>OY728134.1:896165356-906165356 GCA_963277665.1 Viscum album
ATGAATTCAAAATTATAAAATAAATGAAATAAAAATATAATCTTGTAGATTATAGAGACAATCAAATGATGTAAAAATAGACCAACTAATGGATTTCTAAATAAAAGAATATGTGTATGAAAAAAACTACTACAACCATTATTTATAAACCTTCAAAATTTTAGATAACATAAAATAATAATGAAAAAATAAAAATAAATTATATTAATAAAAAAATAAAGGATAAAAAAGAAAAAAAATTGAAAAAAAATTAACTAACGGTGGATCATTGATCTACAGGTCAAAGAAAGACCAGTGGATGAGTTTTACAACCTCTAAAAAAAGAGTTGTGGATTATTTTAGATATAATTGAAAACACATAGAACAAGATTTTGTTTTTATACTAATGTAAATAGTTAATAGTGGCTTACATTTTTTCTACTATAGAAAATAGAGAGTGGTGGCAGATCAATTGTGGAAAAATAGAGTATATGCTACTGTTTCACATAATATAAAAAATAAGTGACAACCAAAAAACAATTAAAGGTACCAAGAAACCAATGATTCAAGATAAGAAATTAAAAAATGGATACCATTGGATTTCTAATGGCGACTAATTAACTACCATTAGAGGTGTACATTGATGAATCACTAAAAACATTTCCATTCACCAAAAAGAAACAACATATGATGAAATTTATAGACAAATAAATTGGAAAATAATTTTAAACAAAAATAAAAAATCCACTGCACCCAATCAGAGAAAGAATATTTCTTGTTGAAGCATGGAAAAGGTTCTTCCATGTCTCTGTATAATAGAAATAATTAAAAATTGGTGGTTTAACAAGACTTATTGTTGAAGATGAATGGGGGTAAAAATGATTCACCTTTAATGTCCAATGATGACTAAAAATGACTCTTTACCGATATCCAATGGTGAGTGAAAAAACTCACTGTTGATGTCCAATAGTGAGTAATAATGGCCCACCATTAATTTCCAAGGGTGAGTAAAAATTACATACTATTGATTTCAAATGGTGGGTAAAAATGAATCACCATTGATGTCAAATGGTGAGTAAAAATAACACACCTTTTATGACAACTAACTGGTAAAAATGATATGATCCAATGAGTGAGAACATATCTGAGTTTTTATGTTCTGATGAATAGTGAAACTCAAAATCCTTTCATACATAGATTTGGAAAATCATAGGATGATTGGTATATCAAAAAATTAGTGCAAATCAACCATTTGAGTTGTTTACTAGGGATCATCATCGGTTACACTACGCACACACACACATTCCCATGACCCAATAGGTGATGTTGACCAAGCTATATATGTTCTATGATCCTTAAACATGGAACCACACACAAAGAGTGTGAACTATGAACACCAAGTACTCTATCCTCATTATGGTATTATTATTTCGGTCCTTCCCACCAAGTAAACCTAAAGGGTTCCCTAAGTGGTTGATGGATAGCCTTTGTGGATCATAATGATTTCCCATTTATTTATAGAACCAATAAACATATATTAATATGAATTAAATAAATTATAAATATTAATTATAATAATTAACATTATGAAAACATGTAACTAAAAATTGATTAACCTTTAATAAAACATGAGTTTTAATAAAATTTATGAGATGGTAATTTATCAAAAAAAATTAATGATTGTTAATGAATTAAAACACCAATTTCAAATACTAATATAGGTTTGGAGTAAAATGATGTAAAAATAATTAATTATCAAAATGATATTAGAATCTAAATTACTTTTCATGATAATTAAAATTAGCTTAGTGAAAAATTCTATCTTCAAAGTGGCATATCCCCTTTTTCCTAAACTCAGAAAAAGGTCAAGATATAATGAAGTATAATGATTGATTCCATATCCTGATTTTTTCCTTTATACTTTTCAATATTGAGTTTGGAAATGTCTCACATCATCCACCAAATCCCAATTAATAAAAATAATTGGCTAATAAAGGAATATATTTGACCTTTTAAAATACAACCATTTTTTTATTGTTTTCAAGATGAGTACATTGAATAATACAATAACTGAATAATCATGAACTTTTTTTAACCAATATCAAATGAGAACACCCCACCACTATTCCATTTTAGTATAAATGTCCCATATACCAAGAAACTATCACCCCAACATTTATTTTCTTGATAATAATTAAGAGTAAATAGAGTAGTATATGAAATTATAAGGTATAATTGTAATGCGACTCTCCCCTAATATGGCTATTCATAGTTTCTATAATCATAGGAGTGATTAATGTAATTGAATGTCTCAGGATAAAAGAAAATGAAAAATATGCATTGATCATATTAAAAGTTCATTTTTACAATCATGACATCAATAATATGAAAATAATCTTCGATAATAAAAATTTTCAAAGATTCACTTCTAAAATATACTCAGAAAAAGAATAGAAAAACTTTGAATTTTAAGAAATCTTAAGTTTGACAAGATGTGCTTGGGACAATCAATCATAGATATTCACACTAATAATAAAAATAATTATCAAAAATTTTAGAAACTCAAAGCATGAAAAATCATAGAAATTTTTTAATTATATAAATTAACCAGTGTCCCAAATCCTGAATTTTCAAATCAAAATATTCATGATTATCTTTACTTATTCATTACCCTATATTTTTATTTTTAATTACTGAAAAAATCCTGGAATGATTATTATTCTTAATAATTTTTGTTCTCATTGATTAGTAATGTTAGGAAGGTATGGATTATGAAATTCAACTCTATACCAATATTAGGATCAAAATAGTGCTGAAAAGAACAATATACAAGAGGATGGTGAATTATATACTTTAGAAATTTCTTAAGGAAATTTTTTAAAAACAAAATTAAAAAGACCTCTAATATGAAATCACCTTCTTAGAAAAAGAATATAAAGTTCATAAGCCTAAATCGTACGAAGATTTTCATACAATGGAATTTTTCCACAAGGCGTATAGAACTTCTTACAATCAGAGATACAAGTTAGAAAGTTTATAAAAAAAACTTCCCAACTCTTCTTCTTTTAACCCAAAGAGGAGGGTTTCCAACAACCTTGGATAATGTTCCCTTGTTTTATACTTACGAGAAAGTATGTCTTACCCAACCTTGGGTAAGCCCTCAATCTTAATATTGGTATCTATCTTGCTATCCCCAAAAGCCCTCGATTTGTAAGAAAATAGGCACATCTAACTTCACAACCCGATGTCTCTGATTTTAAAGAAATCAAACTTCTACACGAAGAAATTATGCACGAAGAAAAATTTGAACAAGCTATTCAATCTTTATGCATGAAGCCTGAGATTTTATAAGAGCTTATCACTCTAGAGAAATTCACTTTTAGAGAGTTGAACTCTGAAATGAAAACCTGTGAACTTGCTGTATATTTTTTCATCTCATCATTAGAGGTCCTATTTATAGCTTTCAAAAATATACTGGTCTGTTCCAATCCAACAGTCATATTTCCATAAATCTTGGAGGGACCTAGAAACATGTAAAACATACAATGGTTAGTTTATAATGTAAATAATGACATAATTTTATATAACCAACCATTAATATAAAGTTCTTACACCTTAAGTGTAAGGAACTTGGAATCCGATAAAATTGGATTGATATGCGAGAAAATATTAGATTTAGAATTCTAGTAAAATTAGGCTTTGAATAAGAAATTCCATAATTGTAAATTTCGGAAATGATTTTCATAAAATCGGTATGATTAAGGTATAAGGAAATTCTCAGAACATGTTTCTTATTCTCTGGTATTAATATCATAAGAAACAGTCTCTAACAAAAAACAGTATTAAGAAGATATTCTTTAGAAGTACGGAAGGGACATTTTCGGTATAGAAATTTTGAATTTGAAATCATTGGCAGTTAATAAAATTTTTGGTGTAGAAAATCTTGGTATAAAAAATTCAGAAATGAAAAAAAATGGTACGATATTTTCATTATGATAAAATATGTAAGGAAATTTTAGTAAGGAAAATATGAATACAATATTTTTAGTATGATACAAAAAATAATATAAGGATTTTGGTATTGGGATTTCTGGTATTGGTATGACAAATCTATCTTATGGAATTTCAGTACTGATAACCATGAATTTAGAGTTTAAAAACTATATAACACCAAAATATTATAAATCTAAGTAAAAGGAATATATGATACCAGATTTCATTCTAGATGGAAATCAGTGTCGTAGTTAAAATAGAGGATGAAAAAACAATGTCTTAAAGAATTCTGGTATGGTATAACCATGAGCCAAAAATCAGAACCTTAAGAACATTTACATTATGAAAACAATTACTAAAAACCTTAATAAAAAATATATTTAACTCAAAACTCTATGTAAATTTTGGTTATAAGGAAATTTATGAATTTTTAAGGAAATACATGAAAGAGTAAGAAAAATATATTTATGAATAAGGTGTTTGTGATTTTCAAAATAAAGATTTATGGAATAGAGAGGTTTTATAGACCTAACAATATCCTCCTTTTGGGAAAGCAGAAAGAACTTTGAAAAATTTGGTAAAAGAATGAAATAGATGCTCAGAGTTAGAAATGTTTAGCTCCCTCTTAAGTGTATGACTTAGGGTAAATTATTCATAACTTATTTAAAAGATCCTAGATTAAGGAAATATCCCCCTCAGATATATGTGTTTTTATTTAAAAAGACTCCCACATAGGTGTAGAATTCTTCAAGATAAGAAGTTATAAAATTTATTTTCCTTAGATTTTACTCAAAAAAACTTCCTTTACAAATTTTTATTCCTCTATCTTTACTTCCTTTATCTTCTCCCATTGATAAAATTCTCCCCCTTTCTGATTTTCAAAAAGGGATGGAGAGGAAGCTTTAAGGTTAGAAAGAAATATTCACAAGACAAAATATATATATAAAAATTGTAGGGAATTTTCATTATGTTTCTCATGTAATTATAACAAAATTTCGGTATGGAGAAATGATTTAACCCTCCTTATTCTTCTCTAAAAAAATATTTTTCACCATGGACTTTATCCTTTTCACCTCCTTGTGGTCTTATTGAAGTTTTTTTATCAAGGAATCTTGCTCGACTAGCTTCTTTTCTAGAGCATGAATTCAGAAATGTTGAGACCTATTCTTATCCTCAAGAACATTGATTACATATTCTTGTGAATCCGATTTCTTCACAAGACCAGAAGATATCCCTTTATTGTAATTGACAACTTCAACTACCGTATTCATTTGATCGATGAGAGTTTTTCCATCATTTTTCCTTGCAGCTAACTCACATGAGAATTTCTATACTAAAGAAGTTCGAACTTTGGACATCTAATTTTCTACATCATTGAATGCTCCCTTTGTTGATTCGATGAATTATAAGAATTGTAGATCTTTAACTGATAAGGTTCGAGTCCTGTTCATCACTTTCTGACATAAAATGTTTTGATATTTGTAATCAATTAGAAGATTATTATGACCAGATTCACCTTTCACCACCATGTCCATCAATATAGATGTTGAATCCATCTTTTGTATTAAGGTTTCCTTCATCATTTGTCTCTGGAGATCTAGGTTAGCAAGTACCGGAATGGTACTTACTAATTTCCTTAACGAATTTTTAATAAATTCATCACAAATGGATGACGAGGACTCGATGTCAGATTCTTCTTTATGGACTTTCAGAACAGAGGTTTTCAGATTCTCAATGTTTTTCGGAGAGTTGGCGTCAGAAGGGGAAACCACAATGGCCTTCCATTTATCATCATTCGGCACTGCAGAGGGTTTGGGACCCTAAGATACTACCTCATTTTCAAATATCTTATCATCTCTGTATTCTACTTTAATTTCTTCCCCTTCTTTCTCTTCATCACTTTAGGTTTCACTATTTTCCGATTCATTGGTTTTTCCTTCATCTTCAGTTACATCAACATCTTCTTCTACCTCTTCAATTTCTTCAAATTCGATCACAACTTCTTCTTCTTCTTCTTCTTCCATAGAAACACCCGGGGTTGCAACATAATCCTCAACTTTTCAAATAGCATCATATTCTTCTTCTTGAACGATCACAACCTCTTCTCATGCTTCTTCTTGTGATTCTGGAATAGTTTCTGGTATCACTACAGGTATCTTTTCATTCTTAGGTTACAGAGTGACATCCGGTACTGGTAACTTCTCAGAGGACTTTTCTACTTATTTTAGCAGGGATTGTATAATTTTATCTCTGAACATTTACTTTTCTACTTCTTATCCTGATCTTTTTTCTCTAACACATCTGCTGTTTGAATATTTAAAGCCTTTTCCTCTGCCAGATTCAACCCAAAGATTGGATACCCTTCCTTCCTGGATTCAGCTAATTTCCTCAAGCTAGCAACAATATCATCCGAGTAAGCCATTAGTTTCCTTATAACTAGTGGTGTTAAAACTGGAGCTACTGAGGTAGGATTGGCATGAGAAGCTTCATCTCACTTTTTCTTCTTCTGAACAATTTTTGAAGATTTAGGTACTGACTTTTTCTGTACTACATTGGATGATTCAGAATGGATTATTTCAATGCCAATTTCTAATCTTCCAGAGTCACGACTTCTTCAAACTTCTTAGAGTCTGGATTGTAATAAAGGTTCATTCTCTTCAGCATATCTTTACTTAGAAACATAATCATACAATACTTCAATAGAGACTTGCATGCAATTTTCATTTCGGCTAAAACCAAAACAAATATTCCTGAGATAGTGGCTGGGTACATAAGGATTTGAGATTTGATGGTATCATATTTCACAGCATTAAACATTACAAAAATATACATTACAAAATTAACCTTCATGAGGTTGATGAGAAAGTATAACCAAAGAATGTCCCATGACATTAAGGTATCTTTAACCCCATTCCTTGGGATAAATAAACCCTGTATTCATAATGTTATCAATATATGGTCTACTGATAAATGTACATTCTTCGGAGTCATAACACCCTTGATGCCGAAAATTTCTAATGCACGGTTCTTCTCGAAAGAACCACCCTTGTCAGGAATTTTGTAGGAACCTGTGAGGGATTCTTCTTCATAGGGAATCTTCAAGAAGTTGTCCACTTTTTGGCATGGAACTATGTAAGATTTTTCATAAGCCTTAAATATGAAGTATTCCTTAACGTTCTTTTCAAAGAAATTGACAGAGTCATAAAACTCTATGACTAGTTCCTGATATACAGGATCATGAACCTTGTACTTTGTTATAAAAATACTCTCCCAATTATTACATTAAATAATACAACAGAGGAGGGAGTCATACCGGTTGAAAAAGTCTGAACATACAAGTCTCTCTTGAAATATCAACTTGTCTTTATTCTCATTGACTACCATTAGATCAGAACTACCTAACATTAAGATCTGTAAGAAATATATGAAGAATTCCAGAATAGCAAACTCTGAAGCAGCAGAACTTTGAATCAAAGGCTTAAAGAACTGGTGGGGTCCTTATGAATTGTGTTAGACCTTATATAGACAAACTATGACCTTTCATCTTCCATAAAGAAATCAAATGGCGGTGATTTTTCTAAAAAGATCTAATGGTTGAGGATGTTAAATAAATATATCCATACCAAAATTTTGATGTTTTGGAAAACTGAAAGTTTGATTCTAAGGAAATATGATGCTGAAGAAAAAATTTCTAAAAAGAAAGAAATACCAACAGATATAACTATAAAAAAATAATTAGGGAGTAATAAAGTGTACCTTTAAGGAGCCTATAAAGAAATTATCAGTTCAAGGAAAGAAAACAAATTCTTGGGTGTTAGAAAAACTAGACACCATAAATTTTTCTATGAGATTTTCAATTCAAGAAATATCAATTCTGAGAATATCATTTCCGGGATTTTTAAGATAGATAGAAAATTGAAGAGAAGGAAAAACATTTCTTAAATTTGGTTTAACTTAAGAAAAATTTTCAATAAGGTTAAATTAGCTTAAAGAAACTTTTTCTTAAAATTTCAAAACCAGAAATTTTTGGAACTGTTAAATTTGAGGTCTATTGAGAAAACAGATACCAGAAAAACCTCAATTATGAAACTCACTGATTCTAGGAAAATAAATTTTTATGGAAAACAAATTTTTTTAAAATTTTCAAACTTATGTACTCCCCTTGAATTTAGGAGTAATTTAATGTTAGGAGATGGTTAATCAAGAAGTAGATATAAATGATTATCTTAGAGATATCATTCCTAGCTTCTATTTAATGTATTCAAATCTATCAGATGGTAATAGTTTGGTAAATATATCCGCATGTTGTTCCTACATTCCGATAAATTGAAGAATTATATCTCCGTTGAGTCTGTGATCCCTAAGAAGGTGATGCCTAATATCTATGTGCTTAGCATGGGAGTGATGTGTTGGGTTTTTACTTAGGGATATGGCATTGGTGTTATCACACAAGATTTGAGTTTTGGTATAAATCATGCCATAATCTGTGAGTGTGTGTTGCATCCACAAAACATGAGAACAAAAACTTCCAACTACTACATATTATGATTTAACAGTGGAAAGTGCTACATAATGTTGTTTCATACGAGATCATGAAAGTATGTAATCTCCTAGGAAATTACAGGTTCCAGATGTAATTTTTCTATCCATTTTACAGCCAGCAAAATTAGCATCTGAAAATATTTTTAGTTTCAAAACATTTATAGAAGAATACAAAAGTCCTAAGTCCAAGGTTCCTTTTATGTACCATAAAATTATTTTCACAGACTTAAGATGAGATTCCTTAGTATTTTCTTGATATCTTTCACATACGAAAACAGAGAACACTAAGTCGGGTTGACTTGCTATAAATTAATATAAAATTTATATCATTCCTCTATAAGAAGTTTGGTCCACAAGTTTCCCTTCTTCATCAATATCAAGAGTATTATAAGTTCTGATATGAGTACTTATACTCTTAGTGTTATCATACCCAAACTTTTTAAGAAGATATTTGATGTACTTATGTTGAGATATATAAGTTCCTTCTAGTTTTTGGGAAATATGAAAACCAAGAAAGAATTTTAACTCACCCATCATAATCATCTCAAACTCAGAATTCATAAGACCCTCAAAGGAATCTATTTAGGATTTTCTAGTTGATCTTAATATAATATCGGCAGCATATATTTTTACAATTGAAATATATTTCTTATCTTTCTTTATAAAAAGTGTTGGATCTGTGGTTCCCTTTGAATAGTTGTTTTGAAGTAAAAATCCTATAAGCCTATTATACCAAGCTCTAGGGGCTTGTTTAAGGCCATATAATGCTTTGGTAAGTTTATATACATGATTTGGATGTTTTACATCTTCAAAACTAGGAGGTTGATCTATATAGACTTCTCCCAGTACATATCCATTAAGGAAAGAACACTTCATATCCATTTGATAAAGTTAAAAATTATAGAATGCTATAAATTCTAGAAGAATTAAGATGGATTCAAGTCTTTCTACTAGTGTATAGTTTTCTTCATAATCTATGACTTATTGTTGGTTATAGAATTTTTCAATCAATTTATCTTTATTTATAACTATAATTCCATTTTAATCACATTTATTTCTGAAGGCTCATTTTACACGAATAACAGATGTGTCCTTAGGTCTCTCAACCAAGGTCCAGACTTGATTCCTTAAAAACTGATTGAGTTCATCTGGCATAGAATTTATCCAATCTTCATCACCTAAGGCATCCTCAAGAGTCTTTGTCTTTAATTGGGAATAAAAAGAATCATGTTCAATTACATTTCTTAAGGAACTTGTAGTCCTTATATGTTGATTGACACCTCCTGTGATATTATTAGTAGGATGATTTCTAAGTATCAACTGATTTGAGTTTTGAAAAACTTGATCATCAACATAAGGTAGAAAATATTCATGAATAAATGTTTCAGAACTATTTTCATGAACATTTTCCATAGAAGAATCTTCAACTATAGGTTGTTGATCATTTTTAGAAAATATGTCTGAAGGATTTAAATCAGGTTGTTTGAAAACAAAATGATCGGTTTTATCGAATTTAACATGAAGTGTTTCCTCCACAGTATAAGTGTTTTTGTTAAAAATAGAATAAGCCTTGGATTTAGTAGAATAGCCTAAGAAAATTCATTCATCAGATTTTGGGGGAAATTTGTGTAAGTTATCCTTAGTGTTAAGGATAAAAATATTACAACTAAAAACCTTGAAGTAAGAAACATTTGGTTTTCGACCAGTCCATAGCTCATTAACAGTTTTATTATGAAACGGTCTAATCAAAACTCAATTTATAGTTTAACAGGAAAAACTTATAGCTTTAACCCAAAAGTGTATTTCTCTAGAATTGTAAAGACCCATAGTTGACGTACATAGACATTACAATACTTTTGCCTAATACTTAATACAATAAAAAAATAGATGCATAAAGACTGTATTAGTTTAGTGTCTTTGGAAACTCGGAACAAAATCTTCTAATCATGGTGAAAGATCTACAACATCTCCCATAAAGTTATTCCCCTTTTTATTTTACCTAAAACTCTTATTTATATCCTGGGGAAAAGAAAACATAAAAAGGGTGAGCTCAAATTCTCAGTAAGGGTAAACATGGATAACATAAAATAATCCATAAACATTAGAATGTAAAAAAATGAGCAAGAAATCTAAACATCAAAATCATGAGGAATGACATAAAACATGGAAGTACATAAGGCATAGATCATAAAAGAACATTAATCATGATAAAATAGTATGGTAATAAAACTTATAATTGTGGAAAACCATTAACCACATTATATTATTTCCATAGATGCCAAGGTGTTGCTACCAAGACCATCTTAGTGGACAAAGTTCTTTACTGAACCGAGTTCACTCCTCGTTCCAGTCCTATATCACTGAACCAGATTAACTTTCCATTCCAGCCATGTCTATCTCATGAGATATAAATCATTACCCAATAAATTGGATAGAGATATAGGTCCCACCCATCTCATAATGAAATCATTCTTACATGTTCCACAACATAAACATAAATCATTCATCATAACCCAAAAAATAAAAAGGTTCTCATAAACATCATCCCATCATAACATAATCCATATAAAACAAAGAGATATCATTTCATCATAAGAAAAGTGAAACCATGTAAATCATTGAGACATTATACTTGAAACATACACATATGAAATAATGTCATCTTAGATGGAAAATGGTATTGATAAAACACTTGAAATAAATTCTTGAGGAAAATATCCTTTCTTCTTCAAAATCATTTTATTTTCACAAAATGCCATTAAATTTTAAAATAAAAGATTTTTGTTGAAAATAATCATGAAATCTTGTAGAGTAAGCTTCATGAAAATAAGGAGTTATAAAACCGTAAAAATCCATTCATGTTGTATATGTTAAAAAAACATTCTCCTCGTACTTTTGTCGGAAAAGTCAAAAAGATCCTTGTATGGTAAACAAAAGAAATATTCCTTCCATAATAAAAATTAAATGATAAAGAGGGGTAAACATGAAATTAAAAAAAAAGGGAATAATTTTAAACACTTTATGAAAAACATTTTTATTGACATGGATGGAAAATATAACCCTAGTAAATACTTACGTATAAGCAATCTCGGATAAAAATTAGATTGCAAAATTATCCCTTACCTTATGTACAATTACTTTCGTATGTGTCTGAGACTCCTTTATAGTGGGTTTAAACAAATTATTAACGTGTAACAGAACCATAATAATATTTATGATATCATATATGATTCACTAACTACTTTATATTATCCACTCATTTGTCAATTTCATGTTAAAGCAGAGTTTTGGGTAAAATCGTCTCATTTATCGTCTGTGTTTTGACTTGTAATTATTAATATGATTACTTAATTCCAAAATATAAAACATGATTTATATATAATATATATTCAGAATATATATATATATATATAATAGATTGATAAATGGAAATAAATACACCATTAATGGCGACAGTAGGCCGTATGTACTCATGAACACTGTTTTTGTTTCCTTATTGAATTGAATGGAATTAAGTAGATGAAAAACATATATATATATATATATAGAAATTTAGTATAATTATTATTTCATATATTTCATGATTACTTATTATATATACTTTATAATCATTCTTGAATTGTTAACATGGAAAATGAATCTCATCGCGTCGTGGAGACGGTAATCTGTATGTATGCACGAGTGATGATATCACTCCCATATTTATTGAATGGAATAGGAGTGGATGATATACAATCTTAGAATCAGTATTAATTTATAATAATCATATATAGTTATTCTTTACACCATTATAACCATCCAAGTAAGGTGGTGGTGGAAAAACTGATTACACCACGACGTGGAGACGGTATTCCGTACGTACACACGCGTGGTGATTTCATTTTCCATAGGATGGATAGAAGGTGAAATAGGGTTGTTTCATATTTATAATAACATATCAGTATATAAGTTATAATTATGTTATTACTTTATAATGAAAAAACTAAATAAGATGAAGTAGAAGAAGAAAGAAACTTGAAAGAGTCGGTAGAAGAGATTACTGCTTCCTCGACCGACCTCCTTCAAAATTCTTCTTAGGGCACTAGACTTGGTATTTTGAGAATACTAGAACCTCTATGATATAACTAGAGAGGTTGAGAAGAGGAATTGGCAGGTTTTGTATGAGCATCAAGGCTCAAAATTGTGTGAATAAGAGAGGGAAGGGGTGCCCTTTTTATAAGGGAGGAGAGGGGCACTTTTGGAAACATCAAAAAATATTAATTTATAATAAATTAAAACCCCACTTAAAAACTATCAAAATGACCCAAATCCGAACTTATATGAGATAGGGTTGTAATATCATCCACCAATAAAATTTAGAAATGTTGGTAATTTATTTTAAACATTATCAACTTGATTTATCCTTATTTAATCTATTTAATTTTATTTGTGGTTACAAGATTCTAAATTTTAAATTGTTACAAATAATTAATTATGTGTTGTGAATTGTACATAATTGGATAATTTTTGACATGTTAGATAATATAAATTTAAATTTATAATTTCTAAATATTTTTTTGATTTTTAAACAATTTTATAATAGGTTATTTTTATAAAATAACAATAGTGCAAATTTTGACATTATTCATTTTTTTTAAATTTAAATAAAATCCACACAGAGGATATATTATAACCAAAATATTTAATATATTCCTAACATGTATTATATTTCTAAAAAATTCGTGTATCACATTAAATAGTTTATATAATATTTATTTCAATATTTTTTAAACCATTTATTTGGTATATCTCTTAATAAAATAATTAGTACAACATTTTTGTATAATAATTCAATATAGTTATTTGTTGCATACAAATTAAAAATAAAATTATATGATGAAGATAAATCTCAAAGAGTTTATAATAATAATTTTACTTGAATTTATTATCTTAAAATAACAACATGTAAATTGTTATCTTTATTAAATTATGAAGGTGACAACTTTGGAATCATTTAAAATAAAATAATATAAGTATCATAATCGCCTTAATAAAAATCAAAATTGTCAAAAATTCGGTCAGTGGATTATTAGGGATTATATATACACTACCAATACGTTTTGATCTGATTTTTGGGCCTTTTGAAATTTATTACTATTTCAATAAAAACTATATTATTGATTTTCCACGAAATAAATAATTTCCACATCATTAATGTATAAGATAATTAGTTAATTAAATAACTATTAAAAATTAAAAATAAATTACCATGATAAAGATAAAAAATTTATCTTTCAAATGGACATTTATAACTGAATTAATATTTTGTATAACCTTATATTAAAAATACTTTAATTATTATAGTTTGAGTGAGATATATTTCACTTTCCTTTAAATAAAACAAACTAAAGGTCATAATCAAATACAAGTAGGTCCACTAGATTCAATTTAGACCCAAGTATGATTTATATTAAAATATAGTCATCCAATTATATTAAGACAAGTTTTAGGGTAATTTTATAATATTATATTTACCCTTAATTACCCGATTTACCGTTAACTATGATAAATACAATTTACCATAGTTACTATTCATAATGCCTAAAAATAAAACATAGCTTATTAACATAATTTGGACATACTGATTCCAAATATGGAATCCATTTTATCTAATTCAAATCATAGAAGTTGTAGAAATTAATTTAAAATTAATCCCATTGTTAAGAAAACGAGTTTTAAAAGTTAAAACATTGCAAATGATTGAAATGATTTTACCTATGAATTCAATGTAAAATCAATGCTAATGACATACGTTATATTAAATCGAAAAAATATATTCTATTTATACTTTTAAACCATTCAATATTTTAATTTAACCATATAAATTATTATGATGAAAAAATATGTTTTTAATTAAAATATAGCGTGTTTTTACTATTCATTAAAATATAAAACTTATCAGAACAATATGAAAATTTTATCCAAAGTAAATTTTTATATACTTATTTAAAGGAAGAATTTTATTTTGTCAAATTGAACTTATAAACATGTCAAAAACTATATTTAAAGTGGGTGCGCCATCAAAAGGTGACAAAAATGAATTTTTTAAAAAATATTTATTTTACACGAAAAAATTATTTTGTTCTTATAACATGTTCTAGAAAATGTGTAAGATGAATAATAATGTTATTAAATATAAAATTTAGTTTATACTATTCATAACAGCAAGTTCATAATAATATTATAATAATATATCATCGTTTAGTGAAACCTGGTATTGTGTACAACACACGCTATCGAGAAAGGTCATGATTGCGTGTAATGCAAGCCAGGTCAGGGTTGCATGTAGTGCAAGACTCCTTTGTTGTTGTGTATAATATACTCCAACCATATTAAATTTATACATTTAATATATATATATATACTCAATGTTGTGTAGAATAACTACTATCAATCAAACTTGATATTGTGTGTAACACGATCCAAGATTTGTGTTGCGTATACTGCAAGCTAATACGGCGTTGCCTATAGTGAAAGATAATCTTGTTGTAGCATACAATAGAAGATTAAAAAGAATATATCTTATAAAATCACGGTTTTTTACATTCTACCCCCCTTAAAATGAATTTCGCCCTTGAAAATCGTTGGGGTTATAAATGGTTTATTACATGAGAGTTTATTTCATAGAAACCCACATTGTAAAAAGGAATAAAAAAACTTATCCTTAAAAACTAAAGTATGAAATGTAACTATTACCCAAATTAACTAATCACTGGGTTTAAATATAAGACCCCAGCCTTAAACCTTACTTAATCTTGAGTTATTACAAGATTACACATTGAGGATCTTTTCGGGTTTAGAGTTTTAGAGAATTAGATCATAAAACTTGCATTACATTCCACATATAAACAAAGTGGTTACATAAAGATAGTATTCTTCATTCCCATCAATGGAAACACATTTAAAATAAGACATGGATTATTTCTTGACACATCCTTGAATCTATCATCTTATCATGTACCTTTCCCTTGACCTGTGAAAAACATTTCAAAAACTTGGGATGAGCATAAAAACTCAGTATGGGTTATAAAAAAAACATGGAAAGGAAACATGAGTTCATATATACATAAGAATGAAATCATACTTTACCCATAAAACATAGGCACTTTAACATACTTCATAAAATCATGAATAAATCATAGAAATCATAAGACATAAAGGTAACTTGAGGCATTCATAACATTCTTACGTAGGGAGTAACCCTCTTAGTTACGTTTGGAATACCCATCACAGTATATTCCCTAAAATCTCTTCGGAGAAACCTTAACGTTTCACTCCTTCGCGTTACCCAATGCATTGGAGAGCTATAACGGGCTCACCCGCCCTTAGTTTATCACGGAACCACCCGTCTTCATAATAATGCCCAAGAACCATAACATAATCATATCACATAAAACATGCATAAAGGAAACATAACATTTCCACATTTCAATCATGAGATATCAATACAACACATTGATATAATAAAAACATTATGAAAACTATTTTCAATACCAAAGTAAAACATGGTATTTATTTTTCGTTTTAAAAAAAAGTTATGGCTTGTAGAGGAAGCCGAAACTCAAATAACGGTCACGACGGCGGAGAAGTCGTTGTCACCGCATACGTACGACAAAAACATTCCCTTTTGTCGTTTAGTAAACGCTTCGTATAAAAAATATTCCTTTTGAATAAACGTAAAAGTCAAAGGGGTTTATACACCGTATAAAAGAAAGTTGTGTATAAAATAAAATATGCCTCAATGAAAGGAGATTGAGACGAAGTCCCATACCTCATATCCGACTTGACCCGACCGTTCTTTAATCTCCTGAATAATAAACTTGAGTTAATCTCTACTTGCTTATGAATCTTTTTCAAGTTAATTATTCCTTTTATACCATGTTATGAACATCATGTAATCAGTTAAGTTAATAATGTTCATTTTGTCGGTATTTGGTTCTTAAATCAAAAATAGACTTCTTACACTTACATGTTGTTAATTTGGTCAAAGGTTCATTATATACAGAATGATATTAATGATTTGGATAACATATATTTCATATATATTCATCATATACATGTATTTATAATATTACATCACATTTACAGGTAAGAAATGAAATGCACCGTTCATGGAGACGGTAAGCCGTACGTACGCATGAACGCTACTTCCATTTCTATTTCCTATTTTCTAGAATGGAATCATAATGATATAAGAGTATATTATAATTCCAGTATAATAACATATGTAATATCATTAACTTTATCCTTTACACATCCCACATATGGTATTAACGAATCAAATCACTTTCAGGGGGCGGTAGTCCGCACTTCCTAAAATGAAGATATCGTGTTTACCCATAATGGGAACCATAAAGGTATGCCCAAAATGAAAAAAACAGAAGCTTAAGGAAAACATAAAAATATCATATATCATATATAAAAATAGTGACATCATAATGGCCACCATTGAAGGTGTTAAATGAGTATTGAACAATCATCGTTTCGGGAGGCAGAATTTCGCCATCCACAGAAACCGTATGTTCTTTTACCATTTGATGTAGTTGTGTGAGAGTGTAGCTCAAATAAATCTTATAACAACATCCTAGTATATTGAATATACAGTTTTTGTTACAAAATAATTAAATAAAAAGAGTTTAGGGGGTTGGAGAAGCAAAATAAAACAAATGAACATGAGAGAATGAATTACCTTTAAAAGTGTAACTCCTTTTGATTTGAGCCTAAAGGCTTCCTTTGAAAGGATTCTGCCCAAAGGGAATCCTCTAGGATGAGGATAGGGATGTGGATAGAGTAAATGGGCAGGGTTTGGCCGAGCCAAAGGCTTGAGGAGTGTGTGAAATGAGGTAGAGGTGGGGGCCTTTTATAAGAGGAGAGGAGGGGCACTTTTGGAAAGTAAAGAAATATTACTTTATTTGAAAATGTTTTTCAGTTTTAAAATGTCCCACATTGATAGAATTCGTGTATACGGTGATAAGGGTTCTAAATCCACCCATCCAATAAGTTTTGGACATGTGTAGTTCATAGATTTTACATTGTCTTTCCATTTTATTTAAATCGTCAAATAATGATGTCATCGCTGCATCACTATTATGTCATAAATAATTTAATTTATTTAATGTCTAAAAATCATAAAAAAAATACTATGATGTAGGAAATCTTTTTATATTTCAAATGACTATTTATAATCAAATATCTGATCTTTATAACCCCATGTAAAAATTGTTTTCGTAAAACATATTATGTTTGTGTCATTTTTACTTTTACATTAAATAAAACGTTATTTATGTCATTTCCCAACCAAAATGTCTCCATGGGGTCCCCAAGTTGACCCATGGCTTATCTTGGTCGGCCATGACACAACCAATAAGTTTGGGACATGTTTCTAGGTCATTTCATATTATTAAAGCATTATTTATACCTTAAACTACCCTAATTACCACTAATCGCGATTAAAAACTTAATAAGTTACTATTCACCAAAAAAATATTTTAATCCCATTGAACCACATTTTACTTCTTAATGACAACCATGTATGTCGGATTTTCAAAATTCAATACACATTAGTGGTAAACTTTCATTTAACTGAAAAATCAGTTTGCTTGATTACCACTTAGTGGTTTCACTATTCATCAAAAATTGAAGTTTTTCAGAAAATTACCAAAAATTCACCCTAAGCTATATTTGATATTCCGAATTCAAAAATGAAGTCTATTTTACAAAATTCAAATCATATAAGTCACATTAATTAATTTAATAATTAATTCCCGCTGCCAAAGCAAATAGCGTGTTTTTACAAAACAATAAGTATCAAAAGATTGACACCAGTTTAAGTCTAATTTCAAAGTGAAATTGATTCCAATGACCACCATTGGATAAAATGGTAAAAATATATTCTAATTTCACTTCAAAACCAATTCAAAACATAATCTAATCATATAAATAAATTAGATTAAAAAGCAGGTTTGATGTAAAATGCAGTATTTTTCACTATTCATTAAAAATGAACATTGTCAGAAAAATACCAAAAATTCACACAAGGTAAATTTTCATGTCCCAATCATAAAGAATAAGTTTATTTTGAAAAACATAGTTTATAAAATTTTCAAAATATAGATTCAAAAATGGTTTGCCATCAAAAGGCAGTCAAACAATCTTTTAAGAATATTAGTGTATTCCATGCATAAGATTGTATTTATTTTCATTTTAAGCCTCTATAACGCTATCTTAATCATTAATAGACATAGATAAAAATATTTATTATTCATTACTTACTTGGGATGTTACATCCTTCCCCCCTTTAGAAAATTGCGTCCCCGCAATTTATTTACTTATCAAATAAATGGGGGTACTTATCCCTCATTGCATTTTCAGATTCCCATGTTGCCTCTTCAATCATGTGGTTTTTCCACAAAACCTTTACCTGGTGAATCACCTTATTCCGTAACACTTGCTCCCTGTGGTCAAGAATCTGGACCGGTTGTTCCTCATAAGATAGGTTCTCTTCCAGCTGAACTACCTCTGGACTCAAAACATGAGATGGATCTGGCATATACTTTCTCAACATCGAAACGTGAAAAACATTGTGTACCTGAGATAAACTCGGAGGTAAAGCCACTCGGTATGCAACTGATCCAACTCTCTCCAGAATTTCGTATGGTCCAACAAACCTTGGACTCAACTTTCCTTTCTTACCAAATCTCATCACGCTTTTCCAAGGAGAAACCTTGAGAAAAACATGATCACCTACCTCGAAAGATAGATCCTTCCTCCGGTTATCCGCATAACTCTTCTGCCTGCTCTGAGCTGTTCTCATGTGTTTCTGAATCAGCTGAACTTTTTCTGCCATCTCTTCTACCAATTCTGTTCCCATCAACTTCCTTTCACCCACTTCATCCCAGAAAGCTAGAGTTCGACACCGCTTCCCATATAATGCCTGAAATGGTGCCATCTGTATACTAGAATGAAAACTGTTATTATATGAAAACTCAACCAAAGAAAGATGTTGGTCCCAACTTCCCTGATAATCCATAGAACAAGCTCGTAGCATGTCCTCCAATGTCTGAATTGTTCGTTCTGACTGCCCATCTGATTGAGGATGAAAAGCTGTACTAAAATTTAATTCAGTACCCAACGACTTCTAAAGGCCTTTCCAAAAGTTAAAAGTAAACCTGGGATCACGATCCGATACAATAGAGAGAGGAACTCCATGTAACCTGACTATCTCTTTAAGATACAAACGGGAAAGTTGATCAAGAGAGAAAGTATCTCGTATAGCAAGGAAATGAGCAGATTTGGTCAAGCGATCAACAATAACCCAGATTGCATTATTACCTCGAGATGTCTTCGATAATCCAACAACAAAGTCCATGGATATATTCTCCCATTTCCACTTTGGCACTGGTAAAGGCTGAAGCATCCCTTTCGGTAACTGCCGCTCTGCTTTAACATGCTGACAAGTCAAACACTTCACAGTAAAATCAGCAATATCTCTTTTCATTCCATCCCACCAGTAATACTCCCGCAGATCTCTATACATCTTAGTACTGCCTGGATGAACTGAAAACGGAGAACTATGAGCTTCACATAACAACTCTCTCTTCAACTATGAATCACAAGGCACACACAATCTCTTCCCAAATCTCAAAACACAATCATTATCAATGTTGAATTCAGGCAACTTACCTTTCTAAACCAGCTCTACCCTTTTCTGCAACTCACTGTCTTGCTTCTGTGCTTGCTTGATTCTATCTGATAGAGATGATCTCACTGATACCTGAAACAAAACAGAAGTACTTCCTGCACCAACAACTTCTATGCCAAAGTTCATCAAATCGTTAACCAAAGGATCACGTTCCAACCGCAACATTGTTAATGAAGCATTACTTTTTCGACTCAAAGCATCAGCCACTTTATTTGCTTTTCCCGGATGGTAATGAATTGTACAATCATAATCCTTGATTAATTATAGCCATCTCCTTTGTCTCATGTTTAACTCTTTCTGAGTGAATATATACTTTAAACTTTTTTGATCGGTATATATTTCACACTTTACTCCATAAAAATGATGCCTCCAAATTTTTAAAGCAAAAACAACAGCAGCTAATTCCAAATCATGTGTAGGGTAATTTACCTCATGAGTTTTCAACTGTCGTGAAGCATAAGCAATTACCTGATCATTCTGCATTAGGACACAACCAAGTCCTTTCAATGAAGCATCACTGTATATAACAAACTCACCATTCCTGGAAGGTAGTGCCAAAACTAGAGCATTCACCAATCTTCTTTTTAATTCCTGAAAACAATCATCACGTTCTTTTGTCCAGATAAACTTAACACCCTTCCGAGTTAGCTTAGTCATTGGACTAGATAACCGTGAAAAATTTCAAACAAACCTTCGGTAATAGCCCACCAAACCAAGGAATCTACGAATCTCGGTTACATTTGTGGGTCTTGGACATTCTTCCACAACTTTTGTTTTTGCAGGATCAACAGTTATTCCATCTTTAGAAACAATGTGACCAAGGAAAGAAATTTGTTGCAACCAAAACTCACACTTGCTGAATTTCCCATACAGTTTCTTTTCTTTTAAGGTTTTCAAGATAACCCTTAAATGTTTTTCATGCTCCTCTTTACATTAAGAAAACACCAAAATATCATCAATGAAAACCACCACAAACTTATCCAAGAACTCATGGAAAATTCTATTCATTAAGTCCATGAATACAGCAGGTGCATTGGTTAGCCCAAAAGGCATTACTACAAATTCATAATGGCCGTATCTCGTACGGAACGCGGTCTTCGGAATATCTGCCTCCTTTACCTTCAACTGATGGTACCCCGATCTCAAGTCAATCTTTGAAAAAAACTGAGCTCCCTGGAGCTGATCAAACAAATCATCGATATGAGGCAAAGGATATTTGTTCTTAACAGTGATATTATTCAAGGCTCTATAATCAATGAAAAGTCTCATAGAACCATCTTTCTTTTTAAAAAATAAAACAGGAGCACCCCATGGTGATGTGCTAGGTCTAATGAAACCTTTCTCTAATAAATCTTGCAATTGCTCCTTCAACTCTAAAAGTTCAATTTGTGCCATTCGATAAGGGGGTTTTGAAATTGGCTTAGCATTAGGAACTAAGTCAAAAGTAAACTCAACTTCCCGATCTGGTATTATTCCAGGCAACTCATCAGGAAAAACATCAGGATACTCATTTACCACTGGAACATCATTAATCTGAACAGTTCCTTTATTTTCAACGACGTGTGCAAGGTAACATTCATTTCCATCTTTTACATGTTTCTCGGCCTCTTGATATGTTATCAAAAGTAAGGGTTCATTCTTGTAAACAAAATGAAAGTCTTTCTGAAAAGAAACTTCTTTAGCTCTACAGTCAATCTTATCATGGTAAATAGAGAGCCAATCCATACCCAGGATAACATCAAACTCTACTAGAGGTAGAACAATAAGGTTTTCAAGTTGGTTCTTTCCACAGATAAGGATAGGAAGATTCTTATAAATTCTTTTTGCCTTGACATTTCCCCCAGGTGTTTTTACCAAAAGTTCAGGAGTCATTTCTTGAGATGGTATTCCCATTTTACTAGAAAAGGTTTCAGAGATGAAAGAATGTGTAGACCCCGAATCAAACAAAACACTGGCATAATCTGAAAAAACAAACAAAGTACCTGATACAACTTCATTTGATGGCCCGACATCTGCTGGAGTAGTTGCAAAGGATTTCACCACCCCTTTCTACTTGTAGTCTAACTGCTTCCCATCACTCAAGCTCCTTGTCGGACACTCGTTTTCATAGTGACCCATCTCATTGCACTTATAACATTTCACTAACTGTAAATCAAATTTGTTTTTACCTTCACCTTGATCCTTTTCAGTGCAATCACGAGCCTTATGTCCCATCTTACCACATCGGTAGCACTTCCCAGAATTCAAAAGACATTCCCCAGCATGCCTCTTGACACATTTATCACAAACTGGAAACTTAGTTCTCTTACCATCAGACTTTTTTGAATAATTCTTACCTTTCTCCTGCCACCTCGATCTCTTCTTATGCTGGTTGTTATAGAAAACTTGGTCATCAGCAAACTCCATTTCCACCTTCTCAACACATCGAACAAGCTTTTCATAACTTTTAAACTCACGAGAAGCTAATGCCCTTCGATATTTTGGCTTTAATCCTGAGTAAAAACGATTGATTTTACTATCAAGGTCCCGGATAAAATTTGGAGCATACCTTTCCAATCGAGTGAACCTTTCTTCATAGGCAGCCACGGAGTCTTCCTCTTGCCTCAATTCCAAAAATTGATTTTCCATCCTAAGTCGAACAACCTTAGGAAAATACTTCTCAAGAAACATACCTTTGAATTCATCCCAGTCAAGAGCATCAATCTCATCGGCGTCCCTGATATTTTTAACCATAGACCACCACTGATCTGCTTCACCCTCCAAACGGTAAATAGCAAGACTAACCTTTTGATTGTCTGAACACCCCATGACATCAAAAATCTTCTCCAGTGCTTTAATCCACCCTTCAGCTAGCACAGGGTCAGATGATCCTCTGAATGATGGTGGATGTTGCCTCATGAAATGTTCTACCACTGGCATGTTCCTCTGCGGTTGATCTGGCTGATCTCGTGCATGGATACCACCGCCATTTATCGCTTGAGTCAACTGCGCCATTACTGCAACAAACTGTTCAGTTCTAATTCCGACCATTTCTGGATGCTGATTCGGAAGGTTATTTCCTTCTGTATGCCTTCCTAGCACTGCTTCCCTGTTTCCTCTACGGAAAACCATTCTGAACAAACATGTCTTAGATGAAGCAACATGGTAATCTTTAAATGCTATATCATTTTGAAGAAAAAAAAATATATTTTTGGATAATCATTTAATAGAATTCTAACTTCTAAAGTTATCTAAACCAACCTTTGATACCAACTATAAGGCCCCAGCCTTAAACCTTACTTAATCTTGAGTTATTACAAGATTACACATTGAGGATCTTTTCGGGTTTAGATTTTTAGAGAATTATATCATAAAACTTGCATTACATTCCATATATAAACAAAGTGGTTACATAAAGATAGTATTTTTCATTCCCATCAATGGAAACACATTTAAAATAAAACATGGATTATTTCTTGACACATCCTTGACTCTATCATCTTATCATGTACCTTTCCCTTGACCTGTGAAAAACATTTCAAAAACTTGGGATGAGTATAAAAACTCAGTATGGGTTATAAAAAAACATGGAAAGGAAACATGAGTTCATATATACATAAGAATGAAATCATACTTTACCCATAAAACATAAGCACTTTAACATACCTCATAAAATCATGAATAAATCATATAAATCATAAGACATAAAGGTAACTTGAGGCATTCATAACATTCTTACGTAGGGAGTAACCCTCTTGGTTACGTTTGGAATACCCATCACAGTATATTCCCTAAAATCTCTTCGGAGAAAACTTAACGTTTCACTCCTTCGCATTACCCAATGCATTGGAGAGCTATAACGGGCTCACCCGCCCTTAGTTTATCATGGAACCACCAGTCTTCATAATAATGCCAAAGAACCATAACATAATCATATCACATAAAACATGCATAAAGGAAACATAACATTTCCACATTTCAATCACGAGATATCAATACAACACATTGATATAATAAAAACATTATGAAAACCATTTTCAATACCAAAGTAAAACATGGTATTTATTTTTCATTTTAAAAAAAAGGTATGGCTTGTAGAGGAAGCTGAAACTCAAATAACGGTCACGACGGCGGAGAAGTCGTTGTCGCCGCATACGTACGACAAAAACATTCCCTTTTGTCGTTTAGTAAACTCTTTGTATAAAAAAGATTCCTTTTGAATAAACGTAAAAGTCAAAGGGGTTTATACACCGTATAAAAGAAAGTTGTGTATAAAATAAAATATTCCTCAATGAAAGGAGATTGAGACGAAGTCCCATACCTCGTATCCGACTTGACCCGACCGTTCTTTAATCTCCTGAATAATAAACTTGAGTTAATCTCTACTTGATTATGAATCTTTTTCAAGTTAATTATTCCTTTTATACCATGTTATGAACATCATGTAATCAGTTAAGTTAATAATGTTCATTTTGTCGGTATTTGGTTCTTAAATCAAAAATAGACTTCTTACACTTACATGTTGTTAATTTGGTCAAAGGTTCGTTATATCCAGAATGATATTAATGATTTGGATAACATATATTTCATATATATTCATCATATACATGTATTTATAATATTACATCACATTTAGAGGTAAGAAATGATTTGCACCGTTCATGGAGACGGTAAGCCGTACGTACGCATGAACGCTACTTCCATTTCTATTTCCTATTTTCTGGAATGGAATCATAATTATATAAGAGTATATTATAATTCCAGTATAATAACATATGTAATATCATTAACTTTATCCTTTACACATCCCACATATGGTATTAACGAATCAAATCACTTTCAGGGGGCGGTAGTCCGCACTTCCTAAAATGAAGATATCGTGTTTACCCATAATGGGAACCATAAAGGTATGCCCAAAATGAAAAAAATAGAAGCTTAAGGAAAAAATAAACATATCATATATCATATATAAAAATAGTGACATCATAATGGCCACCATTGAAGGTGTTAAATGAGTATTGAACAATCATCATTTCGGGAGGCAGAATTTCTCCATCCACAGAAACCGTATGTTCTTTTACCATTTGATGTAGTTTTGTGAGAGTGTAGCTAAAATAAATCTTATAAAAACATCCTAGTATATTTAATATACTGTTTTTTGTTACAAAATAAGTAAATAAAAAGAGTTTAGGGGGTTTGAGAAGCAAAATAAAACAAATGAACATGAGAGAATTAATTACCTTTAAAAGTGTAACGCCTTTTGATTTGAGCCTAAAGGCTTCCTTTGAAAGGATTCTGCCCAAAGGGAATCCTCTAGGATGAGGAGAGGGATGTGGAGAGAGTAAATGGGCAGGGTTTGGCCGATCCAAAGGCTTGAGGAGTGTGTGAAATGAGGTAGAGGTGGGGGCCTTTTATAAGAGGAGAGGAGGGGCACTTTTGGAAAGTAAAGAAATATTACTTTATTTGAAAATGTGTCTCGGTTTTAAAAGGTCCCACATTGATAGAATTCGTGGATAAGGTGATAAGGGTTCGAAATCCACCCATCCAATAAGTTTTGGACATGTGTAGTTCATATATTTTACATTGTCTTTCCATTTTATTTAAATCGTCAAATAATGATGTCATCGCTGCATCATTATTATGTCATAAATAATTTAATTTATTTAATGTCTAAAAATCATAAAAAAATACAATGATGTTGGAAATCTTTTTATCTTTCCAATGAATATTTATAATCAAATATCTGAGCTTTATACCCCATGTAAAAATTGTTTTCGTAAAACATATTATGTTTGTGTCATTTTTACTTTTACATTAAATAAAACGTTATTTAGGTCATTTCCCAACCAAAATGTCTCCATTGGGTCCCCAAGTTGACCCATGGCTTGTCTTGGTCGGCCATGACACAACCAATAAGGTTGAGACATGTGTCTAGGTCATTTCATATTAATAAAGCATTATTTATACCTTAAACTACCCTAATTACCACTAATCGCGATTAAAAACTTAATAAGTTACTATTCACCAAAAAAATATTTTAATCCCATTGAACCACATTTTACTTCTTAATGACAACCATGTATGTCGGATTTTCAAAATTCAATACACATTAGTGGTAAACTTTCATTTAACTGAAAAATCAGTTTGCTTGATTACCACTTAGTGGTTTCACTATTCATCAAAAATTGAAGTTTTTCAGAAAATTACCAAAAATTCACCCTAAGCTATATTTAATATTCCGAATTCAAAAATGAAGTATATTTTACAAAATTCAAATCATATAAGTCACATTAATTAATTTAATAATTAATTCCCGCTGCCAGAGCAAATAGCGTGTTTTTACAAAACAATAAGTATCAAAAGATTGACACCAGTTTAAGTCTAATTTCAAAGTGAAATTGATTCCAATGACCACCATTGGATAAAATGTTAAAAATATATTCTAATTTCACTTCAAAACCAATTCAAAACATAATCTAATCATATAAATAAATTAGATTAAAAAGCAGGTTTGATGTAAAATGCAGTATTTTTCACTATTCATTAAAAAATGAACATTGTCAGAAAAATACTAAAAATTCACACAAGGTAAATTTTGATGTCCCAATCATAAAGAATAAGTTTATTTTGACAAACATAGTTTATAAAATTGTCAAAATATAGATTCAAAAATGGTTTGCCATCAAAAGGCAGTAAAACAATCTTTTAAGAATATTAGTGTATTCCATGCATAAGATTGTATTTATTTTCATTTTAAGCCTCTATAACACTATCTTAATCATTAATAGACATAGATAAAAATATCTATTATTCATTACTTACTTGGGATGTTACATTCAACATAGGAGAACATAGGTAAAAATATGGATATGGAAGAGAAATCTAACCATCAAATTCTGATCGAGAGTGGTAGAGAACATGGCTATGAAAAAGCCAACAATCACAAAGCCATAAATTTGCGATGATCTAAGGTACCATCTGATTCATGAGACGTAAGAGCACTAGGAAAACATTTTTGGTTTTCAAGATCATTTCCCTTAGTTTGATGAATTAAAAGAAATACTTATATGATTTTGGTACAATATCACTGTTGTTCATGCCTTGAACAATTTCCACTTCATTTCATTAGGAAATGAAGTTGAATTTGTTATTAGTGAAGTGTTAGTAGATCATGTGATAGAATGATGAGTCATTCCATCTATCTCAAACATAAGGTTAGAAAAAGTTATATACATAAGTCCTTCTTATGGTGATATTAATCGTATATGGTTCCAAAACTGGACTTATACTTCATCTATCATAATAGTTAATAAAATAAAACTACTTTCTACTAACCAGGGACTTCATGTAGGTCAGTGTTAGGTGATAATGGCCTGTCGCACTTCGGTTGTGGGTTCAATTCCCACAACCTTGTCTGATGTGACAGGTTGTTGCTCATCCTACAAGTTGTCCTTTTTCTGAAACTACACTATTATAACATTACATAAATAATATCAAAAAAAAAGTTCTAGCCTTAAACAATACTATATGATGTCCAACATAATCCATTCCAATCTTTAGACTTATCCATATGTCAAATATCATAGTATAAAAAAACTATTACTGTAAAGGTCGCATAACAGGCATGCGAATACCATAATTTATATGTCATAAGATATATCTTGTTGCTCGCATTCCAAACATGTGAATACCTCAATCATGTATTCTCTTGAAACATGAATTACCATAGAACCTTAGTGGAAACATGAATGCTGTCAAAAGTCAACTCTTTCCACATACAAAAATCCCAAAATTTCTATATACTCAAACCATGATATCACTTTGTACTTATACCAGTCATGAGCTCATTGATACTATCAAAAATCTCATTATATCCTTATCCTTTCATTATTCACATATCATCTACCTTCCAAAAATATTTGAATAACCTTTCATGGTTACTAGTACCATTTATCATATACTTTCAAAAACTCATAGAAAGACAACAATGTAACAATCCTTAGATGATACTTTATTCCGTAATACCATTAAATTACCTATACAACATTACTCTTTAATAAACATTCAATCATTACACTAACTTCTTAAACTATTGACTGAGTATGAACAATTATTCCATATCACATATAATTTGTAGTCTCTTCATCATCATCAACATAAATACTACCCATATGACCATGTTGATTCTATTCATGAGACTTTCCCTTAGGGTATTGGTTTGTATAATTCCCATACATTCCACATTTAAAACATTTAATCATTGTTGATGTCGTAGCAATACCATTATCCTTGTCGATGGTGTTAACCGAACGTTTTCCTTTACACTTACTGGCTTTGTGTCCTTATTTTCCACACCTAAATCATCTTCTAGTTCCTTTGAATCATTCTCCTTGATGACTCTTCCCACATGATTTACGTGAGGTAAATTGAACTTTCTTTCCTCTATGATAATCATGAAACTCCATCTTTCTCTTATTAGTCGAGTCAGGAAACTTACCAATGTTGATATTATTGATCATATTATGAGATTGATGATTAGGCATTATAACGATATTTGGACTTCCAAATCCCATTTAATTTGGTTTCTCATGAATAATATCATTCCACTTTCCATCATATCCTCCATTATCATGAATCTTCCTGTTTCCATCTATTTTCTAAAACCCAAAAAGAATAGTGTGAGAGGAAAAAATCATGCTAGGAAAACAACATAATTAAGGGGGAGTGCCTTTAATATATAACATATTTGGGTTAATTCTATGATTGTTACCGTAATTCTAGGACTATAACCTATAGTTATTATTAACTTTAGAGACATCCCTAGACATACCTTAGAAATATCTCTAGGGATTTCAATAAAGTTTTCGCATTCTAGTTTCCAAAGGTTGACTAAACCTTTCCTCTAATACCAACTATAAAGACCCATAGCTAACGTACATATACATTACAATACTTTCACGGAATACTTAATACATAACCAATATAGACACCCAAATTCCGTATTAGTTTAGTGTCTTTGGAAACTCGGATAAAAATCTTCTAATCATGGTGAAAGATCTTCAACATCTCCCATAAAGTTCTTCCCCTTTTTATTTTACCTAATACTATTATTTATATCCTGGGGAAAAGAAAAAACAAAAAGGGTGAGCTCAAATTCTCAGTAAGGGTAAATATGGAAAACATAAAACAATCCATAAACATTAGAATGTAAAAAAACATGATCATGAAATCTAAATATCAAAATCATGAGCAATGACATAAAACATGGTAGTACATAAGGCATAGATCATAAAAGAACATTAATCATGATAAAATAGCATGGTAATAAAACTTTTAATTGCGGAAAAACATTAAACACATTATATTATTTCCGTAGTAGCCAAGGAATTATGGTCAAAACCATCTTATTGGACAAAGTCCATTACTAAACTGAGTTCACTCCTCGTTCCAGTCCTGTATCACTGAACCGGATTAACTTGCTGTTCTAGCCATCTCTATCTCATGGGATATAAATATTTACCCAATTCATTGGAGGGAGATATAGGTCCCCCCCCCATATCATAATGAAATAATTCTTATGTGTTCCACAACATAAACATAAATCATTCATCATAACCCAATGAATAAAATGGGTTTCATAAACATCATCCCATCATAACATAATCCATATAAAACAAATGGATATCATTTCATCATAAGAAAAGTGAAACCATGTAAATCATAGAGACATTATACTTGAAAAATACACATATGAAATAATGTCATCTTAGATGGAAAATGGTTTTGATAAAACACTTGAAATAAATTCTTGAGGAAATTATCCTTTCTTCTTCAAAATCATTTTCATTCCGAAAAATTCCATTCAATTTTAAAATATCATATTTTTGTTGAAAATAATCATAAAATCTTATAGAGTAAGATTCATGAAAATAAGGATTTATACAACCGTAAAAATCAATTCATGCCGTATATGTTTAAAAAACATTCTCCTTATACTTTTGTCGGAAAATTCAAAAATCTCCTTGTATGGTAAACAAAAGAAAGATTCCTTACATAACACAAAGTAAAAGTAAAAGAGGGGTAAAAATGACATTAAACATACATGGAAGAATATTAAAAACTTTATGAAAAACATTCTTATTGACATGGATGAAAATATAACCCCAATAAATACTTACATATAAACAATCTAAGATAAAAATGAGATTGCAAAATTAGCCCTTACCTTATGTCCAATTTCTTCCGTATGTGTCAGAGACTCCTATATAGTGGGTTTAAATATATTATTAACTTTCAAAAGAACCACAATAATATTTATGATATCATATATGATTCACTTACGACTTTATATTATCCGTTCATTTGTCAATTCCATGTTAAAGCAGTGTTTTGGGTAAAATTGTTTCATTTATCATCCGTGTTTTTCCTTGTAATTATTAATATGATTACATAGATCATGATTAATTAATTCCAAAATATAAAAGATGATTAATATATAATATATATTCAGAATATACATATATATAATAGATCGATAAATGGAAAGAATTACACCATTAATGGAGACGGTAGGCCGTACGTACGCATGAACGCTGTTTTTATTTCCTTATTGAATTGAATGGAATTATGTAGATGAAATACATATATATATATATATATATATATATACATAAATCCTGAATAATTATTATGTAATATATTTCATTAATACTTATTATATGGACATTATAATCATTCTTGAATTATTAACATGGAAAATGAATCTCATCGCGTCGTGGAGACGGTAATCCATATGTACGCACGAGCGATGATATCATTCTCATATTTATTGAATAGAATTGGATTGGATAATATAATATCTTAAAATAATTATGATTTTATAGTAATCATATATAGTTATTCTTTACACCATTATACCCATCCAAGTAAGGTGGTGGTGGAAAAACTGATTACAGCACGACGTGGAGATGGTATTCCGTATGTACGCACACACGGTGATTTCGTTTTACGTAGGATGGATAGAAGGTGAAATAGGGTTGTTTCATATTTATAATAACATATCAGTATATATGTTATAATTATGTTATTACTTTTTAATGAAACAACTAAATAAGAGGAAGTAGAAGAAGAAAGAAACTTGAAAGAGTCGGTAGAAGAGATTACCTCTTCCTCGACGGACCTCCTTTAAACTTCTTCTTAGGGTACTAGAGTTGGACTTTTGAAAATACTAGAACCTCTAGGATATAACTAGAGAGGTTTAAAAGAGTAATTGTCAGGGGTTGGAAAAGATTCAAGGCTCAAAATGGTGATAAGAGGAGAGGGAAGTGGTGCCCTTTTTATAAGGGAGGAGAGGGGCACTTTTAGAAACCTCAAAAATAGTAATTTATAATAAATTAAAACCACACTCAAAAACATCCAAAATGACCCAAATATGAACTTAGATGAGATAGGGTTGTAATATAATCAACCAATAAAATGTATACATGTTGGTAATTTATTTTAAACATCGTCAACTTGATTTATCCTTATTTAATCTATTTAATTTTATTTGTGGTTACAAGTTTCTAAATTTTTAATTGTTATAAATAATTAATTATGTGTTGTGAATTGTCCATAATTGGATAATTTATGAAATTTTAGACCATATAAATTTCAATTTATAATTTTTAAATATTATTTTCATTTTTAAACAATTTTATAATATGTTTTCTTATAAAATAACAATAGTGTAAATTTTGACATTATTCAATTATTGTAATTTAAATAATATCCACATAGAAAATATATTATAAAAAAAAATATTTAATATATTTATAACATGTCAAATATGTCTAGATAATTCGTGGAGAACATTAAATAGTTCATATAATATTGATTTGAATATTTTTAAAACCATTTATTTGGTATATCTCTTAATAAAATAATTAGTACAACATTTTTGTATAATTATTTAATATACATATTTGTTGCATAAAAATTAAAACTAAAATTCTATGATGAAGCTAAATCTAAATGATTTTATAATAATAATTTTACTCGAATTTATTATCTTAAAATAACAACATGTAAATTGTTATCTTTATTAAATTATGAAGGTGACAACTTTGGAATCATTTAAAATAAAATAATATAAGTGTCAGAATCGCCTTAATAAGGATCCAAATGGTCAAAATTTCTGCCAGTGGATGATTATGGATTATATATAAACTACCAATATGTTTTTTTCAGATTTCTGTGCCTTTTTATATGTATTACTATTTCAATAAAAACAATATTATTGATTTTTCACTAAATAAATAATTTCTGCATCATTAATGTATAAGATAATAAGGTAATTAAATAACTCTTAAAAATTACAAATAAATTACCATGATATAGAAAAACATTTTAGATTTCAAAATATTTTTTATAAGAAAATTTATATTTTTTATAACCTTATATTAAAAATACTTTAATTATTAAAGTTTGAGTGAGACGTATTTCACTTTCCTTTAAATAAAATAAACTAAAGGTCATAATCAAATACAAGGGGGTCAATTAGATTCAATTTGGACCCAAGTATGATTTAGGGAAAAATATATTCATCCAATAATATTATGAAAAGTGTTAGGGTAATTTTATAATATTATATTTACCCTTAATTACCTGATTTACCTTTAACTATGGTAAATAAAAATTACTGTAGTTACTATTCATAATGCCTAAAAATAAAAAGTAGAATTTTGACATAATTTGGACCTACTGATTCCAAATATGGAATCCATTTTTTCTAATTCAAATCACAGAAGTTGCAGAAATTAATTTAAAATTAATCCCGTTGTTAAGAAAACGAGTTTTTAAAGCTAAAACATTACTAAAGATTGAAATGATTTTACCTATGAATTCAATGTAAAATCAATTCTAATGACATACGTTATATTAAATGGTAAAAATATATTCTATTTATACTTTAAAACCATTAAATATTTTAATTTAACAATATGAATTATTATGATGAAAAAAGTTGTTTTTAATTAAAATATAGCTTGTTTTTACTATTCATTAAAATATGAAAGTTATCAGAATAATATGAAAAATTTATCCAAAGTAAATTTTTATATCCTGATTCCAAAGAAGAATTTTATTTTTCAAAATTGAACTTATAAACATATCAAAAACTTGATTTAAAGTTGGTGCGGCATCAAAAGGCGGCAAAACTGCATTTTTTGAAAAATAATTATTTTACCCGAAAAAATTATTTTGTTCTTATAACATGTTCTAGAAAATTAGCATGATGAATAATAATGTTATGAAATTCAAAAATTATTTTATACTATTCATAACGGCTTGTTCATAATAATATTATAATAATATATCGTTGTTTAGTGAAACCCGGTATTGCGTACAACACACGCTATCGAGGAAGGTTACGATTGCATGTAACGCAAGCCAAGTCAGGATTGCATGTAGTGAAAGACTCCTTTGTTGTTGCGTATAAAAAAATCCAACCATATTTCATATATAAATTGAATATATATATATATATATACTCAATGTTCCGTAGAATAACTACTATCAAACAAACTTGATATTATGTGTAACACGATCCAAGATTAGTGTTGCATATACTGAAAGCTAATACGGTGTTGTGTATAGTGCAAAATAATTATGGTGTAGCATACAATAGAAGATTAAAAAGAATATATCTTATAAAATCATGACTCAACATGGTTCTAGTTATCTCTTAAAGTATTCGGATCCTTCTTTCAACAACACCATTTTGTTGAGGAGTTCTAGGAGATGAGAAATTGTGAGTAATACATTTCTTAATAAAAAAAGATTAAAAATACAAATTTAAACACTCATCACCATGATCACAATGAATAGTTTTAAATTTTAAATTTTTCTCATTTTTTATAGAACTCTAAAAGTTTTAAAATAATAAAATGCTTCAGATTTTCTTGCTAAAAAATAGTCCCAAGTATATCTAGTGTAGTCATTAACAAGAACAAATACATAGTATTTTCCTCAAATACATCCGGTTTGTATAGGACCAAATAAATCCATATGCACTAACTATACGGAATTAGATGTTGAGACTTCACTAATAGATTTGAAGCTAGATTTGTATTGATTTCTAAAATGACAAGGGTCACAAACATTTTAAGAATAAAAACTTAGAACCTGTAGCTCCTTAACTAATATTTCCTTTCAGAGATTACTAAGGTTCCTAATGTTGCAGTGTCTTAACCTTCTATGCAAAAGACAGAATTGATCTTCAATTTTACTTAATCAAGGATGATCTTGACTTCTTAAGTATTCTAAGTTCAAAGTGTAGACATTGTCATCCATATGGGAAGTATAAATTTTTTCAACCTTGGAATTATGAACAAAACACTCACCATTCCTATAGTTCACAAGGTAACATTCATCACATAATTGTCATATGATTATAAGGTTGTGATTAAGAACAATAAAAAATAAAACATTTGAAATTAAAACTTTTCCAGGTGGAATGATATTACATATACTGATAATCTCTCCTTGAAAATTATCCTCAAAGCTTACTTTTCAACATTTTGTTTTGATAATTTTATGGAAATAAGTTTCGTTACCAGTCATATGACAGGAAAATTAGCTATCCATATACATGATATTTTTGGTACATTCGTTATTTTCCTACAAAAATAAAAATTATTTTTCCAGAATCCAAACTTGGTTGGATCCTAGGATAGACAATAAAACTTTAAGAACTCTCGTTTTTTAAGAAATAAGCTTTATGAATCCCAAGATATTGAACATTATTCAAAGAAAATTTTTTCTTCTAATGCCCTCCACTTTTGCATTTAGTACAAAAGGGGCTATGGATAGAATGAAATAGTTTTTTTTTTGAAAAAAGGTTTTTTGTGAGTATAACCTACGCTAGCATTATTTCCTTGAGGTCTGATTTCAGAATACATCATATCAAAATTTTCATTACCAGAAGTAAAGTTTGCAAGAAGTTTCTTAAGGGAAAATATTGTAGATTTTAGTCATATGACTAAATTACTATCCTCAGGAATTATTTCTTTAGAGTTAAATTTTTCCTCAAAAACATTTATTTTTGAAACAGCATTTTTAAGATATTTAGAATGTTTTTCCTTTTTAGAATTTGCATTATTAAGGTATTTTGAATGTTTTTTAAGCTCATCCTTATCTTGAAGATATCTAGTCAGGTCTGAAATCTCTTTTGTAAGATCTTCTTATCTAATATTTTCCTTATCTAGTTTCTTAGAAATTTCATAATTTTTTTCTTCTAATAAAATGGAAAATCTAGATACTTATTCATAAGAAGGTATTTTTTCATTATCTGAAGATGATGTATCTTCATTAGAAGTAATATCTTCTTGATAATAATCATTATCAAGAGATAAATTTGTTAAGGCCATAACAGAACTTACCTTGGCCATAAGACATGTATTTGTAAAAGAAGTTGTAGCAATGAATCTGATATTTTTTTGTGCTGATGATTCATATTCAAAATATTTACTTTCTGAAGAGTCTCAACAGCTATCACTCCATGTGTTGTTTGATTTAAGACTTTTCTTGTGCTTAGAACAGTAGAACTTATTCTCGTTTCTCTCTAAATTCCATTCCTTCTTATATTTATTTTTCAAAAGAGGGAAATCAGGTAGGATATGACATGTTCTTCTACATTCTTAACAAGTAACTTCCCCGTATTTATTTTAGTTGTAATATATCTTCTTGAACTTATTTTGATAGTTCTTCTGGGCTACTATCTTGTTCATTCTCTAAGAAAGATTAGCCAACTCATTCTCAGATTTTTCTGTGTCACTAGATTCTGACTGAATATAATCGTTCTTTGAATTTGATCTAGTAACTCATTCTAGAGTCTTGGATTTCATATGTTTTGAAGTGGTTGTAAAAGCAAATCCTCCCTTACCATTCATCTTTTTAACATTATCAGCATCTCTCTTCTTTCTTCTCTCATGTGGAAGAATATTTCCAAAGAGCTCATCTATAGAAATCTGGGTGACTTTTCCGTTCTCATCAATTGATGTCCTCTTGGTCTCTCACTCATTAGGCAGGATATCTATGATTTGATCTACAAGAGCCTCATAATCTAACCATTTGTCTCCCATAGACTGTAAGTTATTCACAATAGTCATAAACCTTTGCTGAACATTACTTATATGTTCTCCATAAGGAATGATAAATCCATAATATTCAGCTCTCAATATAGCTCTTCTTGTCTCTATAACATTAGAAGTACCAAAATGTGTAACTTCCTATTTCTTCCAGATACTGTTTTCAGCTTCACATAAAGATATTTGACTATAGATGTTCCTAGTCATTGAACATATCAAAGTATTTCTGACTCTAAAATTAGATTGATATTCATATTTCTCTTGATTTGTAAATAATCTCAATTCTTTATCAGGAATATTATAGTCTCTTATCAGCATTAGGTAGTTATCAACTCTAGTTTTAATAATGAAAGTATTCAACCTATATCTCTAGTAATCATAAACGTTTTCATCAAAAATAGGAGGTCTAGAAAGATTTAGAATGTCGATGGAAACAACATTTAATATTTCCATCTTAAGGAAATCCTTTCCACACAAACTTGTTAGTAATAAATGTTTGTAAACCAAAAAAATATCCTAAGAAAGGAAAATAGAACTAATTTATCTCTAAAAATAATATGAGTCTGAACTTTATGATTCTGAAATTCTGATTGCGAAAAAGGGAAGAATATAATTTATCTTCTGAATCTAATCGTGAGATTAATTCAGATTGAATGAACCCTCTGATACCAATTGTTATGAAGGTATGAAGTATGATATTCTAATCTATACCAATATTAATATCATAATAGTGCTGAAAGGCACAATATACAAGAGGGGGGGTGGTGAATTGTATAGTTTAAAAATATCTTATGAAAATTTTGTATGAACAAAATTCACAAAACATTTAATAGAAAATCGCATTCTTAGATAAAATATAACGTTCATAGGTCTAAAGCTAAAGAAGTGTTTCCTACAAAGAAATTCAACCATAATGTGTATAGAATTTATTACAATCAGAGATAAAATTTAGAAATTTTATACAAAAACAAAACTGCCTAAATCTTACAAAGTAGTAGAAATATACAATCTTCTTTTATCCCAAATAAGAGGGTATCCAACAAACTTGAATAAAGGTCCCTTGTTTTATACTTATAAGAATTTTTGTCTTACCCAACCCCGGGTAAGCCCTCAATAATATGATCAATATTTGTCTTACTATCCCCGCAAGCCCTCAATTTGTAAGAAAATAGGCACCTCTGACTTCACAACCCGAAGCCTCTGATTTTTAGGAAATCACACCTCTGCATGAAGAAATTCTGCATGAAGCAAAGTTTGAACAACCATTCAAATTTTCTACATGAAGCCTAAGAGTTTATAAGAGCCTCTCACACTAGAGAAATTCAATTTCAGAGATATGAACTCTGAAATTAAAACATGTGAACTTGTTGTATGTTTTTTCATCTCATCATTTGAGGTCCTATTTATAGCTTTCAAAAATGTACTGGTCTGTTCTACTCCAACGGTCATATTTCCAAAAATCACGGAGGGACCTGGACATGTGGAAAACATATAATGGTTAGTTTATAATGGAAATAATGACATCGTTTTATATAACTAACCATGAATATTAATTTCTTACCCCTTAAGTGCAAGGAACTTGGAATTCGATAAAATTGGAAGGATATGATAGAAAATATAAGATTTAGAATTCAAGGAAATAAGGATTTTAATAATAAATTCCAGAATTATAAATTTCAGAATGGATTTTAATAAAATCGGTATGAGTAAGGTCTAAGGAAATTCTTACTACATGTTTATTATTCTCAAGTATAATTACCATAAGAAAAAATATCTAAAAAATGGTATTAAGAATATATTCTTTAAAAGTGTGGAATTGACATTTCCGTTATAGAAATTTCGTCTTTAAAAACATTGGGATTTAAAAAAAATCGGTGTAGAAAATATCGGTATAAGAAATTAGGAAATGAACAAAAATTGTATGAGATTTTCAATATGATAAAATCTGTAATTATATTTTAGTAAGAAAAATATGAATACTATATTTTTGGAATGATACAAAAAATAGTGTAAGGATTTTGGTATTGGTATTTCTGGTATCGGTATGACAAATCCATCTTAAGGAATTTCAATACCAATAACTAGGAATTCAGAGTTTAAGAACTCTAGAACAACGAAATACTGGAAATCTAAGTATAAGGAATATATGATACCTGATTTCATTCTTGATGGAAATCGGTATCACAGTGAAAACAGAGGATAGAAAAACAATGTCTTAAGGAATTCTGGTATGGTATAACCATTAAGTAAAATTCAGAACCTTAAGAACATTTTCAGTATGAAAAAAATTACTAAAAACATTAATAAAAAAATATTTAACTCAAAACTTTAAGGAAATTTTGGTTATAAGGAAGTTTATGAAAGTGTAAGGAAATGCATGAAAGAGTAAGAGAAATATATTTATGAAGAAGTTGTTTGTGAATTTAAAAATAAATTTTTAAGGAATGGAGAGGTCTTGTAGACCTAACATGTAATTTAAAAAATCATGTGTGGTGTGTTTATTTTTAAAATACATTTTTTTCCAAAAAACTGTAGTGGTGTAGAAGAAAACAAATTATAGCTCAATCTCCCATGTTTCATGGTTTAATACATATTATGACCAATTATTATTATTATTATTATTATTTCACCATGTCTCTCCACTTTGACCATAAAAAAACATCAATAAACATTGTCAATTAAATGAAACTAGAAAAGATAAGGGGAATTAAAACAAAATTCCAAATATATAATTAAATCCTATAAAATAATTAAACCTAATTTCTTATAATTTAATAAAACATCAGCTTCCTCTTATATTATTCTATATTTATTAAAGTTTTCTAGATTTAAAATACATGAGTCAGGTGATTTGAATATAGTACATGGATAACATTCTCATGTTAACCCAATAATGACTTTGAACATCTTCCAGATCATCTTATCTTCTCCTCATTATGATTGGATTTAAATAAGAAAGGGTTGAGTAGATTATAAATGGAGTTTGTAGTAAGTACAAATAATCAATCCAGATTAGGTAAAACACATTTCTTCTTCAATTTTTGGCTATGTTTATTGAAATGGAATAACAATCTCTTATATTTCTATAGACATATATTTTTCTTTTGTATAGTTAGTGTAGATTAAAATTATTTCTTCTTATTCCTCGTATTATGGATTAATGGATGTGTGGGAATTTCTTATTAAAATATCAGGGATGACATTGAATTTAGAAAAAGGAAAAATTACATCAAAGTCATCCTTAATATATGATTCTTCTTTTTCCTCCTCCTTCACCTCTTCTATAACTCTTTCCATCTACTCAATACTTTTTAGCCCTTCTTGGAAAATTTCTCTCATTCCATAGAGGATTATCTTTTTTATACTTAGGTGTGGTTTCAGTTTCCATGTTATTTATTTTTTCTCCCATCTGTGTTATTGTTTGAACCATTTCTTTAGTATTTCAATTTTCTAAGAATGGATGGTTATTTCTATGGCCATTCAAATATGGTGATTCATATTTTTTCAAAAAAATTCCAAAAATACCCAAGTTCATATATATATATAATATAATATAAACCTATAATAAAATTAAAAATAGAAATATAGGAAAAATGAAATTATCCAAATTATTGAATTAAAAATAATCTCTTTTCATATCCCTGACAACCAACCCAAATATAGATATCATTTAGAGTCATCGTTATTATGGATATCATATTTCAAAATTTAATGGTCATGAAACTATAATACCTTAATGTCTAATTATATAGTATAGGTTTTTGAGTCCTCAGGTTGATCATGGAAAGATATATTTGTATAAAATAATTAATTTAATAATATGTACTAAATAAATGTTTTTTGGGAAAATAAATATAATCAAACAATGATGGATTTTAGAAAATGTGGGAGAAGAAAAAATTGAAATAGAATGAACGAGAAAATGAAATTATTGGGTTTAAGTACTAATGGATTTTACTTTTATCATTTATTCATTTTTAATATAAAAAAATTGTGTTTATGAAATCTTTCTATTATAGATGATCACTCTCTCTCTAATTAAATTCCATTTTTGAATGGTCATGTACTTCAGTTCATTGGGGATAAAGGTAACAAATTTATTTAAACATAGATCCAATTCCATCTTAATGGTCATAATGATTGTTTACTTCTAGAATTTCATAATAGAACACTTGTTTAACTGACAGACAATGGCCATGCATGGAAAAAAATATGGAATGGAATAAGCGAATAAGAATGTAAAAATGAAAATTTCGAAGAATAATTTAACCAAAAAACACCTTAGTATAATTCTTATTCAATTAAAAATAAAAAATGAAGAAAATAACAAATAAGTTCTAACCAAGAGAGGTGAGAAAAATAAAAAAACCCAAATATTTTTTGGATTTGTTCTTAAAAATAATTAACTACAGGAATAACACTATTCCCCAAGATCTAATCACGAATCAATATTTTATAGCTCCACTATATCATTACTTATTTAGGAAAAAATAAACCCCTTTAGGGGATAATAAATTTACTAAATTCACCCATTATGAGGTTTCATGTCAACCATGAGGTTTAGGGGAAATAATAAGTTGGAGCTAGGAAAAAGTGACAAAAAAATGAGGGTCATTAGTTCAAGAAATAATATTTTAATAAATAAAACATAGGGTCACACTATGAAATTTCATCCTCTATAATCATGTGTTTTTTCATCTATATTTCATATGGTTATGTCTTTTTGGTGTTTAAAATTATAAATAAGTTATCCAAATATTCCAATTCATTCAACTTTATTTCCACTTTAATTTTAAATTTTTGGATTTAGATTTGAGCCTTGTCTTATATTAAATTATAGAGAATAAATATCAATGTAAATTCCAACTACATTTGTCTATTTTTTTCTGAATTAAATTTCAAATGTATTATACCACAAAATAAATATAATAATAAATATATTTAAAATATTTAAAAACATAATTAAAAAAATTATTATATTAAATATTAAATTATAATTATGAAATATAAACAATAATTATAATACTATAACCTTCATAATTAGTAAATTAAGAAAATGATGAACTAGAAGAAGATCTCTCACATGAAGAACATCTAGTGGAAATTATGGTTTCAAGAGATAAATTACTGCAGAGAAATACCACTCAACTGGTCAATGATAAATGAAGGAATCATAAATTCTAAGAATATATGTGGGAACCTAATGATATAATGAGATAAAAGTACCACCCCTTGTTTTATGCATAGTAATACATTTTTTGATGAAAAATCTCTTTAACGAGGGTAGAATGAAATGAACTAGTATTTTAGTAAAAATATTCCTTTATTAAATACCATGTGAGTATAGTGTCTTTAATGAAAATAATCTAAAATAATAAGTTATATATTAGATAAGAAAATTATATAAATAGTATAACCTATAGTAGAAAAAATATAGTAATAATATCTAAACACATGTACTCAATTCCAACAAAGAATATTGTTTAAAAAAGCAGTTTCATCTATATATTGTGTTTTGATTTGATAAATAAATTAAAAAATCTATCATTTTTGATATTATAATTTCTAAGATATCTTTTTTGGAATATATATATATTTTTTAAATAGTTGGTGTTTAGGTATGTAGTGAAAATATAGTTTTTACCAAAACTATAAATTTTATGGCCAGAAAATAAGAAATAAATAAGAAGTATATAAAAAAATTAATTGTATAAATTATTTATTTAAGTATTAAAACAATATATTTTGGGAATAATATAATATATTTAAAAATTAATTTTAAACATTTTATAAACAAATGTGATATATTCTTTTAAAAGAAACTAGTAGTTATCATTCCTTTTAATGAAATATTTTTTTGATGAAATATGGTATTTAATTTCATTTTAAGTGAAATGAATATTATTTTTTTGTAATAAAAGAATTTATATCCTAATAATAAAAGGAATGCATAATTTTACCCAATATGTAAATTTTTTAACTTCAAAATACATATTCCCTAAATGTGGGATTTTAAGCTTTTCTTGTGAGAATATTAAAATTATATTTTTTACACATATAAATTTTATATAATAAAATATAATTTTGTATTTAATTTGTAGGTAGAGATTATATAATGAGGACCATTTTATTTATATACATCCAATTTATATTACTATGGTAAAAACTAGTTGCTACTTTAAAATTCTATAATTGTAAAAGTAATAAATAAAGGGGTAAAGGGATTAAAACATGTTAAAACATGTTTCTAATTGATTTTTTCAGGAATATATACATTATGTAATCCTTCACTCTATTATTTTACCTATTTTGCGATGATTGTTTTTTGAAAAAACCTCTATTTAGAACAACATAATATGTGAAACGTGTGCTCTCATTATATTTAGTTGAAGTATTTAGAGAATTACTATTCTCACAACATATAAAAAGGGAATACCACAACCCCTATATTAAAACTAAATGAATTATTTTTCTACTTGAAAATATTCCCATTATAATTAATTTATAACCATATTTATTTTCCCTTAATCCTCTAGTGACACGAAATTGTCTTAAGATCTCTATTTTAAAGAAATATTTTTAGGGAAAACCTAATTTCTCACGTGGGTACTTTCATTTCCTAATTATCTTTAATTTATTTCATAACTTCCATGAAAAATTTATAATTACTATATAATGAAAGAATTATTGTTTGTATAACAAATTTTATAATGCTTAGGAAATAAATTTTAACAACTTTTATGCATTTATATTTTGAAAAAAGTAATTGTCCTTTATATGTTGTGCGAACTACCACCTCCATGAAGTAACATATCTAGTTTTTCCTCTACATTATTTATTTTTTACTAAACCATATTAAAATACGATTAAACACCGCAATAATATCTAAATTATATCATTACGATTCTATAATAATTATATTTTTCTAAAATTAACCATTTTCATTATCATGATCATCTATTAATTATGGTATGCTAATGTTCGGGTTAGTCTAACCACCTACTTGAATAATGATATAAACTAATATCATGGATAAGGGTTAAAAAATTAATAATATTATATGATATAAATAAGTAAATGATTATTTTATTCTGGTACTATAATGATAAAATTCTTATTCAATTCGTAATTATGATACCACTATCTCCTAGTTAAAAATCAATAAAACATGCTTGTTGACAAATTCATCTACAAGAACAATAACTAATGATCTTATAGAATGAAATTATATTTTTATAAAATATCATAAATCATTATTTCCATTATCCTAAATTATCTAATAATGATGAACATTGGGATAATAATGAATAATGACAATATTGTTACAAAATGAGTTTAAAATGATCAAGAATAATGACACATGATATTGTGAATTATTAATAATACATGATACAAATATAGATAATAACCATAATTTTGGTTTATGAAAGTTCTATATTTAATAAATATTATTAATAATTGTACTAAGATAATTATGTTTTTTGAGATGATGTTTAGAGAATGTTCTATTAAGAGTGATTACAAGGTAAGGTCTTTTAATGTCTAACTTTTTTTTATTGAGTCAAAAATGATTTCTATTGAATATGGGTTTACAAGATTGATTTATTATATGATATTATTAAATTATAATACCTAATCTATCTAAGGAAAGTTACAATTTTAATTCAAATCTATACATTTTTGGATTTATTACTCATAAATATATCATTATTGAGAATAATTCTCACCCTCGTAAATGATTATTTCCCCTATTTGAATATATTTTCCATTCCCATCGGTGTTATCAATTTATTGTGAAAATAAAAATGTGTTTTAACATTAGATAATCAAGTATTTTTCTACTCAATTTTTTTAAAACAATTTATATTGTTTTAAAAGTATATTTTCGTACTATTTTTATAATGTGTATTTTTAAAAAATGTATTTCAAATTGTGAAAATATTTTTCATTATTTATTTGTAAAAAAAGTTATCTTTCACTAGAAATTAATTTTAGATAACCGTTATATATTTTTAAGTAAATTGTATCTATAAATATTTATATATAGAAACTTTTATATTTTTTTACTTCACCTTTTTATGAATTTCTTTTGGATGAGATCTAAGACATATTATACAACAATGTTAGTAATGGATTTTCAAAATTATTTTATGGTTTTACAATAATTTTACACATTATATTGAAAGTATTTATTTTAATTTAATTTTTTTCCCTGAATCACCCTCTAAATTTACTTCTAAAATTATAATATGGGGTGAGTAAATTTTGTGTATCAATCATTTTGGTTCTTATGGTCAATTTTGGTGATATAATTTTGAAAATTTATATAATATTTTTTTATTTACAAGGGTTATATATTCTATTAATGGTGAATAATTTTCATTTGAATGTTTTTTATACCCATTTTCATTTAAATAATTTATTTATGAAAATTTTATGACTTACATTAAAACATTTTATGAAACAAATTTTTATTTCCATGGATTATTTATGAAAAGTGAATGAGTTTAATTTAAGCTATATATTGAACATAGTTTTATTTTCAGGGGTACATTATGAGGTAAAAATTGAAATATTTTCAATTGGAAGTCATAAGTATTTATTAATGATCGGTGGAGACCTATATCACCCTAAAATTCGTTGGATAATGTTTTATGCCTCATGAGATAATGTAGTGTGAGCCTTCATAGATATTCTCAAAAAATAATGGATGATCCTTCTTAGATATGATCACAATCTAAAGGGTGATTCTATTTGGATATTATCACAATAAAATGATATATTTTGTTTATGTTTATCCCAATGAAAATTTTTAATGTTATGCATCAATGATATGCTATGATTCTGTGCCATATTCCAATGACTACGATCAATGGATCACATTTATTACCTCATGGTTCCACACACTTTTTACATGGAATATGTTTTCTATTATATGATCTTATACCATGAAATAATGAAATCCATAATGGATTCCATTTTATTTTAATAATAAATTAATATCATTCTTATGTCTTCACTTATTCCTATGATCCAGTTGTTGATTTTCTATGGATATGTATTCTCTTATTGAGCATTTGAGCTAAACAATTTCTTATGTTTCAATTACCTAGGTTATAAAGTTGATTATAGCTTATGCTAAGTCTAGTATGTATTCTAATATGGATCCAATATAAAGGAATGTAAAAAAAATATTTAAAAATTATTATTTATTTAATAAGTCCTCAAAGACACTAATCCTTCCATTATTTGGATTATGAGAATATTTTGGTAGATATAATTATTAATTTATAAAAATTATTTAAAGTGAAGATATTTTTATCTTGGATTTATTAATTATTTCATGATAATTTACCTTTATATCCTTGTATAATTACTTTATAATTAAAACATTTTTAAAAAATTATTTTCTTCTACAAAAATTATATCAATGGTGAGAACAATTATCATCCTCTTTAATGATGTCATCCCCTCATTGTCCATATTTTCATTTATATCCAATTATTTCTTTTATAATTAGAAACTAAATTATGTGTTATCATATGTGACCTTTATAATTCCCATCTCATATAATACCTTGGTATTTTCTAGAAAGAATATTATGCTTGATAACATACATAACACACAATACTAAGATTAAACAATAATGAAATATTATTATTTAAATATGGCCATTATAACATAGATATTGATTTGGAAAGTATGAATAGTAATAAAAAAATCATTAAATATATTTATAATTGTAATTCTAAATAATTTTTTCATGAATTCTTTGGCAATGAGCAATCAATGTTTAGTAGACATTTTATTCTTTAAACATACATTATTTACTAAAATATACGTCAAATTATTTCTATGAGAAAATTTTATAATTAATTTCAACCATCTTTGTAAGATGTAATTAAAAAAATTAAATTAAATTTTCAAATCATAATTTTATAATTATTTTATAAGGAAATGTTTATAATTTTATAAAATGATTGTTTTTTATGAATAGTAAAAAATACAGATTTTTACTGAAAATAATCCTATTCTTTAGAAAATTTAAAAAGATATAATTATTTTCGAAAATAGTTTTAAATTAAAATTAGTTAATTTATATTTTGAATAATCTAGTTCATTTTTTTATAATAAATTATATACCTGGATTTGAAATAAAAAAATTATACTTAAGAAGATATTTTCTCTAGAAAACTACTTTTCATCGCATTTTGTAAGGGTATTTTTAAATTATTATCATGAAATTATGTGAATTGAATTTAAATAAAAATATTTCCATTTTTTAATCATAATAATTAATATTACGTAAAATTCTCACCATAACTTTTTGTAATAATGAATAGTTAAAATAATAAATATTTCTTATAACGGTCAATGTTAAAACATGTATTACAGGTGGTTAAACAAAAGGGATAAGGGTTTAAATGACCTAAAAAATTGTATTATTCTTACTGGATGGATTTTATTTAACCATTATAACAAAATAATATAAATTTTATTGTCTATTTTACAATTTTTTAAGAAACTTACATAAGGATATGTCAATATTTTGAAAAATACAATGTGATTCCTCTCCATAATAATAAAAGGACACCCCCACTCCTCTACTATAAAAAAATATATATCCACTTATTTTAGAAAATAATTGAACATATAACTTACAATAAACCCTTAATATGTATTATAGGACTTATTTTTTGGAATATTACCAACATTAGAGGGATTATGGTATAAAGAAAAAGAGTTTTTATGAAGGTGTATAACTTTAAACTGATTGTTTTAGTTTTACTTATTATTCTACCTACAAAAAAATTATAATAAAATTTATTATATATTGAAATATATTTATTACATATATTTATTTGTTATTATGTTAATTTATTAACCTTAATCAATCTCTATCTTCTAACAAATGAGAAATGAAGCTGTTATTCTTTTTTACAGCGAACTACTACCTCAGGAACCAATTTATTTCATTTTACATCAGAAACACTTATGTATAGTTATATCTATAGATTTAATATATATATATATATATATTATATTCATCACATAATTAAAATTTTTAAAGATAATTTATCTCCTATTTTCTGAACATTCCATCCTTTAAAAAATGATAACATCGTTCTTGTGTATGTTTGGATTACCACCTCTATAAACGATGTGGTTCATTTTCATCACCAAATAAAATTAATGGTATATATAAGTGTATTTAATGATATAATATGATATTTATGATAAAATAATAATTTTTTAAATGAAAAAGTATTCTTACTTTTTCCCCCATGTTCGTTGAAAAATAAAAACATTACTCATTCATACGTATGAACAATAATATCCATGATTGTAACATAACTTATTTTTCATAAAAAACATTCAGGGATGGTTTTAAAATTATAAATAAATAATAAAAATTATTATTATTTCATAATTATCATTATATATATTATGCAATAATGAACACTTTGGCCAATAATCAACATAATGAATATACTTTGAAATTATGAACTGAACATCCTCAAAATACACAATGTATAGTTATCATAATATGTAATTAAATATGTCCTTGAAATAATGGAAATATATAATGATAATTTCTAAAACCTTTAAATTTCTATTAATCAAGTAAATAATTAATATTATTTTTTAAATAGCATTTTAAAGACATACATAACATGTCTAGACTTGATTTAAGAGGTTACCTTACAAAATTTCCACTCATTAGCTTATAAAACTTCTTCATTGAATTTATTATTACATGATAATGTATGATAGGACCTCTGAATATATTTTTTTCTATTTGAAATTTTTTTAATTTTAAAATTATTACACATAATCACCTCATTTATTAATTATTTCTTAATTTATATAATCATTGTAAGGTTTTCATCTCAATTTATCTTCATTGAGACATGTTTTGATGGTATGAATTGCTTTATTATTTTAATGGTGTATATTTTATAAAAAAATATTTTTTAGTGATCCATAATTTAATTCATGGGATTTGTTAAACCATGTGATTATCAATATTAAAATGACTTTCAACATAGAAAATACTAAATTTCTATGTTTTATTCATCTCAGTTCATATAGTTGAGAAATATTTATTGTTATATATCGTTTTATAATTATGATATTCATATAATTATCCATTTAAATGTTATATCATGGATCATTTTTATTTTCATTATTAAATTATAACTCATATTTTTTCATCCAAGGGGATTTATTTTCAAATTTTTACAACGTGGTGGGTGTTTACCATAAAAAATTGTCTTCTTTAGGAAATATGTTTATGTTATGAAAATGTCATGTTTTATGAGGGGTATATAGAAATACTATAATTGTTATATCATAGATATATTTATATTAATGATATTTAATGTTTTATTTGAATCCATTTATTTCTTGGTCTTAAAATTAAAAAGTAAATAAAACTATAATAATTTTTATGATAGAATAACATCTTATTTTAGTATTCTTGTGTTCAATGTTCCATTCAATGGGATAATATAATTTTATCTTCTTGAACTTAATATATTTTATTATTCTATAATTATGAATTTTTTTACTTTTTTAACTTCCATTTCATCTTTTTTTATTAAATAGTCATCACAAAAGTTATTTCTAAGCGACAAAGGTCATGTTTCTTCTTTTAGATAAGAAAAAATTCACTTTTGTATCCATGTTTTTTAAAATTATATCAATAATGTTTATATTTATAGCTAAATTATTTCTTATGTTCATTTTCAAGTATCTTTGAATTTATTTATTGATGTTTAAAATAAGTAATATTTTTAGTATTTTATATACAAAATAGTTTTCCTTTTTTTCCAAAGTGTGAACGGAATGTTATATTTTGACATATGTGGATTAATATACTTATTTAGCACATGAATATTTTTTACTTGAATATAACATTACATGATTACATGTTTCTTTTCAATGAAAATATTTTTATTTCATTTTTGGAATTTTTATGATTTTAAATAACTGATTTGAAAATGAAAATGTATTTTTTATAAATAGTGTTCTAATTATCATTTAATTATATTTATAATCATAAAAAATAACCATTTATGTTACTTATGATACACTGGGTATCTACTGAAATTATACCCTCCTAATTAGTTTTCAAGATAGATTATGATTATCTCAAAGAGAATTATATGGAACCTTTTTCACTTCAATGATTAAATCAAGCTATAAATAAAAAGCTTATTGTCATAAAGTGAATGATTATAATTGTTTGAATCATTATATGATACTTGGAAATATGTATGGATGATTTATGTGTGGTTATGTTAGAAATTATTTAAGGGTTAGTCCATTATTAACCTCTAATATATTGAATAAAGAGATGGAGTTATCTAGTTATAGGTTTCTCATAATAAATATTTGGAATTTACGAAGTTGGTAATTACTTTTTTAAGAGTCATTTTAAGAATTAAATGATTATTATTTTCCAAGATAATAATATTTTTCACTTTGTTTTCAATGAGTGATATTGAATTCTCAATCAAGGATTATATTCAAAAAGATCATGATTGTTGATTTTTTTACTCTTCTATTATATTAAAGATTAATTCTATGTCTCATGATTTTTTATCCATTTTTTGACTGGTATGAATTATTTTACGTTATTATTATATACTTTTATTACATCATCATATATTTTTTCTCATCTCCTGCTCACTAATGTCATTTAATTGTTAATTATTATGTTTACCCTTACTGAGCATTTGTGTTCACCGTTCTAACGTTTCTTTTCTTAGGATATTTAAAAATATGTTATATAAGATTTTTCTAGAAAGATTCCATGTGGAATATTATAAATTAAAAATCTAGATTAAGAAAATTTTGGAGTATTGGAAATTTTTTACTCATGTATAGACATTAGTAATGAAATTCATGAGTTTTAACTAATTATACAATACGCTAAAAATAAAAGGTCATTGAGTATATATATTATACAATGTACCAATTTTAAGTTATAGGTTTTTGATGGTTGAAATTGAACCACATTTATTGATATTCAATCCGATAATATAATGATTATATTTTAAGAACATGATTTTGGGAGTATTGGTTTGGGGCTATCTTAGTTTTTATTATAGAAGGGTTAACATATCATTTGTGATTATGAGGTTTTTAGGTGAGGTTAACTTAAGAGATCAGGATATCATCATTGTTTTATTTTTTTATGGTAGATCATTAGTTTAAATTAATAGACACTACTTTTTATGATTTAATTGATGGAATTTAAAGGTGATTAATGATACATTATGAGTCATTTAGTGAGTCTTGTCCATTTTTTGAGGTATGTGCATCCCTTAAGTTTAACTTGTGTTGTATTTTAATAGTTTTATAGGAATAATTATTTTCTAATTTTTGGATATATTTTTGAAGGTATCGATAAAATTTAGGGTTATGATGATTTTTCATGTTGAGGTAATTTTGGTTAATTGGGATAAAATGGTTACTATATTATGGAAACAAATGTTTTAATTTATAGATAACATTGATATTGAAAAGTTATATGGTAAATATGTGATTAATTATATTTTTGAATATGTTCACTAATTTAAGAAAATTATATAAATAATGTAAATGGAAATACTTTAATCCAATATCGTATATTAATTATAAAATAAAGGCTGACATATATTTTGTAAGAATATATGATTTTATTTTGTCTTTATAGAAATTTGGGTTATTTAATGAAAAGATTAGAAAATTTGGGTGATTATACGAATTGGTGTTATATATTTTTGGGAATATGACCTTATAAGTGACTAATTTAATTTGGATTTGCAAGTTAAGTTAATATTATAAAAATACATAAAATATCATTCTAATTGTTGGGTTTTAAACATACTAAGAAATATTTTTATTAATTTTAGAGATTTTAATTTATTAAATGATTTAGGTGGAATTTTGTGATTTACTTTTTTGGTTTAAGGATTAATTTATTATTTATTTATATGAAGTTTTATTCATATAAGATATTATATTTACTTATTCTAACCATTTTGGTTTTAGTAAATATCTAATGATATCCGGAATAAGTTTTTATTATTTTTTTGATATTCTGACCTATTAAATGATTATTTTAGTGATTCAGGTCGTAAAATTTCATCATGAATATTTACTTCCTATAGTAATAGATGTGATAAAAGTGGAAAATTATCGAAAAAAAATAAAAAAAATTGTACTTGAGTAATGGTAAGAAACTATGAAAATATATTTTATCATATAAAGTATATTGATAGTCAAAGTATCTCTTAATACTAGAAAGATGATCATTAGATAAAAAATGATATCTTATTACTTTCAATTATAAAGAATAAATATATTACATCATCTCTTAGTGATTTGTGGTTTTTTGGTCATTAACATTATCATAAACATGTTCTCTATCACTCTATATTTTCCCTTAGGAATTATTATTTTCTTCCATGACTATATTTTAATATTCTGTAAATATTATCATTACTAGAGAAATTAATTATTAATTATTATAGGGACATTCACATTTCACTTTTTCACTTTTCAAAATAAAATTTTATTATCCCATTTTATGATTTGAGTTTTTGATGATGGAATTTCTAAATATTAAAAAGGGTGATTCAATTCATGAGTGTATGTTTTATTATCCACTTCAATTAATTTTTTTTTTAAATGTTTAAAAAATTATTTATAATGAGTTAAAATTGCGAGGATTCAATTTATTTATGGGGTAGAATTTAATAACCTTTCATTTTTAAAAAGTATACAATGTGCGATAGAGGACATAAACCACAATACCTATCTTTAACAACTGTAAAATATGATTATTTAAATATGACAATTTTAACCTATTTATGAAATTGGCAAGTATAATTATGATTTTTCACATTATAAAATATATGCATAATGTTCTAGTCAATAAAAACATATTTATGAATTTTTGGCATGAAAGCATATAATATTTAGTAATGTAATTTTATTCTTCAAAAGTACGTTTTCCAAAAAAATGTCTCTATTCCTTTTTATGAGAAAATATTATAATTAATTTATTCCACTTTTAAAACATTTATTTGAAAAAATTATTATTTTTTAAATAATTATATAAGAAATATGTTAGAGTATTGTTTTAAAAAATGTCTGAAAAGTATTATTTTCTAATAAATAGTGAAAAATAATATTTTTTTATTAAAAACAATATTTATGTTTCAAGAATTTAAATAGTAACAATTTTCATTAAATTTGTTTAAAATTAGAATTTGTTAATTTATATTTTAATTAATACAATTATATTAATTGGGATAACCATTATACTTGATTTTATTATAAAATTAGTTTTTTACTTATGAATACATTTTTTCAAGAAACTTACTTTTCATAAGGTGTTGTTGGTTTATTTTAAATTAAATTTTGAAAAAAATACGAATTAAATTTGATAAAATGGAGTAATTATATGAAATAACAATAATAATTAATATATGTTAAAATTTTTGACTAATTCTTGTTAATAATAAATAGTAAAAATAGTAATAATCTTTTACCATGGTAATGGTTAAAATAAGTTTAATGGTAGTTAATATTAAGTGAAAAGGATTAGAATTACCTAAAACTATTCAATATCCTAATGGGTAGATTTATTACAAAACATATAACATTTATAGTTAAATTGAATTGGTTAGGGGACACTTTTCCATGAAAATTACTTAATCATATTTATAAATTTTCATAAAAACAAGTGTGTCCTCTCCCTCTCCAATAAAAGAACAACCCATCTACTCTTATAGAGACCTAGGATTTACATACATGGATATTACATAATTTTTATTAATATCCACTACATTAAAAAGGGTATGAGGATATGAGAATAATATTTCAAGACCATATCCTACATATCAAAATAACATATACATGATTCATGACATATATATTGGAAGGTATTGAATCATGAATAATTAGGGAATAAAGAGAATAACCCATGAATACATAATAAAGGAATAAGAAACAGAATTAATAAATACACATAATCAAAATAAATACTATGTTAAGGATTCTTACAAAGACCTTCATAACATGTTAGGCTTGGGATAATCATCACTGCACCTACTTAGGGCTTGGGATGCCCTCCTGTGTACCCTTTGGTTTCTGGATTCGGATGGACTCCCACGTATCCTCTTGTTTATAGATTGGGACTTCATTCCAAGTACCCTATTTAATTTTCCTTTTGTTTCCCACCCATGTACCCTCTTGTTTTGGGCTTGGGATTCCCCCTTGTTTAGGGTTTTGGATGCCCTACCATGTAGCCTCTTATTTTTCTGGGATTCCCTCCCATGTAACCTCTTTTTTTGGGCTTGGAATTCCATCACATGTATCCATTTCATCTCATAAAACATTTATCATTACCCAACTAATTGGATGGAGATATATATTCCACCCATCAGATAATGAAATCAAACATGCATGTTCCACAAGACAACAAAACACTCATCATATCCTGACCCACTAAAAGTTATAGGATTTATAATCATCATAAGATAACCCATGAAATGATATTTGTATTGTAATCATGACATAGTATCATATCCTAGGGAAGATAGACATGTATCAAAATCATTTTATCAAATTATAACCCCTAAAATGAATCGGGTTTTATAAGCATATAACCTGTGAATGAGAAACATGTTTCATAAACATTATGCCATTAAAAAATTAACCATTCAGTGAAATAATATAAATGTTACCTTTGAATAATTTCCCTAGAAAGGAATGAGTAAGACCAAAGTATGTAATATTTAATGAAAAATAATTTATAAATATTATTAACAAACTTTTCTTAAGGAAAATATAGTTTTTTCTTTGAAAATTTATTTTTAAAACATAAAACATTTTTGAGATCCACAATTTTTAAAAATAACATGGAAGACATATAAATGAATCCTTGAAAAACAAAAAAAAATTAAAATAATTTTTATTTTAAATTTATTTTAATATATATTTTTTTCAAAAAATTTAAACATTTTTTAGAAAATATTTTTTATTCATAAAAAATATTTTTGATAGAAATGAAAAATGAGGCCAGATATTAAAAAAAACATTTTCTTAATTATATTAAGTATGAAAGAGTGAAAAAATGTAACCTGAAAATTAATTAACATTTAAAAAAACAAAAAATAATAATGATCATTAGTTTTATTGAGATATAGATCATAAGACTTCATCAATGTAAGAATAATCATAAACAATCTTGATAAATGATGAGATTATTGCAATAAAACTTACCACTCAGTAACATTAAATCATAATCCCCATGTAAAAAAATAAAATTTAATAAATATTAAAATATCATGAAAAATATATATTCAGGATATTACATGTATAATGGAAGTATATAAACATTTCAAAGGAATATATGTTCCCAACAAAACATGTCCCTAAAAGAAGGCAAATTGTGACAAAACCACCTTACTGATTTCGTAGATATTGAACCATAAAACCACATAAAAGAGAGATAATAAAATGGACATGTAAATAAAAATCCTTATAAGTGTAATAATCAAAAAATATATCTATGGGAGATAAAAACACCACATATAAGATATATGTGGTGATCATGGATTATATCTAATGGAAAATAAAAGTGAGATGAGAAAACTGATACCTTATGTCTTGACTCTCATCATACTCATTCAATACTCATGTATAATAAATATAAAGTTATTATAAATCTATCAAAGAAACATATTACTATATCTAATAACTTATATTATTATATTAATACTTTATATTACATGTTTATTAACAATTCTAGGTTAATGTTACATTTCGGGTAATATATGCTTCATTTTTCATACATGTTTTGACTAGTTATTCTTGTTCTTCTCACATGGAACGTGACTTAATTATTTAAATAATGTTAAAATAATATAAATATCATATATATTTATTATATTCTTTTTTTAATAATAAATAAAATATATAAATAGAAAATGAAATACACTGTTTATGGAGAGAGTAAGCCATACGTACTCATGAACGTCATTTACATTTTCTTATCGCATTGAAAGAATGTAAGTAAATTACTTATAAGTATATATATATAATTCAATTACATTATAACTATTATTTCATATATATCATAAACATTCACTAAACCCATTATTCATACATTTTATGTAATGTGTGGACAAATCAAATTACTTGGAGGAGGTGGTAGTCCCCACATTGAAAAACGAAGTTATCATTTTTACTTAAAATAGAAAAAATGAATTTATGTTTTATATAATAAATCAATAATAAAAAATATTTAATAAATATCATATATATTATATAAAAATAGAATTTCAATCATAATTACCAACAATAAGAGGTGGTAAAGGAAAAATGAACGACATCGTTTCACGAGGCGGTAATATGTCATATACATGAATGGTAAGTTTGTTACCCATTTGATTGAAGTGTGTGTTGTTGTATGTATAACACTTATAATAAAAAAACATAGTATATTAAGGATACTAATGTTGTTATATAATAATGGAATAAGAAAAACATAAGTGGTGGATAAGGAAAATGAAATAAATGTACTTATGGAAGGGTGATACCTCTTCATTGAGTAACTCCATTTGGTTTCCACCAAATTATTTCCTTGGATATATTTCATCCCAAAGTGAGGCCTCTTGGATTAAGTTAGATATGCTGGGAGGATATTTGAGTAGGGGTTGTCTGATCCATTAGTCTTGATAGGTGTTACTACTGGGATGAGTGAATTATTTTTGTAGATTATGAGGGTAGTATTCTTGTAATTGAAAAAAAGAAAACAATATTGTGAGGTATCCATTACCACATGTGATTATAAAATTAAAAAATAATGGGTCAAAGTGGAATTATGTTTGATCAAAATCTCTAACACAAAAAATATGTGAATTATAATAATTTTGTTCCTTAAATATTATGTTTCCCCACTATTATCATTTTTGTTTTTATTAAGGTTACTAGATATATAACTTAAGTAACCTAACCATTAATACAAAAATAAAGTTAGATTTTTTATAAAATATGTACCCTTAGAATTATAATTTTTAAATCTAATATATATGAAATAAATTTCATGTGTTTTGGAAATTAATTCAAAAACAAAAACATGTAATGTTAAAAAAAGTAATTTAACTTGAACCAAGGTGACTATGTTTTTAATATGTAAAGGTAAATATTTAAGTATAAAAGATAAATTGGTCCATTAATATTCTATGTTTATATTTAACTACATTTACGAATAATTGGGAAGATTATATGATTTTTTGTAAAATTTACATCCTTTATTATGAAATAACATTAATGTTAATTATTAAATTATTAACTAAATTTATATTTTATAATATCAAGATAAAGATGGAATTTTAATATATTAAGTTCACTCACATGTGACATGATATATTCATCTAAAAAATAAAATATAATAATTCATTAAAATTACATTACTTTAAATATTTTTAGTATCATTTATTTTAGTTAATTATTAAATATATAATTACTACATTTGGAAATCTATATTTATTAATATAAATAATCTATGTATAGAAATTAAATTTTAAAAGATATTATGATATAAAATAATTTACCTTTCAAAATAATGTGTACAACTAAACTAATGTTGTTTTTTCATATCTCAATGCTTTATAAATGTTAAAGGCAAGGAAGGTTTATTTTTTTGTCTTTTTTCCGTACTTAACTTATGATATCGGTCACCTTCATGAAATTGTGTTACAATAACACATAAACATCCAAACAAGATGTGACAAGGTAAAAATATATGCAAACAACATATTTTTTATAATTTTATAGGTCATTTTACCCCTTAATATTAAAGTTTAACCACTAAGAAAACTAATTATTTACATAATTATGGTAATTAATTTTAATTAATTCCATAAATAGTTTTAGTCAAAATATATTTTAACCTTAATATAAATTATAAATTATGTTTTTAAAAAATATGAATTCTATTATTCAAAATTATAAAAACAGAAGTGTTAGAAAATAAAGTATGATAATGTCGCAGAAGTGTTGTGAAAGTGTGTTTTTAAAATGAAAAAGTTCAAATGATTAAAATGTTATTTATGAAATTTCAATATGATATTGGTTCCAATTAACTGAATATAAATAAATTATATCAAAAAATCGTAGAGGGAGGAAAAAACCATGGTTATTTATTAAAATAAAAGAAATGTTTAAGAAACAAGTACCACAGACCCAAAACAACCACTAGAGATCATCAAAACCAATCCCATCACCACCTCAATGGAAAAAATCCTTCTCTGCAGTTGTTGATTCCCACTTAGAGCTTTCATAATTCCTCAGAACATTGGTGTTATTCCTTCTAAGATTCAACTGTTCCAATGGGAGAAACTCATTAGTAATTTTCATACCTTTGTTGAATCTAGAGACTGCCTCACCTACTTTCCTGATAGAAGATCTCATGGACATTGGATTTGGAAGATCAGAGTAATCCTTTCTCGGCCTTCTTCGGGGTAAATCAATAATATCCTCCTGGTTCCCAAAAAACATCTCGTCCCCCCTGGACAGTGTCACTATATGTGGGCTTGACCATGCCACCATCATTTTCGTTGCCACTATCAGAAATATCCCCACATTTTCCAGGGATCTGCATCACAAGATACTTCACTAACTGGGTCAAATAAAAATGACAGTTCATTTTAGTCATATCTTGGAAATTTGGGTGTTCCACCACATCCTAACCCACACATATCCCATTTTCCATTAATTTATTCACTGCAACATCCTCATGAGGCTCGGTCTGCATGTTGGCATCGTTATGAAATGGAAAAACCTCCTCCACACCCATATGCTCTAACCCTTGAAAGTGATTATCTGTGGGAACTACAATCATCACACCATCATCATCATCATCCCATCCACTGAATCCATCATAAAAGACATCTAGAATCCCCACAATTAGACTAACATCTCATACATAACTGTATAACTTCTCCAATGCAACAGACTGCCTGTTATCCTCTGTTGTATCCAAAGGAGACCCCTACCTCCCTTTACTCATGTCTCCACTGCTACTCATATTCCCCTTCTGATTATTATCCAAAACATCATCTCAATCATTCCAGCAGATATGTACGGGAGAAATACCATCTTGTTCCTACTGAGCATGGGCCTCTTACTCCTGAATCCAGAAGTCCACTTGAAGGATATTCCACTCCCCCATCAGCTGCACCCTTGGTGATAGTTTCCTTTGCACCACCCCTGTTCATATCCTATTGAAGCCGATTCAACACTGTAGATACTAGTGGATTAGAATGAACCCATACAGGTTTTTCTAGATATGGTGCATCCAAATGTCCCAGGCAAGTTGCTTTTCCAGTCTTATCATCCACAGTAGGCCTGTTGTCAAATATTTTTCCTAGCCTCTTCCCTGGACCTGGTGACCTCTTACTCGTGGCTCCACTATGACACCTCGAACCTATGTTCCCCAATCTATTGCAGATTGAGTAGTTGTTAGTACAGGATTCACACATGATTGCACGCTCCCATCTAAATACTTCACCCACCGAAATCTAAATCCATTCCACCGAAGGTCTCAGAATATCCACCTCAACACAAAACAGAGGGTTTATTGGGTGACTCACGGTAGATGTACGAACATCATAACATAAAAAATGACCTACCATGTTTACATGCAAACAAATAATTACTGGATTTTGAAAATTTAAGGGTATATGAGGAAGACATACTCAAATAAAAATGGAATTTGGGTTGTGATTCATACAGAGATCGATCATCCACTAGAGGAGAAAAAACATGATATTGTTTCATCACTAGGGAGCACTAGACCACATACATATAAGATCTTCATCAAAATAAAATAAGATCATTAAATGGTGATTATTTAGCTGTCTAATGACTTCATGATCTCACAAATACCATTTACCAAAAACAAACAAATCAAAATAATCAATTGAAGGCATTTGGATGTTGAATCGATCCACTAGAGTCTGATCGAGGTAACTCGTCGCTTCAGAGAACTCTAACACTGAGATTTGGAGATGAGGATTACAAAGGTTAAGATTAGAATCCTTAAGGTTTAACGCAATCATTGGGTAATCCAGAAAATATTTTGGGTTAGAAAAGGGTACAAAGGGGTTCCATGGCTCCACAGGTGCAAAAACCAGACCATCCTCCCCCTCTCAATCCCGAAGGGGGGGATCTTCTTCGGACTTCATTTTGGGTTCTATTGCCGAGTGGTTCAAGCAGGAGCTCCTCCACATATCAAAGGGTAAATATTGAAATAAATTATAAAAAATAATTATAATTAAATATTTAAACAAAATGAAAATATAATTTAAATAGGTAAAAATTTGGATTTAAATTAAAATTCACTATTTTTACTATTCATCCAAAAATGTATCATTTTAGAAAAAAAATAAACCAAATTTAATTTTATTATTATGACTTCAATAATGAACATTTTTTTCAAATAAAAATTATAAACATGTATAAAATTATATTTAAAATTGGTTATCCATTAAAAGATGTTAAAATTATCATTTTGAAGGGCACATCTTATTATTCATCAAATGGGATTTAATCATACATCATGTCTAGAAAACAAATAATATGAAAATTAAATTGTCTAATGAATATTATATATATATATATATATTTGAATAAAATATTTTATCCAAAGTATTTTAATTAATTTAGTATGGTCAAACATGTTTGATTTCATAAATATAGTTTTACAACAAAAGATTTCCAATATTTTGAAAATGGTTTTATTTTATTTTCAAGTTAATTGGTAAAAAATAATTCAACTTATAAACATGTTTAAACCATAGTTCCATAATTAAATTATTCTAATTAATTACTCCAATTCAAATTTCTAGGTGGTAACTATAATAATATGTTAATAATATTATTAATATCACATTGTAGTTTTGTTGAACTTGATCTTGCATGTAATACACGTTATAAAATAAAATCAGAATTGGGTGTAACAGAAGCCAAACGTAGTGTTTCATGTATTTAATAATAATATAATTATTCCATGTAGTATAAAAATACCTTGGCGTAGAATACAACACAATACAATCTAAGTTATTTCGTATAAATAAATCTATATTCGATGTTGTGTGAAATGAAGAATTTTAAAAAGAATAAATTAATTTGAAAAAAAATAATTCATAAAAAACATGGGTTATTACATTTTAACCCCCTTAAAATGAATTTAACCCTCTAATTTGATCATGGTTATCAAATTAGTAATTCTTTAAAAAAAATCATAGATACCTACATATTATAAATGAGTACTAAAACATCCTTAAAAAAGAAAGCTGCAACCATAATGGTTAGCCAACATAACACATAACTAGGTTTCCATATTGAAGAACATTGTTTGGTAGTGAATACTATAAATAGAATAAAAACATAAATAACTATAAAGGGTGATAAATATCATTGATCATCAATAAGATAACGATCAATAGAATGTAAAGGGTCATAAATCCATAAACCTCTGATGATTTGTAAGGAAATATGTTCAAAATAAATGAAATTATTGTCATAAATATTATTCAATATAATTTTTATAGATTTGAGGAATTATTTTTAATGTCTATGTATATAAGAAATGTTATTTCATAATTTTATTCCTTTTCATAGGGACATTCTCACCCTTTGGTAATGCCTTGATCGACTTCCACTTCATCTCTAACTCTAGGAAATAAAGGTTAATTTTTCTTTCTATAAGCATTAGAGGATCATAAGATCCATAAATATAATTATAGGTCATTCCATTATTCTTTATCATGAAAAATTGTTTATCACAAGAAATCCAATATGCATAAATCCTCAAATGATATGATAATACTTTAATATTTAAATCCTTATAATAATTTTAATTTAAAAAATTACAAAAATAGTTAACCTTATAAACCTTATAAAACATAAAAGTGCATAAATTTGTAAAGAAGGTAAATATATTTGAAATCAGCTTAACATTTATCCACTATATTTCATAAAGTGGATCTTATTTTTCACATACCAAACATGTGAATACCTTCATCCAAAATTCTCTTAAAACATGGTAATTACCTAATTTCCCATATTTCCTTTTTGAAAACATGCATGTTTTTTTATTCCAAGGATTATTGGATATATTATCTAAATCATACATTGTTTTAAACTCTATAGATGATAAAAAAAATTCTTTTTTTTGTAAATCCTTAATGATTTACAAGGTAATCAGTACCATCCAATTTTCATATTCATATCCTACATATCTTTATCCAGACATCATTATCATAACATCATAAATATATTAAGGGTTATAGTTTCTTAGCCAAAATTACACCTTTCCATTAAATTTTTTTATATTCTATCATATCCATCCTTATCGAAAACATAAACAGGAATCCTTATATATTTCTCAATTCATAATTCTTGAATCCAAAGACATAAAGACATTGATTATTCAACATAATTCTTAATTCATTAACATGGTTACATCATCCTACTAATTAATATATATTTCCTTCCAAATTATCTTGTATTCTCATAATAATTATAAATATAACCATTATTCACACCATTTGTCGGATTCTCTTCATGATCTTTCAATTTGTGACCTCAATTTTATTAGGGACCATTTGTTCCACACTTAAAGCACTTAACCATCAATGATTCCATAGGGAGGCCAATATTAACATTCATTATGTTAACCATACTCTTCATTGTTCTTTGGAAGTTACGTTCATTGTTTTATTGTTTTCTTGAATAAGAACATATTCATGTTTTTTAAAGACATTCAATTGCGTGATTCTTTCAACATTCTCAACACACACACAAACTGAATCTTTTTCCCCCATTGTCTCTATTACCCAAACTCTCAATGAATCTTTTCCTTCTATTATTTAGTATTTTGAGTGTTGTAAAAGGTACACATTTTTAATCATGTATCCTGAAAACTAATTAGGTATGATAACAAAATCCTTCAATCTAGTGATCATCCCATTTGTCTTCCCATAATCAATTTATTTGACACATTCAATGTTAACCTAGTTCATTATGGTTCCCACAATTAAATAAAACTATAAATAATAGTATGAGAAAAATTTATTGAAGTAAAAAAACATATAACCATAAAAATTATCTTATAGTATGTCTAAATTATGACACATTTTATTAAATGTTTCACACCTTAGGATTTTCCTGAGAGAAATACCTAGACATATCCATATAAATATCCATAGTTATTTTTCATAATTTCTTCTCATAATTGTTTAAAAGGATTTAATAAACCTTTAATTTGATACAAACTATAGTTACCCAGACATGACACACATGGATATTATATCATATTAGATTTGTATTCGAAAAATTACAAAATTACGTGCCTCGTGACTATAATAGTTTAGTGTCTTTGAAAACATGGAAAACAATATTTGACATTGGTGAAAGATATTCAATGTCTTCCAAAACTATCCTTCCCTTTAGTACTTCTAATAAAAAACATGTATTCCTAGCCTAGGGAAAAGAAACATAAGAAATGGTGATGTTAGATTCTCAGTAAGGGTAAACAAGGGAGATATTTAAGAATACTATGAGTATTACGATATGAGGACATGAGAATAAAATTTCATGATCATGCCCCGTATATAAAAAGACAAAATAAATGAGTCATGGAATAAAGATTGGTAGTACATAAAACATGAATCATAAGGGAATAAAGATCATAACCCATGGTATCATTATAAATGAATAAGACATCTGATTAAGTCATAAACATAATAATACAAAATCTTATGTGAAGGATACCTACCAAGACCTTAGGGTTGGGAAAATCGCCTATATACCTAATTTGGGATTGGAATACCCTATTCTATACGCACTTGTTTTAGGATTAGGATTCCCTACCATGTACCATTGTTTTCAGGATTGGGATATCCTACCATGTACCCTCCATTTTTTATATTTGGATTCCCTCCCTTGTCCCTTCTTATTTTGGGCTCATGATGTCATCTTGTTTTGGGATTTGGATGCCCCCTTGTGTACCCTCTTGTTCTGGTATTGGGATTACCTCCCATGTAAACTAATATTTTGGGCATGGGAGGTCCTCTTGTGTGACATTTGAACTTATAAAATGGTTATCATTACCTAATTCATGGGAGGGAGATATAGGTCCCACCCATCACATAATTAAATCATTCATTAATACTCAACAAGATAACAAAAAACTCATCATATCATAACCCATAAAAGGAGATGAGTTTTATAAACATCATATAATAACCCATGAAATGGAATGGGTACTAAAAACATAAGGTCATATAATTACTTATCGAAAAGATATATGCTTCCTAATAATTTCATAAAATCATAACATATGAAAATAATCAGGTTTCACAAGAAGATAACTCATGGAAGAGAAATGGGATTCATAAAAACAATGCTTTAAAAATATAAACCATTAACAAAAATAATATGAAAGGAACCTTTGGATAAATTTTCCTAAAATTCATGATTATTGATGAAACATTTAATCTTATAGAGAAAATAATTGGGTAGTATCCTCTAAAACCTATTCTTGATGAAAACATCCCTTCTACTTTTAAAAATACTTTTTAAAAATTAATTTTTTTGAAATAATTTTTATTTAAAAATATATTTGAAAAATTATAAAAGAATATTTGAAAACATAGAAACATTTATAAAATAATTTTCTATAAAAATGAGCTTAATATATCATTTTAATAACATTTTTGAAAATCTGGTTTTTTATTGAATAAAATAGATTTACGATCCAAAATTGAAATCAGGTTTGATTTTGTTAAAAACATTTTCTTAATTATATTAAGTACCAAAGAGTGTAAAAATAGTAATAATAAACTATTTTATCCTGAATAACTTATGGAGAAAAAAAATTCATGAGTTTTCATGAAATATGGATCATTATATTTTGTTAATGGAAGCATAATAAAAAACAATCATGATACACGGTGATATTTTTTAAATATACTCTCACTACTTCTGTAACATTAAATCATACCCCCCATGTAAGAAAATGAAATTAAATTAAGCTTAAAATATATTTAAATGAATTATATTATTGATATATCATTTCAAATTGTAGTATATACACCTTGTAAAAGAATAAAGGTGCATAACAAATAATGTGTATCAAAGATGAAAAATTGAGACAAAACTACCTTACTGGTTTGGTAACTTTTGAAACGTAAAAATGAATGAAAGTGAGATAATAAAATGGATAGTTAAGTTACAAAAATTCTTATTATATTAATAATAAAATATTTATATGGGAATTATAAATTCAATATATAAGAAATAGGTGGTAAACATGTCACATGCCTCATGAAAAATAATAGTGAGACAAGAAAACCCTTACTTTATGTCTTGAATCTCTTCATGATCATTCAAAACTAATTTATAATAAATATTAGTTCATTTTAAATATATAAAATAAATATATTGTTTTATATAATACCATATATTATGTTATTATAAAATTATATTTCAGGTTTATCAACAATTCCATGCTAATGTTTCATTTCGTTTAATATCCCCTTTGGTTTTCGTACATGTTTTGAATTGTTATTCAGGGAATTGATACATAGATCATGATTTCATTATTTAAAGAGTTTAAAACGTGGTATAACTATTATGTATATTTTTTATATTTTTTATTTATAATAATCTATAAAAGATTGAAATAGAAAATTAAATACACCGTTCATGGAGAAGGTAGGTCGTATGTATGCATAAACGTCATTTCTATATTCTTGTTATATTGATTGAATGAAAGAAATATATATATATATATATATCATCACATTAGAATAATTATTTCCCATATATGATATAATTTCACTAAACCCATCCTTATTCATTACATGTAAAGTGTGAACGAATCACATCGTTTTGAAGAGGCAGTGGTCCAAACAACCACACACGAAGTTATCATTTTTTACAAAAAATGGAAATATTTAATGTATATTTTTTATAATATTTAATAAGTATTAAGATATCATAAATATGATAAATATAATACCAAAATATTATGTTCATCAGAATTCCCAACCATGATATGTGGAAAAGGATATATAACAATATCGTTACGCAAGACAGTAGTCCGTCGTACACACAAACTGAATGTATGTTACCCATTTAATTATAGTCTATGAGTGTTTTGGTAAAACACTTAGAATTAAAATGTATCAATATATTTATTACACTATAGTTATTATATAATCATGGAATAATAATAATTTACGTGGTGGAGTATGAAAATAAAATAAAAGTGCTTGTGGAAGGGTGTTACCTCTTCATTGGGTAAATCCATTTGGTTTTCATTAAAGGGTTTTCTTCAATGGATTTATTACTAAATTTAGGCCTTTATGATGTATTTAGAAAAGTAGGTAGTAGATTTGGTCATGGTTTGTCCATCAAAAATGGATTAAAATGTGTGGGAAGGGGAAGAGTGAATGCCTTTTTATAAAAGAGGGGTGACATTCTTATATATACCAAATGGTAAACACTATTGGGGGTCTCTATAACCTATTATTCTTATGAATTGGTAAATAATAGGCTAAATTTTAGGTATGGTAGATTTAAACCTCCTCTACATAGAAACTAGTGATTTTTTATAATTTTATTCTTTAACTTCTATGTTTCCCCATTTTTATCATTTTGGTTTTTATTAAGGTAACTTGTTTTCAATCCTAAAAAATTTTAAAATTAATAATAAATTAAATTGAGATTTATTAGAAAATATATAAAAAACATAATTATAAATAATATATATAATTTACAAAATAAATAAATCCCATATTTTTTGGAAATTAATTTTAAATAAGGGGAACGTAATGCCCAAAAACACTGCATTAACCCGAATCGTGCTAATAATGTTTTTTAGTGGTCTATATTTTCATTAAAAAATATAAATTTTTTAATTAATATATCATATATTATATTTATTAAAATTTAAAATTCAAATTTCATAATATCATATTTTAGTATGTTTTAAATCATGTATTATAAAAAAACCTTAATGTTAATTTTGACATTATTTAATTTAAATTTAAAAATATCAAGAAAAAGTTGAAATTTGAATATATTAATTTCACACCTCTGTTAAATTATATATTCATCTATAAAAAATTAAAAGCAGTAATTCAATCAATTTACATAACCTTTTATATTTTTAGTATCATTTATTTTACTTAATTATTAACTAAATAATTACTGCATTTGGATTTACAAAAGTAGTTAATCTGGGTAATTCATCATTAAAAATTTAATATAAATATATATGATGGGGAAAATCTTTCAAATTTCATAATATTTTTTACAAATGAACTAATGTATATTTTATCCATATATTAAGGCTTTATAAATGTTAAAGGTATAGAAGGTTCCTTTTTTGTCTTTATCCGTAGTTATCTTATTATATAGGTCGATTTCATTAAAATGTGACATAATAACTAATATAATTATTACTAATAAAAGATATTGTAGAAATATTGGAATAGAATTTCATTTGTAAAATATTCTAGGTCATTTACCCATTATGATAAAAGTTTAACCACTAAGTGAACTAATTTTTTCCTCAAGCAGTGTAATTAATTTTAATTAATTTGAATACAATTTTTAGACAAAAAATAATTGTACCTTATTATAGATTAAAAATTATAACTACTCCAATTATGTAATACATTTTTCTAAATTATAAACATAGAACTGTTATAAATTAATTTATAATTAATCTCATAGATGTGTTGTGAAAGTGGGTTTTTAAACTGAAAATGATCAAAATATTGAAATGTTTTTATATCCAATTTCAATGTGAAATTTGTTAAAATGACCTATTGGGATTAATTTATTTATAATTTATTTAATTAAATTTTAAAAGAAAATGGAAATTTAATTTAACTATATAATGATAATATATGAAAAGACAGTTTTGAAATAATGTTCATTTTTTCACTATTTATCAAAACATGAAACATATCATAAAAATTCAACAAATTCACCCAAAGATAATTTTTATATATCCATTTCAAAAAAGAATTATGATTTTTTTAAATTATGATAGTGGTAGAAATTATATTTAAAAAGGTATCTCCATAAAAAAGTGTTAAATTTACCTTTTAGTAAAATATATCTTTTCATTCATGAAATAAGATTTATTATCATCTTACATCTAGGAAACACATAAGATTAACCTAAAATAGTTGATATATATATAATTGTTATATTTTGTTAAAATAATTTATCAATTTATTTAATTTATTTATTAAGTTAAAACTTATTTGATTTCAAAAATATAGTTTTCTAGAAAAAAGATTTTATATATATTAAGTAGAGTTTTATTTCAAATTATAGATATTTAAACACAAAATAATTCATATTATATACATGTTTATACCATATATAAATAATTTAATTATTAATATTCATAAATCCCATTCCAATGTCTAGGTGGTAACTTTAATAATATTATATCAAAAATAATAATAGAACATTATAATTTGGTAAAACTCGGTCATGTGTGTAACAAAAGTTATTGAATGAACTCAAAATTTTGTGTGACATAAGAAAAACATAGTGTTGTGTGTACAACAATATAATTTAAGTAATTTTTGAGAAAAAACATATCTTTTTGTTTTATTCATTGAAATATAAACATTGTTCTTTTGTATAACAAAATCTATATTCAATGTTGTGTGAAATTAAGAATATAGAAAAAATTAAATAATTTGAAAAAAAAATAACTCATAAAATTTAAGGGTTTTACACATATCCTCTCCACACATTAAGATAAAATTTATTCTTGATAATAACTATCCCAATTTCAAACTATAATACTTCCCCACATACTAAAGTTATTATTTTGTGCAGAATACCAATCTTAGAGGGCCTAAGACAAATAATGGAGGTTGTTTGAAGAAGATGTATAGCTTTTAACCAACTGTTTCTGATTTATTTCTTCTTCTAAAAAATATATAAAATTAGAAACATTATAAAATAATAAAATCAGTATCTCTCATATATTTATATTTCATTTTTTTATTGTAATAACCAAAATACACGTCCTTATTCCATCCAATGGGAGGTGAAACCATCGTTCGTGTGTACTGCGAACTACTTCCTCACAAACCGAAATAAATCATTTTCATAAAAACCTATTATGGATATTAATAATAATTTATATAATGTTTATATATTATATTATTGAAATAATAACCATTTTATAAAGATAATATTTCAACTTTTTCATACATTTCCCTTAATTGAAAAATGATTATGTCATTTGCGAGTATGAGTGGATCACCACATCCAGGAAGAAATATATTTTTTTTCATCACTCCATCACATGAATTTTATTTATAGATTTATATAATTTTATAATATTATATTTAAGATATGTTTATAATTTTATTAATTTAAATTAATACTTTTCATCTTTCAATCGTGTTGGTTAAAAAATTGAAATGGTACTCAAGCGTACGTATTACCTACCATCTCAATGATTATAGTATAATTCATTTTTCATAAACATATTTCATGTTTGGTTTTAATACAATAATTAATTTATACGAATTATTATTATTATTTTAGTATTATTAATCTTTATAATATTTAATAATGAACTCATTGGCCAATGGTTTACATACTGAGTTTGTTTTCAAATTATGAACCGAACATCCTCAAAATATATTGTGTGGGATTAACTAATTATGTAATAAAATATTTCATCGAAAAAAATAAATAATTATATTTATGACAATTTAATAATACATTAATAGGTCATTAAAAAAGACTAATATATTAATATATTTTTATTATATATTAGTTAAAGTATATACCTGGAAAGTTTGGACTCGAGATAAAGGATTGTTTAACTCAATTTCCTTTTATTGGGTTATGACACATATTAATTTAATTTATTATACATGATTATGTGTGAAATTACATATGATTATAATTATGTTAAATTTCAACTTATTTAAAAGAAATTTACAATTATTACACATAATCATCCCAATAATTAATTATCACTTCAGTTATATGATCTTTATAAGTGTTTCATCTACATTTATCTTCATTGAGATATGTTTCAATTTTATGAACCAATTAATTATTTATATGGTGTTATACATCAAATGAATTTATTTTAGAAAAATTAAATATTTAATTTATGTTATTTACACAACCATATTATTTTTATGCTTGAAGTTACTTTTTATTCTTAAAATAGTATTTTTGTTAGGGTTACTCATCTAAATTTTTTCATTGAGGCATGTTTCATGTAAAGAAAATATTTATTATTATGAGGTAATTATAATAATTATTGTAAATTTTATATCATTTATCCATCTTATTTTCTTTATTTAATGATACAATTGATTTTATTTCCTACAATGGGATTTGTTTTGAATGTTACTAAAGTAGTAAGGATTTATCAACATAAATTCTCTTATATGGGTCATTTTTTTTATGTTATGCTATAATATAATTTTATAAAGTTTATATACTTATCCATAAAATTATATATCATGGATATCCTTATATTCTTGGTATTCCATTTTTAATATGAATTCCTTTCTTTCAAAGGATTGAGATTCAAGATTTACTGAAAGGGTAAGGATATTTATGATACTATCACATCTTATTTTAGGGTTGTCAGTGTTCAAAGTTCCTTTTGGTGATATCATATGATATTATTTTCTTTAACCAAATCTATATTATTATTATTTTATTTTCAGTGTAGTTTACATGTTTAATTTTCAGCATAAAAATTTTCAATCTTCTCAAACATGATTTTCTTGAAAGCTCCAGATAGGCACAGCTTTCCACCTCAATTAGAAGCTCCAGAAAATGCACAGCTTCACTTGTCATGAAAGCTCCAGAAAAGGCACAGCTTTCAATATAATAACTTTCTTCAGTATCAAACACATATCTTAAGAATTTAATTTTCCACCCAAAGTATCACAGAATGTGGTATCACAACACAAGATATCTTCCCCCACACTTAAGCTCAACTAGATTATGCAATTTCACTTCAAGAGTTGGTTGGATATGGGAAATTGGATTGTAATGTGGCTAACCTAACAGGTTGTGCATAGATTATAAGGGCTACAAGGATTAAATGTTCAAGTTAGGCCATTATAAAAAAGGATTATTTGAAATAGGGGATTTAATACCAAACAAATGCCTCAATCATTTAAGCATAAGTACCTCAAACCCTCAAGTTTTGATAGGAATAAATCAAATTCTGGTTAAATCAAGCATGTTTTGGTTCTCTCAAGAAGTGAGGTGAATGTAAAGAATATGAAAATAATGGTTCAGAAGCCTCACAGGAAAGTGATTTCAAATATAAAGACAGTGAGATGTGGCATGGGATTCAAAATTCGGTGTACTTTTCATGAAATTACTAAATATTTGAACTTGAAACAAAGCTATTTCAGCATTAATTTAAGCTTAGTTTCAAGGGATAAATTGTTTCACTCATTGATATGCATTTAAAAATTGTGATGAGAATCATTTTAGCTCAAAAATTTCAAAAAGAAAAAGAAAATTGAAAAATAAAACACACAATTTTTTTTGGGTTTTTTTGAAACAGGAAAACATTTGAAATTACTAAACTAAAAGGTTCCTTACTCCCCCACACTTAAAATATTGCATTGTCCTCAATGTGAACCCATGAGATGATATATGTACATGAAATGCAGAATTTTTAAATAGGAAAAATAATATAAAAGTGAAAGGGTTAGGAACAGCCTGATGTGCTCAAGTGATTATGGGGTCATGCAGTGTGATAAAATCAACTGCATCGGTAGGAAATCCCTTGATGTATCTCTTCAAACGTTGCCCATTGACTGTAAATCTCCTTCCAGTGTCCTCTTGTGTGATCTCCACTGCACCATAAGGAAAAACATTAGACACAATATAAGGACCTAACCATCTGGAACGCAACTTACCAGGCATCTGCTTCAGTCGTGAACTGTAGAGAAGGAATTTCTCTCCAACATGAAACAACTTTTGTTGGATCATTCTATCATGATCTGCTTTTGATTTTTCCTTATAGAGCCTTCAGTTCTCATATGAAGACAATCTAATCTCCTCAAACTCTTGAATTTGCAGCTTCCTTTGGATTCCATCTTGGGCCAAATCCATGTTGCATTTCTTTATAGCCCAATAATCCCGATGCTCAACTTCCACGGGGAGATGACACTCTTTCCCAAAAACAATCCGAAATGGGGACATACCAATGGGTGTCTTGTATGCTATCCTATAATCCCACAATGTATCATCCAAGTGCTTGATCCAATCCTTCCTATTTGGTTGCACAGTTCTCTCCAATATTTGTTTCAACTCACGATTTGAAACCTCGGCCTGTCCATTTGTTTAGGGGTGGTATGGTGTTGATGTTTTGTGTGTCACCCCATACTTTCGAAGGAGGGAAGCAAAATTCCTATTGCAAAAGTGTGTCCCTTGTTCACTAATGATGGCCTTTGGTACTCCAAACCTGTAAAAAATCTGTGTTTTGACAAAGTCCACAACAACATGATAATCGTTAGTCCTAGTGGACTTGGCCTCCACCCATTTACTCACATAATCAACAGCAACCAAAATATACAAAAATCCAAATGAACTAGGAAAAGGAACCATAAAATCAATGCCCCATACATCAAAAATCTCACATAATAGTATGGGTTGTTGGGGAATCTCATGTCTCCTAGAAATATTCCCAATGTGTTGGTAACGAGAGCATGACTTACAAAACACATGGGCATCATGGAACAAGCTAGGACAATATAATATAGAGTCCAAAACCTTCCTAGCTGTCTGTTGGGGTCCAAAGTGTCCACCACAAGCAAGTGTATGACAGAAATGCAAAACAGACTCAAACTCATGATCGGGAACACACCTCCTAATGGCTTGGTCACTACACATGCTCTAGAGGTAGGATCATACCACACATAATACCTAGACTCACTTTTTAATTTTTGGACTTGATGGTTCTTCAAATTTGCTGGGATTTCAGAGGAAACAATGTAATGAACTAAATCAGCATACCAAGGATGCGTACCTGAGATGGTATAGAGATGGTCATCGGGGAAAGTGTCCTGAAGTGGTACTTGGTCCAAGGTGTCATCCTCTAGTGTGTGAGTAAGACTACTCATGTGGTCTGCCACCAAATTCTCTGATCCCTTCTTGTCCTTTATCTTAATATCAAATTCCTGAAGAAGGAGCATCCAACGGATAAGTCGTGGCTTTGCATCTGGCTTCTTTAGGAGGCACCTCAAATCTGCATGGTCAGAAAAAACAACTACTTTAGAGCCCAATAAATATGAACGGAATTTATCTAAAGCAAATATGATAGCAAGAAACTCTTTTTTCATGGTTGTGTAGTTTTATTGGGCCGAATCTAGTGTCCTCGATGCATAGGCGATCACATGTGAATGTCCCTCCACCCTCTGAGATAAGACAGCTCCAACCGCGAAGTTGGAGGCGTCACACATAAGCTCAAATGGAAGGTCCCACCGCGGGGGCTGTATGATCGGTGGAGTGGTCAGACACTTCTTTATCCCATCAAATGATACCCTGCATGAATCATCAAAATTGAAGTCAATATCTTTTTGAAGCAATCGAGATAAGGGTAGAGTGATCTTACTAAAATCTCTGATGAAGCATCGATAAAATCCATCATGTCAAAGGAATGATCGAACATCACGCACACATATAGGATATGGGAGGGATGAAATAATTTCTACCTTAGATTTATCAACTTCAATGCCATGTTGTGAGACTATATGACCTAAGACAATTCCCTTTTCGACCATGAAATGACATTTTTCAAAATTTAAGACCAGATTCTTCTCAATACAACTATTAGACACCTTTCCCAAACTAATTATACATTCATCAAATGAAGACCCATATACTGTAAAATCATCCATAAATACCTCCATGCAAGTCTCAATAAAATCAGAAAAAAAAAATACTCACCATGCATCTCTAGAAGGTACCATGGGCATTGCAAAGTCCAAATGGAATCCTACGGTAGGAAAATGTGCCAAAGGGATAGGTGAATATAGTCTTCTCCTGATCCTCCAGAGCTATAGGAACCTGAAAATATCTAGAAAATCCATCCAAGAAACAATGGTGTGTCTTACCAGCTATTCTCTCAAGCATCTGATCAATAAATGGGAGGGGGAAATGGTCTTTGTGAGTGGAATGATTTAGTTTCCTATAATCAATACACACACGCCAAATATTTTGTACCCTCATTAGAACTAACTCATCTTTCTCATTTTTAACAACAATAACACCACTTTTCTTAGGCACAACCTGAATTGGACTTACCCACTGAGAATCTGAAATGGGATAGATTATACCTTCCTCGAGCAATTTTTCAACTTCTTTTTTAACAACCTCCAGAAGGGTTGGATTGAGTCTCCTTTGTGGTTGTATCACTAGTTTAGACTCATCCTCCAAGAGAATCCTATGCATACAAATGAAGGGGCTAATACCTGATATGTCATCCAAGGTCCACCCGATTGCCCTGATGTTCTCCCTCAAAAGATTCAAAAGTTTTTCTTCATGTTCAAAAGGGAGATTGTTAGCAATGTTAACAGGCAATCTCCCACCACTCAACAAGTATGAGTATTTCAGATTTGGTGGCAATGGCTTGAGTTCTAATGATGGAGGGTGTAGTATGGATGGAGACATTGAAGGAACTGAAATATGTGCACAAAGAGCATCAGTATAAGAATAGACATCATCAAAATCAGAGAATAAAGAATCAAATCCATCAGCATACTCAACAGCCATGTCATAATGAGAGTGAACATGATCAAAATCAGAATATGAATCCAAATCAAATCCAAGAGAGGATTGTGTATCAGAAACATGTGTGGAAGTGCTCTTAGACATCAAACTCGAACCAATATTCACAATCTCCATAAGCATAGGACAATCAAATTCCATGGAGTTTTTATTTAGTGGTTCAAAATGGGAGATAACAAATGCAGAGTGATCCTCTGAGGGGTACTTCATGGAATCCATAACATTAAATATCACAACTTCATCTCCAAACTCCATGGAAAGTGTACTCTCATTGACATTTATGATATTTTTTGCAGTTTTGAGGAAGGGCCTACCTAAGATTATGGGAGCATGAGAACTTACCTGATCATCCTCCATGTTAATAACATAGAAATCTACTGGAAAGATCATGTCTCTTACCCGGACAAGTACATCCTCAAGGACTCCCGCTGGATATGTCGTAGCTCTATTCACCAACTGCACCACTACTCTTATTGGCTTCAACTCACCAACCTACAAGGAAAAGAATACAGAGTGAGGCATCACATTTATGGAAGCACCTAAATCACAAATTGCATCAGAGAAGTGCAACTCCCCTATGGTACATGGGATGGTGAATGTCCCTGGATCCTTGCACTTTATCGGCATTGCTAGAGTTGTTGCAATGAGTGCTGACACATTCCCTCTAAGATTGATCCTCTCATTTCCCTTGAGCCCTCTTTGATTGGTGTAGAGTTCTTTTAAGAATTTGGCAAACCTTGGAATTTGCTTAATGGCTTCAAGTAGAGGAATGTTGATATCCACACGCTTGAATGTGTCCAAAACCTCTTTTTGCATTGCTTCTTCAGCCATCTTCTTGGTTTGAACAACCCTGTTTGGAAAAGGAAGGGGTTTAGGAGGAACATCATCAATCTTTTTCTTACCTTTATCTTTCTCCTTGGATTGATCATCAGTTGGTATGGAATGTGGCTTCTCTGGAGTTGAGGTGAATCCTGGTGGAATGGTAGGTACAGATGTATCGTTCATTTGCTTCCCACTTCTCAATGTGATGGCACTAACATTCCCCTTTGGATTTGGAGTGGGTTGGGAGGGTAGATTTCCGGAATTCTTACTTACAAGTTCATGGAGGGCGGTGGCAATCTAGCTCATTTGAGTCTTCAACTCCCTCAGCTCCGAACCTTGACTCTTTAGCTCATTCTGTTGATTAAGAACAATTTGCTTCAAAAGGTCATCAGTGTTAGAATCTACCTTGGGTGGGGGATTCCCTTGTTGCTGGCTTGCTGATGCTTGGGCTTCAAATCTCCTTTGGGGTTGTTGGAAACCCTACTGGTAAGGCGGAGGCTGCTGGAAGTTTTGTTGAAAGGGTGGCCTTTGTTGTTGTCCAGAGCCATACCTCATGTTCGGTTGATCTTTCCACCCTTGGTTGTATGTTGGAGCAAATGAATCAAACTTCTTTTGGGGATATGGCTATTGTTGCTGCTGAAATGGTCTCCCTGGGAATACTGCTGCATAATCTTCTGTTTCTTGTAGTTGGGGGGCAACAGTCAGTTGGATGCCTTGTATCAGTGCAAATGCCACAAGTCCTTGAAGGAGTGGGTTGGGATGTCTTTTGAGCCAAAGCAATCTGCCTCACCATAGTGGTCAATTCTTCCAACTTTGTATCAATCAAATGACTTTCAAGAGAATAAGGACTTACCTGGTGTACTACCCTAACAAGTGGTGTACCTCGATCCCCAAATTGTTGGGAGTTTTGTGCCATCTTGTCGATAAATGCACGTGCGGCTACTGGTGTCTTGTCCACCAATGCCCCTCCTACTGCAGCATCCACCATGATCCTCTCCATGGTTGTAAGTCCTTTATAGAAGTATTGGATGAGTAATTGCTCACTGATTTGGTGATGTGGGTAGCTTGCACACAACTTCTTGAATCGCTCACAGTACCCATACATTGACTCCCCTTAGGCTTGCTTGATCCCCGATATCTCCTTTCGAATGGATGTGGTCCTTGATGCTGGAAAAAATATTTGCAAGAAAAGACGTTTCAAATCATTCCAACATGTTACATCTTCAGGTTGTAAATAATACATCCAATCTTTTGCAGCTCCATCAAGTGAGAATGGGAATGCTCTTAATTTAATTTGATCTTCAGAAAAATTTCTTGGTTTCAAGGTTGAGCAAACCACATTAAATTCTTTCAAATTATTATTGGGATCATCACCAGAGAGGCCATGAAACTTTGGAAGTAAGTTAATTAATCCAGATTTCAGTTCAAAGTCCGATTTGAGATTTGGGTATGTAATACAATTTGGTTGATAGTTAATATCAGGTGCAGCCAATTCTCGAATGGTTCTATTTAGCGCATTGTTATTATTTCCAGCCATTGGTTCTTCTTTTATGTCTGAATTTGAATAGCTTCTAATTTCAATGTTTCCAGAAGAGAGGAATTCACCAACTGGTTGAATATTGAAACTTCCCGTAGACTGAGAATGTCTGATTCGAGCCCTAAGGCTACATTCAATCTCAGGGTCGAGATCTAAGAGGTCTTCGAGATTAGTTCATGTCATAAATCAATGAAATATTAAAATAAGTAAAGTGGATCATAGTAAAATAAAAATTATAAGTTTGAGTTGAGGGTCCAAAAAGAAGTAGAAGAAAATAAAAGAAGAAGAAGAAAAATCAGATTGGGTAAAGAAGGAAGAAAGAGGAGAGGAAGAGAATAAAATGTAAAATAAAATAAATACCTCTAATTGGTTGAAATAATTACTTGCCTCCCCGGAAACAGATCCAATTTGAAAGAGCGCTTTCATGGGCACCCTCAAATGATTAGTGTTATTTTCGGGTACTTATGTACAGCAGAGTGGCTGACCAAGGTCGTCTCTCAAAGGAGGAAGTGAATTAAAACAATTTTTAGAGGTATTATAGAAATAAAATAAAAGAGAATAAAAACATTACTTGAAAGTATGGTGGTGGTTTTTTATAGTTTATGAATCTAGAAGAAGTTTTCTGGAAGAAGATTGTATTTTTTTTTTGTTTTTAGTTTTGAAATGAAGTTCGATTAAAATGACACAACAAAAAGATGTTTTTTTAGAAAATATTTTAAAAGGCGTAATCAATATAACTCTACCTCTTCATTCACTTATTAATAATTATCATTTAAATCAATATCCACTTAATTATGATCCCCTAATTTGTTATCCCTCAAACCCTATGAGAGTTAACTTAACCACAAAGATGAAATTACTTAAACCCTAGGCTAGCTTCGGAACACGCAATCGCAGCACCCTACTTTGATTGTTGTTCTAAGGTTAGATTATGGTCAGTGGTTAATTAGAGAATATATCCATTCTGTAAATGAGGATGAATTGTGTTTAGGGATTATATTTGAACTCTACAAATTTATCCAGTATGGTCTTGTATTACCGATTAAGATCGTGCTCTCACAATTTACACAATTCCCGACCTCACGTGTTTTGTGTTAATTGTTTAATTGCTTGCTTAGTTTATTACAATTTAAAAAAACAATTCATGGATCATATTAAGTGAATTATAGTATCTCAATTTTTCAAAATAATTAAATGAATAAGGATAGAGGTCGATCGATTACTAAAAATAACTACTCTTCCATGGGCGGTGTAGTCATCGTGGAGACGTTTTGCATAAGCAAAGGATTGAAAGGGTAGAAACCAATCTTGTCTCCACTTTTGATTCCAAAACAATTAAGAAGATTAATATAAGAATAATAGGGAATAACACAGAAGATTATTTGAATAAAAATTCAATAAACAAACATTAAATAAAAGAAATACAAAGAAGAGGTGGGAGAGGAGAGCCTTTTTGGAAGAGAGGTTTGCACAAAGGCTTACTTCTTCCAAGAGTTGTGAGGGGATCCCAAGAGACACCATTTCGGAAACACCTTCCCAAAGCCTCTACCAGCCCTCCAAAAGAGTTAAAACCCCCTTTAAATATAGTTTGTGAGGGCTAGGGTTACATAACCTTTTAAGTGTGAAATGAAAAACTCGGCCAAATATTTTATTCCAAGTTTCATTGCCTAGTTGACCTTCAAAACTTGTGAATTGACCATCCTTACAGAAGTATTATTTGTTTCAAATCATGTCCCCAAGCTTTACTCATAATTTGGGCTCAATCTAAGCTCGGATGAAGAAGATATGACCCAAATATAGAACCCATGTCCATTCTGCCGAGTCCAGCCCACCATTGGATTAATGGCCCATTTAATCCATCAAAATTCACTATTTAGCTCTAGTGTCCTGAATAAAATTTGTAGAAAATTAAGTTAGTAACACTATTACACAATTTAAAATTAAAATAATAAATATAAAAATATTTATCTTTGAAATACTGCAGTGCACTATAAAGGGTAAAACTAGAATTTTCACCAAATTTTCAAATGAATGATAAAATCCCAAATATTTTATAAATAAAAATATTTAACATAATATGAGGAAATTATATCATTTATTATCAATAAAATATTCAACAAAATAGTGTTTTATCAATAACTAAGTGATTCTGTGTGAATCATCACCCATCGATTCTGTGTGAATCAGCACCGAACGATTCTCTATGAATCAGCACCCAGTGATTCTGTGTGAATCAGCACCGAGCGATTCTGTGTGAATCGGCACCCAGTGATTCTATGTGAAATAGAACCCAACGACTCTGTGTGAATCAGCACCCAGCGATTATGTGTGAATTATCATCGAGTGATTCTGTTTGAATCAGCACCCAATGATTCTGTGTGAATCAACACCCAATGATTTTGTGTGAATCAGCACCTGGTGATTCTGTGTGAATCAGCACCCAATGATTTTGTGTGAATCAGTACCTAGAGATATTATGTGGATCAGAACCTATCAATTCTGTGTGGGTCTTGCGAGGTTTAGTACTTATCGATCTTGGGCGGGTCAGATCCAGTGTGAGTCAGCGGGGGTTAGTACCTATCAATCCTGTGTGAGTCAGACTCTGTATGGTCATCAGCAGTGCCTCTTGATAGAATAAGATGATCAAGATTTACGACTAATCATTTGTACTTATCTATTTTAGTTGTACCTAGTTTTAAGCTAAGACTTTTTCTTGGTGCTTTGTGATTGATATCATGCTTTGGGGTTTCCCTTTGTGGAATTCTGAGAGACCTTTGGGGGTCTTAGGGTCCCTACTAGGTATTGTTATACTCACCCCTGCACAGACTTCACTCACTCCTTGTTATGTCTTGTGCAGAAGACGGGAATCCTTGAATGAGACTTGGGGATCTAGGACCTAATAGATAACGGTGGTGATAGTTGATGTGGAGAGCTATAGAGATGAGTTGTACCTAACCTTTAGGTAGGATCCTCAGTGGAAAATCTTAGAAGTTGTTTTTTGTTTTTAGTTTTAGTTGTACCTTTTCAGTTGGGCTAGTATTCTGGCCCCTTTTACTTTCAGTACACACTTTTACTACTACAGTTCTACTTCGTGGTTGCATCTTGTTGTGTTCTTGGACTGTGTGTTTGTACAAGTTTAAAAGAAATGTCTTCTTGTTTTAGGGATAAACTTTTTGGGTGCTAGTCTCCAACCCATGTCCTATGGAAGGCGGGTTTGGGGTAGTCACATCACGGGCCCCGGGGGATGGGTCGTGACAAAGTGGAATCAGATGAGTCAGTTCTACCAAAGAATTAAGAGTCTGATATTTCCAATGGAGAAATAATGTCTAGTGTTTTTAGTGTGATTTTTAGTTTGGAGAGTCTAGTGTTAGTGTTGTGGCCGACGTATCCATACACCAGGACCCTAAATTCTGATTTCTGACTCGGTTCACAAAAACACTAATTGCGTGTGTTTTGGAAATGTTTTACTTTTGATCACTTTTGAGTCAGCTCACTAGGTATAACTTATTAACCATGGAGCACCTGTTTCTTTTCAGGATGTCTCCATGTAGACAGCCAGCCAGTATTCCCAAGAGAGTACATGATGACGGACCATCGAGCGATGAGGCTTCGATGTAGGTTCCTCTTACTGTCTTAGCACCTTCAGATGGTGTACCAGCAGCACCACCACCCATTGGGAAGTAGTTTCCACCAACCCCACTGGCAGATGGTGCACACCGACTGAGCGTGTTACACGAGTTCCAGTGGCATAGGCCTCTGAGGTTTCGAGGTGAGATAGATCCCCAGGCAGCTGAGGACTGGCCGAAGGCTGTGGCCTGATTTTTCCACCTAATTAAGACACCATCGGAGAAAATTGTTATCCTAGTTTCTAGTCTTTTCTTAGTCATGGTAGGAATATGGTTGAGCCTGACGCTCCAGTCACATGATGATGCAACCCTCACTAAGATAGACTTTGAGAGTCTCTTCAGGGCGGAGTTTGTTTGAGCGACACTATGCTCAGTGCATATCCAGGAGTTGTTGCGCTTACAACAGGGCAGCTTATCAGTGGCCCAGTACTCGAAGAGATTCACTGACCTCTCTCACTACTCCACCGACATGGGGCGAGACTCGTTCTTCAGGGCGCGGACCTTTGAGTAGGGTCTCTAATGGGAGATCAGAGCGTCGAAGATATCGTTGAATATCCCAACACAGACTAGAGTGCCCGAGAAATCATTGTTAGTGGAGAGCTTCTTAGCTGAGCAGGCACCGATGGTGAGATCCACCAACAGGAGATAGGTAGTCAAGTTATCTACAACAGGAAGTAGGGAGATGATGCAGAGGCCCAAGTGGGCTAGACCTTCCGGAGGGTGAACCTTTTATATAGGGTTGGAGGTGTGGAGTTCATGAGGTAAATGGGGTCAAAAGAGAAGAAGACAGTGCTTCACGTGCAGTGGGCAGGGCAAAATGGATTGTGACTACCTGACCTCCATAATAACGATCAGAAGACAGTCAAGAAACCACTAAGGTAGTGGCCGATGTTCGAGTGAGGAGTTCTGCAGGGCAGTAGACGTGGTATAGGAGTATCTCGTGCAGTAGGTGGTGGACGACGGTTTGAGGTTCTACCACCACCACCCCCAGGTGGTCCACCCCAACCACAGGGAGCATGTGGATAGGGGCGAGCCCAGCTACAGGCAGTAGAGGCTTATGACCACAGTGCTCCAGAGATGATTATAGGTATGATCTATGTCTACTCCACCCTATTTGCAGTACTTATAGACACAGGTTCTAGTCACTCTTTTATTCCCATGACACTCGTTCAGAGCTCGGAGATTATGATGGGGTTGTTGGCTCGATCCTTATGATTAGAGACTCTTACGGGAGAATATTCGATGATTACACACTGGTGCAGGTAGTGTGAGCTCACTCTAGGAGGCGGGAGATTCGGCTAGGATCTTCTAGTAGCAGCGTCGAGGCCTTACGACGTCATCTTGGGTATGGACTGTTTATCCACAATTCATGCTCAGATCGACTATTTTAGGTGCAAATTTTCAATCAGGTTTTCCTTCACCAGTGAGAAGGAAACCTTTGCAGCACAGGATGGACTTTCTCAGAGGAGGGTGTAGCCGATCACTCACTAGTTGGATAGCCTCACCCTTATAGAAGTTGATGTGAGGAGTATGAGATATCCTATAATGGTGGACCAGTATGCTGATATCTTTCCTAATGATGTTACGGGACTACCTCGTCATAGAGAGGTATACTTTTACATTGACCTGTACCCCAGGAAGGCATCGATATCTACACTAGTATATTGGATGTCCCCCATGGAGCTTCATGAGTTACAGGTATAGTTGGAGGACTTTCAGAAGAATGGGTTTATAAGGCCTAGTGTTTCTCTAGGGGCATCCCTGATTTTTTTTCCAAGAAGATAGATGGGAGTCTGAGGCTTTGTGTGTAATATCGGTGCCTGAACCAGGTGACCTTGAATAACAAGTATCCACTCCTAATGATTGATGACCTCTTCAACCAGCTGAAGGGAGCTCGATGGTTTTTGAATATAAACCTCAGATCAAGCTATCACCAACTCAGGTTATGGGATAAGGACGTACCGAAGATGTCCATTAGGTGTCAGTTTGGATATTATGAGTTCATGGTAATACCCTTCAGCATCACCAATTCTCTAGTACTGTTCATGGGGATCATGAAAAGGACCTTACAACCTTACCTGAATCGTTTCATGGTAGGCTTTATTAACGACATCCTAATATACTCAGCGTTGGAGGAGGAGGACTCCATGCACTTGCAGATAGTTCTGGATACACTCCGAGAGCACTAGCTATGTGGAAATATCTCGAAGTTTCAGTTTTGGATATATGAATTCCACTTCATAGGGTATGTTATCTTAGATTCTGGAGTTGTAGTGGATCTGGCGAATATATAGGTAGTGATTTCTTGGGATCCACCCAGGAGTGTGACTGAGGTGCGGAGTTTCTTGGGATTGGATGGATACTAGTGGAGGTTCATACTTTACTTCTCTAGGGTAGTGGAACCCTTGTCAGCTTTGACGAAGAAGGGGCAGCCTTTCTTATGGACGGAGAAGTTCCAGTGGAGTTTTCAGAATCTGAGTCAGAGATTAAAGAGTGCACCCATCTTGAGGATACCATAAGAGGGTGTTCTGTATGTAGTCTAATGTGATGCATCTGGGAATATACTAGGTTGCATCCTTTTGTAGGAGTGTGTACTGATCACCTATGGCTCACAGAAGTTGAGATATCATGAGCAGAACTACGTTACCCATGACCTGGAGTTACCAGATGTGGTCTTTTCTCTGAATATGTGGTGGCACTACTTGATGGGTGAATGGTTTAATGTTTACTCTGATCACAAGAGTCTCAGGTATATCTTTTCACAGAAGGACCTGAACCTGAGATAGCAGAAATGGCTGGAGTTACTCCAAGACTATGACTTCGAGATAGTCTACACTCCTGGTAAGGGGAAAGTAGTAGCAGACGCACTTAGCAGGAGGTCTGTTCTATTGTTGATGAGTGAGGTGACAGAGCAGCTAGCCACGTTGTAGATATCCTTTGTGTATAGTGATGGAGCAGTTTATCTCTAGTCTATAACTATCACTCCCCCACTTCTTCAGCGAGTTCGGGAGGCTCATCTTGGAGACGTATACTGTGAGGCCCGACCTACTCAGATATCCTCAGGACAAGCTACTAATGGATTTTATAAAGGTGGGGAGCATGTCATCCATTTTAGAGGACTCAATATGGTACAAGTGATGCTATGGGAGGAGGTGTTGAGGGAGTTCCATACATCCCATTTGGCGATACATCCTAGTGTTGGAAACATGTACCAGGACCTCTGGTGTCAGTACTAGTGGCTAGGGATAAAGAAAGCAGTGGCGAAGTTTATATCATGATGCCTCACTTGTTATCAATTAAAGGTCGAGCATCAGGTACCAGCTGGCTTAGTACAGCCACTTGAGGTACCATAATGGAAGTGGGATGATATATCCATGGACTTATTGACGGGGCTACCACGTATGTCCAAGGGCCCTGATTCCATCTAGGTGATCGTTGACCGACTAACGAAGTCATCCCACTTCCTACCCATTCATGAGTAGGGATTAGTAGAGGGCTTGGGATTCCTCTAAATGCAGGAGATTGTGTGACTACATAGGGTTACATCTATGATCTTCTTAGATTGCGATGCACATTTTACATCCCTTTTGTGGAAGGGATTGTAGGAGGCATTTGGGGCTCATCTATGCTTGAGCACCGCCTTCCATCCTCAGACAGATGGTTAGATGGAACAGACCATACAGACACTCAAGGACATGCTCCATGCTTGTGTCCTCAATTTTGGATGCAGTTGGGAGGACCACCTACCCCTGGTGGATTTATCATACAACAACAATTATCACTCCCCCATCGGCATGGCACCGTTTAAGGCCTTGTATGGATGACCATACAGATCGCCTCTTTGTTGGACAGACCTAGAGGAGTCAGCACTTATGGGTCCAGAGTTGGTACAAGCTACCATAGAGAAGGTGCAGATTATACAGGAGCAGATGAAGACTGCATAGATCCAGAAGAAGTCTTATGTTGATAGGAGAAAGAGACCCTTCTAGTTCGAGGATGGAGATAATGTCTTCCTATGAGTCTCACCCCGATGAGGATTACGGAGGTTTGGCTGGGGTGGCAAGCTCTATTCGAGGTTCATCGGACCTTTCTAGATCCTCAGCAGAGTAGGAAAGGTGTCATACCATCTAGCTCTTCCCCCACATATGCATTGGGTGCATAATGTTTTCCATGTGTCACAGTTGAAAAGATGTGTGCATGATCCATCACATGTTATCAACTAGGGAAAGCTGTACATCGACGATGTGGCGATGTTTGTGGAGTTCCCAATGGAGATAGAGGATCGATAGGATCATTTCCTTCATGGGCAGTCGATTCCTCTGGTGTGAGTTCATCAGCAGCATTGGAATCTCCAAGAGAGTACATGGGAGTGGGAGGCTCAGATACATGCACAATACCCTCATTTGTTCCCCTAGTTTTGTTGTATCTTTTTGGGGAAGAAAATCCCTAAGATGGGGAGAATGTAAAGACCTAATAATTCCATATGATTTTTTTTAAATTAATTGGTATTATTGCGAGTCTGTAAAAAATTTTGATGCATGATTCTGAGTCCCGGTGTTCCCAAAATGGATTTTTGAACTTTTTTTAAGGTATGTTCTGTAAACGCGCGGGTGGAGTTTTCTATATTTGGACTCGATTTTTGGATTAAAAATCCTAGGGCACCGTTGAATCTGCAGCACCAGGATTCTCTTAAGGTAAGTTTAACTTTGTTCAGAAAAAGTCAGACGGAAAAGTTAAGTTTTTAGACTTTTGGTAAAATAATAATAAAATAACAAAAGGTGTTATTTTATTCTTTTTTCAAACGGTTGAGTGGCGAGTGGTGGTACCGTGGTGCAACGTTGAGAAATAAATGTGGGTAATTTATTGACTTAAACCACTCATTGTGTAACTGCAACACTTGTGGTTAATTAGGATCATTGATTACAATTCATTAATGAATCATAATAATGAACAAGTGTGGGAGGTTTTCCCTCTTATTTAATTAAATTGTTGGTGTGGGTTTTGGGAACCCGCGGGAGAACTCCTGACGAAGTGATGGAAACATCTACCTCCAGCGAATAATGAAGTTTTGATGACACCCATTGAGGAATCAATCTGGAGGTCGACAGGCAATGAACGACAACGCACACAGACCTTCTTCTTCTTCCGTAAGCGAACCCAACGTGATCAAGTTAGGGGATGTTGGTATTTTAAATTTATGAGATATTTTTTCCTTTCTGCATTCTTGAAACATGATGAATCACGGAAATTCTAAACATGATTAATTTTATCTTTGTGAAGACTTGATTATTTACTGCTTGATATAATTCTAACATGGAGGTTTCGGGCCAAACGAATAAGGCCTGAATCCTCCGCCGCTTCGTTCTTGGTGCGTTCTTCTAGGGACGAATTTAAAATTCGACAGAACCTTGAATCCGGGTGCCGCGCAGCGACAGAGGCATCCTAGAAGGCTCGTAGGTGTGAGTGGAAGGAAAAACGAACCACCGAAGCTCACCTAGTGGCCCACGAAAGTTCTGTCAGTGCGGTGGCTAGCGCTCGCTGGTCGTGAAAGAGGGCGGCGCCGCTTGGCACCACGGTGGACCCGAGGGAGGGTACTCGACCGGTCATGATAGCGAAGAGGAGTGTCGTAGCGCACTATAGTGAAGGGATTTGTAATCAAAATCATGGTAGAGGAGGGGGACCCGTGCCCCGTGGGTCCTATGGACCATGTAGCGGTGCCACGTGGCGCCGCTAATTGAAGACCCGAATGGCTATTTGTGTCATTCTAAAAGTTGGGTGGCCAACCGGCTGGAAATCCATGACAGTGCACTAGGCCGCGTCACCCGGCGGGCTGGGCCGGTTTAGGCCAGGCTGGATTGGACCTAGACCAGGTCGGACTCGGACCTGGTCGGACCGAACCCGAACCCATCTCGAGCCCTAATACACTTAAATGGTTGTATCTTGTGAACTGGACATCTGTTTGATGAAACGTTTGAGGCACTAGGATCTTTGGTGGTAGAATTCCTTTTTAGATACATTACGATAGTTTTAGAGAGAGTTGGAGTACGGATGGGTCGGATCAACCCTGAATCTAACCGGACCCTCAACACTAAAATGTCAATAACTCTCAGACTGGGTGTCCGATTGATGTGTCTTCTGTTGTGTTGGAACCCTTGGGACATGATAGTTCATTGGGTAACTTCTTCATGCAACTTCGTGCTGGTTGAAATACGACCGATGACTTGAGGATTAGTTTCTCCCTAAAACAAGCATACTATGAGCAGTAATCCTATGGTTGGCTGAGACATGAAGAATGAAGAGCGATCCTGTGTGAATCAGCACCTAGCGATTCTATGTGAATCCACACCGAGCGATTCTATGTGAATCAGCAGCAAGTGATTCTGTGTGAATCAGCACCCAGTGATTATGTGTGAATCATCACCCAGCAATTCTATATGAATCAGCACCCGGTGATTCTATGTGAATCAGCACTGAGTGATTCTGTGTGAATCAGAACCTAACGATTCTGTGGGAATCAGCACCTAGAGATCCTGTGTGGATCAGCACCTATTGATCCTGTGTGGGTCTTGCGGGGGTTAATACCTATCGATCATGTGTGGGTTAGCGGTGGGTTAGTACCAATCAATCCTATTTCACTCAGACTCCATATGGCCAGAAATAGTGCCTCTTGAGAGAATAAGATGATCAAGCTTTACGACTAATCATCTGTACTTTTGTACTTTAGTTATACCTAGTTTTGAGCTGAGACTTTTTCTTTGTGATTTGTAATTGAGATCATTCTTTGGGGTTTTCCTTTGTGGAATTCTGAGATACCTTTGGGGGTCTCGGGGTCCCTACTAGGTATTTTTATACTCACCCCTGCACGGGCTTCTCCCACACCTTGTTGTGTCTTGTGCAGACGATGGGTAGCCTTGACTGAGACTTGGGGAGCTAAGACCTGACGGTGGATGACGGCGATGGTTGACATGGAGAGCTGTTGAGACGAGTTTTACCTACCCTTCAGGTTGTATCCTTAGTGGAAGATCTTATGAGCTATTTTCTATTTTCAGTTGTAGTTTTACCTTTTCAATTGATCTTGTATTTCAGCCCCTTTTACTTTCAGTACACACTTTTACTACTGCAGTTCTAGTTCGTGGTTGCATCTTGTTGTGTTTGTGAACTATGTGTTTGTACAGGTTTAAAGTTAATTCATTCCTATTTTAGGGATATGCATTTCCAGTGCTAGTCTCCAACCCTAGGCCTATGGAAGGTGGGCTTGGGGTAGTCATGAAACGGGCCCTGAGGGATGGGTCGTGACAATTGCAATCATAAGATGAAAATTAATTCAACCATGAGGATGTGTGACTATGCCTTAGATTGGATCATTTTTTCCTATGAAGACAGCCTCTATGAGAGATCAATTTTCAATCATATGCCTAGTGGATCCATGTCTATTAGAGAATATAATTTTATTATATTTCAATGGGAATATTTTCAGGAATTAATTGAAATTCAAACCATTTAATTCTTCAATATCTAATTTATTGGTATGGGTATTTAAGAATAATAATTATTAAATGACTGTTTTGGATAGGATCATTTTATAAATTAATAAGAATCCTAACACATGTAGTGTAGAGAGAACTAATTAACTAAAAATACTTATAAAATGATACAATCTATTTTTCAAAGCATAATTTCCAAGATCAAGAAGAAGATTCACTATTAATTTATCTAATTTTAAATGAAAAATTTAAATAATATTGATCAACGGAATCTGAACATAGATTGAGTAGTTCAAACTCCTCTCACTTACTCTTGATCTCTCTATTTTACTTAAATTTTGAGTTATTCTTACATTTCCTTTTAAATAGTTTTTCACTCATCATATACTATAAAAGAAGGTGTTTAAATACTTCTTCATTCCATTTATACATTTACCTCCCACATATAATAGTGGAAGAGGCTGTGTATAATCCTAGATAACTTGTGTGTTATTATTTTTATAAAACCCAATCTTGGTTGTGGATTAGTTCCCTAAGTATTAATTAATGTTCTTGACAATATCATTTTTTTCAATTAGAGAGGACTGTGTTCTTCCTTGATATTGAACCTATTACTTTTAATTTTTCCATGTGTTTCTATGTTTTTTATTCCATTATTTTAAAAATGTGTAAAATTCATAATTAAATTTCTCAAAAAAACTTTTTTTAAGTTTAATAAATCTTTTAAAAAACAAATACAGTGGTAGTTATATTTTTAAATTGACATATATAAATTTTTTGGTGTGAGTAGATTTGTTTCAAAAGATAAAGAATTTTAAATTTTTTTAACAGGGTTTTGATCGATCCCTTTAGAATATTTTTAAACGTAGTAAATTTTATGTACCAACTTCCTTTGTTAACTAGAATTTTTTTTTCAAATTGTGGGATTCGTTTTTAAAAAAAATTAACAAAAAAATAATATGAAGCTCATTTCACCCTAATATTGAGATTTCCACTCCAGCCAACAATATTCTATGTTCTTATGGATGTTTTGTTGAATATATTATATTTTCATGATGGGTTATTTTTTGGTCCAAATGGTGATTATTTTATGGAGTATCTATTATCAGTTCAGTAAGAATTTAAATTTTCATTTACTAGACAACTTGTTTCATGGATTATGACTCATAATGGAACTTTGAGGGTTTTTAAAACCCAAATTGGTATTTTAAAATGGGTTTCAAGTCTTGGGTGAATCCCCAAAGGTTTGGGAATACACTGGAGGAGAAAAGAGAGGATGAGGTATAGTTGGAGACCTATTGTAGAGGTTTCATGTTGTGAAGAATGGTTTCATGGCATGAATAATAAATACAAGGTGAAAACCCCTATCCAAATAATCACATTTTGAACCGGAGTTTCATGCCATAAAAAGTTGTTTTAGTTTCTTTAAAGGGGTCCCCCCCCCATTTCATGGTTTGACATGCGCATGCGGGAAGGAATATTCGGTCAGAACTCCCCCCTCTTCTTCTCCCCCTTTCATGGCCATTTTTTTAAGAAATTACATTTAGATACAAGGTATGACCTCTTTCACTTGCATATGTCTTCCTTTACATCATTTTTAACTAATTTTGGTATTGTTTATTTTAGTTCATAAATTTAAATTTCACCATAGGATGGTGAAATCACCTGTTTTCGATGGGGTTTCATGCAGCCTAAAAAGAGGACATATTAAGATGGAAACCTCATTTTGTCTTTCATTGTTTTACTATAGGTAATAATGTTTCATAATTATTTATGTTTTTTACTAAATACTAAACTTAAATATTATTGTAATGAAATTATTGGTAAGTTATTTTCTTGAGAATGGGTTCTAGAGTCCCATGCAGACCTTCTGCATATGGTTGGGATTGGTTCTGATGCGATGCAGTGCCCCAAAGAGTAGTTCGAGGATTATGACATTTTATTTTAAATTAAATAATTGATTATAATTAATTAATTGGGTGACTTGGATTTTTTTAGGGCCTTTAAGAATGGTAGAAGGTCAGATCAAATTGGATGGCCTTGGATGAGTCTTGGTAGCTACTACCATCCCTTAGAAAATAATTGGAAAATGCATCAGTTTAGGGTAGGTGGTCTTACATACTAGCCCTATGAATTTATGATGTGGAAATATAGAATCTATTATAGGAGATCATAACTTTAGGAGACATCATTTTCTGTTAAATATATTATTTAATTTAAATATATTAATTAAATAAAAATAAACTGGTAAATTAAATTGAATCCCTTAAACGACTAGGAAAGAGTGACTAAGCCATGATGGACTTGGTGCACTGACTTGAAACTTTGACCACTAATGAATGAGGACTCTACTATTGTGATGATGAGACCCTTGGACCCCTTGAGTGGGGTGACTGAACCTTGTGATACATATTCATAAAAAGATAGGGACCAAGTACGCCTCTTGGAAGAGATGTGTTGTGACTTGAGATGACCTGGACCAAGAGGGACATAGGTAATTTTTGATATATCTAGTGTCCTTTGAACCTCCTAAGATGTTTTTATGGATATAATGTGTAGTTTTAGGAAATGAACAATCCTAGGTGAAAAAAACATTAGGTAGACCATAATCAGGTTGGGTGAGTGGACCAAACTGTAGTGACATTGAGGATCGAGATAGTTTATGGGTAACCTCTAGGATATTATCCCTAAGGTGAGACCCCATGTATCATGTGTGTAAAAACTTCCTTATTTAGGACATCAAGGGAAGTGACATCCTTAAATAATTAGGTGTGACCCGAGATCGGGGACCCTTGGGAAGCTGCCTCTGATGTACTATGATCCAGGTGACCTGAATTGGAGACCTATTAACATACTGAACTTGGTTGGGTGTGTATATATATGGGAAGTGATGGTTATAGGTGTCACCTAGAATCCAAACTAATTTGAACCCTAATGGGGCATAGATGGTGGTGTTGGGTGTGAGAGTCCATCCAAACCTCATGTTTTCTTTTATATAAGGTTGGTTATGGAATGAACCCTCAAAAAAGATATAACATAGCTTGGGATATAATTATTTCCAAATGGATATCTTCCAAAAAGTTGGATCTTGGTACATGGTTATGACTACCATGGATTTGTAGTCAGACACACAAACTATCAAGATATTTATCTATGGATCTGTGTGATATATGGTTATTGTTGCAATGGAATTGGATCCAGATGCATGGACTAGTGTTTTATGGGTCCCTAATGTTGTGGGATATATGGTCATGTCTTCCATGGATTTGGAGTTGGATTCACATACTATCAGAAGATGGGTCCCCTGATATATAGTAAATATGGTTATGGTTGGCCTATCTTTAGAACAAGATGCACAAACTATCACAGGATGGTTCCCTAGAGATATTATACATACGGTTATGGCTACCATGATTTTGATCCAAACCAAAAGACTTCCATGGGATGGTTCCTTAGATCCCAAGGATATATGGTTGTGGTGTCCAGGATTTGGAGTTGGGTGTATTATTGACTATATTGGGGTATATTTTCCATATATTTAGATCTTAGATGCTTATATTACCATTGGAAAGGACCCCAGAGTCATGAGGATATGAAAAGATCTATCATAGATGTGGAGCTTGCATGTTACTTTGGAGTCATGGTCATTGCGAGGTGCTCAAAGACACCATGAAACTTACTGATGAAGGTATGGTTGATCAGCGTCGCATACCTAGGGATTGAAAATTGTTTGTTTTTTTATACATTGTATTTAATAATTTCAGCTAAGAATGTCTCATGTGTAGGTTTTGGATACAGTGAATACTCCTTTTGGTAGAAAAAAATGTTTTTTCAAATTTGGTGGATTTTTTTCCCATTTTTAATGATGTAAACATCATGGACAATGATATTTTTCCTTTTAATATTGACATAGAATGGATAAAACCTATAGAGGATATTTTCTAAGTAATATTTATATTTAATTTAAATTAGATTAGATGAAAGATTACCAAATCTTAAGATCTTTGTTTGATGAATATATTTATCATCCAAAATCCATTTTAGATTACTGTTATTATATGGGGTGGACCCAAATTATACCCCCCTACAGTAGTGATCTACATGCGCTCCTTTTATTTTTGAATAACATTGATGTAATTTCAGGTTCTTATATAGTGGATCAATCATCTTGTATTGTTCATCTTGATCGCTTATAAGTTCATTCTAGATGGAAATAATTATTCTCATTCTTGAGAAGGTGAAAGAAGGAGGAATCTAGAGAGAATTCCATTTTGCGCAATGATTCTAAATTGTCAATTAACCCTAAAAATATACATAATAAGTTATTTATAGAGTTAGGAATAGGTTTAAAAAATATAATTTAATTACACAATGAACACTAAAAAATATAATAAACCATATCTAACCATATGTCATATAATAATAATATTATTATTATTTTATGGAATCCACAAACTGGCATAATGATTACAATTATTTTACCATCTTGTAAATTAATAATTATCATTGGACACCATCTTGGTCATCTCATCATCTTAAATTTTTATTAAATACTCAAACAAATATTTAATTAAATATTCATTAATAAATAAATATTCTATTCACAATATGGAAAATAAATATTTATTAAGTATTCAATAAATAAATATAAATATTCTATTCAGAGTTTGGTGAATAAATATTTATTAAATATTATCATAATTATATAAAATAATTATTAAAAAATTAATAATTATTTATTTACCTATGAGTATAGTGACCAATAAAACATGAATAAAATTATTCCTTGGTCATGAGAATAATATTTATTCCCATAATTAAATTCAAGTATAATTTAATTAAGATAAATGGAAATAATTAATGTGTGACCCTATAGGCTTCTTTCTTATTATCATTAGGCGAGCTTGCCTAAAGTCCAAGATTACTATCTAGAAATGGGTCAAGGAACATAAGATAAAGAATTTAATGTCACAATTTCAACAAAAACACTTTAATTATTACTATGTAATATAATCCCTTTTTCACAAAATCTCATCAAGCATGTTTCACGCACATGTCATCAACTTATATGCTTGATACATCTTTATTTGACTATCTGAAATAAACTCATCATTACACCCTGGCCATGAAATTTAATTTTATGGTTCAATTTTAATCAAAATCTTGAGATATAAACTTGTATAAATATGGAAGGGATAAATAATTCCTCAACTTATTAATTAATAACACATCACTCATGACGCATCAAATGTATCTAACTTTTCCATGAACTGTATCATCATGGTTTAAATAAATAAATTGAATTGCACGATTCATGACATGAATTAACAATAATCTTAAATTGTAAGGACTATTAAACATGCTCGTAGATAGGAATATCCAATGACACATAAGCATGCAGAATTCCAGCAAGTAGAAATTTCCTCATAATCTCCCATCATTGAAATTACCAAATACAAACTTCATGAGAAGAAGCCTCATCACCATATGAGTACTCACACCTGATAGTAAAAATTTTAGTTGTAAAATCATAGTATTTTATCCAACTGTATAACTATATATAATAATATCATCATCAAATTTCAAGGATCTCATCATATCAGAGAACTTATATGAATTTATAATAATATTCACTTATTTTTATATACATTTAATCTAACATACAATATATATTGTTCTAGGGAACCAACTCTAATAGACTCTCACTTTTAATATATTCAACTGCTAACGATTGTCTAGTTTCCACTTGGTAAACATGATTCTATTGACTATTGTTATAGATGATGGGCCTATAATGTTTCTGTGACTATGGTTGGTGATTCCAAATATTGTTACCATGTTAGAGTCTTGACATCATGAATAATTTCATAGTCAAATATTATCATAATAATGATAAAAATATTTCTGTTCATATAGCCCAAAATCAAAATAGGACTTTGATAATCCCCTCTTTAAGCTATATCATAAGAAACAACATAATTAGATATTTTATATACAAAAACCACTAGCTATAATATATTTTTCTTGTATATTACATTATCCTTTCCTATGGAACTAGATAAAATTGAACTAAGTGAATACAAGTGTTCAATTCCATTGATCACTGATATTCTCACTTATCCAGACACTATGAACTCATTTAGTTTTAATTTTCCAAGTATTTTCATATTGTTATAACTATAAGTTGATGAATAAATGTTGGATTTGTATTATATTCACCTAATATGAATTATGCATCAGTAATATCAAACTTCAGTACATACAATGGCATATGAGATAAATTTATAGAACATAAACTTCTGAATTTATTTTAATTTGAATAATATCTTCCATTGTATGCCCATGTATATTATAATGGAAGGATTGTGTTCCTAAAAAATAGATCTTAAACTATTTAAGCTTGTATTTTCAATAATTTTTTAATATATGTACTATGACTATATTTAGAAAACTCATTGCACTATTCAGTATATATTTTTTCCTAGAAAATAGATATTACTTTAAGTCATACTTAGATATATTTCATTCCTTAGTCTTAATGAGCTGGTAAGGCACACATTTTTTCCCATATGTTATCAACATAAATAACTTTAAAACTTATAAAACTCCCACTAACCAATTTGTGAGACATGTAACTAATTAATTTCCAAATGAATATTTTGTGATCATTATGTATGATTTATTCATAAATTTATTTATGTAATCTTATTATTTAATTGGAATTTATTGTTTTCCCCAACCCATTATAGTTATGAATTATAGACATATACCACAAGGTCTCCTTTTGGTTACATCATATAGACATATTCCACAAGGATTTTTCCAAACAAGGAAGACTTGACTGTCAATGGCCTAATATGATATTCATATATGTATTATTTGATAAGTAAAATTCAAAATTATTTTAGTCATGATTATTGGTATATAGGTTTTTTCATAGACTAATCCTTTCAATAATCATTCATTCATTATTGGTATAGTCTTGTACCATCCGCGTATAGTTTCTCATGAATACTCACTAATAGTATAAAGTCATAGAAGTATTCAAAATATGGAGTCTTGGAATCTTGATAAATATAGTCCACTTATTGAATTTATATATACTTTACAACCTTATCATGTATCCATTTACTATTTCTTTATTGGAATATTCATTATGAAATAATAATATATGTATCACACACCTGAGTGAACATAAACCACATATTTAATTATAAATTCCTACACAATATGTGTCTCTAGAACTAATCCCCCCACTATGAATAGTGAAACATATAATTCCCATGCAAACCCATATTCATCTAAATACTTAAATCACATAAGTTAAACCTTATCCAACTATTCATAAATAGATAGTCTTACTTTATGGAAATATTGTTGGTCATGACTAAAAATTAATATCATTTGTCGTTATAGGATCTTTAACTTAGATTAAACTTAATGTTTGATGTTTGTGGTAACAAAATCCATATTTCAACAAAAGGTTTTCAAAAATCACTTGTGATAGTGTCCTAATATATTATTATCATATCACAATTGATTTGATATCCATTATTCAATATAGTTGGCAATGGTTAATTTTTTCAATTCTATTTGAAAAAAATTTCTTTAAAAAATAATGGAATATTTAAAATATATGTATATAAGACTCATCATTGATAATCCTTTTACTACCATAATAAATTGATGTATATAAGGAAATGTTAGTTTGGGATTACCTTTACTCAGAATATAAGATCAATGATTAATTTAATAAGATATTCTCTGACAAGCCATCTCTGATATTCCTCAATCTTTACCAAGTGCATTCGTTTACTTCACTAAGAATTTATAAAATTTCATAAAAGAATATCATGAAGTATATAAAGTCATATTTATCTTTATAATTGTTTTCATTTCCATTTTAAAATATCATTAAAATATTTTTTACATTCCTTTATTTATAAATGTTTCATTATCTAAAAAATTATAATTATTTTGTTTATATATCTAGTATCTTAGTTCAATTGAGGGTAAAATACTTTTATGGTATAAATAATTCATGTACTTTAAATTTCTTTCTCTAAATAATTATCATGCCATAATCATGAAGAAATTCTCTACATTGTGTTCAACATTCACAGTGATGGATATATTTTATTTAAGTGTTACTAAACCATTAGTTTATTATTGATGTACCATAAAAAATTTATTCCAAATGTAAAATAATGTCTCATTATGTTTATATGTACATTGAGATAAATTTTTTGGTAACACTTATTACAAACTTGAATCAATCCATTTGTCAATGATAAGTATTGTTCTCCCCTTGGAAAATATAGGAATATCCATTTCTATGTTGCTTTCGAGTTCACTCCATAACCTTTCTATTATTTCTCATTCGTTGTATTTAAATACATTTATAATTTAATAACATTTTATTTTAAAACAAAAGTGGTGAATATAAAATTTATGAATATACCTAAATTTAATGAAACTTCTTGCTTCTTCATTTAATTGCAATTTATTTTCCAATGTCCACTCTTTCTACATAAGAAGAAAATAGCTTCTTATTCATTCTTATACCTTTGAAACTTTTGTCTCTTTAAAGGATGATATAAAGGATATTTTAGATTTAGATTATCCGTGGGATATTCTTCCTTTTATTTCAAACTTTTCACCATAATTATTGGGGAAACAAGATTCAACGAATCCTTATCTTCTTAGTGATGTATGGTCAAAATACTCATGAGTGAATTATCCATTTTTTCATCTAGGATTATATGAATAAGGATAAACTTATTGGTAAATATAATAAAATAAGATTAGTAGATAATTTATTATCCAAGTGGAAAACCATTTTCACTAACTGATCAATATACCTTATCATTTTGAAACCATTATAAATAACTAGATTCCTCTTTTTCAGTTTGCATTGATATAGTGCATTGATAAAATTATTTATTTCAAGACTTCCCTTCTCTTTCTCAATAAATTTAAGATGAGATATTATAGAATAAGAATCAATTTATTTATATTGTATCATTAACTCTCTGGAAATATTTGATAATATAATATAATGAACATATAAAGCATCCTCAACATATCTCAATTAGGAATCATTTTCACCTTCACTCACCAGTTGGGGTGAAATAATAGGAATAGGGAATTCCAATACATTATACAATTTTTTTGGTACTAATTCATCACCTAAATTATTACACCATATTTAAAAATTAGTATTTGTAATGACAAACCTTGAGTTAATAAATGATCATAGTGGTTTGTGGTTTCTCTTAAATCTTTTCTCTATAATAATTCAAAGAAATGATTAGTACTTTACTTGGTTACAAATTGTGTGAGACATAATAATTTTAATTTTATTAAGTCTCCAACTATTTTATCAAGTCTCAATAGCCCTCACCATTGAACTCATAATTACTATCTGTATGGACATTATAGTGGAAAATATCCATATTTCCCTCATTATGATCCAAATTATGGTTATGAAAATTTTAAGATGGTGTTTAGGTTGGCAGTCTTTCCAAATGTGTGATTGCAGTTCCTTTTTCCATCAAGTGCAATCCCCGACACTGAAATCCTAACTCGAATTTCCTCAACACCTACCTCCAAATTTTTATTGAACATGATAAATCCATTAAATTGAATAATTTTTTGTTAAAGTCAGCCCAAAACCCTTATAATAATTCTCTGATAAAAGTAAGTGTCTATACTATGTCCATGTAAAGACTTAGTTATTCAAGTAACAAAAGGCTTAGTCTGACTTAAAATTAACTTGAGATATTTTTTTATGCATAAGATTTTTCTTATTTTATTCTTAACATGTCTTTATAATATTAATAGACTTCTAGTTAAGTGATGAAAAATGTTTTAATAAAAAAATATGTACAATGCATTTATATAAATTTCATCTGTTCATATTAGTCTATTTATTTATGTGATCATTGTTTTGCATCTATAAAATAAATAAATAACCCAATCATGATATTATTTAATGGTTAGTTTTTTTATTAGATAATAAATTAACTTATGACCCATGGGGAAAACTCTTTATGTCATTCATGGAAAGAGTTGCAGCAATCCACCGATTCACTTGTATATCACCCAGGTTGGGTTTGTCTTAATTCCTTCATGAACCACCCCCATCCACCTTAGGATACTCCTTTTATTGCATATATTTATAACTCATACATGGGTTATGGGAACTAAAGTATTGGTTATGGGGAATTACATAAATAACATTGGACCCAAAGGTCCAACATTATAAATGATGAAGGGATGACACGCAGGCCCTCAAATTTAATTTAATAATGAATAATTGAAAACCCATGAAATAAAAATTAAATTAAATTAAACTGAATCATACATAGGTTTGTTCAAATATCGTGAGTAGTCATACACATCCAATGAATATGTAAAAGTACACAGGCTTGTATTCACTTCAATTTATTCTTTATTATTAAGATAAACATACTTGTATTAATTAATTACCTTTATCTTAATGACCATATAAATAATCTTGGAGATACCTATCATAAATGAATTAATTGTAAAAAATTGAATTAACAATAATTATAGATAATTACATTAAATTAATTGAGTAATTATTAATTTTTCAAAACCGTTAATACATAGTCAAACACATCTAGTGCCAATAGTGTAGTTAGGTTTTAATGATGTAATTAAATATTTTAATGAAATTTAATTCTGTATTTTATTAGGAGATTAATTAGCATGTACTAATGAGATACAAATTGTGTTATGAAATTTTTGTGTACATGGGATAAATGTTCGGGGCATCGGTGTGTACCCAGGATAAACTAAACAATGTGTACGAACTAGTTACACTTGGTGCATATGTGTAACCCACCAAATGACTTGACATGTTCTTTGGATGCAGAACCACATGACATGTACTCTGGCTACATGTTGTGTGTTCCACTTTCCATGTGTCTGTGTAACCCACTGAATGAATCAGTATGTTCTTTGAATGTAGAACCACACAATGCTAAAAAGAAGCTGATAAAGGACACCATGAATATTTTAACTTATATATATATATATATTTATTTATATATTTTAAAATATTATTTATATAAAAAAGTATATATATGTAAATATAATTTATAAATATGATTTAAATAAATATATTATGATAAAAAATTATTATCAATCTTATTTTCATATAATTATATATATATAATATCAAAAATATATTAATAAATAAAAAATTTAATAATATGTTTATATACATTAACTAAAAAATGTATATAAAAATATTTTTTAAACAATTATATAAATATATAAATGAATATATATTTATTTAAATATAGTTAATATATATTTATATTCATATTAAATAATTTAAAATATACACATATGTTTTTATGTATGTGTATTCATGTGTGTGTGTATTGTGGATGTATTTGTACATCTGCATGTGCATCTATGTATGTGTATGTATCTGCTTTTATATGTTGTATTATGTGTGTGTGTGTGTGTTCATTGTGTGTGTGTGTAATATATATTTATGTATATGTATATAGATGTATGTTTTTGTATGTGTATGCTTATGTGTACGTGTATGTATTTATGTCTGTGTATGTATGTGCATATGTATATGTATGTACATGTATGTGTATGTGTATGTGTATGTGTATGTGTATGTATATGTGTATGTGTATGTGTATGTGTATGTGTATGTGTATGTGTATGTGTATGTGTATGTGTATGTGTATGTGTATGTGTATGTGTATGTGTATGTGTATGTGTATGTGTATGTGTATGTGTATGTGTATGTGTATGTATATGTGTATGTGTATGTGTATGTGTATGTGTATGTGTATGTGTATGTGTATGTGTATGTGTATGTGTATGTGTATGTGTATGTGAATGTGTATTTGTATGTGTATGTGTATGTGTATGTGTATGTGTATGTGTATGTGTATGTGTATGTGTATGTGTATGTGTATGTGTATGTGTATGTGTATGTGTATGTGTATGTGTATGTGTATGTGTATGTGTATGTGTATGTGTATGTGTATGTGTATGTGTATGTGTATGTGTATGTGTATGTGTATGTGTATGTGTATGTGTATGTGTATGTGTATGTGTATGTGTATGTGTATGTGTATGTGTATGTGTATGTGTATGTGTATGTATATGGATGTGCATGCATATATATAAATGTGTGTGTGTGTGTGTGTCTGTGTGTGTGTGTGTGTGTGCGCCTGTGTGTGTGTATGTGTATGTATGTGTATTTATGTATATGTGTATATGTGTATGTATGTGTATGTTTATGTATTATGTGTATATGTATGTATATGTATTTTTATGTATGTGTATGTATGTGTATGTTTGTGTATGTATGTGCATGTATGTGTTTGTACGTGTATGTAATTATAGGTATGTTTATGTGAATACCTGTATGTTTGTGTATATACATGTATGTGTATGTATGTGTATGTGCTTGTGTATGTGTATGTGTAAGAGTATGTGTATGTGTATGGGTATATGTATGTGTATGTGTATGTGTATGTGTATGTGTATTTGTATGTGTATTTGTATGTGTTTGTGTATATGTATGTGTATGTGTATGTCTGTGTACGTGTACGTGTATGTCTATACATATGTATGTGTGTACATGTATGTATGTAATGTGTGTGTATGTTTATTACTTTAATATTATTCAGTCATTTCTAATGTTTCTCAATTTTTAATATTTTCTAAAATTTATTCATTTTTAATATATTTTTATTTAATACTTTTTCATTTAATATTTTTTAATTATATTAAATTTTGATAGTTCTTTATACATTTTTAAATATTAATATTCAATACTTTTAATATGTATGTTATTTATATAATTAGTATTTATTCTTTCTTATTTTAATATATTTGTATTTAAATTTATATACAATTATTATTTATTCATTAATATCGAGTACTTAATTATAAATCTCTTTTTTTTAAGTTAAATTTTAATTTTTTTTTAATTTTTTTTATAATTATTGATTTCTAATATTTCATTAATTTATATAATTAAAATTATTAAATCCATTTTTAATATTTTTTAATTTAATGATAAATAATTATTAAATTTGATTCCTTTTTAATATTTATTAATTTATCATTATCTATTCTTTTTTAATATTTATTCACTATTACTATCTTTGAAATTTACTCATTTTTAATATTTATTCATTTAGTATTTCTATAATTTTTACATTTTTAATATTAATTTATACATTTCTATTTATAAATATTTAAAAATTTTAATATGTTATAAATTAATATAAAAAATATTTATTAATTTTTATTTTAATATTATTTTTATTTAAATCATTGTAGAGTTATTATCTGTTCAAATTTAACAAGGGTTTTTTTAAAAATATTTTAAATTTAAATGAAAGTTTTAGTATTTATTCATTTTTATTTTAATATTTATTCATTTATATTATTTTTTAAGATAAATAATTTATATAATTTTTTATTTTTTAAATATTTTTTGACTTGTATAATTAATATCATTTATTCATTTATCATAATATTAATACATTCTTCATAATATTACCTCGTTTATTAGTACGTTTTAATATAAACAATATTGTTTATTTATTTTCAATAGTTTTTTTAATTTATTTTTAATTTTTCATTATAAAGTTATTTTGAATGTTCAATTTTATATAATTAGTAATTTATTATAATTTCTAAATTTTATTTTCTACTAGTATTTATCAATGCTATATAAAGTGTTGGTAAAAGCTATATGTATTAGTGTTAGTAAAAGGCGATGATAAAATACACATTTATCAATGCTAAAAAGAATAGTTCTAATAAATTTGTATTTAATCGGAGCTTTTTACTAGCACTGATAAAACCCCTTTCCCTATTTTAAAAGAACCCTAAACGAGATTTCCCCTACTCATGTCATTCAAGCTCTTGCAGAAGCCACATTGTGCAATTAACTTCTTCGAATCTTTCGACTAAATCAAACCTTAAATCGAAGGTATGTTATTCCTTACTCATTTTTAATCGATCTTTCATCCCTATTATAGATTTTTTTGTTATTCTTGTCGGGTTCTTCTTTTATATGAAATTCTTTTTCATTGTTTTCATGATTTCTAGTTATTCGCCTTGGTTCTTCTCTTATAATCGATTTTTTGCCCCTTTCTTGGATGAATTTTGGTTTTTATTCTTCATATCGATGTTTGGGCCCTTGTTTTCATGATTCTTTGTTCTTCCTGTTTTCACAATTTTTTATTCTTTCATTACATTGACTTATTTTCATAAAAATCTAATAAATGTTTTTCTTTCTATGAATTTAAAAAAAAATACTCATTATCATTTTCCAATTATTAATGGTTTTTTTCCTTTAACATAAGATGTCTTTTATTGGAATCCATCTATTATAAAGTCAAAATCCATATGAAAATATATAGGCATTCCATATGATCAAATGAATTAATGAGAAACCAAAAAACATGGATATTAAGGTTTATATGTTATGGATATTAATCATTTTGATTATGTTTCTTGGATGTTGGATGTAGGATGTGTATCATAAATTTTGGTTGATATCCGCTATTTGAGAATAAAATGGAATTGGTTAAACTAAAAGATCATCTTCATATGGGGAATGGAGTAAGGGTTGTTTTTAACCATGGGGACCTATCATCTAGCATTACCTAGTAGATTGATTCTAAGATTATAAAATTGATACTAAGGTCCTTCCATAAGAAACTTGATTTTTGTTTCTTTTTTAGAATAAGAAATGATTTTTAAAGGATTCATAAAAATATCAATTTACATAAACAAATTATTTCATAGTGGTATACATGATTTTAGTGTTTTACATATCCTAACCATTAAAATACCCTTACAGTGCATGAAATGGGACGATCAAAGTTAATAAATAAATATCAATTTTATCATTACCACCAAGAATATAAAAATTAAAAACACATTCAATGGCCCCATAAATATACATTTTTATAATTTTTTTATTATAAATAATTTGATATGCTTGAATCTTTTTAATTAGGAATGTAACATCCCAGGTAAATAAAGAATAATACATATTTCATATTTATTAATATTTGTGAATTAAATCTTAATTTTACTTTAAAGGGGTTGCTATGTTCGATAGCATACTCGATACGCAACAATGGGTTTCTTTGAAATCATATGTTGCACACTAATAGTATTATATTATTATTTTAAATGGTAGTTAACTCTTAGTTGTTGTATTGGCGGGAATGAACAAAACTAACTGCAATATAATTATACATGTTTGTTAAATGTATTTACATTTATCCAATAAAATTTAGAGGCTTAAAATGTGAATGAATCAAATTTTAAGCATAATTTACATTAAATGGTCGATTTATCGCCTTTTAATGGAGAACCCTCTTAAATCTAGTTTTAGTCACTTTAATGCATTCTATTTGACCAAATAAAATCCTTCTTTAGAATGGGGACATCAAAATTTACTTTGTGTAATTTTTTGGAATTTTTCTGATAAAGTTCATTTTTTTAATGAATAGTGAAAATATTGTATTTTAATTCAAAATCGCGTTTTAATATAATTTATTTATATGGTTAGATTATCTTTTTAATTGGTTTTAAAGTATAATTAGAATATACTTTTACCATTTAATCCAATGTTGGTCATTGGAATTAATTTCACTTTGAAAGTGGACATAAACAAGTGTCAATCTTTTAATAGTTATTGTTTCTTAAAACCACGCTATTTGTTTTAACAATGGGAATTAATTTTAAATTAATTAATTCCACTTCTATGTTTTGAATTTAGAAAAATAGAAATCATTTTTGAATTCGGAATATCAAATATATCTTAGGCTGAATTTTTGGTATCTTTCTGAAAATCTTCAATTTTTAATGAATAGTGAAACCACTTAGTAGTAGTTAAAAAACTGACTTTTTCATTTAAATGAAATTTTACCACTTATGTGAATTTAATTTTGAAAATAGGACATACATGGTTGTTATTAGTATGTAAAATGTGGTTCAATAAGATGAAAATAATTTTTTGGTGAATAGTATCTTTTGACTTTTATTTACCGCGGTTAAAGGTAAATAGGGTAATTCAAGGAAAAAAGAATATTGTAATAATTCAAAATTAACTTAACACATGTCCTAACCTTATTATATGAGTAATGACCGGCCATTGGCATCTTTGGTTCTATTTTGGGACCCCATGGAGCCACTTATGAAAGATAATGACACTTTAGATTAATTAATTTAATGTAAAGGCAAAAGTGACATAAACAAAAATCTTTTAGTAAATTAATTTTTATATGGTGTTATATAAGTAATATTTTTGACTATAAATATTCATTGGAAATATAAAAATATTTCCTACATCATGATATTTTTTTTATAATTTTTAGAAAAAAAAAATAAATTAAATTATTGATGACACAATAATGATGCAGTGTTTACCTCATTAATAAATCATTTAAATAAATAAGATTAAAAATACTAAAATAACATCCAAAACTTGCCTAATTTTTATTGGATGATTTTATTTCGACCACGAGTCATCTTATCTTCAACTCTAATTATTTTTTAACCTTTTGAAACTGAATATAATTATATAATAAAATAATATTTTCATACTTTCCTAAAGAGCCCCTCCTCTCCCTTATAACACTACAAAAAAAACATGGTTTAGCGGCGGTTTTGTGGCGGCGGTTCACAAAACCGCTGCTAAACCTTTTTCGGTGAAGGTTTCATGGTGGTTTTTAATAAACCGCCGCGAAACCCGATTTATTTTACACAGCCGCCGACCCTTTCCCCCTTCCCCTTCACGATCCCTAACCCTCGCGCTGCCGGCGACTCCCCACCCCCCGCGCTGCCCGTGGCCGGTGACTCCCCACGCCCCCCACGCCCTCGCGCTGCTGGTGACTCCCCACGCCCTCGCGGTCGGCGACTCCCCACCCCCTCGCGCTGCCGGCGACTCCCCACGCCCCCCGCGGCCTTCGGCGACCCCCCGCACCTGATTTGTGAGGTAAATAACCATTGGATTTGTTGATGATGTTGTCCTTAATTTCAACTAACTGTTTAAATTTTTTTAATTACATTGAATTTCTGACATGTATTATGATGGCTTTTGAATTGATCTTAAGGATCATTTCATGAGCTTTATTAAGAACACATTGTCAATAGAAAAGTGTTGAATATAAATGTGGGTGATGTTTTGATTAATAATTATTTTGATAATTGAAGAAGGATTATTTTGAGATTATTTTAATTGACTTATTTGAGGGTTTAGAATAATATAATAATGAAGTTTTACTATGTTTTTTATAGAGTTTTTCTAAAAAAAATTCCAATGCAATGCCAACAGCCCAAGATAGCCTAATATATCATAAAGTTAGCATGCCAACTCAATGGAAATTTCATGGATAATTTCCAAATTTAGAGAAACATAACTAGTATATGGTGCACCCATGTGGCGTGTAAGGATTAGAATATATGCGGGGTTGAACAAATAGGTGATAGAGTTTGTAACTATGTTTAGGATCCAACCCCAGTGTTATGGTTGGAGGCTATAAGGAACGAACATTCTTATTATAAAAAACCTCCAATGATAAAAAATGATTTGGGTCAAATTTTATGTGGGGAATTGTTCCTCCACTAAAAATGTTATGAAAATAGAATACTCTATATGATTTATCTGATCAACAACACTGGATGTAAATTCCTATTATCCTCAACCTTCAACATAGGGTTTTCATTTTGTAGACTGTATTCAAATTCAAACCCCATGAAATATCATCAGAATAAAATTGAAGCCTTTAAAATCTGGTATGGATATAATTTCAAATACAATGAATAGGATTTTGTTAAGATACAAAGTTGGTATGTGGGGAAGATTTGGTAATGGATATTATTAATAGAACATGAACATACTTCACATCATTTGAAGGAAAGTGACATCATTTCTACACAGACATAATATTTTAATGTAAAAAACCTATGTGAGTTAATGATGAGGTCCCCCAATGAAGAAATGGTTTAGTAAAGAGGAACACATACCATTAATTATAGTTTAACATGAATCTTTGTCAAGATTCAATGAGAAGTTATTATGAGAATGAGGTTACATTTTCTGAATGAAAATTCCATGTTAGTATTGGTTTCCATAATTTTATTTAAAGGTAGCATATTAAAAATCCATTTCAATTAATATTTTTTATAATATTGTTTCCAAGAAAATTTTTGTATACAGTTAGATTTTTCCATCATATAGTACATGAATCAATGGAAACATATTTTTTAGTGATGCCTTATATTATTGGTTAAACCAAATTTTTTAGACTAACATGTGTTAATCACAAGTAATATAGCCTATAAATACACTATGATTCATCTGTTAAGCATTATTACGAATTATCGATAAGAGATTATTGATATCATTAAAAGAAAACCCCATCATTTCACTCATTGAGTCTAAATATGTATGTTAAATACTATGAAAATCATCATGATTGAGAAACTCGATTACTCCATAAAGCATTGTTCCTATGAAAATTAATTTAAATATGTTTTTATATGAAAAGTGTATACTACATGTAGGGGTTATGTGAATTAATTTCTATGAAAAGTACATGTACGAAAGATTGTAATATGTGATTGAGGTGTTTAGAAAAGTGTAGTATATTATAATAGCATGAATTTTATAGATCAATAAAACAAATTTAATATATTATTTTTGTTGTAGTACCATGAATCAAATTTGAGAAGCTATGGTAATAATTTTCATAATGAATAATATTTAGAAGATTAAAAGTGAGAAATATTAGTAGTTTTGATTGTGATTATCAATGTTAATGTTTTCTAAGAAGATAAATTATAATATTTATCTTATCTTTAAGGCTCAAGGAGAAATATATTTATCAAAATTTGAAAGGGAACCCAATATTCAAGTGTTATCATTATTATTTTATTTTAATCCATTTTGTATCGAGAATTTTTAAGTCATTGTTCCAGTGTAACTTTGGAAAGAATAGTGTGAATTTATTTTATTAATGATTCTTTGGTGGGATCACCTCTAATCATAGTGTATAATATATGTTTCGAGAATCAAAACAATAAAAACAAGTATTAGGCTGACATTAGTATTAAACATAGTAAATGTATTTTGTCCATGTGCTATTCATTTTTACTATATTTGGGTAAGGAAAAGTAGTTATAATAGTTGATTAGATTATAATAGGTCAACAGTGGTTATTTTTAAAAGAAATATAAGATATAAAAAGTTACTAGTGATTAAACCCCCTTCTCTATGGTGAAACATCTCCTTAGGCTCTTCAATTGGAATCATAGTGTTTGATCCCTCGGTTAAGCACCAAGAAGTACTGAATAAGGATATAGGAATTTTTTAAATACTATTGGTGTTCTTATGTCTAATGAATAGAACTATAAAATTTGTAAGAATAGGATATCCATGTCTCTAATCACTTATCCATGAAGTTAATGATTTATAAATAGTAGGATCCCCACCTATTGTTGAAGCTGATATGATGATATTTGTTAAAAAATGTAATATGGGATTTGACGACAAAGCTCAGAATTTAAGTTTGATGTCTCTTTTAGAAAAATTTTACACAAAAGGATATAGGGCACTATAATGACTTGTAAATTGGGGAATATTGGAATATAGTTATGAAGATAATGTGAAATTCAACGATGTCGAATTGAAAATTTATTGAAGAAAATTTAAGGAAATAAATATGGACGGAGAAGAAAACATAGATGACTACTTTTCAAGAGTCAATAAAATTTCCACTAATATTGTAGAATGTTTAGACAATTTCAGTGATTCAATTATTGTAAAAAGGATGACGAGAAACATTCCTAGAAGGTTTAATCTACTGGAATGAGAGTTCTTATTTGTATTTGAGGAATGAATGTCAAGCTTCAGACTGGTTGCAGGTTCCACGTTATTGGTTTTAATAATGTTTCAATGTCTAAGACAACCCTTGAATAAAAAACTGGTTCTTTATATGTCGATGGTTGAAGACATGATTATAAATGTCTGACTTGTAATACTCAAACCTAGAGAGGTGACACTTCGATGAATAAAGTGAACATAGTGGCCCTCTTTATAGTTGGTTGTGTATGAAACCATTGAGAAACATCATTCCTCTTGGAGGACATCTAAGGTCAAGCCTAAACAATCACATAATGTCTCAGGTTTAAAATGCATTATGATCAGTTTCGATCACACATAAATGGGGTGTTGTTTGAGGCAACATAAATGTGTGATCGATAGTGTTATGATAAGTGTGTAGCCCGATATTCTTATTGCTCCTCAATGAGGTGTTGACGTTGTCTCCTATGGAACAGACTTGTTTTGTTGGTCTGAAGTGGTAAATGTGATCAATGAATCATCTTTATTATATTATGCATACTTTATGATCAATGGTTCATCTTTATTATATTATGTTTCTGTAATCTTACACTATCGTATATTTTGTTGGGTCGGAGAAAAACGGGAGTAATGGAAAGAGGGGGGTGAATTGCCTTTTAAAAAATGATTAACAAATTAAAATCAAAGTTGAAATGCAGCGGAAATAAAGGAGGCAAAACACAAGAAATTGATAACGGAGTTCGGCCAAAACCCGGCCTACGTCTCCGCTCCCAACTCAACCGTTGAGAGATTCCTACCGCTTGCTTTTCAATGGTTTTAGCAAGAAACCCACTAGGCTTTGAGGTAGCACTAGGACCTATTACAGCTTGCTTTTGATGGTTGAGCAAGAACCCACTTGCTTTTAATGGTTTAGCAAGAACCCACTATCCTTCTTACAGGTGAAGGATAGCTCACCTATGTCTCAAGCTTTTTAAAGGAAAAGCTTGTGAACCTCTTCACACCTTAGTGGTGATGTGAAACCCAAAAGAAAGGGAGGATAGAGAAAAGGTTGGGGTTTGTAGGCACAAACCCAATTTTAAGCTCAAAATATATAAAACAAGAAAAACCGTAATTGAGGAAGACTTGGGCGCCAAAGTATGATGGAGTTGATGTAGCGTGCTCTCCCAAGCTTCTTGAGGTGCTCCTTGGATTGGAAATTGGTTGGAGCACTTGAGGATCCTTGAAGGTGGAGCGCCGGAGGTTCTCCAAATGTTCAACAATATGTCCGAGCGCTTGGTATATGTTCCGGTTAGGTGTCCGGGGCTTCCTTGGCCTTTATTTATAGGCATGGAACCCATTGGGGGCCTTCGGAGCCGTTGTAAAGGGCCTCGGAGCCGTTGGAGGCCAAAAGGGAGTTGACTGGTCAAAGCCAACGGCTAGTTTGACTGGGCTACCGGCTGGCCGGTGCAGGGCCACCGGCTGGCCGGTGCCTTGGATGTTGAGAAGCCCTTCTGCCCAGGCAGCACCGGCTGACCGGTGCCAGAGCCACCGGCTGGCCGGTGGGCAGACAGTAGCAACCACTGTTGCATCAGGTTGCCACCGGCTGGTCGGTGACAGAGCCACCGGCTGACCGGTGGAACCTGGCAGTGGGCAATGCCTCTGCCAGGTCCACCGGCTGGCCGGTGCTATCACACCGGTTGGCCGGTGGACTGAATTTCAGTCCACTTGATGTTCTTCATGGCCCATTTCCTTGGCAACCTTATGCCTATCATTCAAAAACACTTCAAACAATATTAGACAAATAATAAGGTGATTGTGATCATGAAAATCAAACAACGAGGGGAACGAGAGGTACAACAATCTCCCCCTATTTTGATGATCACAATCACCAAAACAATAAAAGTAAAATACATAAAATAAAGACATGCTTTAAGGATAAAGAAAGTAAATGCTAAGCATGATCAAAAGGATTCTCCCCCAATCAATCAAGAAATTCTCCCCCTTTGTGATTATCAATATAGCTCGGGGCATAAAACTTGATTGAGGGAAAGGGTTTGAAAGACTAGATATGAGAATTGAGATTTTTGAAATTGAAATGAAAATTTGAATTGAATATTTTGAAATGAAAATTTTGATACCAAGTGTTGAAATTGAAAGTTGGAATTGAAAATTTTTAAATTGAAAATCAAAAGGGCTTAAACGATCCTAACTCCCCCTAAATAAAAACAACAAATCACCGGGGAGAGGGATTTTGAAAAGAGACAATTTTAGGCCCGGAGAGACTCGCTAAGAGGGATTTTCCAATCCACACTTTCCTTGTAGCGGGTCTTCTCCTATAGAATTCATCCGAATAAAAAATCGATTTGGGCCTACCATACCGGGCGTTTTTGCAATTACATTCATATATCATGTGCCCGGGTTTTTCGCAATAGTTACAAAATTTAAAACAAGAGCTCCCCCTTACAAAAACAGTGGGTGCATGGGAGGAGGAAGCTTGCTTGGAATAGCCAAGCCCTTGGGTGGTCCGGGATATGCGTTGGGAACCTAGCAAATTGTTCAAATTTTGTTCCCCTTGAGTGAACTTAGCTAGAGTCTCCCTTAGGTCTTTGATGGTTGATTCCATAGAATCAACATTGGGAAGGTTTTGGATTTTGAGGGTCAACTCTTCCTTCTCTTTAAGAAGTTGTTCTTTTTCGGAAGAGAGTTTTTTGAAATTCTTTTTTAAAGCAAAAAATTTTGAAGAGAGTTCATGAAAACCATTTTCAAGTTGGTCTCGCACATGTTGGAGTTCTTCATATGATAAATGATTGAAAGAATTAGAAGAACTAGAGGATGAGGATGAGGAATCGGAAGAAGTTACCTCGTGAAATGCCATTAGGCATTTTGTACCTTGGTCGCTCGAGGAGGAGGAGGAGGATGATGAGGTGTCACTCCATGTCGCCTTGAGGACCTTTTTCTTTCCTTTTTCCTTTTGCGTGGCCCGATTTTTGTTGAGTGGGCAATCGGGCTTGTAATGCCCTTTTTGACCGCACCCGTAGCATTTTACCTTGGGCTCGGATCTTGCGGTGGGTTCTTGCTTTCGCGCCTTGCGAGATTTCTTCTTCTTCTTGTGCTTCTTCATAAATTTGTGCATTTGGCGGGCGAGATTCTCCATTTCCGAGTCGCCGCTTGAAGATGAAGTAGATGAGGAAGATGAGGATGATGAGGAGGAGCTTACTTCTTTTTGTACCTTGAGGGAAATGTTCTTTGGTGTCTTGATTGGTGTGCCCTCCTTTTGAGATTGCCTCCTCATGGTGATCTCGTACGTCATTAGGGATCCGATGAGCTCTTCGACCGGCGTGTTCTTTACATCCTTAGCTTCTTGGATAGCCGTCACCTTAGGTGCCCATGAGCTCGGAAGGACCCATAGAATCTTCTTGACCATTGCTTCAGCTGAAACATCATCACCAAGAGATTTTCTACCATTGCAAACGTCAGTGAAGCGTGTAAACATTTCAGAAATAGACTCATTTGGATGCATTGAAAAAGATTCAAAGTCTTGTCTATACATATCTAATCTAGTATCTTTGACTTTATTAGTGCCTTCATGGGTCACTTCTAAAAGCTTCCAAATTTCATGTGAAGTGGTGCAAGTGGATACACGATTAAATTCATTCCTATCTAACCCGCAATGAAGAGCATTCATGGCTTTGCCATCAAGCTCAAAATTCTTAATATCGGCGGGGGTCCATTTGGATTCGTCGGGGGAAGACAAAGAATAACCTTGCATGACAATTTTGTAAATAGGATATCCTATGCTTCTTAAAAAAGTGGTCATGCGGGTTTTCCAATAATTATAGTCGGTCCCATCAAAAAATGGAGCCCGACCCAATGAGTAGCCCTCGGGGGCGAAAGAGGTAGATGCCATCAAAAAAAATCTTTAATTTGAAACCGGTTTAGGGAATTATTCAAATTTTCCCTTTGATACCAATTGTTGGGTCGGAGAAAAACGGGAGTAATGGCAAGAGGGGGGTGAATTTCCTTTTAAAAAATGATTAACAAATTAAAATCAAAGTTGAAATGCAGCGGAAATAAAGGAGGCAAAACACAAGAAATTGATAACGGAGTTCGGCCAAAACCCGGCCTACGTCTCCGCTCCCAACTCAACCGTTGAGAGATTACTACCGCTTGCTTTTCAATGGTTTTAGCAAGAAACCCACTAGGCTTTGAGGTAGCACTAGGACCTATTACAGCTTGCTTTTGATGGTTGAGCAAGAACCCACTTGCTTTTAATGGTTTAGCAAGAACCCACTATCCTTCTTACAGGTGAAGGATAGCTCACCTATGTCTCAAGCTTTTTAAAGGAAAAGCTTGTGAACCTCTTCACACCTTAGTGGTGATGTGAAACCCAAAAGAAAGGGAGGATAGAGAAAAGGTTGGGGTTTGTAGGCACAAACCCAATTTTGAGCTCAAAATATATAAAACAAGAAAAACCGTAATTGAGGAAGACTTGGGCGCCAAAGTATGATGGAGTTGATGTAGCGTGCTCTCCCAAGATTCTTGAGGTGCTCCTTGGATTGGAAATTGGTTGGAGCACTTGAGGATCCTTGAAGGTGGAGCGCCGGAGGTTCGCCAAATGTTCAACAATATGTCCGAGCGCTTGGTATATGTTCTGGTTAGGTGTCCGGGGCTTCCTTGGCCTTTATTTATAGGCATGGAACCCATTGGGGGCCTTCGGAGCCGTTGTAAAGGTCCTCGGAGTCGTTGGAGGCCAAAAGGGAGTTTACTGGTCAAAGCCAACGGCTAGTTTGACTGGGCTACCGGCTGGCCGGTGCAGGGCCACCGGCTGGCCGGTGCCTTGGATGTTGAGAAGCCCTTCTGCCCAGGCAGCACCGGCTGACCGGTGCCAGAGCCACCGGCTGGCCGGTGGGCAGACAGTAGCAACCACTGTTGCATCAGGTTGCCACCGGCTGGCCGGTGGACTGAATTTCAGTCCACTTGATGTGCTTCATGGCCCATTTCCTTGGCAACCTTGTGCCTATCATTCAAAAACACTTCAAACAATATTAGACAAATAATAAGGTGATTGTGATCATGAAAATCAAACAACGAGGGGAACGAGAGGTACAACATATTTTTGTGTAGGCACATTGTGATATACATGGATAAAAGCTGGATCACATTACCGAGGAACACACCTCAATATGTTAAGGGTTTGAATGAGTTTTTAGATTTTGAAATTTCTAATCGATCCGTTGAAGGGAGAATAAGATGTCCATGTCCTAAATGTAAATTTAGAACATGGTTGAAGAGGGATGAAGTTTATGAACATTTAATACTGAAGCAATTCCCTGATCAATATTTGTGTTGGATTTGGCATGGAAAATCAAACAATACAGAAAGATTGAGGACTGATGTTAATCCACAGAATGAGGTCCCAAGTTTGTCGCCAATGGAAAATGAAATGCAAAACCTCATAAATGATGCATTCGGCACTGCAAGACACCACTATGAGCATCAAAACATATCAGAACAACCAGAAGATGATGCTACAAATTGCAACGTGACAAGTGATGTTTTTGAGACTGTAACACAAGCAGATCAAGATTGTAACATATCATTGGATCCTCCTCTTGATTCTGTGGAGCCAAATGTAAGGGAAAACTTCAGTGAGGAAAATGTGTTTCATGATTTAGTTGACGATGGAAATCAAGAGTTGTATAGTGGGTGTTTGAAATATTCAAAGCTTTCATTTCTGCTGAAGTTATACCATATCAAATGTCTTTGTGGAATTACAAATAAGGCAATGTATATGTTATTGGAATTGATTTGTGATGCATTTCCTGAAGCAAAAATCCCAGAATCATTTTATGAGATGAAAAAAGTTGTAAACAATCTTGGTCTGAATTATACAAAAATACATGCGTGTCCCAATGATTGTATGCTTTACTGGGGATAGGATTCAAGTAGACATAATTGTAAGAAATGTTCTTCTTCTAGATGGCAGTCAAAGGGTAATGTTGGAAGTATGACTGAACATAATTTCATGGAGAAGAAGAAAAGGAACACACCTGCAAAAGTGTTGCGTTACTTTCTTTTGAAGCCTCGATTGCAAAGATTATTCATGTCATCAAAAACCACCGAACACATGAAGTGGCATGCTGTAGATAATAACAATGATGGGTTAATGAGACATCCACGAGATTCCCAATCGTGGAAGACATTTGATTCATTACATCCAGATTTCTCAGCTGATTCTAGGAATGTTCGATTGGGATTGGCTGCCGATGGATTCAACCCATTTGGGACTTTGAGTACGAGTTATAGCATTTGGCCAGTTGTTTTGATCCCTTATAATCTGCCTCCGTGGATGTGTATGAAACAAACATCTTTTATCATTTCGATGATTATTCTTGGAAAACAAATGCCTGGAAATGATATTGATGTATACCTGTAGCCTTTGATTGAAGAATTGCAGGAGTTATGGAGCAACGGTGTTGAGACATTTGATGTTTCTTCTAAAACAATGTTCAAAATGCATGCTGCTTTAATGTGGACCATTAGTGACTTCCCTGGTCTTGGGAATTTATCTGGTTGGAACACTTATACGGGTTTGGCTTGTCCCATTTGTAACTTTGATTTCGAGCCCAAACGGCTACCTCACAGTAGAAAATGGTGCTTCTTGTGCCATCGAAGATTTCTTGATGCATCTCATAGATTTCGGCTGAACAAATCAAAATTTAATGGTTCCATTGATCGTAGACCACCTCCAAAGTTGTTAACCGGTTCTGAAATATTGACACAGCTTGAAAATGTTAAAACAGAATTTGGAAAGGTTCATCATTTGAATGATAGCGGAAAATGAGTGCGAAGTGCATCGTCAAGTGAAATCAGAACGCAACAATGGAAGAAAAAAAGTATATTCTTCAAACTTCTGTATTTGGAATTTAATTATTTGCGCCACAATCTTGATGTGATGCATATTGAGAAGAATGTATGTGATAATTTGATTTTCACATTACTTAATGAGCATGGAAAGTCGAAGGATCATCTCAATGCTCGCAAAGACTTACAAGTAATGAACATAAAACGTGATCTATGGCCAGATGAGAATGAAAAGTATGCTCTGGCCATTTTTTCAATGAAAAATAGGGATAAAGATACGTTCCTTCAAATTTTAAAGAATGTGAAGGTGTCTGATGGGTATTCGAGTAACATCTCAAGGTGTGTTGACTTGAAGAATCGTAAGTTATATGGATTGAAAAGTCACGATTCACATATTTTGTTACAACAGTTACTACCAGTGGCATTGCGTACATTATTACCTGAAAAAGTTACTGTTGTTGTACTCCAATTCTGCACATTTTTCAGGCAATTGTGTGAGAAATCTCTACATCCATTTCAGCTTGACAACCTACAGGAGAGGTTTGTATTGACCCTTTGTGCAATGGAGATGATCTTTCCTCCATCGTTTTTTACTGTCATGATGCATTTAACTGTGAATTTGGTTGACGAAGCTAAATTAGGAGGCCCCATTCATTATCGATGGATGTATCCAATTGAGAGTTATTTTATTTATATGTTTCCAGTTAAGTAAACAATTTTTGGCATTTAAATAAATGCATAATATTATTTTTTTTTCACGGATATCTTGGGAATTTGAAAGCATACGTGAGAAATAAAGCTCAACCAGAAGGCTCTATTGCTGAAGGCTATTTGGCCGAGGAGTGTCTCAGCTTTTGTTCCAGATATTTAGATGATATTGAGACAAGATTTAATCAAGTTGGACGTGTTGACAACACATCAACTCATTCTCAAATGCATCATAAATAAAAAATATTTCCTGCTATTGGTCGATCAGTTGGGAGGACCTCATATGCGACACTAACAGAATTGGAATTATTACAGGCACATAGATATGTGCTGCTGAATAGTGAAATTGCAGATCCATTTATTGAAGAGTTGAGGATACAAACAAAGAGACGAATGAGAGGCCGAACACGAAATGAAAAATATATAATGAAAGCTGTGAATAAAGAGCTGGTAGAATGGTTTGCACGACGTGTAAGTTTATAAATATTGCAATAAATACGAATATTAGTTTGACACATACAATTTGCAAATCTATTAATTTTTTTTTCAGATCATGAATACTGATACTCGAGAAGACTTGTCAGAAGATTTGAAGTTTCTTGCTAGAGGTCCTATAAAACAAGTTAGAAAGTTCGGCGCTTATAATGTGAATGGTTTTAGATTTCGTACAGTCGATCGAGAAGTGGGTTTGAAAACACAGAATAGTGGTATATTTACATTTGCTGAAGTGGAATACTATGGAAAGCTGCATGATTTTATTGAATTAAACTACCACGGGCATTTTTCTGTTGTTTTATTCAAATGCAAATGGGTCGATATTATCAGAGGTGTTAAAAGATATTCCTTGCAATTTACTTCTGTAAACTTCTCTCGCTTGATGGATGTTGGTGATCGTGAACTGCATGATCCATATATCTTAGCATCGTAGGCAAAAATGGTATATTATGTGAATGATGTTGTGTATGAAGGGTGGAGTGTAGTTACTCACGTAATACAAAGAGATTTGTATGATATGGGTGATGAAGTGGAAGATTTGACCTATGCAATTGAATTTCATCAACAACAGGAAGCAGAATTATTTGTCCATCATGATATTGAAAATATTAGTCTAGTAAGGATGAATGAAGTGGATGAAGCAATGGAGCAGGAAACCGACATGATTGAAGGGGAAAATGATTGTATGTACAATTATTTATTCATTTAGCAACCACTTGTTTCATTTCTGTAGTCATTCATTATCATTGTTATATATATTTTGTTTGTTAAATCTGGGCATCTATTATCATTTTTAATTTTTTTTCTGCATAAATTTTTTGAAATATATATTCTGAACTTAATTTTATTTGATTAAATGACAGGAATGCCAAGGAAGAAGCGGTACACCATTCCTTCTACTTCTGCGACAGATGACGATCCGTCTGTCCCCACGACATCTGAGGCAGCAGCTGCCTACATCCCTGCATCATCTCCCCCTGCACCATCTCTGACACCATCAGTGGATGCCTCATTAGAGGATGAGTCATCGCCTCCCCCTACAGGAGCCTCAGCAGTGGGGCAGCGACACGCCCCTTCCAGTTCATCACGGACATTCTGGAGGGTCACAGTCATAGGTACAAATTTTAATTAAATAAATTTATTGCATTTTGTTTATAGTAATTGTTTGCTCATTGCAGATGAAAACAATGCAACCGTGGAAAAACACATAAAAAGTTCTGATGTTTGGAACATGCATGGCAAGAAGATAGTGGTGCCATTTGATTCTTATGGGGTCCCGACGGATGACGCCGCAGGTTTACTTGGTCAAATTATAGGTCAGCTGGCAGCGGAGCCCATTTCCCTGCCTATTTCATATGATGATTGGAGGCATATGCCTCCAAACTGGAAAAATGAAGTTTATGATTCTCAGATAAAGGTAATTTTATTACTTTATGGTTTAATTGAATGTCATGTTACTAATATATTCAAAATGAATTTCTGTATACAGATGTTCTTCCACTTTACCGTTGCTGATGTTATAGCATGGAAGTGGACATTGAAAAATCTTGGGAAAAAATGGAAAGATTTCAAATGGAGGTTGTGGTGTGATTTCAATGATACTTCATTGACCTTGCAGCAGATGTATGAGAAGCTACCCAGTGGGGTACTGAAAGAACAGTGGAAGGTTTTTGTCGATAGACATCGTGATGAGAAGCGGATGGTATTGAAATATATATTATTATATTATCCTCATTTTACATTTATACATGTACATGAAGAGGAGATAGACATTGAATACAATACTGTTAAATTGAATTTTATTTATTTCAGGATCTCTCAAGACAAAATGCTTCAAACTGGGCAAATCAGGTCATCCCGCACACTGCGGGTTCAAAAAGCTTTTCAAGAAGCCGAATGTCATTGGTAATCTTTTAATTAGTTTAAATATTTATAAGATAATATTATCTATTTAACATATTTAATTGTTGATTTATCTTTGTTTAATGTAGTCACAGAGTTTAGGGCATGACGCATCCCGAACAGAACTATGGCTGGATGTTCATAAAAAAACAGATGGAAGTTTTGTTAATGAACCTGCCAGAGAAGTTGGGGTATGAAGTCAATTATTTATTATAATAACTTATTATCAGTTTTTACTGTGTTAATATATATTGATATTTGATTTATAGGTAAAAATTAAAGAAATATAGGATGTCAATCCTGGGCAATCCTACTCAGTCTCCCAGGATGACCCGGTTGGTAAAGTCCTTGGGAAGGAGCATCCTGGTAGAGTGCGCGGGATGGGTTTGGGACCTGTACCATCTAAGGTCTTTCGCATGCCATCAGGGATTTCGGCTACATCTACTCCTGCTTATAGTCATTTTATACCTGAAGATGCTCAGAGGGAGATGTCTTCTCTACGAAACACAGTTTACCAGTAGGGGGATCAGATATCTGGTTTGCAGAAAGAGTTGCTTGAAATACGTCAGTATATGAGCAGATATGCCCCCGGTGGTAGTGCATCGTGTAGTGGTGAGCAGGTAAATCCCAAAAAAATCAAAATCATTTAGTTTGCAAACTTTTATTGGTTTTAAGTTTTATTATAAATATGCAACAATATTTAATTTTCAATATAATGTTCTTACAGGTGGCAGTAGGTGGTGGAGATGAAGGTGGAGAGGGTGACGATGCAGCATCAGTTGATGAGTAGTAGTATTGTTGATGTGTTGAACAAGCATGATAACGGTTGGTTTGTATATGTAACATTTATGGCACATAGTTTCCACCAAACATTTACATATATGTAACCTATATTAATACCATTTCTACTATATAGCAGCATTCGGGTAGCCCCATTGTGTAAGCTCGATTCATAAATCGATTGGGTGTTCTGACACGCTGGTCGGGTTGGTTTCATCTTTTATGACAAATGTTATGGAGTTTGTGAGTGTGAATCAGATAAGTGTCACATGTGCGATTAAGGTGAATCTAACCTAGTTCTCTTATGAGCAGTTGGTCTATCTCTTCTTTTCATGACTTGGACACTCCTAATTTGGGGAACATCGTGTCAGATATAGTAAAAATGTCCTTCTATGTAGTAGAAGTGATGGAAGTGTCTTAGAGGTGATAAATAGGTTTTATCAATGTTTCATGCGGGATGCATGGTTTTTATTGAGGCATGGTTAGTTCTTGTGTGATACCTGAGTTCCTGTGTAGGAATGCCTTGGACAGACTTTTGGACACCAACCATTTCCTTTGACTTGATCACTAGATTAATGTCATTCTAGGCTCAGTCAATGATCTTATGTGAATGTTTTGGTCTTTTACCAATATCTCACTTGTAAACTTGGAGTATGGACTACCTAGGGATAGTTACTTGGACTCTAACTTAATGATCTTATTTTATCCCAAACTTATCGTCGGACTCAAAGGTGATGTTTAAAGGGTAATGATTATAGTGGGATGGATCTAGGTTCCACCCTTGTTCATGCTAGGGAACAATGTATTAAATGGTTAGGTGATGGAATGACTAAGAAATTTCATTGAAAGTCAGGTATGGGATTATGTGAATGTGCTTGTGGTAAACACGGGATTTCATAGAGGAAGGAATTGTGGTTCAGGTTGTGATATGAGTATCATGCTACCTTCTATATGTATACTATTTTTTAGTTTTTTATCTTCATCTGGACATGAATTCATGGTTGTAAATTGTCATTGGCCTTTTATATTTAGTTTATATTATTCATCCAATGCTTTTTCTTTCATTTATTGTTGATTTAATTATTGTATGTTGTTTCTCTATTTATTATACCGCTATCCTACACTACCAAGAAGGGGGTCGAGATCCCCATGAAACCTAGGTGATCTCTATATTCTGGTTTGATTTATTTTTCAGGGCAGTGGTGCAGTAGAACCAAAAAAAAAAAATTCCAGTTCAGCATTTAGCGGCGGTTTTAACCGCCGCTAAATCCATACTTGGTAGCATTTAGCGGCGGTTTTTACCGCCGCAAAATAGGCGAATAAAACGGCATAAGTTTGCGGCGGTTAAAACCGCCGCGACTAAAAAAATGTGGCAGACCCATAAAACCGCCGCTAAATGGAGAGAAACCGCCGGGAAATGAGGCATATACGACACATTTTTTAAACCGCCGCGAAATAGAAAAAACCGCCGCTAAAATATTGCCGACGCCAAGTTTAGCGGCGGTTTTTGTAAACCGCCGCCAACCCATTTAGCGGCGGTTTAAACCGCCGCTAAGGGATGCGGTTGTTGTAGTGTAAAAGGAGACCACTTCTAACCAATTCCTCACACCTCTCAAGCATTTATGATTGTCTAAACTCTGCCCAATTAATCTTCATACATCCCTATCCTCCTCTTAGAATCCTTAAATTAGGCAGAAGGAAATTCAAGAAGTCCTTTGGTTCAAACCAAAGGGAGTTACCCAAATTAAAGGTAACTGTTTCTCTTAAATTGTTTTCTTTTATTTTACTTCTCCAAACCCTAAAATCTTTTTATTATTTTATTTTATAATAAAACCAATATCCTCAATATACTAATATGTTTTTATGAGAAGGATTCGAACTAAACTTACACACACCTCCATCTAATGGATGAAGAACATAATGTTTCTGTGAATGGAAAACTAACGCCTCACGAAACGATGATTGTTCAAATATCTCCAACCGCCTCTCATAGTGGCCATTATGATGGAAATGTATTTATATATGATATATATTATGTTTATGTTTTCTTTATGATTCTATAATTTCCATTTATATCATGCCTTTATGGTTTCCATTATGGGTAAACGCGATAATCTCATTAGAGGAAGTGTGGACTACCGCCCCCTCAAAGTGATATGACTCGTTCATGCCTTATGTGAGACGTATAAAGTATGGAGTTAATTATATTATATATGATATTAAACTATAATTATAATATAACTATGTATCATTATGTTTTAATTCTATTAAAATGCAAAATAGAAATGAAAGTAGCGTTCATGCGTACGTACAACTTACCGTCTCCATGAATGGAGCATTTTATTTATTACCTCCAAATGATATGTACTGTTATAAATATATATATATATATACTGGATATATGTGATATATATGATATCTAAATAATTAATATCATTCTGGATATAATGGACTATTGACCACATGGACAACTTGTAAATATAAGGTATTCATTTTTTACTCAAGTACCAAATATTGACAAAACGAACATTATTAACTTAAATGATTACATAATGTTTATAACATGGTAATAAGTGATATAAAAGGAATAATAAACTTGAAAAAGGTTCTTAATCAAGTAGAAATTAACTTTAGTTTATTATTCAGGAGATTAAAGAACGATCGAGTCAAGTCGGACACGAGGTAAGGGACTTCATCTCAATCTCCTTTCATTGAGGTATATTTTGTTTTAATACATGATTTTCTTTTATACGCAGTATAAACACCATTGACTTTTCAAAGGGATTCTTTTTCTACGAATCATTTTACTAAACGACAAAAAGGAATTTTTCTTTTAATGTAAGCGGTGACAATGACTTTTTCCGCCGCCATGAGTATTATTTGATCTTTGGCTTCCTCAAAAAGCTGTAATGTTTTTAAAAAAAATAAATACTATAATATTTTATATATTTTGGTATTGAAAATGGTTTTGATAATAGATTTTTTATGTCAATATATTTAAGTGATATATTGTGATTGAAATGTGGAAATTTTTTCTTTCCTTTATATTTGTTTTATGTCTTATGATTTTATAATGGTACTTGGACATTTGACGGGTGGTTACGTAATAAACCAAATGAAGGGTGGTGCCGTGAATACTAGGATGGGTGGTTGCATTATAACCTCCAATGAATTGGGTATGGAAGTCGGTCGTATGACTATTCCATTTAGTGATATGTGTGTAAGTCGATTGTATGGTTATTCCATTTAATTATGTTTATGTCCCAAGTTACCTTTATATGTTATGTGTTATTTATATGGGTTTTATGGTAATCTTTTGGTTACAAAATGGTATGTAGTGATCTTTTATTCAGAAAATAGTATTTACTACTTCATAAAGGTGACAAGTATTACTTATGTTAAAGTATCCATGGTTTACTTATTGTTTTGAAAAACTAACGGTTTTCCTTCTTTGTGTATCCCTTACTGATCTTTTTAAGCTCATCCCAAGTTTTTGAAATGTTTTTCACAGGACATAATGTGAAATAGGGTCAAGGATGGATTCAAGGAAAATTCATGCTATCTTAAACATAGAACTAGATATGACTCTTTTTTTAAAGAGTTCTTGTTTTGTGGGAAAAAATAGAAACTGAGTAGAAGTGTCTAATTTGTATTTTTTTTAAATGAAATGTAATAGTTATGGCCTAATTATATAAAACTCTAAACCTGAAAAGATCCTCAATGTGAATTATTCATTTAATTCAATATTATGAAATGTTTAAGGTCGGGTCCTTATAGTAGGTATCAAAGGTCGGTTTAGATAACTTTAGGAGTTAGGGTATTGTTAAATAAATTTCCATAAATTAATTTATGGTAATTTTGACATGATAGAGCATTTACGGATTACCATGTTGCTTCGCTTAAGATATTTCTGTGTTCAAAATGGTTTTCCGTAGAGGAAACAGGGCAGCTATGTTGGGACGACATCAGGAGGAAGACAACCTTCCAAATCAGCAACTTGATATGGTCAGAATCGGAACTGAACAGTTTGTTGCAAGGATGGAACAGTTGAATCAGGTTATAAATGGTGGTGGTATCCATGCACAAGATCATCCAGATCAACTACAAAGAAACATGTCAGTAGTGGATCATTTCATGAAGCAGCATCCCTCATCATTCAGAGGATCATATGACCCTGTGCTAGTAGAAGGGTGGATTAAATCACTGGAAAAGATTTTTGATGTCGTGGGTTCTTCAGAACTTCAAAAGGTTAGTCTCACTGTTTACCGTTTTGAAGGTGAAGATGATCAGTGGTGGTCGATGGTGAAAAATATCAGCGATAGTGAGGAGATTGATTATCTCGATTGGGATGAATTCAAAGGTATGTTTCTTGAGAAATATTTTCCTAAGGTGGTTCATCTTAGGATGGAAAAACAATTTCTAGAATTGAGGCAGGAGGATGATTTGATGGCTTCTTATGAAGCAAAGTTCACTCTACTGGAAAGGTATGCACCAAATTTCATCTGAGATCTTTATAGTAAGATAAATTGATTTTACTCAGGACTGAATCCACGATATCGAATAGAATTAGCCTCTCCTGAGTTCAAAAGTTATGAAAAACTTGTTCGATGTGCGGAGAAGGTGGAAATGGATTTTGCAGATGATCAGGTGTTCTTTGACAAACAACAAAATAAGAGGTCCAGTTGGCAGTCAAAGGGAAAGAATTCATCAAAGAAGCCCGGAGGTAAGAAAATTAAATATCCAACTTGTGAGAAGTGTGGTAAAAAGCATCCTGGAGAATTTTTATCAAAGTCTGGAAAGTGCTTCTAGTGTGGTAAGTCTGGTCATATTGCTCATAACTGTAAGGAAGATGATCAAGAAGGCAATGAAAATCCAATGGTAAGATGTTTTAAGTGTAATGAAATGGGTCATTATGAAAATGAGTGTCCAATGAAGAACTCAAATGAGGGAAAGTAGTTGGACTACAAGCAAAAAAGGTGGTGAAATCCTTTGCAACTACTTCAGCAGATGTTGGGCCATCGAACGAAGTAGTATCAGGTACACTGTTTGTTTGTTCAGATTATGCCAATGTGTTGTTTTATTCAGGGTTTACACACTCTTTCATTTCTGAGAATTTTTCTAGTAAATTGATAATTCCATCTCAATATATGAATACAGAACTTATGGTAAAAACACCTGGAGGAAATGTTGAGACAAAAAGAAAACATAAGAACATTCTTGTCCTTGTGTGTGGAAAGAATCTACCTGCAAACCTTATTGTTTTGCCTCTAGAAGAGTTTGATGTTATTTTGGGCATGGATTGGCTGTCTATTTATCATGATAAGATTGACTACAGAGCTAAAGAGGTTTCATTTCAAAAAGATTTACAATTTGTGTACAATAATGAACCCTTTCTTTTGATAACATATCAGGAAGCTCAGAAACTAGTAAAAAATGTAAATGAATGTTACCTTGTACATATTGTTGAAAATAAAGGAACTGTTAAGATTAATGATGTGAAAGTGGTAAATGAGTACCTTGTGTTTTTTCTGATGAGTTGTATGGTATTATACCTAATCTGGAAGTTGAATTTACTGTTGACTTAGTTCCTGATGCTAAGCCAATTTCAAAACCCCCTTATTGAATGGCTCAAATTGAAATTTTAGAGTTAAAGAAGCAATTGCATGAGTTATTAGATAATGGTTTCATTCGACCTAGCACATCACCATGGGGTGATCCTATATTGTTTGTTAAAAATAAATATGGTTCAATGAGACTTTGCTTTGATTATAGAGCATTGAATAACATCACTGTTAAGAATAAGTTTCCTTTGCCTCATATCTATGATTTGTTTGATCAGCTTCAGGGAGCTCAGTATTTTTCAAAGATTGACTTGAGATCGGGGTACCATCAGTTGAAAGTAAAGTAAGAAGACATTCCGAAGACCGAGTTTCATACTAGATATGGCCATTATGAATTTGTAGTTATGCCTTTTGGGTTAATCAATGCACCTGTTGTATTCATTAATCTTATGAATAGAATTTTTTGTGAGTTCTTGGATAAGTTTGTGGTTGTGTTCATTGATGATATTTTGGTTTATTAAAAAAGTAAAGAGGAACATGAAAGTCATTTAAGGGTTGTCTTGAAAACCTTAAAAGAAAAGAAAATTTATGGTAAATTCAGCAAGTGTGAGTTTTCGTTACAACAAATTTTTTTCCTTGGTCACATTGTTTCAAAAAATGGCATAATTGTTGATCCTGCTAAAACAAAAGTTGTTGAAGAATGGCCAAGACCCACAAATATAACCAAGATTCGTAGTTTTCTTGGTTTGGCATGTTATTACCAGAGGTTTTTTGAAAAATTTTCATGGTTATTTAGTCCAATGACTAAGTTAATTCGAAAAGGTGTTAAGTTCATCTGGACAAAATAATGTGATGATTGTTTTTAGGAATTGAAAAGAAGATTGGTGAATGCTCTAGTTTTGGCATTGCCTTCCAGAAATGGTGAGTTTGTTATTTACAGTGATGCTTCATTGAAAGGAATTGGATGTGTCCTTATACAGAATGATCAGGTAATTTCTTATGCTTCACGTCAGCTGAAACCTCATGAGTTAAATTACCCTACACATGATTTGGAATTAACTATTGTTATTTTTGATTTAAAAATTTGGAGGCATCATTTTTATGGAGTAAAATGTGAAATATATACTGACCACAAAAGTTTAAAGTATATATTCACTAAAAAATAATTGAACATGAGACAGAGGTGATGGCTGGAATTAATCAAGGATTATGATTGCACGGTCCATTGCCATCCAAGAAAAGCAAATAAAGTGGCTGATGCTTTGAGTTAAAAAAGTAATGCTTTATTAACCATGTTATGTTTGGAATGAGATCCTTTGGTTTTTTTTTGAACTTTGGCATAGAAGTTGATGGTGCAGAAAATTATTCTGTTTTTTATCAGGTGTCAGTGAGATCATCTCTATCAGATAGAATAAAGAAAGCGCAGAAAGAAGACAGTGAGTTACAAAAAAAGGTAGAGTTAGTTCAGAAGGGTAAGTTTCCTAAATTTAACATTGATAATGATTTTTTTTGGGGGTTTGGGAAGAGATTATGTGTGCCTTATGATTCACAGTTTAAGAATGAGTTGTTATGTGAAGCTCATAGTTCCCCGTTTTCAGTTCATCTTGGCAGTACTAAGATGTACAGAGATCTTCGTGAGTATTACTGGTGGGATGGAATGAAAATAGATATTGCTGATTTTATTGTGATGTGTTTGACTTGTCAGTAGGTTAAAGCAGAGTGGCAGTTACCGAAAGGGATTATTCATCCTTTACTGGTGCTAGAGTGAAAATGGGAAAATATATCCATGGACTTCGTTGTGGGATTACCAAAGATATATCAAGGTAATAATGAAATCTGGGTTATTGTTGATCGATTGACTAAATCTACTCATTTCCTTCCTATTCGAGATACATTGTCTCTAGATCAAATTTCTCAGTTGTATATTAAAGAGATAGTCAGGTTGCATGGAGTTCCCCTCTCCATTGTATCTGATCGTGATTCCAGGTTTACTTATAACTTTTGGAAAGGCCTTCATAAGTTGTTGGGTACTGAATTAAATTTTAGTACATCTTTTCATCCTCAATCAGATGAGCAATCAGAATAAACAATTCAAACATTGGATGATATGTTATGTGCATGGTTGATGGATTACCAGGGAAGTTGGGACCAACATCTTTCTTTGGTTGAATTTTATTATAATAACATCTTTCATTCCAGTATATAGATGGCTCCATTTGAGGCATTATATGGAAAGTGTTGTCGAACTCCATCTTTCTGGGATGAAGTAGGAAAAAGGAAGCTGATGGGACCAGAATTGGTAGAAGAGATGGCAGAAAAAGTTCAATTGATTCAGAAGCACATGAGAACAGCTCAGAGAAGACAGAAAATTTATGCAGATAACTGGAGGAATGATCTATCTTTTGAGGTAGGTGATCATGTCTTTCTCAGAGTTTCTCTATGGAAAAGTGTGATGTGTTTTGGCAAGAAGGGAAAGTTGAGTCTGAGGTTCATTGGACCTTATGAAATTCTGGAGAAAGTTAGATCAGTTGCGTACAGAGTGGCTTTACCTCCATGTTTATCCTAGGTAAATAATGTTTTTCATGTTTCGATGCTGAGAAAGTATATGCCAGGTCCATCTCATGTTTTGAGTCTAGAGGTAGTTCAGTTGGAAGAGAATCTCTCTTATGAAGAAAAACCAGTCCAGATTCTTGACTGTAGAGAGAAAGTTTTGTGGAATAAATTAATTCACCAGGTAAAGGTTTTGTGGAAAAACCATATGGTTGAAGAGGAAACGTGGGAATCTGAAAATGCTATAAGGAATAAATACCCCCACTTATTTGATAAGTGAATAAAAATTGTGAGGACGCAATTTCCAAAAGGGGGGAAGGATGTAACATCCCAGGTAAATAAAGAATAAGACATATTTCATATTTATTAATATTTGTGAATTAAATATTAATTTTACCTTAAAGGGGTTTCTATGTTCGATAGCGTACCCGATATGCAACAACAGGTTTCTTTGAAATCTTACGTTGTACACTAATAATATAATATTATTATTTTAAATAGTAGTTGACTCCTAGTCGTTTTATTGGCGGGAATGAACGAAACTAACTACAATATGATTATACATGTTTGTTAAATGTATTTACATTTATCCAATAAAAGTTAGAGGCTTAAAATGTGAATGAATCTAATTTTAAGCATAATTTACATTAAATGGTCGATTTACTGCCTTTTAATGGCGAACCCTCTTAAATATAGTTTTTGTCACTTTAATACATTCTATTTGACCAAATAAAATCCTTCTTTACAATGGGGACATCAAAATTTACTTAGTGTAAATTTTTGGAATTTTTCTGATAAAGTTCATTTTTTTAATGAATAGTGAAAATTATTGTATTTTAATTCAAAACTGTGTTTTAACCTAATTTATTTATATGGTTAGATTATCTTTTTAATTGGTTTTAAAGTGTAATTAGAATATATTTTTACCATTTAATCCAGTGTTTGTCGTTGGAATTAATTTCACTTTGAATGTGGACATAAAAAGTGTCAATCTTTTGATAGTTATTATTTCTTAAAAACACGCTATTTGTTTTAACAACGGGAATTAATTTTAAATTAATTAATGCCACTTATATTTTTTTTAATTTAGAAAAATAGACATTATTTTTGAATTTGGAATATCAAATATAGCTTAGGCTAAATTTTTGGTATTTTTCTGAAAAACTTCAATTTTTGATGAATAGTGAAACCACTTAATAGTAGTTAAAAAACTGACTTTTTCATTTAAATGAAATTTTACCACTTCTGTGAATTGAATTTCAAAAATCTGACATACATAGTTGTTATTAGTAAGTAAAATGTGGTTCAATAAGATGAAAATAATTTTTTGGTGAATAGTAACTTTTGCCTTTTATTTACCGCGGTTAAAGGTAAATAGGGTAATTCAAGGTAAAAAGAATATTGTAATAATTCAAAATTACCTTAACACATGTCCTAACCTTATTGGATGAGTAATGGCCCACCATGGGCATCTTTGGGTATATTTTGGGACCCCATGGAGCCACTTATGAAATATAATGACACTTTAGATTAATTAATTTAATGTAAAGGAAAAAATGGCATAAAAAATCTTTTAGTCAATTAATTTTTATATGGTGTTATATAAGTAATCTTTTTTACTATAAATATTCATTGTAAATATAAAAATATTTCCTACATCATGGTATTTTTTTTTATAATTTTTAGACAACAAATAAATTAAATTATTTATGACACAATAATGATGCAGTGTTTACCTCATTAATAAATCATTTAAATAAATAAGATTGTAAATATTAAAATAACATCCAAAACTTGTCCAATTATTATTGGATGATTTTATTTCGACCATGAGTCATCTTATCTTCGACTCTAATGATTTTTGGATCTTTTGAAACCAAATATCATTATATAATAAAATAATATTTTCACACTTTCCTAAAGAGCCCCTCCTCTCCCTTATAAATGGAGACCACTTCTAACCAATTCCTCACACCTCTCAATCCTTACGCTCGTCCAAAATCTTCTCAGTTAAGCTCCCTACATCCATATCCTCCTCCTAGAATCCTTACATTAGGCAGAAGGAACTTCAAGAAGTCCTTTGGTTCAACCCAAAGGGAGTTACCCAAATTAAAGGTAACAGTTTCTCTTAAATTGTTTTCTTTTATTTTATTTTGACAACCCCTAAACTCTTTTTATTCATTTATTTTGTAACAACACCAGTATCCTCAATATAATAGGATTTTTTATGAGAAGTATTTGAACTACACTTACACACACCTCCATCTAATGGATGGATAACATAATGTTTCTGTGGATGGCAAACTAACGCCTCACCAAACGATGATTGTTCAAATATCTCCAACCGCCTCTCATGGTGGTCATTATGATGGCACTGTATTTATATATGATATATATTACGTTTATTTTTTCTTTATGCTTCTGTAATTTCTATTTATAGCATTCCTTTATGGTTTCCATTATGAGTAAACACGATAATCTCATTAGAGGAAGACTACCGCCCCATCAAAGTGATATGACTCGTTCATGCCTTATGTGGGACTTATAATGGATGGATTTAATGATATTATATATGATATTGAACTGGAATTATAATACAACTATGTATCATTATGTTTTAATTCTATTAAAATACAAAATAGAAATGAAAGTAGCGTTCATGCGTACGTACGGCTTACCGTCTCCATGAATGGTGCATTTCATTTCTTACTTCCAAATGATATGTACTGTTATAAATATATATATATATATATATTGGATATATATGATATATATGATATCTAAATAATGAATATCATTCTGGATATAATGGACTATTGACCACATGGACAACTTGTAAATATAAGATGTTCATTTTTTACTCAAGTACTAAATATCGACAAAATGAATGTTATTAACTTAAATGATTAAATAATGTTTATAACATGGTAATAAGTGATATAAAAGTAATAATAAACTTGAAAAAGGTTCTTAAGTAAGTAGAAATTAACTTTAGTTTATTATTCAGGAGATTAAAAAATGATCGAGTCAAGTCGGACACGAGGTAAGGGGCTTCGTCTCAATCTTCTTTCATTGCAGAATATCTTGTTTTCATACATGACATTATTTTATACTCTATATAAACACCATTGACTTTTCAAAGGGAATATTTTTCTACGAAGCGTTTTACTAAACGACAAAAAAGGAATGTTTCTTTTAACGTAAGTGATGACAACAACCTTTTCTATCGTCGCGAGTATTATTTGATCTTTGGCTTCCTCAACAAGCCGTAATGTTTTTAAAAGAAAATAAATACCATATACTCTTTTATGTATTTTGGTATTGAAAATGGTTTTGATAATGGATTTGGTATTTCGATATATTTAAGTGATATATTGTGATTGAAATGTGGACATGTTTTCTTTCCTTTATATTTGTTTTATATATTATTATTTTATAATGGTACTTGGACATTTAAGAGGTGGTTACATGATAAACCAAATGACGGGTGGTGCCGTGAATACCAGGACGGGTGGTTACGTTATAACATCCAATGCATTGGGTATGAAAGTCAGCCATATGTCTATTATATTTAGTGATATGTGTGGAAGTCGACCGTATGGTTATTCCATTTAAGTATGTTTATGTCACAAGTTAACTTTATATGTTATGTGTTCTTTATATGGGTTTTATGGTAATATTTTGGTTACAAAAGGGTATGTAGTGATATTTTATTCAGAGAAGAGTATTTACTACTTCATAAATGTGAAAAGTATTACTTATGTTAAAGTATTCATGGTTTACTTGTTGTTTTGAAAAACTAACAGTTTTCCTTTTTTGTGTATCCCTTACTGAGATTTTTATGCTCATCCCAAATTTTTGAAATGTTTTTCACAGGCCATAATTTGTAATAGGTTCAAGGATGGATTCAAGGAAAATTCATGTTGTCTTAAACATGGAACTAGACATGAATCTTTTTTTCAAGAGTTCTTGTTTTGTGAAAAAAAAAACAGAAACTGAGTAGAAGTGTCTACTTTATATTTTTTTTGAAATTAAATGTAATAATTATGGCATAATTATTTAAAACTCTAAACCTTAAAATATCCTCAATGTGAATTATTCATTTAATTCAATATTATGAAATGCTTAAGGTCGGTTCCTTATAAGGAAAATGAATAAAAGTCATTTTAGAATATTAAAATGAAAATAGTGGTTTATTGTCCCTTAAACATACATATGTGTGTGGATCAACAAGTACACAATAAATCATTGATACCAATTTATATAACTGAAGCCTTGCTACCACATCCATAACCTCCTCCTATGCATGTACACCCAGTAGTACTCCAGCTACCTACTTGGTGAGGTGCTACTGAACCTACTCCTGAAGGTGGTGCTGGCACGAACCCTCTTCCACTCGAAACAGATGGGAAGGTCCTACAGAATTGTTGAAGATACCCCAATTTTCCACATCCTCAAAACTCAACGAGGTCTTTGGGACACTAGGGCCTCTTATGCCCAGGAATTCCACACTGATGGCATACCACGTAGTTGTATGTGGGTGCCAACTAGCTACTTATTCTCATGCATGTATACTCAAAGCATCACTTTCAACTGCTAGTAGAACCACTACATTATATGGGTTCTAAACCACCTTGGTGCACACCGTCTGCTACCCTTAGGTTCTTCTCAGGGATAAGGGCCCGTTTCACTATATCAAATATGATATTCAACCAGAAAACATTCTCCTGGGAATGAATAGGATGACTTAGCCAATTCTGAAATCATCTTGTTTTTGTTGGCTCATCAGTAATATAGATGGGTGCAAAGCACTAAAGCTCTATAAAATGAGATTAATGGTCTATAAAAGTCATGGAATGCTACTGAGGGTTCATAAATTCCTTGGAATGATCAGCCCTCAGGGTGTCTTGGAAGAAATAATCAAATAAGATCAACTAGAAGACCCTCTACGTCACTTCCTGATACAGACCATCTTCATTTAAAATATCCCACCAGCGTTTGGAGGATCCTTGAATCATAAAAGTAGTGAGTTTATCTCTCCTCTCATGAGAAGTCTCTAGATGCTAGAATATAGAAAATAATGTCTGGATCCATATCTCTGCAACCTATGGTCCACCATTCCTTGAAAACATGAGAAAATGATAATGTTGGAGCTCTTAAGTCCACTCAACCATAGAAGGGGAAGAGCACGAAGCTCCCTATATTATCTACATAATCTATAGAATATCTCCTTGAAATTTGAAATCATCACCCATGTCGGTAATAGGAAGAGGTTCCACAAGAGGTAATACTGAAGGTATAACTAGTAGCTTAGGGCCCACCAACTCTAGAGCATGGTCATCAGGTCCCTCCTAGCATACGACCAGAGGACATCATGGTGGAATTACTCTAAATTTTCAAAAAAACATTCCTTAGATAAGATTCAATAATTTCATAATCCATGATATAGAAATAGAACTAGTGTCAATCCTTTATATGTAATAGTCACAACCTTCTGCCATCTCAAAGAGTCGGGTCTAGGTGACAGAAACATATATATATAGAACGATATATATGCTACATACTTCCCACTATTAAGGTCAATATTGGGTCAATATTTGTGTTTACAATTCAATTTCATTTAAATTTTATTTAAATTTCAATTTAAATGATTGAACCCAATGGTTCACCACTTCTGATCCATAAGGTCCCATACACCTTATGAACTAAAATGTGGCATCCAGTTAATCCATACCATAACATCTTCTAGTCCATGCGACCAATGGTCCATGACTCAACATGCCATAGTTGACTTCTTAGGGTGTCTTCTATAGCCTTAGTAGGAAAATGTTGTTTAGATTATGGCAGGCACTCTAAGTACCGACTAATTTTTTCTCAATTCCATGAAAGAATCATTAGCTAATGACAATTATATTTATATCAATCAAAGAACTCAATGAAATCATAGATAATGTAATCAACACAATGCTCTTATATGGTATGGAATATGCATGGAATATGAATTTCCTACAAGGTGTCTGATATGATGCATTCTCAATTTTTTCTTTCCATCGTCTCATTGAGCCATGGATAAGAGATAAATATCAATCATAATAATGGTAACCTAATAATTTAAGTGTAGCTCCCAATAGTGGAATCAAATCAACTATAATAAGAAAAATGTAGAAAATAGAAATTTCCATTTCGAGGCAATTTGGATTTTCTCTGTACACGGTTCAGTGATAAGTGTATTTCATGAATTTATTTTTTAGTGTTTAATTTAATTGATTTGTGTATTTAATAGATTAATCTTTCCAAGTTGTGATATTTTTGAATTGTTTTATGTTTTATGGCAGGAAACATTGAATATTTGAAAAATGAATGAAAAGTGGTGGAAATGGATCTAAAAGACACTTTGTGCCGCTTTGCTTTTCTCGTGGTGCGACACTGGATTTTTTAGTGAGAAAAAAGATAGAAATTCTTGAGCAGAACCGGTACACATCATGTACTAAGAGTACATGATGTGTAGTTTCAGTTTGTGACATGTTTCCAAACATGTTGTGACATTCATACATGTTGTGAATGATAACTACACATCGTGTACCTTCAGTACACAATGTGAAAGAATTCAAACATAAAATTTATGAATGATATTTTTTCAAGATTATTGCGGACATGGAGGAAACATAGATAAGGATTACACGACGTGTAACCCAAGTACACATTGTGTAAGGGGTCAAAATTCCAAAATCACGGCCGAGATCCACGCATGTGTCACACAGACTCACAAAAAGTAGATCGACATTACACGACGTGTAGTTCAAGTACACTTCACGACTGAGGTTGGGAAGAACCCAGTTGAAGCCTATAAATTGAGGCATTTTCTGCGACTTTGAGGCATTTGTATTCGTCCAGATTTCAAGACTTGGATCAAATATGTTGTACCCTTTTCGATTCTTTCTTTCCTTTATGAATTTCTTTTATTCTCCCCTTCCCTCTTATTATCTCATCACTAGGATGAGGGGGTAAACCCACTAGTGCTAGGGTGATGTAACCGAAGGGGGAAGGTGCCATTGGATTTAATTATTTTTATAATTAATGTCTTTGGTTTTCATAATTTCACTCTTCAACTTCTAATCATTTTCTTTTTCTTTTATCATGACCATCGATATTCGAATAAAAAGGAACATTTAAATTGTTCAATTGACTACCCTAAAGATGGAATAACCATTGTCAATTTTAGGGGAAATTAGGTTTAAACATGGTATTGTGATAAACTTGATTCATCAACACCCTAAATTACCAGACTAAGGAAAATAGGGTATTTCCACGTTAAGGAGGAGGTACCATGATCATTGGACCTTCCTCATCTTGACTATGACATCAATCATTAATTAATTAATATATTCTTCTTAAATCCAAGTTCACCTGAACTTGGAAATTATATTACCCTTGTACACTTTCTAAAACTGTTTTCACAAACCAATCAATCTGCTACTTCTTTTTCACTTTGCTTTCTTCAAATCAATTAAACAAGTCTTTTCTCATCTATTTCTCCAAGATAATAAAATTAAATCTTTTGAAATTATAATTAAACTAAATTCACTATTTATGTGGGTTCGATCCCAAACATTCCTAATACTACATTTTAATTAATCAAGTAGCATATTTTGAGTTTTAAAAATTTGTTTTTTCATAGTACCATAGGGAATTAACGATGCCCTACGGGGCTATCAGTTAGCTACTCTCATGCATAGCTCATTACCAAATCCCGTAGCATTCCTAATCTCTTGTTTATTATCTCAAAATAGTAAGGCAATAAAAGAAATCGTTTATACCACTTTGTGACATCCCAAACCCGGGTTCCACTCATAGTTATCCCGACCCAAGTGGATCACATGGCCTCAATCGCATATCCCTAAATTTAAGAGGCTTTCGACTATCAGTGAAGACCTTGGGTGTGTCTATGGGAAGACAATTCCCTCATTACCAAAGTGGAGCATAATGGATAAGATAAAACAAATCAATAACGGAAGTATATCAATAATGGAAAAGACAGCAGAAGCAGACACTATAAATGAGTTGATCAGTAACCCGTCGTAGCAGAAGCACATATAAACATCCAAGTACGAAATAATAACCAATATTAGTAAATTGAATCTTATACAGAAGGATGGTAATATATTTCATGTATCTATAAAGAAAGAAAATATGGATACAAGCAGCGAGTAGTAGTATTATACATGCTATATAAAAATAATTCAAAAAGGGAAAAATTTACCCCAACATCATGAGCTCCAGCCTGGTTATCTACTACCAACTCCATCCTAATTCATGCAAGTATTCATGTGTCTGTAAGAGGACATTTCCACTTATCTACACCTACAAGCGTGTAGTCTTCCTGGGTACCATTGACGGCCCAACTTGTGAGTGAGAAAAATCTCAATAGTCCACCATCAATAGCATTTATACATATCCAATCTGTGTATAATATATGTAAGTGTGTAGATATAATAATGAAAAGTAGTAATAATAACTATAAATGGGTTGGATCTGGTTCTTGAAGGAAACAAAGCTGACACTACCTGCTTCATCCCATGCCAGAATAACTCTGAACATGTATCAAGGGATGAAATGACTAGTATCACATATATAAGGGATGTCATGCCTAGTATCCGATTTATAAGGGACACCATTCCCGATATCACAGTAGTAAATAGGACGCCATGACCAGTATCACAATAAGGTATGCCAATCCTAGTATCACAGAATCGGGGACACCATGCCCAGTATCAGAGAATAGTGGATGTCATGCCCAATATCACAAATATTGGGATGCTATGCCCAGTTTCAAATTTATATAAGGAACATCTTTCTTGTATTACATTTATATAAGGGTCACCATGCTCGTATTGATATAATACATGTTCAATGTTCATCATGACAATTTATATATAACAAGGGTCGTCATGCCCATTTAGTATAATTATAAAAGGGTTATCATGCCCATTTGATATAATACATGCACGCGGGTCATGATGCCCATTCAATATAATTATTAAGGGTCTTCATGCCCTTATGTCATATCGATGATAAATAACCATTCTATTTAATATGAGCCAAGGTATAATTCGTTTATTTTTATCATTTAATATCAACAAGGTCATAACCATTGTTCCTTTCAATTGTGTGACGAGGGCTTACCACTCACCTCTAACCAATTCAATTAATTATAATTTTCATGGGCATCAGCCAAGCCACACCACCACATTTATTCACCATCAACATGATAACATAATTTTGAAATTAAATCCAAACACACCATTAGGTGTTTTAGGTGTAAAATACCGAAATACAAATAGGCATGAAGAGAGAACACCTAAAGGGATGGATCACTCCAAGGTGTCATACCTCTATATGATTTGGATTCTAACAAGACAACCAATTCAAGGAAGAAGGTAATGCATGGTGAAACTGGCGTGTGACACAATGACACGTATTATAAAACATCAATACTTGAAGGGATAATTAGTATACCACCTACATTGTGCTTGTACAACACTCCTCGTCTAGTATTGACCCTTGATTTGTTCCAGATTAAGAGAAAACTGAAGAAAGGATCAACACCCTAAAAATAGGGCATATGAGCCTACACCTAAATTACATCATCGAGATAAAGATAAAAAATATGGCTCAAGATAAATGAAGAGATTGCCTGGAGGAATCCAATGAGACCAACAGAAGCTGAATCAGAGTTTGGATGAAGAATTTATTAAAGAACCTAGCTGAGGGAGGTTTGAGAGCTCGTATGGGAGGAAAAATCCCTCTGCATGTTGGAATGAAGATAAAAGAGAGTTGGGTTGAGTTAAATTAAATTTAAGAGAAAAAATGTAATTTCACCCAAAAAATTTGGGGCGCATGGTTTGGAAGCACGGTTGGCCAAACCGTGCACCAACCGTGCTTGGCTTGCTACATAAGGAGGACACCAACACGGTTAGGTCACACTGTTAGGGAAACTGTGCGTCAACCATGTGATATGCCTCTGCAAAAAACTGCATAGGTCTTGCATGGGTGTGCGGCCACTAGCACACAGTTAGGGTGAATCGTGTTCCCTTCTTCACCCCATTGTTAAGGCCCACACTGATAGGGATAATCATCCAGCCTACCCCATAGGGTTTCTCCTAAACATGTGGCCAGTTTTTTTTCCACCCATTGGGGTTCCAGGCTTCAAACAAGCCTTGGACACCTCCTTAACCTTTATACCTCAAAGGGAATCCATATTAGGTCCATAATAAAAATTTTGATCGAATTTAAAATGATCCATACCTTGAATAAAGACCAGATTATTACAAAAACCAGGCTACAACCCCTCTTAGTCAACCGGCTCCCTGAAACCACAGTGCAGATTGTGCCCATATTTTTTATTTACTCATGGTGGGCTCATGGAACATCCCCCACACCACGTTGTAGCTACCCTCAAAATGGAAGAGGCACCCCAAGCTCTCCACACCACACCCATCCCTCTATATTGTAGCTATGCTGAAATTTGCAGTGGCTCTGATAAATGATCTCTCAGGCTCCACGACATAGCCAACTGCCAACACTACAACCCTACCCAAGCTCAAAATCCCCTATGCCAAAGCCCAGTGGTCCACGACGCAGCACCCGATACTCCATGCCACAGCCCCACCACCACGGCACAACCTATTGCAGAAAACCTGCATTTTTTCAAAAACTCTAAAAGACCCAGAATCACATCAAACATTAGGGAAACAAAACAAAGAATGTAATGAGTGCCTAAAAGAGGTAACATGATGTTATATGACATGGGTAGTAACTAAGAAAAAGCACCCAAATTGTCTTGTTATTTTAGGAAATCAATCCATAAATCATTTGTGACAGTAGGAATCCACTGCACATCAATTTGATACATGATGTGACCAGTATGACTCAAAGTGTGTATTTTCAGTCTAAATATGGAATCTTAGTTAAAAACGTGTGTCCCTCACTGAAAACCAAGACAACACACTCATATTATCTTAATATTTTAGGAAAGTTGTCCATAAATCATTTGTGATGTGCAGGATTCAACTATATGTCAATCCAACACATGGTGTGGCCAATAAGACTCAAAGTGCGGGTTTTTATTTAAATTTGACATTTTAGTTCAAAACACGTGTCACATACTCAAATATGAGAAAATAAACTCAATTTTTCTTGATACTTTAGTACAATGATTCATAAATAATTTAGGATACGTAGGAATCAACCACATGTTACTCTGACACGCTGTTTGTCTGGTATGACTCGAAGTATATGTTTTTAGTTTAAAAGTGAAATTTTATTAAGGCATTGTATCATATTTATGTTTAATTTATTTCATTATAATATCACTAACATAAGAATTGTTTTTTATACATGTACACTCTTTTGTTCAGGGTGGAGTGGTTTATTCAGCAACTAGTAGCATGATCATACTCTTTTGAGAGGGGGTCCAAAGACAATGGAACAATGTTTTTGAATTTATTGATGTTTGAGATAAATTGTATGCACCAATGTAATTGTACATACCAATGTAATTGTACATACCAATGTTTGAAATGTTTGTAATCGTTATATATTGTTTTTTATTGCAGTATGATGTAAAGTTAATTGAAATTAAATTCTATAATTGTTGTTGCAGTGTGTTGTTATTTCAGTAGCACACTGCTGTTGTTTGGATTTTATCACCACTTTCTATTTCTGATAAAGGGTCTCATTTATCAGTGCTAAAACAGCACCAATAAATGGCGCACTTTATCATCATCTTTTTACCGCTAATGAAGGGAGCTTTTATCGACGTTATTTTTAGCGCTAATAAAATGCATCGGCTTTTAAGGCCGCTTACATTGTTAGCTCTTTTTTAGTGCTGATAGAAACGGTATTTGTAGTAGAGACTTTGGCATCCCGCTGCACAGCTTTTGAATTCCAAGAGGTGGTCCACAGTCCCAAAGGCAGTTATCATCCACTTCCCTCACTGGAAAAGGCTCTGCAACAAGGAGACTATCTGACCCATATAAAAAAGGCAAACAATGATCCTCCCCACGCCCCATGCGGGACAAGAGGTCGATGAAAGTCATGCCATAAACCGATAAGGGAAAACACTACGTGTGGCATTACAATAATAAATTTTAATCAGATGTGGTTCTTAAACCACCACTAATTTCATAGAACTGTCACTAAATGATTGGTTTACATCAGTTTTTAGAAGTCGTTAGATAATGAAAATCATTGTTGACTGATTGTCGATGAAGCTATAAATCGAGGTTTTGGGAGATCGTCCCCAAACATTAAGAAAACCAACTTCTAAATGTCTGATTTTCAGTAGTGTGATGTTGGAGGATTATTTTGAGTTACAGTGAGTTGTTTTGTGTATGTATTCCAAACTGTTTATTGAGTTATTTAATTGGTCATTATTAAGTTGAGGTTATATTGGGTTGATTATCAGTTGAATTTTGACCAAAAAATTATTATTCATTTAATTACATTATTAATCAATCAATAATATATAAATAATATACCTACCTATATTTATATTTATATAGGTACTAATAGTAATATTATTTAATATTTAATTACTAATTACCGTAAATTATTAATTAATTAATTAATATTACGTAAATATTATTTAATTGTTGCTATTTTGTCTAATAATTTATTAGTGCTAGTTCCAGTTGATTAATTAATTAATTAATCAATACTTTAGAAAGTTGTTTGATGATTAATTGCGCAGTTGTCCCTCTATAATAATTGTGCAAGTGGGAGTGGACATGTGTACCTCGTGGTATTATTATAATAACAAAAGCTCCACCGCAGCCGCTGTGGGTGTGGGTGGGCGCACATGGACCTCGTGGCATTATTATAGTTATAATAAGTGATCTACTTTTCACAGCCACACGAGTGGGTGTGGATGAGGAAATCTGAATGCTGGCACAGGAGTGGGTGTGGATAATTAAATCAGGTTGCCATGGTACGAAACGATAAGGGTGTACACTGCTATATATAGAGAGGAGATGAACTGAGTGGGTAGTGTGGGAGCCTTGGCTTGATATATAGAGTCATGGAAGTTGGGAGAGCCTCCTTCTTGCTGCTGCTCATACTTGGAGCCCTTGTTGTGTCCAATGCTGAGTCGAAGAGCGGCTGCCCCACCACCACGGCACAAACCTGCTTTGACACTTGCCGTATGGCCCCCTGGGCATGTGCCCTAAAGTGCGGTTGCCTCATCAATGGCTCAAAAAGTCCAGGCCCTTATAATAAATTCTACTGCACCTTGGGCTGCCAATCCTCCCAGTGCGCTTCCATAACCTCTCCCACCGACTCCGGTACGTGTTATAATATGAAGTATCGCAGGGATTTATATATAATTGCAGTATTTATAAGTGTTTGTGTGCAGATGGCGATGCAGAAGCCGTGCGTTGCAAGGCCGCATGCTCCCATCTCTGCAATCAACAAGCCCATGATGCTTAAGCAAGGAAGGAAGCACGCCTTGGCGTGGGCCTTTCTCTGTCTTCAATAAAATTTGTGTTCTGTTTACATGTAGTCCTAACTTGCCTCATGCACCCTCGAGCATGCGGTTTACCTAAATAAAAACATGCAATCTCTCTATTTTTCCTCTCCCTGTCAATGATTCATCACTCTTTTATTTCCTTTCAAAAAAATTTAAAATAATTTAAGTCTATATATTGTGAATCACCAAAAAAAAAAACATCATGATATTGGGTTCTCACACATCAGGCTCTGGTTGAGTCATTATCAGGTGCATTTATGGGTAAAATTGTCAATACCGTGGGTCCTGGTACCGCTATTAGATTCTATTGGATCTCCCCCCTTCAAAAAATAACCAGCAAGATAATGGTTCCCTCACACTTAAATTTAACATATTTTCGCCTTCCACCACCAATGTGGGATAACCCACAAATCAACAATAGCCACCAGCCAAATGTTTTGGCATTTGTGGGGTTGAGAGCTAAGAAACCATAGGAGTTCGGTCATTGATGCATTCTCAAAGCTACATATCGATTGTGGCCCATGGTGTCCAAAATCATAGATAAACCAATTCAGTTCATCCTTTTGACGCCATGTGATGAATGACCAAAATTTGTTAAACGAGCTCAAGTGCATTTCATCATACATCAAAATAAGTCATTTGGTTAATGTCTACCGATCTATGTATATTTTAATATATATTTGTTAAAATGTATAAATATACATACATATATATAAACAAACAACAAACACACTTACCACCCACTACAACAGATCGGTGCAAAATTAACACCATTTTTTATCAATGCTAAACAGAAAATATTGATAAAAGCATCACATTTATCAGCGCTAGCTAAAAACGCTGATAAAGGTTAGTTTTATGAGTAATAAAAAAACGATGATAACATTGTACAATTCATCAAGTTTTTTTAGCGTTGATAAATGTGAGCTTTAACAGCGACATTCCTAATGGTGATAAAATGCTTAATAAAAAATATTATTAATATATATAAAATTATTATATTTATATTAAAAAATAATGTTTATTTATATACATTATTTAAAAAATACATGTTTACAATTAATATAAATATAATATATTAATATATATTTTAATATTTCTAATATATATAATTTTTTTTAAAGTATTTATAAGATTATAAATAAAGAAATATTAATTTAAGTAATTATAAAATAATAATATATTTTTAAATATATTTATTTATGATTATAATTATAAATAAATATATATATTTAAATAAATATATGTGTCCAATGAATTGAGTCTATATATATATATATATATCATGAGATAATGCTGATATTCATGGACATGATTGTCATTATTTATATTCATATATTGATGTGTGAGTATAATTGACATTATGATCATAAGTTTATTTCTGAACATGATGGCTTGCTATGTTCGTTGAGATTACCTATATTATAATGACGCATGCATATGTTTTGTATTCATGACTCATAATGTTCATTTATACACTGACACTCTTATTATTCATGCATTCATATGTGTGATGACTCATTTTTTATGGGCAATACTTTACTAAGTATGATTCATTCATTTTATACCCATTAACTTATTATGTTTTCATAAATAATTATAATATTACAATAAATAAATTTAAATAATAAATATATTTATTATATTTATAATTATAAAATTTTAATTATATATAAATACTTTTTAAATATATTTATTTATTATTATAAATGTAAATAAATAAATAATTAATTATAAAATTATAATAAATTTATTTAAATAATAAATGTAGTTATTATTTTTATAATTATATATATTGATATATTGATATAAATATGCTCAAAAGGTTCAGGAAACAGGCGAGTTTGCTCCTAAAAAAATTATTAGAAAAATAAAAATGACAAAGGAAAGAGGGTGGATGAGGTCAAACAAGAAATGCCCGCATCCATACAATAAACGTACACATCCATAACAAGATCATTCTCATGATCATGATCAGAGCCATCATCTTCCTCAGCAGATGCTCACTCTGACTATGAGTTTTTTTATTGAAAAGCACAAAGTACTTCTCTCTGAGCTTTTGGTGCTCTAGAGTGAGCCATTTGGAAGAAGACCTAGTGAACATTCAACCACACCCACCAGCCCAATCATCACGACCACATCCTCGGCCACAATTTTTTGGATGATGACCCCGCTGCCAAGTCTTAGCTTGATGCCAAGCTCCTCCCGACTGTTCCCTCTCCAACTCAGAAAAGTTCTCCTTGAGCTAGCAGAGGTGATTGTCTAAGATCAGATGCAGTGATCAGTGCATTCTTTTTATCATGATGATGAAGAGCCAAAGCCAACTTAGATTTACCCTTCATGCTAGAGGAAGTCAAAGTCTGCTCATGATTCAATTTCTTGTCCACTTCAGCTTGAATATCACCTTCAAGTTGCCCCAACTCATCAGAATCAGCAACGACATCAACATGTTCACCTGTTATTTCCATGTTGCAACTTGGAACATGCTTTGAAATCGAAGTATTACCTTGTTGTGAAGTCATCACTGTACTCATGGGACACTCAACATCATAGGAGGGTCTGCTCATTCCAGGGTCCATACCTTCATCAACAACGTCCAGATGCTCTGCTTCAACAATTTGCACCCAAGAAGACTTGGAAGCCTTCTTGCTCATTTCACCACTCTCAAGAGGTGCAATCTGAACAACAACATGTCCAAGTGATGAGCAGATTGTTGATTCTATTGCCTGATTCATCTCTAGATTGCCTGCACCATCTTGAAATTCCTTATGCTCGTGACCAACAATATCCTTTTGGTGTGAATCAACAAGATTCACTGTTTTCTGAACCAGTGGGGTGTCAACCACCTTTTTTTTTGCCCTTCTTTTACAAGAATCAACAGTGTGCCCAGCAAGACCACAACCTGCACAGATTAATCTTCTTCGACAATTGTCCATCTTATGACCAATGTTAAAGCAATTGGAGGAGAAGTCAGGAACCCTCTCATAATCAACAACGAAATCAAACATTTGATCCTTCGCAGACATAACAATTGAACAAATCAGAGGGGAACTGAGGTCAACCTCAACAAGAAGCCGAGCAAAATGAACATACTTGGTTATTTCAGTTTCTTTTTCCATCTTAATCGGGACACCAACTACAAAAGCGATATCCCATAGGATTTGTGGCACCCAGAAAAACCAGCTTAGGCCTCGGATCCATATCCAAACTTGGGTAATAGAATTTCTAACATTTAAAGGGTTGAAATCTGGATCCCAATCATTAATGCGCAATAAACAGGGTTTAAGGTTGATGAAACCTCGACCTCAAGCTTTTGATTTAAGATCCAAAGAGGAGAACATAACATGGTAAAACCCATTACCGATGGAGGTTATACCCAGCCATCAAAGCCCCAAAAGTCAAGAAAGCACTCTATGATATCTAGAATTCACAAACGATTCTCCCTGTTTAATGATAAATGGGAAATAATAATCTTACCGAGAATAGACCATGATTGGGTTCCATAAAAAGCAGTTTCCCCTTTTTTGCTGATTTTAGGATTGAAAGCACGAAAATCATCAAAGTTTCTCACATTTTGAGCCATCGGCATCCCTTCACTCTCCACTCGTGCCATTTCCCGATGATCTCTAACAACCTATGTATAAGAAGAAATAGGAGGGGCCAAGGGAGGATCACCATCGCCAACATCAACCCTCCTCGCCGTCACCCCATTGACGCAGATCCGATCAGAAACGTCACCCGCCAGCTTCGCATCCCCAGAATCCCGAGATTGACTGCCAGGAGGAAGTGAAGCCAAGGCCGGCTTCACCGTCGTAGTCGCAGCCATTCCGCGAGGCGGGGGGTCGGGAACCCCCGCAACCAGTGCCCTCGGACGACCAAAGGTAGTCGAATCTTCAGCCACACATTTGTGTGAATTGAATCTACCATATGATAGGAAATAAGCAGCCCGCGTCACCTGAAATGGATCCTCCATGATCGCTGAAAACTGGTCAGTCGGAGCTGAGGCCAAGTCCCCCTTGTGATCCGCTGATTTCCAAGGCCCGTTGAAAACCGCAAGCTTCACCGTGACATCCGAAGCGGCCCGATGGCCTGAAATCGACGGCCTGCTACCCGCTTGCAATGCCTCCGGTAGGACCGCAACATCCAAATCCAGGGCCGAGTCTCTCCGAATCGATGACCCGCAAGCAGTTTGATGCGGCAGATCGACCCTTCGGCAGAGACGCGACCTCCGCCGAGGTCAAAACCCTCTGATCTGGCTTCAACGGTGCAGATCAGACCACCGGTAAAGTCGCGACATCAGCCGAGTCCGAGACCGCCCGATCTGACATCAACGGCCCGCTAGGCACTTGTTGTGTGCCATCCGAAGCCGAGGCCAAGTCCGCAGACTTGACGGCCCACAAATTAAATCAGCATCCTTCTACGCAGAACAGAGCTCCAGAACCGGAGACGAGGTCGATTCCTCTGATCCACTGCTTTTGACGGCCCGATGAAAACATCCACCGGATTGAAGTATTTTGAGTGCGTATCGACGTGTAGACGCGTAGAGAGAGATGCTCTCACAGCCCCATCCTTAAGAGCCTCTTTTGACATAAATATATATAATTATAATATATGAGTGTCTCTGAGTGTGAGCGCGTTTCCTCCTAGGTTTTCTTAGGATTGGAGTTTCTCCGGGATTCCTCTTCGTAAATTCGTTTCCCTCGGCGTCTTCCCTTCTCCAAGGCGGTGCGGTGACGGTGTGTTTCTGCCGGTGACCTCTCCGCTTTGGCGCTACGGTGGCTATGTTTTTGTCGGCGTCCTCCCTCACCCGAGTTTCCTCTTCGCGAAGGAAGTCAATTGACGGATCGACGGATCTCATATTCTGGATCGACGGATCCCATATTCTGGATCGACGGATCTTTTCCTCTGTTCTCGATCTTGGATTGACGGATTTGATGCATCCACGACCCCTCGATGGATCTGTGGTGGCTGAGTTTCCCCAATCGATGGATCTCAACCGACGGACTCGCGGTGCCTGAGTTTCCTTAGATCTATTTTTTCCGATCTCCGCGGTGTCGAAGTTTCCTCGTCCGATCTGCACATGCGGTGCCCCTCGTTCCTCAAGGAAAGGGTGGTCATATCTTCTTCAATGTTCTGGGTTTCCCTGTGCAGACCGGTGTTGGATTTGTGACGGACCTACGATCCTCGGCAAGCCTCGACCCCTTCGATATTCAGCCATCTCCAACGACCTTCTGCATTCACCGGAGTTTTGTGACAGATCAGAGTGATTCGTATTCAATGGCGTTTTGTGTCGATCTCTCTCTGTTTTTAGTGATTTTCGGTTATGATGCTTCGGTCCGAAAATCTGAGTCGGTTACGACATTTTTTGTTCAGATCGGCGTTTGCGATGGTTCCTCGTCTCTACCTCTTCCCTTAGCAATGGAGGTCGACCTGGTTATCCTTTGTGAGAAGTTTTCAATTAATGAGCGGGAAAAATCGACTCTTGAACCTTGGAATTCTCAAGATCGGAGTTCTAAATGGATGTCTATGCTACTTTGCTAATCACTTGATTGTGGTCAATAACTTTGCAAATGGATTTAATATTAGAGAGAAGGTTTTCTTCCACCCCTTTTGGATACGGGTTAATGGAATTCCCTACGGTAGAAATGAGCAAGTTATGCTCAGGATTGGAAATTCTATCGGAAAATTCATGGAGTGAGATAATTCTGATCTGATCCAGTGGGGTTCCTCCATGCAGATTAGGGTTATGGTGAACATCTCCCGATCTCTTATGCGGGGTTTTTCTTGAAACTCTAGGAAGACAAGATCTAGGTTCCTCTTGAATTAAAAAAAAAAACTCAATTCTTTCTGTTTTTTTCTGTAGCATCATTATCCATGGTGTTAAAAATTGTGGAACAAAGAAATCAAATTCAGAGGGTCGATTGGCGTTGCAATATGGGCCATGGCTGTGAGCAAAACCCTCAAAGTGAAGTTCCACTTCGGAGGATGAAAAACAGAAGGCCAGAGCTATGCTCAACAGGCGGGTGGCCCAAGGCCCTTCGGTTGCTAAGGCGATGATCTCATTGGGTCCGCCTTGTCTCCTCATCACCCCAAATAGATCACCCCTTCCTCATCTTGTGGATCTAATTCCCTTTGCTCCTGGCCTTTTTGTGCAGGGGCTAGTCGATATGGTCTCTCAGGATGTCGAGGTTCCTTCGGTCGGGAATTTTATTCTGTAGACGCCTGACCATCCTTCCATTAGGCAGAATGCGTTTGTTGCTGCAACACACCAGATTTCAGGCTCTCCTCCTTTTCATCGGATCACTCTTCCTCCTTTGGAGGTTCAGGAGGTTACAGAGGTTCTCTCTTCTGATAACATGCTGCATTTGTGGGGGTTGGGGAATCATGTTCATCTAGGCCGAGAGAAGTGAGGTCGACAGACCCCCTTCCCCCTCTTCTCATCTCTCCAAACCTGGAAGGTCTGCCTCCTGGTGTGTCTTCACCCATTCACCATGGCCTGACAGCTAAGTCTTTGATGACAACTCCCCATCATGCCCCCAGTTCTTTTGATATTTGTCCTATTTGGGGAGGATGTTTCCCATTCAGAGATAGATGGCTCCTCCTTCCTCGAGGATAGGATTGAGGTCCGAGTTTGCATCTAAGCCCCACTACAAACCGAACTGGATCTGCTCCAACCCTCCAGACCCTGGCCTCACCCCATTTACTAATCTTCCTTTACCCTCGTCAGGGGAAGGCGTCTATCCCCATGGTGGATTGGAGTCCGATGCTATTATTCATAAAAAGTGGAAGAGGTTTAACATAGGGGACTTGGGCTCTGTTTGTCACGAATCAGTTTCTTGTGGCCCTAAGCAGGTTTCGAGGCCTCATTGCTTGAGGATCATCTCCAAAAAAGATGGAGATTGGCAGATAATGGTTCTCTTCTTGAAGTTTTTGGGGTGGAGGTTGGCACGTACCATCCCTGCCTTCTGCAGTGAAAACCTTATACTGGAACGGTCATGGGCTTGGTAACCCATGGCTAGTCTATATGCTCAGCTAATGGAGCTTTATGTTCAGCCTCGACATAGTGTTTTTGTCCTAGACCATGCTGGAAAGCAAGGACATGAGAGGAATTGCTTCGAAGGCCAGTTTCCAGAACTATTTCTCAGTCGGACGATCGGGCCATGCAAGAGGACTTTGTTTCATGTGGAAAGAGGAATTCAATGCTTCAGTGGTTAACTTCTCCGATCATCATATTGCCTTCTCAATACACCATCCCTGGGAACCCGTGTGGCACTTTGAGGGTTTTTATGGTTGACCAGGTGCGAGCGATAAATAAAGATCTTGGGAGTTGATCAATTCTATCAAAAATCTGCTTCAGGGCCCCATTTTGTTCGGTGGGGATTTCAATGAGATCTTGTACCACCATGAGAAGCTTGGTGGCATTAGTCAAAGTGTTTCTTCCATGCACCTCTTCCAATATTGTTTGCTTCAGGCTGGGATTTCAGATCTTGGTTTTTCAGGGAGTCCATTTACTTGGTTTCACGGACGTGATCAAGCTTCCAGAATTTTGGAAAGGTTGGATAGGTTTGTGGCCTCTTATGTCACGACACGTCTCAGTGGGGCCCACGCCGTGACTCCCGAAGCCCGCCTCCAATAGGCCAGAGGCTGGTGACTAGCACTGAGTAAACATATCACTAACATGGGAGGCATTGCCTAAGAACCTGTACACACGCACACATCTCCAAGCCCACAAATGCTGAAATGTAAAAACCACTAAAGAACAAAATGCATGCATACAACAAAACCCAACTAACAGAGTACGACGAAAAGTAAAGTACAGAAAGTAAACTGGGCCATAATACAAGCCCACAAAAAACAAGAGTCTGCAAACTACAAAGTCCAACTTGTAATCACAAAGAGGTACTGGGACTGATGCTCATAGTCGTAGGAACACCTCAGCATGTTGGGAAATCAGAATGCTCGGTTCGGTCCTGGTCCGCCCTAGACTCCGTCAAAAGGTCACTCGTCTGCACAAGACACGACACGTGCAGGCAAAGCCCGTGCAGGGGTGAGTATAACAATACTCAGTAGAGGACCCTGAAAATCACAAAACAATACACAAAGTAACGGTACAATCAGATCTACACAGTATATGTATACTGAACATATAAGAAGAGAAACACATCCAGATATACTTAAAACCCAGACTCGTAGTCTAGAGACAAGTCGCACGACCGCATACCCCCGTTACGGATTCAGTTCAATGATTCAACGAAGCACTCGTTCGGGAGAACTCACTCCATGAGTCTGATAGATCTGATGTCGTCTGTCTGAGAAATACTATTCTTCGGGAAAATCCATGAGAGATAGATACACTCATTCCAGGAGAACACGCTCCTAAGTAGGGAAAGATCACGATACCCAGATGAGGATCACTGCCAGGGCCTTGGCGGATACCGTGACTCATCCAGATTCACCTTCTAAGTAGAGGATCGACGTCCTGTATGATTAGTCATGTCGATACCTGACTCTACCTAGGGTTAATAATGGATATAGGATCTCGCTCCGGGGCTCTAGGAGGGATACCTAACTCTATCCTAGAAAGTCCTGTTGAAGGGATCATACTCTTGTGGATGGAAACGATACATGACCTTCAGGGAAATGAGCAAAAAGGGCACTAACCCAAACGAAACCTGTCCATGGAACGATGGACAAGGTGACCAAGCCATGTTCCAGAATATACACGGCATGTAGAAGGGTCACACATCGTGTCTCTCGACTCTGGGTACTGCCCGTGTAAAACTGCCTGAGTCAGAAGAACATGCCGTGTTGAAGGGGATAAGTACACAACATGTTGTACGGACCACGCACCGTGTCTGAGTAACCGGAGTTCCCTCCGTGTACGCGGTCGTGTGCCTATACACAGCTTCAACCCGTATGGGCCATCCTGTGTAACCGGTACACGGGGTAACCCGCGTAACAGGGCCTGGTCTGGCCGTGTGGTGGAGTACATGGTGTGTACTCCACCCCGTGTCCGTGTATCTTCTGAGATACACGTTGAGTCCGTGTAGGGACCCACATACCGTGTGACAGTGGTCACACGTCGTGTCTCCACTTCTAGTCGCTGGGAACTTCAGCTACCGCTGGGTGGGGCCCACACACCATGTCCTCCCGGGAGCACGCCATGTTCTTCATCGTGCGTAGCACAAAAGCCCTAGTCGCTGCCTGGCCAACCCTATACGGCGTGTTCTTCGTGTTGCAGAATCGTCGGGAGTCACAATTATAGAAATGAGAAATGAAAGAAAATGCAGAAGAAAAGGAAAGCAACAAGAACACAATGATTTACATGGTTCGGGAATAATTCCTACGTCCACAGAGAGGCAGGACTTCACTAATTCGGGAGCACAAATTACACAGTTTTTCCAGTAGTAACCCTAGCCTAAAAATGGGCTATAAAATGGAAAAGACGATCCACTGTTTGCACAGGAAGTCCGCGTCGCTACAGTGAAAGACGACCAGCTTTGTCAAAAGTGTTGTAGTGGCTGCCGGCTGGAATTCAAAAGTGCTATAGTGGATGCAGTTGGAAGTAAAAAGTACTACAGTACAGTTGACTCTGAAGTCCGCACTACTACAGTTGTGGGCCACAAGAATTCGGCCCAACTGGATCGGGCTACATCAATCCAACAATATCCCACTTGGAGCCTGATCCACTACACTGCTATGCTTCGATGCAACTGCCGAAGACAACTTACTTAATCTGAGTTCTTCCTCTTCTTCACTCACTAGTGGTGTGCTTTCCATTCACAGATTCATGAAATACAAACTTTTTTCCTCTTATGCTCCCATCATATCCTCCATTATTCTTCCTCTCGTCCTCCGTTCATCAGTGGAGACCAACAAAGGCACAACAATGCCTCAACTTCTGTATTACCATGGGCTTTGTCAACATGTCTGCCAGATTTTTGGTTCCACAAATCTTCTACAGCGTTAGCAACCCATCCTGTATCAAGCCTATGATGAAATGGTACTTCAACCGAATGTGCTTCGTCCAGGAATGAAATATCGGGTTCTTTGCAAGATGTATAACTCTAACTGTCACAGTGCAATACATTTTCCTCTCGCTTTCTTCCCAATTCATCCAAGAAGTTCTTCATCCAAACCTTCTCTTTTCCAGTTTCTGTTACAGCAATGTATTCTGCCTCTGTGGTGGATTAAGCCACCACCTTCTGCAATTGTGATATCCAACATACCGCAGTTCCTCCACAGGTAAATACATAACCCGTGGTACTCCTCCTGATGTTGACATCGCCTCCAAGTTCAGCATCCACATACCCCTGCAATGAATTTCCTTTCCTAAAGAACATAAATGCCTCCTTACTGCCTTTCAAATACCTCAATATCCACTTCACATCTTCCCATTGTTGTTCTTCAGGGTTAGTCATATACCTGCTCACAACTCCCACTGCATGAGCGATGTCAGGTCGAGTATAGACCATAGCATACATCAGACTTCCAACAGCTGATGCGTATGGAACTTTTTCCATGTGCTCAACCTCTTGTGCCATCTTCGATGATTGCTCCTTTTATATTTTTAAATGGCTCACCAGGGGAATAGAGACTGCCTTTGTTTCCATCATACTGAATCTTCTCAGAACCTTCCCAATGTAATCATCTTGTGACAACATCAACGTTCCAGCTTTGCGGTCTCTCTTGATCTTCATCCCTAGAATGTTGCCACCTTCTCCAAGATCTTTCATTTCAAACTCCTCAGCCAACTGCCCTTTCAGATCATTAATCCTTTGCATACAAGATCCTGCAATGATCATGTCATCCACATACAAAAGTAATATAATGTATTCATCACCAAAGGACTTGATGTAGTAACATTGATCCATGCCACATCGTTTATATTCATTTTTAGACATAAATGAATCAAACTTCTTATTCCACTGCCTGGGTGCCTGCTTCAGTACATATAAGCTCTTCTGTAGTTTGCGCGCCAGGTCTTCCTTCCCAGACTCTACATATCCCTCTGGCTGCTGCATGTTGATATCTTCCTCCAAATCTCCATGAAGGAAAGCATTCTTGACATCAAGCTGCTCAAGGTTCAAGTCCTTTGATGCCATAATGCTGAGAACCACCCGGATGGTGGGAAGCTTCACTACTGGTGAGAATATTTCTGTGAAATCCACTCCCTCCTTCTGTTGGAAGCCTTTCACCACCATCCTTGCCTTGAACCTCCTCTTGCCATCATGTTCTTCTTTAACCCAGTAGATCCACTTGTTCTGCAATGCTTTCTTTCCTGTAGGCAAGGGTGTCAGCTCCCAAGTGTTGTTATCATGTAATGAGGAAATATCCTCATTCATAGCCAGCTCCCACTTGCTCGACTCCTTCAGCTGCATTGCCTCTTCAAAGCATTCTGGTTCTCCACCATCAGTCAATAATAGATAATGCATGGATGGTGAATACCTCTGCATAAGCCTTCTCACCCTTGTTGATCTCCTCAACTCCATTGGAGTAGTAGGTTCCACCGGTTCGGATCTCTCATGCTCAGATACACCTTCAAGCTCCACTTTCTCTTTGCACTATGATTCAATGTTCCCATTTTCATCTTCGGCTACATGACGATCTTTGTACATGACACCTTCATTGAATACCACATTCTGGCTCCTGATGACCAACTTCTTGAGATCATCCCAAAAGCGGTAACCAAACTCATCAGCACCATAACCAATAAAGAAACATGGCTTGGACTTAGAATCAAGCTTGTCCCTTTCATTATCATCAATATGAACATATGCCAAACTGCCAAAGACTCATAAATGTGAGAGTCTTACCTCCTTCCCAGACCAGAGCTCCTTGGGTAATCCTTCTCCCATTGGCACAGATGGACTCCTGTTGACTAGATATGCTGCCATGTTCACTACATCAGCCCAGAAGGTTTTGGACAACCCTGAGTGTAACCTCATGCTTCTGGCACATTCATTCAACGTCCTATTCATCCTTTCAGCTACACCATTCTACTGTGGTGTTCTTGGGATAGTTTTCTCCCACTGAATTCCATTATCAGAATATAATTCTATGAAATCTTGGTTTCCATACTCTCCACCGTTGTCAGACCTCAAGCATTTTAGCTTAGCTCCTGACTCATTCTTCACCATGGCCTTCCACTTCTGAAACATTTTAAACACATCGGATTTAATTTTCAGAAAGTTAACCCATACCTTCTTTGTTGAGTCATCGATGAATGTCACATAGTATTGTGACCCTCCAAGGGAATGTACTGGTGCAGGCCCCCAAACACCTGTGTGCACCAGGTCCAGCTTCCCAGCCTTCGATGTTCTGCCTCCTTTTTCAAAAGACACTGTTTTCTTCTTTCTGAAGATACAATCTTCACATAGGCCAACATCCACTGACTTCAGTTATGGTAGAAACCCTTTTGTTTCCAACACCTTCATCCCCTTATCACTAATGTGGCCTAGACTGTTGTGCCATAGTTGTGAATCTCCTACAGTTTTGAGTGATGCAGCCATGTCCATGCAAGTTTCTGTCATGTTGTACAGGGTACCATTCTTTTCTCCATGAGCTATGACCATAGCTCCTTTGGTGATCTTTCCTGCACCACTAGTGAACATGGTACTCAACCCTGCATCATCAAGATGTCCCATAGAAATGATATTTCTTCTTAAACCAGGGATATACCTCACATTTTCCATAACCAGCAAGCTCCCTCTGTTGGTCTTGATTCGTGCATCGCCTTTTCCCACAATCTGTAAGGGCTCATCATCAGCAAGATGTACCTTGCCGAAATTTCCTGAAATGTAATTTTCCAGAAATCCCTTCTCCGATGTAGAATGGAAAGACGCCCCAGAGTCTAAAATCCAAGACTCCATTGGGCTATCAACACTCAACAACAACACATCATCATTTCCTTCAACCGTTGCGTTTTATCCACTTGTTCCAGGTCCCTTCTGTTTTTCTCTGCACTCCTTCTTGACATGTCCTTTCTTCCCACATGTCTAGCAGGTAGGACCGGCCCCCTTTCCTTGTCTCGGCTTTTCCCTCTGGACCTTGATCGCCCTCTACGAATGTCTCGTTGTGGGCATCTTCCTCTTCTTTCGACGTTCAGAGAAGAACCATAGAATCTGCTTGATTCTCTTCTTCAAACATCCTCACTAAGGATTTGGTCCTGTATATCTTTTAGAAACAGTTTGGTATTCCCCGAGGTACTGCTCACAGCTGTTACAGTTGCTTCCCAACTGTCAGGTAAAGAGGACAATAAGACCAGTGCACATACCTCGTCACCAAGATCAATCTTCACTGATGTCAGCTGACTAATGATGGTGTTGAATTCATTGATGTGGTCTATAACAATTCTACCTTCTTTCATTTTCAGGTTGAACAATCTTCGCATCAAGTTCTCCTGGTTTGCTGCAGAAGGCTTCTCGTACATATTTTCAAGGGATTTCATCAGATCCACCATCATCTTCTCCTCTCTGATGTTGAACAACAAGTTTTTCTCCAACGTAAGGCGTACAACACCTAGGACCTATCGATCCAGCAACTCGCACTCCGAATGCTCCATGTCCATTAGCTTCAGACCCATATGCGGCAAGTGAATCTTTTTTTGATAAAGATTATCCTCGATCTGCATCCTCTAGAAATTGAAATCAGTTCCATCAAAGTGATCGATCTTTACCTTCCCTTCATCCAGATCCATCGTTAGATAATTCCAAACTCACCCTTTGATGTCAGTTGTTGCAGAATCTTCAAGAGTCATAATGATAGAAACGAGAAACGAAAGAAAATGTAGAAGAAAAGGAAATCAAAAAGAACACAACAATTTACGTGGTTCGGGAATAATCCCTACGTCTATGGAGATGCAGAACTTCACTAATTCAGGGGAAAAAAATACAGAGTTTCTCCAGTAATAACCCTAGCCTGAAAATGGGATATAAAATGGAAAAGACGATCCACTGTTTGCACAGGAATTCCGTGCCGCTACAGTGAAAGGAAGACAACTTTTTCAAAAGTGCTACAGTGGCTGCCGGCTGAAGTCAAAGAGTGCTACAGTGGATGCCAGATAAAAGTAAAAAGTGATATAGTACAATTGACTCTAAAATCCACAATGCTATAGTTGCGGGCCACAAGCATTCAGATCAACCGCATCGGGCTAGACCAATCCAACACTTCGGGATACACACTGTGTTGATCATAATTTTCTAGAAAACTTTGTTCTTCGTCGCCACACCTCGGGTCTCCATCGATCCTCTATTTGGCTGTCCGATCTTCACGATACTCAGATCCGAGGTCACCCTGCTATACCATCAATGTTTCGGGAGGTTTAGGGGGTTCTATCGGCCCCGAAAACTCGATTCGATCATCCGCGCGAAGAACGACCGAAGAACAATTTCTTCCGAATCGTGTCGATTCATCTACCACCATCACCGTCAAACCTCTGTTGAGTCTTCACGGTGCTGGATCTCCAATTTTGGATCGTTTCATCATGAAACAGACACGCAATGATTCGTTGTTCATAACCCCGTGAAGAACGCGAAGAACATGGGGTTAAAAGGAGGAAGAAATCAATAAACAAAAGAAGAATGCATCTCCGCCATCGTTCTTCATGGTGTCGATTCACTTTCGTTACAAGGATGAAATAGGATGAATCAAAAGATAATCCAAAAATTATCACAAATCAATTTCCCGAATAAAACCCCAAAAGAAACGGAAAATAACGCCCTCCCGCATGAACACACGATCCTCGGATCAACCTTTTCGTGGGTTGATTCTCATTCATCGTTTAATCAAAGAACAAGGGGGGACTAAATCAAAATAAAAAATCCCTACCTCAAATGTCGATGAAGAGGAAGATCAGTCATCGTCCAGGATTCGATCTCGCTGCACAACGATCCACACGTCGTCGTTCGTCGACGTTCATCAAGAATCCTACCAGGTTGGCTCCTCTCCAAAGCTCCAGAGGTCTCTAGGGAATTTTCCAGGATTATGATTCTAGACTTGGGTTCTTGTTTATTTGAAAGGAAATAAGCACCTCTACATTATGGAAACATTTAAAATAAAATAAATTATTAATTTATTTTATTTTCTTCAAAAAGTCTAAAATCTAACTTTTGCAGTCGACCTGTGCCGGTCGATGTTAGTCCCCGCCTAAGGTAAAGTCACTACTCTGAACGCAACGATGCCCTCATATTTCTGATCTGGGTACCCATTTAAAAGTTATTCCACTTTTTCAGGAAAACTGATCATGCGTGCTATTTAGAGTTTAAATTATTTCAACCATTCATTCTGGGAACTTCGGGCCTCAGAATCACACGCTGCCAAAAATCCTGGTCTCACAATAAATCCATATAATATTTGAAAATAATACACAGAAAATCTGAGACATTACATTTTCCCCACCTTAGGGATTTGCGTCCTCGAAAAGCTAAAACAAAAGGCTATTAAAAAAGATGTGGATACTAGGCATGGATCTGAGTCTCCCACTCCCACGTGATCTTCTAAAGATTCCCATGCTGCCACTGAACGCGCACCAAGGGAATCGATCACCCATGAAGGATCCTCTCCTGCCGATCCTTGATCTCCACTGGGTACTCAGCAAAGGTCGCTCCATCCTCGATGTCCAACTCGCCCCAGTCGATGACGTGTGGGTTTTCATGCACGTACCTCCTCAGATGTGACACATGGAATACATCATGTACCCGGTGTAACTGCGACGATAGAGATAAGCAGTACACCAACTTTCTAACTCTGCACAGTATCTGAAAAGGGCCGATGAACCTCAGAGACAATTTTCTACCCCGACCAAATCTCCACAACCCTCGTCGAGGTGAGACCTAAAGGAAGATATGGTCTCCCTCCTCGAAATCCAGAGGTCTCCGTCGCCTATTAAAATAAGACCTATGTCGGCTCTGTGTAGTCTTCATCTGCTCCTAGATGATCTCCACCTTTTCAGTGGTAGCTTGCACCAACTCTGGACCCATGAGTGATGACTCTCCGGGGTCGGCCCAGCAAAGTGGTGACTGACAGGGTCTCCCATATAAGGCCTCGAACAATTCCATACCAATTGTTGAGTGGTAGCTGTTATTGTGCGCAAACTCCACCAGTGGTAGGTGGTCCTCCCAACTGCAACGAAAGTCCAAGATACAGGCTCGCAACATATCCTCCAGAACCTAAATGGTTCTCTCTGTCTAACCATCGGTATGGGGATGGAAAGCTGTGCTCAAGCGTAGCTGAGTCCCGAAAGCCTCCTACAATCCCTCCCACAACCGAGATATGAAGCGGGTGTCTCGATCCGAGACTATTGTCGAAGGGATTCCATGAAGTCGAACTATCTTATTCACGTAGAGGCGTCCCAAGCTCTCTACGGAACTCTTCTCCCTAATAGCTAGGAAGTGGGATGACTTGGTGAGTCGGTCAACAATCACCCAGATGGAAACATACCCCTTGGACGTTTGTGGTAAGCTCATCATGAAGTCCATCGATATTCCATCCCACTTCCACTCTGGAACTTCCAGGGGGTGAGCTAAACCCACTGGAACCTGGTGCTCAGCCTTCACCTGCTAGCACGTAAGGTATTGAGAAACGAACTATACTACTACCTTCTTTATACCTGTCCACCAAAACTGACGCTGAAGGCCCTAGTACATTTTCACCACTCCATGATGTATTGTTAAGGGGGATGTGTGAAACTCCCTCAGAACCTCCTCCTGCAACACCACTAGCACGACCGTGCGTCCTCTGAAAATAACAACGTGCTCCCCACCTTGCGAATATCCATCAAGAGCATGTCATGTGGATAACTGATCACGTAAAGTCTCACAGTCGACATCCCCAAGCTGTAACTCGCTGTAAGAGTGGAGAGGTGACGACCATCAACTGAAGGTAATATTCATCCTCTCTATCCCAAAGGATAATTGTAATGAGGCCAACTACTTTTTCTCCTCATTCAGTGGCTATGAACTCAATCTCCTAGTGAGAGCATAAGCCACAACGTTCCCCTTCCTAGGAGTATAGACGATCTCAAATTCATAAAACTAGAGGAACTCTAGCCATCTCCTACACCTCAGATTCATATCCTTCTGCGAGAAGATGTATTTGAGGCTCTTGTGGTCAGAGTAGACAATAAACCGCTTTCCCATAAGTTAGTGTCACCACATCATCAATGAAAAGACTACCGCTGCCAATTCAAGATCATGGGTCACATAGTTCTTCTCATGTGGCCTGAGCTGGTGCGAACCATAAGCAATCACCACCTGGATCTTCATCAGGACACAGACAAGACCGGTTCTTGATGCGTCGCAGAAAACTATATACTCGACACCCTCCTCCGACAATCTCAAGATTGAGGTGCTCGTCAAACACTGTCTCAACTACTCAATAGCCTGCTAACACTTCTCTGTCCGCATGAAGGGTTGCCTATTCCTGGTCAAGGCTATCATCAATGCTGATATCCGAGAGAAATTAGGAATGAATCTCTGATAATATCCTTCCAACCCAAAAAAGCTCCACACCTCCATCACGCTCTGAGGTGGCTCCCATGATAACACTGCCTCCACCTTAGCTGGGTCCACAACTACTCCATATGCTAAGATGACATTTCCCAGAAAGTGGACCTCCTGAATCTATAACTCGCACTTTGAGAGCTTCCCATAAAGCTGGTTCTCTCAGAGTACGTCTAGAACCATCCACAGGTGTCTTACATGCTCCTCCTCTGACGCCGAGTACACAAGGATATCGCCGATGAAGACCAATATGAATCAGTCTAAATACGGCTAGAAGATCCAGTTCATAAGTCCCATGAACACTGCGGGGGAGTTCGTCACGCCAAAAGGCATCACCAAGTAATCATAGTGACCGTAGTGGAATTTGAAATCCATCTTCAGTATATCTTTGTTATGTATTCATAACTGGTGGTAACCTGACCGAATGTCAACCTTTGAGAACCACTGTTCCCCTCTCAACTGATCGAAGAGGTCTTCGATCCTCGGTAGTGGATACTTGTTCTTCACCATTACCTGATTCAGGCACCGGTAATCTACGCACAACCTCAAACTCTCGTCTGACTTCTTGGAAAACAGAACTAGGGATTCTTAGAGTGAAACACTGGGTCTTATGAAGCCCTTACTCTGCAAATCCTCCAACTGTGCCTTCAACTCATGAAACTCTGTGGGATCCATCTGATACGCTGGTGAGGATATCAGTGCCATCCCCAGGTGTAATTCGATGCAGAAGTCGATCTACTGGTGGGGGGGTTGTCATGGAACATCTTCTGGAAAGACATCCTCATACTCTGCCACTACTGTTGGGAACTGGAATCTCACAACATCTACTTATATGAGGGTAAGGCTATCCAACTCATGAGTGATCAGCTGCACCCTCCTATGCATGAGCCCATTCTATGCTGCCTGGGTCTCCTTTTCACCAATAAGGGAAAACCTCATCCCATCACTGTAGACACACCACACTCTTCTCCTAAAGCAGTCAATCTAGGCATGGACCGAAAATATCCAATCCATACCAAGAATGATGTCGTAAGGCCTCGACACTACCACCAAGAGGTTCCAACCGAAACTCTCACCTCTGATGGTAATATCACCATGTCTGCAAAGGTACGTGATCATTGAGTCTCCTCCTGTAGGTGTCTCCAAGCGTAAGGGTCTAGTCAACATCTCTACTATAATCTCAAGGTTTCACACAAGACATGTGGAAAGGAAGGAATGAATGGAACCTGTGTCTATAAGTACGAAATATAAGGTTTAAAAGACACAGATCTTACGTCAGATCACCCCTGGAGTCCCTAGGCCATACGCCTCGACCGCATGTAGCTGTCCTCACCCTTTTCCCCTAACTCCCTGAGCCTAGTGCGGACCTCCTAGGGGTGTTGGTGGAAGTAGATTGAAGCGTATTCCACCACCTGCAGCTCTCCCTGCTCCTCTTCCACGTCTACCACCTAACGGTTCTGTCTACTCCACTCTTTGCCTTTGCCTTGGTGGTCCATCCATCGCCTATCTATCAGTAACTCAACGGGTCGAACAGTCTCTAATGAGATGTCCCCTACCGTCGCATGAGTAGAATCGCCTATCTCTAGGCTGACTAGATCTATCCTGAGAGCCCTGGACTGTCGATCCCCTATCACGGGTCCTCCGGTGGCGTCTCCCACAGCCTGATCCCGGTGCCTAACGTCAGCTCTCTGCTGCCGAGGTCTCTGCACCTGTTTGTCTACCTCTGACTACCATCAGCTTCCTTTGCTCCTCCAAGAAGCTCTCGACCACCAAGGACCACTCGAGCACTCCATCATAAGTTGAAATGCATAGAGGCACAACACTAGCTTGAATTTCCCATCGTAGACCTCACTCAAAGGTTCGAGCTTTGAAGTATTGATCCCTGACCATATCCATCGAGTACCTGGCAAGGTTGGTGAACCTCGATGAATATTCAACTACCATCACACTATCCTGTTGGAGATGAAGAAGCTCCTAGATATGCACTGATCTCAGCGTAACTGGAAAGAACTCCTCCCTAAATAGTCGCTCAAACTCCATCCCTGAAAGAGTCTCCTTGTCGTGAGTCTGTGTGGTCAAACTCCACCATCGTCCTGCCGAACCCTAAATAAGTCTCTCTCATAGGATCACCATCTGGTCCACTGGTGTCCTCAATAGATGGAAAACTCTGGTCACCACCTCAAGCTAGTCCTTAGCTTCCTGAGGGTCAGGCTCACCTCAGAACCTGAGGGGTCTCTGTCTCTGGAACTCATAGAGTGTGCTCAACCTGCGCCCCTCGTTTGTCGGTACTACAGGTACCACAGGATGCTCCACTGGTGATGGTATAACTGGTGCACCACCTGGAGGTAACACATAGGGAACTGGTCCCTATATTGAAGCCTCATCACTGAGGGGTTCATCCTCATGATTTAGCTGTTGAATCCTAACGGGTATGCATCACAAAGGAATCCTGTAAGGAAACAAGATGTACCATGGTTAATGAGTATATCTGGATAGCTGACATAAAGGACATGGAAAACACAATCCATTCCTATATGATACATGTTTCATTATTTTATTTCCCCACAACTAGTGTTTTCATGTAACGAGTCGAAAAGTAGGTTATCAGAGTCCTGGTGTATGGATACGTCAGCCACTCACACCAACACTAGAGTCTTTGTCCTGAAATCCAAGCTCAAAACACTTAACACTATTTCCCCAACCGAGTCTCACAGAGTCTTGGTCCTAAGGTAGAACTGACCTCCTCTGATACCACTATTTCATGACCCATCCTAGTGGGGCCCATGCCGTGACTCCCCAAGCCTGCCTCCAATAGGCCAGGGGCTGGTGACTAGCACCGAGTAGAAATATCACTAACCTGGGAGGCATTGCCTAAGTACCTGTACACACACACACATCTCCAAGCCCAAAAATGATGAAATGTAAAAACCACTAAGGAACAAAATGCATGCATACAACTAAACCCAACCAATAGAGTACGATGGAAAGTAAAGTATGAAAAGTAAACAGGGCCAGAATACAAGCCCACCAAAAATAAGAGTCTGAAAGCTACAAAGTCCAACCAATAAGCACAAAGAGGTACTGGGACTGCTACTCATAGCCATAGGAACACCTCAGCCTGTAGGGAACTCAGAAAGCTCAGTCCGGTCCTGGTCCACCCTGGACTTCATCAAAAGGCCTCTTGTCTTCACAAGACACAAAACATATGGGAAAAACTCATGCATGGGTGAGTATAATAATACTCAGTAGAAGACCCCAAAAACCACAAAGAAATACACAAAGTAAAGGTACAATGGACTCTACATAGTATATTTCTACTGAAAATATAACAAGAGAAACACATCCAGATATACTTAAAACCCAGACTCGTAGTCTAGAGACAAGTCACATGACCACATACCCCCACTAGGGATTCAGTTCGAAGATTCCACAAAGAACTTGTTTAGGATAACTCACTCCATGAGTCTGATAGCTTTGATGTCATCCATTCGAGAAATATTGTTTGTCGAGAAAATCCCTGAGATATAGATAAAAGATAAAACAATCTTGAGTAGGGAAATATCATGATACACATATGAGGATCACTACTAGGGCCTTGGCAGATACCGTGAATCATTTGGATTCATCTGCTAAGTAGAGGATCGATGTCCTGTAGGATTAGTCAGGTCGATACCTAACTCTACCTAGGGTTAAGAATGAATATAGGATCTTGATCTAGGGCTCTTGGAGGGATAACAGACTCTATCATGTAAAGTCTTGCTGAAGGGATCATACTCCTATGGATGTAAATGATACCTAACCTTCAGGGGAATGAGAAAAAGGGGAACTAGCCCGAACGAAACCTGTTTAGGAAATGGTGGACAGGGTGATCAAGCCATGTTCTAGAATATACATGGCATGTAGAAGGGTCACACGTCAGGTCTCTCAACTCTGGGTATTGACCGTGTAAAATGGACCAAGTCAGAAGAACATGCCGTGTTGAAGGGGATAAGTACACTAAGTGAAGTACAGACCACACGCCGTGCCTAAGTAACTAGGGTTCCCTCTGTGTACGCAGTCGTGTGCCCGTACACAGCTTCAACCCATGTGGGCCATCCTGTGTAACCGGTACACGGGGTAACCTGTGTAACCGGCCTCATCTGGCCGTGTGGTGGAGTACATGGCATATACTCCACCCTGTGTTCGTGTATCTTCCGAGATACATGCCGAGTCTACACAGGGACCCACACGCCATGTGATAATGGTCACACTCCGTGTCTCCACTTCCTATTGCCCAAAACATCAGCTGCCGCTAGTTGGGGCCCACACGTCGTGTCCTCCCGAGAGCACACTGTGTTCTTCGTCGTGCATAGCATAGAATCCCTAGCCGCTTCCAGGCCAACCCTACACATCGTGTTCTTCGGGATACATGGCCCGTTGATCAGAATTTTTCAAAAAATGTCATTCTTCATCGACGTGCCTCGGGGCTCCTCCGATCTTCGATCCGACCATTTTATCACCGTGATACTCAAGATTTGAGGTCACTCTACTACACCATAAACTTTCTAGAAGATTTTGGGGATTCAATCGGCCCTGAAAACTTTATTTGATCATTCACACAAAGAACTGTTGAAGAATGGTTTCTTCTGAACCTAGTCAATTCGTCTACCGCCATCATCGTCGCACCTCCATTGAGTTTTCATAGTGTCAGATCTCCAATTTGGGATCGTTGCATCATGAAACAGATGTAAAACGATCCATTATTCATAACCCTGTGAATAATGCAAAGAACGAGGGGTTAAAAAGAGGACGAAATCAATGAACAAAAGAGGAATGCTCCCCCGCCGTCATTCGTCACAGTGTAGATTTTCTCTCGTTAAAAGGATTAAACAGGATGAATAAAAAGATAATCCAACAATTATCATAGATCAATTTCCCGAATCAAACCCCAAAATAAATAGAAAATAACACCCTCTCGTAAGAACGAATGATCCGCAGATCAAATTGTTTGTGGGTTGATCCACATTTGTCGTTTAATCAAATAATGAGGAATAACTAAATCAATATAAAAAACCTCTAACTCAAATGTCAATGAAGAGGAAGATTGGTCGTCGTCCGGGATTCGATCTCGCTGCGCAACGATCCACATGTCTTCATTCATCAAGAATCCTCCAAGGTTGGCTCCTCTCCAAAGCTCTAGAGGTTTCTAGGGAGTTTTCTAGGATTATGATTCTAGCCCTGGGCTCCTGATTATTTAAAAGGAAATAAGAATTGCTGCGTTATGGAAACATTTAAAATAAAATAAATTATTAATTTATTTTCTTTTCTTTAAAAATTTCAAAAACTAAAATTTTCAGTCGACCCGCACTGGTCGATGTGAGGCCCCTCCTAAGGTAAATTCGCTGCTTTGAATGTAACAATGCCTTCATATTTCTCATATGGATACCTATTTAAAGGTTATTTCACTTTTTCAGGAAAAACTTTCACATGTGCTATTTAGAGTTTAATTTATTTCAACCATTTATTCCGAACACTACGGGCCTTGGAATCGCACACTATCGAAAAGCATGGTCTCACAATAATTTTATATAATATTTAAAAATAATACACAGAAAAATCTGAGACATTAAATCTTATGGCTAGATGTGGTTGTTTCCAATGTATGAGGTTTCACACTTACCACTGGTCTCTTCAAACCACTATCCCATTTTCCTTCAACCACATGTTGTACCCATGGGAGATAAGATAATGCGGAGATTTCGTTTCAAATGCATGTGGATCCATAGTGATAGTTGTAGTGATGTTGGCAAAGATTCTTGGTCCTCTCATGATCAGTTTTTGGATAAAAATAAGAAGGTGGCTGCTCATTTATAGCATTGGAGCCGACAACACTTCAGGGACTTCGATTAGATAATTTGTTGGCTTGAGAAAGATCTTTCCAGATGTTATGGAAATTATTATGATGGTTTTCCACTGCAGGAGGTTGTGAATCTATAAAGGCAGTTGGATGAGGCTCTGAGATACAAATAAAGTTATTGGTTTTCTTGGTCAAGGGAGACCTTCACAAAATAAGGTGATCAAATATTAGATTATTTCACCAAAAGGCCTCTTCCAGAAGAAGGAATAACTTTATCTCTGAGTTGGAGGAAAGGAATAGAAACATTACTTCCGATGAGGTGGAAATTTGGGATATTATTGATGATTTCTTTAAAAATCTATTTTTCTCTAAGAGTTTCACCTCCCAAGGGGACCTTTTGAGCTATGTTGAGTCTAAGGTAACTGAGGTCATGGTTGCGAATCTTGAGGCATATATCTCAGGAGAAGAAGTTGTGGCGGCCCTGAAAAGCATAAATTATTCTAAATCTCCCAATCCTGATGAGTTCCACACACTTTTCTATAAAAGATTATGGCATATTATGGGACCAAATATTATTTCTTTGATACATGGGTTATGGGTCAGGTCTACAAGTATGGAAAATATTAACAAAACTCTTATTGTGATGATCCCAAAAAACTCCAGCCTGGTTAAATTTTTTGATTTTATTCCTATGAGCTTGTGCAATGTGGTGTATAAGATCTTCTCCAAAGTTCTCTATCGCCTCATGGGTAGATTCCCCCCCTCAATTATTTCTGAGAACCAGAGTGCTTTTTCCCAAGAGGCTCATTCCAGATAATTGTATTGTGGCCCGTGAAATATTTCATTCAATAAAAACTCATTCAACCTCAAAGAGGGGGATTATGGCTATGAAATTGGATATGTCAAAGGCTTATGATAGGGTGTAATGGGACTTTCTAGAAGTATTTATGAGAAAACTGGGCTTTGGTACAAAATGGGTGAGAGCGATCATGAGTTGTGTTAAAAATATTTCTTACAACATCAAAATTAATGGTTTCCTCACAAAGAATTTCTAACCTTCCATAATACTACAGTAGGGTGACCCTCTTTCACCTTATTTGTTTCTCCTTGTTACTGATGGTTTCTCTCATATTTTATCTGAAGTAGCTCGGGATGGCCTTATTCACGGGGTTAAGGTTTATCAACAAAGTGTACCCATCACTCACCTTTTCTTCACCAATGATTTCCTCCTTTTCTCAAGAGAAAATTCTCAGGTGTGCTAATAGATTCTCAAAATCATTGATGATTTCACCAATGCTTCGACACAATGGGTAAATTTTTATAAGTCTGATATGTCTTTCAGTCACGGTGTGCAACAGGGGGTGAGAGATACTATTATTGGTATGTGTGGCATTGAGGTCATTGAGAAACATAATAAATATATGGGGAGCCAGATGATCTTTGGAAGCTCCAAAAGAGATATATTCTCTTTCATTATTGATAAATTCCATAGGAAAATCTAGGGATTGTCTAGAATTTTTTTTGCAGGGCAGGTAAGGAGGTTCTTAATAAAGCTATGGCCTAGGTAGTTCCATCTTACGTGATCTCCCTTTTCACACTCTCAATCTTCTTTATCCATCAACTTCATTTTTCCTTCACTAACTTCTGGTGGGGTAGTGCTAATGGGAAAATCATTTACATTGGATCTCTTGGGAGAATATGTGTGCTCCAAAGGCTTGCAGTGGAACGGGGTTTCATTATTTAAAAGTTTTTAACAATGCAATCCTAGCCAAGCAAGGCTAATGCCTTTTAAAAAACCCTGATAGCTTGATCTATAGGGTCGTCAAAGCTAAGTACTTTCCCCATGATTATTTTTTGTCTTCCAACATGGTTCCTCAACCAAGCTATTTCTGGAGGATTTTTTGGGGTTCCAAGGTAATCTTAATCCATGATTTTTTTGGATAATTTCCATCGTTGATTCGATTAATATCTAGTGAAATCCCTGGATACCTAGTTTGGAGGGTTTGATTCCCGCTTATTTTCCTATGCCCGGCTATGAGCATGCAGTTGTGAGAGATATCATGGTTGATGACCTATCCAGCTGGTACCTTCAGAGGCTTGATCAATGGTTCACTGAGTCTGATCATAAGGCTATCTAGAAATTTCCAATGGTCCACAATACTGGCCTAGACAAGCTATGTTGTTCACTTGATTCATTTGGTTTGTATATTGTTCATTCAGGTAATAGGGCATGCATTACAGGCGGTGAAGGTTCTTGGCCCCCCATTTGGAAACAACATTGAAATCTCAATGCTGTGCTGAAGGCCATGATTTTCTATTGTAAAATGTGTAAGGGTATCAGACCCACATATGCTTGCCTGGCTACGAGGCACCTCTCTGATAATGGCCTGTGCCCACTCTGTGGGGGCAAGGCCGAGACGGATTTTGATGCCCTTGGGTAATCGGGATTTGGTCCACATGTGCAACATAGGATCTCATTCATTGGAGAAATCATGGAGATGTTAATCTCGTTGTGGGGGATTGGTTCAGAAATTTTCCTGCTCAGACTATCACAGGACTGTGTATCTATTCTTGGATTATATGGTTTTGCCGTAACACCTTCATTTTCAATAACATTGTTAAAGAAGACAAGGTCTAGATTTCCAGGATACATAATTGGGGCTCTCAGTGGCTTGATGCTGAGGTGGATCTTCCACCTTCACCTATTCATTCCCCTCATATCAGATAGATCCCACTTTAGGCATTCTCAAACTTAATACTAATGTATTGATTCTTGGGGATGGTTCTTTTGTCTTAAGGGCAGTCACCCGGGATCATACTGGCTCTATTATTGCGGCTCATCATTCCTTGTATATTTCTGGTTGGTTTCCTCTTCTGGTAGAGGCTATGGCTATTTGGAAGGGTATGTTGTTTATCTCATCTCTTGGTTGGAAGGATTTTATGGTCGAATCTGATTGTCAAGTTATTATTAATGCTCTGAAGGAGGATGAAGGTGTTCACCAAGACTATGGGTCCATTATCAACATTATCGTATCTTTGGTACCTTTTTTATCTTCCTATTGTAACTCCTTTGTGAGGAGAGAGGGAAATCATGTAGCTCATTTTATGGATGCCTTTGGGAATCATCAGGGGCCAAATTGTAGGGGTGTCTAGACCTAACCCAACCCGACGGGTTCGACCCGACCCGGCCAGGTTGGGTCGGGTTGGGTCGGGTCACATAGAAAAAAACCCGAGTTAGGTTCATCTCGGGTCGACCAGTATATGGGTTAGGTCAGGTCGTGGGTTGGAGTCATTTAGACCCAACCTGACCCGTGACCTAATGGGTGCCAGCAGCGGCGAGCCACAAAAATTTACCCCTCTTTCTTTCTGCCTCACAGACTCGCGACCCCCTGCCTACCCAGACTCTCTCGCTCATCTATCCCCCTGAACCCAACCTTCCCTCACATACGAAGAAACCATACTCCCCTCCTTCCCTCGCAATTGACAATGATTAGTCTCCTCCTTCCTCCTCCTTCCTTCCCTGAGCTTCCCCAACACCTCAAATTATGATCCCTCTTCTCCCTTGTGAAAAAACCTCCATCCATTCTCCTCTTATCTTGCCTCCTTTTTCACCTCCAACCAAACCCAACTAGAAAAGGGATCCTCTCTTGCCTCCTCCCCCAATAGACACCTTCCAAGTAATCAGGGTTTAGGAGAAAAATACCTTGGACTCACATCGACTCATCCTCCTGCCTGTTACTGTGTGTGCAGTCCAACGTGTGGTAGTAAATGGTGGTAAGAAAGTATTTGATTTTTTTATCATGTTATTTTAAATGATTTTTGTCATTATGTATGAGTTCTAAATTTTGTTTTTCTACTCGGACTCCTATAGAATTCTGGTTTGGTCATAGAGATTGACAACTTACTTGCTATAAGTTAGAATTATTGCACTAGGCCTAATTATATTTTGGTTGGTGATGTAGTTTTTGTTATTAGGATTTTAGGATGGGTTCGTTGAGCATCCACCATGAGGCATAAACTGCATTGCATTGGTTTCATTTATCCTTTTAATTTCAAATCTATATCTTGGTTTCAAAATTTATTCTCCTTATATTCTTTCAGGAGTGTTCCATAGATAACATCAATTAGCGATTCATGGAAGGTGATAAATTAAGTGGTTATTCTAATCCTCTAGTTGGTGAAACCCAAATTTAGATGGGGTCTACTCCAACTGCACATTCAATTGGTGGGGGAGTAGTAGTATACCAGTTAAAGAAAGTGAGGAGGGTAATAGGTCTCCTAAAATGTAACAATTCCTAAAGCTCCTACTGGTTCTAGAATTTCTCAATCTTGGGATCATTTTCATAAGAAAAATGGAAGGTTTGTTTGTAATTATTATGGAAAAGATTATTATTTCACATCAGGACAACATGGAACTAGTAATTTGAATAGGCATTTGATAAGGTGCAATAAAAATCCACACACAAATCTTGACAAAAGTCAAACCACTCTCAGTCTTAGAAAGAAATGTGAAGATGAGGATGAAAGGGATGATTAAAATTTTAGTAGCTCATTTTAATCAAGAAGAGTGCAGAATAACTCTTGATAAAATGATAATAATTGATGATTTATCTTTTAAATATGTTGAGAATCAAGGTTTTAGAGAATTTATTGAAGTTGTTCAACCTCAATTTCAAGTTCCATCTAGACAAACAATTTCTAGGGATTTATTGTAGTTATATTTGGAAGAGAAAGAAAAATTGAAGTCTATGTTTGATATGTTCTATCATATGGTATATCTTACCACCAACACATGGACTTCAATTCAGAATTTGAATTATATGTGTGTGATTGCACATTTTATTTATGATAATTGGATCTTAAATAAAAAAATAATTTGATTTTTTCTTGTTTTAGATCATAAAGGGGAAACAATTGGTCGAGTATTAGAACATACATTGAAACAATGGAGGATTGAAAGGATTAATACTATTACCATGGACAATGATAGTTCTAATAATACAACAATCAGTTATTTGATGAGGAGGGTTAATGATTGGAATGGTTCTATTCTTAATGGAGATCATATGCATACGAGATGTTGTGAACATATTTTAAACCTTATTTTTAGTGATGGGATAAAGGAAATATCAACATCAATTTCTAGAATCAGAGTTTCCTGCAAATTTTTAAGAAGTTCACCATTAAGATTGAATCTTTTCAAGAACATATCTGAGGAGTTAAAAATTCCAAGTAAACAGGCCATCATTCTTGATGTACCTGCTAGGTGGGATTCTTGTTACTTTATGTTGGATATTGTAGAGGAGTATGAGAAAGTATTTATTCTCCTTGAGGAGGATGAAAGTTTTAGGAGTGCTCTTGTTTGTGAAGGTGGGTCTCCTACAACACATGATTGGGAGCGTGCTTGTGTATTTTTCAAGTGCTTAATTTTTTTATGATAGCACTACGGAGTTTTTTGGTTCTATGCACATGACATGTCACACTTTATTTCATACTATTTGTGGCATATATAGAAAAATCAAGAAATGGATGAAGATTCATGATATCACTATGAGTGCAATGACTATTGCAATAAAGCTTAAGTTGGACAAGTATTGGGGTATTGGTTCAAATTTTAATTCTCTATTACTTGTGACAGTTGTTCTTGATCCCTGATATAAATTGGAATATGTTTGGGATAGTTTTGAAATGATGTTGGATGAAGAAGAAGACAAAAAAAATTTGATCAGTAAATTAACAGAGGTTCTGAATAATCTCTATGAGTTTTAAAAATGTAAATATCCCATTCCAATTGTTGATAGATGTGAGTCATGTTCTCATCAAGAGTCACATATTAATGATGCTAGTAATGATAGTGAGGATAATGAGAAATGGAAAGATGCATATAGATTAAAGAAAAGGAAAATACAATTGACACAACAAAAGAATGAACTAGAGAGATATCTTGAGATTGATAATTGTGAGGATGATTTTGAAGGGTTTGATATTTTAAGTTATTGGAAATGAAAGGCAAGAAAATATCATGTTCTCTCATGAATTTCTAGATATATTTTATCAATTACTTTAACTATAGTATCTTCAAAGTCCAATTTTAGTACAGGAGGACGAGTCCTTGATCCGTTTTGTAGTTGTTTTAATCCCAACACCATTGAAGTATTAATTTTCTCACAAAATTGGTTTAGAAAGTCTAAACCAATTGAAATTCAAAACCAACTAGAAGAAGTGTAATCGATTGAATCAGGTACCATTAAAAATATTATATATATATTTTTTTTTATCATTTTTCATTTTTCAATTATAATAATTTGTTTGAAAACGTAAAATACTAACTTGTTCTTTATTTTGTTGTGTTTTTTTAAGATATAACACCATCCACCACAATTCATCATTATAGTTTCAATATCTAAAGTATAAGAAGAAAGGATGAATCATGATGGAGAACTCTTCATTAAGGTATAGATTTATATTGTTTTACATACATAGATCACTACCAAAGAATATATAGTTTCTTACCATTTATTAATTCCTCCTCTCATGTGAATATTTCCTCTTTTTTGGGATCTATGAATTTAAAATAATGAAGGCATCATTTATGACAACAATATATTGTTTCAATTAGATATGAAATAGAGTGTTTTTTTCTTCTCTCTGGATGGTGACTTGGATTTCTTTATTAAAATTCAATGGGGATTAATAGAAGTTATTTTTTTATTTCACTTTTCTTTTATCCTAGAGGTAATATTGTCATCCTTTACTTATTCTCTTACTCAATTTTGTAGTTTATCATTTTTAAAAAAATCTATTATGTACGTTGGAATAAAAAATGTACATGTTGAATTCTTTTACTCTTAAAAAGTTAAAAAGTTGAAAGTTAGGTCTCCTTGGTTCTATCCTCCTTGTATACCTATTACTATCATGTAGTAAATGATCCATTATTCATGATATGCACTCATAGATTTATCAATAACCCTTTTTACGATTGTGTTTTGTATATTCTTCGTGTTGGTGTCACTGATCAAATTCTAGAACCTACATAAATATATTTCTTAATATATCTGGGAGAACATGTATGATTATATATTTCATTCACTTGTATGGTTCTATCATGGAGTTGGTACTTCAAAATTCCCAATTAAACATCATGTGATTTTGCATCTCCAGTCTTCTGATGTCAATCCTTCCATGAAAGTTTCCGCTCTATACACATTATCATATACTTTAAAAACACTAGGAGAGGTGAGGCATGACTGCATTGTTATTTATGAGGATTCCAAAATCCTTTCTAATTTTTTACTGAATGATTCTTTCTATTCATCATATATTTGTGAAGTGATGCGGATAATGTAATTTATTTTTCTGGTCACTTTTTTTACAAATTATAGGAGAACATCATGCAAGTTTTGATTTTTTTACAGTTAAGTATGCACTGAAATATATAGTTTGCATCCTTGAGGATATACTTAGAATGTGAAAAAACTTAATAAAATGAAAACTTTAAAGTAAATCCATATTAAGGTATACACTTCTATTCGCTTGATGAGTTTTATTCCTTGCTATATGAGTTTATGTATCATCTTGAAATGGGCCTGAAGTTATTGAGTTTCAACTCCACTACTGATTGAATTGATTTGAAGTTATAAAATTTATATCCTGCGTTCATCATTTAGTGGAAGGCTACCATTGAAACATGACATATTTTATAGCATTATAAGGAAGTATGATGTTTTAATGTAATTTTTTTTACTTTTGGTATCATCAACTAGACCATGATTGTTTTTATTTTCCATTTTTTTCTTTTAAAAATGTTTGTGTGTTGTACCGTTTGGATTGTTTACCTGTTGTTTTTTTGGGGGAAAGACTTATTTGTATTCCTAGAGTGGGGTGAAACAAAGGGAGAAGGGGGAGGGGTGTAGGCTGTGTAGGGGTGCAGTGCATGGGGGGAGGGGAAGAGGGAGGGGTTTATGTGCAGGGGTTGGCATGTGCATGGGTGCAACAAAGAGGGAAGGGGGGAAGGGGGGAGGCTGGTGCAGGGGGAGGGGGGCTGGTGTAAGGGGGGGGGTTGGTGTAGTCCTGCAGGGGTAAAGTAGGGGAGGCTTGGTTGGGCTGGAGTGGAGGGGTGCGACATAGGGGGAAGGGTTAGGGGTGTAGGATAGTGCAGGGGTGGGGTGCAGTGGGGGTGGGGGAGGCTGGGTTGGGCTGGAGTGGAGGGGTGATGGTGGTGCAGGTGCAGTGCAGGGGGGCTGGTGGTCTAGGTGCAGTGCAAGGGGGGATGGTGGTGCAAGTGCAGTGTAGGGGTTTATCTGGGGGGTTTGGGTTCGGGTTGCTGGTTTGGGTCTGTTGGGTTGGGTTGGGTTGGGTTGGGTTTACCCATATAACTTGACTCGAACGGACCCAACCCACAGTGGGCTGGGTTGGGTCGGGTCGGGTCCTTCGGCCATGCGTCGGGTGGCCCGACCCCAACGGGTCGGGTTGGGTCGAGTCACCTGCTCACGAGGCATGTGACCCGACCCGACCTGACCCAAACTGTTTTCTCAGATCGGGTCCTAAAATTCCCTCAACACGACCCAACCCAACCCATGGACACCCCTACCAATTTGTTGGATTTCGTCTTTTTCTGTGGAATTCTATACTTTGGCTTTGGCTGATATCTAAGGTTTGAGGTTTTCTTGTCAATATATATGTCAAAATCAGTGTAGACCATGAGGTATAAACATGTATACTTATATATTAATAAGTATATATTTTTAAATATATTTATAATTACATACCAATATTTATAAATACATTTATTTATAATTATAATTACAAACAGAGAAATATTTATTTATTTATACTTATAATTATAAATAAATATATATATTTAAATTATTATAAAATTATAATAAATATATTAATTATATTTATAATTTTATAAATATATAAAAGTATATAAATATATTTATAAATATATACAAATATTTTTAAATATCTACAAATAGTAATAAATATATTTATTATATATATAATTTTAAATAAATATATATTTATAAATATTTATAAATATTTATAAATATATTTATATAATTATATATATTTATTATAATTTTATAATTATGTAAATATATCTATATATTTATTTATAACTATAATTATAAAAAAATAAATATATATTTATTTATAGAAAGAAGGTTCAGGAGGCAGGAGAACCTGCTCCTAAGAAATTTTATTAAAAAAGTAAAGTAGCAAGAGAGAAACTAAAAAGGAGTCTTACAAATACTCGTATGCAAATCACCATGACAATCTGGTTGAACCAAACTAGAGCAGTAATCTAGTAAGGCAAAGGACCAGCTAGAACTGACCTCCAAAATTGCTCTCTTAGAAAGAGAATCTACAACTTGATTTATCTCTCTGTAAACATGAGTAACATCAAGAGAAATCGAATCCTCAAGACAGAGGCAGTCAATCCTAGGTGACAACATTTTCCATGGAACATCCCTTGAATGGTCTTTAAGAATTTGAACAGAAATAGATGAATTTGATTATAACTATAAGGAATTCCAACCATAATGAACAGCATACCTTATCACCTTTATCATACACTACTGGAAAACTAACCTTTACCAACGGTTTGGAACCGTTGGTATAGGCCTCCAAACCGTTGGTATAGCCTATACCAACGGTTTGGAGAACCGTAGCCAAGTAAGCCGTTGGGATAGGTCTATACCAACGGTTTTCCAAAAACCGTTGGTATAGACCTATACCAACGTTTTTGGAAACCGTTGGTATAGGTAATATGAAATCTATACCAACGGTAATGGAACCGTTGGTATATAAATTCCAAAAATAAAACATCCGCTGGGATTTGATCCCAGGACCCCTCGTTTATAATCGAACGACTTAACCACTAAGCTAACATCACTTTTGTAAACATAATTTCATAAATATATATATGTATTATCATAATTATTTAAATTTTTGATTTATATAATGTTCTCTGGTAGTAGATCTGAAAAAAAATCAATGAACATATCCCAACGGTTGTCAAAACCGTTGGGATAGACCTATCCCAACGGTTTTCAGAACCGTTGGGATAGGTTCTGGGTGGGTGTATTTTTAAGTGGGTGAATGCAGTTTTTTTTCTTCTTTTTCCCAACGGTTCTTGAGAACCGTTGGGAAAGAGTAACCTTTCCCAACGGTTCATCAAAACCGTTGGGAAAGGGCCTAAAATCACACCCTTTCCCAACGGTTCACCAAAACCGTTGGGAAAGGGCCTAAAAAACACACCCTTTCCCAACGGTTTTGGTGAACCGTTGGGAAAGGTCACTCTTTCCCAACGGTTCACCAAAACCGTTGGGAAAGGGTGTGTTTTTAGGCCCTTTCCCAACGATTTTGATGAACCGTTGGGAAAGAGTAGCTATACCAACGGTTTTTACAAACTGTTGGTATAGAAGTGTTGGGAAAGATCATGTTTCCAGTAGTGATAGCCCATATCTCATCTTCGATTGCAAATCCACTTCCAATGAAATGAAAGGAAAAACCCTTAACAAGACCCCCGATGAGTGCAAAAAATTACACCACAACCAGCCGGACCTGGTGCACCTGAAGCCACCCCATCAATATTGACTTTCAACCAACCTGAAATCGGCGACATCCATCAGATGGAATTGACCACTAATGGGGTTTTCACCCTACCATGAACACCAAGTGATCTCAAAACAACCAAATCAGAAAAATCATTATCCATATACCCAATTTGAATTTTAGATGCAATTAGGATCCCTCTATGAATATCCATGACACCATCATGAAAGTAAGGTTTATGATTATTGAAAACTAGGTCATTTCATGCTCTCCAAGTGTATGATAGTACACTAGCAGCCGCAACTAACAGAAGCGAATGTATTTGATCACTGCATGAAAACTTTCAAATTGAGAGAAGAAAGTCCTCAATGCTCTAGAAATTGAAGCTATATCAAAATAACTCATACACATAGCTCCATAATCTATAAGTGAATTTACAACACACAAAATAAGTGAAATAATGATTCCTTAGCATGCAAACGGAAGAAGAAGGCCAAGGAGAAAGACATCCCTGTATGCTGGATGATGGACAGTGTAGGTAGACACTATTTTCAGATCTTCCATACAAGCATCATGTCAGCAGGTGATATAAAGTGTTTCTTAAAGAAAACAACCCAATGCGGTAGGGCAGAAGAAATACCACAATGATATCTATAACATTCCCTAGTAGTAAACTTTCCATCCAACTTTGGCATCTAAACCAATGTGTCAAAATCAAAATACTCATACCAAAAAGCTTCCACAGTAAGGTGAGTAGGTAGTAGGTCATGAATGTTTAGGTTATATTATAAATCAGAAATAGTAGCTCCCCTCAGAGATGAAGGAATTTCGATATAATCAATGATGGGTCTAGATATCCAAGGACTACTCCAACAGTTCAGTTTAGAATTCCTACAAACAACCCATTTTGAGCAGTCCATAATATCATAATATGCCTGCTTAATAGTTGGCCAGACCAATGAGGGAAAATACAATGAATAACCATTATACAATTTGTTGACAAATCTGGTGATAATAAACTCCAAAGAGATTTCAAAATTGGAGAGAATCCTCCATGAAAAGTTTTTGATTAAAGTATCATTGAATATCCTGATATCTTTAACTCCCATTCCTCCCATATCAATAGTCTTAACACACTCCTTCCAGGAAACCATTACCAACTTCATTTCATGAATTGATCCAATCCAAATAAAATTGGGAATCTTTCTATTCAACTCCTTAACAAGTATTCTAGTCCATTTGTATAGTGAGAAAGAGTATACAAACATAGAGGTGATAACATAATTGACCCAGAATATTCTACAAGACTGAGACATGATTCACCACTTCCAATTATCCAACTGATAATTTTCATAGAAATATTCTCTAGGTAACATTTTTCACCCTACCCCAGAAAAGGGGAACTCCAAGGTAAACAAGGGGTAATGAACATCTCTTCACTCAAAGTCTTTGGGAAACCCTTTTTTTCTTAGAAATAGGATCTCAATTTCCAAAGATAATGGAAGAATCTCTCTATTTAATCATCTGACCAAAAACTTCCTCATAATGTGAAAAAATTATCTTGATGTAAGAGATGTTAACTCTATCAACCTTGCAAAAGAGAAAAATATCATCAACATAAAACAAATGTGAGGGTGAAAAGAGATCCCTCCCAACCCTCATCCAATGAAAAAGACCAATGTTAACAACATTAGTAATACACCGACTCAGATAGTCCTTATATATAACAAATAGAAGCCCAAATAAGGGATCTACCTACAAAAACCCTCTAGACCATTGAAAGAAACCCATCAGGGACCCATTAACCATAATAGAGATCCTTTCACCACTCAGTATAGAACAAATAAAACCAATAAATCTATGGGAAAATCCATGAATTTTCAGGATATCAAAAAATGAAAATCCATTTTATTGTATCAAAATCTTTATAAATATAAATATTCAAAGCCATGTTACCATCCTTTACCTTACTCTTCATGATATTCATACATTCAAAAGCAGTGTAAAGACAATTCAAAATGTTCCCCCCAGGGACAAACCCAAACTGATTTGAAGATATAAAGCCCTTAGCAATCACACCCAACCTATGAGTTATAATTTTTCTAATGACCTTTGGTATTGAAATATAAATAGGCATCAAATCCTTTATATCAATACCATTATATTTATTTGGTATTAATACAATGAAATTGGAATTCTACCTAAAAGGAATCGATGAATGAATACAAAATTCCCTCACAACATTTATTACCTCAAGATGAATAATATCCCAATAAAACATGAATAACTTGTTGGTGAAGCCATTGTGACCAGTAACACTATCCATATTTAAAGAGAAGAGAGCTGTATGAATCTCATTTGAACTAGGAGCCACAACTAGCCCTCAGTTTTAAATATCATCAATTCTTGGATCAATGCAATTGAACATGTTTTCAGTTTTCTATTCTCCATTATTTTAGTACAACCCATCAAAGTAACAAGTCCCAACATTTGATATTTCATTCTCAAAGAAAAACAAATCACCATCAATTTGAAGTACAATAAGACTCCTCCTCACTTTTTTCTCCCTATGCATGCAATGAAATAATCATGAATTCCTATCACCCTCCATCATCCATCTGATGTTGAATTGGTTAAGAGAAAGGCTCTATTTAGTATTCAAAAGACTATCAAGTTTTGAGAAAGTTTGTATCTCCTCCTTAGAGGGCACATATTGAGGCATGTTATTTTGATGGAAGATAAGCAACTGAGATTCATCTTCCTTAATGTCAATTTCAATATTGGAGAAGGATGATTTACTCCATTATTTTAATTTGGCCTTAAAAATCTTCAACTTGAAGGCTAAAATATGCAATGAACTTCCCAAGCAATCAAATTTTCAATCATCCAAAACAATTTCACTACAACCTAGAACAACAAACCAAGAATTATTAAACTTGAAGGGTATATGATCTGACCTTGAACTATTATCATAGTAATCAATTAACACATGACTATGATCAAAATGAAATCTTGGAAGGGTGAGGCTAGATATTTCAACTGCACTATTCCTATCATCCACTTGCACAAAACACCTACCCGATCTACTTACCTGCCTCCCTTTCACAGTATACCTACTCTAAGTATAATCAGCTCCAGATATTGGTACTTCAGAGAAACCACATTTATCAATGTAAGAAGATAAATCATTGGCTGAGATTCTATAAAAATTACTACCTATTTTTTCATCCAGCCTCAAAACTACATTGAAATCACTAAGCACAATCCAACTGCTAGAAATATTCTCTGAGGTGGATGCCAAATTTCTCCACAGGTATCTTATTCTTATTTATGAGTTGAAGGCATAAAAAAAAGTCACAGAAAGAGTCATTTTATTAATGCAACAAGAGATTGTCACTGAATGATGATCATTATGGAAGGAGTTGAAAGTGACACTATCATGATTAAGAACCCACAAGGACTCTATGGTAGCATCAAATTGATTATTAGCAATAAATGAGTAACCCAATGATTTCCATTTGAATTTCATCAAATTTTCAAACTTTATTTTTGGCCCAACAAGTCCAATCACAAGAGGTTAATTGGTCATGATAAAATGATTAAGGGGTTTGACCATGAGAGAATTACCTAGCCCTTGGCAGTTCTAAAAGATGACCTTCTTTGATTAGAATATCTAAGACTAGTACTAAGACCCTCATAAATATGTGTCCTGCCTATAACAACAGTTTTCAAATCCTTGTCACCCATATCTACTATTATGACAACATAAGAGGGATCACTCAATTCCTTCCCATATGGAGGATAATCCCTATCATCTCTAGCAGAGTACCCATTACTACAAGAAGTGAATCTGTTGGAAGATTCAATAGGGGCCAAAAGGATTTTAGGTAATTTGATACTTACAGCATTGGATGGGGGTATATGTGAAAAATCACCAGTATGGTTATCATAATCAACATTCAAATATGAAGGATAAATAGAATACTCAGAAAAAGAGAAATATTTCATGTCAGACAAACCAGATGCCAAGGCAATTATCTGAATAAATGCATTCTCGAGTTCTAGACCAGAGAAAAGAAGATCAACCTGCCTTTGAGATGCAGTAGTATTTGTTTTTTCCTGAATAAAAGTGGGACTAGAAACCATTTCACATGATGAAAAAGTGAACTGCATAGTTTCTAGATTAATAGAGGCTTTCACTGGTGACCTTCTCAGGTTCCAAATCAATAGAATCCTTCTCTAATGCTGAGGTAGTGGCATGCTCAGTTCCCAGAATATTGGCACCATGCACTATAGATGTAGTAATCTGATCAACGGGTTAAACAGTGTGATTGGAGACCATACCATGAAAATTGTTGGCAATTATTTCCTGGATGGCACCGACCCCCTAATTTGTCAAAGGGGGATGGCGGGGTAGATTGTGGGTGGCCAACCCCACCCAATCCATCAATGGGAGTATGCAAAGGTAAGGAGAGAGGAATATTATATAAAGGGATCTCTCCCATTAGTTTTTCATTCCATCATCATCTCATCACATTCACAAGTTCTCCAGTTATTTGCGGTGTTTAGTGAGACAATTTCCCCATTTATTCAAGATATATTTTACGAGGGTTTTCTCCTTGTAATAGTGAGGGAGTGTGTACCCACTTTTACCCCATAATGATCCTTCTATTTGGCCGTGGTTTTTTACCCCTTCCATTTGGGGGGTTTTCCACATTACATATGGTGTCCCTTTTATTTCCACATTTTGAACTTTATTTTATCTCGTGATTATCGTTGCACCGATGGGCCAATCATTTATGGTCCCAACAAGTGAAATCAGAGGAAGGTTCTGGCCTAGTGCTGTTCACGTTTTTAGGTATTAATAATTCTCATAAATTTGAGTATGCTATGTGATTGAAACTCCGATTGATCTATCACATCAGAAAAAATTTATTGAGATTATTAAATACACCATTGTGAAATGGAGGAGGTTCTAGACTGATGGCATGTCCAGATGGCGGTAAAATTCAAGATCAAAAAATTCAACGAGAATAATTTTTCATTGTGGAAAATGAAGATGCAGGCAGTGTTGCAGAAGGATAATTTCCTACTGGCGATTGGAGAAAAGACAGCAGGTGTGATGGAGGAAAAATGGAACGATATGGACATGAATTATATTTCCAACATCTATTTGGATTTGGTAGATGGGGTCCTATTGAGCATTGAGGAGAAAAAGACAGCGAAGGAAATATGGGATACTCTAAAAAAGTTATACGAGGCCAAGTCGCTGCAAAACAAAATTTCTCTAAAGAGAAAATTGTACACTCTTAGTATGGCAGAGTCATCATCAGTGACCGACCACATCAAAAACCTCAATACCCTGTTTGCTCAACTCACGACATTGGGCTATAAAATTTTGGATACTGAACGTGCGGAGATTCTACTCTAGAGTTTTCCAGATTCGTATGACCAACTCATCATCAACCTCACCAACAATATCCTGAAGGATATACTAGTCTTTAATGATGTTGCAGCTGTGGTTCTTGAAGAAGAAATTCAGTGCAAGAATAAGGAGAACAGAAATACAACTTTGCACCAAGTAGAGGATCTGTCAATGGAGAGAAGAAGGATTATGGAGAGTGGTTCCAGTGGGAGCCAAAATCATGTCAAATTCAAATTAAGGAGTAAGAAGAAGAATGTCACATGTTTCAATTTTGGCAAGAAGGGGCACGTCAAGAAGGATTGTTGGAATAAGAAGAGTGGTGAAAATAACCCTCAGGGGAATGTGGTGAGTACTTCTGGAAAAGGAGATATACTAGTCAGTGAAGCGGTAATGACTACTGGAAGTAGGCAGCATCTCGACGACGCATGGATTATTGACTCAGGAGCAACATGGAACATGACATATCAACGGGAATGGTTTGACCAATATAAAACCATCCCGTAAGGACTTTTATACATGGGGAACAATTACCCCTTGAAGATCATTGGAGTCGGTACCATCAAACTGAAGATGCATGATGGCATAGTATGGACCATCCAAGGAGTACATCATGTGAAGGGCCTGAAGAAGAACATATTGTATTTGGAAAAATTTGATGACATCGGATGAAATAATCGCATAGAGAATTGAGTGATGAGAAATGTGAAGGGCGCGCTTGTGGTAATGAAGGTGGAGAAGTTCTCGAAGAAACTCTACATGCTTATGGGTAAAACGTACAAGGAGGCGGAGATAGTTGTTGCATAAACTAGCTCGATGGAAGCGTTGACGAACTTATGGAATCAGAAGCTTGTCCATATATCAGAAAAAGGCTAGAAGATTCTTGTGGACCAGAAGTTGCTGCCTGGTCTTACAAAGGTATCCTTACCATTTTGTGAGCATTGTGTTTTGAGCAAGCAACACAGGTTAAAATTCAAGACGTCAACAACATGAAGCAAATATATCTTAGATTTTATCTATTTTGATGTTTGTCAAGTACCGGTTATATCCCTGGGAGGAGTAAGGTACTTTGTATCCTTTATTGATGATTATTCCAGGAGATGTTGGGTGTATCGAATCAAGAGGAAGGTGGATGTTTTTGAAGTCTTAAAAACATTCAAAGAGCAAAAGGATCTTGACTCTGGAAATAATATCAAGTGTTTGAGGACTGAAAATGGTGGAGAATATACTATCGAGAAGGTTGATAATTTTTTTCATTAGGAAGTAATCATGAGATAGTTCATGGTGGTGTACGCTCCTCAATAGAATGGAGTGGTAGAGCGGATGAACAGAACCCTGTTAGATAGAACAAGGGAAATGTTGAAGACTATAGGAATTAAAAAAACTTTTTGGGATGAAGTAGTGAATACCACCTGTTATGTGATCAATCAATCTCCTTAATTGGCGATTGATATGAAGACACCAATAGAGATGTGGACTGGTAAACCCGCTATCTATTCTTGGTTACATACTTTTGGAAGTCCTGTATATGCAATGTTTGATGACTAGGAAAGATAGAAGTTGGATTCAAGATCCAGGAAAGGTATCTTCTTGGGGTACACTGATGGTGTGAAGGGGTATTGTTTGTGGGACCCCATTGCCCACAAATTTATCATCAGTAGAGATGTCATTTTTTCAGAAGACAAGGTGAAAATGATAACTGATCAAGACACGGAGAAGGAGAATACTGAAACTACAATAGTCTAAGTAGAGGAAAAGTCCAAGGAAGAATTAGTTTCCTATGAAACATTACCAAATCACGATGATCAAGTATCGGTTGAGTCTGGACTATGAAGGTCAACTCAATAGAAAAGATCAGAAATCTGGCACTTAGACTATGTCACTAAGAGCAATATTGTATACTACTTATTGATGGAGGATGGAGAGCCATCTTCTTCTATGGAGGCGACCCAGAGTCCAGATGTATCCTCATGGATGGAGGCGATGCAGGAGGAACTCGAAGCCCTGAACCGGAACAAGACTGGGGATCTTATTCTAATACCTCATGGAAGGAAGGATATTAGAAAAAAAACGAGTCCTTAAGATCAAGCGGGATGAAAATGACCAGGTGTAAAGATATCGTGCAAGATTGGTGGTCAAAGGATTTTCTCAGAAGGATGGTATTGATTTTAATGAAATAGTTTATCATATTGTTAGATTGACGACTATTCAGTTAGTTCCTGAGATGTGTGCTACATATAGCTTACATCTAGAGCAGCTGGATGTGAAGACTGCTTTTCTCCATGGTGATCTTGATGAAGAGATCTATATGCTCCAACTAGAAGGTTTTTTAGAAGAAGGCAAAGAGAACTTGGTTTGCAGGTTGAAAAAATCTCTGTATGGTCTCAAACAGGCACCAAGGTGTTGGTACAAGAGATTTTATTCCTATATCATGAGCCTTGGATATGACAGACTTCATTCAGATCCTTGTGCATATTTTAAGAGTTCAGATGGTAATTATTTTATTATTCTTCTATTGTATGTGGATGACATGTTGGTTGCAGACCCCAACAATGATCAGATCTTGGAGACAAAGGCACAGTTGGCTAGGGAGTTTGATATGAAGGACTTAGGACCAGCATAAAAGATTCTTGGGATTCAGATTTACTGAGATAGAAATAATGGGAATATTTGGCTATCACAAAAGAGTTACTTACAGAGAGTCTTGAAACTCTTCAACATGAAAGATTTTAAGACAATATTTATCCCTCTTCCCGTTAATTTCAAGTTATCCTCCACGACGAGTCTTAGAAGTGAAGTAGAGAGGATGGAAATGTCTCGAGTACCGTATGCATCAACAGTGGGTAGTCTGATGTTCGCTATGGTTTGTACTAGACTAGACATTGCACATGTATTGGGAGCAGTTAGTCACTACATGGTGAATCCAGGATGGGAGAATTGGAGCATGGTGAAGAGGATCCTGAGATACATCAAGGATACCTCAAATGCTGCATTATGTTATGGAGGACCATATTGCACTATCAAAGGATATGCTGATTCAGATTTAGTAGGTGATTCTGACCGGAGGAAATCCACTACTGGTTATGTGTTTACTCTTGCAGGAGGAGCTGTGAGATGGATTTCTAAGTTACAGTCAATTGTGGATTTATCCACGATGGGGGAAGAGTACATGGAAGCTATACAGGCTTGCAAAGAGGCAATTTGGATGAGAAGGTTGTTGGAGGATCTCATGCACAGACATGAGAAAATTCTATTGTTTTGTGACAGTCAGGGTTCCTTGCACATTGCAAGGAATCCATATTTTTATTCCAGGATGAAGCACATTGGGGTACATTATCACTTTGTCAGAGATGTGGTGGAGGAAGGAAGTGTGGATACGAAAACAATTCATACTAATGAAAATCTGGCAGATTTCCTGACGAAGGTAATTAACTCTGATAAATTCAAATGGTGCACATCCTCAAGTGTCCTTACAGAGACTTGAACAACATGTTTGACAGATAGAAATGATGTGGAGATGTGATTGGTTCACAATCAAATATCCAAGTGGGAGATGTGTCGGCAATTATTTCCTGGATGACACCGCCTCCTTGATTTGTCAAAAGGGTTTGGCAGGGTAGATGGTGGGTGGCCAACCCCACCCAATCCACTAGCGGGAGTATGCAGCGGGAAGGGGAGAGGAAACCTATATAAAGTGCTCTCTCCCATCAATTTTTTTCATTCCATCATCATCTCATCACTTTCACATGTTCTCCAGTTATTTGCAGTGTTTAGTGAGGCAATATCCCCATTTATTCAAGAGAGATTTTACAAGGGTTTTCTCCTTGTAATAGTGAGGGAGTGTGTACCCACTTTTACTTCATAGTGATCCTTATATTTGCCTATGGTTTTTTACCCATTCCATTTGGGTGTTTTTACACGTTACATCTGGTGTCCCTTTTATTTACACATTTTCACTTTATTTTATCGCGTGATTATCACTGAACCGGTGGGACAATCATTTACGGTCCCAACAAAAATCATGATCCACCTGTACATGACCAGGCTCAATAGAAATATGAGAATCAACATCAGAAGCCACCTAAAAGTGATCAGGCTCAACAAAATTATTAGCAGTACCTTCTTTAGTTAGAGAAGCATAAGCAATGGGATCACCCTTGTTCCCACCCTCATGAGAAGTTTTCCTATTAATGGATGGACCAGAACCAGAGGATGGGTCTAATCCCTTCTCATTCTTTCTCCTGCAATTTTTATCATCATGTCCCCCAATCTTTCAATAGTTACATAACTTGTTCCTATTACAGTCAGAGACCATATACCCAAAAATATGACAATTCACACAGAACTTTGGCTTCCTCTCATAGAATATTTCAAAAATATTATTCACATCACAAGTTGTTAAAATAGCCTCTTTCATAAGAGATACAGACATATCAACCTCAATGAGAATCCTTGCATAATGTCCAAAAATTGGGTTTTCCATCTTCCTATCCAGTCTTATAGGATAACCAAAAAATTAGGTAATATCTCACAAAATTTGTGGGTACCAATACAACTAGTTGAGTTTGGAAACTCGAATCCAAAATTGAGAAAGCGTATTTTTGATAATAATGGGATCAAAATTATGATCCCATTCATGAATCCGGAGAAAGACAGGTTTCAGAGGAACTGAGCCTAAACTTTAGGAACACATTTTGAGTTCATCTGAAGGGAAGAATATGTGATGAAATCCACAACCCATAGTAATTATATTCAAATAATAAAATCTCCAAATCTCACCTATCCTACAAATAATATCAATAAATTTCCATGGATTCACAACTTTTTGGATCACCACATGCACAATTATTGAAAAATTGTAAAGCTTTATCCGCTCTTCCACAACATCTTGATTTGCTGATACATGTGTTATACAACCCTTTTTAATGATTCTTCCCAAAGGATACAACTCAAAATACCGGAAATAAATGTTTCCCATAGTCCTAAAAATATCTGTAAATTTTTTCTTAGATCCAGATCCTTTTAAAATGATAGGATTCGATTTATTATCTTTCTTTTTTGCATAGTGATAGAACATATCTTTATGCCCAATGTGATCTAGATGTACATCATCCAAATAAATCTCAATCTTCTTACCTTGATCATTAATATTAAAACATGGAATTTGATTGCCTGATCTGGGGTTTTCACCTATCTCCCCACTTCACTCCACCATCATTTCAATGAAATCTAGAACTTTTATTTATTTACAATTACAATTATATATATATAGAGCAATGTCAGGGAGTGGGGATCTGCAATCTCTTGGTGATTCTCAGTTGATTCTATAATGATGATTCATGGAGGACCCTATCGAGTGCTATTTCTATCCAAAAGATGTATTCATCCCTCCTCTGAAGGCTGTGGAAATAGAATATGGTGTGCCTCAAGCACTTAAACCCCCGTCAGGTTTGGTTGATGTGATGAAGAATGATGCACAGAACCAGTGAGAATTTTTGATTCGAAGACTAATGTTTCAAATAACAGGTTATTCTTTGATCTTTACAATACTTTATATTCTCTATATAAAAGTATTATAAGGAATGGCTCTATTTCTTTCATTGAGGCTAACCCTAAAATCTTCGAAGATAGTCTCGAGGAGGGTGGGTTTTCCCTCCTTACATGGATATGAATTCCTCAAACAGATTCCCCATGGAAGCTTGGGGATTTAAGGAATAGAATTCATCAGTGTTTGGGATTTAGTGATTGGTGACTAATTTCAATTATTAAGGGTGCTTATCATATTTCTTTCCCTTCGTAGGAGCTCAAATATTTTTTCTTGGAGTTTAGGTCTTGTTTTTATCAATCCTATTTTCCTCTCCTTCTAAGAATGGGATCCTATATTTGAAATGCACTCATCCAGGTGTTCTTCTACTCAAGCGTGAATTAGAATTAGTGGATTGATTTGGTTCTTCTAGCACCCATCAATTATATGGGATGTTGCATTTCGAGTGGGGACCTCGATCAAAATTGAAAAAGAGACCAAGTCAGTTTGGTATGGACATTTCTACAGAGTCTTAGTCAAGGTTTATCTATCCAATAATCTTATTGAAATTATTTTTCTGGTTGTGAGTGACTTCAATATTGAATTATTGATCCAATATGAGTGGCTTCCTAAGTTCTGTGGTAACTTCTCCTGCATTGGGAATTATTTTGAGAAATTCTGTAAGAACATGTAATGAAATATTTGTATGAAATCTGGTCATGTCTCTAATCCTTGTAGGTCTAAGATACCTATTGGTGAGGATCAAATAGAGGGAAAATGTTTATATACCCTGAGTTATGTTAGTTACAAGCTCTCGAATACTCTCACCACTCAATCATAAATCACATCTCAAGTATGTGTGCGCACACCCTTAGGATCAGATCAATGTGACTAATTGATCAACATCCCATCAGGGAAAATCATTTCAAACAAGGTTTAGTTAGATTTTTCATTATCAATCCATTGATACGGAGTCAGAGTCTTAGTGTTGTTGTAACAAACACCATTAACTAATCAGGCTCACTTGTGCTTCAATCAATAAATAAATCTATCATGGGAAAATCAATCATTTCAAATTAATTCATCATTGATAGTTCAAAAGCCTAATTCTAAGTTCAACATGCCTTTTCAATTTCAAAACCACATAACATGTTTTCATCAAATCCATTCATTTCATATAATTTTTCATTTTGAGCAAATTTTATCAAGAGTCAACATCAAATCATTTCTCATTTCAATCCATAATTTCTCTCAAAATCTATTGAAAAATATAAATGCCATTGAAATTTGGGTTTTTCATAATTTCCATTACCTTTTTAGATCAAACATAAAATCAACTGAAATAAATTTTATATAAACTAATTGAAACTCATTTTAATTCAATCCAGCAATTAAATGTTTCAATTGTAGGGAAATTCCTTATGGAACAACCTACCTTTAATCACATGATCAATCGAATCAACACCCAAAAAGGGAAACACCCATAAAGAATGAGGGAGAAGGAGATCAAGGAATCAACTCATGAATCAAGATCCATTAAAAAAATATCTAATAAATAAAAAACATGAGGATGTACCACACTCAAAATGGAGATAAAGAAAATAGATAGAAAACCCAAATGAATAGAGAAACCACATACCAGAGAGGGACCAAGTTTTCCATTGATACTTCGATTCATGAGAGAAGAGGTTTTAGGAGTCATGGAATCCTCTAAAGGGTATCCAAAATCCATGGAATTTGATTAGGGTTGAATGGGTAAAAATGGATATTAAAATGGTGGTTAAGGATTTTACGGTCTATAAAAACACAGACCATGTTGTAGCCCTACATGCTATGGCACAAAAGGGTTAAAAATACCCTAGACCATGTCACAGTCACCCCACACCATGTCACAACCCCTCCTAGTCAACCGACTCCCTAAAACCATAGCACAAAATATGCCCATATCCTATTTATATGGGGTGGGCTCACTACAAACCCCACACACCACACTGCATCTACCCTCAAAACAGAAGAGGAAACTTTATCTCTCCATGTTTTAGCCATTCCTTGACACTATAATATGCTAAAATTAGTAGTGGATCTAACAAATGATTTCTTGGGATCCATGGAACAACTAACTGCCAATGCCACAACCCTACCCAACCTCAAAATCCCCTATGACGAAGCCTAGTGGACCATGATACATCACCTGATGCTCCACACCACAACCCCACCACAACGGCGCAAACTATAACAAAAAAACTGCATTTTAAAAATAATAATAAATGATTTGGAGTTGCACCAAAAATATGGAAAAAAATAGAGAATGTAAGGAGTACGTCAAAGTTGTAATAGGATCACTACCACAAAAATGAGTTTTCCCAACCCTACCCTTTAACAGTGCTAAAAAAAGCACTGATAAAGGGGGTACCTTTATTAGTACTAAAAAAAGGTCTAATAAAAGGAACTTTTAACAGCGCTAAAAAATCTCTGTTAAAAGTGATCATTTATCAGTGCTTTTTTTAGCGCTAATAAAGGTATCCCCTTTATCAATGCTTTTTAGCGTTGTTAAAAGGACCCCCTTTATCAGTGATTTTTTTAGCAGCACTGATAAATAGGGTCTTTATCAACACTTTTTTTACTAGCGCTAATAAAGGGTATATTTCAAAAAAAAATATTTCATTAAAAAAATATGTTGATATATAAATATATAAATATATTTATATTTATATAAATTTAATATATATTTTTAAATATGTTTTAAATAAATATAAATAGACATTTACACTTAATATATAAGATATCTAGTGAAAATGGCATATAAAATATTTAAAAACAAATTATTAATTAATAAATTTCTAATTATTATTGATTAATAATCATTTAATAACAATTTGAAGACATAAAAAATCAAAAAATTAATAAAAGATCTAAAATAAGTTGAAAACACAACTTGAACGTCAAACGACCATAACTATTGATTCGGGTGTCCGTTTGAGCTCTACCTCATATCAAATTGAAGCCTACGACAAGATCTACGCGCTAGTGACACAATGGATTATTTTGTCACATTTTTTGAGGACAAAGGCCCAGAAGGCCTCCAAAATTGAGTTTTTAGTTGGGATACCCAATTTTTTTAACATTTGATGAAATTTCATCCTCATTTAAGGGGGTCTTTTTTCTCTATTTTATTCTGAGGGATTAAATTTATATTGATACTATGGATTTGAAATTTTATCATTTTTCATAATTTATTGTTATTTATAATCAAATATATAGCAATATATACATATTTTTGTATATATTCACACATAAAAATTTAATTTTATAAATAAATAATTAAACATATTTACATATAAAATATATTTCTCAATATATAAGCCTTATCTAAATAAAAATCAATATCCATTTTATTTAAAATTCAAATATAGGAATATTTATATACCTATATAATGTGTGTGTGTGTATTTGTGTGTGTCTGTATTAATAAACTAAAATATATTATCTATATATTCTAACATATGTATAAACATATTAATATATAAAATTTGTAAATATATATTTATATGTGTAATTATACTTACAGATAGACATAATATTTATATGCGTGTGTGTGTGTTGTATATATGTATTTATTTGTTTATTTATTTATAAAAACACACAAAAAACATATTTTATAAATGTAATTAAAAATGATCGTATAGATATATATTAATATATGAATAAATATTCAGATAAAAAAATATAACTAAATATATATAAATTAATAGATATAAATATATATTAATATATGAATAAATATATAAATATATAAATATGTAAATATTACTATATATGTATATATATATATTAATATATGAATATATATATGTATTAATATAAATAAATCTATATTAATATAAATATATATATGTTAATATAAATATATATTAATATACGAATAAATATAACTATATATATATATATAAATAGATATATCATTAAATGGAGATTAAAGCAACATGGGGGAGTGGTAAAGGGTCCAGACGCGTAGGGGAGAGGTCTTGAGTTCGAATCCAGGGGGAGGCAGGGGCACACACGCGAGTTGGTGAAGGGTGGTGCTAGCGTTGTTAAAGGGTTGGGGGTGGCTAGGGCGTGCATGGGTGGCTAGGGCATGCATTCGGGGTGCTTCATTGCACTGTTGAAGGAGCTTTAGTTCTGTTATAACCCTTCGATTTGCATATTTTTTTTAAATTTTTATCAATTCTTTTTTAGTCCTGATAAAAGGTGTCTTTATCAATGGTTTTTAGCACTAATAAAATGGATCCCATTTTAATAGTGCTTCGATTATCAGTATTTTTTTTAGCACTGATAAAGGTCTTTTTAGCACTGATAAAACTCTGTTTTTTAGTAGTGTATGTCCCATGACATGGGTAGTGAATAAGAAAAATCACTCAAACTGTCTTGATATGCTAAGAAAACAATCCATAAATCATTTGAGATAACAGGAATACACCGTGTGCCAATATGATACATGATGTGGCCAGTATGACTCAAAGTGTGTATTTTCAGTCTAAAAATGACATTTTAGTTAAAAAGGTGTGTCACTCACTATAAAAAAATAAGACACAATCAGATTGCCTTAATATTTTAGGAAATTGATCCATAAATCAGTTGTGATGTGTAGAATCATCTATATGTCAATCCAATACATGGTTTATCTGATAAGACTCAATGCGCATGTTTTTGTTTAAATTTCATATTTTAGTTCAAAATATATGTCACATACTCAAAACTGAGAAAACACACTCAAATTCTATCGATACTTTAGAAAAATGATTCATAAATAATTTTTGACGCGTAGGAATAATCCCTTACACTATGAATTCCTTTACCCCCGCACTTAAACTTTAAAATATCATTAAAATACCTAGAGTGGGGTAGGAATGTTTTAAAATGTTTTGAAACATGGATCATCCCTATAAAGTGAATTCATGGTCTCTATGCGCTAAAAAAAGATTGATGTATAGGTGGTTATTAAGGATAAGGGCTTTTTAAAAGATGCCTCAATCATTTTAAATGTGTTTTTTTACAGTTAGTTACTTTTACAAGTTTCAATACAATTTCTAGTAGGTGACATGTCCCAAGATCACTCAAGAAATATGTTAAAGAATAAATAGGAAGTACTTAGTCTATAAATACTCTCGGGAATGGAAAATATTATTTTGGACAATTACTTAGGGCATGATTAATAATAAAAAATCAAATTCAAATGAATTTCTGAAATTCAAAGCATGAAAAATGGTTGAGAAATTTCATTTACATGAATCAATCAATTCCCTCAATTCATGAGTCATCATTTCAATATCCATGTTTCACTTTAAAAATTCAGTTTTCCATTTTACTCATTCAATTTCATTAACATTTAAATCTAAAACATGGAATCATTGGATTCCTAAGGAACTAATGTCTCATAGATAATTTAATTAAATCATGAATTCAAGAATGGGCATGCAATTCCAATTGATATCTCAAATCATGATTTGGAAAAAAAATATAAGGAGTTTAAAAGTTTAAACGATAAAAATGAACTCACTTTCCCATGAATCTTAGTCCTTACCTTCCATTTTCAGAGGCTTCCTTCTGCCATCATAAACCTATAAAAGAAAACAACTCAATTAATCACAAGGATCATGTCATTAAATCTAAAAAATATTAGAGGGAGGGGGATGCATGCTAAATTAATTACTTAGAAATGTAATTGAAATCTAAATTCCTAGAAAGCATGTAAAGATAAATCTTGGTATGATACCCCAAGTGGAACCTGAATTTTTATTACCTCTAAAGGGAAATACCAGCTACTATCCAAAGTCTGATGGTGGTTGGGGATTCTTTGACTCAAACCACCACATGTTGTTCTTCCCAGTTGGTGGTTCATTGTTCTTGTTGATGAGGACTCCATGTATAGAGTACACTAGATCTTCATCCTTCACAATGTGGTATAGCTTGCTTGGTGGGGGTAGGATTAATTATGAAACCTCCTCCTTCTTCATTGCTACTGATGTAACATCTTCTTCTCCTTCTAGTGGTTTCTCTAGATGTAATGTATTAAATGAATAATCAAAGGTAGATACAAAATTTAAACATTAAGTATTAATTTTAAAATCTTCTCTTTTAATATAGGTAGTTTTTATATTTGGTTCTTCAAGAAGAGCCACTGAGTTCTCTTCTTGTACCCCCTTTGGTAAATTTTCAACATTTCTAGGGAGCTACAAGTGTTCCTCAACAGGTGCATCTTCTTTTTCATCATCTTCCTCCAGGGCGTAATACCAGTTGTTTGAATCTGAAAATTAAAAACAATTAGGAGTACTACTCAAATTAGTTTCAACAAACACAACTTGAAAATTGGATTATTGCAACAGTTTTTCCAAACTATGGGTACTATCACCATGGAAATAGGTGGGCTATTTACATGGTTTTCAAAACCATGGAAATAGTTCTCATCATTTTATACCATGGAAATTGACCTATAGCCATGGTTAAAACCATGGATATACCCTCGGAAAACTATGGCAATAGCCCAAAAACAACATGTCACCAGCCAGATTCGATCTATGTACCTCACCCATAAGGATCCATCCAGATAACCACTACACCACGCTGAGCTTCGAGTATATATATATATATATATATGTTACATATATTATTAAAAAACCTTGGTGGTAGCATAAAACCATGGAAATAGAGCTTCCTGCTCTATTTTTTGTAGGAAAAGTTTTCTCCCATGCAAGGGCGGGAGACCTATAGCCAAAGTTTTGAAAACTGTGGCTATAGACCTTGAAAAAATTTCCTATATCCATGGTTTTGAAAACCATGGATATAGTCCACATAACCATGGATAAATCCTTCATGTAGCCACAATTTTTAAATTGTGGCCATAGGTCTGTGACAATATCCCAATTTTCTACACATGAAAATTAAAAGAATTTGAGTTCATGAATGTATCATCTCCTGGAGTTGGTTAAATTCTAATCTCCTATTTAATTGAAATTGCCTCATGGATTCGATCTTCACTGGATGGAGGAAAGTAGTCAGGATAATCATTATGTTCTTCAAATTCCACCTCTTAGGAGGTTTTTTCTTCTTCCATGTCTAGAGAGACATGCAATAATGGTGGCTCTCCTTCTTTTAATGGTTTAGAGAGATCAATTAGTTCCTCACATTCATTATAGAAGTTATCTAGTTCATGTTGATCTCCAACATATAGATCATTGGGAAAATCCTTTTCTTTTTTCTCTCATTGAAATAGTTGAGTGTGGATGAATGAATCTTTAGGTAACTTCATATTTATCACATATGGTTATTCAATTTCAATGATGAGTGGTGAAATTTATTCCACCACTAATTTAGGTTCTTGTTCCGGATCAAGGTTGGGTTGCTCCATCAATGCATGAACATAGTCAAATTATCTTTCAATTTTTCTCCCTAATTCATCCTAAGTATTTATCATGCTTTCCACCTGGTCATTTAGATCGCTATAATCAACTTCTGGTTCTTGATATTGCACATGTGAGTAATCTTCCCATGCATAATTATTTTAATTTGAATACATCATGAAAAAAAAATCATTTTTAATGATTTTTAATGAAAATAATGAAAATCTATCTAAAATTTGAAAATAGAAAAAGTAAAGTAAACAACAGATTAGCTCTCCAGCAACAACACCAATTTTGATGCACACCTGTTGCAGGGCATATAAAAAGAAATTTAATTCTTTTAATGAAACATAGATGTCGACCAGGGTCATATCACTTGAAGAGCCTCATATTTGATTCAATCACGAATTCTATTTTACTTAATATATATTTTTTGTTTTTATTTATTTATCAAAACAATTCAATTTTCAATATTTTAGTTCGTTAATTTTTTTTACATTATCATCATCATCTCTATTATAATTGAATAAAAAATTATTTATATAATTATGCATTTAACTTTATATTTATATATATTTTTCATTTATTTATTAATATTTCATTATCATTATTTTATTTTTTTAATTATTTTCATTAAAAAAAATTCATTAATCAAAATTTTAAATCATTTTATTAATTCTATATTTTCTTTTAAATAAAAAATTCAAATTTATTTATTAAATTTATTTAAAGATAAAAAAGAGTCACTTAAGTTTCATTAATATTTTAAAATTTATTCCCAAAATAACCTTTTGATAAAAATATGTCAAAATTCCCGAATTAACAAATTTTTACATTTTAGATAAAAACACACCATTTATCCAAAATTATTGTAAATATGCTCAAATTGATAAATTGGGTGGGTTTAAATAATTTAAATGCATATATAAAATGAGGAAAACATTAGCTCTATCAATTCCCCTACACTTAAACCATGCTTGTTCTCAAGCATAAAATCTCAACATAGAATTGAGAGGACACCAATGTTACCAATATTCAAATTTCAAAGTAATAAAATAAAAAAAAATTCAATGTCAAATAAAACTTTCAAAAATCCACCTAAAATATCAATATAACTTCTTATTTTTTCAAATAAACAATAAATTCATATATTTTACTTTTCCCCTTTGAAAAATTATGGAACTTCTCATTTAATTCATTCAAGATTCTGATTTTATTATTATTAAAAATGTCAAATCATGATTTACCTTACTTTGGATTATTTTCTCTAATCACTCATGATACAATTCAAGTATATTTATGCTCATATCATGAGAACATGATCCATATATAAAGGATTTTAAATGAACTAGTTTCCTTATTTTCTAAAGACAAAAAATTTCAAAGTAATAAAATCAAAAAAATTTCAATGTCAAATAAAACTTTCAAAAATCCACATAAAATATCAATATAACTTCTTATTTTTTCAAATAAACAATAAATTCATATATTTTAATTTTCCCCTTTGAAAAATTATGGAACTTCTCATTTAATTCATTGAATCTTCTGATTTTATTATTATTAAAAATGTCAAATCATGATTTACCTCACTTTGGATTATTTTCTCTAATCACTCATGATACAATTCAAGTATATTTATGCTCATATCATGAGAACATGATCCATATATAAAGGATTTTAAATGAACTAATTTCCTTATTTTGTAAAGACAAAAGGCACATAAAATCAGGAGGAATTTTCAATAAAGGTTCAAAAGACTCTGAGGTTTAAGGTTGGTAGGATTTGATGCTTTAAAAATTACGGCTCAAGGAGGAGGTTTATATATTAAGTATAATGAATTATATCAAATAGTATAATGAAATTATCCCCTCACAATATCAAATCCCACTTCCCCCAAACTCAAAGTAAGGTCATGTTAAAATTAAAGTATGATGAATGATTTTTACACCCTCTTGAATTTTTTTTCAAATAAATTTTTCCATTTTTTTTCATTTTTTCAAAATTTATGATTGAATCAAACCTCAAAAACATCAATTAACCACATATGATAAAAATTATTAGTCTATCAATGGTGATTTTTGGTTTTCCCAAATCACAACCCATTTTTTTTTATTTTTTTATTTTTTATTTTTTATTCAAGAGGGTAAAACAATATAGAGTACATTGAATGAATCAAATGACCTTTATCATTACCAAAATATCATCCCATACTTCTTCCTTACAATTCATATCATCCCTTCCATCATGATTTCCTCTACCCCCACACCTCAACTTTAAAATATCAAGTAAATACCAAGAGTAGGTATAAATGGATAAAAATGGATTAAAACATGTCTCATCCCTATAAAGGTATTTCATGGTCTCTATGGGATAAATAAGAATTGATATAAATGTGGTATTTAAATATAAGGGATTTTAAAGGGACGCCTCAAACATTTTAAATGTGTTTTTCCACTTAGTAGCTTTGACAAGTTTCAATAGAAGTTCTGGAAGGTGACATGTCCCAAGATCACTCAAAAAATATGATTAAGAAAAAATAATAAGTACTTGGTCTAAAAATCCCCTCGGGAATGGGAAATATGATATTGGAAAATCCAGCATGGAATGATTAATAATAAAAAATAAATTCACATGAATTTACTAAAATCGAAGAGTGAAAAATGGTTGGGAAATTTCATTTACACGAATCAATCAATTCCCTCAAATCACGAGTCATCATTTTAATATCCATGTTTTGATTTAAAAATTCAATTTTTCATTTTACTCATTAAATTTTATTGACATTGAAATTTAAAACATGAAATCACTGGATTCCTAATTAACTCATGTCTTCTATATAAGTCAAGTAAAGCATAAAATGACTACTCACAAGTACAACAACAATAAGAGGAAGCTATTTTAGAGTACAACAATGCTCAAGTGAATGAACATAAAGAGATCATAGAAGGACTAAAGTTTCAAGTGAATGAACTTAATCTAACACATTTTATATGTGGTATGACTTGAATTGCATTTTTACAGTTTAAAAGTGAAATTTTATTAATACATTGTATCATATTTATGTTTAATTTGTTTTTTATAATACCAATAAGATAAGAATTGTTTTTTTATACATGTACACCCTTTTGTTTGAGGTGAGGTGGTGTTTTCAATAACTGGTAGCATGATCATACTCTTTTGAGAGGTGGGGGGGGGGGAAGATAATGGAATAATGATTTTTAATTTATTGATGTTTGAGACAAATTATACCTGCACCACTAAAAAAATGGGTTTTTGTAGCGCCACCCTTTAACAGTGCTAAAAAAACGATGATAAAGGGTACTTTTAACAGCGCTGAAAAAAGTTCTATTAAAAGTACCCCTTTATCAGTGCTTTTTATCACTAATAAAGGTACCCACTTTATCATCATTTTTTAAGCACTGTTAAAGGGGAACCCTTTATCAATGCTTTTTTTATTAGCACTGATAAAAAGAGTTCTTTATCAGTGCTTTTTTTACTAGCACTGTTAAAGGGTATATTTCAAAAAAAATTATTAAAAATAAAATATAAATATATAAATACATAAATATATAAATATAAATATATTGATATAATTATAATATATATATATATATATTTAATTATGTTTTAGATAAGTATAAATAGACATTTACATTTAATATATAAGAAATTTAGTGAAAATGGATTAAAAATATTTTAAAAAATATTATTAAATACTAATTTTCTAATTATCATTGACTAATAATAAATTAATAACAATTTAAAGACACAAAAAATCAAAAAAGTAATAAAATATCTAAAATAAGTTGAAAACATAACTCAAACTTCAAACGGTCATAACTTTTGATCCGAGTGTCTGTTTGATCTCTATAACATATCAAATCAAATACAGTGATGAGATTTACGCATTGGAAACAAAAGGAAATATTTTATTTAAATTTTCAAGGCCAAAAAATTCCCATAAGGCCTCTAAAACCGAGTTTTTAGTCGGGATACCAAATTTTTTTAACATTTGATCGAATTTCAGCCTCATTTCAGGGGGTCTATTTTCCCTTTGTCAGTGGGTATTGAATTTATTATAAGGTATTACATTCATATTGATATTATGGATTGGAAATTTTATCATTTTTCATAATTTAATGTTATTTATAATCAAATATATAACAATATATACATATTTTTTATATATTCACACATAAAAATTTAATTTTATAAATAAATAATTAAACATATTTTCATATAAAGTATATTTATCAATATATAAGCCTTATAATATCCATTTTATTTAAAATAAAAATATATCTACATTTATATACCTATGTAGTGTGTGTGTTTGTGTGTGTATATATTAGTGTGTGTCTGCATTAACAAACCGATATATATTGTCTATATATTCTAACATATGAATATACATATGAATATTCATATGAATATATAATATATGCAAATATATATAAATATGTATAATTATACTTACAGATACACACACATATATAAAATATATACAAGTATATGTATGTTGTATATATGTTGTATATATGTATGTATGTATTTATTTATAAACACATACAAAAAAAATATACTTTATAAATGTATTTAAAACTAGTCTTTAAATATATATTAATATATGAATAAATATACAGATAAAAAAATATAACTATATATATATAAATAAATAGTTATAAATATATATGAATATAGGAATATATATATATATATTAATATAACTAAATAAATAAATAAATAAATATGTATATTAATATATGAATAAATATAAGTATATATATATATACATAAATAGATATATCATTAAATGGAGAACAATGCAACATGGGGGAGTGGTAAAGGGTCCAGGCGCGCTGGGGAGAGGTCTCAAGTTCGAATCATAGGGGAGGTAGAGGCACGTGGGTGGGTGCCAGGTGGGGGGTAGCACTGTTAAAGGGGGGTGGCTAGCACTGTTAAAGGGGCTGGCAGGGGCGTGGGTGGGTGTAGGTGGGGGATAACACTATTGGGGGGGGGGTCAAGCGCTGTTAAAAGGTGGCTTTGACTCAAATATTTTTTTTTAATTTTTTTTTGACTTTTATCACTGCTAAAAAAAGCACTCATAAATGACCCTTTTATCAGTTCGTTTTTCAGAACTGATAAAAGGGGCCTTTATTAGTGATTTTTTATCACTGATAAAAGGGAACCCCTTATATTCGATGAGATTAACAATGCTTTTTAGCATATAAATTCCATTTTCTAGCACTTTTAAGGGCCATATTTGCAGTAGTACTACCATTGTAATTATACATACCAATGTTTGAGATGTTTGTAATCATTGTATGTTATTTTTTGTTATACTATGATGTAAAGTTAATTTAAATTAAATTCTATATTTTTTGTTAAAATGTGTTTTTATTTTAGCATCACACTGATGTAGTTTGGGTTTTATCAGCAGTTTCTATTGATGATAAAGGGTTCCCTTTATTAGCGCTAAAATAGTGCCCATAAGGGGTGCACTTTATCATATCTTTTTTAGTGATAATGAAGGGTGATTCTATAAGAATTATTTTTAGCACTAATAAAATCCCTCATCTTTTAAAGATGCTTGAATCGTTAGTGATTTTTTAGAATTGATAAATATTGTATCTGAAGTAGTGACTTTGGCATCCCGCTGTAGTTTTTTCATTCTAGGAGCAGGTATCATCTGTTGGGTCATAAGAGGATCGATCCCATGATAATTATTCAATTGAGATAAAAGAATTGTGAGAATCACCATGGTACATGAAGTGAAAAACCAAATAGTAGAAAATAAACAGGGACACTGATTTTAAAGTGGAATGGATAAATAAATCAAAACGCTAGATTTTTAATTTTCAAAAACCCTATAATGTAGAGGATTAAAAAACCATATTAAAAATTTAGCGTGCAAATTTATTTATTAAATATTATATCACTTCCATATTAAATTAGGTTTCTCAAAAATTGTCTCACAAACATTTTTCATCCTGATATCGGGAATCTCTCCCAACATCATCCACATTCCCAAAGGCAACTATCATCCTCTTCCCTCACTGGAAAAGACTCTTCGATATGAAGTGTATCTCACCCATATAAAAAGGTGAACAATGATCCTCCCCATGCCCCATGTGGGACAAGAGGAAACCATTGCCCATGAAATTGTAATAATTATTTTTAATTAGCAGTGTCCCTTGAACCACTGCTAATTTGATATAACAATCACAAACTGATCAGTTTATATAAGCTTTCAGAATTTGGTGTTAGATAATGAAAATCGTCACTAATTTATTGTTAATGAAGCTATAAATCGAGGTTTTGGGAGATCATCCTGAAACATTAATAAAACCAGCTTCAAAATATTAGATTTTTAGTAGTGTGATATTGGGTGATTATTTTGAGTTAGAGTGGGTTATTTCATCTGTTTATTCCAATGAGTTTATTGAGTTATTTAATTATTCAATATTAAGTTGATGTTATTATATTGGGTTGACTATCAGTTCTATTATGATCACAAATTTATTATTCATATAATTACATTATTAATCAATCACTAATATATAAACATTATACATATCTATATTTATATCTATATAGATTCTAAGTAGTAATATTATTTAATATTTAATGACTAATTAATATTAATTATTAATTATTTAATTAATATTATGTAAATATTTTTTAATTATTGTTACTTTCATAATAATTTATTAGTACTAGTTACATGCTAATTAATTAATGAATTAATCAATACTCTTGATAGTTTTTTTATGAATAATTTTGCAAGGGGGAGTGGACATGTAAACCTCGTATCAATATAATAACAAATGCTCCATGTACGGAAGCTGCTGTGGGTGTTGGTGGGTGCACATGGACCTCGTGGAATTATAATAATAATAATAATAATAAATGATCCGCTTCCCATAGGCACACAATAATAACTTCTTCTCACAGTAGGGTGTGGATAGGAACTCTGTACACTAATAATTATTTTTCATAGAGTTGTAATTACATTGCATAATCGAGTGTGTAGATGAGAAAATACACAAAGTGATAAACCCTATATTTATCAGTGATTTTATAAAATTGATAAAGAGGGGTTTTTTTCCAGTGCTTATTATTTTAACGATGATTAAACTCCTCTTTATCAGTTCTTTTTTAAAAGCACTGATAAAACCCTTCATTGTCTTATAAATTTAACTGTAATTGAACTCATTTCTTTTACATCATTCAAGATATCATAAAATTCAAGCAATGTCATCGCTCCCCCTCGACCTTCTCTCGAATTAATAAACCCTCTAAAATCCTAAGGTATGTTATTATTTCTACTCCTCTCTCATTCATCAGTTTATTTATATTGTCCTCGATGTGCACAAATCACCTCCCTTGACATTCTTGATATGGTTCCACAATGCGTAGCCACCTTACACATACATGATATAGATAAACTCATTTTATCCTTTACACACAAGATTATATTATTCTAGGTGCATGGATTAATTCTAATTCTTTTTTAACACAAACTATATCCCATTGATTATTCTTCTTATCCTTGTAGATATATAAGATTTCAGTTTTTATTCACTTTTTTGGGTTCTATTCTTCTTAATCTACTGAAACCCTCCATGTAATGGTATATATATTACATGGATTTCTTCCATCAATATTGGTGGGTTATTATTATTCTTAATTATATAGGATTTATTTATTTTTTATTTTGGGAAATGGGAGGGGTCATTTCCTCTTAAATTGGCACTGGCTAGAAAAGGGGTGACTAATATTTGTTAGTGGTGAAATGTCCCTTATGAATTCAGTTTTTCACTATATTTTCTATATCTTCAAATTAATCATACGTGATATTTGACCACTGAAAAATGACAATCACCTAAACTTTCCCAATCATTCCACATCCTAAGGTAATTTTTTAGTGAGGGCTTGGATCGAACTTCATTTTACTTTGACTTATTATTAGCCTTTCCTTTCATAAATAAAAGACCTTTTTTAACCCATTGGGGTTGGTATTTTTAGATTTATACACTCATCCTACTTAATAGAGGCTTCAATAATCTTAACATTTCCCTTTGTACTTTCTTTAACTTCTTACACAAACATATTGATGCTAAAATTGAACTTGTTTATATGATTTACTACTTCTTAAAATATTTTCAAAACATTTCATATTTCCTTTCACTTATATTTAACATCCTCTTCTATAGCCCTTAACTTATTCTCTATGAAAAGAATAAAATTAAATTCTTAATTCTACTTTAATAACATTGATTCATTTATTTCATGGGTGGATTAAATATTATTTATTCAATGTTTTAGAGCCAATATTAATATTTTTTATCTTTATCCAAATTTGAGGTCTTTAAAATAAAATCCATCGACTCTTAGTTTAGTAAAAAAATCCATTTCACATTTTTCATAATTTTAATTACTATTATCTATATCACCAGGGTACTCATCATTATTAACTTTTTAAATAAAAAATCCCACCTCTGATTTACTTAATGTTTCAACTTCAGTATCATAATCAACCTTTCCTCATTATATAATTTAGATAATAAATGTATGTTTTTAGTTTTTAGAAATTGTTATCCATTCTCTATACTGGAATATTTAAGATGCTATACTTTATAGTTTTCTTCTTATGTGACCTTCTTGTCCACTTTTATTCATTTTTTCTTTTCTTTTGTGTAAAAATTTGAAAATTGGTAGCGGAAAGTATAATATATCCACATTTTAATTAGTTTAATGGAATTTTATATCACTAATTATCTTTTCCTTTTCAAACACTATAAAATATGTGTCAAAATTTTTAGGATTGATTATATATATTTATATATTTTTTTTATTTGAGGATTAATCCCATACATGTGAATTGTTTACATTTGAAGCATTCATGAAACCCCAATTTGATTGTTCTTTGGTTTTTCTAGTAGCTTGATAAACCTAGATATAGAATTTTGCTTCATTGGATTTTAATTTAGTAGTTTCTTCAAATGTTGTTCTTTCAAGACCATGTAAGTGGGCCCTACCAATGTTTTCATTATCTAATAAAAGATCAAATTCAACTCCTAAGCATCATTTCACTGAAACATCACTTGGCCTACCACATACCAAGTGAATAAATGAATAATAATCAAGTCCTTCATCTTTTTTATTTCAATCACTTGATTATTTTTCCAAATATTATCAGTCCATTTAATCTTATGAGATATCATCAAATTAATCATATGGAAGGTCAACTTTTAAAAATTTCTCACTCTGACTGGATAAAGATCCTAGATGAATGAGGATGTGGATGAAATAATTATCTATGAACTATAAAAACTCTTCATAATTATCATGTAAGGTGGTGATTTCAAATGATAAGTAGTCAAGTTTTTTAAAGTGCACAGATCGTAATCCACTCCTTATTCCAGGTATGCTCCCTTCTCCCATGGAATAAAATCAACCAATTCATTCATTTTCTTCCATTACCAGGTGTAAGAACCCCAATCCTTTTCATATTTGCATTTTTATGAACATCTACGATATAAAATATTCAACACAGAATATTATCCTAATGTTCAGTTTTAAATTCCTTCTTCTAAGAGTGATAAAAAAGTGATTATACACATTATAATGTTTTATATCATTATTAAATAGGTTAATTATCCTAATTTTTCATTCATATTTTCCTGGTTCTGTAAATTCTCACTCTTAATAGATTCTTCCTCATGCTGACTCTATTAAGGATTCCTTCAACATTAATTTCAACCTTGGATCCAATTATATTGTTCTTTGGTTTCTCTAGTATCTTGAATAAGAATAACATGTTTACCCCAAGTTTTTTATTTTCATTTCACCCTTGTGTAATCACCACCAATAAAATTTAAGTGCTGGGTTCCCCTTATAAAATTATCTATAACATTCTCCTTTGATTATAAATATCTTATGTGTTTTTTTGGAAAGGTTGAGGCTCAAAGGCCCCTTTTATTGAATAAAATATGTTATGAGAGGAGGAACATAAAAATAATCAAGTGTTCAATCACAAAAAAAAAAGAATACCAGCAAAAATAAAGGCGATCAAGATCTGGTGTTCATGCTGTGGTGAGATACACAACCACCTCAACCATAATGATATATCCCCCTTATCCATGTTTTGACTTGAACCCACGATCCAACTTTATCATCTGAGGGTTCATCAGCACTGACCGATTTCAACACTTAAACATCAGATGAAAAAACACAATAATTAGCTTCCTCATCACTTCTTCTTGAGGTGAGAAAGTCAAAGGAATTATGCGTGTTAACTTTTTCATTGGATTGAACAGGAACCTTGCTTGTTGAAGAAGAGCCTACATCATTCAAAGTAGATGATGAAACTATCATTGTCACTACACCAGTAGCATGCGAATGGCTTAGGACCAAGATAATTAACTTCAAAGATGAATTATGATTCATAAACTTATCATCAAACAAAACAAAAATATTTTCCTTATCATGATTAAGACTTTCCAGCTTTGAAACAAGAGAATCATTTCCAAAATAAGACATGTAAAAAGTGGCCACACTCCTTGTTCTATCTTCTTTACCATGTTCAATGGGTGTGAACAAGGCTTTATCATGCACCCCACTTATATTTATCATGTTATGGTGTTAGAACCTATCCCTAGTGAGCATAAAAAAAACTTAAATTCTAAGATTCCTTATTGGTATGAGTCACAACCCCTACACCCTTATTATCTTTATCCTTAATCAAAATAGAGGATTTAATACCCTTGTAGTATAAAACATCCTTACTATGGGAAGGTGTCAGAGGCAACCCATTTCTTGATAGTTCCTTCAAATTGTCAGATTCCATAGAAACCTACAATGCACTTTATGCATTCCCACCTAGAAACTTACCACTAGTATTAAAAACAATAGAGTCATTTAATTTATTCTAATAATGAGATTCCAACTCTTTCCTTAATTACTTTATGAGGATTAGGTTTATCTAGTTCTTTATAAGTGAGAGAATGATCCCTCTTGGACTTACATTTTTTTAATTAGCAACCACCATTTTATTCTTCCCTTTATGATATTTTGAGGAAACCACAACCTGATCCTGCCAAAGGCTTTCATATCCCTCATCCTAGAAGAAAATTATTTATTGAATTGACTATCATCTAAATCAATCTCATATTGGTCCTACACTATACCCCTAATTAAGAAATCCTTGAATGAAACACCATCAGTAGCTAAATTTTTATCATTCTCCAAATATTCCCATGAAATATTCATCTTATCATTCAAATGATGTGGGGAATGGAAAGATTCAAATCTAGGACTTTTAATAAAACTATTGTATAGATTTTAAGCACCAAGAATTTGTGTCCTAGGGTTAGAATCATCTACCTAATCATTCATATGATTTAGGAATCTGGTGGTAGAGTCACGAGGAACATTATGTTCAGCTTGGTCCATCCCTTGATTACTAGCACCCAAATTATCCCCATTACCTACTTCTCTTCTACAATGTGACATATCATGTCCCCTTAAATTACATCTATCACAAACTAGGATCCCCTGATAGTTGAGCCTCAAGTATCCAATGATACAACATGATTCAAGAAATAATGGCATTTTTTTCACATATAATCCTACGATTGATTTCATATTGGGTTGTGGAGAGAAAAACTATATCAATCAAAGAAGAATATAAGTCAACCTCAACCAATATTCTTGAAAAATGTTTTAAGGTATCCTTTTAAGTTCTGTATCCATCTGGATTGGTATATTGATGGCCAAATATATGTCATATAGAATCTTAGAGTTCTAAAAAACCCAATTTTGACCATAAATTTTAATCCAATTATGTAAAAAAGTGTCTCTAAAATCATTAATATTAAAAACTAAATTACACTCATGAACCAAAAGTGTTCTAGTTCGATGGTTTATTGAGCCGAAGCTCCATGCATTACCCTTCAATTTAGAAGAGGTAAATAACATGCAGAAGAACCCTCAACCCAAAGAAACACATTTGAAGTCATAGAAACCCCAGATAGAAACTAAGTGAGAAACTAAATCTGACACTTTCTAGGGAATTTTAACTTTTGAAAATAGGACACGAGTAAATAATGAGTTCTTAAAGAGTTCAATTATTTCAAATATTTCACCCTTCAAAGCTAAAACATGGGTTGTGGTGCCTTTTTTTACTATGCATTGAGAATCTCGATCAGTTGGGAAGACAAAGGGTCCTTCTAAGAAATCAGATAGGGGAGAAAAACATGTCAAATATTTTGCACCACCATCCTTAAAATTTTCCAAATCAATCAGCCCATAATGAGAAGACTATGAATTTGAGACAAAGGATTGGAGATACATGCTCCTTGTGTGATTTTGATTACCTTAGTCGCTAGAGAGAGATGATATCCCCCTCTCTCATTATTCCATCTTACTAAATATATTTGTGTTGGGTGAGAGTTGAACCCCTTACCTATTGGTTATGAATATATTATGTGTATTTATTTAGTTTTTGTAAAAAATGAATATTTTATGAACCTAATAGGATGGATATGAATAAAAAATGGATACATTCCAATTGTATAAAAAATGTATGAATATATAGTTAAAGAGTTCATCATGTTTGTAATAGAGCATGCATATGACCCATGTCAAATACTTTATCGGTGTTTACATTATTTTCATTGAATAATTTTTTTTCCAGAAGATTTGGAAGAAACTTTTATTTCTCACGGAATAGATCATAGCTATAAATGTTGGACTAAACATGGATAGATATTGAATGTACATAATAATTGGGATGATATTGTGTTTTATGGATCATTCAATATGAATACTAGTGTAAATGATGATGGAGATTTTATGAAAGATATGAAAATAAAAATTCAAGATGACCTTTATCATTGTCCAAAGTTTTTTGATAAGTTAAATTTCCACACTAAGAGACCATTATAAATCATTTTTACTAAATACACAACATTTTCAGCTGTATTGAAGTTATATAATTTAAAATCTGGCTGTAGATGGAGTGATTACAACTTTAGAGAACTACTTGGTCTCCTAAATTATATGCTACAAAAAAAGAGCTTCCTTATAAAACATATGATTCTAAATGAATTATACATTTAATGGTCATGATATATGAAAAATTACATGTATATATAAATTATTTCATATTTTTTCTCAAGGACCATGAATCATTCAGAAAATGCCCAAAGTTTGGTAGGAATAGATACAAGTATAATGAATCAAGTCATTCAAAAGCTATATAGTATGTTCGCATCATTCCAAAAGACAATTGACATGGAATTCATATACAAGAATGAAAGATGGGAAACTATGTCATCCAACAGAGTCTCCTCTATAGAATAAAATTGATTATGTTGGAAATGAGATAAGAAACCTCCATATTATATTATCTACATATAGAATAAATCTTTTTGGGGTATAGAGTAGTGATCAAAGTACAAGGATAATTATGTTGGTAAATTATAAATTTTCACCATGGTTATGCATGAAGTGAAAATAAATTATATTATCTATTCTTATGTCTAGACCAAAACAACCAGGTAAATATATTGATGTCAATTTGACTCCATTGACTGAAGATCTAAAATTCATTTGGGATATAGGTGTTACATTGTATGATTCTTATACAAGTGAATAATTTATATTGAGGACCATATTTTATGGAAAAAAATGACTTTCCTATATTTGAAAAACTTTCAAGCTATATAATTAAAGGAATGTTGGGTTGCACATTTTTGAAGAATGAACACACTCAATTTAGTTAAAATATTCATTGAAGACTTCTTTTTTAGGGAATCAATTTTTTTACCTTAATTACCTAAATACCGAAGAATTTTTTTATCGGAATACCAAATAAGGTACAACACCATCTCTACTAACGGGTGATAAACTATTTTACAAAGTAAAAGATATTGAAACACTTTTTAGTAAACCATTTTGAAAAAAAAACAAAATCTGTTTAGAAAAAGAGATCAATTTTCTTTGAATTACTGTACTGTAATTTTTTGCACGTTATAAATTTTATTGATGTCATTCATGTTTCTAAAAATGTAACTAATAGTTTTATTATTAAATTAGTAATTTTTTTGAAAAAAATATGGCATCATGGCTTGGTTGGACATGATTGTCATGGGGACAATGGAAGAGTTGGAATTAGTGAATTTTAAAAGATGGAAATTTCTTCCTTCAATATCTTACACTCTACCCTGATAAGAAAAATTTTAACTTTTCAATTTCTTTAATGGTATAAAATTTCCAGAGGGGTATTCATAAAATACCAAGAATGTCATGTCAATGACTAATTTGAAGTTATATGGTCTAAAATGATATTAATTTCATGTTTTGATGCAGGATTTGATGTCCATCTCTTTATATGGAATTCTTCCTAAAATTTTAGGATATACATTTACCATACACTACTTCTTTTACATAACCTTGTACAGTAAAGTTATAGACTTGAAGAAGTTTCCAATCATGATTATGGAGATTGAATTCTTATTATGTGAATTAGATATGTTCTTTCTTCCATAATTCTTTGATATAATGCTCAACCTAATGGTTTAATTGGAAAGAGAGGTTAAACTATGTGTTCATATCCATTACATATGGATGTAAACCATTTAACTATATATGAATATTTTGAAAGGGTATATCAAGAATCAAATTCATCTAGTATATTTTATTACATATTGATATATTGTTGAAGAAGTTTTTGAATTCTATACCGATTTCCTATAAAATGTTGATATCATCAGTCTCCCAAAGTCACATCAGAACAAATACCATATGGGTGAAGGGATTTCTAGAGTATATGTTGTTACAATTACCATTATAGATTAGGAGTAATCTCACATTTACATTTTACATAATAGTAAAAAGGTAGCTCCATAAGTTGTATCCCACAAATTAATTCTTAGATATATAAATCCATTAAGGGATGAAGGATGGATATCAGATACACATATTCAATAGTTTATAAGATAGTTATGAGATCATATTTATAAAGAGTTATATGAAAATATGAAATTAACTGTATAATGAATTTGATGGCTAGCTAGGGGACCAAATTTAAATGTTATAACATACATTTTTTTTAAATAATGGTTATAGATTCTATACAAAAGAATAATATGAACAAAGTATAATGAAAAATAGTGGAGTTACACTTGTATCAGAAGCAATGCATATATTGAGTTCCAAGGATAAAAATCCAATTTATGAAAATATGTCATATTTCAGCATCATTTAATATATATATGAGTTTTATTATACAACATTTAATGTGCCAATTTTCCATTTAAAATGGGTTGACAACAACAGTGTAGTGAAATTTGATGAATTGGTCTTTGTGAATGTGAATTTCAATGTGAAAGTGTATAAGAATGAGATATTCATGATGGAATAAGAATAAGTGTAGGTATTTTATGTCTCTAATCAAGAAAACAAGAATTGGTTAATTGTCCTATTGGTGAGTAAAACAACTATAGGGTTGGATGAAAATTCAATTGGGGATGACCCTTTCATAAGGAGATCACAATCATTTCATAGGGGTCCCAATGTAGACAATTCCTTATACGTTAATGGGGAATACAAAGAGGGGATTTGGATACTCGATAGAGGATCCAAATCCCTTCAAATTTATTGAACAAAAGAGAGTTAAATGAAAATATTAGAGTTTTATTTAATATTCTATGATTTTCCTCAAAATATTGTTGGTTCTCTACAACATTTACATAATCTAATTCAAATGTTTGACTAATCATATAGATAATTACTTCTATTCATGGTTATATCAACAATCTCGATAAATAGCAGATGGTTGATTCTGAATCCATTGAATTATTAGGGGTTCAAAAATAAGTTGATGAAAAAACAAGAATGTCATAGAATCACTGTGTTAAATAACATTATCAAGGTAAGGATAAAGGGTATAACATTTGATGTTGGTTGAAATGAATTTTTCTAACCTTTTAACCCCAAAAATTCAATGTTCATTTTTATATTGGGGTCAAACACCCTATGGACCACCATAGAAGATAAGTAATTCCATCCTAAAAGTTCATCCTCTCATGTATTTTTCATTTAGACTTGGATTTTAGCCCATGATTGGCTTATCTTGAGTGTTTTTCTATATATATAAAATGATAGTGTCCTTTATTTTGGCATGTGATATATGATGTGAGGTGTTTTGATCATGATTATTCTTTAAGAGACTCTCGATGATGGTAGTGATTAAGGAAGGATCACTGGAGAGCTTCCTAGGTTGGTACTCATCTATCACACCAGGGTGTGGGTTCCATGCACTCTTTATATAGATGTAGATATCACTATCCTACAATGGGCATGATTTCTCTATATATGGAGTGGTAATCCCTCATCATAGAGCTTCAGTGGGGTGCATGTACTCCACAAGAGCGAGTTCACCCTCAATAATGGAGTACATTAGCGTGGAGAAAACCCCTCCACAATGATTCTGGTGAGGTTTCGTTTGATTATAAGAATCATTGATGGACTTTTATAGCTATATGCGGGATCATTGAATTTATCTAGGTTATGATATTGAGATCCCATTTCTCTCTCATTTGGGTTTCTTTATGAGAATATATATGTATTGGGTTTTATTTCCCCCTTTATTTAGGTTGAGTTGAGATTATGTTCTATCTTTTTATTTACACCTCTTCGATTTTCATGGAATCCTACTGAGTATGTATATACTCACCATTTTATAAGATTTTGTTTCATGTTTCATGTCTTATGTGGATGAAAGAAATGATCCATGGTGACATTGGTTGATAATAGTGATTCCAGGGTGCATTGACCACATATGGTGGTCGGTCTTGGAGATTAGAAGTCACACTCTCTTTGATTTCTTTTATTCCAGTTGTTGTGAGGTTGGGACTTCATTTCTAATTGAGTGTGTATTTTCCCTTTTACACTTTTGTTTTACATACTCTGATGTATTCCCTAGATATTATTCCATACATTGTTTACTCTAGGTTTTAGTGTCTATTATTATTCCTCTTTATTATTTCATGGAGATGGTTTAGGTGTGTGTGTATAGGTACATTAGGAAAAGGCCTCATGTTTCATTTATTCCTTCTCATCACTTGTTGCCATACCCTAGCCTATTGGATATGGGATTGGGGTTGTCATGACTTGGCCATCTGCCAACCTGGAAGGACTGAATGGGTTAGGTCATGATAGGGTGGTTAGGTCATTGTACCTTGTAAATAAGAATAAAATATTTAAAGTAGATTAATCTCAAGAGATTATATATAACCATCTTGATTTTTTTTGTCAAATGATTCTTGTTTACATAACCAAGACATCTATTCCATTACTGGGTGTTAAATGAGGCCCACATATTTGTTTCGTTATCAATTTCCAATATTTGGTTTTCATGATTTAACATATAAAGACTATTATTTAACTATTATATACCATAAAATATACTATCTTTATAAAAGTAGAAACCCTAATTTCCAAATATGAAAATAAATCCATCCATGTTTATACAAGAAAGGGAAATAATGTACTTTGTAACACTAGGAACATAATAATTTTTTTAAAAAACAAAATAAACCTTATCGGAAATGAGACATGGTAATATACAATGGGTAGATCATCTATCCTTACTCCATTGGTTTCATGTAGATCCGCCTAATCTCTAGAAACCTTCCAAGAATTACTTGGTTCTTGTATTTAGATATAAATATGAGAACCACATGTATTATCTAGTACCCAAACTATAGATATAGAAATATTATTGTCAATAAAAAATGCACCAAAATATTACCCTTCATTATTTGGTTGGGTGAAATTACCCTTCTAGTGGCCCAAATTTCTCCATGAAAAAATACCACATATTGTTCCTCTTGTGGACTCTGGATTTTATTCTACTTAGAAGGATGGTGTTTAGGATCCTTAGACTTGGAAATATTCTTTGACCCCTTTTCCAAGTTACTCATCTTGTTATTTACCATAAGTACCATGGGGTTATCACGCCCCATGTCTTTATCAACATGGAAAATAATATTAAGATGTTTTCAAAGTGTCTTCTTATTGTTACATATATTATAATTCACAATAAAATTGGAGAAGTTTTTAGGTAGTGAGGATAGACAGAGATCTGTGTGTAGATCATCAGGGATCTTAAACCCCAAGATTTCTAGACACTCAATGTAGCCAATATATAACACCCTAATATTTTATGAAATATATATTTTTGAATAAATTTAGTTTATTCGATGGTTTTCTTTTAAGCCACCACCAAGTTTTAATGACACATGATATACTAATAATATTATTTAAAGTCGATCATTATAACATAGCCGTTGAATTTAGTTGTGTGAATAGGATTAAAAATATTTTTAAAATTAAGTATAAATGTTTTAGATAAATAAAATATATTTTAAAATAAGTACTATATTTTTAGTAAAGTCAGTATAAGCTTTGAAAATAATTTTTTTTTAAAAAATTGATTTTTCTGTGAAGAAAAAATAAATTTAATCATGATAAATTTTATAAAATGTATTGTACAAAAGTAAATTCAGTTTTGGAATCAAAATATCAAAATTATCCCTCGGTTAGGTTTTGAGAATTTTTTGAAAAGATTAATTTTTCTGTGAATTGTGAAAATACTAATTTTTATTAAAAACTACATTTCTATTTAAATCATTTACAAAGTTAAATATTGTTTAAAAACGTTTTTAAAGTATAATTTGTTAAATTATATATTTATTAATCAAATTTAGTTCATTGGGATCAATTTCATATTGAATTTTGATATTAAAACTTTTTATACTTATGCAAATTTTCTTCATGGAAAACCGTTTTTTCGTCAGTTCTGTAGGTTTAATTTTAAATTAAAAATTTCCACTTATGTAAATGAATATTTGAATAATTTATTCCATAATTAGAATAAATTTAATTAATATTATTTAATAAGGTAAACTTAATCTTTGGTCAAAATGAATAGTAAAAATAGTAAATATTAATTATCATGATTAAGGTCAAAACATATATATATGGGGGTTAAAAAAAAAGATAAGGGTTAAAATGACATAAAAGATTGTATAAATTTCTATTATATAGAAATATTTAGAATTTTATTACCCTCAGATTGATATTTATTTTGTTTTGAGACACTTTTTTATGAAAGTGACCAAAATACTAATTTAAAGAAAAGAACAAAATGTCACCCTCTTTCTTTTAAATTTCAATTATGTGTTCACATAGAGACAAAAGAAATATGTGAATAAGTATTGATGGTCATTTTGAGAATAATGAAATTAATTTCATAAGGGTTATTTATTTTTAATTTAATTAATTTAAATTCTTAAGAAAACCAAATGTAGTAATTATTTAATTAACAGAAAACTAAAATAAATGTTACTAAAAATATTATTTGTAATATAAATTGATTGAATTATTGTATTTCATGATTTTTTAGGAAAATATAACATTATATAATGGTTGGAAATGATATATTATAATTCCACCTTTATATTGAGGAGATCAATTGAGTGAGTGGTTGGTGTGGGATCCTTGCCTTGATATATAGAGTCATGGAAGTTGGGAGAGTAACCTCCTAACTACTCCTTGTGATCCTACTTGGATCCCTTATTGTGCCCCATGTAGAGTCGAAGAGCTACCCAAACACCATGGCACAAAGATACTTTTATCGGTGCCTTCTGGTCACCTGGGCATGTGACGAAGAGTTTAGTTTTAAAATCATCAGTGGCTCAAAATTTACAGACGATTATAATAAATTCTACTGCACCTTGGGCTGCCAATCCTCCCATTATGCTTCCATAACCACTCCCTCCAACTTCGGTACATATTATTTTTATCAAGTACCTAATGGATTTATAATTATAGTATTTATAAGTGTTTTTGTGCATATGGAGATACAGAAGCCGTGCGCTGCAAGGCCGCATGCACCCATCTCTGCAATCAAGAAGCCGATGATGCATAAGCAAGAAAGGAAGCACGCCTTTGGCATGGGCCTCTCAGATCAATTTCTTGGTCTTCAATAAAAGTTGTGTTCTGTTTTCATGTTGTCCTAACTTGACTCATGCACTATCCATCATGAGGTTTACCTAAATAAAAACATGCAATCTCCCTATTTTTCCTCTCCCTATCAATGATTCATCATTCTTTTATTTTCTTTCAAAAAAATTTAAAATAATTTACGTCTACATATTGTGAATCACCAAAAAAACATCATCAAATGATATTGGGTTCTCACACATCAGGCTCCTGTTGAGTCATTATCAAGTGCATTTATCAGTTAAAAACTAATAAATTTAATATATAGAAAAATATATTAATTATTAATTGTAATAAATAGTATATATTACATATAAATAGGTAAAATAATTAAAAAGTAGTAATTAAAAATATATATTTCTCTTATTCATTTTTAAATATTTTTTCAATCTATTCATATATTAATTAAATTTTACTCATTTTTAACATGCATTAATGTAATATTTTTTTTATTCATTGGAAATGTTAAGTGTTTTTTAATATTTTTATAATCTAATAATTTAAAATATTTATTCATTTAATATTTTTGTAATTTGTTCATTTTTAATATTTTTGATGCATAATTATTCATTAATATGTTTAATATAGAAATATATCCATATCAATATATATAATATTCCCTTAAATATGATTTATATAATACATAATATATATTTTTATATTAAATAACTCACATATTTAGTGAAGAATTCTTTATAATTAAAAGTTAATATTTATTAAAAATATTGACTAAATTGTATCGATTAGTGAACATTTCAATTAAATGCCTTTTTTTTCAAGTTAACATATATCAAACTTTTTTTACATTAATTTCAAAAGTACATGTACATAATTAATGTATTTTTATATATAACGCATATGGACATAAAATTTTAGTAATTTATTCAATTTTTAATATTCATTTTAGAATTATATTTATTAACATAATATATTTAATATATATTAAATTTCTAATAAGTAAATTATTTTTCTTTTTTATATTTTTATTCAATATATAATATTTATTTCTTTCTTATATGTTTTCAAATTTATTCATTTTTAGTATTATTTATTCACTAATAATCAATTTTTTAATATTTTTGTAATTTAGTCATATTCAATTTTTCATTGTTCAATACTTTTATAATCTTATCCATGTTTAATATTTATTTATCAATGCTTATTCATTTAAATTTAATGTTTTTAATATGGTGGTAATTTATAAAAATATTTTTTATTCATATTCATTTTAACATATGTATTTATAAATATTCATTTTAATTTTTTTTGATAATCTATATAATTAATAACACTTATTTATTTTTTAAATTTATTCATTCTTATTATTATTTATTTCATTAATATACATTTCATGTTAAAAAATATCACTATTTAAATTAACATATATAAAACTTGTGTTGTATATATATACATACACACATTAATTTCATACATACATTTATGTAATTAATGCATTCTTATATAGACACACACACATAATATTTATGTAATTTATTCAAATTTTAATATTCATTTTAGAATTTAATTTACTAAGATAACTTATTTCATATATTATGTTTTTAATCTGAAAATTATTTATTCATTTTTAATATTGTTTTAGTTAATATTATTTATTCCTTTTTAATATTTATTAATATTTTTTTTGGAATTTAATAATTTTTATAATATTTATTTATACTTACTTATTTACAATGTTTTAATATTTTCAATATGTATTCATTTTCGTTTCAATATATATCCATATTTTTTTAATAATTTGTATAATTAATAAAACTTATTCATTATTTATTTTTTTAAGTCTTCAATTTTAATTATTCAATTTGAATCAATTTTAATATTTACTCATTTAATATTATATAATCATTAATAATTTTTAAAATATATTTATAAACATATATTTGTAAATAAATAGGAGCATGATGTTGTTGCTGATTCTGATAATTTGGAGAAGCTTGAAGATGCTATTCAAGATGAAGTGGACAAGTAATTGTCCCATAAACAAGTCTTTAATTCCTCTGGTAGGAAGGGTAAATATATTTTTACTGCATTTGATTATAGACAATCCCCTACACTTTTGGAGAGGGAAGAGCCAGGAGGGGCTTGGCATCAAGCTAAGACTTGGCAGTGAGGTCATCATCCAAAATATCATGGATGAGGATGTGGTCATGATGATTAGGCTGGTGGGAGTGGCCGATTGTACACCATGTCAGATTCTAAAGGTCTCACTTTGGAGAAGAAAAAGATATGGGAGATGTACTCTTTACTCATCAAGTAAAGAAGCTCACAGTCAGAGTGGGAATTCTTTGATGATGGTGATGATTCTAGTTATGAGAATGATCCTTTTATAGATGTGTAGTTTTCCTATCTGGATGAGGGCATTTTCTTCTTTAACATAGTCCACCTTCTTTTCTCGGTCACTTTTAATTTTCTAATAAAATTTTTAGGAGCGGGCTCGCCTGTCTCTTGAACCTTTTGAATTAAATAAATAGTTTTTTTTTCAAAAATGTAATAATATAGTTATAAATAAATAATTATAAATTTAAATAATTATCAAATTTTATAAATTATATTTAAATAATAAATATAATTATTATATTTATAATTATACATATTTATATATTAACAAATATTAATAAATAATTATACATTTATAATTATAAATATATACATATATATTTTTGAAAATGTATTAAAATAATTATAAATAAATAATTATATATTTAAATAATAAATATATTTATTATATTTATAAATATATATATTTATATATTAATAAATATATATAATTATATAAATATATATTTATTTAAATATATTTATAATTATATACAAATATTTATAAATATATTTACAAATATATATATATATATATAATTATAATAATAATTATTTATCTATAATTATATTTATAAATAAATTTTTAATTTTTTTTTATATATTTATAATTATACAATTTGTTATTTATTTATAATTATATAAATTTATAATTATTTATAAATATATTTTTAAATACATATTTACAGTTCTTTTAATATATTTATAGTTATGAAAATATTTATTTATAATTATATACATTTAAAATTTTAATTTATATTAATTAATAGGTCTTTATCCACGATATAATATTTAGCTTTGATAAACCCTATATTTATCTGCGCTTTTATAACAATTATAAAGAGGTTTTTTGTCAGCGTTTATTATTTTAATGATGATAGAACTCCTCTTTATTAGCGCTTTTTAAAAAGCACTGATAAAATCCTTCATTGTCATATAAATTTTACCCTAATCGAACTCATTTCTCTCACATCATTCAAGATCTCACAGAAGTCCAGCTATGTCGTTGCTCCCCCTCAACCTTCTCTCGGATGAATCAACCCTCACAGATCCTAATGTATGTTATTATTTCCACTTCTCTCTCATTCATCGGTTTCTTTATATTGTCCTTGATGCATATATATCACCTCCCTTGACATTATTGATATGGAGCCACCACACATAGCCACCTCACACATACATGATATAACTAAACTCATTTTCTCCTCCACACATGAGATTATCTTCTTCTTGGTTCATGGATTACTTTTGCTTATTTTTTCAAAAAATCTATTGCCCCTGGATTCTCCTTCACATCCATGTAGATATATAAGAGTTCAGTTTTTCTTCTCTTTGTTGGGTTTTATTATTCTTCATCTACTGCTATCCTCTATGTAACAATATATATATCACTTAGATTGTTTCCACAAATATTGGCAGGGTTTTGTTTTTTAATTATATATGATTTTTTGTAATTTGGGAAATGGGAGTGGTTGTTGCCACTTAATTTGGAACTGGATGGAAAATGGGTGACTGATATTTGTTAGTGGTCATATTTCCCTTAAGATTTTAATCTCTCGCTACATTTTCTAGATCTTAGAATTAATCATATGTGACATGTGACCACTAAAAAATGGAAGTCACCTAAACATTCCCACTCCTTCTACATCCAAAGGTAATTTTGGAGTGATGGATTGTATTGAACTTCATTTCCTTTGAATTTTTATTATCCTTCACTTTCATAAATAGAAGGCCTTTTTCACCCATTGAGGTTGGTATTTATAGATTTATACACCCATCAGGCTTTATATGGGCTTCAAAAATCTTAACATTTCCCTTTGACCTTTCTTTAACTTCTCGCACAAATATATTGATGCTAAAATTGAACTTGTTTGTATGATTTATTACTTTTAAAAGTATTTTCAAAACATTTCACATTTCCTTTCCCTTATATTTAACCTTCTATTCCAGAGCCCCTAACTTATTCTCTATGAAAATCATCAAATTCAATTCTTCATTCTCTTCTAATAACATTGAATCATTTATTACATGGGTGGATTAAATATTATTTATTCAATGTTATAGAGAATATATTCATATTTTTTCTCTTTATCCAACTTTGAGGTCTTTAAAATAAAATCCTTCAACTCTCAGTTCCATAAAAAATCAATTCCATATTTTTCATCATTTTAATAACTATTATCTATATCATTAGAGAAATCATCATTATAAATTTTTAAATCAATAACCCCATGTCTAATTTACATATTGTTTCAACTACATTATCATAATTACCACTTTATTCATCATATAATTTAGATAATAAATGTATGTTTCTAGTTTTTAGAAATTATTATCCATTCTCTATGTTGGAAAATTTTAGATTCAATACTTTTTAGTTTTCTTTTTACATAATCTTCTTGTTAAATCGTATTCATTTTCACATTCTTTTTCTTTAAAAAATGGAAAATTAGTAGTCAAAAGTACAATATATCCACATTTTAATCACTTTAATGGAATTTTATAAAACTAATTTTCTTTTCCTTTTTAAAAACTTCATAAAATATGAGTCAAAAAGTTGAGGATCAATTGTATATATATATATATATATAAATTTTTCATTGTTATTCTTTGAGGCTTCATTCCATCCATGTGAATTGTTTATATTTGAATCATTTTTGAAACCCCAATTAAATTGTTCTTTAGTTTTTCTAGTAGCTCGATAAACCTAGATCGAGAATTTTGGTTCATTGGATTTAAATTAAATAGTTTCTTCAAACATTGGGTTCTCAATACCATGTGATTGGGCCCTGTCAATGGTTTCATTATCTGTTAAAAGAATAACTTCATCTCCTATGAATCCTATCACTGAAACATCACATAGACTTCCACATTCCAAGTGAATAAATGAATAAACATCAAGTCCTCCATATTTTTGATTTAAATCACTTGATGCTTTTTCCAGATCATATCAGTTAATTTAATTATATGATATATCATTAAATTAATCATATGCGAGACTGAATTTTGAAAATTTCTCACTCTAATAGAATGGAGATTCTATCTGAATAAGGATGTGTATGAAAGGATTATCTATTAATAATATAAACTCTTTCCAATTACCATGAATAGTGGTGTTTTCAAATGATAAGTAGTTAGGTTTTTTAAAGTATACAGATGGTAATACACTCCATGTTCCAGGTATACTTCTTTCTCCCATGGATTAAAAACAACCAATTCATTCATTTTCATCTATTACCAGGTAGAAGAACCACAATCCTTTTTATATCCTCATTTTCTTGAACATCTATGATAGAAAATTTTCAATGCAGACTACTAACCAAATTTTTAGTTAAAAATGACTTATTGTAAGAGTGATATAAAAAAGTGATCATACATAATAGAATGTTTCAGATCATTTTTAAATAGGTTAATTCACCTTATTTTTCATTCATATTAGCCTGATACTATAAATTTTCACTCTTAATAGTTTCTTCCCCTACTAACTCCATTGAGGATTCCTTCCACATTCATTTCAACCTCAGATCCAATTATATTGTTATTTGGTTTTTCCAATAGCTTAACTAACAACCACATGTTTACCCTAAGTTGTTTCTTTTCATGTCACCCTTGTGTAAAATGATAACTTTTCAGGAATCATCACCAACTACATTTAATTACTGGGTTCACTTTATTAAAATTATCTATAAGATTCTCCTTTGATTATGAATATCTTATGTTTATTTATTTATTTTTTGTACAAAATGATTTTTTATGACCCTAATAGGATGGGTATGAATAAAAAATAGATGCATGATAATTATATGAAAAAAGAGTATAAATATATAGTAAAAGAGTTCATAATTTTTACAATGGAGCATGCATACGACCCTTCTCAAATCATTTATCTGTGTTTACATTATTTTCATTGAATAAAAATGAGTTAGGAAGAGTTATAAGAGAATTTTATTTCTCTCAGAATAGATCATGGCTATAAATGTTGGACTAAACATGGAGAGAAACTGAACATACACACTAATTGAGATGATATTGTATTTTTTGGATCATTTGGTATGAATACCAATGTAAATGATGATGGATATTTTATGGAAGGTATGAAAATAGAAATTCAATATGACCTTTATCTTTTTCCAAAGTTGTTTGATAAGTTAAATAGCTGTGCTAAGATACCATTATATATTAGTTTTATTAAATACACAACATTTTTAGCTATATTGAAGTTATATAAATTAAAAGTTTCCAACGTATAGGGAGACACCAACTTTACAGAAATAATTGGTCTCCTGAATGATATGTTACCAAAAAATAGCTTCCCTGTCAAACATATGATGCTAATTGAATTCTATGTTCAATGTTAATGATCTTTAAAAAAATACAACTCTATCAAAATGATTTCATATTGTTTCTCAAGGACCATGAATCACTAAGAAAATTCCCAAAGTGTGGTAGGAATCGATACAATAATAATGAATCAAGTCCTTCAGAAGCTATATGGTACGTTCCCATCATTCCTTGAGACAATTGGAATAGAATTCATATACAAGAATTGAATATGGGAAACTACATCATCCAATAAACCCTCCTTTGTGGAAGAAAATTTATTATGTTGGAAATGATTCGAGAACCCCCATATTGTATTATCTATAGATGGAATAAATCCTTTTGGTGCATATAGTACTTTTCAAAGTACATGGATAATTATGTTGGTAAATTATATCTTTTAAACATGGTTATGCAAAAAGTACAAATACATTATATTATCTCTGCTTATATCTAGATAAAAATAACTTGGTAAAGATATTGATGTCAATTTGACTCTATTGATTGAAGATCTAAAATTTATGTGGGATACAAGTTTTTCATTGTATGATGCTTATATAAGTAAATAATTCATATCGAGGAGCATGTTTTGTGAAAAAAATGACTTTCCTTCATTTGATTTTTTTTCAAGATATATAATTAAAGGAATGATGGGTTTCCCCTTTTTGAAGAATTCACACACTCAGTTTTGTTGAAATATTCCTTAAAGACTGTGTTTTTAGGACATCATTTTTTTACCTTAATTACATAAACACTAGCCCTAGACGACAAAATTTTATGGGAATAATGAACAAGGTATAAAAACGTCTACAATAATGGATGATCAAATATTTAACAGATTAAAAGACATTGAAACTGTTTTTAGTGAATCATTTTTAAAAAAAATTACAAAACCTCATTGGAAAAAGAGACCAATTTTCTTTGAATTACTGTACTAGATTTATTTATAAATTATACATTTTATTGATGTCATTCATGTGAAAAAATATAACTAATAGTGTTATTAACATGTTATTAAATGTTCCCAAAAAATATGGCATCATGGCTTGGTTGAACATGATTAACATGGGGATAAGGGAAGGGTTTGCATCAGTGAAGGGTAAAATATGGAAATTTCTTCCTTCAACAACTTACACTCTATCCCAATAAGAAAATTTTCAAATTTTCAATTTATTTAATGGTGTAAATGTTTTATAGGGGTATTTATAAAATATTAATAATGTCATGTCAATGAATAATTTGAAGTTATAGGGTCTAAAATCACACGAATTTCATGTTTTGATGCAAGATTTGATGTCCGTCTCTTTACATTTCATTCTTACTAAAATTTTATGATATACATTTTCTAGAATCTACTTATTTTTAGAAAACATATACAATAATGTTATAGACTTGAATAATATTCCAATTATGAATATGGAGATTGAATTTATATTATGCGAATTGGATATGTTCTTCATACCATCATTCTTTGATATAATGGTCAACCTGATGGTTCACTTGGTTTTAGAGGTTAAACTATGTGGTAATATCCATTACAGATGGATGTAACACATTGCATGATATATAAATATTTTGAAATGGTATGTTAAGAATCAAATTCATCCATAATGTTGTATTATAGATCGATATATTATTGAAGAAGTTATTGAATTCTATACCGATTACCTATAAGATATTGATATCATTAGTCTGCCAAAGTCATGTAACAACATACACCTTATGGGTGAAGGGATTTCAAGAATAGATGTTGTTACAATTTCCATCATAGAGCAGAAGCAATCTCACCTTTACATTTTAAATAATAGTGAAAAGGTATCTCCATATTTTGAATCCAACAAATTAATTCTTAGATATATGAATCCATCAAGGGATAAAGGATGGATATCAGATACACAGAGTCAATAGTTTATATGATGGTTTCGAGATCATGTTCATAAGGAGTTATCTGAAAATCTGAATTTAATTGTAGAATGACTTTAATGGCTAGATAGGGGACTAAACGTAAATGTTATATCCTAAATTTGGTTTTTAAATAATGTTTATATGTTCTATATAAAATAATAATATGAACAAATTATAATGAAAAATAGTGGAGTTATGATTGTGTTAGAAGCAATGTACGTATCAGGTTCCAAGGATAGAAATTCAATTTAAGAAAATAAGTAATATTTCAACATCACTATATATATATATATTTGAGTTTTATTAAACAACATTTAATGTATCTATTTTACATTTAAAATGGGTTGAAAACAAGTGTGTAGTTAAATTTGACGAATTGGGATTTTTAAAGGTGAATTTCAGTGTGAAAGTATATAAGAATGAGCCATTTATAATGGGATTAGAAGTAGTTAGGTATTTTATGTGTCAGATCTAGAAAAGAAGAATTAGTTAATTGTTATATTGATGACTAAAAAATTGTAGGGTTTAATGAAAATTAAAATGAGGATTGAACTTTCATTGGGATATCACAACCATTTCATTGTAATAAAAATATAGACAACTCCTTATAAATTAATGGGGAATACAAAGAGGGGATTCAGATACTCGATAGAGGATTGAAATCCCTTTAAAATTTATTTAAAAAAAGGGTTTTCAATGATAATTTTAGAGTGTTATTTAATATTCTATGTACTTCCTCACAATATTGTTGTTTATCCATTACATTTACATAATATAAATCAAATATTAGACTACTCATAAAATAATGACTTTGGCACACGATTATATCACCAATCCTAAGGAAGAATAGATGGTTGATGTTGAAACTATCTAATTATTAGGGGATCAACAATAAGTTGATGAAAAAAAAACAATAATGATGTTGGATCACTATGTTAAATAAAATTATCAAGAAAAGGATAAAGGGTATAAAATTTGAGGTTAGATGGAATCAATTTGGACAACCTGTTAACCCCAAAAAGAAAATGTTCATTTGTTAATTTGGTTTCATATACTGTGTGGACCCCCATATAAGCTGTGTACTGACCTACTACATGTTCATCCTCTCGTTTCTCTTTCATTTGAACTAAGATTTCAGCTCGTGAGCTGCCTATACTGAGTGTTTTTCAATATAGAAAATGATAGTGGCCTTTATTGTGGAATACAAGATATGATGTGAGGTTTTACAAGCATGATACATCTTTAGAAGACTCTTGATGATGGCGGTGATCAGGGTATGATCATTGTAGAGTTTCCTAGGTTGGTACTCCTCTATCACACTAGGGAGCGGGTTCCCTATACTCTTTATACAGATATAGATGGAACTCTCCTATATATCTTGTGAGTCCTCTATTTATAGAGTGGTAACCACTCATCATCAACCTCTGGTGTGGTACGTTTACTTCATAGGAGTGAGTTTTCCCTCAACAATGGAGTATAATAGTGATGATAAGGCCCCAACACATAGATTTTGGTGAGGTTTTGTTTTATTTTTGGGAATCATTGATGGACTTTTAGAGTTGTAGGAAGACTCATCAACTTTAGATAGGTTATGAGATATAGATCACCTTTACCTCTCATTTGGACTTCTTTATGAGTATATATATATATATGCATGTATTAGGTTGTTTCCCTCTTTATTTGGGTTGATTTGAGCTTATATTGTATTATTCTATTACTACCTATTCGGTTTTAGATGAATCCAACTGGGTATGTATACAATCACCCATGTATAAGCTTTTCTTTCACATTTATTGTCTTATGTAGAAAGTGAAATTATTGATGGTGACTTTGGTGGATAATAGTGATACCTGGGTGCATTGATCATGTATGGTGGTCGGTCATGGAGATCAATATTTAGGATCCATTAGATTTATTTTATTCCAATTATTGTCAAGTTGGGACTTCATTTCTGGTTTAGCGTGTATTTTTCCCCGTTACACTTTGGTTTTATTTCTTCATACTATGGTGTATTATCTAGATATTATTCCATGCATTTTTTACTCTTGGTGTTAGTGTCTATTATTATTCTTATTCATTATTTCATAGAGATTATATGAGTGCGTGCATGTAAGAACATTAGAAAAAATTTTCTTATTTCATTTATTCCTTCTCAACACTCGTCTCTAGCCCCTGGAATATTGGATCAAGGCATGGGGTTGTCATGAATTGGCCTTATACTGACCTAGAAGGCTCCAGTGGGTCAGGTCATGAAATGGTGGTTACATAATTGTACCTTATAAATAAGGATAAAATATTTCAAGGGGATTAATCTCAATATATTTGATTTAACCATCTTGAAAGAGCTTTGTTAAATGCTTCTTGTTTACATGACTAAGATAGTTATTACATTATTAGGTATTAAATGAGTCTCGCATATTTGTTTCATTATCAATTACAAATATTTGTTTTTCATGATTTAATATATAAAGAAGATTATTTAACTATCCTATACTATAAAATATTCTACCATTATAAAAGTATCAACCCTAATATCCAAATCTGAAAATAAGTCCATCCATGTCTATACAAGAAATGAAAATAAGGTACTTGGTAATACTAGGAACATAATAAAAATTCTTTAAAACCAAAATAAAACATGTTGGAAATGTGATATGGCAATCTAGAAAGGCTAGTGCATCTATTCTTACTCCATTATGGACCTGTAGATCCACATCATCTTTGGAAACCTTCCGAGAATTACTTGGTTCTTTTATTTAGATATAAATGCGAGCACCGTATGCATTATCTAATACCCAAATTATAGATATAGAAGGATTAATCTCAATAAAAAATGAAAAAAATATTACCCTTTATTATTTTGTTTAGTGAAATTACTCTTCTAGTGGCTCTAATTTCCCCATGAAAAAAATATCACATATTGTTCCTTTCATTACCTCAAGATTTTATTCTTCTTAGAAGGATGGTTCTCCAGAGACTTATACATAGAATGCGTCTTCGACCCCTTTTACATGTGCCTCATATTATTATTTACCATATTGACCATGGGGTTATCATGCCCCATTTATTTATCAACACAGATAATAATATTAATACATTTTCTTAGTGTCTTCTTGTTGTTACTTATATTATAATTCTTAATAAAATCGAAGAAGTTTTTTGGTAGTGAGGATAGATTGATATATGTGAGTATCTCATCAGGGATCCCAAACCCCAAGATGTATATAAACTCAATTTTTCCAATTTTTAACACCATAATTTTTTTTGAAATCTATTTTTTTGAATAAATTTAATTTCTTCTATAGTTTTCATTACAAGAACCACCAAGATTTAACGAGACACGATATAATAATATTATTATTTAAAATAGATTATTATAACCTACCTATTAAATTTGGTGGTGTTAATAGGAATAACTATATTTTTAAAATTAATCATAATGGTTTTAGATAAATAAAATATATTTTAAAATAAGTACTTAATTTTTCGTAAAGTCATTATAAGCTTCGAAAAACTTTTTTTTTAAAAAATTATTTACTTGTGAACAAATAAGAAACTTAATTACTAAAAATTTTATAAAATGTATTGTAAAAAAGTAACTTCATTTTTGGAATCAAAATATAAAAATTATATTAGGTTTAGTTTTTGATAATTTTCTCCAAAGATTAATTTTTCATTGAATAGTAAAAAATACTAATTTTTATTAAAAAATGGGTTTTCATTTAAATAAATTAAAAAGTTAAATATTATTTATAAAAGTTTTTAAATTAATATAGGTTCAATTATATATTTATTAATAAAATTTAGTTCATTAGGATCAATTTCATATAAAATTTTGATATTAAAACGATTTATACTTATGAAATGTTTCTCCTTAGAAAACCATTTTTTTGGTCATGTATTTTGGTTTATTTTTAAATTAAAATTATCCACTTGTGGAAATGAAAATTTGAAGAATGTATTAAATAATTATAATAAAAGTAATTAAAATTATTTAATAAGGCAAACTTAATTTTTGTTCAAATGAATAGTAAAAATAGAAAAAATTAATTATCGCAGGTAAGGTTAAAACTAATTTATAAGGGGGTTAAACAAAAAGGATACTGGTTAGAATTACATAAAAACTTGACTAGTTCCAATTGGATGGATATATTTAGATCATTATTACCTTATTCTTATTTTTTATTTTATTTTGAGACATTTTTTCATGAAAGTGACCAATAAACTAATTTAATGAAAAAGAAAAAATGTCACCATCTTCCTTTTAAATTTCAATTATGTGTTCACATAAGGAAAAAAGAAATATGTGAATGAATATTTATGTTAATTTTTAGAATAATGAAATTAATTTCATGAGAGTTATTTATTTTTAATTTTTTATTAAGTATATAATTAATTTAAATTATTAAGAAACCCCAATGTAGTAATGATTTAATTAATAAAAGACTAAAATAAATGTTACTAGATATATTATATGTAATATAAACTGAATGAATTATTATATTTCATGATTTTTTAGGTGAATATAACATTATATATAGGTGTGAAAATTATATATTATAATTCAACCTTTATCTTGATGTTTTTAAATCCAAATTAAATGTATTGTGTCAAAATTGACATTAATGTTATTTTTATAATAAATAAAAATTTATTAAATGATTTAAATCTCCATAAAACACTATACTATACCATGATATTGGTATATTTTTTAACATATAAATCATGGTCCATTAATTTACCAATGGACCTTTTATAATAATTATATTGACTCCTAAATTGTAAAAAAATATTATTAACATAGTAAAGGGTAAAATTGGGTTTTGAGACTTTCATACGATCGCATTAAAATTAATTTTACAAACACATAGTATTTTTAATTTATAAATTAGATTTTATATTTAGAACGAATGGGTATAAAATTTCTAATTATTCTCATTTATCTTTTGTCTTAAATGATAAATTACTTAGGTAAAAAGACTAGTTATAGTAGTGAAAAATAAAATGGTAAAAGTAAGGAAACTTAGTAGTTAAGGAACAACATGTTTAAAAAATTTGTTTTTTTTGTAGTGGAGGTTTGGATCAACCATATATTATCTTTACTCATTTAATTATCAATTTTTGAGGAATTTTGGGTGAGTGTGACTTCCCATTATTTAAGGAGTTTGGGTATTTACAAAAATACCACTCCTCACTTATAAAAGGTCACCTCATCCCCTTAATTATTCAAACCTCCTAATAAATTTGGATAAAAAAACACTAAAAAAATACTTTTAAAAAATAATTATCCATTTTTTATAGATGATGGTCATCCCAAAATACCCACCTAGGTTCCTTAGTAATGGATCCAAAGGGGGTTGTTCTAAGTGAAGGTAATTATCTTCACTAAGATCTTTGTTATTACTCCTCCTCTTACAACCTTAATTAATGTTATATTAATTATAATATAATAAAAACAGTATAAAACATATAATGATATGTTATTATGTTGGTTTCATAACCAATATACATTTCCTCTTCCATCAAATTAGAAACCAAACCGTCGATCATGTGTACGGAGGACTACCACCTCACAAATCGATGTTATTAATTTTCCATAAACACCTCTCATGGAGGGATATAATTATGGATTTAATATTTATATAGTATTTTTATGATATTTATATACCTATGTAATTATAATACCACATATACCTTCTTACACCCCAACACATTGGAAAAAAATAACGTCACTCATGTGTACGGCGGACAACCGCCTCGCAAACTGATGTGATGTGTTTTTAATTTATATTTTACTTGGATGGTAATAATAATAAATTAAATGAATATATATATATATATATGATATTTTAAAAATATATATATTTATATAATTGTGATATCACATATACCTCTTTACTTTTCATTCTGTGGGGGATACAATAACATCGTTCGTGTGTATGTAAGAATACCATCTCACGAACTGATGTGATTCATTTTTCAATAACACCTTTCATGGAAGGTAATAAGGGTTTATTTAAGAAAAATATATGATATATATGGAATAAAAATGATTCTTTAAGCTTAATATACTATTTATGTTTCTTTTGTTTCATCCATTGTGAAAATGGAGATATCGTTCATGCATAATACAACCTACCGTCTCCATGAATGGTGTAATTCAATTTATATCTCTGAATTTAATGGATTACTATGAATTCTTATATAATGACTATATATGATATTTATATCATTTTTGAAATTTTTTATTTTATGGAACCAAGATAAAACTATAAGTTCTGAACATACAAAACCAAAACATACATGATAAAAAATGAATCCATTATTACACGAAACATGATTTTAACAAAGAATTGTTCATAAATTGGTAATAAAAGCTCATAAGTAGATCATATATGGTATTATAAATATTATTATGGTCCTATAATATATGTATAATAATACTAAATTTATTATAAAGGAGTTTCAAATGTGTATAAAGGAATTAAAGACTTAAGATAAAGGATTTTTGTCTTAATTTTTTTTCTTTGTGACATACATTATGTTATACACCTATCTTATTTTATGAGGAATATATACAGTCCCTTTGAAATTAAATATCATGAATTTATTTATTCCCATAATATTTTATGTTTCATTTAATTTTATTCCTTTATGGGGATTATGATTGAAAGTTACAAAGTGGTATGGGTTTTGATGATACAATCTCATCATTTATTAGATTTATTTATGTTTATACTTCAAAAGATGAAATATTATAAAATATATCTCACGAAACACATGAATTTTCTTCTCCAATGGTTATTTATTTAGAACACATGTTTTCCATTCATTTTCATATCTTTATGTGGTCATTATTCCAAAAGAATGTTTTCAAAGAAAACCAGTGTTTTTCTCTCTTCGGAAGAAAACCCTTTTTATTACATATCCATGTTTTCTAAAAATATTTTCAAGGATTTTTTTAATATTAAAATGTTAATTTGTTAAGTCATTTTTACCCATGTTTGACTTTTTATAAAAAAAATTAAAGTAGACTTCTTGTCGTTTTCTGAATGATGTACTTTTGGCTTATAACCAAAAATGTGAAAGGAATATTTTTTTTAAACTTTCATAGAATAAAAAGTATCTTCCACCATAATAACCACTCAATGTTTTAAAGATTACTTTATACGTTTCAAATTTTATTTTAACTAAAAATTATTTTCACATTTTTTTGGGTGAAATTTTATTTTTTCTTAGACTGAAAAGATTATTTTTATCAATGAATGTTTAAAATGAACTTTAAAACTTCCTTTATAAGTTTCCAAAGTTATTTTAAATTAAAATTATTTTGAAAACGATTTATTTTTAAAAAAAGTGTTTTTTGAAGTTGAAAGGATATTTTATTCAAGAAATGTTCAAAGTGATATTTCAAAATCATTTTTCATCTATGATGACATCCTTTGATGTAACTTATGCTTTAATGGGGATATGATTCAAGCATACCATTATTATTATTTCACTGAATAATTTTTGTTTATGATGACATAATGTTTTTGAAACGTATTTCTTTTCCATTGGATATACTATTATGAAATGTTTTATGAAGCCCATTTATTTTCATGGATTACTATATTATGAATGTTTTATGATATTGTGGAACAAATATATAAAATTTTAATTATGTGATGGGTGGGACCTATATCTCCCTCTAATTAATTTGGAATTTATTAATGATATATTATCTAAAAAGGTACATGGTAGGTTATTCCAAGCCTAAAGATGGTACACGAGAGGTTAGAAAAATTCTGAAAGAGGGTATAATGGTGTTTATCCTAGGCCTATAATAGGGTACAAAGGAGGTTATCCCAAGACTGAAGTAGGTATGTGGTTGGTTAGAACAAGCATAACATGTTATACATGTCTTGATGGATATCCTTGACATAATATTTCTTTTACTTATGTGTATCACACAAATATATTTATTATACCGGTGTTATTCTCTCATGACTCATGTTCGTTGATTCCATTATGTTTCCTGTCTTATGAACTATAAATATTTATGTTATTACTCACATTTATGATCAATTTTATTCAAGGTACCATTTTAAAATGTTATTCTCATATTATCATACCCATACACTCATGTTATATTGATATCTCCCATTTTTACCCTTACTAAGCATCTGTTCTCACCTTTTTTATGTTTCATTTCCCCAAGATATAAAGAAATTTATTATGTATAATATTTATAAAAATGGATATAATTATGAATAAATTAGTGGGAGATGATGTAACTAAATTATGGACCTATTTTTTATTTTTATAAGTTTCCAAACCCACTAGACCTAAATTATTTTGGAATGGATCGTTATGTTTTGTAATGAATATTCATCTACCAAGAAAAAATATTAATTTAGGAGAAGTTTGGGTCTTTACAGTTTGTATCAGATAAAGGTTTAGTTAAAATTTGAAAATTAGTATGATATAACTTTAGTTATAACCCTTAGTTTAATCATAAGTACAAGATAATGTATTATGTTATGGTAATGAATGGTTTTTTGGTTTTCCTAGAAATAAATCCCTATCGGATACTACAAGTGGACATAGTTTTAACATAGATGCATCTAGGGGATAAAACCATGAAAATATGAGGTATAGTATATATCAACCATCATTATAGTGCATAGTGAGTGTTACCTTACTATGAACCTGGTTTAACACTCGAAGGGTATATGATTTGGTTAATCAATATTTTCTTTATGAATCATTATGAAGGATTTAAATTGACTATAATCACAAATGACCTAGGTTAAACCTATTATATCATAGATCAAATAGTTATTGTTATGATTTATTAATCATATAAATTATTTTTAATATTATTTTGTTTTTCACTTTGAATATTGTTGATAACACTATTCTTTTAAGTTTTAGTCGACTACCGAAACAAAAATGAACTGGGTCAATGTTGAATGTGATAGATAATGTGTTGATAATAAACCAAATGGGATGATGAATAGAGTGAAATATATTTTTATTATTATTAATAATTTATCATGATATATGATTAAAAAATTACGCCTTAACCAACACTTAGACTCATTAAAAAAGGTAAGGATAAAGTTTGTTGAGATCTTGGGTGGTGGATACCCAAGAGGAAAGAAGTTTTAGTACCCTATATGTAGAAAATGTGGGATGAAGAAATTAAGGGAGTGTCTCAAAGGTATGAGAAGATGTTTTATGTGTGGAGAATAAGGTCACAATGTAATAAATTTCTATGGAAAAATGAAAAGTCCAGTTACCACAATGGATGAGAATAATAGTCTCCCTAAGCCATTTTCAGTCATTAAATGTTATAAATGCGGAAAGTAAGGGATTAATAAAAATCCTTGTCCAAGGTATAAATATCAAGAAAAGGATCAACAAGGTAATATAAGTAAAGGTTTTTTTATTTATGATGAAGAGACTAAAAATTAAATATGAAAGTAAATGGGTATTAATGAATAAGATGATGAATACTAGTAAATGGTTTAAGAATAAAGTGGGATGATTGAAGTTATAATGTATTGGAACTCAAGAATCATATTATATGAATCATTAAATATATAATTATTGATATATATAATTTTATCATTAAGTATTTTCATGAATATATTAAATGGAATGGATGATCTAGAAATGTGATTTAATTGAAAGGTGATATTTTATGAAAAACAAATGATTTATGGATAGGTAACCCTTAATATGTTCTTGTTGTTGAGATAATGATGTTGGGATAAAGTGACGATTGATATGGATAAATTAAATTAAATAATATTCATTTTCTTGGAACTGATTAATTAGTTTATGAAAAAGTGTTTTTTGTTATCATTGATGGAGTTTACAACATTTTTGGATTTATGGAATATATTCAATAATATGTGATTTTATTTATTAAGTGATGAAAGAGTAAATTTTTGAAAGTTTATATGTTTTCAATAATTTTTTATGGGAATTCAGGACATTACCATGTTTCAAGATAATATAATATAAATTTATTCACATCTTTTTTATGTGACATTAAGAGCTACTTAATGTTGTTTAGAGTATTAATGATGATTTTATTTTTGAAATTTAGTGACCTTATTTCTAAATATTTTTATTTTAATTTTTTTCATACTTAGAGGATCATTAAGGTTAAATATTCATGGAATGGATTAACTTGATATTTGGATGTTATTGGATATCTTGTGCTAGTCATTTTGGTTATTGTTAATATTTTGAGGCTGAAGGAATGACTTGTGAATATTATATTGATTTTAATGTTTTAGGTATAAAAAAATTGATCATTAATATTAATTTGATGGTGAAGGGAAAATTGATTGAAGAAAAACCAAAGGATGAAATTATTATTATGATATAAAGGAAATTTAATACCTAGATATTTGGTTCCCTATGAAATTCATGATCATATCAGGACAATAGATTATAATTTTTTACTTCTAATGATCATCTTTCAAATCCATGATTTGTTTCATGTATCTCTCAAGAGTAAGTACATACATGATCCGTCACATGTACTAAAATAAGCGTTTGTACTGTTGGGGAAATTTATTAATTTGGAGGAACAATTAATAGGGATTATTTATCGTACAGAGATAGTTATATGAAAAAATACCACTCACCTATTCAAAGTTTTATATCAAAACCACCAGCTTAAGGAAGCTATGTGGGAACCTAAGGATGCAATGAGGAAGAAGAATCCTCAGTTTATTATACTAACATGAAGGAATTTCAAGGTAAAAATTCAGTTTAAGGTGGGTAGAATGTAAAACATTTAGATTTAATATAATATATTTTTCTGAATAAATTTAATTTCTTCTATAACATTCATTACAAGAAAGAACAATTTTTAATAAGCCACAATATATTATACATATTATTAAAACTTGACATTTATAAACTATTAATTAAATACTGTTATATGAATATGAATAAATTATTTTTTAAAATTAATAATAAAGGTTTTAGATAAATAAAATACATTTATCAATAAGTATATAATTTTTAGTAACATCTTTATATTCTTTGAAAAAACATTTTTTCTAAAAAAATGAATTCTATTTCTATTTTTGAAAAAATAAAAAAATTAATATTTGAAAATTTTATAAAATTTATTTTAAAAAATTAACTTAATTTTTGTTATCAAAATTTCCAAATTATCTTAGGGGTGATATTCGAGAATTTTCTTAAATGATTAATCTTTTGATGAATAATTAAAAATAACGATTTTTATTAAAAAATTCCATTTCATTTAAAGTATTTATAAAGTTATATATATATTTTAAAAATTTTAAAATAAAAATTATTCCAATTATATAATTCAAAATCCAATTTATTTCATTGGGATAAATTTCATATTGATTTTTTATATTAAAACATTCTATACTTATAAAAATATTCTCTTTGGAAAACCATTTTTTCATTGCATCTATGGGTTTAATTTTAAATTAAAATTTTACACTAATGTAAATGGGATTTATAAAAATTGAATAAATATTTTGAATCAAAATATTTTCACTTATTTAATAATTTGAACTTAATTTTTGTTAAAAATGAATGTTAAAAACAATAAAAATTAATTACTGCGGTTAAGGATAAAATAGGTTTATAAAGGGTTAAACTAAAAGAATAAGTGTTAAAATGAAAATAATACTTGAACAAATCATATTTTCTAACCATATTTAAACCTTTATTACATTATTATAAATTTATTATGTTCTTTTGGGACAGTTTTCCATGAAAGTGACCGATATAATCATCAAAGTAAAGAAAAAGTAAAAATTTCACCCTATTCCTTTTAAATTTCAATTATGTGTTCACATAGGGACAAAATAAAGATGTGAATAAATATGGATGTTAATGTTGATAATAATGAAATTAATTTAATGGGGGTAATGTTTTTTAATTTTTAGAGTCTATATAAATACTTTAATGTCTTAAGCAACACCAATGCAGTATTTATTAAATTAATAGAAAAATAAAATAAATGACACTAAAAACACTAAAACTAATATAAATTGAATTAATTGTTGTTTTTAATTATTTTTTATTTAAATATAACATTATATATAGGTTTCAAAAATATATATTTGAATTCCACCATTTTATTGATGTTTTTAAACTAAAATCAAATGAATAGTGTTGAAATTTACATTAATGTTAAATTTAATATAAATAACATTATATTAAATGATTTATAATTCCAAAAAAATACCATATGCTACCAATTTATTGGTATGTGATTAAATATATCAATAATGGTCCATTAAAGGACCAATTTACCTTTTATAATAATTAAATTGACCCATAAATAGTAAAAAACATTGTTACCATGGTAAAGGGTAAAATGAGGGTTTGATCATTTCATACGCTTTTGTTTAAATTAATTTTCCAAAAACATAGGTTTTTTTATTTATAAATAGGATTTCATATTTAAAACTATTGGGTATGAATTTTATAATTAGGATCATTCATTTCCAAAGACAAATGATAAATTGAAAAGGTTAAAAGACTAGTTACCCTAGTGAAAACTAAAATGGTAAAAGTAAGGAAACATAGAATTTAAGAAAATATATGTTTAAAACATGTGTTTTTTTTGTAGTGGGGTTTTGGACCAAACATATATTCCCTATAATATTTTAATTATAAATTTTTGAGGCATTTTTGGTGAGAGTGACTTCCCATTATGGAAAACATTTGTGTATTTACAAAAATTCCACTCCTCCTAAATTGTAAAAGGCCACTTCTTTCCCTCTCTTATTCATATATCCTAAGAAATTTGGATTGAACAAACCCTAAAAAAATCCCACATGGGAATTGTTATCAATTCTCTATAGTTATTTTCCACCCCATAAGTCCAACCATAGTGTCCTTAATAAGAGATCTAAAGGGGGTTGTCTTAAATAAAGGTAATTGTATTCACTGAGATATTTATTTTTACTCCTCATCTTACCACCTTAATTGATGTTATATTATTTAAAATATAATAAAAATAGTATATACCATTTAATAATATGTTTTTATGTAGATTTAATAACATATATTAATCTCCTCTTCAATTAAATAGGAAATAAAACCATCGATTGTGTGCACGACGAACTACCGCCTCACAAATTGATGTTATTAATTTTTCTGTATCCCCCTCTCATGGATGGATATAATTATGGATTTATTATTTATATATGATATTTATGATATTTTTATACCAATGTAATTACAATACCACATCTACCTTCTTACCACCTAACCTGTTGGAAAACAATAATGTTGCTTGTGTCTACGACGGACCATTGCCTCACGAACCGATGTGACGTGTTTTTCATTTCTATTTTACTTGGATGAAAATAAGGATAGATTAAATGAATAAATAAGATATTTCTAAAATAATTATATATTTTGAAAAAATCCCTCAAGGTAATGTTGATCTATTATTTGGTGGATTATGTTTGTTGAAAAAGTGAGTTTCCATAGAAAGTTGTGGATTCTATAGAGATTGATGAAAAAATATGTTGACAAAGATTCAAGAAAATGGAATGGATTCCCTGGAAGTGGTACAAAAATTGAATATATAAGTTGATTACATTTCCAAGTGTTTGGAAAATTTTTGGGATCCAAAATTTGGATGTTGTCTTACATCATGAAAATAGGATTTATTTGAAGGCCTTATAAAAATATGGAAAATGAATGAGTTTTGTAAAGAATGGAATTTTCAAAGGTAGTTTTGAGAAGGTATAAAGAAGTTGAGGGTTATCTCCATGATTATGAAGAGATTTGTGAATGGAAAATTTTCCTGGATCATCGTGAGATAGGGACCATCACCAAATAGTGATGATGTAGCTAGAAGCTTTTGGAATCTATAGAAATGCCTATAATTGGGTCTCTACCCCCTTCAAAAAAGTATCAGGACTCAATGAAAATTCTATGTCTCTATATTTGTGAAGGTGGTTCATGAGAAAATTTTTGTAAAGGCAATTAAAGTTCATTGGATTATTTGACCATTATGAAAGAATTAATATACATGAAGGCTATAAAAAATGACTGAAAGGTGTAAACTTCAAGAAGGCTATGTGAGATTCATGAAATTTTTGATCTTTGCGAAAGAAGGTTTCTTTGTGAAGGATATTTGAGCTTCATAAAATAGAGAGATTTGCGAAGGCAGTGAGCATTGAAAAACTATTTAATAAGGGATTTCCATGTAAATATTTAGTAAAGTGATATTCAATAGTCAGATGAATGTGGAACTTAATGAGACACTAAATGAGGTGTAAAACACATTGATTCAAGTGATAAAAGGAGGAAATTATAAAGAAGTAGTGGGGACAATTCAGTTGAGAGAGAAGTTAGCTTTCATATTGTGATTGGTTGTAAACCAAGAGGGATAGTGAGTCCGCTCCAAACATTGTAACAATAGTGCTCTTTTAGTGGATTTTTGATAAGACTCATTTGTATATATACTTTCCTGTCATTTATTCCTAGTTTTTTCATTTAATTATTTGATAATGCATTTGATATGTGTCTAATTTTGTATAAAAAAGAGTCATAGGTTTTCAAGAAAGAAAAGGCAGAAAAAGTACAAAATCATCCAAGCACATGTCGTGATGATGAAATTCACATCACGTATCTGAGTATCACAACCTAACCCAATCTGTGAAGCCAATTCATGAACCCAGATCCAGAAGGAAAAAGCTATTACACATGGTGACTAGACCAGCCATGTCGTGACACCTAGTCAAACTGGTTAGCAAGAAATCTGTGAGGATTCAACACAAAAGCTACCACGCTAGAGTACACATCATGAAACACATCTACACGTCATGTACCTGGTCAAACATCCTATCCATGAGAATCACATGCCACACTGGATATTCGAACAAAAATTCCACTGATCGAGGGAACACATCATGTACTATAGGTACACGTTGTGAGAAAAAACACCTATATAAGGAATGGAGCGGTAGAGTATTAAAAGATATAGAGAGAGATCTTCCTTCTCCCCTCTCGATTCCCTATGATACATTCTTACTCTTTTCCCTTTTGAACTCAATTTATTCGTAGTTTTTTCACATTTCATTCAATTCAAGGGCTGTGGAGCTTACTTTCTTCAACAATTTATTTTCCTCGTTTCGCACTTAAATTTCAATTACGATTTCTATCTCAAGTAAGTTATTTAGTTTAATTCATAATTCTCTTTAGCATGTTTTCTCTTCGTCATCCCATAATCACCCTTTTATAAATCTATTAAGCATGATTTATCTAGATTATTTTTATTGTTCAACTATCCCTAATTAGTAGCTAAATTTCTTAGGGATAGGGATTAATCTCGATGTATCTGCATAATTGAATATACCATTTAATCTAAAATTGTAAAGCCTAATTGAATTAGTAACTAGGATATGGACCCCTGGTCTATCCCATTTGTGTGAACATACCTGACCACAACATGGTCAAACAAATGACCATATCCTAATTGGAGTAGACTAAGCTATGAACAATAGATTTGGATACTTTATGCTCATAAAGACAAAATTAATGCACCTAGGATGTCACTACCTCCCGAACATGGAATAGCTACTTCCCAGGTAGGACTAGGAGGCTAAGACCAAAGTCAACTAGTGACCCCTATTTTCTTCACAGACTAAGACATAGGATCTTTCCAAAGTAATAATTAATATAAATTCTTCACCCAGATAGTCAACTTGATCCAGGACCCTCATTTATCATTTAAAGTCATCACAAAATAGAACTTAGGCCAAACTCCAAAAAAAATACTTCTATAAAGGACTCCCTTATAAATTTATAAATCATATCCTCTCAAAGTTTAAATAGAATTCTCCCTATGGATTTGAACCTGTACTCACACTACACTACGTCTTAGTAGTTGGTGAATGTTTGGGACAAATTATAAATTCAAATTTGATTCACACTGGAGTAAGTAACAACATCACCGCGTAGAGGCCATCAAATTTCTGGTGTCGTTGCTGGGGAGACAACACTGTTTCGTAGAAGAACTCTGGGTTTTATAAAACTTAGTATTAACTTTCCATCACCCATTTTTGTATTTCTTTTCTAGATTTCCTTGTGCCTTATCCTTCATCTTCAGTTCATGTACCAAGGTCTCTGGACCCGATCAAGTAACCGTGAAGCACAAGAACCTTTGGCCCTTGATCTTGAGATCAAAAGAAATATTATTTCACCCCACCGGTCAACAATGGATGAGAAACATAACAATGTGGGACCTAACCCATCAAACAATCTAATCATACCGAGAAAACACCCGATGCACCCTGAGAAGACCATTAGGGACTATGGATTGACATAAATCCATGGTATGACTCCAAGCATTATTCTCCCACCAATTCAAGCCCGTATCTTTGAAATAAAGCCTAGACTCATCCATATGATCCAAAACATGGGACAATTTGGTGTTCTTTGGAGCGAAGAACCACATGAACATATTTCCAATTTCCTGGAGGTTTGCGATACCTTTCGAAACTAGGGATTTTCTTCTGACATGATAAGACTCTATTTAATTACTTTTTCATTAAGATATAGAGATAAAGATTGGATCAAAAACCAAGCTCCTGAGTTAATTATGACTTGGGATGAGGTCAAAAAAAAATTATCGATAAATAATTTCCACTAATCCAAACCCGAGAAACTTCATAATGACATTCAGAAATTTGCACAAATAGATGGAGAATCCTTGTGGGAAGCATGGGATCAATTAAAAGAACTCATGAGAAAATTTCCACATCAAGAACTTGAAACTTTGATTCAAATGAAAATATTTTATCAAGGAATCTAGCTAGTGGCACGAATAGTTGTCGATGCTTCCGCTGATGGAGGTCTGATGTTCAAAACACCTAACGCAGGTAGAGCTATTTTGGATGAAGGATCCCATAATTCCAGTCTATGGAAAAGTGACCGTGGAATACCCCAATGTGGAATCTACCAAGTTGATGAAACCACCCGGTTATCAGCGCAAGTCAAAGCGTTAACCAAGAAGCTTGAGTAATTTTAAATACCAACCACACAACCCCCTCATACCCCAGTCATGGAGATCCAGTCATGTGAGATGTGAAGTAGACTGCACCAATATCAAGACTGAAAAGTTGGATATGAGGAACCAAACAATTTTAATTATGTTAATTACAATAAATAAAGTCAACAATTTCAGTAGTAACAACAACAACCATTTTTTTAACCGAGGTCTTCTTAGCAGGAGCCTCAGAAAAATCAAGAATATTTTCAGCAGCATAGTGATAAAGCTCAGTTCCGCAACCTGTGTATCCACCAATGAACCCTGTCCTGAGACCACAACAGCTAACATATCCGTAGAAACCATTTTTGAGGACCTAAAAAAACAATTTCCACCAACCCAAAAAAGACCACAAAAACCGCCTCCACCACTTTAAAGCAACATGGAGAACCTCATGACATCCTTGGTTTAAAAATCATATCAAATGATGACCATGAAGGAGATAGAAATGAAAAATCAGTGAGCAACTTTAAGAAACTTGGAGATGAAAATGGGACAGATATCAATAACCTTATCTGAAAGATTACTAGGTACTCTACCCGGTAACATTGAGACATACCCATTAAATGAAGCTAAGGTTGTAGTGATGAGTAGTAGAAAAGTATTATATTTCCAACAATAAAAGGAAACAGGGTCACTGGAAGATCCCAAGAAACAACTAGAAAATGTAGAAGCAATACTAGTTGTAAAAGAGTAATCCCCCAAAAAACCAAAGGAACACATTTATGTATCCCCAACTCCATACAAAACACCTCTTCCATTTCCTAAAAGAGAAAGTCAAGGTAAATAGGAGTCTCAATACAAAAAATTCCTCAAAATGTTCAAACAATTGCATATCAACATTCATTTTTTGAAGGAAATCACTCAAATGACTGTTTATGAAAAATTTCCCAAAGAATTTATATCAAACAAAAGAAAGATAGAAAATGTAGGAGTCATATCATTAAATGAAGAATTCTCTACTGTTGTACAACATAAAATCCCACCAAAGATGAGAGATCATGGAAGCTTTTCAATTCTACGTGCAATAGGAGAGTACAAATTTGGAAGAGCACTCTAAGATATTGGAGAAAGAATTAACCTGATGCCGATGAGTGTTTTCCACAAACTTGAACTCCAAGAGCTCAAGGAAACAAGAGTATCACTGTAGTTATTCGATTGTTATGTTAAGTACCCACATGGTATTCTTGAATATATTCCAGTTAAAGTTAGCAAATTTATTTTTCCAGTAGACTTTATAGTTTTAGACATGGAAGAGGAATGAGATGTCCTAATCATTCTCGTAAGAACCTTCCTAGAAATATTGAAGGACTTGATTAATGTTAATAAAGGAAGTCTAATCTTCAGAGTAGAATAATAGAAAGTAGTGTTTGACCTGATAAAGGATGCACAACATTCAGATGATATAGTTGATTTTCATTCCATCTCTCTCACTTAGTAAGAAGGGGAGTACATAGATATTGAGGAAGAGAACGATGCTTTAGGTTCAGAAAATGAATAAGACTATGACTTCAAGGAATTCATATTTATTTAACCACTTACCAGAGACACCATACCACAATTTATCCCATCCATCATTCATCCACCCAAGTTGAACTTGAAACCTTTACTAAGTACATTGAAGTACTCATACTTAGGAGATTCATTATCTTTACCCATTATTATCAACGCTGAACTATCTCAGGATCAGGAAGAAAAACAAGTTGATGTCCTAAAAAGACACAAGAAATTAATTTCCTGGGGGGTGGCTGATATTAAGGGAATTAATCCTTCAGATTGAACCCACTAGATTTTACTCAAAGAAGATGAAAAACCAAAAAGACAACCTCAGAGGCGGCTTACGCCACCAATGAAGGAGGTTTTCAAGAAGAAAGTGCTGAATCTTATGGATTCCAGAACAATATTTCCTATCCAGGATAGTGAATGGGTGAGTCCCCTCCAAGTCATGCCCCAAAAGGGAGTACCCACTGTAGAAAATACAGCTGATAAAGAACTCATTTGAACATGCACCATCACTGGATGGAGAGTTTTTGTAGATTACAGATGTTTGAATGCAATAATAGGGAAATATATTTTTCCTTTACCTTTTATATAAAAATTATTTAGAGGCTAGGGGACATGATTTCTACTATTTACTAGATGGCTATTTAGGATATAATCAAATTACAATAGACCCCACTGATTGGCCCAAAACCACCTTCACCCTCCCCTTCAATAGTTTTGCATATAGATGCATGCCATTCGATATGTGGAACTCACCAAAAACATTCCAAAGATTCATGAAACACATCTTTCATGATATGGATGAATAATTTCTCAAAATATTCCTGCAAAATTTATCTATATATAGAAGATCATTTGATATCTATCTAAGAAATCTAGAACTAGTTCTCCAATGTTTTGAGGAGAAATGATTAATACTGAATTGGAAAAAATGTAACTTTATGGTGCAATGAGGAATTGTTCTAGGACAAAAATATCTAAAGAAATCATTGAGGTTGATCCCGCAAAGATCATGGTCATCAAGGATCTTCTGGAACCATTAAATGTAAAAGGGATAAAAAGTTTCCTTGGGCATGATGGATTCTACAGAAACTTCATAACCAATTTTTTCAAAGTCATACATCCATTGACACACTTGTTATCAAAGGAAATTTATTTTTAATTTGATGAGGACTGCCGACAAGATTTTGAAACACTGAAAACTAATCTGATTACATCTCCGATAATCATTACACCAAACTAGGAAAATGAGTTTTAGATTATGTGTGATGCCAGCAACCTTTCTGTAGGATATGTGCTCGGACAACTTATTGAAAATATCTTCTACACAATCTATTATGCCATCCACACATTGAATGAAGCCCATATAAATTATATGACTACGAAGAAGGATCTCCTTTCCGTCATATATTCCATTGAAAGGTCCATTCATACCTCTTTATATCCAAAGTCATCATCCATACAGACCATTCCGCCCTTCGATACCCGATGTACAAGAAATATGCAAAACCAAGATTGATACATTGGATTATTTTGCTGCAATAATTCGACATTTTAATCAAGGACACTAAAGGTACATAAAAATTCATTGCTGACCACCTCTCCCAATTACCCATGACCATTATTAAAGAATATAAAGAGACTGATATTGAAGCATATTTTCCAAATGAGACATTATTTAGTGCCAAAAATTAGCCTTGGTTATCAGACATGGCCAATTATCTTGCCACATGATATTTCTACCATGACCTCTCATACCAGCAATGTAAGAAATTTTTGTCTCATTCTAAACATTATGTTTGGGACAAACCATTTCTATTCAAGCATTGTTCCAATTTCCTTTTACAACACTGCATCCTAGAGGAAGATATACAAAATGTGATCGAAATGTTCCACAAATCTCCAACTGGTGGCCATCATGGACTAGAGTGAACAGTGGCAAAGATCCTACAAAGTGAATTTTTCTGGCTTTCATTCCATCACAATTCTAGGGGAGTCTCTCATCAATGTGATAGATTTCAAAGAGTGGGGAACATCAGTAAAATAAATGAGAGCCATAAAACCCTATTCTAGAAGTTGATGTTTTTGATGTCTAGGGTATTGACTTTATGGGACCATTCCCCTCGTCACATGGCATGAATTACATTAGAGTTGCAGTAGTCTATGTTTCCATGTGGGTTGAATCTGAAGCCACAACACATGAAACAACAAAGGTAGTCATGAATTTTATTCAAAAGAATGTTTTTTCATGTTTTGGATTTTCATGGATACTCATTAGAGATCGTAGAACACATTTCTCAAATCATCTAGTATCAAAAATTATTAAAGAATATGGCATTCACTACAACACCATAACCCCCTATCACCCAAAAACAAGAAGGAAAGTTGAATTTTAAAATAGGGAGGTGAAAAAAATCTTAGAAAATACTATCAAAACCAATAGAAGTTATTGAAGCCTGAAATTGGATGATGCATTTTGGGAATACCGAACTACGTACAAAACACCCACATAGACCACCCCATTTAGACTGGTTTATGGTAAACCATGTCATCTTTTAGTGGAATTGGAACATCATTCATTCTTGGAAATTAAAAATATGAATCTGCATTTAGAAAAGGATGGAGATGAATAATTATTTCAATTAACGACATTGAAATAAATCAGGATAGATGAATAAGAAAACTCAAGGATTTACAAGGAAAAAATGGAACAAACAATGTATTATAAGACGTACCTTCATTCCAGAAAATAAGGCTTTTCTGTTCAATTCTAGATTAAGACTATTCCCAGGGAAGTTTAAGTCATGATGGTCTCGTCCTTTTGAGGTTTCCACATTTTTCCTTATGGAATAATTTAAACTCAATGAGATGGAGAACCAAAATTCAAATTAAATGGTCAAAGGTTAAAGATATTTTAGGAACAATTCCATGAAGGCTGTGTCCTCAACCTCAAGTTCCAATAAAAATTAAAAGGAGTCAAGCTCCAAAAATTAAAGGAAGTACTAAATAGGAGGCATCCTAGGTTAGTAACTCTTTAGGTAAGTTATATTAAGATCGTTGAGGAAGACTCTGTAGTTTCAAGGAAGATAAAGTATGAAAGACACATGGAAATCGGGAAAACCATAGCTAAGTACACATCGTGTACCTCATGATCACGTCATGTATCTTTTTATCTGAGAAAAAAATAAATAGCACTTGAACCAATTTGTACACATCGTGAACTCTTTCTGTTCAGTTTTTAAAAAATTGCAGGTCATGACTTGCAATGTCACGACCCACATCCTTTTACCCCAACACCTCGCCTCCCCCTCTCCCTCTCCCTCACAGTCACGAAAAACAAACCCAACCCTCCCTCTCCCTCTCCCTCATGGTCATGACACACAAACCCAACCCACCCCTCTCCCTCTTCATCATGGTCATGACACACACACCGAACCCTCCCTCCCCCTCACTCTTGTGCCCTAACCTCTCCCTCTCCCTCACTGCCGTGCTACCCGCACCCCTCCCTCATCCCGCGACACTACTCCCCCTCCCTCACTACCACAGTACACAACCCCTCATGCACCAATGGAACACACCAAATGGACACAAACCTCCTATACCACATCTTAATCCTCCTCATCCTCACTATCTGAGGAACAAACCACATCTAAGTTTCCATATACCATCGCTTATAAACCTTATGCACCACCAACAACCCATGTGGAACCAGATTCCTAGGTGTGGTCCGACACCACCATGACTTCTAGTGATGAGGACCTGTACATGCACTCCATCTTATGTTTCTCCAACCCAATGCACAGGGTTAATCTTATCAAGTTACAAGTGAATCCCATGTGGAAAAATAATACCCTGGACATGAGGATCCTCACCCGGCTGAATATTATAGATGCTATCACCGAACTCCTTGAGGATCTTCACATTCACACCATTATCGAGGTCCAAGAGGAGACATAAAGGAAGTTGTTTTTGATTTTTTTCCACCTTTCATATGAGTGTCAACAATATTTGTTTCTTCCCTAGTGGACACCCACACAAGTTGACTTTTTCTAAGTTTGGGGTCAGGCTTGGAATATATACCAATGATTTTTTCATTTCATACATTTATCTGAAACTTCATATCTAACCACCTAGAGACATCTCCTTGAAGTTATGACCTATGATAGCCCACAACCCTCATTCAAATCACGACCCACACATCACTAAGTCCACTCACCTATGGAGTCCATCTTTGTACATCTTACATTGAGCCATAGAACATGGCTGATTTTCCCAGGTTGAGAGTCATGGTAGCATCTCCGAGGTGAATGTGATGATTCTTGCAGTAGTAGTGGGTGGCCCAACCATCAACATGGATACCCAGTTTACTTAGCACTATAGGGCCCTGGTACAACGGACGTGAGGAACACTCATGGGGGGATCTTCACCCACCTGCCTAGGTACCTGGAGGTTTTTGACACTTCACAGCCCCTCACCTTCATTGGAACATTGGAGCTGATCGATCATGTGATTCTACACAAGATGAGGATACTGGTGAAGGAGGGAGACTTATATTTCTTGGAACTAGGCATCTAGGAGCCTGCACCTTAGGAGCAGCCATCAGAAGTAGTAGCAGCATAGCCACCCCAACCTCCTCAGATAGCCACACCTACTAGACCCATACCCACCACCACCACCACCACCACCCCTTCAACCTTACCACCACCATTCTTTGAAACCCTCACCGAGCTCCTAACAGATATCTAGTGCATTTTGAAAATTATTCGCCAACATATTCCCACATCTATATCCCATTCATTGAGCGCATTGAATTTTCCATTCCATTACCCTCACCCACCCCAGCTGACCCATCATCTTACACTATTCCACCACCTCTTTCCATCCAGTCAGACATTCCTCCTGATCTCACTGACCCTACCGCCCAATAGGAGTTCTGGGTAGAGAAGGCCCGTAGGGGAAAGGGAGTAGCTATTAAGGACACCCCTGAGGTCCAATTCATTGATAAAGCTTCCAGAACCACGAACCCAGTTCAAATTAGGACATCACCACCCACCACCCCAGCCCATCCCCACACCTCCGCCGCCACACCACCCACCGTCATTGCACTTCCATCTTCAACTGTTGATGATACTGGCGTGACTACCCCCAACTAGTTGATTGAGACACGGGGAAGTAGGATGACGTTCAAGGATATTTTTGGTGAAGATATCTGATTTTACTTTTCTCCATATTTTGGGATTTTTGGGACTTTTCCATGTAGTTGGGCTGGTTTTGTTTTCATCATTTTGTATCCCACCCTTGTACGGACTTACTAATGTCTATATATACTTGGTCCTTCATTTTTACGTTATGTTGTGTTTTGATTTTCATGTATTTTATTTATCATGTCATGATCCTTAGAATCATCTACCATCCTCGATGGTCCAGCCCCACCATCAGTCTTAGAACAATGGGTGCCCGAGCACATCATAGATATTTCCCGACGGCTTCACGAGATATATTTCACCATTCACCAATAGTAGCAGCTGCTGTGACCAATGATTCCATTATTACCACACCTAATCCATATTCACATGGATTCTCCCAAAGTAATAAACCCAACAAAGAGACCACATGAGCTTGAGGAAACCACCTCTAGAAGATATAAGAGGAAAAGGGGATACTAAGCCGGTGGACCATCTAACAACAATCTACATCCACCCGTCTGGCTGATGATGTTTAGCTAGAGATTTATGGCAGGAAACCCATAGTTCATCCTTGTTTTGTCGTATTGTCATTTACATGTCTAGTTCATTCTCTTTTCATTTTTCATTTTTTTATTTCATGCAGCTACATTGTAAACTTCTCAAAATTTCAATAAAATGAGTCTTTGAGTTTCTCACTATGTATCTCTGCCCTTTTTCTCTACTATTCCAACTGTTTATACCTGTGGACTAATATTTGTTATCTAGCATAGGATTTTCTTCTCTAACACTTTTTTAGGTACACTGGATATTCATGTTATGACAGCACAAACACCCCCATGGAATACTACTTTTCCCAGGGAGCTCTCAATTACCTCTTATTTTCATTTTATCTAATATTCTATTTTAAAAAACTTTAGAAATCACTCTCACACAAATCTCACCTATTTTTCATTGACATTAGGGAAACTATCTCATTTTAAATGTGGTCGGGTATTCTCAAAGTTTCACTGATGATACACTTGAATTTCTATATATATTTTTATTTAATTTATTCATATTTTTTCATTTAATTATTCGATAATGCATGTGGTATGTGTCTAATTTTGCAAGAAAAATATTCATAGGTTTTCAAGAAAGAAAAAGAAGAAAAAGGTCAAAATCAGCCAAGTACACATCATGATGATTAAATTCACATCGTGTACCTGAGGATCACAGCCTAACCCGAGCCATGAAGCCATGTCATGACCATGAATCCCGAACAAAAAAGCTACTACACATCATGACCAGACCGGCCACGTTGTGACGCCCAATAAACCAGTTTGCATGAAAGACATGAGGATTCCACAAAAAGCTACCATTTCGGAGTACACATCATAAAACATGTCTACACATTGTGTACTAGTCAAACATCCTATCTGTGAGAACCATGCGCCACACTGGAGATATGAAGGAAAATGACACGAATCGATGGTACACGTTGTGTACCACATGTACATGTCGTGACAAAAAATTCCTATATAAGGAATGGAGAGGCAGATCATTAAAAGTTATAGAGAGAGCTCTTCCTTCTCCGATCTTGATTCCCTGTGATAAATTATTACTCTTTTCACTTTTTTACTCAATTTATTCACAGTTTTTTCACATTTCATTCAATTTAAGAGATATGGAGCTTACTATCTTTAACACCTTCTTTTCCCCATTCTGCACTTAAATTTCAATTATAATTTTTTTCTCAAGTAAGTAATTTAGTTTAATTCATAATTATCTTATGCATGTTTTCTATTCATCATCCCAGAATATTCCATTTTATAAATATATTAATCATGATTTGTCTTGATTATTTTATTATGTCACTATCCCTAATGAGTAGCTAAATTTCTTAGGGGTAGGGATTATGCTTTATTTATATACATAATTAAATATACCTTTTAATCTAAACTTGGAAAGCCTAATTGAATTAGTAACTAGGCTATAAAACCCTGGTCTATCCCATTTGTGTGAATGTCCATGACCATGGGATAGTCAAACAAACGACCCCATCCTAATTAGAGTAGACTAAGCTATGACCACTAGCTCAGGAGAATTTCTGCTCAGAAACCCAAACTTAATGCACCTAGGATATCGCTACCTCCTAACCACATAATAACTACTTCATAGGTAGGACTAAGAGGCTAAGACCAAATTCAACTAGTGACCCCTTTTTGCTTCACAGACTAAGAAATAGGATCTTTCCAAGGTTAGAATTAAAAGTCATCCTTTACCCTGATACTCGACTTGATCCTGATCCCTCATTTATCATTTAAAGTCATCTCAAAATAGAACTTAGACCAAACTATCAAACAAAATACTTCTGTAAAGAACTCCCTTATAAGTTTAGAAACTAGATCTTCTCAAAGTTTAAATAGTAGTCTCCCTTTGGATTTGACCCCGTACTCCCACTACACTACATCTTAGTAGTTCGTGAACGTTTGGGAAAAATTATAAATTAAAATTTGATTCACACCGGAGGAAGTAATGAAACCACCACAGAGAGTCCATCAGTTTAGTACATCAACACATTTCCATTGTATTCTCCTTGGACATAGCCCAGTGAGGATGAACCAAGTAAAATTGTTGTGTATCGTTCATGCTTTCATTTCTATTCATACATTTCTAAGGGAAAGAGGGAAAAGAGTGTTTTGTTTAATAATGAATCAATATATTAAGGGGAAGTTGTTTAACCTTTAATACCCTAATTCACCCCTCTAATTATTTGACCTAGTTGGGATAAAAATTGGTATCAAATCCAAAGGTTAATTTCAGTGTTTATCTCTCAAGGGTTTCGATGGAGGTTGTCAATCACAAAGGGATTCTGAATTTGATGGGAATAATTTTCAATTATGGAAGAATCAGATGAAGCACTAATTTTGATATTTAGGAATGGATGTATTTATAGTAGCGAGGCATAGAATTTCAGCCAGTATTGACAGTGGTGCTTTATTTGAATATGAAATAATATAATTGGATGTCGAAGCCAAAGGAATTAATAATTTAGGGGGATCTTTATCCAATGAAATTTATAAAAAGGAGATTTCATGTAAAAAATCACATTCTATGTGGGAAAATATTTTTAATATCTATGAAGGCGATTCAAAGTTTAGAGAGGCAAATATGCATGTTCTGTGGAATAAGTATGAAGATATGAGAATGAACCCAAATAAGTCTTTTAATGAATTCTTTGACAGGGTGAATGTTGTTGTAGAAGACACACGTGGTCTTAGAGAAATTTTTGAAGATGTAAATATTGTTAAGAACCTATTGAGAGGACTTCCACATTGATTCAATCTGAAGGTTTCTGTGTTGGAGGAAAAATATCCAAAGTAACTGACATTAGATGGCTTGCACAGTACTCTTGTCACATATGAGAAGAGAAATGAGGACATTGAATCTGTGAAAAAAGGGAATTCTGAAGAGTTGTAATTCAAGGCCATGAAGAATCTCACCATTGAAGATTATTAGAAAGAATAGAAGAACTATGGGGTGATTTCATTTCTTTCTTCAAATCTACAAAGAGGAAAAAATGTTCAAATGGAAACTTCCACTAGCATGATTTATATATAGAAAAGATGGTGATATTAAAGAAAGGTGACCTGATAAATTTCAAGATGATGATGAGGATGATGTGTAATTTTCCATGAAGAAGTCTTCAGTCTATTTAAAAGGTAAGAAAAAGTTTAAGATAAAATTATTCTAGAAGAATAATCTTCTTTCGCAAGAATGTGACTGTTCAGATGAATCTTAGATTGATGAGATGGATAATTTCAAAGATCATGGAGAAAATTCTATGGTGACAGTTATTGGTAGTGCCTATAAAAAGGAAGAAACAAATATTGATGAAGAATAATTTGAAGGTTTAGTTTATTTTAAAGATTAATTAGAATATTATCTTGAAGAGATAGATGTTTGGAGAGACAAAATGAAGAAATCCAATAAATAATTGTGACGCCAAAATCTACATGCAGCAACAGGAAGAAGAGAAGTTTGAGTTAATGGACGAAATTGAGAATCTCAAGTCTTCATTTACAAAGGACTTAGAATTAGTTAGTGGGAATAAAATGAAATTTCAAGAATTGAATATGGTGATCGATGGTTTGAATAACACAGTGAAAGAAAATATCAAACACATTAAAGATCTAGAAGAATTCATCGGCCTATGATGAAAAGATAAGAAGTAAGAAAAACTCTTGAAACCCTTTATGTTATCCAGAAATCCGATCATTAAAGTAACAAAAAAGGAAAATGTGGAGAATATAGGTCCAGTATAAAATATGAAAAAATAATGTTCAATTTTTAAGGCTGATTTGGGTTTTGATTGAAAATAAAAAGGCACTCTAATTTATGTCAGATCGCAAGAACCTGATCCAAGAATAAAGATTGATTTGTGTATGAAGAAGAACCAGAATAATCAGAGAACTCAAGGGATAACCCGTAGTGTATAATTGAAATGTACGAATTCCCCCTAGATCAGGTTTTATTACCATGGAAAGATAGGACACTCACAAAATGTGTTTTCCATATCCAAAAGACACTAAATTGTGCAAGAATAATAGAGGTAGCCAAAAAGAGCTCAATACTATAGAATATAGATTTTTGGACATTGTTTTTAGTGAATATAATTTCGAAACATGGAAAGATACTGTACATCAACCATGTAGAGGAATATGCCAAAGAAGAACCAAAACTTCCACATACGGCAAATCAATGAATCAGTAGGTGTGCTAAAAATGAAAAATCAATTTTCATATCTTCAAGATGATTTTGGTCCATCATACTCATAACAAGATCAATATGATCAATATATACCAACTATGAAGTCAAAAACATGGATCATAATGAAAAACGATGAGAAGGTAGTGCTTATAGAAATTTCCCTTAAATCATAAGATTGTTCTGGTGTATGGATCCTTGATAGTGGATGTACATCCCATATGACAATAAATAAGGATCTTGTAGAATTCATAAAATATGATAAGTAATTCATTTTATAATTATTAAATGATGAAGGCCTAAAGATAATTGGCTCAGGGAAAGCCATGTTTGGGGAAAAAGAAATGAGTCGTGCTGATGTGTTATTCATTAAAGGTCTCAGTCACAAGTTTCTTAGTGTTAGTCAACTATGTGACTTGAGGCATGTTATAATATTTAACTAGAATATGTTTATCATCAAAGGAAGATATGGTAGAATTTTTCTACAGGGAAATAACAAAGGGGAATATATACCTTGTATGTGAGGAAGAAGATATGTGTTTTTTATCAAGAGAGGAAGAAAACAGGTTGTAGAATAAATGACATGGTCATCTATTCCAACCATTCCTATAATATCTGGTAAAATGTGACACAACTATATACCTACCTAAGTTATCACATGATCATACTCATACATGAAATTATTGTCAGTAAGGGAAGATCATCAGAAAGATATACAAGGAAAAGGATCAGAATTCCACCAGAGTGCTTAAATTGGTTCATGTAGATGTATGTGGATCTATTTCACCAAGATCCTTTGACAGGAAAAGGTATTATGTTCTTATAATTGATGATTTTAGTAGAATGGAATGGTTATTTTTCATTTCCCACAAGACCGATGTGTTCAGTTGCCTAAAACATTATCATATGGAATCGGAAAGGATGCTTCGACAAAAAATTCTAAAGTTTCATACTGATAATGGTACATAATATACAAATAGAAAAGTGAAAGGTTATCTCAAGAAACATGGGATAAGAAATCATGTTTCTTCAGCGAGGACTCCGTAACAAAATAGAGTGGTTGAGAGAAGACATCAGATTATCAATAACATGTTAAGAATAATTCTTATTGAAAAAGTATTATTAGAGAAATTCTATAAGGAATAATTCTTGACATCAGTCAAAATATCTAACATGGATATATTATATCTAAAGGAATAAAAGACTCTGTATGATATGTGGTATGGAAAGAAGAAAACAATTAAGTACTTTTGAATCTTTTTAAGTAAGTGTTTTATTCTCAATAAAGAAAACCACACAAACTTTGAGTCATTTGGAGATGTGGGGATATTCCTTGGCTGCTCAGGAAAAAGAAAAGCATATAAATGCATCAATAAGAGGTTGATAAAAGTAGTTTAATGCAATGATTTCACTATAGTGTAAAATGAAAAAAATATTTAATAACACAATGAACAGTTCCCTGATGAGAGTGATAAATAGGTAAAAAACACATGGGGAGAAGAAGTAGAAAATGCCAACTCAGAATAATATACTACTGATGAGAAAGAGGAATTCAAATCTGTATCTACATAGAAAAGAAATAGTCAAGATAAAATTTATAGGAAAAATATAATTGGTGATTAGAGAGCACTAGTTCAAACAAGAATAATGAATTCATTAAAGAAGGCATCCTTCTTATCTCTGTAATATCCTAAATGTTTTAATGAATCATCTTGAGATGGAAACTGGTTTCAGGATATGAATTAAGAGCTAGACCAAATTGAGAAGAATCAGATGTGGATGATTTTTTTCAAGACTAACAGATAAGAATGTTAATGGGACTAAATGGGTATTTTATAACAAGATGAATGAGCATGGTGCATTGATTCAAAACAAAGCATAACTAGTGTATAAAGGGTACTCCCAGATATATGGTATTGATGTTGATGAGACATTTTCACCTGTTACAAGGCTAGAGACAATAAGATTATTCTTGTCCGTAACAGTGAAAATAAGGTTCAATGTTTTTCAAATGGACATCAAGTCAGCATTTTTGAATGGGGTTCTAGAAGAATAAATTTATATTGAGATTACAGATGGTTTTATCATTCATAAATATAAAAACTGAGTTTTTTCAGCTGAATAAGGCACTATATGGGTCGAAGTAAGCACCAATAACATGGTATTCAAGACTATATCAGTTTTTAAAGAAGCTCTATTTTAAGTGTAATGAAGTTTATTACAATCTCTATGTCAAAAATGATAATAATCAAAGGATAATGGTTCTTGTATGTGAAGATGACATAATATTTGGTAGATCAGATGAAGAACCCTGAAGAAAATTTTCCAAATTCATGAAATGTAAGTTCAAAATGTCAATGATTGGAGAATTGACATTTTTTCCTTAGTTTACAGGTGACATAAGGAAATAATTGAACATTCATTTCTCAATATAATTATGCCATGGAATTTTTTAGAAGATTTGGAATAGATTATTCTAAGGAGATGACGACTCTAGTGGCTAACCAAATGAAAATTTCATGGGATTTTGAAGGAAATACAGTTAATATCATATAATAAAGGGAAATAATTGCAGCCTATTGTACTTGACACCAACTATACCTGATATTGTTTTCTCCACATGCCAAGAAGCATGGTGTCAAAATAATCCCAAATAAATCCACTTACTTGAAGTGAAAAGAATACTTTGATATATCAAGGTAACAATGGATTTCATTTTGTTTTATAATGAAAAATCTCACCAAGAGTCATTGGGATATACAAATGAAGATTGGTATGGATCACCAAATAATAGAAAATCAACATCTAGTGGTAAAATATATCTTTATAGTTTTTGTATTTCTTAGCTAAGAAAGAAACAACATCGAATTTTGTTTAACACTATAGAAGATTAATATATTGTGACTACTCAAGCATGAAAATATTTACTATGGATCAAGAAGTTTCTTGATGATATGGGAGTTGAAGTGAAGTCTCTGATCAAAATCCATTGCAATAATTAAATTCCTATAAATATTTGAAAAAATATAGTTCATAACTCAATGAAAAATAACATTGAAATAAAATATCACTTTATCAAGGATAATGTGTATAATGGGAATTTGGAGTTAGAGTATGTGCCTACAGAACTATAGGGTGCATACATTTTGAAAAAGGCCTCACCTAATGAAGTGCTTGAAAGGACTCAACTTGCTCTGGGAGTCTAGTTGACTCCCCACGCTTGAAAAAGTGTGGATATGTGATTCCATATCCATGAGTAATGGTATTTTTTCTATAATGTGGTGATATATGTTGTTTCCCCATTTAAAAACCACAAAGGAGTGATTTTCAGGTTCATTGAAAAAGGGGGATAAATTGTTTCTATAAAAAGAGGAGAAAATGTGTTAATCAAGAAAGGGAGAAGCTTCAAGGTGGAGCAATAGGATAGGGGAGTTGAAGATGTTAGGGAGAGTAGTGACGTAGAGGGAGTTTTAAATCATACGATTCTCAAAGTGATCGATCAATGGTTATACATCACAAAATATGGGGTTCTTGATAAAAGTAGTTGAGAATTTTTTTTGGATGAAGCGATTCTTTGATGAAATTTTCATCCTACTCTCGTTTGTTAGGCCTAGCATGGATCATGTTGGCGTAGAGTGTTTGTCGAGTAAATATTTGATTACTATATAAATTTCATGATGTAAATGGTGGTTTAATATGGAAGAATATTTAATGTGGTATCAAACTAATTAAATAGTTGTCAACAAACCCAAAGGGGGAGATTGTTGGGAAAAAATCCCTCAAGGTAACATTGATGCATTTTTTTAGGTTGATTGTGTTAATTGAAAAATCTAATTTCCAAGGAATGTTTTGGAGTCTAGAGATATTTTTTACATATTATTTTTAAGAATATTGAATACAATAGAATAAATACCCTTGAATCGGTACAGAAAATTGCATACACAAGGTGACGTCGTTTCCCAGGGTTTGCCAAAATTTTGGGGTCCAAAATTTGGATGTTAGCTTGCATCATTAAAAGTTTATTTCCTTTAAGTACTTATAAAAATATAGAAAATTAATGAGTTTAATGAATAATGGGATTACTGAAGGTACAAATAAGTTTAAAATAATCTTCACAATTATGATGAGCTTCACGAACGGTGAATTTTCCTAGAACATCACAAGAGAGGGAGCATCACAAAGGAAATGAGGGAGAATCACAAAATGGTGATGATGTGGATAGAAGCTTATGGAATTAGTAGACATGACTATAAATATGCCTCTAGCCACTTTGGAAAAGTATTGAGACTTAATGAAAATTCAATGTCTCTAGATTCATGAAGGTGGTTCATGTGAAAAAGTTCATGATGGTTAATTAAGCCGACCAGAATATTTGAGCATCACAAAAGCATTGATATTCATGAAGGCTATAAAAAGATGACCAAAATGTGTAATCTTTGCGAAGGCTATGTGAGTTTCACAAAATTGTTCAACTTTTCAAAATAATTTTTCTTCGTGAAAGCTATTTGAGCTTCATGAAATAAGGAGCTTCACGAAAGTAGTGAGCATCACAAAAGTGTTAAAGAAGGGATTGCTAAGTAAATCTTTGGTAAAGTGATATTCATCAATTGGATAAAAGTGGAACTTAATGATACAATAAATGAGGTGTAAAACACATTTATTTAAGTGATGAAAGGAGGTTCTTCTAAATAAGAAGTGATCACACTTTAGTTGAGAGAGTAGTGATCTTTCATATTATGATTAGTTATAAACTAGGAGGGACTGTGAGTCCGCTCAAAACTTCATAAAAATAGTGCACTTTTAGTGGATTTTCTACATCATCAAATTTTTCTTTGTATGCTCCTTGGATATATCACAATGAGGGTGAACGAATTAAAATTTATGTGTCTTGTGCATGCTTTCATTTATATTCATACATTTCTATGGGAAAGAGAGAGAAGAGTGTTTTTTTAACGATGAAACAAGACCTAAAGGGGAAGTTTTCTTATTCTATCATACCCTGATTCACCCCCATCCTAGGGTATTTAACTTCACTTGGATAATATTATACTTTTGGAATTATTATATCATATATAACTTCTTATTTTCCATTCCTCGGGGTATATAATAACATCATTCATGTATACAACGTACTACCACCTCGTGAAGAGATGTGACTTATTTTTCACTAATGATTTGCATTAAAGGTAATAAAGGTAAATTTAATGAATATATGTTATATATATGACAGAAAAATAATTCTATAAAGGTAATATATTATTTAACTTTATTTCATTTCATCTATCAAGAAAATGGAAACATCGTTCACGCGTGTATACGATCTACCATCTCCATGAATGGTGTAACTCACTTTCTATCTCTATCTTTAGTATATTACTATAAATAATTATATAATTCATATATATAATATTTATATCATATTTAAAAATTGATATATTATTTAATCAAGATATAACTAAAAGGATGGAAGATACCAAACCAAAATATACATGATACAGTGAAGCTGTAATTACCCGAAATGTGGTTTAAACAATAATTAGTAATAAATGGGTAATAAAATGTCATAATTAGATCATATATGGTATGATACATATGAATATTGTTCTATAATAAATTTATAATAAACTTATAATTATTATACAATAGGTTTTAACATGAATGATGGAATTCGAGACTTAAGGTATGATATTTTTGTCTCAGTTTGTTTTCTTTGTTAAAAACATTTAGGTACACACCTGTCCTATTTTATGAGGAATATATACATACCATTTTTCATGTAATATCATGAAATTATTTATCATCATGATATTTTATGTTTCATTTAATTTTATTCCTTCATGGTTCGTATGATTTAAATTTACCAAAATAGAAAGGGTTTTAGGATAAAACCTCATCCTTTATTGGGATTTTTTATGTTTATGCTTCCATTGAAAACATTTTAAGAACTATCACTGAATAAAATCATTAATTTTATTCTCCTCTAGTTACTTATTGATAATACATGTTTTCTATAAATTTTACTCTCTTTATGTTATTATTATTCAAAAAGAATCTTTTTAGAGGAAATAAATTTATTTATAACTTCATCCAAAAACCAATTTTTTCCATTTCCATCTTTTCTAAAAATGTTTTAAATATTTTTTTTATAAAATAAAATTTTAAGTTCATTTTACCCATGTTTTTATATTTTAAAAATGTTTTTATTGGAATATTCTTGTCATTTTCTGAATGTGGTACTTTTTACTTTTTACCAAAAATGTGAAATTAATCATTGTTTTAACCTACGTGACATGGATAATATTTCCTTCTATCCTTACCAATTAATGTTTTAAATATTAATTTATAATGTTAAATGGTTTTTTTCAATGAAAATTATTTTTACAATGTTTTTTAATATTTTAGTTGTAAAAAGATGATTTTTATAATGAATAGTTTATTTTTATCAAGAAATGTTTTAAATGATATTTAATTTTACCATTATAATTTTCCAAAGTTATTTTCAAAGAAATTTATTTTAAAAATTTTTTATGCATTAAAAAAGTTTTTTTCTAAAGTATAAAGTCAGTTTTCCTCAATAAATATTCCAAGTGGTTAGTCAAAATCATTTTCCTTTAAGATGACATCATTTGATGTTACTTATTATGTACTGGGGATATGATCCAAGGATACAATTCTTATTCTTTAACTGAATGGTTTATGTTTATGATTACAAGATGATTTTGAATTCCATTTCTTTTATGTGGGTTATGTTATGATGAAATATTTTATAAATCCCATTTATTTTCCAGGGTTTTGATATGATGAATATATGATAATTTTGTGGAACACATATGTATGATTTTCATTATGTGATGAGTGTGACCCATATATCCCTCCAATACAGTGAGTAATGATTAATGTTATACAAGCTTAAAGGTTATACAATAGGTTATCAAAAGCCCAAAAAAGGGTATACAAGAGGCTATCCCAAACCCAAATAAGTTACGTGGATGGTTATACCAAGCCTAACATTTTATAAATGTCTTGGTGGATATCCTTGATATATTATTTTCTATGCTTATGTGAAAGCCAAAAATCTATGTCATATGCTAATGTTATGCACTCATGGATAAATTTATTTGATTATATTATGATTCATGTATTATTAAATTCCATGATCTACCCTATGACTCATGTTTAAGATCTATGATATGTAGGGTATGGTTTTCAAATGTTATTCTCATGTTCTCATACTCATACACTCATATAATACTGAAATATCCCTTATTTACCCTTATTAAGCATATGAGATCACCCTTTATTATGTTTCCTTTCCCTATTATATGTAGAAATGCATCATTTATGATATTTTTAGAAAGGGTTAATGTTATGAAGAAATTAGTGGGAGATGAATTATCTCACTTATGGACTAGTTTTTTTACGTGTCTAACTGTCCAAAGGCACTAGACCTAAATGATCTTGGCATGGATTGTTATGTTATGCAATTAATATTCATCCAATAAGATATAATATTTATGTATTAGCAGTTTGAGTATTTACACAATCATTTTTACTACTTGTGTTATGGATGGAACTAACTCACCAAGCTTTCACATGAATAATGCATTAGAGATATCATACCTCAATGATCTTTCCTTCTCTTGATAGATATCGAGAAGGTGATAAATGATGATATACGAATCCATATGATCATATTTCATTAGAATATAATTGTTCATGGATTATAACATGAAACATGAAACATCCATTTCACAATACACATGAAAAAAATAGAGAGATACTTCTTCCTAACTAGCCTCTTTGACAAGTGACTTAAAAAGTGGGGATTTTAGAATGTATAGTTTCCATTCATGGAATAGTATAACATGCAATTACCTATACCATTCCCAGAAATTCATGCTAGTGAGAAGGTTATCCTTTATTTGTATATATTGTAGTGATATTTTCAAAGTCATTTGGTATGACATTTCTAAGAAATAAGATAAGATAATTAATACATTACTTTGATTAAAAAAACATATTAATAAATTTAAATTTAGTTAAATTCCATTAATCTACGTCTATTTTGTGAAACCCAATATCCCTCACAATTAGTTTAGGAATATCTTAATGCTTAGATATTATAGTGGCAATGATATATATTCCCCTTCTCATAACCTAGACTTGGTCTTGACAAGTCCTTTAATGGGTTTTAGGTAGGTGTAACTTACCAACTAAATTAACCTATAGTTACATGATTTATTGAGTGGAAACCCCAACCATGAAATCATGTTTTAGAGATTTCATTAGCACTTTCATCATGGTTACACCAATTTCTACTTGTGAAGTTAACCCTTGTTGTAAACCAAGTTAATTTAACCATGAACTCAAAGATAAAAGTTCAATGGTAATTAAAATAATCCCAACTTGGGTTGTTCAAGAACTTTGAACTATGTGTCTATTTATAAATTTAGTAGTGGAAGGCTATACTAACTTGATATTTTAGTTGAGTAAATTTTATCCTTATGTGTAATTCCAATTTTATCTTTCCACATTACTTTTTAATATTAATGATATTTTACTTAAGTGATTAATAATGTTAGAAAAAACATTCACGCATAATTTTTTTATATTTTATTCCATATTGCATTCCTGTTAATTCATTTATTAGTTGATCATGAAACATCATCATAAATAAATAGTTAACCATGAAATTGAAGGAAATTAAAATATAAGTGGAATAATCATTAAATTATCTAATGGTTAGCTTATCTAGTGGATGATAATATAACCCTTGAACTTATAGGTTCCGGGCGTAGCGAAAGCTCGTGGGTGGATGTGCCCACTTGGATTTTTGTCATTAGCAATAATCAATCCAGGATCAATACGATGATAAATTCCAGTCTCAACAGATCGAGTCATAGAAATAGACAAAGAATAAGGATATTACTGGAATAACAAATGAGGATCATCATAGGTTGATTATAATTAATTTAATTAATTGAAAAGAAGTACCTTTTTGGTTTTCTTTCTTCGTTGATATTTCTGATCATGTTCTGATGTGATTTATCATTGCGTCGCAGAAGCCAAGTGTAGAATTCCTCTAGTGTTGATCCACTCATGAACCACGTATCTCTAGACATCGCCAAAGGATTATCTGGGTGCTAGCATGGAGAAACCTTTGCTTGCGTTGTCTACCTTAGATCGTCTTGATCTGATGGAGGAGGATCAATATCGGTCTTGAGAGCATTCTTGGAGGAATGAGTTCTTTAGGTCTTGAGAGAATTATCCACAATTGTTGTGCAAAATGATTAAGGAAAAGTGTTGGGGTTGTGAGGATATTTGTAATCAGGTTTGAGGTTATAGAGTTATGATAATAAATAAACGTGTTACATATTTTATTTATTTCATTAACTCTAATTGAAAACCATCATGTCGAAAAATTAATTCCTTGACATGCGCCCAAACTGATTATAATAAATACCATTTAATAAAATAATATTATATCCTCAAAATCCTGACTGGAAAAACTACACAGTGTGTAAACATTAATACACAGCGTGTACTTGTTTTTGATAAAAAAACTAAATGGCATATAAACATTAATACACGGTGTGTACTTGTTTTTCATTTCATTTCCAAAAAGAAAACTACAAGGCATGTAATCATTAATACATGGCCTGCACTTGTTTTCAAAAATAAAAACTACATGGCGTATAATCATTAATACACGATGTGTACTTGTTTTCATTTTATTCTTCCTCCTACATTAAAATGATTTAGGATTTCTTGAATAATTATTAAACCACGTATGGGAATAATCTTTATTCTACTTGAGATACTTGGATACACTTAGTGTGTGACCCTCTAGGAATCTTTCTCATTGGAATTAGGCGGGATTTCCTAAAGTTCAAGATTACTATCTAGAAACGGGTCAAGGCACCCAAGAGAAAAAAGTTGACGCTGCATCAACGTGTCACCTCATACGAATGCTTACCATGTAATTTAATCCCTTTGTCTCAATATCTCATCAAGAAGGTTTCATGGCAGTATCATAAACCTATATGCTTGATCTGCCATTCTTTGTATTCCAGAAATAAACTCATCATTACACCATGGCCATGGAATTTGGGCGATAGTTCTATTTCAATCAAAGGGCCCGAGATATATACTTTCATAAATATGAAAGGGACAAATCCTTCCTCTAATTATCCATTAAAAACATGTCATTTGTGACGCACCCAACGTACCCTACTTTCCGCCAAATCTCTTCGTGATAGTTTCTGTCAGCAAATCTAAGTGCACGAGTCATGAAATGAGTTAATGATAGTATTCTTGTCTAAGGACCATTACACACGCTCATAGATAGTAATGTCTGATGAAACCAATACATACAGAATTACTACTGGCGGGTCTATTCTCATAATTTCCTATCTTGTAGATTACGAAGTGAGAACTCCATGAGAGAGAGTCTCGTCTTCTTATGAGTACTCACACATGACGGTCTATATACTATGTGTCATAGCATAGTATGTCATCCAATCGCATAACTTTATTTAAGAATATTTTTAGAGCACTTTAAGTTTCTCATCATAGCGGGGATCTTCCATGACCTTATTAATGCAAAAAATATTCCAGGACATTATTATATTATAGTCATGTATAACAATGAACAATATATAATAAGTGTACATTCATGTAATAAAGTACAAATAGTTGGTTCTCAAGACACCAACTCTAACAAACTCCCACTTGTACTAGAGCCAACTGCCAACGACTTTTAGTCTACTAGACCTCACATGATGATCATGTTTCTGCTGAGTTAAGGCTTTAGTCATGGGGTCTTCTTTATTGTCTTTCATGGAAATAATACTCACTGAAACTTCACCTATCCAAGAAAAATTCCTCAAGAGATGATACTTCCAAAGTATGTGCTTTGTCCACTGATGTGACCTTGTCTCTTTTTCAAGTGCCACTGCTATAGTATTATCACAATAGAGTGTGATAGGATCTTTACTTATAGGTAATACATCCAGCTCTTGGATGAAGCTTCGCATCCATACTGCTTCATTAGCTTCCTCAGAAGCTGCGATATACTCGGACTTTGCCGTAGAATCTTCCACCACACCTTGCTTTGAGCTCTTCCAGCTCACTGCACCTCCATTCAAACTGAATATGTATCCAGTCTGCAACTTCATGTCATCTTGATCAGTCTGGAAACTAGCATCTACATGTCCTCTGATGACTAGTTCCTCATCTACTCCATAAACCAAGAACATATCCTTAGTACGCCTCAGATACTTAAGGATAGTCTTGACTACCATCCAATGGAGGTCTCCTGGATCAGCTTGATATCTGCCTACCACACTTAATGTGTAAGCAACATCTAGCCTTGTACATAGAATAACATACATGACTAACCCAATCGCGGATGCGTAAGGGATCCTTGCCATTTTCTTTCTTTCCTCATGTTTCTAAGGACACATTTTCTTGGAAAGATGAATGCCATGTGTCACTGGCAACAATCACCTCTTGGACTGTTCCATACTGAATCTCTTCAGTATCTTGTCAATGTATATAATTTGACTCAGGCCCAACATTCTCTTGGATATATCATGATGGATCTTGATCCATAGAATATATGCTGCCTCACCCAAGTCTTTCATGTAGAAGCATTTATGAAACCATACCTTAACTGACTGTAAGACAGTTACTTCATTTCCAATTAGCAACATGTCATCAACATATACTATTAGGAAAATGACTGCACTTACACTAAACCTTTTGTAGACACAAGGCTCAAATTCATTCTTAACAAAGCCAAATTCTATTACAGCTTCATCAAAATGAATGTTCCATGACCTTGATGCTTGATTAAATCCATAAATGGATTTCTATAACTTGCATACCTTGTTGGCATCCTTTGGAGTGACAAACCCTTCAGGTTGTGTCATGTAGACATCTTCCTGGAGGTTCCCGTTAAGGAATTCTATTTTGAAATCCATTTTCCAAATTTCATAGTCATGGTAAGTGGAAATGGCCAATAGGATTCTAATGGATTTCAGTATTGCAACCGGTGAAAAGGTTTCATCATAGTCAATTCCTTGATGCAGTCTAAAACATTTTGCAACCAGTCATGCCTTATAGGTGCTGAATTTCCCCTCCATGTTCAGTTTCTTCCTGAATACCCATTTATTACCAATCGGCTTTACATCAACTGGAGGATCTATCAAAATCTAGACTTGGTTTTGGTACATGGAATCCATTTCAGAATTCATGGCTTCTTGCCACTTGGAAACGTCTGTGCCTTCAACTGCTTCCTTGTAGGTAAGAGGATCACCATTCTCAACCAATAATGAGTCACCATCCTCGATGATAAGAAAACCATATTGTTCTGGTTCTCTCACCTCTCTCATGCTCTTACGCAGTTCTTGTATCTCTGGATCAGATTGTTCTTCCACAGGGCTTTGTGGAATCTGATCTTGTACCAACTCCTATGTATCTTGAGCCTCACCTTCATCAAAGTCTATCTCGCTCCCACTATTTCTTTTTGATATGTGCTCCCTCTCAAGGAATATGGCGTGTATTACCACAGTAACATTTTTATATGAGGGGTTATATAGGTAATATCTCCTTGTTTCCTTGGGATATCCTATAAAGATACACTTTGTGCCTCAGGGTGAAAGTTTGTTACCTGAATAGGCCTTAACAAATGTTTCTCTACCCCACACATGTAAATTTGATAACATGGCTTTGCGTCCAATCTATAACTCGTATGGAATACCATTTATCGATTTAGTTGGTAATTGGTTTAGTTTGTGTGCTAATGTTTATAATGAAAATCCCCAAAAGGATAATGGAAGACTCTCATGACTCATCATTGATCTCACCATATCCAACAGGGCGCGGTTCCTCCTTTCACTTACACCATTCCACTGAGGTGTGTAAGGAGGAGTGAGTTGAGATAGAATACCAAACTCCCATTAGAAATCAATGAAGTCCTGATTAAGATATTCTCCTCCTATATCTGAGCGGAGTTTCTTAATCTTCTTACCAAGATGGTTCTCAACTTCATTCTTTTATTCTTTGAACCGATCAAAAGAATCTGACTTATATCTCAATAAGTAAATATATACATATCTACTAAAATCATCAAAAAAGTTATGAAGTATGAGAACCCACCCCTTGATTCAACCGGAAATGGTCCACACACATCTTTGTGAACTAATTCTAGAAGCTCTTTAGCCCTTTCACCTTTCCCACTAAATGGGGCTTTGGTCATTTTGCCTTTTAGACATACATGACACATACCAAGTGGTTTTAGTTCAAAAGAATCTAAATACACATCTTGATGTAATTTTGTCAAACGTTTCTTATTGACATGACCTAGATGGTGATGCCAAAGTTGGGTGTGGTATGATTCATGTGAATTAACTTTGTCATCGGTTTACATTACTTGGTTTTTGTAGTCTAACACATAAAGGCCGTTACATAAATGTGCCCTACCAAAACAAATGCTATCTTTATGAAAGTAGCAACATTAATTTACAAATTTGAAGATGGATCCATTAGTATATAATATGGATACTGAAATAATGTTTTTGGTTACAAAGGGTACATAATAAAATCCTTTCAAAACCAAGACCATCCTAGTAGGCAATGTGAGGTGGTAGTCTCCGACAACTACAACAGCGAGTCTGGATCCGTTGGTTTCTCACAGATCCACCTCACCTCGGTCAATCTTTCTGAATCTACTTGGTTCCTGTATTTGGATATAGATGTGATAACCACAGGAAATATCTAATACCTAATTAGTAGAAACATATAGATTGAATTCGATAACAAACACACCTAAATATTCCCCTTTCTTCCTTGGCTAGGTGTAGTTTTTTTTCTAGTGGCCCTTCTTGCCACATGTGAAAAAATATCCTCTTGTTCTCTTGCCCCCCATTTGATCTTCCTTTTATTGGAAGGCCTTGAAGAAGCTTTGGGATTAAAGCTCTTCGTCTTCCCTTTCTTTTTATTCACCATGAGGATAGAAGGATTTTCACACTTCATGTCATTGTCCACTTGGTGAATTAGGATAAGAAGATTAGATAGAGACTTCTCTATGTTGTTCATGTTGAAATTTACAACAAAGTTAGAGAAGCTCTGGGGTAGTGATGCAAGAATGAGATCAGTACCCAGTTCTTCAAGGAGTTTAAACCCCATAACCTCCAAGTGCTCAATTCAGCCAATGAGATTGACTATATGAGGCCCAGCTGGGGAACCTTCTCCAAACCTTCTCTAAAATAGATCCTTGGAGATCTCAAACCTTTCCTGTCTTGCTCTCTCCTGGTATAGACCACATAGGTGCTGAAGCATGCTATATGCATCCATGTCTTCATGAGAATTCATGAGATCATTAGACATTGATGATAGCATCAAAAATTTAATGTTGAGTGTATCACTCAAATGTTGACCATAGAACAAGAAATCTTCATCACTCGCCCCTAGGGCAGGCGAATCAGGAAGTGAGGACTCCGACATGTAAAACTTTCGTTCATGGTGTAGGATAACCCTAAGGCACCTAAACCATTTCTGAAAGTTACTGTCGGTGAGGATGTTGTATTTATCCATAATTGATCATAGAGAAAATGTGGTTGATGAGATTTTCATTTTGATTCTACAAATTAAAAGAACAGATTTATCAGTACTTTCTTGATTACATTTTTATAAGAAATAATAAATTTTATTAATTCTCCCACTATTTTATCAAGTCCCGATGTCCCTCACCATTAAACTTGGAATGTCTAGTTTCTTTGAAATTCTAGTGGAAAGGATCCATATTCCCCTTCACATAAACCCAACAAGGGTTGGTCATGCTATTTGAAGTTATTTAGATAGGCAGGTCTTTGTCAACCGTGAGCTTACAGTTCCTTGATCTGTTGAGTGGACTCCCCAATCCTGAAATCCTGACTTGTATTTCCACAACACTTGCCTCCATTTTACAACAAGTCTAGCAAGGGCTACTACTCTTAATGTAAAATGTTTAAGTCAACCTGAAACCTTTCATAAGGGATTCCTTTATAAAATTAAGTGTCCCAATAAGGGTCGGTCAAACACATAGTTGTATTGAGTCTTGACCTTAATCATGCAACAGAAGTCTTGGTTTGGCTTAATATGGCTTTTGAGGGATTTTAATCCTTTATTCGTAGTTTCGAATTATCACATGCTTGGTAATATTAAGTGATGCTTGTTTAAGTGATTAACCATGTTCTGATAATGTTTACGCATAGTCCGGTTTTTATTTTATTCCATCTTTACATGATTGTTTATTTCATTAATTATGTGACCGCGATAACATATAAATCATAAATAAACCATGCAATCAGATAGAAATAAAATAATACGGCATGATCATGATCTTCTATTGTTTTATCTTATCCAACAGTTTTGATAAGCTAACCCTGACCTTGGGAAAAACACCTTGAACCGCTGGTTAGTGTTTTGCAGCTCCCACCTGTTCACCTTTGTATCTTCTTGTGTTGGTTTCACCTCAGCTTCAGATTTTGAACTGTCTCCTCTATATTGGGAGATCCTCCATTACATGGGGTTTACATTAAAGAAACCATGGGAACTCAGGCCCTACATTTTATTAGAAGAAGGCTCGCAGGACAACAAATTTAAATTAAATAAATTTAAATGAAACCATACACACACAAAGGGTCTTTGGTCTAGATCATAATCATCCATAGCATGTAATGACATTTACGCATATTTAGTATTCAAATTCATTTAGTCCTTCTTTTATTTAAGATAAGTTGCGCTTGAATTCAATTAATTATGATCTTATAATTAATAAATTATTTATCTTAAATTCCTTCTTGAATGTCCTTGAGATTCTTCTCATCCATATTCCTTGTATGGGTCTTTGTAATTTGGAGGAATCCCAGTGAAATTCCATTTGTGGAAAGTACACGGCGTGTAGTCTATATTTACACAGCGTGTATTTGTTTTCACCCTTTATCCAAAGTACACGCCAGGGGATTTGGCGTGTTTTCTGTACTTTGGAAATTTTGGAGTACAGGACGTGTAGATTAATATAACAAAGAATGTATTTCCTTGTTACGTGGTTACCGGCATGGAAATCCCGTGTATACGGTACGTGGCTTCCCTTTGTGCATGGTTTCACCTGGGCCAGATTGGACTACACAACGTGTAGATCCTACATACACGCTGTGTATTCTGGTTTCCACACGCCATTCATTTCTGGTCAACACAGTGTAATAAATACTTAGGTATACTCAATTCACATGGTGTGGTTTGGCGGACCAGTACCGGTTCGTTGAACCTAAGTACACGACGTGTAGTTTTCACTACACACCATGTATTCTTGTGTTGTACAGATAAAAAGAGAGACTCCTCTGGATGAGTTCCTCGTTTTTATTTTAATCAAAATTAAAAATAAAAGGTTGTTTCTACGATGTGAATCGAGAAACGAAGGAGGAAGAACAGATATCGTTCATTCAAATTTATAGAACAATTTATCTGGAATTGAATCAAATATAAATACGTAAATTATCAACAAAAATTAAATTACTATAATCAACATTGTAATCTCGCTCTGATACCAATTTTAGGTTCCGAGCACAACGGAAGCTCGTTGGTGGATGTTCCCACTTGGCCTTTTCTCATTAGTAATGATCAATCCGGGATCAATATGACGATAATTTCCAGTATCCACAGATCGAGTCCTAGAAATAGAAAAAGAAGAAGGATAGTCCTGGAACCACAAATGAGGATCGTCACAGGTTGATTATAATTAATTTAATTAATTGACAAGAAGTACTTTTTTGGTGCTCTTTATTCATTGATATTTCTGATCATGTTCCGATGTGATTCGTCATTTCTTCTCAAAAGCCAAGTGTAGAATTCCTCTAGCGGTGATCCACACGTGCACCACATATCTCTGTACGTTTCCAAAGAATTATCCAGGTGCTAGCATGGAGAAACATTTGCTTTCATTTTCCGCCTTAGATCGTCTTGATCTGATGGAGGAGGATCTCTCTCGGTCTTGAGAGCATTCTTGGAGGAATGAGTTCTTTCGGTCTTGGGAGAATTCTCCAGAATAGTTGTACACAAAGATTGAGGAAAAGTGTTGGGGTTGTGAGGATATTTATAATCGGTTTGAGGTTATAGAGTTATGACAATAAATAAATGCGTTACGTGTTTTATTTATTTCATTAACTCTTATTGAAAACCCCCATGTTGAATAATTAATTCCTTGACATGCGCCCATGCTGATTATAATAAATATCATTTAATAACACAATATTATATCCTCAAAATTATGAATGGTAAAACTATACGGCGTGTAAACATTAATGCACGGCGTGTACTTATTTTTCATAAAAAAACTACATGGTGTGTAAGCATTAATACACAGCGTGTACTTGTTTTTCATTTACTTTTCAAAAAGAAAACTACACGGCGTGTAATAATTATTAAATGGCGTGAAATTGTTTTCAAAAATAAAAACTACATGGTATGTAATCATTAATACACGGCGTGTACTTGTTTTCATTTTATTACTCATCCAACATTAAAATGATTTAGGATTACTTGAATAATTATTAAACCACGTACATGAATAATCTTTATTCTAATTTATATACTTGGATACACTTAGTGTGTGACCCTCTAGGCCTCTTTCTTTTTAGAATTAGGTAGGCTTGCCTAAAGTCCAAGATTACTGTCTAGAAACGGGTTAAGGCACCCCAGAGAAAGAAGTTGACACCGCATCGACATGTCACCTCATACGAACGGTTACCGTGTAATTTAATCCATTTGTCTCAATATATCATCAAGCAAGTTTCATGGAAGTGTCATAAACCTATATGCTTGATCTGTCATTATTTGAATTCCAGAAATAAACTCGTCGTTACACCATGGGCATGGAATTTGGGCGACAGTTCTATTTCAATCAAAAGGCCCAAGATATCTACTTCCATAAATATAGAAGGGAAAAATCCTTCCTTGAATTATCCATTAACAACATGTCATTTGTGACGCACCCAACATACCCTACTTCCCGCCAACTCTCTTCATGACAGTTTTCGTCAGCAAATCTAAGTGTGTGGGTCATGACATGAGTTAATGATAATCTTCCAGTCTAAGGACCAATACACATGCTCGCAGATAGTAATGTATGATGACACCAAGACATGTGGAATTACTACTGGCAGGTTTGTTCTCATAATCTCCAATCTTGTATATTACCAAGTGAAAACTCTATGAGATATAGTCTCATATTCTTATGAGTACTCGCACATGATGGTCTGTATACTATGTGTCCTATCATAGTATGTCATCTAACCATAGAACTTTATTTAAGAATATTGTTATATCACTTCAAGCTTCTCATCATAGCGGGGATCTTCCATGACCTTATTAATGCAACCAATATACCAAGACATTATTATATTATAGTCATGCAGAACAATGAACAATATATAATAAGTGTACATTCATGTAATCAAAGTACAAATATTTGGTTCTCAAGACACCAACTCTATCAGAACCTAGGGGAGAAAACCTTGAACCATAGCTTGATTCGTGTTATAGATTTCCACCTTTGGCTCCTATTTATCACCTTGATTGGTTTCACCTTGAATCCTTGACTATGACTGAATACTCTTTCATATGAGCTCCATACTTATATAATATTATAATCACATAAAGGCGAGGAGATCCAATGTATTGGATAATAGGGTTTTATATAAAAGAAACCATGGGCACACAAGAGCTTACATAATAAGGAGGATGGGTTGGCAAATATTCCATAAATTTTAATTTAATAATTATAAATTAAATAATGCCAATCACATATAAAGGGTTGTACTAATCTCATGATCATCTACACATCAAGCAATGAGCATATATTTTCAATCTAGTTATCAATTACTTTGATCTATTCAATAATTAAGATAATGTTCCATGAATTAATCCAATTTATTCAATTTATCTTAATTCCATGCAAGCATCCTTGACACACAATAATATCTAATTTTGAAAAAATTAATTCCATTTAAAATTAATAGGGTAAAAAAGTGTACTTAGATGAAACTCTGTATGCTTATCCAAAATTTTAACCTGTTAATTGATTTGATATATAATTATCAATCCTATTACATGGAATTTACTATCAAATAAATTAAACACAGAACACATGTGAATAGGTTTGATTATATATTTAATTTTTCTCCATGAAAAATTTGGAACATTGTCTAAATAATACTACATAACATGTACTATAGTATAATATGTGTACTTTATTCTTCTGGTGTCTGCAAAACATGCCCTGGGACTGGGTGCGTTGCTTGTCATGGATGAGTTCATGGTACATAGTGTGTAATATTGATAAATGGTGTGTGGCCTTGGAGTTTCATAGTTTTTTAGTTCCCATGTAGTGTTTCTCATACATAACAAGATGAGGCACCCCATGTTCCTGACCATGAGAAAACGGGTACTACACATTATGTATAGTGTTTACATGGTGTGTAGTTCTTTAAGCCATATGTCAATATATCTGGATCTATATGATGATCCACTTTTATCATATCTTAGATTCGATTTCATCGTATATATTTGACTTTATCATGAGATACATATTTGTAAATAATAATACACACTCTATATACAGGTAGTACATGCTATACACTCTAGTTTTGTTGAAGAAGTGCCTTTTCAACTATTGGATGGTTATCCCTAGATGTTTTTTTTGTTTTTTTGACCTTATCCATTTACAAGTTTTGTTAGAGAAAAAAATAAATAGACTATATGACATTTTCAGATATTAAAATGATTTGATATAATTAAAAGAATATACAAACACGTGAAAAAAATAAAAAAACAATAAAAAATTACAAATTAAACACGTGACTGGTCGAATAGAAGTCATAGGTTTTTGGCATAGTGGAATCATCCTTTGATGGTAGGAAAAAAATCATATTTTAGTCTTAATTTATGTGTATTTTTTTCCACACATGATTAAAAAGACATGTCCTATGAAACCTATAGTTTACATCACGATATTAGAATTTATAAACTAGAAGAGGAGAATCTTTATATGTAATTTATAATTAATTCATGATTATATATAAAATTACATCAACTTATAATTCTCTCTTCATTAATGATCAAGTTAACTAGATCTCATCGTACTATTGTTTCTCTATAGGATCCAAGTGTATAATCCCTTTAGTGGTGATCCACATGGAAATCGTAATCTTTGAAAAATGATTTAGAGTCATTGGGTGCTGGCATGTATAATCCTGAATGCTTGTGTTCTCTATGGTTGATCATGGAAATATTCTTCTTGAGGGAGAAAGAACTCTTGATGTTATCCTAATGGACTGAGAAAGGAGGAATAGAGAGTGTGTTATAGATATCTAGATCAATCTCTTGGGCTTGAGAGAGTCTATCTCTATCTATTGTGCACACCAAAATATATTATTAAAAGTGTTAAAATTAGATATTTATTATCGAAGGTTTAGTGTTGGAATATTTCTCACTATCCCATTCCCTACTTAACAATTATTAGTTGACCCCATGTCTGATAATAATAATAATATTATTAATTTTCTGACATACACAACACTTTAAGAAAATAATAAATATCATTTATACCATTTCTTAACAAACCATTAAGTTTGATCATCTTTCCCTTATCAACATTTACCGATACTTGAATATTGACTATTTATTTAATAAATAAATATCACTACATTATTCATCCAAAAATATAATAAATATAATATTCACCAAACTCATGAATAAATTATTATTATAAAAATTTAAACCACTCGATCTTTTGAATAACTTGTGATTAACTTATAGAGATAAACCAGACAAGAATAAATATTATTTATTGAAACTTGTTAAATTCAATACTTGAATTTAACTAAGACTACGGATACACTTAGTGTGCAACCCTCTGGGTCTCTTTCTCAATGGAATTAAGAATAAACTTATAAAGTCCGTGATTAGCATCTAGAAATAAGCCAAGTCACCCATATAGAAATATGTTAAAGTCCCAACAATATTAAACCTCCTATGAATACTTACCATGTAATATAATCCCTTTATCATGATATATATATTCAAATTGGTTTCATGATGGTGTTATCAACCTATATGCCTAGTTTTTCATTCTTTGAAATTGTGGAAATGAAATTTCCCAATGAAGTCTATGTCCATGTATTTTTATAGGAATTTCTATTTCCCTTAAAGGGAATGAGATATCAACATCTATCAAGGGATGGAAGGGATAAATACTTTATCACATTTTCCATTAATGAAATATCATTTAAGATGTACACAATGTATCTTACATCACTATGAGAATATTTCATCATGGTTTTCATCAGTACATAAAAGTACACAAGTTATGATATCTATTAATGATAATATTAAAGTTTATGGATCAATACACATGTCTTAATATTGGAACATCCAATGACACATTGAAATGTGAATTTCCTATTAACAAGTCAATAATCTTAAACTCCAATATTGGAAATCAACATGGGTGAACACCATGAGAAGTTGTATCAATTCCATATGATCATCCTAACATTTATATCTGGTATCATCTATGTCCCTTTAGGAAATATCATATGGCCGAAATACACTACTCAATAATGATGACATGGCATCATTTGGTTCTCATCCTAATGAAGAACTGGTATGAAATTTTTGTGTGACATATATTCTTAGGAAATTATTAAAAAAAAATGTCATGTAAATGAATAATTATGACGTGATAAGAAACCTAATTAACAATATATATAATATATTAATAAAGAATTTGGTTATGGGAACTAAATCCAATAAATACAATGTTCAAATATGGTAATATGACCATCATTTATTTTGAAGAAAAAATATATGAAGAGATCATTAATGACTATCTTGGTCTTGATAACATAGATGAAATCCTAAAACGTGTATGGCTAAGAGTCTCAGTTGAAAATGTATATATGAGGCGTATTTTCACAATCTGTTTTTTCAATAGTTGATCTACTATGTTAATTACTATTAAATATAATTCATATTTTTTTACAGACATCTATATTCAGTACTATGTGAAGGGAAAACCCTATGAAAAAAAGTTTGGACTCATTTTCCCTCACATTAGTTTTGAAAAAAATCTTTTTAAAGGAAAATGAATTTCAAAAATAGTGGACCAACTGGCTATAATGTTTGAAAAAAACAAATAGAAAAAAAATTATTTTAAATACCCACAATGTAGGGGTAAAACTATACAATATAATCATATCAAATATATTTTCATTTCTTTCATTAATTATTTATTTTTGTTTTTAGGGATCATTAGTTTTTCATTATAGTCAATTTGGATATTCCAAATATTTAGTTTTTGGATTCAATTCATGGATTAAAAAAATTACTATACATGATGATGTTTATTAGTTTGTAATTCACTACACTCAATATTTTACAAATAAAATTCAAGTTGTAGATTTTATATTATGTTTTAATGAATATTTTTATGAAAGGGTGGTGTTTAGATATTATTAAAATTATGGTATGTGGATGGTTCATGAGTACAAGAATCCAATATAATTATACAACTGGAAATGTAGAGTATATATAATAATATTTTATAATAAAAATATATCAAAACAAATTAATTATTTTTTGCAATATTTTTTTAGTTTCTGAGACAAATTAATTGAAAATATTTTGGTAATTAAATTTTAAAATTTATGAATTATATCACATTACATCAATAAACTATCATCCCCAAAGTGGTATTTCTGATGATAATTAAAATTTCAATTAAAATATTTATTAATCCTTTATTGTTTTTCAAGTACCACCATAATTTTCGAAAGTATACATATTCAAAATAGGAAATATAGTTTTTTAAAAACTAGTGGGAAGAATACATGATGCAAAAAATGTGTACATACATATGAAGAGTTATATTAATACTAATTATTTTGTCAATTTTTACATCATTTTATCTACTTTTTAGTTAATTTTATTTACATTTTTCAATTCTACCTATTTAGTTAATTTTCACATAGATCATGAAGGGTTAACTTCATCAAGAATTTATTCTTCTCTAACTATTTTGTGCTCTATGAAGAGAACAAAATGATTATATAACAATCATTTCTAAAAAAAGTATTTGACAAGGATGATGCAGTTAAGTATTGTTTTCTCTCTTCATAGAGGTATTTTTTCTTTATTTGATATTTTTACGTTCAATATTATGTGTTTTGAATTTATAATTATTCAAAGTTCATGTTTTCATTTTAAAAATGATTTTGTAGTTAAAATTTTTTCACTCACTAAAAATTGAGCAAACACACTTGGATTATATTGATACTTTAGGAAAAAGACCCCTAAGTCATTAGTTATTTATAGAAATCATCTGCACATCAATTTTGAAAAATATGTACTTGGGATTTCTCAAAGTAAATGTTTTTAGTTTAAAATGACTATTTTAGTTCAAAACACATGTCACTCATTGAAAACTATGTAACAACCCAGGCTATCTTGATACTTAAAGTAAAAATATCCATAAGTATTTTCTAACATGTAGGAATCAATCTCATATCAATCAGACACATGGTGTGGATGACATGATTGAAAGTGCATGTTTTTATTTAAAAGTGAAATTTTTGTTCAAAAAAAAACCACTCACTAAAAATAGATAAAAAATTATAGAATTTTTTTAATATATTTGTACAATGATCCACAAGTCATTATTTACATGTAGAAATTAGCCACATGTCAATATTACACATGGTGTGGTCGATATGAATGAATGTTTGGGTTTTTATTTAAATGTGACATTTTAGTTTGAAACACACATCACTCACTAAAATATAGGGAAACAATCCTGACATTGTTGTGAAATTTTAGTAAAATGATCCATAATTTTTTTTAAATGCATGAATCAATCACATGTTAATCTGAGACACGGTGTGCCTGATGTGACTTGAAGTGTGTGTTTTCAGTTTAAAAGTGACATTTTAGTTCAAAACATGTTCCACTCAATAAAAACCAATAAGACACACTTGTATGGTCATGATACTATAGGAAAATAATCCACACATCATTTTTGACATGTATGAATCCACCACACATTTATATGACACAAAGTGTGCTCGATATGACTCAACGTGCATGTTTTCAGTTTAAAAATAACATTTTTGTTAAAAAATGTTCCAATCACAAAAAATATATAAAAAAACCCATGGATTGTCTTGATATTTTTGGAAAATGATCCATAAGTCATTTATGACATGTAGGAATTGAGCACATGTTAATATGACACGTGGTGTGCTTGATATAATCTCAATATTGTGTTTCAGTTTTAAAATGAGTATTTAGTTTAAAAAACACATCACTTACTAAAAACTAATAAAACACACTCATATTTTTTTTGATACTTCAATAAAATGATCCATAATTCATTTTTTATTTGTAAGAATCTGTCACACATCAATCTAATACACTGTGCATCTTGTATGATTGAGATTTATTGTTTTTATTAAAAATAGATATTTTAATACAATACACACATCACATAATCAAAACCAAGAAAATGTTTTTGTATTATCCTGATACATTAGGGAAACTATCCATAAATCATTTTTGACATGTATGATAAATGAAACATCAATCCAACACATGGTGTGACCGTTATGATTCAAAGTGCATGTTTTGAATTTAAAAGTAACATGTTAGTTCAAAATGCATGTCACATACTGAAAAAATAAGTTAAAACACATATATTGTTTTAATAATTTAGGATATAGATGCATAATTCATTGGTAGTGTATAATAATCAACCACACATCAATCTAACACAGAGTGTGGCCAGTATGACTGAAAGTGCATTTTTTATTTAAAATATACTTTTTAGTATGAAGAACACTTTACATACTCAAAAATGAGAAAAAATTCTCGGATTGTCTTGATACATTATAAAAATAATCTATAAGTCATTTTTGATGTGTAGGAATTGATCGTGTCTCAATATGAGACACAGTGTTACCAGTATGACTCGAAATCTGTTTTTTCAATTTAAAAGTGAAATTCTTGTTAAAAATGTGTGCCACTAACTGAAATCCAATAATTTTTTTTATAATTTAGTAAAATTATCCATAATTAATTTTTTACATTTATAAATCATTCTCACATCAATCTGATGCACGTTGTGACCCGTATGACTCAAATTGCATGTTTTTAGTTTAAAATTACATTCTAGTTAAAAAAATCCAGTCATTAAAAAAAAGAAAACTTAGATTGTATTTATAGTTTATAAAAATTATCCATAAATCTTATTTTGATGAATAGAAATCAGGTACACATCATTCTAACAAACGCTATGATCGGTATGACTCAAAGTGGGTGTTTTTAGTTTAAAAATGACATTATATTTTAAAACATGTATCACTCACATAAAACCAAGAAAAAAGACTTGAATTATCTTAATAATTTTTCAAAATGATTCATAATTTATTTTTGAAATGTATGAATCAATTTCACATAAATAATATACATAGTGTGGCCAATATCACTCAAAGTGCATTTTTTTAAATTAACATTCTGGTTAAAAGGATGCATGACATACTCAAAATTATGAAAATGTATTCATATTTTTTGATACTTTAATACAATTATCCTTAAGTTAATTGTGAAATGTTTTAATTATCCTCACCTCAATATGATTCTTGTTGTGACCAGTATAACTTGAAGTGCGTGTTTTTAGTTTATAATGGTATTTTAGTTAAAAAATTATGTCACTCACTAAAACCTAAGTAAAAACAGTTATAATGTTTTTAAAATTAATTAATATGATAAATAAGTCATTTTTAACAATTATCAATTAGTTACATGTTAATATAAAACAAAATGTGACTGGTATAACTTAAAGTGTGTGTTTCATATTTTAAATGACATTTTAGTTAAAGCACATCACTCACTGGAAACAGAGAAAAAACACTAAAATTTTCTTGATATTTTATGAAAATGATCCATAAGTAATTTTTTATGAGTATGATTCATCCACACATCAATTTGATATATATTATTTTATAGGTATGACTCAAAGTGCATGTTTTACGTTTAAGAATGACATTTTAGTAAAAAATCATATTTCACTCCCTAAAAACAGAAAAAATAGGCTTTTATTTTCTTGATACTTTAGGAAAATTATTTATAAGTAATTTTTGATGTGTAAGAATCAACCACACATAAATCGGACACACGGAGTGGCAAGTATGACCCAAAGTTCATGTTTTTATTTAAAATTGATTTTTTAGTTCAAAACATGTGTGACATATTCAAAACTGAGAAAACAGATTTAGATTATTTTGAAACTTTAAGTAGTACCCCCAGTTTCTAGTATGTAACAATTTCCTTGTACTTTTAATTTATAGAAAGTGTAAGGGTGAATGTTGGGAGAGTTTGGTAAACTTTAAATAAGTTTTTGGGGCTAAAGGAGAGGTGCATGGTCTGTGCATGATTTGTCCAAATCGTGCAAAAATCCTAGGATAAATTGTGTGCACTTGCAGTTTGGAGGCAGTAGCTTCAGAAAAATTGGAGCACAATTAGGGATGACATGTGAGGAGGAAATGCGGGGGTTTTTTTTAATACAATAGCTAATTCAAATTTAGCACATAGTTTGTCTAATAGTGTTGTCAAACCGTGCGCATAGTCAGAATCTAGATCTCATTTTTTAGGATCTTGATTTTTTACCTATAATTAGCTCGTTTTGTCCTCAAAAGACCCTAAATTGTGATTTATATCCATTGAAGGCTGTAGAACCTCTACCAAATTCTTTAGAATCAATCCAAATCCCTTTCGTGGAGTTTTTAAGACAAATTCTCAAGGTATGTCTTCATTCTTCCTCATTCCTCTCACGCTTTCTTAGATCTACTTAGATCTAATTATCATCTCCTCTTGATTTAAAATATCTAATCCTTTTAGGAGTATATATATGATTTTGGATTACAATTAAGTCATTTTTTGGTTGTTATCTTGCTAGGATAAGATATCTAAGGTCGTTTCGTGGAATCTTGACCCGAATCTTGAGTGTTCTTTTTTCCATTGTCCATTTTCATCAAAAACTTCAAGGTAGGTGGATTCACTCTCATCTAATCTTGAAATAATTGATTGGATTAGTTTCAAATTTTTCTAATTGAATTAAATTGATTTTTAAATCCTGGTTCAATTCATGTAATAAATCCTCTTTAGTGATGATTTATCATTTTTGTGAAATTGTGAAATCTTGATGAATTGTTGTGAAAATTACTTTAGATTCTTGAATTTAAAATGGTGATTTTAAATTATGAATTTTATAGAATTTATAAATGGTTTTTTGGAATGGTTTTTTCAATAAAAGGTAATTTTATTAACATGTTTTCTATTTTGGATGATTTTGATGGAAAACAGTTTTCAATAAAATGGTGATTTTATTAAAAAGGTTTTTTTGGCATGATCCTTGGAAATATTGGTGTCTGTGTTTATATTTCATTTCTAGGGTTTTATTTGAAATATGACCTTATTACCAGTTCCAAAATCAACTATCACATGGGATATAATTACCTTGTGATGACTAGGTAGATTGACAAGAAACCACTCATGAGTATGAAGCTTTCATCACGTAGCATGCATGTTTGATTGTATAAATGGGTGGAACTATTTGGGTATTCCAAAAAAGGATATTGTGAAATGGTTTTAAAGATTTATTAATATTTTTATGAAATTTTATATTTCTATAAATTTGGTTTTAATAGAAATTTTAAACTTTTGGTTGAAATTTTTTTTGGAACTTGTTTATATTTAGTTATAAACTATTTTGGGAAATTGTTTTGTATAAAATTTTTATTTATGTATACTAACTCTTCTATCCTAGTGGTATTAGTAGGGAAGTAATTGGGGGAAATCCTACTGAGTTTTATACTCATCCATGATTTGTTACTTTGGTGATTTTTCAGATGTTATCTTCTAGGAGATGGGTAAAGGTAATGTATCACACGTTTTTTGCACCAATATGTGATACTTGGGATGTTTGGTGATATTGGAGCATGGAGATTGCAGAGAATGAAGTATTTTGGTCTTCTTGGAGTATTTAGTTATCCTTCATCTACTTACTTTTATAGTTTTTTCTCTTCCACTATTTCACCTTTTGATGTTGTTTTGTTATAAATAAAGTGGTTGAATTGTCTTTCATTGTTCATGCATCATAGAGTGAGTTTTTTAGTTATGGTTTGTTAAGTTAATGGTTTTATTGTTAAAGGGTAAATAATCCCCTAATTTCATTTAAAACCCTTTGGAATTTATTTCTAACCTTTATCATATTGGGGATGTCACTTAAGTCCAAGTAATGACTCATCATACTCTCAAGCCAATGAGAATTAGCGAGTCATTACAAATGGTATCATCTTGTTCAGACCTTTCATAACAAGTAGTCATTAGTGTTGTTGTTATTGGAGTTGAAATTACTTCTTGTAAATTCCTTGGGCTAGAATCTTTGAAAGGAGTAGGATTGTCAGAACATGAAATGTATAACATAAAAGGATGTAGCTAACCCTTTTATGATGAACTTCAATTTATGAGGGAGTTGGGTACATAAGTGTTTGGATACACTTCTAGGATTTTGGAAATCTCATTGTCATGGATTTTTCCAATGAGACAAGCATGCCATGCGTTAGAGGAATGAATTCCCACTATGAGTGAAAACATAATTTGGAGTAATGATTTATGTTATGCAAAAGTGTTTTTTTTGAAAAAGTAGGAATTTTTTTTTTTCAAATGAAATATTTTGAAATAGGAAATTTCTATTGTATATTCACAATGGTTTAATTTTCAAAAGTAAAGGTTAATGTTTTCAAAAATGGTTGAACATGTAAAATGGTTGTTTTTGGAAAACAATGTTGTGATAGTTGATGTGATAAAATTTTAAATACTAAGCCATCTATTTCTAGAGAGTGATTCCTATAGAGTTTTTTATTTGTAAAAAAAATGAAACATGGTAGGCCTTGTATGAAACAACTGAAAGAATCTACGGAGAATGTGGTTACATTTGAACTATAGGTGAACAGAGAACTGGTTCAGAGTATCATTCAAGAATTTTAATCTTGAATCAGAATCAAGCAGCTGGATCTGTAAATCTTCCTCCATGACTAAAGACCCAAGAGGGATGCTACCAATGCGATTCATTTTACCACATTAATCACGATTGTACAACACCACCAAGAGAATGCCAAAATTTCAACAAAATGGGACACCTTAAGCACTTTTTTCAAAGTTCTATGAGGCCAGGTGCTTGGGATACTTCTCATGTGTCGCAAGCATTGTATGATTTGATAGGGTGAGGATAGTAGAATCAGACTCATCAATAAATTAGAGCTCTCCATGGTGATTCTCAGAATACCAGGACTCCTCATTGAGGGAAAAACATCAATTGAATAAAGAGAAAAGTGCAACGATGAAGCAATTATATGGAGATTAGTAGATGATTATTGATGGTCAAAATGGGCCATCCAAAATGAGAGGTACGATTATTTTTAATTCTACCATTGTGTAAGTGTTGTTTGATATTGTTGCATCGCATTCCTTCATTTCTTCTTGTGCTATTGACCTACTATGTTTAAAACTAGAAATTATGCCTTTTGTATTAAAACTGCAGACTCCTCTCAGCAAAAGAGAATGTAGAGACTTTGTGTGTAGATATTGTGCTACAACTATTTATGGAGTTGATATGAAATGGGACTTATTGATGCCATAGATGGATGTCTATGATGTAATACTGGTTATGGATTTATTGACAGCCTTCAAGGCTCACATCGAATATTATAAGAAAACAGTTAGTTTTATGACCGAGGATGGTGTCAAGCATCTCTTCAGAGGAAAGAGAGTTGTAAATAAAGGTGCAATGAGATTGTTGGGACCAATGATGGGAATGATCTCTTATCAGTTGGTAGCATTGAATTTGTAATCAATGTAAGAGACCGAGGAAGAAAGTTTTCCACCAACTGTGGATAAATTTCTCTATGTATTTCCCAAGAACTTATCAGAGTTACCACCTCTAAGGGAATTGGAGTTTATGATTTATCTCCTTCTGAGGACCAGTCCTATTTCCCTTCCATCTTATAGGATGACACCAAAAGAGTTAAGGGAATTGAAAGTGTAGTTGGAAGAGTTAGAAATTAAGGATTTCATTCAGCCAAGTATGTCTCTATGGGAAACATCGAGCTTGTTCTTGAAGAAAGAATATATAACTCTTCTTCTATGAATTGATTATCATAATATTAACCACATCATGATAAAGAATATGTATCCACTTCCATGCATTGATGATATATTCAATCAATTGAGGGAATCTCTATGGTTCTCTAAAATTAACATGCGATTAGGATATCACCCATTGCGATTTTGGAAGGAAGATATTCGAAATAAAATTTTCAAAAGTAGATATGGCCACTATGAATATATATAGTCATGCCTTTTGGTCTGAAGAAATAATCCACAGTCTTCATGGATTTGATGAATCCGATATTTCAATGATATCTCGAATATTTTGTTGGGGTGTTTGTGGATGGCATCTTGGTGTATTCAAAGACAAAGGCTAAGCATGAGGAACACCTAGATACAGTGTTGGGAATCTTGAGGGATCATCGTTTTTAATCTAAATTGTCAAATTTTGATTTTTGGATATAGGAGGTTTGCTTTATTGGCCATGTAATTTTTGAAAAAGGTGTTTTAGTGGATCCTGAAAAGATAGAAGTTGTTATCTCATGGAAACCACCAAAGAATGTATTTGTGATACAAAGTTTTCTTGGTCTACCTGGCTACTATCGATGCTTTTTGTGTGGCTTCTCACGACTATCTTTTCCAATTATAGCTCTGAAAAAGAAGAATGATCCATTACAATAGATATAATAATTCCATAAGTCTTTCCGGGAGTTGAAAGTTCCTCATACATCAGCACCAAACTTGATCTTTCCATAATTAGGATAGGGGTACATGGTTTACTGTGATGCTTCGGGATCAGGGTCGGGATGTGTTCACATGCAAGGATACCATGTTATGACTTATGGTTCAAGCCAGTTGAGGGTGCATAAGAAGAATTACCCAACACACGATTTAGAGTTATCTATGGTCATTTATGTTTTGAATACATGGATAAATTATCTCTTTGGTGAGAAATTCACTATGTTTATAGACCATAAAAGTGTGAAAAACATTTTCTCATAGAGAGATTTAGATCTGAGGCAAAGGATATTGATGGAGTATCTACAGATGTTTTACTTTGATAATATGTATACATGAGGAAAATGGAATTTGGTGGAAGATGAATTGAGCAGAAAATCATATGCTCAGTTGGAAAAAGAAGCTTTAGATGAATGGTAGTTAATGTTGGTACTAACTGAAATTCATATGGAATGTGAATACTGAGGTGATGGTATAGCTTTCTTTTCATCTATGCTTTTTCCTGATTTGTTAAAGGTGGTTAAAGAGTCAAAAATAGCTGATGTATACTTCCAGGTTATGAGTCCAAAAATAAATGGTGGGGAGACCATTGAGGGCTGGAAACTTAATGGGGTTTTAGTTTTGTGTTTCATAGATCGTATGGATGTACATATGTCTTTTCAGGAACAACTCCATCAAGCTTACCATCATTCGAGATGGGATATGCATCTAGGAACACATAAGATGTATAAGGTGTTGAAGGTGTGGTTTTGGTGGAGTGGTATGAAAAGGAAGGTGTCTGATTTCATCACACAATGCTTAACTTGTTTGTAAGTTAAGGCAGAGCATAAAAAATCACTGGGTATATCGTAGTGTTTACCGATTATAGTGTGGAAATGGGAGCACATAATGATAGATTTTGTCATTGGTATTCCAAGAACAGTCTAGAAACATGATGCCATATGGGTTATAGTGGATCATCTTACCAATTTGGCCCATTTCATCCCTATTCATGAAACTCATATGGTAGAGGATCTATCCAAAATATATATCCAATAAGTGGTAATGATACATGGCATACTAGTTTCAATAATTTCATATTGAGACCCAAATTTCATGTATCATTTTTGGAAATCCAAATGAAAATCCCTTGGGACTTAGTTGAATGTGAGTATTGTGTATCATCATCAAAAAGATGACCAATCTAAGCAAAAGATACAAATGTTGGAAGACATGTCGTGGGATTGTGTAATGGATTTTTTTGGATCATGGGAGGAGAAATTACCCTTATTAGAGTTCTCATATAATAAAAACTATCAAGACTTGATACATATGGCTCCTTCTACAGAATTATATGAGCATCCTTGTCATTCTCCACTATGCTGGGTGGAAATAGGTGAATCCTCACTAGTCGGGACTAGTCTTGTCCAAGAAACAATAGAGAAGATCCAGTTGATCAGAAAGAGGAAGGAGGTGGCTCAGAGTAATCAGAAATCTTATGCATATTATCATTGATAGCCATTTTTGATTCTCGTGAGCAATCATGTGTTCTTGAGGATTTATCCAATGCTTGAACATTGCCATTTTGGGAAGCAGGAAAAGTTATCTCCTCAATACATATGCCAATTGGAGATACTATAATAGGTCGGAGAGGTGGCATATCAGTTTTCATTACCACCACTGTTTAGTTTGGTGCATAATTTTTTCCATGTATCCTAGTTGAAAAAGTATCAACCTTATGCTGACCATGTGATTAGATGGGATCAAGTTGACCTAGAGGCGAATTCCCCTTTGGTACATATCCTGATGTGGATTATGGATAATCTAGAGAATGTATTGCATGGGAAAATCATTTTCCTAGTGATAGTTTTATGGAAACATGGTCTGGTTCAAAAATAGACTTGGGAATGTTAGAAGGAAATGAAAGAGTAGTGGACATAACTCTTTTAGAGAAGCCACAGTTTTTTACTTTCTAGGGATGAAAAACCCAATGGTGGGGAGAATGTAGTACCCCCAATTTAGGGTATGTAACCTATTACTTGTGCATTTAATGTATATAAAGTTTAAGGGTGAATGTTGGGAGATTTTTTAAACTTTCAATAAGTTTTTGAATCTAAAGTAGAGGTGCACGGTCTGTGCACGATTTGTCCAAACCGTGCAGAAATCCATGGAGAAACTATGCACACTTATAGTTTGGAGGAAGTATCTTTGACATGGTTTTATAATGGTAAGGGATACCATGTGAGGATACCATGTTAGGGTTTCCTTAAGATATAATCAAATTCATGGTTAGCGCATAGTTTGTCTAACCATGCGGTCAAACCGTGCGAAGAGTCAGAATCTAGATCCAATTTTTTACTATCTTGCTTATTTTTGCTCTAATTAGATCATTTTGGCATCAAAACTCCAATAAATCAATATTTCTCTCCATTTAAGGCTCAATAACCTTTCCCAAATTATTTTTAATCAATCTAGATCCCTACCTTGGCATTTTCAAGCCTGATTCTCAAGGTATTTCTTCGTTCTTACTCGTTCCTCTCATGCTTTCTTAAATCTACTTAGGTAAACTTATCTTATTCTATTGATTTTATATATCTATGTATATTAGAGGTATATATCAAATTTTGTTTTCTAATTAAGTTGAGTTTTGGAAATGATATTTCTAGGAGAAGTGATCTAAGGTTGTTCTTGGAATCTTGACCCGGATTCTTGAGTGTTCTTCGTTCTTTGTTGGTTTTCATCAAAAAATTTGAGGTAGGTGGATTCAATCTAATATAATCTTGAAAGAATTGATTTTAATATTTCAAATTGATTAAATTTAATGAAATTAATTGGTAAATATTTTTTCAATTCATGGAATAATTCCTCTTTAATGATGATTTATCGTTTTTGTGAAATTGTGAAATCTTGATGAATTGTTGTGAAAATTGCTTTAGCTTCTTGAATTTAAAATGGTTATTTTTAAATTATGGATTTAATTTAATTTATAAATGTTTTTTTGTAAAGGGTTTTTTCAGTAAAAATGACATTTTATTAACATGGTTTGGCTTTGGGATGGTTTTGATGGAAAATAATTTTTAGAAAAAAAGGCGATTTTATTGAAAAGATTTTTTTGGAATGATCATTGGGAATTTTGGTGTGTGTGTTCATATTGAATTTCTGAGGATTGGATGAAATATGAACTTGTTCAAATGAAAAAATTCAACTAGAACATAGGATATAATTACCTTTTCACTACTTGGTAGATCAAAGAGAAACCACTCATGAGTATGAAACTGTCATCACTTAGCATGCATGTTTGATTATATGAATGGGTGGAATGGTTTAGATATTCAAAAAAGGATATTGTGAAATGGTTTTAAATATCTATTAGTATTTTTATGAAATAATATCATTTTGGAAAATTTTTTTTAATAGAACTTGTACACTTTTTGTTGCAAATGGTTTAAGAAATTATTTATATTTAGTTATAAACTATTTTGGGAAATTGTTTTGTATAAATTGTTTTATTTAAATGTGATAACTCTTCTATCCTAGTGGAATTAGTAGGGAAGTAATTGGGGAAATCCTACGGAGTTTTATACTCACCTCTTATTTGTAACTTTGGTTCTTTTGCAGATGCTGTCTTATGGTACAGGGGAAAAGGTAACATATCACACATTTTTAGAACCACTTCATGATACTTGGGTCGTTTAGTGATCATGGAGCATAGATCTTGTGGAGAATGGAGTCTTGTGGTCTTCATGGAGTCTTTATTTGTCCTTATTCTGATTACTTGTATGGTTGTTTTGTCTTTCACTGTTTCATGTTTTGAAGTTTTTTGTTATAAATAAATTGGTTGAATTGCCTTGCATTGTTCATACATCATATAGTGAGTTGTTTAGTTATGGTTTGTTGATTTAATGGTTTTATTATTAAAGGGTAAATCATCCCAAACTTTCATTTAAAACCCTTAGTACTTTATTAAAATCCCTTGGGGTCTTGGTTATGCCACTTAAGGCCAAGTAATGACTCGTTGTACTCTAAATCCAATAAGAATTTATGGGTCATTACAATTTTGGAAAAAAATACATATATTTAATTTTTGATGTGTTGGAATCATTTGTACCCTAGTCTAATAAACGTGTGTGATCTGTATGACTTGAAATGTTTATTTTTAATTTAAAAGCGAAATTTTAGTTAAAAAATATTTCAATTACTGAAAATAGAGAAAAAACACTTCTATGGTCGTAATAATTTAGGAAAATAATCCATAAGCCATTTATGACATATAGGAATCATTCAGATGTCAATATGATACACAACTTTACTAGTACGACTTAAAGTGTTTTTTTTTCAGTTTAAAAATGAATTATTTGTTAAAAAAGTTTCACTTAATGAAAACTAGTAAAAACAATCAGATTGACTTGATGTTTTAGCAAAACTATTCACAAATCATTTTTGAAAATAAAAATCAGATGCATATCTATATGATACCTGATGTGATTGATATAAATAAAATTGTGTGTTTTTTGTTTAAAAATGAAATTTTAGATAAAAATGCATGTCATTCATAGAAAACCAAGATGATACACTCAAATTGTCAAGATATTTCAGGAAATAAGTGCATAAATCATTTGTGATGTGTAGAAAATATCTGTAAGTCAATCTGACACATGGTGTGGCTGGTAAGACTCAAGTTGGATGTTTTTTAAAATTTAAAATTTAGTTCAGAGCCCATATGGCATACTCAAAACTGAGAAAATATGCTCATATTATCTTGAAACATTAGAATAATGATTCATGAATCATTTGTGACATGTGGGAATCAACCACATGTTAATCTGAATCATGGTGTGTCAAGTATGACTCAAAGAGTATGTTCCTAGTTTAAAAGTAACATTTTATAAATTAATTGTATCATATTTATGCTTAATTTATTTCTTTATTGTATTACTAACATAATTTTTTTATACAGGTACATTCTTTTGTTTGAGCAAGGGTTGTTTATTTGGAAACTGGTAGCATGATCAAGTGATTTTGATATGGGGTTCAAAGACAACAATACATTGTTTTTGATTTTTTTTATGTTTGTAAAAAATTGTATGTACCAAGTAATTGTACATATCAATTTTTGAAATGTTGATAATCATTTAATGGTGTTTTTTATACTATGATGTCAATTTAATTGAAATTAAATTCTATTTTTTGTAGTGTATTTAAATTTTAGCATCACACTGCTTTAGTATGGATTTTATCACCACTATTTTTATTACTGATAAAAGGGAACACATTACCATAATTTTTTAACACTAATTAATAGATATTTTATCAAATCTATTTTTATATTTGATAAAATCAATCGTCTATTAAATCCAATTATACCATCATCGATTTTTTTAGTGATGATGATGGGATATTTTATCGATGTTATTTTTAATGCTGATAAAATCAGTCAGATTTCAAATTTTCCTACATAATCATTGTTTTTTAGCACTGATCAAGAAAATTTATAGCACTGGTAAAGATTTTAGCTACAGTAGTGGCTTTGGAATCCCACTGCACAATTTCTTCATTCCATGAGCAGGTATCATCCACTATTGCAAGGGTAGTTATCATCCACATTCCTCATTGGAGAATACCCCATGACAAGGAGAGTATCTCACCCATATAATGAGGTGAACAATGATCCCCCCATACACCATGTTGGAAAAGAGGTGGATTAGATATATTCCATAATATTATAAGGTAAATCACTAAACATTAAATTAAAATAATTATTTTTAATCAATGGGTGTTCTTCAACTTCCACTAATTTCATTGAATCATAATTAAATTATTAGTTTACATCAGATTTCAGATATTTTTTTATAATGAAAATAATTATTAATTTATTGTTGATGAAGAAATAAATTGTGGTTTTTGGAGATTACCTTGAAATATAAAAAAACTACTTCTAGTTGATGTATTTGTAGTAGTGTGATGTTAGAGGATTAGTTTGAGTTTGAGTGGGTTATTTCATACATTTATTCTAAATAGTTTTATGAGTTATTTAATTATCCATTTTTAAGAATAGGTAACATTGGAGACAAATACTTGTCTACTATTAAGGTTTCCTATTACACAAGAGCTACAAATTTGCAGCATATGAAGGGCATCTCTTATATGGGATAGCATATGACTAATAATGGGAATGATCCTTCTATAAATGATGCAGGATGTGGTGCAGATGAAATTTACAGTTTCAATGTGGTTATTAGAAATTCTATGGACAAGTAATATGTGGATTATATATAGGATATTGTATTTATGGGTGGAAATCCAAGCCTGTAGGTTTCTCCTTTTGGGAAGAAACTAGGAGGGGATGATTCTCCTACCAGTATTGTACCCAATTTTAGTACTTGAGGCCTTATAGAGGTTTTCAAAGAAGTTGCCTCTCTTGTTTTGGAAATTTACATGGGAATATATGTGAAGAATACCTATTATAATGATGAAAAGTTGGGTTCTAAGGTGGATCAGAGCAGTAGTCATCTTTCAATCATTGCTATATTTTTTTACTATGCTTGACTCAATCAACACCCTTGATTTTGGTATTTTCTATGCAGAACGTTTCAAGAAGAATTGAGGTGTTCCTTTTAATGTGGAGGTGGTTTAAGGTGATAAAAACCATTGTAGGAACTCTCTAAGAGAATATCTATTGTGTTTACTATCCATTTGTATTCATAGGGAATCCACTTATTTGAATTTGATGCCACTAATGTGCAACCAGATAAGGGGGATGCTTAAGGGACTCTACATGTGCTTAAGATTTCTTCACATGAGATTGCTGGTCTTTCAGAAATCTCATCCAAGGTAGTTGATGTTAACAATCAACCCTTTGATGAAGTATCAGAGGTAGTGGGCATCATGGAGGATACTATGGGAAGATGAAATGTGGATAAGATGAGGTAGTGGAGTGGAAATATTGGAGAGAAGGACTCCTTAGAAAATGTAATCCATTAGTTGGATGAAGATTCACCTAAGGTACTGCATGATAAGGAACCTTTGAAGGTTTCAGAAACTGAGGTGGGTGGTTAACTAGACTTCATTTCCAAGGTTTTTGAAGCTAGATCTAAATCATTTGATATTTGTGAATAAAAGACTTTGAGGGATAAGGAGGATACTGTCAAGGATGATTGTGGTGGTCTATGGGTCACCCCAAAATGGAGGAGAGGATGTCATTATTGAGGTCATGGTATAATTTAGAAAAATAACTGTCTTACTGCTATAAGTATGGACTATTAGGTCATATCCTTTCGGTTTTTATGGTGTGTGTAACATGATATTCTCATTGTAACCCCTCCCTTGTATCTTTATCTTTTTATTAAATAAAGATTTGAGGCCATGGCCTTTTAAACCTATGGTTTTCACCATATGGAGTAATATCAGTTTGATTATATATTTTAGTATGATCATAAATTTATCATTCATTTAATTACATTATTAAATAATCACTAATATATAAATAATATACCTACCTATATCTATATTTATATATATTTATTTAGATACTAATCAGTGAATATTATTTAATATTTAATTAATAAATACTGTTAAATATTAATTAATTAATTTTTATTATGTAAATATTAATTATTTATTTTTATTCAACAAAATAATAATTAATTTGCATAGCGTAATAATTTCTTTGTACAAAGTGAGGGGTTTGGATGAGGAAATCTACAAAACATTAATTTATTCGCATAGGAGTGGGTGTGGATGGGGAAATCTGGTTGAAATGGTAAAAAAATGATAAGGTTGTACACTAATATGTATATAGAGGAGATGAACTGAGTGGGTAGTGTGGGAGCCTTGCCTTAGTATATAGAGTCATGAAAGTTGTGAGAACCTCCTCTATTATCCTTATCCTCCTATATGGAGGGCTTGTTGTGGACAATGCTGAGTTGAAGAGCTATTTCCCCACTATAATGGCACAAAAATGCTTTAACAATTTCCGTATGGGCCCCATTGCATGTTTTTCAAGGTGCAATTGCCTATTCATCAGTGGATCAAAATGACTAGATGATTATAATAAATTCTATTACACCTTGGGATATGAATCCTCTAGGTGCACTTCTATAACTACTCCTTACAGCTCTGAAAAGTGTAAAAATATCTTGTATGGTGGGGATTTATAATCATATTATTTATAAGTTTTGTTTTATAGATGGATATGCCGAATTTGTGTATTACAATCCCACATGCTCCCATATCTAAAATCAAGAAGTTGATGATGCTTAAGAAAGGAAGGAATCAATCCTTAGGTTGGTCCTCTTAGACCCCTTTATCTTTCATCAATAAAATTTTTATTATGTTTTCACATGGTCCTCATTAACATGCCTCATACACCATCGAGCATAAAATCCATACCCTTTACTCAAATAAAAAAAATTCAATCTCTCCCTATCAAAGATTAAATTGTTTTATTTTTTGTCAAAAAAATTATAAAAAATTAAACATATATATATATTGTTAATAATAATAAAAATCATCTATAATTTGATATTATTTTATCACACATCAGGCTATGTTTTAACTTGAGTCATTATCAAGTGCCACTACCATAGATAGGCTCTTTAACAATTCACAAAATGGGATTTAGTAGTGCTAAACAAGCATTGTTTTCCTAAGCACTATTAAAAGGGTTTCCCTTTATAAGTGCAAAAAAAGTGTTGATAAAGGTGGAATATTATCAGTGTTATTTAAAAAATGATAAAAGACCACCTATATCATCTCGATTTCTAGTGTTGATAAAGTCCCTACTACTATAGTGTACTATTGAAATTATTGAAAACTATAGGAAATACACCTATATGAAAATACACCTGTATGAAAATTCATAAATTAATTGAAATAAAATTTACATCCCAAATAAAAAAATATATGTTATATACATTCCAAATAATGTTTTTTATAATTACATTTTCAATTATTATAAAAAACATTTAAAAATGTAAATGTTTCATTATCTTTGTCACTCGCGAACCCCTTTAAAAAATGCTCGATCATGGTATCATTTTTCTAAAAAACCACCCAAAAACAACCAAAATAATCCACCTATATTAGAAAAAAATTCTTATGTTAGTAATACTATAATGAAATTGATAAAACCTAAATTATAAATAATACAATAATAAAATGTCACTTTAAATAAATAGTGAAATTTGATATGTACTAGTCACACCATGCATTAGATTGAGGTGGGGATGATTAATACATATCATAAATGACTTATGGATTGTTTTCAAAAAGTATAAAAACAATCTGAATACATTTGTTTAATTTTGAGTATGCCACTTTTCTCTTTTATGAAAATGTTATTTTGAACTGAAAACATGAACTTTGTGTCATACCAGTCATATCATGTGTCAATTTGATTTGATACTAATGATTACACATAAAAAATGACTTATGAATTGTTTTCCTAAAGTATCAATAAATCCATGTGCATTTTCTCAGTTTTCAATGAGTAACACATGTTTTTAAATAAAATGTCCATTTTAGACTTATAATAAACACTTTGAGTCATACCAGGCACACTGTTTATTAGATTGTGGTGTGGATAATTATTACATGTAAAAAAATGATATATAGATAATTTTACTAAATAATAAAAACAAATTGAATGCATTTTCTTGGTATTGAGTGTGTCACTCGAGTTTTTTTAATAAAATAAAAATTTTAAATAAAAATACACACTTGGAGTCATAATGGTCACTACATGCATTGGATTGAGGTGATGTTGATTCATATTCATCAGAAATGACTTGTGGATGAATTTAATAAAGAATAAAAACAATATGAATGTGTTTGATTAGCTTTGAGTATATACCTTTTGTTTTTTTACAAAAATTTCATTTTAAACTGAAAACACACACTTTGAGTCATACCAGTCACATCGTGTGTCAGTTTTACCTGAGATTGATTCCTACATGTAAAAAATGACTTCAAAATTATTTTACTAAATTATCAAGATAATCAATGTGTTTTTTATTGGTTTTAAGTAAGTGACACATGTTTTGAACTAAAATGTCAATTTTAAACTGATAATAAACACTTTAAGTCATATCGGGTACACACTGTATCAAATTGTGGTATGACTAATTCCTACACATCAAAAATGAATTATGGATCATTTATATAAATTATAAAAATAATATTAATGTGTTTTATTATTTTAGAGTATGTTACTTTTCCTTTTTACTAAAATTAATTTCAATTTTAAATAGAAAGACACACTTGTAGTCATACCAATCACATCATTTATCAGATTGAGGACAGTTAATTCCTAATCACCATAAATGGATTATGGATCATTTTACTAGTGTATCAAAAAAATATTAATATTTTTGTTTGATTTTAAGTATGTCACTAGTGTTTTTTATGAAAATGTCATTCTAAACTAGAAACACACACTTTGAGTCATATCGGTCATACCATATGTCAGTGTGATTTGATAATGATTCCAAAATTTCAAAAATAAATTATAAATAGTTGTTCTAAATTATCAAGACAATTTTAGTTAATTTTCTTAGTTTTTAGTGATTTACACACGTTTTTAACTGATATGTTAATTTTAAGCTGATAACGACTACTTTGAGTCATACCAGGAACACTGAATAATGGATTGAGGTGAGGATAATTCCTAAAAATAAAAAATGACTTATGGATCATTTTTATATTGTATAAAAACTATTCTAATTATTTTTCTCAGTTATGAGTATGAACATTTTGGTTTTTCACTAAAATGTCAATTTTAAATAAATTGACACACATAGAGTCATACTATTCACATTGTACATTAGATTGAGGTGTAGATAATTCCTACACATCACAAAAAAGTTACAATTTTTCCCTAAAGTATCAAAATAAAATAAATTTATTTTCTCTCTTTTGAGTATGTCACTTGTGTTTTTTACTAAAATGTCATTTTTAACTTAAAACACGCACTTTGAGTCATATTGATCACATCGTGTGTCAGTTTGATGTGAGACTGAATCTTATATGTCACAGATGACTTATGAATCATTTTGATAAATTATCAAGACAACTGGAGCATGTTTTATTAGTTTTTAGTGAGTGACACACATTTTTAATTAAAATGTGAATTTTATACTGATAACAGATACTTCGAGTCATACCATGTACACCGTGTATTGGATTGTGGTGAGGTTGATTTCTACACGTCAAAAATTACTTATGGATTGTTTTTAAAAATTATGAAAACATTATGAATGTTTTTTCTCATTTTTGAGTATGTCAATTGTCTTTTATACTAAAATTATGTCGATTTTAAATAAAATGACACACTTGGAGTCATACCGGTTACATCGTACATCAGATTTAGGTGAGGAAAATTCCTATAAATAAAAAATAATTTAATAATCGGTCTCCTAAAGTATCAAATCAATATGAATGTGTTTTATTGGTTTTTAGTTTTTCACTTGTCTTTTTTAATAAAATGTCATTTTAAACTGGAAACTTGTATTTTGAGTCATACTGGTCACATCATGTGTCATCTTTACATGAGACTAATTTCTAAACATTAAAAAATGACTTCAAAATATTTTTCCTAAATTATCAAGACAATCTGAGCATGTTTTTTAAATTTTTAGTGAGTGACACTTTTTGAACTAAAATCTCAATTTTTCGCTGATAACTGCCAGTTTGAGTGATATAGAGCATACTATGTATCAGATTGAGGTGATTATGATTACTACACAACAAAATGACTTATGGATCATTTTATAAAGGTATCAAAATAATCTGACTGTGTCTGATAAGTTTTTAGTTTTTCACTTATATTTTTTACTAAAATGTCAATTATAAATAAAAATACAAACTTGGAGTCATACTGTTTACACTGTGGGTTAGATTGAGGTGTAATTAACTCATATACATCAAAAATGACTTATGGATTATTTTACTGATGTATCAAAATGTTCTTAATGGTTTTTATTAGTTTTAAGTATGCGATGTGTGTTTTAAACTAAATTAAAAATTATAAACTAAAAATAGATATTTTGAGTCATACTGAGAACACTTTGAATTGGATTATGGTGATGATGATTGACCCATTTCCTTGTTTCTATTATTTTAGTTTCAACCTTGAATTCAAATATATCACGAGCATTATTAGCTTCAAAAAAACAACCCCAACTCAAGTAAAATAATCAACAGGTATAAGAAAACAATTCTTATGTTAGTAAAACTATAAAGAGTTAAATTAAATATAAATATGAAACAATAAATTAATAAAATGTAAATGTTAAACTAATACCACACAAATTAAGTAATATAAGGTACACCGTGTATCAGATTTAGGTATGGTTAATTCCACTATGTATTTTTATACTTGAGTGCATTCAACATTCTGTGTTATCTATCAATATTTTCTATTTGATAACCTGGAATATTGAATGCATTGGGGAATAAAAAGAAAATTTCATCTTCATAATTTAATCATCCATTTTGAGTTCATGATAATAGTATATGAAGGAATCATCCTTGTTGATGAATTAATTTCTCCATGATCTCTATGAAAATTAAATAAATAATAACCATATAAAAACTATAAGGAAATTAACTAAAAAATGTTGATAAAATGATGATAAAATCAACTAAATAAGTTGCATGAAGTAAAATATTCATGATATATGTATACATTCTGACACTAGGTATGCTTATCAGTGGTTTCTAAACAAATATATTTCATCTTGTGAATATGAGGAAATTTGAAAGATGGGGTAGTACTTGGAAAATTTAAACTCACAAAGTATTAATAAATATTTTAAATTAAATTGTAATTATATTTGAAAATACCTCTTTTGGGATGCTAGTTTTTTTATTGCATATGACATCTCTCATAAGTTTTCAAATATAATAAAAACAATCTTTTCCATTGGTTTGTTTTATACAATTTAGAAACATTAAAAAATAAGTAATTTGTTTTGATATGTATTTTGATAGTGAAGTATTATTATATATACCATAATACTTACCCACTTGAAGAAGTATATATGATCATTGTATGCTTGGATTGTCCTCATACCATGATTTTGATTATATTTTAATACCACCACATCATAATATAATTCTAATTAAAACAAAATATAAAACATATAACTAGAAGTTTTTTTCTAAAACATTGGATATTGTGTATTACATAATGAAAAAATTCATTACTTGTGGTCGTTTTGTTGGGTATACATGCAGTGAATCAAGTTTATAAACATTCAGAGTAACCAAATTAGTTGTAATGAGTACTCAATGATTCCTAAAAAATGAAATGGAATAAGTAATAAAAGGAATAAAAATATATTTTATATGATTAAATTGTAGAGTTTTACCCCTGCATCATTGGTAATAAGAATTGTATTTTATCCATAGTTTTTAATTCAAACTCTACAACCAGTTTTTCCACTATTTCATAAATTTGATATGAATTTATTGAGGTTAGTTGTGTAGAAGTTATGTGAGGAAATATGACTTCATATTTATGTTCATAGGGTTTTCCCTTTAAATAGTATTGATATAGATGACTGAAAAAAATTTATTGTATTTAGTCATAATTAACATAGTAGATCAACTATTAGAAAAACAAATCATGAAAATATAACTCTTCTATACAATTAAAACTGAGACTCCTAGATAGTCATACATGATGAGTTAATTTAAATTCTAAAGAGAAATGTAGTCTGTAATGGCCTTTTCATACATTTTTTCTTCAAAATAAACTATGGAATTACTACCACTTTGTAACCCTGTATTTTTATGAACATTAAATGTTAGTAAATTCATATATTAAATGGGTAGGGTAACAGTGCTTTTTGAAGATCGTTTTAATTATCTAGTTGATCCTTTAGATCATTTTGATTCTTCTACTCATTTCATTGAATTACCTTTTTTCGTCTATAATAACATTCATTGGTTCAGACTTTTTTTTTATTAATTATTATAGGTTTTAAATTAAAAATAAATTGGAAATGAATACTTTCTTATCAACATGTTTTTTATAAGATCTAAAAACCGTGCTATGAATGTTTCAATAGCTTGATACACCATATGAAAATCTATGTCATCATCTAGAACAAGTAGCTCGACACATGAAACATGTTCTACGTTAATCCTTACGCTCACTTAACTATTATAAGTTGTTTGTTGTGTATATTATCTTATTAGATATTGAAAGTGGTAACCTAAAAAACAAGACAATGGGTGGGTGTTTATAAATATAAATCACAACTATTTTCATCCAATAGAATATCAATCCAATGAATGTATCAGTGTCTTATTAATTAAAATTAAATAGATAAAATTATGATAATATTGATTACCACGTCTAAGATAGCTCTTTGATGGGAATGGATCACCTCTAATCTGGTGGGGGTGGTGACAGATCTTACCACAATGGTTGTCCTTGAGTTGTTTCTTTTCCTTACTCCCTTCCCACATAATTTTCTAGCAACATGGACTTCCGATTAAATATTTACTCAAGAGTAGATAATCATGCTTTCCAGTATTCAATTTTTTATCTTTATCCTCTGATTCATTTATTTTCTTAGAATTTTTTTTGGGTGTTATCCCAAAACCCGCACTTCTAAAGTGACCATACGGTTATGGCTGCTTCATGGAAAATGATAGTAGATTTTCATCTAGTACAACTAATGATGATTACTATGTCTAAGTTAGATAAAAAATATAGGAAAATAAGTTATTTTTTTAATACCTATTTAAATAATGTTTTTTATTATGTCATACTTACACATGATTCTCACACTTTTTTTGTTTTCATCTATTAGTATCCAATATTTATTTACACATGGCTCCTTCCATAACACATGATGTGAGATGGAAATGGATTTGGATTTAAATTCATCAATGTATATATAATCAAAAGAACAAAATTATGTTGTTTATTCATGTCATATAAAATTATTATAGTAGATTTAAAATATGTGTCGATTTTTTTTCAAGCGAAGCGTATCACATCCTTGATTTATGATAGGAGTACGTTGCTTTTACTACTCATTGCTTATTTTTCGTACTGGGTTGTTGTTCCATATATTAATTTTTTTAATCTAACTGATTAATATATGTATTTTCAAAAAATGTATTACCATCCAAAATGTACCTGAAAATATGTCTCCACATGAAGACTAATAAACACATCTCATGATTCTTGGCTTATCATGTGTGAATACATCTTTAGCGGGTGAGGGTTTATTTTCCATTCAAAAAATTGGAGATGAAACTTCATAATAATTATATTAAATCCTTCGTGTTCATTTCCATAAAGCATTAATATTAATTTTACTCAAGACTAATATACTATTAATTAAATCTTCAAGGGATAATAAAGAGTAATTGAATGTTTAATTATCTTTTATTTAGTAAAATAAATGAAGGTTGTCATAATGTTACCCCAATCGCTTACCAAATTAGTCCCTTTAGTTTGGGTACAAAATTGTAGCATGAATCTATATAAATCAACACACGTTGTTGAGTGGTGAGATCAATAAAAGTAATAAAAATGTCCTTGTTGGGGTTAATAGCCTAGCCATGTGAATTCTATCCAAAGTCAAATTTGATACCTTAATCTGTATCCTTAATAATTTTTTCAAACACTTTCATGCTACGATACTCCTGTTTTTTATAGTACATCGTCTGTTCACCTTATACCATTAACTTGGGTTCAAAATCATCAATATGTTTTTCCTTTAGATTATTAGCATCAGGATGTGTAGAATGATTTTGTTCCTTTACATTGGGAGCACTATCTGGTTGAGAAACCTGTTGTTCTTCAGGATTGGGAGAATTGACATGTGCATAAGACATTATCTATAGAAGTGGTAGAAAATTTAACTTATATTATATAAATGTAGAAATTAATACATAATAATATGATTTAACAAAATGTATATCACAAAAAATATAATCTGATTATTGAAATCTATTTTTAAAAGGTTAAATGGATTTAACACCTCCATCAAGTATCCAAATCCCTTCATTATGGTCTCCTCTAACATAAAAGATTCCATATACATTAGGGCCATTATAAAATGATTTTGATGTCCCAATTAAAGGTTCATCCTCAATTTAATTTTCATATGGCCCTTTAGTGGTTTTGGTCAATAACAGAATAATTTAACACTTTCGGTTTGTGGGATTTGGAATATAAAATACATGTAATGACAATGATGCGATTATATATGGTTTGATTTTGTACCCTTCCTTACTAAAATCCAACTTTATGAATCCCAATTCATTTATTTTAACAATGCTCATATTATAAACACACTAGTATTAAAAAATCAGCACTTGGAATGTTGTATAATCCAACTCCCATATTTGATTGATGATTCCAAAGTATAAAAAATTCAAATAAATTGGATTTATATCCTTGGTACTAGATACATAAATCACTTTAACCATAATTTTTTTTGAGAAGGTGGCGCTTTGTTCAAAAGACCAAAGCAATTTTATTAGCAAAAAGAAAAGAAAGATTACAAGAGTCTAAAAGACGGGATCAAATTACAATCTTTGACTTGCAACAGAATCAGGTTTTCTGGGAGCTCCTCCATCCAGGTTATAGCCTGATTAATGCCTTTGTTAGCGAGAGCATCTGCAACCATATTAGCTTCACGGTAAGTATGAGTTGCAATGTAATTGAAGTCATGGAGATATTGAAGGCAGTTCATCCAGCACGTAGTAATCGGCCAAGCAAGATGAAAATCTCCCTTCCAAATGGCTTGAACAACAGTAGTAGAGTCACTCTCAATCCATAAGTTGTACCACCCATGTCGAAGAGAAAAATAAGTGGCATGAATAACACTTAGCATCTCATCTTCCAGAGAGGATGCAATCCCACAACCTCCAAAAAAGCATCCCATGATGTGACCATGATGATTTCTGAAGACAACTCCACATCCCGCGGGACCTGGATTTCCCTTAGAGACACCATCCACATTGATTTTAATCCAACCTGGAAATGGAGGTCTCCAGAAAATCTCAATGGTGCGCAACGGTTTCAAGAAAATGGGCTCAACTTGAAGACGACGAAGGATCATAAAGTCCACCACCGAATTGTTGCAGGAACCATTCTGGATCAAAGCGGCTTCCCGAATAGCGATGAGAATTCTCATTTTACCTGCATTAGTGTTGTGTGAGCAATTATTATGTAGAATAGAGTTTCTATCATACCAAATCACATGAATCAGCTCAGCAACCCCAGCTAGGAACAAATTTCTAATTTTGTGAGAGGAGTCCATAGCAACGCAACGTTTAATCTACTCACCAATAGAGTTATAAACCGGCCATCTGCAATCAAAAGTGTCAAAAATATATTTCCAAAGAGCAGTGGCAGTAGCACAAGATAGAAATAGGTTGTTAGTATCTTCTCTATGCTGATTACAAAAATGATATTTTGAACAAAGTTGAATACCAAAACTTTGAAGACAAGCATCAGTGGGGACCCTATTGTAGGGAAGACGCCAAATGAGAGTGAGTCTGGAAGGTTTAATCCAGGGCTTGTCAAATTTTTTTATCCAGTTCAAATCATTATCAGTGTTGTGTAAGGAGTTATTATAAAACTTTTTGGAGTTAAGAATCCCATTATGAGAAGGTTCCCAAATCAAGAAGTCACACGAGGCAGAAAAGTGGTAAGAATCAATAATTTGAACAATGTTTTCAAGAAGATTATCAATGTGAGAATTAAGCACATTACAAATGGATGAGTTGATGTCATCAGGGATATCATCAAGGGGGATCAAAGTGATAAGAGGAGCGCCAGTCCAGTTGTCCAACCAGAATCTCATGGAAGAGTTTCTCGAGACCATCCATCTAGCGTTGTGCATAATAATGTCAAACGTGTCTCTAACAGAGGTCCAAATGGAGGAGGTCATGAAACTCCTATTAGATCTTTTCAATCTATCAATGAACCTGTTTTTGATGAAAGCAATGGGGTGGGTGTCATTGTGTATCAGGTTCCAAGTTAATCTAGCTTAAAGAGCTTCATTGAACTATTTAATGTTTTTAATGCCAAGACCACCAATGTTTAGAGGTTTGCAGCATTTATCCCAAGGGATAGTCACAAATTTCCTGTCCAAGGTGCTTCCAGTCCAGACAAAGTTTTTTATGTGAACATTTATTTTTTTTATGAGACTAATTGGCCATTTATATACTATCATCGAATAGACAAGTTTGGAAACAATAACAGACTTGACAAGGTAGACTCTCCCCGCCATAGAGAGAGATTTTCCTTTCCAGGAGGAAAGCTGATTAAGAACCTGGTCAACAATGTTAGAAAAGTAGCAAGCTTTAGGTCTACCCCAGAAAATGGGAATGCCAAGGTATTTGAAGGGGAAAGAACCTTCTTTGATGTTAAGCTCATTGATGATATTATTTTTCCTAGAAGGAGGGATGTTTTTCCCAAATTAAATGAAAGATTTATTCCATCCAATGAATTGACCCAAGACCTCCTCGTAATGCTTGAGAGCAGCTTTAAGAGTTCTAATGTTTTTTATGTCACCCTTTAAAAAGAGAATGATGTCATCAGCATAAAGGAAGTGGGTGGGGGAATTCACGTTTCTGTAAGCATGAATTGGTTTGAGCTTGTTTTTCTCAACCAGCTGGGTGAGAATACGGCTAAAATAGTCTTCTGTAATGGAAAAAAGAATTGCAGAAAGGGGGTCACCTTGTCTTACTCCTTTAGAGCATTTGAAAAATCCTCTAGGAGATCCATTAACCAGGATGGAAACATGATCTGAATGGAAGAGGGTTTTAATTCTAGAAATGAAATTATCATTGAATCCAAAACCATGAAGAACTTTGAAAATGAAGTTCCAATCCATTGTGTTAAAATCTTTCCGAATTTCAAGTTGAATGGCAATGCTTCCGCCTCTATTCTTATTATTTAACATGTTAGTGCATTCCGAAGCAAGACAGATACAGTCTTGGATAGAACTCCCCTTGATAAAGATAAATTGATTACATGAGATAATTTTATCAGTGATAGTGTTAAGTCTGTTAGAAATTAGCTTGGTGATAATTTTATAAAGGGTGTTGATCAGAGAAATAGGGCGAAAGAGGTGAATTTTAAAGGAATTATCTACTTTGGGAATCAAAGCAAGGAATTGGGCATTTAAACCATGAGGTAAGAAGCCGTTAGCAAATAAGTCTTTGACAAGCTTACAAACATCAGCATGAATGATATCCCAATAATTTTGATAGAAACCATTATTGAAACCATCGGGCCTAGGGGCACTGTCAGGATTCAAACCAAAAACAGCGTCTCTAATTTCATGATCAAGGGGAACACTCAGGAGAAAACTGTTATCAACATCCGTAACAATTTTAGGAATGATGTCATTAATGAGGTCTTTATTCATACAAGGCCCATTGAATAACGATTCAAAGTAAGACACAACATGATTAGAAATATCTTCTTCATTATCCAAAAGGTTGTCTCCATTTTTAAGGGAGGCAAGGGGTCTAGTAGCTTTTCGAATTCTTTGTAAAGAATTATAGAACTTGGTATTACGATCACCATCAGTAATCCATTTAAGTTTAAAAGTATGTTTGCGGATGTTGTCTTTGAAAGCGAGGAGCATATTCAGGTTCATAGTAACGTGATCTTCGTGATGGTGATCAGAAGCGAAGTTGGAGTGGGTGATATTGTTTTTAATTTGATGCAATTCATTCTCAAGAGAGAGAATGTCATTATCAATTTGAATCACCTTAGTGCTGCACCAACTTTTGAGCTTGCGTTTGAGATATTTTAATTTAAGGGTAAAAGGGAAATCATCATCGGGTTGGTTCAAAGAGGACCAACAATGTTTTATGAGATTACAACAGTCAGGATCAGAGAACCAAGAATTGTTGAATCTAAAGGGGAAAGAGGGTTTCTGAGTATTGAGAGAGATGGTGACTAAAATAGGATGATGATCAGAATGAAGCTTATGAAGGGTGGTACTGGAAATGGAGTCCCAAGTATCTAAAGCATGGTCATTTGTAAAGGCTCTATCGAGTTTTTTCGCAACCACTCTATTGTAGTGATTCCTATACCAAGTGTATTTGGAGCCTTTTAAAGAAATCTTAGTAAGATTAGAGGTATCAATTGCAGCCTTAAACTCCCTCATAGACAGACTTGAATGAAGAGGACCAATTTTTTCACCAGCTAAAATAATAACATTAAAATCACCTGCAACGATCCAGGGGGAATGAATTTTTGAGTTCAGAGAGGAGAGGTCTCGCCAGAGAGATCTCCTATCTTGATATTTGTTCTTGGCATAGATAAAGGAACAAAAGAGATGGGCATTATCAATCATAAAGTAACAAGTGAAACTTTGATCAGAAACATGGAAAACATTAACATTAGACAGGGAGGGATGAGCAAAGGTCCAAAGAGAATCAAAATTTTTGTTGTTTTGACAAGCACCGATGAAGGTGTATCCAAAGCGACAAAAGTGAACAAGATCAGTAGAAAAGATTGTTTTAGGTTCAGCAATGGAAAAAATTAAAGGCTTCTGAACATTTACCATTCTTTGTAAAAAATTAAAGGTGTCAAAGTTTGCAATACCTTGACAGTTCCAATAAAGAATCTTCATTTAAATCTACGTTTGGAGTTAGAACTCCCATTTTCTTACTATCCGAGCCTTTATGTCTATTTGATCTTCTGACATTTTTTGACATGTTGGGGCTTGAGGTAGGAAATTTATTGCATTTGGCAGGGACAGTGATGGTAGCAGAATCATCTAACGAAATAGTTTGGGTGTCAATAACGTGGGTGTTGTTATTGTTGGGTGTCGGAAAAACAGAAATGAGAGCATTGTTGTTATCAGCATTAACACAATTCAAATGTAAACTATCATGCTGGACAGAAATGCTGCAAGTACCTGATGAAACGTCCGGGTCAGAATGGGGAGCAGCAAGAGAAACAGACCTTAGCTCTATGAGTGAGGAGTGAGAAGCACAGCTTTGCCCAGTAAAGAGTGCAGAAGTTGTGGCCTCTGCAACCGGGGAAGAATGCTGCTGGACCTGCTGTGGAACAACCGGGATATGCTCCTCACTGATCTGCTTTCCCATGCGCAATTCCAAAGGACACTGCACCTCTGGTAGGTCAGAGATAGAATCCTGCATGTTAGTGGAGTTTTTTTACCAAAGAGAGAGGCTCCTGAGAAATAATATTCAAGTTGTCCTGAGGATCATTCTGCACATCCGTGGTTAAAGTGATATTGGAAGAAGTGTGAGGAGTGGCAGATTCCTTATTCTGATCAGCAGTACAGGAACCAGAGTTCACAATTCTAGTATCCTGCTTAAGGCTATCTAAAACAGTAAATTCCAATTTGTTTGTGTGTGCTTTGTTGTTTTCTTCCTCTTCGACAAGGTCATCCCATTTGGTACCCGAGGTCTCCCCTAAATGAGATGAAGTTACGAGTTTTTTCCCCCAGGTTTCAGTTTTATATCTTTCAGGAGCACTAACCAAGGGAGCTTTGTCCTTCATATTCCTCCTTATTTCTTTCCAATCATTGTCAGGTAGTTGGATTGGATGTTTCCTAATCAATCTACAATTATAGATATTGTGACCAATGATCTTGCAATGCTCACAAAAAGGAGGTATCCTCTCATACTCAATATTGATTTCCACTTTGTAATCCTTGGCAGTGAAGTTAATAGTGTTGGGAAGCTTTGATTCTAGATTAATTTCTACCATGATTCTAGCAAAGATTCCTAAATCAGCATTCAAAGTTCGTTGATCGATTTTGAGGGGTGTGCCTATGCATGAAGCAATGTCATTCAATATTTTTGGATGCCAAAAAAACCAATTAAGGCCATGAAGTTTGACCCAAACCTGTTCTAATGTGTTTCGGTGAGTGTGTGGGTTGAAATTGGAGTCCCAATTAGATAGGCGAAGCAAACCAGGTTTGAGGTTAAGATTTCCTAATTTCCAGATACGATTAAGATCTTCTTGATAGTTTAACAGTATATGAAAATATCCTTTGCCGACTGGAATTAGTTTCCAGTTAACAGAATTCCAAAATTGTGAGATACGAGCGTGTAATTTAGAGAGTGGCCAAGGTCGATTACCTTTGAGATAGGAGATATGGGCCATAATGGAGAACCTGCACAAATGCGTACGTTGCTGAATCACATCTGGATCCGCTTCGACCAGGAATCCTCCATCATCCAGCTTCTTGACCAGCGGAGGCTTCGTTGAATTAGCATTATGATCAGAAGACTTCAGCGCATCAAGGAACGATATCCCTTGGGATCGACCAGAGAGACGACTGCGAGCGATATCTCGAGGCTCATCGTCATTGCTTGTCTTTGCAGGAGGAAGGATCAAGTGGGATCCTTGGCTCATCCGAGTAGAATCATAGTGATGAGATTGAAATTGTCCGGGAAAAAGGAAATCCGCCATGCAAGTGTGGATCAAGGGAGAGCAGAAAACCCTAGTCGACTCGCAATTTTAGAGAGAGATGGTCTCCCATCTCTCTAACCCGTCTTTTTTCATTTACTCATAACCATAATTGTAACTATACTATATTTCATGGAACTGCAGTGATCATGTTCATTTGTATATAATTTGTAACAATTAATTAAATAACCATTATAAGAAAATACATTCACACTTGGTCCTCTAGCTAGCCACCAAAGTCATTTAGAAATTTGATCTATATTTTCATCTGTCTCCTTAAATATATGGTCTCAAAACCATCCTATAAATTGTTTATTATGTGTATTTGATATCCATGTTTCATACCTTGATGGATTAAAATTCCAAATAATTTCTTTTTGGGTTTTAATATATAGGAAAACCTATAAAATATTATAAAAAACATAAAGGTGGACCTGATCATAATCTATAATAGTGATTGTGAAAACATCTATTCCATAAATTCCTTAAACCACAAGCCGCCATGCGTGATGATATTTCGGTAGACCAATGATTTACATACCATACATGTAGTCGGTACAGAATTAAATGGTTTCCTAAAAAATATATCACTTCACAATACAAACTTCTGGCCAACATCAATTTTTGAAATACCCTATCAAAATCATCACATACATTTCAATGGTGTACATCCATATATAATGTATAGGATCACATAGTTGAATATCTCTTACAAAGTTGAACATCATGTTAACCATCATATGAAATAATTCTGATGGGAACAACATTTCAAGTTCACATAATATGATGTAAATTTATTTTTCCATAGTTGGCAATTTTTTCTGGACTATAACTTTGCTGCATATATCTTTGAGCAAGAAACAGAGCTTGGTTAATGTATGAAAAACATTCTTGTTCAAAATTAATTGTAAAGATACATTTATTAGATCATGAACCAATACATAAAATTCATGTGATTTTAGATACTTTAACTTTAAATCAGTCATTGACATGATATTATTCATATTCAATGAATAACCCTCTAAAACCTTTATATCAATCACAAAGTTGAAAAACTGATATCACTTCTTCTTGGAAAGAGTGTAAGTAGCTAGATGAAGAAATTTTTAGTTTTCACTATTCACTGGCACCAAAATACTCTTGTATTCCCATGTCAATCATGTAAAACCAACTCTTAAATCCATACTTTATTTTGTCATCTTCATTTAGTAACATGCCAATGACACTATCACATTCATTTTTTTCAACATGCATAACATTAAGAAAATTACAGATGTATAAACAATTCCAGTATGGTAATTCAAAAAAACTGAACTATTTTTCCAAATAGTTTTCATATGGTTTTTCAAAAATGGATTACCAAAATCAGTGTCCATATATTTTACTTTATCAAATAGTTGATTACATGTTAGTATAGATAGTGTTTTGCATTCTTTTGAACTCTAATCTAAAGATGTCATCCAAGATGTTACTTATGTTACAAGTTCATAAATCTACGGTGTCCTAGAAAAAAAGTCTTAAATTAATTTTTAAACCTAATTTACTTTGTGCCTTATTAAAAAATGGGGCACAATTGAGTTCCTTTAATGTTATATCCTGAAAAATTTCCATAAGTAGGAAATTCATTTATCATCTTTTATAACATAGATCTCAAAATGAAATATTCACTTCTTCAAAAATCATACAACATAAAACCTGAATCCCACAATAATTTCAAATCATCAATTAATGGATCAAAATAAAAATCAATATCATTACCTTGTTGTTTTGGTCCTGTTATAAGTAGAGATATCATAATTTATTTTTTTGTTTCAAGCATAACCATGGTGGAAAATTATAATTTACCAACATAACTGTCCATCTATTATGAGTGTTTCTTTGAAAACAAAAAGGATCAATCCATCTATATATAGATCAATACGAAGTTTTATCATATCATTTTAGAATATAGGATACTCATGATCAATTTTATTATACTGAGGAAGGTGTACCGGGTGATGAAGTTTACCATATTTATTTATTGTATATGTGTTACTTTTAAATCTCCTTCTAGTATGTTCAATTCTATATAGGCTCCTCAACACTAGAATGATTAAAAATTACCATAAGACTTTTATAGGACCTGATTAATCTTTCTTGTATCATGAAACACCACACTTTTGGAATTATTTATGTGATTTTTGGTCCTTGAGAAATAATATATGATTATTTGGATTGGAATGTATTATTTCAGTAATCATAATCATTGAACATAGCATTAGTTTAGTGTCATATGTTCTAATAGGAAGCACATTATCTTCTAGGACTATATCATTAAAGAGACTAAGTTGTTTATTAAAATAGAAATCACTCCATCCATTGATAGATTTCAAATTATATAGATTTATTATGGATGAAAATGTTGTATATTTAATACAACTATCATACAATGAGGTCTTTGTACTACTCCTTAAATTCTTAAACAATTTTGGGAAATCATGAAGTTCTTATTCAACTGTCTTTGTCATTTACTCAATAAAATCATCTTCATCATTAACACCTATAATCACATACATGATACAATCATCTTCATTGTACACACTTGTAATCATATCATATGATCTATAAAACATAGTGTTGTCCCAGTCACTGACTTCATTCATGTTTTCACTATATTTAGACCAAAATTTATATCTTCAATCAATTCTATGATAGATCAAGTATTATTCCAAATCCTCTTGAATAATTATTCTTGAATAACAAATGTGCAAGCATGGAAAAAGGATTTGAGAAGGGTCATATGTATGATCTTTTGAAAACATGATGAACTATTTCACCTCATATTTATACTCCTTTATCATATGATTTCCATCCATTCATTTTCGATTCATATCAATCCTACTTGATTTGGAAATATTGATTTTTAACAAAATTAATAAATAATCAGAAGGGGGAAATTCAAATAAGGGAAACCAAAAATTTTAATTTTTTTAATAATTTCAACATGATTTAAAGTAAATGGGTAATTGAATTTAAGAAAAGAATTAATCCACTAGTTGTAGGTGTTATCTAATGAATTCATCCACAATGATCCTTGGTACCTGGTATGGAATGACTACTACTCAGGGTAGTTTAAGAAAATTAAGTGTTTGTATAGAAGAGATGGGGGATGTGTCTCATGCAATAAAATTCAATAATAACTATTTGATAAATGAAGATGATTAGTATAAATTTTTTCTCCTTGAATCTAAATGTTACCAGGATGGGGAGTTGGTGAATCACCAGATAACATCTCTTAGTTTGTTTTATAAATTTGAGTAAATAAGAAGCATTAGTATAGTCCCTATAAGGGGATCCTTGATTTGTGTGACCGTGATAAATATCAATTGTATGGTCCTACATGAACTCATGCTGATACAACTTTTAAATTTTAAACACTCTAATAAAGAATTTAATTACTCTACAACAAGGAAAAGTATTTTGGTTTGAGGACTAAATTTTAGTAGTGCTTAGCCTCTTGTGAGGTCAAGGTTGTGGGATTGGGGTTATGATGGATATCTTATGGGTTGGATGAAGTTAGTTACATGGCATTTACATAGTGTTATTATCAATATATATTATATAATATGTGAGATTTTGTGTATCTAGGAGGTCACTGCAAGCTAATATGATCATATAAATATATATACCACCCTTTATCCTTACACATGTAGTCTTCTATAAATATAGATACCACTCATCCAGTTGAATTTATAAATATAGATAACACTCAACATTTTGAAACATATTCTAAGGAGTGTTCGAAAAGGAAAAGGAAATTAGTAAGTGAGTGGATCAAGACTTTAATTAATAATAAAGGATATTTTTAAATAGTAATTGTAAAAGAAAACATGTATCACTTATTTGTCTCCCCTTCTTAATGATAAATTACTACTACCCTAGAATCTTCAATAAGGGATATTCCTAAGATATGTAATCCTATATGCTCTAATATAATATTTTTCTTCAGTTTTTTATTTTTTTAAAGTATCCCCAGGAATTATAATCTTGTATTAGGCCATTGAATTTTTTGTATCCTTCAATATTTCTTAGTTTGGTTTGAGTGTATCATTCTCTTGAATAATACTAAGGTAATACATTATTTATATTTTGTACTTTCATACTTCATATAAAAACAAAACCATCCCTAATTTTATGGACGTATTTTTATTAGAGGGAAGTGACCAAAGTGAAAATATAATTCAAGTGGGTGATGTGGTAAATTCATTCTTCTTATGTCTAAACATAAGAATACAATTAATGAAAAGATAGCTTGATAATCATATCCAAATAAACTTTTTTATGATCACTTAAGGAGACATTTTTTTTGACCTTCCATAACTAAAAAATAGGAAAAAATATGATGTTATTAAGATTCCTAAATGAAAAAAATTGTTAAATCTTCATAGAATAATTTTGAGATACAATCTACCCAATAATATAATATCATTTGATTATATAATTATGAGACTATGAGGAAGTACTCAAAAACTAAAGAGAAGTATATTTTTTCCAATATTGATAAATTTATTGGAATTAAATAAATTTTCTTTTTGATACATACATTTTAGGATCTAAATATGTTTAAATGTTTTATAATAAAAGTAGATAAGGAATATAATATCTTCTTATATTTGATCTGGATATATAATGGTATGTAATTTATAAGTTTAACAATTGATGATTATTTTTAGAGTCATGAAATTCAGTATGAACTTAGTGTACCATATAATGAATAATAATGTGGGTTTCTTGAACAAAAGATAATATTTTAGTCAATATGGATCATAAATTAATGATAGTGAATAATTAATTATAAAAAACCAATGAATATATTCACTATAAGTTCAAATAAAAAAACTCAATTTTAAAGTCAATGTGAAATTTAAAATATCCTTTATTGAGATAATCATTAAGATCCAAAATATCATCCTTATTCTAAAACATCATAGAAATCGATTTTTTTTACTTTAAAAATAATCATTTATAGTTAAAAATACATTTATGTTATAAAAAATAAATGAATCATGTCATGATAAATCATTAGGAAACTGTTTAATTGCTTTTAAAAATTATTTTCAAAGCTAAAAATGTGTTACCATTTATTTAAAATCCATTTTTTTAAAAAATTACCCACTAAAAAAACATTTTTTTGGAAAATCAAAAACCAAATTAATTTTCAAACTTCCTTAGAAACCTCACTCACTATTTCCAAAGCCAATCCCTTTCCATTTTGAACCATGATTTCAAACTTTTAACAGTATCCAACCCCCTTTTAGAAGCTTAGCTCAATTATAATACAGTATTGTATGTACAAAAATTTACATATATATATTTACATGAAAATATAAAAGAACATATATTATTTGAAAACCATTTACATGACAGAAAATATGACTATTGAATATAATAATGGTTAAAAAACTATTATATTTTTTAATATATTTTCAACACTAAAAACAAATATAATGAATAACATTTGATTAATAGTTCTAATAAACATGAACAACAAAATGATCACCATGAATGAATCACAAAAAAGTGGTAATGTCACCAAAAAATATTATTTTAAATTATTCAAAACTAAAAAGTATAATAATGAAAATTATTTTTAAAAAATAATTGAATTATAAATTAAAATATAATCAATTGTAATTTTTAATTTGATATAATTATTCAAAGTAAATTTGGATATAGGTTAATCAATATAATATTTCAGTTTAAAATATGTCGAGTATCAGAACTAGAAGTTTGAGGGAGTTCAATTCAACAACATACAAGGCTGGATGATGTAATTTTTTGAAACAACATCAAAAACACCTGTGGTTTGAGTGGTATTGGTCAAAGGGAATTTGTGATGATGGTGAAATTTCATGATAGATATGGTGGATATTGTGGTGGGGATGTAATTCCCAAAGGAATTCCACAATGACACCTAGGGATGGCTGGTCCAAATAAGAATAGGATCAAATGAGACCAAGTTGAATCGTGCAGTCACTTACCCAAAATAAAAAACATGGAGGACCAAACTGAATTGAAACCTCGATCTTGAAGAAGACATAAAGATGAGGGGAAGAAACTAAAGAACTGAGTGTGGTAATGAAAAAGATCAGAGGGTTATAACAAAATAAATATAAAAAAACCTTATATTTAGAGAGTATAGATTCATTGAGTAGGTATATGAAGAGGGAGATCATTGTTAGTAATAGGGTTAATCAAGAGTGTCAATAGTAGTAGGGTTTTACAAGAGCTTGAAGTTGTGAAATTGGAGACTCTGTTAAGGTTCACTTTATTAGATCAAGTAAGGATTTTATCAGCACTTTGAAAACAACACTGATAAAACTCCTATTTATCAGTGGTAAAAGACCACTGATAAAGGTCTAATTTTAATAATATATTTGTTTATATATAATTATAATTATAAATAAATATACTGAAAATGTTTAGTAGGTAGGCAAGCTCGCTCCTAATTTTTGTTAGAAAAAATAAAAAGAAAATAAATAGAAGGGACAGGGTCAAACAAAGACAAACCCTCATCCAAAATAGGAAACTACAAATGAAAAGATACAACACCATCCTTATATTTATTCATCATCAGCAGATTCCCACTATGACTCTGAATTCTTCTGGTCAAAGAGTATAGAGTACTTCTCTCTGAGTTTTTGTTATTCCATAGTGAGTTGTCGCATGGAACAACATTTCTGTCACGTTGAAGACTAATCATCACGACCACAACCTCACCCCAAACTTTCGAATGTTGACCTTGTTTCCAAGACTTGGGTTGATTCCATGACACTTTTGTTTCATCCCTTTCCAATTCAACAGTTTTATCAACAATGGTTTTCCCTACCTTCACTTGCCTGCTTTCTAAACTAGTTGTCCCTTGTTCCAAAAAAGGGACTGTAACTGTATCCTGAGAGCTTGCAGCAACTCCAGTCTTGTTCACCTTTAAAAGGAGGGGAGGGTCATCCTTTTTCTCCTCTTTTATAAATAAATATATTTTAATATACTTCTTTGTATTTATAAATGTCACTATATATTTTTTTTAAAATTACATAATTATATATATTTATATTATTATATATATTTATAAAATTAAAAATATAATAAATACATTTATTATAATTTAATAATTATTTAATTATATATATTTAATTATAAATATAAATATAAATAATTATATTTATGAATATATTTATATAATTATAAATATATTTATTAACATATATATATATATATACAAGGTGCTTGGGGGTATAATTACATTCAAGCACACACAAACACACAACACAGACACAGGTAGGAGAGGTAGGCCATAGCCCCCCCAAGGGGATATACCACCCATCACGTCTTAATTATTTAGTACATTCACTATATGCCTAGTAGGAATGAAGCCCAGTACATGGCTAGAAATCCCAGTGCAATGGCATGCCTGCATCATCCTTCTTACGTCACCATGCTCGTGTCATCATCTACATCACTGCCTGTATAACTTAATAGTAACTGTGCTAAATAGGGCTTGATCCCAAGACCTTCTGTATGCCAAGAAATAGCCTTTACCACTTGATTACATGATCATTAGTAAAAATATATATATTTATGAAATTATAATAAATATATTTATTGCAATTTTATAATCACTTAAATATATATTTATTTATTTCTATTTATAATTATAAATAACTATATTTTAAAATATTCCTATATAATAATAAATATATTTATATAATTATATATATTAATATCAATATATAAATATTTATAATTATAAATATAATAACTATATTTAATATTTAGATATATTAATTATAAATTTATAATTATTTAAATAAATATATTTATTTATAATTATAATTATGAATAAATATATTTAAAAAGTATTTATATTAATTATGAATATATAATTATAAATATAATAAATATATTTGTTATGTATATTTATTAATTATAATTTTATAATTATTTAAATATGTATTTATTTATGTATAATTATAATTACAAATAAATAATTTAAAAAGTATATATATATATATATAATTATTTAAAAGGTTGGGAAAAATCCCCTTTATTGAAAACAAGAAAACAAAGAAATGAAAAGATAGGGTCAAACATGACAAAACTACCCTCATCAATAAACACTTAAAGACCAAGTTTTTCTCTAATCATAATACAAATCTTGAATTCCTTATCATGCATTGTATTCCAAAATTTTTTTCTGAACCCGCTTCTATGGCCTTGACCCCTGGGATGATGGCCTCTCTTCCAAGGTTTAGCTTATTGCAAGAGGCCTTCATTGTTAGTGCTCTCTGAAGCATCATTAACATCCTCTGATTGCTCCTCCACCCTCTCGGATGGATCATTAGTCATAATCCCTTCAAGGGTAGCCTATTTGGTAGTCTGAGCTACAAAAACCTATAAACCACCTTTGTCTATATCATTATAGCCTTTCAAAGGCTCCGAAGGTTGGGACAATATCTTTGGTGAAACCACTTGAACCTCTTCTACCTGAGGTGCATTTTTTTAGCTTCATTGAGCATGTCAAGAACTCTAAAGTGGTTCGTGGTTGAAAACTTCTCCTTACATGATGTTTCCATTTCTTGAGAATTTTTTACTGTAGGTCCACTTTAATCATCTGGTTGGATAGGATAAACCTTCTTGCATAAGCTTGATGGAGGCTCTATTTGAATGTGCAGCAAACAAGGGACAAAATCCATGTCCCTCGATTGATGTACACGATCAGAAGAGCTTCATATGAACTTATTGAAAGGAACCAATTGAAAACCATCATTATTAACTAAGACCTTGGATGAATATCCTTTATTTCCATCCAAACCACTTCCCCTATGATCCTCTACACTACTGTAAAGAAAAGCATTAATTTCACTATCCATAGGAAAGTCAGCAACCATAATCTAGATTGCAGGAAGAGAAGACTCCAAAGACAAAGAGATATTATCCTTGGATGAGGAAATTTAATTACCATCCAAGTCACAAGAACCTACCACTATCAAAGGGATTATATCATAAAAAAACATTCAAGGTTTCCCTCTAACGAAGAACATACCTCCTTTGCAGCCATAGGAGAAGCCACCTGCTTAAAATAGACAGAATCGGTTTGCTTTTCCAGAGGAAGGTAGCTTTTTAGAATTGAGATACTCTTTCCCTCTATCCTAGCTAGTCCATACAGATCATCTCCCATCATTAACTGCTTCTAAAAAACATATTATGGTTTCTTATTTTCATTTTCATTCTATTTTTCCCTTTTCTATTTATTTATTCAATAATATGTTCTTCAAGGCCTTATTGGTCAGTAAAATCCTGATCCCTTGCTTCATCAGTTGAGATATTGTTCCCATCCATCCCATCTTCAACAATTGAAGTGCTTGACCTGGTATCCACTATCCCAAGATGATAAGTTTCATTATTTCTTTGAGGGACCAAGGAAGGTAAAACCTTAATAGAATTTGAATACCTCAATACTGAATCCAAATCAATTGATTCGAACCTCACTATGCTTAGGGAGTTCCCTGTAACTGTATCCATAGAGAGGCTAGAGGGATCCCTCATATCATATTATATCTTCTTTTTTGGAAGTAGAGAAACTCTAGTAGAACCATTGATAATAAAATTTCCCTCTTAACAAACAACCCCTACATAACTGTCCCATAAATCTTTATATGGAAAAGAAATATTATGTTTCAAGCCTTTTAATTTCTTAAAACATTTATTCTCATCATTGAATCTGGATGAACAAAAATAATAGATCTAAGACCTTCTTCAATTCATTTTTTGTTGTAAAATTTTACTACAATCAATATAGTACTTCGATAGTCTCTCATATTCAATTCTCAAATCAAATTCATCATATTTGGTTGCAAGAACCACTTTATTAACAAGAGTTTTATTCAAGTTAACTCGAATAGGAGATGAGAGTAATGCCCAAATCCAGTAAATTCGGTCACCCAATCCATTTTTATGGGGTTGATGATAGCCTGAGAAATATCATATATAATATAAGGATGACAAAGAATCATGTTAATTCTATGGATTTTAACCCACATTTTCATGAAAAAGTTAATTACCTCCTAAAAACTAACCTTCCTGCAGTCTAAGAAAATTGTTTTCATGACACCAGCCACCGACCATCAGTTATTGTTAGGTTCCATACCCCCCAAACACTAATCGTTGTGGAGACCCTTTGGATGTAGCTTCCATGATTAGGATGAACGACCCCACCTTCATCCAGAGATAGCCATGGTGATTTCTTATAACACATTTCATAGGTCGATGCTGACTTACACCGTATATGGAGTGGGGAGTCCACTTATTCCACCCTCATGATCCAACACGATCCAATAGTCACACTTCCATCATTAGACGCTATCCCATAACCACCCCTTGTAAATTTGGAGAAAATTACATAACAGATGTGTAATAACCATATTTTTATATGAGATTCAGATCCTTTAAATTTCAGTATAATTATTTATCATGGACCTAATATGGATACCTAATGATATCACAGAAGTTTGAGGGGGTGTCTGGGGTTTTTTTGGATCATGGAACCCTATCCTGTGGAGAAAAGAACAGGGCATCACGATTAATAGACACCATGAGAGCAAGTCCACATGGTTTCTCTTAACCCTATAGGGATTTTTAGTTAGAAAAGAAAGGTTCATGGTCATCCCTCACTATATTACCATGGATGAAAATACGTGTGGGTTGTATTTACTCTTTAGAATAGGTATAGAGCACAGTGGGTACATGGATTCTAAAACCATGTGACAAAATTGTGTGAGTTCCCTCTTGAGGCAGTGATATGTGCACAATTGGCGCACAGTTTGGCCCACTGTGCATCCAAACCATGAAACCTAGTAATTCTTTGGGGATATTACTATGTTTCCCTTAAAAACTTATTAACTCAACCCACCTCCTCCTTTATTCATTCTATCATACATTATATCCTTTCCTTCTCCTGTTGAGCTCTTAAGTTCCTTCATGCTCAGTTCTTAAATATCTCATTTGTTCTAACTCTGATTTGAAAACCATTATTATCACTGGATCTGCATCGGTAAGATCTTCAATCATCTTACGTTGTTCACTATTTTTCTATCTTACAGGAGTTAGTTAGGTCCAGGATCTTATGAACTATTTTCTGGTCATTCATTTATTTTACCATTTTCTTCCAATCAGGGCTAATATAGAGGCTGATATTGGACGAGTGATCCTTTATAGGCATAAGGTAGGTGGTTTAGTTCTTATCTCTCAACATTGATATGTTCTATAATATGTTCCATTATGCCACACACTGGTTCCACCATGCCTTTACCCTAAATTGAATATGTCTTAAATTGGTTTCCCTGCTTGGAACCAAATGATTTTATTGTACCAAATCCATATTGAGATTGTCCACCTCATTTTTCTACACCCATATGGGTGTGAATTTTTTCATGCCTAATTGGATTTCAAGATCAAATATACTCAACACCAATTTGTGTGTTTGGATTTAATTCAAAATAGTGATATAATAATTGTTAATGGATGAATGTGGTGTTGTAGCATGACCAAAAAATTTATCAATTTAAGATGAATTGAAGGGAGGTGAGTGGTGGGACCACATCAGTTAATTAAATGGGAAAATGGTTATACCATTATTATTATTAAATGTTAATTATTTATGAATTAATAGTTGGATCAGGTTAAAACCCTGATAATTGATATGATAGGGAATGGAAACCCTTCCGTTATAATTTGGGTATGGTGACCCCAATTCTTAATAAATGGGCATGAGGAACCACTTTAAATTGTTATGTATGGGAATGGAGTCCCTTATACTAGTGTTATGATATGAGCATGGTGTCCCTATACCGTGATACTAGGAATGACATCCCAATATATTGACATAAGCATGTGGACCCTTTATAAATGTGATACTAGGTATGACGACCCTATGATATGATTCCAGGAATTGTGATCCTTACAATTGTGATACTGGGTATGGAATCCACTATTACTATGATATAGGGCATAAAGGCCCTATGATATGATATTAGTCTTGAGAACCTTATTACTATGATACTGGGCATGACATCCCCTATTCTTGTGTTTCTGGGCATGATGACCCTAACTACTGTGATATTGGGAATGGTGTCCCTTGATACCTATGATACTCATTTTAAAGCTTATGGTTTCCTATTTTATGCCTCAGATATAGGATAGTAGCAGTATCCACATATATGGATATAGATGTCACTAAATATATAGTCCGTATATTTGTATACACCGACTTACTTGTTCAGAGATATTTTGTCATGGGACGAAGTAAGTAGAGTTAGCCTGGTTTACATTTAGGAACTAGAACTGACCCATTTACAATTATTATTAATACTTTTCATTATTATATCTACACACTTCCATGTTATATACATGGACTGGAAATTTATAAATGCCTTTGGTGGTGGCCTACTTAGTTTGTCTCATGCCCTATCTGGGTCATCGATGGTACCTCGGTAGACTATATTCTTGTAGGTGCATATAAGGGGAAGTGTACTCTTATAGATGTGTGATTCCTTGCATGACATTGAATGGGATCTTGGTAGCAGATGACCAGGTCAGAGCTTGGGATGCTTGGATAAATTTTTTCCCTTTTTTTCTTTTTTTTATATCATGAAATTTATTGATTGAATGCTTCCATATATAAATGTTTTCCTAATTTTTTAGAGACATGGCATCATCATATTTTTTATATGATTCAGATTGAAGTTTATTATTATTATTTTTTTCTTTGATGTTTATATGTGCTTCCATAGTCTTTTAAATTATTGATATGATTCTGCTATTTATCTATTGAATATACCAATGTTCCACTTTTACCATAGATAATAGTATACCCATGGACACACCCTAGGACCTCATTGTTAGTCAGTATCCTCTACTGTATGGGGAGGTGTTCTTGAGGCCATGTGGTTCACCGGTTCAGGGGAACCTTTGAGTGGCACTTGGGTTGGGGCATCATAATGTAGTATCATATCTTTTTTTTCCTTCCATATAATTTTGAGAAAATATATAGGAGATTAGGATTTATTTGGGACATGGTAATAATATGTGTTAGGGAGTAGCTATCCCACATTTAGGGAAATATAAAGTTTCCTGGAATAAGTTATTATTGTTCTCCATTATTCCTATTAAAATTCAATTGATTCCAATGTTAGGTGACACACATTCTATGTGATGGATATTATTATTGTGATTGAAGTATCATTCACATCCTTGTATCGATGATATTAGGGAAAGGAATCACTGATCATGCATAATTTTTTGCACCTTGTAGGAAATTCACATGCGATGCATATTCCATGCCATATAAGTGAATTTTATTTCTTGAATTGTTTGTGATTTCTATGAGTGCATTGTTTGATATTAATAGAATTGAATAAAATTTTATTTAGGGAATTGTGAAAAATAATTGGTACATAGAGTGCCTGCTAAAAACTAAATTATGTTTTTCGGCTTAGGTTATAGAAGACACCCTAACTTGTCAATTATGTAATGTTGATTCATGGACTATTAATAGCATGGAATAGAACATGTTATGGTTTGGGTTAGGTGGATTCCAAAATTTGGTGCATGAGGTGTATGTTCCCTTATAGATTGAAAGTGGTGATCCATTTGGTTAAAACATTTAAAAATAATGGTAATATAACAATTAATTTAAAATTAAATTGAAATTTTATAACAGAGATCTTTACCCAAACCCCACCTTAGTATTGGCCAGTAGGTTGGGTCTTGTAAGTTATTCTTTATCGATTATACCACTCAGACTTGGAATTATGATTAGGCAGAGGGGTTGTTTTACATAGAAAGGATTTTTACCTATTTTATTCTTACATTGGTGGATTATTCCATTATTTAATTTTATTTGAGTCATGTGTTTGGAATCTTTATATAAATCTATCCACGACATCCTCAGGTCGGATTCCAGGAGGGTGGTGATGACCATGATCCAAAGGTGGTGGGCCCTAAACCGCCAGTGACACCTCTAGTACTTCCACCATTGCAACCTATTTCTATTAATAACATAGGTGATGATTCCATGTTTCAAGGATATTTTATATGGATTGTGCAGACTATATGGGGATCTCCATAATTTTACCCTTCTATGAGAGAGTTGACTTTATAGTTTTAGTAGCATCATCCACCCACGTTTTTGGAGGATGGTAGAGCACATTATGAAGAGTTTTGGATAATGATGGTTATTTCAATATTCAATCATCAAGATACACCTTCTGATATTAGATTGAATCTCTCAATTTATATGCTCTAAGGATCTAACAAATGTGGTGGGATATTCTGAACTAGGTCGGTCAGTATCAAGAAGTATAATGCAGGTATTTACAGTCAAGATTGTTTGACTATTTATTCCTTAAGACCCTGAAGGGTGATTGGGCTAAGGATTTCCTGAAAATTCAACATGGTTCTATGATTGTCATGGATTACTCAACTCATTTTATAGAGCTTTAGTGCTTTGCACCCATTTATATTGCTGATGAGTCTGAAAAAGAAATAAATATTGAGGATAGGATTAGGCATCCTATCTGTTATTAGGAAAATTATTTCCAGTAGAATACTGTATCTTATATAGTGAATTTGGATATTATCACTATGAAAAACCTAAGGTAAAAAGATAGTGTGAGATAGGGTGGTTCAAAAATGAGACTATTTATTGGTTGAATGAGTAGTCAGAAGTGACACTTTGAGACTACACGCATGAGAAGTTGAATCTAGGTGAGACCCTCTGATATTTTTATGGTTTATCACTGATTTGAGAGGCTTATCCTTAAAATCCCCAGTTTCCCAGAGACCCTATTGAGTGTAGATCCTTCAGTATATTGGGGAATCTTTATCATTTTTGTAGGATCTTCAAATTTATGCTTAGTGGGAGAGGATCCTTAGTAGTTTTACCTACAAGAGTAGGATAATTTTCACCTCCCTAGATAGGTATCTGTTGTACTAATGGATGTATAAGTAGAGGATGAGTTCATTTACATGGTAACCATGCTTAAGATATATAGTGGTGGTAAATCAAACCTGCTCTAGGTATGCAGGTTGTCGCACAGGGCCCGAGATCCAACCATATTTTTTTAGTGCATCCTACATTAGAAGGAGGAGGGTGTTGGGCTAGCTACTATTCGAGTTATTATTCAAGTAGCTTATACTATTTCATCTGGATTATTCTATATAGGTGATTCACATTTGTTTATCTCTATGGAAGTTTTGGAGAGTCTTGGACTTCATGTTTAGTATTCCAGTGGCATTATGACACTTGATACACCTTTGGATTTATGCTCATAAAGTGTATGCTAATATAGGGACTATCCTTTTAAGGTAGGAAACCATCATTTCTTATGGGACTTCTTTATTCTCAAGATAAAGGGATTTGATGTCACTCTCAAGATAGACTGTTTGGTTCCGTATCATGTTTTTATGGATTGTTATCACTAAAGGTTGTCATTTTACATCACCATAGGGTGGTACTTATATTCAAAAGGGAGAGTGGGATGTCCAGGTAGATAGAGATGGACCATAGTATCTTGGGATAGGTGGAGTGACTAACTAGATAATCATCCTTTTTATGGATGATCAAGGACTATATTATATTGAATTCCCTCCTATAGTTGATCAATTCAAGGATTATTTTACCGCTGACTTTTTAGGACTACCTCCTAAGGGAGAGGTAGAGTTTTCTATCGATCTAGTTCCTAGAGATGAACCAGTACCCATTACTACATACATTACGGCTACTACTAAGTTTCAAGATCTCAAGAAGCAACTATAGGATTTATAGGCCAATGGTTTCATTTGGACCAATACTTATTCTTGGGGTTCTCTGGTCCTTTTTGCAAAGAAGGTGGGTGGAACTTTCTATATTTTTGTGGATTTATAGAAATTTAATTATCTTATAGTGAAGAATTAGTATCCCTTACCTTGTATAGATGTTCTTTTTTAATAGCTTAGTGGAGTGAGGGTATTCATAAAGATTGACCTGAGATTGGGTTATCATCAGGTTCAAGTCAGGTCTTCAGATATTCAACACACTATATTTTGTAGTCGGTACCATTTATATAAGAATCTCATTATTCAATTAAATATTACAATGGAATCTACCTTATTCATGGATTTAATGAATAAGGATTTCCATCCCTATCTGGATTCCTTTTTGTTAGTCTTCATAGATGATATCTTGGTGTATTATTATAATTTGAGAGACCATTACACTTATCTTAAGAAAATTTTGAATACATTTAGAGAGCACCGACTATATTCTAAGCTTAGTAAATGTCACTTATGGATAAACATTGTTCAATTCCTAGTTCATATTATCTCATAGGTAGGAGTTTCAGTTGACTCAGAGAAGGTTAGAGTTGTGGTTACTTAGGACCATCCAAAGAATATATTTTATATAAGGAGTTTATTGGGGCTATATAGATTTTATAGGATATTCATAGAGGATGAATGATACTTATATTAACCTTATATGGGATTGAATAATAAGGGGTGAAGTTTATATGGTCAGAATACTATGAGACATCCTTTTAGGAGCTGAAGTGGAGATTGAATTCAGTACCGATCCTAATTCTTCTAGAGATGGGGAGAATCTGCACCATGTATTCTGATGCATCATGTATTAGATATGAGAAGTTTTGATGTAGGAAGGTTGATTAATTATATACAAGTTATATCCGTTGATGCCTCATGATCTAAATTACTCGACACATGATCTTGAGTTGAAATCTATTTCTCATGACTTGCGTTGCTGGAGGAATTACCTACTAGGAGAGAATCTTGTAGTGTTTACATATCACAAAAGACTCAAATATATTTTCACATAGTATGACTTGAATCTTATGTGGTGGAGATGGGTTGAATATCTACATTACTTTGACATCAAGATATCCTATACACATATGAAAGGAAATACCATTGTCAATGCTTTGAGTAGGAGGACATAGACATAGGTTGTACATGAGTCCAGTAGAGAGTTGAAGCTTATGGATATGTACTTTGGGATGGACGTAGAGTTTTAGGACTATCATGGATAGTCTATAATTTCATCATTTTCAGTGACCTATTCACAACTTGAGGGTGTGAAGAGGAGGCATTTTTCATAACTTGAAGTCTTGGTCCTATGAGAGATTATTTCTGGTGACAACCCACTTATAGATTGGCCTATTTATGATGAAGAAACACTATGTATATATGGGAATATATGGGTTCCCAAATACATGAGAGAGTAGATGATGTGTGAGTCACATGATTCTAATTTGGAAGTTCACCCATGTATCTTGAGGATGTATCATGATATGTGTCAACTGTATTGGTAGCCAGGGATGATACATCAGATAACAGGTTTTATCACTAGGTGTTCAACTTGTTAGAAAGTGAATGTGGAGCACCAATGACCTTGTGGCTTGTTACAAACAATAATTGTCCTATAATGTAAATGGGAATATATTGCGATTTATTTTCTCATTAGATTACCAGGGTTGCCTTGAGGTATCGATATAGTTTGGGTAGTCATGGACCAACTGAATAAAGTGGACCACTTACTTCCTATTCATTAGACTTTCTCAGTTGATGATTTGGGAAGATTGTTTGTCTGTGAGATAATATGGCTACAAAGGATCCCTTGTAATATCATTTTATATAGGTATTACCATATTACATCGAGCTTCTAGTAGGGGTTACAAAAATCTATGGGTACACAAGTTATTCTGAGAACAAATTTACACCCTCATACCTATGTCCATTAGAAAATAATGATATAGGTGTTGGAGAAAATTATTTGACATTTCATCCCTAATTTGAATGGATATTGGGAGAGTCATATCCCTCTAATCAAGTTTTCCTATAAACTAGATATTAGGAGATGATTCAGATGGATCCTTATGAGTCCCTATATAGTATGTCATTCCTTTCACCCATGTGATGGTTAAATATAGGAGAGGAAATACTAATTAGTCCTTGTATCATTCAAGAGACTTCAGAGAAAGTTAAGATTATTAGGAAGTGTATGTCTACCACTCAGTCTAGAGAAAAATCATATGTCTATCACTATAAACAACCTCTAGAGTTCAAGGCCAGGGATTATGTCTTCTTATGGATATCACCTGAACTCAATAATAGATGGATATAGAGGTAGAGGAAGCTATCAACTCATTAGGTCATTATGTTTGAGATCTTAGAGAGTGTCGGGATGACAGTATCTCGATTTCTATTACCTCATAGGTATTATTCCATGCATGAAATATTTCACATTTCACAGCTTTTCCATTATGATTCCAACCCATCTCATACTTTTGATCTTGAGGATATTGAGCTAGATGTTAATGATTATATTGAGGAGTATCTTATACACCTCATTTATCAGAGCACACAGGATCTTCGAGGATAGTATGAACCATTAGTAAAGGTGCTATGGTAGCATGGTGGTCACATGATGAGACCTAAGAGCAGGATATTGACACACATGCTCAGTGGATGGAGTTTTTCTTAGACAATAGTTCACTACCCTTTGAAGGGTAATTAGGGGAAAAATTGATTTAAGCGGGTAATACTATAATAAATTGGTTTTTATATGAGGTATGAATCCTTTACATTTAAATATAATTCTATATATTGTGCCTAATATGTATACTAAATGAGATAAAAAAAGGTTTAGGGGTGTCTAGGGCCTGTTAGGAGCACATAACCCCGATCAGTGGAGAAAATAATTGGGTCGTATAGTTAGCACACACCTTGAGATCTATTCCAAATGGTTTATCCTAACTTTGTGGGAATTTTCAGTGAAAAAATCAGGGAGAATGGTCTTCCCTAACTGTGTGCTGAAGGCTGTATGACCATTTGAGTTGTGTTCACTTTTTAACAGAGGAATACGACATGGTTGGCACATAGTTTCTCAAACCGTGTGACCAAATTGTGTGGGCCCCCTCTTGAGGTAGTGAGGTGTGCACACTTGGTGCATAATTTATCCAATTGTGTGTTCAAACCACATGACCTAGTAATTTTTGGGTGAAATTAATGTTTTCCCTTAAAAAATTATTAACTCATACCACCACTTTCTTTCTCCATTCTGGTGTATAGGAGAGCCTTTCCTTATCCCGTTGATCTCTCAAGATCTATTAATCCAGGTCTTTTGATTTCATGGACTTCCATACTTTGATTTGAATAGTATTTGTCTCCTTGGATCTGTATGGTTATGATATTCATTACTCTCATGTCGTTCATATTTTTTTTTCTCTCGACTGAGTTATTTAGGTGCAAGATCTTATGAACTATTTTTAGGTCATTTGTCTATTTTACCATTTTATCACAATTTGGAAAAATCCAAAGGTAGATATTGGACAAGTGATCTTATTCATGCATAAGGTTTGTGGTATAGTTCTTTTCTCTCAAATTTTATATGTTCTATAATATGTGTCTTGATGTCACATTCCAATTTCACCATGTGATTCCCCTAAATTGAATCTTACTTAAATTGGTTTCCCTTCTTGGAACCAAGTGATTTTCTAGAACCGAATTCATCTTGAGATTTTCCACCTTAGAGTGATCCACCCCTATGGGTGTTCCCTTTTTCATAACTAATTGGATTTAAGGATCAAATGGCCACAGCACCTGTTGGTGTGTTTGGGTTTACTTCTAAATGGTGATATAATAATTTTTAATGGATGAATGTGGTGTTGTAGCACAAATAAAACACTCATAAATTTAAGACGAATTAAATGGATGTGAGTGGTATGACCCTATCACCTAATTAAATGGAACAATGGTTACACCCTTTATATTATTAAATACTAATGAGTTATGAATTGAATTTGGATTAGATTAAATCCTTAACTATTTATAATTGATATAATGGGGCATGAAGACCCTTCTATTATAATTTGTTCATAGTGACCACTATGGTTAATAAATTGGCCTCATGTCTCTTTTTAAAGTGTTATATATGGGTATGTAATCCCTTATACTAGTATTATGATATGGGAATGTCATCCATCTATTGTGATACTTGGTATGACATCCTTATAAAGTGATATGAGCATGGAAACCCTTTATAAATGTGATACCGGGTATGGAGACCTTACGATATGATATTGGGAATAGAGACCCTTATGACTGTGATAATGGGAATGACATCCCATATTCCCATGATACTTGGAATAATGAACCTATGATATGATACTGGGCATGGAAACCCTTATTATTATGACATTGGGCATGGTGTCCCCTATTCTTTTGTTATTGGGCATGGTGACCCTTACTAATGTGATACTGGACAGGGCGTGGTACTCATGTTACCACTTATGGATTCCTGAGTTATGCCTATGGTCCAAGATAGTAGTTGTAGCCACATATATTTCTATAGACATCACTGTAAATATAGTCCATATATGTTCATACAACTGGTTACTTGTTCGGATACATTCTGGCACGGGCCGAAGCAGGTAGAGTTAGCCTTGATTTCCTTTAGGAACTAGAACTGACCCATTTACAGTTATTATTACTACATTTCAATATTATATTTACACACTTTTTTATTGTATACATGTACTGGATATTTATAGAAATCATTAGTGGTGGCCTACTGAGTTTATCTCACACCCTATCCAGGCCGTCGATGGTAACCGAGAAGACTATATGCTTGTAGGTGTTGATAAGGGGAAGTATCCTCTTATGGATGCACGAATTATTGAATGAATTTGGATATGATATTGGTAGAAGATGGTCGAGACAGAGCTTAGGAATCTTGGATAGATTTTTCATTTTTTATTCCTTTTATATAACATGTACTGTATTGACTGCCTGATCCATATATACATGTTTTCCTTGTTTTGTAGAGACCTGACATCATCATCTTTTCTATATAATTCATATTACAACTTTTTATTATCATTTAGTTCTTGGATGGTTATATGTGATTTTTATATCTTTTCTATTATTGATATGCTTCTTCTATTTATCTATTGATTATACCATTGTGCCACTCAGAAAACAAGATTCATTTTTATTAAAACTTTTTTAAATCACATATATATATATATATTACTTTAAATATATATATATATACTTTTTGTAATATAAATATTATATAAATATATATACTAATACTTATATTTATAATTAGACATATAAAAATATATTTTTAAAAATATTTTTATATAATTATAAATATATTTACGATAGAGGTCCGAGTGGGAGTTGGTTAGCCAACCCACACCCAAAAAAATCATTAATAAATATATTTATACAAATATATATATAGATATATATATATATATGTATGTATTAATATATAAGTATATATAATTATAAATATAATAAATATATTTATTATTTAATAATATTATTATAATTTTATAATTTTTAAATATATATATATATATATAACTTTAATTATAAATAAATGTGTTTATAAAAATTTATATATAAATATAAATATAAATATAAATATATATTTATTATATTTATAATTATATATAATTACATATATGTATATAATATAATAAAATTTTATAATTATATATATTTATATAATTATATATATTTATTAATATATAAATATGATAATTATAAATATAATAAATATATTTATTATTTAAATACATTTATTATAATTGTATAATTATTTAAATATATATATATAAATATATTTATTATTTAAATATATATATATTATAACTTTATAATTATTAAAATATATATTTATTTATGATAGAAGATGTGGGAGGATCAGGAGCTTCTTGCCGTATCCCAAAGTGACCATTAGGGATCTTCAATGGACTCTTCAGCTACACCTCCATTAGTTGTAGACTTCCTTATTCATGTGAGGTTTGATTTCTCCAAATGTGCTGTAGATGTAATGGGTATCAAGAAACCTACTCGTGGTCTGAATGCTTCAAGACAAGATATTGGATTCGGGTGCTCTTTCTCCTCCTTCAGTGATTACAACGTTGGAGGATCTCATCATAGAGGGTATATCACGCACTTAAAATCTGATCCTGATGCGGTCATGGAGTGATTGGAGAAAGGTAATAATTCTATTATTACTTGTAATTTATTACTTAGGGGTTTCAAACCATGGAAAATCGTTGACCTAAATCTACTCCTCTTGGAGATCTTGGGTTTTTTGGAATGACACATCATCTTCATTGGTCATTGATTCTACCAGATTGATTTTCACACTGAGGAATAAAAAACCAGAGCATGGGGATTTGGTTCACTATATCTCTCAAGTTGAGTTTTCTTTATATTATAGAAAGGGGTCATGATTTTAATCCATTATAGGTATGAAACTATTTTTTCAATCATGGATCAAGGTACATGGGTTAAACTGGATACATTTTCACCCACATATTTTTTGTGACATTGCTGTTGAAATTATAATTCCAATTAAAATTAATAGAGAGAAAAAGTTATTAGGTTTGACCATTACGTACGAATCCTGGTTGGAATTGATCGATGCACAACTCTGGTTGAAAAAGTAATAATATCACCTGAGGATGAGGGGGATTGAACTGTTGATCAAATATGAAAAAATTACTCATTTTTGTTTTGACTGTTGAATGATTGGTCATGATAGGATGAATTGTAGGATGATAATGATGTGATCCTTCTGCTCGGGGAGAGTCCATGATGTGAATCAATGCCTCAAGAATTGAAAAAGGTCCATAATTACTGATCTCCATAGATAAAATCCAGACAAGACCAGCTTTCCTTCTTTTTATCCTTTTCGTAATAGAATACTCTGAAAGAATAATGATCATATGGTGTATTTTCATTCCTATACAGAGGTTGTAGGAGAACGAGTGTCTGAATCTATGGACATTGAATCTTATGCTTCTTTCTAGAAGCCTATTGGGGATGAAGGTATGTATTTCATGGCTAGGGTGGAAGATCTACAATCTACAAGTGTGGATGGGGTGAATAAGACATCAAGTCAAAAGATGTTTTTGGTAGACTGTGTAGAATATTATCATCTGGAACCTACTTCCATGGCCGATAGAAATGTTTGGTGTAGGAATTTTCAGTTAAAGACTAAAAATAAATTATCTGATGCTCAAACTAAGTTTGATATTAATGTCTAGGGGGGTTTTATTATGAAATATAGAAGGAATGATCTCTACCCATGGCTCAAGGAAAAGGAAAAAACTAGTCGGAGAAAATGTATCTCTAAAATTGATGAATATGGAATCCTTCCATTTTATTTTATAACTTTTTAATAAATTTTACAAAAATATGTTCTTTAAAGTTTAGTGTCTTGGAAATTAGGAACATAATACATGAAAACATAAAAGACATTCTTCTAATACAATTTAAAGGTTTCTTCAAGGATATTTCTAAGTACATATACTGCATCTCATAACCTGTGAACATACATCAAAATAAAGGGTGAGTAGAAGGCCTAATAAGGGAAAATAAGGGAAACAGATTTCTTGTGATATTGAGGAATATTAATAAGAACATGAAGAAATACTTAAAGGCATGATAAAAAGCCATATCAAAATAACATTAATCATAACTCTGAAATGTGGGTACAACATTTAATTTAGAAATTCATAAGAATATCACTAAGGTCCATCCCTAAAGTTTTATAAATATTACCAAGGTTATTCACCAAGGTATCGTAAAACATGTCATCTCTAGAGATTAAATTCTTTACACAATTCATTGTAGCACAATCATGGACCACCCTTAATATGTATTTATTTTTATGTGAACAATATATATCATAATAAAAATTTCATAAATAACCCAAAGAGAATAAAATAAATGCATTTCATATCAAAATCATGATGTTATAAAAAGTGATTAAAAACATGATCATTATGTCATTTATAACCCAAGGAAAGGGAATGTGGGTTTTTTTGTATGTAAATTATAGAATTAAATATATAATTTTTATGTCTTTATGAATACCCCTATAAATGAAATATGTTTTGGTATTCATATAAATAAAATAAAATAATTTCTTGAGAAAAAGATAAAGATTTTGAGACGAAAATTATGCAGCATAATGTATATGAAATATGGTTTTAGAAAACATTAAAAAGAGAGCGAAAAAAGGTCTCCCATCCATAAATGACACATAATATAGTATAGGGACAAAATAAAATGGAAATAATAACATGTTATGGAAATTTTAAAGACATACCACATAAAAGAGAACTTGAAAGAAAAAGTGAATTGGAGAATTCCCTTATGAAATTTCGATAGCCTAACAACGTCACTTAAAAATTCATAAAATGAATGGATAAGAGAAAAGTGGTCTATCATAATTTTTAAATAATGTGTAAATTAAGGGGGATATGGAATGAAATATCCAAATATAATAAAATAGAAATTAAAAAAGAATAACATGAAAGGAGTGCTTGAAAAGAGAAGGGTGGTGGATTACCTTACCTTGAAGAGTAACTTCTAAAAATATAATATTGGGACCTTGGGGGATTGAGGAAACCTTGGGAGGACTCCTTGGGAGGAAATAAAATCATAATTTCTTGGAGAATGATGTTTTATGAATGGAAATGAAGGAATGGGTGGGTATTTATAGCGAAAGAGAGGGAATATTTTATTAATATCAAAGGAAACCTCATTAGTGGTATTTGAAAAACCGTGGGATTTCCCATGGTATTTTACCATGGTAATGGCCAATTGGGACACCTCATATCATATTTTAATCCTTAAGAGTATACCCGAATTATTATATCAGTCTTATGATGTCATTAAACTTACTAAACACTTAAAACAATATTTTTACTCTACACCGAAAAATCAACCTTTTTAGAAAAACATCAAAAATTCTCCCTAACCATTTTTTCGGAATTTAGAATTGAAAATTGAACTCTATTTAAAAAAAATAATTTCATTTTTAATTAAACTAAATAAATAAAATACTAATACTTAATTAATATTTTATAAAACATTTATTTACTTATACTATGATATAATTATAGCACATTACCACTTAAGATGACTAAAATATATTTATACTTCCTTAGGTGAGGTTACTATTCCATTGTTCAAAATACTATTCATAAGGGTAAAATTTCTATTCCAAAAGGTAAAGTTTCTATTCACCAAAAAATAGTTTGATCTTATTGAACCACATTTTCACCCTGATTACAACCATGTGTGTGTGATTTTTGAAAATCATTTCACAAAAAAAGATATTTAATAATAAAATTATTTTTTACTATTCCTCAAAAATCACTATTCATAAAAACTATCCATCGAATACTATTTTTCAAATACTAAAAAATCAAAACTTCTTAGAAAACTTTTAAAAATTTAGCCTAGATTAATTTAACATTTGAAATTCAAAAATAAAGTTTATATTACCATAATAATTCTCTAAGTATGAGAGATTAAAATTTTATATGTATAAAAATATTTAGTTATTAAAAATGATAGAGGATGGAGATGCATAGTTAAATTGCACAGCGAAATTTATGACACTTAAAAAAATAAAATTATTTTAATCATTTACATTTAAAATATGGTGTTTTAATCACACTATTTCAATAAAACAATCATTATTCATAATACATTAATTTATTATAATAATTATATAATTCATGAAAAGTAAAATTTTGGTCTAAAAAGTCTATTTATCAAATTTTCCTCATTTGAACATATATTTTATTAAGAAAAACTTTTATTAAATGTGTATATCACATTTTTTTCATAGTTGTACAAATCCAAATTTATGCATGATGTATGATGTTATCTTGAAATTAAAATTCACTCAATTTTATTCTATTGTAAATCATAATAAAAAAATATTGGGAGGAAATAGATTTATAAATAAAAGAAGTACATTTTTCGGGTCGTTACATTCTTCCCCCTTAAAGAAATTGCATCCTTTCAATTTTCTCTTATTAAAAAGTTGTTACTATTAGGAATATTATAATTCTAAATTAATTTTATTTCTTAAAACATAATGATTAAAAAAATATTACTCTTTAACAATAATTACATTTTCTATAAATCCTTCATAATGGTTCATAAAAATCTTATTATTAACCAAACCTATCCCCTCGGAGTGTCAAACCAAGAGTGCAGCAAGGCCCGTTCCCATGCACTAGTTCCCATTCGAGTCTAGCTCAAATTGGTTTTTTTGGGTTTTACCCCTAGATACATCTGTGATAGATCCATATCAACATGTTCATATCCAGACAATGATTTCTTTGTTTAGAAACCACTTATATAATATTTCACCAAAATACCAGGAAGTGTTCCGATGTTTAAACTTTTCTATAGGGTTCTTCTTAATTTTTTGATATCCTAATTTACAAAAATAACTAAACAGTCCTTTGATACCAACTATGGAATCCTTCCTTTTTATTACATAACTTTTTATTACATTTTACAAATAGAGGATCTTTAAAGTTTATTGTCTTGGAAATCAGGAACATAATACATGAAAACATAAAACACATTCTTCTAATCCACTTGAAAGGATTATTCAAGGTTCATCCTAAGTAAATTTACTAAATCTCATAACTTGGGGACATACATCAAAGGAAAGGGTGAGAATAAGACCCAATAAGTGAAAAAATGGAAATGGTTTACTTGTGATATTGAGGAATATCAATAAAAACATGAACACATACATAAAAGAATGTGAAAGATCCGTATCATAAGAAAATGAATCATAACTTGGATATGTCAATACAAAATTTAATTTATATATTCATAATCATATCATCAAGGTCCATCTATAAGGTTTCATAAAAATTACCAAGGAATAATAAAAATTACCTAGGTTATTTACCAGGGTATTGTAAAAATAACCAAGGTTATTCGCCATGGTATTGTAAAACATATCATCTCTAGAGATTAAATTCTTTTCCCAATGTATTGGAGCGCTATCATGGTGAAACATTAATATGTATTTATTTTTATGTGATCTACATAGATCATAATCAAATATTTCATAAATAACCCAAATAGAATAAAATAAATGATTTTCATATCAAAATTGTGACGTTTTAAAAAGTGCTTAAAAATACTATCATTATATCATTTATAACAAATGGAAAGGGAATGGGGGTTTTATATATGTCAATTATAGAACTAAATATATCATTTTTATGTATTTATTAATACCTTGGAAATTAAATAGGTTTGGTTATTCATAAAATAAAAATAAAATAATTTCATGAGAAAAAGAGAGAGATTTTGAGATGCAAATTCTACAGCATAACGACTATGAAACATGGTTTTAAAAAACATTAAAAATAGAAAGTAAAAGGGTATCCCATCCATAAATAACTCATAATAAAGTATATGGAAAAAATAAAATTTAAATAAGAACATGTTGTGTAAATTTTAAAGACATACCACATAAAGGAGAAGTGGATAATTCCCTTATGAAATTTCGGAAGCCTAACGATGTCACTTAAAAATTCATAAAATGTGTTGATGAGAGAAAAAGAGGACTCTCATAATTTTTACATGATATTGAAAATAAGGTTGATATTGAATAAAATATCCCAATATAATAAAATATAAATTAAAAAGGCATAACATATAAGGAGTGCTTGAAAATAGAAGGGTGGTAGATTCCCTTACCATGAAGAGTAGCCTCTAAAACTCTAGGATCAGAACCTTAGAGGATTTAGGACCCCTTGGGAGGACACCTTTTGAGGAAATAAAATCATAAATTTGTGGATATTGATTTAGGAATTAAAGGAAATGAAGGAATGAGAGGGTATTTATAGAAAAAGAGAGGGGATATTTTATTAATTTCAAAGGAAACCTCAATAGTGGTATTTTCATAACCATGGGATTTCCGATGCTATTTTCCCATGATAATGGCCACTTGGGACACCTCATATCATATTTTAATCCTTAAGAGTCGACCCGAATTATTACATCATTATTATATAGCTATGATTTCATTGAACTTACTGAAAACTTAAAACTGTATTTTTATTATTCATCAAGAAATCAACCGTTTCAGAAAAATCCAAAAAATTCACCTTAACCATTTTCAACGTGTAGAATTTAAAATTGAACTCCATTTTATAAAAATTAATTTTATTTTAAATTATAATAAATAAATAAAATACTAATACTTAAATAATATTTTCTAAAAAATTTATTTACTTATACTATGTTATAATTATATCACGTTACCACTTAAGATGAATAAAACATATTTATACTTCCATAGGTGAAGTTACAATTCCATCATTAAAATTATCATTCATAAGGGTAAAATTAATATTCCAAATGGTAAATTTACTATTCACTAAAGAATTATTTTGATCTTGTGGAACCCCATTTTTTACCCTAATTATAACCATGTATGTCCAATCATTATTCATAATGACAAAATTTATTATAATAATTATATCATTTCTGAACAACACAATTTGGGTCCAAAAAGTCTATTTATCAAATTTTCCTCAGTTGAACATATATATTTTTTTATGAAAAATTTTCTTAAATGTGCATATCACATTATTTTTCATAGTTTTACTAATCCTAATTTATGCATGATGTATGATGTTCTCAGGAAATTAAAAGCCACTATATGTGCTTCTATTGTAAAACATAATAAAAATTTATTTTGAGGAAAGAGATTTATAAATAAAAGAAGTACATTTTTCAGGTCATTATAGTGAAGACTGGCTCCCATCCAGTGTGGACAAGTTCTCCAAATCAGTTAAACAATTAGTTGGTAGGCAAGGATTAAGGGGGAATTTATGGATAGGATTTTAGGTAGGGCACTCAACAAGCTTTCCAGAATAAAATGAGGAAAATATTGGTGGATGGGGAGGGATTCCAATTAGTAATCCCTCAAAATTTCAATGCTTAAGAGTCACAATCTCAGTCTATGTAGGTTCCATCTTCTCTAATATCAATACAGAATGATCATCTAGGTGATGAGTCTTTTCAAAACCCGGTATGATGGCGCTAAGAATGTGGGGTGGTTTTCTTCTTCCCACTTCACTGATCTGATGAAAAATATATATCTATCTTTTGGAAATGCCTCTAATAAGGAGTGTGATACTGCCTGCTATAAGAACTCTAGTATCATACCTCCAAATCACCATGAAGGTGAAAGACCCACTGAAGGCTCCATTCAAGTAGCATCATGTTGGTATTTATCATAGCTTAAAGCCCCTTTCACTATAATGGAGCCAGATGTATTTGGTTTCACTGACTATTTAATAGTTCTAAATTTGTTTTCAATTAACATTGAAAATGGATATTGATTCAACTCATTGATGGATTTTCGAGATCAATATTCAAAATTTAGGATTTGAAAAATTCCATAGGTCTCCTCAAAATCATCATCTGAAGAAGAATATGGACCCCAATAAAGGTCCAAGACATGACGAAGAGGTCGACATCCAAAGGGTAGTATAGAATATCTAAGTAATTTGGGAACTAGGAAATAACTTACTAAGTTTTTATTTTCTTTGATGTGGGCATCTTTTGTCTTGCTTGACCGTTTTCCTTCTTTATATGTTTTAATTTTTTTATTAATATATTTGGGGTCTTGGGTTTGGTTTCCAAGTCCATGGATGAGCCGTTTTGATATATTTATTTGTTTATAATTATAATTATGAATAAATATATTTATAAATATTTGTGTATAATTATAAATATGTTTATATAATTATATATATTAATATAATTAAATAAATATATATTTAAAATTATATATATTAATTAAATATAAGTATATATAATATAGATATAATAAATATATTTATTATTTATATCTGTTATTATAATTTTATAATTATTTAAATTTATAATTATTTATTTATAATCCTAATTATAAATGAATATATTTATAAATATTTGTATATAATTATAAATATATTTATATATTTATTTATATACTTAAATAATTATATATATATATAATAAAATAAAAAAAATTATAATTATAAATATAAGGGAGAAGGGTGGTTGGGCGGCGAGAGCTTCTCACTCCTCATGGTGATGACTGGGGTTTCCAGGGCATGGAGGCTCATCAGCATTCTTTGACCAAGCTTTTCTGCACTCAAGGGAGATTCAATGCCCATAGACCTTTCCACAATGGGTTGGAACCTGTAAAAGAAATTGTAGAGGATTTTCTACCATTGATGAAGGTGGAGATAAGTTCTCTTTATATCTCTAAAAAAACTCTTTCTCTGAATTCCAACCAATTAAAAGGAACCACAAATAACATTAGGGATAATTCAGTTGTGTTATTAGATAGCCTAAAAATTGATGAGAACTCCATAATAGATAGACTTATTTTCCCCAGGGGTTCCAAACCATTGAAGGCCAGGGAGCTGGTTAATCATCTCAAAAAAATCTAGGGATTCTCAACTTGGAAATGTGTATCATTGGGTCATGGATACTAACATTTTATTTTCCCTATGAAGAGATGAAGGCATGAGCATGGGGTTTGGATCAATCTAATTCAAACCAAGATTTATTCACATTCATTAATGGGACAAGAAATTTAACCTGATAGAAATTGGTAACTCCTCTGCTAAAATTTGGGTCATTATATATGGTCTCAATTAGATGCTATGAAATCTAAAATTTATTTTTTATATTTCCATACTGATTGGTATTCCAATAAATACAAACAAGTAAATAGAAATGGATAGGTTTAAACACTTTTCTCGATTCTTCATTGAGGTTGACTTAGATTCTATTTTAATTGATCGATTTTTTCTTACTACTGACGAGGAATTATTTTATTTAAAAATTGTATATAAAAGGATCTTGAAATTCTTCTATTATTGTAAAATCATTTTACATGTGATTTCTAACTGCAGAATATCTCTATTTTGTGAGAAGTGCTTTGTTTAGGGTCTGGATATGGGTTTGGGTTATAAAAGTGGTAAGCTTGATAAAATGAAATATACTTTTTTAGAAGGTCATGAAAATTTTCAAGTGGGTAAGGACCTCAATGAGAAGCATGATACTGGAAAGTCACAAACTTTTTCTGAGGAAAAATTTACCAACTGCACCAAGATTAATGAACATCATTTGGATGATGTTGTCAAGACAGTTTCTATGGAAGCAGATGACATTCATGATAGAAGATCAATGGGGGATCCACATTGTACTAACACCAACACATAATAGGCTAAAATTACTAGTGATATATCCTATGGTAGTTATAAATGGTCTAATAATTTTTTAAGGAAGGCATAGTCATTAACACTGACGAATTAATGTCCCCTCTAGATGGAACTAGGTAATGTGATTCAGGGATTCATTTGGAGGAGGCTTCCTTGTATGAGAAAGATTCCATGGAAACAGATGCCCAATATATAGATAATGAATATATCATTCATGAAAAAGATATTGCCTAATGAAATTTTAAATGAAAGTAAGAAATTTATCTCCCAGGGTATTTCATTAATGTTACAATTCCTGATGTTAAGTAGGATTCGGTTGGAAAGAAGAGGGTTAAAGAAATGGAATCACTGTATGATGAAGGTTTACAACTGGTCTCCTATAGGAAGTACATATCTCTCTCATAATCAAGTTTGAATGGTTTAATCCATATAAAGGAGAAAAAAATGTCAACAACAGATGCTTTTAGAGTGCTTAATGAACACAATGAGGATGCATGGAAAGTAGTTTTTGAGGCATGCATCGACACTACCACACATATAGTGGTTAAACACTAATGTTCAGAGGCTCATGTTGTTCCCAACATGACCCCATCAGCAGGCCTTCCGGGATTTTTCCAAGAAAAAAAAATGATACAACCATCAATTTATATTGATACTTGGGATATTTCTATCCCGTATGATGATCCAAATAGACATGTTGTAAAAATTGAACATGAAATTGATGTGTCATGTAAGAAGCAAGTGGTTACCACAATCCAAGTTACACAATTGATGTTTAAGTCACATCACTTAGATATTAAGAAGGTATATAATTCCATGATTTAAGGTCGTTCATAGTTTAATGTTGCTCAGACTAAAATTTAGATATCCCATGAAGGGAGATTGGCTAAGGATCCATCTATGAAGATGGAGGAATTATAAAAGGTTAATAATGATGATTTGGAGAGTTCACCATTTTTTATGGAGATGAACCCAATAGAGAATGTCAAATTGAAAGTGTAAGAGGATGAACCATATGGGAAATGACATCATGCCCAGTCAGGGAAATGGGGAAATCACCAAAAAAGTCATGGAAGAGGATGAGGTCATGCCGATTGGCCTACTAAGAAGGATGAAACACATTGAGGGGATATTGATCCAGATGGTTTTGACATTGCAAGGCTACTCCATCAAGAGTAAATCATTAGGTAGTATTATTCCAGGGGTTATGGATGTGGATGTGGTTGATGAATTGATTAGAACACCTTACGGGAAGAAGAACTCACAATTGGGAAAAAAATAAGGAAAAATCTTGTATGTGACTTTTTTTTATGAGGGTAGTGATGCATTGTATGAACCCATAATTCCATCTCTTTGTTCTCATGTTTCCATTATTTCAATAAAAGGGACTTTGTACCTAACCTTTTAAAAAAATATAAATAAAATAAATATATTTATCCTAATTTTATAATTATTTAAATATATAATTATTTATTTATAATTTTATAAATACTTTTTAAAACATTATATATATTTTAATTATTAATTTTTTAATATATCATATTTATATTAATTATATACATTAATTTTTTAATTAATGTTTATATATAAAAATTATTTTTTGAATATAAATAAAATAATTATATTTATATATATATTAACAGTATTTTTTAATATAAGTTTTTATCAGTGCTAGGAATAGAGTGGATTAAGATACACCTTTATATGTGCTAAAAAAGTGCTGATAAAGGGAACACCTTTATGAGTGCATTTTATCACTAATAGACATTTCCTCTATCAGCGCTTTTAGCTAGAGTAGATAAAGGTTGCCTTTTTTATCAATGATTTATGTTCAGTGATGATAGAATTCAGCACTAGATAAGGGGTGATATATGGTAATGTGAATTTATTGGTAATATTTTTAATAAAATGGGACCTAATACCAGTATTAGTTGATATTGGATCTTCTCCCTTCAAAACCCAACTTATATTAAACATATTTCCCCTTCAACAACCAATGTGGGATAACCCCACAAATCAACAATGGAAAAAAGATAAATGTTTTTCCTTTTGTTTGGTTAATAGATAAGAAACCACATGAGATATATCATTGATTCATTCTCAAATCTACCTATATATTTTTTCCCATGGTTTCCAAAATCATAGATAAACTAATTCAATTTATCCTTTTAATTGCATGTGATGGATGACCAAATGTTTTTATACTAGATCTGGTGCATTCAGACATACATAAAAACAATCATCAAGTCATTTGAAGCATATATAAAATTTTAACACATGATTTTTATGCCTAAGGTTCACATTAACACATTACATACCCTAGATCCACACTACCACCACTATTACAGATCCCCTATTTATCAATGTTAGAATTCAAGTTTTTTAGTGATAAAAAATCATCGATATTGTAGAAGCTGATAAAATATGAATTATTTTATAAATGATAAAAATCTAATAAAAATACTCTTCATCGGAACTAATAAAAAACTGATAAATATTGTTATTTATCATCATTTTTTAGTACTAAAAATCTAATGTTTATCAATGTTATTCCTTGTGCTACTTAATATTTATTTTATTAGTGCAACTTTTTATTACTGATAAAATAAAGAAATAGAGTTTTTACCACTACTATGAGCCCCCCCATCACTTCCCAGACACCCATTAATCATTTCTTCCCCCTAAACCCATAACCACCTTTACCACCACTTATACTTTCTCACACACCTGTACTCGTGAAGACTTGAACCTAGGACCTGATTGTACACAGTAAACGCCCTTACCACTAATCCATTTTATTTTACTATATAATTTATAATATATATATTTATTTATATATATTTTCATACATATTTTTTATTAATATATTAATTTTTTTAATCGATAGGTTTTGAGCCCACCCTTATTTATTAAACCAAAGAAACTCAGTTTTTTTGGGTAGACGTATCTCATTACATAACCTTCCAAGATCAGGGGAATTAAATCCCAATAAATCTGGATCATAGGCACAATAATTTATCCTAATGGACCCATGGCTAGACCCATCTAGAATCACACACAACTCACCTTGTAGAACATTCCATAACAACGCCATCCCAAAGAAACACATGAGAAATTCCCCAAATAATGGGGAAAATGTGATGTGTGTGACTATCCCTCTATCCCTCCACCCCTATCTCTCTCTCTCTCTCTCTATATATATATATATATTTTGGGTATATATATAAAAATATATATATATTTTAATATATTTTTTTAATGTATAACAATACATACAAATATATATATACAAACAACAAACACATTTACAGCAACCCTAGAATATATTTATATATATGTATATATTTTTTGTAATATACTAGAAATGGAATGAGCCATGAATTAAAAATAAACATCCCCAAAAAAATTATTAAAAAGAAATATTTCGTAAAAAAGACACAAATGGATATGAAAACTAAAAGTGATACACATGTCACAAAAAAAATCATAGAAACCTGCATAATCATTTTTTAGATCCACCAACACTTCCGCGTGAGCTAATATGGCTATTTGGATGTCTACATATCCTCTTATTTTTTGGTTCTTTGCATGATTTTCATTTTCCATGCATATACTAGGGGTTATCCCTCTCACTTTTAGAGTTAGTAACTTGATCTTTATCTGTGATGGTTTTCAGCAACAATGATGGACATTCTTTATTAGCACCTATCATATCATGTTCAATTTCATCATCCTAGGACATGGTCTCATTAAGTTACATATCCCTAGAAAATACTTGATTCATTTCAATATCCCCAAGTGAATGATCCCCAATCATATAAGCATATTCCACCTTAAGACCCATTTTGACAACCTACACATTTAACAAAGTGGGAGAAACAATACCATCACCGCTTGAAGAATGTGGGAATTATTCCATAATCCAATTTTGGTTCTTGAAAACCTCATACTAAAGAATCTAAAGATAGAAATAATAAATTTTTGGACTACTTATGGAGTTAGTAATTTTAAAAAAATTAGGTGTATTAACACCCTCCTTTCCTCTCTTTCCATCCTATATAGAATCTTCACACACTGGCACAAGGATCTACTTTTATTTTGACTATTTTCCAATAACCCCATCATTACTAGTGGAGTTTGTGTAAACATATGTGGTTGTTTTTTACCATATACTTAATTCATATCACCTAAAAATGAGAAACCTATATTCTACCAAAAAACATACTTCATAGTGGGATTCATGGGAATTTTTTCCTATAGCTTCACCTGGGAAAGATTCCCACTCTTTCCCTTATTATTACCTTTAAAAATAGAATCATAACCACCATATTTTTACTAGTTGACCCATTAAAAGAGGCCTCCTCATGAGTGTTTTCTTTATGTTCATGATCTTGGTGGGATTGTTAAATTTTATAATCAATCTATGGGTTTAATAAATTGAAGGTGCCTTTATCAATCCATTTCCTAGCACCATCGAGAATAGGTGGCAGCCGATCCCTTCTATCCACAACATTACAAGACACTTTAGGTGAGGCCTTTTATGGCCTAGCCAGATGGCCATCGACAAGATAATCCTTCATACCAGCTCCACTCACATGTAACTAAGATCCCTTATCATGGGCCGTAAGTTGAACACCTCTATGAGATAAAACATTGACATTAGGAGGAGCTGAAACAAAACCATTACCTATTTTGGTGCTATGCACCACATTAACAAAATAAAGAGATTCATAATTTGGAAGGTTTCCACTTTCCTTCACAGGCCTATAAAAATTGGTAACCTTATCAGAAGGAAGAGAAGAGGAAACATCCCTCCTTCCATGAAATTTATCCAAAGGAGAATTCTTCACCAATTTAGTCCCATTATCTGTACAAAAAATAAGATTACTACTGTAAAAAAGGTGCCCAAATTTCTTAAAATTCAGGAATCACATACCCCTTTGACATTTATCTCTAACATGTCCAACGAACAAGAATTGAGAGCAAAAATTAGGGACAAACGCATACTCATTATCAAGTATAAATTTAAATTCTCCAATAACAAGATACACCGTCTCAAAAAGTGCTTCACTCAGATCAAATTCAACTAAAATGATGGCATAGTGCTTATAACTGGATTTTTCAGTCTTATTGTCAAAATTTATTAAATAATCAATATCCAATATAACGTCGAAAAGGATGCTTGGATAAAAAACAATTCATCCCATTAACATGGATCTAATATTGTGCAATTGTGTTCTTCTCCCAAAATGGATCAAACCAATTGTACAAATCATTAAAATGGAGGAACCCTAGATTTAAATTAATGAATCCACTTATCCATGCCTAAAACAACCATTTCATAAGATCTTTAAACTTTTAGCCATCATTTTTTAGTTGAGAGGTTATCCATTAAATAATGGAGTGTTTACAAGCCCTGATCCATTACTCAAAAAACTTATGGTTTGTTTCAACAATCATGAGTGATCCATTTCTATAGATTCAACTGTTTGCCACTTCTGAGCCACTATAAGAACCAAGGATGAATCAATACTTAGAAGAAACACCTACCCGCATTGTATTTGTAGCCTTGAAAGCATCCAACATATCCAAATAAATAGGTTCCATAGTGTTATATATATTCATAAGTTTTTATAAAGTAAATAAAATGGTTAGACTGTTATTTAAAATAAAATGGATGGAGAATATTTATTCCGATATGGTTTATATATTTAAAAATATATTTTATAAATAAATATGTTAAAATATTTATATATGAAATTAAAAATATATATAAATATGTATATAAATATGTGTATATATATATGCATATCTTTAATTAGAAGGAATAATACAATATGAAAAAATGATAAAATTTCAACACCATAATATTCATATGAGCGTAATACCTAGGAATAAATTCAGTCTCCACTGAAAAAGATAATAATACCCACTTAAATGAAGATGAAATTCCATTGAATGTTCAAAAATTAATGTATTAAAACTAAAAACTATGTTTTGGATTACTCATAGAAACTTTTGAAATAAAAAGAGGGATTGGGGTGCCCACTATGTTTAAGTGGAATGAATATTTTTGTAGGTTTTGATTTGATATCTGATGGAACCCAAAAAAATACCCAGATCAAAAATTTTGTTTGGTTGAAGTTTAAGTCATGTTTTCAACTTAAGTAAGGTATTTATTAATTTATTAATTTTTTCTCTCACCAAATTGTTATTGAATATCTATTACTCAGTACTAATTTTTAAATTATTAATTAATATTAATTTTGAATTATTTTTAAACCATTTCTCATTTAATATATTATATTTCAGTTTTAAATAAATGTTTAGTATTACATAAATCATATTTTTTTTAAAAATATTCTATATAATTTAATAAAAATATATTTATATTTTAAAATTTCATTTTTAATAATTTATAAAAAAATATGAAGGCTGACTTTTATCAGTGCTAAGAAATGTGCTGATGAAGGGTGCATTGATCAATGCTAAAAAATACTGATAAAAGTCAGACTTTATCATTTTTTTTCTTACCATTGATAATGTAACCATTTATGTGTTCTTTTAGCTATCATTGATAAAAGTAGTCCCTTTATGGGTGTTTTTTCAGCACTGATAAAGAGTAGCGATTAATATAGTGAAATCTATAGTAGAATATAAATTTCTATTTATTCATCACTTACCTTTATAAGTGCTCAAAATTAATGTTTAAAATGGGGTGTTTTTTTACTGCTAACTAAAAGCGGTGATATATAGGACCGTTATCAGCACTGATAAAAGAATACCCTTTAAAAGTGATAACAAATCATTAATAAAGGACACATGAATGATTTAATTTATACACATATTTATATATTTTTAAAAACTATTTATATAACAACATGTGTATATATATATACATGTTGGTATAATATATAAAGATGACTTGTATAACTATATTATAATAAAAATATTTTCAATCTTATTTTTTTAATTTTATATGTAAAAAATTATAAAATTTATATTAATCAACAATAATGTGTAATAATAAATTTATATACATGATTTACAACATGTATATATAAATATAGTATATTTAAATTTTATTTAAACCAATATGTAAGTATATAAATTGATATATATTTATTTAAATATAGTTCATATTTTATATTTATATTTATATTCATATTAAATAATTTTAAATATATACATATATTTTTGAGTGTGTATTTATATATCTATTTGAAAATACAGACCACAACTTAGATATCACCTAAAGCCAAATTACATAACTCTGAAGGAAAAGACGATATCCCACAACAAGAACCTTGAAAACTCCCAAAAATAGCCATAAAATGAGCCGCACGATCACCCTCCCTCCCAAAAAAGGAAAAGCCACAATAAAAGAACAAAGGCACCAAAGATATGATGATGTCGGTAATAGAACAAAAATCTTGATGGCCACCTTCTCCCTTCTCCAATGCGTTGAAAATAACTTGACAGTGGTATTTCACCACAATATCCTTCCAACTGAGAGGCGAAATGAACTGCATACCCTTCCAAGTATCCATGGCCTCTTCCATAGGATGAGACCAACATAAAATGTCTGAGTACAGACGAGCCAAAAAAATAGAGCCTGCATGGTCCCATAGAACTACCCTGCGGCCAATAGAACCATCATCCGGAATCACTGAATAAGTATTAAGTTTGAAAATTCCTGAAGGGGGAGGAATCCATTTGATCAGAGGGGAATGAAAAAGAGTGCGAGGACAAAACCCCTTAACATCAGCCCACTAAGAGCCCAAATCCAACATCCTAGCAAGCCATACCCTGTCATCTTTAACAATTCTCTCAAAAATTAAGGTGTTTCAGAAAATCCATATAATTCAAGAAAAGATACACAAACCCATGAACATATGAGGAGGCAAAAATTTGAACCATTCCCACACAATAAGTCTAAAGGATGAGATCTTGTGTCACACACGTAGACCAAATCTTGGTGACCCAGGGGTAGTACAAAATGGATCAAAAAGTTATTTCCACCATAACCCCATAGAGCAGGCACATGAAGTTATTAGATATGTTCCTATTGTCTAGGTGAGAAGATATGGGTAGTACTCCCCTACAAAACTACCAAAAAAATGCTTGGTCTTTGGCGTGACATTCATATTCAAAATATGTTTCAATAGTGAGAGGCAAGTACCATTGTTTCCCACAAAACATGACTTATAACCCAGGAGGATGGTGTAGTAGATAGAGGAATCATGAGACTAGTAAAAATTTTCTGGGCCTTCATTCTGTACCTTAAGAACCACCAGGATAGCCTTATGATCAAGCTCAAAAAATAGAATTTGTTATTCTGAGGGTCTCAATTGGAAAGATAATCAACCAAGATCTCTCTCACAATGGTGTGCTCAAGGTTGGGCATAGGTGAAGATGCATGTATCATACTGTCCAAAATAGGTATCTGAGGATCATTTCAAATATTAATTGAATCACTACTATATACTCTCCAATAATTTCCACTGTTAAAGAAAACCTTTGGCCCTGAAACACTCTTCTAAAAATAAATTGACTGAGTACCCAAGATAGAATACACAAAAACACCATGAGGAAAATTATTATCTCTGAAAAATCTAGAACACAAACTTTATGGGTTCTATAAAAGGTTTCATCCTTTCTTGGACATATGGGAATTGTTAAAAACATTATAATCCTAAAATACCATGTCATCGAAATCCTTATGAGCACACAAATTCTCCAACATGATCCAATGTAATTGATTTTTTCTATTGGCACGACCCCACCACAAATTAGAAATGGCTGAATGAAGTTGATGGATAAATAAATCCAAGAGATTGAAGAGGGTCATCACATAAGATGGAACATCTTGGGCCACTAATTTAAGGAGAACCTCATTTCTATCCTTGGAAATATTCTTACCAGACCATCCCTATATTTTCCAGTGTAATTTATCAAGGATGAAGGAGAATAAATTTCTTTCGAAACTTCTAAAGACCATTGGAAGGCCCATATTCTTTTTATGTTTCTCTATGTCCTCAAAATAACACAAACTAGCAATAATTTCTCTCATCCCAACATTCACACCTCAACTAAAAGAAAAATCTGATTTAGCGATATTGACAAGTTGTCCCGAGGAATTGGTAAACGCATAAATAATTTTGAGAATCTATTGGAACTCCTAAGAAGTATCTCTTGATAATAGAAGGAAATAATTCTCTAATAAAATGCGAGTAATGGGAATACTTTCCCAACAAACCTTGGACCCATGAATGAGTCCATCCAGAGATGATTTAGATAAAAGATGAGAGAAAACATCAGAAATTATGAGAAATAAGTAAGGGAATAAAGGGTCACCCTATCGTAGGCCTCTGGATTGTTTGAAATTATTTGTGAGGAAGCCATTAACTTTGATGCTATAAGATTTTTTTTATTAAAACTCATAATAATTCTCACCCATTTTGGGCCAAATCCCATTTTACTCATAACATCTTCCTAGAAGTCCCATTATACCCTATTGTAACCCATTGAGATATAAAATTTCATTTCCAAGATCCCCCTCTCAGGGGTTGAACAAGTTTTCATAGAATAGAAATTTTACTAGGTGATGATTGTGTTATCTGTGATAAGCCTATTGGGAAAAAATAACTTTGGTTCTTATAAATAATATAGGGGAGAACCCTACCCAAGTGGAAGGAGTAGACTTTTGAAAAATTATTTTAGACCACATTACACAAGTTGATAGGCCTAAAATTAGAGATTTTAATCGGGCCTGAGATTTTTTGAATCAATACAATAAGAGTTTCATTAACATTTTCCATACATATTGAACTAGACCATGATCCATGTATCAAAGATATAATTTCTAGACCTAAAAAATACCAAATCCTCTTGGAAAAAGGGCATAGAACCAATTCAAACATGGATCCTTAGAAGAATGAATTCCCTTCTGGTCCACCGAAATTTTCTCCTATAAAATATCCACCTCAATATTCGAAACTATGACCTCTATCACCTTTGGATCCATACAACTTACAAGGAACCCCTGTTAGGTTCCTATATCAGAACAAAACATATTTTTATAAGGAATTGATCAACTACCGAATCACCACCTCATCAGAAGTAATGTTTCTATTCCCATCCTCCAACATGGAAATGAGGTTCTTCCTTCTTCAGGTAGAGGCCTTTTGATGAAAATAACTAGTATTTTGGTCATATTGTTTGATAAAGGCCTCCATTGACCTGAAAAAACAATAAATTTCTTTGTATATCAACGTTTCATCTAACTGATTTTATGGAGTCACAACCTCTTACAAAGAAAAAACATAAAAAGGTTTCTTCATAGAATTTAGCAAGATAATTATCAAGCCAAAGAATTATCTGGTAAAAATTATTAAAGTGTTGTCTACCCTAGTGCTACAAATGAGTAGTCGACACCTTTAGTTTTATCCAAAACTTTTTCATGAGAAGAGGAGCAAGAATCTTCAAAAATATCCTTGTAGATATCATTGTGGATATATATGCATTCAAAACAAATGTTCCACATTGGATTATCACCCATGGAAACCACCTATATAAGGAGGAAAATGGGATAGTGGTCAGATGAGACCGGAGGAAAGTGAGAAACTTCATACCTTTAAAACATTTTCATCAATTGAAAAGAGGTCACAGACCTATCCAGCCTTTCTGAAGTTCTAGAAGCATGGTCACATTCGTGAAACCAAGTGAACGATCTCCCCAAGAAATGATGATATGATATAATATCCTTAAATCATAAATCATGAAAGAGATTAATGGAATAAAAACTCCATCTAGAACCGCCCAAATTCTCATGGTTGTATAAGATCTCACTAAAATTCTCACCAAAAAATGGGACCCTAAAACAGATTTCTGATGGAATTACCCAACTCACAGGATCTCCATTTCTTTCTCACATTTAGAAAGCTATAAAAACCCACATAGTGCCACATGGGTTCTCGGGGATGGTGGATTGAGACTACAATGTGGTGATTATTGGAGTTAAACATTGAAGAATTTAAGTCCTCTCTCCATATGAATCAAAGGCCTCCATGGTGGCCCGACTGTCTGACCAAGAAATAGTTCTAGAACCCAGACTTCAAAGAAATTCCTCTCATTTCCTTACTTTCCAAAATGGTGTCTGGAAAGAAGACCATGTCAGGTCTATACATAGTGCTCCACTAATAGATCATATGAACTGACTATGGGTTTCCAATCCCTCAACAATTCTAGCATAGGGTTTTCATTATGGTAGGCAGGGCTAGTTCATACCTACATGCACCTCTAAAATATCAAGAATAGAACCATCATCTGTTACTCTCAATATTTTAGGAAGATGTTCTTCAGGTAGAAATCCCTCATATCCTCGCTTAAATTTGTATAGAACCAAGTTAAAAAAAGAAGAGACCACATCCCCTCTATATAACCTCTTCCACATATGATGTTTTTTTGGCCTACCCTTGTCAAACCATGAAATGTGTTTCATTACTCAAATTAAGGCATGGAAATAAGATTATATGGGGAGAGACTTGGGTCTAGTGGGTTAGAGCAGATTCGTTTCACCTTTCATGAAATCTTGGATGTATCATCGGGTCCTGCATGTATCTATGAAAGTGGTCCTACCATCACAACATCACAAGTATCCTCTACAAATGAGGTAATGATAGATTTACTTGAATCATATTGGGTAGTTGACTTCCAAAATTCTATCAATATTCCTAGATGAACAGAATGGGTTGCACAAGGATGATTCCCTTCCTCATATGGTGCCTCATACCTTGAGAAGTTAAAACTAGGCATCGTCACCTTCCCCGATAGAGATGAAGAGATTCCCTCTCCCACATGATGTATGATTTGATTAAAGAGACCCTTTATTGCCTCCTCCACACCCAACAAAGAGATACCCAACTAGTGAAAGGGAATAATGTCCTTGTTCTAGAACACTGCTTCTTTTAAGGCGTTATGTATTTAGGGCAGAGAACAAATAGTAATTGTAATATTGTTCCCAGCAATAGGAGACTCATCATCTCAAGGCCTATTATCCTCTAACCCCTATATATGATGGCTAAGAGATAGAGGACACTGGATTGATGGACGAAGGTTGGACAAGATTCCTGTAGTAATGGGAAACAAACCCCACCCCAACGGGATAATGACATTATTTTCCACAGAGGGGCCTTGGTCAAAAATTATATTAATCATATTCCTCATCTTCTATTTTTTGGCCTCGGAATTAGGGTTTCACTCGGAGGGTTTGGACCACAACAAAAAATTGTATTGCAGTAATATCCATCCCTCAAGATCTGATTTTTTCTTCCAAAATCCTTAACCCATGACTATTGAGGCAACAAAAGAAACAAAAATATGTGAGTATTTTTATTTAAATAATAACCAATTCCTAGAATATGAATGTTTTAGAAAAAAACACTTTATGAGGGGTTGAGATATATCCACCATGACCATAAGACGCACTAAGGTACCCCACTAGATGGGATCTAAAACATCCCAATCCATAAAATCCCTGATAATATTTCCAATCTCATAGATAGTTTGCTCATTACAAATGAAAAATGGAATTCCTTTCACCTGGATCGAGAAGGGGGAATGGAAAAAACCATCCCAATGATATTAAATCCATTTGTGAAGTCATTTATGAAAATTAGCTAATTTTTACAGGGCCATGGACATCCCCTCAAGATGCAGATCTTGTTTGATTCCCTAGAGAATTCTAAAAATAATAATCCTGGATTTGATTTGTCTGATAGAAACAACATCTTCCAATATACTTATTTACTGCATCTTATTTATTAGGGTGTTCAAGTTATAATATTTATTTGATGTAATCTTACCCATTAGAAGACAGGATAAGTGATTTTGCAGATTTGGATCCTCGGTGGGACAGACGTCGTACATGGACTTTTCCCGATTCGAAAGTGAGAACTTCTCCCAATGTCATAACAGATCTTCATCCATGAAGGAGAAAAGAATATTGATAAATATTCCATGATTACAATAGCCTTTGATACCCCATATATAAATGAAAGCGGAAAAAACCTAGAGGAGTCAGGAAGACCGACGAATCCCAAACACGAAAGATAAATCCGAATTGACTGTCTATTGTTGAGGAAGAAGAATAGATGAAATCATAGATGAAATAATACCGCAAAACAACAGGCAACATAGAATAGAATCCAAAACAAGGCTTGCAGATTCCCATAGCCTTAGATATACTGACCATCTTAAATGATGGATAAACACCTACTGATCTAGGTAAACAAGAAAAGATCTAAGAGGAAGAAGAGACGAAATCGATCAGAAGTCGATGTGAAAGAATCATTAAGGAACAACCTAGGGGAAATCATAGACACCACAAAATAGTCCATCCTAGGAAAACCTAGGAAAACACAAACTCTAGGAAAACCTAGGGGAGTAGATCTCAATATCAGTAGAGACTCAAATATATTTTTATATTTGTGTATACATGTGTATATATATGGTTCTATGTGTGAATCAGTACGAGTGTTTATGAATGTGCATGTATGTGTATGTATGTGTATATGGATTTTTATGCATGTGTTGTATGTGTATATATACATGTGTATGTGTATGTTCATTTGTTTGTGTATAGATGTATGTGTTTTGTATGTGTATGTTTATGTTCAAGTGTATGTATGTATGTGCATGTATTTGTACATGTATGTGTGTATGTGTATGTGTCTGTGTATGTGTATGTGTATATGTGTATGTGTATGTGGATGTATATGTAAGCATGTATGTGTGTGTGTGTGTATGTGTATGTTTATTTGTATGTGTATGTGTGTATGTATGTGTACGTGTATGTGTCTATGTGTATGTGTGTATGTAGATGTGGATGTATATGTATGTATGTAGGTGTGTGTGTGTGTGTGTGTATGTATGTGTATGTTTATGTGGTAAGTTTATGTTTATTAGTATGTTTATGTATGTATATGTACGTGTATGTAATTCTACGTGGGTGTACGTGTATGTATGTGTATATGCATGTACATGAAAGTATATGCAAGTATGTGTGTGTGTATGTATGTGTATATGTATATGAATATATCATTTTGTAACAAGAAAAGTAATTAATTTTTTCAATTCAACATATCTAAATATAGTGTTTGTACACACACACACACACACACATCTACATACACATAGTCACGAGAAAAGTCATTTGGTTTTTCAATTGTAATTAATGGAGTTTTATATTAAATATATATATATATATATATAATATTTTTTTTTTAAAAATTTTAATACTTATTTATATTTTCTTAATTTTTAATATTTAATTTTTTTATGTCTTTAATTCATATAGTTAATATTTTTTCAATTTTCATTTTAATAATTTTTATATCTAAATCTTTATACAATTATTTTTATCCATTTTTAATTAGTGATTTATTAAGAATTTATTTTATTTAAATTTACTATTTACTATTTTTTAATATTTATTCATTTTTAACATTTTGTTAATATATACAATTAATATTATTTATTTATCATTTAATAGACATGGGGGCGTACATGAGTGGTGTGATCCCCTTCATGGAATTCGAGCAGTTTGGGTTAGATTCCCAACTGCACGTCTTTGTGACCCAATAAAATTGGGGGTACTGTATTTGGGTGGTGCCAAATGAAACAAAAAATGATGAAATGGGCCCTATGGGAGGTGTAAATTGACCCCTTCTCAATGGAAGGTGTGGAAAGAGTTTGGGTCGCGATCGTGACTAGTGTGAGGTATGATGAGGGTGGGGCTCTATTTTCACAGGTGGACAGTGCGCTTGTAGTGTCTTGGATAGAGACTGACCACAAATGGTGGTATCCTTGCGTGCAACATGGCTGCTTTTAATGGTTTGTGTGGCTGACTGGAGAGGTCTTCGATGGGGGTAGGTCGGAAGGCCCTTCCATGGGTGACTGGTGCAGGCGGATGGAATGAAACTTTCCAACAATGACATGTGGATCACAACAATTAAATCTTTCCCCGGTTTGTGGATGGCTTAAGCTATAAGGGGGGTGGTGCTGATGATACCATATGAGTTTTTATATGCTTTATTTAAAAAAAATTAAACGGTTTAGGTTAATTTTTTTAAAACACACCTTAAAGGCTGTATTGGAGATGCCACCTTTTCCCTAAAACAATCTTTTTTTATATTTTAATTATGTTTTTTATATATTTAAAATTTTAATGTTTTATTATTATGTTGTTATGGTTATATATATATAAATATAACATAATGTTTCAACATAATTTATCTTTTATTCAAGTACATAACTTTTCTAAGCTATAAAATATAAACTATAAGACCTATATTAATGAAATTTTAAACATTGATTAAATATATAACATGTAGTCTAAAATAAAAATAATTTCTTAAAAAATGTTGATGAAAAATAATTTATAAGCTTTATAATACACATAATTTAAAATTAAAAATGTTTCAAGTATGTGAATTTTCTAGCCTATATAATATAAAATATAAGGCCGATATGAATGAAATTTTAAACATTTATTAAAAATATGATAAGTAGTTTAAAATAAAAATAATTTCTTAAAAAACATTGATGAAAAATAATTTATAAGCGTTTTAATCCACTTACTTTAAACATAAAAATATTTCAAGTACGTTACTTTACTAGCCTATATAATATAAACTATAAGACCAATATGAATGAAATTTAAAAAAATTAAAAATATAATAAGTAGTTGAAAATAAAAATAATTTTCTAAAAAATGTTGATGAAAAATTATTTATAAGCTTTCGAATCCACCTACTTAATACTTAAAAATGTTTCAAATATATGCCTTTTCAAGACTATTTAATATAAACTATAAGACCGATATGAATGAAATTTTAAAAATTGATTAAACATATAACAAGTAGTCATAAATAAAAATAATTTCTTAAAAAATGTTGATGGAAAATAATTTATAAGCTTTCTAATCCACCTTCTTAAAACTTAAAATTTTTTCTAGTATGTGACTTTGCTAGCCTATATAATATAAACTATAATATTGACATGAATGAAATTTTAATCATTGATTAAAAATATAATAAATAGTTGAAAATAAAAAAATTTCTTAAAAAATGTTGATGAAAAATAATTTATAATCGTTTTAATCTACCTGCTTGAAGCTTAAAAATGTTTCAAGTACATGAATTTGATACCCTATATAATATAAACTCTAAAACCAATATGAATGAAATTTTATAAATTGGTTAAAAATATAATAATTAGTTGAAAATAAAAAAATTCTTAAAAAATGTTGATGAAAAATAATTTATAAGCATTCAAATCCACCTACTTGAAACTTAAAAATGATTCAAATACGTGCCTTTTCTAGCCTATATAATATTAACTATAAGACTAATATGAATTAAATTTTAAAAATTGATTAAAAATATAATAAGTAGTTGAGTTTTTAATTTTTATTTATATGGGTCTTATAGTTTATATTTTATAGGATTTCAAAGTCAAGTAGGTGGATTAGGATCCTCCTCGACATTCACTCTTTTCACTCTCACTTCTGAGTTACTTTTCTTTCATTCGTTTCATTATCATTTATTTATTTTATTTATGAAACTATTTATTTTAAAAAAAATTAGATGATTAGGATATCTTTTAAATTTTATTTACATTGTTTATATACTGTATATTTTTTAATATTTTAAAGTTTTTTTACTTTAAATTTAATAATTATTCCTATGTTTCAAGTAGTTGACTTTGAAAGATATAAAATATTAAATGTGCTTAAAATATAAATGAAAACTGAAATACTGGATAAACATATAAGAAGGGATAATAGTAATAATAGTATTTTCATTTCAATATACACAAAACATGTAAATTGAAATGTACAATCAATGTCTATGTCTTTGGAAAGGAGATTTTGTCCCACATGGTGGTCTGTGAATAGGACATCTGCGTTGAGTGCGTAGTGGAGTCTGATGACCTAGAGAGGGATGATCCTTAGGAACTGGAGCGTCAACTATCGCATCCTCTATCTGTGTGTTAGTGGAAGGAGATTTAAACTACATCTCATACTACCCTCTGGATCCTTCTCCCACTAGGGTGGTATAAAGACCTACCATCTTGGAAATGGGGAACCAAACCTACGATGGAGCTATACCCCAAGACTGTGATGGTTCTGGACCCCAAGGCTGTGATGGATCTAGACTCCAAGGCTCTGATGGATCTGGACCCCAAGGCTGTGATGGATCTAGACCCCAAGATGAATATAACTGCGGATATCCTATCATGAAAGATGGATCAAATGCCACCTGAGGCACATCCTGAATCGACTGATCCTGGACTACTAGAGGGTCGATCTCTGCCTGTTGAAGAGGTGATGCCTCATGTGTAGCATGACGCTATCTACGTCATCGTGGTCGTGGATCCTTAGCACTAGTAGTAGCTTTAGGATGTTCTTCTGGGGTAGTAACCTCCTCTCTTCAGGCCGGACACTTGAAGATGCTCTTGGAAAGTGCATGAAAATATGCCCTCACCTCCAGTGTTGCAGCATGTATGGCTTTTGACTAAAGACCCCCTCCTCTTCATCACTCATGTGAACAAGATTCTATATGTGACTTCCCTGTAAAAATATTAAAATTGAATTATAAAATAGTTCAATAAACAAACTAATGGAAATTTGTTGACTTACCATCCTCTGCATCTCTATATGGTGTCATGTATGATATAGTGTAGAATTCAGTCTATACCATGACTCATACTCAACCTGCTCTGAAAAAAAAGAATTGATTCATAGGTACACCCTGAATACAAAACTCTTCATGTCTGTTCCAACAATCGATAAAGCGGGCATGTACTCGGGGCCAGTCCTCAACATGCCTCCCTGTTAGCTTCATCCCAAGAAGCTCCTCTATCTGCCTTGATGATAATGGAATTGGATTAACATAGAAAAACTACCACATGACTCTTTCAGGATTATTCCACGCAATATTATGGAATCTAATGAGGGGAACTATAACCATAACATCCTTAAGCCCAATAGTGCAGTATGCTGGCAACTGGTCTATAATATTCTAGTAAGGGAGCCATGAAATCGGAAATGACAAGTGACTTGGTAAAAAATGATCCTAACTAAAAACCAAAATTGATGCTATTATTAATTTTATTAGATAGAGATAGATTGTATATACATACCTGATCAGGTAATAGACAGTACAACTTGAGCCGATATACACCCGAATGGTGTCTCAGAACCACGTCGAAATTGTGTCGTTGACACCACTTGTAAAATACATCATCGATAGTGACAAATAATGATAAATTAAAATCAATAACTCCTAGTAGAATCAGAAACCAATATAAATGACTGATCATACCACTGTCCATGCAGAGCATCATGCACCACCTCCATCTCGATCGGCAGACCAATAAGATCAGGGTGGAATACAAGGATTCCCTCCCATGCCCACATCTGAATAAGGATGATGCATCCCTTGAGACCTATGTGGTACCTTCAGGATAGCCTGCATAATATTCTGTACGTGTATTCCAAGAAAGCTGATCCCCATCTGTATGTCATGGCTCGATTAAAGTCCTCTAGTAGGGTTATATACATCATGTGCATATGCATCCCTAAGTGATCAGTACACATGGTCCTGTAAATGAGCTATAATATATATGCATGAGCATACCGCATGACAGTCTTCTTGTCAACATCATTGTTTAAATTCGGAATATGATCCTCCAACCAAGGAATATATATGAAAACTCCATATGTAGCCTTACCATCAAAAAAAATTTCAACACCTAACCAGTGCTGAGAAAGGTCTGGCCAAGCTGCACGAGTGAGTCCAATAACAGGTCTCGCTTAGATAGGAAGGCCTAGAAGCACTTACAAATCCTGGAGGGTGATGGTCATCTCTCCCTAAGGCATTTGGGATGTGTGTCTCTCTGGTCTCCACCTCTCAATGGGGGAAGTAAGTAGGTGATGGTCTACAAATTTGAAATCTAATATGGCAAGGCCATAGAAGCCAACATGGCGCAATTATGGTCTAATTGCATGTAGAGCCTACCTATGATGAAAATGGTGCACTTAATGCACCCTAATCGATCGATCTACACCACTCTCTAGCACGACCTCAGAAATATGGGTACACTCATAAGTGAGTAGTATGATATCATCTATCTGCATATAAACAAATGAAATGAGTCGTAAGTGTAAAATGTAAATATAACATTATGCTCAGGATAATGTTATGACTTGTAGAATGAAATACATTCCATGTTTATTCACATTATTTTTTGAAGTTATTTTTACCAAAAAAATATAATTCTCCAAGTCTTTTGGTTTTGAATTAAATAAAGATAACAGGAGGAAAAATAGAAAAAAGTAGATAATGATAAAAATAACATTTAAGAATTTCCCCACATATAATAATTGTCGAAGTAAAAACATTGATACCTTCTTTAAGGGAATATATCTTAGAAGAATCTAAGACACTAATGTAAAGAATATTTTATTGATACTTTTCAAGTGGAATGATTGATATTCTTGTGTATTTTGATCTAATAAATATGTTGTGAAAGAATTTTATTAATGAAATTATCTTTTTTAGAATAATTCACTTTATAAGGTTTGTATTTTAATACCATTTATTAATTGATTTGAGAGAATATGTTGAATGGTACCAATGGCCAAGAAATGTGATTTAGTAAAAAAAATTAAACTATTTTAAAAACATTATTTGGGGAGGATGACCCTAAATATGTGCCTAATTTTGAGAAAATTGAAAAATGATATATCCCTTGTTTACCCTTACTGATCATCTAATTTAACCCTTTATTATATTTTCTTTCCCCATGTTACGAATTTTGATATGTCTAAGAAGGGTGGTACATATAAAGATTTTTTTTGAGACTACGTAGATCCTTTATAAACTAGTTGTTTATGTGTCTATGTTTCCAAAGTCACTAGACCGGTATGATTATAGAATAGATCATTCTATTATTTAATGAACATTATTCTACTTAGAATTTATATCTTTGTACGAAAATTAATTTTCACTATTGTTTTTGGTTATGACCTTCTTTATTACATATGGTGCATCTCAAACTCTTCCCTTCTTCTTGATGCCATTTCCTCTCATTATGCATCCTACTGGCCTTCAGTCTCCCATTAGGACACAACAGATTGATGTTAGGTATCAGTATTGGATGGCCTTCGGGCATTGGGAAATAACAAAACTCTCCAATATGCGTCCATGGTGTAGCATAATAGTTAGAAATAGTGTCCATATAGTACACTGGATCAATATATGCTTCCCATGATATGTTCATAGAGGCACATGATTCGATGGTGTGTGTTCATGGAAACCATAAGGACATAATGTTTCCACGTTGACATTGCCTCATTTCCAGTAATAACACCATTTTTCAACGATGTGATTTGTGATGGGGTATGAACACTCTTGAACTTTAAATCGAGATTCTTCTCATCGAAAAATCCATACATGATAACCATAATCTTCTTCAATATTTTTTTCAATATCTCATTGAAGGTGTCTTCGGTTCCATAGCCTGTTATGTATTCTATTTGATTCTAGTTTTTTTCTATCAACAAAGTAATTCATGCGTCTATATAATGTCTCTTGAACTAGGGAGGTTATAGGTAGCTTGAAAACCCCTTTGAATACACCATTGATGCACTCCACAATTTTTGTTGTCATGTGTCCATACCTCTTCCCCCATCATATTCCAATGTCCATTTTTCTTTTGGAATCCACATCATATAATCGTAAACTTCTTTTTTATCCTGGAGGATTTGTTCAAAATTTTCTTCAAACCACCATTGATTCGACTCATATACTTCACCGAATAGATGATATTTCACATAATTTTATTTTATCTTAATGTTGAAATAGTAAAAAATAACAAATACAATGTGTACCAAGCCTCATGATTGCCTTCTTATTCGGTTCATTGTGGAATTTTTTATGCACATTTCTAGAAATGTGTCTAATGAAGAACTGATGATTTCCATTTGGATATCTCCATATATCAGGATCCACATTAATTCCCTCATTAATTTCTCAATGGTGATCAAATATCAAACAAACAGCCCGAATGTTGGTGAAATGGTTGCTGATACATGACAGAAACCAACTCCATGATTCATAGTTTTCTTTCTATATAATGAAAAATTCAAGAAGAAGAGGTGAATAGTTTCCATATTTGGTTGTCACAATCAACAATATGCCCTTTTATTTTTCATATAGAAATGTTCCACCAATTGGAATGAGCTGTTTGCTAAAATGAAATGTGGAGATACAGGGGAGGAATGCCCAAAAAACCCGATGAAATTGAATAGGAGATAGATCAAGTTGGTTATTGTGAAACACATTTTTTTTTGTATCAAGATCTAAGAAAACTTGTTTATGATGCCTCAGTATGGCTAGAAATTACGACAACACCTGATATGAGTCATCCCAATCACCAGAGACCTTCACAATTTCCTTTTGTTTCTCCATCCATGCCTTATTATAGGAAATATAACTGAATTTTTGTTTTATCGTCTCTTGAACAAGGGATATCAGAACATATTGGAATGTCCTAATCATCTCAAAAATAATAGATGACACAAATTATGCATCCAATGAGGTATGATCTTATGTCAGGCTTGGATGAATGCAAGTATGAGCTGCCTAAATCCTCCAGATTCTCCAACCTCCAAATGAAATGTCTGGAATCGCCTTCAAGAGAAATATACAATCATCTCCATACTTCTCACATCATATGACATATTTACTATTACATGATTCATGAACTATATAGCTACAGTGCCTCTCAATGTGAAATATCATTAGTATGCCTTTTAATTCATCTTTACTTGGAAAAGTTTTCCAACATATAAGTTTTTTACAACTCACTAAACCTATATGGTAAAACTCTAGGGAGCTCAGTTGCTGGTGTGAGAACATTATTGTCGAATTCAGGCACACGTGTCATTGCTTTTGACTAAGATGAAAAGAGTGACAAATGATTTATTTTAGGTCGAGGTTGATGTAAAACTAATGAATTTCTCAAAACCTCCTCCATAACTTCCACTAGTCCCTCCTCATTGGAACTGTTATCACCATCTGATCTGTCATTAAGAAACTCCTCATTGGAAGTCGAATTGACATGTATATCTCAGAGATCATCTAGGTTGTCCTCTTCTACATCATTTGGAATTGGCTCAATTTCATGGGGCAGACTTTCTTCAACCACTCTTGTATGTCTATGTATTCATACAACTGGAAGTTGTTGTTGTATAGTAGAAACATGAACATATAACTCAATCATGGTTCCATCTAACCACTGAGAAAATAAATTAATTTCTTAGACCCACTATGTATTAGAAACCAATGGACAAGCTAGATGCCAGAGTGTTTCTGAGAATTGAAAATGTCTATACATCATAGACTTGATCTCTTGATCGGGTCCTAGATTTTAAGAACCAAAGATTCTCTCTTGAAGGTCAATTATGGTTAAAAAATCAGCTATACTAACCACCATTATTGGTTGTGTACTGTAAGAAACTCCTTGCTTAGTTTGAATAACCTCCCCATAGTAGTTCACACATGCAAACATGACTCTCTATGTTAAAAATTTTTCTTTCATAAAAATTATGATATTGTAAAAAATATTAACAATGATGGTTTTCCATATAATTTTTATTAGAATGAAATTTTAGGACACCTTTTTATACCTTAAAATATGCAAATCATTGTATGGATTCATGTTTTAATTCTATGTTATTTATTAATTATTTTATAATTAAGCATTATTAATAATAACTATTATTTCTAAACTATAAATTCTTTACGATACTAACATTTTAAAACATTTTATTCTCAATTTCATTTTATATAATCATAATTGTCATTTGATCAACTGATTTTCTTAGTAAAGTTTGTAACTAATCAATAATTATTTAATCACTAGTTAATCATTATTAAATTGTTATTTAATTATTTATTCTTCAATCATTAATCATATTATATTTATTAGTTAATTATAATTAACTAATCAAATGTATTCATTTTTAATCCTATGTTATCATTAATTAATCTATAATTAATCATTACTAATCATTAGTATTATTTCTAAACTATATATAACTAATTAAATTATTTAATACATAACATCTTTAATTAACAAAAATAAATTTCATTCATTAATTATTTTGTCCTTATTTCATTCTATGACATCATAAATACCATTTTATCATTGATAAATATATTTATTTGATTTTTATTTTCTTAGAAATTTTAGTAATTTATAAAGAAAATATGAATCATCTTAAGCATATCTCATGGGAGTATTAAACCAGGAGTGCAGCAAGGCCTATTTTCAGGTACCAGGATACCCCGGATCAAGCCCGAAACTACTTGTTATATTTTTCACTCCTTGGTATATCTATACCAGATCCACATCCACATATTTGTATCCAGACAAGGATTTGATTTCTTAGATAACCACATAATATTTATGCTACCAAAATTTCACAATACTTAATCCCAAGTTAATCCTAAGTTAATATATACTTAATCAATACTTAATATAAACTTAATCATAAATAATAATAATAATTATTCCAAAATATATATAACTAATTACACAACCTAATGATCAAAATATTTAGAACTAACTAGACTACTTAAAATGTAAAATATTTAAAACTGAAAATAATTCAATTAAATAAATAAAAAATATTAAATTAAATAACAAAATACTTTTAAATGATGCTTCACAAAAAATTCCTTCTTTTGGACCATTGAATCCACCGCATGGAAAATGATTTTTTTAGAGAGAGAAACAGTGGATTTAGGAGAGATGAGGGACAAATCAAGTGAGGAGAATGGGGGGGGGATTCCCTTTTATAGGGATGCGAGGCAAAGGTGGCGTCACCGATGCCGCCTTTCGCTGATGCGTGAGGCCAAAGGCGGCATCAGCGGTGCCGCCTTTCCCCTTACCCAAAGGAAAAAGGTGGCATCCCCCCTACTGCCTTTTCCATGTCATTGATCTGGGCCAAAGGCGGAGCGGGGGATGGAAGGAAGCATCCCTGATTCTACCTTTGTGGCGTATTTTTTTAAAAAAACTAACCGATGTGGTTTATGTTTTTTTTTCTGAAAACATAAAAAAAACTCAGACCATAGAGATGACGAAGATAAGAGGTGTTGTTAGGCTCGTGTGATGATTACGACACTATATACAGGCCCTACCCGATAGTGGGGTGTGATGAGATAAAGGGGGTATAGTGGTCCCCATTATATAATATATATAAAATAATATAAATAAGATCAGGGCACATATGGTCTATCCCTGGGGGCGATGGACTAGGTATGAATTTGGAATGTGGGTGAGTGTGTTTGTTCTTAATATAATAATACCCCTGAGAACCTAATAGTATTTATCTCTAAATATTTTTAGTAATTTATTTAATTTTATTCATTAAAAACTTATTAATTTAATTTACTCATTTTAAATATTTCTATGTTTTTATTATTTTTTGTAATTTATTATTTTTAAATATTTTTTCATTTTTAATATTTATTAATTTAATATTTTTGTAATGAATTCATTTTTTATAGTTATTTATAAATTTTTATATATTAATATTCAATACTTTTAATTTGTATGTAATTTATATAATTAATATCTATTAATTTTAATTTTAATTTTTTATTGAAATCTTTATACAATTATTTTTTATTCATTAATACTGAGTACTTTATTATAAATCTCTTGTTTTTAAATATAAATTTAATATTTTTTTATTTTTATAATTATTTTTTTATATTTATTCATTTTTAATATTCCATTAATTTATATAATTAAAATTATTAATACTTTTTTTAATATTTTTTTAATGTATTCATTTTTGATATATATATTCATTTAATATTTCTATAATCTATTCATTTTTAATATTTATTTATACATTTTTATTTACTAATATTTAATATTTTTAATTTGTTTGTAATTTACATAACTAATATTTATTAATATTTAATTTTTTTATGTAAATCATTATACATTTATTATGTATTCTTTTTTAATTAGTAATTTATTATAATTTTTTATTTAAATTATTTTTTATTCATCTTTTAAATATTTATTCATTTATATTATTTTTTTAATAGATATTATTTATATAATTTATTCATTTTTAATATTTTTTAATTAACATAATTAATATTATTTATTCATTTATCATAATATTAATAAATTTATTACAATATAATACATTTATCACAAAATTACCAAATTTATTTATACATTTAATATAAAAAATATTGTTTTTATTTTTAATTCCATTTTTAATTTATTTATTTTTAATATTTTTATAATTTATTTAATTTTAATATAAATTTTATATAAATAGTAATTTATTATAATTCTTAATATTAAATTTTGTTTTTTATTTTCTAGTAGTATTTATCAGCGCTATATTATGTGCTGATAAGAGGAACATTTATCCGCGCATATTAGTTAATACTAGTAAAGGTATGATCTATTTGCAACTTTTTAGCATGGATAAATCCTTTGTTCTATCACCGCTAACAAGGTACTGATAAATCATACCTTTATCAGCTATTTCCACTTTAATACTGTTAAATGTATCTTTATTGTATTTTTTACTAACTTTGATAAAACCCCATCCAATATTTTAAAAGAACCCTAACTGAGATCACTCCAGCTCATGTCGTTCAAACTCTCATGGATGTCAACTCCTGTTGTCACCTCCTCCAAATCATTCAAATGAATCGAAGGTATGTTATCCATTATTCATTTTAACCCATCCTTCATCATTTTTCCTGATTTTTTTGGTTCTCCTCATTGTTTCTTCTCGTCTACATGATGTTTTGGTGCTTGTTTTCATGATTTTTTGTTCTTATCACTAGTTCTTATCTTTTGATCAATGGTTTCACCCTCACTCAGATGTTTTTTTGGTTCATCTTCTTCTACTTTTTGAATGATCTCTCAATGGAAAGAAAAATCAAAAAAATTTACATTAATTTTTGGTAGTCACGATCTCAACAAAAATGATCTCTCAATCGATTCTAATGGTTTTTCCTTATGATTCATAGATATTTATTGTGGAATTATGATTTCTTTTGTTATTTTTTATTTTTATTTGACCAATAATTTTATTTGAAAAATTAAAATTACTTTGAAAATTCTCTATATATATTTCATAATTTTTGTAGTGAAATACTGTAAAATAATTATATTATTGTTCTTTCAATTCAAATTTTTTTCAAAATTCATATAAAATTTTTTTCCTGTTAAAATTAATATGTCTTATCGAATATTGTTTAACATCATTTTAAAATTTTACATTATTTTCAATAGGAGATGAATCAAAATTTCAAAATTTCAAATTATTTTATAATTTTAAATTTTCAAAACATTAATTTTTCTAATATTAATTAAAATATTATTTTTTTATGAATTCTATTTCTCATTAAAATTATTTTTTTATTAAAATCATAATCTTTGTGATTTTGAAATTTTAAATTTTTTGTTATTTTGGTTAAACATTCATTTTTTCCATTTTACCCAGAATCTTAATTATTTTCAAAATCTCTTAGCACATAGAAAATGTTATTTTTTTTATTATTAAATGAAGAATTAAAAAAATGATTATACAGTTCATTCCATGGTTTTAGATGATGATATAAATTAATTTTTTTTACTGTGATCTAGAAAATCACATTAAAGTTATATTTTAATAATTCATAGAATTTTATCTTCAAATATCATATTTTCCTAAACTGTTGTAATTAAAATAGTATTATGACTTATTAAAAATTAAATGTTTGAGTGTGATTTTTTTTCATAATAATTCAAATTAAAAACAATGGATCTAAAATATATTTTATTATATATAAGGATTAAATGAACATAATCATAACTAATATTATCATAAACTCACATTAAAGTCATCAAAATACAAAAAATGTATCAAAAATTGTTTGGACTATGAAAAAACTCAATTTTGTATGGTTTTAAAAATGATGTGATCAATTTGTTGTTTCACATATCTACTTCACCAAAATTAACTTGTATACCATGTTCGAACCATAACCCTTTCCCAAAATAACATTAGAATACACTACAAAAAATTATGAGTACCACAATATAATTTATGGCCTCATAATCTAAGCTCCATTAGATTCTCATTTTCATCTGGAAACGTTGATTTAGATAAAGAAATATTCTCCCAAATATGTTATCAGAACGTGAAGCCAAAGAATTGTTTCATCCAAGATGTTTATTTTAATCAGTAATATTTAAGGAATATATCTTACTCTAAACATATAAAAAATTAATAATGAAAAAATATTTAAAGAAATAAACGAATCAAAGGTTCAAACATCTCGAGGATGAGTTAAAATGATTAATTTAGGGGATAAGTCTTTCAGGATTCTTGTTTGTGGATTCAATATGATTCTTCATATTTATATGTTCTAACTACATGATGATGTAATGGAAATTTATATCAAATATGATGATTATATATGTGTATAAACAATATCCTTTTAGGACTATAAGATCATACATTCTATGTATTTATATTTTTTTAAAGTAAAATAAATATTTCCCAATCAAATAGGACATATATGAATCAAAATTGGAGGGATTCCTATTATATTACAAAATAGTATAAGGATGGGGTTAAAGAGTTCATCAAGTTTGCAAAATTCCATGCCTGTGACCCCTGTTAAATCCTTTTTCCTTTTTTACATTACTGTTATTCTAGACTAATTAGTCTAAGAAGTTAGAAGAACACTTTATCTATCATGAAATAGATGGTAGTTATAAACGATGAACTAAAAATGGGGAAGAACCGTATGTTGTAAGTGACTGGGATAACACTATGTTTATTAGATCATCTGATATGATTACAAGTGTGACTGATGATGGATTTCATATCGAGGATAATAATACAAGTGTAAACGATGATGAAGATCGTATTGAGGAAATGACAATGAAGGTTCAAGATGAACTTTATGATTCGTGAGAGCTATTTTAGATATTAAAAAGCTATGGAAAATTACATTTTATGATGGTTTTACTAAATGTACAGAAATTTTTTCGGCCATACTGAAGCTATAAGATTTCAATGCTAGAAATATATACAATGACACCAATATTATTGAAGTTCTTTATCTCTTGAATGATATTCTACCAGAAGATAACAAGCTTCCTTTTCAAACATATGATAATGAACAAATTATACATTCAGTGGGTATGACCTCTGAATTAAAATATTCTTATCCGTATGACTATATATTATTTCTCAAGGACCATGAATTAGTTAAAAATTCACAAAATGTGGTGTTTCGTGATACATGAAATATGAATCAAGTTCTTATAAATTTTTATGGAACTTTAAAATCATTCAAAGGGTTCGATGCCTAAATAGATGTAAGGATACTACAATAAAATTCACATGGAACACACATACAATAAATAAATAATGGAATTTTTATCATCCAAGAGACTCTCCTCAGTGGAAGAAAATCGATCATGAGTATTTATAATTTGGAAACGTGTCGATAAACCTTTTCCTTATGATTTCTAATGATGGAGTGAATATTTTGGTGTATATGGTAGCACACATAACACATCGCTTGTTATTTCAGAAAATTATAACTTTTAATTGTGGTTATAAATGATGTTAAAATACATTATATTGTATCTTCTTATATGAGGACCAAAACAATCGGGTAATGATATGTTTTTTGATTTAGATACATTGATTGATGATCTGAAATAAATGAGGGATTTAGGTGTTATGTTTTATAATTCATATAGAAATGATGATTTCCTGTTAAGATCCATGTATTATGGGATGATAAATGAATATTTTTTTACTTATAGAAATTTGATGGCATATAGAACTAAAGGATTACTAGGGTGTCCCATTTGTGAATAAGGTACACACTCAATCATGATGAAACATTACTCAACATGTGTGTTTCTAAGACATCAATTTTTTTACCATGTTTAAATATATATCAATTTCAGATGACATCATTTAATGAGAATTAAAAAGAGGATAGAGAATCATATCCACTAATAAATTATCATATAACAAGTAGACCTCATTGACACACACATGCACCCTGCATTTTTATATGGTCTTTGGGTCTAGGACCACCAGGTTCCACCAGCTTCCCTGCATACATTTGTTTTCCCCTACCTAGGGTGCACCCACATGCTAGAATGATTCATCATACTAATGAATCTCTCAAGAGACTAACACATGTTCTTTTAAAATGATTTTATCCCACTCACACGCACCATGGGAAACATACCAGGAGGTCACCCATATAGAAACTACTCCAGACAATGCATGATTAACTATGGAGTTCTTATCTGGTAGGCTCTCAAAAAAGAAAGGCACGCCTTGTTGACATGGGTAGTAATATTCAGTCTTTTAACCCTTTAACTTTATAGGTTATCACATTTTCCCCATCTTTATATAACAACATAATAATTGTAGACCCTAAATTTTAACCGAGGAAATGCCACTACATTTCTGGATGGGTACTATTATGATACCACTATAACAATTGTCCCCATTAATAGCACAAACACCCCACCTTTTTATATAATCTTCGGGTCCTAGACCACCATGTGCCACCAGTTTCACCACAAACATACTCGAGGCCCACCCACATTCCAAATGGGTCATCAGAATAATTATTTTCCCTAAAAACCAACACATATTCTTTTAGGGTGATGTGTCCTCACTCACAAACATTATGGGAAACTTCACCAGAGGTCACCCATCCTAAAATTAATTTATACCAAGATCACTTACCCTTATATTTCTAATTAGGTAGGCTATAAAAAAGAAAGGTTCACCTTGTTTACATGTCATGAACCGGCCTAGTTTCCCTATTAAACTAATACCCACACCAGACCTAACATACCCAAAAGGGAATTCTCGATCTCCATGGGCTGGCGACTAGCACCTGAATTCATATCAAACATTGAATGGAATGGGTTTTCTACAAAACAAACCATCTAGATAGAATATTAAAAAAACAATAACCAATTGGTATTTCAAATTCTCCTTAAATAGAAAGGTTCCACAGGAAGATAGATAAACATCCCAAGGTAAAACATAATCCAAAGGAAAACATAACTTCCATCAAGACGTATTTTACCAATACCTACACAACAAGTGGACCATATCTCCACTGGTCACCACCATTACTCTAGAGTCCCACATATCAATAAAATACACCACCTCTAAGTGTAACTTTCCATTTCTCGAGAAGTATCATAAAAAAAATATAAATTCTTAAAGGAAAATATAGGCTGTGATCCAAAAAACACTGTATGCTCACACCAATTATTCCATAAGAAATTATATAATATTAAATCATTTATTCTTATAGTTTAAATAAAATAATGTATAGAATAAAATTTACATATTTTAAACCAAACAATTATTTCAAGTCAAAATATGGAAGATATATCGAAACTAGATTAAATTAACATTTTATGTAAAATATTTATATAAAATAATTTTCATGAATAAAATTATTCTTTAAACAAAGGAATGTATAATAAATTATAAAACCATGTCCATGGTCATATTCCTTGTGTTATATTAGCTCCAAGATCCTGGATCCAATCACTACTCAATTATCAATCACATCTCAAGTATGTGTGCACATGTCCCTAGTCTCTTTCTAAAAGGAATAATCTCTCAACATCCCATCAAGGAGAATAATTCCAAACTATTTTTAGTTAGAGTTGACATCATCAATTCATCACTAGGGGGTCATATTCCTTGCATTATTATCCTAAACACCTACTAACTACACATGATAACATGTGATTCAATCAATCAATCAATCAATCATGGGAAAATGAATCATTTCAATTGAATTCATCCTTCATGGTTCAAAATCCTAATTTCAAGTTCGACATACCTTTTCAATTTTAAAACCAAATCATTGGTTTTCAACAGATTCATTCCTTTCAAATCATTTTTCGTTTAATTGTTTTCTCATGATTCAACATCAAATCATTTCTCATTTTAAGAAACAACTTTTTTCTCAAAATCTTCCCAACAATTCCCATTCCATTGAAATTGTGGGTTTTCAAAATTTATATTCCCTTTTTAAATCAATCATTAAATCATCTCAAATAATTATTTTATAAATTAATTAAAACTCATTTCAATTCAATCAATAAATTCAAGGTTTTAATTGTAGGTTAAATCCTTATAAAACCACCTACCATTAATCACATGATCAATCAAATCACCGCCCTCCTTGGAAAATGATAATGAAGAGAGAGGGTAATGGAGATCAAGGAATCAACCCTAGAATAAATATCCATCAAAACAGATATCTAATCCCTCAACAATGTGAGGGTGCACCACACTCAAAAGGTATAGAAATGAAAGAGATAGAAACACAAAATCAAGAGATAAACCACATACTATAGAGGTTTTAGGAGTCATGGAATCCTCTAGAGAGAATCCAAAATCCAATGAATTTGATTAGGGTCGAATGGGAGAAAAGGAATATTAAAAATAGGGTTTTGGGTATTTACAGTCTATAAAAACAAAAAAAATGTTACAACCCCACATTCTAAGATGGAAAAGGGCGAAACATTCCCTAGATTAAGTATAGACACCCTAGACCAAGCCACAACCCCACCTGGTCTACCCCCCAAAACCATAATACAAACTATTCCTAGATCCTATTTATCTAGGGTGGGCTCACGACACATCCCACACACTACACTGCAACTACCCTCAAAACAGTATAGGCACCCAAGATATTTCTATTGTATTTATCCCTCAATGGTGTAGCTACACCAAAATTGGTAGTAGCTCTGAAATATGTTCTCCAAGGCTCACTATCGTAGTCAACCATTTACTCCATAGAAATTCCCAACCTCAAAATCCTATACGCCGCATATTGGGGTTCCATAATTAATAAGCTAATACTCCATTTTACAACCCCGCCATAATGGAACAACCTACTATAGAAAACATTTATTAATTTTCCAAAAAACAATAAAAGAATCATAGTCACACCAAAAGTATGGGAAACAAAAGTAAGAGTTTAAGGAGTACTTGAAATCGGAAACGACATGTTACAACCTCCCCACTATAATTTTTTTTCCACATAAATTCTTTTAAGAAGAATCGATGTCAATGATATGAGTCCATTTATATCTCATTAGGACCTCACACTCCCAAGTCTCATGAAAATAAGAACCATGTTTCTATAACACATGAACCAAAGGTATAGTCTTAAAATGAAGAACCTTTGCCTTAGAGTCAATAATCCTCATTGGATGATAAGCCACAGATAAATCATATTGCACATCAAGGTCTTCCCAATAAAATACATGAGAAGTTTCAAAAAGATATTTCTGAAGAAGAGATATGTGCAATATGTTTTGGATCAATGTCAACTATAGTGTTAAGGATAAATGGTAAACACATTTCCGATAAACTCAATAATCTCAAAAGCAACCACCAACGTCGACATAATATTTCCTTTTTTTCCAAGACATCAGTGACCTAGTCGAGGGGAAACACTCAAAAAGAACTTTGTATCCAACTGAGATCTAACAAGGTCTATGTTGATGACCATCATAAGATTTTTATCAGATCTTTTCCATTACCAATGTCTGATGAATCAATTGAATATTAATTTTCATCTCTTATACCAAACTTGGAATAACCAAAGAGACTTCACCAATCTCCAAAAAACACAACTGGGATTCGCATGGATGACCATCAAAATCATCCAAAGGATCCATTTGAATTGTAAACTGGTAATTATTTTTTTAGGAAAACTAAAATAGTCATAAATGGATAACACAATCTTCCCAATATTTAGAACCAATCACAAATCATTTTTTCCAAGATTTTCATAGCTTGTTCTATGTAGCCATCCATCTGTGGATGATAAGACATGCTAAAACTCACCTTGGATCCCATTAACTTATTGATACCTCTCCATAAATGAGAATTTAACTAGGGATCCCTATCTAAAATAATAATAGATTAAACTCTATGAAATATGATAATCTCATGTACATAGAGACTTCCCAAATCCTCAACATTTGTTGTATCTTGAATGGGAACAAAGTGATCTAATTTGGTCATCCGATCTATGAAAACCCATATCACATTTTTTTCCTCAAGGGTTATGTGGAAACCCAACCACAAAGTCAATAGAAATCTTGTCTGACTTTAAAGTCAACATAAGTAGGGTTTGATGTAATCACATAGGTTTCTGGTGCTTGGACTTAATATGCTGATTTGTATAAAAATGAGATACAATGTTATTGATGTATCAACTAATACTTGGCCACCTGAATCATCATTGAATGTCATATATTCTCTACACGGTACCTGGGTGAACCACCCCTAGGAATTATAACACCCCCCAGAAAAACATTTCTCATTAAAAAAGGTACAATATACTAGTTTTAGAAACACATGACACCCCTTAATGAGAAAAAATACTCACCATTGGTCTCCCCACCATAAAGAGAGTCCCTAATGTCATATAATTCATCATCAAGATACTAATGATGAAGAATAATATAAATAAGAGAAGTGATCAACTAGAAATTTTCTAAAAAAACTCAGTCACATCCTTCGAGACTCCCAAATGCAACTGAGAAATGATAGCGATCATATTACAAACATCTAATGATTATTTCACGACATGGGTTTTATGTTTACTAATTAAAGAATCAATAGAGATATTCCCATTCCTAGGGGTGTAGGTAATGTCAAAATCAAAAGACATTAGGTACACTACCCAATAACGCTATCAAAGATTCAAATATCTTTTTAGAGAAGATATAAATGAATATTTTTTCATCATAATAAATGATAAAACATTATCCAAAATGGAATTTATTCCACATCTTAAGATCATGCACCTTGAGAGTGCGATTAAGATCATGGGTCATATAGTTCTTCTCATGTGTCATAAGTTGTCTTGATTCATAGGCCACTATGCAATCACTCTATATAAGAACACAACCCAAACCTAAACCGAATATGTCATAATAGACCACATAGACATTCCCAAATTTTGGAAGATTCAATAATAAAATATTCATCAAAATATACCTCATCTCATCAAAATTTGAGTCTCATAAGGACATCACCCCTTTCCAAGTGAGAGTGGTCATTAGAGAATCCAACTATGAAAAATATTTAATGAACTGGAAGTAATACCCTACCAAGCCCAAAAATCCACGAATATTAAGAATAATACGAGGTTGGTCCAATGTCATAATGGACTTCACCTTCTAAGGATCGATTGAAATACCATGTTCTAATATCATAGGTCCCAAGAACATCACCTCCCAAATCTATAAATTATATTTCAAAATATTTATTTAATGTTTTTACCGCTAAATATTTATAGAACCGCTCTTAGATGACACACATTTTCCATGATTTTGGAGTATAAAAAAATTTCATCCAAAAAACAACAAAAAATAAAGACACTCAAGGAATATCATATTCACCAGTTCTATAAAAACTATAGGAGAATTAGTTTTATTAAAGGGTATAAAAATGTACTCATAATGGTTATACCTACTCATTAAGGTAGTCTTCTGGATGTCAGATTCTTTAATTCTCAACTAGTGATAACTATACCAAATAATAATTTTTGTGAAACAATTAACCCCTTTCAACTGATCAAACAGATCATAAATTACTGGAAAAAGATAATTGTTATTTACCGTAACTCGATTGATTTGACTGTAATAAACAAAAAAGGCGAAGTGTTCCATCAACTTTTATAGAAAAAATAATGGGTATCGCTCATGTTGACACACTCGGGCGTATAAAAAATTTTTCCCATAAAATCATCCAACTTATTTTTTAACTTTTTAAATTCACTTATTCACATATAATAAGATGGAATAGACACTTGGTGTGTACTAGGTACCAAATCAATGGAAAACTCCACCTCCAATTCTGGAGCCAAGTAAGAAGAGTCATATGGAAATAGGTTGGGAAACCCGATGAAAATTAAAGGCAGATCACCACTCAAATATTACCAATCCAAGTAAAAATAAAACATAAATAATACCATACCCATCTTTGGAAAAGAATTATCAGATCTAGTTGAATTTGGGTTACATTGTCCCTAAAAAACATGATGCACCCCATCAGGTGAAAAAAATGAGACTCCCAGAAGATAATAGTCAATTATATCCTAAGGAGTAATCAACCAATCCATCTGAAGAATGAAATCAAGAGTTTTCATATTGAGAACCATTAAATTTCAAGTGATCTCAATCTTTTATGGAGAGAAATTTCAAGTGGGACATCAAATTCCATGTTCTCTCGTCGTTCTGAGGGGCATAATATTATCCATCACATAAGATATAACCTATGTAGAATGATTTTTAGAGTTTACAATATGAGTCAATATGAATGAATGAGATAAAACCATATCAAATTAATAATTTTTAATGATGAATCTATAGTGATGGTACCTTTCACTATTGCTAGACCCACATTAACTACCTATAGTAACTCTTCCACTGTCTTAAGAAGCTTCATACTGAATGGCTATGGATGGATACCCTTAGTTTTTATGTATATAATTAAACCAATTTAATTTTATGATCTGATGAGCCAATTCCACTATGTAGGGAAAAAAGATATGGAATAATATCAGTTGGTGTTTTTAACAACCATAAGATCTTTAGATATTTGGTTCCTTAGAAAAAACCCGCATTGATTTTCTAACCTTTCCACATAGAAAGCATGTCTGTGGGCCTCTTATAGGAACTTCAAGAGTTTTAGATGAATCCTACAATCTAAAAACACAATGATACTCATCAGACTTCCTATTTACTTTAAAGGAACTAACAAAACTAGCATTAGGAGTAAGAGGTACTCCTATCATCCATGACTTACCAGCTTGGTAAAACTCAACCGTCAACTATCTATCCAACACATCTACATAAGTCACGAGCTTCAACATAAAAAACTGATATCAGATATCATATAAAATACCCATCCCAAATATTTGATACTTCAGTTTGTAATTATTCAATACTATAGTAGAAAGTGAACAAGTTAAGTAAACCATTTTACATATTGAGTCACGGTGATGTCACCTTTCTAGTGGCGGATAAACTCCTTGGAATTCTCCAAGACCATCGATTCTAGATATAACTATTCTGTAAAAATAACTCTAAAATCCTTCAATTTCAATTCCTCACGTATTTTTATTATAATCATTGAGTCAAACCATTCCAAACTAGTTCCTCCCATTTTGAGGGTAGCACACTTCAACTTTATTGAATCAGGCATTTCCAAGAACTAAAAAAGTAGCTCAATCTTTTTCAACCAATCCTCTACCTATTGAGGTTCATTAGAGCCTTGAAAAGATGCTGGTTTCTACCAAATAAACTCTTGATCATGATCTCAAAATTCATCTATTTATGGTTATACTATGAGAGCCTGAATAATAACGAGTGCAACTACTTGTCCCAAATCTTGGATAGCGTGCACCGATATCTTGAATATATTTTGTTCAACTAGAGGATCCAATTGATAAGTTTGACCATAAGCTTCTTCTCCTGGATTGTTCAAACATTTTATCAGTGTCATGATTCTAAAAATCCTCAATAGGCAACACTAGAAACATCAGGAAGGGTTCTGATAACATCAAATATATCAAGAGATATAGGGATATCGAACTTCTGGTATTTCAAGACATTCAGATCAACTGGTAAAAGACCAGAATCAGATCAAATTATTCCTCAATGACACTTTTCCCCAAATACCCATTGTGATTTAAGGCTAGTTACAGTGAGATTTGGTTAAATACGCTCTCAAAACCACCTCAAAAGTCCCAAAAATATCACATCCTATCTATGAGGACATCCTAGATAGCATACAAGCATCAAGGAATAAAGTTCAACCTTAAACCTTTAATACTACTTTTTCATAAACCAATCTAGTTAACCTGGTACACTGATAACCAAGCCGGTCCTAACATAGTCCAAAATTCATTCCTAACCCCACAGGTTGGTGACTAACACCAGGAATCATATCAAACATTTAAGGGAGTAATTTTGACAAAAAACCCTTCAAGATGGAGCGGTGTAGAAAAACAATAACCAATCGGTATGTCAAATGCTCTTCAAGGAGAAATGTACCACAAGTAGATAGAGTAACATCCCAAAGTAAAACATAAACTAAAGGATGAAAAAACATCAAAAATTCGTAGTCTCATAATACTAATGAAATAAGTGGACCATAGATCTACTAATCACCACCATCTCTCTAGAGTCCCATGGATGAAGCAAATCCACCACCTCAAAGTGGTTCTTTCCCTTTCACTAGACCCAATTTAAAAAAATATATAAACACATGATGGAAAATTTAGGGTGTGTGATAGATAACCTAGTAGGGTCTCATCAAGTGTTCCATATACAGTTCCATAGAAATAAACCATCTATACTCACAATTTAAATAAAATAGATCTTGTAATAACATTTACATATTTTAAATCAAAACATGATTTCTTTTAAAAAGATAGAATACAAATAAAAACATTCTTAAATGAACATTTTATAAAAAAACATTGATATAAAATAACTAGTATGAATAAAATTGTTATTTAAACAAAGGCATGTATAATAAAGTCAAATACCAAGAACCATGTTTATATACCCTATGTTACATTAGTTCCAGGCTATCTAATCCAATCACTAATCAATCATCAATCACAACTCAAGTATATGTACACATTCCCTTAGGATTAGGCCAATGTGACTAATCAATCAAAATCCCACCAGGGGAAATCATGTAAATCTAGGTATAGTTAGATTTTTCATAATCAATACATAACTATGGAGCCAGAGTATTATCATTCTTGTCCTAATCACCCACTAGAAACTCAGGCCCACATGTTCTACAATCAATAAATTAATCAATCATCATAAAATCAATCATTTCAAATCAATTCCTCATTAAAAATTCAAAAACCCATTTATATGTTCATCATTCCATTTCAATTTCAAAACCAAATCCTATGTTTTTATAAAATTCATTCATTTCATATCATATTTCATTTTAATCCAATTTTTTCAATAGTCCTCATAAAATCATTTATCATTGCAATCCATCATTTCTCTCAAAATCTATCAAAAAATTTAAATTCCATTGAAATTTTGTTTTTTCATAATTTCTATTCCTTTTTTAAATTAAAAAATAAAAAAATCTAAATTCAATGTTATATAAACTAATTGTAACACATTTCAATTAAATCAAGAAATTTAGGGTTTAAATTGTAGGGTAATTCTATATTGAACCACCTACCTTTAATCACATGATCAATCAAGTCAACACCCACAAAATGAAACACTAATGAATAGTGAGGGAGAAGGAGATCAAGGAATCAACCCACCAATCAAGATCCATAAAAATAAATATCTATTATTTCCACAATGTGAGGATTCAACAAACTCAAAAGTTAGAGAAAGAGATGAGAGCTAAAACCCAAATCAAGAGAGAAACCACATAGCGAAGAGGGACCAAGATCATCCATAGACACTTAAATTCATGAGATAAGAGGTTTGAGGAGTCATGGAATCCTCTAGAGGGCTCCAAAATCAAAGGAATTTAATTAGGGTTGAATTGGAGAGAAGTAATATAAGAACGGGGTTAATAATTTTATAGTCTATAAAAAGACAGACCACACCATAGCCGAATAGAACATGACACAAAAGAATGAAAAATACCTTAGACCATGAACAAGCACCCCAGACCATGACACAAACCATCCTAGTCAACTGGGTCCTGAAACCATGGCACAGACTACAGTTAGATCCTATTTACTAGGGGTGGGATCATCAGACACCCCACACACCAAACCACATAAACCCTCAAAACGGAATAGGCACCCCTAGGTATCCACATCATTGCCATCCCTCGACACTGTAGTATGATGAAATTGGTATTGGATCTAAAAAACAATCTATCAGGATCCACAACATAAGCATCCGCCAACACCGCAACCCTACCCAACCTCAAGATCTCCTATGCCGAAGCCTGGTGGTCTATAGCGCAACACTTGATACTCCACATCACTAACATTATAGGAAAAAAATAATTTAAGGAGTACCTAAAAGAAGCAATAAGATGTTACTTGAAATGGTTAGTAACTAAGAAAAACACTCAAACTGTCTTGATATTTTAAGAAAACAATCCATAAATCATTTGTAATAGTATGAATCCACTACATGTCAATCTGATACATGATGTGACTAGTATGAATCAAAGTGTCTATATTTTATCTGATAATGAAATTTTATTTAAAATTAATTTCAATCAATGGATACCAAGTCAACACACTCATTTTTTCTTAATGTTTTATGAAAGTGATCCATAAATCATTTGTGATGTGTAGGAGTCATTTATATGTCAATCCAACACATTGTGTAGCTGGTAAGATTCAATGTGCTTGTTTTTATTTAAATTTTATATTCTACTTAAAAACATGTGTCACATACTCAAAACTAATAAAATAAACTCATATTTTATTGATACTTTAGCATAATGATTCATAAATAATTTGTGATGCATAGGAATCAACTACGGGTTAATGTGACACATTGTCTGGTATGGCTAAAATTGCATGTTTTGAATTTAAATGTTAAATTTTACTAATTAATTGTATCATGTTTATGTTAACATTATTTCTTCATAATATTAGTAACATAAGAATTATTTTTTATACATATACACAATTTTGTTCTTGGTGGGGTGGTTTTTTTTGGAATTTGGTAGCACGATCATACTTTTTGGAGAGGGGCCCCAAAGACCATAAAAAAATGTTTTTGAATTTATTGATATTTGAGATAAAAGAGTTCTTTTTGAAGGATTAATGATTCATGGATCCCTAATAAACCCAAAGGGTCTCTCTCTATCCTGAAGGTCAAAGGGATTCTAAAATGAAATATTTACCATGGGCAGAGGCTATAAGGAACAAAGGAAAGCATGGATCGTGATGATCAAGTACCATGGGTGATCCATTTTTTTGTTAGGATCATACTGCTGGGGAGATTCACATGATGGAGGACTAGAAGTTGAATGTTCAGGGTAAAAATTTCCTGGAGGTGGGGGAGAGACAAAAATTTATAAGCAATGAGGCTTGTGACTCTCGTGGGGAATGTTGTGAAGGGAAAAAGGCGTCGCAAAGGGGAAGAGATCTGTTGGACTCATAGATCCATCTTTCAAAGATTATCATGAGGTCATAATGCTTTTTGGAATCAAGTAAGTACCTCTAGACTCCTTAACATGTGCGCTGGGGGGTCTCCATGAAAGAAATTGGCGAGGCATACTCCTTTGATGATTTTTGGGGCCGTTTGAGCCTTAATCGTCCTCAAACTAGTAATGAAAATTTCTTTTTCTCCAGTATCCCATATTTTGGAAGCAATATATACCCCCTAAGAATGGGAGCTTATGGGAAAGGGGGTTGGATTATGAAGGTCAATCGCTGAATATTAGGACTAGTCGTAGTGTTGTCTCTCATTGATGGGGCATGAAGCAGGAATCCACAATTTCACCATAAAGCACGAGAGCACTGAGGCTTCTATGATTCATGATTTTCCACTACCTATTAATAGGGTATGAGGGGCCCATTTTTTATACCAATTTTGTTTGGATTTCTATGAAAAAGATATCTTTTAGCAAATCCATCCGCTCCATGAACGCATCTCTACAAATTGGAGTTCTTAGTCCTTTACCTCCAAAATGATCATTCAACAAACTGGGGCGTTGAGATCCACCATTACTTCATGTATCTCATAGATCCCAAGGTTTCCTCAAATTTTGTATCTTCATGATTGATCTTTGGGAGTGAACTTCACAAACAGTTCTAGAAAGTTTAAGAATCCTCAAATTAGATGGATGCTCAAGAAGCTTCTCAGGAGGTCCATGTGGATGCTTCCCAACGAGAATAAATGTAAAAAAACATCATTATTTGGGAGTATGCTTGGATCCATTTGGACCATATATACTTGATTGAGCTGCTTCTAGGAACTCAGAAAGACTAACCTATATGAAAAAGTCTTCCACTATATGTATTTGTCCTAAGGGATGATGTATTCATCCTAGAGGCAAGCAAGGATGAACTAGACTACTAGTTTAAGGGCACACTAGGGAAATACCAATTGTATAGGTCTATTGATGGGCACATTGGGATGGACCACATGGCCATCACTAACGAATACCTCTATAACCATCTAAAAAACTATGACTGGAAACCACTAGAGAAAGATGTTTCTCCACATCAATATGAAAAAATCATCAAGGCGCTATTAGGGAACCCATAGAAGGGACCGTTTGATGGATGGGATTTTCACTAGGGCAGAAACTTCACAGATGAGTGGGACTAGGAATACAGGGTGTTAACGTCTTGTGCAGAGTTCATGATAGTAATAAGGTGAGTGGGATTGTATGAAGTGGCATGGGATTCCCAATTCTATGTTTATCAATTTATGGATATCAAGCCCGAACTATTGAGCTAATGGTCACCAGACACCAATACATTTCATCTTCACCATGGGGAGTTTGACATTAGACTTGGGGATCTCCATTAGATTTCTAGAATCCTAATTCGGGTGGACATGTATGACAAGTTTATCCCTACTGAAAATTATTGGGAGGATAATGAACAAATTCCACATCTGGAAAAGGAACAACTGGATCAGGTACCAGGAATGAATAATGATAAGAAAATAATGAGGTACGTCCATTTCAGGAAATGGTTTAGCTATTTTCTAAAAATACAAACAATGTTCCAAACCAAAGGTGGATAGAAAACCCAGAAGAGGCCAAAAAGTCATTGTACCAGTTCAATAGGTCTCCAGAAAGTAAAAGACAGATCTTACTATTGGATCCTAGAGGATAGCCTATAGAAGATGTGGGGGTACATAATAAAGAATGAGTAGAGACTGATAGTCGGTAAATCCATATTTATTTCTAGAACTCATCTATTTTTTGATGATTCTGGAGAGAGATGCACATATGGGATCATGGAAAAGTTTTATTATCATGGTGGTGATTCTAGACACTGGGAAACACATCAATCTGGGGATCTCAGTGCTAGCAATGTTGTATAAGGTAATTTGGTATATCAGAATGGGAAATAATTAGATACAACTGTGTGGGTAATTTCACTTTTTTTACAATTTGATAGATGTTTACATGGGAGGTTATGAATATATAAATCCCATCTCCTCCACCCCTCATAAAAACATTATACCATTGATTCTAAACATCACAGGGATTTGTCCACTCAAGCGAGGCCTGGTGACAGTGCTGAGCAAGATTGGGCGAGAAGATGAGTTCATATTTCACCCATTCCCTCTAATAATGGGGGTAATAATATATGATGGAACATGAACTATATAGGGGTGGTTATATATTATGAACTTTAAAGGTGGAGTTCTAGTGGAAGGAGTGTACTAAAAGATTATATGTGAACCGTACACCCCACACCAATTTGTGAGGTAGTTTAGGTGTCTACAGAGGATGGCCCCAAGGGTGTACTTGGGAGTATGTCATGAAGACCACCTATGAATGATGAGGAAGCTCTATATCATGTTCACATGAGAAAATAGAAATATTTAGAATGGTATTCCTCCATCCATTATTGTATTCGGGCTAGTCCATGCGTACGCACAAAGATAGGAAGCTTCCTATCCATGAGAAATACTGAAGTAGTGGATGATCCAAGAAAGTGAATGAGTGTCCCCTCCACCTCGAGGCTGATATCAAGAAGAAACAGGGGAGTGTCATAGGGTTTGTTTCAATGCACATTATGGTGATGATGCTATAGTAGAAAGGGTGACAGTCCAGGGACCGACACCAACTGAAGATGAAGGGAGAGGAGGAACAATACCAGATCCAGTGGTCCAAGCTGAGCAGACCTGGGAGAAAGGGGATCCATTGAGAGGGTTCTTTAGGATAACCAATCAGAATACTAGGAATCAATTGTTCCATTTAGAACTTATTCACAATTCTGTCTATCCCAAGACATAGAAAACCTAAAATACCTCTAGATAGTTCCTCAACACCGATAACTTGTTGGATCAAATGAATGGGTATGGGATATAAATGGAATAGATCAGCTTTGCTAAAGGTAGATTCAATTTTTCCTAGGAATATGGGTAAATATTCATGATGGAACTAGCGGAATTAGGGAATTCTCGAGGCACTATGCATCCAATTAAAGATCAAGTGCGGGTGATACTAGACATAACTTATCCCTTGATGCTATTGGAGTATCAGCTAGGGGAATTCTTTCCATTGTTTGAAAACGTGGATGGATCTTGTGGGGTGGAATTAAATAAAGATATTCTTTAGGTGGATGATGAGGAAATAGCATTGAGGGCAGTCTCTTTAAAGGAAAGTGAGATAATAGCCTCAGAGGACACTTCTTTGGAATGGTTCGCTGAAACCCTGAAATTAAGTGTTAACGCACTTCCCTCTACTATCATTTCCCTCAGGATTTATCTAGATTATCAAATAAATTATATTCCACATATTATAATACTATACCGAAAACCCCCTCTCATGGGGATGATGATGAAATCAATATGGAGAGACAAGTCGCAAGGTTTGTGCCTGAAGTAGGAGAAGATGGTAGGATGATTAGAGCTGAATAGGTTGGAACTTATGACCTAGAGTCCCTATAGCCCTATGTCATATAAGGGAGACCACGCCTTGGTATCCTAATGATGAAAACCCATGGGTGTTAGAAACCTTCACTCGAACTTTATAAGTTTCTCACTTCAGATAGTAATACATGTTTATTATTTGACCAAATTGATTCATATGATCTCTGTCTGAATATCCCTAGGGATATAGGGTGCTATGATTGTAAGAATTATTGGAGGAAGTAGGGATACTTTCCTAATAGGGGTTATGTTCCTTATAGTTTTAGTTATATGATTTAACCAGATCATATTTTTTGATGAGCAACCAAGTGTGATTGCAGGTGGTATCAATCACGGGGTGGAACCTGGAGTCTGATCTAGTGGAGTTGGATGAGTCTGATTCTAATGCGGTCGAGGACAGTCAGTACACCCAACACCGAGCATGGAAGTTAATAAAAATATACATCAAAAAAACTATATAGTCATAGTGGATAAACTGAATGGGATAACTTTACCATTGGTTGTGTGATATCTGTGCTAGAGGGGTTGATGTATGAGGTCTTTATATGCTGATCCTAGACTACCATGCTGAGAAAATATGGGAAATTAGTCACCAACTGGATGTCTCCAGGAATCAATGGGATTTCATCAGCACTCAAAAGATTCACATGATAGAACCAGAGATCTAGTGCTTGGAGGAATAGTCTGATGAATGTTTCTCCTTCATTTCTACTTAAACAGAGTTTGTTATGCGACTAAGGGCTCAAATGGTAGAAACCCAAGAGAATATGAGGCAAGAATCACGCTAGGTGTAAGATGTTTGGATTGAATGGTAATAGGAACAAATAAAGGTGAATTGGATTATTTATTAGGATATTGGTAAAGTAAGGGAACTTAGAAGGCAACAAAAGGCCATAGATGCCATATGCCAGAAGGTGGCGGAGCTGAAGCGCTCCATCAAAGGGGAAGATCGATAAGATCCATGTTTTTCCAAACTCCTGAAACATGATTTCTTTCCTGTTTATTTTGGATTTTATTCATGGAAACATTTATTTACTTTGTCAATTAACTCAATTTAATATGTTTGTGAGAAAACCAGTGGCCAATCCCTAAGATCACATGGGTCATGACCAGTGTGAGAAAAAAGGGATGAAAACATAACCGTTCTCATTTCAAGAGAGTGTCGTATAATCAAAGAATACTTGAGGTTTACTACAATTGACTGGACACCCAGCATCCTTGAGACAATAGAGATTATAAATGGAGAATATATCTCTCATTATAGCCAATTTACTTTCCCCAATGTGTGCTAGTGCGTGAGCAAGATAACTCTAAGTGTGTTGGAATCAATCCAAACAAAGGGAAATGGAAGGCGTGAATTGCAATACAAAGAATTCGAAACATAATTATGAGGCATGACAGTATGAAATAACTACTTAATATGTTGGAAAAATAATATCTGCACCACTAAACTGAAATAGGTACAAAAAAACAATGGTCGACCACTGACCATGTTAGAAACATGAGGACCGGTCTTGGATTGTCATCCAATGTCTTCTGGGGCATTGGCCTAAAATGGTAGTTGAGACGATGTGGCATGGGACCAAGATATTAGGGGGTATATTCAGACATGAAATAGAATGATGATCTAAATAAAAGGATACATGAAGTTTATAGTGGAGTGATGTAATGATCAAAAGGATTCTAACACTCTTGAAGTTACACCACCACAACTGAGAGAACACTGGTGGTAGTGTAGCAATAAGAACAAAGATCAAACTTATTTTTAAGGAAGGACCTCTCTGGTGAGGGCCTAGGATTCCTTGTAGTTTCATGTAATGCAAGTGAGGATGATACATGGAATAATTTACCCTCATGTGATCAGGATGTGTCTTGTAGTTTAACGTCATGTGATGAGGATTTCTCACACAGTTTAAATTCATATTTCCTAGAACATGGTAAGAAATTTAGAGTCTTGTTTCATGGACTATAGGAATTTATTTCCCCAAAATATTTGTTTTTCATGGAATAAAGAAACCCAACATGAACGATCCGACAAAGTCTTTCACACTATACAAGTATCAGGGAATGGATGGGGAGGAGGTACATGTGATGCGACAAGGGAAAAAATCATAAAAAAAGCTTTTAGCATAAGGTCATAATGATTGGACCAAGAATAAGTCTAAGGGGATAAAAGAATAATGATCCCATGTATGGGCATAAAGACATAATTTCTAAGCCTCACTATGTATCCCATAAGGAAGGGAATCAATCTATTCTTAGTTCATGAAACGAAGCGTAGTAGGAGACCCACACTAGTGGGATAAATCCTTCTTGTCGAGGAAGCTAAAACATCCCATGATTATCATGTGGAATCCTGAAATTGTTCATGGTAGAATCAAAGTTTAATGTCATTCTCAAGACATTGTATCTTAGTTTATGGTCATAGAGTTTGGAATGAAGAGGGTATATCAAGTGTGTGTGTAGTGTGGCATTATGGAAATCTGACATGAATGAGGAAGAGGAGATCCTACACTGCTTCACAAACTCCTAAGAAGGGCTAACACATAATTTAAAGTCATAATTCTTAGATTATTATGTGCTTCTCCAATGAACATACATAACGAGGTGAGGTGACGAATCCAACATGAATGAGGACTAAGGTGTCCTATCACCAAAACACATATTCTTAGTTAGACATACATACAGTTTAGAGTCATGGTGATTATAATTGAACCCATAGTTTAAGGTTATTTATTTCAAACCATAGTAGGGGCCAATGGTCTGAAAATTTTGATGAACCTAGGGCTAGGCCTGAAGACAAAATGTATGAGCATCGCTACGTATCCCATGAGGATATGAATGAATCCATGCAGTGTTCTTGAAATTATGCTAAGTTTAACATCATGGGGTACGAATGTGGAGGAGGCATATCAAAAGGTATGTGCATGGAGTGGACGATGAACACCCAATGTGAATGAGGACAAGAGAGGTCCACACGACAAAAAACACTCCCTAGATAACCAGGAAGAGTCTCTTAGTTTATGTTCATAGAGTTTGGACTATAAGGTTGTGAAACTACTCTATGTGAGTGTAACCCTACCAAGACCCCTAAACCTATGTGATCCATGATCAGTGTGGGAAATAGGGAGTGATGTTAGGCTTTACCCATCATATGGGATCACACAAAAATGGATGGGAAATTACAAGTGGGAAAGTCTCAACCACACTAACCATCCTACTCAATGCATGTGAATGCACATAGGGACACAACCTAGGGAATTGGATATCCAAAAAAACATAAGGAGGTGGAAGGTGCGAATCACAGTAATAGATATCTAGAACAAAATTAGGGTGGCATGATGATGGGGGATAAATACTAACCCCATTTTAAACAAAAAATACATTTCATGTTGCCGAGGATGGGGACAAACAAATGAGGTTCAACCACTGGATGTGTTCAAAATGCAGGCCTTGTCTCAAAATTTCATCCAAAGTCTTCTAAGGTGTTGCCCTAGAATGGTAGGTGAGCCATGAATCCAAGAAACATACCATTAGGGGGTCACATCGGATGTGGAAGATGATGGGGTTCCAAGTAAAGGAATGCATGAAGCATGGAGGTGGATTGGGGAATGTCCCTGTGGAATCCAACACTCTGAGTCTCGTACCAACGCATATTCAAATGTGCCTGTGTGAAAAATCCATAGGTGGGATCAGATATATTCACAAGGATCGAGTTCCATGGGGGAAATTTCAAGACAAAATTCGGGGTAAAGTTCCCCGATGTCGTGAAATGTTTAAGGCTGTGTTGATAGGAAATTGTTTTTTGTACGGTTTAGAGTCATATATCTTAGAATATAGGTTCCTAGTTTAACATTCTGTTCCTAGGACATACTCATGTACTTTAACGTCATGTAGTAAGGAAAAAAAAGTCACACAATTTATCATTAGGTGATTAGGAAATTACATCAGAGAGAGGGAGAGATCCCAAAGAAGAAATGTGTGGTGATATAAAGAACCCTATGTGAATGAGGGACAGAAGAGGTCCACAATATAACACACACCCTCAAAAGGGATACCCATGCCAAAGGGAAAAAATGTGAATTTATTATTCTGTTGCTGGGCCTGGGGAAAAAATGCCCAGGCGTCACTACATATCATGTTAGGGAATTAATCAAGACACACATAGTTCTTGAATATGGAATGGAAAATACCCAATGAAAAAAGGGGAGATATCCTCTCAAACACAAAATTTTTTATTTTTACACATTTTACTATCATTATGACTAAGACAGTGAAAATATTAGTTTAAGATCATATAGTTCGGATAGATTAAAGCATAGATGTGTAGTGAGGTTACATGAGGAAACCTGACATGAATGGGGATGAAAGGGGTCCACACTGCCTTTCACACTCCTAAATGATACAAATTCCAAGTTTCCAAAGGGTTTATTTTGTGAATGGACCTAGAGATAAAGGTTTAAGGAGTTTCTACATATACCATGAAGATGGGAATCAATCCATACATAGTTTTAGAAGATGGAATGGTAAGGGACCTATTCCATGGGAAGATATCCTACAACTGCATAGTATATCGTCATATAGTCAGGATATAGAATACGTAGTTTAACATCATACAGTAAGGACATGGGTTTTCATGTAGTTTATCATCATGAAAAAAAGTTATTGGAGGTCTTATTTTAAGATCATAGAGATCATAACAAAGGACGAGTCTTCAATAGCGGAAATATGAAGTGTGGCTCCATGATGTAACCCGGTGTGAATAAGGAAAAAAGAGCTCCACATTACATGACACATTCCAAAGAAGAAATTTCACATGGTTTAACATCATGGGGGGTGATAGAGAGGAATTGTTTTTGAAAAAATTTATGTTTGGACCCAGAGATAAAGTGTTTGGGCTTTTCTATGTATCTCATAAGATGGGAATCGAGCCAAAAAATGATCTGAAATTCTATGTAGTTTAATTTAATATAGTAAGGACATGGTGAATGGTGTAACACCATGGAGGACATAGAAATTTAGCATAATTCAGGAAAAATAAGAACTTTACTTTTAAGGTCATGTAGAAAGGACCATAAATGCTATGCAGTTTATCATCTTGAATGTAAGATGTATTAGTTTAACATCTTGAAGGATGCTACTTCATATAGTTTAAGGTCATGCTACCTACACCTGGGAACCTAGTTTAACATCATGTGCCTGAGAAATAAAATCCTAGTTTAAGGTCATAGATTTTGGACCATGGAACCTAATTTAATGTCTTGTACCTAGGACGTAAACTCCTAGTTTAAGGTCATGGTGTTTGGACCCTAGAACCCAATTTAACATCATTTTCTTAGTAAGAGAACCAAACTTATGTCAAGTACTATTTTAGGAACTTGGAATTGGTGGGGGTGATTCACTCACCCTCCATGGTGACCAAAGAGTATTCACCATTTTGATAGACCTTGTGGATGATTTAGGGTACCTCCCATTCAAGCTCCAACATTCGAATATTCTTACTGGGTATCATTGGCATCATTAGTGACAATATTATGTAACCTCTAAGGAAAGATCATAGAAAAACTCTCTTGTGGAAATCTATGGCTATATTGTTATGGTGACACTTTAGATTATGTATGGTCTGGATCCTGTACTCATCTAGGAATTCCAGTTTAGCTATATGAACTTTATCTACCTTTTTTAGTGTATTTTTTGTTATATAAATTTGTATAGATAAAAGCTAACTAAATATATATGGGTCAAACCACCTCGGTTCTGTAAACCAGGGAATATGGTGTCACCTGGGTGGAATTATGATTTTTCATCTGTTAAACCTAGAGAGCATTGGGGAGATTTTATATACAAATTTTCTTGTTCTGGACCACCATCTTGTGTATAATTTTGTAGATGGTCTTGATGAACACCTCAATCATTCAATTTTTTTGTGAATGATAGCGAGATGTGTGGTTGGACCAAATATTGTACTTGGCGCAAAATTTCTTCATCTCAGCTACCCGAAAGTTGGTTCCATTTTTAGTGAGAAAAACATGAGGGACTTTGAATTTATAGATGATGTTATATCTCACAAACTCAATGATATAATGGGACTTTATCTCTGTGAAAATAATTGCCTCATTCCAATTGTAGAAGAAATCTATTGTGATTAGAATAAACCTGCACCGGCCAACTATGCCTGGTGAATAAGGTCCCATGACATCAATTCACCAGACTGAAAAGTTCCAAGATTAAAATATAGTATGAAGGATCTTTGGAAGTTGATGCATGAAGTTTTTATGCATCTGACAAGTGTGGACCCTCTTGTCAAACTCGATGCAGTCATGGACCATGGTGAGACAAAAGTAGGCAAACCTTTGAATCTAGTGAGAGTTTCAACCCTACCTAAAGAGCCCACTAAAAAATGGAATGAAAATCCTACATAACCTTGGTAATATCTACTCCTTGAATTCAACATCGTATAATTCAATAAAACCCATGATTTTAGAGGATATACTCAAGGATGGGGATGATTTGGAGGGTAAACTGCACTACATGGTGATGGATTTACTCACATTTAGATCTATCTATCAAGATATTTCGATGATAGAGGTACTCAATGAATGCATTTTTTCAATTTGAGGTATCTTATACTGCAATGAGGGGACCTAGAGGTCCTAATGTTGAATCACCAATGGTAAGATGAATTACCTACTAGTTTTCATTATTATCAAGATTGACTGGAGTAATGAACCTTCGATGCACCACATATATAAACAGATCATCCTAGTTAGGATTTGTGAGATATGTGGCTAGGCTATCCAGGTCATCAACTAGACTATTCTGTGACCTTGGAACATGAGTGATCGTTGGTGAAGAAGAAAAATAGGCCATCAATTGGAAGGTGCACTCTAGTAGGGGCATGAGCTCGGGCTTCCTGGAGACATAGTCAACATTGATCTTCTTGATAAATAAATCAGAGTCCCCCTTCACATGTAGGTGGGGGAATATCAATCTCAAGAGCTATCTCGAGGCCAGTGATGAGAGCCTGATACTCTGAATCATTACTGGTGTAGACTTCTGGAAATAATAATAGATAGGGAAAGACATCCTAAGTAGGCATGATGAAGGTGAAGCCCAGGCATACTCTATTGAGTCTAGGATCATTGATCCTTCTACTAGGAATACTTCAGGAGGAAAAATCAATTTGCATCCACCAACACGTAATATCCTGATCCATTGAATTTATGGAATATTCTGGGAATTCAATATTGAGGGACTTCTCTACAAGGACTGCATGAATGACCATAAAGCCTACCAATGCCTTCCTCTTGACTACTTTTTATGGGATAAACCTGATGTTGAACTCTTGAAGGATCACTGCCCACTGAGATATATCACTAATCAACATCTGTTAGTTCAAAGTATACTTTATCATATCTTCAGAAGACACCATTTTAATCTCAAGATGATACTAATAATGCTGCAACATTTGAACTGAAAAAACTAGTGTGATGAATCTCTTCTCGATAGGGGAATATCTAGAATCGGTGTTGAGGAGCATGTGATTGAGATAGTACAAACTGTTCTCTGTATCTTCATTTTTTTCAGTGAAATGGGTACCGAAGGATCATTCCAAGGTGGTCACATAGTGGACCAACGACTTCTTAGACACGGGTGGAATTAGAACTGGAGGCTGTAGAAGATACTACTTGATCTCATCTAATGTGGTATGACACTATTCATCCCACTGTAATATGGATCCTTCCTTTATGAGTCTAAAAAAGGGATTACACTTATTAGCCAGATTCAAGATGAATTAGCGTATATATGATAAGTTTCCTTGAAAGCCTCAGATCTCCCAGAGGTTTCATGGAGGTAGAATCTGAATGATGGCATTGATATTATCTAGTTTTATCTCAATTCCACTATATCTGATGAAGAAATCGAGAAACTTCCCATAGGTAACCCTAAAGGAACACTTTAAGTGGTTCATCTTCATATGGTGAGAGTGGAAGAATCCAAACACTTTCTAAAGATCTATGAGATAGTACTAAATTAGGCTGTATTTGACACCAAATCAACCACATAACACTGCACTAGCATCCTAAGGATCAGTTTTAATATGCATGCCATAACACATTGATAGGTAGCTCCTGTATTCTTTAAATAGATGGGAATTAACTGATAAAAAAGGACTCTTGTGGCACCTTGTAGGTAGTGGAATATTAATCTTTGAGGGACATTTGGGTTTTATTATACTTGGAATACCCATCCATGAAGGATAAATCCTAGAACCCAGTATTGGTGTTGATTAACAGCTCTATTAGAGGAAGGGGAAAATCATCCTTCAGACAATGACAGTTGAGATCCCGGTCGATGCAGACTCTGATCTATCCGTTCTTCTTTCTGATGGGGTATATGTTGGCTAACCATCTAGGGTACTATACTTCCTTGATGAAGTTGTTTTTTATGATCTTATAAACTTTATCCTCGAGCATGGAACCCTGAGAAAGGTGTATATTCCTGGGAGGTTGTTTGAACCTATGATGACTTTCCAAAAGACCAAGGTTTTATAGGGAGACTTGAGGGTCTAGTCCTAGAATCCTCTCATAGATCTAGGAAAATACAATTATGATATTTCTTCAAGAAATTAAATTACTGATACTATTCCTCTATAGGTATATTTGTACTAATCAGTGTTGGGCTCGGGTCTTCCTTGGTTCCAAGATTCACATGTACCAACTCATTAATGGCGGGGGATATACCCTTTTTGAATATAGGAAGAGCACACTCCGGGTATTCTTCATCATCTGAGAGAGGTGAATCGATGGGAGGAGATGGTTCATCCAAGCCAAAAGATCCTGGCAGAACATTGGTTCCTTCTTGGGAGAATGTTTAATCTTTACTAGGGAAATCATTCTCTATTTAAACCATGGAAATAAAGGCTATGGTCCCGATTCAATATGGACTTTGACTGAGGGGCCCATGCTTGATGATTTCAAATGAGTGGTGGTGGTTCTTCTTGTGCTGATTGAAACCAACTTGGTGGAATAAGAAAGTCTGGTGAACAGTTGTAGCCACAGGGAGAACCTATTGATACCAAATAGGGGTAGGGGGTTTTAGTATCACCCGATCTTGAACTGTATAAAAGTATGAGGAATTCTTCTGATGTTTCTTATACCAAGGAATGTTTCTTCCCCTTATCTTAGAATCAATGAAGTAGTGCCCAAGGTATGGGGTTGTAGCCTCCAACCGGTGAATCGGGAGGATGAACTCATTGTACAAGTTTTCCCATGGGTCGGCCACAGTGGTAGTGTTCTCAACCTCATTGGTTTTTACTTTCATGTCCCTTTTTCAAAATAGTAACCTTCTAGATAGCGGGATTTACAAGAGGCAAAGGGATATTCATCACCTTAGTGAATTCCCACTTGAACAATAAGGGAGTACTTGAGGCATTGATGATATGAGGATGGAACTGCTTCATGTAGATGGAGCCAAGGTCTACCCATCAATGCATTGTAGGTGGTATCTTTTGAGATGACTATAAACATAATGATGGAAATCAGGATATCAAATTGGGTCTTTAGGTGAATGTTTCCACACGACCTCTATGTGGTCCTATCATAACCCTGAATGTTTAGGTTGGAGGGAGTCAGAACTACCTTAGTCTATCATGGCTTACGAAGCATCTAGGTCAGGATGAGATTGATCCTAGAACCTATGTTGACATGACAGTGGTGGAATTCCATTCCATTGTGCCGGATAGTGATAAATAGTGTACAGATATGTCCTCGTATAGGGGATCCCTCATATTCTCCTGATAATGATATTATGGATTGACATTCTTCCTAATCGACTTTCTCAGCATGCAGGGTTTCTACGACCGCTACCACTATTTCGATCTAAAGGTGGATTTTCAAAGCCTCTTCAAGGTCTTCACGCATATCTTCTAACATATAGATGGTCATGAGAATCAAGATATTCATAGGAATGTTGGAGAGATACTTAATCACATCAAACTTCCTAACTAAGCACACATTTATAGAGGCCAGAGTTATGACAAGTGTTACTGGCCAGACTGGAAGATTCTAGCTAGTGTTAGAGATGTCTCATTTCTCACTAGCTAAACCAAAAAAAATTACTATCATCTAACTTTTGGTTGTATCTAGTCTAGCTATATCTGGGTGTGACTGATGATGATGTGGCCACAACAGGTCTTCCTGGTCGAGTAGAACGAATGGCGGTGGCAGTGAATCTGAATAGATGGTATGAGAGGAATGCACATGTTGAGCTCTACGTTGTTCATGATATATAGTATTGGTAGCATGCACGGCTTGGATAGAAGCACTGGAATGAGCATTACAATGATTCACATATCTATGGCCCCATCGACAGTGGCATTGACCAAAAACATTAGGAGGATCTGGTTGATGCTCCTCATCACTGGGGACCATGTAATGGTCCACCAGCTCAACAATATTCACTGAGGAATACTCTTGATCATCATTTAAAGAATCCTATAATACTGGTCATATTATGGGGGTGACTCCCATTTATGGGGTCATGAAGTATTTGATATTGCAGGACAATTATGGAATCATTGGGGGGATTTACTCTCACTTGCACCATCAGTGCATGCTCTTTTAATAAGGAAAAGGTTGAAATGTGGATGCGGTAGAGACAGTAGAATGAGGTGTAGAAAATTCAACAGACTCATGCCAATTCAAATAGGCCCAAATGATACCATGGGAATGAGTTAATTCTCTATGGGCTAATCAATCATCATGTTTCTGAGACCCATGGCTGGAGACCTGCTACCATTCACCATCGCTACCACTATCAGGCTTTACAGAAATCTACTCCACCTATACTAGGGTAGGGTACAATTTGACTACATTGTTATCAACATAGTCAGGGAGCCAGTAATTTAGTACATAACATGATTTTATTGTATGCCCATGTATTTTGTGATAAGGGCAACAATCAGGGAGATCAATGAAATCGGCCTCCTGGGGTCTCCTACATTCTAGCAACATTAGAATCTCTTGATCCAAATAACATTGGAAATAATCGAGAACCTGGTCTTCATCAAATGAGTAGGTCAGTTTTCTCATGTCATGGAAAGGATCTTTGGGTGCCTATCCCTGATGAGGGGTTAGATCCTGAATGGGGGATAGAGATTGATTGTCTCACCTTAGAGGCAGTTCTTGATGGGGTGGTGCCTGATGATCCTAAGGTGGGAGATACAGAGCTTGAGGTTCCTGTCCTCAACAGGGTAGTAGATGAGGCTCTTCTAGTAACAATTATAAGTGTCTAGTGGCCTCTACCGGTGCGACTTTAGTAATCTAGTCCATGGCGTATCTTCATGCATGAGTTGGAAGAGGCAATAGTCGTTCTCACATAGCTTGCTACAAGGATTCCCCTAGGCATTGAGCTTTGTCAGAGAAATCCTAAAATCCACCTGGGATATTTTGAGTGGTGAGGAAGGGAACCAATTCAGTCTTCACATTCCCCAAACACATCTTTAGCACCTATTCTTGAGTCAAAAACATGTTCAGTGAATACATGAGTCCCTTCCACCCAACGATAAAGTCTATGAATCACTCATATAAAAATTTTATGCACTTGAAGAGGTCATCAATACCAATTTTTTACATGGTAGAGCTAAAATGATAAAGAAAATACCTTCCATGATCTTCAAAACCATAAATGGACCCAAATAGTAACTGTTTGTACTTGATGAACACAGACACTTCGAATATGTGTATGAAACACTGAAACTTGGTGGATTCCTATCGTGATAGAGTTCCCAGCATGGTTCCACACATTGAAATAAAGTGGGTCGGATGCTACAATGGGTCTGCCATCCCATTTAATGGGAATAAATTAGTATTCTGAAAATTTTGTGGGTGATGGTAAATCATCCGCCCATGCCAGATATGGATTTCCATTAGTTGGGATCACCACCTATCAAGTCTCAAGGTCCACAAGGTGGGCTATGAGAGTAGTCATCGGATCATCCAAGGGGGGATCCCTTACTTGGTGAGAATTCCCAACTAACAGTGAATTATTAGTCTCTTAAACATGGTAGGTAGGCTCAATGGATCATAGAACGACTAGATCATCCTTTGGAACTATTGTAGGAACAACCTATGGAGATGCTGGAGGAACAACCTGATCCGGGTCTCGAGGAGGATTCTCACGAATCTCGGGTGGATTTGTTGATAAGTAATGATGGAGCTTTCCATAGTCTCCATTCATTACTCTATTAATATGTATGAGGTTTTCAAGATTATAATGAGGTAACTCATAGATAAGTAATAGTAGTTTCCCATGAATCCCCAGTGGAGGAGGGACATTATCATATTTAGGACCACCATAGTCCAGATGTTGTTCTACTAGGTGATCGGCAAGAAGCTAGTCAATGAGATTTTGTTGTTCTGAAAGATGATGGAGTAAAGAGGCCCTAGAGGGATCATCCACCATCTTATACACTGAACTGAATGGTTCATAGGGCTTAAAGTTCCCAGTATTTCCATTACCCATATTGGGGTCTTGACCAAAATCCAATGACTTAGAAGGTTTTCCAATGCCAAGTATCCGTCTTTTCTGGTGTGTGATGATGCCCATATGATTGTCCACCTACTACTATGCTACTCCAGGAGGCGAGTAATCTTCATCAAGCCTTCCTTGGTATAATTTTCCTTTACAGGTTTATGGTCATCCATATTTACCATGACTACACCCAGTGGAATATCATCGATATCACACAACAAGTCGAGTTGGCACAGGATGGGACTGAAGTGAAAAAAGTATACTACCCCCAAACATAAATTTAAATGTATGGGGATGCGTCCTAAATAATTATAAGAAGAATAGTGAATAACTAGATAGAAAATTTCTGAAGTGTCTGATGATAGCTGGGTGACATGGGGTGCTGATCCACTGGAAGAATTGCTAGCTCAATCTTTCGGAACTACTAGCCAATGTCATCGAAGTGCTCATGGATCTTTGGGTAACTCATATTAAAATTGAATATGCATAAATGTGTCACCCAGATGGTATAATTAAAGAATATGACCTCATCCTGGGTGCGGGATTCTAAAATGTTGATGTCTGGAACTGCAATTTTCCAGAACAGCTTAGACAACTGATCTACGGTAAGGATGTGTCCTAGGATTCTCTACTTGAAAGCAGTATCTGTCTCTTGTTTTCCCCATTATCAAGTTATTTCTAGTTGAGGAACTGAAAATGGCACTGATATGTACCACTACAGAGATGGACTCGTTAGTGGAGAAAACACTGCGCGAGCTGACTAGTCACCACTCACTAGGTCATCTCTTGAAGGCGACACCAACCACATCACCATTTCTTTATATGACTAATTATTTAACACTTCTTCATGTGTGAAGATAAGTGGATGTGGGAAGTGAGTTTGATAGGTTCTATTCATCTTTAGTTCCCCAGAATAAATCTATGTTATCTCATGTTGACGTAGAGAACAAAACTAGTGACAATAAAGAGGGATGCATGGAGGGACTTTGGAAGAGATCCAAATCTTCCTCCACTTTCATGTACATGCGAAGGGATTAAGGAATATAGTACATATAACCTTCTAGGATGATAAATTTCACACCTCAAGCTCCTTCCCTAGACTCAGATGTATATGATCGGGGTGAAGGCTCCATCATTGAGTCACATTCTACTAAAAAATATGAGAAACATAGTAGATTGAAAATGATCCAACACTTCTTAGAGTTATTCCTTTGGCAATGATTATTCTCCCTTCTACCCCAAGAAGTCTCCCCGAGGTAGGGTAATTCTTCGGTATGGGGGGGGGGGTACCTCTATATGGATTGGTGATGTAGTGGGGAGGACCTCAGCTTGAGATGGCTGGGATATAGGGAGGGCCTCCACGTCTGTTGTTGTCAGAGTGGTGAGGACCTCCGCTTTGGTGAGTTGAGATGTGAGGACCTCATGGTTATATATCAATTGAGACAAGGGGAGGACCTATGTATCTATGATCTTGAGTATAGGGATGACCTTTGTACTAGTAATTAGATGTGTGGGGAGGACCTATGTGGTTGGGAGTGCTAGAGCGGGGAGGACCTCCACTGGAGCTGGTGATCACATGGGGGGGACCTCCATGTTAGCTTTCTATGGCTTAGGGGAAGGTCTCCATGATTGTTTTAAGTTTTAGAATGAGATGATATTCTTATTGGATGAAGATGACATGGGGAGGACCTCCATGTAGAATGTCGATGAATTGGGGAGGTCCTCTTCTTTGATGACTGTTGGAGCGAGGAGGACCTCCGCTAGATCTGATGAGAACATGTGGAGGATCTCTATGATGGTTCTAGGAGTAGGGATGACATCCACTCTGGATGGTGATGGTACATAGGGGAATTTTTACTATATCACATCTTCACAGGTCATCCTACGATGACTGCTAATCATGACAGTGACTAAAAGAGTCACCCTAGCTTACCTTTGATGCGTTTGAGGACTCGATTCCAATTGGGCATAAGTGGATCTAGGATTTTCAACAGTAGGGATCTAGTAGAAGGCACTAGGGGTGGAATGGGCCACTAAAGATATAGAAGATGATTCCCCTATTGAGAATCTTCCTGAGCTTGTGCCCGATGTTGGCATCGGGTCATCCAGACCAGGGATGATAGAGAAATGGTGTAGACTACATGTTCTTTAGCCCGAGGGACCATTAATTGGTGTCATTGATGTGGGCTGGTGGGATCTCTCCTTGGTGGATCCCAGGTGATAGTCATGGATGGGATGACTTGGGGATCCCTTACCTCATCTGTATAGGGGAGTGAGTCACATGATCCTTCTAAGGAGTGGCTCCTCAAGTGGTTGGAAATCGAAGAGGGGAGCAGTGGCTCCCTATGCATCCCTTGGGGGAATTGGTGATGGAAAGGCACATAAGCCTCCAGGTCTTGGAGATACATTTACCTTGTGTAAATTACCCCTCCTTCTCATACCATCATATGAGAGCATCGATCACCCTTATTTCACGGTCTCTAAGGGTGAGATAGACCATGGTCTCCCAATAGTCTGAGTCACGGATGAAGTCATATAAGAGGTGGAGTCTTGTGGTACTACCATATTTCTGTTCCTCTAGCCCCTGCATCTATAGGTAGGAATGATTGATTACCTGTTCCTTGGATCCTGCAATGGAGGAAGATTCCTCCATCAGTAGATATAATAGGAAAGCAATTCCCAATAACCTATCTTTGCTCAGTCTTCCATGGTTGGATAGAGAGATCCCCACTGATGCTTCCATAGACTGAAATACCCAATGATTGACAGCCCCAATTTCTGGTGAGTTCCTCTCTAGGAACACTATGTTCTTGGAGAGACCGAGCACTGAATAGCTGGATCAAGTGACATGCTTTTCTAATGATATCTCAAATGCTACTAATCACACATTGAGGAGAATATTTCACGTTATGTTATCCATTTCTGTTTTCAACACTTTATACTAGGGAGTTCCCTCCTCACATGTTTTTTCATGCTAGAATCACATTTATTACCCCACATTCCCATTTTACAAAGGTAGGAAACATTAATCACTTTTTAATAGATGACTAATACAATATTGAAATGGGATAATGGGATATTGGTCCCTCCTTCCATGAATTATCCTCATAATTTGTCACTTATTATAGGTATCCCTCATAGGTTAAGATGCTATTTGTGAATCTCATTCCTAGTGCCATATCTTTGTGGACACCAATTCATTACGCTGCTTCTATCTGGACATTCCAAAGGTTCATGTTAGGGCAGGAAGATTCAGTTAGGGAAGTAGGCACGTTGGGAATTAATGGCGTGTCTGGATGCTGTAACATTGGTACACATGTATTCTTCCTCATTAGAGGGATTCTCAAGGGTGCGGAAAACATAGGCTTCCCATGTTGATCAAGAGGTATTTTATTACCGAGGCATGTATTCTCAGGTTTTCCCCGACATCCTATGTTTAACATAGGGTATTCCATGAGTTTAACGTCTTTCAAGGACATAGGTTTGTGAGTTTAATGTATTGAAAAGACATAATGGGATGATTAGAACACTTGTGAGAGTGGATCAGATAGGTATTCCCCATTGAGGGAGCACTTGGAATGTTTATTGGATAGATTGATCAGAACACCAAATGAGGACATACCCGAGAGTGGTGTGTCCTATAAAGGGAAGGTTTCGTACCTTGAAGGCTGATCTAAACACCACTGAGGGTGGATCAGAAAATGTGGAACCCAAATCAGGGGACACCACTGAGGGTGGATTATGAAAGGTGGACCCCAATGAGGGGGACACCAAAGTTTACCATTAGATGAGATTTAACCTAATGGAGGCTTCCTACATACCTTGTTTATGAGATAGAGATAAAATCCCACAAAGTTCATTGGATGGAGAGGGGTTTACACAATGAGACTACCCATCACAAGAGGATTGATATTAATTGGATTGTGTGGTGATTACACATTGGGACTTCCCATTGAAAGAGAATTGATCTTAGTTGGATTGTGTGGGGATTACGCACTGAGACTACCTAGGTTCTAATAGGATAAGTGATGAGGTGAATGGGTCATACGAACTATGAAAACCCATACAGATAATGTGATCCCACCTGGATATGGGTGAGGTGATGAAGTATATGACTGGGGCTTATGCATAAAAGTTGACTGGAATAATGGCATGATTCCAGTAGGATGTTGCATCCTAGGTAATAATCAAGATGGATGTGAATGAAGAAAATGGAATGGATGGAATGGATTTGTTGTTAAGGATGTTGGTCTTGAACCTCAGGGTGGCTTCCTACGTATCCCAGCTGGTTAAGAATTAATGTCCATGTAGTTCAGGTATCCCATGAAGTTTAACATTATATGTTAAGGAGAAGAGTGAACCGATGTGAAGATGATGGTGTTAGTCTTGAACCTCAGGGAGGTTTCCTACGTATCTTAGTTGGTTGGTAATCAAATTCCACATAGTTCTGATAAGGGCATTGGGACTTAAACCTGAATAGGTGGAGTAAGCATGTGGTGTGGGGCTTACAAATTTTAAGCTGCCCAGGTGAACCTGAAGGAGATGTGCCTTCAGGTGGGGAATGACCTTCTCCAGATAGAGTGGCTCGAGAGAAAGACCTTTATGGGAATGAATGATGGTGGATATTGAGATCCAGGAGGTGCACCCCTAAGATTAGGGCACCATGGTTTACTAATGGTTGGGATTGAACCTCGTCAAGGCTTCCTATGTACCATGTTTAGAAGAGAGGGATGAAAACCCATGTAGTTTTTTGGTTTGGGTCTTACGCATGGTAAGTGGCCCATGAAGGAGGAAGTTGGGGATTAATACATGAGGGATTATTGGAATAAGGCTGTCACAATAACTACTAACCTCTAAGCTCACGTGAATCATGCCTAGTGTGAGAAACAATTGAAAGTAATAGACTAGACGATCACATCCTGAAAGATGTGTTAGTGGGAGATGGTGTGGGGCTTACAAATATAAGTGGACCACGGAAACAAAGATAAACAGGGGAGGTACAAGGTATTGAGAGTACTCAGTGCCCATATCACCTCTAGTCTATGCATCTGGAGGTGTCAAGGTAGAGCAAGGGTGTTGTATCCTACAAGAAAGGCTACGGGATTACACCATGATGGTTTCCCTTCCCGCGGGTAGATGTCGTTCCATGCATGGAGGATATCATTCCATGTGAGGAATATCTCACTCCTATAGAGATGAGTGGGTGTTTAAAATGCCCGTGGTGGGGCACCCAAAGTGCATTTCACTGGGTGAGGCTACAATTTAATGTAATGTTCTAAGGACAATGGTTCTTAGAAGTTTAAAGTTCTACAACTCGAACATGGAGGACTCACTCCCCACCCCTTGGACTTATATAACTGATACCCAACCACGCTTAGGGAATGGAAGGCACCAAAAATTCTTTATGGGAGTGAGGTAGAGGGGTGGTTAGTTTAGGGGTCCACCTTAGCATAGCTATATGAAAAAGTAAAATTCATTAGTGTACCTTTGAAAAAAATCTCTAGGTAGGTCAATGAAACATGGAACACCACATGAGGGACCAAGAATTCACTACCTACTAGCCTGGATGGCAGCACGAGAGAAGGTCTCTCAAAGTATGGGGCCACACAGAGAGGTTCTTCGCAAAGCTCAGGTGCTTCATGGAGGAAAGGGGATTCACAAAGGAAAGGGCCTCATGAAGCATGGGACCCTTACCATAGCATGGAGTCCTTGCTTAGTAAAATAGTGCTTCAGGAAATCATAATGCTTCTTAGGGCCTCGAGCAACCCAAAGGGGCTCCCTCCCTCATGAATGGTGAAGGTATTTATGAAAGGAATATCTACCATGGGTTGAGGCTACATGGAATAAAGAAAATCATGGCTTACAATGCCCAAGTACCTTGGCCAGTCCATTTTTTGGTCATGCTCGCGGTGTTCAGGAGCTTCTCGAGATGGGAGACTGAAAGTTGAAAGGTCAGGGTAATGATTTCTTAGAGGTGGGGGAGAGCCACATGTTTATAGGCTACAAGGATCATGATGATCGTGAGATGCACCATGAAGGAAAAAATGATCTGCAAAGGGAAGAGGCTCCATCATACTCATAGAACCATCCGTTAAAAATGCTCATGTGGTCATGGGGCTTTTTAAACTCACAAAAGTACCATCAGCCTCCTTCACATGCATGATAATGAGGGGTCTCTGCGAAGGAGCTTCACGGGGCTAACTCCTTGGATAATTTTTGGGGTCGTTTGAGCTTCAATCGGCTTCGAAATGGCCATGACCTTTTGGTTTTCTCTAGTAGCCCATATTTTGGAACCCACAATTCATTTTTAATATTTATTAATATATTATTTTTTATAATTTAATAGTTTTTCTCATATTTATTTACACTCATTTATTTACAATGTTTTATTATTTTCAATATGTGTTCGTTTTCATTTCAATATGTTGATATATTTAATTTATTTAAATAATTTGAATAATTAATAAAACATGGCCATTTTTAAAATTTTTAAAGTCTTTATTTTTAATTATTCAAATTTTAATCATTTTTAACATTCATGAATTTAAGATTATATAATCATTGATAATTTTAAAAATATATTTATAAACATATATTTATAAATAAATATCTATAAATTAATATATTTATATTTATATATAAATATATTCATAAATGTATATTTACTATATTTATAAAATTATATATTTATAATTATAAATATATATATTTTTTTAAAATGTAATTTAATAGTTATAAATAAATAATTATATATTTAAATAATTATCATATAATATTAAATGTATTTAAAAAATAAATATATTTATAACATTTATAATTATATATTTTTAATATTATCAAATATAAATATATTATTGTATATTTATAATTATAAATACATATATATAATTTTTTTAATGTCTTTAAATAATTGTAAATAAATAATTATTTATTTAAATAATAAATATATTTATTATATTTATATTTTTATATTAGTTAATGTATATAATTATATAAATATATATTTATTTAAATATATTTATTATTATATAAAAATATTTATAAAAATATTTAAAAATATATTTATGTATATATATATATATATTTATAAATACATATTAACAATTATTTTTATATATTTAAAATTATGAAAATTATTATCTATTTATAATTATATATATTTATATTCATTTATAATTATATTTATTAATAAATATTTACTATTATTTTTATTTATTTATAATTATAAAAAAATTTATTTATAATTATATACATTTAAAATGTAAAATTATATTTATTATATAGGTCTTTATCCACGCTATAATATTTAACACTCATAAACCCTATCTTTATATATGCTTTTATAGCATTGATAAAGAGGGTTTTTGTCAGCACTTATTATTTGAACAATGATAAAATGTTTCTTTATGAATGTTTTTCTAAAAATAGTTAATAAAACCCTTCATTGTCTTATAAATTTAACCCTAATTTAACACATTTATCTCACATCATTCAACCTCTCACAAAATTCAAGTTATGTCGTTGCTCCCCATCGACCTTCTCTTAGAGTAATAAACCCTCTCAAATCCTAAGGTATGTTATTATTTATACTCCTCTCTCATTACTGAGTTTATTTATATTGTCCTTGACGCATATAAATAACCTCCCTTGACATTCTTAATATGGATCCACCATACATAACCACCTCACACACACATGAAATAGCTAAAATCATTTTCTCCTCCGCAAATGAGATTCGCTTCTTCCAGGTGCATGGATTACTTATACTTATTTTTTAACGTAACCTATTTCCCCTAGATTATCCTTCTTATCCTTTTTGAAATATAATATGTTGGGTTTTCTTCTATTTTTTGGGATCTATTATTCTTCATCTATTGTTATCCTCCTTGTAACGGTATATATATTACGCAGATTTTTTCTTGCACTATTGGAAGGGTGTTATTTTTTAAAATTATATAGGATTAGGTCATTTTATTTTGGGAAATGAGAGGCTTCATTTCCACTTAATTTGGAACTTTATGGAAAAGGGGTGATTGATATTTTTTGGTGCTCAAATTTCTATTAAGATTTTATATTCTCGCTACATTTTCTAGATCTTCAAATTAATAACACTTGACATTTGACCATTGAAAAATGACAGCCACCTAAAATTTCCCAATCCTTCCACATCTAAAAGTAATTTTGAAGTGAGGGTTTGGATCAAACTTCATTTATATTTGAATTATTATTATCCTTTACTTTCATGAATAAAAGACATTTTTCACCCATTGAGGTTGGTATTTTCAGAATTATACACTCATCAAACTTCATATGGGCATAAAAAATCTTAACATTTCCCTTTGACATTTCTTTAACTTCTTATACAAACATATTGACGGTAAAATTTAACCTTTTTATATGATTTCCTACTTTTAAAAATATTATCAAAACATTTCATAGTTCCTTTCCCTTATATTTAATCTCCTATCTCATATCCCCTAACTTATTCTCTAATAAAATCATCAAATTCAGTTCTTCATTCTCCTTTAATATCATTTATTAATTTATTTCATGGGTTGATTAAATATTATTTATTCAATGTTATAGATCCTATATTCCTATTTTTTCTATTTATGAAATTTTGAGGTCTGTAAAATACAATCCTTCAAATTCAGTATCATAATCACCACTTCCCTCATCGTCTAATTTAAATGATAAATATATTTTTTTTAGTTTTTAGAAATTATTATCCATTCTCTATGTTGGAAAATTGGGGATGCTATAATTTTTGGATTTATTATTATGTGAACTTATTTTCAAATCATATTCATTTCAACTTTCCTTTTCTGTAAAAATTTGTAAATTTATAGTCATAATTACAATATATCCACATTTTAATCACTTTAATGGAATTTTATATTACTTATTTTATTTTTATTTTCAAATACTCTATAAAATATGTGTGAAGAAGTTAAGGATCGATTATATATATTTATAAATTTTTAATTTCTATTATTTGAGGCTTCATCACATCCATGTAAATTTTTTATATTTGAAGCATTCATGAAACCCGAATTAGATGGTTCTTTGGTTTCTCTAATAGCTTAAGAAACCTTGGTTGATACTTTTTGTTCATTAGATTAAAATTAAATAGTTTCTTGAAATTTTGGGTTCTCAAGACCATGTGATTGGGCGTTATCAATGTTTTTATAATATGATAAAAGATAAAATTCATCTCCTAAGAATCCTCTCACTAAAACATCACCTATACTTCCACATACCAAGTGAAGAAATGAATAAACACCAACTCCTCCATCTTGTTGATTTCAATCACTTTTTGACTTTTCCAGATCTTATCAGTTTATTTAATCATATAAGATATCGTCAATTTTATCATATGTGAGATAGACTTTTGAAAATTTCTCACTTTGGATGGAAGGCGATCCAAGATGAATGAGTATGTGAATTAAAGGATTATATATGAAATATAAAACACCTCCAAATTATCATTCAAGTTGGTGATTTCAAATGAAAATTATTCGGGGTTTTTAAAGTGCACAAATGGTAATCCACTCCATGTTCTTGGTATGTTTACTACTCACATGAATTTAAATCAACCAATTAATTCATTTTCTTCCATTACTATGTAGAAAAAACCCAATCCTTTTTATATTATCATTTTCCTGAACATATACAATAGAAATTTTCCAACGCAGAATGTTAACCTCATGTTCAGTTAAAAATTCATTATTGTAAGAGTGATATAAAAAGTGAGTATACACAATAGAATGTTTCATATCATTATTAAATAGGACAATTCACATTATTTTTCATTTATATTTTATTAAAACTATAAATTTTAACACTTAATAGATTCTTCCCACTTATGACTTCATTGAAGATTCCTTCCACATTCATTTCAACCTCAGATCCAATTAGATTGTTCTTCTATTTTTCCAATAGATTGACTTACAACTACATGTTTACCAAAAGTTGTGTCTTTTCATGTCACCCATGTTTAAAATGATAACTTTTGGGGAATCATCATCAATAACATTTATGTGTTTGGTTCTCCTTTATAAAATTATCCATACCGTTCTCCTTTGATTATGAATATATTATGTGTATTTATTTAGTTTTTGTACAAAATGGATATTTTATGAACTTAATAGGATGGATATGAATAAAAAATGGATGCATTCTAATTGTATTAAAAAGGAGTATAATTATATAGTTAAATAGTTCATTATATTTTCAATAGAGGATTCATACGACCCTTCTCAAATCCTTTATCAGTGCTTACATTGTTTTCATTGAAATTAAATTAGTCTAGAAGAGTTGGAAGAAAATTTTATTTCTCACAAAATAGACCATAGATATTCATGTTGAACGAAACATGTATAGAAACTGAATGTACACACTAATTTGGGATGATATTGTGTTTTATGGATCATTTGGTATAAATTCTAGTGTAAACAACGATGGAGATTTTATGAAATATTTGAAAATGGAAATTTAATATGACCTTTATCATTGTACAAAGTTGTGTTATAAGTTTAATATATATATTATAAGAGACAATTATATATAATTTGTACTAAATACAAAAAAAATTTCAATTGTATTGAATTACTACAAAAAATAATGATCTTCCCTGTCAAACATATGATTCTAAATGAATACTATTTTCAATGCTCATGATCTCTGAAAAATACACGTATGTATAAATGATTTGATATTGATTCTCAAGGACCATGAGTCACTCAGAAAAGGATCAAATTTTTTTGGTAATCTATACAATAATAAGGAATCATGTCATTCTAAATCTATATGGTATGTTCCCATTATTCCATGAGAAAATTTACATGTAATTAATATACAATAATTGAATATGGGAAACTACATTATCCAACAGACTCTCCTATGTGGAAAAAAATTGATTATGTTGCAAATGAGGTGAGAAACTTCCATCTTGCATTATCTATAGATGTAATAAATCATTTTGGTGTATAGAGTAGTTCTCGAAGTATAGGGATAATTATTTTGGTCAATTATAACTTTTCACCATGGTTAGGCATGAAGTAAAAATATATTATATTATCGATGCTTATATATAGACTAAAACAACCTGGTAAAGATATTTATGTCAATTTGACTCCATTTATTTTAGATCTAAAATTGATGTGGGATATGGGTGTTACATTGTATGATGATTATATAAGTGAATAATTCCTATTCAAGACCTTGTTTTATTGGAAAAATGACTTTCCATAATTTGAAACAAATTCAAGATATAGATTAAAGGAATGTTTGGTTTCCCATTTTTGAATAATGAACACACTCAATTTGGTATAAAAATCCCTAAAATATGATGTTTTTAGGAAAACAAAAAGTTTTACCTTGATTACATACATACCAGTCCTAAATGACAACATTTGATGGGAACACCAAACAAGGTACAACACCATCTTCACTAATGGGCGATCAAATGATTGAAAATGTAAAAGATATTGAATTTTTTTTTTCAGTAAACCATTTTTGAGAAAACATACAAAATCTTGTTAGAAAAAGTGATCGATTTTCTTTGAATTACTATACTAGAATTTTTTGTACGTTATACATTATATTGATGTCATGCATATGGGAAAAAAATTACCGATAGTGTTATTATCATGTTATTAAATGTTCCCAAAAAATAATATGGAATCATGGCTAGTTTAGACATGATTATAATGGTTATAAGGAAAGAGTTAGAATCAATAGAGGTTAAAAGTTAGAAATTTCTTCCTTCAACAGCTTACACTCTATCCCGATAATTTGTTTTTTCAATTTTTCAATTTCCATAATGGTGTAAAATTTATAGAGGGGCATTAAAAAATATCAAGAATGTCATGTTAATGACTAATTTGAAGTTATATGGTCTAAAATCACACATATTTCATGTTTTGATGCATTATTTAATGCCTGACTCTTTACGTTGCATTCTTACTAAAATTTTCGGATATACATTTAGTAGACTCTACTTCATTTTCTAAACCATATAAATAAAATTATAGACTTAAAGATGTTTCTAATCCTGAATATGGAGATTGTCTCATATTTTTTGAATTAGATATGTTATTCCTTCCATCATTCTTTGATATAATGGTCAAACTAATGGTTCACTTGGTTAGAGAGGTTAAACTATAAGGGCATATCCATTATATATGGATGTAACCCATTGAATGATATATAATGCTTTTAAATGTGTATGTAAAGAATCAAAGTCATCTAGAAAGCTGTATTAGTGATCGATATATTGTTGAGGAAGTTGTTCAATTCTATACTGATTACCTATAAGATGTTGATATCATCATTCTCCCAAAGTCACGTCATAATAGACTCCTTATGGGTGAAGATATTTTTGGAATATAATTTTTTACAATTACGATCATAGATAATGACCAATCTCACCTTTAGATTTTACATAAAAGTGAAAAGGTAGATCTATATGTTGAATCCCACAAAGTAATTAATATATATATGAATCCATCAAGGGATGAAGGATGGATATTAGGTATAAATAATCAATAGTTTATAGGATAGTTCTGAGATCATATTTATACAGAGTTATCAAAAAATATGAATTTAATTGTAGAATGGCTTCGATGGATATACAGGGAACCAAATTTAAATGTTATATCTTACATTTGGGTTTTAAATAATTTTATATGTTCTATAATAACAATAATATGAACAAGTTATAATTCCAAATAGTGGAGTTATGCTTGTGTGAGAAGTAATTCATGTATCGACATCTAAGGATAGAAATCCATTTTATGAAAATATGTCATATTTAAACATAATTGAATATATATATATATTATTTGTATTATATAACATTTTATGGTCCCATTTTCCATTTAAAATGGGTTGAAAACAAGAGTGTAGTGAAATTAGATGAATTGGGATTCGTGTAGGTGAAGTTTAGTGTGAAAGTATATAAATCGAACCATTCATAAAGGCATCACAAGAAGTGGAGTATTTTATGTCTCAAAAACAGAAAACCAGAATTGGTTAATTGTTCTATTGGTTACTAAAAAAACATAGGGTTGGATGAAAGTTCAATTGAGGATGACCCTTTCATTGGGAGATGACAATCATTTCATTATAGTCCCATTATAGAAAATTCCTTATATGTTAAAGGAGAATATAAAGAGGGGATTTGGGTAATCGATAAAGGATCCAAATACCTTCAAATATTATTGAACAAAAGAGAGTTCAAAGAGAAGTTTAGTGTGTTATTTAATATTTAATGAATTTACTCACAATATTGTTGGTTCTCTACTAAATTTACATAATCTAAATAAAATTTTTGACTACTCAAACAGATAATGACTTCTGCACATGATGATATCCCCAATATCGAGGAAGAACATATGGTTGATGCTGAAACTATCAACTCATTAGGGGATCAAAAAAAGTTGATGATAAAAAACAAGAATTATGTAGAATCACTTTATTAAAAAAATTGTCAAGGAAGGATCAAGGCTATAAAATTTGAGGTTGGATGGAATCAATTTGGCCAACCCATTAACCCCAATATATCAATGTTCATTTGTTATGTTGGCATAAAACATCATGTCGACCCACATACACATTGTGTACTTCCCTCCTACAAGTTCATCCTCTCATATCTATTTCGTTTGAACTAAGATTTTAGCCCGTGAGTTTCCTATCCTGAGTTTTTTTTCTATATATAAAATTATAGTGAACTTTGTTGTGGCATATGAGATATGTTGTGAGGTGTTCCAAGAATTATGCTTATTTTGGATACTCCTGATGATGGAAGTGATTAGGGAAGGATCATTAGAGCTTTTCCTAGGTTGGTACTCCTCTATAAGACCAGGGAAAGGGTTCCCCATAATTGTTATACAAATATAGATGGTACTCTCCTATATTGGGTGTGAATCTTCTATCTATGGAGTGGTACTCCCACATTATTGATCTCAAGTGGGGGTGTGTTCACTCCACATGGGTGAGTTCTCCCTCTACAATGGAGTACAATAGCAAGAAGTAGGCCCCTTTACATAGATTATAGGGAGGTTTCATTTTATTATGGGAATCATTGATGGACTTTTATAGTTGTAGACAGACTCATCAAAACTAACTTGGTTAGGAGATCTAGATCCCCTTTCTCTCTCATTTGGGTTTCTTTATAAGAATATATATGTATTTGGTTTTATTTCCCTCTTTATTTAGGTTCAATTGAGCTTGTTTTAAATATTTCTATCTTTACCTCTTCATTTTTTGAGGAATCAAACTTGGTATGTATATAAACACCCTTGTATGGGATTTTATGGCACATTTAATTTCTTATGTAGATGAAAAAATGATATATGGATACATTAGTGGATAATAGTGATACCATGGTGAATTGACCACATATGGTGGTCGGTCATGGTGATCAGGAGTTAGGTTATCTTTGATTTATTTTATTCCAATTATTGTCAGGTTGGGACTTCATTTTTGGTTGAGTGTGAATTTTTTCCCTTTACAATTTGGTTTTATTTTTTCATAATATAATGTATTCCCTAGTGATCAGTACATGCATTATTTAATATAGGTGTTAGTGTCTATTATTATTCCTCTTCATTATTTCATGGAGATGTTATGGATGTACATGTGTAGGTATATTATAAAAATGCCTCCTATTTCATTTATGCCTTCTCAGCACTTATTTCCAGCACCTGGCCCATTGGATCAAGGCTTGGGGTTGTCATGAATTGGCCTTTTTCTAACCTGGAAGGCACCAGTGGTTTAGTTCATAACATGGTGGTTAGGTCATTGTACCTTGAAAATAGGAATGAAATATTTAAAGTGGATTAATCTCAAAATATTCTTTATAACCACATTGAAATATCTTTGTCAAATTATTCTTGTTTACATGACCAAAATAGTTATTCCATTACTGGGTGTTAAATATGTTCTGTATATTTTTTCATTATCAATTGAAAATATTTGGTTTTCATGATTTGATATATACAAACTGTTATTTAACTATTCCATACAATAAAAAATGTTATCATTATAATAGTATCAAACATTACTTAAAAATCGAAAAGTAAGTCCATCCATGTCTATATAAGAAATGGAAATAATGTACTTCGTAACACAAGGAACATAATAACATTTCTTTAAACCCAAAATCAATCTTGTTAGAAATGTGAGATGATAAAATAAAATGGATAGATCTTCTAGACTTACTCCATTAGTGGCTTTTAGATCCACCTCATATCTGTAAACATTCCTAGAATTACTTGGTCCTTATACTTAGATATAAATGTGAGCACCACATACATTATCTAATGCACAACTTGTAGATATGGAAAGATTACTCTCAATAAAAAATGCACCAAAATATTCCTTTGCTTATTTGGTTAGATGAAATTCCTCTTACATTGGACATGATTTCCCCATGAAAATAATCCATTATATATTTCCTTTCATCGCCTATAGATTTTATTCTTCTTTGAAGGATGGTGCTCCGAAGCCTTAGACTTTGAAAGAGTCTTCAACCCCTTTTCCATGTTCCTCATCATCTTTTTTAATATAAGGAACATTGAGTTATCATTCACATGTATTTATCTACATGGATAATAATTTTAATATGTTTTCAAAGTGTCTTATTTTTGTTACTTATATTACAATTCACATTAAAGTTGGAGAAGTTTTTGTGTATGGAGGATAGATTGAGATTTCTAGGTAGATAATCATGGATCACAAACCCCAATATGTCTAGGAACTGAATGTATCCAATTTTTACCACTCTAAGATTTTATGAAATATATATTTTTAAATAAATTTAATTTCTTTGATAGTTTTCATTACGAGAACCATCGAGCTTTAACAAGACATGATATACTGATAATATTATTTAAACATGAATGTTATAACCTATCCATTGAATTTTGTGGTGTGAATAGGAACAAACATATTTCTAAAATTAACTATAATGGTTTTATATAAATAAAATATATTTTAAAATAAGTACTTAATTTTTAATAAAGTCATTATAAGATTCAAAAAATACTTTTTCTAATAAAATAATTTCTTGTGAAAAAATAAAAAATTTAATTACTAAACCATTTATAAAATTTATTTTTAAAAATAAAATTCATTTTTGGAATTAAAATATCAAAATAATCTTAGTTTTAGGGTTTTTTAAATTTTTGAAAAGATTAATTTTTCAGTGAATAGTGAAAAAATACTAATTTTTATTAAAAACTGCCTTTTCATTTAAATCCTTTAAAAAGTTAAATATTGTTTAAAAATGTTTTTAAAGTATATTTATTTCAATTTTATATTTATTAATAATTTTATTTCATTTGGAAAGATTTAATGTTGACTTTTGATATTTAAACTTTCTATTAATATGAAAAATTTCTCCTTGGAAAACCGTTTTTTTGGTCATGTCTGTGGGTTTAACTTTAAATTAAATTTTTGCGCTTATGTAAATGAAATTTTGAATAAATTATTAAATAAATATAATAAAATTAATTAAAATTATTTAATAATGTAAACTTAATTTTTACCAAAAATAAATAGTAAAAACAATAAAAATTTATTATTGCGGTTGAGGTTACGATAGATATAAAAGGGGGTTAAACAAAATGGATAAGGGTAAAAATGACATAAAGACTTGTCCAATTCCTATTGGATAGACATATTTATATCCATACTACCCTATTATTGATTTTTATTTTCTTTTAAGACACTTTTTCATGAAATTTACCGACATACTAATTTAAAGAAAAAGACAAAATGTCACCCTCTTGCTTTTAAATTTCAATTATGTATTCACATAGGGGAAAAATAATGATGTGAATGAGTATTGATAGTAATTTTGGGAATAATGAAATTAATTTCATGAGATTTATTTATTTTTAATTTTTATTAATTATATAATAACATTAAATTCTTAAGTAACCCTAATGTAGTAATTATTTAATTAATAGAAAACTAAAATAACTGTTACTAAAAATATTATATGTAACATAAATTGAATGAATTATCATATTTAATGAATGTTTTAGATGAATATAACATTATATATCTGTGTGAAAATTATATATTCTAATTTCACCAATATCTTGATGTTTTTAAATCTAAATTAAATGAGTTGTAACAAAATTGACATTAATGTTATTTTTAATAATAAAAAATTATTAAAAGATTTAAATTTACAAAAAAACACTATCATAAATAAATATATTTGTATATTTTTAAACATATCAATCATAGTCCATTTATGGACCAATGGTCCTATTATAATAATTTTATTAACCCTTAAATATTAAAAAAATGTTATTACCATGGTAAAGGGTAAAATGAGGTTTTGTGCCTTTTATGCGCTTGTGTTAAAATAAATTTTCCGCACACATAGTATTTCTAATTTATAAATTAGATTTTATATTTAGAACCTATGGGTATAGATTTTATAATTACACTAAATTATTTTTAGTCTTGAATGATAAATTACCTTGGTAAAAAGACTTGTTACCGTAGTGAAAACTATAATGGTAAAAGTAAGGGAACTTATAAGTTATGGAAAAACATGTTTAAAACATGTGTTTTTTTGTTTGAGGTTTGGACGAAACATATATTCTATTCAATTATTTAGTTATCAATTTTTTAGGAACTTGGGGTTGGAGCGACTTCCCATTAATTAATGAGTTTGGGTATTTTAAAAAATGTCACTTATCCTCAGTTATAAAAGGCCACCTCTTCCCCTCACCTATTCACACCTCCTAAGAAATTTGGATAAAAACCCTAAGTACATACTTATAAAAAATAAATATCTATTTTTCGTACTTTATGGTCATTTGAGAATACTAACCCTAGGTTCCTTATTAAGGGATCCAAAGAGGATTGTTCTAAGTGAAGGTAATTATCTTCACTAAGCTCTTTATTATTACACATCCTACCACCACCTTAATTCATTTTATATTAATTATAACATAATTAAACCTATATATAACTTATAATGAGTCATTATTGTTTTGGTTTCGTAACCTATATTCATATACCCTTCCATAAAATGAGAAACGAAACTGTAGATCGTGTGTACAGAGGACTACCACCTCACGAACTGATGCTATTAATTTTCCATCACCACCTCTCATGAAGGGATATAATGATGGATTTAATATTAATATATTATATTTATAATATTTTTATACCTCATTATTTATAATACCAAATCTACATTCTTACCTCCCAACCCATTAGAAAACAATAATGTCGCTTGTGTGTACGGAAGACAACCACCTCACAAACAGATGTGATATATTTTTCATTTATATTTTACATGGATGGTAATAAGAATAGATTAAATTAATATATATGATATTTTTAAAATATTTATACATATATAATTATGATATCAAATATACCTTCTTAATTTCCATTGTTTGGGGGATACAACAACATCATTCGTTTGTATGTCGGACTACCGCCTCGTGAACCAATGTGATTCGTTTTTTAGTAACACTTTTTATAAAAGGTAATAATGGTATATTTAATGAATATATATATTATATATGACCTGAAAATGATTCTTGAAACTTTATATATTATTTTTGTTTCTTTTTTCATCCATTGATAAAATGGAGACATCATTCATGCGTAGTACAACATACCGTCTCCATGAATGGTGTAATTCAATTTATGTCTCTATCTTTAATGGATTACAATGAATAATTATATAATGAATATATATAATTTTTATACCATTTTTGAAATTTTGGAGATGATGTAGCCAAGATAAAACTAAAAGGACTGGACATACCAAACTAAAACATACATGAAAAAAATCTGTTATTACCTGAAACATGATTTTAACATGGAATTTTCAATAAATGCGTAATAAAAGGTCATAAGTAGATCATATATAGTATTTTAAATATTATTATAGTGAAATAATATATGTATAATAATCCTAAATTTATTATAAAGGAGGTTCAAATGTGTACAAAGAAATTCAATACTTAAGGTAAGGTATTTTTGTCTCAATTTGTCTTCTTTGTTATATAAAATATGTTATAATCATACGTTATTTTATGAGGATTATATACATACCATTTGAAATGAAATATCATAAATTTATTTATTCACATGATATTTTGAGTTTCATTTAATTTTATTCCTTCATGGGGATTATGATTCAAAGTCACCAAAGTGGTCATAGTTTTGATGATACAATCTCATCATTTATCAGAATATTTTATGTTTATGATTACATTGAGGAAATATTATAAAATATATCTCAATAAAATCATTAATTATATCCTACTATGATTATTTATTTAGAATACATTTCATCCATTAATTTTCATCTCTTTATGTATTCATTATTCCAAAAAATGTTTTCAAAGAAAACCAATGTTTTTCTCTCTTCGGTCGAAAACCCTTTTTCTCCAATATCCATGTTATATAAAAATATTTTCATGGAGGTTTTTAATATTCAAATTGTAATTTTTTAATTCGTTTTTACCCATGTTTAAATTTTTACAAAAAAATTATTGGAATTTTCCTTTCATTTTTTGAATGATGTACTTTTGACTTTTTAACAAAAATGTGAAAGGAATATTTTTTTTAACCTGTATTGCATAAACATTATTTTATACCATCATGAAAAAAAATTGCTTCAAATATAAAATTATAAGTTTAAAAGGTTATTTTAAATAAAATTTATTGTCACATTTTTTATGAAATTTTAGTTTTTCTTAGATTGAAAAGCTTATTTTTCTTAAGGAATATTTTAAATTATATTTATAGATGTATTTATAAGTTTTAAAATTTATTTTCTAGGATAATGATTTTTAAAATGATTTATGTTTTTTTAAAAAAGTTTTTTTAAGTTTAAAGGATATTTTATTCAAGAAATGTTCAAAGTGATATTTTAAAATCATTTTTCATCTATGATGAAATCATTTGATGTAACTTATGCTTTACTGGGGATATGATCCAAGTATACCATTATTATTTATTGGAATAGTTTATTTTTACAATGACAAGATGTTTGTGAAACCTATTTCTTTTCCATTCATTATACTATAATGAAATGTGTTATGAAGCCCATTTATTTTCACATGTTCTAATATGATGAATGTTTTATGATCTTGTGGTACACATATTTTCATTATGTGATGGGTGGGACCTATATATCCCTCTAATGAATTACATATTTATTAATTCTATATGACCTCAAAAGGTATGTGGGAGGTTATTCAAATCCTAAATATGGTACATGAGAGGTTATCACAATCCTAAAAGAGGGTACACTTGTCGTTGTCCTAGGCCCATATTAGGGTACACAAGAGGTTTTCCCAATCCTTAATTAGGTATTTGGTTGGTTATCCCAAGCCTAACATGTTATAAAATTATTGGTTGATATATTTGAAATAATATTTTATATGCTTAGGTGTATGCCAAAAAAATTTGTATTATACCAATGTTATGCTCTCATAGCTCATGTTCTGTGATTACATTATGATTCTTATCTTATGAAATATTAATATTTATGTTATTAATCACCTTTATGATATATGATATGCAAGGTATCATTTTAAAAGATTATTATCATGTTATCATACCCATATACTCATTTTATATTGATATCTCCCTTTTTTACCCTTACTAAGCATCTAATATCACCTTTTTTATGTTTCCTTCCCCCAATATATGAAGAAAGTTATAATGTATGATATTTCTAAAAACCGTAATAATTATAAATAACATAGTGGGAGATGATGTAACTCATTATAGACCTATTTTTTAGGTTTCTATATTTTTAATGTCTGTATACCTAAAATATTTTTTAATGGATCATTATGTTTTGTAATGAATATTAATCTATTAAGATGTAATATTAATTAATGAGAAGTTTGGGTCTTTAAAGATGGCATCAGTGAATGCTTTAGATAACATTTAGAAACTAGGATGAGATAACATTACTAAAAAACCTTAGGATAATACTAATTATAATAGAATATACTATGTTATGGTAATGAAATGTTTTTTTTCCTAGAAGTACATACCTATCTGGATACTAAAAGTGGACAATGTTTTAACACATATGCATCTAAGGGATACAACCCTGAAAAGAGGTGGTATATCAAATCTCAGCCATCATTCTAGTGTATAGTGAGTATTCCTTTACTATGAATCTAGTTTGACACTCCTAGGTGATATGATTTGGTTAATCTATATTTTATTTATGAGTCATTATAAAGGATTTGATCTGATGATAATAAAAAATGACCATGGAAAACCTATGATATCATACATCAAATTGTTGGTGTTATGATTTAGTAATCCTATAAATGATTTTTCATGATTATTTGGATTTTAACTTTTAATATTGTTGCTTAGTCAATTATTTTTAGTTTTAGTCAATAGAAGAAACTAGAATAAACTGGGTCAACATTGATTGTGATAGAAAATTTGTTAATGAGAAACAAAATGGGATGATTGCTAGAGTGAATGGTATATTGATCATTCTTAATCATTTATCATGTTATACGATTAAAAAATGGCACCTTAACTAACTCTCAAACTAATTAAAGAAGAGAAAGATTATGTTTGTTCAGATATTGGGAGGTGGAGACCTTGGATGAAAGAAGTTTTAGTACCCTATATGTAGAGATTGTGGGAAGAACCAATTAAGAGAGTTCATAAAAGGTATTAGAAGATGTTTTATGTGTGGAGAAGAAGGTCACAATGTAATTAATTTCTATAGAAAAGTGAAAAGTTTAGTTAATGTGATGCATGATAATAATGGTCTCTCTAAGGCATCATTAGTGGTTGAATGTTATAAATGAGGAAAGTATGGGAATTATACAAATCCTTTTCCTAGGGGGAATGATCAAGACGAATATTAGAAAGTTAATATAATAAATTTTTTATCATTGATGATCAATAGACTAAAAGTGACATGTGAAAGGAAAGGGGTATTAAAGAATAAAATGATCAATCCTAGTTAATGGTTTTAGAATAAAGTGTGATGATTGAAGTGATTATGTATTTTAACTCAAGAATTATATTATATGAATAATTAAATATATAAGGATTGATATATATAATTTTATCATTAATTATTTTTCAATAATATGTTTAATGGTATAGATAATATAGAAAATTGATTTAATTGAAAGGTAATATTTTATGGAAAACACATGATTTTGGGAAAGGTAACCCTGAATATGTTTTTATTGTTAATATAACGATGTTGGGAAAAAGAGATGATGGATATGGATAAATTAAATTATATAGTGTTGATTTTCTTAGAAGTGGTCAATGATTTGATGAAAAAGTGTTTTATGTTATCATTGATGGAATTTAAAACATTTTTGGATTTATGGAATATATTCAATAATCTATGATTTTATTTAATGAGCGATGAAAGAGTTATTTTTTGAAATCAAGTATGATTTTAATAAGGTTTTATGGTAATTCCAGATATTACCATGTTTCAAGATAATATAAGATTAATGTATTAACATATTTGGTTTGTGACATTAAGAGATACTTTATTCTGTTCAACGGATTAATTATAATTTGAATTTTTAAATTTAGAGACCTTATTTATAAATTTTTTGATTTTAATTTTTTTCATACTTGGAGGATCATTAAGGTTAAATATTCATGGATTATATTAAAGTGAAAATTTGATGTTATTGGATATCTTGTGTTATCCATTTTGTTTTTTTAAATATTAAGATGCTGAAGGAGTGACTTGTGAATATTATAGATATTTTAATGTTTATGGAAGGATAAAATTCGTCATTAAATTAATTTCATGGATAAAGTGTAAATTAATCAAAGAAAATTAAAATTAAGAAATTATTATTATGATATAAAGGAAATTTAATCCCTAGATATTTGTGTCCCTTTGAAATTTTTGATTTTATCTGGACAACATATTATCATTTTTCCCTTCTATCGAACATCTTTAAAATCCATGATTTGTTTCATGAATCTATTTAGAGGAAGTACATACTTGATCCATCACATGTAATAAACCCAGAGGATGAACTTATGGGGAAATATATTAATTTTGAGGAATAACTAATGGTGATTCTGTATCATACAAAGAAATTGAAATGAAATAAGACCACTCACCTAGTGAAAGTTTTATAGAAAAACCACTAGCTTTTGGAAGGTATGTGGGAACCTGAGAATGTAATGAGTTAGAAGTACCCTTAGTTTATTATACCAACATGAAGTAAGTTTGAAATAAAAATTAATTTTAAGGGGGTATAATGTAACACTTTAATATTTTATATAATATATTTTTCTGAATAAATTTAATTTCTTTGATAACATTCTTTACAAGCAACACTGAGTTTTAACAAGCCACAATATATTATACATATTATTTAACCATAACCATTACAAAATAGTAATTAAATATGGTTATATTAATAGGAATATACAGATTTTAAAAATTAATAATAAAGGTTTGAGATAAATAAATTGTATTTATAAATAAGTACATGTTTTTTAGTAACATCATTATATGCTTCAAAAATACATTTTTCTAAAAAATTATTACTATTTATATTTGGGAACAAATAATAAAAATTAATATTTGATAATTTTATAAAATTTATCTAAAAAAACATCCTTTTTTGAATAAAAATTTTAAAATTATCTTAGGGGTAATATATGTTCATTTTTTAAAAATATTAATTTTTCGATGAATAGTTAAAAATACCAATTTTTATTAAAGATTAATTTTTTTTAAAGTATTTACAAAATTATATCATATTTTAAAAAATAAAAATAAAATTAGTCCAATTATATATTTATTAATCCAATTTATTTAATTGGGATAAATTTCATATTGAATTTTGATATAAAATCTTTCTACACTTTTGAAAATATTCTCTTTGGAAAATCGTTTTTTTTCATCATGTCTGCGGGTTTAATATTAAATTTAAATTTCCCACTAATGTAAATGGGATTTAGAAAAATTGATTCCATATTTTGAATAAAAATAATTATGATTATTTAATATGGTCAACTAAATTTTTGGTCAAAATGTATATTAAAAAAAGTAAAAATTAATTACCACCGTTAAGGTTAAAACATGTTTATGAAAGGTTAAATTGAAAGAATAAGTGTTAAAATGAAAATAATAATTAACCAATTACTATTTTATAACACTATTTAGTACTTTATTACCTTATTAATTATTTTTATGTTCTTTTGGGATACTTTTCCATGAAATTGACCAATATGATAATTTATGTTAAGAAAAAGTCAAAAATGTCACCCTCTTCCTTTTAAATTTCAATTTTGTGTTCACAAAAGGACAAAAGAATCATGCGAACTAATATTTAAAGAAATTTTAAGAATAATGAAATTAATTTCAGGAGGGTAATTTATTTTTAATTTTTAGATTCTATATAGTTACTTTAAAGGCTTAAGAAGCACCAATGTTGTAATTATTCAATTAACAGAAAAATAAATTAAATGACACTAAAAACAATAAATGTAATATAAATGGAATGAATTATTGAATTTAATTAATTTTATATGTAAATCTAACATGATATATAGGTTTAAAAAATATATATTTTAATTCCACCATTGACTTATTTTTTTAAAATTCAAATTAAATGAATAGTGTAGAAATTGACATTAATATTATTTTTAAAATAAATAATATTTTTTTAAATGATTTAAAATTCAAAAAAATACTATATAATTCGATTTTATTGGTACGTGTTTAAATATATCAATCATATCCCATTAATGTAACAATTTCCCTTTTATAATAATTATATTGACCTCCAAATAGTGAAAAACATTATTACCATGTTAAAGGATAAAATGAGCGTTTGCGTGTTTCATGCGCTTTTATTAGAATTAATTTTCCAAATACAAAATATTTTTTATTTATAAGTATAATTTCATATTTAGTACCAGTGGGTATGAATTTTATAATTATAATCATTTATTTCTATACATAAATGATAAATTACCTAGGTAAAAAATCTAGTTACCATAGTGAAAACTAAAATGGTAAAAGTAAGGAAACTGAGAAGTTAAGTAACAACATGTCTAAAACTAGTTTTATTTGTGTTGGAGGTCTTTCATAAACATATATTCCATATAATTATTTAATTATAAAAATTTTAGGAACATTTCATGAGAGTAACTTCCATTATTGAATAAGTTTGGGTATTTACAAAAATTCCACTCCTCCTCAATTATAAAAGGCCACATCATTCCCTTGCTAATTCGCATCTCCTAAGCCATTTGGATCAACCAAAACCTAAAAAAACCCACCCTATAATCTTTATCAATTCTATATAGCTATTTTACTCCCCATAAGGCCATCCCTAGGGTCTTTAATAAGAGATCCAAAGGGGGTTGTTTTAAGTAAAGGTGATTATCTTCACTAAGCACTTTATTTTTAATCCTCATACCACCATAATTCATATAATATTAATTAAAATATACTAAAACCATTATATACCATTGAATAAGAAGTTATTATGTGGATTAAATAAACTGTATTAATATCCACTTCCATTAAATGGGAAACGAAATCGTCAATTGTGTGTACTGGGGACTACCGCCTCGTAAAATAATGTTGTTTGTTTTCCATTTCCCCCTCTCAAAATTGGATATAATTATTATTTTAATGTTTATATATGAAATTTATTATATTTTTATACCTATTGAATTATAATTCTAAATCTACCTTCTGACCACATAACATGTTTGAAAACAATAACGTCGCTCGGGTGTACGGAGGACCATCGCCTCACAAAACGATGTGACATGTTTTTCATTTTTTTTACTTTGATGGAAATAAGGATAGAGTAAATGAATATATAATGTATTTATAAATTAATTATACTTTTTTAAATATTATATCATATATACCATCTTATTTTTCCATTTTTTGGTATATATAATAACATCATTCGTGTATACAAAAGACTTCCTCCTTGTGAAGTGGTATGATTCGTTTTTTAATAATGTTTTAAATTGAAGGTAATACGGGTAAATTTAGTGAATATATGTGATATATATTAAATAAAAATAATTATATAAAGTTAATATATTATTTACCTTTTATTCCTTTCATCCATCAAGAAAATGGAAGCATCATTCTTGTGTGCATACGACCTACCATCTCTATGAATGGTGTAATTCAATTTCTATCTATAACAACTATAAATAATTATTAAATGAATATATGTGATATTTATATAATTTTTAACATTAAATAAATTATTTAATCATTATAAAACTAAACGGTACGAAGATTCCAAACAAAAACATACATGAAAAACATAGGCATAATTACCCAAAACGTGATTTCAACAAGAAAATTTTAATAAATGGGTAATAAAAGGTAATAAGTTGATCATATATGTTATGAGAAATATTAATATGCTTCTATAATAAATCTATAATAAACTCATATTTATTATATAGGAGGTTTAAAAATTCATGATGGAAGTCGAAACTTAAGGTAATGGATTTTTGTCTTAATTTTTTTTTCTTTGATAAAAACATTTTGGTATACACCTATCCTATTTCATGAGGTGTATATAAATATCCTTTTCCAAGAAATATCATGAATTTATTTATTATCATGATATTTTAAGTCTCATTTGATGTTATTCCTTCATGGGGTGCATGATTCAATTCTAAAAAAATGGAAAGGGTTTAATGATAAAACCTGATATTTTATTGGGATTGTATATGTTTATGCTTATGATGACAAAATATTATGAAAAATCCGTGAATAAAAATTCTAATTTTATACTCTTATGATTACTTCTTGAGAATACATTTTTTCCATTAATTTTCCTCTATTTATGTGATCATAATTCCAAAATAATGTTTTTAACGAAAACTAACATTATTTATATCTTTAGTCAAAACCCCTTTTTCCATATCCATGTTTCCTAAAAATGTTATAAATAATGTTTTTAATTTTCAAAAATGATTTTTTAAGTTCATTTTTAGGCATTTTTTTTATATTTACAATATATTTTTATAGGAATCATCTTATCATTTTCTGAATGATGTACTTTTGGATTTTATAAAAAATGTGAAATGAATCATTGTTTTAAACTATGTGTCATGAATGATATTTTCTATTGTTAGGACCAATGAATGTTTTAAATATTCCTTTATAAGGTTAAATGGTTATTTTCAATGAAAGTTTTTTTCCATGAAAAATATTTTCACAATGTTTTTGTGATATTTTAGTTTTAAAAAGTTTTTTAGAGCGAATAGGTTGTTTCTATAAAGAAATGTTTTAAGTTATCATTAATTTTTCCATTATATGTTTCCAAAGTTATTTTTGAAGAATTGGATTTTGAAAGTATTTTATGCTTTAAAAAATGTTTTTAAAGTATAAATTCAATTTTCTTCATGAAATGATCCAAGTTTTCAGTCAAAATCATTTTACACTAAGACGAAATCCTTTGATATAACTTATTATTTACTAAGGATATGATCCAAGGATAAAATTGCTATTATTTCTATAAATAATTTATTTTTATGATTACAAGATGATTATAAATCCCATTTCTTTTCCATGGGTTATTTCTATGAAGAAATGTTTTATAAATCCCATTTATTGTCATGGGTTATGATATGATGAATGTCTTGTGATATTGTGAGAAACATTTGAATGTTTTTTATTATGTTAATAGTGTGACCTGTCTCCCTATAATGCATTGGGCAATAATTAATGTTAGATGAGCTCAAAGGGTATACAAGAGGTTATCACAAGCCCAAAATAGGGTTCAGTGGAGGTTATACCAGGCCTAAAAGGGGGTACATAGGAGGTTATCCCAAACCCAAAGTAGGTACACAGATGGTTAGCCAAATCCTAACATGTTATAAATGTATTTCTTGATACCCTTGATATACGATTTTCTATGATTATGTGTATGCAAAAAATCAATGTCTTATGCCAATGTTATTCTCTCATGGATCATGTTCTTTGATTCTATTATGATACATGTATTATTAACTATAATGATTTATGCTATGAATCATGTTTATGATCTATGATATGAAGGGTATGGTTTTAAAATGTTATTCTCATGTTCTCATACCTATACTCTTAGGTTATATCGATATCTCACTTATTTACCCTTACCGAGCATCTGATCTCACCCTTTCTCATGTTTCGTTTCCCCAGGATATATAGAAATGTATAATATTTGATATTTCTAAATATAGTGAATGTCATGACGAAATTAGTGGGGGATTAAGTGGATCACTTATGGACTAATTGTTTATGTGTCTAAGTTTCTAAAGGCACTAGCCCTAAATGATTTGGGAATGGATATATAGGTTATGAAATTAATATTCATACATTATGATGTAATATTTATGTATGAGAAGTTTTATACTTTACCCAATCATTTGGAATAATTGTTCTCCAAATGGCACCGACTCACCAAGCTTTTATGTGAATAGTGCATTAGAGATATCACACCTCAATGATCTCTCCTTCTCTTGATAGAGATCCAAAATGTGGGAAATGATGATATATGAATCCATTTTCCCATATATGTTTATAATCTCATTGTGCATTAATGATAACATGAAACATTAGACATCCATTGTGCAATACACATGGCACAAATAGAGAGATACTTAGTCCTCACTAGACTCTTTAACAAGTGACTTAGGAAGAGGGGATTCAAGTATTAATAGTTTTCATTCATGGAATAGTATAACATGTAATTGCCTATACCATTCCTTGGAATTAATGCTGGTGATAAGGTTATCCTTCTATTGTATGAATATTAGTGATATTTTCAAAGTCATTTGGTATTCCATTTCTATAAATTAATATAATATAATTATTACTTTACTTTGATTTCAAAAAACATATTAATAAGTTTAAATTTAATTAAATTCCATTAATCTCCCACTATTTGGTGAAACCCAATAGTCCTCACCATCAGTTTTCAAATATCTTTTTTTCTTAGATATACTAGTGAAAATGATATATATTCCCCTTATCATAACCTATAATTGGGATAGAAAAGTCATTTGATGTGTTTTTGTTAGGCGTATCATACCATCTAAATTAACCTATAGTTCCTTGATTTGTTGAGTGGACACCCCAATCATGAAATCATGTTTTAGAGATTTCATCAATACTTTTATCATGGTTATATCGTGTTCTACTTGGGAATTCAACCCTTAATATAAACCAAGTTAAGTTAACCATGAAATTAAAGCTAAAAGTTACATGATAATTGAAATCATCCCAACATGGGTTTGTCAAACACTTTGAACTATGTGGATATTTATAACATTATTAGTGGAAGGCTATAATAAATTGATATTTTAGTTGAGTAATTTTTAACCTTATGAATTAATCCCATTTTACCTTTTCAAATTACTTTTAAATATTAATTAGATTTTACCAAAGTGATTAATCATGCCTAAAAAACATTCATGCATAATATAGTTATATTTTATTCCATATTTCATGCCTTTTAATTCATATGTTTTGTGATCATACAAAACCAACATACACAAATAGTTAACCATGAAATTGGTGGAAATTAAAATATATGTGGCATGATCATGAAATTATCTAATGGTTAACATATCTAGTGGATGATAAAATAACCCCTAAACCTAGGGTAGAACACCTTGTACCATAGCCTGATTAGTATTATATATTTCCACCTTTGGTTCCTATGTATCACCTCAATTGGTTTCACCTAGGCTCCTTGACTAGGACTAACACTTCTTTCCAAGGAGCTCCATCCTTACATAATATTATACTAACACGAAGGTGATGAGATCCAATGTATTAGATAAAGGGGGTTTACATAAAAGAAACCATTGGCACACAAAACCTTACAAAATCAAGAGGAGGGGTTGGTACACATGTAAAAAAATTAATTTAATAGTAATAAATTAAAAGAAACCAATCATATATAAAGGGTTAGACTAATCTCAAGATCATCTACACATCAAAAATGAGAATACATTTTCAATCTATTTATCGATTACAACGATTATTTCATTAATTAAGATAATGTACCATGAATTAATCCAATTAATTTGATTTATCTTAATTCCATCTGAGCATCCTTGACACGTGCTTATCCAAAATTTTAACATGGAAATTGATTTTATATATAATTATCAATCCAATAACATGGTATGCAATATCAAATAAATGAAATTTAGAACACATTAGAAAATGTATGATTATATATTTTATTTTTCTCCATGAAAAACTAGGAACATTTCCTATAGAGGAATACACAACATGTACTATAGTACACTATGTGTAATTTCTTCTTTTGGTGTCTGAAAAACACACCATGGGATTGAGCATGTTTCCTGTCGTGGAAGAGTTCACGATACACAATGTTTAATATTAATACCTTATTTGGGGCCATGGATTTTAATAATTTGTTACTTCACATGTCATGTATCTAATAGACAACAAGATGGGGCACCCCATGTTTATGACAATGAGAAACTAGGTACTAAACTTTATGTACAGTGTTTCCATGGCATGTAGTTCTTAAAACCATATGTTAGTCTATCAAGATCTACATGTTTATCCACTTTTACCATATCATATATATAATTTCATTGGATCTATTCAACTTTATTGTGAGATAAATATTTTTAAATAATAATACACACAGTTTATGTAAGGAGTACACTCCATATAATTTTTTTAAGAAGTTCCTTTTGAACCTCCGTATGGTTTTCTCCATATGTTTCATTATTTTTAAACCTTAATAATTTAAAATTTATGTTATAGAGAACAAAAAAGGGAATATAAACATTTAAGGATATTAAAAAAAAATTATATAAATAAAAGAAAATGAAATTTCATGTAGAAAATAATAATAATTATGTGACTACTCAAATATTGAGTGTAGGATTCAGACATAGTGGAAGCATCCTTTGATGGTACGACCAACTCAGATTTTAGTCAAAATTTATTTGTAATTTTTTCCACACATGATTAGAAATTCATTCCATATGTTACTCATTGTTTACCTGACTAGAATAGAATGCCTACATTGGTAGATGAGGATCTTTGGATATAATTTATAATTAATTTGAGAGTATATATAAAATTACCTCAGCTTATAATTATATCTTCATTAATGATTCAATTAACAAGGTCTAGTCAAATTCTTGTTTCTTTATAGGATCCAAGTGTATAATTCCTCTAGTGGTGATCCAAATGTGCAACATAACCTTTAAACATTGTTGTAGAATCATTGGGTTCTAGCATGGTCAATCCTGATTTCTTATGATTTCCCTTGTTGATCATGGAAATATTCTTCTTAAGGAAGAAAAGACTCTTGATGTTCTCTTGATGGATTAAGAAAATATGAAGAGAGAGTGTTTTCTAGATATCTAGATCACTCCTTATGGATTTATAGAGTCTCTCTCTATCCATATTCCACACCAAAAGTTATTATGGAAAGTGTTATAATTATACATTTATTATGGAAGTTTTAGTTTTGGAAGATCTTACACCAGCCCTTTCCCTACTTAAACATTCTTAGTTGACCCCGCGTCTAATAATAATAATAATAATAATAATAATAATAATAATTTTTTGGTATACACAATACTTTTATTATATAATAAATATCATTTATACCATTTACAACTAGACCATTAAGCTCGATCCTCTTCCCCTTATAAGTATTTACTGATCCTTGAAAAATGACTATTTTTTATGAAATAAATATCCCTACATTATTCATTAACAAATATAATAAATATTATATACAAAAAAGTAACAAATAAATATTTATTATTAGTACATAAACAACTCAATAATTCTAATAACTTTTGATTAAATTGTGGTGATCAACTAAACATGAATAAATATTATTTATTCAAACTTGTTAAATTCAATACTTGAATTTAATTGAGACTACAAATACACTTAATGCGAGACAATCTAGGCCTCTTTCTTAGTGGAATTAAGAGTAAACTTATAAATTACAAGATTAAAATATTGAAATAAACCAAGTCACACATATATAAATAAGTTAATTTCCCAATAATATTAAACCTCATATGAACACTTACCAGGTAATATAATCCCTTTTTCATGATATATAAAATCATGTAGTTTTTATGCTGGTGATATCAACCTATATGATCATTTTTTTTCTTTTAATTTGTGGAAATAAACTCACCCAATGAACACAATGGCCATGGATTTATGTAGTAATTTTCATTCACCAGAAAGGGCCTAAGATATCAATATCTATCAATGGATTTAAGTGATAAATCCTTTATCACATTATCCATTAATGTAGTATCCCTTAGGATACACCCAACATATTGTACCTCCCCCTGAGAATATGTCATCAAGGTTTTCAGCAATACCTCAAATTATGAAAGAAATGATATATAATAATGATAATCTTAAAGTATAAGGATCAATACCATGTTCTCATATTGGAACATCCAGTGACACATGGAAGTGTGAATTTCTTATTAATGGGTCTATTATCATGACCCCCAATATTAGAGATTACCATGTATGAACACCATGATAATGTTTCTCAATGTCATATAAGCCTCCTAACCTTGATATCTTTTATCATATATGTCCCTTTAGTAAATATCTTTTATCCATAAAACACAAGTCATGAATAATGACATGACACATTTTGGTTCTCATCATAGCTGAGACCTGGTATGACTTTTTTTTTGATGTGCATTGTTAGGACATTATTACAAACAAATTTCATGTAAATGTATAATTATGATGCAATAAGAATCATCTTTAATGAAATATACAATCAATTACTAAAGATGTTGGCTCTAGGGAACTAAATCCAATAGATACAACATTCAAAGATGGTAATACAACCATCATTGATTTTGAAGAAAAAATATACAAAGAGACCATTACTGACTATCTTAGTCTTGAGAATATAGATGAAATCCTCAAGAATGGATGGCTAGGATTCTCAATTTCAAATTTATACATGAGGTGAATTTTCATAATATGTTTTTTCAATAGTTGATCTACTATGTTATTTACTATTAAATATTATTCATATTTTTTATGGAAATATATATATATAGCAGTACTATGTGAAGGGAAAACCCTATGAACAAAAGTATGGACTCATTTTTCATCACATTAGTTCTATATAAAAAATATTACTATAGAAAAATGAATTTCAAAAAAATGGACCAACTAACCAATTTTTTTGAAAAAAAAAGACAAAAAATTCATTTTAATACCCACAATGCAAGGGTAAAAATCTATAATATAATCATATCAAATTTATTTTAATTTCATTCATTAATTATTTATTTTTATTTCTTATGGATTGTTGGTTTTTCATTATATTAAATTTGGATACTCCAAATCATTATATTTTGGATTCAATACATAGATTACAAAAAAATTACTATAAATGATGATGTTTATTAATTTTTTATACACTTCACTCAACATTTTACAAATAAAATTCAATTTATAGATTTTATATTATGTGGTAATGAAAATTTTTATGATAGGGCAATGTTTAAATATCATTTAAATCAAGGTATGTGGAGGGTCCATAAGCATAAGAAGAAAATAAAATTATATAACTAGAAAAGAATTAGGGTACATACAATAATATTTCACTATAAAAACATATATCAAATAAAATTACTTATTTTTTTCAATGTTCTTATGGTTTCTAAGGAAAATTAATTGAAAACATTGTGGTTTTAAAATTTTAAAATTTATGAAGGATATCATATTATATCAATAAACTAGAATCCCCAGTGATGTACTTTTGATGATAATTAAAATTTCATTTAAAATATTTATTAATCCTATTTTTATTTTTATTTTTAAAGTACTACCATGACTATCAAAAACATACATTTTCGAAATAGAAAATAGATTTTTTAGAAATGAGTGGGAAGAATACATTATGTCAAAAGTTATACATAAATATAAAGAGTTAGATTACTACTACATATTTTGTCAATTTATACATCATTTTATCTTCTTCATTAGTTAATTTTCTTATCATTTTTATATACTACTTATTTAGTTAGTTTTATCATAGATCATGAGTGTGTGAATTCATCGATAATTTATTATTATCTAACCATTTTTTATCCATGAGGAGCACAAAATGATTACAGAAAAATCATTTCTCGACAAAGGATTCGATAAGGAAGATGCAATTGAGTAATGGGTGTTCACTTTATACAACTATTTGTTATTTATTTGTTATTTTTATGTTTAGTATTATGTGTTTTTAGTTTACAATGACTCAAATTTCATGTTTTTATTTTACAAATTACATTTTAGTTAAAAATGTGTGTCACTCACTGAAAACTGAGTAAAAACACTTGGATTATCTTAATAATTTAGGAAAATGAACCATAATTCATTAGTTATGTTTAGAAATTATCTTCCCATCAATATGAAACACAGTGTACCTAGCATGACCTGAAGTGAATGTTTTCAATTTAAAATTAACATTTTAGTTGAAAAAACATGGCACAAATTGAATACTGATTTAAAACTCATACTATCTTGATACATTAATAAAAAATTTCATAATTATTTTCTGACATGTAGAAATCAGGGTCATATTAATCATGTACATTGTGGGGATGGTATGATTGAAAGTGCATGTTTTTATTTAAAAGTGAATCTTCTGTTCAAAATAAAAATCACTCACTAAAAACTGATCAAGCAAGCTATAATTCTTCTGATATACTAGTAAAATGATCAATAATTCATTATTTACATGTCGTAATTAGACACATATCAATCTGAAACATGGTGTGGTCGATATGAATGAAAGTGTTTGTTTTTATTTAAATGCGACATTTTAGTTCAAAACACACATCACTCACTAAAAATAGTGGAAGATTTATGTCATTATCCTCAAATTTTAAGAAAATTATCCATAAATTATTTTGTAAATTTATTAATCAATCATATGTTAATCTGACACAAGAAGTACCCAATGTGACATGAAGTCTATTTTTTCATTTTAAAAGTGTCATTTTAGTTCAATGCATTTTTCACTCAATGAAAAATAATATGAATCACTTTTATGGTCTTAATACTCTAGGATCTATACATCATTTTTGACATGTATGAATAAACCACATGTTAATCTGACACACATGGTGCTTGGTATGACTCGAAGTGTGTGTTTTTAGTTTAAAAATGATATTTTGGTAACAAAATAGTCCCACTCATAAAAAATAGAGAAAACCCCATGGATTGTCTTAATATTTTAAGAAAAGGATCCATAAGTCATTTGTGACATGTAGGAATTGACCACATGTTATTATGACATAGGGTGTGCTTGATATAATCCAAAGTGTGTGTTTTCAATTTTAAAACTACCATTTAGTTTAAAATATGCATCACATACTCAAAATTGAGAAAACACACTCATATTTTCTTGATATTTTAAGGAAATGATCCATAATTTATTTATGATGTGTAATAACTAGTCACACATCAACCTATGCACGGTGTGTCTTGTATGATTGAGAGTGTGTGTTTTGAGTTAAAATCAATATTTTAATTCAATACAAACATCACATACTTAAAACTAAGAAAATATTCTTGTATTATCTTTATATATTATGCAAATGATGTATAAATCATTTTTGACATGTTCAAATCAACCACACATCAATTCAACACACAGTGTCCCGAGTATGACTAAAAGTGCATGTTTTGAATTTAAAAGTAATAAGTTAGTTCAAAAAAAATTTGAATTATTGAAAAATTAGTAAAAAAGCTGATATTGTTTTCATAATTTAGTATATTTATCCATAATTCATTGGCAGTGTATATGAATCAGCCACAAATCAATCTGACACACAGTGTGGATTGTATGACTGAAAGTGCATTTTTTATTTAAAATATACATTTTAGTATAAAGAAAACTTCACATACTAAAAACTCATAAAAAATGATCATATTTTCTCAATAAATTATAAAAATTATCTATAATTCATTTTTGAGGTGTAGGAATTGGTCGTATCTCAATCTGACACACAATGTGACCAGTATGACTCAAAATCCATTTTTTTGGTTTAAAAGTGACATTTTTGTTAAAAATGTGTGTCACTAACTGAAATCAAAAAAAAAATTATATTTCTTTTATACTTTAGTGAAATGATCCATAAGTCATTTTTGTCATTTATAAATCAATCGCACATCAATCTGATGCACGGTGTGACCCGTATGACTCAAAGTGTGTGTTTTCAGTTTAAAATTACATTATAGTTAAAAAACATTCAATAAATAAAAAATAAGAAAAAACATTTATTGTATTTATATTTTAGAAAAAGGATCCACAAATCCTTTTTTGATGAGCAGAAATCAGTCACACGCCATTCTAATATACGCTATGACTGGTATGACTCAAAGTGGGTGTTTCAGTTTAAAAATTATATTCTAATTTGAAATATGCATCACTCACTTAAAAATAAGAAAAAACACTCTAATTTTCTTAATAATTTGGTAAAATTATTAATGAGTTACTTTTTAAATGTATGAATGAACTAAACATCAATTGGATACACAATGTGGCTAGTATGACTCAAAGTGATTTTTTTTTAATTTACAATTGGGTTCAAAAGATGCATGACATACTCAAAACTGAGAAAAAACATTCAGATTTTTTTGATAACTTAATTCAATGATCCTGAAGTTATTTATGGAATGTGTATATTTGAATCATCTCAATCTGATATACAGTGTGACTAGTATAACTTGAAGTGCATGTTTTTAGTTTAAAGTGGAATTTTAGTTCAATACTTGTGTCATTCACTGAAACCTAAGTAAATGTAGTCATATTATTTTTATACTTAAGTAAAATGATCCACAAGTCATTTTTAATATTTATCAATTTGTCTCATGTCAATCTAAAACATAGTGTAACTGTTATGACTTAAAGTACATGGTTTTGAGTTTAAAAAGACTTTTTAGTTAAATCATGTCACTCATTAAAAATAGAGAAAAAACACTCAGATTGTCTTGATATTTTAGGGAAATTATCCATAAATATTTTTTGATGAGTAAGAATTATCATCACATCAATCTTATATATATGATTTTATAGGTATGAATTAAAGTGCATGTTTTAAGTTGAAGAATTCCATTTTAGTAAAAAAACCTATTTCACTCCCTGAAATCCAAAACCTTTAGATTGGATTGTCTTGATACTTTAAGAAAATGAATTATAAGTCATTTTTGATGTGTAGGAATATACTACACATCAATCTGACACACGGTATGGCCAGTATGAATGAAAGTGCATGTTTTTATTTAAAATTGACATTTTAGTTCAAAAGATGTGTGATATACTCAAAACTGAGTAAACAGATTTTGATTATTTCGATAATTTAGGACAATAATCCATATATGAAATTTTTGATGTGTAGAAATCAGATCCACCTCAATCTAATACATGTCTATGATTGGTAACTTTAAAAGTTTATTTTCAGTTTTAAAGTGGCATTTTAGTTTAAAACTTCTTTCACTGACTAGAAATAGAGAAAACACACTTCTATGGTCTTGATAACTTAGAAAAATAATACATAATTCATTTGTTCCATGTAGGAATCAGTCACATGTCAATATGATATATGGCGTGATTGGTATGATTAAAAGTTCTTGTTTTATTTTAAAGATAACATTTCTGTTAAAAATGATTCACTTACTCAAAACCAATAAAAAATCATATTGACTTGAAATTTTAGGAAAAATATTCACAAATCATTTGTGAAAATAGGAATCAAGTGCATTCCAATTTGATACATTATGGGACTGATATAACTCAAAGTGTGTTTTTTTAGTTTAAAAATGAAATTTTAGTTAAAAATATATGCCATTCATAGAAAACTAAGATGATACACTCAAATTGTGAAGATATTTCATGAATGTTGTACATAAATCATTTTTGATGTGTATAAATTAACTATAAATAAATCTAACACATGGTGTGGCTGCTAAGACTCAAAGTGAATGTTTTAATTTAAAATTTACTTTTTAGTTAAGCGCTCACATCACATACTCCAAACTGAAAAAAAGATCATTTTTTCTTAATACATTATCACAATCATTTATGAATCATTTGAGATATGTAGGAATCAAAAAAAGATTAATCTGAAGTATGGTGTGTCAAGTATGACTCAAATTGTATGTTTCCAGTCTAAAAGTGAAATTTTATAAATTCATTTTATCATATTTATTCTTAATTTAATTATTTATGGTATTAATAACATAAAAAATTTATAGAGGTACACTTTTTTTTGAGTGAGGGTTGTTTATTCAGAAACTAGTAGCATGATCAAGCACTTTTGAGATGGGGTTTAGAGACAACAATACAATGTTTATGAATTTTTTGATGTATGTGAAAAATTTTACATACTAATTAATTGTACATATCAATGTTTGAAATGTTTATAATCATTTAATGGTGTTTTTCGTTGTACTATGATGTTAATTAAATTGAAATGAAATTCTATATTTGTTTTTGTAGTGTTTTGTAATTTCAGGAGCACACTGCTTTAGTTTGGCTTGTATCACCACTATTTTTATTTCTAATAAAAGGGTGAACATTTTCATCATTTTTAATGATTATGAATGAATATTTTATCAAATATATTTTTAGTGCTAATAAAATATATCGTATTTTAAATCCACTTACACTGTCGTCACTTTTTCACTGCGGATGAAGGGAGATTTTATCAATGTTATTTTTAATGATGATAATATCAATCATATTTTAAATCCTATTACATCATAATTGTTTTTTATCAATGATGAAGACAATTTGTAGTAATGAAAAATATCATATCTATAGTAGTAGTTTTGGCATCCCACTATATAGTTTTGTCATTAAAGGAGCATGTATCATCCATTATCGCAAGGGCATTTATAATCCACATTCCTCATTGGAAAATACTATATAACGGGGAGATTATCTCACCCATATAATAAGGTGAATAATGATTTTCCCCATTCACCTTATTGGACAATAGGTGGATTAAAGATATACCATAAACTTATATGGGAAAACCCCACACATGGAATTACAATAATTATTTTTAATCATTGGTGGTTCTTAAACTGCCACTAATTTCATAGAATCATCATTAAATAATTATTTTACATCATATTTAAGAAGTTTTTAGATAATTAAAATGATCACTAATTTATTGTTGATTAAGAAATAAATCATGGTTTTGGGAGAAGTTTTTGAAACATTAAAAACAAACTACTTCTAAATGTTGTATTTTCAATAGTGTGATATTGGAGGATTAGTTTGAGTTTGAGTGGGTTATTTAATATGTTTATTCTAAATAGTATATTGAGTTATTTAATTGTTCATTATTAAGTTGAGGTAATATTGGAGACCAATACTGGTCTACTGGTAAAGTTTCCTACTAAAAAGGGGCTACTGCTTTGCAGCACATGAAGGGAATCTCTTCTGTGGGATAGGATATTGTTAATAATGGGAAAGGAGCATTATAGAACTGTGGTAGGATGTGGTGAAGATGGAATTTCTAGTTTCAATGTGGTTATTGGAAATTATATGAAAAAATAAGATGTGGATTCTATACAGGCTACTGTATTTAAGGGTGGAAATCCAAGCCTATAGGTGTCTCCATTTGGGAAGGAACCATGAGGAAATTATGCGCCTCCCTATATTATACCTTGTGTTAGTAGTGAATGATTTGGAGAGGTTTCAAAAGAAGTTGACTCTACTATTTTTGAAATTTACATGGGAACTCATGTGCATTATTCCTATTCTAATAAAGAAAAGTTGGGTGCTAGGTTAGAGGAGAGAGGGTGCCATCTTTCAATCACTAATCCAATTTTTTTACTATGCTTGACTCCAGAAGCACCCCCAATTTTAGTATTTTCTATAAGAAATGTGTCAAGAATATTTATGGTGTTACTTTTAATGTAGAGGCGGTTGAAGGTTCTAAGAAACCATTGTAGGAACTCTCCATGCGAATTTTTTTTGTGGGTACTATCTATTTAGATTTATAGGGAATACAATTATTTCATAATGAAGATGTTGGGGTGGAGCTGTTCCAAGTAGTTAGTCTGGGTTGTATGTAATGTTTCAAGCCTACAAGAAAATGAATTCCTCTAAGGCCTACGAGCCATGTAATACTTATGCCTACGGGACTTGTTAGGGTTCCACCTCACCCCTTGAAAGGTGTATTATCAAAATCAATAAAAAATGAAGGCCTTAGAGCCATTGGATGGATGATGCCACCAATGTGCAGTTGGATAAGGGGGTGTTTAGAGGACTGTGTAGGTGCTAACAGTTTTTTCACATGATATTTCTAGTCTTTCATACATCTCATCCAAGGTCATTTATTTTGACACTCAACCCCTTTATGTGGTATCAGAGTCAGTGGTAATCAAGGAATAAACAGTGGGAAGATGTAATATGGAGAAGATGAGGCAGTGGAGTGGCGATGCTGGACAGTACGACTCCATAGACAATGTTATCCATCAGTTGATTGAAGATGCACCTAAGGTGCTGCATGATAAGGAAACTGTGAAGGATTCATCACTTGAGGTGGTTGGTTAACCAAACTCCTTTTCTAAGGCTATTGATGTTGGAGCTCAATTATCTGATATTTATGAATAAGAGTCTTTGAGGGATAAGTAAGATGATTTCAAGGATGATCGCAGTGGTCCATGGGTCACCCCAAAATGGAAGAAAGAATGTCATACTCAAGTTCATGGTAGAAATTATATTAATAATTGTCTTACTGCTATAAGTATGGAACTTTTTGTCATCTCCTTTTCGATTTTGTGGTGTGTGTAACATGTTCTTAACATTGCAACCCCTCCCTTGTATCTTTAACTTTTTATTAAATAAATTTTTGTGACCATGGGATTTTAAGCCTATGGTTTTCACCATTTGGAGTAATATTTAATTGATTATCATTTTTAGTATGATCAAAAATTTATTATTTATTTAATTACATTATTAAACAATCACAAATATATAAAAAATAACTACATATATATATATTTATCTTCTAATCAGTGAATATTATTTAATATTTAATGAATAATTACTTTTAAGTATTAATTAATTAATTAATATTATGTAAATATTAATTAATTATTTTTATACTATACAATAATAATTACTCTTCATAGAATAATAATTTATACTTACAATGGAGTGGTCTGGATTAAGAAACTAACTCTATATTAATTGCTTCGCATAAGAGTGGGTGTAGATGGGGAAATATGGCTGCAATGGTACAATATGATAAGGTTGTACACTGATATGTATAGAGAGTAGATGAACCGAGTTGGTATTTTTGGAACCTTTACTTTATATATAGAGTCATTAAAGTTGTGAGAGCCTCTTCCTTGATCCTTCTCCTCCTACTTAGATTCCTCTTTGTGGCCAATGCTGATTCAAAGAGCTACTACCCCACCATAATGGCACAAAACTACTTTTCACTTTCCGTATGGCCCCCATTTCATGTTACTCAAAGTGATATTGTCTATTCATCAGTGGATCAAAATTTATAGACAATTATAATAAATTTTACGGCACCTTGGGCTACGAATCCTCCTGGTGTGCTTCCATAGCCATTCCTGCCATCTTTTATAAGTGTAATAATATCATGTATGGTAGGGATTTATAATTTTAGTATTTATAAGTATTGTTTTGAAGATGTTTATGTAGAATCTATCTTTTGTGATCCCACATGATCCCATCTCTGGAATCAAGAAGTCGATGATGCTTAGGAAAGGAACGATTCACACCTTGGCGTAGATCTCTTAGACCCATTTCTCTTTCTTTAATAATTATTTTTATGTTTTCATGTTTTTATCAATAACATGCCTCATGCACTATAGATAATGGAATCCCTAAAAATTATTTAAATAAAAACTTACAATCTCTCCCTATTAAATATTAAAATATTTTATTTTATTTGAAAAAAATTATAAAAAACTAAGTCTATATATATTAATAAAAATAAAAAATATATTCTATCATTTGATATTAGGTTCTCACATATCAGGATCTACTTTAACTTGAGTCATTATCAATTGAAACTACCACAAATCATCTCTTTCAGAGTGCACAAAAATGGATTTAATATTGCTAAAAAAGCATTGTTGTCCTAAGCATTGTAAAAAGGGGGCCCTTTATCAGCTCTACAAAAGCACTGATAAAGGTGAAATTTTATCATCACTAGTTTAACACTGATAAAAGACCACCTATATCATCTCTATTTATAGCACTGATAAAGTCCCTAATACTGCAGTTTGTTATTGAAATTATAAAAAATATCAGGAAATAAACCTACATTCAAATACACTTTTATGAAAATTCATAATTTAATTGAAATAAAATTTATATCCCAAATAACAAAAAAAATAATTATATAAATTTTAAACAATGTTTTGTATAATTAAATTTTCAGTTACTATCACTAACATTTAAAAAAATAATTTTTTCATTGTCTTTGTCACTCGCAACCCCCTCTCAAAAAAGCTCAATCATGGAATCAGTTTCGGAACAAACTTCCCCAACCCAACCAAAAGAATCCACTTGTATTAGAAAAAAATTCTTATGTTGGTAATAATATAAATAAATAGATTACAAATAAATATCAAATAATACATTAATAAAATGTCACTTTTAAATAAATGACGCACTTGGAGTCATACTAGTCACATCGTGTATCATATTGAGGTGGGTCTAATTTCTACATTCCAAAAAATGAATTATGGATTGTTTTCCAAAAGTATAAAAAAAACTGAATATTTTTGTTCATTTTTGAGTGTGTCACTTTTATCTTTTACTAAAATTTTATTTTAATCTAAAAACACGCAATTTGAGCCATTTCATTCACATATTGCGTCAGTTTGACATGATACTGATTATTGATCATCAAAAATGACTTATGAATTGTTTCCCAAAAGTATCAAGAAAATTCAAGTGTATTTTCCAAGTTTTTAGTGAGCAATAGATGTTTTGAAATAAAATTTCCATTTTAGACTAATAATAAACACTTTGAGTCATACCAGGAACACAATTAAAATTGAATTATGGATCATTTTCCTAAAATATCAAAACAACCCAATTTAATTTTCTTTTTTTTATCATGTCACTTGTGTTTTTTAATAAAATTTCAATTTTAAATAAAAATATAAAATTGGAGTCATAATGGTCACATCGTGTGTCAGATTGTGGTGAGGTTGATTCTTACTCATCACAAATAACATATTGATCAATTTAATAAAGTGTCAAAAAAATATGAATGTTTTTTATCAGTTTTTAGTTTGTAAGTTGTGTTTTTTACTAAAATGTCATTTTAAACTAATATCATGAACTTGGAGTCATACCGGTCACATTGTGTTTTGTTTTGACTTGAGAATAATTCCTACTTATCACAAATCACTTAAAAATTATTTTCCTAAATTATCAGGGAAATAAAATTGTTTTTTCTTGGTTTTTAGGGAGTGACACACATTTTAAACTAAAATGTAAATGTTAAACTGATAATGGAGACTTTGAGTCATATTTGGTAAAAAACGTATCAGATTGAGGTGTGAATAATTCCTACGCATCACAAATGACTTTTTCATCATTTATATAAAGTATAAAAACAATATTAATGTGTTCCCCAATTTAGAGTATGTTACGTTTCTTTTTTACTAAAAATAATTTCAATTTTAAATAAAAAGAGACACTTGTAGTCATACCAATCACATCATGTGTAAAATTGAGGGTGGATGATTCCTACATGTCACAAAGGACTTATGAATATTTTCCTAGTGTAAAAAAAATACCAATGTGTTTTCTTAGTTTTGAGTATGTAAAATTTGTTTTTTTAAGAAAAAGTCATTTTAAACTCGAAAGACACACTTTGAGTCAAACCATTCACATCATGTGTCAGTTTGATTTGAAACTAATTCCAACATGTCACAAATGACTTATGAATAGTTATCCTAAATTATCAAGAAAATTTGAGTATATTTTATTATTTTTCACTGAGTGACACCCATTCTGAACCAATAAGTCATTTTTAAGATAATAACTACCACTTTGATTCATATTGGGAACACTGTATGTTTGATTGAGGTGAGACTAATTCCTAAAAATAAAAATGGACTTATGGATCATTTTTATAATGTATAAAAAAATCTTAATGATTTTTATTATTTATGAGTATGTCACTTGTGATTTTTACTAAAATGACAATTTTAAATAAATAGACACACATAGAGTCATACCAGTCACAGTGTGCATCAGATGAGGTTTAGATAATTTTTACACATCACAGAAGAGTAATAATTTTTTTCCCTAAAGTATCAAAATAATCTAAATATGTTTTCTCTATTTTGGGTATGTCACTTGGGTTTTTTTACCAAAATTTCATTTTTAACTTAAAATGCACACTTTGAGTTATACTGATCACATCATGTGTCGTTTTGACTTGAGAATGAATCCTATGTGTCGAAAATAACTTTTGAATCATTTTAATAAATTATTAAGGAAATTGGAGCATGTTTTATTGGTTTTCATTGGGTGATGCGTGTTTGGAACTAAAATGTCAATTTCAAACTGATAATGGACACTTTGAGTCATACCGTGTACACCGTGTATCAGATTGAGGTGAGGATGATTCATACACATTAAAAATGAGTTATGGATTGTTTTACTAAAGTATATAAAAATCTATTTTTTTTTCTCAATTTTGAGTATTTCAATTTTCTTTTTCACTAAAATTAATGTCAATTTTAAATAGAATGACACACTTGGAGTCATATTGATCACATAGTACATCAGATTGTGTTAAGGATAATTCCTACACATAAAAAATAATTTAGGGGTTGGTTTCCTAAAGTATCAAATCAATCTGAATGCATTTTTCACTTTTCTTTTTTTCTAAAATGTTATTTTAAAATGGAAACGTGTACTTTGAGTCATAATGGTCATATCATGTGTCAGATTAACTTGAGACTAATTCATACATATGAAAAATGACTTCTGAATAATTTTCCAAAATTATTAAGAAAATATGAGTGTGTTTGTTCATTTTTTATTAAGTGACACTATTTGAACTAAAATGTCAATTTTAAATTGATAACTACCATTTTGATTAATATTGGGCACACCGTGTATCAGATTAGGGGGAGACTGATTACTACACAACAAAAATGAGTTATAGATCATTTTATAAAAATATCAAAACAATATGAATGTGTTTGATATGTTTTTATTTCTCACTTATATGTTTTACTAAAATGTCAATATTATATAAAAATACACACTTGGAGTCATACTGTTCACACCATGTGTCAGATTGAGGTTCAGTCAACTCTTATACATCATAAATGACATATAGATCATTTTTCTAAAGTATAAAAAAATATGAATGTGTTTTCTCAGTTTTCAGTATGTGATGTGTTTTTTGAACAAAAATGTAAATTATAAACTAAAAAAATAAATTTAATGTCCTATAATGAACATAAAGAATTAGATTGACATGATTCTAATTGACCCATTTCCTTGTACCCATTATCTATATTTCATCCCCTACAACCAATCTCTCATGATCATAAGTTGCTTCGAATAAACCACCCCAACTTGAGTAAAAGAATCCATAGGTATAAGAAAACAATTCTTATGTTAGTAAAACTATAAATAAATAAATTAAACATAAATATGAAACAATAAATTAATAAAATGTCAATTTTAAATGAAAACCACAAAATTTGAGTCATATAGGGTACACCATGTATTAGATTGATATATGGCTCATTCAACTATGCCTTTTTATACTTTAGTGCATTCAAAATTCTGTGTTATCTAACAATATTTCTATTTGATAACCTGGAATGTCGAATTCATTGGGGGATAAAAAGAAAATTTCATCTTCATGAGTGCATCATCCATGTTGAGTGCATGATCATAGTACTCGTGGGAATTATCCTTGTTAATGAATTTATTTATACATGATCTCTATGAAAAATTAATAAATAAGAATCATATAAAAATTATAAGTAAATTAACTAATTTTTTTTGATAAAATGTTGATAAAATCAACAAAATAAGTAGTAAGGAGTCAAATATTTATGATATATGTGTACATTCTATCACCAGGTATGCTTCCTATTCATTTCTAAAAAAATATATTTCATATTTTTAATAAAAGTACAGTTGAAACCCATAGTAGTACTAGGAAAATATAAATTCGTGAATTATTAATAAATATTTTAGATGATATAGTAAGTATCTTAAAAAACACCTCTTCAGAAATGTCAGTTTATTGATGGTAGATGATATCTCTCATATATTTTTAAATATAATAAAAACAATATTTTCCATTGATTTATTTCAGACAATTATAAAACATTAAAAAAATATGTAATTTGTTTTGTTATGTGTTTTGACAGTAAAATATTATTATACATACCACAATACTTATCCACTTTTAGAACTCTATAGGATCCTTGTATTCTTGGACTATCCTCATGCCATTATTTTGATGATATTTAAACGCCACCTTATCATAACATATTTCTCATTATAACATAATATAAAATATATAATGTGAATTTTAGTTCTAAAACAATGAATGTAGTTTATTAAAAAATGAAAAATATCATCAACTGTGGTCAGTTTGTTGGGTATCTATGCAGTGAAACCAGTTTATAAATCTTTGTAGTATCAAAATTGACTCCAATGAGAACTCAATTCTTATCAAAAAGATGAAAAGGAATAAGTAATAAAAGGGATGAAAATATATTTTATATGATTAAATTGTAGAGTTTTACCCTTGCATCATTGTTAATAAGAATATTCTTTCGTTTGTAGGTTTTCTATCAAATACTATGGCTAGTTTTACCACTATTTCATCAATTTGATCTAAATTTAAAATTTTTGTAGAGTAGAAGTGATGTGATGACTAATGAGTCCATATTTATGTTTATAGGGTTTTCATTTAAAATAGTATTGATATTGATGCATGAAAAAATATGTATTGTATTTAGTCATAATCAACATAGTAGATCATCTATTGAAAAAAAACATGAAAATACACCTCATGTAAACATTTAGAACTAATAATCCTAACTAGTCATACATGATTATTTAATTAACATTTGAAATATAAATGTAGTTTTAATGGAATATCTGAAAAAAAAAATTATTCAAAATAAACTATAACATTACAACAACATTTTAACCTTGTATCAATATGAACATTAAATGTTAGTAAATGTAAATATTTAATGGGTGGGTTAATAGTGATTTTTGAAGATATTTTTGATTATCAGTTGATCCTTTAGATAATTTTAATTCGTCCACTCATTTCACCCCATTCCATTTTTCCATCTATAATAACATTCATTGGTTCAGACCTTTTTTATTAATTGTTAAAAAAAAATCACTAAAATAAATTAGAAATTAATACCTCTATATCGACATGTTTTTTACAAGATCTAATGACCATGCTGCTAATATTCCAGTAGCTTACTTGACTATATGAATATCTATGTCATCATGTGGAACAAGTATCTCATCACTCGGCTCATGATATATGTTAATCCTTACTCTCATGTGACATATTAGAAGTTTTTTTGTGCGTAGATTATCTTCATAGATATTGAAAAAATTATCCCTCAAAACAAGTCAATGATTTGGTGTCGATAAATATAAATCATAGTAATTTTCACCCTAGATAATATTATTACAATAAAGGTATTAGTGTCTTTTTAATTCAAAATAAACATAACAAATTATGATGATATTGATTACCTCATTTAATATATCTCTTTTAGGGGAATAGATCACCTAAATTCTGGTGGGGTTGGGGGATCTTCTCATAATGGTTGTTCTTGATTTTTTTATTTTCTTTACTTCCTTCCCATAAAATTTTCTAGCAACATGGACTTCCAATTAAAGTTTTCCTCAAGGGTAGCTAATCATGCTTGAAACTCTTCCATTTTTTATCTTTATACCCCAGTTCATTTCCTTTCTCAAAATATGCTTGGGGTGTTACCACAAAACCCACACCTCTGATGTGGTCATACTATTCTAGCTACTTTAAGGAAACTGATAATAGATTTTCATCTGGTACATTTGATTATGATTCTTGTGTCTAATTTAGATTGAAATATAGGAAAATAAGTAATAATTATTATGTGATACCTATTTAATAATTTCTTTTTTATTATGTCATACTTACACATCATTCTCACACTTTTTGGTTGCTTTCAACTATTAGTATCCCATCATTATTTACATTTTCCTCCTTCCACAGCACATGACATGGGATAGAAGTAGATTTGGATTTGGATTCATCAATATAAATATATTCATAGGAACATAATTATGTGTTTTCTTCATGCCACATAAAATTATTATAATATATTTAAAATACATTCTGTTTTTTTCAAGTGAAGTGTACCATATCCTTTATTTACGGTAGGGGTACATTGGATTCGCTGCTCGTTGCTTATTTTCAGCACCCAATTGTTTTTTCATAAATTAAAAATTCTTAATCAATGTGATTAATACATATATTGTAAAACAATTTATTTCCTTCAACAATGTACCTAAAATGATGTATCCTCACAACAACCAATAAACGCATCCCACGTAACTTGGCATATCTGGTGTGTATACATCTTTAGTGGGTGCAAGTTTATTTTCCCTTCAGCATCATTGAGATTAAACTTTGTAATAATTTTACAAAAGCCTATGTGATCCTTTATAATAAGTATTAATATAAATTTTCTTTGGTGTTTATCTACTTTAAATGCAATATGCAAGGCATAGTGAAGATTAATTCAATGTTTTATTATATTTTTATTCAGTAAAATAAAATAAGTATATCATAATGTTACCCTAATCTCTTCCCAAATTAGTGTCTAAATAATAGGAACAACATTGTAGCACGAATCTATACCAATCAACACATGATTCCAAGTGCTGAAAACTATGAAACTACTAAACATGACCATATTGGGGTTAACATCCTATCCATATTAATTCTATCCAAACTTGCCCTTAATTCACACCTTAACAATTTTTTCTAACACCATCATCCTACAGTGCTCCTGTTTTTTTGGTACGTTGATTGTTCACCATCTACCAATACCTTGGGTTCAACATCATCAATATGTTCTTCCTTTGGATTAGTAGCACGAGGATGTGTAGAATGTTTTTGTTCCTCTGCATTGGGATCACTAGCTCGTTGAGAAACCTATTGTTCCTCATGATTGGGAGAATCATAATGTGAATAAGACACCGCCTATAGAGGTGGTAGAACATTTAATTTAGGTTACATAAATTCAATAATTAATAGATGATAATATGATTTAACATAATGTATATCACAAAAAAATATAACCTGATTATTGAACTCTCTTTTTTTTAAGAGGTTCACTGGATTTGACACCTCTATTGTGTATCAAAATCTCTTCATTATGGTCTCCTATAACATATAAGACCCCATCTACATTGGGACCACTATGAAATTATTTAGATGTCCCAATGAAAGGGACATCCTTAATTGAATTTTCATATGGACCTTAATTGGTTTTGGTCAATAACAAAATAAATGATTTCTTTTGGTTTTTGGGATCTGAAACATAAAAAACATATAATTCCTATAATTACATTATATATGGTTTTAATTTGTACCCTTCCTTACTAAAATCCAATTTTATGAATCCAAATTCATTTATTTTAATATAAATCCTATTTTAAAGCTACTATAATTGAAAAATCTTTACTTTGAATGTTGTATAATCCAACTCACATATTTGTTTGATAATTACAAAGTATGACATATTCAAATAAATTGGATTTATATCCTTGGAACCAGATACATGCATCACATTATCCATAAGTGTAACTCCACTATATTTCAGGGTAATTCATTCATCATGTTCATTTGTATATAATGTATAAACACTAATTAAATAAACTTTATAAGAAAATACATTCACACTTGGTCCTTTTGATAGCCATCGAAGTCAATCAGAAATTGAATTATACTTTTCATCTATGTATGTAAAATTATAGTCTCAAAACCATTCTATAAAAAATTTATTATATGTATTTGATATCCATATTTCATACCATGATGGATTAAAATTCCTAAAAATTTATTTGTGGGTTTCAATATATGGGTAAACTTATAAACTATTATAAAAAATCATAAAGGTGAGACTGATCCCGATATATAATTGTAATTGTGGAAACATCTATTCTAGAAATTAATGTACCCACAAGATGCCTAGTGTGTTGATATATTGGTAGAAAAATTCTTTTCATACCGTACATATAGTCGGTACAGAATTCAATTTCTTCCTCAATAATATATCACTTCACAATACAACCTTCTCACTGACTTCAACTTTTGAAATACCCTTTAAAAATCACTATATACAATTAAATGGGGTACAACCATCTATAATGTATAGGACCATATAGTATAATATCAATTTCAAATTGAACCATTATATCAAATAATTCTGGAGATAAGAACATTTCCAATTCACATAATATGATGGAAATTTCCTTTTCCATAGTTTTCAATTTTTCTAGGTTTATATCTTTACTACATATATCATTGAATAAAAAATAATTCTTGGTTAATGTATGATAAACATTCTTTGGAAAAATTAAATTTAAAGAAACATTTATTAGATCTTGAATAAAAATATAAATTTCATGTGATTTTAGACCCTTTAGCTTTAAATCAGTCATTGAAATGAAATTATTCATATTCGATGAATACCCCTATAAAACCTTTAAATCATTCACAAAGTTGAAAAACTGATATATCCCCTACTAGGAAAGAGTGTAAGTAGTTGGAGGAAGAAAAGTTTATTTTTCACCCTTTGTTGGCGAACTCTTCTTGTATTCCCATGTTAATCATGTCCAACCAAGCCTTAATTCCATCCTTTATTTTTTAGCTGCATTTAGTAACATGCCAATGACACTATCACATATACATTTTTCAACAAGCATAACATAAAAAAAATATTTTCGTGAAAACAAGGCTAGTATGATAATTAAAAAAACTAAATCCTTTTTCAAATGTTTTTCATATGGTTTTTCAAAAAAGGATTACCAAAATCAGTTTCAGTATATTTTACATTATCAAATAGTTGATCACCTATTAGTAGAAAAAATGTTTTATGTTCTTATAAACACCCATCAAATGATTTTTTTCAAGATGGTACTTATGTTTTCAGGACATAAATCTAAAATGTATAAGAAACACTATCTTCATGGAATGTTTCAACCTAATTGACTCTATTAATTATTCACAAATTGGACACCCTTGAGTTCCTTTATTGTTATATCATGAAAAAATTCCATAAGTATGTATTTCATTTATCATCCTATACAAAAGGTATCTTAACATGAAATCATCACTTCTGTAAGCGTCATACAATGTAACACCAGAATTGCACAATAATTTCAAATCGTTGATCAATGGATCAAAATAATCATCAGTATCATTAAACAGTTTTTGTTTTTCTGATATAAGTAGAGATAACATAATGTATCTTTGTTTCATGCATAACCATGGTTGAATGTTATAATTTACCAACATAACCAGCCATGTATTTTGAGTGTTTCTTTGAAAAAAAAGTATTCACTTCATCTATAGATAGTGCAAGATAATGGTTTATCATCTCCTTTTAGAGTTTATGATATTCATGATCAATTTTATTCCAATGAGGAGAGTCTACTGGGTGATAAAGTTTTTTCAAATTTATTTCTTGTATATGTGTTACATTTTAATTTCCTTTTAGTATCATCACTTCTATATAGGATCCTAATCCTTGGAATGATTAGAAATTACCATACAACTTTCATAATGCCTGATTCATCTTTCTTGTATGTAGAATCACCACACTTTGGGAATTATTTATGTAAGTTGTGGTCCTTGAGAAATAGTATATAGTTATTTGGATAGACATGTATTATTTCAGTGATCATACCCATTGAACATAACATTAATTTAGCATCATATGTTCTTCTAGGAAGATCATTATCTTATGGGACCATATCATTCAAAATACTAAGTAGTTCAGTAAAAAATAAATCACACCATTCACTGCAAAATTTTAAATAATACAGCTTTTGTATGGATGACAACGTTGTATATTTAGTACAACCAATATACAACGGTGTCTTTATATAAGTCTATAACTTCTTAAAATATTTTTGACAATCTTGAAGTTCTTCCTCAACTATAATTGGAATTTCCTAAATATGATCTTTATTATCATTCATTACTATAAACACATCCATGATAAGGTATTATTCATTGTACAGACTTGTAATCATATCAAATGATTTATTAAACACAGTATTGTTCTATTCACTAGCTATATTCACTTTTTCACTATTTTTAGAAAAAAATTTATTACTTCAATCTATTCTATGATAGATCATGTTTTCTTCAAACTCCTATAGACTAATTAGTCTTGAATAAAAATAGTGTAATTAGGGAAAACATATTTGGTAAGGTTCATATGCATGATACTTTACAAACATGAGGAACTCTTTCACTCCATCTTTATACTCTTGTGTCATACGTTTTTCATCCAACCACTTTCAATTCATATCCATCCTATTTGATTTGGTAATATTTATTTTTAACAAAATAAATAAATAATCAAAAATGGTAATTTCAAATAAGGGGAACCCAATTTTTTAATGTTTCAAATAATGTGAGCATGATTTAATGAAAATGAGTAATTGAATTTAATAAAATAATTACTCCATTGGTGGTTGGTGTTATCCTCTAAATTAACCTACAATGATCATCAGTATCTGGTATGGAATGACTACTACTCAGGGTAGTTCAAGAAACATACATGTATGTCAAAACGAGATGGGGGTGAGTCTCATGTAACAAAATTCAATAATTACTATTTGGTAAATGTAGATGATAAGGATAACATATATCTCCATAAATCTAAATGTTACTAGCATGGGGAGTTGTTGAAGTACTAGATAAAATTTCTCATTTTTGTTTTCTAAATTTGAATAATGAACCATCATCAGTATAATACTTATAAGGGTATCCTTGATTTGTGTGACCATGATAAAGAATAGTTGGATGGTCTTACATGCACTCATGATGAGACAAATATTGTGTCTTTAACATTCTAGAAAAGCCTTCAATTGTTCCATGAAAAGGAAAAAGATTTTAGCCTGAGGACTGGATTTTAGCAACACTTATCTTCTTGTGAGGCCAAGGTTGAAGGACTAGAGTTTTTATGGATATTCTATGGGTTGTATGGAGTTAGTAATAGTCCATTTACAGGGTGCTATTGTCAACCTATATTATGTAATAGGTGATATTTGTTGTATCTAAGAGGCATCTGAAAGCTAATATGATTGTATAAATATAGATACCACAATTTATCCTTACACATTTATGCTTTTATAAATATAGATACCACTAATACTATTGAATTTATAAATATAGATACCACTAAACTTTTTTGAAACATATTTTAAGGAGTGTTGGAAAAGGAAAATAAATTTGTAAGTGAGTGGATCAAGACTTTAATTAACAAGAGAGGTTAATTTCTAAAGAGTAGTTGTAAAATAAAACATGTGTCACTTATTTATAGCCCCTTATTAGTGATAAATTACAAATACCATAGAATCTTAAATGAGGCATGTTCATTGGCTAGGTAAGAATATAATCTCTCTTATAATATTTTTCTTCAACTTTTAATTTTTTCACGGTATCCCCATAAATTTCAATTTGGTATTAAGCCATTGAATATTTTTTTATTCTTCAATATTCCGTTGGTTTGGTTGGAGTATATTTTTTCTTGGATTATACCAAGGTAATACATTGTTTCCCTTTTCTTTTATCATACTTCATATAAAAACAATACCTAATTTTATGGATGTATTTTGATAAGAGGTCAGTGAACAAAGTGAAAATATAATTCAAGTGGGTGATGTGGTAAAATCATTCATATTATATATAAATATAGGAATCCAATTATGGAAAAGATTGATTTATCATCATATCTAGAAAAACATGAGTAGGATAACTTAAGGATAATTTTATTTTGGACTTCCAACACTAAAAGAGAGAAAAATATATGATGTTATTGATATTCCTAAATGGAATTTTTTTAGCTCTTTACAAAATTATTTAGACATACAATCTATCAAATAATATAAGATAATTTATTTATATAATTTTGGTACTATGTGGAATTATTCAAAAATTAAGAGATGTATATTATTTACATTATTGATAAATTTACCATAATTAAATAAATCTTATTTCTGAGATATAAATTGTAGGATCTAAATATACTTATTTTTTTAGAAGAAAAGTAGAGTAGGATTTTAATTTATCCTTATAAATGATCCATACAAATAATGGTATGGAATTTATAATGGGAACAATTGATGATTACTTTTAGAATAATAAAATTCACTATGAACATAGTGTACCATATACCAAATAATAATTTTTTTTGAAAAAAATATAAACTTTTAGTTGATATGGATCAAAAATTGTTGATAGCACATACTACATTATAAAAAACCTGAAAAATCTATTCACTATAAGTTCAAATAAAAAAACTACATTTTAAAGTCAAGGTAAAATTTCAATGATCATTTATTAAGATAATAATTGAGATAAAAAATATCATCCTAATTTTGAAACAACATATAAATCCAATTTATTTACTTTAAAACTAATCATTTACACGTAAAAAATAGTTACATTATAAAAAATCGATGAATCGTATCCTGATAAATCATTGGGAATCTTTTTATTAGTTTTTAAAAATGATTTTAAATGCTAAAAAATATGTTTACCTTTATTTAAAATCAATTTTTAACAAATAAATTACCCACTAAAAAAACATTTATTGGAAAATAAAAAATTGAATTCAATTTCAAATTTCCTTAGAATACTCAATCACAATTTTTAAAACCAATCCCTTTCCATTTTGAACCATGATTTAAAAATTTTAATAGTAGTCAACCGCCTTTCAAAATATTATCTCACTTATTATACAGTATTATATGTATAAAAACTTTTATATATATATATATATATATTTACATGAAAATATAAAACAAGACATATTATTTGAAGACGATTTTTATAAAAGAAAAATCGGCAATTAAATATAATAATGGTTTCCAAAATAAAAAAATATTATATTTTTTAAAATATTTTCAATACTAAAAACAAATATAATAAATAAAATAAAATTAATAGTTCTAATAAACATGAACAATAAAATGATCACCATGAATGAATTTCAAAAAGAAGTGGTAATGTCACCAATAAAAATGACTGTAAATTATTCAAAACTATAATACATAATAATGAAAATAATTATTAAAAAATAATTTAATTATAAATAAAATTATAATAAATTTAATTTTTTAATTTGATAGAATTATTAAAACTAAATTTGGATATAGGTTATTCAATATATGATTTCAATTAAAAATATACCGAGTATCAAAATAGAAATCTTGAGGGAGTGTGATTGAACCACAAATAAGGCTAGATGATGAAAATGTTTGAAACAACATAAAAACAGTAGTGGTTTGAGTGGTCATGGTTGACAGGGAATTTTTGATATTGGTGAAATTCCATGTTAGATAAGGTGGATGTTGTGGTGGGGATGTAATGTGCATTGGAATTCTGCTACATCACCTAGGGATGGTTGAGTCAAATAAGAATAGGATCAATCGTGGGTGAGGCGAATTGTGAAGTATCTTACCCAAAACAAAAAACAAGGGGGACTGAATCGATACTTCGAGCTTGGAGAAGACATGATGATGAGGTGTAATAACTGAAGAACCAAGTGAGGTTTAGGAACAGATTTGAGGGTGCTAAAAAATAATCTGCAAAAACCCTAGATTATGGGAGTATCGATTCCTCGAGAAAGTAGATGAAGAGAGAGAGAAGTAGTAGTAATAGGGTTCAGCAAGAGTGGCATCAGTATTAGGGTTCCACAAGAGATTAAAGGTGCAAGATTGGACTCTATTAGGTTTCACATTATTAGAATAGGTAAGGATTTTATTAGTGCTTTCAAAAAATCACTGATAAAACTAAACTTTATCAGCCCTAAAAAAGAACTGATAAAGATAAAATTTTAATAATATATTTATTTATTTATAATTATCATTATAAATAAATATATTTTAAAATATTTCTATATATTTATAAATATTTTTATATATTTAAAAATAAGATTTATATAATTATATATATCTATAAAATTAAAAATATAATAAATATATATATATATATATATATATATTACTTAAATATATTTATTATAATTTAATTATTATTTAAATATATATTTTTTATTAATAAATATTTTAATGTAATTATAAATATATTTATATATTTAAATATATTTATATAATTATATATATTTATTAACATATAAATAAATAAATAAATATATATATATCTACTAGGTGCTTGGGGGAATAATTACATTCATACGCACACAAACACCACACACACATGCCAAAGATGTAGGTCATAGCCTTGCTAAGGGGATAACCTACCCATCAAGTCTTAATTATTTAGTACATGGGCCATAGACCTAGTGGGAATGAAACCCAATACATGGCCTAAAAGACCAGTGCAATGTCATGCCTGCATCATCCTCCCTACATCACCATTCCTATATCATCATCTGCATCATCGCCAACATAATTGAATAGTACCTATGCCAAATAGGGCTTGATCCTAGGACCTCCTGGATGCCAATAACGAGCCTTTACCACTTGAGTATAGGATCATTGGCATAAATATATATATATATATATAATATTTATTATTTTAATATATTTATTGTAATTTTATAATTATTTAAATTTATATATATTTATTTTTAATTATAATTATATAGAAATATATTTAAAAAAATTATATATAATTATAAATATAGTTTATAACTATATATATTAATATCAATATATATATATATATAATTATAAATATAATAACTATATTTAATATTTAAATATATTTATTATAATTTTATAATTATTTAAATATATATATTTTTATTTATAATTATGAATAAAGGTATTTTAAAAGTATTTATATGTAATTATGAATATATAATTATAAATGTAATAAATATAATTTTTATTTAAATATATTTATTATAATTTTATAAATTTTTAAATATTTATTTATTTATTTATATTTATAATTATAAATAACTATATTTAAGATTATTTTTTTATATATTTTTTAGAAAAGGTAGGGACAAAGCCCCTTTATTGAAAACAAGAAAACAAAGAAATGAAAATATGGGTTCATACTTGAAAAAACTACCCTCATAAATGAACAATCAAAGACCATGATTTTCTCTAATCCTAATACCAATCATGTGTTCCTTACCATGCATTGCATTCTAATCAATTCATCTATGCCCACTTCTGCGGTATCAACCCATGAGACGACAACCTCTCCTCTAAGTATTATCTTGTTGTAAGAGGCCTTTAATGTTAGTGCTCTCTGAGGTAGCATTCTCAATTTCTGATTGCTCCTCCGCCCACTTGGATAGATCATTAGTCAAACTACCTTCAATGCATGTCTTTGTGTTAGTTTTAGCTACATCAACCTATAAACCACCTTTTTATATCATTATATCCTTTCAAAGGCTCTGAGAATCAGGACAACATCTTTGAGGAAGGCACTTAAACCTCCTCTACCTGAGATTCATTTTTTTCCTTAATTAAGCATATCAATCACTCTAAAGTTGTTTTTGGTAGACAAATTATCTTTACATGATGCTTACATTCCTTGTGAAATTTTGATTGTAGGTCTAATTGAATCATCAGGATGGACATGATAAACTTTCTTTCATGAGCTTGACAGAGGATCTATTTAAATAGGTAGTATACAAGGGACCAAATTTATGTCCCTTGAAGGTTATCCATGATCATAAGAGATTTATCTAAACTTCTTGAAAGGAACCAATTGAAAAACAAAATTATCAACTTAAACCTTGGATGAAGATTGTTTATTTCCATATGGACCACTTTCTCTATGATCCTACACACTACTACAAAGAATAGCATTATTCTCACTAACCACGGTAATGTTAGCATTTGCAATCCGGATACAAGGAAGAAAAGTTTTCAAAGCCAAAGAGATTTTATCCTTGGATAGGTAAATTTTCGTACCTTCCACATTACAATCACCAACCACTTCCATAGGGACACTATCATTAGAAACATTCAATGTTATCCCCCTAAGGAAGAAGAGACCTCCTTTGTAGTAAGAGGAGAATCCACCTGCTTAAAATATTTATAATTTGTCCAATTTGTTTAGGGAGATTTCCTATCAAAACCAAGATACTAATTCCCTCTGTTCTAGATAGTCCACGCAAATAATCTACCATCATTCCCTACTTTTGAACAGCATATGATGGTTTTTATGTTTCAATTACATTTAATTTTTTTCCCTATCATATTTTATGATGCAATCATCTATTCCTGAAGGAATTTTTGTTCAAAAAATATCGAGTTCATGCTTTATCAGTTGAGTTGTTGTCCCCATCCATCCCATCTTCCACAATTACAGTCCATGACATAGTATTCACTATCCCAAGATTATCCATTGCATGCTTCTTTTGAGGGACTGAGGGAGGTAACACCTCAATATAATTTGACTTCCTCACTACTAATCCAAAATAAAGTGATTTTAACCTCACTGTAATTGGAGAGTTCCCTCAAAATACATCCATGGAGTGGCTACAGAGTTCACTTAGAGCATATGAGAACTTCTCCATTGGAGGTAGAGAAACTCCAGTAGAATAATTAATAAGAAAATTTCCCCCTTGACAAAAATCCCCTTCATAAAAATCATGCATAACTTCATATGGAAAATAAAAACAAGGTTTCAAACCTTTTAATTTCATAAAAAATTAAATCTCCTCATGGACTTTATCTGAACAAAAATAATAGATCAAAGACCTTATTTAATTAAATTATCATGTCTAATTCTCCTACAATAAATAAAGTACATAGGGAGTCTCTCATATTTAATTCTCAAATCAAATTCATCATCTTTGGTTTCGAGAACCTCTTTTTCAACAAGAGTCTAAGTCAAGTTTTCCTTAACTAGGAGATGAGCATAATGCTCAAATCTAGCTAATTTGGTCTCCCTATCTATTTTTATGGGGATTCTGATAGCCTAATCAATATCATATAGAATCTGAAGATTCCAAAGAATCTAGTAAAGTCAATGGGTTTTTACCCACATTTTCATGAAATAGTTACTTACCTCTTGAAAAATGATCTCACTGTAGTTGAGTCACATCATCATCATTCCACCAGTCACCACCCCTCAGTCATCATCAGGTGTCATACCCCCTGACCACTGAGCCTCATGTCACCCCTTTCACTGTCAGATGCCATGCTCGGGATGAATGACCACGCCTTTAGGTAGAAATAGCCATGTCGGTTCCCTATAACAGATGTCATAGGCTGATGATGACCTACCCCATCTATTTAGTTGGGGTCCACTTATTCCTCTCTCATGATCCCACACAATCCAATAGTCACACAGGCATCACTAGATGCTAGACCATATCCACCCCCAAGTTAATTTGGAGACAATTACTAAGTGATTGTGTAACAAACCTATTTTTATATGAGGTTTAGATCCTTTAAATTTCAGTATAATTATTTTTCTAGGACCTAATATGGATATCAAATGAGTTCACAGAATATTTGAGGGTGTTTGGGGATTATTTGGATCTCTGAACCCCATCCTTTGGAGAAAATAACTAGGCCGTGTGATTAGTATAAACCATGCGAGAAAGTCCACATGGTTTCTCTTAACCCTATAGGGATTTCAGTGGGAAATGTAGGGTTCATGGTCTTCCCTAACCATGTGATCAATAATGAAAAACCATGTGGGTTGTCTTTAATTTTTATCAGAGGCTTATAGCATGGTGGGCTCACAGTTTCTCAAACCATGTATCCAAACAATGTGAGTTTCCTCTTGAGGTAGTGACGTGTGCATGGTTGGAACATAGTTTGGCCAACCGTGCAGCCAAACTGTGTGACTAATTAATTTTTTGGGTGAGATTACTATGTTTCCTGTAAAAACATATTAACTCATCCCACCTCCTCCATTATTCATTCTAGCATACAAGGGATCCTTTATATCTCCCAAGCTCCTTTAATCTTGGTTCTTTGATATCTCGACCATCCAGACACCTATTTGAAAACCATTTGTCTTTTTGGATCTGCATCGATAATATATTCATTCATCTTTCTCCATTAACTATTTTTTATCTTGGAGGAATTAGTTACATGGAGGATATTATGACCTATTTTTAGGACATTCATCTATTTTACCATTTTCTCCCAATCTAGACCAATCCAAAGGTCTATATTGGATGATTAATCCTCTATAGGCATAAGGTATGTGGTCTAGTTCTTTTCTATCAAAGTTGATATTTTATATAATATGTGTTGTCATTCCACATGTTGGTTTCACCATGGGTTTACCCTTAATTGAATCTATCTTATATTTGTTTCCATTATTAGAACCAAATGATCTTTTAAAACATAATTCATATTGTGATCATCCACCTCAAAGTGATACACCCCTATGGGTGTGGCCTTTTTCATGCCTAATTGGATTTCATGATCAAATGGCTACAACATGTATTGGTGTGTTTGGATTTATATCTAAATAATGATATAATAATTTTTAATTGATGAATGTGGTGTTGTAGTACAGCTAATACACTTATCAATTTAAGATGAATTAAATAGAGGTGAGTGGTGGGAACACATCACCTAATTAAATGGGAAAATTCTTATGCCCTTGTTATTATTAAATGTTCTTGATTTATAAATTAACTATTGGATCATATTAAAATATGGACTGTTTATAATTGATATTATGGGGAATGGAGACCCTTCCATTATAATTTGGGTATAGAGACCCCTATTCATAATAAATGGGTATGAAGACACTCTTTAAATTGTTATGTATGGGAATGGAGTCCCTTCTACTAGTATTATGATATGATCATGGAATACCTATACTGTGATACTAGGAATGACATCCCTATATATTGATACATGCATAGAGATCCTTAATAAATGTGATACTAGGCCTGGAAACCCAATGATATGATACTAGGCATAGTGACCCTTATGATTTTGATACTAGGCATGGCGTCCCCTATTCCTATGATACAGGGAATGAAAACCCTATGATATGATATTGGGAATTGATTACCTTATTACTATGATAATGGTCATAGAATCCTCTATTCTTGTGTTATTGGGAATGGAAACCCTTACTACTGTGATATTGGGCATGATGTCCCTTGATACCTATGATACTCATTTTTAAGCTTATGGACGCCTATGTCATACATTGTATCCATGATCGTAGTAGTATTCACATATATGTTTGTATAATTCACTATGGATATATTCCATATATGTGTATAAATATTCATACTTTTTTATAGATATTTTAGCATGGACTGAAGCAGGTACATTCAGCCTAGTTTTCCTTTAGGAACCAGAATCAACACATTTATAGTTATTATTACTGATTTTTAGTATTATATCTACACAATTCCATGTTATATACATGGGATTTATATTTATAGATTTCAATGTTGGTGGCCTAGTTAGTATATCTCATTCCCTATATGGGCCGTTGATGGTACCTCAGTAGGCTATATGCTTGTAGGTGCAAATAAAGGGAATCGTACTATTATGGATGTGTGAATTCTTACATGACTTAGAATGAGACCTTGGTAGGAGATGGCCTGGATGGAGTTCAAGATTCTTGGATTGATTTTTTCATTTTTTTTACTTTTTAATATCATTTACTATATTGACTGCATGAATCCATATATACATGCTATATTTATTTTATAGAGACATGAAATCATCATCTTTTTTATATGATTCATATTACTACTTTTGATTATTATTTAGTTCTTGGATGTTTATGAATGATTCCTATATATATATAATTATTGATATGATTCAGCTATTTATTTATTGATTATACCATTCTTCCACTCCATCCATGGTGAATAGTCTTCCCATGGACACACCCTAGGCCCTTGTTTCTAGTCAGTATCCTCTTCCATATGGGTAGGTATGCCGGAGGCCATATGGACCACCGGTTTGGGCACCTATGAGTGGTACCAAGTTCAGGGTATCACAAAGTAATATCATAGTTTTTTTAACTTACTATATTGAGACAATATATAGGATATTTAGAATTCTTTGGGGCTTTCTGATAAGATGTGTCAGGGAGTAGCTATCCCACGTTCGGGGAAATACCAAGTTTCCTAGAATAAGGAACCTTTTTTCTCCATTATTCCTATTACATTTGAATTAATTCCACTGTTAGGTGATGAAAAATCTATGTGATATTTTTTGTTATTATTATTTAGGGATCCTTCCCATCCTTGTCCTGATGAGATTAGTGAAAAGAATCATCGATCATGAATAATTTTAGGCACCTTTTAGGAAATTCACATGCCATGCATATGCCATGCCATATAGGAGCATTGTATTTCTTGCATTGCATGTGGATTTTATGAGTGTTTTAACTAATATAAATATAATTGAATAATATTTTATGAATGGAATTGAGAAACATAATTGGTACATAGAGTTACTTTTATAAACTAAACTGTGTTTTCCTGCTTAGGTTATAGAAGACACCCTAAGCATAAAATTATGGAATGTTGAGTCATGGGAAATTATTTTCATGGACTAGAACATATTATGGTTTGGGTTAAGTGGATTCTATACTTTAGTTCATGAGTTTTATGGGCCCTTATCAACTATTTGTGGTGATCTATTTGGTTCAAATATTTAAATAGAATTTTAATATAACTTTGAATTTAAAATTAAATTGAAATTGTATAATGGATATCTTGACCTAGACACAACATTATTTGTGGGAAGTAGATAAGGTCTCTTATGTTTTTCTTGATCGATTATACCATCAAGACCTTGATTTATGTATAAGAAGTGGGTTTTTTTTAATTAAAATGGATTTAAACCTATTTTATTTTAACATTGGTGTCTTAATCCATGATCAAATTTTATCTGAGGCATGTGTTTGGATTTTTCAGAGAAATGTCTCCACGACATCCTCAGGTTTCACGCTAGGATGGTGGTAAAGACCATACTCTAGAGGTGGTGGGCCTTAATCCACCAGTGATACCTATAGTAGTGACACATGTGGAACATATTTCTTTTCCTAATGTGGGATATGATTCCATGTTTCTAGGAGATTTTATATGGAATATTTAGACTATACAAGGAGCTCCACACTTTTTCCCTTATATGGGAGACTTGACTCAATAGTTTTAGCAGCAGTATCCACCCTTGTTTTTAGGGGATGTTGGAGCACCGAATTCCATTTTATGGATCAATACATTTATTTCTATATTCAATCATCTAGAGTTACCTCCTGATATGAGAGTGAATATCACCACTTATATGATTTGAGGATCTTCCAAATGTGGTGGGATATTTTGAACTAGGTCGGTCAGTATCAGGAAGTGACTTGGATGTATTTCAAATCAATATTATTGGACTATTTGTTACCTAATACCCTGAGGGACAATTTTTCTAGGGATTTAATGAACCTAAAACATGGTTCTATGATATTCATGGACTACTCATCTCATTTTACAGACCTTCAATTCTTTTCACCCATCTAAATTACAGATGAGTCGGTGAAAGTGAGACAGTTTAAGGGAAGTCTTAGGAATTCAATCTGTTCTTAGGTAAATTATTTTTGGTTGAATACCATATCTGATATAGTGAATGAGGAACTTATCACTATGAAAAACTTAAGGGAATAAGATGGTGTGAGATAGGGTGGTTCAAAGATGATATTGGTTACTAGTTTGATGAGCAGTTAGAAGTGACACTTTGAGACTATGTGCATGAGCAGTGGAATCCAGATGACACCCTCTAATAGTTATGTGGTTTTTCACTACTTTGGGAGGCCTATCCATAAAAATACTTAGATTCCTAGATACCCTATCTAGTTTAGATTTTGTGGTATATTTGGGTATCTTCGGCATTTTTGTAGGACCTTCAAATCTAAGCTGGGTGGGAGAGGATCCTTGGTAGTTCCACCTATAGGAGCAGGATCAGTAGAACCTACCTAGGAAGGTACTTGTTGTACTACTAGCTTTATAAGAATAGGATTAGGTCATGGACATGATACCATGCTTCAAATATATAGTTCCATTAGACCATACCTACTCAAGGTAGGCATGTTTCAACATAGGACCTGGGATCATGCCATATTTTTTCAATGCATCCTACTTCAGGAGCATGGTGTCAAACCATCTATTTTTTGGGAACTATTCTAGTATCCCCTACTATTGTATATACCTTATTCGAAACTAGTGCTTCCCATTACTTTATATCTATGGATTTTGTGGAGAGTCTTGGAATTCATGTTGAATATTCCAGTGGCATTATGACACTTGATACACCTTTTTGTTTATGATACAAAAGTGTAAGCTAATGTAGGGACTATTCTCTTAAGGTAAGAATCTATCGTTTCTTATGGTAATTATTCATTCTCAAGATGATGGGATTAGATTTCATTCTCAGGATGTACTGGTTCGTTCCTTAACATTCCCATATGGATTGTTATCCCCATAAGGTGTCATTTACATCACTAGATTGTGGTACTTCTATTCATAGGGGGGAGTGGGATGTCTAGGTTGGTAGAGATGGACCAAAGAATCTTGGGCTAGGAAGTGTGACTCACTAGATTTTCATTTTTTTATGGATGTTCTGGGACTATATTATATTAGATTCCTTCAAATAGTTGACCGATTCAAGGACTTTTTCCCCAATGACTTTTTAGGACTACCTCGTGAGGGAGAGGTAGAGTTTTCTATCAAGATATTGTATAAAGATTCACCATTATACATTACTCCCTAAATTATGGCTATTACTAATTTATAATAGCTCAAGAGGTGACTAGATGATTTGGAGGCCAAGGGCTTTATATGACTCAATATTTCTCCCTGGGGTTCAGCAGTCCTTTTCGCCGAGAAGGAAGGTGGAACCCTTGGGATTTTTGTGGATTTATAGAAATTGAATTATCTTATAATGGAGAATTGGTATGACTTAAATTGTATAGATGATATTTTTTAAAAACTTAGGGGAGTTAGGGTATTCAAAAATATCAAACTAAGATTGGGTTAACATAAGGTTTAAGTCAAGTCTTCATATATTCCACATACACCTTTATGTAGTCTATACTATTTATTTGAGTATCTAATTATTCAGTTCAGTCTTACAAATGCATCTTTCATCTTCATGGATTTAATGAGTATGGTTTTTCATCCCTATCTATATTCCTTTGTGGTGGTCTTCATATATGATATCTTGGTGTATTCTCATAATTGGAGTTACCATGCCACCTATCTTGAGATCATTTTTAATACACTAAGAGAGAACCAAACGTATTATAAGCTCATTAAATTTCACTTTTAGATAGAAAATGTTCACTTCCTGGGTCTTATAATCTCATGGTTAGGAGTTTTAGTTGACCCATAGAAAGTGAGAGTGGTGGTTACCTAGGAGAAACCCAAGAATGTTTTTTATATAAGAAGTTTCTTGGGGATTGGGGTTATTACATGAGATTTATACAAGAGTTATCATGCTTAGAAGAACATCTTATGGTCTTAACTAAGAAGGGGGTGGAGTTTATATGGTCATAAGCCTATGAGATAGCCTTTCAGGAGATGAATGGAAGATTGACTTCAGTACCGATCCTAATTATTCTAGAGATGGGAAGAAGTTGCACCATGTATTTTGATTCATCAGGTATTGGATAGGAGGATTTTTGATATAGGAAGATCAATTAATTACATATCGATCATGTTAGTTGAGGCCTCATGTAAGTAATTACTTGATGCATGATCTCAAGTTTGAAGTTGTTGCTCATGACTTGAATTGTTGAAGGCATTACCAGTTGGTAGAGAATTTGGTGGTGTTAAGAGACCACAAAAGACTCAGATATATTTTCACACAGCGTGACATGAATATTAGGTAGTGGAGATAGGTTGAATATCTATAGTCATTTAAATTCAAGATATCCTATAAACCTATGAAAGGAAATACTGTTTTCAATTCTCTAATCAGAAGGACATAGACACAGGTGGTACAAGAGGCCAATAGTAAGTGGAGAATTATGGATATGTTTTGTGAGATGCATGTATAGTTATAGGAATGTCATGGATATTCTGTAATTGAATTGTTATCAGTTCCCTCTTCACCACTGGAGAGAGTGAAGAGGAGTCATATTTTAGATCTTGAAGGCTTTGTCCTATGAGATAGTATTTCTGGTGAACAACCACCTATGGATTGTTATATTGATGATGAGGAAATCCTAAGTATATATGGTCATATTTGAGTTCCCAAAGACATGAGAGGGGATCTACTATGTGAGTCACATGCTTTTCAGTGGTAAGTGTACCCAGGTATCTCTAGGATGTATCATGATATGTGGCAATTGTATTTGTGGCCAGGGATGAAACATCGAATAATATGTTTTATCACTAGGTGTTCCACTTTTAAGAAGGTGAAGCTATATCACCAATGAACTGATGGCTTGTTACAGCCCCTAACAGTCCTATATGGGAAATCAGAAGATGTTGTGATTGATTTTCTCATTATCCTTTTGAGGTCTCCTTTAGGTATCGACGCAGTTTTGGTAGTCGTGGATTGACTGACTAAAGTAGCCCACTTCCTTCCTATTCACGAGACTTTCTCAGTTTATGAGATGGGGAGATTGTTTGTCTGTGAGATTATATGGATATACGGGGTCCCTCATACTATCATTTTAGATAGGGATTCTCATTTTTACATCGACTTTCTAGTAGGTTTTATAGAGTTATATGGGTACACAAGTTCTTATGATCATATCTTTTCACCCGCATACAAATATCCATTAGAAATAGACGATATAGGTGTTGGTGGACATTCTTTGAGCATTCATCCTTGATTTTGGTGGTTCTTTAGAGATGCCTATCCCTATCATTGAGTTTTCCTGTAAAAATAGCTATCATCCAGTGATTCATATGGATCCTTATGAGGCCATATATAGTATGTCATTCCATTCACCCCTGTTCTGGTTAGAGGTAGGAGAGGCAATGCAACCAGGTCCTTATCTCAATCCGGAAAATTTAAAGAAAATTTATCTTATTAATAAGTGTGTGTCTACCGATCATTTTAGACATAAATAATATGTTGATCACCATCAATGACCACTAGAGTTTTAGGTTGGGGATTGTTTATTCATATGGGTATCACCCAGACTCAATAATAGATGGATATAGAGGAAAGGAAAGCTATTGATTCATTGTGTTGGTCCATTTGAGATCTTGGAGAGAGTTGGGACAATAGTATATCAGTTTCTATTACCTCATAGGTACTGTTCCATGCCTGAAATCTTTCACCTTTCACATCTTCTCTATTATCATGACAACCCATCTAATAGTTTTGATCCAGAGGATGTTGAACTAGGTGTTAATGCTTCTCTTTAGGAGTATCTTATATGCATCATTGATCGGAGAATAAAGGATCATTGAGTCCATTTTTTCCCTTTATTATATTTGTTATGGTATCATGGTAGGTATAGGATGATACCTAGGAGAGGGAGGCCAATGTACGTTCTTAGTGGTAAGAGTTGTTCTCAGACAATAATTCCCTGCCCTGGGAAGGGTAATTTGGAGACAAATTTCATTATGGGGGGAATACTTTAAGAACATGATTTTTATATGAGGTACATATGATTTAAATTATATTATAATCCTATATCTTGGACCTAATATGTATACTTAATGAGATCATGATAGTTTCAGGGTTTTCTAGGTCTATTTCAGAGCTCAGCACTCTAGTTGGTGGAGAAAATAATTGGGTCTCATAGTTAATTGAAACCAAGTGAGATATTCCACACAATTTATCCTAATTGTATGGTGATATTTAGTGTGAAAAGTAGGGAGAACAGTCTTCCCTAACCTTGTGTAAAGGGACGCATTACCATGTGGGTTTTGTGCACTATTTAATAGAGTAATATGGAATGGTTGGAACATGGCTTCTCAAACAGTGTGGCCAAACTATGTGGGTTCCCACTTAAGGTGGTGACTTGTGCACAGTTGGCAGAAATTTTATCCAACTGTGTGGAAATACCAGGAAACCTTCTATTTTTTTTGGTGAAATTACTATTTTTCCCTTAAAAACTTATTAAATCATCCCACCACCTACTTTCTTCAATCCAGTGCATAGGAGAGACTTTCCTAATCTCATTGAGCTCTTAAGTTCGATCAATATGGGTTCTTTGATATCTCAGATGTCCAAACTCTAATTTGAAAAGTATTTTCCTCATTGGATCTACGTAGTTATGATCTTCATTTATCTTGCTCTGTTCATCATTTCTCTTTCTCTTAGCAGAGTTATTTAGGTGTAGGATCTTATGACATGTTTTCAGGTCATTCATCTATTTTACCATTTTCTCCAAATATGTACAAATCCAAAGGCTGATATTGGAAAAGTTCTCTTCTACATGAATAAGGTAGGTGGTTTAGTTCTTATCTCTCAAATTTGAGATGTTCTGTAATATGTGACTTTATTCCAAATGCCAGTGTCATCATGTATTTCCCCTAAATTGAATATGTATTAAATTGGTTTCCCTTCTTGGAACCAAATTATTTTCTAGAACACAATTCATATTGAGATCATCAAACTCATAGTGATCCACCCCTATAAGAGTTCCCATTTTCATGGATAATTTAATATCATGATAAAATTGCCACAACACCTATTGGTGTGTTTGGTTTTACTTCTAAATGGTGATATAATAATTTTTAATGGGTGAATGTGGGGTTTTAGCATAGCTAAAACACTTATCAATTAAATATGGATTTAATGAAGGTGAATGGTATGACCATGTCGCCTAATTAAATTATAAAATGGTTATATCCTTCTGGTTATAAAATGTTAATGAGTTGTGAATTAACTTTCATCTCATATTAAATCCTTGACTATTTTCAATTGATATGATGGGGGCATGAAGACCCTTCAATTATAATTTGGTCACGGTGACCCCTATGGTTAATTTATGGGTAGGAAATATCTCTTTAAGTTGTTATGAATGGGAATGTAATCCCTTCTATATGTATTATGATATGGTAATTTCATCCCTATACTATTATATCGGGCACAACATCCCTATGTAGTGATACAGGCATGTCAATCCTTTATAAATGTGATACCGGACATGGTGACCCTATGATATGATATTAGGCTTGGTGACCCTTACGATTATGATACTGGGCATGGATTCCCATATTACTAAGACAACCAGAATGGTGACACTATGATATGGTACTGGGCATGGAAACCCTTATTGTTATGATATAAGGAACGGTGTCCCCTATTCTTATGTTACTAGGCATGGGGACCCTTACTATTGGGATATTGGGCATGGTGTCCTTTGATATGCGTGATAATAATGTTACAACTTATGGATTTCTGAGTTATGTCTTGGGTATAGGATAATAGCAGTAGCCACATATATGTCTATAGACATCACTGTGTATACAATCCATATATGTGCATACACCTGGCTAGTTGCTCAGAGATATTTTGGCACAGCCCGAAGCAGGTAGAGTCAACTTGGTTTTTCTTTAGGAACCAAAACCAAGAAATTTATAGTTATTATTATTTCATTTAATTATTATATTTACACACTTCCATGTTATATACATAAACTAGATATTTATAGATGCCATTGGTGGTGTCCTACTGAGTTTATCTCTCACCCTATCTAGGCCGCTGATGGTAACCAAGCAGACTATATGCTTGTAAGTATTGATAAGGGGAATTTTCCTCTTACATATTCATGAATTATTGCATGAATTAAGATAGGATCTTAGTATAATATTACCAAGATGGAGCTTAGGATGCTTAGATAGATTTTGGTTTTTTTGTTCCTTTTTTATACCTTGTGCTCTATTGACTGCCAGATCCATATATAAATCTTCTCCTTATTTTTTAGAGACTTGATATCATCATTTTTATATATAATTCATATTGCTACATTTTATTATTATTTAGTTATTTGATTTTTATATTTTCTTATTTTTCCTTTTTTATTATTGATATGCTTCTACTATTTATCTATTTAATATACTGTTGTTCTACTCTAAAAATAAGATTTGTTTTTTATTAAATGTTTTATAATTCATATATATATATATATATTAATTTAAATATATATATATATACTTATTGGAATATAAATTTTATTTAAATATATATATATTTAATTAGATATATAAATAAATATTTTTATAAATATTTTTTTATAATTATAAATATTTTTACTAAAGAGGTCTGAGTGTGATTTGGGATGCCAACCCACACCCAAAAAGTTTATTAATAAATATATTTACATAATTATATGTTGGATCTATCCACTATTTCTCCTACTTCAAAGATTCTGGTGTTGGAGTATCTCATCATAGAGGGGATGTCATGCATGTTAAATTCGATCTTGATGTGGTCATTAAGTGATTGGAGAAAGGCAGGAATTCGATTGTTGCTCAGATTTTATTACATAGGGGTTCCAAACCTTGGAAAGTTGGTGACCTGGATATACTCCTCTTGAAGATTTGGGGTTTTTGGGACAACACAACATCTTCCTTGGTCATGGATTCTACCATATTCTTTTTCACATAGAGGAATATAAAATGGGTTCATGGGGATTTTGTTCACTATCTCTGAAGTCGGGTTTTCTTCATATTATAGAATGTAGTCATGATTTAAATTCATTATAAGAATACAATTATTTTTTTCAATCAAGGATCAAGGTACATGGGTTACACTAGATACATTGGAACTCATGTATTTTGTGTGACATTACCATTATGATCATAATTCCCATGAAATTTGACAGATAGGAAATTTTATTAGGTTCGACCATTAAACATGTATACTAGTTGAAATTGATCTATTCAAAACTATGGTTGAGAAAGTAATAATATCAACTGAGGACGAGGAGGTTAAACTATTGATACAATATGAAAAAAATTCCTCATTTCTTTTCAGACAATATAATGATTAGTCATGCCATGATGAATTGTAGTATGGAAATGATGTGGTCCTTATTCTCAAGAAGAGGCCATGATGTGAATCAATGCCTCAAGAATCAAAAAACTGTCTAAAATTTATAATATTTATGGGGAAAATAAGGACAATACCAGGTTTCCCCCTTATTATCATTCCATTAAAGGAACACTCTCAAATAATAATGATTAGATGAAGCACTTGTGTTCCTATGCAGAGGTTGTAGGGGTAGGGGTGTCTATATCTGTGGACACTCAGTCCTATGCTTCTGTCCAGAACACTATTGGGGATAAATGTATGGAATTTAAGGATAGGTTATAAGATCTACAATTTGTAAGTGTGGATATTGTGAATAATCCTTCATGTCAAAAGATATTGTGGTAGACTATGTATAATATTGTCAGATTGCACCTACTTCCATGGATAATAGAAATGTTCGATGCAAGAATGTTATGTTAATGATTGAAAATGTTTTATCTAATGATAAAACTGAGTTTCATATTGAAATGTAGGGAGATTTTGAATATGAAATTCGTAATGAATGATATCTACCCATGGACAAAGGAAAAGTAAAAAACAAGCTAGAGGAAAATGTCTCACTAAAATTGAGGAAGACCATCTCTCATCCATTGTGGACCAGTTCTCCAAATTGATTAAACAATCAGTTGGTAGACAAGGATTATGGGGACATTTCTAGATAGGGTTCTAGGAAAGGAACCCAACAAGAATACCTGAATAATTTAGGGAAAATATTGGTGGATAATGATGGATTCCAATTGGTCATCCATCGGAAGTCTAAATATTATGAGTCACAATCTCAGTCTATGTAGGTTCCATATTCTCTGATCCCAATATAGACTAAACCTCTAGGTGATGAGTCTTTTCATATTATGGTATGATGGTGCTGAGAATGTGGGGTTGTTTTTTCCTTCCCACTTCACTGATCTGATGAAAATGTTTCATCTTTCCTTTGGAAAGGCCTCCAATAAAGCGTGAGATATTTCACAGGCCATGAACTCTAGTATCATACCTCGAGAACACCATGAAGGTGAAAGACCAACTAAATGCCTCATTTCTGAAGTGGAAGGTTGGTATTTCTCACAGCTTGAAGCCCCTTTCACTATAATGGATCCGAAGGTAATTGGTTTCACTGACTATTTAACATTTTAGAAAAACAATTCCATTAAAATTGAAGATGGATTTTTATTCAACTAAATGATGGATTTTAGGGAGCTATCATTGAACTTTTGGATTTGCAACATTCTCAGGGTCTCCTCTGAATCATCTTCAGATGAATAATATAGCCCCCCACAAAGGGCCAAGACATGGTGAAGAGGTTGACATCCAAAGAACAGTCGAAAATATCCAAGGAATTTGGGAACTAGAAACTGACTTACTATGTTTATATTTTCCTTAATGGGGGCATATTTTGTCTTAATTGACAATTTACATTATTTTTATGTTTTATTTTTGTTATTAATAAATTTAGGGCCATGGGTTTGTTATCAAAGTCCATGGATAACCCGTTTTGGTATATTTATTTATTTATAATTATAATTATAAATAAATATTTTTATTAATAATTTTATATAATTATAAATATAATTATATATATTAATATAACTATATATATATATAATTACATATATTTATTAATATATAAGTATGTATAATTATAAATATAATAAATATATTATTATTTATATATTTTAGTATACTTTTAAAATTATTTAAATGTATATTTATTTATTTATAATTATAAATATAAATTAATATTTTTAAAATATTTTTATAAAATTATAAATATATTTATATAATTAAATATATTTATATAATTATATGTCTATTTATATTAATATATAAATATATATAATTATAAATATAAGGGAGAGGTATGGTTGGGCGGTGAGAGCTTCTCGCTCCTCATGATGACGATTAGGGTTCCTCATTCATGGTGGCTCATCTTCATTATCCGTTCAAGATATTCCTCACTCATAGGATAATTGACTCCCATAAATCCTTCCGCAATAGGTTGTAACCTTATAAGAGAAATTGTAAAAGATATCCTATGATTGATGAAGGTAGAGTTAAGTGATATTTATCTTTCTACGTAGGTCTTGCTCTGAATGAAATCCAATGAAAAGGAACCACAACTCAAAATAGGGAAGATTTGGTTGGGTTATCAGAGAGATTAGAAATTGGTGAGCACTCCATAATAGTAAGAATTATTTTTCCCAGGGGTTCCAAACCATTGATGGTCAGGGAGCTGGTTAATCATCTCATGGCAATTTAGGGATTCTCAAATTAGAAATGTGTGTCTTTGGGTCATGGATACTACCATTTTATTTTTACCTCAGAACACCAGAATATGTTTGCATGGGGATTTTAAGAACCAGAATCTTCGTTTCAGGTATGTTTTTCCTTTTCTGGTCATTTTTGAGAAAAAGAGTAAAATCTGTAAATTTTCGAAGTACACACTGTGTACATTATAAGTACACACCGTGTACCTTGTTTCCACGCGAGGCCGTGTGCTGGCCGAGTCCGGGACACACACACGGTGTGTAGGGGTGATGTGGAGGCTGCTTAAAGTGGAGTACGGAAGGGAAAAGTACAGGCCATGTACCCCAAAATTACACGTCGTGTACTTTCTTTTTTCATTAAACGGACCAGGGTCACACATAATAAAAAAAACACCTTCTTCTCCAAGTTCTTCGACCGAGAGCACCCAGTACAGCCGCGAACATCCTCCAATCCCCCGAGCCTCCGTCTATTTTCTAAATCGACCATCGTCGATTGCGTTGAACCACAACGATGAGCTCTTCCTTCTTCTTGAGTTTCATTCCATGATTTTCCCTCTTTCCCGAGATATTGTGGGTTGAACGATTTGTGTGTTTTGTAGATCTATGATGTTCTAAGGAGAATCAAGCCTCGTGGTTCAAGTATATCGATCTCATATAATCAAGGTAGATTGTTTGTGCCTTACCTTTAGAAGACTTGAGTTTTATGTACAATTTCCACCAACACCCGTGAACGGGGTATTGCGTGTTTACCATTTTTCCCCTTTTGTTTTCCTGCCTTTCTTTTATACTTTTGTGGAGGTAATTTGACCATGTTTGAGGATAATTGCTATGCTTGGATGTTTTTCCCATGCCTTGTTCTTTTTGTGACCTTTGGGTTTTGTTATCCTTTGGCCGTTATACCTGTTTTCCATTCCTTGTGACTTTAGGATGGAATGATACTCTTGACGTGCTTGTTATTCTGTAGAATGGTTAGCCAAGTATCTCTTTTGGTGTACTTGGTCCTCATAGAATTATTATGCACTAAATGGCATGGGGACATGAGAACATGGTGCTATAGACTATAAGGGATAGATTGAGTGAGCTTCCCAGAGAGTCTGGGATATTATAGACTACAGGAGGGTAGACCGAGTGAGCTTCCTCAGAGATCCTTGGTTATTGTAGACTATAGGGGATAGATCGGGTGAGCTTCCCAGAGAGTCTTGGATATTGTAGACTGTAGGGGATAGACCGAGTGAGATTCATAGAGATTCTTGGATATTATAGGCTACAGGAGGGATAAGCCGAGTGAGCTTCCCAGAGAGTCTTGGATATTATAGACTACAGGAGGGTAGACCGAGAGAGCTTCCTCAGATAGTCTTTAATTTTTTGATTTTCTTTAAAACCTTTCCAGGATAGAGAAGTAATTGACTGAGTGAGCTTCCTTAGAGAGTTTGTGATAGACCTGAGACTATAGGAGGATTGACCAAGTGAGCTCCTCAGATAGTTTCTAGAACTTGGGTCTATAATAGGGTTAAACTATGTGATCTTCCTCAGAGAGTCCCTAACTACCATAGACTATAAGGGTAATTTACTGAGAGATATTCCCCAGAGAGTCTTATAATGTTTCATATGACCAAACCAGAGGGGTTAGGTTGAGTGCACTACTAGAGGGTTGTTGGTACTTCTTGTATAGGACCAGAGGGGTTGGCTGCGAGTACTTCCCAGAGGGGTTTCTGTTGTGATTAGCCGTTTGCTTCACTGTTGCTTGTTGTTTTGTGGATTGATTACTATTGTATATCAACCTTTTTCTTCTTACTGCTTACTACCTACTATTTACTGTTACTGTTTTCTGCATACTGTACTATTACCTACCATATGCTCACTGACTGTTAGGCACAGATCTTCGGGTAGTTGCCTACTAGGATTTAGTCTGACACCCTATTTGGGCTATGAGTTTTGGCCCAAACAGACTATGTTGTTGTATGTATAGACAAGGGAAAGCACCCTGTGACTTCTAGTACTTGATTGCTTTGGCGAAGGAGAACATGGGACCAAGCTTAGGCTTGTGATGCAGAGGATGTGTTTGTCTTTTATTTTGTACTTGTTTTGATACTGTTTGTATTTCCAGCATTGTGACCTATTTGGATGTTTTCCTAGATATGTATCATGAATCATTTGATATATACATATGTGCTCCAGTGGTTTATTGTTTTAGTCTTATACTGTTTACTTGTGAATTTTTGTTGGATATTTACTGCTTCTGCTATTGCATGTTTTGTTTACTTCCATTGTGTACTCTGCCAATGAGGGAATAGTTTCCCACTATCACACCCAAGGCCCTCACTACTAGTCGGCAGCCTCTGGAATTATTTTAGGTATGTTTTTCCTTTTCTGGTCATTTCTGAGAAAAAGAGGAAAATCTGGAAATTTTTGAAGTACATGATGTGTACTTTATAAGTACACGCCGTGTACCTTGTTGCCATGCGAGGCTGTGTGCTGGCCATGTCCAGGCCACACACATAGTGTGTAGGGGCGATGTGGAGGCCACTTAAAGTGAAGTACGGAAAGGCAAAGTACATGCTATGTACCCCAAAAGTACACGCCATGTATTTTCTTTTTTTCATTAAACGGACCAGGGTCACGCCTAATCGACAAAAACACCTTCTTCTCCATGTTCTTCGACCTAGAGCACCCCATACAACTGCAAATGTCCTTCGAACCCTCGATCCTCCATCTGTTTTCCGAATCGACTGTCGTCGATTGCGTTGGAACCACAATGGTGAGCTCTTCTTTCTTATTGAGTCTCATTCCATGATTTTTCCTTTTTCTTGAGATATCATGGGTTGAATGTTTTGTGCGTTTTCATAGATCTATGTCGTTCTAAGGAGAATCAAGCCTCGTGGTTCAAGTATATCGATCTCCTAGCATCCAGGTAGGTGTTCTGTGCCTTACCTTTAGAAGTCGTGATTTTTATGTGAAAAGTTCCACCAATACCTGTGAACAGGGTATTGCGTGTTTACTGTTTTGCCCCTCTTGTTTTCCTGCCTTACTTGTATGCTTTTTTAGAGGTAATTTGACCATGTTTGAGGATAATTTCTATGATTGGATGTTTTTCCCACGCCTTGTTCTTGTTATGACCTTTGGTTTTTGTGAGCCTTTGGTCATTATACCTGTTTTCCATGCCTTGTGACCGTAGTATGGAATGATACTCTTGACATGCTTGTTATTCTATAGAATGGTTAGCCAAGTATCTCTTTAGGTGTAATTGGGCCTTATATAATTATTATGCACTGACTGGCATAAGGCCGTAAGAACCTAGTGCTATAGACAATAAGGGATAGACCGAGTGAGCTTCCTAGAGATTCTTGGATATTATAGACTACAGGAGGGTAGACCGAGTGATCTTCCTCAGAGAGTCTTGATTATTGTAGACTACAGGGTATAGACTGAGTGAGCTTCCCAGAGAGTCTTGGATATTATAGACAATAGGATGGTAGAACAAGTGAGCTTCCTCAGAGAGTCTTTACTTTGTTTTATTTTCTTTAAAACCTTTCCAAGCTAGAGAATAAATTAACTGAGTGAGATTCCTTAGAGAGTTTGTGATAAACCTGAGACTATAGGAGGATTGACTGAGTGAGCTCCTCAGAGAGTTTCTAGACCTTGGGGATATAAGAGGTTTGACCGCGTGATCTTCCTCAGAGAGTCCCTGATTACCTTAGACTATATGGGGAATTGACCCAGCGAGCTTCCCCAGAGAGTCTTATAATTTTTCCTATGACCAAACCAGAGGGGTTAGGCTGAGTGAACTACCCAGAGGGTTGTTGGTACATCATGGATAGGACTAGAGGGGTTGGATGTGAGTACTTCCCAGAGGGGTTCATGTTGTGGTTTGCTGTTTGCTTCACTATTTCTTGTTGTTCTGTGGATTGATTACTGTTACTGTTACTGCTTGCTGATTACTTCCTGTTGATTACTGTTACTGTTACTGCTTGTTGATTACTACCTATTGTCTACTTTTACTATTCACTGCTTACTGTACTATTACCGGCCGTAAGCTCACTGACTGTGAGACACATATCTTCAGGTGGTTGCCTACTGGGATTTAGTCTCACACCCTGTTTGGGCCATGATTTTGGGCCCAAACAGACTATGTTGTTGCAGGTATAGAGAAGGGAAATCACCCTTCGACTTCTTGTACTTGATTGCTTTGGAGTATGAGAGCATGGGACCAAGCATAGACTTGCGATACAGAGGAGATGTTTATCTTTTCTTCTATACTTTTTTTGGTACTATTTGTATTTCCAGCATTGTGACCTAATTGGATATTTTCCTACATATGTATCATGCATCATTTTATATATACATATGTGCTCTAGTGGCTTATTGTTTAGTCTTCCGCTGTTTACTTGGGCATTATTGTTGGATATTTACTGCTTCCGCTATTGCATGTTTTGTTCACTTCTGCTGTATACTCTGCCAATGAAGACATAGTTTCCCCACGATCATACCCAAGGCCCTCACTGCTAGTCGGTAGCCTCTGGCGTTTTTGTAAATGCGTTTGAGGCCATGTGACCAACCTGGTACGGGGCGCCTTTGGGTGGCTTTCGGAACCAGGACGTTACAATGTGGTATCAGAGCGAGGTCGTTTCTCTTGATTTACTATTTGAAACATTTAGCTAGGGATATGATGGATTCAGTACTTAGTAATAAGTTGTGCCTGGGAGTAGCTAACCTGTGTATAGGGAAAATCCAATCTACCTCGTTTATTGCAGTTTTTTGATTTTGAGATTTTATAGTTGATATGATTTCACCTAGAGTGATTCACATGCCTTGTGTTATTATTGTTGTGCTAGTGTAGTTCTATTTATGTCACAACCCGATGAGATGAGGGTATTCCATCTCATGCATCATATAGGCACTTGTTAGAAATCACATTCCATGCATTCTTACCATGCCATCTAAGGTGTATATGCGATTTCATGTTGTTGTGATAGACATTGTATAGATTATGCATTCTATTGTGATAAATGCTTTGGTAGAATCCCTGCAGTTTGATAGAGGAATTGTTTGTATTGTGCCTTTCTTATATGAGCACCAAATTTTGGTTATTGAGGTGTTATGGGCCCTCATGAATCGGAACTCGGTGGATCATTAAATTGTTTACCTTGTATATGATATGATGAAGATTCCAAGATTTGATTCGTGGGGAGTATGGGCCCTCACAGATTGAAATTTGGCACTGTCATGCTTGTTTTTCAGTGTTTTCTGGGCTTTGGTTCTGTTTCTGAGCTACTGCCTGGAAAAAACCAGAATACACGGCGTGTACTTGACTACATGCCATGTAGTTTTAAACCGTGTCACTGACTGTGTGAGCAGAAACATGGGGTGGTGAAAAAGTTTTCAGAAAAAACACACTGTCTAGATTCGTTACATGCCGTGTAGTAATGAGCCGTGTACCCGGCCGTGTAACTAACAACACGGGTCAGGGAGGCTCATGTAGTACACGCCGTGTTGGTACAAACACTCCATGTAGTCTTTTTCTAGGTACCCGGTCTTGTCACGAACAACACAGGTCAGTGTTATCTCTTCTATACATTCCGTGTTTTTTCGGAACACGCCATGTAAGGGTCAGCCGTGTAGCCGGCCATGTAACTAACAACCCCGGTCACCGAAGCCTTGTCTAGTACACGTCATGTTCTTAGTGAAAACGCCATATTGTATAGTGCTAAGAAGAATGTGTGGGTTATCCATGTAAAGAGACTCGGGCAGGAGACTAGAGTGAAGTACATGCCATGTGTGGGGACAACACGCCATGTAGTCCGAGGTGTTACATGAAAAGAGGTGGTAGTAGTACAAGACCATGTGTATGGACTTAAGGAACATGCCATGTAGTTTTATACACGTCATGTAGTCGTGTTTAGTAAACTTGAGTGTTTGTTTCTCTTGTTACCATTTTTTACTCTTATGTTCTCTGTCCTTGATAATCCTGATCTAAGGTGTGATTTTGATCTTTTAGAGCTATGCCTCCGAGACGTCCTCCGGTCGTACGCCAGCTGGAAGATGGTGATCAGACACCGAATATGGATGATCAGGGACCTCTTGCAGATCCTCTTGTTGTGCCAGCCTTGGCACCATCAGTTATACCCATTGCAGGAACCAATGCGCAGTTCAGGGATGACTTCCTGAGGATGATGCAGGTTTTTCAGGGAGCGCCTCCTCCTGCCCCATCGATGTATGAGTTGACGCGGGTTTTCCAGCAGTAGAATCCTCCTACTTTCTCAAGTGATGGAGGACCCCAGGATGAAGAGTCGTGGTTAGAGGCCATGCTAACAATCTTCGATCATCTGGAGATACCTCCGGAGAAGAGAGTGAAGCTTGATACTTATATACTCTGAGACACCGCCAAGAGGTGGGGGGAGGTGATCTCACAGTTAGGGCGCCAGGAGAGAATGACTTGGGATGAGTTTCGGCGCATCTTCTACGATTAATTCTACCCAGAGACCTTGAGGGCCGATCGATCCCAAGTGAATATCTTCAGGTTGACTTCTATATCCTCTATCATCAACCAGAAACTGATCACTGAGCGCAATTTGAGAGAGGCCTTGGAGCAGTAAGCCAGGGTGTTTCGACATCCAGAGTCAGTGTTCCTCCTAATGATACCAGGAAGCACCACAAGGATCTATCTTGAGGAGATCAGAGTCGACAGAGTGCATCTTCTGGTAGCCAGGTAGTATGCTACCAGGGTGGTAGGAGTGGGCATACTAGGACTCAGTGCCAGAGAGACCCGATGGAGTGCCAATCTTGTGGCTAGATGGGTCATCTTTACCGTTTTTGTCAGAACTTCTAACCTACAGCTGGTGGTAGGGGTTCTTCTATGACCTCACGTATAGGAGATGTATCTCCAGTTTCTCACCAGTTCGAGAACCGGAGTTCTTCCAACCGTTCGGGCCGAGGTGGAGGTCACGACCATGGCGTTTAGTCACCATGTTACCAGCAACATCAGAGTGGATCAGCTCAGAGTGGTCATCCAAGAGTGCAGGGTTGCGGGATAGGCCATACTTTCACTATGCATCAGACCCTTCAAGAGTAGGATCCTAGACCTTCTACAGTTTGAGTACGATCTTTCTATCCTCAGTTTTATCTTCATCCCTCTTCTATACTGGTGCTTCAAATAGTTTTATCTCTGTTACTGTTGTGGAGAGACTTGGGCTCTGTATCTTTTCGTCTTCTGACATGTTGACTCTTGATACACCGTTGGGAACAAGGAATTCTAATGTACGTCAGTGCAGAGAGTGACCTATTGAGGATTCAGGGTGTCACTTCTTATGGGACCTTTATGTCCTAGAGATGACAGGCTATGATGTCATTCTCAGTATGGACTGGTTAGTTCCCCTCTAGGTAGTCGTCGATTTCTATTACCGTAGGGTGAGTTTCGTATCACCATAGGGTGGATCTTTTCTCCATAGAGGCGAGTGGGATAACCAAGTGGGTAGAGATGGACCAGAGCATCATGGGATAGGAGGAGTTATAACACAGATTGCCAGTCTTTATCTGGATGACCAGGGAACTTCACAGTTATACATTCCTCCAGTGGTGGATCATTTCAGGGATGTCTTTCCAGAGGACTTTTCAGGTTTTCCTCTGGAGCGTGAGGTAGAATTTTCTATTGAACTCATTCCAGGAGTAGCACCGGTGTCCATTCCTCCTTATAGGATGGCTACACCTGAGTTTCAAGAGCTCAAGAAGCAGTTGGAGGAGTTGCAGGTAAAGGTTTTCATCTGACCCAATACTTCTCATTGGGGTTCTCCTGTCCTGTTTGTGATGAAGGAAGACGTCACCCTTAGGCTTTATGTGGATTATCAGAAGTTAAACCAGTTGATGGTCAAGAACCGATATCCCTTTTCAAGGATCGATGACTTCTTTGATCAGCTCTAAGGATCCCGAGTGTTCTCGAAGATTGATTTGAGGTCCAGTTATCATCAGTTGAACATTAGACCATCAAATATACCTCTGACAGCCTTCAGGAGCATGTATGGTCTATACGAGTATACGGTCATGCCGTTTGGTCTCACAAACATGCCAGCAGTTTTCATGGCACTGATGAACTGAGTTTTCCATCTGTACTTGGATTCATTCATGGTTGTTTTCATGGATGACATTTTGGTGTACTCTCACACTCGACATGACCATGCTATCCACCTTGATATCGTTTTGAGTACACTAAGAGAGCATCGTATTTATGCTAAACTCTTGAAATTACACTTTCTGATGGATCAGATTCACTTCTTGGGTCACTTTATCTCAGAGACAAGAGTATCAGTGGACACAGAGAAAGTGAGAGCTGTAGTTTCCTAGGATTAATAGAAGAATTTCATTGAGGCATGGAGTTTCCTAGGGCTGGCTGGATACTACAGGCATTTCATACAGGACTTTTCACGCCTTGCAGCACCACTAACTGGTCTGACCAAGAAAGGTGCGAAGTTCTTATGGTCAGATTCCTGTGAGTCAGCCTTTCAGGAGTTGAAAGGGAGATTGACGTTAGCAACAATTCAATTCTTTCCAAATCTAGGCAAGAGCAATACAGTCTACTGTGATGATTCAGTTATCAGGCTAGGAGCTGTGCTTATGCAGGGATATGAGGTCGTTGCTTACGGGTCTTGGTAGTTAAGACCGCAAAAGAGAAACTGCCAGACACACGATTTGGAGTTGGCAGATATTGTTCATGCCTTACACTGTTGGAGACATTACCTTCTAGGAGTGCACATTGGGGTTTTCACTGACCAAAAGAGTCTCAAGTACATCTTCCCTTAGCATGATCTAAATCAGATACAGCATAGGTGGGTCGAGTATCTTCAGTCCTTTGACTTTGAGCTTGCCTATATGCCGTGAAAGGGCAACGCTGTGGCTGATGAGTTGAGTAGGAGAACTTAGATTCAGGCAGTTTAGGAGGCCAGCAGTGAGTGGCAGCTTATGGATCTGTTCTCTGAGATGCATTTGGAGGTTCATGACAAACAAGGGCAGACTTTTATATCTTCTATAGCTATTACCTCTACCCATCTTGATCGGGTACGGATGAGGTATCTATCAGACTCATAAGGCCTTGTCCTGCAGGAGAGGGTGTTAGGAGAGGACCCTCCTCCTGGATGGACAGTGGGAGAGGATGAGATCTTGTGTTTCCAGGGACACATATGGGTTCCATTAGAAATATGTGAGGAGCTGATGCAGGATTTCCATTATTCAGTTTGGGCAGTTCATCCTGGCATCACCAAGATGTATTGGGATCTTCATCGCCAATATTGGTGGCCAGGTATGAAGAGATATGTTTCTGGGTTTTTTATGAGGTGTTCTACTTGTCAGCAGGTGATAATGAAGGATCAATGACCAGTAGGGCTTTTACAGTAGTTACCCATTCCCGAGTGGAAGTGGAACGATGTAACTATGGACTTCGTGACCAGGTTACCGCGGTCGCCTCGAGGAAGTGATTCTGTTTGGGTTGTCTTCAACAGGATTATGAAGGTTACTCATTTCTTGCTGATCAAGGAGACCTTCAGTGTTGATGAGATAGGATGGTTGTACATCCGAGAGATTGTACGTCTGCATGGATTTCTACACTCCATTTTTTCAGACAGGTATGCGCGTTTTACTTCTCGGTTCTGGAAGGGGCTTCAGAAGGCTTTGGGCATACAAGTACTTTTGAGTACGACATACCATCCCCAAAAATATGGCCAATATGAGCATATGATCTAGGTGCTTGAGGATATGCTCTGATCTTTCATTCTAGAATTTGGAGGTTCTTGGGAGAAGCATGTTCTGCTTATGGATTTTTCCTATAACAATAGTTTTCAGGCGACTATTCAGATGGCACCTTATGAGGCTTTGTACGGTAGGCCATGTCGATCACCTTTGTTCTGGATAGAGGCATGAGAGGAAGCCTTGTTGGGACCTTATCTTGTTCAGGAGGCCTCAGTGCAGATTGAGTTGATTCGGAAGAGGATGGCAATAACACAGTCTCGACAGAAATCTTATGTTAATCAGTGGAGACGACCTCTGGAGTTTGAAGTTGGGGATCAAGTTTTCATGCGTGTCACACTGAGGTTGGGACAGAAGAGGATTCAGAGACAGGGTAATCTTTCACCATGGTATGTTGACCCATTTTAGGTATTGGAGAGAGTTGGTCTGGTTTCCTATCGGTTGCATGTTACCTCAGAGGTACCGGGCTATGCACGACGTCTTCCACATCTCTTAGCCCCGACGTTACCTTTCAGACTCTTCTCATGTCTTTCAACCAGAGGAGGTTGAGCTTGAAGCAGATGCGTCATTTGAAGAGCATCCTATCCGGATTTTTGATCGCATTACGAAGGTTCTCTGTGGCCAGTCTGTTCCTCTAGTACGGGTGCTACGACAACAAGAGCGAGTATAGGACGAGACCTGGGAGAGGGAGGCTGATGTACGATCACAGTGGCCGGAGCTATTTGGGGTTTCTTATTCTACACCTCTGTAGGGAAATTCAAAGAATAATTTCTTTAAGGGGGGAAGTTTTTAAGAACACAGATCTTTGTTTCAGGTATGTTTTTACTTTTTGGTCGTTTTTGAGAAAAAGAGGAAAATCTGGAAATTTTCGAAGTACACGCCCTGTACTTTATAAGTACACGCTGTGTACCATGTTGACACGTGAGCCCGTGTGCTGGACATGTTCGGGACACACACACAAGGTGTAGGGGTGATGTGGAGGCCACTTAAAGTGGAGTACGGAAAGGCAAAGTACACACAGTGTACCCTAAAATTACACGCCGTGTACTTTATTTTTTTCATTAAATGGACCGGGGTCGTGCCTAATCAATGAAAACACCTTATTCTCCAGGTTCTTCGACCGAGAGCGCCTCGTACGACCGTGAACGTCATCTGAGCCCCCGAGCCTCCATCTATTTGCCGAATCGACCGCTGTCGATTGCGTTGGAACCGCAGCAGTGAGCTCTTCTTTCTTCTTGAGTCTCATTCCATGATTTTTCCTCTTTCTCGAGAAATCGTGGTTTGAATGTTTTGTGCATTTTCATAGATCTATGTCATTCTAAGGATAATAAAACCTCTTGGTTCAATTATATCAATATCCTAGCATCCAGGTAGGTTGTTTGTGCCTTACCTTTAGAATTCTCGAGTTTTATGTGCAAATTTCCACCAATACCTATGAATGGGGTATTTCATGTTTACCATTTTCCCCTTTTGTTTACCTTCCTTGCTTGCATGATTTTGTAGAGGTAATTTGACCATGTTTGAGGATAATTGTTGTGCTTGTATGTTTTTCCCATGCCTTGTGCTTGTTGTGACCTTTGGGTTTTGTTAGCCTTTGGCTGTTATACCTGTTTTCCGTGACTTGTGACCATAGGATGGAATGATACTCTTGACATGATTGTTATTCTATAGAATGGTTATCCAAGTAGCTCTTTATGTGTACTAGGGCCTTATATCATTATTATGCACTGACTAGCATGGGGCCGTGAGAACCTGGTGCTATAGACTATAAGGGATAGACCGAGCGATCTTCCCAGAGAGTCTTGGATATTATAGACTACAGGAGGGTAGACCGAGTGAGCTTCCTTAGAGAGTCTTGGGTATTGTAGACTACAGGGGATAGACTGAGTGAGCTTCCCAGAGAGTCTTGGATATTATAGACTATAGGAGGGTAGACCAAGTGAGATTCCTCAGAGAGTCTTTACTTTATTTGATTTTCTTTAAAACCTTTCAGGCTAGAGAAGGAATTGACTGAGTGAGCTTCCTTAGAGAGTCTGTGATAGACCTGAGACTATAGGAGGATTGAATGATTGAGGTACTTAGAGAGTTTCTAGACCTTGGGGCTATAAGATGGTTAGACAGTGTGATCTTCCTCAGAGAGTCCCTGACTACCCTATACTATAAGAGTAATTGACCGAGAGAGCTTCCCCAGAGAGTCTTATAATTTTTCATATGAACAAACCAGAGGGGTTAGGCTGAGTGCACTGCCCAGAGGGTTGTTGGTACCTCTTGGATAGGACTAGAGAGACCTGATGGAGTGCTGATATTGAAGAAAGATGGGTCATATTCAGCGTTTTTGTTAGAACTTCTAACCTAGAGATGGTGGTAGGGGTTTTTCTATGACCCCACGTACAGGAGATGTATTCCCAGTTTCTCACCAGTCCGAGAACTGGAGTTCTTCCGGCCGTTCGGGCCGAGGGGGGGGGGGTGTGGCCATGGTGGTCAGTGACCAGGTTACTAGTGACAGCAGTGTGGTTAGCCAGGGGCGCTGGGCCGTGGGATAGGCTAGACTTTCACTGTGAAGCAGACCCTTCATGAGGAGGATCCTGGACCTTCTATAGTTCGAGGTACTCTCTTAGTAGCCTCAATTTAATCTTTATCTCTTTTGGATAATAGTGCTTCGCATAGTTTTATCTCTGTTTCTGTTTTGGAGAGCCTTGGGCTCTGTATCTTTTCATCTGCCAACATGTTGACTCTTGACACACTATTGGGAACAACTAAATCTAGTGTACGTCAGTGTAGAGAGTTCCCTCTTGAGGTTGCAGGGTGTCAATTATTATGGGACCTCAATGTCCTATAGATAACAGGCTATGATTTCAATCTCGATTTGGACTGGTTAGCTCCCTTCCAGGCAGTCGTCTATTGCTATCACTTTAGGGTAAGTTTCGTATCACCAGAGGGTGGATATTTTCTCCATAGAGGCGAGTGGGATATACAGGCGGGTAGAGCTGGACCAGAGCATCATGGGCTATGAGGAGTTACAACCCAGATTGCTAGCCTTTATCTCGATAACCATGGGACTTCACAATTAGACTTTCCTTCATGGTGGTTTTTGTGTACGACATCTTGGTGTACTCTCACACTCGACACGACCATGCTACCCATCTTGAGATCGTTTTCAGTACAACAAGATATCATCAGTTTTATGCTAAACTCTCGAAATTCCACTTTTGGATGGATCATATTCACTTCATGGGTCACGTTATCTCAGAGACATGAGTATCTGTGGAACCATAGAAAGTGAGAGATATAGTTTCCTGGGAGCATCTAAATAATGTCTTTGAGGTCGGAGTTTCCTAGGGCTAGCTGGATACTACATGCGTTTCATAAAAGACTTTTCACTTCTTGTAGCACAACCGATAGGTGTGACCAAGAAAGGTGTGAAGTTGTTATGGTCAGATTCTTGTGATTCAGCCTTTCAAGAGCTGAAATGGAGTTTTACGTTAGCACCGATACTAGTCTTTCCAGATCTGGGTAAGAGCCATACAGTCTAATGTGATGCTTCAGGTATTGTTCTGGGAGCTGTGCTTATGTAGGGAGACGAGGTCATTGCTTACGGGTCTTGGCAGTTGAGACTGCACGAGAGGAACTACCCGACGCATGATCTGGAGTTTCCAGCTGTTGTTCATGCCTTACGTTGTTGGATACATTACCTTCTGGGAAATCACTTTTTGGTTTTCACCGACCATAAGAGTCTCAAGTACATCTTCACTTAGCATGATCTGAATCTGAGACAACGTAGTGGGATCAAGTATCTTCAGTCCTTTGACTTTGAGCTTGCCTATACACCGGGAAAGGTCAATGATGTGGCTGATGCGTTGAGTAGGAGAACTCATATTCAGGCAGTTCAGGAGGCCAGCAGTGAGTGGAAGCTTATGGCTCTGTTCTCTGAGATGCATTTGTAGGTGCACGACAAACAGGGGGAAACTTTTCTATCTTCTGTAGCTGTTACCTCTACCCTTCTTGATTAGGTATGGATGAGGCAGCTATCAAACTCAGAAGGCCTAGTCCTGTGGGAGAGGGTGTCTGGAGAGGATCCTTCTCTTGGATGGAAAGTGGGTGAGGATGAGATCTTGCGTTTCCAGGGACACGTATGGGTTCCTGTAGACATATGTGAGGTGATGATGCAGAGTTTCCATTCTTTAGTTTGGGAAGTTCATTCTGGCGTCACCAAGATTTATCCGGATCTTCATCGCCAGTATTGGTGTCCTGGTATGAAGGGAGATGTTGCTAGGTTCTTTATGAGGTGTTCTACTTGTCAGTAGGTGAAACCGGAGCATTAGCGACCAACATGGATTTTACAGCGGTTACCCATTCCCGAGTGGAAGTGGAACAATGTCGCGATGGACTTCGTGACTGGTTTACCGAGGTCTCCTCGAGGATATGATGTTGTTTGGGTTGTCTTCAACAGGCTTACGAAGGTTTCTCATTTCTTTCTGATCAAGGAGACCTTCAGTGTTGATGATCTGGGACTACTGTACATCTGAGAGATTGTACGTCTTCATGGAGTTCCACACTCTATTGTTTCAGATAGGGATGCACGTTTTACTTCTCGGTTCTGGAAGGGGATTCATAAGGCTTTGGGTACACATGTAATTTCGAGTACAATATATCATCTCCAGACAGATGGTCAGTCCAAACGTACGATCTAGGTGCTTGAGGATATGCTACGAGGTTTCATTCTATACTTTGATCATTATTGGGAGAAGCATATTCATCTTGTGGAGTTTTCCTATAACAACAGTTTTCAGGCGACTAATCAGATGGCACCTTACGAGGCTTTGTACGATAGGCCATGCCGATCACCTTTGTGCTGGCTGGAGGCAAGAGAGGTAGCCTTGTTGGGACCTTGTCTTGTCCAGGATACCTCAAAGTAGATAGAGTTGATTTGGAAGAGGATGGCTACAGCACAGTCTCGGCATAAATCTTATGCTGATCAGCGGAGACGACGTCTAGAGTTCAAGTTCGGGGATCAGGTTTTCTTGTGTGTTGCACCGAGGATGGGACACAAGAGGATTCAGAGATAGGGTAAGCTTTCACTGTGGTACGTCGGTCCGTTTGAGGTATTAGAGAGAGTTGGGCTGGTTTCCTATCAGTTGCAGTTACCTTAGAGGTACCGGGCTATGCACGACGTCTTCCACGTATCTTTGCTGCAATGTTACTTTTCAGACCTGTCTCATGTCTTTCAACACGAGGAGGTTGAGCTTCAAGTGGATGCATCATTTGAGGATCATCCTATCCAGATTTTTGATTGCAGTACGAAGGTTATTTGTGGCCAGTCTGTTCCTCTGGTATGAGAGCTATGGCCGCAGGGGTGAGTACAGGACGAGACCTAAGAGTGGGAGGCCGATGTACGATCGCAGTGGCCGGAGCTATTCGAGGTTTCTTCTTCTACGCCTCTCTAGGGAAATTTGGAGACAAATTTCTTTAAGGGGGGAAGTTTTTTAGAACTCAGATCTTCATTTCAGGTATGTTTTTCCTTTTCTGGTCATTATTGAGAAAAAGAGGAAAATATTGAAATTTTTTAAGTACACACTGTGTACTTTATAAGTACACATCATGTACCTTGTTTCCACATGAGGTCGTGTGCTGGACGAGTATGGTCCACACACACGGTGGGTAGGGGCGGTGTGGATGCCGCTTAAAACGGAGTACAAAAGGGAAAATTACATGCCTTGTACCCCGAAAGTACACGTCGTGTACTTTATTTTTTTCATTAAACGGACCGGGGTCACGCCTAATCGACACAAACACCTTCCTCTCCAGGTTCTTTGACTGAGATCACCCTGTACAACCACGAGCATCCTCCAAGACCATGAGCCTCCATCTATTTTCCGAATCGACTGTCGTCGATTGCGTTGGAACCGCATCGCTATGCTCTTCCTTCTTCTTGAGTTTCATTCTATGATTTTCCCTCTTTCTCGAGATATCATGGGTTGAACGTTTTTGTGTTTTTGTATATCTACACCATTATAAGGATAATAAAGCCTCTTGGTTCAAGTATATTGATCTTCTAGCATCCAGGTATGTGGTTTGTGCCTTACCTTTATAAGTCTTGAGTTTTATGTGAAATTTCCACCAATACCCGTGAACGGGGTATTGCGTGTTTACCGTTTTTCCCCTTTTGTTTTCCTTCCTTTCTTTTATGCTTTTTTAGAGGTAATTTGACCATGTTTGAGGATAATTGCTCTACTTGGACGTTTTTACCATGCCTTGTGCTTGTCGTGACCTTTGGGTTTTGTTAGCCTTTGGCCGTTATACCGGTTTTCCATGCCTTGTGACTGTAGGATGAAATGATACTCTTGACATGATTGTTATTCTATAGAATGGTTAGCCAATTAGATCTTTAGGTTTACATGGGCCTTGTAGAATTATTATGCACTGACTAGAATGGGGCCATGAGAACCTGGTGCTATAGAATATAAGGGATAGACCGAGTGGGCTTCCCAGAGAGTCTTCGATATTATAGACTACAGGAGGGTAGACCGAGTGATATTCCTCAGAGAGCATTGGTTATTATAGACTACAAGGGATAGACCGAGTGAGCTTCCTAGAGAGTCTTGGATATTGTAGACTATAGGGGATAGACCAAGTGATCTTCCCAGAGAGTCTTAGATATTATAGACTATAGGAGGGATACACCGAGTGAGCTTCCCAGAGAGTCTTGGATATTATAGACTACAAGAGGGTAGAACGAGTGAGATTCCTCAGAGAGTCTTTACTTTGTTGATTTTCTTTAAAACCTTTCTAGGATAGAGAAGGAATTCACTGAGTGAACTTCCTTAGAGAGTCTGTGATAGACCTGAGACTATTAGAGGATTGACCGAGTGAGATCCTCAGAGAGTTTCTATACCATGTGGCTATAAGAGGGTTAGACCGCGTGATCTTCCTCAGAGATTCCCTGAATACCATAGACTATAAGGGGAATTGACTGAGTGAGCTTCCACATAGAGTCTTATAATGTTTCATATGACCAAACCAGAGGGGTTAGGCTGAGTGCACTACCGAAAGGGTACTTGGTACTTCTTGGGTAGGACCAGAGGGGTTGGCTGTGAGTACTTTCTAGAGGGGTTCCTATTGTGATTAGCCATTTGATTCACTACTGCTTGTTGTTTTGTGGATTGATTACTATTGTATATCATCTTGTTACTACTTACTGGTTACTACCTACTATTTACTATTACTGTTTACTGCTTACTGTACTATTACCTTCCATATTCTCACTGACTGTTAGGCACATATCTTCAAGTGGTTGCCTACTGGGATTTAGTCTCAAACCCTGATTGGGCCATGATTTTGTGCCCAAATAGACTTTGTTGTTGCATGTATAGACAAGGGCCAGCACCCTTCGACTTCTGGTTCTTGATTGCTTTGGAGTAGGAGAGCATGGGACCAAGATTAGGCTTGCGATGCTGAGGATCTGCTTGTCTTTTCTTTTGTACTTGTTTTGGTACTGTTTGTATTTCCATCATTGTGACCTGTTTGGCTACTTTCCTAGATATGTATCATGCATCATTTAATATATAAATATGTGATCTAGTGGTTTATTGTTTTAGTCTTATGTTGTTTACTTGTTCATTTTTGTTCGGTATTTACTACTTCTGCTATTGCGTGTTTTGTTTACTTCTGCTGTGTACTCTGCCAATGAGGGCACAATTTCCCCACTATCACATCCAAGGCCCTCACATTTAGTCCGCAGCCTCTGGCGTTTGGGGAAATGATCTTGAGGCCATGTGACCAACCAGGTATGGGGAACCTCTGGGTGGCTTCCGAAACTGGGACGTTACAGGGATTTGGATCGATCTCATTCAAGAAATGATTTCTTCACATCTGTGAATGGGATAGGAAATTCAACTTGATGGAAATTGGTAAATCCTCTACTCAAATTTGGGTCATTGTTTACAGTTCCAATTGGATGTTATGGAATCTAAAAATAGGATTTTTTATTTCCATAATGATTTTTTAACCAATAAATATAGAAAAGGAAATTTAAATGGCTAGGTTTAGACACTTTGCTCGATTCTTTTTAGAGGTTGACTTAGATTTAATTTTAATTGATCGAGTATTTATTGCTATTGATGAGGATGAATTTGATTTAAATTTTTTTATGAAAGTATCCTAAAATTATTCTATGATTCTAAAATAATTATCCATGAGATTTATAACTACAGTAGATCTTTTTTTTGAGAAGTTTTATGTTTGAAGGAATGATATGGGTTCATGATTTAAAATTGGTAAGCTTGTTAAAACGAGATTTACTTTTGTGGAACTCCATGAAATTTTTCAGGTGGGTAAGGCCCTCAATGAGAAGCATGATGATAGAAACTCACAACCTTGGGTTGATGAACAATTTACCAACTGCACCAGGTTGGATGAACATCATTCGAATGATGTTTTCAGGATGGTATCTATAGAAGTAAATGGAATTCATGATGAGAGAGTCATGGGGGCTTCACATTTCACTAAGAAAAACACACAGTAGGATGAAATTAATGCGAATAAATACCCTAGAAGAAAGAAAGGGTAAGATATTATTATTGAGGAAGGAATAGTCATTAACACCAACCAATTGGAGTCCCCAATAGATGGCACTGGGCAATGTGATTTGGAGATCCATTCAGAGTAGACTTTCTTAGATGAGAATGATTCCATGGAAATATATTCCCAATATATAAATGATGAATAGATCCTAAATAAACAATATATTTCCTCATGAAATCATAAAGGAATGAAAAAACATGATCTCTTAGTGAATTTTATTAAGGTCTCGGTTCTTAATGCTAATAAGGATTTGTTTGGAAATAAGATGAGTAAATAAAGGGCATCCCTTGACAATCAAGGTTTCAAACTGGTCTACTATATAAAGTACATATTCCTCTATAAATAAAGCTTGAATGGTTTATGCCATATAACGGAGCCACAGATGGAAACATCATATTATTTTGGAGTGCTTTATGGACAAAATGATGATAAAAGACAAGCCGTTTTTTATGCATGTGTTGAAAATACAAAAACAAAAATGGTTAAACCCTCATAATGTTAGGAGGCTCATGTTTTTCCCAACATGAACCCATTAGCATGCCTTCCAGAAGATTTCCAAGAAAAAAATGATGTAAAAATTAATATATTTTGATACTCAGGATGTTTCAGTGCTGTCTGATGATCCAAAGGGACCTGTTGTCAAAATTTCAGATGAAATTGATGCATCATGTAAGAAGAAGGTGGCTACCACAATCCGAGTTACTACCCTCAGGTGTAAGTCTTGGTACTTAGAGCTTCATAAGGAATCTAATGTCATTATTATAGGTGGATCACAGGTTATTATTACTCAGACTGGTATTTAGATAGCCCTTGAAGGGATATTTGATAATGATCTATCTTTGAAGATGAAGGAACACCCAAATGTTGGTAAGGATGATTCAGAGAGTTAACTATTTCCTACGGAACTAACCCCAATATAGAAGTAAAAATCAAAAGTGGAGGAGGAAAAATTATAAGGGACTTGGTATTATTCCAAGTCATCGAAATGGGGACATCACCCAAAAAGTCATAGAGGAGGATGAGGCCATGTCGGTTGGTCTACTAAGAAGGAGGAAACACATCCAATGGATATTGATTCAGGTGTTTTTGACATTAAAATCATACTCCATCAAGAAAAAATCATTAGGAAGTATTTTAATAGGGGTCATGGACATAGGCTTGGTCGAGGAATTGATTGGAACACCTTTTAGGAAGAAGAAAAAAGGATTGGGATAAAAATAAGGAAAAATTTTGGCATGTGACTATTTTTTTATGAGGGAAGTGATGCATTGTATGACCTCATATTTTCATCTCATTAATATCAAGTTTATTTTATTTCAATAAAAGGTAATTTTCCCTAACCTTTTAAGAAAATATAAATATAATGAATAAATTTAATATAATTTTATAATTATTTAAATATATAATTATTTATTATAATTTTATAAATACTTTTTTAAAACATTATATATATTTGAAGTATTATTTTTTAATATATATTATTTATATTAATTATATACATGCATTTTATAATTAATGTATATAAAAAACATTACTTTTTGAATATAAATATGGTAATTTTATATATATTAACAATATTTATATTAAAAGTTTTATCATTAGTGCTGATAAAGATACACCTTTATGAGTTCTAAAATAGTGCTAATAAAGGGAACGCCATTACGAGTGCTTTTTTATCACTGGTAAAAATATCCTTTATCAGTGCTTTTAGCTAGTTTAGATAAAGGCTACCCTTTTGTCAACACTTTATGTTTGGTGCTGATAAAAGCCAGCACTACATAAGGCACGATCTGTGGTAATGTGCATTTATGGGTAAATTTTTTAATAAACTAGGCCCTAATACCACTATTTGATGATATTGGATCTTCTCCCTTCAAAACATAACTTATAATTTTCATATTTTCCCCTTACACAAATAATGTGGGATAACCCCAAAAATCAGCAATAGTTAGAAACTAATTGTTTTTCTTTTATATGGTTGAGATCTAAGAAACCACATGAGATCGATCATTGATTCATTCTCAAAGATACCTATAGATTTTGTTCCATGATTTCCAAAATCATAGATAAACCAATTAAATTCATCCTTTTAATTTCATGGGATGGGCGACCCAAATTTATTATACAATATCTGGTGCATTCCTAATTACATAAAAATAATCCTCAAGTCATTTGGATCATATATAAACATTCAACACATGATTTTGATGCCTGAGGTGAACATTACCACTCTATATACCCTAGAGCCACACTACCACCACTATTACAGATCCTCATTTTATAAATTCTAGAATTCAAGTTTATTAGTGCTAAAAATCACTGATATTCTAAAAAATTATAAATGTTGGTTTCATTTATCAACTCTAAAAAACACTGATCAAATTAATCTTCATCAGTGATAAAAAACCCTGATAAATAGTATCATTTATCATCTTTTTTCATACTAAAATATCTAACATTTATCACTGTTATTCCTTGTGAAAATTAATGTTTATTTTATATCTGATATTTTTTAACACTAATAAAACCCAAAAAATAGTGTTTTGTACCACTAATATGAGCCCCCAATCACTACCCAAACACCCCATAATCAATTATTCCCCCTACACCCAGACCCCCCCTTACCAGCTCTTATACTTTCTCACCCACATGTGCTTGTGAAGACTCGAACATGGGGCCTAATTGTACATAGTAAATTCCCTTTCCAATAATCCATTTAGTTTTCTACTATACTTTATGATATATATATTTATTTTTATATATTTAGAAGAATATTTTTTATTTATATATTAATTTTTTTAAATAGGTCGGGTGCAATCCCACCCTTATTTATTAAACTAAAGAAACTCAATTTTTTCTAGGTAGAGATATCTCATTACATGACCTTACAAGCTCAGGGTCATTAAATCACAATACATCTGGCACATAGGCCCAATAAAATATCCCAACGGACCCATGGATGGACCCAACTAACATCACAAACAACCATCCTTTAAAAAACTCCCAAAAAAGGCCCTCCTGAAGCAACCCATGAGAAAAATCCCCAAATAATGGGGCAAATGTGTTGTGTGTGACTCTCCCTACTTCCTTATATCCCTCTCCCACTTTCTCTCTCTCTGTCTCTCTCCCTATATATATTTTTATCTATATATATAAATATCTATATATATATTGATATATATTTGATTCAATGTATGACAATACACACACACACACATATATATATAGATAGATACAAACAAAAAACACATTTATAACTACCCTAGAATATATTTATATACATGTATATATATTTTTCGTAATATACTAGGAATGGTGTGATCCATGAATTAAAAATCCAAACTATCAGAAAATTTATTAAAAATAAATAGTGTGTACAAAATAAACAAATGGATATGCAAACTAAAAGTGATACACATGTCACTTCCACAAATCACAGAAACCTACATAATCATTTTTTAGATCCACCACCCCTTCCATGCGAGTTGCTCCATATCATTGGATGTCTGACTCTCCTCATTTTATTTGGAGTTTTCCAACCTTTTCCTTTTTTATACGCATCTGATGGGTTACCCCTCTCACTCTGAGAGTCACCAAATTTATCTTTATCTATGATAGTTTTCAGCAACAATGATGGAAATTATTTATCGGCACCAATCACACCATGTTAAATTACATCATCCTAGGATATGGTCTCGTTAAGACACATATCCCCAGGAAATCCATGATTCATTTCAATATCCACAAGTAAAGGCTCCCCAGTCTTAAAACCATATTCCCCCTTAAGTTCCACTTTTATAACCTGCACATTAAACAAAGAGGGAGAAATAATACTGTCACTTATTGAAGACTATGGGAAGCCTTCCATAATACCCATTTTTTTCATGACGTCCTTATTATCAATACTCTCAAGATAGAAACAATCAAATTCTGGACTATTTATGGAGTCAAGCATTGCAAAAAAAATTAGGTGTATAACACCCTCCTTTCCACTTTCTCTATCATAAATGTAATCTTTACACACTGGCACAAGAATCTCCTTTTCTTTTGACTATTTTCCAATGAACCCCTCATTACCAATGGAGGCCATGAAAATATATGATGTTTTTTGTTTCCTAATTACTTCATTAATTTTATCTAAAATAGAGAACCTCCTTGATGGTCATAGAAGACTTCTTAGTAGGAGTCTTGGGAATTTTTTCTTGTAGATTATCCTGGGCTAGATTCCAACTCTTTCCCTTAGTATTATATTTTAAAAAAGAATCCTCAACTAATATCTCATCATAAGTTGAGCCATCAAGGGAGGCCTTCTCCTAAGTGACTTCTTATTGTTCATTGGCTTGGTGGACCAGTTTTATTTTATCATCCAACTATGAGTTCAATAAATAGAAGGTGTCTTCATTGTTCTGCTTCCTAGAACCATTGAGAATAGATTTCATCCTATGTCTCCTCTCCGTAGGGTCATAAGACAATTGAGGTGAGTCCTATTGTGGTCTACCCAGATGGCCATCCACAATATCAAAATTCATACTAGAACCACTCACATGTAACTGAGATCCATTATCTTGGGATAAAATTTCAACACCTCTAGGAGATAAAACATTGACATGGGGATGAGATGAAATAGAACCATTGCATGATTTGGTGCTATCCACCACATCATCAAAAGAAATAGAGGCCTGAGTGGGAAGGTTTCCACTTTCTTTAAAAGGCCTATAAAAATGGTAAACTTATCAGAAGGCAGAGATCAGGAAACATCCCTCTATCCATGAAATTCATCCTGAGCAATATGATTCACCAATTTAGTCCCATTTTTAGTCAGAAACTTATGATTAATTCTATCAATAAGGTGCACAAATTTCTTAAAATACAGGTGTATCATACCCCTATGATGTTTATCTCTAACATTTCTAATGAAAAATCATTTAGAGGAAAAATTTGGGACAAACTCATAGTAAATATCAATTAAAAATTTAAATTCACCACCCACAAGATATATTGTCTCAACAAGTGCTTCAATCAAATCAAATTCAAATAAAATAAAGGCATAATATCTATACCTATACATTTAAATATCATTTTAAAACTTTATTGGATAACCAACAATCAATGCAATGTAACAAAGGATGCTTGGATTCCAAAAAACCAATTCACCCCCTTAACAGAGATCCAAGATTGTGAAATTATGTTCTTGGCCTAAAATGGATCAAACCAAGTGTCCAAATATTTATAACAAAAGGCCAATGTCTTCAAATTAATGAATCTACTACTCCACATCCAAAACAATTTTTTATTAAGATCTTCAAGCTTCCAGCCATCATTATTCAGTTGAGAGGTTATCTGTGAAATAATGGAGTGTTTACAAGAATCAATTCATTCCTCAAAAAACTTATGGTTTTTTTTTCAATAATCATGAGTGATCCATTTCTATATATCCAGTTATTGGCTACTAGTGCGTCAATCCAAGAACCATGGAAGAGTATATCCCTAGAATAAACACCTACAAGTGTTGTAGTTCCAGTCTTTGAAACATGAAACTTAGCCAAATAAAAAGGATCCATAGAGTTATATATATTCATAAGTTTTTATATAGTAAATAAAATGGTTAGATTGTTATTTAAAATAAAATTGATGAGGAATATTTATTTTGATATGGTTTATATATTTAAAAATAAATTTTATAATAAATATATTAATATATATATATGATTAAATTTTTAAATATAAATATAAATATATATAAATATGCATATATTTAATTATGAGGAATACTATAATATGAAAAATGAAAAAATATCAGCACTATAATATTCATATAAGTGTAGGACCTTGGAATAAATTTAGTCTCTACCAAAAAAAGATAATAAGTCCCTCTTAAACAAATATGAAATTACATTGAATGCTAAAAAATTAACATATTCCACATAAAAACTCAGTTTTGGAGGCCCTTCAAGCCTTTTTTGACAAAAAACAGGGACCGAGGTACCCACTAGGTTTAAATGGCATGTATTTCTCTGGAAGTTTTGATTTGATATCTCATGGAACCCAAACGAACACCCAGATAAAAATTTATGGTTTTTGAAGTTCAAGTCATCTTTTTAACCTATCTAAGATATTAATTTATTAATTAATTTTTTCTATCATGAAATTGGTATTGAATATCTATTACTCAATAATAATTTTTAAATTATTAATTAATATTAATATTTAATTATTTTTAAACCATTTATCACTTAAAATATTATATATTAATTGTAAATAAATTTATAGTATTATATAAATCATATTAATAAAGAAATATTTTATATATTTAATTATAAATATATTTATATTTTAAATTTTGATTTTAAATAATTTATAAAAAATTGAAGGCCTCATTTTATCAGTGCTAAGAAAAGTGATGATTAAGGGTGGATTGATCAATTCTTCAAAAAATATGGATAAAAGCCAGCCTTTATCATTGTTTTTCTTAGCATTGATAAAGAACCCCTTTATGGGTGCTTTTAGCAAGCATTAATAAAAGTACTCCCTTTATGAGTGTTTTTAGAACTGATAAATGGTAGGGATTAATATAGTGAAATCTATAGTAGTGTATAAATTTCTCTTTATTCAAAACTGACCTTTATTAGTGCTCAAAAGAAGTTTTGAAAATTGGGTGTTTTTTGTGAGTGATACCTAAAACCTATTATATATAGGACCTTTATCAACACTGATAAAATCATACCATTTAAAAGTGAAAACAAATCACTCATAAAGGAAACATGAATGATTTAATTAATATACATATTTATATGTTTTTGAAAATTATTTATATAACAATACGTATATATATAAGTATAATATATAAATATGACTTGTATAACTATATTATAATAAAAAAAATATTTTCAATCTTATTTTCATAATTTTATATGTAAAAAATTATAAAATTTATATTAATAAAAAAATGTGTATGAATACATTTATATACATTAATTAAGAAATGTATATATAAATATAATATATTAATATTTAAGTTAAACAATTATATAAATATATAAACGGATATATATTTATTTAAATATAGTTCATATTTTATTTTTTATTTTTATATTCATATTAAATAATATAAAATATATACATATATTTGTATATATATATATATATATTTGAAAATAAAAATGATAACATATATATCATCCAATGCCAAAGTACATAACTACAAAGGGAAAGACAAGAACCAAAAATAAGACCCCTAAAAACTCCCAAACTCAACCATAAAATGATCCACATGATTTCCCTCCCTCCCAAAAAAGGAAAAGCCACAATAAAAGAAAAAAGGCACAAAAGATATGATGATGTCGGTAATAAACCCAAAATCTTGGTGGATGCCTTTGTACTTCTCCAAAGAGTTGATAATAACTTGACAATCAGATTCAACCACAATATCCTTTTAGCTGAGAGATGAGATGAACATTATAACCTTACAAATAGCCATGGCCTCTACCATAGGAGGATACCAACATGAAATGTCTGAAGAATGTTGTGCCATAATAATAGAGAATTTATGGTCCTGGAGAACTACCCCGAGGTGAACAAAACCATTACCATGAATCACTGAATCTGTATTAAGTTTGAAAACACCCTGAGGGGAAGGAATCCATCTGATCAAATGGGAATAAACAAGAATGTGAGGAAAAATCCCCTCAACATGATCCCACTAGGAGCCCAAATTGTGCATTCTGGAAATCCATACCCTGTCATCTTTAACAATTCTCTCAAAAATGAAGGAATTTCAGAAAAAACATATAATTAAAACACAGATACACAAACCCGCAATAGTATGAGAAGGAAAAGATCTGAATCACTCCCATATAAATAATTCTAGTGTCCCTAAGTTTTAACTAAAGGATGAGATCCTATGTCGCACACGTTGTCCAAATCCTGATGACCCAAGGGAAGGAAAAAATGGAGTAGAAATCTGTTTCCACCATAACCCCATAGATTAGGCACAAAACATTATTAGAGAGGTGCCTATTGTCAAGGAAATCATATGTGGGAAGGATAACCCAACAAAATTTCCAACAAAAAATCTTGGCCTTCGGCAGAGCATTAAGATTCCAAATATGTTTCAATAAAGAAATCCACGTACCCTATTTTCCCACAACGCATGACCTATAACCCAAGAAGGTGGTGTAGAATCTAAAAGAATCATGATACCAATATAAATTTTCTAGGAATGCATTGTGTACCAAAAGAACCTCCAGGATAGCCTTACGATCGAGCTTAGAAAACTATAATTTTATCTTCTGAAGGTCCCAAATAGAAAGATAATCAACCAGGAGCTCTATCACAATATTGTGATCATGTCCGAGCATCAGAAAGATGTAGGAATCATACCATCCAAACTAGGTAGAGATAGATCATGCCAAATATTAACTAAATCACTTCTAGAAGTTCTCTAATAAATTCCATTTTCAAAAAAAACCTTTGACCCGTAAATACTCCTCAAAAAATAAATTGACCCAGGACCAAAGCTAGAAGACTAAAAACCAACATGGGGAAAATATTTATCTTTGAAAACTCTAGAACAAAAACTGTCTAGGTTCTATAAAAGGTGTCATCCTTTCTTGGAAATAAGTTCATTTTTAAAAACAATCAAATCCTAAAATCCCATTCCTCCATAAGACTTAGGATAACACAAATTCTCCCATGTGATCCAATGTAAATTATTTTTTCAATTGGCACAGCCCCGAAAAGAATTAGAAAAGGCTGACTGAAGTTTATGGATAAATAAATCAAGGAGCTTGAAGAGGGACATCACATAAGATAAAATATATTGGGTCACATCTTTAATGAGAACATAATTTACATCCCTAGAATGATTCTTACTAAACCATACTTGTATTTTCTCTTGTGGAATTTATCAAGGATGAAGGAGAAGACCTTTTTTGGAACATCCATAGACCATTGGAAGGACCATATATTTTTTATATTTCTCTATGAGCTAAATCAAAAACAAGACGTCTATAATGTATCCCATCCCATATTTCACACCTCGACTAAAAGATATCACAAATTTAGTGATATTTACCTATTGTCCTGAGGATATGGTAAAAGCATCAATAATTTTGAGAATCTATTGGTACTCCTGAGAATTAGCTCTTGGGAAAGTAGGAAATCATTGACGAAGAAAAGGTGAGTAATGAGGATAATTTTATAACAAATCTTGACCTTTTTAATGAGTCCATCCAGAGCTATTTTAGATAAAAGATGAGAAAAAACATCAATAAAAAGGAGAAATAAGTAAGGGGATGAAGGGTCCACCTGTCGTAGTCCTATGGATGGTTTGAAATTATTTGTGAGGAATCCATTAACTTTAATTATATAAAAATAATTTTTAACAAAACTCATAATCACTATCACCCATTTTGGTCCAAATCCTAGTTTACTCATAATATCTTCTAGGAAGGCCCATTCCACCGTATCGTAATCCTTTAATATATCCAATTTTAGGGCCAAGATCCCCCTCTTAGAGGTTGAATGAGTTTTCATAACATGGATGATTTAGTGGGTTGTGACTATGTTATCAATGAAAAGAATATTGAAAAAAAGTACTCCAGTTCTCAGAAATAATAGATGGGAGGACCCTGCCCAAGTAGGAGAAGAGGAATTTTGAAAAAATCTTGTAGACCACGTTACAGAAGCTGATAGGCCTAAAATTGGAAATTCCAACTGGGCATGATATTTTTTGGATCAATACAATAAAGTTTCACTGAACTTGTCAATACTTATAGAACCAGAACACAATCCACGTATCGAAGAAATAATGTCTGGCACCACAATATTCCAAAAATTCTTGAAGAAAAGTACATGGAACCCATTTGGACTAAGCACCTTTGAAGAATGAATTCTATTTCGGTTTTCCAAAATTTCCTCCATTGAATTATCTACCTCAAGATTAAAAACCATGGCCTCGGTAAAACTAGGCTCCACACAACTCAAAAGGACACCTTCGTAGGTGCCACTCTCAGAACAAAACAAATTATTTTAGAAGACATCGATCAACTCCTTAATCATCAACTCGTTAGAATTAATGATTCCATTCCCATCATCCAACTTGAAAATGAGGTTATTCCTTTATCTGGTAGAGGAATTTTGATTAAAATACCTAGTATTTTGGTCACCTATTTTGATAAAGTCCTTCCTTGACCTGTAGGTCTAATAACTTTCTTTGACTCCCAAGGCTTCATCCAACTGCTTTTATAGAGTCACTACCTCATATAAAGAAAAAACATAATAATATTTTTCATAGAATCTAGCGATAGAATTCTCAATAAAAATAATTCTCTTGTCAAAATTACTTATGTTTTGTCAACTTTAATGCTACAATTTCATAACCACCACCTTATAATTGTCCCAAACATGGTTTTGGAAAGAAGAATAAGTAGCTTTGACAATATCTGTATAGATATCGTTGTGGATCCACTTGCATTCAAAAGGAAATTTCTAAATTGGATTATCGCCCGCGTAAACCACTTGTGGATAGAGGAAAATGGGACAATGGTTAGTGACCGCTCTGTCGTGGCACGTAAAATTGATTATGTTTTTATGGTTTATTTATAGTATAGGGTAGACCCTATGTCATCTCTCAAGAATCATTCGTGGGTTTAGAGTGTGTGTTTTTAATAAGAACTACTAAAAGAGGGGTGGTTTTAAAACGGTTTAAAAAAATGACTTGATTTAAAGAGTTTAATAGTTGATAAATAAAAGGAGTGTTTTAGAATTATGAGATAAAGAGATTATTTCAAGTTCACTACACATCATGGTGAGTTCATCATTCTAAAAAATACACATGGTTTAATGGAATACTTTGGTTGAGGGTTGTCAATATCTCAACTCCCCTCTTGCCTTTTAAACGATGCTCAAAGAACCACCCCTTGACAGAAAAATTATGTTATCAAGGTTTGGATATAAATAATAGAGAATAAAGGCTACCAAATCATACTGAAATATTATGTATGTGTGAGATAAATAAGACTCTTGTCTTTTCCAATCGAAACAACCCAAGATTCCCACTTGAAATCTCAACCCAATCGGTGTTGAAAATAAAACGTGTTCCACTTAATTTTAACAATAGAAATAAAATTATATGAGAATTAGGTCAAGAAAAGAAATAAGTAAAATATTTAGCACACAAATTACACAAAACTAGTAGAATAACAAGTGTTTTAACTCCCTAACAAGTGTGTGTAGCTCCCTTGAAATGATCGTCCACCGTTTAGCTTGACATCGAGAGGAGGAGGAAGCCCAGGTGGAACTTCTCCTTCATCCTTGATCCCCACTATGAGGATAGGGGCCTCGTGAACTCCTTGGATGATGAGAGGACTCCTTTGGGACTCCAAAATTGTAGAGATTTTCCTCCTGTCCGAACATACAAATGGGGAGCACAGGGTGCCATTTTATAAGAAAAGTGGAAGGTGGTTTTGGCCACACAGATTGTGTAAAACCACTTTTCCCATGGTTTTCAACCAATTTAAAGTCTAATATAGATTTGAAAAAAAACTATAAACATGTGTACCCACCTCTTTAATATATCCAAAAAATGTTTGGAACAATTTGGACAAATACAACTCGAGATATTGATAAAATACAGAACACAACATTTGACTTTGTGCATATTCAGTGTGCTAGACAGATCAGGTCGGATGGGCATCTTAAAGGGCCGAATGATGCTTTGGTTCCTTCTTATGAAATGTAGACCACTAAATTTTGGACTGGCCCAAAACATTTCATCCCATTTGGATATATGGTGTTGTAGGAATATGCGGTTAAGACCACTGGCGTGCATGGATCCGGTGTAGTTTGTCCCATTTTTCTTGGACATCATCATGGACCCTCAAAATCACCTACACCTTCAATAAAATTATCAAAACAAGTAACATTTACATTTTTAACAGTGATAAACAAAAAATAATTGAATCAAACATGAAGTCAATTGTGTTATTATATTTTTCATTTAGAATACAAATTCAGTTTAATACAATGGTGTAAGGGTGAAAATAACACAGTGAATCGTGGTACAATCACACCCCCACACCTAAACATTTAAACTCCTGGGAAAAGTCATATTTCCAAATTATGAATTTAGAGATTTAAAACTTCATAAATATTTATCATTCAATAAAAATTAATTCCTGATAGAAATGTGATCAAAGAAAAAAAACACGTCGAGGAGTTATTCTCAACGATCATTGAAAAAGACGTCCCAAAAATTGTATCCAAATGAAATTCCAAGAGATGCATGATTCCAATCAAAGAAAATAATTCAAAATTTAATCATGTCACTAATTATCCACGTGTGTTTGTGACAACCATTTCATGATATTCTTTCCACTTTCTATCAAGTTAATATAAGTTATTTTAACAATTGTCTACTTACAAGATCCTTCTCACTGAACTTGCCCCACATCCTATGTAATAAAATTTCAAGACCCACTCACTTAAGCATTTACAAAATTCAAACCATAATCTACTGGCCCAGATATCCCCTTACGCTTTACATTTCATCACTCCCCTCATTTATTAATTTTTCAAAAGTTTCACTTGGAACAAATCTCACACCCTTCTCCCAACCCATGTTTGATCTTCTCACGACACTAATTGTAATAGTTATAATAAGATCAAAGGTCGAGGAAGGTGGTTTTTGACCTACCCAATATACAACACTATTTTTTTGTTTTTAGGGTGTACAACAGTCAGATAACAGGTACACACGCAAAGGTCAATCTGGTACAGTAATGAAATAGATCGGATCAGGAATGAACATATGGAAAAATGATTTTGGAAAGTAGAGAAAAATAAAACTAAATTATATTTACCTTCCATTAAGTGAGAAATTTTCACATTTCATGGTTGGGTGAAAAAAATATGTGGAGAGATTATGTAACAAAATTTTCCCTTATACTATTCACAAAAAATGGAACTATTTTTTTTAAAGGTTTAAAAATAATACAACCATTTATATCATCAAAAAACAACCAAATTTAGAAAGAAAGCCACACCATAGTATTGAATTCTTACAGAAATTCACATTTTATCAGATTTTTTTTGAATGTTAAAACAACATGAAATACGAACATTCCAAATTCATTTTCAATAACTTCTATGATTAAACTGGCATCATTTTCCATGATTAAGTGGGAATAAAAATGATATTTCAACACAAAGGTGAGGGGATGGAAGGGGGGAAAGTAAAAAAAATACAATTCATCAAGCTAAAAAGGATAAAAAGAATAAATATGATGAAAATTAATAACTAACCCAATAATATACCCATCCCCCACACCTAAAGTGTGTAGTTTCCTCACTGTAATAAAACAGAATATGCGAAGTAAGGATAAAACCTAGTGAGTTTCATTCATAGATTGCTTCTTGAACATGGAGTTCCTCCATCAGGGACTTTAGAATGGATTTATGGAAGTGATTCATCTACTTTCCATTGACAGTAAAGGTTTTATTGGTTTATTTATTTTGAACCTTGACAACACCAAATGGAGAGACATTAGTAACAGTGTATGGGTCAAACCAGTGGGAATAAAGCTTACCAGGATGTAACTTCAGCCTTTAATTGTAAATGAGGACCTTCTGCCCAATGTGGAACTGGCGATGAAGGATAATATGGTTGTGGGCAGCCTTGGTTTGCTCCTTATAAATCATAGAGTTCTCATATGCATCTCTTCTCATTTCCTCTATCTCCTGAATCTAAAAATTCCTTTGAGCACCTACACTAGAAAGATTATAATTGCATTATTTGATGGACCAGTAGGCCTGGTGCTCAATATCAACAGGGAGGTGACAACTCTTTCCAAACACTAACTGATATGGTGACATGCCAATGAGAGTCTTAAAAGAAGTATGGTAAGCCCATAATGAATCATCAAGTCTAAGACTCTAATCTTTCCTATTGGGTTGAACCATTTTTTCAATAATTTGTTTTACTTATCTATTTGACACCTCGGGTTGACCATTATTCTATGGGTGATATGCAGTAGACACTCGATGACTGACCCTATACCGATGAAAAAGTGATTTCATTATTCAGTTGTAAAAATAAGAACCCAGGTCACTGATGATAAACCTAGGTAATCCAAACCTACAGAATATTTGGGTTATAAAAAACTCTACAACTACCTTAGAATCATCAGTCCTTGTAGCTCGTGCCTCTACCCATTTTGAAACATAATCCACTACCAGAAGAATGTACATGTTTCCAAAGGAATTGAGAAATGGCCCCATAAATTCAATACCCCAAACATAAAAAATGTCATGAAAGAGTAATTGTTGTTGTGGCATTTCATTTCTTTTAGATACATTACCCACTCTTTTAAAATGAGTAAAATATTTACAAAAATAATGGACATCCCGAAAAAGTGTTGGCGAAAAGAGATCAGAATCAAGGATTTTGCAAGAAGTCCGTTGGGGACCAAAGTGGCCCCCACAAGCAAGAGTGTGGTAGAATCTAAGGACATACTGAAACTCGCTATCGGGAACACAATGCCTAAGTACTTGATCACTACATGCGTTCCATAGGTAGGGGTCATCCAAAATGTACTAAAGAGACTCATGTTTTAGACGACTAGCTTGGTTTTTGTTGAAATCAGTAGGAATTCATGATGCTACCAAATAATTTACATTGCCAGCATACCAAGGAATAACATCTTGCACTTGGTACAATTTCTCATTGGGAAACATATCATTTATAGTAATATAGGGGGATGAGTAAATATCCGAGGATGGGGGAATCATAATGATATGTTTAGCCACCACATTCTCTGATCCTTTTTATCTCTAATTTCTAAATTGAATTCCTGAAGGAGGAGAATCCTGAGAATGAGTCATGGTTTGGCTTCCGGTTTCTTAAGGAGATACTGGAGGGTTGCATGGTCTGAGAACACAATGACTTTGGAACCCAAAAGGTATGAACTGAATTTTTCCAAGGAAAACACAATGGAAAGAAATTATTTTTCAGTTGTGCTGTAGTTTTCTTGGGAAGGGTCCAGTGTATGTGAGGCATAGGCAATGACATGTGGAGCTCGATTGACCCTTTGTGATAAGATTTCCCAAACTGCATAGCTAGAGGCGTCACACATGAGCTCAAATGGTAAATACCACCGTGGTGGTTGGATTACCAGGGGTGATATGATACTCTATTTTAACTTATTAAATGCTACCTCACATTCATTATCAAAAACAAATTCCTTTTATTTTTGGAGAAACTGAGATAGGTGAAGTGAAACCTTACTAAAGTCATGAATGAAACGATGGTAAAATCCAGCATGAACCAGGAAAGACTGAACATATCATACTTTGTTGGAGAATGGTAAGGAAGAGATGAAATCCACTTTTGATTTATCTACTTGGATACCATCCCCAGAAATTACATTCCCCAAAACAATACCTTTTCGCACCATGAAATTACATTTCTCACAATTTAATACAAGATTATTTTCAATACAGCAACGTAGGACCTAACCAAGACTACTTAAACATTCATCAAAAGAGAAGCCATAAAGAGTGAAATAATCCATGAAAACTTCCATACAATTCTCCAGGTAATTCGAAAAAATACTAACCATACATCGCTGGAAAGTACCTGGAGCATTGCACATACCAAATGGCATCCTCCTATATGAAAATATTCTAAAGGGGAAAGTGAAGGTTGTCTTTTTCTAATCCTCGGGGGAAATATGGATCTAAAAGTATCCAGAATACCCATCAAGTAAACAATAGTGGGAATTACCTGATATCCTCTCTAGCATTTGGTTAATGAATGGAAAAGGGAAATGGTCCTTACTAGTGTGTTGGTTTAGTCGGTGATAGTCAATGCAGACACACCAACTATTCCACAAACGAGTTGGAACCAATTCATTGTATTAATTTTTTACTACTGTAAGGCTAGTTTTTTAGGAACTACGTGAACGGGACTGAACCATTTGCTGTTAGATATGGGGTAAATGATTCCAGAATCCAATGATTTTGTTACTTATTTTTTCACAAATTCTAAGAGGTTTGGGTTCAGTCAACGTTGTGGATGCCTCACTGGTTTAGCCTCATCATTTAATAAAATATGATGTGTAAACATTGATGGGATAATACTAGGAAAGTCAGTAAGTTTCCATCCCAAAGCCTGTTTATACTCCCTCAAAAGATCAAGCAGTCACAATTCATGCTCAGGAGGGTGTGAACTAGAAATGATGACGAGAAACTTGTTTCCATTCTCAAGATATGAATATTTTAAATCTTAAGGTAGTTGTTTTAGTTCCAATTAAGGTGGATTTTTTATTAATGGGAGTGTATGTGAACGTGATAGATCACTAATATCATCTAACTACTCAATGATATCATTTTCAAATGAGGAATGAGCTTTTACAAGCTTATAAGTATCATCGATGGTCAGTGGATCCTTAGTGTTCAAGAAATCATCAATTAATAAACATGCATGAAATTTTTATAATCCACTACAACAATAATTGCATCACTCATTTCCTAGAATTTCAATCAAGTATGAAAACTTAGAAATTGGATCGGGGGAATGATAAGAAGTGTTTTCAGGGTAAGGGAGTACATCAATTGAATTTACTGAGAGAGAGGAATGTTCTTCTAAGGGGTTCTTCATGGCAACAAGGATGTTGAAATGGAAAATGTCACCACCAAACTCTATATATAATGTACCATTGCGTACATTAATTATGGTTTTGGTTGTTTTCAAGAAGGGCCCAATATAATCGGGGCATGTCCATTCATCTTATCCTCCTCTGTTTTACGCACATAAAAGTTAGCATGAAAAAATTAAAATTTGAACCCTCACAAGAACACCCTCTAACAGACCATATGGGTGTGAAGTACTCCGGTTATCCAGTTGAACAATAATTATAGTGGGATTCAGTTCCCCGACCTGCAATGCAGAGTAAATTGAGTGAGACCTCACATTTATAGAATCACTTAAATCAATAATGGCATTAGAAAATCAATACTCTCCTATGGTGCACAGAATTGAGAAGGTTCCAGGATCATTGAACTTGGTGGGAAGTGATGGCTCTATTAATGCTGAAACATTCCTCCCCAATCTCACATTCTCATCACCTAGAAGTCACCTTCGGTGCGTACAAATTTTCTTTATAAACTTGGCATATATTGGAATATGTTTCACAGTGTCAATCAAGGGAATGTTTACCTGCACTTTTTTAAAAGTCTCCAAAATTTCCTTATCGAGTTTAGCTTACTTTTGTTTTCTAGGATGGGTGCCACTTTGTGGAAATGGAAGAGGAATTGGTTGGCTAGGAGACTCATCAACACGCACATTCTTTCCTTTGGAAGGGCTTCTCTCAAGACATGGGTTTTCAACAATTGGATCATTTTAAATGGTTGGGATGGAGGTTTCCTCAGGAGGGGATGACTCTAATGAAGGGGTAATTAGGATTTTTTAGTTTTGTTCCACTCTGAAGTGTTATAGCACTAACATTTCCCTTATCCCTAGGGTTAAATACTGTTTGAGAAGGTAGTTTACCCGACCCATGACTTTGAATTTCCCCCACCGAGTTAGCTAGCTCACCTAATTGGGTTTTGAGGTCTTGTATGGAATATTGGGTGTTTTTTTGGAATTGGAGATTGTTAGGAGCCATTTGTTTCATCATATCTTCGAGGCTAGGCTCAGGTTTTGAAGGGGGTGGTTGGAAAAGCTTTTGGGGTGGTCGAGGATTTCTGGGTGGTGGTGGTTGACTACTATGACACTGTTAGTTACATTGTTTTTGAGGTTGGTTTGAATACCCCCCTGACTATAAGATTGATTTTCTTTCCACCAAAGGTTGGATGGATATTAAGGTTCTTTCCCAAAGGGTTGGTTATAGGGGTGGCTTGGAAATATTGCCTCCAAACTCTCAGTAGTTTCTCTCAATTGGGGACATTGGTCAGAGTAGTGGGTGTCATGAAGAACATATACCCCAATGGATGGGAGGAGGAGATTGAGATTTCCCTTGGGAAAGGGAAAGTTGTCTTAGAAGGGTACTTACCTCTTCAAAATTTGTGTACACCTTCTTATGAAATTCGGTACTCTGCACCTCATGGACACCTCTAATGGGTACACTGGACCTTATACCAAATTGTTGAGTGTTTTGTGCCATGTTCTCAATCCCGGTTCTTGCAGCAATTGGGGTCTTATCCACTAGTGCACCACCTTTAGCGACATCAATCATATTTCTATCAATAGAGATTAACCCTTCATAAAAATACTGAATTAAAAGTTGTTCACTTATTTGGTGGTGTGGAAAACTTGAAAAAAGTCTCTTAAAGCATTCCCAATTTTCAGGTAGTGTTTCCCCTTGTGATTGTCTTATACCATATATTTCTTTTCTTATAGTTGCAGTGTGAGAGGCGAGGAAATATTTTTCAATATAAATGCATTTCAGGTCCGCCCAACCTCTTATTGGGAATTAACATAATAAAGCCAGTATTTTGTAGTGTCTTCTAGTGAAAAATGGAATGCCCTTAACTTTACTTATTCCTCATCCACATCTGCAGGTTTTAATGTAGAACAATAGTGTGAAATTATTTTAGATTCTTGTGTGGATATTCTCCAAGAAATCCATGGAATCTTGGTAATAAATGAATAAAACTATATTTCAGTTCAAAATTAGGTGCCTCGCCTTGCATTTAAATATTGGTGGGATGGATATCAACATCAGGTGAGGTTGGTTATATTAATATTCAGTTGTTTTGAGCCATATTATGGAAGTTTATTTTAGTTTTTATATTGGTTCGAAAAGAAGAAGAGGAAGGATCTATAAGAGTGTCGATGTTTTGTGTGTCCTCCTTCGATGGGTTCTCTTGTGCGTCTTGGGGTCGCTGACATAAGATTATTTCCAGTTTGGGATTGAAAGGTGGTACATCTCCCAGATTAGAATGCGCCATGCCCAAAGTCTACACAATAAATAAATCAGAACACAAATATATAGGTAAAGGTATAAGATATAACAAATAAATATTCACAAAATTTACAAAAATCTTATCAAAAACACGCACTAAAAACCGAAGCGCTCCCGGCAACGGTGCCAAAATTTGACCACGCTGTCATGACAAGTCAAATTGATTATTTTTTAAGGTTTATTTATAGTCTATTTAAAACCCTAGGTTTCCTCTCAAGGGGCGTTCATGGGTTTAGAGTGTGCGTTTTAATAATAAGTACTAAAAGATGGGTTGTTTTAAAACAGTTTAATGAAAATGAGTTGATTTAAATAGTTTAATAGTTGATAAATTAAAGGAGTTTTTTTTATAATTATGAGATAAGCATATCATTTCAAGTTCACTAAACATCTTTTTGATTTTATCATTATGAAAAATACACATGGTTTAATGGAATCCTTTGGATGAGGGTTGTCAATATCTCAACTCCCCCTCTTTCCTTTTAAATGATGCTCAAAGAACCACCCCTTGACACAACAATCATGTTGTCAAGATTTGGGTATAAATCATAGAGAATAATGGATAACAAATAATACTGAAATATTATGTATGTGTGAGATAAATAGAACTCATGTCTTGTCCAATTGGAACAACCCAAGATCCCCACTTGAAATCTCAACCCAATCGGTGTTGAAAATAAAAAGCGTTTCACTTAATTTTAACAATAGAAATGAAATCAGAGGAGAATAATGTCAAGATAATAAATAAGTGAAATATTTATCACACAAAATTACAAAAAATCAGTAGAATAAAAAGTTTTGTAACTCCCTCCCAAGTGTGTGTATCTCCCTTGAAATTATTGTCCATCGTTTATCTTGACATTGAGAGGAGGAGGAAGCTCGGGTGGAACTTCACCTTCTTCCTTGACCCCCCTATGAGGATAGGGGAATCTAGAACTCCTTAGATGATGAGAGGAATCCTTTGGGAATCCAAAATGGCAGAGATTTGTCTCTTGGCCGAACTTACAAATGGGGATCCCAAGGTGCCATTTTATAGGAATAGTGAAAGGTGGGTTTGGGCACACAGATTGTGTAAAACTAATTGTCCCATGGTTTTCGAGCACTTGACAGTTGAATCTCGCTTTGGAAAAAAATAGAAAAATGTTTCCCCATATCTTGACTATCTAAAACAAATGTTTGGTACTATTGGGACAAATATATCTTGAGATATTTATAAAATATAGAACACCACATTTGACTTTTTGTAAATTTGGTGTTCTAGAGAGATTAGGTCGGATGAGAATCATAGAGGCCGAATGAGGCTTTGTTTCCTTCTTATGAAATGTATCCCATTAAATTTTGGACCGGGACACAAACTTTCATCTCATTTGAATTTACTATGTAGTAGTAATATCCAGTTGAGCCCACTGGTGTGCATGGATCCTGCGTAGTTTGGCCCATTTTTCTTGGACATCATCATGGATCCTCCAAATCACCTCCACCTTCAATAAAATTATCAAAAAAGTAACATTTCCATTTTTAGAAGTGATAAAAAAAAATAATTGAATCAAAAATGAAGTAGATTGTGTTATTATATTTGGAATTTAGAATACAAATTCAGTTTAATACAATGGTGTAAGGGTGAAAATGAGACAGTGAATCGCGGTACGATCAGTCAGACGATATCAAAGGGAAGTGATAAACCTCATAACTTGGGAACATTTTCATCAGGTTTCAAGAGGTCAAAAATCAATACAACCTTTTTGAAATTCTAGAAGCATGATTGCATCTGTGAAACCAAGTGAGCGGGATCCCTGAGACCAAGATCCAAAAGACCAACCAGAAGCAGGAAATATCAGAAGCAATGAAAGGTGGATTTTGGTCGATAAAAACTTATCCAATGAGATTAGGACAAGTGGAAGAGTAATTTTATTTATTATAATATTATTTTTTACCTTTATTTACTCTATTTACCTTTAATCGTGGTAAATAATATTCAAAAGTTTCTATTCACCAAAAAATATTATGATCCCATTAGAAAAAAAATTCATACTGATTACAATCTTGTAAATCCATTTTTTAAATTAAATTCATAGAAGTGGAAAAATTACATTTAATGCTAATCCCTCAAATGTGGCTAGAAGGCGGGTAAAAGAGACGTTCAAAAGTTCAATAAATTTTTATATCTAATTTTATTATAAAAATGATTACAAGGAACTAAATTGGGTTAATATGTGTATTATTTATCTATTTTGAAATTAAAATAAATATATAAAAATAATTTTCTAAATGAAAAAGTAGGATATTAAATAAAAATGGACTAATTTCACTATTCATTAAAAATTGAATCTTTTTAGAAAAATACCAAAAAATTTCCCTAAGTTAATTTTCAAATTATAAATTCAAAAATGATGTCTACTTTACCAAATTCAATTTCTATTGTAACGACCTGACCCCAGTTACCGAAATTTGGTGCTTTATTACAAAACATTAGCATGATGCAAGGAATCATGTCTCGAAAGACCGATCAGTTTAGTATTATTGGAAACAAGATACATACATAAGTTAAACATTACAACTTGAAGAGAAATAAAACACTAATTTATTCCACTAGAAACATCCAAGACTCCTAGATTATGCCTGAAAGTAACTCATAACTAACTTCTTCATATCCTTGGAAAATGAAACATAAGAAAGGGGTGAGCTCAAATGCTCAGTAAGAGTAAGCAATACAGTGGAAGATAACATAAACATTAGGCATGGTTAATAATTGAAAACACAATCGTTTTTAAATAATAAACATGAACACTTTATGGTAGGAATATGAGTTGAGTAAATAATACCATAATAAAACATAGTCATGGGCATTATACTAGTCAAATAACCATATGAACCATCAATATTATTTTCAAAATGATGGAATGTATAATGTGGGACATTCTGAAACATTTTGTCAAGGCCTTGGCCAAGACGTCTAAAAATGATTAAGGACTCAGCCAAAACCATATATCAAATTGGGAAAGGCCTCATCCAATTCCACGTCTAATTGTCTAATGAGACCTACCGATACACCGAGGAGATATAGCGGGATCCACCAGTCACTTACTAAGTCCAATACATTCCTCATATTAAAAAGTTGAAATATAACATAAACATTCGTATTAAAACTAGAACACAAAATGTCAATACTTTAACCATAAACTATGAATGGTATAAAAATAACACATCCACAATCAAACATATCAAAAAACCTTAAATACAATATGGAAGATTTGTATCATAATAAATCAACTTCAAACAAGTGTGAAATTTATAAAAGGACGTTGACATAGATGAAATCAAAACTATTTGAGAGAAATATCTCTTTCTATTTTGAAATAATTTAAGAGTCACATAATTATAAAAGAAAACATTTATTTTAAAAATATTCTTATAATCTTGTAAGGTAATCTTCAATGATGTTATAATGGCGGAAAATAGCCGCACCCTTCGAATAAGTTAAAAAATTCTTTCTTACCTTAATTTTGTCTAAAAGGTCATAAAGTACCTTGTTTGGAAAACAACAGAAAGATTCATTTAAAAACATATAAGGTAAAATAAGGGTATAAATGAATTTAAACAATAGTCTAGTAAATAGTAAAAAAAATTTGAAAAACATTTTTAAGAAAACACGTATGTGGATGATAAAGAGGTCCCATTAGATACTTACGTAAAAACAACCTCGGATAATAAAGAGATTGTGAAATTAACCCTAACCTTGTACTTTTCCTCGGTAGAGGGTAAGTTAACCTCATGTATAATAGTTAAATAATTGTTATTAAATTATAAAAGAACTAAATACTTAAATATGATATCATATATGATCTTCTAATATTTCTTTGTTAATAATATTTTAGTAGTATCATTGTTTTAGGTGTTAACTGACTCATTTTCCTTTATATGTTTTGTTACGTAAGTCATGTTTGTTTTGGATAGGATGTATTTGATTCATATCCAGAATGATAATATGTTCTTAAATATTATTTTTAATAATCAAATGATAATTATTCATCAATGGTTATGATGGGGAATGAATCTCATCGCGTTTGTGGAGACGGTAATCCGTATGTACGCACGAACGCTACTTTCATTTCATTCATTTATTTATTGTAAAAGGAAATAAAACCAAATGATACGTAGGTATATTATTATTCCAGAATAATATATTATTTTATATATTTTATGTATGTTTATTAACACCATCCTTTTTATGTTCCATGTATTCTATGAAGGAGTCACATCACTTTGAGGGGGCGGTAGTCCGCACTTTCTCAAATGAAATTATCATGTATATACAACATGAAAAGAATAAAGGTATGATATAAAAGAGAATTACAGAAGATTATTGATAAAATAAATATCATAAATATCATATATAATTATATTTCCATCATAATGGCCACCATAAGAGGTGGTAGTAGAATATTGGACAATCATCGTTTCGTGAGGCAGTAGTTTGCTGTCCACAGAAACATTATATTCTATACCCATTAGATGGAGTTGTGTGTATGTGTAGTTAAAATAATTATCATAAAAACAACCTAGTATATTAATTATCTTGGTGTTGTTATAAAATAAATTAATAAAGATATTTTAGGGGGTTGGAGAAGTAAAATAAAAGAAGGAACTTAAGAGGAGATGTTACCTTTAAATCGGGTAACTCCCTTTGGTTTGAACCAAAAGGCTTCCTTGAAGTGTCTTCTGCCTAAGTTAAGGCTTATAGTAGGAATAGAGGTATATAGGAAAATTAATTGGGCATAGTTTGGACGAGCCAAGGGGCTTGAGATGTGTGATAAATGAGTTAGAGGTGAAGGATTTTTATAAGGGGTAGGAGGGGCTCTTTAGGAATGTTTGAAAATTTGATTTTATTATATAATTTTTTTTTTGGTTTCAAAAGGTACAAAACTCATTAAAGTAGAATATAATATGACTCATGTTATAAATAAAATCATCCAATAAGAATTGTACAGTTTTTGGATATTTTTTTAATTTTTATAATTATATTTATTTAAATCATTTATTAATGAGGTAACCACTGCATCATTATTGTGTCATAAATAATTTTATTTATTTGATGTCTAAAAATTATAAAAAAATACCATAAAGTAGGAAATATTTTTATATTTCAAATTAATATTTATAGTCGAAAATATGACTTATATAACAAAATGTAAAAATTGTTTTACTAAAAGATATATGTTTATGTCATTTTTATCTTTACTTTAAATTAATTAATATAAAGTGTGATTATCACTATAAATTTGTTCCATGGGGTCCTAAAATCAACACAAGGATTACCATGGTTGTACATGTATCCTTAAATAGGTTTAGGACACGTTTTTGGATAATTTAATACTATTATAATATTATTTTTTACCCTTATTTATCAGATTTATCATTTAACCATGGTAAATAAAATATTTACCGAAGTAATTATTCATAATGTATAAAAATAAAAGTTAACTATTTAAAAAATTCATACCTCCTAATTCCAAATATGGAATCCGTTTTTTAAAATTCAAAACACATAAGTGGCATAAATTAATTCCCGTTGTCAAAACAAAAAAGTGTGTTTTTAAGAAACAATAACTATCAAAAGATTGACACTTGTTTATGTCCAGTTTAAATGGGAAATTACATAAAATGACCTATATTATATTAAATGATAAAAATATAATATAATTATACTTAAAAACTATTAAAATATATAATTTAACACTATAAATTATTTCTATTAAAAATGTTGTTTTTAATTAAAATTTAGTATTTTTCAATATGCATCAAAATATTAAAGTTATCAAAAAAGTACCAAAAATTTATCCAAACTAAATTTTTATGTCCCTATTCTAAAGAATAATTTAATTTCATTAAATTAAATATATAAAAGTGTCAAATATTGGTTTTAAAAAGGGTTCTCCATTAAAAGGCGGTAAAATTGTATTTTTTGATAAATGCTTCTTTTATCTAAAAAAAATGAATTTGTTCTTATATTATATATAATAAACACATAATGTGGAATCTAAAATTATATGGAGTATAAAAAGTTCAAAAATAAGTTAATACTATTCATAACTGTTTTTTGAACGGCTAGTTTGGTAAGTCGTGGTGCTCTCAAAATCGGTGTTGCGTGTAGCACAATTTGTTGAATTACTTTGAAGAGATAACATACTATGAAATATTAGGGTGTTACATCTATGAGTGTATAAAAATAATTTTATTATTTCTCATAAAATTCTATAAAATTTAGTTCCTTTAAGAAAATAGTATTTCTAAACATATAACAATTTTCCTGAAATTTATACATTTTGTTATAAATGTTTTTTATATATGTGAAAACGTTATAAATAGCATTTAAAAATTATTTATTACTTTTAATATTATTATATTTAATTAATAATTTATAAATATAACATTCAAATAATTATAATACATAAGTTTTTTTTCTTATAAATTTAATCTTGCATGTAACGCAAGCCAAGTCGGTGTTGCGGGAAATATAAGCTATATAATTTCTTTAAAAATATAAATTACTATGAAATATTAGGGTGTTACATTCTACCATCCTTCAATAAATTTAATCCTTTAAATTTTAAATTGGGCTTCAAAAATAAAAGGTTGATACTAGGAAATACCTTTGTGGAAAACCCACATCGAAAATACGGTTAATAAAAGGTCTAATTTAAAATTAAGAAAGGGAAGTATGAAAGTTATCATGAATATCACATACATGGGTTCTATGATGGAAAACATAGACATGAAATAAAAATACAACGATCATGTTATGATGAAGAGTGATAGATAACATGGTCAGGATAAATTTAACAATCACAATGCTAGAGGTCGATGATGATCTAAGGGACCATTTGATTCATCAGAAAATAATGTTCTACAAAAACATTTTTTGTTTTTTGATATTTTACCTATATTTAAATAATTAATTTACTTCATATACTAAGAACACTAGGAAGCATACTTACATGAAATGTAGAGTTCTGTCCTTTAACTAATTTCTACCACAAACTCATTTGCCTCTCCAAAAGAGAATAAAATTCAAAAATATTTTATTTGTATTAATCATACAGAGTTCCAAAAATGAAATTACACATCATCTGTTATACCATTTAAATAAAATATGATATAAAAACGAAGACATCACATAGGACAATGGTAGGTGATGCACCCTTTTCGCCCTTCGGTTGCGGGTTCATGACTCGCGACATTGCCAGACGTGACGGGTTGTCACCCAACCTGCGGGTTGTCTTTTTATTAAAACTACATTATTATAACATTCCATAAATAATCTGTAGAAATTTTTTAACCATAAAAAGTACTATCCAATTTTCAACTTAATCCATTCCAACCTTTAGAATTTTCTAAAATACTTCTGTCCAAACTCACAGTCCAAAATTTTATAAGGAATGTCACTAAATTTCTAAAATCAACATAACATAATGTAGATATTTTTTTTCACATACCAAACATGTGAATACCTTCATCATTTATTCTATTAAAACATTGTAATACCCAAAGTTACCATAACACCTTATTGAATACATTCATCCTTCTTTATTCCTTACAAAAAATATAGAATATTGGATATACTCCTTAAATCCAAAAATGTTTTAAACTCCAAAAATGATGGAATAAAAAAACCATTAATTATTCTCCAAGGTAGTCATTAATATTGAATATAATTTATCCAAATCAATCATATATTTATTCCAACATATTTATCTCATTATCAAAAACATATTAAGTGTTATTTTTCACTCAACCATATATTTTCTAAAAAGTTTAACTTGTAACTGTGTCACTTTTCTTAGTACCATACAATCTCAAATCCTTAAACAAATGGTACTGTAGTACAAAATTATATACTCCACAATTCTTATAACCAGTACATTGCTAAAGAATATTCAAATTAAATAATTATTTAACAGTCATATTAATCATTACTCTTCATCTGCAGAATTATCATAACTTGATCATTATCCAATAACATCATCTGGGGTATATTCCTTTGATGATTGGGACATTGATTCAAATAGTATCTCATATCATTGTAGTTTAAGAATTATACATTAGAAACATTTTTCTTACCATTGTAATCAAGAACTTTATGCCCTTTTTATCTACACTTATAAAAAAATCTCATTCCCTTCAAGAATTTACCAGGGTGACTCATTCCATAGTTATCACATTTGGGAAAATCCTTCTTTCCCTTACTCCTTTTATCCATATTTTTATCTATCGTTCTCTTCTAATATTTCTTCCCTTAAAATCCATAGGAATCAGAGAATTTATTACTTATCTTATTAATATATGATTCTATTTCCTCATATTATGAGAATACATGGGAGACTATTTCCCTTAAAATTTTTGGATTAAGGCCATAAAAGATATGACCCTTCTTACTCTTTGGATCATGTTCATTGGTGGAGTTCTCATTACTTATTATAGATTCCATTTCTATAAGATGGAATATACTAGATTAGATTACAAAGTTATCTATTTTTTATAACTATAACTATGGTATATCACATAACATAAATTTATGCATCGTAAATACTAGAATCATAAACTTTGGTTACTTTGGGGGATTATATACTTTTAAATCCTTCATAATGGTAGGTACATAAATTGTGAATTATCTTAAGCATATCTCCTGGGATTTTCAAACCAAGTGGGCAGTAAGGTCTATTTTCGTGTACTAGGTTTCCCTAATTCAATCCCAGAACACTATGTTAGAGTTGTTACTCATAGGTACATTTTTTCTAGAACAAAACCCACTTGTAATATCCAGAAAGAGATTTATTTTCTAGGAATACCCATATAATCAATACATTAACCAACTTTTAGGTTGTCTCTCTATAATTATCCTCAAAGTTTATCTTAGGGTTATGATCCCTAATATAAGTTTTCTAAATCTATTTCCAAGGTTGTGACTATACTTCCTTTCATACCAACTATAATGCCCCGAACCGAGATTTCCAAAGTCGGTGCATTATTTTAATACATTGGCATGGTTACAAGGAATCAAATCCCAAAGGACCGATCAGTTTAGAAGTCCTGGAAAATTGATTACAAACATGATCTTTACATTACAATTTCGGAAATAAAATAAAATATAGATAATCCTTTGAGAATTAAATTATTATCCTATATTAACTAGGTATATCAATCATAAAACACTTCTTATCATCCTGTAAAAACAAAACATAAGAAAGGGGTGAGCTCAGATGCACATTAAGGATAAACAATACAACATAAGCTTTAATAAATAAGCATTAACTTTTTGGGAAATTATAAAACTAAAACACAATAATTTTAAACATAATATTGAACATAATATGGAATTAATAAATAAAATTATTCCATTTAAACATTAACATGGATATTCTACTAGTTGAATAATTACATGTAATATTAATAACTAGTCTCGTAATGAGGGAATGAATAATGTCAGACATCATAACCATACCATCAAGGCCTTGTGCCTAGACTATACATAACCAAACCATCAAGTCCTCATTCAAATACACTAGTTTGTATCATGAGACCTATCTATGCATGGAAGGGCTATAGAGGGCCCCACCTATCTCTTACTAAGTCAAATGCATTCCTCTTATGAAAAGGGTAAAACATAACATAAACATTCATATTAAAACTAGCATATGAAATGTTAATACATTAACCATAAACCATTAATGTTATCAAAATAGCCCATTCACAGTCAAAAATTTAATAAAGCCTTAATTACGATATGGTAGATTGTATCATAATAAATCAACCTCAATTAAGCATAAAATCCAATAAAGGATGTTGGCACAATATAATAAACTTATTACAAATATCTTGAGATAAATACCCCTTTTTCTTTGAAATCATTTATTCAAAAGGTGTGAAATTATAAAATTATAAATTTAAAAATATATTTTTGAATTATAGTTTCCCGTACCACTTTGAAAATTTTGAAAGGAATTATCATTTTAAAACATTCATGTCTATATAAATAAATCCTTCAAACCATTTTGAAATCATGTATATTAATGAGAAGGATTTAGAAGAATACATATTTAAAACATTTAAAACTATGTTTTAAGTAAAACATTACCTTACATAAAACCTTAAATATACTCTTTGAAAAATATTTTTAATAGATATGGACATGGATGATAAATATGTCATGGTAAATACTTAAAAATAAAAAATCTCTGATAACAATGGGATTTTGAAATTAAACCTTATGTAAAAATATTAAAATATTTATTTTTAAAAACATTTTAATGAACTTAAAAATAGACCTAATTTTTTTATAATCCTTTATATACATATAAATAAATATTTATGGTAATATCAATAATATTGAAATGGAGAATGGATTAATTACTTAAACATTCAAAGCGTCCTATACCACTTTGATCATTTAAATAATAAGACCAATATCTTCAAATTAATATTTAAATACCATGAAGATAAATTTATTCATGATATAAAATATAATATGGTAAGTACATACACCACATATAAGAAATAGGTCGTGAAAATGACTTATATCTCACGAAAATTAAAAGTGGGACAAAATTCCCTTACCATGGGTTTGATACTATCCATACATGTCTGAAACACCTGTATTGTGGTTTTTAACATATTATTAACTTATAAAAAAATCATAATATTATTTATTATATAATATATCATTAATTTATGACTTTATATTACTTTTTATTAATAATTTCCAAGTTAAGTCAACATTTTGGGTAATAATTACTTTGTTTGTCATATGTGTTTTGACTTGTTATTCTTGATCTTATTACTTAGATCATAATTTACTTATTTAAAATATATAAAACATAATTTATATATCATATATATTCAGTATATAAATAAATAAATAAATAAATATATATATATAATAGATAGATAAATGAAATGGAACACACCGTTCATGGAGACGGTGGGTCATACGTACATGTGAACTCTGTTTCTGTTTTCTTATCATATTGAATGGAAGAAAGTAAATGACAAATATATATATATATATATATTATTCTAGTAGAATTATTATATCATATATTTTATATTTATTCAGTATGTACATTTTTATAATCATTCGGAAATGGTTGTAATCGTGGATTAATCTCATCGCATCATGGAGACGGTAATCCATATATACGCATGAGTGACAATATCATTTCCTCAATATAAAAGGGTGAGGAATTATATTTAATATGAATTATATATGTTGGCGCCAAAATTTGGGAAGAAAAAGAACAAACTGAATGCATTAGGGGCTGCCATGTAAAGACTGTCCACGGAGCCCTCGAAGCTCCGCCGACGGCGCATAACTCCCCTTCACGAAACAACCACAGAGAAAGGAGATGGGATGCTCTGTGAACCCATTTGAGGTTCATGAACCTGCTGCAGATCAAGGAGTTGGGATGATTCGTGAACCCATTTGACATTCGTGAACCCACCATGGAGCAATCTCTGTCTTCGCGCCGAGCGATCTCTTTTTTCACAACGCCTCTTGCCTATAAATACTAGGCTCCCCTCAATCCCAACAGACGGATCCTTCGACATTTCGCCTTCATAGCTCCCAAATCATGAATCAACTTCTGCTCTGTGAACCATGATATCCTCAAGGTACTTTTTCATCATGAAGTACCTCTCTGTCGGTTTGAATTCGACCCCTCTTGAAATAGGGATGCCCTTCGTAGAGCCCGTGGTCCTCCACAAAGGAAGGGGATCCCCAATGGGACTCGGGTCTTTGTGGATCACTTATGCTTCATGAAGTACCCTCTAGGAACATGTGACCCACATGATAAGGTAGGGTCATTATGTTTTGAGAAGTTCATTTTTCGTAATGCTATGCTTTGTGAACCACTCCTCCGTGAATACATGTCCACTTTGTGAAGCACCTTCTATATGCACCAATGCCCTATGCCTATGATAGTCCACTTCACTTCATGAAGAACACCCCTTCACAAAGCCCCTCTACTTCATAGAGCACCATAGCTTCAGGAGTCTTCTACATATAAACCACTTTTCTCCACAACTCCTTTTCTCATGTGACCCTTAAAGTTTGCACGAAGTGATGTCAAAGTCCTTTGGGTGATGCTTCCCTTTTCATTTCTTCGCCTCATTTTTCTTTGCATAGGCACACTAACAACTGTTTCTTCTTCTCATATCCATGAGAACATGGACCCCTCCTTATATCACTCCATAACACCCCCTCTCCACGACATTACTGATGTCTTCATTCCCTCAAGGGAGGGTAGGTATTAGTTATGTAAGTCCTAGGGGTGTGGATTGAAATCACCTAATCTGAGCTTCAGGATGTTAAAATGCCAAGAACCATCATCCTCATCACATGAAGTTAAACTGTGGCCTACCCCCATGCATAGTACATGGGGTTTTCCCACCTTGAACATTCTGCATGCCCACTGGTCTCCACGGTAGTGAAATCATTCCTCGCATTTAATGAGATCATCTTTATTAGAGCGGTGTCTGTCCTTGGGGAAAGGTCAACCACCTTGGTTTAAGCCCCTAGCCTTTCCTGTGGGAGGTAGTATCCATACTCTTACTCTCTTCTTCCATGACAATGTCTAAGAGGTTAGAGGGGCATGGGTAACTATGTTACCTCATCCATCTCCTGCTGGGCTTTGTCACCACTCAGGCCTCCATCCTGGAGTAAGTCCCAGTCTTCATCTTCCTATCCCTCTAAATACATTTAATACCCATTCCACTTCCCATAGACACACCTTTAGCGAAGTGATCCTCAAGTCTTTTTTGCCTCTTTTTTCTCACACTGAGCATGAATCACATGGGCTTAGAGTAATCATCAACCATGGCATCCTCTTTGGACCGCCTTAGAGTGTAAGCCCCAACACCATCCCGAACTACGTGGACTTTGATCCTTTCCAAGTCAAGGTATGTAGGAAGCCTCCCTGAGGTTCAAGCCCACCAAATATTGGTCCCGACTCCCTTCACGCCGTCTCACTAACCCCTCCTGAACTACGTGGACTTTGATCCTTTCCAAGGAAAGGTACGTAGGAAGCCTCCCCGAGGTTCAAGCCCACCAAACATTGGTCCAGAATCCATTCACGTCAGCTCACCAACCCCTCCCGAACTACATGGACTTTGATACTTTCCAAGGGAAGGTACATAGGAAGCCTCCCTAAGGTTCAATCCCACCAAACATTGGTCCTGACTCCCTTCACGTCAGCTCACCAACCCCTTCCGAACTAAGTGGAATTTGATCCTTGCCAAGGCGAGGTACGTAAGAAGCCTCCCTGAGGTTCAAGCCCAACACACAGTTGTTCCAAACCCCCCTTTCACATCGGTTCACCTTCGTCCCACATGAAGGTAAACTGTACCGGCTCGAGCTACATGGGCTTTGATCCCTGTCTCTTAGATAGGGTATGTAGGAAACCTCCATGAGGTTCGACCCCATCCATTAGTAAGCCATTGTGACCCCATCCAGTGGTAAGCCATTGTGACCCCATCCAGTGGTATGCCATTCTGACCTCATCCAGTGGTCAGCTGTTTTCAACCCCAACTGAAGGTAAGCCATTGTGTACCCAGATCGACGGTAAGCTGTTGTGTACCCCGATCAATGGTATGATGTTTTCACTCCCAACCAACGAAAATCCGTTGTGTTTCCAATCCAGTGGTAAGCCATTGTAAGTCCCCTTTCTTGGGACCCACATCTCTAGTCCTCCCTCAGGATTCATACAAACCTGGGATGCTAACCATGCGTAAGCCCCAGTATATCATCAGGTCGTTTTCCACTACACACACCCCGATTCTATGTCCCCAACTCTGAACTATGTAGACTTTGATCCTTTCCAAGGAATGATACTTAGGAAGCCTCCATGAGGTTCAAGCCCTTCACCCATGTCTCATACAAGTATTTCCCTCAAGCCCCTATGTTTTGGTAAGTTCATTCCCCAACCTAGAGGTTTCACTCCCTCCGGGTCCAATTCATATGGGTTGCCTCCGTAGGCATCCCATCGCCTCACCAAACTATGTAGACTTTGATTACCTACCACATGGATATGTATAAAGTCTCTTCGAGGCTCAAGCCCAACCCTAGTTTTGCCCGTGAGTTAACTCCACCTCACCCCCACTACTTCATTTAACCATCCATCATCCATCCTGATTCTTACCCGGGCCGCCACATCCCGATGAGATCATGCTGATTCACATATTCACTGCTCATAGCGCAATCGGGTAACTAACCATGTGTTTGGCCCAATATTAGTGTTCCTTCTAGGGGTTTCACCTATCTGATCCACTCCCATCAGTGTTCTAATCAGTTTGATCCATCTCCGATATATGTTAAACTGATGAAATACCCTGTATTAAACATAGGAAGCTGAGGAAAACCTCAGAGACATGACTATGGCATATAATCCCCCACATTAAATGCGGGATTCATCAGGATTTCATGCCTTTGATAAGACCTATAATGATGGGAAGAAACCCATATGCGCTAGTGTTCCAGCGTCCAGACAAGCCAGTGATGTCCGACATGACTACTCCCCCGACCGAAGGTTTATGCCCTAGAAGAACCCCTTGGAATGTCCCAAAAGAAGAAGTGTAATTAACCGGTGTCCATAAAGATATGGCACTGGGAAGAGTTTCACGAACAACGTCTTAGTTTATAAGGGAGACTCGAACTAGGTGACGATCTCTGAGGAAGAATACAAGAAATGAAGAACCGACATCTCATCATCCCATTTCGATCAAGGAGAAAACATCCCTAAATAAGCGACAGATGACGCCCACCTTTGGAAAGTGGGAATGTGGGGAAACAGCCAGCGCGTCCTCATCATCCTCGAAAAATGGATGCATGAGCCCCAGTGAAAGAGTTGGAAACAGAAATGGTGAACCCGACATGAAATTATTCTCCTCAATATGGATATTAGTAGAGTTTGAGACTTTAGTGGACTAGCATGTCACCAGATCCAGTTATCGGGTGCTAGGTCCTACCAAGAAAATAATGGGCCTCGCATGAAACTCACCAGAAGTTGCGGAAATAAAATGTTGGACATCCCAGTCTATGAAGTTGTCAGCATAGATCCTTCTTACTAGCCATGGGAGGTGAAATGGTTCTGGGGAATTGGAATTTGATTTCTTTGTTTCAGTACAAATGGTTTAATCTTCCTACTTCAAGGAATCAGGCTTCTGCATTAGGAATCTGATCGCCACCCACCCATTGACACAGGGGCAGGTATAGCACCAATGCAGAAATCCTGCATGGCTCCAACACTTCTACGACAGCTTCCACACTGGCGGCTGCTGGGTGCCCACGCCCCATATCCCCTTATGAAATCATTCAACGAAGGGTAATAAATGACCTTGTATGCCGATACGAAGAGGAGGGATTATCCTGACTCGGGATATGGCCCACTAGGATTTAGATGTATCTGTGCCTCATCACCATCGCTGCCCCAAGGGAAGTACAGGGAGCCACTACTCCCCACCCCAACATACAATCGTTTCGGGAGCCTCTCCCCGGAATTCCTTGATGACTCCCTCCGCTACACCGACAAGGTAAGGGATGTCTGGTCCAGCCCGGCTCGGATCCCATTCCAGGGGTCCACAAGGAGGGACCCCATTAGGCCGCACCAGTGACACCACACGATTCCCCAAGATGAATAGTAGGTAAGCTATGTACCTACACCACCAGCCCCGGTCCTGCTGACCCGATGCCGGTGTCGGGCGCAGGCCGAGGACACCCACTAAGGGGCGTCGACATCAGCAACTACTATGGCCCGAGCCACCACCGATGTATATCATCATCCCCTTGTGTACACTAAGTAGGGGAACCTATGTACCCAGCCCAGATCGAGGCCCCAACCACCCCACGGGCAGGCTGGGTCGACTCTCTTGGTCACCGGTGCAAGGAACACCCGCTACGAGCCGACCCGCGGTAGCGACACCCAGTACATGGGTCCTCCTCATACCAACACCATGGAGAACGTGGGTACTCCATGATTCCAAGATCATCATGGAGTTCCACAATGTGCTACCTTCAATCCGAACAAGGATCCCCTCCCGACAGCGACACTCAGTACGAAAGCTTATCCTGCACTCATTACATCAGATATGGGGTCATTCCTGCTACCATAGACATCCAGTGTGGGAACGTAGCACATCTGGTCAATCTCCATCATGGGTCCCTCCCCATGTCCTTACAATAACCAGTGAAGGTCATCCTCACCTCACTAATCAGAGGGGTGAAGGTTAGCTTCGCTTCATTGGCACCCATCATGGAGGTCATACCCGTGTTCGGATTGACCAGTACAGGGACCCTCCTCGCGCAGACGCTGCTAGGGGAAACAATCATGGAGGTCCCACCCATTCTCCTATCATCTCTGGTGGAGGTATAAACCACTCTAGAACTTCCGATGGTGGTCCCCTTAACACATCATCTAGTGGACACGGAGGTCCTCCTCATGTTCCCTTTGATATCTGTCCAGGTGCCCCTTGCACCCCATCTCACTCAGGAGGAAGTCCTCCCTACCCCAACACTAGTATAGCCGAAGGACCTCCTTATGTTGGAAATATACCCTATCCTGAAGAACCATCCTAGGGAAGGAGGTAGGGTCGTCGCCGACATAAAAAGAACATTGAGAAGATTCAGGTTGAGAACAAAACAGTCTGCTTCTCCGATTCTGAGGTGGAATACGACTCAGTGATGGAACCCTTGCCTATATCCTCCGTGTCAAGAGACAATGTAGGAACAAGGAACATCCCCTCATACTTCTATAATGTTATGTCCATCGGATTCCCACCTCCCTCCATAGGTATATCCAGGAGGAAAAAAATTTGGCAATGCCAAAGGTTACGGTTGTGCAATCACCGCCATCATCACCAGAAGTACTCTCTACCTCAACTAGAGATCACTAAGAGCTATTCTAGGGACCAATGGAGGATGAGTAGTAGTGTGGTATATCACTGGTATTCATATTACCCATGCCGGAAACTGAGGACGCTAGTCTATATTACTGCAACATGGTGGATAAGTCACTACACTCTTCAGAGGATAGCCCAAGATGCAGCGGCTTGTCAGCTCGGTCGCTATATTCTCCGCTGGCCAGCCTGCCATCTCGACAGTCTGCATCAGTACCTTTATTAGTTCCCCATCCACCTCCAGTAGATGAGTGGGGAAACGAATGTCCAAAACTTGAATCTGAACCAAATAGCTTGTGGGATATTATTGCAGCGAACCATTTCCCAAAGATGTTTTGTCCAGTTGCAGCGCTAAATTTCAGGGCCCCAGAAGCACTCACCTAGGAGGAGGTGGGATGCTTTCTCTAGATCCTATGGGAGAGTCATTTCTATCTTTGACATTGATGAGTGGCCTACCCCAAGATTCAGGCACACTTATAAGACATCGGCCAACAATTTCGTTTAGTTGATTTGACCGCACTCCCCGTGGCCCAGCGCCCTGAGTCACCAGGCCACCATAGGACCCTCCAACAATGATGCATTCAGAGATTTAAAGTTCTATACAAGATAATTAAGGAGGCTTCTCCCTACATGAAACTCTATGGTTGGGGGCAGTACACATCCCTCCATTTCAGTTCCATCCAGTGACAACCCGATCTGTCGGGTGACATAGAGGATATGCCTCCAAGAAAGGTCATGGTTAACATGGTTGACCCATTAGGGGAAGAGAACTACCTGGAGCTTCTCAGAGAGTACCTACCCCCCCGAGGGTGTATCAAACTTATTGGATCCATTGGGAAGGATCACTCTTCAGTATAGAAATCTATTGGGTCTTCCTGTACCAACCAAGTCATTAACCCTCATCTGGAATCTAAATAAGGTAAAAGAGAACCTCGAAGCTTTAAAACCCTCTAATCCATCTGGATCAGTTCAAAAGGTAGAGTAAGATCCTGAAAAAACATTATTGCGCCAACAGCTCGCGGAGAACAAGAAGATGGTCAACGACCTCCTTGTTGAATGCACTGCGGAGCGATGACCAGACTATGGTGATCCTTGGCCGGGGCAGTAGGGGCAGACACAACTTCCCCTTGGTGAACTACCCCTAGGTGAACCTAAACATACTGCCCACACAGATGGGGTTGATGCCGAAATCTATGGTAATAGGGCGCGGTATGTGTCTCCAAATCCTCCTGAACAGCATGACAATCCTTGAGACCCAGCTCAGGTTCCCCCAATTACCCCATAGGTCATTCCACCCGCCACTCCATGAGATTTTGGGCCTCCTTATAGGGTTTAAGAACCTTACAATGAACTGGTGATTAGGGATCCCCGTCAAGATAAGAATCCCCACCCAGATGATCCTATGGAGGCACTAATTTCCACCTCGAAGCTTTAGAGACATGACAGGTGGCAATCTCACTTGATGGAAATCCATATCCGGCCTAGGTGGATGACATACTAGAACCCTCGGGTTTTATAAATCCCAAATTTTCCCTATTCAATGGGATAGGGGACATGCCACAACACCTGTCCCACTCTATCTCAAGGTGTAGACCCATGTTGGGAACTCTGGCGCAGTAGGAGGCCTCCAAGCTTCGATGATTCATATAGATGTTGGAAGAGCCTGTGTTTGTCTAGTACATCCATCTCCCCATCAGATCAGTAGATGGATGGGAAGGCCTCCACAGGAAATTTCTCCACCATTTCAATTCTGCCACTCAGAAGATGATTATTTCCGACCAATTCAAGTGCAAGAAAAGGCCTAATGAGTGCGTCGCATACTTTTTCGCCTGGTGGAAAGGGCTCATGTACTCCCTCAACATGCCCCTGACTCAGGAGAAACTGCTGAAAATGTGCGTAGTGAATGTCAAGGCATAAATGGTCCCCTTATTGATCACCTAGAACTACCCTGGGGGATTCTGAGACTTCTCTGATAAGGCTCAGCGCCTAAAGGAAGCCTTACAGTAGGCTAGGAAGGCATGTCTGTTGCCTCCTGCAATCCCCATGAGAAAGGCCACCAGGGCCGAGCCTACCATAGTGGATCAACTAGATCCCCCCAGAAAACTAGAGTTTCTACTAGTTGATCCGCCTCCACAGCCTCTAGAGGCCCCCACCTCAGGCGCAGCCTCTGGACCATGAGCACCCACCTCAGAATCGGAAGGTGACCCCGCACAATGCGCCACCAACGCCTAGGTGAGATAACCAGGATCCAACTCCTCGATAGGCTCCCCTATCCCCTCGTCAGGTTCAGGCTCTAAGGGACCCCTTCCCGGATATGAGGAACTAAACCTACTCATTCAACAAGGCTCAGGTCCCTAGTTACTTCCGCAGTGCCTTAGAGCTGGGGATTGTACATTTTCCTGAGTCCAGGAGGCCAGAAGAGGAAAACCTCACTGATCTGCCTAATTACTACCCCTATCACCAGATCCTGGGGAACACTACCAAATAGTTCTATGTGTCTAAAGACTAGAATCAAGACCAGGTTGACAGCAACATATTCTGGTTAGGCCCATCTCTGACACATGTGGCATGTGTCTTCGTGTGGAAAGACAGCAGCAGTGACAGCGAAGGCGAATAGAATCAGGTTTCTAATTGTGGGTCCTAGAAATATGATGACTGGATGGCTCATAAAACAGTCTCCCATACCCATGGTGTCATCCGTGCATGCTTGAATTGTCCAGAGCCTTCAGAATCTGCAGCTACTAATTCTGCATCGTCATCTCATCCATCCTCTTCCCAGAAGAGAAAACACCGATGGCTCAAGGGAAAACAACGTCCCCCTCTAGTGTCATCGTCATCCCATACTCTCGGGGATTTCATTCCACCAAAGATGGAGATCCCTCCCAGAATCAGTCCAGTAGTGGAAGACTCTTCAAGTGATAGTCAAGGGTACGCCTCGGTTAACATCGTAGAGCTGGTAAACCCCTATATGATTTTTGATGGAGAGGAGCGCCATGAAGACCCTCCCAATGTCCCCAGCCATCTTTAGTGTCAACGGAGTCGTGGATATATTGTTCATCAGAGTGCTTATGTCAGCACCTCCAGCCAGGTTTTGCATGCTTCCGAAACTAGGCAACAGGCTCAGCATAGAGCTCAACACGCACAACCTTCTCATTTGGTGACATCAGGCCTACCTTCGTTGTCATTCATGTTATTGGATCAGGAAGAGTCACCTAGACTACATCATGATCATTCCCTCTTTGCTCTAGACCAGCCTCAGTAATCAATCCCTCATCCGTTAGTCACTCTGTAGGCTTCGACTGGTGAGCAAAGAGATGTTCCTAGCACCAGTCACCCATCGGTCTAGCTAACAGGGCCCACAATACCTCATGTAATAGGGAGACCTCTTTTAAGCATAATTTCACACCTATAATCGAAGTATGATGTTCTCAAACATTTTTAAATCATTCCAACAAAGCTATCCATCCTTGAGGCCCTTTCTCCTGTCGTCAGATATGTGTGAGGCCCTCGCCAAGGCTTTAGGAAGCCCCCTCTAGTTTGAGACGGAAGTAGCAGCCACAGAAGCCTTCCAGGATGAGGCAGTCGAGAATGCTGAATGCCAATCCATTATCTCATTATCTATAGAATATGAAGGTTCTCCCATATAAGGGTAAATTCACCCATTATACATCACCATCTAGTTCAATGGCATGATGGTTCTCCGCTGTCATGTTGACACGGGCTCTAGGATCAACCTAATCCCGACTCAGACACTGCAAAAAATGGGGTTGTCCAAGGATGATCTAAGTCCCTCTAACCTAATAATATAAGGTTATGATAGGATGGAACAAACATAGGTTGGCAATATCCACTTGAATAATTAGTTCGGTGTCCTAGTTGCAAGCACCCAGTTTACGGTTGTCTCCCAGGACACCACCTACAATGCATTGATGGGCAGACCATGGCTCCACCTCCATGCAGAGATTCCTTCATCGTATCACCAGTGCCTCATGTACTACCTTAATGGTCAAGTGGGCATACTCCAAGGTGATGTGTCTCAATTTTCCTCTTATGAATCCCACTATCTGGATGCCGGCTATTACAAGAGTAAGGACAGGTAGATTCAGACTAACAAGGTTGATCATGCTATGGTTGCAACCAACCTGTGGACAGATCTAGATGATGCCTACATATTTCCAATCCACCGATTGGAGGATAGAACCCCAGACATGGGACAATGCTTCATTGTTTCTAGGATGAGGGGGGAACACATTCCCAAGTCTGAGAAACGCCATAAGATCACCTCATACTCCTATACAAATCAGGCTCACGTGATCCCGGAGCCTCCTACTCCCATAAGGTATCAGAATGTCCTCTCCATGGTGATAGTAATAAATCATACTTTCTTTTTTCCATTGGGATAGAATAAAATGACTCAAGACGGAGTTCCATTATTGCTTCGATATCATCAAGCGTGGCCGCTTGGGCTGAAGACCAGATGGGATTGGATCGACATCCTTCATCGCTATGGTTGTGGTAGCACAGGAGTCCCCCGATGCGGTGTCCACTGCCGCTTAGGCTGGTACCAGCCTCCCATCGGAAGCTTCTGACTCAGAATAAACTCCTCCCACCGAGGATCCCTCCCCCATAATTGAATAAGAGGATTTAAGGGATAATTACCCTACCTTTGAAAAGGGTGTCTCTACCATGGTCGATGAATTGGTATAGGTGAATATCAGTAGTGAGGCAGACCCAAAACTCACACTAATCAGTGCCGCTATTCCCCTCGGGGAGAAACAACAATACATAGACTTCCTCAAACAACACCACGATTTATTTACCTATAACTATGATTATATTCTAGGACTAGATCCTCATGCATCCATCCACCACATCAGTGTCCCGATAAATCACCGTGGGTTCAAGATACCTCCCAGAAAGATTCACCCTTCTCACAGTGCCATGGTTGAGGCAGAAGTTGATAAGATCATCAGATTCAATTTAATTAAGGAGGTCTAGTACCTCAAATGTATAGCCAACATTTTACCAGTCAGGAAGAAGAATAGACATATCAGAGCCTCCATAGACTTCTGGGATCTCAATTGTTAATGTCTGAAGGGCGATTTTCCCCTTACTGTGATGGAATTGTTGATCGACGCTACAGCTGGGTTCCAAGCACTATTCTTTCATGGATGGGTACTCTGAGTATAACCAGATCCGAATATCCCCCAAGGATGAGGATTCTATAGCCTTTAGGGCACCACAAGGTAATTTTTATTACCAAGTCATGCCCTTCAGTTTAAAGAATGCAGGTGCCACCTATCAGCAGGTTATGCATCACATATTTAAGTCAATCCTTGAAATGTTGGTGGAATGTTATGTGGACGATCTGGTTGTAAAATCTCACCAATGTTAGGACCATATTAAAGACCTTGAGAAAGTGTTCGGCTTCCTCTGTTCTCGCCACCTGGAGTTGAATCTATTGAAGTGCGCCTTCAGGGTCACCTTTGGAAATTTTCTCAGCTTAGTTGTTAGATATAGGGGCATTAAGATCGACCCAGAGAAGATCAAGGATATTAGCTAGATGTATCCTCTGAGCAGCATTCAGGATATTCGAGGCTTCCAAGTTTACTTGGCCTACATACACCGATTCATCACGAATCTGGCCGGCAAGTGTAAGAACATTTCACGGAACATGAAGAAGGGCACTATCTATGAGTGGGACGAAGAGTGCCAGACTAATTTTGAGAAAATCAAGTAGTATCTGATCCAGCATCCAATCTTAATGACACCCATATCTGGGAAGCCATTGGTTCTTTATGTGACCACCCTGGAATGATCTCTCGGTGCCCTTCTCATCCAGAAGGACGATGAGGGGATGGAGAACAGTCTCTACTATCTCAGCCTCATGCTCCTAGATACGGAGACCAGATACTCTCCTATTGAGAAGAGATGTCTTTCACTGGTGTTCAAATTACAGAAATTGCGGCATTACTTGCAGCACCATGAGGTAAAACTGGTGTCCCATGTAGATCTGTTGAAGTACATCCTGAACCGCCCCATGTTGACAGGTCGCCTAGCTCAGTGGGTGGTAATCCTTCAGTAGTTCAACATCAAGTTTGTCCCTCATAAGTCTATTAAGGGGAAAGCGTTGACAGACTTCCTTTCTAACCTTCCAACTCATGTGGATCAGTTTATGGACCTTGATTTTCCTGATGAAGCAATCCTCTCGGTAGAACAAGGTATTCTGTGTTGGAAAATGCACTTCAATTTCACTTCCCAGAGCCCCACCGGTAGGAGGATCAATGACCCCAAAATCAGCAGAGTAAGCCTAGGAAATGTATTCATTACCCCAACATAGGCTATCCTGTCGTATTGATTCCTATTGTTCAAAGGCTGCACCAAAAATGAGGTAGAGTATCAAGCTCTCATTACTAGCCTCAAGCTGGCCCTTGAGATTGATGTTCCCCATTTTCATGTGAAAGGGGACTCCAAAATAGTCATCAAGCATATCAATGGTGACTATGTCATCATAAAATCAGAGCTCATACAATTTTTGGAACAGACTCTCCAATTAATGGCCCATTTCCTATCCTTTCCATAAGTTACTCATGTCCCTCGATCTAAAAATAGTCGAGCTGACGCCCTGGCTAGTCTAACTACATCACTGGCAGAGCCCGAATAGGATGATCTGATTATCCACATGGCAAACCAGAGATTAATCTTTCCTATCACTCTAGATGATGATGACATTCCACAAGTAAGCCACATTCCCACTGGCGCCTCCATGTCAGGACCCCCAGGTCCCCTGGATGCAGTGATTTAAGTGACTCCTGATTGGAGAACTTCCTTTGTCGAGTACCTCTAAAACAGTAATCTATCAGTAGATCGGGCCGAGCATGAGAAAATCTGATGCTACACGTTATAGTTCACCCTGTAGGATGGTCTTGGTCATGAGAAGATCCTCTACAAAGTATAGGTTTTATGGGATTCTCCTCTGTTGCATTCAATGATTCAATATTTCCCAGGTCATGCAGGAGGTGCATGCCGGTTTCTGTGGGGCTCATCAGACTAGGCCGAAACTAGATCACTAGATCCAAAGACTGGAATACTTTTGGCCCCCCGTGAAAAAAGATTTCATTGAGTTTTCCAAAAGGTACTATGTGTGCCAAATTCATTCCAACTTTATGCATCGGCCGCCAGAGCCTCTCCACACTACCAAGTAATCTTGGCCATTTACGGTATGGGGACTCGATGTCGCAGGACCATATCCATCGATGATAGCTCACCAGTGTAGGTTCATCCCGACCACTACAGATTTATTCCCCAAGAGGGAAAAGGCAGTTATGCTCGAGGAGTTCATGTTCTATTCCATCGTCGACTTCGTGAGCTCTAACATCATCTACTGATTTGGAGTCCCTCACGTCGTCCTCACCAATAATGTCATAAACTTCTAGGGAGTTATGCTAAAAAAATTGTATGCATATTATAACATTTGTTCTAACCAGATGTCCCTCTATCATGCATAAGAAAATGGACAGATCGAGGAGTTCAACAAAACCCTCTATAACACTCTGCAGAAAATGGTTGGTTAGAATAAGAAGAGTTGGTTGGACAAGCTCTCCAACTCCCTCTGGGCTTATCGGATGACGACTTGCAATTCCACCAAGGTGACCCCATATTACCTGGTGTATGGAATGAAGGTCATCCTTCCCATCAAAATTCAATTTCCCTCAATGCGCAAAACTATCTAAGATCAGCAAGTGCCAGATAAAGTAGCTGAAATACGTCTGACTGAGTTGGAAGCTCTCGACGAGAACAGGCTTCATGCCCTATACAATCTTGAAAGGAATCAAAACAAGATAGCTAGAGATTTCAACAAGAATGTTTTCCTCTGATCCTTCTTGAAAGGTGACTTGGTGATGGCGCTAAGAATACTAATGATACCTGGAAGGAAACCAGCCATGTTGGAACCCAAATGGGAAGGACCATACATTGTTCACAATGTTTTCTCCAATGGATCATACTCCCTGGTTACCATGGATGGTGATCGTATAACTCCTACCACCAATTCCATGTTCCTATTTTTTAGACTTGTATGGTCTAGCATGACCTTAAAGTGTATGGTCCTACATGAACTTAAACTGTTGGGTCCTACATGTCCCTAAACTATAAAATGTCATGTATGACATTAAACTATATGTAATCCTACAATATGTTGAATTTCATCTCAGGAACTACATATGTCTTGATTCCCATCCTCATGGGATACGTAGGAATTCTCAGACGATTCGTCTTGAGTCCAGCCCTAGTTTCCTCTTTAACTATCCCCTCCTCGGCAAAGTTCTTTTGGAGGATCCCACATGGCGTCTCTTAGGATTTGTTGGCCCCACTCATGTCAGGGTTATGATGATTACACCATGTTCCCATCCTCATTCTTCTAATCCTCCCATGTATTTACCGCAAGATGTTAAACTGCATGGCTTTTTCAGAACTACATATGGCTTGATTGCCATCCTCATGGGATACGTAGGACTGCCTGGACATTTTGTCCGTTGGACCAGACCCAAACTCTAAGATATCCCCTTGAGTTTTGTCCTGCATAGGCATATTTATTCTTTACTCATCCCCTCCATTTTAGGTTTCCATCATCTTTCATATCCAAAAATACCCCCAAATGGCATGGATTCTCAGCCCAAGGTCTATCATACCATTACAGGCCAACGTCGTTGAGAATTTCAAGAAAAAAATTGATATAAGTCCTGTATTGTGAATATGGTTAGTGGTCGACACTCATTTTTTGTTCCCATTTCAGGTCACAAGATATAGATGTTGTGTTTCTAATCTGGTCAACAACCATCCTTTGTCGTTTTCACCACCCCCATATGTCCCATACATGGATCATAGTGGTTCATTCTGCCCCTCTGTCTCTCCAAACCTTGGTCTTCCTTGAGCAGGAGTGTGATTCCAGCTGGTGGTCCCTTATGTGATGGGGAGAGCCTAATCCTACTCTTTGTTTCCCACACCGAGCATTGCTACTGTGGGCTTAGGAGCTATTATAAGGCAATACCCGCATGAGTGGCCATATGGCTACAGATGTTCAGGATGACAAACCTCAGGTCCCTAGGAATTTTCATCCCCTAGCCCAAGTTCTCATTTAGGATTGTGTGGTGTGGTATGGACTCACGTACTCCTTCACATCAGGCCATTTTTCCATGCCATACAAATCCACTTGGGACATTCCTCTTTCGTTTATCATCATTTTCGCGAGTGCTGGCCCCGCCATGCTTCGCGAGCCCCATAATTTGGGTTTTCATCTTCTTCTATATCCAAAAGGACCCCCAAATGGCATGGATTCTCAGACCAAGGGCTCTCCTACCATTGTGGGCCAATGTCCTTGAGTATTTTGAGCAACAAATTGATAAGTCCCATGTTCCAAATGCGATCAATGGTCGATGATCAATTACTTTCCCCCGAACTCTGGTCACACAAGGGTAGATACTTTGTTGTGAACATAGTAAAAAGTTTTCCTCTATCATCATTGCTACCTTTTGGTTTTAGGCACAATGATTCTCCCTCTATACTCATCTTTTCCATGCATATGACATTAAATTAGGCGTCTATGGTCTGAGCTCTATGACCTTAAACTAAGATAACTATCATCCTCACTAAAAGATGTTAAACTGCAAGTTGGATGTTACATTCTGTCTGTGATCTAGCCTCAGGTCCCTTGGCATTCTTGGGCCCCGGACCCAAGTTCTCGTTTAAGATTGTATGGTGTGGTATGGGATTATTTCCTCATTCACATCGGGTTACTCATCGTGCCATACACATCCCTCATTGAGATACCTTTCCCCTATCTTCATCCTTACCTCATGACGTTAAACTGCACAACACCTCTAGAACTATGTATGGATTGATTCCCATACTTGTGGGATATGTAGGACCACCTAAACATCTAGTCTTCGGGTCCAACCCCATCTCTTAAAACCCCCTATCTTCTTGTCCCATGGACTGAGTCCTTCTAGGAAATGTGTATATGGTGTGGTATGGGTTTGTTTCCCCATTCACGTCGGTTTTGTAACAACCACGCCATGTACCTCTCTCTCCTAAGTTCCCTTATCTCCCTTTCCCTGCACAGTTGGGTCCCTCGACCCTCTTCGGTGATTCACCAATTTTCCCAGGAGTACTCTGGTTCATAACCTGGAGTGTTGGATTCTACCTAGACATGCTTTCACCCATTTTTCAAGCTTTGTGTTCCCCTTCATTTTCGATTTCATTATATTTCACATCCTAAGGGACCCCTAGATGGGATGGATGCAAAGCCCAAGGGATCCCCTACCATTACAGGCCAACATCCTAGAGGGTTATAAACAAAAAATTGAAACAAGTCCCGTGTTGAGAATATGGTCAGCGGTCAACGCTCATTTGTTATTCCCATTTCAGGTCACACGATGTTGATGTTGTGTTTCGAATATGGTCAGAAGGGTAGAAGCTCCAAAAGACGTGGTGGCAGGTAGTATAGTACAGCGTGGGAGATGTCTCTGGCTGCATGCCCTTCCTATCAACATCGTTCAAATGATTGTACAAATAATCAGCGTTGATAGGTGTGAAGTCCTCCTAGGCATGACCGCCAGCCGCCCTGAACCACTGGCACTGACATGCGTGCTCCTAAACTAGTAGTCCGACTCGTCCCTACTCATTTTAGGGATTAAGACATCATCCCTTAGGCTGAATCCGTATAGAGGAAACCTCCTACACAGCGGATAGTTTTTATGGCTTTCCAACAACAGCTCCACTAGCGAATTTTGGTCTGAATGGCTCCGAACGGACTCCCCTAGACCCAAGATATTCTCCATATTCTCCCTCTAGGCATCATCTGCAAGAAACCCCCTAGCAGCCTCCTGGTGAACCATTCAGTTTTTGAGTTTGGGATTTCTTTGGTTTTGGTTCATGAAGCTCTTTTGCAGAGCTAGATCATGAAGGTCATTCGTGAAGACTCTTCACAAATCCCTGCCCCGGCCTGCAAACACAAGTTGCAAATCGCTCCGATGAAAAGTCAAAGACTCGCTGGGCGCCGCAAAACAAAAGGCATGATTCGTGGAGAGCAATCACGGAGTATATGGATCTTCGTGAATCGAGAGTTATAAAGACAAAATTGAGGATAAGAGAAAGGAAAAAGAGAGGTTAGCTGCCCTATTTATAGTAAAAGACACTTGTTGCTTCACAGCGCATCCAACTGCGGTGAGCCTCACAGTGCGCTCAGCTCGCACATCTCCGCTCCACTTCACGAGCCTCCTTCAGGAGTCAGCTTCACGATTGACTAAGGGATTTTGGTGATTGACCATCAGACTTTGAGCCTCTCATTTTCCTCAGCTCCCAGTCTGAGGGGGAAAATTTTTTAGCACCAAAATTTAGGAAGAACAAGAACGAATAGAATGAATTAGGGGCTGTATCACAAAGACTGTTCATGGAGCCCCCAAATCCCTGCCACTGATGCACAGCTCCCATTCATGAAGCAGTTGCGGAGCAAGGAGGCGGGATGCTCCGCGAACCCATTTGATGTTCACAAACCTATCGTAGACCAAGGAGGTGGGATGCTCTGCAAACCCATTTGACATTCATGAACCCACTGCGGATCAAGGAGGCGGGATGCTCCGTGAACCCATTTCACCTTCGCGAACCCACTGCTGAGTAAGCTTTATCTTCACGCCGAGCAAGCTCTAATTCGTGGCGCCTTTTGCCTATAAATATTGGGAACCCCTCAAGCCCAACAGATGGATCCTCTGACCATTCTCTTTCATAGCTCCCAAATCATGAAGAAACTTCTGCTCTGCGAACCATGGTCTCCTCAAGGTACTTTATCACCAGGAAGTGCCTCTTCGTTGGCTTGAATTTTTCCCCTCTTCAAAGAGGGATGCCCTTCGCGGATCCCATGAGCCTTCTTGAAGGAAGGGGAGCCCCAAGGGGACTCAGGTATTCGCAGATCAATTAGGCTTCATGAAGTACTCTCCATGCACAAGTGAACCACATGATAAGGTAGGGTCACTGTGCTTCGCGAAGCACATTGCTTCGCAATGCTATGCTTCACAAGGCACCCTAGCTTCATGAAGCACCGATCCATTAATACCTTTCCACATTGTGAAGAACATTCTATATGTAACTATTCCCTATTCCTAGTCTAGGACACTTCACTTCACGAAGCACACCCCTTCGTGAAGCCCCTCCACTTCACAGAGCACTGGAGATTCATGAGTCTTCTACCTATAAACCCCTTGTTCTGCAACTCCTTTTACCATGTGACACTCCATGTTTGTACGAAGTGATTTTAAAGTCCCTTGGCTGGTGCTTCCCATTGCATTGATTCACCTCATGATTCTTCGCATAGGCACACTAACAACTATTGCTTCTTCGCATAGACACGCTAACATGGACCCCTCATTGAATCACTTCATAACACCCCTCACCACAACATTGTTGATGCCTTCCTTCCCTCAAGGGTAGGAGAGTATACATTATGTAAGTCCTAGGGGTCCAGATTGAACCCGTCTCATCCGAGATGCAGGACGTTAAACTGCCAAGCACTATCTTCTTCATCACATGACTTTAAACTATGACCTCGCCCCATGCGTCGTACACAGGTTTCCCCCACCATAGACATTCTGCACACCCACTAGTCTCCACGGGAGTGAAATCATTCCTTACTTGGAATGAGATACTCTTTATTAGAGCATCATATATCTATAGGGAAAGGGAAACCACCTTGGGGTAAGCCCCTAGCCTTTCTTGCAGAAGGTAGTATCCCTACTCCTCCTCTCTTCTTCTGTTCCAGAGTCCAAGAGGTGAGAGGGGAACAAGAGACTATGTTACCCCATCCCTCTCCCACTGATATTTGTTGCCACTCGGGCCTCCATACTGGAGTAAGTACCGGTCTCCATCTCCTTGGGCCTCTAACTACATTTAAGGCCCATTCCACTTCCCACGGACGCACCTTTCGCGACGTGATCGTCAGGTCTTTGTTGCCTCTTGTTTCTCACACAGAGCATGACTCGCATGGTCTTAGAGTAGGCATCGACCATGACATCCTCTTTGGGCCTCCTTAGAGTGTAATCCCCAACACCATCCCAAACTACGTGGATTTTGATCTTTGCCAAGGAAAGGTACACAGGAAGCCTCCATGAGGATCAAGCCCACCAAACATTGGTCCTGACTCCCTTCATGTCGGCTCACCAACCCCTCCTGAACAACATGGACTTTGATCCTTGCCAAGGAAAGTTACATAGGAAGCCTCCCTGAGGTTCAATCCCACCAAACATTGGTCCCTAATCCCTTCACGTCGACTCAACAACCCCTCCCGAACTACGTGGACTTTGATCCTTGCCAAGGCAAGGTACGTAGGAAGCCTCCTTGAGGTTCAAGACCACCAAACATTGGTCCTGACTCCCTTCATGTTGGCACACCAACCCCTTCCAAACTACGTGGACTTTGATCCTTGCCAAGGTGAGGTACGTAGGAAGACTCCCTGAGGTTCAAAACCAACACCCAGTTGTTCCGACCCCCTTTTCACGTCGGTTAACGTTTGTCCCACATGACGTTAAATTATACCCACTCGAACTACGTGGGCTTTGATCCTTGTCTTTTAAATAGGGTACGTAGGAAACCTCCATGAGGTTTGACCGCATCCAACGGTAAGTCGTGGTGACCCAATCTAGTAGTAAGCCGTTGTGACCCCATCCAGCGGTAAGCCATTATGACCCCATCCAACGTTAAGCTGTTGTCAACCCCAACCGACGGTAAGACGTTGTGTACCCCGATTGATGGTAAGTCATTGTGTACCCCGATCTATGATAAGATGTTGTGAATCCCAACCAGTTGAATGTCTTTGTGTTTCCAATCCAGCGGTAAGCCATGGTAAGTCCCCTTTGTTGGGACCCATATCTCTGGTCCGCCCTCAGGTGTCATACCAACCCGGGCTGCTAACCACATGTAAGCCCCAGTATATCATCGAGTCGTTGTCCTCTACAAATACCCTGATTCTATGCCCCCACTCTGAACTACATGGAATTTGATCCTTACCAAGGAAAGATACGTAATGATCATCCATCAGGTTCAAGCCCATCACCCATGTCTCATCCTGGTCTTTACCTCGATCCCATATGTTTCGAGAAGGTCATGCCACAACCTAGAGGTTCCACTCCCTCCGGGTCTCATTCATAGAGATTGCCTCCATAGGTGTCCTACCACCTCACCGAACTACGCAGACTTTGATTCCCTACCACAGGGATACGTATGAAGTCTCTTCGAGGATCAATCCCAACACTATTGTCACCCTCGAGTTAACTCCACCTCATCCACCACTACTTCATTTAACCATCCATTATTCATCCTGATTATTACCTGGACTAAAACATCCTAGTGAGATCATGCCAATTCACCTCTTCACTTCTCATAACAGCAATCAGGTAACTAACCACGCATTAGCCCCAATATCAGTGTTCCCTACAGGAGTTGCACCTATCTGGTCTACTCCTGTCAGTGTTCTGATCAGTCTGATCTGTCTCATCTAGATGTTAAACTGGAGACATACCCTGTGTTAAACATAGGAATCTAAAAAAAAACCTCAGAGAAATTCTTATGGCATATAATCCCCCGCATTCGACATGGTACGCCTCAGGCTTCCACGCCCTTAACAAGCCCTATAATAAGGGGAAGAAACCCAGATGCGCTAGTGTTCCAGCATCCAGACATTCTAGTGATGTCCGACGTGACCACTCCACTGACCAAAGGTTGCTGCTCTGGCTGGACCCACTGGAATGTCCCGACATAAGCAGTGTAATTAACCGGTGTCCATAAAGATATGGCACTGGGAAGAGTTTCACAAACAATGTCTTAGTCTACAAGGGAGATCCAGACTAGGTGAAGATATCCAAGGAGGAATCCATGGAAGGATGAACTGACATCCCATCTTCCCATTTTGATCAACGAGCAAACATCCCTGAATAAGCGACAGATGTCGCCCGCCTTTGGAAAGAGGGAATGTGGGGCAACAGCCAGCGCGTCCTCATTGTCCTCGACAGACGGATGCACACGCCCCGGCGTAATCATCAGAAATACTATAGAAATAATATTATGTCATATTTATCATTTAAATCCTTTATATTGATCATTATACCCATTTAAATTAAGTATACATTAAAAATAGTTTACACCATGGCGTGGAGACGGTAAGTCGTACGCACACACGCATGGTGATATTGTTTTTCATTGGATGGGTAAACAGAGGAATATGGTTGTCTTATAAGCATAAAAACATATTATAATATAGTAGATTATATAGTTATTACTTTATTATTGAAACAAAATAGTAATATGAAGTAAAAGAAGAAAATAAATTGAATCGAATTGGTAAAACAATTACCTCTTCTTCGAGTTTCTTCTTTGGATTTTCACAAAAGGACTCATTATGATGGATTTCTACCCAAAGTATGTCCTCTATGATGAAATGAGGGAAGTTGGGAGAGTAAATAGGCTGGTTTTGTATAAACCAAAGGGCTTTATAGGTGTGAATAAAAGAGAAGGAGATGCACCCTTTATAAGAGAGGTGAGGGGAACTTTTAAAGTATCATTTATGTCAATTTTGATACTATTCAATATTTTCATTTTTAAAAATATCAGACCAACATGATTACTTCAAAAAAATAATTCCAATATGTCACTACCATGTTTGAGTTATCTATAAATTTTTTGGATGTCATTAAATATGTCAAATTATATTTATTTTAATATTTTTAATGTGATTTAGTTATATCTCAATTAATTAAACAATTACTGCATCATTATTATAAAAACCTCTAATTAAGTTATTTATTCTATAAAATTTTAAAATAAATTTTCATGATGAAGATAAATTTATTATCTTTTAAATGAATAATTATAGTAAAATTTATATTTTTTATAACCCTATATTAAAAATGATTTAATTATTAAATTCTGAATATGCCACTCGTAACTCTTCTTTAAATAAAATATAATAAATGGATTAATCTAACATAAATGGCTTAAAAGGATCATATTTTCAACCTAAGGTTAATTTTCATCAAAAAACACCTGCCAAATGAGAGTAGGACAAGTTTTCGGGTAATTTTATATTATTATAATATTATTTTTTTACTTTAATTATTTTATTTACATTTAACTGTGGTAAATATAATTCAAAAGTTACTAGTAATGAAAAATTATTTTGATCCCGTGAGACCAAATTTTTCATACTGATTATAACCACGTATTTTTGTTTTTTTAAATTCAATTCACAGAAGCGGGAAAATTACGTTTAATGTTAATCCTGCAAATGTGGCTAGAAGGTGGGTAAAAGAGACATTCAAAAGTTCAACAATTTTTTTTATCTAATTATATTATAAAAATGGTTCCAATGACCTACATTGGGTTAATATGTGAATTATTTATCTATGGTGATTTTAAAATAAATTTAAAATAAAATAATTATTTAAATGAAAAAATTTGTTTTTAAACAAAAATACAGTAATTTTACTATTCATCAAAAATTGAAACGTTTCAAAAAAATTCCAAAAAATTACCTAAGATAATTTTTATACGATAAATTAAAACATTATGTTTATTTTACCAAATTCAATTTCAATGAGTGTATAAAATTAATTTTATTATTTTTCACTAAATGCTATAAAAAGTAGTTCCTTTGAGAAAATAGTTTTTATAAACGTATAACAATTTTACCGAAAATTATATAGTTCATTATAAATATGTTTTATTTATGTGAAGACATTATAAATGACAATTAAAAATTATTTATTACTATTCATATTATTATATTTAAGGGATAATTTTTAAATATAATATTAAAATATATATAAAACTAAATTATTGTTTTGCAGAAACTAAATCTTGCATGTAACCCAAGACAAATTAGTGTAGCATAAAATATAAGATTTTGAATTTCTTTAAAAAGATTACATATTTTGAAATATTGGGGTTTTACACTGGCCATCCATAAAAAAACAGAAAGTGCCACACTGGTTCCCGAGGCTAGCAGATTGAGATGGGAATGTGGTGATTAGAGGTGTCAACCACCGAAGCATTGAATTACTCTTTCCACATGAAACAAAGGCATCCAATATGGACCAAATTTCTGACCAAAAAATAGTTCTGTAACCCAAACTTCAAAGAAATTACTCTCATGTTATTACATTCCAATATGTTCTTGGGCAAGAACACCATGTCAGGGATATACTTATCTCTCCATTTATGGAGCATCTGAACTGACCATGGATTTCCAAGACCACAATAGTTCCAGTATAGGGTGATATTTTTGGTAGGCAAGGCTAGTTCATACCAGCCTCCACCAATAAAATATCATGAATGGAACCATCATATACTACTCTCCATATTTTAGGAATACGTTCTACTGGTATCAAGCCCTCTCATCCTCTCATATATCCATAGAGAACCGAGTTAGAACTAGCATAGCCCACAACCCCTCTAGAAACTTTTTTCCACATACGATGGTTTTTTGGCCTTCCCTAATCAAACCATGTAATTCATTTCCTTCCTCGGATGAAGGCATGGAAAGAACATTATATGGGGAGAGACCAGAGTCTAGTGGGTCAGAACCGATTTATTTCAGCTTGCATAAAATCTTTGACATATCCTCGGGTCCATCTTATATATATGATGGTGGGCCTACCATCACAATGTCATATGTATCCCCTCCAGATGAGGGAATGATATAGGTACTTGAAGAATATTGGGGAGTTGACTTTAACAATTCTATCGACAAGCCTATATGAACAAAATGGTTTGCACAAGGAGGATTCACATCCTCGTATAGTGCCTCATTCCTCAAGAAGTTAAAAGTAGGCATCCTCACCTCCCCCGACATAGATGAATAAGATCCCTCCCCCACATGAAGTATGATTTGTGGAAAGAGATACTCTGTTTCCTCCTCCACACCCAAATAAGTGATGCATAGTTTGCAAAAGGTAGGAGGTTCTAATTTATGGAACAATTCTTCTTTTAAGGTGATATGTATTGAGGATGGTGGAAAATCATCACTGTAATATTTTTACTAGCAATGGGAGCCTCATTGTACCAAGGAATATTATCCACTAACCCATGTATAGGATGAATAAGAGATTAAGGAAATTGCATCTATGGAAGGAGGTTAGACTGGATTCCTACAATAATGGGAAAAGAAGGCCACCTTAATGGGAAAATTACACCCATTACCGTAGAGGGGCCTTGGTTCACATGTCAATTAAGTATATACCTCACCTTATGTTTTTCTTCCTCGGAAGTGGGTGTTCGCTCAGAGGGTTTTCCAACAATTACAAACCATATTACATAAATAGTCATCCCTCTAGATCATTTTTTCGTAATCCTTAACCCTGCAACTAATGAGTCCACAAAAGAAACAAAAATATGGGAGTTTTTAATATTCAAATGACACCCAAAGCATGGAATCTAAAAGTTTCAGAAATAACCGTTGTATGAGGGGTTGAGATATATCCACCATGAACTTAAGCCATGCCTAGGTACCCCTCTAGATGGGATCTGAAACATCCTAATTCATAAACTCCCCGATATTATTCTTAATCACGTCGATAGCTTGATCGTTCCTATCTGAAAATGGAATGCCTTTCACCCAGATCCAAAAGGGGGAATGGAAAAAAACCATCCCACTAATATTAAAGTCATTTGTGAATTTGTTTATGAAAATTAGATGATTATAAAAGGACCATGGAATTTCATTGAATGCAAGGATCTTGTGTGATTCCCTAGATAATTCTAAAATAATCATCCTGGATTTGATTTATCTGATAGAAACACCCTCTTCCAATATCTTCATTTCCTGCATCATGTTTATTTGGTCATTCAATTAATAATATTTATTTTATGAAATCTTATATACCAAGAGATTGAACAAGCGATTTTGTAGATTTGGATCCTCCATGGGACAGACTTCATACATGGACTTTTCCTGATCTGAAATATATAACTTCTCCCAATGTCCCAACAGATCTTCATCCATAATGGAAAAAAGAAGTGTGATGAATCTTACGTGATTCCAATATCCTTTGATACCCAATACATGAATGAATTATAGAAAACCCCTCTTGAGTCAGGAAGAGCGGTGAATCCCAAACATGGAAGATGAATCAGAAATGGCCAGATACTACTGACTAGAAAGAACAAATGAAATCCCGAAGGAAACAATAGCATAATAAATGGCTCATAGGGATGAGAAGGAAAAAACAAGGCATTCATATTCACACAGCCGTAGGTATCCAGATCATCTTAAATGATGGTGAAACACCTATTGTGCCAGAGAAACAAACAAGGATCAAAGAGGACAACGAGATGAAATTAGTCAGATGTCGATGTGAAGGAATCACCGATAAACACCCAAGGAGGAAACATATCCAACACCAAACAATATAGCCTATTAAAACCTAGGAAAACACAAACCCTAGGATGAAATAGGAGAAGAGCTCTCAACAGCGGGAGAGACTCGCATATATTTTTATATGTGTGTATGCATGTGTATATATGTGGATGTACGTGTACACCAGTATGAGGGTTTATGTTTTTGAATGTATGTGTATATGAATTTGTATGAATGTGTTATGTCTGTATATATACGTGTATATGTGTATGTTCATGTTTATGTGCATAAATTTATGTGTTTTGTATGTGTATGTTGATGTGAAAGTGTATATATGTATGTGTATGTATGTATGTCTACATGTATATATGTATTTGTACATGTATTTTTTTATGTGTATGTGTATGTCTATGTGTATATGTATGTGTGTATGTGGATGTGAATGAGTATGTATGTATGTATGTACGTACATATGTATATATGTATGTATGTATGTATGTTTCTGTATGTGTATGTTTATGTAGTATGTGTCTGTTTACTAGTATGTGTATGTTTTTTAAGGTTGGGGATGAAGCCTCATTTATTATTAAAGAAAAGAAAATACCTCTTTCAAATGGGTAGAGGGAGACCCATTACATAGCCCCAAGGCCCAGTGGTCATTTAGCCCATTACATGGCCCGTAGGTCCGGTTAATATGTGTATGTACGTATATGTACGTGTATGTAACTGTACATAGGTATATGTGAATGTATGTGTATATGCATGTACATGAATGTATATGCATGTATGTGTATGTGTATGTATGTATGTATGTATGTATGTATGTATATATATATATGCATATGTCTGTGTGTAAGTGTATGTATGTAATGTGTAAATCTGTGCATATGTATATGAATATATCATTATGTAACAAGAAAAGTCATTTTTTTTTCAATTCAACACATCTCATTATAGTGTATGTACACACACACACACACACACACACACACACACACACATAGTCATGGGAAAATTCATTTGGGTTTTCAAATGTAATTAATGCAGTTTTATATAGAATATATATATATATAATTATCTTATTTTTCAAAAAAAATTAATACTTATTTATACATTATTAATTTTTAATATTTAATATTTATAATAATCCTGTAATTCATATAATTAATATTAGGTCATTTTAATTATAATAATTTTTATATTTAAATCTTTATAAAATTATTATTTATTCATTTTTAATTAGTGATTTATTATGAATCTCTTTTATTTAAATTTAAATTTTAATATTTATTCATTTTTATTTAAATATTTATTCATTTTTTAAAATTTTAGTAATAGATACAATTAATATTATTTATTTATCATTTAATGCACATGGGGGGTCGTACGTGAGTGGTGTGATACCTTGTATGGCATCTGGGAGGCCTCAGTTCGATTCCCACCAGCTTTTCTTCATGACCCCCAATTAAATTGGGGGTACTGTATTTGGGTGGCACCAAATGATGCTAGTAGTGATGGAATGGGCCCTATGGGTGGTGTAAATTGACCCATGCTCGATGGTGGGGGTCAAAAAATATTGGACCACAATCTCAGCCGGTGTGAGTTACGGAGGGGGCAACGTTGTGTCATTATAGGTGGGTAGGGTGCTTGCGGTGGCTTGGATGGTGATAGGCCATAGATGGTGGTCTCCTTGAGTGTAGGATGTCAGCTTCTGATGGTGTGTGTGGCCAACTAGAGAGGGCTTCAAGGGGGTAGGTTGGAAGGCCCTTCCATGAGCGGTTGGTGCAGGTGGATGGAACTGAGGTTTCCAACAGCGGTGTGTGAGAGTTTTTTTAAAATAGGTTTTCTTAAAAAATTTTTTTTTAAAAAATATATATGTTAGAATTTTTTAAAAAATATGTTCTAAAGGCGGCAACACCGCTGCTGCCTTTATGCTGCAGGTGAAAGGTGGAAAAAACATTGCCGCATTTTGGGTTAAGTTGAATTGTTGAAACCCCATTACCACCTTTCTCCTAAAACCATATATATATATATAACAAAAAATTTCAGCATAATTTATCTACTATTTAATATCCAACAATATTTCCGTTAGAGTATTCTGGATTCTCATAGAAGCTCTCATATAGGGCTCCCTTTTGTAAGAGGGCTTACCCTAAGAAATCATTCTGCATTTTCGATGTGGGATTCTAGATCTCTCTTTTCTGTACAGAACATTCTACATTTCGAATGTGGGATTCTATTTCAAATACGTGGCTTTGAAATACTATAAAATATAAAATATAAGAGCAATATAAATGAAACTTAAAACATGGATTAAACATATAAGAAATAGTTTAAAATAAAAATAATTCCATAAAAAAAGTTGATCGAAAATAATTTATAAGCTTTCAAAGACACCTACTTGAGACCTAAAAATGATTCAAGTACGTGACTTTGAAAGATTATAAAATATAAACTATAAGACGAAGATAAATGAAACTTAAAACATGGATTAAAAAATATAATAAATATTTGAAAATAAAAATAATTTCGTACAAAATGTTGATGGAAAATAATTTATAAGTTTTCAAAGACACCTACTTGAAACTTAAAAATGTTTCATGTACGTGACATTGAAAACTGATAAAATATAAACTATAAGTCCAACATAAATGAAACATAAAATATGGATTTACCGTACAAAAAATAGTTTAAAATAAAAACAATTTTATAAAAAAATTTGATGGAAAATAATTTATAAGTTTTCAAAGACACCAACTTAAAACTAAAGAATGTTTCAAGTACGTGAATTTGAAATCCTATAAAATATAAACTATAAGACCAACATAAATGAAACTTAAAACACAGATTAAAAATATAAAAAATAGTGGAAAATAAAAATATTTTCATAAAAAATATTGATGAAATATAATTTATAATCTTTCAAAGACATCTATTTGAAACTTAAAAATGTTTCAAGTATGTGGCTTTGAAAGCCTATAAAATGTAAACTGTGAGACCAATATAAATGAAACTTAAAACATAGATTAAATATATAATAAATTGTTTAAAATAAAAATAATTTCTTAAAAATTATTGATGAATACTAATTTATAAGTTTTCAAAACCACCTACTTGAAACTTAAAAATGTTTCAAGTATGTGGCTTTGAAAAACTAAAAAATATAAACTATAAGACAAATATAAATGAAACATAAACATAAATTAAGCACATAATAAATAGTTAATAATTAATTAGTTAATTAGTAATATAATTATTAATTAAATAATTACTAATTATATAATAATTAATTAGTTAATCAGTAATATAATTATTAATTATTAGTTAGTAATTATTAATTATTAATTATATAATTAATTAGTTAATTAGTAATATAATTATTAATTATATTATAATTAATTAGTAATATAATTATTAATTATATAAAAATTAATTAGTTATTCGATAATAGAACTATTTATTATTAATTATTATTTATTAATTATATAATTAATTTGTTAATAAGTAATATCATTATTAATTATATAATAATGAATTAGTAATTAAATTATTAATTATATAATAATTAATTAGTTAATTAGTAATATAATTATTAATTGTATAAAAATTAATTAGTTAATTAGTAATATAATAATTTATTATATAATAATTAGTTAGTTAATTAGTAATATAATTATTATTATAAAATAGTTAATTAGTTAATTAGTAATATAATTAATAATTATAATTATTCATTATTCATTATTAATAATTAATTATATAATAATTAATTAGTTAATTAGTAATATAATTATTAATTATGAATAATATAATAATTAATTAGTTAATTAGTAATATAATTATTAATAAGAATTATTAATTATTTATTATATAATAATTAATTAGTTAATTAGTAATATAATGTAATGGCCTGGGTTTTTTTGGGGTCTATTACTTTGTAAAAATCTCAAGATGGGTTTTCGGGTCTGGGAATGTCGGTGAAGTTTGGCAACGGTAGGCCTACCGGTAGCCTTAGCCAACCAGTAGCAGGACTACCAATAGATCGGTCTACTAGTAGTCACAACCTACAGGTAGCTCTGTCTACCCGTCGCTGCAGCATACCGGTAGCTCGGCTACCGGTGGCTGTCGGCTACCGGTAGCTCTCGCCTACCGGTAGCTGTCACCAGCCGGTAACCTTCATCTACAGGTGGTTCTGGCCTACCCCCGCGGGTTCTTTCCAGGGGCGCTCCTTGTGCAATTAGGGTTTTAAATCCCGGTAATGCCCATAAATGTTTTAATTATATATTTAATGATTTAACTGGGTTTATGCGTCGGTTTAAACCACCCGACCCCTTTAATAACGTGTGGGGCCGCGTAGTCAACCCACGAACCCGCGCCTTACGTGGTTTCACATTCTTATCTCAACTATCTGTGGCCCTTATAACTAAAGGGTTTGTCATGGGTTACTTCTATTCTCGATCACCCTCTGCGAGGAGTAATTTCGTCCAGACGAACTGATTTTCGTGCATCGGGCGATCCACATCGTTATCCATAAAGTTCCGCGCCCAACCTAAGCATCGATCGTCAATCCACAAGTAGGGAATTATCCTTTGTCTCTCCCTTTTTTTCTATATCATGCGGGGTGGGTGTGCTTTTGTTTCTGTAGAATTGGATAAACCAGGCCTAAATAAAGATAATGAACCAATCCTAAAAAGAAAGAAGGGGGGCTGTGATCGTTGATGCTATTTGATATTATGATCATCTTTCTGAATTGTGCGGGCTTACGCCTACTGAAAATCATGGCTGTTAGTGGTCTTTCTCTGTGCATTAATGAACCCCTGGTAATGTTTTAAATGGCTTCTTTGTGGTTGTGAACTCCTTCCATGAAAAGTAAATTGGTTAGTTACGTATATTCAGCTAAGTAAATTGGAAGCACCAGGATCAACCCTCCCGTGATAACCCCCGGTTAAAACACACAGAATTGAAATCATGGAGTGTGTTAAATCTTATAAATCTGAAAATAAAGGCATTTCCCTACTTAGTGTTTGTGGTAGTGGTTTGGTTATTTTCTTTTACAGGCCGATTGCTGGAGATGTGGGAGGGGATGGGATCCCCTATTTTTATGCTCCCAGTGGTTATGAAATTGGGGATGGGATCCCCTTTTGTTATGGATGCGGTGGTTGTGAGTGTTAAGACCAGGTGGTTACCTTGATTATATCATGAATTGGGGTGGGATCCTCTGTTGATGAAAAACCTTTTTGGGGGAGGGGACACGGGGCAGTGTCTCGGGGTTGTATTTGGTTCCGGTACTTCGGGGGATCTCACTTATTCCTTTGTTGTTGTGACTTTACAAGAGAACCAAGTGTGGATACTTAAATTGGCGTTGTCTGGTTTCTTTTCCTTGGTTATGCTTATGATATTAGTTTCCCAGTAGTGCATGAACTCATTTAAAACATTATTACTGAACATGAAAACAATAATGGGACAAATGGGTTTTGTTGGCGAGAGTCATGACTCAAACTTGAGTGTTGTTTTGATCTGTAAGATGACTGAAAAAAACCTAACTTTGGGTGAGTTCTTGTTACCGATATATATACTTATAGCTTTGTGTTTCTTATTCGCGCCCCACCCAAGTTGAGCGCTTAGTGCCGAACACCCCCATTTCATGGGGGAGGGCGTTTTTCCCAACACTATTCTTAGTGGCTGGTTATTAGCTCCTTTTATTTTCCCTTTCCCAGATAGCCCAAGTACCTTTGGGCAGGATGTGATGGACTGAGGTCCATTATTAGCCCAAGATCCTTTGGGCAGGGTAGTGTGGTGGTTATGGACCAGGTGTGTGCGGGTAGGTAGTTTCCCAAGTATCTTCAGGATGAGGCCCAGGTGTCTTCAGGCGTTGCAGTGAATCTTCTAGACCAGGTGTCTTCGGGCGTGGTGGTGGTTGTTCTGGCCTAGGTGTTTGTAGGTGTGGTTAGATGTGACAGTTGTGGCCCAGGTGTTTACGGGCGGGATTCGGCAGTGGGACTGCGTGCAGTTGTGGCCCAGGTGTGTGCGGGAGGGTGTGGTAGTGGGACTGCGGTGAGAATGGCGGGATTGGTTCAATGCATAGGATGTCTCAATAACCAGTGGGAAAGTGGCACAGGATACCAAAACATCGATGTGCTCTTATTATATATATTACTTGGTTTACGTTACTTGGTGAGTGTAGCCGGTGAGTGGGATGGGTGAACTCAATCATATTAATGGTTGTCTGCTTCTCACGATACTTTAGTACGTTCCCCCACTTGTGCACGAGCGTCTTTGGTTTTACCTACTGAGTGTACTTGTATGCTCACCCTACATATATAAAACTACTTTCAAGTTTCTAGGAGGACTTCAGGGATCGTGCAGGACCATACTAGCTCGGATCTTTGGGGCAGTTGCAGTCATTGTTTTTTCCTTCTTTGGTACTTACCCTTGTAGTCACATCTGTACCTTGTGGCTTTTACTTTTGAAACATGCATGTGTGGATTGTTTACTTTTGGATTTACTTTTCTTTTAGTTTTGGTGTTGTTGGGTTCCATCATCTTATCTCATGATCCTATAAAATAGAAAAAGGGTAATGCCTTCCATTTAGTGTGTGATTCTATACCCTTGGTGCTAGTCGCCACTCCGGGACATATTGAAGGAGGGTTTCGGGGGTCATTATCTCTCCTTAAACTTAAAGAAGACAGGGCCTGGCAGTTTGCTGAACCTTCCCTCATTTTTGGTGAAGGCGGGTCATGATAGAATGGTATCAGAGGTGATGGTTGAGAGATAGGATGGAGTCTGGAGTTAGGCACAGTGAGGATTGCATGGGATGGTAGGCCAACAGTGTTGGGTGACCTTGGTGCATGAATTAGGCCAGGGAAGACCAGCTAGGACACAAGATTTTAGGGCCCCCCGTGATCCGATGCAAGGAATCTAGACCTAACGAACGACCAAGTGAGGCCACACTGATTGCAGGTTAGAGACCCTAAGAAAGGTACATGAATAATAATGACTTGTGTTCTTGTGTTTTTGGGGTGTCTTGGGAATGAGGAATAAATGAAATGGTTTAAGAAGTTTTAAGAACAATATTCTGCACTACTTGGGCTTAGGAATTCCTTGTTTACCTTGCAGATATCGCACCTGGAAGGAGACCACGTGTGGTACAGGTGATCGAGGCCCCAGAGACTACTTTGGCCAATCGGCAGAGAGCTGATCGAGAGGAGGAGGACGACCAGTGGCATAAGACACTTAAGGCCTTCAAACGACAGACCCTCGAGAAGTATGAGTGCAGCACCTCTGAAATGAAGACTGAAGGCTGGCTAGGGGAGCTAGTGATATCTTTCAGCCTAATTCTGGCCCCGAATGAGTACTGGGTTCCTCTGGCCATCAGCCAAATGCGGGGAGCGGCGCGTCAGTGGTGGATGCTTTACCTCGGGGAGAGGAGAGAGGCTGAGGTGGCATGGGCTGATTTCGAGAGGGAGTTCAGGGCGGAATTCCTCTCCTCGACGATGAAGGAGGAAAAGAGACACAAGATACTCCCCCTCCAGCAGGGGAGTATATCAGTGAGGTAGATAGGAATCAAGTTCAAGGACCTCCTACGTTTTGCTCCGGACCTCTTTCTCGACGAGGAGTCTCGAGAAATACATTTAGAGGAGGCGCTCCGACCCTCCCTCCAGTATGATGTTACCCCCTTTACCCTGCCGACGTACATGGAGGTCCAGAAGAAGGCCGAAGTGGTGGAGAGGATGCACGCTCTAGGAGGAGTGTCACGAGAGGGGATCCAGCTGGGACCATTGAAGGGGAATGCCGTTAGCACTAGGCCTCCAGCGTCAGGACCCTCCATGTTCCGACCAGCAGGGAGCAGGCCACAACAGTTTTAGTTTCGATCCCCTGATCCTCGCCCTTTTTCTTCGGGCCCAGGGCCACAATGCTTCGTTTGTGGGAGCCCTGGACATCTCCGGAGTCAGTTCCCGGACCGGGTACAGTACGAAAGTGGTGGACAGAACCACCACCCGCCCCAATAACAGCTCCCAACCAGGCCTTTCTAGCAGCAGCAGCAGGGACAGTGAGCTCCCGCTGCTCCGAGGGCAGACGTAGGAGGAGGAGGCTGACCTCAGGGCGCTCCTCAGGGACCTCAATCGGGGCGTGGTCGGAGAGGTGGCTGATAACTGAGGCGCAGAGGAGCTGGGCATGGACAGCTACACGCCGCAGAGGCAGTAGTTTCAGTAGGGCCGGAGGTTGTTCGAGGTACGATCAGTTTGTTCAGTACCCTTGATTTTTCCTTGTTCGATACCGGAGTTTCGCACTCCTTTGTTGCACCTAGTCTAGCCCGTTCCTTGGGTCTAGATGCCAAGAGACTTCTAGTGCCCCTGGTGTTGAGCACACCAGTCGGAGGTCAGACCGACTTGTTGTTTGTTTGTCGGGGATGCAGACTGATGATAGGGCCACATCAGTTGGTTAGGGATTTTCTTCTACTACAGATACATCCATACGATGTCATCCTAGGAATAGACTGGCTATTCTATGTGTGTGCCGTCATCTACTATTTCTGAGGAAGGGTTGTGTTCTCGGACTTGGGCGGTCAGCGTATTACCTTCACTGGTGAGCGAAACAGTCAGAAGGGTAGCAGGCAAGAGGAACCCCTCCTCTCCTTGTTAGCCGAGCTGTCAGTAGAACCTGTAGATACTGAGATGGTGGAAGTGCCAGAGGTTGTCTGTGATTTTATGGATGTCTTTCCTGAGGAGGTAATGACTCTACCCCCTCGGTGGGGTATCGATTTCAGGATAGACCTGCAGCCCGGTGCTCGTCCGATCTCAATGGATCCTTACCGGATGGAACCTTCATAGCTACGGGAGTTGCAGATCCAGATTGATGATCTAATGAAGAGAGGTTATGTTTAGCCGAGTGCATCACTGTGGGGTGCTCCAGTCTTGTTCGCCAAAAAGGCAGATGGTGGTATCAGTTTGTGCATAGACTACATGAGGCTGAATTAGTTGACGATCAAAAATCACTACCCTCTTCTGAGGATAGACGATCTATTCGAAAAGCTGAAAGGGGAAGGATAGTTATCGAAGATCAAACTGCGGTCTGGGTATCACCAGCTGAGAGTGAAGGAAAGTGATATCTCGAAGACGGCGTTCTGGTGTAGATATAGACACTTTGAGTTCGTGGTCCTGCCCTTCGGTGTTACAAATGACCCAGCTGTGTTCATGGGGCTTATGAACTCCATCTTCCGGGAGTACTGGGATCGGTTCGTGGTTGTGTTCATCGATGATATCCTGATATATTCAAGATCAGAGGAGGACCATGCAGAGCACCTGTGAACAGTTTTGGAGGTCCTTCGACATCATCATCTCTATGGGAAGTTGTCGAAATGAAAATTCTGGACACGAAAAGTTCACTTCCTCAGGAACGTGGTGTCCGAGCATGGGGTAGCGGTGGACCCATCAAAGGTTGAGGAAGTTGTTTCTTGGGCATCACCCAATAATGTGGTAGAGGTCCGTAGTTTCCTCGGGCTGGAAGGTTACTATTAGAGGTTCGTACCCAACTTCTCCCGAGTAGCGGCCCCTTTGACAGCCCTGATCAAGAAAGACCAGGTTTTCGTGTGGAGTGAGTAGTGTGAGTCAGCCTTCAGCTATCTGATGGAGAAGTTGGTCAGTGCCCCAGTGCTGATATTTCCAGAGGAAGGGGCGGCGTATGAGGTGTTCTGTGATGCTTCAGGACAAGTCCTGGGATGTGTGTTGATGCAGCGACAAGGGGTAATCTCTTATGGGTCCAGGCAGCTATGCCCTCATGAGCGTAATTACGCCACCGACGACCTGGACCTTGCAGTGGTCGTTTTTGCGCTAAAGTTATGGCGACACTACCTTATCGGAGAACGCTTTGTGGTCTTCATAGATCACAAAAGCTTGAGGTACATCTTCTCCCAGCGGGATCTAAACTTGCAACATCGGAGATGGGTGGATTTCTTCCAGGATTACTACATCGAGATCTCTTATACTGAGGGAAAGGGAAATGTAGTGGCTGATGCCTTGTGCAGGAGGACGCAGAGGGATGCGGTCCTAGAGTCGGCAGACGCCTGGAAGGCGATGGAGGAGTTGGATGCCTTACACTTGAATGCGATGATGGATGGCGGTAGAGGCTGCCTATATCAGATGGCAGTGCAGTCGTCTCTATTACAGAATGTGGAGGAGTCTCAGTGGGGAGACCCAGAGTGCAAAGTGATGCGTGACCGAGTTGACTAGAGGAATGCTCGGGAAGGATGGACATAGGATGGTCAGAACCAGATGCTTTTCTAAGGAAGGTTGTTTGTCCTAGAAGTGATGTGTGGAAAGGTTCTCAGTGAGTTCCATAGCCCACCCCTAGTAGTACACCTCGGAGTGTCCAAGATGTACCAGGGAATGAAGAGACAGTTTTGGTGGCCCGGAGATAAGCGAGCGGTGGCAGAGTTTGTGGCTAAGTGCTTAGTGTGTCAGCAAGTGAAGGCTGAACACCGAGTTCCAGGTGGCCTACTACAGTATGTAGATGTCCCCAAGTGGAAGTGGGACGACATCTCGATGGATTTCATCACGGGACTACCCAAGGTCCAAGGGGGATACAATGCCATCTAGGTGGTAGTGGACCGGTTGACAAAATCAGCTCACTTTCTGGCGATCAAGGAGTCAGGTACAGTGGATGCTTTGGCACAAAGGTACGTGGATGAGGTGGTACGGTTGCATGGAGTTCCGAGGTCTATAGTCTCGGATAGGGAATCATGGTTTACCTCGCAATTCTGGAGAGGATTACAACATGATTTTGGCACTCAGCTGTGTCTTAGCACTGCTTTCCATCCCCAGATAGATTGACAGACAGAGCGCACCATCCAGACCTTGGAGGATATGCTCCGGGCATGTGTTCTGGACTCAGGAGGATCATGAGTACGATATATTCCCCTGTTAGAGTTTGCCTACAATAATAGCTACCACTCTACCATTTGTATGACCCCATTTGAATCCTTGTACGGGAGGCCATGCCGATCAAGTGTGTGTTGGACCGAGGTAGGAGAGGCCGACATCCTTGGCCCAGAGGTGGCGCAGAGCACGACAGAGAAGGTTCAGCTCATACAGGAAAGGATGAAGGCGGCCCAGTACTGGCATAAGTTGTTTGTTGATACTAGGAAGAGGCCCTTGGAGTTTGAGGTTGGAGACCATGTTTTCCTGAAGGTCTCCCCTCGGCGTGGACAACAGAGGTTCGGTATGGGGAGTAAACTTTCTCCTAGGTTCATCGGGCCCTTCGAAGTGTTTCGGCGAGTCAGTGAAGTGGCCTATCAGCTAGCGTTACCACCACCGCTACAGAGGATACATGATGTATTTTATGTGTCCCAGCTCCGTCGGTATCTGCACGACGATTCACACATCCTTTATTGGAGTGAGATGGACATCAAGGACGATGTGAATTTTGTGGAGAGACCAGTGATGATCGAGGATCGCAAGGAGAAGGTGATTCATGGGCGAACCATTCCCTAGGTTTGTGTGTTGTGGAGGAATGGTGGGATTGAGGAGAGTATGTGGGAGAGGGAAGCACAGATGCGTACCCAATACCTAGAGTTGTTTTGAGTTTTGTTCTTTTTTATACCTGTTGTGGTAGAACATTTGGGCTTTTAGGGTATGAAATGTACTTGTTTTCTTTCCTCTGAATGTGTGTGAAAAGCCCTGGCTATGGGGGGGGGGGGAGAGAACCCGATCCCTAATCAAGACGCATTAAGGTGGATGCGATTAAACCCATGCGAGCGAGTCAGTGCTTCCCAAAGTGGATCACATATTGGCATGGGGGAGGAGACTCCCCAACCCAAATGCCTGGGCAGTTTGACATGGTATGTTGATTGGTTCATGACAGGAAATTGTTTTTAGTTAGCATGGGTTCACTCGTAAGAGGTATCTTTCGAGGTGGTTGTTCAGACCCTCTCATTCATTCTGGGTTGTTTGATTCTCGAGGATGAGAATCGTTTAAGAGGTATCTGATGTAATGGCCCGGGTTTTTTAGGGTCCATTACTTTGTAAAAATCTCATGTTGGGTTTTCGGGTCTCAGAATCTCGGTGAAGTTTGACAATGGTAGGCCTACCGGTAGCCTTAGCCTACCGGTAGCAGGACTACCAGTAGCTCGGTCTACTGGTAGCCACAGCCTACCGGTAGCTGCAGCATAAGGGTAGCTCGGCTAACGGTGGCTGTCGACTACCGGTAGCTGTCACCCACCGGTAGCTTTCAGCTACTGGTGGCTCTGACCTACTCCTACGGGTTCTTTCCAGTGGCACTTCTTCTTGCACAATATGGATTTTAAAGCCCTGTACTGCCCATAAATGTTTTAATTAAATATTTAATGATTTAATCTGGTTTGTGCATCGGTTTAAACCACCCTACCCCTTTAATAACATGTGGGGCCGCGTGGTCAACCCACGACCCCGTGACTTACACGGTTTTGTGTTATTATCTCAACCGTCCACGGCATTTATAACTAAAGGGTTCGCCATGGGTTTCTTCTTTTATCGATCACCCTTTGTGAGAAGTACTTTCGTCCAGATGAGCTGATTTTCGTGCATCGGGCGAGCCACATCGTTATCCGTAAAGTTTTGCGCCCGACCTAAGCGTGTATTTTCGATCAACAAGTAGTGAATTCTCCTTCATCTCTCCCTTTTTTTGTGTATAATGCGGGGTGGGCGTGCTTTTGTTTCTGTAGAATTGGATAAACTAGGCCTAAATAAAGATAATGAACCAATCCTATAAAGAAAGAAGGGGGGGGGGGGGCTGTGATTGTTGATGCTATTTGATATTATGATCATCTTTCTGAATTGTGCGGGCTTAAGACTACTAAAAATCATGCCCATTGGTGGTCTTTATCTATGCATTAATGAACCCCTAGTGATGTTTTAAATGGATTCTCTGTGGTTGTGAACTCCTGCCGTGAAAAGTAAATTGTTTAGTTATGTATATTCGGCTAAGTAAATTGGAAGCACCAGGATCAACCCTCCTGTGATAACCCCCGATTAAAACACATGGAATTGATATCATGGAGTGTGTTAAATCTTATAAATCTGAACATACATGCATGGCCCTGCTTTTTGTTGGTGGTAGTGGTTTGGTTGTTTTCTTTTACGGGCCGATTGATGGAGATGTGGGAGGGGATGAGATCCCCTGTTTTTTATGCTCTCGGTGGTTATGAAATTGGGGATGGGATCCCCTATTGTTATAGATTCAGTGGTTGTGAGTTTTAAGACTGGGTGGTTACCCTGTTTATATCAAAAATTGGGGTGGGATCCTCTGCTGATGAAAAACATTTTTGGGGGAGGGGATACGGGGAAGTGTCTCGGGGTTGTCTTTGGTTCCGGTACTTCGGGGGATCTCACTTATTTCTTTGTTGTTGTGACTTTACAAGATAACCGGGTGTGGATACTTAAATTGACATTTGGATGGTTTCTTTTCTTTGGTTATGCTTATGATATTAGTTGCCCAGTACTGAATGAACTTATTTAAAACATTATTACTAATCGTGAATACAAGAATGAGAAAAATGGGTTTTGTTGGCGAGAGTTGTCACTTGGACTTGAGTGCTGTTTTGATATGTAAGCTGTCTGAAAGAAACCTAACTTAGGGTGAGTTCTTGTTACCTATATATATACTTCTAGCTTTGTGTTTCTTATTCGCACCCCACCCAAGTTGAGTGCTTAGTGCCAAACACCCCCCATTTCATGGGGGAGGGTGTTTTTTCCAACACTATTCTTAGTGGCTGGTTATTAGCTCCTTTACTGCTCCGTTTCCCAGATAGCCCAAGTACCTTCGGGCAGGCTGTGATGGCCTGAGGTCTATTATTAGCCCAAGAACCTTTGGGTGAGGTAGTGTGGTGGTATAGCCCAGGTGTGTGCGGGCAGGTAGTTTCCCAAGTATCTTCAGGATGAGGCCCATGTGTCGTCGGGCGTGGTAGTGGATCTTCTAGCCTAGGTGTCTTCGGGCGTGGTGGTGGTTGTTCTAGCCTAGGTGTTTGCAGGCATGGTTACATGTGACAGTTGTGGCCCATGTGTTTGCAGGTGGGATTCGGTATTGGGACTGCGTGCGGTTGTGGCCCAGGTGTGTGCGGGCGGGTGTGGCAGTGGGACTGCGGTGAGAATGGCGGGATTGGTTCAATGTGTAGGATGTCTCAATAACCATTGGGAAAGTGGCAAGGGGTACCCAAACATCAATGTGCTCTTATTATATATATTACTTGGTTTACGTTACTTGGTTACTGTAGCCGGTGAGTGGGATGGGTGAACTCCTTCATAGTAACGATTGTCTGCTTCTCACGAGACTTTAGTACGTTCCCCCACTTGTGTACGAGAGTCGTTGGTTTTCCCTACAGAGTGTACTTGTATGCTCACCCAACATATATAAAACTGCTTTCAGGTTTCCAGGAGGACTTCGAGGATCGCGCAGGACCATACTAGCTCGGATCTTTCGGGCAGTTGCAGTCGCTGTTTTTTCCTTCTTTGGTACTTACCCTTGTAGTCACTTTTGTACCTTGTGGCTTTTACTTTTGAAACATGCATGTGGGAATGGTTTACTTTTGGCTTTACTTTTCTTTTAGTTTTGGTGTTGTTGGGTTCCATCATCTTATCTTCCGATCCTATACAACAGAAGAAGGGCAATGCCTTCTATTTAGTGTGTGATTCTATACCCTTGGTGCTAGCCACCACTCCGGGACCTATTGATGGTGGGTTTCGGGGGTCATTATCTCTCCTTCAACTTAAAGAAGGAAGGGCCTGGCAGTCTGCTGACCCTTCCCTCCTTTTTGGAGAAGGCGGGTCGTGACATATAATTATTCATTATAATTAATAATTATATTACTAATTGACTAACTAATTATTATATAATTAATAATTATATTACTAATTAACTAATTAATTATCATATAAATAATTATTAATAATTACTAATTATCTAACTAATTTTTATATAATTAATAATTTTATAATTAATAATTATATTACAAATTAACTTATTATTAATTAATAATTACTAATTATAATGAATAATTATAATATTAATTAAGTAATTAATTATTATATAATAATTTTTAATAATTACTAGTTAATAATTGTAATGAAAAATTATAATTTATAATTATATTACTAATTAACTAATTAACTATTATATAATTTATAATCATATTACTAATTAACTAATTTATTATTATATAATAATTTTTAATAATTACTAATTAATAATTATAATTAATAATTATAATTAATAATTATAATTAATAATTATATTAATAATTAACTAATTATAAAAAGGGTCTTGGCTCTATATTTCTCAAGAAATTTAATATTAACTATTTTATGATTAATAATTATATTACTAATTAACTAATTAATTATTAATGTAATTAATGATTAATAGTTACTGATAACTAATTATTTGTTATATAATTAATAAATATATAATTAATAGTTATATTAATAATTAACTAAATAATTATTATATAATTAATAATTATATTACTAAGTAACTAATTAATTTTTATATAATTAATAATTATATAACTCATTAAATAATTAATTATTAATAATCACTAATTAACTAACTAATTATAATAAAATTAATAATTATATTTCTAATTAACGAATTAATAATTAATAATTAATAATTAACAAATAATAATTATTTATTATAATGAATAATTATAATGAATAACTATATGGAATCATTATATTACAAATCAACTAATTAAATATTTTGTAATTAATAATTATATTACTAATTAACTAATTAATTATTATATAATAAATTTTTAATAATTACAAATTATTAATTATAATGAATAAATATAATTTATAATTATATTACTACTTAACTAATTAACTATTATATACGTAATATTTATATTACTAATTAACTAATTAGTTATTATATAAATAATTATTAATAATTAATAATTAAATAATTAACTATTATATAATTAATTATTAATAATTCTAATTAACTAATTAAATAATTTATTAGATATTTAATCCAAGTTTTAAGTTTCATTTATGTTAGTCTTATAGTTTATTTTTATAGGCTTTCAAAGTCACGTACTTGAAACATTTTTATGTTTCAAGTAGGTGTCTTTGAAAACATATAAATTATCTTTCATCAAATTTTTTTACTAAATTCTTTTTATTTTCAACTATTTGTTATATATTTAATCCATGTTTTAAGTTTCATTTCTGTTGGTCTTATAGTTTATATTTTAAAGACTTTCAAAGTCACATACTTGAAACTTTTTTAAGTTTCTAGTAGGAGTCTTTGAAAACATATAAATTATTTTTCATCATCATTTTTTACGAAATTATTTTTATTTTCAACTATTTATTATATTTTTAATCCATAGTTTATGTTTCACTTATTTTGGTCTTATAGTTTATATTTTATAGGCTTTCAAAGTCACGTACTTGAATCATTTTTAAGTTTCAAGTAGGTGTCTTTGAAAGCTTATAAATTACTTCCAATCAACATTTCTTATGAAATTATTTTAATTTTAAACTATTTCTTATATGTTTAATCCATGTTTTAAGTTTCATTTATATTGGTCTTACAGTTTATATTTTATAGTCTCTCAAAGCCACGTAATTGAAACTGAATCTCATATCAGAAATACAGAATGTTCTGTGGAGAAAAGGTAGAACCAGAATCCCACATTGGAAATGAAAAATGATTTCTAGGGTAAGCCCTCTTATAAAAAGGAGCTTTAGGAGAGAGCTTCTGTCAGAATCCAGACTGCTGTAATGGCTGTTGGATATTAAATAGCAGATAAATTCTACTGAAAAAATTTGTTATATATATATATAATTATTAATTTAATTTAATTTAATCATTTTAAATATTTATATATTTTTAAGATACTCCATAATTTATTAATATTTAATATTAATTTATTTTTAGTATTTATTAATTTAATATTTTTTGTAATATATTCATTTTTTATTGTTCTATATAAATTTTCAAATATTAATATTCAATAATTTTAATTTGAATGTAATTTATATAATTAATATTTGTTCATTTTTATTTTAATATTTATACAATTATTATATATTAATTAATAATGAGTAATTTATTATAGATCTATTTTTTTTAAAATATTATTTTAATATTTTTTATTTTTATTTCAATATTTATTCATTATTAATATTTCATTAATTTATATAATTAAAATTATTAATTCTTTTTTTCAATATTTTTGCAATGTATTCATTTTAAATATATATTCATTTAATATTTATGTAATCTATTCATTTTTAATATTTATTTATACTTTTTTATTAATAATATTTATTATTTTTAATATATTTGTAATTAACATTATAAATATTTGTTAATTTTTTATTTTTTGTTTATTTAAATCATTATACAATTATTATATATTCTTTTTTAATTGGTAATTTATAATAATTTGTTTATATAAATGCAATTTTTTATTCCATATTATTTTAATATTTATTCATTTATATTACTTTTGGAGTAGATATAATCTGCGTAATTTATTCATTTCTAATATTTTATAATTTACGTAATAAATATTATTTCTTTATTTATCATAATATGGATAAATTTATTACAATATAATATATTTATCATAATATTAAGACAATCATTAATAGATTTAATATAAATAAAATCATTATTTATATAACACCTTTTGTAATTTTTTATATTTAATATTTTCATAATTTATTTATTTTTAATATTTTTTATTTTTTTATTATAGATTAATTTTTAATATAATTTTTTATATAATTAGTAATTGACCCTCTAGTTGTTGAAAATGAGTCAAAGTTTAAAAATTTATGTTTTTTTACTCACTATAATGTACAGTGGTTTGTAGGGTCGAACCCACAGGGAAGGTAAGTGATCAAATTTTCTTTTCAAGCATGCTCATTGTTTTCAATAGTGGGTGTCTTTTTATCATTTTAATCTTTATTCTTTTTATATTTTTTATATTTGTTGAAACATTAAAGATAAAAGGCTTAATTTTTATTTTTATTAAAAAACTTAAGATGTAAAAGGGATATGATCAAATAGCTAGCAGCAGAGATAAAAGAATGCAAAATAATGAACAATCAAGATGCAAAGACGAAGGTAATTCTATCCTACTGGCCTAGAGGATTACTTTTCACTAGAAAGAATGTAAATGTAACCAATGAAGTTGGATGATTTACCCCCCTCGTCGGGTGATAAATCACACAGATTTATCTATCTTGGAGTTCGCCACTCCATGAAAGATTCAATAGCAAGGTAAAATTGAAAATGGAAACAAAAACAAACTCACCATTTGTTATGAAGTTTTCCTTATGAAGTGGAATATTTAAAAAAACGCATCCACAATCAAACTCACTGGGTGATCATAGAGTTTAAAATTAAGTAAAAGTGGTACAAATCAATTGAACTATTTTAGAATTGATCTCACTGACCAATTATGAAATCATTGAAAAGAATAACTGAAAAAGGAAATAAAAGAAACCAGTAGATGGCGTTCGGGTTTCGCAGCTCTGGGTGAAAGTCTAACAGCTCCCTCAGATCGTCTTCAAAATACAGAAAACACTTCTCCTCAGTAGCATCCGCTGATCCAGAAACAGTGGCGTTGCTCTACCCTCTTTGTAGTATGGGCATCGGGCATCAATAGCTGGAGTGAATCCTTCTTCAATGGTGATGTGGCCTTCAAATCATGGTGGAAGATATGGATTTGAGATCTATGATTCAGATTTGTAAAAGGTGGATTTTAGGGATTGTGATTTGTTCTGATGAATGTATTCTTATGGATGTGGATGGTTTTGATTTTGGGTATAGATATGGTTAGATGAAGTAAGACCAGTTCTTGATCAAGCCTATGACGGTGCGTCGGTAGGATGAATGGACATCAGGGTGTCGTTGTGGTGGTGCTAAGGAGGAGTGACCTATCGATTTTAAAGGTTGTGTCTGTAGGTCATGTGAAAGTAGTAGAAGGCTGGAAGAGGCATCATAATCTTGCGTGTGTTTGAGGAAGGGGAGTACTGGTGCCACCGTTAATCAGTGATGGTGAGTGTAGTTCACTGGTAGTGGTGACTGGAAATGAGGGATGATACGGTGAGTTAGCCAGTAGGTTCATGAGGATAGTCATTGTTTATGGAAGAATTGATTCACTATTACAGATACATCAGTGACTAGGAGAGGAGCAGTAACAGTAGAAAACATCGGTGGATGAAGAAACATCAGCAAATGTGAGAGAATTATGACTCACTAAATCATCGTTGCACAGTGTGGTACACTGCAACATTAACAGGAATAAATGAAAGACTGAGGATTAAAAAACTGAATACTTAATTAAAAATAAAAGAATCTAAGTAAAAAAATTTATTTAATTAAGAAATTAAAATATTTTAATTAATCAACCAAAAAGCAGAGAATCAATTATAAATTGATTTTAAATTATTAAATTGAATTAAATATTTAAATTTAAAAGAATTAAATTAACTGTTAATATAAAGTTATTTAAATAAAATGTTTATAAAAATAATTCAAAGTTGAAATATTAAATAAAAATAAATTTTATATTAATTAAATTAAATATATTAATTAATTAATAAACAAAAAATTACCTAAATTATTAAAATAGAAAATTAACTTTAAACAATTAATTAAAAAAAATTAATGAACCTAATAACTAAGTTTGATAACTTTAACTAATAAAAAGGGAATAAATACAAAATTAATTATAAAACCTTATTAATTAATGAATTTAGTTATGAAATTAAAAAAATGCATTTATTAGCTTAAAAGTGAAAAACTAATTAATTAAATGAATAAAATACAATAAAAAATGTAAAATTTATTTAAAATTAAAGCCACATCAAATTATCCCACACTTAAACATGTTTTTTCCTTAAACAATTCCTTGTTTTATTAACTTTGAAAAATAGAAGTGTTCTTTATTAATCAACTTAAAATGTAACATGTTTAGAAGATACAAATTAGAGGACATGAAATAGAATATTAGGCTTTAGAAATGAACTGTTCAAATGAATCATGCCCAATTTCAAATACTCACTGGGTAATTTAAAGAGAAAATAATCTTTCATTTTTTAAACATGTCCTGCCTCATTTATGAAACTATCTAATGAATTATTTCTATTCAAGTATAAGATCTAAATTCAGGATTGATAAAAGGTTAAAAGTAAATGGAATTAAAAACTTAACTAGAGGTACTTTGTACTTTGACTTTCTCCTAAGTTCCAAAAAAAAATTGGATTCACCATATCGATACAACTTAAATGATTTCATGAAAACCAATTCTCCCCTTCTTCATATGACATTCATTATTTTCCTCACCTTAATGAACTCAATTTTGACCCTAGCACTTTATTTCATTTTTCCCAAGCCATGTCTCTTGTGCTAAGCGTTGTGCATAAACAGTTATTCAATATTATATAGAGGGATTTTAGTTAACAGGAACACACACAGTGCCTAGGGTCTCAGAGATTCGTCGTGGGTTCCCAAATTCCCATTTTACTCCAGTTTCAAAATATTTATATAACATCCATTTAAAATGGATCACTATGGTGATTACATCTAATAATTAAAAGAATTCTATTCCCCTAAGATCAACGTCAAACTTCCATTTCATAATGTTATGATCTTAATTCCACCAACAAGTATCCTATATCACTCAAAAAAATAGTTCCTATTTGAATATTCATAAAATAAATAAGAAAAATCACTCAGTAGTTATTCACCCTCATAATTTTCAGATTCAAAGCCACTGTTTACTACCAACAAAGTAATATCCTTAAGCAAGACTCATTTTAACTACAATGTAAATCCTAAAGATTTAAAATTGTGAAGGGATTTTAAATTTTTTTTACCATTTTTACAAAAATTTCAAAGAGAAGTGGTAATTTAATGATCTAGAATTTACCACATTTTATCTCAATACATGTTAACCTCCTCCCCCAGACTTAAAACACAAATTTTTTTCCAAAACTTTAATTCAAAGGTGGAGAAGAACAATTTTTACAATTAAATCTCAAAATAGATTTTAAATTCAATAGATTAATAACATGTATCAAGGGTGTCCATAAATTTCAATAGTGTATTTGCCATAAAAATTAATTTACAGTATGTTCTCAATCATGTACATGCATTATCATTTAAGGTAGTGAAAAAAATTTCATATTAAGTTTAGGCAGTTTCATGTGTAACATGGTGGGTGTACAATGAAAAGGGTGTAGTAGTTCAAAATTTTTTATACCATTTTTTAAATAGAGCAGAAAAATACATACTAAAACACCTATTAATTTGATAAAATTCAATAAAACAAAATTATCCTATATACCCCCCACCCCCCACACATAATTTCATTTAATGAAGAGATTTTAAAATGGTGAAACTTAATTTCTAGCAACATTCATATTCAACAACATTTTTTCAGTACAAGAAAATTTTTAATGGAACATTTCCTACAGTAAAAGAACATGAAATATAATTTCTAAACAGTACTCAATGACACACCATTAACAGTTTATCAGTGAGTCCCCATTTATATGACTCACCGTTAGCAGTGTAACGATGACTCAAATGAAACGGTAACTCAATGACATATCGTTGTACAAAGTAACAATTACTTATCATAGAATTTTTTTTAAGTATATAAGGAGAAAAAAATAAATGAATAAGATAAAATAAATAACTTTCCTGACTTAAATCTTTTCTAGAAGTAATCCATTAAGGGAATTCCACTCCTCTTTGGCACCCACGACAATATACTTATTATCTATTAAAACAGGAACCATGAATACCAAGACAGATCTAGCAGAAATAGAGAGTACAAAGAACAACATTAGTATCAAATTATTCAAAGCATAACAATAAGGAATGTACAAAAGTAAAATCTAAATAGAAACCATAGGTTCACTCCCATGAAGAACTAAATTTTAAGTCTACAGTTAGACTTTATTTATAATCAGTTTAAAAGAACAATGAAGGTAGCCAATACCATTGGTTGTCCCTCAAAATAGATTTTAACTCTTTTCCCACTAACAATCATGGGTTTGTTTTCCACACCTAAAATCTCAAAAAATACATTATTAAGTACTCTAACAACTATAAAAGGTCCCAACCACATGGAAATCAGTTTTCCAATAAAGAGTTTAGGTCTAGAGCTAAAGAGAAGGACCTTATTTATAGGTTTGAACTCTCTATTGTGTACAACAAATTATGAAATATTTTAGTCCCCTCATTGTATATACTAGAATTATCATAAGACTCTCTCCTTATCTCATAAAGTTTACTCAATTCAAGAAATATTCTCTCACTATCACTCTTAAAATAAAAATTCAAGGCCTTAACTACCAAATATGACTTGTGTTTCAACTCCACAGGAAAATGATAACATTTCCCAAATAACAACATTTAAGGAGATATACCTATTGGGGTCTTAAAATCTATTATGTATGACCATAATGCTTCATATAACTTAAAGGACCAGTCTTTTATATAATTTTAAACAGTTTGTCAAATTTATTTTAGCTCCGAAATTTGATATCTCTACCTATCCATAGGACTGTGAATGGTAATCAGTACCATTTTTATGATTGTAGACTTATTTTTCCATTAAATCCTTAAACTTTTAATTTTTTAAGTGTGTTCCATTATCAGCAATGAAGACTTTTGGTACACCAAATCTTAAGAAGATATTTTTCTGACGAATTTAATGACACTATTGTCTTGATTGTTGGGCATTCCTACTGCCTCAACCCATTTATAAAAATAATCTAAATCCACTAAAATGTACTCATTCCTATGAGATGGTGGAAATGGACACATGAAATCTAAACCCAAGACATAAAAAATATTTACTTCTAAAATACCCTTTTCGGGTAACTCCTATTTCACTCCAACATTTTCTAACCTCTGACACCTATCACAACTAACTTCATAGCTCCTAGAATCCCTAAACGAAGTGGGAAAATAAAAACCAGATTGAAGGAACTTCTAAGATGTCCTTTAACCACCATGATTTCCTCCCCAAGGTGAGGAGTGAAAACTTTCCAAAATAGGCAGCCTCTATTCCTATGGCAGACACCTTCTAAGTATTCCATCAACACACCTCCTAAACATTAAGGGGTCATCCCAAACATAGTACTTAAGTTTTGAAATGAATTTATTCCTTTGGTTAGTAGACAGATCTTTGGGAAAGACACCTACTACTAGGAAATTGGAAATAGTATACAAACCATGCATACAACCTTATTGAGGCAGTGAGTAACTTTTCATCAGGAAAAGAAGAGTTAATATCCCTTGGATCATCATAATGAGTATGAGGAAGCCTAGAAAGATATTATGCAGCTAATTTTTCAACTCCATTCTTATCTCTAATTTCTAATTCAAATTAATATAACAAGAGGATCCACATAATCAGCCTAGTTTTGGATTATTTATTATAAATTAAGTACTTCAAGGCAAAATGGTTAGTGAATATGATAACTTTTGATCCTAGTTGATACTTCCTAAACTTCTCAAGAGAAAACACAACATCTAACAACTCCTTTTTTGTTTTGGTATAGCATATTTGTGACTAATCTAGAAGTATAGTAGAATAATAAACCACATGTAGCTTCTTATCCCTCTTTTGTCCTATGAAAACACCAATATCCATATAACTAGCATCACAAATTAATTCAAAAATAGTTTTATAATAATTTGATGTTATGATAGGTTATGTACTGAGTTTTTATTTAAGTAGATTAAAGGATTCCATATAGCTTTCATTAAAATTGAAAGTTTCACCATTGACAAGATGGGAACACAAGGGGTGAGTGATTTTAGAAAATTCTTTTATAAACCTTAAATAGAAACTGCCATGACCTAGAAAACTTATAACACATTTTACAATTTTACGAGGTGGGGTTTTTTTGAATTACTTCTATTTTATTAGTATCAACATCCAAACATCTCTTGTACACTTTATATCCTAACACAATCCCCTTAGTGACCATGAAATGAAACTTTTCCAAGTTAAGAACCACTTTGGTCTCTAAGAATCACTATGACACTAACTCTAATTTTCTAAGAAAAGTATCAAAAGTGCTACAAATGATAGAAAATCCATACAAGAAAACCTCAGTGATCCTCTCAATCATATCAAAAAAATATCTATCATATACCTTTAAAAGGTAGAAGGGGATCCACATAACCTAAAGGGAATACGCCGATAGAAAAATGTCCCAAAGGGGTATGTAAATGTATTTTCTCTTGATCCTCTAGAGCAACTGGAATCAGGTTGTTATTGAGAAAATGTTGTTTTCAAAAACACTATATTTCATAAAGGGGAGATCGTTGAGAACAATACTCTATCTCTTTATGATGATTTTGATGTTCACAAATACCCTTATTTGTTATTATAAAGATTTTACTTTGATTATATTTTAGGAAATTAATATTATTTATTTCTCTATTTTGGATAAATATTTAAGCGTTTAATCCTTGTGGAATATTTGATAAAGTATTCGGAAATATTTTGAGCACATTAGCGTGTTATGGAAACACTGTTCATTATTTACGTGTTCGGAAATCACTTTTGCTTGTTTTGGAAATACTGTTCATTCCCTATGTTGAGGAGCGCAACATAAGGATGAAATCCCTCACTTACAGGTTATCAGAAAAGTATGGTTAAGTAACCATATGTTATCAGAAAATTATGGAAGAAAAACCCTATGTTAGTATGGAACTTTATGTTTGTTTCTCAAAAGTATGGTTCACCAACCTTACATTTTTAATCAACCTTACATTGAATCATGAACCTTACGTTTATAAGCAGATAAAAGTATGGATTATATACCATACATTTGACAGTTGAAGTGAAAAGTATAGATGATAAACCTTGCATTTGATATCAACCTTACGTTTGAAGAATGAATCATCAAATCTTACTTTCCTGATCAACATTACATTGTGAACCTTACGTTCAGATAATGTATTCCATGCAGTTCAACCCTACGTTTGGTGTTAGAAATTTAAAATACGACTTTATTAATCAATGGTCTTTATGCAGATTATTAGGCTGATTTCAAGCCAGATTAGAAGCTCGATTTTAAGACGCATCTTTGACTGATTCAAATCCATTTATTTGTGATTCAAAGGATCAATTTAAGAGGAGATTTTTATTCCGAATATTAAGGGGAGTTACAACTGCTATGTTATTTAAAATTTTGAATATCGCGATTCTAAAGGCGGATTTTGTGGATCTAAATTCGAAAGGAAAACAATTGTCTTTATTATATATATCTGTGTTATTTTTAATTACAGTGTGTGTGATAGATCATTGTGAAAAGATTATAAGAACAATTCCTTGAGTTTTTCACTATAGTTTTACAGAGATATACGAGTCATGCATATCTTCTACTTCCATGATCTATCAAACTCTGTTTTCTAAAGAAGAATAAACGCATTGAAGATTCATCATTTCTACATCGAAGATTTATTGTGAATCTATTTATTTTCAGAGTTTCTGAATTTATTTCTATATCTATTGTAACCAGATTGTCTCATAACTAATTCTATATAAAGATCATTATTTCTAAAGATGGCGATCTATTGACTGTCAGTTGTGTGTTGTTGCAACTGTGAAGAAAAATTGGAAAGTATTTTAAGAAAAATACTCTTTTTTTTTGAGTAACCTGATTCTCATAATAAGCTGTGTATTAGGTTCTATGTATGAACCAGAAGGCTCTGTTTTTAGCCTTAACATGTAAAGGTGTCAACTTCTTGCACTCAGTTGTGGACGGTTTGTTGATAAGAGGACCAGATAGTGAAAATCACCAAGCTTGTGGAGTAGAGCGTTGGTGGAGTGGACTATGGGCCTTCTATTCACCGAACCACTATACATCCTTGAGTTCTTTAACTGTTTATTTTCTGCTGCATAAACAATCTGATAAATCTAAGAGGAAAGATTTTATCATCATCTCAATTCGTGAAGAATTTGTAAAAGACACAATTTACCCCCCTCTTGTGCGTATTTGGTATAACATGATCCAACAATTGGTATCATAGGTGGTTCTTTTGGTAAAGATATAACAAGTTAAAGGTTTTTGAATTATACAAAGCTTAATGGATGATACATGAGAGGGTATGTAAATGGTTCAAGCTCCCTACTTGTAACACCCCAAGATTCCACAGTATGTTTCCCTTTGAATAATGTAATAGCTTGCATTGTACGTAACTTCGTGATTCTAACACACTACGACCAATCAAAGTAGCCGTTATGAATAATAATACCCACTTTTTGAAATTTTATAAATTTTATCTCTCAAAATAGGCTTCATTTTTGGATTTGGAATATCGAAATTAACCTAGGGTAAAATTTTGGTACTTTTTGGATAACTTTTATATTTTGACGAATAGTGAAAATTACTAAATTTTAATTAAAAACAAAATTTTTAATCAAAATAATTAATAGTGATAAATTATGAATTTTTGTGGTTTTAAAATATATTTAGAATATATTTTTACCATTTAATACAATTTTGGTCATTGGACATAATTTCACATTTAAATCGGACATAAACAACTGTCAATCTTTTGATAGTTATTATCTCTTAAAAACACACTTTTTGTTTTAACAACGAGAATTAATTTTAAATTAATTTCTGCCACTTATATATTTTGAATTTATAAATATGGATTCCATATTTGTAATCAGGAGGTCCAACTTGTGTAAATAGGTAACTTTTATTTTTAGTCATTTTGAATAATTACTTCGGTAAATATTTTATTTACCATGGTTAAAGGGTAAATCCGGTAAATAAGGGTAAAAAAATAAACTTATAATAATATTAATTTACCCTAAAACGTGTCCTAAACCTATTGGTTGATACATGTCCGACCATGGGAATCTTTGGGTCGATTTTGGGACCCCATGGATCCACTTGTAAGTGATAATGACACTTTATATTAATTAAGTTAAAGTAAATACAAAAATGACATAACCATATATCTTTTGGAAAAACAATTTTTACATAGGGTTATATATATTATATTTTTGACTATAAATATTCATTAGAAAGATAAAATTTTTTCATACATAATAGTATTTTATTTATAATTTTTAGACATTGAATAATTAAATTTATTTATGAAACATTAATGATGAAATATTTTCCTTATTAATAAAAGAATCAAATAATTGGTATTATAAATATTAAAATAAATATAATTTGAAAGTTTTTATGACATCCAATAATTTTATTTATTAATATGACATGTTATTATTTCTTAAATGATTTTTTTCGAATTAATAATGTTTTTTATACTTTTAAAAAAAATCAATTATTAAATAGTGTCAAAATTAACATAAAAGAGTTTTTAATACAAATATTATATTATTAATTAATATTCTATTCCTAAAAATATATGGTTTGGAAAAGGACTTATATCATGATATTTTTATCATTAATGGACCACTTGGGGGTTTCTTGGATGTATATAGTATGTTTATTAACTATATAATATAAAAATACAACGTGACGGGGTAAATGTGAAACTAATTAACTAAGAATTAAAACTAAAAGATAAGGTTGATATATTTACCCAAACCTGTCTATAATATATTGGTTGAAAGGATTTATACCCATACCCACCTTAGACTTTGAATAATCCACTTTGTATCCATTAGAAACCGAATATGAATTTATTATAAAATAATACTTTAAGTTTTTTCTAAAGAGCCCCTCCTCCCCCTAATAAAAGGACACCACTTCTAACCAATTATTCACTCATTCAAAGCCTTTTGGTTCATCCAAACCCTTCCCAATTATTCTCTAAAATTCCCTCACTAAAACCTAGATGCCTTAGTTTGATCAGAAATCCAACCTAAGGATCACTTTTGATCAAATCAAAAGGAAGAACCTGAAGAAGAGGTAATGTTTTCACCACCCTCTTTCAAGTTCCTTTCTTCTTCAACTTCTTATTTCTTTGTTATTTCCATTCTAAAATAATAACTCCAGTATATTCTATATAATTTTATGTTATTATAAATTTGGTACAACCATATTTAGTATTCTATCCAACCTTTGAATGACATGTCACCATACGTGCGTACGTACGACCTACCGTCTCCACGTCGTGGTGTAATTGTTATTCAATACATTATTATTTAGATGGGTATAATAATGATTTTTAATTCATGTAAATAATAAATATAACATTATAATTATTATTTATACATGATATACCATCCAATTATCTATTATTTTAATATCAAAAGAATGATATTGTCGCTCGTGCGTACGTACGGACTACCGTCTCCAAGAACGCAATGTGATTCATTCTCCATCGTATCCATTCATGTCTAAACCTAATTTGATGATTAAAAATAATGTTCAAGGACTTGATATAATTCTTTATATGAATAATATACAAACTATTCATAAAAAACATGGCTTATGTAACAAAACATATAAAAGGAAACGAGTAAGTTAGCACTCGAAACGACGATAATACTAAGATATTATTAACAAAGAAATGTTAAAAGATCATATATAATATCATATTAATGTATACGATTCTTGAATAATTTAATAACAATTATTTCACCATTATACAGGAGGTTAACCTACCCCCAACCAAAGAAAAGTACAAGGTAAGGGTTTATTTCACAATCTCTTCATTATCCGAGGTTTTTTATACGTAATTATCTATTGGGACCTCTTTGTCATCCACATCCATGTTTCTTAAAAATGCATTTCAAAATATTCTTACTATTTTACATAATATTGGTTAAATTCATTTATACCCTTGTTTGACTTTTTATAATATGTTTATAAAGGAATCTTTCCGTCATTTTCTAAACAAGGTCCTTTTTAACCTTTTCGACAGAATTAAGGTTAGAATGTCTTTTTTTAACTTATATGGTGGGTGCAGCTGTTTTTTGCCATTATAAAATCTTCAAATATTCCCTTACTAGATTATAAGAATATTTTCAATGTAAATGTTTTATTTTATAATTATGTGACTTCTAAATGATTTCAAAAAAAGAGATATTTCTCTCAAATAGTTTTGATTTCATCTATTTCAGCATCTTTTGATGGATTTTAAGCTTATTTGAAGTTGATCTATTATGATACAAAACTTCCATATTGTATTGAAGGTTTTGTGATATGTTTGACTGTGGATGTGTTATTTTTATACCATTCATGGTTTATGGAGAAAGTATTGATATTTCAGATGCTTGTTTTAATACGTATATTTATGTTATGTTTAAACCTATTCATATGAGGAATGCATTGGACTTAATAAGTGACGGGTTGATCCCACTATAGCTCCTAGATTAATCGGTAGGTATCATGTGACAAAATAGTGGCTTGGCACAAGGCCTTGAAAAAATCTTATTTGTAGTCTTGGCATGAGGCCTTGGCTATGTGGTTATGATAGTCTGGCATTATGCCTTCCATCATTATGAAAGTGGTTATTGATATTACATGTGATTATTTTACTAGTAGAATATCTATGTGAATAAGTAAATATAATTATTTCATTTTATCTTTGCCATATTATGCAGAAGTTCAAGTTTAAAAGGCTTTTGTTTTAGTTATACATTGCCTTAAATGTTTAAGCTTATTTATAAAATTTTCTGCTATATTGTTATTCATACTAAGCATCTGAGCTCACCCATTTCAATGTTTTATTTTTCCCAAGATGTGAAGAAGTAATTTATGAATGACCTGCAAAGATAGTATGAGGGGATATGAAGAGAAGATGTTGTTGTCGTTTTTTTTTACTTTATGATGTAATGTAAGACCTATTAATGTATCTAGTTATTCTAAGGCTATGAAACCAATCCGTATTTCGAGACTTGATCTTTTGTGATCATGCCAATGTTATGTAATAATGTACAGACTGTGGGTAACTGAGGTCGGGGCGTTATAGTTTGTATCAAAGGAAGTTTAGTACAAAACTTGGAAGCCAGATTTAGATAATCTCTGATTAGACCACATAGCCCTAAGATAAACTTTGAGGATCAATATAGAATAACTTCCTAGAATTTTTGTATTGTAGAGATTTTGTGAGCTTTCTGAGAAATACATCCCTGTCTGGATACGAGCAGGTAGAGGCGGATCTGGCACAAATGTACCTAGGGGTAAAACCCAAAAACATCACTTTGAGCTAGACTCGAATGGGAACTGGTGCATGACAACAGGTCTTGCTGCACTCTTGGTTATGACACTTCCAAGGGATATGCTTAGGATAATTCTCATTTTCTTTACAAACCATTATGAAGGGTTTATGAGTATATACTTCCTCAAAGAAAACATTTTTATGATTATGGATTATATCCATAAATAGTTCAATTTATGTTAAGTGTTTTACAAGTATGGAATTATGTATTTTGAATCATAAACTGATCTAGTTTATGTCATTGTTTAGAAATGGAGCCTAGTGGAAGGAATGGAAACCATATCAATGCACACACTCCATGTAGGGATTTCGCTCCTGCTCAAGATAATTATAGTGGAGCTGGTGATGCAACTGGTGTTGATCAGCTAATCACCATACTAGGAAAACTCACTTAAGTTATGAATAATAACCTTACCCGTATGGAGAACCTTTATCCGCAGTGTGGAGGATCAATGTTAGATCGCTTCATAAGGAAACAACCACCAACATTCAATGGGAATACAAATCTATTAGTAGCTGAGCAATGGATAAATTCCATAGAGAAAATATTTCAGGCTTTGGGGAGTAGTGAAAGGGAAAATGTTATCATGGCAGTTTATCACCTCACTGGAGATGCTGATCAATGGTGTTCATTGATACAAAACACAAAGGAAGATGATGAAGTATCAAATATGAAATGGAGGGAGTTCAAAGTGATTTTCTTAGAAAAATAATTTCCTCGTGTTCATCGAGCAGATATGGAAAGGAAATTTCTGAGTCTGAGGAAAAAGGAGGGTGCGAATGTAGCAAAGTATGAGGCTAACTTTACAAGGTTAGTGTGGTATGCTGCAGATTATATACATAACCCAAGAAGTAAGATTGATCATTTCTTTGATGGGTTAAAATTGTTTCTCCATCGAGCATTAGTCTCACAAACCTTCTCATTGTTCGAAGATATTGTCTCATGTGCTATTAAGACAGAAAATTAATTCTCTAAGTCTTATGACTTTAAAGTAGAGAAGAAGAAGAAGAGATCTTATGACCACTTTAGGAATGGAAATAAGGGGAAGAAGGGAAAATTTGAATATCCCTCCTGCAGTAAATGTGGGAAGAAACACACCAGTACTTTCTTAAAAGGAATGAGAGTCTGTTACAAGTGTGGTGAAAAAGGCCACCAAACTCGTGATTGCAAGGGGAAGAAGGAAGCTACCTATGTCCAATGCTACAATTGCAGGGAGATGGGACATTATGCAAATGAATGTCCTAAGATTCAAGGTAACTTACCTAGGAAAGGCCAGGGGATCAAGGCCAAGCTTATGTTATCACTACTGCTGAGGTAGAAGCTCCGAAAGACATGGTGGCAGGTAATTTAATGGTTTCCTCAAGTTTCGAAAATGCATTATTTGATTCTAGATCATTACACTGTTTCATATCTTCCCAGTTTTCTAAAAAATTAGATATTTCCAATTTCATTTAACAAGGGAGGTTTCAGTTAAAACTCCTAAGGGAAGTATCATTACAATAAAGATTTGTGAATCAGTCCCCATTAGAGCACATAAATGTTCTTTATATGCTGATCTCATCGTCATACCTATGACTGAGTTTTATATAATCCTAGGTATGGATTGAATTTCGAACCATGATGCGAAGATTTATTTTAAGAAGAAGGAGGTTATGATTTTTGATGATGATGATAAGGAACACCTTATCTTTAGACCAGAATCGTCACCACCTAATTCTTATCTAGATCCACTCCCAGTAGCTCAACTAAATTCAATTATTGGGGAGAAATAGAATGAAATGACTGTGGGTAAGGAAAGTAATGTTCAAATATAGGATTTAACTATTGTGAAAGAATATGTAGATATGTTTCCGGAAGACTTACCTGGACATCCTCCAGAGTGAGAAATTGAGTTTTCCATTGATTTAATTCCTGGTTCGAGGCCTATATCGAAGACCCCTTATAGAATGGCCACTATGGAATTAGTTGAACTAAATAAAGAACTATAGGAATTGAGTAATAAGAGATTTATTCTCCCTAGTGTCTCTCCATGGTGAGCCCCTGTCCATTTTGTTAAGAAGAAATATGGATCTATGAGGTTATGTATTGACTACAGGGAAATCAATGATATAACAATAAAGAACAAGTATCCCCTACATCGCATTGATGATTTATTCGACCAACTGCATGGAGATCAATAATTTTCAATGATTGAACTTCGATCTGGATTCCATCAGTTGTGTGTGAAGAAGGAAGACATTCCAAACACAGCATTTCGAACTAGGTACAGGCATTACGAGTTTACAGTAATGCCTTTTGGATTGACTAATGCACCCTCTGCATTCATTGATCTGTTGAATAGAGTTTTCGTGGAATATCTCAATGATTTTGTGGTGGTATTTATTGATGATATCTTGGTATACTCCAAAAGGTACAATGATCATGAAAATCACTTGCGCATTATATTGAAGACTCTGAGAAGAAATGAATTATATGGGAAGTTTAGCAAGTGTGAATTCTGGATTCAAGAGATCTCTTTTCTTGGCCATATTGTCTCTAAGGATGGAATCTCTGTTGATCCATCTAATACAAGGGCAATCCAAGAATGGCCAGCACCAATGAGTATAACTAAGCTACATAGTTTTATTGGTTTAGCAGGTTATTATCGACGTTTCATCCAGAATTTTGCCCGGTTGGATAACCCATTAAAAAAGATCACATGTAAAGGGGTTAAATTTGTTTGGACAAAAGAGTGTGAATAATTTTTCGATGAACTGAAGAGGGGATTAGTAAATTATCCTATATTGACTCTACCATCAAGGAATGATGGGTTCGTTATTTATAGTGATGCATCGAAGAAAGGACTTGGTTGTGTCCTTATGCAGAATGAGAGAGTTATTGCCTATGCATCACGACAGTTGAAAATTCATGAGAAAAACTATCCTACTCATGATCTCGAGTTAGAAGCTGTGATATTTTCTTTGAAGATATGGAGACACTACCTCTATGGTTAAAAATGTGAGATTTATACTCATCACAAGAGTTTGAAGTATATTTTCTCACAAAACAATAACTCAACATGAGGAAAAGGAGATGACTTGAATTACTCAAGGAATATTATTGCATGATAAACTACCACCCGGGGAAGGCAAATAAGGTGGAAGATGCTTTGAGCAGAAAAGATCATGGAGTTTTGAACAATATGAGAATTGAAAGGGATTCAATTCTCATGGATCTAGTGAAGATGGACATGGGAATAACCATGGAAGGTGAAACATCAATGTTTTTTCAAATGGTTTTCAAACCATCTTTACTAGAAAGGATTAGGATTTATTAGATCAATGAAGAAGAATTTCAAAAGAAGATTAAAGCTGTGAATGATGGGAGATTGAATGAATTTGTGTATGAAGATGGAATTTTAAAATTTGTGAAGCGACATTGTGTTCCCGATATACTTGATCTAAAAATGGAATTGTTGGATGATGCTCATAGTTCCAATTTCTCTATACACCCTGGGAGCACCAAAATGTATAAAGATTTTAAGGAACATTTTTGGTGGGACAAAATGAAGAGGGGGATTGATGATTTTGTGTCAAGATGTATGGTTTTTCAACAAGTGAATGCAGGAAGGAAAAAACCTCGAGGAGTCATGCAACCTCTTCCCATACCTGAGTGGAAATGGGATAATATCACTATGGACATTGTCATGGGACTACCAAAGAATCCTAGAAGGAACGATGCACTATGCATCATTGTTGATCGTCTTACCAAGTCAGCACATTTTCTTGCTATAAGGGAAGATTTTCCACTTGAACATCTAGCAAGGATATATATTAATAAAGTTTTGAGACTTCATGTAGTACCCCTATCAATTGTTTATGGCCGTGATCCCCATTTTACGTCAATATTCTGGAAGAGTCTTCAGAAGGCCTTGGATAGTGAACTTCGTTTGAGCACTGCCTACCACCCTCAAACAGATGGAAAATCAGAGCGGACTATTAAAACCTTAGAAGACATGTTGAGATCATGCTCACTTGACTTTCAAGGTATGTGGGATCAATATTTACCTCTGGTGGAATTTTCCTATAACAATAGCTTCCATTCAAGTATTCAGATGGAACCATATGAAGTGTTATACAGAAATAGATGTCGCACACCAAACTGTTGGGATGACGTTGGTGAGAGAAAACTTGTAGGCCCAAAACTGGTGGAGGAAACAATGGAAAAGGTGAAGGTAATCCAAAACCACATCAAAGTATCTCAAAGTAGGCAGAAGAGCTATGCCGATAACCGAAGGAAGGATTTGGAATTTCAAGTAGGAGATCATGTTTTCTTGATGGTATCTCCATGGAAAGGTGTTATACATTTTGGTAAGAAGGGTAAATTGAGTCCCAGGTACATCAGACCTTTTGAAATTATAGAACGAATTGGGGCTATAGCTTACCGTTTGGCAATGCCGCCAAGTCTCTCCAAAGTTCACGATGTGTTCCACGTATCACTGTTGAGAAAATACATGCCTGACCCAATGCATGTAATCACCTATGAGGAATTAGAGCTAGAACCTGATTTGTCTTATTGCGAAGAGACCATAAGGATACTTGATACAAGAGAACAAGTGCTGAGAAACCGGACGACTCGTTTGGTAAAAGTTTTATGGAGAAACCATAAGATGGAAGAGGCAATGTGGGAACCCGAGGAACTTATGATAAAGAACCACCCGAGTCTTTTTAAGCAATAATATTATAGAAATTTTTAGGATGAAATTATTTGAATAATGAGAGAATGTAACACCCCAAGCTTCCACGGTATGTTTGCCTTTGAATAATGCAATATCTTGCATTGTACGCAACTTCGAGATTCTAACACACCGCGACCAATCAAAGTAGCCATTATGAATAGTAATACCCACATTTTGAAATTTTATAAATTTTATCTCTCAAAATGGACTTAAATTTTGGATTTGTAATATCGAAATTAACCTAGGGAAAACTTTTGGTACTTTTTGGATAACTTTTATATTTTGATGAATAGTGAAAATTACTAAATTTTAATTAAAAACAAATTTTTTAATCAAAATAATTAATAGTAATAAATTACCAATTTGAGTGGTTTTAAAGTATATTTAGAATATAATTTTATCAATTAATACAATTTTGGTCATTGGACATAATTTCACATTTAAACCGGACATAAACAACTGTCAATATTTTGATAGTTATTATCTCTTAAAAACACGCTTTTTAATTTAACAACAGGAATTAATTTTAAATTAATTTCTTCCACTTATGTGTTTTGAATTTAGAAATATGGATTCCATATTTTGAATCAGGAGGTCTAAATTTTGTAAATAGTTAACTTTTATTTGTAGACATTTTGAATAATTACTTCGGTAAACATTTTATTTACCATGGTTAAAGGGTAAATCCGGTAAATAAGGGTAAAAAATAATATTATAATAATATTAATTTATCCTAAAACGTTTCCTAACCCTATGTTTTTATACATTTGTAACCATGGGCATCTTTGGGTCGATTTTGGGACCCCATGGATCCACCTGTAAGTGATAATGACACTTTATAATAATTAAGTTAAAGTAAATACAAAAATGACATAATCATATATCTTTAAGCAAAACAATTTTTACATAGGGTTATATATATTATATTTTCAAATATTATTCATTAGAAAGATAAATATATTTCATACACAATATTATTGTATTTATAATTTTTAGACATTGAATAATTAAATTTATTTAGGACACAATAATGATGTAGTATTTTCCTTATTAATGAAAGAATCTAATAATTGGTAGTATAAATATTAAAATTAATATAATTTGAATGTTTTGATGCCATCCAAGAATTTTATTTATTAATATGACATGTTAGTATTTCTTAAATGAATTTTTTTCGAATCAATAATGTTGTTAAGACTTAAAAAAATCAATTATTAAATAGTGTCAAAATTGACATAAAAGAGTTTTTAAAACAAATATTATATTATTAATTGATATTCTATTCCTAAAAATCTAAGGTTCGGACAAAGGACTTATATCATGATAGGTGTATCATTAATGGACCACTTTGGGGTCTCTTGGATGTATATAGTATGTTTATTAACTATATAATATAAAAATACAAAGTGACATGGTAAATGTCAAACTAATTAACTAAGAATTAAAACTAAAATATAAGGTTAATATAATGACCCAAACCTATTTAAAATCTATTGGCTGAACTTATTTCGACCCATAACCACTTTAGACTTTTAATAACACACTTTTGAGCCATTATTAACCGAATATGAATTTATTGTAAAATATTAATTTAAGTTTATCCTAAAGAGCCCCTCCTCCCCTTATAAAAGGAAACAACTTATAACCAATTCTTCACACCTTCAAAGCATTTTGGTTCGGCCAAAACCTACCCAATTATTCTCTAAAATTCCCTCACTAAACTTTAAGGGCCTTAGTTTGATCATAAATCCAACCTACGGAGCCCTTTTGATCAAATCAAAAGGAAGAACCCGAAGAAGAGGTATTATTTTTACCACCCTCTTTCAAGTTCCTTTCTTATTCAACTTCTTCTTTCTTTGTTATTTCCATTCTAAAATAATAACTCCAGTATATTATATATACTTTGATGTTATTATATATATGGTACAACCATATTCAGTATTCTATCCATCCTTTGAATGACATGTCACCATACGTGCGTGCGTACGGACTACCGTCTCCACGTCGTGGTGTAATTGTTATTCAATACATTATTACTTAGATGGGTATAATAATGATGTGTAATTCATGTAAATAATAAATATAACATTATAAAGATTCTTTACATATGATATACCATCCAAATATATATTATTTTAATATCAAAAGAATGATATTGTCGCTCGTGTGTACGTACGGACTACCGTCTCCACGAACGCGATGAGATTCATTCTCCATCATCTCCATTAAAGTATAATTCTCATTTGATGATTGAAAATAATGTTTAAGTACTTGATATAATTCTTTATATGAATAATATACAACCTATTCATAACAGACACGGCTTATGTAACAAAACATATAAAAGGAAACGAGTCAGTTAACACCCGAAACGACGATAATACTAAGATATTATTAACAATGCAATGTTAAAAGATCATATATAATATCATATTAATGTATATGATTCTTGAATAATTTAATAACAATTATTTCACCATTATACATGAGGTTAACCTACCCCCAACCAAGTAAAAGTACAAGGTAAGGGTTTTTTTCACAATCTTTTCATTATCCGAGGTTGTTATACGTAATTATCTACTAGGACCTCGTTATCATCAACATCCATGTTTCTTAAAAATGTATTTAAAAAAATTCTTACTATTTTATAGAATATGGGTTAAAGTAATTTATACCCTTGTTTTACTTTTTATAAGAAGTTTATAAATGAATCTTTTCGTCATTTTCCAAACAAGGTCCTTTTTAACCTTTTCGACAAAATTAAGGTAAGAATGTCTTTTTTTAACTAATATGGCAGGTGCGGTTATTTTATGCAGTTATAAAATATTCAAATCTTCCATTAAAATATTATAAGAATATTTTCAAAGGAAATGTTTTATTTTATAATTATGTGGCATTTAAATGATTTCAAAAAAAGAGATATTTCTCTCAAATAGTTTTGATTTCAGCTATGTCAACATCCTTTGATGAATTTTAAGATTATTTGAAGTTGATTTATTATGATAAAAAACTTACCTATTGTATTGAAGGTTTTTTAATATGTTTGACTGTGGATGTGTTATTTTTATACCATTCATGGTTTATGTAGAAAGTATTGACATTTCGTATGGTTGTTTTAATATGAATGTTTATGTTATGTTTAAACCTGTTCATATGAGGAATGAATTGGAGTTAATAAGTAACGGGTGGAGCCCGCTATAGCACATCGATGCATCGGTAGGTCTCATGAGAAAATCTTGTGTCTTAGCACAAGGCCTTGACAAAATCTTATTTGTAGTCTTGGCACGAGGCCTTGGCTATGTGGTTATGATAGTCTGGCATTATGCATTCCATCATTATGAAAGTGGTTATTGATATTGCATGTGATTATTTGACTAGTAGAATATCCATGTGAATAATTAAATGGAATTATTTCATTTTATCTTTTCCATATTATGCAGAAGTTTAAGTTTAAAAGGCTTTTGTTTTAGTTATACATTGCCTTAAATGTTTAAGCTTATTTATGAAAGTTTTTGCTATATTGTTATCCTTACTGAGCATTTGAGATCACCCCTTTAAATGTTTTATTTTTTCCAAGATGTGAAGAAGTATTTTATGAATGACCTGTAGGGATAGTATGAGGGGATATGAATACAAGATGTTGTTGTAGTTTTTTTTACTTAATGATGTAATGTAAGACTTATGAATGTATCTAGTTATTACAAGGCTACTAAACCAATCAGTATTTTGAGATTTGATCTTTTGTGATCATGAAAATGTTATATAATAATGCATAGACTCTGGGTAACCGAGGTCGGGGTGTTACAATACTTCAATGGTGAAAATTATGGATGTTGGAAATTGAGGATGATCATTTATTTAAAGAACCCTGGATACAATGTCTACTCAAAAATTCTAACTCCCTATGTGATTCTAGAAAAACCTGAAACATGGAGTGTTGATACAGAAGCAACGTATGAAATAAACTTGAAAGCTATGAATGCCTTAATCTATGGTCTTGGACCCGATGAATTCAATAGAGTATATCAGTACCCAACAACTTATGAAATTTGGAAAGCGATTGCAGTTGCCTATGAAGGAACTGACAATGTCAGACAGATGAGGTATGCCACAACTAAATTGAAGTTCGACACATTCAGAATTTTTGATGGAGAAATAATCACCCAGATTAATAGAAGGATTACATAAATTGTTAATAACATCACTACCTTGGGAGATCCTACCAAACAAGAAGATCAAGCCCTGAAAGTTCTAAGAGTACTACCACCTAAGTGGAATGGAATTTCGGCTACTATTAGGCAATCCTCACTAATCAAAGATATTACAATGAGATAGTTAATTGGATCTCTTATGATGTATGAACCTGAGATGGAAGATGAAGAAAATGAGCATAAATTTTTAATCAAAAAGGAAAATACTGCTTTGAAAGTAACATCTCAGAATAAAAGTAGAAAAATTAATAATGAAATCAATGTGAAATCAGAGAAATATGATTCATCTGATTCAGATGTGGAACTGGCTCAGCTGGCCTGAAAGTTCATTAAATTCTACAAAATAAGAAAGGATTCATAAAATCCTTAAAAAAGGATAAAAAAGAATTGGAGGAAGTCAGATTCTATGAATGAAAAAAGATGGGTCACATTAGACCTGACTGTCCTTAATTAAAACGAGAAAAGATGATTTTTTTTAAAAACAATCATTATGAGAAGAAAGAAAAAAGAGCAATGAAAGGTACTTAGAGTGTTTTTGAAGACTTCAGCAGCTCATCAAAGTTTGAATCTGAAAAAGAAGAATCAAATTTGAAAGAAAATAGGTTCTTTATGGTAGAAGCTGATGAGGTACAATCTTACTACTCATCTGATTATAGTTCTACTTCTAGTTGTTCAAATAATAAACTTATAGCCTACTGTAATATGCTGAAAGAGAAATATGATTCCTTATTTATGAAATATAAATCACTGAAAAATATTCATACTGCTGTTTTAGGAGAAAGCGACACTCTTCTAAAACAACATCAAGAGTTAATAGAAAAATATAACTCATCAAACAAAAACTGTACAGATAATGAAACTAAAATAAAAACACTTCAAACATAAGTAGAAACATACAAAAGTGCAGCTCTTATTTTTACAAAAGGAAAAAATACACTAAATAAAATACTTGGAAAGAATGTGATTAAAAAGGAATGATATGGAATAGGTAGTAAAGTTGAAAAACCTAAACTGTATAAGAACTATTTTTCCCCAAGTATAAAAGGTAAAATTTGCAACTACTATGGAACCAAAGGTCACATATCTAAAAACTATTATTTTAGGCAACCATAAATAAGTGGGAATAAGAAAGCCTTTGTTGCAATAAGTTTATATGATTCTATTGATTATAGGAATATAAAGCATGTTTGGATTCCCAGGTCTTTTCTGGCTAACACAACTGGACCCAACAAAACATGGGTACTAAAACAAAACTTTGTTTAAATGCCGTTGTAGGAAGCAGGTCACAGAAGCCGAACTGAAATACGGTATCTGGACAGTGGCTGATCGAGACATATGAGTGGAAATTCATCAAAATTTAAAACATTAACTCAATAGGATGGTGGTGTAGTCACGTTTGGTGGCAATGCCAAAGGAAAAATTATTAGCATTGGAACTGTTGGAGATCTAGAATCTGTCTCAATTAATAAAGTACTCTGTATACAAGGATTGAAACACAACCTGATAAGTATATCTCAACTCTGTGATGATGATTATTTTTTTGATTTTTCTAACAACTTTTTTTTAAAGATTAATTTCTTAAATTTATAGCACCCAGAACTGATAATGTTTACACCTTGGACATAAATTCCTTTTGTAAACAAAAATTAAAATTCTTAACTACTAAGATAAATGAATCTTGGATATGGCATAGAATACTTGGACATTGCAATCTATATTCTTTACAAAAGTTATATAAGAAACAATTAGTTTCTGATTTTCCTAGTCTAAAATTTGAAAGTGATAGATTCTGTGATGCAGGTCAACTTGGAAAGAAGCACAAATCATCCATCAAATCTATTAAAAAAATTTCTACATCTAAACCTCTAGAACTTATCCATATGAATTTGTTTGTACCTTCAAGAATAGCAATCATGGATGGTAAATTTTATCTATATGTTTTAGTTGATTACTATTCTATATTTACTTGTATTTATTCTCTAAAATATAAAAATGATGCTTTTACCATATTTGAAAGTTTTTGAAAAGTTGTTCAAAATAAAAAAGACTCTAAAATAATTTTATTAAGAAGTGATCATGGTGGATAATTTGAGAATCTAGAATTTAATTCCTTTAACTCAAATAAGGGTATTAAACACACCTTCTCTGCACTAAGAACAACTCAACAAAATGGAATTGTTGAAATAAGAAATAATACTATTAAAGAAATGTCTAGGACTATGATAAATGAATACAATATTCCTACCTATTTTTGGGAAGAAGCTATAAGCACAGCCTGTTATATAATGAATAGAGTTTTAATCAAAACAATTTTTAAAAAGACACCTAGTGAACTCTGGAATAACAGAAAACCTAAACTAAATTACTTTAAATTTTTGGATGCAAGGTTTACACCTCAAACACCAAGGACAATCTTGGTAAGTTTAATCCAAAATATAATGAAGTCATTTCCTTAGGATATTCCACTACTTCCAAAGCTTATAGATTTTTTAATAAAAATTCAAGGATTTTTTAAGAATAATTTCATGTGAAATTTGATGAATCTGATCCATTTGAGAAAAATAAAGACAAAATTGATGAATCTGACTCTAATGATAACATGAGACTTGAGAACTTAAAAGATGACTTTGAAAATGATTTAAATGAAATTTAGTCTAGTTTATAAGGACATGACATTGAAGAACCTAACAGTGTACTACCTAGACAGTATAGAACTCTAAAGAATCACCCTTCAGAAACTATTATAGGATACCTAGACACTGGAATAAAAACTGGAAGAAATATAGGAAATCTTTTTGAATTATATGTCTTTCTATCCTAATTAAAACCTATGACATTAGAATAATCATTAGATAATGAAATTTGGATGATAGAAATTAAAGAAGAACTAAACCAGTTCAAAAGAAATGATGTTTGGAATTTAGTTGAAAGACCTTGGAACTATCCAGTTATAGGAAATAAATGGGTCTTTATAAATAAACAAGATTATCAAGGAATAATAACTAGAAATAAAGAAAGACTAGTTGCTAAAGGATATAATCAGGAATAAGGTATAGATTATGATGAGACCTTTTCACCCGTAGCTAGATTAGGAGCCATTAGGATCCTTTTAGCCTATACATGTATTATGAAAGTCAAATTATTTCAGATGGATGTTAAGTCTGCCTTTTTAAATGGTTACTTATTGGAGGAAGTTTATGTTGAGCAACCTCTTGGTTTTGAAAATTCACAAAAACTATATTCTTTATTTAAACTCACTAAAGCACTTTATGGCCTTAAACAAGCACCTAGATCTTGGTATGAAAGATTACGTTCTTTTCTTTTAAAAAATGATTTTACTGTTGGGGTCGAGGATCTAGCACTGTTCAAGAAAACTGTCAACTCTAATATTTTATTGGTTCAAATTTATTTTGATGATGTAATTTTTTGTTCAATAAACAAAAATATTTGTAATGAGTTTTTAAATTTAATGCAAAAAGAATTTTAAATGAGTATGATGGGAGAATTAAATTTCATTTTATGAATTCAAATTTATCAAAAATATTTTGGAAATTTTTTAAATCAAAGTAAATACATTACTGATTTACTAAATAAATTTGGACATAAAAATAACAAGTCATATACAACTCCTATGTGTACTCATATAAAACATGACTTGGATGAAACTGGAAAATCAGTTGACAATAAGTTATACAAAGGTATGAATGGTAGTTTATTATATCCTACTTCTATCAGGCCAGATATAATGTTTTCAGTATGTCTTTGTGCTAGATTTCAATCTGATTCTAAAGAATCTCACTCAAGTGTTGTTAAAATAATGTTTAGATACTTAATAGGGATTGCTTTTAATCTCTTATCTATCCAAAAACTTTTGATTTTAATTTAATTTCATATTCAGATTCTGACTTTGGAATATTTATATTAGATAAAAAAATCACCTCAGGGACTTGTCACTTTTTTGTAAAATATTTAGTGTTGTGGTTTAGTATGAAACAACACTCAGTTTCCCTGTCAATAGCCGAGGAAGAATATGTATCTGCAGGTAGTTGTTGGGCATAAGTTTTGTAGATGAAAAACACTCTTATGGACTTTGGACTAAATTTTATTAACACAACTATTTTATGTGATAATACTAGTGTGATAAATATTTCAAAAACCCTATTAATCATTATAGAACTAAGCATATTGATATCAGACATCATTTTCTAAGATATCATGTTCTTAAAAAGTATATATTATTAGAATTTGTAAGAACTGAAATTCAATTAGTTGGTATTTTTACTAAACCACTTCCTATTGCAAGGTTTTATTTTATTAAGGGGGTGCTAGGTTTATTTATTTTTAAATGAAATTTAAATTTTAAATTAATTATTTTAATTCTTATTTTTTATTTTTATATTATTATTTGTTTTTAGAATAAGGTAAAAACTTCATCAGTTCTACTTTAAACTTTTCCCGAGTAAATTTTTTACTTTTAAATAATGTAATAATTACTATGTATGTAATGACACTGGAATCAATGATGTCAGAAACCATTTCTAATTCCAAACCCGTTCATTTCTTGAAACCTTTAGAATCACCAAATAACCCTTACCGACTTCGTCTACCTTCGACTAAACCTTTGAAACCCTAATACTTTAAGCCTTTAGAACTTTGAAACAGAAATGGACAAGATAAAGAGAATCGAGGAAGGAGAATCTAGTAATACCAAGCATTGGCACATGATAGGAGGAAAGATTCTATAGGGAAAATTAATCGCCTAGAATGGTTATATCAAATGGATCTCATGCTATAGAAATCACTCGCATTTCAAAATATCGAGAAAACTTTCAGTTGATAAAATAAAGAGTTTATATATGAGGTAGAGCTTCGTCACTTTTTCAAATCTATTCAGTTTAGTCTTGGATATACAGAGGACACCATATTTGCGAAAATTGAAGATAGAGATTTTTCAATTTCATTTGTGGAAATAGCTATCATCCTAAACTACCCTCATGGGGGAGTTTATCATTTTGATTTAAATGATATTGGAGATAATAAACACAATTCAAAGGACATTATTTCATTTTTATTTGGTTCTACAAGTATATAAAAAATGTTAGTGACAGATATAGAACCTGATCAGAAGATTCTTGTTAAGTTTGTGCAAATAGGGAATTCACCTAGGATATCATAGATTGAGAATATTTTGTTTCCGGACATGTACATAATTTGTTTTTCTTATTAGTGAAATAAAGCTGAATTTTCTGAGATATATGGTAATATATCTCAAATACTACTGTCAACTAGAGGCTAGAATGAACTTCTATCCCTATGGAAGGTTCATTTAAAAATTACTGTTTAAGTTTGATATGGTGAGATTAATAAATGCCAGAGTTAGATGTCATCACAGTAACATTTTCAATGATTGAAATATAGGGAAGAGTGGCCTTCTTATGGAGTACTGTTAAAGGCAATCTTATGCCTGTTGAAGTTGAGGAGGACCAGGAATCGGCACAAGGGGAGAAACCTGCTAAATCTAAGGAAGGAATGACAAAATCTAGAGTATGTGGAACCTCAAGAAGACTGATATTTGAGGCAGTTGATACACCTACTGATGAGGAAAGTCAAGAAGGACTTCATAGGAGAAGGAATAGAGTTGCTCAAGCTGGCGAGGAACCTGTTCAAGAAAATGTTGGAGCAACTGAACCTCTTATAAGCTACAAATTTATTAAAGAATTTATAGTACATGAAATTGAACGACCACCAGTTTCTCAGATTGAGGTGACTCCTCAAGTAGAAAAATAAATTGGGCATCAAACTATTGAAAATCCTAGAGAAGTTGAAGTAGATAGATCTGAAACTGTACGACCTACTGAAATGTTTCAATAAGAATTAGCTCAAGAGGAACCTATATTAGAGGAACCTATCTTGGAGGAAATAAATGAAGAAGATGCTCAGGATGACAAAGAACCTAACCCAGTAGAGAACCCTTCTGAAATTCACATTGAAATTATTGGTGAGGATTTTTCGGTGGATGAGTCAGGAAAGGACTCGAATTAAAAATCAGTGGAGAATCCAGTACAGGGGAACGATGAAGAGAAGTCAGATGATGAATCCCTACCTCTAGCTCGGATAAATCCAATGGAATATCAGATTGAGAATCAAGAACAAGGTTCCTCTGATTCTGATAATGATAATGAGGAGGATTTAATCCTAAAATTTAATAAAGTTAAAGCTAGAAATGTATCTTTGAGAAGAACATTAGAAAATAAGAGGTAAAAGTTTCAGAACATGAAATATAGTTCGGTTTTAAAGATGGAAGTGGATGTTTTTAAGAAGGAAATGTTAGATGAAGTTGGAAAATTGAAATCTAAAATGGTAATGAAGTCATATTTGGCATATTTTATAATTTTCATGGAGTAATAATTTGCAACTATCAGGGACAGTCAAGTAGGTACCTCAGGTACTTCTCTTGATCTAATAAGGAGATTTCAGGCCATTACACTAGCAATGAGAAATATTAATGATATATTACATGACTTATAGTGTATCAGTGCTCCATTATCTGTTCTGTTAGATAATAAAAAGTATCTTGTTGACCATCTTACCTCATATGAACCAGGGATTAGAGTTTTTTTGAACAAATTCATAGAGAAACCCAATCAGTTTATAGAGAAGGAAGAGAGGTTACATGAGTTTTTCATAGTCAATTTGATTGAATACATATATCTGAATTAGGAAGGAAGGGATATCATAGTCCAGTTAGGCAATGGACTGATGAAAAGGTTGATACTGTAGATGTTAGAGCTCAAGGAAGTCATTAAGAGGCACTGAAACCCATTTCTCAAACCTTTTTATCCCAACCTTGATTCTCATTATTCTTACTGAATGTAATTATATTTTCAATAAAATATATTTTCATCCAATTTTTATGTGTTAATTAGTTTTTTTACTGTAATGTCTATGTTAGAATGCCAGTAATCGAGATTCGGATATTGATAAATAGTTTATCATAGAATCTACTTAAGTTCAGTGCTACATTAAAATGTGTTATATTACTTTTTTTTATCATTTTTCTAATATCATAAAAGGGGGAGAAATATGGATAAACACAACATATTTTTTTTATAGAAATACAGATAAACACAAAAATATCTTACTTACAGTGTAACAGAAAAGAAAGTTTTTCATTTTAAGAGGAGAAATTTCTAAAAGTTTTTTAGGAGAAATTTTTGGATAAACACAAAATTATTTTTTATAAAGGAGGATATATTATTTTAATTTATAAAGGAAAAAAATGTAAAACTTAAGAAATTTTTTTAAAAATAAAATATTGTTTTTATCTTAGAAAAATTCTAAATTATATGAAATTAATTTTGTAAGAAAATTTAATTGGTTATTTCATGGGTTATGTGATCATCAAAAAGTGGGAGATTTTTGAGAAAGTGTTGTTTTCAAGAAGACTCTATTTTATAAAGGGGAGATAATTGAGAACAATAATCTATCTCTTTATGATGATTTTGATGTTCACAAATACCCTTATTTGTTATTCTAATGATTTTTCCATGAGTATATTTCATGAAATTAATATTATTTATTTCTCTATTTTGGAATAAAATTTAAGTGTTTAATCTATGTGGAATATTTGATAAAGTATTTGGAAATCATTTTAGTGTATTAGCGTGTTCTGGAAACACTGTTTATGCTCTACATGTTCGGAAATCACTTTAGAATGTTCTGGAAACACTATTCATACCCTATGTTGAGGAGCGTAGTGTAAGGATGAAATCCGTCGCTTATGGGTTATCAGAAAAGTATGGTTAAGAAACCATACATTATCAGAAAAGTATGGAAGAAGAACCCTATGTTAGTATGAAACGTCATATTTGTTTCTCAAAAGTATGGTACACCAACCTTAATTTTGTAAACAACCTTACGTTGAATCATGAACCTTATGTTTAGAAGCAGATAAAAGTATAGATTGTATACCATACATTTGAAAGTTGAAGAGAAAAGTATGGATGATCAACCTTATGTTTGAGATCAACCTTACGTTTCAAGAATGAATCATCAAATCTTACTTTCCTGATCAAACTTATGTTGTAAACCTTACATTCATAGAATGTGTGCTATGCAGTTCAACACTACGTTTGGTGTCACAAATTTAAAATACGACTTTATTAAGCAACGGTATTTATGCATATTATTAGGTTGATTTCAAGCCAGTTTAAAAGCCCAATTTTAAGACACATCTTTGAATTATTCAAAGCCGTTTATTTGTGATTCAAAGGATCAATTTAAGAGGATATTTTTATGTCGAATATTAAGGGGAGTTACGACTGCTCGGTTATTCAAACTTTTGAATATCACGATTCTAAAGGCGTCTTTTGTGGATCTAAATTTTAAAAGGAAAATGATTGTCTTTATTATATATATCTCTGTTATTTTGAATTATAGTGTGTGTGATGGATCATTGTGAAAATATTATAAGAACAATTCCTTGAGTTTTTCACTACATATTTACAGAGATATATGAGTCACACAGATCTGCTGCTACCATGATTTATCGAACTCTATTTTCTAAAGAAGAAGAAACACATTGAAGATTAATCATTTCTACATCGAAGATCTATTTTGAATATATTATTGTTAGAGTTTATAGATTTATTTCTAATCTATTTCAATCGGATTGTCTCAGAACTACTTCTAGATAAAGATCATTATTTCGGAAGACAATGATATATTGATTTTTAGTTGCATGTTGTTACAACTATGAATAATAATTGTAAAGTATTTCAAGACAAATAATCTTTTTATTTTTAGTAAGTGGATTCTCATACTATGCTATGTATTCGGTTCTATGTATGAACCAGAAGGCTCTATTTTTAGCCTTAACTTGTAAAGGTGTCAACTTCCTACACTCAGTTGTGGACGGTATTTTGATAAGAGGACCAGATAGTGAAAATCACCAAGCTCATGGAGTAGAGTGTTAGCGGAGTGGACTAGGGGCCTTCTGTTCCCTGAACCACTATAAATTGTTGAGTTCATTAACTGTTTATTTTTCACTGCATAAACAATCTGATAAATATAAAAGGAAAGATTCGATCATCATCTCAATTCCTAAAGAATTTGTAATAGACACAATTGACCCCCCTATTGTGAATATTAGGTATAACCTGATCCAACAGTTGTAACCAGAATACCTATCCAAAAAACAAAAAAATCATTCCCAACAAGCCTCTCAAGCATTTTATCAAGGAAGGGAATTCAAAAATGGTCCTTTTTAGTGGTATAATTAAGCTTCCTATAGTCTATAAAAACAGTCCATTTGGTGGATTTCCTAACTTCAATATCTTCATTTTTCTCATTTTTCACAATAGTAAACCCTCCTTTCTTAGGGACTACTTAGACCAGACTGACACAAGTACTATCAAAGAAAGGATATATTATTCTAGTGTCTAGTAGTTTGATTACTTCCTTTCTCACAACTTATTTCATGTTAGGATTCAATATTCTTTGACACTCTACCCTAGGCTTATGGTCTGGATATATAGGGATCTTATACATGCAGAATGATGACTAATCTGTTTGATATCATCTATGGTTCAGCCTATAGAAGATTTCAACTTTTTCAAGACATTAAACAGTCTTTATTGTAGGTTTACATTTAGCTAAACCAAAGTGATTACATGAAGTGTAGAATTCTCACCCAAAAATGAATATTTAAAATGTTCAAGAATTTGTTTAAGTTCAAGGATGGGTGGTTTTTTCACTTTAAGGAAGACTCTTGGGCCATGTAGAACCAAGAAATTCAACATATTTATTATAGGGAGTTTGAAATGTTGATTGGTTTTCAATTTTCAGATCAGTTTCTAAAATCATAGTATGACTTTCTAATGTGGATATCTCGCTATCCAATGTTTCTAGTTCAAAATTAAAAATATTTATCAAGGAAAAATATTTAATTTTTCTTAAAAACTCTCCCTCTACTTCATCAAAAATTTCAGCAATGATGGTGACAACATAATCACCCTCATTTTCATTCAATAATTTCTTAATTTCAAAATCAGATGATACATCTCCAAAAGAAAATAAAATCTGGACAGTTCTCTGGTTCTGAAAAATATTATAGATTCATTGTTTGAGTGAATTGTACAACATGTGAAACAAGAAAATCAGAATTTTCAGTTTCCAAATTTATTTCTTCAACAAATAATTGATCTTCAGATTCCTCAAGATTTTCAATTCAGTTTTTAGCTTCAATGAATATAATCTTATAACTTTTTTCAAAAAAAATGGTCCTTTTATATTTGTAAAGAAATTGATTACTTACTCTGACTCTAAAATTTTAAAAATAAGCTAACGCTTAGACACATCTATAATTTCTCCACTGGTGGAAAATAATGGCCTACCCAAAATTATGGGAACCTCCTGGTCACAATCCATATCTAAAAATAATAATTCAGCTGTTAGAAAATGTTTCTCAACTCCAACTAGAAAGTCATCTACCCTTCCCATAGGATGAGTGAAAGAATGGTCAACCAACTGAAGGATGATTGTGCTGTGTTTAAGATCACCCAATCTCAAAATTTTGAATAGTGAGTATGGGAGAAGGTTTATAAAAGAACCTAAGTCACAAATAAAGTTGATATGATTAGAATTTCCAATGGTATAAGGTATGACAAAACTATATAGGTCTTTGAGTTTGGGTGAGATTTTCTTTTGGAGTACATCACTGCACTCTTCAGTGAGGCTATAAGTTTAAAATTATTCAAGAGTCTTTTTATTTGAAACAATTTTTAAATTTATTTTAAGTAATATGGGATTTGAATTAAAGCTTTAATGAAAGGTATATTCACTTGAATCTTGGACAATTACCTAAGGAACTAAAGAATTTCACCTTTGGTATCACTTTTGGGTTTGAGTTTTTTAGGGAAAGGGATGGGTGGGGAAAAATTAATAAGGATCGTAGGCATATACCTAACATCTTCAATAGTTTTTACTTTAATTTTTTATTTTTATATTAAAAAAATAATCTTGAATTTAAGGTGAAAAATTCAAATTTTCCTCATTTTCAAAACTTTTCTATTGATTTATAGATTCTGTATAGAGTAGTTTTTTATTTCTATATTCATAATGTTTTTTAGTTTTGTAAATTTCAAAGTATTTTTCAACTTTATTTTGAGTTTTTAGCCCACTTATAGTGACAACAACCATGATATTATCCATAATGTTAAGTTTAGTTGTACTAAGCAGTCTTCCTTTATCCCTAGAAGTTAGGTATCTATAAAGTTGTCCTTGTTGATTTTCCATGATTTTTATTCTAACATCATTTTGGATTTTATCAGGTTCATATTGGGCTTGATGTTTATTCAATTGAGTTTTGAATCTTTCTTATTGAGAGTCCATTCTATTTAAAATTAAATCCAATTTAGAAGACACTTGACTATCATGGTTTCCTTATGTATTAGAAGATTCACCCCTTTGTTGTTTTTGAATGTTTTGTCTATGTTGGTTTTGTAAATTAGTGGTAGTGGATTTCTTGATTAAACATTGTTCTTTCCATGAAAAATTTTTATGGTTCTTATAGACTTGGATATAATGGTTTGAAATGGGTTCTTCTTTAGTAGTCATCCTAGGACCATAATTGAAAAAAATTGAGTTTTATTGTTGGGATATCATATCAGTGTTGGGATATAAGTTCTCAGTGTGACCAAACATCCCACATTGTGAGCATTGTTCTCTTAATGATTGGTTTTGGTTTTGAAAGACTAGTTGATTAACATATTGTTTGGAATATTGGTTCATTAAGGTTTACAATTGATTGGTTATTTCAGCAAGTTAATCTTGAGTATTCATTTTCATTCTAGAACAAGTGTTAGGATTTCTATTCACTCTCTTTATTCTTGAATTTTTATGTTGAGAGTTCAAATAAAGGTTAGGGAAAAAGTTTCTCAATTCTTCACCAGTATTATCATTATATTTTCCCCCACTAGCTTGATCGACTATGTTTTGACCAGAGGAGGACAACCCTTAATAAAAGGTATCCATGAGAAGGTGAGATGAGAGTTGATGATGGAGACACTACCTAAGTAGGTCCCAAAATCTATCCCAATCCTCATGAAAGGCTTCTCCATCCTCTTGGTAAAAACTAGTGATCTTAGTTCTAAGTTCTCCTTTATGTCCTTGGGGATAAAATTTCATTAAGAATTAATTATACACTTGGTCCCAGTTCAAAAATATATTCTCATTTAGGCTCAAGAACCAATTCCTAGCATTCCATTTAAAGAAAAGGTAAATAATCTCATTCTCAGCTCATTCTTAGTGAGTCCATGTAGTGGTAATTGTTGAACAGTACTTTATAATTCTCTAATGAAGGCTAATGAGTAATCAGTAGAGAGTCCAATAAAAGATGGTATAAGAGACAGATGGGACTACTTAAGATCGTAGTTTCAGTATCTAGGTGTTAACCTAATGGAAAAAGGGTTACTTGAAACTTGATGGAGTTGGAACTTCCTCATCTTAGGATTCTCATTATCCTATAAGAGTTCATGGTGATGGTTTTGGAAATTATTAAGTGCATGAACTCTTTCATCTAAATTTTCCATTTAATTTTTATTTTATTTTTTAGATTAGTTAGAATTTTATCAATTTCATGGTTTAGGGGATCTATTCTAATAGGGGAAGATATAGTGTTCATACAATGGGTCAAAATAGGTGACTTTCAATAACAAAAAGTTCAACAACAGTAACAAACAAGTTGTAAAAGTACAAACAGTTGGTAAAAATTGCAGCAGAATGAAAGAAACAACAGATTTTTTAGCAACTGTTTTCAATTTTTTAATTTTTTTTTCATTTTTTTAGAAAATGATGGTTACATTAAGCCTTTCCTGGTAATGGTGCCAAAAACATGACCCGCTCATCGTTGAAAATGAGTCAAAGTTTAAAATTTGATGTTTCCCTATTCACTACAATGTATAGTGGTTTGTAGGGTCGAACCCACTGGGGAGGTAAGTTTCCAAATTTACTTTTCAAACATATCCACTGTTGTCAACAGTGAGTGAATTTTTAACTTTTTAATTTTTATTATTTTTTTATTTTTTATATTTATTGAAATATTAAAGATAAAAGGTTGATTCTTTTATTTTTATTAAAAGAATTAGATGTAAAAGAGATATGATCAAACAGATCATAGTAGAGACACATGAATGAAAAATAATGAACAATCATGATGCAAAGACTGGGGTAATTTTGTCCTTCTGGCCTATATGAATCCTTTTCACTAGAAAGAAAGAAAATGTAACCACTTAAGTTGGACGACTTACCCCCCACTCCACGTGATAAATCACATAGATTGATATATCTCAGAGTTTTACACCCCAAGAACGATTCAGCATTAAGGTAAAATTAAAAATGATAGTAGAAACAAACTCACCATTTGTTCTGAAATTTTCTTTATGAAGTAGAATCTTTAAGAAAAAATCATGCTTAATCAAACTTATCAAATGATCATGGAGTTTTAAATTATTTACAAGTGGTATGAAGCAGTTCAACATTTTCAGAATTGATCTCGCTAATCAATCATGAAATCATTGAAAAGAATAATTGAAAAAGGAAATAAAATAAACCATTAGAAATCAATTTCCCCCTAACTCAAGGTATTTAGCCTACAACCATGTTGTAACGTCCCGGTTCTGAAAGCCACCCAGAGGCGCCCCATACCCGGTTGGCCACATGGCCTCAAGGGCATTTCCCCAAACGTCAGAGGCTGCCGACTAGCAGCGAGGGCCTTGGGTGTGATAGTGGGGAAACTATTCCCCCATTGGCAGAGTACACGGTAGAAGAAAACAAAATCAATAGCGGAAGAAGTAATAATCTAAACAACAATAAACAGCAAAAGACTGAAAGTAAGAAACAATTGGAGTACCTACATATATAAATGGTACATGGTACATATGTCAAGGAAAACAACAAAAGACAAAACAATGCTTGAATACAATAGTACTAAACCAAAGTACAAGGAAAACAGATAAAAAGATCCCCAGCATCACAAACCTAAGCTTGGTCCCATGCTCTCCAGCACCACAGCATGTCAAGTATCTGAAGTAGAAGGGTGTTTTACCTTATCTATACCTGCAGGAATATAATCTGTTTGGGACCAAAAGCAAGACCCAAACAGGGTTTGAGACTAAATACTAGTAGGAAAACACTTGAATATCTATTCCTAATAGTCAGTGAATATATGGCAGGTAAAAGTATAGAAAGCAGTAAACAGGAAAGTACTCAACATTAAACAGTCCACAGTTCAATATCACGCACAACTAACACAAATAGGTAATCATATGGGAAGTACTCACAGCCATCCCCTCTGGTCCTACCTAATAAGTACAAGAAACCCTCTAGGTAGTACAATCAGCCTAGACCCTCTGGTTCAATCATAATATTTCATAAAGACTCTCTGATTAAGCACTTGCAGTCAATTCCCCTTATAGTCTAAGGTAGTCAAGGACTCTCTGAGGTAGCACACACAATCAATTCCCCTTATAGCCCCAAGGTCATGGAATATCTGAGGAAGCACACACAGTCAATTCTCCTTATATCCCAGGTTATTCAAATACTCTCTGAGGAAGCTCACTTGGTCAATTCCCCTTATAGTCTAGTAATTCATGGTAATTCAAAGTAAAACAACGACTCTTTGAGGAAGCTCACAGGTTCTATCCTCTTATATTCTAAAGTTGTCAAATAATTTCTTAGGAATCTCACTCAGTATATCCCCGTATACTCTAAAGTAATCCTAGTCTCTCTGAGGATGCTCATTCAGTCTATCCCCATATATCCTAAAGTTCTCAAGGACTCTCTGAGGAAGCTTACTTAGTCAATTCACCTCATAGTCTACTACACCAGGTTCTCACAGCCCTGTGCAGGTCAATGAGCAGAGAAATGAAATATGTACAAAGTAAACCTATGGAATTACTGGGCTAACATCTTACAGCATATTAGGCATGTTAGAATACAAACTCTCTATCCTATAGCAACATGCATGGAATACAGGCAAGGCGGCCAAACTGGCTAAGCAGGACCAAACGGTCGTAAATAGAATATGCATGGAAAAAACATCCAAATCATATAAAATCAACCCTATTCATCTCCAGTTAACCTCTAAACAATCATACAAGCAGGGTAGGAAAACAATAGGGCTAAAAAGGTAAACATGCAATGCCCTGTTCATGGGTATTGGACGATTTTGCACATAAAATTCAAAGACTTCATATGGAAAGGTACAAAACACCTACCTTGGAGTTAGTAGATCACTATACTTTATACTCAAAGCCTGATTCAGAGGACGTATTCACGCTTGGGGGTTCATCAATGATCTGTGGTCGTACGGAGCTCTCGGTCGAACGGGACCTAAAAGAAGATAGTTCTAGAGATTATACATGACCCTGATGCGTTTAATGAAAAAAAAGGAAATACTTGGCATGTAATTTTGAAGTACACAACATGTACTCACCTTTTTCATACTCCACTTTAGGTGGCCTCTATGTCACCCCCACACAACCGTGTGTGTGTGTCCATGACACGGCCAACACACGGCCTCCTGCGGCCAAGCAGTACACAGCGTGTACTCATAAAGTACACGATGTGTACTTAGGAAATTTCCAGAATTTCCTCTTCTCAAAAACGGCCATAAAAGGAAAAACATACCTGAATAAAAGTTCTAGGTTCTTAAAAACTTCCCCCCTTAAAGAAATCTATCCCTGAATTTTCCTAGTAAGGTGTAGAAGAAGAAAAATCGAATAACTCCGACCACTGTGCTCGTACATCAGCTTCCCTTTACCATGTCTCATCCTGTACTCTCTCATACTGCCATAACACTCATACCAGAGGAAGAGACTGACCATGGAGAACCTTTGTACTGTGATCAATAATCCAGATAGGATGCTCCTTGAATGATGCATCCACTTCTAGCTCAACCTCCTCCGGTTGAATGACATGAGACAGGTCTGAAAAGTAACGTCAAATCTGTGAAACATGGAAAAGGTCCTGCATAGCCCGATACCTATGAGGTAACTGGAACCGATAGGCAACCGACCTAACTCTCTCCAACACCTCAAATGGCCCAACGTACCTCGATGAAATATTACCATGTATCCCAATCCTCCTGTGTCCCAACCTCGGTGCGACATGCAGGAAAACCTGATCCCTAACATCGAACTCCAGAGGTCGTCTCCGCTAATCAGCATAAGACTTCCAATGAGACAGTGCAATATACATCCTCTTCCAAATCAACTCTATTTGCTCTGTGGTCTCCTGAACAAGACGAGGTCCCAGTAGAGGTTCTTCTCCTGCCTCCAACCAACATAAGGGTGATCGGCATGGCCTATCATACAAAGCCTTATAAGTTGCCATCTAAATAGTTTCTTGAAAACTATTATTGTAGGAAAAATCCACAAGAAGTATATTTGTCTCCCAAGAAACTTTGAAATACATAATGCATGCTCGGAGCATGTCCTCAAGCACCTGAATGGTACGCTCGGACTAGACTTCTGTCTGGGGATGGTATTTTGTACTCAAAAGTATGTGTGTACCCAAAGCCTTTTGAAGCCCCTACCAGACCTGAGAAGTAAAATTTGCATCCCATCCTGAAAAAATGGAGTGTGGAACTCCATGCAGATGTACAATCTCTCAGATGTACATCCATCTCATCTTGTCAACACTGAAGGTCTCCTTGATCTGTAAGAAGTGAGAAACCTTCATGAGTCTATAAATGAAAAACCATAATGCATTGTTCCCTCAAGGAAACCTTGGAAAACTAGTCATAAAATCCATCGTGACATCATTCAACTTCCACTCAAGAATGGGTAACTACTGTAGAAGCCATGCTGGTCACTGATGCTCTGCCTTCACCTGTTGACAGGTGGAATATCTCATGAAAAAACCAACAATATCTTTCTTCATACCTGGCCACCAATACTGGCGGTGTAGATCACGATATATCTTGGTGACACTAGGATGAACTTCCCAAACTGAGGAATGAAAATCTTGTATCATCTCCTCGTGTATATCTGCCGGTACACGTACACACCCCTGGAAATGCAAGATCTCATCCCCACTTATGGTCCATCTAGGAATGGGGTCCTCTCCTGACACACTTTCCAGTAGGACTAGGCCTTCAAAATTAGATAGTTACCCCATTAGAACTCAATCAAGAAGAGTAGAGGTAACGGCTACCAAAGTAATAAATGTTTGCCTTTGTCTATCATGCACCTCCAAATGCATCTCAGAGAATAGAGCCATAAGCTGCCACTCACTGCTGGCCTCCTGAACTGACTGTATCTGATTCCTCCTACTTAACGCATCAGCCACTGCGTTGCCTTTCCCAGGCATATAGGCATGCTCAAAATTGAACAACTGTAGGTACTTAACCCACCTTCGTTGCCTCAAATTCAAATCACACTGAGTGAAGATGTACTTGAGACTTTTATGGTTGGTGAAAACCACAAAATGATCTCTTAGAAGATAATGTCTCCAACAGTGTGAGACATGAACAAAAGATGCCAACTCCAAATCATACATCAGGTAGTTCCTCTCATGTGACCTCAACTTGCGAGACCCGTTCGCAAAAACTCTTTCTCCCTACATGAGCACGGATCCTAGCCCAATACCTAAAGCATCACAGTAAATAGTATAGCTCTTTCTCGGCTCTGGAAATACCAGTATCGGTGCTGAGGTCAACCTCCATTTCAACTCTTGAAATGCTGAATCACATGAATCTGATCACAAGAACTTCATACCCTTCTTCATCAGGCCCTTATGTGGTGCTGCTAAGCATGAAAAGTCCTGAATGAAGCATATGTAGTATCCAACTAATCCTAGAAAACTCCACACCTCAAAGACATTCCTCGGTTGATCCCAGGAAACTACTGATCTCACTTTCCCTCGGTCCACTGATACTCTTGTCTCTGAGATAACATGACCTAAGAAGTGAATCTGATCCATCCAAAAGTGGAATTTTGAGATCGTAGCATATAACTGATGCTCTCTTAGTATACTCAAAATGATCTTAAGATGTGTGGAATGGTCATGTCGAGTGTGAGAGTACACCAAGATATCATCCATGAAAACCACAATTAAGGAATCCAAGTATGGATGGAACACTTGGTTCATCAGTGCCATGAAAACTGCAGGTGCGTTTGTGAGACCGAACGACATAGCCGTATACTCATATAGACCATACCAACTCCAGAAGGCTATAAGAGGTATATCTGATGGTCTAATGCACAACTAATGGTAACCAGACCTCAATTCAACCTTCGAGAATTCCCGAGCTCCTCGAATATGATCAAAGAGATCATCAATCCTCAGTAAAGGATATCGGTTCCTGACCATCTACTGGTTAATCTTTCGATACTCCACGCAAAGCCTAAGATTATCGTCTTCCTTTTTTGCAAACAGGACAGGAGAACCCCAAGGAGAATTACTAGGTCGGATGAATCCCTTTGCCTGCAACCCCTCCAACTGTTTCTTGAGTTCCTGCAACTTAGTTGTAGCCATCCTATAACGAGGAATGGACACAGGTGCCACTACTAGCACAAGATCAACCAAAAATTCTACCTCATGCTCTGGAGGCAAACCTGAAAATTCCTATGGAAAGACATCCCTAAAATGATCCACCACTGGAGGAAATTACATATGTGAAGTCCCCTGGTCATCCAAATATAGACTAGCAATCTGGGTTGTAACACCTCCCGACCCATGATGCTCTGGTCTCACTTTTCTCTCCTAGACATCCCACTCGCCCTTGTGAAGAAAAGATCCACCCTCTGGTGATATAAAACTCACCCTACGATGATAAAAGTCGATGACTGCCTAGAAGGGAACTAACCAGTCCATCTCGAGAATGACATCATAGCCTGTCATGTCTAGGACATAGAGGTCCCATAAAAAGTGACACCCAATAACCTCTAGAGGTAACTCCTTGAACTAACGTACACTAGCTGTCCTAGTCCCCAATGGTGTGTCTAGTGTCAAGATATCGGCAGATGAAAAGATGCCGAGACCAAGACTCTCCACAATAGAAATAGATATAAATCTATGGAAATCCCCTGTATCGAAAAGAGATGAAGATAAAACTGAGGCTACTAAGATCGTACCTCAAACTATAAAAGGCCTTGGATCCTGCTTCTACTGGGTCTACTCTACTTCCAAAGTCTGGCCTACTCCACGTCCCTGTGACCCTGCCTGACCACTATGAGCTGATCCACTCTTTTTTCACTGATAACCTGGAGACTGACTCCCACGACCACGACCTCCAACTCAGCCTGAACGGCCAAAATAACTCCAGTTCTCAGACTGGTGAGAAACCGGCGGTGCTGCTCCTGAATTTGGGGTCATAGAAGAACCCATGTCACCATCTGCAGGTGAGAAGATCTAGAGGAACCGCTAAAGATGGCCCATCTTGCTGCAAGATCGGCCCTCCACTGGATCTCTCTAAAAATGTGGCCTCATATGCCCGCTCTTCCCGCACTGGTAGCACACCACCAAGCTACCAGAAGATGCATCCCGCCTACTCTGATCTCCACGTGCAGACTCCATGCGACACTTCCTGCTATCAGTATGAGGAATACTAACTCTGGATGTCGGACCACTCTGGATCACTGCTCCAGAATCCCTCAGATTGCGCTCAGTGATCAGTGCCTGGTTGACGATAGAGGATATCAAATTAAACCTGAATATGTTCACCTGTGATCAGATGTCGTGCCTTATATAATCCTCAATATTCCGCACAAGGAACAACTCATCGCCTCCTGGAATAGGCGTGAGACGCTGAAGCTCTGTGAAGTGAGAGGAATACTCCATGACAGAAAGAGTACCCTACTCTAGACTTGTGAAATCCCAGGCTCGATTGACGCTCAAGGTCTTCGGGTATAAGTAATCATAAAATGTGCACCGAAACTCATCATAAGTCATACTCTGATAGCTTCCTGACTGTGAGATCACCTCGCACCACCTCCTAGTGGAGTCTCGGAGCATATAGGTCACGAGTTTCACCCTCTTCTCTGGAGGTATCTACAGATGCTCAAAAATCATCCGCATGGCCTCTAGCCATGACTCTGCAGCCTGGGGTCCTCCATCCCCTGAGAAAGTAGGAGGATGCTGATGCTGAAAAACCAGCATCAATTCTGCCATCGACGGGGCAGGAGGCAGTGCTCCCTAAAAGGTATGTGTCATCCTCAGAAATCCTTCCCTGAACTGTGCATCAACACCTCTGTTGGGTATAACGGATGGTGCCAAGGTTATCATAATGGGATGATCTTCTAGAAATTCTTGATCAACCATATCTGGTGTCTGATCATCGTCTTGCAACTGGCGTACAACCGGAGGACGTCTTAGTGGCATGACTCTAAAAGGTCAAGCTCACACCTCAGATCAAAATTATCAAGGACTAAAAACATGAATCAAAAAAAGGAAACAGAAGAAGGAAATCATTCAAGTTATTAAAAACATGACTACACGGTGCGTATTTCCCCTACACGGAGTGTTCCTTTAAGCCTTCACATGGGCGTGTACTCCCGCCACAACTGGTCGTGTAACACCCCAACCACATGACGTATTGTCCCTACACATGGCGTGTACTTGAACTCTATTCCCCTACCCGAATCTCCTTACATGACTAACCCACATGGTCCTCTTAATCCTAGACTACAAGGCGTGTTCACGGCAGACACGACGTCTACTAGACAAGTTTCAATGACCTGTGTTGTTAGTTACACGACCGGCTACACGGATCACTCTACACTGCGTGCTCCAGGTGGACACGGTGTGTACTTGAAGGATTTCTCCAACCCATGTTGTTCATCAGACAGCCGAGTACCTAGGTCATACTACACGACGTGTTCAAAGTTGACACGATGTTTATAGGCTTAAGGTTCATCTGTCTGTGTTGTTCGTTACACGGGCGGACATAGGTTCAGCACTACACGACGTGGTAAAACTAGTACATGGCGTGTTTCCATAAAGAAAAACCCTATCCCGTGTCTCTTCCCACATGGTCTAAGACACGTTTAGAGACAACAAAGCATGTACATATGCTATAAAACGTGTACTTAAGAAAAACAGCTCCTTCCCGGACAGAAGGACACACGGCGTGTGTTGAAACATTACACGCCGTGTATTCTGGATTTTTCTGGAAAGTAAGCCTCAGAAACTACTATGGAGCCCATAAAACACGAAAAATGAACATTATAGTTCCAAATTCCGATCTGTGAGGGCCCATACTCCCCATGAATCAATGTTTGGAATCTTATACATGTTATAAACAAGAAAAGATAAGTTAATGACCCACCAAATTCGGATTCATGAGGGCCCATAACACCTTAAGAACCAAAATTTAGCGTTCATCCAAACAAAGACTTACACAAAGCAATACTTCATCAAACAACAAGTTTCCTATCAAAGAATCTATAACAAAAACATGAATATTCTACACAACATCTATCACAACAACATGCAATTGTTATTGCACCCTAAATGGCATGGCAAAAATGCATGACATGTGATTTCTAGCAAGTTCATATATGATGCATGAGATGGCATACCCTCATCTCATCGGGTTGTAATAGAAATAGAACCTCAATAACTTCAACAGTAATAGCTCAAATCATGTGAGTCACCCAACGGTGAAAATCAATCAACTATAAAATTGCAAAATCATAAAATTGCATTAACAAGGTAAATTGGCTTTTCCCTGTACACGGGTTAGCTACTCCCAAGCACAGCTCATTACCAAGTATATATTCCATCCTGTCCTTAAATATAGGCTCCAAACTGTATGTCAAGAGAAAATAATTCCTCTTATACCACTTTGTAACGTCCCTATTCCGGAATCCACCCAGAGGCACCCCATAACCAGTTGGTCACATGGCCTCAAGTGCATTTCCCCGAATGTCAGAGGCTTCTGACTAACAGTGAGGGCCTTGAGTGTGATAGTGGGGAAACAATTCCCTCATTGGCAGAGTACATAGTGGAAGAAAAAAAATCAATAGCGGAAGCAGTAATAATCCATACAACAGTAAACAGTGGAATACTGAATGTAAGAAACAACTGGAGCACATACATATATAAATGGTGCATGGTACATATGTCTAGGAAAACAGACAAACACAAAAAAATGCTGGAATAAAACAGTACTAAACCAATGTAAAAGGAAAATAGATAAACATCTCCTCAGCATTGCAAGCCTAAGCTTGGTCTCATGCTCTCCAGCTCCACAGCATGTCAAGTACTTGATGTAGAAGGACACTTGCCCTTATCTATACCTGCAAAAATATAATCTGTTTGGGCCCAAAATCATGACCCAAACAGGGTGTGAGACTAAATACCAGTAGGCAACCACTCGAAGATTTGTGCATAATAGTCAGTGAATATATGGAAGATAAAAGTATAGAAAGCAGTAAATAGGAAATTACTCAGTAGTAAACAATCCACAGTTCAATATCAAGTACATGTAACACAAATAGGTAACCCTCTGGGAAGTACTCACTTCCACCCCCTCAGGTCCTACCTAACAAGTACAAGAAACCCTCTATGTAGTACACTTAGCCTAGCCCCTCTGGTTCAGTCATAAGATTTCATAAAGACTCTCTGAGGAAGCACTCACAGTCAATTCCCCTTATAGTCTAAGGTAGTCAAGGAATCTCTAAGGAAGCACACACAATCAATTTTCCTTATAGCCCCAAGGTCATGGACTCTCTAAGGATGCACACACAGTAAATTCCCCTTATATCCCAGGTCGTTCAAAGACACTCTGAGGAAGATCACTCGGTCAATTCCCCTTACAGTCTAGTAATTCAAGGTAATTCAAAGTAAAACAAAGACTCTTTGAGGAAGCTCACACGGTATATCCCCTTATAGTCTAAAGTATTCAAAGAATCTCTGAGGAATCTCACTCGATCTATCCCCGTATAGTCTAAAGTAATCCTAGGCTCTCTGATGATGCTCACTCAGTCTATCCCCTTATATCCTAAAGTTCTCAAAGACACTCTGAGAAAGCTCACTCGGTCAATTCCCCTCATAGTCTACTACACCTGGTTCTCAGAGCCCTGTGCAAATCAACAAGCATAGAAATGAAATATGGCCATATTAAACCTATATAATTACTTGGCTAACAGATTACAACATATCAGTCATGTCCAAATACAAACTCTCCATCCTACAACAACATGCATGGAATACAGGCAAGGTGGCCAAACTGGACAAGCAGAACCAAACAGTCGTCAACAGAACATGCATGGGAAAAACATCCAAAGCATAGAAAATCAACCATATTCGTCTCCAATTAAACTCTACACAAGTATAAAATTATGGAAAGAAAACTATAGGGCTAAAATGGTAAACATTCAATACCCCATTCATGGGTATTGGTTGATTTTGCACATAAAATTCAAAGAGTTCCTATAACACCCTAGGTAAATAAAGAATATGACATATTTATATTTATCCATATTTGTGAATAAAATATTAATATTACTTTAAATGGGATTCTATGCTCGATGGCGTACCCAACATGAAACAATGAGTTTCTTGGGAATCTTACATTGCACTCTAATAATAAAATAATATTATTTTAAATGGTAGATAACGCCTAGCCGTTGTAATGGACAGAATGAACAGAACTAACTTCAAAATAATTATATATGTTTGTCAAATATTTTTACTCTTTACAATAAATTTTAGAGGATTAAAAATGCAAATGAATCCAGTTTTTAAGCGAAAACTTTCTAATATTCTTTAAAAGGTCGATTAACCGCCTTTTGATGGAGAACCCCTTTTAAATCAAGTTTTTGAAAATTTTATAAGATCTATTTTTCAAAATAAACATATTATTTATTATTGGGACATTTAAATTTACCTTGGGTTAATTTTTGGTATTTTTCTGACAATGTTCATTTTTCAATGAATAGTGAAAAATACTGCATTTTACATCAAAACTGCTTTTTCATATAATTTAATTATATGATTATATTATCTTTTTAATTTGTTTTAAAGTTTAATTAGAATATATTTTTACCATGTAATTCAATTATGGTTATTGGGATTAATTTCACTTTGGAATTAGGTATAAACAAGTTCCAATCTTTTCATAAATATTATTTCTAAAAAACCCGCTATTTGTTTTGACAACGAGAAGTTTTTTTAAAATTAATTATTTCAATTTATGTGTTTTGAATTTGGTAAAATTAATTACATATTTGGAATCATGAGGTCAAAATTATGTAAATAAGACTCTTTTTTTTGGACATTATGAATAGTAACGACGGTAATTATCTTTAATTATTTTGACTAATGAGTAATCAGTTAGTTAAAGATAATAAGATAATATCATAATAATACACAATGACCACTAAATGTGTTCTAAGGCCACTGGTTGTCTTATGGCCGACCATGGGATGCCTTGTGCCAAACTTGGGGGTCCCATGGAATCACTTTTGTGAGAAAGTGACTTTTTATCTATTTATTTTTAAAGAATGTTAAATGTAACAAAGAATGTATCACCTAAGTAAAATATTTTTAATTTTGTCTAAATAAATGATATTTTGGACCATAAATATTCATTGGAAATATAAAAGGTTTTTCTACATCATAGTAGTTTTTTTATAATTTTTAAACATTAAATAAATTAAATTATATATGACATCACAATGATGCAGCGATGACCTCATTATTTAACGATTTAAATAAAATGGAAAGACAATGTAAAATCTAAGACCTACACATGTCCAAAACCTATTGTATGGGTGGGTTTAGAACCCTTATCACCATATACTCGAAACACATCAATGTGGGACCATTAAAATCCGAAACACATTCTAAAATAAAGTAACATTTATTTACTTTCCAAGAGTGCCCCTCCCCTCCTCTTATAAAAGGCCCCCACCACTACCTCTTTACCCACACTTAAAAAGCCTTTGCCTCGGCCAACCCCTTCCAATTTTGTATATGAACTTCCCTCTATTACTCCTTGAAGCCTAACTTTGGGCAGAAGTCTTCCCAAGGAAGCCCTTGAGTTGAAACCAAAGGGAGTTACCCGATTTTAAGGTAATGTCTTCACTTGAGTCCTTTTGTTTTATTTTGCTTCTCCAACCCCTAAACTTTTTTTATTCATTTCTTTTGTAACAAATACAGTATCTTCAATATACTAGGATGTTGTTATAAGAAGTATTCGAGCTACACTTACACACACCTTCGTCTAATGGTTAAAGAACATACTGTTTCTGTGGTTGGTGATTTTTTGCCTCACAAAACGATGATTGTTCAATATTCTTTTAACACGTTTAAAGGTGGACATTATGATGTCACTGTATTTTATATATGATATATATGGTATTTATGTTTACTATATGCTTCTGTATTTAATATTTAAAATATACCTTTATTCTTTTCATGTTGCGTAAATGCGATAATTTTATATGAGGAAGTGTGGACTACCACCCCCTCAAGTGATGTGACTCGTACATGCAATACATGGAATACATATAGATTTAAATTAATGAACATATGTGACCTATATAACATATATATTATACTGGAATTATAATATATATATATATATATATTATTTTTAATTCGAAGAATATGACAAAGAAAAAATGAAAGTAGCGTTCATGCGTACGTACGACCTACTGTCTCCATGAATGGTGCTTTTCATTTTTTATCTCCAAATGATATGGAATAGTATAAAATAAATATGTACTGGATATATATGATATTTTAATCATTAATACTATTCTGGAAATTATTTACTTATAACTACATGTACAATCATTTTTCAAACAAGTTCATTTTTGACTCGTGTACCAAACATCGACAAAAATGTCTGATATGTACTAACATTATTAAACAATTATTATAAAATTATAATAAGTGATATGAACTGAATAATAATATTTAAATTATTTCCTTAGGAAATTATAAATTGACCAAAGTTTATTATTCAGGAATATAAAGAAACGAACAAGACAAGTTGGACTTGAAGTAAGGGATCCAACCTCTCTGTTTTTTTAAGTACACTGTTTTATGTCATTCCTTTTAAGCTCATATTTCTTATGATTGGTATGTTATTTTATGTTAATCCTACTGTAACTTTTATGTTAATATGATTAGATACCCTATTTTCTCTCATCAATCCATTTTGGAAGTCTTAAGTGGCGCCGTTAGGTTGCCGAATTTTTGTAAGGGATCCTACTCCTCTCTTTCTTTTTAAGTACACTCTTTTATATCATTCCTTTTAAAGATCATATTTCTTTTTATTGGGATGCTATTATATATTAATCTTACTATAATTTTTATGTTCATATGATGAGAGACCCTATTCTCTCTCATCAATCAATTTTGGATGTTTTGAGTGGCACCGTTAAGCTGTCGAATTTTCGTAAGAGATCTAACCTCTCTCTTTCCTTTTGAGTACTCTTCTTTATGTCACTTCTTTTAAGCTCCTATTTGTTATGTTGGGGGATGTTATTTTATATTCATCTTTATTTAAACTTTATTTTAATATGATTAGAGACCCTATTTCATCTCATCAATCCATTTTTGTAAGTTGTAAGTGGCACCGTTCGGCTGCTGAGTTTTCTTAAGGGATTTATCATCTCACTATTATTCCTGTGAGATTTATGCTACATTTACCACAATTTACTTTTAGTGGTGTATGTACTGCCCATTATTTTACTCATTGTGTAATATACTTTCATTTATGAGTATTTACATCAATTTTGTATTGTCCTTCTTTCACGGGGTGTATGTTTCGAAAGATAACCATGTCTGTAAGGGAACCTTTCACCCTCCTCTTTTTAGAAGACTTATTTTGTTATGTCTTTTAATTCAAATAATATTATTTTGGGATATGTTCTTCTATATCCTTATTGATTTAAAATTTATGTCCATGTGATGAGATACCCTTTTTATCTCCCATGAACTCATTTTGAAGTGACGCCGTTAGGCTGTCAAGGGAACTTCTTAACCCAATTTCGATTTCTTTGGGTTCAACATGTAGCTATTGAATATGTCATCCTTTGAATATGTGTGAATGAAATTTGATTATTTTACACTTAATATCCACTTATATTGGGTGTATTTATATTTGTCACACATAATTATGATATTGATTTATCCATAATTTAAGTATACCATCTTTATAATGGATTTCATATCAATTTACATTTCCATTGAGACTTCATTGTTGTTATTCACCAATTCACTCTTATATGGTGTATATACTATCATTTGGAATATTATATCATGAATCCCTTTATTCTCATGATATTATAATGTATTTATTATATTTTATTCCTCAATTATTGTATTAAAGTGTCTCTAATTTTGTTAAAAACACTTTAACTAAAATATCATTTTAAATGTTTTAATGATTTATTCTTATAAATATTTCTCATTAATATCCATGTTTTCAAAATGGGTTTAAGGATTTATTTATATGGATATTAATGGTTTAAAATTTTAAAAGCCTCAAAGTGGTATGGGACACTTTGATTCAAAAATCTCTTTATTAAATGTTTTAAATGGTTCTGAAAATGGTTTTTAGAATGGATTATTTATTTCAATATCATAAAATGTTATTACAATGTGGGAATGTTATATTTTTTTTGTGCTTAAGTTATGTTCTATGATTATGTTATGGTTCTTGGGCATTGTTTATGAATACGGGTGGTTCCGTGATAAACTAAGGGCAGGTGAGCCCGATATAGCTCTCTAATGCATTGGGTAACGCGAAGGAGTGAAACGTTAAGGTTTCTCCGAAGAGATTTAGGGAATATACTGTGGTGGGTATTCCAAACGCAACCAAGAGGGTTACTCCCTACGTAAGAATGTTATGAATGCCTCATGATACCTTTTATGTCTTACGATTTCTATGATTTATTCATGATTTGATATGCCTATGTTTTATTGGTAAAGTATGATTTCATTCTAATGTATATATGAACTCATGTTTCCATTCCATATTTTTATAACTCTTACTGAGCTTTTTATGCTCATCCCAAGTTTTTTTGAAATGTTTTCACAGGTCAAGGGATTGGTACATGATATGATTATAGTGTCAAGGAAGTGTCAAGAAATAATCCATGTTTTATTTTAAATATGATTCCGTTGATGGGAAAATGAATACTATCTTTTATGTAACCACTTTGTTTAAATGTGGAATGTAATGCAAGTTTTATGATCTAATTCTCAAAAACTCTAAACCTGAAAAGATACTCAATGTGTAATCTTGAAATAACTCAAGATTAAGTAACGTTTAAGGCTGGGGCCTTATAGATGGTATCAGAGGTCGGTTTAGATAACTTTAGAGGTTAGGGCATTCTTTTAGCATAAGTGACATTACCATAATGGTTAGGATTTCAGAAAGAGTCCTAGTTTTAGATAAAGTGACTAAGTAAGTATATCTTAGTGGTTATCTTCCTCATTAGCACATGATGGTTCTGTTGATATAATCACACTGACATTTCTGTTTTTAGTGAATGGATGGATCTAGAAGGCACCAAAGAGACAACAGGTTTGAAGGAAACTGTGGTGGTTCTCTGATTAAGATACTAGATAAAATGGGGGATTCAATGAGGAAACTCGTGGTTGTTCTAAACCAACTATCAAGAAGTCATGATCAACCACTTGAACCATGGTATGTTATGTAATGCATCATGTAAGAGATGGCCAATTGATGTGGAAGTTCAGGTAATAATTATAAAGGTAACCATTAGAGTTTATATGATCCTTACTTTTGAGGTAATTATGGGTTATTATATGATATGCTGGAAAATGAAAGGCATGAGATAAACTTGAGGTTAAAATATGTTATGATTATTTTTGAAGATTTTATCTCATTTTGGGGAATGTTTTAAGAATTATATAGTTTTGGAAAAAGGAAAACACGCAGACCGTGTGACAACCCATCGCATCGTACAAAGCCGCGGGAATCGAACCCACAACCAAAGTGCGACTGGTATTTATCGCCTACCACTGGACTATGTGAAGCCCCTGGTTAGTTTGACTAATTATTTTTTAGTTAGATAATGTTAGGAATCAAGAGTAATTTTATTTTGGGTTATCTATGGAAATGATTAATCTATCATCGAGGATATGTGATTAGGTTAATTACGTTTCAATATGAGAATTTATGATCAACTGATGTTATTTGGAGATAAAAGTTAATTTGTACCTTGGAAGACTATGTGACTAAATCCTTAAAATATTTGGGTTTCAATATTATTTTGGTTTACTTTGATGAATTTTATGGACAATATTTTTTATCGAATGGTCCTTGTTGAACTTTGGGTTTTGTTGGACAAATTTTGGAGATTAAGAATAGATTTTCTTTTTATAAAGGGTTATCCTTTTCTAGATTATATGATCTTGTACTAACCCTTTGGGTTTTGGTTTTGGTTAGAGTCTAAAGACATGGTAAGTATATAGTTCTCTTTTGTAGATTAGGTTATTATCTAGAAGTTGATTATAGTACTCCTAATGAGAACATGTCTTCCTAAATACTCATCTTTTGGAGAAAATATGAGTTTGATTAAGGAATCTAGTAAAAGTTGAAAGTCAGCATGACAAGTAAGTATGTTTCCTTAAGATCAAAAATAAATTCCTCAATGAAGAGTAACTTAAAACAAAAATGTTGTCTGTTAACTTTTCCTACTGGGGAATAAAATACCGTTTAACCCATCACATGTTTGTGATTTTCTTATGGTGAACTTTCTCCTAGACATGTTTACTATCACTCTCCCTCAAGAACATGACCCTTTTCTTTTTCTTCCATGTCCATATTTTCATACTTGGAATCCTAGTATGGGTTAACTCGGGTGACCTTTGTACTTATCTTTCTTTATTTTAAAGTGATTGTTTTACCGAATCTTGTTCCGATGTGGGACTTTCAAGGATGTTTCCAAGCCCAATTTTAAAATTGCAAGGATGCAATTCTCAAAAGGGGGGAAGGACGTAACACCCCAGGTAAATAAAGAATATGACATCATTATATTTATCCATATTTGTTAATAAAATATTAATATTACTTTAAAGGGGATTCTATGCTCGATGGCGTACCCAACACGCAACAATGAGTTTCTTGGGAATCTTACGTTGCACTCTAATAATAAAATAATATTATTTTAAATGGTAGTCAACTCCTAGCTATTGTAATGGAGGGAATGAACAGAACTAACTACAAAATAATTATATATGTTTTTGAAATATTTTTACTCTTTACAATAAATTTTAGAGGATTAAAAATTCAAATGAATCCAGTTTTTAAGCGAAAACATTCTAATATTCTTTAAAAGGTCGATTAACCGCCTTTTGATGGAGAGCCCATTTTAAATACACTTTTTGAAAATTTTTTAAGCTCTATTTTTCAAAATAAACATATTATTTATGATTGGGACATTGAAATTTACCTTGGGTTAATTTTTGGTATTTTTCTGACAATGTTCATTTTTCAATGAATAGTGAAAAATACTGCATTTTACATCAAAACTGCTTTTTCATATAATTTAATTATATGGTTATATTATCTTTTTAATTTGTTTTAAAGTGTAATTAGAATATATTTTTTCCATGTAATTCAATGATGGTCATTGGGATTAATTTCACTTTGGAATTAGGCATAAACAAGTGCCAAACTTTTCATAAATATTGTTTCTAAAAAACCCGCTATTTGTTTTGACAACGGGAAGTTTTTTTAAAATTATTTATTGAAATTTATGTGTTTATAATTTGGTAAAATGAATTACATATTTGGAATCATAAGGTCCAAATTATGTAATTAAGACTCTTTTGTTTTTGGACATTATGAATAGTAACGACGGTAATTATCTTTAATTATTTTGATTAATGAGTAATCGGGTAGTTAAAGATAATAAGATAATATCATAATAATAAAAAATGACCACAAAATGTGTCCTAATGCTACAGTTTGTCTCATGGCCGACCATGGGATGCCTTGTGCCAAACTTGGGGTCCCCATGGAATCACGTTTGTGAGAAAGTGACTTTTTATCTATTTATTTTTAAAGAATGTTAAATGTAACAAAGAATGTATCACGTAAGTAAAATATTTTTAATTTTGTCTAAATAAATGATATTTTGGAACATAAATAGTAATTGTAAATATAAAAAGTTTTTCTACATCATAGTATTTGTTTTATAATTTTTAGACATCAAATAAATTAAATTATTTATGACATCACAATGATGCAGCGATGACCTCATTATTTAACGATTTAAATAAAATGGAACGATAATGTAAAATCTAAGACCTACACATGTCAAAAAACTATTGGATGGGTGGATTTCTAACCATTATCACCTTATCCTAGAAACACATCAATTTGGGACCATTAAAATCCAAAACTCATTCTAAAATAAAGTAACATTTATTTACTTTCCAAGAGTGCCCCTCCCCTCCTCTTATAAAAGGCCCCCACCACTACCTCTTTACCTACACTTCCAAAGCCTTTGGCTCGGCCAAAACCTGCCCATTTTGTCTCTCCACTTCCCTATCTTACTCCTTGAAGCCTCACTTTTGGAAGAAGTCTTCCCAAGGAAGCCCTTGAGTTCAAACCAAAGGGAGTTACCCGATTTTAAGGTAATGTCTTCACTTGAGTCCTTTTGCTTTATTTTGCTTTTCCAACCCCCTAATTTTTTTTATTCATTTCATTTGTAACAAATACAGTATCTTAAATATACTATGATTTTGTTATAATAAGTATTCGAGCTACACTTACACACACCTTCGTCTAATGGTTAAAGAACATACTGTTTCTGTGGTTGGTGATTTTCTGCCTCAAGAAACGATGATTGTTCAATATTCTTTTAACACCTTTAAAGGTGTCCATTATGATGTCACTGTATTTTATATATGATATATATGGTATTTATGTTTAATATATTCCTCTGTATTTAATATTTAAAATATACCTTTATTCTTTTCATGTTGTGTAAATGCGATAATTTCATATGAGGAAGTGTGAACTACCGCCCCCTCAAGTGATGTGACTCGTACATGCAATACATGGAATGCATAAAGAATGAAATTAATGAAAATATGTGAACTATATAACATATATATTATACTGTAATTTTAATATATATATATATATATATATATTATTTTTAATTCCATTAACATGACAAAGAAAAAATGAGAGTAGCGTTCATGCGTACGTACGACCTACCGTCTCCATGAACGATGCTTTTCATTTTTTATCTCCAAATGATATGGAATAGTATAAAATGAATATGTACTGGATATATATGATATTTTAATCATTAATACTATTCTGGAAATTATTTACTTATAACTACATGTACAATCATTTTTCAAACAAGGTCATTTTTGACTCGTGTACCAAATACCGGCAAAAATGTCTGATATGTACTAACATTATTAAACAATTATTATAAAATTATAATATGTGATATGAACTGAATAATAATCTTTAAAGGAGATCCTTAGGAAATTATAAATTGTCCAAAGTTTATTATTCAGGAATATAATGAAACGAACAAGACATGTTGGACTTGAGGTAAGGGATCCAACCTCTCTCTTTTTTAAGTACACTCTTTTATGTCATTCCTTTTAAGCTCATATTTCTTATGATTGGAATGTTCTTTTATGTTACTACTACTGTAACTTTTATTTTCATATGATGATAGAACCTATTTTATCTCATCAATCCATTTTGGAAGTCTTATGTGGCGCCGTTAGGCTGCCGAATTTTTATAAGGGATCCTACTCCTCTCTTCCATTTTAAGTACACTCTTTTATGTCATTCCTTTTAAAGATCATATTTCTTGTTATTGGGATGTTATTCTATATTATTCTTACTGTACTTTTTATGTTCATAGGATTATATACCCTATTCTCTCTCATCAATCCATTTTGGATGTTTTGAGTGGCGCTGTTAAGCTGCCGAATTTTCGTAAGAGATCTAACCTCTCTCTTTCCTTTTGAGTACTCTCCTTTATGTCACTTCTTTTAAGCTCCTATTTGTTATGTTGGGGGATGTTATTTTATATTCACCTTTCTGTAAACTTTATGTTAATATTATGAGAGACCCTATTTGATCTCATCAATCCATTTTTGTATGTTTTAAGTGGCGTCGTTCGGCTGCCGAGTTTTCGTAAGGGATTTATCATCTCACTATTATTCATGTGATATTTATGCTACATTTTCCACAATTTCCTTTGAGTGGTGTATGTAATGCCCATTATTTTACTCATTGTGTAATATACATTCATTTATGAGTATTTACATTAATTTTGTATTGTCCTTCTTTCACGGGGTGTTTGTTTCGAAAGATACCCATGTCGGTAAGGGATCCTTTCACCCTCCACTTTTTAAAAGACTTCTTTTGTTATGTCTTTTTATTCACATACTATTATGTTGGGATATGTTCTTCTATATCCTTATTGATTTAAAATTTATGTCCATGTGATGAGATACCCTTTTTATCTCTCATCAACTCATTTTGAAGTGACACCGTTAGGCTGTCAAGGGAACTTCTTAACCCAATTTCGATTTCTTTGGGTTCAACATGTAGTTATTGAATATGTCATCCTTTGAATATGTGTGAATGAACTTTGATTATTTTACACTTAATATCCACTTATATTGGGTGTATTTATATTTGTCACACATAATTATGAGATTGGTTTATCCTTAATTTAAGAATACCATCTTTATAATGGATTTCATCTCAATTTACATTTCCATTGAGACTTCATTGTTGTTATGCACCAATTCACTCTTATATGGTTTATATACTATCATTTGGAATATTATATCATTAATACCTTTATTCTCATGATATTATAATGTATTTATTATATTTTATTCCTCAATTATTGTATTAAAGTGTCTCTCATTTTGTTAAAAACACTTTAACTAAAATATCATTTTAAATGTTTTAATGATTTATTCTTATAAATATTTCTCATTAATATACATGTTTTCAAAATGGTTTTAAGGATTTATTTATGTGGATATTAATGGTTTAAAATGTTAAAAGCTTCAAAGTGGTATGGGACACTTGGATTCAAAAATCTCTTTATTAAATGTTTTAAATGGTTCTAAAAATGGTTTTTAGAATGGATTCATTATTTCAATATCATAAAATGTTATTACAATGTGGGAATGTTATCTTTTTTTTTTTGTGATTAAGTTATGTTCTATGATTATGTTATGGTTATTGGGCATTGTTTATGAATACGGGTGGTTCCGAGATAAACTAAGGGCGGGTGAGCCCGATATAGCTCTCCAATGCATTGGGTAACGCGAAGGAGTGAAACGTTAAGGTTTCTCCGAAGAGATTTAGGGAATATACTGTGGTGGGTAATCCAAACGTAACGAAGAGGGTTACTCCCTACGTAAGAATATTATGAATTCCTCATGATACCTTTTATTTCTTATGATTTCTATGATTTATTCATGATTTTATATGACTAGGATTTATGGGTAAAGTATGATTTCATTCTAATGTATATATGAACTCATGTTTCCTTTCCATATTTTTATAACTCTTACAGAGCTATTTATGCTCATCCCAAGTTTTTTTGAAATGTTTTCATAGGTCACGAGATTGGTACATGATATGATGATAGTGTCAAGGAAGTGTCAAGAAATAATCCATGTTTTGTTTTAAATATGTTTCCGTTGATGGGAAAATGAATACTATCTTTTATGTAACCAATTTGTTTAAATGTGGAATGTAATGCAAGTTTTATGATCTAATTCTCTAAAACTCTAAACCTGAAAAGATACTCAATGTGTAATCTTGTAATAACTCAAGATTAAGTAATGTTTAAGGCTGGGGCCTTATAGTTGGTATCAGAGGTTGGTTTAGATAACTTTAGAGGTTAGGGTATTCTTTAAGCATAATTGAAATTACCATAATGGTTAGGATTTCAGAAAGAGTCCTATTTTTAGATAAAGTGAAAAAGTAAGTATATATTAGTGTTTATCTTCCTCATTATCACATGATGGTTTTGTTGATATAGTCACACTGACATTTCTGTTTTTAGTGAATGGATGGATCTATCAGGAACCAAAGAGACAACAGGTTTGAAGGAAACTGTGGTGGTTCTCTGATTAAGATACTAGATAAAATGGGGGTTTCAATGAGGAAACTCATGGTTGTTCTAAACCAACTATCAATGAGTCATGATCAACCACTTGAACCTTGGTATGTTCTGTAATGCATCATGTACGAGATGACCAATTGATGTGGAGGTTCGGGTAATAATTATAAAGGTAACCATTAGAGTTTATATGATCCTTACTTTTGAGGTAATTATGGGTTATTATATGATATGCTGGAAAATGAAAGGCATGAGATAAACTGGAGGTTAAAATATGTTATGATTATATTTGAAGATTTTATCTCGTTTTGGGGAATGTTTTAAGAATTATATAGTTTTGGAAAAAGGACAACACGCAGACCGTGTGACAACCCGTCGCGTCGGACAAAGCTGCGGGAATCGAACCCACAACCAAAGTGTGACTGGTATTTATCGCCTACCACTGGACTATGTGAATCCCCTCGTTATTTTGACTAATTAGTTTTAGTTAGATGATTTTAGGAATCAAGAGTAAGTTTATTTTGGGTTATCTATGGAAATTATTAACCTATCATCGAGGATATGTGGTTAGGTTAAATGCTTTTCAATATGAGAATTTAAGAGCAACTGATTTTATTTGGAGATAAAAGTTAATTTATACCTTGGAAGACTATGTGACTAAATCCTTAAAATATTTGGGTTTCAATATTAGTTTGGTTTAATTTGATGAATTTTATGGACAAAGTTTTTTATCGAATGGTCCTTGTTGAACTTTGGGTTTTGTTGGACAAATTTTGGAGATTAAGAATAGATTTTCTTTTTATAAAGGGTTATCCTTTTCTGGATTATCTGATCTTGTACTAAACTTTTGGGTTTTGGTTTTGGTTAGAGTCTAAAGACATGGGAAGTATATAGTTCTCTTTTTTGGATTAGGTGATTCTATAGAAGTTGATTATAGTACTCTTAATGCGAACAAGTATTCCTAAATACTCGTCTTTTGGAGAAAATATGAGTTTGATTAAGGAATCTAGTAAAAGTTGAAAGTCAACATGACAAGTAAGTATGTTTCCTTAAGATCAAAAATAAATTCCTCAATGAAGAGTAACATAAAACAAAAATGTTGTCTATTAACTTTTCCCACTGGGGAATCAAATACCGTTTAACCCATCACATGTTTGTGATTTTCTTACTGTTAACTTTCTCCTAGACATGTTTACTATCAATCTCCCTCAAGAACATGACCCTTTGCTTTTTCTTCCATGTCCTTATTTTCATACTTGGAATCCTAGTATGGGTTAACTTGGGTGACCTTTGTACTTATCTTTCTTTATTTTAAAGTGATTGTTTTACCGACTCTTGTTCCGATGTGTGACTTTCAAGGATGTTTCCAAGCCCAATTTTAAAATTGCGAGGATACAATTCCCAAAAGGGGGGAAGGATGTAACACCCCAGGTAAATAAAGAATATGACATCTTTATATTTATCCATATTTTTGAATAAAATATTAATATTATTTTAAATGGGATGCTGTGCTCGATGGCGTACCCAACACGCAACAACGAGTTTCTTGGGAATCTTATGTTACACTCTAATAATAAAAAAATATTATTTTAAATGGTAGTTAACGCCAAGCCGTTGTAATGGAGGGAATGAACAGAACTAAATAAAAAATAATTATATATGTTTTTCAAATATTTTTACTCTTTACAATATATTTTAGAGGATTAAAAATGCAAATGAATCCAGTTTTTAAGCGAAAACATTCTAATATTCTTCAAAAGGTCGATTAACCGCCTTTTGATGGAGAACCCCTTTTAAATCCACTTTTTGAAAATTTTATAAGTTTTATTTTTCAAAATAAACATATTATTTATGATTGGGACATTGAAATTTACCTTGGGTTAATTTTTGGTATTTTTCTGACAATGTTCATTTTTCAATGAATAGTGAAAAATACTGCATTTTACATCAAAACTGCTTTTTCATATAATTTAATTATATGGTTATATTATCTTTTTAATTTGTTTTAAATTGTAATTAGATTATATTTTTACCATGTAATTTAATTATGGTCATTGGTATTAATTTCACTTTGGAATTAGGCATAAACAAGTGCCAAACTTTTCATAAATATTGTTTCTAAAAAACCCACTATTTGTTTTGACAATGGGAAGTTTTTTTAAAATTATTTATTGCAATTTATGTGTTTATAATTGGGTAAAATGAATTAAATATTTGGAATCAGAAGGTCCAAATTATGTAAGTAAGACTCTTTTGTTTTTGGACATTATGAATAGTAACGACGGTAATTATCTTTAATTATTTTGATTAATGAGTAATCGGGTAGTTAAAGATAATAAGATAATATCATAATAATAAAAAATGACCACAAAATGTGTCCTAAGGCAACTGGTTGTCTTATGGCCGACCATGGTATTCCTTGTGCCAAACATGGGGCCCCCATGGAATCACTTTTGTGAGAAAGTGACTTTTTATCTATTTATTTTTAAAGAATGTTAAATGTAACAAAGAAAGCATCACCTAAGTAAAATATTTTTAATTTTTTATATATAAATAATATTTTGTAAAATAAATAGTCATTTTAAATATAAAATGTTTTTCTACATCATAGTATTTTTTTATAATTTTTAGACATTAAATAAATTAAATTATTTATGACATCATAATGATGCAGCGATGACCTCATTATTTAACGATTTAAATAAAATAGAAAGATAATGTAAAATCTAAGACCTACACATGTCCAAAACCTATTGGATGGGTGGATTTCGAACCCTTATCACCTTATCCTCGAGACACATCAATTTGGGATCATTAAAATCCGAAACTCATTCTAAAATAAAATAACATTTATTTACTTTCCAAGAGTGCCCCTCCCCTCCTCTTATAAAAGGCCCCCACCACTACCTCCTTAGCCACACTTCCAAAGCCTCTGGCTCGGCCAACCCCTGCCCATTTTTTCTCTCCACTTACCTCTATTACTCCTTGAAGCCTCACTTTGGACAGAAGTCTTCCCAAGGAAGCCCTTGAGCTCAAACCAAAGGGAGTTACCTGATCTTAAGGTAATGTCTTCACTTGAGTCATGTTGCTTTATTTTGCTTCTCCAACCCCCTAAACTTTTTTTATTCATTTCTTTTGTAACAAATCCAGTATATTCTACATACTAGGATTTTGTTATAAGAATTATTCAAGCTAGACTTACACACACCTTCGTCTAATTGTTAAAGAACATACTCTTTCTGTGGTTGGTGATTTTCTGCCTCACGAAACAATGATTGTTCAATATTCATTTAACACCTTTAAAGGTGGACATTATGATGTCACTGTATTTTATATATGATATATATGGTATTTATGTTTACTATATGCTTCTGTATTTCATATTTAAAATATACCTTTATTCTTTTCGTGTTGTGTAAATGCGATAATTTCATATGAGGAAGTGTGGACTACTGCCCCCTCAAGTGATGTGACTCGTACATGCAATACATGGAATGCATAAAGAATGAAATTAATGAACATATGTGACCTATATAACATATATATTATAATGGAATTATATATATATATATATCATTTATTTTTAATTCCATTAATATGACAAAGAAAAAATGAAAGTAGCGTTCATGCGTACGTACGACCTACCGTCTCCATGAATGGTCCTTTTCCTTTTTTATCTCCAAATGATATGGAATAGTATAAAATGAATATGTACTGGATATATATTATATTTTAATCATTATTAATATTTTGGAAACTATTTACTTATAACTACATGTACAATCATTTTTCAAACAAGTTCATTTTTGACTCATGTACCAAACATCAGCAAAAACGTCTGATATGTACTAACATTATTAAACAATTATTATAAAATTATAATATGTGATATGAACTGAATAATAATATTTAAATGGGGTACTTAGGCAATTATAAATTGACCAAAGTTTATTATTCAGGAATATAAAGAAACGAACAAGACAAGTTGGACTTGAGGTAAGGGATCCAACCACTCTCTTTTTTTAAGTACAATCTTTTATGTCATTCCTTTTAAGCTCATCTTTCATATGATTGGTATGTTCTTTTATGTTACTACTACTGTAGATTTTATGTTCATAGGATTAGAGGACCTATTTTCTCTCATCAATCAATTTTGGAAGTCTTAAGTGGTGCCGTTAGGCTGCCGTATTTTTGTAAGGGATCCTACTCTTCTCTTTCTTTTTAAGTACACTCTTTTATGTCATTCCTTTTAAAGCTCATATTTCTTGTTATTGGGATGTTATTATATATTACTCTTACTGTAATTTTTATGTTCATATGATGAGAGACCCTATTCTCTCTCATCAATCCATTTTGGATGTTTTGAGTGGTGCCGTTAAGCTGCCGAATTTTCGTAAGAGATCTAACCTCTCTCTTTCCTTTTGAGTATTCTCCTTTATGTAACTTCTTTTAAGCTTATATTTGTTACTTTGGGGGATGTTATTTTATATTCCTCTTTCTGTAAACTATATGTTAATATTATGAGAGACCCTATTTGATCTCATCAATCCATTTTTGTAAGTTTTAAGTGGCGCCATTCGGCTGCCTAGTTTTCGTAAGGGATTTATCATATCACTATTATTCCTGTGAGATTTATGCTACATTTGCCACAATTTCCTTTGATTGGTGTATTTAATTCCCATTATTTTACTCATTGTGTAATATACTTTCATTTATGAGTATTTACATCAATTTTTTATTGTCTCTCTTTCACAGGGTGTATGTTTCGAAAGATGCCCATGTCAGTAAGGGAACCTTTCACCCTCCTCTTTTTAAAAGACTTCTTTTGTTATGTATTTTAATTCACATACTATTATGTTGGGATATGTTATTATATATCCTTAGTGATTAAAAATTTATTTCCATGTGATGAGATACCCTTTTTATCTCTCATCAACTCATTTTGATGTGACGCCGTTAGGCTGTCAAGGGAACTTCTTAACCCAATTTCGATTTCTTTGGGTTCAACATGTAGCTATTGAATATGTCATCCTTTGAATATGTGTGAATGAAATTTGATTATTTTACACTTAATATCCACTTATATTGGGTGTATTTATATTTGTCACACATAATTATGAGATTTATTTATCCTTAATTTAAGGATACCATATTTATAATGGATTTCATCTCAATTTACATTTCCATTGAGACTTAATTGTTGTTATGCACCAATTCACTCTTATATGGTGTATATACTATCATTTGGAATATTATATCATGAATCCCTTTATTCTCATGATATTATAATGTATTTATTATATTTTATTCCTCAATTATTTTATTCAAGTGTCTCTCATTTTGTTAAAAACACTTTAACTAAAATATCATTTTAAATGTTTTAATGATTTATTCTTATAAATATTTCTCATTAATATCCATGTTTTCAAAATGGTTTTAAGGATTTATTTATATGTATATTAATGGTTTAAAATGTTAAAAGCTTCAAAGTGGTATAGGACACTTTGATTCAAAAATCTCTTTATTAAATGTTTTAAATGGTTCTGAAAATGGTTTTTAGAATGTATTCATTATTTCAATATCATAAAATGTTATTACAAAGTGAGAATGTTATCTTTTTTTTGTGCTTAATTTATGTTCTATGATTTTGTTATGGTTCTTGGGCATTGTTTATGAATACGGGTGGTTTCGTGATAAACTAAGGGTGGGTGAGCCCGATATAGCTCTCCAATGCATTGGGTAACGCGAAGGAGTGAAACGTTAAGGTTTCTCTGAAGAGATTTAGGGAATATACTGTGGTGGGTATTCCAAACATAACCAAGAGGGTTACTCCCTACATAAGAATGTTATGAATGCCTCAAGATACCTTTTATTTCTTATGATTTCTATGATTTATTCATTATTTGATATGCCTATGTTTTATGGGTAAAGTATGATTTCATTCTAATGTATATATGAACTCATGTTTCCTTTCCATATTTTTATAACACTTACTGAGATTTTTATGCTCATCCCAAGTTTTTATGAAATGTATTCACAGGTCAAGGGATTGGTACATGATATAATGATAGTGTCAAGGAAGTGTCAAGAAAGAATCCATGTTTTATTTTAAATATGTTTCCTTTGATGGGAAAATGAATACTATCTTTTATGTAACCACTTTGTTTAAATGTGGAATGTAATGCAAGTTTTATGATCTAATTATCCAAAACTCTAAACTTGAAGAGATCCTCAATGTGTAATCTTGTAATAACTCAATATTAAGTAAGGTTTAAGGCTGGGGCCTTATAGTTCCTACCGAAAGGCACAAACCACCTACCTTGGCGTCAGGAGATCACTATAATAGAACCTCGAAGAATGAATCACCTTAGAACACCCATGATCTTCCAAAACGTCTAAAATTTTCAACCCATGGTATCTCACGAGGGAGGAGAAATCAGAAGATGGTTCTCTAGGAGAAGAGAGAACTCACCGATGCGATTACAATGCAACCGACAATGTTTGATTCGATGGATGGACGCATGCTCATGGGTTCGTCAAAGATCTGCAGCCGTACATAGCTCTTGGTCGAACGAGACCTAAAAGAAGAGAGTTCTGGCGATTAGACGTGACCCCTGTGCCTTTAATGAAAAAAAAGGAAATACACGGCGTGTACTTTTGAAGAACACGACGTGTACTCACCTTTTCCGTACTCCGATTTTGGTGGCCTCCATGTCACCCCCACACAGCCGTGTGTGTGGACCTGACACAGCCAGTACATGGCCTCCTATGGCCAAGAAGTACACGGCATGCACTCACAAAGTACACGGTGTGTACTTCGAAAATTTCGAGAATTTCATCTTTCCTAAAAAATGATCAGAGAAAGAAAAACATACTTGGAAAAAAATATCCGGGTTCATACACATGTTCATTAAAAAAATGGAAATAAATGATAGACATTATTATAATTGGAAAAGGGAAGAAGAAAAATCCCCCTTTCAATCCTGTGCGGCTTTGCTCCAGTTGCTCCTCGGGTCTCCAAGAGTGGTTCTCCAAGGATATCTTTGGAACGGCTCTGCTCCCTGGATGTTGAAAATGATAAGTGTCAAAAGTTGTGAATGTCTAGTCTCCACTTCCTAATACCACTACTCTATTTTAAATATATTGTCATCTGTAGGTAGGTCACCCAAGACTTCCATTGACATTTTGTTGTCCCTCGCTGTGCATCCGCACACGTGCATTTTTTTACTGCATCACACGTCGTTTAAACCCTTCCCTCGTAACTGAATTCTCAGAGTTCGTTGAGATGTATGTAGACATATTCTAGATACCTTCATGTATATACAAAAGAGAATGGTTAGAACAGTTAAAAAATGAAATGATTTAAAATCAACTTAATTATTTTTGTTTAAAATTAATGTTAGGGGGAGCGTCAAGCTTCCAGGAGAAGCTTCCACCGGTAGTGGACTAGGCTCCGAGCGGCATTGGAAACTTAGATTAGGGTGACACCCTCTTTCCAGTGACCTCGGATCTTCTAAGATCCTCCATCTCTGGCGACATATGGCATTCGGGTTCCGCGACTTCAGGTGAAATTCTAACAGCTCCCTCATCTCACCTTCCACATACTGAGAGTGCTTCTCTTCAGGGACATCAGTAGATCTAGCAACAGTGGCGGCACTGAACCCTCCTTGTAGTATGGGATTTGGGTCTCAACATCTGCAAAAAAAATCCTTCTTCAACGGTGGCATCGCCTTCAAATCATGGTGGAAGATCTGGATTTGTGATCTATGTTTCAGATTTGGAAAAGGTGGATTTTAGGGATTATGATTTGTTCAGACGAATTTATTCTTCTAGGTGTGGATGGTTTTGATTTTGTGTGTATATCCCGTTAGATGAAGTAAATAGAAAAATTAAAGAACCTAATAACTATGTTTGATAAATTTAACTCATAAAATGGGAATAAATAAAAAGTTAATTATAAAAACCTATTAATTAATGGATTTAGTTATAAAATTACAAAAAATTCATTTATTATCTAAAAAGTTCAAACTAATGATAATTAAATGAATAAAAATCCAATAAAAAGATGTGGAAAAATATGTAAAATTAAAGCCACGTCAGTAATTTGTTGTAACTCTAAATATTAAATTTTGGTTTTTATTTTCCCCTAGTATTTATCAGCTCTATATTATAAGCTGATAAGAGGAACATTTATCATTGCATATTATTTATTGCTAATAAAGGTATGATCTATTAGTGCATTTTTAGAACAGATAAATACTTTGTTCTATCGCCATTGATAAAACACTGATAAACCATACCTTTGTCATCTATTTCAAGTTTAGCACATATAAATGTATCTTTAATGTGTTTTTACTAACATTGATAAAACCCCATCCAATATTTTAAAATAAAACTAACTGAGATCACTTCTGCTCACATCATTCAAATACTAACAGATGTTGACTCCTCCTGTTGTCTCCTCCGAATCATTCAAATGAATCAAAGGCATGTTATCTTTTATTCATTTTTAACTTACCCTTCATCATTTTTCATGATTTTATTGTTCTCCTTATTGGTTCTTATCATTTGCTTGATGTTTTGAAAATTCTTTTCATGATTTTTTGTTCTTCTCATCAGTTCTCTTTTGATCGATATTTGGGACATCACTTGGATGTTTTTTGGTTTATCTTCTTCTACTTTTTGAATTATCTCTCAAAGGATAAAAAAATAACTTATTTTTTACTTAATTTTTGTTAGTCACGAAATTAGCAAACATAATCTCTCAATTGATTCTAAAGGTCTTTACCTTTGATTAAAAAATATTTTTTATGGAATTATGATTTATTTGGTTCTTTTTTTTATTTTGATTCGACATATAATTTTATTTTAAAAATGGAAAATACTTTGAAAAATTTTTATATCAATTTCATAATTTTCTTAGGGAAATAAAGGAAAATAATTCTAATATTGATCTTTCAAATTAAAATTTTAGAAAAATTCATATGAACATTGTTTTTTCTATTATAATTAATATAATTCACCTACTATTGTTAAACATCATTTTAAAATTTTACATTATTTTCAGTGACAGATGAATCAAAATTTCAAAATTCCAAGTTATTTTATCATTTTAAAATTTCCAAACATTAAATTTTATAATATTAATAACAATATTATTTATTTCATGAATTCTATTATTTATTAAAATTATTTTTGTTATTAAGTCCTTAAACTTAGCGATTTTGAAATTTAAAATATTGTGTTATTTTGGTAAAAATATTCAATTTTCCAATTTTACCTAAAATCTTAATTATTTTCAAAATATCATGGCACAATAAATATGTTATTTTTATTATTATTAAATGAAGAATTCAAAAAATGATTATATGTATCATTCCATGGTTTTGGATGACGAGATAAATTAAAATAATTTAATTACTATCTATAAACTATAATAAACTATTATTTTAAAAATTCATAGAATTTTATCTTTAAATATCCCTTTTTCCAAAACTTTTATAATTAAAATAGTATTGAGATTTATTAAAATTAAATGTTTGAGAGTGATTTTTTTCATAACAATTCTAATTAAAAATAATGGCTCTAAAATATATTTTTTATTATAAATAGGGACGAAATGAACATAAGGACAACTAGTATTCTAAAAATTCACATAAAGTTGTCCAAATACACAAAATGTGTCAAAAATTTTCTGGATTGTGAAAAACACTATTATGAAAGGTATTAATAGTGATGTTATCAATTTGTTGGTTCGCATATCTGCTTCAAAAAAACTAACTTATAGACCATGTTCAAACTATGACCTTTTTCCAAAATCACATTAGTATACACCATGAAAAAGTATGAGCCGCCACGATGTGATTCATGGACACATAATCTATGCCCCCTTAGATTTTCATTTTTGTATAGAAATGTTGATTTAGATAAATGCATATTTTACCGAATATCTTCTCAGAACGTGAAGATAATTAATTATTTCATCCATGATGTTTATTTTAATAAAAAATAGTTTAAGGAATATATGTAATTCTGAATGTATAAAAAAATTAATTAATAAATCATTAAAACATTAGATGAAACAAAGGTTCATACATCTTGAGGTTGAGTTAAAATGATTAATTTATGGGATAAGCATTTTAGGATGCTAGTTTAGGGATGCAATATTATTCTTCATATTTATTTGTTCTAACCAGTTGATGATGCAATGAAAATTTATATCAAATATGATGACTATATGTGTGTGTATAAACAAGATCCTTTTAGGACTCTAAGATCATACATTCTTTTTATTTATATTTTATTAAAAAAAAAAATATTACCCAATTAAATGGGGTAGATATGAATCGAAATTGGATGGATGTCAATCATATGCAAAAGAGTATGATGTTGGGGTTAAACCATTCATCAAGTTTGAAAACATCCATGCCTATGACCCTTCTTAAATCCTTTTTCCATGTTTACTTTGATGTTATTCAAGACTAATTAGTCTAGAGGAGTTAGAAGAACACATTATCTATCATGAAATAGATTGAAGTTATGAATGTTGATTTAAACATGGGGAAGAACTATATCTTGCTAGTGACTAAGATAACACTATGTTTCATAGATCATCTGATATGACTATAAGTTTGACTGATGATGGAGGTCATATAGAGGATAATAATACAAGTGTAAACAATATTGAAGATTGTATTGAGGAAATAATAATGATGGTTCAAGATGAACTTTATGATATTATAGAGATGTTTTAGATATTAAAGAGATATAGAAAATGCCATTTTATGATTGTTTTACTAAATATACATTAATATTGTCAGTCATATTGAAGCTATATGATATAAATGCTGAAAATATATAGAGTGACACCAGTATTACTGAACTACTTTCTCTCGTGAATGATATGCTACAAAAATGAGATTACTTTCCAAATATATGATGCTGAACAAATTATACATTTAGTGGGTATGATCTCTAAAAGAATATATGATTATCCATATTACTATATATTATTTCTCATGTATGATGAATCATTTAGAAAATTCCCAAAGTGTTGTGCGTCTCTATACAAGAAAAATGAATCAAGTTCTTATAAAATTTTATGGTACTTTCCAATCATTCAAAGGTTTCGATGCCTATATGGAGTTGAGGATACTACAAGGAAATTGATGTGACACATTGATATAAGAAAGAAATAATGGAAAGTTTATCACCATGAAGAATCTTCTATATGGAAGAGAATCAATCATATGTATTCTGAATTTGGAAACGTGTTGGGAATCCATCGTCTTATGTTATCTAGTGATAGAGTGAATCCTTTTGGTGTATATGCTAGAACACATAGTACATGGATTGTTATTTCTTAAAATTATAACTTTTCATTGTAGTTATAAATGAAGTTAAATTACATTATGTTCTATTTTCTTATATCTTGATAAAACAACCGGGTAATGATATTTATGTTTATTTAGATCCATTGTTTGATGATCGGAAATATCTGTGGGATTTAGTGTAACACCCTGAGATTTTATGAGAATTATTATTTTTAATTTCATTGATGTATTGTGTTGTATGATACACCAAGATTATCTTGCTCTATACACAACACCGTAATAGCTTGCAGTATACGCAACACTAATCTTGGATCGTGTTAAACACAATTTCAGGTTTGTTTGATAGTAGTTATTCAACGCAGCATTGAGTGTATATATATATATATTCAATGTATAAATGAAATATTGTTGGATTTTGTTATACGAAACAACAAAGGAGTCTTGCACTACACGCAACCCTGACTTGGCTTGCATTACATTCAACCATGACCTTCCTCGATAGCATGTGTTGTACGCAATACCAGGTTTCACTAAACAATGATATATTATATAAACTAGACATTATGAATATTAATACACACCTTTTAAGATTTTATAATTTTTTTCTTTCAAAATGGAATTCATTTTTGGATTCTTAATATCGAAATTAGTATAGGGTGAATTTTTGGTATTTTTCTGAAAACATTCAATTTTTGATGAATAGTGAAAACACTGGGTTACTATTTAAAAACCGACTTTTTATTTAAATAAGTTTTTATTTTATTTAAATTTATTTTAGGTAAAAATTGATACATAATACCTATATAAGTTCAATGTAATTCATTGGAGTATTTTTATAATAATTTTAGATATATAAAAATTTTATTGAAATTTTACCGTCTTTTACCCACCTCCTAGGAGAATTTGAAAATTTACATAAAACATAATTTTACCGCTTCTGTGAGTGGAATTTCAAAAATACGAGAGACACGGTTAATATAAAGGAGTAAAATGGGGTTCAATAAGATAAAAATAATTTTTGGTGAATAGTAACTTTTTACTTTTTTTACCGCGATTAAAAGTAAATAGGGTAATTAAGGGTAAAAATGATATTATTATTACCCTAAAATATGTCCTAATTCTATTGGATAAGTTTAATTCGACCATAAAAGCCCTTAGGAATTAAATATTACCATTTAGGTCCATTTGGATTAGATTATGACATTTATTATTATTTTATTTAATGAAGAGTTAAAAGAGTTAAAATCAAAGTTTAATAACTAAAACAATTTTAATATAGGGTTATACATAAGATAAATTCGACTATAAATATTCATTAGAATTATAAAAATATTTCCTACATAATGGTATTTTATTTATAAATTTTAGACATTAAATTATTTAATTTATTTATGACACAATGATGATGTAGTAATTACCTTATTAATGAAATATGAACATAATTGATATTATAAATACCAAAATAAATGTAATTTGAGACATTTTATGAATTAAACTAATTTCATAGGTTAATATGACATGTAATTATGGATTTAATTAACTTTTTTAGAACTAATCATGTTGTCATGATTTTTACAAAAATCAATTAACAAACAGTGTCAAAATTGACATAAAATAGTTTTTAAAACAAATATAATATTATTAATTGTTATTCTATTCCTAAAAATATATGGTTCGGACACATGACTTAGATAAGGTCATATATATTAATAATGAACCACTTGGGGTTCTTTTGGCTTGTTATAGTAAGTTTATTAACCATATAGTGTAAGAAAACAAGAAGACACTGTAAAAGTTAAATGATTTAACTTAGAGTTGAATAAACATGATAAGGTTAAAATAGTAACCTAAACTTGTCTAAAACCTATTGGTTGAGAGGATTTATACCCATAACCACTTTAACATCTAAATATGTAACTTTTAATCCATTATAAACCTAATATGACTTTATTATAAAATAATATTTTATGTTTTTTCCTAAAGTGCCCCTCTCCTCCCTTATAAAAGGGCACCTCCTCCCTCTCCTCTTTACACAATTTTGTGCCTTAAAGCTCGGAAAACCCCTGAAAAATTTCCTTCTCAACTTCCGTATAAATATTATAGAGGTTCTGGTCTTCTAAAAAGACCAACCCTAGTGCCTTAAGAGGAATTTTAATAGAGGTGCCTCAAAGAAGAGGTAATCTCTTCTACCGATTCTTTCAAGTTTATTTCTTCTTCAACTTCTTATTTTTTAGTTGTTTAATTATAAAGTAATAACATTAGTATCAATAATATACTGATATGTTATTATAAATATTAAACAACCCCAATTCACGTTCTATCCATCCTACGGAAAATGAAATTACCGCGCGTGTGTCGGTACGGAATACCGTCTCCACGCCATGGTGTAATCTGTTTTTCCACCACCACCTTACATGGATGGGTATAATGGTGTCAAGAATAACTATAAATGATTATTATAACATTATACGGATTATGAGATATCATACACTCCAATTCCAATCAATAATTATTGGAACGATATCATCGCTCGTGCATACGTACGGATTACCATCTCCACGACACGATGAGATTCATTGTCCATGTTAACCATTAAAGAATGATTATAAAGTATATATAATGAATAATAATGAAATATATGACATGATAAAGCTACTTTATTTATGTGTGTATATATATATATATATGTCATCTACTTACTTCCATTCAAGTCAATAAGGAAAGGAAAACAACGTTCATGCGAACGTACGGCCTACCGTCTCCATGAATGGTGTATTTCATTTCATTTATCTATATATTATATATATATACTAAATATATATGATATATAAATCATGATTTACATTTTTGAAGTAATTAAATCATGATATGGGTAATTATAATATCAAGAACAACATGTCCAAACACGTACGATAAATAAAACGATTTTACCCAAAATGCTACTTTAACATGGAATTTATAAAAGACGGGTAATATAGAGTCATAAGTGAACCATATATGATATAATAACAATTAATATGATTCTATAATAAGTAAATGACATTATTTAAATCATTATACATGAGGTTCAGATACGTATGAAGCATATCATACCTAAGGTAAGGGATAACTTTTCCAATCTCGTTTTTATCCGAGATTGTTTATTCGTAAGTATTTACTAGGTTTATTGTTATCATCAATGCCCATGTTTTCTAAAAAAAAATTCACGTATGTTTAAAGTTATTTTTACCCTTTTTTGAAATTTACCACATGTTATGAAAGGAATCTTACTTTTGTTTACCACATGAGGAACTTTTTGACTTTTCCATTAAAAGTACGAGGAGAATGTTTTTTTAAACTTATATGGCATAAATGGATTTTTATGGTTTCATAAAACCTTTTCCTAATGAAGAATACTCTACAATATTTCATGGTTATTTTCAATAAAATCCTTTTCTTTTAAAATTTCATGGAATTTTGTGAAAAGAAAATGATTTTGAATAAGAAAGGATATTTTACTCAAGAATTCTTTTCAAGTGTATTATCAAAACCATTATCCATCTAAGATGAAATTATTTCATATGTGTATTTTTCAAGTATAATGCCTATATTATTTACATGGTTTGATTTTTCTTATGATGAAATGATATCCATTTATTTTATATGGATTATGTTATGATGAGATGATGTTTATGGAACCCATTTTATTTGTTGGGTTATTATGAATGATGTATGTTTATTTTGTGGCACACGTAAGAATGATTTCAATATGAGATGGGTAGGACCTATATATCCCTCCAATGAATTGGGTAAAGATTTATATCTCATGAGATAGACATGGATGGAAGGGTAAGTTAATCCTGGTCAGTATTATTGTACTGAAACGAGGAGTGAACTCGATTCAGAAAGGGATTTTGTCCACTAAGATAGTCTTGGTAGCAATGACTTGGATACTATGGAAATAATATCATGTGATTAATGGTTTTCCCCAATTACATGTTTTATTCCCATGCTATTTTATTATGATTGATGTTCCATTATGATGTATGCCTTACGTACTGCCATGTTTTATGTCATTTCTCATGATTTTGATGTTTAAACATTATGTTCATGTTTTTAAGTTCAAATGTATATGGTTTGTTTTATTTTCACCATGCTTACCCTTACTGAGCATTTGAGCTCACCCTTTATATGTTTTCTTTTCCTGAGGATATATTGAATGGTTTTAGGTAAGAAAACAAAAGTCGAAGATCTTTATGGGAGATGTTGAAGATATTTCACCATGATTAGGAGATTATGTTCTGAGTTTCCAAAGACACTAAACTATTACGGTCCTTTCGTGTTGGTTTTTGTTATTTATTTAAGTATTCTAGAAAAGTAATGTAATGTCCATATACGTTAAGCATTGGGTCTCTACAGTTGGTATCAGAGGAAAGGTTTAGTTAACCTTTGGAAACTAGGATCTCAAAACTTTAGTGATATCCCTAGAGATATTTCTAAGGTATGTCTAGGGATGTATCTAAGGTTAAGTATAAGTATAGGTTATAGTTCTAGAATTATGGTAATGATATTATAATTAATCCTATGATGTTAGATATTGAAGGTACTCCCCCTTGATTATGACTTTTTCCTCTCACACTATTCTTTTTGGGTTTTAGAAAATGGATGGAAACATGAAGATTCATGATAATGGAGGATATGATGGATAATGGAATGATATTCTTCATGAGAAACCAAATGAAATTGGATCTAGAAGTCCACATATCATTATTATTCCTAATCAACAATCTCATAATATGATAAATAATCTAAACTTTGGAAAGTTTCCTGACTCAGCTAATAATATAAAGATGTTGTTTCATGATGATCATAGAGGAAAGAAAGTTCAATTCCCATCATGTAAATCATGTGGTAAGAGGCATCAGGGAGAATGTTTCAAAGGAACTGGAAGATTATTTGGGTGTGGAAAAGAAGGACACAAATCTAATAATTGTAAAGGAAAAGGTTCAGTTAACACCATGGACAAGTATAATGGTATTGCTAAAACATCAACAATGGTTAAATGTTTTAAATGTGGAATGTACGAGCATTATGCAAACCAATGCTCTAAGGGAAAATTTCATGAAGAGAATCAGCATGGTCGTATGGGTAGTATTTATGTTGATGATGATGAAGAGACTACAAATGATATATGAGATGAAAGAAATTATGAAGCTCAGTCAGTGGTTTAAGAAGGTAGTGGAATGATTGTATGTTTATAAAGAATAATGTATGGTACTATAGAATAAAGAAAAATCTAAGGATTGTTACACTGTTGTCTTTCCTTGAGTGTTTGAAATTATATGATGAATGGTACTGGTAACCACGAAAGGTTATTCAAATTTTTTTGGAAGGTAGATGATATGTGCATAATGAAAGGATAAGAAGATAATGAGATATTTGACGGTATTCATGAGCTCATGATTGATATAAGGACTAAGTGATATCATGGTTTGAGTATATAGAATTTTTTGGATTTTGGTATGTGTAATGAATTAACTTTTGACAGCATTCATGTTTTCACTAAGGTTCAATGGGTATTCATTTTTCAAGAGAATACATGATTAAGGTATTCACATGTTTGGAATGTGACCAAAAAGATATATCGTATGATATATGGAGGATAAATGATGGTATTCACGTGCTTGTTATGTGACCTTTCAAGTAATAGTTTTCTTTATACTATGAGATTGGACATATGTATTTTGGATAAACCTAAATATTGGAAAAGATTAAGTTAGATATCAGATAATATTGTTTAGGGTTTTAACTTTTGTTATGTTATAATAGTATAGTTTTAAAAAAGAGGACAACTCGTAGGACGGGCGACAACCCATCGCGTCGGACAAGGTTGCGGGAATCGAACCCAGAACTGAAGTGTGACATGCCTTTATCGCACACCACTGACCTACATGAAGTCCCTTGTTAGTATAAATTAGTTTGAATTTATTATGTGGTATGATATACGAAGTATACATCCATTTTAAGAACCATATATGATTAATCTCACCGTAGATGGATTTATGTATATTTAATAACTTTTTCGAACCTTTTATTAGAGATAGATAGAATGACCCACCATTCTATCACATGATCTTCTAACGCTTCACGAATGTCAAATTAAACTTCATTTGTTTAAGAGACGAAGTGGAAATTGTTCAAGCCACAAACAACAGCGAGATTGTACCAAAATCAATTAAGTATTTCTTCTAATTCAAAATTTTCAACTTTAGGGAAATGATATTGAAAACCAAAAATGTTGTCCTAGTGCTCTTATATCTGATGAATCAGATGGTACCTTAGATCATCACAAATTTATGGCTTTGTGATTGTTGGATTTTTCATAGCCATGTTTTCTACCACTCTCCATCATAACTTGATGGTTAGATTTTTCTTCCATATCCATATTTCCACCTATGTTCTCTTATGTGGAAACCCAGTGATGAGTTAATCTGGGTAACTGTTACATTTCTTACTTTAATTTTTAAAATTATTTTTTAGTATTCCTTTTTATGATGTGGGTTTTATGAAAGAAACTTTCCAGTAGTAAACCATTTATAACCCCGACAAATTTCGAGGGCGAAATTTATTTTAAGGGGGGTAGAATGTAACAGCCTGAGATTTTATGAGAATTTTTCTTTTTAATTTCATTGATGTCTTGTGTTGTATGCTACACCAAGATTATCTTGCTCTATACGCAACACCATATTATCTTGCAGTATATGCAACACCAATCTTGGATCGTGTTAAACACAATTTCAGGTTTGTTTGATAGTAGTTATTCAACGCAACATTGAGTGTGTATATATATATATATATATTCAATGTATAAATGAAATAGGGTTGGATTTTTTTTATACGCAACAACAAAGGAGTCTTGAACTACACACAACCCGGACTTGGCTTGCATTACACGCAATCACGACCTTCCTCAATAGCGTGTGTTGTATACAATACCTGGTTTCACTAAACAATGATATATTATATAAACTAGCCGTTATGAATAGTAATACCCACTTTTAGAAATTTTATAAATTTTATCACTCAAAACGGACTTCATTTTTGGATTTGGAATATCTAAATTAGCCTAGGGTGAATTTTTGGTATTTTTTTGAAAACATTCAATTTTTGATGAATAGTGAAAACACTAGGTTACTATTTAAAAACCGACTTTTTATTTAAATAATTACTTTTTTTATTCAAATTTATTTTATGTCAAAATTGATACATAATACCTATATATGTTCAATGTAATTCATTGGAGTCTTTTTATAATAATTTTCGATATATAAAAATTTTATTGATATTTTCACTGTCTTTTACCCACCTACTAGGAGAATTTGAAAATTTACATAAAACCTAACTTTACCGCTTCTGTGAGTGGAATTTCGAAAATCTGAGAGACACGGTTAATATCAAGGAGTAAAATGTGGTTTAATAAGATAAAAATAATTTTTGGTGAATAGTGACTTTTTACTTTTTTACCACGGTTAAAAGTAAATAGGGTAATTAAGGGTAAACATGATATTATTATTATCCTAAAACACTTCCTAATTCTATTGGATAAGTTTAGTTCAACCAAAAACAATATTAGGATTAAAATATGACCATTTATGTCCATTTGGATTAGATTAGGACATTTATTATTATTTTATTTAAAGAAGAGTTAAAAGAGTTAAAATCAAAGTTTAATAACTAAAACATTTTTAATATAGGGTTATAAATAAGATAAATTCGACTAAAAATTTTCATTATAATGTTAAAAAGATTTCCTACATAATGGTATTTTCTTTATAAATTTTATACATTAAATTATTTAGTTTATTTATGACACAATGATGATGCAGTAATTACCTTATTAATGAAATATTAACATAATTGATATTATAAATACCCAAATAAATGTAATTGGAGACTTTTATGAATTACACTAATTTCATAGGTTAATATGACTTTTTATTATTGATTTAATTAATTTTTTTTGAATTAATCATGCTGTTATTATTTTCACAAAAATCAATTACCAAATAGTGTCAAAATTGTCATAAAATAGTTTTTAAAACAAATATTATATTATTAATTGTTATTCTATTTATAAAAATCTAAGGTTCGTCCCAATGACTTGGATAAGGTTATATATATTAATAATGAACCACTTGGGGTTATTTTGGATTGTTATAGAAATTTTATTAACTGAAGTGCCCAGATCAGTGTGAATCACTGAGAGGGGGAGGGGGTGAATCAGTGATCCTTTAAAACTTTTTACTAATTGATTCTTAATCAATTAAACCTCTATGGCTGGTTAAAGCCTCGATCCACTCTTCTTGTATCTCTCAACCTTTCCCGGATAATGCAGTAATGAAAAGGCACAGGACACAAGGATTTACAAGGTTCGGCACCAAAGGCCTACATCCTTGCCATGCTCTCCAAGCATGGATTCTCCATTATAACCTGTTAAAATTACAATGGTCGATACAGAGTCCCACTGTATCTCTCCTGAGTCCCACAGGAGGGTCTTTATACTGCGTCCCACAGTGTTACCAGAGTCCCACTGGCCTGCTCCAGAATCCCACTGATGACTTCTTCTCCCTGAGTCCCACAGGGTCTTCTCTTGGCTCCTCGAGTCGCACGAGTAGCTCTTCTTCACTTTAAGTTCTTCAAGTATCCTCAGCAGCCTGGGATAAAGGCTGCTGGCCTTGCTCTTCTTCTGATCACTTGTGGTGAACAGGTCTTCTCATCTTGCTCGGGCTTTATCACCTTCTTCTAAGGATGCCCCAGCTTCTCTCCAATTACTGAATGCTCAGACAAATAATATCTTTATCTTCGGTCTGGTCCAGTCTCAGTCCTGGTCTTGGACAACTCAAATGCACACCACTGATTTGGCTATGTTCACGTGTGCACGTGCATGGATGCATGCATGCACTGTCCTCTTTCTCTTCTTGGTGCAGTAGACCCACAAAGGGTGTAGTATCTTTAAGCACACACCACCTTATCACTTCTTCACACACTTTATTCTCTTTTGATTACACACATAAATGTGTGTTATACACTAGTGTGAGTCTTCCACTTCTTTCTTCTTCTAAGTGTGTTTACTTTTAGTGCACACACCTAGGTTCGGCCACTTCTTTAATTTGCACACAATTTTTTCACTTTAGCACACACATGAGTTGGGCCTTCACACTTCTTGTTGCACACCCTTAAATGGCCGTAGGGTGTTCCTCTTCAATTTGCACACACACACACTCAAATGAGGTGTGGTCTTCAATTCACCCACACAAGGCTACGGCCTATTCAATTCTAACACACACACAAAGTGTGGTCTTCCCTTGGTGCACACAAGGCACTAAGGCCTTGGCCTTCTATTCTTTTGCACACACACAAATGTGGTGGCCTTCCTCCTTATGCACACACACGGCCACGGCCTTCCTTCTTTGTTCTTGTTTGCACATACACCCAAAGGGTGTGTTCTTTCACTTCACACAAGGTATGGCCTCGGGTTCTCTTGCTTTGCACACCTACTGCCCATAGAGTGTCTTCTTCTTCACTTGGCACTCAAAGGGTGCAAGGGCTCGGCCTTCCTCCACTATTCCTCCTGAATGCCAAAGGAGGCGCGCAAGGGTCTCACCCGCGGGCTTCAACCAAGGGCGCGCAAGGGGTGCGGCCTCTTCTTCTTCAACAGCCGCACAAGCCTCGGGTGCAAGGGGCAGCCGCGCAAGGCTCAAGTGTGCAAGGGTGCAACACTGCCGCGGGATCCTTCCTCCTGCCACGCAAGTGTGCGGGCAGAGAGGGTGGCAAGAGACTCGAGCGCGCAAGTATGCGGCTCGGCTCCTTCCTGTCGCGCAAGGGATACGCGCAGGGGACTCCCCTTCACTTCTTTCGCGCAAGAGATGCACAAAAGGAACTCACGAAGCCAAGGGTGGCTTCGGGCTGCTTCGTCGCGCAAGTGATGCACGCAGGGCAGATCTTCGCGAGGCAGAGCACTCCGCGGGACTTCGGGTTTTCAACAGAGCTTCAGCAAGCTGCAATGAGGTCTCGGCCTCTCCTTTTATAGGCAGAGAATCCTCGGTTCATCCGCGTGAAATAAATATCAAAATCTCGAGATCTTCGGATCTTTAAAAACTTTCCAAATCTTGAATTTGATCCTCGGTTCACGCGGGTTCTCTCATTTTTTTTCTTTCCTCCTCGTGCATGCGATTTATAACGCATGCACGGCCTTTGTTTAGGCCTATCCATGCAAAAACACGAACACCGAATGGCCTCGCACCTCCGGTTGCTTCGGCCTCGCTCGAAATCCTCCTTTCATCGCATGCATGCTTATTTTATTGCATGGTTATGTTCAGTAGGCACAGACGGTCACAATGGAGGTTTCGGATTCGGAAATGGTGGCCGGAAGCTCAAGATAGGTCGTCGGGATGCCTCTGGTTCAACGGCTGCTCGCGGGAGACTTCGGCTCGAGCTCGAGGAAGAAGACAGTCGCTGGGCCGTTGGATCAGCCGATCAAACGACTTTGGACGGCCTGGATCAGATCGCGGCGCCGCGGATCATATGTGCGGCGCAGATCAAGCGCGCGATGCGACGGACGGCGGAGATTTGCTCCCGGGATTTTTTGTGCGTCCCACATCGAAACGCAGCCCGGTTTATCCGCGGCTTATAACCCAGCCGCTGCCCGCAACTCCTCAGTTGCACTTCTCCCCTCCCGGTTCCGCCCCGCACCGGGTTCTCTCTGCGGGCGCGCTCTGCGCCCACTCATGCCTCCTGCGGGCGCGCCACTGGCGCCCACTATGCTCCCTGTGACACTCCGGGCGTGCCCCTGGCGCCCATGCAGTTGTCTTGGGTGCGCCCCTGCCTCAAGGATGCTGCCCTGGCCTTGAGGGTTCCCCATGGGCGTGGTGACCTTGAGTCCCACATGTGGCTTGGGTGATGACCCTCGGCTGGCCTCCTTGGTGGCCAATTTTTTTGGCGAAGGAAGGATGAATCCTTTGTATAAAAACAAAGTACTCCATATACAAATTGCCAAACCAAGTGCCATTCAAGCCTTCTTCTTCCCATCTCTATGCTTCTTCTTCTTACGAATTCCTCCATTCATCCTCAACATTTATTTATTACTTAGGAGTGAATTCTTGAAGGTTCTCCATCAACCGAACGCTTGAATCAACATAAAATCTCCAATGTGCTTCATTGATCCAATTAGAGATCAAGTTGGATCACTTCCAATTGACATGTACTAAGAGTTAGTTCATGGACTTCATTAATGCACATCATCCACTTAGTAGTTGTGGATGGAACTCCTTTCAACTCCTCATGCATTGTCACTACAATTCATGGTATTCAAACAATGTTGTGACATTGTATCATCATGATACAAGTTCTATGAACTTAAAGATCAGCTCATCAATCGTCAGATGTTCTTAGAGAATGTTTCAAACCATCATCTCCTATGTCACTTAGTGAATCTCCTAAGTGACAGGCATTTTGGTACCATGGCCATTCTCCTTCATCACCATCACCATCACATCCTTTGACATTCACATCTTGACTCCTTGACATCCATTCATTCCAAGACAACTTCATGCCTCATTGACAACAAATGCAACACAATGCACTTCAATCTCCCCCTTTGTATTTGTTGTCAATACACTCCATCAGCACATATGAATGGGTCAATATGTGTGCCAATATTTTCTCCCCCTTATTGGCAATCAAATGCAAAGGTGTGGTGTGGTTCTCTTAAAAATATCACTTCCTCCCGTTAAAAAGTATTTTCTTGAAAAAAACTAAGAGAGGGATGATTTTACATGTTCTCTTTAGCAAAGAACCTTTAGTAAATCAGCTCTAAGTCTACTTGGGCTAACCCGGTGTAGAAAACAAGAGTGATATGACCAAGGAATTCAAAGCTGTCCACAATTCTCTACACATGTGAGATCATGCTTAGGGGCTTGAAATTTTTTCAGATATAACAATGAATTTGCTAAATCCTGCACAACTTCACAAAACTCATTAGAAAGTTCAGTGCAAAGATAAAGCTCCCCCTTTCATCCATTTGTCTTCAATCCATACTCCCCCTTAATTGACAAGATAAACTCAATTAAGAAACAAGGGATGAAAGTATGATTGGAATACCTTCAGCTTTTCTCAAGATAGTATTAAATCTTAGAATACCATCTTCTCCAGATTGGCTCCCCCTCAAGGGGTGCTCTCCATTCTGTCCAAACCACTCTCCAGATGAGAATGATCATCATCTTCAATTCCCTGCAATGTTAGCACATGTAAAAACCAATAGTATATAAGGGAATAAGATGGAACCTCCTTGGTTCATCAATGTGAACAACAAGGTTGAGAAGATTCTCTCAACCGAGATGTCCCATTTTCACCAGTCTTCACACTTGCACATTTGATCTTCATTGATGATTGTGCTGGTGTGGATCTCAATACATCTTCATGTGAAATCTTCTTCTTCCTTTTTGCCTTAGCAATTGCCAGAACTTCATCTTCAGCTCTCTGGAGATCTTTGGCAAGTTGCAACTGATGTGGCCATATGACAAGTATATCATTTGAAAGAGTGGCCCCAGTTCTGGAAGTTTCACATGGTTCCTTAGATGCTGTCAAGCTACCTTTCTTAGGCAACTTGTTTTCAATCAATCCCTTCTTCTTCTTCTGGATTGTTTGTCTTTTTGAGTTCAGTTGGCTTCTATTGATTTTCATGGCTTCTTTACAAAGATCCATGGTATGACCATTCTTTCCACAGTAGAAGCACTTGTTCTTGGTGGTCCTTCTGGATGACTCACCCTTCTTGGTTTTAGAATCCAAGGACTTCTCTTCCTTTTTCAAACTCTTCTTGGGAGCATCTTCCAATTTCTTATGCTTGCTTCCCAAGGATTCTCTCTTAGCCAGGTTCAGTGATCTTCTCTTCTTTTCATCTTTGGATACAGTTGGAGATTGACATGTATCATTTTGACCACTTTTGCAATCATCCCAGATGTTGTCAAGTAATCCAAATCTGTTAGCAGTAAACAGATGTCTCTGGACCTGTGGATGTTGCTTATTTCCTTCTGGCTTGCTCCCCCTAGGCATGGGCTTCCTTTGTGCTTTGACATTCAGTGGATTGTACCAACAATCCTTTGCACAGTGCCCATACTTATTACAACACCAACATTGACCCACAAATCTTGACCTCTTCAGTCCTTCTGATTGTAGGGTACTTTTCTTGACCTGTTGTGCTGTTTCAGGAGAGCTATGCTTCTTTACTGTCTTCATCCATACTTGTTTGGAGTTATTCTTCCATCCTGCACTTTTTGTGGAAACACATTTAGAAACATGAGTACAAGATGGGATGGATGATACCTTCCTTTTAGAAGTTGTTGCACTTTCACTAGAGGATGTCTTTCTTTTAGAATCATCCTGCTCAATGCATACTTGAGTAGCAACATTTCTTCTTTCAGCTGACTGAGAGGCTTTGGCTTTGGGTGATTGCAGATTTTTCAATATCACCTCCAGTTCTAAGCATTTCATATTGAGGGAGTTCTTCTCATCCTCAACAGTTCTTAGCTTTCCTTCCCAATTCTCCACCAGTTGTTTCATCTGGTCTTCATGCACCTTCTTCAATTCTTGCAATGAATTGTCCAGCTCCTTCACCCTTTTGACTTTGTCTTCTAGTTGAGCATCTCTGACAACCATTGACACTTTGTGCCTCTTTTCCAGTGCATGGAAAACTTCTTTGACCAATACTTTAAAGATTTCTTTCTCAGAAAGGCTTCTTTGCAATTCTTCAGCAGTGTCTTCATATCTTTCATTGCAAAGAGATACTGTTTCATCTTTGGCATTTACCAGCTTTCTGAGAGTGTTGGTTATGCCAACCCTTTTAGCCAGCTGATCTTCCATAGCATTGGATTCTTCTTCTAACTGTGATTTTTCTTCATGAAGATCATGGATGCCTGTAGCTATACACTTTGCCACTTCCATGGGAACTGTCTTCTGAAGATATTTGAGTGCACTCTGAAGATCATTCATTATTTCAACTTCATCACAGCTAGGACAGGCTTTCTTCATCTTCTTGGCCTGTTTCTTCTTTCTATTTTTCTGAGTCTTGGCAGATATCTCCATTTGAGGCTGGTTGCTCATTTCCTCAAATCTGCACTCCATATAGACTCTCTTGGATCTTTTAGAGGTAACCTCCCTCTAATACCAATTGAAGTGCCCAGATCAGTGTGAATCACTGAGAGGGGGAGGGGGTGAATCAGTGATCCTTTAAAACTTTTTACTAATTGATTCTTAATCAATTAAACCTCTATGGCTGGTTAAAGCCTCGATCCACTCTTCTTGTATCTCTCAACCTTTCCCGGATAATGCAGTAATGAAAAGGCACAGGACACAAGGATTTACAAGGTTCGGCACCAAAGGCCTACATCCTTGCCATGCTCTCCAAGCATGGATTCTCCATTATAACCTGTTAAAATTACAATGGTCGATAGAGAGTCCCACTGTATCTCTCCTGAGTCCCACAGGAGGGTCTTTATACTGCGTCCCACAGTGTTACCAGAGTCCCACTGGCCTTCTCCAGAATCCCACTGAAGACTTCTTCTCCCTGAGTCCCACAGGGTCTTCTCTTGGCTCCTCGAGTCGCACGAGTAGCTCTTCTTCACTTTAAGTTCTTCAAGTATCCTCAGCAGCCTGGGATAAAGGCTGCTGGCCTTGCTCTTCTTCTGATCACTTGTGGTGAACATGTCTTCTCATCTTGCTCGGGCTTTATCACCTTCTTCTAAGGATGCCCCAGCTTCTCTCCAATTACTGAATGCTCAGACAAATAATATCTTTATCTTCGGTCTGGTCCAGTCTCAGTCCTGGTCTTGGACAACTCAAATGCACACCACTGATTTGGCTATGTTCACGTGTGCACGTGCATGGATGCATGCATGCACTGTCCTCTTTCTCTTCTTGGTGCAGTAGACCCACAAAGGGTGTAGTATCTTTAAGCACACACCACCTTCTCACTTCTTCACACACTTTATTCTCTTTTGATTACACACATAAATGTGTGTTATACACTAGTGTGAGTCTTCCACTTCTTTCTTCTTCTAAGTGTGTTTACTTTTAGTGCACACACCTAGGTTCGGCCACTTCTTTAATTTGCACACAATTGTTTCACTTTAGCACACACATGAGTTGGGCCTTCACACTTCTTGTTGCACACCCTTAAATGGCCGTAGGGTGTTCCTCTTCAATTTGCACACACACACACTCAAATGAGGTGTGGTCTTCAATTCACCCACACAAGGCTACGGCCTATTCAATTCTAACACACACACAAAGTGTGGTCTTCCCTTGGTGCACACAAGGCACTAAGGCCTTGGCCTTCTATTCTTTTGCACACACACAAATGTGGTGGCCTTCCTCCTTATGCACACACACGGCCACGGCCTTCCTTCTTTGTTCTTGTTTGCACATACACCCAAAGGGTGTGTTCTTTCACTTCACACAAGGTATGGCCTCGGGTTCTCTTGCTTTGCACACCTACTGCCCATAGAGTGTCTTCTTCTTCACTTGGCACTCAAAGGGTGCAAGGGCTCGGCCTTCCTCCACTATTCCTCCTGAATGCCAAAGGAGGCGCGCAAGGGTATCACCCGCGGGCTTCAACCAAGGGCGCGCAAGGGGTGCGTCCTCTTCTTCTTCAACAGCCGCACAAGCCTCGGGTGCAAGGGGCAGCCGCGCAAGGCTCAAGTGTGCAAGGGTACAACACTGCCGCGGGATCCTTCCTCCTGCCACGCAAGTGTGCGGGCAGAGAGGGTGGCAAGAGACTCGAGCGCGCAAGTATGCGGCTCGGCTCCTTCCTGTCGCGCAAGGGATACGCGCAGGGGACTCCCCTTCACTTCTTTCGCGCAAGAGATGCACAAAAGGAACTCACGAAGCCAAGGGTGGCTTCGGGCTTCTTCGTCGCGCAAGTGATGCACGCAGGGCAGATCTTCGCGAGGCAGAGCACTCCGCGGGACTTCGGGTTTTCAACAGAGCTTCAGCAAGCTGCAATGAGGTCTCGGCCTCTCCTATTATAGGCAGAGAATCCTCGGTTCATCCGCGTGAAATAAATATCAAAATCTCGAGATCTTCGGATCTTTAAAAACTTTCCAAATCTTGAATTTGATCCTCGGTTCACGCGGGTTCTCTCATTTTTTTTCTTTCCTCCTCGTGCATGCGATTTATAACGCATGCACGGCCTTTGTTTAGGCCTATCCATGCAAAAACACGAACACCGAATGGCCTCGCACCTCCGGTTGCTTCGGCCTCGCTCGAAATCCTCCTTTCATCGCATGCATGCTTATTTTATTGCATGGTTATGTTCAGTAGGCACAGACGATCACAATGGAGGTTTCGGATTTGGAAATGGTGGCCGGAAGCTCAAGATAGGTCGTCGGGATGCCTCTGGTTCAGCGGCTGCTCGCGGGAGACTTCGGTTCGAGCTCGAGGAAGAAGACAGTCGCTGGGCCGTTGGATCAGCCGATCAAACGACTTTGGACGGCCTGGATCAGATCGCGGCGCCGCGGATCAGATGTGCGGCGCAGATCAAGCGCGCGATGCGACGGACGGCGGAGATTTGCTCCCGGGATTTTTTGCGCGTCCCACATCGAAACGCAGCCCGGTTTATCCGCGGCTTATAACCCAGCCGCTGCCCGCAACTCCTCAGTTGCACTTCTCCCCTCCCGGTGCCGCCCCGCACCGGGTTCTCTCTGCGGGCGCGCTCTGCGCCCACTCATGCCTCCTGCGGGCGCGCCACTGGCGCCCACTATGCTCCCTGTGACACTCCGGGCGTGCCCCTGGCGCCCATGCGGTTGTCTTGGGTGCGCCCCTGCCTCAAGGATGCTGCCCTGGCCTTGAGGGTTCCCCATGGGCGTGGTGACCTTGAGTCCCACATGTGCCTTGGGTGATGACCCTCGGCTGGCCTCCTTGGTGGCCAATTTTTTTGGCAAAGGAAGGATGAATCCTTTGTATAAAAACAAAGTACTCCATATACAAATTGCCAAACCAAGTGCCATTCAAGCCTTCTTCTTCCCATCTCTATGCTTCTTCTTCTTACGAATTCCTCCATTCATCCTCAACATTTATTTATTACTTAGGAGTGAATTCTTGAAGGTTCTCCATCAACCGAACGCTTGAATCAACATAAAATCTCCAATGTGCTTCATTGATCCAATTAGAGATCAAGTTGGATCACTTCCAATTGACATGTACTAAGAGTTAGTTCATGGACTTCATTAATGCACATCATCCACTTAGTAGTTGTGGATGGAACTCCTTTCAACTCCTCATGCATTGTCACTACAATGCATGGTCTTCAAACAATGTTGTGACATTGTATCATCATGATACAAGTTCTATGAACTTAAAGATCAGCTCATCAATCGTCAGATGTTCTTAGAGAATGTTTCAAACCATCATCTCCTATGTCACTTAGTGAATCTCCTAAGTGACAGGCATTTTGGTACCATGGCCATTCTCCTTCATCACCATCACCATCACATCCTTTGACATTCACATCTTGACTCCTTGACATCCATTCATTCCAAGACAACTTCATGCCTCATTGACAACAAATGCAACACAATGCACTTCATTAACCATATAGTGTAAGAAAACAAGAAGACACGGTAAAAGTTAAATTATTTAACATAGTGTTAAATATAAATGATAAGGTTAAAATAGTAACCTAAACTTGTCTAAAAGAAATTGGTTGAGAGGATTTATATCCATAACCAGTTTATCTTCTAAATAAGTCACTTTGGAGCCATTATAAAACGAATATAACTTTATTATAAAAAAATATTTTAAGTTTTTTCCTAAAGTTCCCCTCTCCTCTCTTATAAAAGGGAACCTCCTTCCTCTCCTCTTTACCCAATTTTGAGCCTTCAAGCTCGTCCAAACCCTGAAAAAATTCCATCTCAACTTCCCTATAAACATTATAGAGGTTCTTGTCCCCTCAAAAGACCAACCCTAGTGCCTTAATAGGAAGCTTAAAAAAGGTGCGTCGAAGAAGAGGTAATCTCTTCTACCGATTCTTTCAAGTTTCTTTCTTCTTCAACTTATTATTTTTTAGTTGATTCATTATAAAGTAATAACATAAGTATCAATAATATACTGATATGTTATTATAAATATTAAACAACCCCAATTCACATTCTATCCATCCTATGGAAAACGAAATCACCGCGCGTGCGTACGTACGGAATACCGTCTCCACGCCGTGGTGTAATCTGTTTTTCCACCACCACCTTACTTGGATTGGTATAATGGTGTAAAGAATAACTATATATGATTATTATAACATGATACTGATTCTAATATGTCATCCACTCCAATTCCATTCAATAATTATGGGAACGATATCATCGCTCGTGCGTACGTACGGATTATCGTCTCCACGACGTGATGAGATTCATTCTCCATGTTAACGATTAAAGAATAATTATAAAGTATATATAATGAATAATAATGACATATATGACATGATAAAGCTACTCGGGTTTTGTATATATATATATATGTCATCTACTTACATCCATTCAAGTCAATAAGGAAAGGAAAACATCGTTCATGCGTACGTACGACCTACCGTCTCCATGAACGCTGTATTTCATTTCATTTATCTACCTGTTATATACATATATATATACTAAATATATATGATATATAAATCATGATTTACATTGTGGAAGTAATTAAATCATGATATGGGTCATTATAATATCAATAACAACATGTCCAAACACGTACGATAAATAAAACGGTTTTACCCAAAACACTTCTTTAACATGGAATTTATAAAAGACGGATAATATAAAGTCATAAGTGAACCATATATGATATCATAAAAATGAATATGATTCTGTAATAAGTAAATGAAATTATTTAAATCATTATATAGGAGGTTCGTATATGTACGAATCATATCAGACCTAAGGTAAGGGATACCTTTTCCAATCTCGTTTTTATCGGAGATTGTTTATTCGAAAGTATTTACTGGGTTTATTGTTATCATCCATGCCCATATTTTCTGAAAATGTTTTCATGTATGTTTAAATTTATTTTTACCCATTTTTTAAATTTACCACATGTTATGAAATGAATCTTACTTTTGTTTACTACACGAGGAAATTTTTGACATTTCCATTAAAAGTACGAGGAGAATGTTTTTTTAAACTTATACGGAATAAATGGATTTTTATGGTTTCATAACGGCTTTTCCTCATGAAGTATACTCTACAAGATTTCATGATTATTTTCAATAAAATTATTTTATTTTAAAATTTCATGGAATTTTTTGAAAAGAAAATTATTTTGAATAAGAAAGGATATTTTCCTCAAGAATTATTTTCAAGTGTTTTATCAAAACCATTTTCTATCTAGGATGAAATTATTTCATATGTGTATGTTTCAAGTATAATGTCTCTATTATTTACATGGTTTTATTTTTATTATGATGAAATGATATCCATTTCTTTTCTATGGATTATGTTATGATGGGATGATGTTCATGAAACCCATTTTATTTGTTGGGTTATTATGAATGATGTATGTTTATTTTGTGGCACACATAAGAATGATTTAAATATGGGATGGGTGGGACCTATATCTCCCTCCAATGCATTGGGTAAAGATTTATATCTCATGAGATAGACATGGTTGGAACGGTAAGTTAATCCGGTTCAGTATTACAGGACTGGAACAAGGAGTGAACTCGATTCAGAAAGGGACTTTTTCCACTAAGATGGTCTTGTCAACAATGCCTTGGATACTATAGAAATCATATCATGTGCTTAATGGTTTCCCACAATTACATGTTTTATTCCCATGAGATTTTATCATGATTGATGTTCCATTATGATCTATGCCTTACATACTGCCATGTTTTATGTCATTGCTCATGATTTTGATGTTTGAACATCATGTTCATGTTTTTAAGTTCAAATGTATATGGTTTGTTTTATTTTCTCCATGATTACCCTTACTGAGCATTTGAGCTCACCCTTTATATGTTTTCTTTTCCCTAGGATATAAAGAATGGTTTTAGGTAAGAAAACAAAAGTGGAATATCTTTATGGGAGAAGTTTAAGATCTTTCTCCATGATTAGAAGATTATGTTCCGAGTTTCCAAAGACACTAAACTATTACGGTCCTTGCCTGTTGGTTTTTGTTATGTATTTAAGTATTCTGAAAAAGTAATGTAATTTCTATGTATGTCAAGATTTGGGTATCTACATTTAGGTCTTAGGTTTTATAATTCTTATAAAAATTATGATTTCATGTTAAGATTCATGTCATATGGGATGATAAATGAATTTTTTACTTATGGAAAGTTGATATCATATAGCACTAAAGGATTACAAGTTCTTCCCATTTGTGAACAAGGTACACACTCAATTTTGTTGAAAAATTCCTCAATGAATGTGTTTTGAGGACATCACAAATATTTACATGATGACATAAATACCGATCTCATATGACATCATTCAATGGGAATTCAAAAGAAGGAACAACATCATCTCCGCTAATAAATGATAATAAAAATATATTTCCCCACTGATACACACATGAACCCTAACGTTTTAATATTGTCTTCAGGTCCAGGACCGTTAGGTTCCACTAGCTACCCTGCATACATGTGTTGTCCCCTAGATAGGGCACACCCGTGTGCTAGAATGAGTCATCAGACTAATGACTATCCAAGAGACTAACACATGTTCTTTCACTGTGATTTTTCCTCGCTCACTCACACCCTGGGAAACATACCAGGATGACACCCATATAGAAACTACTATAGAACATGCTCTCTTAACTATGGAGTTCTAATCATGTATGATCTTGAAAAGAAAGGTTCACCATGTTGATATGGTTAGTAATATTTAGTCTTTTAACACTTTAACATTCAAGGGTGTTGCATTCTCCCTCTCTTTAGAGCACAACATCCTAATTATGGACCCTACATTTTAACATAGGTAATCCCATTGCACTTATGTATAGGTACTACTATGATACAACTGTAACAACTGAGCCCCACTGATTTCAAAAAACCCCAATTTTTTATATAGTCTTCAGGTCTTGGCCCACCATGTGCCACCTATTTTCCCCACAAACATACCCAAGACCCACCCACATGCCAAATGGGTCATTAGACTAATAATTATCCCTAAAAACCAACACATGTTCTTTCAGTGGGATTCATCCTCACTCACAAACATCATGAGAAACTTCCTAGGAGTTCACCCATCTTAAAACTACTTCAGACCAAGCTCATGTAACTATAGTGTTCTAATCAGGCAAGATAAAAAAAGAAAGGTGCACATTTTTGACATTTCATGAACCAACCAAGTTACCCTAGTACACCAATACACATGTTAGTACTGAAATAGCCCGAAAGAAATTCCCAGTCCCCACGGGTTTTCTAGCACCTGGATTCTTATCGAACATTGAAAATAATGATTTTTCCAAAAAACAAAACATTAATAGAGAATAATGGAAAAATAAAAAACAAATCAGTATGTTAAATGATCCTCAAGGTGAAAGGTTACACAAGAATATAGATAAACATACCAGTGTAAAACATAAACCAAAATAAAACACAACATCTATCAAGACATATTTTCCTAATCTCTGTGCAATAAGTGGACCATAGCTCCACTGGTCACCACCATTACTCCAGTGTCTCGCAGATTAATAAAATCCAAAACCTCTAAGTTGATCCTTCCATTTCCCTAGACCTATCATAACAAAATATATAAATGATTGAAATAAAAGGTAGGGTGGGAGCCAAAAATCACCGTACAATATCACTAATTGTTCTATAAGAAATTCTATAGTAATAAACAATTTCTTCTTTCAATTTAAATTAAATAAGTCATGGAATAACATTTACATATTTTAAACCAAAACATGATTTCAAGTGAAAATATGGAAGATATATCGAAACAAGATTAAATGAAAATTTTATATAAAACATTTATATAAAATAACTGTCTTGAATAAAATATCTCTTTAAACAAAGGAATGTATAATCAAGTCAAAAACTAAGACCTTGGTCATTTTCGCTAAGTTACATTAGTTCTAGGATCTCAGATCCTATCACTAATCAATCATCATTCACATCTCAAGTATGTTTGCACACATCCATAGGCTCAGTCCAATAGGAATAATCAGTCAACATTCTATATGGGAGAATCATTCCAAACTAGGTTTAGTTAGAGTTTTCATCATCAATCCCTTACCACGGAGTCAGAGTCCTAGCATGATTATCCTAAACACCCACTAACTACATAGGATCAAATGTGCTTCAATCAATAAATCAATCATAGGAAAATAAATCAATTTAAATCAATTCACCATTCACAGTTCAAAAGCCTAATTTCAAGTTCAACATGCCTTTTCAATTTCAAAACAAAATCATTGGTTTTCAAAAAATTAATTCCTTTCAAATAATTATTTATTTGAAACAAAATTTCTCAAGATTCAAAATAAAACAATTTCTCATTTCAATCCTTTTTTTTCTCAAAATTTACCTAAAAATTTCATTACCATTAAAATTGGGGGTTTTCACAACTTTTATTCCCTTTCTAAATCAATCATTAAATCATTTAAAATCAATATTTTATAAATTAATTAAATATCATTCCAATTCAATCAATAAATTCACAGTTTTAATTATAGGGTAAATCCTTATGGAACCACCTACCTTTAATCACATGATCAATCAAATCAACACCCTCCACAAAAATTACTAATGATGAATGAGGGAGATGTATATCAAGGAATCAACCATAGAATAAATATCCATAAAAAGGATATAATCCCTCAACAAAATAAGGATGCAACATCCTCAAAAGGGAGAGAAATAAAATAGATATAAAAACCAAATATATAGATAAACCATATACTGGAGATATTTGAGGAGTCATGGAATCCTCTAGGGAGCCTCCAAAATCCAATGTATTTTATTAAGGTTGAATGGGAGAAAAGGAATATTAAAATAGGGGTTCACAATTTTACATTCAATAAAAACATAAGCCTTGTCATATCCCCACACGCCATGATGAAAAAGGTTTAAAAATACCCTAGCGTAAGTACAACCACCCCAGACCAAGACGCATACCCTCCTGGGCTACCGCCCCCCAAAAAACCACAATACAAACTACACCCAAATCCTATTTACCTAGGGTGGGATCATGAAACAACCCACACACCACACTGCAAATACCCTAAAAAAAGTATAGGAAACCCAAGATCTCTATGTTGTAGTTATCCCTCTACGTCGTAGCTATACCAAAATTAATAGTAGCTCAGAAATATGGTCTCCAAGGATCCATGAAGAAGTAAACTACCTACTCCATAGCCCTTACCCACCTCAAAATCACCTACATCACAACCTAAGGTTCCATGGTGCAGAAAATGATACTCCAAGCCATAACCCCACCACTATATAGCACAACCTACTGCAAAAAACTTGTATTAATTTTCCAAAATCTATGAAAAACTCATAGTCACACCAATGTTATGGGAAAAGAACAAATAAGGTAAGGAGTAACTGAAAGCGGTAACAAGATGTTACAACCTCCCCACTATAAAAACATTTTTTCCATAGAAAGTCTGTCAAGAAGACTCATTGTCAAAGAGTAGAGGACAATACTCTCTAATCAGGGCCTCATGATCCTAAGTCTCATGAAAATTATAACCATGTTGATATAAAACATGAACCAAGGGTATAATATTCTTAGGAAAAAACATTTCCTCAGAATCAATAATCCTAACTGGATGCTAAGACACAAATTAATCAGGTTTCACATCAAGGTCTTACCATCTCAGGACATGATAAGGGTCAAAAAGATATATCCTGTTAAGAGATAAATGAAACATATTTTGGATCTATTTCAACTTTTTATGTAAGGATAAATGGTGAGAAACATTTACCATTGACTCAATAGTCCCAAAAGGACCCACAAACCTTGGCATAATCATTCCCTATTTTCCAATTCATCGGTGACCTAACCAAGGTGAAACTCTAAAAAAAACATGGTAACCTACCAAAAACTAAAAAGTTATATGTTCATAACCATCATAAGATTTGTATCGTATTTTTCCCCCAATCTTTGATGAATCAAAAAAATCTTTATTTTCATCGCTTAGACCAAACCTAGTCCCAACCAAGGAGACTTCACTAATATTCAACCAAATCAACATGGATTTTCATGGATGGACATAAAAATAATTTAAAGGAGGCATTCAAATCATGAAATAGTAACTATTTTTTTAGGTAAACTGATCCAATACTAAATGTATATCACAAGCTCCCCCAATTTCTAATACCAAGAACACATCATTTTTTCAAAGTTTTCCGTAGCTCATTCTATATAGTCATCGATCTGTGGATGATAAGCCATGATTAAACTCACCTAGGATCCCAATTGCTGCTTGAGGCATCTCCAAAAATGAAAATTTAACTAGGGATCCCTACTTAAAATAATAATATATGGAACTCCATGAAATATGATAATCTCATGTACATAGATACTTCTCAAATACTCAATATTGGTTGTATCTTAAATGAGAATAAAGTGAGCCAATTATTCCATCCTATTGATCACAACCCATATCACATTTTTTCTTTAAGGGTTACATGTAAACCCAACCACAAATTCCACATAAATCTCGTCCCACTTTCAAGTTGGCATAGGAAAGGGATGAAGTATGCCCATAGGTTTCTGGTGCTTAGCCTTAACCTGCTGATAGGTATAACAATGAGATACACAATTAGTGATGTATAACCTCATACATGGACACTATAATCAACATTGAATATCATAAAATTTATTCATGGTACCCGAGTGTACCACCCCTAGGAATTATAACAACCCCCATCACATCATTGATTACTAGAAAAGGTATAACATACCGGTTTCAGAAACATAGGACACCCTCTTATGAGAACGACCACTCATGGGTGGTCTCCCCACCATAAATAGAGTCCCCAATGTCATAAAATTAAACATCTATGTAACATCCCAAGGATTTATAAATAAATGCATGAAACACTGAGTCTCCACAAAACACCACTTTGTTATAACCTATCCAGTAAGCATAATTTTTCTACTTCTATGATTTGAATTTCAAAAAACTGACATACCACAATAATTTTTTTATTAAAATCCACTTTTTCGAAAAGTGGGAACCAAACAAAAGAGTCATAGGATCCGCATAGTTTGTGAATAACATCCATCCACATGACACAACTAATTCAAAATGAAAGATACAACTTTCAAATTTCAAAACCAAAATTCTGAAATACTACCAAAATCAACATCGAACCACCAACAACCCACCTCGATCCACACCACGGGGAGACCTCAAATCTGACCAGACTGCCATCATCATATCGCCGACCTGACATCGCATCACCATCACTGCCATCGCGTATTCACATCAACAAAGTCATCCTCCTCATCTTGGTAACACTGTCAACCGCATCTCTAGCATCCACCGCCAAAACATAAAAAAAATCACAATAAAGTTGCATTGTCTGGTAAAACCATATCACCATCATCATCATTGCCGGAGCCGAACCCAACATCGTCATCAGCGATCAAATCCTGATAACCATCAACCTCCCGAAGCCGCCCGCTCAGACCCACATCCCAAAGACCATGAATACCTCCACGAAACTCCACCTCAGAGAGAACGGACAACTCCAAGATCCAGAATAGAGAAAAACAGGTATTTTCAGGATGAAACATCGATAAGAACCTCCAGGCATCGTTGACGCCGAAGAAATCCAACACAATCGCAGTTGTCAAAAAACTGACATACACGATTGCGTTCGGGGTGATATTTTGAGGATGATAGATTAAACTTAGTTTTTTATAAATAGTAACATACCCTTATGAATAGAAACATACCCTCTTGAATAGTAATGAATAGTAAATTGTCCAAAAAAAATATAAACTTCACCCATGAATGTATAAATACAATTTAGACATATTATAAGTGAAAAAATGATCATAATATAAGTATTGGTATTTTCATATGTCATAAAATATTTTAATTTAAATTTTAAGATTAATTTAATAATTTAAAATGGAAACATATTTTAATAAAATATAATCATAAATTTTTCATTTTATTGTCTTATTGTTATAAGATAATTTTATGGGACCATGATTAATTTTTCAAGGTGTTATAAAATGAGTTATAGTTCTAATGTTGTATTTTTTTAATAAATTATGATTTTATTTAAAAATTAAATTAAAAATATTTAGAAATTTGTTTTCTAAAAATGGATTTCATTTTTTAATTCTCCATGTCGATAACTGGTGGGGTAGATTTTTGGGATTTTTCTAAAATACTTTAATTTTGGGTGAATAGTAAAATCGATAATTTATGATAAATGCTAAATACATGATTTATTGGGTCATAAGTGATGTAAGGATGATGTAATCCCAATAGGTTCGAAATAAAATAAAATTATTAATATTATGGGTCACAAGAATCAATACTATTGGTTGTATTTGGAAAAATAATAAAATAATGAGCAAAATAATGTGGAAACCCTCCTCTCCTCCACAATAACCCCTCCTCACTCCCTATAATGTTCACTCCTCTCAAGCCTTGTTCCTTGTATAAATTATTCTCAAATATCCTACCAATCTCCTCACCCACTTCCATCAGCCTTTGGTCTCATAAAAATAACAAAACCTCTTCCCTAAATAGGCTCTCAAAGAAGATTACTTCAAGAGGTAAATTCCTCTTTCATTTCGTTTATTTCAAGTTCATTTCTTTTCTTTCTCTTTCCTAAGCTCTGTTCATCAAAATGTTGTAATGAATACAGTACCTTATGTGTACTAGAAGTTTTTTATTATAAAGGATGAATTATTCATCATATCCCCTTTCCCCTTCTTTTATAACAGAAATGAAAACACCATCCGAGAGGTGTTAATTTATCGCATTTAAGGACGACGAGTTTTCAATTTTTATTAACATATTAAATTCTAGTCATGAAACCATTTTAATGGTTGAAAAAAACTATAATATATGTATTATAACTTATTTAAGGTTATGAAATCATTTTGTACACATGATATTAATTTATAAATCAGAATGAGTTTGTTGTGATCAAGAACCGCTAATTAACCCAAACAATTGTCATTAAAGTTTTATATAATGATTCATCTTCACTCCCAATAAGAATTTTCTTTATAAAAATGTAATATTTTGTTTTTTCACTAATTAAATAAAAATTATATTCTAGAAAACCATTCTATTTCTACATGTTTATCCATACATGAATATAAGTAAACCGATCATGAAAGTCAAAGAAGAAAACACTTCCAAACAATGAAAATGAATCTATTAACCCATAAAAAGGGAATGAATACACCTAATAAGGCTATAATAGATCAATTAAATGTTGAATAGGTTATGGAATCATTAATTTATGAATCTAAATTTTATTATTCTGGTCATTAAGACCAAGTTAGGAACACCTTTGGACTTAAGGTAACAGTTTTCTACCCGAACCTCCACTTTCATTCGGGCTATTCTTATTCTCTACTTAACTCAACAAAATTCCTATTTATTCATATGTAATCCTCATATATTCTGTGATAATATTAAATATATATGTACCAAGAATAATCCTAATTTCATTTATGGGGATTTATATGTTTTAAAAGGATCTTTCAAAAATTATTCCTATAAAACAAGCCAAATTCAAGGGAATTTCTCAAATTCTTACCTATTTTTAAGGGCACTCTATAATCTATTTTAATAAAACATTATCTTTCTAAAATCACTAATTATATTATTAAAATACTATCTTACTTCACTTATGGTTTTATAAAAATAAATTTTCAAAATAACTCTTCTTTTCAAAATAAAAGAGTATTTATCTCAAAAATTACTCGATGATTTTATAAGAGTATCTTAATCTGTTTCAACACTCTTATTTATTATTATGTATTGTTGGGATTATTATTTTATGATATAATCTAAAATATTTTTTAATTGTATATTATTAGTTTGATTGTGGATGTGCTACCTTAAAACCATTCACCAATCTACTCCGAATGGTTAGTGTTTATGCTTAATGTTCAGGGTAAGTTATTTATGTTTCATATGTTAGTTTCGTTATGAAAGTATATATTTTTTGTGTTTATTCTTATACATATGAGGATTTAATTGGACTTATTTAGTGATATGTGGGTCCCTATATAGCCCCTTGATGCATCAGTAGGTCTCATGAGACAAATAGATATGGACATGGTCGAGGTCTTGCCCATTTTTAGATATGGTTTTGGATGAGGCCTTAATAATTTTAAGATTTCTTGGCCGAGGCCTTGAAATTATGTTTCAGAATGTCTGACATTTGAATTTTCATCATTATGAAGTTAAAAATTCAAATTTCAAGTGGTTATTATACTAGTATAATAACCATGATTATGTTTTATTATGGTAATATTTACTCAGCTCATATTCCTGTCATATTATATTCATAGTTTTTTTTGAAGTCGTGTATTTTTAATTATTCACCATGCCTAATGTTTATGTTATCTTCAATTATATTTCTTACTCTTACTGATAATTTGAGACCAACCCTTTCTTATGTTTCATTTTCTTAGGTCATGAAGAAGTTTATTATGAATGACCTAAAGGGATAAACATATCATTATGGATGATCCCAATAAAACTTATATGATTAATTTCATTTCAAGTTATAATGTTGAACATATGTATGAATCTTGTTTACAAATCTAATAAAATATGCTATCCTTTGGGATTCATATTCCTTTTTCATAATCCAACATAATAAAATAAGGAACCGGCTTCGGAAAACTGGGTTCGGGTCTTTACAGTTGGTATCAGAAGAAGTTTAGTAGAAAACTTGGAAACTAGATTTAGAAAATGTAGATTAGGGAAAAAAACCCTAAGATAATATTTGAGGATAAAAGTACAATAACATCTTGGATACTTGGTAAGGAATAGATTATGTGGATATTTCTAGAAAATACATCCTGACCTAGCTACTACAAGTGGACGTGGTTCTGGCATAGATGTATCTAGGAGTGAAAACTCTGACAAGGAGTTTTGGTATTTACTTGGGGTATCCTAGTATATGAAAACGGGCCTTACTGCGCACCTAGTTCGACACTCCTAAGAGATATTCTAAGGACAATTGAAATTTTCTTTACAATCCATTATGAAGGATTTAAATGCAAATTTTTCCTTAAAGAAACCATGTTTTTGATTATGGTATTAGCCATGCATAGGATTTAAATTTATGCTAAGTAATTTGCTAAGTTGAGATTATACACTATTATTAATAACATAATCTAGTGTATGCCATTATTTATAAATGGATCCTATTGGAAGGAATGGAAACCACATAAATTCATGTATACCACATAGGGATTTCCCTCATATACAAGATAATGATGTTGGATCTGGAGCTGTGACTAGTGCAGAGAAACTTATAACTATACTGGGAAAACTTACTCTGGTTAAGAACAATAACCTTACCCATATGGATAATCCAGATCCACAACGTGGAGGAGCTATGTCAAACCGCTTTATGCAATAACAACCTCTATCATTCAATGGGACTATAAACCCATTTGTAGCTGATCAGTGGATAAGTTCCGTAGAAAGGATATTTTACACTTTGGGATGTAACGAAAGAGAGAAGGTTTTCATGACAGTTTATCATATATAGAAAGATACAGATCTGTGGTGGTCATTGATCTAAAAAATAAAGGAGGAGGAAGAAATATAAGAGATGTAATAGAGGGATTTTATGGAAATATTCTTACAAATGTACTTCCCATGTGAACAGTGAGTAGGCATGGAAAAAGAGTTTTTGAATCTGAGTCAAAAGGAGGATGAGAATGTTGCAAAGTATGAATCTAACTTCACAAGGTTATCTAGAAATGTCGCGAACTACATACATAATTCAAGGAGTAATATTGGTTGATTCATTGATGGCCTAAATCTATTCCTCCGGTGGGTGTTGGTCTACCAACCTTTCTCATCATATGAAGATATTGTCTCATGTTCTATCAATACAAAAAATGATTTATCTAAGTATTATGAATTTAAATGAAAGAAAGATAAGAAGAGGGTTGCTAAAAACTCTGGAAAAGGAAATAAGGAAATGGGGAAGAATGGAAGAGTTGAATTTCCACCCTAGGATAATTGTGGAAGGAAACACCCTAGTGCCTGCTTAAAAGGAAAAGGGGTGTGCTATAAGTGTGGAAAGAAAGCCAATCATGTTGGTGTTTTTATGGGTAAGAAAGAATATATTAATGTTCAATGCTATAATTGTAGGGATATGAGACACTATGCTATGGGTTTTCCAAAGCGTCAAGGAAATGTGTCTCAGAAAAAGACAAGGGAGCATGGACAAGCGTATGTTATCAAAACTGCTAATATTAATGTTTCTAATGATATGGTGGTAGGTACTTTAATCATTTCCACAAAATTAGCCATCACATTATTTGATTATGGATCATCACATTCTTTTGTATCTTCCCAGTTTTCCAATAACATTATACATGTTCAATTTGATTTAATAAATCAATTTCCAGTCAAAATTTCTAGTGGATGTATCATTACAACAAAGATGTGTCGATTAGTCCCCCTTGTGACACATAAATGTTCTTTATTTGCTAACCATATCATCATACCCTTGATTTCCTTTGATATAATCCTTGGCATGACTTGTCTTTCATGTTATGATGTGAATATAGTTGCAAGAAGAGGGAAGTTATGATTTTTGATAATGATATTGAATCCCTTATCTTTAAAGTAGAAACCTCGAAACTAATTCTTATCTAGATCCACTCCGATTAACTCTAATGAACTCAATTTTTTGGGAGGAATGGAATGAAATATCTATGGGTGAGAAAAGGAATGTTCAAATAGAGGACGTACTTATTATAAAATAATATATTGATGTGTTTCTATAGGATTTACTCAGACATCCTCCAGAGTGGGAAATTGAGTTTTCCATTGACTTGAATATTGATTCAAGTCCCATATCAAAGACCACTTATAGAATGAACATTGTATAATTAGTGGAATTGAAGAAATAACTATATGAATTGAATGATAAAGGATCTATTCACCGTAGTGTTTCTCTATGGGGATCCCATGCTCTTTTCATTAAGAAGAAAGATGGATCTATGTGGTTGTGCACTGACTACAAGGAGTTTAATTCTATAACAATAAAGAACAAGCATACCCTACCTCATATTGATTATTTATTTGATCAACTTCATGGATCTCAATATTTTTTGAAGATTTCCCTTCAATCTGGATATCCTCAATTTCTAGTAAGAAAGGAACACATTCCAAATACAGTGTTTCGAACTAGGTATGGGCATTACGAGTTTACAGTAATGCTTTTTGGACTGACTAATACACCCTATATCTTTATTGATCTAATTAATAGGGTTTTCAAAGAATATCCTGATGATTTTTTGTGGTATTTAATGACGATATCTTGGTATACTCCAAAATCTATGAAGATCATGAAAATCACTTGCACACTATTCTGAATGCTCTTAAAAGAAATGAATTATATAGGAAGTTTAGTAAGTGTGAATTTTGTCTTCAATCAGTCTCCTTTCTTGGACACATTATCTCTACAGATATAATATCAATTGATCCTGTGAATACAAAGGCTTTTCAAGAATGGATTACTCCAACGAACATAACTGAGGTATGTGGTTTTATTGGTTTAGAAGGTTATTATCAGTGTTTCAAACCCAAGGACCAAACTTACATGTAAAGGGGTTATGTTTGTATAAAAAAAAATGTGAGGACTGTTATGATGAATTGAATAGGATATTAGTGAATGCTATGATCCTAACTCTACCATCGGGGAATGATGGGTTTTTTATCTATAGTGATGCATCGAAGAAAGGACTTGATTGTGTCCTTATGCAGAATGATAAAGTTATTTCTTATGCATCAAGGTAGTTAAAAATTCATGAAAAAAACTATCCTACTCATGATATTGAGATATATACTATGAGTTTTGCTCTAAAAATATAGAGACACTATATCTATGGTGAAATATGTTAGATATATACGAATCAAAAGAGTCATAAGTATATCTTCTGACATAACTAACTCAACATGAGGCAAATATGATGGCTCAAAATACTCAAGTATTATTATTTTTCGATACAATACCGCCCAAGAAAGTCAAATAAGGTAGCTGATGCATTTATCAGGAATGATCATGGATTTTTAAACCAAATGAGGATTGAAAGGGATCCTGTATTCCTGTATCTAATAAGGATGGACATGGAAATCATCAAAGAAGGTGAAACATAATTACTTTTTTAATTAGTTTACCAACCATATTTATTAGAAAATATTAAAATCTCCCAGTCTAATGATTAGAACCTTTAAAATAAAATTAATTCAGTGAAATATGGGAAGTTGGATGACTTCGTATGTGAAGATGAAATTATGAAATTTGGGAAGAGGCTATGTGTTACCTTTATACCCAAGCTGAAAAAGGAGTTATTGGATGATTCCCATAGCTTGAAATTCTCTATACACCCTGGTATCACTAAAATGTATAGATATTTGAAGGAATATTTCCAGTGGGACAACATGAAATAGGAAACTGCTGATTAAGTATCAATATGTTTAGTTTGTCAACAAGTGAAGGCCAAATGAAAACATCCTGAGGAGTCATGAAACCTCTACCTATTATTACATGGAAATGGGATGAAATTACAATGGATTTTGTAACTAGATTACCCAAAACTCTAAGAAAAAATGATGCAATATGGGTAATCATAGATCGACTTACGAAATCTGCACATTTCCTCACTATAAGGGCGTATTTTCTACTAGAGTTCCTTACAAGACTCTATATAAATGTTGTTTTGAGACTTAATGGAGAACCTCTCTCAATTGTGTCATATTGTGATCCATGATTTACATCAAAAATTTTGGAGAAGTATTCAGAAAGATTTGGATACTGAGCTCCATTTGATTACTTTTTATCATTCTCAAACTGATGGGAAATCAGAAAGGATGATCCAAATCTTAGAAGATAGGTTGAGATCATGATCACTTGACTTCCAAGGTATGTGGGGTCAATATTTAACTTTAGTGGAGTTTTTCTAAAATAATATTTTCCATTCATGTATTCAAATGGTGCCATATAAAGCGTTGTACGGAAAGAGATGTTGTACATCAAATTGTTGGGATGAAGTTGGAGAAAGTAAACTCTTGGGCCCAAAGCTTGTGGAGGAAACAACAATGAAGTTGAAGAATTTTCAAGGCCATATCAAAGTACCTCAAAGTAGACAAAAAATCTATGCTGATAATCAAAGGAAGGATTTGGAATTTCAAGTGGGAGATCATGTTTTCTTAAAATTATCTCCATGGAAGGGTGTTATAAGATTTGGGAAGAAAGGGAAACAGAGCCATAGGTACATAGGCCCTTTTGAAATTATGGAGAGAGTTAGAGTTGTTGCATATCATTTTGATATGCTACCTAGCCTGTCTGAAGTACACAATGTGTTTCTTGTCTCATTGCTGAGAAAGTACTTTCCAGACCCAACACATGTCCTCACTTATGAAGGTATAGAATTGGAACCTGAACTATCTTACCGTGAAGAGCCTATCCAGATTCTGGACACTAAAGAACAAGTGTTGAGGAATCATATGACTCTACTGGTAAATATACATTGGATAATTCATAAAATCGAAGAGGCAACATGGGATCCTAAGGAGCTTATTTTGATGTACTACCCAAATATTTTTGTGATGAAACATTGTGGTAATTTTGAGGATGAAATTTTTGTAAGGAGGGGATAATGTAACAACCCAAGGATTTATAAATAAATGCATGAAACACTATCTCTCCAATAAAACACCACTTTGGTATAACATAGCTAGTAATCATTATTTTTCTACTTCTGTGATTAAAATTTCAAAAAAATGACATAAACAGTTGTGTTCGGGGTGAAATTTAGATTCTGAAAAAAATAAACTTAGTTTATGATGAATAGTATCATACCCTTATGAATAGTAACATACCCTTAGGAATTGTAATGAATAGTAAAATTTCCAAAAAAATAGAAACTTCACCCATGAATGTGTAAATAAAATTTAGACATCTTATATGTGAAAAAATGTTCATAGTATAAGTATTGGTATTTTTATATGACATAAATATTTTAATTACAATTTTATGAATAATTTAATAAATTAAAATGGAAATTTATTTTCATAAAATATAATAATAAATTATTATTTTATTTTCCTATGGTTATAAGATAATTTTATGGCACCTTGATTAAATTTTCAAGGTCTTATAAAATGAGTTATAGTTTTAATGTTGTTTTTTTAATAAATTGTGATTTTATTTAAAAATTATGTTAAAAATATTTAGAAAATTATTTTCAAAAAATATATTTCATTTTTTAATTCTAATCCTCAAAAAATGGTTGGGGTAAATTTTTGGGATTTTTTTAAAATACATGAATTTTGGGTGAATAGTAAAATACGATATTTTATGATAAATGCTAAATACATGATTTATTGGGTCATAAGTGATTTAAGGATGATGTAATAAAACTAGGTTATAACTCACATGAAATTATTAATATTATTGGTCACAAGAATAAATACTATTGGTTGTCTTTGGAAAAATTATAAAATAATGAGTAAAATAATGCGAAAACCCTCCTCTCCTCCACTATAAAAACTCCCCCTCACTCCGTCTTCTCTACACTCCACTCAAGCCTTGTTACTTATCTAAATTCTGCTCAAATATCTTACCAATCTCCTCCCCCAAATTGAACTACCCTTGGTCTCATAAAAATACCAAAACCTCTCCCCTAACGTGGTTCTCAAGGAAGATTACTTCAAGAGGAAAATTCCTTTTTCATTTATTTTATTCCAAGTTCCTTTATTTTCTTTTTCTTTCCTCACCTTCATTCATAAAAATGTTTTTATGACTCCATTAAATTACATGTACTAAATGTTTGTTATGATAAATGAATAATTATTCATTATCTCCCCTTTCCCCTTCTTTTATAGTAGAAATGAATATACCATCCGAGATGTGTTAGTTTATCATATTCAAGGACGACAAGTTTTCAATTTCTATTTCCATCTTAAATTCAAGTCATGAAACCATTTTTATGGTTGAAACAGACTATAATATATGTATTATAACTTATTTAAGGTTTTTAATCCTTTTTTACATGTTATATTAATTTATAAATCAAAATGAGTTTGTTGTGATCAAGAACTACCAATTAACCCAAAATATTTTCATTAAAGTTTTATATAATGATTAATCTTCACTATCAATAAACAAATAAATTTTATAACCATGTAATATTATTTTTGTTCACTAATAAAATAAAACTTATATTCTGTACAATCATTCTCATTCTATATGTTTATTTGTACATGAATATAAGTAAACCGGTCATGAAAATCAAAGAAGAAAACACTCCCAAACAATGAAATTGAATACATTAACCCATAAAAAGGCCATGAATGAACCTAATAAGTATATAATAAATAAATTAAATGTTGAGGAGGTTATGAAATCATTAATTTATGAACCTAAATTTTATTATTCAGGTCATTAAGATCAAACGAGGAACACCTTCAGACTTAAGGAAATGGTTTTCTACCCGAACCTCTATTTTCATTCGGGTTATTTTTATTCTCTAATTAACTCAATTAAATTTTTATTTATTCACATGTAGTCCTCATATATTCTTTAATAATGTTCAATATATATCTACCAACAATAATCCTACTTTAATTTATGGGGATTTATATGTTTTAAAAGGATCTTTCAAAAATTCTTCCTGTAATACAAGCCCAATTCAAGGGAATTTCTCAAATTCTTAACTATTTTCAAGGGCACTCTATAATATATTTTTATAAACCATTATATTTATAAAATATATAATTATATTATTAAAATAATATATTACTTATCTTATGGTTTTATAAAAATACTTTTTTCAAAAGAACTCCTCTTTTCAAAATAAAAGAGTATTTATCTCAAGAATTACTCGATGGTTTTATAAGAGTATCTTCATCTGTTTCAACACTCTTGTTGATTATTATGAATTGTTAGGATTAATATTTTATGATATAATATACCATATTTGATTTAATGGTTTATGATTAGTTTGACTGTGAATGTGTTATCTTAAATCCATTCACCAATTTACACTAAATAGTTAGTGTTTGTGCTTAATGTTCAGGGAATGTTATTTCTGTTTCATATATTAGTTTAAATATGAAAGTATGTGTTGTTTGTGTTTATCCCCATAAATAGGGGAATAAATTGAACTTAGTAAGTGATGGGTGTGACCCTCTATATCCCCTCTATTCATCAGTAGGTCTCATGAGACAAATTGATATGGACTTGGTCGAGGCATTGCCAATTTTTAGATATGATTTTGGCTGATGCCTTAATAATTTTTAGATGTCTTGGAAATGGCCTTGATGGTATGTTTCATAATGTCCGACATATGAATTTACCTCATTATGAATATATAAATTCAAGTTTCATGAGGTTATTCAACTAGTATAATACCCATGATTATGTTTTATTATGGAAATATTTACTCAGCTCATATTCCTGCCATATTATGTTCACGATTTTATTTTAAAGTAATGTGTTTTAAATTATTCACCCGGACTAATGTTTAGGCTATATTCCACTGTATTTCGTAATATTACTAAGAATTTTATCTCACCCATTAATTATGTTCCATTTTATCAGGACATGAAGAAGTTTATTATGAATGACCTTCAAGGATAAACTTATCGTTGTGGAAGTTCCCAACAAAACTTATTTGATATATTTAATTTCAAGTTGTAATGTTGAACTCATGTATGTATATTTTTTCAAAATATACTAAACTAAACAATCCTTTGGGATGAATATTCCTTGTTTATATTCTAATGTAATAAAATAAGGCACCTGCTCCGGGGAATCGGGGCTGGGTCTTTACAATCAAGCTACTTCTCATTAATAATCATCTCAAGAAGAGAGGTGGTCAACTAGAAATTTGCCAAAAAAACCTTAATCACATCATCTTGGACTACCAAATGTAACTAATCATGTATTTGCATTATATTCCACACATATGATCATTATTTCATGGAATAGGTCATATGTTTCCTTATCAAAGCATCAACAAACACATTCCCCTTCCCATGGGTGTAGGTAATTTCAAAATCAAAAGACTTTAGGTACTCCACCCAATACCTCTATGAAAGATTAAAATATTTTTTAGACAATATTTAACTGAAGATATTTTGGCTAGAATAAATGATAAAACTTTCTTATAAATATTATTTTTTCCAAATCTTAAGATCATGAATCTTGAGAGTGAGCTTAAGATTATTGGTAATATAATTATTCTCATGTGGCTTAAGCTGTACCAATCCATAGGCTACTATGTGATCACCCTGTATAAGAATTCACTCGAAAACTTGAACCAGATACGTCACAAAAGACAACATAGACCATCCAAACTTTTGGAAGATTAAATAATAAAATAAAAGACAAAATATACCTCAACTCATCAAAAGAAATATAAAATTTAGAATCTCAAAGGAACATCACCCATTTACAAGTGAGAGAATTAACTAGAGAATCCAACATTGAGAAATATTTAAAGATCTCAAAGTAATACCCTACCAAGCCCAATGATCCTTGAATCTTGAAAATAATAAGAGGTTGATACAATGTCATAATATCCTTCAAATTATTAGGCTATCAAGAAATAATATGTTCTGAGATCATATTACCAAAGAACACCCCTTTCCAAATCTTGAAATTACATTTCAAAATATTCCCATAGAGGTGGTTAACCATCAATATTTATTGAACTGTTCTTAGATGACACACAAAGTCTTCCATTGTATTAGAGTGAAACAAAATTTAATCCAAAATAGAAAAACCAAAAAAATAAAGATACTCAAGGAATATTCTATTCATAAGTTATATAAAAATAATAGGGGAATTAGTTAGACTAAATGGAATAACAATGTACTCATAATGGCCATACATACTTCTAAAGGCAGTCTTATAGATATCATATTCTTTAATTCTCAACTGGTGATAACCATACCAAAGACCAATCATTTAGAAAAAAAATTAACCCTTTCATATTATCAAATAAATCATCAATCCATATAAATAGATACTTTAACTTTAATATAACTTGATTTATTTGTCGGAAATCAACACAAAGGTGAAGTGTTCCATTAGTTTTCATAGAAAAAAGAATGGGCAGTACTTAAGTTGACACACTCAGGTGTATAAATAATTTTCCCATCAAATCATCTAACATATTTTTCAAATCTTTCAATTCATTTGGTTCCATACAGTAAGAGGTAATGGACACTAGATGAGAAATATGTACCAAATCAATGGAAAACTGCACCTCCCGTACTAATGACACGTGAGAATAGTCAAATGGAAATAGGTTGGGAAACTCGATGAAAATCGGAGGGAGATCACCACTCAAAGATTCCCACTCAAATTCAAAATAAAAAATTGATAATATCCTCCCCATATTGAGAAAATAAGGTTCATATATACTTGAATTGGTGTCATGTTCTTCCAAAAAAACACAACACACCCCATCGAGCACAAAAAATGGGACCCACAGACGATAACAGTCAATTTGGGCCTGATAAGAAATCAACCAATCCATCCAGAGAATGATGTCAAGAGTTTTTTTATCGAGAACTAGAAAATTTCAAGTGATCTCAATCGATTATTGAGAGAAAATGCAATAGGGACATCAAATTCCATGTTTTCTCTTCGTTCTGATGGGCTAGTATATCCATGACATAATATATAAGCTCTGTAGAATGATATTTTAATTTCACAATATGAGTCGATATGAATGAAGGATATGAACTATATAAAATAAATCATTCATTAATGATGAAGCTATAGTGATGATACCTCTCACTGTTGCTCGACCCACATTAACTACCTATAGTGACTCTTCCAATGTGTGAAGAAGCTTCATTAACGAGGCTTGTGGCTAGATCCCCTTAGTTCTTGATGAATATGATTAAACCAATGTGATTTTATGAAACCTTTCTACATAGAAATCAAGTTAATGGGCCTCTTCTAGTAACTACAGGAGTTCTGGAAGAATTTTTCAATATAAAAACACCACAAGACTCATCACACTTTCTCTTTCCTTTAAAGGAACTAACAAAACTACCATTGGGAGTAAGTGGTACTCCCACCATCCTTGACTTACCATCTTGGTCAATCTCATCCATAATATCTCTATCCAGCACATCTACATAAGTCATAGACTTCAACATAAAAAATTGATATAGGATATAATATCAAAGAACCATATAAAATATTTGAGCCTTCAGCTTATCAATTTTCAATCGAATCCTCCAGTTGAATAGAATACCATTGAGATAGTGGTGCACGTTATCCATGATCTGGGATAGGTATCTGCACTCATTACTATTCAGAATCTCATAGTGGATCCATAAATATATGAAGTTAGATATCATAATCAATAGTTTATTTGGTAGAAACCAATATTTCTGAGGATAAAATAAACATCAATAGGCATAGGATTGGTTGAAAAAGATTGAGATACTTTTTGAGTTCTTGGAAATGACTGATTCAATAAAGGTGAAGTGTGCTAACTTCAAACTGGAAGGACTTAGTAGGTAATGGTGTGATTTAATGATTATAGAAAATAAACATGAGGTCTCAGAGTTGAAGGATTTTAGAGTTATTTTCACAGAGTAGTTTTCATAAACCAGCCTAGTTACCATGGTACACTGATGACATATCTAGTCCTGAAATAGTCCAAAATTCATTCTCGATCCCCATGAGTTAGTGAATAACACTAAGAATCATATAAAAAATTGAAGGGAGTGGTTTTGACACAAAAAACCCTTAAATATAGAGTAGTGGAAAACAAATAATAACCAATCAGTATGTCAAATGATCCTCAAGGAGAAACGTACCACAACTAGATAGATAAACATCTAAATATAAAACATAAACTAAAGGATAACACAACATACAACAATTAATAGTCTCAAAATCCTTAATAAATAAGGGGACCATAGCTCCACCAATCCCCACCATCACTCCAGAGTGCCATGGATCAGACAAATCCAACACCTCAAAGTGATTCTTTCATGTTCTCTAGACCTAGAATAAAAAAAATATATAAACGAAAGAAAGAAAAAGGTAGGGTGTGTTATGAACAACCTTGTAAGGTCTCATCAAGTGTTCCATAAGAAGTTAAATAGTAATAAACAATTTATTCTCTGAATTTAAATAAAACCGGCCTTGGAATAATGTTAAAATATTTTAAAACAAAACATTATTTCAAGTCAAAATATGGAAGATAAATCAAAACATGATTAAATATACATTTTTAAAAAACATTTAACTAAAACAACCAATATTAATAAAATATTTCTTTAAAAAAAGGCATGTATAATCTAGTTGAATACCATGAATCATGTTTATATACACTAAGTTACGTTATTTCTAGGCTCTCAAATCCTCTCACTACTCAATCATCAATCACAAATCAAGTATGTGTGCACATTTCCTTAGGATCATGGAAATGTGACTAATCAATCAACATCCCATTGGGGGAAATCATGTCAATATAGGTTTAGTTAGAGTGGCCATTATCAATCCATTAATAGGGAGTTAGAGTATTATCATTCTTGTCCCAATCACCCATTAACTACTCAGGATCACATGTTCATCAATAAATAAATTAATCAATAAAAGGAAATTCATTCATTTCAAATAAATTCATCATTTACAGTTCAAAATACTAATTCTAAGTTCAAAATGCCTTTTCAATTTCAAAACCAAATCCTATGTTTTTATATTATTCATTAATTTCATATCATATTTCACTTTAAACCATTTTTATCAAGATTAAATATCAAATCATTTCTCATTTCAATCCATCATTTCTCTCAAAATATATCAAAAATTTTATATTCCATTGAAATTTTGGTTTTTCATAATATCCATTCCATTTTTAAATCAAACATAAAATAATCTCAAATCCTTGTTATATAAACTAATTGAAACTAATTTAAATTCAGTCAATAAATTTAGGGTTTCAATTTTCAGGTAATGCCTTATAGAACCACCTACCTTTAATCACACGATCAATGGAGTCAACACCCACAAGAGGAAACACCAATGAAGAATGAGGTATATGGAGACCAAGGAATTAACCCATAAATCAAGATCCATCAAAATAAATATATAATAAATCAAAAATTTGGGGATTCACCACACTCAAAATGGAGAGAAATAAATGAGATAGAAATCCCAAATCAAGAGAGAAACCACATTCTAGAGACGAACCAATATATTCCATCGACACTTCAATTAATGAGAGAAGAGGTTTTAGGAGTCATGTATTCCTCTAGAGTGCCTCCAAAATCCAAGGAATTTGATTACATTATAATGGGGGAAAAATATTAAAATGGGGTTTAATAATTTTATAGTCTATAAAAACACAGACCATGTGATATCCCTATAAGATATGGATCAAAATGGTGAAAAATAACATAGACCATGGCACAACCACCCCATACCATGCTGAAACCCCTCCTGGTCAACCAACCCCCTAAAGCCATGGTGCAGACTGCACCTAAAACCTATTCACCTAGGGTCATCTCACTGTACAACCCACACATCAGGGTGAATCTACCCTCAAAATAGAAGATAAACCCCTAACTCTCTAGGCCGCAGCCATCTCTCGACACTATAGTATGCTGAAATGGGAAGTGGCTCTCAAAAATGATCTCCTGGGATATATGAAAAATCCAATCATCAACACTACAACCCTACACAACCTCAAAATCCCATAAGCTAAATATTTGTGGTCCATAGTCAAACATCTGATACTGCACACCACAACCCTGCCACCATAGCGAAACCTACTACCAAAAACCTATTTTTTTTCAAAAACTCTTATGGAATCAGATTCACACAAATCATTAGGGAAACAAAACAAAGAATGTAAGGAGTGCCTGAAAGCAGTAATGAGATGTTACATGACATGGGTAGTAACACCAAAAAACCAATAAAATTGTCTTGATATTTTAGGAAAATAATCCATAAATATTTTTCTATAGTATGATTCCACCACTCATTAATCTGATACACGATGTGGCCAATATGAATAAAAGTGTGTGTTTTTAGTCTAAAAATGGAATTTTAGTTAAAAATGTGTGTCAATCACTAAAAATAAAGTCAACACACTCATATTGTCTTAATATTATAGGAAAGTGATCCATAAATCATTTTTGATGTTTAGGAATCATCTATATATCAATCCAACACCTGGTGTGGCTAGCAAGAATCAATGTGCTTGTTCTTATAAGAAATTGATATTTTAGTTCAAAACATGCATCACATACTCAAAATTGATAAAATACACTCAACGTTTCTTAATACTTTAACAAAATGATTCATAAATAATTTGTGATGTGTAGGAACCAACCACACATTAATCTGACACTTTGTCTATCTACTATGACATGAAGTTCAATTTTTCATTTTAAAACTTAAATTTTACTAATGAATTGTATTATATTTAGGTTTACGTTATTTATTTATAATATTACTAACTTATGAATTGTTTTTTATAAATATACACACTTTTGTTTTAGGTGGGGTGGTTTATTCGGCAACTGGTAGCATGATCATACTATTTTGAGAAGGGGGCGAAAGATAGTGGAATAATGATTTTTAATTTATTGATGTTTGAGATAAATTATACATACCAATGTAATTTTATATACTAATTTTAGAAATTTATGTAATCACTACACATTGTTTATTTTTTGTACTATGAGGTAAAGTTAATTGAAATTAAATTCAATAATTATTGTTGTAGTGTGTTGTTTTTTCAATAGCACACTGGTGTAGATTGGATTTTTTCAACACTGAAGTAGCATCAATAAAGGGAACACTTTATCATTGTTTTTTAGTTCTAATGATGGGAGATTCTATAAGCGTTATTTTTAGTACTGATAAAATCTGTCATATTTTAATGCCACTAACATTGTTAGAGATTTTTTAGCACTGATGAAGATTATTTTTTCTATAGTGACTTTGGTATCCCACCGCAATGTTTTTTCATTCCATGAGTAGGTATCATCTATTGGGTTGGAATCAGATTGATCCAAGGATAATTATCCAATTATGACAAAATAATTGGGAGAATCGTCAAGGTAAAAAAAGTGAAAAACCAAATAGAAGAAAATAAACGAGGATACAATTTTAAATTGTAATGGATAAATAAATCATCGTGCCAAATTTTTAATTTGGAATAACCCTCCAATGCAAAGGATTAAAAATTCACCTTAAAAACCCTGCATGAAGATTTATTTATTCTACTCTATATGGCTACCGTATCTTATCGCATTTCTCACAAATTTTCTTGCAAGTGTTTTTTGTCCCGATATCAGGAATATCCCCCAACATCATCCACATTCCCAAAGGCAGTTATAATTTGATTCCATCACTAGAATAGAATTTTCAACATAGATAGTATCTTTTATGTTCCGGGTGAAGTGGAACCAATAAGTGGTAACAGAGTTAGAGGAGATTAATAAAAATTGTTTATAATTAATTTAATTAGATAAAGAACTACCTCTAAGGAATTATTTATTCATTGATGAATCTAGAGATATATATGTAGTGCACCATCATTGTGTTATAGAAACAAAGTGTATATTTCCTCTAGCAGTGATCCACACGAGTTCCATGAATCTCTAGACATAGCTGAAGGAGTCTCCAGGAACTAGCATGGAATATCCTTGCGCTTACATCATCCACTTTTGATTGACTTGAGAATCACTTTCAAATAATTCTCCTTGATCTGGTGGAGGAGGATTTCTGATCATTATTGGGATCATTCTTATAGAATGGAGCTCTCTAGACTTGAGAGAATTTTCCAATATTGATTGTGCACAATTGAATTGGATTGAGAGGAAAAAAAACATAATTGGGTATTTATATTGGCAGGGTTAAAATAAAATAGGTTCCCAAGGTCCCTTATTATTTATTCAACACTTACAAAATCCCATGTAAAATAATAATAATCATATTTTTATTTCTTTAAATGTTCTTATCTTGAAAATTATAATTAAATATTTTTTATTTAAATAGTATTCATTATTTATTATTTCCCAACAGACCATTAACCTTGGTCTGTCATTCCTCCCCAATATTTATCGGGCCACGAATAATGACTATTTATTTATTAAATAAATATCATTACCTTATTCTTGAGTAAATAAATATTATATTCACTAAATATAAAATAAATATTTATTAAATATTCTACTCACAATATAGTCTCTGAAATAACTAGTGATAGAATAAATGAGATAACACATACATGAATAATTATTAAACCACATGGGGGAATACCTTTTATTTAACCTATTAAATATTAAATAATAATATATTATTTAACTAAGATTTTGGATACACTAAGTGCGTGACCCTCTAGGACACTTTTCAGTGGCATTAGGTAAACCAACCTAAATTCCAAGGATAGCGTCTAGAAACACACCAAGGAACCCATAAAGAAATAATTTAATACCACAATGACATGAAAACTCATACGGATTCTTACAATGTAATATAACCCTTTTATCACAATATTTCTAATTGAGTAGGGTGCATGCCAGTGCCATCAATCTATATGCTCGATATATATTTCTTTGACTTTCTAGAAATAAAACTTTCCTATAGAACACCATGGCCATTGATTTATTTAGGCTATATCATTTCTATGAAAGGGAATGAGATATTATCTTCTGTTAATGAATATAAGGGATAAATCATTTCTTGCATTATTCATTAACATAGTTTTACTAATGACACACCCAATGTATCATACCTCACTTGAAACATTTGCATCATGGTTTTCATTAATAGATCAAAGTACGCTAATCATATTACTCAAGGGGCTTTGATGGAAGATTCCCAAGGGTGGCCGATGTATTCAGTGTCTCTTTATTTCTTATGGTTTTCTTCCTCACTGGAGTGATGTCGATGTGGTAGCGGATTAGAGTTGGATATGTTTTCTGGTTTTGGTGGAAACTGTTAGAGATGTGGCCATCGGTGTTGACTCAATATGATGATGTCAACGGTGATGGATCAATGTGAAGGTAGTGACGGTGGTGAAAGGATTAGGTCGGCATTACGAAGATTGCGGAGTTTCTCGGGCAGTGGTTTTTTTTAACGTCGATGTTGATGGATGTTGGTAGGCAGTGACAAGGTGTGTGAAGTAGGATGGATCATGGCCCGAGATCAGTTGTGTTTCCTTTTGAAATTTGAAATTTGAAATCTGGGAAACAAATTGGGTGGGGTTCTTTTGTTTTTGCAATGGAGGGTTATGACTTTGTATTTGGTTGGATTTGTGTTGGATTGTGTAGGGTTCACATTTAGCCTTTAAAATTGTCACTTGAAAATACAAAAAAAAAATGAATTGGGCTAAAAATAATTTTAATAATAATATTATATGGAATAATAAAAATGTCTGTAGGTAGGAACATCTGATGAAACATATAAATGTGGATTTACTACTGTCAGGTCTGGTTCTCATAATATCATAAAGGATATTACGAAGGGAGTACACCATGAGAAGGTGACTCAAAGTCTTATGAGTCTACCCCCTGATATCCAATATCATTTGTTTCTGTAAAATGATATCATCCAACTATTAAACATATATTTAATAATAGTTTCATAGAACCTTCGGGTTCTCATCATATAGGAGAACTGCTATGACCTTTTTGTGAAAAAATTACTCTTAGGAAATTATCACATACTATGTCATAAGGAAGAACCATTATGATGTGATAAGAAGTTAATTAATATTAAAAACAATTAATACATGTTTATCATAATGTAAAAAGAAGTTATTTCAAAGGAACGAACTCAAAAGGACTCCAACTTTCACTAGACCCAACTGCTAACAACCTTTAGTTTTCTAGCTCTCATGTGAAACTCATGCTTCTACTGAGATAGGCCTTTAGTCAAGGGGTCTACCACATTATCTTCTATGGGTACTATTCTCATTGAAACTTCACCCCTCTGATAGAAATCCCTCAAGAGGTGATACTTCTAGAGTATGTGCTTTGTCCGTTGGTGTGACCATGGATCCTTTTGCAAGATCCACCACTTCGGTACTATCATAATACAATTTTATAGGGTCTGTACTTCTAGGTACCACATCAAGATCCTGAAAAAAGTTTTGGATCCAAATGGATTCCTTGGCTGCATCATAATCCTCTATATACTTGGACTCTACTTTAGAATCATTGACATATGGATGCTTTGAACTCTTCCTACTCATAGCTCCTTTGTTGAGACAAAAAAACAAATAATGATTACAAATTCAGATCATTTTGATATGTTTGAAAACTAGAATCAGTATAACCCCTGATAACTATATACTAGTCTCCTCCATACACCAGGAACATATCCTTAGTTCTTCTTAGATACTAATGGATATCTTTAACTGTAGTCCAATGTTGTTCTCTAGGTTCTTCTTGATATCTTCCTGCCACGCTTAATTCATTGTCAACATCAAGTCTAGTACATAAAAATTAATACATTATTGATCAAATCACAAAATCATATGGGATATTACTCATTTTATATTTCTCATGTTGTGTATGAGGACACATTTTCTTAGAAATATGTAAGCCATGTGACACTAGAACCAATCTCCTCTGGGATTTTTCCATACTAAATCTATTTAGTATTTGATTAATATATGTACTTTGACTTAGTCCATCCAGCCTCTTAGATCTATTAAAAATGATCTTAATCCCTATAATATAGGCTACTTCACATAAGTCTTTCATCGAGAAGCACTTTTTCAACCAGTCCTTAATAGAATGTAAGATCAGTATGCCATTTCTAAAAAGTAATATTTCATCGATATATAATACTAGGATAACGACCACATTTCCACTAATCCAATTATAAACACATAGATCACATACGTTCTTAATGAAAAAAATTCTTTTATAGGTTCATCAAATCAAATATTCCATGACATAGATGCTTGCTTCAATACATAAATGGATCTATCTAACTTTCAAATCCTTTTTGAATCATTTGGAGTTACAATCACTTCTGGTTGTGTCATATAGAAATCTTCCTAACTATTTCCATTAAGTAATTCAATTTTGACATCCATCTTTTAAATCTCATAGTCATGATTAGATGCTATGGAAGGTAGAATTCTAATGAATTTAAACATGGAATCTGGTTAAAATGTTTCATCGTAGTCAATTACTTGATGTTTTTATACCATTTATCCACTATCCTTGCTTTATAGGTACTTACTTTACCTTCCATTTCCAGTTTCCTCTTGAATACTGATTTGCATCCGATAGGCTTTGCATCAATACAGACATCGACTAGAACCCAAAACTATTTATGATACATGGAATGCATCTCAAAATTCATAGCTTCTATCCATCTTGAAACTTATTAGCTCTCTACTAACTCATTGTAGGAGAGAGGTTCATTATCATCAATTAATAATGAGTCACCATCCTCAGTTACTAGAAAACCATATCTATTTGGTTCTCTTACCTCTATTATGCTCATATGTAGTAATTGTGTTGCAGGAACTAATTCTTGTATGGGGAATTATGGAATCTGTTCCTATAAAAACTCTTGTGTATCTTGATCATCAAAATTATCAAAGTCAATCATACTCCCACTATCCTTTTTGATCATGTGATCCCTCTCAAGAAAGAAAACTTGTCTCATTATATCCACCTTATTTTCTAAGGGGTTTTATAGGTAGTATCCCTCTGTTTACTTGGGATACACTATAAAGATACAACTCCTGCCATGGGGTGCTGGTTTGTTGCCTTTGAAGGTCATAAAAAATACCTCACAACCCCATACACATGTATGTGATAAAATCGGTTTCTTTCCACTCTATAACTCGAATGTAATTTCATTTTTCACTTTATTTGGTACTCAATTTAATGTGTATGCTTCAGTTTCCAATGAATATCCCCAAAAGGATAATAGAATATCTACATGACTCATCATCGACCTTACCATGTCTAAGAAGGTATGGTTCATCATTTCAGTAACACCATTCCTCTGTGGTGTATAAGGTAGAGTGAGTTGAGATATGATCCAAAATCCTATAGAAATTTGATGAACTATTGGTTAAGATATTCACCAATTAGATCTGATTAAAGCTTCTTTATCTACTTACCAAGCCGATTCTCTACTTCATTCTTGAATTCCCCGAATTTCTCAAAGGACTCAGTCTTATACCTCATTAAGTAGACATAGCCATATCTACTGAATCCATTAGTAAAATTTATGATGTATGAATATTCACCTCTAGCTTCTACTGAAAATGGTCTATACACATCAGTGTGTACCAATCCTAGAAGATCTGTGGCCCTTTAATCTTGTCCAAGAAATGTTGGGTTGGTTATTTTTTCTTCTAAACAAACGTGGAATATTTCAAGTCGGTTCAGCTCAGAATAGTGTAAATAACCATCTTGATAGAGCTTTGTTAAATGATTTTTGTTTATATTACCAATACGGTGATGCCATGACTAGGTGTTATATTATTCATGTGAATATGGTTCGTTATCGATTTCCAACACTTGGTTTTCATAATTTAATACATAAAGACCATTATTTAAATGTTCCATAAGATAACATATGTTGTCCTTATAAAAAAAATTTATTTCTAAATTTGAAAATAAAACCATATGCATATACAAATGATACAAAATTATGTTCTTGATAACTATAGGTACATAATAACAATATCTTAAAACTAAAATCATTATTGTTATCATTGAAAGGTGGTAGTCACCAATGGATAGGGAATCCAGCCTCACTCCATTTGCAGCTCTCTGATCCACATATCCTATGGAAATCTTTTGAAATTTACTTGGTTCATGTATTTGGTTATAGATGTGAGCCCCAAAAGATGTATATAATACCCAATGTGTAGATATTGAAAGATTACTCACAATAATTAATGGACCTTTATCTTACCATTTATTCTAACTAAAGTTCCTATTCCAGTGGTTTGACTTGCTGCATGAAAAACATACTACCACCTTTTCCTTTCCCTACCTCTATATTTTATTCTTATTGGAAGGAAGATTCTTGGGATCTTTTGACTCTTTATAGGTCTTGGGCCCATTTTCCTTGTTCATCTTTTCTTATTCCCCATATAAATTATGGGTTTGTCACATCCCATGTCCTTATCCACTTGGATAATAAAGGTAATAAGTTTCGAAAGACTCTTATCATTATTGTTCATATTGTAATTAAAAATAAATCTATTGAAGGTCATGAGAAGTGATGAAAGTATGAGATCTATACGCAACTCATATAGGAATTTAATACCATAGATGTCTAGGCATTCAATGTAGCCAATAATCTTGACTGCATGAGGCCTAGATGGTGAAAACTCTCTAAGGTTAGTAGTGAAAAAAAGAATTGGAGATCTCATACCTCTCTTGTCTTGCCTTCTGTTGATAAAGATCCTGAAGGTGAGACATCATGCTATAGGTATCCATATCCTCATATTTCTTCAAAATCTCATTGGAAATGGATGATAACATGAAGCACTAAACATCTGTAGCATCATTCAGAAGTTTCTCATACAGAGATAGCGTTTCATCACTTGCCTCATTGCGAGGCACAACCGGTAAAGGTTCTTCCAACACATACAGTTTCCTTTCATGATAAAGGATTAAAAATAGGTACCTTTTCCATTATTGGGAATTAGTGTTGGGGACAAGGTTTTCCTTCTCATGTATGGATTGCAATGATATATTTGATGTCATTTTGTTGTTGTTTCTACAAAATAAGATAAGCAGAATTTTAGTACTTTATCAGATAAATTTAGATAGATAAATAAATATTATAATTATTAGTCTCTGACTATTTTATATAAAACCAATATACCTCACCATTGGCTTTGAAATATCACGTTTCATTGATATTTTAGTGGCAAAGATCCATATTCCCATTCTCATTACCCCAAATTAGGTTTTTCAAGCAACTTTAATGGTTTTAAGTAGGCATTCCAAATATCAACTACATTAACTCACAATTCCATGATCTGTTGAGTGAACTCCCCAATACTAAAATCATTAATTTAGATTTCCTCAACCTTTGCCTCTCAGTTACACCAAGTCATACTTTGGCAGTCAATGCTTGATGTCAACTAAGTTAAGTCAACCCAAAACCTCATGTTAGAATTTCCCAATAATTGAAAGCACCCTAACTTTGGATGGTCAAGCAATTTGAACTATGGTTTGATTCTAACCGAAGTAATAAAAGGATATAATGACTTAATATTTTATTGAGGGATTTTATCCTTTTAGGTGTAAATTTTTAATTCTTATCTTTATCACATGCTTGTTAGTATTAAGTGGTATTACTTAAGTGATTAACTATGTCCTCGATAATATTTACGTATAAGCTGGTTTATTTTAGTTCTATCATGTATGCTTGTTAATTCAATAATTTTTGTATTGAAATATTTATACTATTATTATTTATTCATTAACAATTAGTGCTTTATGAGAAATCTCTTATTTTTAAATACAATTTTAATATTTTTTATTTTTATTTTCTAATTTATTCATTTTTAATATTGCATTAATTTATATGATTAAAATTATTAATTATTTTTTTAAATATTTTTTTTAATTTAGTCATTTTCAACTTATATACATTTAATATTTCTATAATCTATTCATATTTAATATTAATTTATATATTTTTATTTATTAATATTGAATATTTTAAATAAGTTTGAAATTCACATAATTAATATTTATTCATTTTTATTTAAATATTTATAAAAATATTATCTATTCATTTTTAATTTATCAATTTCTTATAATTTTTTATTTAAATGTAGTTTTTTAATTTATTCATTTTTATTTTAATGTTTGTTCATTTATATTATTTTTGAAATAAATATAATTTATATAATTTATTCATTTTTAATATTTTCTAATTTACATAATTAATATTATTTATTTATTTATAATAATATTAATAAATTTATTACAATATAATACATTTATCATAGTATTATCAAATTTACTAATAGATTTAATATAAATAATATTGTTTTTATTTTTAATACTTTTTGAAATATATTTATTTTTAATATTTCTACAATTTATTTATTTCTCATATTTATTATTTTTTATTATAAACAAAATTTTAATATACATTTTTATATAATTAGTAATTTATTATAATTTTTAATATTAAATATTCTTTTTTATTTTCAACTAGTATTTATCAGCACTATATTATGTGCTAATAAGAGGAAAATTTATCTTCACAGACTGATGGAAATTCTGGTGATGTCCCTTAGTTGCATAATCTGGATGGAGAATCCAAGGGTGTCACGATGCAAGATTCCACCAAGTTGTTCAAGGGCTGGATAAAGCTAGCTTTAATTTTTTTTGCAATGTTAGACTCTATTAACACCCCTTAATTTGATTTGCTCAATCTTGAGGGTCTTGAGAGTGTAGGTTGTAGAAACAAGAATTGTAGCTTACGACATTCTACACCTAGAGAGGTGTCTTCAAAGGTTGTAGGTGTTGGCATTTCTTCCAATGTGGGTGTACCTGTGGAAGAGGTTCAGGGGGAAAAACAAGAGGTGAAGGCGGTTTCTCCTGCACAACAAGTGGAGTTTGTCCAGCATACACAGCTAAAGGCTGGTGAGAAGGGGGAGGTGCAGGTTGCACAGGAGGCAGCGTAGGTCCCGGATGAAAATGTTGATAAGGATGGCTATGGGAAGGTTGTGTGTGTTATTCTATCTAATGTGAAGGATGCCTTTGGCATGACAGATGAGGCACCACATTTTTAGTCAATGCAATGGCAACGAGGGCGTCATACATCACCTCGAGGTGGAGCTTGAGGTTGAGGCTGACCTAGGAAGAGGTGATTTGTCTATCTTTTTTTCTAGTGAGAGTTTTCTCTTGTGAACATTTCCTCCTTGTCGTGTTGTATCCTTATTTTTATTTAATAACTTTCGGCGTCATGGATCCCAATACATGGTGGAGCCGTTTTGAGAATGATAAAACCCCTTCTTCTATTTTAAAATAGCCCTAATCGAGGCCACTCCTGCTCACATTGTTCAAACTCTCACAAATGCGGACTCCTATTGTTTCCTTCTCTGAATATTTCAAATAAATCAAAGGTATGTTATCCGTTATTCATTTTTAACTAATACTCCATTGTTTTTTCCTGACTTTTTGGTTATCCTCATTGGTTGTTCTATTCTTCTTGATGTTTTTGAACTTGTTTTCAAAATTTTTATACTTCTCCTTGGTTCTTCTCTTTTGATCGATGTTTGTCCCCTCACTCAGATGTTTTTTGGTTCATCTTCTTATACTTTTTGAATGACCTCTCAAAGGATATAGAAAATCACATATTTTTTTACTTAATTTTTGTTAATCATGAACTCAAAAAAATAATCTCTTAATTGATTCTAAAGGGTTTTACATTTGATTCAAAAATATTTTGTGTGGAATTAAGATCTATTTTGTTCTTTTTTATATTAATTTGATCTATAATTTTATTTGAACAATGAAAAATACTCTGAAATTTTTCAATATTAGTTTCATAATTTTCCTAGGTAAATAAAGAAAAATAGTTATATTATTATTCATTCAATTACAAATTCTAGAAAAACTTATATAAACATGTTCTACCTATTATAATTAATAAAATACATTGAATACTGTTAAACATCATTTTAAAATTCAACACTAGTTTCAATGAGATATGAATCAAAACTTCAAAATTACAAAATTGTTTTATAAATGAAATTTTTTAAAACATTAGTTTTTCTGATATTAACAATAATGTTGTTTATTTTATTAATTCTATAACTCATTAAAATTATTTTTTTGATTAAAACCATCATCTTTATGATTTTGAAATTTTAAATTTTGTATTATTTTTATTAAAACATTCATTTTCCACATTTTAGACAGAATCTTAATTATTTTCAAAATTTCATGGAACATTTAAACTTTTATTTTGATTATTACAAAATCAAGAATTCAAAAAATGATTATACGGGTCATTCCATGGTTTTGGATGATGAGAAAAATTAAAATAATTTTATTATGATCTTAAAAACTAAAATCAACTAGTATTTTAATAATTCATAGAATGTTATCTTCAAATATCATATTTTTAAAAATAGTTATCATTAAAATAGTATTATGATTTATTAAGATTAAATGATTGAGTTTGATTATTTTCATAATAGTTCTAATTAAATAATGTATTTAAAATAAGTTTTTTATTTTAAATAGGGATGAAATGAACATATTCACGGGTAATATTCTCATAAATTTTCATTATAGATTTCAAAATACACAAAATGTATAAAAAATTCTTTGGATTGTGAAAAAACTCAAAATTTAACGGTCTTAACAATGATGTGATCAATTTATTATTTCACGTATCTGATTCACCAAAATTTTCCTGTAGAATACATTCTAACCATGATTTTTTTCCAAATAATAATAGTATACACAAAAAATAAAGTATGAGCCACCACGATGTGATTTATAGCCTCATAATCAAAGCTCCATTTTAGTTTCATTTTCATTCTGAAACGTTGATTTAGATAAAGACATATTTTTCCAAATATGTTCTGAAAACGTGAATCCAATGTATTTTCTCATCCAGGATATTTATTTTAATTATATTTAAACATATTACAAATTAATTATTAGAAAATAATTAAAAAATAATATGAAGCAATGGTTTATGCATATCGTTGATGAGTTAAAATGATTAATTTAGGGGTTAAGTCTTTTGGAATGCTATTTTGTTGATGCAATATGTTTCTTAACATTTAAATTTTATAACCAGTTGTTGATGTAATGAAATTTTTTATCAAATACGATGACTATGTGTGTGTGTATAAATAATTTCCTTTTTGGATTCTAAAATCATACCTTCTATAGATTTATATTTTTTTAAAATATAAATATTACCCAATCAAATAGGACAAATATGAATCGCAATTTGATAGATTCCAATCATATGACAAAAGGGTATGAGGTTTGTTTTAAATCATTCATCATGTTTGAAAAATTGTGTGCCTATGACCCTTATTAAATTCATTTTCCTTGTTTAAATTGTTGTTATTCAAGACTAATTATGCTAAAGGAGGCATAAGAACACATTAATTATCAAAAAATAGATTTAAGTTATAAATGTTGAACTAAACATGCGGAAGGACTGTTTGTTGATAATTAAAGGGATAAAACTACATTTTATAGATCATCTGATATGATTACATGTGTGACTGGTGTTGGAGGTTATATTGAGGACAAGAATACATGTGTAAATGATTATTAAGACCATATTGAGTAAATTACAATGATGGTTCAAGATAAACTTTATTATTGTCCAAAGATATTTTAGATGTTAAAGAGCCAAGAAAAACTCCATTATATGATGGATTTTCTAAATAAACAACAATATTGTTATCCATACAAATGCTATATAATTTAAATGTTGGAACGAGTTGGAGTGACACCAACTTTACTGAACAACATTCTCTCTTTCATGATATGCTACTAGAAGATAATGAGATTCCTTTCCAAACATATTATGCTAAACAAATTGTACATTCGATGGGTATGATCTCTAAAATATACCTTCTAATACATTTGCCTATATATTGTTTCCCAAATACCATGAATCACTTAACAAAATCCCAATGTGTGGTGTGTCTCAATACAAGAATGATAAATCAAGTCCTTAGACATTTTTATGTTACTTTACAATCATTATATGGTTCCAATAAATATATGAAAGTGAGGATTCTACAAGTAAATTGACACGGCATACAAATAAAAGAAAGAAACAATGGAATGTTTATCACCCAATAGACTCTCTTCAGTGAAATAAAATTAATCAAAAGTATTATAAATTTGAAAACGAGTTGGGAAACCTTCATCTTATGCCCTCTATAGATGGATTGAATCCTTTTGGTGTATATGGTATCACTCATAGTACAAGTCTTTTTATGTTAGTAAATTATAACTTCCCACTATGGTTATACATAATGTTAAAATATATTATGGTGTATATTTCTATATCAGGACCAAAACAACTAGGTAATGATACTGATGTTTATTTTTCTCAATTGATCGATGATATGAAGTTAATATGGGATTTCGGTTTTATCTTGTATAATTAATATAGAAATGAATATTTCATGTTATTATACATGTTTTATTGGGATGATAAATGATTTTTTTACTTATAGAAATTTGTTAGCGTATAGAACTAAAGGATTACTCAGGTGTCCCATTTGAGAACAAGGTATATAGTCAATTATATTAAAACATTCCTCAAAGGATTTGATTCTAGGACATCACAAATTATTACCATGATGAAATAAATACCAATCTCTGATTACATCATTCAATGGGAATTCAAAATAAGGCTCAATATAATCACCACTAATAAATGGTCATATTACAAGTGAGCCCCACTAACAACTCATGCACCCTACCATATTAATATAGTCTTCAGGTCTTGGACCACGAGGTTCCACTAGCTGCTCTGCATGAACATGTTCCCCCTTCCTAGGGCGCACCCACATTTTTGAATGGGTCATCAGACTAATGAGATTGCCAAGAGAAAAACACATGTTCTTTCACTATGATTTGTCCTCACTCACACACACCCAGGGAAACATAGGATGTCATGCATAAAAAATAACACCATACCATGATAATATAACTATGGAGTTATAATCATGTAGGGCCTCAAAAAGAAATGTTCACCTTGTTGACATGGGTAGCAATATTTAGTATTTTAACTCTTTAACTTTCTAGGGTGTTACAGTCTTCCCATGTTTAGAGCACAACTTCATAATTGTTGACACCATATTTCAACCTAGGAAATGACACCGAACTTTTGGCTATGTACTACTATGATACCACTATAACAACTGGGCCCCACTGATAGCACAAACACCCCTCCTTTTAATATAGTCTTCTGGTCCTAGACAACCATGTCCCACCAGTTTCCCCAAAAACATACCCGAGACCCATCAATATGCCCAAATGGGTCATCTGACTAATTATTGTCTCTAAAAACCAACACATGATCTTTTAGTGTGATGTTTCCTCACTCACACACGTCATGGGAAAGTTCCCTAGAGTTCACCCATCCTAACACTACTTTATACTAAGATCAATTAACTATAGAGTTCTAAATAGGTAGGCTCCAAAAAAAAGGCACGCCTTGTTGACATGTCATGAAATGGACTAGTTACCATGGTACACTAATCCCCAATCCATTCCAAACATAGCCTGAATGGTGTTCCCAATCCCCATAGGATAGAGACTATCACTAGGATTGATATCTAAAATTGAATGGAATTATTTTTCTGGAAAAAAACCAATCAAGATAGAACAATGGAAAAACAATAAACATTTGGAATGCCAAATTATCCTCAAGGAGAAAGGTTCCACGAGAGGATATAGAAACATCCCAAGGTAAAACAAAAACTAGTAGACAACACAACATCCATGAAGACAAATTTTTACAATCCCTATTCAACAAGTGGACCATAGCTCCACCGGTCACCACCAGTTCTCTAGAGTCTCATGGATAAAGAACATCCACCACCCCTAAATAGAACTTTCCCATTCCCTATACCTATCATAACAAAATATATAAACGATATAAGGAAAAGGTAGGTTGTGAGCCAAAAATCCCAGTATGATCTCACTAAGTGTTCCATAAGAAATTACATACTAATAAAACAATTATTATTTCAATTTAAATAAAACAAGACATGGAATAAAATTAATATATTTTATAAAAAACATTATGTCAATTTAAAATATTGTAGATATATCTAAATAGGATTAAATGATCATTTTATATAAAAAAATTGATATAAAATAGTTGGAATGAATAAGAAATTTCATTAAAAAAAGGCATGTATAATCATGTCGAAAACCAAGACCATTTTCATATTTCCTAAGTTACGTTAGATCTAGGATCTCAGATTTTCTCACTAATCAATAATCAATCACATCTCAAGTATATGTGGACACGTCACTAGGCTCGGTCCAATAGGGTTAATCATTCAATATCCGATCGAGGAGAATCATTCTAAACTAGGTTTAGGTAGAGTTGATATCATCAATCAATTAATAGGGATATAGAGTCCTATAATGATTATCCTAATAACCCACTAACTAATCAGGCTCTCATGTGCTTTAAAAAATCAATCAATCAATCAATCATAAGAAAATAAATCATTTCAAATCAATTCAACATTCATAGTTCAAAATCCCAATTTAAAGTTCAACATGCATTTTCAATTTCAAAACCAAATCATGGGTTTTCATCAAATTCATTCCTTTAAAATCATTATTTATTTGAAACTAGTTTTCTAAAGATTAAACATAAAATCATTTATCATTTCAATCCATTTGTTTTCGCAAAATCTGACCAACAATTTCAATGTCATCAAAATTGGGGGTTTCCAAAATTTCCGTTGTCTTTTTAATTAAATCATCAAGTTATCTCAAATATAAGTTTATAAATTAATTGAAACTCATTTCAATTAAATAACGATATTCAAGGTTTTAATTGTAGAGTATATCCATATAGAACCACCTAACTTTAATCAAAAGATCAATCAAATCATCACCTACCATAGAAAGAGCTAATGAAGAATAAGGGAGAAGGAGAACACGGAATCAACCCTAGAATAAAGATCCATAAAAACAAATTTCTAATCCCTCAAAAATATGAGGATGAACCACTATCAAAAGGGAGAGAATGGAAAGAGATAGAAAACCCAAATTGAGAGATAAACCACATACGAGAGAGGTTTGAGGAGACATGGAATCGTCTAGAGAAACTCTAACATCCAATGAATTTGATTAGGGTATAATGGGAGAAAAGGATTATTAAAAATTAGTTTTGGGATTTTACAGTCTATAAAAAACACCAAGCCACAAATCCATATGCCATGATACAAAAGGGTGAAAATACACATGATCTAGTACAATCACCATAGACCAAGCCGCAACCCCACCAAGTCTACCGCCCTCCCCAAAAGCCACCATGCAGACTACACGAAGAACTTATTTACCAATGGTGAGCTCACAGTACAACCCGCACACCACACTACACCTACCCTAAAAATGGAAGAGGCATCTTATGCTCCCCGCGTTGTATCCCTCCTTCCGTAGCTATACCAAAATTGGTATTATCACTGAAAAATGGTCTCTCGGTATACATAATGCAGTCAAACGCCTGCTCCATATCCCTAACTGACCTCAAAATCCCCTACACTATAGTCTGGGGTTCAATGGTGCATCACCTGATACTCCATGTCATGCCCCCCAACCATGGCATAACCTAATGCAGAAAAATTGTATTTATTTTCCAAAAATTGTAAAATATTGAAAGTCACACCAAACATATGGGAAACAAAAAAACAAGTAAACGAGTACTTGAAAGAGGTAATGAAATATTAAAACCTCCCCAATATAAAATCATTATGTCCCCATAAATCCTATCAACAAGAATCCATGTTAAAGAGATGATACTACTTCCCACTTATAAGTTCCTCACACTCCCAAGTCTCATGAAAATCAAAACCATGCTACTATAGCACATGAAAAAATTGTATATTCTTCCCATGAATAAAATTTCCTAAGAATAAATAATCCTAATAGGATGCTAAGCCATATATAAAGCAGGTTCCATATATTGGTCTTCCCTGCTCAAGACATGATAAGGCTCAAAAAGATACATGCTGAGGTGTAATATGTGAAACATGCTAAAGATCAATGTCAACTATGGTTGTAAGGCTAAATGGTAAGCCACTTTTCCATCGACTCAATAATCTCAAAAGGACCTAAAAAATCAAAACAATCATTACCTATTTTCCAAGACTTAGATTACCTAACTGAGGTGAAACCATAAAAAATACATGGACACCAACAAAAAACAACAAAGTTCTATGTCGACGACCATCATAAGATTTATAACAAATATTTTTCATCACTAATCTCTGATAAATCAACTGAATGTTTATTGTCATATCTTAGAAAAAACTTGGTCCAACTAAGGAAACATCACCAATCTCTGAACAACATAATGGGGATTTTCATGGATGGCCATAAAAATCATCAAAAGGATCCATTCAAATCATGAATTAGAAACTAATATTTTAGGAAAATTGATCTAGTCCTAAATCGATATCCCAAGATCCACCAAAGTTTAATACCAATCACGAAGCATGTAATCCAAGATTTTCATATATCATTCTATTGGTTCATCCATATGTGGATGATGAACCTTGCATAAAATCACCCAAGATCCCATTGACTCCTTGAGGCCTATAAAAAATGATAATTGAACTAGGGATCCCTATCAGAAACAACAATAGATGGAACTCCATGCAATATAACAATATTATGTACATAGATACTTCCCAAATACTCAACTTTTGTTGTATTTTGAATGGGAATAAAGTGATCCTACTTGGTCAGCTGATCGATCACAACCCATATCAAAATTTTCCCTCAAGGGTTATGTGAAAACCCAACAAAAAATTCCATAGAAATATCTTCTCCCTTTCAAGTAGTCATAAAAAGTGGATGATGTAATCCCAGATCTTTCTGGTGCTTGTCCTTAACGTGTTGATAGGTATAAAAATGATATATAAAGTTAGGGATGTATTTCCTCGTACCTAGACACCAGAATCAACATTTTATATCACATAACCTCTTTATGGTACTCAAGTGCACCACCTATTAGGGATTATAGAAACCCCCAGAATAATCTTTCTCACTTGAAAATGTATAAAATGATAGTTCTAGAAACATAAGAGACCCTCTCTTGAGAAAGGCCACTCACTAGTGGTATCTCACCATAATGAGAGTCCCAAATGTCATATAATTAATCATCAGTTTACTGATCATGAATAATCATCTCAAAAGGATAGGTGGTTAACTGGAAATTTTTTAAAACAATCTTGATCACATCCTCTCATAATCCCAAATGCATATGAGAAAAGATAGCCATAATATTTTACTCTTATGATGATTCTTTCACAACCTGGGTAAGATGTTTCTTACTCAAAACACCAATAATGACATTCCCCTTTCTATGGGTATAGGTAATGTTGAAATCCAAATACTATAGGTACTCCACCCAATTCCTCTATCAAGGATTCAAATATTTTTTATAGAACATATAAATCCAGATTTTATTGTCATAATTAATGACAAAACTATCTCTAAAATTTTATTTTCTCAAAATATTAAGATCATCCCTGATGAGAGTGAACTTAAGATCATGGCTCAGATAGTTATTCAAATGTGGCTTAAAATTTTTCAATCCATAGGCCACTATTTGATCACCCTATATAATAATGCATCCCAAAACTAAATCAGATCCTTTAAAAAAGACCACATAGATCTTCCCAACTTTTGAAAGAGTAAACAATAGAAATGAATTCAATATATACTTAAACTCATCAAAATAACCCTGAAATTTTAAATCTCACAAGAACATCACCCATTTCCAAGTGAGAATGATCATTATAGAATCAAAATTTGAGAAATATTTAATGAAATGGAGGTCATACCCTGCTAAGACCAAGAATCCATGAATCTTAAAAACAATATGAGGATTCTCCAATTTCATAATATCCTTCACCTACCTAGGATTGACTAAAATACCATGTTTTAAGACCACATGTCCCAAGAAATTCACTTCAAAATATATAAATTTAAATTCATAATCTTCATGTAAATTTTATGACCACTCAATATTTATAGAACTTATCTTAGAAGACACACATATTCTTCCATGGTTTTGGAGTAAAAAATGCCACCCACAAAAGAAACAAAAAAAAATCAAGACACTAAAGGAATATATGATTCATCAGTTCTATAAAAACAATAGAGGAATTTGTTAGACTAAAGGGCATAACAATGTACTCAAAATGTCTATACATACTTTTGAAAATCATCCTTATGGATTTCAAATTATTTAATTCTCAAATTGTGATATCCATACCAAATATCAATCTTTGAGAAACACTTCACCCCTTTCAACTGATCAAACATACCATCAATCCATGGCAACAGATACATGTTCTTTACCACAACTCGATTGAGTTTTTACTAATCCACACAAAAGTGAAGTATTCCATCATCTTTTATAGAAACAATAATTAGCACCATTCATGTTTAAACACTTGGGAATATAAAACCTTTTTCAGTAAAATTATCCATTGATTTTTCAACTCTTTCAATTCAACTAGTTCTATACAGTAAGAAGGAATGGACACTAGCTTAGTACTAGGTACCAAATCAATGGAAAAGTACACCTCCCATAATAGTGAAAATCCAGAAGTGTTAGATAAAAGTACGCTTGGGAACTCAATGAAAACTAGAGGTAGATCACCACTCAAATATTCCTACTCCAAATAAAAATAATATTATAATACTACCCTTATCAACATTTTATAAAAATGTCTGACTCTACTCAAATTCTGATCAAATTATCCATAAAAAACATAAAGCACCCCATCGGGCACAAAAACGGAGATCCAATGAAGATAAAAATAAATCATGGATTTATGATAAATCAACCAATACATCAAGATAATGACGTTAAGATGTTTCATATCGAGAAATAGAAAATTCCAAGTGATATCAATATCTAATAGAGAGAAAACAAAAATGGGACATCAAATCACATTTTCTCTCTTCATATTGAGGTGAATAGTATTATCTATCACATAGGATATAACCTCCATAGAAAGATTATGTAAGTTCTAAATATGAGTCAATTTGAAATAATGAGATGTAACTGTGTCAAATAAAGTAGTCACTAATGATGGTGTTATAGTGATGGTACCTTTCACTATCGATGAACCCACATCAGCTACCTATACTGACTCTTCCACTGCTTGAATAATGCTCATTCCAAATTCCTGTGGTTGGATCCCCTAAGTTCATGTATAATATAATTAAACCATATAAATTTTATGATACAACTAGCCTATGTAATTTCCCTAATCTGGATTCCACTAAAATGGTGCTCCGTACCCAATTGGTCACATGGCCTTAAGCACATTTCCCCAAATTCCAGAGATTGACAACTAGAAATGAGGGCCTAGGGTGTGATAGTGGGGAAACAATTCCCTCAATGGTAGAGTGAAAAATAGCAGAACAATAATATACAATAGAAAAAGAATTAAATACCATACAATATAAACTAAAAGCAGAAGACTGATAAGAATCCAAACATCATTCTATACAAAATATGATGCAGGTTGTTATGTTCTAAGAAAACAGAAAAAATAGGCACACTGCAGAAATCCAAAATATATGTTCCAAAAGCACAAAAGAACAAAATAATCTAATAATCATCATAAGGATCAACAAATTACCATGCTATCATGATCCTAAAGATAAAATCAAGTACCAGTATAGGGGAACTTGTCCTGATCAACACCTACAATCATATAATCTATTTTGGCCTAAAAGCATGACCCAAACAAGGTGTGAGACTAAATCAAAATATAAAAACACCCAAGATATGTGTCGATCTGTCAGTGAACATTTATCTATAACAGGAAGTGTACAATAGTAAAATATGTAAAAAATAGGTACTCAAAATTAAGCACAACATATGTCTTAGAAGACAATGTAATCAAGTATGGGTGAAGACCAAATCCAAGCTTGTGCTTTGGCTTGGTAGATACTTCAATAGTAACTTCATTTCATTATTCAATTTATAACAGATTTTGGTACTGACATCCTAAAGTGGAATTCAAGTATCACTCCTAGTGTGTTTGAAGCAAACCATACAACCATGTTATAACATAACACCAAACTGAATCAAAACTAGATATATAGGCATTTCAGCAGTCAATCAGGGTCGAAACCCAATATATAAGAATTTCATCATATTCTAGGGTCAAAACCTAGTATATAATCATTTAAACATGTGTCAGGTCCAAGCCCAGTGTATAATCATTTTAGTATGAAAATAACACATGTAACTTACACTATTACATGGTTAAAAACATAAACACACATGGGAATCAAATCTTTCAATTAACAAGTTCCATTTTAAATAACCCATAAAATGAAATCAAAGACATTCTCATAAAAATCCTAGGATAAAAGGATAAATATTGGTCATCCAAGGGAAAATGAACCCATGGGGTGGACCTCAATCAAGGATAACAATCTCAAACATGCCTTATAATTTAATAAATTAACTAATCAACATTAGGTTACAACATAGGTAAATATTCAATCAGGAGAAACCTGAAAATGGGTGTGTGGTACTTCAACATATATAATCAACTTGAAAATCAATGAAAGGACCAATACCACCTACTCGTACTCGTACGACTCTCCTTATCTAGCATCTAGATTTGATTTGACCTAGAACAGAGTAGATCTACAAAATGAGAAAAAATGCTGAACCTTTGATAACTCAATCAAGAGATGAAATCAAGAAGAAAGTATCAAGATGAATCGAGTAATCACCGAAAGGATTCCAATGGATCTGATGGTGTTCTAATTGGATATCATACAACAAATATAGAGCCAAACCCTTGTTCGGATTTTCTAGGCGCGTCGTACGTCAAAAAAGAGTCATTTCTATCTGTCTGACACAAAACGACGCTACTGCCCGATTTAATCAAAAAAAGAAAAGTACATGGTGTGCACTTGAAACTACAAACTGTTTCCGTATATTTTTTGGACAGACCATTATATGGTCGTGTACTCAGATTACATGGCATGTAGTTCTACATACACGATGTGTACACAAAATTACACGGCGTGTAGGCCCCAGTCACGTGGTGTAAAGGACTACAACCATCCCTTGACCACTTTTCCCCTATTTTCTTATGTATAAACTAAAAAATAAAGATCTATACGTTAATGGAAGAACAAAGTTCTTATAAACTTCCCTTTAAAGCAGTTTTTCATCAAATTTCCCTTCCATGGGTGATGAAGAACTATATGAGAACAACACCGGCCACTGTGATCGTATGCCAACCTCCCTCTCCCAAGTCTTATCCTGCACTCATACATGCTACCACAACTCTCGTACCAAAGAAACAAACCATCCATGGATAACCTTTGTGCTCCGATCTACAATATGAATGGGGTACTCCTCAAAGGACACATCTTCCTACAACTCCACTTCCTCGGGCTGAAAGGTGCGAGAAGGGTCTGAAAAGTAATGTCACAACTGAGAAATGTGGAATATGTCATAAAAAACTTTGTACCTATGAGGTAACTTTAATCTATATCCAACCATCCCAACCATCTCCAGAATCTCAAATGGACCGACATATCTCAGAGAAATATTACCCTGTCTCATGATCCTCTTATGTCCCAACCTCAATGCGACAAGTAGGAAAACTCCATCTCAGAACTCAAACTACAAAGGTCATCTATAGAGATTAGTTTACAATTTCTGATTAGAATGTTTATTAGTCATCTTCTTTTGAATCAATTGAACCTGCTCAGTGGTTACCTGGACTAGACGAGGTCCCAGCATAGCTACCTCTCCTACCTCCAGCCAACACAGGGGTGATCAGAATGGTATACCGTAAAAAGCCTCATGTGGAACCATCTGAATAGTATTTTGGAAGATATTGTTGTAGGTGAACTCAACAAGGGGTATGTGTGTCTCCTAATAACCTTCTTAAATCTAGGATGCATGCCCGAATCATGTCCTACAACACCTAAATCATGATCTCTGACTGACCATCTGCCTGGGGGTGGTAAGTTGTGCTCAGAAGCACCTCTGTACCCAAATCCCTCTATATCCCTTGCCAAAAAAACGAATTATAACTGATGTCCCTATCTAAAATTATAGAATGAGGAACCCCGTGTAGTCATAAAATCTCCCGGATGTAAAACCTTCCAATATCTTCAACACTGAAGTGTTCCTTGATCAGAAGGAAATATGCAACCTTAGTAAGCCTGTCAAACACAAAACATAATAAATCATTACCTCATAGAGACCTCGATAAGCCTGTCATGAAATACATGACGACATCATTCCATTTCCACTCAAGAATGGGTAGCTACTACAAAATCCTGCTGGTCTTTGGTGTTCCACCTTCACTCGCGGATAGGTTGAACATCTCATTACAAAACCATCTACATCTCTCGTCATACCTAGCCACCAATACTAATGATGTAAATCCTGATAAATTTTGCTGACAGCAAGATGTACCGCCGAAACCAAACCATGAAAATCCTCCATCAACTCCTCGCACATGTTTGCTGACACCCATACACAACCATGTAACCACAGAACTCATCCTCTCCTATGGTCCAACTAGGAGGAGGGTCATCACCTACCAAACTCTCTTATAGAACTAGGCCTTTAGAATTCTATAGCTGCCTCATCCTCACTCTTTATAGTAGGGTAGATTTCAGAGCTAAGGATGTAGGAAAAGTCTACCCCTGTTTGCCATGTACCTCCAGATGCATCTCAGAGAGCAACGCCATCAGCTGTCACTCCCTACTGGCCTACTGCACTGCATGTATCTGATTCCTTCTTATTAGTGCACCAACCACTGCATTTCTTTTCCCAAGTGTGTAAGAAAGATCGATGTTAAAATAATGAAGGTATTCCACCCACCTTTTCTACCTTAAATTTAGATCATGCTGAGGAAATATGTACTTGAGAATTTTGTGGTACGTGTAAACCCCAAAATTCTCCCCCAATATGTAATGTCTCCAATAGCATAAGGGATGAAAAACCACAGATACCTTGAGATCATGCTTTGGGTAGTTCCTCTCATGTGGCCTCAACTTCTGAGAACCGTATGAAATGACTCGATCCCCCCCCCTTCATAAGCACTTCCCCCATCCCGATACATGATGTGTTGCAGTACACAGTATAACTCCTGCTTGAATTTGGAAAAATCAGTGTCAGTGCTAACGTTAAACTCCATTTCAGCTTCTGAAAGGCCATATCACAAGAATCTGACCATACATACTTCACATCCTTCTTTTTCAAGCCCATCATCAGTGCTAATAAGCATGAGAAGTCCTGTATCAAATTTCTATAGTAACTATAGAACCCTAGAAAACTCTACACCCTAAAGACATTCTTGGGTTACTACCAGGAAACTACTACTCTCACCTTCTCTAGGACCACTTATAATTCAATCTCTAATGTTTTGTGACACAAGAAGTGAATCTGATCCATCCAGAAGTGATACTTAGTGAGCTTAGAATATAACTGATGCTCTCTCAGTGTACTCAAAATGATCTAAAGATGGTTGGCATGGTCATGTCAATTGAGAGAATACATCAAGATGACGTCTATGAAAAACACTAAAAATGAATCCAAGTAAGGATGCAACACTCGTTTCATCAAGGCCATGAAAACCACTGGTGTGGTTGTAAGACCGAACTGTATGACCAGATACTCATATATCCTATACTTGCTATGAAAGGCTGAATGAGGTATCTCTACAGGTTTAATATGCACCTAGTGATATCTTGATCTCATATCAATCTTAGAGAACAATTGAGCTCCTAAAATATGATCAAATAGGAAATCTATTTATGTCAAGGGATATCATTTTTTAACCTTCAACTGGTTCATCTTATGATAGTCCACACATATCCTAAAGGAACCATTTTACTTTTTCATGAAAAGGACTAGAGAACCCTACAGAGAAGTACTAGGTCTAATAAACCCCTTCTTCACTATGTCCTATATCTATTTCTTGAGCTGTTGAAACTATTTCATAGCCATCCTATAATGAGGATGGATACCAGTGCATCTCTTGGTACTAGCTTGTTAGAGAACTATACCTCTCTTACTAGAGGTAAATATTAAAAGTCGTCTGGGAAGACGTCCCTAAAATGATCAACCAATGGAGTAAAATCCACATGATGTGTTCCTTGGTCATCCAAATATAAATCACAAATCTGTGCTTCCATCCCACTCAACCCATGATGCTTAGATCCATCTCAGCTCACCTGGACATCCCATTCACCCTTGTTTAGAAATGATTTGTCTTCTGGTGGCATAAAACTCACCCTGTGGTGATAGCATATGAAGAAGTCTTAAAAGGATACTAACAAGTCCATTCCAAGTATGAAATCAAATCCTGTCATCTCCTAGACATGGAGATCCCAAAAAAAGAGAGACCCACTGATTTCAAGGGGGAACTCCTTGCACTGTCACAGACCTACCATTCTAATCCCTAATAAAGTTTCTAGTTTCATAAAATCATCAGAAGTAAAAACACGGAGCCCTAGGTTTTCCACAATGGGAAAAAATATGAAACTATGTGAAACTCCTGTATCAAAGAGTATAGAAGCTAAAACATAGGTGAATATAATATTACCTCTAACAGTAGAAGGTTTGGGATCCTGCTACTGCTAGGTCTGTTTCACTACACAAGTCTGTCCTATACCACGGTCCTGAGACACAACCTATCTTCCCTGAGCTGGTCCACTCTACTGTTTTTGAAAACCTGGTGTCTGGCTACCTCATCCATGAACACCTGCTCGGAATGAGAGGCATGATATATTCTAGTTCCCTGACTAGTGAGAAGTTATTGGCCCTGCTTCATAATGTAGAGTCTATGTAGATCCTCTCTCACTAGATGCCGGTGGAAACTTCTTGCAGAATAATTGTCGATGGCCCATATTTCCGCAAACTCGGTATTCAAATAGGTCCATTAGGCAATAATGTTTTATGTGCCCAACTTTTCTGCACTAGTAGCACCTCACATGGATACCTGAATAAACGTTATAACCACTAGATTCTCCACGAGTAAGCTCTAGAAGATTCCTTATACTACCTATTGAGACAATACCATATTTTGATGACAAACCACCCTGGATCCACCTCCAGATTTCCTATGATTATTCTTGGTAATCGGTGCCTAGTTTACTATTGTAGATATAGTAGTCAGCCAAAATATATTCACCTGTAATCAGATGTCATACTTGATACCATCCTTGAATCGACAAGCCCATGAATGATCATCACCCATAAGAACATGTGTGATGCACTAGAGCTTAGTAAAACAAGCTGAGTAATACATAACTTATAGAGAGCCCTACTCCAGATGTATAAACTCCTGGAATTTGTCATAACTCAATATCTCATGATAGAAATAGTAATAGAATACTCTTTATAAGTCTTCCCAAGTCATATCTCAATGATTCCCCATCTGAGTAGCCACATCCCACCATCTATTAGTAGAATCACACAACATATAAGTAGCGAGCATGACCCTCTGCTCAGGAGACATCTCAATATGATCAAAGATAGATACCATGTCCTCTAGCCATGACTCTACAGCCTGAGGTCCCCCATAACCAGAAAATGTGGAAGGGTGTTGCTGTTATAGAACTCTAGTCAGCTCATCTATAAAAGTGGTAGGCTGAGGTGCTCCCTGGAAATTCTGCATAAAGTGCACAAAGTTGTCATGGAACTATGCATCAGCACCTGTTTCCGGAGAATCCATTGGTTCCTTAGCTGGCACAACTAGGGGATCCACTAGTATCCCATGGCCTACCACCTATGGGGTATGCTCATTGCCACCCTCCTAGAATACTAATGGAGGTCGTCGTGGTGGCATTGCTCTGTAAAGTCCAGCACAAACACCCCAGTATAAGATTATTCAACAAGGTACGTAGTTCAAGAGTGAAAGAACTAAATAGAATAATAAAATCCTCAAAAATTCAGGAATGTTGTGTATACAAAGTGTAGAACCTAAACATGGCATGCCCCTTAATTTATCACATGGGAATGTAAGTCCACCTACCTTGGTCGTGTAAACATCCTAGGTACAAAGCATGTCATACTGACACACAACGTGTACTCAAGTTTCCCTTCCTGGAAAGGTACTTTTACAAGGCCAGACTCACACGGGTTCAGCCTGTGTAAAACTACATGGGGGTACCTAACTCACACGGTGTGTACTGCTCCAGAACCAACATCCCATGTTTTCTCTCAAACGGTCTGACACACGATCACCTACCACACGATGTGTAATCTGAGTACACAACGTGTAATTAAGAAAAGTTATATCTTCCCAAAAATAAGAACACATTACATGTGTTTATAGGACCACACACAGTGTTCTTTGGGTTTCCCGATAATAATCCTCAGAAACTTCCTCGGAACTAATGTTTTTGAAAAATAAATCTACGGTGTGCCAAATTCTGATCCGTGGGGGCCCTTATTCCCCACGAATCAATGCTTGGAATCCACATATAGAAAATAAAAACACAATCCATATCCCATGGATGAAATATGATCCACCAAAGTATGATCCAATAGGGAACATAATCCTCAGGGACCAAAGTTTGACATCCACCCAATTCAACCATTATACATACCAATACACCTATCACAACATCAAGTATATCTATCATGGTACCTATCACAACAACATGCATATCTAGCAAAACATCTATCACAACAACATGCAATCAGTAATTCTCTCTAAATGTCATGGAATGAATGCATGACATGTGAATTCTAATAAGTGACTATATGATGCAAGATATGGAATACCCTCATCTGATCATGTTACAACAAACCAAACCACAATGATATCAATAATAACATCACAATTACAAGTGCATCACCTAATGGTGAAATTTAATCAACTATAACAGCTCAAAATCCAAAAATCACAATTCAATTCGGGGTAATTTGGATTTTCCCTATACATGGGGTAACTACTCTCAAGCACAAATAATTACCAAAATGAATTTCCTTCCTATCCCTTTATAATGTCACAAAATATTAAGACAAACCTGAAAAGGAAACCTCCTCTAATAGCACTTTGTAATGTCCTTGATCTGGATGCCACTGAACTGGTGCTCTGTACCTAGTTGGTCACATGGCCTCATGTGCATTTCCCCAAACGCCAGAGGCTTCCGATTAGCAGTGAGGGCCTTGGGTGTGATAGTGGGGAAACTACTCCCTTGTTGGAAGAGTGTAACACAGTGTAAAAAATAATATAAAATAGCTAAAGCAGTAAATAAAACACAACTAAAACTAACAACGAGAGACTGATAAGAAACGAAAAATCATACCATACAAATGATGACGCAACATGTTATGTTCTACAAAAATAGCCAAAATAGGTACACTACATAAATCCACAATATATGTTCCTAAATTACAAAATATCAAAGGAATATAAGAAGCATCGCAAGCCTCAACTCGGTCCCACAACCTCCTTTTCCTAAACAGTAAATCAAGTAATAGTAGAAGGGAACTTTCCCTGATCAACACCTGTAATCATATAATCTTTTTGGACCCAAAAGAATGACCCAAATAGGGCGTGATACTAAATCCAAGTAGGTAACCACCCAAGATCTGTGACGATCTATCAGTGAATATATATATATATATATATATATATATATATATATTAGGAAGTGTGAAATAATGAAAGTAATAAACAATAGGTACTCAAAAGTTAGAACAATACATGTTGTAGAAGAAAATGTAATCAAGTATGGGTGAATTCCAAATCCAAGATTATGATTTGGCTCAGCAGACACATCATTAGTAATTTAATTTCATTATTCAATTTATAACTGAGTCCTATCCTGACATCCTACAATGGAATTCAAGTATCACTCCTTGTGTGTTTGACACAAACCATACAACCATGGTATAACATAACACCAAACTAAATCAAAACCATCTATATAAGAGTTTCAGTATTCAATCTGGGTTGAAACTTGGTATATAAGCATTTCAACATGTGCATGGGTCAAAATCCGGTATATCAGCATTTAAACATGTATCAGGTCCTGGCCCGATGTATAATAATTTCAGTATGAAAACAAAACATGTATCTTACAATATTACATGACCAACAACATAAACTCATGTGGGCATCAAATCATTCCATTAAACAATTACAATTCAAATAACCCATAAAAGGAAATCAAAGGCATGCCCATCCTAGACCAAACAGATAAAAATTGGTCATACAATGGAAAATGAACCCACGGTGTGGCCCTCAATGAAGGATAACAATATCAAACGCGACTTATAATCATTTAATCAATTACTTAGTAAACATTATGTAACAACATAGGTCAATATTCAATTAAGTGACACCTGAAAATGGGTGTGATGCACTCTGACATATATAATCAACTTGAAGATCAACCAAAGGCCCAATATCACCTACCTAATAATTTTACGACTCTCCTCATCTAGTGGAGGGCTTGGATTGGACCCAGAAATGAGTAGATCTACAAAACAAGAAAAAATTCTCAACATTTGGTAACTCAATCGAGAGATAAGAATAAAGGCTCAAGAGGATTTGAGTACTCATCGGGAGGATTCTAATGGATCTGACAATGTTCGAATTGGAGATCATACAAAAAAATCAGGATCCAAACCTTCACTTGGATTTTTTGGGCATGTCGTACATTGAAAAGGAGTCATTTATGTTCATCTTACACAAAACAATGCTACTGCCTGATTTAATCATAAAAAGAAAAGTACAAAACATGTACTTGGAACTCAATTCCATGTCCATACAGTTTCTGTCCAGACCATTACATGGACGTGTATTGGGATTACATGTAGTGTAGTCCTACATACATGGCGTGTAGGCCCTAGTCACATCATGTAATAGGCCTGTAGCCAACTCTTGACCTCTTTCCCCCTATTTTCTTAAGTATAAACTGAACATGAAAGATCTTTACCATAAAGGAAGAACTGGGTTCTTACAACCTATTCCACTATGTGGTGAAAAAAAGATATGGAAGAATATCTATTGGTGTTCTAAATGACTATAAGAGCTGCAGATCATTGGTGCCTTAGGAAAAACCCACTACGAATGTCCATCCTTTCCGCAATTAAAGAATGTCAGAGGGCCTCTTCAAGGAAATACATGAGTTTTTGATAAATCCTACTATCTAAACCCACCATGATACTCATCACACTTCTTCTTTACTTTAAAGGAACAATCAGAACTACGATTTTGAAGAAGAGGTACTCCCATCAACCCTAACTTACCATATTGGTCAAGATTAACCATCAACTCTCCATCCAGCACATCTATATAAGTCACGATCTTAAGCATAAAAAAATAATATATGTTATTTGAATGAAGTTCCATATCAAATATTTGATCCCTTAGTTTATCATTAATCACTACCTCATTAAAATAATAAACAAGCTTAATAAAGCATTTTACATATTGATTCATGGTCTTGTCTCCCTGATGGAGGCTGAGAAACTCAATGGACTTCTCCAAGATGAACGATTTTGGATAGAATTGCTCTATAAAAAGAACTCTAAACACATTAAAGATTAAGGAATCATGTTTAATTGTTTTAAACATCAAATCCAACCTTTTTATTCTAGTTCCTTCCAGTTTAGAGGTAGAATAATTTACTTTTATTGATTTAGGAATTTCCAAGAACTCAAAAAGCATCTCAATCTTTTTCAAACAATCCTCTACCTATCGAGGATCATTTGAGACTTTGAAAGCTGGTGGTTTCTACAAAAGAAACTATTAATCATGATTTCTAACTTCATTCAATTATGGTTCAACTAAGAGAGCTTGAACATGAATAAGTGCAGCTATATATCCCAAATCTTGTATAGTGATCACCAAAATCTCAATAGGATTCTGTTCAACTAGAGATTTCTCTTGATGTGGTTCACTAGTAGATTATTCCCATGGAATGTTCAAAAATTATTCTTGTAGTCATGATGCTACACAACATCACCAAGAAACAATGAAAACATCAATAAGGGTTCCAATATCATCAAATCAATCAAAATATACAGGGATATCAAACTTCTAGGATTTCAAGAAACTCATATAAATAAGGAAAATACTATAATCAGATCAATTTATTCCTCAAAAGAAACTTTTATTCAAATTCCCATGGTGACTTAAGGCTCATTACAGTGGGAACTAGTCAGAAACTCACTCACAAACACCTCCTAAGTCCAGACATTCCTACCTCCAATCCACCGGGACATCCCAGACTGCATAATTACCTTAATGAAAGAAGTTCAATACAAAAAATCTGATATCACTTTTTCATAAACATTCATAGTTAACCTGGTACACTAATACCCGATCCTGTCCTGACATATTTTTAAATTCATTATCGATCCCCACAGGTTGGTAACTAGAAACGAAAATCATGTAAAAATTGAATGGGTCACTTTTGACACACAAAAATCTATCAAGATAGAGCAGTGAAAAAACAAGCAATAACCAGTTTGTATGTCAAACAATCATTAAGAAGAAATGTACCAAAATAAGATAGATAAAAATCCCAAGGTAAAATTTAAACTAAAGGATACCAAAACCTACCTCAAGACATAGTCTCATAATCCTTATGAAATAAGTGGGCAATAGCTACATCAAACACCACCTTCACTCTAGAGTCCCACAGAACAAGCACATCCACCACCTCCAAGCAGTGCTTTCCCTTTCCCTATAACTGGCATAAAAAATCTATAAACACCCAAAGGAAAAGTTTGGGTGTGAGATAAACAACCCAGTAGGGTCTCATCAAGTGTTCCATAAGAAATTATATAACAATAAAACATTTTTACTCTCAAATTAGACAAAATAAGGCTTGGAATAACATTTACACATTTTAAACCAAAACATACTTTCAAGTAAAAAGATTGAAAATTAGTTAAAATATTCTTAAATGAAAATTATATATATTACATTTATATAAAATAATCAAAATGAATAAAATGAAACTTTAAACAAAGGAATGTATAATCAAGTCAAAAACCAAGAACCAAGTTTATATACCCAGAGTTATCTTAGTTTTAGGCTCTCGAATCCTCTCACTAGACAATCATCAATCACATATAAAGTATGTGTGCAAAAACCCTTAGGATCATGCCAAAGTGGCTATTAATTCAACATATCATCAGGGAAAATCATGTCAAACTAGGTTTAGTAATATTTTTCTTCATCAATCCATTGATCGGGAGTCCAAGTCTTGGCTTAGTTGTCCCAATCAATCTCTAACTACTCAAGATCACATGTGCTTCAATCAATAAATTAATCACTCATGAGAAAATAAATCATTTCAAATCAATTATTCATTCACAGTTCAAAATCCCAACTCCATGTTCAACATGCATTTTCAATTTCAAAATCAAATCATATTTTTTCATAAAATTAATTCATTTCATATCATTTTTTATTTTAATAAAATTTTAATAAGATTCATCATCAAATCATTTACCATTTCAATCCATCATTTCTCTCAAAATCTACCGAAAAATTAAATGCCACTGAAATATGGGTTTTTCTTAATTTATATTACCATTTTAAATCAAACTTAAAATTAACTCAAATAAATATTATATAAACTAATTGAAAATCATTTTAGCTTAATCAGGAAATTCAAGGTTTCAATTGTTGGGAAATTAATTATGGAATGACCAAACTTTAATCACATGATTAATTGAATAAACACCCAATATGGGAAACACCCATAAAGATTGAGAGAGAAGGAGATCAAGGAATAAACCCATGAATCATGATCCATAAAAAAAATATAATCATTCAACCACATGAGTATTCATGGAAAAGAAAATGAAGATAATGAAAATAGAGAGAAACCCCAGATCAAGAGAGAAACCGCATACTAGAGAGGGACTAAGTTTTCCATCGAAACTTCAATTCATGAGAGAAGAGGTTTGAGGAGTCATGGAATCCTCTATAGGAACTCCAAAATACAAGGAATTTGATTAGGGTTGAAGGAATTAAAATGAATATTAAAACGGGGGTTAAGGATTTTACATCTATAAAAACACAGACTATGTCATAGCCCTATAGGATACTACACAAAAGGGTGAAAAATACCCTAGACCATAACACAATCATCAAAAATCATGTTGCAGACCCTCCTCGTCAACGGACCCCCTAAAACCATGCCATAGACTACGCCCATATCTAATTTACCTGGGGTGGTCTCACAACGCACCCCACACACCACACAACATCTACCCTCATAATGGAAAAAGCAACCCTAACTCTCCACACCACAACCATCCCTCGACACTATAGTATGCTGAAATTGCCAATGGCTCTAAAAATTGATCTATCGAGCTCCATATAACAACTAGCCAGCAACAATACAACCCTACCCAACCTGAAAATCCCCTACATTGAAGCCCAGTGGTCCATGATGAAACTCTTGATACTCCATGAAACAACCCCACCAACATGGCACAACCTACTGTAGAAAACAAGCATTTTTTTCAAAAAACCTAAAAGACTCGAATTTGAACCAAACAGTAGGGAAACAAAACAGTGAATTTATGGAGTACCTCAGAGTGGTAAAGGGATGTTACATGACATGGGTAGAAACCAAGAAAAAACAATCAAATTTTCTTGATATTTTAGTAAAACAATCCAAAAAACATTTGTGGTAATAGGAATCCACCACACGTCAATATGACACATGATGTGATTGGTATGACTCAAAGTATGTATTTTCAGTCTGAAAATGATGGTTTATTTAAAAACACATTTCACTCACTGTAAACCAAGTCGACAAACTAAGATAGTATTAATATTTTCAAAAAGTGATCCATAAATCATTTGTGATGTGTTGGAATCATATATATGTCAATAAAACACATTGTGTGGATGGTAAGACTCAATGTCCATGTTTTTATTTTAATTTGATATTTTAGTTCAAAACACATGTCAAAAACTCAAAATTGAGAAAATGAACTCAGATTTTCTTGATACTTTAGCATAATTATTCGTAAATAAATTGTGATTCTTAAGAATCAACCACATGTTAATCTGACACATTGTGTGTATGGTATGACTATATGTGCATGATTTTAGTTTAAAAGTGAAATTTTACCAATACATTGAATAATATTTATTTTCGCATTATTTCTTTATAATATCACTATTATAAGAATTGTTTTTTATACATGTACACCCTTTATTTAGAGGTGGGATGGTTTGTTTGGAAATTGGTTAAATGGTTATACTATTTTGAAAGGGTGGCCAAAGACAATGGAAAAATGTTTTTGGATTTATTAAAGTTTGAGATAAATTATACGTACCAATGTATTTATAAATACTAATGTATGAATTTTTTGTAATCCTTGTATAGTGTTCATTTGTCGTACTATGATGTAAAGTTAATTGAAATTAAATTGAATATTTTTTTTTGCAGTGTGTTGTTTTTTTAGCAGCACACTACTGTAGTTTGGATTTTATCAGTGCTAAAATAGCCCCAATAAAGGGAACACTTTATCATCATTTTTTAGCACTATGAAGGGTGATTCTATAAGTATTATTTTTTACATTGATAAAATCTGTTGGTTTTAAAAGCCGCTTAAATCGTTAGAACTTTTTTAGCACTGATAAATATTGTATATTAAATAGTGACTTTTTCATCTCACTAAAATGTTTTTGAATTCTAGGAGACGGTATCATCTGTTGGGTTAGAATCGGGTCAGTCCCAGGAAAAGTATTCAATTGTGACAAAATAATTGCGAGAATTGCCAAGGTAAATGAAGAGAAAAACCAAATAGTAGAAAATAAACGAGGGTGCAGATTTTAAAGTGGAAAGGATAAATAAATCAACACGAAAGATTTTAAATTTGGAAAAACCCCTGAAGCAGAGGATTAAAAATACAAATTAAAAATCCTTTATGCACAATTATTTATTCTATTTTATATCGCTTCCATATTTTATCGGGTTTGTCATAAAATTTTATCGAAAAAATTTTCTGGCCTGATATTTGGAATCACCCCCAAAATCATCTACATTCCCAAAGGTAGCTATCATCTGCTTCCCTCGTTGGAAAATAATTTGTGACACTGACAATATCTCAGCCATATAAAAAGGAGAATAATGATGCTCCCCACGCCCCATGTGGGAAAAGAGGTCGATGAAAGACATTCCATAAATTGATAAGGGAAAACACTGCACAAGGCATTGCAATAATTATTTTTAATTAGTGGTGGTCCTTAAAACGCTACTAATTTTATAGAACCATCACACATTTATTGGTTTACATCAGTTTTCAGAAGTCATTGTTAGATAATGAAAATAATCACTAATTGATTTTTGAATAAGCTATAAATTGAGGTTTTGGGAGATCGTCATGAAACATTAAGAAAACCGAATTAAAAATATTGGATTTCTAGTAGTATGATGCTGGACAATTATTTTGAGTTTGAGTGGGTTATTTCATCTATTTATTCCAAAATGTTTATTGAGTTATTTAATTAGTCAATGTTAAGTTGAGGTTATTATATTAGGTTTACTATGATTTCGATTATGATCACAAATTTATTATACATTTAATTACATTAATAATCAATCACTAATATATAAATAATATATCTATATATATTTACATTTATATAGTTTCTAAGTAGAAATATTATTTAATATTTAATGAATAATTGATTTTAATTATTAATTATTTAATTAATATTATGTAAATATTATTTATTTATTGTTATTTTGCCAAAAATTTATTAGTACTAATTACATGTTAATTAATTAATGTATTAATCAATACTCTTGATAGCTGTTTGATGAATAATTGTGAAAGGGAGAGTGGAAATGTAAAACTCATATCAATATACTAAAAAATGATCCAAGTACGGCAGCCATTGTGGGTGTTGGTGGGAACACATGGACCTCATGGTATAATTATAACAATAATAAATGATCAAATTTTCACAGCCACAAAGGAGTGGGTGCGAATGAGGAAATCATAATGATCACACATGAGTGGGTGTGGATGAGTATGAAAGGATAAGCCTGTACACTGTTATATATAGAGAAGCGATGAATAGAGTGGGTAGCGTGGGATACATGGCTTGATATATTGCGCCATGTAAGTTGGGAGAGACTCCACCTTATGCTTCTACTTGGATCCCTTATTGTGTCCAATGCAGAGGGGAAGAGCTACTGCTCCACCACCATGACACGAACCTACTTTAACAATTGTCATATGGCCCCCTAGGCATATGCTAAAAGTTGTGGTTGTATATTCGTCACTAGATCAAAATGTCTAGATGATTATAATAAATTCTTCTGCACCTTGGGCTATGAATCCTCCCAGTGCGCTTCCATAACCTCTCCCTCCAACCCCGATACGTATTAATATTATCAAATACCACACATATTTATAGTTTCAGTGTTTATAAGTTCTAGTTTGAAAATGGAAATGCAGAAGAAGTGCGTTGCAATGCCACATGCACCCATCTCTGCAATCAAGAACCCGATGATGCTTAAGCAAGGAAGGAAGCATGCCTTTGGTGGGGGCCTCTCAGACCCCTTTCTCCGTCTTTAATAAAAGTTGTGTTCAATTTTCAAGTTGTCCTAACCTACCTCATGCACCGTCCAACATGTGGTTTACCTAAATAGAAACATGAAATCTCTAGTTTTTTATTATGTTTTTTTAAAATATATTTTTAAAAAAGGATAGTTTTAAAATATTTTAAAAAATACGCCTCAATGGCAGTATCGCAGATGCCACCTTTGGCATCGAGTGAAAGGTGCCATCGACGATGACCCCTTTCCACTAAACAAAATTATTTTTTAAAAAAAATTCTATTGTTATTTTTGTTTTGTTTTTATATATATGTATATATATAAACAAAAAAAAATCCGCAGAATTTATCCGCTATTTAAAATCCAACAGTTCTACCATTGCAGCAGTCTGGATTCTAATAGAAGCTCTCACCCAGGGCTCCCTTTTATAAGAGAGTTTACCCTATCAAAAATGTTTCATTTTCGATGTGGGATTATAGTTCTCCCTTTCTAGTGCAGAACATTCAGCATTTCTGATGTGGGATTCTATTTCAAGTACGTGCCATTGAAATATTATAAAATATAAACTTTAAGACCAATATAAATGAAATTTAAAACATGGATTAAACATATAATAAATAGTTGAAAACAAATATAATTTCATAAAAAATGATTATAAAAAATAATTTATAAGCTTTCAAAACCACCTACTTGAAACCTAAAAATGTTTCATGTACATGACATTGAAAACCTAAAAATATAAACAACCACACCAATATAAATGAAAATTAATTCATGGATTAAACATATAAAAAATAGTTTAAAAGAAAAATAATTTCGTAAAAAATGTTGATGGAAAATAATTTATAAGTTTTCAAAGAAACTTACATGAAACTTAAAAATGTTTCAAGCACATGAATTTGAAAGCCTATGAAATATAAACTATAAGACTAATATAAATGAAACATAAAACTTGGATTAAAAATATAACAAACAGTTGAAAATAAAAATAATTTTGTAAATTTTATAATGAAAAACAATTTATAAGTTTTCAATGTCACCTACTTGAAACTTATAAAAATTTCAAGTACGTACCTTTGAAAGCCTATGAAATATAAACTATAGGACCAATATATATGAATCATAAAATATAGATTAAACAAATAATAAATTATTTAATTATTTAATTAATATTATTAATAATTAATTATTTAATAATTAATTATTTAATTATTAATTATCAATAAATAATTATATAATAATTAACTAATTAATTAGTATTATAAGGACTTTTAATAATTAAAATTTAGTAATTATAATAAAAAATCAAAATTTATAATTATATTACTAATTAACTAATTAACTATTATATAATTAATAATTATATTACTAATTAACTAATTAATTATTATATAATAATTTTTAATAAATACAAATTAATAATTATAACGAATAATTATAATTTATAATTATATTACTAATTAACTAATTATAAAAAGGGTCTGAGATTTATCTTTCTCAAAAAATTAAAAAATTAACTATTATATATTTAATAATTATATTACTAATTAACTAATTACTTATTATATTATTAATGCTAATGAGCCCGTACCTGAATGGTAATGACTCCTACTTGGCATACAAGAGACCCATGTTCAAAACTAGGTGGAGGTGAATTTCTAAGGTACTGTAATAGTACTGGAGAAGGTACTGTAGCAGGTACTGTAGAAGACACTGTAACTGGTACTGTTCTGTACTGTAGCACCCGAAACTATTCACCTGATTTGGGCCTTTGGGCCACCGGTTTGGGCCTACAGGTCACATGGGCCTTCGAGTCATCAAAGGCCCTCGAGCCTCAGGGCCTTTAGGCCACAGAGGCCATGGAGTATCCCAGTTCACACCGAGTAGGCACCATAAGAGGATCAAAGCAACAAGAGTAGCAGTCATCAGAAGTAGAGCTAACCAGATTGGAAGAATGAGAGGGTATGACAACCGCCATCGGGATCAGGCACCATGCAGCTTTATACGGGGCAATGCTAGCCGATCAACAATGTAAGGTGGGGGGCTAGGTGATCAATGATGCAGAAGCTGGGGAGGGATAGTTCTAGTGGGTTGGGCCTATGGGTCATGTCATGGGCATAATATATTGACCTTCGAGTCGTGTTGGGCCTTGTGCCTTGGGCCTACGGATCATGTAGGGTTCCTCTTCAACCCTTAAAATCGGGATTATCTATAATAAAATAAAAAGAAGGCCTTTAGGCCATTCGGGTAATTATTATATAATTAATGATTAATAATTAATAATTAACTAATTACAAAGTATATAATTAATAATTATATTAATAATTAACTAATTAATTATTCTATAATTAATAATTATATTACTAAGTAACTAATTAATTATTATATAACTAATAATTAACTAACTAATTATTATACAATTAATAGTTATATAATTAATAATTATATTAGTAATTAACTAATTAATGATTAATAATTAATAATTATAATGAATAGTTATAATGAATAATTATAATGAATAACTATATTACTAATTAAATAAATAATTATTATATAATACTTTTTTATAATTACTAATTACTAATTATAATGAATAATTATATTTCGAATTAACTAATAAACTGTTATATAATTAATAATTATATTACCAATAAACTAATTAATTATTATATAATAATTTTTAATAAATACAAATTAATAATTATAATGAATAATTATAATTTATAATTATATTACTAATTAACTAAATATAAAAAGGACCTTGGCTCTATCTTTCACAAAAAATTAACTAATTAACCATTATATAAATAATAATTATACTACTAATTAACTAATTAGTTATTATATAATTAATGATTAATAATTACTTATTAACTAATTACAAATTATATAATTAATAATTATATTACTAATTAGATAATTAATTATTATATAATTAATAATTATATTACTAAGTAACTAATAAATTATTAAATAATTAATAATTATATTACTAATTAGTTAATTATATTACTAATTAAATAATTAATTATTATATAATAAATTATTAATAATTACTAATTAACTAACTAATTATTATACAATTAATAGTTATATAATTAATAATTATATTACTAATTAATAATTAATAATTAATAATTAAGAATTAGTAATTTAGAATTAAGAATTAAGAATTAGTAATTATAATAAATAATTATAATGAATAATTATAATGAATAATTATAATTTATAATTATATAACTAATTGACTAATTAACTATTATATAATTAATAATTATATTACCAATTAACTATTTAGTTATTATATAATAAGTTTTAATAATTACTAATTATTAATTATATTGAATAAATATAATTTATAATTATATTACTAATTAACTAATTAACTATCATATACTTAATAATTATATTACCAATTAAATAGTTAATTATTATATAATTAATTATTAATAATTACTAATTAACTAATTAAATATTATATAATTAATTATTAATAATATGAATTAAATAATTAAATAATTTATTATATGTTTAATCTATGTTTTATGTTTCATTTATATTCGTCCTATAGTTTATATTTTATAGGCTTTCAAAGGTACATACTTGAAACATTTTTTATGTTTCAATTAGGTTTCTTTGAAAGCTTATAAATTATTTTTCATCAACATTTTTTACAAAATGATTTTTATTTTAAACTATTTGTTATATATTTAATCCATGTTTTATGTTTCATTTATATCGGTCTTATCGTTTATATTTTATAGGCTTTCAAAGTCACGTGCTTGAAATATTTTTATGTTTCATGTAGGTGTCTTTGAAAAATTATAAATTATTTTCCATCAATGATTTTTATGAAATTATTATTATTTTAAACTAGTTTTTATATGTTTAATCCTTGTATTATGTTTCTTTTATATTGGTCTTGTATTTTATATTTTATAGGCTTTCAAAGTCACATACTTGAAAATTTTTTAAGTTTCAAGTAGGTGGTTTTGAAAGCTTATAAATTATTTTTTATCGTCATTTTTTATAAAAAACTTTTTGTTTTCAATTATTTCTTATATGTGTAGACGCCGGAAAAGTCTGTTGCTCCTCCAACAAAGTTCCGGATGAGGAAAGCGAGATCATATTTGGCGTCAGAAGCATGTTTCGGAAGGCCCGAAGACCTTGCGCGAAATTTCAGAGGCCCACGCGCAATATTGGCTAGGCGCACGCAATCCTTCCGGGATTCACGCAATGGGCCGAGTCGGTGCGTAATTTTCCGCGCCCGACGCCTGTGCGCGACCCTCTTACGCGTCGGGTCCCTATTCCACGCCCGAGCCGAATTGCGCGCCCGCACGCCGAATTGCGCGCCCGCGAACCGAATTGCGCGCCCGGGGTTGCCTATAAATACAAGGCGACCCCCGACGTTTTGAAGGTTGCCAGAATTCGAAGGGTCGCTCGTGCGCGCAATCCCACCCCCTCCGCGCGCAATGCCGTTCTTCAGGTAACCTTTTTTATTTCGCGCAAGCAAGCCTCGGGGTTCGCCTTCGCGCGCAACCCCTTTGGCTTCTTTCCTTTGACCAATTCCTCACCCGAAGGCTTTCGCGCGCAAAAGAAGCCTCTTGCGCGCAATTGCCCCCCGGGTGCGCGCAATCCAGCCCTATTGCGCGCACCCCCTTCCTAAGTGGCCATTCGTTAAAGAATGAGCCGTTGCCCCCCGCGTGCTATCAGAGGCCCGATGCGCGCAATCTTCATCTTCCGCACGCAAAGCGCTGGCCCAATTGCGCGCCAGCCCGCCCAATTGCGCGCCGACCCGCGGTATTGCGCGCCAAGCACCTCTTTTGCGCGCAAACCGCCGGGGTCGCCCCCTTTGACCCCCTGAGGGTACCCGCCTGCGTGGCGCCCGATGATCTTCATCCCGGGTGCCCGCACCGTGCTTTGTCTTCCCGCGCGGCCCTCGAGGCTCGCGCGAAGTGACACGGACCCATCGGCGGCAACAGTTCGTCCCGCACGACGTTAAACTGCATTCGTCCTGCATGACGTTAAACTGCACTTCGTCCCGCATGACGTTAAACTGCACCTCATCCCGCATGACGTTAAACTGCACCTCGTCCCGCATGACGTTAAACTGCACCTCGTCCCGCATGACGTTAAACTGCACCTCGTCCCGCATGACGTTAAACTGCACTTCGTCCCGCATGACGTTAAACTGCACTTCGTCCTGCAGGATGCTAAAATGCACCACGTCCGCGCTGCAAGACGTAAACTGCCAAGCATCTTCATCCTCAACACACGACGTTAAATTGTACTTCGTCCGGCAAGACGTTAAACCGTCCGCTTCGTCCTCAACACACGACGTTAAACTGTACTTCGTCCGGCAAGACATTAAACCGTCCGCATCACCCGATCTCGTGCCTCGCACACAGGGTCCCCCCCGGTTTGGATGTGGCCCCCACCCGCTCGTCTCTACAGGGATGTCTGGATTGCCCCTCTTTAGGGACGATTTATTGGAGTGGCCTTCGCCCACGAGGGTAGGGTATTACAAACCCCTAGTTTCTTGCGGGGGACTGCACATGTGTATCTCCATTGTGCTTCCCCACTGCCGAAGCCAGTAGAGGGCGTGACAGGGATCGAGGTCTCTCACCTTTGGCCCAAGTCCCTCTTCAACTGAGCTTTGCCGCACTCAGGTTGCCTAAGTGCGTAAGTCCTGACAGAATGAACTACGTGGACTTTGATCCATGTCCCCTAAACAGGGTATGTAGGAAGCCTCCCTGAGGTTCAAGCCCACCACCTGGTCGTCCCGGTCGTATTCACATCGGTTCGTCCATCAGTGGACCCCTCCCGGGTTCACATTCGCATCGATTCACCTATGAATCCACCCTTGTGGGGGACTGCACATGTGTATCTCCATTGTGCTTCCCCACTGCCGAAGCCAGTAGAGGGCACAACAGGGATCGAGGTCTCTCACCTTCGGCCCAAGTCCCTCTCCAACTGAGCTTTGCCGCATACGGGCCTCCTTAGAGTGTAAGCCCCAAACACCAGCGTCCAACATGATGTGAAAATGTGATCCACCCGGCCGTCCCATCCCCCTCTGTGCGAGGTGGTTCGGTTCAATCCTCCGCCCGACAGCCTCGACCTCCTTGTGAGTCGGCTTGCCATCGTCCATCATGACGTTAAACTGCATATCCGAACTACGTTGACTTTGATCCGCGCTAATGCACGGTACGTAGGAAGCCTCTACGGGGTCCAAGCTCTTCACTCCATCATCCATCCTGATCCTTACCCAGGCCGCCACATCCCGGTGGGTTCATGCCATTTCATTCCACTCCACTTCCCCCGGGAAGCCGCCCATGTGCTGGCCCCAACGTCGGAGGTTCCCCGCCAGGGGTTCTGTCATCTGATCCACTCCTCGTGTTGATCAGTCCGACGCCGTCCCCGCTGGACGTTAAACTCGCGGCATACCCCGTGTTAAACATGGGAAGCTGAGGAAAACCTCAGGTAACGCAGTTCCCCGCACCCAGCACGGGATGCCTCAGGCCATCACGCCTTCGAGAAGCCCTATTAGGGACGGAAGGCAGACATGCAGAGACGCAGTGTTAAGACACGCCCCCAACACCCAGAGCTACCTGGTCTCCTCACCGCAGGTTGCTGCCCCGACCAGACTCCTTGGAGCGTCTGGGCGGAAGCAGCGTAATTAACCGGTGTCCATGAAGATATGGCGTCGAGAACGAGATTCACGAACATTCTTAAATCTATGAGGGAGACCCGGATTAGGCGACGAGTTCCGAGGAGACGTCCACGGAAGGAGGTGCCGACATCCCATCATCCCGGTTTCGATCAAGGAGCAGACGTCCCTGAATAAGGGAAGGATGCCGCCCGCCTTTGGAAAGCGGGACTGCGGGGCCACAAGCCGCACTCCCATCCCCTCGGGTCGACGAGCGCACGCGCGAACGCATCCTGGTGGAACAGCATCGGAACAAAAACCTGATGCACATCCGCACCGAAACAGAAAATGGTGAACCCGACGTGAATCTCTTATCCTCAATACAAAGTCCGATAGCTTTCAGAGGTGTTGGAAGACTAGCATGTTGCCCGGCCGAGCATTCAGCACCGGGGCACGGAACCCGCCAGGGGCTGGGGAAGGGAAATCGGGCACTCCGTCTCATGACGTCGATGGCCTGGGTTCCCCCCACGGAAGGCATCGTGGCACTGGATGATTGGTTGTCGATTTCTTTTTCTGTCAGTATTAATGGGTTCTTCTCCCTGCTTTCAGGAATCAGGTCGCCCAATCCAGTGCCCGATCGCCACCCGCCCACTGGCGCAGAGGTAGGGGAAACACCGACGCAGCTACTCCGCGCGGTCCCGCCCGTTCCACAGCCGTCCCAGTAGCCGCAACTGCGGGGAAACCACGCCCTCTCTCCCCCTCGGAGGTCATCCAGAGAAGGGTGATCAACAACTTGGTGAGGAGATATGAGGAAGAGGGAGTCATCCCCACCAGGGACATGGCCCGCCTAGACCTCGAGGAAGCTGCACCTCGCCACCAACGCCACCCCCGAGGGCCGCGCAGGGAGGCACCACTGCCTACCTCGACGTCCAACGGCTTCGGGAGTTTATCCCCAGAACGCTCCGACAGCTCCCTCCCCTATGCGGATGAGGTGGAGGATGTCCGGGACCACCCTATCCGAGATTCGCTCCAGGGATCCGCGATAAGGGCTCCTGCCAGGCCACGTCGACACCGCCGCCAGGCTTCTCAAGTCGAAGAACGGGCTCTCCACCTGCATGAGCCGCTAATCCCGACTCGTCTGTCCCGATGCCAACATCGGGCACGAGCGGAAGAGGATGCCCACCTTGGGGCCCTAGAAACAGTGGCCACGTTGGCCCAAGCCACTGCTGGCTCCAGTCACCAGGCCCCTGCGCATCCTGAGCAGGGGCACTTCTATGCCCGACCTGGATCGAGGTCCCGACCGCCCCAAAGGCCGGTTGGGTTGACTCTCCTGGTTGCTGGTACAGGCAATAGCCACCGCGGACCACCTCGCGGTAGCGCTATTCACCAGCAGGGTCTACTCCGTGTGGCCGATCCAAGAGGCATGGGTGATCCCACCTTCCGATCCCGGCCCGGAGGCCTGCCCGGAAGCATCTCTCCCCGCGTCCCCTTTGATATCTGTCCCGGTGCTCCTCGCACCTTAGTTTCCTGTCCTCTTGGCCCCAGCACCGGTGCGGCCAGAGGACGCCAGGATAGAGATCAGCCATTCCCCGAAGAACCACCCAGGGGCAGGAAGGCGAGGCGTCGATGTAGAGGGAGGAATGTTAGGGAATTCCGGACAGAGATCCGACCGGTTCGTTTCTCTGATACAGAGGCGGAGTATGATTCGGCGACAGAGCCCTCCCCCCGATCCCGCCAGTCATGGGCAGGGGTAGGAATGCGGAACGTCATCCTCGTACTCCCCGAGAGCGAGATCGTTATGATCCCTGCTTCTCTCCAAAGGTATATCCGGAGTAGCGAGGGCCTGGTAGACCCCCAAGGATCAAGCTTGCGGTTGGTACCGGCCCCTCTGGAAGCGCCTTCTGCCTCGATCGGAGAAGCCGGAGACCTTTTCTGGGGACCGACGGTCGAGCCACGATCTAGTGCACCCTCGGCGAGCACCGACGCTACGGAAGGATGTTCGCTCGCCGGCCCGTCCTATCGTGATGTGGTAGCTGGGGCACCGCAACCCTCAGAGGGCGGCCCGGGATATGGAGGTCAATCGGCCTGCTCACCGTATTCACCGCCGGCCAGCCCGCCGGCCTGGCCGCCCGCCTCGGCACCACTACCGGTTCCCCGTCCATTCCCAGTCGCGGAAGGGGACCAAGAAGACCTGGGTCCCGAGTTTGAGTCGTGGAGCTTCTGGACCGTCCTTGCAGAGGGCCACTTCCCTGAGAAGTTTCGGCCAGCCGCAGGATCAGACTTTGATGCACCAGAATCGCTCACCCCGGATGAGTTCGAATGCTTCCACCGAACTCTCTGGGAGACTCACTCCCGTTTTCACTGCTTACAAATGCCATATCCCAGGAGTCAAGCACACCTGGGGGATATTGGTGAGCAGTGCCGTCAGATCGACCTGGCCACGCTCCCCGCGGTTCGGCACCCCGGGTCATTTGGGCACCACGAGGCCCTCCAACAACGATGCGTTGAGTGTTTTCAAGTACTCCGCAAGGTTATCGAGGAAGCCACCCCCCACGTGTATATCCGTGGATGGGGGTAGTATGCTGCCCTACGCTTCAGTGCGATTCGCCGACAACCCGACTTGCTGGGTGGCCCTGAGGGTACATCCCCAGGGATGGAAACGGTCAACATGGCTGACCTATCGGGAGAGGTGAACGGCTTGGAACTTCTCGACGGGGGCTATCCTCCCGAAGACAAGCCGTCGTTGGATCCATCGGTGAGAGTTACTCGTCACCAGAGGAACCTCCTGGGTCTCCCCACACCCACTGAAGCACTGACGTTGAGCCGAAACGTTAGCAAAGGTAAAGAGCACGGCGAGGCTATAAAGCCCGCCGGCCCATCTTCCTCCATGCAGAGGGCAGAGGAGGATCCCGAAAAGGCCACGCTACGTCAACAGCTCGCCGAGCAGAAGAAGCTAGTTGACCAGCTCCTCGCCGAGTGCGCTGCAGAGCGGCGGCCTGACTACGGTGATCCTAGGCTAGGACAGCAGGGACACGAACAACCGCTCCTCGACGAGACTCTCCCGGGAAACCGTGATTATGCCGTGTTTTCCGATAGGGGAGAGGCCATTGCCTATGGCAAGAGGGCGCGATATGTTTCACCACACCCTCCCGAGCGGCGTGACTACCTGAGAGACCCCGCTCGGATTCCTCCCGCTGCCCCAAGGGCCGCTCCGCCCGCCATCCCACGAGCTGCCGAGTTCGACGACCAGGTCGACGACCCGATTGAAGAGCCATGCAATGCGCTCGTGGTTAGAGATCCTCGCCAGGACTGGATCCCATGTCCGGATGATCCGATGGCGGCACTCATCGCCCACTTGGAAGCCTTGGAGACTCGGCAAGTGGCGATCCCACTGGACGGCAAGCCATACCCAGCATGGGTGGATGACATGCCCGCACCTCCGGGATTCGGGAACCCCACTTTTGCCCCCTTCAACGGGACTGGAGACCCGCCACAACATTTGGCCCATTTCAACTCGAGGTGCGGGCCTATTTTGGGAACTCCGGCGCAGCAGGAGGCCGCTAAGCTTGCCTGCTTTGTCCAGACACTGGACGGGCCAGTATTTGTCTGGTACAGCCATCTCCCCGTCGGGTCGATAACTAGCTGGGAGGACCTTCGTAGACAGTTCCTCTATCAGTTCAGTTCCACGACCCAGAAGACGAGTATCATAGACCTCTTCAAGTGCAAGAAAAGGCCTGATGAGCGAGTTGCGGATTTCGTCACCCGATGGAAGGGTCTCACATATTCCCTTGACATGCCATTGACTCAGGAGCAGTTGCTGACAATGTGCGTCGGGAACGTCAAGACCGAGCTGGTCCCTTCCTTGATCACTCAGAATTACCCCAGAGGGTTCAGGGACTTCTCAGTCAAAGCTCAACGTCTTGAGGAAGCCCTAAAACAGGCCAGTCAGGCACACCCGCGGCCTCCTATGATCCCTGCAAGGAGAGTCAGCAGGGCTGAGCCCGCTACTGTCGCCCAGATAGAGGCCCCCAGGCAGTTGGAGCTGCTGCCGGTGAGGCCAGCTCCACAGCCTCACAGGAATCCGCCTCCACGGGCTCAGTTCCCGGCCCAGCAGCGGCAGCCCCAGAACCGGCCGGCCCCTCCGCGTAATGTACCGCCACAACCCAGGCGAGATAATCAGGGTCCACCTCCTCGGCAGGCCCCTCCAGCCCCTCGTCAATACCACGCTCCCAGGGCCCCGCGATACCTCACTTACTCATTTCACGAGGATCAGGTCCCCGGTTATTTCTGGAGCGCCCTGGAGCAGAGGATTGTGCGACCGCCTGAGTGTTGGAGGCCAGAGGAGGCACATCTCACGGATAACCCCCGCTACTGACTTTACCATCGGGCCCTGGGGCACACCATCCGGCGGTGCTACGTGTTTAAGGACTGGATCCAAGACCAGATTAACAACAATGTAATCAGGTTGGGCCCAGCTCCAGCACAAGTGGCGGGTGTGTTCGTGGGATCAGATGACGATAGTGGCGATGAGGACGAATGGCAGTTGGTCTCCGACCGCGGATCCCAGAAGTATAATAAATGGATGGCCTGCAAGACGATCATTCGTGCCCATGGAATCATCCGTGCGCGCTTGAATCAGCCTGAGCCCCCAGAATCCGCGGGTGCTGCTTCGGCATCGTCGTCCCAGCCTGCCTCTTCCGAGAAGAGAAAACGGCGGTGGCACAAGAAGGAGGAGCGCGCCCCGCTAGTTCCGCCACTATCCCACACTCTCGGAGATTTCATGCCCCCGGAGATGGGGGTCCCTCCTCGGATCCGCCCGGTGATGAATGATTCGGCTGATGACAGTGTTGGGTACGCTTCGGTTAATACCATCGAGCTGGTAAATCCCTTTTCGGTTCCCGACGTTGAAGAACACCAGGTGGACCTCCCTAGTGTCCCCGGTCGTCGCCACCATCGGAGGAACCGCAACAACAGGAGTCGCTGAGGCATGACAGTTGGTACCTCCAGCCAGGCCGTGCACGCCACTGAGACTAGGCAGCAGGCTCAAAACCGAGCTCAGCGCGCGCAGCCCCCCCTTCCTGGGACGAAGGATTCGCCTCCGCCACCGTTTGTGGTGTGGGACCAAGCAGAACCGCCTCAGCCGCGCCGCGACCAGCTCCGTCCTGCCACGAGTCCATCCCGGCCTCCTATCCCCAGTACAGTGACCACTTCCCAGGCTGCAACCAGTGAACAGCGAGATGCGCCAAGCACCAGTCGGCCGCCTGTCCAACCGGCAAGGCCCGTCATGCCTCCAACCGCAGAGCAACCTCCTGCAACCTGGGGCTCGCGCTTGGCAAGAAAGTATGATGTCCTGAAGCACTTGGCCGACATCTCAGAAAGGCTCTCCATCCTTGAGGCTCTGCGCCTGTCACCTGAGATGCGCGAGGCGCTCGCTGAAGCCCTGAAGAGCCCCCTCCAGTTTGAGACGGAGGTTGAGGCTGCAGAGGCCTTTCACGCCGAAGCGATTGAGAACGCTGAATGTCAGGCGGTTATCTCGTTCTCTGGTAAGGATGAAGACCCTCCTATAAAGGGGCACATTCGTCCGCTGTATGTTACTGGCCAGTTCAATGGCCTTGAAGTCCAGCGCTGTCTTGTCGACACGGGGTCTGGGATTAACCTGATTCCAACTCGGACGCTCCGGAGATTGGGGTTGTCTGAGGATGACTTGATTCCCTCCGACCTCAGGATCCAGGGGTACGACCGCACCGAGCAAACTCCGGTCGGCAAGATATGTTTGAAGACCCAGTTCGGTGACCTGGTTTCCAACACCGAATTCATGGTAGTCTCTCAGGACACTGCGTATAACGCATTGATGGGCAGGCCATGGCTCCACCTTCATGCGGCGGTTCCCTCGTCATACCACCAATGCCTTAAATACTCCCTTAATGGTCGAGTAGGCGTGCTTCAGGGAGATGCCTCTCCTTTTGCCTCATGTGAATCCCGCTATCTGGATGCGGACTATTACAAGAGCAAGGATAAGCAGATCCTGACGGGTGAGGTTGAGACTATCGCAGTTGCCAGTGATCCCTGGGCAAGTTTGGATGACGCTTACATCCTCCCGATCCATCGGTTGGACGTAGCCATGGTCTCGACGGCCTGTGAGTCTCCTGATGAGATGACCGCGACCGCCCGTGCCAGCACCAGCGGCCCAGCAGGATCTGGTAGCCCCAATGCAGTTTCCAACACAGTCTCTCCCGTGGACGATCCCTCCCCGAGTGGAGAGGACGTGGAAGATGCACCCCCAGCCTTTGAGGAGGGCGTCTCCGCCACGGTCGATGAGTTAGTACAGGTGATCCTTGGAACCGAGGCAGATCCAAGACCCACATTGGTCAGTGCCACCATGCCCTCTGAGGAGAGGCAGCAGTACGTGGACTTCCTCAGACAGCACCGTGATGTGTTCGCTTGGGGCTATGACGAGATGCCGGGGCTAGATCCTCAGGTAGCCGTCCACCGCCTTGGTCTCCCGGCGAACCATCGCGGGTTCAAGCAGCCTCCCAGGAAGATGAACCCATTCCACGGTGCCATGGTTGAGCCCGAAGTTGACAAGCTTATCAAAGCCAACTTCGTGAGGGAAGTTTAGTACCCCAGATGGCTGGCCAACATTGTGCCGGTCAGGAAGAAGAACGGGCAGATCAGAGTCTGTATCGACTTCCGCGATCTCAACTGCCACTGTCCGAAGGATGATTTTCCCCTTCCGGTGATAGATCTGTTGATTTACGCCACGACAGGGTTCCAAGCCCTCTCCTTCATGGATGGATACTCCGGATACAACCAAATCTGGATGGCCCCTGAGGATGAGGAGTTCACTGCCTTCAGGGCCCCCCAAGGTATCTTTTGTTACCAGGTCATGCCGTTCGGCCTAAAGAATTCAGGTGCCAACTATCAACGGGTGATGCACCGCATATTCAAGCCAATCCTCGGCACACTGGTGGAATGCTACGTCGACGACTTGGTGGTCAAATCGCGCCAGCGTCAGGACCATCTCAAAGATCTTGAGAAAGTGTTCGGCTTCCTCCGGTCTCGCTGCCTGAAGATGAACCCGTTGAAGTATGCCTTCGGGGTCACCTCCGAGAAGTTTCTTGGCTTTGTGGTAAGATATCGAGGTATTGAGATCGACCCAGAGAAGATCAGGGCGATTAGCCAGATGCCTCCCCCAGGTAACATCCGGGAACTGCAAGGGTTCCAAGGCCACTTAGCCTATATACGCCGATTCATCGCGAATCTGGCCGACAAGTGTAAGCCCTTTTCTCGGCTCATGAAGAAAGGCGCCACCTATGTATGGGATAAGGAGTGTCAGACCGCTTTCGAGGAAATCAAGCAGTACTTGCTTCAACCTCCGGTTATGATGCAACCTGTATCCGGGAAGCCGCTGGTCCTTTATGTGACCGCCCTGGAACGGTCCCTTGGTGCCTTTCTCGCCCAGAAGAACAACGAGGGAATAGAGAATAGCCTCTATTACCTCAGTCGCATGCTCCTCGATGCGGAAGTTAGGTATTCCCCCATCGAGAAGAGCTTCCTGGCGCTCGTATTTGCCGTACAGAAATTACGGCACTACTTGCAGCACCACGAGGTACATTTGGTTTCTCGGGTAGACCTGTTGAAATATATCCTGAGCCGACCTATGTTGACCGGCCGTCTAGCGCGATGGGCTGTGATTCTCCAGCAGTTCGACATCAGGTATGTGTCTCAGAAGGCCATCAAAGGGCAAGCATTGGCGGACTTTCTGGCTGCTCACCCAACCTCCGCGGATCAGCCGCTGGATCTAGGATTTCTTGATGAGGCCATTCTCTCGGTCGATCATGCCGATCCATGCTGGAAGATGCACTTTGACGGTGCCTCCCGGAGCCCCACCGGTAGAAGACTCGATAGTCCTAAGCTCAACAGAGTGGGCTTGGGTATCGTCTTCATTACCCCGGAGTGAGCCGTGCTGCCATACTCTTTCCTGTTGTCATAGGGCTGTACCAACAATGAGTCGGAATACCATGCCCTCATCACTGGCCTCGAGTTAGCTCTCGAGCTCGACGTGCCCCATCTGTGTGTGAAAGGGGACTCCGAGCTGGTCGTTAAGCAGATCAATGGCGACTATGTTGTCAGGAAGCCGGAACTTGTGCCATTGCTAGAGTTCACCCTCCTCCTGATGGCCCAGTTCCATTCTCGGTCAGAAATTTTCCATATTCCCCGGTCACAGAACGGTCGAGCAGATGCTTTGGCCAGCCTTGCTACGTCACTCGCGGAGCCTGAACAGGACAACCTGATCATCCGCATGACGCACCGCAGACTCATCGCTCCCGTTATCCCGGAGGGAGATCGCGGCCCGTCGGTAAGTAATCTCACCACGGTTGCCCCTATGACTGGAGCCCCGAGTACCACAGATATGGCAGTCGAACCAGCCCCTGATTGGAGGACGCCTTTGGTTGAGTACCTCCAACATGGCATTCTCCCGTCGGATCGGGCTGAGCATGAGCGAGTTCGACGCCGCGCATCGCAGTTTGTCCTCCAGAGTAGTCCCGACCTGGAGAAGATCCTCTATAGACGCGGATTTGATGGTGTTCTCCTCCGTTGCCTTCAGGGAGTTGAGATCCCATGAGTCATGCAAGAGGTTCATGCTGGTTCATGTGGTGCCCACCAGACCGGGCCGAAGCTGTCCCACCAGATTTGGAGGTTGGGATACTTCTAGCCCTCCATGATCCATGACTGCATCGAGTATGCCAGGAAGTGCCATGCGTGCCAGGTTCATGCGAACTTTGTGCATCGGCCGCCGGAGCCTCTCCATACCACCAGATATTCTTAGCCCTTTGCAGTCTGGGGGCTGGACGTTGTGGGACCTTACCTGCCGGCGACGGCTCGCCAGTGCCGGTTCATTCTGACCGCCACGGAATTCTTCTCCAAATGGGCAGAGGCGATTCCGCTCAGAGAGGTCAAATCCTGTTCTATCGCTGACTTCGTGACCTCCAACATCATTTATCGATTTGGAGTGCCTCACGCTATCCTCACGGATAACGGAGCCAATTTCTGAGCAGCCGAGTTGAAGAAGTTGTACGCCAAGTACAACATTCGCTCGAACCATACATCTTGCTATCATGCGCAGGCGAATGGGAAGATTGAGGCGTTTAACAAGACCCTCTCTAACATTCTGCAAAAGATGGTTGGTCAGAACAAGAAGAGTTGGCCGGAAAAGCTCCCCAACGCCCTCTGGGCTTATCGGACGACAACTCGCAATTCCACCCAGATGACCCCTTATTCCCTGGTGTATGGAGCTGAGGCCGTCTTGCCCATCGAGATCCAGTTACCGTCCTTGCGCACTGCGGTCTACGACCAGCAAGCGCCGGGCAGAGCTGCTGAAACCCGTCTAGTCGAGTTGGAAGCACTGGATGAGAGTAGGCTTCGCGCTTTGCACAACTTGGAGAGGAATCAAAGCAGAATGGCTCGAGCTTTCAATAAGAAGGTTCGCCTCCGCTCCTTCCTGCAGGGTGACCTAGTACTGGCCCTATGAGCACCAATGATCCCCGACAGGAAGCCGCCCAAGTTAGAGCCCAAGTGGGAGGGACCTTTTGTCGTCCACAAGGTCTATCCCAATGGCGCGTACTCCCTAGCGACTATGGATGGTGAGCGTGTCACTCCTCCCACCAACGCTAGGTTACTCAAGTAGTACTTTGCCTGAGTGTAATTCGTCCTGCATGATGCTAAACTGCACCACGTCCGAGCTACAAGACGTTAAACTGTTCAGCATTCGTCCCGCATGACGTTAAACTGCACTCCGTCCCGCATGACGTTAAACTGCACTTCGTCCCATATGATGTTAAACTGCATTCTTCCACGCTGTAGGACGTTAAATTGTATGCTCCATTGTCCCGCATGACGTTAAACTGCACTTCGTCCCGTATGACGTTAAACTGCACTTCGTCCCGCATTACGTTAAACTGCACTTCGTCCCGCATGACGTTAAACTGCCCCTCAAGAACTACGTACGGCTTGATTCCCATCCTTATGGGATACGTAGGACCGCCTGGATGCTTGTGTTCCAGGTCCAACCCCGTCTCTTGGTTGATCACGGGGATCTGCCGTCATTTGGTTTCTCTCAAGATGAGTCCTCCTTCCCTTTCCGGTGATCTGTTAGCATGTTTTGGGGTACTCCGGTCTATGACCTGTAGTTTCGGATTCAATCTCGACAAGTCCTGTGTTACTTGTCGGGCCTCGCGCTTCCTCTTGTTCGGGCCTTCCTGGGCAGCAAATCGATATGAATCCTGCGCTTGAGCGGTTGATGCTCGTTTGTTTGCCTCATCCTAGGCTGACACGATCGGATGTTGTGTTACGAATATGATCAGCGACATCCTTGATCGCCATGTCAACTCTTTCAGGCTCTGAACATTGGTTGTGCAGTCCTTGTCACACTCCGCCTCAGTGCGTTGTAGTGGAAACTCGACACTCTCTCTTCATACTGACCCTCAGTACACCCCTACACGTTAGGCAGGCCAACCAGGGTAATGGTGCCATTAGAGGCTCCCACGATATAAGCACTAATGATATGCTAATTTCCTCCCTAAAGGCCATGTGTAGCTAGACCCTCGTACCCATGAGGATGAAGGAGTCGCCCGAACAATCGCGTTCTGGGCCCAGTATAGCTGGAGGCTAGCATCTCTACCCCTCGGTTGATAGACATATGCAGGCCCCTATCCCAGGATCCTTCTCCTGGAATTGTGTGTGACCGCAGGGCTGGGATGTGTCCCCACCTCCGTTGGGTCCTCCGTATCGCAATAAGTGGATTCCTCCATGGTCCGAACCACACGAACTTAAACTGTGTTGCTTGGTCTTACCACACGACCGTAAATTGTGATCGTCTTGGCCGCCCGATGAGAAACGGCACTGCATCGTGATGTTCTCCTCAGGGGACACTCACGTTGGGTGCTGGTTAATAACCACGCCATTTATCAATGCCTTTCATGGCTTGATTATTGTGGTGACGTAAGGGATTTATTAATCACAGGGATGTCGCTGCACAAAGAAAAACCATCCACCTTTAAGGACAAACAAGAAATATCAAATACCTCTTCTTTTGGGTGCGAGGGCTAGACCCGCACCCCTCCCCGCGCTGGTGCCTGATTGTGTTGTTCCGCGCTTCAAGAACTACGTGTGGCTTGATTCCCATCCTTATGGGATACGTAGGAACGCCCGGATGTTTGAAACTTCGGGTCCAGCCCCCCAACTCTTAAAGATTCCCCCTTCTCTTGGGAATCCGCCGCCTTCGGGTCACCCTCAAGGCATGTCCCTTGACCCCTTGCAGTGGTCCACCGGTGTCAAGAGAACTCTGGTCTATTGCCAGGAGGGTCAGGTTCAGCTTGGTCAGGTTCCTTCCACCTTTCAGGCTTCATGCTCCCCTTCATTCGGACCCATCGCCTACGCCCTGGGTGGAACCCCCGTGAGCGGTCTGGATACAATTCCTCAGTGCTCTCCCACCGATCCGGGCTGGTACCCCCAAGGGCCTTGGGCAGCAAATCGATATGAATCCTGCGCTTGAGCGGTTGATGCTCGTTTGCTGCCTCATTCCATCAACGGTCAGTGCGATATTGATGCTGCTTTTCCACCACGGTCGGCAGTACTCCCATATCGTTACGCCGGTGCCCTCAGTCCTTGAGTGAATGGCCGCATGATTCACATTACGTTTTCCACCTCCCATTCTGACCAGGAATTATCTCGGCACTCTTGACACTATCCCTCAGTGCATCTTCGCATATCCAGGGGATAGGACCATGATGTGGCGTACTTTGAGGTCCCTATGGTCCGAGCTCTAAGACCTTAAACTAAGATCTGCCCCTATGGTCCGAGCTCTAAGACCTTAAACTAAGATCTCCCTAATCAGGGTTCTACGTCCCACATGACGTTAAAACTGCACTCTCAGAACTACGTGTGTCTTGATCTCCAGCCTGATGGAGTACGTAGGAACTCCCGGGCATCTCGACTCGGGTCCAGCCTCAGGGATCGTTGAGTCCCGCCCCTCCTCGTCGCCGGCCGTCTGGCCTGGCTTCTAGTAGAGTGGTGCGGTTGTGATATTCTCCCTGATTCAGCTCGGGATGCCCCATTGCAATGATGGGAAGCGACAGTTTCCTCGTCAAAGAGGTTCTGTCTGAGAATTGGGGTGATTCACGGCCAGATTAGTGCATCCGCCTAATATGCTTTCCCCACAGTGGCGCAATTTTGGGAGCGTTAGATTCTGTCCAAACAAATCATCACTTCGCCCCATGCTTCACATGCTCTTTTGGTCCGGATTTCCACCCTTGTGTCTGAAGGAACCCCCAAAGTGGTATTGATGATGACATGTGATCCGCCTCCTGCAATATGAATGATGACCTTCGGTCCGTCTATTGCAGTAGTATGGTCGATTGATCCATTGTCCGCTTGCCGTCTTGGGCATTTCCTGGAAGACTGACTGTCGTGGATTTCTGAATTCGGGACACGCGATTCACCCTTTTTCATTTCCCTATGTTCGGATAAAGTCTCAACGCCCCTAGCGTTGTCCCGCTCGTGTGTCGGAACAAGTTGGGGGGATGGTACATTGATTAGGTCTGAGGTCTCCTTTCCTAGGAATGATCTCCCTCTTTTCCTTAGAAATCCAGGCCCAATTGTGGATGCCTGAAGCTTGGTTAACGCTACCGCAAGACAATGGATTGTGGTTCAGCACATTAAGCCAAAATATGCAGATAAATATGTTGATTCATAAAAATGGATCGAAGTATTGAGTAGCGGAAGCAAAATGTTCTGGGAATGGAAAAAACAAAGCCCCTATGGATTAGCGTGCTGAATGAATCTTTCTAACGCCGCTACCCTTTGGTTGGCGGCCTCCAGAGCTGCTTCTCGCTCTCTGCAGGCCCTCTCTTCGTCGGCGGTCGCAGCGCGCAGCTCGCCGATCCTGGCCTGTGCACGCTCCCGCTCGACTTGAAGTGTGACCATCTGGTGGCCCGCCTCTGTCAACTGTGCCTGGGCGTCATCTAGCTGGGCCGTCAATTTCTCCACAAGCTCAGTGCACGCTGCGACAAAGGCCTCCTTCTCTGCCGCCTGCCCTTTGAGGCGCCGGACTTCCTGCTCCGCCACGAGGAGCGCCCGCGTATTCTCCGACATGTCCCGACATTGTGCGACGTCGGCACGCTGGCGGCTCTCGTGCATCTTTTCGGCCATGAAATCATGGACCGTCAGATGGAGGCGTCGAGCATCAGCTCCCCCGGCACACAGGAAGCGCAACCAGGTTTGAAGCGATCCCATGCGCCCCAGCCACTCCGATGGGGGTCGCTTGAGGAAGCCATGGATGCACTTCCACCCCCGGCGGCGCGTTATCCGGCTCTCCTCGACCACCTCTGAGTCCGAGTCGTCCATCTCCTCGGGGTCGGCAGGCCGGTAGGTAGGGAAGGCAGCCAGCAGGTCTGCTGCAGGGTCTGCCCCTGGGATATCCTCACATGGGATAGGTTCCCCAACATCTGGGTGACCTTCTTCTCTCTCCCCAGTGGCGTCGACACCCTCATCAGCCCCCGACCTCTCTCCGATGGCAGCACCGCCGGCGTCCGCTGCCCCCTGATCAGCAGTTGGTGGGGCCGGCTCGGTGTGAGAAGTCTGTTCTGGAGAAGGAGGCATGTCTGCCACTGGTCCACTCGTGGATTGCCCGGGTTCGACAGCCCGACGAGCCTCCAGTATTAAGATCACTGCGCAAGGCATGCCGTGGTTAGTCACAGATCGTCAACGGAAAGCACCAACAGTAAATTAAGAAGACTTACGGGAATCCAGAGCGTCATCTTCCGCTGTCCCGGCCGCCGTAGGAGCAATTGCAGCAGGGGACCCCTTAGCGCTTGTCAATTAAATGATGGGTGTCTAGCCCCCGCCCTGTCCTGCTGGCGCCTCTCCTACTCCTATTGAGGATTCCTGACCAACATTCATGCACTCCTGAGGAAGGTGAAGAAATGGGTTTGAAGCTGCATAAGAGAATGGATGAAGTAGGTTGAGAAGGGATATAAGCGGACCTCAAGGAGCTCAGTGATATCGATGTCGTCAGAGCCGACCACCTCGCCGCTCTCCCGCGGGCTCCCCGGATGGGACCTTCCCTCAGAGCCTTCATCCTCCCCCGTCTCCTCCACTTCCTCGGAGTCATCGTTACTATCATCTTCCTCCGGCGGCATCTGTTCTGGAGCAGGCTCTAGACCGAGCATCACCTTCACCAGAAGGGACGGCTCCGCACGCTGACCACGTTGGCGTGCGTACTCGTCCATGGCCGTAAGATACGCATACCGCCGGTGGAAGTTCACCCTGTCGGCGACCTGAAGGCGCCCGACCTCTGGCAGATGGATCCCTTCTCTGGTTATCTTCTGCCAGATGATTTCGGTCCCCAGCGACTGCCGCAGGGTCATCCAGGCCGACCACATTGCTGGGAAGACTGCATCGTGGGAGGGTTCGAGCTGACGCCTTATCTGCTTCCCGTGCCGCTCCCTGACCACCGCATGTTCCCCCTCTCTGGGCGCCGAAGCCGTGGCGGCAGTCTGCGATGTGCCCGCCGCCGAAGTCCCTGCCCGCGCCGGCTCCGCTGCTTGGCGCGCCTCCGTTCTCCCCCGCGTAACGGCGCCTCGCCTCCTTCCTTGACGCCCGGTCTCCGCACGGGTGACCTCGAGCCGCCGAACTGGCTTCCGTAGAAGCCCCTCGGGGTACGCGATGGCCCAGTGTTCGGGGTACTCGGTTTCCATGCCTGCGTCGACCCCGGTAGGAGGGAGAGTGATGACATCACCAGAGCCGAAAGCGGCGAACATTAACCACATCTGGCAAAGGATTAAAGGGTTTGTCTCCTTTCGGACAGCATCGAATACCCTCTTCGGCATCCGTTGAAGGCACCCGAACTTCCTGGCAAACCGGGTTGGCACGTAGGGCTCGCAGATCACCTTCCCATCGATCCGAGCCACGAGCACCCCGCCCCGCATGCTCAGGAAGTATTCGTGCTGCTCCAGCAGACCCTGCCCATTGTCGATCATCTGGCCAATGGGAGTGGGGAACGGGCTGAAGTTGAAATTGTCATGATTGCCAATTCGAATCCTCACGCCCTCCTCATTTAGGGTCATCCGAGCGACCCCCACGATGTTCAGCAGGGAGGGTCGCAGGCCGTTGCCCGGAGGAATGACGACGTTTGGAAACATGTACCCACCGAGGTGAGCAGCCACCTAGCTGTGGAAGAATTGAAAGGGCCCACAGACCCTTCGTGGCGACCCCCCTCGCGAGATGCGTCCCAGGATGGCGTACAGCTTAGCCATCACTGGGACCCCGAGGTTGAATCTCTTGTTGGCGGCCATGGCGCCCGCCATCACCAGTGTCGCCGGGCGGACGCCCATCCTCGCTGTAACAGCCCGAGATTTTATGAAAAATATTCTTTTTTATTTCACTAATGTCTTGTGTTGTACGCTACACCAAAAGGAGCTTGCACAACACGCATTCTTGACTTGCCTTGCATTACACGCAATCACGACCTTCCTCGATAGCGTGTGTAGTATGCAATACCGAGTTTCACTAAACAACGATATGCTATTAAAATATTATTATAACTAGCTGTTATGAATAGTAATAACCACATTTTTAAATTTTAGAAAATTTAGCTCTCAAAATGGACTTCATTTTTGGATTCGGAGTATCGAATTTAGCCTAAGGTGAAATTTTGGTACTTTTCGGATAACTTTCATATTCTGATGAATAGTGAAAATTACTAAATTATAATTAAAAACAACTTTTTTAATCGAAATAATTAATAGTGATAAATTATTAATTAGAGTGGTTTTAAAGTATATTTAGAATATATTTTTACAATTTAATACAATTTTGGTCATTGGTTGTAATTTCACATTTAAACCAGACATAATCAAGTGTCAATCTTTTGATATATTTTGTTTCCTAAAAACAGGCTATTTATTTTAACAGCGGGATTTAATTATAAAATTAATTAATGCAACTTCTATGTTATGAATTTGGTAAAATAGATTTCATTTTTGAATTCGGAATATGAAATATAGCTTAGGATGAAATTTTGGCATTGTTCTGAAAAACATCAATTTTTGATGAATAGTGAAACTACTAAGTGGTAGTTAAAAAAACTGAATTTTTCATAAAACTTAATTTTACCGCTTCTGTGAATGGAATTTCAAAAATCCGAGAGACACGGTTGATGTCAGTAAGTAAAATGTGGTTCAATGAGATGAAAATAATTTTTGGTGAATAGTAACTTTTTACTTTTATTTACCACGGTTAAAAGTAAATAGGGTAATTAAGGGTAAAAATGATATTAATATTACCCTAACACATGTCCTAATTCTATTGGACAAGTGTATCTCGACCAAAAACAACCTTAAGTGTAAAATATTATCATTTAGGCCCACTTGGATTAGATTAGGACATTTATTATTATTTAATTCAAAGAAGAGTTAAAAGAGTTAAAATCAAAGTTTATTTACTAAAACATTTTTAATATGGGGTTATACATAAGATAAATTCGACTATAAATATTCATTAGAAAGATAAAAAGATTTACTACATAATTATATTTTACTTATAATTTTTATACTTTAAATAAATAATTTATTTATGACACAACGATGATGCAGTAATTACCCTTTTAAGGAAATATTAACATAATTTATGTTCTAAATGCTCAAATGAATGTAATTTGAGACTTTTTATGAATTCCACTAATTTTCAAGGTTACTATGATATATTAGTGTTGATTTAATCCACTTGGTTAGAACATATAATTCTGTTATGACTTTCACAAAAAATCATATATCAAATAGTGTCAAAATTGACACAAAATAGTTTTTAAATCAAATATTATATTATTATTTGTTATTTTATTCCTAAAAATATAAGGTTCGGCCAAATGACTTAGATAAGGATATATATATTAATAATAAACAATTTGGGGATCGTTTGGCATGTTATAGTAAGTTTATTAACCTTATAGTGTAAGAAAACAAAAAGACACGGTAAAAGTTAAATTATTTAACTTAGAGTTAAATCTAATTGATAAGGTTAAAATAATAACCAAAACTTGTCTAAATCATATTGGTTGATAGGATTTAGACCCATCCCCACTTTAGCTTGGAAATAAGACCCTTTGGAACCATTATAAACCGATTTTGACTTTAATATAAAATAATATTTTGAGATATTCCTAAGGTGCCCCTCTCCTCCCTTATAAAAGGACACCTCCTCCCCCCTCCTCCTCACACCAATTTGAGCACTCAAGCTCGTCCAACCTCTGCCAAAATCCCTTCTCCACTTCCCTAGAATAATCCTAGTGGTCATGGTCTTCTTCAAAGACCAATCTTAGTTGCCTAAGTGGAGGATTCAAAGAGGCGTTTCAAAGAAGAGGTAATATCCATTACCGATCTTTTCAATTTCTTTCTTCTTCAACTTCTTCTTCCTTAGTTGTTTCATGATAAAGTAATAACATCAGTATTTATTATATACTGATATGTTATTATAAATATGAAACAACTCTAATTCACCTTCTATCCATCCTACGGAAAAATGAAATCACCGCGCGTGCGTACGTACGGAATACCGTCTCCACGCCGTGGTGTAATCTATTTTCCACCACCACCTTACATGGATGGGTATAATGGTGTAAAAAATAACTATACATAGTTATTAAAACATCATATTGATTATGATATATTGTATAATCCACTCCAATTCAATTCAATATTTATGGAAATGATATCATCGCTCGTGCGTACGTACGGACTACCGTCTCCACGACGCGATGAGATTCATTCTCCATGATAACCATTTAAGAATGATTATAAAGTATATATAAGAAATAGTAATGAAATATATGACATTATAAAGCTACTGGATTTATGTATATATATATATATGTATGTCATCTACTTACTTCCATTCAAGACAATAAGGAAACGAAAACAGCGTTCATGTGTACGTACGGACTACCGTCTCCCTGAACGGTGTTTTTCATTTCATTTATCTATCTATTATATATATATATATACTGAATATATATGATATATAAATCATATTTTATATTCTGGAAGTAAGTAAATCATGATATAATTAATAATAATGTCAAGAACAACAAGTCAAAACACCTACGATAAATGAAACGATTTTACCCAAAACGCTTCTTTAACATGGAATTTACAAAAGAACGGGTAATATAATGTCATAAGTGAACCATATATGATATCATAAAAATGAATATGATTCTTTAATAAGTCAATGACATTATTTAAATCATTATACAGGAGGTTCGGACACATACGAAGCTAATCGGACCTAAGGTAAGGGAAATGTCACAATCTCATTTTTATCCGAGATTGTTTATACTTTAGAATTTACTGGGGTGTATTTTATCATCCACATCCATGTTTCCTCAATATGTAATATTATTTCCATTAACCTACAATTATTTAAATCCAATTTTACCCTTTGGTCAGTTTTTAGTAAAATATATGAAAGGAATATTTTGTCGTTTTTCGTACGAGGTACTTTTTGACTTTTCCGAAAAAAGTACGAAGAATGTTTTTCTAACTTATACGGCATGAATGGATTTTTAAAACATTATTTCCAAGAAGCTTCCTTTAAAAGTTTTCAAGTTTATTTTTAATCAACTTCTTTAAGTTTAAAGTTATATTACATGTTAAGAATGGAAAAATGTTTTTGAAGAAGAAATGATATTTTCCTCAAGAATGGAGTTCAAGTGTTTTATCAAAATTATTTTCCATCTAAGATAATAAAGGGTTCTGTTTTTATCCCTATTATTACATGGATTTGATTATGTTGTGATGGAAACATTTTTATGAATTCCTTTATCTTATATGAATTGTTTTATGATGTCATGTTGTTTAAGAGTCCCATTTTTATTACATTGGTTATGCGATGATGTATGATTTATGATTATGTGGCACACATAAGAAAGGATTCATTATTAGATGGGTGGGACCTATATCTCCCTCCAATGCATTGGGTAAAGATTTTATATCTCATGAGATAGACATGGCTGAAATGGTAGGTTATACCGGTTCAGTGAAACAAGACTGAAATGAGGGTTACTCGATTCAGAAAGGGACTTTGTCCACTAAGATAGTCTTGGCAATGAGTCTTGACTAACAAGAAATGATTCTCTATGATTATGTGTGTATGCCACAAAGTTTCATGTTTTAAGTTATGATTATTGGGATTTCATTTCACTACTATGATTTATCCCATGTTATGAAATTATGATCTCTTTTGCAGGTTAAGATTTCCAAAAGTTATGTGCTTGTGTATATGATGTGATTGATATTTCTTTTGATTACCCTTACTGAGCATTTGAGCTCACCCTTTTATGTTTTCTTTTCCCCAGGATATAAAAAAGGGTTTTAGGTAAAAAAAAGGGAAGATCTTTATGGGAGATATTGAAGATCTTTCACCACGATTAGAAGATTATGTTTCGAGTTTCCAAAGACACTAAACTATTACGATCCTTGTGTGTGTGTTTTTGTTATGTACCAAGTATTCCGCAAAAGTAATGTAATGTCCATGTACGTCAAGCTTCGGGTCTCTACACTCGCATCCCACACTGGCAGGAGCCACCCACTCAGAAAGGCGGCCAGGAACGCCGCGTACCGGACATTTGGGTCCTGGGCCTCGTTGACGCGGTACCCCCATGAGTGGTAGTCTCCCGTCTCCAGGACCCGCCAGTACGACCCATTCCGGCTCCTCTGAGCCGCGGTCGGGCACCGCTTCCCCCTGCCTGGCATCTTGACCGTTGGGTCATGCTTCAAGAACTGGTTGAACCACTCCTTGTAGGCTATGTTCTTGCGGAAGTCCTTGACCCCGAGCCCCTGCGTAGCCAGGTCCAGTAGATGCCATGTCAGGATGGGAGTTCGTGACCTGTCGCCCCAGGTGTTCCTCGGAGGCAGGAACTCATCGTATTGGTAACCCTCCAGCGGGATAACTCCAATGCATTGGATGTCCCAGAGACCGATTCTGACCTCCCCATGATGAAGATGGAAGGTGTTGGTATCCGGGGACCAGCGGGTGAACAGCTCCGGCCCGAGCTCGGGCTGCTGGTAGAAGTGGAACTGTGACGTCCACACCGCCTCAAACAGGCCGATGTACCGCAGTTCCTCCGCGAAGTGATCGCAGGTGCGGCGTACCCAGAATGCCCAGGCCCACTCACTGGTGAAATTTCCCCCAGACCACAAGTCCCAGTCCTTCAGCCAGCCCTTGGTGTCGTCGGTGACACTCTGTCGATACGTGCTCGAGTAGAGGGCTGGAGAGTTCTCCACAGTAGGCTCACTCCCGGTAATGGTTCGCGTCCTTGGGTTCAGGACATAGACATCTAAGTGCCTAGTCTCCCTGGCAGGATGCCCGTTGTTGGTGATGTTATAGAGGGGAAGCTCGTCCTCCCGAGTCACCCATGTCCGTGGCGCATCGACCTCGAACCCTGGCACCGGAACCTCATCCATGATGCCGTAGTTCCAGAGTGGCAGGTTGTCCGACAGCGGATACGTCTTCTGGGCCGGTGTCAGCAAATCGAACAAGGATTGATTGTTGGAAACAATCTCCTTGGCTCCGTAGACCTCCTCGTTCGCCGCCATCCCAGTTCTGCGAATGGCGGCATCCCCCTCATTCACTTGATTCGCGGCCATCTCAGAAGCTCCAGGAGTCGTGTGGGTTAAGGGATGAGGCGTGCGGAATCGGAGGAGGCTAGTAGAGAAATTTGGGAGTTGGCGTGAAATCCTAGTGGACGACGCGCAATTGGGAAGTCTGTCGCGTAAAACCCCGGGTGTTCGTGCAAAAACAAGCCGAAATCCGGATGGGTTTGCGCGCCGAACGGGCGAATTTCGCGCCGTCAAAGGCAATTTCGCGCACGAGAGCTGGGAGGCTTATCGCGCGGAAAGCCTGTGTACGGCACACGGAACCCAGGGCCCCTATTTATAGGCGAGGCCGGGTGTCCGCGCCGCGCGGAAAGCGCTTTGCGCGACCAAGGCAGCGAATTTCGCGCCCGACACCCTTTTTGAGCGCCAAAGTCCCGCACCACCCAGGACTTCGGCATTCCGGCGTCTCCCTCGGAACCCGATCGTTGCGACCTATCGCCGATCAGATTCCGAGGGGGGGCTTTTGTAGATGCTGGAAAAGTCCGTTGCTCCTCTAACGAAGTTCCGGATGAGGAAAGCGAGGTCATATTTGGCATCAGAAGCATGTTTCGGAAGGCCCGAAGACCTTGCGCGAAATTTCGGAGGCCCGCGCGCAATATTGGCTAGGCGCGCGCAATCCTTCCGGGATTCGCACAATGGGCCGAGTCGGCGCGTAATTTTCCGCGCCCGACGCCCGTGCGCGACCCTCTTGCGCGTCGGGCCCCTATTCCGCGCCCGAGCCGAATTGCGCGCCCGCAAGCCGAATTGCCCGCCCGCGAACCGAATTGCGCGCCCGGGGTTTCATATAAATACAAGGCGACCCCTGACGTTTTGAAGGTTGCCAGAATTCGAAGGGTTGGTCGTGCGCGCAATCCCAACCCCTCCGCGCGCAATGCCGATCTTCAGGTAACCTCCTTTATTTCGCGCAAGCAAGCCTCGGGGTTCGCCTTCGCGTGCAACCCCTTTGGCTTCTTTCCTTTGACCAATTCCTCACCCGAAGGCTTTCGCGCGCAAAAGAAGCCTCTTGCGCGCAATTGCCCCCCGGGTGCGCACAATCCAGCCCGATTGCGCGCACCCCCCTTCCTAAGTGGCCATTCGTTAAAGAATGGTCCGTTGCCCCCCCACGCTATCAGAGGCCCGGTGCCCGCAGTCTTCGTCTTCCGCGCGCAAAGCGCTGGCCCAATTGCGCGCCAGCCCGCCCAATTGCACGCCGACCCGCGGTATTGCGCTCCAAGCTCCTCTTTTGCGCGCAAACCGCCGGGGTCGCCCCCTTTGACCCCCTGAGGGTACCCGCCTGCGTGGAGCCCGATGATCTTCATCCCGGGTGCCCGCACCGTGCGTTGTCTTCCCGCGCGGCCCTCCAGGCTCGCGCGAAGTGACACGGACCCATCGGCGGCAACAGTTCGTCCCGCACGACGTTAAACTGCATTCGTCCCGCGTGACGTTAAACTGCACTTTGTCCCGCATGACGTTAAACTGCACCTCGTCCCGCATTACGTTAAACTGCACCTCGTCCCGCATGACTTAAACTGCACTTCGTCCCGCATGACGTTAAACTGCACTTCATCCTGCAGGACGCTAAACTGCACCACGTCTGCGCTGCAAGATGTTAAACTGACAAGCATCTTCGTCCTCAACACACGACGTTAAACTGTACTTCGTCCGGCAAGACGTTAAACCATCCGCTTCGTCCTCAACACACGACGTTAAACTGTACTTCGTCCGGCAAGACGTTAAACCATCCGCATCACCCAATCTCGTGCCTCGCACGCAGGGTCCCCCCCGGTTTGGATGTGTCCCCCAACCGCTCGTCTCTGCAGGGATGTCGGGATTGCCCCTCTTTAGGGACGATTTATTGGAGTGGCCTTCGCCCACCAGGGTAGGGTATTACAAACCCCTAGTTTCTTGTGGGGGACTAAACATGTGTATCTCCATTGTGCTTCCCCACTGCCGAAGCCAGTAGAGGGCGGGACATTGATCGAGGTCTCTCACCTTCGGCCCAAGTCCCTCTTCAACTGAGCTTTGCCGCACTCAGGTTGCCTTAGTGCGTAAGTCATGACAGAATGAACTACGTGGACTTTGATCCCTGTCCCCTAAACAGGGTACGTAGGAAGCCTCCCTGAGGTTCAAGCCCACCACCTGGTCATCCCGGTCGTATTCACGTCGGTTCGTCCATCAGTGGACCCCTCCCGGGTTCACATTCGCATCGATTCACCTATGAATCCGCCCTTGTGGGGGACTGCACATGTGTATCTCCATTGTGCTTCCCCACTGCCGAAGCCAGTAGAGGGCGCGACAGGGATCGAGGTCTCTCACCTTCGGCCCAAGTCCCTCTCCAATTGAGCTTTGCCGCATACGAGCCTCCTTAGAGTGTAAGCCCCAAACACCAGCGCCCAGCATGACGTGAAACTGTGATCCACCCGGCCGTCCCATCCCCCTCTGTGCGAGGTGGTTCGGTTCAATCCTCCTCCCGGTAGCCTCGACATCCTTGTGAGTCGGCTTGCCATCGTCCAACATGACGTTAAACTGCATATCCGAACTATGTTGACTTTGATCCGCGCTAACGCGCGGTACGTAGGAAGCCTCTATGGGGTCCAAGCTCTTCACTCCATCATCCATCCTGATCCTTACCCGGGCCGCCACATCCCGGTGGGGTCATGCCATTTCATTCCACTCCACTTCACCCGGGAAGCCGCCCATGTGCTGGCCCCAGCGTCGGAGGTTCCCCACCAGGGGTTCTGTCATCTGATCCACTGCTCGTGTTGATCAGTCCGACGCCGTCCCCGCTGGACGTTAAACTTGCGGCATAACCCGTGTTAAACATGGGAAGCTGAGGAAAACCTCAGGTAACGCAGTTCCCCGCACCCAGCGTGGGATGCCTCAGGCCATCACGCCTTCGAGAAGCCCTATTAGGGACGGAATGCAGACATGCTGAGCCGCAGTGTTAAGACACGCCCCCAAAAACCAGAGCTACCCGGTCTCCTCATCGCAGGTTGCTGCCCCGACCAGACTCCTCGGAGCGTCTGGGCGGAAGCAGCGTAATTAACCGGTGTCCATGAAGATATGGCACCGGGAACGAGATTCACGAACATTCTTAAATCTATGAGAGAGACCCGGATTAGGCGACGAGTTCCGAGGAGAAGTCCACGGAAGGAGGAGCCGACATCCCATCATCCCGGTTTCGATCAAGGAGCAGACGTCCCTGAATAAGGGACGGATGCCGCCCGCCTTTGGAAAGCGGGACTGCGGGGCCACAAGCCGCGCTCCCATCCCCTCGGGTCGACAGGCGCACGCGCGAACGCGTCCTGGCGGAACAGCGTCGGAACCAAAACCCGACGCACATCCGCACCGAAACAATATGTTTAATCCGTGTTTTAAGTTTCATTTATATTAGTCTTATAGTTTATATTTTATAGCCTTTCAAAGTCATGTACTTGAAACAAAATCCGACATCGGAAATGCCGAATGTTCTACATAGGAAATGGAGTACGAGAATCCCACATCGGAAATACAGAATGATTTCCAGGGTAAGATCTCTTATAAAAGGGACCCTGGGTGAGTGCTTCTGTCAGAATCCGAACTACTTTAATGGAAGTACTACTGGATTTAAAATAGTAGATAAATTCTGCTAATTTTTTTGTTTATATATATATATATAAACAAAACAAAAAATAATAATTTTTTAAATACAAAAAATAATAGTTTTTTTATAAGAAAGGCGGCAACGGGGTTACCGCCTTTCACCTAATGACTAAAGGTGGTAGCTGCACTGCCGCCTTTAGAGCATATTTTTAATTTTTTTAACCTAATCGTTTTAAAAAATATATTTTAAAAAAAACGTATTTAAAAAAAATCCTTCAATCTCTTTATTTCTTCTCTCCCTATCAATGATTCATCACTCTTTTATTTTCTTTCAGAAAAAATAAAAATTATTTAAGTCTATATTTTGTCAATCACCCAAAAAAAACATCATCAAATGATACTGGGTACTCACGCAACAGGCTATCGTTGAGTCATTATCAAGTGCATTATCGATTAAATATGAATAAATTTAATATATTGAAAAATATATTAATTATAAATTGTAATGAATACTATATATTATATATAAATATAGAAAATAAATAAAATGTAGTAATTTAAAATATATTATTGTCTTATTCATTTTTATTTTTTTTCTTTCTATCCATATATTTATTAAATTTCACTCATTTTTAACATGAATTCATTAAATATTTTTTATTTATTGGTAATATTGACTGTTTGTTAAGTTTTTTATAATTTGATGATTTAAAATATTTATTCCTTTTTTATTTTTCTAATTTGTTCATTTATGATATTTTTATACATAATTATTCATTAATATATTTAATATTCTAAATATTTAAATATATTCATATCAATATATTTATATTATTCCCTTAAATATTATTTATATAATACAAAATATGTATGCTTATATTAAATAAGTCATATATTTAGGGAAAAATGTTTTATAATTAAAAGTTAATATTTATTAAAAATATTGACTAAATTGTATCGATTAGTGAACATTTTAATTAAATTCCATTTGATTTTTTTTCGATTTAACATATATCAAACATTTTTTACATTAATTTCATAGGTACATATACACAATTAATGTATTTTTATATACAACACATGCACACATAATATTTCATAAATTTATTAAATTTCTAATATTTATTTTAGAATTATATTTATCAACATAATATATTTAATATATATTATATTTCTAATCAGTAAATTATTTCATTTTTTATATTTTTCTTCAATATATTCTATTTATTACTTTTAATATTTTCTCTAATTTATTCAATTTTGGTTTCATTTATTCATTAATAATCTAATTTGTTTAATATTTTTGTAATTTCTTCATTTTCAATTTTTCAAAATTCAATATTTTTATAATCTTATCCATGTTTAATAGTTATTTATGCATGATTAATAATTTAAATTTAATGTTTTTAATATGGTTGTAATTTATGAAATTAATTTTTATTCATTTTTATTTTTGACATATGTATTTATAAATATTAATTTTAATTTTCTTTAGTTATCTATATAATAAATAACACTTATTCATTTTTCAAATTTATTCATTCTTATTATTTATTTCATTAACATACATTGCATATTATATAATATCATTGTTCAAATTAACATATATGAAACTTGTGTTGTAGAAACACACACACACACACACATTAATTTAACATACACATTTACATAATAAATGCAATCTTATATAGAAACACACATAATATTTAGGAATCCATTCCACCAGTAGAGATACAATGGCGTTCTGTTTAGACCCACAGGGAACCACCTTAGTGAATTCAGACCGGGTATCCCCTTTAGCTCTCCTCTTACATGTCATGTGCATTCTTAGGCCTCTTGTCGTTAGGCCCCACATTACATCGTCACCCTCAGAGGGCAACCTTGGGTGGTCCCCGAGTGGTGTACTGTCTGGGTCTGGGGAATGAAGGAAAAAAGGTTCGAGCCTGGGGGGTGGTAAGGTCATACCCACTGACCCTATGATCATCCCTTCATAAATTGTCGTCCTCTGACTTTGGGAGATGTTATCCCCCTGAACTGATAGACCGCACAGCCTCTAGTGGGGATATGATAGTTGGTTGCACAATTCCCAATGTATGTGGAATCTCATTTTTCTTAGGACTTACATGGGGTGGCCCCAACATTATGATATTTCTCTCACATCCTTTAGTGTGCATTTTTTGGGCTTTGGCTAACAAATCTCTCTCTTGAGATCTTTCTGATCCTGGGATGTAAGATATCGTCATGTTTTTGGGATGTAGCGAGCGACCCAATTGCATTATGATCTTACTATCCCCATCCTCTATCTTGATTGCACAATCCTTTTCAACATGGAAAATACATACAAAAAAGTAACAAAATATTGTTAGTCTCTCATATTCACATGAAACCCACTTCTTTGAAATTTCTGATGTAAGAAAAGTACCCTTAAAGAGGGGGCATAAACATCAGGCACAAATACGATCCTAACCAAAGGCCCCCAAAGTATTGAGTCATATCGATCCCAGTGCATGAAGGATCCTATCCTTTACCCAATAGCACGAAGGACATGCTTTGATCTCTACCAAAAAGGGATTCCCATAAGACCGATCCAACAGGGATTTTTAGAGAAGGACAGATTCTGCAGATCCGCATCTTTTTCCAGATCTTCCGTTGAAATTATATGGTTATCAAAAGTCTAGGGCATCCCACAGAAGAACTTCCTCTTATATTTCACAATAAAAAATTCGAACACCATGATACCTGCTCCAACATCCCATTTGGCGACCTCATCCTCAAGGAACTACATCCCTTAGAGAGTATTCTTTAAATTGATTACATAGAAGGATCATTATATCATGAACTTTCTAACCATCAGAAGCTCTATTCACCACATCAGGAAATCATCATCTTGATTTATCGTTGCTATGAGCTCTTTATCCTTTTCCGAAAGTGAGAGACCTTTCCATTGGTGTAATAGGTCATGGCCTATAAATATATTTATGTAGATTTATAATAATATACAAGTATTTATAAATATATTTACAAATATAAATACATATAAATATAATTATAATTATATATCTATAATTATATTTATAAATTCATATTTAAAATTCTTTTTATGTATTTATAATTGTTAAAATTTTTATTTATTTATAATTATATATATATATATATATAATTATATTTATAAATACATATATACTATTATTTAAATATATATATAATTATAATAATATTTATTTATAATTATATACATTTAAAATTTAAAATTATATTAATTATATAGGTCTTTATCCACACTATAATATTTATCACTGAGAAAACCTATCTTTATCAGCGCTTTTATAGTGCTGATAAATAGCGGTTTAGTCCGCGTTTTTATTTTAACGATAATAAAACTCCTCTTTATTAGTGATTTTTTCAAAGTTCTGATAAAACCCTTAATTTTTGTATAAATTAAACCCTAATAGAACTAATTTCTCTCACATCATTTAATCTCTCACAAAAGTCCAATTATGTCATCGTTCCCCCTCAACCTTCTCTTAGATTAACTAACCCTCTCAAACCCTAAGGTATGATATTTTTTCTACTCCTCTCTCATTCATCTATTTATTTATATTGTCCTCGATGCATATAGATTACCTCCCTCGACATTCCTGATATGGAACCACCATGTGTAGCCACCTCACACATACATGATATAGCTAAACTCATTTTATCCTCTGCGCATGAGATTCTCTTATTCTAGGTGCATGGATTACTTCTGCTTCTTTTTTCAAGCATCCTATAGCCCTTTTATTCTCCTTCTTATCCTTGTAGATATATAAGAGTTCAGTTTTTATTCACTTTGTTGGGTTCTTTTATTCTTCATGTACTGCTATCCTCGATGCAATGATATATATATTACACAGATTGTTTCTAGAAATATTGGTGGGGTGTTTCTTTTTTACTTTTACAGGACTAGGTTTTTTTACTTTGGGAAATGGGAGGGGTCGTTGCCACTTAATTTGGCACTGGATGGAAATGTGGTGACCAATATTTGTTAGTGATCAAATGCCCAGTAATATTTTAGTTTCTCACTACATTTTATAGATCCTAGAATTTATCATACATGACATTTGACCATTGAAAAATAGATATCGCCTAAACATTCCCATTCCTTCCACATCATAAGGTAATTTTAGAGTGAGGGCTTGGATCGAACTTCATTTTCCTTTGACTTGTTATTAGCCTTTACTTTTATAAATAGAAGAATTTTTCCACCCATTGAGGATGGTATTTTTATATTTATACACTCATCAAGCTTCACAGTGGATTCAAAAATCTTAACATTTCCCATTGAACTTTCTTTAACTTCTCACACAAACATATTGATGCTGAAATTGAATTTTTTCCTATGACTTATTGCTTCTAAATTTATTTTCAAAACATTTCATAGTTCATTTTACTTATATTTAACCTCTTCTTCCTTATCCTCTGACTTCTTCTCTACGAAAATTATCAAATTCAATTATTCATTCTACTTTAATAACATTTATTCTTTTATTGAATGGGTGAATTAAATAATATTTATTCAATGTTAGGGACCCTAATTCATATTATTTATCTTTATCAAACTTTGAGGTCTTTGAAATAAAATCCTTCAACTCTTAGTTCAATAAAAAATTCTTTTCATATTTTTCATTATTTTCATCACTATTATCTCTATCACTATGGAACTCATCATTATTAACTTTTTAAATCAATAACCCCATCTCTGATTTACTTAATGACTCGACTTCAATATCATAATCACCACTTTCCTCATCATATAATTTAGATAATAAATATATGTTTTGAGTTTTGAGAAATTATTATCCATTTTCTATGTTGTAAATTTTAGGAAGCAATACTTTTTAGTTTTATTCTTACGTGAAATTCTTATAAAATCACATTCATTTTCACATTCCTTTTCTAAAAAAGTTGGAAAATTGGTAGTCAAAAGTACAATATATCCACATTTTAATCAAATAAATGGAATTTTATATTAATAATTTTATTTTACTTTTCAAACACTCCATAAATATGTGTCAAAAAGTTGTGTATTGATTATATATATGTTTATAAAGTTTTTATTGTTGTTATTTGAGGATTCATCCTGTTTATGTGAACTGTTTATATTTGAATCATTCGTGAAACCAAAATTAGATTATTCTTTGGTTTTTCTAGTAGCTTGAGAAACCTAGATCGGGAATTTTGGTTCACATGATTTAAACTCAATAGTCTCTTCAAACATTGGGTTCTCAAGACCATGTGAGTGTGCCCTATCAATGTTTTCATTATTTTATAAAATATCAACTTCGGCTCCCAAGCATCTTGTCACAAAAACATCACCTGGGAAACCACATACCAAGTGAATAAATGAATAAACATAAAGTCCTCCATCGTAATAAATAGTATATATTATAGATAAATAGAGAAAAAAATAAATTGTATTAATTAAAAATATATTAGTCTCTTATTCATTTTTTAAATATTTTTCTATCTATTAAACTATTAATTAAATCTCATTCATTCTTAACATGCACTCATTTAATATTTTTTATTCCTTAGTAATGTTAAGTGTTTTTTTACTATTTTTATAATTTAATGATTTAAAATATTTATTTGTTTAATATTTTTTTTATTTTAAAATTTTAAAACTTTTTTCAACGTAATTATTCATTAATATATTTAATATTTTTAATATGAAAATATATTCATATAAATATATATAGTATTCCCTTAAATATGATTTATATAATAAAAAATGAATGTTTATATTAAATAATTCATATATTTACTGAAAAAATGCTTTATAACTAAAAGTTAATATTGATTAAAAATATTGACTAAATTGTATCGATCAATGAACATTTTAATTAAATGCCATTTTTTCAATTTAACATATATCAAACGTTTTTTAAATTAATTTCACAGGTACATATTAATAATCAATATATTTTTATATAGAACCCATGCAAACATAATATTTTAGTAATTTATTCCATTTTTAATATTCATTTTAGAATTATATTTAATAACTTAATAAATTTAATATATATTATATTTCTAATCGGTAAATTCTTTTCATTTTTTATATTTTATTCAATATACAATATTTGTTAAGTTTTATTTGTTTTCAAATTTATTCATTTTCAGTATTATTTATTCATTAATAATCTATTTTTTTAATATTTTTGTAATTCATTTATTTTCAATTTTTCATTGTTGAATATTTTTATTATATTATCCTGGTTCAATATTTAATTACACATTCTTATTCATTTACATTTACTTTTTTTAATATGGTTGTAATTTATAAAATTAGTTTTTATTCATTTTCATTTTAACATATGTATTTAGAAATATTCATTTTCATTTTTTTAATAATCCACATAATTAATAACACTTATTCATTTTTAAAATTTATTCATTATTATTATTATTTATTTTATTAATATATGTTTCATATTCTATAATATCATTATTCTAATTAACATCTATGAAACTTGTGTTGTACACACACACACACATTAATTTAACACACACATTTATGTAATTAATGCAATCTTTTATAGAAACACACACATAATATTTATGTAATATATTTAAATTTTAATATTCATTTTAGAATTTCATTTAGTAGAATAATATATTTTTTATATTATGTTTTTAATCACAATGATTATAAAATATTATATATCCATATTTAATCAACCCCCTAAAATCATAATGTATGTTATTATTTGTACTCCTCTCTCATTCATCAGTTTATTTATATTTTCCTCAACATGTATAAATCACCTCCCTTGACATTCCTGATATGGAACCACAACACGTAGACACCTCACACTTACATGATATAGGTAAACTCGTTTTATCCTCCACGCATGAGATTCTCTTCATCTAGGTGAATGGATTACTTTTTCTTCTTTTTTCACACAACCTATAGCCCTTGGATTCTCCTTCTTATCCTTGTATATGTATACAAGTTCATTTTTTCTTCTCTTTTTTTAGTTATATTCTTTTTCATCTACTGATATCCTCCATGTAATTGTATATATATTACACAGATTGTTTCCAGCAATATAGGTGGGGTGTTTTTATTTTTAATTATATAGGATTAGGTTTTTCTATTTTGGGAAATGGGAGGGCCTGTTGCCACTTAAATGGGCACCGGCTGGAAAAGGGGCGACCTATAACAACAAGAGATTTTATGAGAATTATTATTTTTAATTTCATTGATGTCTTGTGTTGTGCGTGACACCAAAATTAGCTTGTTCTATATGCAACACAATATTAGCTTTCAGTATACACAACACTAATCTTAGATCATGTTACACACAATTTCAAGTTCATTTGATAGAAGTTATTTTACGCAACATTGAGTGTATATATATATATATATTCAATGTATAAATAAAATATGGTTGGATTCTATTATACACAACAACAAATGAATCTTTCACTACACGTAACCCTGGCATGGCTTTCATTACATGCAACCGTGACCTTCCACGATAGCGTGTGTTATACGCAATACCAAGTTTCACTAAACGAGATATTATAATAATAATATTATGAACTAGCCATTATGAATAGTAATACCCACTTTTTGAAATTTTATAGATTTTATCTTTCAAAATGGACTTCATTTTTGGATTTGGAATATCGAAATTAGCCTGGGGTGAATTTTTGGTATTTTTTGAAAGCTTTCAATTTTTGATGAATAGTGAAAACCCTGGGTTACTATTTACAAAACTGACTTTTTATTTAAATAATTACTTATTTTATTTAAATTTATTTTAGGTAAAAATTGATACATAATACCTATATAAGTTCAATGTAATTCATTTGAGTCATTTTATAATAATTTTAGATATATTAAAAATTTATTGAACTTTTCACCGTCTTTTACCCACATCCTAGGAGAATTTGAAAATTTACATAAAAAATAATTTTAACGCTTCTGTGAGTGGAATTTCAAAAATCTGAGAGACACAGTTATTATCAAGGATTAAAATGTGGTTCAATAAGATAAAAATAATTTTTGGTGAATAGTAACTTTTTACTTTTATTTACCATGGTTAAAAGTAAATAGGGTAATTAAGGGTAAAAATGATATTATTATTACACTAACACATGTCCTAATTCTATTGGATAAGTTTAATTCGACCAAAAACAACCTTATGAATAAAATATGACCATTTAGGTCCACTTGGATTACATTAGGACATTTAATATAATTTAATTTAAAGAAGAGTTAAAATAGTTAAAATCAAAGTTTAATAACTAAAACATTTTTAATATAGGGTTATACAGAAGATAAATTCGACTATAAATATTAATTAGAAATCCATAAATATTTTCTACATAATGGTATTTTATTTATAATTTTTAGACATTAAATAATTTAATTTATTTATGACACAATAATAATGTAGTAATTACCTTATTAATGAAATATTAACATAATTGATGTTATAAATACCCAAATAAATGTAACTTTAGACTTTTTATGAATTAATATAATTTTATAGGTTAACATGACATGTTATTATTGATTTACATAACATTTTTAGATCTAACCATGTTGTTATGATTTTCAGAAAAATCAAATACCAAATAGTCTCAAAATTGACATAAAATAGTTTTTAAAACAAATATTATATTATTAATTGTTATTTTATTCCTAAAAATCTAAGGTTCGTCCAAATGACATAGATAAATATATATATATTAATAATGAACCACTTGGGGCTCGTTTGGCTTATTATAGTAAGTTTATTAACCATATAGTGTAAGAAAGAAAAAAGACACGGTAAAAGTTAAATTACTTAACTTAGAGTTAAATCTAAATGATAAGGATAAAATAGTAACCTAAACTTGTCTAAAACCTATTGGTTGAGATTATTTAGACCTATCCCCACCTTATATTCTAAATAAATCAATTTAGAGCTATCAAAAACCGAATATGACTTTATTATAAAATAATATTTTAAGTTTTTCCAAAGTTGCCCCTCTCATCCCTTATAAAAAGGGAACCCCTTACCTCTTCTCTTCACATCCTTTTGAGCCTTGAAGCTCGGAATACCCCTACCCATTTCTCTTCTCCACTTCACTAGCAACATTCTTGAGGTTCGGGTTTTCTGAAAATACCAACTCTACTTCCTTAAGAGGAAGCTTAAAGGAGGTGCGTTGAAGAAGAGATAATCTCTTCTTCCGATTCTCTCAAGTTTCTTTCTTCTTATAATTCTTCTTATTTTGTTGTCTCGTTATAAATTAATAACATAAGTATTACTTATATACTGATATGTTATTATAAATATGAAACAACCCTATTTCACCTTCTATCCATCCTATGTAAAACGAAATCATCGCGCGTGCGTACGTACGGAATACCGTCTCCACGTCGTGGTGTAATCTGTTTTCGACCACCACCTTACTTGGATGGGTATAATGGTGTAAATAAATAACTATATATGATTATTGTAAAGTGATATTGATTCTGAAATATTATACATACACTTCAATTCAATTCCATGATCATGAGAATGATATCATCGCTCGTGCGTACGTACGGACTACCGTCTCTACGATGCGATTAGATTCATTCTCGTTGTTAACCATTCATGAATGATTATAAAGTATATATAATGAATAATAAGGAAATATATGACATAATAATGATAATGTATTTATGTATATATATATGTATTTCATCTACCTAATTCCATTCAATAAGGAAACGAAAACAGTGTTCATGCGTACGTACAACCTACCGTCTCCATGAACGGTGTATTTCATTCAATTTATCGATCTATAATATATATATATATATGTATATGATGAATATATATTATATATAAATAATTTTTTAAATTCCGGAATTAATTAAATCAGGATATAAGTAATAATATCAAGAACAACATGTCGAAACACGTACAAAAAATGAAACGATTTTACACAAATTGCTGCTTTTACATCGAATTTACAAAAGAAAGGGTAATATAATGTCATAAGTAAACTATATATGATATCATAACAATGAATATGATTTTCTAATAAGTCAATGATATTATTTAAATCATTATACAGGAGGTTATGATACATACAGATCATATCGTACATAAGGTAAGGGATAACCTTTCCAATGTCATTCTTATCCGAGATTGTTTATTCGTAAGTATTTACTGGGGTTATTGTTATCATCCATGTCCATGTTTTCTAAAAGTGTTTTTATGTATGTTTAATGTCCTTTTTAACCATTTTTTACTTTTACCACATTTTATGAAAGGAACATTTCTTTTGTTTACCAAACGAAGAACTTTTTGACTTTTCTGAAAAAAGTACGAGGAGAATGTTTTTTTAACTTATACGGCATGAACAGATTTTTACAGTTTTATAACACCTTATTTTCATGAAGATTACTCCACAATATTTCATGACTATTTTCAAAAAAATCATATTTTTTAAAAATTTCATGGCATTTTGTGAAAATAAAATTATTTTGAATAAGAAAGGATATTTTCCTCAAGAATTTATTTCAAGTGTTTTATCAAAACCATTTTCCATCTAAGATGACATTATTTCATATGTGTATGTTTCAAGTATAATGTATCTATGATTTAAATGGTTTGAATTATATTATGATGAAATGATATCCATTTATTTTATATGGATTATGTTATGATGGGATGATGTTTATGAAACCCATTTTATTCTTTGGGTTATGATGAATGATTTATGTTTATGTTGTGGCACAAGTAAGAATGATTTCATTATAAGATGGGTGGGACCTATATCTACCTCCAATTCATGGGGTAAATATTTATATGTCATGATATAGACATGGCTGGAATGGTAAGTTAATCGGGTTTAGTGTTATAGGACTGGAATGAGGAGTTAGCTCGATTCTGAAAGGGACTTTGTCCACTAGGATGGTGTTGCCAGCAATGCCTTGGCTACTATGGAAATCATATCATGTGATTAATGTTTTTCCACAATTACATGATTTATCACCATGCTATTTTATGATTATTGATGTTCCATTATGATATATTCCTTACGTACGGCCATGTTTTATGTCATTGCTCAAGATTTTGATGTTTAAACATTATGTTCATGTTTTTAAGTTCAAATGTATATGGTTTGTTTTATTTTATCCATGCTTACCCTTACTGAGAATTTTAGCTCACCCTTTATATGTTTTCTTTTCCCCAGGATATAAAGAAAGTTTTTAGGTAAGAAAACAAAAGGGGAATATCATTATGGGAGATGTTGAAGATCTTTCACCATGATTAGAAGATTATGCTCCGAGTTTCCGAGGACACAAAACTATTAAGGTCCTTGCATGTTGGTTTTTGTTATGTATTTATGTATTCCGCAAAAGTAATGTAATGCCCATGTACGTCAAGATTTGGGTCTCTACAGTTGGTATCAGAGGAAAGGTTTAGTTACCCTTTGGAAACTAGGATTTGAAAACTTTAGTGAGATCCCTTGAGATATTTCTGTGGTATGTCTAGGGATGTCCCTAAGGTTAAGTATAAGTATAGATTATAGTCCTACAATTATGGTAATGATATTAGAATTAAACCTAATATGTTAGATATTGAAGGTACACCCCCTTTATTATGTTGTTTTCCCTAGAATGATTTTTGCCTCTCACACTATTCTTTTTGGGTTTTAGAAAATGGCTGGAAACAGAAAGATTCACGATAATAGAGGATATGATGGACAATGGAATGCTATTCTTCATTAGCAACCAAATGAAACAAGATTTGGAAGTCCAAACATAGTTATTATGCCTAATCAGAAATCTCATAATATGATCAATAATCTCAACTTTTGTAAGTTTCCTAACTCAGATGGTAAGAGAAAGATGGAGTTTCATAATGATCATAGAGGAAAGAATGTTCAATTTCTGTCATGTAAATCATGTGGGAAGAGGCATCAGGGAGATTGTTTCAAAGGAACTGGGAGATTATTTGGGTGTGGAAAAGAAGGACACAAAGCTAGGAAGTGCAAAAGAAAAAGGTTTAGTTAACACCATGGACAAAGATAATGGTATTTCTAAGACATCAAAAATGGTTAAATGTTTTAAATTTGGATTGTATGGGCATTATGAAAACCAATTCCCTAAGGGAAAATCTCATGAAGAGACTCAGCATGGTCATATAGGTAGTATTTATGTTTATGATGATGAAGATACTACAAATGATATATGAGATGAAAGAAATGACGAAGCTCAGTCAATGGTTTAAGAATATAGTGGAATGATTGTATGTTTATCAAGAGTTATGTTGTATAGGTAATTTAATGTTACTATGGAATAAATACACATATAAGTATTGTTACACTATTGTTTTTCCTAAAGTATTTGAAAGTATATATTGAATGCTACCGGTAACCATGAAAGGTTAATTCATATATTTTTTGAAATAAGATGATATGCACATAATGAAGGGATAAGGAGATAATGAGATGTTTTATAGTATTCATGAACTCATGATTGATATAAGGATTAAGTTATATCATGGTTTGAGTATATAGAATTTTTGGGATTTTGGTATGAGGAAAGAGTTAACTTTTGACAGCACTCATGTTTTCACCAAGGTTCTATGGTAATTCATGTTTCATGAGAATACATGATTAGGGTATTCACATGTTTGGAATGTGACCAAAAAGACATATCGTATGATAAATGATGGTATTCACATGCTCGGTAGATGACATTTCAAGTAATTTTTATCTTTATACAATGATATTGGACAGAAGTATTTTGGATAAACCTAAATATTGGAATAGATTATGTTAGATATTAGATAGTATTGTTTAAGGCTAGAAATTTTGTTATGTTATAATAGTATAGTTTAAAAAAAGGACAACTCGTAGGATGGGCGACAACCCGTCGCGTCGGACAAGGTTGCAGGAATCGAACCAACAACTGAAGTGCGACAGACCTTTATCGCCTACCACTGGCCTACAAGAAGTCCCTGGTTAGTAGAAAATAGTTTTATTAAGCGGTATGATAGATGAAGTATAAGTCCATTTTTGGAATCATATACGATTAACCTCACATTAGATGGACTTATGTATATTTGATAATTTTTTCTAACCTTTTGTTTGAGACATATGGAATGAGCCATCATTATATCACATGATCTACTAACACTTCACGAATGAAAAATTCAACTTCATTTCATTAAGAGATGAAGTAGAAATTGTTCAAGGCATGAACAATGGTGATAATATACCGAAATAAAGTAAGTATTTCTTCTAATTCAAATTCTTCAACTTTAGGGAAATGATCTTGAAAACCAAAAATGATGTCCTACTGCCCTTATATCTGATGAATCAGATGGTACCTTAGATCATCACAAATTTATGGCTTTGTGATTGTTGGCTTTTTCATATCCATGTTATCTACCACTCTTCATTAGAACATGACAGTTAGATTTCTCTTCCATATCCATATTTTCACATATGTTCTCCTATATGGAAACCCAGGGATAAGTTAATTTGGGTAACTTTTATGTTTCAAACATTAGTTTTTAAAATTAAGCTTTAGTATTCATTTTTACGATGTGGGTTTCTATTAAAGAAAATTTCAAGTATTAAACGATTTATAACCCCGATGAATTTCGAGGGTGAAATTCATTTTAAGGGTGGTAGAATGTAACAACCCGAGATTTTATGAGAATTATTATTTTTAATTTCGTTGATGCCTTGTGTTGTACGCGACACCAAAATTAGCATGTTCTATACGCAACACTGTATTAGCTTGCAGTATACACAACACTAATATTGGATCGTGTTACACACAATTTCAAGTTCGTTTGATAGAAATTATTTTACGTAACATTGAGTGTGTGTATATATATATTCAATGTATAAATGAAATATGGTTGGATTTTATTATACGCAACGACAAATGAATATGTCACTACACGCAACCCTGAATTGGCTTTCATTACATGCAACCGCGACCTTCCATGATAGCATGTGTTATACACAATATCAAGTTTCACTAAATGAGGTATTATTATAATATTATTATGAACTAGCCGTTATGAATAGTTATACCCACTTTTTCAAATTTTATAAATTTTATCTTTCAAAATGGACTTCATTTTTGGATTCGGAATATCGAAATTATCCTAGAGTGAATTTTTGGTATTTTTCTGAAAACATTCAATTCTTGATGAATAGTGAAAACACTGGGTTACTATTTAAAAAACCGACTTTTTATTTAAATAATTATTTATTTTATTTAAATTTATTTTAGGTCAAAACTGATACATAATACCTATATAAGTTCAATGTAATTAATTTTAGTCATTTTATAATAATTTTAGATATAATAAAATTTTATTGAAATTTTCACCGTCTTTTACCCACCTCCTAAAAGAATTTGAGAATTTACATAAACCATAATTTTACCGCTTCTGTGAGTGGAATTTAGAAAATTCGAGAGACACGGTTAATATCAAGGAGTAATTAAGGGTAAAAATGATATTATTATTACCCTAACACATGTCCTAATTATATTGGATAAGTCTAATTCGACCAAAAACAACCTTAGGAATAAAATATGGCCATTTAGGTCCACTTGGATTAGATTAGGACATTTAATATTATTTTATTTAAAGAAGAGTTAAAATAGTTAAAATCAAAGATTAATAACTAAACAAATTTTAATATATGGTTATACATAAGATAAATTATACTATAAATATTAATTAGAAATCTATAAAGATTTTCTAAATAATGATTTTTTATTTATAATTTTTAGACATAAAATAATTTAATTTATTTATGACACAATAATGATGCAATAATTACCTTATTATTGAAATATTAACATAATTGATGTTATAAATACCCAAATAAATGTAATTTTATACTTTTTATGAATTCAACTAATTTTATAAGTTAATATTACATGTTATTATTGATTTAATTAACTTTTTGTGAACTAACCATGTTGTTATGATTTACACAAAAATAAAATACCAAATATTGTCAAAATTGACATAAAATAGTTTTTTTAAAAAATATTATATTATTAATTGTTATTTTATTCATAAAAATCTATGAATCAGCCAAATGTCTTATATAAGGATATATATATTAATAATGAACCACTTGGGGTTCGTTTGGCTTGTTATAGTAAGTTTATTAACCATATAGTGTAAGAAAACAAAAAGACACGGTAAAAGTTAAATTATTTAACTTAGAGTTAAATATAAATGATAAGGATAAAATAGTAACATAAACTTCTCTAAAACCCATTGGTTGAGAGGATTTCGACCCATCCCCACATTATCTTCTAAATAAATTAATTTGGAGCTATTAAAAACCGAATATGACTTTATTATAAAATAATATTTTAAGTTTTTCCAAAGGTGCCCCTCACCTCCCTTATAAAAAGGGCACCCCTTCCCTCTTCTATTCACACCCTTTTGAGCCTTGATGATCGGCCAACCCCTGTCCATATATCTTCTCCACTTCCCTAGAAACATTCTGGAGGTTCTGGTATTCTCATAAGACCAACTCTACTTCCTTAAGAGGATGCTTAAAGGAGGTGCGTCGAATAAGAGGTAATCTCTTCTTCCGATTCTCTCAAGTTTCTTTCTTATTCTAATTATTCTTCTTTAGTTGTATCATTATAAATTAATAACATCAGTATTACTTATATACTGATATGTTATTATAAATATTAAACAACTCTATTTCACCTTCTATCCATCCTACAGAAAACAAAATCACCGCGCGTGCGTACATATAAAATACCATCTCCACGCCGTGGTGTAATCAATTTTTGACCACCACCTTACATGGATGGGTATAATGGTGTAAATAAATAACTATATATGATTATAGTAAAGTTATATTGATTATTAAATAATATACATACACTTCAATACAATTCCACGATCATGAGAATGATATCATCGCTCGTGCGTACGTACGGACTACCGTCTCCACGACGCGATGAGATTCATTCTCCATGTTAAGCATTCATGAATGATTATAAAGTATATATAATGAATAATAATGAAATACATGACATAATAATTATAATGGATTTATTTATATATATGTATGTCATCTACTTAATTCCATTTAATAAGGAAACAAAAACAACGTTCATGCGTACGTACGGCCTACCGTCTCCATGAACGGTGTATTTCATTCCATTTATTGATCTATCATATATATATGTATATGCTGAATATATATTATATATAAATAATTTTTTACATTATAGAATTAATTAAATCAGGATATAATTAATAATATCAAGAACAACAAGTCGAAACACGTACAATAAATGAAACAATTTTACCCAAATCGTCGCTTTTACATCGAATTTACAAAAGAACGGGGAATATAATGTCATAATTAAACTATATATGATATCATAACAATGAATATGATTATTTAATAATTCAATGAAATGATTTAAATAATTATACACAAGGTTCCGATACATACGAAGCATATAATACCTAAGGTAAGGGATAACCTTTCCAATCTCGTTCTTATCCGAGATTGTTTATTCTTAAGTATTTACTGGGGTTATTGTTATCATCCATTTCCTTGTTTTATAAAAGTGTTTTTATGTATGTTTATTGTACTTTTTACCCATTTTGACTTTTAACACATGTTATGAAAGGAATATTTCTTTTTTTACCATACGAGGAAAGTTTTGGCTTTTCCGAAAAAAGTACTAGGATAATATTTTTTTTAACTTATACGACATGAACAGATTTTTAATGTTTCATAACACCTTATTTTCACGAAGCTTACTCTACAATATTCCATGACTATTTGCAACAAAATCCTCTTCTTTTAAAATTGGATGGAATTTTGTGAAAATAAAATGATTTTGAATAAGAAAGGATATTTTTCTCAAGAATTTATTTCATGTTTTTTATCAAAACCATTTTACATCTAAGATGACATTATTTCATATGTGTATGTTTCAAGTATAATGTCTCTATTATTTAAATGGTTTGAATTCTATTATGATGAAATTATGTCCATTTATTTTATATGGATTATTTTATTATTGGACGATGTTTATAAAACCCATTTTATTCTTTGGGTTATGATAAATGATTTATGTTTATGTTGTGGCACAAGTAAGAATGATATCATTATGAGATGGGTGGGACCTATATCTCCCTCCAATGCATTAGGTAAAGATTTATATCTCATGAAATATACATGGCTGGAATGGCAAGTTAATCAGGTTCAGTGTTACAGGACTGGAATGAGGAGTGAACTCGATTCAGAAAGGGACTTTGTCCACTAAGATGGTCTCGGCAGCAATGTCTTGGATACTATGGAAATCATATCATGTGATTAATGTTTTTACACAATTAAATGATTTATTCCCATGCTATTTTATGATGATTGATGTTCCATTATGATCTATGCCTTACGTACTGCCGTGTTTTATGTCATTTCTTAATATTTTTATGTTTAAACATTATGTTCATGTTTTTAAGTTCAAATGTATATGGTTTGTTTTATTTTCTCCACGCTTACCCTTACTGAGAATTTGATCTCACCCTTTATATGTTTTCTTTTCCCCAGGATATAAATAAAGGTTTTAGGTAAGAAAACAAAAGGGGAATATCATTATGGGAGATGTTGAAGATCTTTCACCATGATTAGAAGATTATGCTCCGAGTTTCCGAGGACACAAAACTATTAAGGTCCTTGCATGTTGGTTTTTGTTATGTATTTATGTATTCCGCAAAAGTAATGTAATGCACATGTACGTCATGATTTGGGTATCTACATGAACATTATTTATTAGTGGTCAAATTTCCCTTAAGATTTCAATTTTTTGATGCACTTTATAGATATTTTATTTAATCACATGTTACATTTGACCATTGGAAAATAGAAATCACCTGATATTTTCAACTCCTTCAACATCTTATGTTAATTTTGGTGTGTGGGCTTGGATCAAACTTTTTTTACCTTTGACTTATTATTATCCTTTACTTCCATAAATAGAAGACCTTTTTCACCAATTGAGGTTTTTATTTTTAGATTTATACACTCATTAAACTTCAAAGGGGATTCAATAATCTTAACATTTCCCTTTTACCTTTCTTTCACTTCTCAAAATAATATATTAATGCTGAAATTGAACTTGTTCGTATGATTTAATACTTCTTAGAATATTTTAAAAACATTTAATAGTTCATTTCAATTATATTTAACCTCTTCCTCTATATCCCCTAACTTCTCCTCTATGAAAAACATCAAATTCAATTATTCGTTATACTTTAATAACATTGATTAATTTATTATATGGATAGATTAAATAATATTTATTCAATGTTTTAGAGCCTATATTAATATTTTTTCTCTTTATCTAAATTTGATGTCTTTAAAATAAAATCCTTCAACTCTCAGTTTAGCAATAAAATTCATTTCATATTTTTCATCATTTTCATTACTATTATCTATATCACTAGGGAAATCGTCATTATAAAATTTTTAAATCAATAATCACACCTCTGATTTACTTAATTCTTCAACTTCAGAATCATAATCACTCATTTCCTAATCATATAAATTAGATAATAAATGTATGTTTTTAGTTTTTATAAATTATTATCCATTATCTATGTTGGGAAATTTAGGATGGTCTGTTTTTTAGTTTTATTATTATGTGAAATTTTCAAATAATATTCATTTTCACTTTTCTTTTATTTAAAAATTTGGAAATTTGTGGCGAAAATTACAATATATCCCCATTTTAATCAATTTAATGTAATTTTATATCACGGATTTTATTTTCCTTTTCAAACACTATAAAATATATGTCAAAATTTTTAGTATTGACTATATATATATATTTATAAATTTTGTGTTTCTGTTATTTGAGGATTGATCCCATCCATATGAATTTTTTACATTTTAAGAATTCATGAAACCACAATTATATTGTTCATTGGTTTTTCTATTAGCTTGAGAAACCTAGATCAATATCTTTGGTTCATTGTGTTTGAATTAAATAGTTTTTTATACATAGGGTTATCAAGACCATGTGATCGGGCCCTATCAATGGTTTCATTATCTGATAAAATATCAACTTCGACTCTTAATAATTCTTTCACCAAAACATCACCTCGCCTACCACATACTAAGTGAATAAATAAATAATCATCAATTCCTCCATCTTTTTAATTTAAATATATTGATACTTTTTTTCAAATATTATCAGTCTATTTAATCATATTAGATAGCATCCAATTAATCATATGTGAGATCGACTTTTGATAATTTCTCACTCTGACTGGATGGAGCTCCTAGATGAATGTGGATGTGGATTAAAATATTTTCTATGAACTATAAAAACTCTTCCCAATTCTCATCCAAGGTGATGATTTCAAATTATAATTAGTAAGGGTTTTTAAAGTGTTCAGATGGTAATCCACTCCTTATTATGGGTTTTCTTCCTACTCACATGGATTAAAATCAACCAATTCATTCTTTTTCTTCCATTACTTAGTAGAAGAACCCATTCCTTTTTATACTAAAATTTTTATGAGCATCTAAGATAGAAATTTTTCAACACATACAGCTACCCTAATGTTCAGTTATAAATTCCTTCTTGTAAGAGTGATAAAAAAAGTGATTATACATAATAGAATGTTTCAGATCATTATTAAATAGGTTAATTATCCTTCTTTTTCATTCATATTATCCTAGTTCTATTAATTTTCATTCTTAATAGATTATTCCTCATGTTGAATCCATTGATTATTCCTTCCACTTTCATTTCCACATTTCATCCAATTAGATTGTTCTTCAGTTTCTCCAGTAGTTTGACTAAAAACCACATGTTTATGTCAAATTTTTTATTTTCATGTCACACTTGTGTAATCTTCACCAATAAAATTTAAGTGATGGTTTCCCTTTAATAAAATTATCTATAACATTATCCATTGATTATTATAATCTTATGTTTTTTTGGAAAGGTTGAGGCTTAAATGGCCCTTTTATTGAATGAAAGAAGTTATGAGAGGAGGAACATAAAAAGAATCAAGTGTTTGATCACAAAATAACAAAAAGAATACCAACAGAAATCAAGGCACTCAAGATCCAATGTTCATGTTGTGGTGAGATACACAACCACCTAGTCCATGATGATTTATCCCCCTTCTCCATGTTTTTACTTGAAATCATGGTCCACCTCTATCATCTGAGAGTTCATCATCACTAAACAATTTCAACACTTAAACATTAGATGAAAAAACTCTGTAATTGGCTACCTTATCACTTACACCTAAGGTGAGAAAGTAAAAGGAATTACAAGTGTTGAATTTTTAATTAGATTGAACAAGAACCTTTCTTGTTAAAGAAGATCCTGAACCATTCAAAGTAGAGGCCCCAACTACCCTTGTCACTACACCAGTAGCTCGAGCAGGCCCCATGACCATGCTAGTAAAATTCAAAAATGAATTATACTTCACAGGATGATAATCAAACAAAACAAAAATATTTTTCTTATCACTATTAAGACTTTACAGCTTTGAAACAAGAGATTCATTAGAAAAATAAGGCATGTAAAAAGTTTTAGTCCTTGTTCTGTCTTCTTTATCATGTTCAATGGGTGTGATTAAGGATATATCATGCATCCCACCTACATATATCATGATATGGTGTTAGAACCCATCTCTAGTGAGCATCAAAAACACTTATATTATAAGCTTCCTACTTAGTAGGAGTCACAACTCATGAATTCTTATTATCTCTATAAATCATCAAAATAGAGTATTTAATACCCTTATAATCTGAAACTTACCTGTTATGGGTAGGTGTAGGAGAAAACCCAGTTATTGATAGTTCTTTTGAATTATCAAATTCCATATAAACCTACAATGCACTTGATATGTTCCCACTTGGAAACTTACCACCATTATTAAAAGCAGTAGAGTCAATTAATTTATTCTGATAAAGAGTGTATAACTCCTTATCAATTACTTTATGAGGAGAAGGTTTATCTAGTTCTTTATAAGTGAGAGAATTATCCCTCTTGGGATTACATTTTGTTGAAGTGTCAGCCACCATTTTATTCTTCCCTTTTTGAAATTTTTAGGAAACCACATCCTGCTCGTGCCAAATCCTTTCATCTCCCTTATCTTGGAAGAAAATTATTTATCAACTTTCCTATCATCTATCTCAATATCATCTTGGTCCTCCACTATGATACCAATTTATACATCCATTAATTAAAAACCATACGTAGCTAAATTCTTATCATCTGCTAAATCTTCCCATGAAATATTCATCTTAGCATTCATCTGACGAGGGGAATGGAAAGATTCAAGTCTAGGAATTTTTATAAAACTCTTGTCTAGATTACCAGAACCAAGAATTTGGCTACCATGGGTAGAATCCTCAACCTGAGCATTCATAAGATTTATGAATATGGTGGTAGAGTCATGAGGAACATTATGTTCAGCCTGGTCCATCGCCTGATTATCAACACCCAAAGCAGTCACATTACCTACATTTCTTCTGTAATGTGACATATCATGACCCCTTAAATTACATCTATCAAAAAATAGGCTCCTCTTATAGTTGGACCTCAAGTGTCCAATGATACTTCAAGATTCAAAAAATAATTACATTTTTTCATACACAATCCTAAGAGTGATTTCATCTTGAGGTGTGGAGAGAAAAACCATATCAATCAAAGAATAATCCAAGTAAAACTCAACCAATATTCATGAAAAATGTTTGAAGGTATCCTTTCTTAAGTTCCATATCCATCTGGATTGGTATGCTGATTTCTTAAGCTATGTCATATAAAATATTAGAGTGCTATAAAACCTAATTTTGGGAATAAATTTTAATCCAAATATGTGAAGAGGTGTCTCTAAAATCATTAATTTTAAAACCAAAATTCATCTCATAAACCATAACTAATCCAGGTCTAAGGTTTACTGAGATGAATATCCATACACGACACATAAATTTAGATGAGGTAAATAACATATGGAAGAAACCTCAACCCAAGGAAACACAGTTGAAGTTAGAGAAACCCCTGGTATAAGATAAGAGAGAAACTAAATCAAAAAATTTCCAAGGAATTTTACATTTTTAAAATAGGATGTGAGTAACGAATGAGTTCTTAAAGAGTTTGATTCCTTCAAGGATTGCACCGTTAGAAGCTAAAACATGGGCTGTGGTGCCTTTTTTTACTATGCATTGAGAATCCTGATTTGTGGGGAAGACAAAGTGTCCTTCTAAGAAATTAGATTGAGGAGAAAAACATGTAAAATCGTTTCCACCACCATCCTTCAACTTATCCAAATCCATCGGACCTTACTAAGAATCCTGAGGATTCTAGACAAAGGAGTGTATATTCATGCTCCTTGGGTGGTCTTGATTACCTTGGTCACTAGAGAGTGATGATATCTCCCACTCCCATTCTTCAATGTTATTAAATATATTTGTGTTGGGTGAGATTTGAACCCCTTACCACTTGGTTATGAATATATTATGTGTATTTATTTAGTTTTTTTTTAAAATAAATATTTTATGAACCTAATAGGATGGATATGAATGAAAAATGGATTCATGATAATTGTATGAAACAAAATTCATGAATATATAGTTAAAGATTTCATCATGTTTTTAATGGAGAATTAATACAACCCTTATCAAATCCTTTATTGGCGTTTACATTATTTTAATTGAATAAAATGTTTTACAGAAGAGTTGGAAGGAAATTTTATTTCTCAAAGAATAGATCATAGCTATAAAATTTTGGACTAAACCTGGAGAGAAACTTAATGTACACACTAATTGGGATGATATTTTTTTATGGATCATTTGGTATGAATACCAGTGTACATGATGATGTATATTTTATAAAATATATGAAAATCAAAATTCAAGATGACCTTTATCATTGTCCAAAGTTGTTTGATACGTTAAATATCCATGCTAAGAGACCATTATATATCAGTTTTAATAAATAAAAAACATTTTCAGTTGTATTGAAGTTATATAATTTAAAATTTGTAAGTAGATAGAGTGAATATAACTTTAGGGAAGTTGTCAGTCTTCTAAATTATATGCTACAAAAAATGATCATCCTTGTCAAACATATGATTCTAAATGAATGCTACATTCAATGGCCATGATCTCTAAAAAAATACATGTCTATACAAATGATTTCATATTGTTTCTCAAGGACCTTGAATCACTCATAAAATTCCCAAAGTGTGATAGGAATAGATATAAAAATAATGAATAAAGTCCTTCAAATGATATATGGTACGTTCCCATCATTCCACGAGACAATTGACATGGAATACATATACAAGAATTGAATATGGGAAACTACATCATATAACATACTCTCCTCTATGAAAAAAACGATTATATTAAAAATGAGCTAAGAAACCTCCATATTGAGTTATCTACATATGGAATAAATCCTTTTGGGATATATAATAGTGATCATATTACATGGATATTTATGTTGGTAAATTATAAATTTTCACCATGGTAATAAATTTTATTATCTCTGTTTATATCTAGACCAAAACAACCTGGAAAAGATATTGATGTAAATTTGACATCATTGATTGATAATTTAAAATTGTTGTTGGATATAGGTGTTACATTTTATGATGCTTATATAAGTGAATAATTTATATTGAGGACCATCTTTTATGAAAAAAAATGAATTTATAGCATTTGAAATTTTTTCAAGCTATATAATTATAGTAATTTTTTGTTGACACTTTTTGAATAATGCACACACTTAGTTCAGTTGAAATATTCTTTGAAGACTGTGTCTTTACGATAATTATTTTTTTACCTGGATTTTATAAATACAGTTTCTAGATGACATAATTTTATTGGAATACCAAACAAGGTACAACACCATCTCCACTAATGGGTGATCAATTATTTGAAAAAGCAAAAGATATTGAAAATATTTTTAGTAAACCATCTTGAAAAAATATACAAAATCTATTTAGAAAAAGGGATCAATTTACATTGAATTACTATACTACATATTTTTAAATGTTAGAAATTTTATTGATGTCATGAATGTTGCTAAAAATATAACTAATAGTGTTATTATCAAATTATTAAATGTTCTATAAAAATATGGCATCATGGTTAGGATAGAACTAATTGTCATGGGGATAATGGAAGAGTTCAAGGAAGTTTAAAAGATGAAAATTTATTCCTTTAATATATTACACTCTATCCTGATAAGAAAAATTTATATTTTTTCAATTTATTTAATGGTGTGAAATTTCAAGACGGGTATTCATGAAATATCAAGAATGTCATGTCAATGACTATTTTGAAGTTATAGGGTCTAAAATCACACAAATTTCATGTTTTCTTGCAAGATTTTATCTTTGTATCTTTAAATTTCACTCTTACTAAAATTTTATGATATACATTTACTAAACTCTACTTATTTTTTAGAATTATATACGGTAAAGTTATAGATCCAAAGAAGATTCCAATCATGAATATAGAGATTGAATTCTTATTATGGGAATTAGATATGTTCTTTCTGCCATCATTCTTTGATATAATGTCAACTTGATGGTTTACTTGGTAAGATATGTTAAACTATGTGTTCATATCCATTACATATAGATATAACCCATTAAACTATATATATGAATATTTTGAATGGGTATGTTAAGAATCAAATTAATTTAGAATATTGTATTATTATCGATATATTGTTAAATATTTTTTTTAATTCTATACCGATTTCCTATAAGATGTTGATATCTTCAGTCTCACAAAGTCACATCACTAGAGATGCCTTATGGGTGTAGTTATTTCTATAATAGATGTTGTTTCAATTACCATCACAAATCATGAGTATTCTCACCTTTACATTTTACATAATAGTGAAAAGGTATCTCCATAAGTTTTATCCCAAAAATTAATTCTTAGATATATGAATCCATCAAGGGATGCAGGATGGATATTATATACACATAGTCAATAGTTTATAGGTTGGTTCTGAGATCATATTTTTAAGGGGTTATATGAAAATATGAATTTAATTGTAGACTGAATTTTATGGCTAGCCAGTAGACCAAACGTAAATTTTATAACATTCATTTGGTTTTTAAATAATGGTTATACATTCTATAGAAAAGAATTATATGAACAAATTATAATGAAAAATAGTGGAGTTTCACTTGTGTTAGAAGTAATGAACGTATCGAGTCCCAAGGATAAAAATATAATTTATCAAAATATTTCATATTTTAGCATCATTGAATATATATATGTGTTTTATTATATAACATTTTATGTTCCAATTTTCCATTTAAAATTGGTTGAAAACCAGAGTATAGTGAAATTTGATGAATTGGGATTCATGAAGGTGAATTTCAGTGTGAAAGTGTATAAGTAAGAGTTATTCATAATGGAATAACAAAAAGTATTGGTATTTTATGTCTTTGATCAAGATAATAAGAATTGGTTAATTTTAATATTGGTGAGTAAAATAAAAGTAGGGTTGGATGAAAAATCAATTTGAGGATGGTCCCTTCAGAGGGAGATCAAAATCATTTTATAGTAGTCCAAGTTGAAAAAATTCCTTATACATTAATGGGGAATACAAAGAGGGAATTTGGATACTCGATATAGGATCTAAATCCCTTAAAAATTTATTGAACAAAAGAGAGTTAAATGAAAATATTATAGTTTTATTTAATATTATATGATTTTCATCAATATATTTTAGGTTCTCTACAGCATTTAAATAATCTAATTAAATTTTTTGACTACTCATAAAAAAAATTACTTCTGTACTTGATGATATCACCAATCCCGATAAATAACAGATGGTTGATGATGAAGTTATTGAATTATTAGGGGTTCAAAAATAAGTTGATGAAAATACAATAATGTCATAGAATCACAATGTTCAATAAAATTATCATGGTAAGGAGAAAGGGCATAAAATTTGAGGTTGGATAGAATCAATTTGGATAACATGTTAATCCCAACAAGTCAATGTTCATTTTTTTATGTTGGGGTCAAACACATTATGGACCCCCATACATGACATGTACTTTCATCCTACCTTTTCATCCTCTCATATCTCTTTCAGTTTTGACTTATATTTTAGCTCGCGAGTGGCATATACTAAGTATTTTCTATATATAAAATGATAATAGCGTTCATTGTGTCATGTGATATATTATGCGAGGTTTTCTGAGCATGATTCTCCTTTAGGAGACTCTTGATGATGGAAGTGATCCAGGAAGGATCATTGAAGAGCTTCCTGGGTTGGTTCTCCTCTATCACACAGGGGTTTCAGTTCCCCATACTCTTTATATAGATATAGAAAGTAACCTCCTACATTGGTCATGAGTCCTCTATCTGTGGAGAAATACTCCCTCATCATCGAGCACATGTGGGGTGTATGTACTCCATAGAAGTTAGTTCTACCTCAACAATGGAGTACATTAGCGAGGAGCAGGCCCTCCACAAAAATTCTAGTGAGGTTTCATTTGATTTTGGAAATCATTGATAGAATTTTGATGTTGTAGGATTACTCATTAACTTTATATGGGTTATGAGATTTATACCCCCTTTCTCTCTCATTTGGGATTCATTATGAGCATATATATGTATTGGTTTTTATTTCCCTTTTTCTTTCGGTTGAGTTGATATTATGTTGTATCTTTTTATCACTACCTCTTCAATTTTCTAGAATACCACAGGTTATGTATATAATCACCCCTATATAGGATTTTATTTCATGTTTCATGTCTTATATGGATGAAAAAATGATCAATGATGACTTTGGTGGATAATAGTGATACTCGGGTGCATTGACCACGTATGGCGGTCAATCTTGGAGATCAGCAGTCAGGCTCTCTTTGATTTATTCTATTCCAGTTTTTGTAAGGTTGGGACTTCATTTCTAGTTGATCATGTATTTTTACACTTTACACTTTGGTTTTTCATACCCTAATGCATTCCCTAGAGATTATTCCATGCATTGTTTACTCTAGGTTTTAGTGTATATTAGTATTAATCTTCAATATCTAATTGAGATGGTATAGGTGTGTGCATATAGAAACATTTGGAAAAGGCCTCATGTTTCATTTATTCATTATTAGAACTTGTTTCCAGCCCTTGGCCTATTGGATTCGGTCTTGGGGTTGTCACGACTTGGCCTTCTGATGACCTGGAAGGACCGGGTGGGTTCGGTCATGACAGGGTGGTTAGGTCATTGTACATTGTAAATAAAAATGAAATATCTCAAGTGGATTAATCTAAAAAGATTCTATATAACCATCTTGAAATATATTTTTTAAATGATTATTGTTTACATGAACAAGCCATCTATTCCATTACTGGGTGTTAAATGAGTCCCTCATATTTGTTTCGTTATCAATTTCCAAATTTTTTTTTCATGATTTGATATATAAATACTATTATTTAACTATTCCATACCATAAAATATACTATCTTTATAAAATTAGAAACCCTAATTTCTAAATCTGAAAATAAATCCATCCATTTCTATAAAATAAATAGAAATAATGTACTTGGTAACACTAGGAACATAATAAAAATTATTTAAAATCAAAATCAACTATGTTGGAAAAGTTATATGGTGATCTAAAATGGATAGAGCATCTAGACTTACTGCATTGGTGGCCCATAGATCCACCTAATCTCTAGAAACCTTATGATAATTACATGGTTCTTGTATTTAGATATAAATTTGAGCACCACATGTATTGTCTAGTACCAAACTTATAGATATGGAAATATTACTGTCAATAAAAAATTCATGAAAATACTACCCTTGATTCATTGGTTGGGTGAAATTTGTCTTATTGGGCCCAAATTTCCCCATGAAAAAAATACCACATATTGTTTCTCTTGTTTCCTCTAGATTTTATTATTCTTAAAAGGATGGTACTCAAAAGCCTTAGACTTGGAAAGATTATTCAACCCCTTTTCCATGTTACTCATCATGTTATTTATCATAAGGAACATGGGGTTATCACTCCTCATGTATTTATCAACTTGGATAATAATATTAATACGTTTTCAAAGTGTCTTTTTATTGTTAATTATTTTATAATTCATAATAAAATTTGATAAGTTTTTGGGTAGTGAGGATAGATTGAGATTTGTGAGTAGATCATCATGGATATCAAACCCCAAGATGTCCAAACACTCAATATAGTCAATCCATAACACCCTAATATTTTATGAAATATATATTTTTGAATAAATTTAGTTTCTTCAATAGTTTTAGTTTCAAGCACCACCATGTTTTAATGAGTCATGATATACTAATAATATTATTTGAACTTGATAATTATAACTTAGATGTTGAATTTGGTGCTGTGAATAGTAATAAAAATATTTGTAAAAATATTTTTAATGGTTTTAGATAAATAAAATATATTTTAAAATAAGTATAATATTTTTAGTAATGTCATTATAAACCTGGAAAATAATTTTTTTCTCAAAATATGATTTTTTGTGAATAAATAACAAATTTAATCACTGAATATTATATAAAATGTATTTTAAAAAATTAAATTCATTTTTGGAATCAAAATATCCAAATTATATTAAGTTTAGGATTTGATAATTTATTTATAAATTTAATTTTTTTTGTGAATATTGAAAATAATAATTTTTATTAGAAACAACATTTTAATTTAAATCCTTTACAATGTTAAAAATTGTTTAAAAAGTTTTCATTTATAATTTTTTAAATTATATATTTATTAATCAAATTTATTTCATTGGGATCAATTTCATATTTAATTTTGATATTAAAACTTTTTATACTGATGAAAAGGTTTTTGTGGAAAATCATTTTTTTGTCATGTATGTGGGTTTAATTTAAAATTAAAATTGTAAACTTGTGTAAATGAAATTATGAAGAATGTATTCCATAATTAGAATAAAATTAATTAAGATTATTTAATATGTAAAACATAATCTTTGTTGAAATTGAATAGTAACAACAGTAAAAATTAATTATCACGGTTAAGGTTAAAAAAGATATATATATATATATATATATATATATATATATAGGGGTTAAACAAAAAGGATAAGGTTTAAAATGACCTAAAAACATGTCCAATTTATATTATATAGACATATTTAGAACCTTATTACCCTAGAATTTATATTTTTTTACTTTTGAGACCTTTTTCATGAAAGTGACTGATATACTAATTTAATGAAAGGGACAAAACTCCACCCTCTTGCTTTTAAATTTCAATTATGTGTTCAAATAGGGACAAAAGAAATATGTGAATGAGCAATGATGCTGATTTTGAGAATAATAAATTAATTTCATAAGGGTTATTTATTTTTAATTTAATTACTTTAAATTCTTAAAAAACCCCAATATATTAATTATTTATTTAATTGAAAACTAAAAGAAATGTTACGAAAAATAATTTATGTAATATAAATTGATCAAATTATCATATTTAATGACGTTTTTAGGAAAATATAACATTATATAATAGTTTAAAAATGTTATATTCTAATTAAAACTTTATATTGAGGAGATGAGCTGAGTGAGTGGATGGTGTGGGAGCCTTGCCTTGATATATAGAGTCATGGAAGTTAGGAGAGCCTCCTCCTTTCTCCTCCCAGTGATACTACTTGGAGCCCTTATTATTCGAAATGAATATTCAAAGAGATATTTTCCAACCACCATGGCACAAAGCTACTTTTATAGGTGTCGTCTAGTCATCTGGGCATATATCGAAGAGTGCGGTTGCAAAATCATCAGTGGCTCAAAATTTCTGGAATATTATAATAAATTCAACTTCTCCTTGGGATTCCAACCCTCCCACTATGCTTCCATAACCACTCCCTCTAACTCTGGTACATATTAATACTATCAACTACCTGAGATATTTATAATTGTATTATTTATAAGTGTTTTTTTTGAAGATGGCGATGCAGAATCCACGCATTGCAAGGCCGCATGCACCCATCTCTGTAATCAAGAAACTGATGATGCTTAAGAAAGGAAGGAAGCACACCTTTGGTGTGGGCCTCTCAAACCCCTTTCTCGGTCTTCAGTAAAAAAAAATTTCTATTTGAATGCTGTCCTAACTTTCCTCATGCACTATCCAACATGAGGTTTACCAAAATAAAAACATTTAATCTCACTATTTTCCCTCTCCCTATCAATGATTAATCACTTTGTTATTTTACTTAAAAAAATATTATAATTTAAGTCTAAATATTGTGAATCACCAAAAAAACATCATAAAATGATATTAGGTTCTCACACACCAGGCTCTCGTTGAGTCATTATCAAGTGAATTTATCAGTTAATGACCAATAAATTTAAAATATATATAAAAATATGAATTATAAATCTTAATAAATAGTATGTATTAAATATAAATACGGAAAATAAATAAAATGTAGTAATTGAAAATATACTAGTCTCTTATTCATTTTTAAATATTTTTGCAATCTATTCATCTATTATGTAAATTTCACTAATTTTTAACATGTATTCATTTAATTTTTTTACTCATTGGTAATATTAAGTGTCTTTTTTCTATTTTTATAATTTAATGATTTAAAATATTTATTTGTTTAATATTTCTGTAATTTGTTAATTTTTAAAATTCTTGATACATAATTATTCATTAATATATTTAATATAGAAATATATCCATATCAATATATATAATATTCCATTAAATATGATTTATATAATATAGAATATATATATTTATATTAAATATTTCATATATTTAGTAAAGAATGTTTTATAATTAAAAGGTAATATTGATTAAAAATATTGACTAAATTGTATCGATTAGAGAACATTTCAATTAAATGATTTTATTTCAATTTAACATATATCAAATGTTTTTTACATTAATTTAAAATATACACATACGTAATTAATATATTTTTATACAGAGCGCATGTACACATAAAATTTTAGTAATTTATTCAAGTTTTAATATTCATTTTACAATTATATTTATTAATATAATATATTTAATATATCTTATGTTTCTAATCGGTAAATTCGTTTCATTTTTTGAAATTTTTATTTAATATATACTATTTATTTCTTTTTTATATGTTTTAAAATTAATTCATTTTTATTATTATTTATTTATTAATAATCTATTTTTTTTAAATATTTTTGTAATTTATTCTTTTTCAATTTTTATTGTTCAATATTTTTATAATCTTATCAAAGTTTAATATTTATTTATACATGCTTATTCAATTACACTTAATGTTTTTAATATTTTTTTAATTTATAAAAATAATTTTTATCAATTTTTATTTTAACATAGGTATTTATAAATATTCAGTTTAATTTTTTAAAAAATATATATAATTAATTAAACTTATTCATTGTTTAAATTTATTTATTCTTCTTATTATTTATTTCATTAATAGATGTTGCATATTTAAAAATATCATTGTTCAAATTATCATATATGAAACTTGTGTTATATATATATACACATAAATTTCACACACACATTTATGTAATTAATGCATTCTTATATAGAAACACACACATAATTTTATGTAATTTATTCAAATTTTAATATTCATTTTATAATTTCAATTATTAGGATAACATATTTCATATAATATGTTTTCATTATGAAAATTATTTATTCATTTTTAATATTTTTTTAGTTTATATTATTTATTCATTTTTTATATTTATTAATATTTTTTTTTGGAATTTAATAATTTTTTGAATATTAATGTATACTTATTTATTTAAAATGTTTTAATATTTTCAATATTTATTCATTTTCATTTCAATATATAGACATACTTCTTTAATAATTTTTATAATTAATAAAACATATCCGATTTTTTAAATTATTTTAAGTCTTTATTTTTAATTATTCAATTTCAATCATTTTTAAAATTCATGAATTTAAGATTATATAATCATTGATAACTTTTAAAATATATTTATAAACATAAATTTCTAAATAATAGGAGATTGATGCTATTGTTGATTCCAATGATTTGGAGTATCTTGAAGATGCTATTAAAGCTGAAGTGGATAAGTAATTGTCCCATAAACAAGCCTTGAATTCCTCCGGTAGGAAGGGTAAAGCTATTTTTTCTACATTTTATCCTGGAAAATCCGCTCCACTGTTAGAGAGGGAAGATCCGGGTGGGGCTGGGAATCAAGATAAGACTTGGCAGTGGGGTCGTCATCCAAAAAATCATGGACAAGGATGTGGTCGTGATGATTGGGGTGGTGGGCGTGACCGATTGTCCACATGGTCTTCTTCTAAAGGGTTCACTATAGAGCAGCAAAAGCTTATGGAGAAGTTCTATTTTCTCTTCAAGAAAAGAAGCACGCAGTCAGAGTGGGAATTTATTGATGATGGTGATGATTCTGGTCATGAGAATGATCCTATTACCCATTTGTTGTCTTATTATTTGGATGAGGGAATGTCCTTGTTTTACCTAGTCCACCTTCTTTTCTATATCAATTTTAATTTTATAATAATTTTTTTTGTAATAAGATCACCTATCTCTTAAACCTTTTGAATTAAATAAATATTTTTTTAAAAATGTAATAATATAGTTATTAATAAATAATTATATATATAAATAATTATCAAATTATATAAAGTATATTTAAATAGTAAATATATTTATTATATATATATATATATATATATATTTATATATTAAAAAATATAAATAAATAATTTTACTTTTATAATTATAAATACATACATATATATTTTTGAAAATGTATTTAAATAATTATAAATAAATATTTATGTATCTAAACAACTAATATATTTATTATATTTATAATTATATATATTTATATATTAGTAAATCTATATAATTATATAAATATATATTTCTTTAAATATATTTATAATAATAATAATAATTATATATATATAATAATATTTATAAATACATCTTTAAAATTCTTTTTATATATTTATAATTATACAAATTTTTATTTACTAATAATTATATATAATTATATTTATTTATAATTATATTTATAAATACATATTTACAATTATTTAAATATATTTATAACTATAAAAATATTTATTTATAATTATATACATTTATATTTTTTATTTATATTAATTATATAGGTCTTTATCCGTGATATAATATTTAGTGCTCATAAACCCTATCTTTATATATGATTTTATAACACTTATAAAGAGGGGTCTTGTCAATTCTTATTATTTTAATGATGATAAAACTCCTCTTTATCAATGCTTTTTTAAAAGCACTGATAAAATCCTTCATTGTCTTATAAATTTAACCCTAATCGAACACATTTCTCTCACATCATTCAAGCTCACACGGAAGTCCAGCTGTGTCGTCAACCCCTCAACATTATCTTAGAAAAATCAACCCTCTCAAATCCTAATGTATTTTATTATTTCTACTCCACTCTCATTCATCTGTTTCTCTATATTTTCCTCAATGAGTATAGATCACCTCCCTCAACATTCCTGATATGGTGCCACCACATGTAGCCACCTCACATATACATGATATGACTAAACTCATTTTCTCCTCCACTTAGGATATTCTCTTCCTCTAGGTTCGATGATTTCTTCTGCTTCTTTTTCCATGCATCCTATAGCCCTTAGATTCTCCTTCTCATCTTTGCAGATATATAAGAGTTTGGGTTTTCTTCACTTTTTTGGGTTTTATTATTCTTCATCTATTGTTATCCTCTATGTAACGGTGTATATATTACACCGATTGTTTCTAGAAATATTGGTGATGTTTTTTTTAATTATATAGGATTAGTTTTTTTTTTAATTTTCGAAATGGGAGGGGTCATTGCTACTTAATTTGGAACTAGCCAGAAAAGGGGTGACCGATATTTGTTAGTGGTCATATTTCACTTATGATTTCAATTTCACACTTCATTTTATAGAATCTTCAAATTGATCTTAATTGACATCTAACCATTAACAAATGTCAGTCACCTAAACTTTCCCACTCCTTCTACATCCTAAGGTAATTTTGGAGGGATGGCTTGGATCGAACTTCATTTTCCTTTGGATTAGCTTTTCCTTTCATAAATAAAAGGCCCTTTTCACCCATTGAGGTTGGTATTTTGATATTTATAGACCCATCAGGCTTCATAGGGGCCTCAAAAATATTAAAATTTCCCTTTGACCATTCCTTAACTTCTCACACAAACATATTGATGATAAAATTTAACTTGTTTGTATGATTTATTTCTTCTAAAAATATTTTCAAAACATTTCGTAGTTCATTTCCCTTATATTTAACCTTATCTCCCATAACCCCTAACTTTTTCTCTATGGAAAGCATCAAATTAAATTATTTATTCTATTTTAAAAACATTGATTCATTTATTTCATGGGTGGATTAAATATTATTTATTCAATGTTATAGAGCCTATATTCATATTTTGTCTCTTTATCCAACTTTGAGGTCTTTAAAATAAAATCCTTCAACTCTCAGTTCAGTAAAAAATCCATTACATATTTTTCATTATTTAAATCACTATTATTTATATTATTAGGGAACTCATCATTATTAACTTTTTAAATCAATAACCCTGCCTTTAATTTACATAAATATTCAACTTCAGTATCATAATCACCACTTTCATTATCATCTAATTTAGATAATAAATGTATGTTTTGAGTTTTTAGAAATTATTAACCATTCTAAATGTTGTAAATTTTTTGATTCTATACGTTTAAATTTTCTTCTTATGTGAGCTTCTTGTTAAATCGTATTCATTTTCACTTTCCTTTTCTATAAAAAATGGGAATTTGGTAGTCAAAAGTACAGTATATCCATATTTTAATCACTTTAATGGAATTTTATACTACTAATTTTCCTTTCCTTTTTAAAAAATCCATAAAATATCTTTCAAAAAGTTGTGGATTGATTATATATATATATATATATAAATTTTTCATTACTGTTCTTTGATGCATCATCCCATCCATGTGAATTGTTTATATTTGAAGAACTCGTGAAACCCCAATCACATTGTTATTTGGTTTTTCTAGTAGCCCGAGAATCCTAGATTGAGAATTTTGGTTCATTGGATTTAAATTCAATATTTCATTCAAATATTGGGTTATCAATACCATGTGATTGGGCCTTATCAATGTTTCCATTATCTGTTAAAATATTAACTTTGGATCCTAAGCATCTTGTCCCTGAAACATCACCTATCCTTCCACATACCATGTGAAGAAATGAATAAACATCAAGTACTCCATATTATTGATTTAAATCACTTATTGATTTTTCCAGATCATATCATTCTATTTAATCATATGAGATATTGTCAAATTAATCATATACAATATCGTCTTTTGAAAATTTCTCACTATGACAGGATGAAGCTCCTATTTGAATGAGGATGTGGATGAAAGGATTATCTATTAACTATATAAACTCTTCCAAATTATCAGGAAAGCTGGTGATTTTAAATTCTAAGTAGTCAGGTTTTTTAAAGTGTACAGATGGTAATCCAATCCATATTCTAGGTATGATTCTTTGTCCCATTTATTTAAATCAACCAATTAATTCATTTTCATCCATTACTAGGTAGAAGAACACCAATAGTTTTTATATCCACATTGTTGTGAACATCTATGATATAATTTTTTCAACATAGACTGTTAACATCTTGTTTAGTTAAAAATTTCTTCTTGTAAGAGTGATACAAAAAATTAGTATACCCAATAAATGATTTAGATCATTATTAAATAGGTTAATTCACATGATTTTTCATATTGTCCTAATACTATAAATTTTTAGTCTTAATAGTTTCTTCCCCTTGCTGACTACATTGGGGATTCTTTCCACATTCATTTTAACTTCATATCTAATTATATTGTTCTTTGATTTTTCCAGTATCTTGACTAACAACTACATGTTTAACCAAAGTTTTTTCTTTTCATGTCACCATTGTGTAAAATGATAAATTTTCAGGAATCGTCACCAATTAAATTTAAGTGATAGGTTCCCCTTATTAAAATTATCTATAACATTATCCTTTTATTATGAATATATTATGTGTCTTTATTTAGTTTTTCTACAAAATGAATTTTTTGTGAACCTAATGGGATGGATATGAATCGAAAAAGGATTCATTATAATTTCTAATAAATGAGTATAAATATATAGTTAAAGAGCTCATAATATTTACAATGGGGACTGCATATGAACCTTATCAAATCCATTATATATGTTTACATAATTTTAATTGAATAAAAATTATTTAGGATGAGTTGGAAGAAAATTTTATTTCTCTTAGAATAGATCAGAGTTATAAATGTTAGACTAAACATGGAGATAAACTAAACATACACACTAACTAGGATGATATTGAATTTTCTGGATTATTTGGTATGAAAAATAGTGTAAATGATAATGGATATTTTATGGATGATTTGAAAATGTAAATTCAATATGGCATTCATCATTGTCCAAAGTTGTTTGATAAGTTAAATCGATGTGCTAAGAGACCATTATATATATTAGTTTTAATAAATACACAAATTTTTTAGCTATATTGAAGATATATAAATTAAAATATTCCAACATGTGGAGTGACACCAACTTTACAAAAAAACTTAGTCTTCTGAATGATATGCTTCCAAAAAAATTAGCTTCCCTTTCAATCAAATGTTACTAAATGAACTCTATGTTCAATGTTCATGATCTCTGAAAAAATACATGGCTATCCAAATGATTTTTTTATCATTTATCAAGGACCATTAATCACTCATAAAATTCCCATAGTGTGGTAGGAATGGATACAAGGATAATGAATCAACTCCTTCGAAATTTATATGGTACGTTCCCATCATTCCATGATACAATTGGCATGGAATTCATATACAAAAATTAAAGATGGGAAAATAAATAATCCAACAGACTCTCTTTTGTTGAAGATAATTTATTATGTTGGAAATGAGTTGAGAACCTCCATATTTTATTATCTATATATGGAATAAATCCTTTTGGTTTATAGAGTACTGGTCACAATACATGGATAGTTATTTTGGTAAATTCTAAATTTTCAACATGGTTATGCATGAAGTGAAAATACATTAAATTATATCTACTTATATCTAGACCAAAACAACCTGGTAAATATATTGATGTCAATTTTACTCCTCTGATTGATGATCTAAAATTGACGTGGAATACAAGTTTTACATTGTATGATGCTTATAGAAGTAAATAATTAATATTAAGGACCATGTTTTATGGTAAAAAAATGAGTTTCCTACATTTAATAAATTTTCATGCTATAAAAATAAAGTAATGATGGGTTCCCCCTTTTTGGAGAATACACAAACTCAGTTTGGTTGAAATATTCTTCAAAGATTGTGTTCTTATGACATTGAATTTTTTTACCTTGATTACAAAAATACTATTCTTAGGAGACAGTATTTTATGGGAATAATGAATGAGTTACAACAATGTATCTACTAATGGGTGATCAAGAGTTTAACAAAGTAAAAGATATTAACACTTTTTTAGTAAACCATTTTCAAAATAAATTACAAACTCTCATTCGAAAAAGTGATCAATTTTATTTGAATTGCTATATTGTAATTTTTCATACGTTGTACATTTTATTGATGTCATTCATGTGGAAAAACATATAACTGATAGTGTAATTAACATGTTGTTAAATGTTCCAAAAAAAATATGGCTTCATGGCTTGGTTTGAAATGATTAGCATGGGGATAAGGGAAGATTTGGCTTCAGTGAAGGGTAAAAGATAGAAATTTCGGCATTTAATAGCTTACACTCTATCCCAATAAGAAAAATGTTAATTTCATAATTTCCTTAATGGTGTAAAATTTTTAGAAGGGTATTAATAAAATATAAATATTGTCATTTCAATGACTAATTTGAAGTTATAGGGTCTAAAATCACACAAAATTCACGTTTCGATGAAATATATTATGTCTGTCTCTTTATATTGCATTCTTCCTAAAATTTTATGATACACATTTACCAGACTCTACTTATTTTTCAAAACCATATACAATAACATTATAGAATTAAAGAATCTACCAATCATGAATATGGAGATTGAATTCATATTATGAGAATTAGATATGTTCTTCCTACCATCATTCTTTGTTATAATGGTAAACCTGATGGTTTACTTGATTGGAGAGGTGAAACTATGTGGTTATGTCCATTACAGATGGATGTAACAAATTTAATTATATATAACTATTTTGAAATGGTATGTCAAGAATCAAATTCATCCAAAATGTTGTATTACATTTTGATATATTATTGAAGAAGTTATTGAATTCTATACCAATTACCTATAATATGTTGATATCATTAGTCTCACAATGTCATCCCATAACATATGCCTTATGGGTGAAGGTATTTCTATAATATATGTTTTTACAATTATCATCATAGAGAATGAGCAATATCACCTTTATATTTTACATAACAATGAAAAGGTATCTCGATATGTTGAATCTGTAACGACCCAAAGTTTTCAATGGAAATTTTCTTCTTACAATTATGTAATAAAATCAAATGAAGACATAAAATAATGAACTAATAAGTTCTATGTGACCTTTATAGATAAGTTTGTCACTTTTGTGTTTGGAATTTCGAAAATCTTGCATACACAATTGCGATCTGTAAGTTATTTGGAGTCTGATAGAAAAACCTAATTTGTTGGTTAATAGTAAGCTACCCTTATGAATAGTAACATAACATTATTAACAGTGACATACCCTAATAAATAGTAAGCTTACCTATGATATTATAAAAATAATATTCAAGTGAATGTAAGATGTACCAATATTTTAGAATAAGTAAATGAATGTTTTAAAACAGGTTTTTTTAATAATATATTATGATTTTAATTAAATTTTAAATTAATAATATTTAGAAAATTTTTTTTGAAAATTTTATTTCATTTTTGGATTCTACACATCAAGAAATGGTTATAGTTAATTTTTGGTCTTTTTCTAAATTACTTGAATTTTTGATGAATAGTAAAATCCGATAATTCACAATAAATGTGAAAACCTGAATTTATGCATAATTCTTGAGTCATGGATGATTTAAATAGACATTGGTTACAAATCACATTCATATATTACTATTATATTTCATTTAATACTTACCATTTCTTGTCTTGTAAAGAAATAATAAATCAATGATTATAATATTATGAAAACCCTTCTCTCCTCCACTATAACCCCCCCCCCTCACTCCCTCTTCTCTCCACTCCTCGCAAGCCTTGTGCCTTACAAAAATTATTCCTAATTATCTCCCCAAGATCCTACCCCAAGTCCAAAATCCCCCATTCTCTTCAAAATACCAAAACCTCTCCCATTAAGAGGTTCTCAAAGGAGATAAACTCAAGAGGTAAATTCCTCTTTTCAGTTATTTTATTTCTTTTATGTTATTTTCTTTTCTTGTTTCTTTCCTCACCTCCCTTCACCCAAATGGTATGATAAATTCAGTAACATAAATGTACTTTAATTTTTTTATACTAATGGGATATTTCATTATTATATCTCTTTTCCCCATATTTTATTTGAAATAAATGAAAACACGGTTTGAGATGTGTTAATTTAGCTCATTCAAGGACAACGATTTATCAATTTTTATTATCATATTTAATTATGGTAATGAAACCATTTGTGTTATGGTTGACCTAGATTATTATATATGTAATATATCCTCTTTATGGTTCTGTAATCCTTTTGTAGAAATGTAATTATGTTATAAAGAAAAATATGTTCATTGTAGTCAAACCCACTTATTATCCAAAACAGTTATCACTAAGGTTTTATATAATACATCATCTTATATCCCAATAATTGAATGAATTTTTATAACCATTTAATCTCTTTAAAGTTTAATAATAACATATAACTTCAATTCTATACAACCACTTTCATCTTACATGTTTATCCGAACATGAATATAAGTGAACCGACCATTAAAACCAAGTAACCAAACAGACCCAAAAATGAAATTTAACCACATAACCAATAAATATGGTTATAAATGAACTCAAAATGGTTATAGAAAATATTATTCATATTTAATAGGTTCTGGAGTTATTAATTAATAAACCTATGTTTATTATTCAGGTCATTAAGTTCAAGAAAATACCACCATCAAATTTAAGGTAAGGGATCCTCTCCATTTCACTTTTATTCAAGATTATCCTCTATGTTATTCCCTTTTATGTGTAATTAATAGCGATGAGGTATGACTAAAAACCACCCCATACTAGACTCAATATTTATAAAATATGATAAATCCATTTCTCTCTCATTAATCCCCCTAAAGTACACCTGATATCATGCCGATAATCTATACAGAATTCTTCTCGAACCGCCTTTATTCCTTCGATTTGCTCTATATTTTCTTTTAACCAAATGAATTTGTCTTTTATTTTTAGTTAAATCTTCTAAATTATGATTATATACTCCAAAATCATGTTTCAAAATCCATCCCTCATTCTATTTCAGGTATATACATGATTCTATGTGATTCCCACCTCGATACTTCTCAGTAAGCAAAATCATTTAAAGGGAACTTCAAATTTTTTTACCGAATTTGAAGGGAAATATATCCTTTGTTTTAAGTCACCATTGTATTTATAAAATCAGTATTCTTATTATGTAAACCTTATTGGTTCTATTCTGGTTTTATATAAAATTTTTTCCTCTTTGACATTTTAAAAGCTCGGTAGTATTTTCTGTAAAACAGCACAAAAATGTTTTGATACTAATACATTTCCTACATGTTGTCACTTCTGTTGGACATAAATTTATAGGATATATGCCTATTTTACCTTATTAACGTCCATGTATTTTCTAATTACTTTCTTTCATGGAAACTTTCATGATACACCCATTGGTTATGCTTTATGTCATAATTGTGGTACCCAATTCTTTCCATGAGTAACCCTTATATTTATTTAAGATTGATTATGTATGATTATTTATGTGGAAAACAAATTCATTTAATGTAATATGGGTGCACCCAGATATCACTCCAATGAATTGGGTAAAGTGAAGTCTCATGAGATTCTATGTGCAACTGTCTTGGCAGTTAGCCTTGGCTTTTGGTACTATGGGAAATTGGATTGGATATTAGCCTTGAACCATATTACTATTTGAAACAGGATTGGCTATTAGCCTTAACTCATAATAAAGATATTTTTTATGTTTCTTCCACATTTCTATGATTCCATGTTTATATGAATCTATGTTTATATGTTGTGATCCCTAATGTTACATGCATTTTTATTATTTTATGTCATGTTACTAACCCATGTTCTATGGATTTATTCTTATTCTTATTCCCTTATAAGGATTTTAACTCATACCATTGTCCATGTTATCCCTAGGTTATCCAATAAATATGTATAGGAAAAATGGGAGTTAGGGGATCTTTATAAAGACTAAGTAAAGAAAAGTTTTATTTAGTTTCATGTTTTCAGTTTTACATACCTAGTATTCCAAGACACTATACTTCATGATCCTTGGATTATATATGATGTATAATTATGCTTAAAATCATGAAATGTTATATTTAAAAGACTCGGGTCACTATAGTTGGTATCAGAGCATGTTCTAGTTATTTTTGAAGATTAAGAATAGAGAACATTAGTAAGAACCGTAAGAATGAGACAAAGTATAAGAAAACACCCCTAAGTTTTGGTAAGTATAGAGTAAGTGGTTTATCAATAAAATAAATCCATGTCTAGATACAAACAGTTAGAGGTAGCTCTGGAATAGATGTACCTAGGAGTGAAGACTCTGGAAAGGATTTTCGGGCTTGAACTAGGGTATCCTAGTACACGGCAACGGGCCTTGATTCACTCTTGGTATTGAAAGTCTTGGGGGATATGCTTTGGTAAATTCCTGAGCTTAGTATATACCATTATCAAGGGAATAAAAAAAATCCCATAATAATATAATATAAGAAATAGATGAAGGAGAACCTAGATCTAAACCTAAGGAATCACAAGATAGGATATACTTCTCCTCTACAAGTTTATCCTTTTATATGCAAAAGTTTAATTTTTATGTTTAATAACTAATTATTCAATCCATATAATTGTAAGTTATTTTTTCATAGTTAATGATGAGAAATAGAAGAATACATTCCAACAACCAATGTGTTAGGAAATGTGAAGATTAACCTAGTGATATGCCTGATATGATGGGAAAAGGTGTTAAAAAATTCATGAAAGTACTTGATCAGCTTGCTCATGTTATGAATAATAACTTGAATCATGTGGAATGCCCTCCTCCTATAAGGAAAGAGAAATTTTTCATAGAATCCTTCATATGGAAAAGGCACCCCATGTATAGCAGATCTTCTGATCCCCTCCTTTCGGAATAGTTGATTAAATCCATTGAAAATATATTATCCATCCTCTAGTGCTCGAAAGAACAAAAAGTTGTATTGGTGGTCTATCATTTTTATGGGGAAGCTGATCAGTGGTGTACACTGATCAAGATTACAAAATCCCAATAGAAATTTGATTCCATGGATTGAGAGGAATTCAAGAGGATTTTTTTCGATAAATATTTTCCCGAACCCTCTATATAAAGATGGAAAGAGTTCCTCTGACTCAAGTAGAAGGAAGATGAGTGCATCAGGGTGTATGAAGAAAACATTACAATGCTTTCAAGGTACACATCTAGATTTGTCATAAACACTGAAATCAAGGTGGATCACATCGTTAGTAGACTAAAGTTGAGTCTATGAAAAGCATTGGGGATTCGAGACTTTGACAGTAATGAGGATATTTTCTATTGTTCCCTCAAGGTTGAAATGGAGATTGAAGACTCTCAGTGGTCTCATGGGCCCGGTGATAAGAATTGAAAAATGGAGAACAACATGGGTAGTTAAAAAAACAAATCCAATGATGGAAAGAAGCCCAAATATCCCACTTGTAAAAGTTGTGGGAAGAAGCATCCTAGAAACTATCTGAAAGGAAACAAGAATTAATTCAAATTTTGAAAGCTTGGCCATCTGGATAAAAACTACCAAAGGGATATGAAAAATTATACTCATGTGGAAGATGAAAAAAGGTTCAGATCAACACTCAGCCAGTAGTGTAGTGTTAAGACTACAAGGAGCATGGTCATTACGGAAAAACTTTTCCAAAATCCAAGGGTCGTTGGAGGAAATCAACAGCAACCTCCAAGGAAACAAGGAAGGGATTATGATATCACTATCGTTAAGGTGGATCCGAACAATTATGTGGTGAAAGGTATGCTATTTATTCATTCAAGAATAGTGAACATTCTATTTGATTCTAGTTCTACACATTCTTTCATATCATTCAAGTTTAGTAGAACTATTCAAACACTACCTAAAAATTTTGAGGAAAAGTTATCTGTGAGAACAATTATTGGGGAAATCGTTGCGTCCATGGTTTATAACTCCTCCCCGGTTAACTTTTGTAGACTAAAATGCCCAGAAAATTTTATCATACTTCCTTTAGTGGATTTTTATTATATATTGGGCATGGATTGGCTATCTTTATACAAAACTAACATCAACTTTCAGGCAATGGAGATCACTTTTCACATCCCAAATCATCCTCCAATTCATTACATGTGTAAGGAGGAAAATGAATCTATTTTAGAATCATTATCTCAAGTGTGGATATTTTGGCCTTATGATCAATCATATCTTGCTCAAATGATTGTGACAAATGAGAGAATCATGCTTGAAGAAATTCCCGTCATGAGGGATTACATTGATGTATTACCTGAAGAGTTTCCTGGTCTTCGTCCTGAATGAGAGGTTGAGTTATTAATTGAAAATATCCCTATATCTATACCTATATCAAAGACACCTTACAGCATAGCCACTGTAGAGCTGGAAGAGATAAAGAAGCATTTATAAGAGAATATTGAGAAGGGTTTTATACTCCCTAGTGCTTCACTATGGGGTGCAATGGTCCACTTAGTCAAAAAGAAGGATGGATCAATAGCCCCTTCCACGGGTAAGTGACTTAGTCGACCAGCTTCATGGGGCCTATTATTTCTCTAAGGTGGAATTTTTTTCGGGATATCACCAATTAAAGGTGAGGAAGGAAAATATTCCCAAGACTGCCTTTCAAATGTGGTATAAACACTACGAGTTCATAGTGCTTCCATTCAGACTCACTAATGTTCCATAAATTTATCTGAATTTAATGAATAAGGTATTTAGATATTACCTCGACGAATTTGTGGTAGTCTTTATTGACGATATTCTGATATACTCAAAGAGCAAGGAGGAACATGAAGATCATTTGAATATTGTGTTAAAGAATTTGTGAAGGGAGAATTTTTATGAAAAGTACAGTAAATGTGAGTTCTTGATAGAGGAAGTATCATTCTAGGGGAATATTATCACCATAACATGGATATTTTTGTACCCTTCCAAGACAAAGGCAATTGAAGAGTGGCCGAGGCCAACTTCTGTAATGGATATCTATAGCATTCTGGGTTTAGTTGGGTATTATCGATGATTTGTGAAGAACTTTTCATGATTTTCAAACCCAATGGTCAAGCTGACACGGAATGGAGTAAAGTTTGTTTGGACTCAAGAATGTGAAGACTATTTCAAGGAGTTGAAAAAGAGGCTTATCACTGTGCCAGTACTCACACTACCAATAAGTGGAGAACTCTTTGTGTTGTATAGTGATGCTTCAAAGAAGGGATTAGGCTGTGTGCTGATGCAAATTGATAAAGTTATAGATTACCCCTCAAGGAAGCTAAAAATTCATGAGAAAAACTATCCCACACATGATATGTAGTTGGTGGCTGTGATCTTTTCATTGAAAATCTTGCGGGATTATCTCTATAAGGAAAAGTGTGAGATATATACTGACCACAAGAGTCTCAAATATATATTCACAGAAAAAGTGCTTAATATTTACCAATGAAGATGGATAGAGATCATCCAGGATTATGACTTCTCAATCCACTACCATCATGGTAAGGAAAATAAGGTGGAAGATGCTCTAAGTAGAAATGATCTTGCATATTTATCAATGATAAGAATTGAAAAGGATCCAATCTTCTTAGATTTGAAGAGGATGGAAATGGGAATCATTAAAGGAGGAACATCATCAATCCTTTCTCAAATAATTGATCAACCAACCCTCATGGGGAAAATAAAGGATGCTCGAAGAAAATACGTGGAACTTCTGAAAAGGGTGGAAGTTATCAGAAGTGGGAAATCCTCTGAGTTCATGATTGATAAAGAAGGAGTTGTAAGATTTGGGTCACAATTATGTATATCATCTGATCTAGAGATAAAGAAGGATATTTTGAATAATTCACATAGCTTGACCTTCTCTATCCACCTAGGTAGCACAATTATGTATCATGATCTACGAGAAAACTTTTGGTGGGGCAATATGAAAAGGGAGAATTTGAATATACATAAAAGTTATTTGTATGCCATTAAGTGAAGTCTGAGAGGAAAAGGTAAAAGGGGATGATTCAACTACTACCCATACCACCATGGAAGTGGGAGAACATTACCCTGGACTTTGTCACCATAATTCCAAGGACATCCAGAGGAAACAATGCTATATGGGTCATTGTGAACCATCTTACAACGATAGATCACAACATCACAATTAGAGAGAACTTCTAATTGGATCAACTTGCATGGATTAAATCAAATAAGTGGTAAGGATGCATGAAGTACCACTATCCATTGTATCCGACTGTGATCCTAGATTCACCATGATGTTCTGTAAAAGTATCCAACATGCTCCATGCACTGAACTAAACATCAGTACGAGCTATCATCCTCAAACAGATGGCCAATCTGAGCAGACTATTCAGACACTAGATGACATGTTGAGAAAATACTCTATGGAATTCAAAGGAGGATGGGACCAACATCTTCCACTGGTTGAATTATCCTTCAATTACAGTTTCCACTCGAGAATCCGAATGAAACCATATGTACAACATTAAAGGAAAAGTTTCATAATACTGGCGTGTTGGGATGAAGTCGGTGAATGGAAGCTACTAGGACCTGAAACGGTTGAAGAAATGGTAGAGGAGGTGAAAACCATTCAGTATCATATCAAGACAACCCAAAGTTTATAGAAACTTTATGCATACAATCATAGATGAGACCTTGAGTTCAAAGTTGGAGACATGATATTTCTACGTATATCTCCATGGAAGAAGGTCATGAGGTTTGGAAAGAAAGGGAAGTTGAGTCCCAGGTACATAGGCCCATTCTAGATTCTTGATCATGTCGGGGATATGGCCAATTGACTAGAACTTCTACCTACTATGGACAACGTACATGATGTATTTCATGTATCCCTCTTAAGGAAGTATATACCAGACCCTTCACATGTAATCTCTTTATAGGTGGTACAGTTGGAGGATGATCTTTCCTATGAGGAGCATCCAGTGAAGATCTTGGATCATAGAGCTAAAGTTCTACATAACAAGACTACTCACCTGGTTAAAGTAATGTGGTGTAACCATAAGTAAGAAGAGGCATCATGGGAATTGGAGGAGGCAATGAAATAAAAGTACCCGCACCTGTTTATGGCCTAGAATGTAAAACAAAAATTTGAGGGCAAATTTTCTTAAGGGGGGAAGAATGTAACGACCCAAAGTTTTCAATGAAAATTTACTTCTTATAATTATGTCATAAAATCATATGAAAACACAAAATAATGAACCAATAAGTTCTATGTGACCTTTAAACATAAGTTTTTCACTTTTGTGTTTCGAATTTCAAAAAAATGATATACACGGTTGCGATCAGTATGTTATTTGGAGTCCGAAAGGAAAAACATATTTTTTTGGTAAATAGTAACCTACACTTATGAATAGTAACATACCCTTATGATAGTGATTTACAATAATGAATAGTAACCTTACCTATTATAGTATGAAAATAATATTCAAGTGAAAGTATGATGTACCTATATTTTAGAATAAGTAAATGAATGTTTTAAAACTTGTTTTTTAATAATAAATTATGATTTTAATGAAAATTTAATTTAATCATATTTAAAAAATTATTGTTGAAAAATGGATTTCATTTTTGGATTCTACATGCCGAAAAATGGTTAGGGTAAATTTTTGGGATTTTTCTAAAATACTTGAATTTTTGATGAATAGTAAAATTCGATAATTCACAATAAATGCTAAAACCTAAATTTCTGCATCATGCTTGAGTCCTGGATGATGTAAATGGACTTTGGTTTGAACACACATGAATTTATTACTATTATTTGTCATTTAATACTTAATATTTATTCTCTTTTGAAGAATAATAAATTAATGCTTATAAAATTATGGAAACCCTCCTCTCCCCCAGTATAACCCCCCCTCACTCCCTCTTCTATCCACTCTTATGAAGCCTTGTGCCTTGAAAATATTCTACCAAAATCTCTCCAGAAGCTCCTCTCCCATGTCCAAAATCCCATAGTCTCTTCAAAATATCAAAAACTCTCCCATTAAGAGGTTCTCAAAGGAGATAAACTCAAGAGCTAAATTCCTCTTTCCAATGCTTTTATTTCTTTTAAGTTATTTCCATTTCTTGTTTATTTACTCACCTCCCTTCACAAAAATGGTATGATAAATCTAGTAACATATATGTAATGTAATGTTTTTATTCTAATAGGATATTTCATTATCATATCTCCTTTCCCCATGTTTTATTTGAATGAAATGAAAACACTGTTTGAGATGTGTTAATTTAGCACATTCAAGGACAACCATTTATCAATTTATATTATCATCTTTAATTATGGTCATAAATCCATTTTTGCTATGGTTTACCCATATTATTATTTATTTAATATATCCTAGTTATGGTTCTGTAATCCTTTTGTAAAAATTGTATTACTTTATAAAGTAAAACATTTTCATTGTAATCAGACCCACCGATTAACCAAAACAGTTATCACTAAGGATTTATATAATAACTCAACTTCACTCCCAATAACCGAATGACTTTTTATAACCATTTAATCTCATTTAAGTTCAATAATAACATTCAACTTCAATTATAGACAACCACTTTCATCTGAAATGTTTATCCGAACATGAATATAAGTGATCTGATCATTAAAACCAAGTTAGCAAATGAACCCGAAAATGAAATTGAACCACATAACTAATAAAAATGGTATAAAATAATTAAAAATGATTATAATAAATATTATACATTTATAATAGGTTTTTTATTTATTAGTTAATAATCATAATTTTATTATTCAGGTCATTAAGTTCAATCAAAGATCACTATCAGATTTAAGGTAAGAGATCCTCTCCATTTCACTTTTATTCAAGATTGTACTCTATGTTATGCCCTTTTGTGTGTAATTACTAGTGATGGGTTATGATTAATCACCTCCCCATACCTACCCAATGATGTAGAAAATATGATAAATCTATTTCAATCTCATTAATCTATCTTAAGTACACGTGATATCATGCTGATAATCCGTAACGAATTCTACCTGAACAACCTTTATTCCTTCTGGTTGCTCTATATTTATTTTTACCTAAATGAAGTTGTATTTTATTTTTATTTAAGACTTCTACTTTATTATTATATTCTAAAAATTCATGTTTCAATATCCATCCCTCATTCTCTTTTGGTGATATAGATGTTTTTAAGTGATTCCCTGCTCGATACTTCCCAGTAAACAAACTCATTTTAAGGGAACTTCTCAAATTTTTACCCAATTTAAAGTGAACTATATCCTTTATTTTAAGAAACCACTGTCTTTATAAAATATTAATTTTTATTATAATAACATTATGGGTTCAATTTTAATTTTAAATAAAATATTTTCCACTTTTCTATTTTAAAATCTCTATAGTATTTTCCTTAAAACCGCATAAAAATGTTTCGATGATAATACATTTCCTACATGTTGTCACTTATGTTTGACATCAATTGCCCAGATATATGCATATATTTCCTTATGAACGTCCATGCATGTTCTAATTTCTGTATTTCATGTACACTTTCATGATACACCCATTGGTTATGTTTAATGTCATGATTATGGTACCCAATTCTTTCCTTGGGTAACCCTTATGTTTATGTAAGATTGATTATGTATGATTATTTAAGTGGAAAACATATTCAAGAAATGTAATATGTGTGTTCCCAAATATCTCTCCAAATCATTGGGTAAAGTTAAGTCTCATGAGATTCTATGTGCAACGGTCTCGGCGGCTAGCCTTGGCTTGTGCTACTATGGGAAATAAGATTGATAGTTAGCGTTGGCCCGTACTACTATGGGAATCAGGATTGGAGGTTAGCCTTGAATCATAATAAAGACATGTTTTATATTTATTCCACATTTATATGATTCCATTTTTATATAAATCCTTGTTTATATATTATGATACCTTATGTTACATGCATTTTTATTTCTTTATGTCATGTTCCTATCCCATGTGATATGGATTTATTCTTATTCTTATTCCCTTTCTGGGATTTTATCTCATCCCTTGGTCCATGTTATCCCCTGGTTATCCTATGAATATGTATGATCACAATGAGAGAGATGGGATCTTTATTAAGACTAAATAAATAAATGTTTTATTTAGTTTCTTGTTTTTAGTTTTATGTGCCTAGTCTTCCAAGACACTAGACTTCATGATCCTTGGCTTGTAATATGATGTATAATTATGCTTAAAATCATGTAATGTTATGTGTAAAAGGCTCAGGTCACAATATAATCCCACAAATTAATTCATTAATATATGAATCCATCAAGGGATGAATAATGGATATAAGATACATATAATCAATAGTTTATAGGATAGTTCCAAGATCATATTCACAAGGAGTTATCTGAAAATATGAATTTAATTGTTTAATGACTTAAATGGATAGATAGGGGACCAAATTTAAATGTTAAATCCTACAGTGGTTTTTTAAATAATGTTTATATGTTCTATAAAAAATAATAATATGAACAAAGTATAATTTAAAATAGTAGAGTTATGCGGGTTCTAAGGATAGAAATTCAATTTATGTATTTCAACATCATTGAATATATATATATATATATATATATATGAGTTGTATTATACAATATTTCATGTGTCAATTTTCCATTTAAAATTTGCTGCAGACAAGATTGTAGTGAAATTCAATGAATTGGGCTTCGTGATGGTGAATTTCAGTGTGAAAGTGTATATGAATGAGCCATTCATAATGGCATCACAAGCAATTGTGTATTTTATGTCTCAGATCTGGAAAAGAGTAATTGGTTAACTATCCTATTGATGACTAATAAATGTATAGGGTTTAATGAAAATTCAATTGAGGACGGACCTTTCATTGGGAGATCACAATCATTTCATAGTAGTCCCAATTTAGACAATTCCTTATATGTTAATGGGGAATACAAATAGGGGATTTAGATACTCGATTGAGGATCCAAATACTTTCAAATTTTATTTTACAAAAGTGATATCAATGATAATTTTAGAGTGTTATTTAATATTATATGATTTTCCTCATAATATTGTTGGTTCTCCAGTACATTTACATAATCTAAATCAAATGTTTGACTACTCCTAAAAATAATGAATTCAGCACAAGATGATATCACCAATCCGGTGGTAGAATAGATGTTTGATGCTGAAACTATAAAATTATTAGGGGATCAATAACAAGTTGATGAAAAAAAATTATATAGAATCACCGTGTTAAATAAAATTATTAAGAAAAAATAAAGGGTATAAAATTTGTGGTAGGATTGAATCAAATTGGAAAACCTGTTAACCCCATTAAGAAAATGTTCATTTGTTATGTTGGAGTAAAACACTATGTGGACCCCCATACGTTCCATGTACTTCCCTACAACATGTTCATCCTCTCATTTATATTTCATTTGAACTCAGATTTAAGCCCATGAGATCCCTATCCTTAGTGTTTTTCAATATAGAAAATGATAGTGGCCTTTGTTGTGGAATACAAGATATGATGTGAGGTGTTCCAATCATGGAGCTTCTTTAGGAGACTCTTGATGATGGAAGTGATTAGGGTAAGATCATTGGAGAGTTTCATAATTGGTACTCCTCTATCACACTAGGGAGAGGGTTCCTTATACTCACTATACATATATTGATGGTACTCTACTACATTGGGTGAGAGTACTCTATTTAGAAAGTAGTAATCCATCATCATTATCCTCTAGTGGGGTACGTTCACTACATAGGAGTGAGTTCTCCCTCAATAGTGGAGTACAATAGTGATGATAATGCCCTTACGCATAGATTATGGTGAGGTTTTTTTTGATTATGGGAATCATTGATAGACTTTTAGAGCTGTAGGTAGACTCATCAACTTTTTATTGGTTATGAGATACAGATAACCTTTCTCTCTCATTTGGTTTTCTTTATGAGCATACATATATATATATATATCTGTATTGAGTTTTTACCTCTTTATTTGGGTAGTGTTGAGCATATGTTGTATCACTCTATCACTACCACTTTTATTTTCACGGAATCCTACTTGGTATTTATATACTCAACCTTGTATAAGTTTTTCTTGATTGTTTCTTATCTTATATAGAAGATGAAATGATTTATGGTTACGTTGGTGGATAATAGTGATACCTGGGTGCATTGATCATGTATGGTGGTCAGTCCTGGAGATCATGATTTAGGCTCCCTTATATTTCTTTCATTTTAATTTTTTTCATGTTGGTACTTCATTTCTGGTTGAGCATGTATTTTTCCCCTTTTCATTTTGGTTTTATTTTATTCATACTATGGTTTATTCCCTAGATATTATTCCATGAATTTTTTACTCTATGTGTTAATTTCTATTATTATTCCTCTTCATTATTTCATAGATATGGTATGAGTGTGTGCATGTAGTAACATTATGAAATGTACTCCTATTTCATTTATTCCTTCTCATCACTTGTCTCCAGCTCCTAGACTATTGGATCCGGGCATGGGTTTGTCACGATTTGGCCTTCTGCTGACCTAGAAGGCCCCAGTGGGCCTAGTCATGAAATGATGGTTATGTAATTTTACCTTATAAATAAGGATGAAATATTTCAATTGGATTAATATCAAAAGATTTTATGTAACCATATTGAGAGAGATTTGTCAAATGATTATTATTTACATGACCAAGACAATTATTCCATCAATAGGTGTTAAATGAGTCCCACATATTTGTTTTGTTATCAATTTACAATATTTTTTTCATGATTTAATATATAAATATGGTTATTAAACTATTACATACTCTAAAATATTCTATCATTATAATAGTATAAACCCTAATTTCCAAATCTGAAAATAAGTCTATCCATGTCTATACAAGAAATGGAAATAATGTACTAGGTAACACTAGGAACATAATAACAATTCTTTAAAACCAAAACTATCCCTGTTGGATATGTTATATGGTAATATATAATGGATATATCATCTATCCTTACTCCATTATGGGACCATATATCCACCTCATCTTTGGAAACCTTTTCTGAATTACTGGGCTCTTGTATTTAGATATAAATGGGATTACCGCATGCGTTATCTAATACACAACTTTTAGATATAGAAAGATTAATATAAATAAAAAATGAAACAAAATATTACCCTTTATTATTTGGTTGGGTGAAATTCTTCTTATAGTGACCTTGCTTTCCCCATGGAAAAAATATCACATATTGTGCCTTTCATTACCTCTGGATTTTATTCTTCTTAGAAGGATGTTTCTCTAAAGACTTATACTTGGAAAGAGTCTCTAAACCCTATTCCATGTGCCTCATATTATTATTTACCATAAGGACCATGGGGTTATCACACACAATTTATTTATCAAAATATATAATAATATTAAGACGTTTTCAAAGTGTCTTCTTTCTTTTATTTATATTATAATTCACAATAAAATTGGAGATATTTTTGGTTAGTGATGATAGATTGATATATGTGAGTATCTCATCAGGTATATAAAACCCCAAGATGTAAATAAACTCAATGTTTCCAATATGTAACACCTTAGGATTTTATGAAATATATATTTTTTTGTATAAATATAATTTATTCAATAGTTTGCGTTACAAGAACCATTGATATTTAACGAGATAGGATATACTAATAATATTATTTAAACATGCTTATTATAGCCTACCCAATGAATTTGGAGGTGTTAATAGAAATAATTTTTTTTAAATTAAGAATAAAGGTTTTAGATAAATAAAATATATTTTAAAATAAGTACTTAATTTTTAAGAAAGTCATTATAGGCATTGAAAAAGCTTTTTTCTAAAAATATTATTTTTTTTGTGAAAAAATAAAAAACATAATTACTAAAACTTTTATAAAATTATTCTAAAAAAGTAAATTCATTTTTGGAATCAAAATATAAAAATTATATTAGGGTTAGGTTTTAATACTTTTTTGAAAAGATTAATTTTTCAGTGAATAGTGAAAAATACTAATATACTATATATACTAATCCTAGCATTCAAGCTACCACGTGTCCAAAAAATATGCTCCCACACCACATTTTCATTACGTTCCAATCCTTAACAGCTCCACGTCATGCCTCCCCAGGATTGTAATTTTCCTCTCCGCCTCCCGCAATCGCTCCAGTTGAGAAACTCGTGGGTCTTGACCTAACGATCCCTCGTACTCCCCCCACTCTTGTCCTCATAGTCATGGTCTACTAGACGTCTATATCCAACCACCTCCTCCCTATTTATGCTGAAATTTCAATGCATTTCACCTCTGACCACCTCCTTTCAATTTCAACTGCAGTGTCGACGTTTTATGCCTTTCCCGGTCATGGATGGTGAAAAAGTATTCGCGACCTAGGGATCCCACTGTCTGTAGCCCTCCATCACTGAGCTCTACCTTCTCTTCGTTTGAGCTATACTCTCTACGGTTTTCATTATTCCAGTCATAGTCAGGATTCATCTATTTCCAACCTTGGGTTTTTGGAAATTCCCAACGTCGACGTCATCCTCCTCCCAGTTTCACTATAGTCCATTGTGCTCATAATTCATCTTCCTCCTTATCCTAATTTCAGCATACATCACCATTGTATTTTTTTCTCTTAGTAGAATTTCTGTCCATGTCTCCCCTCTACATGATTTAAAATTCTTTCTCCACCTCCCTCTCCCACTCCCTCTGAGGGTATCGTGCCTCTCCATCCACAACTCTCCAATGACGCCTCTGCGTCCACTTCCGGCTTCGATCTTCCTCCGCATAAATTTCCCTCCTCTTCCCCAACCCCCTCCATCCCCGACTCCCCCTCTCGACACCATCACCCTCCCAGAATCTCTAATCAACACCTCTCGACACCACCTCAATCCCCTCCTCCTTCCCCAACCCCCCTCTCCATCCATGACTCCAGCTACATCTCGCCTCCACCTTAGCATCCATCCTCCTCCTCGAATACCTGCTTAGTGTCACTCCCCTCAGTTGTCCTATCATACAGATGTGGAGCTAAACAATTTTAAATTTCAAACCCAGATCTAGAAGCACCTTACACACGTGGGGAACATTACAAGGTAAGAATTTTCATAGGTCAATATATCTTTTTCTTAGTTTTTCATTTCTTCCCATCTTTCAATTCTCAGTGAAGGTGATGGATTCTCTATCTCTTTAATTGATCCATCCACGCTTCCCCTCCTGTCAGACTCGCTTCCAGTCTTGGAGGTCTTCTAATGCTGTATGACAATGCTTTGAGAAATGTAGTTTGTTGATGCTCTCAATAAATCAGAATTCTTTGAATGATTCTGAAGGTCTTTGTCACTAGTAACTGAATATATAGTGATCAGGTGTGGCTGGTTTCCATGGATGATAATCGTCAATTACTAACTCTCCATGGAGGCCAGTGATGGTGATTTTCCACCTCCCATCGTTCATACCTATTAGTATCAAGGTATGATGGTGTCTCTACCCCTTTTTGTGGAATGGGGGGGGGGATCTTATGATGACTTTAATTGGGGCTACTATAGCTGTATCATTTCTTTCTCCTTACCGTGGCATCCAAATTACCTTTCATCATTTCGGTCTATGATTTTTACTAAAATTAAGTGACTTGATTTTTTTGAACAAGGTAGTGCATTTTTGTAGCTTTATCTCTCTATCCATCAGGATGAAAATTGGTTTTATCAACCTATAGTATTTTGTTTCTTATGTTAACATACATTTTGTTATGATTACTTGGTATTGAAATATCTCTTTCCTTTCATTCACAATTTAAATTTTCAGATTTCAATATTCATCAATGTCTATTCTTATTTTTTAACATTATTATGTCTGCAGAAAAAAGTGTAAGATGATTTTGAAGTTGGATAATTAGTACAACATGACAATGTAATTTTGTTTCCCCTTATAGATTATCTTTTACCGTGGCGTTCAAATTTCCTTTTTGACTTTCTTCTTGAGTCTTACTAGAATTAAGTAACCTGGTATTTCTAAACACGGTTGTGCATTTACTATCTATGAAGAAAAACCTGTAGCATGATTTTGAAGATGAAGATTCAATAAACCGTGACATCATTAATGGTAAACATTCTACAATATCAATTCATGTTCAGTGAATGATAAGGTTTTATAAATACAAACATGAATAATACTACTGGAAAATTTTTACCCACTTTTTATGATTATCTTTTGAAACATCTAATTTTATAGTTCGTTTAAACCATTTTCAAATATTATTGTTATCATTAGTTTTATATGAGTGTAATAAACATTATTTTTTTCATTTTTACATGAAATATAGGTTCTATTGTGGTTTTTATTTTAAATACTTATTGTGTCTTTATATTATTTGAGTTATTAATTTCTATTACTTCTATATAATTTGACTTTCCATGTACCAAATATTTTTTGTTCATTATTTTGATTATTTTCTATTCTAAATTTATTATGTGAATAATATATATTATGTTTTTACTATAGTACATTAGGTTTTGAAATATAATATTTTATTCTAAATGTTTTTTGATCAAAATTTAAATCTTCCATTTGATTGATGTTTTCATTCATGTATTTCAATTAATCATTTTAAAAATAAAGCTTTATTCCATTAGATTTTTTAGCATGTATTGGTAAATTTACTACTATTCAAAAACAAACCCTTATGTGGAACGCAATATTATGTTTACAAAAATGTTTTTATATTTTATTTGCTTCAAATATGGAGGACCTGGGTTTTCATCAAAAAACATGTATTTTTTTGGGAATTTGTAATTTTAGATAAAGTTGGTACACGACGATTCCATAGGGACTTTCCTCGATTCCTACTGGTATTGGATGGGTATGTGATTTCATTCAACCTTTTCTACATTGTCTCTCACTTTCTTCAATCGTATTTATGTAATTTCTAATTTTTGGAAATGGATATCATGAGAGCTTGATATCTATTGATGTTTGTGAACTGTCACAACATTTGAAAAGACTAAGGTTGTCATTCCTGATGAAATCAAGGAACATGTTTTTTTTTCTGGAGATATGTACTCTTATAACAATTTAAATGTCTCTTATTTCCTACATAAATTGTTATTCTCAAATTTCATTAGAATTTATTATAATTGTTATACATTAAATTTCCAATTTTTTCAATTTTTATATAAAAATATTGTTGAATGCATTGGAAGATCATGATCATGATTATTAAAATGGTGTCCAATGAATTTACATGTCCTCTTTGATTTGGATATCTTTATCAACATCTCCTGATTTTCAATGTTATGGATCAAAGATTAAGGTTAATTGTTTCTCCTTATTATTTCTATTTCCAATTGCATAATGTTTCATTTATGTTATTTTTGTTTGAAATAAATATTTGTTTGACATATTATTTTGCTGCATCTTTGAGGAAATTAGTGTTTCATGTACTTTTTGATACATATATTTGTTTCAACTGTTTTTTTCTTTGCATGAAGTACTACTTCTAAGGTATATATTATTTTATAAGATTCATCGATCTGGTGAAGAAATCATGCCTATAAGTTCATCTCATAATCAGGCCTTATGTCTGTGGTGATTGGAATTTTGGGTAATTTTTAAGGTTTTCAATAAGTGCAAGATATTACTATGTTTGAATTCAAGAAATTTGATTGTTTATTTTATTTATTTAAAAAATACATGGGTTTCCCTATTTTTCTAAAAGATGTTTCAAGGATCAGTTTTAGTGCTGATAATGGTCCTTTCAAGGTTAGTTTAGGATCCTTTAATTTTCCATTCAAGAACATTTTCTATGATTTTTATTTGCTTTTCAATACTAAAAACTCTGATCAAATTGCTGTAATGAAGATGAGAATGCATAAATTTACAGAACAAATTGTCAATATGATGAAAGAAGGATTGTTTGAATCTGAAGGTGGCCCTATAATATTATCTCGGGTTACTGCATTCTAGCTAATTGTGTTCTTTAATTTTGTTGTTTTTAAAAAAAATTCATCTTCATTTTTTATAAAACAAAATCTGAAGTTTTTTTGTATGTACAAGATATTACTATGTTTAAAGAAAATAACCCTACAAGTTCATCTCAGAATCAGGCCTTATGTCTGTTCCGAGTTGAATTTCGAGTAATTTTGATGGTTTTTAGTATTTACATGATATTACGTGTTTGAATTCATTAACTTTGATTGTTTTTAATTCTTTACAATGTATAGGGGTTTCCTTGTTTGGATGAAATATGTTCCAAGGATCAGTTTTGACACTAATAATGGTGCTTTCAGGATTAGTTTCTGAACCTATAATGGTCTATTCATGAAATTATTCTATGATGTTTTTTTGGTTTAGAAACCTTAACATTATGATTAATTTACTACAATAAAGGTTAGAATTCAAAAGTTTATACATAAAATTGAAAATATGATAAAAGTAAAAGGATTTTCCAATACCAAGGTGGACCTATAATATTATCCTAGGTTACCACATTCTAGATAATTTCATTCTTTAATGTTTATTTTTTTTAATTTCTTCTTGGTTTTTTATAAAACAAAATCTGAACTGTGTCCTTCCATAAAATGTCATAGATAGAGAATGAATACGGACCAATGGAGTATGAAATTGGGCATCCTACCCATTATTACACCATATGGGATGCTCAGATGGTTGTGGGTCTGAATACTACAATCCCTTGGGTCATGTGTAAGACAGATGATGCCCCCGATCCCATTGTTAGTGTCTATTACTTTTGATTCAGGTGAGCACTTTGTTTCCTATTTAGTTGTTTCCCTATGTTCTTGCTTCAATGCGACTGTATATTAACACATTTAATGGTTTCTACTGTGATAAATTTTCCCTAAACAAATATTACAAGTGTAAGCTCTATACTTAAGCCTGGTGTTCTTGGTACATTAATAATCTTATCAATTTATAAGCTGAAGAAATTTTCATAAAATTTGTTTTTTTAGTTCGGTTTCTTCATATCCCATCCCATGATCCCATCCCTCTTCCTTTTATCGAAACGTACATTGTATTTGGACGGGCTTTGTCATTTTGACCTGCTAAAGACTTGGTATATTCAGTTGATCGAATCATTCAAAATGGTGGATCCTTCACCAATTATTATATGGATAGTGCATTTGTTATATTTGTTGATTTCAGGTGTAAAATGTTTGTATAGGTTTCTTAATGTTGGAATTAGATAAGTTGTTTCTTATACTATGTTTTTTTGAATATGGTGATAGTACCATGGGGGAACAAATTTTGGCAGGATGTGGACATTTTTTTGTCTGTTTTTTAACAGAATAAATGCCACTTATCCAGAAGATTCTAGAGGTTAGTTTGTTGTAATTAAGTGTGACTGTTTTCCCTAACCAATAATGTGAAGGTCAACATACCAGTTTTATGAAAGAATATACCACTTGGGGATGATATTTTCTCTATAATGAATGCAACTATTTTTGGTTTGGAAATTAGATCTCATTATTCTTAATTTTCTCAACTGTGCAGGTCTTGGGATTGTAAAAAGCATTGATGCATAAAGGGAGCTGCTTTATGTGATCACGCCCATCTTGTGTGCCACTCTGAAGAAGGTTAGTGTTTTTCTTCAGGGTTTCATTCAAATTCTGTCATGTTTATTACAGTATTCTGGATACACCTCACCTTGTATTTCTAAAATTCCCTCTCATTTCAAAATGTTGTGATGCCCTTTAACTCCACCAGGAGCGGCTGCTAGAATTATGGGTGTTTTATAAGTTTATAAATTAAATGTTTTTGTGTTATGATTTTTGATATAGATGGTGTTGTGTTTTCTAATATGATTTAACAGGTACAATGTTTGGATGCTTTGAATCTGGATTTCGGTTCCCAATTATGATATCCATAGGGTGGTTCCAAATGGTGATTTCAAATGATGTATCTAGATGGAGTTTTTCATATTGAAGAGTTCATATGTTCGACAACTGGATGTTGTTGTGTTTTCTATTCCTACATTTGATCTTGTGGGTAGTTATTTAAAGTATATGCCTTTTCAATGTTTCCTCCCTATGATTATCATCATTCCTATATGGACAATATTGTGATGTTTTGGCCAGATGTTTTGAGATTTATATGAAACCATGAGGTATGGTATATCAATGATACGAAGAGATGATTACCTATAGTTTTAGTACAATTCAAATGAAAAAATAGTTACTTTTTAAAATTTCATTAATATCTTGACCTTTTTAACATTAAAAAAAATAAGGAACTATGTTATCTTATATAACAAGATGTTATTATGGAAGAATACACGTAATATGTAAGTAAAATAGCTATAAATGTGTACTGTAATTAATTCTATGTAACACATTGATTGATGTTATTTACCCCCACATTTTATCTCACATTTATCTTACTTGAAATGTTATCATGTAACATTAAAAAACATTTTTTCATGAAATATGGATACAAGTGAAACACCTATAAACCAAAAACACATTTAAATATTTACATAAATCTAGTTATAGTCAACAAATGAGAATTCCATAAATGCTCGACATATTTATATATTTTTGTTTAATGCCACAAATTTTATATTAGGTTTTGATAAGTTGGGATACTCAAAATGTGTTATATAGTTATTTTGTTTTCTAAGTAAAATGTACCACATTAAACAAATCTTATTCATCAGAATTTAAAAATTCATATACTTTTACTCTTCTCTCTCTTTTTCAACTATTTGAATGGTGTCATCATATTCTATGCAATCCTATTTCATTATAAAATACCATTAGTTTATAATTAAATTTTTTTCAACATTATTTTTTCTTCTCAAATTTCATAAAAATCAATCTCTTATTAAAATAAAAACCAATAATCGAATGCGTCGTGCAACAACACGAACGAGTACAAGTTTTTATTAAAGATGGGTCTTCATTTAAATCCTTTAAAAAGATAAATATTGTTTAAAAAAGTTTTTAATGTAATATTGGTTAAATTATATATTTATTAATCAATTTTATTTCATTGGGGTGAATTTCATTTTGAGTTTTTATATTAAAACTTTTTATACTTATGAAAAGTTTCTCTTTGGAAAACCATTTTTTCGTTATGTATTTTGGATTAGTTTTATATTAAAATTTTACAATTACTGAAATTAGAATTTGAAGAATTTATTCCAAAATTATAATCAATGTAATTAATATTATTTATTAAGTTAAAATTTATTTTTGTTCAAAATGAATAGTAAAAATTAATTATCACAAGAGAGGTTAAAATGGATATATAGAGGGGTTAAACAAAAATTATAGGGGTTAAACTTACATAAGAACATTCCCAATTACTATGGTATGGAAATATTCAGATCCTTATTACCTTATTATTGATTTTTATTTTATTTTGAGGCACTTTTTTTAAAGAAGTGATAAATATACTAATTTAATGAAAAAGAAAAAAATTTACCATCTTGCTTTTAAATTTCAATTATGTGTTCACATAGGGACAAAAGAATGATGTGATTGAGTATTGATGGTAATTTTTATAAAAAATAATTTAATTTCATGAGGGTTGTTTAATTTTAATTTTTATGTATATAATTAATTTAAATTCGTAATAAACCCCAAGGTAGTAATTTTTTAATTAATAGAAAACTAAAATAAATGTTACTAAAAAAATTATATGTACTATTAATTGAATGAATTATCATATTTCATTATTTTTTAGTTTAATATAAAATTATATACATGTGTGAAAATGGTATACTATAATTACACCTTTATCTTTAGGTTTTTAAATCCATATTAAATGTATTGTGTCAAAATTGACATTATTGTTATTTTTATAATAAATAAAAATTTATTAAATGATTTAAATTTAGAAAAAAACTATCCTCTACCATGATATTTTTATATTTTTTAACATATAAATCATGGATCATTCATTTACTAATGTTCCTTTTATAATAATTATATTGACCCCTAAATTGTAAAAAATCGTTGTTACCATGGTAAAGGGTAAAAAGGAGTTTGCGACATTCATCCGTTTGTGTTAAAATTAATTTTACACACACATATTATTTTTAATTTATAAATTAGATTTTATTTTCAGAACTATTGGTTATAAATTTTATAATTATAATCATTTTTTTAGTCTTAAATGATATATTACCAAGGTAAAAATACTAGTTACAGTAGTGAAAAATAAAATAGTAAAAGTAAGGAGACATAAAAGTTAAGGAACAAAGTGTTTAAAACATGTTTGTTTTGTGTGTTGGTGGTTTGGATCGACTATATATTACCTTAAATCATTTAATTATAATTTTCATAGGAATGTTGGGTGAGATTCACTTCCCATTATTTAATGATTTTGGGTATTTACAAAAATGACACTCCTCTTCACTTATAAAAGGTCACCTCATCCCCTCACTTATTCAAACCACCTGAGAAATTTGTATAAAAAACCCTAAAAAAATCCTTACGTAAAATAATTATCCATTTCCTAGAGCTGATGGTCATCCCAAAATACCAACCCTAGGTTCCTTAGTAATGGATCGAAAGGGGGTTGTTCTAAGTGAAGGTAATTATCTTCACTAAGCTCTTTCTTATTACTCATCCTCCTACAACATTAATTAATGTTATATTAATTTTAATATAATAAATAACATAAACACCATATACATAAATTTTATTGTTTTGGTTTTATAACCTATATACATTTCCCCTTCCATCAAATTGGAAATGAAACCATCGATCATGTGAACGGAGAACTACCACCTCACGAAATGATGTTATTCATGTACCATAAACACAGCCCATGGAGGAATATAATGATGGATTTAATATTTATGTATGATTTTTATGATATTTTTATATCTTTTTAATTAAAATTCCACATCTACCTTCTTACATCCCAACCCTTTGAAAAAAATAACGTCACTCGTGTGTACGGAGAACAACCGCCTCGCAAAGCGATGTGATGTGTTTTTTATTTATATTTTACTTGGAAAGAAATAAGAATATATTAAATGAATATATATGATATTTTTTAAATATCTATAATTATATAATTTTTATATAACAAATACCTTATTACTTTCCATTATGTGGGGGATACGATAATGTCGTTCGTGTGTATGGTAGACTACCACCTCACAAATCGATGTGATTCATTTCTTAGTAACAATTTTAATGGGAGGTAATAAGGGTATATTTAGGGAATATATATGATATATATGACATAAAAATTATTCTTGAAACTTAATATACTGTTTACATTTCTTTTCTTTCATCCATTATGAAAATGGAGAATCGTTCATGCAGAGTATGACCTGCTGTCTCCATGAATGGTGTAATTCAGTTTATATCTCTAACATTAATGGATTACTATGAATAATTATATAAGGAATATATAAGATATTTATATCATGTTTGAAAATTTGGATATGATGAAACCAAGATAAAACTAAAAGGACCGAACATACCAAACCAAAACATGCATGATAAAAAACAAATCCATTACTACCCGAAACATGATTTTAACAAGAAATGTTCATAAATTGGTAATAAAAGGTCATATGTAGATCGTGTATGGTATTATGAATATGATTATGGTCCTATAATATATTTATAATCATTATAAATTTATTATAAAGGATGTTTAAATGTGTATAAAGTAATTGGAGACTTAAAGTAAGGGATTTTTGTCTCAATTTGTCTTATTTGTGACATACATTATGTTATGAACCTATATTATTTTATGAGGCATATATAAAACCCCTTTGAAATGAAATATCATGAAATTATTTATTCTCATGATATTTTTTGATTCATTTAATTTTATTCCTTCACGGGTCTTATGATTCAATGTCACAAAGTGGTAAGGGTTTTGATGATACAACCTCATCATTTATCATATTTTTTAATGTTTATGCTTCCAAAGATGAAATATTATAAAATATATCTCAAGAAACACAATAAGTTTCTTCTCTTATGGTTATTTATTTCAAATACATGTTTTCCCTTAATTTTTATATCTTTATGTGCTCATTATTCCCAAAAAATGTATTCAAAGAAAACCAATGTTTTTCTCTATTCGGGAGAAAAACCTTTTTCTTCCATATCCATGTAATCTAAAAATATTTTCATAAATGTTTTTAATATTGAAATGTGAAAAAATTAATTAATTTTTACCCATGTTTGACTTTTTACAATTTTTTTAAAGGAAACTTCTTGTCATTTTCTAAATGATGTACTTTTGTCTTTTCACCAAAAATGTGAAAGGAATATTTGTTTTAACCTATATAGCCTAAATGATATTTTTCACTATCATGACCACTAAATGTTTTAAATATTACTGTATAAGTTTTAAAGGTTATTTTTAATAAAAAAATTCACATTTTTTCAGTGAGATTTAAGTTTTTCTCAGAGTAAAATGTTCATTTTTATCATGGAATGTTTAAAATAAACTTTAAAGCTTCCTTTAAATGTATACAATGTTATTTTTCAAGGAATTTTTTTTTAAAATGATTTATTTTTTAAAAAAGTTTTTTTTAAAGATGAAAGGATATTTTGTTCAATAAATGTTCAGAGTGATGTTTCAAAATCATTTTTCATCTATGATGAAATCCTTTGATGTATCTTATGATTTACTAGGATATGATTCAAGGATACCGTTATTATTATTTCTATGAATAGTTTATGTTCACGATGACATGATTTTTGTGAAACCTATTTCTTTTCCATTGGTTAATGTACGATGAAATTTTTTATGAATCCCATTTATATCCATGGATTCCGGTATGATGAATGTTTTATGATCTTGTGGCACACATATTTACGATTTTCATTATGTGATAGTTGAGACCTATATCTAACTCTAATTAATTTGGAATTTATTAATTATATATGATCTCAAAAGGTACATGGGAGGTTATTCCACACCTGAAAATGGTACATGAGAGGTTATCACATGTCTGAAAGAGGGTATAATGGTGGTTATCCTAGGCCCAGAATAGGGTATAAGGGAGGTTATCCCAAGCCTTAAGTAGGTACGCAGATGGTTATACATATCCTAACATGTTATAAATGTTTTTATGGATATAATTGACACAATATTATATATGCTTATGTGTATTCCACAAATATATTTATTATACCAATTTTATTCATTCATGACTGATGTTCTTTGATTCTATTATGATTATTATCTTATAAACTATACATATTTATGTTATTACTGACCTTTATGATATATGATATGCAAGATATCATTTTACAATGTTATTATCATATTATCATACCTATACACTCATGTTATATTGATATCTCCATTTTTTACCCATACTAAGCATCTGTTCTCACTTTTTTTATGTTTTATTTCCCCAAGATATGAAGAAAGTTATTATGTATGTTTGTAACACCCTGAGATTTTATGAGAATTATTATTTTTAATTTCTTTGATGTCTTTTGTTATATGATTCACCAAGATTATCTTGTACTATACGCAACACCGTATTAGCTTGCAGTATACGCAACACTATTCTTAGCTCGTGTTACACACAATTTCATGTTCGTTTTGTGGAAATTATTCTACGCAACATTAAGTATAGAATTTTCTAATTTATAAATGAAATAAGTTTTGATTACGTTATACGCAACACCAAACAGAGCTTTCAATACACACAGCCCTGACTTGGCATGAATTACACGCAATCAAGACCTTCCTCGATAGCGTGTGTAGTACGCAATACCGAGTTTCACTAAACGAGATATTATTATAATATTATTATGAACTAGCAGTTATGAATAGTAATACTCACTTTTTGAAATTTAATAAATTTTATCTTTCAAAATGGACTTCATTTTTGGATTTTGAATATCAAAATTATCCAAGGGTGAAGTTTTGGTATTTTTCTGAAAATATTCAATTTTTGATAAATAGTGAAAACAATGGGCTACTATTTAAAAATCGACTTTTTATTTAAATAATTATTTATTTTGTTTAAATTTATATTATGTAAAAATTGATACATAATACCTATATAAGTTCAAAGTAATTCATTAGAGTCATTTTGTAATAATTTTAGATATATAATAATTTTATTAAACTTTTCACCGTCTTTTACCCAACTCCTAGGAGAATTTGAAAATTTACACAAAACTTAATTTTACCGCTTCTGTGAGTGGAATTTCTAAAATACGAGAGACACGGTTAATATCAAAGAGTAAAATGTGGTCCAATAAGATAAAAATAATTTTTGGTGAAAAGTAACTTTTTACTTTTTTTTACCACGGTTAAAAGAAAATTGGGTAATTAAGGGTAAAAATGATATTATTATTACCCTAACAAATGTCCTGATTCTATTGGATAAGTGTAATTTAACAAAAAACAACCTTAGGAATAAACTTTTACCCTTTATGTACACTTGGATTAGATTATGACATTTATTATTATTTTATTTAAAGAAGAGTTAAAAGAGTTAAAATCAAAGTGTAATAACTAAAAATAATTTAATATAGGGTTATACATAAGATAAATTAGACTATAAATATTAATTATAAAGATAAAAAGATTTTCTACGTAATGCTATTTTATTTATAATTTTTAGACATTAAATAATTTAATTTATTTATGACACAATGATGATGTAGTAATTACCTTATTAATGAAATATTAACATAATTGATATTATCAATACCCAACTAAATGTTGTTTGAGATTTTTTATGAATTCCACTAATTTTCAAGGTTAATAAGACATGTTATTATTGATTTAATTAACGTTTCTAGAACAAATCATGTTGTTATGAGTTTTAAAAAAATCAATTACCAAATAGTGTAAAAATTGACATAAAATAGTTTTTAAAAAAATATAATATTATTAATTTTTATTATATTCCGAATAATCTAAGGGTCGGAAAAATGACATTGATAAGGTTATATATATTAACAATGAACCACTTGGGGTTTGTTTGGCTTGTTATAATAAGTTTATTAACCATATAATGTAAGCAAAAAAGAAGACACATTTAAAGTAAAATTATTTATCTTAGAGTTATATCCAAATGATAAGGTTAAAATAGTAACCTAAACTTGTCTAAAACCTATTAGTTGAGATTATTTCTACCCATTACCACTTTATCTTCTAAATAAATCAATTTTGAGCTATTATAATTTGAATATGACTTTATTAAAAAATAATATTTTAAGTTTTCTCTAAAAGTTCCTCTCTCCTCCCTTATAAAAGGGCACATCCTCCCTCTTCTATTTACACAATTTTGAGCTTTCATGCTTGGCCAAACCCTGCCCATTTACCTTATTAACTTACCTAGAAACATTATAGAGATTCTGGTCTCCTCAAAAGACTAACTCTAGTGCCTTAAGAGGAAGCTTAAAAGAGGTGCGTCGAAGAAGAGGTAATCTCTTCTATCGATTCATTCATGTTTTCTTTTTTCATCAACTTCTTATTCTTCAGTTTTTTCATTATAAAGTAATAAAATATGTATCGATAATATAATGATATGTTATTATAAATATTAAACAACCTCATTTCACCTTTTATCCATCCTACGGAAAATGAAATCACCGAGCGTGTGTACCTATGAAATACAATCTCCATGCCGTGGTGTAATTTGTTTTTCCACAACCACCTTACTTGGATGTGTATAATGGTGTAAAGAATAATTATATATAATTATTATAACCCAAAACTGATTCTGAGATATTATATCATCCACTCCAATTCAATTCAATAATTATGGGAACTATATCATTCCTCGTGCGTACGTATGGATTACCGTCTCCACAACGCGATGAGATTCATTCTCCTTGTTAACCATTCAAGAATGATTATAAAATATATATAATGAATAATAATGAAATAATTGAAATAATGAAGCTACTGTATTTATGTATATATATATATATGTCATCTACTTTCTTCCATTCAAGTCAATAAGGAAAATAAAATAGCGTTCATGCGTACATACGACCTACTGTCTCCATGAACGGTGTATTTAATTTCATTCAACTATCTATTATATATATATAATAAATATATATGATATATATAAATCATTATTTAAATTTGGGAAGTATGTAAATCATGATATTAGTAATAATAACATCAAGAACAACAAGTCCAAACACGTACGATAAATAAAACGATTTTACCCAAAATGATGCTTTAACATGGAATTAACAAAAGAACGGGTAATATAAATCCATAATTGAACCATATATGATATCGTAACATTGAATATAATTCTGTAATAAGTAAATGACATTATTTAAATCATTATACAAGAGTTTAGGATACATACGAAGCATATCAGACCTAAGGTAAGGGATAACCTTTCCAATCTCGTTTTTATCCGAGATTGTTTATTCGTAAGTATTTACTGGGGTTATATTTATCATACATGTCCCTATTTTCTAAAAATGGTTTCATGTATGTTTAATGTCATTTTTACCCATTTTTTACTTTTACTACATAGTATTTAAGTAATCTTTCTTTTGTTTACCATACGAGGTACTTTTTGACTTTTCCAGCAAAATTACAAGAAGAATGTTTTTTTAACTTATACGGCATGAACAGATTTTTTCGGTTTTCATAACTCCCTATTTCCATGAATAATACTCTAAAATATTTCCTTATTATTTTCAACAAAATACTTTTCTTTTAAAATTGAATTGAATTTTTGTGAAAAGAAAATTATTTTGAAAAAGAAAGGATATTTTTCTCAAGAATTCATTTCAAGTGTTTTGTCAAAACTATTTTCCATCTAAGATGATATTATTTAGTATGATTATGTTTCAAGTACAATGTATCTATTATTTACATGGTTTGATTCTTATTATGATGAAATGATATCCACTTGTTTAATATGGATTACGTTTTGATGGGATGATATTTATGAAACCCATTTTATTCTTTGGGTTATAATGAATGATTTCTGTTTTTTTTGTGGCACAAGTAAATATGATTTCATTATGAGATGGGTGGGACCTATATCTCCCTTCGATGCATTGGGTAAATATTTATATATCATGAGATAGACATGGCTGGAATGGTAAGTTATTCCGGTTTAGTGATACAAGACTAGAACGAGGAGTGAACTCGATTCAGAAGGGGACTTTGTCCACTAAGATGGTCTTGGCAGCAATGCCTTGGCTACTATGGAAATAATATTATGTGATTAATGGTTTTACACAATTAAATATTTTATTCCCATGATATTTTATCATGATTGATGTTTCATTATTATCTATTCCTTACATACTTCCAATATTTATTTCACAACCCAAGATTTTGATGTTTAAACATTATGTTCTTGTTTTGAAGCTCAAATGTATATGGTTTGTTTTATTTTCTTCATGCTTACCTTTACTGAGAATTTGAGTTCAACCATCATATGTTTTCTTTTCCCAGGATATAAAGAAAGGTTTTAGGTTAAAAAATTAAGATCTTTATGGGAGATGATCAAGATCCTTCACCATGATTAGAAGATTATGTTCCGAGTTTCCAAAGACACTAAACTATTACGGTCCTTGTGTGTTGGTTTTTGTTATGTATTAAGTATTCCACAAAATTAATGTAATATACATGTACATAATGCTTTGGGTCTCTATATTTGGTATTAGAGGAAAGGTTTAGTTAACCTTTGGAAACTAGGATGTGAGAACTTTAGTGAGATCCCTAGAGACATTTCTAAGGTATTTCTAGGGATATCCCTAAGGTTTAGTATAACTATAGGTTACAATCCTAGAGTTTTGTTCACAATAATGAATAACCTAGGGTGAACCTAAGGTATCATGGATTAAAGAATGTGTGTTAAGTTAGAAATCCCATAAGTGACTTTTAATGATTATGTGGTTCCTCGTTATTTTAAATGTTTCTTACACTATGGTGTCTGGTTTTAGTCAATGGGGGAAACGAAAAGGAATTTAGTTAACGTTGATTCCAATGGAAAAATTGGTGACTGTGATCAACAAAATCATGTAATGACTAGAGAGAAAGATTATGTGATTATGCCAAATCAGTCATCACAATATATGACTAACAAGGTGAACTTTGGTGGTATTCCTAAGTCATCAAATAAGAGGAAGATAAACTTTTATACATGTTATCATGGAGAGGAACATAGAGTAAGGAAGATAAAGCTTTCTACGTATCAAGAAAAAGGGAAGAAGAACCTTGAGGAATACCTCAAATGGAGGGGAAGATGTTATCTGTGTAGAGAAAAGGGTCATATAGTGATAGACTGTTATGGAGTTCAATGTCTTATTTGTGGAGAACATGGGCATTACCCAACTCAATGCCCTGACCTAAGAGGTTACTTCTAAATTGTGGAATTACTTATTCCATGACTATCATTAAAAAGGATGGATTGATGTTTTTATGGATTGGTATTCAAGAATAATGTTTTTGAGGTACTTTTATGGTATATTGGAATATTTTTGTATTATTCTATTGTGGTTTTCAATAATGTTATGCTACTGGTAACCATGAAAAGTGATTGAAATATTTTTTGAAAGTAGATGATATGCGTATAATGAAGGGATATGGAGAAAATGAAATTTTTCATAGTATTCATGAGCTCATGATTGATATAAGGACAAAGTGATATCATGGTTTGAGTATTTATAAATTTTGGGATTTTGGTATGTGGAAAGAGTTAACTTTTGACAGCATTCATGTTTTCACTACAGTTCAATGGGTATTCATTTTTCAAGAGAATACATGATTAAGGTATTCACATGTTTGCAATGTGACCAACAAGATATAGAATATGATATATGGGGGATAAATGATGGTATTCACATGCTCAGTAAATGAAATTTCTAGTAATTCATTTCATTATACTATGTGCTTGGATAAAAGTATTTTAGATAAGCCTAAAGATTGGAATATATTATGTTGAACATAAGTTAGTATTGTTTAAGGCTAGAACTTTTTGATATTATTTTTGGAATGTTATAATAGTATATTTTTAGAAAAATGACAACTCGTAGGATGGGTGACAACCTGTCACGTTAGACAAGGATGCAGGAATCGAACCCACAACCAAAGTGCGACATGCCATTATCGCCTACCAATAGCCTACAGGAAGTCCATGGTTAGTAGAAACTATTTTTATTTTATTAAGCATGATGATAGATGAATTATAAGTCCATTTTGGAACCATATATGATTAATCTCACCATAGATGGACTTATGTATATAACGTGTGCTAACCTAATGTTTTAGATAGATGGAATGACCTATCATTCTATCGCATGATCTGCTAAAACTTCGTGAAAGACAAATTCAACTTCATTTTTTTAAGAGATGAAGTGGAAATTGTTCACGGCACGAGCAACGGTGAGATTGTAAAAAAATTAAGTATTTCTTTTAATTCAAAAATTCTTCAACATTTGAGAAATGATCTTGAAAACCAAAAATGATGTCCTAGTGCTTTCATATCTGATGAATCAGATGGTACCTTAGATCATCACAAATTTATGGATTTGTGATTTTTGGCTTTTTCATAGACATGTTCCCTACCACTCCCCATCAGAACATGATGGTTATATTTCTCTTCCATATCCATATTTTCATCTACGTTCTCCTCTGTGGAAACCCAGTGATTAGTTAATTTGGGTAACAGTTACGTTTCATACATTAGTTTTTAAAGTTATGTTTTGGTATTACTTTTTATGATGTGGGTTTCTATTAAAGAAACATTCAAGTAGTAAAACATTTATAACCCCGAAGAATTTCGAGGGCGAAATTCATTTTAAGGGGGGAGAATGTAACACCCCGAGATTTTATGAGAATTATTATTTTTAATTTCTTTGATATATTTTATTGTACGCTTCACCAAGATTAGCTTGTACTATATGCAACACCGTATTAGCTTACAGTATACACAACAATATTCTTGGCTCATTTTACACACAATTTCAAGTTCGTTTTGTGGAAATTATTCTACGCAACACTTAGTATAGATTTTGTTTAATGTATAAATGAAATAAGTTTGGATTATGTTATATGCAACACCAAAGAGAGCTTTCACTACACACAACCCTAACTTGACATGCATTACACGAAATCAAGACCTTCCTCAATAGCGTGTGTAGTACGCAATACTGAGTTTCACTAAATGAGATATTATTATAATATTATTATGAACTATCCGTTATGAATTGTAATACCCAATTTTTGAAATTTAATAAATTTTATCATTAAAAATGGACTTCATTTTGGGATTCAGAATATTGAAATTAGCCTAGGGTGAATTTTTGGTATTTTTCTGAAAACATTTAATTTTTGATGAATAGTGAAAACACCGAGTTACTATTTAAAAACAGACTTCTTATTTAAATAATTATTTATTTTATTTAAATTTTATTTAGGTCAAAATTGATACATAATACCTATATAAGTTCAATGTAATTCATTAGAGTCATTTTATAATAATCTTAGATATATAAAAAATTTATTGAACTTTTCACCGTCTTTTACCCACCTCCTAAGAGAATTTAAAAATTTACATAAAACTTAATTTAACCGCTTCTGTGAGTGGAATTTCGAAAATCCGAGAGGCATGGTAAAAATCTAGGAGTGAAATGTGGTTCAATAAGATAAAAATAATTTTTGGTGAATAATATCTTTTTAATTTTATTTACCACGGTTAAAAGTAAATAGGGTAATTAAATGTAAAAATGATATTATTATTACCCTAGAACATGTCCTAATTCTATTGGAGAAGTGTAATTCGACCAAAAACAACCTTAGGAATAAAATTTTACCCTTTAGGATCACCTGGATTAGATTAAGACATTTATTATTATTTTATTTAAACAAGAGTAAAAAGAGTTAAAATCAAAGTTTAATAACTAAAACATTTTTAATATAGGGTTATACATAAGATAAATTTGACTATAAATATTAATTATAAAGACAAAAAGATTTCATACAAAATGGTATTTTATTTATAATTTTTAGACATTAAATAATTTAATTTATTTATGACATAATGAGGATGCATTAATTACCTTATTAATGAAATATTAACATAATTGATATTATCAATACCCAAATAAATGTATTTTGAGACTTTTTATGAATTCCATTAATTTTAAAGGTTAATAGGACATGTTAATATTTATTTAATTAAGTTTTTTCGAACTAATCATGCTGTTATGAATTTTAAAAAAAAATCAATTACCAAAAAGTGTCAAAATTGACAAAAAATAGTTCTTAAAAAAATATTATATTATTAATTTTTATTCTATTCCTAAAAATCTGAGGTTATGAAAAATGACATAGATAAGGTTATATATATTAATAATGAACCACTTGGGGTTTTTTGTCTTGTTATAGTATGTTTATTAACCATATAGTGTATGAAAACAAGAAGATACAGTAAAAGTTAAATTATTTAACTTAGAGTTAAATCGAAATTATAAGGTTAAAATAGTAACCTAAACTTGTCTAAAACCTATTGGTTGAGAGTATGGCGACCCATACCCACTTTAGCTTCAAAATAAATCAATATGGAGCTATTATAAACCGAATATGACTTTATTATAAAATAATATTTTAAGTTTTTTCCTGAAGTGCCCCTCTCCTCCCTTGTAAAATGGCACCTCCTCCCTCTTCTCTTTACACAATTTTGAGCTTTCATTCTTGGCCAAACCCTACCCATTTACCTTCTCAACTTTCCTAAAAACATTATAGAGGTTCGGGTCTCCTAAAAATACCAACTCTAGTGCCTTAAGAGGAATCTTAAAAGAGGTGCGTCGAAGAAGAGGTAATCTCTTCTACCGATTCATTCAAGTTTTCTTTTTTTTCTTCAACTTCTTCTTCTTAAGTTGTTTCATTATAAATTAATAACATCAGTATCTATAATATACTTATATGTTATTATAAATATGAAAAATCCCTATTTCACATTTTATCCATCCTACGGAAAACGAAATCACCTCGCTTTTGTACGTACGGAATACCGTCTCCACGCTGTGGTGTACTCTGTTTTTCCATCACCACCTTACTTGGATGGGTATAATGGTGTAAAGAATAAATATATATAGTTATTATGAAATCATAATGATTCTGAGATATTATATCATCCAATCCAATTCAATTCAATAATTATGGGAATGATATCATTGCTCGTGTGTACGTACGGATTACCGTCTCCACGACGCGATAAGATTCATTCTCCATGTCCATTAAAGAATGATTATAAAGTATAGATAATGAATAATAATGAAATATATGAAATAATTAAGCTACTAGATTTATGTATATATATATATATGTCATCTAATTTCTTCCATTCAAGTCAATAAGGAAAGGAAAACAACGTTCATGCGTACGTACAACCAACCGTCTCCATGAACGGTGTATTTCATGTCATTCATATATGTATTATATATATATATACTGAATATATATGATATATATAAATCATTATTTACATGCTGTAAGTACGTAAATAATGATTCAATTAATAATAATATCAAGAACAACAAGTCCAAACACGTACAATAAATAAAACGATTTTACCCAAAACGCTGATTTAACAAGGAATTTACAAAAAGAACGGGTAATATAAAGTCATAAGTGAACCATATATGATATCATAACAATTAATATGATTATGTAATATGTAAATTAAATTATTTAAATCATTATACAGGAGGTTCAGATACTTATGAAGCATATCAGACCTAAGGTACGGGATAACCTATCCAATCTCGTTTTTTTCTATGATTGTTTATTCGTAAGTATTTTCTGGGGTTATATTTATCATCCATGTACCTATTTTATAAAAATGATTTCATGTATGTTTAAATTCCTTTTTAACTATTTTTGACTTTTAGTACATGGGTTGTATGGAATCTTTCTTTTGTTTACCATACGAGGTAATGTTTGACTTTTCCGAAAATAGTACGAGAAAAATGTTTTTTTAACTTATACGGCATGAACAGATTTTTATGGTTTTCATAACTCCTTATTTCCATGAAGCATACTATACAAAATTTCCTGATTATTTTCAAAAAAATCCTTTTCTTTTAAAATTGAATCACATTTTTGGGAAAAGAAAATTATTTTCAAAAAGAAAGGATATTTTCCTCAAGAATTCATTTCAAGTGTTTTTTCAGAACTATTTTCCATCTAAGATGAAATTATTTAGTATGATTATGTTTCAAGTATAATGTATCTATTATTTATATGGATTGATTATTCTTATGATGAAATGATATCCATTTGTTTTATATTGATTACATTTTGATGGGATGATGTTTATGAAACCCATTTTATTCTTTTGGTTATGATGAATGATTTGTGTTTATTTTGTGGAACAAGTAAGAATGATTTAATTATGAGATGGGTGGGACCTATATATCCCTCCAATTCATAGGGTAAATATTTATATCTCATGAGATAGACATGGTTGGAATGGTAAGTTAATTCGGTTCAGTGATACAGGACTGGAACGAGGAGTGAACTCGATTCAGAAAGGGACTTTGTCCACTAAGATGGTCTTGGCAGCAATGTATTGGATACTATGGAAATAATATCATGTGATTAATTGTTTTCCACAATTAAATGTTTTATTCCCATGATATTTTATCATTATTTATGTTACTTTATGATCTATGCCTTACGTACTTCCAAGATTTGATTCACAACTCAAGATTTTGATGTTTAAACTTTATGTTCATGTTTTGAAGTTCAAATGTATATGGTTTGTTTTATTTTCTCAATTATTACCCTTAATGAGAAATTTAGATCACCCTTTATATGTTTTCTTTTCCCCAGGATATAAATAAATGTTTTAGGGTAAAAAAAGAAGATCTTTAAGGGAGATGTTGAAGATCTTTCACCATGATTAGAAGATTATGTTCTGAGTTTCCAAAGACACTAAACTATTATGGACCTTGTGTGTTGGTTTTTGTTATGTATTAAGTATTCTGAAAAAGTAATGTAATGTCCATGTACGTCATTGTTTTAGGTCTCTACAATGTTATTTATAAAAAGGGATCTCTTTATGAAGAACTTAGTGGGATATGATGTTACTCAATTATGTACCTATTATTTATGTTTCTAAGTTTCCAAATCCACTATACCTAAATGATTTTGGAATGGATCATTATGTTTTGTAATGAATATTCATTTACTAAGATGTAATATTATTTATGAGAAGTTTGGGTCTTTATAGATGGTATTAGAGAAAGGTTTAATTAACCCTTGGAAATTAGTATGAGAGAACTTTAGTGAGAACCCTTAGGATAATCCTAATTATATGATAATGTATTATGTTATAGTAATGAATTTTTTTGGAATTTTTTAGATATACATCCCTATATTAATACTACAATTTGACATAGTTTTAACATAGATACATCTAGGGGATAAAACCTTGAAAAGAGGTGGTCTAGTATATCTAAACCGTAATTCTGGTGCATAGTGAGTATTACCTTACTATGAATATGTTTTGACACTCATAGGGGATATTATTTGGTTAATCCATATTTTATATATATGAATCATTATGAAGTATTAGAAATGATTATAATCACAAATAACCTTTGTTAAACCTATAGTATCATAGATGAAATAGTTAGTGTCATGATTTAGTCATCCTGTAAATTATTTTTCTTGATTACTTGGTTTTAAATTTGAATATTATTTCTCACACTATTATTTTTAGTTTAAGTCAATGGCATTAACTAGAATGAATTCGGTCGACATTGAATGTGATAGACAATGTGTTAATGAGAAACCAAATGGGATGATTTCTAGAGTTAAAAATATTTTGATTATTCCTAATCATTTATCATGACATAAGATTATAAAATTTCACCTTAACCAACTCTAAAACTCATTAAATAAGGGAATGATAAAGTTTGTTGAGGTCTTGGGTGGTGGATACCCTAGAGGAAATAAGTTTTAGTACCCTATATGTGTAAAATTTGGGAAGAAACAATTAAGGGAGTGTATCATAGGATGAGAAGATTTTTTATGTGTGGAGAAGAATGTCACCACGTAATAAATTTATATGTAAATATTAAAAGTTCAATTAACATAATGGATGAGAACAACAGTCTCCCTAAGGCATCATTAGTGGTTTAATGTTTTAAATATGGAAAGTAAGGTATTTATAAAAATCCTTGTCCAAGGTGGAAATATCAAGAATAATATTAGTAAGGAAATGTAATTAATGGTTTTATTAATTATGATTAAGAGACTAAAAATGACATATGAAAGGAAATAGGTATTAATGAATAAGATAAGGAAGACTAGTTAATGGTTTCAGAATAAAGTGGTATTATTGAAGTGATAATGTAATGGAACTCAAAAAATATATTATATTAATCATTAAATACATAATGATTGATCTATATAATTTTATCATTAAGTATTTTCAAGAATATGTTAAATGGAATGGATGATCTAGAAATGTGATTTAATTGAAAGGTGATATTTTACAGAAAACAAATGATTTAGGGATAGGTAACCCTGAATATGTTCTTGTTGTTGAGGTAATGATGTTGGGATAAAGTGATGATGGATATGGATATATTATATTAGATAATATTTATTTTCTTGGAACTCATTAATGATTTGATGTGAAAGTTTTTTATGTTAACATTGATGGAGTTTACAACATTTTTGGATTTATGGAATATACTTAATAATATGTGATTTTATTTATTGAGTGATGAAAGATTTAATTTTTGAAAGAATGTAAGTCTTCAATAAGTATTTATGGTAATTTAGGACATTACCATGTTTCAATAGAATAGAATATAAATGTATTCACATCTTTTTTATGTAAAATTAAGAGCTACTTCATGTTTTTAGAGGATTAATTAGAATTTTATTTTTGAAACTTAGTGAAATTCCTTCTATATTTTTTGAATATAATTTTTGACATACTACATGGATAATTATGGTTAACTATTCATAGAATGGATTAAGTTGAAATTTGGATGTTATTGGATATCTTCTTCTAGCCATTTTGGTTGTTGTAAATATTTAGACGCTAAAGGAATGACTTGTGAATCTTATGTGGATGTGATTGTTTTAGGCAAGAAAAATTGATAATTAATATTAAGTTGATGGATGAAGTAGAAATTTATGGAAGTAAAACCAACGGATGAAATTATTATTATTATATAAATTAATGTTAATCCCTAGTTATTTGGGTCCCTTTGAAATTCTTGATAGTATCGAGATAATAGATTATCATTTTTTTCTTCCAATGAACATCTCTCAAATCGATGATTTGTTTCATGTATCTCTAGAGAGGAAGTACATACCTGATCTATCACATGTAATAAACTTAGAGGTTGTACTACTGGATAGAACTATTTATTCCAAGGAATAACTAATGGGGATTCTGTATTGTACAGAGAAATTTCTATGAAAAAAGACCACATACATAGTCAATGTTTTATATCAAAACCACCAGCTTAAGGAAGAAGTGTGGGAACCTGAGGATGCAATGAGGCAGAAGAATCCTCAGTTGATTATGCCAATGCAAAGGAATTTCAATGTAAAAATTCCTCTTAATGTGGGTAGAATGTTACAATTTTAGATTTTATGAAATATATTTTTTCTGAATAAATTTAATTTCCTTGATAACATTCGTTACAAGCAACACCAAGTTTTAATAATTCACATTATAGTATACATATTATTTAAACATGAACTTTATAAACTATTAATTAAATAATAATGTATGAATATGAAAAAATTATCTTTTAAAATTAATAATAATGGTTTTAGATAAAGAAGATATATATGAAAATAAGTACATAATTTTTAGTAACATCATTATATTCTTTGAAAAAACATTTTTTTCAGAAAAAATGATTTCTATTTATATTTGTGAAAAAATAAAAAAATTAATATTTGAAACTTTTATAAAATTTATTTGAAAAAATGAAATTCATTTTTGTAATAAAAATTTAAAATTTATCTTAGGGTTAATATTCAAGAATTTTATTAAAAGATTATTTTTTTAATGAATAAGGAAAATAACGATTTGTATTAAACATTTCCTTTTCATTTAAAGTATTTATAAAGTTATACCTTTTTTATGAAAATTTAATATAAAAATTAGAAAAATTATATATTTAAAAATCCAATTTATTTCATTACGATCAATTTCATATTGAATTTTTATATTAAGATTTTCTATAGTTATAAAAATTTTGTCATTGGATAACCATTTTTTTCGTCACATATGTGGGCTTAATTTTAAATTAAAATTTCCCACTAATTTAAATGGGATTTATGAGAATTTAATACATATTTTGAATCAAAATATTTACTATTATTCAATAAGTTCACCTTAATTTTGGGTCAAAATGAATATTAAAAACAATAAAAATTATTTATCACGGTTAAGGTTAAAACATGTTTAGAGAGGGTTAAACTAAAATAATAAGTGTTAAAATGACATAAATACTTGACCCATTCATATTTTCAATCCATATTTAGTCCTTTATCACATTATTCTTTATTTTTTGTGATATTTTTGGATACCGTTCTGGGAATGTGACCAATATAATCATATAAGTAAAGAAAAAGTCAAAATGTCACCCTATTCCTTATAAATTTCAATTATGTGTTCACATAAGGAAAAAATAATATATGAAAGAATAAGGATCATAATTTTTATAAAAATTCAATTAATTTAATGGGGGTAATTTATTTTTAATTTTTATAGTCTATATAATTACTTTAAGGGCTTAGTCAACACCAATGTAGTATTTATTAAATTAATAGAAAAACAAAATAAATGACACTAAAAACAATAAAAGTAATATAAATTGAATGAATCACTTCATTTAATTATTTTTATGTAAATATAAAATTATATATATGTTTTAAAAATATATATTTTAATTCCACCATTTTCTTGATGTTTTTAAACTCAAATATAATGAAGAGTTTTGAAATTTTCATTAATGTTATTTTTAATATAAATACCATCATATTATATGATTTATAATGTAACAAAAAAATACTATACAGTGCCAAGTTATTGGTATGTGATTAAATATATCAATCATGGTCTATTAATGGACTCATACACCTTTTATAATAATTATATTGACCCCTAAATAGTAAAAAACCTTATTACCATTGTAAATGGTAAAAAGGGGGTTTGTACGTTTCGTGAACGTTTATTGAAATTAATTTTCCATAAACATTGTATTTTTAATTTATAAATAAGATTTCATATTTAGAAAAAGTGGGTATGAATTATATAATTATGATCATTTATTTATAGATTTAAACGATAAATTACCATGTTTAAAAGATTAGTTTACATAGTGAAAACTAAAATGGTAAAAGTAATGAAACATAAAAGCTAAGGAACAATATTTATAAAACCTGTGTTTTTTTTGTGGTGGAGGTTTGGTCAAAACATATATTCCCTATAAAATTTTAATTATCAATTTTTGAGGGAATTTTATTGAGAGTGAATTCCCATTATGAAATAAGTTTTCATATTTACAAAAATTTCACTCTTCCTCAACTATAAAAGGACACCTCTTTCCCTCACTTATTCACATATCATAAGAAATTTGGATTGACCAAACCCTAAAAAATCCCACTCTAGAATCATTATCAATTCTCATTATCTGTTTTCCACCCCATAAGGCCAGCTCTAGGGTCCTTAATAAGAGATCCAAAGGGGGTTGTTTAAAGTTAAGGTAATTATCTTCACTAAGATCATTATTTTTAATCCTCCTCTTACTACCTTCATTCATGTTATATTAATTAAAATATAATAAAACCAATAAATACCATTTACTAAGATGTTTTTATGTTGATTTAATAACCTAAATTAATATTCTCTTCCATTAAATGGGAACTAAACCCATCAATTGTGTGAATGGCGGACTACCACATCATAAAATGATGTTATTCGTTGTCCATATACCCCTCTCATGGTTGGATATAATTATGGATTTAATGATTATATATTATATTAATTATATTTTTATACCAATGTAATTATAATACCACATCTACCTTGTTAACACATAACCTTTTGGAAAATAATAACATCACTCGTGTCTATGGCGGACCATCTCCTCACAAAATATTGTGACATTTTTTTTATTTATATTTCACTTGGATGTAAATAAGGATAGATTAAATGAATATATAAGGTATTTCTAAAATAATTATATTTTTGGAAAAAATTCCCCAAGATAGTATTGATGCATTTTTGGGTTGATTATGTTTATTGAAAAATAGGGTTTACATAGAATGTTGTGGATTATAGGGAGATTTATGACAATGTTTGTTGAAAATGATTCAATATAATTAAATTTATTCCCTAAAAGTGGCATAGATAATTGTGTACATAAGGTGACTCCATTTCCAAGTGATTGCCAAATTTTTGGGGTCCAAAATTTGGATGTTGCCTTGCATCATGAAAAGATGATTTCATTTAAAGCCTTATGAAAATATGGAAATGAATGAGTTTTTAGAAGAATGGGATTTGAGAAGGTGGTTTCAAGAAGGTAGAAAGAAGTTGATGGTGATATCTATGATTATTAAGAGCTTTGGGAATGTAAAATTTTCCTGGAGAATCGTGAGAGGGGGAGCATCACGAAATGATGATGACATGGCTAGAAGCTTTTTGTATCTATAGAAATGCCTATAAATGGGCCTCTACCAACTTCAATAAAGTATCAAGACTCAATGAAAATTCTAACTCTCTAAATTTATGGAGGTGGATTACGAAAGTGGTTTATGAGAAAATGTTCCTGAAGGAAAATAAAGTTGAGTAGATTATTTGAGAATTGTGAAAGCATTGATATTCATGAAAGCTATAAAAAGTAGACTTAAAGGTGTAATCATCATGAAAGATATTTAATATTCATGAATGTTTTGATATTTTAGAAAGAAGGATACTTTGTGAAGGCTATTTTAGCTTTCTAAAATATGGAGCTTTACGAAGGCCGTGAGCATCATGAAAGTGTTTAAGAAGATATTTCCTTGTAAATATTTGGTAAAGTGATATTAAATAGTTGGATGAAAGTGTAACTTAATGATACATTAAATGAGGTGTAAATCACATTGATTCAAGTGATCAAAGGATGATCTTATAAAGAAGTAGTGAGGATACTTTATTTGAGAGAGAAGTGATATTTCATATTATGATTTGTTATTAAACAAGTGGGATATAGAGTCTACTCTAAAAATTGTAACATTAATGCAATTTTAGTGGATTTGGTACATCGGTACATTGTTGTTGTGTTCTCCTTGGACAGAGCCCAGTGAGTATGAACCAAGTAAAATTGTTGCGGCTCATTCATTCTTTAATTTATATTCACACATTTCTAAGGGAAAGAGATAGAAGAGTGTTTTGTTTAATGAAGAAATAAGACCTATGGGGTAGTTGATTCACCTGTCATACCCTGATTCACCCCCCTCTGGGTATTTAACCTAGCTATGATTCCAATTGGTATCAAATCCAAAGGTTAATTTCAGTCTCTCTTTCATGTGTTTCAATGGAGGTTGTCAATCCCAAAGAGATTTTGAATTTGATGGGAATAGTTTTTAGTTATGGAAGAATAAAATAAAGAACTAATTATGATCTTTTTGAATTGATTTATTTATAGAAGTGATGCATGAAATTTCATCCAGTATTGACAGTGGTGCTTTATTTGAAGCTAAACTATGAGAATTGGATGCTGACGCCAAAGGAATTAACTCTTTAGGGGGATCCCTTTCTAATTTAATTTATACAAAGGTTATGACATGTAAAACACATGTGGGAAAATATGTTGAATATCTATGAAGGTGATTCAAAGGTCAGAGAGGAAAAGATTTTGGTACTATGGAAAAACTATAAAGATCTAAGAATGAGCCCAAATGGTTCTTTTGATGATCTTTTTGACAGGGTGAATGTTTTTTTGGAAGACATGCATGGTATTAGAGAAATTATTGAAGATTTAATGATTTTTAATTTCATCTTAAGAATAATTCCACATCAATTCAATCCGAATGTTTCTATGTTGGGGGATAAAGATCCAAAGGATCTCACATTAGATGGCTTACACTGTAATATTTTCGCATATGTGATGAGAAATGAGGACACTGAGTCTATGGAAAAAGGGAATTCCAAATAGGTGGAATTCTAGGCCATGAAGAATATCACCATTGAATATTTTCAATAAGAAGAAGAGACCGAAGAGGTTATGTCATTACTTTTGTTAAATATATAATTAGGAAAAGGAATGTACAAAGGGAAACTTCCACTAGTATGCTTTTGATGTGGAAAAGTTAGTCATCTTGCAGCAAGGTTCCCCAATAAATTTCAAGATGATGATGAGGATGAAGTATGAATTCCCATGAAGAATTATTCAGTCTGTGTAAAAGGTATGAAATAGATTAATAGATAATTCTTCAAGAAGAAGAATCTTCTTTCACAATAATGTGGCTGTTCAGATGAATCTGAGGTTGATGAGATGGAGAATTTCATAGATCGTGGAGAAAATGCTATGGTGGCAGTTGTCGGTAGTGCCCAGAAAAGGAAGAAACCAACATTGATGAAGAATAATTTGAGGTTATATTTGATTTGAAAGTTTAATTAGAATTATTTATTAATAAGATAGATGTTTGGAGGGACAAAATGAAGAAATCCAACAAAGTGGTTCGTCACACAAAAATCTACTTGAAGTAGTAGGAAGAATAGAAGTATGAGTTAATGGAAGAAATTGAGAATCTCAAGTCTTCATTTCTAGAGGACGTAGAAATATTTACTAGATATAAAATCAAATTGGATGAATTGAAAATGGTGATTTATTTTTTGAATAATAGAAAAAAAAGAAAAAATCAAATGTATTAAAGACCTAGAAGAAGTCATACGATTGTGATGAAAAGATAATTAGAAAGGAAAAAAATCTTAAATCCATTTATGTTATCAGTAAATTAGATCATTCAAGTGATAGAAAATGCAGAATTGGAGCATATATATCTAGTAGAAAATAATCAACAATCATGTTCAAATTTTAAGGCCGGTTTGGGTTTTGATCGAGAAAAAAAAGCTTTGGCAATTGATGTCATACCAAAAGAACTTGATCCAAGATTGAATATTGATTTGGGTATGAATAAGAACCAGAATAATTATATAACCTAAAGGAAAACTAGTGGTGTAGATGTGACATGCAAGATAGTACCCTAGATTAGGTGTTATTACCGCGGAAAGATATGACACTCACAAAATATGTGTTCCCTATCCAAGAGATACTTAAGGGTACAAGAATAAAAGAGGTAGACAAACAGATCTCTATACTATATTATATATTTTTTGGGACATTTTTTTTTGGTGTATATGATTTGGAAATATGGAAATATATTGTACATAAACCATGAAGATGAATTTTCCAAAGCAGAACTGAAGTGGTCACATGCAGAAAATCAATGAATTAATAGGTGAGATGAAAATGAAAAATAAATTTGTATCTCTTCTAGGTGATGATGGTCCACAATACTCAGAAGAAGATAAATATTTTCAGTCTATACCAACTATGATGTAAAAACATGGATCATAAAGAAAAGAAATAAGAAATAAGGGGTTGTAGAAATTTCCCTTAAAGCAGCAAATCGTTTTGGTGTACGGATCCTTGACAATGGATGCACATCCCATATGATAGAAAATAAGGATCTTATTAAATGTATAAATTATTACAAGGAAGGAATTTTAAAATTTTTAAATGATAAAGGCCTGAAGAAAATTGGATCCGGGAAAGCCATGTTTTGGGGAAAGGAAATGAGACATGTGGATGTATTAGTCATTGGAAGTCTCAGTCACAAGCTGCCTAGTGTTAGTCATCTTTGTGACTCGAGGCATGCTATAAGATTTAACAATAATATTCATATCATAAAAGGAAGATATAGTGTAGTTTTTATAGGGAAAATTAATAAAGAGGAATATATACCATGTTTGTGAGGAAGAAGATATGTGTTTTTTAACAAGATAGGAAGAAAACAAGTTTTGGCATAAACGACATGGTCATCTATTCCAACCATACCTAAAAGATATGGTAAAATGTGATGAATCTATATACCTCCCTAATATATCACATGATCACACTCATTCATGAAATTATTGTCAACAAGGGAAGATCATCTAAAATACATACAAGGAAAAAGAGGGGAATTCAACCAGAGTGCTTGAATTGGTTCATGAAAATGTATGTGGACCTATTTCACCAAAGTATTTTGATGTGAAGAGATATTACATTATTATAATTTATTATATTAATAGGATGTAATGTTTATTTTTTATTTCCATACAATAATGATGTGTTTGGTTCCATAAAATATTATCGGAGCGAGTCAGAAAGGATGCGTCGATAAAAAACTCTGAAGTTTCATACTGATAATGGTACAAAATATACAAATAGCCAAGTGGGAGGCTATCTCAAGAAACATGGGATAAGGAATCATGTTTCTTCAGTGATAAATCTGTAACCAAATGGAGTGGTTGAGAGGATATATTAGATTTTTAATAACATATTCAGAACAATTCTTATTGAAAAATAATTACTAGAGAAATTATGGATGGAAGTAGCCTTGACATCAGTATGAATATCTAACATGGATCTGTTATGTATAAATGAAGGAAAAAATATATATGATATGTGTTATGGGAAGAATAAAACACTGAAATAATTTTGATTATTTGTAAGTAAGTTTTTTATTCTAAATAAATAAAACCATAGAAAATTTGAGTCATGGGAGATGAGGGGATATTCCTTGGCTACTCAGGAATAAGAAAAGAATATAAATTCATCAATAAGAGGTTGAGAAAATTAGTTTAAATCAATGTTTTCACTATAGTGGAAATGGAATAGAATATTTAACAGTATAGTGAATAGTTCCTTGATGAGAGTGATAAAGAAGTAAGAAACACGGAGGGAGAAGAAGTGGAAAATGATAACTGAGAAGAAGATACTGCTGATGAGTAAGAGGAATTCAAATCATTATCTGCATAGAAGCGAAAGAGTCGAGTTGAAATTGATAGGAAAAATATCATTGGTGATCAAAGAGAACTAGTTCAAACAAGAAGAATGTAGTTATTACATTAGGAATCCTTCCTATCTCTGGAAGATCCAAAATGTTTTGATGAATAAGCTAGAGATAGAAATTTGTCTCAGGCTATGAATTAAGAGCTAGACCAAATTGAGAAGAATCAGATGTGGAATATTGTTTCAAGACCATTAGTTATAAATGTTAATGGATCTAAATGGGTATTTCATAACAATATGAATCATGATGGTGTACTGAGTTAAAAAAATCATGTCTAGTTTGTAAAGGGTAATCTCTAATAAAGGGTATTGATGTCAATGTGACATTTTCACCTATTTAAAGGCTATATAAAATCAGATTATTCTTGGCCATAACTGTACAAATAAGGTTCAATGTTTTTCAGATGGACTTTAAGTCATCATTTTTGTATGGTGTTCTAGAAGAATAAGTTTATATTGGGAATCAAAATGTATTTCTCATTTATGAATATGAAAAAAAAATTCATCTGAAAAATGAACTATATGGGTTGAAGCAAGCACTAAGAGCATGATATTCAAGACTAGATCTGTTTTTGAAGAAGCTCAGTTTTTAGAGTATTGGAGTTGATTACAATCTCAATGTCAATAGTGAGTATAATCAAAGGATGATAGTGCTTTTATATATCGATGACATAATATTTGGGGGATCAGATAGAGAACAGTGTAAATAGTTTTCCAAATTCATGAAAATTATGTTCGAAATTTCAATGATTGGAGAACTGATTTTTTTTCATTAGTTTATAGGTGACACTAGGAAAGAATGGAACATTCATTTCTCAATCAAAATATGCCATGGAATTTTTGATAAAATTTGGAATAGATTATTCCAAGGGGATGACTAATCTAATGGACAACCAAATGAAACTGTCCATGGATGATGAAAGAAAAGCGGTTAATAAAAAATAATATAGTAAAATCATTTTCATCCTATTATACTTGACAACAACTATACTTGATATTGTTTTTATCACATACAAAGAAACATATTAAAAATGAAATCCGAAGGAAACACACATAATTGAAGTGAAAATAATACTTTTATATATCAAGGGAAGAATGGATTCTAATTTTCTATAAAATGAAAAATATCTTCAAGATTCATTGGGATATACAAATACAGATTGGCCCAGTTCACTATATGATAGAAAATCAACATCTAATGGTGAAATATACCTTGGAAGTTTTTATAATTATTGGATAACAAAGAAACAACATTGAATTTTATTGATCACCACAAAATCATAATATGTTGCATTTATGCACACAGTTATTATGGATCAATAAGTAGCTTGACAATATGGGAGTTAAAGTGAAGTGTCTGATCAGAATCAATTTCGATAATTCAAGTGCTATAAATATTAGAAAAAATACAGTCTATAACTCAACAAAAAATCACATTGAAATAGAATATAACATTATCAAGGAGAAGGTGGATCATGGGATTATGGGGTTGGAGTATGTTCTTATATAACTATAGGTTGCAGAAATTCTGAAAAAGTCATTACCCAATGAAGTGTTTGAAAGGCATCGACTTTCTCTGGGAGTCTAGGCGACCCCTCACACATGAAAAAGTGTGGATGTGGGACCCCCTATCCCTGAGGTTTAGTGCGAATTTCCCTCATGTGATGATCTTTGTTTTTTACCCATTTAGAAATCACAAAGGAGTGACCTCTGGGTTCGTTGATAAAGTGGGAGAAATTGTTTCGATAAAAAGAGGAGTAAATGTCTTAATCAAGATAGAGGAGAAGTAGTAAGGTGGAGGAGTGAGATAGGGGAATTGAAGCTATTAGAGGGATTGGTGACATAGATAGAGTTTTAAATAATATGATGCTAAAGTTGATTGATCAATGGTTATATATCATAAAATAATGGGCTGATGATGAAAGTAGTGGTTATTTTTTTAGGATGAATTGATTTATTGATGAACTTTTCATTCTAAACTTGTTTCCCAGGACTAACATAGCTAAGTTGGATTAGAGTGTATGTTGAGTAAATCATTGATTGATATATCAATCTAATTATGTGAATGGTGGTTGAATATAGAAGAATCTTTAACATTGTATCAAACTAATCAAATAGTTTTCAACAAACCCAAAGGGGGAGATTGTTGGGAAAAATCCCTCAGGGTAACATTGATGCATTTTTAGGTTGATTGGATTTGTTTCAAAATATGGGTTACAAGAAAAGTTGTGGAGTCTATAGATATTTTTGACATGGTATTTTGAAAAATATACAAGATAATGAAATTGATTCCCTGAAATCGGTACAGAAAATTGCATACACAAGGTGATTTCGTTTTCCAGGGTTTGCCAAATTTTGATGTTGGATTACACCACAAAATTATATTTCCTTGAAGTACTTATGAAAATATTGAAAAGGAATGAGTTTCATGAATAATGGTATTTGGGAAGGTATTTTCCAAAAGTTACAAAGATGTTGATAGTGATCACTGTGATTAAAATAAGCCTTGGGAATGGAGAATTTTCCAAGAGCATCACTAGAGAGGGAGAATCACAAAAGAAATGAGGGAGAATTGTGAAATGGTGATGATATGGTTAGAAGACGCTAAAATTGGTTTACATGCCTATAAATAGTCTTATACCCCTTTATAAAAGTATCGAGACACAATGCATATTCAAAGTCTTTGGATTCGTGAAGGTGGTTCGTCTGAAAAATTTCACGAAGGTTAATAAAGCCAACCGAATTATTTAATCATCGTGAAATCATTAATATTTATGATTGATATAAAAATATGACCAAAATCTATAAGCTTTGTAAAGTCTCTATGATATTCAAAAAAATGTTGAGCTTTTTTAAATAAATTTTCTTCATGATGGCTATTTGAGATTTGTGAAATAGGGAGCTTCATGAAGGCAGTGAGCATCACAAAAGTGTTAAAAAAGGGATTGTCAAGTAAATATTTGGTAAAGGGATATTCATAAATTGGATAACAGTGGAACTTAATGATACACTAAATGAGGTGTAAATAAATTCATTCAAGTTATAAAAGGAGGATCTTCCTAATAATAAATGAATACACATCAATTGAGAGAGTAGTGAGATTTCATATTGTGATTAGTTGTAAACTAGGAGGGACTTTAAGTCCTATCAAAAATTTATAACAATAGTTCACATTTAGTGGATTTGGTGCATCAAAAAATTTCGATTTTATGATCCTTATATGTATCCCAGTATTTTTTAATGATGTAAAATTGATTTTTCTTGTACATGCTTTAATTTCTATTCACACATTGCTACGAGAAAGTGAGAGAAGAGTGTTTTGTTTAACGATGAAACAAGATCTGAAGGGGTAGTTTTTTTAATATGTGAAAACCTAATTCACCCCCTATCAGGTAATTTAACTTTTTTGGGATATTATTGTACATTTGGAATTATTATATCATATATACCTCCTTATTTCCATTCTTTGGGGGATATAATAACGATATTTGTGTATATGGTGGACTACCACCTTGTGAAGAGATGTGATTCATTTTTCAATAACGATTTTCATTAAAGGTAATAAGGGTTAATTGAATGAATATATGTGATATATATGACATAAAATTAAATCTATAAATCTAATATATTATTTAATGTTATTTTGTTTCATCCATCAAGAAAATGGAAACATCATTCATGCGTGCATACAACCTACCATCTCCATAAATGGTGTAACTCACTTTCTATCTCTATATTTAGTAGATTACTATAAATAATTTTATAATTCATATATATATTATTTATATTATATTTAAAATTTTATAGATTATTTAATCATGACAAAATTAAAAGGACTGATGATACCAAACCAAAACATACATGAAATAACGAAGTCGTAATTACCCAAAATGTGATTTTAGTAAGAACAGTTAATAAGTGGGTAATAAAATGTCTTAATTAGAGAATATCTGGGATTATATATATGAATATGGTTCTATAATAAATTTATAATAACCTTATATTTATTATACAAGAGGATTGAACATGTATGATGGAATTTGACACTTAAGGTAAGGGATTTTTGTCTCAATTTGTTTTCTTTGTTAAAAACATTTATGAATGCACCTATATTATTTTTCTAGGAATATATAAATCCCATTTTCCATTTAATATGATAAAATTAATTATTATAATGATATTTTGTGTTTCATTTAATTTTATTCCTTTATGGGTCTTATGATTCAAATGTACCAAAATGGTAAGGGTTTTATGATACAACCTCATCCTTTACTGGGATTGTTTATATTTATACTTCCAATGAACAACTGTTAGGAAATATCCATAAATAAACTCATGAATTTTATTCTCCTATCTTTACTTCTTTATAATACATGTTTTCCCTACATTTTACTCACTTTATGTGATTATTATTCCAAAATAATGTTTTTAAAGAAAACTAACTTCATTTCACACTTTATCAAAAAACCTATTTTATCCATATCAATGTTTTATAAAAATGTTTTTAATATTGTTTTTAATTTTATAAAATTAATTTTTAAGGCCATTTTACCCATGTTTTTCTATTTTAAAGATGTTTTCATAGGAATATTATTACCATTTTCTGAATGAGGTACTTTTGACTTTTTACAAAAAAAATGTGAAATTATTCATTATTTTAACCTATGTGGAATAGAATATATTTTATTCCATCATAACCAATGAATGTTTTAATGATTACTTTATAAGGTTAAATTTTTATTTTCAATGAAAATTATTTTCACAATTTTTTTAATATTTTAGTTTTAAAAAGAATATTTTTAGATTTAATTTGATATTTTTATCAAGAAATGTTTTAAATGATATTTAATTTTACCATTATAATATTCCAAAGTTATTTTACAATAAATGTATTTTTGAAAATATTTTATGAATTAAAAATCATTGTTTTAAAGTATAAAGTCAATTTTCTTCAAGAAATATTCCAAGTGGTCATTCAAAATCATTTTCCACTAAGATGACATCCTTTGATGCAACTTATTCTTTTCTAGGGATATGATCCAAGGATACCAATAATAGTCTTTCTATGAATGGTTTATGTTTATTATTACAAGATGATTATGAATTGCATTTATTTTCTTAGGGTTATGCTTTTATGAAATGTTTTATAAATCCCTTTCTTTTCCTGGGTTCTGATATGATGAATGTCTTATGATCTTGTGGAACACATATATATGATTTTCATTATGTGGCCAGTGTGACCTATATCTCCCTCTAATATAGTGAGTAATGATTAATGTTATATGAGCTTAAAGGTTACACAAGATGTTATCACAAGGCCGGAAGAGGTTACATAGGAGGCTATCCCAAAACCAAAGTAGTATGTGGATGGTTATCCCAAGCCTAACATGTTATAAATTTTTTGGTGGATAGCCTTGATATATGATTTTCTATTCTTATGTTTATGACAAAAATCTATGTATTATACTAATGTTATGCTCTCATGGATCATGTTATTTGATTCTATTATGATTCATGTTTTATTAAATTCTATGATTTACCCTATGACTCATGTTTATGATCTATGATATGAATGGTTTGGTTTTCAAATGTTATTATCATGTTCTCATACTCATACACTCATATAATATTGATATCTCCCTTATTTACCCTTATTGGCCATCTGAACTCACACATTCTTATGTTTCCTTTCCATAGGATATGTAGAAATGTATCATGTATGATATTTTTATAAAGGGTGAAGGTTATGAAAAAATTAGAGGTAGATAAAGTATCATAGTTATGGACTAGTTATTTATGTGTGTAATTTTCTGAAGGCACTAAACCAAAATGATCTTGGCATGGGTTTTTTTGTTATGCAATGAATATTCATCCACAAATATGTAATATTTATTTATTAGAAGTTTTAGTCTTTACACAATCATATTAACTACTTGTGATCTGGATGACAGTTACTCACCATGTATATATGTGAATAGAACATTAGATATCTCATGTTACAATGATCTGGCCTTCTCTTTATAGATTTCAAGAAGGTGGTAAATGATGATATACAAATCCATATACTCATATGTCTTTAGAATCTAATTGTACATGTATGATAAAATGAAACATTATAAATTCATTTCACAATACACATGGAATAAATATAGAGATACTTGTTCCTCGCTAGCCTCTTCAACAAGTGACATTGAAAGCCGAGTTTCTAGTATGTAACATTTCCATTCATGGCATAGTATAACATAAAATAGACTAAACTATTCCTAATAATTCAGGTCGGTGAGTAGGTTATCCTTCACCTTTATGTATTGTAGTTATATTTTCAGAGTCATTTGGAAATCCATTTCTATAAATTAAGAGAATAAAATTAGTACATTATATTGATTATAAAAAAAATATTAATAAATTTAAATTAAATTATATTCCATTAATCTCCGACTATTTTGTGAAATCCAACACTATTAGTTTTATAATATCTTAATTCTTAGATATTATAGTATCATTGATCTATGTTCCCCTTCTCATAACCTATTATTAGTCTTGACATGTCCTTTTATGGGTTTTAGGTTGGTGTAACTTACCAACTGTGTTAACCTATAGTTCCTTCATTTGTTGAGTGGACACCCCAACCATGAAACCATGTTTTCGAGATTTCTTCAGCACTTTCATCATGGTTACACCATGTTCTACTTAGGAATTTAACCCTTGATGTAAACCAAGTTAAGTTAACCAGGAACTAATAGTTAAAAGTTTCATGATAATTTAAAGAATACCTTCTTGGGTTGGTCAAGCACTTTGAACTATGTGGTTGTTTATAACATTAGTAGTGGAAGGGTATATTGACTTGATATTTTAGTTGAGTGATTTTTATCCTTATGTGTAATTAAAATTTTATATTTCCCCATGCCTTGTTAATATTAATTAGATTTTACTTAAGTGATTAACCATGTTATAAAAAAAATTCCCACATAATTTGGTTATCTTTTATTTCATATTGCATTCCAATTAATTAATTTATTAGGTTATCATAAAACACCATCATACATAAATAGTTAACCATGAAATTTATGGAAATTAAAATATAAGTGGAATGATCATGAAATTATCTAATGGTTAGCTTATCTAGTGGATGATAAAATAACACTTGATCTTAGGCGATAACACCTTGATCAATAGATTGATTCATGTTATAGCTTTCCACCTTTGGCTTCTAGGTATCACCTTTGTTGTTTTTGCCTAGGATCCTTGAATAGGACTTAATAATATTTCCTAAGAGCTCCATACTTATATAATATTATACTCATATAAAGGTTATGGGATCCAATGTATTGAAAAATAAGGTTTTACAAAAAATAAACCATGGTCACACAGGCGCTTACATAATAAAGAGGAGGGGTTGGTAAAAATTTCATCAATTTTAATTTAATAATAATAAATTTAAAGAATCCAATCACATATAATGGGTTGGACTAATCTCATGATCATCCAGACATTAAGAAACAAGAATTTATTTTCAATCTAGTTATCTATTAATTTGATTTGTTCAATAATTAAGATAATGTGCCATGAATTTATCCAATTAATTCAATTTAACATAATTCTATTCAGGCATCCTTAACACATCATAGTCTATAATTTTGAAAAAAATTACTTCCATTTAAAATTAATGGAGAAAAAATTGTACTTGGAGGAAATTGTGTATGCTTATCCAAAATTTTCACATGGAAATTGATTTGATATATAATTATCAATCCTATGACATGTCATGTACTATAAAATAAATAAAACAAAGAACTCATGTGAATAGTTTTGATTGTATATTTATTTTTCTCCATGAAAAATTTGGAACATTGTCTACATAATACTACACAACATGTACTATAGTGCACATCATGTACTGTATTCTTCTATTGTCCGAAGAACATGACTTGGGATTGGGCGTGTTTCTTGTCATGGATGAGTTCACGTGCACAATGTGTAATATTAATTAATGGTGTGTGGCCTTGGAGTTTCACAGTTTGTTAGATCCCATGTAGTGTATCTGATATATAACAAGATGGGGAACCCCATGTTCTCGACCATGAGAAACCGGGTACAACACATTATGTGCAGTGTTTACATGGTGTGTAGTTCTTCAAGAAATTAGTCAATCTGTCTACATATACATTTTGATCCACTTTTATTAAATCTTATATTTGATTTCATCAGATCTATTTAACTTTATCGTGAGATAAATAATTGTAAACAATAATGCACACCTTGTATGTAGGGAGTACATGCCATACACTCTGGTTTTGTCCAAGAAGTTCCTTTTGAACCTATGTATGGTTTTCGCCAGATTATTATTTGTTTTTTTTACCTTAACCATTTAGAAGGTATGTCAGAGAGAAAAAATAAATGGAATATATGACATTTTCAGATATTAAAACGAATTGATATAATTAATAGAAAATTAAAACACATGAAAAAAATAATAAAATAATAAAAAATATATAAATTAAACATGTAACTGCTCGAATAGAGATTGTAGGTTCTGGAAAAAGTTGAATCATCATTTGATGGTAGGAACAAATCAAATTGTAGTCTTCATTTATGTGTATTTTTTTCCACACATGATTAAAAAGTCATGTCATGTAAAACCCATAGTTTACATCACTATATTAGAATTCCTAAACATGAAGAGGAAGATCATTATATGTAATTTATAATTAATTCATGAGTATATATAAAATTACATCAACTTGTAATTCTCTCTTCATTAATGACCCTGTTGACTATATTTGATCGTACTGTTTTTTATCTATAGGATCTAAGTGTATAATACCTTTAGTGGTGATCCACATGTGTATCTTAATATTTGAACATTTTTATAGAGTCATTGTGTGCTAGCATGGCTAATATTGAATGCTTATGTTGTCCATGGTTGATCATGGAAATATTCTTCATGGGGGAGAAATAACTCTTGATGTTCTCTTGATGGATTGAGAAAAGTAGAAGAGAGTGTGTGGTCCAGATATCTAGATCAATCTCCAGGGCATGAGAGAGTCTCTCTCTATCCATTGTGCATACCAAAAGAAATTATATAAAGTGTTAAAATTAGATATTTATTGTGGAAGGCTTAGTGTTGGAAAATTTCTCACAATCCCTTTCCCTACTTAACAATTCTTCATTAACCCCATGTCCAATAATAATTATAATATTATAAATTTCATGACATATGCAACACTTTAAGAATATAATAAATATCATCTATACCATTTCTAACCAGACCATTAAGCTTGATCTTCATTCCCTTATCATCATTTACTGATCCTTGAATATTGACTATTTATTTAATAAATAAATATCACTACATTATTCTACCAAAAATATAATAAATATTATATTCACCAAACTCACAAATAATTATTTATTATTATTATTTAAACCACTCAATATTTCAAATAACATGTGATTAAATTATAGAGACCAACCGAACAAGAATAAATAATATATATTGAAACTTGTTTAATAATATACTTTAATTTAATAGGGACTGTGGATACACATAGTGTGAGACCCTATAGGACTCTTTCTCATTGGCATTAGGAATAAACATACAAATTCCAAGATTAAAATATAGAAATAATCCAAGTCACCCATATAGAAATAAGTTAAAGTCCAAAAAATATTAAACCTGTTATGAACACTTAATTTGTAATATAATCCCTTTATCGTGATATATATATATATATATATTCAAGTAGGTTTCACAACGGTGATATCAACCTATATACTTAGTTTTTCTTCCTTTGAATTTGTGGAAATTAAATTTCCCACTGAACACCACGACCATGGATTTATATAGGAATTTCTATTCAACTAAAAGGGAATGAGATATCAACATCTATCAAGGGATGTAAGGGATAAATCCTTTATCACATTTTCTATTAATGCAATATCAATTAGGATGTACAAAATGTATCCTACCTCACTGTGAGAATATTTCTTCATGGTTTTCATCAATACATCAAAGTATATAAGTTATGATATCTATTAATGATAATATCAAATTTTTTTGAACAATACACACATATTCATATTGGAACATCCAATGACACATTGAAATGTGAATTTTCTATTAATAGGTCAATAATCATAAACTCCAATATTGAAAATTACTAAGGGTGAAAACCATGAGAGGTTGTATCAATTTTATATTATCATCCTACCCTTGAAATCTAGTATCATCTCTGATCCTTTAAGAAATATCATCCAGCAATAAATCGCTATTTAGGAATGATGACAGCGAGCCATTTGGTTCTCATCATAGAGAAGAACTGGTATGACATTTTAGTATGATATATATTCTTAGAACATTATTACATAAAAATTTCATGTAAATGAATAATAATAATGTGATAAGAAACCTCATAAATAAAATATATAATCTTGTACTAAATAAGTAGGTTATGGGAACTAACTCCATAAATACAATTTTCAAATATGGTAATACGAACATCATTTATTTTGAAGAGAAAATATATGAAGAGACCATTACTGACTAGATTGGTCTCGATAATGTAGATGAAATCCTCAAGCATGGATGTCTAGGAGTCTCAGTTGAAAATGTATATATAAGGTGCATTTTCATAATCTTTTTGTTCAATAGTTTATCTTCTACGTTAATTACTATTAAATAGTATTCATTTTTTTTAAAATACATATTAGTACTATGTGAAGGGAAAACTCTGTGAACAAAAGCTTAGACTCATTTTTCATGACATCCGTTCTGTAAAAAAAATATTGTTATAGGAAAATAAATTTAAAAAATAGTTAACCAACTAGCCATAATGTTTGAAAAAACAAATAGACAAAAAATAATTTTTAATACCCACAATGCAGGGGTAAAAATTTATGATAGAATAATATCTAATATACTTTCATTTCATTCATTAATTATTTATTTTTGTTTTTAGGGAGCATTGGTTTTTCGTTATAGTCAATTTGGATAATGAAAATATTAATTTTTTGGATTAAATTCATGGATTAAAAAAACAATTACTATACATGAAGATGTTTATCAATATTTAATTCCCTACACTCAATTTTTTACAAATAAATATCATGTTGCTGATTTTATATTATGTTTTAATGAAATTTTTTTATGAATGGGTGGTTTTTAAATATCATTAAAATCATGGTATGTGGAGGGTTCATGAGCACAATAAGCTAATATAATTCTAAAACTATAAATGTATTGGGGTATATCTAATAATATTTCACTATAAAAAATATATCAAAACAAATTAATTATTTTTCTCAATGTTTTTGTAGTTTCTGAGACAAATTAATTGAAAATATTTTGGTTATTAAATTTTACAATTTGTGAATGATATCATATTACATCAATAAACTAACATCCTCAATGTCACATACATAGATTATTTTAAATTTAAATTTATTTTAATTTCTAGAAATGGTTTGTTTTGGGGGTTTCCGAAGGTTTTATGGAGAATATTTGAGTTTTCATGAATTGGGCCAAACCGTGAGCCCAATTCCAGATTTAAAAATAAATTTTGTTTCTTTTATAACGTATTCATTTTTTAATATTTTTCACTCATTACAACTATTAAATATCCTCCCCTGATATATTAACACCGAAATAAAAAATTTGGAGCCTTTGGAAATCCATAACCAAGGTGTATATGGGTTGTTAGTTAATGGATTGGGCCTGCCCGAAAGCCCAATTCCAATTTTAAAAATAAAATTTGATTAATTAATAAGTTATTACTTTTTAAGGATTTTTCGATGATTCAAAGCCTCAAACATGCCACTTGAACCCAGGAGCGCGCCCAAGCTCTCTCTCCACTCTTTGGAGCTCTTCTATATCTCAATTGAGAGCTAAACTTATTAGGGTTTCTAAAATAGGGCAGATTTGAAGAGGTGAATATATTCCTTCATAACTCCTTCTGTTATTAAAATTTTCCCCCATTACAATTCCTACATGACCTTATCATTCTTCTTCGAATACCCATTAAATTTTTATTTGTTTTAAAATTCAGATTCTGGTCGATTTTGGGTCGTTTTCTTGAGGATTGTTTTGGGTAAGTGATTCCTTCTTGGTTTCGTCCTTTTCCCTTAGGGGTTTCCCTCTCTTTTATTATGTTATAAAATTTCCAGAAGTTAGGGTTTGATCCTAGGGTTTCATTTGGGGTATGTTTTGTCAAATTTTGTGATCTAGGTCTAAATTTATCTTCCTTGTGGTGCGGCGGTTGTGCGGTTGACTTTTCGAACCATGTTTTGAGGGATTTGACACTTCCGGTAGGTGATTCCATGTGTAATCATTTCTAGATGATTTAGTTTGCTTGAATTACTTATTATGCATTCTCATAATATGCTGTGTGTGGTGAAAAAATTGTTTATGTTGTATTTGGTTAAGCATTTATTTTTATAGTTTCATTTTAGATTAAAATTTGGTGTTTTTCATGTGTAACCCTTTGGGTATTGTTTGGGATTTTTTTTATAACATATGAATTTGGTTTAATAAATCTTGTTTGGGATGAAAATTATGATATGGTGGGGGTATTGGTGTGACACTAGGTCTTAAAGTGTTTTTAAGTGTTTAAGATGTAAAATATTATTGTACTTCTTGAAAGTGATTTTGAAAACGTGTGCGTTTCATGTGGATCTTTTGTGCTATTGTTTGAGGTGTTTGTATAACACATGGGGGTTGTTTAATAAATGTTTTTGGGGCTTCCAATTCTGTTTTTAATTTTTATTGGTGTGATTTTTTCCTTGAAATATGTGTTTGAAATGGTTTCTATTTGAAAAGATTTGGGACAATATTTAGAATTGTTTTATGAAAGTTTTGAGTGGTTTAATGATTTATGTAAGAGGTTAAACCATATTGGAAAACAACTTTGGATTGTTTATAATTTAAAATGAGCCATTTTAAATTTTAATAGTTTTGTTATGTTATTTTTATCATATTTTTAGGGACTTCATAATATTGTTAAAGGATGTGTTGGATTGTGAATGTTATGAAAAAAGTGTTGTGGGCTATTTTGGTGTGAGTTTGATTTCAAAATGCATTTGAATGAAAAGTTTATTTTGTGACTTATGTGATGTAAATGGGGCTCTTTGGTTAATGTGTGATGTGGAAGTGTTATCTACATGTGAAAACTATATTTCTTGGCTTGTTGAACATGTTTGAGCACAAAGGGAAAACTCGGGTATCTAGGTGGGTGGACGTGTACTAGTATGCTAGTAAATCCGTGGGATTTGGCCTCAGTTTCACTTAGAAAGATTAATGATTACAACTCTAACTAAACTATGAGGATGATGATTAGGGACCACTAGGTTATGGGTATATTCCCCACTAGTGGCTCGTGCACGAGAATGGATATTTGTGATGGTTACTCTCACCGAGATACAAGGTACCTGGGACCCACATCTAGCTAGTGCCTAGGGGTTATTTCCTATTTCTTGTGCACATTATTTACTTTATACTTACCATCATCATATGGTACATTTTGATAGAAAATTCAGTAGCTTTTGTGTTTATTTTAAAAGTGTTAACCAGTTAAAATAGCCCACTTGAAAACTGTTTTTATTCAAAGTTTTAGCTTTTAGAGATTGTAACTAGCTTTTCATGTTTTTGAAAACTTACATGCTTTTAGTCTTTAAATGTTTATCACATGGAATCTCTTAGTGGTGGTATCCTAGTGGGATTTCACTCACACCCTACTTACACCTTTGGGTATAAGAAGACTTGCTTATTTTATGTCACATGATTGGGTACAGGTTTTATGCTTTTGGTTCGGGTTTTTAGCTGTCCATCGTGATACAGTGTCGTGGAGATGGCTTGAGGGTGGTGCCTCTTTATATGTGGAGGTTCATGGTCTGTCTTTTATTGGGTTTCTACCTTTTTAATGGTGTTCAAACATTGTTTAATATTGTGTAATTCAGTTCTCAATTTTTATTAAAAGATGTTTTGGTTTGAAAAATCCAGATTTTATTTCATGGATTCATTTGTTGTTTTATGTATAAAAAAATTTGGGTAAATCATTCCCAATTATAATTTTATGATACCCAGGCACTTGTGCCAACCCATGGGGATCGGGAACGCCCTTCGGGCCTTGGCACTGGCTGGGTTTGGTGCTTGTTTGATGGTGACCAGATCTGGTTCGTGACACCCAGAGAGGTATTTTTGATGATAATTAAAAATTCAATTAAAAAATTTATTAATCCTTATTATTTTTATGTATCGTGTACTACCATGATTGTAAATAGTATACATATTCAAAATAGGAAATAGAGTATTTTTATAAATGAGTGGGAAGAATACATGATGTTAAAAATGTATACAGACATACGAGGAGTTATATTACTAATAATTATTTTTTCAATTTTTACACCATTTTATCTACTTTTTAGTTAATTTTATTGTAATTTTTATCTACTAATTATTCAGTTAATTTTCACATAGACCATGAAGGGGTGACTTCATTGAGAACTGATTCCTCTCTAACCATTGTGTTCCCTATGAAGATCAAAAAATAATGATAGAATAATCATTTCTCAACAAACGTTTCAACAAGGATGATTCAACTGAGTAATTTTTGTTCTCTTCAGAGATATATTTGTTCTTTATTTGATATTTTTATATTCAATATTTTTTTTTAGGTTTATAATTACTCAAATTCCATGTTTTCATTTTACAAATTCCTTTTTAGTTAAAAATGTATCACTCATTGAAAACTGATCAAACACACATGGATTATATTGATACTTTTGGAAAATTACCCCTAAGTTATTAGTTATGTATAGAAATCATCTACACATCAATTTGGAACATGGTGTACCTGTGATGACTAAAAGTGAGTGTTTTGAGTGTAAAATGATCATTTTATTTCAAAACACATGTCACTCATTGAAAACTAATAAAAAACATAGACTATATATTTACTTAAGTAAAAATATCCATAAGTATTTTCTAACATGTAGGAATCTAGCTCAAATAAATCAAACACATGGTTCAAATAGTATGATTGAAAGTACATGTTTTTATTTAAAAGTGAATCCTTTTTTTCAACACAAGAACCACTCAATGAAAATAGATCAAATATTCAATAATTTTTTGATATATTTTTACAATGGCCCATAATTCATTATTTACATATAGAAATTATCCACATGTCAATCTTACACATGGTGTGTCCGATATGAATGAAAGTGTGTGATTATTTTTCAAATCGAAATTTTAGTTCAAAACACACATCACTCACTAGAAACTGGGAAAAATCATTACATTGTCCTGAAATTTTATAAAAATAATAAATAAATAATTTTTTAAATTCATTAATAAATCAAATGTTTATCTAACACACAGAGTGCATGATGTGACTTAAAGTGTGTGTTTTCTGTTTAAAAGTGACATTTTATTTAAAAACATGTTTCACTCACTAAAAACAAATAATACACACTTGTATGGTCTTGATACTCTTGAAAAACAATCCATACATCATTTTTGACACGTATGAATCAACCACATGTTAATCTGACACACAATTTGTTCGATATGACTCAACATATGTGTTTTCAGTTTAAAAATAACATTTTTGTTAAAAAATGATCCACTCACAAAAAATAGAGAAAAATCCATGGGTTGTCTTGATATTTTTAGAAAATTATCTATACGTAATCTGTGACATGTAGGAATTTATCACATGTTAATATGACACATGGTGTGCTTGATATAATATAAATATTTTTTTTCAGTTTAAAAAAGACTATTTAGTTTAAAACATGAATCACATAATCAAAATTGAGAAAACACACTCATATTTTATTTATACTTTATGAAAATGATCCATAATTCATTTTTGATGTGTAAGAATCTTTCATATGAAAATATAATACACTGTGCATTTTTTATGATTAAGAGTGTGTGTTTTGATTTGAAATAGATATTTTAATTCAATACACACATTGCATACTAAAAACCAATAATTTTTTAGATTATCCTTATAGATTAAGAAAATGATCCATAAATTATTTTTCACGTGTTGGAATCAACCACACATCAATCCAACACACGGTGTGATCAGTATGATTCAAAGAGTGTGACTTGAATTTAAAAGTAACATGTTAGTTCAAAATGAATGTCACATATTGAAAAATATGTTAACACACTTATATTGTTTTAATAATTCAGGATAGAGTTCCATAGGTCATTGGCAGTGTATAAAAATTATCCACGCATCAATCTGACACACAGTGTGGGCTATATGACTAGAAGTGCATTTTTTATTTAAAATCTAAAATTTAGTATGAATCACACTTCACATAATAAAAAATAGGAAAACATGCTCTAATTTTCTTGATATTTTATAAAAATTATCCATAAGTCATTTTTTATGTGTAAGAATTTATCGTATCTCAATCAGACACATTGTGTGATCAGTACGACTCAAAATAGTTTTTTTTTTCAATTTAAATTTGAAATTTTTGTTGAAAATATGTGTCACTAAATTAAATTCAATAAAACACATTTATATTGTTTTTATACTTTAGTAAAATCATCCATAAATAGTTTTTGACATTTATCAATCAGTCTCACATCAATCTGATGCATGGTGTGACCTGTATGACTCAAAGTGTGTGTTTTTAGTTTAATTTTTTTTATTTAAAAAACACTTCACTCAATAAAAACAGAGAAAAAGCTCATATTGTATTTATATTTTATAAAAATGATCCATAAATCTTCTTTTGATGAGTAGAAATCAGACACAGGTCATTATAATACACGATATGATCACTATGACACAAAGTGGCTATTTTAGGTTTAAAAATGACATTCTTGTTTAAAACATGTGTCACTCACTTAAAACCAAGAAAAAAACTCGAATTATCTTAATAATTTCAGAAAATGATTCATAATTTATTTTTTGAAATGTATGAATCAACTTCACATCAATCAGATACACAATGTGGGAAATATGACTTAAAGTTCATGTTTTTTTTTAATTTAAATTATGGTTCAAAAGATGCATGACATAATGAAAACCAAGAAAACACATTAATACTTTTTTAAAATTTAATAAAATGATCCTTAATTCAATTATGACATGTTTTAATTATCCTTACCTGACTCTGATGCTTTGTGTAACCATTATAAGTTGAAGTACATGTTTTTAGTTTAAAGTGGAATTTTAGATAAAAACATATGTCACTCACTAAAACCTAAGTAAATGAAGTCTTATTGTTTTTATAATTAAGTAAAATTATCCATAAGTAATTTTTAATATTTCTCAATCATTCATATGTCAATCTAAAACACAGTGATATTGGTATGACTTAAAGTGCGTGTTCTGTGTTTAAAATGACATTTTTTTTAAAGAATATCACTTACTGAAAACAGAGAAAAAACACTTAGATTGTATTGATGTTTTAGGAAAATGATCCGTAAATAATTTTTTATGAGTAGGATTTTTCTGAACATTAATTATATATATATATATATATTATTTTATAGGTACGACTCAAATTTCATGTTTTAAGTTTAAAAATTACATTTTAGTAAAAAAATATATTTCACTCCTTGAAAAAAAAGGATTTTATTATCATTATAAATTAGGAAAATGATTTATATGTCATTTTTTATGTGTAATAATCAACCACACATATATTGGACACAGGTGGGGCCAGTATGAATCAAAGTGCATGATTTTATTTAAAATTGATGTTTTAGTTCAAAACATGTATGAGATCCTCAAAACTGAGAAAAAAGATTTTGATTATTTTGATACTTTATGAAGTACCCATGGTTTCTGGTATGCAACACTTTACTTATTCTTTTAATTTCTATAAAATTTTAGGGTTATGGTTGGGAGATTTTGGTAAACTTTCAATAATTTTTTAGAGTTAAGGAGAGGTACACAGTCTGTGCACAGTTTGTCCAAACCATGAGAAAATACTAGGAGAAACCGTGCATACTTGTAGTTTTGGGGGTAGCAGCTTCAGCACGGTTGGATAACAGTTAGGGATTTTGTTAAAGGATGTCATTCCAGGGTTCCCTTAAAATAGTATCTAATACATAGTTAGTGATCATTTTATCTAACTATGCTATCAAACAATGCGGTCAAACCGTGCGCAGAGTAAGAATATAGATCCTATTTTTTTAGGATCTTGCTCTGTTTTTCTATAATTTTTTTTTGGGAAAAAATTCTCTGAAGTTGAGATTTATCTCCATTTAAATCTGTATAACTTTTCCCAAATTCTTTGGAATCAATCAGGATCCCTCCCTTGGTATTTTCAAGCCCGATTCTCAAGGTATGTCTTCCTTCTTCCTCATTTCTATCATGCTTTCTTAGATCTACTTAGATCTACTTGTCATATAATTTTCATTTCTCATATCTACTCTTGTTAGTGGTATATATAAGATTTTGGATTCCAATTAAGTTGTCTTTCGTTCGTGATCTTTCTAGGAGAAGATATCTAAGGTCGTTTCTTGGAATCCTGACCCTGATTCTTGAGTGTTCTTCATCCATTGTCGGTTTTCATCAAAACAATGAAGGTAGGTGGCTTTAATCTCATTTCCTCTTGCTATAATTAATTATATTAGTTTAAAATTGATAAATTTTAATGAAATTTATTGTGAAATCTTGGTTCAATTCATGTAAAAAATTATCTTTTGTGATGATTTATCATTTTTGTGAAATTGTGAAATCTTGATGAATTATTGTGAAAATTTAGTTAGAATCTTGAATTTAATATAGTGATTTTAAATTATGTATTTTTTTGGGATTTGTAAACAGTTTTTTTGGAAAGGGGGTTTTCATGAAAATTCATTTTATTGACATGGTTTGTCTTTGGTATGGTTTTGATGGAAATCAGTTTTCAATAAATAGGTTATTTTATTGAAATGGTTTTTTCCTAATCCTTGGGAATATTGGTGTGTGTGTTCAAATTTATTAATTGGGCTTTGTTAAAATATGATCTTTTTCTCTGTTCCAAAAGTCTACTCGCACATGAGATATAATTATCTTGTGATAACTTGGTAGATTGATGACAAACCTCTCATGAGTTTCGAACTATCATCACGTAGCATGCATGTTTGATTTTATGAATGGGTGGAATGGTTATGGTATTCCAAAAAAGGTATTGTGAAATGGTTTTAAATATTAGTAGTATTTTTATGAAATTTTATCTTACTAGAAAATTGGTTTTAATATCAGTTGTACACTTTTGGTTGCAAAACGTTTTGTAAATTCCTTATATTTAGTTATAAACTATCTTGGGAAATTGTTTTATATAAACTGTTTTATTTAACTCTGATAACTAATCTATCCTAGTGTAACGAGTAGGTAAGTCATTTGGGAAATACTACTATGTTTTATACTCACCCATAATTTTGAACTTATGTTCTTTTTCAGATGCTATCTTCTGGGATAGGGGTAAAGGTAACATACCACATGTTTTTAGCAGCACTTCGTGATACTTGGAATGCTTAGTGATCTTTGAGAATAGAGATTGGGGAGCATAGAGTCTTTTGGTATTCCTGAAGTCTTTAGTTTTCCTTCAACTACATACTTGGATAGTTGTTTTCGCTTAAACTGTTTCACATTTTGATTTTTTTTAATAAATGATGTTTTTGAATTGTATTTCGTAGTTCATGCATCATATAGTGAGTTGTTTAGTTAATGTTTTTTTTTTGAGTTAATGGTTTTATTCAGAAATGGTAAATCATCCTCCACTTTAATTTGAATCCCTTAGCCATTTATTTCCAGCCATTGGAATCCTAGAGATGTCACTTTAGGCCAAGTAATGTCTCATTGTGCTCTCAATATAATTATAATTAACGGGTCATTACAAATGGTGTCATCTTGTTTGGTCCTTTCCTAACAAGTAGTCATAAGTGTTCTTGGTTTGGGAGTTGAAATTACTTCTTGTTTATTCCTTGTGTTGGAATCTTATAAAGGAGTAGGATTGTCAGAACATGAAATGTATAGCATAAAATGACATAGCTAACCTTTTTTATGCTGAACATCAAGTTACCAGGGTTTTAGGTATATAATTGTTTGGAGACACTTCTAGGAATGTGGAAATATCATTTTCATGGTTTTAACAAATGAGACGAGCATTACATGCATTAGAGGAATGACTTCTCACTAGGAGTGAAAACATAATTTGGAGTAAATATATATGTTATGAAAAAGTGTTGATTTTTGAAAAATTTTGAAATTGTTTTTTTTTCAAATGAATGATTTTGAAAAAGGAAATGTTTATGGTATATTGAAAATGGTTCAATTTTAAAAAATCATGTTGAATGTTTTCAAAAATGGTTGAACATGGAAAAAGGTTGTTTTGGAAAACAATGTTGTGATAGTTGATGTGATAAAATTTAAATTCTAATCCATCAATTTATAGAGAGTGAGACATATAGATGTTGTTTCTTGTTTAGAAAATAGCACCCGGTAGGCGTCGTAGGAACCAATTATAAGAAACTATAAAGAATGTGGTTGAACCTAAGCCATAGGTGAACAAATAATTGGTTCCGAGTATCATTCCAAAATTTCAAGCCATGGAAATAGGGAACCGAAGGGATGAGACAAGGCTCATAGATCATTACATTCAGTTTATGAAGTAAAATCCACACATCCTCTTGGGTGATTATAAACCAATAAAGGTAGAGGTGGGGTTGAATAGGATGAATCATATATTTGATTTCATCGTCACACCATCAGAGATTAAAGTCAAACTTGCCACATACATGCTCGAGGATCTTGCATGCTAGTGCTGGGAACTAGTTTTGCATGCTAAAGATGATCAAGGCCATACATGGGAGTATTTTGAGGAAATTTTTAATAAAATATTCTATCCTCATATATTCAAGATCCAAAGGATGACTACTTATTTATCCTGAATCAGATGAATCTATCTATCACAAAATATGAAGATAAATTCATGAATTTAGTGTGCTTTGCACACGAAGTTGCGGAAAGTGTGTCCTTGAAGGCACACATCTTCGAATTAGGGCTATGGAAATAAATTTGATCAAAGAATTTGGTTATCTATATTACTGATTATAAAAATATGGTGAATACAACAACAATGGATGAGTGGTACATTTTTGGAGCTATTGGAGTAGGAACTATGAATATACCCATAGGAAATGGTGTAAACTCCAATGTTGGGAGCAAGAGAAAGAAGGACAATTATTTCTATGCTGGGAGCGAGAATCAGAATCAGAAAGCTGGTTCATTAAATCTTCTACCATGACCAAATATCCAAGTGGGATTCTACTAATGCAGTTCTTTTTACCACATGAATCGTGAGTGTACAACACCAAAAAGTGCATTCCATAATTTCAAAAATATGGGACACCTTAATCGCTTTTGTCGTAGTGCTCCGAGGTCGGATGCTCGAGATAATTCTCAGGTGTCGTAAGCATCGTATGATTCAATTGAAAAAAAATGGCAAAATCAGAATCTTCAATAAAATAGAGTTATCCATGGTGATTCTCAAAATACTAGGACTCCTCAACAAGGAAAATTGCAGTAAGGGAAAAATAGTATAGTGTAGTTATGAAGCAATTGTATGGAGATGAGTAGATGATTATCGAGGGTCAGGATGGACCATCCACAATGAGAGGTATGATTCATTTGAATTCTACCTTTGTGAATGTGTTTTTTGATACAGGTTCATCACATTCCTTCATTGTTTCTTGTGTTATGTTTAAAACTAGAAATGATACCTTCTCTGTTAAAACTACAAACTCTTATGGGTGAAAGAAAATTAAGATACTTTGTGTGTAGAGCATGTTCTATAACTATTGATGGAGTTGAGATAAAACGAGACTTCTTCATGTTAGAGAAGGATTTCCATGATGTAATCTAGGGTATGGATTTGTTGAAAATTTTCAAGGTTTACATCGACTGTTATAGGAGAAACATTAGTTTCATTACTAAGGACAGTGTTGAGCATCTATTTAGAGGAGAGAGGGTTGTAAAGAAAGGTACAAAGAGCTTTTTGGGACCAACTATGGGAATAATATCTTATCAATTGGTAGAATTGACTTTGTCATCAATGCAAGAGATCAAGGAAGATAGTTTTTTAGCAGTTGTGGATCAATTTCCAAATGACATTCCTAAAAAAATTTCAGAGTTACCACCTCTAAGAAAAGTGTAGGTTATAATTAATCTTATTTCGAGGACCAGTCATATTTCCCTTCCATATTATAGGATGACACCAATAGAGTTAAGGGAATTGAATTTATAGTTATAAGAGCAAGAATGCAAGGGTTTCATATAGAAAAGTATGTCTCTGTGGGAAGCACCAGCCTTGTTTGTGCAGAAAGCAAATGGAACTCTTCAGATGTGTGCTGATGATCATAATCTTAACAAAGTTACAGTTTTTAATACCTTCATCGGGGCGTGTGCGTCTGTTTGACTCAGGGACGAAGGGTGCGGTTTTGTTGCTCCACATTCCCATTTTCCAAAGGCGGGAAACATCTGTCGCTTATTTAGGGATGTCTTCTCATTGATCGAAATGGGATGATGGGATGTTGGTTCTTCCTTCCATGGATTCCTCCTCGAAACTCGTCACCTAGTCTGGGTATTCCTTATATATTTAAATACATTGTTCGTGAAACTCTTCCCAATTCCATGTCTTCATGGATGGTGGTTAATTACACTGCTTCTGTCGGAACATTCCAAAGGGTCCATCTAGGATAGCAACCTTCGGTCAGGGGAGTAGTCAAGTTGGGAATCAATGGAGTGTCTAGATGCTGGAACACTAGCGTGACATGGTTTTTACTCGTTATAATAGGGCTTCTCGAGGGCACGGAAGCCCGAGGCATCCTATGTCGAATGAAATGAATTATATGCCAAAGGTATGTCTCTGAGGTTTTCCTTAGCTTCCCATGTTTAACACAGGGTATGCCACAAGTTTAACATCCAGTAGAGATAGATCAGACTGATCAGAACACTGACTAGAGTGGATCAAATGAGCATAACCCCTAGAGGACACACTGATGTAGGTGGGTTGACAAGACCTCACCAGGATGTGGCGGCCTGGGTAAGAATCAAGTTGGGTGATGGGTGGTTAAGTTAAATGGGTGGTCAATGGGATAGAACTTCCGTGAGGATGATGGTAATGTTGGGATTGAGTATTAGGGAGACTTCCTACGTATTCTCGTGGTAGGGAATCAAAGTCCACGTAGTTCAGGAGGGAGATGGGATGCCTAAGGAGGTGACCCGTGAGAATGGACGCATGGATGAGACCTAGAGGAAGTGTAACCTCTGGGTTGGGGCATGACCTTCCCGAGACACATAGGCTTGAGGGATAGATCAGGATGAGACATGAGTGATGGGCTTGAACCTCAGGGAGGATTCCTACGTATCCTCGTGGTTGGGAATCAAAGTCCACGTAGTTCCTCTGACGATGGCTTACTGTCGATAGGGGACTTAGACAAATTACCATCAAATGGGTTGCTAATGTCTTACTGCTGATGGGGTTGACAACATCTTACCACTGAATAGGGATGAACCTCAGGGAGGCTTCCTATGTACCATGTCTAGGAGACATGGATCAAGGACCACGTAGTTCGGGATATGGGTGTGTTGGAAAACTGTCAAGAAGGGGGTCATAATGACCGGGTGTTGGGCTTGTACCTAGGGGAGGCTACTTACGTACCTTACCTTGGAAATGATCATAGTCCATGTAGTCCAACAGCATGTGTGGGGATTACACTATAGGTTGCATGGGGTGTTGGTGAAAGGATGTGAAGTTGGTCAGAACTAATGGTCTTTGGGCTTGAACATCAGTGAGGCTTCCTACGTATCTTACCTTGGCAAGGATCAAAGTCCACGTAGTTCAGGAAAAAAGGGTCAGAATGACTGGATGTTGGGCTTGAACCACGGGGAGGCTTCCTACGAACCTTCCCTTGGTAAGGATCAAAGTCCACATAGTTCGGGAACATGTGTTGGGAGAACCGACGTGAAGGGGGTTGGAATGACCGCGTGTTGGGATTTAACCTCGGCGAGACTTCTTATGTACCTTGTCAAGGCAAGGATCAAAGTCCACATAGTTTGGGATATGTGTGTGCGGCTTACACTCTAGGCAGCCGCGTGTTGGTGAACCAACTTGAAGTTGGTCGGAACCAATGGTCATTGGGCTTGAAACTCGTAGAGGCTTCCTACTTACCTTCCCTTTTCAATGATAAAATTCCACATAGTTTGGAAAAAAGGGTCAGAACGACCGGGTGTTGGGCTTGAACCTCTGGGAGGCATCCTACTTACCTTACCTTGGAAAGGATTAAAGTCCACGTAGTTCAAGAACATGTGTTGGGAGAACTGACGTGAAGGGGGTCAGAATGACCGGGTGTTTTGCTTGAATCTCAGGGAGGCTTCCTACATACCTTACCTTGGCATAGATCAAATTCCATATAGTTCGGGATATGTGTGTTGGGAGAACCGATGTGAAGGGGGTCGGAATGACCGGGTGTTGGGCTTGAACCTCAAGGAGGCTTCCTACATACCTTACTCTGGCAAGGATCAAAGTCCACATAGTTCAGGAACATGTGTGGGGCTTACACTCTAGGCTTCCCAGGGATCGATGCCATGGTCAATGCTTACTCTAAGCCCACGTGAGTCATGTTCGGTGTGAGAAACAAGAGGCAGAAAAGACCAGATGATCACATCGCGAAAGGTGCAACAATGGAATGTGAAATGGGGATTAGGCTCTTAGGTGGCCCAAAGTGGGAACAGGGGCTTACATGTGATTCGTAGCCCAGGGAGATGGAGACTGGGACTTACTCCAGGAGATAGGCCTGGGCGGTGACAAAGCCCAGTGGGAGAGGGATTTGGCACCGAATAAAGGAGGGGAAAAGATGCTACCTCATGTAATAAAAGCTAGGGGCTTACACCAAGATGGTTTCCCTATCCCCGCGGACAAACTCCACTTTGATAAAGAGGATATCATCCCCTATAAGGGATGATATCACTCCCATGGAGACCAGTGGTCATAGAGAATTCCTGAGGTAGGGAACCGCACATAGAATTCATGGGGGAAAGCTCACAGTTTAACATCATGTGTTGAGGATGATGGTGCTTAGCAGTTTAACGTCCTACAGCTCAGACGAGACGAGTTCTCTCCGCACCCCTAGGACTTACATAAAGGGTACTCTCTACACCTTGGTGAAGAGAAGGAATAGGCAACATCGTGGATGAGGGGTGTCATGAGGTGATCCCATTGGTGGTCCACGTTAGGGTGGCTGTGCGAAGAAGAAATATATGTTAGTGTGCCTATGTGAAGAAGCCTGAGGTGAAGCAAAGCAACCAGAATTACCGTCTAAGGGAATTTGAAGTTACCTCATATGAGCCTAGAAGTTCGTATGAGAAAATGGTGTATGATATAGATGTTTAGGTTATAAGAGGCACCTGAAGATGATGTCTGTGAGAAGTACATCAGACACATAAGAAAGAGCACGCCCAAGGAGGACGAGGTGCGCACAAATGGAGCATTAATGGTAAAACAACCGAGGTGAGGGGACCTAGAGGGTTTCACACAATGTTTGAGGTTTGCACACAATTGGCACGAAATAGGTAGGATTGTGTGGAAAATATCAGATTGGAGCGAATTTGTAGAGATTGCCATGTAAAGTGGAGCTGAGGCTTTGTGTGAAAATGGAATGGATTGCGCACAAGGAGTATGAATTTCACGCAATCAGGAAGGATTGCGTGCATGGACTAGGGGTGCGCACAATTGAAAGGGATTGGGCGTAATTGGTCGGCCTACACGTAAGTAGTAGGGATTGCGCACAAGGGGAAGACCTCGAAGGGATTGTGATGTAGTTTAATACAAAGGGGTCTTGCGTGAAGGTGGACCCTGGGGCGACCTGGTGAAAAAACTCCCGTACCTGAAAGCCATCTTTTGCGCCCTTGAGAGGTGAATTTCGCACAGGGGATATGGTTGAGATTTTTCAGCCGTCGAAAGTCGAACGGGATACCTTCTATTTATAGGCTCTCGGGGCCACCAGATCTGCGCGTAAAATAGGATCACGCATAATATTGTACGCCAGCATCGGCAGTGCGGAATTCCAATTGCGCGATGCGGCTACACAGAAAATTTCACTTGGCATGCAACTCTTTCGCAGATCCCGCAATTTTTCATGCGAACAAGGTTTTTTTCATGCAACACTAAATTTTTTTCACGCCACCCCTCTGGGCCCCCCAGAATTAATCCCTGAGTCCAAATATGTCTTCGCTTTATCGCACCAAAACCTCCTTTATCCCTTGAGCGTTTTCGCCATCTATAAATGCCCCCTCGGAATCAGATCGGTGAGGGGACGCAAAGGTTGGTTTCTGAGGGAAACACCGAGGTACAGAACTCCACAGGTCCTGCACGCTAAAAACTGGAGCAGCGCATAAAAACTTAGACGGGCACATAATTCTATTTTTGCGCACGCACGCAAACCCATATCTGTGCCTATAAAACTCTCTTGTGGTTCCCTTATTTCGTACGGATTTTCTCGTGTGATAATCCAGGAGCTCTTTCATGTGTAAATTTCCTCCACCTTGTGCAAAAAAACCATTTCAATTGCATGTAATTCACCGAGGATAGCCGTCGTTTTACATGGAAACCCAGGGATTTTCATGCCCGCTTCTTTCTTTTTTGCGCCAAGTCCTAATTGTTTTTCTCAATATCCTCGAGACCTCTCCGATAGAAGATGGCTGCCAATCGGGCTGATGCTGAGGGAGGAGCCACGTTCACTACTCGAAGGGCTGAGATGGTATCCCACCCTGAGGTTTATGATTCCCAAAGGATAGTCTCCAGCAACCATACTATCTTCAATATGTTGACCCCATCCCAAAAGGAGTATGCACTATCTTCCAACCTGCCGATATGGGACTTCGGTATCTTGGAGGAGGTACCTGTGCCGGGATTTGAGGTTGACACACAGTGGTCATGGGTGACCAGCGAGGATAACCTCCGTCGATACAACATCACTAAAAACAACCATCCCACTAGAGAAACCAGGCATAAGAATTTTTATGTCATAAACCCTAAGACAAGAACCCTTTTAGAAGGTGACTTGGTTGTAGTGGATTCTCCAGCCCATTATGCAAGTACCTTCCGTCAGAGTGTTACTGATGAGACCAATGGTTGGCTACAGGATTTGGATTTGTGGTCTGGATGCAATTTAACTAGTGAATGGGCCAGGGAATATTGGGTACGCCTGACGTGTGACCAGTTTAGATCCAAACTATGGCACTTTTTTTTTGTTTTAGGCGGTGTGGACGTCGCAATTTCATTTCTACCATCAACACGAGCTCGGTCCAGAGCTGTTCACCCGATGGTCCCCCAATACCAATACCTTCCACCTTCATCATGGGGAAGTTGACATCAGTCTCTCGGTTGTTCATTGCTTTAGGGGTATTCCTTTGGATGGGCAGCAGTATGGTGAATTCCTCCCGACAAGGAGCATCTGGGGGATAGATCATGAACTCCCATGATAACATGGAATCTGTTGGAGCTAGCTAATTAGAGGCTGGGGGTCAAGGAATTTTTGAAGGAAATCACCTATAAGAAATGGTTCAGATTGTTCATGCAAAGAGACCCAGAAGTTAATATGCGAGGGCGAGGGAGACGGTGTCTAACTGCGGCACAGAGGAGAGAAAGGGGATCATACTAGAGGAACTGAGAGGCTGGGGAATATCATTCATGAGGCTTCAGTTTTAACGAGAGTCAGGACCCGAACGTCTAGTATGCCGGATTTCTTGCAACAGTCCTTAGTGGGTCGCTCCTATCGGTGAGGGATTCAAAGATGGGAGTTCATCCAGCGACCCTGGTGATGACTGGAATCATGGCCTCTAATCAAAGGTTCAATATGGGAGTCCCCGTGTTGGACCGTCTATATGCCATTTTGGGATACATTTTGAGAGGGGGGTCACCGAGGAGGACATGTGGTCCCTTCCAGATCTTTTTTGGCTGGGTCACAGCTCATTGTGGTGGGTATACCTTTTCAAATGCCATTTTTCCTCTGGGTAATGTCCTGCAACCCTCCTTGATGAATATTGTCAGGGTTATGCCATTGACGCTCAACGAGGAGGGAGTAAGGATCAGAATTGACAATCATGCCAATTTCACTTTTAGCCCATTCCCCACCCTGACTGGCAAGATGATAGACAATGGGAAAGTCTCACTCGAGAAAATGGAATACTTCTAGAGAATTAGAGGTGGGGTTCTCGTGGCCCGGCTTGATGTGAAGATCTTTTGTGAGCCCTACGTGCCGTCCATATTCACTAGGAAGTTTGGATGCCTTTAGTGGATGCTGAAGAAAGCGTACATAGAAGTCTGGGAGGAAAGGCATCCCTGCGTTCTTTGCCAAATGCAGCTGATGTTCACAACTCATGGCTCTGTTGACGTCATTACCTTTCCCCCCACCGTAGTTGATGTTGGCCTCTTAACCAAATATTACGAACATTGGGCCATAGCATACCCTGAGGAAATTTTGCAGAAGTGAGTTCGGAAACTCAATATAGCTAGTGTAGAACCCGAGAATCAAGAGAGTAGACATGGTGCTATTGGGGAGGAAAGGTCGAAATCATGTTGGGCAATTGGGCCCACACAGGCTAGGGCATCAGTAGCAGGGACGTCACATGGCATGGTCGCACGCTCGTCGCCTAGAGGGATAGGGGATCACAGAACATCCAAATAACTTCTCGGGAATGAAATAAGATATCTGATTCAACCTTATAATGATGCAATCTTCCTGGCACTGTGGTCGGCCTGGCTAACCCTACAGAAGTCGATGGGCACCGAAGCCCTCTCGCAAAAGATAGTAAGAGACAGAATCTAGCTGCCAGAGGTCAGGCTCATTCGGATTAATGACAGGGTGAACATCCATCACCGACACATGTACTTAATTACCATGGACACGTATGCACTCCAGCGAGGTCGGTGTAAGGAACCGTCTATCCTGGTGAAGGTAATGCTTTTCCAGGAGCATGACCCAGACAGGATTTCGCTCGAGGATGATGACAATGATGAGGAGCCGAAGGGTAGTGAGACAGAATAGGATGAGGTAGAAGGAGAAGGTGAAGGAGCGGGTGAAGGAGAAGAGCAGACTGAAGGTGGAGGGTCTCAGGGGGGCTGAGGGAGTCTTCAGGAGAGTGGAGAAATCATTGGGTCTGATATAGATATAACCGAGATACTTGAGTTATGTCTCAGCCCTTATCTATCCTTTCGCCCTTTTTTGTAATTCTCAATCCGATCCCCTTATTGTATTCAGGGGCATATTGGTGCTGACCAAGAGTCTCCATCTGAAGGGTGGGGGTGCCAGTAGAACAAGGTGGGGATCCGACGCCAATTATTGAGCTGATGAGTGCCAGGGGATACCCTACAATGACTTATCCTGTAGCGGCTAGAGTACCGGATGATGAAGATTTGGGATCTTGTAAGTTCAATAATTCAATTCTGATATTTACCATAGGAGAGCCCAGTTGATCAGGGTGTTCATTGTTTGTGCAGTAATCCCAACCATGGAGGCTTGTCAGGCTGCCGAATCTAGGTCATCTGTGATTGATTCAATCGAAAATGTGCCTTCCCTATCAGGACACACTTCTCAAACTGAGTCGGCCCCTACAGTCGGTGAGCAATGATTGGTGGATATTAGTGGTACTAATGTCAGAGCAGGGATGGAAGTTGCCATGGGATCTACCGAGACTGAGGCGAGAGAGGAAGGTCGCACAGGTGTTGAAGAGCCTAACCCCTTGGGAGGAACACCCAAAGAGGACCCTGCTGCTAGCATGTTGGCTGATTTCCCCGACTATCGGCTCGCAGATCCCGAGGAGATTGACGATTCAGACTCGGAGGTGGCGGAGGAGAGATGGATGACGCGACACAAAGGGTGGAAGTGTATCAAGTTATTTATTGGTCAACCTCAAATAGAATGGATAAAACAGATGTGATTACTCCACACCTGGATTCACTTTCTATGTGCTAGAGTGGTGGATGCTCAGCGGATTCATTCAACGGTCCATGACTACATGGCTGAGAAGCTGCGCGAGATCATCCGATGCTCCGATGTTTCCCAGTGTCGGAAGGAGTCAGGGAGTACCCAAGAATTCCTGAAGGTAGAACAAGAGCTCCAATGCCTTGAAGAACATTCAAAAGAAAAAGAGATATTCATTGAAAACTGTTCTGATCTTGTGGAGTAGTTGAGGGCCTAGCTGGCAGACGCCCAAGAGCAGCTAGTGGAAGCGAGTCACCAGATAACTAAACTTCAAACTGAATACGCGCAAGCATAGGATAGGATCAGTGAACTATGCTCTGTGGACTTTGATGAAGTGAGGGTCCTCAGGGGGTGAGAAGCAATCCTAGAGGCCACTAGCCAAAAGGTAGTGGTGCTGGAACGATCTATCCAAGATGTTGATCCTTAAGGGCACTGTTTTGGCCGAACTCATAAACTCATTTCTCCATACCACCTCTTGATCTAAAGTGCATGTATGGAGAAATTTATTTACTTGTTCATTTGTTTTAATGAAATCAACCAAAATACTGAAATAAATAACAATCCATTCCTAAGCTCACGTGGGTCACGCCCAATGTTAGGAATAAGGGATGCTAATACTATTACTTCATTTGAATGTGGGGGCGTCAATCAAGCTTCGGGAATCCGAGATTTGAATAGCCAATCCAGATTTCTGAGGAGAGAAGAGGGAGTCATGATTATAGGAAGAGGACCTCAGAACAATCGATGTATCGTCATCCCAATGTGCTCTAGTGCACGAGCGGGGTAATTCTAGGGTCATTAGAATCAATCCGAACATAGGGGAATGGAAGATGTGAATCACGATACCCCAGATTAGAAAGACTCTGGGGGTGGCATGAAAATAAAGGATTAATGTTGAACATGTTCGAAACACAGCATCCCGATTGTGTTAGCCTGATATGGGGATAACAAATGAGGGCCGACCGCTGACCATGTTCGAAACACAGGGCCTAACTCAAAATTCCATCAATTAGATTTCCAGAACGTCAGCTCATGACAGTAGGCGAGCCATAATCCGATCATCTATATTGTTAGGGGCTTCCTTTAGATAGGAGAGGATGAGGGTCCGAATAAAGGGAACACAAAACATAGAATATGGAGTGGTGGTTTGTTCGAATAGAATCTCACACTCTTCAAATTATGCCACCGTGGTGGAAATGCACTTGGTGGGCATATCAGTCTGATAATGAATCATTCTTACTTCTAGATAGGACCTCTCTGGTGAAGATGTTTTCGCTCCCCAACATCACCATGGGGAATCCTGAACTTGTTCAGGGTAAATCTTCAGTTACATAATTACCCACAAGTGGTCAGGCCAAGGTGCCGAAAATGAGAAAGAACGGGATTTATGATTCATGGGGCTGGACCCAAGACGAAATGCCTGGGCATTTATACATATCCCATGAGAATGAGAATAAAGCCATACATAGTTCTAGAAGTGGTCTTAGTTTAAGGTATTAGAGCTCAGAACATGGAAGGTAGGCAACGAGCGAGACAGATGGTGATGTAATTGTACAACCCGACGTGAATGAGGACGAGGTCCACATCATCATGTGTTCCTTGGGGAGGTTTTTAGGTCGAGGGACCGATAAAGAAAGTTAGGTTGGGCCCGAGACAAGGTGCATGAGCGTTCCTACATATCTCCAGAGAATTAGAATCAACACATACATATTTTTAAGGGGTGACATGGTGAGGTACTAGTGCCAGGGATAAAAGGGGAGTACGGGTCAGTCCCTCGCACGAAAATAAGCGGTATTTGATAGTTCTAATTTTTTCTTTAAGGTGAATGTGTTTTTTAAGCGATAAACTAAGGACTTGAGGATACCGGTGTCGCTAAGATAATCAAGAAAGATACTGGCATTGAAAAATGGTACGGTGGAAGACCAATACCCAACGTGATGTCCCCTATGGTGAGGTCATCACAATGAAGTGTTGTTTTTTGTCGTGCAGCCAGGAAAATAGTGTCATAGTCCAAGCTCATGGGATAGGACCGATCATGAATTTTAACATCGTGCGATAATGATGCAATAGTTTAAAGTCATGTGGTACCAGGAAGCATAGTTTAAATTCATATGGCTTGGACATGAAGGAATGCACATGACGTGATAAATCATACCCGACATGAGTGAGGACGAGGTCCACATAAAACCATGCGCAACTCTGATAAAGGATCCTCGGGCCAAGGGTCCAGTAATGTTTAGAGAATAAGAGAGTCTATCTCTCAACTGAGTTGGTCCCAAAGATGAGATGTATGGGCAATCCTACGTATCCCATGAGGGTGAGAATCAAGCCTGACGTATTTTTGAAAGGGGTGTCGTGCAATTTAATATCTTACGACAAGGACGTAAATTGGTAAGATACCCCAATGAGGGCTATGTATGGCACGGAGAGCAACTTGACATAAATGAGGACCTAATCCCATACCACACCATACAATACCAAATGAGAACTTGGGCCAGGGGCCCGGTAGGGTCGGGGGACCTGAAATTAGACATCCCACTGAACCATTGTCACATGACCCCTTATGTGGGTGCTGCTTCATCGTAGCTCCTAAGCCCATGGGATCAATGCTCGGTGTGGGAAACAAGGAGTAGGAATTGTCCCTCCCATTATATAAGGGTCAAATTGCTGGAATCAACCAAGGGAGACCACAACTTGAAGGGAAGAAGGGAAGAACGAACCACTACACTTAATACTTAGGACCAATGGGGTGGAGATAATGACAAAGGATAGTTGTTGACCATGTTCGAAACACAGTTTCCGTATCGTGTGACCTGGAATATGAACAACAAATGAGGATCAACCGCTGACCACATTCGCAACATGAGACTTGTATTGATTCATTGTTCAAAATCCCTGAGTACGTTGGCCTGTAATGGTAGGGGAGCCCTTGGGCTGAGTATCCATGCCATTCAGGGGTCCTTTCGGACATGAAGGATGATGGTGTCCCAATCATGGAGCATGAGCGATGCAATTGTGCCTATGCATTTCAACGTCAAGCAAGGTGGTGAAAGAGATTGAAGTCTTCGGGGAATGGGACGCATGGAGAGATTATGATGAACTTGATATTGATTGCTGCAAGATCCCGTGCCACACAACATGTCTTGACCTGAGGGGAGATTCTAGAGTTTTGGGGTTGGGCCGACAGACAAAATGCCCGGGCATTCCTACGTATCCCATGAGGATGGGAATCAAGCCATACGTAGTTCTTGAAGGCCTTGCAGTTTAGCATTGTGCGGTGAGGATGTCGGAGAATAGAAGAACAAGGGAGCACATGGTGCAATCGTCGCAATTTCATTATGAACGGGTCCAAGGAGGCCTGCAATACACCACATGAGGACCCTCCGAGGGGACTATACCCATGGGGGGATAGTCGAAGAGGAGAGTTTGGGGGCTGGGCTCAAGACGAGGCGTCTGAGCATTCCTACGTATCCCATAAGGATGGGAATCAAGACGTATGTAGTTCTTGAGGTGTAGTTTTAGAATCTCATGGGGCGATATACAATTTAACCTCATACAGGATGATATAATGTTTAACGTCGTGCGGGATGTGAGCAATTTAGGATCATGCAGGACCCGACAGTTTAGCGTCTTGCAGGACGATGTGCAGTTTAAGTTTGTGCAGGAAGAAATAGTTTACGGTCATTCCGGACCTAATGGATTATGAAAAGTATTGATTTAGGAACGTGGAATTAGTGGGAGGAGTTATACGCTCAACATCCATGGTCACTAGTGAGTATGCACCATTGGGGTAAACCTTGTGAACAATGAAAGGTCCTTCCCATTTGGGCTCCAACTTAGGTGGCTTCTTGCCAGGTATCATTGGTGCCCTGAGGGCTAGTAACAAGTCGCCTTTAAAAGAGTGGAGGTGAACCTTCTTGTTGAAGGCTCTGAATATCTTGTTTTGGTGATTTTCTAGATTGTGTATGGCATGAGGCCTGTTCTCATCGAGTGCCTCAAGCTCTGCCAGACAGATTTCAGCTACTCTATTTGGCGCTTTCTGGTCATAGACCACTGTTCACAATGAGGGCAACTGAATCTCTATGGGAAAGACAGAATCAGTTCTATACACCAGGGAATATGGGGTCACCTGGGTGAAATTATGAGTCGTCATCCAATAAGCCCAGAGGGCGTTGGGGAGCTTGTCCGGAGAACTCCTTTGTTCTGAACAACCATTTTCTACAGAATGTTAGAGAGAGTTTTGTTGAATGCCTAAATATTACCATTTTATTGCGCGTGGTAGCGGGAGGTATGGTTAGAGTGGATGCTGTATTTGGAATACAACTTCTCCAACTTGGCTTTTTAGATGTTGGTGCCGTTATCGGTGAGGATGGCGTGAGGGACTCCAAAACGATATATGATATTGGAGCTCTCAAAGTCAACGATAGAATGGGCCTTGAACTCCTTGAGTGGAACTACCTCTACACACTTGGAAAATAAATCCATATTGGTCAGGATGAATTATAATTGGCGAGTTGTCGCTGGTGGATATGGTCCCACGACATCTAGTCCTCAGACTGCAATGGGCGAAGAGTACTTGGTAGTGTGGATATGCTCCGGTTGCTGATGTACGAAGTTGGCATGAACTTGACATGCATGAAACCTTTTGGAAAACTCAATGCAGTCATTGATCATAGAGGGCCCAAAATACCTCAATCCCTAGATCTGGTGAGACAGTTTTGGCCCAGCCTGATGAGAACTACATGAATCTCCATGAACCTCTTGCATGACCTATGGAATCTTGAATCCTTGAATGCAACAGAGGAGAACACCATATAACCCACTCTTGTAGAGGATCTGCTCATGGCTGGGACCACTCTGGAGGGTCTGCTGTAGTGCACGACATCAGATTCGCTCGTACTCAACCCAATGTGATGGGAGATTACCATGTTGGAGGTATTCAACCAAGGTTATCCTCCAATCGTGAGTCACTTCAATCACTGCATCTGGGGAACTTGGGGGGTCTTGCCATGGAGGCGTCGAAGGTAAGATGGATTACTTGTGGGCCTTCATCGTAATCTGAAGTAACATGAGCTATGACTCTCCGGTCTGCCACATGGATATTCAGATCATTCTGTTCAGGCTCTGCAAGTGATATAGCTATGCTGGACAAAGCATCTGCTCTACTATTCTGTGACTGAGTGACATGGGTAACCTCCGACCGAGAAGGGAACTGGTCCATTAGTTGGAGAGTACATTCCAAAAATGGTATGAGCTCTGGATTCCTGATAACATAGTCACCATTGATCTTCTTGATGACTAGTTCAGAGTCCCCTTTCACATGAAAATGGGGCACGTCGATCTCAAGGGACAACTCGAGGCCAGTAATGAGGGCTTGGTACTCCTCCTCATTGTTGGTGCAGACTTCTGATAGCAGGAATGAGTATCGAAGAATGGATTGTGCTGGGGTAATAAATATGATACCCATGCCTACTCTATTGAGTCTAGGATCATTGAGACTCCTACTTTGGGACTCTATGAAGCACCATAAAAATGTATCTTCCAGCATGGTATGGCCTGTTTTACCGAGAGGATTGCCTCATCGAGAAAATCTTGGTCTATAGACTGGTCAGCAGGGGTTGAATGGGCAATAAGGAATTCTACCAATGCTTGTCCCTTGATGGCCTTCTGAGGCATGAACGTAATGTCAAACTGCTGGTGGATTACTTTAAACTGCTCTAGTCGGCCTATCAACATGGGATGACTCAGGATATAATTCAACGGGTCTACTCGGGATAATAACTATACCTCATGGTGCTGTAGGTAATGTCACAATTTCTTCAAGGCAAATACGAGCACAAGACAGCTCTTCTTAATGGGGGAGTATCTGGTCTCCGTATCGAGGAGCATGCAACTGAGGCTGTAAAGGCTGTTCTTCATCCCCTCATTGTTCTTCTGGGTGAGAAGGGCACTGAGGGATCGTTCCAGGGAGGTCACATAAAGGATCATCGGATTTCCGGAAACGGGTGGTATTAAGACCAGAGGCTGGAGCAGGTACTGCTTGATTTCCTCAAACACTATCTGGAACTCTTCGTCCGATTTATAGGTGGTGCCCTTCCTCATGATCTGATGAAAGGGCTTACACTTGGCCTCCAAATTCGCTATGAATCAGCGTATGTAAGACAAGTGGCCTTAGAAGCCCTGAATTTCCCAAATATTTCTTGGGGGAGACATCTGGCTGATGGCCTTGATCTTCTCTGGGTTAACCTCGATGCCCCGGTACCTGACAACAAAGCCAAGGAACATCCCATAGGTGACCCCGAAGGTTCATTTCAATGGATTAATCTTCAAGTGTAGAGAACGGAGGAAGAAAAACACATTCTCTATGTCCTTAATATTTTCTCAGTGTTGGAAAGATTTGACCACCAAGTAGTCCATGTAACACTCCACCAGGGTCCCAAGGATTAGTTTAAATATGTGATGCATGGCCCGCTCATAGGTGGCACCTGCATTATTCAAATCGAAGGGCATAACTTGGTAAAAGAAAGTACCTTGTGGTGCCCTGAAGGCTGTATGCTCCTCGTCCTTAGGGTCCACTAGGATCTGATTATATCCGGAGTACCCGTCCATGAAGGAAAGGTCTTGGAACCCATCTGTGGCGTCAATCAAGAGTTCTGTCACAAGAAGCGGAAATCCATCCTTTGGAAAATGACGATTGAGGTCCCAAAAGTCGATGCAGACCCTGATCTGTCCATTTTTCTTCCTCACTGGTATGATGTTGGACAGCCATTTGGGGTACTGGACCTCCTTAATGAAATTAGACCAGATGATCTTTTAAAATTCAGCCTTGACCATGGCACCGTGAGAAGGGTGCATCTTTCTAGGGGGCTTCTTGAACCCGCGATGATTTACCGGGAGACCGAGACGGTGGATGGCTACCTGAGGATATAGTCCTGGAATCTCATCGTAACTCCAATAAAAAACATCACGGTGCTTATTGAGGATGTTTATGTATCACTGCTACTCCTCGGGGTACATGGCTACACTGATCAACGTGGGTCTCGGGTCTACCTTGATACCGAGGTTCACCTGTACCAATTCATTGATTGTGGTGGAGACACCCTCTTCAATGGTAGGGTAGAATCCTCTATATCCTCTTCTCTACTCATGGAGGAGGGATATTCCATGAGGGGAGTTGCTTCTGAGTTGGAAGATCATGATGGGAGGCTAGTACCAGCCTCGGTGGCATTGGTCATTGCATCGAGAGATTCTGGTACGGCCAAAACCATAGTAGTAAAGGCTGTCGACCCAATCCCATCTGGTCTGTAACCTAAGGGGCCACGCGTGATGATGTCAAAGCAGTATTGGCACATGGGCTGGAGCCGGTTTATGATGACCCGGTGAAATAAGAAATTATGACATATTTCCATTTTCATGGGGAAGACATCCCAATACCTTATGGGGGTAAGAGGCTCCGGGATCACCTAGGCCTGATTTGTATAAGAGTAGGAGGTGATCCTCTGATGTCGCTTAGACTTTGGAATGTGTTCCCCCCCTCGTTCCAGACACAACGAAGCATTGTCCCATATCCGGGGTTGTATCCTCCAATCGGTGGATTGGAAAGTTGTATGCATTATCTAGGTCTGTCCACGGGTCAGCTGCAGTTGTGGCACGCTCGACCTCATTGGTCTGAATCTACTTGTCCTTTCTCTTGTAGTAGTCGACATCTAGATAGTGGGCCTCACAAGAGGCAAAAGGAGACACATCACCTAGGAGTATTCCCACTCGACCATTAAGAGAGTACTTGAGGCATTGGTGATATGGTGATGGGACCACCATGTGCAGGTGGAGCCATGGCCTCACCATCAGTGCATTGTAAGCAATGTCCTGGGAGACAACCATAAACTCGGTGTTGGAAACTAGGCCACCGAACTGGGTCTTCAAATAGATCTTTCTGACACTGGTCTGCTTCGTCCTGTCATATCATTGGATTTTTATGTCTGAAGGAGTCAGATCATCCTTGGATAATCCCATCTTATGGTGTGTCCGTGTCAGGATATGGTTGATTCCGAAGCTGGTGTCGACAAGACAACGGAAAACCTCTAGGCTGTTAAATTGGATGGTGATGTACAGTGGGAGGATGTTCCCATGTAGGGTAGGGCCTTCATCTTCTCCGAAGAATCAAATGATGGCCTGACATTCCGCATTCTCGGCCGCTTCAGCATGAAATGATTTTTCAGCTTCTACCTCCATCTCAAACTGGAGGGGACTTCTTAAAGATTCAGTGAGGGCCTCACGCATATCTGATGACAGGAGAAGGGCCTTGAGGATGGATAACCTCACTGGGATGCTGTAAAGGTGCTTGAGAACATCATACTTCCGCTCCAGGTGCGAACTTCTACTTGTAAGAGGCCTCTATGTGACAGGAGGCATGGCGGGCCCTACTGGCTGGGCCTGCGGCTGACTAGTGCTGGGCATGTCCCATTTCTCACTAGTCGAAGCATGGGGAGTGACTTCCAGAGGGGAACCTGTAGACTGCAATCGGTCCATGGGGAAGCGCACCTCATCACGGTGACTTATAGGAAGTTCTTCCTGATCTATTAGTACAAACTACGGTGAAGGCGGTCCTGAGGTCACTAGATGAGAAGGCTGCAGTTTCTGACCTCTATGTTGAGCCTGCTGCCTAGTTTCAGTAGCATGTACATCCTAGATGAATGTGCTGGCCGAGATGCTCCAACGACCCAGGTAACCATCGATACGAGGACGTTGGTTGCGACCGGGGGCGTTGGGAATATCCTCCTAGAGCTCCTCATCGTCAGGAGTTATGTAAGGATTTACCAGCTCTATGGTGGTAACCGAAGCATACCCTTAACAATCACTTGAAGATTCATCAATTACTGGGTGTTTCTTTGGAGGAATCCCCATCTTCAGAGGCATGGAGTCATTGAGAGTGTGTGATGATGATGGAATTGGGGGGGGGGTGCGTTGCTTTCCCTTGTGCCACCGATGCTTGCTGTTCTGGGAAGAGGCCAGCTACGATGATGATGTAGAAGTAGCAGATTCATCTTCTGAAGGCTCTGGATAATTCAGGCATGCACGAATGATACCATGGGCACAAGAAACCATTTTTAGGCCATCTAGTCATCATAATTCTGGGACTCACGGTTAGAATCCTGCTTCCGTTCACCTTCGCTACCACTGCCGCTATTTGGCCTTACGACGACACATGCCACTTGTGCTAGGGCTGGGCCCAACCTGACTATGTTGTTGTCAACCTGGTCTTGGAGCCAGTCCTTGAACACAAAACATTGCTTGAGGTTGTGCCCCAGGATTTGGTGATAAGGGATGTAGTTGGGGTGATCAGTGAGGTTTGCCTCTTCTGGTCTTCTGCACTCAGGTAAAAGCACAATCCCCTGTTCCAAGGCACCTTAGAAATAGCTGGGAACCTGATTCTCATTAAACGAGTAGGTTCAGTTTCTTTTTTCTATAAAGGGGGGACTTGGAACCTCGACCGAACGAGGAGCTGGAAGAGCCTACCGAGGAGGTGGAGCTTGATTATCTCACCTAGGAGGTGGCAGCACATTACACGGAGGCGCCTGCCGATTTTGAGGCGGCTTCTACGGGGATGGAGGCTATGCCTGTGGTGGAGGGCCTCTGCGAGGTTGTGGAGGCGGATCCACTAGTAGTAATTCCAATTGCCTGGGGGCCACTACTTGGGCCACTATGGAGAGCTCAGATCTATTGTCCCTCCTCTAATTATAGGAGGCAACGGGTGTGCCTGGATGGCTTGTTATAGGGTTTCTTCGAGGCACTAGGCCTTATCAGAGAAGTCTCAGAACCCTCCGGGGTAGTACTTGGTGATCCGGGAGGAAACCAGTTACGTTTTAACATTTCCCACACACATCGATAGTAATTTATCCTGAGTCAAGGGCATGTCAAGGGAGTATGTAATCCCTTTCCAGTGGGAGATAATGTTTACGACATGCTCATCAGGCCTCTATTTTCACTTGAAGAGTTCTGCGATGCTTGTCTTCAGCGTGGTGGAACTGAACTGGAATAGAAACTGTCTGCAAAGATCCTCCTGTACTGCTATTGACCTGATAGGGAGTTGGATATACCAGAATAATGCAGTCCCTTCCAATGTCTGTAAAAAACATTGAATCTTGGTGGCCTCTTGCTATGTTGGAGTTCCCAACATGGGTCCACACCTTGAAGCATAGTGGGCTAGATGCTGCGGGGGTCCCTCGTCCCATTAAAGGGGGAGAAGGTGGGATTTCTAAAACTGGAGGTGCCAGCATATCATCCACCCATGTTGGATATGGATTGCCATCAGGCGAGAGTTCCACCTATCGCGTTTCCAACGCCTCGAGGCAGTTTATGAGTGCCTCCATTGGATCATCTGGGTGGGGGTCCCTATCTTGACGGGGGTCCCTATCTTGACGGGGTTCTCTAACTACCATCATGTTGGTAGGTTCTTCAACGTGATAATTAGGCCTAGCGGCTCGTGGAGCGGCTCGTGGAGCGGCTAATGGGGAGGCCTGTGGAGAAACTGGGAGAACCTGGGCTGGGTCCTGAGGATTAATGCGTCGCTCGGATGGATTTGGCGAGACATATTGTGCCCTCTTGATGTAAGTGCCAGCCTCTTCCCTCTCTTCATGGGTAGGATGTTCAGGGTTACATGGTGGTAATTCACCCTGGGGGAGTTGTATCTATCCCTGCTATACTGGCCGAGGATCGCTGTAATTTGGATGCTATTCCGCATCACATTCAGCTAGGAGTTCATCGACCAATTTTTTATGGTTGGTATGTTGCTGATGCAACACGGCCTTCTCAGGGTCTTCCTCTATCTTCTTCACTGAGGTAGATGGGTCAAAGTGTTTGGTGGCCCCGTGGTGCTCTTTACCCTTGCCGAGATTCTGGATTAGAACTAGCGCCTAGGTGGGCGAAGGGAGACCCATCATATTTCTCTTTTGGTGAGTAAATCTTCTCGATGGGTCTAGTAGTGGTGGCACACCCTCAGGGGGGAAGTTCCCATCAAGAATCTCCATCTCATTCTCCCCTTCCGACAGATTATTCATGTTGACCATGACTCTTCTCGGGGGCATGTCCTCAATGTCACCTAGTGAGTCAGTCTGTGATCAGATAGAACTAAAGAGGAGGGAAGCATACTACCCCCAGCCACAGACTTGTACGTGGGGGAAGCCTGCTTGATAATCTTATAGAGTACGTGGAAACTCTGGACGCATCTTTGCTAGAGGGCATTGTGTTGACCTGGTGACTCAGGGTGCTGGGCCATAGGGAGTGTGGCCAGTTCAACCAGACGGAAGTACGTCGGCCAGAGGGTCCTGTATAAAAACTAAACTTCCTCTGGGGTGAGAGATTCTGGCACAAAACAATTTGGTGCTGCGACCGTCCAAAACTTCTCAGGGAAGTGGTCCGCTGCTAGGATATCCCAAAAACTCCTCGGCTCAGATTCATGGTTTAGCCCTTCATTTCCCCACTCATCGACCTAGGGTGGCTGAGGAACTGGTAGTGGTACTGAGGCAGACCGCTGGGAAGGCAGGCTGGCCGATGGAGAATATGGAGAGCGGGCCGACTGGCCGCCGAATATCAGGATGTCCTCTAAGGAGTGTAACGACCTGGCCGTTATGTCACGATAAGATGGACTGGAAACTGGGGTTTCGGGCACAACATCATCATCAGCTGAGGGTGGGTTATGTATTGGATATTTCACCATTGATCCCCAAAATATTTCTCTGTGATCTCTAGTCGAGGTAGAGGGAGCTTCTAGTGATGACGGTGGTGACTATGTGGTCGGTCCCTGGGGACATGCTGGATTTTTGTCCTCTGGGATATATCTGCGGAGGGGGATATGGATCCTATAGACCTCACATTCCGAGAGTATGAGGCTGATGTGCCTCATTCCTGCCCTAGACATTGACTCGTAGGACTGAGGGGAGGGCTCCAGTGCTGAGTCGTACTCTGCCTCGGAGTCTGAGAGGTGGACTGGTTTGATTTCTGTCTGCCCCTTCCCAGAATTCTTCTTGTGGTAACGACTACCCACCCTCCTGCCCCTGGATGGCTCTTCGGGGCAAGGCCTATTTCTGGCATGAGGAGGTCCTTCGGCCGTAATAGTGCAGGGGCAAAGAGGGCTTCTTCCAGAGTAGTCCACGGTGCATGTAGCACCAGGACATATGTCAAAGGGGACATGGGGAGGACATCCATGGGAAGTGCTGAAGCGGGTAGGACCTCCGCTGGAGCTAGTAGGAGCACGGGTATGACCTACATGCCTATTTCCCCTGACATTAGTGCGAAAAAGTTCCTCATACTAGTCAAACCGAACATGGGTTGCACCTCCGTGCTGGGCGCTGGTGAAGTGAAGTTGGCCTCCAATCCTCCGATCGCTGGGGCAAGGAGGACTTTTTCCAACTAATATGAGGACATGGGGAGGACCTCCACATTGGCGAGTGACCAGATATTCCATGTCTACATACCCATGATCTGAGGTAGGAGGATTGACTCTGTACCCGGTGTAATTAGCATGGTAGAGGCTCCCATATGGAGTGTTGTACCTACGGATTGGTTCGTGGTGACCATTGCCTATGCTGGCGACCGAGAGAGTCGACCCAGCCTACTCGTGGGGCGGTTGGGGCCTTTATCCAGGTTGCACGTATAAATACCCCTACTCGAGGTATACAAGGAGTTGGTGATATGCGTCGGCCATGGATTAGGCCACAGTAGCTGCGGACGTTGACGCCCCTTGGCAGGCGTCCCCTTCAATTTGCGCCCGATGCTCGTGTCGGGTCCGACAAACTGGATTCGGTGGTGCAGGCACGTGGCTTACCTACTCTTCGGCCCATAATATTGGGCGGCGGTGCTGACGCAGCCTAGTGAGAGCCCTCACTGGGAGCCCCTGGATGGGTCTCTGACCAGGCTGGCCTAGACATCCCCTGACCTGTCGGCTTAGGTAAGGGAGTCGTCGAGGGGTTCCAGGTAGAAGCTCTCGAAATGATTATATGTTGGGGTGGGAAGCTGTGGATCCATGTGCGGCCTTCAGAGGCAGCGTTCATGGCAAGGCACAAAAGCCTCTAAATCTAGGTGGGCCATGTCCCTCATAGGGATGATCCTCTCCTCCTCATATCAGCATACATGGTCATTAATTACCCTTCATTGGATAACTTCTGATGGGGAGATGGGGTGTGGGCACCCAGTGGTCATGGACATTGATACCATCATGGAAGAGGAAGAACCGCATGGGATTGTTGCATTGGTACTGCCCCTGCCCCTGCGTCGGTGGTCCGGTGGTGATCGAGTCCCAGATACAGCAACTTGGTCCCTAAAATTAGGGAGATTAATTCATTAGTGCTGAAAGAAAAAGGAATCGATGACCAATACCCCAATTCCATTCCATCTTCCATGATCGGTGAGAGGGATCCTTGCTAACAGCGTCGTAGATCGAGAAGCCCAACATTTTGACTGCCCCAACATCTGGTGAGTTTCACTCCAGGCCCTCTATTTTCATGGTGGGACCTGGCACCGGATAACTGGATCTGGTGTCATTCTAATCCATTGATGCCTCGAACGCTACTAGTCTTCATATTGAGGAGAATATCTTCACGTTGGGTTCACCATTTTTATTTTTGATGCTTTCGTCGGGGCGTGCCCGTCCACCTGCCTCGGGGATGAAGGGAATAGTTTTTTTGCCCTGCATTCCCGCTTTCCAAAGGCGGGCGACATCCATCACTTATTCAGGAACGTTTTATCCTTGATAGAAATGGGATGATGTGATGTCAGTTCTTCCTTCTGTGGATTCCTCCTTGAAACTCATCACCTATTCCAGGTCTCCCTTATAGATTTAAATACATTTTTCGTGAAAATCTTCCCAGTACCATATCTTCCTGGACACCGGTTAATTATACTACATCTGTTGGGACATTCCAAAAGGTCCGACCAGGGAAGCAACCTTTGGTCAGGGGAGTAGTCATACTAGGCATCACTAGCATGTCTGGACACTGAAACACTGGTGCGTCCGGGTTTCTTCACCTTATTATAGGTCTTCTCGAGGGCACGGAAGTTTGATTCATCCTACGTCTAATGCGAGGAATTATATTCCATAGGCATGTCTCTGAGGTTTTCCCCAGCTTTCCATGTTTAACACAGGTTATGCCGCAAGTTTAACATCTAACAGAGATGGATCAGACTGATCAGAACACTGACTAGAGTGGATCAGATGAGTGTAACCCCTGGAAGACACAATCATGTATGTGGGTTGACATGACCTCAATAGGATGTGGCGGCCCGGGTAAGAATCAAGATGGATGATGGGTGGTTCAGTGAAATGGGTGGTGAATGGGATAGAACCACAGTGAGGACGATAGTAATGTTGGTCTTGAGTCTCAGGGAGACTTTCTACGTATCCCTGTGGTAGGGAATCAAAGTCCCAGTAGTTCAAGAGGGTGTTGGGACACATAAGGAGGCGAACCGTGAGAATGGACACTAGATGGGACCAGGAGGAAGTGGAACCTCTGGGTTGGGGCATGACCTTCCCTAGACACATAGGCTCGAGGGATAGATCAGGATGAGACATTAGTGATGGGATTGAACCTAAGGGAGGATTCCTACATATCCTTGTGGTAGGGAATCAATGTCCACATAGTTCATCTGACGAAGACTTACCGTCGATAGGGGACTTATAGGACTTACCGTCAAATGGGTTGAAAACAGCTTATCACTGATGGGGATGACAAAAACTTACCTATGAATAGAGATGAATCTCAGGGAGGCTTCATACGTACCCTGTCTAGGAGATAGGGATCAAGGACAATGTAGTTTGGGATATGGGTGTGTGGGAAAACTGACGTGAAGGGGGTCAGAACGATCGGGTGTTGGGATTGAAACTAGGGGAGTATTCCTACGTACCTTAACATGGCAAGGATCAGTGTCCATGTAGTCTGGGAACGTGTGTGGGGCTTACACTCTAGGCTGCCCGAGGTGTTGGTGAACCGACGTGAAGTTGGTCAGAACCAACAATCGTTGTGATTGAACCTCAGTTAGGCTTCCTACGTACCTTACCTTGGAAAGGATTAAAGTCCACATAGTTCGGGAAAAAAGGGTTCAGAACGACCGGGTGTTGGGCTTGGACCTCGGGGAGGATTTCTACGATCCTTACCTTGGCAATGATCAAAGTCCACATAGTTCGAGAATGTGTTTTTGGATAACCGACGTGAAGGGGTGATAACGACCCGGAGTTGGGCTTGATCCTTGGGGAGAATTCTTACGTACCTTACCATGGTAAGGATCAAAGTCCATGTAGTTTGCGATATGTGTGTGAGGCTTACACTCTAGGAAACATGGGGTGTTGGTGAACCGACAAAAAGTTGGTCGAAACCAATGGTCGTTGGGCTTGAACCTCATGGAGGATTCCTACGTACCTTCCCTTAGCAATGATCGATGTCCACGTAGTTTGGGGAAAATGGTTAGAATGACCGCGTGTTGGGCTTGAACCTCGGGGAGGCTTCCTACGTACCTTACCTTAGCAAGGATCAAAGTCCACGTAGTTTGGGAATGCGTGTTGGGAGAACCGACATGAAGGGGGTCGGAACGATCGGGTGTTGGGATTGAACCTCGGGGAAGCTTCCTACGTACCTTACCATGGAAAGGATCAAAGTCCACGTAGTTTGGGATATGTGTGTTGGGAGAAATGACGTGAAGGGGGTCGGAACGAACAAGTGTTGGGCTTGAACCTTTGGGAGGCTTCCTACATACCTTACCTTGGCAAGGATCAAAGTTCACGTAGTTCAGGAATGTGTGTGGGGCATACACTCTAGACTTCCTGGGGATGGATGCCATGATCAATGCATACTCTAATACCACATGACTCATGCTCGGTTTGAGAAATAAGAGGCAAAGAAGACCTAACAATTGCGTTACGAAAGGTGCATCTGTGGAAAGTGAAATGGGGCTTAGGCTCTTAGGTGTCCCAAAGTGGAAACAGGGGCTTACGTGTGATCCTCATCCTAGGGAGATGGATACTCGGACATACTCCATGATGGAGGCCCGAGTGGCGACAAAGCCCAACATGAGAGGGATTTGGCACCCAAGAAAGGAGGGGCAGAGATGCTACCTCCTTCAAGAAAAGCTAGGGAATTACACCAATATGGTTTCCCTCTCCCTGCGAACAAACACCACTCTGATAAAGAGGATATCATCCCCCTATAAGGGATGATCTCACTCCCGTGGAGACCAGTGGGCATAGAGAATTCCTTAGCCGGGGAATCCCACGTAGGATGCATGGGGGAAAGGTAACAGTATAACATCATGTGTTGAGGACGATGGTGCTTGGCAGTTTAAAGCCCTGCAGCTCGGACAAGACGGGTTCTCTGCGCACCCCTAGGACATACATAACTGGTACCCTATGCTCCTTGGTGAAGGCAAGGTAAAGGAAAAACTGTGGCTGGGGGGTGTTGTGAGGTGACCCCATTGGGGGCCCACGTTAGCATGGTTATGTGAAGAAGCAATAGACATTAGTGTGCCTATGATAAGAAGCATGAGTTGAAGTAATGCGATGGGAAATACCATCCAAGGGACATTGAAGTTACCTCATACGATCCTAGAAGGCTGTATGGGAAAAATGTGTATGATATAGATGTCTAGGGAATAAGAGGAACCCAAAAATGATGTCTGTGAGAAGGACATCAGACACATGAAAAAGAACATGACCATGGAGGATGGGGTGCATGAAAATGGAGCAGTAACAGGAAAACAACCAGGGTGAGGGGTCCCGGAGGTTTGTGCGCAATATTTTAGGTTTGCACACAATTTTCGCAAAATATTTAGGATTGCATGGAAAATACAGGGTTGGCGCGAAATTGAGGATTTTTTAGTGTAAAGTGGAGCCGAGGATTTATGCGAAAATGGAAAGGATTGCGTGCAAGGAGTATGAATTGCATGCAATCGGGAGGGATTGTGCCCAAGCACTGGGGGTGCACACAATTGAATGATATTGTGTGAAATTGGACAGCCTGCGCATAAGTGTAAGAGATTGTGCACAGGGGCTGGACCCCAAAAGGATTGGGATGCAGTTTAAGACAAAGGGGTATCGAGTGAAGGTGGACCCCGAGGCGACCTGGCGCGAAAACTCCCGTACCTGAAAGCCATATTTTGGACGCACAAGTGGTGAATTTTGCGTAGGAGATACGGTTCAGATTCTTCAGCTGTAAGAAGTTGAAGGGGAGACCTTCTATTTATAGGTGCTCGGGGCCACCAGATCCGCACGGAAAATAGGCTCGCGTGAAATATTACGTGCCGACGTTGACATTGCGAAATTTCAATCACGTGAGGTGGCTGCGCACAAATTTGTGTTCCGGCACGCAACTAATTCACGGATCCTGCTGTTTTTCACACGAACATGGTTTTTTTTCACACACCACTGATTTTTTCCCACACCTCCCCTCCGTGCGCCCCAGAATGAATTTCCTATTTGAAATATGGCTTCGCTTTGTCGCACAAAAACCTCCTTCATCCCTTGATCATTTTTCAGCGTCTACAGTTACGATAAGAAATAGGTATCCACTTCCACTCATTGATGATCTAATTGATCAATTGAGGGATGCTTAGTGGTTCTAGAAAATTAAATTTTGTTCAGGATATCACTAATTGCGAGTTTCTAAGGAAGATATTTGAAAGAAAACTTCCAAAAGAAGATATGGACACTAAAAATATGCATTCATGTCTTTAGGTCTCAAAAATGCACCCATGGTCTTCATGGATTTGATAAATCACATATTTCAATGATATCTAGACTCTTTTGTTATGGTGTCTATGGACGTCATCTTAGTGTATTCAAACACAAGGGCTGAGCATGAAAAACACATGGTGATCATGTTGGGAATATTTAGAGATCACCATTTGTATGAAAATTGTCAAAGTGTGATTGTAGGAAATTGGAGGTTCACTTTATTGTCTATGTGATTTCTAAAAAAGGTGTTTTAGTGGGTCCTGAAATGATATAAGTTTTTATCTTGTGGCAACCACCGAAGAACTTCATTGAGATATGAAGTTTTTTTTGGTCTAGATGGTGGTTTCCTTTGGAAATGGGGATAACCTTGTTTGTTTAAGGTTCAAACTTTCCAATCAGTTTCTAATGGGTTTATTCATAGAACCAGAAACATCCAATGATTCTATATCCATTTGGACATACTTTCCAAAGGTAGTTGCTCATTATTTGTGCACCGATGAGGCTTAAGAATTTTCATTGGTCGAGAGGATGGGAGGGCAGGCTCATCACACCTTTTTTAGGGGAATAATTACCTACTCCAGGGCTCTCTTATAGATTTAAGTTATGTTCATGAATCCTTATTAATTTACCAAGCATGAAAATGATTTTTCCTTTAGATTTGGCAATCAATGATTGATATGTATGAGATTTAGAGAATATTTTATATGTAATTGAGGTTCTTTATAGATGGATAATCATCTGTATGTATTGGAGATTCATAGTTAATGGTATCCTTCAATACATTATATAGAAATATCTTGGTCATTATGATGACCATACCGGTTTTAAAGCCACTCAGTGGGCACTTGAAGTTTATTGTCCTTCAGGAGGAAAGGGATTATTTTAGAGTTGGGATCATACCTGCAGATGGGCTACCTAGGTATCGTTGTTAGAAAAGGAATTAGAACCCACATAGTTTGAGTAAAGAAGTATGAGGTTTATGCATGATTAATGGCCCAAAGAGAGATTTCATAATTACTTTTAGACTCTAAGCCCACGTGAGTCATACTCGGTGTGAGAAACAAGAGGTATCAGTAAATCTGACGATTGTTCCACGAAAGATGCAATCATCAGAAATGATATGGGGCTTACGTATATTTGACGGCCCATGTAAATGATGATTAGGACTTGGTTCCGGAAAGAAGCCCTCAAGGAGGGTCCATAAAGGTATTTGTGCTTTATGGAGATTTTTAATTTTAACATGGGACTTACTCCTGAAAAGGAAACAAAAAATTTAAGTGGGACTTAGGATTGGGTTTTATTCCTCATAAGGAAGCCCAAATAAAAAGAAATTAAGACTGGGGATTAATTTTGAAATGGAGGCCCAGGTTAAGAGAAATTATGACTGGGGTTTACTCCTGAAAAGTAGGCCTAGGTTAAGGGGACATTAAACTTGGGGCTTACTCCTAATGAGGATTCCCATTTTAGGGAACTTGGGGCTTTCTCCTAAGAAGGAGGCCCAAATTAAAGATCTTATCATCTTAAAAGATGAGGTTGAATGAAGGAAATCTCTAAACTTAGTGACATAAAGCTATGTAAATCATGAGGTTTTGAGAGATGTTCCACAAAATTTCTTTCAGATAATAAATCCAACAAAGGAATCATGCCATAAATGGTTTTGAAGAGGGTCTTGAAGGCTAAATATTGAAGTGGAGAGTTGAATTTGAGGAAAGGAAGTGAATTGGAAGGAGGCATGCAAGTATTGGTCTGGCGTGCAAGTCCTGGTCGCACAAGTATACTTGCGCGACATGAGTTCACTTGGGAGATGAAGAAACTGTGAAGTGATTCTTGGGCGACTTTGAATTGGAGGCATTAGTATCATCCCTAGAGGCTTTCCGATGGGTGGCGCACAAGTTTCCTTGAGAGGGAAAGGCAAATCACAAGTGTCTTAACTCCCCTTAAGGTCTGGACACTTAGGCACACAAGAATTGATGAGTTCTAATACTTAGGCCTTATTCTTCCTCTTAAGATCATCCATTCTTGGTAAACAATTACCTTAGTAGTGTTCGGAAGACTTCAGGCAGAGACTTTGGCAACCAGAGCTTGAATCTGAGTTTTAAAAAATTCATCCCTCAAATGGGGGGCCCACAGGGGATATTTATAGGCCACCTGAGGTTTGGGAGAAATTTTACTTAGGGCACACAAGTGACTTACGCGCCTTATGGCTGGCGTGCAAGTGACGTGCGTGCCCAATGTTGGTGCATAGATATACTTGCGCGCCTTAGTGCCTTTGGGAAATTCTTGATGTTCTTCCCTCTTTTTTGCATGAGGTAATTTACTTAGTCAATATTTGGACTCTGTGACAGAACAGAGCGTCAACAAAAGTCCCCCCTTAGAGTTGGATCCGAAAAAGGAAAGAGGAATTGACTCTAAGGTAAAGGAGAAAACCAACGATTTTTGGGCGAACAGGGTTTCCGCGCACACGTGAGGGGCACGCAGGTAACGATACACAAGTTTACGGATTGCCTATAAATATAGGAATAAATTTCACACAAATTACCCCGCTTTCGAACACTTATCGCTCTCATCATGCAGGTGTCTCAGTTTTTTCGCTCGTCCGTGCTTCTGTCCATTGCGTCGTGCTTCCTCAGTCTGTTTCAGACTTGCACGCCAATACTAGCGCAGTACAACCTGCGCGACTGTATTAGACTTGCACGCCAAGATTAGACTTGCGCGCCTTAATTGCTTAGCCATTTTTTTTATTTCATCACAAATTTTATAAAAAACCAACCTACTTAAATTTCAATTATTTGATCATTGTGTAGATTCAATGGATCCAAGGAGAATTGGATCGGCTGATGAGTTGGCTAGCAAGAGAATTGATGATATGACGAACATCGTTGGCCATGATTACTATAATATCTGCGACAACACCCTCTCAGATTTGGACAAGTACTAGAAGAAGTATCATGTTAATTTCCCACAAATCATTTACTTTCCTTTATATGGACATGTCCATCTACAAAGAGTCAATGTTCCAGAGCCAAAGAACTATCTTCCGCATTCCTGGTTTCAAACTTACAGCAACTTTTCATCAGCAAATGTTTCAGTTGCAGGATCATTTGCTAATGCTAGAACCGTGGAGATGGCCTACATAATAAATCATATAACTTGTGACCCCGATCTGAAACCTCAAAACACAGATCTGCAGCCGCATTATTATCCCTCAATCTTCTAAAAATATCAGATGGATCAATCCAAAGGCTGGAAGAAGAGTTGGGACTGCCGTCCTAGAGGAGGTGTAAAGCCAACTTGGATGTGGGTATATTGGGTGTGACAAACCTATGTAGATATTCTTGAGTATCTGAAAGGAGCTACAATATATGAAGCCATCTGGGCTGGGCAGATATACGTCTACAGAAATAATAACTTTGTGTATGAGCTTATCAGCCACTAGAGCCCAAAAACCAATTCTTTCCATCTGACACATAGAGAGGGAGGCATCAGTTTGTGGGATGTCTAAAAGATCTCGGGGGCTCTAATATTGGGGGATATGTATGATGAATTCATCCTCCCCAAGGTGACCTGGAATGATTCAGATAAGACTCTGGCTTTGACATGAGAATTATTGAAAATTTTCCACAAGCACAAGAATTCAAAGACCCAAACAACTCATTCTAAAAAGGATATTCATTCATAGGAGTGGATGGATATGTTCCTTATCACGAAGAAGGAGAAGGGGCCCACCTACACTTGTCCTACCAGCTGCACCAGAATAGAGAAGAGGGGTGCTCTTGGAACATTCTGGACAACCCTGGAAGCGGGAGAATTTAAAAAGTAGGGGTATGAAGCGAATCAATGAATCCTGGAAAAGACCCTCCTAGAGGCCTTTTTAGCCTTGTGCCTTAGTGTTTATCTTCTACCAGTTAGTGATTTGAATGGAGGCGTTAGGCCAGGGACCATCGCTGTTGCAGCCAAGTTGGCTGAGAGGAAAATTGTTGGGTTGGCCACTCCAATTTTGGAAAATATTCACAGGAACATACTCCATGTCTATATGGGTAAGTATCCTTTGAGAATAGTGGGACCATTCAATGTTTTGTGGGGATGGGTCACCACTCACTTTAGGACATACGCTATACAGAGTGGAGTACGGGTTCTGGGAAGTTATTTTAGGCCATCAGGGCATGCATATTCTGGAATTTTTCTGTTGTCCCTCCACCCCTATGATATGAAGGTAAGGCTGAGCATGTTCAAGAAATTCCGTTTCTTTCCTTATGGAAACCCGCTAACCAGGTGGTTTTTTGATGATGGAACAACTAGCCTGGAATTAAGGTTATACATGCTGGCTTGCAGATATGGTGTGTTGGCCACTAGAATTGATGGAGATATTATATGAGAGGCCTATGATCCATATAGATTAGCACGCCAACTCAAGTGTCTCCAGCAGATTATTGTATCCCCTATTGTGCATGTTAGGTCATAGTAGCATCCAATGGTTTCCAAACAACTATGGTTGCTGACGGCTATGGAGAAGACTAGGGCAGTGTTTGATCTGCCAGTTGTTGGAGCGGCGAGTAACATGACTACATGGTATGCTGAGAACTATGTAGCATCATACCCTGAAGGGGTACTGAATCATCTGGTTCATCGGGTGGGGAAAAAAAGAGAACTTTTACGAAATAAACCCTTCGTATGGAAGGTGACTCTTCCACACCTGGAGCTGATTCATCGGGTTCCTCACCCGGGGCTGACTCACTAGATTCCCATGATGTGGATGTTGAGGCACGACATGCATTAAAGCGGCCTCGTGCCAGATATAATCCTCCGGTAAAAGTTAAGAGACCTACTCCATCGACTCCTGGTGAGTTATATCATTGAGGAAATTTAATCGCCATTATTTTATAAATCAAAAAGTTTCATTTTCTTATAATTTACCTACGATTGTAGGAGGTGGGAAGAAGCAAAAGTCCAATATTGTAGGTCCCTCCTCGCAGCCTTATGGTGTACATGTTGAATATTTACAACCATAGGTTGTCCAGACATGGAAGACTTTATATTACGATGCTGAAACCGCCTGGCTGGACTTATGCGAAGGGCTACACATCCCTGGAGTAGGGAATATTCGGGCTTCTACTGATATCCATTTCGAGGATAACCCCGATGAAGTTTGGGCCCGCTTCGGAGAGCTGGAGATGCTCATATATTCCACTGATGATTCCATTCCTATCACCAAGTGGGTGAAGGAAATGATGGATCGTGGCACCACTGAGTGGATAGGTGCTTCAATAGATGAGGAGTGGCACAATTACGTGGCTCCTGAAGATGTAAGTATTTTTCCTTTTTTTCTTTGAAAGTTTATTTTAGTTAAAGATTTATTACTCAAGGAAATTACTTTCTTCATCCTGCATCTTGTAAAGAAAGGAATTGTTGAGTTTCCTTCACCACAGTATAGCCCAGGTGGTACTGTCATTGGAGCTACTGAATCTCCTCGTGAGCCGGGTGAGGTATCTTCAGGCCAGCAAGCCATGGACGAGAATATAGAAAGGGATTTTCATTCTCTAATAACTATAATTGGAGGTGATGATGTCAACACATCCAAAAAGCCAAAGAAGCAAAGTCATTGAAGGAAGAAGTCCACATCTAAACACTTCATTATTAGTGTTAATTCCTTCGGATAGTCATGAATCCTAACTCATGAAATGATTTCTCATATTTCTTGGGATTGAAATGGCTTATTCAATTTCTACTCTAAGGGAGAGGACTGAGCCTCCTCTAAGGATGACGAAGGGTGCTGGTGAACGGTTGCCAATTCATGCTGACCTAGCTTCTCTTATTGCAACTGCAAGGAGAGAAGAGACTACTTCTGGTAAATTAACAATAATTCATATAATGTTGAATGAAAACATAAACTGACTTCCATTATTTGATGACTTAGGTTCAACACCTACACCAGAAAATTTGGCGGCCACTACAACTGACTCCTCAATTTTCTCTCAAGAAGTTGTCCGGGGTCCGAGGCTATAGGATGAGGGTCTCCAAGGAGACATATAAATTCCTCACACTGGTGAGACTTACCAGGAATCTGAGATATAACTGGATAAAATGATGAAACTTGGCACATATTTTGATGAAATTTTAGATCATGTTAAATTACCATGTAATTTAGAAGATATTGGAAGTGAGTGTTATCCTTCTTCCTATTAAAAAAATTTCTTATTATGTCTCTACCCATGATTGGTTAAAATGTTCATTTCCTTCTGAGAAAGCTGCTGACGTGCCAATGCTTGAAGGGGGTAGAGACAACCCTATTATTGCAGAGACGCTAGATCAAGTGGAGATTAAATTGTCAAATCTTCCTGAAACATGTCCTGAAAATCCTTTTGAGGCTTGGAAAGACACGAAGGATACTTATCAAATTACTGATCTACGGTTGGGTAAGAGATGATAATATTTATGGATGTACTTAATTTGAAAGATAGCTAATCGACTTTTTATATCCTTTGAAACTAACCATAACTTTCAATTGACTAAGAAGGGCCGTCGATTTCAGTGGCTAGATCTGGAGGTGAATCCTCAGCCTCCATCCCAACGGGAGTAGAAATTGAAGTACCAAGGGTCTGGGGGGAAGAATCAGAACAAGAAACTTCTTTAAGTGCATTAATCCTAGACTATATTCCTGCTTGTGATAGTGATGCTGAGTCAGACCCAGAGGTGTAGAAGGAAATTTAATTCTCACGTCACAAGTCATGGCAGAATATATAGAAGATTGTTTCCGAAGTTCCTCTTGAATGGTTGTCTTCAAATATCCCACGACTGTCATCCCTATTCTTCTTGTTGGGACTTGGCGGTTTTGGATATCAAGAGATTCATGCTGCGGTGAAACAAGTCATCTTAAGGAGGGAGTTGGAGCAAAAGTACCGTCAAGATCTGACCAGAGCAAGGTTGTTGACCAATATCAGCGAATTTGAGGCTACATTGTCCTGAACTGAGTCCGATCATGCTGCAAAGTTGAAGGAGATAAATCATAAGATCAAGGAGAAAGTTTTCCAACAGACACACCTACAGCAACAGTTATATTCTATTATTGGGGAACTTGACCATCTGAACAATTCACTGGAAGGAGTTCAAATGAATGGTATGAAATCCATCGAAGATGATACGAACGCAATCCATCAAGATGAAAAGAGTGAAGTGGGTAGAGTGCATGAAATTCAAGTGGCTGGTGATGAAGCTCGGGATGCCGTAAATCAAATGAAGAGTTATGTTGAAAGTCTCTGGTAATTCTTGAAAAATAGAATAGACTCCAGTCTGTGGATGTCATTCTAAATCTTGTGCATCAATGAAAAACACTTTCATCTTCAATCATTTTTGTCTATATTCTCTTGCTACTTGCTTTAATTAATTTTCCCTAATCCAATGGACATATTAAGTATAGTTTGATTTTTTCTAGGGTGATACAAACAACCCTAAAAACTTTGAATCTTTTGATATTGCTCAATATTTCCTAAATCATACAAAATGTACGTTTAGCGAGCTAGGAATCGACTTTTGTTACGAGTTCCTTTTACAGGTTTCCAATTTAATGAGTACCCTGTCTCTTGTTGGCAGTTTAAAGTCATGCATGTCAGACATAAAAAAAGAGGCTAATGTTTAAAGGTCGAATAGCTCTAACCGATTGGATTAAAATTGACTCAATTAATTGATAATTTGTTTGAAAACATATTACCACATTCAAGTATGGGGGAAAAATAGTAAACTATGACCTATGAAATTTTGAATCTGAGGGATGATATGAAAAAAGGGATAAAAGGCATTAGTGGAAGTATTTCCTAAGAGTGAAGTTACCACTATTTAACAAATCCATTAGGGGGTTGAATTATGTAGGGCCACTTAAGGGTATTGGCTGAATAGTCAAATAATAGCATATTTTGGCTAAGAGTTCCATTATGTAGACTACTTATGCAAGGCCTCCTAGGGGAACGTGATGCATAGTCAGGAAAAAGAACTCTTAGAAATTTCACTTTTCTATTGTTAGGAAGCCAGTGGAAGTTTATGGGGATTCAAATTTTCCAAATCATAGTGTTTGCTGTATGGAGAGTGGTACTTGAATATGGAGAGGATATTCCCAATCAAGATTGTCAAAGAATTGGATTAATGTTACTCCTGTGAAGGTCTGACCCAATTGTAGGGAAGGGAAATATAAACCATAGACTTGAATACTTTCAGATCATGAAAAAGAGTATGGGACAAATATGTTAAGGAAGGATATTTTTTTGCGGATCCCTACATATTGTCGTTTAGACCAATAAGGAAAAAAGAGGTTTTTCTCCCAAGAATGAAATTACCAATACTTGAAAAACCCGTTAGGGGGTTTAATTATGTAGGAACACTTAAGGGCATTTGATACATAGTAAAATAATAGCATCTTTTGGATGAAATGTCCATTATGTAGACTACTTATTCAAGGCCACCTAGGGGCATGTGCTTCATAGTCAGGAAAAATAATTCCTGGGTATCAAACATTTTGTGACTAGAAGTCAAGAAAAGGGTTATGGAGATCTGGAAGTATTTAAGGATAGGAGTATGACACATAAAAATGTGTATTTTCCAATTCATGAAGGAGATACATAGACCAATGCTGACCATAATCTTGTTGTGACTGGGTCCTAAATTGAAATGATGGACTTCACTACATATCTCATTAGGATGAGAATACAGCCAAATTTAGTTCTTGAAATAAATTTTAATGTCATGTGGGATGATAATGTAGGAGATATTAGTTTAGTGTCATAGAGCTTAGACCATAATAAGGAATACACATTGTGTGTTTTATAAACCTGATGTGAATGAAGACTAGGGTTTTCATACCACATTCATGTTTTCAAGAGGTTAACTTTTCAGCCAAGGGACTAAAAGTGGAATTTGGGGTTAGGCCCAAAGACTTTGGGCTTGATTTGAGGGACGGTCAAACATTTCTATGTATACCATAAGGATGGGAATCAAGCCATATGTAGTTCTTGAAATACCCTCTGTACAGATTTGGTTCGTACAAGTAAAGTGTGAAAGGGGACTTTAGTGCAATGATGGTTTGACCCAAGATTAAAGGTTCGGGCATTGCCATGTATGCATGTAGTCTTTAGAATATGATATGATTGGAGATCAATGTTTATAATGATTCCCTATCAGGTGAGGGTGTCAAAGACTGTGGTAGTTTATTGTCATACATGACAAAAGTACGAATAGTTTAGGGTCATATGCATGGACCGGTGCTGCACAATTTAAGATCATGTAGCTAAGACGTATTTCTATGCAGTTTAATGTATTGCAGTGAAGACAATTGGGGAATGTATAGTTTAACGTCATATAGAAAGGATGATGGTGAACCAATGTGAAAATATTGGTTGGGGGGGATTCACTGATCAACATCGTATGAGATGGAGGTGAACCAATGTGAAGATGTTGGTTTTGGGCTTGAACCTCAGGATGTTGCCTACGTACCCATACTAGAAGGCGAGGATCAAAGTCCACGTATTTCAATTGAAAATGAATTGGTGATCAATTTGTACTTGAGGAAAACACAAAGATGATATTGGGACTTACGCGTGGTTAGAATCCCAGAGAGGGTGTTATGGTTGAAGTTTACTATAATATCATGTGAGTCATACTCAATGTGAGAAACAAGAGGTAACAACAACCCTAACGATGCACAATTTATCCTCATGTAGGACATATAAGGGACTGGACACAATGTAACGTCATGTTGGAAGAATGGGTGACCATGCAGTTTAAAGTATTATAGTGAGGAAAATGGGGGACTATATATTTTAATGTCATATATCAAGGACAATGGTGAACCAATATGAAGATATTTGGTTGGGGGGGATTCATGGATCAACATTGTATGAGATGGAGGTGAACTAATGTGAAAATGTTGGTTTTGGGCTTAAAACCTCAGGAGTTTGCCTACGTACCCAGCCTAGAAGGCAAGGATCAAAGTCCACGTAGTTCAATTGAAAATGAATTGGTGATCAAGTTGTACTTGAGGACAACCCGAAGATGATATTGGGACTTATCCGTGGTTAGAGGCCTAGAGAGGGTGTTATGGTTGAAGTTTACTCTAAGCTCACGTGAGTCATACTCGATGTGAAAAACAAGAGGTAACAACAACCCTAACGATGCACACTTTTACATTATATTGGAAATATAAGGGACTGGACACAGTTTAACATCATGTTGGACAATGAAGGGGTTGTACAGTTTAAAGTCTTGCAGTACGGACTATGGTGGGGACTATGCAGTTTAATGTCATGCAGTAAGGACTATGATAGTTTAAGGTCATATGCATGGACCAGTGCTGCACAGTTTAGCATCATGTAGCTAGGAAAAAAGAGAGGACAATGTGGTTTAATGTCATGTAGTAAGGAAAATGATAGTTTAAGGTCATATTCATGGACCAGTGCTGCACAGTTTAGCGTCATGTAGCTAGGAAAAAAGAGAGGACTGTGCAATTTAATGTCATGAAGTAAGGACAATGGTGAGGAATATACAGTTTAATGTCATGTGGTAAGGACAACAGAGAAGACTATGCAGTTTAATGGCATGCAGTAAAAATAAAAGAGAGGACTATGTAGTTTAATGTCATGCAATAAGGAAAAAATAGAGGACTATGAAATTTAATGTCATGAAGTAAGGACAAAATTTGTATGTATTTGTGTTACACAAAATACTTCTTCAGAAATCTGGCATTGGTTGGAGTCGTGATGAGTTCTACATCAGTTGATATTAAATAATAAGCTCCATTGGAGTAGACCTTATGTATTGAATAAGGTCCTTCACACTTTGGCTCAAGCTTGGGAGGTTTCTTTCCTGGTATCATTGGAGTTCTGAGGACCAATACCAATTCTCCTTGAATGAATGAATAAAGACAAAAAAAATTTGTTAAAAGCCCATGCTATTCGATTCTGATAGACTTCCAAGTGGTGCAGGGTGAACAATCTATTTTCATCTAATAATTCCAATTCATCCAATATCATTTGAGATTATTCATCTGTAGATGATTGATCACAAATGGATACTCTGAGTGAAGGTAATTGAACCTCAACGGGAAAGACTGCTTCTGTTCCATATACCAATGAATATGAAGTTGACCTCATAGCATTGCGGGTGGTGGTCCGATAATCCCATAAAGAATGAAAAATTTTATCAGACCATTATTTCTTAACTTTATCCACCATCTTTTGTAGTATGTTTGAAAGAGTCTTATTTAAGGCTTCTATTTGGCCATTGGCCGCTACATGATACCGAGATGAATGGTTGGATTTGATGTTGTATTCTTGATATAAATTCTTTAACTTGGATGAACAGAAGTTGGTGCCATTGTCCGTCAATATGGTATGAGGGACACCAAATATGGTAATGTTGTTAGACTTGATGAAGCTGACAATGCTTTTAGAACTAACTTCTTTAAGAGGTATTGCCTCTGCCCATTTGGAAAAGAAGTTAGTAGCAATAAGAATATACATAAACTTCTTGGATATAGCTGAAGGGTAAGGTCCTACTACATCCATTCCCCATGTGGAAAATTTCCATGAGTATTTAGCTGTATGAAACAACTCTGGGGGTTGATGAATGAAGTTGGAACATACATGGAATGAATGACCCTTCTTAGTTAAATCAACACAATCTTGTATCATTTAAGGCCAGAAGTATCGAAGTCTTCTAATTTGATCAGACAGTCTATGTCCAGACTGGTGGGCACCACAAACTCCTGTATGTACATCTTTCATGACATCCATTGTCTCTTCACCATAAATAAATCTGAAGAGAATTCCATCAAAACCTCGCTTTTAGATAATTTTTTCTTGGTGATCTGGGCTATCATAAAGATTAAAATTGACCACACGTCACTGGACTTGTTCTTTCCCGGCTCTATCAGGTGGGAGTGTTCCATTTTGAAGGTATTCCCTGATAGATGTCATCCATCCTATAGTATGACCATATGGTTCAGAAATGGGTCTAATTTCATTGATTTTCACTATTCTGATTTGAACATAAGGTGAAAATGTACGACAATGGGAAATACTGATGATTATTTCGTCCTGATTTGGATCTTCCAGAGTTGTGGCTACATTAGCCAGTACATCAGCTTGAGCATTTTTACATCGCTAGACATAAGAAAATGTCAGTTCCGAAGTAAATTCTGCTGTTAACTCTCTGACGTAATCATACAATGGGATTAACTCTTCTTTTCTGATGGCATAATCCCCATTGAATTGTTTGATTATCAGGTCTGAATCACTTTTAACCTTTAAGTGATTCACCTGTGATTAAATCACCAACTCCAATCCTACAATGAGAGCTTGATATTCTGCGTCATTATTTGTACCACCTTCCAACAATAATAAGGAATAGGATAGAACTGCCTTTTCAGGGGAAATATGTCCAATTCCAAACCCAAATTTGTTGAATTTAGGATCTTCCATTTTCTTCCCTGTTGGACTTCTGGAAGCACCATCAAAGTACATTTCCCATGTTTGAATATTGTCTTGAATAGAAAAGACTTCCTCATTAGAAAGTTCAACATATAAAGATGTATCTTATACTGAAGGGTTCTCAGTATGGAAATCACCCAGAGCTTGGCCCTTTATTTCCTTTTGAGACATATACTAGATATTAAACTACTACAAAATAACTTCCCACCTTTCTAGACGTCCTGTAAGCATTGGACAAATATAGATAAATTTGAGCAAGTTATTGAAAGATACCAATTGGACCTCATGATGTTGCAGGTAGTGTCTCAATTTCTGAACGGCAAAGATTATTGCTAGGCATCACTTTTCAATACTTGAATATCGAGTTTCTACCTCAAGCATAGTTCGTCTGAGATAATAAATGTTGTTTTCATTTCCAACATCATTCTTTTGGGCAAGGTAGGCACCCAATGATCTCTCTAAAGCTGTCACATAGAGGATAAGTGGTCTTCCTTAAACAGGTGGGATTAATACCGGTGGACTCAAGAGATATTTCTTGAGGATATCAAATTCCTCTTAGAAATCATTTTTCCATTTGTAGGTGACTCCCTTATTCATTAATTTGGTGAAGGGTAAACACTTGCCTGCCAAATTGACAATGAAATGCCGAATATAGGCCAAGTGTCCTTGAAGTCGTCTTATTTATCTCAAATTTTAAGGAGGTGACATACCAAGGACTGATTTTGTCTTCTCAGGATCAACTTCGATACCATGATGGCAAACAACAAAGCCAGGAAATTTTCTTGAGGTTACCCCAAATGCAAATTTCAAGGGGTTCATCTTCAAATTGTGTTGTCGATGTTTGTGGAATATGATTTCCAAATCATCCAAGTGATTAGAACATTGTCTGGATTTAACCACCAAATTTTCCACATAACATTCAACAAATTTCCCTCAAAAGGGTTTAAAGATATGGTGCATGGCATGTTGATACGTTGTACCTGCATTCTTCAGGCCAAAGGGCATCACCCGATACCAAAACACACCTTGAGGGGATCTGAAGTCTATAGATTCGTCATATTCTATAGCCATTCAGATTTTATTATACCCATAATATCCATCCATGAAGAAAAGTGATTCATAACCATTTGTTTCATCAGTTAAGAGTTCTGTGTTCGGAACCGGAAAATCATCCTTGGGACAATGCCGATTAAGATATCTGAAGTCAATGAAAACTATAATTTTACCATTCTTATTTTTCACAGGGACAATGTTAGCCAGCCATTTGGGATATTGAACTTCTCTGATGAAGATAGCTTTTATAATATTATCCATTTCATCTTCAATTTTGGAGGCATAAGTTGGGTGTGTTATTCTTGTGGCTTGCTTGAATCCTCGAAGTTCTTTTGGAAAACCAAAATTATGAGCAGCAACATCAGGATCAAGCCCTAGAATTTCTGTATAGTTCCAAGCAAATATATCTAGATTTTACTTTAAAAATGAAATATACATTTCTTTCTCTTCAAGATTCAAGGACGCACTAATTAATGTGGGGCATGAATCTTCTTTTGTACCCAGATTTATTTCTCTGAGTTCATCCACAGTGGTAGAGGTACCTTCTTCAAATGCTAGAGTTGCATCCCTGAGATCTTCATCTTCTTCTTCAATATGTGTTACTTATTTTGTTTCTAATTGCATAGTAGATGATGAAGCATAATTTCCATGATCAGGAGAGAAATTAAAATTTGAACATCTTGAAGAAGAGGCTACCATTTCTGACCCTATTAATGATGAAGGGTCTATCTGAGGTGATAGAGAGGACATTATGGATTGAGATTCGACATCATTATTTTCCTCTAGTATTTCTATAACTTCTTCTGGCCTGGTTGATTATGTATAGAATTTTTGGAATTTAGTAGATGAAATGAAGACATATCCATTTGAGCATTCATCATTTCCTGGTGAATCAACAATTTCTCGCATGCTGCCTAGCTTGGTTTCCATAATTGACATTATGGAAGCTTCCATAAGAGTATTGGGATTTGGGTCTATCCTATCAAATTGACTGATAGGAAACACATAATCTGTACTCACATGTATGAATGGGTTTGCTGGAATCTTTTCCAAACCATACAGAGCATTAATTTTGGTAACCTCCTTTGTTGTAGATACCTCTTTTCCCTCCATGTGATATAATTCTGCATCAATTTATTGATATTCACATGTTTTGAATGGGGATTTATCACCATAAAATGTCCCAATTTTAACATTGAAACAATATTTGAGACATTGATGGTATGATAAAGGTATAGCCACATGTTGATGTAGACAAGGTCTTCCAAGAAAAATGTTGGAGGCTGTGTTATGACGAACGATCATAAAACTTGAATTGGATACAACGTCCCCAAACTGAGTTATATGTGTAATCTCACCCAGAGGTTCTTGTTCATTTTTATCATATCCATGTAACATCAAAGTAGAAGGAGATAAATCAGATTCGGTGAGGCCCAATCGATGAAGTGTATGAATAAGGATGAGGTTGACTTCTGAACCATTATAAATGAAGGCTTGTCAGATGTCTACATCATTAACCTAGACCGAATAATAAAAAGGTCTAATATGTACATGCACAAAATCATCCTCATCTTTATCTATAAAAGATATCACTAAATGGAATTCTGCATGATCATTCTCTACATGGTAGACTTCAGCCACAACAATTTCAGTTTTGAATTCCTGAGGACTTGACAAAGCCTCAATGAGTGCCTCCCAAAGATCCTTTGATAGATTCAAGGAATACATAATTGATAACTTGTATGGTACTTTGGAGAAATGTTTCAAGACATCATACTTTTGGTCCAAAGGTCTGCGTTTCCCAACTAGAACATGTGGTTTCGTAGGTACCTCAGAAGTTGATTCTTTGGAGGTAGATGTATCTTGTATTGGGGTAGGAGTTGTAAATACTCATGGCTTTGGAAGATTAGACCGACTAGGTCTATTTATTTTCTGAGAGGAAGAAGGTGTAAATTCTAACCGATCCTCCAAAATAATTGTCCGAGGACTAAATCTTCCATGCGTGGAAGAACTTTCTTGTTCTTATTGAGCCCGCTGAAAGGATTTTCCATGAGTTTCTGCTGCATATACAGTTCTAGCAGGGGTAGGATTTGAATAGTGGATTCTAAAATATACATGTCTTCCTCTGTATCCTAGATATATGAAACTCCCTCTAATTCCTCTATTCGATATAGGGAACTCAGTATCATCAAGATCGAAAATTCGACAGGTATAAAGATCAGTTAAGTGAATCATGTTAATAGAACCAAATATCAACTCTTCATCTAATGAAGACTCTGCCTGATTAGCTATTTTAGGTTGTGCTATTTGGTGGGGTAGTGCCCATGCTTTTAATGTAGATGGCATAAAATCTTCCAGAGTCAAAGACAAATTGGGATTTGACACGAGCTCATGTTCTTCTGACTGCTCTTATTTCTTAGAATTATGGTACCTATTTGAGGATTTTCCTTCTGATGAAGGGGGTTTTTCTGTGGAATTCATAGCAGAAAAAAAAATTTGGTTTCTTCAATTGCATTCGTAAAATGGCATGAGTTCAGTTGATCATTTTTCTGACCATCCAATCATCATATTTTTGCGCATTTTATCTTTTTTACTTCATGCCACTCGCCTTCTTCCTCTGGATCTGTAGCAGTAACACATGCTATATGGGATGAAGAACCTTTTAGTTTGACTTTTCCCGAGTCCACCATCTTTTTTAGGAGGTCTTTGAAGACAAAACACTATTGAATGGGATGCCCCAACATCTGATGAAATGGGAAATAGTTGGGCAGTTCTTCATCTTCTTCCTTGTTCATCCTTTTAGGCCTTGGAAAATGAACCAAATTATTTTCCAGAGCTGAAATTAAGTAACCAGGAACTTGTTCATTTTGGAAAGAATAAACATTGTTCTTTAACTCCCCAAATTTGTTTCCTTCTTTGATCTCTTTGATCATCTTGATGAAACGGCCTCTGTTGTTGATGCTCAGGAGGTAGAGCCCTTCGATAAGATGAAGTTTTTAAAGTGGAAGCATTTACAGATTGTTGTTTAAGTGTAACTATAGTAGTCTTTGCTCTCCCATTTCTCCTTCCTAGAGCTGATGTAATTACAAGAGTTTTAGCCTTATTCTTTATAAGAGAATCTTCGATCTATTGAGAGATTGAAGTAAGGTCTCAAAACCCTCCTGTGTATTTCACAGGGATCAACAGTGTGTGTAATTCATCATGCAAATTTTCCACACAGAATGGAAACAATTATTCTTGGGGGAGTGCTAAGCTTAATGAATATGTTAATAACTTCCTATGAGAAATGAAATCCGAAACTCTTTCATTTTCCCTTTTCTTATAATATGTATGATAAAAAACTGTTGTCTTTGGAAACGTTGAGCTAAATTGAAGAAGAAATCATTGATGGATATCTTCCCACCAAGTAATTGACCAGGATTACAAGCTTGTATACCAGACAAAAGCAGGCCCTTATAGTGACTGTACAAAAAACCTGAGCTTAACTGATTCTTGTTGTGGAGGAGTTCCCATCATAGGATCACAATGATAAAAAAAATGTGTATAGTGTTGTTCTGGATCTCCCAAACCATTAATAATAAGGGATGTGGTACTTGCAAAATTTGATGGGGGGGAATTGCATCCACCCATTCAGGGTAAGCTCTCTTTTCTGGTTGAATTTGTGCACATTTTCCTTCCATAGCCTCCAAACAAGTTGTTAATGACTCAATGGTATTTATTAACTTTTGAGAAACATCTGGTTGAGCTTGGACCTAAGCAGGTACAATAACTAGAGTTTGGACGGGTGTAGAAATTGGTAATGCAACTTATGGTAGCACTAATGGTTGTTGTTGCGAATGACCCATAGGATTAGACCTTTGAGGGTGTACTTTTAAAGGAGTATATTTGTTGATCCATCTCAGTAGCTTCAACAAATTCCCTTGACTGACTGACTCCATCACGCTTAGGAGGATGACTACCTTGAAGTACTTCTGCATTCAACCCCCTTAACTCCTTAATTTCTTCCTCTTGTTGTGAGAACCTCTTCTCTAATGAGAGTGAATGACCTTCTCCAGAGGTAGTGTGGAACATAACCTGAATTTTACCCTTTTCCTTGGAATGTTCCTTTCTGGAGTATGGAAGGGCATTGTCCGAAGGAATATCTTGCCTCCGGGCAGCCCTATGGATTCTGGTATGCACAACTTCTTCATTTATTTCTGTGTGCACAACCTCTTGAATAGGAACTTCTTCATCTAATCCCTATGTGTGAGCCTCATGTTCTGGTGGATTATTAACAATGGCATTGATGAAATTTATTGATGAATAATGCATTTCATACCTTTTATTGGAATTTTTACGATACTATATTCTTTCATGTCCTTTATGAGACATTTTTTTTGTTGAGTTGATCCCTCAATAACTTCTTGATGATCCATAATTTGGAGGGAATCTCCTGATAATTCGTCTCTTTGTTCCTCTTGTGGATTCTTCCCTAATCGATTGAAGACTGGCTTTTGCTGAGGAAGAGATTGAGGATTTGAAAAAGTCCCCAGTCCGGTGGACTGGGGATGTTCCTGCTTTCCCTGCTCAACTCCTTGAATCCCATCTGTTGATCCCAAGGGTTGAGCTAAAAGAGTCCCTAGTCGGGAAATCTGAGGTGTCTATTGAGATACTACATCTGAGAATTTCTTAAAAGCTCTCCTGATTTTGCGGACTTTAGTCCAGAAATTGGTTGGATGCATCAACCTACATCCACTCAAATCACCTGGCTCAAATGACCGTTGGATGATTTCTGACACTTCTGTCGCCTGATGATGTGCAAGCTCTAAACGAGAAGCCTCTTTGATATTCTCATTTTTTGATGTAAGGGTAATTAGAAAACTTGTTCTTTCTATGCCTAACTTTGGGAAGAACTAGTGGAGGCCTTTTCTTGGGCAAGCCTTTTATTGCACACAAAACTAGGTTTCTACGGTTGGCCATGGGAAATAACATTGCATGAGACCACTTTTGGCGGGCTTTGTTGACTGTAGAGTACAGTGAAATACAGTTCTCCATAAACACCCCATCCCCTGATATGAATACTAGATGAGGCATTGGTAATTAACTGGTGAAACCTTTTTAGTGCACGAAATCATGCATGCTGAAGGGCTCTCTACTACTTTTCAGCCTTAGGATATTAGGAAATTGAGAGAGATACCAAATCAATTTGGCATTGTAACCCTTCTATTATCTTAACATGATTTTAATATTCATCATAAGATAATATTTTATTTTTAAAGTGACAATGATTTTTCCACATGTTGAGAAAAATATCGTGAATACAATCTTCTATCAACATCTATAAAATATTATACTGAGAGTCAGCCAAAGGACAAAAAATGACTGGTACTTTACCTTTTGCCAGTTTTTTTCTCATATTCAGCACTTCCTCCTTATCATTCGATGAAGATTCTTCTACCTGATTAGACCAATGTTGGTGTTTCTTTGTTGCTTCATCAGATTCAACAAGATTGGTAGAGAATTCATTTATCAACATAGAAGATGAATGACCCAGGGGTGGTTTAGAGAATGACGTACACCTTGGACTATCTTCTGATTGAGAAAGTATTTCTTCTGCTAGCGGTAAAGCATCATACATGACTGGATTCAAATTTGCATGTTCCTCAAGATAATATGGATTTCTCGTTACTGCATTGTTCTTTGAATAATTTTCCTGGTAATGTGAATTACTACTGTAGAGAGGACTTTGGAAACTAAATTCATTATCATGGGGAGGACCACCATGGTGGGTTTCAGCAAAAGATAAAACCTTTTGCTCCTTGATCTTCTGGCCACGTAGAGGGTTATCGTGGTTCTCATCTGAAGATGATACTTCAAGATCGACCGAACTTTCACGAAGAAAGACTTCATGAGGAAGTGTCTGATGAAGACCTTCAGAATTATTGTTCCCACTATTGGAAAATCAGAGAGTATAATCTTGAGTTGCAACAGATAATTTTCTGAGGGCTTCAAGAACTCCAGCATCGATCAATGCCTTATTACAAATTGGACCTTGATTTATCAAATGTGCTGAATGAGACTTTTTCTTAGATGCTTTATTACTCAGTTTGGAAACCACATGTTGATGAAAGTGGTTATTATGGGCTGGTGTATGTGCATGATCAGGAGAAATGGTCAAGTTAGGCTGATTATCTTTATTCAAATCAGGTGTATGCGCCTGACTTGATTGTCTGTATGACATGGGGGAGTATGCCCCACAACCCTCTTGGACTGGGACAGAGGTGTTTATCTATTTTGGAGTGATATGTTGATGAGCCACTCCAATGATAGGGATAGATTTATGATTCCTCCCCTGTGATGCTATGGAAGTTGTTATAATATTCTGACAGGTATCTAGAATAAGGGCATGGATTTTCTTTTTCTATTTCACCATTTTCAAAATGTGCTTGGTTATTTTAGCTTCCAGAATCGGAATATAAGTCCATTCTGTGCTTGGAGTAGGTATATGTTCCTTCTCCTGTCCTCCTTTTCCTGTCAGTGAATTCTGACAGTACTCATGTGTGGGGGAAGATAGTAGAGTCTGCTCCAAATTTGTTGTCTGAGCATTCCGACTGACTTCTTCGGGTGCTACAAAATGAGATTGTTGGTAGTCTTGATGAAAATTGGTAGGTGTATGTGCCTGATCTGTATTATTCTTCAATTATGGTTGATGAATTTCCTTCAATACTGGCAGACTTTGACTACTGACAGAATTGGTGATTGTAAACAGGTGTATGTTCCTGCTTATCAGTTGCCACCATATTAAATTGGCGAGCTTCTTTGGGTGCAGTCAGACGAGCCTGCTGACTGGTTGATGAATTATAAATAGGTGTATATTCCTGAATATAATACTCCGCCAGAATTTCCTTGCAGGATAGGCATGTTACTGTGAGACAAGTCTGCTAGGCAGTAGTATCAGGACAGACGGGTGTATATGCCCGCTCGTTGTTTTCCATCAAGTTGTCTTTATGGACTACTCTGTATGGGGTATAAGTAAGTGCCTACTCCTTGTTGTCCGGATTTCTCCTCTGACGGTTCGTCTTGCATGCTCAGGTCTGAGGAACCTAAGTCGAACCCCTACAGGCGATACCCTCATCATGTTGAGGGCACACTACCGCACGAGTCTGGCAACGATTGTTGATGGGATCCCTCGGGAAGGACTCATGTCTTCTTGAATTAAGGCCCTGAGTGACCTTCTCATTCACCTCCCCATAATATGGGAGGGACTAGTGATTTCATTTCGGGGATAATGACCCGAAACGGTTGGAGATGGTGGTTGGGACCACCGGCATCTTGACCACTGGTTGTCGCTATCCGGATGACCAGGGTGAGTTGTTAACTTGGAGGGCTTGTCGAGCAGCCTCTAGAGTCGGAATGGTACCATGTTGACATTATTCACTAACCAATACATCTGAAACCCAGTGTTGAAGACGTTGAGTACATGATGTCATCCTCATAGAAGATGGGGATCTAGCAAGTGTAGTGGCCGAGGCATGCATAGGTGTGAACATTAATGAATCCATTTTTGTAATGCAGAGAGATCTTGGAAAAGAGTGCCTAATTGATATAACGAACATAATCAAGATAAGTTCAGACACTACATCTTTTGGATGATCACATATGTTATTGATAATTTTTTTGGCCCTCACATTAAGTTAAATATGGGCCTAAAAAATAAGTAAAACATCATTTAACTTGGTTAAGGTTTCACGTCAGGTTCACCATTTTTAGTTTCCTCTGGAAATGGGGATGACCTTGTTTGTTTAAGGTTCAAACTTTACAATCGGTTTCTAACGAGTTTATTCATAGAACCGGAAACATCCAATGATTCTATATCCATTTTGACCTACTTTCCAAAGGTAGGTGCTCATTATTTGAGGACCGATGAGGCTTAAGAATTTGCATTGGTTGAGAGGATGGGAGGTCAGGCTCATCACACCTTTTTGAGGGGAATTATTACCTACTATGAGACTCTCTTATAGATTTAAGTTATGTTCTTGAATCATTATTAACTTACGAAGCATGAAAATGGGTTATCCTTTACATTTGGAAATCAATGATTGATATATATGAGATTTAGAGAATATTTTATATGTATTTGAGGTTCTTCATCAATGGAGAATCATCCGTATGTATTGGAGATTCTTATTCAATGGTATCCTTCAATACATTATATAGAAATCTCTTGGTCATTATGATGACCATAATGGTTTGAAAGCCACTCACTGGGGGCACTTGAAGTTTATTGTCATTCAGAAGGACATGGATTATTTCAGAGTTGGGACTGTACCCGCAGATGGGCTACCTACGTATCATTGTTAGAAAAGGAATCAAAACCCACATAGTTCGAGTGAAGAAGTATGAGGTTTATGCATGATTAATGGCGCAAATAGAGATTTCATAATTACTTTTACACTCTAAGCCCACGTGAGTCATACTCGGTGTGAGAAACAAGAGGTATCAGTAAATCTGACAATTGTTCCATGAAATATGCAATCATAAGAAATGATATGGGGCTTGCATATGTCTGACGAACCATGTAAATGAATATTAGGACTTGGTTCAGGAAAGAAGCTCTGAAGCAGGGTCCAAAAAGGTATTTGTGCTTTATGGAGATTTGTAATTTTAACTCGGGACATACTCCTGAAAAGGAAGAAAAAACATTAAGAGTTACTTATGATTGGGTTTTATTCCTGATAAGGATTCCCAAATCAATATAAATTAAGACTAGGGATTACTCCTGAAAAGGAGGCCCAGGTTATGAGAAATTATGACTGGGGATTACTCCTGAAAAGGATGCCCATGTTAAGGGGACTTGAAACTTGGGGCTTACTCCTAAGGAGGATGCCCATATTAGTGGAATTGGGGCTTACTCCTAAGGAGGAGGCAAAAATTAAAGATCTTATCATCTTAAAGGATGAGGTTTAATGAAGGAAATCTCTAACCTTATTGATATAATGTTATGTAAATCATTAGTTTTTGAGAAATGTTCCATAGAATTCCTTTCAGATAAGGAAGCCAACAAAGGAACCATGGCATAAATGGCTTTGAAGAGGGCCTTGAAGGTTAAATCTTGAAGAGGAGAGGTGAATTTGAGGAAAGTGAATTGGAAGGAGGCACACAAGTATTGGTCTGGCGCGCAAGTCCTGGTCGCGCAAGTATACTTGCGTGACATGAGTTCACTTGGGTGATGAAGAACCTGTGAAGTGATACTTGGGTGACTTTGAATTAGATCCCTTTGTATCATCCCTAGAGGCTTTCAGATGGGTGGCACAAAAGTTTCCTTGAGAGGGAAAGGCGACGCGCAAGTGTCTTCACTCCCCTTAAGGGATGAACACTTAGGCGCGCAATTATTGTTGAGTTCTAATACTTAGGACTTATTCTTCCTCTTAAGAGCTTCCATTATAGGTAATGAATTACATTAGATGTGTCCGGAAGACTTCAGATGGAGACTTGGGAAACCAGAGCTTGAATCCATGTTTTGAAAAATTCATCCCTCAAATGGGGGTCCCACAGTGGGTATTTATAGGCCACCTGAGGTTTGGGAAAAATTTTACTTAGGGCGTGCAAGTGACTTGCACACCTTATAGATGGCAGTCAAGTGATGTGAACGCACAAGGTTGGCGTGCAGGTATACTTGCGTGCCTTAGTGCCTTTGTGAAACTATTGATGTTCTTCCCTGTTTTTTTCTTAAGGTTCTTCCCTTAGTCAATATTTCGAATCTGTGATGGAACAGAGCGTCAAAGGATGGCTACTGCTAACACTTTCTGTGTGACTTCTCATGAATAGCTTCACCAATGATAAATTTGACAAAGAATAATGCTACATTCCAATGGAAAGAAGAATTCCACAAGTCTTTCCAAGAGTTGAAAGTTCATCTTACTTCAGCACCCATCTTCATCTTTCCAGAATTAGGATAGGGGTATGTGGTATACATTGATGCATTGGGATCAGGGTTGGGATGTTATATCATTAAAGGAGACCATGTTGTGGCTTATGGTTCTAGTAATTTGATGGTGCATATGAATAATTAACCAAAAAAATATTAGAAGTTAGATGCGGTTGTCCATGATTGAAGAGATAGATACATTATCTCTTTGGTGAGGAATTCACTATGTTTACAGATCATAAAATCATGAAATACATGTTCTCACATCAAGATTTAAATCTGAGGCAAAGGAGATGGATGGATTATCTCAAGATGTTTGACTTTGACTTTTTTTATACACTGGGAAAAGGGAATTTAGTGGAAGATGAATTAAGTAGAAAGTCATATGCTCATTTCAGAAAAGAAGCTTTAGATGAATGGTAGTTGATGTTGGTCCTAGCTGACATTCATGTGGAATGTGAAGACCAGGGTGATGTTGCAGTTTTCTTTTCAGATATTATTATTCCTGATTTGGTAAATATGGTAAAAGAAGTCCTAAACATATGATGTATAATTTCTTGTTATGAGTCCAATACTCTATGTTGGGGAGACCACTAAGGGATGGAAACTTGATGGGATTTCAGTTTTGTATTTTAGAGATCATATGGTTGTACCTTTGGATTTTCTAGAACAACTCCTTCATGCTTACCACCATTTGAGATGGGATGTACATCTATGAACACAGAATATATATCGGACATTGAAGAACTAGTTTTTGGTTGAGTGGAAGAAAAAGGAAGTTGGCAAAGTTTATCTTGTAGAGCATAACTTATCAGCATGTTAAGGTAGAGCATCAGAGTATAGTGGGTATGTTGTAGTGTTTACCGATTATAGTGTGGAAATGGGAGAACATAGAGATGTATTTTTTCATAGGTCTCCCAAGAACAGTCTGAAAACACTATTTTATATGGGTGATAGTGGATCTTCTTACCAATTCAACACATTTCATCCCTATTCATGAAACACAGACGGTGGAGGATTTGTCCAAAATCTAAATCCAAGAAGTGGTAAATATAAATGGCATACCAGTTTCAGTTGTGTCAGATAGAGGCCTGAGTTTTACGTTGTGTTTCAGGAAATCCTTAAAGAGATCCCTTGGGACTCATCTGAATATGAGTATGACATATCATCCTCAAATAGATAGCCAGTCTAAGAAGACGATACAAATGTTGGAAGACATGTTGCGATATTGTGTAATGGATTTTGGTGGCTAATGGTAGGAATAATTACCCTTAGTGAAGTTCTCATATAATAACAACTATCACACCTCGATACATATGGATCCTTTTGAAGCATTTTATGGGCATCCTTTTCATTCTCCACTATGTTGGGTGGAAATAGGTGAATCCATACCAGTCAGGCCTAGTCTTTTCCAATAAATAATGGAAAAGATCCAGTTGATCAGAAAGAGGATGAATATGGCTCAGATTCATCAAAAATCATATGCATATCATCATTGAAGACCGTTTTCATTTTTTGTGAGCAATCATGTGTTATTGAGGATTTCTCCAAGGCTTGGAAATCATCATTTTGGGAAGTAGGGGAAGTTATCTCCTTGATACGTATTCCCTTTTGAGATATTGGAATGGGTTCAAGCGGTGTAATATCATTTGAAATTAGCACCATGTTTTAGTTCATTGAATATCGTGTTCTATGTATCCGCATTGAAAAAGTATCATCATGATCCTGACCATGTGATAAGATGGGATCATATTGACCTAGAGATAGATGCTTCGTTGGTACATATCCCGGTGTGGATTGTGGATATGAAAGATAAATAATTTCTTGGTAAAAGAATTGGAATAGTGCGGGTTTTAAGGGAACATGGTCAGATTCAGGAAGAGGCTTGAGAACATGAGAAGGAAATGAAAGAGGAGTGGCTAGAACTCTTACAGAGAAGCCATGGTTTTCTACTTTCTGTGGACATAAATACCAATGGTGGGGAGAATGTAGTACCCACGATTTTTTTATTTAACCTATTCCTTGATCTTTTAATGCCTATAAATTGTAATGGTGAATGATGGGTGAGTTTGGTAAACTTTCAATATTTTTTTGGGGCTAATGAAGAGGTGCATGATCTATGCATTGTTTTTCCAATCCATGAAGAAATCCTAGGAGAAACCTTGAGAAATTTGAATTTGGAGGTAGTAGATTTGGAACTACTGGAGCACGTTTAGGGAGTCTATGTGACGGGTCCATGCAATTGTTTTCTCAAGACAATAGTGATTTCACCGTGATTCACTGTTTCATTTTCACCCTTACACCACTGTGCTAAACTATTTTTAAATTGAAAATTAACAGCCTAATAAAAAATAGAATTTTATGTTTGATTCAATTATTTTTTTTATCACTATTAAGAAGGGAAATGGTACTTTTTTATATGGTTTCATTGTTATAGTAGGTGATTGGGAGGCCCCAAAAATGATCCAGAACGAAAATGGACCAAACTACATGGGATCCCATAGACATCTATCCATTTTTTTAATCACTACACAAATTTTGTGACTCCAAATGGGATGAAACTTTCTGAACCTCTGCAAATATTTATGTGATAAAACTCATATAAATAACCCAATCCCCATTCTTCCATTAAGGGCCCCATACAAACCATTCTGTATAGGGGACAAAATCTGCACGAAGTCAACAAATGTGTTCTATATTTTGTAAATATATCAGGATCTATTTATCCAAATGGTACCAAAAAATCAGTGGAGATATTCAGTAGGTGGGGAAACATGTTTCTAGTTTTTACAAAGTGATATTCAACTGTCTAGTTGTCTAAAACCATGGGCTAAGTGGTTTATAGAAATCTGGGGGCTCAAAACCACCTTCTAGTTTTCCAATAAATTGGTACATTGGGATCATCATTTGTAAGTTCATCCAAGGAGTGAAGTGATGGAAATTTGGAGTTCCAAAGTATTTCTATCCTCATCCTAGATTTATGGAGTCCCCTATCCTCATATAGGGATCAAGGATGAAGGTGAAGTTCCACCAAATCCTCCTCCTCCTCTCAATGGAAAGCTAAACGGTGGACAATCATTTAGAGGGAGATACACATTCTTGGGAGGGAGTTCAGGCAATTGTTCGTATACTAGTTTTCTATAATTTGTGTGTTAAATATTTCAAGTATGTTTAAACTTGATTCAATTATCCTTTGAATACATTTTTATTTATAATTAAGTGAAAAACTTTTTATCTCAACACTAATTGGGTTGACAATTCAAGTGGAGATCTTGGGTTGTTCTGATTAGAAAAAACAAGAATCCTATTTATCTCACACATACATAATATATTAGTATTATTTGGTAGCCTTCAATCTATTATTTCGGTCTTATCCTTGACAACATGATTATTGTGTCAAAGTTTGGTACTTTGTGCAACGATTTAAGAGTCAAGAGAGGAATCAAGATCTTGACAAACCTCAAGTAATGAATTAAAGAAAACCTTGTCAATATTGTCAGAACAATGAACTATAAAATATGTGTAGTGAACTTTGAATGATATCATTATCTCATAATTCTAAAACAACACCTTTATTTATCAACTATTAAACTCTTTAAATCAAGTCATTTTCTTAAAACAGTTTTCAAAACCACCCACTATTTTGTTCCTTTTTATTAAAAATTCTCACTACAGACCAATAAATATCCTTGATCGATGACTTGGGGTCTTCCCTATAATATAAATAAACCATTAAATCATAATAAATTTTATGTTTCATGACAATATGTTCAAAATTTGGTACCATTTCCGGGGAGCACTTTGGATTTAGTGCATGTTTTTGATAAGTTTTTTGCAATTTTTGTGAATATTTATTTGTTTTATCATCTAAATTTGTATATAATTTTGTGTTATGATTTATTTATTGTTTAGGTTATGTGCATGGTGCGTTCTAATTGGGGATACATACCACATTTCAAACCCGAACTAGAGAGGATCCTAAATCAGCGACACTGAGATGGACAAGACAACCCTTTGAAGGAGGACACACCACCACTAGAGACTTTTCTAAACACCTCTTATTATGGAACCAAATTGGAACCTAAAATTAGTGTGTATAAAATGGATGAGAACAATAAAACACTAAAATAAATAAAATCACATGATGTTTATATCCAACCCAAATATATTCCAATACAAGGAGAGGCACCTAATTTTGAAATGAAATAGGGTTTAATTCATTTATTACCAAGATTACATGGACTTGTGGGAGAATATCCACATAAGAAATTAAAAGAATTTAATACTGTGGGTTATAATTTAAAACCTAATAACGTGGATGAAGAATAAGTAAAGATTAGATCATTACCATTTTCATTAGAAGACAATGCAAAATACTGGATTTACTATGTTAATTCACCAATTAGAGCCTAGGAGGACATGAAATGTATTTTTCTTGGAAAATATCCCCCAGCCTCTCGAATACAACTATAAGGAATGAAGTTTGTGATATATGTAAATGACAAGGGGAAACATTACATCAATATTGGGAATTCTTTAAAAGGTTATTTTCAAGTTTCACACACCACCAAATATGTGATCAAGTTTTAATTCAGTATTTTTATGAATGATTAATTCCTATTGATCGAAATATGATTGATGTTGCTGCATGTGGTGCACTAGTTGATAAGACCTAAATTGTTGTAAGAACCTTGATTGAGAACATGGTGAAAAACACTCAACAATTCAGTTCAGGGTCTTGTGTACCCATTTGAGGTATCTATGAGGAGAAATGTACTTAATTCAAGAAGAAGGTGGACACGAAGTTCGAAGAGGTAAGTACAATTATTCGACCAATTTCTCTTTCCCAATATAAATCCAAATATCCTCCTCCCATCGATTGTGGTATATGTTCTTCTAACACCCACTACTCATATCAATTCCTCCAACTAAGAGAAACTTCTAAGATTTGTGAGGAAATATTTCCAAGCCGCCCCTATAACAGTTCCTTTAAGAAAGAACAATACAATCAATCCAATCTGGGGTGGAAAGACAACCAAGCCTATAGGAAAGGGGGTATTCAAACCAACCTCAACAACCATGGAACCAACTGGGGTAGAGTATTCAACCATGACCACTGAAAAATCCTCAACGACAACAAACGACTTTACTACAACCCCTTTTAAAGACATAGATTATCCTAGAAGATATGATGAAATAAATTACTTCCAACAATCTCCAATTCCAAAAACCCACCCAAGATTCCGTACAAGACTAAAAAACCCAATTAGGCCAACTAGCTAACTCGGTTAGGAAAATCAAAAGTCATGGGTTGGGTAAAATACCCTCTCATCCACTTGTCAACCCTAGGGATAGGGGAAATTTTAGTTCCATCACCCTGAGGAGTGGAACTCAACTTAAAATAAAAATGAACCCATGAATAGATTCATCCCCTCCTAAGGAAACCAACATACCAACCATTGAAAATGTTCCAAATGGTGAAAAACCTTCTCTTGATGAATACCTACCAAAGGAAATAGTGTGTCTATTGATGATTTTCCTACCCCAAACATTCCTCTTCTATTTCCCCAAATATCTACCCAACATAAGAAGAAAAATAAACTGAACTTGATCCGGAAATATTGGAAACATTCAAAAAAAGTATGGGTTAACAACCCTTTAATTGATGTTATGAAGAAAATTCCACAATACACCGTGTTTTTGAAGGATATGTGTACAAATTGAAGGAAACTATTAGGTGATGAAAATGTGAGATTCCGAAGAAACGTCTCAGCATTGATAGAGCCTTCACTTCCCACAAAATTCAATGATCCATGAAAATTCTAGATTCCTTTCATTGTAGGGGAGTATTCATTTTACAATGCAATTCTTGATTTGGGTGCTTCTATAAATTTGATTCATCACTCCATTTACTCTTCATTTGCATGTCGGGGAACTGAATCCCACTGGAATTGTTGTTTAATTAGAAAACTGGAGTACAGCACACCCCTATGGTGTGTTAGAGGATGTTCTTGTGAGGGTAAAATTTTTAATTTTTCCTGCTAATTTTTCTTGTGATAAAAATGGAAGTTAATAGGATGAATGTACATGCCCCAATTATATTGGGGAGACCCTTTTTGAAAAGTGACAAAACCATAATTAATTTCCACAATGGTATATTATATATAGAGTTTGGTGGTGACATTGTCCACTTCAACATCCTTGATTCCATGAAACACCCCTCAAAAGGACATTCCTCTCCCTCTGTTAACTCTATAAATGTACTCCCTCCCCCTAAAAACACTTCTTTTAACTCTATAGATCCCCTTTCTGAGTTTTAATCATTGATTTAAATGCTAGGAAATGAATAATTCATTGAATTTTGTAACGGTTTAGAAACATTTCATGCATGTTTATTAATTGATTATTTATTTAATACTGAGGATCACATGACCATCGATAATAATACTAAGCTTGTAAAATCTTATTCCTCATATGTGGAAGATACCATTGAGTAGTTATTGTTGTACCTCTCGTACCCCTCGTGGTTTAATTTTCATGATCACAATCACTCTCTTCTTTATATAATATTGTTTTAAGTGTTTTTGGATGATAGGCATGATTTCAGGTTGCCAAGGAATTGGGCCAAGAAAGCAAGGACCCAAAGTGGACTGATTTTCAGTCCACCGGCCAACCGGTGGAAGACCACCGGCCAGCCGATGGAGGCCTGGACAGAAGGCATCCCTCTGTCCAGACCACCGTCCAACCGGTGTCCCACCACCGGCCAGCCGGTGGAACCCAGACAGAACATTGTTTGCTACTGCCTTAGAACCGGCCAACCGGTGGCCTCCTCACCGGCCAGTCGGTGGTGCCTGAGCCTGAGCCCTCTCCCTTTTTCAAAGCACCGGCCAACCGGTGGCCAAGCACCAGTCAGCTGGTGGAGCCAGTCAAACTAGCCATTGGGCTTTGACCAGACTTGCCCACTTGCCTCCCAACGGCTCAGAAGGCCTCTCCAATGGCTCCGAAGCCTCCCAAAGGCCATTTGAGGGTTCCCCCTCTATAAATAAAGGACTAGGAAGCCCCGGAACATAAACCAAGCCATAAGAAATCCAACGGACAAATTTTTCATTATTTGGCAAACCTCCGGCGGATTCCTCCAAGGAACCTCACTTGCTCCAACACATTTCCACATCCAAGGAGCACCACCATAGAAGCTTGGGAGCGCTCTTCATCAACTTCATCAATCTATTGGTGCCCAAGGCTTCTCCCATTACGGTTTTTATTTTTTTAACATTTTGAGCATCAAATTGGGTTTGTGCCTACAAACCCCCATCTCTTTCTCTCATCCTCTCTTTTGGGTTTTCACACCACCTTCAAGGTGTGAAGAGGTTAGTCAAGCCTTCTCTTTTAAAAGGCTTGAGTCATAGGTGAGCTAGCCTTCACCTATAAGAAGGCTAGTGGGTTCTTTCTCAACCATTAAAAGTAAGTGGGTTCTTGCATAACCATTAAAAGCAAGCTGTAATAGGTTCTAGACTAACCTTAAAGTCTAGTGGGTTTCTTGCTAAAACCATTAAAAAGAAAGTGGTAGTAAATCTCTCAACGGTTGATTTGGGAGCGGAGACGTAGGCTTGGGTTTAAGCTGAACTCCGTTACCAAGTTGCGTGTCTTGCCTCTTTTATTTCCGCTGCACTTTTACTTTGATTTTAAATTGTTAATTATTTTTTAAAAGGCAATTCACCCCCCCCCCCTCTTGCCATCACTCTCTGCCCAACATTTGGTATCAGTGGGAAAATTTGAGTAATACCTTCACCGGTTTCAAATTTAAGATCCATTGTGATGGCTTCAACTTCTTTCGCCCCCGAAGGCTATTTTTTTGGTCGTGCTCCATTTTTTAATGGAACCGACTATACTTATTGGAAAAACCGCATGACTACTTTTCTTAGAAGTATAGGTTATCCTATTTATAAAATTGTCATGCATGGTTATTCTCTCTCCTCTCCCGATGAATCCAAATGGACCCAAGCCGATATTAAAAATTTCGAGCTTGATGGCAAAGCCATGAACACTCTTCATTGCGGCCTTGATCGTAATGAATTCAATTGAGTTTCCACATGCACCTCATCACATTAAATCTGGAAACTATTGGAGGTTACCCATGAGGGGACCAACAAAGTCAAGGATACTCGATTGGATATGTTCCGTCAAGATTTTGAGTCTTTTACCATGCATCCACATGAAAATATTTCTGATATGTTTACTCGTTTTACTGATGTTTGTAATGGGAGAATGTCCCTTGGTGATGATGTTTCTGCAGAAACAATGGTCAAGAAGATCCTTTGGATCCTACCAAGCACATGGGCACCGAAAGTCACGGCAATCCAAGAAGCAAAAGACATCAAGAATATGCCGGTCGAAGAGCTCATCGGATCCCTCATGACCTACGAAATCACCATGAGGAGGCAAGCTGAAAAGGAAGGCAAACCAATCAAAGTTCCAAAGAACATCGCCTTCAAAGTTCAACAAGAAGAAAGCTCCTCCTCCTCATTGTCATCCTCTTCAAGCGGCGATTCAGAAATGGAGAATCTTGCCCGCAAGATGCACAAATTCATGAAGAAGCACAAGAAGAAGAAATCCCGCAAGGCTCGAAAGGAAAAACACGACGAAAAATCCGAGCCCGAGGTAACATGTTACGGGTGTGGCAAGAAAGGCCGTTACAATCCCGATTGCCCACTCAACAAGAAAAAGGCCAAGCAAAAGGAAAATAAGAAGGCATTCAAGGCCACATGGAGTGATATCTCCACATCCTCCTCCTCCTCCTCCTCAAGCGAAAACGGTAAAAAATGCCTAATGGCATTTCATGAGGTACCATCTTCCGACTCCTCATCATCTTGTTCTTCCAATTCTTTTAATCATTTATCTTACGAGGATCTCCAACATTCTAGAGATCAATTGGAGGAAGGTTTTCACGAACTTTCTTCCAAAATTGTTGCTTTAAAAAAGAATTTCAAAAAACATTCTTCCGAAAAGGAACAACTTCTCAAAGAAAAGGAGGAGTTGTCCCTCAAAATCCAAGATATTCCAAATTTTGATTCTTTGAATTCAACCATTAAAGATTTAAGGGAATCTCTTGCCAAGTTCACCCAAGGTGAACAAAATTTAACCAAATTTCTAGGTTCCCAATGCGTATCTAGAACCACCCAAGGGCTTGGCTATTCCAAGCAAGCTTCCTCTTCCCATGCTCCAACTATTTTTGTAAGGGGGAGCTCCCAATATAAATTTTGCAATTATTGTAAAAAACCCGGGCACTTAATCTATGAGTGCAATTGCAAAAATGCCCTGTATGGAAGGCCCAAAACTATTTTCTTTAATGATGAATTTCAAAGGAGAAGACCCGCCATAAGACAAGTGTGGATTGAAAAATCCCTTTTAGCGAGTCTCTCCGGGCCAAAATTTGTCTCGGTTTCAAAATCCTCTCCCCGGTGATTTTTTGTTTTTATTTAGGGGGAGTTAGGATCGTTTTAACCTTTTTGAGTTTTTCAATTCAATTTTTCAATTCAATTTTTCAATTCAAAACCTTCAATTCAAATTTTCAATTCAAAACCTTCAATTCAAATTTTCAATTCAAAACCTTCAATTCAATTTTTCAATTCAAAACTTTCAATTCAAAATTCTCAATTCAAAATTTTCAATTCAAAACTTTCAATTCAAATTTCAAAAATTTCAATTGGTTTAAAATCTCTATCTCGTTTTTTAACATATCCCTCAATCAAGTTTTATGCCCCGTGCTATTTTGATAATCACAAAGGGGGAGAAATTCTTGGTTGATTGGGGGAGAAATCTTTCTCTCATGCTTTGCTTTACTTTCCCATTTATCCTTTAAAGCATGCCTTTCATTTCATTTTTACATTGTTTGTTTTGGTGATTGTGATCATCAAAATAGGGGGAGATTGTTGTACCTCTCGTACCCCTCGTGGTTTAATTTTCATGATCACAATCACTCTCTTATTTATCTAATATTGTTTTAAGTGTTTTTGAATGATAGGCATGATTTCAGGTTGCCAAGGAATTGGGCCAAGAAAGCAAGGACCCAATGTGGACTGATTTTCAGTCCACCGGCCAACCGGTGGAAGACCACCAGCCAGCCGATGGAGGCCTGGACAGAAGGCATCCCTCTGTCCAGACCACCGGCCAACCGGTGTCCCACCACCGGCCAGCCGGTGGAACCCAGACAGAACAGTGTTTGCTACTGCCTCAGCACCGGCCAACCGGTGGCCTCCTCACCGGCCAGCCGGTGGTGCCTGAGCCCGAGCCCTCTCCCTTTTTCAAAGCACCAGCCAACCGGTGGCCAAGCACCGGTCAGCCGGTGGAGCCAGTCAAACTAGCCGTTGGGCTTTGACCAGACTTTCCCACTTGCCTCCCAATGGCTCCGAAGGCCTCTCCAACGGCTCCGAAGCCTCCCAAAGGCCATTTGAGGGTTCCCCCTCTATAAATAAAGGACTAGGAAGCCCCGGAACATAAACCAATCCATAAGAAAGCCAACGGACGCATTTTTCATTATTTGGCAAACCTCCGGCGGATTCCTCCAAGGAACCTCACTTGCTCCAACACATTTCCACATCAAAGGAGCACCACCATAGAAGATTGGGAGCGCTCTTCATCAACTTCATCAATGCATTGGCGCCCAAGGCTTCTCCCATTACGGTTTTTATTGTTTTAACATTTTGAGCATCAAATTGGGTTTGTGCCTACAAACCCCCATCTCTTTCTCTCATCCTCTCTTTTGGGTTTTCACACCACCTTCAAGGTGTGAAGAGGTTAGTCAAGCCTTCCCTTTTAAAAGGCTTGAGTCATAGGTGAGCTAGCCTTCACCTGTAAGAAGGCTAGTGGGTTCTTGCTCAACCATTAAAAGTAAGTGGGTTCTTGCATAACCATTAAAAGCAAGCTGTAATAGGTTCTAGACTAACCTTAAAGTCTAGTGGGTTTCTTGCTAAAACCATTAAAAAGCAAGCGGTAGTAAATCTCTCAACGGTTGAGTTGGGAGCGGAGACGTAGGCCTGGGTTTAAGCCGAACTCCGTTATCAAGTTGCGTGTCTTGCCTCTTTTATTTCCGCTGCAGTTTTACTTTGATTTTAAATTGTTAATTATTTTTCAAAAGGCAATTCACCCCCCCCCCCTCTTGCCATCACTCTCCGCCCAACAGTTATATGAGATTATTGACCTCTCACTTTCACACACACATCCATCAATCAAAAATCCACCTAAATTAAAACTAAAACAACTACCTCAAGATTTAAAATATTCATATCTTGGGAATGGAATCAAGTTTCCTATCATCATTGCTAGTTCACTCCCTCCTAAGCATGGATTTAGAATGCTTGAACATTTTAGGGAGTATAAAAAAGCTTTGGGATGGAAAAATGATGACATTCTTGGTATTACCCATCAATCTTTTTTAAAGGTTGTGTTCTTGTCAAAGACCAGAACAGTGAAATTTATTAAATAAAGAAAGTGTACAAATGAAGATTATATAAGATGAAAAGAAGGCAATTTTTTGGTATCTCTAATGAAAAGGGGGAGTAGATCAGGAGGGCGGTCATCCCTCCAGATGACATCATGATGAACTACCTTGTTGGAAAGACTATCAGCAATCTTGTTGGATTTGCGATAAGTGTGTGTGATAGTGAAATTGAGACTTCTGAGAGAGTGTAGGTAGTCCATGCATCTGAGGGTGAGGGACCACACAAGGTGAGTAAAACTACTCCATATGGCTTGCACAATAGTAGTCGAGTCACTTTCTATCCAAATGTTGTTGCAATAAAATTGCTTGGAAAAAGAGACGACATGGATGACACCCATCATTTCTGCCTCTAAGGCCAATGCAATGCCGAAGATTCCATAGAAACATCATAAGATCTGATCAAGATGGTCTCGAAAGACACCACCACATCCCGAAAGACCTAGGTTTCCCTTTGAGGCTCTGTCAAAATTGACTTTGATCTATCCCGGAGGAGGATCTTTCCTAAAAAACATCAATAGTATAGTTCAGATTTGGATAGATTCCATGAACTCCAATATGATGAAGAGTATCAAGATCTTTGACAGAGTTGTCGCAGTGATTCTTTTGGATCAAAGAGGCCTCTTTAATGGCAAGAGGAATCCTCATTTTACCTGCATTTAATCTAAATGAGTTATTGTTAAAAATTTAATCATTTATACCATACCAAAGGACATGGAGTAGCTCTACAACAGCAATGAGAAATAATTTTATATTCTACGGAGATATCTAGAACTCTACCATCCTTTTAAGTTGAGAAAAAATGAAACTGTCCAAAATCCATCTTCACTTAAAAATATCAAAAATGTAATTCCAAAGAGCAGTAGAAGTTTCCCAGGATAAAAAATATGATTTACGTCTTCCGGATGCTGATTACACATTACACATTTAGAGAAAATATTAAAACCATAAGATTGAAGACAACAATCAGTGGGAATTTTTTGGTGCACTATTCTCAAAATAAGAGTGAAACGAGACAGTTTTATCCATTCTTTGTTGAATTTTTTTATCTAACATATATTTTCATCAGAATTGGAAAAGCAGTGTTTGTAGTAGCTCTTAGAATCAAGCATGCCATTTTGAAAAGTTTCCCAAACTAGAAGATCATCATTAGTTGTGATGAAATAATTATCAACCACCTCTTTGATATTATCAGGTAAGTAATGACATTTCACATTGATCATGTCCTTAATAGTGCAATTAGTGGGGACAAGAGTGGAAGTATTGGTAATCATAGAAATAAGGGGGGAGCTAGTCCAGTTTTCCAACCAAAAGTTTAAAGTAGATTCCTTACTAACAATCCATTAGGAATTGGCTAAAATGGAGGAAAAAGTAGATTTGATAGAAGTAAAAATAGAAGAAGTCATATAATGAAGCTTACCAGCCTTGATATTATCAATAAAGCAAGTCCTAAGAAAACCCATTGAGTGAGATTTATTATTTATAAAATACCATGTGAGTCAGGTTTTTAGAGATTCATTAAATGTATTAAGATTCGTAATTCTAATGCCTCCTTACACAATAGGTTTACAACAGTTAGACCAGGGGACAGTGACCATTTTACTCTCAAGAGTACTTCCACTCCAAATGAAGTTCCTTATATCAATATTCAGATGTTTTAAGAGACTCGTATGCTATTTTTAAACCATCATAGAGTAAACCATCTTAGAGACAATGGTGGATTTGACAAGACAGACTCTTCCGGCCATTGAAAGAGTTTCCCCTTCCATGAAGAAAGTTGTCTATGAATTTGATAAAAAATGTGATGTAAATATAAAGATTTAGGTTGTACCTGAAAGATAGGGACACCAAGATAATTAAAGGGGAGGGAACCCTCTTTGACCCCTAAAGTATTAATGATATGACCTTTTCGATTAAGGGGAAATCTTTTTCCAAAGTAGATAAACAATTTATTCCAATTGACGTGTTATAGAGACACATTTTCATAATTTTTAATAATAAATTTAAAGTTATTAATGTTTTTCTTATCTCCCTAGAGGAATAAAATAATATCATCAACATAAAGAAGATGATATGGGGCATTTAAATTCCTAGAGGCAAGAATCAGTTTGATCTTGCCTTGATCAATAAATAGAGTAATAAATCTGCTCAGATAATCCTCCAAAATGGAGAAAATGATTGAAGAAAGAGGGTAACCATATATGGCACCCTTATTACATTTAAATTAACCTCTAGGATAACCATTAACCAGAATATAAATATGAGTTGAGTTGAAAATAGTTTTAATTATATTGAGAAAAATTTCATTAAAACAAAATCTACAAGGAACTTTAAAGATAAATTTCTAGTCAATGGTATCAAAAGCTTTAGTGATATCTAGTTTTATCACAACATTCCCTCCTCTAGAGTTTCTATTCAACAAATTGGTGGATTCAGAGGCAAGAAAAATACAATCTTATATGGTTCTTCCATTGATAAACCAATATGATTCCAGGTGAAAATTCTGTTACTAATGGAAGAGAGTATATTAGTAATAATCTTATTAATGGTTTTAAAGAGATAATTTAAAAGGGAAATGGTTTTGAATCGATGGATTTCATCAGCATTTTAAACTTTGGGAATGAGAGTAAGGAATTGAGAGTTTAAGCCATGAGGAAGAATACAATTGTCAAAAAAATTTCTAACCAAAATACAGACATCATTTTTAATGACATGTCAATGTTTTTGTTAAAAACCATTATTAAATCCATCCGGCCTGGGGGCACAATGATGATTCAACCCAAACCTCCTTGATGTTTTTAAAAAGGAGGTAAAAAATTATTGGCTACTAGAATCATTTACCCCATATCTGATAGCTAATGGGTCAGTCCAGTTCAATTAGTTCCTAAAAAAATGGGTCTAATGGTAATTAGAAATGAAAATAATGAATTGGTTCTAACTCATGTGCAGAATAGTTTACATGTATGTATATACTAGTGCTGACTAAATCAACACACTAGGAAAGACCAATTCCCATTGCAATTCATTAAACAATTTATAGAGAGGCTAGTAGGGAAGTCCCATTACTATTTCCTTGATGGGTATTCTTGATACCTTCAAATCTATATTTACCCCCAAGGATCAGAAAAAGACAACCTTCACTTGACCCTTTGAGAGATTTGCATATATAAGGATTCCATTTGGTCTATGAAATGCTTAATGTACTTTCCAACGATGGATGGTTAGTATTTTTTCTGATTAACTGGAGAATAGCATGGACGTATTCATGAATGATTTCACTGTTTATGGGTCCTCTTTTAATGAATTTTTGAGTAGTCTTTCTTAAGTATTACGTCACTGTATTGAAAATAATATCTTGTTAAATGATGAGAAATTCCATTTCATGGTGCGACAAGTTATAGTTTTGAGAAATTTCATTTTCGAGGATGGTATCCAAGTTGATAAATCAAAATTCGATGTCATTTATAACTTATAATTACCCAAAATTTCATGAGATGTGTGGTATTTCCAAGGTCATGGTTGATTTTAACATCATTTAATTCACAAATTTAGTAAAATTGCACCCCTCTCCCAATTTCTCAAAAAAATAAAAGGAATTTGTTTTGATAAAGAATGTAAAGAAGATTTTAATAAGTTAAAATTTAGTCTCATGTAACCCCCAGTAATCCAACCACATCAGTTGGATTTACCATTTGATCTCACGTGTGACACCCCTAACTACGCATTTGGGGCAGTCTTAACACAAAGGGATGATCGAGATCTATATGTCATTGACTATGCCTCACGTACACTGGACCCTACCCAAGCCAACTACACCTCAACTAAAATAGAATTTCATTCCATTGTGTTTACCTTAGATAAATTCAGGTCATACCTTTTAGGATCCAAATTCATTGTGTTATCAAATCATTATTCCCTCTAGTATCTCCTTAAAAACCCAAAAGGAAAACCATGTCTCATTCATGGGATTCTACTCCTTCAAGAATTAAATTTAGAAATTAGGGTTAAAAAGGAACAGAGAATGTGGTGTATGACCATATCAGTAGGATTCACCCATCCTCAAAGAGTTAATCATCCCCCTGTATTCCAATAAATGACATGTTTCCTGATGAGCAACTGTACCAAGTGAAAGATTCTATTCCTTGGTATGCCGAAATTTTAAATTATTTGGTAGAATCTTTCATTTCTATCAATTTTAAAAAAACCAGGCCGTCTATCTAAAACATGAGTTTCGTTGGAACATTTGGTATGGCCTCTACCTTTGGATCACATACAATGATCAAGTCCATAGGTATTGTGTTTCAGATAGCGAGTTTCAGTCCATACTTAGGTTCTTCCATGCTCTTTCATGTGGGGACCACTTTGGTCCTCAACGAACTGTTCACAAGGTCCTCGATTCCGTTCTCTTTTGGACTATACTACTTTGGGATGCCTGTGACCTTTTTAAACCTTTTCATCACTGTCAAAGAATGGGGAATGTCTCTAAAAGAAATCATATTCCGAAAAACCCTTGATCTTCCATGATATTTTCTATGTTTGGGGCATTTAATTTATAGGACAATTCCCCAATTCATTTAGGAACCTATACATTCTTTAGGAAGTGGAATATTTTTCAAAATGGGTAGAGGAACATGCTACAAGGACTGATGATTCTAAAGTAGTTGTGGAATTTTTGAGAACCCAAATCTTATGTAGGTTTGGATTACCTAGGTTTATTATCAGTGACCAGTGTTATAATTTCTTCAACCGAACAATGAAATATATTTTACATCGGTATAAAGTTAGGAATCGTGTGTCTACTACTTATCACCCACATACCAATGGTCAATAAGAGTTATCTAATAGAGAGGTAAAACAAATTCATGAAAAAAATACTTCAACCCAACAGAAAATATTAGAGTCTTTGACTCGATGATTCATTATTGGTTTACCATACTACTTTCAAAACTCCCATTGGATTGTAAACATATTGGCTAGTATTTGGAAAGAGTTGTCACATATCTTTTGATATTGAGAACCATGTCTACTGGGCCATTAAACAATTCAATTCTAATCTTTCTGGTGTAGGTGCTCAAAAAAAGTTTCAGATTCAAGATATAGAGGAAATCAAAATAGATTCCTATGAGAACTCTTAGATTTATAAGGAGAGAACCAAGGCTGGCCAAGACCATATTCTCCTTCATCGTCAGTTCCACATTGGGAAGAAGGTCATCCTCTACAATTCAGGGATGATGTTTCATCTAGGTAAGCTTCATTCCTACTTGTTTGGACCATACACTGTTACTAATTTCTCTCCATTTGGTTTCTTTCTGGTTCAAAATGAAGAAACCAAGAAAACCTTCACTATCAATGGGCAATGACAACAGTACTTCTATGAATCCATTCCGGAGTCCCTGATGGAGGAACTCCAATTTCAAGAATCAATCTATGAATGACACCCATTGGGATTTATCCTTTCTTCCCACATTCTCTTTTATTATAGTTAGGAAACTACAAACACTAGGTTCGGTGGGGGGGGGTACAATTCTGGGTTAGTTAGGAATTTTCATCATATTTCTTCTTTTTAACCTTTATGATTCATGAATATTATTCTTACTTTCCCCCTTTCCCTCCCCCTCACCTTTGTGCTAGAATATTACTTTTTTTATTCCAAACTTATCATGGAAAATGATTCATGTTTAACCATGTAAGTTATTGAAAATGCATGTGGATTTTTCGTATTTCATATTGTTTTAACATTCAAAAAAAATATCTGATGAAATATGCATTTTAGCAAGAATTCAATAATGTGTTTTGAATTTCTTATAAAATTTTGATCTTTTTCGATGATATAAATGGTAGTATCATTTCGAAACATTGAGAAGAACGATACCTTCTTTATGAATAGTTTAAGGGATAATTGTTTCACTTAATATCTCAACACATATTTTCACCCAACCATGAAGTGTGAAAATTTATTACTTAATGGAAGGTAAATGTAAGTTAGATTGATTTTTATCTACTTTCCAAAATCATTTTTCCATATGTTCATTCTTTATCCGATCTATTTCATTACTTCATCAAATTTACCTATGCATGTGCACCTGTTATCTGACTATTGTACGCCCTAATTAATCAAATAATTAATGGGTTTATATTAGGTAGTTTAAAAACCCACCTTCTTCAACCTTTTATCTTATTATAACTATTACAATTAGTGTCATGATGAGATCAATAATGGGTTGAGCGAAGAGTGTGAGATTTTTTCAGAGTAAAACTTTTAAAAAAAATAAAAAATGATTGGAGTGATGAAATGTACAACATATGGGGATATCATGGTCAATAGATTATGGTTTGACTTCTGGGATTACTTAAGTGAGTGGGTCTTGAAATTTTATTTCAAAGGATGTAGGGCCGGTTCGGTGGAAATTATCATGTAAGTAGAGAATTTTTAAAATAACTTATATTTACTCGATAGAATGTGGAAAGAATAACATGAAATGGTTGTCAAACACACACATTAAGAATTAGTGGCTTGATTAACTTTTCAATTATTTTCTTTGATTAGTATCATGCATATCTTATAATTTTATCTGGATACAATTTTTGAGAAATCTTTTTGCATGATCACTGAGAATAACTCCTCGATGTGATTTTTTATTTGATCTCATTACTACCAAGAATTAAATTTTCAATGAATGATAAATATTTATGAAGTCAAAAATGTCTACACTCACAATTTTTAGAAATATGGATTTTCCTAGGAGTGAAAATGTTTAGGTGTGGGGGAGTGATTGCACTGCGATTCACCGTTTCATTTTCACCCTTACATCACTGTGATAAACTAGTTTTGTATTGAAAATTATAAAAATAATAAAAAATTACACTTTATGTTTTATTCAATTATATTGTTCTTATCATTTTTAAAAAGGAAAATTTTACTTTTTTTGATGATTTCATTGTAGGAGGAGGTGATTTGGATTCCCCAGAGATGATCTAGATGGAAAATGGGCCAAACTGCCTGGCAGCCCATGAACATATGTCCACTATTTTTTACATAAAACGATTTAATTACGTCAAAATGGCCTGAAAATTTGTTGTAGGATCCATAGATTCATGGGATAAAACTCATCTCAAGGAACCCAAGCCCCATTTGTCAATTAATGGGCCCATCCGAACCATTCTGTCTAGGGGAATGAATCTGCAAGAAGTCAACAAATGTGTTATGTATTTTGTAAATATCTAGAACTCTATTATTCCAAATGGTTCCAAAAAATCAGTGGAGATATTAAATACGTGTGGAAACACTTTTATAGTTTTTTCCAAATAGATATTAGACTCTCTATTGGTCTAAAACCAAGGTCCAAGTGGTTTCTCCAAATATGGGTGCTCATAACTACCTTCAAATTTTCCTATAAATTGGAACCTTGGGCTCCTCATTTGTATGTTCAGACAAGGAGTTAAGTGCTTCAAATTTGGAGTTCCTTAAGAGTCCTCTCCCCATCCTATAAGTTCTATAGGACCCTATCCTCACAGGGGATCATGGATGAAGATGAATTTCAACCCGAGCCTCCTCCTCCTCTCAATGGAGAGATAAATGGTGGATGATCATTTCAAGGGAGCAACACATACTTGGGAGGGAGATTCATAACTTGTTATTATACTGGTTTTCTTTAATTTTTGTGTTAAATATTTCACTTATGTTTAACCTTGATTTAATTCTCCTCTAAATACATTTCTTTTGTTATAATTAAGTGAAACACTTTTTATCTCAACACCGATTGGTTTGAGATTTCAAGTGGAGATCTTGGGTTGTTCCGATTGGGAAACACACGCATCCTATTTAACTCAAACATAAATAAGATATTATTATGATTTTGTAGGCTTCAATCTATGATTTATGTCCAATACCTAACAAAATTATTGTTGATTCAATGGTTTGTACTTTTTCCAACAATTTAAGTGGAAAGAGGGGAATCAAGATCTTGACAACCCTCAACCAAAGAATTAAACAAAACCATGTCAATATTTTCAAGAAAAATGAACTATTCAAGATTTTTTAGTTAACTTTAATTGATCTCTTCATCGCATAATTCTAAAACTTCACCTTTATTTATCAACTATTAAACTCTTTAAATCAATTCATTTTCATAAAATGTTTTCAAAACCACCCCCTATTTTGTTCCTTTTTATTAAAAATTCACACTACAAACCACCATTGCACCTTGACAGGTGACATAGGTTCTTCCATATAATATAAATAAATATTAAAATCATAATCAATTTGATGTGTCATGAAAATGCGTTCAAGTGGATAACACACTTTTAGCACGCATGTTTTCTAACCATGCAGTCAAACCGTGCACAGAATTTGAATCAAGATCCTATTTTTTAGGATCTTCCATTATTTTTTCTCTCATTAGCTCTATTGGCCTCAAAACGCACATAAATTTGGATTTCTCTCCATTGAAGTGTGGATAACCATTCCCAAATTCTTGGGAATCAATATGGGTCCCTCCCTTTTCATTTTCAAGCCCGATTCTCAAGGTATATCTTCGTTCTTCCTCATTCGTCTCACGCTTCTATAGGTATACTTAGATCTGCTTCTCCTCTCCTCTTTATTTCATAGATCTATGCATGTTAGGGGTAGATCTAATATTTTATATTCCAATTATGTTGATTTTTGGTCATGATATATCTATGATAAAAGATCTAAGGTCATTTCGTGGAATCTTGACTCGGATTCTTTAGTGTTCTTCGTATGTTTTCAGTTTTCATCAAAACATTCGAGGTAGGTGGATTCACTATCATATCCTCTTGCTACAATTAAATGTAATATTTTAAAATTGATTAAATTGAATAAAATTTATTGTTAAATATTGGTTCAATTCCTGGAATAAATCATATTTAGTGATGATTTATCATTTTTGTGAAATTGTGAAATCTTGATGAATTGTTGGGAAAATTACTTTAGCTTCTCGAATTTAAAATGGTGATTTTAAATTATCAATTTATAGTATTTATAAATGGTTTGTTATAAAAGGTGTTTTTAATAAAAAGTAAATTTTATTGACATGGTTCGGATTGGGGATTGTTTTGATAGAAAATGATTTTCAATAAAAAGTGGATTTTATTGAAAATTCTTTTTGGCATGATCCATGGGAATATTAGTGTGTGTTTTCATATTTCATTTCCAATGCTTGATTAAAATGTTAACTTGTTCTCAGTTGTAAAATTCAACTGGACCATGGGATATAATTACCTTTTGGTGGCTTGGTAGATCGATGAGAAACCGCTCATGAGTATGTATCTGTCATCACGTAGCATGCATGTTTGATTGTATGAATGGGTGGAATGATTCGGGTATGCAAAAAAGGATATTTTAAATCTTTTTAAAGAATTATTAATATTTTAATGAAATTTCAACTTGATGTAAAATTGGTTTTAATAGCACTTGTACACTTTTGGTTGCAAATGGTTTTAGAACTTGTTTATATTTAGTTGTAAACTATTTTGGAGAAATTGTTTTGTATAAATTATTTTTTATTTAAATGTGATAACTATTCATTACAAGTGGAGTGAGTAGGGAATTCAATGGAGGTAGACCTCTATGTTTTTTACTCACCCCTACTTTTGGGTTTCGGTACTTTTGCAGATTCTATCTTCCGATACTGGGGAAAAGGTAATGTATCACATGTTTTAAAACCACTTTGTGATAGATGGACTGTTTGGTGATCTTGAATCATGGAGACTGTCGAGCATAAAGCCTTTTGGTCTTCTTGGATTATTTGGTTTTGCTTATTCTACTTACATGGATAATTGTTTTTTCTTCCACTATTGCACATTTTGTAGTTGTTTTCTTGTAAATAAAATGTTTGAATTGTCTTTAATTGTTCATGCATCATATAGTGAGTTGATTAGTTATGGTTTTTTTGAGTTAATGGATTTATTATTAATGGGTAAATTATCCCACATTTTCATTTGAAACCCTTAGACATTTATTTCCAGCCTTTGTCATCTTGGGGATGTCACTTAAGGCCAAGTAATGACTCATTTTACTCTCAAGACAATGATAATTATCAGGTTATTACACTTTAGGAAAATTATCATTATATGTAATTTTTGATTAGTAGGATCTATATACACCTCAATCTAATACCATTGTGTGATCGGTATGAATTGAAATGTGTATTTTTATTTTAAAAGTGAATTTTTAGTTAAAAACATGCACCACGTAATGAAAATAGGGAAAAACACTTTTATGGTCTTGATACTTTAGGAAAAATGATCCATAAGACATTTGTGACATGAAGGAATCAATTAAATTTCAATATGAGACACAACATGACTAGTATGATTTAAAGTGTTTTTTTCAGTTTAAAAATGAAATTTCTGTTAAATTTTTTTCACTTAATGAAAAAAATTGAAAACAATCAGATTGATTTGATGTTTTAGAAAAACTATTCAAAAATAATTTATGAAAATAGGAATCAACTACACATCTATCTGATATGTGATAAAATAGATATAACTCAAAGTGTGTGTTTTTAGTTTTAAAATGACATCTTAGTTAAAAACGCCTATCATTCAAAGAAATCCAAGATGATACACGCAAATTGTGAAGATATTTCAGTAATTTAGTGCATAAATCATTTGTGATATGTATAAATTAGCTATAAGTCAATCCGAAACATGGTGTGGATGGTAAGACACAAGTTACATGTTTTTTTAAATTTAAATTTTCGTTCATAGCCCACACCACATACTCAAAACTGAGAAAATATGCTCACATTGTCTGGAAACATCATCACAATGATTCATGGAACATTTTTGATATGTAGGAATCAACCACATGTTAATATAAAACATGGTGTGTCAAGTATGAATCAATGTGTATTATTCTAGTTTAAAAGAAACATTTTATAAATTCATTGTATCATATTTATGATTAATTTATTTCATTATAATATTACTAATATAATTTTTTTTTTAAACAGGTACCCTCTTTTGTTTGAGCGAGGGTCATTTATTCAGAAACTGGTAGAATGATCAGTTGCTTTTTATATGGGGTTCAAAGAAAACAATACATTTTTTTGAATTTTTATATATTTGTGAATTATTGTATGTACTGAGTATTTTTATATATCAATGATTGAAATTTTTATAATAATTAAATGGTGTTTTTTATTCTATGATATTAATTTAATTGAAATTAAATTATTTTTTTCTTTTATAGTGTATTTAAATTTTAGTAGCACACTGTTTTAGTTTGGATTGTATCACCCCTATTTTTATTGATGATAAAAGGGAACACATTATCATCATTTTTTAATGATGAAGAATAGAGATTTTATTGAATATATTTTCATATCTGATAAAATTTATGGTCTTTTAATGCCGCTTATATCATCATATCTGTTTTTAGTGCTGATAAAGGGAGATTTTATCATTGCTATTTTTAATGCTGATAAAATCAGTCAGCTTTTAAATCTGCTTACATAATCATCATTTTTTACACCAATGAAGACAATTTGTAGCACTTATAAATATTGTAACTATAGTAGTGTCTTTGGTAACCCACTGAACAATTTCTTCATTCCATGAGCAGGTATCATCCACTTTCGCAAGGGCAGTTAACATCTACTTCTCTCATTTGAAAACGGTCTATGACAGGGAGAGTATCTCGCCCATATAATTTGGTGAACAATGATCCTACCTATACACCATGTTTGACAAGATGTCGATTAAATATATTCCAAAATCTTATATGAGAAAATACTAAACATGGAATTAAAATAAATATTTTTCATAAATGGTGGTTCTTAAACTGCCTCTATTTTCACAGAATCATCATTAAATTATTATTTTACATCAAGTTTCAGTCATTTTTTTATAATGAAAATTTTCTTTAATTGACTGTTGATGAATAAATAAATTTTGGTTTTGGGATATTTCCTTGAAACATAAAAAAACCTACTGCATGTTGACGTATTTGTAGTAGTGTGATGTTGGAGGATTAGTTTGAGTTTGAGTGGGTAATTTCATCCATTTATTCAAAATATTTTTCTAAGGTATTTAATAAGTCATTCTTATGAAGAGGTAACATTGGAGGTCAATACTTATCTACTGGTAATATTCCCTATTACACAGGGGATACAACTTTGCAGGACATGAATGGAATCTCTTCTATGGGATAAGAGATGGCTAATAATGGAAAGGATCCTTCTAGGAATGATGTAGGATGTGGTGAAGATGGACTTTCTAGTTACAATGTGGTTATTGAAAATTATATGTTCAAATAATATGTGTATTTAATATAGGATACTCTATTTAGAGGTGGAAATCCAAGCCTGTAGGTGTCTCCTTTTGGGATGAAACCAAGAAGGGATGATGCTCCTCCCAGTATGGTACCCCATTTTTGTACTTGAGGCCATAGAGAGGTTTCCAGTGAAGTTTTCTCTCCTATTTTAGAAATTTACAAGGGAAAGGATGTTCATAATGCCTGTTCTAATAAAGAAAAGTTGGGTACTAAGGTGGAGAAAAGTGGTAGTCAGATTTTAATCACTACTTTAACTTTTTTACTATGATTGACTCAATCATTGCCATTGATTTTTGTATTTTCAATGCAGAATGTGTCAAGAAGACTTGAGGTTTTCCTTTTAATATGACGATTATTGATGTTTTTAAGAAACCATTGCATGAAGTCTCCAAGAGAAAGTCTTTTGTGGGTACTGTCCATTTTGATTCATAGGGAAGCCACATATTGGCTCATGATTCTACTAATGTGAAGCTAGATAAGGGGGTTTCTCATGGGACTCTACTAGTGCTGATGATTTATTCACATGAGATTCATGATCTTTTAGACGTCTCATCCAAGGTAATTGATGTTGATACTCAATCCTTTTAAGTGGTACCAGAGTCATTGGGCATCAAGGAAGGTACTGTGGGAAGCTGCAATGTGGAGAAGATGAGGTAGTGGAGCGGGAATGTTGGACAATAGGACTCCATGGACAATGTAAGCCATTGGTTAGATAAAGATGGAACAAATGTTCTAAATGATAAGTAACCTTTGATGGTGTCATCAATAAAGGTGGGTGGTTATCTAGACTCCTTTTCCAAGGGTATTGGTGTTGGAGATAAATTATTTGATATTTATGAATAAGAGGCTTTGAAGAATAAGTAGGATACTATCAAGGATGATCGCGGTGGTCCATGGGTCACCCCAAAATAGAGGATAGGACATCATGTTTGAGGTAATGGTAGAGGTTAGATAAATAATTGTCTTACTGTTATAAGTATGGAATGTTTGGTTGTATCCTATTGGTTTTTGTGGCATGTGTAACATGTTATTCATTTTCCAACCCCTCCCTTATATCTTTATCTTTTTGTTAAATAAGTTTTCAAGACCATGGGATTTTAAACGTATGGTTTTCACCATTTGGAGTAATATTCGGTTGATTATCTATTTTATTATGATCACAAATTTATTATTCATTTAATTACATTATTAAATAATCACTAATATATAAATAATATACCTATACTTATTTATATTTAAATATATTTATTTTGGTACTAATCATTGAATATTATTTAATATTTAATAATTAAATAAGATTAAATATTATTTAATTAATTAGTATTATCTAAATATTAATTAAATGTTTTTATTACACACAATAATTATTACTTTTCACAAAATAAGAATTTATTTATAAAAATTGAGGGGTTTGGATGAGAAAATCTGCACAATATTAATTGCTTCTCATAGGAGTGGGTGTGGATGGAGAAATCTAGTTGAAATGGTACAAAATGATAAGTATGTACACTGATATGTAAAGTGAGAAGATGAACTGAGTAGGTAGTGTGGGATCATTGCCTTGATATATAGAGTCATGGAATTTGGGAGATCCTCCTCTTTGATCATCCTCCTCAAACATGGAGCCCTTGTTGTGGACAATGCTAAGTTGAATAGATACTGCCCCACCTCAGTGGAATAAAATTGCTTTTAAACTTGCTGTATGGCCCACATTGCATGTTCTACAAGGTGCAGTTTCCTATTCATTAGGGGATTAAAATGTCTTGACAATTATAATAGATTCCACTGCACCTTAGGCTACAAATATTCTACGTGCACTTCCATAACTACTCCTTCTATCTCTGACAAGTGTAATCATATCATGTATGGGGGATTTATAATTATATTATTTAATTTTTTTATTGAATTATATGAAGAAGCCGTGTATTACAATACCACATGCTCCCATCTCTGAAATCAAGAAGATGCTGATGATTAAGCAATGAAAGAATCAAACCTTGGTGTGGGCCTCTCAGAACCCTTAATATTTCTTCAATAAAATTTTTATTATGTTTTCATGTGGTCGTAATTAACATGCCTCATGCACCATCGAGTATAGAATCCCTACCCTTTACTTAAATAAAAACATGAAATCTCTCCCTATCAAAGATTAAACTCTTTTATTGTATTTCATTTTATTAAAAATGATTCCTATATATATTTATAATAATATTAAAAATCATCTATAATTTGATATTAGGTTCTCACACATCAAGATATGTTTTAACTTAAGACATTATCAAGTTCCACTACCATAGATAGGCTCTCTAACAACAAACAAAATTGGATTTAATAGTGAAAAAAGCATTATTGTCCTAAGAACTATTAAAATGGTCCCCTTTATCAGTGCTACAAAAGTATTGACAAAGGTATAATATTATTAGTGATAGTTTAGAACTGATAAAATAACACCTATATCATCTCTATTTCTAGTACTGATAAATTCCCTACTGTTATAGTGCGCTGTTGAAATTAAATCAAACTACAAGAAATACACCTACATGAAAATACACCTTTATGCCAATTCATAATTTAATTGAATAAAATTTACTTCCAAAATGAAAAAAACACTAAGTTTTATACATTTCAAATAGTTTTTTTCCATTATTACTTTTTCAATTACTATAAAAAAACATTTAAAAACCAAAATGTGTCGTTATCATTGGTACTCAAGAACCCCTCTAAAAAATGCTCGATGATGGTATCAGTTTTCAAAAATACCACACCAACCCAACCAAAAGAATCGTCTTATATTATAAAACAATTCTTATGTTAGATAAATATAATGAAATTTATTAAACATAAATTTGAAATAATACATTAAAAAATGTCTCTTTTAAATAAATGACATAATCGAAGATGTACCGGTCAGACCGTGCATCAGATTGGGGTGGGACTAATTACTACATGTCATAAATGAGCTATGGAAAATTTTCATAAGGTATCAAAACAATCTGAATATATTTGTTCAATTTTGAGTATGAAAGTTTTCTCTTTTAATAAAATGTAATTTTGAACTGAAAGTATGAACTTTGAGTCATACCAATTACATCATGGGTCAGTTTGATGGGATAATAATTATTACACATAAAAAATGACTTATGAATTTTTTTCCTTATATATCAAGAAAATATGTGTTCATTTTCTCATTAATCAATGAGTGACACATGTTTTGAACTCAAATGTCCATTTTAGACTTATGAAAGACACTTTGAGTCATACTGGGCACACTGTTTATCAGATTGTGGTGCAACTAATTTTTTCATGTGAAAAATGACATATATATAATTTTCCCAAATAATTAAAACAATTTGAATGGGTTTTCTTGCTATTGATCATATAACTTATGTTTGTTTTACTAGAATGTCAGTTTTAAATAAAAAGACACATTGGAGTCATAATGGTCACACCATGCATCTTATTGAGGTGAGGTTGATTCCTACACATCACAAATGAATTATGGATGAATTTAATAAAGTATAGAAACAATATTAAGGTTTTTGATAGGATTTATGTATGTCACTTTTTTTAAAAATAATGTCCTTTTAAATGGAAAACATGAACTTTGAGTCATACCAGTCACATATTGTGTCATTTTTACTTGAGACTTATTCCTACATGTCAGAAATGACTTAAAAATTATTTTCCAAAATTATCAATACAATGAAATTGTTTTTATTGGTTTTCAGTAAGTGACACACATTTTGAACTAAAATTTCAATTTTAAAATGATAACAAACACTTTGAGTCATATCTAGCACATAGTGTATCATATTAATGTACGACTAATTCCTACACATAAAAAATAACTTATAGATAATTTATATAAATTATCCAAATAATTTGAATGTTTTTCTCAGTTTAGAGTATATTTCTTGTCCTTTATACTAAAATTAATTTCAATTTAAAATAAAAAGACACACTTGTAGTCATACCAATCACATCATGTGTCAGATTGAGGATAGTTGATTCATACTCATCACAAATGGATTATGGATCATTTTATAGTTTATCAAAACAATATTAGTGTGTGTTTTTGGTTTTGAGTATGTCACTTATGTTTTTTATAAAAATATCATTTAAAATAAGAAACAAAAACTTTGATTTATACCTGTCACATCATATGATAGTGTGATTTGATACTGATTCTAACATGTCACAAATGACTTATGAATTTTTTTACAAAATTATCATGATAATATGAATTCATATTCTTAGTTTCTAGCAAGTGACACATGATTTGAATTGTTATGTTAATTTTAAGCTGATAACGAAAAATTTGAGTCCTATGAGGAACAATGAATAATGGATTGAGATAAGGATAATTCCTACAAATGAAAAATTCCTTATGGATCATTTATTAAAATTATAAAAAAAATTATAATGATTTTTCTTAGTTATGAGTATGTCAATTGTGGATTTTTACTAAAATATCAATTTTAAATAAATAGAGACATATAGAGTCATACCAGTTACATTGTGTATCATATTGAGGTGTATATAATTCCTACACATCACAATAGAGATATGATTTTTTTCCATAATGTATCAAAATAATATAAATGTATTTTCTCTCTTTTGAGTATGTCACTTGTTTTTTACTAAAATGTCATTTTTAACTTAAAACATGCACATTGAGTCATAATGATCACATCACGTGTTGGTTTGATGTGATACTGAATCTTACATGTCAAAAATTACTTTAGAATCATTTTAAAAAATATAAAGAAAATTGGAGCATGTTTTCTTAGTTTTTTGTTAGTGACAAACATTTTTAACTAAAATGTGAATTTAAAACTGATAATAGACACTTCAAGTCATATCATGTACAATTTGTATTAGATTGAGGTGAGGTTGATTCCTACACATCAAACATGATTTATGGATTTTTTTTAAAAAAATTATGAAAACAATCTGAATATGTTTTCTCATTTTTGGGTTTTTCAATTGTCATTTTTACTAAAATTAATGTAAATTTTAAATAAAACGACCCACATGGAGTCATACTGGTCACATCGTACGTAAAATTTAGGTGAGGATAATTGATACACATTAAAAAAAATTACGGATAAGTTTCCTAAAATATCAAATAAATATGAATGTGTTTTATTTGTTTTAAGTTTGTCACATTCCTTTTTAATAAAATCTCATTTTAAATTAGAATCATTTACTTTGAGTCATATTGGTCATAACATGTGTTAGATTTACATGAGACTAATTGATACACATTAAAAAACTAATTCTAAATAGTTTTCCTAAATTATCATGACAATCTGAGTGTTTTTTATCATTTTTCAGCGGGTGACATTTTTTGAACAAAGAAGTTAATTTTCACAGATAACTGCCAGTTTGAGTGATATTTTGTACACTGTGTATCAGATTGAGGTGTGTATGATTACTACACAAAAAAATGACTTATGGATCATTTTCCAAAAGTATCAAAACAATATGAATGTGTCTGATAAGTATATATATTTTTAGTTATCTTTTTTACGAAAATATCAATTTTAAATAAATATACACACTTGGAGTTATACTGGTTACAGTGTGTGTAAGATTGAGGTGCAGTTAACTCATTTACCTCAAAAATTACTTATGGATTGTTTTTATAATGTATCAATAGAATATGAATGTGATTTATTTGTTTTATGTATGTGATGTTTGTTTTGAACTAAATTGAAAATTATAAACTAAAAACATACAGTTTGAGCCATACCGAGAACAGTTTAAATCAGATTGTGGTGATGGTGATTGACCCATTTCCTTGTCTCTGTTATCTCAGTTTCAGCCTTGAACTCCTATCTCTCACAATTGTGAGTAGCTTCAAAAAAACCACCCCAACTCGAGTAAAATAATCAATATGTCTAATAAAAAAATTCAGATATTTGTAAAACTATAAATAAATAAATTAAATATAAATATGAAATAATAAATTAATAAAAAGTAATTTTTAAACTAAGAAAACAAAAATTGAGTAATATCGGGTATAATGTGTATCTGATTGAGTCATGGCTAATTCCACTATGTATTTTTATACTTCAATGCATTCAACATTCTGGGTTATCTATCAATATAGCTATTTGATAACCTGGAATGTTGAATGCATTGGGGAATAAAAAGAAAATTTTATCTTCATGAGTGCATCATCCATGTTGAGTACCTGATCATAGTACATGTGGGATCATCCTTATTGAAAAATTCATTTCTCTATAATCTCTATGAAAATAAAATAAAAAATAATAATTTAAAAATGATAATGAAATTAACTAAAAAAGTTGATAAAATGATGACAAAATCAACTAAATAAGCAGTAGGAAGTCGAATTTTCATGATATATGTGTACATTATGACATCAGCAATGCTTCCTAGTGAATTCTAAATAAATATATTTCATCCTGTGAATATGAGGACTTTTGAAAGCCTGGGTAGTGTTGGGAAAATAAAAATTCACAAAGGATTAATAAATAATTTAAATTAAATAGTAATTATCGTTGAAAATACCTCTTCAAGTATTCTAGTTTGTTGATGGTATATGATATCGCTCATATATTTTTAAATATAATAAAAACAATCTTTTCCAATTGTTTGTTTTAGAAAATTAAGAAACATTAAAAAAATAAATAATTTTTAATATGTATTTTGATAGTGAAATATTATTTTATTCAAGATAATACTTATGAACTTGTCGAAATATATAGGATCCTTGTACCCTTGGACTATCGTCATGTTATGATTTTTATGATATTTAAAAACCACTCAATAATAAAAAAAATCTCATTAAAACATAATATAAAATATATAACTTGAAATTTAGTTCTAAAAACATTGTATGTTGTGTATTAAAAAATAAAAAATGTCATCACTTGTGGTTGGTTTGTTGGGTATCCATGTAGTGAATCCATTTTATAAATATTCAGAGTATCAAAATTAACTACAATGAGTACTCAATACTTCCTAAAAAATTATAATGAATAGGTAATAAAAGTAATAAAAATATATTATATATGATTAAATTGTAGAGTTTTACCACTAAATCATTGGTAATAAAAAGAGTCTGTCATCCAAAGGTTTTCATTCAAACACTATGGCTAGTTTTTCCACTATTGCATCAATTTGATATGAATTTATAGATGTTAGTTGTGTAGAAGTTTGGTGAGGACTAATGAATCAATATTTATGTTCGCATGGTTTTCCCTTCAAGTAGTATTGATATAAATTCCTGAACAAATTTGTATGGTATTTAGTCATAATTAATATAGTAGATCAAATATTGTAAAAAAATCATGAAAATACACCTCATGTATATATTTACAATTGAGACTCCTAGACAGTCATGCATGATGATTTCATTTAAATTTTAAAAGGAAATGTATTCTGTAATGTCCTATTCATGCATTTGTTCTTCAAAACAAACTGTGACATTACTACCATTTTCATACCAAGTATTTGAATGAACATTATATTTTAGTAGATGGAGATATTAAATGGACGGGGTAATGGTGCTTTGTGAAGATATTTTCAATTATTTAGTTGACCCTTTAGATTGTTTTGATTCTAATACTATTTTCACCCAATTCCCTTTGTCTGCATATAATAACATTCATTGGTTCAACTCTTTTTTTATAATTATTATATATTTTTAATTAAAAATATATTATAAATGAATAAATTCTTATCGACATGTTTTTACAAGATCTAAAAACCATGATAAGAATGCTTCAATAGCTTTCTCGACCATATGAATACCTACTTCATCATATTGAACAAGTAGCTCGACCATCGACACATGATCTACATCAATCCTTACTCTCCCATGATTTATTGTTAGTTGTTTTTTGTGTATATTATCTTCTTATATATTGAAAATATTATCCCTAAAAACAAGGTAATGTGTGCATGTTGATGAATATTAATCAAAATTGTTTTCATCCTATAGAATATCATTAATGTAATTGTATCAGTTTTTTATTAATTATAATTAAATAGATAAAAGTATCATAATACTGATTACCTCATCTAAGATAGATCTTTGAGGGGAATGGATCACATCTAATTTTGTGGGGGTAGTGGGGGATCTTCCCACAATGGTTTTCTCAAGTTGTTTATTTTCTTTACTTCCTTACCATAAAATGTTCTTGCAACATGGAATTACAATTAAATATTTACTCCAGAGAAGTTAATCATGCCTGAAACTCTTCCAATTGATTATCTTTATAATCCAATTAATTTATTTTCTCAAGAGTTGTTTGGGGTGTTAGCTGAAATCCAGCACCTCTGACATGTCCACACAGTTATGGCTTCTTCATGGACACTGATAGTAGATTTTATTCTGGTAGAACAGATGATGATTACTATGTCGAAGTTATAAAAAAAGTATAGTAAAATAAGTAAAATTTTTAATTTAATACCTATTTAAAAAAATTATTATGTCATACTTACACACGATTCTCACACTTTTTGTGTGTTTTCATCTATTAGTTTCTCATCATTATTTACACATGCCTCCTTCCATAGAACATGATGTGGGATAGAAGTGGATTTGTATTTAAATTCATCAATCTACATATACTGAGAGAAACAAAATTATGTTGTTTCTTCATTTCATATAAAATAATTATGGTGGATTTAAAATATCTGCCATTTTTTTCAGTGAAGCATACCACATCCTTGATTTACGGTATGGGTGTGTTTGGTTTACTACTCATTGCTTATTTTCAACACTCAGTTTTTGTTCCATAAATTAAAAATTCTTAATCAAAGTGATTAACTCATGTATTTTCAAACAATTTATTACGATCTAAAATGTACATGAAATGATGTCTCCACACGCCAACTAATAAATACATCCCACGATTCTTGTCTTATTAAGAGTGTATACATCTATAGTGGGCGAGGGTTTATCTTCCCATCAACAACTTTGAGATGAAACTTAGAAATAATTGTATGAAATACTTTATTATCCATTCTATAAAACATTAATATAAATCTTCCTTTGGACTAATCTGCTATAAAAGCAATATTAAAGGGACGATGAAAAGTAAGTAAATGTTTAATTATATTTACTTTTTAGTAAAATAAATTAAGTATGTGGTAAGGTTACCATAATCTCTTCCCAAATCAGTGACTTTATCCAAGGAACAACATTGTAGCATGAATCTATATCAATCAGCACACGCTGTCAAGTTGTGTGATCGATGAAACTACTAAACATGACCTTGTTGGGGTTAATAGCTAAGCCATGTTCATTCTATCCAACCTCCATTTTGATGCCTTTATCTCTTTACTTAATTTTTTTTTAAAACACCATCATGCTACGATGGTCCTGTTTTTTCTAGTACATCGATTATTCACCTTATACTAGTACCTCGGGTTCAACATCATGAATTTGTTATTCATTTAGATTAGTATAATCAGGATGTGTATAATGATTTTCTTCTTCTCTATTGGGATCACTATCTGGTTGAGAAACATGATGTTCCTCGGGACTGGGAGAATCAATATGTGCATAAGACATTATCTATAGATGTGGTAGAATATTTATTTTAGATTACATATGTAACGACCTAATGTTTTATCAATGGAAATTACCTTCTTATGATTATGTCATATTATCCCATGAAATCACAACACAATGAACTACTAAGTACTATGTAACCTTTAAACAAAATATTGTCACTTCTGTGATTTGATTTTCAAAAATCTGACATACACGGTTGAAATCAGTGTGATGTTTGGAGTCCGATAAGACAAATTTAATTTTTTGGTAAATAGTAACTTACCCTCATGAATAGTAATGTTACCCTTATATATAGTAATATTAATCTTATGAATATTAAATCATCCAAAGGAATAGTATCCTCATCAATGAATGTATATATAAAATGTAGGCATCTTATAAGTGATAATATGACCATAGAAAAAGTATTGGTATTTTTCTAAGTCATAAATAATTATTTATAATTAATTAATTAATTTAAAATAAAATGTATTTTCATAAATGGTTTTCATAAATTAACAATTTTATGTCTTCTAGTTTTAAGATAATTTTATAAGACCTTATGTAATATTTTAAAACATTATATAATCGGTTGTAGTTTTAAAATTTGTATTTTTCAAGTAAATTATTATTTTATTTGAAAATTAAATTAATTATATTTAAAAAATTATTTTTGAAAAATATAATTCATTTTTGGATTCTACATGTCAAAAAATGGTAAGGGTTAATTTTTGGTATTTTTCTGAAATACTTGAATTTTTGGTGAATTATAAAATACATTAATTTACCTTATCAGTACATTATAACTTAAATACACTATTCCTGATATCATGAGTGATGTAAGAACCCAAATATAGAACTCAAATTCACTTATTACTATTTTTTTCATTTAATCATCATTATTTATTATCTTGTGGAGAAATAATAAATTAATGAATATAATATTGAGAAACCCCTCTCCCACCACTATAAATATCACCCCTCACACCCTCATTACTTCACACCTCTAAAGCTCCAAAAATTGTCTAAATTATTCCCAAAGATATTCCCAATCCCCTCACCCACGTCCAATAACACTTGTTCTGATAAAAAGACCAAAACCTCTTTTCTAACAAGGCTCTCAAATGAGATAAACTCAGGATGTAAATTCCTGTTTCTGATTCTTCTATTTTCTTTCAGGTTCTTTTCTTTTCTTTTTTAATTCCTCAAATCACTTAACAAAAAATGGTATGATAACTCTAGTAACACACATTTATTGGAAATATATTTTTCTAATGGGATATTTTAATGTAATCTCTCTTTCCCCCTCCTTTTATACTATAAATGACAACACCATCTGGGATGTGTTGATTTATCACATTCAAGGACAACGTGTTTTAAATTTGCATTAAAATATTCTATAATGATCATGAAACCATTTTTATGGTTGAACCAGACCATTATATATTTATTTTTTCGTATTTAATGTTCTGTAATCCTTATAAATTCATGATCTGAAATAAAAATACAAAACAAGTTAATTGGGATCAAATCACCAAGTTAATTCAATCATTTATTATTAATGTTTTATATAATGATTAAACATAAATATAAATAACTATAGGAATTTTGTAACATTTTAATCTTATTTATGTTCACTAATGTCATATAACATCAATTTTGTACAACCACTTTCATCATACATGTGTATCTAACCAAGAATATAAGTGAACATATCATTAAAACCAAAGAAGAAAAGAGATCCAAACAATAAAATTGAACCTCATTAACAATAAAAAATGTTATTAATTAACTCAAAAATGTTATAATAAATTCATTAAATATAATAATGGTTCTATAATTATTAATTAATGAACCTAATTTAATTATTCAGGTCATTAACATCAAGCAAAGATCGTCATCGAACTTAAGGTAAGGGATCCTCTCTATCTCACTCTTATTCCAGAATGTCCTCTATGTTATGACAATTTATGTGTAATTACTAATGATGTGGTATAATTTTTCACCTCCCCCATACTTCCCTCATGATGGTTAAAAGATTAGAAACTTATTTCTCTCTCATTAATCCCGCCTATGTACACCCGATACCATATTGATATTCCGTAAGGGATTCTACCCGAACCTCCTTTATTCATTCGAGTTGCTCTATATTTCTTTTTACGAAAATGAATATGCCTTTTCTTTTTTATGTAAAACTTATATATAATATTTATATTCTCCAAACGTAGATTTCAATATCCATCCCTCATTCTCTTTTGGGTATATACAGGTTTTTAAATGATTCCCACCTCAATGCTTTTCGATAAGAAACCCCAGTTTAAGGAAACTTTACAAATTCTTTCCCATCATCATGTACACTAAATAATATATTTTTAATCCACCATTGTATTTGTAAAACCAAAATTTTTATTATGAAATCATTATTGGTTCACTTTTGGTTTATATAAATGATCGTTCCCTTTTACTTTTTAAACAAGCTTTTATATTTTCATTTAAGCGCACGAAAACATTTAAACTATAATGTTTCCCAAAAACACATTTTTCATGTTATTACTTCAAGTTGATATCACTTATCATGATTTATGGATATTTTTTCCTCTAATATTCTATGAATTATCTAATTAGTTTCCTTCATGGACACTTTTATGATACATTCATTTGTTATTCCATATGTCATGATTATGATACCCAATTCATTCATTAGGTAACCCTTATGTTTATGTATCATTGATTATGTATGATTTATAATGTGGAAAAAATATTCATGAACATGTTAATATGGGTGCGCCCAGATATTTCTCAAATTCATTGGGTAAAGTTGAGTCTCAGGAGATGTTGTGTGCAACAGTCTTGGCGGTTAGCCTTGGCTTGTGCTACCGTGTGAAACAGACTTGGTGGTTAACCTTTACCTGTTATCCTCTATGTGTAAAAACCCTTGACTCGTTCTAGATTTATGTTTTATGTTGCTGACAAATTATTATAACTCCGTGTTTATATGATCCCACGATTATATGTTATGATTCCATGTATTCCATGCCTTTTATTTTCATTATGCCATACCTTCTGAACCATGTGCTAAATCTTTATTACTGTTCTTTTTCCCTCTCTGATATTTTATCTCATCACTTCATTCATGTGATCCCCAGGGTACCCTACCCATATGTAAGGGATCAAAGGAAGTCAGGGGCTCTTTATGAAGATTAAATAAATAACTGTTTTTAGTCCCATGTTTTCAGTTTTATGTACCTAGTCTTCAATGACACTAGACATTACGATCCTTGGATTATACTCTAATGTATAATTATGCTTTAAATCATGTAATGTTATATATAAAAGTATAGGGTTTCTATAGTTGGTATCAGAAGATGGTTCAGCTATTTTTGGAGATTATGAATAGTAAAATTTAGTAAGAACCTTATGGATGTGACTAATTATAAGAATACACCACTAAATTTTGGTAAGTATAGAGTAAGTAGTTTATCAAGAAATTATATCTCTGTCTAGATAAAAACAACTAGAGGTGGCTCTGGAACAAATGTAACTATGGGTAAAACCTGAAAAACATCACTTTGAGATAGACTCAAACCGAAACTGGTGCACGAAAATAGGCCTTGCTTCACTCTTAGTTTGACACTCCCGTGGGATATGCCTTGGTAAATTCACGAGATTGGTACAAACCATTATTAAGGGAATAAAAAAGCCAATAAGAATATAAGTTAAGAAATCAATCAAGGATAACCTAGATTGAAACATAAGGAATCACAAGTTAGGATATACTTCTACTTTACAAGTTTATCCTCTTATGTTCATTGTTTTCTTTTTTATGCTCTATGGATAAGTATTCAAGACCTATAATTTTATGTTATTTTTATTAGTTGACGACAAGGAATAGAATAACACGTGCCAAAAATCAATGTGATAGGTAATGTGAATATTAACATAATGATATTCCTGATATGATGGGAATGAGTGATTAGAACTTCATGATAGTACTTTGTCAGCCGGTTCAAGTTATTAATAATAACTTGAATCATATGGAACACCCTCTTGAAAAGAAATAGAAAGTTTCCATTGAATATTTCATGTGGAAAAGGCCTCCCATGTTTAGTGGATCTTCTGATCCCATCCTTACAGAACAATGGATTATCTCCATTTAAAATATATTCTCTATCCTGAAATTCTTAAAAGAATAGAAAGTCATACTGGCGGTTTATCCTTTTTATAGGGAAGTTGATCAGTGTTGGACACTGGTCAGGAATACAAAGCCCCAGGAGGAAATTGATACCTTGGATTGGGAGGAATTCAAGAGAATGTTTTTCAATAAATATTTTCCCCCAAACCTCCATCTCAATATGGAAAGAGAGTTCCTCAGACTCAAGAAGAAGAAAGATGATTCAATCCGAACGTATGAAGAAAAATATACAAGGATTGAAAGGTATGCCTCTGGCTTTATCATAAACACCAAAATCAAGGTGGATCACCTCTTTAGAGGACTAAAACCAAGTCTCCAAAAAGCGATGGTGATTCGAGACTTTGATAGTTATGGGGATCCTTTCTGGTGTTCCCTTAAGGTTGAAATGGAGATCAAATACTCTTAGTGGTATTGTGGGCCCGATGAAAAAGAGAGGAAAATGGAATCAAATGTGGGCAGTTCTGCAAATAAATTCCATGATGGAAAGAATCCTGATCACCCCATGTGTAAAAATTGTGGGATGAAGAATCCTGGGAACTGTCTAAATAGAACTAGGAATTACTTCAAATGTGGAAATTTGGGACATCTAGCTATAACTTTCCAATGAGATATGAAAAATAACACAAATTTGGAAGAAGAAAAGTAGGTTCAGATAAATAATCATCTTGTAGTGCAGTGTTACAACTTCAAGGAGAATGGGAATTATACGAACAATTTCCCTAAGCCGAGGGTTGTCAGAGGAAATCAAAAACATCCTCCAAGGTAACAAGGAATGGATTATTCTATCACTACTACTGAGGTGGAGCCGTAAAATGATGTGGTGATAGGTTCTCTAGTTATTCATTCAAGAATAGATAACATACTATTTGATTATGGTTCTACAAATTCTTTCATGTCTTTCATGTTTAGTGTAACTATTCAAAAACCACTTCAAAATTTGGAGGATAAGTTATCTGTGAGAAAAAAGAATGGAGAAATTATTCTGTCCATGGATTATAACACCTCCCTAGTTAACGTTTGTAGACTGATCCTCCCAAAAAAATATCATCATACTTTTTTTAGTTTAGTTCGATGATATCATGGGCATGGATTAGCTATCTTTATAAAAATACAACATCAACTATCGAGAAAGAGAGATCACTCTTTATATCCTGAAGAATCTATAAATTCATTAGAAGTGTAAGGAGGAAGACGAATCTCATTTAAAATCATTTTCTCAAGTGTGGATATTAATTCCTTATGAGAAATCATGTCTAGCTCAAATGACTGAGAGAAAGGAGTGAATAATTCTTGAAGACATGACCATTGTGAGGTATTACACTGATGTATTCCCTGAAGAGTTTCTTGGTCTTCCTTTGGATTGAGAGTTTGAGTTCTCAATTGAACTTATTTCTAGATCTCTACCTATATCATAGGCACCTTATAGAATGGCCACCATAGAGTTGGAAGAGCTGAAGAAGCAGTTACAGAAGAATCTGGACAAGTGTTTTATATGCCCGAGTGCTTAATTATGGGGGAAGACAATCCTTTTCATCAAGAAGAAGGATGGTTCAATGAACCTCTATATTGATTATGAAGATCTCAATAAAATCATGATAAAGAACAAGTATCCCCTACCTCATATATAAGACTTGTTAGATTAGCTTTATGGGGCCAATTATTTCTCGGAGGTGGACCTTCGGTTGGGATATCACCAATTAAAGGTTAGGAAGGATGATAATCCCATGAATACCTTTTGAATGAGGTATGGATACTTTTAGTTCATAGTGATTCCCTTTGGACTCAATGATTCTCTAAAAAAATTCATGGATTTAATGAATAGAGTCTTTAGATATTACCTTGAAAAGTTTATGGTTGTATTTATTGATGATATTATGAAATAATCCAAGAGCAAGGAGAAATATAATGAGCATTGGAATACTATACTGAAGACTTTGCAATGGGAGAAGCTTTATGAAAAGTAAAGTAAATGTGAGTTCTTGATGTAGGAAGTATCATTCTTGGGGAATGTTATCACTAGAAAGGAAATATTTTTGGGCCCTTCCAAGAAAAAAGTGATTGAAGGGTGGCCCAAACCAACATCTATAATGAAGATATGAAGATTTATAGGTCTATTTTGGTATTATCGACGATTTTTTAAGAGATTTTCACAATTCTCAAACCTAATGACCAAGATGACAAGGAAGGGAGTAATGTTTGTCTAAACTTAGGAATGTGAAGACTGTTTTAAGGAGTTGAAAAAGAGGCTAATCCCTACATCAATATGCACCCTCCCAATAAGTGGAGAACTCTTTGTGGTGTACAGTGATGATTAAAAGAAGGGCTTATGTTGTGTGATGATGCAAAATGATAAAGTGATAACCTATGCCTCATGGATTCTAAAACTCCATGAGAAAAACTATCCTATTCATGATATGGAGTTGGAGGCTGTGATATTTTCATTAAAAATATAGTGATATTATCTCTATGGGGATAATTGTGAGATATATATTGATCACAAGAGTATCAAATATATATTCACACAAAAATATCTTAATATGCACCTGCAAAGATGGATAGATCTCATCAAATATTATGACTGCTCAATCCACTACCATCCCGGTAAGGAAAATAAGGTGGCATATGCTGTGAGTATAAAATATTCTACATCTTTATCAATGATGAGAATTGAAAAGGATCCAATCCTCTTAGATTTGTATCGTATAGACATGGGAATAATTAAGGGAGGAACATCATCAATCCTTTCTCAAATTAATTCTCAGCCATCCCTTTTGGAAAAAATAATGGATGCTCAAAGAAAAGATGTGGAAATTCATAAAAGTATAGAAGCCATTAAAAATAGTAAATCACTTGAGATCATGATTGATGAGGAAGGAGTTGTATGATTAGGGTCACAATTATATGTACCATCCAATCCAAAGATAAAGAAGTCACTTTTGAATGATTCACATAGCTCAAAATTCTCTATCCACCCAGGGAGCACAAATATGTATCAAGATATCAAAGAGAACTTTTGGTGGGACAACATGAAGAAGGATATTGCTTAGTATACATCAAAGTACCTAGTATATTAACAAGTGAAGGCTAAAAGATATAATAATAAGGGAATGATGCAACCACTACCCATACCAACATGGAAGTAGGAGAACATCACCATGGACTTTTTCACTGTACTTCCAAGTACATCAACATGAAACAATGCTATATGGGTCATTGTGTATCATCTTATAATGATATCTCACTTTATCAGGATTTGAGAAAAATTATCATTCAATCAACTTTCATATATATGTATCAAATAAGTGGTAAGGTTTCATGAAATACCACTATCTATTATATCTGATTGAGATCCAAGATTTACCTCAATGTTCTGGAAAAGTCTCCCACAAGCTCTAAGCACTGAACTGAACATTAGTACGGTTGTTCATCCTCAAACTGATGGAAAATATTAGAAAACTATTCAGACACTAGAATTTATATTGAGATCACATTCTATGGACCACAAAGGATGATGGGACCAACATCTTCCACTATTTTAATTCTCCTACAACAAAAGCTTCTACCCGAGCATCCGAATGGAACCATACAAATCCCTTTATTGAAAAAGGTGAAGAACACTGGTGTGTTGGGATGAATTTGGTGAGCATAAGCTACTAGGACCTGAAATGGTCAATGAAACTGTGGAGAATGTGAAAACAATTCAGCATCACATCATGGTAGCCCAAATTCAACAGAAGAAATATATAGACAATCATCGATAATACCTTGAGTTTGAAGTTGGAGGCATGGTATTTCTTTTCATATCTCCATGTAATATGGTCATGAGGTTTGGTAACAAAGGAACATTATGTCCCAGGTACATCGATCCCTTCGATATTCTTGATCGTGTTGGGGTTGTGGCCTATCGACTAGCACTTCCACCTACCATGTCCAAAGTACATGATGACTTTCAACTATCGCACTTAAGGAAGTATATACCTGACCCGTAACATGTACTCTCTTTATAGGTGGTATAGTTGGAGAATGATATTTCTTATGAGGAGCATCCAGTGAAAATCTTGGATTGTAGAGAAAAAGTTATACATAAAAAGACTACTCACCTGGTCAAACTACTATGGAGGAACCATAAGTACGAAGAGGAAACATGGGAACTGGAGGAAGTAATAAAGTAAAAGTATCTACACCTATTTATGGCCTAGAATGTAAAACGGAATTTCGAGGGAAAAAATTCATAAGGGGGGAATAATGTAATAACCCAATGTTTTATCAATGGAAATTACCCTCTTATGATTATTTCATATAATCACATTAAATCACAAAAAAAAACTACTAAGTTCTATGTGACTATTAAATATAATATTGTCACTTCTATGATTTGATTTTAAAAAATCTGACATATAGAATTGCGATTAGTAATATGTTTAGAGTTTGATAACACAAACTTAATTTTTTGGTGAATAGTAACTAACCCTTATGAATATTAATGTTTTCCTTAAAAATATTAATATTAACCTTATGAATATTAAATCATTGAAATGAATTGTATCCTCACCAATGAATGTATAAATAAAAATTAGGCATCTTCTAAGTGATAATATGACCATAGGAAAAGTATTGGTATTTTTGTAAGTCACAAATAATTAATTAAAATTAATTAATTAATTTAAAAGAAATATTATTTGGTAAATGTGGTTATAAAATAACAATTCTATGTGTTCTTTTTTTAATATAATTTTATAAGACCTTATGTAATTTTTGAAAACATTATAAAATCAGTTATTGTTTTAAAATTTGAATTTTTGAATTAAATTAGGATTTTAATTAAAAATTAAATTAATATATTTATAATGTTATTTTTGAAAACAGGATTTCATATTTAGATTCTTCACATCAAAAAATGGTTAGGGTGAATTTTTCGGATTTTTCTGAAATACTTGAATTTTTGGTAAATAGTAAAATACATTAATTTACCATATAAATACATTATAATTTAAAACCACTATTCCTGAAATCATGAGTGATTTAAGAACCCAAATATATAACTCAAATTAACTTAGTACTATTCTTGGTCATGTAATCATCACTAATTCTTTTCTTCTGGAGAAATAATAAATTAATGAATATAATATTGAGAAAACCCCACTCCCCCACTATAAATACCACCCCTCACACCCACATTAATTCACACCTCTCAAGCTTCAAGAATTGTAAAAATTATATAAAACCCTCTTCCCTAGTCCCTCTCCCATGTCCAACAGCCCTTGGTATGATAAAATGACCAAAAACTCTTCTCTAATGAGGCTCTCAATGGAGATAAACTCAAGAGGTAAATTCTTCTTTTCGATTCCTTTATTTTCTTTCAAGTTATTTTATTTTATTTTTACATTCCTCACCACCCTTCACCCAAATGGTATGAAAACTCCAGTAACGTACATGTACTTTAATTCTATTATTAAAATGGGATAGTTTATCATAACCACTCATTCCCCCTCCTTTTATACTATAAATGAAAACACCGTCCGAGGTGTGTTGATTTATCACATTCAAGGACGACGGGTTTCCAAATTTCATTACCATCTTCAAGGATGGTCATGAAACCATTTTAATGGTTGAATAATATCATAATATATGTATTTTATTTTATTTAATGTTTTTTAATCCTTATAAATTCTTGATGTAAAATAATAATACACAACAAGTTAATTGTGAGCAAAATCCCCAAGTTAATCTAAGCGTTTATCGTTAATGTTTTATATAATGATTCATCTTCCATAAAAATAAATAAATGAATTTTATAACAATTTAATATTATATATTTTCACTAATTTCATATAAATTAAAAATCGTGGATGACCAATTTCATCATACATGTTTATCTGAAGGAGAATATAAGTGAACCGATCATTAAAACCAATGATGCAAATGGACCCAAACAATAAAAGTGATCTTCATAAATAATAAAAAAGGTTATGAATGAACTCAAAAAGGTTATAATAATTAATTTACATGAAATAGAGGTTATTTAATTATTAATTAATGAACATAATTTTATTATTCATGTCATTAAGATTGAATGAAGATCACCATTGGACTTAAGGTAAGGGATCCTCTCTATCTCACTCTTATTCAAGCATGTCCTTTATGTTATGGAAATATATGGGTAATTTCTAATGATGGTGTATAAATTCTAACCTCCCCCATACTTCCCTCATTATGTGTAAAAGATGATAAATCTATTTCTCTCTCATTAAGCCCTCCTAAGAACACCTGATACCATGCCGATATTCATTATGGGATTCTACCCGAACATCCTTTATTCGTTCGGGTTTCTCTATCTTTGTTTTTAACCAAATGAATTTGTATTTTATTTTTGGGTAAAACTTATATATATTGTTTATATACTCCAAACACATGTTTTAAGATCCATACCTCATTCTATTTTGGGGATTTACCTGTTTTTAAATGATTCCCACCTCAATACTTTTCGATAAGCAAACCTATTTTAAGGGAACTTTCTGAATTCTTACCCATCATTATGTACACTACATAATCTATTTTTAATCCCCCATTTTATTTGTAAAACCAAAATTTTGATTATGAAATCCTTCCAAGTTTAATTGTGGTTTTATATAAATGATCATTCCCTTTTATGTTTTAAATGACCTTTGATATTTTCCTTTAACCGCACAAAAATTTTTAAATTCTAAAGTTTCCCAAAAAACTCTTTTTCATGTTATTAATTCAATTTTACATCACTTATCCTTATTTATTACTATTTTTACCTGTAATAGTTCATTAATTCTCTAATTCCATTCCTCCATGTACACTTTTATGATACATTGATTTCTTATGACTTATGTCATTATTATGATATCCAATTTTTCTATAGGTAACCCTTATGTTTATGTATGATTGATTATGTATGATTCATAATGTGGAAAAAATATTCATGAACATGTTAATATGGGTTATCTTAGATAGAACTCCAATTAATTGTTTAATGTTGAGTCTCATGAGACATTATGTGCAACAGTCTTAACAGTTATCCTAGGTTTGTGCTACCAGGTGAAACAGTCATGGTGGTTAACCATGACTTGTGATCCTCCATCTGCAACGAGTCGTGACTTGTGATAAATTCATGTTTTATGTTGCTTCCACATTATTATAACTCCATGTTTATATGATCCCATATGTTTATGTGATGATTCCATGTGTTCCATGCCTTTTATATTCACTATGAGATGCCTTCTAACCCATGAGCTAAAGCTTTATTACTATGATATTCCCTTACTGGGATTTTCGTTTATCCCTTCGTTCATGTGATCCCTAGGGCATCCTATGTAGATTTAAGGGATCAAAGTAAGATAGGATCTGTTTGTTACGATTATATAAAGATATGTTTTTTAGTCCCATGTATTCAATTTTACGTACCTAGTCTTCAAAGACACTAGACATTACGATCCATAGCTGGTACTCTAATGATTATACTTAAAATCATGTAATGTTAATGTAAAAGTATAGGGTTGATATTAAGTAAATGTAGCAATAAATATATAATAATATGATTCAACAAAATCTATATCACAAAAAAATATAACCTGAATATGGAAATCTATTTTTTAAAATGTTGAATGGATTTGAAACCTCCATCGAGTATCCAAATCCCTTCACTATGGTCACCTATGACATAGAATACCCCTTCTACATTGGGACCACTAAAAAATGATTTTGATGTCCCAATTAAAAGGTCAACCTCAATTGAATTTTCATATGACCCTTAAAGGGTTTTGGTCAATAACAGAATAATTGACCACTTTCAGTTTGTGGGATCTAGAATATAAAATACATGTAATTCCTATGATGCAGTTATATATCTTTTTTATTTGTACCCTTCCATACTAAAATCAAATTTTATGAACCACAATTCATTTATTTTAACAAAAATCTAATTATTAACACACTACCATTTAAAAATAATCACTTGGAATGTTGTATAATCCAACTTCCATATTTGTTTGATGATTTAAAAGTATCACATATTCAAATAAATTGGATTTCTGTCCTTTATACCAGTTACATGCATCACTTTAACGATAATTTTAACTCTACTATATTTTACGGTACTGCATTAATAATTGTCATTTGTATAGAATTTTTAACCATTAATTAAATAATCTCTACAAGAAAATACATTCACACTTATTCCTCTCGCTAGCCATCTAAATCGTTCAAAAATTGGATCTATATTTTCATCTGTCTCTCTAAAAATATGGTGTCAAAACCATCCTATAAAGTTTTTATTTTGTGAATTTGATATCCATATTTCATCCCTTGATGGATTAAAATTCAAAGTATTTTTTTGGGCTTCAATAAATATGGAAATGTATAAACTATTATAAAAAACATAAAGGTGGGCCTGATCCCGATCTATAATAGTGATTGTGACAATATCTATTCTAAAAATTCCTTAAACCACAAGCTAACTAGTGTGATAATATTTTGGTAGACCAATGTTTTCCATACCAGATATGTAGTCTATATATAATTAAATGGATTCCTCAAAAATATATCACTTCACAAAACAACCTTCTATCCAACTTCAATATTTGAATTACCCTTTCAAAATAATCATATACCTTTTAATGGGATACATCCATCTATAATGTATATGACCACATAGTTGAATATATCTTACAAAGTTAACCATCATATCAAATAATTATAGTGGGAAATTCACTTCCAATTCACATAATATTGTGTAAATTTATTTTTCCCTAGTTGGAAATTTTTCTGGGTCTATTACTTTGCTGCATATATGTTTGACCAAGAAACAGAGCATGGTTAATGTATTAAAAATATTCACGGTAAAAATTAATTGTAAAGATACATGTATTAGATCATGAACCAATACATGAAAGTCATATGATTTTAGATCCTTCAACTTTAAATCAGTCATTGAAACATTATTATTCATATTCAATGAATACACCTATAAAACCTATATATCATTCACAAAGGTGAAAAACTGATATCTCATTGCCTAGAAAGAGTGTAAGTATATAGATAATGAAAAGTTTATTTTTCACCATTCAATGGAACTAAATCCTCATGTATTCCCATGTCAATCATGTCCAACCATGTCTTAATTCCAACCTTTATTTTGTCAGCTGCATTTATTAACATGCAATGAAACTATCACATTCATATTTTTCAAAATGAACAATATCAAGATAATTCTTGACATACAAACAATTACAGTATGGTAATTAAAAAAATGAACTATTTTTCCAAATGGTTTTCATATGGGTTTTCAAAAATGGATTACCAAAACCCGTGTCCATATATGTTACTTTATAAAACAGTTGATCACATGTTAGTATTGATAGTGTTTTACATTATGATAAAATTCAATCTAATGATGTCATCTATGATGGTACTTATTTTACTACGACATAAATATATGGTGTCTTAGAAACAAAGTATTCAATGAATGTTTTAACCAAATTAAATTTATGCCTTATTCCCAAATGGGACACCCTTGAGTTCCGTTAATGCTATATCCTAAAAAATTTATATAATCAATAAATTTGTCTCTCATCCTGTACAATATGGATCTCAACATGAAATTTTCACTTCTGTAAGAATCATACAACATAAAACCTGAATCCCAAAATAATTTCAAATCATTGATCGATGGATCAAAATAAAAATCAATATTATTACCTGGTTGTTTTTGTCCTTATATAAGTAGGGATAACATAATGTGTTTTTGTTTCTTGCATAACCATTATGGTAAGTTATAATTTACCAACATAGGTGGACATGTATTGTGACTGTTTTTCTAAAAACCAAAAGGATCACTCCATCTATATATGGATCAAGATGATGGTTTATCAGCTTGTTTTAGAATATAGGATACTCATGATCAATTTATTCCACTTAGGAGAGTCTAATGGGTGATGAAGTTTACCATATTTATTTCTTATATTTTTTTTCCATGTAAATTTCCTTATAGTATCTTCACATATATATAGGATCCTCAACATTGTAATGATTTGAAATTACAATACAAATTTCATAGGACTTGATTCATCATTCTTTTATCAAGAAGCACCACAATTTGGGAATTATTTAAGTGATTTGTGGTACTTGATAAATACTATAATATTATTTGGAGAGGAATGTATTATTTCAGTGATCATACCCATTTAACATAGAATTTTTTAGAGTCATATGTTCTACTAGGAAGCGCATTATCTTCGAGGACCATATCATTCAAGAGATTAATTTGTTTAATAAAATAGGTATCACTCTATCCATTGCTATCTTTTAATTTATACAGCATTATTGTGGCTGAAAATATTGTATATTTACTACAACTAGCATACAATTCCATATTTGTACTACCCTTTAACTTATTAAACAATTTTGGGCAATCATGAAGCTCTTCTTCAACTGTATTTGTCATTTACTCAATACAATCATCATCATCATTGACACCTATAATCACATTCATGATACAATATTCTTTATTGTACACACTTTTAATCATATAAGGTTATCTATAAAATATAGTGTTGTCCCAATAACTGAATACATTCACTTTTTCACCATGTCAAGACCAAAATTTACAACTTCATTATATTCCATGATAGATCAAGTGTTCTTACAACCCCTATTGACTAATTAGGCTTGAATAACAATAGTGTAAGCATGGAAAAAGTATTTGAGAATGGTCATATAAAAGATCTTTTGAAAACATGATGAACTCTTTCACCCCATCCTTATAATCTTTTTTCATATGATTTCCATCCATCTATTTTCGATTCATATCCATCCCAGTTGATATGGTAATATTGATTTCTAACATAATAAATAAATAATAAAAAGGGGAAATTCAAATAAGGGAAACCCAAAATTTGAATTTTTCAAATAATGTCAACATGATTTAAATGAAATTGGTAACTGAATTTAAGAAAATAATTACTCCACTAGTGGTAGGTGTTATCTTATGAATTCTTCCACAATGATCATAGGTACCTGGTATGGAATTAATAATGCTCATGGTAGTTCAAGAAACATAATTATGTGTCTATAAGAGATGAGGGATGTGTCTCATAGAAAAAAATTCAATAATAACTATTTGATAAATGAAGCTGATGAGGATAACATCTGTCTCCTTAAATCTAAATGATACCAAGATGGGGAGTTGCTGAAGCACTAAATAACATTTCTTAGTTTGTTGTCTAAATTTGATTAAAGAAGTAGCATCAGTATTATACCTATATGGGGATCCATGTTTTGTGTGATTGTGAGAATGCTCAATCGGATGGTCCTATATTCACTCATGCTGAGACAACTATTAAATTTTAAACATTATAATAATGCCTTCAATTACTCCATGAAAAGGAAAAATATTCTGGTGTGAGGAATGAATTTTACTAGCATTTAGCTTCTTGTGAGGCCAAGTTTGTGGGATTGGGGTTATGGTAGAAATCATATGGTCTGGATGGAGTTAGTTACATTCCCTTTACATTGTGTTATTATAAATCTATATTATATAAGAGGAGAGATTTTTTGTTTCTAAGAGGTCACTGCAAGATAATATGATTTTATATATATAGATACAACCCTTTATACTTACACATTTATGCTTTTATAATTATAGATACCAGGTATCCAATTGAATTTATAAATATAGATACAACTCACCTTTTTTGAAACATATTTTAAGGAGTGTTTGAAAAAGAAAAGTAAATTAGTAAGTGAGTGGATCAAGCCTTTAATTAACAATAGAGGGTAATTTTTAAAGGGTAATTGTAAAAGAAGACATATACCACTTATTTATCTCGCATTATTAATGATAAATTAACACTACCCTAGAATATTCAATAAATTCTATTCCTAATCTAGTTAAGCCTATATTCTATAATATAATATTTTTCTTCAGATTTTTATTTTTTAAAAGTATCCCCATTCATTCTAATCTGGTATTAGGCCATTGATTATTTTTTTATACTTCAATGTTCCTTAGTTTTGGTTGGACTGGATTGTTTTCTTGGATTATACAAATGAAATAAATTATTTCCCTTTTCTATTTTCATACATCATATAAAAAACAAATCCCTAATTTTGTGGAAGTATTTTGATAAGAGATTAGTGACCAAAGAGAAAATATATTTCAAGTGGGTGATGTAGAAAATTCCTTCTACTTATGTTTAAACATAGGAATCCAATTATGGAAAATATAGCTTGATCATAATAGCCCAAAAAACATGTGTAGTATCACTTAAATAGAAAATATTTGTGACCTTCTATAACTGAAAAATAGGAAATAATGTGATTTTATTATGATTCCTAAAAGTAAAAAATTGTTAAATCTGTAGAGAATAATTTAGATATACAATCTACCCAATAATATAATATCATTTTTTATATAATTTAGGGACTATGAGGAAGTATTCAAAAAATAGAGATAAGTATATTATTTCAATATTGATAAATTGACCAGAATTAAATATATTTTCTTTGTGAGACATAAATTATAGGATCTAAATATGTTTGAATGTTTTAGAAGTAATGTAGAGAAGGATTATAATTTCTACTTATATATGATCAGGATAGATAATGGTATGGAATTTATAACCGGAACAATTGATGATTATTTTAGAATCATGTAAGTCACTAAAAACTTGGTATACCATATAAAGAATAATAATTTTTTTTTTCAAACAAAATATAAAATTTTAGTTAATATGTATTAGACATTGCTGACAGTGTAGACTACATTATAAAAAACCACTGAATCTATTCACTACAAGTTCAAATATAAAAACACAATTTTAATGTCAATGTAAAATTTAAAAGATCCTTTATTGAGATAATAATTGATATCCCAAATATCATCTTTGTTCTGAAACATCATAGAAATAGAATTTATTTACCTTAAAACTAATCATTTATAATTAAAAACACATTTACATTATAAAAACCTAATGAATCATTAACTGATAAATCATTGGAACACTTTTTAATAGTTTTAAAAAATGATTTTAAATGCTAAAAAATAAGTTTCCCTTTATTTATAATCAGTTTTAAAAAAAACATTAACCCACTAAAAAAGATTTTTTGGGAAAATAAAAAACCAAATTCATTTCCAAACTTCCTTATAATCCTCACTCGCTATTTTTAAAACTAATCACTTTCCATTTTTAACCATCATTTCAAACTTTTAATAATATCCAACCCCATTTGAGAAGAATAGCTCACTTATAATACAATATTATATGTATAAACAATTACATATATATATATTTACATGAAAATATAAAAGAACATATATTATTTTGAAAACCATTTCATAGTAGAAAATATTACTATTGAATATAACAATGGTTTCAAAAATAAAAAAATTATTACAGTTTTTAACATGTTTTCAATATTGAAAACAAATATAATGAATAAAATTTGATTAATATTTCTAATAAAAATGAACAATATAACAATCACCATGAATGAATCACAAAAATAACTGGTAATTTCACAAAAAAATATGGTTGTGAATTATTCAAAACTAGAAATAATAATAATGATAATTATTCTTCAAAAATAATTGAATAATAAATTAAAATCTAATCAATTTTCATTTTTAATTTGATATAATTATTCAAACTAAATTTGGATATAGATTAATCAATATTAGATTTTCGGTTTAAAATGTGTCAAGTATCAAAACCGAAAGCTTGAGGGAGTTCAATTAAACCACATACAAGGATGTGTAATGAAAATGTTTGAAACGACATCAACACCACATGTGGTTTGAGTGGTCATGGTCAAAGGGGACTTTATGATGATGGTGAAATTTCATGCTAGATATGTTGGATGTTGTGGTGGGGATGTAATGCCCAAAGAAATTTCTATATGAAACATAGGGATTGCTGGATCATAATAGGATCTAATGAGACTGAGGTGAATCATGTAGTATCCTACCCAAAAAATACAATGAGGACCAAACCAAATCAAAACATAGATATTGAAAAAGACATGAAGATGTGGTGAAACAACTGAAGAACTAAGTGGGGTAATTCAAAAGATTAGAGGGTTATAACAAAATAAATCTATAAAAACCATATATTTAGAGAGTATCTAATCATTGATAATGTAAATTAAGAGGGACAGCGGTGATAGTAATATGATTTAGCGAGAGTGGCAGTAGCAGTAGGCTTCCACAAGAGCTTGAAGGTGCGAGATTGGAGACTCTATTAGGGTTCACTTTATTAGATCAGTTAAGGATTTTATCAACTCCTTCCAAACAACACTAAAAAAACTACTATTTATGAGTGATAAAAGACCACTTATAGAGATATAATTTTAATAATATATTTATTTATATATAATTATATTTATAAATAAATATACCAAAAAGGTTGAGGAGGTAGGAAAGCCCGCTCCTATTGTTTTTTAAAATACAATGAAAACAAAGAGATGATATGGGGTCAAATAAAGACAAGCCCTCATCAAAAATAGGAAACTAAAAATGAAAAGATATAGAACCATCCATATATTCATTCATCATTAGAAAATCCCAATGTGACTATGAATTCTCCTGGTTAAAGAGCATAGAGTACTTCTCTCTAAGCTGTTGTTCTTCCATAGTGAGTTGTCGAGTGGAACGACCTTGCTCTCATGTTGATGACCAATCATCACAACTATATCCTCGACCATAACATTTCGGATGCTGACCCCATTTCAAAGAATTGTGCTATTTCCATGCCCCTTTCATTTCATCCCTCGCCAATTTAGCAGTTTTATCATCAATGGATTTCCCTACACTCACTTGCCTACTTTCTAAAATAGTTGTCCCTTGTTTTTATATAGGGACTCTAACTATATTATGAGAGGTTGTAGTAGCTCCAGCCTTGTTCACCTTGAAAAGGAGGGGAGGGTTAGCCTTTTTCTCCTGTTTTATAAATAAATATATTTTAAAATATTTCTATATATTTATAAATATTTGTATATATTTAAAAATAAATTTACATAATTATATATAAATATATATATTTATAAAATTAAAAATATAAAATATATATATAACATAAATATATTTATTATAATTTAATAATTATTTAAATATATAATTATTTATAATTATAAGTATAACTAAATATATTTATAAATATCTGTATACAATTATAAATATATTTATATATTTATATATATTTATTAACATATAAATAAATATATTCATATATATACTAGGTGCTTGGGGTAAAATTACATTCATGCACACATACACACCACAAACACAGGCTAGAGAGGTAGGCCATAGACTCCCCAAGGAGATATCCCACCCATCAAGTCTTAATTATTTAGTACATAAACGATAGGCCTAGTGGGCATGAATCCCAATACATGGCGAGGACCACTTAGATGCCGAGGAGGAGCCTTTACCACTTGAGTATAGGCTCATTTCCATAAATATATATATTTATAAAATTATAAAAAATATATATTTTATTTTAATATATTTATTATAATTTTATAGTTACTTAAATATATATATATATATATATATATATATATATATATAATTATAATTATAAATAAATATATATAAAAATATTTCTATATAATAATAAATATATTTTTATATTTTTATATTTTTATATATTTTTATATATATATTTACATATTTACATATTTATATATATTTATATCAATATATAAATATATATTATTATAAATATAATAACTATATCTAATATTTAAATATATTAATTATAAAATTATAATTATTTCAATAAATATATTTATTTATAATTATAATTATGAATAAACATATTTAAAAATTATTTATATGTAATCTTGATTATATAATTTTAAATATAATAAATATATTTATTATTTAAATATATTAATTATAATTTCATAATTATTTAAATATGTATTTATTTATTTATAATTATAATTAAAAATAAATAAATTTAAAAATTATATATATTTTTTTTTAAAGGTAGGGACACATAATCTTTATGGAAAATAAGAAAACAACGAAACGAATAGATGAGGTCACACATGAAAAAACTACCCTCAACAATGAACAATAAGAGACCGATTTTTACTCTAATCCTAATACCAATCTCATGTTCCTTATCATGGATTTTATTCTATTCAATATGGTTGCACTCGCTACTATGGCCTCGACCCCTGGGATGATGGCCTCTCCTCCAAGTTTTATCTTATTGCGAGAGGCCTTCATTGTTAGTGCTATCTAAGGAAGAATTCTCAGCCTCTGATTACTCCTTTACCCGTTTGCATGGATCATTAGTCAAACTCCCTTCAATGTCAGTCTCTATGGTAGTATGAGAAACATAAACCTATAAACCACCTTCACCTATATTATTATACACTTTCAAAGGCTCTGAGGACTGGGAAATCATCTTTGGTGAAGCCAGCTGAACCTCTTCTACCTAAGGTTCATTTTTTACCTTCATTGAGCTTGTCAGTCACTCTAAAGTGGTTTGTGGTTGAAAAATTCTCCATAAATGGTGCTTATATTCCTTGGGAAATTTTAACTGTCGTTCCACTTGAATCGTCAATTTGGATAGGAGAAACCATCTTACATGATATTGATGGAGGCCTTATTTGAATAGGTAACAAACATGGGACCAAAGACATGTCCCTCGAAGGCTGTTGATGATCAGAAGATCATGATATTAACTTATTGAAAGGAACCAATTGAAACCAATCATTATCAACTAATACATTGGTTGAAGATCATTTCTTTCTATCCAGACCACTTTCTCTATGAGTCTCTACACTACATTAAATAGTTTCATTAATTTCACTAACCATAGGAAAGTCAGTAGCCGTAATATGGATAATAGTAAGAGAAGCTTCCAAATCCAAATAGATTTTGTACTTGGATGAGGAAATTTCTTTACCTACCAAGTCCTAAGAACCTTCGACTACCAAATGACTTCTATCATCAGAAACATTCAAGGTTTCCCTCTAGGGAAGAATGGACCTCCTTTATAACCAGAGGAGAAGCCACCTACTTAAAATATGAAAAATTAGTCTGCTTTTAGGGTAGGAGGAAACTTGTTAGAATTGAGATAATCTTTCCCTCTATCATGTATCATCCATGAAGATAATTTACCATTATTCCCTACTTTTGAAAAACATATTATAGTGTTTTAGCTTTACATTCTACTGATTTCTCCCTTTTCTATTTATTGATTCATTCATCTATTCTTGAAGTACTTTTTGTTCAGAAATATTTTGATCCCTTCCTTCATCAGTTGAGTTTTTCCCCATCCTTCCCATATTCAACAATTTAATCCCCTAAACTTATATTCACTATCCCAAGAGGACCAGTTTCATGCTTCCTTTGAGGGATCGAGGAAGGTAAAAACTCAATAGAATTTGACTACTTCATTGCTAAATCAAAATAAAGGGATTTGAATCTCACTATGCATGGGGAGTTCCCTAAAACAAAATCCAAAGAGAGGCTATAGGGAACCCTCATAGCATAGGATATCTTCTCTATTGTAGGTAGATAAACTCTATTAGAACCATTGATAATAAAATTTCTTTCTTGATAAAAAAACCATTCATAACTATACTATAAAGCTTCATATGGAAGATAAATATGAGGTTTCAAGCCTTTTAATTTCATAAAACATTGTTGGACCTAGTGGTATTTGAATGACCAAAAATAATAGATCAAATACCTTCTTTAATTCAATTTCTTGTGTATAATTTTACTGTAATCAATACAGTAATTAGGGATTCTATCATATTCAATTCTCAAATAAAATTCATCATCGTCATTTGTACGAACAAATTTATTGGCAAGACTTGAATTCAAGTTTACCTCAACCAAGAGATGAGCATAATGCTAGAATCCTACTAATTTAGTCACCCAATCTATTTTATGGGGTTTTTGATAGCCTAAGAAATATCATAGAAAATATTAGTATGGAAAATAATCATGTTAATTCTATGGATTATAACCCATATTTTCATGAAAAAGATACTTTCCTCTTGAAAACTAACAACCCAGAACATTGTTTTCATGCCACGAGTCACTGCACATAAATTTTTGTTAGGTTCCTAACCCCCCCCCCCAAACCAATCCTCATGGGAACCCTTTGGATGTTAGCTACCATCCTGGAAAAAAATGACCTCACATTTATCCATAGATAGACATGGTGATTTCTTATAACAGATTTCATAGGCCGATATTGACTTACCCCCTCCATTGAGTGGGGGTTAACTTATTCCATGCTTGTTATCCCACATGATCCTATAGTCTCATTTTCATCATTAGACACTAGCCCATATCCAACCCATTTAAATTTGGAGAAAACTACATAGCCGTTGTGTAAGAACCATATTGTTATATGAGGTTCAGATCCTTTAAATTTTAGTATAATTATTTACCTTATACCTAATATGGATACCTAAGGATATCACAGAATATTTGAGGGTGTATAGGTTTTGTTTGGAGCTTAGAACCCCATCTTGTGGAGAAAATAACTCGGCAACATGATTAGTAGACACCATGTGAGAACATCCACATGGTTTCCCTTAACCCTATAGGGATTTCAAGATGGAAAATTAGGGTTCATGGTCTTCCCTCACTATGAACCCATGGACGCACATCCATGTGGGTTTTATTTACTTTTTATCAAAGGCATACGATATAGTGGGTTCTTAGTTTCTCAAACCATGCGGCTGAACCGTGTGAGTTCCCTATTGAGGAAGTGATGTCTGCATAGTTGGAGCACTGTTAGGCCCCCCGTGCAACCAAACTATGTATCCTAGTAATTTTTGAGTGATATTTATATTTTTCCCTTAAAAATGTATTAGTTCAACCCACATTATCCTTTATTCCTTCTAGCATACATGAAATCCTTTTCATCTCCCATTGATACGTCAAGATCCTTTAAGCTCGGTTCTTCAATATCTTGGTTTTCCATAATCTGATTTGAAAACCATTAGTCATGCTGGATCCGCATTGGTATGATATTCATTCAACTTACACCATTCAATGGTTGTTTTTCTATCTTGGAAGAGTTTGTTAGGTCCAAGATCTTATGACCTATTTTCTGCTCATTCATCTATTTTACCATTTTCCTCCAATTTGGACCAACACAAAGGCCAATATTTGATGAGTTGTCCTTTACATATAAGGTATGTGGTCAAGTTATTATCTATCAATGTTGATATGTTCTATAATACATGTTGTTACGCCACAAACTGGTTTCACCGTGCATTTCCCCTAAATTGAATATGTCTTAAATTGGATTCTCTGTATGGAACCAAATGATTTAATAGTACCTAATTCATATTGATATTGTTCACCCGAAAGTGATACACCCCTATGAGTGTGAACGTTTTCATGCCTAATTGGATTTGATGATAAAATGGACTCAAAACCTATTGGTGTGTTTGGATTTAATTCAAAATGGTGATATAATAATTGTTAATGGATGAATGTGGTGTTGTGGCATGAATAACACACTAATAAATTTAATATGAATTGACGGGATGTAAGTGGTGGGAATAAAGCACCTAATTAAATGAGAAAATGGTTATACCATTATAATGATTAAATGTTAATGAGTTATGATTTAATAGTTGGATCAGGTTAAAACCTCAACTTTTTATAATTTATATGATAGGGAATGGAGACCCTTCTGTTGTAATTTGGGTACAATGACCCATTTACTTAATAAATGGGCATGAATACCCTATTTAAATTGTTATTTATGGGAAAAGATTCACTTATACTAGTGCTATGATATGATCATGGTGTCCTTATACCATGATACTAGGTATGAAATCCCTATGTATTGATACAGGAATGGTGACCCTTTAGAAATGTGATACTAGGAATGGAGATCATTTGATATGATACTAGGCATGGAGACCCTTATGATTTTGATATTGGGTATGGAATCCACTATTCCTATGATACAGGGCATGGAGAACTTGTGATATGATATTGGTCTTGAGACCCTTGTTACTAGGATACTGGGCATGGTGTCCCCTATTCTTGTGTTACTGGGAATGACTAACCTTACTACTATGATATTGGGAATCATGTCCCTTGATACATGTGATACTCATTTTAAAGCTTATGGATACCTATGTTATGCCTCAGATCCAGGATAGTAGGAGTAGCCACCTTTATGGTTGTAGAAGTGGCTACCTATGTAGTCTTTATATGTGTATACACATGTTTACTTTTTCATAGATATTTCATCATGGGATGAAGTAGGTAGAGTCAACATGGTTTTCATTTAGGAACTAGAACTAACCCATTTACAATTATTATTACTAATTTTCATTATTATATCTACACACTTCCATGTTATATAAACGGACTAGAAATTTATAAATGCCTTTGGTGGTGGACTACTTAGTTTATCCCTTACCCCATATGGGTCATCAATGGTACCTCTATAGAATATATGATTTTAGGTTCATATAAGTGGAATTGTACTCTTACAGATGTTTTAATTCTTACATGACATAGAATGAGAGCATGGTAGCAGATGACCAGGATGGATCTTGTGATGCTTGGAGAGATTTTTTCCATTTTTTTCCTTTTTTATATCTTGTGACGTATTGACTGCATGCTTCCATATATACATCATTTCCATATTTTTTAGATACATTACATAATGATCAATTGTATATGATTCAGATTACTACATTTTATTATTATTTAGTCATTTGATTTTTATACGTGCTTAGGTTGTATTTTATATTATTGATATGCATCCACTATTTATTTATGGATTATACTTATGTGCTACTCTAACCATAGGAAATAGTATCCCCATAAACACACCCTAGGTCCTCGCTACTAGTTGTTATCGTCTACTGTATGGGGAGGTGCGCTTGAGGCCATATGGAACACCGGTTCGGGGGCACATTTGAGTGACACCCGGGTCCGGTTATCACAAATTAGTATCATATATTTTCTTTTCCTTCCTTACAATTTTATGACAATATACAGTAGATTAGTAATTCCTCATGAAAAGGTAATAAGATGTGTCAGTGAGTAGCTATCCCACATTCAGGAAAATATAACGTTTCCCAGAATAAGAATTATTGTTATCCATTATGCCTATTATAGTTTAACTGATTCCAATGTTAGGTGACAAACATGCTATGTGATGGTTGTTGTTATTATGATTGTGGTATCCTTACCATCCTTGTCCTGATAATATTAGGTAAAGGAATCATTGATTAGGAATAATTTTAGGCACATTTTAGGAAATTCAGATACGATGCATATGCCATGCCATATAAGAGAATTTTATTTCTTGCACTTCCTATTATTTTTATGAGTGCATTGACTACTATAAATACATTTGAATGAAATTTTATGTAGGGAATTGAAAAAAAAATTGGTACATAGAGGGCCTGCTATAAAATGAACTATTTTTTTCTTCTTAGGTTATAGTAGACACCCTAAGAAGTAAATTATGGCATGTTGATTCATGGAATATTAGTATCATGGACTAAAACACGTTATTTTTTGGGTAAAGTGGATTACAAGATTCAGTGCACGAGGTGCATGTGTGCATATAGACTAGACTCAGTAATCTATTTGGTTCAAATATATAAAATGAATGGTAATATAATTATTAATTGAGAATTAAATTGAAATTGTATAATAGAAAGCTTGACACAGACCTTACCTTTGTTGTGGGAAGTAGGTAGGGTCTTGTAAGTTCTTCTTGATCGATTATACTACCCAAACATGAATTTATGATTAGGTAGAAGGGTGTTTTTTAAAATATAATGTTTTTTACCTATTTTATTCTTAAATCGGTGGATTATCACATTATCAAATTTTATCTGAGGCATGTGTTTGATATTTTTAGCGAAATTTATTCATGAAATCCTCAGGTTGCATGCCATGAGTGTGGTTATGACCATGATTTAGGGGTGGTGGGCCTTGAGCTAGAAATGATACCTCCAATAGTTCCACCTTTGGAACCTATTTCTATTCCTAACATGGGTGATGATTCCATGTTTCAAAGATATTTTATATGGATTGTGCATACTATATTGGGAGCTCCAGACTTTTCCCCTTCTGTGGGAGAGTTGAATTGGTAGTTTTAGTAGCAACATACACCCATGTTTTTGGTGGATGGTAGAGAACATGATGTAGAGTTGTGGATCAAAAAGTTTATGTCTATATTCGAGCATCAAGAGACACCTCCTGAGATGAGATTGAATCTCCCCATTTATATGATTTTAGGATTTAACAAATGTTGTGGGATATTCTGAACCAAAATGGTCTGTTTCAGGAAGTAAAATGGAGGTATTTACAGTCAAGATTGTTTGACTATTTATTCCCTGAGTCCCTAAGGGTGATTGGTCCAAGGATTTCATGAACTTTCAATAGGGTTCTATGATATTCATGGACTAATCAGCTTATTTTACAGATCATCAGGGCTTTGCACCCATCTATATTGCTGATGAATCAGAAAAAGAATGATAATTTGAGGATAGTATTAGGAATCCTATTTGTTATTAGGTAAATTATTTCTGGTATACTACCATATCTGATATAGTGAATGAGGATATTATCACTAAGAAAAACCTAAGTGAAGAAGACGGTGTGAGATAGGGTGGTTCAGAACTGAGACTAGTTACTGGTTCAACGAGCAATCAGAAGTGACACTTTGAGACTATGTACATGAGCAGTGGCATCCAGGTGATACCCTATGATAGTTCTATGGTTATCACCTATGTGAGAGGCATATCCATAAAAGACCTAGTTTCCTAGTGACCCTATTGAGTGTAGAGGCTTCGGTAGATTGGGTTATCTTTATTGTTTTTGTAGGACCTTTAAATCTAAGCTTAGTGGGAGAGGATCCATAGTATTTTGACCTACAAGAGTAGGATTAGTTGCAACCCCCTAGGTAGGTAGTTTTTCTACTACTAGATGTATAAGTTGAATATGAGGTCATGGACATGGTAACCATTATTTAAATATATAGTGGCAGTAGAGAGAACCCTCTCTAGGTAGGCAGGTTTCAACACAGGTCACATGATCTGACTATATGTTTTTAGTGCATCCTACACCAGAGGATTAGGGTGTTGGGAGAGCTACTATTCAAGGTACTATTCTAGTAGCCTATACGATTGCCTCTGGCTTATTCTATACAGGTGATTGAAATTTGTTTATCTCTATAGTGATTATGGAGAGTCTTTGACATCATTTAGAGTATTCTAGTGGCATTGTGACACATGATACACCTTTGGGTTTATGATCAGAAAGTGTATGCTAATGTAGAAACTATCTGGTCGAGGTAGGAAACCATTATTTCTTATGGGACTTATTCATTCTCAAGATTAAGGGATTTGATGTCACTCTCAGGATGAACTCGTTGGTTCTTTATCATGATTATATGGATTTTTATCAATGGGGGTGTCATTTACATCACCATAGGGTGGTACTTATATTCACAAGGTTGAGTGGCATGTATGGGTAGGTAGAGATGGACCAATGTATCTTGGGCTAGGTGGAGTGACTGAATAGATTATCATCCTTTTAATGGATGATCAAGGACTATATAAGATCCAATTCCCTCTTATGTTGATCGAATCTGGGATGATTTCTCTGATGACTTCTCCAGACTACCTCTTGATGGAGAGGTAGAGTTTTTTATTGAGCATGTTCTTGGAGATGCACCAGTACCCATTCCCCCTTAAATGATGGATAATACTATGTTTCAAGAGACCAAGAGGCAACTAGAGGATTCAATGTATAATGGTTTCATATGGACTAATACTTATCCTTTGGGATCTCCAGTCCTTTTCACCAAGAATGTGGGTGTAACTCACCGGATTTGTGTGGATTGCAAGAAATTTAATTATCTTATAGTAAAGAATCGGTATCCTTTACCTTCTATAGATGTTATTTTTGAACAACTTAGAAGAGTGGGGGTATTCAAAAAGATTCACATGATATCGGTTTATCATCAGGTTTAGGTTATGTCTTCATATATTACACATACAAATTTTTGTAGTCGGTATCATTTATATGGGTATCTCATTATTCTATTTAGTCATACAATTTCATCTACCTTATTCATGTCTTTAATGAATAGGGATTTTAATCCCTATATGGATTCCATTTTGGAATTCTTATTAGATGATATCTTAGTGTATTCTTATAATCAGAGTGATAATTCTACCTATCTTGAGATCATTTTATAAATACATTGAGAGAGTACCAGTTGTATTCAAATATTATTAAATTTCACTTATATATTGACATTGTTCACTTCTCGGGTCATATTATCTCATAGGTATGAGTTTCATTTTCCCTAGTGAAGGTTAGAGTTGTGGTCACCTAGGATCATCCCAAAAATATCTTTTATATAATGAGTTTATTTGTGTGAGAGGGATTTTAAGTTAAATTCATACAGGATGCATCATGCTTATAAATACCTCATATATCCTTTCTTAAAATTGTGTGAAGTTTATATGGTCATATTCCTATGATAAAACCTTTCAGGCGATGAAAGGGAGATTGACTTCAGCATCGATCCTAATTCTCTTAGATATGGGAAGAAGCTACACCATGTATTATGATGAATCATGTATTTGATAGGAGGATTTTTTTATTAATGAAGACAAATTAATTATATAAGGGTCCTGGAAATTGAGGCCTCGTGATCTTAATTACTCGACACATGATCTCAAGTTGGAAGCTATTTCTCATGACTTGCATTGTTGAGGCATTACTTGATGGGGGAGAGTTTTGTGGTGTTTACAGACCACAAAATACTCATATATATTTTCACATAGTGTGGCATGAATTTTAGGTAGTGGAGATGGGTTGAATATCTACATTCCATTGACTTTTACATATCCTATACACAAGTGAATGGAAATACTTCAATTAATGCTCTGAGTAAGAGGAATTAGAAATAGGCGATACATGAGGCCATTAGTGAGTGGAAACTTACAGATATGTACTTTGAGATGGACATATAGTTGTAGGACTATCATGTATAGTCTATAACTTAATCATTTTCAGTGACCTATTCACCACTAGAGGGTGTGAATAAGAGGTAGTTTTTAGATCTTGAAGGCTTGATCCTATGAGAGATTATTTCTGGTGAAGACCCACATACAGATTGGTCTATTTGATGATGAAGACATCCTTAGTATTTATGGGCGTATTTGGGTTCCCAGAGACAAGAGAGAGGAGATGATGTGTAAGTCACATGATTATCAGTGGGAAGTTCACCCAGGTATCTCCAGGATGTATCATGATATGTGCCGACCGTATTGTTGGCCATGAATGAAACGTCAGATAGTAAGTTTTATAAGTAGTTGTTCCACTTGTTAGCAAGTGAAGGTGGAGAACCAATGACATGGTTTCTTGTTAAAACCAATAATTTTCCTATAATGGAAATGTAAATATGTCGAAATTTATTTTCTTGTTGGATTACCAAGGTCTCCTTTAGGTATTGATGAAGTTTGGGTAGTCGTGGACCAAATTAATAATGTAGCCAACCTCTTTCCTATTCATGAGACTTTCTTAGTTGATGAACTGGGAAGATTGTTCAACTATGAGATCATACGGCTACCCAGTGTCCCATTTAAAATCATTTTATATAGGCATTACCATTTTACATAGATTTTATGTTAGGGGTTACATAGATATATGGGTGCACAGGTTCTTCTGAGCCCAACTTTTCACCCTCATACCAATGTCCATTCAAAACAGATGATATAGGTGTTGGAGGACATTATCTGAGATTTCATACATGATTTCAACGGTTCTTGGGAGAGGCATATCCCTCGCATAATGTTTTCCAATAAAAATATCTATTAGGAGATGATTTTTATGACTGTTTATGAGGCCATATACAGTATATCATTCCTTTCACCATTGTGCTGGTTAGATATAGGAGAGGCAATGCTACTTGGTCCTTGTATCATTTAGGAGACTTCAGGGAAAGTTCATCTTAAGAGGAAGTGTATGTCTACCACTCAGTCTAGAGAAAAATAACATGTTTATTCCCATCGACAACCTCTAGAGTTTGAGGCTTGGTATTGTGTCTTCTTATTGGTATCACCCAGACTCAAGAATATATGGATACATAGGCGAGGAAAGATATCACCTCATCATGTAATTATGTTTGAGATCATAGAGAGTGTCAGGCCAATATTTTATCAGTTCCTATTACCTCAGAGGTACTGTGCAACACAGGACATATTTTATGATTCATAAATTTTCCATTATCATTCCAATGCATCTCATACTTTTGATCCCAAGAATATTGAGTTATAAGTTAATGCTTATTTTGAGGAGTATCTCATATACCTTATTGATCAGAGGAAAAAGGATATTTGAGGCCAGTACCCCCCATTAGTACAGGTGTTATGGAATCATGGTGGTTATAGGATGAGACCTGAGGGTGTAAGGTTGGCGTATGTGCTCCGTGGATGGTGTTTTTCTCAAAAAACAGTTCACTGCCCTTGGAAGGGTAATTTGAAAAAAAAATTAGGGGGAATAATATAAGAACTTGGTTTTTATATGAAGTATGGATCCTTCATATTTCAATTTAATTCTATATCTTGGACCTAATATGTATATTTAATGAGATCACAGAAGTTTCAAGGGTGTCTAGGGCCTGTTTGGAGCTCAGAACCCCAATCGCTGGAGAAAATAACTAGGTTTTATAGTTAGTAGACAAGGTGAGAGCCATTACAAATGGTTTATCCTAACTGTGTGGGGGATTTTTAATGGTAAAATTAGGGAGCATGGTCTTCCCTAATCGTGTGGTCAGGTCCGCATGACCAGTCAAGTTTTGTGCACTTTTTAATAGCAGAATGTGACATGGTTGGCTCACATTTTCTCAAACCGTGTTGTAAAACTATGTGTTCTCCCTCTTGAGGAAGTGAGGTGTGCACAATTGGTGTACATTTTAGCCAATTGTATGAAAAAACCACATGACCTAGTAATTTTTGGGTGAAATTATTAATTTACCGTAAAAAATTATTAATTCAATCCACCACCTCATTTCTTCAATCCAGTATAGAGGAGGGCATTTCCTTCTCCCGTTGAGCTCTCAAGCTCCATCAATCTCGGTTCTTTGATATAGAGGCCTTCCGAAATCTTATTTTAACAGTATTTGTCTCATTGGATATATGTATTTATGATCTTTATTCCTCTTTCACCGTTCATAATTTTTTTTTCTGTCGACAAAGTTATTTTGGTGCAAGATCTTATGACATATTTTTAGTTCATTCACCTATTTTCCCATTTTCTACCAATCTGGGAAAATCCAAAGTCGATATTGGACAAGTTCTATACTTTATTCATAAGGTATGCAGTCTAGTTATTATCTATCAAATTTTAGATTTTCTATAATATGTATCTTGAGGACAGATGCCAATTTCACCACATGTTTCCCCTAAATTGAATATTTTTTGAATTGGTTTCCCTACTAGTAACCAAATGATTTTCTAGAACCCCATTCATATTATGATCATCCACCCCATAGTGAGCTACACTAATGGGTTTTCACTTTTTCATACCTAACTGGCTTTTAGGATCAAATGGCCAGAACACCTATTAGTGTGTTTGGGTTTACTTCTAAATGGTGATATAATAATTTTTAATGGATGAATGTGGTGTTTTAGCACAACTAAAACACTTATAAATTTAATATGAATTGAATGGAGGTGATTGGTACGACCATGTCACCTAATTAAATGGGACAATGGTTACACCATTGTTGTTATTAAATTTTAATGGTAACTAGTAAGACTATATTCTTATAAGTGTTGATAAGGAGAAGTTTCATCTTATGGACGAATGACATTGGAGAGGATCTTGGCAGCAGATGGTCAAGACAGAGCTCATGATTCTTGGATAGATTTTGGTCTTTTTGTTACTTTTTTATATCATGTATTGTGTTGACTGCCTGATCCATATATACATGTTTTCATTTTTTTGTAGAGGCTTGACATCACCATTTTTCTATATAATTCATAGTAGTACTTTTGATTATCATTTAGTGCTTGGATGTTTATATACGTTTCTGCTATCATTTCTATTATTGATTTTCTTCTGTTATTTATCTATTGATTATACCATTGTGATACTCTTAAACTAAGATTAATTTTTATTAAAAGTTTTATAAATCATATCTATATATTTCTTTTAAAATATAAATATATAGTTTTTGTAATATAAATTTTATTTAAATATATATATATATAATTATATTTATAAATAAATTTGTTTATATTTGTTTATATAAATATAAATATATTTACGATAGAGGTCCGATTATGAGTTGGCTAGCCAACCCACACCCAAAAGAATTATTAATAAATATATTTAAATAATTATATATATATATATATTAATATAAAAGTTTATATAATTATAAATATAATAAATATATTAATTATTTAATAATATTATTGTAATTTTATAATTATTTAAATATATATTTATTTATTTACAATTCTAATTATAAATAAATGTATTTATAAATATTTGTATATAAATATATACCAAATTATATACTTATATATATTTATATAATTATATATAATTACATATATGTATATAATTTAATAAAATTATAAAATTATATATATTTATTAATATATAAATATAATTAAATATAATAATTATATTTATTATTTAAATACATTTATTATAACTGTATAATTATTTATATATATATATATATTTATATATATAAATATAGTTGTTATTTAAATATGTATATATATATTATAACTTTATAATTATTAAAATATATATTTATTTATTATAGAAGATGTGGGAGGATCAGGAGCTTCTTGCTATATCCCAAAGTGGTGATTAGGGATCTTCGATGGACTCTTGGGATATCCCTCCTTCGTTAGTGGATTTCCTCATTAATAGGAGGTTTGATTACTTCAAATGTGTTGTAGATGTAAATGGGATCAATAATACTACTTGTGGTCCGAACGCTTCAAACCAATATTTTGGATTTAGCCACTCTTTCTCATCCTTCAATGATTCTATCATTGGAGGCTCTTATCATAGAGGGGATATAATGCACGGTAAATCTGATCCTGATGCGGTCATGGAGTGATTGGAGAGAGGTCGATGTGGTCATGGAGTTATTGGAGAAAGGTAAGCATTCTATTGTTGCTCAAAATTTATTACTTAGGGGTTCCAAACCATGGAAAATCATTTACCTAGATCTACACCTCTGGAAGATTTTGGGTGGAATGAGACATAATATTCCTTGGTCATTACTTTTACCATATTCATTTTCACCCCAAGGAATAAATAATGAGATCATAGTTATTTGGTTCACTATATCTCAAGTAGGTTTTTCTTTATATTCTAGAATGGTTTCATGATTTCAACCGATTACAGGTATGCAACTATTTTTTCAATCATAGATCAAGGCACATGGGTTACACTTCATACTTCATAACCTACATATTTTGTGTAACATATCTATTGTGATCGGAATTCCCATTAAAATTGACAGAGAGATAGATTTATTAGTTTTGACCATTACGTATGACTCCTGGTTTAAATTGATCTATGAAAAAATTGGGATGTCAAAGAAATACTCTCAACTAAGGATGATGGGGATTGAACTGTTGATCAAATATGAAAATATTCTTCATTTTTTGTCAGACTGTTGAATGATTTTTCATGATAGGATGAATTTTTGGATGAAAATGATGTGCTTCTTCTACTCGGGTAGAGTCGATGATGTGAATGAATGACTCAAGAATTGAAAAAGGTCTGAAATTGCTGATCAGTATGGAGAAAATCTGGACAAGACCAGGTATCCTCATTCTAATCTTTCTGGGAATAGAACACTCTCAAAGACTAATGATAAGATGGTGGATTTTCATTCTTATGTAGAGGTTGGAGTAGAATGGGTGTCTACATATGTGGACACTGACCCTTATACTCTTATCCAGAAGCCTTCTATGGATGAATGTATGGCTTTCCAGGCTAGGGTGGAAGAGCTAAAATTTTCAAATGTAGATAGCGTGAATATGAAATCATGTCAAAAGATGTTTTGGGTAGACTATATAAAAGATTTTCAGCCGGCACCAGATTCCATGGCTAATAGAAATGTTTTATGTAGAAATGTTGAGTTAATGATTGACAATGTTTTATCTAATTCTTAAAGTGATTTTCATATTGATTTGTAGGGGGTTTTCTGATTATGAAATATGAAAGGAATGATCTCTACCCCTTGCTAATGTAAAAGTAAAAAATAATACGGAGGAAAATGTCTCACTAAAATTGATGAGGACAGACTCTCATCCGGTGTGGAAAATTTATTCAAATTGATTAAACAATCAGTTGGTATGTAAGGAGTAAGGGGAAATTGATGGATAGGGTTCTAGGAAGGGAACTCATAAATCTTCCTTGAATAAAGTGAGGGAATTATTGGTGTATGGGGAGGGATTAAAATTGGTCATCCCTAGAAAGTTCAATGCTTATGAGTCACAATCTTAGTCTGTACAGGTTTCTTCTGATCTAATCCCAATGGAGACCGATCCTCTAGGCGACGAATATTTTCATAACCTTGTATGATGGCGTTAAGAATGTGGGGTGGTTTTCTACTCCCCACTTCAATGGTTTGATGAAAAATGTGCATCTGTCCTTTGGAAAGGACACTAATGATGAGTGTGATACTGCGCATGAAAAGAACTCGAGTATCATACCTCCAAAGCACCATGATGTTGAAAGACCCACCGAAGGAATCATTCAAGAAGCATCAAGTTGATATTTCTCAAAGCTTAAATACCCTTTCACTATGATAGAGCCGAATGTATTTGGTTTCACTAACTATTTCATAGTTCAAAAGTTGTTTTCAATTTACACTGAAGATGGATTTCGATTAAATTCAATTATGGATTTTCAGGATCTATCTTGGAAGTTTAGGATTTTCAACATTCCATTGGTCTCCTCGAAATCATCTTAAGATGAAGAATATGGACCGCCATAAAGGTCCAAGACATGGTGAACGGGTCAACATCCAAAGGGTAGTGGAGAATATCTACAGAATTTGGGAACTATGAAATGAGTAACTATGTTTGGGTTTTATTTGATGTGGGAATATTTTGTCTTTCTTGACCATTTTCATTCATTGTACATTTTATTTTTTTTTATTAATATATTTGGGGTCTTTGGTTTGGTTTCCTAGTCCATGACTGATCCATTTTGTTATATTTATTTATTTATAATTATAATTATAAAAAATATTTTTATAAATATTTATATATAATTATAAATATAATTATATAATTATACATATTCATATAATTAAATATATATATAAATATAATTACATTTATTTATTAATATATAATTATATATAATTATAAATACAATAAATATATTTTTTATTTATATTTGTTATTATAATTTTATAATTACTTAAATGTATATTTATTTTTTATAATTCTAATTATAAATAAATATTTTTATAAATATTTTTATATAATTATAAATATATTTACATAATTATAAATATATTTATATAATTATATATATATTTATATAATTATGTATATATATATATGTTATAATAAATATATATATATATAATTATAAATATAAGGGAGAAGGATGGTTGGGTGGAGAGATATTCTCACTCCTCATGATGACGATTAGGGTTCCCTGGGAATGAAGGCTCGTCATCATTCTCTAACCAAGCTTTTCCTCACTCATGGGAGATTTGACTCCCACAGACCCTTCCACAATGGGTTGGAACCTTATAAAAGAAATCATAGAGGGTTTTCTACCATTGATGAAGGTGGAGCTAAGTGATCTTTATCTCTCTACAAAATCATTCTCTGAATGCCATAAAATGAAAAGAAAACAAATATCACATTTGGGAATATTAAATTTCATTATTAGAGAGCCTAGAAATTTGTGTGAACTCCATAATAGCTAGACATAATTTTCCCAGGGGTTCCAAACAATTGAAGTTCGGGGAGATGTTTAATCATCTCATGACAATCTAGGGATTCTCAACTTAGAAGTGTGTGTCATTAGGTCATGGATACTACCCTTTTTCCCTATAAAGAGTTCAAGGTGTGAGCAAGGGGCTTTGGATCAATCTAAATAAAGATTTTCATTCTTCACATTCATGAATGGGATAGGAAATTTAACCCGATGAAAACTGGTAACTCCTCTGATCAAATTTGGGTTAATGTCTATGGTATCAATTAGATGCTATGGTATCTGCAGATACCTTTTTATATTTTCATAGATATTGGTATTACTATAAATACTAAAAAGGAAACATAAATGGATATGTTCAAACACTTTTCTCAATTCTTCATTTAGGTTGACTTAACTTCCATTTTAATTGATCGAGTTTTTCTTGATATTGATGAGGAATAATTTGTTTTGGAAATTGTTTATGAAAGGATCTAGAAATTCTTATCTTATTGTAAAATCATTGGCCATGAGATTTCTAACTTCAAAATATATCTGTTTTACAAGAAGTTTTTTGTTTGAGGGAATGTTATGGGTTCATCTTATAAAAGTGGTAAGCTTGTTAAAATGAAATCTACTTTTTTGAAGGTTAAGATATTGACCAGGTGGGTAACTACCTCAATGAGGATCACAATTCTATAAAGTCACAACCTTTTGCTAATGAACAATTTAACAACTGCACCAAGCTTTATGAACATCATTCGACTGAAGTTGTCAAGACAGTTTCTAGGGAAGCAGATGGAATTCATGATGGAAGATTCATGGGGGATTCACAATTCACTAACACCAACACACAATAGGCTGATATAACCACTAATAAATCCTATGGAATAAATAAATGGTATTATATTATTGTCTAGGAAGGCATAGTCATTGACACCGACCAATTAAAGTCCCCTCTGGATGGCACTGGGAAATGTGATTTGGGGATCCATTTGGATGAGACTTCCTTAGATGGGTAGGATTCCATAGAAAAAGATTAACATAATATAGCTGATGAATATATCTTGCATGAAAAAAGATATTTCCACATGAAATTGTAATGGAATGAAGGAAATTGATCTCCCAGTTAATTTTATTAAGGTTTTAGTTCCTAATGTTGAGCTGTATTTGATTGAAAAGAAGAGGTGTAAAGAAAGGGAATCATTGTATGATGAAGGTTTACAACTAGTATCCTACAAGAAGTCTATCTATCTCTTGGAATCAATTTTTAATGGTGTAATCCATATAAAGGATCCATATAAGTCAACATCAGAATATTTTGGAGTTCTTGATGAACATAATGACGATGCATGGAATGTAGTTTTTGAGGCATGCATTTAAACTACCCCACATACAATGGTTAAATAGTAAGAATGTTCACAGGCTCATGTTGTTCCCAACACGACCCCATTAGCAGGCCTACCAAAAATTATCCAAGAAACAAAAATGATGAAACCATCAATTTATTTTGATACTTGGGATGTTTCAATCTTGTCAAATGATAAAAATGGACATTTTTTCAAAATTCTACATGAAATTGATGTGTCATGTAAGAAGAAGGTGGCTACCAAAATCCAAGTTACTCCTCTGATGTTGAATTCTCGTCACTTAGAGATTAAGAAGGGATCTAATTCCACACTTGAAGGTGGTTAGTAAGATAATGTTTCATAGAATGATATTTAAATATCCCCTAAAGGGATATTGTCAAATTATCCATCTAGGAAGATGGAGGAATAACCAAAGTTTGAGAATGATGATTCGGAGAGTTCACTCTTTACTATGGAGATGATCAAATTGAAAGTGGGAGAGGATGAACCATAAGGTATGTGGAAGCATGCCCAGTCATGGAAATTGGGGCATCACCCAAGAAGTCATGGAAGAGGATGAGGTCATGCCGATTAGGATACAAAGAAGGAGGAAATACATCAAGGGGATATTGATCCAGATGGTTCTGATATTGAAAGCCTACTTCAACAAGCCAAAAGCATTAGGGAGCATTAATCCAGGGTCTATGGATGTGGATGTGGTTGATGAATTGATTGGATCACCTTGTGGGAATAAGAACTCATTATTGGGATAAAAATAACGAAATATCCTGGTTATGACTTTTTTTTATGAGGGCAGTGATGTATTGTCTGACCCCATCATTTAATATATTTGTTCTAATGTTTAAATTATTTCTATAAAAGGGACATTGTCTCCATGCATTTTAAAAAATATAAATATAATAAATATATTTATTTTTATGTTATAATTATTTAAACATATATATATATATATATGATTTTATAAATACTTTTTATAAAACATTATATATATTTGATTTTTTTAATATATCATATTTATATTAATTATATATGTTAATTTTTTAATTATTATATATAAAGAAAAAATATTTTTTTAATATAAATAGGATATATATATATATATTAATAGTATTTTTTTAATAAATGTTTTTATCAACACTAATAATATAATGGATAAATATCCACCATTATGAGCACTAAAAAATTGGTGATAAAGTGAACACCTTTATGAGTGATTTTTTATCACTAATAAATGTTTCCTATATCAGCGATTTTTGCTACCATGGATAAAGGTTTCCCTTTTATCAGCTCTTTATGTTCAGTGCTGATAAAATTTGTCACTAGGTAAGGCGCGATCTATGGTAATGTGAATTTATGTGTAAACATGTCAATAAAATGAGCCTTAATACCAGTATTAGAAAATATTTAGTCTTCTCCCTTCAAAAACCAACTTATATTAAACATATTTTCCCCTTAAACAACTGATGTGGGATAACCCCAAAAATAAAAAATATGCAACAACTAAATGTTTTTTCTTCTGTGTGGTTGAGAGCTAAGAAACCACTGTGATCGATCATTGATTCATTCTCAAAGCTACCTAATGATTTTGTCCCATGGTTTCCAAAATAATAGATTAACCAATTCAATTCATCCTTTTAATTACATGTGATGGATGACAAAAATATTTAATACAAGATCAGATTCATTCAGACTTAAATCAAAACAATACTCAAGTCATTTTGAAGCATATATAAACTTTCAACACATGATTCTGATGACTGAGGTTCACATTACCACATTACATACCCTAGACCCACACTACTACCACTATTATAGATCCCATGTTTATCCACACTATAATTCAAGTATATTAGTGCTAAAAAATAAACAATATCTTAAAAGATGGTAAACTATGTTTTCTTTTATCAATGCTAAAAAAACTAACCAAGTACTCTTCATCAGCACTAAGTAAAACCTGAAAAAGAGTGTTATTTATCATCATTTTTTTGTACTGAAAAATATAACTTTTATCAATATTATTCCTTATGCTAGTTAATGTTTCTTTTATAAATTATAGTGTTTAATGTTCATAAATCACAAAAAAATAGTGTTTTATACCACTACTATGATCCCCCATCAATTAATAGACACCCCTTATGTAGCACTTCCCCCTGCACCCAAACACCCTTTACCACCACTTATACTTTCACACCCACATATGCTCATGAAGACATGATCCTGAGACCTGCTTGTACACAGTAAACTCCATCACCACTAATCCATTTGGTTTTCTACTATAATTTATAATTTATCTATTTATTTATATATATTTACAAATATCTCGTTAATCAAGATATTCATTTTTCTTAAATTGGTAGGGTTTAAGCCCACACTTATTTATTAAAAAAACTCAATTTTTTGGGTAGAGGTATCTCATTACAAGACCTTCCAAGATCAGGGGCATTAAATCCTAATACATCTTTCTCATATGACCAATAATCTATCCCAACAGACCCATGGATAAACCCATCTACCATCACACACAACCTGCCTTGTAGAACATTCTCGAACAACACCCTCCTGAAGCAACACATGGGAAAACCCCTAAATAATGGGGAAAATGTGATGTGTGTGACTCTCCCTCCATCACTCCAACCCTATATATATTTCTCAATATATATATACACATATTTTTTGGTCTATATATATGTATCTATATATATATTAATATATATATTTTTCAATTTATAACAATACATATATATATATATATATATATATATTCAAACAACAAACATATTTACCACAACCCTAGAATATATTTACATATATGTATATATTTTTTGTTATATACTTGGAATGATGTGAGCCATGAATTAAAAATCCAAAAATCCATGAAAATTACTAAAAATAAAGAGTGCATAAAAAAGATAGAAATGGATATGTAAACTAAAAGTGATACACATGTCACTGAAATAAATCTAAGAAACTTGTATTATCATTTTTTAGATACACCACCACTTCCAAATGCGCTACTACGACTCTTTAGATATCTACATGTCCTCATTTTCTTTATTGATTTCCAAACTTTTCCTTTTTCATCCATATCTGATGGTTCGTCCCTCTCACTCTGAGTGTCAGCAACATAATCTTTATTCATGGAAGTTTTAAGAAACAATGTTGGACATTATTTATTAGAACCTGTCATATCATGTTTAATTTCATCATCTTGGAACATGGTCTCAATAAGTGACATATCCCTAGGTAAGCCTTGATTCATTTAAATATCCCCACATAAAGGCTCCCCAATAATAGAAGTAGATTCCACATGAAGATCCATTTTAAAAACCCGCACATTTAACAAAGAGGGAGAAACAATACCGACACCACATGAAGACTGTGGGAATTATTACATAATCCACTTTTGTTTATTGAAACCCTTATTCTGAAGAATCTCAAGATATAAAGAATCAAATTTTGGTCTATTTATGGATTCAATAATTTCAAAAAAAAGTGAAATAACACCCTCCTCCCCTCTCACTCCATCCTGAATAGTATCTTCGCACAGTATCATAAGTACCTCATTTTATTTTGACTATTTTCCAATGACCCCCTCATTACCAATGGAGTCCGTGACACCATATGAGGTTGTTTGTTTTCTACAAACTTAATATATATCATCTGAAAATGATAATCCTCATTGATACTGATAGTATACTTCGTATTTGGACTACTAGGAATCTTTTCCTATAGAGTCACCTGAGAACGATTCACACTCTTTCCATTATTATTACCTTTTAAAAGAGAATCATCAAACACCATCTTATTTTTAGTTGATCTATCAAAGGAGGCATCCTCCTGAGTTTCTTCTTATTTTTCATCATATTGGTGGGCCTGTTCAATTTTATCATCAAGATATGAGTTTAATATAATGAAGTTTCCTTCGTCATTCCATTTATAAGAACCACTGATAATAGATGGAAGCCAATCCCTCCTCTCTACATCATTACGAGACACCTTAGGATAGGTATTTTATGGTATGCTTAGATGTACATCAACATGTTTATCCTTCCTACCAGCACCACTCACATGTAACTAAGATCCCTTATAATGGGCCTCATGTTCAACACCTCTATGACATAAAACATTGACATTAGGAGGAGCCAAAATATAACCATGACCTACTTTGTTCTAGACACCACATTAACCAAAGAAAGAGATTCATAAGCTATAAGGTTTCTGTATTCATTCACATGATTATAAAAATTAGTAACCTTATCAGAAGGAAAAGAAGATTCAACATCCCTCCTTCCATGAAATTTAACCTGAGGAGAATTCTTCACCAATTTAGTCCCTTTATCTATAGTAAAATTAATCTTACAACTATAAACAAGGTGCCTAAATTTATTACAATTCCAACATAACATACCCCTATGACATTTGTCTCAAAAAATTTCAATGCACAAGAATTGAGAGAAATAATCATTGAAAAACTCATACTCATTATCAAGTGAAAATTTAAATTCTCCAGTAAAAACATACACCATCTCAACAAGTGCTTCACTCGGATCAAATTCAACTAAAATGCATGCACAATGCCCATACATGGATGTTTCAGTCTCCTTGTCAAACATTATTGGATAATCAAACCCCAACTCAATTTCTGAAAGGATCCATGGATGAAAAAAAAACAATTCATCCCCTTAACATGGATCCAAGATTGTGAAATTATGTTCGTGGCCCAAAATGGATCAAACTTGGTGTCCAAATCAAGAAAATAAAGGACCCCTGGATTGAAATTAATGAAGAAAATTCTTCATTCCTGAAATAACTATTTCATAATATCTTCAAAATTCCAACCATCATTATTCTGTTTGGTGGTTATCCATAAAATAATTGAGTGTTTACAAGCATCGATCTGTTACTCACAAAACTTATGGTTTGTTTCAACAATTGTGAGTGATAAATTTCTAGAGATTTAGATGTTGGTCACTACTGAGTCACTCTGAGAACCATGGAAGAATCAATACCTAGAAGAAACACCTACCCACACTATTTTTAGCCTTCAAAGAATCAAACATATCAACAGGTTCCATAGAGATATATATATTGATATGTTTTTAAAAAGTAAATAAAATGGTTAGATTGTTATTTAAAATAAAATCGATGAAGAATATTTATTCTGATATGGTTTATATAATTAAAAAGTTATTTTATAAGTAAATATGTTAATATATATATATATATTTTTTAAATATATAAAAATTTGTATATATATATATGCATATATTTAATTTTAAGGAATACTACAATATGAAAAATGATAAAATTTAAACACCACAATATTCATATGAGTGTAAGACCTTGGTATAAATTTATTCTCCACTGAAAAAGATAATAATACCTTTGTAAATGAAGATAAAATTCCATTTAATGATCAAAAATTAACATTTTCCAACTAAAAATTCAGTTTCGTAGGCCTTTTAGGTCCTTTTAACATAAAAACAGGGATCGGGGTGCCCACTACATTTAAATGGAATGAATATTTTTGTAGGATTTATTTGATATCGCATGGAACCCAAACAATCACCTAGATCAAAAGTTGTGTTTGTTTGATGTTCAAGTCCTATTTTCATGTTATCTAAGATCTTTATTAATTTATTAATTTTTTCTCTCACTAAATTGTTATTTAATATATATTGTTCAGTAATAATTTTTAAATTATTAATTAATATTAATTTTGAATTATTTTTAAACCATTTCTCACTTGATATATAATATATTAATTTATAATAAATTTTTAGTATTATATCAATCATATTTTAAAATTAGTTATTTAATATAATGTAATCAAAATATATCTATATTTTAAAATTTTATTTTTAATAATTTATAAAAAATATATATGATGGACTCCATTTATTAGTGCTTAGAAATGTGATGATGAAGGGGGAATTGATCAATGCTAAAAAATACCGATAAAAGTCAACATTTATCATTGTTTTTATCAGTATTGATAAATTAACCCTTTATGAGTGTTTTAGCTAGCGTTGATAAAAGTACTCCCTTTATGGGTGTTTTTTCAATACTAATAAATGGTACCGATTAGTATAGTGAAATATATAGTAGCGTATAGATTTCCCTTTATTCATCACTGAACTTTATAAGTGCTCACAATAAATGTTGAAAATGGGGTGTTTTTTGTAAGTGGTAACTAAAAGAAGTGTTATATAGGACCATTATCAGCATAGATAAAATCAAACCCTTTAAAAGTGATAACAAAGCATCGATAAAGGACAGAAGCATGATTTAATTTAAATACATATTTTTATATTTTTAAGGATGATTTATATACAAATAGGTATATATATAATTATAATATTTAATGATGATTTTTATAACTACATTTTAATAAATAATATTTTCAATCTTACTTTCATAATTTTATATGTAAAAAATTATCAAATTTATATTGATCAACAAAAATGTGTAATAACATATTTATATATGTTAATTAAAAAATTTATATATAAATATAATATATTAAAATTTTATTTAAAAAATATAAGTATATGAATGGATATATATTTATTTAAATATAGTTCATACTTTTTTTAATATTTCTATTAATATTAAATACTTTAAAATATATATATATATTCATGTGTGTGTGTGTGTGTGTGTATGTTTGTTTGAAAAGATAGAACACAACATAGATATCATCCAGAGAAAAATTACATAACTCTGAAGGAAAAGATGATAACCCACTACAAAACCCCCCAATAACTCCCAAAAGTAGCCATAAAATGAGCCCCACAATCACCCTCCTTACCAACAAAGGAAAGGCCACAAGAAATGAACAAAGGTGCCAAAGATATGATGATGTCAGTAATAGAACCAAAAGCATGGAGGACACCTTTTCTTATCTCCAATGCATTGATAGTAACTTGACAATTAGATTTGACCACAATATCCTTCCAGCCGAGAGATGAGATGAACTACATACCCTTCCAAGTATTTATCTCCTATACCATAGGATGAGACCAACATGCAATGTACAATGAATGACGAGCCATAATAATAGTGCCTTCATGGTCCAAGAGAACTACCTCGAGGACAAAAAAACCATCACCATGAATTTATGAATCAATATTAAGTTTTAAAATTCCTGGAGGGGAATGAATCCATCTGATCAGAGGGGAAGGAACACATATGGGAGGAATAACCTCCTCAATATCATCCCATTGAGAGCCCGAATCTTTCAACATAGAAATCCATACCTTTCATCTTTAACAATTATATCAATAATGAAGGCATTTTTGAAAATCCATATAATAAAAACATAGATACACAGACCCACGATAGTCTGAGGAGGAAAAGATTTGAACAAATACTACATAATATGGGTAAAGTATGAGGTCCTATGTCACACATGGAAACCAAATCCTGGTGACTCAGGGGAAGGAAAAAATGGCATGGAAACTTATTTCCATTGTAACCCCACAGAGTAGGAACAGATTGTTATCATAGAGCAACCTATTCTCCAGGTGAGCATATATGTGTTGAACTCCCATAAAAATTTCCAACAAAAAATCATGGCCATCAGTGTAGCATTCAGATTCAAAATATGTTTTAATTGTGAGAGACAAGTACCTCCTTTTCCCAGAAAACATGACCTCTAACCCAAGCATATAGTGTAGTAGCCAGAGGAATCATGAGACCAATAAATCTGTTTTGGGATTGAATCATGTACTAAAAGAACCACCAGGATGGCCTTATGATCGAGCTCAAAAAACTAGACATCAATATTCTAAAGGTCCGAACTAGAAATATAATCAACAAGGAACTCTCTCACTATGGTGTGATCAGGTTCGAGCATAGGCAATGATGCATGTATCATACCATCCAAAAGAGTCAGCTAAGGATCATCAAAATATTAATCGAATCAATTCTATATACTCTCTAATAAATTCCACTATTAAAGACAACCTTTGACCCTAAAACACTCCCCCAAAAATAACTTCACTGTGGACCCAATCAAGAATACGAAAAACCACTGCGGGGAAAATACTTAGCATTGACAACTCTAGAACTCAAACTATCTGGGTTCTATAAAAGGTTCCATCCTTTCATAGCCAGATGGGAATTGTTAAAAACATTCAAATCCTAAAATGCCTTGATGTCGTAAGCCTTAAGAGCACACAACCTCTCCCACGCGAGCCAATGTAATTGATTTTTTCCATTGGCACGACCCCACCAAAAATTAGAAATGGTTGAATGAAGTTTATGGATAATGATATCCAAGATCATGAATATATTAATCATATAAGATGGAATAGCTTAGGCTACTTCTTTGATTAGAACCTCCTTTCCGGCCCTGGAAATATTCTTATTAGACCATCCCTATATTTTACTGTGGACTTTATCAAGGATAAATGATAATACTTGTCTTTCATAACTTCCAAAGAATATCGAAAGGCCCATATAATTTTTATTTTTCTCTATGGCCTCAATAAAACAAAAACCATCACTAATTTCTCTCATCCCATCATTCAAACCTCGACTAAAAGAAAAATTTGATCTAGTGATATTGGCCCATTGTCCCGAGGCATTTTTAAAAGGATCAATAATTTTTAGAATCTCTTCGAACTCATATGAGATAACTCTTGAGAAAATGAGGCAATCATTGGTGATGAAAATTTGAGTAATGGGAATACTTTTCCGACAAACCTTGGCCCCATGAATGAGTCCATCTAGAGAATTTTTAGATAAAATATGAGATAAAACATCCGCGATTAGGAGAAATAAGTAAGGGGATAAATGGTCACCCTGTCATAGGCCTCTAGATGGTTTGAAATTTTTTGTGAGAAATCCATTAACTTTTATTCTATAAGAAACATTTTTTTAAACTCATAATCACTCCCAACCATTTTGGGCCAAATACTAGTTTACTCATAACCTTTTCCAAGATGGCCCATTCTATACTATCGTAACACTTTTTCATATCCAATTTCATAGCTAAGATCCCCTCTTAGGGGTTGAACAAGTTTTCATAGATTAGAATATTTCTTGGGTCACGATTGTGTTATTTGTGATAAGACTTTTGGGAAACAAATAAATTTGATGCTTAGAAATAATTTATGGGAAGACTACACCCAAGTGGAGGGAGAGGACTTTCGAAAAATTATTATTGACCACATTACTCAAGATGATAAGCCTAAAATCATAAATTTTAATCGGGCCTAGGATATTTTGGATCCATATAATAAGAGTTTCATTAAAAATTTCCATACATATTAAATTTTCCCATGATATTCATATCAAAGAAATAATGTATGGACCCACAATATGTGAGTTCCTCTTGAAGAAAAGGGAATATAACCCATTCAGACAAGGCACATTTGAAGAATTAATGCCCTTTAGGTCCACAACAATTTCATCATCTAAAATATCTACATCAAGATTCAAAACCACAGCCTCTGTCACCTTAGGATCTATATAGATCAGAAGGTTCCCCTCTTATGTGCCTATCTTAGAACAAATTATATTTTTATAAGGCATTGAAAAAATTATGAATCACCACCTCATCAAAAAATAATGTTCCTATTTCCATTTTCCAACTTGGAAATGAGGTTATTTCTTTGTCTGAAAGAGGCCTTTTGATGAAAACACCAAGTATTTTGGTTACCTTGATTGATAAAGCCCAACCTTGACCTAGAAAACCAATAAATTTCTTTGTCTATCAAGGATTCATCAAACTTTTTTTCCAGAGTCACAACCTCCTACAAAGGGAAAAAATGTTTTTCCATAGCATCTAGCAAGATCATTCTCAAGACAAAGAATTATGTGGTAAAATTTCATGAGGTTTTGTTGAACCTAGTGATAAAAATGAGTATCCACCACCTTGGTTTTACCCCAAACAATTTGTTGAGAAGAGGACCGAGTATCTTCAACAATATCCCTACAGATATCATTTTGGATTCAGATGCATTTGAAACGAATGTTCCACATTAGATTATCACCCTTGGGAACCACCTATGGATGGAGGAAAATGGGAAATTGGTCAGATGAGACCTAAGGGAATTGAGAAAAATCATACCTCAAATATTTTTTCATCATGTAGAAGGTCGCCACAAACCATTCCATCCTTTTCAAAATTATAGAAGCATGGTTGTATTCATGAAACCAAGTGAATAAGTTCCCTAGGAAACCATGATCTGAAAGAAAAGACTAAAACCAGAAACCCTGAAAGAGACGAATGGAAGAAAAAATTCATCTAGAACCATCCAAAATCTCATGATGGTTTGAGATGTCATTAAAATCCCCACTAAAAAAATGGGATCCTGAAACAGATTCCTAATGGAATTACCCTACTCCCAGGATCTCTCTTTATCGCCCACTTCTGGACAGTTGTAAAAACCCACAAAGTGCGACATGCATTTTTGAGGATAGTGGATTAAGAAGGAAATGTGGTGATTAGAGTATTTAAACACTGAATAATTTATGTCTTCTCTCCACATGAAGCAAATTCCTCCAATGTGGTTAGAAGATCTGACCAAGAAATAGTTCTGGATCCCAGCCTTAAAAGAAATTCCTCTCATATCCTTAATTTCCAACATGGTCTTCGGAAATAAGAACATGTATAGTATATAGTTAGTGATCCACTGATGGTGCATCTTAACTGTCCATGGGTTTCTAATCACGTGATAGTTCCAGCATAGGATTTTCATTGCCATAGGCAGGGCTGGTTTATACCACCCTCTACCTCTTAAAATCAATAAGAGAACCATCATCTGATACTCTCAATATTTTAGGAATATGTTCTTCTAGTAGAAATACTTCATAGCCTTGTATAGATTCATAGTGAACTAGGTCAAAAATAGCAGAGACGACATCCCCTCTATATATCCTTTTCCACGTATGATGGTTTATTTGGCCTTCCCTCATCAAACCATGCTATTGTTTTCTTTCCTCCGACAAAGTCATGAAATGAACATTAGATGGGGAGAGACTTGTTATTGGTGGATCAAAACAGATTCATTTCAGCTTGCAAGAAATCTTGGATGTATCCTCAGGTCCTGATTGTATCTATGTAGGTGGTTCTACCACTACAAAATCGCAAGTATCCTCTTAAAATGAGTGAATGGCATAGGTACTTGAAGCATATTGAGGATTTGACTTCAAAAATTATGTCGACATTTCTAGATAAATAGAATGGGTTGCACAAGGATGATTCCCTTCCCCTTATGGTGCCTCATTCTTCAAGAATTTAACAACATGAATCATCACCTCCCCTAATAGAGATGAAGATAATCCCTACCCCATAGGATGAATGCTTTGAGGAAAGAGACCCTTTTTTTTCTCCTCTACACCCAATGAAGAGACACATAGCTAGTGATAGAGGGTAGTGTCCTTGTTATGGATCACTACTTCTTTTAAGGTTATATGTATTGAGGACAGAGCACAAATAGTCATTGTCATATTGTTCCCAACAATGGGAGAGTCATCATTTTGAGGCCTCTTATCCACTAACCCCAGTATAGGACGGATAAGAGATAAATGACACTTGATTAACGGACGAAGGTTGTATGGGATTCTTGTAGAAATGGAAAAAGATGACCACCCCAATGGAAAAATGATATCCATTACCACATAAGGGTCGTGGTTGACAATTATGTTAAGTATATTCTTCACCTTCTGTTTTTGGACCTCGAATGTGGGTGTTTTCTTGGTGGGTTTGGCCCACAACCACAATTTTTTTAGAAATAGTCATCCCTCTAGACCATATTTTTTTCTTCCACAATCCTTAACCCCATGACTAATGAGGCAGCAAAAGAAACTAAATTATGGGAGTTTTTCGTATTTAAATAACTACCAAATATTGGAATCTGAATGTTTTAGAAAAAACCACTGTATAAGGGGTTGATATATATAAACCATGATCCTAGGACACACTGAGGGACCCCACTGGATGGGATATGAAACATCCCAATCCATAAAATCCTCGATAGTATTCCCTAATCTCATGAATAGTTTTCCTGTTCCATCCAGAAAATGGAATCCCTTTCACCTGGATCTAGAAGGGGGGATGGAAAAACCCATCCCACGGATATTAAAGCCATTTGTGAAGTTGTTTATGACAATTATCTAATTATTAAAGGGCCACAGACATCCATTCAATATGCGGATCTTGTTTGATTCCCTAGATGATTCCAAAAGAAATCATCTTGAATTTGGTTTGTCAAATAAGAACACCCTCTTCCAATCTCCGTATTGGCTGCATCATGTTTCTTAGGGCATTAAAATTATAATATTTATTTAATGAAATCTTACCCACGAGGAGATAAAACATGAGATTTTGCAGATTTGGATCCTCGGTAAGACATACATCGTACATGGAATTTTTTCTATCTAAAAGTGAGAATACCAATGTCCCAATAGATCATCATTTATGATGGAAAAAATAAGTTCGATGAATCTTCCACGATTTCAATAGCCTTTGTCACATCTTATATAAATGAATTCTTAAAATCCCTATGGAGTCAGGAAAATCGGAAAATCCCAAATGCGGAAGATGAATCAAGATAGAATGACTACTACTGAGGAGGAAGCATAAATGAAATTCTGGATGAAATAATACCATAAACAATAGCCAACATGGAAGAGAATCCAAAACAAGTTTTGCAAATTCCCAATACCTTAAATATCTTGATCATCTTAAATGATGGACAAACACCTACTAATCTAGGGAAACAAGTGAGGCTCTAAGAGGAAGAAGAGATAAAATCGATCAGATTTTGATGTGAAGGAATCATCTAGGAACACCCTAGGGGAAAACGTATCCACCCCCAAACAATCCATCATAAGAAAACCTAGGAAAACAGAAACCCTAGAAAAACCTAGGGGAAAATATATCAACATCTATAGAGACTAAAATATATTTTTATATATTTGTATTCATGTATATATATGTGGTTTTATGTGTACATCATTATGATTTTTTTGTATGTGCATGTATATGTTTGTATGTGTATGTATGTGTATATGAATTTGTATTCATGTGTTGTATGTGTGTATATATGTGTGTATGCGTATTTTCATTTGTATTTGTATAGATGTATGTGTTTTGTATGTGTATGTTTTTGTGAATGTGTATGTATATATGTTCATGTATGTGTATGTACGTGTATGTATGTATGTATGTATGTGTACATGTATGTATGTATGTGTATGTGTATGTGTGTTTGTGTTTGTGTATGTGTATATGTGTATGTGTATGTGTGTATGCGGATGTGGATGTATATGTATGTTTGTGTGTGTGTGTTTATGTAGTATATGTATGTTTATTAGTATCTTTATGTATGTATATGTACATGTATGTAATTCTACCTGGGTGTACGTGTATGTATGTGAATATACATGTACATAAAAGTATATGAAAGTATGTGTATGTGTATTTTTGTGTATGTATATGCATACGTATGTGTGTTAGTGTATGTATGTAATGTGTATGTCTGTGTATATTCATATGAATATATCACTGTGTAAAAAGAAAATTCGTTAATTTTTTCAATTCGAAATATCTCATTATAGCGTATGTATATATACAAACCCACACATCAACATATACATAGTCACGAGAAAAGTCATTTGGTTTTTCAATTGTAATTAATGGAGTTTTATATAGAATATATATATATATGTATAATATTTTATTATTTTTAAAAAAATTTAATACTTATTTAAAATTTATTAATTTCTAATACTTAATATTTTTATTATGTCTTTAATTCCTATAATTAATATTTTTTCATCTTAATTTCAATAACTTTTGTATTTAAATCATTATAAGATTGTTATTTTTTCATTTTTAATTAGAGATTTATTAAGAATATATTTTATTCAAATATAGTTTTTATTATTTTATTATTTTAATATGTATTTATTTTTAGTATATTATTAATATATACAGTTAATATTATTTATTTATAATTTAATGGAAAACGGGTGCACATGAGCGGTGTGATCCCCTACATGTCATCTGAGTGGTTTGGGATAGATTCCCAAATGCATTTCTTTTTGACCCCCAGTTAAATTGGGGGTACTACATTTGGGTGGTGCCAAATGACACCAACAATGATGGAATGGACCCTACAGATGGTGTAAATTGACCCCTGTTCGACGATAGCAGTGGAAACAGTTTGGGCCATAATCGTAACAAACATGAGTTACGATAGGGGTGGGAATCTATCGTCGTAGGTGGGCAGTAAGCTTGTGGTGGCTTGGATAGAGACCGGCCGCAGATGGTGGTCTCCTTGCATGCAACATGGAAACTTCTGATGGTTTGTTTGGTCGACTATAGAGGGCGTTGATGGGGGAAAGTCGTAAGGCCTTTTCATGGGCGACTGATGCTGGCGGATGGAATGATAGTTTCCAATAGTGGCGTGTGGCTCACGGAAATGCGAGCTTTCCCCATCACGCGGATGGCTTACGCTATCACATGGGTAGTAACTATGGAGTTCTAATTAGCTAGGATCTCAAAAAGAAAGGAACACCCTATGGAAATGGGTAGTAATATTTTTTCTTTTAACCTTTTAACTTTCGAGGCTGTCACATTCTCTCCATCTTTACAACACAACATCCTAATTTTTGACCCTACATTTCAACCAAAGCAAAGCCACTGCACTTCTAGCTAGGTACTATTATGATACCATTGAAACAATTGGGCCCCAGTAATTGCACAAACACCCTACCTTTTTATATAGTCTTCATGTCCTGACCCACCATGTGCCACCAGTTTCCCCGAAAACATACCTGAGACCCACCAACATGCCAAATGGATCATTAGACTAATGATTTACCCTAAAAACCAACACATATTCTTTCAGCATGATTTTTTCTCACTCACAAACATGATGGGAAACTTCCCCGAAGGTCACCCATCTTGAAATTAATTTAGATCATGCTCACTTACCTATAGAGTTCTAATCAGGTAGGCTCCAAAAAAGAAAGGTGCACCTTGTTGAAATGTCATGAATAAGACTAGTTACCCTATTACACAAAAACCCACACCCGACTTGACATATCCCAAAGGGAATTCCTTATCCCCATGGGCATTCTACTAGCACTTAGATTCATATTGAACATTGAATGAAATATTTTTTCCACAAAACAAACCATCATGACACAATATTAAAAAAACAATAACCAATCGGTATTTCAAAATTATCCTAAAGGAGAAATGATCCACAAGAAGATATATAAACATACTATGGTAGAAAATAATCCAAAATAAAACACAAATTCTATCAAGACATATATTCCCAATCGATACAAAACAAGTGGGCTATAGCTCCACCGGTCACCACCATTACTCTAGAGTCTCATAGATCAAAAAAATACACCAACCCTAAGTTGAACATTACATTTACCTAGAACTATCATTACAAAATATATAAATTATTGATTGAAAATCTAGGGTGTGATACAAAAATCACCATACTCTCTCACCAATCATTCCATATTAATTTCTATAGTACTGAATCATTTATGCTTACAATTTAAATAAAATATTGCATGGAATAACATTTACATATTTTAAACCAAACCATGATTTCAAGTAAAAAGATGGTAGATATATCGAAAATAGATTAAATTAACATTTTATATAAAATATATATATATATATAATAATTGGCATGAATAAAATAGTTCATTAAACAAGGAATGTATAATCAAGTAAAAAACCATGTCCATGGTCATATTCCTTGTTTTACATTAGTTCCAAGATCATGAGTCCTATCACTACTCTATCATAAATCACATATCAAGTATGTGTGCACATGCCCCTGGGCTCTGGCTAATAGGACTAATCGATCAACATCCCATCGAGGAGAATATTCGCAAACATGGTTTAGTTAGAGTTTTCATCATCAATTCATTACTAGGGAGTCAGATTCCTAGCATGATTATCCTAAAAACCTACTAACTACATAGGATAACATGTGATTCAATCAATCAATCAATCATGGGAAAATCAATATTTACAAATTAATTCATCATTTACCATTCAAAGGCCTAATTTCATATTCGACATACCATTTCAATTTCAAAACCAAATCATGGGTTTTCAAAAAACTCAATCCTTTCAAATATTTTTTCATTTGAATATTTTTTTCTCAAGATTGAACGTCAAAATACTTATCATTTCATTTTTTTCTCAAAATCTACCCAACAATTTCAATTCCATTGAAATTGGGGTTTTCACAATTTTCATTTGCTTTTTAAATCAATCATTAAATAATATCAAATAATGGTTTTATAAATTAATTGAATCTCATTTCAATTCGATCAATAAATTCATGGTTTTGATTATAGGGTAAATCCTTATAGAACCACCTACCATTAATCACATGATTAATCAAATCACCACCCTCCACAGAAAATGATAACGAAGAACGAGGGAGATGGATATAAAATAATAAAACCTGGAATAAATATCCATAAATACAAAGATATAATCCATTAACAATGTGAGGATGAACCATCCTTAAAATGGAGATAAATATAAGAGATATAAACACCAAATCAAGAGAGAAACCACATAATAAAGAGGTTTTAGGAGTCATGGAATCTGTTAGAGAGCCTACAAAAGACAATGAATTTGATTAGGGATGAATAAAAGAAAAGGAATATTAAAATAGTTGTTTGGAATTTAATAGTATATAAAAACAAAAACCATACCGCATCCTCATATGCCATGATGAAAAAGGGTGAAACATGACCTAGAGTAAGTACAGCCACCCCGGACCAAGCTGAAACTCCACCTACTCTACCCCCCAAACCACAATATATATTATGCCCAAATCCTATTTACCAGGGGTGGGATGATGATACATCCTACACAGTATACTGCAACTACCCTCAAAACAAAATAGGTACCCCAAGCACTCCATGTTGAAGTTATCCCTCAACACCATAGCTACACCAAAATTGGTAGAAACTCTAAAAAATGTTCTTCAAGGCTCCCTGTCATAGTCAACCATCTACTCCATAGCCGTTCTCAACCTCAATGTCCCATATGTTGTATCCTGGGATTCCATGGTGCCGAACCTGATACTACATGCCCCAATCCCACCACTGTGGAAAAACTTAATGCACATTTTTTTATTAATTTTCTAAAGAACACTAAAAGACTTATAGTCACACCAAACATATGGAAAAAAAATAAGGTTAGAAGTACCTGAAAGTGGAAATGAAATGTCACAACCTCCCCACTATAAAAATTCTTTCCCAACAAATTATATCAAGAAGACTCCATGTCAAATAGATGAGGCAACTACTCTCTCATTAGAGCCTCACAATCTAAAGTCTCTTGAAAATAAGAACCGTGTAGGTATAGAACATGAGCAAAAGGTATAGTATTCCCATTAAGAACCTTTTCCTCAGAATCAATAATCCTAACTGGATGATAAGACACAGATAAATATGGTTCCACATCAAGGTCTTCCCAACTCAAGACATGTGAAGTGTCAAAAATATATTTCCTAAGAAGCGATATGTGAAACATGTTGTGGATCAATGTGAAATGTGTTGGTAAGGCCAAATGGTAAGACAAATTTCCCATCGACTCAATAATCACAAAAGGACCCACAGACCATGGCACAATCATTCCCTGTTTTCCAATCCATCGGTGAATTAACCGAGGCCAAACACTAAAAAACACTTAGTCTCCAACTGAAAAAAAAATTCTATATTGATGACCATCATAAGATTAGTATTGGATCTTTTCCATCACCAATATCTAATGAATCAACTGAATCTTAAATTTCATCTCTTAGACCAAACTTGGTACAACCAAGGAGACTTCACCAATATCCAAAAAACACAATAGGATTTTCATGAATGACCATGAAAATCATAAAAAGGATACATTAGAATAGCTAATTGGTAACTATTTTTTAAGAAATATGAACCAGTCATAAATGGCTAACACAAGCTCCCCCAATTTTTAGAACCAGGCACAAATCCTATTTTCCAATATTTTCATAGCTCGTTCTATGTAGTCATCCAACTATGGATGATAAGACTTGTTGAAACTTACCTAGGATAACATTGACTTCTTGAGACCTCTCCATAAATGATAATTTAACTGGGGATCCCTACCAAAAATAATAATATATTAAACTCCATGAAATATGATAATCTCATATACATAGAGACTTCTCAAATCCTCTACATTGGTTGTATATTGAATGGGAATAATGTGATATGATTTGGTCATCTGATTGATCACAACCCATATCTATTTTTTCTTAAGGGTTATGTGTAAAACCAACCAAAAATTCAATATAAATCTCATCTGACTTTCAAGTCGACATAAGAATGGGATAATGTAATCCCATATGTTTCTAGTGCTTTTCCTTAACCTACTGATAGGTATTACAATGAGATAGAAAGTTAGCGATGTATCACCTAATACATGGAAACCTGAATCATCATTGAATGTCATAAAACCTCTTCATGATACCTGGGTGATGCACCCCTAGGAATTATAACAACCCCCGACCAAACATTTCTCACTAGAAAAGGTACAACATCCCAGTTTCAGAAACACATGACACCCTATAATGAGAATGACCACTCACCAGTGGTATACCCACCATAAAGAGAGTCTCTAATGTCACATAATCCATCATAAATATTCTAATAATGAATAATAATCTCAATAAGAGAGGTGATCAACTTAAAATTTTTCTAAAAAACTATGTGACATCCTCCTATAATCCCAAATTCAATTGACAAAAGATAGCCATAAAATTCCACACATCTGACAATTCTTTCATGACATGGGTTATATGTTTCTTAATCAAAAAATTAATAGAGAAATTACCATTCCCAGGGTTGTAGGTAATGTCAAAATAAAAATACTATAGGTACACTACCCAACACCTCTATCAGATATTAAAATATTTTTTAGAGATGATATAACTCAAGATTTTTTAGAAAAAATAGATGATAATACATTCTCCAAAATTTTATTTTTTCTAAATATTAAGACCATGAACCATGAGAGTGACCTTAAGATCATGGGTTAGATAGTTGTTCTCATTTGGAATTTTTTTTAATATATAGGCCACTATGTGATCACCATATATAAGAACGTAGCCCAAACTCGAACTAGATATGTCACAAAAGACCACATAGATCTTACCAAATATTGTAAGAGTAAATAATAACATAGAATTAAAAATATACCTCAACTAATCAAAATAAATATGAAATTTTGTATCTCACACGAACAAAACCCCATTCTAAGTGGGAGTTTCCATTAGAGAATCCAACTTTGAGAAATATTTAATAAACTGGAAGTAATACCCCACCAAGCCCAAGAAGAAATGAATCTTTAAAAAATATGAGGTCGATCCAAGGTCATAATATCCTTCACCTTCTTAGGACCGATAGAAATAACATGTTATAAGATCATATGTCCCAAAAACATCACTTCCAAAATATATAAATTACTTTTAAAGAAATTAATGTAAAATTGGGTACCCCTCAATATTTATAGAACTGATCTTATACGACACACATAGTTTTCCATGATTTTGGAGTATAAAAAAATTTCTTCCAAAAAAACAAAAAGAAAATCAAGATACTCAAGGAATATCATATTCATCAGTTTGATAAAAACTATAGGATAATTAATTTGAATAAAGGTTTTAACAATGTACTCATAATGGCCATACCTACTCATGAAGGTAGTCTTATGGATGTCATATTATTTAATTATAAAGTAGTGATAACTATAAAAAATTTCAATATTTGAGAAACACTTCACACCTTTCAACTGGTCAAACAGATCATCAATTCATGGAAAAAGATAATTGTTCTTTTCTATAACTTGATTGAGTTGTCTGTAATCCACAAAAAGGTGTAGTGTTCTATTAACACTCATATCAAAAATATTTGATACCATTCATGTTGAAAAACTCAGGAATATAAAAACTTTACCCATAAAATCATCAAAAATGTGAATTGTTCCATCAAATTTCAAGGGATATCAATCTTTGATTGAGAGAAAATGCAAGTGGGACAAAAAATTCCATGTTCTCTCTTCTTTCTGAGGGGCATTTTATTATCCATCACATAAGATATAAGTTATGTAGAACGATTTATAAAGTTTTAAATATGATTTAATATAAAAGGATGAGATACAACCATATAAAATCAACAAGTCATTATTGATGAAGCTATAGTGATGGTACCCTTCACTATTGCTGGACCCACATTAACTACCTATAGTAACTCTTCCACTATGTGAAGAAGTTTCATACTCAATGTATGTGTTTGGATACCGTTAGGTCTTGATGCATACGATTAAACCAATGTAATTTTACGATCTTATGAGACTATTCCACTTTGTGGGGAAAAAAATACTGCAGAATATCTATAGGTGTTATGAAAACCCATAAGAACAATAGATATTTGGTGCCATATAGAAACCATATATTTATTGTCCAACCTTGACACACAAAACGCAAGTCGATAGGCCACTTCTAGGAAATGCAATAGTTTTTGATGAATCCTACAATCTAAAACCACAATGAGACTCATAAAACTTCCTAATTACATTAAAGGAACTATAAAAACTACCATTGGGATTAAGAGGTACTCCCATTATCCCTGACTTACTAGATAGACCAAGCTCAACCATCAACTCTCTATCCAAAACATCTACATAAGTCATGAGCTTCAACAAAAAAATAATAATATTGGATATCATATCAAATACCCATAATCAAATATTTAATAATTTAGTTTATAAATTTTCACTACTATAATAGAAAACTAAACATGTTCAGTAAACCAGTTTACATACTGAGTTTAGTCCTATCACCAAGCTAGAGGTGGAAAAACTCCATGGAATACTCAATGACCATCGAGTATGGATAGAACTGTTCTATAAAAATAACTCTAAAATCCATAAAATCCAAGATATCATGTATCTTTAGTGTAATCATTGAATCACATCATTCTCTACTAGTTCCTTCTATTTTGAAGGTAGAAAACTTCACCTTTATTGAATCAGGAATTTATAAGAACTAATAAAGTAGCTCATTCTTTTTCAACCAATCCTCTACCTATTGGGGTTCATTTGAGCCTTGTAAAGCTTGTGGTTTATACCAAAGAAACTATTGAAAATGATCTATAAATTCATATATTTATTGTTCCACTATGATATCCTGAACAATAATGAGTTCATATGCATATCTCATAGATTGGAAAGAGTGAACCACTATCTCAATGAGATTTTTTTCAACTAGAGGATTCAATTGATTTAGTTCACTAGAAGCTTCATCCCATGGCTTGCTCGAACATTTTCTCAGAGTCATGATGCTAAAAACCTCAATATGAAACACTAAAAACATCCCGTAGGGTTCTTAGAACATCAAATAAATCAGGATATATAGGGATATAAAATTTTTGGGATTTCAAGACACATATATCAACTAGGAAAAGACTAGAATCATATAAATTTATCCCTCAATGACACTTTCATCCAATGACCCATGGTTACTTAAGTCTCGTTATGGTGAGAGTTGTTCATAAACTCCCTCACAACCACCTCTTAAGTCCTGAAAATATTACCTATTGTCTACAAGGATATCCTAGATAGTATACTAACATCAAGGAATAAAGGTCAACCTAAACCATTTGATACAACCTTTTCATAAACCAACATAGTTACCCTGGTACACTAATAGTCGTGCCAGTCCTGACATAGTCCAAAATTTATTCCCGACCACCACAAGTTGGTGACTAACACCAAGAATCATATCAAACATTTAAGGGAGCAGTTTTGACACACACAAAAACCATTCGAGGCATAGTAGTGAAAAACAAATTAACCAGTTGATATATCAAATTCCCTTTAAGGAGAAAAGTACCATAAGAAGATAGATTGAAATACCAAGGTAAAATGTAAAATAAAGGATAAAAAAATCCAACAAGTCATAGTCTCATAATAAAAATGTAATAATTGGACCCTAGCTCCACTAATCACCACCATAAATCTAGATTCCCACAGATCAAGAACATCCATCGCCTCCTTGTGGCACGTTCCCTTTCCACAAAACTAGCATAAACAATTCTGCAAACTCCCAAAGGAAAAGTTAGGTTTTGTGATAAACAACACAGTAGGCCTCATTATGTGATCCATATACAGTTCCATAGAAATAATCCATTTATACTCTAAATTTAAATAAAATATATCTTTTAATGACATTTACATATTTTAAATCAAAACATTAATTCTTGTCAAAAGATGAAAGATAAATCAAAACATGCTTAAATGAACATTTTATAAAAAACATTTACATAAAATAACTAGATTGAATAAAATATTTATTTAAATAGAGGCATGTAGAATCAAGTTGAAAACCAAGAACTATATTTATATACCCTAAGTTACATTAGTCTAGGCTCAATAATCCTCTCACCACTCAATCATAAATCACATCTCAAGTATGTGTGAACATTCCCTTAGGATAAGGACAATGTCAATAATCAATCAACATCCCATCAATAAAAAATATGTCAATATATGTTTAGTTTGATTTTTCATCATCAATACATCACTAAGGAGTCAGAGTCTTAGCATGATTGTCCCAATCACCCACTAACTACTCAGTCTCACATGTGCTTCAATCAATAAATTAATCAATCATGGGAAAATAAATCATTTCAAATAAATTCATCATTCACAATTAAAAAACCCAATTCTAAGTTCAACATGGCATTTCAATTTCAAAACCAAATCTTATGTTTTTATAAAATTAATTCATTCCATATCATATTTAATTTCAATCCAATTTTTCAATAGTCCACATCAAATAATTTTTCATTTCAATCCATCTTTTCTCACAAAATCTGTCAAAAAATTTAAATTCCTTTGAAAACTTGTGTTTTCATAATTTTCATTCCCTTTTAAAATAAAAAATAAAAAAAAATCAAATCAATGTAATATAAAGTAATTCTAAAAAATTTTATTTCAATCAAGAAATTTATGTTTTCAATTGTTGGGTAATGCCTTATAGAACCACTTACCTGTAATCACATGATCAATTGAGTCATCACCCACAGTGGGAAATTCCAATGAAGAATGAGGGAGAAGAAGATCAAGGAATCAACTCACAAATCAAGATCCTTTAAAATAAATATCTAATAATGCGAGGATTCACCACACTAAAAAGTTAGTGAAAGAAATGAGAGATAAAAACCAAATCAAGAGAGAAACCACATAGCGACAAGGGACCAAGATCATACATAGAAACTTCAATTAACAAGATAAGAGGCTTGATGTGTCATGGAATACTCTAGAGGGCCTCCAAAATCTGAAAAATTATATTAGGGTTGAATTGGTGAAAATTAATATTTGAACAGGGGTTAATAATTTTACAGTCTATAAAAACACAGACCATGATTTATCCCAATAGGACCCAACACAACAGGATGAAAAATACCTCTGACCCTAGAACAACCCCCAGACCATGCTACAACCCCTCCTGGTCAACTGAGTCCTGAAACGAGTGCATAGACTACACCTTGATCCTATTTACCTGGGGTTTTGTAGAGACCCAAATCTTGACGTACATGGACATTACATTACTTTTGCGGAATACTTAATACATAACAAAAACAGACACACAAGGACTGTAATAGTTTAGTGTCTTTGGAAACTCAGAATATAATCTTCTAATCGTGGTGAAAGATCTTCAACATCTCCCATAAATATCTTCCCCTTTTTTCTTACCTAAACCCTTTATTTATATCCTGGTGAAAATAAAACATAAAAGTGGTGAGCTCAAATGCTCATTAAGTGTAATCATAGATAACATAAAACAATCCTTAGACATTTGAATGCAAAAAAACATGAGCATAAAATATAAACATCAAAATCTTGAGCAATGACATAACACATGGCAGTACGTAAGGAATAGATCATGAAGAAAAATTAATCATGATAAATTAGAATGGGAATAAAACTTGTAATTTTGGCAACCATTCAGCACTTGTTATGATACCCATAGTATCCAAGGCATTGCTGAGAAGACCATATTAGTGGACAAAGTCCCTTTCTAAATCGAGTTCACTCCTCGATCTAGTCCTATATCACTACACCGGATAAACTTACCATTTCATCCATTTCTATCTCATGAGATATATAATCTTTACCCAATGCATTATAGGGTGATATAGGTCCCACCAATCTCATAATGAAATCATTCTTACTTGTGCCACAATATAAACATAAATCATTCATCATAAACCAATGAATAAAATGGGTTTCATAAACATCATCCAATAATCACATAATCCATATAAATCAAATGGATATTTCATCATAGGAAAAGTGAAACCATGTAAATCATAGAGACATTATACTTGAAACATACACATATGAAATAATGTCATCTTAGATGGAAAATGGTTTTGATAAAACACTTGAAAAGAATTCTTGATGAAAATATCCTTTCTTATTCAAAATCAATTTCTTTTCACAAAAAATCATGAAATTTTAAAAGAAAAAGATTTTTTTAAAATAGTCATGAAATATTTTGGAGGAAAATTCATGAAAATAAGGCTTAATAAAACCGTAAAAAATATTTCATGTCGTATACATTAATAAAACATTCTTCTTGTACTTTTGTCCGAAAAGTCAAAAAGTACCCTATAGGGTAAATAAAAGAATGATTCCTTCCATACCATGGGGTAAAAGTCAAAATGGGTAAAAAGGACATTAAACATATATGAATAAAATTTTGTAAAACATGGAAATGAATGATAGAAATAATCCGAGTAAATACTTATGAATAAGAAATCTCGAATAAAAAATGAGATTTGTAAAATTATCCCTTACCTTAGGTCCGATATGCTTCGTATGGATCCGAACCTCCTGTATATTGATTTAAATAATATCATTGAATAATTATATAATTATATTCATTGTTATGATATCATATATGTTTCACTTATGACTTTATATTACCCATTCTTTTGTAAAGTCCATGTTAAAGCAACGCTTTGGGTAAAATAATTTCAGTTATCGTATGTGTTTCGACTTGTCATTCTTGATATTATTACCTATATCTTGATTTACATTATTCCAGAACTTAAAACATGATTTAAATATAATATATATTCATCATATACATATATATTATATATCGATAAATGGAATGAAATACACTGTTCATGGAGACAGTAGTCCGTACGTACGCATGAACGTTGTTTCCATTTTCTTTATTGAATTAAATGGAATTAAGTAGATGAAATATATATATATATATATATATATATATGTATACATAAATACAGTAGCTTAATTATGTCATATATTTCATTATTATTCATTATATATACTTTATAATCATTCTTGAATGGTTAATCATGGAAAATGAATCTCATCGCATTCGTGGAGACGGTAGTCCATACGTACGCACGAGCGATGATATCATTCCCAAGATCATGGAATTTTTTTGAAGCGTATGTATAATATTACAGAATCAATATCACTTTACAATAAACATATATAGTTATTTATTTACACCATTATAACCATCCATGTAAGGTGGTGGCGAAAAATAGATTATACCACGACGGGGAGACGGTATTCTGTACGTACGCACGCGCGGTGATTTAATTTTCCATTGGATGGATAGATGGTGAAATAGGGTTGTTTCAATCTTATAATAACATATCAGTATATGAGTGATACTGATGTTATTACTTCATAATGAAACAACTAAATAAGAAGAAGTGGAAGAAGAAATAAAGTTGAAAGAATCATTAACGGACATTACTTGTTCTTTAAAGCGCCTCTTTGAGACCTCCTTTTAGGGCACTAAAATTGGTATTTGAAGAAGACCAGGAACTATAAGAATATTCTAGGAAAGCGTAGAAGAGAATTGTTCAGGGTTTGGCCGAGCTTGAAGGCTCAATGTGGTGTGAGGAAGAGAGGGAGGAGGTGCCCTTTTACAAGGGAGGAGAGGGGCACCTTTGGAATAACTAAAAAAATTGTTTTATTATAAAGTCATATTTGGTTTTTAAAAGATCCAAATTGAGTTATTTAGAAGCTAAGGTTGGGAGGGGTATAAATCCTCTAATAAAATAGAATTTAGACAAGTTTAGGTTTCAATTTTAACCTTATCATTTATATTTAACTTTAAGTTAGATAATTTAACTTTTACTATGTCTTCTTGTTGTCTTACACTATAAGGTTAATAGAGTTACTATAACAAGCCAAGCGAACCTCAAGTTGTTTATTATTAATATATATAACCTTATATAAGTAATTTGGACAAACCTTAGATTTTTATGAATAAAATAACAATTAATTATATAATATTTGTTTTAAAAACTATTTTATGTCAATTTTGACACTATTTGGTAATTGATTTTTGTGAAAATCATAACAGAATTCTTAGTTCGAAAAACGTTAACTAAATCAATACTAACATGTAATATTAACCTAAAAAATTAGTGTATTTCATAAAAAGTCTCAAATTACATTTATTTGGGTATTTATAACATCAATTATGTCAATATTTCATTAATAAGATAATTACTCCATCATCATTGTTTCAAAAATAAATTAGTTTATTTAATGTCTAAAAATTACAAATAAAATACCATTATGTAGTAAATCGTTTTATATTTATAATGAATATTTATAGTCGAATTTATCTTTTGTATAACTCTATATTAAAAATGATTTACTTATTAAACATTGATTTTAACTATTTTTACCCTTCTTTAAATAAATTATTATTAAATGTCCTAATCTAATCCAAGTGGGCCTAAATGGTAATATTGTATTCCTAAGGTTGTTTTTGGTCGAATTACACTTATCCAATAGAATTATGACATGTTTTATGGTAATAATAATATCATTTTTACCCTTAATTATCCTATTTACTTTTAACCGTGGTAAATAAAAGTAAAAAGTTACTATTCACCAAAAAATATTTTCATCTCATTGAACCACATTCTAGTCCTCGATATTAACCGTTTCTCTCGGATTTTCAAAGTTCAACTCACAGAAGTGGTAAAATTAATTTTTATCAAAAATTCAGTTTTTTAACTACCACTTAGTGGTTTCACTATTCATCAAAAGATGAAAGCTTCCAGAAAAATACCAACAATTAGGCCTAAGATATATTTGATATTATGAATTACAAAATAATTTCTATTTTACCAAATTCAAAACATATCAATTTCTTTAATTAATTTAAAAATTAATTCCCGTCGTCCAAACAATTAGCGTGTTTTTAAGAGATAATAACTATCAAAAGATTGACAATTGTTTATGACTGGTTTAAATGTGAAATTACATCCGATGACCAACATTGTATTAAATGGTAAAAATATATTCTAAATATAATTTAAAACCACTCAAATTAAAAATTTATCACTATTAATTATTTCGATTAAAAAAGTTGTTTTTAATTAAAATTTTGTAATTTTCACTATTCATCAGATATGAAAGTTATCCGAAAAGTACCAAAATTTTATCCTATGCTAATTTCGATATTCCGAATCCAAAAATGAAGTACATTTTGAAAGATAAAATTTATATAATTTCAAAAAGTGGGTATTACTATTCATAACGGCTAGTTTATAATAATATTATAATAACATCTCGTTTAGTGAAACTCGGTATTTCGTACTATACACGCTATCGTGGAAGGTCTTTATTGTGTGTAATGTAAGCCAAGTCAGGGCTGTTTGTAGTGAAATCTCTGTTTCGTGTTGTGTATAACATAATCAAAACTTATTTCATGTATACATTAAACAAAATCTCTACATAATGTTGCATAGAATAGTTTCTACAAAACGAACTTGAAATTTTGTGTAACGCGAGCCAAGAATAGTGTTGCGTATACTGCAAGAAAATATGGTGTTGCGTATATCACAAGCTTATTTTGGTGCAGTGTACAACACAAGACATTAAAAAAAATATTTTTCATAAAATCTCGGTGTGTTAAAGGTGGGATCTCTACTCACCCCACACATAATACCAGATTTACCCTAAAAATGAAATACACACCCATAGGTCTCCACATTGAGACCATCCCTCAACATTATATTATGCTAAAATTGGTATTGGATCTCATAAATGATCTCTCGGAATCCACAACACAACCAACCTCCAACACCATATCCCTACCCAACCGCAAGATCCCCTACGCTAAAGCCTGGTTGTATATAGCACAAAACTTGATACACCACCCCACTAACATTAGGGAAACAAAACAAAGAATGTAAGGACTACCTAAAAGTGACAATGGGATGTTACATGACATGGTTAGTAACTAAGAAAAATCACTCAAATTGTTTTGATATTTTAGAAAAACAATCCATTAATCATTTGAGACAGTTGGAATACACTACATGTTAATCTGATACATGATGTTACTACTATGACTCAAACTATGTATTTTAAGCCTAAAAATGAAATTTTATTTAAAACTCATGCCAATAAATGGAAACCAAATTGATACACTCATATTGTATTAATATTTTATGAAATTGATCCATAAATATTTTGTGATGTGTGGGAATCATCTATATGTCTATCCAACACATGGTGTGGCCAGTAAGAATCAATGTGCATGTTTTTATTTGAATTTGATATTTTAGTTCAAAACACACGTCACATGCTCAAAGATGGGAAAATAAACTCAAATTGTATTTATTCTTTAGCATAATAATTCATAAATAATTTGTTATGCGTAGAAATCAATCACGTGTTAATGTGACACATTTTCTAGTATGACTAGAAGTGCATGTTTTTAGTTGAAAATTTAAATTTTACTAATAAATTTTATCATATTTATGTTTACATTATTTATTCATAATATCACTATCATAAGAATATTTTTGTACATATACACCTTTTTTTCAAGGTGGGGTGGTTTTTTTTTGAAAATTTGTAGCATGATCATACTATTTTGAGAGGGGCCCAAATACAATGGAATAATATTTTTGAATTTATTTATGTTTAAGATAAAATATTTTTTCACAATGAATTAATGATTCATGGATACTCGAGAAACCCAAAGGCTCTCCTTCCATTAAGAAGGGCGAAGAACTTCTCAAAAGCCATCTCTACAATGGGTAGAGGCTACGAGGATCAAAGAAAAGCATGGATCATGATTCTCAAGTACCATGAGAGATCCATTTTTGGGTTAGTCTTGTAGTGCTCGAGAACTTCGCATGATGGGTGATTGGAAGTTGAATGCTTAGGGTAACAATCTCCTAGATGTGGGGGAGAACCACATATTTATAGTAAATGAGGCATGAAATTCTCATTAGGCACCCAATGAAGGGGAAAAGTTGTTGTGAAGGGGTGGGGATATGTTGGAATTGTAAATACATCTATCAATGATGCTCGTGAGGTTTCAAATCTTGTAAGCCTCATGGAAGTACCATCATCTACCTTCACATGCATGGTGGCGAGGGGTCCCTTTGAAGGAGCTTTGCGGGGCGGACTCCTAGGATTATTTTTGGGGCTGTTTGAGCCTCAATCAACTTCGAATCATCCTTGAACTTTTCATTTTCTCCATTAGACCATATTTTGGTGCCAATAAATCCCCCCCCCCCTTCTAATGGGAGCAGACAGGAAAGGGGGTTGGATTTTGAGGGTAAATCACTAAAGATCAGGGATGGTCATAGTGCTGGCTTACATTGATGGGGCACGAAGCATGGATCCCTGATTTAAAAATGAAGCGTAAGAGCACTAGGGCCTCCATGATGCTCGATCAAACGCTACCTAATAATAGGAAATGGGGCGCCCATTGTTCATACCATATTTTTGTTTACGTCTACACCAGTGCTCTCTTTTCTCAATTCCATATTCTCCACGAATGAATATCTACAAACTAGGGTTCTCAGTCCTTTACCATGCAAATGTTCATTCAGAAATATGACGCATCGAGATCCTCTACTACTTTCCTTCTCGCATAGATCCCATGGTTTCTTAGAATTTCATATCATCAAGATAGATTTTTTAGAGTAAACTTCACAAATAGTTCCAGATAATTTACTATGTCTCATATCAGATGGGTTCTCTTGAAGCTATTCAAGAGGTCTGTGCAGATTCTCCCTAAGGAGAAAAAAATAATTATTTGGGAGTATGTTTTGATCCATTCAGACCATGAATCTTTTCTTGATCTTCCACCAGTCACTCAGAAAGTCTACCCTCTTTGAAAAAGGCTTCCACTATAATGCTTTGGCTTGAGGGATGAATTATTCATCCCAGAGGCAAGAAAGTATGAACTAGCCTACTGGTTTAGGGGCACACTAGGGAAATACCAATGATACATGGCTATCGATGGCCCCATCACGATGGAAAACATGGACATCACTACTGACTGGCTCTATTACCATATCAACAATGTTTCACAAAAACTACTTGAGAAATATGTGTCTCTAATGCAATAGGAAAAAATAATCAAGGCACTATTAGGGAACCCATAGAAGGGATAGATCGATGGAAGAGATCTGTGCAAGGGTGAAAACTTCATAGTTGAGTGGGCCTGGGCCTATAGGGTGTTCTTGTGCAGAGTTCAGGATAGTAATAAGGTGATTGGGATTGTATAAAGCGACATAGGATTCCAAATTCCACATTTATCAGGTGAAGGAAATCATGTATGAACTCTTTATCTGATGGTCACCAGACACCGAAACATTTCATCATCACCATGGGGAGGTTGGAATTAGCCTTTGGGATCACCATTAGATTTTTAGAATCCTAATTCTAGAGAACATGTATGACAAGTTTATCCCTACTAAAAAATGCTTGGGAGGATGAAGAACAGATGACACGTCTGGAAAAGGCACTGCTAGATCATGTAGCAGGCATGAACAATGACAAGAAAACAATAAGGTACATCCATTTTAAGCAATGGTTTAGCTAGTTTCTAAAATTCCCAGTGGGGGTGTCGACCAAAGGTGGAGAGTGACCCAAGAATATGAAAACAAGGCACCGTACCTATTCAAGAGGTCCCTAGTGAGGAAAATATTGATCTTACTAGTGGATCCTAAAGGATATTCAGTGGCATATGTTGGGGTACATCATCAAGGATGAGCAACAATTGATAGTCAGTATAGACGTATTTATTTTGGGACACATTTGTTGGTGGATGATCTTAGAGAGGGATGAACATATGGGAGCATAACCCAGTATGTTTGTCATGCCACTGATGTTAGACACTGGGAAACACATCAATCGGAGGATCCTGGTGCTAGTGAAGTTGTATAAGGTAACCTAGAATATCAGAACGGGAAATAATTCATTGCACGTGTGTCAGGAATTTAACTTTTTGTACAATTGGATAGAGGTTCACATGGTAGGTTATGAATACCTCAATACAATTTCTCCCCCTCTGTAAAACATTGGACCAGTGATTTTGAACATCAAGGAGAGTTTTCCACTCAAGCTAGGCCTAATAGCAGTGCTGAGCATGATCGGGCGAGTAGATGAGTTCATATTTCACCCATTATATCTGTTAATGGGGGTAATAACTGATGATGGAACATTAATTATAGAGGGGCGGTTGTATATTCTGAAATTTCAAGGTGGAGTGCTAGTGGAACGAGTGGATTGCAAGATGGTATGTGAACTGTACACCACACACAATTTTTGAGGTAGTTTAGATTTCCGTAAAGGCAGACCCCAAGGGTGTGCTTGGGAGTATGTCATTAAGACCAATTATGATGAGGAAACTATGGTTCATGTTCCCATTTGAAAATGGAAAGATATAGAATGATATTACGCCATCCATTTATACATTCAGGAAAGTCCATGCATACACACAGAGCTGGGAAGCTACCTATCCAGTTGAAATTCTGAAGCAGCGGACGATCGAGGATAGTGAAGGACTGTCCCCTCTACCTCGAGGCAGATGTCAAGCGGTAGATGAGGAGTGTTATAGGGGTGGTTCTAATACACATCATGCTGAAGAGACAATAGTAGCAAGGGAGATGGTCCATGGACTAGTACTGACCGAAGATTAAGGGAGATGAGTAACAATACCAGATCCAGTGGTCTCATCCAAGAAGACCCAAGGTAAAGGGGAGCCATCTAATGGGTTCTGTAGGATTTCCACTCAGGATCCTGGGAAGAAATTGTGCCATGTGGAACTTCCTCACAACACTGTCTACCCCATGGGTTGGAAAACCACAGATGCATGTAAATAGTTTGATTAGGCACTAAATGAGGCTAATATTCATTGTCAATATACATAATTTTCATGTTCTTTGTTATTCATAAACACCATTTTAGTGCATTTTACACTTTGAACATCATTTCACATTTTGATTGTAATACCTTCTTAAAATGCACTATTATGTGGTACATTTTTGAACATCATTTAAAGTACCCAATGATTCATCTGATTTTAAGGAATTGAATTATACATATTTTAATTTGATATTTTTGTAAATTGATCTACACTTAAATATGAACATGTTTGATTCATGGATCAGTGGAGAATTCATGGAGGATGATGGAGATATTTGGAAATGAAAGGAAGCAATTCTGGAGAAGGCAGATTGGACATCATCCCACTGATTAGGCTGTGGGGCCCAACGTACAGGCCCAATTAATCCAACATTTCGTGGGATGATAGAAGACATGTACAGAAACAAATCACTCTTCAGGATTTAATGCTAATTCGGCATCCATGTTGGTCATTTAGGCGGCCCAAGTTAGAGATAAAATTCTGGGCCAGATTCTGCGGCCCAGAAAAACATTCCACCAATTTGATCATATCTCGGAATTCGAAACTCCAAAGGGGCCCACATTTTACAGGAGGTTAGAAGACATCCGGATCTCCATTTTCTTCTTCTATGGCCCACCCTGATTCGGCCATCGAGAAGGTCATACAAACGCGTCTGTTCGGTGGATGAAATCCGGCTGCCACCTCGGGTCAAATGTGGAAAATTCCAAATTCCACAAGCTTTCCACCACCCTAGGCCTACCATACTCAAGTGGGATGACTTGTACTGTTGAAGGCTCGAACCAAGGCTCCCGAAACGCCTATTTAAGGCAGTGGTGGTGAAGGAGTTGAAGATCTTGGATGCTTTGTTCAATTGTAATGTTATGCTGCATTTTTGTTGCCTCAATTTTGTCTTTCACATGTAAGTTGTTTAATTCACTTTAGTTTCTTAATAAAAGTTCCTCCTCTACTCTTATTCTGTTGTTCTTAATATCACTTTGATACTGTTGGATCAAGGTGTGAATTTATTTACACCAACCCTTGTGAAATTATTCACACAACGGTGGAGTGATCATTTTATTTTTGTTGTTTTCTTTACTTCTCCATTTCCTCCTTCATGAGTCTACTTTCCGCTTCCATTGAAACCTTGGGATCAATGAAGGGCTAACCAACTTATGGGTTGATCCAAGGGAGTAGCAGGGGGCTGGATTGGATGTTATTTGTCACCTAATTAATGTATAATCACTTCTTTAATTGGGATTTTTATTTGATGATTTTTAAACTCCATCGTCCTTGTTGAATTTAAGGCCACACACTTCAAGTACTAATACGATCCTTTACCTTGAAGTGCTCAAGACTTTGATCCTTCAAGTATATAGGTGATTAGTATTATAGGGTGTAGGCATTAAACCAGTAAGTGATGATTTTGTTTTATCTCCTTAAATGAACCCATCTCAAATTTAAGAAATTGAAATCATTAAAAAGAAAATACGTCCAATCCACCCCGAGTGATAACCTAGGATAAACTCATTCTTTTAATTTGAACTCACTTAAGTATCTTAGAGTTCACTTAAACCCATCTAAAATCAACCCAAAGATGGCCACTTCATAGCCAAAAATCCATCCCTTAGGTTGTCTATCTTAGCTATCTTCTTAGGTCTCTGTGGAATCGACAACCCAAGCTACACTACAAGGACCGTTCTACCCTTCTTCTCTTGGGTAAATTTGGGCGATAACCATAGTTCCTCAACACCAATAACTTGTGTGATCATATGAATGGGTTTGGGATGTAGTTGGATAAGATCAGATTTTATAAAGGTCGAATCAATTCATCCAAGGAAGAGGGTGAAAGATTCATTATGGAACTAGAGGAATCAGTGAATTTCCAAGGCACCGTACATCTAAAAAAAGATCAAGTGTGGGAGACACTAGACATAAATTATCCCCCAATGCTGTCAAATTCTCATATAGAGGAACCCTTCCACTTTTCATACACTCAGATGGATCTTATTGGGAGGAATTCAGTGAAGTGATCCTCTAGGAGGAGGATAAGGAAATAGATTTGAGGTAAGCCTCTTTGGAGGAAAGCGAGATAGTATCCTTGGAGAACACCTCGTTGGAAAGGTTGGTTGAAACCCTCGAATTAGGTGTTAACGCACTTACCTATACAATCATCTATCTCATGATTTATATATATTATCAACTTACATCTATTCCACATAGATTAATCTTGTATTGGTGATCCCCTCTCATGGGGATGAAAACCCGAGGGCGTCAGAAACATCTCTTGACCTTTGTCAGTTTCTCACTTCATGAAGTCATACATGTTTTTTATTCAACCAGAATGACTAATATGATCTCTACATGAACAATAATAGGGATAGAGGGTGTTATTATTGTAAGAATGATTAGAGGACCCAAGGATCCTTTTCTAATTGGGGTTCTAGTCCTTACAGATCTAGGAATCTGAGTCAACCAGACCATGGTTTTTGAGGAGAAACCAAGTGTGATCGTGGGTGGAGTCACTCATGGGGTGGATTCTAGAGTTGATAGGGACAAAATTATTGATATATGATTATGTTTTAAGGATAAATCAGATTATATGGATCTATACCCATTAGACATGATTGCAGAGGAGGATTCCACTACAGAACTCTTGGTTTCATTTTTAGAGTATGAACATGCAGATTCAGTGAAGTTGTATCATTCTGATTTTGATGCGGTCGAGGAAAGTTGGTCCACCCAATGATGATCATGGAATTTAATCAAAAAATTATTAAACAAAACTCTGGATTCAAGGTGGGTAAACAAAATGGGATCACTTCACCATTGGTTGTGCGATATGTGTGCTATAGGGGCTGATGCATGAGGTCCATATATGCTGATTCATGAATACCTCGCTGAGAAAATATGGGAAAGCATTCACCATATAAACGTCTTCTAGCATAAAGGGAATCCCATCAGCACTTAAAAGATTAACATGGTAGAACAAGTGGTCCATCACTTGGATGAATCGATAGATGAGTGTTTCTCCTTTATTTATACTCAAATAGAGTTTGTCGTGCGACTAAGGAATCAACTGGTAGAAACCCAAGAGAAGATGAGGAATGAATTTTGCTAGGTGTAAGATCATTGGATTGAGTGGTAACAAGAAAAAATCAGGGTGAATGGGTATCTTTCCTTGGGTATTGATGAAGTGATGGAACTTAGAAGGAAACAACATGCCTTGGAGGGAATTCACCAGATGGTGGTGGAGCTAAAGCTCTCCATTGAAGGGGAATATCCAAAAGAGACATGTTTTTAAAAAATTCTGAAACATTCATTCATTCTTGTATATTTTGGATTGTATTCATGGAAAAATTTCTTTAGGGTTTCAATTATCTCACTTTAACATGTCTATTAGAAAATCAATGCCCAATCCCTAATATATCATGGTTCATGCCCAGTGTGAGAAACAATGGATGACCACTAAATGTTCACTTTTCAAGAGAGTGTCGGATAATCATCAAATACTAGGGGTCTACTAATGGTTATTGACCTCCTAGAAAACTTGGGACAATATAGGTTTCTTCTAGACAATGTAGCTCTTGGGATAGGCAATTCACTTTCCCCAATGTGCACTAGTGCACGAGTAGGACAGCAAGAAGGGAATTGTAATCAATCCAAACAAAGTGAAATGAAAAGAGTGAAGGATAATACCAAGATTTAGAAACATAATGGTGATAGAATTCTCGTACAGGATAGCTAATAACCATGTTCGAAACACAATATCTACACCACTAACCTGAAATAGAGAAAAGAAAACAAGGGTTGATTGCTGAAAATGTTAGAAACATAGGGATCCGTCTCAAATTGTCGTCCAAAGTCTTCTGAGGCGTTCGACTAGAATGGTAGGTGAGCCGATGTGGCATGAAACCAGGATATTAGGGGGTGCCTTCAGACATGAAAGTGGATGATGTTCTGAATAAAAGGACACGTAAAGTATGGCATGGAGTGATGAAATGTTTGAAAAGATTCCAACCCTCTCAAAGTTAGACCACCACAACTGAGAGCACAATGGTGGGATTGTAGCAGTATGAACAAAGATAAAACCTATTTTCTAGGAAGGACCTATCTGGAGATGGACTAGGATACCTTTTAGTTTCATGTAATGTAGGCGATGATGATAAATGGCATAGTTTACCCTCATGTTATCAGGATGCAACTCGCAGTTTAACGTCAGGTGATGAGGATGTCGCACAAAGTTTAAATTAATATTGCATGTAGCAAGGTAGGTAGTTTAGAGTCATGTTTCATGGACTGTGGAAATGTATTTCTGTAACACCCAAAGATTCCATGGTATGTTTCTGTTTGAATAATGCAATGACGTACATCGTACGCAACTTTGAGATTCTAACACACCACAACCAATCAAACTAGCCGTTATGAATAGTAATAACAACTTTTTAAAATTTTATAAATTCTAACTCTCAAAATGGGCTTCATTTTTGGATTCGGAATATCGAAATTAGCCTAGGGTGAAATTTTGGTACTTTTAGGATAACTTTCATATTTTGATGAATAGTGAAAATTACTAAATTTTAATTAAAACCAACTTTTTTAATCAAAATAATTAATAGTGATAAATTATGAATTTGAGTGGTTTTAAAGTATATTTAGAATATATTTTTACCATTTAATACAATGTTGGTAATTGGACATAATTTCACAATTAAACCGAACGTAAACAAGTATCAATCTTTTGATAGTTATTACATCTTAAAAACACTCTTTTTGTTTTGACAACAGGAATTAATTTTAAATTAATTTCTGCCACTTCTGTGTTTTGAATTTGGAAAAATGGATTCAATATTTGTAATCAGGATGTTCAAATTGTGTAAATAGGTAACTTTTATTTTTAGACATTTTGAATAATTACTTCGGTAAATAATTTATTTACCATGGTTAAAGGGTAAATCTGGTAAATAAGGGTTAACAAAATAATATTATAATAATAAAAAATTACCCTAAAACGTGTCCTAACCTTATTGGTTGATACATGTTCGACCATGGTCATCTTTGGGTCGATTTGGGGACCCCATGGTACCACTTGTAAGTGATAGGGACACTTTATTTTAATTATGTTAAAATGAATACAAAAATGACAAAAGCATATATCTTTTAGAAAAACAATTTATAGATAGGGTTATATATGTTGGATTTTCGACTATAAATATTCATTAGAAAGATAAAAAGAGTTAATAAATAAGGAAAGTATATTTATAATTTTTAGACATTAAATAAGTTAATTTATTGATGACACAATGATGATGCAATAATTACCATGATAGTGAAAAATTAAAATAATTGATATTATAAATACAAAAATAAATATAATTTGAGAATTTTAATGAATTAAACTAATTTTATAGTATACTATGACATATTATGATTGATTTAATGGAATTTTTTTTCAAGAAATAATTCTGTTATGATTTTTAAAAAAATCAACTATTGAATAGTCTCAAAATTGACATAAAAGAGTTTTTAAAACAAATATTATATTATTAATTGATATTAATTTCCTAAAAATATAAGGATCGGCCAAGAGACTTATATAATGATAGTTGTTTCATTAATGGACCACTTGGGGTATCTTGTATGTATATAGTAAGTTTATTAAACATATAATATAAAAATACAAAGAGACATTGTAAAAGTGAAACTAATTAACTAAGAGTTAATACTTAAAGATAAGGTTAGTATAATGACCCAAACCTGTCTAAATTATATTGGTTGAGTGTTTTTTGACCTATCCCCACCTTAAAATTTAAATAATCCATTTTTTTCAATTATAAACCGAATATTAATTTATTATAAAATAATATTTCTAGCTTTTCCAAAGGTGCCCCTCACCCCTCTTATAAAAGGGAACTGCCCCTTCTCATTAACTCACACCTTCAAAGCCTTTTTGTTCGGCCAAACTCTGCCCCAATACTCTCTCAAAATCCCACAGTTAATCCTAGAGTCCTTCCTTTAGTCAGAAAGCCAAATTAAGGAGCCCTTTTGATCAAATCAAAAGGAAGAACCCAAAGAAGAGGTAATGATTTCACCACCCTTTTTCAAGTTCCTTTCTTCTTCCACTTCTTCATTCTTTGTTATTGTCATTCTAAAATAATAACTCTAGTATCTTATATATACTGTGATGTTATTATAAATATGGTACAATCATATTCAGTATTCTATCCATCATTTGAATAACATGTCACCATACGTGCGTACATACGACTTACCGTCTCCACGTCGTGGTGTAATTGTTATTCAATAAATTATTATTTGGATGGTAATAATAATGATGTGTAATTCATGTAAATAATAAATGTAACATGCTAATTATTCTGTATATATGATATACCATCGAATTATATATTATTTTAATATCAAAGGAATGATATTGTTCCTCGTGCGTACGTACGGACTACCGTCTCCACGAACACGATGAGATTCATTCTCCATCTTATCCATTAAAATATAAATATCATTTGATTATTTAAAAATAATTTTTAAGGACATGATATCATTCTGGATATGAATAAGATACAACCTATCAATGAAAAACATGGCTTATGTAACAAAACATATAAAAGAAAACGAGTAAGTTAACACCCGAAACAACGATAATACTAAGATATTATTAACAAATCAATGTTAAAATGTCATATATGATATCATATTAATGTAAATGATTCTTTTATAATTCAATAACAATTATTTCACCATTATACAGGAGGTTAACCTACCATCTACCAAGGAAAAAGTACAAAGTAAGGGGTTTTCTTATCTCACTCTTAATTTCGTGAGTATTTTGTTGTTCACCACTTATTTATTACATGTGGTGTGTGTACTCCCCATGTTTGTATTCATTGTGTAATATAATTTAATTTATTTATATTTACATCATCATTGTATTATCCTTCTTTCATGGGTGCATGATTCATAAGTTACCAAATTGATAAGGGAATTTGAAATTTCAATTTCCACTCATTCGGCTTTACGCATACTTCATTGATTATTTTACTCCAAGATTATGTGTGGAATCACTATTCATTTGATTATGTCATAATTTCCACTCCCATTTATGTGGATATACTTTTGATACACATAATCACTCCATTGATAAATTCTCAAGTCATTGATTTGAACTTGATAAGAGTAATTTTAACTCAATCTCCATTTGTTGAGTTAAATATCCAATTCATTGGTGTTGTTTTTACAAGAATATGTGTGAATGTAATCTGATTGATTTACACTAAATATCCAATCATATTGAGTGTATTTAAATTTTTCACACATAATTATGTTGTTTATTTATCCTTAACAAAAGTATACGGTCTTTATAAGATAATTAATCTCAATTTACATTCCATTGAGACTTTTTTGTTGTTATACACCATATCACTTTTATATGGTGTATATAATGTAATTTGACATAGTATATCATGAATCCCCTTATTCTCATGATATTAAAAAGTTTTGATTACCTCAATTATTTGTATTCAAGTGTCTCTCTTTTGGTTAGAAACTCTAACTAAAATACATTTTTATGTGTTTTAAAGATTGATTATTCTAAATCTTTCTCATTAATGTCCATGTTTTTAAAAAATGGTTTTAAGGATTTATTTATAAGGACATTAATGTTTTAAAATAAAAACTCCTTTTAAAAGTTTCAAAGTTGTATGGGACACTTTGATTCTAAAATCTATTTTAAATGGATTCTTGACAACTAGTGTGACTTTTAAATGATTTCAAGAGAAATGGGGATATTTCACTCTAATTGTTTTGATGATTATTTTCATCTATGTCAATGTCCTTCATCATTCTCGATTGAGGTTAATATGATACAATACAATCTTCTATATTGTATCAAATGAGTTATGTTTGACTGTGGATGTGCTATTTTTATACTATTCATGGTTTGTGGATAAAGTATTCACATTTCGTATGCTAGTTTTAATACAAATGTTTATGTTATGTTTTAAACATTTCATATGCGGAATGCATTGGACTTAGTAAGTGACGGGTGGAGCCCGCTATAGCTCCTCGATGCATCGGTAGGTCTCATGAGACAAACTAGTGTCTTGGCACAAGGCCTTGAATAAATCTTATTTGTAGTCTTGGCACGAGACCTGGGCTATGTGGTTATGATAGTCTGGAATTATGCATTCCATCATTATGAAAGTGGTTATTGATATTGCATGTGATTATTCGATTAGTAGAATATCCATGTGAATAAGTAAATGGAATTATTTCATTTTATTTTTTCCATACTATGTTGAAGTTCATGTTTAAAAGGATTTTGTTTTAGTTATACACTGCCTTAAATGTTTAATTCTTATTTATGAAATTTTTCGCTATATTGTTATCCTTACTGGGAATTTGATCTCACCCCTTTTCTATGTTTTATTTTTCCTAGGATTTGAAGAAGTAAATTTTGAATGACCTGTAGGGATATTATGATGGGATAATAGTGTGGACTATGGAGACAATATGTTTTTATAGTAGTTTTTCACTTTATGCTGTAATGTAAACCTTTATGAATATATCTAGTGTTTCCAAGGCTACTAAACCAATTGGTCTTTCGAGATTTGATCTTTCTTGTGATCATGCCATTGTTATCTAATAATGCACCGACTCTGGGCAACTGGGGTCAGGGCGTTATAGTTGGTATCAGAGGAAGTTTAGTACAAACCTTGGAAGCTATATTTAGATGAACTCTGATTAGATCACGTAGACCTAAGATGAACTTTGAGGATTATTATAGAGTAACTTCATATAATTATGGTATTGTAGAGATTTTGTGAGTTTTTCGAGCAATACATCCCTGTCTGGGTACGAGCAGGTATAGGCGGCTCTAGCACAGATGTACCTAGGGGTAAAACCCGAAAACATCGCTTTGATTGAGACTCGAACGGGAACTGGTGCACGACAACGGGCCTTGCTGCACTCTTGGTTACGACACTCCCGGGGGATATGCTTAGGATAATTTACATTTTCTTTATAAACTGATTTGAAGTATTATATATAAGATGAGAGTAAATGACCTTGTTTAATCCTAATGTGTTTCAAATTGAGAATATGGTGACATGTTAATCTCTAAATGATTTTATGACTACTGTTACTCACACAATGCTTTCTGGTTTTAGTCAATGGATGGATTTCAAGGAAGTCAAAGTGACTTTGAGAATGATTTACAAGGTGCTAATGGTGGTGGAAATGAGCAACAAAATGGAATGTTGATAGGAGTAAAAGATATCATCTTTATGCCAAATCAATTTTCCAAAAATATGATCAAAAATATATATATTAACCAATTCCCGGACTCAACAAAGAGGATAAAGGTGATGAATGATAAGAGCTCCAGTAGTGGAGACCATGGAGAAAGAAATCCTCAATTTCCATCATGCATGAAATGTGGAAGGAGGCACCAAGGAAAGTGTCTAAATGGTACAAATAAATGATTTACGTGCGGAAATGAAGGACATAAAGTGAAGAATTGCCGATGAAAAATGAAGAGTACTATGGAAGAAGATAAAATGGTCCCAAGAATCCATTTATAGTCATTTGCCATAAATGTAGGGACCTGGGAATTACCCGAGTAAATGCCCTATTCTATAGGATATTTTCTTGGTCAAAGAAGAATCTATGTGGAAATAAATGGTTGGAGAAATGTTTAAAACGTATTAGTGTTCCTTGTTGATGGGTTTACATTGGAATAATTTTCTCTTGTATTTTTAACCCTGCAGTTTTCCATGTTAGAATGATATTTGAGGAAGAATTATCTTTTCTCTTGTGGATATAGTTATAAATAACCATTTGGTTTTATATGATCATTGGGTTTGAGGAAATTATAAGTTATTATAATTTGGGGTGAAAATGCCAGGTATGAGATAAGATTTGTGGTTAAATTATTTTATGGTTATTTTGGGGAATTTATCTCATTTTGGTAATGATATAAAATATAGTTTTTGAAAAAGGACAACAAGTAGACCGTGTGACAACCCGTCGTGTCGGACAAAGCAATGGTAATCGAACCCACAACCAATGTGCGATTGGGATTTATCGCCTACCACTGGACTACGTGAAGTCCCTGGTTAGTGTGACTAATATTTTTAGTTAAATTAATGTATTTATCAATAATAATCAGATTTTGGATCTTGTGTCTTATCAAATGAATACCCTTAGTATAGGAAAATGATTCGGTGATTAAGTGATAAATGTTATTTTGGAAGTTTTTCGCTTTGTTGTGAACACTATATGCCCAAGGAAAATAGAATATTATGGGATTTCATTTGAGGAGTAATGGTGGATTTTTATCTATGTTTTTATTGTGGATTTATAGTGATTTGGGTTATTTATGGAAATGATTAGGTTAATTACTTTTATATATGTGACTTTAAGAGTAATTAATGTCATTTGGAGATACAATTTACCATGGAAGACTGAATTCTTATAAGTTTTTGGTTTCAATATTAGTTTGGATTATATTGAAGGATTTTAAGGACAATTGATTATTGAATGATATTTATTTAACTTTGGGGTATTGATGGTTTAATTTTAGAAATTAAGATTAGTGTTTTTTTCTCTAATGGAATATCCATTTGGGGGATCATTAGATATTATACTAACCATTTTGGTTTTGATTAATCCTTAAAGACAAGGTAAATATATAGTTTATCCTATGTGGATCATGTATTTCTATAGATGTTTATTCTAGCTCTTCCATTGTGACCAAGTCTTCTTGAATACTCATCTTTCAAAAAAATGAGTTAGTGGTAAAAAGTTATTAAAGAATGAAACTCTACTTAAAAAGTAAGTATATATCTTTATTTTCATAGTCAATATCATAAATTAAATCTTTTTCCTTATGTACTGTAACTTAAAACAAAAAATGTTGTCCATTTACTTTTCCTACTGGAAGACTAAGGACCATTTGTCCCAACACAAGTTTGTGATTTTCTTATTGTTAACTTTCTCCTGATCATGTTTTCTATCACTCTCCATCAGAACTGAACACTTAGTTTATCATCCATATCCATGTTTTCCTACATGGAATCCTAATATGGGTTATCTTGGGTGACATTTATACCTCTCTTCCTTTCTTTTAAAGTGATAGTTTTATTAAATCTTTTTCCGATGTGGGACTTTCCATTATATTATCAAGCCCAATTTTAAAAAATTGTGAGGACACAATTTATTGAAGGAGGGGAGAATGTAACACCCCATGATTCCATGGTACGTTCCCGTTTGAATAATGCAATGACTTGCATTGTACGCAACTTTGAGATTCTAACACACCACAACCAATCAAACTAGCCGTTATGAATAGAAATACCTACTTTTTGAAATTTTATAAATTCTATCTTTAAAAATGGACTTCATTTTTGGATTCGGAATATCGAAATTATCCTAAGGTGAAATTTTGGTACTTTTCGGATAACTTTCATATTTTGATGAATAGTGAAAATTAATAAATTTTAATTAAAAACAACCTTTTTAATCAAAATAATTAATAGTGATAAATTATGAATTTGAGTGGTTTTAAAGTATATTTAGAATATATTGAAACATTTAAAAATAGTTTGGTCATTGGACATAATTTCACAATTTAACCGAACATAAACAAGTATCAATCTTTTGATAGTTATTATATCTTAAAAACACGCTTTTTGTTTTGACATCGGGAATTAATTTTAAATAAATTTCTGCCACTTATGTGTTTTGAATTTGGAAAAATGGATTCCATATTTGGAATCAGGATGTTCAAATTGTGTAAATAGGTAACTTTTATTTTTAGACATTTTGAATAATTACTTCGGTAAATATTTTATTTACCATGGTTAAAGGGTAAATCCGGTAAATAAGGGTTAAAAAAATAATATTATAATAATAAAAAATTACCATAAAACGTGTCCTAACCTTATTGGTTGATATATGTTTGACCATGGGAATCTTTGGGTCAATTTTGGGACCCCATGGTGCCACTTGTAAGTGATAGAGACACTTTATTTTAATTAAGTTAAAATGAATACAAAAATGACAAAAGCATATATCTTTTAGAAAAACAATTTTAACGCAGGGTTATATATGTTATATTTTCAACTATAAATATTCATTATAAATCTAAAAAGATTTCATACATAATGAGATTTTATTTATAATTTTTAGACATTAAATAAGTTAATTTATTGATGACACAATGATGATGCAGTAATTACCATAATAGTGAAAAATTAAAATAAGTGATATTATAAATACCAAAATAAATATAATTTTATACTTTTAATGAATTAAAATAATTTTATAGGATAATATGACATATTATGATTGATTTAATTGACCTTTTTCAAAGCAATCATTCTGTTATGATTTTTACAAAAAATCAACTATTGAATAGTCTCAAAATTGACATAAAAGAGTTTTTAAAACAAATATTATATTACTAATTGATATTAAAATCCTAAGAATCTAAGATTCGTCCAATATACTTATATGATGATATATGTATCATTAAGGGACCACTTTGGGGACTCTTGGATGTATATAGTAAGTTTATTAACCATATAATATAAACATACAAAGAGACATTGTAAAAGTGAAACTAATTAACTAAGAGTTAATACTTAAAGATAAGGTTAGTATAATGACACGAACATGTCTAAACTATATTGGTTGAGTGTTTTTAAACCAATAACCACCTTAAAATTTAAATAATCCACTTTGGAGCCATTATATACCGAATATGAATATATTATAAAATAATATTTCTATATTTTCCAAAGGTACCCCTCACCCCTCTTATAAAGGGGCACTCACCCTTCTCATTAACTCACACCTTCAAAGCCTTTTGGTTCAGCCAAACACTGACCAAATACTCTCTAAACATCCCTCAATTCATTCTAGAGGCCTTCCTTTAGTCATAAAGCCAAATTAACGATCCCTTTTGATCAAATCAAAAGGAAGAACCCAAAGAAGAGGTAATGATTTCACCACCCTTTTTCAGGTTCCTTTCTTCTTCCACTTCTTCGTTATTTGTTATTATCATTCTAAAATAATAACTCCAGTATCTTATATATACTGTGATGTTATTATAAATATGGTACAATCATATTCAGTATTCTATCCATCATTTTAATAACATGTCACCATATGTGTGTACGTACGACTTGTCGTCTCCACATCGTGCTGTAATTGTTATTCAATAAATTATTATTTGGATGGTTATAATAATGATGTTTAATTAATGTAAATATTAAATGTAACATGATAATGATTCTGTATATATGGTATAACATCTAATTATATATTATTTTAATATCAAAAGAATGATATTGTCGCTCGTGCGTACGTACGGACTACCGTCTCCACGAACATGATGAGATTCATTCTCCATCGTATCCATTCAAGTATAATTATCATTTGATTATTTAAAAATAATGTTTAAGGACTTTATATCATTTTGTATATGAATAATATACAACCTATCCATGACAAACATGGCTTACGTAACAAAACATAAAAAATAAAACGAGTAAGTTAACACCCAAAACAACGATAATACTAAGATATTATTAAAAAATCAATGTTAAAAGATCATATATGATATCATATTAATGTAAATGATTATTTTATAATTCAATAAAAATTATTTTACCATTATACAGGAGGTTAACCTACCTTTGACCATGGAAAAATTACAAAGTAAGGGGTTTCTTATCTCACTCTTAATTTCGTGAGAATTCCATTGTTCACCACTTATTTATTACATGTGGTGTGTGTACTACCCATGTTTGTATTCATTGTGTAATATACATTAATTTATGGATATTTACATCATCTTTGTATTATTATTCTTTCAGGGGTGCATGTTTCATAAGTTACCAAATTGATAAGGGAATTTGAAATTTCAATTTCCACTCATTCGGCTTTACGCAAACTTCATTGATTATTTTACTCCAAGATTATGTGTGGAATCACTATTTATTTGATTATGTCATAATTTGAACTCCCCTTTCTGTGGATATACTTTTTATACACATAATACCTCCATTTATAAATTCTCAAGTCATCGATTTCAACTTGATAAGAGTAATTTTAACTCAATCTCCATTTGTTGAGTTAAATATCCAATTCATTGGTGTTGTTTTTACAAGAATATGTGTGAATGTCATCTGATTGATTTACACTAAATATCCAATCGTATTGAGTGTATTTATATTTTTCACACAAAATTATGTCGTTGATTTATCCTTAACCAAAGGATGTGGTCTTTATAAGATAATTAATCTCAATTTGCATTCCATTGAGACTTCTTTGTTGTTATACACCAAATCACTTTTATATGGTGTATATAATGTAATTTGACATAGTATATCATGAATCCCTTTATTCTCATGATATCAAAATGTTTTTATTACCTCAATTATTTGTATTCAAGTTTCTCTATTTTGGTTAGATACTCTAACTAAAATACATTTTTAAGTGTTTTAAAGATTCATTATTCTAAATATTTCTCATTAATGTCCATGTTTTTAAAAAATGGGTTTTAAGGATTTATTTATATGAAAATTAATGTTTTAAAATCAAAACTCATTTTAAAAGTTCTAAAGTGGTATGGGACACTTTGATTCTAAAATCTATTTTAAATGGATTCTTGACAAATAGTGTGACTTTAAAATGATTTCAAGAAAAGGGGGATATTTCACTCTAATTGTTTTGATGATTATTTTCATCTATGTCAATATCCTTCATCATTCTATATTGAGGTTAATATGATACAATAAAATCTTCCATATTGTATCGAATGATTTATTTTTGACTGTGGATGTCTTATTTTATACCATTCATGGTTTGTAGATAAAGTATTGACATTTCGTATGCTAGTTTTAATATGAGTGTTTTTGTTATGTTTAAAACATTTCATATGAGGAATGAATTGGACATAGTAAGTGACGGGTGGAGCCCGCTATAGCTCCTCGATGCATCGGTACGTCTAATACGACAAACTAGTGTCTTGGCACAAGGCCTTGACAAAATATTATTTGAAGTCTTGGCACAAGACCTTGGATATATGGTTATGATAGTATGGCATTATGCATTCCATCATTATGAAAGTGGTTATTGATATTGCATGTGATTATTCGATTTGTAGAATATCCATGTGAATAAGTAAATTGCATTATTTCATTTTATTTTTTCCATACTATGTTGAAGTTCAAGTTTAGAAGGCTTTTGTTTTAGTTATACACTGCCTTAAATGTTTAATTCTTATTTATGAAAGTTTCTGCTATATTGTTATCCTTACTGGGCATTTGAGCTCACCCCTTTTCTATGTTTTATTTTTACCAGGATGTGAAGAAGTAAATTATGAATGACCTGCATGGATATTATGAGGGGATAATAGTGTGGACTATGGAGACAATCACTACTAGAAAAATTTATATTTGCGACGGGATCCCATCGTAAATGGATTTTTGCGACGGGGGCCCGTCGCAAATGGCCCGTTGATGAAAACGGTGTCGCAACAACACTTATTTGCGACGAGCCCGTCGCTAAAACCTTTTTTTGTGACGGGTATTCTCCCCATCGTAAATAGTTTTCCGTATATTTGTAAAAAACTTTTAAAATAGTTTTTGCGACGGGTCCCGTTGCAAAAGATATTTAAAAAAAATTAAAAAACTATTAATAATAATACTATTTGCGACGGGCATAGTATCCCGTCGCAAATACTATAAAAAATTAATAAAATAAATTATTAATAAATTATTTTAATTAATATAATAATAATCCAATTATAATTCAAAAATAAAAAATAATAAATTATTAATAAATTATTTTAATTAATATAATAATATAATTATAATTCACAAATAAAAATAATAAATTATTAATAAATTATTTTAATTAATAAAATAATAATAGAATTATAATTCAAAAATAAAAAATAATATAATATTAATAAATGATTTAATTAATATAATAATATTAGGATTATAATTCATAAATAAAAAAATATTAATAAGTTATTTTAATTAATATAAAAATAATAGAATTATTTTACATTCAAATATTAAAATAATTCAAGTATTACAAAAAAATATAATTAAATTATAATATTATAAAATTTTAATATATATATATAATTTAATATTATAAAATATAAATAATATTATTATTCATATTAATATTGTTATTTCAAAATATAATATTATTAATATTTTATAATGAGACAGAAACTACGAATAGAAAAAAAAATCATATTTTGATTTCACAAATTTTATAACATAAAAACATACTCTAATCTGAAGGAGGGGGGAGGGGGGATCTGTAGATGGTGGTGGAGGAAACTCCATCCCTAAAGCATGAGGGAGTCGGCGCATGTACTCCATCTGCTCCTGATGCTGCTGTTGCCACCGACTCGTCTGCTCCTCATACAGCTGCTGCTGGCATCGACGCTCCTCCTCATGTTGCTGACGCATCTGCTCCTGCTCCTGTCGGAGACTCTCCATCAGTGCAGTCTGAGATCGCAACTGATCCTCATACTGTGTAGCAGAAGAAGATGCACGAGCTCCTCTCGAGTTGGATGCCGACATCGCAGCACTGCAATAATAATCTCCGGGAGTCAGTCGAGAGCTGATACCAACTACCCGGCCCCTCTCGAAGGCATACTGGGTGGCCTGCATCCATGCCGCCTCATCAAACTGACGACCAGTGGTCTGATCTGATGACTCGGCCTGACTCTCAGGTCGGGCCTGTGACGCGGCAGCCTCATATGACTCCTGTAGTTGCAATTTAAAATTAAAATTGTGAATATATTATATGCAGTTAATTTTTAAACTTGAAAACAAATAATACTGACCACGATGTGATGCTGACGATCACCTCTGAGCTCCCCAGTAGAAGGATCACTATACATCCTCCGATATACGTCGTACTCTGTAATATCGGGGTGCTCGACAGCCTATAAGAATAAAAAATAAAATGTTAATATTTATAGTTATATAAAATATTTATAAATAATGTACGTACCAGATGCTATCTATGAGTACTGAAAGAACGACTCCCAGCTCGATGAGTCACCTCCTGTCTCCCCCGATTCTACCTCCCCACTGATGATCTCCTCTGAAAGGCACCACTCAACCAGTGCGCACATAATCCATCCCATACATGGGATGAAATGTACTCTGGTCGGTGTGCTCTACATGACTCGTCAAAATCTGACACTCCTGCTTTCTTCAGGGTAGCTTTTCTTAAATTGTGCAAAAACTGACGAAGACGATCACACATGGCCACCTCTCATGCCTCGTGGATGGCGTCACGCGTGGTATCCTCGATCGGATACCATAAAACCTACAAATAAATCAAAATATAAAGTTAGAAATGAAATAATTTTCAAAATAAAAATTATTTATTTACGTACGTACCAACCAATGGTCGAACATGGCCTGCTGCACATCAATGGAAATCTGCTCCCATGTGGTCCACGACTGAGAGAAATAGTTGCGCAAAATAGTGCTGCCCTGTCTGACTGCTATATGCGGAATACTGTAAAAATAATAAACATTTATTATGTGAATAGATTAATGAAATCATAGTCAAATCCAAAGGTTATCACACAGGTTATCACACCTCTGTGTGCGTGGATCAAACCCAAGATGTGGACGTCGCTCGGCGACGGGGTCAAGAATCATCAATCGTGCAAGACCGCACCCCCTCCACGTACTCCCTGGAGCACCTGAAGGCTGAGGTTCATCTGCCAGCAACTCATCCGCATCGAAAGGCAGGTTAGCATCCGCCAACTCACGAAATGTGGCGTCGTCCATCTGAAACAGAAAATGTTAATGTTGTAAGAAAATAATTGATAATTACTATTATATATACATATATACATATTATGATTGTATATAAATACCATGGAATTCTATCAGTGTTCATCTTCATCATCATCTTCATATATGTCAATGTCATCTTCATATTCCTCCTCAACATCATCGATATCCATTCGAGTTACAGTTGCTTCATCTCTTACCATTTCAAATTCATATGTGACATCATTAACATCATCGTCATCACCGACTCTTAAATGTGAGGTGTCATCATCGATACTCATGTCTCTTTGTAAAAAAGATTGATTTTGAGTACTCTCTTGAAAAACTTCAATTCTTTGCACATCAGTGAAAGTAAATTCACTTTGACTAAACTGATTATCTCGAATTTTGGTTTTTATTACACTCCACCAATCAGTCAAGTCTCTTGATGTAGCACATTACTTTGCGTAATAAACTTGATGTGCCTGTTGAGCCAATAAGAATGTTTCATTTACTGCGAGAACACTTTTACATTTAATATTGATGATTCCATAAGTCGGATGAACATGCACGCCTCTCTCTGTATCCAACCGCCGACATTTGAACATGGTTATGTAATGTTGTCCAATATAACAGAGTTCAATGATTTCATCAAGTATGCCATAAAAGTCAACTTCATTTTCTCGATGATGAGATCCTCTCAAGCTAACTCCACTGTTAATTTTTTTTTTTCGATTCCCCATATGCATGTGTGTGAAATCGAAATCCATTAACCACATATGCATTATAAGTTTTAACAAGTTTGGAAGGTGGTTTACATAATACACACATCCGTTTGTCAATTTTATCAGCATGTCAAGGCACCTGAAAATTTGTGAAATAATTATCAATATAGTAAACTATACATTGAATGAGTTGCTAAAAGATAATGAATTTATGTTACCAGTTTTTGAAACCACTGAGAGAAATTTTTCAGTCGACGTTCTTCGAGAACAGCTGCTGTAATTTGTGGAATTTGTTTCTTGATATGATTATCATACAACCTATAAAAACCAAAGTTATTTACTGTAACATAAATGATAGAATAAGTGATATAAACACTTACTGTACAACTGATGTCATCTCTTCACCGTTGAGCAGAACATACGTATGAGCTATATGATGTTCATCATCCGAAAGTCAGCGTTCATAAACTCCACCAAAACCAAGATCTAGTTGGTTGAAAACAAATAATTGATTGTTGATTTCATCAATATTCCTCTTGTTCCATCCCATTCGGTTTTGTTTTGAAGGATACTAAGATTCTAAATAATGGGAGCAGAAAAAAGATATTTCCTCTTGCAAATAAGCTTCTACAATAGATCCTTCAACAGATGCTTTGTTACGTACTTTTCTTTTCAATTTTTGCATGCATCTTTCAAATGGGTACATCCATAGAAACTGTATTGGACCTCCACATTTGGCTTCATATGGAAAATGTAACATCAAATGTTCCATTGAGTCGAAGAAAGACGGCAGAAATATTTTTTCTAGTTTACATATAATTACAACAACATCCTTTAGAAGTTTTCCTAGAGAATCATAATCTGCTGTAGCCGCACAAATTTCCCAAAAAAATGAGACATGTCTGTTATGGAATCCCAAATCACAGAATTCAAAAGACCTCTTAATCCAATGGGTAGATGTCTTTCCATTATAACATGACAATCATGACTTTTTAATCCAGTAATATGACCATTCTTTACACATCTACCCAAATTGGAAGCACAACCATCAGGAAGTCTCAAATATGAAATCCACTGACAAAATAATAAATGGTTTTCTTTAGACAGTGTACAAGCTTCTTTTGGTTTCAGTAACCTTTCTGTTCTGACATTCTCAAACAGTTCCAATTCTGGACGCCTGCAAATTTGGGCAAGATCTAAACGTGCATTTACATTGTCTTTGCTCTTTCCTGGCGTATCCAAAACTGTATGAAACAAATTATCAAAACAGTTCTTCTCAATATGCATGACATCTAACATGTGTCGGACCAAAAATCAGACCAATATGGAAAATCCCAAAATATGCTACATTTAATCCAATTGTGTTCTTTCCCAAAACCAGAAATTTTCTGTTGGTTTATTGTGGGACCAAAAGTGATTAGAGGTAATGAAAATACCACTGATTTTAACTCCGAACCTGATAGCATTTTTGGAGGTCTATCCCTTTCAACTGTTCCTTTTCTGAAATGAGATCTGTTTCTGTGAAAAGGATGATCAGCTGGAAGAAATCTGCGATGACAGTCAAAATAACAAGGTTTCTTTCCCTGAATGAGCATAAATGCTTTGTTCTCTCCCATACAGTAAGGACATGATTTCTGACCATGTGTACTCCAGCCAGATAACATCCCATAAGCCGGGAAGTCACTAATTGTCCACATCAATGCTGCTCTCAGTATGAAATTCTATTTCGTTGCAACATCATATGTAGTGACACCAATACTCCACAATAAATTTAATTCATCAATCAATGGTTTCAAATAAACATCAATATTTTTCTTCGGATGTCCTGGAATTAGTAAAGTCAAAAAGATATATGGATCCTTAATCAACATCCATGGAGGTAAATTGTACTGAGTTAAAAAAACAGGCCAACATGAATATTGACTACCATAAGATCCAAACGGACAGAAACCATCAGTGGAAAGGCCCTGTCGAACATTTCTAGCTTCTAAAGCAAAGGATGGATGCACTCTATCAAAATATTTCCATGAATCACCATCGGCTGGATGATTCAAACTTTTATCGGTTGAAATATTCGCTTTATGCCATGACATCATTGTCGTTGTATTCTTAGACATGAATAAACGATGAAGTCTGGATGTAAGCAGAAAATATCTCAACTGTTCTACAGGAATCAAACCAGACTTCCCATGCTGTCCTTCTTTATATCTCAGTTGCCCACATGTGGGACAACTATCCAACGACTCATTTTCCCCAGAATATAAAATTCAGTCATTTGAACATGCATGAATCTTCTGACAATTAAGTCCCAAATTTTGAACCATCCTCTTACTCTCATAGTAATTTTTAGGAAAAACATTTCCTTCGGGTAACAGTGTTTTAAGCAAAGAAAATATCTGGTCAAAACAGGTTTTGACATTCCGTTATCTGATTTTATAGCCATAAATTTTTCAACTGCTTATAATTTTCTCATCTTGCATCCAGGATATAATGCATCCTCAACAAACCTCAACATCTCATAAAATTCAGACGGTTCCAACTCAGGATTTGAAGCTATATGAGCCGGAGTTTTTGTATGTTGAACTGTTGAACCTGCAACATCATGTACTAAATCTTGAAACCGAGATGGATTCAGAATCAGGTTGGTATCACCTGCTCCGGAACTGCATTCACCGTGTTGATACCAAAAAACATAATCTGGTTGAAAACCAAAACGCAAGAGATGTTCCCCCACTTTGTCAAACGTGTCAAACGTTCTCAATGCACATTTTCTGCAAGGGAAATTTATTTTGCCTTATGAAACAAATTCTGGATTTGATGCCGCAAATGATAAAAAAGTCTCCACACCCTCTACATATAATAAATTTAAACCAGAACTGTTTGGATTTCTACGTTGATTTATCCGTATGCGCCCACCTAATAATGATTGTTGACGACCTCGTTGTTCCATATTTTTCTATAAAATATAAAATCGTTAATGGTTTTGAATAATTTGTTAGAAAAAACACTCAAGCTAGCATAATTATAGAGTTTACATCATACACGACTGACACAAACTTTTTATTGAGATAGACCTAAAAATTTACCCTTTAAGAATTAAATATGTTGAGAATAAAGCAAAACCTGTTACAAATATTGATAATTTTAATATTATATAAATTTTTTATTATTTTCATAGTACTAATATTATTGGTAATTATTACTAATTATTAGTAATTATTACTAATTATTGGTAATTATTACTAATTATTGGTAATTATTACTTATTATTGGTAATTATTACTAATTATTACTAATTATTACTAATTATTACTAATTATTGGTAATTATTACTAATTATTACTAATTATTGGTAATTATTCCGAATTATTGGTAATTATTCCTAATTATTACTAATTATTACTAATTATTACTATTTACCGGTAATTATTGGTAATTATTGGTAATTATTCCTAATTATTGGTAATTATTACGAATTATTGTTAATTATTACTAATTATTGGTAATTATTAATAATTATTACTAATTATTAATAATTATTACTAATTATTGGTAATTATTACTAATTATTGGTAATTATTACTAATTATTGGTAATTATTACTAATTATTACTAATTATTACTTATTATTGGTAATTATTACTAATTATTACTAATTATTGGTAATTATTCCTAATTATTGGTAATTATTCCTAATTATAACTAATTATTACTAATTATTACTATTTACTGGTAATTATTGGTAATTATTGGTAATTATTCCTAATTATTGGTAATTATTACTAATTATTGTTAATTGTTACTAATTATTGGTAATTATTACTAATTATTACTAATTATTACTAATTATTACTAATTATTGGTAATTATTACCAATTAATACTAATTATTACTAATTATTGGTAATTATTACTAATTATTACTAATTATTGGTAATTATTACTAATTATTACTAATTATTGATTATTATTCTTAATTATTGGTAATTATTTCTAATTATTGGTAATTATCGGTAATTATGGGTAATTATTACTAATTATTACTAATTGTTGGTAATTATTACTAATTATTGGTAATTATTATTAATTATTATTAATTATTACTAATTATTTGTAATTATTACTAATTATTGGTAATTATTACTAATTATTGGTAATTATTACTAATTATTACTAATTATTGGTAATTATTACTAATTATTACTAATTATTGGTAATTATTACTAATTGTTGGTAATTATTACTAATTTTTTTTAAATATTACTAATTATTGGTAATTATTACTAATTATTACTAATTATTGGTAATTATTACTCATTATTACTAATTAATGGTAATTATTACTAATTATTGGTAATTATTACTAATTATTACTAATTATTACTAATTATTGGTAATTATTACTAATTATTACTAATTATTGGTAATTATTACTAATTATTACTAATTATTGGTAATTATTACTAATTATTGGTAATTATCGGTAATTATTGCTAATTATTACTAATTATTACTAATTATTACTAATTATTACTAATTAATACTAATTATTGGTAATTATTACTAATTATTGATAATTATTACTAATTATTGGTAATTATTACTAATTATTGATAATTATTACTAATTATTGGTAATTATTACTAATTATTGAAAATTATTACTAATTATTGATAATTATTACTAATTATTACTAATTATTACTAATTATTACTAATTATTACTAATTATTACAAATTATTTGTAATTATTGGTAATTATTGGTAATTATTGGTAATTATTGGTAATTATTGGTAATTATTAGTAATTATTGGTAATTATTGGTAATTATTGGTAATTATTACGAATTATTGGTAATTATTACTAATAATTGGTAATTATTACGAATTATTGGTAATTATTACGAATTATTGGTAATTATTGGTAATTATTACTAATTATTGGTAATTATTACTAATAATTGGTAATTATTACTAATTATTAATAATTATTACTAATTATTTCCAATTATTACTAATTATTACGAATTATTAGTAATTATTAGTAATTATTAGTAATTATTATTAATTATTACTAATTATTGGTAATTATTACTAATTATTACTAATTTTTGGTAATTATTCCTAATTATTGGTAAGTATTACTAATTATTGTTAAGTATTACTAATTATTGGTAATTATTACTAATTATTGGTAATTATTACTAATTATAGGTAATTATTACTAATTATAGGTAATTATTTCTAATTATTACTAATTATTCCTAATTATTACTAATTATTATTAATTATTACTAATTATTACTAATTATTGGTAATTATTGGTAATTATTACTAATTATCGGTAATTATTACTAATTATTGGTAATTATTACTAATTATAGGTAATTATTCCTAATTATTACTAATAATTCCTAATTATTACTAATAATTACTAATTATTACTAATTATTACTAATTATTACTAATTATTACTAATTATTACTAATTATTACTAATTATTGGTAATTATTGGTAATTATTGGTAATTATTGGTAATTATTTGTAATTATTGGTAATTATTGGTAATTAATAGTAATTATTGGTAATTAATACTAATTATTACTAATTATTACGAATTATTGGTAATTATTACTAATTATTACTAATTATTACGAATTATTGGTAATTATTGGTAATTATTACTAATTATTGGTAATTATTACTAATTATTGGTAATTATTACTAATTATTACTAATTATTACTAATTATTACTAATTATTACTAATTATTACTAATTATTACGAATTATTAGTAATTATTAGTAATTATTACTAATTATTAGTAATTATTACTAATTATTACTAATTATTAGTAATTATTAGTAATTATTACTGATTATTAGTAATTATTACTAATTATTACTAATTATTGGTAATTATTCCTAATTATTGGTAAGTATTACTAATTATTCGAAAGTATTACTAATTATTGGTAATTATTACTAATTATTGGTAATTATTACTAATTGTTGGTGATTATTACTAATTATTGGTAATTATTACTAATTATTGGTAATTATTAGTAATTATATGAATAATTACCAATAATTAGGAATAATAACATTATTAGTATATTTATTATTAATATTAAAATAATATAATTTTCTATATTATATACAATTCTCCTTTCATCTGTGTGTTTTCGGTCTCCACATACAAATAATACATGTGGAGATAGAAAACACACAGATGAAAGGAGAATTGTTTATAATATAAAAAATTATATTATTTTAATATTAATAATAAAATATACTAATAATGTAAAAATGTTATTAATCCTAATTATTGGTATTGGTTATTAATTATTAATATTTATTCTTAATTATTGAAAATTATTACTAATTATTCCTATTTATCATTAACTATGAACAATACTAATAATTTAAATTTATTAAGTAACAAAACAATGTAAACATAATTAAATAACAACTAATTAAGAATAATTGATACTAATAAAAAATTTAAAATAAATATTAAATAAAAATGAACATAAATACCTCGAAAATTGATCTGAGCTTGATCTCTGATCGTTCTTGAAAACTTCAATATTAACTCCGAAGAAAAAAATTAAACTTGAGAAACACTAAACTCTAAAAATAGAATTTTGAGAGAAGGAGAAGATGAAGAATGATAATGAATTGAAAAAAAACGGATGGGGGTATTTATAGGTTAGATTATTTGCGACGGTACCCGTCGCAAATACCTTAGCCATCATTTATTACGGTCAACGGTTAAATAGTTATTTGCGATGGGACCCGTCGCAAATAACCACATGCCGACATACTATTTGCGATGGGGGAATATTCTCGTCGCAAATACCTTTTACCGCCGCCGGTTATTTGCGACGGGCAATAACCGCACGTCGCAAATAAGTTTCCCGCGATGTGGCGCGCACGCGCGCCAGTTTTTTTGCGACGGGGAAAGCAATTCCGTCGCAAAAGGCTACTATTAGGGAACCCATAGAAGGGATAGATCGATGGAAGAGATCTGTGCAAGGGTGAAAACTTCATAGCTGAGTGGGCCTGGGCCTATGGGGTGTTCTTGTGCAGAGTTCAGGATAGTAATAAGGTGATTGGGATTGTATAAAGCGACATAGGATTCCCAATTCCACATTTATCAGGCGAAGGAAATCATGTATGAACTGTTTATCTGATGGTCACCAGACACCGAAACATTTCATCATCACCATGGGGAGGTTGGAATTAGCCTTTGGGATCACCATTAGATTTTTAGAATCCTAATTCTAGAGAACATGTATGACAAGTTTATCCCTACTAAAAAATGCTTGGGAGGATGAAGAACAGATGACACGTCTGGAAAAGGCACTGCTAGATCATGTAGCAGGCATGAACAATGACAAGAAAACAATAAGGTACATCCATTTTAAGCAATGGTTTAGCTAGTTTCTAAAATTCCCAGTGGGGGTGTCGACCAAAGGTGGAGAGTGACCCAAGAATATGAAAACAAGGCACCGTACCTATTCAAGAGGTCCCTAGTGAGGAAAAGATTGATCTTACTAGTGGATCCTAAAGGATATTCCGTGGCATATGTGGGGGTACATCATCAAGGATGAGCAACAATTAATAGTCAGTATAGACGTATTTATTTTGGGACACATTTGTTGGTGGATGATCTTAGAGAGGGATGAACATATGAGAGCATAACCCAGTTTGTTTATCATGCCACTGATGTCAGACACTGGGCAACACATCAATCTGAGGATCCTAGTGCTAGTGAAGTTGTATAATGTAACCTAGAATATCAGAATGGGAAATAATTCATTTCACGTGTGTCGGGAATTTCACTTTTTGTAAAATTGGATAGAGGTTCACATGGTAGGTTATGAATACCTCAATACAATTTCTCCCCCTCTGTAAAACATTGGACAAGTGATTTTGAACATCACGGAGAGTTTTCCACTCAAGCTAGGCCTAATAGCAGTGCTGAGCATGATCGGGCGAGTAGATGAGTTCATATTTCACCCATTATATCTGTTAATGGGGGTAATAACTGATGATGGAACATTAATTATAGAGGGGCGGTCGTATATTCTGAAATTTCAAGGTGGAGTGCTAGTGGAACGAGTGGATTGCAAGATGATATGTGAACTGCACACCACACACAATTTTTGAGGTAGTTTAGATGTCCGTAAAGGCAGACCCCAAGGGTGTGCTTGGGAGTATGTCATTAAGACCAATTATGATGAGGAAACTATGGTTCATGTTCCCATTTGAAAACGTAAAGATATAGAATGATATTACGCCATCCATTTATACATTCAGGAAAGTCCATGCATACACACATAGCTGGGAAGCTACCTATCCAGTTGAAATTCTGAAGCAGCGGACGATCGATGATAGTGAAGGATTGTCCCCTCCACCTCAAGGCAGATGTCAAGCGGTAGCTGAGGAGTGTTATAGGGGTGGTTCCAATACACATCATGCTGATGAGACAATAGTAGCAAGGGAGATGGTCCATTGACTAGTACTGACCGAATATTAAGGGAGAGAAGCAACAATACCAGATCCAGTGGTCTCATCCAAGTAGACCCAGGGGCAAGGGGAGCCATCTAATGGGTTCTGTAGGATTTCCACTCAGGATCCTGAGAAGAAATTTTGCCATGTAGAAGTTCCTCACAACACTGTCTACCCCATGGGTTGAAAAACCGCAGATGCATGTAAACAGTTCCTCAACACCAATAACTTGTGTGATCATATGAATGGGTTTGGGATGTAGTTGGATAAGATCATATTTTCTAAAGGCCGATTCAATTCATCCAAGGAAGAGGGTGAAAGATTCATTATGGAACTAGAGGAATCAGTGAATTTCCAAGGCACCATACATCTAAAAAAAGATCAAGTGTGGTTGACACTAGACATAAATTATCCCCCAATGCTATCAAATTCTCTATGGAGGAACCCTTCCACTTTTCATACAATCATATGGATCTTATTGGGAGGAATTCAGTGAAGTGATCCTCTAGGAGGGGGATAAAGAAATAGATTTGAGGTAAGCCTCTTTGGAGGAAAGCGAGATAGTATCCTCGGAGAGCACCTCCTTGGAAAGGTTGGTTGAAACCCTCGAATTAGGTGTTAACGCACTTACCTATACAATCATCTATCTCATGATTTATATATATTATCAACTTACATCTATTCCACATAGATGAATCTTGTATTGGTGATCCCCTCTCATGGGGATGAAAACCTGAGGGCGTCAGAAACATCTCTTGACCTTTGTCAGTTTCTCACTTCATGAAGTCATAGATGTTTTTTATTCAACCAGAATGACTAATTTGATCCCTACATGAACAATAATAGGGATAGAGGGTGTTATGATTGTAAGAATGATTAGAGGACCCAAGGATCCTTTTCTAATTGGGGTTCTAGTCCTTACAGATCCAGGTATTTGAGTCAACCAGACCATGGTTTTTAAGGAGAAACCAAGTGTGATCGTGGGTGGAGTCACTCATGGGGTGGATTCTAGAGTTGATAGGGACAAAATTATTGATATATGATTCTGTTTTAAGGATCAATCAGATTATATGGAGCTATACCCATTAGACATGATTGTAGAGGAGGATTCCACTACATAACTCTTGGTTTCATTTTTAGAGTACGAACATGCAGATTCAGTGAAGTTGTATCATTCTGATTTTGATGCGGTCGAGGACAGTTGGTCCACCCAATGATGATCCTGGAAGTTAATCAAAAACTTCTTAAACAAAACTCTGGATTCAAGGTGGGTAAACAAAATGGTACCACTTCACCATTGGTTGTGCGATATGTGTGCTAGAGGGGCTGATGCATGAGGTCCACATATGCTGATTTAGGAATACCTCGCTGAGAAAATTTGGGAACGCATTCACCATATAAACGTCTTCTAGAATAAAGGGAATCCCATCAGCACTTAGAAGATTAACATGGTAGAACAAGTGGTCCATCACTTGGATGAATCGATAGATGAGTGTTTCTCCTTTATTTATACTCAAATAGAGTTTTTCATGTGACTAAGGACTCAACTGGTAGAAACCCAAGAGAAGATGAGGAATGAATTGTGCTAGGTGTAAGATCATTGGATTGAGTGTTAATAAGAAAAAATCAGGGTGAATGTGTATCATTCCTTGGGTATTGATGAAGTGATGGAACTTAGAAGGAAACAACATGCCTTGGAGGGAATTCACCAGATGGTGGTGGAGATAAAGCTCTCCATTGAAGGGGAATATCCAAAAGAGACATGTTTTTACAAAATTCTGAAACATTCTTTCATTCTTGTCTGTTTTGGATTGTATTCATGGAAAAATTTCTTCAGGGTTTCAATTATCTCACTTTAACATTTCTATGATAAAATCAATGCCCAATCCCTATTATATCATTGTTCATGCCCTGTGTGAGAAACAATGGATGACTACTAAATGTTCACTTTTCAAGAGAGTGTCGGATAATCATCGAATACTAGGGGTCTACTAATGGTTATTGACCTCCCGGCAAACTTGGGACAATAGAGGTTTCTTCTAGACAATGTAGCTCTTGGGATAGGCAATTCACTTTCCCCAATGTGCACTAGTGCATGAGTAGGACATCAACAAGGGAATTGGAATCAATCCAAACAAAGGGAAATGAAAATAGTGAAGGAAAATACCAAGATTTAGAAACATTATGGTGATAGCATGCCCATACAGGATAACTACTGACCATGTTCTAAACACAATATCTACACCACTAACCCGAAATAGAAAAAAGCAAACAAGGGTCGATTGCTGAAAATGTTATAAACATAGGAATCCGTCTCAAATTGTCGTCCAAAGTCTTTTGAGGCGTTGGACTAGAATGGTAGGTGAGCCGATGTGGCATGAAACCAGGCTATTAGGGGGTGCCTTCAGACATGAAAGTGGATGATGATCTGAATAAAAGGACACGCAAAGTATGGCGTTGAGTGATGAAATGTTTGAAAAGATTCCAACCCTCTCAAAGTTAGACCACCACAACTGAGAGCACAATGGTGGGATTGTAGCAGTATGAACAAAGATAAAACCTATTTTCTAGGAAGGAACTCTCTGGCGATGGACTAGGATACCTTTTAGTTTCATGTAATGTAGGCGATGATGATAAATGGCATAGTTTACCCTCATGTTATCAGGATGCATCTCGCAGTTTAACGTCATGTGATGAGGATGTCGCACAAAGTTTAAATTAATATTTCATGTAGCAAGGTAGGTAGTTTAGAGTCATGTTTCATGGACTGTGGAAATTATTTCTGTAACACCCCAAGATTCCACGGTACGTTTCCGTTTGAATAATGCAATGACGTGCATTGTACGCAACTTTGAGATTCTAACACACCACAACCAATCAAACTAGCCGTTATGAATAGTAATAACAACTTTTTGAAATTTTATAAATTCTAACTCTCAAAATGGACATCATTTTTGGATTCGGAATATCGAAATTATCCTAGGGTGAAATTTTGGTACTTTTCGGATAACTTTCATATTTTGATGAATAGTGAAAATTACTAAATTTTAATTAAAAACAACTTTTTTAAACAAAATAATTAATAGTGATAAATTATGAATTTCAGTGGTTTTAAAGTATATTTAGAATATATTTTTACCATTTAATACAATTTTGGTAATTGGACATAATTTCACAATTAAACCGAACGTAAACAAGTATCAATCTTTTGATAGTTATTACATCTTAAAAACACGCTTTTTGTTTTGACAGCGGGAATTAATTTTAAATTAATTTCTTCCACTTCTATGTTTTGAATTTGGAAAAATGGATTCAATATTTGTAATCAGGATGTTCAAATTGTGTAAATAGTTAACTTTTATTTTTAGACATTTTGAATAATTAATTCGGTAAATAATTTATTTACCATGGTTAAAGGGTAAATCCGGTAAATAAGGGTTAAAAAATAATATTAAAATAATAAAAAATTACCCTAAAACATGTCCTAACCTTATCTGTTGATACATGTTCGACCATGGGCATCTTTGGGTCTATTTTGGGAACTCATGGTACCACTTGTCAGTGATAGGGACACTTTATTTTAATTAAGTTAAAATGAATACAAAAATGACAAAAGCATATATCGTTTAGAAAAACAATTTATAGATAGGGTTATATATGTTGGATTTTAGACTATAAATATTCATTAGAAAGATAAAAAGAGTTCATAAATAATGAAATTTTATTTATAATTTTTAGACATTAAATAAGTTAATTTATTGATGACACAATGATGATGCAATAATTACCATGATAGTGAAAAATTAAAATAATTGATATTATAAATACCAAAAGAAATATAATTTGAGACTTTTAATGAATTAAACTAATTTTATAGGATACAATGACATATTAGATTGATTTAATTGACTTTTTTTCAAGAAATAATTCTTTTATGAGTTTTACAAAAATCAACCATTGAATAGTCTCAAAATTGACATAAAAGAGTTTTTAAAACAAATATTATATTATTAATTGATATTAATTTCCTAAAAATATAAGTTTCGTCCAAGAGACTTATATAATTATAGGTGTTTCATTAATGGACCACTTGGGGTATCTTGGACGTATATAGTAGTTTTTTAACCATATAATATAAAAATACAAAGAGACATTGTAAAAATGAAACTAATTAACTAAGAGTTAATACTTAAAGATAAGGTTAGTATAATTACCCAAACCTGTCTAAATTCTATTGGTTGAGTGTTTTTCGACCAATCCCCACCTTAAAATTTAAATAATCCACTTTTTTCCATTAGAAACCGAATATTAATTTATTATAAAATAATATTTATAGCTTTTCCAAAGGTGCCACTCACCCCTCTTATAAAAGGGAACTCCCCCTTCTTATTAACTCACACCTTCAAAGCCTTTTGGTTCGAGCAAACTCTACCCCAATACTCTCTAAAAATCCCTCAGTTAATTCTAGAGGCCTTCCTTTAGTCAGAAAGCCAAATTAAGGAGCCCTTTTGATCAAATCAACAGGAAGAACCCAAAGAAGAGGTAATGATTTCACCACCCTTTTTCAAGTTCCTTTCTTCTTCCACTTCTTAATTCTTTGTTATTATCATTCTAAAAAAATAACTCTAGTATCATATATATACTGTGATGTTATTATAAATATGGTACAATCATATTTAGTATTCTATCCATCATTTGAATAACATGTCACCATATGTGCGTACGTACGACTTACCGTCTCCATGTCGTGGTGTAATTGTTATTAAATAAATTATTATTTGGATGGTTACAATAATGATGTGTAAATATTGTAAATAATAAATATAACATGATAATTATTCTGTATATATGATATACCATCGAATTATATATTATTTTAATATCAAAGGAATGATATTGTTCTTCGTGCGTACGTACGGACTACCGTCTCCACGAACACGATGAGATTCATTTTCCATCATATCCATTCAAATATAATTATCATTTTATTATTTAAAAATAATTTTTAAGGACATGATATCATTATGGATATGAATAAGATACAACCTATCCATTAAAAACATGTCTTATGTAACAAAACATATAAAAGAAAACGAGTAAGTTAACACCCGTAACAACGATAATACTAAGATATTATTAACAAATCTATGTTAAAATATCATATATGATATCATATTAATGTAAATGATTCTTTTATAATTCAATAACAATTATTTCACCATTATACAAGAGGTTAACCTATCGTCTACCAAGGAAAAAGTAAAAAGTAAGGGGTTTTCTTATCTCACTCTTAATTTCGTGAGTATTTTGTTGTTCACCACTTATTTATTACATGTGGTGTGTGTACTGCCCATGTTTGTATTCATTGTGTAATATACTTTAATTTATGTATATTTACATCATCATTGTATTATCCTTCTTTCATGGGTGCATGATTCATAAGTTACCAAATTGATAAGGGAATTTGAAATTTCAATTTCCACTCATTCGGCTTTACACATACTTCATTGATTATTTTACTCCAAGATTATGTGTGGAATCACTATTCATTTGATTATGTCATAATTTCCACTCCTCTTTCTATGGATATACTTTTTATACACATAATCACTCCATTGATAAATTCTCAGGTCATCGATTTGAACTTGATAAGAGTAATTTTAAATCAATCTCCATTTGTTGAGTTAAATATCCAATTCATTGGTGTTGTTTTTACAAGAATATGTTTGAATGTCATCTGATTGATTAACACTAAATATCCAATCATATTGAGTGTATTTATATTTTTCACACATAATTATGTCGTCTATTTATCCTTAACCAAAGTATACGGTCTTTATAAGATAATTAATCTCAATTTACATTCCATTGAGACTTCTTTGTTGTTATACACCATATCACTTTTATATGGTGTATATAATGTAATTTGACATAGTATATCATGAATCCCCTTATTCTCATGATATTAAAATGTTTTGATTACCTCAATTATTTGTATTCAAGTGTCTCTCTTTTGGTTAGAAACTCTAACTAAAATACATTTTTAAGTGTTTTAAAGATTGATTATTCTAAATCTTTCTCATTAATGTCCATGTTTTTAAAAAATGGTTTTTAAGTATTTATTTATATGGACATTAATGATTTAAAATAAAAACTCCTTTTAAAAGTTTCAAAGTTGTATGTGACACTTTGATTCTAAAATCTATTTTAAATGGATTCTTGAAAAATAGTGTGACTTTTAAATGATTTCAAGAGAAATGGAGATATTTCACTCTAATTGTTTTGATGATTATTTTCATCTATGTCAATATCCTTCATCATTCTCGATTGAGGTTAATATGATACAATACAATCTTCAATATTGTATCGAATGAGTTATTTTTGACTGTGGATGTGCTATTTTTATACCATTCATGGTTTGTGGATAAAGTATTGACATTTCGAATTCTAGTTTTAATACGAATGTTTATGTTATGTTTAAAACATTTCACATGCGGAATGCATTGGACTTAGTAAGTGACGGGTGGATCCCGCTATAGCTCCTCAATGCATCGGCAGGTCTCATGAGTCAAACTAGTGTCTTGGAACAAGGCCTTGAATAAATCTTTTTTGTAGTCTTGGCACGAAGCCTTGGCTATGTGGTTATGATATTATGGCATTATGCATTCCATCATTATGAAAGTGGTTATTGATATTGCATGTGATTATTCAATTAGTATAATATCCATGTGAATATTTAAATGGAATTATTTCATTTTATTTTTTCCATACTATGTTTAAGTTCAAGTTTAAAAGGATTTTGTTTTAGTTATACACTGCCTTAAATGTTTAATTCTTATTTATGAAATTTTCCTATATATTGTTATCCTTACTGGGAATTTGAGCTCACCCCTTTTTTATGTTTTATTTTTCCTAGGATGTGAAGAAGTAAATTTTGAATGACCTATAGGGATATTATGAGGTGATAATAGTGTGGACTATAGAGACAATATGTTGTTGTAGTAGTTTTTCACTTTATGATGTAATGTAAAACTTTATGAGTATATCTAGTGTTTCCAAGTCTACTAAACCAATCGGTCTTTTGAGATTTGATCTTTCTTGTGATCATGCCAATGTTATGTAATAATGCACCGACTCTGGGTAACTGGGGTCAGGGTGTTATAGTTGGTATCAGAGGAAGTTTAGTACAAACCTTGGAAGCTAGATTTAGATGAACTCTGATTAGAGCACGTAGACCTAAGATGAACTTTGAGGATTATTATAGAAGAACTTCCTATAATTTTGGTATTGTAGAGATTTTGTGAGTTTTTCTAGCAATACATCCCTGTCTGGATACGAGCAGGTAGAGGCGGCTCTGGCACAGATGTACCTAGGGGTAAAACCCGAAAACATCGCCTTGATCGAGACTCGAACGGGAACTGGTGCACGACAACAGGCCTTGCTGCACTCTTGGTTACGACACTCCCGGGGGATATGCTTAGGATAATTTACATGTTCTTTACAAACTAATTCGAAGTATTATATATAATATGAGAGTAAATGTCCTTGGTTAATCCTAATGTGTTTCAAATTGAGAATATGGTGACATGTTAATCTCTAAACGATTTTTTGACTACTGTTACTCACACAATGCTTTCTGGATTTAGTCAATGGATGGATTTCAAGGAAGTCAAAGTGACTTTGAGAATGATTTACAAGGAGGGAATGGTGGTGGAAATGAGCAACAAAATGGAATGTTGATAGGAGTAAAAGATATCATCTTTATGCCAAATCAATTTTCCAAAAATATGATCAACAATATATCTATTAACCAATTCCCGGACTCAACAAAGAAGAGAAAGGTGATGAATGATAAGATATCCAGTAGTGGAGACCATGGAGAAAGAAATCCTCAATTTCCATCATGCATGAAATGTGGAAGGAGACACCAAGGAAAGTGTCTCAATGGTAGAAATAAATGATTTACGTGCGGAAAGGAAGGACATAAAGTGAAGAATTGCCGAAGAAAAATGTAGAGTACTATAGAAGAAGATAAAAATGGTCCCAAGAATCCATTTATAGTCATTTGCCATAAATGTAGGGACCTGGGCATTACCTGAGTAAATGCCCTATTCTATAGGATATTTCCTTGGTTAAAGAATAATCTATGTGGAAATAAATGGTTGGAGAAATGTTTAAAACGTATTAGTGTTCCTTGTTGATGGGTTTACATTGGAATAATTTTCTCTTGTATTTTTAACCCTGCAGTTTTCCATGTTATAATGATATTTGAGGAAGAATTATATTTTCTCTTGTGGATATAGTTATAAATAACCATTTGGTTTTTTATGATCATTAGGTTTGAGGTAATTATAAGTTATTATAATTTGGGATGGAAATGAAAGGTATGAGATAAGATTTGTGGTTAAATTATGTTATGGTTATTTTGGAGAATTTATCTCATTTTGGTAATGATATAAAATATAGTTTTTGAAAAAGGACAACAAGAAGACCGTGTGACAACCAGTCGCGTCGGACAAATCTATGGTAATCGAACCCACAACCAATGTGCGATTGGGATTTATCGCCTACCACTGGACTACATGAAGTCCCTGGTTAGTGTGACTATTATTTTGAGTTAAATGAATTTATTGATCAATAATAATCTGATTTGGGATCTTGTGTCTTATCAAATGAATACCCTTAGTATAGGAAAATGATTCAGTGATTAAGTGATAAATGTTATTTAGGAAGTTGTTTGCTTTGTTGTGAACACTATATTCCCAAGGAAAATAGAATATTATGGGATTTCATTTGAGGAGTAATGGTGTATTTTTATCTATGTTTCTATTGTGGATTTATAGTGATTTGGGTTATTTATGGAAATGATTAGGTTAATTACTTTTATGTATGTGACTTTAAGAGTAATTAATGTCATTTGGAGATACAATTTAACATGGAAGACTACACTCTTATAAGTTTTGGGTTTGAATATTAGTTTGGATTATATTGAAGGATTTTAAGGATAATTGATTATTGAATGATATTTATTTAACTTTGGGGTATTGATGGTTTAATTTTAGAAATTAAGATTAGTGTTTTTTTTTCTCTAATGGAATATCCATTTGGGGGATCATCAGATATTATACTGACCATTTTGGTTTTGATTAATCCTTAAAGACAAGGTAAATATATAGTTTAGCCTATGTGGATCATGTATTTCTATAGATGTTTATTCTAGCTCTTCCATTGTGACCAGGTCTTCTTGAATACTCATCTTTCAAAAAAAACGAGATAGTGGTAAAAAGTTATTAAAGAATGAAACTCTACTTAAAAAGTAAGTATATCTATTTATTTTCATAGTCAATACCATAAATGAATTCCTTGTCCTTATGTAATGTAACTTAAAACAAAAAATGTTGTCCATTTACTTTTCCTACTGGGAGACTAAGGACCATTTGTCCCAACACAAGTTTGTGATTTTCTTATTGTTAACTTTCTCCTGATCATGTTTTCTATCACTCTCCATCAGAACTGAACACTTAGTTTATCATCCATATCCATGTTTTCCTACATGAAATCATAGTATGGGTTATCTTGGGTGACCTTTATACCTCTCTTCCTTTCTTTTAAAGTGATTGTTTTATTAACTCTTTTTCCAATGTGGGACTTTCCATTATATTATGAAGTCCAATTTTAAAAAATTGCGAGGACGCAATTTATTGAAGGAGGGGAGAATGTAACACCCCAAGATTCCATGGTACGTTCCCATTTGAATAATGCAATGACGTGCATTGTACGCAACTTTGAGATTCTAACACACCACAACCAATCAAACTAGCCGTTATGAATAGTAATACCTACTTTTTGAAATTTTATAAATTCTATCTCTCAAAATGGACTTCATTTTTGGATTCGGAATATCAAAATTAGCCTAAGTTGAAATTTTGGTACTTTTCGGATAACTTTCATATTTTGATGAATAGTGAAAATTAATAAATTTTAATTAAAAACAACCTTTTTAATCAAAATAATTAATAGTGATAAATTACGAATTTGAGTGGTTTTAAAGTATATTTAGAATATATTTTTATCATTTAATAAAATTTTGGGCATTGGACATAATTTCACAATTAAACCGAACATAAACAAGTATCAATCTGTTGATAGTTATTATATCTTAAAAATACGCTTTTTGTTTTGACAGCAGGAATTAATTTTAAATTAATTTCTGCCACTTATGTGTTTTGAATTTGGAAAAATGGATTCCATATTTGGAATCAGGATTTTTAAACTGTGTAAATAGATAACTTTTATTTTTAGACATTTTGAATAATTACTTCGGTAAATATTTTATTTAACATGGTTAAAGGGTAAATCCGGTAAATAAGGGTTAAAACAATAATATTATAATAATTAAAAATTACCCTAAAACGTGTCCTAACCTTATTGGTTGATATATGTTCGGCCATGGGAATCTTTGGGTCGATTTTGGGACCCCATGGTGCCACTTGTAAGTGATAGAGACACTTTATTTTAATTAAGTTAAAATGAATACAAAAATGACAAAAGCATATATCTTTTAGAAAAAAAAATTTAACGCAGGGTTATATATGTTGGATTTTCGACTATAAATATTCATTAGAAATCTAAAAAGATTTAATACATAATGAGATTTTATTTATAATTTTTAGACATTAAATAAGTTAATTTATTGATGACACAATGATGATGCAGTAATTACCATAATAGTGAAAACTTAAAATAAGTGATATTATAAATACCAAAATAAATATAATTTGATAATTTTAATGAATTAAAAAATATTTTATAGGATAATATGACATATTATGATTGATTTAATTGACTTTTTTTTAAGCAATCATTCTTTTATAATTTTTACAAAAATCAACTATTGAATAGTCTCAAAATTGACATAAAAGAGTTTTTAAAACAAATATTATATTGTTAATTGATATTAAATTCCTAAAAATCTAAGGTTCATCCATGATACTTATATCATTATAGGTGTATCATTAAGGGACCACTTGGGGGACTCTTGGATGTATATATTATGTTTATTAACCATATAATATAAACATACAAAGAGACATTGTAAAAGTGAAACTAATTAACTAAGAGTTAATACTTAATGATAATGTTAGTATAATGACCCGAACATGTCTAAACTATATTGGCTGAGTGTTTTTAAACCAATATCCACCTTAACATTTAAATAATCCACTTTGGAGCCATTATAAACCGAATATCAATATATTATAAAATAATATTTCTAGATTTTCCAAAGGTACCCCTCACCCTCTTATAAAAGGGCACTCACCCTTCTCATTAATTCACACATTCAAAGACTTTTGGTTCAGCCAAACACTGCCCAAATATTCTCTAAACATCCCTCAATTAATTATAGAGGCCTTCCTTTAGTCATAAAGCCAAAGTAAGTATCCCTTTTGATCAAATCAAAAGGAAGAACCCAAAGAAGAGGTAATGATTTCACCACCCTTTTTCAGGTTCCTTTCTTCTTCCACTTCTTCGTTCTTTGTTATTATCATTCTAAAATAATAACTCCAGTATTTTATATATACTGTGATGTTATTATAAATATGGTACAATCATATTCAGTATTCTATCCATCCTTTTAATAACATGTCACCATATGTGCGTACGTACGACTTACCGTCTCCACGTCGTGCTGTAATTGTTATTCAATAAATTATTATTTGGATGGTTATAATAATGATGTGTAATTCATGTAAATATTAAATGTAACATGATAATTATTCTGTATATATGGTATACCATCTAATTATATATTATTTTAATATCAAAATAATGATATTGTCGCTCGTGCGTACGTACGGACTACCGTCTCCACGAACATGATGAGATTCATTCACCATCGTATCCATTCAAGTATAATTATCATTTGATTATTTAAAAATAATGTTTAAGGACTTTATATCATTATTTATATGAATATGATACAACCTATACATGACAAAAATGTCTTATGTAACAAAACATAAAAAATAAAACGAGTAAGTTAACACCCGAAACAACGATAATACTAAGATATTATTAAAAAATCAATGTTAAAAGATCATATATGATATAATATTAATGTAAATGATTATTTTATAATTCAATAACAAATATTTTTCCATTATACAGGAGGTTAACTTACCTTCGACCATGGAAAAATTACAAAGTAAGGGGTTTCTTATCTCACTCTTAATTTCGTGAGAATTCCATTGTTCACCACTTATTTATTACATGTGGTGTGTGTACTGCCCATGTTTGTATTCATTGTGTAATATACTTTAATTTATGGATATTTACATCATCTTTGTATTATCCTTCTTTCAGGGGTGCATGTTTCATAAGTTACCCATTCGATAAGGGAATTTGAAATTTCAATTTCCACTCATTCGGCTTTACGCAAACTTCATTGATTATTTTACTCCAAGATTATGTGTGGAATCAATATTTATTTGATTAGGTCATAATTTTCACACCCCTTTCTGTGGATATAATTTTTATACACATAATCCCCCCATTGATAAATTCTCAAGTCATCGATTTGAACTTGATAAGAGTAATTTTAACTCAATCTCCATTTGTTGAGTTAAATATCCAATTCATTGGTGTTGTTTTTACAAGAATATGTGTGAATGTCATCTGATTTATTTACACTAAATATCCAATCATATTGAGTATATTTATATTTTTCACACATAATTATGTTTTTGATTTATCCTTAACCAAAGTATGTGGTCTTTATAAGATAATTAATCTCAATTTACATTCCATTAAGACTTCTTTGTTGTTATACACCAAATCGCTTTTATATGGTGTATATAATGTAATTTGACATAGTATATCATGAATCCCTTTATTTTCATGATATTAAAAAGTTTTTATTACCTCAATTATTTGTATTCAAGTGTCTCTATTTTGGTTAGAAACTCTAACTAAAATACATTTTTAAGTGTTTTAAAGATTCATTATTCTAAATCTTTCTCATTAATGTCCATGTTTTAAAAAAATGGGTTTTAAGGATGTATTTATAAGGAAATTAATGTTTTAAAATCAAGACTCATTTTAAAAGTTCTAAAGTGGTATGGGACACTTTGATTCTAAAATCTATTTTAAATGTATTCTTGACAAATAGTGTGACTTTAAAATGATTTCAAGAAAAGGGGGATATTTCACTCTAATTGTTTTGATGATTATTTTCTTGTATGTTAATATCCTTCATCATTCTCGATTGAGGTTAATATGATACAATACAATCTTCCATATTGTATCGAATGATTTATGGTTGACTGTGGATGTCTTATTTTATACCATTCATGGTTTGTAGATAAAGTATTGATATTTCGTATGCTAGTTTTAATATGAGTGTTTATGTTATGTTTAAAACATTTCATATGAGGAATGAATTGGACTTAGTAAGTGACGGGTGGAGCCCGCTATAGCTCCTCGTTGCATCGGTAGGTCTAATGTGACAAACTAGTGTCTTGGAACAAGGCCTTGACAAAATATTATTTGAAGTCTTGGCACGAGGCCTTGGCTATTTGGTTATGATAGTATGTCATTATGCATTCCATCATTATGAAAGTGGTTATTGATATTGCATGTGATTATTTGATTAGTAGAATATCCATGTGAATAAGTAAATTGCATTATTTCATTTTATTTTTTCCATACTATGTTGAAGTTCATGTTTAAAAGGCTTTTTTTTAGTTATACACTACCTTAAATGTTTAATTCTTATTTATGAAAGTTTCCGCTATATTGTTATCCTTACTGGGCATTTGAGCTCACCCCTTTTCTATGTCTTATTTTTACCAGGATGTGAAGAAGTAAATTATGAATGACCTGCATGGATATTATGAGGGGATAATAGTGTGGACTATAGAGACAATATGTTGTTGTTGTAGTTTTTCACTTTATGATGTAATGTAAAACTTTATGAATATATATAGTGTTTCCAAGGCTACTAAACCAATCGGTCTTTCGAGATTTGATCTTTCTTGTGATCATGCCAATGTTATGTAATAATTCACCGAATATGGGTAACTGGGGTCGGGGCATTACAATTTCCCCAAAATATTTTCTTGGTATGGAAGAAATAAACCTGACATGAATGAGAAAAATTAGGATTACGTAGTATACAAGTATCAAGGAATAGACAGCGGGAGGCACATGCGATGAAGTAAGGGGTGAACTCACAATGAATATTTTAGCCTAAGGTCATAAATATTGGACAAGAAATAAGACTAAGGAGATAAAAGAATAATTATCCCATGGAAGGTCCTAAAGACAAAAATTTTAAGCATCACTATATATCCCATAAGGAAGGGAATCAATCCATATATAGTTATTGAAAAAAAGCGTAATACGAGACCAACAATGGTGGGAGAAATCCTTCTTTGTGAGGAAGCTGAAATATCCCATAATTATCATGGAGAATCACAAACTTTTTCAGGGTAGAAACACTATTTAATGACATCCATAAGACATTAGATCTTAATTTATGGTCATAGATTATTCACTGAAGATGGTAGCTCAAGTGGATGTGTAGTGCGACATTATAGAAATTCGACATGAATGAGGTCAAGGAGGCCCTAAACTACATCACACATTCCTAATAAGGGATCAAACATAGTTTAATGTAATAATTCTTGGATTGTTGGGTTCTTCTCCAATAGACAGACATAAAAAAGAGAGGTGACGAACCCGACAAGAATGAGGACCATGTATTCCCATCACCATACAACATATTACTAGTTAGACATACATATAGTTTAGAGTCACGATGTTTGAACTTGAACCCCTAGTTTAAGGTTATATAGTTACAACCAAACTAGGGGCCAATGGTTTGAAAATGTTGATGAACCTTGGGCTAGAACCAAAGCCAAATTTTTTGGGTGTATCTATGTATCCTGAGAGTATGGGAATCAATCCATACATAGTTCTCAAAATTCATTGCAGTTTAACATCATGAGGTATGGACGTGGAGGAGGCATCTCAAAATGGATGTGTATGGACTGGTTTCTGGATACCAGATTTGAATGAAGACAAGAGAGGTCCACACCACACCACATTCTCCCTAGAGAACCATGAAGAGTCTCTTAGTTTATGTTCGTAGAGTTTGTACCATAAGGTTGTGAAGCTCCTCTATGTGAGTATAACCCAACCAAGATCCCTAAAACCATGTGATCCATTCTCATTGTGGGAAACAAGGAGTGATGTTAGGATTTACCCATCATATGGGAGAAGAAAACAATGGATGAGAAATTCTAGGTGGGAAAGTATCAACCACAATAACATTCCCACTCAATGCATGCAATTGCACATTGGGAAAACACCTGGGGAATTATAGATCCACCAAAACATAAGGAGGTAGAAATTGTTAATTATAGTACTAGATACATAGAACACAATGAGGGTGATATGACGATGGGGGATAACTACTGACCATGTTCGAAACACAGAATACGTATTGTGTTGTAGGGGTTGGGGATAGAAAAATGAGGTTCGACCACACACCATGTTTGAAACAAAGGCCTTGTCTAAAACATTCATCCAAAGTCTTTTGAGGAGTTTTTCTAGAATGTTATGTGATCCATTCATCTCAGAAACATATCGTTAGGGGGTCCCATCAGTCATATAAGATGATGGGGTTAGAGGTAAAGGGACGTGTGAAACCTGGAGGTGGATTGGGGAATGCCCCTATGGAATAAAAAACTCTGAGTGTAACACCCCAAGCTTCTACGGTACGTTTCCCTTTGAATAATGCGATAGCGTGTGTTGTACGCAACCTCGAGTTCTAACACACACCACAACTAATTAAACTAGCCGTTGTGAATAGTAATACCTAATTTTTGAAATTATATATATTTTATATTTGAAAATGGACTTCATTTTTGGACTCGGAATATCTAATTTAGCCTAAGGTGAAATTTTGGTACTTTTCGGATAACTTTCATATTTTGATGAATAGTGAAAATTACTAAATTTTAATTAAAAACAACTTTTTTAATCAAAATAATTAAGAGTGATAAATTATGAATTTTAGTAGTTTTAAAGTATATTTAGAATATATTTTTACCATTTAATATAATGTTGGTCATTGGACATAATTTTACAATTAAACCGAACATAAACAAGTGTCAATATTTTGATAGTTATTATCTCTTAAAAACACGCTTTTTGTTTTGACAGCGGGAATTAATTTTAAATTAATTTCTGCCACTTCTGTGTTTTGAATTTAGGAAAATGGATTCCATATTTGGAATCAGGATGTTCAAATTGTGTAAATAGGTAACTTTTATTTTTATACATTTTGAATAATTACTGCGGTAAATATTTTATTTACCATGGTTAAGGGTAAATCCGGTAAATAAGGGTTAAAAAAATAATATTATAATAATACTAAATTACCCTAAAAACGTGTCTTAACCCTATTGGTTGATATATGGTCGACCATGGGCATCTTTGTGTCAATTTTGGGACCCCATGGATCCACTTGTAAGTGATAATGACACTTTATTTTAATTTAGTTAAAATGAATACAAAAATGACACAAGCATATATCTTTTAGAACAACAATTTTTACATAGGGTTATATATGTTAGATTTTAGATTATAAATATTAATTAGAAAGCTAAAACGATTTCCTACATAATTATATTTTATTTATAATTTTTAGACATTAAATAATTTATTTTATTTATGACACAATGATGATGCAGTAATTACTATAATAGTGAAACATTAAAATAATTGATATTATAAATACCCAAATAAATATAATATGAAACTTTTAATGAATTAAACTAATTTTCTAGGCTAATATGATATATTAGGATTGATTTAATGGACTTTTTTCGAAGTAATCAATCTGTTATGAGTTTCACAAAAATCAACTATTGAATAGTGTCAAAATTGACATAAAAGAGTTCTTAAAACAAATATTATATTATTAATAGATATTAAATTCCTAAAAATCTAAGGTTCGGCCAAGAGACTTATATTATGATAGGTTAATCATTAATGGACCACTTGGGGGTCGCTTGGATGTATATAGTAAGTTTATTAACCATATTATATAAAAATACAAAGAGACATTGTAAAAGTGAAACTAATTAACTTAGAGTTAATACTTAAATATAAGGTTAATATAAGTACCCAAACCTGTCTAAATTCTATTGGTTGAGTGGTTTTCGACCTATCCCCACCTTAACCTTTGAATAATAAGCTTTGGAGCCATTAGAAACCGAATATGAATTTATTATAAATTAATATTTCTAGCTTTTCCAAAGGTGCCCCTCACCCCTCTTATAAAAGGGCACTCCTCCTTCTCATTTCTTCACACCTTCAAAGCCTTTTGGTTCGGCCAAACTCTGCCCAAATAATCTCCCAAAATCCCTCACTACAACCTAGAGGCCTTAGTTTGATCAGAAAGCCAACCTAAGGAGCCCTTTTGATCAAATCAAAAGGAAGAACCCGAAGAAGAGGTAATGATTTCACCACCCTTTTCTAAGTTCATTTCTTCTTCCACTTCTTCTTCCTTTGTTCTTACCATTCTAAAATAATAACTCCAGTATCTCACATATACTGTGATGTTATTATAAGTATGGTACAACCATATTCAGTATTCTATCCACCCTTTGAATAACATGTCACCATACGTGCGTACGTACGGCTTACCGTCTCCACGTCATGGTGTAATTGTTATTCAATATAATATTATTTGGATGGGTATAATAATGATGTGTAACTCATGTAAATAATAAATATAACATGTCAATGATTCTGTATATATGATATACCATTCATTTATATATTATTTTAATATCAAAAGAATGATATTGTCGCTCGTGCGTACGTACGGACTACCGTCTCCACGAACGCGATGAGATTTATTCTCCATCGTATCCATTCAAGTATAATTATCATTTTATGATTTAAAAATGATGTTTAAGGACTTGATATCATTCTGGATATGAATAAGATACAACAAACATGGCTTATGTAACAAAACATATAAAAGAAAATGAGTAAGTTAACACCCGAAACGATGATAATTCTAAGATATTATTAATAAATCAATGTTAAAAGATCATATATGATATCATATTAATATATATGATTCTTGTATAATTTAATAAAAATTATTTCACCATTATACAGGAGGTTAACCTACCCCAACCAAGGAAAAGTACAAGGTAAGGGTTATTTCACAATCTCTTCATTATCCGAGGTTGTTTATATGTAATAATCTACTGGGATCTCTTTATCATCCACATCCATGTTTCTTAAAAATGTATTTCAAAACATTTTTTCTATTTACAAGAATATGGGTTAAAGTCATTTATACCTTTTTTTGACATTTTATAAGAGGTTTATAAAGGAATATTTCCGTCGTTTTCAAAACAAGGTCCTTTTTAACCTTTTCGACAGAATTGAGGTAAGAATGTTTTTTTTAACTTATACGGCGGGTGCGGTTATTTTACGCCGTTATAAAATCTTCAAAGCTTTCCTTACAAGCTTATAAGAATATTTTCAAAGAAAATGTTTTATTTTATATGGAGCTTAAATGATTTCAAAATAAAAGGAGATATTTCTTTAAAAAGAATTTTGATTTCATCTATGTCAACATCCTTTGATGGATTTTAAGATTATTTGAAGTTGATTTATTATGATACAAAACTTCTATATTGTATTGAAGGTTTTGTGGTATGTTTGACTGTGTATGTGCTATTTTTATACCATTCATAGTTTATTGTGAAAGTATTGACATTTCGTATGCTAGTTTTAATACGAATGTTTATGTTATGTTTAAACCTTTTCATATGGGAATGCATTGGACTTAATAAGTGACGGGTGGAGCCCGCTATAGCTCCTCGATGCATCGGTAGGTCTCATGAGACAAACTAGTGTCTTGGCACAAGGCCTTGACAAAATCTTATTTGTAGTCTTGGCACGAGGCCTTGGCTATGTGGTTATGATAGTCTGGCATTATGCATTCCAACATTATGAAAGTGGTTATTGATTTTTGCATGTGATTATTCGATTAGTAGAATATCCATGTGAATAAGTAAATGGCATTATTTCATTTTTACTTTTTCCATACTATGTTGAAGTTCATGTTTAAAAGGCTTTTGTTTTAGTTATACATTGCCTTAAATGTTTATTCTTATTGATGAAAGTTTCCGCTATATTGTTATCCTTACTGGGCATTTGAGCTCACCCCTTTTCTATGTTTTATTTTTCCCAGGAAGTGAAGAAGTAAATTATGAATGACCTGCAGGGATATTATGTGGGGATATGAGTGTGAATTATGGAGGCATTATGTTGTTGTAGTAGTTTTTCATTTTATGATGTAATGTAAAACTTATGAATATATCTAGTGTTTCCAAGGCTACTAAACCAATCGGTCTTTCGAGATTTGATCTTCTTGTGATCATGCCAATGTTATGTAATAATGCACCGACTCTGGGTAGCTGGGGTCGGGGCGTTACAGTTGGTATCAGAGGAAGTTTAGTACAAACCTTGGAAGCTAGATTTAGATAAACTCTGATTAGAGCACATAGACCTAAGATGAACTTTGAGGATTAGTATAGAAGAATTTCCTAGAATTTTGGTATTGTAGAGACTTTGTGAGTTTTCCGAGCAATACATCCCTGTCTGGATACGAGCAGGTAGAGGCGGCTCTGGCACAGATGTACCTAGGGGTAAAACCCGAAAACACCGCTTTGAGCTAGACTCGAACGGGAACTGGTGCACGACAACGGGCCTTGCTGCACTCTTGGTTACGACACTCCCGGGGGATATGCTTAGGATAACTCTCACTTTCTTTACAAATCATTATGAAGGGTTTATGAGTATATACTTCCTCAAAGAAAACATATTTATGATTATGGATTATATCCATAGATAGTTCAATTTGTGTTTAGTGTTTTATAAGTATGGGATTATGTATTTTGATGCATAAACTGATCTAGTTTATGCCATTTTTTTTAGAAATGGCGCCTAGTGGAAGAAATGGAAACCGTATCAATGCATGCACTCCATGTAGGGATTGCCCTCCTGCTCAAGATAATTATAGTGGGGCTGGTGATGCAACTGGTGCTGATCAGCTAATCACCGTACTGGGACAACTTACTCAGGTTATGAATAATAACCTTACCCGTATGGAGCACCCTGATCCGCAGCGTGGAGGATCAATGTTAGATCGATTCATGAGACAACAACCACCAACGTTCAATGGGAGTACAAATCCCTTAGTAGCTGAGCAATGGATATTTTCCCTAGAGAAAATATTTCAGGCTTTGGGGAGTAGTGAAAGGGAAAAAGTCACCATGGCAGTTTACCGCCTCACTGGAGATGCTGATCAATGGTGGTCATTGATTCAAAACATGAAGGAAGATGATGAAGTATCAAACATGGAATGGAGGGAGTTCAAAGATCTGTTTTTAGAAAAATACTTTCCTCGCGACCATCGAGCAGATATGGAAAGACAATTTCTGAGTCTGAGACAAAAGGAGGATGAGAATGTCACAAAGTATGAGGCTAACTTTACAAGGTTAGCGAGGTATGCTGGAGATTATATTCGCAACCCAAGAAGTAAGATTGATCATTTCTTTGATGGGTTAAAACCATTTCTCCGTCGAGCATTAGTCTCACAATCCTTTTCATCGTACGAAGACATTGTCTCATGTGCTATCAAGACCGAAAAAGAATTCTCTAAGTCTTATGACTTTAAAGCGAAGCAAGAGAAGAAGAGACCTTTTGATCAATCTGGGAATGGAAATAAGGGGAATAAGGGAAAGGTTGAATATCCATCTTGTGGTAAATGCGGGAAGAAACATCCTGGTACTTGCTTGAAGGGAATGGGAGTCTGTTACAAGTGTGGTGAAAAAGGCCACCAAACTCATGATTGCAAGGGGAAGAAGGAAGCTACCAACGTTCAGTGCTACAATTGCAGGGAGATGGGGCATTATGCAAATGCATGTCCTAAGCATCAGGAGAACTTACCTCAGAAAAGGCCAAGGGATCAAGGCCAGGCTTATGCTATCACTACTGCTGAGGTAGAAACTCCGAAAGATGTGGTGGCAGGTAATTTAATGGTTTCCTCAAGTTTAGCAAATGCATTATTTGATTCTGGATCATCGCATTGTTTCATATCTTCCCAGTTTGCTAAGAAAATTAGATATTTCCAATTTGATTTAATAAGGGAGTTGTCAGTTAAAACTCCTAAGGGAAGTATCGTTGCAACAAAGTTTTGTGAATCAGTCCCCATTAGAGCACATAAATTTTCTTTATCTGCTGATTTCATCGTCATACCTATGATTGAGTTTGATATAATCCTCGGTATAGACTGGCTTTCGGACTATGATGCGAAGATTTATTGTAAGAAGAAAGAGGTTACGATTCTTGATGATAATGATAAGGAACACCTTATTTTTAGAGCAGAATCGTCACCACCTAATTCTTATTTAGATCCACCCCCAGTAGTTCAACTTAATTCAATTATTGGGGAGGAAGAGAATGAAATAACTGTCGGTGAGGAAAGGAATGTTCAAATAGAGGATGTACCTATTGTGAAAGAATTTGTAGATGTATTTCCGGAAGATTTACCTGGACATCCTCCAGAACGAGAAGTTGAGTTTTCTATTGATTTGATTCCTGGATCAAGGCCTATATCGAAGACCCCTTATAGAATGGCCACTGTAGAGTTAGTCGAACTAAAGAAACAACTAGAGGAATTGAGTAATAAGGGATTTATTCTCCCTAGTGTTTCTCCATGGGGAGCCCCTGTTCTTTTTGTTAAAAATAAAGATGGATCTATGAGGTTATGTATCGACTACAGGGAGATCAATGCTATAACAATAAAGAACAAGTATCCCCTACCTCGTATTGATGATTTATTTGACCAACTGCATGGAGCTCAATACTTTTCAAAGATTGACCTTCGATCTGGATACCATCAGTTGTGTGTGAAGAAGGAAGACATTCCGAAAACAGCATTTCGAACCAGGTATGGGCATTACGAGTTTACTGTAATGTCGTTTGGATTGACTAATGCACCATCTGTATTCATGGATCTGATGAATAGAGTTTTCAAGGAGTATCTCGATGAATTTGTGGTAGTATTTATTGATGATATATTGGTATACTCCAAAACCTATGAAGATCATGAAAATCACTTGCGCATTATCTTGAAGACTCTGAGGAGGCATGAATTATATGGAAAGTTTAGCAAGTGTGAATTCTGGCTTCAGGAGATTTCTTTTCTTGGCCATATTATCTCTAAAGATGGAATCTCTGTTGATCCTTCTAAGACCAAGGCAATCCAAGAATGGCCAGAACCTACGAGTATAACTGAGGTACGTAGTTTTATTGGTTTGGCAGGTTATTATCGACGTTACGTCCAGAATTTTCCCCGATTGGCTAACCCATTAACGAAGCTCACACGTAAAGGGGTTAAATTTGTTTGGACAAAAGAGTGTGAAGAATGTTTCGAAGAACTGAAGAGAAGATTAGTCAATGCTCCTATATTGACTCTACCATCGGGGAATGATGGGTTCGTTATTTATAGTGATGCATCAAAGAAAGGACTTGGCTGTGTCCTTATGCAGAATGATAGAGTTATTGCCTATGCATCACGACAGTTGAAAATTCATGAACAAAACTATCCTACTCATGATCTCGAGTTAGCAGCAGTGATCTTTGCTTTGAAAATATGGAGGCACTACCTCTATGGTGAAAAATGTGAGATTTATACTGATCACAAGAGTTTGAAGTATATTTTCTCACAAAAAGAACTCAACATGAGGCAAAGGAGATGGCTTGAATTACTCAAGGATTATGATTGTATGATACACTACCACCCAGGGAAGGCAAACAAGGTGGCAGATGCTTTGAGTAGAAAAGACCATGGAGTTTTGAACAATATGAGAATTGAAAGGGATCCAATTTTCATGGATCTAGTGAAAATGGACATGGGAATAACCAGGGAAGGTGAAACATCAATGCTTTTTCAAATGGTTGCCAAACCATCTTTACTAGAAAGGATTAAGAGTTCTCAGACTGATGATGAAGAATTCCAAAAGAAGATTAAAGCTGTGAATGATGGGAGATTGAGAGACTTTGCGTATGAAGGTGGAATTTTGAAATTCGGGAAGAGACTTTGTGTTCCCAATATACCTGATCTAAAAAGGGAATTGCTGGATGATGCTCATAGTTCCAATTTCTCTATACACCCTGGGAGCACCAAAATGTATAGAGATTTGAAGGAACATTTTTGGTGGGACAACATGAAGAGGGAGATTGCTGATTTTGTGTCAAGATGTATGGTTTGTCAACAAGTGAAAGCTGGAAGGCAACAGCCTGGAGGAGTCATGCAACCTCTTCCCATACCAGAGTGGAAATGGGACAATATTACAATGGACTTTGTCATGGGTCTACCAAAGACTCCTAGAAGGAACGATGCAATATGGGTTATTGTTGATCGTCTTACCAAGTCAGCACATTTTCTTGCTATAAGAGAAGATCTACCCCTGGAACGTCTAGCAAGACTATACATTAATGAAGTTTTGAGACTTCATGGAGTACCCCTATCGATTGTTTCTGATCGTGATCCTCGTTTTACTTCAAGATTTTGGAAAAGTCTTCAGAAATCTCTGGATACTGAACTTCATTTGAGCACTGCTTACCACCCTCAGATAGACGGACAATCAGAACGGACTATTCAGACCTTAGAAGACATGTTGAGATCTTGCTCACTTGATTTTCAGGGTATGTGGGATCAATATTTACCACTAGTAGAATTTTCCTATAACAATAGCATCCATTCGAGTATTCAGATGGCACCATATGAAGCATTATACGGAAAGAGATGTCGTACACCAACCTGTTGGGATGACGTTGGTGAAAGAAAACTTGTAGGCCCAGAACTGGTGGAGGAAACGGTGGAAAAGGTGAAGGTAATCCAAAATCACATTAAAGCAGCTCAAAGTAGGCAGAAGAGCTATGCCGATAATCGAAGGAAGGATTTGGAATTTCAAGTCGGTGATCATGTTTTCCTGAAGGTATCTCCATGGAAGGGAGTCATATGTTTTGGTAAGAAAGGTAAATTGAGTCCCAGGTACATCGGACCTTTTGAAATTCTAGAACGAATTGGGGCTGTAGCTTACCGATTGGCAATGCCGCCAAGTCTCTCCAAAGTTCACGATGTGTTCCACGTATCTCTGTTGAGGAAATACATGCCTGACCCAACGCATGTACTCACCTATGAAGATTTAGAACTGGAACCCGATCTGTCTTATTGCGAAGAGCCCATCAAGATTCTTGATACGAGAGAACAAGTGCTGAGAAACCGGACGACGCGTCTGGTAAAAGTTTTGTGGAGGAATCATAAGATGGAAGAGGCAACGTGGGAACCCGAGGAACTTATGATGAAGAACCACCCGAGTCTTTTTATGCAGTAATACCCTAGAAATTGCGAGGACTCAATTATTTTAAGGAGGGGAGAATGTAACACCCCAAGCTTCTACGGTACGTTTCCCTTTGAATAATGCGATAGCGTGTGTTGTACGCAACCTCGAGTTCTAACACACACCACAACTAATTAAACTAGCCGTTGTGAATAGTAATACCTAATTTTTGAAATTATATATATTTTATATTTGAAAATGGACTTCATTTTTGGACTCGGAATATCGAATTTAGCCTAAGGTGAAATTTTGGTACTTTTCGGATAACTTTCATATTTTGATGAATAGTGAAAATTACTAAATTTTAATTAAAAACAACTTTTTTAATCAAAATAATTAATAGTGATAAATTATGAATTTTAGTAGTTTTAAAGTATATTTAGAATATATTTTTACCATTTAATATAATGTTGGTCATTGGACATAATTTTACAATTAAACCGAACATAAACAAGTGTCAATCTTTTGATAGTTATTATCTCTTAAAAACACGCTTTTTGTTTTGACAGCGGGAATTAATTTTAAATTAATTTCTGCCACTTCTGTGTTTTGAATTTAGGAAAATGGATTCCATATTTGGAATCAGGATGTTCAAATTGTGTAAATAGGTAAATTTTATTTTTAGACATTTTGAATAATTACTGCGGTAAATATTTTATTTACCATGGTTAAGGGTAAATCCGGTAAATAAGGGTTAAAAAAATAATATTATAATAATACTAAATTACCCTAAAAACGTGTCTTAACCCTATTGGTTGATAGATGGTCGACCATGGGCATCTTTGTGTCAATTTTGGGACCCCATGGATCCACTTGTAAGTGATAATGACACTTTATTTTAATTTAGTTAAAATGAATACAAAAATGACACAAGCATATATCTTTTAGAACAACAATTTTTACATAGGGTTATATATGTTAGATTTTAGATTATAAATATTAATTAGAAAGCTAAAAAGATTTCCTACATAATGATATTTTATTTATAATTTTTAGACATTAAATAATTTATTTTATTTATGACACAATGATGATGCAGTAATTACTATAATAGTGAAAAATTAAAATAATTGATATTATAAATACCCAAATAAATATAATATGAAACTTTTAATGAATTAAACTAATTTTCTAGGCTAATATGATATATTAGGATTGATTTAATGGACTTTTTTCGAAGTAATCAATCTGTTATGAGTTTCACAAAAATCAACTATTGAATAGTGTCAAAATTGACATAAAAGAGTTCTTAAAACAAATATTATATTATTAATAGATATTAAATTCCTAAAAATCTAAGGTTCGGCCAAGAGACTTATATTATGATAGGTTAATCATTAATGGACCACTTGGGGGTCGCTTGGATGTATATAGTAAGTTTATTAACCATATTATATAAAAATACAAAGAGACATTGTAAAAGTGAAACTAATTAACTTAGAGTTAATACTTAAATATAAGGTTAATATAAGTACCCAAACCTGTCTAAATTCTATTGGTTGAGTGGTTTTCGACCTATCCCCACCTTAACCTTTGAATAATAAGCTTTGGAGCCATTAGAAACCGAATATGAATTTATTATAAATTAATATTTCTAGCTTTTCCAAAGGTGCCCCTCACCCCTCTTATAAAAGGGCACTCCTCCTTCTCATTTCTTCACACCTTCAAAGCCTTTTGGTTCGGCCAAACTCTGCCCAAATAATCTCCCAACATCCCTCACTACAACCTAGAGGCCTTAGTTTGATCAGAAAGCCAACCTAAGGAGCCCTTTTGATCAAATCAAAAGGAAGAACCCGAAGAAGAGGTAATGATTTCACCACCCTTTTCTAAGTTCATTTCTTCTTCCACTTCTTCTTCCTTTGTTCTTACCATTCTAAAATAATAACTCCAGTATCTCACATATACTGTGATGTTATTATAAGTATGGTACAACCATATTCAGTATTCTATCCACCCTTTGAATAACATGTCACCATACGTGCGTACGTACGGCTTACCGTCTCCACGTCATGGTGTAATTGTTATTCAATATAATATTATTTGGATGGGTATAATAATGATGTGTAACTCATGTAAATAATAAATATAACATGTCAATGATTCTGTATATATGATATACCATTCATTTATATATTATTTTAATATCAAAAGAATGATATTGTCGCTCGTGCGTACGTACGGACTACCGTCTCCACGAACGCGATGAGATTCATTCTCCATCGTATCCATTCAAGTATAATTATCATTTTATGATTTAAAAATGATGTTTAAGGACTTGATATCATTCTGGATATGAATAAGATACAACAAACATGGCTTATGTAACAAAACATATAAAAGAAAATGAGTAAGTTAACACCCGAAACGATGATAATTCTAAGATATTATTAATAAATCAATGTTAAAAGATCATATATGATATCATATTAATATATATGATTCTTGTATAATTTAATAAAAATTATTTCACCATTATACAGGAGGTTAACCTACCCCAACCAAGGAAAAGTACAAGGTAAGGGTTATTTCACAATCTCTTCATTATCCGAGGTTGTTTATATGTAATAATCTACTGGGATCTCTTTATCATCCACATCCATGTTTCTTAAAAATTTATTTCAAAACATTTTTACTATTTACAAGAATATGGGTTAAAGTCATTTATACCTTTTTTTGACATTTTATAAGAGGTTTATAAAGGAATATTTCCGTCGTTTTCAAAACAAGGTCCTTTTTAACCTTTTCGACAGAATTGAGGTAAGAATGTTTTTTTTAACTTATACGGCGGGTGCGGTTATTTTACGCCGTTATAAAATCTTCAAAGCTTTCCTTACAAGCTTATAAGAATATTTTCAAAGAAAATGTTTTATTTTATATGGATCTTAAATGATTTCAAAATAAAAGGAGATATTTCTTTAAAAAGAATTTTGATTTCATCTATGTCAACATCCTTTGATGGATTTTAAGATTATTTGAAGTTGATTTATTATGATACAAAACTTCTATATTGTATTGAAGGTTTTGTGGTATGTTTGACTGTGTATGTGCTATTTTTATACCATTCATAGTTTATTGTGAAAGTATTGACATTTCGTATGCTAGTTTTAATACGAATGTTTATGTTATGTTTAAACCTTTTCATATGGGAATGCATTGGACTTAATAAGTGACGGGTGGAGCCCGCTATAGCTCCTCGATGCATCGGTAGGTCTCATGAGACAAACTAGTGTCTTGGCACAAGGCCTTGACAAAATCTTATTTGTAGTCTTGGCACGAGGCCTTGGCTATGTGGTTATGATAGTCTGGCATTATGCATTCCAACATTATGAAAGTGGTTATTGATTTTTGCATGTGATTATTCGATTAGTAGAATATCCATGTGAATAAGTAAATGGCATTATTTCATTTTTACTTTTGCCATACTATGTTGAAGTTCATGTTTAAAAGGCTTTTGTTTTAGTTATACATTGCCTTAAATGTTTATTCTTATTGATGAAAGTTTCCGCTATATTGTTATCCTTATTGGGCATTTGAGCTCACCCCTTTTCTATGTTTTATTTTTCCCAGGAAGTGAAGAAGTAAATTATGAATGACCTGCAGGGATATTATGTGGGGATATGAGTGTGAATTATGGAGGCATTATGTTGTTGTAGTAGTTTTTCATTTTATGATGTAATGTAAAACTTATGAATATATCTAGTGTTTCCAAGGCTACTAAACCAATCGGTCTTTCGAGATTTGATCTTCTTGTGATCATGCCAATGTTATGTAATAATGCACCGACTCTGGGTAGCTGGGGTCGGGGTGTTACACTGAGTCTCATATTAACGCACATTAAAATGTGCTGGTGTGGAACACCCATAGGTAGGATTAGATCTACTCAAAATGATTGGGTTCCAAGGGGGGGAAATGCTAAGATGGAATTTATAGTAAATTTCCTCAATGTCGTGAAAATATTAAGTTCATGTTTCTCGAACCAAAAATGTTGAATAGTTTAGAGTCATATAGCTTGGACTATATGTGCCTCGTTTAACGTCGTGTTCCTCAGACGTACTCATGTAGTTTAACATCATGTGGTAAGGAAAAAAATGTCACACAATTTATCATCATGTGATTAAGACATTACATGAGAGAGATAGTGAGATCCTAAATGAGAAATGCGTGGTGTGAAAAATAACCCGGTGTGAATGGGGGACAAAAGAGGTATGCATCATGAAACACACCCTCAAAAGGGGAACCAAGGCTAAAGGAAAAAAATATGAATTTTTTATTCTACAGTTGGGCCTAGGGACAAAATGCACAGGCGTTGCTACGTATCCTGTGAGGGTAGTAATAAAGCCACACCTAGTTCTTAAATATGGAATGGAATGTGGCTAGTGGAAAAGGGGAGATATCCTCCAAAATAAGAAACCTGAGGTTTTTACACATTATACTATCATGATAACTATTACACTGAAAATCTTAGTTTAAGATCATAGAGTTCGAATCGATTAAAGAAGAGATGTGCAGTGAGGCTCCATGAGGCAACCCGACATAAATGGGGATGAAAGGGGAAAATTTTCATTTGACACTTCTAAATGATACTAATGCCAAGAGGCCAAAGGGTTTAGTTTGTGAATGGAAAAAGAGACAATGTTTCCAAGATTTTCTACATATCCAATGAATATGGGAATCAATCCAATCATATTTCTAGAAGATGGAATGGTAAGGGACCTATGCTTGGGGAATATATCAGAGCACTATTTTTTTATCATCATATATCAAGGATAAAAAATATTTAGTTTAATGTCATACAGTAAGGATAAGGGTTGTCATGCAATTTATCATCATTAAATAATGATGTTGGAGGTATTATTTTTAGTTTATAGTGCTCATACCAAAGGATGAGTATCCTATAGAAAACATATGCAGTGTGGCACCATGAAGCAACCCGTTGTGAATGAGGAAAAAGTGGTCCACACAGTATGAAACATTCCCAAGAATAAATCACACATTTTTTAACATCATAGGGGATGGGAGAGAGAAAAAAGTTTTGAAAAAGTTTATGTTTGGACCTAGAGAAGAAGTGTCTGGGATTGCCTATGTATCTCATAAGGATGGAAATCAATCCAATCCTAGTTATGAAATTCTATGTAGTTTAATATCATACATTAAAGACATGTAGAATCGTATAACATCATAGAGGAAATAGAAATTTAGAATCATGCAAGAAAAATGAGAACTTTCTTTTTAAGGTCATGAAAAAAGGACCACAAATGATATGCAGATTAACATCTTGTAGGTAGGATGTAGAAGTTTAATGTCATGTAAAATGCTACTACATACAGTTTATGGAATGGTTCCTAGACCCAGGCGCCCTGTTTAACATTGTGTTCTTGGGACAAAAACTCCTAGTTTAAGGTCATATTGTTTGGACCATGTCACCCAGTTTAATGTATTGTACCAAGGATGTAAACTCCAAGTTTATAGTCAAAGATTTCGGACCCTAGAGCCCAGTTTAACATCATGTCCCTAAGATGAGAATCAAACTTATGCAAAGTACTATTTGAGGAACATGGAATTGGTGGGGGTGATTCACTCACCATCCATGGTGACCAAAGAGTATGCACCATTGAAATATACCCTGTGGATGTTGTACAGTAACTCCAATTTGGGCTCCATATATGGTAGTTTCCTACTGGATATCATTGCCGTTATTAGTTCCAATAACGTGTCACCGTGAAGGAAAGATCAGAGAAACAATATCTTATAGATATCTATGGCTATCTTGTTTTGGTGACTCTCGAGATTATATAAGGCCTAGATCCTAAAATCACTGAGGTATTTCAGTTCATCTAGATAGACTTTAGAGGTCTTTTCTAGAATCTATTGGTTATAGAAAGACGTGCAGAGCAAAGGTAACTGAATCTCAATGGGTCAGACCACCTTGGTTCCATACACCAGGGAATATGGTGTCTCTTGGGTGGAATTACCAGTCATCATATGATATTCCCAAAGAGAATTGGGGATCTTGTTCGACCAACATTTCTTATTTTGGGCCATAATATTTTGTATAATTTTGGATAGGTTCTTCATGAACACCTCAATCATTCCATTTGGTTTTTCATGATAGCGAGATGTGGGGTTGGACCATATGTTCTACTTGGTGCATAATTTCTTTTTCTCAACTACGTGAAAGTTGGTTCAATTATCGGTGAGAATAGTGTGAGGGACTCTGAATTGATGGATGATGTTATATCTCACAAACTCAATGATAGAATGGGCCTTGAACTCCTTGAAAGGAATTGCCTTAGTCCAGTTGGAGAAGAAATCTGTTTCGATTAGAATAAACCTACTCTAGCCAGTTATTTCTAGTGAATAAGTTCCCATGACATCAAGACCCCATACTGAAAAGGGACAAGAGAAAATTGTATTATGAAGGGGATCTAGATGTCGATGCACAATGTTGGTATCCATTTGACAAGTATGGAACCACTTTTCAAACTCGATGTAGTCATTAACCATGGTAGGATAAATGTAGCCCAACCTTTGAATCTGGTAAGAGATTTAATCCCTACCAAAAGATCCCCACATGAACCAACGTGAACATACTTCATAACCTAGGGAATCTCACCTATTAGAATGTAACATAGGAGAATTACATAAAACCCATGCTTTTATAGGATCCACTCAAGGCTTGGACCGATCTTGAGGGTAAAATGCCCTTCATTCTGATAGATTTGATCGAATTAATCTCTATATATTGAGATATTTCCATGATGGAGGTACTCAATGAACAGAGATGAAAAATTAGAGGTCTCTTCTACTCTGGTAGGGGGATCTCGAGGTCCTGATGTGGTAGAACCGATGGTATGATGACTTACCAGTTGGTTATCATTATTGTCAGGATTGAAGGGAGTGGTAACCCTTCGATGTTCCACATAGATAAATAGATCGACCAAGTCAGGATCTATGAGAGATGTTGCTAAGCTAGCTAGGGAATCATCTCCACCATTCGTTGATTTGGAAACATGAGTGATCTTCATCGTAGAATAAAAGTGGTCTATTAGTTGTAGGGTGTGCTCTATTAAGGACACGAGCTCTGGCTTCCTAACGATGTAGTGAGCGTTGATCTTATTGATGACTAACTTAGAGTCCCCCTTCATATGTTGGTAGGGAATATCAATCTCATGAGATAGATCGAGGCCAGCGATGAGAGCCCGATACTCTTCCTCATTGTTGTTGTGGACTTCTGAAAACAATAACAGATATGGCATAACAACCTATATAGGCATGGTGAAAGTGATTCTCAGGCTTAATCTGTTGAGTTTGGGATCATTAATCCTTCCACTGGTCAGAATTCATGAGTTACAATCAATGTGTATCTACCAATATGGAATACCTTGATCAATTGAAAGTATGGAATCATATGGGAATTCAAGATTGAGGTACTTCTCTATAGGGACTGGATGGAAAACCATAAAGTCTACCAGTTCCTGACCCTTGACTACCTTATGTGAGATGAACCTAATGACGAACTGCTGAATGATCATTTCCCACTAAAATAAATCACTAGTCAACATATGTAAGTTCATAATATAGTTTAGAATATCCACACGAGAGACTAGTTTTATCTCATGATTCTATAAATAACACCACAAAATTTTAACTGAATAAAACAATTCAAGACCACAGTAATGACCAAATACTCTATGGGATAACCAATCATCATACTTCCAAGACCCATGATTGGAGACCTATTTTCATTCACCATTGATATCACTATCAGGATTTAAAAAAATACACTACACCTATGTTGGGGTAGGGTCCAATTTGACAACATTATTATCAACATAGTCCCAGAGCTATTCATTGAACACATAACATCATTGAATGGTATTCCTAAGGATTCGATGATAAGGGTAGTAATTAGGGTTATAAGTGAGATCGACTTCCTGGGGGTTCCTACATTCTAGAAAATTTATAATCCCTTGATCCAAATAACTTTAGAGATAACCATGAAATTGGGCTTCATCAAATGAGTAGGTCAGATTTCTCCTGTCAGGGAATGGAAATTTGAGAGCCTGGCCCTGATGATGTGCCAGATCCTCAATGGGGGATAGATCTTGATTGTCTCACCTAGGAGGCGACACTTGATGGGGTGGTTCTTTATGATTCTTTGATGGGTGATATTGAGCCTGGCGTTCCTATCTTTGGTGGGGATGCAGATAAGGATATTCCGGTAACAATTATAGTGTTTTGGGGGGCCTCTACTCGTGCAACTATAGTAATTACATCCATGTAGGATCTTCTTGAAGGAGTTGGAAGAGGAAAAAGTCGTTCTTACATAGCTTACTATAAGAATTCCTGTAGGAACTGTTCCTTATTAGTGAAATACAAAAATACACCTGGGAAATTATGAGTGATGGGGAATGGAACCAATCCAGCCTTTACATTACCCACAAAAATCTTCAATAGTTGTTCACGAGTTAGCGACATGTTTAGTGAATACATGAGTCCCTTCCACCCAATGAAAAAGTCTATGACAGAATCATATGAAAATTTTATGCACTTGAAGAGGATGAAAATACTGATTTTTCAGATGGTGTAGCTAAATTGATAAATTGACTACCTTCAAAGATCTTCCCAACCAGTAATTGACCCAAAGAGTAATTGGTTGTACTATATAAACATAAGCCCTTCCAATTTCTATATGAAATACGAGTGCTTTGCGGCTTCCTGTTGTGCTAGAGTTCCCAACATGGGTCCACACATTGAAATAAAGTGGGTCAAATTCTAAAGTGGGTTTCCCATCCCATTAAATGGGAAGAAAGTAGGATTCCTGAAATATGGGGGTTCCAATATATCATCCACCTATGTAAGATATGACATTCCATCAGGTGGGATCTCCACCTATCAAGTCTCAAGGGCCTTGAGGTGGGTGATGAGAGCAGTCATTGGATTGCCTAGTGAGTATTCCTATATTGGTGAGTATTCTTGACCACCAAAGTGTTATAAGACTCTTCAACATGACAGGTAGGTTCAATGGATCATGGAAAAACTAGCACGTCTTATGGAACTACTTGAGGAACAACTTGTGTAGCTTCTAGAGGAACGATTTAAGCCACGTCTCGAGGAGGATTATCATGAATCTCAAATGGATTTGGTGATATGTAATGTGGTAATTTTCCATAGGCTTCAGTCAATACTTATTCAGGCCGTATGAACTTTTCAAGACCAACACGAGGCAACTCACTAAGAAGGACATGCATATTCTTTTGCATCCCCAGTGGAGGAGGGACATGAACGTATCAAGGACCATCGTAGTCTAGTTTCTGTTCTACTAGGTGCTCAGTGTGAAGCTCATCAATGATATTTTATTGTTCTGAATGATGTTGGAGAAAAGGGGCCCTATCAGGATCAACTGACATCTTTTACACTAAACCAGATGGGTCAGTGGGCTTAAAGTTCTCAGTCCCTCTATTACCCTTATTTGGGTATCGACCGAAATGCAATGACTTGGAAGATTTTTCAAGGCCATGTATCTATCTTTGATGGTGAGCGGTGGTGCCCATATGATTGTCCACATGCTACTGCACTACCCCAAAATGAAATTTCACTTTGTTAATCCCTTCCTCAATACCATTTTCTTTTAGAGGATTAAGGTCATCCATATTCACCATTACTACATCCAATGAAATATCCTTGATATCACTGGACAATTTGAGTTGGCGCTGGATGGGACAAAAGTAAAGAGCATCATACTACCCCCAAACATGAATCTGGATGTGTGGGCACTCCTTATACATAATTCTATGGATAATATTGAAGCTCAAGATGCATCATTGCAGAACGGTCAAATGATAGCCGAGTGACATGGGGTGATGAGCCACTGGATGCACTACTAGCTCAGTCATGTGACAATATTGCACAATATCATCGAAGTGATCCTAGATATTTTGGTAAGTCATATGATGATTTTAGAGGAGCAAATGTGTCACCCAAATGGTCCGGTAGAAGCACATGACCTCGTCTTGGGTGAGGGATTTCAGAATTTCGATGTTTGGGACTGTAATTGGCCACAACAACATAGACAATTGATCCATGACAAGGGTTTCCCCTAGGATTACCTTATCAATGGAAGTAAATTCCTCTTGTTTTCCCTATTATTATGTTGGTTATAGCTAATGAACTAGAAATTGATCTAATATATACCACCTTAATGATAGACTGGTCAGTGGAGAAAACATTGTGTGTGTTGACTGGTCACCACTCACTAGGCCATCTCTCGAAGGCGACGCCAGCCGCATCACCTTGTCCTTGTAGGACTGAGTATTTACCACTGATTCATGTGTGAAGACCAGTAGCTATCATCAGTGCCTTTTATGTGTTCTTATAATCTACTATTCCCCAAAATAACTCTCTGTTATCTCATTTTTAGGTACATAACACAACGAGCGATGATAGAGAGGGTTGCGTGGAGAGACTCTAGAAGGGAGCCAAATCTCCCTCCACTTGCATGTACTTGTAATGGGATTTGAGAATATAGTGTATCTCACCTTCTAGGATGATAAATATCACAATTTGGTATTCTTCCCAGGACTTAGATGTAGAGGATCAGGGTGTAGGCTTCATCATTGAGTCACATTATGCTTAAAAATATGAGAAACATTCTAGGTTGACAATGATCCAACACTTATCAGTGTTTTTTCTTTAGCGATGAAGCTTCTCCCTTCTAACTCAGGAAGGATCCTTAGGGTAGGGCAATTCTTCAGTATGGGGAGGACCTCTATACAGATTGGTGCTGGAGTGGGGAGGACCTCAGCTTGAGCTGGCTAGGATATGGGGTAGGCATCTGCATCTGTTGTTGTCAGAGTGGGGATGACCTTTTCTTTGGTGAGATGAGTTGTGAGGATCACATGGGAATATATCAAATGATACATGGGGAGGACCTCCATGTTGGTGATCTTGAGTATGGGGATGACCTTTGTACTGGAAACTAGATGTACGGGGAGGACCTCCATAGCTGGGAGTGTTGGAGCGGGGAGGACTACCACTGGAGCTAGTGAGAACATCGGGAGGACCTCCATGTCGGATGATTCTGGCTTGGGGAAGGCCTCCATGCTATTTGGTAGTGGTATCATGAGTAGGATATTCATACTAGATTAAGCATATAGGGGGAGGACCTCCATGTTAATGTCGATGAATTGGGGAGGGCCTCTCCTTTAATGACTGCCGGAGCGAGGAGGACCTCCACTATAGCTGATGAGAACATGGGGAGGACCACCATGATGGGTATGAGAGTAGAGATGAAATCCACTTTGGATAGTGATGATATGAGGAGGACCTTATTACTTGATCACATCATCATGGGTCAGCCCGTGATGGCTTCTGAACGAGTCAGCGACCGAAAGAGTCAACCTAGATTTCCTTTGAGGTGGTTGAGGTCTTGATTTGAATTGAGCATACATGGATCTAGGATATACAGTAGTAGGGTCCTGGTTTGTGGAACCATGGTTGGAATAGGCCACTAAATCTAAAGAATATGATTCCCCCTAATGGGTATCTTTCTGATCTTGTGCCTGACATTGGCATTGGGTCATCCAGACCGGGGTCGGCGGAGCAGGGTTGTAGATTACTTGAGAGTCAACCTATGGTACTGGTTGTTAGTGTCATTGACATGGCCTCATGGGATCCCTGATTAGTGTATCCCATGTGATAGTCTTTGATGGGATGAATCAGATGTCCCTTACCTCATCGACATAGGGGAGTGAGTAACATGAGCTTTCTGGGGAGAGGCTCTCGAAGTGGTTTGAAGTCGTATAGAAGAGCATTGTTTCCATACATGGTCCCAAGGGCGGTGGTGATGGCGAGGAACATAATCCTCCCGGTCTTGGTGGTCCATGTCCCATTTGGGAATGACCCCCTCATACTCATACCATTGTATGAGAGCATCGATAACCCTTCTCTAAAAAGTCTTCGAGGGTGAGATAGAGTGTGGGAAACTGATAGTCGTGGTTGTGGATAAAGTCGTATCGGAGGTGGAGTCATACGGAACTATCACATTGTTGTTCAAATGGCCCCTAAGTCAGCAGGAAGGGGGAGATTGATTACTTGTGCCTAGGATCCTGAAATGTAGGAAGATTCCTCCATAGGTACATATAATAAGAAAACTTTTCCCAATACCCCAACATCATTCAACCTTCCATGGTTGGAGATAGAGATCCAGACTAACGATGCCATAGACCGAAATGCCTATTGATTAACATCCCTAATTTCTGGTGAGTTTCTTGCTAGGCCCACTATTTACTTTTCAGGACCTAGCAGAAAATAGCTGGATCAAGTGAAAAGATTTTTTAATGATTTATGTAATGCTACTACTCCCACATTGAGGAGTAGAGTTCACATCAGGTTATCCATTACTATTTCCGACACTTTCTTCCAGGGTGTGCTTGTCCCGTATGTTGTCTCACGCTAGAGTTGCATTTGTTACCATGAATTCCCATTTTTCAAAGGTCAAAAAACATTCATCACTTTTTAATAAATGAATGATCTAAGATTGAAATAGGATGATGGGTTGTTGGTCACTCCTTCCATAGATTCCTCCACATATGTTTTCACCTAGTCTGGGTATCCCTCATATATTAAGAAATTGTTTATGAAACTCATTCATGGTTCCATCTCTTTGTGGACACCAGTTAATTATGTTTCTTCTATATAGACATTCCAAAGGGTAATGTTAGGGTAGAAACCTTCTGTTAGGGAAGTAGTCATGTTGGGAATCAATGGAGTGTCTGGATTCTAGAACATTGGTACACCTGTATTATTCCCCCTTAGAGGGATTCTCAATGGTGTAAACAACAGAGGATTCCCACATCAACCATGGGGTATTTTATTCCCAAGTAATGTCTTCCCAGGTTTTCCCTAGCATCCCATGTTTAACATAGGGTATGCAGTGAGTTTAACATCTTGCAAGGAAAGAGGGTCATGAGTTTAACGTATTGTGGATATAGAATGGGATAATCAGATCACTTGTGATGGTGGATCAGATAGGTTCACCCCCGGAGGGAGCACCTGGAAAGTGAACTTGATTTATTGATCAAAATGATAATTGAGGACATACCCGAGAGTGGTGTGACCCATAAAGGAATGTTTTCACACAGTGAAGGCTAATCTGGACACCACTAAGGGTGGATCAGGGAAGGTGGAACCCAGTTAGAGGGACATCATAGAGGGTGGATCAGGGAAGGTGGATCCCAATGAGGGGGACACCAAGTTTACCATCGGATGAGATTAAACCCCATGGAGGATTTATATATACCTTGTTTAGGAGATGGGGATCAAAACCCATATAGTACATTGGATGGAGTGGGGCTTACTAACCGAGACTACCTATCACAATGGAATTGATCATGATTGGATTGTGTGGGGATTAAATAGTATTACTTCCCATCAAAAGAGAATTTCTTTTAGTTAGATTGTGTGGGGTTTACGCACTGAGACTTCCCAGGTGATAATAGGAGCAATGATGAGGTTAATGGGTCTTACGCACTATGACAGCCCATGTATATGATGTGATCCCACCTAGATAACGGTGAGGTGATGAAGCAGATGACTAGGGCTTATGAATAAGAGTTGATCGGATGAATGGTGTGATCCCACCGGGATGTGGCATCCAAGGTAAGAATCAGGATGGATATGAATAAATAGAATGGATTTGATGGAATGGATTGGATTTTAAAAATGTTAGTATTGAACCTCTAAGAGGCTTCCTACGTATCCCAACCGGTTGGGAATCAATGTCCATGTAGTTTGGGTATCCCATTCAGTTTAACATAAACATTAAGGATGGGAGTGAACAAATGTGAAGATGATGATGTTGGGATTGAACCTCGGGGAGGTTTCCTATATATCCCAGTTAGTTTGGAATCAAAGTCCACATAGTTCTGATAAGGGTATTGGGATTTAAACATGGGGAGGTGTCCCAAGCATGTGATGTTGGGATTAAATATTGATGCTACCCAGGTGCACCCAAAGGATATGTGCCTCCAGGTGGGGCATGACCTTAATGAGATAGAGTGGCTCGAGGGAAAGACTAGGATAGGAATAGATGATGCTGGATAATGAGATCTAGGAGGTGAAACCATAGGAGTAGGGAACCATGGTTTACTAATGGTTTGGATGGAACCTCATGGAGGCTTCATATGTACCATATTTAGAAGATAGGGATGAAAACCTGTGTAGTTTGTTGGTTTGGGGTTTAAGCATGGTTAGCTTCCCATGAAGGTGGAAGTTGGGGCTTAATTCAGGAGGGATGCCCGGAAGAAGAATGTAATAGTCACTACTAAACTCTAATACCATGTGAATCATGCTGAGTGTGAAAAAAAATAGGAAGTAACAGATTGGATGGTTTCATCCCATAAGATGTGTTAGCAAGAGGTGGAGTAGGTATTATGCATATAAGCGGCCCATGGTAATAAAGATAAATGGGTGAGGGATGGGGTATTGAGTGTAACAACTCTAGATTTTATAAGAATTATTATTTTTAATTTCATTGATGTCTTGTGTTGTACACGACACAAAAATTAGCTTGTTCTCTACGCAACACCGTATTATCTTACAGTATACACAACACTAATCTTGGATCGTGTTACACACAATTTCATGTTAGTTTGATATAAGTTATTTTACGCAACATTGAGTGTATATATATATATATATTCAATGTATAAATGAAATATGGTTGGATTATATTATATGAAATAACAAATGAATCTTGCACTACACGCAACCCCGAATTGGCTTTCATTACACGCAACCACGACCTTCCATGATAGCGTGTGTTATACGCAATACCATGTTTCACTAAACGAGATATTATTATAATATTATTATGAACTAGATGTTATGAATAGTAATACCCAATTTTTGAAATTTTATAAATTTTATCTTACAAAATGGACTTTAGTTTTCGATTTGGAATATCGAAATTATACTAGGGTGAATTTTTGGTATTTTTCTGAAAACTTTCAATTTTTGGTGAATAGTGAAAACAGTGGGCTACTATTTAAAGACTGACTTTTTATTTAAATAATTATTGATTTTATTTAAATTTATTTTAGGTCAAAATTGATACATAATACCTATATAATTTCAATTTAATTAAATTGAGTCATTTTATAATAATTTTAGATATATTAAAATTTTATTGAACATTTCACCGTCTTTTACCCACCTCCTAGGTGAATTTGAAAATTTACATAAAACATAATTTTACCGCTTCTGTGAGTGAAATTTCGAAAATCCAAGAGACACGGTTAATATCATGGAGTAAAATCTGGTTTAATAAGATAAAAATAATTTTTGGTGAATAGTTACTTTTTACTTTTATTTACCACGAATAAAAGTAAATAGGGTAATTAAGGGTAAAAATGATATTATTATTACCCCAAAACGTGTCCTAATTCTATTGTATAAGTTTAATTCGACCAAAAACAACCTTATGAATAAAATATTACCATTTACATCCACTTATATTAGATTAGGACATTTATTATTATTAGATTTAAAAAATTGTTAAAATAGTTAAAATAAATGTTTAATAACTAAAAAAATTTTAATATAGGGTTATACATAAGATAAATTCAACTATAAATACTAATTATAAAGCTAAAAAGATATCCTACATAATGGTATTTTATTTAAAATTTGAAGACACTAAATAACTTAATTTATTTACGACACAATGATGATGGAGTAATTACCTTATTAATGAAATATTAACATAATTGATGTTATAAATACCCAAATAAATGAAATTTTTGACTTTTTATGAATTCAACTAATTTTATAGGTTAATAAGAAATGTTAGTATTTATTTAATTAACATTTTTAGAATTAAACATGTTGGTATGATTTTCAAAAAAATCAAATACCAAATAGTGTCAAAATTGACATAAATATATTTTAAAACAAATATTATATTATTAATTGTTATTTTATTACAAAAAATCTAAGGTTCAGCCAAATGACTTAGATAAGGATAAATATATTAATAATGAATCACTTGGGGTTTGTTTTGCTTGTTATAGTATGTTTATTAACCATATAGTGTAAGAAAACAAAAAGACAAGGTAAAAGTAAAATTATTTAACTTAGAGTTAAATCTAAATGATAAGGATAAAATAGTAACCTAAACTTGTCTAAAACCTATTGTTTGAGTGGATTGCGTCCAATCCCCACCTTAGATTCTAAATAAATCAATTTGGAGATATTAAAAACCGAATATAAATTTATTATAAAATAATATTTTAAGTTTTTCCAAAGGTGCCCCTCTCCTCCCTTATAAAAAGGGCACCACTTCCCTCTTCTCTTCACGCTCTTTTGAGCCTTGAAGCTCAGCCAACCCCTACCCATTTCTCTTCTCCACTTCCCTAGAAAAATTCTGTAGGTTCTGGTCTTCTCAAAATACCAACTCTAATTACTTACGAGGAATCTTAAATGAGGTGCTTTGAAGAAGAGGAGGTTCAGATACATACAAAGCATATCGGACATAAGGTAAGGGATAATTTTTCAATCTCTTTTTTATCCGAGATTGTTTATTCGTAAGTATTTACTGGGTTTCTATTTATCATCCACGTCCTTGTTTTCTAAAAACGGTTTCATGTATGTTTAAAGTCCTTTTTATCCATTTTTTGACTTTTACTACATGGTATGTAAGGAATATTTATTTTTTTTACCACAGGAGGTACTTTTTGACATTTCGGGAAAAAGTACGAGAAGAATGATTTTTTAACTTATACGGTATGAACGGATTTGTATGGTTTTATAATGCCTTATTTTCATGAAGTTTAATCTACAATATTTCATGGTTATTTTCATTAAAATCATTTTCTTTTAAAATTGCATGTCATTTTGTGAAAGGAAAATTATTTTTAAGAAGAAAGGATATTTTCCTCAAGAATTATTTTTCAATTGTTTTATCAAAAACATTTTCCATCTAAGATGAAATTATTTCATATGTGTATGTTTCAAGTATAATATCTCTATGATTTACACGGTTTCACTTTTCTTATGATGAATTGATATCCATTTGTTTTATATGGATTATGTTATGATGGGATGATGTTTAGGAAACCCATTTTTATTCTTTGGGTTATGACGAATGATTTATGTTTATATTGTGGCACAAGTAAGAATTATTTCCTTATGAGATGGGAGGGACCTATATCTCCCTCCAATGCATTGGGTAAAGATTTATATCTCATGAGATAGACATGGCTGGAATGGTAAGTTAATCTGATTTAGTGTTACAGGACTGGAACGAGGAGTGAACTCGATTCAGAAAGGGACTTTGTCCACTAAGATGGTCTTGGCAGCAATGTGTTGGCTACTATGGAAATCATATCATGTGATTAATGTTTTACCACAATTACATGATATATTCCCATGTATTTAATGATGACTGATGTTACTTTATTATCTATGCCTTATGTACTGCCATGTTTTATGTCATTTCTCAAGATTTTGATGTTTAAACATTATGTTGATGTTTTTAAGTTCAAATGTATATGGTTTGTGTTATTTTCTCCATGCTTACCCTTACTGAGCATTTGAGCTCACCCTTTATATTTTTTCTTTTCCCTAGGATATAAATAAAGGTTTTAGGTAAGAAAACAAAAGGGGAAGATCTTTATGGGAGATGTTGAAGATCTTTCACCACGATTAGAAGATTATATTCTGAGTTTTCAAAGACACTAAACTATTATAGTCATTGCGTGTTGGTTTTTGTTATATATTTATGTATTCCATAAAATTAATGTAATGTCCATGTACGTCAATATTTGGGTCTCTACATTTGGTATTAGAGGAAAGGTTTAGTTAACCTTTGTAAACTAGGATGCGAAAACTTTAGTGAGATCCCTAGAGATATTTCTAAGGTATCTCTAGGGATTTCCCTAAGGTTAAGTATATGTATAGGTTATAGTCCTAAAATTACGGTAACAATATTATAATTAAAACTAAGATGTTAGATACTGAAGGTACACCCCCTTTATTATGTTGTTTTCCCTAGCATGATTTTTTCCTCTCACACTATTCATTTTGGTTTTTAGAAAATGGCTTGAAACAAGAAGATTCAGGATAATAGAGGATATGATAGACAATGGAATGATATTCTTCATGAGAAACCAAATAAAATTGTATCTAGATGTCCAAACAACGTTATTATGCCAAATCAGCAATCTCATAATATGATCAATAATCTCAACTTTGGTAAGTATCCCGACTCATCTAATAAGATAAATATGGAGTTTCATGATGATCATAGAGGAAAGAAAGTTCAATTCCCCTCATGTAAATCATGTGGGAAGAGGCATCAGGGATAATGTTTCAAAGGAACTGGGAGATGCTTTGGGTGTGGAAAAGAAGGAAACAAAGCTAGTAATTGTAAAGGAAAAGGTTCAGTTAACACCATAGACAAGGATAATGGTATTTTTAAGACATCAACAATGGTTAAATGTTTTAAATGTTTAATGTATGGGCATTAGGAAAACCAATTATCTAGGGGAAAATCTCATGAAGAAAATCAGCAAGGTCGTATGGGTAGTATTTATGTTGATGATGATGAAGAGACTACAAATGATATATGAGATGAAAGAAATGACGAAGCTCAGTCAGTGGTTTAAGAAGGTAGTGGAATTATGGTATGTTTATCAAGAGTTGTGTTGTATAGGTAATTTAATGGTACTATGGAATAAAGACACATCTAAGGATTGTTACACTATTTTTTTTCCTAAAGTATTTGAAAGTATATGTTGAATGGTACCGGTAACAATTAAAGGTTAATTCATATATTTTTGGAAAGTAGATGATATGCACATAATGAAGGGATTTGGAGATAATGATATGTTTTATAGTATTGATGAGCTCATGGTTGATATAATTACAATGTGATATCATGGTTTGAGTATATAAAATTTTTGGGATTTTGGTATGTGGAAAGAGTTAACTTTTGACAGCATTCATATTTTCACTAAGGTTCAATGGGTATTCATTTTTCAAGAGAATATATGATTAAGGAATTCACATGTTTGTAATGTGACCTACAAGATATATAGTATGATATATGGTGGATAAATGATGGTATTAACATGATTGGTTGATGACATTTCTAGTAATCGTTTTATTTATACTATAAGATTGGAAAAAATTAGTTTCGATAAGCTTAAAGTTTGGAATGGATTAAGTTGGACATGATATAGAGTTTTTTAATGCTAGAACTTTTTTCGGTATTATTTATGGAATGTTATAATAATGTAGTTTTAGAAAATGGACAACCTCCAGGATGGGCGACAACCCGTCGCATCGGAAAAGGCTCCGGGATTCGAACCCACAACTGAAGTGTGACATGCCTTTATCACATACCAATGGACTACAGGATGTCCCTGATTAGTAGAAACTAGTTTTATTTTATTAATCGGTATGATAGATGAAGTATAAGTCCATTGTTGGAATCATATATGATTAATCTCACCATAGATGGACTTATATATATTTAATAACTTATGCTAATCTTTTTGTGATAGAAAAAGATGGGATGACTTATCATTCTATCGCATGATCTGCTAACACTTCATGAATGAAAAATTCAGCTTCATTTTATTAAATAGAGATGAAGTGGAAATTGTTCATGGAATGACCAACAATGATATTACACTGAAATCAAGTAAGTATTTCTCCTTATGTAAAAGTTCTTCAACATTAAAGAAATGATATTGGAAACCAAAAATGTTGTTCTAGTACTCTCATATCTGATGAATCAGATGGTACCTTAGATCATCACAAATTTATGGCTTTGTGATTTTTGGATTTTTCATTGCCATGTTCTCTACCACTCTCCATTAGAACATGACGGTAAGATTTCCCTTCCATATCCATATTTTCACCTATGTTATCCTATGTGGAAACTCAGGGATAAGTTAATCTGGGTAACCATTACATTTCATACATTAGTTTTTAAAATGATGCTTTAGTATTCATTTTTACGATGTGAGTTTATTTTAAATAAAATTTTAATTAGTAAACGATTTATAACCCCGACGAACTTTGAGGGAGAAATTCATTTTATGTGGAGTAGAATGTAACAAACTGAGATTTTTTGAGAATTATTATTTTTAATTTCATTTATGTCTTATGTTATATGTGACACCAAAATTAGCATGTTCTATAAGCAACACCGTATTAGCTTTCAGTATACACAACACTAATCTTGGATGGTGTTACACAAAATTTCAAGTTCGTTTGATAGAAGTTATTTTATGCAACATTGAGTGTATATTTATATATATTCAATGTATAAATGAAATATGTTTGGATTCTATTATACGCAAAAAAAAATGAATCTTGCACTACATGCAACCCTGACTTGGCTTTCATTACACGCAACCACGACCTTCCATGACAGCGTGTGTTATACACAATACCACGTTTCACTAAACGAGATATTATTATAATATTATTATGAACTAGCCGTTAAGAATAGTAATACCCACTTTTTGAAATTTTATAAATTTTAAAATTTCAAAATGGACTTCATTTTTTGATTCAGAATATCTAAATTATCCTAGGGTGAATTTTTGATTTTTTTCTGAAAAATTTATGTTTTTGATGAATAGTGAAAACACTAGGTTACTATTTAAAAACCAACTTTTTATTTAAATAATAATTTATTTTATTTAAATTTATTTTAGGTCAAAATTGATACATAATACCTATATAAGTTAAATGTAATTAATTTGAGTCATTTTATATTAATTTTAGATATATTAAAATTTTATTGAACTTTTCACCGTCTTTTACCCACCTCAATGGAGAATTTGAAAATTTACATAAAACTTAATTTTACTGCTTCTGTTAGTGTAATTTATAAAATTCGAGAGACACGGTTAATATAATGTAGTAAAATGTGGTTCAATAAGATAAAAATAATTTTTGGTGAATAGTAACTTTTTACTTTTATTTACCATGGTTAAAAATAAATAGGGTAATTAAGGGTAAAAATGATATTATTATTATCCTAACACATGTCCTAATTCTATTGGATAAGTTTTATTCAACTACAAACAACCCTAGGAATAAAATATGACCATTTAGATCCACTTGGATTTGATTAGGACATTTATTATTATTTTATTTAAAGAAGAGTTAAAATAGTTAAAATAAAAGTTTAATAACTAAAACATTTTTAATATAGGGTTATACATAAGATAAATTCGACTATAAATATTAATTAGAAAGATAATAAGATTTAATACATAGTGGTATTTTATTGATAATTTTTATACATTAAATAATTTAATTTATGTATGACACAATGATGATGCAATAATTACCTTATTAATGAAATATTAACATAATTGATGTTATAAATACCCAAATAAATGTATTTTTAGACTTTTTATGAATTAATATAATTTTATAGGTTAATATGAAATATTAGTATTGATTTAATTATATTTTTTCGAATTAACCATGTTGTTATTATTTTCAAAAAAATCAAATACCAAATAGTGTCAAAATTGACAAAAAATAGTTTTTAAAACAAATATTATATTATTAATTGTTATTTTATTCCTAAAAATCTATGGTTCGGCCGAATGACTTATATAAGGATATATATATTAATAATTAACCACTTTGGATTCGTTTGTCTTATTATAGTAAGTTTATTAACCATATAGTGTAAGAAAACAAAAAGACACGGTAAATGTTAAATTATTTAACATAGAGTTAAATCTAAATGATAAGGATAAAATATTAACCTAAACATGTGTAAAACCTATTGTTTGAGAGGATCTCGACCCATACCAACCTTATCTTATAAATAAATCAATTTGGAGCTATTAAAAACCGAATATGACTTTATTATAAAATAATATTTTATGTTTTTTCAAAGGTGCCCCTCTCCTCCCTTATAAAAAGGGCACCCCTTCCCTCTTCTCTTCAAACCCTTTTGAGCCTTGAAGCTCGGCCATACCCTGCCCATTTCTCTCATACACTTCCCTATAAACATTATAGAGGTTCTGGTCTTCTCAAAAGACCAACTCTACATCCTTAAGAGGAAGCCTAAAGGAGGTGCGTCGAAGAAGAGGAGGTTCAGATACATACGAAGCATATCAGATATAAGGTAAGGGATAATTTTTCCAATCTCGTTTTATCTGAGATTGTTTATTCATAAGTATTTACTAGGGTTATATTTATCATCCACATCCCAGTTTTCTAAAAATGGGTTCATGCATGTTTAAATTCATTTTTTCCATTTTTTGACTTTTACTACATGGTATGTAAGGAATCATTATTTTTTTACCATACGAGGTACTTTTTGACTTCAAGAAAAAGTACGAGAAGAATGTATTTTTAACTTATACGGAATGAACGTAATTTTATAGTTTTATAACACCTTATTTTCATGAAGTTTCCTCTACAATATTTCATGGTTATTTTCAATAAAATCCTTTTCTTTTAAAATTGCGTGGCTTTTTGTGAAAAGAAAATTATTTTTAAGAAGAAATGATATTTTCCTCAAGAATTCTTTTCAAGTGTTTTATCAAAACCATTTTCCATCTAAGATGACATTATTTTATATGTGTATGTTTCAAGTATAATATCCTTATGATTTACATGGTTACACTTTTCTTATGATAAAATGATATCCATTTTTTTATATAGATTATGTTATGATTGGATGATGTTTATGAAACCCATTTTTATTCTTTGGGTTATGATGAATTATTTATGTTTATGTTGTGGAACAAGTAATAATGATTTTATTTTGAGATAGGTGGGACCTATATCTCCCTCCAATGCATTAGGTAAAGATTTATATCTCATGAGATAGACATGGCTGGAATAGTAAGTTAATCTGGTTCAGTGTTACAGGACTGGAACGAGGAGTTAACTTGATTCAGAAAGGGACTTTTTCCACTAAGATGGTCTTGCCGGAAATGCCTTGGCTACTATAGAAATAATATCACGTGCTTAATATTTTTCCAAAATTACATGATTTATTCCCATGAAATTTTATGATGATTGATGTTCCATTATGATCTATGCTTTATGTACTGCCATGTTTTATGCCATTGCTCATGATTTTTATGACTAAACATTATGTTCAAGTTTTTAAGTTCAAATTTATATAGTTTGTTTTATTTTATCCATGCATACCCTTACTGAAAATTTTAGCTTACCCTTTATATGTTTTCTTTTCCCAAAGATATAAAGAAAGGTTTTAGGTAAGAAAACAAAAGGGGGAGATCTTTATGGGAGATGTTGAAGATCTTTCACCATGATTAGAAGATTATGTTCTAAGTTTTCAAAGACACTGAACTATTATGGTCATTGCGTGTTGGTTTTTGTTATGTATTTAAGTATTCCGCAAAAGTAATGTAATGTCCATGTACGTCATGATTTGTGTCTCTACATTGAGAGTCGTCTGTTCCCATATAACCTCAAGCCTTTTTATCCAGAGGAGGCAAGGAGGAGAAAGGGTGTTATATCCTACAAGAAAGGCTAGAATATTACACAAGGATGGTTTCCCTTCCCCGTGTGAAGATTTCATTCCATGTAGGAACGATCTCATTCCATGTGAGGAAGATCTCACTCCCTTGTAAATGAGAGGGCAGATAAATTTCTAGAGGTGAGTCACCCCATGTGAATTTCACTAGGTGAGGCTACAATTTAACATAATGTTATGAGGACGATGGTGCTTGGTAGTTTAACATCCTGCAGCTCGGACATGGAGGACTCACTCCTCACCCCTTGAAGTTTCATAACTAATACTCCCCACACTTGGTGAAGAGAAGGCACAAAAAATTACTAATGGGAGTGAGGTGGAGGTGTGGTTAGTTGAAAGGTACACCTTAACATAGCTATATGAAAAAAATCAAAAGTCGTTAGTGTACCTTTTTGAAAAAACACTAGACAGGGAAATCCAACATAGAACACCACACGAGGGACCAAGAACTCGCAACCTACTAGCCTGGAGGGCCGCACGAGAGAAGGTCTCTCAAAGAATAGGGCCTCATAGAGAGGTGCTTGATGAAGCTCAGGTGCTTCATGGAGGAAAGGGGCTTCATGAAGGAAAGATCCTCATGAAGAATGGGACCATTACCATAAAATGGTGTACTTTCATTGTAATAGAGTTCTTCACGAAAGCTTAATGCTTCTTGGAGCCTCGAGAAGCTCATAGGGACTCCCACCTTTGTGAAGGGTGAAGGCCTTCACAAAAGGCCTATTGACCATGGGTAGAGGCTATGAAGAATAAAGGAAATAATGGATTGTGATGCCCAAGTACCTTGGCTGGTCCATTTTTGGGTCAGGCACGCAGTGCTCAGGATATTCACGGGATGGGAGACCGAAAGTTGAATGGTAAGGGTAACGATTTTCTAGAGGTTGAAGAGAGCCACATATTTAAAAGCTAGAATGCTTGCGATGCTCGGGAGACACACCATGAACGGAAAAATGATCCACGAAGGGGAAGGGCTCCATTAGACTCACAAAACCGTCCTTCAAAGATTCTCATATGGTCATGGATCTTTTCTAACTCACAGAAGTACCATTATCCACCTTCACGTGCGTGATAGTGAGGGGTCTTCGTGAAGGAGCTTCACGAGGTAGACTCCTTGGATAATTTTTGGGGCCATTTGAGCCTCAATCCATTTTTAACTGGCCGTGACCTTTTGGTTTTCTCCAGTATCCTATGTTTTGGCACCAACAATTCATTTTTAATATTTATTAATATATTATTTTTTGGTAATTTATTAATTTTACTAATGTTTATTTATACTTATTTTTTTAAATTGTTCTAATATTTTCAATATGTGATCATTTTCATTTTAATATATAGTCATATTTAATTTTTTTTAATAATTTGTATAATTAATAAAACATATCAATTTTGTTAATTTTTTAAAGTCTTCATTTTTAATTATTCAAATTTCAATAATTTTTAACATTCATGTATTTAATATTATATAATGATTGATAATTTTAACAATATATTTATAAAAATATATTTGAAAATAAATATTTATCAATTAATATATATATATATTTATATATAAATATAATCATAAATATTTATTTAAAATATTTATAAAATTATATATTTATAATTATAAATATATATATATATATATAATTTTTTTAAAATGTAATTATATAAGTTATAAATTAATAACTATATATTTAAATAATTATCATATAGAATTAAATAGATTTAAAAATTAAAAAAATTTATTATATATATAATTATATATATTTATATATTAACAAATATATATTATTTTACATTTATAATAATAAATATATATATATATATAATTTTTTTTATATAATTATATAATTATAAATAATTAATTATATATTTAAATAATAAATATTTTTACTATATTTATATTTATATATATTTAGACATTATTTAATCTATAATGTTATAAAACTATATAGATATATTTAGTTATATTTATAATTATATTCAAATATTTATAAATATATTTAAATATATATATTTACATTTATTATTATAATTATATATCTTTAATTATATTTATAAATACATATTTATAAATATTTTTAAATATTAATAATTATAAAAATTGTTATTTATTTATAATTTTATTTATTTATATTTATTTATAATTATATTTATAAATAAATATTTACTATTCTTTTTTATGTATTTATAATTATAAAAATATTTATTTATAATTATATTCATTTAAAATGTTAAATTATATTAATTATATAGGACTTTATCCATGCTATAATATTTAGCACTGATAAACCCTATCCTTATCTATGCTTTTATAGCAATGATAAAGAGGTGTTTTGTCAGCAATTATTATTTTAACAATGATAAACTACTCTTTATCAATGTTTTTCTAAAAAAATCTTCTAAAACCCTTCATTGTCTTATAAATTTAACCCTAATTAAACACATTTATCTCACATCATTCAAGCTCTCCTGGAATTCCAGCTATGTCATCGCTCCGGCTCGACCTTCTCTCGGTTGAATCATCCCTCTCAAATCCTAAGGTATGTTATTATTTATACTAATCTCTCATTCATGATTTTGTTTATATTGTCCTTGACACATATAAATCACCTCCCTCGACATTCCTAATATGGCTCCACCACATGTAACCACCTCACACATACATGAAACAACTAAACTCGTTTTATCCTCAATGAATGCAATTCACCTCTTCTAGGTGTATGGATTACTTATAATTCTATTTTAATGTTACCTATAGCCACAGGATTATTCTTATTATCCTTATAGAAATATAATATTTCGTTTTCTCTTTTCTTTTTTGGGTTATATTCTTCTTCATCTACTACTATCCTCCATGTGAAAGTGTATATATTACACGGATTGTTTCTAGAACTATTGGAAGGGTGTTATTTTATTTATTTATATAAGATTAGGTTATTTTATTATGGGAAATGGGAGGTGTCATTGCCACTAAATTTAGCACTGTCTAAAAAAGGGGTGATCGATATTTGTTAGTTCTCAAATCTCCCTTACGATTTTAGTTTCTTGAGAAATTTTATAGATCTTCGAATTAATCATATGTGACATTTGACCACTGAAAAAGGATAGTCACCTAATGATTCCCAATCCTTCCACATCTTTAGGTAATTATGGATTGAGGTCTTAGATCAAACATCATTTGTCTTTGTCTTATTATTAACATTTTCTTTCATAAATATAAGACATTTTTCACCCACTGAGGTTGGTATTTTAAGAATTATACACTCATCAAGCTTCATAGGGGCATTGAAAATTTTAACATTTCCCTCGGACATTTATTTAACTTCTTTCACAAACATATTAATGATAAAATTGAACTTTTTCATATTATTTGATTCTTCTAAAAATATTTTCAAAACATTTCATAGTTACTTCCCCTTATATTTGACCTCATGTACCATATCTCCTAACATTTTTTATATGAAAAGCATCAAATTAAATTCTTCATTCTCCTTTAATAACATTGATTAATTTACTAAATGCATGGATAAAATATTATTTATTAAATGTTATAGAGACTATATTCATATTTTGTTTCTATTTAAGAAACTTTTAGGTATTTAAAATAAAGTCATTCAAATCTCAGTTTTGTAAAAACAATTCTTTCATATTTTTCATCATTTTCATCAATATTATCTATTTCACTAGGGAACTCATCATTATTAACTTTTTAAATCAATAACCCCACATCTTATTTACTTAATGTTTCAACTTCAGTATCATAATCACCACTTTCCTCGTCATCTAATTTAGATAATAAATGTAGGTTTTTATTTTTTAGAAATTATTATCCATTCCCTATGTTGGAAATTTTGTGATGCTATAATATGTTTTTTCTTCTTATGTGAACATCTTGTAAAATAATATTCATTTCCACTTTCCTTTTCTATATTTGTTTTGAATTTTTTAATCAAAAGTACAATATATCCACATTTTAATCACTTTAATGGAATTTTATATTACAAATTTTATTTTCCTTTTCAAACACTCCATAAAATATGTGTGTAAAAGTTGGGGTTTGATTATATATATATTTATAAATTTTTAATTTCTATTCTTTGAGGCTTATTATCATACATGTAAATTTTTTATATTCTAAACATTCATGAAACCCCAATTAGATTGTTCTTTGTGTTTTCCAGTAGCTTGAGAGACCTAGATTGAGACTTTTGGTTCATTGGATTTAAATTCAATAGTTTCTTCAAATGCTGGGTTCTCAAGACCACGTGATTGGGCCCTATCAATGTTTTCATAATCTGATAAAATATCCTATTAAACTCTTAAGCATCCTATCACTAAAACATCACTTGGTCTTCCACATACCATGTGAAGAAATTAATAAAAATCAAGTCCTCCATCATATTGATTTCAAATGATTTTGGATTTTTCCAGATCATATCAGTCTATTTAATCATATAAGATATCTTCAATTTAGTCATACGTGAGATCGAGTTTTGAAAAATTCTCACTATGACTAGAAGGATATCCTAGATGAATGATGATGTGGATGAAAGGATTATCTATTAACTATAAACACAATTCCTAATTATCATTCAAGGTGGTTATTTGAAATAACAACTTGTAAGGGTTTATAATGTGCACAGATGATAATCCACTCTAGGTTCCTAGTATTATTCCTAATCCCAGGGATTAAAATCAACCAATGTTTGAATTTAATATCATTACTAGGTATAAGAACCCTAATAAATTTTATATTCTCATTATCATGAAAATCTATAATCAAAATTTTTCAATGCATACTACTGACCTCAAGTTCAGTTAAAAATTCCTTCTTATAAGAGTGATACAAAAAGTGAGTATATAAATAGAGTTCTCTGATCACTATTAAATAGGATAATTCACATCCTTTTTCATTCATATTTTCCTAGTTCTATAAATTTTCACTCTTAGTAGCTTCTTCCCCCTTCTGACTACATTGAGGATTCTTTCCAAGTTCATTTGAACCTCAGATCCAATTATATTTTTCTTCAATTTCTCCAATAGCTTGTCTGAAAACCACACATTTAACAAAATCTATTTCTTTTCATGTCACCCTTGGGTAAAATCATATATTTTCAAGAATCATCAGCAGTAACATTTATGTGGTGGGTTTCCCTTTTAAAAATTATCTATAACATTCTCATTTTATTTTTAGTATCTTATGTATATTTATTTAGTTTTTTGTAAAAAATTAGTATTTAATGAACCTAATATGATGGATATGAATAAAAAATGGATGCATTCTAATTTTATGATAAAAGATTATAAAGATATATTTAAAGAGTTCATCATGTTTTCAATGGATCATGCATATGACCCTTATCAAATCCTTTATCTATCTTTATATTTTTGTCATTGAATAAAAATTATTCCAAAAGAGTTGGAAGAAAAAATTATTTCTCAAAAAATAGATCAGAGTTATAATAGTTCGAATAAAAATGTAGAGAAACTGAATGTACACACTGATTTGGTATGACATTTTGTTTTCTGGATCATTTGGTATATATTCCTGTGTAAATGACGATGGAGATTTTATGGGAGATTTGACAATGGAAATTCAATATGACCTTCTTCATTGTCCGGAGTTATTTGATAAGTTAAATAGATATGATAAGAGACAATTATATATCGGTTGTAGTAAATACACAAAATTTTTAACTATATTGAAGTTATTTAAATTAAAAGTTTGCGAAAGATGGAGTGACCCCAACTTTACAGAACGACTTAATCTATTAAATGATATGCTACCAAAAAAATGAGCTTCTTTGTCAAACAAATCATTCTAAATGAATGATATGTTCAATGGTCATGATCTCTAAAAAATTCATGTCTGTCTAAATGATTTCATATTATTTCTTAATGACCATGAGTCACTCAGAAAAGGCCCAATGAGTGGAGGTAATCAATACAAAAATAAAGAATCAAGTCCTTCTAAATCAATATGGTATGTTCCATTCATTCCATGGGACAACTGACATGGAATTCATATATATGAATTCCAGATGGGAAACTACTTCTTCCAACAGACTCTCCTATGTGGATGAAAAATTATTATGTTTGAAATGTGCTAAGAAACCTATATCTTGAATTATCTACCAATGGAATAAATCATTTTGGTGTATAGAGTAGTGCTCGCAGTAGAGGGATATTTATGTTGGTAAATTATAACTTTTCAACATGGTTAGGCATGGAGTACAAATCTATTTTATTGTCTAAGCTTATATATAGACCAAAACAACCTAGTAATGATATTGATGTTAATTTTATTCCATTGTTGGAAGATCTAAAATTGATTTGGGATATTGGAATTACATTGTATTATTCTTATAGGAGTGAATAATTCGTATTGAAGACCATGTTTTATTAGAAAAACTAATTTCCAGTAGTTGAAAAATTTTCAAATTGTACATTAATAGAATGTTGGGTTTCCCCTTTTTGAAAAGATTTATGTTTTAAAAAACGTTTTTTAAGTTAAAAGGCTATTTTCTAGAAGAAATGTTCAAAGTGATATTTTAAAATTGTTTTTCATCTAGGATGACATCCTTTGATGTAACTTGTGATTTAATTAGGATATGATCCAAGGATATTATTATTATTATTTATATGAATATTTTATTTTTACAATGATGAGATGTTTCTGAAACATGTTTCTTTTCCATTTGTCATGATATGATGAAATGTTTTATGAAGCCCGTTTATGTTCATGGGTTCTGATATGATTAATGTTTTATGATCTTGTGGCACACATATTTCAATAATGTGATGTGTAGGACCTATATATTACTCTAATGAATTGGGTATTTATTAATTATATATGAGTTCAAAAGTTGTAACACCTCAAGCTTCCATGGTACGTTTCCCTTTGAATAATGAAATAGCATGCGTTGTATGCATCTTGGAGTTTTAACACACCACGACCAATCAAACTAGCCATTATTAATAGTAATACCCACTTTTTAAAATTTGTAAAATTTTATTTTTCAAAATGGACTTCATTTTTGGATTCGGAATATCAAAATTAGCTTAGGGTGAATTTTTGGTATTTTTCTGAAAAAATTAAAATTTTGATGAAAGTGAAAAACAATGTGTTATTGTTTAAAACTGATTTTTTTATTTAAATAATCAGTTATTTTATTTAAATTAATATTAGGTAAAAATAGATACATAATACCTATAAATTTTCAATGTAAATCATTGGATTCATTTTATAATAATATTATATATATAAAATTTTAATGAACTTTTTACCGTCTTTTACCCTTTAGAGTGCATTTGAAAATTTGCATAAAACATAATTTTACCACTTCTCTAAATTTAATTTCAAAAATCCTAGAGGCAAGGTGGAAATAATTTAGTAAAATGTGGTTCAATAAGATGAAAATAATTTTTTATGAATAATAACTTTTGACTTTTATTCACCATAGTTAAAAGTAAATAGGGTAATTAATGTAAAAAAATGACATTATAATTACCCTAACACATGTCCTAATTTTATTTTATAAGTTTATTTCAACAAAAATCAACCTTAGGAATAAAATATTATCCTTTTGCTCCACTTGGATTACATTAGGACATTTATTATTATATTATTTAAAGAATAGTTAAAAGTGTTAAATTCAAAGCTTAATAACTAAACAATTTTTAATATTAAGTTATACATAAGATAAATTCTACTATAAATATCAATTATAAATATAAAAATATTTCCTAAATAATGGTATTTTATTTATAATTTTTACAAATTAAATAATTTAATTTATTGATGATACAATGACGATGCAGTAATTACCTTATTAATGAATGATTAGAAATATTGATATTATAAATATCCAAATTAATGTAAATTGAGACTTCTGATAAATTAAAAAAAAATTACAGGTTAATATGACATGTTATTGTGGATTAAATAATTTTTTTTCTAGTGATAAAGTTTTTATGACTTTAACAAAAACAAAATACCAAATAGGGTCAAAATTTCCATAAATGAGTTTTTAAAACAAATACTATATTATTAATTGATATAATATTCCTAAATATATAATTTTCAGGAAAAAGACATATATAAGGTTATTTATATTAATAATGAACCACTTGGGGTTCTCTTTGCTTTTTATAGTATGTTTATTAACCATTTATTATAATAATACAAGAATGCATGGTAAAAGCTAAACTGTTTAACTAAGAGTTAAATAAAAAATATAAGGTTAATATGGTGACCTAAACCTGTCTAAAACCTATTTTTTGAGTGTTTTTACACCCATAACCACATTATACTATACATAAATAATTTGGGATCCATTGTAAACCTATTATGATTGTATAATAAAATAATATTTCAAGCTTTTCCTAAAGTGACCCTCACCTATCTTATAAAAGGGTACTTCCTCTTCTCTCAAAATCACAAATCCAATGCCATTTGGTTTGGCCAAAACATCCTCAAATTTCCTCAAAACCACCATCAATTATACCTAGATTCCTTAATTTTATCATAAATCCATCTTAAGGATCCGTTTTCATCAACTCAAAAGGAAACACCCGAAGAAGAGGTAATAATTTCACCACCTCTTTCAAAGTTCTTTTCTTCTTCCACTTCCACTTTATTTGTTATTTCCATACCAAAATAATAAATAAAGTACCTTATACATACTATTATGTTATTATTAATATTGTACAACCATATTAATTATTATATCCATTATATTAATGACAAGTCACCATACCTGCGTATGTACGGCATACCGTCTCCACGCCGTGGTGTAGTTTGTTATTCAAACAATTCATTATTTGGATGGGTATAGTAATGAGTATAAATGATGTAAATAATAAATATAACATGTTAATGGTTATTTATATATGATATAACAACCAATTACATACGATTTCACCATTAATAGAATGATATTTTCGCCTATGTGTACGTACGATTACCCTCTCCATGAATGTGGTGAAATTAATTCCCCATCATAACCATTCAAGAATAATTTTCATTTTATGATTACAAATAATGTATACGAAATTATTATCATTATGTATATGAATCAAATACATCTTATCCATAAAAAACATGGCTTACGTAACCAAACATATAAAGGAAAACGAATCAGTTAACACCCAAAACAATGATACTACTGAAATATTATTAACAAAGAAATATTAGAAGATCATATATGATATCATATTTATGTATTTGGTTATTTTATAATTTAATAACAATTATTTAACTATTATTCATGAGGTTAAAATACCCTTCATGATGGAAAAGTATAAAGTAAGTGTTAATTCTACAATCTCTTCATTATCTGAGGTTGTTTATATGTGAGTATCTAATGTGACCTCTTTATCATCCACATTCGTGTTTCTTAAAAATGTATTTAAAAACATTTTTACTATTTACTAGAATATGGGTTAATCTAATTTATAAAATTTTTTACTTTTTATGATATGTTTATAAAGTAATATTTATGTCGTTTTCCAATCATGGTCATTTAGGACCTTTTCGAAAAAATTAAGAAATAATGTTTTTTTAATTTATATGATCGGTGCAGCTATATTCCTCTATTATAATGCCTTCTAATATTACCTTAAAATATTATAACAATATTTTCAAAATAATTGTTTTCTATAAATTTACATGACTTTTAAATGATTTCAAAGTTGAAATAGATATTTCTCAAAAATAGTTTTGATTTCATCTGTGTCAACATCCTTTGATGGATTTTACAATTGTTTGAAGTTTATTTATTATGATACAATATTCCATATTTTATTGATGGTTTTGTGATATTTTTTAATGTTGATGTGTTATTTTTATACCATTCATGTTTTATTGTTAAATTATAAACATTATGTATGCTAGTTTTAATACGAATGTTTATGTTATGTTTCAACCTTTTCATATCAGGAATGCATTGGACTTAGTAAGTGATGGGCGGAGCCCGCTATAGCTCCTTGATGCATTGTTAGGTCTCATGAGACAAACTAGTGTCTTGTCACAAGCCATTGACAAAATATTATTTGTATTCATGGCACGAGTCCTTGACTATTTGGTTATGATGTCTGGAATTATGCATTCCATCATTATAAAATTAGCTATTGATATTACATGTGATTCTTAGACTAGTAGAATATCCATTTGAATAGGTAAATTGAATTATTTTGATTTATATTTTCAATATTATGCTTAATTTTATGTTTAAAAAGTCCTTTGTTTTAGTCTTATAAATTTCATTAAATTTTTATGCTTATTTATGAAATTTTCTGCTATATTTTTAGCCTTACAACGCATATAAACTCACCCCTTTCTATGTTTTATTTCTCTCAGGATGGGAATAATTATTTTATGGTTAACTTAGAGGAATAGGCTAAGGGATATGAGTGTATTTAAAGGGTACAAAATGTTGTTATTTTTTCATTTCATGACGTAATGTAAAACTTGTGTGTGTATCTACTACTTCCAAGGCTACTACACTAATCGGTATTTTGAGGCTTGATCTCTTGTGATCATGAGAATTTTATGCAATAATGAACCGAACCATGGTAACTAGGGGCGGGGCATTATAGTTGGTATCAGAGAAAGTTTATTACAAACCTTGGAAACTATATTTAGAAAAACTCGGATTAGAAAACATTACCCAAAGATAGACTATGAAGAATAGTATAGAAGAACTTCCTATAATTTTTGTAATGTAGAGATTTTGTGAATTTTCAAGAAATACATCCCTATCTGAATATGATCAGGTAGAGGTAGCTCTAGCATAGAGGTACCAAGGAGTGAGAACTCTGACAAGGAGTTTCGGGCCTGACCTGAGGTATCCTAGTACATGACAACGGGCCTTGCTGCACTCTTGGTTATGATACTCCTGGGGGATATGCTTAGGATAATTTATATTCTCTTTAAAAACCATTATTAAGGATTTATGAGTATATAACTCCTCAAAGGAAACATTTTTATCATTATGGATTATATCCATAAATTGTTCAATTTATGTTAAGTGTTTTACAGGTTGGGAATTATGTATTGAGATTCATAAACTAATATACTATATTCCATTGTTTTGAAATGGTGCCTAGTAAATGGAATGGAAACCATATCAATGCACACAATCCATGTAGGTATTTCCCTCATACTCAATATTATTATAGTGGAGCTAGTGATGAAACTAGTACTGAACATCTTATCAACATACTGGGACAAATCACTCTTGTTATGAATAATAACCTTACGCGTATGGCGCACCCTGATGCACAACACAGAGGATCAATGTTAGACCGCTTCCTGAGTCAACAACCACCAAAATTTAATGGGAAAACAAATCCATTTTTAGCTGAGCAATGGATAAGTTACTTAGAGAAAATAATTCATGCTTTGGGGAGTAGTGAAAGGGGAAAATTTTTCATGGATGTTTATCGCGTCATGGGAGATGCAGATCAATGGTGGTCATTAATTCAAAACACAATGGAGGATGAGGAAGTATCAAATATGGAATAGAGGGAGTTTAAAGAGATATTATGAGAACAATACTTTCCTCATGACCATTGAGTGTATATGGAAAGACAATTTCCGAGTCTTAGGAAAAAGGAGGATGAGAATGTTAAAAAGTATGAGGCTAACTTTACAAGCTTAGAAAGGCATGTGATAGATTATATACATAACCCAAGGAGTAAGATTGATCTATTATTCGATGGCTTAAAACCATTTCTCCATCGAGCATTATTCCCATAATCCTTCTCATTGTATGAAGATATTGTCTCATGTGATATCAAGATAGAAAATCAATTCTCTAACTCTTATGACTTTAAAGAAAAGTAGGAGAAGAACAGATCTTCTGAACACTCTAGAAATAGAAAAAAGGGGAATAAGGGAAAAGTTGAATTTCCATCCTACAGATAATGTTGGTAAAAACACCCCGGTTCTTTCCTGAAGGGAATAGGAGTCTATTATAAGTGTGGTGAAAAAGGCCACCAAGATCGTGATTGAAAGGGAAAGAAAGAGGCTATCAATGTTGAATTCTACAATTGTAGATAAATAGAGTATTATGAAAATTAATTTCCTAAGCACCAAGGAAACATACCTCAAAAAAGGCCAAGGGAGCAAGACCAAGCTTACGCGATTACTACTACTGAGGTTGAAGCTCCAAAAGATGTGGTGGATGATAATTTAATGGTTTCCTCAAAATTATCCAATGATTTATTTGATTCTAGATCCACAAATTGTTTCATATCTTCCCAGTTTTGTAATAAAATAATATTTTTCAAATTATATTTAACATGGAAGTTTTCAGTCAAAACTCATAAGGTAAGTATCATTACAATAATGTTTTGGGAATCATTCTCCATTAGGGCATATAAATGATATTTATCTGCTGATATCGTCATCATACCCCTGATTTAATTTGATATGATACATGGTATGGATTGGATTTCAGACCATGATGCAAACATTTATTGTAAGAATAAGGAGGTTACAATTTTTGATGATTACAAGGAGTACCTTGTCTTTAGAGCAGAAATGGCACCACCTGATTCTTATCTAGATACACCCCCAGTAGCTCAACTAAATTCAATTATTAGGGATTAAGAGAATGAAATAACTATGGGTGAGGAATGGAATGTTCAAATAGAGGATTTAATTATTGTACAAGAATATGTTGAAGTGTTTCTAGATGATTTACCTGGACATCCTCTAGAATGAGAAATGGAGTTTTCAATTGATTTAATTCCTGGTTCATGGCCAATATTGAATACCTATTCTTGTATAACCACTGTGAAATTAGTGGAACTAACGAAAAAACTAGAGGAATTGAGTAATTAAGGATTCATTCTCCATAGTTTTTCTCCATGGGGTGACCCTATTCTTTTTGTTAATAAGAAAGATGGATCTATGAGGTTGTTCATTGAATACATGGAGATTAATTCCATAACATTAAAGAATAAGTATCCCTTACCTCTAATTGATGATTTATTTGATCAACTTCATGGAGATAAATATTTTTCAAAGATTCACCTTCGATCTAGATATCTTCAGTTATGTGTAAATAAGGAAGAGATTCTGAAAACAACATTTCAAACCAGGTACAGGCATTACGAGTTTACAATAATGCCTTTTGTACTGACTAATGCACCCTCTATTTTCATGGATATAATGAATAGAGATTTCAAGGAATATCTTGATGACTTTGTAGTGGTATTTATTGATGATATATTATTTTACTCCAAAATCTATGAAAAACCTGAAAATCACTTGCGCACTATTCTAAAAACCCTCAGAAGAAATGAATTATATGGGAAGTTTAGAAAGTGTGAATTCTGGCTTTAGGAAATTTCATTTCTTGGCCATATTTTCTATAAGGATGAAATCTATGTTGATCCTTCTAAGACAAGAACAATACAAGAATAGCTAGAACTGATGATTATAACTGAGGTACATAGTTTTATTGGTTTAGTAGGTTATTATCGACATTTCATCGAGAATTTTTCCTAATTGGCTAACCCATTAACCAAGTACACACTTAAAGGGTTAAATTTTTTTAGAAAAAAATAGTGTGAAGAATGTTTTGAAGAACTAAAGTGAAGATCGGTTAATTCTCCTATCTTGAATCTACCATCAGGTAATGATGATTTTGTTATTTATAGTGATGCTTCAAAAAAAGGACTTGGTTGTTTCCTTAAACAAAATGATAGAGTTATATCCTATGAATCACGATATTTAAAAATTCATTAAAAAATATCGTACTCATGATATCAAGTTAGTAGCTATAATCTTTTCTTTGAAGATATGTATACATTATCTATATGGTAAAAAATGTGAGATATATACCAATCAGAAGAGTTTGAAGTTTATTTTATCTGAGAAAGAACACAACATGAGGAAAAAACGATGGCTTGAACTACTCAAGGATTATGATTTCACTATACACTACCTCCCGAGAAAGGAAAATAAGGTGGCAGATGATTTGAGTAGAAAGGATCATGGAGTTTTGAACAAGATGATAGTTGAAAGGGATCCTATGTTCATGGATCTATTAAAGATGGATATGAGAATAATTATGGAAGGAGAAACATTAATACTTTTTCAAATGGTTGCTAAACCATAATTAATAGAACGGATAATAAGTTCTCAGACTGATGATGTAGAGTTTCAAAAGAAAATTAAAGCTGTGAACGATGATAGATTAAACAACTTCATATATGAAGATAGGATTTTGAAATTTGGGAAGAGAATTTTTGTTCCTAACATACCTGATCTAAAAAGGGAATTGTTAGATGATACTCATAGCTCCAATTTCTCTATACACCCTGGTGGAAGTAAGATGTATATAGATTTGAAGGAATATTTTTTGTGGGAAAACATGAAGAGATAGATTTATGATTATGTGTCAAGATGTATGGGTTTTAAACAAGTGAAATCTGGAAGACAACATCCTAGAGGATTCATGAAAGCTCTTCCCATACCTGAGTGGAAATGGTATGATATTACAATGGACTTTTTCATGGGACTATCAAAGACACCTAGAATGAATGATGCAATATGGGCCATTGTTGATCATCTTACCAAGTTAACACATTTTCTTACTATAAGAGAAGATTTAACACTTGAACGTTTAGAAAGAATATATATTAATGAATTTTTAAGACTTCATGGAGTACCCCTGTCGATTGATTCTGATCATTATCCCCATTTTACATCAATATTCAGGAAATTTATTTAGAAGGACTTGAATACTTAACTTCGTTTGAGAACTTCCTACCACCCTCAAAATGATGAACAATCAGAACAGACTTTTCAAAAATTAGAAGACATGTTGAGATCTTCCTCACTTGACTTTCAAGGAATGTGGGATCAATATTAACCACAGGTAGAATTTTCCTAGGACAATAGCTTTCATTCAAGTATTCAAATGGCGCCATATGAAGCGTTATATGGAAATAGATGTCACACACCAACTTTTTGCAATGATTTTGGTGAAAGAAAACCTGTAGGCCTAGAACGTGTTGAGGAAATAATGGAAAAGGTGAAGGTTATCCAAACCCACATCAAAGGAGCTCAAAGTAGGCAAAAGAGCTATGCCGATAACCAAATGAATGATTTGTAATTTCAATTAGGAGATCATGTTTTCTTGAAGGTATCTCCATGGAAGGGTGTTATATGATTCGGTAAGAAGGGAAAATTAAGTCCCTAGTACATTGGACCTTTCTAAATTCATAAAGGAATTGGAGTTGTATCTTATAATTTGGAAAAGTAGCAATGTCTCTCCAAAGATCATGATGTTTTCCATATATCACTATTGAGAAAATACTTGCCTGACCCAATGCATGTACACACCTATGAAGAAATAGAACTGGTACCCAACCTGTCTTATTGAAAAGAGCCTATCAGAATTCTTGATACCATAGAACACGTGTTGAGAAACTGGGAAACTCATCTGGTAAAATTTATATAGAGAAATCATAAGATGGAAGAGGTAACATGGGAACCCGAGGAACTTACGATGAAGAACCAACTAAATCTTTTTATGAAGTAATATTCAAGAAATTTTGAGGATGAAATTATTTTAAGGAGGGGAGAATTTAACACCCCAAGCTGCCACGATATGTTTCCTTTTGAATAATGAAATAACTTGCATTGTACGAAACATGCAGTTTTAACACACCATGACTAATCAAACTAGCTGTTATGAATAGTAATACACACTTTTTGAAATTTTATTATTTATATTTTCCAAAATTGACTTCATTTTTGGATTTAGAATATCAAAATTATCTTAGGGTTATTTTTTGGTATTTTTCTAAAAACTTTCAATTTTTGATGAATAGTGAAAAACACTCCATTATTGTTTAAAACACATTTTTTTTAAATATTTAGTTATTTTATTTAAATTTACATTAGGTAAAAAATAGATACATAATACCTATAAATTTTCAATGTAATTCATTGGAGTCATTTTATAATAATATAAGGTATATAAAATTTTATTGAACATTTTACCATCTTTTACCCACCTTCTAGGCGCATTTGCAAATCTGCATAAAATGTAATATTACCGCTTCTATGAATTGAATTTAAAAAATCCGAGAGACATGGTTGACATCAGCAAGTAAAATTTGTTTAAATAAGATAAAAATAATGCTTGGTGAATAATAACTTTTGATTTTTATTTACCATAGTTAAAAATAAATAAGGTAATTAAAGGTAAAAAATTATATTATAATTACCATAACAAATGTCCTAATTCTATTTGATAAGTGTATTTCGACCAAAATAAACCTTAGAAATAAAATATGATCCTTTTGGTCTACTTGGATTAGATTAGGACATTTATTATTATTATTTTTAAAAAAGAGTTAAAAGTGTTAAATTCAATGTTTAATAACTAAACCCTTTTTAATATTGGGTTATACATAAGATACATTCGAATATAAATATTAATTATAAATCTAAAAATATTTACTACATAATGGTATTTTATTTATAATTTTTAGATATTAAATAATTAAATTTATTAATGATACAATGATAATTCAATAATTACCTTATTTGATTAAAATAATTGATATTATAAATTTACAAATAAATGTAAATTGAGACTTCTGGTGAATTAAACAAAATTTATAGGTTAATATGACATGTTACGGTTAAATAAATAATTTTTTTGAAGTTATAAAGTTGTTATGACTTTCACAATAACAAAATAACAAATAGTGTCAAAATTTACATAAATGAGTTTTTAAAACAAATACTATATTATTAATTGATATAATATTCCTAAAAAACTAAGGATTTACCAAAGGAATTATATACGGTTAGATATATTAATAATTAACCACTTGGGGTTCTCTTGGATTATTATACTAATTTTACTAAACATTTATTATAATAATACAAGAATATGTGGTAAAAGTTAAACGATTTAACTAAGAGTTAAATCTAAAAGATAAGGTTAATATGGTCACCTAGACCTGTCTAAAGAATATTGGTTGTGAGGTTTTCGACCCATCCTCACCTTAGTCTCTAAATAAATCATTTTTAATCAATTATAAACAGAATATGATTGTAAAATAAAATAATATTTCATGTTTTTCCTAAAGTGACCCTCACCTCTCTTATAAAAGGGTACTTCCCATTATATCAAAATCACACCTCCAAATCCTTTTGTCTTGGCTAGACCCTATTTAAATTTCCTCCCAACTACACCCAATTTGACATATAGGACATAATTTTATCATAAATCCAACCTAAGGATCACTTGTGATCAACTCAATAGGGAACACCAGAAGAAGAGGTAATAATTTCACCACCTCTTTCAAAGTTATTTTCTTCTTCCACTTCCTCTTTTTTTGTTGTTTTCATACCAAAATAATAAATCTAGTACCTTATACATACTGTGATTTTATTATAAATATGGTACAACCATACTCATTATTCTATCCATCATATGAATGACAAGTCCACATACGTGTGTACGTATGGCTTACCGTCTCCACGTTGTGGTGTAGTTTGTTATTCGAACACTTCATTATTTGGATGTGTATAATAATGAGTATAAATAATATAAATAATAAATATAAAATATTAATTATTCCATATATATGATATACCATCCAATTACATACGATTTCACCATTAATACAATGATAGTGCCGCTCTTGCGTACAAACGGATTATCGTCTCCACGAACGCGATGAAATTCATTCCCCATCATAACCATTCAATAATAATTTTAATTTTATGATTAAAAATAATGTTTCAAAACTTAATATAATTATGGATTTTAATAAAATACATCCTATCCATAACAAACAAGTCTTACATAATGAAGCATATAAATGAAAATGAATCAGTTAACACCCGAAACAATGATACTACTAAAATATTATTAACAAAGCAATATTATAAGATCATATATGATATCATACTTATGTATTTGGTTCTTGTATAAATTAATAGCAATTATTTAACTAATATATAGGTGGTTAACATACCCTCTATCAATGAAAAGTACAAGGTAAGGGTTGATTTTACAATTCTTTCATTATTCAAGGTTGTTTATACGTGAGTATCTACTGGGACCTCTTTATCATCAACATTTGTGTTTCTTAAAAATGTCTTTCAACACATTTTTACTATTTCATAGACTATGTGTTAAATTCATTGATACAATTTTTTCAATTTTTATGATTTGTTTATAACGGAATCTTTCCTTCATTTTCCAAATAAGGTCCTTTACGACCTTTTCGAAAAAATTAAAGAAAGAATGTTTTTTAACTTGTATGGATGGTGTAGCTATTTTCCTCCATTGTAACTCCTTCGAATATTCCCTTACAAGCTTATAAGAATATTTGAAAAATAAATTTTTTCTTTTAAAATTAAATGTCTTTTAAATGATTTCAAAATAGAAAGATATATTTCTCTCAAATAGTTTTGATTTCATCTATGTCAACATCCTTTGATGGAATTTACACTTGTTTGAAGTGGATTTATTATGATAAAATCACTGATATTTTATTGATGGTTTTATTATATGTTTGACTATGGTTGTGTTATTTTTATTCCATTCAGGGCTTATGGTTAAACTATTAACATTTCATATTATATTTTTAATACGAATTTTTATGTTATGTTTCAAGATTTTCATATGAGGAATGCATTGGACATACTATGTGACGGGTAGAGCCCACTATAGCTCCTCGATGCATCGGTGGGTCTCATGAGACAAACCAGTGTCTTGGAACAAGGCCTTGACAAAATCTTATTTTTATTCTTGGCACGGGGCCTTGACTATGTGGTTATGATATCCAACATTATGCATTCCATCATTATGAAATTAACTATTGATATTAAATGTTATTATTCGACTAGTAGAATATCCATGTGAATAAGTAAATGGAATTATTTTGAAATATATTTTCTATATTATGTAGAAGTTTAAGTGTAAAAAGGATTTTGTCTTAGTCTTATACATTTCTATTAATTGTCATGATTATTTATGAAAGTTTCCTCTATATTGTTTTCCTTACTGAGCATCTGATCTCACCCCTTTCTATGTTTTATTTTTCCCAGGATGTGAATAATTATTTTATGGTTGACCTACAAGAATAGGATAAGAGATATGAATGTGTTCAAAGGGGACACAATATTGTTGTTTTTTCATTTCATAATCTAATGTAAAATTTATGTATGTATCTAGTACTTCCAAGACTACTAATAAAATAGGTCTTTCGAGCCATAATCTCTTGTGATCAAGCTAATGTTTTGTAATAATTCACCAAATCTAGGTAACTAGGGTCGGGGCGTTACAAAAGGTATGTGGGAGGTTATTCCAATCACAAAGATGGTACATGAGAGGTTATCACAATCCTGAAAGAGTGTACACTCATTGTTATCCTAGGCCTAGATTAGGGTACACCAGAGGTTATCCCAAGCCCAAAGTAGGTATGTGTTCAGTTAGCCCAAGCCAAAAATTTTATAAATTTCTTGTTGGATATCCTTAATATAATATTTTATAAGCTTATGTGTATGACAAAAATATATGTATTATACTAATGTTATGCTCTCAAGGCTCATGTTCATTTATTTCATTATCATTATTGTCTTATGAAATATCATGATTTATGTTATTAATCATATTTATGATCTATGATATGAAATGTATCATTTTAAAAGGTTACTATCATGTTATCATACCCATAAACTCATGTTGTATTGATATCTACATTTTTACCCTTACTAATTATATGATCTTACCTTTTTTATGTCTCTTTTCCCCAAGATATGAATAATGTTATTCTGTATGATATTTATAAAATGGTTGCTAATTATTAATAACATAGTGGGAGATAACGTAACTCACTTATGGGCTGATTGTTTATGTTTCTATGTTTCTCAAGTCACTGGACCGAAAAAATTTTGGAATGGATTATTATGTTTTGTAATGAATATTTATCCACTAAGATATAATATTAATGTATGAGAAGTTTGGGTCTTTCCGATTGGCATCAACGAAAGGTTTATACAAAATTTAGAAACTAGGATGAGATAACGTTAGGAATACACCTTAGGATAATCCAATGTATAATATAGTGTCCTATGTTATGGTAATTAATGGTTTTTTGTTTTCATAGAAGTATATCCCTATTTAGAAACTACAGGTTGATGATTTTTTAACACATATGCATCTATGGGATACAACCATGAAAAGATGTTGTCTTTCAAATAGCATCCATAATTTTAGTGCATAGTGAGTATTCCCTGACTGTGATTCTATTTTCACACTCCTAGGGGATATGATTTGGGTAATCCACATTTTCATAATGAATCATTATGAAGGATTTGATCTGATAATAATCAAAAATGACCAATTTAAAACATATGGTTTCAGAGATCAAATAATTTGTTTCATGATTTAGTAATCATATAAATGTTTTCTCATGATTATTTGGATTTTCACATTGAATATTGTTTGTCACAATTTTTTTTGTTTTATTCAATGGAGGAATATAGAATAAACTAGGTCAACATTGAATGTGATAGACAATAGGTTTATGAGAAACCCAATGGTATGATGTCTATATTGAATGATATTGTGATTATTACTAATCATTTTTCATGTTTTATGATTAAAATATTTCACATTAACCAACTCTAAAAATCATTAATAAAGATAAGGTTAATGTTTATTGATAGATTGTGTGGTGGATACCTAGGAGGAAAGAAGTTTTAGAACCTTATATATAGATATTGTGGGAAGAACCAAATAAGAGTGTTTCTAAAAGGGATTAGAATATGTTTTATGTGTGGATAAGAAGGTCACATAGTGAATAATTTCAATGGAAAAATGAAAGTTTTAGTTAACTTTATAGTTGATAATAATAATCTCTCTAAGGAATCATCAGTGGTTGAATAATATAAATGAGGTAAGTATGGGAATTATACAAATCCTTGTCCTAGGGGGAATTATTAAGAAGAATACTAGAAAGCTAATATAATAAATGTTTAATTATTGATGATCAATAGAATAAAAATGACATATGAAAGGAAAGGGGTATTAAGGAATAAGATGATGAATCATAGTTAATGGTTTTAGAATAAATTGGGACGATTGAAGTGCTTATGTAATTGAAATCAATAATTATATTACATGAATCATTAAATATATAAGGATTTATCTATATAATTTTATCATTAAGTATTTTCAAGAATATTTTTAATGGTACAGATGATCTAGAAAAGTGACTTAATTAAAATGGGATATTTTATGGAAAACACATGATTGAGGGAAAGGTAACCCTTAATATGTTATTTTTTTGAGATAATGATTTTGGGATAAATATATAATGGATATGGATAAATTAAATTATATATTAATGGTTTTCTTGGAACTAGTTAATGATTTGATTAAAAAGTGTTATATAATATCATATATGGAGTTTACAACATTTTTGGATTTATGGAATATATTCAATAATATGTGATTTTATTTAATGAGTGATGAATGAATTATATTTTTAAATAATGTTTGTTTTTAATAAGGTTTTATAGTAATTAATTATATTACTATGTTTCAAGATAACATAAGATAAATGTATTCACATATTTCGAATGTGACATTAAGAGATACTTCAAGTTGTTGAGTGGATTAATGATAATTTTATTTTGGAAATTTAGCGACCTTCTTTATAATTTTTTTATTTTAATTTTGGTCATATATAGAGGATCATAAAGGTTAACTATTCATTGATTATATTTGGTTGAACCTTGGATGTTATTGGATATCTTTTGTTACTCATTTTGTTTTTTTAAATATTTAGAGGCCGAAGGAGTGACTTGTGAATCTTATAAATATTTTAATGTTTAGGGAATAGAAAAACTCATCATTAATATTAATTTCATGGATGAAGTAGAAATTATTCCAAGAAAAGGAAAAGTATGAAATTATTATTATTATATAAAGGAAATTTAATCCCTTTATATTTTTGTCTCTTTGAAATTCTTGATTTTATTTGGACAATAGTTTATCATTTTGTGCTTCAATAGAACATTTCTCAAATCCATGATTTGTTTCAGGTATGTCTCTAAAATAATTAAATACTTAGTTCATCACATGTAATGAACTCTCAGGTTGAACTATTAGAGGAAGATATTTATTATGAGGAATAACTGATGTGGATTCCGGATCATATAGATAATGATAAATGAAAAAAGACCACTCACCTAGTCAAAGTTTCATAGTAAAACCACTAGCATATGAAAGCTATAAAGGAACCCGAGAATGAAGTGAGGCAGAAGTATCCTTAGTGGATTCTACCAATGTGATGAAATTTTGATGTAAAAATTACATTTAAGGGCGGTGGGGGTGGTAGAATGTAACACTCTAGGATTAATGTAATATATTTTTATGAATAAATTTAATTTATTCGATAACATTCGTTACAAGAAACACCAAGTTTTAACATGCCACAATATATTATACATATTATTTAAACTATAACATTATATACTAGTAATTAAATTTGGTTGTATGAATCAGAATAAACACATTTCAAAAATTAATAATAATGGTTTTATATTTATAAATATGTACATGATTTTTAGTAACGTCATTATATGCTTCAAAAATATATTTTTCTGAAAAAAAAATTGATTTTATTTCTGTTTGAAATAAAATAAAAAAATACATATTTGAAACTTTTATAACATTTATATTATTAAATGAAAATATTTTTTTCAATAAAAATTTCAAAATTATCTTAGGGGTAATATTTGATAATTTTCTGAAAAGATTATTTTTTCGATGAACAGTGAAAATACTGATGTTTATTAAAAACCACCTTTTAATTTAATGAATTTACTAAGTTATATCTAATTTAAATAAAATAAAAAAAATTTATGGTAATTATATATTTATTAATCCAATTTACTTCATTTGGATTAATTTCATATTGAATTTTGATACAAAATCTTTCTATAATTATAATAATTTTCTATTTTAAAAAAAGATTTCATTGCATCTGCGGGTTTAATTTTAAATTAAAATTTCCCACTAATGTAAATGGGATTTCGTAAAATTAATTCCATATTTGAAAAAAAACTATAACTTAATAAGTTAAACTAAATTTTTGGTCAAAATTAATATTAAAAAAGTAAAAATTAATTATCGTGGTTAAGGTTAAAACATGTTTACAAAGGGTTAAATTAAAAGAATATGGGTTAAAATGAAAAAAATAATTCCCAAATTACTATTTTATAACCATATTTTGTTCGTTATTACCTTATTAGTGATTTTTATTTTCTTTTGGGAAACTATTCCATGAAAGTGACCAATATAATCAATTATGTTAAGAAAAATTCAAAATGTCACCCTCTTCCTTTTAAATTTCAATTACGTGTTCACATAGGGACGAAAGAATGATGTGAATGAGTATTTATGGTAAATTTGAGAATTATGAAATTAATTTATTGAAGGTTGTTTTTTTCATTTTTAGAGTCTATATAATTAATTAAAGTCTTAAGCCTCATCAATGCAAAAATTATTAAATTAATGGAAAAATAAAATAAATGACACTAAAAACAATAAATGTAATATAAATTGAATGAATTTTTTTATTTAATAAATTTTATTGGTAAATAAACATGATATATAGGTTTAAAAATATATATTTTAATTCCACCATTGTCTTGATATTTTTAAATTCAAATTAAACGATTAGTGTAGAAATTGAAATTAGTGTTATTTTTAAAATAAATAATATTTGATTAAATGATTTAAAATTAAAAAAGAAACTATCTACATTTATTTTGTTAGATTATGTTTAAATATATCAATCATGGTCCATTAATGTACCAATGGACCTTTTATAATAATTATATTCAGCTCAAAATAGTGAAAAAAAATTGTTACCATGGTAAAGGGTAAACTAGGGTTTTCCCGTATCATGTGCTTTTGTTAGAATTAATTTTCAAAAAAAACAAAATATTTTTAATTTATAAATATAATTCCATATTTATAACCAGTGGTTATAAATTTTATAATAATTATTTATTTATATACTTAAATGATAAATTACCCAAGTAAAAAAGTCTAGTTACCATAGTGAAAACTAAAATGGTTAAAGTAATGAAACTTTAGAAGCTAAAGAAAAACATGTTTAAAAAATGTTTATTTGGGGGAGGTATTTCCTGAACATATATTCCCTATACTTATTTAATTATCAATTTCTGAGTAATTTCTGTGAGAGTGTCTTCCAATTATTGAATATGTTTGGGTATCTACAAAAATTCCACTACTCCACAATTATAAAAGGCCACATCATTCCCTCGCTTATTCACATCTCCTAAGCCATTTGGCAGGAAAAAACCTACAAAAATCTCACCCTAGAATATTTAACAATTATCTATATCTAATTTACACCCCATAAGGTCATACCTAGGGTCCTTAATAAGAGATCCAAAGGGGTTTCTTTAAGCGAAGGTAATTATCTTCATATGCACTTTATTTTTACTCCTCCTCTTACCACATTCATTAATGTTATTTTAATTAAAATATAATAAACCCATTATATACCATTTACTAATATTTTATTATATTGATTTAATAACCTATATTAATATCCTCTAACATTATTTGGGAAATTAAACCATTGATTGTGTGTATGGAGGAGTACCGCCCCGAAAACTTATGTTATTCATTTTCTATCACCCCCTCTCACAGTTGGATATAATTATGTATTTAATTTTTATATATGATATTTAGGATATTTTTATACCTATTTAATTATAATACCACAATTGGGAATGTATTTTCTTAATAATAATCTTTAAATCTAATTGATTTTGATGCTCACAAATACCCTTGTCTTTTTTTCTAATGATGTTACTTTAAGTATATTTCAAGAAATTAATATTCTTTATAATCCATATTTTGGAATTATATTCAAGCCTGTTATTCACATTTAGTATTCTTAAAAGTGTTCGGAATTATCTTAATAATATTCTGGAATCATTGTTCATACCCTACATTGAATAATGTAATGTAACGAACATACCACTTGTTTTTACTAAACCTTATGTTGAAAGATTAGCGCATATGGTTAATCAAACATCTATTGACAGAAAAGTATAGATAAATAAACATAAGTTTGTATTGAACCTTTCATTTAAAAAAGATAAAAATTATTGTAAAATTACCATATGTAAGTATGTAACCCTACGTTTGAGAAGCAAACATACAAATCAACAACCTTACTGTTGTGATCAACCTTACATTATCAACCCTATGTTTGGAGAATAAATGCTATGCCGTTGAACCCTATATTTGGAATTATTTCATTTTGTGAAAGAACACTATATTTTACTTTTCAACATCGGAGATTTGAATTGACAACACATCTTCCTTCTTACCACCTATCCAGTTTTAAAATAATGTCACTCGGGTGTACGAAGGACTGTCACCTCACAAAATGATGTGACATGTTTTTTATTTATGTTTTAAATGAATGGGAATAAGGATATATTAAATTAATATATAAGATATTTATAAAATAATTATACTTTTTTAATTATTATATCATATATACATTCTTATTTTTCCATTCCATGGTGGATATAATAACATCATTCGTGTATATGGAAGACTACAACCTTACGAAGTGATATGATTCATTTTTCACTAATGATTTGAATTGAATGTAATATGGGTAAATTTAATGAATATATGTGATATATATGCAATAAAATAATTATATAAAGTCAATATATTATTTATGTTTCTTCCATTTCATCCATCAATAAAATGGAAACATCGTTAATGTGTGCGTACAACCTACCGTCTCCATGAATGATGTAATTCACTTTCTATCTCTAACTATAATAGATTACTATAAAGAATTATACAATAAATATATATGATATTTAATCATTTTTAACATTAAATAGATTATGTAATCATGATAAAACAAAATGGAATAAAGAAACCAAACAAAAAACATACATGAAAAAACAAAGTTATAATTACCCAAAACGTGATTTTAACAAGGAAATGTTAATAAATGGTTAATAAAAGGTAATAGGTAGAAATTATATGGTATGATAAATGTTAATATGGTTCTACAATAAATTTATAATAAAATCTTACTTATTATATAGGATGTTTGAAAATGTATGGTGGAAGTCTAGGCTTAAGGTAATGATTTTTTGTCTCAATTTTTTTTCTTTGTTAAAACATTTTCATAGCCACCTATCCTATTTTAGGAGGCATATATAATTACCCCTTTCCAATTAATATCATTAATTTATTTATTATAATGATTATTTAAGTTTCATTTGATGTTATTCCATCATGGGGCGTATGATTCAAAGTTACAAACATGGTAAGGATTTTATAATACAACATCATCGTTTATTGGGATTTTTTATGATTATGCATCCAATAAAAAAATATTATGAAAAATCTAGGAATAAACACATGAATTTTATTATTCTATGATTAATTCTTTAGAATATATTTTTTTTCATTCATTTTCATCTCTTTATGTGGTCATGATTCCAAAATAATGTTTTTAACAAAAACTAGCTTTATTTATCTCTTCAGTCAAAAACCATTTATCCCATATCCATTTGTTCTAAAAAAATTTAAATAATTTTTTTAATTTTATAAAAAGATTGTTTAAGTTCAATATTAACCGTGTTTTTTATATTTTAAAAAATATTTTTATAGGAATCTACTTATCTTTATTTGGAAGAGGTACTTTTGACTTTTCCCAAAAATGTGAAATGAATCTTTGTTTTAACCAATGTGAAATGAATGGTATTTTATGCTATCATTACAAATGAATGTTTTAAATATTCCATTATAAGGTCAAATTGTTATTTTCATTGAATATTATTTTTTCCATGTTTTGTGATAATTTTTTTAAAAAAGACTATTTTTAGAGTTAATAGGTTATTCTTATCAAGAAATGTTCTAAATGATCATTAATTATTATATTATATGTTCCCAAAGTTATTTCAAAAGAAATGGATTTTTAAATTATTTTATTCTTTAAAGAGTGTTTTTTAAAATATAAAGTCAATTTTCCTCAATAAATGTTCCAATTGTTTAGTCAAAATCATTTCCACTAAGATGGAATCATTTTATGTAACTTATTCTTTACTGAGGATATGATCCAAGGATACCATTATTATTATTTTTATAAATGTATTATGTTTGTGATTACCAGATGATCATAAATCTCATTTATTTTCCATGGGTTATTACTATGATGAAATGTTTTATAAATCCCATTTACTTTCATGGGATCTAATTTAACGAATGCCTTGTGATCTTATGAGACACATATGTATGATTTTTATCATGTGAAGAGTGTGACCTCTATCTCCCTCCAATGAATTGGGTGATGATTAATGTTATAGGAGCTCAAAGTGTACATAAAAGGTTATCACAAGGCCAAAAATAGGATTCACTGGATGTTATCCCAAGCCCAAAGGAGGTTATATAGGATGTTATTCCAAACCCAAATAAGGTACGTGGGTGGTTAGGAAAATCGTAACATGTTTTAAATGTCTTTGTGGATATCATTAATATATAATTTTCTATGCATATGTGTATTCCAAAAATCAATGTCTTATTCCAATGTTATGCTCTAATGGATCATGTTCTTTGATTACATTTTGATTCATGTATTATTAACTATAATGATTTATGCTATGAATCATGTTTATGATCTATGATAAAAAGGGTTTGGTTTTCAAATGTTATTCTCATGTTCTCATACCCATACAATCATGTTATATTAATATCTCCCTTATTTACCCATTCTTAGCATCTGAGCTCACCCATTCTTATGTTCTGTTTCCCCAAGATATGTAGAAATGTATCATGAATGATATTACTAAAAAGGTTTAATCTTATGAATAAATTAGTTGGAGATGAAGTAGCTCACTTATGGACTTATTGTTTATGTGTCTAAGTTTCCAAATTTAGTAGCCCTAAATGATCATAGAATGTATTGTTATGTTATGAAATGAATATTAATCTGTTAAGATGTAATATTTATGTATGAGAAGTTTGAGACTTTATACAATAATCTTGAGTACTTGTTCTCCAGCTAGCAGTAACTCAGCAAGCTTGCATGTGAATAGTGCATTGGATATATCATACCTCAATGATCTATCCAACTCTTGATAGAGCTCCATAAGGTGGTAAATTATTATATACAAATCCATATTCTCATATTTCTTTATAATATCATTGTGATTGAATGATATCATGAAATATTTGACATCCATTGTGCAATACACAAGGCACAAATACAGAGATACTTCTTCCTCACTAGTCTCTTTAGCAAGTGACTTAGGAACTGGGGATTTTATTCTGTATAGTTTTAGTTCTAGTCATAGTATAACATGCAATTACCTATACCATTCCTAGGAATTAATGTTGGTGAGATGGTTATCCTTTTCTAGTATGGATTTTAGTGATATTTTCAAAGTCATTTGGTATTAAATTTATATAAATTAATAGAAGAACATTAATACTTTACATTGACTACAAATACATATTAATAAATTTAAATTTCATTAAATTCCCTTAATCTCCCACTATTTGGTGAAACCCAATAGTCCTCACCATCAGTTTTGGAATATCTTTTTTCTCAGATATACTAGTGGAAATTATCTATATTCCCCTTATCTTAACCCATACTTAGGCCTAAAAAGTCATTTGATGGGCTTTAGGTAGGTGTAACATACCAAATTCATTAACCTATAGTTCATTTATTTGTTGAGTGGATACCCCAATAATAAAATCCTGTTTCAGATATTTCCTCAATAGTTTCATCATGGTTACACCAAGTTCTTCTTGGGAAGTAAAACCTTAATATAAACCATGTTATGTTAGCCTTGGAATTTAAGTTAAAAGTTCCATGATCATTGAAAGCATCAATACATGGGTTGGCCAATAACTTTTAACTATGTGGTTATTTATAAATTCAGTAGTAGAAGGCTATAATAACTTGATATTTTTAGTTGAGTGATCTTTAACCTTATGCATAAATCCCATTTTATCTTTTCACATGTCTTGTTAATATTAATTTGATTTTACTTAAGTTATTAACCATCTATGACAAAACATTCAGGCATAATATAGTTATATTTTATTCCATATTTCATGCCTATCAATTCATTTATTAGGTGATCATGAAACATTAACATACATAAATAGTTAACCATGAAATTGATGTAAATTTAAAAATATGTGGCATGATCATGAAATTATATAATGGTTATCTTATCGAGTGGATGATAAAATAACCCCTAAACCTAGGGGATAACACCTTGAACCATAGCTTGATTAGTGTTATAGATTTACACCATTGGCTCCAATGTATCACCTCAAATGGTTTCACCTAGGCTCCTTGACTAAGACTAACTCCTCTTTACAAGGTGCTTCATCCTTACATAACATCATATTCACACGAAGGTGAGGGAATCCAATTTATTAGATAAAGGGGGTTTACATAAAAGAAACCATCAGCATGTATGACCTTACATAATAAGGAGGGGTTGATACACATGCCAATATTCTAATTTAATAATAATAAATTAAAATAAACCAATCACATATAAAGGGTTGTAATAATATCATAATCATACACACATCAAGCAATGAGCATACATTTTCTATATAGTTATCAATAACTATGATTCATTCATTAATTTAGATAATGGGAAATGAATTAATCTAATTAATTCAATTTATCTTAATTCTATCTGAGCATCCTTGACACATGCATATCCCAAATTTTAACATTGAAATTGATTTGATATATAATTACCAATCCTATGACATGGAATGTACTGTCAAAAAAAATGATACATAGAACAAATGTGAATATGTTTGATTATATATGTAATTTTTTTCCTTGAAAAACTGGGAACATTTTCTAGAGAGGACTACATAGAATGTACTATAGTACACTGTGTGTACTGTTTTCTTCTAGTGTCTGTAGAACACGCCTTGGGACTGGGCATGTTTCCTGTCATGGAAGAGTTCAGGGTACACAATGTGTTATATTAATACATATTTCGTGGCATTGGATTTGAATATTTTGTTAGTCCCCATGTCCTGTATCGAATACACAACAAGATGGGGCACCCCATGTTCGTGAACAGGTGAAACATGGTACTACACATTATGTACAATGTTTACATAGTCTATAGTTATTCAAAACATATATCAGACTGTCTAGATCTATATGTTGATCCACTTTTACCATATATTAGATTTGATTTCATCATATCTATTTATCTTTATCAAGGGATAAATATTCATAAAAAATAATACCCATTGTGTATATAGGGAGTATATATACTCTTTTTTTCCAACAAGTACCTTTTGAACCTCCAGATGGTTTTCTCTAGATGTTTCATTTTTTTAACCATAACCATTTACAAGCTATGTTAGAGGGAACAATAAAGGAAAGATATAAAATTTTTATAAATTAAAACAAATTGATATAATTAAAAGAAAATGAAAATGCATTCAAAAAATAAAAAACAATTATAAATTTTAAATTAATCATGTGACTAATCTAATATCAATTTTAGGATTCAGACATTGTGGAAGCATCATTTGATGGTACGACCAAATCTGATTTTAGTCTTAATTTATGTGTATTTTTTTAGACACATGATTAGAAAGTCATGCCCTTTAAATCTCAAAGTTTACATGACTATATTAGAATGCCTAAACCGAAATAGGATGATCTTTAGATGTAATTTATAATTAATTTATGAGTATATATAAAATTACCTCAACATATAAATATCTCTTTGTTAATGATCTAGTTAACTAGATTTCATTGTAATGTTGTTTTTTGTAGTCTCCAAGGGTATAATATATCTAGTGGTGATCCACATGTGAACCATAACATTTAAACATCATTGTAGAATCTTGGGGTTCTAGCAAGACCAATCCTGATTTCTTATGTTTCCTTTGGTTGATCGTGGAAACATTATTCTTGGGGGATAAATTACTCTTGATTTTCTCATGATGGATTGATAAAGGATGAATATAGAGTGATTTCTAGATATATAGATCAATATCAAGGGATTTAGTGAGTCTCTATCTATCCATTGTGCACACCAAAAAGTTATTATGGAATGTGTTATAATTAGACAATTATTATGGAAGGTTTAGGGTTGGAAAATTTTACACAATCCCTTTCCATACTTAACGATTCTTAGTTCACCACATGTCCAATAATAAAAATAATATTAATTTCTTTTCATACAAAACACTTTAGGAATATAATAAATGTCATTTATATCATTTCCAACCAGACCAGTAAGATCTATCCTCTTCCAATTTTCAATATTTACCAATCCTTGAATAATGAATATTTTTTTAATAAGTAAATATCCCTACATTGTTCATCCAAAAATATAAAAAAAATTATAATCACCAAAATCGAAAAATAAATATTTATTATTTTTAATTAATCAACTCAATTATTTTTTTAATAACATATGATTAAATTATGGGTATCTAATAAAAATTAATAAAAATTATTTATTCAAACTTTTTAAATTAAATACTTTAAGTTAACTGAGACTATGGATACACATAGTGTGAGACCCACTAGGCCAATTTCTCAATGTCATTAAAAATAAAATTATAAATTACAAGATTAAAATATATAAATAAAACAAGTCAACCACATAGAAATAAGTTAATGTCCCCAGAATATTGATCCTCATTCAAACACTTAACAAGTAATATAATCCTTTTTCCATTATATATCAAATCATGTAGTTTTCATACCGGTGTTATCGACATATATGCTTAGTTTTTATTTCTTTGACTTTGTGCAATTGAACTCACCCACTGAACACAATGTACATGGTGTTATATAAGAATTTCCATTCACCTCAAAGGTCCTAAGATATCAACATCTATCAAGGGATGGATGTGATAAATTCTGTATCACATTATCCATTAATGCAACATCACATGGGACAAACCATTTGTATCCTACCTCATTGTGAGAATATTTCATCATAGTTTTCATTAATACATAAAATTACACATGTCATGATATCTATTAATGATAATATTAAAATCTAAGGTTCAATACCATGTCCGAATATTGGAACAAACAATGGAACATGGAAATGTGAGTTTCTTATTAATGGGTATATTCTTATAACCCCCAATATTAGATATTACCAAGGGTGAATACCATGATAATGTTTCTCAATGTCATATGAGCCTCCTACCCTTGATATTTGTTATCATCAATGTCCCTTTAGGAAATATATTCCATCTATAAAACACAAGTCCAGAATAATGATGTGATAACTTTCCGTTCTCATCAAAATGGAGAACTGGTATGAAATTTTTGCGTGACATGTATTACTAGGACATTATTACATAAAAATGTCATGTAAATGTGTATTTATATTTCAATAAGAAAACTCATTAATAAAACATACATAAAATTACTAATTATGTTGGTTTTAGGGAACTAACTCTAATAGATAAAATGTTCAAAGATGGTAATACAACCATTATTTATTTTGAAGAAAAAACATATGAATAGACCATGACTGACTATCTGATTCTTTAGAATGTAAATGAAATAATAAATCATGAATGGATATGATTATAAGTTGAAAATGTATATATGAGGTGCATTTTAACTATCTGTTTGTTAAATAGTTGATCTACCATGTTAATTACAATTAAATACTATTCATATTTTTTCAGACATATATATATCAGTACTATGTGAAGGGAAAACCTGTGAACAAAAGTTTGGAATCATTTTTTCTCACATTAGTTTTTTACAAGAAATATTACTATACTAAAAGAAATATCAAAAATATTGGACCAAATAGCCATAATGTTTGAAAAAAAACAAACCGAAATAAATAATTATTTTGAAGACACACAATGAAAGTGTAGAACTCTAAAATTTAATCACATAAAATATATTTTCATTTATTTAATTAATTTTTTCTTTTTTATGGATAATTGATTTTTCATTACATTAAATATGGATATTACAAAGATTTATTTTTTGGGTTCAATGCATCGATAACAAGAAAATATAATTATACATGATGATGTTTATCAATTTTTTATACACTGAACTCAACATTTTAAAAATAAACATCAAGTTATAGATTTAATATTATCCATTAATGATTTTTTTGGATAGGGTGGGGTTTAAATATCATTGAAATAATTGTATGGGGTGGGTCCACAATCATAAGAGGCCTATAGAATTATATAACCTGAAAAACATTAGGGTATATATAATAATATTTCACAATAATAAAAACATATATCAAATAAAATTAATTATTTTTGGCTTGTTTTTTTAGTTTTTCTGAAAAATTAATTGAAAAAATTATGGTTGTAAAATTTTAATAATTATGAAGGATACCATATTCCATTAATAAACTATCATACCCAATGTGGTGTTTCTGATGATAATTAAAATTTCATTTAAAATATTTACTAATACATTTTTATTTTTATTTATAATGTACTACCATTACTATAGGTAGTATACATATTCAAAATAGAAAATAGATTTTTATAGAAATGAGTGGGAAGAAGACATGATATCAGAATGTATACATAAATGTAAAGAGTTAAATTACTACTACATATTTTTCCAATTTCTACATCATTATTTAATTTTCTTATCATTTTTATCTACTAATGATTTAGTTAATTTTCACATAGATCATATAGGGGTGAATTCATCACGAATTGATTCTTATCTAACCATTGTTTCCTCTATGAATAGCACAAAACAATTACAGAACAATAATTTATCAGCAAAGGATTCAATGAGGATGATGAGATTGAGTAATCTGTGTTCTTTACATAGAAATTTTTGTTATTTATTTTAATTTTTTATGTTTATTATTATGTGTTTTCAGTTTACAATGAATCAAAGTTCATGTTTTTATTTTACAAATGAAATTTTAGACAAAAATGGGTGCCACTCACTGAAAACCAAGAAAAAACACTTGGAATATCTCGGTACATTAGGAAAATGAACCCCAAGTCATTTTTTATGGCGTGGATAAAAATGAAAGTTTTCAATTTAAAATTATCATTTTAGTTCAAAACACATGATACTAATTGAATAATGAGCAACAACTCATAAAATAGTGATACATTAGTAAAAATAACCATAAGTATTTTTTGATATGTAGTAATTAAGATCATATCAATCAGAAACATGATGTGGATGGTATGATTGAAAGTTCATGTTTTTATTTAAAAGTGAAACTTTTATTCAAAAAAATCACTCACTAAAAATGGATCAAATGAGCTAAACGTTTCCTGATATTTTAGTAAAATGATTAATAAGTCATTATTTTCATATAGGAATTAACCACATATCAATATGACACATGATGTGGCTGATATGAATGAATGTGTGTGTTTTTATTTAAATGTGACATTTTAGTTCAAAACACACATCACTCGCTAAAAAAGGGAAAAAATATTACAGTATCCTGAAATTTTTGGAAAATTATCCATAAATATTTTTTAAATGTATGAATCAATCACATGATAATCAGACACATAGTGTGACCGATGTTACTTGAATCATGTTTTTTCAGTTTAAAAGTGACATTTTAGTTCAATACATTTTTCACTCGCTGAAAACTAATATGACACACCTGTGTGGTATTGATACATTAGTATCCATACATAATTTTTGACATGTATGAATCAACCACATGTTAATCTGAAACACATTTTTCATGGTATGACTCGAAGTGTGTGTTTTCAGTTTAAAAATGACATTGTAGTTACAAAATCTTTCCACTCATAAAAAATAGAGAAAAAACCCATGAATTGTCTTGATATTTTAGGAAAATGATCCATAATTTATTTCTGACATGTGGTAATTTACCACATGTTAATATGAGACATTATGTTCTAGATATAATCCAAAGTGCGAGTGTTCAATTTAAAAATGACCATTTAGTTTAAAATATGCATCACATACTCAAAACTGAGAAAACACACTCATATTTTCTTGATACTTTATGGAAATGATCCATAATTTATTTGTGATATATAAGAATCAGTCACATATCAATCTAATAAATTATGTGTCTTGAATGATTGGGAGTGTGTGTTTTGAGTTAAAATTGATATTTTAATTACATACCCACATCACATACTCAAAACAGAGAAAAGGTTCTCAGATTTTCTTGATACATTAAGAAAAAGATCTATAAATCATTTTTGACATGTTTGAATCAACCACACATCAATTCAACACATGATGTCCCCAATTTGACTCAAAGTACATGTTTTTATTTTAAAAGTAACATGATATTTCAAAACACATGTCACTTATTTTAATATTTATAAACAAACTTATATTGTTTTAATAATTTACGATAGTGATCCATAAGTCATTTTTGGTGTATAAGAATATTCCACACATCAATCTGACACGCAGTGTGGCCGTTATGACTGAAAGTGCATTTTTTTATTTAAAATATACATTTTAGTATGAAGCACACTTCCCATACTTAAAACTAATAAAACATTATCATATTGTATTGATACATTATAAAAACGATCCATAAGTCATTTTTGAGGTGTAAGAAGAGGTCGTATCTCAATATGACACACGGTGTGACCGATATGATTCAAAATCCATTTTTTGGTTTAAAAGTGAAATTTTTGTCTTGATACATTATAAAAACGATCCATCTCACATAGATCCCACGGTTTCTTCAAATTTCGTATCATAGAGATCGCTTTTTGAGAGCGAACTTCACAAATAGTTCCAGATAATTTACTAAGTCTCATAACAGATGGGTTCTCATGAAGTTGTTCAAGAGGTCCATGAAGATTCTCCATAAGGTGAAAAAAATAAAAATTTGGGAGTATGTTTTGATCCATTCAGACCATGAATCTTTTCTTGATCTACCGCCAGTCACTCAGAAAGTCTACCCTCTTTGAAAAAGGATTCCACTATAATGCTTTGGCATGAGGGATGATGTATTCATCCCAGAGGTAAGAAAGTATTAACTAGCCTACTAGTTTAGGGGAACACTACGGAAATACCAATGTTACACGGTTATCGATGGCCCCATCATGATGGACCACATGGACATCACTGCTGACTGGCTCTATAACCATATCAACAATGTTTAACAAAAACCACTCGAGAAATATGTGTCTCCAATGCAATATGAAAAAAAAATCAAGGCACTATTAGGGAACCCATAGAAGGGATAGATCGATGGAAGAGATCATAACAAGGATGAAAACTTCACAGATGAGTGGGCCTGGGCCTATGGGGTGTGTAAGTCTTTTGCAGAGTTCAGGATAGTAATAAGGTGATTCGGATTGTATGAAGCTACATGGGATTCCCAATTCCACATTTATCAGCCAAAGAAAACCATGTATGAACTGTTTATCTGATGGTCACCACACACTAAATCATTTCATCTTCACCATGGGGAGGTTGGAATTACCCTTTGGGATCACCATTATATTTTTAGAATCCTGATTCTAGAGAACATGATTGACAAGTTTATCCCGACTAAAAAATTCTTTGGAGGATGAAGAACAGATGACACGTTTGGAAAAGCCACTGCTAGAGCATGTACCAGGAACGAAAAATGACAAGAAAACAATAAGGTACATCCATTTTAAGCAATGGTTCAGCTAGTTTCTAAAATTCAAAGTGGGGGTGTCGACCAAAGGTGTAGAGTGAACGAAGAATATGAAAACAAGGCACCGTACCTATTCAGGATTTCCCTAGTGAGGAAAAGATGGATCTTACTTGTAACACCCCGAGATTTTATGAAAAATATTATTTTTAATTTCACTAATGTCTTGTGTTGTATGCTACACCAAAAGGAGCTTGTACAACACTCATCCTTTACTTTCCTTGTAATACACGCAATCTCGACCTTCCTCGATAGTGTGTGTAGTACGCAATACCGACTTTCACTAAACAACGATATGCTATTAAAATATTATTAAAACTAGCCGTTATGAATAGTAATAACCACTTTTTAAAATTTTAGAAATTTTATCTCTCAAAATGGACTTCATTTTTGGATTCGGAGTATCGAATTTAGCCTAAGGTGAAATTTTGGTACTTTTCGGATAACTATCATATTCTGATGAATAGTGAAAATTACTAAATTTTAATTAAAATCAACTTTTTTAATCGAAATAATTAATAGTGATAAATTACTAATTTGAGTGGTTTTAAAGTATATTTAGAATATATTTTTACAATTCAATACAATGTTGGTCATTGGATGTAATTTCACATTTACACCAGACATAAACAAGTGTTAATCTTTTGATAGTTATTATCTATTAAAAACATGCTATTTGTTGTGACAGCAGAAATTAATTATAAAATTAATTAATTCAACTTATATGTTGGAAATTTTTTAAAATAGAAATCATTTTTGAATTCGGAATATCAATTATAGCTTAGGGTGAAATTTTGGCATTTTTCTGAAAAACTTCAATTTTTGATGAATAGTGAAACTACTAAGTGATAGTTAAAAAAATTATTATTTTTCATAAATATTAATTTTACCACATCTGTGAATGTAATTTCAAAAATCCGAGAGAAACGATTGATGTCAGTAAGTAAAATGAGATTCAATGAGATGAATATAATTTTTGGTAAATAGTAACTTTTTACTTTTATTTACCACGGTTAAAAGTAAATAGGGTAATTAAGGGTACAAATGATATTAATATTACCCTAAAACATGTCCTAATCCTATTTGACAAGTGTATCTCGACCAAAAACAACCTTAAGTGTAAACTATTATCATTTAGGCCCACTTGGATTAGATTAGGACATTTATTATTATTTAATTCAAAGAAGAGTTAAAAGAGTTAAAATCAAAGTTTATTTTCTAAAACATTTTTAATATAGGGTTATACAAAATATAATTTCGACTATAAATATTAATTAGAAAGATAAAAAGATTTCCTACATAATAGTATTTTATTTGTAATTTTTATACTTTAAATAATTTAATTTATTTATGACACAACAATGATGTAGTAATTACCGTTTTAAGAAAATATTAACATAATTGATGTTATAAATGCCCAAATAAATGTAATTTGTGACTTTTTATGACTTACAATAATTTTCTAGGTTCATATGACATGTTATTGTTGATTTAAGTAACTTGTATCGAACTTAGAATTCTGTTAGAAATTTCATAAAAATCATGTACCAAATAGTGTCAAAATTGACATAAATTAGTTTTTAAAACAAATATTATTTTATTAATTGTTATTTAATTTCTAAAAATCTAAGGTTCGTCCAAATGATAGATATATTAATAATAAACAACTTGTGGTTCGTTTGGCTTCATATAGTATGTTTATTAAACATATAGTATAAGAAAACAAAAAGACACGATAAAAGTTAAATTATTTAACTTAGAGTTAAATCTAATTGATAAGGTTAAAATAATAACCTAAACTTGTCTAAATCCTATTGGATGAGAGGATTTCGACCCATACCCACTTTATCTTAGAAATAAGACCATTTGGAACCATTATAAACCGAATTTGACCTTAATATAAAATAATATTTTGATATTTTCCTAAGATGCCCCTCTCCTCCCTTATAAAAGGGAACCTCCTCCCTCTCCTCCTCACACCAATTTGAACATTAAAGCTCGGACAAACCCTGACAAAATCTCTTCTCCACTTCCCTAGTATCATCCTAGAGGTCCTGGTCTTCTTAAAAGACCATCCTTAGTTCTTTAAGTGGAGGTTAAGTGAAGGCGCGTCAAAAAGAGGTAATATCCATTACCCATCTTTTTCAATTTCTTTCTTCTTCAACTTCTTATTCTTTAGTTGTTTCATGATAAAGTAATAACATCAGTATTTATTATATACTGATATGTTATTATAAATATGAAACAACTCTAATTAACCTTCTATCCATCCTACGGAAAAAGGAAATCACCGCGCGTGCGTACGTACGGAATACCGTCTCCACGCCGTGGTGTAATCTATTTTCCGCCACTACCTTAATTGGATGGGTATAATGGTGTAATGAGTAACTATATATGATTATTATAAATTGATACTGATACTGAAATATTATACATACACTTCAACACAATTCCACGACCATTGGAACGATATCATCGCTCGTGCGTACGTACGGACTACCGTCTCCACAACGCGATGAGATTCATTCTCAATGATTAACACTTCATGAATGATTATAAAGTATATATAATAAGTACTAATGAAATATATGACATAATAATGATACTGTATTTATGTATATTTATATGTATGTCATCTACTTAATTCCATTCAATTCAATAAGGAAACGAAAACAGCGTTCAAGCGTACGTACGGACTACCGTCTCCATGAACGGTGTATTTCATTCCATTTATCGATATAATATATATATATTCTGAATATATATTATATATAAATCATGTTTTACATTCTGGATATAAGTAATCATGATCCAAGTAATCATATTAATAATTACAAGTTAAAAACACGAACGACAAATGAGACGATTTTACCCAAAACGCTACTTTAACATGAATTTACAAAAGAACGGGTAATATAAAGTCATAAGTGGACCATATATGATATAATAACAATTAATATGATTCTGGAATAAGTCAATAACATGATTTAAATCATTATACAAGAGGTTCAGACACTTATGAAGCAAATCAGACCTAAGGTAAGGGAAATATCACAATCTCATTTTTATCCGAGATTGTTTATACTTTAGTATTTACTGGGGTGTATTTTATCATCCACATCCATGTTTCCTCAATATGTAATATTATTTCCATCCACGTACAATTTTTTAAATCCAATTTTACCCTTCGGTGAGTTTTTAGTAAAAGATATGAAAGGAATCTTTTGTCGTTTTTCGTACGATGTACTTTTTGACTTTTCCGACAAAAGTACGAGAAGAATGTTTTTTTAACTTATACGGCATGAATGGATTTTTAAAAAATTATTTCCAAGAAGATTCATTTAAAAGTTTTAAAGTTTATTTTTAATCAACTTCTTTTAGTTTAAAATTGTATGACATGTTAAGAAAGGAAAAGTGTTTTTGAAGTAGAAAGGATATTTTTCTCAAGAATGAAGTTCAAGTGTTTTATCAAAATTATTTTCCATCTAAGATAATAAAGGGTTCTATTTTTATCCCTATTATTACATTGATTTGATTATGTTGTGATGGAATTATTTTTATGAATTCCTTTATCGTATATGATTTTTTTTATGATGTCATGATGTTTAAGATTCCAATTTTTATTACATGGGTTATGCTATGATGTATGGTTTATGATTTTGTGGCACAAATAAGAATGGTATCATTATGAGATGAGTGGGACCTATATCTCCCTCCAATAAATTGGGTAAAGATTTTATATCTCATGAGATATACATGGTTGGAATGGTAGGTTATACCGGTTCCGTGAAACAGGACTGAAACGAGGGTGACTCGGTTCAGAAAGGGACTTTGTCCACTAAGATAGTCTTGGAAATGAGTCTTGACTAACAAGAAATGATTCTCTATGATTATGTGTGTATGCCAAAAAGTTTCATGTTTTAAGCTATGATTATTGGGATTCCATTTCACTACTATGATTTATCCCATGTTATGAAATTATTCTCTCTTTTGCAGGTTAAGATTTCCAAAAGTTATGTTCTTATGAATATGATGTGATTGATTTTTCGTTTGTTTACCCTTACTGAGCATTTGAGCTCACCCTTTTATGTTTTCTTTTCCCCAGGATATAAAGAAATGTTTTAGGTAAAAAAAATAAGATCTTTATGAGAGATATTGAAGATCTTTCACCACGATTAGAAGATTACATTCTGAGTTTCCAAAGACACTAAACTATTACGATCCTTGTGTGTGTGTTTTTTTTGTTATGTACTAAGTATTCCACAAATGTAATGTAATGTCCATGTACGTCAGGCTTCGGGTCTCTACAGTTGGTATCAGAGGAAAGGTTTAGTCAACCTTTGGAAACTAGGATGCGAAAGCGTTAGTGAGATCCCTAGAGATATTTATAAGGTATGTCTAGGGATGTCCCTAAGGATAAGTATACGTATAAGATACAGTCCTAGAACTAAGGTAACGATCTTATAATTTAAACTAAGATGTTAGATATTAAGGGTACTCCCCATTTACTATGTTGTTTTTCGTAGCACGATTTTTTCCTCTCACAAGATTCTTTTTGTGTTTTAGTTAATGGAGGGAACCAGAAGGAATTCGGTTAACATTGAATCCAGTGAACAAATTGGTGACTATGAGCAACAAAATTGTGTAATTCCTCGAGAGAAAGATATTGTGATTATGCCAAATCAGTCATCGTGATATATGATTAACAAGGTGAAATTTAGTGGTATGCCTAATTCATCAAAGAAGAGGAAGATAAACTATTATGCATGTTCGCATGTTGAGGAGCATAAAGAAAGGAAGATTGAGATTTCTAAAGAAGGGAAGAAGAACCTTGAGGAATACCTCAAATGGAGGGACCGATGTTATCTGTGTGGAGAAAAGGGTCATAGAGTGACAGCCTGTTATGGAGTTCAATGTCTTATTTTTGGAGGACATGGGAATTACCCAACTCAATGCCCTGACCTAAAAAGTTACTTCAAAATCAAGGAAGGACTTCTTCCAGGACAATCATTGAAGTGGATGTACTGAAGTGTTTATGTATTGGTATTCAGGAATAATGTTGTTGAGGTACTTTTATGTTGTATTGAAATATTTATGTATTGGTCTATTGTGGTCTTCAATAATTTTAAGGTACCGGTAACCATTAAAAGTGATTCAAATATTTTGGAAAGTAGATAATATGCCCATAATGAAGGGATAAGGAGAAAATGAAATGGTTGACAGTATTCATGAGCTCATGATTGATATAAGGACTAAGTGATATCATGGTTTGAGTATATAGAATTTTGAGGATTTTGGTATGTGGAAGGTGTTAACTTTTAACTGCATTCATGTTTTCACTAAGGTATTCAAGAGAATACATGATTAAGGACTTTGAATGATTGGAATGTGACCAACAAAACATATCTTATGATATATGGGGATCGACGATGGTGTTAAATATCTGGTAATCATTTTCACTATGTTATGAGAGTGGAATGCAGTATAATGGATAAGCCTAAAGATTGGAATGGATTATGTTGGACATAAGTTAGTATTGTTTAAGGATAGAAGTTATTTCGATATTATTGATGTGATGTTATAGTAATATAGTTTTAGAAAAAGGACAACCTGCAGGATGGGCGACAGCCCATCGCGTCGGACAAGGCTGTGGAAATCAAACCCACAACCGAAGTGCGACTGGCCTTTATCGCCTACAACTGGCCTACAGGAAGTCCCTGTTTAGTAGAAACTAGTTTTATTATATTAAGTACTATGATATATGAAGTATAAGTCCATTTTGGGAACCATATATGATTAATCTCACTATATAATGACTTATGTATATTTAATAACTTTTTCTAACCTTTTGTTTGAGACAAATGGAATGACCCGTCATTCTATCACATGATCTTCTAACACTTCACGAATAACAAATTCAACTTCATTTATTTAAGAGATGAAGTGGAAATTGTTCAAGTCATGAACAACAGTGAGATTGTACCAAAATAAAGTAAGTATTTATTCTAATTCAAATTCTTCAACTTTAGGGAAATGATCTTGAAAACCAAAAATGTTGTCCTAGTGCTCTTATATCTGATTAATCAGATGGTACCTTAGATCGTCACAAATTTATGGATTTGTGATTGTTGGATTTTCCATAGCCATGTTCTCTACCACTCTCCATCAGAACATGATGGTTAGATTTCTCTTCCATATCCATATTTTAACCTATGTGGAAACCCAGTGATTAGTTTATTTGGGTAACCGTTACGTTTCAAACTTTTGTTTCTAAAGATTGGTTTTGATATTTCTTTTTACGATGTGGGTTTCAATTAAAGAAACTTTCAAATAGTAATCCATTTACAACCCCGACGAATTTCGAGGGCGAAATTCATTTTAAGGGGGGTAGAATTTAACACCCCGAGATTTTATGAAAAATATTCTTTTTAATTTCACTAATGTCTTGTGTTGTAAGCTACACCAAATGGAGCTTGAACAACACTCATCCTTGACTTTCCTTGTATTACACGCAATCGCAACCTTCCTCGATAGCGTGTGTAGTACGCAATACTGAGTTTCACTAAACAACGATATGCTATTAAAATATTATTAAAACTAGCCGTTATGAATATTAATAACCACCTTTTAAAATTTTAGAAATTTTATCTCTCAAAATGGACTTCATTTTTGGATTCGGAGTATCGAATTTATCCTAAGGTGAAATTTTGGTACTTTTTGGATAACTTTCATATTCTGATGAATAGTGAAAATTACTAAATTTTAATTAAAAACAACTTTTTTAATCGAAATAATTGATAGTGATAAATTATTAATTTGAGTGATTTTAAAGTATATTTAGAATATATTTTTACAATTCAATACAATGTTGGTCATTGGATGTAATTTCACATTAACACCAGACATAAACAAATGTTAATCTTTTGATAGTTTTTATCTCTTAAAAACATGCTATTTGTTGTGACAACGGAAATTAATTATAAAATTTATTAATGCAACTTATATGTTGGGAATTTTGTAAAATAGAAATCATTTTTGAATTTGTAATATCAATTATAGCTTAGGGTGAAATTTTGGCATTTTTCTAAAAAACTTCAATTTTTGATGAATAGTGAAACTACTAAGTGATAGTTAAAAAAATTATTTTTTTCATAAATCTTAATTTTACCGCTTCTGTGATTGGAATTTCAAAAATCTAAGAGACACGGTTGATTTCAGTAAGTAAAATGCGGTTTAATGAGATGAAAATAATTTTTGGTGAATAGTAACTTTTTACTTTTATTTACCACGGTTAAAAGAAAATAGGGTAATTAAGGGTAAAAATGATATTAATATTACCCTAACACATGTCCTAATCCTATTGGACAAGTGTATCTCGACTAAAAACAAACTTAAGTGTAAAATATTATCATTTAGGCCCACTTGAATTAGATTAGGACATTTATTATTATTTAATTCAAAGAAGAGTTAAAAGAGTTAAAATCAATGTTTATTTACTAAAACATTTTTAATATAGGGTTATAAATAATATAATTTCGACTATAAATATTCATTAGAAATATAAAATAATTTCCTACATAATAGTATTTTATTTGTAATTTTTATACTTTAAATAATTTAATTTATTTATGACACAACGATGATGTAGTAATTACCTTTTTAAGAAAATATTAACATAATTGATGTTATAAATGACCAAATAAATGTAATTTGAGACTTTTTATGACTTACACTAATTTTCTAGGTTAATATGACATGTTATTGTTTGATTTAAGTAACTTGGTTCGAACTTATAATTCTGTTAGAAATTTCATAAAAATCATGTACCAAATAGTGTCAAAATTGACATAAATTAGTTTTTAAAACAAATATTATATTATTAATTGTTATTTAATTCCTAAAAATCTAAGGTTCGGCCAAATGATAGATATATTAATAATAAACAACTTGGGGTTCTTTTGGCTTCATATAGTATGTTTATTAACCATATAGTATATGAAAACAAAAAGACACGGAAAAAGTTAAATTATTTAACTTAGAGTTAAATCAAATTGATAAGGTTAAAATAATAACCTAAACTTGTCTAAATCGTATTGGATGAGAGGATTTCGACCCATACCCACTTTATCTTCGAAATAAGACCATTTGGAACCATTATAAACCGAATTTGACCTTAATATAAAATAATATTTTGAGATTTTCTTAAGATGCCCCTCTCCTCCCTTATAAAAGGGCACCCCCTCCCTCTCCTCCTCACACAAATTTGAGCATTCAAGCTCGGCCAAACCCTGCCAAAATCTCTTCTCCACTTCCCTAGTATCATAATAGAGGTCCTGTTCTTCTTCAAAGACCATCCTTAGTTCTTTAAGTGGAGGTTATGTGAAGGCGCGTCAAAAAGAGGTAATATCCATTACCGATCTTTTTCAATTTCTTTCTTCTTCAACTTCTTCTTCTTTAGTTGTTTCATGATAAAGTAATAAAATCAGTATTTCTTATATACTTATATGTTATTATAAATATGAAACAACTCTAATTAACCTTCTATCCATCCTACGGATAAAGGAAATCACCACGCGTGCGTACGTACGGAATACCGTCTCCACGCCGTGGTGTAATCTGTTTTCCGCCACCACCTTAATTGGATGGGTATAATGGTGTAATGAGTAACTATATATGATTATTATAAAGTGATATTGATACTGAAATAGTATACATACACTTCAACACAATTCCACGACCATTGGAACGATATCATCGCTCGTGCGTACGTACGGACTACCGTCTCCACGACGCGATGAGATTCATTCTCAATGATTAACCATTCATGAATGATTATAAGGTATATATAATAAGTACTAATGAAATATATGACAAAATAATGATACTGGACTTATTTATATTTATATGTATGTCATCTACTTAATTCCATTCAATTCAATAAGGAAACGAAAACAGCGTTCATGCGTACGTACGGACTACCATCTCCATGAACGGTGTATTTCATTCCATTTATCGATATATTATATATATATTCTGAATATATATTATATATAAATCATGTTTTACATTCTGGATATAAGTAATCATGATCCAAGTAATCATATTAATAATTACAAGTTAAAAACACGAACGAAAAATGAGACGATTTTACCCAAAACGCTACATTAACATGAATTTACAAAAGAACGGGTTATATAAAGTCATAAGTGGACCATATATGATATAATAACAATGAATATGATTCTGGAATAAGTCAATAACATGATTTAAATCATTATACAGGAAGTTCGGACACTTACGAAGCAAATCGGATCTAAGGTAAGGGAAATATCACAATCTCATTTTTATCCGAGATTGTTTATACTTTAGTATTTACTGGGGTGTATTTTATCATCCACATCCATGTTTCCTCAATATGTAATATTATTTCCATCCACGTAAAATTGTTTAAATCCAATTTTACCCTTCAGTGAGTTTTTAGTAAAAGATATGAAAGGAATCTTTTGTCATTTTTCGTACGAGGTACTTTTTGACTTTTCCGAAAAAAGTACGAGAAGAATGTTTTTTTTAACTATACGGCATGAATGGATTTTTAAAAAATTATTTCCAAGAATATTCCTTTACAAGTTTTCAAGTTTATTTTTAATCAACTTCTTTTAGTTTAAAATTGTATGACATGTTAAGAAAGGAAAAGTGTTTTTGAAGTAGAAAGGATATTTTCCTCAAGAATGAAGTTCAAGTGTTTTATCAAAATTATTTTCCATCTAAGATAATAAAGGGTTCTGTTTTTATCCCTATTATTACATTGATTTGATTATGTTGTGATGGAATTATTTTTATGAATTCCTTTATCGTATATGAATTGTTTTATGATGTCATGATGTTTAAGATTCCCATTTTTATTACATGAGTTATGCTATGATGTATGGTTTATGATTTTGTGGCACACATAATAATGGTGTCATTATGAGATGGGTGGGACCTATATCTCCCTCCAATGCATTGGGTAAAGATTTTATATCTCATGAGATAGACATGGCTGGAATGGTAGGTTATACCGGTTCAGTGAAACAGGACTGAAACGAGGGTGACTCGGTTCAGAAAGGGACTTTGTCCACTAAGATAGTCTTGGCAATGAGTCTTGACTAACAAGAAATGATTCTCTATGATTATGTTTGTATGCCACAAATTTTCATGTTTTACGTTATGATTATTGGGATTCCATTTCACTACTATGATTTATCACATGTTATGAAATTATTCTCTCTTTTGCAGGTTAAGATTTCCAAAAGTAATGTTCTTATGAATATGATGTGATTGATTTTTATTTTGTTTACCCTTACTGAGCATTTGAGCTCACCCTTTTATGTTTTATTTTCCCCAGGATATAAAGAAAGGTTTTAGGTAAAAAAAAGGAAGATCTTTATGGGAGATATTGAAGATCTTTCACCACGATTAGAAGATTACGTTCCGAGTTTCCAAAGACACTAAACTATTACGATCCTTGTGTGTGTGTTTTTTTGTTATGTACTAAGTATTCCGCAAATGTAATGTAATGTCCATGTACGTCAGGCTTCGGGTCTCTACAGTTGGTATCAGAGGAAAGGTTTAGTCAACCTTTGGAAACTAGGATGTGAAAGCGTTAGTGAGATCCCTAGAGATATTTCTAAGGTATGTCTAGGGATGTCCATAAGGATAAGTATACGTATAAGATAAAGTCCTAGAACTACGGTAACGATCTTAGAATTTCACCTAAGATGTTATATATTAAGGGTACTCCCCCATTACTATGTTTTTTTCCCTAGCATGATTTTTGCCTCTCACAAGATTCTTTTTGTGTTTTAGTTAATGGAGGGAACCAGAAGGAATTCGGTTAACATTGAATCCAGTGAATAAATTGGTGACTATAAGCAACAAAATTGTGTAATTCCTAGAGAGAATGATATTGTGATTATGCCAAATCAGTCATCGCGATATATGATTAACAAGGTGAAATTTAGTGGTATGCCTAATTCATCAAAGAAGAGGAAGATAAACTATTATGCATGTTCGCATGTTGAGGAGCATAAAGAAAGGAAGATTGAAATTTCTAAAGAAGGGAATAAGAACCTTGAGAAATACCTCAAATGGAGGGACCGCTGTTATATGTGTGGAGAAAAGGGTCATTGAGTGACAGACTGTTATGGAGTTCAATGTCTTATTTATGGAGGACATGGGCATTACCCAACTCAATGCCCTGACCTAAAAAGTTACTTCAAAATCAAGGAAGGACTTCTTCCAGGACAATCATTGAAGTGGATGGACTGAAGTGTTTATGTATTGGTATTCAGGAATAATGTTGTTGAGGTACTTTTATGGTGTATTTAAATATTTATGTATTGGTCTATTGTGGTCTTCAATAATTTTAAGGTACCGGTAACCATGAAAAGTGATTCAAATATTTTGGAAAGTAGATAATATGCCCATAATGAAGGGATAAGGAGAAAATGAAATGTTTGACAGTATTCATGAGCTCATGATTGATATAAGGACTAAGTGATATCATGGTTTGAGTATATAGAATTTTGAGGATTTTGGTATGTGGAAGGTGTTAACTTTTAACTGCATTCATGTTTTCACTAAGGTATTCAAGAGAATACATGATTAAGGACTTTGAATGTTTGGAATGTGACCAACAAAACATATCTTATGATATATGGGGATCGACGATAGTGTTAAATCTCTGGTAATCATTTTCACTATGTTATGAGAGTGGAATGCAGTATTAAGGATAAGCCTAAAGATTGGAATGGATTATGTTGGACATAAGTTATTATTGTTTAAGGATAAGAGTGTTTTCGATATTATTGATGGGATGTTATAGAAATATAGTTTTAGAAAAAGGACAACCTGCAGGACGGGCGACAGCCCATCGCGTCTGACAAGGCTGTGGAAATCAAACCCACAACCGAAGTGCGACTGGCCTTTATCACCTACCACTGGCCTACAGGAAGTCCCTGTTTAGTAGAAACTAGTTTTATTATATTAAGCAGTATGATATATGAAGTATAAGTCCATTTTGGGAACCATATATGATTAATCTCACTATAGAATGACTTATGTATATTTAATAACTTTTTCTAACCTTTTGTTTGAGACAGATGGAATGACCCTTCATTCTATCACATGATCTGATAACACTTCATGAATAACAAATTCAATTTCATTTATTGAAAAGATGAAGTGGAAATTGTTCAAGGCACGAACAACAGTGAGATTGTACCAAAATAAAGTAAGTATTTATTCTAATTCAAATTCTTCAACTTTAGGGAAATGATCTTGAAAACCAAAAATGTTGTCCCAGTGCTCTTATATCTGATTAATCAGATGGTACCTTAGATAGTCACAAATTTATGGATTTGTGATTGTTGGCTTTTCCATAGCCATGTTCTCTACAACTCTCCATCAGAACATGATGGTTAGATTTCTCTTCCATATCCATATTTTAACCTATGTGGAAACCCAGTGATTAGTTTATTTGGGTAAACGTTACATTTCATACTTTTGTTTTTAAAGATTGGTTTTGATATTTCTTTTTACGATGTGGGTTTCTATTAAAGAAACTTTCAAATAGTAATCCATTTATAACCCTGACGAATTTCGAGGGCGAAATTCCTTTTAAGGGAGGTAGAATGTTACACCCCGAGATTTTATGAAAAGTATTCTTTTTAATTTCACTAATGTCTTGTGTTGTACGCTACACCAAAAGGTTCTTGCACAACACTCATCCTTGACTTTCCTTGTATTACACGCAATCACGACCTTCCTCGATAGCGTGTGTAGTACGCAATACTGAGTTTTACTAAACAACGATATGCTATTAAAATATTATTAAAACTAGCCATTATGAATAGTAATAACCACCTTTTAAAATTTTAGAAATTTTATCTCTCAAAATGGACTTTATTTTTGGATTCGGAGTATCGAATTTAGCCTAAGGTGAAATTTTGGTACTTTTCGGATAACTTTCATATTCTGATGAATAGTGAAAATTACTAAATTTTAATTAAAAACAACTTTTTTAATTGAAATAATTAATAGTGATAAATTATTAATTTGAGTGGTTTTAAAGTATATTTAGAATTTATTTTTAAAATTCAATACAATGTTGGTCATTGGATGTAATTTCACATTTACACCAGACATAAACAAGTGTTAATCTTTTGATAGTTATTATCTCTTAAAAACACGCTATTTGTTGTGACAGCGGAAATTAATTATAAAATTAATTAATGAAACTTATATGTTGGGAATTTTTTAAAATAGAAATCATTTTTTAATTCGGAATATCAATTATAGCTTAGGGTGAAATTTTGGCATTTTTCTGAAAAACTTCAATTTTTGATGAATAGTGAAACTACTAAGTGATAGTTAAAAAAATTATTTTTTTTCATAAATCATAATTTTGCCGCTTCTGTGAATGGAATTTCAAAAATCCGAGAAACATGGTTGATATCAGTAAGTAAAATGCAGTTCAATGAGATGAAAATAATTTTTGGTGAATAGTAACTTTTTACTTTTATTTACCACGGTTAAAAGTAAATAGGGAAATTAAAGGTAAAAATGATATTAATATTACACTAACACATGTCCTAATCCTATTGGACAAGTATATCTCGACCAAAAACAACCTTAAGTTTAAAATATTATCATTTAGGCCCACTTGAATTAGATTAGGACATTTATTATTATTTAATTCAAAGAAGAGTTAAAAGAGTTAATATCAAAGTTTATTTACTAAAACATTTTTAATATAGGGTTATACATAATATAATTTCGACTATAAATATTCATTAGAAAGATAAAACGATTTCCTACATAACAATATTTTATTTTTAATTTTTATACTTTAAATAATTTAATTTATTTATGACACAACGATGATGCAGTAATTACCATTTTAAGAAAATATTAACATAATTGATGTTATAAATGACCAAATAAATGTAATTTGAGACTTTTTATGACTTAAACTAATTTTCTAGGTTACTATGACATGTTATTGTTGATTTAAGTAAATTGGTTCGAACTTGGCATTCTGTTATAAATTTCATAAAAATCATGTACCAAATAGTGTCAAAATTGACATAAAGTAGTTTTTAAAACAAATATTATATTATTAATTGTTATTTAATTCCTAAAAATATAAGGTTCTGCCAAATTATAGATATATTAATAAGAAACAACTTGGGGTTAGTTTGGATTCATATAGTAAGTTTATTAACCATATAGTATAAGAAAACAAAAAGACACGGTAAATGTTAAATTATTTAACTTAGAGTTAAATCTAATTGATAAGGTTAAAATAATAACCTAAACTTGTCTAAATCATATTGGATGAGAGGATTTCTACCCATACCCACTTTAGATTCGAAATAAGACCATTGTGATCCATTATAAACCGAAAGTGACCTTAATATAAAATAATATTTTGAGATTTTACTAAGATGCCCCTCTCCTCCCTTATAAAAGGGCACCTCCTCCCTCTCCTCCTCACACCAATTTGAGCATTCAAGGTCGGCCAAACCCTGCCAAAATCTCTTCTACACTTCCCTAGTATCATACTAGAGGTCCTGGTCTTCTTCAAAGACCATCCTTAGTTCTTTAAGTGGAGGTTAAGTGAAGGCGCGTCAAAAAGAGGTAATATCCATTACCGATCTTTTTCAATTTCTTTCTTCTTAAAATTCTTATTTTTTAGTTGTTTCATGATAAAGTAATAACATCAGTATTTCTTATATACTGATATGTTATTATAAATATGAAACAAATCTAATTAACCTTCTATCCATCCTACGGAAAAAGGAAATCACCGCGCGTGCGTACGTACGGAATACCGTCTCCACGTCGTGGTGTAAGCTATTTTCCACCACCACCTTAATTGGATGGGTATAATGGTGTAATGAGTAACTATATATGATTATTATAAAGTGATATTGATACTGAAATAGTATACATACACTTCAACACAATTCCACAACCATGGGAACGATATAATCGCTCTTGCGTACGTACGGACTACCGTCTCCACGACGCGATGAGATTCATTCTCAATGATTAACCATTCATGAATGATTATAAAGTATATATATTAAGTACTAATGAAATATATGACATAATAATGATACTGGATTTATGTATATTTATATGTATGTCATCTACTTAATTCCATTCAATTCAATAAGGAAACGAAAACAGCGTTCATGCGTACGTACGGACTACCGTCTCCATGAACGGTGTATTTCATTCCTTTTATCGATATATTATATATATATTCTGAATATATATTATATATAAATCATGTTTTACATTCTTGATATAATTAATCATGATCCAAGTAATCATATTAATAATTACAAGTTAAAAACACGAACGACAAATGAGACGATTTTACCCAAAACGCTACTTTAACATGAATTTACAAAATAGCGGGTAATATAAAGTCCTAAGTGGACCATATATGATATAATAACAATGAATATGATTCTAGAATAAGTAAATAACATGATTTAAATCATTATACAGGAGGTTCATACACTTACGAAGCAAATCGGACCTAAGGTAAGGGAAATATCACAATCTCATTTTTATCCGAGATTGTTTATACTTTAGTATTTACTGGGGTGTATTTTATCATCCAAATCCATGTTCCCTCAATATGAAATATTATTTCCATCCATGTACAATTGTTTAAATCCAATTTTACCCTTCGGTGAGTTTTTAGTAAATGATATGAAAGGAATCTTTTGTCGTTTTTCGTACGAGGTACTTTTTGACTTTTCCGACAAAAGTACGAGAAGAATGTTTTTTTAACTTATACAGAATGAATGGATTTTTAAAACATTATTTCCAAGAAGCTTCCTTTACAAGTTTTAAAGTTTATTTTTAATCAACTTCTTTTAGTTTAAAATTGTATGACATGTTAAGAAAGGAAAAGTGTTTTTGAAGTAGAAAGGATATTTTCCTCAAGAATGAAGTTCAAGTGTTTTATCAAAATAATTTTCCATCTAAGATAATAAAGGGTTCTGTTTTTATCCCTATTATTACATTGATTTTATTATGTTGTTATGGAATTATTTTTATGAATTTCTTTATCGTATATGAATTGTTTTATGATGTCATGATGTTTAAGATTCCCATTTTTATTACATGGGTTATGCTATGATGTATGGCTTATGATTTTGTGGCACACATAAGAATGGTATAATTATGAGATGGGTGGGACCTGTATCTCCCTCCAATGCATTGGTTAAAGATTTTATATCTCATGAGATAGACATGGCTGGAATGGTAGGTTATACCAGTTCAGTGAAACAGGACTGAAACGAGGGTGACTCGGTTCAGAAAGGGACTTTGTCCACTAAGATAGTCTTGGAAATGAGTCTTGACTAACAAGAAATGATTCTCTATGATTATGTGTGTATGCCACAAAGTTTCATGTTTTAAGTTATGATTATTGGGATTCCATTTCACTACTAAGATTTATCCCATGTTATGAAATTATTCTCTCTTTTGCAGGTTAAGATTTCCAAAAGTTATGTTCTTATGAATATGATGTGATTGATTTTTCTTTTGTTTACCCTTACTGAGCATTTGAGCTCACCCTTTTATGTTTTCTTCTCCCCAGGATATAAAGAAATGTTTTAGGTAAAAAAAATAAGATCTTTATGGGAGATATTGAAGATCTTTCACCACGATTAGAAGATTACGTTCCGAGTTTCCAAAGACACTAAACTATTACGATCCTTGTGTGTGTGTTTTTTTGTTATGTACTAAGTATTCCACAAATGTAATGTAATGCCCATGTACGTCAGGATTCGGGTCTCTACATTACTAGTGGATCCTAAAGGATATTCAGTGGCATATGTGGGGGTACATCATCAAGGATGAGCCGTGATTGATAATCAGTATAGCCGTATTTATTTTGGGACACATATGTTGGTGGATGATCATAGAGAAACATTAACATATCAGAGCATAACCAAGTATGTTTATCATGGCACTGATGTTAGACATTGGGCAACACATCAATCTGAGGATCCGGGAGCTTGTGAAGTTGTATAGGGTAACCCAGAATATCAGAAAGGGAAATAATTCATTGCACGTGTGTCAGGAATTTCACTTTTTGTACAATTGGATAGAGGTTCACATGGTAGGTTATTAATATCTCAATCCAATTTCTCCCCCCTCTGTAAAACATTGGACCAGTGATTCTAAACATCACGAAGAGTTTTCCGCTCATGCTAGGCCTGATATCATTGCTGAGCAAGATCGGGCGAGTAGATGAGTTCATATTTCACCCATTATATCTGTTAATGGGGGTAATAACTGATGATGGAAGATTAATTATAGAGGTTTGGTCGTATATTATTTAATTTCAAGGTGGAGTGCTAGTGTAACTAGTGGATTTCAAGCTGATATGTGAACTCTACACCACACACCAATTTTTGAGGTAGTTTAGGTGTCTGCAAAGGCAGACCCCAAGGGTGTGCTTGAGAGTATGTCATTAAGACCAATTATGATGAAGAAAATATGGTTCATGTTCCCATTTGGAAATGGAAAGATATAGAATGATATTCCTCTATCCATTTATACATTCAGGATAGTCCATGCATACACACAGAGATGGGAAGCAACCTCTTTAGTTGAAATGCTGAAGCAGCGGACAATCGAGGAAAGTGAAGGATGGTCCCTCCACCTGGAGACTAACATCAAGCGGTAGCAGTGGAGTGTTATAGGGGTGGTTCCAATACAAATCATGGTGATGAGACAATAGTAGGAAGGGATATATTCTTATTGGATCTTGAATAAACGGATTATACACAAGAGGGGGGTGAATTGTGTCTTTCAGATTTTTCGTTAAATCTTCAATTGAACGAGTTATGTCCTCTATTCTTTATCATCTTTGATCATGCAGTGGAAATAAATAAAATAAGGGACACAAAGATGTATAGTGGTTCGGGGAACAGAAGGCCCCTAGTCCACTCCACCAACTCTCTACTCCACGAGCTTGGTGATTTTCACTATCTGGTCCTCGTTTCAACAGACCGGTCCACAACTGAATACAGGCAGTTGACAACTTTACAATCCAAGGAAAAACAAATCCTTCTAGTTCAAACACGAACCTACACAGATTAGAATGAGAAGCTGGTTACTCAAGATTAGAAAGAATTTCAGAAAGAATTTTTTCAGTTGATCTTGACAATTGCAACAGAATGCAATTGACAGGAGATGGATCGTCGTCTCTATAAATATTGATTTTCAAAACAAAGAAATTTTGAGTCGATCTAGTTGCAGTAGATATAGAGATATAGTTCACAACTTCAGTAGTAGTAGATCCACAGTAGATATTCAATGCATAACAAGTGAATCTTCTATCGAGTTCATTCTTCTTAAATGAACAGAGCTTTGACGCTCCTTTTTGAATCAGCAGATCAAAGTGATTTTCTGCAGTCTCTGTTTTCCACATTTTTTTAATAGATTGATCACCACTCTCTCGTATATATGGTGTTTTATCAGAGAGATCATATATAATAAAGCTGAGCATATCTCCTGCAAATTTAGATCTATAAAATTCACCTTCTAATTTGCAATGTTCAAAAATTTTAACTTACAAAGTAGTCGTAACATCCCTGAAAACTCGGCATAAAAAGCTCATTTTAATTCAATCTTTAATCCAATTATAAAACAGCTTTGACTTGGTCAAAGTCGTACTTTAAAAATGACTTTAAATCCAGCTTGAAATCCGTCCAATAATCAGCTTGCTGACCGTTGCATAAAAATATCATTTTTCAATCTTTCTGACGCCAAACGTAAGGTTGATGACATGGCCTCCAAAGGTAGGGTTGATGACATAGTCTTTAAACATAAGGATGACAACGTAAGGTTGAATCATAAATGTAGGGTTGATCATCAATACTTTTTCTTCGAGTCTCAAACATACAGTAAAAGATACATACTTTTACCAGATCCATACTTTTCCAAGAACGTATGGTTGTTTACAAAAGTAAGGTTGATGAAACATACTTTTGAAAAACAAACATAACATTTAGTACTTATGTACGGTTCTCCTTTCATACTTTGCTGATAACCAAAACGTAATGTTCCTTCCTAACGTATGGTTCTTCTTCCTTACTTTCCTGAAAACGTATGGTTGTTTAACCATACTTTTCTCTTATCTCAAAAAGTATACACGCTTTTCATCCTTACGCTACGTTTATCCACATAGGGTATGAATAGTGATTCTAGGATGTGCTTAATATAGATTCCGAACAAGTAAGGTATGAACAGGGATTTTCGGACGCGCTTAAACCATATTCTGAACAAGTAATAAATTCTCTTTATTTCAAGAGTAAAATAAATTAATAAATTCCTGAAAAATACTAAATAAAATCATTAGAAAATAATGAAGGGTATTTGTGAGCATCAAAATTATCATAAATGAGACAGAGTATTATTTTCACTAATCTCCCCCTTTAAATATCATTATTATATATTGTTGAAAACAATACTTTGCTAAAATATCTCCGCCTTTTTGATGATCACAAAACCCATAAGATAATAAAATTATTTAAACGAAATTAACTTTCAAAATTAGTTACATAAGGTTTTAGAATTTTGAGAGGATGAAACAATATTTAATTTTTGCAAAAATATTTCAATAAAAATATCTCCCCCCTAAAAAAAATTTCTTTTGAACCAAACGTTTTTAGTTTTATCCAAATTTCTCCTTCTGAATAACCTTTATAATAAAAAATCTGGATAAGTACCCAAAACATTAAATATATAGAAAACCATTGAAATAATGTTTTGTAAAATAAAATTTTGTAGTTATCTAAATTTATCCCCCTTTTGTGATATCAAAAAGAATGATAAAGCATGGAATTTAACACATTTAATGTTGCACTGAACTGTAGGTAAATGCTTATTATTAACAGTTTATCAATAATTAAACATGGAGTACTGGCATATTAAAAAGAATGTCTATCAAACAAATATAAATAAAGAGAAATATTTTCATTAAAAAAATACAAGTATGATAAACCTAGGAATCAAGGTTTGGGAAAGATAGGTAATAGGTTCTATCTCCTCTGGATTGCAGACTTGATTTCTGTGAACTATTTCCTGAGTCTCTTCATCATCCCATCTCCAAGTTTGATAATGAGCTCTCTATTCTCTTGAGTCATATGAATATCTTCGATTAAATTGACTCTGAAATACTCATGCATCCTTTCTTCTTTTTCGATAAACAGTGACAACTTCTCTGACATTTGAGTTAACAGAGTCCTGATTGGTGGCTCACTAGATATCAGTTGATCCACTAAAAATTTATGATTGTCCAGAAACACTGATAATGGAGCATTGTTACATTGAATATCATGCAACCTGTCATTCATGTTTCTCATTGCGGCTGTGATAGCCTGAAATATTTGGATTAAATCAGGTGAAGTACCTGATTAACTAACAGCACTATTTGCAACTGATGCAAATTGGTTCCCCATAAACAACTTCAGATACGATAAATATGTCTTCATAACCATTTCAGATTTCAGATTTTTAACTACATTCAGCATATCCTCATTAAACATTTCAACTTCTTTCTTTGAGACTGTACTATCTTTTATCTTTTGAAATGTCAATTGTTCAATGGTTAAGGAATTTCTCAGAGTGACAATCTCAGATTCTAACTGAGACACCTTTTTGTATAGTTCTTCAACTTCTTTCTTCCTTGAATCAGAGGCACCCTGTGCTTGATTCACATTCACAGGCTCTAGATGATGCAGCAATACCAATGGTAATGATTCAACATCAGATTTCTCTTTTTGTTTGTCCTGAGTAGGTTGGTCCACAGATTTTTCCTTAGAGTCCGCAGACTCCTCCACAAAAAAAATCCTCTTAAAGTACTTCTGTGTGAGCATCAGAAGTATGCTCACCACGAACATCAAAATCTTGTCTTTCCACTGGATTTTCGAGAACAACATTTTCAAGAGTTTCTTGAGGTCTGGCCACTTCCCCACCAGGCACTACCTCTTTATCATGGTTATATTGAAGTTTAACTTCAACATCAGCTACAATCTGTTCCTGATTTTCCCTTTGAGCTTCTTCTTGAGCTCCTGATCCCTCTACTGGTGTTGTCCTTTCACTAACAAATTCCATGTTCTTATCAATAATATCTTCTCTTACAAAGGAATAAGTAAATAAAGCTTCTGTTTTTGTTGCCAATGTTGGGGAAGAGATTACCTCATTAACAGCTCTAGTTCTTCAAGATTGAAGACCCTATAGACTTCTTTCTTCTTCAGAATCTTCCACTTAAAATCGGATCCTTCTTGTTACATTGCTGACTCTTGATTTAGCTTGTCCCTCCTTGAACTTAGCAGGTTGAGCCTGAGCACTCTCTAAATCATCCTCAACTCCAACTGGTAAGATTTTTCCTTTAATGGTTCTCCAGAAGTATCCAATTTTCCTTAAAGTTCCAGCATTAAACATATTACTGTGATGACAGTGTACTCAGGCATCCACTAATCTCACCATGTCTTTCTTAAGCAACAGTTTAGAAATAAATCGACCGAAAGGATAAAAGTTCATTCGGGTGTCACTTTGGAAACAATAATTGAGGCACCTAACCATATACCTTGGGAAGTTTAACTTGATATCACTTAACAAAAGATACATTATGTACATATCAGGGTACAAAATATTTTCTATTTCTGCCATTCTGGGAGCTATTCCCGTCTGAACAAATTTAACCAGGATCTTCTGATCTGGTTCTAAATCTTTCACCATCATTTTTGTAATAGTATATGTTCCAAACAAAAAAGACATAATATCCTCGGATTTATGCACATAATCTCCTATATTATTCAAATAAAAATGAAAAACTCCCTCATGAGGGCAGTTGAGAATCTGACCAATTTCGATTGATGAGATTGAGAAATCTCTATCCTCTATTTTAGCCATCATACTATCCTCAGTATCTCCCAGGATAAACTGTACAGATTTGTAGAAGTATCTAAGTTCTACCTCATATATAAATTCCATATTTTCACTATTTAATGTCTGTTCATGGTTCTGAAACGAGAGCGCTTGTTTCAACAGAATATTTGTCTGAAATAACCAGTCGAGATCAATTAACTTGCCCTGTAAGATTTTTCTTCCTTCTGAGCATTGTCTCTTGACATTTCTTGGCTCGGCTTCACTGGATCTTTTAGTCATTACCATATCTATGAGAATCTCTAAAGGTTTGAATGTTAGGGTTTCAGTGGTTTGAAGATTAGGGTTCATGAGCAGAGGTGCGGTTTATATATTCGAAAAGTTTTTGATGGAAATGAAGTGGTTTAGAAGTCGAAAGGGTTTCTGAAAACCTTGATTCCCTTGTTTTTGATAATCATTACATATATTTAAAAATATATAAAATAGATTATGTAGACAAAAGAAACTTATTCCGTTTTAAAAACAAAATAGCAAAAAAATATTTTAAACGGAATTAAAAAAAATTGCGAAATAAATTTTTATTTAAAATCAAATAAACCTAGCTCCCCCTTAATAAATTCGATCCTTGCAGTGGGAAGTGGTTTAGAAAAAATATCTACTAATTGAATTTCAGTATTTATAAATTCTAAAAATATATCCATTTTAATAACATGATCTCTTAAAAATTGATGCTTTATATCAATGTGCTAAGTTCTTGAATGACTAATAGGATTTTTTTAAATATTAATTGCACTTGTATTATCACATAAAATAGGTGTATTATTAAAATTCAATCCAAAGTCTATAATAGTGTTTTTCATCCAAAACACTTGTGCATAGTAACTACCAGCAGAAACATATTCTGCCTCGGCTGTTGACAAGGCAACTGAATGTTGTTTTTTACTAGACCATGACACCAAAGACTTTCCCAAAAAGTGACATGTTGCTGATGTGATTTTTCTATCTAATATACAACTTCCAAATTCAGCATCTGAATATGAAATAAAATTAAAATCATAAGTTTTAGGATAAAGAAGAGATTGAAAAATAGTTCCTTTTAAATATCTGAAAATTATTTTAACGGCAGTTAGATGGGATTCCTTAGGATTTGATTGAAATCTTGCGCAAAGACATACTGAATACATTATATCTAGCCTACTAGTAGTAAGATATAATAAACTACCAATAATACCTCTATATAACTTGTTGTTAACTGATTTTCCAGTTTCATATTAGTACACATAAGAGTTGTAAATGTCTTGCTATTTTCAAGTCCAAATTTCTTAAGTAAATCAGTAATGTATTTTCTCTAATTTAAAAAATTTCCAAAATGTTTTTTGATAAATTTGAAGTCATAAGAAAAAATTTAGTTCTCCCATCATATTCATTTCAAATTCTTTTTGCATTAACTTTGAAAAGTCATGACAAATGGTTTTATTAGTTGATCCAAAAATTACATCGTCAACATTAATTTGAACCAATAAAATATTATTTTTTATAGTTTTCTTAAAGAGTGTTGGTTCTTCCATTCCGACAGTAAAATTATTTTTCAAAAGAAAAGAACGTAATATTTCATACCAAGCTTTAGGTGCTTGTTTAAGGCCATAAAGAGCTTTAGTAAGTTGAAAAAAATAATCTGGTTTTTGAGAATTTTCAAAACCAGGAGGTTGCTCAACATAAACATCCTCTATAAAATAAGAATTTAAAAAGGAAGATTTAACATCCATATGAAATAATTTAAAATTCATATAAGATTCATAGGATAAAAGGATTATAATGGATTCTAACCTAGCTAAAAATGAAAAAGTATCATCATAATCTATTCCTTCTTCTTGATTGTATCCTTTAGCTATAATCTTGCTTTATTTCTAGTTATTGTGACTTGGTCATCCTGTTTATTTCTAAAGACCCATTTGGTTCCTATTACTGGATAATTATTAGGTCTTTCCACTAATTCCCAAACATCATTTCTTTTAAATTGGTTTAATTCATCTTAAATTTCTATTACCCAGCTTTCATCATTTAAATATTCTTCTATAGTCTTGGGTTTTTGTTGAGATAGGAAGGCAGATAATTTCACTAGGTTTCTTATGTTTCTTCTAGTTTAAATTCTTGTATCTAAGTCACCAATAATAGTATCTAAAGGGTGATTCTTTAGGGTTATAGACTTTCTAGGAAAAAAATTTAAAGGTTGTTCGGTATCATGTTCTTCTAAACTGGACTGAATTTCTTTTATATTATTTTCAAAATCATACTTTAAGTTCTCAAGTCTCATGTAATCATTAGAGTCAAGTTCATCCATTTGATATGTACTTTTCTCAAAGGGATCAGATTCATCAAATATTACATGAACTGATTATTCAACAATCCTTGAATTCTTATTATAGACTCTATAAGATTTGGAGGTAGCAGAATATCCTAAGAAAATACCTTCATCGGATTTTGGATCAAACTTACCAAGATTATCTTTAGTGTTCAAGATGTAAACCTTGCATCCTAAAACTTTAAAGTAATTTACTTTAGGTTTTATGTTATTCCATAGTTCATAGGGTGTCTATTTCAAAATAGGTCTAATTAAAACTCTATTAATTATATAGTAGGTTGTATTCAAAGCTTCTGACCAAAAATATATAGGTAGGATATATTCATTTAACATAGTTCTATCCATTTCTTGAATTTTTCTATTTCTCCTTTCTACAATCCCATTATTTTGAGGTGTTATTAGTGTAGAAAAGTTATGTTTAATACCCATGTTTGAGCAAAAGGAATTAAATTTCTGATTCTCAAATTCTCCACCATGATCACTTCTCAATGAGATTATATTAAAACCTTTTTCATTTTGAATATATTTTCATAAACTTTCAAATAAAGTATATCCTTCATTTTTTAATTTCAAAAAGAAAGTCCATGTAAATCTTGAATAGTCATCATCTAAAACATATACATATAATTTACCAGCTAAGATTTCTACACATGCGGGTCCAAACAAATCCATATAAATAAGTTCTAGAGGTTTAGATGTAGAAACTTTATTAATAGATTTGAAGGGTGATTTGTGTTGCTTTCCAAGTTGACATCCATCACGAAATCTGTCACATTCAAATTTGAGACTAGTTAAATCAAAAACTAAATGTTTCTTAGATAAATTTTTTAAAACATATATATTGCAATGTCCAAGTCTCCTATGTCGGATCCAACATTCACATACTTTAGCAGTCAAGATGTTTACTTGTTGTTTACACAAGGAATTTAAATCCAAATCATATACATTTTCAGTTCTTGGTGCTTTAAATTTAAACAGTTTATCTTTAGAAACATTACAACAATTGTTAGTAAAATCAACAGTATATCCATCATCAAAAAGTAGAGAGATACTTATCAGATTGTGTTTTAATCCTTGTACATAAATTACTTTGTTGATTGAGACTATTTTTTGATCTCCAATAGTTCCAATGCCAACAATTTTTTCTTTTCCATTGTCGCCAAATGTGAAAAGTCCTCCTTCCATTTTGAGTGAGTGAAGAAAAATTCAATGAGTTTCCACTCATATGCCTTGAGAAACCACTGTCCATGTACCATATATCTTTTCTTCTCTGGTGGCCTGCTACCTGCAAAGACATTCAAACAAATTTCTTTGGTACCCATATTTTTTTGGGTCCAGGGGTGTTAGCTAGCAATGATCTCAGTATCCAGATTTTCTTTGTTCTTTCAAAATCAACTGAATCATATAATTCTTTTGAAACATAGGCTTTCTTAATACCACAAATTTTAGGCAGTCTTAAGAAACATTTTTTAGCTATATGTCCCTTTGTTCCACAAAAGTTACAATTAACCTTTTTAAGGCTAGGAACAAAATAATTTTTATATAGCTTAGGTTTTTCTTCTTTACTGCCAATTCCAAATCTCTCCTTTTTAATGAAATTTTTTCCAAGAATTTCATTTAATGAATTATCTCCTTTTTAAAAAACCAATGTTGCCTTCTTGTAAGATTCTAATTCATCCTGTAGTGTTTTTATTCTTGATTAAAAATTAATATAGTTTGTGTTAATTGATTTGTATTTATCAGTTAATTCCTTATGTTGTTTTAGCATTGTATCTATTTCATCTAAAAAAACTTAATGTCTGTTTTTTAGTGACTTATGTTTGTTAAATAGTGAGTCATATCTTTCTTCAAGCATATTGCAGTAGGTTGCTAGTTTTTAATTTTTGTATCTTGATTTAGAATTTGATTCATTGGAGTAGTATGAGTGTACCTCATCTGTTTCTGCCATAAAAAACATGTTTGCTTTTAGATTGAATTTTTCTTTCTCTGAGCTTGATTTTGGAGAGCTACTGGAGTCTTCAGATACACTCCAAGTGGATTTCATATATTTCTTGTCTTTCTACTCATAGTCATTTCTTTTGAATAATTTCTTCTTCTTTGCATCCTTTAATTATGGGCAATCTGGTCTGATATGCCCTATATCATTGCATTAATAGCATCTTACTTCTTTATCATCTCTCTTAAAAGATTTTTTGAAGCCTCTTTTCTTGCTGTAGAACTTTTTAAATTTCCTGGCTAGCTGAGCCAGCTCTTCATCTGAGTTTGATGAGTCAGAGCTCTCTGATTTATCTTTGACTTCTCTATTATTCATCTTTCTATTATTTTTTTGTGAAGTTACTTTCCAGGCAGTATCTTCTCTTCTTATAAGCACTTTATGTTCATTATCCTCATCATGCATTTCATATTCATACATCATCAATGTACCAATCATCTCTCTCATCGTTATATTTTTGATAGGTGTTGATTGTCTAATTGTAGTAGAGATACCATTCCATCGAGTAGGAAGTACCCTCAGTACTTTTAATGCTTGATCAGCCTGTTTGATAGGTTCTCTAGAGTTGTTATATTATTGACAGTTTCTTTCAATATCCCATTAATTTGGGTAATGCTTTCTCCTTCAAACATTCTAAAAGTATCAAATTTCAGCTTTGCAGTTGTATATCTCATTTTTCTCACATTGTATGTTCCTTCATATGCCACAACTATTGTTTGACACATCTCATATGTTGTCGGGCACTGAGATACTCTATTAAATTTATCTGGTCCTAGACCGCAGATCATTTCATTCATAGCCTTCGAGTTCATATCATACTCTGCCTTTGTAGCAGCACTCCATGTCTCATGATTTTCAAGAATTTCATAAGGAGTCAGAATCTTGGAATAGAATTTATATCCGAGGTTTTTTCGATATATTATCATGCACGATTTCCAGCAGCCATATTTATCTCCATTGAAATATGGTGCTCTGACTATTTACATCACTTCTCTTTTATCAATCATGATGCTCTGTTATATAATCTTTTAAAATATTATAGCTTTCTAAGGCTCTATCAAAACCTCCATCTGGTACCAATTTTTGGATCTTGAATAAACAGATTATACACAAGAGGGGGTGAATTGTGTCTTTCAGATTTTTCATTAACTCTTCAATTGAATGAGTTCTGTCCTCTATGATTTATCAGATTTGATTATGAAGCAGAAATAAATAAAAGTTGGGACACAAAGATGTATAGTGGTCCGGGGAACAGAAGGCCCATAGTCTACTCCACCAACGATCAACTCGACGAGCTTGGTGATTTTCACTATCTGGTCCTCGTTTCAACAGACCGGTCCACAACTGAATACATGAAGTTGACATCTTTATAGTCCATGGAAAAAAAATCATTCTGGTTCAAACAGAAACCTAAAACGCTTAGAACGAGTAACTGGTTTCTCAAGAATAAAAATAATTTCAGAAAGAATTTTTCAGTTGATCTTCACAATTGCAACAGAATGCAATTGACAGCAGATGGATCATCATCTCTAGAAATATTTATTTTCAAAACAAAGAAATTATGAGTTGATCCGGTAGTAGTAGATATAGAGATAGAGTTCAAAACTTCAGAAGTAGTAGATCCACAGTAGATATTAGATGTATAACAAGTGAATCTTCTATCGAGTTCATTCTTCTTAAATGAACAGAGCTTTGACGCTCCTTTTTGAATTAGCAGATCAACGTGATTTTCTACAGTCTCTTTTTTCCACCTTTTTTAATATATTTATCCCCAATCTCTCGTATATATGGTGTTTTATCAGAGATAACATATATAATTAATATGAGCATATCTCTTTCACATTTAGATCTATAAAAGTTTCCTTCTGATTCGCAATATTCAAAAATTTGAACTTACAGAGTATTTTTAACTTCCCTGAAAACTCGGAATAAAAAGGTCCTTTTAATTCAATATTTAATCCAAGAATAAAATGTCTTTGAATCATTCAATGTCGTACATTAAAAACAACTTTAAAACCGGCTTTAAATCCGCCCAATAATTAGCTTGCTGACCATTGCATAAAAATATCGTCTTTCAATCTTTCCAACACCAAATGTAAGGTTGATGACGTGGCCTCCAAACGTAGGGTTGATAACATAGTCTTTAAACGTAAGGTTGACAACGTAAGGTTGAATCATAAATGTAAGGTTGATCATCCATACTTTTTCGTCAACTCTCAAAAGTATGGTAAAATATCCATACTATTACTTGATCTATACTTTTCCAAGAACGTATGGTTGTTTACAATAGTAAGGTTGATGAACCATACTTTTCAGAAACAAACGTAACATTTAGTACTTACGTACGGTTCTCCTTTCATACTTTTCTGATAACCAAAACATAAGGTTCCTTCCTAATGTAAGGTTCTTCTTCCATACTTTTCTGAAAATGTAGGGTTTTTTAACCATACTTTTCTCTTATCTCAAAAAGTATACATGCTTTTCATCCTTATGCTACGTTTATCCACATAGGGTATGAACAGTGATTCCATGATGTGCTTAAAGTAGATTCCGAACATGTAAGGTATGAATAGTGATTCCAGGGCGTGCTTAAAGTAGATTCTGAATAAGTAATAAATTCTCGTTATTTCAAGAGTAAAATAAATTAAAAAATTCCTGAAAAATACTAAATAAAGTTATTAGAAAATAACTAAGGGTATTTGTGAGCATCAAAATTATCATAGAGCGATAGAGTATTATTTTCAATAATCTCCCCTTTTAAATAACATTATTATATATTGTTGAAAACAATACTTTGCTCAATAGGTCCATGGACTAGTACTGACCGAAGATTAAGGGATAGGAGCAACAATACCAGATCCAGAGGTCTTAGCCAAGCAGACCAAGGAGAAAGGGGAGCCATCTAATGGGTTCTTTAGGATGTCCACTCAGGATCCTAAGAAAAAATTGTTTCGTGTGGAACTTCCTCACAACACTGTCCACCCCAAGGTTTGGAAAACCTAAGATGCATGTAGACAGTTCCTCAACACCAATAAGTTGTGGGATCATATGAATGGTTCTGGGATGTAGTTGGATAAGATCAGATTTTCTAATGGATGATTCAATTCATCCTAGGAAGATGGTGAAAGATTCATTATGGAACTAGAGGAATTAGTGAATTTCCAAGGCACTGTACGTCTAAAAAAGATCATGTGTGGGTGACACTAGACATAAATTATCCCCTGATGCTATCAAATTCTCATATGGATGAACCCTTACACTTTTCATACACTCATATGGATCTTATTGGGAGGAATTTAATGAAGTGATCCTCTAGGAGGAGGATAAAGAAGTATCTTTGAGGTAAGCCTATTTGGAGGAAATCGAGATAGTATCCTTGGAGAACACCTCCTTGGAAAGGTTTGTTGAAGCCCTTGAATTATGTGTTAACCCACTTCCCTATACAATCATCTCTCTCATGCTTTATATAGATTCTCAAATGACATCTGTTCCACATAGAAGAATCATATATTGGTGATCCCCTCTCATGGAGATGAAAACCCTAGGGCGTTAGAAACATCTCTTCACCTTTGTCAGTTTCTAGCTTCATGAAGTCATACATGTTTTTTATTCAACCAGAATGACTAATATGATCTCTACAGGAACCATACTAGGGATAGAGGGTGCTATAATTGTATGAATGATTAGAGGACCCATGTATCCTTTCCTAATTGGCGTTCAAGTCCTTACAGGTCCAGGTATCTAATTCAACCAGACCATGGTTTTTGAGGAGCAACCAAGTGTGATCGTGGGTGGTGTCACTCATGGGGTGGATTCTAGAGTTGATAGGGACAACATTATTGAGATATAATTAAGTTATAAGGATCAACCAGATGATATGGAGCACTACCCATCAAACATGATTCCAGAGGAGGATTCCACTACAGAACTCTTGGTTTCATTTTTAGAGTACGAACATACAGATTCGGTGAAGATGTATCATTCTGATTTTGATGCGGTCGAGGACAGTTGGTCCACCCAATGATGATCATGGAAGTTAATCAAAAACTTCTTAAAAAAACTCTGGAGTCAAAGTGGGTAAAAAAAATGGTATCACTTCACCATTGGTTGTGTGATATGTGTGCTAGAGGGGCTGATGCATGAGATCCACATATGTTGATTCAGGACTACCTCGCTGAGAAAATATGAGAAATCATTCACCATATGGATGTCTTCTAGAATAAAGGGAATCCCATCAACACTTAGAATATTAACATGGTAGAACAAGTGGTCCATCACTTGTATGAATAGTTAGATGAGTGTTTCTCCTTCATTTATACTCAAATAGAGTTTGTCGTGCGACTAAGGGATCAACTGGTAGAAACCCAAGAGCAGATGAGGAATGAATCGCACTAGGTGTATGATCATTGGATTGAGTGGTACCAAGAAAAATTCAAGGTGAATGGGCTTCTTTCCTTGGGTATTGATGAAGTGATGGAACTTAGAAGGAAACATCAGGCCTTGGTGGGAATGAACCAAAAGGTTGTGGAGCTAAAGTGCTCCATCGAAGGGTAATATCCAAAAGAGCCATGTTTTTACAAAATTCTGAAACATGCTTTCATTATTGTCTATTTTGGATTGTATGCATGTAAAATTTTATTTAAGGTTTCGATTATCTCACTTCAACCTGTCTATGAGAAAACCAACAACCAATCCCTAATATATTATGGTTCTTTCCTAGGGTGAGAAACAAGGGATGACCACATAATTGTTCACTTTTTAAGAGAGTATCGTATAATCATCGAATACTAGGGGTCTTCTAATGTTTATTGACCACCCATCATACTCAGGATAATAGAGGTTTCCAATAGAGAATGTATCTCTTGGGATAGGCAATTCACTTTCCCCAATGTGCGCTAGTGCACGAGTAGGACAACACAAAGGGCATTGGAATCAATCCAAACAAAGGGAATTGAAAAGTGTGATTCATAATACCAAGAATTATAAACATAATGGTGATGGCATGCTAGTACGGGATAACTACTGACCATGTTCAAAACACAATATCTACACCACTAACCTGAAATAGAGAAAAACAAACAAGGGTCAATTGCTGACAATGTTAGAAACATTGGTATCAGTCTCAAATTGTTGTCCAATGTCTTCTGAGGTGTTGGAATAGAAAGGTAGGTGAGCCGATGTGGCATGGGACCATGCTATTAAGGGGTGACTTCAGACATGAAAGTGTATGATGATCTGAATAAAAGGACACGTAAAGTGTGGAGTGGAGTAATGAAATTTTTGAAAAGATTCCAACACTCTCAAAGTTACACCACCACAACTTAGAGCACAATGGTTGGATTTTAGCAGTATGAACAAAGATCAAACCTATTTTCTAGGAAGGACCACTCTAGAGAGGGACTATGATACTTATAGTTTCATGTAATGTAGGCGATGATGATAAATGGAAAAGTTTACCCTCATGTGATCAGGATGCATCTCACAGTTTAACATCATGTGATGAGGATGTCTCACAATGTTTAAATTCATATTGAATGTAACATGGTAGGTAGTTTAGAGTCATGTTTCATGGACTATGGAAATGTATTTCCCCAAAATATTTTCTTGTTATGGAAGAAATAAACAGGGCATGAATGAGGAAAATGAGGCTTACGTAGTATACAAGTATCAGGGAATAGACGGCGAGAGGCACATGTGATGTTGTAAGGGGTAAACTCAAAATGAAGATTAGAGCCTAAGGTCATAAATATTGGACAAGAAATAAGACTAAGGTGATAAAAGAATAATTATCCCATGGAAGGTCCTAAAGACAAATTTTTTAAGTTTCACTACATATCCCATAAGGAAGGGAATCAATCTATATATAGTTATTGAAAAAATCGTAATACGAGACCCCAAATGTTGGGAGAAATCCTTATTGGTAAGGAAGATGAAATATCCCATGATTATCATGGAGAATCATGAACTTTTTCAGGGTAGAAACACTATTTAATGACATGCATAAGACATTAGATCTTCATTTAGGGTCATAGAGTTTTCACTGAAGATGGTAGCTCTAGTAGATGTGTAGTGTGGAAATATAGAAATTCGACATGAATGAGGCCAAAGAGGTCCTAAATTTCATCACACATTCCAAATAAGGAATCAAACACAGTTTAATGTAATAATTCTTGGATTATTGGGTTCTTCTCCAATAGAAAAACATAATAATGTGAGGTGACGAACCCGACATGAATGAGGACCAAGTATTCCCATCACCATACAACATATTCCTAGTTAGACATACATACAGTTTAGAGTCATGATGTTTGAACTTGAACCCCTAGTTTAAGGTTGTAGAGTTCAAACCATATTAGGGGCCAATGGTTTGAAAAGGTTTATGAACCTAGGGCTAGAACCAAATACAAAATGTTTGGGTGTATATATGTATCCTGAGAGTATTGGAATTAAACCATACATAGTTCTCAAAATTCTTTTCAGTTTAACATCATGGGGTATGGACGTGGAGGAGGCATCTCAAAATGGATGTGTATGGAGTGGTTGATAGATACCATATATGAATGAGGACAAGAGAGGTCCACACAACACCACACACTCCCTATAGAATCATGAAGAGGCTCTTAGTTTATGTTCGTAGAGTTTGTACCATAAGGTTGTGAAGCTCCTCTATGTGAGTATAACCCAACCAGGACCCCTAAAACCATGTGATCCATTATCATTGTGGGAAACAAGGAGTGATGTTTGGATTTACCCATCATATGGGAGCACAAAACAATGGATGATAAATTCTAGGTGGGAAAGTATCAACCACACTAACATTCCCACTCAATGCATGCAGATGCACATTGGGAAAACAACTGGGGCATTATAGATCCACCAAAACATAAGGAGGTGGAAATTTTGAATTATAGTACCAGATATATAGAACACAATGAGGGTGAAATGATTATGGGGGACAACTATTGACCATGTTCGAAACATAGATTACATATTGTGTTGTAGGGGTTGGGGATAGAAAAATGAGGTTCGAACACACACCATGTTTGAGACAAAGGCCGTGTCTCAAACTTTCATCCAATGGCATTTGAGGAGTTTTCCTAGAATGGTAGGTGGTCCATGCATCTCAGAAACATATTGTTAGGGGGTCCTATCAGTCATAGAAGATGATGGGGTTCTAGGTAAAGGGACGTGTGAAACCTGGAGGTGGATTGGGGAATGTCCATATGGAATACAACACTCCGAGTCTCATATTAATGCATATTAAAATGTGTTGGTGTGGAACATCCATAGGTAGGATCAGATCTATTCGCAAGGATTGGGTTCCAAGGGGGTCCAAATTCTAAGATGGAATTTAGAGTAAAGTTCCCCGACGTCGTGAAAATATTGAGGTCATGTTTCTCATAACAAAAATGTTGTATAGTTTAGATTCATATAGCTTGGAATATAGGTGCCTCGTTTAACATCATGTTCCTCAAACGTACTTGTGTAGTTTAACATCATGTGGTAAGGAAAAAAATGTCACACAATTTATCATCATGTGATTAAGAGATTACATGGGAGATATAGTGGGATCCCAAAGGAGAAATGAAAGGTCCGAAAAATAACCCGGTGTGAATGGGGGACAAATGAGGTATGCATCATGCCACACACCCTCAAAAGGGGGAACCCAGGCCAAAGGGAAAAAATATGAATTATTTATTCTACGGGTAGGCCTAGGGACAAAATGTGTGGGGGTTGATACGTATCCTGTGAGGGTAGTAATCAAGCCACACATAGTTATTAAGGATGGAATGGAATATTTATAGTGAAAAAAGGGGATATATCCTCTCGAACAAGAAAATTGAGGTTTTTACACATTATACTGTCATGATAACTTGTACACTGAAAATATTAATTTAAGATCATAGATTTCAAATCGATTAAAGAAGAGATGTGCAGTGAGGCTCCATGAGTCAACCTAACATAAATGGGGATGAAAGGGGACACAGTGCATTTGACACTTCTAAATGATACTAATACCTAGAGGCTGAAGGGTTTAGTTTGGGAATGAAACTAGAGATGATGTTTCCAAGATTTTCTACATATCCAATGAAGATATGAATCAATCCAAACATATTTATAGAATATGGCATGGTAAGGGACATATGCTTAGGGAAGATATGAAAGCATAGTTTTGTTTATCATCATATAGCCAGGATAAAAAATATATAGTTTAATGTCATACAGTAAGGATAAGCGTTGTCATGCAATTTATCATCATGAAACAATGATGTTGGAGGTATTATTTTTAGTTCATAGAGCTCATACCAAAGGATGAGTATCCTATAGAGAAAATATGCATTGCGGCACCATGAAGCAACCCGATGTGAATGAGGAAAAATTAGTCCACACAGCATGAAACATTCCAAATAATGAATCACACATGGTTTAACATCATAGGGGATGGTATAGAGAAAAAAGTTTTGAAAACGTTTATGTTTGGACCTAGAGATGAAGTGTCTGGGATTGCCTATGTATCTCATACGGATGGAAATCAATCCAATCATAGTTATCAAATTCTATGTATTTTAATATCAAGAATTAAGGACATGTAGAATGATTTAACATCATGGAGGACATAGAAATTTATAATCATGCAAGAAAAATGAGAACTTTCATTTTAAGGTCATAAAAAAGGACCATAAATGATATGCAGTTTAACATCTTGCAGATAGGATGAAGAATTTAACATCATGCATGATTTTACTACATACAGTTTAAGGTCATGGTTCCTAGACCCAGGCACCCTGTTTAACATTGTGTTCTTGGGAAAAAAACTCCTAGTTTAAGGTCATAGTGTTTGGACCATGTCACCCAGTTTAATGTATCGTACCAAGGAATTAAACTCCAAGTTTAAAGTCAAAGAGTTTGGACCCTGGTGCCCAGTTTAACATCATTTTCCTGGGATGAGAAATAAACTTATGCAATGTACTATTTGAGGAACTTGGAATTGGTGGGGGTGATTCACTCGCCATCTATGGTGACCAAAGAGTATGCACCATTGAAATAGACCATGTGGATGGTGTACGATACCTCCCATTTCTGCTCCATATATGTTAGTTTCCTACTGGATATCATTGGCATCATTAGTTCCAATAACGTGTCACTGTGAAGGAAATATCAGAGAAAATATATCTTATAGAAATCTATGGCTATCTTGTTTTAGTGCCTCTCTATATTATGTAAGGCCTAGATCCTGAAATCATTGAGGTATTTCAATTCATATAGATATACTATAGAGGTCTTGTCTAGAATCCGTTGGTTATAGAAAGATGTGCAGAGCAAAGGTAACTGAATCTCAATGGGTCAGACCACCTTGGTTCCATACACTATGGAATATGGTGTCACCTGGGTGTAATTTCCAGTCACCATCTGATATTCCCAAAGAGAATTGGGAAGCTTGTTTGAAAAACGTTTCTTAATTTGTTCCATCATCTTATGTATAATTTTGGAGAGTTTCTTCATGAACACCTCAATCATTCCATTTTATTGTGCATGATAGAGAGATGTGTGGTTGGATCACATGTTGTACTTGGTGCATAATTTCTTTTTCTCAACTACCTGAATGTTGGTTCAATTATCGGTGAGAATAGTGTGAGGGACTCTGAATTGATGGATGATGTTATATCTCACAAACTCAATGTTATAATGGGCCTTGAACTCCTTGAATGGAATTTCCTTAGTCCAGTTGGAGAAGATATCTGTTTCGATCAGAATAAACCTACACTATCCAGCTATTTCTAGTGCATAAGGTCCAATGACATCAAGACCCTAGACTAAAAAGGGACAAGAGAAAATTGTATTATGAAGGGGATCTAGAAGTCGATGAACCATGTTGTCATTCATTTGAGATGTATGGAACCACTTTTTCAACTCCATGTAGTCATTGACCATGGTAGGACAAAATTAGCCCATCCTTTGAATCTGGTATGAGATTTAAACCAGAGCAAAAGATCCCCACATGAACCAGCATAAATATACTTCATAACCTAGGGAATCTCACCTCACATAATGTAACATAAGATAATTACATCAAACCCATGCTTTTAGAGGATCTACTCAAGGCTATGACAGATCTTGAGGGTAAAATGCCATGCATACTGATAGATTTGATCAAATCCATCTCTATCTATTGATATATTTCCTTGATGGAGGTACTCAATTAATAGAGATGACCAATTAGAGGTCTCTTCTACTATTGTAGGGGGATCTCAAGGTCCTGATGTGGAAGCACCAATGGTATGATGGCTTACCAGTTGGTTTTCATTATCGTCAGGATTGAAGGGAGTGATAACCCTTCGATGTTCCACATAGATAAATAGATCGACCAAGTTAGGCTCTGTGAGATATGTTGCTAAGCTAGCTAGGGCATCAGCTCAACCATTCGTTGATTTGGAAACTTGATTGATCTTCATCTAAGAATAAAAGTAGTCCATTAGTTGTAGGGTGCGCTCTAGTAAGGACATGAGCTCTGGCTTCCTAATGACGTAGTCAGTGTTGATCTTCATGATGACTAACTCATCATCCCCCTTCATATGTAGGTGGGGAATATCAATCTTAAGAGATATATCAAGGCATTTGATGAGAGCTGCATACTCTTCCTCATTTTTGGTGTGGACTTCTGAAAAAAATAATAGATAGGGCATGACAACCTATGTAGGCGTGGTGAAAGTGATTCTCAGGATTACTCTGTTGTGTTTGGGATCATTAATCCATCCAGTGGTCAGAATTAATGTGTCACAATCAATGTGTATCTAACAATATGGAATATCTTGATCCATTTAATGTATGGAATCATATGCGAATTCAAGATTGAGGTAATTCTCTACAGGGACAGGATGGAAAACCATAATGTCTACTAGTTCCTGGCCCTTGACTACCTTATGTGAGATGAACCTAATGATGAACTGCTGAATAATCATTTCCCACAAAAATAAATCACCAGTCAACATATGTTTGTTCATAATATAGTTTAGAATATCCACACGAGAGACTAGTTTTATCTCATGATTCTATAAATAACACCACAAAATTTGAACTGAATAAACCAATGCAAGGAAGCTCTTCTCGATAGGGGTATATCTTGACACTGTGTCAAGGAGAATATGATTGAGATAGTACAAACTTTTCTCCATAACTTTTTTGTTTTTATGAGTGATACGGGTTCTAGGGGATTGTTCCACGGTGGTCACATAGTGGACCAATGAATTCTCATAGACTGGTGGAATCATAACTGGAGGTTGTAGCAGATACTTCTTGATCTTCTCAAATGTGGATTGGCACTCTTCATCACACTGGAATATGTCATCTATCATCATGATTATGGAAAGGGATTACACTTGTCAGGAAGATTCAAGATGAATCAATGTATATAATCTAAGTGGACTTTAATGCTTTAGAGCTCCCAATGGTTTTTTGAGGCATAATCTGAGTAATTTCCTTGATCTTCTACGGGTCGATCTTTATGTGTCTATATATGAAGACAAAATTGAGAAACTTCCTAGAGGTAATCCTGAAGTCAGAATTCAAGGGGTTTATCTTCAGATGGTGAGAGTGGAGGAAGCCGAACATTTTCTCAAGATCTATGATATGGTCTGTAATCTATCTGTATTTGACCACCAAATCATCCACATACCACTCCACTAACGCCTAGAGGATCAATTTGAATATATTATTAATAGAACGCTGATAAGTTTCTCCTGTATTCATCAAACCTATGTGAATTAACAGATAGAAAAATGTCCCTTGTGGTTCCCCGAGGGTAGTGAAATCTTCAACATTGAGGACCATTTGGAATTGATTATACCCGAAATACAAATCCATGAAGGATAAATCCTAAAACCCAGTAGTGGTATTGATTAACAACTCTGTCAGAGGAAGGGGAAACACATCCTTCAGATAGTGATAGTTGAGATCTCGAAAGTCGATACAAAATCTAATATTTCTTTTCTTCTTCCTGATAGGGATGATGTTGGCTGACCATATAGTGTACTCTACTTCCTTGATAAAGTTGTCTTTGATGAGTTTATCAACTTCGACCTTGATAATGGAACCCTGAGAAAGGTGTATCATCCTAGGTGGTTGTTTGAACATGTGACGACTTTCTGAGAGACCAAGGCAGTGGAGGGAGACTTGAGAGTCTAGTCCTAGAATCTCATCATATCTCTAGGAAAATACCTCACAATATTTCTTCATGAAAATCAATTACTGATTCCATTCCACTGCAAGCATAGTTGTGCTAATCAGTGTTGGCCTTGAGTCTGCCTTCTTTCCAAGATTCACATGTACCAACTCATCTATGGTGATGGAGATACCATCATTGAAGGAAGGAAGAGAACCCTATAGGTATTCTTCATCATCTGAGATATGGGAATCAATGGTGGGAGATAGTTCATCCAGTCCCAAAGATCCAAGGGGAACACTGGTGCCTGCTTTGGAGAATTTTTAATCTTTAATAGGGAAATCGTACACTATTGAAACCATGGAAACAAAGGTTGTGGACCCAATTCCTTCTGTACTTTTACTGTGGGGTCCACGCTTTAGGGTTTCAAATGAGTTGTGCTGGTTCAACTTGTACTGATTGAACACAACTCAATGGAATAAGAAACTCTAGCAAACAAATGTAGCAATTGTGTGAACCTTTTGATACCTAATAGGTGTAGGGGGTTCTAATATCACATGATCTTGACCTGTATAAGAGTATGGGGAAATCTTATGATGTTCCTAATAGTTAGGAATGTTTCCTCCCCTTATCTCAGAAATGGTGAAGCAATGTTCCAAGTATGGACTTGTGCCCTCCAATTGGCGAATTAAGAGGATGAAGGCATTGTCCAAGTTTTCCCAGGGGTCAAAAATAATGGTAGTGTGCTCAAAATCATTATTTTTTAACTTCTTTTCCTTTTTTCATAATATTATTCATCTAGATAGAGGTCTTTTCAAGAGGCAAAGGGATATGAATTACCTTAGAGCATGCCCACTTGACCAATGAGGGAGTACTTGAGGCTTAAATAACATGATGAAGTAACTACTACATAAATATGGAGCTAGGGTCTACCCATAAATGCATTGTAGGTGGTATCATGTGAGATAACCATGAACTTAGTGGATTCAATTAGTACAAAAACTCTGTATTTAGGAAAAAATTTCCATAAGGCATCTACTAGGTCCTATGATAACCCTGAATCTTCAGGTCAAAGGGAGTCGAGACTACCTTAGTCAGTCCTAGCATGCGAAGCATCTAGGTTGGGATTAGATTGATACCATAACCTATTTTGAAAATACATAGGCAGAATTCCACACCATTGAGATGACCAGTGACAAACAGCAGACAGATACATCCCTATATAGGGGAGCCCTCATATTATTCTAATATTGAAATTTTGTCTTGGAATTCCACTTTCTCGACTTCCTCAGTATTTAAGTTTTATGCGGCCACTACCTCTGTTTCAATCTGAAGGGGTATTTTTAAATCCTCTTGGATGGATTCACACATATCTTCTAATAGACAGAGGTCCTCAATAATCGATATATTCAGTGGAATTTTGGTGAGATTATTAAGAACATCACACTTCCTCCCTAAGCACACATCTGTGGAAGCTAGAGTTATTACTAGTGTTGCTGGCCAGACCGGATGATTTTGGCTACTACTGGTGATGTCCCATTGATCACTAGCTAAACAACACAAAATTACTATCATCTAACTATTAGCTGTATCTGGTTTGGCCATAGTTGGGTACGACAGATCATGACATGGTCGTGGAGGCTCTACCTGGTTGAGTATCATGAATGGAAATGTCAGCGAATCTGAAGATATGGGATGAGAGGAATGGTCATGCTGAGCTCTGCTTTGAGTCTGCTATCTAGTCTTGGTGGCATGCACATCTTGGCTGGAAGCACTGGCCTGAGCATTCCAATGATTCACATATCAATTTCCCCGTTGATGGTGGAATCAACCAGAATCATTAAGAGGATATTCTTGATCCTCATCATCACTGGGAACCATGTAAGGGTCCCCCTGCTTGACAGTATTCACTGAGAAATAATCTTGATCATCATACTAGAAAAATTATGGGGTTCACTCCCTTTTATAGGGTCATGAAGACTCTGATAGTGTGGGATTGTTTTTTCATCGGTGGGGGATTTTGTTTCCCTTTCATCATTGGCTCCTACTCTTATAAGAAGGAGAAGTATGAGATGTGGATGCGGTAGAGACAAAATAAGGAGGTGTGTAAACTTCCAGAGACTCGGGCCAATTCAAATGGGCACAAATGATACCAAATTAATGACCGAATACTCTATGGTATAACCAATCATCATACTTCCAAGACCCATGACTGGAGACCTATTGTCATTCACCATTGATATCACTATCAGGATTTACAAAAATTCACTCCACCTATGTTGCGGTAGGGTCCAATTTGTCTACATATTTATCAACATAGTCCCAGAGCTATTCATTGAACACATAACATCATTGAACGGTATTCCTAAGGATTCGGTGATAAGGGAAATAATTAGGGCTATAAGTGAGATCGGCCTCCTGGGGTTTCCTACATTCTAGAAAATTTAGAATCCCTTGATCCAAATAACATTAGAGATAACCATGAACTTTGGCTTCATCAAATGAGTAGGTCAGGTTTCTCCTGTCAGGGAATGGAAAATTGAGAGCTTGGCCCTGATGAGGGGCCAGATCCTAAAGGGGGTATAGAGCTTGATTGTCTCGCCTAGGAGGTGACTCTTGATGGGGTGGTTCATTATGATTCATTGATGGGTGATATTGAGCCTGACATTCATGTCTTTGGTGGGGATGCATATGAGGATATTCTGGTAACAATTATAGTGGGTTGGGGGCCTCTACTCATGCGACTATAGTAATTTCATCCATTTAGGATCTTCTTGAAGGAGTTGGAAGAGGCAAAAGTCATTCTTACGTAGCTTACTATAAGGATTCCTCTAGGAACTGATCTTTATCAGTGAAATACGAAAATACACTTGGGAAATTTTGAGTGATGGGGAAGGGAACCAATTCAGTCTTTACATTACCCACAAAAATCTTCAATAATTGTTCATGAGTTAGAGACATGTTTACTGAATACATGAGGCCCTTCCACCCAATGACAAAGTCTATGACTGACTCATATGAAAATTTTATGCACTTGAAGAGGATGAAAATACTTATTTTGCAAATGGTGGAGCTAAATTGATAAATTGACTACCTTCCAAGATCTTCCCAACCAGTAATTGACCCAAAGAGTAATTGGTTGTACTATATAATCATAGGCCCTTCGAATTTCTGTATGAAACACTAGTTCTTTTCGGATTCCTGTTGTGCTATAGTTAACAACATGGGTCCACACATTGGAATATAGTGGGTCAAATGATAAAGTGGGTTTCCCATCCAATTAAATGGGAAGAAAGTAGGATTCCCAAAAATCTGGGCGTTCCAATATATCATCCACCTACATAAGATATGACTTTCCATCTGGTGGGATCGCCACCTATCAAGTCTCAAGGAGAATTAGGTGGGCGATGAGAGCAGTCATTGGATCATCCTAGTGAGTATTCCTATCTTGGTGAGTATTCTTGACCACCAAAGTGTTAGAAGACTCTTCAACATGGTAGGTAGGTTCAATGGATCACAGAAAAACTAGCACGTCCTATAAAACCACTCGAGGAACAACCTGTGGAGCTTATAGAGGAACGATTTAAGCCACGTCTCGAGGAGGATTATCATGAATATCGAATAGATCTGGTGATATATAATGTGGGAATTTTCTATAGGCTTCAGTCACTACTTTTTCAAGCAGTATGAACTTGTCAAGACCAACATGAGGCAACTCACCAAGAAGGACTTGCAGATTCTCCTGCATCCCCGGTGGAGGATGGACATGATCGTATCAAGGACCATTGTAGTCTAGTATCTATTCTACTAGGTGCTTAGTGTGAAGCTCATCAATGCTATTTTATTGTTCAGAATGATGTTGGAGAAAAGGGTCCCTATCAGGATCAACCGCTATCTTCTATACTGAACCAGATGGGTCAATGGGCTTAAAGGTCCCAGTACCTCTATTACCCTTATTGGGTATCGACCGAAATGCAATGACTCAAAATATTTTTCAAGGCCATGTATCTATCTTTTATAGTGAGAGATGGTGCCCATATGATTTTCCACATGCTACTGCACTACCCCAAGAAGAAATTTATCTTTTTTAATCCCTTCCTCAATACCATTTTCCTTTAGCGGATTAAGGTCATCCATATTCACCATTACTACATCCAATAGAATATCCTTTATATCACATGACAATTTGAGTTGGCGCTAGATCAGAAAAAATTAAAGAGCATCATACTACCCCCAAACATGAATCTGGATGTGTGGGAATGCCTTCTACATAATTCTATGGATAATATTGAAGCTCTAGATGCATCACTGACGAAGGGTCCAATGATAGCCGAGTGACATGGGGTGATGAGCCACTGGATGCACTACTAGCTCAATCATGCGAAAATATTGCAAAATATCGTCGAAGTGATCCTAGATATTTTGGTAAGTCATATGATGATTTTGGAGGAGAAAATGTGTCACCAAAATGGTCCGGAAGAAGCACATAACCTCATCTTGGGTGAGGGATTTCAGAATGTCGATGTTTGGGACTGTAATTGGCCACAACATCATAGACAACTAATCCATGACAAGGGTTTCTCCTAGGATTACCTTATCAAAGGAAGTATATGTATCTTAGTTTCCCCATTATTATGTTCAGTATAGCTAATGAACTAGAAATTGAACTGATATATACCACTTTAATGATAGACTGGTCAGTGAAGAAAACATTGTGTGTGCTGACTGGTCGCCACTCACTAGGCCATCTCTCGATGGCGACGCCAGCCGCATCACCATGTCCTTGTAGGACTGAGTATTTACCACTGCTTCATATGTGAAGACAAGTATCTATCATCAATGAGTTTTATGGGTTCTCATCATCTACCATGCCCCAAAATAACTCTCTGTTATCTCGTGTTTCGGTAGATAACACAACGAGCGATGATATAGAGGGTTGGATGGAGAGACTCTGTAAGGGAGCCGAATCTCCCACCACATGCATGTACTTGTGAAGGGATTTGATAATATAGTGTATCTCTCCTTCTAGGATGAAAAATATCACAATTTGGTATCCTTCCCTAGACATAGATATAGAGGATCAGGGTGTAGGCTCCATCATTAAGTCACATGTTGCATAAAAATATGAGAAACATTCTAGGTTGACAATGATCCAACACTTATGAGTATTTTTTCATTAGCGATGACTATCCTCCCTTCTAAATCAAGAAGGATCTTTAGGGTATGGTATTTCTTCAGTATGGGGAGGACCTCTATACAGATTGGTGTTGGAGTGGGGAGGACCTCAGCTTGAGCTGGATGGGATATAGGCCAGGCATCTACATTTGTTGTTGTCGGAGTGGGGAAGACCTTTTCTTTGGTGATTTGAGTTGCGAGGAGCACATGGGCATATATCAAATGATACATGGGGAGGACCTCCATGTTGGTGATCTTGAGTATTGTGAGGACCTTTTTACTGGAAACTAGATGTGAGGGGAGGACCTCCATGGCTGGGAGTATTGGAGCGGGGAGGACCTCCACTGATGCTAGTGAGAACATGGGGAGGACCTTAATGTCGGATACTTGTGGCTTGGGGAAGGCCTCCATTATAGTTGGAAGTGGTATCATGAGTAGGATATTCATACTAGATTAAGCATATAGGGGGAGGAACTCCATGTTGAATGTCGATGAATTGGGGAAGGCCTCTCCTTTAATGACTGCCAGAGCGAGGAGGACCTCCACTATAGCTGATGAGAACATGAGGAGGACCACCATGAGGGGTATGATAGTAGAGATGAAATCCACTCTGGATAGTGATGATATGAGGAGGACCTTAGTACTTGATCACATCATCATGGGTCGGCCCGCGATGGCTGCTGAACGAGTCAGCGACCGAAAGAGTCAACCTAGATTGTCTTTGAGGCTGTTGATGTCACGATTCGAATTGGGCATACATTGATCTAGGATATATTGTAGTAGGGTCTTTGTTGAAGGAACAATGGTTGAAATAGGACACTAAATCTGTAGAAGATGATACCCTCTAATGGGTATCTTTTTGATCGTGTGCCTGACATTGTCATCGGGTCATCTAGATCGGGGTCGGTAGAGCAGGGTTGTAGACTACTTGATATTCAACCTAAGGTACTAGTAATTAGTGTCATTGACAAGGCCTCATGGGAACCCTCATTAGCGTACCTCAATTGATAGTCATTGATGGGATGAACTAGATTTCCCTTACCTCATCGACATAGGGGAGTGAGTAACATGAGCTTTCTGGGGAGAGGCTCTTGAAGTGGTTTGAAGTCGGAGAGAAGAGCATTGTTTCCTTACATGGCCCTTGGGGTGGTGGTGATGGCGAGGCACATAATCCTCCAGGTCTTGTTGGCCCATGTCCCTTATGGGAATGACCCCTACTACTCATACCATTGTATGAGAGCATAGATCACCCTTCTCTAAAAAGTCTTTGAGGGTGAGATAGAGTGTGGGAACCTGATAGTCGTGGTTGTGGATAAAGTCATATTGGAGGTGGAGTCATACGATATTGTCGCATTGTTGTTCCAATGGGACCTAAGTATGCAGTAAGGGGGAGATTGATTACTTGTGCCTAGGATCCTGCAATGCAGGAAGATTCCACCATCGGTACATATAATAAGAAAGAATTTCCCAATACCCTAACATCATTCGACCTTCAATGGTTGGAGATAGAGATACACGCTAACGATGCCATAAACAGAAATGCCTACTGATTAACATCCCTAATTTTTGGTGAGTTTCTCTCTAGGACCACTATTTACTTGTCAGGACCTAGCACCAAATATCTGGATCAAGTGAAATGATTTTGTAATGATGTATTTAATGCTACAAATCTCACATTCAGGAGTATAGTTCACATGAAGTTATCCATTACTATTTATGACGCTTTCTTCCAGGGTTTGATTGTCTCATATGTTGTCTCACACTAGCGTTGAAATTGTTACCATGAATTCCCATTTTACAAAGGTCAAAATACATTCATCACTTTTTAATAAATGACTGATCTATGATTGAAACAGGATGATGGGATGTTGGTCACTCCTTCCACAGATTCCTCCCCATAAGTTTTCACCTAGTCTGGGAATCCCTCATAGTTTAAGAAGTTGTTTATGAAGCTCATTCGTGGTTCCATATCTTTGTGGACACCGGTTAATTACGTTTCCTCAATCTAGACTTTGGAAAGGGTCATGTTAGGGTAGAAACCTTCTTTCAGGGAAGTAGTAATGTTGGGAATTAATGGAGTGTCTCGATGCTAGAACATTTGTACACCTGTATTATTCCCCCTTAGAGTGATTCTCAATGGTTTAAAAAATAGAGGCCTCCCACATCAGTCATGGGGTATTTTATTCCCAAGGAATGTCTTCCCAGGTTTTCCCTAGCATCCCATGTTTAACATGGGGTATGGCATGAGTTTATCATCATGCAAGGAAATAGGGTTATGAGTTTAATGTATTGTGGAGATAGAATAGGATGACCAGATCACTTGTGATGGTGGATCAGATAGGTTCACCCCCCAGAGGGACCACCTAGAAAGTGAACATGTTTTATTGATCAAAATACTAATTGAGGACATACCTGAGAGTGGTGGGACCCATAAAGGAAAGTTTTCACACTGTAAAGGCTAATCTGGACATCACTAAGGGTGGATTAGGGAAGGTGGAACCTAGTTAGAGGGAAACCATAGAGGGTGGATCAGGGAAGGTGGACCCCAATGAGGGGGACACCATGGTTTACCATTGGATAAGATTAAACCTCATGGAGGCTTTCTATATACATTTTTTAGGAGATGGGGATCAAAACCCATATAGTTCATTGGATGGAGTGGGTCTTACGAACCGAGACTACCTATCGCAATGGGATTGATCTTGATTGGATTGTGTAGGGATTCCATAGTGGTACTTCCCATCAAAAGAGAATTTATTTTAGTTGGATTGTGTGGGGTTTACACACTGAGACTTCCCAGGTGATAATAGGAGCAATGATGAGGTGAATGGGTCTTACGCACTATAACGGCCCATGTAGATGATGTGATCCCACCAAGATAAGGGTTAGGAGATGAAGCATATGACAAGGGATTATGAATAAGATTTGATCGGATGAATGGTGTGATCCCACCGGGATGTGGAATCCTGGGTAAGAATCAGGATGGATATGAATAAAGAGAATGGAATGGATGGAATGGAATGGATTTTAAAAATGTTGGTATTGAACCTCAGAGATTCTTCCTACGTATCCCAACTGGTTGGAAATCAATGTCCATGTAGTTTGGGTATCCCATTTAGTTTAGAGTTAAACATTAAGGATGGGAGTGAACTGACGTGAAGATGATGATGTTGGGATTGATCCACGGGGAGGTTTCCTATATATTCCAGTTGGTTGGGAATCAAAGTCCACACAGTTTTGATAAGGGTATTGGGATGTAAAAATGAAGAGGTGGCCCAAGAATGTGATGTTGGGATTAAAAATTGATGCTACCCAGGTGCACCCAAAGGAGATGTGCCTCTAGGTGGGGAATGACCTTCACGAGATAGAGTGGCTCGAGGGAAAGACCAGGATGGGAATGGATGATGCTAGATAATGAGATCTTGGAGGTGAACCCATAGAAGTAGGGAAACATGGTTTACTAATGGTTTGGATGGATCCTCATAGAGGCTTCCTATGTACCCTATTTAGAAGATAGGTATGAAAACCTCTGTAGTTTGTTGGTTCGGGGTTTAAGCATGGTTAGCTTCCCATGAAGGTGGATGTTGGGGCTTAATTCAAGTGGGATTCCCGAAAGAAGGATATCCCAGTCACTACTAAACTCTAATTCTATGTGAATCATGATGAGTGTGACGAAAAATAGGGAGTAATAGACTAGATGGTTTCATCCCATAAGATGTGTCAACAAGGGGTGGAGTAGGTATTATGCATAGAAGCGACCCATGGTAACAAAGATAAAAGGGAGATGGATGGGGTATTGAGTGTAACAACCCAAGATTTTATGAGAATTATTATTTTTAATTTCATTGATGTCTTGTGTTGTACGTGACACCAAAATGAGCTTGTTCTATACGTAACACCATATTAGCTTGCAGTATACACAGAACTAATATTGGATCATGTTACACACAATTTCAAGTTCGTTTGATAGAAGTTATTTTACACAACATTGAGTGTGTATATATATATATATATTCAATATATAAATGAAAAATGGTTGGATTCTATTATACGCAACAACAAATGAATCTTGCACTATAGGAAACCCTGACTTGGCTTTCATTACACGCAACCGCGACCTTCCACGATAGTGTGTGTTATACGCAATACCATGTTTCACTAAATGAGATATTATTATAATATTATTATTTACTAGCAGTTATGAATAGTAATACCCACTTTTTCAAATTTTATAAATTTTATCTAACAAAATGGAATTCATTTTTGGATTTAGAAGATCGAAATTAGCCTAGGGTGAATTTTTGGTATTTTTCTGAAAACATTCAATTTTTGATGAATAGTGAAATCACTGGGTTACTATTTAAAAACCGACTTTTTATTTAAATAATTATGTATTATATTTTAATTTAATTTAGGTCAAAATTTATACATAATACCTATATAAGTTCAATGTAATTCATTTGAGTCATTTTTTAATTATTTTAGATATATTAAAATTTTATTGAACTTTTCATCGTCTTTTACCCACCTACTAGGAGAATTTGAATATTTACATAAAACATAATTTTACCACTTCTGTGAGTGGAATATCGAAAATCAGAGAAACACTATTAATATCAAGGAGTAAAATGTGGTTTAATAAGATAAAAATAATTTTTGGTGAATAGTAACTTTTTACTTTTATTTAACACGGTTAAAAGTAAATAGGGTAATTAATGTTAAAAATGATATTATTATTACCCTAACACATGTACTAATTATATTGGATAATTTTAATTCGTCCAAAAACATCCTTAGGAATAAAATATGACCATTTAGGTCCACTTGGATTAGATTAGGACATTTATTATTATTTTATTTAAAGAATAGTTAAAATAGTTAAAATTAAATTTTAATAAATAAAACATTTTTAATATAGGGTTCTACATAAGATAAATTCGACTATAAATATTAAATAGAAAGATAAAAAGATTTTCCTACATAATGGTATTTTATTTATAATTTTTAGACATTAAATAATTTAATTTATTTATGACACAATGATAATGCAGTAATTACCTTATTAATGAAATATTAACATAATTGATGTTATAAATACCCAAATAAATGTAATTTTAGACTTTTTATGAATTCAACTAATTTTATAGGTTAATACGACATGTTAGTAATGATTTAATTAATTTTTTTTGAATTAACCATGTTGTTTTGATTTTCACAAAAATCAAATACCAAATAGTGTCAAAATTGAAATAAAATAGTTTTTTAAAAGAATATTATATTATTAATTGCTATTTTATTCCTAAAAATCTGAGGTTCGTCCAAATGACGTAGATAAGGATATATATATTAATAATGAACCAATTGGGGTTATTTTAGCTTGTTATAGTATGTTTATTAACCATATAGTGTAAGCAAACAAAAAGACACAGTAAAAGTTAAATTATTTAACTTAGAGTTAAATCTAAATGATAAGGATAAAATAGTAACCTAAACTTGTCTAAAACCTATTGGTTGAGATGATTTCGACCCATCCACACCTTAGCTTCTAAATAAATCAATTTGGAGATATTAAAAACCGAATATGACTTTATTATAAAATAATATTTTATGTTTTTCCAAAGGTGCCCCTCTCCTCCCTTATAAAAAGGGCACCCCTTCCCTCTTCTCTTCACACCCTTTTGAGCCTTGAAGCTCGGCCAAACCCTACCCATTTCTCTTATCCACTTCCCTAGAAACATTTTGTAGATTCTACACTTCTCATAAGACCAAATTTACTTCCTTAAGAGGAATCTTAAAGGAGGTGCTTCGAAGAAGAGGAGGTTCAGATACATCCGAAGCACATCGAACATACGGTAAGGGATAATTTTTTCAATCTCATTTTTATCCAAGATTGTTTATTCGTAAGTATTTACTGAGGTTATATTTATCATCCATGTCCCTGTTTTCTAAAAATTGTTTCATGTATGTTTAAAGTCCTTTTTAGCCTTTTTTTTTACTTTTACTACATGGTATGTAAGGAATCGTTCTTTTTTTACCATACGAGGTACTTTTTGACTTTTATGGAAAATATACGAGAAGAATGTTTTTTTAACTTATATGGCATGAACAGATTTTTACGGTTTCATAAAGACTTATTTTCATGAATTTTACTCTACAAGATTTCATGGTTATTATCAATAAAATCCTTTTCTTTTAAAATTTATTGGCATTTTGTGAAAAGAAAATTATTTTTAAGAAGAAAGGATATTTTCCTTAAGATTCTTTTTAAGTGTTTTATCAAAACCATTTTCCATCTAAGATGACATTATTTCATATGTTTATCTTTCACGTATAATATCTATATGATTTACATGGTTTTACTTTTCTTATGATGAAATTATATCCATTTGTTTTATATGGATTATGTTATGATGCGATGATGTTTATGAAACCCATTTTTATTCTTTGGGTTATGATGAATGATTTATAGTTATGTTGTGTCACAAGTAAGAATGATTTCATTTAGATATGGGTGGGACCTATATATCCCTACAATGAATTGGGTAAAGATTTATATCTCATGAGATACACATGGTTGGAATGGTATGTTAATCTGGTTCAGTGTTACAGGACTGGAACGAGGAGTGAACTCGATTCAGAAAGAGACTTTGTCCACTAAGATGGTCTTGGAAGTAATGCCTTGGATACTATGGAAATAATATCACGTGATTAATGTTTTTCCACAATTAACTGATTTATTCCCATGCTATTTTATGATGATTGATGTTCCATTATGATCTATGCCTTACGTACTTCCATGTTTTATGTCATTGCTCAAGATTTTGATGTTTAAACATTCTGTTGATGTTTTTAAGTTCAAATGTATATGGTTTGTTTTATTTTCTCCTTTCTTACCCTTACTATGCATTTGAGATCACCATTTATATGTTTTCTTTTCCCCAGGATATAAAGAAAGGTTTTAGGTAATAAAACAAAAGGGGAAGATCTTTATGGGGGATTTTGAAGATCTTTCACCATGTTTAGAAGATTATGTTCCGAGTTTCCAAAGACACTAAACTATTACGATCCTTGCGTGTTGGTTTTTGTTATGCATTTAAGTATTTCTCAAAAGTATTGTAATGTCCATGTACGTCAAGATTTGGGTATCTACAGTTGGTATCAGAGGAAAGGTTTAGTTAAACATTGGAAACTAGGATGCAAAAACCTTAGTGAGATCCCTAGAGATATTTCTAAGTTATGTCCAGGGATGTCCCTAAGGTTAATTATATGTAAATGTTATAGTCCTAGAATTAAACCTAAGAATTTAGATATTAAAGGTACACCCCTTTATTATGTTGTTTTCCCTAGCATGATTTTTGCCTCTCACACTATTCTTTTTGGGTTTTACAAAATGTCTAGAAACAGGAAGATTCACGATAATGGAGGATATGATGGACAATGGAATGATATTCTTAATGAGAAACCAAATGAAATTGGATCTGGATGTCCAAACATCATTATTATGCCTAATCACAAATCTCATAATATGATCAATAATCTCAAATTTGGTAAGTATCCCGACTCAGCTAATAAGAGAATGATGGAGTTTCATGATGATCCTAGAGGAAAGAATGTTCAATTCCCCTCATGTAAATCATGTGGGAAGAGGCATCTGGGAGAATGTTTCAAAGGAACCGGAAGATGATTTTGGTGTGGAAAAGAAGGACACAAATCCATTAATTTTAAAGGAAAAATTTTAGTTAACACCATGGACAAGGATAATGGTATTTCTAAGACATCAACAATGGTTAAATGTTTTAAATGTGGAATGTATGTGCATTATGCAAACCAATTCCCTAAGGGAAAATCTCATGAAGAGAATCAGCATGGTCGTATGGGTAGTATTTATGATGATGTAGATGAAGAGACTACAAATGATATATGAGATGAAAGAAATGAAGAAGCTCAGTCAGTGGTTTAAGAAGGTAATGGAATGGTTGTTTGTTTATCAAAAGTTATGTTTTATAGGTAATTTAATGGTACTATGTAATAGAGACAAATATAAGGATTGTTACACTATTGTTTTTCCTAAAGTATTTGAAAGTATATGATGAATGGTACCAGTAAATATGAAAGGTTAATTCATATATTTTTAGAAAGTAGATGATATGCGCATAATGAAGGGATTAGGAGATAATGAGATATTTTATAGTATTAAAGAGCTCATGGCTGATATAAGGAAAATTTGATATCATGGTTTGAGTATATAAAAATTTTGGGATTTTGGTGTGTGGAAAGAGTTAACTTTTGACAGCATTCATGTTTTCACTAAGGTTCAATGGGTATTCATTTTTTAAGAGAATACATGATTAAGGCATTCACATGTTTGTAATGTGACCAAAAAGATATATCGTATGATATATGGTGGATAAATGATGGTATTCACATGCTTGGTTGATGAAATTTCTAGTAATCATTTTCTTTATACTATACGATTGGACAAAAGTATTTTCGATAAGCTTAAAGATTGGATTGGATTAAGTTGTACATCAGATATAATTGTTTAAGGCTAGAAATTTTTTCGATATTATTTATGGAATATTATAATAATGTAGTTTTAGAAAAAGGACAACCTGCGGGATGGGCGACAACCAGTCACGTCAGACAAGGCTGTCAGAATCGAACCCACAACTGAAGTGCAACATGCCTTTATTGCATACCACTAGCCTACAGGAAGTCCCTGGTTAGTAGAAACTAGTTTTATTTTATTAAGTGGTATGATAGATGAAGTATAAGTTCATTGTTGGAATCATATACAATTAATCTCACCATAGATGGACTTATATATATTTAATAACTTATGCAAACCTTTTTGTGATAGAAACAGATGGGATGAATTAACATTCTATCACATGATCTGCTAACACTTCCTGAATGAAAAATTGAGATTCATTTCTTTAAATAATGATTAAGTGGAAATTTTTCATGGAATTACAATTAATGGTATTACACTAAAATCAAGTAAGTATTTCTCCTTATCTAAAAGTCCTTCAACTTTAAGGAAATGATCTTGGAAACCGAAAATGTTGTTCTAGTACTCTCATATATAATTAATTAGATGATACCTTAGATCATCACAAATTTATGGCTTTGTGATTGTTGTCTTTTTCATAGCCTTGTTCTCTACCACTCTCCATCAGAACATGACGGTTAGATTTTTCTTCCATATCCATATTTTCACTTATGTTCTCATATGTGGAAACCTAGGGATAAGTTAATTTGGGTAACCTTTACATTTCATACATTAGTTTTTAAAATTATGTTTTAGTATACCTTTTTATGATATGGGTTTCTATAAAATAAAATTTCAAGTAGTAAACAATTTTTAACCCTGACGAATTTCGAGGTTGAAATTCATTTTAAGGGGGGTAGAATGTAATAACTCGAGATTTTATGAGAGTTATTATTTTTAATTTCATTGATGTATTGTATTGTACATGACACCAAAATTAGCTTGTTCTATACGCAAGACCATATTAGCTTGCTGTATACACAACACTAATCTTGGATCGTGTTACACACAATTTCAAGTACGTTTGATAGAAGTTATTTTACGCAACATTGAGTGTATATATATATATATATTCAATGTATAAATAAAATATGGTTGGATTCTATTATACGCAACAAAAAATGAATCTCTCACTACAGGAAACCCTGACTTGGCTTTCATTACACGCAACTGCGACCTTCCACAGTAGCGTGTGTTATACACAACACAAAGGTTCACTAAATGAGATATTATTATAATATTATTATGAACTAGCCGTTATGAATAGTAATACCCATTTTTTGAAATTTTATAAATTTTATCTCTCAAAATGGACTTCATTTTTGGATTCGGAATATCAAAATTAGCCTAGGGTGAATTTTTTTTCTGAAAACATTCCATTTTTGATGAATAGTGAAAACACTGGGTTACTATTTAAAAACCGACTTTTTATTTAAATAATTATTAATTTTATTTAAATTTATTTTAGGTAAAAATTGATACATAATACCTATATAAGTTAAATGTAATTAATTTTAGTCATTTTATAATAATTTTAGATATATTAAAATTTTATTGAACTTTTCACCGTCTTTTACCAACCTCCTAGGAGAATTTGAAAATTTACATAAAACATAATTTTACCACTTCTGGGAGTGGAATTTCAAAAATCCGAGAGACACGGTTAATATCAAGGAGTAAAATGTTATTCAATAAGATAAAAATAATTTTTCATGAATAGTATCTTTTGACTTTTATTTACCATCGTTAAAAGTAAATAGGGTAATTAAGGGTAAAAGTGATATTACTATTACCCTAACACATGTATTAATTCTATTGGATAAGTTTAATTCGACCAAAACAACCTTAGGAATAAAATATGACCATTTAGGTACACTTGGATTAGATTAGGACATTTATTATTATTTTATTTAAAGAAGAGTAAAAATAGTCAAAATAAAAGTTTAATAACTAAAACATTTTTAATATAGGTTTATACATAAGATAAATTCGACTATAAATATTAATTATAAAGATAAAAAGATATAATATATAATGGTACTTTATTTATAATTTTTAGACATTAAATAATATAATTTATTTATGACACAATGATGATGCAGTAATTACCTTATTAATGAAATATTACCATAATTGATGTTATAAATACCCAAATAAATGTAATTTTAGAGTTTTTATGAATTAAACTAATTTTATAGGTTAATATGACATATTAGTATTGATTTAATTAACTTTGTTCGAATTAATCATGTTTTTATGATTTTCACAAAAATCAAATACCAAATAGTGTCAAAATTGACATAAAATAGTTTTTACAAAAAATATTATATTATTAATTGTCATTTTATTCCTAAAAATCTAATGTTAGGAAAAATGACTTAGATAAGGATGTATATATTAATAATTAACCACTTGGGGATCGTTTGTCTTATTATTGTAAGCTTATTAACCATATAGTGTAAGAAAACAAAAAGTCATGGTAAAAGTTAAATTATTTATCTTAGAGTTAAATATAAATGATAAGGATAAAATAGTAACCTAAACATGTCTAAAGCCTATTGGTTGAGATTATTTTGACCCATCCCCACAATAGATTATAAATAAATCAATTTGAAGCTATTAAAAACCTAATATGACTTTATTATAAAATTATATATTATGTTTTTCCAAAGGTGCCCCTCTCCTCCCTTATAAAAAGGGCACCCCTTCCCTCTTCTCTTCACACCCTTTTGAGCCTTGAAGCTCAGAAAACCCTTTCAAATTTCTCTTCTCCACTTCCCTAGAAACATTCTAGAGGTTCTGGTCTTCTCAAAAGACCAACTCTACTTCCTTAAGAGGAAGCTTAAAGGAGGTGCGTCGAAGAAGAGGAGGTTCGGATACATACAAAGCATATTGGACATAAGGTAAGGGATAATTTTTCCAATCTTGTTTTTATCTGAGATTGTTTATTCGTAAGTATTTACTGGGGTTATATTTATCATCCACGTCCCTATTTTCTAAAATGGTTTCATGTATGTTTAAAGTCCTTTTAGCCATTTTTTTGTATTTTACTACTTGGTATGTAAGGAATCTTTATTTTTTTATCATACGAGGTACTTTTTGACTTTTCCGGAAAAAGTATGAGAAGAATGTTTTTTTAAATTATACGGCATGAACATATTTTTACGGTTTTATAATGCCTTATTTTCATGAAGTTTACTCTAAAATATTTCATGGAAATTTTCAATAAAATCATTTTCTTTTAAAATTTCGTTGAATTTTGTTAAAAGAAAATAATTTTTATGAATAAAGGATATTTTCCTCAAGAATTATTTTCAAGTATTTTATCAAAACCATTTTCCATCTATGATGAAATTATTTCATATGAGTATGTTTCATGTATAATATCTTTATGATTTACATGCTTTAACTTTTCTTATGATGAAATTATATCCATTTGTTTTATATGGATTATGTTATGATAGGATGATGTTTATGAAACCCATTATTATTATTTGGGTTATGATGAATGATTTATGTTTGTATTGTGGCACAAGTAAGTATGATTTCACTATGAGATGGGTGGGACCTATATCTCCCTCCAATGCATTGGGTAAAGATTTATATCTCATGAGATAGACATGGATGGAATGGTAAGTTAATCTGGTTCAGTGTTACAGGACTGGAATAAGGAGTGAACTCGATTCAGAAAGGGACTTTGTCCACTAAGATGGTCTTGGCAGCAATGCCTTGGCTACTATGGAAATCATATTATGTGCTTAATGTTTTTCCACAATTACTTGATTTATTCCCATGATATTTAATGATGATTGATGTTCCATTATGATCTATTCCTTACGTACTGCCATGTTTTATGTTATTGCTCAAGATTTTGATGTTTAAACATTTTGTTCATGTTTTTACGTTCAAATGTATATGGTTTGTTTTATTTTCTCCATGCATTCCCTTACTGCGAATTTGAGCTCACCCTTTATTTGTTTTCTTTTACCCAAGATATAAAGAAAGGTTTGAGGTAAGAAAACAAAAGGGGAAGATCTTTATGGGAGATGTTGAAGATCTTTCACCATGATTAGAAGATTATGTTCTGAGTTTCAAAAGACACTAAACTATTACGGTCCTTGCATGTTGGTTTTTGTTAGGTATTTAAGTATTCCTCAAAAGTAATTTAATGTCTATGTACGTCAAGATTTGGGTCTCTACATTGAGATTCTTCTATTCCCATCTAACCTCATGCCTTTGTATCCAGAGGAGGCAAGGAGGAGAAAGGGTGTTATATCCAACAAGAAAGGCTAGGGGATTACCCAGGATGGCTTCCCTTCCCCATGGGTAGATGTCATTCCATGTAAGAAGGATCTCATTCCATGTGGGGAAGATCTCACTCCCGTGTACATGAGTGGGAATAGAAAATTTTTGAGGTGAGTCACCCCATGTGAATTTCACTAGGTGGGGCTACAATTTAACATAATGTGCTGAGGAGGTTGGTGCATTGTAGTTTAACATCCTGCATCTCGGACATGGAGGACTCACTCCCCACCCCTTGAACTTTCATAACTAATACTCCACACACTTGGTGAAGAGAAGAAACCAAAAATTCCAAATGGGAGTGAGGTGCTGGAGTGGTTAGTTGAAAGGTACACCATAGCATAGCTATATGAAAAATCAAAAGTCATTATTGTACCTTTTTGAAAAAGAACTAGGTAGGGAAATGCAACATAGAACACCAACGAGGGACCAAGAAGTCGCTACCTACATGCTTGGAGGGCCACACGAGAGAAGGTCTCTCAAAGTAGGGGGCCTCATAGAGAGGTTCTTGATGAAGCTCAGGTTCTTCATGGAGGAAAGGGGATTCATGAAGGAAAGGGACTCATGAAGCATGGGACACTTACCATAGAATGGTGTACATTCTTTGTAATAGTGTTCTTCACGAAATCTTAATGCTTCTTGAAGCCTCGAGAAGCTCATAGGGACTCCCACCTTTGTGAAGGGTAATGGCCTTCACAAAAGGAATATTTACCATGGGTAGAGGCTATGAGGAATAAAGGAAATAATGGATTGTGATTCCCAAGTACCATGGCTGGTCAATTTTTGGGTCAGGCTCGCAGTGATCAGGAGATTCGTGAGATGGGAGACCGAAAGTTGAATGGTCAGGGTAACGATTTTCTAGAGGTGGCGGAGAGCCACATATTTAAAGGCTACAAGGCTTGCAATGATCGGGAGATACACCATGAATGGAAAAAGGATCCACGAAGGGGAAAGGCTCTATTAGAATCACAGAACCGTCCATAAAATATTCTTGTATGGTCATGGAGCTTTTATAACTCACAAAAGTACCATCATCCACCTTCATGTGCTTGATAGTGAGGGGTCTTTGTTAAGGAGTTTCACGAGGCAGACTCCTTGGATAATTTTTGGGGTCGTTTGAGCCTCAATCCATTTTGAACTGGCCATGACCTTTTGGTTTTCTCCAGTAGCCTATGTTTTGGCACTAACAATTCATTTTTAATATTTATTAATATATTATTTTTTGGTAATTTATTAATTTTACTAATTTATATTTATACTTATTTTTTTACAGTGTTCTAATATTTTCAATATGTGATCATTTTCATTTCAATATATAGTCATATTTAATTTTATTTTAATAATTTGTATAATTAATAAAACTTATCCATTTTGTTAATTTTTTAAAGTCTTCTTTTTTAATTATTCAAATTTCAATACTTTTAAATATTTATTCATTTTATATTATATAATGATTGATAATTTTAAAAATATATTTATAAACATATATTTGAAAATAAATATTTATCAATTATTATATCTATATTAATATATAAATATATTCATAAATGATTGTTTAAAATATTTTTAAAATTATATATTTATAATTATAAATATATATATTTTTTTTAATGTAATTATATAAGATATAAATTAATAACTATATATTTAAATAATAATCATATAGTATTAAATATATTTCAAAATTAAATATATTTATTATATGTATAATTATATATATTTATATATTAACAAATATATATTATTTTACATTTATAGTAATAAACACACACATATATATATATATATTTTAATGTATTTATATAATTATAAATAATTAATTATATATTTAAATAATACATATTTTTACTATATTTATATTTATATATATTTGGACATTAATTAATCTATATAGTTATAAAAATATATAGATATATTTAATTATATTTATAATTATATTCAAATATTTATAAATATATTTAAAAATATATATTTAAATTTATTATTATAATTATATATTTATAATTATATTTATAAATACATATTTATAATTATTTTTAAATATTTATAATTATAAAAATTGTTATTTATTTATAATTATATTTATTTATAATTATATTTATAAATAAATATTTACTATTCTTTTTATATATTTATAATTATAAAAATATTTATTTATAATTATATACATTTAAAATGTTAAATTATATTTATCATATAGGACTTTATCCATTCTATAATATTTAGCACTGATAAACCCTATCTGTACTAGTGCTTTTATAGCATTGATAAAGTGGGGTTTTGTCAGCACTTATTATTTTAACAATGATAAACTACTGTTTATCAATGTTTTTCTAAAAAAATTCTTATAAAACCCTTCATTGTCTTATAAATTTAACCCTAATTGAACACATTTATCTCACATCATTCAAGCTCTCACGGAATTCCAGCTATGTCATCGCTCCGGCTTGCCCTTCTCTCAGTTGAATCAACCCTCTCAAATCCTAAGGTATGTTATTATTTCTAATACTCTCTCATTCATGAGTTTGTTTATATTGTCCTTAACACGTATAAATCACCTCCTTTGATATTCTTAATATGGATCCACCAAATGTAACCACCTCACACATACATGAAACAACTAAACTCGTTTTATCCTCCACGAATGTAATTCACTTCTTCTAGGTGTATGGATTACTTCTAATTCTTTTTTAATGTAACATATAACCAATGGATTCTCCTTATTATCCTTCTAGAAATATAAGATTTCGTTTTCTCTTTTCCTTTTTGGGTTATATTCTTCTTCATCTACAAATATCCTCCAGGTGAAAGTGTATATATTACGCGGATTGTTTCTAGAACTATTGGCAGGGTGTTATTTTATTTACTTATATAAGATTATGTTATTTTATTTTGGGAAATGAGAGGTGTCATTGCCACTAAATTTAGAACTGTCTAGAAAATGGGTGATCGATATTTGTTAGTTCTCAAATGTCCCTTATGATTTTAGTTTCTTGAGAAATTTTATAGATCTTCAAATTAATCATATGTGACATTTGACCACTGACAAAGGACAGTCACCTAATGATTCCCAATCCTTCCACATCTTTAGGTAACTTTGAATTAGGTCTTAGATCAAACATCATTTGTCTTTGTCTTATTATTAACCTTTTCTTTCATAATTATAAGATATTTTTCACCCACTGAGGTTGGTATTTTCCGAATTATACACTCATCGAGCTTCATAGGGGCATTGAGAATTTTAACATTTCCATTTGAAATTTATTTAACTTCTTTCAAAAACATAATAATGATAAAATTGAACCTTTTCATATGATTTTATTCTTCTAAAAATATTTTCCAAACATTTCATAGTTACTTCCCCTTATATTTGACCTCATGTACAATATCACCTAACTTTTTCACTATGAAAAGCATCAAAGTCAATTCTTCGTTGTCCTTTAATAACATGGAATAATTTACTACATGAATGGATAAAATATTATTTATTCAATGTTATAGAGACTATATTCATATTTTTTCTATTTAAGTAAATTTGAGGTATTTAAAATAATGTCATTCGAATATCAGTTTTGTAAAAAAAAGTATTTCATATTTTTCATCATTTTCATCAATATTATATATATCACTAGGGAACTAATCATTATTAACTTTTTAAATCAATAACCACACATCTTATTTACTTAATGTTTCAACTTCAGTATCATAATCACCACTTTCCTCTTCATATAATTTAAATAATAAATGTAGGTTTTGACTTTTTAGAAATTATTGTCCATTCTCTATGTTGGAAAATTTGGGATTCTATAATCATTGTTTTCTTCTTATGTGAACATCTTGTCAGATAATATTCATTTCCACATTCATTTTCTGTATTTTTTTTAAAAATTTTTAATTCAAAGTACAATATATCCACATTTTAATCACTTTAATGGAATTTTATATTACAAATTTTATTTTCCTTTTGAAACACTCCATAAAATATGTGTGGAAAAGTTGGGGTTTGATTAGATATATATTTATAAATTTTTCATTTATATTCATTGAGGCCTCATCCCATCCATGTAAATATTTTATATTTGAAGCATTCATGAAACCCCAATTAGATTATTATTTGTGTTTTCCAGTAGCTTGAGGGACCTAGATTGAGACTTTTGGTTCATTGGATTTAAATTCAATAGTCTCTTCAAATGCTGGGTTCTCAAGACCATGTGATTGGGCCCTATCAATGTTTTCATAATCTGATAAAATATCATATTCAACTCTTAATCATCCTGTCACTAAAACATCACTTGGTCTTCCACATACCAAGTGATAAAATTAATAAAAATCAAGTCCTCCATCATATATATTTCAAATGCTTTTGGATTTTCCAAATCATATCAGTCTATTTAATCATATGAGATATCATCAATTTAGTCATATGTGAGATCGAGTTTTGAAAAATTCTTACTATGTCTGGAAGGAGATCCTAGATGAATGATGATGTGGATGAAAGTTTTATCTATTAACTATAAACACACTTCTTAATTATCATTCAAGGTGGTTATTTGAAATAACAACTAGTAAGGGTTTTTAAAGTGCACAGATGGCAATCCACTCCATGTTCCACGTATTCTTCCTACTCCCAAGGATTTAAATCAACCAATGTATTAATTTTCTTCCTTTACTATATATAAGAACCCCAATCCTTTTTATATTCTCATTGTCATTAAAATCTATAATTGAAATTTTTCAATGCATACTACTAACCTCATGTTCAGTTAAAAACGACTTCTTGTAAGAGTGATACAAAAATTGAGTATAGAAATAGAGTTTTCTGATCATTTTTAAATAGGATAATTAACATTATTTTTTATTCATATTTTCCCAGTTCTATAAATTTTCACTCTTAATAGCTTCTTCCCCCTTCTGACTGCATTGAGGATTCTTTCCAAGTTCATTTCAACCTCAGATCCAATTATATTTTTCTTCAGTTTCTCCAGTAGCTTGTCTAAAAACAACAGGTTTACCAAAATCTATTTCTTTTCATTTCACCCTTGGGTAAAATGATAACTTTTCAACAATCATCAGTAATAAAATTTATGTGGTGGGTTTTTATTTTTAAAATTATCTATAACATTCTCCTTTGATTATTAATATCTTAAGTATATTTGTTCAGTTTTTGTACAAAATGAATATTTAATGAACCTAATATCCTGGATATGAATAAAAATGGATGCATGCTAATTTTATGATAAAAGATTATAAAGATATATTTAAAGAGTTAATCATGTTTTCAATGGATCATGCAAACGACCCATCTCAAATCCTTTGTCTAGCTTTATATTTTGGACACTGAATAAATATTATTTCGAAAGAGTTGGAAGAAAAAATTATTTCTCACAAAATAGATCAGAGTTATAATAGTTCGAACAAACATGTAGAGAAACTGAATGTACACACTGATTTTGTAGGACATTTTTTTTTCTGGATCATTTGGTATATATTCCAGTGGAAATGATGATGCAGATTTTATGGAAGAGTTGAAAATGGAAATTCAATATGACCTTCATCATTGTCCAAAGTTATTTGATATGTTAAGTAGATATGATAAGAGACAATTATATATCGGTTGTACTGAATACACAAAATTTTCAACTATATTGAAGTTATATAATTTAATAGTTTGAAATAGATGGAGTGACTCCAAATTTACAGAACTACTTAATCTCCTAAATGATATACAACCAAAAAAATGAGATTCCTTGTCAAACAGATGATTCTAAATGAATTTTTTGTTCAATGGTCATGATCTATGAAAAAATTCATGTCTGTCTAAATTATTTCATATTATTTCTTAATGACCATGAGTCACTCAGAAAAGGACCAATATGTGGAGGTAATTGATAAAAAAATAATGAATCAAGTCCTTCTAAATCTATACGGTATGTTCCATTCATTCCATGGGACAACCGACATGAAATTAATATACAAGAATTCAAGATGGGAAACTACATCTTCCAACAGACTCTCCTATGTGGATGAAAAATTATTATATTTGAAATGTGGTAAGAAACCTATATCTTGAATTATCTACATATGGAATAAATCATTTTGGTGTATAGAGTAGTCGTCGTAGTAGAGGGATATTTATGTTGGTAAATTATAACTTTTCACCATGGTTAGGCATGAAGTACAAATATATTTTATTATCTATGCTTATATATAGACCAAAACAACCTATTAATGATATTGATGTTAATTTGATTCCATTGATTGAAGATCTAAAATTGATATGGAATATAGGCATTAAATTTTATGATTCTTGTATGAGTGAATAATTCATATTGAAGACCATGTTTTATTGGAAAAATTAATTTCCAGTAGTTGAAAAATTTTCAAGCTGTACATTAATGGAATGTTGGGTTTCTCCTTTTTGAAAATGAATAGACTCAGTTCGATTGTAAAATTCATAGAAGACTATGTTTTTAGGACATCAAAAAAATTTACCTTGATTACATGGATATTAGTCATATATGACAACATTTGATGGGAACACTGGACAATGTACAACACCATATCCACTAAAGCGAAATCAACTATTTGAAAAAGCAAAATATATTGACATTGTTTTCAGTGAAATATTTTTGAAAAAACATACAAAATCATGTGGAAAAAGAGATCAATTTTCTTTGAAATTCTGTATTGGATTTTTTTACATTAGAAATTTTAGTGATGTAATAAATGTGGGAAAAAATATAACTGATAGTATTATTTTCATTTTATTAACTATTCCCAAAAAAACAATATGGAATTATATTTAGGATAGACAAGATTAGCATGGGGAAAAGGGAAGAGTTGGCATCAATGAAGGGTAAAATCTAGAAATTTATTCCTTCAATATCTTATACTCTATTCCAATAAGAGAAATTTCAAATTTTCAATTTCTTTAATGGTGTGAAATTTATACAGGGGTATTCATTAAATATCAAGAATGTTATTTCAATGACTAATCTGAATACATAGGGTCCAAAATCACATATATTTAATGTTTTTATGCAAGATTTGATGTCTTACTCTTTACATTTCATTCTTAACAAAAAAATATGAAATAAATTTACCAGAATCTAATTATTTTTCCAAAATATATAAAATAAATTTATAAACTTGAAGAAGTTTAAAATATGGAATTTGGAGATTGATTCATATTTTGTGAATTAGATATTTTCTTCTAGACATTATTCTTTGATATAATATTCAACTTTATGGTTTAGTTGGTAAGAGATGTTAAACTACATGGTCATATCCATTACAGATGGATGTAACCCATTGATAGGTATATGATGATTTTGAAAGGGTATGTCAAGAATCAAAGTCATACAAAAATTTGTATTACATATCAATATATTGTTGAAAAGTTATTTAATTATACACTAATTACATATATGATGTTGATATCATCAGTCTCCCAAAGTCACATCACAATAGTTTCCTTATGGGTCAATGGATTTTTGGAATAGATATTGTTACAACTACCATCATAGAGAATGACTAATCTCACCTTTACATTTTACATAAATGTTAAAAGGTAGATCCATTTTTTGAATCCCAAAATGTAATTCATATATATATATATATGAATCCATTAAGGGATGATGTATGGATATCAGATACACATAATAAATAGTTTATTCGATGGTTCTGAGATCATATTTATAAGGAGTTATCTGAAAATATGAATTTAATTGTATAATCAATTCAATGGCTAGTCAGGGGACTAAATTTAAACATTATATATTAATTTTGGTTTTTAAATAATGGTTATGTGTTCTATACAAAACAATAATATTAACAAAGTATAATTCCAAATAGTGGTGTTACGCTAGTGTTAGAAGCAACACATGTATCGGGATGCAAGGATAGGAATCCAATTTATGAAAATATGTCATATTTCAACATCATTGAATATATATATAATTTTTATTATACAACATTTCATTTTACAATTTTCCATTTAAAATGGGTTGAAAACAACAGTGTAGTGAAATTTGATGAATTGGGCTTCGTAAAGGTGAATTTCAGTGTGAAAGTGTAAAATAATGAGTCATTCATAAAGGAATCATAAGAATTGGGGTGTTTTAGGTCTCAAAACTAGAAAACATGAATTGTTTAATTATTTTATTGGTGACTAAAAAACTAAAGGGTTGGATGAAAATTCAATTGAGTTTGAACCATTCATTGGGAGATGAAAATCATTTCATATCATTCCCAATATATACAATTCTTTATATGTTAAAGAAGAATATAAAGAGAGGATTTGGATACACTATAAGGGATCCAAATACCTTTAACCTTTATTGAAAAAAAGAGAGCTCAATGAGAGTTTTATAGTGTTATTTAATATTCTATGCATTTCCTCAAAATATTTTTGGTTCTCTACTACATTTTCATAATCTAAATCAAATGTTTGAATACTCATATAGATAATGACTTATGGACATGGTGATATACCCAATCCAATGGAATAAATATGGTTCATTCTAAAACTATAAAATTATTAGGGGATCAACAACAAGTTGATGATAAAAGAATAGTATGATGTAAATTCAGTGTCTAAATAAAATTGTCAAGGAAAGGAGCAAGGGTATAAAATTTAAGGTTGGATGGAATCAATTTGGACAACCCGTTAACCCCAATATGTCAATGTTCATTTGTTATGTTAGTATAAAACACCATTTCAACCACCATAAACACCATGTACTTCCCTCTTATATGTTTATCCTCTCATATCTCTTTCATTTGAACTAGGATTTTAGCCAGTGAGATTCTTATCTTGAGTGTTTTTCTAAATAGAATGTTATTGTGACCTTCTTTGTGGAATATGAAATATGATGTGAGGTGTTCCAATAATGACACTTCTTTAGGAGAATCTTTATGATTAAAGTTATTAGGGAAGGATCATTAGAGATTTTCCTAGGTTGTTACTCCTTTATCACACCAGGTTAAGGGTTCACCATACTCTATACAGATATAGATGGTACTCTCCTACATTGGGTGTGAGTCCTATATCTATGGAGTAGAAATACCTCATCATCGAGCTCTAGTGGGATGTGTGGACTCTATTGGAGTGAGTTATCCATCCACAATGGAGTATAATAGTGAGGATTAGGCCCCTTCACATTGATTCGGTAAAGTTTCATTTGATTATGGGGATCATTGATGAACTTTTAAAGCTTTCGACAGACTCATTGACTTTATCTAGGTTATGAGATATAGATCCCATTTCTATCTCATTTGGGTTTCTATATGAGCATATATATATGTATTGGGTTTTTCCTCTTTATTTGGGTTGAGTTGATTATATGTCATATCTTTCTATCACTAATTCTTCATTTTTCGATGAATCCTACTAGGTATGTATATACTCACACTTGTATGGGATTTTCTTGCACATTTCATCTCTTATGTAGATGAAAAATGATTGATGGTTACGTTGGTGGATAATAGTGACACCTTGATGAATTTACCACATATGGTTTTCATACATGGAGATCAGGAGTCAAGTTATCCTATATTTATTTTATTCTAGTTGTTTTCAGGTTGGGACTTCATTTCTAGATGAGTGTGATTTTTTTGCCTTTAAACTTTGGTTTTATTTTTACATACTCTAATGTATTCCCTAGATATGATTCCATGCATTATTTAATCTAGGTGTTAGTGTATATTATTATTCCTCTTAATTAATTCATGGATATGGTATGGAATTTCATGTGTAGGTACATTAGAAAAATGCATCATATTTCATTTATTATTTCTCTCCAATTGTCGCTAGCACCTGGCCTATTGGATTTGGGCTTGGGGTTGTCATGACTTTTCCATTTTATGACTTGGAATTCCCTGATTGGTCAGGTAATAACATGGTTGTTAGGTAATTTTACCTTGAAAAGAAGAATGAAATATTTTCAATGGATTAATATCAAGAGATTATTTGTAACCATCTTGAAAGAGCTTTTTCAAATTCTTCTTGTTTAGATGACCAATACAGTTATTCCATTACAGGGTGTTAAATGAGTTCTACATATTTTGTTTCGTTATCAACTTATAATATTTTGTTTTAATGATTTTATACATATTGAATTTTATTTAACTATTCCATATAATAAAATATTCTATCATTATAATAGTATCTTCCCTTATTTAAAAATCAGAATATATGTCTATCCATGTCTATACAAGAAATGTAAATAATGTACTTGGTAACACTAGGAACATTATAAAAACTATTTAAACCAAAAATCATCCCTTTTGGAAATGTGAGATGATAATATAAAATGGCTAGAGCATATATACTTACTTTATTAGTGGCTTGTAGATCCACCTAATATATACAAACCTTCCAAGAATTACTTGGTCCTTATTTTTAGGTAAAATGTGAGCACCACATATATTATCTAATGCCCAACTTGTAGATATGGAAATATTACTCAAAATAAAAAATGTACCAAAATATTACCCTTGCTTATTTGGTTGGATGAAATTCCTCTTCCAGTGGCCCTACTCTCGCCATGCAAATAATCCCACATAGATTTCCTTTTATTTCCTCTAGATTTTATTCTTTATTGATGGATGGTGCTCCGGAGAATTAGACTTGGAAAGATTCTTCGATACATTTTCAATGTTCCTAATCATCTTATTTAACATATGGACCATGGGTTTATCACACCCATGTATTTAAAAGCATGGATAATAATATTATGTTGTTTTGAAAGTTTCTTCTTTTTTTACTTATATTATAATTCCAATAAAATTAGTGATGTATTTGGATAGTGAAAAAATATTGAGATTTATGAGTAGCTCATCAGGGACCAAAAACCTCAATATGTCCAAGAATTAACTGTAGAAAATTTGTACCACCGTAATATTTTATGAAATATATTTGTTTTAATAAATTTAATTTTTTCGATAGTTTGCGTTATGAGCACCCCCAAGCTTTAACAAGACACGATGAACTGATAATATTATTTAAACATGAATGTTATGACATATCCATTGAATTTTTTGGTGTAAATAGGAATAAAAATAGTTTTAAAATTAAGTATATAGGTTTTATATAAATAAAAAATATTTTAAAATAAGTACTTAATTTTTATTAATGTCATTATAAGCATAAAAAATACTTGTTTCTAAAAAAATAATTTTTTTGTGAAAAATAAAAAATATAATTACCAAAACAATTAGAAAATTTATTATAAAAAATTAACTTCTTTTTTTGAATAAAAATATAATAATTATCTTAGTTTTAGGGTTTAATAATTTTATGAAAAGTTTAATTTTTCAGTGAATAGTGAAAAATACTAATTTTTATTAAAACCTACCTTTTCGTTAAATCCTTTACAAAGATAAATATTGTTTAAAAATTATTTTAAAGTAAAATTATTTCAATTATATATTTATTAATTAAATTTTTTTCATTGGGATCAATTAAATATTGAATTTATATTTTAAAACTTTTTATACTTATGAAAAGTTTCTCCTTGGAAAACCATTTTTCGGTCATGTCTGTGGGTTAAATTTTAAATTAAAAAAAATTCAATTATTTAAATGAATATTTTGGGAATTTATTCCATAATTATAATAAAATTACTTAATACTATTTAATAATGTGAACTTAATTTTTGGCCAAATTAAATAGTAAAAATAGTAAAAGTTTGTTATTGTGGTTAAGGTTAAAACAGATATAAAAGGGGGTTAAACAAAATGGATAAGGATTTAAATGACATAAAAAACTTGTCCAATTACTATTTTATGGACATATTTAGATCCATATTACTTTAGTATTGATTTTAATTTTCTTTTGGGACACTTTTTCTTAATGTGACTGATATACTAATTTAAAGGAAAAGGAAAACTGTCACCCACTTGCTTTTAAATTTAAATTATATTTTCACATAGGGACAAAATAAATATGTGAATTATTATTGATTTAAATTTTTATAATAATGAAATTAATTTTATAAGAGTTATTTATTTTTTATTTTTAATTATTATATAATAACATTAAATTCATAAGGAACCCCAATGTAGTAATTATTTTATTAATAGAAAACTAAAATAACTCTTACTAAAAATATTATATGTAATTTAAATAGAATGAATTATCTTATATCATGAATTTTTTAGATGAATAAAACATTATATATAGGTGTGAAAATGATATATTCTAATTTCACCAATATCTTGATGTTTTTAAATCTAAAGTAAATAAATTGTGTCCAAATTGACATTAATGTTATTTTTATAGTAGATAAAAATTTATTAAAATATTTAAATTTTCAAAAAAACACTATCCTATATAAATATATTGGTATATATTTAAACATATCAATCATAGACCATTCATAGGGAAATGGGCCTTTTATAATAACTATATTGACCCCTAAATATTAAAAAAATGTTGTTACCATGGAAATGGGAAAAATGAGGTTTTGCGCCTTTGATGTACTTGTGTTAAAATTAATTTTACACATACATAGTATTTCTAATTGATATATTAGATTTTATATTTTGAACCTATGGGTGAAAATTTTATAATTACACTCATTTATTTTTAGTCTTAAATGATAAATTACCATGGTAAAAAGGTTTGTTACAATAGTGAAAACTAAAATGGTAAAAGTATGGAAACTTATAATTTAAGGAAAAATATGTTTAAAACATGTGTTTTTTTGTGGTGGAGGTTTATATTAAACATATACTTTATTCACTCCATTAATTGTCAATTTTTTTCAGATCTTTTGGTGAGAGGGAGTTCCCATTATTTAAGGTGTTTGGGTATTTAAAAAAATTCCACTCCTTTTCAGTTATAAAAGGCCACCTATTCTCTAAACTTCTTCACACCTCATATGAAATTTGGCTAAAAAACCCTAAAAACATCGTTTCCAAAAATCAATATATATTTTATAGACTTTATGGTCATCCCAAAAACTAACCATATGTTCCTTAATAAGGTATCCAATGAGGGTTGTTCTATGTGAAGGTAATTAGCTTCACTAAGATCTTTATTATTACACCTCTTCTTACAACCTTAATTCATGTTATATTTGTTATAATATAATTACAATTTTATATACCATATATTGAGATGTTATTGGGTTGGATTCATAACCTATATTCATATCCCCTTCCATCAAATGGGAAATGAAACTATAGATCATGTGTATGGAGGACTACCACGTCACAAATCGATGTTATTCATTTTCCATAACCACCTCTCACGATGGGATATAATTATGGATTTAGTATTTATATAGTATATTTATGATATTATTATAACTTTTTAGTTATAATACCAAATATACCTTCTTACCTCCCAACCCATTGGAAAACAATATCGTCGCTCGTGTGTATGGCGGACAACCACCTCGCAAACCGATGTGATGTGTTTTTCATTTATATTTTAATTGTATGGTAATAAGAGTAGATTAAATGAATATATATGATATTTTTATAATAATTATACTAATATAATTATTATATCACATGTACCTTCTAACTTTCCAATACGTGGGGTATACGACAACGTCGTTCGTGTGTATGGTGGACTACTACCCCGATAACCGATGTGATTCGTTTTTAGTAACTCTTTTTATAGAAGGTAATAATGGTATATTTAATGAATATATATAATATATATGACCTAAAAATGATTCTTGAAACTTAATATATTATTTATATCTCTTTTGTTTCATCTATTGATAAAATGGAGACATTAGTCATGCATAGTACGACCTATCGTCTCCATGAATGGTGTAATTATATTTTTTTCTCTGACATTAATGGATTACACGGAATACTTATATAATGAATATATATATTTTTTATATCATGTTTTATTTTTTTTAGATTATGTAACCAAGATAAAACTAAAAGTAATGAACATAACAAACCAAAACATTTATGAAAAAAGTCATTATTACCCGAAACATGATTTTAATAAGGAATTATTAATAAATCGGTAATAAAAGGTCATAAGTAGATCATATATGGTATGATAATTATTATTATAGTCAATTAATATATGTATAATAAGCTGACATTTATTATAAAGGAAGTTGAAATGTGTACAGAGGAATTCAAGACTTATGGTAAGGGATTCTTGACTCAATTTGTCTTCTTTGTAACAAGCATAATATTATGAACATATCTTATTTTATTTGGATTATATAAATACCCTTTTATATATAATATCATGATTTTATTTATTCGCATGATATTTTATGTTTCATTTAATTTTATTCCTTCATGGGGATTATAAATCAAAGTCAATAATGTGGTATGATTTTTGATGATATAATCTCATTATATATCAGAATTGTTTATGTTTATGCATCCGATGATGAAATATTATAAAATATATATCAATAAACTCATGAATTTCATCCCCATATGGTTATTTATTTAGAATAAATTTCCTCCCTTCCTTTTCATCCCATCATGTGCTCATTATTTCAAAAATAATGTTTTAAAAGAAAACTAATGTTTTCTCTCTTCGGTCATAAACCATTTTTCTTCCATATCCATGTAATATAAAAATATTTTCAAGGATGTTTTTAATAATAAAATGGAAATTTTTTAAGTTTCCTTACCCATGTTTGAAGTTTTATAAAAAAATTAAAGGAATCTTCGTGTTATTTTCTAAATGAAGTACTTTTTACTTTTTACCAAAAATGTGAAAGGAATCATTGTTTTATCCTATATTGAATTAACGGTATTTTACACCATCAGGAACACTCATTGTGTTAAATATTAAATTGTATGTTTCAAAGTTTATTTTAAATAAAAATGATTTTCAATTTTTTTTATGAAATTTTTTTCTTAGAGGGAAAATATTATTTTTATCAAGGAATGTTTTAAATGATCTATAAATATTCCTTTATATGTTTTCAATTTTATTTTCAATGGTAATTATTTTTAAAAATATTTATGTTTTAAAGAAAGTTTTTTAAGTTAAAAGGCTATTTTCTAGAAGAAATGTTCAAAGGGATATTTTAAAATCGTTTTTTATCTACGATGACATCCTTTGATGTAACTTTGATTTACTAAGGATATGATCCAAGGATATTATTATTATTATTTATATGAATATTTTATTTTTACAATGAAGAGATGTTTGTGAAACATGTTTCTTTTCCATTTGTTATGATATGGTGAAATGTTTTATGAAGCCTGTTTATTTTCATGGGTTCTGATATGATTAATGTTTTATGATCTTGTGGCGCACATATTTCAATTATGTGATGGGTGGGACCTATATATTCCTCCAATTAATTGGGTATTTATTAATTATATATGATCTCAAAAGGTGTAACACCTCAAGCTTCCATGGTACGTTTCCCTTTAATAATGAAATCGCTTGTGTTGTATGCAACTTGGTGTTTTAACACACCACGACCAATCAAACTAGCAATTATGAATATTAATACCCACTTTTTAATATTTTATAAATTTTATTTTTCAAAATGGACCTCATTTTTGGATTCGGAATATCAAAATTTGCTTAGGGTGAATTTTTGGTATTTGTATGAAAATTTTAAAAATTTGACAAAAGTGAAAAACAATACATTATTATTTAAAACTGAATTTTTATTTAAATAATTAGTTTTTTTATTTAAATTTATATTAGGTAAAAATAGACACATAATACCTATAAATGTTCAATGTAGTTCATTGGATTCATTTTATAATAATATTAGATATATTAAATTTTATTGAACTTTTTACCATCTTTTACCCTTTAGAGAAAATTTGAAAATTTGTATAAAACATAATTTTACCACTTCTATAAATTTAATTTCAAAAATCCTAGAGACACAGTTGACATTAGTAATTAAAATTTGGTTCAATAAGATGAAAATAATTTTTGATGAATAATAACTTTTGACTTTTATTCACCTTAGTTTAAAGTAAATAGGGTAATTAAAGTAAAAAATGATATTATAATTACCCTAACACATGTCCTAATTTAATTGGATAAGTGTATTTCAAAAAAAATCAACCTTATTAATAAAATATGATCCTTTTGGCCCACTTGGATTAGATTATGAAATTTATTATTATTTTATTTAAAGAAGAGTTAAAAGTGTTAACTTCAATGTTTATTAACTAAACCATTTTTAATATTAAGCTATACATAAGATAAACTCTAATATAAATATTAATTAGAAATATAAAAAGATTTCCTACATAATGGTATTTTATTTATAATTTTTATAAATTAAATAATTTAATTTATTTATGATACAATGATAATGCATTAATTACCTTATTAATGAATGATTTGAATAATTGATATTATAAATATCCAAATAAATTTAAATTGAGACTTCTGATAAATTAAAATAATTTTTCAGGTTAATATGACATGTTAGGGTCTATTAAATAAATTTTTTTCTAGTGATAATGTTTTTATGACTAACAAAAACAAAATACCAAATAGTGTCAAAATTGACATAAATGTGTCTTTAAAACAAATACTATATTATTAATTGATATAATATTCCTAAACATATAATGTTCAAGAAAAAGACTTCTATAAGGTTATATATATTAATAATGAACCACTTGGGGTTATCTTGTCTTTTTATAGTAATTTTATTAACCATTTATTATAATAATACAAGAATGCATGGTAAAAGCTAAACTGTTTAACTAAGAGTTAAATGTAAAATATAAGGTTAATATGGTTACCTAAACCTATATAAAACCTATTGGTTGAGAGTTTTTGTACCCATAACCACATTATAATCTAAATAAATAATTTTGGAGCCATTATAAACCTAATATGATTGTATAATAAAATAATATTTCAAGACTTTCCTAAAGTGACCCTCACATATCTTATAAAAGGGTACTTCCACTTCTCTCAAAATCATACCTCCAGTTCCATTTGGCTCGGCCAAAACGTGCTCAAATATCCTCAAAACTACCATCACTTATAACTATATTCCTTAATTTGATCAGAAATCCAACCTAAGGATCCCTTTTGATCAACTCAAAAGGAAACACCCGAAGAAGAGGTAATAATTTCACCACCTCTTTCAAAGTTCTTTTCTTCTTCCACTTCCACTTTATTTGTTATTTTCATACCAAAATAATAAATACAGTAACTTATACATACTATGATGTTATTATTAATATGGTATAACAATATTCATTATTCTATCCATTCTATGAACGACATGTCACCGTACCTGCGTACGTACGGCTTACCGTCTCCACGCCGTGGTGTAGTTTGTTATTCAAACACTTTATTATTTGGATGGGTATAGTAATGAGTAAAAATAATGTAAATAATAAATATAACATTTTAATGATTATTTATATATGATATACTATATAAATACATACTATTTCATCATCAATAGAATGATATTGTCGCCCGTGTGTACGTACGATTACCGTCTCCATGAATGTGATGAAATTAATTCCCCATCATAACCATTCAAGAATAATTTTCATTTTATGATTAAAAATAATGTTTATGAAATTAATATCATTATGGAAATGAATCAAATACATCCTATCCATAAAAAACATGGCTTACATAACCAAACATATAAAGGAAAATGAATCATTTAACGCCCGAAACAATGATACTACAAAAATATTATTAACAAATAAATATTAGAAGATCATATATGATATCAATTTTATGTATTTGGTTATTTTATAATTTAATAATAAGTATTTAACAATTATTCATGAGGTTAAAAACTCCTTGATCACTGAAAAGTATAAGGTAAGGGCCAATTCTACAATCTCTTCATTATCTGAGGTTGTTTATACGTGAGTATCTACCAGGACTTATTTATCTTCCACATCTATGTTTCTTAAAAATGTATTTCAAAACATTTTTAATATTTCCTAGAATATGGGTTAAAGTCATTTATAAAATTTTTAAATTTTTATGATATGTTTATAAAGTAATATTTCTGTTGTTTTCCAAACATGGTCATTTAGGACCTTTTCGACAAAATTAAGAAAGAATTTTTTTTAACTTATATGACGGGTGAGGCTATTTTCCACCATTGTAACTCCTTAGAAGATTCCATTACAATATTATAATAATATTTTCAAAATAAATGTTTTCATTTAATATTACATGACTTTCAAATGATTTCAAAATAGAAATAGATATTTCTCGAAAATAGGTTTGATTTCATCTATGTCAACATCCTTTACTGGATTTACATTTGTTTGAAGTTGATTTATTATAATACAATATTCCATATTGTATTGAAGGTTTTGTGATATGTTTTAATGTTTATGTGTTATCTTTATACCATTCATGGTTTATTTTTAAATTTTTAACATTCTGTATGCTAGTTTTAATACCAATGATTATGTTATGTTTCAACCTTTTCATATCAGGAATGCATTGGACTTAATAAGTAAAGGGTGGAGCCTGCTATATCTCTTCGATGCATCGGTAGGTCTCATGACACAAACTAGTGTCTTTTCACAAGACTTTGACAAAATATTATTTGTAGTCATGGAACGAGGCCTTGACTATATGGTTATGATGTCTGGAATTATGCATTCCATCATTATGAAATTAGATATTTATATTACATGTGATTATTAGACTAGTATAATATCCATGTGAATAAGTAAATAGAAATATTTTGATTTATATTTTCCATATTATGCTGAATTTTATGTTTAAAAAGTCTTTTGTTTTAGTCTTATACATTTCATTAAATGTTTATACTTATTTTTGAAAGTTTCTGCTATATTGGTATCCTTACTAAGCATATGAGCTCACCCCTTTATATGTTTTATTTTTATCAAAATATGAAGAATTATTTTATTGTTGACCTATAGGAATAGGCTAAGTGATATGATTGTATTCAAAGGGTACACAATGTTGTTATTTTTCCATTTCATGATGTAATTTAAAACTTATGTATGTATCTACTACTTCCAAGGCTACAAAAATAACTGGTCTTTTGAGACTTGATCTCTTGTGATCATGAAAATGTTATGTAATAATGAACCGACTCTAGGTAACTAGGGTCGGGGCATTATAGTTGGTATTAGAAGAAGTTTAGTACAAACCATGGAAACTATATGTAGAAAAACTCAGATTAGAGAACATTACCCAAAGATAGACTATGCGAATAGTATAGAATATCTTCCTAGAATTATTTTAATGTAGAGATTTTGTAAATTTTCCAAGAAATACATCCCTATATGAATATGATCAGGTAAAGGCGGATCTAGCACATATGTACCAAAGAGTGAAAACTCTGACAAGGAGTTTCGGGCTTGACCCGAGGTATCCTGGTAAATGACAACGGGCCTTGCTTCACTCTTGGTTATGATACTCCCAGGGCATATGATTAGGATAATTTACATTCTATTTACAAACCATTATTAAGGATTTATGAGTATATACGTCCTCAAAGGAAACATTTTTATGATTATGGATTATATCCATACATTGTTCAATTTATGTTAAGTGTTTTATAGGTTTGGAATTATGTATTGAGATTCATAAACTACTCTACTTTATTCCGTTATTTTGAAATGGTGCTTTGTAAAAGGAATGGAAACCCTATCAATGTGCGCAATCTATGTTGGGATTTCCATCCTACTCAAGATTATTATAGTAGAGCTAGTTATGCAACTGGTAGTGATCATCTTATCAACATACTGGGACAACTCACTCAGGTTATGAATAATAACCTTACGCGTATGGTGCACCATGATGCACAACACAGAGGATCATTGTTAGACCACTTCCTGAGGAAACAACCACCAAAATTTAATTGGACAGCAAATCCATCTGCAGCTGAGCAAAGGATAAGTTCCTTAGAGAAAATATTTCATGCTTTGGGGAGTATTAAAAGGGGAAAAGTTTTCATTGTAGTTTATCGCCTCATGGGAGATGCAGATCAATGGTGGTCATTAATTAAAAACAAAAAGGAGGATGAAGAAGTATAAAACATGGAATGGAGGAAGTTTAAAGAGATTTTATGAGAAAAATACTTTCCTCATGACCATCGAGCGGATATGGAAAGACAATTTTTGAGTCTGAGGAAAAAGGAGGATGAGAATTTAAAAAAGTATGAGGATAACTTTACAAGCTTAGAAAGCCATGCAGTAGATTTTATAAATAACCCAAGGAGTAATATTGATCTATTATTCGATGGGTCAAAACTATTTCTCCATTGAGAATAAGTCTCACAATCCTTCTCATTGTATGGAGATATTGTCTCATGTTATATAAATACAGAAAAGGAATTTTCTAACTCTTAAAACTTTAAAGAAAAGTTTGAGAAGAAGAGATCTTCTGAACACTCTAGAAATATAAATAAGGGGAATAAGGGAAAAGTTGAATTTCCATCCTACAGTAAATGTGGGAAGAAACACCCCGATTCTTACCTGAAGGGAATGGGATTCTGTTACAAGTGTGGTGAAAAAGGCCACCAAGATCGTGATTGAAATGGAAAGAAAGAGGATATCAATGTTGAATGATACAATTGTAGAGAAATAGAGTATTATGAAAATTAATTTCCTAAGCGCCAAGGAAACTTACCTCAAAAAAGGCCAAGGGAGAAAGACCAAGCTTACGCGATCACTACTACTGAGGTTGAAGCTCCGAAAGACGTGGTGGGGGTAATTTAATGGTTTCCTCAAATTGATCCAATGCATTATTTGATTCTAGATCCTCGCGCTGTTTCATATCTTCCCAGTTTTCTATGAAAAATAGATATTTCAAATTAGATTTAACAAGGAAGTTTTCAGTCAAAACTCCTAAGGTAAGTATCATTACAACAATGTTTTGGGAATCATTCTCCATTAGGGCATATAAATGATCTTTATCTACTGATATCATCATCATACCCATGATTTAATTTTATATAATCATTGGTATGGATTGGATTTCAGACCATGATGAAAAAATTTATTGTAAGAATTAGGAGGTTACAATTTTTTATGATGATAAGGAGTACCTTGTCATTAGAGAAGAAACGACACCACCTGATTCTTATCTAGATCCACCCCCAGTAGCTCAACTAAATTAAATTATTGGGGAGGAAAATAATTAAATAACTATGGTTGAGGAAAGGAATGTTCAAATAGAGGATTTACTTATTGTGCAAGAATATGTTGAGGTGTTTCTAGAGGATTTACCTGGACATCCTCCAGAACGATAAATTGATTTCTCAATTGATTTAATTCGTAGTTCAAGGCCTATATAGAATACCTATTATAGAATGACCACTTTGGAATTAATGGAAATAAAGAAAAAACTAGAGGAATTCAGTAATTAAGGATTTATTCTCCATATTTTTTCTCCATGGGGTGACCATATTATTTTTCTTAATAAGAAATATGGATCTATGAGGTTGTGCAATGAATTCATGGAGATCAATTCTATAACATTAATGAACAATTATCCCTTACATTGAATTGATTATTTATTCAATCAACTTCATGGAGATAAATATTTTTCAAATAATCACCTTTGATATGGATATCTTCAGTTGTGTGTAAAGAAATAAGACATTCTGAAAACAACATTTCAAACCAGGTACATGCATTACAAGTTTATAATAATGCCTTTTGTACTAACTAATGCACCATCTATTTTCATGGATCTAATGAATAGAGTTTTCAAGGAATATCTTGATGAATTTTTAGTGGTATTTATTGATGATATATTAATTTAATCCAAAATCTATGCACATCATGAAAATCACATGCACAAAATTCTGAAAACCCTCAGAAGAAAGGATTTATATGGGATGTTTAGAAAGTGTGAATTCTGGCTTCAAGAAATTTCTTTTCTTGGCCATATTTTCTCTAAGGATGGAATCTATGTTGATCCTTCTAAGACAAGAACAATACAAGAATTTCTAGCACCGACGAGTATAACTAAGGTACATAGTTTTATTGGTTTAGTAGGTTATTATCAGAATTTCATCGAGAATTTTTCCTGATTGTCTAACCCATTAACCAAGCACACACTTAAAGGGGTTAAATTTGTTTAGAAAAAATAGAGTGAAGAATGTTTTGAAGAACTAAAGAGAAGATCAATTAATTCTCCCATCTTGACTCTACCATCAAGTAATTATGACTTTTTTATTTATAGTGATGCTTCAAAGAAAGGACTTGGTTGTTTCCTTATACAGAATGATAGATTTATATCATATGCATCACGATAGTTAAAAATTCATTAAAAAAATATCATACTCATGATATCGAGTTAGTAGCTATAATATTTTCTCTGAAGACATGGATACACTATGTAACACCCCAAGATTCCACGGTACATTTCCGTTTGAATAATGCAATGACGTGCATTGTACACAACTTTGAGATTCTAACACACCACAACCAATCAAACTAGCCGTTATGAATAATAATACCTAGTTTTTGAATTTTTTTAAATTCTATATCTCGAAATGGACTTCATTTTTTCATTCGGAATATCGAAATTTTCCTAGGGTGAAATTTTTGTAATTTTCGAATAACTTTAATATTTTGATGAATAGTGAAAATTACTAAATTTTAATTAAAAACAACTTTTTAATCAAAATAATTAATAGTGATAAATTATGAATTTGAGTGGTTTTAAAGTATATTTAGAATCTATTTTTACCATTTAATACAATGTTGGTCATTGGACATAATTTCACAATTAAACCGAACATAAACAAGTATCAATCTTTTGATAGTTATTATATCTTAAAAACACGCTTTTTGTTTTGACAGCGGGAATTAATTTTCAATTAATTTCCGCCAATTCTGTGTTTTGAATTTGGAAAAATGGATTCCATATTTGGAATCACGATGTTTAAATTGTGTAAATAGGTAACTTTTATTTTTAGACATTTTGAATAATAACTTCGGTAAATATTTTATTTACCATGGTTAAAGGGTAAATCTGGTAAATAAGGGTTAAATACAATAATATTATAATAATAAAAAATTACCCTAAAACGTTTCCTAACATTATTGGATGATACATGTTCGACCATGGGCATCCTTGGGTCGTTTTTGGGACCCCATGGTGCCACTTGTAAGTGATAGGGGCACTTTATTTTAATTAAGTTAAAATGAATACAAAAATGATAAAAGCATATATCTTTTCGAAAATATTTTTTTACATAAGGTTATATATGTTTGATGTTCGACTATAAATATTCTTTAGAAAGATAATACTATTTACTACATTATGATATTTTATTTATAATTTTTAGACATTAAATAATTTAATTTATTGATGACACAATGATGATGTTGTAATTACCATAATAGTGAAAAATTAAACTTATTGATATTATAAATACCAAAATAAATATAATTTGAGACTTCTAATGAATTAAACTAATTTTATAGAAAAATATGACATATTATTATTTATTTATTTGAATTTTTTCGAAGCAATCATTCTGTTATGATTTTTACAAAAATCAACTATTGAATAGTCTCAAAATTGACATAAAAGAGTTTTTTTTTAAAAAATATTATATTTTTAATTGATATTAAATTCCTAAAAATATAAATTTTGGCCATGAGACTTATATCATGATAGGTGTATCATTAATGGACCACTTGGGGGTCGCTTGGATGTATATAGTAAGTTTACTAACCATATAATATAAAAATACAAAGAGACAATGTAAAAGTGAAACTAATTAACTAAGAGTTAATACTTAAATATAAGGTTATTATAATGACCCAAAACTGTCTAAATTCTATTGGTTGTGTGTTTTTAGACCTATCCCCACCTTAACATTTAAATAATCCACTTTGGAGCCATTAGAAACTGAATATGAATTTATTATAAAATAATATTTCTAGCTTTTCCAAAGGTGCCCCTCACCCCTCTTATAAAAGGGAACTCCCCCTTCTCATTAACTCACACCCTCAAAGCCTTTTTGTTCGGCCAACCTCTGCCCAAATACTCTCTCAGAATCCCTCACTTCATCCTAGATTCCTTACTTTAGTCATAAAGCCAAATTAAGGATCCCTTTTGATCAAATCAAAAGGAAGAACCCAAAGAGGTGGTAATGATTTCACAACCCTTTTTCAAGTTCCTTTCTTCTTCCACTTCTTCTTTCTTTGTTATTATCATTATAAAATAATAACTCCAGTATCTTATATATACTGTGATTTTATTATAAATATTGTACAATCATATTCAGTATTCTATCCATCCTTTGAATAACATGTCACCATACGTGCGTACGTACGACTTACCGTCTCCACGTCGTGGTGTAATTGTTATTCAATAAATTATTATTTGGATTGTTATAATAATGATGTGTAATTCATTTAAATAATAAATTTTACAAGATAATGATTCTGTATATATGATATACCATCTAATTATATATTATTTTAATATCAAAAGAATGATATTGTCGCTCGTGCGTACGTACGGACTATCGTCTCCACGAACACGATGAGATTCATTCTCCATTGTATCCATTCAAATATAATTATCATTTGATTATTTAAAAATAATGCTTATGGAATTGATATAATTCTGGATATTAATAAGATACAACCTATCCATGGAAAACATGTCTTACGTAACAAAACATATAAAAGAAAACGAGTAAGTTAACACCTGAAACAAAGATAATACTAAGATATTATTAACAAATCATTGTTAAAAGATCATATATGATATAATATTAATGTAAATGATTATTTTATATTTAAATGACAATTATTTCACCATTATACAGGAGGTTAACCTACCGTCGACCAAGGAAGAAGTACAAAGTAAGGGGTTTCTTATCTCACTCTTAATTTCGTGAGAATTCTATTGTTCACCAATTACTTATTGCATGTGGTGTATGTGTACTGCCCATGATTGTATTAATAGTGTAATATAATTTAATTTATGGTTGTTTACATCATCATTGTATGATCCCTCTTTCATGGGTGTATGTTTCATAAGTTACCTAATCGATAAGGGAATTTGAAATTTCAATTTCCACTCATTCGGCTTTACGCATACTTTATTGATTATTTTACTCCAAGATTTTGGGTGGAATCACTATTAATTTGATTATGACATAATTTCCACTCCCCTTTCTGTGGATATACTTTTTATACACATAATCACTCCATTGATAAATTCTCAAGTCATCGGTATGAACTTGATAAGAGTAATTTTTACTCAATCTCGATTTGTTGAGATAAACATCCAATTCATTAGTGTAGTTTTTACAAGAATATGTGTGAATGTCCTTTGATTGGTTTACACTGAATATCCAATCATATTTAGTGTATTTATATTTTTCACACATAATTATGTCATTGATTTATCCTTAACCTAAGGATACATCCTTTATGTGGGATTTCATCTCAATTTACATTCCATTGAAACTTCTTTGTTTTTATACACCAAATCACATTTATGCGGTGTATATAAAGTACTTTGACATAGTATATCATGAATCCATTTATTCTCATGATATTACAGAGTTTTGATTACCTCAATTATTTGTATTCAAGTGTCTGTCTTTTGGTTCGAAACTCTAACTAAAATACCAATTTTAAATTATTTAAAGACTTGTTCTTCTAAATAATTCTCATTAATGTCCATGTTTTATAAATGGTTTAAGGATTTATTTATATAGACATTAAAGTTTTAAAATTAAAACTACTTTTAAAAGTTTCAAAGTGGTATTGGAGACTTCGATTCAAAATTCTATTTTTAAATGGCTTCTTGACAAATAGTGTGACTTTTAAATGATTTCAAGAAAAAGGGGGATATTTCTCTCAAATAGTTTTGTTGATTATTTTCATCTATGTCAATATCCTTCATTATTCTCGATTGAGGTTAATATGATACAATACAATCTTCCATATTGTATCGAATGAGTTATGTTTGACTATGGATGTGCTATTTTTATACCATTCATGGTTTGTGGATAAGTATTGCCATTTCGTATGCTAGTTTTAATATGAATGTTTATGTTATGTTTCAAACTTTTCATATGAGGAATGTATTGGACTTAGTAGGTGACAGGTGGAGCTCGCTAAAGCTCCTCGATGCATCAGTAGGTCTCATGAGACAAACTAGTGTCTTGGCACAAGGCCTTGACAAAATCTTATTTGTAGTCTTGTCACGAGGCCTTGGCTATGTGGTTATGATAGTCTGGAATTATGCATTCCATCATTATTAAAGTGGTTATTGATATTGCATGTGATTATTCGATTAGTAGAATATCCATGTGAATAAGTAAATTGAATTATTTCATTTTATTTTTTCTATACTATGTTGAAGTTCAATTTTAAAAGGCTTTTGTTTTAGTTATACACTGTATTAAATGTCTAATTATTATTTATGAATGTTTCAAAAATATTGTTATCCTTTGAGCTCACCCCTTTTCTATGTTTTATTTTTCCTAGGATGTGAAGAAGTAAATTATGAATGACCTGTAGGGATATTATTATGGGATAATAGTGTGGACTATGGAGACAATATTTTGTTTTAGTAGTTTTTCACTTTATGATGTAATGTAAAACATTATGAATATATCTAGTGTTTCCAAGGCTACTAAACCAATCGGTATTTCGAAATTTTATCTTTCTTGTGATCATGCCAATGTTATGTAATAATGCACCGACTCTAGGTAACTAGGGTCGGGGCATTACAGTTGGTATCATAGGAATTTTAGTACAAACCTTCGATGCTAGATTTAGATAAACTCTGATTAGAGCACATAGACCTAAGATAAACATTGAGGATTAGTATAGAAGAACTTCCTATAATTTTGGTATTGTAGAGATATTATGAGTTTTCCGAGCAATACATCCCTGTCTGTATATGAGCAGGTAGAGGCGGATCTGGCACAGATGTACCTAGGGGTAAAACCCATAAACACCACTTTGATCTAGACACGAACGGGAACTGGTGCATGACAACAGGCCTTGCTGCACTCTTGGTTACGACACTCCTGAGGGATATGCTTAGGATAATTTACATTTTCGTTACAAACTGATTTGAAGTATTATATATAAGATGAGAGTAAATGACCTTGGTTAATCCTAATGTGTTTCAAATTGCGAATATAGTGACATGTTAATCTCTAAATGATTTTATGACTACTGTTACTCACACAATGATTTCTGGTTTTAGTCAATGGATGGATTCCAAGGAAGTCATAGTGACTTTGAGAATGATGTACAAGGTGGGAATGGTGGTGGAAATGAGCAACAAAATGGAATGTTGATAGGCATACAAGATAACTTCTTTACGCCAAATCAATTTTCCAAAAATATGATCAACAATATATATATTAACCAATTTCCGGACTCAACAAGGAAGAGAAAGGTGATGAATGATAAGAGCTCTAGTAGTGGAGACCATGGAGAAAGAAATGCTCAATTTCCATCATGCAGGAAATGTGGAAGGAGACACCCAGGAAAGTGTTTCAATGGTACAAATAAATGATTTACGTGCGGGAAGGAAGGACATAAAGTGAATAATTGCCGATGAAAAATGAAGAGTACTATGGAAGATGATAAAAATGGACCCAAGAATCCATTTACAGTCATTTGCCGTAAATGTAGGGGACCTGGCCATTACCCGAGTAAATGCCCTATTCTATAGGATATTTTCTTGGTCAAAGAAGAAGCTATGTAGAAATAAATGGTTGGATAAATGTTTAAAAAGTATTAGTGCTCTTTGTTGATGGGTTTACTTTGGAATAATTTTTTCTTGTATTTTGAACCCTGTAGTTTTCAATGTTAGAATGATATTTGAGGAAGATTTATCTTTTCTCTTGTGGATATAGTTATAAATAACCATTTAGTTTTATATGATCATTGGGATTGAGGAAATTATAATTTATTATAATTTGGGATGGAAATGAAATTTATGAGATAAGATTTGAAGTTAAATTATGTTATGGTTTTTTTGAGGAATTTATCTCATTTTGGTAATGTTATAAAATATAGTTTTTGAAAAAGGTCAACACGTAGACCGTGTGACAACCCGTCGCGTCGGACAAAGCTGTGGGAATCGAACCCACAACCAATGTGCGATTGGGATTTATCACCTACCACTGGATTACGTGAAGTCCCTTTCTAGTGTGACTATTATTTTTAGTTAAATTATTTTATTGATCAATAATAATCTGATTTGGGATCTTGTGTCTTATCAAATGAATACCCTTAGTATAGGAAAATGATTTGGTGATTAAGGGATAAATGTTATTTTGGAAGTTTTTCACTTTGTTGTAGAACACTATATGACCAAGGAAAATAGAATATTATGGGATTTCATTTGAGGAGTAATAGAGTTTTTGTATCTATGTTTTTATTGTGGATTTATAGTGATTTGGGTTATTTATGGAAATCATTAGGTTAATTACTTTTATGTATGTGACTTTAAGAGTAATTAATGTCATTTGGAGATACAATTCAATGTGGAAGACTACATTCTTATAAGTGTTGGGTTTCAATATTAGTTTGGATTATATTGAAGGATTTTAAGGACAATTGATTATTGAATGATATTTATTTAACTTTGTGGTATTGATGGTTTAATTTTAGAAATTAAGATTAGTGTTTTTTTCTCTAATGGAATATCAATTTGGGGGATCATCAAATATTATACTAACCATTTTGATTTTGATTAATCCTTAAAGACAAGGTAAATATATAGTTTATCCTACGTGGATCATGTATTTCTATAGATGTTTATTCTAGCTCTTCCATTGTGATCAAGTCTTCTTGAATACTCATCTTTCAAAAAAAATGAGTTAGTGGTAAAAAGTTATTAAAGAATGAAACTATACTTAAAAAGTAAGTATATCTATTTATGTTCTTAGTCAATATCATAAATGAATTCTTTGTCCTTATGTAATGTAACTTAAAACAAAAAATGTTGTCCATTTACTTTTCCTACTGGGAGACTAAGGACCGTTTGTCCCAACACAAGTTTGTGATTTTCTTATTGTTAACTTTATCCTGATCATGTTTTCTATCCCTCTCCATCAGAACTGAACACTTAGTTTATCATCCATATCCATTTTTTCGTACATGGAATCCTAGTATGGGTTATCTTGGGTGACCTTTATACCTCTCTCCCTTTCTTTTAAAGTGATAGTTTTATAAACTCTTTTTCTGATGTGGGACTTTACATTATATTATCAAGCCCAATTTTAAAAAATTGCAAGGATTCAATTTATTAAAGGAGGGGAGAATGTAACACCCCAATATTCCATGGTACTTTTCCGTTTGAATAATGCATTGACGTGCATTGTACGCAACTTTGAGATTCTAACACACCACAACCAATCAAACTAGCTGTTATGAATAGTAATACCTAATTTTTAAAATTTTATAAATTATATCTCTCAAAATGGAATTCATTTTTGGATTCGTAATATCTAAATTAGCCTAGGGTGAAATTTTGGTACTTTTCGGATAACTTTCATATTTTGATGAATAGTGAAAATTACTAAATTTTAATTAAAAACAACTTTTTTAATCAAAATAATTAATAGTGATAAATTATAAATTTTAGTGGTTTTAAAGTATATTTAGAATATATTTTTACCATTTAATACAATGTTGGTCATTGGACATAATTTCACAATTAAACCGAACATAAACAAGTATCAATCTTTTGATAGTTATTATATCTTAAAAACACGCTTTTTGTTTTGACAGCGGGAATTAATTTTAAATTAATTTCTGACACTTCTGTGTTTTGAATTTGGAAAAATGGATTCCATATTTGGAATTAGGATGTTCAAATTTTGTAAATAGGTAACTTTTATTTTTAGATATTTTGAATAATTACTTCGGTAAATATTTTATTTACGATGGTTAAAGAATAAATTCGGTAAATACGGGTTAAACAAATAATATTATAATAATTACAAATTACCCTAAAACCTATCCTAACCTTATTGGTTGATACATGTTCGACCATGGGCATATTTTGGTCGATTTTTGGACCCCATGGTGCCACTTGTAAGTGATAGGGACACTTTATTTTAATTAAGTTAAAATGAATACAAAAATGACAAAAACATATATCTTTTAGAAACCCAATTTTTACTTTGGCTTATATATGTTGTATTTTCGACTATAAATATTAATTAGAAAGATAAAACGGCTTACTACATAATTATATTTTATTTATAATTTTTATACATTAAATAATTTAATTTATTGATGACACAATTATGATACAGAAATTACCATAATAGTGAAAAATTAAAATAATTGATATTATAAATACCAAAATAAATATAATTTGAGACATTTAATGAATTAAAAAAAATATAGGATAATATGACATATTAGGATTGAGTTAATTGACTTTTTTATATGAAATTATTCTGTTATTAGTTTTAAAAAAATCAACTATTGAATAGTCTCAAAATTGACATAAAAGAGTTTTTAAAACAAATATTATATTATTAATTTATATTAAATTTTTAAAAATATAACGTTCGGCCAAGAGACTTATATCATGATAGGTGTATCATTAAAGGACCACTTGGGGGTCTCTTGGATGTATATAGTAAGTTTATTAACCATATAATATAAAAATACAAAGAGACATTGTAAAAGTGAAACTAATTAACTAAGAGTTAATACTTAAAGATAAGGTTATTATAATGACCCAAACCTGTCTAAATTCTATTGGTTGAGTGTTTTGCGACCTATACCCACCTTAACATTTAAATAATTCACTTTGGATCCATTAGAAACCGAATATGAATTTATTATCATATAATATTTCTAGCTTTTCCAAAGGTGCCCCTCACCCATCTTATAAAAGGGCACTCCCCCTTCTCATTAACTCACACCATCAATGCCTTTTGGTTCATCAAACCTATGCCCAAATACTCTCTCGACATCCCCCAATTCATCCTAGAGGGCTTAATTTAGTCATAAAGCCAAATTAAGGAGCCCTTTTGATCAAATCAAAAGGAAGAACCCAAAGAAGAGGTAATGATTTCACGACCCTTTTTCAAGTACCTTTCTTCTTCCACTTCATCTTTATTTGTTATTATCATTCTAAAATAATAACTCCAGTATCTTATATATACTGTGATTTTATTATAAATATGGTACAATCATATTCAGTATTCTATCCATCCTTTGAATAACATGTCACCATATGTGCGTACGTACGACTTACCGTCTCCATGTCCTGGTGTAATTGTTATTCAATAAATTATTATTTGGATGGTTATAATAACGAAGTGTAATTCATGTAAATAATAAATGTGACATGATAATGATTCTGTATATATGATATACCATCTAATTATATATTATTTTAATATCAAAAGAATGATATTGTCGCTCGTGCGTACGTACGGTCTACCGTCTCCACGAACACGATGAGATTTATTCTCCATCGTATCCATTCAAGTATAATTATCATTTTAATATTTAAAAATAATGTTTAAGTACTTGATATCATTCTGGATATGAATAAGATACAAACTATTCATGAAAAACATGGCTTACGTAACAAAACATATAATAGAAAACGAGTAAGTAAACACCCGAAACAACGATAATACTAAAATATTGTTAACAAATAAATGTTAAAAGATCATATATGATATCATATTAATGTAAGTGATTATTTTATAATTAAATAACAATTATTTCACCTTTATACAGGAGGTTAACCTACCGTCGACCAAGGAAGAAGTAAAAAGTAAGGGGTTTCTTATCTCAGTCTTAATTTTTTGAGAATTCCATTGTTCACCACTTATTTGTTGCATGTGGTGTATGTTTAATACCCATGATTGTATTAATTGTGTAATATAATTTAATTTATGGGTATTTACATCATCATTGTATGATCATTCTTTCATGGGTGTACGTTTCATAAGTTACCTAATCGATAAGGGAATTTGAAATTTCAATTTCCACTCATTCGGCTTTACGCATACTTTATTGATTATTTTACTCCAAGATTATTTGTGGAATCACTATTCATTTTATTATGTCATAATTTACACTCCCCTTTCTGTGGATATACTTTTTATACACATTATCACTCCATTGATAAATTTTCAAGTCATCGGTATGAACTTGATAAGAGTAATTTTTACTCAATCTAGATTTGTTGAGATAAACATCCAATTCATTGGTGTTGTTTTTACAAGAATATGTGTGAATATCCTTTGATTTTTTTACACTGAATATCCATTCATATTTAGTGTATTTATATTTTTCACACATAATTATGTCATGGATTTTTCCTTAACCTAAGGATACAACCTTTATGAGGGATTTCATCTCAATTTACATTCCATTGAGACTTCTTTGTTGTTATACACCAAATCACTTTTATGTGGTGTATATAAAGTAATTTCACATAGTATATCATGAATCCATTTATTCTCATGATATTACAAAGTTTTGATTACCTCAATTATTTGTATTCAAATTTCTCTCTTTTGGTTAGAAACTCAAACTAAAATACCAATTTTAAATGATTTAAAGTCTTATTCATCTAAATCATTCTCATTAATGTCCATGTTTTAAAAATGGATTAAGGATTTATGTATATGGACATTAAAGATTAAAAATTAAAACTCTTTTTAAAAGTTTCAAAGTGGTATGGGACACTTTGATTAAAAAATCTATTTTAAATGGCTTCTTGACAAATAGTTTGACTCTAAATGATTTCAAGAAAAAGGGGGATATTTCTCTCAAATAGTTTTGTTGATTATTTTCATCTATGTAAATATCCTTTAGTATTCTCTATTGAGGTTAATATGATACAATACAATCTTCCATATTGTATCGAATGAGTTATGTTTTACTGTTGATGTGCTATTTTTATACCATTCATGGTCTGTGGATAAGTATTGACATTTCGTATGCTAGTTTTAATACGAATGTTTATGTTATGTTTCAAAATTTTCATATGAGGAATGCATTGGACTTAGTAAGTGATGGGTGGAGCCCGCTACAGCTCCTCGATGCATCGGTAGGTCTCATGAGACAAACTAGTGTCTTGGCACAAGGCCTTGACAAAATCGTATTTGTAGTCTTGGCATGATGCCTTGGAAATGTGGTTATGATAGTCTGGCATTATTCATTCAATCATTATGAAAGTGGTTATTGATATTGCATGTGATTATTCGATTAGTAGAATATCCATGTGAATATGTAAATGGCATTATTTCATATTATTTTTTCCATACTATGTTGAAGTTCACGTTTAAAAGGCTTTTGTTTTAGTTATACACCTCCTTAAATGTTTAATTGTTATTTAAGAAAGTTTCCGCTATATTGTTATCCTTATTAGGCATTTGATCTCACCCCTTTTCTATATATTTTTTTCCCAGGATGTGAAGAAGTAAATTTTGAATGACCTGTAGGGATATTATGAGGGGATAATAGTGTGGACTATGGAGAAAATATGTTGTTGTAGTAGTTTTTCACTTTATGATGTAATGTAAAACTTTATGAATATATCTAGTGTTTCCAAGGCTAATAAACCAATCGGCCTTTCGAGATTTGATCTTTGTTGTGATCATGACAATGTTATGTAATAATGCAACGACTCTGGGTAACTGGGGTCGGGGCATTACACATTATCTATATGGTGAAAAATGTGAGTTATATACCAATCAGAAGAGTTTGAATTATATTTTCTCTAAGAAAGAACACAACATGAGGCAAAAATGATTGCTTGAACTAATCAAGGATTATGATTTCACTATACACTACCACCCGGGGAAGGAAAATAAGGTGCCAAATGATTTGAGTAGAAAGGATCATAGTGTTTTGAACAAGATGATAGTTGAAAGGGATCCTATGTTCATGGATCTATTAAAGATGGATATGAGAATAATTATGGAAGGAGAAACATTAATACTTTTTTAAATGGTTGCTAAAACATCCTTACTAGAAAGGAAAAAAAGTTCTCAAACTGATGATGCAGAGTTTCAAAAGAAAATTAAAGCTGTGAACGATGAGAGATTGATCAACTTCGTATATGAAGATAGTATTTTGAAAATTTGGAAGAGACTTTGTGTTCCTAACATACCAGATCTAAAAAGGGAATTGTTGGATTATGCTAATAGCTCCAATTTCTCTATACACCCTGGTAGCAGTAAGATGTATAGATATTTGAAGGAATTTTTTTTGTGGGAAAACATGAAGAGATATATTGTTGATTATGTGTCAAGATGTAAGGTTTTTCAACAAGTGAAAGATGGAAGACAACATCCTAGAGGATTCATGAAACCTCTTCCCATAACTGAGTGGAAATGGTATGATATTACAATGGAATTTGTCATGGGACTAACAAAGACTCCTAGAAGGAATGATGCAATATGGGCAATTGTTGATCATCTTACCAAGTCAACAAATTTTCTTAATATAAGAGAAGATTTAACAATTGAACGTTTATAAATACTATATATTAATGAATTTGTAAGACTTCATGGAGTACCCCTGTCGATTGTTGCTGATCATGATCCCATTTTACATCAAGATTCTGGAAAAGTATTCAGAAGGCCTTGAATACTGAACTTCATTTGAGCACTGCCTACCACCCTCAAAATGCTGGACAATCAGAATGGTCTTTTAAAACCTTAGAAGACTTGTTGAGATCTTTCTCACTTGGCTTTCAAGGTATGTGGGATCAATATTAACCACATGTAGAATTTTCCAATAACAATACCTTTCATTCAAGTATTTAGATGGTACCATATGAAGCGTTATATGGAAATAGATGTCACAAACCAACTTTTTACAATGATGTTGGTGAATGAAAACTGGTAGGCCTAGAACATGTTGAGGAGACAATGGAAAAGGTGATGGTTATCCAAACCCACATCAAAGAAGCTCAAAGTAGGCAAAAGATCTATGTCGATAATAGAAAGAAAGATTTGTAATTTCAAGTAGGAGATCATGTTTTCTAGAAGATATCTCCATGGAAGGGTGTTATATGATTCGTTAAGAAGGGAAAATTAATTCCCTAGAACATCGGACCTTTATAAAATAATGAAGGAATTGGAGTTGTAGCTTAACATTTGGAAAATCCGCCAAGTCTCTCCAAAGTTCATGATGTGTTCCACATACCACTGTTACGAAAATAAATGCCTGAACCAATGCATGTACACACCTATGAATAAATAGAACGGGAACCTAACCTGTCTTATTGCAAAGAGCCTATCAGAATTATTGATACCAGAGAACAAGTGTTGAGAAACTGGGCAACTCATCTGGTAAAATTTATATGGAGAAATCAAAATATGGAAGAGGTAACAGGGGAACCTGAGGAACTTATTATGAAGAACCAACCGTATATTTTTATCCAATAATATTCTAGAAATTTTGAGGATGAAATTATTTGAATGAGGGGAGAATGTAACACCCCAAACTTCCACGGTATGTTTCCCTTTGAATAATGCAATAGCTTGTGTTGTACGAAACATGGAGTTTTAACACACCACGACCAATCAAACTAGCCTTTATGAATAGTAATACCAAATTTTTGAAATTTTATAAATTACATTTTCCAAAATTGACTTCATTTTTGGATTCGGAATATCAAAATTAGCTTAGGGTGAATTTTTGGTATTTTTCTGAAAACTTTCAATTTTTTGATGAATAATGAAAAACACTTCATTATTGTTTAAAAAAGACTTTTTATTTATATATTCTGTTATTTTATTTAAATTAACATTAGGGTAAAATAGATACATAATACCTGTAAATTTTCAATGTAATTCATTGGAGTCATTTTATAATAATATAATGTATATAAAATTTTATTGAACATTTTACTGTCTTTTACCCACCTTCTAGGCGTGTTTGCAAATTTGCAAAAAAATGTAACATTAAAAATTATATGAATTGAATTTAAAAATTCAGAGAGACACGGTTGAAATCAGTAAGTAAAATGTGTTTGAATAAGATGACAATAATTTTTGGTGAATAATAACTTTTGACTTTTATTTACCACTGTTAAAAATAAATAAGGTAATTAAAGGTAAAAAATGATATTATAATTACCCTAAAACATATCCTAATTATATTGGATAAGTTTATTTAGACCAAATTAAACCTTATAAATAAAATATGATCCTTTTGGTCCACCTGGATTAGATTAGGACATTTTTTATTATTACTTTTAAAAAAAGAGTTAAAAGTGTTAATTTCAATGTTTAATAACTAAACCATTTTTAATATTGGGTTATACATAAGATAAATTGGACTATAAATATTAATTATAAATCTAAAAATATTTCCTACATAATGGTATTTTATTTACAATTTTTAGACATTAAATAATTAAAATTTTTAATGATACAATGATGGTGCAATAATTACCTTATTAATGAAAGATTAAAATAATTGATATTATAAATTTAAAAATAAATGTAAATTGAGACTTCTAATTAATTAAACTAAATTTATAGTTTAATATGACATTTTAGGTTTGATTAAATATTTTTTTAAGTTATAATGTTTTTATGACTTTCACGATAACAAAAAACCAAATAGTGTCAAAATTTACAGAAATGAGTTTTTAAAACAAATACTATATTATTAATTGATATAATATTTCTAAAAATATGAGGATTGACCAAAGGAATTAGATACTGTTAGATATATTAATAATGAACCACTTGGGGTTCTATTTTAATTTTATACTAATTTTACTAACTATTTATTATAATAATACAAGAATATACGATAAAAGTTAAACTATTTAACTAAGAGTTAAATCTGAAAGATAAGGTTAATATGGTCACCTAGACCTGTCTAAAGCCTATTGGTTGAGAGGTTTTCGACCCATCCCCACCTTATCCTATAAATAAATTTTTTTAATCCATTATAAACTGACTATAATTTATATAGTCAAATAATATTTCATGTTTTTCCTAAAGTGACCCTCACGTGTCTTATAAAAGGGTACTTCCCATTATATCAAAATCGCACCTCCAAATTCTTTTGTCTTGGCCAGACCCTGATAAAATATCCTCCCAACTACCATCACTTTGACATATAGGCCTTAATTTTATCATTAATCCAACCTACAGATCCCTTTTAATCAACTCAATAGGGAACACCAGAAGAAGAGTTGATAATTTCACCACCTCATTCAAAGTTCTTTTCTTCTTCCACTTCCTCTTTATTTGTTGTTTTCATACAAAAATAATAAATCCAGTAACTTATACATACTGTGATTTTATTAAAAATATGGTACAACCATACTTATTATTCTATCCATCCAATGAATGACAAGTCCTCATACGTGTGTACGTATGGATTACCGTCTCCACGTTGTGGTGTAGTTTGATATTCGAACAGTTCATTATTTGGATGTGTATAATAATGAGTATAAATAATCTAAATAATAAATATAAAATGTTAATTATTCTTCATATATGATATACCATCCAATTACATACGATTTCACCATTAATACAATGATATTTTCGCTCTTGCATACATACGGATTATCGTCTCCATGAACACGATGAATTTCATTCCCCATATTAACCATTCAAGAATAAGTTTAATTTTATGATTAAAAATAATGTTTCAAAACTTAATATATTTATGTATGTGAATAAAATGCATCCTATACATAACAAACATGGCTTATGTAACCAAGTATATAAACGAAGATGAATCAGTTAACACCCGAAATAATGATACTATTGAAATATTATTAACAAAGCAATATTAGAAGATCATATATGATATCATACTTATGTATTTGGTTCTTTTATAAATTAATATCAATTATTTAACTAATATATAGGTGGTTAACATACCCTCTATCAAGGAAAATTACAAGGTAAGGGTTAATTCTACAATTTCTTCATTATTCGATGTTGTTTATACGTGAGTATCTACTGGGACCTGTTTATCATCAACATCCGTGTTTCTTAAAAATGTATTTCAAAACATTTTTACTATTTCAAAGACAATGTTTTAAAGTCATTTATACACTTTTTTGAATTTATATTATATGTTTATAAATGAATATTGCCATCTTTTGTCAAATAAGGTCCTTTATGACCTTTTCAAAAAAATTAAAGAAAGAATGTTTTTTAACTTATACGGAGGGTAAAACTATTTTACGCCATTGTAACACCTTCAAATATTCCCTTACAAGCTTATAAGAATATTTTCAATATATATATATTTTTTAAAAATTAAAGGAATATTAAATGATTTTAAAATAGAAAGATATATCTATCTAAAATAGTTTTGATTTCATCTATGTCAACATCCTTTGATGGATTTTACACTTGTTTTAAGTGGATTTATTATGATACAATCTTCGATATTGTATTGATGGTTTTGTTATATGATTGACTATGGTTGTGTTATTTTTATTCCATTCATGGTTTATGGTTAAATTATTAACATTTCGTATGCTATTTTTAATACGAATGTTTATGTTATGTTTCAACCTTTTCATATGAGGAATGCATTGAACTTAGTATATGATGGGTAGAGCCCGTTATATCTCCTTGATGCATCGGTTGGTCTCATGAGACAAACTAGTGTCTTGGAACAAGGCCTTGACAAAATATTATTTTTATTCTTGGCATGAGGCCTTGACTATGTGGTTATGATATCTGACATTATGCATTCCATCATTATGAAATTTACTATTGATATTACATGTGATTATTCGACTAGTATAATATCCATGTGAATAAGTAAATGTAATTATTTTGAAATATGTTTTCCATATTATATAGAAGTTTATGGTTAAAAAGGATTTTGTTTTAGTCTTATACATTTCCATAAATTTTTATGCTTATTTATGAAAGTTTCCTCTATATTGTTGTCCTTACTGAGAATCTGATATCACCCATTTCTATGATTTATTTTTCCCAAGATGTGAATAATTATTTTATGGTTGACCTACAAGAATAAGATAAGAGATATGAGTGTGTTCAAAGGGGACACAATATTTTTGTTTTTTCATTTCATGATCTAATGTAAAACTTATGCATGTATCTAGTACATCTAAGGCTACTAAACTAATTGGTCTTTCAAGCCATAATCTCTTGTGATCAAGCTAATGTTATGTAATAATGCACCGACTCTGGGTAACTAGGGTCGGGGCATTACAAAAGGTATGTGGGAGGTTATTCCAATCACAATGATGGTATATGAGAGGTTATCACAATCATGAAAGAGTGTACACTCATGGTTATCGTAGGCCTAGATTAGGGTACACTGGAGGTTATCCCAATCCCAAAGTAGGTATGTGGTTGGTTATCCCAAGACTAACATTTTATAAATGTCTTGTTGGATAGCCTTAATATAATATTTTATAAGCTTATGTGTATGCCAAAAATATATCTATTATACTAATGTTATGATCTCAAGGCTCATTTTCATTGATTTCATTATGATTCCTCTCTTATAAAATATCATGATTTATGTTATTAATCACATTTATGATCTATGATATGAAATATATCATTTTAAAAGGTTATTATCATGTTATCATACCAATACACTCATGTTATAATGTTATCTCCCTTTTTACCCTTACTAAGTAGATGATCTTACCATTTTTATGTTTCCTTTCCCCAGGATATGAATAATGTTATTATGTATGATATTTATAAAAATGGTACTAATTATTTATAACATAGTGGGAGATGAGGTAACTCAGTTATGGGCTGATTGTTTATGTTTCTATGATTCTAAAGTAACTAGACCAAATTTATATTGGAATGGATCATTATGTTTTGTTATGAATATTTATCCACTAAGATATAATATTAATGTATGAGATGTTTGGGTCTTTAGAGTTGGCATCAATGACAGGTTTATACAAAATTTAGAAACTAGGATGATATAAATTTAGGAATACACCTTAGGATAATCCAAAGTATAATATAGTGTCATATGTTATGGTAATGAATGGTTTTTTGTTTTCCTAGAAGTATATCCCTATCTAGAAACTACAATTTTATGATGTTTTAACACAGATGCATCTATGGGATACATCCATGAAAAGAGGTGGTCTTTCAAATATCATCCATAATTTTGGTGCATAGTGAGTATTCGTTTACTGTGATTCTATTTTGACACTCCTAGGGTATATGATTTGGGTAATCCACATTTTCTTAATGAATATTTATGAAGGATTTGAGCTGATTATAATCACAAATGACCAATTTAAAACATATGGTTTCAGAGATCAAATAATTTGTGTCATGATTTAGTAATCATATAAATGTTTTCTCATGATTATTTGGATTTTCACTTTGAATATTGTTTCTCACAATTTTGTTTTTTTATTCAATGGAGGAAACTAGAATGAACTAGGTCAATATTGAATGTGGTAGACAAAGGGTTTATGAGAAACCCAATGGTATGATGTCTATATTGAATGATATTGTGATTATTAATAAACATTTTCCATGTTTTATGATTAAAATATTTCACCTTAACCAACTCTCATACTCATTAATAAAGGGAAGGTTAATGTTTATTGAGAGATTGTGTGGTGGATACCTAGGAGGAAAGAAGTTTTAGAACCCTATATGTCGAGATTGTGGGAAGAACCAAATAAGAGAGTTTCTAAAATGGATTAGAATATGTTTTATGTGTGGATAATAAGGTCAGAAAGTGATTAATTGCTATGGAAAAATGCAAATTTTAGTTAACTTTTTAGATTTTAATAATCATCTCTCTAAGGAATCATTAGTGGTTGAATAATATAAATAAGGAATTTATGGGAATTATTCAAATCCTTGTCCTAGTGGGAATGATTAAGAAGAATACAAGAAAGTTTATATAATAAATGTTTTATTATTGATGATAAATAGAATAAAAATGACATATGAAATGAAAGGGGTATTAAGGAATAAGATGATGAATCATAGTTAATGGTTTCAGAATAAAGTGGGACGATTGAAGTGCTTATGTATTTGAACTCAATAATTATATTATATGATTCATTAAATATATAAGGATTTATCTATATAATTTTATCATTAAGTATTTTCAATAATATTTTTAATGGTACAGATGATCTAGAAAAGTGATTTAATTAAAAGGGGATATTTTATGGAAATCACATGATTGAGGGAAAGGTAACCCTTAATATGTTATTATTTTAAGATAATGATGTTGGGATAAATATATAATGGATATGGATACATTAAATAAGATATTATTGGTTTTCATGGAACTAGTTAATGATTTTATTAAAAACTGTTATATACTATCATATATGGAGTTTACAACATTTTTGGATTTATGGAATATATTAAATAATCTATGATTTTATTTAATGAGTGATGAATTAATTAATTTTTGAAATCATGTTTGTTTTTAATAAGTTTTTTAGTAATTAATTATATTACTATGTTTCAAGATAACATAAGATAAATGTACTCACATATATGGTATGTGACATTAATAGATACTTCAAATTGTTTAGAGGATTAATGATAATTTTATTTTAGAAATTTAGCGACCTTATTTCTAAATTTTTTGATTTTAATTTTGCTAATATATAGAGGATCATAAAGTTTAACTATTCATTGATTATATTTGGTTGAACTTTGGATGTTATTGGATATATTTTGTTACTCATTTTGGTTTTTTTAAATATTTAGAGGCCGAAGGAGTGACTTGTGAATCTTATAAATATTTTAATGTTTAGGGAATAATAAAATTCATCATTAATATTAATTTCAGGGATGAAGTAGAAATTAATCCAAGAAAAGGAAAAGTATTCAATTATTATTATTATATAAATGAAATTTAATCCCTATATATTTGTGTCCCTTGGAAATTATTGATTTTATTTGGACAATAGCTTATCATTTTGTGCTTATATTGAACATTTCTCAAATCCATGATGTGTTTCAGGTATGTCTCTAAAAGAAGTAAATACTTGGTCCATCACATGTAATGAACTCAAAGGTTGAACTAATAGAAAAATATATTTATTATGAGCAATAACTGATGTGGATTATTGAACAAACATAGAATGTGAAATGAAACAAGACCACTCACCTAGTCAAGGTTTTATGTTAAAACCACTAGCATATGGAAGCTATGAAGGAACCTGAGAATGAAGTGAGGCAGAAGTATCCTTAGTTGACTATACCAATGTGATGAAATTTTGATGTAAAAATTACATTTAAGGGGGGCGGGGGTTGTAGAATGTAACACTCTTGGATTAATGTAATATATTTTTTTGAATAAATTAAATTTCTTCGATAACATTCGTTATAAGAAACACCAAGTTTTATCATGCCACAATATATTATAAATATTATTTAAAATATACCATTATAAACTAGTAATTATATTTGGTTTTATGAATCAGAATAAACTCATTTCAAAAATTAATAATAATGTTTTTATATTTATAAATATGTATATGATTTTTAGTAACGTCATTATATGCTTCAAAAATACATTTTTATGAAAAAAATGATTTCTATTTCTATTTGAAAGAAAATAAAAAAAATAAATATTTGAAACTTTTATAACATTTATTTTTTTAAATAAACGTAATTTTTCAATCAAAATTTCAAAATTATCTTAGGGGTGATATTTGATAATTTTCTGAAAAGTTTATTTTTTCGATGAATAGTAAATATATGGATTTTTATAATAACCCACCTTTTAATTTAATGAATTTACTAAGTTATATCTTATTTAAAAAAATAAAATAAAAATTATGGTAATTATATTTTTATTAATCAAATTTATTTCATTTGGATTAATTTCATATTGAATTTTGATACAAAATATTTCTATTCTTATAAAAATATTCTATTTTAAAAATTGTTTTCTTCATTGCATCTGTGGGTTTAATTTTAAATAAAATTACCCACTAATGTCAATGGGATTTCATAAAATTAATTCCATATTTGGAATAAAAAAATTACTATTACTTAATAAGGTCAACTAGATTTATGGTCAAAATTAATATTAAAAAAAGTAAAAAATAATTATCGTGGTTAAGGTTAAAACATGTTTATAAAGGGTTAAATTAAAAGAATAAGGGTTAAAATGAAGAAAAAAATTCCACAATTTCTATTTTATAACCATATCTAGTCCATTATTACCTTATTAGTGATTTTTATTTTCTTTTGGGAAACTATTCTATGAAAGTGACCAATATAATCAATTAAGTTAAGAAAAAGTCCAAATGTCACCCTCTTCTTTTAAAATTTCAATTACGTGTTCACATAAGGATGAAAGAATAATGTGAATGAGTATTTATGGTAAATTTGAGAATAATGAAATTCATTTAATGAAGGTAATTTTTTTAGAGACTATATAATTAATTTAAGTCTTAAGCCTCATCAATGAAATAATTATTCAATTAATAGAAAAATAAAATAAATGACACTAAAATTAATAAAAGTAATATAAATTGAATGAATTTTTTTATTTAATAATTTTTTTTGATAAATAAAAATGATATATAGGTTTAAAAAATATATATTTTAATTCCACCATTGTCTTGATATTTTTAAATTCAAATCAAACGATTGGTGTAGAAATTGACATTAGTGTTATTTTTAAAATAAATAATATTTTATTAAATGATTTAAAATTTTTAAAAAACTATCTGCTTCTATTTTCTTAGAATATGTTTAAATATATCAATCACGTTCCATTAATGTACCAATGGACATTTTATTATAATTATATTTATCTCTAAATAGTGAAAAAATTTGTTACCATGGTAAAGGGTAAACGAGGGTTTTCTCGTTTCATGTGCTTTTGTTAGAATTAAATTTCAAAAAACATAATATTTTTAATTTATAAATATAATTTCATATTTAGAACCAGTGGTTATAAATTTTATAATAATAATCATTTATTTATAGACTTAAATGATAAATTACCCAAGTAAAAAAGTCTAGTTACCATAGTGAAAACTAAAATGGTAAAAGTAATGAAACTTAGAAGTTAAAGAAAAACATGTTTAAAACATGTTTTTTGGGGGTGGTATTTCCTAAAAATATATTCCCTATACTTATTTAATTATCAATTTTTGAGGAATTTTTGAGAGAGTTACTTCCAATTATTGAATAATTTTGGGTTTTTACTAAAATCCCACGACTCCACATTTATAAAAGGCCACATCATTCCCTCACTTATTCACATCTCCTAAGACATTTTGCTGGAAAAAACCTACAAAAGTCTCACCCTAGAATATTTATTAATTATATATATCTATTTTACACCCCATAAGGTCATCCCTAGCGTCCTTAATAAGATATCTAAAGGGGGTTTCTTTAAGTGAAGGTAATTATCTTCATATGCACTTTATTTTTACTCCTCCTCTTACCACATTAATTAATGTTCTTTTAATTAAAATATAATAAAACCATTTTATTCCATTTACTAATATTTTATTATATTTATTTAATAACCTATATCAATCTCCTCTTACATTATTTGGGAAACGAAACCATTGATTGTGTGTATGGCGGAGTACCGCCCCGCAAACTTATGTTATTCATTTTCTATCACCCCCTCTCATGGTTGGATATAATTATGTATTTAATTTTTATATATGATATTTAGGATATTTTTACACCTATTTAATTATAATATCACTGATGGGAATGTATTTTCTTAACAATACTCTATAAATCTTGTTGATTTTGATGCTCACAAATACCGTTTTCTTTTTACTAATGATATTACTTTAAGTCTATTTCAAGAAATTAATATTCATTATAATCCTTATTTTGGAATTATATTAATTCTTTTTATTCACATGTAGTATTCTTCAATGTTTTTGGAATACTCTTAATAATATTTTGGAAACATTGTTCATACCCTACGTTGAATAGTGTAATGTAAGGAACATACCCTCTGTTTTTACTAAACCATATGTTGAAATATGAGCACATATGGTTAATTAAACCTATGTTGAATGAAAAGTATGGATAAATTAACATAAGTTTTTATTGAACCTTTCTTTTAAAAAAGATAAAAATTATGGTTAAATTACCATATGTATGTATGTAACCCTACGTTTGAGAAGCAAACATACAAATCAACAACCTTACTGTTGTGATCAACCTTACGTTGTCAACCCTACGTTTGGAGAATAAACGCTATGTAGTTGAACCCTACCTTTGGAATTTTTTTATTTTGTGAAGGAACACTATATTTTACTTTTCAACATCGGAGATTTTAATTTACAACACATCTACCTTCTTACCACCTAACCAATTTTAAAATAATGTCACTCGGGTGTACGAAGGACTATCACCTCACAAAATATTGTGTCATGTTTTTTATTTATGTTTTAAATGGATTGAATTAAGGATATATTAAATGAATATATAAGATATTTATAAAATAATTATACTTTTTGAATTATTATATCATATATACATTCTTATTTTTCCATTCCCTGGTGGATATAATAACATCATTCGTGTATACGGAAGACTACCACCTTACGAAGTGATATGATTCATTTTTCACAAATTCTTTGAATTGAATGTAATATGGGTAAATTTAATGAATATATGTGATATATATGCAGAAAAAATAATTCTATAAAGTTAAAATATTATTTATCTTTCTTCTATTTCATCCATCAATAAAATGGAAACATCGTTAATGCGTGCGTACGACCTACCATCTCCATGAATGGTGTAATTCACTTTCTATCTCTAACTATAATATATTACTATAAATAATTAGAAAATAAATATATATGATATTTAATCATTTTTAAAATTCAATAGATTATTTAATCATGATAAATCAAATTGGAATAAAGATACCAAAAAAACATACATGAAAAAACAAAGTCGTAATTACCAAAAACAGGATTTTAACAAGGAAATGTTAATAAATGGTTAATAAAAGGTAATAGGTAGATCTAATATGATATGATAAATGTTAATATGGTTCTAGAGTAAATTAATAATAAATGTATACTTATTATACATGAGGTTTGAAAATGTATGGTGGAAGTCGAGGTTTAAGGAAATAGATTTTTGTCTCAATTTGTTTTCTTTGTTAAAACGTTTTGTAGCCACCTATCCTATTTTATGAGGCATATATAAATCCCCCTTTCCAATTAATATCATGAATTTATTTATTATAATGATGTTTTAAGTTTCATTTGATGTTATTCCATCATGGGGAGTATATTTCATTGTTACAAAAATTGTAAGCATTTTATAATACAACCTCATCGTTTATTGGGATTGCTTATGTTTATGCTTCCAATAAAAAAATATTATAAAAAATCTTTGAATAAACACATGAATTTTCTTATACTATGATTAATTCTTGAGAATATATTTTTTTCATTCATTTTCATCTCTTTATGTGATCATGATTCCAAAATAATGTTTTTAACAAAAACTAACTTTATTTATCTCTTCAGTCAAAAACCATTTTTCCCATATCCATTTTTTCTGAAATCATTTTAAATAATTTTTTTTATTTTATAAAAATATTGTTTAAGTTCAATATTATCCATGTTTTTTATATTTAAAATTTTTTTTATAGGAATCTTCTTATCTTTATTTGAACAAGGTTCTTTTTAATTTTCCCAAAAATGTGAAATGAATCTTAGTTTTAACCAATGTGAAATGAATGGTATTTTCTGCTATCATTAGAAATTAATGTTTTAAATATTCCATTATAAGTTCAAATGGTTATTTTCATTGAATATATTTTTCTCAAAGTTTTGTGATAATTTTTTTTAAAAAAGGTGATTTTTAGAGTGAATAGGTTATTCTTATCAAGAAATGTTCGAAATGATCATTAATTATTACATTATATGTTTCCAAAGTCATTTCAAAAGAAATGGATTTTTAAAATATTTTATGCTTTAAAGAGTGTTTTTTTAAAGTATAAAGTCAATTTTCCTCAATAAATGTTCCAATTGTTTAGTCAAAATCATTTTCCACTAAGATGGCATCCTTTGATGTAACTTATTTTTTAATGAGGATATGATCCAAGGATACCATTCTTATTATTTTTATAAATGGATTATATTTGTGATTACCAAATGATTATAAATGTCATTTATTTTCCATGGGTTATTACTATGACGAAATGTTTTGTAAATCCCACTTACCTTCAGGGGTTATGATTTGACGAATGCCTTGTGATCTTGTGAGACACATATGTATGATTTTTATCATGTGAACAGTGTGACCTCTGTCTCCCTCCAATGCATTGGGTGATGATTAATGTTATAGGATCTCAAAGGGTACATAAGAGGTTATCACAAGCACAAAAATAGGATTCACTGGAGGTTATCCCATGCCCAAAAGAGGGTATATAGGATGTTATTCCAAACCCAAAGAAGGTACGTGGATGGTTAGGAAAATCCTAACATGTTTTAAATGTCATTGTGGATATCCTTGATATATTATTTTCTATACATATATGTATTCCAAAAATCAATGTCTTATGCCAATGTTATGCTCTAATGGATCATGTTTATTGATTCCATTTTGATTCATGTATTATTAACTATAATGATTTATTCTATGAATAATGTTTATGATCTATGATAAAAAGGGTTTGGTTTTCAAATGCTATTCTCATGCTCTCATACCCATACAATCATGTTATATTGATATCTCCATTGTTTACCCTTTATTAGCATCTGAGCTCACCCATTCATATGTTCCCTTTCCCCAAGATATGTAGAAATTTATCATGTATGATATTACTAAAAAGGATTAATCTTTTGAATAAATTAGTTGGAGATGAAGTAGCTCACTTATGGACTTATTGTTTATGTGTCTATGTTTCCAAAGGTAGTAGCCCTAAATGATCATATAATGTATTTTTATGTTATGAAATGAATATTCATACATTATGATGTAATATTAATGTATGATAAGTTTGAGACTTTACACAATCATCTTGAGTACTTGTTCTCCAGCTAGCTCTGACTCACCAAGCTTGTATGTGAATAGTGCATTGGATATATCATACCTCAATGATCTCTCCAACTCTTGATAGAGATCCATAAAGTGAGAAATGATTATATAAAAATCCATATTTTCATATTTCTTTATAATATCGTTGTGATTGAATGAATTCATGAAATATTTGACATCCATTGTGCAATACACAAGGCACAAATACAGAGATACCTCCTTCTTCACTAGACTCTTTAGGAATTGACTTAGGATGTGGGGATTCTATTATGTATAGTTTCAGTTCATGTCATAGTATAACATGCAATTACCTATACCATTCCTAGAAATTCATTCTTGTGAGATGGTTATCCTTTTCTTATATGGATTTTAGTGATATTTTTAAAGTCATTTGGTATTACATTTATATAAATTAAGAGAAGATAATTAATACATTACTTTGACGACAAATACATTTTAATAAATTTAAATTTAATTAAATTCCATTAATCTCACACTATTTGGTGAAACCCAATAGTCCTCACCATTAGTTTTGGAATATTTGTTTTTCAGATATACTAGTGGAAATTATCTACATTCCCCTTATCTTAACCTAGACTTGGGCTTAAAAAGTCATTTGATGGGTTTTAGGTAGGTGCAACATACCAAATTCATTAACCTATAGTTCCTTTATTTGTTGAGTGGACACCCCAATAATAAAATCATGTTTTAGAGATTTCCTCAACACTTTCATCTTGGTTACACCATGTTCTTCTTGGGAATTCAAACCTTAATATAAACCATGTTAAGTTTACCTTGGAATTTAAGTTAAAAGTTCCATGATCATTGAAAGCATCAAAACATGGGTTGGCCAAGAACTTTGAACTATGTGGTTATTTATAAATTCAGTAGTAGAAGGATATAATAAATTTATATTTTTAGTTGAGTGATTTTTGACCTTATGCATAAATCCCATTTTCTCTTTTCACATGTCTTGTTAATATTAATTTGATTTTACTTAAGTGATTAACCATATCTGACAAAACATTCAGGGATAATTTAGTTATATTTTATTCCATATTTCATGCCTATCAATTCATATAATAGGTGATCATGAAACATTAACATACATAAATTTTTAACCATGAAATTGATGGAAATTAAAAAATATGTGGCATGATCATGAAATTATATAATGGTTATCTTATCTAGTGGATGATAAAATAACCCCTAAACGTAGGGGATAACACCTTGAACCATAGCTTTATTAGTTTTATAGTTTTCCACCATTGGCTCCAATGTATCACCTCAAATGCTTTCTCCTAGGCTCCTTGACTAAGACTAACTCCTCTTTACAAGGTGCTTCATCCTTAAATAACATTATATTCACACGAAGGTGAGGTGATTAAATTTATTAGATAAAGGGGGTTTACATAAAAGAAACCATCAGCATGTATACCCTTACATAATAAGGAGGGGTTTATACACATTCCAATATTCTAATTTAAAAATAATAAATTAAAACAAAACAATCACATATAATGGGTTGGAATAATATCATAATCATACTCACATCGAGCAATGAACATACATTTTCAATATAGTTATCAATAACTATGATTCATTCATTAATTTAGATATGGAGAAATGAATTAATCCAATTTATCTTAATTCTATCTGAACATACTTCACACATGCGTATCCAAAATTTTAAAATGGGAGTTGATTTGATATATAACTACCAATCCTATGACATGGAATGTACTGTCAAAAAAGTGATACATAGGAAAAATGTGAATAGGTTTGATTATATATGTAATTTTTTTCCTTGAAAACTGGGAACATTTTCTATAGAGGACTACATAGAATGTACTATAGTACAATGTGTGTATTGTTTTCTTCTAGTGTCTGCAGAACACGCCTTGGGACTGGGCACGTTTCCTGTCGTGGAAGAGTTAATGGTACAAAATGTGTTATATTAATACCTATTTCGTGGCCTTAGATTTGAATATTTTGTTAGTTCCCATCTCCTGTATCGAATACACAACAAGATGGGGCACCCCATGTTTGTGACCAGGTGAAACATGGTACTACACATTATGTACAATGTTTACATATTTTGTAGTTATTCAAAACATATATCAGACTGTCTAGATAAATAAGTTGATCCAATTTTACCATATATTAGATTTTGTTTCATCAGATCTATTTTACTTTATCAAGGGATAAAAATTCATAAACAATAATACACACTATGTATGCAGGGAGTACATATACTCTTTTTTTCCAACAAGTACCGTTTGAACCTCCAGATTGTTTTCTCTAGATGTTTCAATTTTTTAACCATAACAATTTACAAGCTATGTTAGAGGGAACAAAAAAGAGAAGATATAACATTTTTAGATATTAAAACAAATTGATATAATTAAATGAAAATGAAAATGGATTCAAAAAATAAGAAAAATTATAAATTATAAATTAACCATGTGACTAATCTAATATCGATTTTAGGATTCATAGATAGTGGAAGCATCCTTTGATGGTACGAACAAATCATATTTTAGTCTTAATTTATGTGTAATTGTTTCGACACATTATTAAAAAGTCATGCCCTATGAATCTCATTGCATACATGACTAGATAAGAATGCCTAAACCGAAATAGGATGATCTTTAGATGTAATTTATAATTAATTTATGAGTATATATAAAATTACCTCAACATATAAATATCTCTTTGTTAATGATCTAGTAAACTAGATTTCATTGTATTGTTGTTTTTTGTAGTATCCAAGTGTATAATCCATCTACTGGTGATCCACATGTGAACCATAACATTTAAACATCATTGTAGAATCATTGGGTACTAGCACGAACAATCCTGATTTCTTATGTTGTATGTGGTTGATCATGGAAATATTATTCTTGGGGGAGAAATTACTCTTGATGTTCTATTGATGGATTGAGAATGGATGAAGATAGAGTGATTTCTAGATATCTAGATCAAACTCAGGGGATTTAGAGTGTCTCTCTCTATCCATTTTGCACACCATAATGTTATTATGGAATGTGTTATAATTAGACATTTATTATGGAAGGTTTAGTGTTGGAAATTTTACACAATCCCTTTCCCTACTTAAATATTCTTAGTTCACCACATGTCCAATATTAATAATAATATTAATTTCTTTGCATAAACAACACTTTAAGAATATAATAAATGCAATTTATATCATTTCCAACCAGACAATTAAGCTCGATCCTCATCCAATTATCAATATTTACCAATCCTTGAATAATGAATATTTTTTAATAAGTAAATATCCCTAAATTGTTCATCCACAAATATAATAAATATTATATTCACCAAACACACAAATAAATATTTATTATTAGTAATTAATCAACTCAATTATTTTTAATAACTTCTGAATAAATTATGGTTATATAATAAAAATGAATAAATATTAATTATTCAAACATGTTAAATTCAATACTTTAATTTAACTGAGACTATGGATACACTTAGTGTGAGACCCTATAGGCCTATTTCTCAATGTCATTAGGAATAAAATTATAAATTACAAGATTAAAATCTATAAATAAAACAATTCAACCATATAGAAATAAGTTAATTTCCCCATAATATTGAACCTCATTCAAACACTTACCAAGTAATATAATATTTTTTCCATTATATATCAAATCATGTAGTTTTCATACCGGTGTTATCAACATATATGCTTAGTTTTTCTTTATTTGACTTTATGAAAATGAACTCCCCCACTGAAAACAATGGAAATGGTGTTATATAGATATTTCCTTTCACCTCAAAGGGACTAAGATATCAACATCTATCAAGGTATGGATGTGATAAATTCTGTATCACATTATCCATTAATGCAACATCACATAGGAAAAACCCAGTGTATCCTACCTCACTATGAGAATATTTCATCATAGTTTTCATCAATACATAAAATTAAACATGTCATGATATCTATTAATGATAGTATTAAAGTGTAAGGATAAATACCATGTTCAAATATTGGAACACACAATGGAACATGGAAATTTGAATTTCTTATTAATGGGTATATTCTCATAATCCCCAATATTAGATATTACCAAAGGTGAACACCATGAGAATGTTTCTAAATGTCATATGAGCCTCCTACCCTTGATATCTGTTATCATCAGTGTCCCTTTAGGAAATATCTTCCATCTATAAAACACAAGTCCAGGATAATGACGTGACACCTTTCGGTTCTCATCATAGTGGAGAACTGGTATGACAAATTTGTGTGACGTGTATTACTTGGACATTATTACATACAAATGTCATGTAAATGTCTAATTATGATTCGATAAGAAAACTCACTAATAAAACATACAAAAATTACTAATTATGTTGGTTTTAGGGAACTAACTCTAATAGATACAATGTTCAAATATGGTAATACAACCATCATTGATTTTTAAGAAAAAACATACGAAGAGGCCATTACTGACTATCTTATTCTTTATAATGGAGATGAAATAATAAATCATGAATGGATATTATTCTAAGTTGAAAATGTATATATGAGGTGAATTTAATCTATCTGTTTGTTCAATAGTTGATCTACCATGATAATTACAATTAAATACTATTCATATTTTTTCAGACATATATATATCATACTAGGTGAAGTGAAAACCCATGAACAAAAGTTTTGACTCGTTTTTTTCTCACATTAGTTTTTACAAGAAATATTACTATATGAAAATAAATATCAAAAATATTGGATAAACTTGCCACAATTTTTGAAAAAAAAAGAAACCGAAATAAAAAATTATTTTGAAGACCCACAATGCAAGCGTAAAACTCTAAAATATATTCATATCAAATATATTTTCATTTATTTCATTTATTTTTTCTTTTTTCTGGATAATTGGTTTTTCATTACATTCAATTTGGATATTCCAAAGACTTATTTTTTGGTTTCAATGCATGGATAAAAAAAATATAATTTTACATGATGATGTTTACCAATTTTTTATACACTAAACTCAACATTTTAAAAATAAAAATCAAGTTATAGATTTAATATTTTGTATTAATGATTTTTTTGGATAGGGTGGGGTTTAAATATCATTGAAATCATTTTATAGGGTGGATCCATGATCACGAGAGGCCAATAGAATTATATAACTTGAAAACATTAGGGTATATATAATAATATTTCACTATAATAAAAACATATATCAAATAAAATTACTTATTTTTGTCATTGTTTTTGTAGTTTTTCTGAAAAAATAATTGAAAATATTATGGCTGTAAAATTTTAAAAATTATGAAGGATATTATATTCCTTTAATAAACTAGAATACACAATAAGGTGTTTATGATGATAATTAAAATTTCTCTTAAAATATTTATTAATACTTTTTTATTTTTATTTCTAAAGTACTACCATTACTATAGATAGTATACATATTCAAAATAGAAAATATATTTTTTTAGAAATGAGTGGGAAGAATACATGATATCAGAATGTATACATAAATGTAAAGAGTTAAATTACTACTACATATTTTTTCAATTTCTACTTCATTAGTTAATTTTCTTATCATTTATCTCTACTAATGATTTAGTTAATTTTCACAAAGATCATAAAGACGTGAATTCATCAAGAATTTATTCTTATCTAACCATTTTTTCTATATGAAGAGCATAAAACAATTACAGAACAATAATTTCTCAGCAAAGGCTTCAACGAGGATGATAAAATTGAGTAATGTGTGTTCTCTACATAGATATATTTGTTATTTATTTTATCTTTTTATGTTTATTATTATGTGTTTTCAGTTTACAATGAATCAAAGTTCATGTTTTTATTTTAAAAATGAAATTTTACATAAAAATGGGTGTCACACATTGAAAACCAAGAAAACACACTTCGAATATCTCGATACATTAAAAAAATGAACCCCAAGTCATTTTTTATGTGTAGAAATCATATGAAAACCAATCTGGAAGATGATGTACCTAGCATGGCTCAAAATGAAAGTTTTAAATTTAAAATTATTATTTTAGTTCAAAACACATGTTACTCATTGAATACTGAGTAACAACTCCTAAAATCTTGATACATTAGTGAAAATAACCATAAGTATTTTTTGAAATGTAGGAATTAAGATTATATCATTTAGAAACATGGTGTGGATGGTATGATTGAAAGTTTGTGTTTTTATTTAAAAGTGAATCATTTATTCAAAAAAAATCACTGACTACAAATTGATCAAATGAGCTAAACTATTTCTGATATTTTCATAAAATGATTAATAGGTCATTATTTACATATAGGAATTAACCACATGTCAATATGACACATTATGTGGCTGATATTAATAAAAGTGTGTGTTTTTATTTAAATGTGACATTTTAGTTCAAAACACACATCACTCACTAAAAAAGTGAAACAAATTATTACATTATCCTGAAATTTTAAGAAAATTATCAATAAATATTTTTTAAAATGTATGAATCTATCACATGTTAATCAGACACATAGTGTGATCGATGTTACTTGAAGCATGTTTTTTCAGTTTAAATGTGGCATTTTAGGTCAATACATTTTTCACTCACTAAAAACTAATATTACACACCTGTATGGTGTTGTTACCTTAGTATCCATATATAATTTTTGACATGTATGAATCGACCACATGTTAATCTGAAACACATTTTGCATGGTATGACTCGAAGTGTGTGTTTTCAGTTTAAAAATGACATTTTAGTTACAAAATTGTTCCACCCATAAAAGATAGAGAAAACATCCATGTATTGTTTTGATATTTTAGGAAAATGATCCACAATTAATTTCTGACATGTAGGAATTTACGACATGTTAATATGAGACATTGTGAGGTTGAAATAATCCAAAGTATGAGTTTTCAATTTAAAAATAAAAATTTAGTTTAAAATATGCATCAAAAACTCAAAAATGGGAAAACACACTCATATTTTCTTGATACTTTATGGAAATAATCCATAATTTATTTGTGATATGTAAGAATCAGTCAGATATCAATCTAATACAATATGTGTCTTTTAGGATTGGCAGTGTGTGTTTTGAGTTAAAATTGATATTTTAATTACATACACACATCACATACTCAAAACAGAGAAAATGTACTCATATTTTCTTGATACATTAAGAAAACGATCCATAAATCATTTTTGACATGTTTGAATCAACCACACATCAATTAAACACATGATGTCCCTGGTTTGACTCAAAGTACATGTTTTGAATTTCAAAGTAACATGATATTTCAAAACACATGTCACTTATTTTATAATTTGTAAACAAACTTATATTGTTTTAATAATTTAGGATAGTGATCCATAAGTCATTTTTGGTGTATAAGAATCTTCCACGCATCAATCTGACACGCAGTGTGGCCGTTATGACTGAAAGTGAATTTTTTTATTCAAAATATACATTTTAGTATGAATCACACTTCCCATACATAAAACTGATAAAAAAGTATCATATTGTCTTGGTACATTATAAAAACGATCCATAATTCATTTTTGAGGTGTAAGAATCGGTCGTATCTCAATCTAACACAACGTGTGACCGATATGATTCAAAATCCATTTTTTTGGTTTAAAAGTGAAATTTTTTTCTTGATACATTATAAAAAGGATCCATCTCACATAGATCCCATGGTTTCTTTGAATTTCGTATCATCGAGATCGCTTTATTGAGAGCTAAAATCACAAATAGTTCCAGATAATTTACTAAGTCTCATATCAGATGAGTTCTCATGAAGCTATTCAAGAGGTCTGTGCAGATTCTCCCTAAGGTGAAAAAAATCATTATTTGGGAGTATGTTTTGATCCATTCAGACCATGAATCTTTTCTTGATCTACCTCCAGTCACTCAGACAGTCTACCCTCTTTGAAAAAGGATTCCACTATAATGCTTTGGCCTGAGGGAGGATGTATTCATCCCACAGGAAAGAAAGTATGAACTAGCATACTAGTTTAGGGGCACACTAGGGAAATACCAATGGTACATAGCTATCGATGGACCCATCATGATGGACCACATGAACATCACTATTGACTAGCTCTATAACCATATCAAAAATGTTTAACAAAAACCACTCGAGAAATATGTGTCTCTAATGAAATATGAAAAAATAATCAAGGCACTATTAGGTAACCCTTATAAGGGATAGATCGATGGAAGAGGTCTTTGCAAGGGTGAAAACTTCACAGCTGAGTGGGCCTGGGCCTATGGGGTGTGCAAGTCTTGTGCAGAGTTCAGGATAGTAATAAGGTGATTGGGATTGTATGAAGTGACATGGGATTCCAAATTCCACATTTATCAGCGGAAGGAAATCATGTTTTAACTATTTATTTGATGGTCACCAGACACCAAAACATTTCATCTTCACCATGGGGAGGTTGGAATTAGCCTTTGGGATCACCATTAGATTCTTAGAATACCGATTCTAGAGAACATGTATGAAACGTTTATCCCTACTAAAAAATTCTTGGGAGGATGAAGAATATATGACACATTTGGAAAAGGCATTTCTAGATCATGTACCAGGCACAAACAATGACAAGAAAATAATAAGGTGCATCCATTTTAAGCAATGGTTTAGCTAGTTTGTAAAATTCCCAGTGGGGGTGTCGACCAAAGGTGGAGAGTGACCCAAGAATATGAAAAAATGGTTTTGTACCTATTAAATATGTCCCTAGTGAGGAAAAGATGCATATTACTAGTGGATCCTAAAGGATATTCAGTGGCATGTGTGGGGTTACATCATCAAGGATGAGCATAGATTGATAGTCAGTATAGCCATATTTACTTTGGGACACATCCGTTGGTGGATGATCTTAGATAGAGAAAAACATATGGGAGCATAAACAAGTATGTTTATCATGGAACTGATGTTAGACATTGGGAAACACAACAATATGAGGATCCTGGTGCTAGTGAAGTTTTATAAGGTAACCTAGAATATCAGAAATGGAAATAATTCATTGCACGTGTGTCGGGAATTTCACTTTTTGTACAATTGGATAGAGGTTCACATGGTAGGTTATGAATATCTCAATCAAATTTCTCCTCCCTCTGTAAAACATTGGACCAGTGATTCTGAACATCACAGAGATTTTTCCACTCATGCTAGGCCTAATAACAGTGCTGAGAAAGATCGGGCGAGTAGATGAGTTCATATTTCACCCATTATATCTATTAATGGGGGTAATAACAGATTATGGAACATTAATTATAGAGGGGCAGTCATATATTATGAAATTTTAAGGTGGATTTCTACTGGAATGAGTGGATTGCAAGATGATATGTGAACTGTACACCACACACCAATTTTTGAGGTATTTTAGGTGTCCGCAAAGGCAGACCCCAAGGGTGTACTTGGGAGTATGTCATTAAGACTAGTTATGATGAGGAACCTATGTTTCATGTTCCCATTTGAATATGGAAAGATATCGAGTGATATTCCTCCATCCATTTATAGATTCAGGCTAGTCCATGCATACACACAGAGCTGGGAAGATACCTATCCAGTTGAAATGCTGAAGCAGTGGACGATCGAGGATAGTGAAGGATTGTCCCCTCCACCTTGAGGCTAACGTCAATCGGAAGAAGAGGATTGTTATAGGGGTGGTTCCAATACACATCATGGTGACGATACAATAGTAGAAAGGGAGATGGTCCATGGACTAGTACTGACTGAATATTAAGGGAGAGAAGCAACAATACTAGATCCAGAGGTCTCATCCAAGCAGACCCAGGAGAAAGGGGAGCCATGTAATGGGTTCTGTAGGTTTTCCACTTAGGATCCTGAGAAGCAATTGTGCCATGTGGAACTTCCTCACAACAATGTCTACCCCAAGGCTTGGAAAAACTAAGATGCATGTAGACAGTTCCTCAACACCAATAACTTGTGGGATCATATGAATGGTTTTGGGATGTAGTTGGATAAGATCAGATTTTCTAAAGACCAGTTCAATTAATCCTAGGAAGAGGGTGAAAGATTCATTATGGAACTAAAAGAATTAGTGAATTTCCAAGGCATTGTACATCTAAAAACGATCAAGTCTGGGTGACAATAGACATAAATTATCCCCTGATGCTATCAAATTCTCATATGGAGGAACCCTTCCACTTTTCATACACTCATATGGATATTATTGGGAGGAATTCAATGAAGTGATCCTCTAGGAGGATGATATGGAAATATATTTGAGTTAATCCTCTTTGGAGGAAGCGAGATTGTATCCTTGGAGAACACCTCCTTGGAAAGGTTTGTTGAATCCCATGAATTAGGTGTTAACGCACTTCCCTATACAATCATCTCTCTCATGCTTTATATAGATTCTCAACTGACATCTGTTCCACATAGAAGAATATTGTATTGGTGATCCCTTCTCTTGGGGATGAAAACCCGAGGGCATCAGAAACATCTCTTGACCTTTGTCAGTTTCTCACTTCATGAAGTCATACATGTTTTTTATTCTACCCTAATGACTAATATGATCTCTACATGAACCATCCTAGGTATAGAGGGTGTTATGATTGTAAGAATGATTATAGGACCCAGGATCCTTTCCTAATTGGGGTTCTAGTCCTTACGGGTCTAGGTATCTGAGTCAACCAGACCATGGTTTTTGAGGAGAAACCAAGTGTGATCATGGGTGGAGTCACTCATGGGGTAGATTCTAGAGTTGATAAGGAAACAATTATTGAGATATAATTAAGTTATAAGGATCAACCAGATGATATGGAGCTCTACCCATCAGACATGATTCCAGAGGATGATTCCACTACAGAACTCATGGATTCATTTTTAGTGTACGAACATGCAGATTCAGTGAAGTTGTACCATTCTAATTTTGATGCGGTCAAGGACAGTTGGGCCACCCAGTGATGATCATGGAAGTTAATCAAACACTTCTTAAACAAAACTCTGGAGTCAAAGTGGGTAAACAAAATGGGATCACTTCACACATGGTTGTGCGATATGTGTGCTAGAGGGACTGATGCATGATGTCCACATATACTGATTCAGGAATACCTCACTGAGAGAATATGGGAAAACATTCACCATATGGATGACTTCTGGCATAAAGGGAATCCCATCAGCACATAGAATATTAACATGGTATAACAATTGTTCCATCACTTGGATGAATAGTTAGATTAGTGTTTCTCCTTCTCTAATACTCAAATAGAGTTTGTCGTGCAACTAAGGGCTCAACTAGTAGAACCCCAAGAGCAGATGTGGAATGAATCGCGCTAGGTGTAAGATCATTGGACTGAGTGGTACCAAGAAAAAATCAGGGTGAATGGGCTTCTTTCCTTGGGTATTGATGAAGTGATGTAACTTAGAAGGAAACATTAGGCCTTGGAGGGAATGCACCAGAAGGTGGTGGAGCTAAAGAACTCCATCGAAGGGGAATATCCAAAAGAACATTGTTTTTACAAAATTCTGATACATGCTTTCATTCTTGTCTGTTTTGGATTGTATGCATGGAAACATTTCTTCAAGGTTTCTATTATCTCACTTGAACATGTCTATGAGAAAACCAACGACCAATCCCTAATATATCATGGTTCATGCCCAGTGTGAGAAACAAGGGATGACCACATAACTGTTCACTTTTCAAGAGAGTGTTGGATAATCATCGAATACTAGGGGTCTAAAAATGTTTATTGACCACCCAACATACTCAGGATAATATAGGTTCCACTAGAGAATGTAGCTCTTGGGATAGGCAATTCAATTTCCCCGATGTTCACTAGTGCATGAGTAGGACATCACCAAGGGCATTAAAATCAATCCAAACAAAGGGAAATGAAAAGCGTGAATCATAATGCCAAGAATTATAAACATAATGGTGATGGAATGCCAGTACGGGATAACTACTGACCATGTTTGAAACACAATATCTACAGTACTAACCTAAAATAGAGAAAAACAAACAAGGGTCAATTACTAACAATTTTAGAAACATAGGGATCAGTCTCAAATTTTCATCCAAAGTATTATGAGGCATTGGCCTAGAACGGTAGGTGAGCCGATGTGGCATGGGACCAGGATATTAGGGGGTGCCTTCAGACATGAAAGTGGATGATGATCTGAATAAAAGGACACATAAAGTGTGGAGTGGAGTGATGAAATGTTTGAAAAGATTCCAACACTCTCAAAGTTACACCACCACAACTGAGAGTACAATGGTGGGTTGTAGCAGTATGAACAAAGATCAAACCTATTTTCTAGGAAGTACCTCTCTGGAAAGGGACTATGATACCTTTTAGTTTCATGTAATGTAGGTGATGATGAAAAATGGCATATTTTACCCTCATGTGACCATGATGCATCTCGCAGTTTAACGTCATGTGATGAGGATGTCGCACAAAGTTTAAATTAATATTGCATGTAACATGGAAGGTAGTTTAGAGTCATGTTTCATGGACTATGGAAATGTATTTCCCCAAAATATATTCTTGGTATGGAAGAAATAAACCGGAAATGAATGAGACAAATGAGGCTTACGTAGTATACACGTATATGGGAATAGACGGCGGGAGGCACATGTGATGTAGTATGGGGTGAACTGACAATGTAGATTTTAGCCTAAGGCATAATGATTGGACAAGAAATAAGAAAAAGGATATAAAAGAATAATTATCCAATGGAAGGTTCAAAAGACAAAATTTTTTAAGTGTCACTACATATCCTATAAGGAAGGTATTCAATCCATATATAGTTATTGAAACAAAGTGCAATATGAGACCAAAAATGGTGGGAGAAATCCTTCTTGGTGAGGAAGCTAAAATATCCCATTATTATCATGGAGAATCATGAACTTGTTTAGGGTAGAAACACTATTTAATGACATGAATAAGACATTAGATCTTCATTTATGGTCATAGAGTTTTCAATAAAGATGGTAGCTCAAGTGGATGTGTAGTGTGGAATTATAAAAACTCAACATGAATGAGTCCAAGGAGGCCCTGCACTACATCACACATTACTAATAAGGGATCAAACATTGATTAAATTAATAATTTTTGGATTATTGGGTTATTCTCCAATAGACAAACATAACAAAGCGTGGTGACAAACCCGACATGATTGAGGACCATGTATTCCCATCACCATACAACATATTCCTCGTTAGACATACATACAGTTTAGAGTCGTGATGTTTGAACTTGAACCCCTAGTTTATGGTTATAGAGTTCAAAACATATTAGGGGACAATGGTTTGAAAAGGTTGATTAACCTAGGGCTAGAACCAAAGACAAAATGTTTGGGTGTATATATGTATCCTGGGAGTATGGGAATCAATACATACATAGTTCTCAAAATACGTTGCAGTTTAACATCATGGGGTATGGACGTGGAGGAGGCATCTCAAAATGGATGTGTATGGAGTGGTTGCCAGATACCATATGTGAATGAGGACAAGAGAGGTCCACACCACACCACACACTCCCAAGAGAACCACGAAGAGGCTCTTAGTTTATGTTCGTAGAGTTTGTACCATAAGGTTTTGAAGCTTCTCTATGTGAGTATAACCCAACCAAGACTCCTAAAACCATGTGATCCATTCTCATTGTGGGAAACAAGGAGTGATTTTAGGATTTACCCATCATATGGGAGCACAAAACAATAGATGAGAAATTCTAGGTGGGAAAGTATCAACCAAACTAACATTCCCACTCAATGCATGCGAATGCACATTGGGAAAACACCTGGGGCATTATAGATCCAAAAAAACATAAGGAGGTGGAAATTGTGAATTATAGTACCAGATAACTAGAACACAATGAGGGTGAAATGATGATGGGTGATAACTATTGACGATGTTCAAAACACAGAATACATATTGTGTTGTAGGGGTTGGGGATAGAAAAACGTGGTTCGACCACACAATATGTTTTAAACAAAGGCCTTTTCTAAAACATTCATCCAAAGTCTTTTGGGGAGTTTTCCTAGAATTGTAGGTGATCCACTCATCTCAAAAACATATCGTTAGGGGTCCCATTAGTCATAGAAGATGATGGGGTTCTAGGTAAAGGGACGTGTGAAACCTGGAGGTGGATTGGGGAATTTACCTCTGGAATACAACACTCCGAGTCTCATATTAATGCATATTAAAATGTGCTGGTGTGGAAAATCCATAGGTAGGATCAGATATATTCACAAGGATTGGATTCCAAGGGGGAAAATGCTAAGATTGAATTTAGAGTAAAGTTCCCCGACGTCGTGAAAATATTAAGGTCATGTTTCTCGGACAAAAAATGTTGTATAGTTTAGAGTCATGTAGCTTGGGCTATAAGTTCCTCATTTAATGCTGTGTTCCTCAGACGTACTCATGTTGTTTAACATCATGTGGTAAGGAAAAAAATGTCACACAATTTATCATCATGTGATTAAGACATTACATGAGAGAGATAGTGGGATCCCAAATGATAAATGTGTGGTGTGAAAAATAACCCGGTGTGAATGGGGGACAAAAGAGGTATGCATCATGACACACACCCTCAAAAGGGTAACCCAGGCCAAAGGGACAAAAATATGAATTTTTTATTCTACGGTTGGGCCTAGGGACAAAATGCATGGGCATTGCTACATATCCTGTGAGGGTAGTAATCAAGCCACACATAGTTCTTAAAGATGGAAAGGAATATGGCTAGTGAAAAAGGGGGAGATATCCTCTCAAACAAGAAAATTGATGTTTTTACACATTATACTATCATGATAACGTGTACACTGAAAATATTAGTTTATGATCATAGAGTTCGAATCGATTAAAGAAGAGATGTGTAGTGAGGCTCAATGAGGCAACCCGACATAAATGGGGATGAAAGGGGACACATTGCATTTGACACTTCTAAATGATACTAATTCCAAGAGGCCAAAGGGTTTAGTTTGTGAATGGAACCAGAGATGGTGTTTCCAAGATTCTCTACATATCCAATGAAGATGGCATGGTAAGGGACCTATGCTTGGGGAAGATATCAGAGAATTATTTGTTTATCATCATATAGTTAGGATAAAAAATATGCAGTTTAATTTCATACAGTAAGGATAACGGTTGTCATGCAATTTATCATCATGAAATAATGATTTTGGAGTTATTATTTTTAGTCCATAGAGCTCATACCAAAGGATGAGTATCCTATAGAGAAAATATGTAGTGTGTCACCATGAAGCAACCTGATGTGAATGAGGAAAAAGTCGTCCACATAGCATGAAACATTCCCAAAAAGAAATCACAAATGGTTTAACATCATTGGGATGGGAGAGAGAAAAAAGTTTTGAAAAAGTTTATGTTTGGACCTAGAGATGATGTGTTTGGGATTGCCTATGTATCCCATAAGGATATAAATAAATTTAATCATAGTTATGAAATTCTATGTAGTTTAATATCATACATTATGGACATGTAGAATGGTTTAACATCATGGAGGACATAGAAATTTTGAATCATGCAAGACAAATGAGAACTTTCATTTTAAGGTCATGAAAAAAGGACCATAAATGATATGCTGTTTAAAATCTTACAGGTAGGATGTAGAAGTATAACTTCATGAAGGATACTACTACATACAGTTTAAGTTCATGGTTCCTAGTCCCAGGCACCCTGTTTAACATTGTGTTATTGGGACAAAAACTCCTAGTTTAAGGTCATAGTGTATAGACCATGTCACCCAGTTTAATATACTGTACCAAGTAAGTAAACTCCAAGTTTAAATTCAAAGAGTTCGGACCCTGGAGCCCAGTTAAACATCATGTCCCCGGGATGAGAAACAAACTTAAGCAAAGTACTATTTGAGGAAATTTGAATTGGTGGGGGTGATTCACTCACCATCCATGGTGACCAAAGAGTATGCACCAATGAAATTGACCCTATGGATGGTGTACGGTACCTCCTATTTGGGATCCATATATGGTAGTTTTCTACTAGATATCATTGGCATTATTAGTGCCAATACCGTGTCACCGTGAAGGAAAGATCAGATAAAAAATAACTTATAGAAATCTATGGCTATCTTGTTTTGGTGCCTCTCTAGATTATGTAAGGCCTAGGTCCTGAAATCATTGAGGTATTTCTGTTAATATAGATAGACATTAGAGGTCTTGTTTAGAATATGTTGGTTATAGAATGATGTGCAGAGCAAAGGTAACTGGATCTCAATGGGTCAGACCACCTTGGTTCCATACACCAGGGAATATGGTGTCACCTGGGTGGAATTACCAGTCATCATATGATATTCCCAAAGAGAATTGGGGAGCTTCTTCGACCAAATTTTCTTATTTTGGGCCATCATCTTGTGTATAATTTTGGAGAGGGTCTTCATGAACACCTCAATCATTCCATTTGATTGTGCATGATAGCAAGATGTGGGGTTCGACAATATGTTGTACTTGGTGAATAATTTCTTTTTCTCAACTACCTGAAAGTTGGTTCAATTATCGGTGAGAATAGTGTGAAGGACTCCTAATTGATGGATGATGTTATATCTCACAAACTCAATGATAGAATGGTCCTTGAACTCCATGAAAGGAATTTCCTTAGTCCAGTTGGAGAAGAAATCTGTTTTGATCAGAATAAACCTGCTCTAGCCAGCTATTTCTTGTGCATAAGGTCCCATGACCTCAAGACCCCAGACTGAAAAGGGACAAGAGAAAATTGTACTATGAATGGGATCTAGAAGTAGATGCACAATTTTGGCATCAATTTGACAAGTATGGAACCACTTTTCAAAACTCGATGCAGTCATTGACCATGGTAGGACAAAAGTATCCCAACCTTTGAATCTGGTAAGAGATTTAAACCATACCAAAAGATCCCCACATGAACCAGCATGAACATACTTCATAACCCAGGGAATCTCACCTTCTAGAATGTAACATAGTATAATTACATCAAACCCATGCTTTTAGAGGATCTACTCAAGACTAAGACCGATGTTGAGGGTAAAATGCCCTGCATGCTGATAGATTTGATCATATTCAGCTCTATCTATTGAGATATTTCCATGATGGAGGTACTCAATGAATAGAGATGACCAATTAGATGTCTCTTCTACTATGGTAGGGGTATCTCAAGGTCCTGATTTGGATGCACCGATGGTATGATGGCTTACCAGTGGGTTGTCATTATTGTCAGGATTGAAGGGAGTGATAACCATTCGATGTTCCACATAGATAAATAGATAGACCAAGCCAGGATTTGTGAGAGATGTTTCTAAGCTAGTTGAGTCATCAGCTCAACCATTCGTTGATTTTGAAATATGAGTGATCTTCATCAAAAAATAAAAGTAGGCCATTAGTTGTAGGGTGCACTCTAGTAAGGACATGAGCTCAAGCTTCCTAACGATGTAGTCAGCGTTGACCTTCTTGATGACTAACTCAGAGTCCCCCTTCATGTGTGGTGGGGAATATCAATCTCCAGAGATAGCTCGAGGCCAGTGATGAGATCCCCATACTCTTCCTCATTTTTGGTGTGGACATCTGAAAACAATAACAGATAGGGCATGACAACCTATGTAGGCGTGGTGAAAGTGATTTTCAGGATTACTCTGTTGAGTTTGGGATCATTAATATTTCCATTGGTTAGAATTCATGAGTCACAATCAATGTGTATCTACCAATATGGAATATCGTGATCCATTGAATGTATGGAATCATATGGGAATTCAAGATTGAGGTACTTCTCTACAGGGACTGGATGGAAAACCATAAAGTCTACCAGTTCCTCACCCTTGACTACCTTATGTGAGATGAACCAAATGATGAACTACTAAATGATTATTTCCCACTAAAATAGATCACCAGTAATCATATGTAAGTTCATAATATAGTTTAGAATATCCACAGGAGAGACTAGTTTTATCTCATGATTCTATAAATAACACCACAAAATTTGAACTGAATAAACCAATGCAAGGAAGCTCTTCTCGATATGGGAATATCTTGACACTGTGTCAAGGAGAATATGATTGGGATTGTACAAACTTTTCTCCATAACATTATTGTTTTTCTGAGTGATATGGGTGCTAGGAGATTTTTCTAGGGTGGTCACATAGTGGACCAATGAATTCTGATAGACTGGTGGAATCATAACTGGAAGTTGTAGTAGATACTTCTTGATCGCCTTAAATGTGGACTAGCACTCTTCATCCCACTGGAATATGTCTCCTTTATTCATGATTCTGGAAGGGGATTACACTTGTCAAGAAGATTCAAGATGAAACAATCTATATTATCTAAGTGTCCTTTAAAGCCTCAGAGCTCACAATGGTTTTTTCAAGACATAATCTGACTGATGTCCTTGATCTTCTTCGGGTCGATCTTTATGTGTCTATATCTAAAGACGAAATTGAGAAACTTCCCAGAGGTAATCCTGAAGGCACACTTAAAGGGGTTTATCTTCAAATGGTTGGAGTGGAGGAAGCCGAACATTTTCTTAAGATCTATGGTATGGTCTATAATCTATCTGTATTTGACCATCAAATCATCCACATACCACTCCACTAACTTCCATAGGATCAATTTGAATATATTATTCATAGAACGCAGATATGTTTCTCATGTATTCTTCAGACTTAATTGAATTAACTGATATAGAAATGTCCCTTGTGGTGCCCCGAGGGTAGTGGAATATTCATCATTGAGGACCATTTGGAATTTATTATACTCAAAATACAAATCCATGAAGGATAAATCCTAAAACCCAATAGTGGTGTTGATTAACAACTCTGTCAGAGGAAGGGGAATAGAATCCTTTATATAGTGATAGTTGAGATCTCGAAAGTCGATATAGAATATAATATTTCTTTTCTTCTCCCTAATAGGGATGATGTTGTCTATCCATATAGGGTACTATACATCCTTGAAAAAGTTTCCTTTTATGAGTTTATCAACTTCGACCTTGATAATGGAACCCTAAGAAAGGTGTATCTTCCTGGGTGGTTGTTTGAACATGTGATGACTTTTTGGGAGACTAAGGTGGTGGAGGGAGACCTGAGAGTCTAGTCCTAGAATCTTATCAAAGCTCTAGGAAAATACCTCATAATTTTTCTTCAAGAAAATCAAATAATCATACCATTCCACTGCAGGCATAGTTGTTCTAATCAGGGTTGGCCTTGAGTTTGCCTTCTTTCCAAGATTCACATGTACCAACTCATCTATGGTGATGGAGATACCATTTTTGAAGGAGGGAAGAGAACCCTCTAGGTATTATTCATCATATGAGATATGGGAATCAATGGTAGGATACAGTTTATCCCATCCCAAAGATCATACGGGAACAATGGTGCCTGCTTTGGAGAATTAGGAATCTTTAATGGGGAAATATTGCACTATTGAAACCATGGAAACAAAGGTTGTGGACCCAATTCCTTCTTTACTTTGACTGAGGGGTCCACGCTTGTTGGTTTCAAATGAGTTGTGGTGGATCAACTTGTACTGATTGAACCCAACTCAATGGAATAAGAAAGTCTAGTGAAAAAATGAAGCAATAGGGTGAACCTCTTGATACCTAATAGGTGTAGGGGGTTCTAATATCACATGATCTTGACCTATATAGGAGTATTGGGCAATATTATGATGTTCCTTATACTTAGGAATGTTTCCTCCCCTTATCTCAGAAATGATGAAGCAATGTTCCAAGTATGGACTTGTGGCCTCCAACTGGTGAATTGGGAGGATGAAGGCATTGTCCAAGTTTTCCCATGGGTCAGACACAATGGTAGTGTGCTCAACATTTCTATTTTTTAACATATTTTCCTTTTTTCATAATATTATCCATCTAGATAGCGGTCTTTTCCAGAGGAAAAATGATATGAATTACCTTAGAGCATGCCCACTTGACCAATGAGGGAGTACTTGAGGCATTAATAACATAAGGAACTACTACATACAGATGGATCTAGGGTCTACCCATCAATGCCTTTTAGGTGGTATCATGTGAGATAACCATGAACATAGTTTAGTCAATTAGTATAAAAAAACTAGGTATTTAAGAAACTTTTTAAATAAGGCCTCTAATAGGTTCTATCATAACCCTGAATCTTAGGTCAAAGGGAGTCGGGACTACCTTAGTCAGTCCTAGCATGTGTATCATCTAGGTTGGGATTAGATTGATCCTATAACATGTTTTGAAAAGACATAGGTAGACTTCCACACCATTGAGTTGACCAATGAAAAACAGTAGACAGATACATCCCTATATAGGGGAGCCCTCATATTCTTCTAATATTGAAATTTTTTCTTGAAACTCCACTTGCTCTACTTCCTCAGTATTGACGTTTTATGCGGCCTCTACCTCTATTTCAATCTGAAGGTGTATTTTTAAATCCTCTTCGATGGATTCACACATATATTCTAATAGACGGAGGTCCTCAATAATCGATATATTCACTGGAATGTTTGTGATATGATTAAGAACATCACACTTCCTCCCTAAGCACACATTTATGGAAGTTAGTGTTATTACTAGTGTTGCTAGCCAGACCAGACGATTCTGGCTAGTGCTGGTGATGTCCCAATACTCACTAGCTAAACCACACAAAATTACTATCATCTAACTGTTAGTTGTATCTGGTCTGGCCATAGTTGGGTGCGACAGATCATGACATGGTCGTGGAGGCTCTACCTGGTCGAGTAGCACGAATGGAGATGTCAGTGAATCTAAAGATATGGGATGAGAGGAATGGACATGCTGAGCTCTGCATTGAGTCTATTGTCTAGTCTTGGTATCATGCACATCTTGGCTGGAAGCACTGGCATGAGCATTCCAATGATCCACATATCCATTTCCCTGTTGACGGTGGGATCACCCAGAATCATTAAGAGGATCTTCCTGAACCTCATTATCACTGGGAACCATGTAAGGGTCCCCCAGCTTGACAGTATTCCCTGAGAAATAATCTTGATCATCATACTAGAAAAATTATGGGGTTCACTCCCTTTTCTAGGGTAATGAAGACTCTGAGAGTGCGGGATTGATTTTTCATCAGTGGGGGATTTTATTTCCCTTTCATCATTGGCTCCTGCTCTTATAAGAATGAGAAGGATGAGACGTGGATGCGGTAGAGACAATATAAGGAGGTGTGTAAAAATTTCAGAAACTCGGGCCGATTCAAATGGGCACAAATGATACCATATTAATGACCGAATACTCTATGGTCTAACCAATCATCATACTTCCAAGACCCCTGACTGGAGACCTATTGTCATTCACCATTGACATAACTATCAGGATTTACAAAAAATCACTCCACCTATGTTGGGGTAGGGTCCAATTTGTCTTCTTTATTACCAACATAGTCCCAGAGCTATTCATTGAACACATAACATCATTGAATGGTATTCCTAAGGATTTGGTGATAAGGGCAGTAATTAGTGCTATAAGAGAGATCAGCCTCCTGGGGTTTCCTACATTCTAGAAAATTTTGAATCCCTTGATCCAAATAACATAAGAGATAACCATGAACTTGGGCTTCATCAAATGAGTAGGTCAGGTTTCTCCTGTCAGGGAATGGAAATTTGAGAGCCTAGCCCTGATAAGGGGCCAGATCCTAAAGGGGGGAAGAGATTGATTGTCTCGCCTAAGAGGTGGCTCTTGATGGGGTGGTTCTTTATGATTCTTTGATGGGTGATATTGAGCCTGACATTCCTATCTTTGGTGGGGATGCAGATGAGGATATGACAGTAACAATTATAGTGGTTTGGGGGGCCTCTACTTCTGCGACTGTAGTAATTTCATCTATGTAGGATCTTATTGAAGGAGTTGGAAGAGGAAAAAGTCATTCTTATGTAGCTTACTATAAGGATTCCTGTAGGAACTGATCTTTATCAGTGAAATACGGAAATCCACCTGGGAAATTATGAATGATTGGGAAGGGAACCAATTCAGTCTTTACATTTCCCACAAAAATCATCAATAGTTGTTCATGAGTTAGTGACATGTTTAGTGAATACATGAGGCCCTTTCACCCAATGAAAATGTCTATGACTGAATCATATGAAAATTTTATGCACTTGAAGAGGATGAAAATACTGATTTTTCACATGGTGGATCTAAATTGTTAAATTTACTACCTTACAAGATCTTACCAACCAGTAATTGACCCAAAGAGTAATTGGTTGTAATATATAAACATAGTCCCTTCCAATTTCTATATGAAACACTGGTGTCTTGCGGCTTCCTGTTGTGCTAGAGTTACCAACATGGGTCCACACATTGAAATAAAGTGGGTAAAATGCTAATGTGGGTTTCCCATCCCATAAAATTGGAATAAAGTAGGATTCCCGAAATCTGGGGTTCCAATATATCATCCACCTATGTAAGATATGAATTTCCATCAGGTGGGATCACCACCTATCAAGTCTCAGGGGCCTTGAGGTGGGCGATGAGAGCAGTCATTGGACCATCCTAATGAGTATTCCTATCTTGGTGAGTATTCTTGACCACCAGTGTTTTAGAAGACTCTTCAACATGGTAGGTAGGTTCAATGGATCATGGAAAAACTAGCACGTCCTATGGAACTACTTGAGGAACAACCTGTGGAGATTCTAGAGGAACAATTTAAGCCACATCTCGAGGAGGATTGTCATGAATCTAGAATGGATTTGGTGATATGTAATGTGGGAATTTTCCATAGGCTTCAGTCACTACTTTTTCAAGAAGTATGAACTTGTTAAGACCAACATGAGGCAACTCACCAAGAAGGAGTTCCAGATCCTCTTGCATCCCCAGTGGAAGAGGGACATGATCGTATCAAGGACCATCGTAGTCTAGTTTATGTTCTACTAGGTGCCCAGTGTGAATATCATCAATGATATTTTATTGTTATGAATGATGTTGGAGAAAAGGGGCCCTATCAGGATCAACCCCTATCTTATACACTGAACCAATTGGGTAAGTGGGTTGAAAGGTCCCAGTCCCTCTATTACCCTTATTTGGGTATCGACCAAAATGCAATGACTCAGAAGATTTTTCAAGGCCATGTATCTATCTTTGATGGTGATCGATGGTGCCCATATGATTGTCACATGCTACTGCACTACCCCAAGAGGAAATTTCTCTTTGTTAATCCCTTCCTCAATACCATTTTCTTTTAGCGGATTAAGGTCATCCATATTCACCATTTCTACATCTCGTGGAATATCCTTGATATCACTTGAAAATTTGAGTTGGCGCTGTATGGGACAAATATAAAGAGAATCATACTACCCCCAAACATGAATCAGGATGTGTGGGAATGAATTCTACATAATTATATGGATAATATTGAACCTCTAGATGCATCATTGTAGAAGGGTCCAACGATAGCTGAGTGACATGGGGGGATGAGCCACTTGATGCACTACTAGCTCAATCATGCGACAATATTGCACAATATCGTCGAAGTGATCCTAGATATTTTGGTAAGTCATATGATGATTTTGGAGGAGAAAATTTGTCACCCAAATGGTCTAGTAGAAGCACATGACCTCATCTTGGGTGAGGGATTTTAGAATGTCGATGTTTGGGACTGTAATTGGCCACAACATCATAGACAACTGATCCACGACAAGGGTTTTCCCTAGGATTACCTTATCAAAGGAAGTATATGTCTCTTGGTTTCCCCATTATTATGTTGGGTATAGATAATGAACTAGAAATTGAACTGATATATACAACAGTAATGATAGATTGGTCGGTGGAGAAAACATTTTGTGTGATGACTGGTCGCCACTCACTAGGCCATCTCTCGAAGGCGATGCTAGCTGCATCACCATGTCCTTGTAGGACTGAGTATTTACCACTTCCTAATGTGTGAAGACAAGTATCTATCATTAGTGAGTTTTATGGGTTCTCATCATCTACCATTCCCCAAAATAACTCTCTGTTATCTCGTGTTTAGGTAGATAACACAATGAGCGATGATAGATAGGGTTGCATGGAGAGACTCTGGAAGGGAGCCAAATCTCCTCCACTTGCATGTACTTGTGAAGGGATTTGAGAATATAGTGTATCTCTCCTTCTAGCATGAAAAATATCACAATTTGGTATCCTTCCCTAGACTTAGATTCAGAGGATCAGGGTGTAGGCTCCATCATTGAGTCACATTTTTCTTAAAAATATGAGAAACATTCTAGGTTGACAATGATCCAACACTTATTAGTGTTTTTTATTTATCAATGATGACTCTCCCTTCTAACTCAGGAATGATCCTCAAGGTAGGGTAATTCTTCAGTATGGGTAGGACCACTATACATATTGGTGCTGGAGTGGGGAGGACCTCATCTTGAGCTAGATGGGATATGGGGCAGGCATCTGCATCTGTTGTTGTCAGAGTGGGGAGGACCTTTTCTTTGGTGAGCTGAGTTTTGAGGAGCACATGGGCATATATCAAATGATACATGGGGAGGACCTCCATATTGGTGATCTTGAGTATAGGGAGGTCTTTTTTAGTGGAAACTACATGTGCGGGGAGCACCTCTATGGTTGGGAGTGTTGGAGCGGGGAGGACCTCCACTGGAGCTAGTGAGAACATGGGGATGACCACCATGTCGGCTGCTTGTGGCTTGGGGAAGGCCTCCATGCTAGTTGGAAGTGGTATCATGAGTAGGATATTCATACTAGATGAAGCATATAGGGGGAGGACCTCCATGTTGAATGTTGATGATTTGGGGAGGGCCTCTAATATAATGACTACCGGAGCGAGGAGGAACTCCACTATAGCTGATGAGAACATGGGGAGGACCACCATGATGGGTATGAGAGTAGATATGAAATCCACTATGAATAGTGATGATATAAGGGGGAACTTTTACTGGATCACATCATCATGGGTCAGCCCGCGATGGCTATTGAACGAGTTAGTGACCAAAAGAGTCAACCTAGATTGCCTTTGAGGCGGTTGAGGTCTCAATTCGAATTGGGCATACATGGATCTAGGATATACAGTAGTAGGGTCCTGGTTGAAGGAACCATGGGTGGAATAGGCCACTAAGTTTATAGAAGATGATTCCCCCTAATGGGTATCTTTCTTATCTTTTGTTTGAAATTGTCATCGGGTCATCCAGACCGGGGTCGGCGGAGCAGGGTTGTAGACTACTTGAGATTCAACCTAAGGTACTGGTAGTTGGTGTCATTGAAATGGCCTTCTGGGATCCTTCATTAGCGTATCCCATGTGATACTAATTGATGGTATGAATCAAATGTCCCTTACCTCATCGACATAGGGTAGTGAGTAACATGAGCTTTCTGGGGAGAGGCTCTCGAAGTGGTTTGAAGTGGAGAAATAGCATTGTTTCTGAACATGGCCCTTGGGGCGGTGGTGATGGCGAGGCACATAATTCTCCAGGTCATGGCGGTCCATGTCTCTTATGGGAATGACCCCCTCCTACTCATACCATTGTATGCGAGCATCGATCACCCTTCTCTAAAAAGTCTTCGAGGGTGAGATAGAGTGTGGGAACCTGATAGTCGTGGTTGTGGATAAAGTCGTATCGGAGGTGGAGTCATACGGTACTATCGCATTGTTGTTCCAATGGCCCCTAAGTCTGTAGGAAGGGGAGATTGATTACTTATGCCTAGGATCCTGCAATGCAGGAATATTACTCCATCGGTACATATAATAAGAACGAATTTCCTAATACCCAAACGTCATTCAACCTTCCATGGTTGGAAATAGAGATCCACGCTAACGATGCCATAGACTGAAATGCCTATTGATTAACATCCCTAATTTCTAGTGAGTTTGTTGCTAGGCCCACTATTTACTTGTCAGGACCTAGCACCAAATAGATAGATCAAGTGAAATGATTTTGTAATTATGTATTTAATGCTACTAATCCCACATTCAGGAGAATAGTTCACATCAGGTTATCCATTACTATTTCCGACGCTTTCTTCCAGGGTGTGCTTGTCCCGTATCTTGTCTCATGCTAGCGTTGAATTTGTTAACATGAATTCCAATTTTACAAAGGTAAAAAAACATTCATCACTTTTTAATAAATGAATGATCTAAGATTGAAACAGGATGATGGGATGTTGGTCACTCCTTCCACAGATTCCTCTTCAAAAAATTTCCCCTAGTCTGGGTATCCCTCATAGATTAAGAAGTTGTTTATGAAACTCATTCATGGTTCCATCTCTTTGTGGACACCGGTTAATTAAGTTGCTTCTAATCTTGACATTCCAAAGGGTTATGTTAGGGTAGAAACCTTCTGTCAGGGAAGTAGTCATGTTGGGAATCAATGGAGTGTCTGGATGATAGAACATTGGTACACCTGTATTATTCCCCCTTAGAGGGATTCTCAAGGGTGTAAAAAACAGATGCTTCCCACATCAGTCATGGGGTCTTTTATTCCCAAGGAATTTCTTCCCAGGTTTTCCCTAGCATCCCATGTTTAACATGGGGTATGCCACGAGTTTAACATCTTGCAAGGACAGAGGGTCATGAGTTTAACCTATTATGGAGATAGAATGGGATGATCAGATCACTTGTGATGGTGGGTCAGATTGGTTCACCCCCCAGAGGGAGAACCTAGAAAGTGAACTTGATTTATTGTTAAAAATGCTAATTTAGGACATACCTGAGAGTGGTGTGACCCATAAAGGAAAGTTTTCACACTGTGAAGGATTATCTAGACACCACTAAGGGTGGATCAGGGAAGGTGGAACCTAGTTAGAGGGACACCGTAGAGGGTGGATCAGGGAAGGTGGACCCCAATGATGGGGACACCAAGGTTTACCATTGGATGAGATTAAACCTCATGGATTCTTTCTATATACCTTGTTTAGGAGATGAGGATCAAAACCCATATAGTTCATTGGATGTAGTGGGGCTTACGAACCAAGACTACCTATCGTAATGGGATTGATCTTGATTGGATTGTGTGGGGATTCCACAGTGGTACTTCCCATCACAAGAGAATTTCTTTTAGTTGGATTGTGTGGGGTTTACGTACTGAGACTTCCTAGGTGATATTTAAAGCAATGATGAGGTTAATGGGTCTTACGCACTATGACGAACCATGTAGATGATGTGATCCCACCTAGATAAGGGTGAGGTGATGAAGAAGATGACTAGGGATTATGAATAGGAGTTGATCGGATGAATTGTGTGATCCCATTGGGATGTGGTATCCTAGGTAAGAATCAGGATGGATATGAATAAAGAGAATGGAATGGATGGAAAGGATTGGATTTTAAAAATGTTGGTCTTGAACCTCGGAGAGGCTTCCTACGTATCCCAACTAGTTGGGAATCAATGTCCATATATTTTGGGTATCCCATTCAGTTTAACTTTAAACATTAAGGATGGGAGTGAACTGATGAGAAGATGATGATGTTGGGATTTATCCTCAGGGAGGTTTCCTATATATCCCAGTTGGTTGGGAATCAGTGTCCACACAGTTCTGATAAGGGTATTGGGATGTAAACATGAAGAGGTGGCCCAAGAATGTGATGTTGGGCTTAACAATTGATGCTACCCAAGTGCACCCAAAGGAGATGTGCCTCCAGGTGGGGAATGACCTTCATAAGATAGAGTGGCTCGAGGGAAAGACCAGGATGGGAATGGATGATGCTGGATAATGAGATCTTGGAGGTGAACTCATAGGAGTAGGGAACCATGGTTTACTAATGGTTTGGATGGAACCTCATGGAGGCTTCCTATGTTTCCTATTTAGAAGATAGGGATGAAAACATGTGCAGTTTGTTGGTTCGGGGTTTAAGCATGGTTAACTTCCCATGAAGGTGGAAGTTGGGGCTTAATTCCGGAGGGATGCCCGAAAAAAGGATGTCACAGTCACTACTAAACTCTAATACCATGTGAATCAGGCTGAGTGTGACAAACAATATGAAGTAATAGACTTGATGGTTTCATCCCATAAGATGTGTCAGCAAGAGGTGGAGTTGGTATTATGAATAGAAGCGGCCCATGGTAACAAAGATAAAAGGGATAGGGATGGGGTATTGAGTGTAACAACCCAAGATTTCATGAGAATTATTATTTTTAATTTAATTGATGTCTTGTGTTGTACGCGACACCCAAATTATCTTGTTCTATACATAACACCGTATTAGCTTGCAGTATACACAACACTAATCTTGGATCGTGTTACACACAATTTCTAGTTCATTTGATAGAAGTTATTTTACACAACATTGAGTGTGTATATATATATATATTCAATGTATAAATGAAATATGGATGGATTCTATTATATGCAACAATAAATGAATCTTGCACTACACGCAACCCTACCATGGATTTCATTACACGCAACCACGACCTTCCACGATAGTGTGTGTTATAGGCAATACCATGTTTCACAAAATGAGGTGTTGTTATAATATTATTATGAACTAGCTGTTATGAATAGTAATACCCACTTTTTGAGATTTTATAAATCTTATATTTCAAAATGGACTTCATTTTTGGGTTCGGAATATCAAAATTAGTCTAGGGTGAATTTTTGGTATTTTCTGAAAACTTTCATTTTTTGATGAATGGTGAAAACACTGGGTTACTATTTAAAACCCGACTTTTTATTTAAATAATTATTTATTTAATTTAAATTTATTTTAGGTCAAAATTGATACATAATACCTATATAAGTTAAATGTAATTCATTTGAGTCATTTTATAATAATTTTAGATATATTGAAATTTTATTGAACTTTTCACCGTCTGTTACCCACCTCCTAGGAGAATTTGAAAATTTACATAAAACATAATTTTACCGCTTCTTTTAGTGGAATTTCAAAAATCTTAGAGACACAGTTAATATCAAGGAGTAAAATGTGGTTTAATAAGATAAAAATATTTTTTTGGTGAATAGTAACTTTTTTACTTTTATTTACCACGGTTAAAAGTAAATAGGGTAATTAAGGGTAAAAATGATATTATTATTACCCTAAAACATGTCTTAATTCTATTGGATAAGTTTAATTCGACCAAAAATATCCTTAGGAATAAAATATGACCATTTAGGTCCACTTGGATTAGATTAGGACATTTATTATGATTTTATTTAAAGAAGAGTTAAAATAGTTAAAATAAAAGTTTAATAAATAAAACATTTTTAATATTGGGGTATACGTAGGATAAATTCCACTATAAATATTAATTAGAAAGCTAAAAAAATTCCTACATGATGGTATTTTATTTATAAATTTTAGACATTATATAATTTAATTTATTTATGACACAATAATGATGCTGTAATTATCTTATTAATGAAATATTAACATAATTGATGTTATAAATACAGAAATAAATGTAATTTTAGACTTTTTATGAATTAAATTAATTTTATAGGTTAATATGGCATGTTAGTATTGATTTAATTAACTTTTTTAGAATTAAACATATTGTTATGATTTTCACAAAAATCAAATACCAAATAGTGTCCCAATTGACATAAAATAGTTTTTAAAACAAATATTATATAATTAATTTTTATTTTATTCCTAAAAATATAAGGATCGGCCAAATGACTTATATAAGGATATATATATTAATAATGAACCACTTGGGGTTTTTTTATCTTGTTATAGTAGGTTTGTTAACCATATAGTGTATGAAAACAAAAAGACATGGTAAAAGTTAAATTATTTAACATAGAGTTAAATCTAAATGATAAGGATAAAACAGTAACCTAAACTTGTCTAAAACCTATTGATTGAGAGGATTTAGACCCATCCCCACCTTAGCTTCTAAATAAATCAATTTGGAGATATTAAAAACCGAATATGACTTTATTATAAAATAATAGTTTAAGTTTTTCCAAAGGTGCCCCTCTCCTCCCTTATAAAAATGGCACCCCTTCCCTCTTTTCTTCACACCCTTTTGAGCCTTGAGGCATGGGAAAACCCTGAACCTTTCTCTTCTCCACTTCCCTAGAAACATTCTGGAGGTTTTTTTCTTCTCAAAATACCAAATGTACTTCCTTAAGAGGAAGCATAAAGGAGGTGCGTTGAAGAAGATGATGTTCGGATACATACGAAGCATATCAGACATAAGGTAAGGGATAATTTTTCCAATATCTTCTTTATCCAAGATTGTTTATTCATAGGTATTTACTAAGGTTATATTTATCATTCACATCCCTATTTTCTAAAAATGGTTTCATGTATGTTTAAAGTCATTTTTAGCCATTTTTTTGACTTTTACTACATGGTATGTAAGGAATATTTCTTTTTTTACCATACGAGGTGCTTTTTGACTTTTCCAAAAATGTATGAGGAGAATGTTTTTTTATGTTATACGGAATGAATGAATTTTTATGGTTTCATAATGCCTTATTTTCATGAAGTTTACTCTACAATATTTCATGGGTATTTTCAATAAAATCCTTTTCTTTTAAAATTGTATGGCATTTTGTGAAAAGAAAATTATTTTTAAGAAGAAAGGATATTTTCCACAAGAATTATTTTCAAGTGTTTTATCAAAAACATTTTCCATCTAAGATGAAATTATTTCATATTTGTATGTTTCAAGTATAATATCTGTATGATTTACATGGTTCCACTTTTCTTATGATGAAATGATATCCATTTTTTATATGGATTATGTTATGATAGGATAATGTTTAAGAAACCCATTTTTATTCTTTGGGTTATGATAAATGATTGATATTTATGTTGTGGAACAAGGAAGAATGCTTTCATTATAAGATGGTTGGGACATATATATCCCTCTAATGCATTGGGTAAAGATTTATATCTCATGAGATAGACACGGCTGGAATGGAAAGTTAATCTGGTTCAGTGTTACAGGACTGGAACGAGGAGTGAACTCGATTCAGAAAGGGACTTTGTCCACTAATATAGTCTTAGAAGAAATGCCTTGCCTACTATGGAAATCATATCATGTGATTAATGTTTTTCAACAATTACATGATTTATTCCCATGCTATTTTATGATGATTGATGTTCCATTATGATATATTCCTTACGTAATTCCATGTTTTATGTCATTGCTCAAGATTTTGATCTTTAAACATTATATTGATGTTTTTAAGTTCAAATGTATATGGCTTGTTTTATTTTCTCCATTCTTAAACTTACTGAGCATTTGAGCTCACCCTTTATATGTTTTATTTACCCCAGGATATAAAGAAAAGTTTTAGGTAAGAAAACAAAAGGGGAAGATCATTATGGGATATGTTAAAGATCTTTCACCGTAATTAGATGATTATGTTCCAAGTTTCCAAAGACACTAAACTATTACAGTCCTTGTGTGTTGGTTTTTTATATGTATTTATGTATTCCACAAATTTAATGTAATGTCCATGTATGTCAAGATTTGGGTCTCTACAATTGGTATCTGAGGAAAGGTTTAGTTAACCTTTGGAAACTAGGATGCGAAAACTTTAGTGACATCCCTAGAGATATTTCTAAGGTATGTCTAGGGATGTCCCTAAGGTTAAGTATAAATATAGTTTATAGTCATAGAATTATGCTAACAATATTAGAATTAAACCTAAGATGTTAGATATTGAAGGTACACCCCCTTTATTATGTTGTTTTCCCTAGCATGATTTTTTCCTCTCACACTATTCTTTTTGGGTTTTAGAAAATGGCTGGAAACAAGAAGATTCACGATAATGGAGGATATGATGGACAATGGAATGATATTCTTCATGAGAAACCAAATGAAATTGGATCTGGATGTCCAAATATCGTTGTTATGCCTATTAAGAAATCTCATAATATGATCAATAATCTCAACTTTTGTAAGTATCCCGAATTAGCTAATAAGAGAAAGATGGAGTTTCATGAATATCATAGGGGAATGAAAGATCAATTCCCCTCATGTAAATCATGTGGGAAGAGGCATCATGGAGAATGTTTCAAAGGAACCATAAGATTCTTTGGGTGTGTAAAAGAAGGACACAATGCCATTAATAGTAAAGGAAAAGTTTCAGCTAACATCATGGACAAGGATAATGGTATTTCTAAGACATCAACAATGGTTAGATGTTTTAAATGTGGAATGTATGGGCATTATGAAAACCAATGCCCTAATGGAAAATCTCATGAAGAGAATCAACATGGTGGTATGGGTAGTATTTATGTTGATGATGATAAAGAGACTACAAATGATATATGATATGAAAGAAATGACAAGGCTCAGTTAGTGGTTTAAGAAGGTAGTGGAATGATTGTATGTTTATCAAGAGTTATGTTGTATAGGTAATTTAATGGTACTATGGAATAAAGACACATATAAGGATTGTTACACTATTGTTTTTCCTAAAGTATTTGAATGTATATGTTGAATGGTACCAGTAACCATGAAAGGTTAAATCATATATTTTTTGAAAGTAGATGATATGCGCATAATGAAGGGATTAGGAGATAATGAGATGTTTTATAGTATTGATTAGCTCATGGCTGATATGAGGAAAATGTGATATCATTGTTTGAGTATATAAAAATTTTGGGATTTTGGTATGTGGAAAGAGTTAACTTTTGACAACATTCATGTTTTCACTTTGGTTCAATGGGTATTCATTTTTCAAGAGAATACATGATTAACTCATTCACATGTTTGTAATGTGACCAACAAGATATATCGTATGATATATGGTGGATAAATGATGATATTCACATGCTTGGTTGATGACATTTCTAGTAATCGTTTTCTTTATACTATATGATTGGACAGAAATATTTTCGATAAGATTAAAGTTTGGGATATATTAAGTTGGACATCGGATAGAATTGTTTCAGGATAGAACTTTTTCAATATAATTTATTGAATTTTATAATAATGTAGTTTTAGAAAAAGGACAACCTGCAGGACGAGCGACAACCCGTCGCGTCAGACAATGCTGGGGGAATCGAACCCACAAATGAAGTGAAAAATGCCTTTATCACATACCACTAGCCTAGAGGAAGTCCCTAGTTAGTAGAAACTATTTTTATTTTATTAAGCGGTATGATAGATGATGTATAATTCCATTGTTGGAATCATATACGATTAATCTCACCATAGATGGACTTATGTATATTTAATAACTTATGCTAACCTTTTTGTGATAGAAACAGTTGAGATGACTTATCATTCTATCGCATGATCTGCTAACACTTCATGAATAAAAAATTTACCTTCATTTCTTTAAATAGAGATGAAGTGGAAATTGTTCATGGAATGACCAATAATGATATTAAACTAATATCAAGTAGGTATTTCTCCATATTTAAAAGTTCTTCAATGTTAGGGAAATGATCTTGGAAACCAAAAATGTTGTTCTAGTACTCTCATATCTGATGAATCAGATGGTACCATAGATCATCACAAATTTATGGCTTTGTGATTGTTGGATTTTTCATAGCCATGTTCTCTACCACTCTCCATCAGAACTTGATGGTTATATTTCTCTTCCATATCCATATTTTCACCTAAGTTATCCTATGTGGAAACACATGGATAGGTTAATTTGGGTAACCGTTATGTTTCACACATTAGTTTTTAAAATTAAGCTTTAGTATTCCTTTTTACAATGTGGGTTTCTATTAAAGAAAATTTCAAGTAGTAAACGATTTATAACCCCGACGAATTTCGAGGGAGAAATTCATTTTAATGGAGGTAGAATGTAACAACCCGAGATTTTATGAGAATTATTATATTTAATTTCAATGATGTCTTGTGTTGTACACGACACCAAAATTAGCTTGTTCTATACGCAACACCGTATTAGCTTGCAGTATACACAACACTAATCTTGGATCGTGTTAAACACAATTTCAAGTTCGTTTGATTGAAGTTATTTTACGCAACATTGAGTATATATATATATATATATTAAATGTATAAATGCAATATCGTGGGATTATATTATAGGCAACAACAAATGAATCTTTCACTACACGCAACCCGGACTTGGATTTCATTGCACGCAACCGCGACCTTCCATGATAGCGTGTGTTATACGCAATACCAAGTTTCACTAAATGAGATATTATTATAATATTATTATGAACTAGCTGTTATGAATAGTAATACCTAGTTTTTGAAATTTTATAAATTTTAGCTTTCACAATGGACTTCATTTTTGGATTCGGAATATCGAAATTAGACTAGGGTGAATTTTTGGTATTTTTCTGGAAACCTTCAATTTTTGATGAATAGTGAAAACACTCGGTTACTATTTAAAAACTGACTCTTTATTTAAATAATTATTTATTTTATTTAAATTCATTTTAAGTCAAAATTGATACATAATACCTATATAAGTTAAATTTAATTAATTTTAGTCATTTTATAATAATTTAAGATATATTGAAATTTTATTGAATTTTTCACCGTCTTTTACCCACCTCATATGAGAATTTGAAAATTTACATAAAACATAATTTTACCGCTTCTGTGAGTGGAATTTCAAAAATCCGAGAGACAAGGTTAATATCAAGGAGTGAAATGTGGTTTAATAAGATAAAAATAATTTTTGGTGAATAGTAACTTTTTACTTTTATTTACCATGGTTAAAAGTAAATAGGGTAATTAAGGGTACAAATGATATTATTATTACCCTAACACATGTCCTAATTATATTGGATAAGTTTAATTCGACCAAAAACAAGCTTAGGAATAAAATATGACTGTTTAGGTCCACTTGGATTAGATTAGGACATTTATTATTATTTTATTTAAAGAAGAGTTAAAATAGTTAAAATAAAAGTTTAATAACAAAAAAAAATTTAATATAGGGTTATACATAAGATAAATTCTACTATAAATTTTAATTATAAAGCTAAAAATATTTCCTACATAATGGTATTTTATTTATAATTTTTAGACATTAAATAATTAAATTTATTTATGACACAACAGTAATGCAGTAATTACCTTATTAATGAAATATTAACATAATTGATGTTATAAATACCCAAATAAATGTAATTTTAGACTTTTTATGAATTAAACTAATTTTATAGGTTAATATGAAATTTTATTATTGATTTAATTAACTTTTTTTGAATTAACCATGTTGTTATGATTTTCACAAAAATCAAATACAAAATAGTGTCAAAATTGAAATAAAATAGTTTTTAAAACAAATATTATATTATTAATTTTTATTATATTCCTAAAAATATAAGGATCGGCCAAATGACTTATATAATGATATATATATTAATAATGAACCACTTGGAGTTCGTTTGTCTTGTTATAGTATGTTTATTAACCATATAGTGTAAGAAAACAAAAAGACACTGTAAAAGTTAAATTATTTAACTTAAAGTTAAATCTAAATTATAACGATATAATAGTAACCTAAAATTTTCTAAAACACATTGGTTGAGCTTATTTCGACACATACCCACCTTATATTCGAAATAAATCAATTTGGAGCTATCAAAAACCGAATCTGACTTTATTATAAAATAATATTTTAAGTTATTCCAAAGGTGCCCCTCTCCTCCCTTATAAAATGGGAACCCCTTCCCTCTTCTCTTCACACACTTTTGAGACTTGAAGCTCGGCCAACACCTTACCATTTCTCTTCTCCACTTCCCTAGAAAAATTCTGGAGGTTCTGGTTTTCTCAAAAGACCAAATCTACTTCCTTAAGAGGAAGCTTAAAGGAGGTGTGTCGAAGAAGAGGAGGTTCGGATACATATGAAGCATATCAGACATAAGGCAAGGGATAATTTTTCCAATCTTGTTTTTATCTGATATTATTTATTCTTAATTATTTACTGGGGTTATATTTATCATCCACGTCCCTGTTTTCTAAAATTGGTTTCATGTATGTTTACAGTCCTTTTTAGCCATTTTTTTTTACTTTTACTACATGGTGTGTAAGGAATCATTCTTTTTTTACCATACGAGGAACTTTTTGACTTTTCCAGTAAAAGTATGAGAATAATGTTTTTTTAACTTATACAGCATGAATGGATTTTTACGGTTTTATAACGCCTTATTTTCATGAATTTTACTCTACACGGTTTCATGGTTATTTTCAATAAAATCATTTTCTTTTAAAATTGTGTGGCATTTTGTAAAAAGAAAATTATTTTTAAGAAGAAAGGATATTTTCCCCAATAATTCTTTTCAAGTGTTTTATCAAAACCATTTTCCATATAATATGACATTATTTTATATGTGTATGTTTCATGTATAATATCTCTATGATTTACATGGTTTCACATTTCTTATGATGAAATGATATCCATTTATTTTATATGGATTATATTATGATGGGATGATGTTTATGAAACCCATTTTTATTCTTTGGGTTATGATGAATGATTTATGTTTATGTTGTGGAACAAGTAAGAATGATTTCATTATGAGATGGGTGGTTCCTATATCTCCCTCCAATGCAATGGGTAAAGATTTATAACTCATGAGATAGACATGGCTGGAATGTTATGTTAATACGGTTCAGTGTTACAGGACTAGAAAGTGGTGTGAACTCGATTCATAAAGGGGATTTATTCATTAAGATGGTCTTGGCAGCAATGCCTTGGCTACTATGGAAATCATATCATGTTCTTAATGTTTTTCCACAATTACATGATTTATTCCCATTCTATTTTATGATGATTGATGTTCCATTATGATTTATGCCTTACGTACTTCCATGATTTATGTCATTGCTCAGGATTTTTATGTTTAAACATTGTGTTCAAGTTATCAAGTTCAAATGTATATGGTTTGTTTTATTTTCTCCATGCTTACCCTTATTGAGAATTTGAGCTCACCCTTTATATGTTTTCTTTTCCCCGGGATATAAATGAAAGGTTTTAGGTAAGAAAACAAAAGGGGAAGATCTTTTTGGGAGATGTTGAAGGTCATTCACCATGATTATGAAATTATGTTCAGAGTTTACAAAGACACTAAAATATTATGGTCCTTGCATGTTGGTTTTTTATGTATTTAAGTATTCCACAAAAGCAATGTAATGCCCATGTACATCAAGCTTTGGGTCTCTACATTGAGAGTCCTCTGTTCCTATCCAACCTCAGGCCTTTGTATCCAGAGGAGACAAGGAGGAGAAAGGGTGTTATATACTACAAGAAAGGCTAGGGTATTACACCAGGATGGTTCCGCTTCCCCATGGGCAGATGTCATTCCATGTAGAAAGGATCTCATTCCATGTGTGGAAGATCTCACTCCCGTGTAGATGAGTGGGCATAAAAAAATTATGAGGTGAGTCACCCCATGTGAATTTCACTAGGTGAGGATAAAATTTTACATAATGTGCTGAGGACGATGGTGGTTGGTAGTTTAACATCCTACAGCTCATACGTGGAGGTCTCACTCTTCACCCCATGATCATTCCTAACAAATACTCCCCACACTTGTTGAAGAGAAGACACCAAAAATTCCTAATGGGAGTGAGGTGGAGGAGTGGTTAGTTGAAAGGTACACCTTAGCATAGCTATATGAAAAATCAAAAGCCGTTAGTGTACCTTTTTGAAAAAGCACTATGTAGGGAAATACAACAAAGAACACCACACGAGGGACCAAGAAGTCGCTACCTACTAGCCTGGAGGGCCGCACGAGAGAAGGTCTCTCAAAGTAGGGGGCCTCACAGAGAGGTGCTTGATGAAGCTCAGGTGCTTCATGGAGGAAAGGGGCTTCATGAAGGAAAGGGGCTCATGAAGCATGGGGCCCTTACCATAGAATGGTGTACTTTCTTTGTAATAGAGTTCTTCATGAAAGATTAATTCTTCTTGGAGCCTCAAGAAGCTCATAAGGTCTCCCGCCTTTGTGAAGGGTGAAGGCCTTCACAAAAGGCATATTGACCATGGGTAGAGTCTATGAGGAATAAAGGAAATAATGGATTGTGATGCCCAATTACCTTGGCAGGTCCATTTTTTGGGTCAGGCTCGTGGTGCTCAGGAGATTTTTGAGATGGAAGACCGAAAGTTGAATGGTCAGGGTAACGATTTTCTAGAGGTGGGGGAGAGCCACATATTTAAAGGCTACAAGGCTTGTGATGCTCGAGAGACACACAATGAATCGAAAAAGGATCCACAAAGGGGAAGGTCTCCATTAGACTCACAGAACCGTCCATCAAAGATTCTCATACGGTCATGGAGCTTTTCTAACTCACAGAAGTACCGTCATCCACCTTCATGCATGTGATAGTGAGGGGTATTCGTGAAGGAGCTTCACGAGGCAGACTCCTTAGATAATTTTTGGGGCCGTTTGAGCCTCAATCCATTTTTAACTGGCCGTGACCTTTTGGTTTTCTTCAGTAGCCTATGTTTTGGCACCAACAATTCATTTTTAATATTTATTAATATATTATTTTTTGTAATTAATTAATTTTATTAATTTTTATTTATACTTATTTTTTCACACTGTTCTAATATTTTTAATATGTGATCATTTTCATTTCAATATATAGTCATATTTAATATTTTTAATATTTTGTATAATTAATAAAACTTATCCATTTTTTTAATTATTTAAAGTCTTCATTTTTAATTATTCAAATTTCAATAATTTTTAACATTCATTCATTTAATATTATATAATGGTTGATAATTTTAACAATATATTTATAAACATATATTTGAAAATAAATATTTATCAATTAATATATTTATATTTATATATAAATACATTCATGAATGTTTATTTAAAATATTTATAAAATTATATATTTATAATTATAAATATATATATATATATAATTTTTTTAAAATGTAATTATATATGTTACAAATTAATAACTATATATTTAAATAATTATCATATAGTATTAAAAATATTTAAAAATTAAAAATATTTATAATATGTATAATTATATATATTTATATATTAACAAATATATATTATTTTACATTTATTATAAAGAATACATATAGATATATATATAAATTTTTTAATGTATTTATATAATTATTAATAATTAATTATATATTTAAAAAATAAATATTTTTACTATATTTATATTTATATATATTTAGACATTACTTAATCTATATAGTTATAAAAATATATAGATATATTTAATTATATTTATAATTATATTCAAATATTTGAAAATATATTTAAAAATATATATTTACATTTATTATTATAATTATATATCTATAATTATATTTATAAATACATATTTATAATTATTTTTAAATATTTATAATTATAAAAATTGTTATTTATTTATAATTATATTTATTAATAAATATTTACTATTATTTATATATATATAATTATAAAAATATTTATTTATAATTATATAGATTTAAAATTTTCAATTATATTAATCATATTGGACTTTATCCATTCTATAATATTTAGCACTGATAAACCCTATCTTTATCTATGCTTTTATAGCAGTTATAAAGAGGTGTTTTGTCAGCACTTATTATTTTAACAATGATAAACTAATCTTTATCAATTTTTTTCTAAAAAATTCTTATAAAACCCTTCATTGTCTTATAAATTTAACCCTAATTGAACACATTTATCTCACATCATTCAAGCTCTCATGGAATTCTAGCTATGTCCTTGCTCCGGCTTGGCCTTCTCTCGGTTGAGTCAACCCTCTCAAATCCTAAGGTATGTTATTATTTCTACTACTGTCTCATTCATGAGTCTGTTTATATTGTCCTTGAAATGTATAAATCACCTTCCTCGACATTCCTAATATGGCTCCACCACATGCAGCCACCTCACACATACATCAAACAACTAAACTCGTTTTATCCTCCACGAATGCAATTCACTTATTCTAGGTGTATGGATTACTTCTAATTCTTTTTTAATTTAACCCATAGCCACTGGATTCTCCCTAATATCCTTCTAGAAATATAAGATTTCATTTTCTCTTTTCTTTTTTGGGTTATATTCTTCTTAATCTACTACTATCCACCATGTGAAAGTGTATATATTAGGCGGATTGTTTCTAGAACTATTGGCAGGGTGTTATTTTATTTATTTATATAAGATTAGGTTATTTTATTTTGGGAAATGGGAGGTGTCATTGCCACTAAATTTAGCACTGTCTAGAAAAGGGGTGATCAATATATGTTAGTTCTCAAATGTCCCTTACGATTTTAGTTTCTTGGTAAATTTTATAGATCTTCGAATTAATCATATGTGACATTTAACCACTGACAAAGGATAGTCACCTAATGATTCCAAATCATTCCGCATCTTTAGGTAATTTTGGATTAGGTCTTAGATCAAACATCATTTGTATTTTTCTTATTATTAACCTTTTCATTCATAAATATGAGATTTTTTTCACCCACTGAGGTTGGTATTCTCAAAATTATACACTCATCAAGCTTCATAAGGGAATTGTAAATTTTAACATTTCCCTTTGACATTTATTTAACTTCTTTCAAAAACATATTAATGATAAAATTGAACTTTTTCATATGATTTGGTTCTTCTAAAAATATTGTCAAAACATTTCATAGTTACTTCCCCTTATATTTTACCTCATGTACCATATCTCCTATCTTTTTCTCTATGAAAAGCATCAAATTCAATTCTTCTTTGTCCTCTAATAACATTGAATAATTTACTACATGAATGGATAAAGTTTTATTTATTCAATTTTATAGAGACTACATTCATATTTTTTCTATTTATGCAACTTTTATGTATTTAAAATAATTTAATTCAAATCTACGTTTTGTAAAAAAAATTCTTTCATATTTTTCATCATTTTAATCAATATTATCTATAACACAAGGGAACTCATCATTATTAAATTTTTAAATCAATAAACCCACATCTTATTTACTTAATGTTTCAACTTCTGTATCATAATCACCACTTTCCTGGTCATCTAATTTAGATAATAAATGTAGGTTTTGATTTTGTAGAAATTATTATCCATTCTCTATGTTGGAAAATTTGGGATGCTATAATCTTTGTTTTCTTCTTATGTGAACATCTTGTCAAATAATATTCATTTCCACTTTCATTTTCTAAATTTTATTAGAATTTTTTAATCAAAAGTACAATATATCCACATTTTAATCACTATAATGGAATTTTATATTACAAATTTTATTTTCTTTTTCAAACACTCCATAAAATATCTGTGGAAAAGTTGTGGTTTGATTATATATATATTTATCAATTTTTTATTTCTATTCTTTGAGGCTTTATCCCATCCATGTAAATGTTTTATATTTGAAGCATTCATGAAACCCCAATTAGATTGTTCTTTGTGTTTTCTAGTTGCTTGAGAGACCTAGATTGAGACTTTTGGTTCATTGTATTTAAATTCAATATTTTCTTCAAATGCTGGGTTCTCAAGACCATGTGATTGGGCCCTATCAATTTTTTCATAATTTGATAAAATATCATATTAAAATATTAATCATCCTATCACTAAAACATAACTTGGTCTTCCTCATACCATGTGAAGAAATTAATAAAAATAAAGTCCTCCATCATATATATTTCAAGTGCTTTTGGATTTTTCTAGATCATATCAGTCTATTTAATCATATGAGATATCATCAATTTAGTCATATGTGAGATCGAGTTTTGAAAAATTCTCACTCTGACTGGAAGGAGATCCTAGATGAATGATGATGTGGATTAAAGGATTATCAATTAACTATAAACACACTTCTTAATTATTATTCAAGGTGGTTACTTGAAATAACAACTAGTAAGGGTTTTTAATGTGCACAGATGGAAATCCACACCATGTTATAGGTAATCTTCCTACTCCCATGGATTGAAATCAACCAATGTATTAATTTTCTTCCATTACTAGGTATTAGAACCCCAATCCTTTTTATATTCTCATTGTTGTGAAAATATATAAAATTTTTTTTTCAAAGCATACTACTAACCTCATGTTCAGTTAAAAATGCCTTCTTGTAAGAGTGATACAAAAAGTGAGTATAGAAATAGAGTTTTCTGATCATTATTAAATAAGATAATTCACATTCTTTTTCATTCATATTTTCCCAGTTCTAAAAATTTTCACTCTTAATAGCTTCTTCCCCCTTATGACTACATTGTGGATTCTTTCCAATTTCATTTTAACCTCAGATCCAATTATATTTTTCTTCAATTTCTCCAGTAGCTTGTCTAAAAACCACATGTTTACGAAAATCTATTTCTTATCATGTCACCCTTGGGTAAAATGATAACTCTTCAAGAATCATCAGCAATAAAATTTATGTGGTGAGTTTCCTTTTTTAAAATTATCTATAACATTCTCCTTTGATTATTAATATCTTATGTATATATGTTGAGTTTTTTTACAAAATGAATATTTAATGAACCTAATAGGATGGATATGAATAAAAAATGGATGCATGCTAATTTTATGATAAAATATTATAATGATATATTTAAATTGTTCATCATGTTTTTAATGGATCATGCATACGACCCTTCTCAAATCCTTTATCTATCTTTATATTTTTTTCACTGAATAAAAATTATTCCGAAAGAGTTGGAAGAAAAAAGTATTTCTCACAAAATAGATCATAGTTATAAGAGTTCGAATAAACATGTAGAGAAACTAAATGTACACACTGATTTGGTATGAAATTTTGTTTTCTGGATCATTTGGTATATATTCCAGTGTAAATGATGATGGAGATTTTATGGAAGATTTGATAATGGAAATTCAATATGACCTTCATCATTGTCCAGAGTTAATTGATAAGTTAAATAGATATGATAAGAGACAACTATATATCAGTTGAACTAAATACACAAATTTTCAACTATATTTAAGTTATATAATTTAAAATCTAAAAAAAGATTGAGTGACCCCAACTTTACAGAACTAATTAATCTCCTTAATGATATGCTACCAAAAAAGGAGCTTCCTTGTCAAACAAATTATTCTATATGAATGTTATGTACAATGGTCATGATCTTTGAAAAAATTCATGTCTGTCAAAATGATTTCATATTATTTCTTAACGACCATGAGTCACTCAAAAAAGGTCCAATGTGTGGAGGAAATAGATAAAAAAAATAATGAATCAAGTCCTTCTAAATCTATATGGTATGTTCCATTCATTCCTTTGGACAACTGACATGGAATTCAAATACAAGAATTCAAGATGGGAAACTACATCTTCTAAAAGACTCTCCTATGTGGATGAAAAATTATTATGTTTGAAATGTTCTAAGAAACCTATATCATGAATTATCTACAGATGGAATAAATAATTTTTGTGTATAGAGTAGTGCTCATAGTAGAGGGATATTTATGTCGGTAAATTATAACTTTTCACCATGTTTAGGCATGAAGTACAAATATATTTTATTATCTATTCTTATATATAGAATAAAACCACCTATTAATGATATTGATGTTAATTTTATTCCATTTATTGGAGATCTAAAATTGATGTGGGATATATGCATTACATTGTATGATTCTTATAAGAGTGAATAATTCGTATTGAGGACCATGTTTTATTAGAAAAATTAATTTCCAGTAGTTGAAAATTTTTCAAGCTGTACATTAATGGAATGTTGGGTTTCCCCTTTTTGAAAATTAAAAGACTCAATTCGATTGAAAAATTCATAGAAGATTATGTTTTTAGGACATCAAAATTTATTACCTTGATTACATGTATATCGGTCCTTGATGACAACATTTGATGGGAACACTGAACAATGTTCAACACCATATCCACTAACGAGAAATCAACTATTTGAAAAAGTAAAATATATTGACACTGTTTTCAGTGAACTATTTTTGAAAAAACATACAAAATCATGTGGAAAAAGAGATCAATTTTCTTTGAATTTCTGTATTGTATTTTTTTACGTTAGACATTTTAGTGATGTAATAAATGTGGGAAAAAATATAACTGATAGTATTATTTTCATGTTTTTAAATGTTCCCAAAAAACAATATGGAATCATATCTAGGTTAGACAAGATTAGCATGGGGAAAAGGGAAGAGTTGGCATCAATGAAGGGTAAAAGCTAGAAATTGCTTCCTTTAATAGCTTACACTCTATTCCAATAATAGAAATTTCAAATTTTCAATATCCTTCATGGTGTGAAATTTATACAGGGGTATTTATTAAATATCAAGAATGTTATTTCAATGACTAATTTAAAGTCATAGGGTCTAAAATAACATAGATTTAATGTTTTGAGGCAATATTTGATGTCTCACTCTTTACATTTCATTCTTAACAAAATATTATGATATAAATTTACCAGAATATAATTATTTTTCTAAACCATATACAATAACGTTATATAATTGAAGATGTTTCAAATCTAGAATTTGGAGATTGATTCATATTTTGTGAATTAGATATTTTCTTCTGGACATTATTCATTGATATAATGGTCAACTTGATGGTTCACTTGGTCAGATATGTTAAACTACGTGGTCATATCCATTACAGATGGATGTAACCCATTGAATGGTATATGATGATTTTGAAAGGTTATGAAAAGAATAAAAGTCAACCAAAAATTTGTATTACATATCAATATATTGTTGAAGAATTTATTTAATTATACACTGATTACATATATGATTTTGATATCATCAGTCTCCCAAAGTGATATCACAATATATTCTTTATGGGTCAATGGATTTTTGGAACAGATATTGTTACAACTACCATCACAGAGCATGACCAATCTCACCTTTTCGTTTTACATAAAAGTTAAAAGGTAGATCCATTTTTTGAATCCCAAAAAGTAATTCATATATATATATATATATATATGAATCCATCAAGGGATGATGGATGGATATCAGATACACATAATGAATAGTTTATTAGATGGTTCCGAGATTATATTTATAAGGAGTTATCTGAAAATATGAATTTAATTGTAGAATGAATTTAATGGATAGTCGGGGGACCAAATTTAAATGTTATATCTCAAATTTGGTTTTTAAATAATGGTTATGTGTTCTATACAAAACAATAATATTAACAATGTATAATTCCAAATAGTGGAGTTATGCTAGTGTTAGAAGCAACACATGTATCAGGATGCAAGGATAGGAATCCAATTTATGAAAATATGTTATATTTCAACATCATTTAATATATATATCATTTTTATTATACAACATTTCATTTTCCAATTTTCCATTTAAAATTGGTTGAAAACAACAATGTAGTGAAATTCAATGAATTGGGCTTCGTAAAGGTGAATTCTAGTGTGAAAGTGTATAAGAATGAGTCGTTCATAAAGGCATCATAAGTAGTGGGGTGTTTTAGGTCTCAAAACTAGAAAAAATGAATTGGTTAATTATTCTATTGGAGACTAAAAAACTAAAGGGTTGGACGAAAATTCGATTGAGGATGAACCATTCATTGGGAGATGAAAATCATTTCATATCATTCCCAATATCGACAATTCCTTATTTGTTAAAGGAGAATATAAAGAGGGGATTTGGATAATCTATAGGGGATCCAAATACCTTTAACCTTTATTGAAAAATAGAGATCTCAATGAGTGTTTTATAATGTTATTTAATGTTCTATGCATTTCCTCAAAATATTTTTGGTTCTCTACTACATTTTCATAATCTAAATCAAATGTTTGACTACACATATAGATAATGACTTCTACACATGTTGATATCCCCAATCCCAAGGAAGAAAATATGGTTTATTCTAAAACTATCAAATTATTAGGGGATCAAAAACAAGTTTATGATAAAAGAATAGTATGATGTAGAGACACTGTGTTAAATAAAATTACCAAGGAAAGGAGCAAGGGTATAAAATTTGAGGATGGCTGGAATCAATTTGGACAACCCGTTAACCCCAATATGTAAATGTTCATTTTTTATATTAGGATAATACACCATTTCAACCCCCATACACACCGTGTACTTCCCTCTTATATGTTCATCCTCTCATATCTCTTTCATTTGAACCAGGATTTTAGCCAGTGAGTTTCTTATCTTGAGTTTTTTTCTAAATACAAAGTTATTGTGACCATCTTTGTGGAATATGAAATATTATGTGAGGTGTTCTAATAATTACACTTCTTTAGGAGACTCTTGATGATTAAAGTGATTAGGGAAGGATCATTGGAGAGTTTCCTAGGTTGTTACTCCTTTATCACACTAGGTTAAGGGTTTCCTATACTCTTTTTATAGATATAAATGGTACTCTCCTACATTGGGTGTGATTCCTATATCTATGGAGTGGAACTCCCTCATCATCGAGCTCTAGTGGGATGTGTGCACTCCATTGGAGTGATTTATCCATCCACAATGGAGTACAATAGCGAGGATTGGGCCCCTCCACATATATTCTAGTAAAGTTTCATTTGATTATGAGAATCATTGATTGACTTTTAGAGCTATAGATAGACTCGTTGACTTTATCTAGGTTATGAGATATTGATCCCATTTCTCTTTCATTTGGTTCTCTATATGAGCATATATATATGTATTGGGTTTTTTCCTCCTTATTTGGGTTGAGTTGATTATATGTTATATCTTTCTATCACTAATTCTTCGGTTTTCGATGAATCCTACTACGTATGTATATACTCGCCCTTGTATGGGATTTTCTTGCACATTTCATGTCTTATGTAGGTGAAAAATTATCAATGGTTATGTTGGTGGATAATAGGGACACCTTGATGAATTTACCACATATGGTTGTCTCACATGGAGATCAGGAGTTAAGTTATCCTAGATTTATTTTATTCTAGTTTTTTTTCAGTTTGGGACTTCATTTCTAGATGAGTGTGATTTTTTTGCCTTTAAACTATGGTTTTATTTTTTCATACTCTAATGTATTCCCTAGATATTATTCCATTCATTATTTAATCTATGTGTTAGTGTATATTATTATTCATCTTAATTAATTCATGGAGATGGTATGGAAGTGCATGTGTGGGTACATTAGAAAAATGCCTCATGTTTCATTTATTCCTTCTCAGTAATTGTCGCCAACACTTAGCCTATTGGATTTGGGCTTGGGGTGGTCATGACATTTCCATTTTGTGACTTGGAATGCCCTGGTTGGTCAGGTAATAACATGGTGGTTAGGTCATTGTACCTTGAAAAGAAGAATGAAATATTTCAAGTGGATTAATATCAAAATTTTAGTTATAACCATCTTGAAAGAGATTTTTCAAATGATTCTTGTTTAGATGACCAATATCATTATACAATTACAGGGTGTTAAATGAGTTCTATATATTTTGTTTTGTTATCAATTTAAAATTTTTTGTTTTCATGATTTAATATATAAAGAATTTTATTTAACTATAACATTCAATAAAATATTCTATCATTATAATAGTATCTTCCCTTATTTCAAAATCAAAAAATATGTTTATCCATGTCTATAAAATAAATGGAAATAATGTACTTCGTAACTGTTTCCTCTGGAATTGGGGATGACCTAGTTGATTTAAGGTTCAAACATTCCAATCGGTTTCTAACAGGTTTGTTCATAGAACCGGATACATCCAATGATTCTATATCCATTTGGACCTACATTCCAAAGGTAGGAACTCATTAGTTGTGAATGATGAGGCTTAAGAATATGCATTGCTCGAGAGGATGGTAGGTTGGACTCATCACACCTTTTTTAGGGGAATTATTTTCTACTCCGGGACACTCATTATTGATTTATGTTATGTTCGTGAATCCTTATTACATTACCAAGTATAGAATGAGCTTTCCTTTGGATCTAATAATCAATGATTTATATATAGGAAATTCACAGAATCTTTTATATGTATTTGATGTTCTTCATCGATAGAGAATCATCTTTATTTGTTAAAGATTCTTAGTCAATGGTATGCTTCAATACAAAAAAGTCTCTTGGTCATTATGATGACCATACTGGGTTTAAACCCACTTAGTGGGGCACTTGAAGTTTATTTTCATTCAGAAGGACATGGATTATTTCAGGGTTGGAATTATACCCGCATATGGTCTACCTACGTATCCTTTGTTTTGGAAAAGCAATCAGAACCCACGTAGTTCGAGTATTGGAGGATGATGTTTATGATTGATGGCTTAAAGAAAGATGTAATAATTACTTCTACACTCTATGTTCACGTGAGTGATTCTCAGGGTGAGAAACAAGAGGTATTGGTAAAAACCAGACAATTGTTCCATGAAAGATGGAATCATAAGAAATGATGTGGGGCTTATGTATGTATGACTGCCCAAAATAGATGAAGATTAAGATTTACTTCACGGAAGAAATCCAAGAATAGGTTCCATAAAGGTATATGTACTTTATGGAGATTTGGATACTCTAGTATTGGGGCTTACTCCTAAGGAATATTCCAAACTTAGGAAGAGACTTATGATTGTGTTTTACTCATAAAGAGGATGCCCATATTTTTTGAGAATTTTGAGACTAGGGTTTACTCCTGAAAAGGAAGCCCAGGTTAAGGGAATTATGAATGGGGCTTACTCCAAAAGAGGATGCCCATATTAAGGGACTTGGGGCATATTCCTGAAAAGAAGGCTCAAATTAATGAGTACTTGGGGCTTACTCCTAAGGAGGATTCCCATATTTGAGACTGGGGCTTACTCCTGAAAAAGGAAGCCTAAGTAAAGAAAATTATGGTTAGGGCTTACTCCTGAAAAGGAAGCCTGTATTGGGGAACTTGGAGACTGGTGCTTACTCTAAAGGAGGATTCCCAGATTAGGAAATTATTATTGGAACTTACTCCTGAAAAGGAGGCCCAGGTTAAGGAACTTCTCATATTAATGAACGAGGATGAATGAATGAACTCACTAACTTTAGTGATGTAAAGATGTGTAAATCACTTGGTTTCGAAAGATACTCCCCAGAATTCCTTTCAGATAAGGAAGCCAACAAGGAAATCATGTCATAAATGGATTTGGAGATATCTTTGAAGGCTTAATACTAAAAAGGATATGTGGATTGGTGTATGAGGGGTGAAATCGGCAGGAAGGGCACCCAAAAAAAGAGGGGCGTACAAGTACTGCGTAGGTGCGCAAGTACTGCATGGGTGCGCATGTTCTGGTCGCGCAAGTATACTTGTGTGACACATGGGTACTTGCGTGCCGGCTAATCCTTAGAGTAGAATTTGGGAGAGGCTTTTCTCAAGCCTTTTATACTAACCCTGGAGACTTCAAGAAGAGAAGTGCGCAAGTTATGGGGAAGGAATAAGGTGGCGCGCAAGTGTGACCATTTCCCTTAAGGGATGGCCACCTAGGCACGCAAGTGTTGATGAGTTTCAACACCTAGGACTTCCTACCCCTCTTTAGATCTTCTGTTCTAGGTAATAAATTACCTTCTATGTGTTTAGAATCTTTGAGAAGAGACTAGGGTGCCGGCAGCTCAAATCTGAGGTTCTGGAATTTTTCCGTCTTGAAATGGGGGGGCCCACAGGGGTATTTACAGGCTGGAGTGACCCTGGGAGAATTTTCAAAGAGGGCGTGCATGTCACCTGCGTGACCATTAGGAAGCGTGCATGTGTACTTGCATGACCATGAGGGAACATGCGTGGCCCAAGAGAATTTGAAACCTTATTCATGCCTTCGTTAATTTTTGATTTTTTTGTCAAAGGATAAATCACATTATGCGAAGGCATTTCCCTTTTCATTCATTTAGAATCTGTGATGAAAAGGATCATCAACAAAAGTCCCCCCCCCCTCAGGATCCGAAAGAAAAATGCGGATGTAACTCTGAGGAATGAAGAAAACCAAGGAAACATCGGCGCGCAGGTACTGAGTGTGCAAAGGGTGGCGTGCAAGTTTTGATCGCACTGGCTATTGAGCGTATTGGTTGTAGACGTGCAGGGGTGAGGCCGGGCCTTTATATATGTGGCCATTTGTCTCTCATAGCACTGAATTTCAGATTTTCGATCTCTCATCACGCAGGTTACCTTCGCGGTGCATGTTGCTCTCTTTTCCGCTATTTCTTCATTGTCGCGCTGCTGTCAAGGTATCTGGGGTTGCGCGGTGTTACTTGCGCGCCAAATACTTGCGCGACACATCCACAATTGTGTGGCACATTCACACTTGCACTCCTTAACACCTTAGCCATTTTTTTCAAAATCCTTTACAAAATTTATGAAAAATCAACTTACTTAAGAGTTAATTATTCGACTTTTTTGCAGAATAAATTGCTCCCAAGAGAATCAGAATGGCTGATGAACTGGAAAGAAAGCGAATTGATGATATGATGAGCATCATTGGCCATGATTATTATAACGTCTGTGACAACACTCTCCCAGATTTGACCAATTATCTAAAGAAGTATCATCGTGATTTCCCCCAGAGCATTTATCTGCCGTTGAATGGCTATGGTCATCTGCGAGAAGTTACCATTCCAGAGGAAAAAAACTATCTCCCAATTTTTTGGTTTTAGAACTACACCAACTTTGCTTCAGCAAATATTTCATGTGGAGGAGAATTTATAAGTGATGGAACAGTGGAGAAGGCCTATATTATGCATCATAGCCCCTGTACACCAGATCTAAAACCTCATATGCCCGAGCTGCAACCACATTGTTATCCCTAAATTTTCCGAAACTCTTAGATGGATCAATCAAAAGGCTGGAAGAGAAGTTGGGATTTCCGTCTTGGAGGAGGTGTGAAGCCAACCTGGATGTGGGCATACTAGGTACGACAAACTTGTGCAGTTTTTGTCGAGGATTTGAATGGAGTTGCGATATATGAAGCTGTCTGGGTTGGGAAAACATATGTATATAGGCATGATAACTTCATGTCGGAGATACTCAGCCATTGGAGCCCAGAAACAAATTATTTCCATATGAATCATGGAGAGGTAGGAATCAGTCTGTGGGATGTCCACAAAATCTCAGGGGCTCAAATTTTGGGTGATATGTTTGATGAATTCATCCCTGTAAAGGTTACTTGGAATGATTCAGAGAAGTCTCCAGCTTTAGCTTGGGAATTATTTAAAAGCTTCCATAATATCAAGAGTTCAGTGACCTCCTTAACTCATTCTAGAAAGGATATTCATCTAGAGGAGTGGATGAATATGTTTCTTATCGAGAAGCCAAAGAATGAGCTAAAGGAGAAGGGATACAAGAAGAAGAAGAAGCCCACTCGCCCTACCAACTGCACCAAAATAGAGAAGAGGGGTGCTCCTGGAACATTCTGGCCGACTCTGGAAGCAGGAGAATTTGAAAACTGGGGATATGAGGTGAATCAGAGGATCCCAAAGAAGACACATCTGGTGGGCTTCTTGGCATTGTGGCTCAGCATTTATCTTCTTCCAGTCAGGGACTCTAAGGGAGGTGTCAGGCCAGGGACCTTCATTATTGCGGAAAAGTTGGTTGAGGGAATAATGGTTGGGTTGGCTACCCCCATTTTAGCAATGATTCACAGGCGATTACTCCATGTCTTCATGGGTAAGTATCCTTTGAGAAAAGTGGGACAATTCCATGTTTTATGGGTATGGATCACCACTCACTTCAGGACATATAATGTACAGAATGGAGTACAGATTACTGGAAGTTCTTTCAGGCCATCAGTGCAGGCATTCTCTGGAATATCTCTATTAATTCTCAATGAATATGACATGAAGGTGAGGCTAAGAATGCATAAATAAATCAACTTCATTCCTTATAGAAATCTGCCAACCGGACGGTTTGTTGACGATGGAACAACCATCCTAGATTTGAGGGCATATATGCTGGCCTGTAGAGATGGTGTGCTGGTTGCTAGGATTGATGGAGAGATTATATGCAAGGACTATGCTCCATATAGATTTGAATGTCACTTCAAGTGTTTGCAATAGACTGCAGTATCTCCCCCTGTACATTTCAGGTTAGAGAAACATCTGATGGTTTCCCGGTAAAAATGGTTGCTGATATATAGGGAGAAGACTGGGGAAGTTTTTGAGCTACCAGTTGAGAAAGAGGCATACAACTTGACTACATGGTATGCCGAGCACTGGATAGCAGCATACCCTAGAGTGGTGCTGAATCATCCAGTTTATCAGGTGGGGAAAAAGAAGAGGACTGTAGAGAAAGAAACCCTTCCTCATGAAGGTGATGCTTCCCCACCTGAAGCTGATTCGCCAGATTCTTCATCTAGGATTGATTCACCGGATTCCCAAGATGGGGATGATGAGGCACAACAAGAGGAAAAGCGGCCTCGTGCCCAATATAATCCTCTCGTCAGAATCAAAATACCCACTCCATCAACTCCTGGTGAGTTACTTCATTGTGGAAATTTAATCACCATTACTTCATAAATCAATAAGTCTTATTTTCTTATTCTCTATCAATAGTTGCTTGAACTGGGAAGAAATTTAAGTCTAAGATTATAGGACCTTCCTCGCAGCCCTCTGGTACATGTACTGAGTATCTATGACCAGAGGCTGTGCATACATGGAAGAGTTTATACTGTGGTGCTGAAACTGCCTAGCTAGATTTGTGCGAGGGGAATACATCTCCCTGGAATAGGGACTCTTCGGACTTCTAAAGAAATCTGTTTCAAGAATAACCCCGATGAAGCGTGGGCCTATATCAAAGAGCTGGAAATTCTCATATATGCCACTGAAAATTCCATTCATGTCACCAATCGGGTGAAGGAAATGATAGATCATGGCACCGCTGAGGGGACTGATGAAGAGTGGCATGATTATGTGGTCCCCGAAGATGTATGTTTTCCTTCCTTATTTGCTTTGCAACATGATTTCATTCGAAGCTTTGTTAATTAAGGAAATTATTTTCTTCATCGTACAGCTTGCAAAGAAAGGAACTAATGAGGTTCCTTTTCCACAGTATAGCCCTGGCGGTACTACCATCAAAGATGCTGTTGAATCTACTCGCAATTCGGGCGAGATATCTCCAGGACAATAGGCCATGAATGAGGAGTTGTACATGGCCATCCATTCTCAAATTCAAATTCCTGTAAGGGAGACTGCCGACACTTCCAAAAAACCAAAGAAGCAAAGGCAATTAAGGGGGAAGTCCACAGCTAAATGATTCATTAGTAGCGGTAATTCCTTGGGGTAATCATGAGTCTTAAACCATGATAAAGATTACTCATTCTCCTTGGGATTTCATGGGCTTCTTCAATTTCCCCTCTGAGGACCATGGAGGGTGTTGTGGAACAATCTCAAATTCAGGCTAACTTGGATACTCATGGAGAAGAGCCAGCATCTATTCCCAGTATCCCTCCTGCTACAGTTATAATAAGAGAATAACCTACTTCTGGTAAGTTAACAATGCTTCAAAAAATGTTGAATGAAACATCGACTGACTTCCATTCTTTGTTACTTCAGGTTCAACCCCTGCATTAGAACTTTTGGCAGCTATTGCAACTAATGTCGCGATTTTATCTGAAGATGTTGTCCAGGGTCAGGGACAGCAGGATGAGGGTCCCTAAGAAGACACATCCAATGCTCCCACTGGTGATATTATCCAAGATTCATACATGACATTATATGAAATGATAGAACTTGGCGCATCTTTCGAAGATTTTATAAACCATGTTAAATTATCATGTAATTTAGAAGATTATGGACGTGAGTGTTATCCTTAATCCTATTAAAATAACTTCTTATTACATGTCTAATCATGATCTGTTCAAATATGCAGCTTTATCTGAGCAAGCTGCTGAAATACCAATGCCTAAACGGGGTACAGAAAACCCTACTATTGTAGAGACATTAGCACAAGTGGAGCTGAACCCAGTGGAGCTTCCTCAAACTCATCCAGAAAATCCTTTTCGATGCTTGGAAAGATGGGGAGGAGCCTTCCCAGGTTGTTGATCTACCGTTGGGTAAGGGATAACAATATTTGCGACTGTACTTAATTTGCAAGACAGTCAATTAACTTTTTTTATCCATTGAAACTAACCAATGTTTTAAATTGATTATGCAGGGCCATCAATTGCAGTGGTTAGATCTGGAGGTGAGGCCTCAGCCTCAACGGGAATTGAAAGTGAAGAAGCACAGGTCGGGGGGGAGGAATAGAACAGAGCAATTCCTTAAGTGAATTAATCCCAGATTACATTCCCCCATGTGACAGCGATGTAGAGTCGGATCCAGAAATACAGAAGGCATTCAAATTTTCATGACGCAAGGCATGGAAAAACATATGGAAAATCATATCTGAAGTGCCTTTAGAAGAGCTGTCATCGAAGATCCCTCAACTGTCATCCCTATTTTTTATACTGGGACTTGGCGGTTATGGATATCAGAAGATCCATGCCGCAGTGAAACAAGTAACCGTAAGAAGAGAGTAGGAAAAAAAGTGTCGTGAAGATATGACCAGGGTGAAGCTGTCATCCAATATTAGTGAATTTTAGGCTACATTATCCTAAGCTGAGGCTGACTATGCTTCCATAATGAAGGAGCTGAAGCACAAGATCAAAGATAAAGTCGTCCAAAAAATTCACCTTCAGCAATAGTTAGATGTTGTTACTGAAGAACATGACCAACTCAATAATTCATTGGAGGGAGCTCAAACGAGTGGTATGAAAGCCATCGCAGATGCCAATAAAGCACTCCATCAGGATGAAAAGAGTGAAGTTGGTCGAGTGCATGAGCTTCAGGTAGCTGCCGATGAAGCTCGGGATTTTTTACATCAAGTGAAGACATATGTTGACAATCTTTTGTAATTTCTTGGAAAAGAGAAGAGACTCCAATCGGTGGACGTCCTTCTAATTCTTGTGAATCAAATGGAAAGAACACTTTCATTTTCAAAATTCTTTGCATGCATTTTCCTTTGCTACCTGATTCAAATTTTTACCTAAGCCAATGTGCCTAGTAAGCATAGTTTGATTTTTACTAGGATTATTATAAAATAAATATCTCTACAAACTTTGAATCTTTTAATTTCTCAATATTACCAAAATCATACAAAATGTATGTTTAGTGAGCTAGAACATGAATTTTATTTAGAGTTCCCTTGTCTTTTGTGGGAAGTTTAATGTTATGCACGTCAGACATAAAGAGGATAATGTTTATGGGTGAAATAGCTTTGACCAAATGGGTTAAAATTGACTCAATTCCTTAACAATTTATTTGAAAACATATTACCACACTCAAGTATGAAGGGAAACATGTAAACTATGACTTAAGAAATTTTGAATCTAAAGAATAATATGAAAAATAGCTAAAAGGAATTAGAAGATGTATTTCCCATGAATGAAGTTACCATTATTTAACAAACCCATTAGGGGGTTGAATTATGTAGGGATGCCTAAGGGAATTGGTTGCATAGTCAAATAATAGCATCTTTTTTATGACAAGTCTGATATGTAGACTATTTATGAAAGGCTGCCTAAGGGCACGTGTTGCATTGTTAGGCAAAAGAACTCTCAGAAATTTACTTTTCAACTGCTAAAAATCCAGTTGATGTTTATGAGGATTCAAATTTTCCAAATCATAGAGTTTGATATATAGAGAGAGGTACTTGAATATGGAGAAGATATTTCCAAACCAGATTATCCAAGAACTAGATGAATGTCACTCCTGCGAAGGTCTGACCCAAACAAAAGGAAAAGAAATATGAACCATAGACTTAAATACTTTCATATCATGAAAAAGGACATGAAAAAAATATGTTAAGGATGACTATTTTGTGTGGATCCTTAAATATTTTTGATAAGACCAATAAGGAAAAAAGTGGTTTTCTTCCCAAGAATGATGTTACCATTATCTGACAACTCCGTTAGGGGGTTTAATTATGCAGGGACACCTAAGGTTATTGGCTGCATAGTCAAATAATAGTATATTTTGGCTGACAAGACTGTTATGTAAACTGTTTATGCAAGGCCGCCTAAGGGCACATGCTGCATAGTCAGGCAAAAGAACTCTGAAAATTTTTCCATTTTTGTGACTATAAGTCAAGAAAAGGGTTATGAATATCTGAAAATATTGAAGGTTAGGATTATGACGCACAAATATGGGTATTTTCCAATATATGCAGAGATAAATAGATCAATTCTAACCATAATCATGTTATGGTTGGGTCCTGAATTGAAATATTGGACTTCACTACGTATCCCATAAGAATGGGAATCAAGCCATACGTAGTTCTTGAAATACAGTTTAACATCGTGTAGGACGAGAGTATAAGAGATATTAGTTTAGAGTCATAGAACTCATACCATTATAAAAAATACACAGTGTGTGTTTTCATGGGGACTTTTCAGCCAGGGGACAGAAAGTGGAATTTGGGGTTAGGCCAAAAAGACATGGGGCTGGATTTGAAGGACACTCGAACATTCCTACTTATCCCATTAGGATGGGAATAAAGCCCACGTAGTTCTAGAAATACCCTCTGTACAAATTTGGTTCGTACATGTGAAGGGTGAAAGGGTATTTTAGTGCAATGATGGTTTGACCCAAGATAAAGGATTCATGCATTGCCATGTATGAACGTAGTCTTTGGAATATAACATGATTGGAAATAAATGTAAATAATTATTCCCTCTCAAGTGAGGGTATCAAAGAATATTGTAGTTTATTGTCGTACAGGACAAAAGTGTTGTACAGTTTAACACTGTATAACAAGGACGAAGGTGAACCGATATGAATAGATTGGTTTTGGGCTTGAACCTTGGGAGGTTGCCTACGTACCCAGCCTAGAAGGTGAGGATCAAAATCTGCGTAGTTCAATTAAAGAATGAATTTGTGATCAAGTTGTTCTTGGGGACAATGACTTAAAAATGGTGTTGGGACTTACGCGTGGTTAGCGGCCCAGAGAGGGTGTTAGGGTTGAAGTTTTCTCTAAGCTCACGTGAGTCATACTCGGTGTGAGAAAAAAGAGGTAACAACAACCTTAACGATGCATAGTTTAATGTAATGTAGGACATATTAAGGGACTATGTAGTTTAAAGTCTTGCAGTTAGTACTATTGGTGTTGCATAGTTTAGTGTCATGTAGTAGGGACAAAATACAGTTTAACGTCATGTGGGACGTATTATGGTATTTCTGTACAGTTTAGAATCATGTAGTTAGGACAATGGGGACAATACAGTTTAATGTCATGTTGGACAAAAAAGAGGGACTGTGTAGTTTACTGTCATGCAGTAAAGACAAAAGAGGACACAGTTTAACGTCATGTTGGACGTATTAGGGACTTTTTCGCAGTTTAACGTCTTTCTGGACATAAGGTACTTCTGTACAGTTTAGCGTCATATATTTAGAACCTCATAGTTTAACTTCATGTTGGACGTAAGTTCCCATAGTTTAAAGTTATATGCATGGACCCTTGGTTATGTAGTTTAATGTCTTGTTGGAAGAAAGAAATACAAATAGTTTAAGGTCATATGCATGGACTGTTGCTGTATTTTGTGTTTATACAAAATATTTCTTTAGAGATATGGCATTGGTTGGAGTAGTGATGAGTTTTCCATCCATTGAGATTAAATAATAAGCTCCATTGGAGTAGACCTTATGTATTGAATAAGGTCCTTCCCATTTTGGCTCAAGCTTGGTAGTATTCTTTCCTGGTATCATTGGAGTTCTTAGAACTAATACCAATTCTCCATGAAAGAATGAACAAAGACGAACTTTTTAGTTCAAATCTCGTTCAATTCGATTCTTATAGGCTTCCAAGTGGTGTAGGGTGCACAATATTTTCTCATCTAACCGTTCCAATTCATTCAATTTCTTTTGAGATTGTTCATCTGTAGATGACTGATAAAAAATTTCTACTCTGAGTGAGGTTAGTTGAACCTCAATTGGCAAGACTGCTTCCGTTCCATATACCAATTAATATGGAGTTGACCGCGTTGTAGTGTGGGTGGTGGTCATATAAGCCCATAAAGCATGAAATAGTTTATCAGACCATGAACTATTGTCTTTATCAACCATCATTTGCAGTATGTTTGAAAGAGGCTTGTTAAAGGATTCTATCTGACCATTGGCCACTGCATGGTACCATGATGAATGATTGGATTTGATGTTGTATTCTTGATACAACTTCTTCACCTCAGATGAACAGAATTTGGTGCCATTTTCTGTTAATATGGTATGAGGGACACCAAATCTTCTAATGATGTTAGACTTGATGAAGATAATAGTGCATTTAGAACTGAATTCCTTGATAGGTATTGCCTCTTCCCATTTGGAAAAGAAGTCAGTAGCAGTAAGAATATAATTAAACTGCTTGGATGTAGCTGAAGGATAAGGTCCCTCCACATCTATTCCCCATGTGGCATATGGCCACAAGTATTTAGCTGTATGAAGGAAATCTAGGGGTTGATGAATGAAGTTGGCATGTACTTGGAATGAATGAAACTTCTTTGTGAAATCAATACAATATTGTATCATTGAAGGTCAAAAGTATCCAAGACTTTGAATTTGATTAGAAATTCTATGTCCAGACTGGTGGGCACCACAAACTCCTGCATGCACTTCTTTCATGATAGCCATTGTCTCTTCACCATCAATGCATCTGAAGAGAACTCCATCAAAACCACACTTGTAGAGAATTTTCCCTGGGTGATCTGGGCTATCATAAAGAGTAAAATTGACCACACTTCGCCGGATTTGTTCTTTCCTGGCTCTATCAGGTTGAAGTATTCCATTTTGAAGGTATTCCCTAATAGGTGTCATTCATCCTGTAGTATAACCATATGGTTTAGAGATGGGACTAATTTCATTAATTTCCTCTGTTCTGGTTTGAACATAAGGTGAAATTGTACGATGGTGGGAAATACTGATGGTTGTCTCATCCTGATTTGGATCTGCCAGAGCTGTGGCTATATTAGCCAGTGCATCATCTTGGGAATTTTGTGATCTTGGGACATAAGAAAATTTCGGTTCCAATGGGAATTCTTCCATTAACTCTCTGACAAAATAATACAAAGGGATTAGTCTTCTTTTCTGATGGCATAATCCCCAATGACTTGTTTGATTGCCAGGTCTGAATCACCTTTCACCTTTAAGTGATTCACTTGTACTTGAAGCGCCAACTCCAAGCCTGCAATGAGGGCTTGGTATTCTGATTCATTATTTGTACCGCCTCCCAACAATGAGATGGAATAAGGTAACACTGCCTTTTCTGGAGAAATGAGCACAATTCCTAAGCCAACTTTGTTGAATTTAGGATTTTCCATTTTTCTTCCTGTTGGAATTCTGGAAGCACCATCAATGTAAATTTCACACATCTGAAGACTTTCTTGAATATAGAAGACTTCCTCATCATGGAGTTCAATATCTGAAGATCTATCTTCCACTGAATGGTGTTCAGCAAAGATATCAGCCATATCGTGGCCCTTTATGGACTTTTGAGACACATGTTGAATGTCAAATTGCTGCAAAATAACTACCCACCTTTCCAGAAGTCCTGTAAGCATTGGATGACTAAGGATGAATTTGAGCGGGTAATTGCGAGATACCAATTGGACCTTGTGATGTTGTAGGTAGTGTCTAAACTTCTGAACTGCAAGGATTATTGCTAGGAAGCACTTCTCAATACTTGAATATCGAGTTTTTTCTTCAAGCATTGTCCGACTGAGATAGTAGAGGTTGTTTTCATTCCCAGCATCATTCTTCTGAGCAAGAAAGGCACCCAATGATCTCTCTAACACTGTCACATAGAGGATAAGTGGTCTTCCTTCAACAGGTGGCATTAATACTAGTGGACTCAAGAGATACTTCTTGAGAATATTGAATTCTTTTTTATATTCTTTAGTCCACTGTTAAGTGGCTCCCTTCTTCATCAATTTGGTGAAGGGTAAACATTTTCCTGCCAAATTGGCGATGAAATACCGAATATGGGCTAAGTGTCCTTGATGTCCTCTAAATTCTTTCAAATTTCGAGGAGGTGACATACCAAGGATTGACTTTGTTTTCTCAGGATCGACTTCGATGCCACGATGGTGTACAAAAACGCCGAGAAATTTCCCTAATGTTACCCTAAAATCACATTTTAAGGAGTTCATCTTCAAATTATGTTGTCAAAGTTTTTGGAATATGATTTTCAAATCAGCCAAGTGATGAGAACATTTTTTGAAATTGACCACCAAATCGTCCACATAACATTCAACGAAATTCCCTAAAAAAGGTTTGAAAATACGATTCATGGCACTCTGATATGTTGCGCCTGCATTCCTTAGGCCAAAGGGCATTACCCGATAGCAAAACACACCTTGAGGGGCTCTGAAGGCTGTAGATTCCTCATCTTCTGGAGCTATTTGGATCAGATTATACCCGGACCATCCATGAAGGAGAGTGCTTCATAGCCATCTGTTGCATCAATTAATAGTTCTGTAATCGGAACTGTAAAATCATCCTTAGGACAATGCCGATTAATATCTCTAAAATCAATGCAAACTCTAATTTTCCCATTCTTCTTTTTCACTAGGAAAATATTATCCAACCACTAGGGATATTGAACTTCTCTGAAGATGTTATATTTGATAATCTTATCCACTTCAGCCTCAATTTTGGAAGCATAGGTTGGGTGTGTTCTTCTAGCAGCTTATTTGAATCCTCAATGTTCTTCTGGAAAACCCAAATGATGAGTGGAAATATCAGGATCAAGCCCTAGAATATCTTTATAGTTCCAAGAAAATATATCTCGATTTTTCTTTAGAAATGAAATATAAATCTCTTGTTCTCCAAGAGTCATAGCCGCACTAATTAAAGTGGGGCGTGGATCTTCTTTTGTACCCAGATTTATTTATCTAAGTTCATCCACGGTGGTAGAGATACCCTCTTCAAATGGTGGAGGATCATCCCTGAGATTTTCCTCTTCTTCTTCAACATGGGTTATTTCTTTTGTTTCTACTGGCATAGTAGATGATGAAGCAGGATTTTCAAGATTAGAAGTGATGCTAAAATTTGCACATCCTAAAGAAGAAGCTTCTTGTAGCCGGGTTGGTGAATTATAGACTTGTTGGATTTTAGCAGATGAAATGAAGACATCTCCATTTGAGCTTTCATCATTGATTGGTGGATCACAACTTTCTCTCATGTTTGTCTGACTTGATTTTCCGTAATTGACATTATGGATGTTTTCATAAGAGCATTTTGATTTGGGTCGATCCTGTCAATTTTGACTGATAGGTAGCACATAATATGTACTCACATGTGCTAATGGGTTTATTGGAATCTTTTCCAAACCATATGGAGCATTAAATTTGGTAATCTCTTTTGTTGTGGATTCCTCCATTCCCTTCATATGATAAAATTCCGCCTCAATGTATTCAGATTCACATGTCTTGACCGGGGATTTATCACCATACGATGTCCAAACCTGACCATCAAAACAATATTTGAGCCATTGATGGTATGATGAAGGGATAACCACATGTTGATGTAGCCAGGGTCTTCCAAGAAAGATGTTAAAGTTCATGTCTTGATCAACAACCATGAAATATGAATTGGATAAAAGATCTCCAAACTGAGTTCTGAGTGTAATCTTGCCCAGTGGTTCTTGTTCATTTTTATCATATCCTTGTAACATCATAGTAGAATGAGATCTATCAGATTTTGTGAGTCCCAATCGACAAAGTTTACGAATGGGCATGAGGTTGACTCCTAAACCATTATAAATGAAAGCTCTTCGGATGTCTACACCATTGACCTTTCGAGATAAGTATAATGTTCTAATATGTACATGCACGACATCATCTTCATCTTTATCAGTAAAAGATATCACTGCATGGAATTCTCTAGGATTATTCTCTACATGGAAGACTTCAGATGCAGCAATTTCAGTTCCAAACTATTGAGGAATTGAAAAAGCATAAATGAGTGCCTCCCAAAGTTCCTTTGATAATTTCAAGGCATCGAGAATTAATAACTTGTCTGGTACATGGGATAGGTGTTTTAATACATCATACTTTTGATCCAAAGCTCTACGTTTCCCAATAGGAACATGTGGTTTAGAAGGTGACTTGGAAGTTGATGCACCTTGTACTGGGATAAGAGTAGGTAATACTCATGGCTTGGGAAGATTAGACCGATTAGGTCTATTTACTTGTTGAGAAGAATAAGGTGGAACCTCTATCCGATCTTCCAGAATAACTGTTCCAAGACTAAATCTTCCTTGTATAGAAGAACTTGCTTGTTCTTGTTGAGCTTGTTGAAGGGCTCTACCATGAGTTTCTACCACATACACAGTTATAGCAGCAGTAGAATTGGAATAGTGGCCTCTAAAAGATCCACGTCTTCCCCTATACCCTGAGCCTCTCGAACTTCCTCTGATTCCTCTATTTGATACAGCAAATTCAGGCTCATCGAATTCGAAACTGTGATTGGCATAAGGATCTGTTAAGTGAATCATATTAACAAAACCGAATATTAACTCTTCATTCGATGAAGACTCTGCCTGACTAGCCAATTTAGACTATTCTGTTTGATGGGGTGGTGCTCGTGGCTTTGAAGTAGATGGAATGAAATCTGCTAGAGTCAAAGACAACATGGGTTTTGGAACATACTCAACTTCTTATGATTCTTCTTCTTTCATTGAATTATGCCATTTCTTTGAGGATTTTCCCTCTGATGAAGAGTTTTTTTCAGCGAAATTCATGGGAGAAGGCACAATTAGTTTCTTCAATTGTGTTCGCAGAATATCATGAGTTCGGTTGATTGTCTTTCTAACCATCCAATCATCATAATTTTGTACATTTTTGTTCTTGACTTCCTGCCACTTGCCTTCCTCCTCTAGATCTGTTCCGGTAACACATTCTACCTGAGCTGAAGAACCTTTTAGTTTGACTTGTCCCAAGTCAACCATTTATTGCAGGAGGTCCATAAAGACAAAACACTTCTGAATGGGATGCCCTAACATTTGATGAAACATGCAATAGTTGGGACGGTCTTCATCTATTTCCTTGTTTGGCCTCTTGGGCCTTGGAAATTGAACCGAATTATTTTCCAAAGCCAAAATGAAGTAACCAGGAACTTGTTCATTTCAAAAAGAGTAAAATTTTATTTTCCAATACTCAAATTGTTTTCACCTTTGATCACTTTGATCATCTTGATGAAATGGTCTTTATTGCTGACGCTCATGAGGTGGAGCCCTTTGAGAAGATGAAGATTTTGATGTAGAAGCTGGTACAGGTGCTTGTTTAAGCATAACTCTAGCAGTCTCTTCTTTAACCATTATCCTTCCTGGAGCTGATGGAATTACACGAGCTTTATCCATAGTCTTTATAAGAGAATATTCAATCTGTTGAGTGATTGAAGTAAGGTCTTGAAACCCTCCTATGTATTTCATAGGGATCAGCAGTGTGCGCAACTCATCAGGTAAATGTTCCACACAGATTGGCAACAATTCCTCCTAAGGGAGTTCTAATCATTGGGAATATGTTAATCCCTTCCAGCGAGCAATGAAATTTGAGACCCTTTCATTCTCCCTTTGCTTATAGTTTGTAAGATCAAAACCTATTGTCTTTGGCAATGTTGAGCTGAACTGAATAAGAAATTGTTGACAAAGATCCTCCCACCTGGTAATTGACCGAGATTGCAAGCATGTGTACCAGACAAAAGCAGGTCCTTGTAATGACTGTACAAAAAACCTGAGCTTAACTGCTTCTTGTTGCTGAAGGGTCCCCATCATAGGATCGCAATGAGAATAAAAATGTGTTATGTGTTTCTCTGGCTCTCCTGAACCATTAATTATTGGGAATGTGGTACTTGTGAAATTTGATGGGGTAGGAATTGCATCAACCCATTCAGGGCATGCTCTCTTCTCAGGTTGAACTGGTGCACGATTTCCCTCCATAGCTTCCAATCGAGTTGTTAATGACTCAATAGTAGTTATTAACTTTTGAAAAACATATGTTTGAGCTTGGACCAGAACAAGTGCAATGACTGGAGCTGGTACAGATGTGGCAGCTGGTACTGCAACCAATGGCATCACTATCGATTTTTATTGCACTTGACCCATAGGATTAGACATGTGAGGGTGTAATAATATAGGAGGATATTCTTGATCCATCTCAGTAGCTGTAACAAATTCCCTTGGCTGACTAACTCCAGCATGCTTAGGAGGAAGACTACCCTTAAGTATTTCTGCATTCATTCTCCCCAATTCCTTCTTTTCTTCCTCTTACTATGAAAATAATTGCTCTAATGAGAGCAATTTTCCTTCTTCATAGTAAGGGTTTGTAACCTGATTCTTTCATTTCCCTTTATTGGAATCCTTTTGGAGAGGGGGAAGTGGGTTACATGATGGATTACCTAGGTTCTGAGTAATCTTTTTATTTCGTGTACGCACACCTTCTTCATTTGTGTTTGTGCATACAACTTCTTGATCATGAACCTCTTCATCTGATCCCTCTGAGTGAACCTCATCTGGTGGATCAGCAACAATGGAATTTATGACATTGATTGATTCATAATGCATTGCATCCCTTCTATCAGCATTTCTGAGATATTGTCTTCTTCCATTTCCTTGATGAGACATTTCCTTTTTTTATTCGATTCCTCAGGAACTTCTTGACGAACAGTAATTTGGAGGGAATATCATAATAATTTGGCTCTTAGTTCATCTTGAGGCTTCTTCCCCAATTGAGAGAAGACTGACTTTCTCTGATGTAAGGATCGAGGATTTGAAAAAGTCCCCAGTCCGGTGGACTGGGGTTGTTCCTGCTGCCTTTTCTCAACTCCTTGAATCCTATTTGTTGATTCTGAGGGTTGGGTTAAAAGGGTCCCCAGTCTAGCAAGCTGGGGTGGTTCTTGAGATGCTATATCTGAGACTTTTTTGAAATATCTCCAGATTTTTTGGACTTTAGTCTGGAAATTAGTTGAATGCATCAACCTGCATCCACTTTTATCACCCTGATCAAAAGACCGTTGGATGATTTCTGAAACTTCTGTCACTTGGTGATGTGATTGTTCCAAATGAGAGGCATGTTCAATATTCTCGTTTTCTTGATTCAGGAGTAATTCAATATCTTGTTCTCTGTATACTTGATTTTGATGGGAACTAGTTGAAGACTGTTCTTGGGAAAACTTTTTATTACAAACAAAACCCATTGACTGTGGCCGGCCATGGGCAATAACATTGCATGAGACCATTTTCGGCGGGATTTGTTGAGTGGAGATCACAGTGAAATGTAGTTCTCCTTGAATACCCCATCCCCTGATATGAATACCAGATGGGGAATTGGCAATTAACTGGGGCAATCTTCTTAGTGCGCCAAGGCATGAATACTAAGGGGCTCTCTGCTGCTTTTTAGTCTTCGGATATCGAGAAATTGAGAGAGATGCAAGATTAATTTGCCTTTGTAACCCTTCTATTATCTTGACATGATTTTCATATTCATCATAAGATAATATTTTCTTTTTCAACTAAAAAATAGTTTTCCATGTGTTGAGATGAATATCATGAATTCCATCTTCCATCAACATCTCTAGAATGTCATATTGAGAGTCAGCCATAGGCCAAAAAATTACTGGCACTTCACCTTTTTCCAGTTGTTTTCTCATATTCAGTATTTCCTCTTAATCATTCAATGATGATTCTTCTACCTAATTAGACCAGAGCTGGTGCTTCCTTGTTGCTTCATCAGATTCAACAATATTGGTAGGGAAATCACTGATCAAACTAGAAGATGCGTGACTTAGGGGTGGTTCGTAGAATGACCTACACCCTGGGCTATCTTCTGTTTGAGAAAGTATTTCACCTACTAATGGTAAAGCATCATACATGAATGTATTCACCTTTACAAGTGCCTCAAGATAAGATGGATTTCTAGTCACTAAATTTTCTGTTATAGAATTTTTCAAGCAATGTGAATCACTACTGTGGAGAGGACTTTCGAAGCAAAATTCATCATCATGGGGAGGACCACCATGGTGGGTTACAGCAAAAGATGAAACATTTTGCTCCCGGGTCTTCTGACCACATAGAGGGTTCTTGGGGCTCTCATATGAAGATGAAACTTTGAGATAGACCGAATTGTCATGAAGCAAGCTTTCATGAGGAAGTATCTGATGCAGACCTTTGGAATTAATGTTCCCACTATTGGGAACTGAGAGAGAAGAATCTCGAGTTGCAACGGATAGTTGTCTGAGTGCATCAAGAAATCCAGCATCGAGTAAGGCCTTATTACAGATTGGCCCTTGATTTCTTGACTGTTCTGGGTGGGTATTCTTTTTAGACACCTTCTTACTCGCTTAGGAAGGTGTATGTGCCTGCTCAGGAGAAATGATCAGGTTAGGATGATTATCTCTGCTCAAACCAGTTGTTTGTGCCTGACTTTGTTGCCCGTATGATATAGGGGAGTACGCCCCACAATCCTCTTGGACTAGAATAGATGTGCATGTCTGTTCCAGAGTGAATTTTTAATGTATCACACCACTGGTAGGGATAGATTTATGTGTCTTTACCTGAGATGTTGCTGATGTTGTTATAATATCCTGACAGGCATCCAGAATATGATCAGGGATTTGCTTCTTCTCTTTCACCATTGATAGAATATTCCGGGTGACTTCAGCTGCCGGAATGGGGATATACGTCCATTCCATGATTGGAGTAGGTGTGTGTTCCTACTCCTGTCCTCCTTTTCCTGTCAGTGAATCTAGACAGTACTCATGTGTGGGGGCAGAGAGTTGAGTCTGCCTTTTTTTTGTCGCTGAAGCTTTTCGAATGAATTCTCCGAATGCTACCAAACGAGACTATTGGTAGTCTTGATCAATACTAGAAGGTATATGTGCCTACTAATTGCACTCTGCTAAAAGTCGTTGACGAGCTTCCTTCAATACTGACAGACGAGGCTACTGGCAGGATTGATGAGTGTAAGCAGGTGTATGTTCCTGTTTACCAGTTATCAACACATTGGTTTGGAAGGATTCATCGTATGTAGTCAGACGAGCCTGCTGACTAGCTGATGATTTATAAACAGATGTATATTCCTGTCTATAGTAATCTGCTAGAATTACCTGGTGGTATTGGCGTGATGATTCCAGACGAGTCTGTTGGACATCGGATTTAAAACGGACGGGTGTGTGTGTATGCTCATTGCTTGCCACCAAGTTAGGTTGGTGGACTTCTCCGGAGATGGCAGAGATGAGAACCTTCTCACTGTTAACCGGTTGTCACCTCTGGTGGTTCTTCTTGCATGCTCGAGTTTGAGGAACCTGGGCCGAACGCATGGAGACGACACCCTCATCATATTGAGGGCGCACTATCGCACAAGTCTGGCGGCGATTGTTGAGAGGAGCCCTTGAAAAGGACTCATGACTCCTTTAATTAAGTCCCTGAGGGACCTTCTCATTCACCTCTCCAGAATACCAGAGTGAATGCTGATTGCATTCCAGGGATAACGACTTGAAACGGTTGAAGACGGTTGTTAGAACCGCCTGCTTTTTGATCGCTGGTCGTCACTGTCCGGACGGCCAGGTTGAATTATTGACTTGGAGGGCTTGTCGAGCGGCCTCTAGAGTCGGAATAGTACCGTTTTGACGGTACTCCTTAACCAGCGCATTTGATACCCAGCGTTGAAGATGCTGAGTAGGTGATGTTATCCTTAGAGCGGATGATGATCTAGCAGGAGCAGCAGCAGATGCATTCACAGTAGAGGTTTTCACAGACGTGAACTTAAGAAAAACCATTCTTATAATGCATAAGATCTTGGAAAAGAGTGCATGTTTGATATAAAAAACATAATCAATAGAAGTTCGGATACTACATCTTTTGGATGAGCACATATGTTATTGATTGTTTTTTGGACCTCTCATTGAGTTTAAATAGGGGCCTAAAAATAGGTAATACATCACATTAACTTAGTTAAGGATTCACGTCGGGTTCACCATTTTTTGTTTCCTCTGGAATTGGGGATGACCTTGTTGATTGAAGGTTCAAACATTCCAATTGGTTTCTAACGGTTTTGTTCATAGAACCGAAAACATCGGATGATTCCATATCCATTTGGACCTACTTTCCAAAGCTGGGATCTCATTAGTTGTGACTGATGGCGATTCAGAATTTTCATTGTTCAAGAGGATGGGAGGTCGGACTAATCACACTATTTTTTTGGGAATTATTGTACACCCTAGGACTCTCTTTATATATTTAAGTAATGTTCATGAATCCTTATTACATTACCATGTACAGAATGAGCTTTCCATTAGATCTGACAATCAATGATTGATATGTAGGAAATTTAGAGATTCTTTTATATGTATTCGAGGTTCTTCATCGATAAAGAATCATCTGTATTTTTTAGAGATTCTTAGTCAATGGTATCCTTAAATACATAAACGTTTCTTGGTCATTATGATGACCATACTGGTTTTAAAGCCACTCAGTGGGGAACTTGAAGTTTATTGTCATTCAGAAAGACATGGATTATTTCAGAGTTGGGATCGTACCCGCAGATGGGCTACCAACCTATCCTTTGTTTTGGAAAAGTAATCAGAACCCACATAGTTCGAGTAAGGTGGGATGATTTTTATGATTGATGGCTGAAATAAAGATATCATAATTACTTCTACACTCTAAGATCATGTGAGTCATGCTCAAAGTGAGAAACAAGAGGTATTGGTAAGAACCAGACAATTGTGCCATGAAAGATGCAATAATAAGAAATGATGTGGGGCTTATGTATGCATGACCGCCCAAAATAGATGAATATTAAGATTTACTTCAGTGAAGAAATCCAGGAATAGGGTCCATATAGGTATATGTACTTTATGGACATTTGGATACTCTAATCTTGGGGCTTACTCCGAAGGAAGATTCCCAAGTTAGGAGGAGACTTATCATTAGGTTTTACTCCTAAATAGGATGCCCATATTTTTTGGGAATTTTGAGACTAGGGTTTACTCCTGAAAAGGAAGCACAGGTTAAGGGAATTATGACTGGGGCTTACTCCTAAGGAGGATGCCCAAATTAGGGGACTTGGGGCTTATTCCTGAAAAGGAGGCCCAAATTAATGAGGAATTAGGGCTTACTCCAAAGGAGGATGCCCATATTTGAGACTGGGGCTTACTCCTGAAAAAGGAAGCCCATGTTAAGAGAATTATGGTTGGGGCTTAATCCTGAAAAGGAATCCCATATTTGGGAACATGGAGACTGGGGCTTACTCTTATGGAGGATACCCAGATTAGGGAATTATGACTGGAACATACTCCTGAAAAGGAGGCCTAGGTTAAGGAACTTCTCTTATTAAGAAACAAGGTTGAATGAATGAACTCTCTAACTTTAGTGATGTAAAGATGTGTAAATCACTAGGTTTTGAAAGATGTTTCCAAGAATTCCTGTCAGATAAGGAAGCCAATAAAAAATCATGTCATAAATGGATTTTGAGAGAGCATTGAAGGCTTAATACTGAAATGGAGAGGTGGATAGGTGTATGAGGAGTGAAATGGGCAGGAAGGGCACCCAAAAATAGAGGGGCGCACAAGTACTTCATAGACAGGCAAGTACTGCGTGGGCGCATAAGTTCTTGTCGTGCAAGTATACTTGCGTGACATATGGGTACTTGCACATCAGCCAATCGTTAGATTAGAATTTGGGAGAGGCTTGGCTCAAGCCCTTTATACTAACCCAGGAGACTTCCAGAAGAGAAGCGCACAAGTTATGTGGAAGTAATAAGGTGGCGTGCAAGTGTGACCATTTCCCTTAAGGTCTAGCCACCTAGGCGTCAAGTGTTGATGAGTTTCAACACTTAGGTCTTCCTCCCCCTCTTTAGATCTTCCTTTCTAGGTAAGAAATTACCTTAGAATTGTTTAGATGCTTTGAAAAGAGAATAGGGTTCCAGGAGCTCAAATTTGAGGTTCTGGAATTTATTCCATCCCGAAATGGGGGAGCCCATAGGGGTATTTATAGGCTGGAGATACCCTGGGCGAATTTTCAAAGAGGGCGCGCAAGTCACCTACGCGACCATTAGGCGGCGCGCAAGTGTACTTATTCGACCATGAGGGAACTTGCGCAACCCAAGAGCATTTGAATCCTTGTTCATGCCTTTTTTAATTTTTGAGGTTTTTGCCAATGGATGAATCACTTTATTCGAAGGCATTTCCCTTTGCATTCGTTTAGACTCCATGACGAAAAGGAGCATCAACAGTAACACTAGGAACATAATAAAAATTATATAAACCCAAAATCAACCCTTTTGGAAATGTGAGATGATAATATACAATGGAAAGAGCATATATCCTTTATTAGTGGCTCATAGATCCACCTCATATCCACAAACCTTCCAAGAATTACTTGGTCCTTATTTTTAGGTAAAATGTGAGCACCACATATATTATCTAATGCCCAACTTGTAGATATGGAATGATCACTATAAATAGCAATTGTACCAAAATTCTACCCTTGCTTCTTTGGTTGGCTGAAATTCCTCTTCCAGTGGCCCTACTCTCTCCATGCAAATAATCCCACATATATTTCCTTTCATCGCCTCTAGATTTTATTCTTCATTAATGGATGGTGCTCCAGAGCATTAGACTTGGAAAGAGTCTTCAATACATTTTCAGTGTTCCTAATCATCTTATTTAAAATAGGGACCATGGGTTTATCACACCCATGTATTTATCATCATGGATAGTAATGTTATGATTTTTTTAAAGTTTCTTCTTTTTTGTTACTTATATTATAATTCCAATAAAATTAGCGATGTTTTTGTGTAGTGAGGAAAGATTGAGATTTATGAGTAGCTCATCAGGGACCAAAAACCTCAATATGTCCAAGAACTCATTTTAGAAAAATTGTTCCACCCTAATATTTTATAAAATATTTTTTTTTCAATAAATTTAATTTTTTCCATAGTTTGGTTACAAGCACCCCCAAGCTTTAGCAAGACACGATAAACTGATAATATTATTCAAACTTGAATGTTATAACATATCCAATGAATTTTTTGGTGTTAATAGGAATAAAAATAGTCTTAAAATTAAGTATAAAGGTTTTAGAAAAATAAAAAATATTTTAAAATAAGTACTTAATTTATATTAAACTCATTATAAGCATAAAAAATTACTGTTTATAAAAAATTAATTTTTTGTGAACAAATAAAAAATATAATTACAAAAACAACTAAAAAATTTATTATAAAAAATTAACATCTTTTTTTGAATAAAAATATAATAATTATATTAGGTTTAGGGTTTGATAATTTTCTGAAAAGATTAATTTTTTAGTGAAAAGTGAAAAATACTAATTTTTATTAAAAACTACCTTTTCATTTAAATCCTTTACAAAGATAAATATTGTTTAAAAATGTTTTTTTAGTATAATTAGTTAAATTATATATTTATTAATTAAAATTTTTTCATTGGGATCAATTTAATATTGAATTTATATTTTAAAATTTTTTATACTTATGAAAAGTTTCTCCTTGGAAAACCAATTTTCAGTCATGTATGTGGGTTTAATTTTAAATTAAAAAATTTCAATTATTTAAATGAATTTTTTTTGAATTTATTCCATAATTATAATAAAATTATTTAATACTATTTAATAATTTTAAATTAATTTTTGGTCAAATTAAATAGTAAAAATAGTAAAAGTTTGTTGTTGCGGTTAAGGTTAAATCAGAAATAAAAGGGAGTTAACCAAAATGGATAAGGATTTAAATGAAATAAAAATCTTTTCTACTTCCTATTGGATGGACATATTTAGATCCATATTACAATAGTATTTATTTTAATTTTCTTTTGGGATACTTTTTCTGAAAGTGACTGATATACTAATTTAAAGGAAAAGGAAAAATGTCACCCTCTTGCTTTGAAATTTTAATTATATTTTCACATAGGGACAAAAGATATATGTGAATTATTATTTATGTCAATTATGATAATAATGAAATTAATTTGATAAGAGTTATTTATTTTTAATTTTTATTTATTATATAATAACTTTAAATTCTTAAGGAACCCCAATGTAGCAATTATTTACTTAATAGAAAACTAAAATAACTCTTACTAAAAATATTATATGTAATATAAATTGAATGAAATATCTTATATCATGAATTTTTTAGATGAATAAAACATTATATATAGGTGTGAAAATGATATATTCTAATTTCACCAATATCTTGATGTTGTTAAATCTAAATTAAATGAATTGTGTCCAAATTTCCATTAATGTTATTTTTATAATAGATAAAAATTTATTATAGATTTAAAATTTAAAAAAACACTATCTAATATAAATATATTGGTATATATTTAAACATATCAATCATAGATCATTCATGGGGAAATGGGCCTTTTATAATAACTATATTGTCCCCTAAATATTAAAAAAATGTTGTTACCATGGAAATGGGGAAAACAAGGTTTTGCGCCTTTGATGTGCTTGTGTTAAAATTAATTTTACACATACATAACATTTCTAATTGATATATTATATTTTAGATTTATAACCTATGGGTGAACATTTTATAATTACACTCATTTATTTTTAATCTTAAATGATAAATTAATCTGGTAAAAAGACTTGTTACAATAGTGATAACTAAAATGGTAAAAGTAAGGAAAGTTATAAGTTAAGGAACAATATGTTTAAAACAGGTGTTTTTTTGTGTGGTGGAGGTTTATATTAAACATATATTATATTCACTCCTTTAATTTTCAACTTTTTCAAAACAAGGGGTGAGAGGGTCTTCCCATTATTTATGGAGTTTGGGTATTTAAAAAAATTCCACTCATTCTCAATTATAAAAGGCCACCTATTTCCTAAAATTCGTCACACCTCATATGAAATTTGGATAAAAATCCCTAAAAACATCGTTTCCCAAAATCAATATCTATTTTATAGACTTTATGGTAATCCCAAAAACTAACCCTAGGTTCCTTAATAAGGGATCCAAGAGGGTTGTTCTAAGTGAAGGTAATTGTCTTCACTATGCTCTTTATTATTACACCTCCTCTTACAACCATCATTCATGTTATATTAGTTATAATATAATTACACATTTATATAGCATATATTGAGACGTTATTGGGTTGGATTAATAACCTATATTCATATCCCCTTCCATCAAATGGGAAATGAAACTATAGATTGTGTGTATGGAGGACTACCACGTCACAAATCGATGTTTTTCATTTTCCATAACCACCTCTCACGAAAGGATATAATTATGGATTTAATATTTATATATTATATTTATGATATTATTTTAACTCTTTAGTTATAATACAAAATATACCTTCTTACCTCCCAACCCATTGGAAAACAATATCGTCACTCGTGTGTATGGCAGACAACCACCTCGCAAACCGATGTGATGTGTTTTTTAATTATATTTTAGTTGTATGGTAATAAGAATAGATTAAATGAATATATATGATATTTTTATAATATTTATACTTATATAATTATTATATCACATATAACTTCTTACATTCCATTATGTGGGGTATATGACAACGTCGTTCCTGTGTATGGTGGACTACCACCCCGATAACCGATGTGATTCATTTTTTAGTAACTCTTTTTATAGAAGGTAATAAGGGTATATTTAATGAATATATATAATATATATGACATAAAAATTATTCTTGAAACATAATATATTATTTATGTCTCTTTTTTTCATCCATTGATAAAATGGAGACATCATTCATGCATAGTATGGCCTATCGTCTCCATGAATGGTGTAATTCAGTTTATGTCTATAACTTTAATGGATTACACGGAATACTTATATAATTAATATATATAATTTTTATATCATGTTTTAAATTTTTTAGATGATTTAACCAAGATAAAACTAAAAGTAATGAACATAACAAACCAAAACATATATGAAAAAAATAGTCATTATTACCCGAAACATGATTTTAATAAAGAATTATTAATAAATGGGTAATAAAAGGTCATTAGTAGATCATATATGGTATGATAAATATTATTATAGTCAATTAATATATTTATAATAATCCTACATTTATTATAAAGGAAGTTGAAATGTGTATAGAGGAATTCAAGACTTATGGTAAGGGATTTTTGACTCAATTTTTCTTCTTTGTAACAAGCATGATGTTATAAACCTATATTATTTTATATGGATTATATAAATACCATTTTATATATAATATCATTATTTTATTTATTTGCATGATATTTTATGTTTCATTTAATTTTATTCCTTCTTGGGGATTATAAATCAAAGTCAACAATGTGGTAAGATTTTTGATGGTACAATCTCATCATTTATCATAATTATTTATGTTTATGAATCCAATGAAGAAATATTATAAAATACATATCAGGAAACTAATGAATTTTATCCCCATATGGTTATTTATTTAGAATACATTTCCTCCCTTCCTTTTCATCTCATTATGTTCTCATTATTTCAAAAAAAATGTTTTGAAAGAAAACAAATGTTTTTCTCTCTTCGGTCAAAAACCATTTTTCTTCCATATCAATGTAATATAAATATATTTTCAAGGATTCTGTTAATATTCAAATGGGAATTTTTTAAGTTGTTTTACCCATGTTGGAAGTTTTAAAAAAAATTAACGGAATCTTCGTGTTATTTTCTAAATGAAGAACTTTTGACTTTTTACCAAAAATGTGAATGGAATATTTGCTTTAACCTATTTGGAATGAACGTTATTTTACACCATCATGAACACTCATTATGTTAAATACTAAAATTATATGTTTCAATGTTTATTTTATATAAAAATGATTTTCACATTTTTTTTCTGAATTTTGTTTTCTTAAAGGGAAAAGATTATTTATCTCAAGGAATGTTTTAAATGATCTATAAAAATTCCTTTATATGTTTTCAAATTTATTTTCAATGATAATTATTTTTAAAAATATTTATGTTTTAAAAAAAGTTTTTTACGTTAAAAGGATATTTTCTAGAAGAAATGTTCAAAAGGATATTTTAAAATCTTTTTTCATCTATGATGACATCCTCTGATATAACTTTTTATTTACTAAGGATATTATCCAAGGATAATATTATTTTTATTTATATGAATATTTTATTTATACAATGACAAGATATTTGTGAAACATGTTTCTTTTCTATTTGTTATGATATGAGGAAATGTTTTATGAAGCCCGTTTATTTTCATGGGTTCTGATATGATTACTGTTTTATGATCTTGTAGCGCACATATTTCAATTATTTGATGGGTGGGACCTATATATTACTCTAATGAATTGGGTATTTATTAATTATATATGAGCTCAGAAGGTGTAACACCTCAAGCTTCCACTGTACGTTTTCCTTTGAATAATGAAATAGCTTGCGTTGTATGCAACATGGAGTTTTAACACACCACGACCAATCAAACTAGCCATTATGAATATTATACCCACTGTTTAAGATTTTATAAATTTTATTTTTCAAAATGGACTTCATTTTTGGATTTGGAATATCAAAACTAGCTTAGGGTGAATTTTTGGTATTTTTCTGAAAAATTTAAAATTTTGATGAAAGTGAAAAACAATGCGTTATTGTTTAAAACTGAATTTTTATTTAAATAATTAGTAATTTTATATAAATTTATATTAGGTAAAAATAGACACATAATACCTATAAATATTCAATGTAATTCATTGGATTCATTTTATAATAATATTAGATATATAAAATTTTATTGATCTTTTTACCGTCTTTTACCCTTTAGAGTGCAGTTGCAAATTTGCATAAAACATAATTTTTCCACATCTGTAAATTGAATTTCAAAAATCATAGACACACGGTTGACATTAGTAAGTAAAATTTGGTTCAATAAGATGAAAATAATTTTTGATGAATATTAACTTTTGGATTTTATTCCCCTTAGTTAAAAGTAAATAGGGTAATTAAAGAGAAAAAAAAAGATATTATAATTAACCTAACACATGTCCTAATTTTATTGGATAAGTTAATTTCAACAAAAATAAACCTTAGGAATAAAATATGATGATTTTGGTCCACTTGGATTAGATTAGGACATTTATAATTATTTTATTTAAAGATGAGTTAAAATTGTTAAATTCAAAGTTTAATAACTAAACAATTTTAAATATTAAGTTATACATAAGATAAATTCTACTATAAATATTAATTAGAAATATAAAAAGACATCCTACATAATGTTATTTTATTTATAATTTTTATAAATTAAATAATATAATTTATTTATGATACAATGATGATGCATTAATTACCTTATTAATGAATGATTAGAATAATTTATATTATAAATATCAAAATAAATCTAAATTGAGAATTATGATAAATTAAAATAATTTTACAGGTTAATATGAAATTTTAGGGTTGATTAAATAATTTTCTTTCTAGTGATAAAGTTTTTATGATTAAAAAAATACCAAATAGTGTGAAAATTGACATAAATGAGTTTTTAAAACAAATTCTATATTATTAATTTATATAATATTCCTAAAAATATAATTTTCAGGAAAAAGACTTATATAAGGTTATATATATTAATAATGAACCACTTGGGGTTATATTATCTTTTAATAGTAAGTTTATTAACTATTTATTATAATAATACAAGAATGCATGGTAAAAGCTAAACTGTTTAACTAAGAGTTAAATCTAAGATATAAGGTTAATATGGTGACCTAAACCTGTCTAAAACCTATTGGTTGAGAGTTTTTATACCCATACCCACCTTATACTCTAAATAAATAATTTTGGATCCATTATAAACTTAATATGATTGTATAATAAAATAATATTTCAAGCTTTTCCTAAAGTGACCCTCACCTATCTTATAAAAGGGTACTTCCTCTTCTATCAAAATCATACCTCCAATGCCATTTGGATCTACCAAACGGTGCTCAAATATCCTAATAACTACCATCAATTATACCTAGATGCCTTAATTTGATCATAAATCCAACCTAAGGATCCCTTTTGATCAACTCAAAAAAATACACCCGAAGAAGAGGTAATAATTTCACCACCTCATTCAAAGTTCTTTTCTTCTTCCACTTCCTCTTTATTTGTTATTTCCGTACCAAAATAATAAATATAGTACCTTATACATACTATGATGTTATTATTAATATGGTACAACCATATTCATTATTCTATCCATTCTATGAATGACAAGTCACCATACCTACGTACGTACGGCTTACCATCTCCACATTGTGGTATAGTTTGTTATTCAAACACTTCATTATTTAGATGGGTATAGTAATGCGTATAACTAATGTAAATAATAAATATAACATGTTAATGATTCTTTATATATGATATACCATCCAATTACATATTATTTCACCATTAATAGAATGATATTGTCCCTCGTGTGTACGTACGATTATCGTCTCCATGAATGTGATGAAATTAATTCCCCATCATAACCATTCAAGAATAATTTTCATTTTATGATTAAAATTTTTTTTTAAGAAATTAATATCATTATGGATATGAATCAAATGCATCCTATCCATAAAAAACATGGCTTACGTAACCAATCATATAAAGGAAAACGAATCAGTTAACAACTGAAACAATGATACTACTGAAATATTATTAACAAAGCAATATTAGAAGATCATATATGGTATCATATTTTTGTATTTGGTTATTTTATAATTTAATAACAATTATTTAAATAATATTCATGTGTTTAAAATACCCTTGATCAAGGAAAAGTATAAGGTAAGGGTTAATTCTATAATCTCTTCATTATATGAGGTTGTTTATACGTGAGTATCTACTAGGACCTCTTTATCATCCACATCCGTGTTTCATAAAAATTTATTTCAAAACATTTTTACTACTTACTAGACTATGGGTTGAAGTCATTTATAAATTTTTTTACTTTTTATGATATGTTTATAACGTAATATTTCTGTCGTTTTCCAAACATGGTCATTTAGGACCTTTTCGACAAAATTAAGAAAGAATGTTTTTTAACTTATATGACAGGTGCGGCTATTTTCCACCATTTTAACACCTTCGAAGATTACCTTACAATATTATAATAGTATTTTAAAAATAAATGTTTTCCTTTAAAATTAAAGGAAATTTAAATGATTTCAAAATAGAAATAGATATTTCTCAAAATAGTTTTGATTTCATCTGTGTCAACATCATTTGATTGATTTACACTTTTTTTAAGTTGATTTATTATAATAAAATATTCCATATTGTACTTAAGGTCTTGTGATATGTTTTTCTGTTGATGTGATATTTTTATACCATTCATGGTTTATTGTTAAATTATTAACATTCTGTATGCTAGTTTTAATATGAATGTTTATGTTATGTTTCAACCTTTTCGTATGAGGAATGAATTGGACTTAGTATGTAAAGGGTGGAGCCCTCTATAGTTCCTCGATTCATTGGTAGGTCTCATGAGACAAACTAGTGTCTTGTCACAAGACCTTGAAAAAATAATATTTGTATTCATGGCATGAGGCCTTGACTATATGGTTATGATATCTGGAATTATGCATTCCATCATTATGAAATTAGCTATTGATATTACATGTGATTATTCAACTAGTAGAATATCCATGTGAATAAATAAATGTAATTATTTTGTTTTATATTTTCCATATTATTCTAAATTTAAAGTTTAAAAAGGCTTTTTTTTATTCTTATAAATTTCATTAAATTTTTATGCTTATTTATGAAAGTTTCCTCTATATTGTTATCCTTACTAAGTATATGAGCTCACACCTTTCTATGTTTTATTTTTCTCAGAAAGTGAAGAATTATTTTATGGCTGACCTGCAGGAATAGGCTAAGGGATATGATTTTATTCAAAAGGTACAAAATGTTGTTATTTTTCCATTTCATGATGTAATGTAAAACTTATGTATGTATCTACTACTTCTAAGGCTACTAAACTAATTGGTCTTTTGAGGCTTGATCTCTTATGATCATGAAAATTTTATGTAGTAATGAACAAACTCTGGGTAACTAGGTTCAGGGAATTATAGTTGGTATCATAGGAAGTTTAGAACAAATATTGGAATCTATATGTAGAAAAACTAGGATTAGAGAACATTACCCAAAGATAGACTATGAAGAATAGTATAGAAGAACTTCCTTGAATTTTTGTAATGTATAGATTTTGTGAATTTTCCAAGCAATACATCACTATCTGAATATGATCAGGTAGAGGTGGCTCTAGCAAAGATGTACCAAGGAGTGAAAACTCTAACAAGGAGTTTCGGGCTTGACCCGAGGTATCCTGGTACATGACAACGGGACTTGCTACACTCTTGGTTACGATAATCCCGGGGGATATGCTTAGGATAATTTACATTCTCTTTACAAACCATTATTAAGGATTTATGATTATATACCTATTCAAAGTAAACATTTTTATGATTATGGATTCTATCTATACATTGTTCAATTTATGTTAAGTGTTTTACAGGTTTGGAATTACGTATTGAGATTCATAAACTAATCTACTTATTCCCTTATTTTGAAATGGTGCCCAGTAAAAGGAATGGAAACCATATCAATGCACTCAATCCATGTAAGGATTTTCCTCCTACTCAAGATTATTATAGTGGAGCTAGTGATGAAACTGGTACTGATCATCTTATGAACATACTGGGACAACTCACCCTGGTTATGAATAATAACATTACGCATACGGCGCACCCTGATGTATAACACAGAGGATCAATGTTAGACTACTTTCTGAGGCATCAACCAACAACATATAATGGGACAAAAAATCCATTTGTAGCTGAGAAATGGATAAGTTCCTTAGAGAAAATATTTCATGCTTTGGGGAGTAGTGAAAGGGGATAAGTTTTCATGGAAGTTTATCACCTCATGGGAGATACAGATCAATGGTGGTAATTAATTCAAAACAAAAAGGAGGATGAAGAAGTATAAAATATGGAATGGAGGGAGTTTAAAGAGATTTTACAACAATAATACTTTCCTCGTGACCATTGAGAAAATATGGAGAGAAAAGTTCTGAGTCTGAGGAAAAAGGAGGATGAGAATGTCAAAAAGTACGAGGATAACTTTACAAGATTATAAAGGCATGTAGTAGATTATATACATAACCCAAGGAGTAAGATTGATCTATTATTATATGGTTTAAAACCATTTCATCATCTAGCATTAGTCTCACAATCCTTCTCATTGTATGAAGATATTGTCTCATGCGATATCAAGATAGAAAATGAATTATCTAACTCTTATGACTTTAATGAAAAGTAAGAGAAGAAGATATCTATTGAAAACTCTAGAAATAGAAATAAGGGGAATAAGGGAAAAAATTAATTTCCATCCTACAGTAAATGTGGGAAGAAACACCCCGGTTCTTTCCTGAAGGTAATGGGAGTCTGTTACAAGTGTGGTGAAAAATGCCACTAAGATCGTGATTTAAAGGGAAAGAAAGAGGCTATCAATGTTGAATGCTTCAATAGTAGAGAAATAGAGTATTATGCAAATGAATTTCCTAATTTACAAGGAAATTTACCTCAAAAAAGGCCAAGGGAGAAAGACCAAGTTTACGCGATCACTACTACTGAGGTTAATGCTCCTAAAGACGTGGTGGCAAGTGATTTAATGGTTTCCTCAAATTTATCCAATGCTTTATTTGATTCTATATCCTCGCATTGTTTCATATCTTCCTAGTTTTCTAAAAAAATTAGATATTTCAAATTAGATTTAACAAGGAATGTTTCAGTCAAAAATCCTAAGGTAAGTATCATTACAACAATGTTTTCGGAATCATTTTCCATTAGGGAATAGAAATGATCTTTATCTGCTCATATCATCATCATACCCTTTATTTAATTTGATATAATCCATGTTATGGATTTTATTTCATACCATGATGCAAAAATTTATTGTACGAATAAGGAGGTTACAATTTTTGATGATGACAAGGAGTACCTTGTCTTTAGAGCAGAAACGACACCACCTGATTCTTATCTAGATCCAGCCCCAGTATCTCAACTAAATTCAATTATTGGGGTGGAAGAGAACGAAATAACTATGGATGAGGAAAGGAATGATCAAATAGAGGATTTTCTTATTGTGCAATAATATGTTGAGGTGTTTCTAGAGGATTTTCCTGGACATCCTCGAGAATGAGAAATTGAGTTTTCAATTGATTTAATTCCTGGTTCAAGGCCTATATCGAATACCTATTATAGAATGACCACTATGGAATTAGTGGAACTAAAGAAACAAATAGAGGAATTGATTAATTAAGGATTTATTCTCCATAGTTTTTCTCCATGGGGTGACCCTATTCTTTTTGTTAATAAGAAAGATGGATCTATGAGGTTGTGCATTGAATACATGGAGATGAATTCTATAACATTAAAGAACAAGTATCACGTACCTATAATTGATGATTTATTCGATCAATTTCATGGAGATAAATATTTTTCAAAGATTCACCTTTGATCTAGATATCTTCAGTTCTATGTAAAGAAAGAAGAAATTCTGAAAACAACATTTCAAACGAGGTACAAGCATTTCAAGTTTACAATAATGCCTTTGGTACTAACTAATGCACCCTCTATTTTCATGGATCTAATGAATAGAATTTTTAAGGAATATCTTGATGACTTTGTAGTGGTATTTATTGATGATATCTTAGTTTACTCCAAAAGCTATGCACATCTTGAAAATCACTTGTGTACTATTCTAAAAACCCTCAGAAGGAATGAATTATATGGGAAGTTTAGAAAGTGTGAATTCTGGCTTCAGGAAATTTCTTTTCTTGGCCATATTTTCTCTAAGGATGGAATCTCTGTTGATCCTTCTAAGACAAGAACAATACAAGAATTTCCAACACCGACGAGTATAACTGAGGTACATAGGTTTATTGGTTTATCATGTTATTATTGGCATTTCATTGAGAATTTTTCGGAATTGGCTAACCCATTAACCAAGCACACACTTAAATGGGTTAAATTTTTTTAGAAAAAATAGTGTAAAGAATTTTTTGAAGAACTAAATAGAATATCATTTAATTCTCCTATCTTGAATCTACCTTCAGGTAATGATGAGTTTGTTATTTATAGTGATGCTTCAAATAAAGGACATGGTTTTTTCCTTATACAGAATGATAGAGTTATATCCTATGCATCACGATAGTTAAAAATTCATTAAAAAAATATCGTACTCATGATATAGAGTTTGTAGCTATAATCTATAATTTGAAGATATGGAGACATTATCTATATGGTGAAAAAATGTGAGATATATACCAATTAGAAGAGTTTGAAGAATATTTTCTCTGAGAAAGAACACAACATGAGTAAAAAACGATGGCTTGAACTACTCAAGGATTATGATTTCACTATACACTACCACAGAGGGAAGGAAAATAAGGTGGCAGATGATTTGAGTAGAAAGGATCATGGTGTTTTGAACAAGATGATAGATGTTCATGGATCTATTAAAGATGGATATGAGAATAATTATGGAAGGAGAAACATTAATACTTTTTCTAATGGTTTCTAAACCATCATTAATAGAAAGGATAAAAAGTTCTCAGACAAATGATGTAGTGTTTCAAAAGAAAATTAAAGATGTGAATGATGAGAGATTGATTGACTTCGTATATGAAGATAGGATTTTGAAATTTGGTAAGAGACTTTGTGTTCCTAACATAACTGATCTTAAAAGGGAATTGTTGGATGATGCTCATAGATCCAATTTCTATATACACCCTGGTAGCAGTAAGATGTATAGAGATTTGAGGGAACATTTTTCGTGAGAAAACATGAAGAGATAGATTGTTGATTATGTGTCAAGATGTATGGTTTTTCAACAAGTGAAAGCTGGAAGACAACATCCTTGAGGATTCATGAAACCACTTCCCATACCTGAGTGGAAATGGTATGATATTACAATGGATGTTTTCATGGGACTACCAAAGACTCCTAGAAGGAATGATTCAATATGGGCCATTGTTGATCATCTTACCAAGTCAACACATTTTCTTACTATAAGAGAAGATTTAACACTTGAACGTTTAGAAAGACTATATGTTAATGAATTTGTAAGGCTTCATGGAGTACCCATGTCAATTGTTTCTCATCATGATCCCTTTTTACATCAAGATTCTAGAAAATTATTCAGAAGGCCTTGAATACTAAACTTCGTTTGAGCACTACCTACCACTCTCAAAATGATGGACACTCGGAATGGACTTTTCAAACCATAGAAGACATGTTGAGATCTTTCTCACTTGACTTTCAAGGTATGTGGGATCAATATTAACCACATGTAGAATTTTCCTATAACAATAGCTTTCATTCAAGTATTCAGATGGCACCATATGAAGCGTTATATGGAAATAGATGTCACACACCAAGTTTTTGCAATGATGTTGGTGAAAGAAAACCCATAGGCCTGGAACTTGTTGAGGAAACAATGGAAAAGGTGTTGTTTATCCAGACCCACGTCAAAGCAGCTCAAAGTAGGAAAAAGAGCTATGTCAATAACCAAAAGAAAGATTTGTAATTTCAAGTAGGAGATCATGTTTTCTTGAAGGTATCTCCATGGAAAGGTGTTATATGATTCGGTAATAAGGGAAAATCAAGTCCCTAGTACATCGGACATTTCTAAATTCATGAAGGAATTGGAGTTGTAGCTTATCATTTGGAAAATCTGCCATGTCTCTCCAAAGATCATGATGTGTTCCACATACCACTGTTGAGAAAATACATGCCTGAACCAAGGCATGTACACACCTATAAAGAAATTGAAATGGAACCCAACCTGTCTTATTGCAAAGAGCCTATCATAATTCTTGATACCAGAGAACAAGTGTTGAAAAACCGAGCAACTCATCCGGTAAAATTTATATAGAGAAATCATAAGATGGAAGAGGTAACATGGGAACCCGAGGAACATATGATGAAGAACCAAATGAATCATTTTATGCCGTAATATTCTATAAATTTTGAGGATAAAATTATTTGAAGGAGGGGAGAATGTAACACCCCAATCTTCCACGGTATGTTTCCCTTTGAATAATGCAATAGCTTGCTTTGTACAAAACATCGAGTTTTATCACACCACGTCCAATCAAACTAGCCGCTATGAATAGTAATACTCACTTTTTGAAATTTTATAAATTATATTTTCCAAAATTGACTTCGTTTTTGGATTTGGAAATCAAAATTAGCTTAGGGTGAATTTTTTTTATTTTTCTGAAAACATTCTATTTTTGATGAATAGTGAAAACACTCCATTATTCTTGAAAAACGACTTTTTTTTAAATATTTAGTTATTTTATTTAAATTTACATTATGAAAAAATAGATACATAATACCTATAAATTTTCAATTTAATTCATTGGAGTCATTTTATAATAATATAAGGTATATAAAATTTTATTGAACATTTTACCGTCTTTTACCCACCATCTAGGCGCATTTTCAAATTTGCATAAAATGTAATATTACTGCCTCTATGAATTGAATTTCAAAAATATGAGAGACACGGTTGAAATCAGTAAGTAAAATGTGGTTCAATAAGATGAAAATAATATTTGGTGAATAATAACTTTTGTCTTTTATTTACCACGGTTAAAAATAAATAAGGTAATTAGAGGTAAAAAAACGATATTATAATTACCCTAACACATGTTCTAATTCTATTGGATAAGTGTATTTAGACCAAAATAAACCTTAGAAATAAAATATGATCCTTTTGGTCTACTTGTATTAGATTTGGACATTTATTATTATTATTTTTAGAAAAAGAGTTAAAAGTGTTAAATTCAATGATTAATAACTAAACCATTTTTAATATTGTGTTATACATAAGATACATTCAAATATAAATATTAATTATAAATATAAGTATATTTCCTACATAATGGTATTTTATTTATAATTTTTAGACATTAAATAATTAAATTTATTAATGATACAATGATGACTCAATAATTACTTTATTAATGAAAGATTAAAATAATTGGTATTATAAATTTGAAAATAAATGTAAATTGAGACTTATGATGAATTACACTAAATTTATAGGTTAATATGACATTTTAGGGTTGATTAAATATTTTTTTTGAAGTTATAAAGTTATTACGACTTTCACAATATCAAAATACCAAATAGTGTCAGAATTTACATAAATGAGTTTTTAAAACAAATACTATATTATTAATTGATTTGATATTCCTAAAAATCTAAGGATTTACCAAAGGAATTATATACAGTTATATATATTAATAATGAACCACTTGGGGTTCTCTTGGATTTTTATACTAATTTTACTAACCATTTATTATAATAATACAATAATATATAGTAAAAGTTAAACAATTTAACTAAGAGTTAAATCTAAAAGATAAGGTTAATATGGTCACCTAGACCAATATAAAGCCTATTGGATGAGATTTTTTCGACCCATCCCCACATTAGCCTCTAAATAAACCATTTTTAATCCATTATAAACTGAATATTATTTTATAATAAAATAATATTTCATGTTTTTCCTAAAGTGACCCTCACCTCTCTTATAAAAGGGTACTTCCCATTATATCAAAATCTCACCTCCAAATCCTTTTTTCTTGGCCAGACCTTGATCAAATAACCTCCCAACTACCCTCAATTTGACATAAAGGCCTTAATTTTATCAAAAATCCAACCTATGGATCCCTTTTGATCAACTCAATAGGGAACACCAGAAGAAGATGTAATAATTTCACCACCTCTTTCAAAGTTCTTTTCTTCTTCCACTTCCTCTTTCTTTGTTGTTTTCATACCAAAATAATAAATCATGTACCTTATACATACTGTGATTTTATTATAAATATGATACAACCATACTCATTATTCTATCCTTCCTATGAATGACAAGTCCCCATACATGTGTACGTATGGCTTACCGTCTCCACGTTGTGGTGTAGTTTGTTATTCGAACACTTCATTATTTGGATGTGTATAATAATGAGTATAAATAATCTAAATATAAAATATAAAATGTTAATTATTCTATATATATGATATACCATCCAATTAAATACTATTTCACCATTAATACAATGATATTGTCGCTCTTGCGTACATACGGATTATCATCTCCATGAACGCGATAAAATTCATTCCCCCTCATAACCATTCAAGAATAATTTTTATTTTATGATTAAAAATAATTTTTCAGAACATAATATAATTCTATATGTGAATAAAATACATCCTATCCTTAACAAACATGGCTTACGTAACCAAGCATATAAAAGAAAATTAATCAGTTAACACCTTAAACAATGATACTAATGAAATATTATTAACAAAGAAATATTAGATCATATATGATATCATACTTATGTATTTGGTTCTTGTATAAATTAATATCAATTATTTAACTAATATATAGGTGGTTAACATACCCTCTATCAAGGAAAAGTACAAGGTAAGGGTTAATTCTACAATTTCTTCATTATTCAAGGTTGTTTATACTTGAGTATCTACTGGGACCTCTTTATCATCAATAACAGTGTTTCTTAAAAATGGATTTCAAAACATTTTTACTATTTCATAGACTATGTGTTAAAGTCATTTATACACTTTTTTGAATTTTTATGATATGTTTATAAAGGAATCTTTCCCTCTTTTTCCAAATAAGGTCCTTTACGACCGTTTCGAAAAAATTAAAGAAAGAATGTTTTTTAACTTATACGGATGGTGCAACTATTTTCCACCATTGTAACACCTTTGAATCTACCCTTACAAGCTTATAAGAATATTTTGAAAATAATTTTTTTCTTTTAAAATTAAAGGAATTTTAAATGATTTCAAAATATAAAGATATATTTCTCTCAAATAGTTTTGATTTCATCTATGTCAATAACTTTTGATGGATATTACACTTTATTGAAATGGATTTATTATGATACAGTCTTTGATATTTTAGTGATGGTTTTGTTATATGTTTGACTATGGTTGTGTTATTTTTATTCCATTCATGTTTTATGGTTAAATTATTAACATTTCATATTCTATTTTTAATACGAATTTTTATGTTATGTTTTAACCATTTCATATGAGGAATGCATTAAACTTTGTAAGTGACGGGTAGAGCCCTCTATAGCTCCTCGATGCATCTGTGGGTCTAATGAGACAAAATAGTGTCTTGGAACAAGGCCTTGTCAAAATATTATTTTTATTATTGGCATGAGGCCTTGACTATGTGGTTATGATATTCAACATTATGCATTCCATCATTATGAAATTAACTATTGATATTACATGTGATTATTCGACTAGTAGAATATCCATGTGAATAAGTAAATGGAATTATTTTGAAATATATTTTCCATATTATGTAGAAGTTTAAGTTTAAAAAGGATTTTGTTTTAGTCTTATACATTTACATAAATTTTTATGCTTATTTATAAATGTTTCCTCTATATTGTTGTCCTTACTGAGCATCTGATCTCACCCATTTCTATGTATTATTTTTCCCAAGATGTGAATAATTATTTTATGTTTGACCTACAAGAATAGGATAAGAGATATGAGTGTGTTCAAAGGGAACACAATATTGTTGTTTTTTCATTTCATGATCTAATGTAAAACTTATGTATGTATCTAGTACTTCCAAGGCTACTAAACTAATCGGTATTTCGAGCCATAATCTCTTGTGATCAAGCTAATGTTATGTAATAATGCACCGACTCTAGGTAACTAGGGTTGGGGCATTACAAAATGTATGTGGGAGGTTATTCCAATCACAAAGATGGTACATGAGAGGTGATCACAGTCGTGAAATAGTGTACACTCATGGTTATCGTAGGCCTAGATTAGGGTACACCAGAGGTTATCCCAAGACCAAAGTAGGTATGTGGTTGGTTAGCCCAAGCCTGACATTTTATAAATGTCTTGTTGGATAGCCTTAATATAATATTTTTTAAGCTTATGTGTATGCCAAAAATATATGTATTATACTAATGTTATGCTCTCAAGGCTCATGTTCATTGATTTCATTATGATTCTTGTCTTATGAAATATAATGATAAATGTTATTAATCACATTTATGATCTATGATATGAAATGTATCATTTTAAAATGTTATTATCATGTTATCATACCCATACACTCATGTTATATTGATATCTCCCTTTTTACCCTTACTAAGTAGATGATATTACCTTTTTTATGTTTCCTTTGCCCAAGATATGAATAATTTTATTATGTATGCTATTTATAAAAAGGGTGCTAATTATTAATAACATAGTGGGAGATGATGTAACTCACTTATGGGTTGATTGTTGATGTTTCTATTTTTTTCAAGTCACTAGACCAAAATTATTTTGGAATGGATCATTATGTTTTGTAATGAATATTTATCCACTAAGATATAATATTAATGTATGAGAAGTTTGGGTCTTTCCAGTTGGAATCAAAGAAATGTTTAAACAATATTTAGAAACTAGGATGAGATAACTTTAGGAATACACATTAGGATAATCCAAAGTATAATATAGTGTCTTATGTTATGGTAAAGAATGTTTTTTTCCTAGAAGTATATCCCCATATGGAAACTACAGGTTGATGCTGTTTTAAGACTGATGTATCTATGGGATACAACCATGAAAAGAGGTGGTCTTTCAAATATCATCCATCATTTTGGTGCATAGTCAGTATTCCCTTACTGTGATTCTATTTTGACACTCCTAGGGGAATGAAGTTTTAGAACCGTATATATCGAGATTGTGGGAAGAAACAAATAACAGAGTTTCTAAAAGGGATTAGAATATGTTTTATGTGTGGATAAGAAGGTCAAAAAGTGAATAATTTCAATGGAAAAATGTAAAATTTAATTAACTTTATAGATGATAATAATAATCTCTCTAAGGAATCATCAGTGGTTGAATAATATAAATGAGGAAAGTATGGAAATTATACAAATACTTTTCCTAGGGGGAATGATTAAGAAGAATACTAGAAAGGTAATATAATAAATGTTTTATTATTGATGATCAATAGAATAAAAATGACATATGAAAGGAAAGGGTTATTAAGGAATAAGATGATGAATCGTAGTTAATGATTTTAGAATAAATTGGGAAGATTGAAGTGCTTATGTATTTGAAGTCAATAATTATATTATATGAATCATTAAATATATAAGGATTTATCTATCGAATTTTATCATTAATTATTTCAAAAATATTTGTAATGGTACAGATGATCTAGAAATGTGATTTAATTAAAAGGGGATATTTTATGGAAAACACATGATTGAGGGAAAGGTAACCCTTAAAATGTTATTTTTGAGATAATGATGTTGGGATAAATATATAATGGATATGGAAAAATTAAATTAGATATTTTTATTTCTTGGAACTAGTTAATGATTTGATTAAAAAGTTTTATATACTATCATATATGGAGTTTACAACATTTTCGGATTTATGGAATATATTCAATAATCTGTGATTTTATTTAATGAGTGATGAATCAATTAATTTTTGAAATCATGTTTGTTTTTAATAAGGTTTTATAGTAATTAATTATATTACTATGTTTCAAGATAACATAAGATAAATGTATTCACATATTTGGTATGTGACATTAATAGATACTTCAAGTTGTTCAGAGGATTAATGATAATTTTATTTTGTAAATTTAGTGACCTTCTTTCTAAATTTTTTGATTTTAATTTTGGTCATATATAGAGGATCATAAAGTTTAACTATTCATTGATTATATTTGGTTGAACTTTGGATGTTATTGGATATCTTTTGTTACTCATTTTTTTAAATATTTAGAGGTCGAAGGAGTGACTTGTGAATCTTATAAATATTTTAATGTTTAGGGAATGAAATAATTCATCATTAATATTAATTTTAGGGATGAAGTGGAAATTAATCCAAGAAAAGGAAAAGTGTGAAATTATTTTTATTATATAAAGGAAATTTAATCCCTCTATATTTTTGTCTCTTTGAAATTATTCATTTTATTTGGACAATAGCTCGTCATTTTTTTCTTCTATTGAACATTTCTCAAATCCATGATGTGTTTCAGGTATGTCTATAAAATATGTAAATACTTGGTCCATCACATGTAATGAACTCAAATGTTGAACTACTATAGAATGATATTTATTATGAGGAATAACTGATGTGGTTTCCTGAACATACAGAGAATGTGAAATGAAACAAGAACACTCACCTAGTCAATGTTTTATAGGAAAACCACTAGCATATGGAAGCTATGAAGGAACCTGAGAATGATGTGAGGCAGAAGTATCCTTAGTTGATTATACCAATGTGATGAAATTTTGATGTATAAATTACATTTAAGGGGGTGGGGGTGGTAGAATGTAACACTCTAGGATTAATGTAATATATTTTTCTAAATAAATTTAATTTCTTCGATAAAATTCGTTACAAGAAACACCAAGTTTTACCATGCCACAATATATTATACATATTATTTAAACTATACCATTATAAACTAGTAATTAAATTTGGTTGTATGAATCAGAATAAAAACATTTCAAAAATTAATAATAATGGTTGTATATTTATAAATATGTGCATGATTTTTAGTAATGTCACTATATGCTTCAAAAATAAATTTTTCAGAAAAAAATGATTTCTATTTCAATTTGAAAGAAAATAAAAAAATAAATATTTGAAACTTTTATAACATTTATTTTATTAAGTAAACATAATTTTTTCAATCAAAATTTCAAAATTATCTTAGGGGTAATATTTGATAATTTTCTGAAAAGATTATTTTATCGGTGAATAGTGAAAATACTGATTTTTATTAAAAACCACCTTTTAATTTAATGAATTTACTAAGTTATATCTTATTTAAAAGAAATTAAAATAAAAATTACGGTAATTATATATTTATTAATCCAATTTATTTCATTTGGATTAATTTCATATTGAATTTTGATACAAAATCTTTATATACTTATAAAAATATTCTATTTTAAATATTATTTTTTTCATTGCATCTGCAGGTTTAATTTTAAATTAAAATTTCTCGCTAATGTAAATGGGATTTTGTAAAATTAATTCCATATTTTGAATATAAAAATTACTATTAATTAACAAGGTCAACTAAATTTTTGTCTAAATTAATATTAAAAAAGTAAAAATTAATTATTGTGGTTAAGGTTAAAACATGTTTACAAAGGGTTAAGTTAAAAGAATAAGGGTTAAAATGAAAAAAATAATTCCAAAATTACTATTTTATAACCATATTTAGTCCGTTAATACCTTATTAGTAATTTTTATTTTCTTTTGGGAAACAATTCAACGAACGTGACCAATATAATCAATTAAGTTATGAAAAAGTCAAAATGTCACCCTCTTCCTTTTAAATTTCAATTACTTGTTCACATAGGGACGAAAGAATGATGTGAATGAGTATTTATGGTAAATTTGAGAATAATGAGATTCATTTAATGAAGGTAATATTTTTCGTTTTTTAGAGTCTATATAATTAATTAAATTCTTAAGCCTCCTCAATGCAATAATTATTCAATTAATAGAAAAATAAATTAAATGACACTAAAAACAATAAAAGTAATATAAATTGACTGAATTTTTTTATTTAATAAATTTTATTGGTAATTAAATATGATATATAGGTTTAAAAATTTTATATTTTAATTACACCATTATGTTGATTTTTTTAAATTCAAATTAAATGATTAGTGTAGAAATTTACATTAGTGTTAGTTTTAAAATAAATAATACTTTATTAAATTATTTAAAATTAAAAAAAAACTTTCTGCTTCTATTTTATTAGAGTATATTTAAATATATCAATCATGATCCATTAATTTACCAATGTAACTTTTATAATAATTTTATTTAGCTCTAAATATTGAAAAAGATTTTTACCATGGTAAAGGGTAAACAAGTGTTTTCCCGTTTCATGTGCTTTTGTTAGAATTAATTTTCCAAAAACATAATATTTTTAATTTATAAATATAATTTCATATTTAGAACCAGTGGTTATAAATTTTATAATAATAATAATTTATTTATAGACATAAATGAAAAATTACCCAAGTAAAAAAGTCTAGTTACTATAGTGAAAACTAAAATGGTAAAAGTAATGAAATTTAGAAGTTAAAGAAAAACATCATTAAAACATGTTTTTTGGGGGGAGGTATTTCCTGAACATATATTCCCTATACTTATTTAATTATCAATTTTTGAGGAATTGTTGTGAGAGTGACTTCCAATTATTGAATAATTTTGGGTATTTACAAAAATTCCACTACTCCACAATTATAAAAGGCCGCATCATTCCCTCGCTTATTCACATCTCTTAAGCCATTTGGCTGGAAAAAACCTACAAAAAGCTCACCCTAGAATATTTATCAATTATCTATATCTATTTTACACCCCATAAGGTCATCCCAAGGGTCCTTAATAAGAGATCCAAAGGGGGTTTCTTTAAGCGAAGGTAATTATCTTCATATGCACTTTATTTTTACTACTCCTCTTACCACATTCATTAATGTTATTTTAATTAAAATATAATAAAACCATTATATACCATTTACTAATATTTTATTATATTGATTTAATAACCTATATTAATCTCCTCTTACATTATTTGGGAAACGAAACCATTGATTGTGTGTATGGCGGAGTACCGCCCCGCAAACTTATCATATTTGTTTTCTATCACCCCCTCTCACGGTTGGATATAATTATGTATTTAATTTTTATATATGATATTTAGGATATTTTTATACCTATTTAATTATAATACCACTATTGGGAATGTATTTTCATAACAATACTCAATAAATCTTATTAATTTTGATGCTCACAAATACCCATGCCTTTTTACTAATGATATTACTTTAAGTGTATTTCAAGAAATTAATATTCTTTATAATCCTTATTTTGGACTTATATTCAAGCTTTTTATTCACATGTAGTATTCTTCAAAGTGTTCATAATTCTCCTAATAATATTCTGGAAACATTGTTCATACCCTACATTGAATAATGTAATGTAAGGAACATACCCTCTGTTTGTACTAAACCTTATGTTGAAAGATCAGCGCATAGGGTTAATCAAACCTCTATTGATAGAAAAGTATGGATAAATAAACATAAGTTTTTATTGAACCTTTATTATAAAAAAGATAAAAATTATGGTTAAATTACCATATGTAAGTATGTAACCCAATGTTTGAGAAGCAAACATACAAATCAACAACCTTACTGGTGTGATCAACCTTACGTTGTCAACCCTACATTTGGAGAATAAAAGCTATGTAGTTGAACCCTACATTTCGAATTTTTTCAATTTGTGAAGGAACAATATATTTGACTTTTCAAAATCAGAGATTTTAATTTACAACACATCTAACTTCTTACCACCTAACCAGTTTGAAAATAATGTCACTCGGGTATACGAAGGGCTGTCACCTCACTAAATGATGTCACATGTTTTTTATTTATGTTTTAAGTGGATGGGAATAAGGATAGATTAAATGACTATATAAGATATTTATAAAATAATTATACTTTTTAAATTATTATATCATATATACTTTCATATTTTTCCATTCCATGGTGGATATAATAACATCGTTCGTGTATACGGAAGACTACCACCTTACGAAGTGATATGATTCATTTTTTCACTAATACTTTGAATTGAATGTAATATGGGTAGATTTAATGAATATATGTGATATATATGAAAAAAAATTCTATAAAGTTAATATATTATTTATCTTTCTTCCATTTAGTCCATCAAAAAAATGGAAACATCATTAATGTGTGCATACGACCTACTATCTCCATGAATGGTGTAATTCAATTTCTATCTCTAACTATAATAGATTTCTATAAATACTTATACAATAAATATATATGATATTTAATCATTTTTAACATTCAATAGATTATGTAATAATGATAAAACAAAATGTAATAAAGATACCAAACAAAAAACATACATGAAAAAACGAAGTCATAATTAACCAAAACGTGATTTTAACAAGGAAATGTTAATAAATGGTTAATAAAAGGTAATAGGTATATCTTATATGGTATGATAAATGTTAATATGGTTCTATAATAAATTTATAATATACTCGTACTTATTATACATGTGGTTTGAAAATGTATGGTGGAAGTCGAGGCTTAAGGTAATCGATTTTTGTCTCAATTTGTTTTCTTTGTTAAAACGTTTTGATAGCCACCTATCCTATTTTATAAGGCATATATAAATCCCCCTTTCCAATTAATATCATGAATTTATTTATTATCATGATGTTTTAAGTTTCATTTGATTTTATTCCATCATGGAGCATATTATTCAAAGTTACAAAAATGGTAAGGATTTTATAATACAACCTCATCGTTTATTGGGATTGTTTATGTTTATGCTTCCAAAAACAAAATATTATGAAAAATCTGTGAATAAAAACATGAATTTTCTTATCCTATGATTAATTCTTGAGAATATATTTTTTTCATTCATTTTCATCTCTTTGTGTGGTCATGATTCCAAAATAATGTTTTTAACAAAAAACTAACTTTATTTATGTCTTTAGTAAAAAACCATTTTTCCATATCCATTTTTTTAAAAAAAAATTAAATAATTTTTTAATTTTTTAAAATGATTGTTTAAGTTCAATATTAACCATGTTTTTTATATTTAAAAAATGTTTTCATAGGAATCTCCTTATCTTTATTTGAACGAGGTACATTTGACTTTTCCCAAAAATGTGAAATGAATATTTGTTTTAACCAATGTGAAATGGATGGTATTTTCTGCTATCATTACAAATAATGTTTTAAATATTCCGTTATAAGGTCAAATGGTTATTTTCATTGAATATTATTTTCTCGAATTTTTGTTATAATTTTTTTAAAAAAGATTATTTTTAGAGTGAATAGTTTATTCTTATCAAGAAATGTTCTAAATGATAATTAATTATTATATTATATGTTTCGAAAGTTATTTCAAAATAAGTAGATTTTTAAAATATTTTATGCTTTAAATAGTGTTTTTTTAATGTATAAAGTCAATTTTCTTCAATAAATGTTCCAATTGTTTAGTCAAAATCATTTTCCACTAATATGGAATCCTTTGATGTAACTTATTCATTACTGAGGATATGATCCAAGGATACCATTCTTATTATTCTTATAAATGGATTATGTTTGTGATTACCAAATGATTATAAATCTCATTTTTTCCGTGGGTTATTTCTATGATGAAATATTTTATAAATCCCATTTACTTTCATGGGTTCTAATTTTACGAATGCCTTGTGATCTTGTGAGACACATATGTATGATTTTTATCATGTGAACAGTGTGACCTATATCTCTCTCCAATGCATTGGGTGATGATTAATGTTATAGGAGCTTAAAGGGTGCATAAGAGGTTATCACAAGCCCAAAAATAGGATTCACTAGAGGTTATTCTAAGCCCAAAGGAGGGTATATAGGATGTTATTCCAAACCCAAAGAAGTTATGTGGATGGTTAGGAAAATACTAACATGTTTTAAATGTCTTTGTGGATAGCCTTGATATATGATTTTCTATGCATATGTGTATTCTAAAAATCAATTTCCTATAACAATGTTCTGCTCTAATGGATCATGTTCTTTGATTCCTTTATTATTCATGTATTATTAAATATACTGATTTATGCTATGAATCATGTTTATGATCTGTGATAAAAACGGTTTTGTTTTCAAGTATTATTCTCATGTTCTCATACCTATACAATCATGTTATATTGATATCTCCCTTATTTGCCCTTTCTTAGAATTTGAGCTCACCCATTATTATTTTCCATTTCCGCAATATATGTATAAATGTATCATGTATGATATTACTAAAAAGGTTTAATCTTATGAATAAATTAGTTGGAGATGAAGTAGCTCACTTATGGGATTATTGTTTATGTGTCTATGTTTCCAAAGGCAGTAGCCCTAAATGATCTTAGAATGTATTGTTATATTATGAAATGAATATTAATCCATTAAGATGTAATATTTATGTATGAGAAGTTTTATACTTTACACAATCATCTTGAGTACTTGTTCTCCAACTAGCACTTACTCACCAAACTTGCATGTTAATAGTGTATTGGATATAGCATACCTCAATGATCTCTCCAACTCTTGATAGAGATCCATAAGGTGAGAAATTATTATCTAAAAATCCATATTCTCATATTTCTTTATAATATCATTGTGATTGAATGGTAGCATGAAATATTTGACATACATTGTGAAATACACAAGGCACAAATACAGAGATACTTCTTCCTCACTAGACTCTTTAGCAGGTGACTTAGGAAGTGGGGATTCTATTATGTATAGTTTCAGTTCATGTCATAGTATAACATGCAATTACCTATACCATTCCTAGGAATTCATGCTGGTGAGATGGTTATCCTTTTCTTGTATGGATTTTAGTGATATTTCTAAAGTCATTTTGTATTAAATTTATATAAATTAAGAAAAGATAATTAATAATTTACTTTGACTACAAATACATAATAATAAATTTAAATTTAATTAAATTCTATTAATCTCCCACTATTTGGTAAAACCCAATAGTCCTCACCATCGATTTTGGAATATCTTTTATCTCAGATATACTAGTGGAAATTATCTATATTCCCCTTATCTTAACCCAGACTTGGGCCTAAAAAGTCATTTGATGGGTTTTAGGTAGGTGTAACATACCAAATTCATTAACCTATAGTTCTTTTATTTCTTGAGTGGACACCCCAATAATAAAATCATGTTTTAGAGATTTCCTCAATACTTTCATCATGGATACACCAAGTTCTTCTTGGGAAGGAAAAAGTTAATATAAACCATGTTAAGTTAACCTTGGAATTTAAGTTAAAAGTTCCAGGGTCATTGAGTGAATCAAAACATGGGTTGGCCAAGAACGTTTAACTATGTGGTTATTTATAAATTCAGCAGTAGAAAGCTATAATGACTTGATATTTTTAGTTGAGTGATTTTTAACCTTATGCATAAATCCCATTTTATATTTTCACATGTCTTGTTAATATTAATTTGATTTTACTTAAGTGATTAATCATATATGACAAAACATTCAGGCATAATCTTGTTATATTTTATTCCATATTTCATGCCTATCAATTCATTTATTAGGTGATCATGCAAAATTAACATACATAAATAGTTAACCATGAAATTGATCGAAATTAAAAAATATGGGGCATGATCATCAAATTATATAATGGTTATCTTTTCTAGTGGATGATAATATAACCCATAAACCTAGGGGATAACACCTTGAACCATAGCTTGATTAGTGTTATAGATTTCCACCATTGGCTCCAATGTATCACCTCAAATGGTTTCACCTAGGCTCCTCGACTTAGAATAACTCTTCTTTACAAGATGGTTCATCCTTACATAACATTATATTCACACAAAGGTGAGGGGATTAAATTTATTAGATAAAGGGGGTTTACATAAAAGAAACCATCAACATGTATACCCTTACATAATAAGGTGGGGTTGATACACATGCCAATATTCTAATATAATAATAATAAATTAAAAGAAAAATATCACATATAAAGGGTTGGAATAATATCATAATCATACACACATAATGAAATGAGAATACATTTTCAATATAGTTATCAATAACTATGATTCATTCCTTAATTTAGATGATGGGAAATTAATTATTCAAATTTATCCAATTTATCTTAATTATATCTGAGCATCCTTGACACATGTGTATCCAAAATTTTAACATGGAAATTGATTTGATATATAACTACCAATCCTATGACATGGAATGTACTTTCAAATAAATGATACATAGAACAAATGTGAATAGGTTTTATTATATATGTAATTTTTTTCCTTGGAAAACTGGGACCATTTTCTATAGAGAACTACATAGAATGTACTATAGTACACTGTGTGTACTGTTTTCTTCTAGTGTCCGTAGAACACGCCTTGGGATTGGGCATGTTTCCTATCCTGTAAGAGTTCATGGTACACAATGTGTTATATTAATACCTATTCGTGGCCTTGGATTTGAATATTTTGTTAGTTCCTATGTCCTGTATCGAATACACAACAAGATGGGTCACCCCATGTTCGTGACTAGGTGAAACATGGTACTACACATTATGTACAGTGTTTACGTAGTCTGTAGTTATTCAAAACATATATCAGACTGTCTAGATCTACATGTTGATCCAATTTTACCATATCTTAGATTTTATTTCATCAGATCTATTGGACTTTATCATGGTATAAATATTCATAAACAATAATACACACTATGTATGTAGTGAGTACATATACTCTTTTTTTTCAACAAGTACCTTTTGAACCTCCAGATGGTTTTCTCTAGATGTTTCATTTTTTTAACCATAACCATTTACAGGCTATGTTAGAGGGAACGAAAAAGGGAAGATATTACATTTTTAGATATTAAAACAAATTGATATAATTAAAAGAAAATTAAAATTCATTCAAAATATAAAAAACAATTATAAATTATAAATTAATCATGTGACTAATCTAATATCGATTTTAGGATTCAGACATAGTGGAAGAATACTTTGATGGTATGACCAAATCAGATTTTAGTCTTAATTTATGTGTAATTGTTTCGACACATGATTTAAAAGTCATGCCCTATGAATCTAATATTTTAAATCACTATATTAGAATTCCTAGACTGAAATAGGATGATCTTTAGATGTAATTTATAATTAATTTATGAGTCTATATAAAATTACCTCAACATATAAATATCTCTTTGTTAATGATCTAGTTAACTAGATTTTATTGTATTGTTGTTTTTTTAGGACCCAAGTGTACAATCCATCTAGTAGTGATCCACATGTGAACCATAACATTTAAACATCATTATAGAATCTTTGGGTTCTAGCATGACCAATCTTGATTTCTTATGTTGTCTGTGGTTGATCGTGGAAATATTATTCTTGGGGGAGAAATTACTCTTGATGTTCTCTTGATGGATTGAAGAAGGATGAAGAGAGAGTGATTTCTAGATATCTAGATCAATATCAAGGGATTTAGAGAGTCTCTATCTATCCATTTTCACACCAAAAATTTATTATGTAATGTGTTATAATTAGACATTTATTATGGAAGGTTTAGTGTTGGAAACTTTTACACAATCTATTTCCCTACTTAATGATTCTTAGTTCACCACATGACCAATAATAATAATATTATTAATTTATTTGCATACACAAAACATTAAGAATATAATAAATCTCATTTATATCATTTCTAACCAGACCATTAAGCTCGATCCTCTTCCAATTATCGATATTTACCAATCATTGAATAATGACTATTTTTTTAATAAGTAAATATCCCTACATTGTTCATCCACAAATATAATAAATATTATATTCACCAAACTCACAAATAAATATTTATTATTAATAATTAATCAACTCAATGATTTTTTAATAACTTCTTATTAAATTTTGGTTATCTAATAAAAATGAATAAATATTTTCTATTCAAACTTGTTAAATTCAATACTTTAATTTAACTGAGACTATGGATACACTTAGTGTGAGACCCTCTAGGCCTATTTCTCAATGTCATTAGGAATAAAATTATAAATTACAATATTAAAATCTATAAATAAAACAAGTAAACCATATAGAAATAAGTTAATGTCCCCAGAATATTGAACTTCATTCAAACACTTACCAATTAATATAATCCTTTTTTCATTATATATCAAATCATGTAGTTTTCATAACGGTGTTATCAACATATATGCTTAGTTTTTCTTTCTATGACTTTGTGAAATTGAACTCACCCACAGAACACAATGGACATGGTGTTATATATGAATTTCCATTCACCTCAAAGGGCCTAAGATATCAACATCTATCAAGGGATGGATGTGATAAATTATGTATCACATTATCCATTAATGTAACATCACATAGTGAAAACCTAGTGTATCCTACCTCACTATGAGAATATTTCATCATAGTTTTCATCAATAAAAAAAATTACACATGTCATGATATCTATTAATGATAATATTAAAGTCTAAGGATCAATACCATGTCCAAATATTGGAACATACAATGGAACATGGAAATACGAATTTCTTATTAATGGTTATATTCTCATAACCCCCAATATTAGATATTACCATGGGTGAACACCATGAGAATGTCTCTCAATGTCATATGAGCCTCCTACCCTTGATATCTGTTATCATCGGTGTCCCTTTATGAAATATCTTCCATCTATAAAACACAAGTCAAGAATAATGACATGACACCTTTCGGTTCTCATCATAGTGAAGAACTGGTATGACATTTTTGCGTGATGTGTATTACTAGGACATTATTACATACAAATGTCATGTAAATGTGTAATTATGATTCTATAAGAAAAATCATTAATAAAACATACAAAAAATTACTAATTATGTTGGTTTTAGGGAACTAACTCTAATAGATACAATGTTCAAAGATGGTAATACAACCATCATTGATTTTGAAGAAACGACATACGAAGAGACCATTACTGACAATCTTATTGTTTAGAATATAGATGAAATAATAAATTATGAATGGATAGGATTCTATGTTGAAAATGTATATATGAGGTGAATTTTAGCTATATGTTTGTTCAATAGTTGATCTACCATGTTAATTACAATTAAATACTATTCATATTTTTTCAGACATATATATATCAGCACTATGTGAAGGGAAAACCTGTGAACAAAATATTGGACTCATCATTTATTCTCACATTAGTTTTTTACAAGAAATATTACTATATGGAAAGAAATAACAAAAAATTTCACCAACTAACAACAATGTTTGGAAAAAAAACTGAAATAAAAAATTATTTTGAAGCCCCACAATGTAAGCGTAAAACTATAAAATATAATCATATCAAATATATTTTCATATATTTCATTAATTTTTTATTTTTTATGGCTAATTGGTTTTTCATTACATTAAATTTAAATATTCCAATGATTTATTTTTTGGGTTCGATGCATGGATAACAAAAAATATAATTATACATGATAATGTTTATCAATTTTTTATACACTAAAATCAACATTTTAAAAATAAACATCAAGTTATAGATTTAATATGATGTATTAATGATTTTTTTTGGATAGGGTGGGGTTTAAATATCATTGAAATCATGGTATGGGGTGGGTCCATGATCGCAAGAGGCCAATAGAATTATATAACTTCAAAAACATTAGGGTATATATAATAATATTTCACTTTAATAAAAACATATATCGAATAAAATTACTTATTTTTTTAATTGTTTTTGTAGTTTTTCTGAAATAATAATTGAAAAGATCTTGTTTGTAATATTTTAAAAATAATGAAGGATATCATATTCCCTTAATAAACTAGCATACCCAATGAGGTGTTTCTGATGATAATTAAAATTTCATTTAAAATATTTACTAATAATTTTTTATTTTTATTTCTAAAGTACTACCATTACTATAGATAGTATACATATTCAAAATAGAAAATAGATTTTCTTAAAAATGAGTGGGAAGAATACATGATATCATAATGTATACATAAATGTAAAGAGTTAAATTACTACTACATATTTTTTCAATTTCTACTTCATTAGTTAACTTTCTTATCAATTTTATCTACTAATTATTTAGTTAATTTTCGCAAAGATCATAATGTGGTGAATTCATCAAAAATTGATTCTTATCTAACCATTTTTATCTATATGAAGAGCGCAAAACAATTAAAGAACAATAATTTCTCAGAAAAGGCTTCAACTAGGATGATAAAATTGAGTAATGTGTGTTCTATACATAGAGATTTTTGTTATTTATTTTATCTTTTTATGTTTATTATTATGTTTTTTCAGTTTACAATGAATCAAAGTTCATGTTTTTATTTGACAAATGAAATTTTAGATAAATATGGGTGTCACTCACTGAAAAAAAAAAAAGAAAACACACTTGGAATATCTCGATAAATTAGGAAAATGAACCCCAAGTCATTTGTTATGTGTAGAAATCATATGCACACCAATTTGGAAGACGGTGTACCTAGCATGGCTCAAAATGAATGTTTTCAATTTAAAATAATAATTTTATTTAAAACACATGTTACTCATTGAATACTGAGTAACAACTCCTACAATATAGATACATTAGTAAAATAACCATAATTATTTTTTGACATGTTGGAATTAAGTTCATATCAATCAGAAACATGGTGTGGATGGTATGATTGAAAGTTCATATTTTTATTTAAAAGTGAAATTTTTATTCAAAAAAAAATTACTCACTAAAAATGGATCAAATGAGATAAAATTTTTCTGATATATTACTAAAATGATTAATAATTCATTATTTACATATAGGAAATAACCACATTTCAATATGACACATGATGTGACTGATATGAATGAAAGTGTGTGTTTTTATTTAAATGTGACATTTTACTTCAAAACACACATCACTCACTAAAAAAGGGAAAAACTATTACATTATCCTGAAATTTTAGGAAAATTATCCATAAATATTTTTTAAAATGTATGAATCAATCACATGTTAATAAGACACATAGTGTGACTGATGTTAATTGAAGCTTCTTTTTTCAGTTTAAAAGTGACATTTTAGTTCAATAAATTTTTCACTCTCTAAAAACTAATATGACACACCTGTATGGTATTGATACTTTAGTATCCATACAAAAATTTTGACATGTATAAATCAACCACATGTTAATATGAAACACATTGTTCATGGTATGACCAGAAGTGTGTGTTTTCAGTTTAAAAATGAAATTTTAGTTACAAAATTGTTCCACTCATAAAAAATCGAGAAAAAATCCATGTATTGTCTTGATATTTTAGGAAAATGATCCATAATTCATTTCTGACATGTAGGAAATTACCACATGTAAATATGAGACATTGTGTGTGTGATATAATCCAAAGTGTGAGTTTTCAATTTAAAAATGACCATTTAGTTTAAAATATGAATCACATACTTAAAAATGAGAAAACACAATCATATTTTCTTGATACATTAAGGAAATGATCCATAATTTATTTGTGATATGCAAGAATTAGTCACATATCAATCTCATACATTATGTTTCTTGTATGATTGGGAGTGTGTGTTTGGAGTTAAAATTGATATTTTAATTACACACACACATCACATACTCAAAACAGAGAAAATGTTCTTAGATTTTCATAATACATTAAGAAAAAGATCCATAAATCATTTTTGACATGTTTGAATCAACCACACAACAATTCAACATAGGATGTCCCCAGTTTGAGTCAAAGTACATGTTTTGAATTTAAAAGTAACATGATATTTCAAAACACATGTCACTTATTTTAAAATTTTTAAACAATCTTATATTGTTAGAATAATTTAGTATAGTGATCCATAAGTCATTTTTTGTGTATAAGAATCTACCACCTATCAATCTAACACGCAGTGTGGCCGTTATGACTGAAAGTGCATTTTTTATTTAAAATATAAATTTTTGTATGAAGCACACTTCCCATACTTAAAACTAATAAAACATTATCATATTGTCTTGATAAAATATAAAAATGATCCATAAGTCATTTCTGAGGTGTAAGAATCGGTCATATCTCAATCTGACCCACGGTGTGACCGATATGATTCAAAATCCATTTTTTTGGTTTAAAAGTGAAATTTTGGTTGAAAATGCATGTAACTAACTGAAATCCAATAAAAGAAATTTATATTTATTTTATACTTTAGTAAATTGATCCATAATTCATTTTTCACATTTATCAATCAATCGTGCATCAATCCAATTTACGGTGTGACCCGTATGACTCCAAGTGTGTGTTTTTGTTTTGAAATGACATTTTAGTTAAAAAAAATTCACTCACTGAAAACTAAGAAAAAAAACGTGATTGCCTTTATATTTTTGGGAAAAGATCCATAAATATTTTTTTATGAGTATAAATCAGTCACACAACATTCTAATACACGATATGACTGGTATGACTCAAAGTGGGTGTTTTCATTTTAAAAATGACATTCTAATTTAAAATGTGTATCACTCACATAAAAGAAAGAAAAAAACCCTAATTATCTTAATAATTTTTGAAAATTATCCATAATTTATTTTTGAAATGTATTAATCAAATACACATCAATCAGAAACACAATGTGGCTAGTATGACTCAAAGTGCATTCTTTTTAAATTGACATTTTGGTTCAAAAGATGCATGACATAATCAAAACTTTTGAAACACATTCTAATTTATGTCATACTTTAATTCAATGATCCTGAAGACATTTTTTAGAATTTTTTTTTAGCCTCACCTCAATATGATAAATAGTGTGACTAGTATAACTTGAAGTACACGCTTTTAGTTTAAAGTGGAATTTTAGTTAAACACATGTTTCAGTCACTGAAACCTATGTAAATGAAGTCATATTGTTTGGGTTCTTAAGTAAAGTGATCCACAAGTAATTTTTAATATTTATCAATCAGTCTCACATCAATATAAAAAATAGTGTGACTGATATGACTTAAATTGTGTGTTTTATGTTTAAAAGGAATTTTTAGTTAAAGCTTGTCACTAATGAAAACAGAGAAAAAATACTCAAATTGTATTGATATTTTTGGAAAATGATCCATCAATAATTTTTGATGATTAAGAATCATCAAAAAAATAAATTTTATATATATGATTTTATATGTATGAATAAAATTTAATGTTTTATGTTTAAGAATGACATTTAGTAAAAAAAATATTTCATTCCCTAAAAACCAAAACATTAGGCTTGGATTGTCTTAATACATTAGTAATATGATTTATAATTCATTTTTGTTTTGTAAGAATAAACCACACATAAATCAGACACATGATATGGCCAGTATGACTCAAAGTTCATGTTTTTTTAAAAATAATATTTTAGTTCAAATGAAGTCTGACATACTCAAAATATGGTGTGAACATATTTATATTATTTTGATTATATATGACAATGATCCATACATGTAATTTTTTATATGTAGAAATCAGATGCACCTCAATATAATACGCGTCATTGATTTTTTGACTTGAAATGTGTCTTTTTAGTTTTCAAATAGAATTTTAGTTTAAAACATGTGTCACTAACTAGAAACAGAGAAAACACACTTATATGGTTTTGATACCTTAGGAAAATGATCCATAATTTATTTGTTTCATGTAAGAATCAATCACATGTTAATATGATACACAACAAGACTGGTATGATTAAAATTCCTTGTTTTCAATTAATAAATGACATTTTTTGTTAAAAATGTTCCATTTACTAAAAAAAAGTAAAAAACAATCAGATTGACTCAAAATTTTAGCAAAACTATTCACAAATAATTTGGAAAAATAAGAACCAATTGCATGTTAATATGATTCATGATTTGACCAATTTAACTAAAAGAGTTTGTTTTTAGTTTAAAATTTTCATTCTAGTGAAAAACGTTTGTCATTCACATAAAACCAAGACGATGCACTTAATTTATTTGTTTCATGTAAGAATCAATCACAGTGTTTCTGAATTTTTTATGTTTTCAAAAAACATTATGTACCAAGAAATTGTACATATCAATGTTTGAAATGTTTATAATCATTTAATGGTGTTTTCTGTTGTATTGTGATTTTGATTTAATTGAAATTAAATTCTATATTTTTTTGTAGTGTATTATAATTTCAGTTACACACTACTTTTGTTTGGCTTTTACCACCACTATTTTTATTTCTGATATAAGGGTGCACATTATCATCATTATTTTAATGATGATGAAGGGAGATTGTATCAAATCTATTTTTAGTGTTGATAAAATCTATCATCTTTAAGTCCACTTACATCATTATCAATTTTTTAGTGCTGATGAAGGGATATTTTATCAATGCTATTTTTATTGATGATAAAATCAATCATATTTTAAATCCTCATACATCATAATCGTCTTTTAGAAATGATGAATAGAATATGTAGTAATCATAAATATCATATCTACAACAGTGGATTTGGCATCCCAGAACATAGTTTTATATTCGAAGATCATATATCATCCACTATATCAAGGGAATTTATCATACAGTACCCCCATTGGAAAATACTCTACGACAGGGAGATTATCTCACCAATATAATAATGTGAACAATGATTTTCCCCATGCACCTTGTGGGACAGTATTTGGATTAAATCTATTCCATAATCTTATAAGGGAAGACACTGAACATGGAATTACAAAATATATTTTTAATCAATGGTGGTTCATAAACTGCCAACAATTTTATAGAATCATTATTAAATAATTATTTTACATCAGATTGAAAAAGTTTTTAGATAATTAAATTCATCACTAATTGATTTTTAATGAATAAATAAATCATTATTTTTGAATAATTCCTTAAAACATTAAAAAAATACTGCTAAATGTTGTATTTCCAGTTGTGTTTTGTCAGAGGATTAGTTTGAGTTTGAGTGGGTTATTTCGTCTTTTTATTATAAAGGCTTTACTTAGTTATTTAATTATTCTTTATAAAGTTGAGGTAATATTGTAGACCAATACTTGTCTAATGGTAAGGTTTCCTATTACATAGGGGAATCTGCTTTGCAGCACATAAAGGGAATCTATTCTGTGGGATTAGAGATGGATAATAATGGGAAGGATCCTTCTAGAAATGAGGCATGATGTGGTGTAGATGGACTTTACAATTTAAATGTGGTTATTATAAATTCTATGGACAAATAATACGGGGATTCTATTCAAGCTACTGTATTTATGGGACGAAATCCAAGCCTGTTGGTGTCTCCTTCTATGAAGGAACAGGAAGAGATGATATGCCTCCCTCTATTATACCTCATTTTAGTACTGAAGGTTGTAGAGAGGTTTCCAAATAAGCCGCCTCTCTTGTTTTGGAAATTTACATGGGAACTGATGTGCATGATGCCTATTTTAATAAAGAAAATTTGGGTGTTGGGTTAGAGAAGAGCGGGTGTTTTCTTTCAATCACTACTCTAATTTTTTACTATTCTTGACGATATCATCTCACCTAATTTTTGGTATTTTTTATACCGGATGTGTTAAGAAAATTAAGGGTGTTCCTTTTAATGTGGAGGTTGTTTAAGGTGCTAAGAAACCATTACAGTAACTCTTCAATAAAATGTATGTTGTTGGTATTATCCATTTGGTTAATAGGATTGCCACTTATTTATTGATGATGCCACCAATGTGTAGTTGGATAAAGAGGATGTTTAGGGGAATATGCACATGCCAATGGTTTTTGAAGATGATATTGTTGTTCTTTCATACATTTCATACAAGATCATTGATGTTGATACTCAACCCTTGTATGTGGTATCATAGTTAGTGGGCATCAAGGAATACATAGTGGGAAGCTGTAATGTGGAGAAGATGAGGTAGTGGAGTGGAAATACTAGACAATAGTACTCCCTGGAAAATGTTAGCCATCATTTGGTTGAAGATTCCCTTAAGGAGCTTCATGATAAGGAACCTGTGAAGGATTTATCACCTGTGGTGGGTGGTTAACCAGACTCATTTTTCAAGGGTATTGAAGTTGGAGATCAATTATCTGATATTTGTGAATAAGAGGCTTTGAGGGATAAGGGGGGGTAAATTCAAGGATGATCATAGTGGTCCATGGATCACCCAAAAATAAAGGAGAGAACATCATCCTCAAGGTTATGGTAGACATTATATTAATAATTGTCTTACTGCATTAAGTATGGACCATTTTGTCATCTCCTTTGGGTTTTTGTGGCGTGTGTGACATGTTATTCACATCTCAACCCATCCATTATATCTTTAACATTTTATTAAATAACTTTTTGAGACTATAGGATTTTAATCCTATGGTTTTCACCATTTGGAGAAATATTGGATTGATTATCTGTTTTACTGTGATCAAAAATTTATTATTCATTTAATTAAATTAATCAACAATCAGAAATATATAAATAAAACCTACCTATATCTATGTGTGTACATATTTATTTAGATAATAATCAGTGAATATTATTTAATATTTAAAAAATAATTACTATTAAATATTCATTAAATAATTAATATTATGAAAATATCAGTTAATTATTTTTATTATACATAATAATAATTATGCTTCATATAGTAATAGTTTATTCGTACAATAGTGGGGTCTAGATGAGGAAACGAGCACAATATTAATTGATTCAAATACGAGTGGGTGTGGATGCAGAAATATGGATAAAATGGTACAAAATGATAAGTTTTTACACTGATATGTATATAGAGAGGATGAATAGAGTGGGTAGTGTGGGAGCCTTTCCGTGATATATAGACTAATTGAAGTTGGTAGAGCCTCCTCATTGATCCTTATCCTCCTAATTAGAGCCCTCGTTATGGCCAATGAAGAGTCAAAGAGCTACAGCCCCACCATAATGGCACAAAAATTCCGTATGGCCCCCATTTCATGTTAATCAAGGTGTGATTGTGTATTCATTACTGGATCCCTTAGAACGATTTCTATTTATTCAATAATTTCTTAATGTTTTCATGTTGTCCTCGTCAACATGACTCATGAACAATAGATCATGGAATCCCTTCCCATTACCTAAATTAAAACTTTCAATCTCTCCCTATAAAATATAAAACTCTTTTACTTTATTTCAAAAAAATTATAAAAAAATAAGTCTATATATTTGAGAATAATAAAAAATATTCTATCACGTGATATTGGGTTCTCACACATCAGTATATGCTTTAACTTGTGTCATTATCAGGTGAACCTATCATACACCATCTCTTTAACAGTTCACAAAATGGGATTTAATAGTGCTATAAAAGCATTATTGTCCTAATCAATATTAGAAGGGGTGCCTTTATCATCTCTACAAATGCACTGATAAATGTGAAATTTTATCATCGCTAGTTTATCCCTAATAAAAGACCACCTATATCATCTCTATTTCTAGTACTGATAATGTCCCTACTGTGAAAGTGTGCTATTGAAATTATAGAAAACTACATGAAATAATCCTACAAGTAAATACACCTGTATGAAAATTCATAATTTAATTGAAATAAAATTTACATCCCAAATAAAAAAACTAAATTATATACATTTTAAAAAATGTTTTGTATAATTACATTTTCATTTACTATCACAACCATTTAAAAACATAATTTTTTCATTATCTTTGTAACTCAAAACCCCCTAACAAAAAAGCTCAATCATGGTATTAGTTTCCAAAAAAACATCCCCAACCCAACCAAAAGAATCCACTTGTATTAGAAAACAATTCTTATGTTGGTAATCCAATAACTAAATATATTACATGTAAATATGAAATAATACATTAATAAAATATCACTTTTAAATAAATAATGCACTTTGATTCATTACAGTCACACTATACATCAAATTGAGGTAGGACTAATTCCAACATGTAAAAAATGACATATAGATTGTTTTTCAAATGTATAAAAACTATCCAAATATGTTTATTCGGTTTTGAGTGTGTCACCTATCTATTTTACTAAAATGTTATTTTAAACCAAAAAACATGCACTTTGAGTCATTCCATTCACTCCATGTTCCCATTTTGCATGATATTTATTATTAGAAATCAAAAATGACTTATGAATCATTTCCCTAAATTATCAAGACAATTAGAATAAATTTTCTTAGTTTTTAGTGAGTGACGCATGTTTTGAACTAAAATGTATATTTTAGACTAATAACTGACACTTTGAGTCATTTAGAGAAAACAGTGTATCATATTGAGTTTCGAAAAATTATTATACAAGAAAATTGAATTATGGATAATTTTCCTAAATAATCAAAACAAACCAAATTCATTTTCATTATTTTGAGCCTGTCACATTTTTTACAAAAATATAAATTTTAAATAAAAATAAAAACTTATAGTCATAACGGTCACACCGTGCGTCAGATTTTGGTGAGTTTGATTCCTTCTGTAACATCCCAAGTAAGTAATGAATAATATATATTTTTATCTATGTCTATTAATAAATTAGATAGTGTTTTAGAGGCTTAAAATGAGAAAAAAATCCAATCTTAAGCATGGAATACACTAATATTTTTAAAAGATTGTTTTACTGCCTTTTGATGGCAAACAATTTTTAAATAAAACTTTTGACAATTTTATAAACTCTATTTGTAAAAATAAACTTATTATTTATTATTGGGACATTGAAATTTACATTGTATAATTTTTTGTTATTTTTCTAACAATGTTCATTTTTTAATGAATAGTGAAAAATACTGCATTTTACATCAAAACTACTTTTTCATCTAATTTAATTATATGGTTATATTATCTTTTCAATTGGTTGTAAAGTGTAAATAGAATATATTTTTACCATTTCATCCAATAGTGGGCGTTGGAATTAATTTCACTTTTAAATTGAACTTAAACTAGTGTCAATATTTTGATACTTATTGTTTCAAAAAAACACGCTATTTGCTCTTACGGTGGGAATTAATTATTAAATTAATTAATGTAACTAATCTGTTTTGAATTTTTTAAAATAGATATCATTTTTTAATTCAGAATATCAAATATAGCTTAGGGTGAAGTTTTGGTATTTTTCTGAAAAACATCAATTTTGATGAATAGTGAAACCACTAAGTTATACTTAAAAACTGATTTTCCGTTTAAATGAAATTTTACCACCTCTGTGTTTTGAATTTAAAAAATCCGACATACATGGTTTTCATTAAGAAGTAAAATGTTGTTCAATGTGATTAAAATAATTTTTTGGTGAATAATAACTTTTATGTTTTTAATCGCGATTAGAGGTAATTAGTGTAATTTAAGGTAAGAATAATGTTTTAATAATATGAAATGACCTAGACACATGTCCTACCCTTATTCTATGTGTCATGGGCGACCAATAAAATCCATGGGTCAACTTGGGGACCCCATGGAGCCACTTTGGAAGTAAAATGACATTAATATCTTTTTATTTAATGTTAAAGTAAAAATGTCACAAACATGAGTTATTTTACTAAAACAAATTTTACATGCGGTGATAAAAGTCATATTTTTTACTACAAGTATTCATTAGAAATCTAAAACAATTTCATACATCTTTATATTTATTTTATAATTTTTAGACATTAAATAAATTAAATTATTTATGACATCATGATGATGCAACAATTACCTCATTAATAAAGGATTTAAATAAAATGAAATAATAATATTAAAAATATAACGTACACTTGTCAAAAACCTATTGTATGAGTATATTTAGAAACCTTGTCACATTATCCTATAAATACATCAATGTGGGACCATTAAAATCCGAATCTCATTTGAAAATAAAGTATCATTTTGTAACTTTCCAAGAGTGCCCCTCCTCTCCTCTTATAAAAGCCCCCACCTATACCACTATACCCACACCTCTCAAGCCTTTGGCTCGACCAAACCCCACTCATTTTGTCTATGAAAATCCCTCTCTTACTCTTAGAAGCCTCACTTTGGGCAGAATTCTTCCCAAGGAAGCCTTTGAGCTCAAATCAAAAAGAGTTACCCATTTTAAAGGTAGTGTTTTCTCTTGTGATCTTATGTTTTATTTTGCTTCTCCAACCCTCTAAAATATTTTTATTCATTTCTTTTGTAACAACACCAGTATCTTAAATATACTAGGATGTTGTTATAATAAGTATTCTAGCTACACTAACACACACATACATCTAATGGTTAAAGAACATACTATTTCTGTGGATGGCGAATTTCTGCCTCACGAAACGATGATTGTTCAACACTCATATAACACCTTAAAAGGTGGCCATTAAGATGTCACTATATTTATATATGATATATAGTATGTTTATTTTTTACTTAATCTTCTGTATTTTTCATTTATGGCATACCTTTATGGTTTCCATTATGGGTAAATGCGATATCTTCATTTTAGGAAGTGCGGACTACCGCCCCCTCAAAGTGATTTGATTCGTTAATACCATATGTGGTACATAGAAAGGATAGATTGAATTATATTATATATGATACAATACTGAAATTATAATACTATTATGTATCATTATGTTTTAATTCCATTAAACTTGAAATAGAAATGGAAGTAGCGTTCATGCGTACGTACGACTTACCGTCTCCATGAATGGTGCATTTCATTTCTTACCTCTAAACATTATGTAATATTATAAATGCATGTATATACAGGATATATATGATATATATGATATCTACATCATGAATATAACTCTGGATATAATGGATACATGAACAACTTGTAATTATAAAGAGTTTATTTTTGACTCAAGTACCAATGATCAATAAAGTTACCGTTATTAACTTAAATAATTAAATAGTGTTCATGACATGGTAATAAGTGATACAAAAGGAATGATGAACTTGAAAAAGGTTATTAATCACGTATAAATTAAATCAAGTTTCTTATTTAGGTGGTTAAAGAACGATTGAGTCAAGTCGGACCCGAGGTATGGGACTTCGTCTCAATCTCCTTTCATTGAGGTATATTTTTGTTTTATACATAACCTTATTTTATACGGTTTATAAACCCCTTTGACTTTTACGTTTATCCAAAATGAATCTTTTTTATACGAAGCGTTTTACTAAACGACAAAAGGGAATGTTTTTGTCGTACGTATGCAGCGACAACGACTTCTCCGCCGCCGTGACCATTATTTGAGTTTCGGCTTCCTCTACAAGCAATACCTTTTTTTAAATGAAAAAAATAAATACGATGTTTTACTTTTATTTTATTTGGGTATTAAAAACATTTTTCATAATGTTTTTATACCAATGTGTTGTATTGATATCTTGTGATTTAAAAGTGGAAATGTTATGTTTCCTTTTTGCACGTTTTATGTGATATGATTATGTTATGGTTCTTGGGCATTATTATAAAGACGTCTGGTTCTGTGATAAAATAAAGGTGGGTGAACCCGATATAGCTCTCCAATACATTGTGTAACACGATGGAGTTAAACGTTAAGGTTTCTCTGAAGAGATTTAGGGAATATACTGTGATGGGTATTCCAAACTTAACCAAGAGGGTTACTCCCTACGTAAGAATGTTATGAATGCCTCAAGTTACCTTTATGTCTTATGATATCTATGATTTATTCATGACATGATGAGGTATGTGATTATGTTTTATGAGTAAAGTATGATTTCATGCATGGACTAATGTTTTCAGTTCATAATTTTTTTTATAACGCTTAATGAGCTTATTATGATCATCCCAAGTTTTTGAAATGTTTTTTTCCACAGGTCAAGGGAATGGTACATGATATGATGATAGTGTCAAGGAAGTGTCAAGAAAGAATCCATGTTTTATTTTAAATATGTTTCCATTTATGTGAAAACTGAATTCTATCTTTTATGTAACCACTTTGTTTAAATGTGGAATGTAATTCAAGTTTTATGATTTAATTCGCTAAAACTCTAAACCTGAAAATATCCTCAATGTGTAATCTTGTAATAATTCAAGATTAAGTAAGGTTAAAGGCTGGGGCCTTATAGTTAGTATCAAAGGTCGTTTTAATAACTTTAGGAGTTATAATTCTATTAAATGATTATCCAAAAATATTTTTTTATGGTCAAATTGAAATGATATAGCATTTGAAGATTACCATGTTGCTTCATCTAAGACATGTTTGTTCAGAATGGTTTTCCGTAGAGGAAATAGGGAAGCAGTGCTAGGAAGGCATACATAAGGAAATAACCTTCCGAATCAGCATCCTGAGATGGTCGGAATTGGAACTGAACAGTTTGTTGTAGTAACGGCGCAGTTCACTCAAGCGATAAATGGTGGTCGTATCCATGCACGAGATCAGCCAGATCAACCGTAGAGGAATAAGTCAGTGGTGGAACATTTCATGAGGCAACATCCCCCATCATTCAGAGGATCATTTGACCCTGTTTTAGCTGAATGGTGGATTAAATCACTGGAGAATATTTTTGATGTCATGGGGTGTTCAAACAATCAAAAGGTTAGTCTTTCTATTTACCGTTTGGAGGGTGACGAAGATCAGTGGTGGTCGATGGTTAAAAATATCAGGGATGCTGATGAGATTGATTATCTCGAATGGGATGAATTCAAAGGTATGTTTCTTAAGAAGTATTTTCCTAAGGATATTCGACTTAGGATGGAAAAATAATTCCTGGAATTGAGGAAAGAGGAAGACTCAGAGGCTGCCTATGAAGAAAGGTTCACTTGATTGGCAAGCTATGCTCCAAATTTTATCCGAGACCTTGATAGTAAAATCAATCATTTTTACTCAAGATTAAATCCAAAATATCGATGGGAATTGTCTTATCGTGAGTTTAAAAGTTATGAAAAGCTTGTTCGATGTGCTGAGAAGGTGGAAATGGAGTTTTCCGATGATCAAGTGTTCTATAACAACCAGCAGAAGAAGAGACTGATGTGGCAGGGGAAAGGAAATAATTCTTCAAAAAGTTTTGATGGTAAGAAAACTAAGTTTCCAGTTTGTGATAAATGTGGTAAAAGGCATGCTGGGGAATGTATTCTGAATTCTGGAAAGTGCTACCGATGTGGTAATATGGGACATAAGGCTCATGATTGCACTGAAAAAGATCAAGGTGATGGTAAGTCCAAATTTGATTTACAGTTAGTGAAATGTTTTAAGTGCAATGAGATGGGTCACTATGAAAACGAGTGTCCGAAAAAGATCTTGAGTGATGGGAAGAAGTTAGACTATAATAAGAAAGGGGTGGTGAAATCCTTTGCAACTACTTCAGCAGATGTCGGGTCATCAAATGAAGTTGTATCAGGTACTTTGTTTTTTTTTCAGATTATGCCAATGTGTTGTTTGATTCGGGGTCTACACATTCTTTCATCTCTGAAACCTTTTCTAGTAAAATGGAAATACCATCCCAATAAATGACTCCTGAACTTGTGGTAAAAACACTTGGGGGAAATTTTGAGGCAAAAATAATTTATAAGAATCTTCTTATCCTTATTCGTGGAAAGAACCTACTTTAAAACCTAATTATTCTACCTCTAGTAGTGTTTGATGTTATCCTGGGTATGGATTGGCTCCCTATTTACGATGCTAAGATTGATTGTAGAGCTAAAGAAGTTTCTTTTCATAAAGTCATTCAGTTTGTGTACACGAATGAACCCTTAATGTTGATAACATATCAAGAGGCCGAGAAACTTGTAAAATATGGAAATGAATGTTACCTTGCACACATTGTTGAAAAAAAGGGAACTGTTCAGATTAATGATGTGCCAGTGGTAAATGAGTATCCTGATGTTTTTATTGATGATTTGCCTGGAATAATACTAGATCGGGAAGTTGAGTTTTCTGTTGACTTAGTTCCTGATGCTAAGCCAATTTTAAAACCCCATATCGAATGGCTCAAATTGAACTTTTAGAGTTGAAGGAGAAATTGCAAGATTTGTTAGAGAATGGTTTCATTTGACCAAGCACATCACCATGGGGTGCTCCAGTTTTATTTGTAAAAAGAAAGATGGTTCAATGAGACTATTCATTGATTATAGAGCCTTGAATAACATCACTATTAAGAACAATTATCCTTTGCCTCATATCGATGATTTGTTTGATCAGCTCTTGGGAGCTCATTTTTTTCAAAGATTGAACTGAGATCGGGGTACCATCAGCTAAAGGTAAAGGAAGAAGATGTTCCGAAGACTGTGTTTCTTACAAGATATGACCATTATGAATTTTTAGTAATGCCTTTTGGTCTATCGAATTCACCTGCTGTATTCATGGACTTAAGGAATAGAATTTTCCATGAGTTCTTGGAAAAGTTTTTGGTGGTTTTCATTGATGATATTTTGTTGTTTTCTAAAAGTAAATAGGAGCATGAAAGTCATTTAAGGGTTATTTTGAAAACCTTTAATGAAATAAATTGTATGGGAAATTCAGCAAGTGTGAGTTTTGGTTGCAACAAATTTCTTTTCTTGGTCACATTGTTTCTAAAGATGGGATAATTGTTGATCCTGCAAAAACAAAGGTTGTGGAAGAATGGCCAAGACCCACAAATGTAACTGAGATTTGTAGTTTCCTTGGTTTGGAAGGCTATTATCGAAGGTTTGTTAAAACTTTTCACGGTTATCTATTCCAATGACTAAGCTAACTCGGAAGGGTGTTAAGTTTATCTGGACAAAAGAATGTGATGATTGTTTTCAGGAGTTGAAAACAAGATTGGTGAATGCTCCAGTTTTGGCACTACCTTCCAGGAATGGGAGTTTGTTATCTACAGTTATGCTTCATTGAATGGAATTGGTTGCGTCATAATGCAGAATGATCAGGTAATTTCTTACGCTTCATATCAGTTTAAAACTCATGAGGTAAATTATCCTACACATTATTTGGAATTAGCTGCTGCTGTTTTCGCTTTAAAAATTTGGAGGCATCATTTGTATGGAGTAAAGTGTGAAATATATACTGATCGCAAAAGTTTAAAGTATATATTCACTCAGAAAGAATTGAACATGAGGCAGAGGAGATGGCTGGATTTAATCAAGGATTAGGATTGTACAATTCACTACCATCTGGAAAAATCAAATAAAGTGGTTGATGCTATGAGTCGAAAAAGTAATGCTTCATTAACAATGTTGTGTTTGGAACGTGATCCTTTGGTTAAGGATTTGATGAACTTTGGAATAGAAGTTTTTGGTGAAGTATGTCCTTCTGTTTTGTTTCAGGTATCAGTGAAATATTCTCTATCAAACAGAATCAAGCAAGCACAGAAGCAAGACAGTGAGTTGCAGAAAAAGGTAGAGCTGGTTCAGAAGGGTAAGTTGCCTGAATTCAACATTGATAATGATTTTGTTTTGAGATTTGGGAAGATATTGTATGTACCTTGTGATTCACAGATGAAGATTGAGTTGTTATGTGAAGCTCATAGTTCTCTGTTTTCACTTCATCCATGTAGTACTAAGATGTACAGAGATCTGCGGAGTATTACTGGTGGGACGGAATGAAAATAGATATTGCTGATTTTACTGTGAAGTGTTTGACATGTCCACAGGTTAAAGCAGAGCGGTAGTTACCAAAAGGGATGCTTCATCCATTACCAGTACCAGAATGGAAATGGGAAAATATATCCATGGAATTCATTGTGGGATTGCCGAAGACACCTCGATGTAATAATGCAATCTGGGTTATTGTTGATCGCTTGACTAAATTTGCTCATTTCCTTGCTATATGAGATACTTTTTCCCTAGATCAACTTTCCTGATTGTATCTTAAAGAGATAGTTAGGTTACAAGGAGTTCCTCTCTCCATTGTATCTGACCGTGATCCCCAGTTCACTTCTAACTTTTGGAAGGGCCTTCAGAAGTCGTTGGGTACTGAATTAAATTTTAGTACATCTTTTCATCCTTAATCATATGGGAAATCAGAACGAAAAATTCAGACATTGGAAGATATGCTACGTTCTAGTTCGATTGATTATCAGGGAAGTTGGGATCAACATCTTTCTTTGGTTGAGTTTTCTTATAATAACAGTTTTCATTCCAGTATATAGATGGAACCATTTGAGGCGTTATATGGGAAGCGGTGTCGAACTCCAGCTTTTTGGGATGAATTGGGTGAATGGAATATGATGGGACCAGAATTGGTATGAAGATTTGGAAGAAAAAGTTCAGCTGATACAGAAACACATGAGAACAGCTCAGAGCAGGCCGAAGAGTTATGCAGACAACAGGAGGAAGGATCTCTCTTTTGAGGTAGGTGATCATGTTTTTCTCAAAGTCTCACTATGGAAAACTGTGATGCGATTTGGTAAGAAAGGAAAGTCGAGTCCAAGGTTCATTGGAGCATATCAAATTCTGGAGAGAGTTGGATCAGTTGCATACCGATTGGATTTACCTCCGAGTTTATCTCAGGTACACAATGTTTTTCATGTTTCAATGTTGAGAATGTATATGCCAGATCCATCTCATGTTTTGAGCCCAGAGGTAGTTCAGCTAGAAGAGAATCTATCTTATTAGGAACAACAGGTATAGATTTTTGACGATAGGGAGAATGTGTTATGGAATAAGGTGATTCATCAGGTAAAGGTTTTGTGGAAAAACCACATGATTGAAGATGCAACATGGAATCTGAAAATGTAATGAGGGATAAATACCCCCACTCATTCAATAAGTAAATAAATTGTGGGGATGAAATTTTCAAAAGGGAGGAAGGATGTAACATCCCAATTAAGTAATGAATAATAGATATTTTTATCTATGTCTGTTAATGAATTAGATAGTGTTTTAGAGGCTTAAAATTAGAATAAATCTAATCTTAAGCATGGAATACACTAATATTTTTAATAGATTGTTTTACTGCCTTTTGATGGAAAACCATTTTTAAATCAAACTTTTGACAATTTTATAAGCTCTATTTGTCAAAATAAACTTATTATTTATGATTGGGACATTGAAAATTACATTTTATAATTTTTTGGTATTTTTCTGCCAATGTTCATTTTTTTCATGAATAGTGAAAAATACTGCGTTTTAAATCAAAACTGCTTTTCCATCTAATTTAATTATATGGTTAGATCTTTTTAATTGGTTTAAAAGTTTAAATAGAATATATTTTTACCATTTAATCCAATAGTGGTCATTGGAATTAATTTCACTTTGAAATTGAACTTAAACTAGTGTCAATCTTTTGATACTTATTGTTTCATAAAGGTACGCTATTTGCTCTGACAGCGGGAATTAATTATTAAATTAATTAATGTAACTAATATGTTTTGAATTTTGTAAAATATACATCATTTTTTAATTCGGAATATCAAATATATCTTAGGGTGAAGTTTTTGGTATTTTTCTGAAAAACATCAATTTTGATGAATAGTGAAACCACTAAGTGGTACTTAAAAACTGATTTTCCGTTTAAATGAATTTTTTCCAACTCTGTGTTTTGAATTTCAAAAATCTGACATACATGGTTGTCATTAGGAAGTAAAATTTGGTTCAATGGGATTAAAATAATTTTTTGGTGAATAGTAATTTTTACGTTTTTAATCGTGATTAGAGGTAATTAGTGTAATTTAAGGTAAGAACAATGTTTTAATAATATGAAATGACCTAGACACATGTCCTACCCTTATTGGATGTGTCATGGCCGACCATGAAAATACATGGGTCAACTTGGGGACCCCATGGATCCACTTTTGAAGTAAAATGACATTAATATCTTTTTATTTAATGTTAAATTAAAAATGTCACAAACATGAGTTATTTTACTAAAAAAATTCTCACATGGGGTTATACAAGTTATATTTTTTACTATAAATATTAATTAAAAATCTAAAAATATTTCCTACATAATGATTTTTTTTTATTATTTTTAGACATTAAATAAATTAAATTATATATGAGATCATGATGATGCAACGATTACCTCATTAGTAAAGGATTTAAATAAAATGAAAAGATAATGTTAAAACTATAAATTAAACTTTTCAAAAACCTATTGTATGAGTATATTTGGTACCCTTATCACCTTATCCTATAAATACATCAATTTGGGTCCTTTAAAATCTGAAACGCATTTGAAAATAAAGTAACATTTGGTAACTTTCCAAGAGTGCCCCTCATCTCCTCTTATAAAAGGCCCCCACCTATACCTCTTTACCCACACCTATCAATCCTTTTGCTCGGACAAACCCTGATAATATAGTCTCTCCACATCTCTCTCTTACTCTTAGAAGCCTCACTTTGGGCAGAAGTCTTCCCAAGGAAGCCTTTGAGCTCAAATCAAAAAGAGTTACCCGTTTTAAAGGTAGTGTTTTCTCTTGTGCTCTTATGTTTTATTTTGCTTCTCTAACCCTCTAAAATATTTTTATTCCTTTATTTTGTAACAACACCAGTATCTTCAATATACTAGGATGTTGTTATAAGAAGTATTCGAGCTAAACTTACACACACCTACATCTAATGGTTAAAGAACATATTGTTTCTGTGGATGACGAATTTCTGCCTCACGAAATGATGATTGTTCAACACTCATATAACACATTTAAAGGTGGCCATTAACATGTCACTATATTTATATATGATATATAATATGTTTATGTTTTACTTAAGCTTCTGTATTTTTCATTTATGGCATACCTTTATGTTTTCCATTGTGGATAACGCGATATCTTCATTTTAGGAAGTGCGGACTACCGCCCCCTCAAAGTGATTTGATTCGTTAATACCATATGTGGTACGTATAAAGGATAGATTGAATGATATTATATATGATACAATACTATAATTATAATACTATTATGTATAATTATGTTTTAATTCCATTAAATATGAAATATAAATGGAAGTAGCGTTCATGAGTACGTACGGTTTACCATCCTCATGAACGGTGCATTTCATTTCTTACCTCTAAACGTTATGTAATATTATAAATGCATGTATATACTGGATATATATGATATATATGATATATACATCATGAGTATAACTCTAGATATAATGGATACATGAACAACTTGTAATTATAAAGAGTTTATTTTTGGCTCAAGTAGCAATGATCGATAAAATGTCTGTTATTAACTTAAATAATTACATAGTGTTCATGACGTGGTAATAAGTGATATAAAAGGAATAATGAACTTGAAAAAGGTTCTTAATCAAGTATAAATTTACTCAAGTTTATTATTCAGGAGTTTAAAAAACGATCGAGTCAAGTCGGACCAGAGGTACGGGACTTCATCTCAATCTCCTTTCATTGAGGCATATTTTTGTTTTATACACAACCTTCTTTTATATGGTGTATAAACCCCTTTGACTTTTACGTTTATCCAAAAGGAATATTTTTTATAAGAATTGTTTTATTAAATGACAAAAGGGAATGTTTTTGTCGTACGTATGCGGCGACAATGACATCTCTGCCGCCGTGACCATTATTTGAGTTTCAGATTCCTCTACAAGCCATACCCTTTTTTTAAAATGAAAAAAAATAAATACGATGTTTTACTTTTATTTTATTTTGGTATTGAAAACGGTTTTCAAAATGTTTTTATATCAATGTGTTGTATTGATATCCTGTGGTTGAAAAATGAAATTTTATGTTTCCTTTATGCATGTTTTATGTGATACGATTATGTTATGGTTCATGGGAATTATTATGAAGACGGGTGGTTCCGTGATAAACTAAGGGCGGGTGAGCCCGATATAGCTCTCTGATGCATTGGGTAACGCGAATGAGTTAAACGTTAAGGTTTCTCCGAAGAGATTTAGGGAATATACTGTGATGGGTAATCCAAACGTAACCAAGAGGGTTACTCCCTATGTAAGAATGTTATGAATGCCTCAAGTTACCTTTATGCCTTATTATTTTTATGATTTATTCATGACTTGATGAGGTATGTGATTTTGTTTTATGAGTAAAGTATTATTTCATGCATGGACTAATGTTTTCAGTTTAGATTTTTTTTATAACCCTTACTGAGCTTATTATGCTCATCCAATGTTTTTGAAATGTTTTTTTCACAGGTCAAGGGAATGGTACATGATATGATGATAGTTTCATGGAAGTGTCAAAAAAGAATCCATGTTTTATTTTAAATATGTTTCCTTTGATGGGAAAAATTAATACTATCTTTTATGTAACCACTTCGTTTAAATGTGGAATGTAATGCATGTTTTATGATCTAATTCTATAAAACTCTAAACCTAAAAAGATCCTCAATGTGTAATCTTGTGATAACTCAAGATTAAGTAAGGTTTAAGGCTGGGGCCTTATACCTACTCATCACAAATAACATATAGATCAATTTAATAAATTTTAAAGACAATATGAATGTTTTTTATCAATTTTGAGTATTTCAGTTGTGGTTTTACTAAAATTTCAATTTAAATTCAAAACATGCACATTGAGTCTTACTGATGACATTGTTTATTGGTTTGTCCTAAGACTAATTCCTACTTGTCAAAATGACTTAAAAATTACTTTCCAAAATCATCAATATAATCAAAGTTTTTTTCTTGGTTTTTAGTGAGTGACACACATTTTGAACTAAAATGTAAATTTTAAACTCATAATGGCCACTTTGAGTCATATCGGGTACACAATGTATCAGATTGGGGTGCAGATAATTCATGCACATCAAAAATGACTTATGGATCATTTATATAAATTATCAAAATGATATTGATGTGTTTCCCAATTTAGAGTTTTTTACATTTCTTTTTTACTAAAATTAATTTCAATTTTAAAAGAAAACACTTGTAGTCATACTAATCACATCATGTGTCAAATTGAGGGTGGTCGATTCCTACATGTCACAAAATAATTATGGATAATTTTCCTATTGTAACAAAAAAAATAATGTTTTTTATTTGTTTTGAGTTTGAAACTTGTCTTTTTTACAAAATTTTATTTTAAACTTAAAACACACACTTTGAGTCATACCGGTCACATCATGTGTTAGTATGATTTGATGCTAATTCCAATATGTTACGAATGACTTATGAATAGTTTTCCTAAATTATCAAGAAAATATGAGTGCCTTTTCTTAGTTTTCTATGAGTAACACCCATTTTGAACTAATAAGTCATTTTTAAGCTGATAACGACCACTTTGGGTCATATCGAGCACAATATGTATTGGATTGAGGTGAGGCTAATTCCTACCCATAAAAATTGTCGTGTGGGTCATTTTTCTAATGTATAAAAAAATCCAAATGATTTTATCCATAATGAGTATGTCCCTTTTTTACTAAAATGTCAATTTTAAATAAATAGACACACATGGAGTCATATCAGTCATAGTGTGCATCAGATTTAGGTTCAAATAATTCTTACACATCATAGAAGAGTTATAATTTTTTTCCTAATGTATCAAAATAATCTAAATATGATATCACACTTTTGATTATGTTGCTTGTATTCTTTACTAAAATGTCATTTTAAACTTAAAATATACAATTTGAGTCATACTTATCACATCGTGTGTCGGTTTGATGTGAGACTGAATCCTACATGTCAAAAATGACTTCTGGATCATTTTAATAAATTATCAAAACAATTGGAGCATGTTTTATTGGTTTTCAGTGAGTGAAAAATGTTTGGAACCAAAATTTCAATTTGAAACTGATAACAGACTCTTTGAGTCATACCGTCTACACTGTGTATCATATTTTGGTGAGGATAATTACTACACATTAAAAATGAGCTACATATTGTTTTACTAAAGTAACAAAACAATATAAATGTTTTTTTCTCAATTTTGAGTGTGTGAATTGTCTTTTTTACAAATATTAATGTCAATTTTAAATAAAATGACACACCTAGAGTCATACTAATCAAATCATGTTTCAGATTTAGGTGAGGATAATTCCTACACAAAAAAAATTATAATTTAGGGATCAGTTTCATAAAGTATCAAATCAATCTAAATGTGTTTGATAAGTTTTGTGTTTTTCACTTATAATTTTTACTAAAATGTCATTTTAAACTAGAAACATGTACTTTCAGTCATACTAGTCCCATCATGTGTCATATTGAAATGATATTAATTCATGCACGTCAATAATGACTTCTGAATAGTTTTACTAAATTATAAATCCAATAGGATCTATTTTTCACATTTTTTAATGACTAACACATATTGAACAAAAATGTCAATTTTAGATTAATAACTACTAGTTTGAGTGATATCAGGCACACCGTATATCATATTGAGGTGATACTGTTTAATATATGATAAAAATGACTAATGAATCATTTTCTAAAATTATCAAAACAATATGAATGTGTTTGATATGTTTTGAGTTTTTCACTTATCTATTTTACGAAAATGTCAATTTTAAATAAAAATACACACTTGGAGTCATATTGGTCACATCGTGTGTCCGATTGAGTTACAGTTAACTCTTATAAATCACAAATGATATATGGATCATTTTCATAAAGTATCAAAACAATCTGAATGTCTTTTATCAGTTTTGAGTATGTGATTTTTTTGAAATAAAATTTAAATTATAAACTAAAAACATAAATTTGAAGTCATATAGATCAGAAATTGAATCAGATTGAGGTGATTCTGATTGACCCATTTTCTTGTATCCATTATCTTAGTTTCATCCTCGAAGTCCAATCTCTCATGAGCATGAGAATAATTGAAAAAACCACCCCAAATAGAGTAAAAGAATCCATAGATATAAGAAAATAATTATTATGTTATTAAAACTATAAAGAAATAAATTAAATAAAAATTGAAAACAATACATTAATAAAATTTCTATTTTAAACTAAAACCACACAATTTTAGTCATATTGGGTACATCGTGTATTATATTGAGGTATGGTTCATTCCACTATGTATTTTTATACTTTAGTGCATTAAAAATTCTACATTATCTAACAATATTTCTATTTGATAACCTAGAATGTTGAATGCATGGGAGAATAAAAAGAAAATTTCATCTTCATGAGTGCATCATCCATGTTGAGTGTATGATTATAGTATATGTGGGAATCATCCTTGTTGATGAATTAATTTCTACATGATCTCTATGAAAATTAAAAAAATTAAGAATCATATAAATTTATAAAGAAATTAACAAAATTTTTTATAAAATGATGAGAAAACAAACTAAATAAGTAGTATGATTTCAAATATTCATGATATATGTGTACATTCTGACACCAAGTATGCTTCTCAGTAATTTTTGAACAAATATATTTCAACTTTGGAATATTAGTATTGCTGACACCCATAATAGTACTAGGAAAATATAAATTCACAAATGATTAATAAATATTTTATAATAAATATTAAGTATCTTCAAAAATACCTCTTTAGGGCTGTTAGTTTATTTATGGTATATGATATCTCTCATAAATTTCCAAAAATAATAAAAACAATATTTTCCATTAATTTATTTCAGAAAATTATTAAATATTATAAATTATGTAATTGTTTTGTTATGTGTTTTTATCCTGAAATCTTATTATACATACCATAATACTTATCCACTTATAGAACTATATAGGATCATTGTATGCTTAGACTATCCTCGTTCCATTATTTTGATGATATTTAAACACCGCACTATAATAACATATTTCTCATAAAAACAAAATAAAAAATATATAACATGAAGATTAGTTCTAAAACATTGGATGTAGTGTATTAAAAAATGAAAAAATTCCTCACATGTGGTCGGATTGTTGGGTATCTATTTAGTGAATATAGTTTATAAATATTTGGAGTATCCAAATTGACTTCAATGAGTACTCAATACTTCCTCAAAATTTTAAAAATAATATGTACTAAAATGAATGAAAATATTTATTATAGGAATAAATTGTAGTGTTTATCCCCTGTATCATTGGTAGTAAGATGATTTTGTCATACGTAGGTTTTCTTTCATATATTACGGCTATTTCTTACACTATTTCTTCAATTTTATCTGAATTTAAAAAGGTTAGTAGTGTAGATGTGATGCGATGACTAATGGTTCCATATTTATATTCATAGGGGTCTTCATTAAAATATTATTGATATAGATTCCAAAAAAAATATTTATTGTATTTAGTTATAATCTATATAGTAGATCATATATTAGAAAAAAAAATCATAAAAATACACCTCATGTAAACATTTACAATTGAGAATCCTAGAAAGTCAAACATAATGATTTCTTTGACATTCAAAATAGAAATTTAGTTTGTAATGTCCTCTGTGAACATTTTTTATTCAAAATATAATATGAAATTACTGCCACTTTGTGACCATGTATCTGTGCGAACCTTAAATTTTTTGTAAATGCAGATATTTAATGGGTGGGGTAATGATGATTTGTGAAGATATTTTTGATTAATCAGTTGATCATTTAAATACTTTTAATTCTACCACTCATTTCACCCCATTCCCTTTGTCCATCTATAATAACATTCATTGGTTCAAACCTTTTTTATTAATTTTTAATGGGTTTTCATTTAAAATAAATTGGAAATGAATACCTCCTTATCGATATGTTTTTTAAAAGATCTAATGACCATGATATAAATGTTATAATAGCCTTCATGACCATATTAATATCTACATCATCATGTGGAACAATTAACTCATCACTCGACTTATGATTTACATTAATCATTACTCTCACATGAACTATTGTATGTTTTTCTATGTGTCTATTATCTTTATAGATATTGAAAAACATATACCTCAAAACAAGGCAATAAGTGGGTTTCGATAAATATAAATCACAATAATTTTCACCCTATAGAATATTAGTTTAGTAGAGGTATTAGTGTATTTTTAAATCAAATTAAAAATAAAAAATTATGATAATATTGATTACCTCATTTATGATATCTCTTTGAGGGGAATAGATCACCTCAAATTTGGTGGGGTGGTGGGGGATCTTCTCGCAAAGGATGTTCATGATTTGTTTCTTTTCATTACTTCCTTCCCATAAAATTTTCTAGCAACATGGACTAACAATTAAATATTTCCTCAAGATAAGATAATCATGCATGAAACTCATCTATTTTTTATCTTTATCCCCCAGTTCATTTCTTTTCTCAAAATATGCTCAGGGTGTTACTCCAAAAACTGCACTTATGATGTGGCCATACTGTTTTGGATTCTTCAATACCAGTGATAATAGATTTTCATCAGGTATATCTGATTATGATTCATGTGTCTAAGTTAGATTACAAAATATAGGAAAATATGTAATAATTATTATTTGATACCTCTTTAGAAAACAAATTTTTATTATGTCATACTTACACATGATTCTCATTCTTTTGCGTACATTCATCTATTAGTATCCCATATTTATTTACATGACCCTCCTTCCATAGAACATGACATGGGATGGAAGTGGATTTGGATTTGGATTCATCAATCTACATATAATCTTAGGAATATAATTTTTTTGTTTCCTCATTTCACATAAAATAATTAAAATAAATTTAAAATATGTTCAAATTTTCTTCAAGTGAAGCATACCATGTCCTTGACTTATAGTAGGGGTACATTGAATTGGATTCCCATTTATTATTTTCAGAACTCAATTGTTATTTAATAAATTTACAAATCTTAGTCAAAGTGATTAATACATGTATTTTCAAAAGATGTATTTAGATCCACAATGTACCTAAAAGGATGTCTCCTCATGATAAACAATAAACACATCCCATGTTTCTTAGATTTTCTAGTGTACATACATCTGTAGTGGGTGCAAGTTTATATTTTTTTTAGCATCTTTGAGAAGAAACTTTGTAAATATTTTACAAAAGACTATATGAGACTTTCTAGGAAGAATTAATATAAATTTATTTGGTGATGATCTATTATAAATGAAATACATAGTGGATAACTATGAGTAATTCAATGTTTAATTATATTGTTATTTAGTAAAATAAATGAAGGATATCATAATGTTACCCTAATATATTTCTAAGTCCCTGTCTTAAGAATAGGAATAACATTGTATCATGAATCTATATGAATCGACACATGCTTCCAGTTGGTGAGAACTATGAAAGTACTAAACATGACCATGTTGAGGTTAGCATCCTATACATGTGAATTCTATCCAAACTCAAATTTGATTCAATTATTTCTCACCTTAATATTTTTTTCTAAAACCATCATGATACAATGATACTATTTTTTTGGTACATTGATTGTTCACCTTCTACCAATACCTTGGGTTCAACATTATCAATATGTTTTTCATTTGGATTAGTAGCATCAGGATGTGTAGACGGTTGTTTTTCCTCTACATTGGGATCACTAGCTGGTTGAGAAACCTGTTGTTCCCTAGGATTAGGAGAATTGTCATGTGCAAAAGACATTTTCTATAGAGGTGGTAGAACATTTAATTTACATTACATAAATTTAATAATGAATAGATAATAACATGAGGTAACACAATGTGCATCACAAAAAAATATAAGCTATTTATTGAAATCCCTTTTTTGAAAACGTTTAATGGATTTGACACCTCCATTATGTATCCAAATCCATTCATTATGGTCTCCTCTAACATACAAGACCACATATACATTAGGATCACTAAGAAATTATTTCAATGTCCCAATGAAAGGGTCATCCTTAATTGAATTTTCATATGACCCTTCAGTTGTTTTAGTCAATAACATAATAAATACAAGACCCCGACTACATTAGGACCAGTATGAAATTATTTCGATGTCCTAATGAAAGGTTCATCCTTAATTGAATTTTCATATGACTATTTAGTGGTTTTGGTCAATAACATAATAAATGATCACTTTCTAGGTTGTGGGATCTGAAAGATTAAATATATGTAATGCCTATGATTTTATTATATATAGTTTTAATTTGTACCCTTCCTTACTAAAATCCATTTTTATGAGTCTCAATTAATTTATTTTAATATAAATATTATTTTAAACGTGATATCATTGAAAAATCAGCACTTGTATGGTTATATAACAGAACTCCCATATTTGTTTGATGATGCCAAAGTATGACAGATTCAAATAAATTGGATTTATATCTTTGGTACTAGATACAGGAATCGCTTTATCCATAAGTGTAACTCCACTATATTTCAGGGTAATTCATTCCTCATGTTAATTTTTATAGAATGTATAACCACTAATTAAATAATCTTTTAATAAAATACATTCACACTTGGTCCTCTCACTAGCCATCGAAGTCATTAAAAATTGAATTCAAATTTTCATCTATGTCCATAAAAATATGGTCTCAAAACCCTTATATAAACTATTTATTATGTTTATTTGATATCCATATTCCATCCCTTGATGGATTCAAATTCTGAAAAATTTATTTTTTGGGTTTCAATGTATGGGGAAACTCATAAAATATTATAAAAAACATAAATGTGGGCCTAATCCTGATTTATAATAGTGATTATGAAAACATTTATTCTAGAAATTACTATACCCACAATCTTCCTAGTGTGATGATATTTTGGTATACAAATTATTTCTGTACTAGATATATAGTTAGTACAGAATTTAATTGATACCTCAATAATATATCACTTCACAATTAAAACTTCTCAGTGACTTCAATTTTTGAAATACTATTTCAAAATCATCATATACCATTCAATGGGGTACATACATCTTTAATTTATAGGAAAACATAGTTGAATATCTATTACAAAGAGAACAATCAAGTGAACCATCATAAAAAATAATTATACATATAAGAATATTTCCAATTCACATTATATGATGTAAATTTTCTTTTCCAAAGTGGCCTATTTTTATGGTTCTATAACTCTGATACATATATATTATAACAATAAAAATAACTTTGTTAATGTATGATAGTAATTCTTGGGGAAAATTAAAAGTAAAGAAAAAATTATTAGAACAAGAATCAAAATATGAAAGTCATGTGATTTTAGACCCTTTAACTTTAAAACAGTCATTGAAATGATATTCTTAATATTTGATGAATACCCCTATAATACCAATAAATCATTAAAAAGATTGGCAGACCAATATCTCTCGTGTCTGGAAAGAGTGTAAGTAGTTAGAGGAGGAAAATATTATTTTTCACCTTTCATTGGTGCCAACTCTTTTTGTATTCCAATGTCAATCATGTCCAACCAAGCCTTATTTTAATCCTTTATTTTTTTCATCTGTATTTAGTAACATGCCAATGAAACTACATATACCTTTTATTCAACATTAATAACATCAAAAAATTCCTGATGTGAGTATGGTAATTAAAAAAAATAAACCCTTTTATCAAATGGTCTTCATATGTTTTTTTAAAAGGATTACCAGAATCAGTGTCTGTATATTTTACTTTATCAAACATTTGATCACATGTTAAAAGAAATAGTGTCTTATGTTCTTCTGAACTCCCATCAAATGGTGTCATTCATGATGATACGTTTTTGTCGGGGCATAAATAAAAAATGTCCTATAAACACCATATTCAATGAATTTTTCAACATAATTGACTCTATTGCTTATTCAAAAATGAGAAACCCTTTAGTTTCATTAATTTTGTATCCTGTAAAATTTTCATAAGTAGGAAATTGATTTATTATCCTGTACAGCATGGATCTCAACATGAAATATTCACTTATATAAGCGTCATACAACTTAACACCAGAATACCACAATAATTTCAAATCATTGATCAATAGATCAAAATAAACATCAATATATATACTCAGTTGTTTTGGTCTAGATATAAGTAGAGATAACATAAGTTATTTTTGTTCCATGAATCACAGTCCATGTATTGTGAGTGTTTCATTGAAAACCAAAAGGATTCACTCCATCTATAGATAGTTAAAGATGAAGGTTTATCGGCTCATTTTAGAATTTAGGATACTCATGATCAATTTTCTTTCAATGAGGAGAGTCTACTTGGTGATGAAGTTTCCCATATTTTTTTCTTTTATTTGTGTTATACGTCAATTGTCTTATAGTATCATCACTTCTATATAGGTACTTATAACTTGTAATGATTAGAAATTACCATACAACTTTCATAGGACCTAATTCATCTTTCTTATATATAGACGCACCACACTTTGGGAATTATTTAAGTGATTTTTGTTTCTTGAGAAACAGTGTACGATTATTTGGATAGGCATGTATTCTTTTAGTGATCATACCCATTGAACATAACATTCATTTACTATCATATGTTCTTCTAGGATGATAATTATCTTCTGGGATGGTATCATTCAAGATACTAAGTCGTTCCATAAAAAATAAATCACTCCATCCATTGACAATAATTAAATAATACAACTTTAGTGTGGATAAAAATTTTGTATATTTATTAAAACCAAGATACAATTGAATCTTTCTACAACACTATAACTTCTTAATCAATTTTGGAAAATAATTAAGTTCTTATTCAACTATCATTATCATTTAATCAATATGATATTCTTATTCATTAACTCTTATAATCACATCCATGATAAGGTATTCTTCATTGTAAACACTTGTAATCATAACAGATGATCTATAAAATGTAGTATTGTCTCAGTCACTAGCTACATTCACATTTTAACTATATTTAGACAAAACATTATTACTTAAATCAATTCAATGATATATAGAGTGTTCTTACAACTCCTTTAGACTAATTAGTCTTGAATAACAATAGTGTAAGTAGGTAAAATGTATTTGAGAAGGGTCACATGCATGATCCTTTGCAAACATTAGGAACTCTTTCACCCCATCTTCATAATCTTCTATCATATGATTTCCATTCGTCCATTTTCGATTCATATCCATCCTAATTGGTTTCCAAATATTTATCATTAACAAAATAAATAAATAATAAAAACAGGGAATTTTAAATAAGGGGAACCCAAAATATGAATGTTTCAAATAATGTCAAAATACTTTAAAGGAAATAGCTAATGGAATTTAAGAAAATAATTACTCTATTGGTGGTAGGTGTTATCCTCTGAATTCATCTACAATGATCATTGGTACATGGTATGGAATAACTACTGCTCAGGGTAGTTCAACAAATATACAAGCATGTATAAAAGAGATGGGGGGTGAGTCTCATGCATCCAAATGAAATAATAACTATTTGGTTAATGAAGCTGGTAAGGATAACATCTATCTCCTTAAATCTAAATGTTACCAGGATGGGGAGTTGTTGAAGTACCAAATAACATTTTTTTTTTCTATAGTTGAATAATGAACCATCGTCTGTATAATACCAATAATGGGATCATTGATTTGAGTGACCATGAGAAAGCTCATTTGGATTATCCTACACACACTCATACTAAGATAAATATTAAATTTTTAAACATTCTAGGAAATCCGTAAATTAATCCATGAAAAGGAAAATTATTTGTTATGAGGAATGAATTTTAGTATCACTTAGCTTCTTGTGAGGCCACGGTTATAGGACTGAAGTTATGATGGATATCCTATGGTTTGGATAGAGTCAGTTACATTCCATGTCCATGGTGTTATTATCAAACTATATTATGTAAGAGGTGAGATTTGTTGTATCTAGGAGGTATTTGAAAGCTAATATGATCATATAAGTATTGATACCACCCTTTATCCTTAAACATGAATGATTTTATAAATATAGATATCAATATTCCTATTTAGAAAACTCACTAACTATTTTTAAAACTGATCCATTTCCAGTTTGAACCATGATTTCAAGATTTTAACTGTAGCCAACCCACATTCAAAAGAATAGCTTGCTTATTATACAATATTTTATGTATAACAACTTACATATATATATTTACATGAAAATATTATAAAAGACATTATTTGAAAACCATTTTTATAAAATAAAATATTACTACTGAATATAATATTGGTTTTAGAAATAAAAATAAAATTGTATTTTTTAAAATATTTTCAACACTCAAAATAAATATAGTGAATACAATTCGATTAATAGTACAAAAAAAAATTAACAATAAAATGACCACCATGAATGAATCATAAAAATAAGTGGTAATGTAGGCAAGATAAATTATTTTCAATTATTTAACAGTAGAATACATAAAAATAAAATTGATTGTTTAAAAAATATTGGAATTATAAATAAAATTCTAATCAATTAACATTTTTTATTTGATAGAATTCTTAAAACTAAATTTTGATATAGTTTATTCAATATATAATTTTAGTTAAAAATATGTCGTGTATCAAAATAGGAAGCTTGAGGGAGTTTGATTCAACCACACACGGGGCTAGAAGATGAAACTGTTTGGAATAGCATAGAAAACACCTATGGTTTGAGTGGTAATGTTCGACGTGGACTTTTTGATGATGGTGAAATTTCATGCTAGATATGGTAGATGTTTTGGTGGTGATGTAATGTGCATTGGAAATATGATATGCCACCTAGGGATTCTTGGGTCAAAAAAGAAGATGATCAATCGTGGCTGAGGTGAATCGTGAAGTCTCTTACCCAAAATAAAAAACAAGGAGGACTGAATCGAGACTTCAAGCTTGAGGAAGACATTAAGATGAGGTGAAAAAACCGAACAACCATGTGCATTCAGTGAACAGATTCCAGGGTGCTAACAAAATTTATCTACAATAACCATAGATTCAAAGAGTATTGTTTCCTCAAGAAAGTAGACAAAGAGAGAGAGTGGTAGTAGTAGTAGGTTTCATCAAGAGTGGTAGCAGAATTAGGATTCCATGATAGCTTGAAGGTGCAAGATTGGAGACTCTATTAGGGTTCACATTATTAGATCAGTTAAGGATTTTATTAGTGCTTCCAAAAAATCACTGATAAAACTACTTTTCATCATCACTAAAAAGAACTGATAATGATCTAATTTTAATAATATATTTATTTATTTACAATTATCATTATAAATAAATATATTTTAAAATTATTCTATATATTTATAAATATTTTTATGTATTTAAAAATGAATTTATATAATTATATATATATATATAATTATATATATTTATAAAATTAGAAATATATTAAATATATTCATTAATTAAATATATTTATTATAATTTAATAATTATTTTTATATATTTATATTTACTTATAAATATTTCTTTGTAATTATAGGTATATTTATATATTTACACATATTTATATAATTATATATATTTATTAACTTATATATATATATATATACTGGGTCCTTGGGGGAATAATTACATTCAAACACACACACGCCACACACACAGGCTGGAGAGGTATTCCGTAGCCCCGCTAATGGGATATCCCACCTATCTAGCCTTAATTATTTAGTACATGGACCATAGTCCCAGTAAGCATGAAGCCCAATACATGGATTGAATGCCTAATGCAATGTCGTTCTTGCATCATCCTACCTACATCACCATGCATACGTCATCGTTTACGTCACCACAAACATAATTGAATAGTACCTATGCCTAATAGGGCTTGATCCTAGGACCTCATGGATTCCAAGAAGAAGCCTTTACCAATTGAGTACGGGCTCAGTGGCAAAAAAATATATATTTATAAAATTATAATAAATATATTTATTATTTTAATATATTTATTATACTTTTATAATTATTTAAATATATATATTTATTTCTAATTATAATTATAAAAAAAATATTTAAAAATATTTCTATATAATTATTAATATATTTTTATAATTATATATATTTGTATAAATATATAAATATATAAAATTATAATAACAATATTATATATTTATCTATATTTATTATAATTTTATAATTATTTAAATAATTAAATATTTTTTATAATTATAATTATGAATAAAAATATTAAAATTATTTATATGTAATTATGAATATATAATTATAAATGTAATGAAAATATTTATTATTTAAATTTATTTTTTATAATCTTTTAATTTTTTAAATATTTATTCATTTATTTATATTTATAATTATAAATAAATATATTTAAAACTATTTATATATATATTTTGTGAAAAGGTATGGGAAAATTCCCTTTGTTGAATACAAGAAAAAAATTAAATTAAAATATGGGGTCATACATGAAAAAACTACCCACATCAATGAACAATCAAAGACCAAGATTTTCTCTAATCTAAATTCCAACCATGTCTTCCTTATCACGAATTTCATTCTAATCAATTCGTCAATTCCCACTTATGCAGTCTTGACCCCTGAGATGACAACCTCTCCTCTAAGATTTAGCTTTTTGTAAGAGGCCTTTAATGATAATGCTCTCTAAGGTAGCATTCTCAGCCTCTGATTGTTTCTTCGTCCTCTTGGATGAATTATTAGTCAAAATCCCTTCAAGTATTGTCTTTGTGTTAGTCTAAGCTACATCAACCTATAAACCACATTTTGTATATCATTATATCTTTTTAAGGGCTCTAAGATTCAGGACAACATCTTTAGGGAAGGCACCTGAACCTCTTCTACATGAGATTCATTTTTTACCTTCATTGAGAATTTCAATCACTCTAAAGTGGTTTTTGGTACATAGATTCTCCTTACATCATTCTTTTATTCCTTGTGAAATTTTGCATTTACATCCACTTGAATCATCAGGTTAGACATGAGAAACCTATTTTCATGAGCTTTCTAGAGGATCTATATGAATAGGAAGTATACAAGGGACCAAATCCATCTCCCCCAAAGGTTGTCCATGATCAGAAGAGATTTATCTGGACATCTTTAAAGGAACCAATTGAAAAACATCATTATAAACTTAGAAATTTTATAAAGATTGTTTATTTCAATATGAATTACTTTTTCTATAATCTTCCACAATACCACAAAGAATAACATTAATGTAACTACCCATAGGAATGTTAGTATCCATAATGTGGATAGGAAGAAGAGAAGTTTTGAAATCCAAAGAGATTTTTTCCTTAGATGAGGAAATTTTCATACCTTATATGTCACAATAACCTTCCACTTTCAATGGGACACTATCATAAGAAACAATAACTTTCCCCCCAAGGAAGGACATACCTTCTTTGCAGTAAGAGGATAATCCACCTACTTAAAATATGAAGAATTAGTTCACTTTTTTAGAGGGGGACAACCTATCATAACCAATATACTCTTTATATCTATCATAGATAGTCCATGAAATTCATCTACCATCATTCCATACTTCTGAATAACATTTGATAGTTTTTGATTTTCACTTTCATTCAATTTTTTCCCTTTCATATTTCTTGATGAAATCATCTGTTCTTGAAGGAAATATTGTTCAAAAAAATATTGAGCCCTTACTTCATTAGTTGATTTTCTATCCCAATCCAGCCAATATTCATCAATTGCAGCCCATGACCTTGTATTCACTCTCCCAAGTTGATTAGTTGCAGGATTCTTTTGAGGGACTGAGGAAGGTAAAACCTCAATAGAATTTTAATTCCTCTCTACTAATCCCAAATCAAGTGATTTGAATCTCACTATTCTTGGAGAGTTCCCTCCAACTACGTCCACAAAGAGGCTAGAGAGATTTTGTTGATCATAGTATAACTTCTCCATTGGAGGTAGAGAAACACGAGCAAAACCATTGATAGGACTATTTACCTCCTGAAAAATAGCCCCTTCATAACTGTCATGCATAGCTTCATATGCAAAAAATATGAGGTTTCAAGCCTTTTAATTTCATAAAACATTACAGCTCCCCATGGCCTTTTTCAGAACAAAAATAATATATCAAATACATTCTTCAATTAAATTTCTCATGTCTAATTCTCCTACAATCAATACAGTACTTTGGGAGCCTCTCATATTCAATTATCAAATCAAATTCATGATATTCAGTTGCAATAACCAATGTATCAACAAGAGTCAAATTACAGTTTTCCTCAATGAGGAGATGATCATAATTATCAAATATGGATAATTCAGTCTCCCTATCCCTTTTGATGGAGATTATGGTAGCCTGATCAATATCATACAGAATCCGAGGATGGAAAATAATCCAGTAAAGTTTATGGGGTTTTAACCCTATTTTCATGAAAGAGTTACTTACCTCCTAAAAACTAAGATCAGTATTATAGAGGCACATCATCTTCATGCCACCAGTCATCATTAGCTGTCATACCCCCCCACCCAAATAGTGAGCCTCGTGGAACCCCTTTGGCTATCAGATTCCATGCATTGGATGAATTACCCCACCTACAGCTAGATACAACCAGGTTGATTCCCTATAATAGATTTCATAGTCTGATTCTGACTAACCCCCTCTGTTTAGTGTGGGTCCACTTATTCCATGATCATTTTCCCACACAATCCAATAGTCACACTAGCATTATTAGATGCTAGACCATACACACCTCAAGTAAATTTGGAGCAAATTTTGAAGCGATTCTGTAACAAAACTACTTTTATATGAGGTTTATATACATTAAATTTAAGTATAATACTTTTTTCTCAGACTTAATATGGATACCTAATGTGTTCACAGAAGTCTCGAGGGTGTTAAGGGCTTTTTTGGATATTGGAACCCCAACCTGTAGAGATAAGAACTAGGTCATGTGATTAGTAGAAACCATGAGAGAAAGTACAAATGGTTTCTATTAACCCTATAGAGATTTTCAATGTGAAAATTAGTTTTCATGGTCTTCCCTAACCATGTATACAAACTATGTGAGTTCCCTCTTCAGGTAGTTATGTGTGCATGGTTGGCGCCCAGTTTGGAAAACCGTGCAGCCAAACCATGCGACCCATTAATTTTTGGGTGAGATTACAATTCTTACCTTAATAAATTATTAACGCAACCCACATCCTACTTTATTCATTCCATCATACATGGGATCATTTCATTATATCATTCATATCTCAAGCTCTTTCAAGCTTGCTTCTTCAATATATATTTCGTCTGGACTACTATTTGAACACCATTAGTCCTGTTGGATTTGTGTTGATAATATCTTCATTCATCTTACATTGTTCACTATTTTTTAATCTTGGAGGATTTATTTAGGTGTATAATCTTATGACCTATTTTTAGGACATTCATCTATTTTTCCATTTTTTCCCAGTCTAGACCAATCTAAAGGTCGATATTGGATGAGTACTCCTCTACAAGTATAAGGTAGGTGGTCTAGTTATTATCTCTCAAAGTTGATATTTTCTATAATATGTGTTGTTAATCCCCAAGTCAGTTTCACCATGAGTTTACACTTAATTGAATATGTATTATATTGGTTTCCCTTCTTGAAACCAAATGATTTGATTAAACCTAATTCATATTGAGATCATACACCTCTAAGTGATACACCCATATGGGTGTGGCATTTTTCATGTCTAATTTTCATTCACGATCAAATAGACACAAAATATATTTGTCTGTTTGGATTTACTTCTAAATGGTGATATAATAATTTTTAATGGATAAATATGGTGTTGTAGCACAACTAATACACATATCAATTTAATATGAATTAAATAGAAAAGAGTGGTGGGAACACAACACCGAATTAAATGGGACAACTCTTATGCCATTATTATTATTAAATTTTAATGATTTTTAAATTAAATATTAGATTATATTAAAACCTTGACTATTTATAATTGATATGATGCAGAATAGAGACCCTTCCATTATAATTTGGGTATGGAGACCCTATTCTTAATAAATGGGCATGAAGACACTCTTTAAATCGTTTTGTAGGGGAATGGAGTCCCTTCTACTAGTATTATGATATGAGCATTGAATACATATACTATGATACCTAGAATGACATCCCTATATATTGATACAGGCATGGAGACCGTTTATAAATTTGATACAAGTCATGGATACCTAATGATATTATATTGGGCATGGTGACCCTTATGAATGTGATACCGGTCCAGGCATCCCCTATTACTATGATACATGGAATGGAGACCCTATGATTTGATATTGGGAATGGTAACCTTATTACTGTGATAATGGGAATGGAATCCCCTATTCTTGTGTTACTGTGCATGGGTACCCTTACTACTATGATATTGGGCATGGTGTCCCTTGATACATGCGATACTCATTTTTAAGCTTATGGAAGCCTATGTCATTCCTCGAATCTATTATAGTAGTAGTATCCAAATATATGGTTATAGACCTCACTATGTATATAGTCCATATATTTGTATAAATATTCCTACTTGTTCATATATATTATGGAATGGGATAATGTAGGTATTGTTCGCCTGATTTTCCTTTAGGAACCAGAATCAACCCATTTACAGTTATTATTATTTCTTTTCATTATTATATCTAGACATGTCCATTTTATGTAAAAGGACTGGATATTTATAGATTTCATTATTGGTGGCCTACTTAGTATATCGTATGCCATATCTGGGCTGTTGATGGTACCTTGGTAGACTATATGCTTGTTGGTGCAGATAAGGGGAAGCGTACTCTTATTGATGTGTGACTTCTTGTATGACTTAGAAGTGAACCTTGGTAGAAAATGAAAAGTTCGGTGCTCAGGATTATTTTGATAGATTTTTTCCTTTTTGTTTCTTTTTAATATCATGTATAGTATTGACCGCATACTTCCATATATACATGTTTTCCTTATTTTGTAGAGACATGAAATCATCATCTTTTGTGTATGATTCAGATTACTACCTTTGATTATTATTTAGTTCTTGAATGTTTATAAATAATTCTATTGTATTTATTATTATTGATATTCTTATACTATTTATCCATTTATTATATCATTTTTCAACTCTATCCATAGGAAATAGTCTCCTCATGGACACACCCCAGGCCCTCGTTTCTAGTCGGTATCCTCTTCCATATGGGGGGAATTCTTGAGGCCATATGGACCACCAGTTTGGGGCACCTCTAAGTGGCATCGAGGTTGGGGTGTCAAAAAGTAGTATCATAGATTTTATACTATTGAATTACTATTTATAGACAATATATAGGATATTTAAAATTCCTTGGTACATGGTAATAAGCTGTGTCAGGGAGTAGTTATGCCAGATTTAGGGAGATACCATGTTTCTTGGAAGAAGAAACTATTTTTCTCCATTATTCCTATTATAGTTGATTTGATTCCACTATAAAGTGAATCACATGATAGTTATTATGATTGAATTATCCTTACCATCCTTGGATTGATGACATTAGTGAAAGGAAGCAACAATTATGCATGATTGTAGGCACCTTTTAGGAAATCCACATGCCAGGAATATATCATTCCATATTAGAGCATTTTATTTCTTTCATTACTTGTGACTTTTATGAGTGCGTTGAATACTATAAATATAATTAAATAACGTTTTATAAATGGATTTAAGATACATAATTGGTATATAGAGTGCCTTTCAAAAACAAAACTGTGTTTTCATTATTAGGTTATAGTAGACACCCTAAGAAGTTAATTATAGAATGTTGAGTCATGGGAAATTCTATACATAGACTAGAACGTGTTATAGTTTGCGTTAATTGTATGCCACACTTCAGTTAATGAGTTGTATGGGTCGTTATCTACCAGAAGTGGTGATCGATTTGGTTTAACTATTTAAATAGAATGGTAATATAACCATGAATTTAAAATTTAATGGAAATTGTATAATGGAGATATTGACCTAGGCACAACATTAGTTGTGGGTATTAGGTAGGGTCTTGTATGTTCTTCTTGATCTATTAAACCACCAAGACCTGGCTTTATGAGTAGGATGATGGGTGTTTTTACATAGAATCGATTTATACCTATTTTATTATAACATTGTTGTCTTATAACATGATCGAATTATATCCAAGGAATGTGTTTGTAATTTGTAGAGAAATTTCTCCACGGAATCCTTAGGTTGCATGCCAAGAGGGTGGTTACAACCATGCTTTAGAGTTAGTGGTCCCTAAGCCACCAATGATAACTCTAGTAGAGGCGCCTATGAAAATTCATTCAATTCCTTAATTTAGAGATGAATCTAGGTTTTAAGGAGATTTTCTATGGAACATAAAGACTATATATGGATATCAACACTTTTCCCTTTATATGGGAGAGTTGAATCAATAGTTTTAGCTGTAGGATCAGCCCCTCTTTTTGAAGGATTGTGGAGCACATGCTATAGTTCTATGGATTAAGACGGTTATGTATATATTCAATCAGGTAGAGTCACATCGTGAGATGAGAGTGAATCTATCCACTTATATTCTTTGAGGATCTTCCAAATGTGGTTGGAAATTTTGAACCAGGTAAGTTAGTTTCAAGAAGTGACTTGGAGGTATTTCCAGTCAATATTATTTGACTATTTATTCCCTAAGACACTGATATCTTATTAGACTAGGGATTTCATGAAAGTACAACATGGTTATATGATATTAATGGACTACTCATCTAATTTTAAAAATCTTCAGTGCTTTTCACCCATCTATATTGCAGATGCGTCAGTGAAAGTGAGACAGTCTGAGGACAGACTTAGCAATCCTATCTATTTTGAGGTAAATTATTTCTGGTTTAATACCATATTAGATTTAGTGAATGAGGATCTTATCACTTATCACATCCCAAGGGAAGAATATGGTGTGAGATTGGGTGGTTCAGAAATGAGACTGGTTAGTGGTTCGATGAGCAGCCAGAAGTGACCCTTTGAGACTATGGGCATGAGAAGTGGCTTCCAAGTGACACCCATTTAATAGTTATGTGGTTTTTAAATGTTTGATGGTTCTATAAATAAAAAACCTTCATTTTCTAAAGTTCTCATCGTTTTTATAGGTTGTGATAGATTGGGTCATCTTCAACATTTTTGTAGGACCTTCAAATCAAATTTGAGTGGGAGAGGATCCTTAGTAGTTCCACCTACATGAGTAGGATCAGTAGCACCTACCTAGATAGGTAGTTGTGGTACTACCAACTATATAATCCCAGGATGAGGTCATTTCCATGGTAACAATGCCTTAAATATTCAATTCCAGTAGAGAAGACCTGCTCTAGGTAGGCATGTTGTAGCACATGGCCTGGGATCATGCCATATTTTTTCAATGCATCGTACACTGCAAGAGCAGGGTGTCAAACCAACTACTATTAGAGGTACTATTATAGTAGCCCTACTATTGTATCTAATTCATTCAATATTGTTTCTTCTTGTTCCTTTATCTCTATGGATGTTATGGAGAGTCTTGGACTTTATATTGAGTATTCTAGTGTCATTATAACAATTGGTTCACTTTTGGTTTTATGATAACAAAGTACAAGCTAATGTAGGGATTGTACTCTTGAGGTAGGCATCCATAATTTATTATCGGACATCTTCATTATCATGATGATGGGCTTCGATGTCATTCTAAGGATAGACTGGTTGGTTTCTTATCAAGACCATATGGATTGTTATCACCATATTGTGTCATTTAAATAACTATATGGTGGTACTTATATTCACAAGGGAGAGTGGGAATTGTAGGTAGGTAGAGATGGACCAAAGAATCTTGGGCTAACTAGAGTGACTGACCAGATTTTCATTCTTTTTACAGATGATAAGGGACTATATCATATTAAATTCCCTCTGGTAGTTGATTGATTTAGGGATGTTATCCTCAATGACTTTTTCAGGACTACCTCTTTAGGGATAGGTAGAGTTTTTTATCAAGATATTACATATATCTTCACCATTATACATTACTCCTTACATGATGGCTATTACTAATTTTCAAGAGATCAATAGGAAACTAGAGGATTTGGAGGCCAAGGGTTTTATATGGCCTAATATTTCTCCCTGGGTTTCACCTTTTCTTTTCACCAAGAAGGCGGGTGGAACCCTCAGGCTTTGTGTGGATTTCTAGAAATAGAATTATCTTATACAAAGGAATCAGTATCCTTATCCTTGAATAGATTTTATTTTTGAAAATCTTATAAGAGTTAGGGTATTCACAAAGAATCAACCTGAGATCGGGTTATCATTAGGTTTAAGTCTGGTCTTCAGATATTCCAGATAAAACTTTCTATAGTAAGTACTATTTATATGAGTATCTCATTATTCAGTTCTGTATTACAAATCCATCTGTTTTATTCATGGCTTTAATGAGTAGTTTATTTTCATCCCTATCAAGATTTCTTTGTGGTGGGCATCATATATGATATTTTATTGTATTATCATAATCATAGTTACCATACCACCTATCTTGAGATCATTTTGAATACACTGAGTGAGCACCAAACATATTCTAATCTCATTAAATTACACTTCTAGATAGTCAATGTTCACTTCTTGGGTCATATAATCTCATAGTTAGGAGTTTCAATTGACCCCAAGAAAGTGAGAGTTGTGGATACCTTGGAGAAACCCAAGAATATCTTTTATATAAGGAGTTTCTTGTGGATAGAGAGATATTACATAATATTTATACAAGACTTATCCATATTAGAAGAACATATTATGGGATTAAATAAAAAGGGGGTGAAGTTTATATGTTTAGAAGACTATGAGATAGCCTTTCCAGAGCTAAAAAAGATATTGAATTTAGTACCAATCCAAATTCTTCTAGATATGGGAAGAAGTTACACAATGTATTTTGAGGCATCAAGTATTGGATAGGAGGGGTTTTGATACCGGAATATCGATTCATTGCATATGGGTCATGGTAGTTGAGACCTCATGAGTGGAATTACTTGATGCATGATCTCGAGATGGAAGTTGTTTCTCATGACTTGCATTGTTCGAGGCATTACCAACAAGGAGAGAATTTGGTGGTGTTAATAGACAGAAAAAGACTCAGATATATTTTCACACAGTGTGACATGAATATTAGGTAGGGGAGATGGTTTGAATATATATATATATATTCCTTTATCTTTGAGATAGCCTGTAAACCTATAAAAAGAAATACTATTGTGGATGCTTTAATCAGGAGGTCATAGAAATAGGTGGTACATGAGGCCAATGGTAAGTGAAGAATTATGGATATGTTCTATGAGATGCGTATAGAGTTATAATACTATCATGGATATTCGGTAATTGAATCATTATCAGTGACCACTTCACCGGTACATATATTAGAGAGGAGTTGGTTTTCATATCTTGAAGGCTTGGTCCTATGAGATAGTATTTATGGTGAACACCTGCCTATAGATTGGTCTATTAGTGATGAATATATCCTAAGTATATATGGGAATATATGGCTTCCAAAATACATGATAGGGGATATAATGTATGATTTACATGCTTCTCGTAGGAGATTTCACCCAGGTATCTATAGGATGTATCATTATATGTGCCAACAATATTAGTGGCTAGGGATGAAACATCATATAACAGGTTTTATCACAAGGAATCCCTCTTCTAAGAAGGTGAAGGTGGATCACCAATGAATTATTGTCTTATTACAGCCACTAAAAATCCTATAATGGAAATGGGGAGGTTTTACAATTTATTTTCTCATTGGATTACTGAGGTCTCCTCGAGGTATCGACGCAGTTTGGGTAATTGTGGACCGAATGACTAAATTAACCTACGTACATACTATTCAAGAGACTTTCTCATTTGATGATATGTGAATATTTTATGTGTATGAGATCATATAGATACATGGGGTCCCTAGTAATATAATTTTAGATAGGGATTATCATTTTACATTGAGGTTTGGGTAGGGTTTATAGAGTGTTATGGGTACAGAAGATCTTATAAGCATAGGTATTCACCCTCAAACCAATGAACTTTATAAAGAGATGATAATGGTGTTGGATGACACTATATGATCTTTAATCATTTATTTTGGTGGTTCTTTGGAAGGCGTATCCCTATCATTGAGTTTTACTATAAAAATATCTAGCAAGTGGTAGTTCAGATGGATATTTATGAGGACCAATATGATATTTCATTCCATTCACCCTTGTGCTTGTTAGAGTTAGGAGAGGTAATTCTACTAGGTCCATGTCTCATTCAAAATACTCTGGGGCATCTTCAACTTATTCGGAAGCATATGTCTAACACTAAGTCCAGATAGAAATCATATTTTGATCACCATAAATGACCACTGGAGTTTGAGGTTAGGGATTTTTGCTTCATATGGGTATCACTAGAACTCAATCATAGTTGGATTCAAAGGTAAGGGAAGCTATTTCTTCATTATGTTTATCCAGTTTAGCTATTGGAGAGATTTGGGCCAATAGTCCATCAGTTTCTATTATCTTATAGGTAATTTTCCATGCATGGAATATTTCACATTTCATAGATTTTCTATTTAAATTCATACCCATCTCATAGTTTTGATCCATAAGATATTGAACAAGGTGTTAATTATTCTTTTTAGGAGTATCTTATATGCATCATTGATTATAGAATAAAATATATTCAAGGCCAGTATGTCCCGTTAGTATATGTGTTATGGAATCATGGTGGGTATAGGATGAGACCTAGGAGCAGGGGGAATGTACATGCTCAGTGGTCGGAATTGTTCTCAGAAAATAATTCACTTCCCTTAGTAGGGTAATTTGGGGAATAATTCCATTATGGGGGGAATAATTTAAGAAATTGATTTGTATATGAGGTACAAATGCTTTAAATTTTAGTCTAATTAAATATCTTGTAACTAATATGTATACATAATGAGATCATGGTAGTATCATGGCTTTATTGCTCCTATTCAGACCTAGGAACCCCGGTCGGTGGATAAAAGAATTGGGTCGCATAGTTAGTAGAAACCAAGTGAGAAATTACACAAAATTTCTCTTAACTGTATTAGGATTTTTAGTGGGAAACATAGGGAGAAAAAGTTTCCCTAACCTTATGAAAAGGGATAAATTACCATTTTGGTTGTGTGAACATTTTAATAGAGTCATATGAAATGTTTGGTGCATAGTTTTTTAAATAGTGTGTCCAAAGTGTGTGGGTTACCTCTTAAGGTAGTGAGGTGTGCACTATTGCCGCACATTTTATCCAACTGTGCATCCAAACCATGTGACCTTGTATTTTTTGGGGTGAAATTAATATTTCATCCTAAAAAACTTATTAATTCATCCCACCTTATCCTTTCTTAATTTTAGTGTATAAGTGAGACTTTCCCTCTCTCATTGAGCTCTAAATATCCATTAATATAGGTTCTTTGATACTCACCTATCCAAACTATAACTTGAGTAATATATTTCTCATTGGATCAGCATAGTTATGATCTTCCTTAACCTTTCTCTATTCATCATTTTTATTTCTCTCGGTTGCTTTATTTATATATAGGATCTTATGACGTGTTTTTAGGTCATTCTTCTATTTTACCATTTTCTACCAATTTGTACCAATCCAGAGGCCAATATTGGACAACTTATCTTCATCATGCATAATGTAGGTGGTGTAGTTCTTATCTCTCAAATTTGAGATTTTATATAATATGTGTCATTATACCTCATGCTAGTTTCACTGTGTATTTCCCCTAAATTGAATCTTTCTTAAATTGGTTTCCCTTATTGGAACTAATTGATTATCTATAACAAAATTCATATTCAGATCATCCACCTTAGAGTGATCCACCCCTATAAGAGTTCCCTTTTTCATTCCTAATTTTATTTTATGATCAAATGACCATAAAAACTATTGATATGTTTGGGATTACTTCTACATGGTGATATAATAATCTTTAATGGATGAATGTGGTGTTTTAGCATAGGTAAACCACTTATTAATTTAATATTAATTGAATGAAGGTGGTTGGTATAGCCATGTCGCCTAATTAAATTGTACAATAATTATTCCCATATAGTTATAAAATGATAATGAGTTATGAATTAAATTTTAGCTCAGATTAAATCCTTGACAATTTATAATTGATATGATGGGTAATGGAAATCCATCCATTATAATTTGGTAATGGTGTCACCTATGGTTAATAAATGGGCATGATGTCTCTCTCTAAATTGTTATTTATGGGCATGGAATCCTATCTATATGTATTATTATATGGGAATTTCATCCCTATACTATGATATTGGGCATAGCGTCTCTATGTAGTGATACAAGCATGTCAACCATTTATAAATGTGATACCGGACATGGTGACACTATGATATGATATTGGGTTTGGAAACCCATACGATTGTGATACTAGGCATGGAATACCATATTCCTTAGACACTTGTAATGGTGATTCTATGATATGATACTGATCATGGAAACCCTTATTTATATGATACGAGGCATGGTGTCCTTCATTCTTCTGTTACTGGGCATGGGGACCCTTATTATTGTGATATTTGACATGGTGTCCTTTGATATGCATGATACTCGTGTTATAGCTTGTGGATGAATGAGTTATTACTTAGGTCTAGATTAGCAGTAGTAGCCACATATATGGAAATAGACATCACTGTGTATACAATCCATATATGTTTATACACCTGGGTAGTTGTTCAGAGATATTCTGGCACGGGCCGAACAGGTATAGTCAACCGGGGTTTCCTTTAGAAACCAGAACCAACAAATTTATTGCTATTATTACTACATTTTTTATTATATTTACACACTTCCATGTTATGTACATGAATTTTATATTTACATATTTCATTGGTTGTGTCCTACAGATTTTATCTCACACCCTATCTGGGCTGCTGATGGTAACTAGGCAGACTATATGCTAGAAAATGTTTATGAGGGGAATTTTCCACTTAAAGATGCATGAATTCTTGCATGAATTAAGATAAGATCATTTCATAATATTACCATGATATATATCGGGATGTTTGGATAGATTTTTGATTTTTTGTTTCTTTTTTATATCATGTACTGTATTGACTTCCTGATCCACATATAAATGTTTTCCTTGTTTTGTAGAGACTTGAAATCATCATATTTTCTATATAATTCATATTACTTATTTTTATTATTATATTGTGCTTAGATTTTTATATGTTCTTCTTTTTTATTTTCTATTATTGATATGACTTTGATATTTATCTATTGAATATGCAGTTGTGCTACTCTGAAAATAAGATTCATTTTTTATTAGAAGTTTTATAAATCATATCATTATATTAATTTATATATATATATATAATTATTTTAATATAAGTATTATTTAAATATATATAAATATATTTACTTATAGTTAGATTTATAAATAAATATTTTTATAAATATTTTTACATAATTGTAAATATATTTACAAAAGAGGTCCAAGTGTGAGTTTTCATGCCAACCCACACCCAAAAAAATTATTAATAAATATATTTATATAATTATATGCTAGATACAGATGCTATTTCTCCTCCTTAAAATATTACAATGATGGAGGATCTCGTCTCAGAGGGGATGTCGTACAGGTTAAATCTGATCTTGATGTGGTCATGGAGAAATTGTAGAAAGGTATGAATTCTATTGTTACTTGTATTTTATTACCTAGGGGTTCCAAACCTTATAAAACTAGTGACCTAGATCTAATCATGTCGATGATTTGGGGTTTTAAGGATGGCATGAAATCATCCTTTGTCATGGATTCTACCATATTATTTTCCACACTGAGGAATAGAAAATGGGTTCATGGAGATTTGGTTCACTATCGTTGAAGTCAGGTTTTCTTCATATTCGAGAATGGGGTCTTGATTTAAACTCATTACAGGTATGAAACTATTTTTTGAATCATGGATCAAGGTACATGGGTTATACTCGATACATTTTAACCCACATATTTTGTGTGACCTTACTACTACGATTGGGATTCCCATTAAATTTGATAGAGATATAAATTTATTAGTTTTGACCATTATGCATGAATCCTGGTTGAAATTGATCTATTCACAACTATGGTTGATAATGTAATACTTTCAACTGAGGATTATGAGATTAAACTATTGATATAATGTAACAAATTCCTCATTTCTATTAAGACTATATAATTAATAGTCATGACATGATGAATTGTAGGATGATAATGATGTGCTCCTTCTACTCGAGGAGAGTCCATGATGTGAATCACTGCTTCAAGAATCAAAAAACTGTCTAAAATTTATAATCTTTATGGGGGAAATCAGGACAAGACTAGGATTCGTCCTTCTAATCCATCCATGAATGGAATGTTCTCAATGAATAATTATCATATGGAACATTTTCATTCCTATGCAGAGGATATATGGATAAGGGTGTCTGCATCGATGGACCCTTTCTCCTATGCTTATGTCCAGAACACTATTGGGGATGAAAGTATCGATTTCAAGGATAGAGTAGAAGAGATAAAATATTCATGTGTGTATGTTGTGTATAAGACTTATTGTCAAAAGCTTTTGTGGGTAGATTGTGTAGTAGATTTTTAGATGGTACATACTTCCATGGCTGATAGAAATGTTAGATTCAGGAATGTTGAGTTAATGATTGAAAATGGTTTATCTGATGCTCAAAGTAAGTTTCATATTGACATGTAGGGGGGTGTTAATTGTGAAATGTGGAAGGAATAATGTCAAACCATTGACAAAGGAAAACGAAAAACAATCTGTAAGAAAATGTCTTACTAAAATTGATGAAGACCAGCTCTCATCCGATGTGGACAAGTTCTCCAAATTGATTGAGTAATCAGTTTTTAGGCAAGGATTAAGAGGAAATTTCAGGATAGGGTTCTAGGAAGGGAACACAAAAAGAATCCCAAAATAAATTCGGGAATTTGTTTTTGATAATGAGGGATTCTAATTGGACATACATTGTAATTCCAAAGCTTATGAGTCACAATCACAGTCTATACAGTTCATTTTCTCTGATCCCCATATAGATTGATTCTCTCGGTCATGAGTCTATTCATATTATGGTATGATGGAACTGAGAATGTGGGGTGGTTTTTTCCCTCCCAATTTGCTGATGTGATGAAAAATTTTCATATTTCCATTGGTAAGGCCTATGTTCATGAGTGAGATATTGCGCAGGCCATGAACTCTTGTATCATACCATGAGAACACCATAAAGGTGAAAGGCCAACTAAATTTCTCATTCTAAAAGTATAAGATTGGCATTTCTTACAACTTAAATCCCCTTTCACTATATTCGAGCCGATGGTATTTGGTTTGACTGACTATTTAATAGTTTATAAATTGTTTTCAATTAAAATTGAAGATGGATTTCGATTCAAATAAATGATGGATTTTCGGGATATATCTTCAATATTTTGGATTTGAAACATTCTGGAGGTCTCCTCCAAATCATCTTTGGATGAATAATATGTGCCCCCAAAAAGGGCTAGGACATGGTGAAGAGGCCGGAATCCAAAGAGAAGTGGAAATTATCCAAGGAATTTGGGAACATGAAACTAACTTAATATGTTTAGATTTTCTTTAATGTGGGAATATTTTATCTCACTTGGACATTTTCCTTATTTGTATAATTTAATTTTATTATTAATAAATCTAGGGTCATTGGTTTGGTTTTCAAGTCCATGGCTAACCCAATTTGGTATATATATTTATTTATAATTATAATTATTAACAAATATGTTTATAAATATTTTTATATGATTATGAATATAATAATATAATTATATATATTAATACAATTATATATAAAATTACATATATTTATTAATATATAATTATAAATAATTATAAATATAATAAATATATTTATAAATATTTGTATAAAATTATAAATATATTTATATATTTATATATATTTATATAATTATATATATATATATATTAATATATATATATATATAATTATAAATATAAGGGAGAAGAATGGTTGGGTGGCGAGAGCTTCTCACTCATCGCGATGACGATTAGGGTTCCCTAGGCATGGCAGTACATCTTCATTATTCGACCGATATCTTCCTCACTCATGGGAAAAGTGACTTTCATAGACCCTTCCGCAATGGTTTTAAACCTTAGAAGGGAAATCCTAAAGGATCTCTTATGATTAATGAAGGTAAATTTAAGTGATATTTCTCATTCTACAAAAGGATTTCTCCGAATTCCATCCAAAAAAAAGGAACCACAGGTCACATTTGGGTAGATTCAGTTAGGTTATCATAGTGATTATAAATTGGTGTGCACTCCATAATAGTAAGAATGATTTTTCCTAGGGGTTCCAAACCATTGAAAGGTGGGGAGCTGGTTAAACATCTAACAAAAATCTTGGGATTATCGACTTGGAAATTTGTGTCTCTGGGTCATGGATACTACCATTTTATTTTTCCATCAGAATAGTTGAATACTTAATCATGGGGATTTAGATCTATCTCATTCAAGAATGTATTTCTTCACATCTTTTAATGAGATAGGAAATTCAACTCGATGGAAATTGGTAAATATTCTTCCCAAATTTGTGCTAATGTATACGGTCTCAATAATATGTTATGGAATCCAAAAATATTCATTGATATTTTCATAGTGATTGGTTAACCAATAAATATGGAATAGAAAATTGAAATGTCTAAGTTCAAACACATTGTTCGATTCTTGGTGCAGGTTGACTTAGATTCCATTTTAATTGATCGAGTACTTCTCTCTACTGATGAGGATGAATTTGATTTGAATTTTTTTTTATAAAAGTATCCTGAAATTATTATCTGATTGTAAAATATTTTGTCATGATATTTCTAACTACAATAGATTTATATTTTGTGAGAATTGTTATGTTTTAGGGTATGTTATGAGTTCATTCTATAAAAGTGGTAATATTGTTAAAATTCAATTTACTTTTGTGGATTTCCATGACATTGGTTAGGTGTATAAGGCCCTAAATGTGTAGCATGATGCTAAATAGTCACATCCTTATGCTAATGAAAAATTTACCAACTTCACTAGGATGTATGAACATCATTCATCTGATTTTGTTAGGACAGTTTTTATGGAACCAGATGGAATTCATGATGAGAGAGTCATGGGGGATTCATAGTGAACTAAAAAAACACATAGTAGGATTAAATTACTACTAATAAATCCTCTAGAAGCAATAAATGGTCAAATATTATTGATGAGGAAGGTATATTCATTTACACTGACCAATTGAAGTCCCCTCTAGATGGAATTGGACAGTGTGATTTGGAGAGCCATTTGGAGGAGACTTCCTTGGATGAGGAGGATTTCATGGAAATACATTCCCAATATATACCTTATGAATAGATCATGCATAAAAAAATATTGCCTCATGAAATAATAAAGGAAAGAAAAAACATGACCTCCTAGTGAATTTTTTTAAGGTCTCGGTTCTTGAGGCTAAGAACGATTCAGTTGGAAAGAAGATGAGTAAATAAAGGGAATCACTGGATAATGATAGTTTCCAACTAGTCTCATATATAAAGTCCATCTCCCTATCTGAATCAATTTTGAATGGTTTAATCCATATAACATAGCCACAGATGGAAACATCATATTCTTTTGGATTTGTTGATGCACATAATGAGGATGAAAGACAAGTAGTTTTTTAGGGATGTGTTGAAACTACCACACCAACAAAGGTTAAACCCTAATAATGTTAAAAGGATCGTGTTGTTCCCAACATGAACCCATTAGTAGGCCTTCCAAAAGATAACTGACCATCAAAAATGATGCCACTATAAATGGATTTTGATACTCATGATGTTTTTGGCCTATCTAATGATCCATATGGACCGGTTTACCAAATTTCTCATGAAATTGCTGCATCTTGTAAGAAGAAGGTGGCTACCACAATCCAAGTTACTACCATCAGGTGTAAGTATCAAAACATGGAGCTTCAATAGGAATCCAATGACATTCTTAAAGTTGGATCATAGGTTATTATTTCTCAAACTGATATTTTGATATCCCTTGAGGGGAGATTGGATAATAATCCATCTTGGAAGATGAAGGAATAATAAAATTTTGAGAATTATGATTCTAATAGTTGACTATTTATAATGGGTCAGACCCCAATGGAGAAGGACATATCTAAAGTGGAGGAGGAATAATCTAAAGGGACATGGTAGTATGCTAAGTCCTTGAAATGGGGATTTCACCCAAAAATTCATAAAAGAGGAAAAATCCATGCCAATTTGGGCTACTAAGAAGGAGGAAACACATCTAGGGGATATTGATTCAGATGGTTTTGAAATTTAAAGCATACTCCATCAAACATAAAACATTAGGGAGTATTATACTAGGGGTCATGGAAATAGACCTGGTCAAATAATTGATTAGAACACCTTTTCAGAATAAGAACACAAGATGCGGATAAAAATAAGGAAAAATCTTAGTATGTGACTATTTTTATGAGGGAAGTGATGCATTTTTTGACCTCGTATTTGCATCCCATTATTCTCATGATTCCTTTATTTCAATAAAATGGACTTTGTCCCTACCTTTTAAGAAAATATAAATATAATTAATGAATTTATTATATTTTTATAATTATTTAAATATATAATTATTTATTTATAATTTTATAAGTACTTTTTTTAAAACATTATATATAATTGAATTATTATGTTTTTTAATATATATTATTTATATTAATTATATACATGCATTTTTAAATTAATTTTTAAAAGTAAACATTATTTTTTGAATATAAATATGATTATTTTAGATATATTAATAATATTTATATTAAAATATTTATCAATGCTAAAAATAGTACTGATAAAGATCCACCTTTATAAGTGCTAAAAAAGTGCTGATAAAGGGAAGACCTTTACAAGCTCTTTTTTATCACTGATAAACATTTCCCTTATCAGTGCTTTTAGATAATGTGGATAAATTTTACACTTTTATCTTCTCTTTATGTTCATTGTTAAAAAAAGACAACACTACATAAGGCCTGATCTATGGTAATGTGCATTTATGGGTAAAATTGTTAATAAACTGGGACCTAATACCACTATTAGATGATATTGGATCTTTTCCCTTCAAAACCCAACTTATAATTAACATATTTCCCATTACATAGAAAATGTGGGATAACCACACAAATAAATAATATTTAGAAACTAAATGTTTTCCCTTTTATATGTTTTAGATCTATGAAACCACATGAGATCGATCGTTGATTCATTCTCAAAGATACCAGTAGATTCTATCCCATGGTGTCCAGAATTATAGATAAACCAATTCGATCCATCCTTTTAATTGCATGTGATGGATGACCCAAATTTTTTATACAAGCTATGGTGCATTCTGAATTACATGAAAACAATACTCAAGTCATTGAGGACATATATAAACATTTAACACATGATTTTTATGCTTGAGGTAAAAATTACCACTCTACGTACCCTAGAGACACACTATTACCACTATTACAGATTCCCCTTTTATCAACGGTGGAATTCATGTTTACGAGTGACAAAAAGTCACTGATTTTGTAAAAACTGATAAATGTTGATTTTGTTTATCAGATCTTAAAAACACTGATCAATGTACTCTTCATCGGTGACAAAAAATCCATAATATAGAGTTTCATTCATCATCATTTTTTTAATAATAAAAATATGACATTTATCAATGTTATTCCTTTTGAAAAATACTATTTCTCTTATCAGTGCTAATTTTTAACATAAATAAAACAAAAAAATAGTATTTTGCACCACTAATATTATCCCCCAAATCACTTCCCAGACACCCCTTAATCAGCGCTCCCCCCCGCACTTGGACTCCCCGTTTACCACCACTAATACTTTCTCACCCACATGTGCTTGTGATGACTAGAACATGGGACTTACTTATACACTATAAACACCCTTACCACTAATCCAATTTGTTTTGTAATATACATTATGATATATATATTTATTTATATATAATTACATACATATTTTTTATTTATGTATTCATTTTTTTAAATAGGTAGGGTGTAAGCCTACCCTTATTTATTTAAATAATGAAACTCATTTTTTTCTAGGTAGAGGTATCTCATTACATGACCTTCCAAGCATAGGGAAATTAAATCCCAATACATTTGGTTCATAGGCCCAACAAAATAGCCCAAAGGACCCATGGATGGACCCATCTAGGATCATGAACAACCAGCCTTTAAGAATATTCGATAACGATACCCGCCCAATGCAACCCACGAGAAAATCCCCAAATAATGGGGGAAATGTGTTGTGTGTGAATTTCACTCCTTCCCACCATCCCTGTCTCTATTTTTCAATATATATATATATATATATATATATTTGTATCTATATATATAAATCTATATATATATATATTAATATATATTTGATTCAATGCATGACAATACATACATAATATATACAAACAACGAACACATATATAGCCACCCTAGTATATATTTATATACATGTATATATATTTTTAATATACTGGGAACAACGTGATCCATGAATTAAAAATAAAAACTGTTAGAAAATTTATTAAAAATAAGCAGTGCGTACAAAATACAAAAATGGATATTCAATCTAAAAGTGATACACATGTCTCTACTACAAATCACTGAAACCGTCATAATCATTTTTTATATCCACCACCCCTTCCACACGAGCTACCCCATCTCATTGGATTTTTTACTCTCCTCCTTTGATTTAGAGCTTATCAACCTTTTCCTTTGTCATCCATATCTGATGGGTCATCCCTATCACTCATAGAGTCAGTAACATTATCTTTATCTATGATAGTTTTTAGCAACAATGCCGGAAATTCTTTATCGGCACCAATCATATCACGTTTAATTACATCATCATGGGATATGGTCTTAATAATACACATATCCCTAGGAAATCAATGATTCATTTCAATATCCCCTAGTGAAGGATCCCCAATCATAAAAGTTGATCCCCCCTGAAGATCCACTTTGATAACCTGCACATTTAACAAAGAGGGAGAAATAATACCATCAATGCTTGAAGACTATGGTATGTAATCCATAATCCACATTTTTTTCTTGATGGCCTTCTTCTCAACACTCTAAATATAGAAATGATCAAATTATGGACTATTTATAGAGTCAAGAATTGAAAAAACAATAGGTGCATAACACCCTCCTTCCCTCTTTCTCCATCCTAAGAAGAATCTTCACACACATGCACAAGTATCTCCTTTTCTTTTGACTTTTTTCCAATAACCCCATCATTATAAAGTGAGGTTGTGACAACATATGAGTTTGTTTGTTTCCAAAATCCTTTATTCATATCACCTAAAATTGAGAACCTCTTTTCTTCTCATAGAAGATATTATAGTGGGATTCTTGGGATTTTTTCTTTTCGATTCTCCTAGGATAGATTCCCACTCTTTCCCTTATTATTTCCTTTCAAAAGAGAATCATCAACAACAATCTCATCATCAGTAGATACATCCAGGGAGGCCTCCTCCTATGTGAATAATTGTTGTTCATAGGCTTGGTGGGCCTATTTTATTTTATCATCCATCTATGAGTTCAGTAAATTGAAGGTTCCTTCATCGTTCCAATGCCTAGCACCAGTGAGATTAGATGACAGCCCATGCCTCCTATCAAGAGGGTCAGAAGACCCCTATGGTGAGGAATATTATGGTATACCCAGATGGCCATCAACAATATCAACATTCTGCCTAGCACCACTAACATGTAACTGAGATCTCTTATAATGGAATTCAAGTTCAACACCTCTAGGAGATAAAACATTAACATCAGGATGAGCCGAAATAGAACCATTACCTACTTTGGTGCTAGCCACAACATCAAAAAAAGAAATAGAGACCTAAGCTAGAAGGTTTACAATTTCCTTTAAAGAAAAATAAAAATGGTAACATTTTCATAAGGTAGAGATGATAAAACATCCCTCTGGCCATGCAATTCATCCTGAGCATCACGCTTCACCAATTTACCCCCATTATCAGTAGGATAATTAATTTTTCCACTATCAACAAGGTGCCAAAATTTTTTACAATATGGGATTCTCATACCCCTATGATTTTTGTCTCTGACATTTCCAATGCACAATAATTTGATGAAAAAATTAGGGAAAACTCATACTCAATATCAATTGATGATTTCAATTCACCAACCATAAGATACATTGTCTCAAAAAGTGCTATACTCAGATCAAATTCAACTAAAATGTAGGCATAGTATCCATACATGGCCATTTCAGTCTCCTTGTCCAACTTTATTGGAGAACCAATAGCCAACGCAATGTCCAAAAGGATCCTTGGATGCCATAAAACTAATTCAACCCCTTAACACAGATCCATGATTATAAAATAATGTTCTTATCCTAAATGGATCAAACCAAGTGTCCAAATCTTGAAAGCAAAGGACCACAAGCTTCAAATTAACGAAGCCAATGATCCATGCCTAAAACAACCATTTCATAAGATATTCTAGATTCCATCCATAATTGTTTAGTTGAGATGTTATCCGTGGAATAATGGAGTTTTTAAAATCCTCAATCCATTCCTAAAAAACTTATGGTTTGTTTTAAAAATCATGAGTGAGGCATTTATATAGATTCAGTTGCTGGACACTACTGTGTCACTCCATGAACCAGGGAAGAGTCTATCCCTTGAAGAAACACCTACATGTGTTGTATTTATAGCCTTCTAAGCATCAAACTAAGCCAAATCAAATGGTTCCAAAGAGTTATATATATTCATAAGTTTTTATAATGTAAATAAATTGGTTAAATTTTTATATAAAATAAAATGGATGAATAATATTTATTTCTATAGGGTTTATATATTTGAAACTAAATTTTATAATAAATATGTTAAAATATTTATATATACAATTAAATTTTTATATATAAATATATGTGTGTGTATGTCTGTGCATATATTTAATTATAAGGAACACTACAATTTGAAAAATGATAAAATATCAACACTATAATATGCATATGAGTGTAAGCCCTTGTAATAAATTTAGTCTCTAATGAAAAATATAATAATACCCTCTTAAATGAATAATAAATTCTATTGAATATTCAAAAACTAACATATTCCAAATAAAAAACTCAAATTTAGAGGCCTTTCTGGATTTTTTGACATAAAAATTGGGATCGGGATTCCCTCTAGGATTAAATGGCATGGATCTTTTTATAGGTTTAGATTTGATATCTCATGGAACTCAAATGAATATGCATATCAAAATTATTGGTTTTCTGAAGTTCATGTCATCTTTTCAAATTATCTAAGATATTAATTAATTTATTAATTTTATCTATCATGAAATTGGAATTGAATTTCTATTAATCAATACTATTTTTCAAATTATTAATTAATATTAATTTTTAATTATTTTTAAACCATTTCTCACTTAATATATTATATATAAATTGAAAACAAATGTTTATTATTATATTAATCATATTTATGAAGATATATTTTGTATAATTCATTATAAATATATTTATATTTTAAAATTTTGCTGTCAATAATTTATAAAAAATTAAAGGCCACATTTTATCAATTTTAAGAAAAGTCACAATGAAGGGTCCATTGTTCAATTCTAAAAAAATACAGATAAAAGTCAGCTTTCTCATTGTTTTTCTTAGCATTCATAAAGAACCCCTTTATGGGTTCTTTTAGTATGAATTGGTAAAATTACTCCCTTTATGAGTATTTTTTAGCACTGATAAAGGGTAGGGATTAATATAGTGGAATCTGTATTAGGGTATAGATTTCTCTTTATTCATCAGTTACCATTATCAGTGCTCAAAATAAATTTTGAAAATGGGGTGTTTATTTCCCTACTAACTAAAAGAAGTGTTATATAGGACCTTAATCAGAACTGATAAACGCATACCATTTAATAGTGAAAAAAAATCACTGATAATGGACACATGAATGATTTAAATGATATACATATTTATATGTTTTTTAAAATGATTTTTTTTACAATATGAATATATATGTAAGTATAATATATAAAGACGACTTGTATAACTATATTATAATAAAAATTATTTTCAATCTTATTTTCATATTTTTATATGTAAAAAATTATCAAATTTTTTTTATTAAACAAAAATGTGTATTGAAAAATTCGTAAAAATTAATTAAAAAATGTATATACAAATATTTTATATTAATATTTTATTTTACCAATTTATTAAATATATAAAATAAAATATTTATTTATTTAAATACAGTTCATATTTTAATTTTTATATTTATATTAATGATAAATAATTTAAAATATATACATATATTTGTATATATATATATCTATATTTGAAAATACAAACCATATTGTATATATCATCAAAATCCAAAGTATATAACTCTGATGGAAAAGACAAGATCCAACAACAATACCCCCTAAGAACTCCCAAAAGGAACCATAAAATGAGCCACACAATTTCCCTCCCTCCCAATAATGGAAAAGCGACAATAAAATAAAAAAGGAACCAAAGATTTGAGGATGTTAATAATAGAACCAAAATCTTGGTGGGAACCTTTGTCCTTCTCAAAAGAGTTGATAATAACTTGAAAATTGGATACAACCACAATATCATTCCACCTGAGAGGCAAGACAAACTGCACTCCCTTCCAAATATCCATAGCCTCAGAAATAGGAGACCAACATGAAATGTCTGAGGAATGGTGCTATACAATAATTGAGACTCTATGGACCTAGAGAACTACCCTGAGACAAATACAACCATCACCAGGAATCACTGAATCAGTATTAGGTTTGAAAACACCCTGAGGGGGATGAAGCCATCTGATTAAATGGGAATGAACAAGCATGGGAGGACAAACCCCCTCAACCACTGAGAGACCAAATCGTGCATCATAGAAATCCATACCCTGTCATCTTTAACAATTCTATGAAACATAAATGTGTTTCAGAAACACCATTTAATCCAAACATAGATACACAGACCCACGATTGTCTGAGAAGGAAATGATCTGAATCACTCTCCCACAATATGTCTAATGTCCCCATGATTTCTCTAAAGGATGAGATCATGTAATTGCACATGTAGACAATTCCCAATGACCTGGGGGATGAAAAAAATGGAGTGGAAATATGGTTCCACCATTACCCCATTGAACATGAAGAAACTGTTATAAGAGTGGTGCCTATTTTCCAGGTGAGCATTTGTGGGAATGTTGGCCCTACATAATTTCGAACAGAAATGATTGGCCTTCGACGGAGAATTCAGATTCAAAATATATTTCAACAAATAAATCCAAATACCTTATTTTCCCACAATGCATGACCTATAACCCAATCAGATGGTGAAGAAGCTAGAGGAATCATGGGACCAGTAGAACTTTTCTAGGCCTGCGACAAACTCAGATTGGGGCGACACCCTCCTTGTAGTGTCCTCTGATCTTCTCAGCTCCACCATCTCTCATGACAGACGACGTTCGGGTTGTACGGCTCCGGGTGAAATTCTAAAAGTTCCCTTAGCTTGGCTTCAACATACTGACATCGCTTCTCCTCAGCAGCATCTGCAGACCCAGCAACAACTACGGCACTGAACCCTCCTTGCAGTATGCACTTCAGGTTTCAATAGCCGCAGCGAATCCTTCTTTAATGGTGCCGTGGCCTTCAAATCACGATGGGAGATCTGGATTTGAGATCTGTGTTTCAGATTTGGAATAGGTGGATTTTAGGGATTGTGATTTGTTCCGATGAATTTATTATTCTAATTGTGGATGGTTTTGATTTTGTTTTTAGATCTGGTTAGATGAAGTTAGAACAGATCTTGATTGAGTCTTTGAGGGCGCGTCGGTAGGATGAATGTCCGTCAGTGTGTCATAGTGGTGGTGATAAGGGGGAGAGATCTATCGATGGAAAAGGTTGTGATGGTCGGTCTTGTGAAAGATGTATAAGGCTGGTAGTGGAATTGGAAGCTTGCGTGCATCTAAGGATGGGGAGTAGCGGTGCCACCGTTAATCAGTGACGGTGTGTGAAATTCACTGGTAGTGGTGAATGGAAATGAGGGATGCAACGGTGAGTCAGTCATTATGTTTGTGAGGAAAATCATCGTTGGTGGGGGAATTGAGTCACTGTTGAAGATACAATAGTGACTGGGAGGAAGAATCGGTGGGGTGAGGGGCTGAAGAAACGGTGGAAAAGGCGAGGGAACAACGACTCACTAAGTCACTGTTGAACTGTGATTAAAAAAATGAAATACATAATTAAATATAAATGAATATTAAAGTATAATTTTTATTTAATTAAGATACTAAAATAATTTAATTAATCAACCAAAAAGCATAGAATCAATTATAAATTTACTTTAAAATTATTATATTGAATTAAAACATTAAATTTAAAAGAATATAATTAACTGTTAATATATAGTTAATGAAATAAAATGTTAACTAAAATAATTCAATGTTGAAAGATTAAATAAATATAATGTTTAAATTAATTAAATGAAACATATTAATTAATTAATAAGAAAAAAATCACCAAAAATTATTAAAACATAACATTAATATATAACAATTAAATAGAAAAATTAATGAACCTAATAACTAAGTTTGATAAATTTAACTAATAAAATGTTCATAAAGAAAAAATTTAATTATAAAAACATATTAATTAATTAATTTAGTTATAAAAGAAAAAAATGAATTTATTAGCTATAAAGTGGGAAATAATTAATTAAATGAATAAAAATGAAATAAAAAGATGTGGAATAATAGGTAAAATTAAAGCCACCGGAAATTCTCCCACACTTAAATATTGTTTGTAATAAAATAATTACATGTTTTATTAACTTTGAAAAATATAAGGGTGTTTCATTAATCAACTCAAAATGTAACATATTTAGCAGTTTCATATTAAAGTACACGAAATTGAATATTAGGCTTTAGAAATGAGCTGTTCAAATGAATCTTACCCAATTTAAAATACTCACCGGGTAATTTAAAGAGCAAAGAATCTTCTATTTTTTAGGATCTTCTGCATCATTTATGAAACATCCTAATTACTTATTTCAATTCAAGTCTAAGATCTAAATTCAAGAGTGATAAAAGGTTAAAAGTAAATGGGATTAAAAACATAAACAGAGTTACTTAGTACTTCGATTTTCACCCGAGTTCCAAAAAAAATTTAATCACCTTATTGATAAAACTTATATGATTTCATAAAAACCAATTTTACCCTTCTTCATCTGGCGCTCATTATTCCCCTCACTTTAATTAACTCGTTTTTGACCCTAGAAGCTTTATTTTATTTTTCTAAATCCATGTATCTTGTGCTAAGAACTGTGCATATTCACTTATTCAATATCATAAAGTAATATTTTAGTTAACATAAATATACCTAGTGCCTAGGGTCTCATAGATTCACCGTGGGTTCCCAAATTCCCATTTTACTCTAATTTCAAGATATTTATACCACATCCATTTAAACCAGCTCACTAAGGCGATTACTTTTAATAATTAAAAGAATGTGAGTCCCCTAATACCCAGTTCAAACTTCCAGTTCCAAATGACATGATCACAATTACACCAAAATGTATCCTATATCACTCTAAAAAATAGTTCCTAAACCAAATATTCATAAAATCAGTAAGCAAAATCACTCTGCAATCATTCACCATCATAAGTTTTAGATTCAAAGAAACATATAACTACCAATAAAGTAGTATCCTTAGGGAAGACTCATTTTATGTACAGGGTGAATCCTAAATATTTAATATTGTGAATGAATTTTGAGAAAATTTAGCCATTTTTACAAAATGTTCAAAGAGTAGTGGTAATTTAATGGGCTACCATTTACCATATTTTAGATCCTGAAATGTTTACCCCCTCCCCCATACTTAAAACTCAAATTTGTCCCCAAAGTTGAATTCAAAGGTGGAGAAGAACAATTTTTACAATTAAAGCACAAAGTAGATGTTCAATTCAGTAGATTAATGACATCTATCAAAGGTCTCCTTAAATTTCAATAGTGTATTTTCTACAAAAATTACTTTACAGTAGGTTCTCAAGTGGGTACATTCAATATCATTTTAGTTAGTGACAAAATTTTCCAATTAATTTCAGACAAATTCATGTGTAACATGTGGTTGCATAGTGAAAATCATGTATTAGTTCAGAATTTTTGATTCCAAAAAATGTTTAATAAAGTAGAAAAATACATACTAAAACACCCAGTAATTGAAGAGAAATAAATAAAACAAAAGCTGCTTGTATAAACCCCCCACACTTAATTTCAAGTAATGAAGAGATTTTAAAATAGTGAAACTTAATTTCTAGCAACATTCTTATACAATAGAATTTTTTCAGTTCAAGAATAATTTTAATGGAACATATCAAGCATCAAAAGAACATGTAGTATAATTTATGAATGACACTCACATACACACCATTAGAACTTTATCAGTGAGTCAACATTGAGGTGACTCACCTTCAGTAGTGTAATGGTGACTCAAATGAAATAGTAACTCAATGAAATACCGTTGAATAAAGTAATGGTGACTTATCATAGAAATTTGTTAAATTATATAAGTAGTAGAAAATAAATGTAGAAGTTAAAATAAAGAATTTCTCAGACATAAATCTTGTCCATAAGTGATACATTAAGGGAATTCCACTCCTCTATGACACCCACAACAACATACTTATTAACTATAAAAACAAGAACCAAGAAGACAAAGATAGATCCATCATAAATATAGAGTACAAGGAACAACAATAGTACCACTTTATTCAAAGAATAACAATAAAGAATGTAAAAAAGTAAAAAAAATATAGAAACCATTTTTGACTCCAATGAAGGAATGAATTTTAAGTCTTCAGTTAGTCCTTATTCAGAATCAGTTTTCTAGGATAGTTAAGGCAGCCATGACCCTTTTTTGTCCCACAAAATATAGTTTAACTCTATGCTCATTAACAAACATGGGTTTGTTTTCCTCACATAAAATCTCAATATCTCCATTCATAAGTACTATAATAATTATAAAAGTTATAGACCAATTGGAATTATATTTTACAAGAATGTTTATAACTCTACAGTTAAATAGGACCTTCTGTCCAGTTTTGAACTCATTGTTGTGTATGACAGAATCATGAAATTTTTATGTGCTCTCTCTGTATATCCTATAATTATCACAATACTATCTCCTAATCTAATCATGTTCACTCAATTCAAGAAGTATTCTTTCACCAGTAGTCATAAAATCAAAATTCTTGGCCCTAACTGCCCAATATGACTTGTTTTGGAACTCCAAAAGCAAATGAAAAAATTTACCAAATAAAAACCTGTAAGGAGATATAACTATTGGGGTCTTAATAGAAATTATATATGCTCATAAATATTCATATAACTTAATAGAACAATCTTTTCTAGATTTTGATATTATTTTTTCTAGAATTTTTTTAGATCCCTATTTGATATCTCTAACTGTACACTAGTCTATGGATGGTAAGACGTACTAGTTTTATGGATGGAACCATATTTTTCCCTTAAAACCATAAAAATGTAATTTTTGAAGTCTGTTTCTTAATATTAATGAAGACTTTTTGTACTCCAAATGATGAAATGATATTTTTTGAAGAATTTAATGACATTATTGACTTGATTGTTGGATAGTTCTACTACCTCAACCCATTTAGAAACATAATCTAAAGCCACTAAAACGTACTCATTACCATGATATGATGGAAATGGAACCATGAAATCTAAACCCAAGACATCAAAATTCTCTACTTCTAAAATACACTTTTGGGTTAACTCCTATTTCCATCCAACATTCGATAACCTCTGGAACATATCACAACAAAAAACATAGGTCATAGCATACCCAAACAAAGTGGGAAAAAAACTATATTGAAGGGCCTTATTAGTTTTCCTTTAACCACTATGATGTCCTCTACAAGGTGAGGAGTGAAAACATTCCAAAATAGGCAGCATCTCTTTCTCTGGCACAGACCTTATGAGTTTCCCATCATCACACCTCTTAAACAGTAAGCTATCGTCCCAAAGTTAGTACATAAGTTATGAAATGAATTTATTCCTTTGGTTATTGGATAGATCTTTGGGAAGAACACTAACTTCCATGAAATTGGCAATAGTCTACAAACCATGCAGGCTGGATTATTGAGATAATGAGTAACTTTTCATCAGGAAAAGAAGAGTTAATATCCCATGGATATTTAGAATGAGTATGAAGAAGCCTAAAAAGATGGTCTAAAACTATGTTTTAAACTCCCTGATTATCTATAATTTCTAATTCAAATTCCTATAACAAGAGTATCCACCTAATCAGCCTATGTTTGTTTTCTTTCTTAGATAGTAAGTACTTTAAGTCTAAATGATTAGTGAGTATAATAACTTTCGATCCTAGAATATACTTCCTAAACTTCTCAAGAGAATACAAAACAACTAACAAATACTTTCCGTTAGTGGTGTAGTTTTTTTGTGCTTCATCTAGTAGTCTATTATCATAATAAATCACATATAGATTCCTATCCCTCCTCTTTCCTTGGACAGTACCATCAGTGTAACACCCCGAGCTTCCACGATATGCTTCTCATTCAAAAATGCAAAGCTTGCATTGTACGCAACTTCGAGTTCTAAAACACCGCGACTAATCAAAGTAGCCGTTATGAATAGTAATAACCACTTTTTAAAATTATAGAAATTTTATATTGCAAAATGGACTTCATTTTTGTATTCGTAATATCGAAATTAGCCTATGTTTAATTTTTGGTATTTTTCTGAGAACTTCCAATTTTTGATGAATAGTGAAAAATACTTAAAACAACTTTTTTAATAAAAATAATTTATTGTGATAAATTATAATATTTAGTGGTTTTAAAGTATAATTAGAATATATTTTTACCATTTTATCCAATGGTGGTCATTAGAATTAATTTAACATTGAAATTGGACATAAACAATTGTCAATCTTTTGATATAAATTGTTTCTTAAAAACACGCTATTTGTTGTGACAGCGGGAATTAATTATAAAATTAATTAATGAAACTTATATGTTTTGAATTTTGTAAAATAGAAATCATTATTGAATTCGTAATATCAATTATAGCTTAGGGTGAAATTTTGGCATTGTTCTGAAAAACTTCAATTTTTGATGAATAGTGAAACCCCTAAGTGGTAGTTATATAACTGATTTTTCGTTTAAATGAAATATTACCACTTCTGTGATTGGATTTTAAAAAATCTGACATACATGGTTGTCATTAAGAAGTAAAATGTGGTTCAATGAGATTAATATAATTTTTTGGTGAATAGTAACTTTTAAGTTCTTAATCGCGATTAGAGGTAATTAGTGTAGTTTAAGGTACAAATAATGTTTTAATAATATGAGATGAGCATGACACTTGTCCTAATCATATTGGATGAGTCATGGCCGACCAAGACAACCCATGTGTCAACTTGGGGACCCCATGGAGCCACTTTAGTTGGAAAATGACATTAATATATATTTATTTAATGTTAAAATTAAATTGACACAAACATGAGTTATTTTACTAAAACAGTTTTTAAGTGGGGTTACACAAGTCCAAATTTTGACTATAAATATTAATTAGAAAGCTAAAAATATTTCCTACATCATAGTATTTTTTTTTATAATTTTTAGACAATAAATAAATTAAATTATTTATGACATCATTATGATGCAGCGATGACCTCATTATTTAACGATTTAAATAAAATGAGAAGATAATGCAAAATCCAAGGCTTACACTTGTCCAAAGCCAATTGGATGAGGATATTTCTAACCCTTATCACCTTAGCCTCGAATTATATAAGTGTGGGACCTTTAGAATCCGAAAATAATTGTGTAATAATGTAACATTTCAATCTTTCCAAAAGAGCCCCTCCTCTCCACTTATAAAAGGCCCCCACCTCTCCCACCTCATTTACACTTTCAAGCCATTTGGCTCGGCCAACCTCTTCCCAAATACTCTACCAACTTCCCCCTATTACTCCTAGAAGCCTCAATTTGGGCATAACTCTTCCCAAGGAATCCTTTGGCTCAAATCAAAAAGAGTTATCCGATTTTGAGGTAATGTCTTCTCTAATGTTGTTTTGTTTTATTTTTCTTCTCCAACCCCCTAAACTCTTTTTATTCATTTCTTTTGTAACAGAACCAGTATCCTCAATATACTAGGATGTTTTTATAAGAAGTATTCGAGCTACACTTACACACAACTACATCTAATGGTTAAAGAACATACGGTTTCTGTGGATGGCGAATTTCTGCCTCACGAAACGATGATTGTTCAACACTCGTATAACACCTTCAAAGGTGGCCATTAAGATGTCACTATTTTTATATATGATATATATAATATGTTTATTTTTTACTTATGCTTCTTTATTTCTCATTTATGGCATACTTTATGATTTCCATTATGGGTAAAACACGATAATTTCATTTTAGGAAGTGCGGACTACCGCCCCCTCAAAGTGATTTGAATCGTTAATGCCATATGTGGGATGTATAAAGGATAAAGTAAATGGTATTATACACTATATTATACTGGAATTATATTATACATTTATATCATTATGATTTAGTTCCATTAAATATGAAATTGAAATGAAAGTAGCGTTCATGCGTACGTACGGCTTACCGTCTCCATGAACGATGCATTTCATTTCTTACCTCTAAATGTTACGTAATATTATAAATGAATGTGTATAATGGATATATAAGATATATATGACATATAAATCATGAATATAATTCTGGATATAATGGATATTCTACCACATGAACAACTTGTAATTATAAGAAGTTTATTGTTGACTCAAGTTACCAAAGATCGACAAAACGATCGTTATTAACTTGAATAATTACATAATATTCATAACATTGTAATAAGTGATATAAAAAGGATAATGAAATTGAAAATGGTTCTTAATAAGGTAGATATTAACTCTAGTTTATTATTCAGGAGGTTAAAGAACGGTTGAGTCAAGTCGGACACGAGGTAAGGGAATTTCTTAACCCAATTTTCACTCTTTGGGTTAATCTCCTACTTTCAAATTATGTCATGATATTATTATGTCCTATATTTTATTTGTACATTATTTATGTGTAATTATAGTGAATACACATTATAGATGTACTTTATTTAAAAAAAATGATCTTTTTAAGGACTTCGTCTCAATCCCCTTTCATTGAGGCATATTTGGTTTTATACAAAACTTTCTTTTATACGGTGTATAAACCCCTTTGACTTTTACGTTTATTCAAAAGGAATATTTTTTTATACGAAGCGTTTTACTAAACGACAAAACGGGAATGTTTTTCTTTCCGTACTTATGCGGCGACAATGACTTCTTCGCCGCCGTGACCATTATTTGAGTTTCGGCTTCCTCTACAAGCCATCATTTTTTTTAATGAAAAATAAATACAAAGTTTTAACTTTATTTTATTTGGGTATTGAAAATGGTTTTGAAAGCATTTTTATTATATCAATGTGTTGTATTTATATCTTGTGATTGAAATGTGGAAATGTTATGTTTCCTTTATGCATGTTTTATGTGATACGATTATGTTATGGTTTATGATATGTTTAAACCTATTCATATGAGGAATGCATTGGACTTAATAGGTGACGGGTGGAGCCCGCTATAGCTCCTCGATGCATCGGCAGGTCTCATGAGACAAACTAGTGTCTTGGCACGAGGCCTTGACAAAATCTTATTTGTGGTCTTGGCACGAGGCCTTGACTACGTGGTTATGATAGTCTGGCATTATGCATTCCATCATTATGAAAGTGGTTATTGATATTGCATGTGATTATTCGACCAGTAGAATATCTATGTGAAGAAGTAAATGGCATTATCTCATTTTACTTTTGCCATATTTTGTTGAAGTTCAAGTTTAAAAGGCTTTTGTTTTAGTTATACATTGCCTTAAATGTTAATGTTTATTTATGAAAGCTTCTGCTATATTGTTAACCTTACTGAGCATCTGAGCTCACCCCTTTCAATGTTTTAATATTTTTCCAGGATGTGAAGAAGTATTTTATGAATGACCTACAGGGGTAGTCAGAAAGGGATATGATTGTGGACTATGAAGACCATGTTATTGTAGTTTGTTTACTTTTTGATGTAATGAAAGACTTATGAATGTATCTAGTGTTTCCAAGGCTACTAAACTAATCGGTCTTTCGAGACATGATCTTTTGTGATCATGCCAATGTTACGAAGTAATGCACCGACTCTGGGTAGCTGGGGTCGGGGCGTTACAGTTGGTATCAAAGGAAGTTTAGTACAAACCTTGGAAGCTAGATTTAGATATACTCTGATTAGAGAACATAGACCTAAGATGAACTTTGAGGATTAGTATAGAAGAACTTCCTAGAATTTTGGTATTGTAGAGATTTTGTGAGTTTTCCGAGCAATACATCCCTGTCTGGATACGAGCAGGTAGAGGCGGATCTGGCACAGATGTTCCTAGGGGTAAAACCCGAAAACACCGCTTTGAGCTAGACTCGAACGGGAACTGGTGGACGACAACGGGCCTTGCTGCACTCTTGGTTACGACACTCCCGGGGGATATGCTTAGGATAACTCTCATTTTCATTACAAATCATTATGAAGGGTTTATGAGTATATACTTCCTCAAAGAAAACATTTTTATGATTATGGATTATATCCATAAATAGCTCAATTTATGTAAAGTGTTTTAAAAGTATGGAATTATGTATTTTGATTCATAAACTAATCTAGTTTTTGCCATTGTTTAGAAATGGCGCCTAGTGGAAGGAATGGAAACCGTATCAATGCACGAACTCCGTGTAGGGATTACCATCCTGCTCAAGATAATTATTGTGGATCTGAAGATACAACTGGTACTGATCAACTTATTACCATACTGGGACAACTCACTCAGGTTATGAATAATAACCTTACTCGTATGGAGCACCCTGATCCGCAACGTGGAGGATCAATGCTAGATCGATTCATGAGGCAACAACCACCAACCTTCAATGGGAGTACAAATCCTATAGTAGCTGAGAAATGGATAAATTCCTTAGAGAAAATATTCCATGCCTTAGGGAGTAGTGAAAGGGAAAAGGTTATAATGGCAGTTTACCGCCTCACTGGAGATGCTGATCAATGGTGGTCATTGATTCAAAACACAAAGGAAGATGATGACATATCGAATATGGAATGGAGGGAGTTTAAAGAGCTTTTCTTAGAAAAATACTTTCCTCGTGACAATCGAGCAGATATGGAAAGGCAATTTCTGAGTCTGAGGCAGAAGGAGGATGAGAATGTCGCAAAGTATGAGGCTAACTTTACAAGGTTAGCGAGGCATGCTTCCGATTATATACGTAACCCAAGAAGTAAGATTGATCGTTTCTTTGATGGGTTAAAACCATTTCTCTGTCAAGCTTTAGTATCACAATCTTTCTCATCATACGAAGATATTGTCTCGTGTGCTATCAAGACAGAAAAGGAATTCTCTAAGTCTTATGACAACAAAGTAAAGCAAGAGAAGAAGAGAACGGTGGAACAAGAGACAGATAAAGGGAAAAAGGGAAAGAAGGATTTTCCATTATGTGATAATTGTGGGAAGAATCACCCTGGTACGTGCCTAAAAGGAATGGGAGTTTGTTATAAATGTGGAGAAAAGGGTCACCAGGCTCGTGATTGAAAGGTAAAGAAAGAGGCTGTCAAAGTTGAATGCTACAATTGTAGAGAAATGGGTCATTATGCAAATGAATGTCCTAAGCGTCACAGAAACTTACCTCAGAAAAGGCCAAGGGATCAAGGCCAATCTTATGTTGTGACTACAATTGAAGCGGAATAATTATTGTATTTGTGTTTTTGGACTCAAGAACAAGATTATGGTTATAAGAATAATGTGATATATAAGGATTGTACTGCAGTACATGTTGTTTTCATTAAGGATTTAATATGATGAAGGTAATCAAATTTTTAGTATGTGACAATAAGAGAAACTTTACTTTGTTTGGGGAATCTGATAAATTGATTTTGGAATTAAGAGACCTTTTAGAGAAAGTCTGGACAGAGGTATTTTGGATAACTATAATGGTTGGAGTGGATTAAGTTGATATTTGGATAGTATTGTTTAAGGTTAAAAAATTTATGAAGATTATTTTTGGAATATGATGATACTATAGTTTTAGGAAAAGGACAACCTGTAGGGTGGGGCATAACCCGTCGCGTCGGATAAAGCTGCAGGAATCGAACCCACGATCATAGTGCGACAGGCCTTTATTTCCTACCACTAGCCTATAGTAAGTCCCTGGTTATTACAAAATAATTTTACTAATCTAAATGGTATGTGTTAACATTTGGAACCTTATACAATTAGGATAAGTATAATATTTTTGAGTTCTATTATCTTTTTGAGTGAAAGATGAGTTGAAGGTTGAAACTCTAATTGTCAGGCATAAATATATATATACCTATCTCTTATTCAATGAATAAATTAATTCTTAAACTTTATTAAAGGTATATTAAAAAAAATGTGTTATCCTAATACCTTATGTCTTGTTGAACTGATGATATTTTAAATCAACATAGATTGAAGGCTTTGAGGCCCTCAATTTGACAGTTGATTGTGATTGATGACCTCAATCAATCCCTACAAATATTTACGTTTTTCCTCCAATTATATGTCTTTAATTGCCACCAATGTTCTCCTTATCGAGATCATAATTTGGTGGTGACTTTCTTATTTCCATTTCCCTCTTATTAAGGCTAAATTTTATTAATCTTATTTCCGATGTGGGTTTTCCTCAAAGGTAATTTATCTTTTCAACCTTTTATTTTCAAAGTAAAATTTCAAATTGCGAGGACGCAATTTATTGAAGGAGGGGAGAATGTAACACCCCGAGCTTCCACGATATGCTTCTCATTCAAAAATGCAAAGCTTGCATTGTACGCAACTTCGAGTTCTAAAACACCGCGACTAATCAAAGTAGCCGTTATGAATAGTAATAACCACTTTTTAAAATTATAGAAATTTTATATTGCAAAATGGACTTCATTTTTGTATTCGTAATATCGAAATTAGCCTATGTTTAATTTTTGGTATTTTTCTGAGAACTTCCAATTTTTGATGAATAGTGAAAAATACTTAAAACAACTTTTTTAATAAAAATAATTTATTGTGATAAATTATAATATTTAGTGGTTTTAAAGTATAATTAGAATATATTTTTACCATTTTATCCAATGGTGGTCATTAGAATTAATTTAACATTGAAATTGGACATAAACAATTGTCAATCTTTTGATATAAATTGTTTCTTAAAAACACGCTATTTGTTGTGACAGCGGGAATTAATTATAAAATTAATTAATGAAACTTATATGTTTTGAATTTTGTAAAATAGAAATCATTATTGAATTCGTAATATCAATTATAGCTTAGGGTGAAATTTTGGCATTGTTCTGAAAAACTTCAATTTTTGATGAATAGTGAAACCCCTAAGTGGTAGTTATATAACTGATTTTTCGTTTAAATGAAATATTACCACTTCTGTGATTGGATTTTAAAAAATCTGACATACATGGTTGTAATTAAAAAGTAAAATGTGGTTCAATGAGATTAATATAATTTTTTGGTGAATAGTAACTTTTAAGTTCTTAATCGCGATTAGAGGTAATTAGTGTAGTTTAAGGTACAAATAATGTTTTAATAATATGAGATGAGCATGACACTTGTCCTAATCATATTGGATGAGTCATGGCCGACCAAGACAACCCATGTGTCAACTTGGGGACCCCATGGAGCCACTTTAGTTGGAAAATGACATTAATATATATTTATTTAATGTTAAAATTAAATTGACACAAACATGAGTTATTTTACTAAAACAGTTTTTAAGTGGGGTTACACAAGTCCAAATTTTGACTATAAATATTAATTAGAAAGCTAAAAATATTTCCTACATCATAGTATTTTTTTTATAAATTTTAGACAATAAATAAATTAAATTATTTATGACATCATTATGATGCAGCGATGACCTCATTATTTAACGATTTAAATAAAATGAGAAGATAATGCAAAATCCAAGGCTTACACTTGTCCAAAGCCAATTGGATGAAGATATTTCTAACCCTTATCACCTTAGCCTCAAATTATATAAGTGTGGGACCTTTAGAATCCGAAAATAATTGTGTAATAATGTAACATTTCAATCTTTCCAAAAGAGCCCCTCCTCTCCACTTATAAAAGGCCCCCACCTCTCCCACCTCATTTACACTTTCAAGCCATTTGGATCGGCCAACCTCTTCCCAAATACTCTACCAACTTCCCCCTCTTACTCCTATAAGCCTCACTTTGGGCATAACTCTTCCCAAGGAATCCTTTGGCTCAAATCAAAAAGAGTTACCCGATTTTGAGGTAATGTCTTCTCTAATGTTGTTTTGTTTTATTTTTCTTCTCCAACCCCCTAAACTCTTTTTATTCATTTCTTTTGTAACAGAACCAGTATCCTCAATATACTAGGATGTTTTTATAAGAATTATTCGAGCTACACTTACACACAACTACATCTAATGGTTAAAGAACATACGGTTTCTGTGGATGGCGAATTTCTGCCTCACGAAACGATGATTGTTCAACACTCATATAACACCTTCAAAGGTGGCCATTAAGATGTCACTATTTTTATATATGATATATATAATATGTTTATTTTTTACTTATGCTTCTTTATTTCTCATTTATGGCATACTTTATGATTTCCATTATGGGTAAAACACGATAATTTCATTTTAGGAAGTGCGGACTACCGCCCCCTCAAAGTGATTTGAATCGTTAATGCCATATGTGGGATGTATAAAGGATAAAGTAAATGGTATTATACACTATATTATACTGGAATTATATTATACATTTATATCATTATTATTTAGTTCCATTAAATATGAAATTGAAATGAAAGTAGCGTTCATGCGTACGTACGGCTTACCGTCTCCATGAACGATGCATTTCATTTCTTACCTCTAAATGTTACGTAATATTATAAATGAATGTATATACTGGATATATAAGATATATATGACATATAAATCATGAATATAATTCTGGATATAATGGATATTCTACCACATGAACAACTTGTAATTATAAGAAGTTTATTGTTGACTCAAGTTACCAAAGATCGACAAAACGATCGTTATTAACTTGAATAATTACATAATATTCATAACATTGTAATAAGTGATATAAAAAGGATAATGAAATTGAAAATGGTTCTTAATAAGGTAGATATTAACTCTAGTTTATTATTCAGGAGGTTAAAGAACGGTTGAGTCAAGTCGGACACGAGGTAAGGGAATTTCTTAACCCAATTTTCACTCTTTGGGTTAATCTCCTACTTTCAAATTATGTCATGATATTATTATGTCCTATATTTTATTTGTACATTATTTATGTGTACTTATAGTGAATACACATTATAGATGTACTTTATTTAAAAAAAATGATCTTTTTAAGGACTTCGTCTCAATCCCCTTTCATTGAGGCATATTTGGTTTTATACAAAACTTTCTTTTATACGGTGTATAAACCCCTTTGACTTTTACGTTTATTCAAAAGGAATATTTTTTTATACGAAGCGTTTTACTAAACGACAAAAAGGGAATGTTTTTATTTCCGTACTTATGCGGTGACAATGACTTCTTCGCCGCCGTGACCATTATTTGAGTTTCGGCTTCCTCTACAAGCCATCATTTTTTTTAATGAAAAATAAATACAAAGTTTTAACTTTCTTTTATTTGGGTATTGAAAATGGTTTTGAAAGCATTTTTATTATATCAATGTGTTGTATTTATATCTTGTGATTGAAATGTGGAAATGTTATGTTTCCTTTATGCATGTTTTATGTGATACGATTATGTTATGGTTTATGATATGTTTAAACCTATTCATATGAGGAATGCATTGGACTTAATAGGTGACGGGTGGAGCCCGCTATAGCTCATCGATGCATCGGCAGGTCTCATGAGACAAACTAGTGTCTTGGCACGAGGCCTTGACAAAATCTTATTTGTGGTCTTGGCACGAGGCCTTGACTACGTGGTTATGATAGTCTGGCATTATGCATTCCATCATTATGAAAGTGGTTATTGATATTGCATGTGATTATTCGACCAGTAGAATATCTATGTGAAGAAGTAAATGGCATTATATCATTTTACTTTTGCCATATTTTGTTGAAGTTCAAGTTTAAAAGGCTTTTGTTTTAGTTATACATTGCCTTAAATGTTAATGTTTATTTATGAAAGCTTCCGCTATATTGTTAACCTTACTGAGCATCTGAGCTCACCCCTTTCAATGTTTTAATATTTTTCCAGGATGTGAAGAAGTATTTTATGAATGACCTACAGGGGTAGTCAGAAAGGGATATGATTGTGGACTATGAAGACCATGTTATTGTAGTTTGTTTACTTTTTGATGTAATGAAAGACTTATGAATGTATCTAGTGTTTCCAAGGCTACTAAACTAATCGGTCTTTCGAGACATGATCTTTTGTGATCATGCCAATGTTACGAAGTAATGCACCGACTCTGGGTAGCTGGGGTCGGGGCGTTACAATCAGCCATATCACCAGCATCACACATTAATTAAAAAGAAAGTTTCCAATTAGGTTCAATGATGATAAGTGATAAAGTGAGTTTTCTTAAAGTATATTAAATGATTCCAGATTGTTTTCAACAAGAATAAAGAGAGAATACTTGAAAATAAGGGAACACAAGGGCTTAGTGATTTTAGAAAAGTCTTTTATAAACCTTTGGTAGAAACTGGCATGACCTAGAAAACATATAGCACCTTTTATATTTTTAGGAGTTGGTAGTTCTTAAATTACTTATTTTTTAGAAATATCAAAATCTAAACCCCCCTTAGACACCTTTTGTCCTAACACAATCCCCTCAGTGGCCATGAACTGATACTTTTCCTAGTTAAGAACCAGTTTGGTCTCTAAGCATCTCTATAACACTAACTGCCAATTTCTAAGACTAGTAACAAAAGTGGTACAATAAATGGAAAGTTTATCTATGAAAACCTCAATTATCCACTCAATCATATCATAAATAATATCCATAATACACCTTTGAAAGTTAGCAGGGGCTCCACAGAACCTAAAGGGAAACTGTTAGTAGGAAAATGTCCCGAAGGGGAATGTAATGGTAGTTTTCTCCTGATTCTCTTGAAAAACTAGAATCTGGTTGTAACTAGAATACCAATCCAGAGAACAAAAAAAAATTCCCAACAAGACTCACGAATTTTTTCAATGAAGGTCATTGAAAATGGTCCTTCCTAGTGGCAGAATTAAGATTCCTATAGTCTATAAAGACTCTCCATTTGGTGTCTTTCATAACTTGAATTTATTAATTTTTATCATTTTTGACAACAATGAACCCTCCTTTATTAGGGACTAATTTTACCAGACAAACACAAGTACTATCAGAGACATGATATATTATTCCAGTGTCTAGCTGTTTGATTACTTCCTCTATCACAACTTCTTTCATGTTAGGATTTAATATTATTTGAAACTTTACCCAAGGCTTATGGTCTGGATCTTTTGGGATCTTATGCATGTAGGATGATGGAATAATCCCTTTTATATCAGTTATGGTTCAACCTATGTCAGATTTTTTTAATTTTCAAGACATTTAAAAATATTTCTTCTTGGTTTACATTTAGCTCAAATAAAATGATTGCAGGAAGTGTAGAATTCTCACCCAAAAATAAAAATTTAAAATGTGTATGAAGTAGTTTAAGTTCAATGATGGGTGGTTTTTAACATAAAGGAATACTAATGGGCCTAGGAGGACCATGGTATTCAACATATTTCTTATAGAGAGTTTGAAATGATGACATTTTTTCAATTTCCAGATCTGTTTCAGAAATGACAGTACTGCTGTCCAAAGTAGACAACTCACTGTCCATAGTTTCTAGTTCAGAATTAAAAAATTTACCAAGCCAAAATAAATATGTTTTCTTAAAAACTAACCGTATACTTCATCAAAATGTTCATAAAATTTGGTGATAAAATAATTACTTTCAAGTTCATTCAATAATTTCTAAAGTTAAGAAGTAGATGATACATCTCTTGCAGAAACATAAGCAAGATAGTTGTCCAGTTCTGAAAAATTTTCTAGATTCATTGTTAGAGTGGATTCTAAAGAATGTGAAATAGGAGTATTTGAATTCTTAGTTTCAACATTTATTTCTTAATAAAATAATTTATTTTCATATTCTTCAATATTGTTAATTGAGTTTTTATCTTCATAGAATTAAATCTTAGAAAACATTTCAGAAAATGTTGGTCCTTTAATATTTTTACATACATTGAATTATTCCTATTTTTCTATAACTTTTAAAATTAGCTGACCCTTATACACATACATGTCTGCAAGTGACTAAGAATGGCCTACCAAAAATTATGGGCACCTCCTAATGAAACTCCATATCTAAAACTAAGAAGATTGTTGGTATAAAAAGTTTCCCAACCCCAACTAGCAAGTCATCTACCCTTCCCACAAGATGAGTGAAATAATGGTTAGATAACTGAAGGATGACTGTGGTGGGTTGAAGATCACCCAATCTCAACTTTTGTAATAGTGAGTATGGGAGAATGTTGATTCCATCACCTATGTCACAAATATAGTTGAGATGATCATAATTTCATATGGTACATGGTATGAAAAAGCTACCAAGTCTTTGACTTTGGGTGGGATTTTATTTTGGAGTACAACACTACACCCTTTAGTGAAGCTATAGGTTGAAAATTATTTAAGATTATTTTTATTTGAAACAATTTCTTAAAGATATTTAAAGTAAGATGAGATTAGAATTACATCGAATGAAATGGATGTTCCCTTGATGATTTGACAATAAACCAAGGAACTGAAGAAGTTTATCTTTGGTATCACTTTTGGGTTTGATTTTTTTAGGGAAAGGGATGGGTGCAATAAAAGTTCTAAGGATATTTGGAATATTCCTAACCTCTTCAAATGTATTTCCTTACCTTTTTGTTATTATTTTCAAAAAAAATGAGCTTGAGTTTCACGTGAAATATTCAGATTTTTCTTCATTTTCAAGACTTTTCTATAGATTTCTAGATTATGTTCAGAGCAGGTTTTTGTTTCCAGATTCACACAGATTTTCAGTTTGGGAATTTTCAAAGAATTTTTCTACTTCAGATTGAGTGTTTATCCCACCTCAATTAATAATATCCATGATTTTCTCCCTATGGTAAAGATTATTTCTATTGGACAACCTTCCTTTATCCATAGAAGTTATGTCACTAGCAATTTGGCCTAGTTGAGTTTCCATGTTTATCATTCTAACATCATTTTAGATTTCATAGAGTTTATATTGGGATTAATGTTAATTCAATTGATTTTTGAATCTTTCTTATTGAGAGTCCATTACATTTAAAATAAAATTCAATATAGAAGAAACGTGACTATAATGTTTCCTTGTTCATTAAAAGATTCACCCATTGGTTGGTTTTGAAAGTTTTTTCTAGGTGAGTTTTGATAATTAGGGCCACTGGATTACATGATTAAACATTGATTATTCCATGACAGATTTTGATGGTTCCTATTGACTTGGTTATAATTTTTTGAAAAGGGGGCTTCTTTAGTAGGCATCCATGGACCATAATTTAATATTTTTGAGTTTTCTTGTTGGGCTAGAATATCATAATTTTGAAAGAAGATCTCTGTGTGACCGAACATCCCACATTGTGAGCATTGTTCTCTATGTGATTGGTTTTTGGTTTTTGAATGTCCAATTGATTAACATATTTTTTGGAATTCTGGTTTATTAAGGATTGAATTTGATTGGTTATTTCATCAAGTTGAGCTCGAATATTCATTTCTATTATAGAACCAGTGTTAGGATTTTATTCACTCTCTTTCTTCTTGAATTTTTATTTTTAGAGTTCAAACCAACGTTATTGAAAATTTTTATCAAATGTTCATCAGCCTTGTCATTATATTTCCCCTAGAAGATTTATCAACTATGTTGTGACCAGAGGAGGACAACCCTTCAAATAACGTATCTATGAGAAGGTGAGATGGGACTTGATGATGGGGAAACTACCTAAGTAGGTCCCTAAATCTATCCCAAGCATCACTAAAGGTTTCTCAATCCATTTGGTAAAAACTAGTGATATTAGTTAAATGTTATTATTTAAATCATTGGGGATAAAATTTCATTATAAATGAATTAAACACATGGTACCAGTTCTCAAATATATTCTCATCTAAGATCAAGAACCAATTTCTTGCATTACCTTTTAAGAAAAAGGGAAATACTCTCATTCTTACCTCATTCTCATTGAGTCCTAGAAGAAGTAAATTTTTCATAGTATTGTTGAAGTATCTAATGAAGGATAACAATTTCTCATTAGAGAGTCCATTAAAATTAGGCATAAGAGACAGATAAGACCATTTATGCTCCTAGTTTCTACCTCAATGTGTAAACCTAATGGAATAAGGGTTACATGATATTTGGGGGAGTTGTAAATCCATCATCCTAGGTATCTCATTATCCTATAATAGTTCATGGTGATGGTTTTGGAAATTTTTAGGTGCATTAACATTTTTATATAAATTTTCCATTTCAGTTTTATTTTTTTTCAGAGAAGTAAGATGTTTATCAATTTTGTGGTTCAGGGGATCTTTTCAAATAATAAAAGATCTAGTGTTCATACAATGGGTCAAAATAGGTGAATTTCTATACAAAAATGTTCAACAGCATTAAAAAAAGTTGTAAAAGTACAAAGAGTATGTGAAAATAGTAGTAGAATGTAAGAAACAATAGCGTTTTTAGCAATAGTTTTCAATTTTTCAATTTTTGTTTTAAATTTTTTTGAAAATGATGGTCACAGGAAGTCATCCACTTTAACAACACCAAAAAATTGACCAGTTCATCATTAAAAAAAATAAATGTTTATAAAATTATGTTTTCCTACTCAATATAATCTATAGTGGTTTGTAGAGTCAAACCCACAAGGGAGGTAGGTAACCGACTTATCTTTTCAAACATACCCACTATTTTCAGCATTGGTTGAATTTTTTTCTATTTATTTTTATTATTTTTATATTCAATATATAATTTGTAATAATAACAATAAAATGATGATTTTTTAATTTTTATTAAAAAGCATAAGATTTACAAGGGATATTATAAAAAATATAGCAACAAAGACACATGAATAAAAAATAATGAACAATAAAATGCAAATCCCAAGGTAATTCTATCATACTGGACTAGATGATTTATTTTCACTAGAAAGAAAGAAAATTTAACCTCTAAAGTAGGATGATTTACCCCCCTCGCTAAGAGATAAATCACGCAGATTGATCTATCTTGGAGTTCTCTACTCCATGAAGTATTCAACAATAAGGTTAAATTGAAAATGATAAAAGATAAAGACTCACCATTTGTTTTGAAGTTTCCTTTATGAAATAGAAGCATTAATAAAAATCATTGAATGATCATGGAGTTAGAAATTAAGAACATGTTGTATGAAGCAATTTAATGGTTTCAGAATTGATCTCGCTGATTAATTCTGAAATCAATGAAAAGAAAAAGTGAAGTAGGAAATAAAAGAAACCATTAAAAATTAATTTCCCCTGAAATCAATGTATTTAGCCTACCATCTTGTTCATTAAAAAATAATAAATAAATGATATAGAGTATTATAATTTTTAAAGAGAAGAAGAAAAATCCTAATACCAATCTCGAGCTTCTCTACTCAAGTTGCTCCTCGGGTCTCCAAGAGTGGTTCTCGAAGGGTATATCTAGAACTATTCTTCTCTCCGGATTTCTAAAATGATAAGTGTCAAAAGTCATTAATGGTTGGTCTCCCCTTCCTTGTACTTCTGCTCTGTCTTAAATCAACTATCATATTTTGGTCAGTCACCCATGTTTTCCACAGAGATTCTATTTTCCTTAACTGTGAATCCACACACATGCATTTTTTAGTCCATCAATTGTTTTTTAAACTTTATCATGTAACCAAATTCTAAGAGTTTATTGGGATATATCTAGACGTATTCTAGTAACATGTATGTATCTGCAAAAGAAAACTGTTAGAAAATTTAAAAAATGAAATGATTTAAAAGAAAATTAATTTTTAATGATTTTAAAATTTATGTCATATTACCATTTAATATTATTTATAGTTTATAAATATTTTAATTAATTTATTTATAATAATATATAATTATTAATTATTAAATAAATATTCTTATTATTAAAAGATAATAGGTTTAATTAATTTTATTAAGTTACTAATTTATTTATTTTTTAAGTATTTTTAAATAAATTATCAATCAATACACCCCTTCATCCCTTATCCAGTGCACATAGGGGGTTCAAGCTTCCAGAAGAAGCTTCCACCGGTAGGGGTCTAGGCTCTGAGTGGCGGTGGCGAACATAGGTGATGGTGACACCCTCCTTCGAGAATCCTTGGATCTTCTAATCACCTCCATTTCTAGCGATATATGACATTCAGGTTCCGCTGCTCTGGGTGAAATTATAACAGCTCCCTCTGCTCATCTTTGACATACTAACAACGCTTCTCCTCACTGAGATCCACAGATCCAGAAATGACCACAGCGCTCAACGCTCCTTGCAATATGGGCTTCAGGACTCAATATCTACAGTGAATCCTTCTTCAACGGCGGAGTGGCCTTCAAATCGTGGTGGAATATCTGGATTTGAGAACTCTGTTTCAGATTTGGAAAATGTATATTTTAGGTTTTTTTATTTTTTCAAATGAATGTATTCTTCTGGTTGTTGAAGGTTTTGATTCATTGTGGAGATCTGGTTAGATGAAGTGAGTGTAAGGACCTGTGTTTTTCCGGAATACAGTTTTGAGCATAAATTTGAATTGTTGTTATTGGATGCTAATGAGGGGTAAAATGGTCTTTTAACCTACCTATTGATCTTGAATAATTTTTCTGACCACTCTGTTGGTCCTGTAATAGGGTGTTTACCCTAGGACAAGAGTTTGGTAGAAATATGATCTGTTCGAATTTTAGCGGAATATTAATATTTAAGATTATTAAATTATTCACGCAGGTTTGTGCAGTGATAAATTTTAAACAGAGTGTTTAATTGATATTCTACTTGAATTGCTAAGTCTGGAATGAGTATTTTAGCCTAGGTGAGGCATAAACTTGAGTCGGGCACCGGGGCCGGCTTGGGTCCCTTTTTCTTTTCATTATTTTCTTCTTTTATATTCCTTCTTCTTCTTTCTTCATTATCCTTCTGCATGAATCCATTGTGTGGATCCTCCTTGGTAATGACCTATGGGAGAAAATAGATACTGATAAAGAGAGGGGGATGGAAGGAAAGAGGGGTACCATTTCGAAGCTCTCGACGCGTTGAGTCGGCGTGCGACATTCATGGATTGTGAAATCAACCGAAGCTTCGGTGGTTTCTGCCCGAAGGTAAGTCTATTTATGTTTTCACCATATATCCCCTTTAAATGTGTTTTTTTATGTTTTTAAATCCTTATATTTCTTTATTGTGTCCTCCTGAGGATAGATCTATTGTTTCGGGGGCTAAAACAGGGGTTTTGGGTGATCCGAGGGATTTCCTATCGAGAAACCTTGGTTACAAGGCATGTGTTCCAAGGGAACACACCATGTTTTATTTTTATTAAAGGAAGAAGATGATTTATTATGTACACAATGTGTACTCTGAGCACACGCAGTGTGGTGGTTATTCGTGTGAAAAAAGAACACAGAATGGTCATTTTTGAACAGTATACACAGTGTACTGGGAGTACACGCCATGTAGTGGCACATGGGCCTGTGCCCGGTTGAAAACACACCTGGAATGGTTTTTTTGGAACAATACATGCCATGTACAGTAACTTACACAGTTTGTACTTTTACATCGGTAGACCCCATGTAATCCAGAGTATATTCCATGTACTTTGTCCAGCCTGTTTTTATCTGGGGGTTCTTTAAACCCCTTTAAGTTACAATCCAGGGGTCCGTTTCATGTGCCGTCTATATCCACACAATACATACTTTGTGACAATACTTTTGAGGCTAGTTGTATAAGTTTTTGTTTTGGAAATTATGCTCGGTGTTCTAAAACATCCAAAAATATAATAATAATATCTTAAATATTATTATTTGGTGATAATTGAATCAAACATATCTTCTGTGTCTAATGCCAGTTTGATGCACCATCAGTGGACTTGCAACCCTGAATTAATGGTGTATGTTTAGAGACTAATTTCAGGTGCTAAACCCGAAATCAGGTGTCATCCCCACTTGTGATCGTTATGGTGAATAGTACATTTTTCACAGGTTGACCGTTTTGGGCGAGTCAGTAGTCCATTAAGAATGTTTTTTTCATGTAGATCACAATGGTTTAATCCTAATTATATTTAGAGGTCATATAGATTGTGTTTTTGGGTTTCTATATAAATGGATAGGTTCTTCCTTTGATTATCATGTTCAGTTGTCACCTGAGGGTGGGACTTGGCATTGATGATAGGTTGGGTTTTCGAATCAACCTAGTTGAGACCTTTGATCTGAGATGAGCTGTGAGATATCTCCCATAACCTATGATTTTGAGGACATCCCCCTTGTGAGATGTTCCATTTTGGACTATGATGCCGTGAGACCAGAAGCTTCAAAAAGATCCCTTGAGGGATTCCATTGCTTATGTGCTGGCCTACAAAGTCCATTGTAGGATACCTCTCCTATTTTCCTTTGAAAGGATCCTTATTATAGGATTTTTATGTCATTATTGGTTCTAATATCCTCTGTAATATTCCACCCTTAGTCTTTGCGAAGGATCCTATGTAGGATGCCTTAACTCGTGTTTACCTGGATGATCCTGAGTAGGATTCCTCCTCAGTGTTTTACTTGAGGGACCCAGTGGCTGCCCTTGGTTTGAGCAAACCTGAGTTGTACATTAGGTTTGGGTAGATATGCTGTTCAGGTGTCACCTAGAACTCGTGCCGAACTAGTAATCCCATGGGGCAGTGGTTGTAGTGTTGGGTTGGGTGTTCAGACCGCCCTCACTCTTTGTTATGTTTCAATTGTTTTTTAATAATTAAGTGATATTCACAAGAGGTGTTTCTTGGGTGGAGGTTATTGTGCCTGACGCGAGGCATCTTTCTTGTTTGATGGGATGCCTAGACGTGCTCTCCTGAGATATGGATTTTCAGACATGTCATTTATGATATTTTACAAGTACCAGAGGTATTACCTAAGACTCGACTGCTAGTCCTTATTTGTTGACATGTATTCCTTGAGTGATACATGGATTCCCATTGATGGAATTCCATGAATGGGATCATTGGGCTATTTATTTATATACCCTAAGTGATACAAGGATTACCATTATAGTAATTCCTTGGATGAGATCAGTGGGATGTTGAATGTAATTAAAACTTGAGTGAATCATGGATCCAGTTGAGGGATACCATGAATGGGATCATTGGTTGGATGTGGTTATACCCTGATTGATACATGGATCTAGTTAAGGGATGCCTTGGATGGGCTCAGTGGGTCGTAGAATTATATAACTTGATTGATACTTGGATCCAGTTGATGGATGCATCGTATGGGCTCAGTGGGTTGATGAATCCTACACCTTGTGTGATATTTGGATTCCCATTTAAGAATACCTAGGATGGGATAATAGGCTGGATGTTATATGATCCGAATAATTACGCTCTTCCAGATCGGTCAGGATTGACCGTTAGTATATTATATCCTTTTTAGAGGGTTGACCATCAGTATACGGAAAATATAGTTATGGTTGGAGGTGAGTATGAGTGAACCTAGGTGTAGGATCAGATTCCTCCTGTGGTGAAGTAGCTTAATCAAAGATAAAATTATGGCATTGGCTGAAGAAGGTACATGTTGATGGGATTATAGAATCGGAGATAAACTTAATGAAACATGGCTTGATTGGAATGACATCCATCTCAATGCCCTTGAACAGGATGTCTAGGAGATAAGGCTTATGGACCCCTGGACCGACTGCTGATGTGGCTTCTTGTTATTTGATTCACATACACATGAATATTTATATTTATGTATATGTTTATAGGTATGGGACTATACATGTATATGTATATAGATGTGGACATCCATGGTGTCACATACACAGTAGATAGGGATTACAAACCCTGGGTTTGAATATGGTTGCATGTTTGGTTTCTTCTTTTTTGTTGTGAGTTCCAGCTAGGCTGAGCACATTGTTGTTGCAGACACTTTTAGTAGCACAGTTATAGTTTGCATGTTTAAGTGCCATACTGAGATTCTTTCTCACCCTTGCATGTGCAGCATAGTGTACATGTAGAACTTATGTCCGATTTTTAGGTTGAGAAAGAGTTTCATGGTGGATAGGGTTGTTACCCAGTGTTTCATTATCAAGTAGAGCTTATCAAGTGGTTCTACTGCTCGGGCTTCAGCAGTTCCACATTGTCTGGAGATCGGGTACGCAGATTGGATTGGAGTTTTTTGTAGATGCATGTACTTTTACTATCAGTTTCGTTTGTACTTGTATCTTTAAGGTCAACCAAGTGGGTGGCCAGTGTTGTGTTTTATTGCATAGCAGTTTGGGGTTTCACAGTATTTTACTGTTACAACTTGTTCTACTTTAGTTGTACATTGCTTCTACACTCTGTTTACATTATACTGTGTATGATACATAGTTCTTTCCATTTTTTTCTTACTCTGGTATGAGGTAATGAGCTTCCACTATCACACCCTAGGCCCTCACTAATAGTTGCTAGTCTCTGACGTATGGGGAGGTGTGCTTGAGGCCTTATGGTGAACCGGCTCAGAGAACCAGTTTAGTGGCTTCGGGGTCAGGGCGTTACAGAGTGGTATCATATGAGTTTTCTTTTCCTGGTATTTACTCTCTAGGATATGGTATATAGGATTATTAGGAATGTTTTGTAACCTATTATTGTGATCATAATTCTGCATCGAGAACACTTGTTCCCATAGGATGTCTTGGTTTTCAGGGTATGGGATTACTGTTCTAATTGTGCGATGTTATAATTGTATATGATTTTTTTTCTTGAGCGACACACATGTTTTTGGGGTGTTTGTATTTACTATGGATATCTGGATCCTGGCCATCAGTAAGAGGCCAAAGAGGGATTTTGACTCTTGGATGAAAAAGGCAAGAGGCATCTCAAGCATCATACTACGTGCATAGGATTCACAACATATAGGCCTACGAGTATGTGTTTTGACTGATGACTGAGACCTTTGGGTCTTCTTACACATACTTTTTACACTGATGGAATGTTATGTGGATCTACATTGAGTCATTTTTTGGGAATTTGATGGCTCATTTTTCATGCATTGGTGGTGTAGTGACCCTATAGGTCAATATGGAATGTGATGCCTTTCTATTTAACCCCTTATTGGGTGTTGTTTCTCAGGTATGTTGTTATATATTCGGATCACTGAGTTTGATGTTGATAGATAACAAGGATTTTTTAGTGAACTAGACCTCCTTAGGGTATTTCCGTATACGGAAACCCAATGAGTGTCAGTTCATCTTTTCTCTTCTTCCTTGGTTGTGACCGCAAGGGAGAAGTTCCTTTTGGGAATTCTCGGAGAGGATCAGGGTCCTTGTAGGCTGGGTTTTAGTTTTGAACCCCATTGGTCATTGTGATCTTACCTGCTTTTCATAAGTTTGGATCTTGTGGGATAGGTGGTTAGATATTGTGACCCATATGTGAGCCTTGTTCTATAGATGTAGGGGGAAGACCTAGAGACCCTTGGTTTTTACTCAAACCCTTGTAGGTCGATGTCTATTCTATTCTAGGGATACCTGTGTGAGAGATGGATTTCCTATGCTTGAATCCAGGTCAAGTTTTGGCAGGATGTTAGCGTGGATCTGAGGGTGACGGACACGCCTTTAGTGAAATCTTAGTTTACTCCTGTAAGAGACGATCATGCACTATCTTGATTCGTATTGAGTATTTTGAGAGAGATTCATCCCTACACTGAGCTCCCTTTTCTTTTTAATGGTCTTCCTGTTGAAGAGGGAACCTGTTGGGGTTGCGCTCAAGGAGTAGCGTAAGGAAATCCATATGGTGGAGAGTGCACCCTTGGCCATTTGAGGGTGGTTTTATCATTTTGGTTAAACATTGATGTTTTCTATGAGATTTTGAACTTGGAGTTTTCTTTTAAGATGACGATAGGGGTATTACTATGGTCGGGAGTACCAGATCAGTCACAGTTAAATGCCTTCTATATAGAATGCAGTTGTTAAAGCTAGGAGGCTAGTTGATGAAAATACTAAATACCTTGGTTGTACAAATTCTTGGGTTGGGAGCATGGTTGTTGGTCCTTTAACTGGGCTTCTTAAGGACGAGAAGGTTTATGGTGGAGAGTTTGTAAGGGCCTGTGTTTTTTTCAAACTGCAGTTTTGAGTAGAAATTTTAATTTTTGTTGTTGGATGATGGTTAGTGGTAAAATGGTCTTTTATCATACCATTTTCTCTTGAATTATATTTCTGACCACTCCATCGGTCCCAGAATAGGGTTTTTACACAAGGAAATGAGTTTGGTGGAAATATGAGATGTTCGAATTACAGCAGAATATTTAATATTTAATATTATTAAATTAAATGTTAAATTAGTCACACATTTTCATTCAGTGATAAATTTTAAACAGAGCATCGGATTGAGATTTATTCTTCTCTGTTGAGTATGGAATGGGGATTTTAGACTCGGCAAGGCATAAACATGAGTCGGGTGACGGGGCCGACCGAAGCCCCATTTTCTTTTCGTTATTTTTTTTCATTTATTTATTATTCATTCTTACTATGTCTTGTGAATTACTCCTATGTGTGTCTCTTCCTTGGTCTTGACCTATGGGATAAAATGGAGATTGGGAAAGAGAGAGAAATGAAAGGAAATAGGGGTACTGTTTCAAAGTTCTCGACATCTGTGGATGGTGAAATCAACCGAAGCTTCGGTGGTTTCTACCAGAAGGTAGGGAAATTAATGTTTTCACCATATATCCCATTTAAACATGTTGTTTAAAGTTTTTAAAGCCTTATATTTCTTGCTTGTGGCCTTTTGAGGCTCTATCTATTGTTTTGGGGGTGAAAACAGGGGTTTCTGGCAATCTGAGGGATTTCCTATAGGGAAACCCAGGTTACACGGCGTGTGTTCCAAGGAAACATTCCATATGTTCTTATTGTTCGATGAAGAAGAATTTTTATTAAGTACATGCCATGTACTCCTATTACACGCCGTGTAATCTGAGTAAATGTTGTGTGGTGGTCGGTTGTGTGTTTAGCCATATGAATAAAGAACATGAAATAGAGGTTTTTAATAGTACACGCTGTGTACTGGGAGTACACGTCGTGTAGTGGCACATGGGCGTGTGTCCTGGTGAAAATGCACAAGGGATGGTTTTTTGTGAACAGTACACGACATGTACAGTAACTAACATGCTATGTAAATTTACATGGGGAGACCCCATGTACTCTAGAGTACATGCCATGTACTTTGTCCATCCTATTTTCATCTGGGGGTTCTTTAAACCCCTGTAAGTTGCAATACAGAGGTCTGTTTCACCTGCTGTTTATAGACACACGACCCTTACTTTGTGGAGGAAAATTTGAGGCTAGTTGGAGAACTTTTTTTTGGGAAAGATTCTAGTTTTTTTGAAACATCCAAAAATTTAATAATAATATCTTAATTATTATTATTTTGTGATTATTGAATCAGACGTATCTTCTGTGTATTATGTCTATTTGATGCATTTTCAGTGGCGTTGTGACCTTGAATTAAAGGAGGACGTTTATAGACTAATTTGAGGTGCTAAAACCGAAATAAGGTGTGGTCCCCACTCAATATCGTTGTGGTGAATAGTGCATTTTTCACCGGTTGACCATTTTGGGCATGTGAGTAGTCCATTATGAGTGTTTTCCCACATAGATTGTAATTGTGGAATCTGAGTGATATTTAATGGTCATATAAATGGTGTTTTGGGGTTTCTATTTAAATAGAGAGGTTTTTAGTTTGGTTATAGAGTTCTGTTGTCACCTGAGGATGAGACATGGTGTTGATGATAGGTTGGGTGTTCGGACTAACCTAGTTAATACCTTTGATCTGAGATGAGCTATGAGAAATCTCCCATAACCTAATCTTTTGAGGACGTCCCCATTGTGAGATGTTCCCTTCTGGCCCATGAGACCAGAAGCTTCCACGGTTCCCATGAGGGATTACATTTCTTATGTGCTAACCTAGAGAGTCCCTTGTAGGATATCTCTCCTATTTTCTTTTGAAAGGATCCCAGTTATCGGATGCCTCTGTCATTCTTCTTTCAAGGATATCATGTTGTATTCCTCCCTTACTCTTCTCTAATGACCCCTTGTAGGATGCCTTCACTCTTGTTTACCTGGAGGATCCCAAGTAGGATTCCTCCTCATTGTTTGACTAGAGGGACCCAGTGGGTGCCCTTGGTTTGACCAACACTGATTTGTACATTGGGTTTGGGTAGAGATGGTGATCAGCTGTCACCTAGAACCTATTCCAAACTAGTAATCCCATTGGGTTGTGGTTGTAGTGTTGGGTAGGGAATTTGGGACACCCTCACTCTGTGTTATGTTTCACTTGTTTTTTACTGATACAGTGATATTAACTAGAGGTGATTCCTTGGTGGTGGATGTTGAGCTGGACGCGAGGCATATTTCTTGTTTGTTGGGATGCCTAGACATGCTCTCCTGGGATCCAGCTTCTTAGGAATGTTAATTCTGATATTTTATAGGTACCTGAGGTGTTACCTATGACAGGGTTGTTAATCAGTATGTGTTGAATTGTATGCCCTGAGTGATACAAGGATTCCCATTGTAGTAATTCCATAAACAGTCTCATTGGGCTGTTTATTTACATACTCTATGTGATACATGGATTCCTATTTTAGTAATTCCTTGGATGGTCTCAGTGGGATATTGAATGCAATTAAAACATGTGTGAATCATGGATCCGATTGAGGGATGCCATGAATGGGTGCATTGGTTGGATATGGTTATACCCTGAATGATACATGAATCCAGTTGATGGATTCCTTGGATCGGCACAGTGGGTAATAGAATTTTAAACCCTAAGCAATAATTGGATCCAGTTGAGGGATGACTTGTACGACCTCAGTGGGTTGATGAATTTTACGCCTTGAGTGATATATGGATTCCCATGTAGGAATTACTTGGATGGGCTCATAGGCTAGATGTTATATGATCGAAATTATTACTCTCTTCCATATCATCCAGGATTGATCGTCGGTATACAGTATCCTTCTATACAAGGTTGACCTTCGGTATATAGCAATCAAGATGGGTTTGGAGGTGAGTAAGAGTGAACCCAGGTGTAGGATCAGTTTCTCCTTGTGGTGATGTAGCTTGCTCAGAGATATAATTCTGGCATTGGCTGAAGCAAGTAAATGTTAATGGGATTACAGACCAACAAATCAACTTAATGATACACATCTTGAGTGGAACGACGTCTAGCTCAATCCCCTTTCAAAAGATTTCCAGGAGATCGGGATTATGGACCTAAGGATCTACTACTGATGTGGTTTCTTGTTATTTGATTCACATACTCATGAATATTCATATTTATGTATATGTATATAGGTACGAGACTATACATGTATATGTATATAGATATAAACATACATTGTGGAACATTCCCCGTTAATAGGGATTATAGACCATGGGTTTGACTATGGTTTCACATTTGGTTTACTTCTTTTTGTTGTGTTTTCCAGCTAGGTTGAGCACGTTGTTGTTGCATACACTTTTAGTGGCATAGTTATAGGTTACTTGTCGGGGTTCCCTAATGAGATTCTTTCTCACCCCTAAACATGATCCTCGATGTATGTGTAGACCTCATGTCTGCTTTTCAGGTTGAGCACGATTTTCATGGTGAATAGGGATGAGGCCCAGTGTTTCATGGTCGAGCAGAGCTTCTTTAGTGGTTCTACAGATTAGACTACTGCAGTTCGACAATGTCTAGAGATTGGGTACGTGGATTGTATCGAAGTTTATAGTAGAGCCCTAAAATTTTAATATCAGTTTCTTTTGTACTTTTATCTACGTGGTCGAACCAGTGGGTGACCAGTATTGTATTGTATTGCATAGTTGTTCGAGATTTTATAGCATTTTACTATTACATCTTGTTCTAATTTAGTTATATATTTCTTCTTCACTCTGTTTACTTTCTGTTGTGTATGATACATAGTTATTTCCACTGTTTTCTTACTTTGGTATGAGGGAATAGTCTCCCCGCTATCACATCATTGTCCCTCGCTACTAGTTGGAAGCTTCTTGCATATGGGGAGGTGCTCTTGAGGCCTTGTGGAAAATTGGCTCAGAGCATCGATTTAGTGGCTTACAAGTTAGGACGTCAAAAAGTGGTATTAGAGGAGTTTTCTTTTCCTAGTCATTACTATTTGTGATATGGTATAGAGGAGTATTAGAAATGTGTTGGAACCTGTGATCGATATCGGACTGGTGTGTTGAGAACACTTGTTTTGGTAGGAAGTCCTAGTTTCTAGGGTTTGGGATTGCTATTCTGATTGTGTGATGTTATAGTTGTATATGATTTTAACCTTGAGCAAAGCACATGTTTTTTGGGTGTTTTTATTTACTATGTATCTCGGGATATTGGTTAATGGTAAGAGGCTAGAGACATATTTTTACTCTTGGCCAATAAAGTAAATAGGTGTCTCATTCATCATACTATGCACATAGGATTCACAACATATTTGCCTTCTAGTGTGTGTTTTTACTAATGACTGAGACCTTTGGGTCTACTTACACATACTTTTTATTCTGATGAAATATTATGTGGATCTACATTGAGTTGTTTTTTTGGGAGTTTGATGACTCAGTTATCGTGCACAGGGGGTGAAATGACCCTAGTAGGTCAATATGGAACATGATTCCTTTCTGTTTAACCCCTTGTTGTGTGTTTTTTCTTCTGTCTGTGGTTATCTAGTCAGATTGTTGAGTATGATGCTGATATATACCAATTAGTTTCTTGTGAACTTGACCTTTTTGGGTCAATTTCATATACAGATACCTGAAGAGTGTCAGTTTAGCTTTTCTCTTCTATCTTGGTTGTGACCGCTAGGGAGAAGTTCCTTCTGGGAATTTTTAGAGAGGATCATTTCCCTTTTAGGATGTGTTTCAATTTTGACCCTTGTTGGTTTTTGTGATCTTACCTACTTTTTATAGGTTTGTATATTGTGGTCTAGGTGGTTAGACCTTGTGACCCATATGTGATCCTTGTTCTGTATGGCTAGGTGGAAGACCTAGATACCCTTAGTTTTGAATCGAACAATTGTAGGCCGATGTATGTTATATTATCCGGAAACTTGTGAGAGATATAGATGACCCATGCTTGAATCCTGGTCCAGTTTTGGTATCATGTTAGCATTGCTTAGAGGGATATGGATACGCCTTCGGTGAAATCTTAGTGTAATCCTATAAGAGACGATTATGCTCTATCTTGATTCGTCTTGAGTATGATGAGAGTTCTTTAGACCTACACCGAGCTCCATTTTCTTTCTTAATGTTCTTCCTTGTTGAGGAGGGATCCTGTTTTGGTTGTGCTTGAGGAGTAGTGTAGGGCATGAAATATGGTGGGGAGTGCACTGTAGGCCATTTGAGGGTGGTTTTTCTCATTTTAGTTAAACATTGATGTTTTATGTGAGCTTTTGAGATCGGAGTTTTCTTTTAAGGTGATCATAGGGGTATTCCTATGGTGGGATTACCAAATCGGTCATAGTTAAATGTATTCCATGTAGAAGGTAGTTGTTTACGTTATGACGCTTGTCTTTGGATAGTCTAAATATCTTGGTTGTGTATATGCTTGGGTTGGGAGCACGGTTGATGGTCCTTTTACTAGGATTCTTAGGGATGAGAAGGTTTATGGGGGGAGTTTGTAAGGACCTATGTTTTTATGAACTGTAGTTTTGAGTAGAAATTTGAATTTTTGTTTTTGGATGTTGGTGATGGGAAAATGGTCTTTTAACCCACCAGTTTATCTCCAATAATTTCTCTGACCACTCTGTTGGTCCTAGAATAGGGTGTTTACCCTAGGATAGTAGTTTGGTGGAAATCTGAGCTGTTCGAATTTTAGTGGAATATTTAATATTTAATATTGATAAATTAAATATTAAATTATTCATGAAGGTTTGTTCAGTGATAAATTTTAAACAGATCTTCAGATTGAGATTCTTTTTGCGTCGTTGAGTCCGGAATAAGATGTTTAGCCTGAGTAAGGCATAAACTTGAGTTGGGCGCCTGGGCTGGCCCGAGCCCCCTTTCCTTTTATTTCTTTTATTCTTTTCTTTTCCTTCTTCTTATTTATTCCTCCTCCTTATGAATTCCTCCTATCTGTGGCTCCTCCTTTTTCATTAAAAATGGGAGAAAAAATATATTGATAGAGAAATAGATATGGATGGCAAGAGGTGTACCGTTTTGAAGCCATCGACATCCATGGAGGGTGAAATAGACGGAAGCTTCATCAGTTTTTGTACGAAGGTAGGATTAATTATGTTTTCACTATACATCCCTTTTAAACGTGTGTTTTTAGTTTTTAAAGCCTTATATTTCTTTATTTTGGTCTCATGAGGCTCAATCTGCTATTTCAGGGGCGAAAACGGGGGTTTCGGGCGATCCAAGGGATTTATCGTCGGGAAACCCAGGTTACCCAGTGTTTGTTCCAAGAGAACATGCCACGTGTTATTAATATTCAGGGAAGAAATTTTTTTCTTAAGTACACGTCATGTACTCTGATTACATGCCATGTGGTGATCATCCTTGTGTCCGGCCGTGTGAGAAAAGAACACAGAATAGTCATTTTTGAACAGTACACGCCGTGTACTGGGAGTACATGATGTGTAGTGGCACATGGGCGTTTGTCCGGGTGAAAATGAAAATGAGATGATTTTTTTGAATAGTTAAGTCCTTGTAAAGTAACTTATATGTTGTGTACTTTTACATGGGCAGACCCCATGTACTCTAGAGTACATGCCATATACTTTGTCCAGCCTATTTTCATCTCGGGTTTCTTTAACCCCTGTAAGTTGCAATCCAGGGGTCCATTTTGCTTACCATCTGTGACCACATGGCCCTTACATTATGTTGAGACTTTTGAGGATAGTTAGAGAACTTTTTTTGTTGGGAACGATGCTCGGTGTTGAGAAGCATCCAATAATATAATAATAATATCTTAATTATTATTATTTAGAGATTATTGAATGAGACGTATCTTCTGCGTCTAATGTCCGTTTGACGCATCGTTAGCGGAATTGTGACCCTATATTAAATGTAGAATCTTAGAGACTAATTTCTGGTGCTAAAAATAAAAATATTTGTGGTCCCCACTTGGGATCGTTGTGGTCAATTGTACCATTTCACTGGTTGATTGTTTTGCGCGAGTGAGTAGTCCAATATGAGGTTTTTTTACGTAGATTGCAATGGTGGAATCCTCATGATATTTAGAGGTCATATGGATGGTATTGGTGGGTTTATATATAAATGGAGAGGTTCTTGATCTGGTTGACAGGTTCATTTTTCACCTGAGGGTGAAACTTGGTGTTGATGATAGGTTGGGTGTTTAGACCAACCTAGTTGAGACCTTTGATCTGAGATGAGATGTGATCTATCTCCCATAACCTATGATTTTGAGGATGTAACCCTTGTGAGATGTTCCCTTTTGGACTATGAGGCCGTGAGACCAGAGGCTCCCAAAAGATCCCCTGAGGGATTCCTTTTACTATGTGTTGTTCTAGGGAGTCCATTGTAGGATCTATCTCCTATTTTACTTTGAGAGGATCCCTATTATAGGATGCCTTTATCATTATTCGTTTGAGGATCCCATGTAGGACTCCTCCCATAATATTTTCTAAGGATACCGTGTAGGATTCCTTCACTTGTGTTTACTTAGAAGATCTCGAGTAGGATGCATCCCCGGTGTTTGACTCTAGGGACTTAATGGGTGCCCATGTTTTGACCAATCCATAGTTGTACATCGGTTTTGGGTAGAGATGGTGTTCGATTGTCACCTAGAACCCGTTCTGAACTAGTACCCCAATGTGGATGTGGTTGTAGTGTTGGGTTGGGTGTTCGGGCCACCCTCACTCTTTGTTATGTTTCACTTTTGTTAATGATGTAGTGATGTTCACTAGAGGTGCTTCCTGGGTGGTGGGTGTTGAGCCTGACGCAAGGTGTATTTCTTGTTTTTTGGGATGCCAAGACATTCTCTCTTAGGATCTAGCTTTTGAGCCATGTTATTTATGATATTTTAAATGTACCACATGTATTTCCTAGGAATCATATGTTAAGCCTTATGTGTTGACTTGTATAACCTAAGTGATACATGGATTCCCATTATAGGAATGCCCTGAACGGGCTCATTTGGATGTTTATTTATGTACCCTGAGTGATACATGGATTCCCATTGTATGAATTCCATTGATGAGCTCAATGGGATGTTGAATGCAACTAAACCATTAGTGAATCCGGGATCCAGTTGAGGGATGCCATAAACGGGCTCATTGGTTGGAGATGGTTATACCCTCAATGATACATGGATCCAATTGAGGGATGACTTGGACAATCCCAGTGGGTAATATAATTATATACCCTGAGTGATACTTGGATCCAGTTGAGGGATGCGTTGTACGGTCTCAGTGGGATGATGACTCCTATGCCTTTTTGGGATAGTTAGATTCGCATGTAGGAATGCCTTGGACGGGCTCATATGAAGGACGTTATATTATCAGAATGATTTTGATCTTCTAGATCTGTCAGGATTTACCGTCTGTTTACACTATCCTTATTTATAGGGTTGACCATTGGTATACGTCAATATAGTTGTGGTTGGAGGTGAGTACGAGTGAACCCATGTGTAAGATCAGTTTCCCCCTGTGGTGACGCAGAATACTCATAGATATTATTCTGGAATTTTTCAAAGTAGGTACATGTCGATGGGATTACAGACCCAAAGATCGAATTAATGATACACGGCTTGAGTGGAATGACGTCCAACTCAATTCCCTTGCACAGGATGTCCAGGATATCAGGCTTTTTGACCCAAGGATACACTATTGATGTAGTTTCTTGTTATTTGATTCACATACTCATGAATATTCATATTTATGTATATGTGTATAAGCATGGGACTATACATGTATACGTATATAGATATGGACATCCATGGTGGCACTTGCCTAGTTGACAGGGATTACAGACCCTAGGTTTGACTGTGGTTGCATGTTTGGTTTACTTCTTTTCGTTGTGTGTTCCATATAGGTTGAGCACGTTGCTGTTGCATACACATTTAGCAGCACAATTATAGATTTTTTTGGGGGCACCCTATGAAGATTCTTTCTCCCCCTGCACGTGCACCTCAATGTAAATGTAGACCTTATGTATTCTTTTCAAGTTTAGCACAATTTTCACAGAGGATTGGGCTGAGGGCCAGTGTTTCATGATCGAGTGGAGCTTCTCGAGTTGTTCTTGTAATCTAGATATCGCAGATTGATAGTGTTTGTAGACCGAGTATGTGGATTAGCTCGGTGCTTGTTGTATAGACCAGTAATTTTACTATCAATTTCATTTGTACTTGTATCTATATGGTTAGACCAATGGGTGAGCTTTGTTGAATTGTATTTCATAGAAATTTGGTCTTTTAGAACTTTTACTATTGCAGCTTGTTCTACTTTAGTTGTCTATTGATTCCGCACTATATTTACTTTCCGCTGTGTATGATACTTCGTTATTCCTGCTATTTTCTTACTCTAGTTTGAGGAAATATTCTCCCCACTATCACACCCTAGGCCCTCACTACTAGTCGACAACCTCTGGAATATGGGGAGGCATGCTTGAGGCCTTGTGGACAACAAGCTCGGAGCACCAGTTCACTGGCTTCTGGGTCGGGACGTCACAGTGAGAGCAGTTCTTGATTAATTTTGTGATGGTGCATTGGTAGGATGAATAACCATCGGTGTGTCACAATAGTGTTGCTAAAAGGAGAGAGCTACCGATGTAAAAATATATGTCTTTAGGTCATGTGAAGGAATGAGAATTCCAAATGTGGTGTCTGATGCTTACGTGCATTTGAGGCAGGGGAGTATCAATACCACCATTAATCAGTGGTGATGAGTGTATTTCACTGGTGGTGGTGAATGGAAATGAGTGATGCAATGGTGATTTGGTTAGTAGGTCCGTGAGGATAGTCCCCATTGATGAGAGAATTGAGTCACCACTGCAAATGAAATGGTTACTAGGAGAGGAACGATTGCACCAAGAACCACCAATGGTGTAGAAATGGTGGAAAAGGCAAGGGAATAGTGACTTACTATGTCACCGTTGGACAGTTAGGCACACTGCAACATTACCATAAATAAATAAAAGAGATTAAATATTAAAAAACCAAATATTTAATAAAATATAAATTAATCATAACGTAAAAAAATTGATTTAATTAATAAATCAATATATTTTAATTAATCAACAAAAAAGAAGAGAATCAATTATAAATTGATTTTAAATTATTATATTGGATTGAAACATTAAAATTAAAATTAGTAAATTAACTGTTAATATATAGTTAATTAAATAATTTTTTTATAAAAATAATTCGATGTTCAAAGATTAAATAAAAATAATGTCTAAATTAATTAAATAAAACATATTAATTAATTAATAAGGTGAAAATAACCTATAATTATTAAAACATACATTTACTTATAACAATTAAATAGAAAAATTAAAGAACCTAAACAATAAGTTTGATAAATTTAACTAATAAAAAGGGCATAAATACATAATTAATTATAAATACTTATTAATTAATGAATTTAGATATAAAATTACAAAAGTTAATTTATTATCTAAACAGTAGAAAAATAATTAATTAAATGAATAAAAATCCAATAAAAAGATGTGGCATAATATGTTAAATAAAATCCACATTAGTAATTTATTGTAATTTTAAATATTAAATTTTTGTTTTTTATTTTCCACTAATATTTTTTGACTATATATTATAATCTGATAAGAGGAACATTTATCAGTTCTTATTAGTTATTTCTAATAATGGTATTATTTATTGGTTCCCTTTTAGCACGGATAAATCATTTTTTTATCACTACTAATAAAGCACTGATAAATCATACCTTTATCATATATTTCAACTTTACCACTGATAAATTTATCTTTAATGTGTTTTTTACTAGCATTGATATAACCCCATCCAATATTTTAAAATAACCATAACCGAGATCACTCCTGCTCGAATCGATCAAATATTAATGGATGTCGACTCCTATTGTCACCTCCTCTGAATCATTCAAATGAATCGATGGAATGTTATCTACTATTCATTTTAACCTATCCTTCATCATTTTTCACGATTTTATTGTTTTTCTCATTTCTTCTCATCTTCTTCATGTTTTGGAACTTGTTCTCATCATTTTTTGTTCTTCTTATTTGTTCTTATATTTTAATAGATGTTTTCTCTCTCACTCAGAAGTTTTTTGGTTTACCTTCCTCTAATTTTTGAATGATTTCTTGAAGGATGCATAAATAACATATTTTTTACTAAATTTTTGTTAGTCAAGAACTCAACAAAAAACCTCTCAATCGATTTTAAAGGTTTTACCCTTGGATTCACAAATATTTTGTATGGAATTATGATTTCATTGATTTTTTGTATTTTTATTTAAAATATAATTTTACTTGAATAATGAAAAATAGTTTGGAAATTTTCTATATCAATTTCAGAATTTTCTTAAGGAAATAAGGAAAAATAATTCTATTATTAATCATTCAATTAAAAAGTTTACCATAATTCATATGAACATTGTTTTACCATTATAATTAATGTAATTAAATGAATATTTTTAAACATCATTTTCAATGTTGGCATTATTTTCAATGACAGACAAATGAAAATTTCAAAATTTCAAAATTCCTAATTATTTTATAATTTTATATTTTCAAAACATTAATTTTTGTAATATTAATAACCATATTATTTATTTCATGAATTACATAACTCAATAAAATTATTTTTTTATTAAATCCTTCAAGATCGTGTTTTTGAAATATGAATTTTTTTTTTATTTTGGTTAAAATATCCATTTTCCCCATTTTACTCAGAATCTTAATTATTTTGAAAATCCCATGGAACTACAAAAATGTTAAATTTTTTATTATTAAATGAAGAATTTGAAAAATGATAATATGTTTCATTTCATGGTTTCAGATGAAAAAATAATTTAAAATAATTTAATTATGATCTAAAAAACTAATATAACCATTTATTTTAATAATTCATATAATTTTATCTTAAAATATCCTATTTTATAAAACTATTAATAATTCAAATAGTATTAAGATTTATTTAATTTAAATGTTTGTGGTTGATTTTTTTCATAAGAGTTCATATAAAAAACAATGGATCTAAAATATATATTTTTATTATGAATATGGAAAAAATGAAAAAAAAGGACAACTAATATTTTAAAAAAATCACATAAATTAGTCCAAATAAAATAGATGTGTTAAAAATTGTTTGTATTTTGAAAAAAAATTATTTTGAATGGTCTTAAAAATGATGTTATCAATTTGTTGTTTTACATATCTTCTTCACCAAAAATAATTTATAGAACATGTTTTAACTGTGACCTTTTTTCAAAATCAAATTAGTATACACCATGATAATATATTAGCCACAAATATGTAATTCATGGCCACATAATCTATTCCCCCTTATATTTTCATTTTCATCTGGAAACATTCATTTAGATAAATACATATTTTACAAAATTGTTATTAGGATGTATTTCTATTGAATTAGTTCATCCATGTTGTTTATTTTAATCATAAATACTTTAAGAAATATATCCAAATCCAAATTTATAACAAATTATTAATTAATAATTCTATAAAACATTAGATAAAACAATGGTTCGCAAATATAGAGGTTGAGTTAAAATGATTAATTTATGGTGTAAGTTTTTTAGGATGCTAGTTTGCTGATGAAATTTAATTCTTTATATTTATTTTTTCTAACTAGTTGATGATGTAATGAAAATTTATATCAAATATGATGAATATATATGTGTGTGTAAACAATATCCTATTAGGACTCTAAGATCATACATTATTTGTACTTATAATTTTTTTTAAAAATAGTACCCAATCAAATGGGATAGATATGAATCAAAATTGGATGGATACCAATCATTTGATAAAATAGTATAAGGTTTGGGTTAAACCGTTCATCAAGTTTGAAAAATTCCACACTTATGACCCTTAATAAAACATTTTTACATGTTTATGTTTCTTTTATTCAAGACTAATTAGTTCAGAGGAGTTTTAAGAACACTTTATCTATCATGAAATAGATTCAAGTTATGAATGTTGAACTAAACATGGGGAAGAACTGTATGTTTCTAGTGACTAGGATAGAACTCTGTTTCATATATCATATGATATGATTATAAGTGTGACTGATGATGGAGCTCATATCATGGATAAGAATACAAATGTTAATGTTGATGAAGATCATATTTAAGAGATGATAATTATAGAATCCCTCCTTTTTATCAAATAAAACTTTCATTACATTTTACAAAACCGAGGATCTTTAAGGTTCAGTGTCTTGGAAACCAGGAACATAAAACATGAAAACATAAAACATTATTCTTAAAAAAATGAAAGTCTTCTCCTCATGTTCATCCTAGGTTCATTACTGCATCTCATAACTTGGGGACATACATCAAAAGAAAGGGTGCGCAGAAGTCCCAGTAAGGGAAACAAGAGGAACATTTTACATGTGAACTTGAGATACTTCAATAAGGTCATGAAAATAACTATAAGGCATGAGAAAGAAATCATGAGGCATATAATAACAAAAATAACATTTTTCATAACTTTAGGATGTGGCTACAACATTTAATATTGACAATCATTTCGTTTCACCAAGGTTCATCCCCATGGTGTCATTAAAAATTACCAAGGTTATTCACCAAGGTATCAGTCTAAAAAGTCATCTCTAGAGATTAAGTCTTTACCCAATGCATTGGAGCGCTATCTGGGCGCACCCTTAACATGTCTTTATTATCATGTCAGCCACATATATCATCATCAATCATTTCATAAACAACCCATATAGCATAAAAGAAACGGGTTTCATTTCATAATCATAACATTTTAAAAACTGCTTTAAAAACATGATCTTTATGTCACTTTAAACCCACAGAAAAGGGAAAGCGGGTTTCATGTATGTAAATCCCAGAATTTAAAATAGAAAATTTTGATATATATGTGAATACCACTATAGAAATAAGAGCTTTGATTATTCACTTAATAACATAAAATAATTTTTAGATAAAGAGGGAGGCATTTTGAGACGAAAACTATGCAGCATAACGTCTACGATACATGGTTTTAGAAAACATTGAAAAGAGAGGGGGCATGGGTCACCCACTCAAAAATGATACATAAAATAGTAGGGGAATAGAATATATAGTATTTAAGAACATGGTAATGAAATTTTAATGATATAACATGTGAAACGAAGAACCTGAAAGGAAGACAAAAATAAGATTTCTCTTATGCGAATTCGGCAGCCTAACGACGTCACTTAAAACTTCAAAAAATGGATTGACGAGATCAAACAGGGTCTCTCATCATATGAACATAAAAGATCAGTATGATAGATATAGAGATCATACCCCAAAATAATATAAAGGAACTTGATAGACTTGACATTAAAGTAGATCTTGAAAACGAGAAGGGTGAAAGAACCCCTTAGAAATTCGGCAGCCTAACGGTGCCACTTAAACTTAAAAAAAATGAATTGATGAGACCAAATAGGGTATCTCATCATATGAACATAAAATATCAGTATGATAGATTTAGATATTATACCCCAACATAATAAAAATTTACTTGAAAGACTTTACATGGAATTAGAACACTGAAAATGGAGAAAGGTGAAAGAACTACTTAAAAATTCGGCAGCCTAACGGCACCACTTAAAACTTCAAAATACTGAATTGAAGAGATAAAATGGGGTCTCTCATAATATGTTCATAAAATATCAATATTATAGATATAGAGATCATACCCCAACATAATAAAATGGAACTTGAATGACTTGACATGAAAGTAGAACTTGAAAACGAGAAGGGTGAAAGAACCACTTAAAAATTCGGCATCCTAACGACGCCACTTAAAACTTCAAAATACTGAATGGAATAGATCAAAAGGGGTCTCTCATCATATGATCATAAAATATAAGTATGATAAATATAGAGATCATACCCCAACCTAATAAAAAGGAACTTGAAAGACTTGACATGAAAGTAGAACTTGAAAACGAGAAGGGTGAAAGAACCACTTAAAAATTCGGCAGCCTAACGTCGCCACTTAAAAAATCATAAAACGAAATAATGAGAGTAAGAGGGGATATCTAATTATATGAACATGAAAATAGTAGTAATAGGAGTATAAAAAAACATCCTTTAACATAAGAACATGGATCATAAAAGAAATTACATAAAAGAGATTTCTTGGAAAGAAAGAGAGAGGTCGGATCCCTTACCTTAAAACGTAACTCTTAAAACCCAAAGGTTGGGACCTTGAGGGATTGGGGGAACCTTGGGAGGACTCCTTGCGAGGTAATGAGACTAGAACGACGTTGGTGGAGAGTGGGGAGTCGAAATGGATGAGAGGATGGCTTGGTATTTATAGGGAAAGTGAGGGGACAAGGCATTAATGGCCAAGAGACACCTCAAAAGTGGTTTTCTCAAAAGCATGGGCCCTCCCATGGTATTTCCCATGGAGTTAGGCCACATGGGGCCCCCATACAATAATGAATCACCTTTGAAAGAACATCCCTCAAAATATCTCATGGCATCATCATGAAATAGTTATGATGTCATTAAACATACCGAAACCCTAAAACTGTATTTTTACTATTCACTGAAAATTCAACTTTCTCAGAAAAATCCCAAAATTTCACATTAACCAATTATCAATGATCTGATTTAAAAAATTAACTCTATTTTATAAAAATAATTTTCTAAATATTTTTAATTTAATTTTTAAATAAATACACTATTCACCGAAAATTCATTTTTTCAGAAAAAAACCCAAAAATTACCTTAACATAATATCGATGCTCTGAGTTCAAAAATGAAATCTATTTTATAAAAATAATTTTCTAAATATTTTTAATTTAGTTTTTAATAAAAAAACACTATTCACCCAAAAAAACTAATACTTGAATAATAATTTATGAAACCGTTATTTAACCATTTTATTGAATCACATTACTTAATCAAGGTGCCTAGATTATATTAATACTTTCTTTAAGTGAGATTACTAATCAATTTGGACACATTACTAATCCTAATCATAAAATCACTATTCATAATTTACTATTCATCAAAAATCAAGTTGATCTTATTAGACTCTAAATTTCGTACTGGACATAATTGTAGAAGACCATTTTTCGAATATCATTACACAATTTTAATTATTTAAGGTTTACCTAAACATTTTTAAAATATAATTTTTCTAAAATTCATCAAAAATATGCATACTATATTTATCCAGTCATTTGAAAATTCATAAACTTCATCATAAGAATAAATCCCAATTTTTATTTAAAACAAAGGATTACACAAGATAGTTACGGTCTCCTTACATTTCCCCTTATCACACCATCATAGGACCGAAGTGTAAGGTGTGCTAAGGTGAGAGAATCTGAGGGAGGCTCGGCCAACATCACACGAGTAGTAATTAATATCAGTTTGAACATCTCAAAAAGGCGATTCCGTTCCAGCTTCACATGATGAAGTTCGGCTTGGGTTTGGTCCAGAGCAAAGCCCAGTGGTGCTACCTCCTTCCCAAGTTCTGTTAGATGGGCTTCGATCGGTCCAAGACTACTGGGTGAGGCCATCGAATCTTATTTCTATATTAATTAACCAAGATTACATGTATTTAGAGACAATAATAAAAACGTTTAGTTTCCAGCGGTCATATTGACCAATGGTCATATAACAATCAAAACCCAACAGTCTCATTTTAATTATACTCATGTTATCAAATGAAAATTTTTTGTTGAGTACAACAATAAAATAAAATAACACAGAAAATTAGGAAACAAGATTTATTCAAAATTTCGGGTCGTTACAATAATGATGGGTCAAGATGAACTTTATTATTTTCTAGAGCTATTTTAGATATTAAAGAGCTGTGGAAAATTCCATTGTATGATGGTTAGTATAAAAATATTTCAATATTTTCAACTATACTAAATCTATATGATTTAAATGATGACAATATGTAGAGTGACACCAGCATTAGTAAACTAATTTCTCTCTTGAATGATATGATACCATAAGATAATGAGATTCCTTTCTGAAAATATGATGCTAAAAAATTATACATTTATTGGGTATGATATTTGAAAGAATAAATGCTTATCCATATTAATATATATTATTTTTCAAGGACCATGAATCACATAAAAAATGACAAAAGTGTGGTGTGTCTCTATACAAGAAAAAGGAAAGTTCATATAAATTTTTATGGTGCTTTCCAAACATTTAATGGTTTTGAAGCTATATGGAGTTGAGGATACTACAAGGAAATTGATGTGACACATAGATATAAGAAAGGAATAATGACATGTTTATCACCAAGAAGAATCTTCTCTGGGAAAGAAAATTGATCATGAGTATTCTAAATTTGGAAATGTTATGGAAATCCTTTGAATAATGCTATCTAGTGATAGATTGTATCCTTTTGGTGTATATGGTATCACACATGGTACATGTCTTGATATTTTAGAAAATTATATCTTTCCATTGTGGTTATAAATAAAGTAAAATTACATTGTGTTCTATTTTCTTATATCAGGAAAAAAAATTGAGTAATGATATTTTTTGTTTATTTGGATCCATTGATTGATAATATGAAATATATGTGGGATTTATGTCTTTTGTTTTATAGTTAATATAGAAATTATGATTTCATGTTAAGATCCATGTGTTATGGGATGATAAATGAATTTTTTACTTATTGAAATTTGATATCATAGGGAATTAAAGGATTACTAGAGTTTCCCATTAGTGAACAAGGTACACACTCAATTATATTGAAACATTCCTAAAATGGTGTGTTTTGAGGATATCAAATTTTTTTACCATGATGACATAAGTACTGATCTCAGATGACATCATTTAATGGGAATTCAGAAGAATTTACAACATAATCTCCACTAATAAATGATCTTATAAAAAGTTTTCCCCACTAAAACACACTTGAACCATGAAATTTTAATACGGTTTTTAGGTCCAGGACCACTAGGTTCCACCATCTACCCCACATACATGTGTTTTCCCCTAGCTAGGGCACACCCACGTGCCAGAATGGGTCATCAGACCGATGAATATCCCAAGAGACTAACACATGTTCTTTCACTATGATTATTTCTCACTAACACACACCATGGGAAACATACCAGGAAGTAAGCCATCTAGAAACTACTACAGATCATTATCTCTTAACTATGGAGTTGTTATCAGGTACACTCTCTAAAATAATGGTTCTCCATGTTGATATGGGTAGAAATATTTAGTCTTTTGACCCTTTTACATTCTAGGATTTCACATTATCCACATCATTAGATTCCAACATCATAATTATGGACCCTAGATTTTAACCTAGTTATTCCACTACACTTCTGACTGGGTACGGTTATGATACCAATGTATCAAATGGACCCATCTTAATGCATAAACACATGAACTTTTTATATATCCTTCAGGTCCAGGCCCACCATGTGCCACCAGATTCCCCAAAAACATACCCAAGACCCTCCCAAATGAAAAATGGGTCATCAAACTAATGATTTCACCAAAAAACATCACATGTTCTTTCAGTGTGATGTGTACTCACTCATACATATCATGGGAAAATTCCCAATATGTCACTGATCCTAACACTACTTAAAACCAAGAACATGTAACTAATGTGTTCTAATTTGGTAAGCTTCAAAAAATAATGGTGCACCTTGTTGACATGTCATGAAAAAACCAAGTATCCATAGTACATTAATACTCATTGTATTACTAACATATCCCAAAGGTCGTTCCCAATTCCCATGGGTTGGCGACTAGCACCTATATTCATATCGAACATTGAACGAGATGGTTTTTTCCAAAATACAAAAACTAATGATAGAATAATGGAAACAAATTACCAATTATCATGTTAAATGATCATCAAATTGAATGGTGCCATAAGAAGATAGATAAACATCCCAAGGAAAAACATAAATGAAAAGACAACACAACATCCATCAAGACATATTTTCCCAATCTATATGAAATCAGTGGACCATAGCTGCACTAGGCACCACCATTACTGTAGAGTCCTTTAGATTAATAAAATAAACAACCTCTAAGTTGATCTTTCCATTTCACCAAAACTATTATAACAAAATATATAAATTCTTGAAGGAAATGTTAGGCTGTGATCCAAAAATCACCGTATGATCTCACTAATTGTTCCATAAGCAATTATATATTAATAAACCATTAATGTTTTCAATTTAAATAAACCAAGGCATGGAATACCATTTACATATTTAAACCAAAACATGATTTAATTTCAAAATATGGAAGATATATCAAAACAAAATTAAATTAAAATTTTATATAAAACATTTAAATAAAATAACTGGCATGAATAAAATAGTTCTTTAAATAAAGGCATGTATAATCAAGCCAAAACCAAGACGATGGTCAGATTCCATGAGTTAAATTAGTTCCAAGATACCTTATCCTATCACTACTCAATCATCATTCACATATCAAGTATGTGTACACACATCCATAGGCTCATGCCAAATGACTAATAACTTAACATACCATTTTGGAGAATCATTCCAAACTAGGATTAGTTAGAGTTTTCATCATCAATACATTACCAGGGAGTCACAGTCCTAGAATGGTTAACCCAAACACACACTAACTACTCGGGGTCACATGTGCTTCAATCAATCAATAAATCAATCAATCATGGGAAAATAAATCATTTCAAATCAATTCATCATTCACAGTTCAAAATCCTAATTTGAAGTTCAACATTCCTTTTAAATTTCAAAACCAAGTCGTTGTTTTTCAAAAAATTAATTCATTTCAAATAATTGTTTATTTGAAACAAAATTTCTCAAGATTCAAAATCAAATAATTTCTCATTTCAAGCCTTTTTTCCTAAAAATCAACCAAACAATTTCATTACCATTAAAATTGGGGGTTTCCACAATTTTCATTCCCTTTTTAAAAAATCATTAAATCATCTCAAATCATGGTTTTATGAATTAAATAATAATCATTTCAATTCAATCAATTAATTAAAGGTCTTATGTATAGGGTAAATCATTATGGGACCACCTACCTTTAATCACTTGATCAATCAAATCAATAACCTCTACAAAAAATACTAACAAAGAATGAGGGAGATGTAGATCAAGGAATCAACCTTAGAATGAATATCCATAAAAAAATATAATCCCTCAATAATATGAGAATTCCCAACCCTCAAAAGGGATAAATAAAATATATAGAAACCCAAAATCAAGTTATAAACCATATACTGGAGAGATTTGAGGAGTTATGGAATCCTCTAGAGAGTCTCAAAAACCAATGAATTTTATTAGTGTTGAATGGGAGAAAAGGAATATTAAAATAGGGGTTTGGGATTTTACAGTCTATAAAACATATTTCATGTTATAGCCAAACATGCCATGATTCATAAGGGTGAAAATACCCTAGAGTAAGTAAAACCACACAGACCAAGCCGCAACCCCACCTAGTCTACTTCCCCCCAAACAATAATACAAACTTCAAGTATATCATATTTACCTAGGGTGGGCTCCCAACACAACCCACACAACACACTACGACCACTTTCAAAATTGCATAGGAAACCAATGAGATCTATGTTGTAGCTATCCCTCCATGCCATAACTATACCAAAATTGATAGTAGCTCTGAATAATGGTCTCCAAGGTTCCTTGATGCAATAAATCACCTACTCTATAGACCTTCCCCACCACAAAATTTCCTAAACTACAACCTAGGGTTCCATGGTTCAAAAATATGATATTCCACACCAAAACCCCACCATTATGGCACAAACTATTATAGAAAACATGTATTAATTTTCCAAAAATTATGAAAAAATAATTTTCACAACAAACTTATGGGAAAAAACAATGAAGGAAAGGAATAAATGAAAGGGGTAACAAGATTCTACAAACTCCCCACTATAAAAACATTTTTCTCCATAGAAATCCTATCAAGAAGACTCAATGTGAAAGAGTAGAGGCCAATAAACTCTAATTAGGTTCTCATGCTCCCAAGTATCATTAAAATTTGAACCATGTTTCTATAGCACATGAACCAAAGGTATAGTCTTCTTAATAAGAACCTTTTTCTCAGAATCAGAAATCTTGAATGAATTCTAAGACACAAATAAATCAGGTTCCACATCAAGGTCATTCCAACTCAAGACATGAGAAGGGTCAAAAGGATATATCCTAGGAAGAAATACATGAAACAATTGTTGGATCAAGGTAAACTATGGTTTCAAGGATAAATGGTTATCCATATTTCCCATCAACTCAATACTCCCAGAAGGACCCACAAAACATGGCACCATCTTTCCCTATTTTATAATCAATCAGTGACCTAACCAAGGTAAAACTCTTAAAAAACATGGTCACCTACTAAAATCTGAAAGGTCTATGTTGATGAAAATCATAAGATATGTATCAATTTTTTTTCTCCAATATCTGATGAATAAAAAAAATGTTTATTTTCATCTCTTTTACCAACATTGGTCCAACCTTGGAGACTTCACTAATCTCCGACCAACACAATAGGTATTTTCATGGATAGCCATAAAAATCATCAAAATGATCCATTCAAATCATGAACTATTAACAATTATTTTAGGTAAACTAAGACAATCCGAAATGGCCACCACAAGCTCCCCTAATGTTTAATACCAAAAATAAATCATTTTTTCCATTATTTTCATAGCTCGTTCTATATGGTCATCCATCTGTGGATGATAATCCATGATCAAACTCACATAGGATCCCAATGGCAGCTTTAGGTCTCTCAAAAATGATAATTTATCTAGGGATACCTATATGAAATAATAATATACATAACTCTATGCAATCTGATAATCACTTGTACATAGAGACTTCCCAAATACTAAAAGATGGATATATCTTAAATGGGAATAAAGTGATCAAATTTGGTCAACCAATTGATCAAAACCCATTTCACATTTTTTCCTCAAGGGGTATGTGAAACCCAAACAAAATGTCCCCAGAAATCTCCTCCCACTTTCATGTAGGCATAGGAAGGGGCTGAAGTAAGACCATAGGCTTCTGGTGCTTATCCATAACGTAATGATAAGTATAATAATGAGGTACAAAGTTAGTGACGTGTCACCTCATTCCTAGCCACCAAAATTGATGTGGCTTTTTTTTACATAGTTTTCCACATCCTTTTTATTAATTTTTAATGATTTATTTAATTATTTTTACACTTTTTATCTAATAAATCCACTTTTGTATTTTTATAATTACATTTGTCTAATATTCATTTTTTATTAAATTTTATTTAATTTTGGAACCTTAAATAGATGATTTATTCCTTCTTTGTTTTTAATATAATTAATACTCAATTTGTTTATTTAATAATTGTTTATTTTTTATTTCATTTTTCATTATTAATATTATTGTGTTTTATATTTAATTTACATTTAATTTTTTTAAGTTTATACAACTTAGTTTGGCTTTCCAGACTACCAGTAGCTTAGCTACCGATAGTAGGTTAACAGTACATTTCTATCGGTGACATTTCCTATATCGGTAACCTTGCTTCTATCGGTGACCCTTTTCACCGATACTCTTTGCCTACCGGTAGCTCTCTCCTACGTCTATCAGTAACCTTTAATTTAAACTACCGGTGAGCCCTTAAGCGGTGAGTATTTAATCTATATAATCCTTTTAATTTGTGTTGCTATATTAAATTAATTGGTTCGCCCTTATTTATATGTTTCCAAATAATAAAATAATCAATTAATTAATAGTTTTTAAATGTTAAAATTATTATTTTATGTATGCATATTATTTATTAAGTCATTCAAATTTTTTTTAGTCTACCGGTGAGGGATACGAGCTCTAACGTTGACCTTGCACCACATTCTTACCTCACCGCCTCTTCTATCGGTAGACTTGCTACCGATCCACACCTCGCTGATACTGCAGTGTATCAGTGACCTTGTCACCATTACCTTTTTTGAACCATAATTGCTTTGATATAATTTAGTTATTAATTTAATATTATTTTCATCCATTAATATAAAATAACATCATTAATTTAATAGTTTAGATTTATGCTTAAAAGTTTTAGGTTAGTCGCTAATATAATATAATGTTTATTTTTAGTACTATCTAATTAATTAATTTTGTTGTTTTAAACTTTTTAAATAAATTACGTCTTATGCAGTTTAACTTCTTGTTTCAATTAATTCTTTTAATTTCGTTGTTTGAATTCATTATGTAATTTTGTATTATTTAATATTGCTAATAAGTTAATTAGATAATATTTTAGTGTGTTTTAGTTTTGTTTAAATTTTGTTTGTTTTAAATAAATTTGTGGTGTTGCCATTTAATTTTTAGTTTAATTATTATTTTAGTTGACGTCTGTGGTGCTGTTTTTTGCAGCTGCCGATAGCTTCTTTCTTTTTTTCCCCATCGATAATTTTCTTCTATCGGTAGCTTAGCAACTGATACCCCTCACCGACGCACCCACTACCATGCGCCGCTTTACCCCCTCACCGATACTTTTCTTTTCTTTTATTTTTATTACTGGTAGATACCGATTTCACCGTATATTTTATCATCACCGATATATCAGGTCCCTATTGGTAGCTTCAGCTACTGATAACCCTCCTCACCCTCACCCATATTCCAGTCTGTCCCTGCACTGTGGGAGATGTTATGCCACTGAGCCAAAGATGGTCGCTGCTGGACAACTTCTGCCGCCATGCTGCGATGTGCAGGGAGCCGTCGAAGAGCATTGTGCCACTGTCATGGGTGTGCACTGCAGCTTGTCGAGGCCTTTGAAGCAGAGCTGGAGTCGAGAGGAGGCCAATCCGCTGTCGCCTGTGCCGGTGGAGGCCCGGTTGTGCGCTTAAGCTGAGGGAAAGGAGGCCATCACTGTCTAAGGGCCATCACCGGTCTGCTGGAGGAGGACAGTTGTTGCGCCACACACTGGAGTCGGGGGAACCAGCTATCAAACCGCGCTTCTGTGTGAATCAAGGAGAAGCCACCACACCCCTGATGTGTAGCATTCTAACCAGAGTCAGGATGCCACTATTGGAGTTGCTGAAGCCACTGTGGAGAGGGAGCTGCTGTGCGCCACCTGGTATGAGGAATAAGAAGACCTCCTCCTTGCTGTGCGCGAATTTGGTGAGGAGAAAGAAGTTAACCAAAAAAATTAAATAATAAGATAATAATAATATAATCAAAGTAAAATAAAGAAGAAGGAAAAAAATAATTAAAGTAAGGTAAAGTTAAAGAAAGGTTAACTTTACATAAAAGTTAACCATATTAAGTCAATTCAGTATAAAATAATTTATTAAAGTTTTAATTTAAATCAAATATAATGTTAATGAATAGATAAATTATAAATTAAAATAAAAAACATATTTAATAATAAATTAAAATAATAAATTAATAAACTATTAATAGTATAAATATATAATTAATAAACAATTATAAGTAAACTAAAAATTTATGTTTTAATTTAAAAATATTTAATGATAAAGTTTTAATTCTAATTCCTAAATTAATATAAACTAATTAATGAATTAGTCGACCAAATTAATTTCTTAAATAGTAATAATTAAATTATTAATACTTTCTAAATTATTTATTTTTTAATTACTTATTTATTTATGACGTCAAATTTTAATTAATTAGTTAAGATATAATAAACTAAAATAATTTTTTTTGTAGTATTTATATTTATTAATTTAATTAAATTAATAGCATTTTGATAAACTTTTTAATTAAATTTTTTAATAATTAACTCTAATTACTTTTAATTAGTATATAACATTAAACTTAATTAATAACTTTAAAATTTTAGTTAACTCTCGTTGAGTTTTATTTATTTCTTTTTGTTTAAAATATGGAAGGTTCATTAAGGAGTCATGTTTACATATAGGTACATACAACTAACTCATCCGGAGTTAGTTACGAGGAAAAAACTCACGCGACGTGCCTGTCGTGGGTTAAACACACGTGTGCGGCGCGCTTGTGAAAAAAACATGAAATCGGTGGAAGTTGTGGCGGTGACATGCAGCGGATGACAGAAGATACTTAAGTAGATCTAGTAGCTTATTTTGATTGGGGGCGTTCACGGAGGCGATTCAATCATTCACTCGGAGACACACTCACTCGACAAACACACTAGTCCCGGAGCAGAGAAGAGGTCCAGGAGCAGCATTTGATGCGAGCAAAGGGAGTTTTCTTCCTCTGTTTTCTTTAAAATTTCATCCTATGTGATTTAATGAACATTTTTTCAAGTTATTGTTAATGAAAAACATATTAGTTAGCAAAATTTTCAGTTCTGGGAGAGTTTTAGTTCTACTGGTAACAATTTTCGTCCTTTTTCATTAAACACGTCTTCTGTGATTAGAATTGATCGGCGAGATGAGTTCTAATTGCATATTTCTGCTGTATACCACAATCATTGAATTTTCAAACCTCTACAATCATTTGGCGAGTTTGATTATGGAGTCATATTTAAATCAAACAACTCTCAATGGAAACTTCAGTACATACGGAGAGTTTGGGCTGTTGTTCATTTTACGTCATCTTTCTGGAATTGTACTTCTAGGAGTGGCGAACTCTAGTTGTACAATTTCCACAACTTAACTCCTGGCGAGGGAAGTAAGTCATCTCTTTTCAGTGGTACGAAGTATTACTTGTACATGAAAAGGAAAAACAATTTAAACCAGTAGACTAGAATGTACCTCGATCATTCTTTACTGTTGTCCTTTATCATCATCTTACTTTCTTTGTTAAACCTTATTTTCCAGTTGTACTCTGGTTTAGTATAGGTAGAACAAGTATACAATAGATGCGTAGTTTCAATTTACAGTACATAAAATCATAAAAAAATTTAAAATATATAAAAATAAAAAAAGTGAAAATTAGAAAAACCACTCCGTTGCTGACAATAGTGGAGTTTTCCACGTTTTTAGTTTAGTAGTGGCCAAATTTACATTCCCTATGGGTTCGACCCTGCTTGCCACATATATTGTAGTTAGTAGGTATATAAATTTTAAACTTTGACCGACTTCAATGACAGTTGAGGTCATGGTTTTTACACTGTTGCCCGGGAGGGAACGAGCCCTTGCTAAAAAAACTATAAAAAACACATTTATAAAAATTTTAAAACAAAAAATAATTTTTTTGAAAATTGTAAAAAAAAACTGTTACTCATCTATCTGAGTTGTTACTGCTGAAACTGCCTATTGCTGTGTGTATGAGAACAAGAACATCTACTGTTAGATTAGAGCCCCTAAATCCTGAATTAGATAAACAGTTAGCTGCTCTAAGAAAGAAGAACAAAGTTGAAATGGAAAATCAAGATAATATAGTTCCAAATAATAACTTTCAACATCATCCAGAACTCTTAGATGATCATGAATAGCCTAGGATGAGGGATTTCCAACTCCCTCAAGTCTCAAGCAACCCATAATCCATTAGATTAAGTCCTAGAGCTAGAAATTATGAGCTTAAACAATCACACATTTCTCTACTGCCTACATTCAATGGGCTCTATAATAAGGACTCTTTAGCCTTCATTAGAGATTTCTACAACACTGTGCACAATTACCACTTAAAGGACTTACAGAAAATGAGCTAAGGATGAGAGTCTTTCCCATTTTCCTTAAATGGAATTCTAGGAACTGGATTTTACTTCTAGATGAAAACATTTTTGAGAACTGGGATCAAGTGTATAACTCATTCATTATGAAATTGTATCCTCAAAGACTGAAAAGAGAACTTAGAACTAAAATCACTAGTTATTATCAATAGGATGGAGAAGCTTTTCATGAATATTAGGATAGATACATGGATCTTCCTAGGCAGTGTCCCCATCATCAACTCCCATCTCATCTTCTCATGGATACTTTCTATGAAGGGTTGTCCTCCTCTAGTTAGAATTTAGTGGATCAAGCTGCTGGGGGTAATTACAATGATAAAACTGATGAAGTACTTAGACAAATTTCTAACAATATTTCACTTAATTCTCAATATAAATATTCAAGAAGAAAAAGTGTCAATAGAACTATTAGTTCAAACACTTGTTCAATGAATGAAACTCAAGCTCAACTGCGTGAAATCACTAACCAAATACAAACAGTAATGAACAAGAATTCAAAACAAACTATTAATCAAACTGAAAATCAGAATCTGTATCAATCACTAAGGCAATAGTGTACTCCATGTGGTATGTTTGGGCACTCTGAATTTTTTTTTCCTAATGCTGATTTAACTGCCCACCAACCTGAAACCTTAAACTTTGTCAATTATGGTCTTTGGATGACTCTAAAAGAAGATCCATTCTCAAACAACTATAACCAAGGCTATAGGAACCATCCAAATCTGTCGTTGAAAGATCAAGGAGTTATTAAACAATCAACTACCCCTAACTACTCTAACCAACCAAGACCAAACATTCAAAATCAACAAAGGGGAGGGTCTTCAAATGTTCAAGGAAGTAATGATAATTAAATATATTCTAAATTGGATCAGATCTTGAATAAAATAAATTTACAAGAGGAAAGGTACATGGCTCAACTTAATAAACAAAAAAGTCAATAGGAGTTAGACAAGATGAAAAATGATGTGAGAATGCAGAACATGGAAACACAGCTAGGCCAATTATCTAGATATTTGAATTCTAGGGATAAAGGAAGGTTGCATAGTATAACTGAACTTAATCCTAGGGAGAATATCATGGCTGTTGTTACTAGGAGTGGGCTGAATTCTCAAATTGTTGCTGAAAAAAATGTAAAAAATGCCCAAAATGAGAAACTGTTTGAATCTGGAAATGAAAATATGCTTTGTTCACAATCTGGAAATTCACAGAGAAGTCTTGAAAATGATGAAAATATGAATCTATCACCTGGATCTCAAGCTGAATATTCTTATAAAAATCAAAAGAATAAAGTAAAAGAAAAAGTTGTGGAAGTGGTGAGGGATAGGCCCATTGTCCTGAATTTTTTTTCCCCACCCATCCCTTTCCCTGAGAAACTGAAACCTCAAAGTAATACCAAGGATGAACTTCTTCAGTTCCTTGGTCTTTTGTCCAAGCTTCAAGTGAACATCCCATTTATCCATGCTTTAATTCGAATCCCATCTTATCTGAAATCTTTAAAGAAAATTGTTTCAAACAAAAAGACCCTTGAAGAATTTTCTACCTATAGCCTCACTGAAGAGTGTAGTGTTGTGCTTCAAAAGAAAATCCCACCTAAAATGAAAGACCCAGGTATCTTTTTCATCCCTTGTACTCTAGGAAACTCTGGTCACCTGAACTTTCCGTTCAATCTAGGTACTAGCATTAACCTTCTCCCATAGTCAATGTTTAGACTGTTGAGGCCGGGTGATCATCAACCCACCATAGTCATTCTTCAGTTAGCTGATAGATCATTCACTCATCCTGTGGGAAGGGTAGATGACTTACTATTTGGAGTTGAGAAGTTATTCCTACCTGATGACTTCCTTGTCTTAGATATGGAGTGTGATCAAGAGGTGCCCATCATCTTGGGTAAGCCCTTCTTGGCCACATGTGGCGCTATTATAGATGTCTCAAAGGGTCAACTGATATTCAAAATTGGTGAACAACAAGAAGAGGTTAATGTTATAAAAAATATTAAGGAACCAACTTACTCTGAAAATTGCCCAAAAATAGAGTTCCTTGAAGCTTAATGTTCTTATAAAAACCAACTTGAACTTATTAAAAAATCTGAAAAACAATCCTTTATTGAAGAAAACATTTGCGGAGTTTAAATTTTTTGTGAATATGTTTGTGATGTTGAAAATTCTACTGAATCAACCAATATGGAAAATTTTCCAGAACTGGAAAACTGTCCAGTTTCTGCTATAGGAGAGTACTCTGTTTCTGATCTTAGGAAATTTCTAAGTGAAATGGAGGGTGTTTCTGTTAGTACCAACACTTCCGATAACTTCAATATTACGGATGGAGAACTTTTGAAAAAATTAGATGATTCTTCTTTAATAAACCTGTTGAATTATGATCTAGAAATTCTGGACAGTATACTTCCCACCTTGGACATTAGCACTGTTATTCCTGAATCTGAATTGGAAATTGACAATCTTTCATCTTCTAATACACCTTACAAGAAATATGTTTAAGATCTTGGACCTCCCAGTCCTAAGAGTTTTTCTTCGAGTGTAGAACCACCCACTCTTGAACTGAAACCCATCATTGCCCATCTTAAACATTCATTTTTGGGTGAGAAAACCACTTTGCCTGTAATAATTTCTTTTGAACTTAATGAAAACAATGAAGAAAAATTGATTGAAGTTTCGAAAAAATTTAAATCTGCCATAGGCTGGACAATAGTTGATTTCAAAGGAATTAGTCCATCATTCTGTATGCACAAAATTCCTATGGAACCTGATCATAAGCCTAGGCTAGAGTGTCAAAGAAGATTAAATCCAAATATGAAAGATGTTGTGAGAGAAGAAGTAATCAAACATCTAGACACTAGAATGATATATCCCATTTCTAATAGTGCTTGGGATAGCCCTGTCCAGGTTTTCCCCAAGAAGGGAGGTTTCACTGTAGTAAAAAATGAAAAAAATGAATAAGTTCAAGTTTGGAAAGCCACAAAATGGAGAGTCTGTATAGATTATAGGTAGCTTAATGCAGCCACTAGGAAGGACCATTTTCTTATTCCCTTCCTTGATCAAATACTTGAGAGGCAAGCTGGAAATGAATTATTCTGTTTCCTGGATGGGTATTCTGGTTACAACCAGATCCCTGTTGCTCCAGAGGATTAGGAGAAGACCACTTTCACATGCCCCTTTGGAACATTTTCTTACCGGCGGATTCCATTTCGGCTGTGTGGAGCTCCAGCCACCTTTCAAAGGTGTATGATGGCTATTTTTTCAGATATGATTGAGAGAATCATTGAAGTTTTCATGGTTAATGAAGGTATTGTGCTTGGTCATAATGTTTCTAAGAAGGGTTTAGAAGTTGATACTAATAAGATAGAAGTTATTCAAAAAATCCCACCTCCTGTTAATGTTAAGGGTGTTAGAAGTTTCTTAGGGCATACCGGTTTTTACCGGAGATTCATAAAATCTTTTTCTAAAATCACAATGCCCTTGTGTTCCTTACTGGTCAACGATGCACCTTTTAACTTTGATGAAAACTGTTTGAAATCATTTAATCTGCTGATGAAAAAACTCACTTCATCACCCATCATTATTGCTTCTGATTCGAAGTTTCCTTTTGAGCTTATGTGTGATGCTAGTGACATGGCTGTAGGTGATGTCCTTGGAAAGAGGAGAGATAAGAAGTTTCATGTGGTATACTATGCTAGTGGACTGCTAGATGATTCTCAAAAGAATTATACTACCACTGAAAAAGAGTTGTTAGTTTTTGTGTTTTCACTTGAGAAGTTTAGATAGTATCTGTTAGGCTCAAAAGTCATCATTTTCACTTATCATTCTGCCATGAAGTACTTACTGTCTAGAAAGGAAAAAAACGCAGACCGATTAGATGGATTCTACTATAACAAGAGTTTGATTTAGAAATTAGGGATAAACAAGGAGCTGAAAACTTAGTTGCTTATCACCTATCTAGGATTCCATTGACTCAATTTGAATCTGAAAATCCTAGGGAGATTACTATTCTTTCCCTGATGAGAAGATTCTCACTGTCTCAGTCGGGAAATCTGCTTGGTTTGTAGATTTTTCTAACATCCTCACAGCAGGAGTCGTTCCAAAATATTTATCCAAAAATCAAAGGAAGAAATTTATTTGTGAACTTAAATTTTATTTTTGTGATGACCATTTATTATTTAGGAGATGTACTGATGGTATCCTTAGGAGATGTGTGCCTGAGGAAGAGATGCTTACAATTCTTGAGAGTTTTCACTCTTCACCTTGGGGTGGTCACCATGGTGGTGAAGGGAGAGCTCAGAAAGTCCTTTCGTCTAGTTTCTATTGGCCTACACTCTTTAAGGATGCTAGGAGGTTTGTCATTGGTTGTGATAGGTGGTAGAGGCTGGGAAATGTTGGTAGGAAGCAGAAGTTACCACAGAAAGGTATTCTGGAAGTTGAAATCTTTGATTTATCGGGTTTAGATTTCATGGGTCCATTTCCATCATCTCATGGGAATGAGTGTTTTCTTCTTTCTGTGGATTAAGTATCAAAGTGGATTGAGGCAGTAGCTCTACCTAACAATCTAGCAAATAGTGTGATAAAATTTGTGAAGATGAATATATTTACAAGGTTTGGAGTCCCAAGAGCTTTTATTACTGACAATGGAACACATTTTAAGAACTACAAGTTCAAGGCTATGATGGAAAAGTATGGTTGTGTTCATAAAACTGGAACTCCTTAACATCCATAGTCCAGTGGACAGATGGAAATTTCTAATAGAGAAATAAAAAAAATATTGAAAAAAACTGTGTCAAATTCTAGGAAGGATTGGTCTCTTAAACTGGATGAATCTTTATGGGCATATAGAACTGCTTTCAAGACCCCAATAGGTATGTCTCCTTGCAGGCTGTTGTTTGGGAAATGCTGTCATTTACCTGTGGAGTTGCAACATAAGACACATTGGGCAGTTAAGGCTCTAAATTTTGACTTTAAGAGTGCTGGTGAGAGGATATTGCTTGAGATGAGTGAACTTGATGTGATTAGGAGGGATATTTATGATAATTAAAGGATTTATAAAGAAAGGACGAAAATCTTTCATGATTCTATCATTCAAAACAAAGATTTCAAACCTGGATAGAAGGTCCTACTCTTTAACTCTAGACTTAAAATCTCTCCTGGGAAGCTGAAGTCCAAGTGGTCTGGACCGTTTACTATTGTGAGAGTGTCAAATAATGGAGCTTTGGAAATTGTTGGAGAAGAGAATAAACCCGGGTTGGTCAATGTGCAAAGATTGAAACTTTATTTTGAGGGACAACCAAAGGGCTTGGCTGCCTTCACTATTCTGGAATGAAGTATGGCTGGGGACTTTAAATCTAGCGCTGCGTGGGAGGAAACCCATAGTTTTTTCTTTTGTTAATAAATAAAAATTGTGATTAAATACAGTTCAACTGATGACTTTAAATTTAGTGCTTCATGGGAGTCAACCCATTCTCTTTATTTGTGTTTACTTTTGTTCTGTTTTTATTTTACTTAGAATAAAGTGCTACTTTGCATTCTTATATATACTCTGTCTCTGCTGGTTACTTTTTCCTGGTTTATATACTCTGTGTTTCTAGGGATGATGCTACTTGTGTCAATTAATGGAGTGGAATTCTCATGCTGAAAGAGTAATGGAAAACCTAGTCAGTGAAGTATTTCAACTTGTTGCATTTATTTATGCTCCTGTTTTTACAAAAAAAAAATTCTGCTTAACTAAAACAAATCTGCTACATGTTGCTGATGTTCTGCTTCATATCTAGCGTATATATAAGAAAATCTGCTACATCTCACTACGTTGAACTAAAAAATCTGCATGTACTTCACTTCTTAAAGTAGAAATTCATTGTTTAATATCTTTACATTACTTGATCTTAATTGTGGGGGTGTTCGTGCAGGCTGAAAAATCATGTTTTGAATCTGCTTGTATCTTTGAGGTGTTTAGCATGAATTTTGTCTACTGTATTGAACATATTATTGAACTTATTGGTTAAAATGCTTACACTCATTTAACTGTGAATTTACACATCATATGCTACATTTAATCTGAATTGAAAATCTTTTTCATGGGACTTAAATGTTAATGCAATTATTTGCTAATGAACATGCTGGTTATCTATTTATTATGGAAAAAAATATTTTTGAACTTCATGAGCCCCTTTATACATGTCATATATCTACTTAATTGAAAATATGTTGTGAACATTAATTTATTAATTGTTCTTCTCCATATTTAGAAGTCAACTTTGGGGACAAAGTTGGGTTTTAAGTGTGGGGAGGGGGTCAATTCTTGACTGTGCTAAACTGTGTTTTATTCAAAGCGCATCAATTCCCACTACAATCTCAAACTTTTTTTAAAAAATGGATAAATTTTTTTAATTTTTTTTTCTAAATTCTTGCATAATATTAGGCTTTACACCTTTCTCAATTGGGTCATACCTTAGGATGAGTTTCTTGCTGGTAGTTGAGAGTTCCTTTGAATCTGAAATTAATGAGTTTGGATGATTTCTGAGTGTTCTTACTTAGTGATTTGATGGAAATTCGGTTTAGGAACTACCTCTAGAGTGATATGGGTTACATGTTTGTGGAATTATGATCATAACCCTTGGAACTAGAAGTTTGATTCTGATTCTAGGGGCCTCATTCATTTTTCTTTAAATTATTAAAAGTAATTGCTTTAATGAGCCAATGTAAATAGATTTTATATTAATCTTTAGAAACTGGAATAATTTGTGCATCTTGGATCCCACGGTGAGTTTCTGAGACCCTAGATGATGGGTGCATTTCTGTTTACTATAAGCCCTCTATACACCTTGAATAAGTTCATTGCACAGTGCTTAACATAATGATACATGGCTTGGGAAAAATAAATAATGTGTATAGGGTAAAAAATGAGCTCATTAGGGTGAGGGGAATGATGAACGCCATATGAATAAGGGATCAATTGGTTCATATGGGAATCATTTAGGTTGTATCATTGAGGTAATTCACAAAAAAATATATTTATTTTTGGAACTTAGGTGAAAAATTCAATGTACAAAGTTCCTTGGTTATGGTATTAATTCCATTGATGTTTTATCTCATGTCATTCTTGGACTTAGAACCTGAGATTGGATTGAAGTTAGTCACTAATTTGTAGCATGTATGAGGCATGACATCTTCATTGTTTGATGATTCATAGCTCTCTTAATTACCCGTGAGTATTTTCTCTAGGCGTGATTCATATGAGTAAATCATTTTCTTAAAGCCTATTGTTATGTTTTGTCCTCTGTTTTGAGTGATGAACATGTTACAGTGTGATCTTCATCATAAAAACATTTCACTTGTTTTCAAAGATAATAAAACATGAGATTGTCTGAGGACAAACAATGATTAAGTGTGGGGGAATTTAATGGGGCCTTATTTTTACACAGTTTTCCACATCCTTTTTATTAATTTTAAATAATATATTTAATTATTTTTACACTTTTTATCTAATAAATGCACTTTTGTTTTTTTATAATTACATTTGTCAAATATTCATTTTTTATAACATTTTATGTAATTATGGACCCTTAAATAGCTGATTTACTCCTTCTTTGTTTTTAATATAATTAATTCTAAATTTGTTTTTTAATAACTGTTTATTTTTTATTTAATTTTTCATTATTAATAATTATTGAGTTTGCTAATTAATTTACTTTTAATTTTTTAAAGTTTATACAACTTAGATCGGCTTGCCAGACTACTGGTAGCTTAGCTACCGATAGCAGGTTACTGGTACTTTTCTATCGGTGACCTTTCCTGTATCGGTAACCTTGCTTCTATCGGTGACCCTTGTCACTGATACTCTTTTCCTACCGGTATCTCTATCATAAGTCTGTCGGTAACGTTTAATTTAAACTTCTGGTGAGCCCTTAAGCGGTGAGTATTTAATCTACATAATCCTTTTAATTTGTGTTTCTATATTAAATTAATTGGTTCTCCCTTATTTATATGTGTTCAAATAATTAAATAATCAATTAATTAATAGGTTTTAAATATTAAATTTATTATTTCATGTATGCAGATTATTTATTAAGTCATTCAAATTTTGTTTTAGTCTACTGGTGAGGCATACGAGCTCTAACGGCGACCTTACGCCACTATCTTACCTCACCGCCTCTTCTATCGGTAGCCTTACTACCGATCCATATCTCGCTGATACTGTAGTGTATCGGTGACCTTGTTGTATCGTTGACCTTGTCACCGTTACCTTTTTCAAACCATAATTTCTTTGATATAATTTATTTATTTATTTATTTTATTTTTGTCCATTAATATAAAATAACTTCATTAATTTAATAGTTTAGTTTTATGCATAAAAGTTTTAGGTTAGTCGCTAATATAATATAATGTTTATTTTTAGTACTATCTAATTAATTAATTCTACTATTTTTAAATTTTTAAATAAATTAGGTTTTATGCAGCTTAACTTGTTATGTCAATTAATTGTTTTAATTCTATTGTTTAAATTCATTATGAAATTTTTCATTATTTAATCTTGCTAATATGTTAATTAGTAAATATTTTAGTGTGTTTTAGATTTGTTTAAATTTTATTTGTTTTAAATAAATGAGTGGTTTTACCATTTAATTTTTAGTTTAATTATTATTTTAGTTGACGCCTGTGGTGGTGTATTTTGCAGCTGCCGATAACTGTTTTCTTTTTTTCCTCACCGATAATTTTCTTCTATCATTAGCTTAGCTACCGATACCCCTCACGGATGCACTCGCTACCCTGCGCCTCTTTACCCCCTAACCGATACTTTTCTTTTCTTTTATTTTTATTACCAGTAGCTACCGATTTGAGCCTATGTTTTATCTTCACTGATAGATCAGGTCCCTATCGGTAGCTTCAGATACCGATAACCCTCCTCACCCTCACCCATATTCCAGTCTGTCCCTGCACCGTGGGAGATGTTTTGCCGCAGAGTTGAAGATGGCCGCCGCTGGACTGCTTCATCCGCCACGCTGCTAAGTGCAAGGAGTTGTCGAAGATCATTGCACTGCTGTCATGGGTGGGCGTTGTAGCTAGTCGAGGCTGTTGAAGCAGAGCTGGAGTCGAGAGGAGGCCAAGCCGCTACCGCCGGTGCTGGTGGAGGCCTTGCTGCGCGCTAAAGCTGAGGGAAAAGAGGCCACCGCTGTCCAAGGGAAATCCCTGGTCTGCTGGAGGAAGACAGCTGTTGCACCACACACTGGAGTCGGGTGAACCAGCTGTCGCATCGCGCTGTTGTGTGAAGCAAGGAGAAGCCACCACACCCCTGTTGTGTAGCTTTCGAACCAGAGTCGGGAAGCCACTGTTGGAGTTGCTGAAGCCACTGTGGAGAGGGAGCTGCTATGCGCCGCCTGGTCTGAGGAAGAAAAATACCACCTCCCTCCTGTGCGCCAATTTGGGGAGGAGGAAGGAGTTAACCAAAGAAATTAAATAATAATATAATAATAATATAATCAAATTAAAATAAAGAAGAAGGAAAAAAATAATTAAAGTAAGGTAAAGTTAAAGAAAGGTTAACATTACATAAAAGTAAACCTTATTTAGTCAACTAAGTATAAAATTATTTATTAAAGTTTTAATTTAAAACAAATATAATGTTAATGAATAGATAAATTATAAATTAAAATACAAAACATATTTAATAATAAATGAAAATAATAAATTAATAAACTATTAATTGTATAAATATATAATTAATAAACAATTATAAGTAAACTAAAAAATTACATTTTAATTTAAAAATATTTAAAGATTAAGTTTTAATTCTAATTTCTAAATTAAGATAAACTAATTAATGAATTATTCGACCAACTTAATTTCTTAATAGTAATAATTAAATTATTAATACTTTTTAAATTATTTAAATTTTAATTACTTATCTATTTATGACGTCAAATTTTAATTAATTATTTAAGATATGATAAACTAAAATAATTTAGTATGTAGTATTTATATTTATTAATTTAATTAAATTAATATCATTTTGAGAAACTTTTTAATTAAGTTTTTTAATAATTATCTCTAATTACTTTTAATTATTATATAACATTAAACTTAAATAATAACTTTAAATTTTTAATTAACTCTCATTGAGTTTTATTTATTTATTTTTGTTTAAAACATGGATGGTTCATTCAGGAGTCATGTTTATGTCCAGGTACATACAAATAACTCATTCGGAGTTATTTACGAGGGAAAAACTCACGCAACGTGCCTATCGCGGGTTAAACACACATGTGCGGTGCGCTTGTGAAAAATAAACATGAAATCGGTGGAAGTTGTGGCGGTGGCATGAAGCTGATGACAGAAGATACTTAACCAGAGATAGCAGCGTATTTTGAATGGTGGCGTTCACAGAGGTGATTCATTCATTCACTCGGAGACACACTCACTCGACAAACACACGAGTCCCGGAACAGAGCAGAGGTCCAGGTGCAGCATTTGATGAGAGAAGAGGGTTTTTTCTTCCTCTGTTTTCTTCCAAATTTATTCCTCTATGACTGAATGACCTTGTTTTCAAGTTAGTGTTAATGAAAAACATATTAGTTAGCTAAATTTTCAGTTCAGGGAGCATTTTAGTTCTACTGGTAATCATTTTCGTCCTTTTTCATTAAACACATCTTCTGTGACTATAATTGATCGGCGAGATCAGCTCTAATTACATATTTCTACTGCATACCACAATCAATGAATTTTCAAAACTTTATAATCATTTAGAGAGTTTGATTATGGAGTCATATTTAAAGAAAACAACTCTTAATGGAAACTTCAGTACTTAGGGCGAGTTTGTACTGTTGTTCATTTTAAGTCATTTTCTCTAATTGTACTTCTCGAAGTGGCGAACTCTAGTTGTACAATTTCCACGACTTAACTCCTGGTGAGGGAAGTAAGTCGTCTCCTTTCAATGGTACAAAGCAGTAATTTTATATGAAAAGTAAAAACAATTTAAACTAGTAGACTAGAATGAACCTCGAGTGTTCTTTACGGTTGTCCTTTATCATCATCTTATTTTATTTGTTGCACCTTATTTTCTAGTTGTACTCTGTTTTAGTATAGGTAGAACATGTTTACAATAGATGTGTAGTTTCACTTTACTATACATAAAATCATAAAAAAAGTTAAAAGATATAAAAATATAAAAAGTGACAATTATAAGGACCACTCCACTGCTGACAACATTGGAGTTTTCCATGTTTTTAGTTTAGTAGTGGCCAAATTTACCTTCCCTGTGGGTTCGACCCTGCTTGAAACATATATTGTAGTTAGTAGGTATATAAATTTTAAACATTGACCATCTTCAACGACAGTAGAGGTCAATAATAATCATTGAATATCATAGAATGTGTTCATGGTACCTGAGTGCACCACCCCTGGGAATTATATCAACCCCATCACATCATTTCTCACTAGAAAAGGTACAATATACCGATTTTAGAAACATAGGAGACCCTCTAATGAGAACGACCACTCACTGTTTGTCTCCCCACTATAAATAGTGTCCCTAATGTCATAGAGTTCTACATAATGCTACTTCTCATAAAGAATCATCTCAAGAAGAGAGGTGGTCAACTGGAAATTTTCTAAAAAAATCTCGATCACATCCTCTCGAACTACCAAATATAACTGAGAAAATATTTCCATCACATTCCACACATCTGATAATTATTTCATGGACTTGGTCATATGTTACCTAATAAAAGAGTGAAAAAATACATTCCCCTTCCCATGGGTGTTGGTAATGTCAATATCAAAATATTATAGGTACTTCACCAAACACCTATACGAAAGATTCAAATATTATTTAGAGAATATATAACTCAAGATATTTTGGTCAGAATAAATTATAAAAGTTTCATCTAAATGTTATTTTTTCAATCTCTTAAGACCATGAATCATGAGAGTGAGCCTAATATTATTGGTCATCTAGTTATTCTCATGTGGCTTAAGCTGTCCTAATCCATAGGGAACTATGTGATCACCCTGTATAATAACTCATCCAAAAACTCAAAATAGATACATCAAAAATGAAAACATAGAACATATCAACTTTTTGAAGATTAAATAATATAATATAAGTCAAAATATACCTCAAATCATCAAAAGAAATATAAAATTTAGAATTGCACAAGATCATCACCCCTTTCCAAGTGAGAGTGCTCATTAGAGAATCCAAATTTGAGAAATATTTAATGATATGGAAGTAATACCCTACTAATCCCATGAATTCTTGAATATTTAAAATAATACAAGGTTTCTCAAATGTAAAAATATCCTTCACATTCATAGGATCATATGAAATACCTTTTTATGAGATCATATGTCCTAATAACATCACTTCCCAAATCATAAAATGACATTTCAAAATCTCCACAAAAATTTGGTTACCCCTCAATATTTATAAAACTACTCTTAGATGACACAAAATGTCTTCCATTGTATTGGATAAAAGAAATTTCTTCCAAAAAAGAAATAACATTGAAATCAAGATAGTTATGGAATATCCTATTCATCATTTCTATAAAAACTATAGGAGAATTAGTTAGAATAATGACAATAACAACGTATTCATAATGGCCATACATACTTCTAAAGATAGTCTTGTGGATGTTAGATTCATTAATTCTCAACTAGTGAGAAAAATTCTAAAGATCAATCTTATAGAAAAACTTCACCCCTTTCAACTGATCAAACAGATTATTAATCCATTGAAATAGATACTTTTTCTTCACCAAAACTTGATTGATTTTCCGGTAATAAAAAAAGGTGAATTGTTCCATCACCTTTCATAGAAAAAATAATGGACACTGATCATGTTGACACACTTAGTTGTATAAAGACTTTTCCCATAAAATCATCTAATTTATTTATAAAATCTTCAATTTATTTGGTTCCATACAGTAAGAAGGAATTGACACTAGTTGCGTACCATGTACCCAATCAATGGAAAACACCAACTCCCATACCAATGACATGCAAGAACAGTCAGATGGAAATATGTGGGGAAAATCAATGAAAAATTGAGGGAGATCACAAATAAATGATTCCCACTCAATTTCAATAGAAAACATTGATATTTCCCTCCCCATATTTGAAAACGAAGGCTCACATCTACTTGACATAGGGTCACATTCTTCTTAAAAAATACGTCGCTCCCCATCGATCACAAAAAAATAGGACCCACTGAAGATAAAAGTCAATTATTGCCTAATGAGAAATCAACCAATCCATCCAAAGAATGGCGTCCATAGTTATCATAGTAGGAACCATAAAATTCCATGTGATCTCAATCATTGATTGAGAGAAAATTAAAGAGTCACATCGAATTCCATGTTTTCTCTTCATTCTGATGGGCGTATTATTATCCATGAAATAATATATAAGCTTCATACAGAGATAATTCAATTTCATAATATGATTCGATATAAATGAATGATATTGAACCATATCAAATAAATCATTCATTAATGACGACGTTATAGTGATGATACCTCTCACAATCAATGGACCCACATTAAATACCTATATTGACTCTTCTAATTTTTGAAGAAGATTCATAATGGATGCTTGTGTCCATATCCCATGTTTTCCTGATTCATATTATTAAACCAATGTGATTTTATGATTTTATGATCCTATTACACTATGTGGGGTAAAAAGATATGGTAGAATATTTGTACGTGTTCTGAACAACCACAATAACTGTAGATATTTGGTGCCATAGGAAAAACCTACTTTGAATATCTAACCTTTCCACAATGAAATTACATCAATGGGCCTCTTCTAGGAGCTTCAAGAGTTGATGATGAATCATTTATTCTAAAACTACCACTAGACTCATCACACTTCCTCTTTCCTTTAAAGGAAGTAACAAAAGTACCATTGGAAGTAAGGGACAATCCCATCATCTTTGACTTACCAGCTATGTCAAGATCAACCATCGGCTCTCTATCCATCAAATATACATAAGTCATGAGCTTCAACATACAAAACTAATATAAAATAACATATCAAAGACCCATATCAAATATTTGTGCCTCTATTTTATCATTTTTCACTACCATGGTATAATGTTAATCAAGTTCGGAAAAGCAGTTTGAATAGTCACTCACTCTCCTATAACCCTGTTGGCGGATAATAAAATCCATGGAATTCTCTAGGACCTTAGATTCTAGATAGAACTGCACTATGAAGATAACACTAAAAGACATTAACTCTAAGACCTCATGATTATCACCAAATCACAACATTCCCTACTAATTGCTTAATGTTTGAAGGTAACACACTTCACCTTTAGTGAATTAGGAATTTAGAAGAACTAAAAATTTAGCTCAATATTTTTCATCCAATCCTTTACCTATTGAGGTTCATTTGAGACTTGGAAAGTTTTTGGTTTCTACCAAATAAACTCTAGAGCATGATATCTAACTTCATATATTTATGGATCCACTATGAGATCCTAAAAAGTAATGAGTGAAGCTACCTATCCCATAATATGGATAACGTGCACCACTATCTCAATGGGACTCTTTTCAACTAGAGGATTCACTTGATGTGGTTCCTTATAAGATTCCTCCCATGTATTGTTTAATTTTTTTTCTCAGATTCATGATGTTACACAAACATTAATATGAAACACTGAAAACATAAATAAGGGTTTATAAATCATCAACTAAATAAAGAGTAACAAGGATATAAAACTTCTAGGATTTCAAGACACTCAGATCAGCTTAGAAAAGAATAGAATACTATTAATTTATTCCTCAATGACACTTTTAACCAAACACCAAAGGAGACCTAAGTCTTGTTACGAAGAGTGTTGGTCAGGAACTCACTCAAAACCACCTCATATATCCTAAAAATCATACCTTCTATCTATGAAGACATCCTAGACAACATATTGACATCATAGAAATATGTTCAACCCCAACCCTTTGATAACACTTTTTCATAAACCATCCTAGTTAACATGATACACTGATGATAGAGCCAGTCCAGAAATAGTCCAAAATTCATTTCTGATCCCCATGAGTTTGTGACTAACACAAAGAATAATATCAAACATTTAAGGGAACCATTTTGACACAAAAAACCATTTAATATAGAGCATTAGAAAACAAACAATAACCAGTTAGTATGTGAAATGATTCTTAAGGAGAAACATATCCCAAATAGATAGATAAACATCAAAAGATAAAATATAAACTAAAAGATAACACAAAATCCCTAAATTCATAGTCTCATAATTCATATGAAATACGTCTACCATATCTCCACCAATAACCACCATCACTCCAGATTCCTATGGATCATGCACATCCAAAACCTCCATGTGGTGATTTCCCATTCCCTAGAACTGGAATAAAAAATATATAAACTCTAGAAGGAAAAAACAGTGTGTGTTATAAACAACCCAATAGGGTCTCATTAAGTGTTCAATAAGAATTTATATAGTAATAATTCATTTATTCTCTCAATTGAAATAAAATATGTCTTGGAATAACATTAACATATTTTAAACCAAAACAATATTTCAAGTCAAATAATGAAAGATAAATTAAAACATGCTTAAATGATAATTTTATAAAAAATATTTATATAAAATAACTGATATGAATACAATAGTTCTTTAAAAAAAGGCATGTATAATCATGTCAAAAACCATGAACCATGTTTATATACACTATGTTACGTTAGCTCTAGGCTCTTAAATTCTCTCACTACTCAATGATCAATCATAACTCATGTATGTGTGCACACACCCTTAAGATCAGGCCAACGTGACTAATAAATCAACATCCCATTGGGGGAAATCATGTCAATATAGGTTTAGTTAGAGTTTCCATCATCAATCCATTACTAAAGAGTAATTGTCTTTGAATTTTTGTACCAATCACCCACTAACTACTCAGGATCACATGTTCGTCAATCAATAAATTAATCAATCATGGGAAAATCTTTCATTTCAAAAAAATCCATCATTCATTGTTTGAAATCACAATTCTATGTTCAATATGCCTTTTCAATTTCAAAACTAAATCCTATGTTTTTATCAAATTCATTAATTTCATATCGTATTTTATTTTAAATTTTTTTTATAAAGATTCAGAATCAAATCATTTATCATTTAAAACTATCATTTCTCTCAAAATCTATCAAAAAATATATATTCCATTGAAATTTGGGTTTTTCATAATATCCATTTATTTTTTAAATCAAACAGAAAAGCATATCAAATCAATGTTATATAAATTAATAGAAACTCATTTCAATTCAATCAATAAATTCATGGTTTCAATTATAGTTTAATCCCTTATAGAACTACCTACCTTTAATCACATGATCAATGGAGTCAACACCCACAAGAGGAAATGAAAATGAAGAGTGAGGTAGAAGGAGATCAAGGAATCAATCCATGAATCATGATACATTAAAACAAATATCTAATACATCAACAATGTAATGATTCATAAAAATCAAAAGGGATTGAAAGAAATGAGAGATAAATCCCAAATAAAGAGATAAAAAACATTTTAAAGAGGGAAAAATATATTCCATTGACACTTCAATTCATGAGGGAAGAGGTTTTGGGAGTCATGAATTCCTCTAGGGGGCCTAAAAATACATGGAATTTGATTAGGGTCAAATGGGGGAAAATAGATATTAAAATGATAAGATAAGTATTTTACAATCTATAAAAACTCAGACCATGTTATATCCCAATAGACTATGGCTCAAAAGGGTGAAAAATAACCTAGATCATGCAACAACCTCCCCAGACCACACTGCAACCGCTCTTGGTGAACCACCCCCTGAATCCATGGCACAAACTACACCAAAAACCAATTTACATAGGGTGGTATCACTACACACACCACACACCAGGGTACATCTAACCTCAAGATAGAAGAGGAACCCATACCTATCTCGGCTGCAGCCATCTCTTGACACTATAATATGCTGAAATTGGAAGTGCATCGGAAAAATGATCTCCTAGGATCCATGACACAACCAATCGGAAACACTACAAACATACCCAAACTCAAAATCCCCTAATCTAAATCCTGGTGGTCCATGGTGAGACACCTAATACACCATTCACAACCCTAGAACTAAAGCACAACCTACTATAAAAAAATGCATTTTTTCAAAAAAACCAAAAGTCTCAGAGTCGCACCATATATTAAGGAAAAAATATAGAATTTAAGGATTTCCTGAAAGTGACAATGTGATGTTACATAAAATGTGTAGTAATATAGAAAAATTACTCAAACTTTCTTGATATTTTAGGAAAATAATCTATAAAAATTTTGTGATAGTATGAATCAACTGCTCATCAATCTGATACATGATGTGACCAATATGAATCAATGTGTTCATTTTCAATCTAAAAATAGAATTTTAGTTAATGAAGTTTGTCACTCACAGGACACCATATCAACACACACATATTGTGTTAATATTATAGGAAAATGATCCATAAATCATTTGCGATGTGTAGGAATCATCAATATGTGAATCCAGCACATGGTGTGGATAATAAGACTCAATGTGCATGTTCTTATAAAAAATTGATACTTTATTTAAAAACATGAATAAGACACTCAAAATTGAGAAAATACACTCATCTTGTCTTAATACTTTAATAAAGTGATTCATAAATAATTTATGATGTGTAGGAATCAACCACATATTAATCTGACACATTTTCTAGCTGATATGACTCGAAGTAAAAGTTTTCATTTAAAAAGTAATATTTTAATAAATAATTGTTTCATATTTATGTTTACATTATGTATTTATAATATCACTAACATAATAATTGTTTTCTATAATTGGACACCCTTTTGTTAGAGGTGGGGTTGTTTGTTCAGCAACTGGTAGCATGATCATACTATTTTGAGAGTGGGGCCAAAGATAATGGAAAAATGATTTTGAATTTCTTGATGTTTGATATAAACTACACATACCAATGTTTAAAATTTATGTAATCACTGCATAGTGTTTATTTGTTTCACTATGATTTAATTTTAATTGAAATTAAATTCTATAATTGTTGTTGCAGTGCGTTAATTTTTCAGCAGCACACAGGTGTAGTTTTGATTTTATCAGCACTAAAATATAATCAATAAAGGGAAAACATTATCAATGTGTTTTATCACTATTTAAGGGAGATTCTATAAGCATTATTTTTAGCAATGATAAAATCTGTTAGATTTTATAGCTACTTACATTGTTAGTGATTTTTAGCACTGATAAAGATTGTATTTTCTATAGTGAATTTGGAATCCCACCACAATGTTTTCTCATTCCATGAAAAGGTATCATCTATTGGTTCAGAAGTGGATAGATCACGAGATAATTATTTAATTATGACAAAATAATTAGGAGAATCTAAAAGGTAAACAAAGTGAAAAAGGAAATCGTAGAAAATAAATAGGGACAAATATATTAAAGTAGAAAGGATAAATAAATCATCATGCCAGATTTTTAATTTTGAATAACACTTCGATGCAGAGGTCTAAAAATCCACATTAAAAGTCCTACATAATGATTTATTTATTCTACTCTATATGGCTACCATATTTTATTGTGTTTCTCAAAAATTGTTGTGTAAGTTTTTTTTGTTCTGATATTAGGAATCTCCCCAAACATTATCCACATCACCATAGGTAGTTTTCATCCACTTTCATTTCTATAATTGTAATTTCAACACAGAGAGTATCTTATAGGTTTTGGTTACAGTGGAACCAATAAGTTTTATCAGAGTGAGAGGATATAAAAACATATCGTTTAAAATTAATTTCATTAGATAAAGAATCACCTCTAAGTAATTATTTATTCATTGATGAATTTGGCGATAGATCTACGGTGCATAATCATTGTGTTATAGAATCCAAGTGTAGATTTCTTCTAGAAGTTATCCAAAAAAGTTCCATAAATCTCTAGATGTCACTGAATGAGTCTCTCGGTTCTCGCATAGAAAATCCTCGTGCTTGCGCCATCTGCTTTTGATCGCCATGATAAACGCTTCCAAAGCATATCCTTGATATAATGGAGGAGGATTTCTCATCGTTCTTGGGACTGTTATTAAAGAAATGATCTCCCTAGTCTTGAGATAATTCTCCAATATCCATTGTGCACAACTAAATTAGTTTGAGAGTAAAAATAACATAATTGGGTATTTATATTGGTAGGGTTAAAATAAGATAATTTCACATGATCCCTTTTTATTTATGTAATCCTTAAAAACCCCATGTCAAATAATAACAACATTATTATTTCTTGGCATTCTCTTTACATTCAAATTATAATTAAATATTTTTTAATTAAATACTATTCAATATTTATTATTTCTCACCGAACCATTAACCTCAGTTCGTCATATATCCACAATATTTTTTGGGCCTTGAATAATGTCTATTTATTTATTAAATACATATCACTACCTTATTACCCAGTAAATAAATATTGTATTCACTAAATTGAAAATAAATATTTATTAAATATTCTACTCACAATATATTCACTCAAATAACTAGTGATAGAATAAATAAGATCGCGAATACTTGAATAATTATTAATCCTAGTGGGGGGAATAAAATTTATTCTATGTATAAAATTATAAATAATAATATATTATTTAAATGAGATTTTGGATATACTTAGTGTGTGAGCCTCTAGGCGTCTTTCTCAGTGACATTAGGTGAACCAACCTAAAGTCCACGTCTAGTGTCTGGAAACACACAAAGGCACCCATAGACAATGAAGTTAATGCCACAGTGACCTGAAGCCTCATACGGATGCTTACAATGTAATATAATCCCTTTATCAAAATATCTATAATTGAGAAGGATTCATGTTAGTTACATCAACCAATATGCTTGATATCTCTTTCTTTGAATTTATGGAAATAGAACATGCCTACAGAACACCATGGTCATGGATTTATTTAGGCTATATCATTTCTATAAAAGGGCCTAATATATTAAATTTTGTTAATAAACTGGAGGGATAAATCCTTTATCACATTATTCATTAATGCAGTCTTACTAGTGATGCACCCAATGCGGCCTACCTAGCTGGAAACATATATCATCATGGTTTTCATGAATATATCAAATTACGCTAATCATAATAATCATTAATAATAATATTAAATTCTAAGGACCAATACACACATCTGTAGATGGAACATCCAATGACACATATAAATGTGGATTTCCTATTATTGTTTCATGTTCTCAAAATATCGTACAGTGTATTACCAATGACATACACCATGAGAAGGTGAGTCAATGTCCTATGAGCACCCCTTATATCCTATATCCTTTGTTTTCATCAAATTATAACATCATGCTATAGAATATATATTTAAGAATAGTGTCATAGCACCTTTGCATTCTCATCGTAGAAGAGAAGTGCTATGACCTTTTTTGTGAGAAAATTACTCTTAGGACATTATCACATACTATGTCACATGGAAGAACAATCATGATGTGATAAGAAGTTGATTAATATTCAAAAAAAATGAATACATGTTTATCATAATCCACAATGAATTTTGTTCTAATGAACTACCTCCAAAAGTCTCCCACTTGCACTAGATCCAACTATTAACAACCTTTCGTCCATTAGTTGTCACAAGAAACACATTTTTTTCTGAGACATGAATTTAGACATGGGGTCCACCATTTTCTCATCTATGGGTACTTTGGTCATTGAAACTGCGCCCCTTTGATAGAAATCCCTATAGAGTTGATACTTCTGGAGTATGTTCTTCATTAATTGGTGAGACCTTGGATCTTTTACAAGAGCCATCACTGTAGTATTATCATAATAAAAATTGATAGGGTATGTACTACTAGGAACCACATCAAGCTATTGGACAGAGTTCTGAATCCAAATAGATTAGCTGGTTTCATCAGAATCTGTTATATAATCAGACTCTACTTTAGAATCAGCGACAACTAGATGCTTTGAACTCTTCATGCCCACAACTCCTCTGTTGAGATAAAAAACATATCCTAATTTATACTTAAGATCATTCTAATATATCTAAAAACTATCATTAATATTACCCCCTATGACCATCTCCTCGTTTCCTCCATACACTTGGAACATATTCTAAGTTCTTCTCAAATACATAAGTATATCCTTAACAACAACCCAATGTAGTTCTCCTGGATCTTCTTGATATCTTCCTACCATGATAAATGAATAGGCAACATCATGTCTAGTATATAATATGAAATACGTGATTGATCCTATCACAAAAGAATATGGGATCTTACTCATTCGATATTTCTCATGTTGTTTCTAAGGAAACATTTTCTTAGAAAGATTTAAGCCATGTGACAGTGGAACCAATATCTTCTTTTATTTTCCACACTAAATCTATTTTTTATTTCGTCAATATATGTAATTTGACATAGTGAATTAAACCTCTTGGATCTATCATGAATGATCTTGATCACTAGAATATAGGTTGCTTCACATAATTCTTTCATTGAGAATCACTTTTTCAACCAGTCCTTGAAAGAGTGTAAGACTGGTATGTCATTTCCAATAAGTAATATGTGATAAATATATATTACTAGGATAATGACCCCATTTCCACTAAAACTCTTGTAAATACATGTTTCACATTTGTTCTTAATGAAACCAAATTATTTTATGGATTCATCAAATTAAATAATCAACGACCTATATGCTTTCTTCAATTAATAAATTGATCTCTCCAACTAGAAAATATTTTTAGCATCACCTGGAGTCAAAAAACCTTCTGGTTGTATCATATAAAAATATTTCTGAATGATTCCATCGAGTAATTTAGTTTTTATATCCATATTCTTAATCTCATAGTCATGATAAGATTATATTGTAAGTATTATTCTAATGTATATAAAAATGGAAACTGGTGAAAAGGTTTCATTTTTGTCATTCCTTGACATTTCATAAACCGGTTTAGCCACTATCCTTTATTTATAGGTTGTTACATTACCTTCCATTTCATGTTTCCTCATTAATACCCATTTTAATCCAATAGGATTCACATCAACTGGCACATCGACTAGAACCCAAACCTAGTTTGGATACATGGAATGTATCTTAGAATTAATTGCTTATATCCATCTTGTTGCTTCTAAGATCTCTACTACCCCCTTGTAGGAGAGAGTTTCAATATCATCCATCAATAATGAGTCACCATCCTCAGTTACTAAAAAACCATATATCTTTGGTTCTATTACCTCTCTTATGCACTTATTTAGTACTTGTGTTTGAGGAACCACATTATCCATGGGGACTTGTGGAATCTATTCCTGTACAAACTCTTGTGTATCTTGATCATCAACTTCATCAAATTCAATCTTGATCTAACTGTCCTTTTTGATGATGTGATCCCCCTCAATAAAGACATTTTTCTTGTGACATCCACCTTCTTCTTAGAGGGATTTTATAGGTAGTATCCCTTTGTTTCCTTGGGATTCCCTATAAAGATACACCTAGTGCCACAGGGTGCTAGTTTTTTTTCCTGTGAAGGCCTAAACAAATGACTTGAAAACTCATACAAATGTATGTGATAAAATGGGTTTCTTTACATTCCATAACTCAACGGGAATCCCATTTTCCTCTTTTGTTAGTACTCAGTTTAATGTGTATTCCTCTATTTGTAATGAATATCAACAAAAGGATAATGGAAGATCTTCACAACTCATCGTCGACCATACCATGTATAAGAACGTATAGTTTATCTTTTCAGTAACACTATTCCTCTGTAGTGTATAAGGTAGAGTGAGTTGAAATAGAATCCCAAAATCCTATATAAATCCAATGAACTATTTTTTAAGATATTAACTATCTCAATCCGATCTAAGCTTCTTTATCTTCTTACCTTGATGATTCTATAATTCATTCCATTAATTTCTTAAAGGACTCAGACTTATACCTCATTAAGTAAGAATCGACATATCTACTCAAGTCATCAATAAAATTTATGATGCAATAATATTCACCTCCAACTTCTTCTGAAAATGGTCCACACACATTAGTGTGTTCCAATCCTAGATTCTTTGTGGCCCTTTGACCTTGTCCACCAAATAGTGGTTTGGTAATTTTTCCTTCTAAACTAGTGTGACATATTTGAAGTGGGTTTATCTCAGAATAGTCTAAATAAAAATATTGATATATCTTTGTTAATTTTTTTTGTTTACATGACCATGAAGGTGATGCCACAACTGGGTGTTATATGAGTCATGTTAACATGATTCATTATAAATATCAAACAATTGGTTTCCTTAATTTAATACATAAATACATTTGTTTAAATCATCCATACCATAACACATGTTTTCTTTATAAAATAAAAAACATTCATTTAGAAATTTTAAAAAAACCCCACATGTATCTAAAAATGATAAATAAATTATGTTCTTGATAACAATAGGTACATAATAACAATCTCTTAAAACCAAAATCATTCTCGTTGCAATTGAAAGTTGGTAGTCACCAATGGTTCGGAAAGCCATCCACTCTCCATCAGAAACCCTCAAATCCACCTATCCTCTGGTAATATTTTGAAATATAATTAATTCCTACATTTGGTTATAGGTGTGAGCCCCAAAAGATATATCTAATACACAATATGTAGATATTGAAATATTACACTCAATAACTAATGCACCTTTAGCTTACTCATATGTTTTTAGTTCATCATTGAAATATTCTATTTTGATCAATGTTTGGACCCTAACTTAGATGTTTTTTAGTTCATCTTATTATACTCTTTGAATGATCTCCTAAAGGATGTAAAAAATCACATAGTTTTTTACCTAATTTTTTTAATCACGAGCTCAAAAAATAATCTCTCAATCGATTCTAATGGGGTTTTACTTTGATTCACAAATATTTTGTTTGGAATTATGATCTCTTTGGTTCTTTTCTAATTTAATAATGAAAAATACTTTGAAAATTTCCAATATCAGTTTCATAATTTTCTAAGGTAAATAATGAAAAATAATTATATTACTGTTCCCTAAATTCATAATTCTAACAAAACTCATATAATTTTTTTTCCATTTTATAATTAATATAATTCACTGAATATTTTTAAAAACCATTTTAAATTTATACATTATTTTTAATGAAAGATGAATAAATATTTCAAAATTCTAAATTATTTAATAATTGAAAATTTTAAAACCATAATTTTTCTAATATTAATAACATGTTTGTTTATTTTATGAATTCCATTACTCATTAAAATTATTTTTTTGATTAAATACATCATATTCATGATTTTGAAATTTTAATTTTTTTTTTTTGGTTAAAACATTGATTTTCTCTATTCAATCCAGAATCATAATTACTTTCAAAATCTCATGACACATTGAAAATTTGATTCTGATTATTACTAAACGAAGAATTCAAATAATTAATATATGGGTCATTCCATGGTTTTGAATGATGAGAAAAATTAATATAACTTTATTATGATATAAAAAACTATAATAAACTAGTATTTTAATAATTCATAGAGTGTTATCTTCAAATATCATTTTTCATAAAGTGTTATCATTAAAATAGTATAATGATTTATTGAAATTATATTTCTGAGTGTGATCCTTTTCATGATAGTTCAAATTAGAAAAATTATTTAATTTTTTTTTTCATTTTAAAAATTATATAAATGATCATAGTCACAAGTAATATTCTCAAAAATTCACATTAATGTTTTTAAAATAAACAAAATGTATCAAATATTGTTCGGATTGTGAAAAAACTAAAATTTAAAAGGTATTAACATTGATGTGACCAATTTTTTATTTCACATATCCTCTTCAATAAAATTTACTTATAGACAATGTTAGAACCATGAATGTTTCCCCAACCAGATTAGTATACACCATAATAAAGTATGATCTACCATGACATGATTTATGGCCTCATAATGAAAGATCCCTTTGATTTTCAATTTCATCTAGAAACATTCATTTAGATAGAAACATTTTACCAAAAATTTGCTCATAACGTGAATCCAATGTATTTACACATCCAAGATCTTTATTTTAATCAGAAAGAGTTTATGGAATATATCTAACTACAAACATATTAAAAATTTATTATTATAAAATCATTAAAACATCAGATGAAGAAAAGGTTCATACATCTCATGGATGAGTTAAAATGATTAATTTATGGGTCAAGTCTTTCACGATGTTGTTATTTTGATGCAATATGATTCTTCATATTTAAATGTTCTAACCAGTTGTTGATGTAATGAAGTTTTTAATAAAATATGATGACTATATGTGTTTGAATAAATAATAGCCTTTTAGGATTTTAAGATCATACCTTTTGTGAATTTATATTTGTTAAAATATAAATAAAACCCAATCAAACAGGCCAGATACAAGTCGAAATTGGATGGATTCCAATCATATGACAAAAGTGTATGAGGTTGGGATTAAATCATTCACTATGTTTGAAAACGTTTGTGCATATTACCTTTTATAAATTCATTTTCCAAGTTTACATTATTTTTATTCAAGACTAATTATCCTAGAGGATGTATAAGAACACATTATCTATCACAAAATAGATTGATGTTTTAAATGTTGAACTAAACAAAGGGAAGAACTATCTGAGGATAGTGACTATAATAACACTACGTTTTATAGATCATCTGATATGATTACATGTGTGACTGGCATTGGAGTTCATATTGAGCATAATAATTCATGTGTAAAAGATGATGAAGATCGTGTTGAGGAAATGAAAATGATAGTTCAAGATAAAAATTATTATTGTACAAATCTATTTTAGATGTCAACGATCCAATAAAAACACCATTATATGATGTTTCTACTAAGAAAAAAATAATATTGTCAGCCATACTAAAGACATATGATTTAAATACTGGTAACAGATGGAGTGACACTAGATTTACTAAACAACATTCTCTCTTTAATGATATTCTACTAGAAGATAATGATCTCACTTTCCAAAAATATGACGATAAAGGAATTCTACATTCAATGGGTATGATCTTTGAAAGAATACCATCTAATATGTATGACTACATATTGTTTACAATGACCATGAATCACTTATTAAATATCAAAGTGTGGTGTGTCTCAATATAAGAATTACGAATCAAGTTTGTAGACATTTTTATGGTACTTTCCAATCAATCCAAAATTCCAATGCCTATATGGAAGTGTAGATAATACAAGGAAATTGATGTGGCACACAGATACATGAAATAAATAATGGAATTCTTATCACCCAACAGACTGTCTTCAATGAAGTAAAATCGATCACATGTATCTTGAATTTGAAAACGAGTTTGGAAACCTTGATTTGATGCTATATATATATGGGTTGAAACCTGTTAGTGCATATGGTAGTACTCATAGTACATGTCTTGTTATGTTAGAATATTATAACATCCCATTGTGGTTATAAATGAAGTTAAAAAACATTATATTATATATTTCTATATGAAGTCCAAAATAATCAGGTAATGATACTGATATTTATTTTTCTCCATTGATCGATGATCTTATGTTAATATGGGATTTAGGTGTTATGTTGTATAATTCATATAGAAATGCATATTTTAGGTTATGATACATGTCTTATTGAGAAGATAAATGATTTATTACTTATGAAAATCTGTTAGAGAATAGAACTAAAGGATTACTCGAGTGTCCCATTTGTGAACAAGGTACATAGTAAATCATGATGAACCATTCGTCAAAGGTTTTGATTCTAGGACATAACAAATTTTTACAATGATGAAATACATACCAATCTCATATGACACCATTCAATGGGAATTCAAAATATGGAGAAACATTAGCTCAACTAATAAATGGTCATATAATAAGTGGTCCCTTCTAATAACACATGAAACCTTCCATATTCATATAGTGTTCAAGTCTTGGACCGCTAGGTGCCACCAGATATCTCGCATGAACATGTTTTCCCCTTCCTAGGGTGCACCCACATTTCTGAATGGGACATCAGACTAATGACATTCCCAAGAGCCCCACACATGTTCTTTCACCATAATTCATCCTCAATCACAGACACCTAGGGAATAATAGGATTTCACCCACCCAAAAAACAAATCCATACCATTATCACATAACTACAGAGTTATAATCATGTAGGGTCTAAAAAAATAAAGGTGCACATTATTGATATGTGTTGTAATATTTAGTCTTTTAACACATTAGATTTCAAGGGTGTTACAGTCTCCCCATATTTAGAGCACAAATTCTTAGTTGTTGACCCTATATTTCAAACTAGGAAATTCCACTACACTTCTGGATGTGTACTCCTATGATAACACTATAAAAACTGGGCCCCAATGATAGCACAAACACCCCTCCTTTAAATATAGTCTTCTGGTCATGGCCAACCATGTTCCACCAGTTACCCCAAAAACATACCTAAGACCCACCCACATGCCTGAATGGGTCATCAGACTAATTATTGTCCTTAAAAACTAGAACATGTTCTTTTAGTGTTATGTGTACTCACTCACACACATAATGGGAAACTTAACAAGAGGTCTCCCATCTTAACACTAATTCATACCGTGATCACTTAACAATATAGTTCTAAATAGGTAGGGTCCAAAAAATAAAGGCACACCATGTTAACATGTCATGAACCAGCCTAGTTACCTTGGTAAACTAATCCCATGCCAGACCTAATATAGCCTAAATGGTGTTCCCAATCCCCACAGGTTAGGGACTAGTACTAGGATTCATATTGAACCTTTAATATGATGATTTTTTTGAAAAAAAATCATCGAGATAAAACAATGGTAAAAAACAATAACCAGTCAGTATATCAAATTCTCCTCAAGATAAGTGTTACATAAGAGGATAGATAAACATACCAAGGTAAAACATAAAACAAAGGACAACACAATATCAATCAAGAAAAATTTTCACAATCCTGATGCAATAAGTTGACAATAGCTCCACCATTCACCACCATTACTCCAAAGTCTCACGGATCAAGCACATCTGCCCCCTCTAAATGGAAAATTCCCCCTCCCTATATCTATCATAAATATATATAAAAATTATTAAAGGAAAAGGTAGGTTGTGATACAAAAATCCTAGCATGATATCACCAAGTATTCCATAAGAAATTATATAGTAATAAAACAATTATGCATTAAATTTAAATAAAACAACACATGTAATAACATTAAAATATATTATAAAAAATTATTTCAATTAAAAATATGGTAGATATATCGAAATAGGATTAAATGATCATTTTATATAAAAAATTGATATAAAATAGCTAGAATGAATAAATAATTTCTTTAAATAAAGGCATGTATAATCATGTTGAAAACCAATACCATGTTCATATTTCATGAGTTATGTTAGTTATAGGATATCAGATCATATCACTATTCAATCATCAATCACATATCAAGTATGTGTGGACACATCAATAGGTTCAATTCAAATGGGCTAATCACTCAACATCCCATTAGGGAGAATCATTCCAAACAAAGTTTTGGTAGAGTTGACATCATCAATCAATTACTAGGGATTCAAATTCCTAGAATGATTATTCTAATCACCTAATGACTACTGAGGACCACCTGTGATTTAATAAATAACTAAATTAACAATATGAAAACTAATCATTTCAAATAAATTCATCATTCACTATTCAAAATCCTAATTTCATATTCAACACGCATTTTAAATTTGAAAAACAAAGCATGGGTTTTCATAATATTCATTCCATTAAAATAATTATTTATTTGAAAACAATTTTCTAAAGATTCAGAATCAAATCATTTCTCAATTAAATACATTTTTTCTCAAAATCTACCTAATAATATCAATGACATTAAAATTGTGGGTTTTCACAATTTTTATTTCCTTTTAAAATAAATCAACAATTAATCTCAAATATAGGTTTATAAATTAATTGAAACTAATTTAAATTGAATCATGATATTCAAGGTTTTAAATATATATAATACCGATATAGACCACCCACATTTAATAAAAAGATCAATCAAATCAACACCTTCTAGGGAAACAGATATCGACGAATGAGGTAGAAGGAGATCAAGGAATCAACCCTAGAATAAAGATCCATCAAAAAAAGTTCTAATCCCTAAACAATGTGATTATTCACCACTATAAAAAGGGATAGAGTGAAAAGACATATAAAACCCATATTGAGAGATAAAACACATATTAGAGAGGTTTGAGGAGTCATAGAATCCTCTAGAGAAACTCCAAAATCCAATGAATATGATTAGGGTCGAATGGGAGAAAAGGAATATTAAAAAGGGGTTTGGGATTTTATAGTCTATAAAAATACAAACCAAGCCACATACCCACATTCCATGATATGGAAGGGTGAACAATACCCAAGATCTATTACAACCACTACAGATCAAGTCGTAGCCCCACCTAGTCTACCACCCCACTAAAACCACAATGAAGACTACACCAAGAAATTTTTTACCAGGGTTGAGATCACAATAAAACCCACACACCACACTACATGTACCCTTAAAATGGAAGAGGAATCCTAAGATATCCATGCTGTATCTATCCTTCAATTCTGTAGCTATACCAAAATTGGAATTAGCTCTAAAAAATGGCCTCTAAGTATCCATAATGCAGTCAGACACATATGCCATATCCCTACCTGACCTCAAAATCCCCGCCACAGTAGCTTGGGGTTCCATGGTGAATCAACTGATACTCCACGTCACAACCTCCCCACCATGGTGCAGCCTACTGTAGAAAAAGATTATTTATTTTCTAGAAACAATGAAAGATTCAGAGTCTCACCAAACATATAGGAAAGAAAAAAGAAGATGGAATGGAGTACCTGAGAGTGGTAATGATATATTAGAACCTCCCCAATATAAAATCATTCTATCCCCAAAAAGTTTTTCAAGAAGAGTCCATGTAAAATAGATGAGGCAACTTATATCTTATTAATTACTCACACTCTCATGTATCATGAAAATCAGAACCTTGATTCTATAGCAAATGAAAAAAATGGCATCATCTTCCCATGAATATCCTTTTCATTAGAATCAATAATCCTGATTGGATGATAAGCCATAGATAAATCAAGTTCCACATTAAGGTCTTCCCTACTCAAGACATGAGAAGTGTAAAAAAATACATTCCGAGTTATGATATGTGAAACATGTTGTGGATCGACATCAACTATAGTGGTAAGGCTAAACAGTAATCCATATTGACCATTAACTCAATAAACTCAAAATGACCCAGAAAAATAAGAATAATCATTCCCTATTTTCCGAGCCTTAAATGACCTAACTGAGGTGAAACCCTCAAAACACCTTTTCACCAACCAAAAACTACAATCATCTATGTTCAAAACCAGCAAAAGATTTATACCAGATCTTTTACATCACTAATATATGAAACAAAAATAGAATATTTATTGTCCTTTATTAGACCAAAATTGGTCTAAGAAAAGAAACATCAGCAATCTCTAACCAACACAATGGTGATTTTCATGGATGGATGTAAAAATCATCAAAGGATCCATTAAAATCATGAAATGGTATCTACTATTTTAGGAAAATTGATCCAGTCCTAAATGGATATCACAAGCTCCACTAAAGATTAAAACCAAGAAAAAATCATGTTTTATAACATTTTTATTGCTCATTCTATCTATTCATCCATATGTGGATGATAAAACATGTTTAAAATCACCCAAGATCCCCTTCACTCCTTGAGGCCCCACTAAAAATGATAATTGAACTAGGTATCCCTATCAAAAAATTATAGACAAATCTCCATGAAATCTGAAAATCTCATGTACATAGAGACATCCAAAATCCTAAAATTTGGATTTAATTTAAATGGGAATAAAATTAGATGATTTGGTCAACTGGTAGATCAAAACGCATATAATTTTTTTTTCCTTAATGGGTATGTGGAAACCCAGCTGAAAAAGTCCATAGAAATCTCATCCCCCTTTCAAGTCATCATAATACGTGGATGATGTAATCCAAAATCTATTTGTTGCTTGGACTTAACATGATGATAGGTATAACAAGGAAATACAAAGTTAGTGATGTATCACCTCATACCTGGCCACATGAATCAACATTGAATATCATAGAATGTATTTGTGGTACTCATGTGAACCGCCTATTGAGAATTATAGAAACCCTTAACAGAGTCTTTATCACTTGAAAAGGTACAACATTCTAGTTATAGAAACATAAGACATCCTCTATTTAGAAATACCACTCACCAGTGGTATCCCCACTATAAAGAGAGCCCTGAATGTTATATAATTTATCATCAAGATACATCTCATGAAGAATCATCTCGATAGAAGAGGTGGTCAAATGGACATTTGTCAAAACAATCTTGATCACATCGTCTTGGAATCCCAAATTCATATAACCAAATATATCAATAATATTCTACATTTATGATGATTTTTTTATATCCTTGGTAAGATGTTTCCTACTCAAAACATTAGTAATTACATTCCCCTTTCCAGGGCTAATGGTAGAGTTAAAATCAAAATATTATAGGTACTCCACCCAATGCCTCTATCATAGATTCAAATATTTTTAGAGAATATATAACTCTTGATTTAATTGTCATCATAAATTGTAAAAATATCTCAAAAATGTTATTTTCTCTAACTCTTGAGATCATTCCTCATGAGAGAGAACTTAATACCATGGATCAGATAGTTATTCAAATGTGTCTTATGTTTTTTAGATCAATATGCCACTATTTGATAACCAGTTATAAGAATTCATCACAAACCAGAATCAGATACTTCAAAAAAAACCAAATAGACCATCCCAAATTCTATAAGATTCAATAATATAAAAGAATTAAAAATATACTTTAACTAATCAATAGAAACATGACATTTTAAATCTCACAATAAAATCACCCCTTTCCAAGTGAGAATGAACATTATAGAATCCAAATATATGAAAGATGTAATGAACTGGATGTAATACCCTTCAAATCCCAAGAATCCATGAATCTTGAAAACAATTCTAGGTTTATCTAATTTCATAATATCCTTCACCTTCTTAGGATCATCTAAAATACCATGTTCTTAGACCACATGTCCCAATAACTTCACTTCCCAAATATATAAATTAGAATTCAAAATATTCATATAAATTTGGTAACAACTCAGTATTTATAGAACTTATCATAGATGATACACATCATCTTCCATGGTTTTGGAGTAATAGATAATGTCATCCCTATGAGAAACCATAAAAAAATCAAGAAACTATAGGAATATCCAATTCATAAGTTATATAAAAACTACAGAATAATTGGGTAGATGAAAGGTAATAACAACGTATTTATAATTTATATACATACTTATGAAAGAAGTATTCTATATTTAAAATTATTTAATTCTCAACTGGTGATAGCCATACCAAAGATCAATCATTTAGAAACACTTCATCCATTTCAACCGATCAAACATACCATTAATCTATAGAAACATATACTTTTTATTTAACATAACTCGATTGAGTTTATAGTAATCAACAAAAAAGTGAAGTGTTCCATTAGTTTTCATAGAAAAAATAATTGGCCCAACTCATGTTGAAACAATTGTGAATGTAAAACATTTTTTAATAAAATCAGCCACTAATTTTTCAACTCATTCAATTTAGGTGGTGCTATGAAGTAAGAAGGAATGGAGACTAGCTTAGTACCAGGTACCAAATATGTAAAGACACCGAATTTCCATGTAATTTTTTTTAATATATGGGAATTTTAATAGTCCACAAAAATTTATGGAACGTGATTCCGAGGCCCGGAGTTCCCAGAATGAATTTCTTAACTTTTTCACGGGTACGTTCAGTAAACGTGCGAGCGGGTTTTTCAAACATTTAAATTGGTGATCGAAATTAAAATTCAAGGGCACCGTTGAACTCATAGCTTCGATATTCTCTTAAGGAGACATTCACCTCAACTATAGTAGGTTGAGGGTGAAAGATAGATTTTGTGTTTTTCGTGGAAATGAAAGATAAAATAAAATAAAATTTTATTTTATTTCTGATAAAAACCTACCACATGAATGTAAAAGAGGTGGGTACCAACCGAACTAAAACCCCCATTTGGAATTCCTGAAGGTGGGGACCACCCAAACCCTCTTAATGGAAGAAAAAACTTGAACTCCCTCATTGATGTAGTGTTAACCTATGGAATTCCTCCAAATTTATTATGCCAATGTGGTACAATTAATTGTTCCAATAATTAATTTGTCCAATGTAAATTAAATTAATAAACTTAATTTAATTTATATTGGAACCTATTTTCTTTTGAGGATTGGTTGGTGAAGTGTGGAGAATTGGGAGAAATTTATGGAAATATCATTCTTCACCAATGAAGAACTTCTCCTCCAAACGAAGAATGACATCTCCATCAAAGAACATTTTTTAGAGTCAAGAAAGAGTACAACGCATGAGCCTAGGGTCGGAGGCGTGTGGTGGGAATGACGAACGTCAACATCTTCGACTTCTTTCTCGTGTCAACAACAACAAACCTTCGAGGTAGGGTTTGATGTTTCAAATACTCCCCTTACGAATTCTTGATTGTTCTTCGTGATTCAAAAGTTCTTGAAACGCTTGCTACCTCTCTAACGCGAAGGGTGCGGGCCAAACGAACATGGACCAACCTCTCCACAATCCCTTATGGTTTTCGATCAATCTTTTCGATAGAGAAAGATGAAACCAGATCCGGCTACTGGCACTAGTGGGGCATGAGAACAGCGACTAACACTCCACCGCCCATGACGAAAGTGACGACGTGACCGCACCACCCGAAGGAATAGAACCACGGAGGACAGCTACACTGCGGCTGCCCCACCACACCACGACACCCTGCCGCACCGCAACCTCCAAGTCCGGACCGACCTGAACCAGGTCGGACTGGACCCAGACCAACATCAACCCATTTTTCCATATTGGCCTTAACATTGGTACCAAGCATCCGTTTGACTAATCTTATGTGGTGCTGGAAACCTTGGAGTGAGAAAATCCCATTGGTATACACCACTAGAGATTTGGATAAATTTTGGGTATGATCGGGTTGGATCGATCATGAATCCAACCGGGCCCTCGGGATTAAAAGGATAATAACTTACAGACTGGGTGTTCGTTTGACGCAACTTCTATTGCATTGAGACCCTTAAGAAGTGGTGGTACTTTGGGATACTTATTCGTGGGACATCGTGATAGTTGGAGTATCAACTAGTGGACTGAGGAGTGGATCCTCCCAGAGACCGGAATGATTAGTGCCGGAACCCTGTAGGTGGTTGTAACTTGAGAAAGGGATCCTTCATGGGTATGTATTTGAGGATCCTACATGGATCGGCTCTAGGAATCCATGTGGGTTTTCTGTACTAGGATCCTGTGTGGGTATGAATATGTACTAGGATCTTATGTGGGTATGATATTGTACTAGGATCTTGTGTGGGTATGATGCTGTACTAGGATCCTGTGTGGGTCTGATGATGTACTAGGATCTTGTGTGGGTCTGATACATTACTAGGATGTTTTGTGGGACTGATGATGTACTAGGATCCTATGTGGGTCTGTGATATAGGATCCTTCATGGTTCTGCCTCTTAACAGAGTAAGATGATTCATTAGTTACGTATAATCATCTCTAATACTGTATCTAAGATATAGCTGGTGTGAGATGAGTTCGTACCTGTGTGGTACTTTCCTTTGTGGTAATACCTTGGTGGTATTATTCAGTGTTGTGTACATGTGTGGTACTTACCTTCATGGTAATACCTTGGTGGTATTCTTCTATGTAACGTACATGTGTGGTACTTACCTTCGTGGTATTCCTTCCTTTGTGGAACAGTTGAGCTTTGGGCTTTTGAGTTGGACCTTGTGTTTCCTCGTGATTGAGATGGGTTTTCATGATAACATAGGTAAATGTATGGGAATATACCTAAGTAGGGTTATCAGTTGATTTCCTGCTTTGTGGTTTATCCTTTGTGGATTTTGTGAGACCTTGAGGGCCTCAGGGTCCCTACTGAGTATCTTTATACTCACCCCTGCACATGATATGCCCACACCTCATTGTGTTTGGTGTAGATGATGAACATCGCTGACTGAGGACGAGAGTACCGGGACTGAAGGTAGCTCGGAGGTGGACCTTAGATGATGCATACCACAGAGATGACCATTCAAGAGCTGTACTTACCCTTGAGGTAGGATCCTTGGAGAGTGTTCATAGGAGTTGTTCTAGTTTTCTTGTACTTTCCAGTTTTCTTGTACTTTCCTGTTGAGCTTGTATTCTTGCCCCCTTTTTCTTACTGTACTCACTCTGTTTACTATTCAATGTACATGAGTTCAAATGTTTCTATGTGTTTGTCTGCGTGTGTTTACAGGTTATAAATGTAATGCCTTCCAAGTTTTAGGTAATATGTCTTCGGTGCTAGTCACCAGCCCCTAGCCTAGGGAAGGCGGGCTTGGGTTAGTCACAACACGAGCCCCGGGGGACGGGTCGTGAAAAATTGGTATCAAAGGAGTCAGTTCAACCGTATAACATAAGACACTAATCTTTTTAACTTAAATAGTGTTAAGTGTAGTGAGTATGGTTATCAATTTGGGGAATCCTGTGTTGGTATGGCGACCGACGTATCAATACACCAGGACCCTGACTTCTGATTCCCGACTCAGTTCATGAAAACACTGATTGTGCGTGTGTTCTGTAGAGTTTTCCTTGTGATCTCATTGAGTCAGATCACTAGGTATAACTTATTGACCATGAAATACAAGTTTCTTTTAGGATTCTTCCGTGCAGACAGCCAACTAGGGTTCCAAATATAGTAGGCACTGATAGCCTACCAAGCAAAGAGGCCTCAATGCAGGGCCCTTTCCCAGTAGAGGCACCAGCGGTACCATTACCCATTGAGCAAATAATTCGACCACCCCTAGTAGTAGAGGGTTCACACTGCTTAACTGTGTTACACGTGTTCCAGTGACAGAGGCCACCCAGGTTCAAGGGAGAGACAGACCCATAGGCGGCTGAGGATTGGCTGGAGGCTGTGGTGAGAGTCTTCCGACTAGTTGGGACACCAGCTGATCTCACGGTAATCCTTACCTCCAGTCTTCTACAGGAAGCAACAAGAAGATGGTGGATGTTGATTCTCCAAGTTTATGAAGAGGTGAAGCTTCTCTGGGAAGATTAGAGATCCGGTTCTGTGCAGAGTTTTTCCTAGCATCCCTTCGTGTAGTGTGCATACAGGAGCTTCTTCATCTACAGCAGTGCAGCATGACTGTGGATTAGTACTCAGTGTGGTTCACTGACCTCTCATTCTACTCCACTGATATGGTGCGGGACCCATTCTTCAGGCCCGAAACTTCGAGCCAGGATCAGGTGAGATATAAGGGCTTCGATGATTTCTCTCATCATCCCGACAAAGGTGGGGGAGTTAGAGAGAGCCCTCTTAGTAATGAGTTTTCTTGCTGAGTAGTCACCAGCAGTGAGACCCACCACCAGGCGTCACGTAGTGGATTATTCTGTAGCTGGTGGCAGATAGATTTCAAAGAGGTCTAGGAGGACCATACCTACAGGTGGACGACCACAGGATTCAGGTTCAGTTGTGCGGGGTACTAGAGACAGAGCCAGTCATGAAAATAACATGTAGTGTTACACATGCGGAGTGTAGGGTCACATGGCTCGTGACTATCCGAACTTCCGTACAGATGATCAGTAGACGGTTAAGAGACCTCCCATGAAGAGACATAGGTTCGACCAATGAGGTCCGTAGGGAGGAGGAGGACATGGAAGAGGAGATGGATGTGCAGCTGGCGGTGGTCAACGATTCGAGATGTTACCGCAAACACCACCAGGTGGTCCACCTATACCATAGGGAGTAGTTGGGCACGGTCGAGCTCAGCTCCAGGAAGTTGAGGCCTACGACCATGGCGCTCCGGAGATGATACGAGGTACGATATGTGTCTATTCCATCTTAGCTGAAGTTCTTATAGACACAGGTTCCAGTCATTCTTTTATTGCCACTCCCCTTGTTCGGAGCTCGGAGAGTCTGACGGAGCCGTTAGCTCGATCCTTATAGCTAGCGACTTCTACGGGAGATGATTCCATGATTAAGCACTGGTCCCGGTTGTGTGAGCTTACTATAGGAGGTGAGAGATTCGGATGAGATCTCATAGTAGCGGCGTTGTGGCCTTAAGACGTCATCTTGGGTATGGACTAGTTATCTATATTCCATTCTTATATTGACTGTATTAGGCACAAAGTGAAATGTGTCCACACGGATGGGACCTGGTTTACCTTCACCGGAGAGAAGGGAGCCTTTGCAGCACAGGATGGACTTACCCGGTGGAGAGTGCAGCCGATCACTAATCAGTTGGCTAGCCTTACCCTCAGAGTGGTTGATGTGGAGAGTCTGAGCTATCTAGTAGTGGCGGACCAGTACGCGGATGTCTTCCTTGATTATGATTCGGGTCTACCTCCTCATAGAGAGGTGGAATTTTACATTGATTTGTACCCCAGGACGACACCGATATATACACCATCGTATCAGATGGCTCCCACAGAGCTTCGTGAGCTGCGGGTATAGCTGGAGGATTTACAGGGAAAATGGTTCATTTGGCCCTATTTTTCTCCTTGGGTAGCCCCAATTTTGTTCTCCAAGATAGAATATGGGAGCTTTATGCCTTGTGTTGACTATCGGCACCTAAACCAGGAGACCGTGAAGAACAAGTACCCCCTCCCAAGTATTGACGACCTCTTTGATCAGCTGAAGGGAGCACGAAGGTTCTCGAAGATAGTCCTCAGATTAGGCTATCACCATCTCAGAGTACAAGATGAGGATGTGCAGAAGATGGATTTTAGATGTCTGTACAGGAACTACGAGTTCTTTGTTATACCATTTGGTGTAACCAATGCTCCAGAAGTGTTCATGGGACTCATGAATAGGATCGTTCAACCATACCTTGATCGCTTTGTAGTAGTATTCATCAGTGACATTCTGATCTACTTGACTACTGAGGAGGATCATTCAATCATTTGCAGGTAGTACTGGACTCACTCTGAGAGCACCAAATTTATATTAATCTCTCAAAGTTATAGTTCTAGATCCAAGAGGTTCACTTTCTGGGACATGTTGTATTGGAGTATGGAGTTTCAGTGGATCCAGTGAAGATTGAGGTGGTACTTTCTTGGGATCCATTCAAGAGTGTGACAGAGGTACGAAGTTTTCTGAGTTTGGCCGGATACTACTGGAGATTTATGCCATATTTCTCCAGAGTTGCTACACCTTTATCACCATTGAAGAAGAAGGGGAAACCCTTAGTGTTGTTGGAGAGATGCCATCAGAGTTTTCATGATCTCAGGCAGTGATTGACTGGTGCCCCCATCTTGAGGCTTCTGGAAGAGGGCGTAGGGTACGTAGTCTACTACAACACATCAGGGACCGGGATTGGATATGTCCTGATGCATGAGTGAGTAGTTATTGCATATGGTTCTCGAAAGCTGAGACATCATGAGTATAACTACACTACTCATGAACTAGAGCTAGCAGTAGTAGTCATCACCTTGAAGATGTGGTGACACTACTTTATGGGTGAACGTTTTACAGTCTTCTCGGATCACAAGAGTCTCAAGTATATCTTCTCTTAGAAGGACTTGAACCCGAGACAATGGCGTTGGCATGAGTTCCTCCAGAACTATGACTTTGAGATAGTATATACTCCTTGGAAGGGGAACATTGTAGAAGATGCACTTAGTTAGAGATCTGGTATAAAACTGATAGGCGAGGCGACAAATCCATTGGCCGCTTTTTAGATATCCTTTGTGGATCGAGATGGAGCAACTTTTCTTCAGTCTATTACAGTCACAGCACCACTTTTTCAGAGAGTCAGGAAGGCACAGTGTGGGGACACTGACTATGAAACTCGACGTGCTCAGATATCCACAGGATAGGCACATGATGGATTCTATGAAGGTGGGGAGAACATCATTCTCTTCAGAGAATGTACCATGGTACCAATGTCACTTTAGGAGGAAGTGTTGAGGTAGTTCCACACATCCCATCTAGCAGTACATCAAGGAGTGGTGATGATGTACCAGGATCTCCAACAATAGCACTGGTCCTCGAGAATGATGAATGCAGTACCAGAGTTTGTCTCTCAGTGCCTCACCTATCAGCAAGTGAAGGTGGAGAATCGGGTACCAGCAGGCTTGGTTCAACATTTAGAGGTCCCAGAGTTGAACTGGGATGGGATATCCATGGACTTCGTGACATGAATTCCACACACATCCAGAGGCCATGATTCTATTTGGGTTATCATTGACAGACTCACAAAGTCATCCCACTTCCTACCAATCAGAGAGTAGAGTTCAGTAGAGATATTGGGACGACTTTATGAGTAGGAGATTGTGCGGCTACATGGAGTACCCTCAATGATTGTCTCCAATCGTGATGCATGTTTCACTTCCTAGATATGGAAGGGTTTGCAGGAGGATTTCAGGATGCAGCTTTGTTTGAACACTGCCTTCCATCCTCAGACGGATGGCCAGACTGAGCGGACCATTCAGACCTTCGAGGACATGTTGCGTGCCTGCGTTCTTGACTTCAGTCAATGCTGGGAGGATCACTTTAATTTGTTGGAATTTGCATAAAACCACAAATATCACTCCACCATTGGGATGGAACCTTTTGAGGCATTGTACGGGTGACATTGCAGATCACCTTTGTCCTGGAATGACCTAGGTGAGTCAGCACTAATGGGACCAGAGATGGTACATGATAATACAGAGAAGGTGCAGATTATCTAGGAGCGGATGAAGACAACATAGAGTAAGCAGAAGTCTTATGCCAATAGTAGACGATGACCTCTAGGATTTGAGGATGGCGACCACATCTTTCTACGGGTCCCACCTCGATGAGGTTTGTGGATATTTGGCTGGGGAGGCAAGTTATCTCCAAGGTTCATCAGACCCTTTCAGGTCCTCAGCAGAGTTGGTGAGGTGGATTATGACCTAGCACTTCCCTCTCAGTTTCATTGGGTGCAAAATATCTTCCACTTATCCCACATGAGGAGATACGTGCATGACACATCTCACGTCATCGACCACGACGATCTGGACATCGATGATGGGGAGAAATTTTTGAAAGCTCCAGGGTAGATTGAGGATCAACAGGAGCAGGTCCTTCATGGATGGTCGATACCTCTAGTGCGTTTTTTTTGGGAGCATAGGAACCTCCAGGAGAGCACATGGGAGCGGGATGCTCAGATTCGTGTTCAGTACCACCACTTGTTTTCTTAGTTTAATGATGTGGATTTCTGGGATGTAAAGCCCTGAGGAAGGGAGAATGTAAAGACCCGAAATTTACATGTAAATTTTTTAATATATTGTAATTTTACAAGTCCCCTAAAATTGACGGCGCATGATTCCGAGGCCAGGAGATCCCAGAATGAATTTTTGAAATTTTTTTCAGGTACGTTCAGTAAACGTGCGAGTGGATTTTTGTAACTTATAAACCAATGCTCGGAATTGAAATTAGAGGGCACCGTTGAAATCGCAGTGCCATTATTCACTTAGGTAAACCTTTACCTCGACCATAGTAGGTCGAGGGTGAAAGGTAGATTTTTTGTTTTTAGTGGAAATGAAAAATTAAATTAAATAAACTTTTATTTTATTTCTAATAATAACCTCCCACATGAATGTCAAAGAGGTGGGGACCAACCGAACTAAAACCCCCATTTTGAATTCCTAAAGGTGTGGACCACCCGAACCCTCTTAATGGGAGAACCACCATGAAATCCCTCATTGATGTAGAGTTAACCCTCAGACTTCCTCCAAATTTATTATTCCAATGTGGTACAATTAATTATGCCAATAATTAATTGTTCCAATGTAAATTAAATTAATAGACTAAATTTAATTTATATTGGCACCTCTTTTCTTTTGAGGATTGGATGGCGAAGTTTGGAGAATTGGGAGAAAGATGTGGTGAAATCCTTGTTATCCAATGAAAAACTTCTCCTCCAAACAAAGAAATCCATCTCCATCAAAGAACGTTCTTCGGAGCTAATAATGAGGACGACACATGATCCCAGGATCGGAGGCATGTTGCGGGCACGACGAACATCATCATCTTTTACTTGTTCCTCGAGCCAACAAAAACAAACCTTCAAGGTAGGGATTGATGTTTTAAATACTCCCCTAACCCTTTCTTGATTGTTCTTCATGATTTAAAAGTTGTTGAACTGCTTGATACTGCTCTAATGCGGAGGGTGCGGACCAAAATAACAAGGCCCAACCACTCAACAATCCCTTTTGGTTTTTTATGAATATTTGAGATGGAGGAGGATGGAAACCGGAGCCAGCTATTGGCACCGGTGGGCACAGGAATGGCAACTAACACTTCTCTAAACATGATGAAGGCGACGACGTGACCATACCACCCAAAGGAAGAGAACCGAAGCTACCCCACCACACCGCGGTGCCCCAATGCCCTGTAGCCGCCCAGGTCGGGTCGCTAGGCCAGACCGACAAGCGCGGGCCGGGCCGCCCGACGTGGGCCGGACCACCGACACGGGTCGGGCCACACAGCGTGGGTTGAGTTGGACCCAGTAGGATGGGCTTCCCAGTGGGGCGGGTTGACCCGAACTAGGTCGGCCCAGGCCGGGTCGGGCCGAGTCGGTCCGACCAGGTCGGACTGGACCCGGACCAACATCTACCCATTTTCGCTCTTTTGGAAATTACTTTGGCACCAGGCGTCCATTTAACAAATCATCTACGACATTGGAAACCATGGATCGAGACGGTCCCTTTGGTATACCCCACTAGAGATTTTGATAATGTTTGTGTACGGTCGGGTTGGATCGAGCATGGATCCAATCGGGCCCTCAAGACTAAAAGGCTAATAACATACAGACCAGGAGTCCATTTGATGCACCATATATTGCGTTGTGACCCCTATGACATTGAGGTCCTTTGGGATACTTCTTCAGGGGACTCCATGGAAATTAGTGTATCGACCAGTGGTATATGTTCCCAGAGACAAGCAAGCTTAGTGCAGGAACCCTGTAGTTGGCTGTAAGTTACGAAAGGAATACTTCGTGGGTCTGTATTTGAAGATCCCAGATGGATCCGCTCTAGGAATCCATGTGGGTCTATTGTAATAGGATCCTATGTGGGTGTGACGATGTACTAGGATCCTGTGTGGGTCTGATGCTGTTCTAGGATCCTCTATGGGTCTGACAATGTACAAGGATTCTGTGTGGGTCTGATACTGTACTAGGATCCTGTGTGGGTCTGATTATGCACTAGGATCCTATGTGGGTTTGTGATTTAGGTTCCTTCATGGATCTTCCTATTAAGAGAGTAATACGATTTATTATTTACATATATTCATCTCTACTAGTGTATCTAAGATATAACTAGTGTGATCTGAGTTCATACCTGTGTGGTACTTTCTTTCATGGTAATACCTTGGTGGTATTCTTCAGTGTGGAGGACCTGTGTGGTACTTACCTTCTTGGTAATACCTTGGTATTATTCTTCAGTGTGGTGTACCTGTGGGGTACTTAACTTTGTTGTATTCCTTCCTTTGTGGAACAATTGAGCTTTGGGATTTTGAGTTGGACCTTTTTTTTCTTCATGATTGAGATGGTATTACTTGATTACTAAGGTATATGTATGGGCATATACCTAAGTAGGGTTTATAGTTGATTTCAAGATTTGTGGTTTATCCTTTGTGGATCTTGTGAGACCATGAGGGTCTTGGGGTCCCTACTAATTATCATTATACTCACCCCTGCACAAGATATGCCCACACCTCATTATGTTTAGTGTAGATGATGAACAACACTGACTGACGACGAGAGTACCAGGACTAGAGGTAGCTCGGAGGTAGACCTCAGATGAGGCGTACCGCAGAGAGGACCATTTGAGAGTTTTACCTACCCTTCAGGTCGGATCCTTGGTGGGTGTTCATGGGATCTATTCCAGTTTACTTGTACTTTCCAGTTTTCTTGTACATTCCAGTTGGGATTCTATTATAGCCACTTTTTTCTTACTGTACTCACTCTGTTTACTAATCAGTTTACTTGAGTTCATATCTTGTTGTGTGCTTGGTTTTGTGTGTTTACACGTTATAAAGGAAATGAATTCCCAGTTTTAGGGAATACGCCTTCGGTTCTAGTCATCAGCCCCTATCCTATGGAAGGTGGGCTTGGGGTAGTCACAACACGGGCCCCGGGGGATGGGTCGTGACAAAATAAATGGAAAACTCCACCTCCCATACTAGTGATAATCCATATGTGTCATATAGAAACATGTAAGGAAACTCGATTACAACTTGAGGGATATCAAAAATCAAATATTACCACTCCAAATAAATAGAAAACACTGATACTACCCTTCCCAACATTGGAAAAAAGGTGCAACTCTACAAGAATTCTTGTCAAATTCTCCCTAAAACCCCTGAAACACCCCATCGAGTGCAAAAAGGAGACCTAACGAAGATACCAATAAATTATGGATTTACGATAAATCAACAAATACATAGAGATAATGACATAAAGAGGTTCCATATAGAGAAATATAAAATTCCAAGTGATCCCAATCTCTAATAGAGAGAAAATTCAAGTGGGACATCAAATCAGATTTTCTCTCTTCGTTCTGAGGGGTGTATTATTATTAATCACATAAGATATAATTTATATGGAATGAATTTTTATGTTATCAATATGAGTTGAATTGAAGTAATGTGATGTATCCGTATCAAATAAATCAATCAATAATTATGAAGTGATAGTGATTGTACCTCTCACACTTAATGGAACCACATCAACTACCTATAGTGACTCTTACACTATAAGAAGATGACTCATTATATATTCATGTGGCTAGATCCCCTATGTTCATGAATAATATAATTAAACCAAATTAATTTTATGAGAAAACAATCATATGACACTATGTGGTGAAGAAAAGATATGGTATAATATCTACTGGTGTTTTGAATGACCACATTCACTACTGATCTTTGGTGCCATCGGAAAAACCCACATTGAATGTCCAACCTTTCCATAATGAAAGAAAGTCAAAGAGACTATTTAAGGAAATACAATAGTTATTGATGAATCCTTCTATCTAAAACCACCATGAGACTCATCACACTTCCTATTTTCTTTAATGGAACTAATAGAACATCCATTGAGAGTAATAGGTACTCCCATCAACCCTGACTTACCATATTGGTCAAGATTAACCATAAAATCTCTATCCAACACATCTACATAAGTCATGAGCTTCAACATAGAAAATAATATTGGATATTAGAATGAAGATTCATATGAAATATTTGAGCCATTAGTTTTTCATTTGTCATTACCTCATTAAAATACTAAACATGTTCAGCAGTTCAGTTTACATATTGATTCATGGTCCTATTGCCCTTCTGGAGGTTGAGAAACTCAATGGACTTCACCAAGATGATTGATTATGGATATAATTTCCCTATGAAAATAATTATAAAGTAATTACACTTTAATTCATCATGTTTATTTGTTGTAACCATCGAATCCCACCATTCCCTACTAGGACATTTTAGTTTAAAGGTAGCACACTTTACATTTATTGAGTCAGGAATTTCCAAGAGATCAAATAGCAAGGCAATGTTTTTCAAACCATCCTCTGCCTACTGAGGATCATTTGAGAATTGTAATGCTAGTGGTTTATAACAAATAAAAACTTAATAATTATTTCTATCTTTATTCACTTATGGTTCCACTAAGGTAACCTGAAGAGAAAGGAATGCAGCTACATATCCAAGAGCTTGTATAGTGATCACCACAATCTCAATAGGATTTTGTTCAACTGGAGAATTCTCTTGATGTGGTTCACCAGTTGCTTCTTCCCATGGGTTGTTCTAAATCATTCTATTACTCATGTTGCTTTAAAAGATCAACAAGAAACATTGAAAACATCAGGAAGGGTTCATAGATCATCAAATAAATCAAAATATACAGGGATATCAAACTTTTGGGATTTCAAGACTCTCAGATAAATAGGTAAAAAACTATAATCATATTATTTTATTCCTCAAAATAAACTTTTACCCAAATTACTATATTGAATTCTAGATCATTACAGTGGAAACTAGTCAGGAACTCGCTCAAAACCACCTAATAAGTCCAGAAATTCCTACCTCCTATCTACTAGGACATACCAGGGTACATACTAACTTTAAGGAAATAAGTTCAATCCCATCCATTTGATACCACTTTCTCATAAACCATCATAGTTACCCTTGTACACTATTACCCGATCCATTCCCGACATAGTTCTAAATTCATTATCGATCCCCAAAGGATGGTTAATAGTATGGGGAATCATATTAATCATTAAAGGGATCCATTTAGACATAAAGAAACTATCAACATAGAGCAGTGGAAGTAAACAATAACTAGCTGGTATATCAAATTCTCATTAAGAAGAAATATACCAAAAGAATATAGATAAACATCTCAAGGTAAAATTTAAAATAATGGATAACATTACATACATCAATAAATTGTCTCATAATACTTATGATATAAGTGTAAAATTGCTCCATCAAACACCACCTTCACTCTTGAGTCCCATGGATCAAGCACATCCACCACCTCCAAGTGGTAGTTTCCCTTTCCCTAGACCTAGCATAAAATAAATCTACAAAAACCTGAAGGAAAAAGTTGTGTGTGTGCTAAAAAACCTAGTACGGTCTCATAATGTTTCCTATAAGAACTTCCATAGAAATAACACATTTATAATCTAAAATTAAATAAAATTAGGCTTGGAATTACATTTACATATTTTGAAACAAAACATGATTTCAAGTAAAAATATGGTAGATAAATAAAAATATTCTTAAATGAAAATTATATATATAACATTTATATAAAATAATTGATATGAGTAAAATAGTACATTGAACAAAGGAATGTATATTCAAGTCGAAAACTGAGATCCCTATTTATATACCCCGAGTTATGTTAGTTCCAGGCTCTAGAATCTTCTCATTAATCAATCACCAATCACATCTAAATTATTTGTGCACAAACCCTTACGTTCAAGAAAACGTGGCTATTCAATCAACATCCCATCAGGGAAAATCATGTCAAACTAGGTATAGTTATATTTTTCTACAATAATCCCTTGATATGGATTTCGAGTCTTCACATAGTTGTCCATATCACTCACTAATTACTCAGGATCACTTGTGATTCAATCAATAAATTAATCAACCATGACAAAATCAATCACTTCAAATTATTTCCTCATTCATAGTTCAGAATCCCAATTCCAAGTTCAACAAGCCTTTTCAATTTCAAAATCAAATCATTTTTTTTCATCAAATTAATTCGTTTCACATTTTAATCCAATTTTATCAAGAGTCATCATAAAATAATTTACCATTTCAAACCATCATTTCTATGAAAATCTACCGAAAATTTAAAATCCATTAAAATATGGGGTTTTCAATTTTTTCATTACCTTTTTAAATCAAACATAAAATCAAATCAAATCAATGTTGTATAAACTAATTATAACTCATTTCAATTAAATCAAAAAATTAAATGTTTCAATTATAGGGTAATTCATTATGGAATGACCTAACATTAATCACACGATCAATTGAATCAACACAAAATACAAGAAACAACCATAAAGAGTGAGGGAGAAGGAGATCAAGGAATCAACCCATGAGTCATGATCCATCAAAAAAGATATCTAATCATTCAATAATGGGAGGATTCATGGAACACAAAAGAAAGATAATGAAAATATAGAGAACCCAAAAATCAGGAGAGAAACTATATACTAGAGAGGGAGCAATTTTTCCATTGAAACTTCAATTCACGAGAGAAGAGGTTTCAGGAGTCCTGGATTCCTCTAGAGGGCCTCCAGAATCCAACGATGTTGATTTGGGTTGAATGGGTGAAAAGAGATATTAAAAAGGGGGTTAAGGATTTTAAAGTATATATAAACACAAAACATTTCATAGATCTATATTTTACTACATGAATGTGTAAAAATAACCTAGCCTATAGAACAGTCATCGAACACCATGTCGCAACCCCTTATGGTCAACTGACCCCCTAAAACCCTGGTGTAAACTTTTTACATATCTAATTTACATGGGGTGGGATTACTGCACACCCCACACACCACACATCATCTACCCTCAAAAGGGAACAAGAAACCCTAGCTCTCAACACCATAACCATCCCTCGATACTATAGTATGCTGAAATTGGCAGTGGTTCCGAAAAATGATCTATCAGGATCCATAAAACAACCAAATGCCAACACTACAACCCAACCCATATTCAAAATCCCTCATGTCGAATCCTGGTGGTCCATGATGCAACTTCTGATACTCCATGCCACATCCCCACCACCATGGAACAACCTCATACAAAAAATCTTCATTTTTTTCAAAAACTCTAAAAGGCTTAATGTTGAACCAAACATCATGGAAAAAATAAATAAATTAAGTAGTACCTCAGAGTTGTAACATGATGATACAAGACATGGGTAGAAACAAAGAAAAAGACACCAAATTGTATTTATACTTGAGGAAAACAATCCAAAAATCATTTTTGATAGTAGGAATCCACTGCACATCAGTTTGATACACGTTGTGACTGGTATGGATCAAAGTGTGTATTTTTAGTTTAAAAATGATGTTTTATTTAGAAACATGTTTCACTCACTTGACACCAAGTTAAAAAAATCATATAGACTTAATATTTTTCTAATGTGATCCATAAATAATTTATGATGTGTAGGAATCATCTATATTTCAATCCAACATATTGTGTGGCTGTTAAGACTCAATGTGCATGTTTTTATTTAAATGTGATATTTTAGTTCAAAACACACGTCATAAACTCAAAACTGAGAAAATGAACTCACATTTTCATGATAAATTAGCATAATGATTCATAAAAAATTTGTGATACTTAATCAAGGAAGGAATCACGCATTTTGTGTGGGCCTCTCAGACCCCATTCTGGTCTTCAATATTTTTTTTTTCTGTTTTCATGTTGTCCTAACATGCCTCATGCACCGTCCAACATACGGTTTACCTAAATAAAAACATGAAATCTCCGTATTTTCCTCTCTATATTAATGATTCATCACTCGTTTATTTTCATTCAAAAAAAAAATTCAAAAAAATTAAGTCTATATTATGTCAATCACTGAGAAAAACATTATCATATGATTTTGTGTTCTCACGCACCAGGCTCTTGTTGAGTCATTATCAAGTGCATTTATCGATTAAAAATGAATAAATTTAATATAGAGAATAATATATTAATTAAAATCATAAAAAATTGTATATATTAAATATATATAGAGAACAAAAATTAATTTAAAATATATTATTCTCTTATTCATTTTTAGATATTTTTTCTATTTATTCATCTATTTATTAAATTCCACTAATTTTTAACATGCATTAATTTAATATTTTATATTCATTGGTAATGTTATGTTTTTTTGTTTACTATTTTTTATAATTTAATGATTTAAAATGTTTATTAGTTTAATATTTATTTAATTTTTTAATTTTAAATATATTTTACACATAATTATTTATTAATATATTTAATATTCTCTATATAGAAATATATTAATATCAATATAGATATATAATAATCCCTTAAATAAGATTTATATAATAAAAAATATGTATGTTTATATTAAATAACTCATATATTTAGTGAAAAATAATTTATAATAAAATGTTAATATTTATTAAAAATATAGACTAAATTGTATCGATTAGTGAACATTTTAATTAAATTCCATTTGTTTATTTTTCAATTTAACATATATCAAACGTTTTTTTACATTAGTTTCATAGTAACATATATGTAATTAATGTATTTTTATATATAACTCATGCACACCTAAAATTTCATTAATTTATTAAATTTTTAATATTCATTTTATAATTATATATATTAACATAATATATTTAATATATATTATATTTCAAATTGGTGAAATATTTTCATTTTTTATATATTTATTTGATATATACTATTTAATAATTTTTAAAAGTTTTCAAATTTATTCATTTTTAATATTATTTATTCATTAATAATATATTTTTGAAATATTTTTTTAATTTATTCATTTTCAATTTTTCATTGTTCGATATTTTTATAATCTTATCCATGTTTAATATTTATTTATACATTCTTATTCATTTACATTTAATGTTTATAATATGGTTTTAGTTTATAATATTAATTTTTATAGATTTTCATTTTTGAAATATGTATGTATAAATATTAATTTTAAATTGTTTTTAGTAATCTATATAAATAATAACAAATATTCATTTTTTTTAAATTTATTCATTCTTCTTATTATTTATTTCATTAATAAACATTTTATATTATATAATATCATTGTTCAAATAAACATATATGAAACTTGTGTTTTAGACACACACACACACACACAAACACACATTAATTTAACACAAACATTTCCATAATTAATGAAATCTTATATAGAAACACACAAATAATATTTTGGAAGTTGTTACACTAGTAGAGATACAATGGCATTCCATTTATATCCATAGGGAACCTCCTCAGTGATGTTAGACCGGGTATCCCCTTTAGCCCTCCTCTTCCACATTCTGTGCATTCATGGGCCTAGTCTCATCAAGCCTAGCATTACATTTTCAAACTCAGATGGGTACCTGGGGGGGGGGGGGTGTCCCCAAGAAGGTACTATCTGGGTCTAGGGGATCAAGGAAAAAAGGTTCCAGCCTAGGGGTGGTAGGGTCATACCCACTTTCCTTGCGATCATCCCTTCATAAATTGTTATCTTCTAACTTTGGGAGATGCTATCCCCCCTGAACTGATAGACCATGTAGTCTCTAGTCCTAACCAAAAGTTTCCAAATATGGGGTCGGATCGAAACTAGTGCATGAAGGATCCAATAATATCCACAATTGAAGAGAGGAAATGCTCTAATCTCCACCGAAAAGCGATTCCTATAAGACATATCCATTAGGAAGACTTGGAGAAGGAAAAATTCTATAGATCCACATCTTTTTTGCGATCTTCCATTAAAATTATACAGTTATCAAATGTCCAGGGCCTCCCATGGAGGACCTTCCTCCTTTATTTCTCATTAAAAAATACAAACACCAAGAGACCTATTTCAACATCTCTTATGGTGACCCCATCCTCAAGGTTCCACACAACTTGAAGTGTATTTCTTAATGTGATCAGATAGAAGGGTAGTTTGATCATGAACTTTCCGACCATCAGAAACTATATTCACCGCATCAGGAAATCATCTTCTTGATTTATCAATGCTACAGGATCCTTCTCCTTTTCCCAAAGTGAGATACATTTCTATTGGTGTAACAGGTTCGGGTCCATAAATATATTTACAAATGTATATAAATATAAATATAAATATAATTAAATATTAATAATTATATTTATAAATACAGATTTATAATTCTTTTTATATATTTATAAATATACAAATTTTTATTTATTTATAATTATATATATATAATTATATTTATAAATATATATTTACTATTATTTAATTATTATTATAATTATAAAAATATTTATTTATAGTTATATAGATTTAAAATTTAAAATTATATTAATTATATAGGTATTTATCTGTGCTATAATATTTAGCACTGATAAAGAGGGTTTTTTCAGAACTTATTATTTTAATGATGATAAAACTCCCCTTTATTAGTGTTTTTTTTCAAAATGATGAAAAACCCTTCATTATCGTATAAATTTAACCCTAATCAAACTAGTTTCTCCCATGTCATTCAAGCTCTTACAGAAGTCAAACTATGTCATCATTCCCCCCACAACCTTCTCTCATATGAACCAACCCTCTCAAAACCTAAGGTATATTATTATTTATAATCCTCTCTCAGTCATCTGTTTCTTGATACTGTCCTCAATACGTATAGATTACCTCCCTCGATATTCTTAATATGGAACCACCATGTGTAGCCACTTCACACATACCTGATATAGATAAACTCATTTTCTTCTATTCACATGAGATTCTATTCTTCTAGGTGCATGGATTACTTCTGATTATTTTTTCATGCATCCTATGGCCCCTATATTTTCCTTCTTATCCTTGTAGATATATGAGAGTTTAGTTTTTCTTTACTTTATTATGTTATATTCTTTATCATCTACTACTATCCCTTATGCAATGGTATATATATTACGTGGATTATTTCCAACAATATTGGTGGGTTGTTTTTTTATACCGGATTAGGTTTTTTATTTTGGGAAATGGGAGGGTTTGTTGCCACTTAATTTGGCACTGGACAAAAAGGGGTGACTGATATATGTTAGTGGTCAAATTCCTCGTATGATTTTAGTTTCTTGCTATATTTTTTTAGATCCTTGAATTAATAATACACAACATTTGACCATTTGAAAATATATGTCTCTTGAACTTTAACGCTCCTTCCATGTCCTAAGTTAATTTATGGGCGAGGCCTTAGATCAAACTTCATTTTCCTTTGATTAATTATTATCATTTCCTTTCAAAAATATAAGGCCTTTTTCACCCATTTAGGTTGGTATTTTTAGATTTATACACTCATGAAGCTTCATAGGGGATTCAACAATCTTAAAATTTCCCTTTGATCATTCTTTAACTTCTTGCACAATCATAATGATTCTAAAATTGAACTTTTTCATATGATTTAATGATTCTAAAAATATTTTTAAAACATTACATTGTCCCTTTTCATTATATTTGACCTCCTCTTCAATATCCCCTAACATATTATCTATAAAAATTATCAAATTCAATTATTTATTATCCATCAATAATAATAATTATTTTATTTCATGGGTGGATTAAATATTATTTATTCACTATTAGGGAGCCAAATTCATATTTTTTTATCTTTATCCAACATTGAGGTCATTGAAATAAAACCATTCAAATTTTAATTTACTAAAAAATAAATTACATAAATTTCATCATTTTCATTTCTATTATCTCTATCTCTAGGGAAATCATCATTATTTACTTTTAAAATCAACAACCCCACCTTTGATTTACCTAATGAGTCAACATCAGTATCATAATCACCACATTCCTCATCCTATAATTTATATAATAAATATATTTTTGACTTCTTAGAAATTATTTTCCATTCTCTATGTTGGAAAATTTAGGATGAAATACTTATTATTTTTCTTCTTAAATGAACTTCTTGTCAAATCTTATTCATTATCTATTTCCTTTTCTTTAAAATTGAAAAATTCGCAGTCAAAAGCACAATATATCTAAATTTTAATCACATCAATGGAATTTTATATTACTGATTTTATGGTCATTTTCTAACAATCCATAAAATATGTGTCAAATATTTGAGGATCAATTATATATATATTTATAAAATTGGTATTTATATTCTTTGAGGTTTCATCCCATCCATGTGAATTGTTCATATTTGAAGCATTCATGAAACCACAATTAGATTGTTCATTTTTTTTCCAGTAGATTGAGAAACATAGATTAATACTTTTGGTTCATTGGATTTAAAGTTAATAGTCTTGTCAAACATTAGGTTCTCAAGACCATGTGAGTGGGACCGATCAATGTTTTCATTATCTGATAAAAGATCATCTTCGGAACCAAATCATCTTGTCACAGAAACATCACATGTCCAGCCATGTACCATGTGAAGAAATGAATAAACATCAATTCATCCATTGTAATAAATAAAATATATTAAATATAAAAAGAAAAAATAAATATAATATAGTAATTAAAAATATATTGACCTCTTATTCAATTTTTAAATATTTTTTCTATCAATTCATATATTAATTAAATTTCACTCATTTTTAACATGCATTTATTATATATTTTTTATTAATTAGTAATATTAAGTGTTTGTTTACTATTTTTATAATTTATTGACTTAAAAGAATTATTCTTTTAATATTTTTTAAATCTAAACATTTTGTAAATATTTTTTCTATATAAATATTCATTAATATTATTAATTTTTGTAATATAGAAATATATTCATATCAATATATATAATATTCCATTAAATATTGTTTTTATAATAAAAAAATATGTATGTTTATAATTAATAAGTCATATATTTATTGGAAAATTATTTATAATTAAAAGTTAATATTGATTAAAAATATTGTCTAAATTGTATCTAATAGGGAATATTTTAATTAAATGACATTTTTTTTTTCAATTTAACATATATCAATAGGTTTTTTCAATAATTTCATAGGTACATATACACAATTAATGTATTTTCATATAGAAACCATGCACACATAATATTTTTATAATTTAGTCAATTTTTAATATTCATTTTAGGATTATATTTATTAACATTATATATTTATTATATATTATATTTCTAATCGAATTTTTTTTTTCGTTTTTTATATTTTTATTCAATATATAATATTTATTACTTTTTATGTGTTTTCAAATTTATTCATTTTTAGTATTATTTATTCATTAATAATATATATTTTTTAATATTTTTGTAATTTATTCATTTTCATTTTTTCATTGTTCAATATTTTTATAATCTTACCCTTTTTTAATATTTATTTATAAATGACTATTCATTTACATTTAATTTTCTCAATATGTTTGTAATTTATAAAATTAATTTTTATTCATTTTCATTTTAACATATGTATTTAAAAATATTCATTTTAATTTTTTTAATAATATATATAATTAATAACACCTATTCATTTTTTAAATCTATTCATCCTTATTATTATTTACCTCATTAATAGGTGTTACCTATTATATAATATCTTGTTTAAATTAACATATATAAAAATTGTGGTGTATATATATACATACATTAATATAACACTCATATTTATGTAATTAGTGAAATATTATATAGAAAAAATGCATAATATTTATATAATTTATTCAAATTTTTTATTCATTTTTTTATTTCATTTAGAAATATAATATATTTAATATATTTGTCACGACCCATCCTCGGGGCCCGTATCGTGACTACCCCAAGCCCACCTTCCATAGGCCAGGGGCAGTCGGCTAGCACCAAAGGTGAATTCCAAATAAAAAGGGAAGGAATTGCCTTTAAACCTATAACACACACAGTCTGAACACAAGCAGTAGAGGCAAAAAGTACTAAAATAGAAAAGTAAGGTGTGCTTAAAGTAAGTGGGCTAGTATAAAAACCCAACTAAACAACAAGTACAAGTAAAAAAAGGGAAAACAGCTCCTGGATCGCCCACTGGGGAATCCTGCCTAAAGGGTAGGTACAGAACTCGAACAACTCATCCCTGTGGTACTTCCTGTCTAGTCCAGCTCCGATCAGCCTCCCGTCCACCACCCTCAGCCTCGATCACTACTATGAGTCGTCTACATAGAACACAATAAGGTGTGGGCAAAGCCCGTGCAGGGGTGAGTATAATAATATTCATTTGGGGACCCCGAGACCCCTGAAGGTCTCCCAGAATCCACAAAGGATAAACCATTGAAGAAAGATAAAATCATGAAGTATCAACACTCCATACTTAGGTATATACCCATACATATTCCTATGTTATCAATCACAGTCCGACTCCAACTCTCGACCCCAAGAACAAACCATTCCATAAAGGAATTAAAGACAATCACCACGATGGTAATGGTTGAATGACATAACTCATCTCACACAGGTATACATCTATCATAGAGTGATAGAGATGATCAGATGTAGTCACTGATTCATTTAAGCTGTTGGACCCACACAAGATATAGGACATGCTAAGCTGTCGGCCCCACAAAGGATACATGCCCAACTATTCTGTCGGACCCACACATGATTTAGGAACAGAAGACAGAAATGTTGGACCCATAGAGGATCCCGATATAGTAGTCATCGCTGTTGAACCCATAGATTATTTCGGTACAGAAATCATCACAATCAAACCCATAGAAGATTCTGATACATCTCGGTCACAACCAGCCATTGGGTTACCACACACAACATGCTCGATTCTGGTAAGGTCCACTCCTTGAGCCAAGTTTCAATACATAAAATATCACAACTTCTGATTATATGTATCCCATAGTTCCGTCTTATCATAAGGAACCCAATGCGACAGACGATGCGTCAATCAGACGACCAGTCTGAGAGTTATTGGCATTTCTGTTTGAGGGGCCCGGTTGGATTTATGCTCGATCCAAACCCGGCCATTTTCCAAAATTTTCTGAAACTCACTTAGTGTAGGTCAAAAGGATCGCCTCATCGTGAGTGTCCCAGGGCTACAGATGACGCGTCGATCGGACACGCGGTCTATGAGTTATTCTAATTTAAGCAAAGACGGGCCCGGCCCGTCAGGCCCAGTGGCCTGGCGGGTCGGCTTGATCTAGTTCCGAGGGTCCGACCCGGCTGGGATCAGCCCGGTCCAGTGGGGTACGATCCACCCGCAGACCCGGACTACTCTACGGGATGGTCTGATTTTCCCGGCGCCACCTCCTCCTCTACCCCGGCCAGCCGTAGCCGGCCATCCGGTTCTCCCAGTCAGGCGGCCCACGGACTCGGGCCTCATCCTCCCCCACATGACACCTGCGGAGGCCATGGTTTTCCAGCGGGCTGGCCAGTCGGCTGGCTGGTCGTCCCGCTGTCCGGCTCCATGGCGGCTGGCTCGGCTGGCCACCGCCTCACCTCCACCGCAGCATGACGAAGCCGCGGTCTTGCTGTGCTCCTCGCTGCGCGATGGCGTCGCACCACCACCACCGCAGCCCAACCTGGTCGCGGCCTTTAGCTCCACCGCGTAGGGTGATTACGCTGCGTTTCTTCATCTGCCACGGCCCTCCTGGCAGTGGTTCCTCTTTCGTCCGCCGTAGTTCTTCTCCGGCACGGTGCGACGACACCGCTCCCTTTCGGCTCTGACTCTGACGTCAATAATACAATATTGAACGGAGGGACGTCAGACTGTTTTTGTTCGGCCCCCACCCTATGCGTTAGGTGATTACAATTTGGCCACCGTCTATCTAATAATAAAAGTGGAAGTTCGTGGGTATAATTCATAAATAAAAATAATCTTATTCCCCCAACCTCACAACCGGTGATCACTTGACGGTGTCACAGGAAGACAACGTCGTTCCATTGACTTCGGGATGGGATGACATTGTCGTTGGCCACATTATTCATGGGCGACATCTTCCCTTTCTTTCCCCGGTTGAAGGGAAGGAGGCGGTGTCGTCGTTCTTTGGTGGAGACATGCATTCTTCATCGAGAAAATATCGTTCCTCCAAGAGTTCTCCTAAATCTCCACCAATTCTCCCAAAAAAGGAAAAATATACCAACCCAACCATAATAATATAACACATATTATTATGCTCACATAATGAATTTAAATTAATTCGAATTAAATGATCCAATTAAATAAATGAAAGATTAGTTAATTAATTGAGAGACTGAGTTGGCACATTAAGAGGGAAGGTGAAAAGTGAAGAGTTTCCACATGTTATGTGAATTCCAAGGGTTAATGTTGGTTAAGGGGGTTTAAGGGGGTTGAGCTCATGTGGTCCCCACCACATAATATCCTCCCATGGGAGGTTATGTGGTGGTGGAACCCACCTCCAACTTCCCCTTGGAGGATTAAACCACCACATACATAAAAATATGTTAGTTATATTTTTATTTAATTTATTTAGAAAACCCCCAAAATTAACATCCGCTCTCGAAAAAACTCAACTACTGTAAAGGTCTTCTTGAGAGAATACCGGTGCTGCGAGTTCATCGGTGTCCTCAGATTTCAATTCCGAGCACTGGTTATAATGTTTTAAAATCATGCCCGTACGTTTATTGAACATACCCGAACTAAACTTCAGAAATTGATTCCAGGCACACCGGGCCTCGGAATCAGGCACCGTCAGAAACCGTGGACTCATAAAATTACCATTTATTTAAGAATAAATTTTCCCCAGGATTTCCAGGTCTTTACATTCTCCCCACCTTAGGGATTGACATCCCAGTAAGCTACTACAGACACTAGGGCAACAAATGGGGGTACTGAGAATGCATCTGAGCCTCCCACTCTCATGTACTCTCCTGGAGGTTCCCATGCTGCCAGCGAACACGCACCAGAGGAATTGACCTTCCTCACAGGACCCGCTCTTGTTGATCCTAAATCTCCACTGAAGCCTCCATGAATGTCACCCCATCATCGATGTCCAGCTCCCCGTGGTCGATAATGTGGGACGTGTGGTGCACATATCTCCTCAGCTAAGATACGTGAAAGACATCGTGCACCCGGTGCAACTGAGGTGGAAGATCCAAGAGATAAGCAACCTCAACTACCCAACTGATGACTGAAAAATTTCAGATGAATCACGGAGATAACTTTTTACCTCATCCAAATCTCCAAAGACCTCATCGAGGTGATACCCGTAGGAAGACGTGGTCACCATCCTCGAACTCCATTGGTCTCTGTCTCCTATCAGCAGAGGACTTCTATCTACTCGGTGTAGTCTTCATCCTCTCCTAGATGATCTACACCTACTCTGTCATAGCCTGCACTATCTCTGGTCCTACAAATGCTGACTCCCTGGGGTCAGTCTAGCACAGAGGTGATCTGCAAGTTTGGTCGTAAATTGCCTCGTAAGGTGCCATCCCGATGGAGAAGTGATAGCTGTGGTTATACGCAAACTCTAACAAGGGTAAGTGATCCTCCTAGCTACGACCAAAGTCGAGGACACATGCACAGAGCATGTACTCGAGAGTCTAAATAGTCTTCTCAGTCTGACCATCCATCTGAGGATGAAAGGCGGTGCTCAAGTGAAGCTCTGTCCTAAAAGCCTCCTGCAACCCCTTCCATAGCCGGGAAGTGAAACGAGCATCTCGATTGGAGACGATTGTCGATGTCACACCATGAAGCCATATGATCTCTTGTACATAGAGGCGTCCCAAGATCTCTACTAAGCCCATCTCTCTGATCGGTAGGAAGTGGGCCGACGTGGTGAGTCGGTCTACGATCACCCAGATAGAGTAATGTCCTCTACATGTATATGGAAGTCCCATCATGAAATCCATGGATATCTCATACCACTTCCACTCTGGGACCTCTAAGGGCTGAACCAAGCCTTCTGGAACTTGGTGCTCTGCCTTCACTTGTAGACAAGTGAGGCATCATGAGACAAACTCTACTACCGCCTTCTTCATACCCAGCTACCAGTGTTGTCGTCTGAGGTCTTGATACATCTTCACCACTCCTGGATGTACCGCTAGAGGGGAAGTGTGGAACTCCCTCAACACCTCCTCATGTAGTGCTACTGGTACCATGGTACGTCCTTTAAAAAGGATGACGTGCTCCTCATCTTCAGAAAACCCATCCGGTACCTGCCCTGAGGATATCTAAGCACGTCGCGTCTCACAGTCAATGACCCCACGCTGTGCCTCCCTAACTCACTGAATAAGTGGAGGAGTGACTGTGAGAGAGTGCAGAAAGGCTGCTCCATCTCTATCCACAAAGGATATCTGCAACGCGACCAGATGCTATGTCACCTATCCTAGAAGTTGAATGCCTGATCGCCAGCTAAGATAATATGCTAAAACGTTCCCCTTTCCAGGAGTATAGACCATCTCGATGTCATAGTCCTGGAGGAACTCGAGCCATCGTATCTGTCTCAGGTTTCGTTCCTTTTGCGAGAAGATGTACCTGATACTCTGATGGTTAGAGTAGACCGTAAAATTCTCTCCCATCACATAGTGCCGCCACATCTTCAAGGTGAAGACCACTGCTGCTTACTCCAGTTCATGGGTAGCGTAGTTCTGCTCGTGCTATCTCAACTGCCGTGAACCATATGCGATCACTGCTCACTCCAGCATCAGGACACACCCGATTCCGGTCCCTCATGCGTCATAGTAAACTATGTAACCAATGCCCTCCTCCGTTAGCCTCAATATGGGCGCACTAGTCAACCTCTGCCTCAACTCATGAAAGCTCTATTGGCATATCTCTGACCACACGAAGGGTTGACCATTCTTAATCAGTTCTGAAAGTGGTGCTGCAACTCTGGAGAAGTCTGGAACAAATCTCTGATAGTACACATCCAATCCTAGAATACTCCATACCTCTATCACACTCCTAGGTGGCTCTCAAAAAAGTACTACCTCGATCTTCGCTGGATCAAATGCAACTCCAGCCTCTGAGATGACGTGTCCCAGAAAGTGAACCTCTCGAATCCAGAACTGGAACTTCTAGATCTTACCATAAATATTGTGCTCTCATAGTGTGTCTATTACTACCCAAAATGGTAGTCATTCTCCTCCTCAGTAGTTGAGTAGATCAGTATGTCATCAATTAAGACTAAGAAAAAGAGATTGAGGTAAGGCTGGAAGATCCTATTCATGAGACTCATGAACACTGCTGAAGTGTTGGTTACGCCAAAGGGCATAAAAAATAACTCATAGTGGCCATACCGACACCTGAAGGCCATCTTCTGCACATCCTCGTATTGAACATTGAGCCGGTGATTTCCCGACCTAAGTTCTATCTTCAAGAACCATCGTTCTCCCTTGAGCTGATCAAAGAGGTCGTCAATACTCAAGAGTGGGTACATGTTCTTCACGGTCACCTGCTTCAGGCGATGGTAGTGAAAAGACAATCGCAAGCTCCCATCCACCTTCTTGGAAAACAAAATCGGTGACTCCTAGGGTGAAACACTGGGTCGGATAAATCCCTTCCCCTACAAGTCCTCCAGCTATACCCGTAGCTCACGAAGATCAGTGGGAGGCATCCGATATGCTGTAGTAGATATCAGTGCCATCACAGGATATAGGTCAATGTAGAATTATACCTCTCTGTGAGGAGGTAGTCCTAGAACGTTTTCAGGGAAAACATCAGCGTACTGATCTACCACAATGAGAAAACTTAGACTCCACACATCAACCGCTCCGAGGATGATACTAGCTAATTGACGTGTGACTGACTGCCCCCTCCTCTGTGTAAGTCTATCCTGCACTGAAAAGGCTCCCTTCTCACCGGTGAAGGTGAACCTGGTCCCATCTGCGGAGATACAACACACTTTTCACCTAATACAGTCAATATGGGCATGAACTGTGGATAACCAGTCCATATCCAAGATGACGTCGAAAGGCCTCGACGCTGCTTCCAGAAGATCCCATCCGAAGCTCTCTCCACCTAGAGTAAGTTTACACTGCCAAAACTAATGAATAGTCATCTATTCTACTCCCGTACGATTCTCTAGCCGTATGGATCGAGCCAACATCTCCGTCAGAATATCCGAGCTCCGAACGAGGGCAGTGGTAATAAAATAATAACTTTCGCATGTGTCTATAAGTACTGTAGCATGGGTGGAGTAGACACAGATAGTACCTAGAATCATCTCAGGTGCGCCATGGTCATAGGCCATGACTGCCTGGAGCTGATCCTACCTCTTTCTGGTAGCTCCCAGTGGTCAGGGTGGTCCTCCAGGTGGTGGTCGTGGTGGTAGAGCCTTGAAATGGTGTCCACCACCCACTGATCGGCCAGCTCCTCTCCCACGTCATCCAGCTCCCAATGGACCACCACGGTCGAACCTATGCCTCTACCAAGGAGGTCTCTCTACTGTTTTCTACTCATATTCCTGGTGTGTCGGGCAGTCCTGAGCCATGTGGTCCTACCCACCACATGAATATCACTTCCTACTCCTCATATAGCTAGATCTGTCTCGTGTTCCCCACACAACAAAACCAGTATCCTGGGGTCTCCCACCTGATAGCATAGTCTACTTGGACCTTTGCGACATCTGCCTACTACCAGCTAAAGAAGACTCTGCCACGTGTCGCCCTGTGGTGGGTCTCTATATTGGTGACTGCTTAGTAAGAAAACTCTCCACTAGAAGGGCTTTCTCCATCACCCCCGCCTGCGTCGGAATGCTGAGGGGGATCATCGAAGCACAAATCTCATGCCTGAGTCCCTGATCGATGGTATGTGACTTGAAGAATGGTTATTGTACCATATCCATAGAGTAGATCGGGAGTTCGGTGAACCTCGATGAGTACTGAGCTACTGTCATGCTGCCTTGTTGCAGATGAAGTAACTCCTAAATCCGCACCGCATGAAGGGAGGATGGAAAAAAATCTGAGCAAAAGAGACTCTAAAAGTATGTCCAGAGTAGTGATGCCACATCATTAACCTAGAAAATTAGGCTGCACCATCTTCCTGCTGCTGCATGCAAGAGATTCACGACAAGGATCACCATCAGGCCGGCTGGTGTCCCTACCAATCTGAAAAATCTCACGACAGCCTCAAGCGAATCCTCAGCTGCCTATGGGTCCGTCTCTCCCTAGAACCTAGGTGGCCTATGGCGCTGGAACTCGTGCAATGCACTCAGACGGCGTGCACTCTCTGCTGCTGGAGCTGGTGGTATCGGTGGCCCAGCGGGTAGTGGGGCCGCTAGTACCTCCGCAGTGATGGGGCCCTACACCGAGGCCTCGTTTCTCGGTGGGCTACCATCTCGTACGAAACTCAAAACCCTAGCTGGATGCCTTCTTTGGGCCATCCTGAAATGAAATAGGTGCACCACGGTTAAAATAGTATACCTGGTGAGCTGACACAATGTAATCACGAAGAAAACGTTTTTTTTTCAAAGGAAACACACACAAAATCGGTGTTTTCATGCACTGAGTCAGAGATCATAAGTCAAAGTCATAGTGTATAGATACATCAACCGCCGCACCAACACCGGTTTCCCTAAACTGATAACCACACCCAAAACACTTAACACTATTTCTGTAAAAATAATCAGAGTCTATGTTTTGCAGTAGAACCGACTCCTCTGATACCAATTTTTCATGACCCATCCTTGGGCCCCGTGCCGTGACTACCCCAAGCCCGCCTCCCATAGGCCAGGGGCTAGCGACTAGCACCAAAGGAAAGTTCCTGATAAAAATGGAAGGCATTTCCTTTAAACCTGTAACACACATAGTCTGAACACAAGTAGTAGAGGCAACAATTAATAAAATAGAAAAGTAAGGTGTTCTGAAAGTAAGTGGGCCAGTATACAAACCCAACTGAACAAAAAGTACATTTAAAAAAGGAAAAAAGCTCCTGGATCGTCCACTGGGGAATCCAACCTAAAGGGTAGGTACAGTACTCAAACAACTCATCCATGCGGTATGTCCCATCTAGTCCATCTCCGATCAGCCTTTCGTCTGTCACCTTTAATCTCGATCACTGTTTCATGTTGTCTACACAGAACATAACAAGGTGCCGGTGAAGCCCGAGCAGGGGTGAGTATAACAATACTCAGTAGGTGACCCCGATACCCTCGAAGTTCTCCTATAATCCACAAAGGATAAACCACAGAATAAAGATTCAATCATGAAGTATCAACCATCCCTACTTAGGTATATGCCCATGCATATTCCTAAGTTATCAATCACAGTCCTTCTCCAACTCTCGAACCCAAGCACAAACCATTCCACAAAGGATGTAAAGTCAATCACCACGATTATAATGATTGAAAAAAATGGCTCAGATAACACATGTATACATATTTCGTAGAGTGATAGAGATGATCAGATGTAGTCACAGATTCATCTAAGCTGTCAGACCCACATAAGATAAAAGACCAGCTAAGCTGTCGAACCCACAAAGGATACAGGACCAGCTATACTATCAGACCCACACATGATACAGGAACAGAAGTCAGAACTGTTGGACCCACAGAGGATCCCGGTATAGTAGTTATCGTTGTCAAACCCACAGAGGATTCCGGTACAGTAGTCATTGATGTCGAGCCCATGGAGGATTCTGGTACATCTCAGTCACAGCCAGCCTTAGGGTTCCCACACACAACACACTTTATTCCGGGAGGGTCCGCTCCTCGGGCCTAGTGTCAATACAGAAACTATCATAAAGTCCTGAGTTGATGTATCCCATAATTCCACCTCATCGTAAGGAATTCAACACGACATACATCGTATTAATTGGATGCTCGGTCTAATAGTTATTGGAATTTCAGTTCTAGGGGTCCTGTTGGATTTACGCTCGATCCAAACCTCGCCATTTTAAAAAATTGTGTGAAACTCACCAAGGGTAACCCTAATGGACTTCTTCTACATGAGGGTCCTAGTTCCGTAGAGGGCGCGTAGATCGGATGCGTGGTCTAGGAGTTATTCACATTTAAGCGAAGACGGGCACGACCTGTCAAGCTCAGTGGGCTGGCGGGTCGGCCCAATCCTGTTCGGCGGGTCTGAGCCGGCTGGGGGTCGGCCCGGCCTAGTAGGGCGCAACCCCTTGGAAGACCCGACCAACGCTGCGGGCCGGTCCGGTTCACCCGGAGGTGCCAAGCGGCGCCACCTCCTCCTCTGCCCCGGTTGGTCGTAGTCGGCCGGTTCGGTCTAGCGCACGCGGCCCACACTACAGGCCGCGGTTCTCCCCACGCGGCGCATGCGGGCGCCGCAGTTCTCCAGCCCAGCCGGCATGTGGCCACCCGATTCTCCTAAGAGAGTGGCCTGCATACGGGGGCCGCGTCCTCCTCCAAGCAGCGCCTGCGTGCGCCGCGGTTCTCCAGCCCAGCCGGCATGCGGCCGGCCAGTTCTCCCAGCCGAGCGGCCCGCAGACGTAGGCCTCATCCTCCTCCACACGGCGCCTGCGTGCACCGCAATTCTCCAGCCCAGCCGGCATGCGGCCAGCCGATTCTCCCAGCCGAGCGGCCCGCGGACGTAGGCCCCATCCTCCTCCACACGGCACCTGTAGGCGCCGCGGTTCTCCAGCGGGCCGGCAGGCCTATCCTCCCGCAGTCCGGCTGCACTCCGCATGGCCCGACGACACCATGCCCCCACCGCCGCGGCACAACCTAGCCGCGGCCTTCATCTCCACTATGCGACGTGATGACGCCACACTTCTTCATCCACCGTGGCCTTCCCGGCTATGGTTCCTCTTTCATCTTCCGCACTTCATCTCCGGTGCGGTGAGACAGCACCGCGCCCTTTCGGCTCTGCCTTTGACGTCAACCAAACAAGATTCAATGGAGGGATGTCGGGCCGTGTTTGGTCGGCCCTCACCCTCCGTGTTAGGTGATAAACATTTGTCCACCGTCAATACAAAAATAAATGTCGAAGTTGGTTGGTATAATTCATACGTAAAAATAATCCAATTCCCCCTACCTCAGAACCAGTGATCGCTTGATGGTGTCGCAGGAAGATGACGTCGTTCCATTGATTTCGGGAGGGGATGACATTGTCGTTGGTGACGTTCAATATGGGTGGCTTCTTCTATTTCTTTCCCCGGTTAGACGGGAAGGAGACGATGTCGTCGTTCTTCGGTGGAGACAGGTGTTCTTCGTCGAGAGAATATCGTTCCTCCAAGAGTTCTCCCAAAGCTCCACCAATTCTCCTAACAAAAAAAAATATTCCAACTCCAACCATAATAATATAAAACATATTATTATGCTCACAAAATTAATTCAAATTAATTCAAATTAGAAGGGCCAATTAATTAACTACAAGTTTAGTTAATTAATTGAGAGAGAGAGTTGGCACATTAAGAGGGAAGGTGGAATGTGAAGAGTTTCCACAAGTTATGGGAATTCCAAGGGTTAAAGTGGGTTAATGGGGTTTAAGGGGGTTGAGATCGTGTGGGCCACACCACATAATATACTCCAATGGGAGGTTATGTGGGGGTGGTCCCAACCTCCAACTTCCCCTTGTAGGATTAAACCACCACTTAAATAAAAATATATTAGTCATATTTTTATTTAATTTATTTAGAAAACCCCCAAAATTAACTTCCACTCTCGATAAAACACAATTGCGGTAAAGGTCTTGTTAAGCGAATACCAGCGCTGCGAGTTCATCAGTGTCCTATGATTTCAATTCCGATCACCAGTTCAAAAGATATAAAATCCCACTCGTATGTTTACTAAACGTACCCGAACTAAACTTCAGAAACTGATTCCAGGAACATCGGGCCTCAGAATCAGGCGCCATCAGAAACTACAGACTTGTAAAATTCCCATGTATTTAAGATAAAATTTTCCACAGGATTTTTGGGGCATTACAGTATTATGTTTTTTATCTCAAAATTTTGTTCATTAATTTTTAATATTATTTTAGTTAATATTATATATTCATTTTTAATATTTATTATTATTTAGTTATTTTTTGAAATTTAATCATTTTTCTAATATTTATTTATACTTATTTGTCAACAGAGTTTTAATATTTATAATATGTTTTTTTTCATTTCAATATTTCACCATATTTAAATTTTTTAATAATTTGTATAATTAATAAAACTTATCAATTTTTTTTTTAAAGTCTATATTTGTTAAGTATTTTTAACGTCTATATTATATAATCATTGAACACATCCTTGGAGGGATAAAGAACTTGTTTTCCTACGTGAACCGCAAAAGAAACTTTAGTATAATGACCTTCAACTAGTGAGTGAGTGCCAGCCTTCGACAAATTATTAGAAACCATAGGACCAGAGGAGGAGCCAGCCACCTTAGGGGAAGAAACTTCACTCACCATTCGGGTATTTCTTTCATCAGTGTCCCTTGACATTGAGGGATTCGGTAATTCCGGCAATAGGGGGAGATCAGTAGGACCCCACTCAACAATTTCAACCCATGAGCGCTTGTTGCCTTATTCAGTATCAATGGAGGTAATTGTTTCATTTCCTATAACCTTGTTTTGACCATACTCAGCTATATTTTGACTTAGGGAGGTTAGTGGGTTCTCACTGCCTTTCATTGCCTTATTCTTTTTAAGACATGAACTGATATATTATCCACACAAAAAGAAAAAATCACAAGTGATAGACCATCTACAGTTTAAAGTGTCATGGTCAATGACTTTACATTCTGGATAGAACCTTGGTATATTCTCAAATTCAATTCTTACTTCAAGTTCTTCCTCCTCAGTAGAGAGGTAAACCATATCAATTATATTAAATATATTTAAATAATAAATATATTTGTGATATTTATAATTATATATATATATATTAACCAGTATAAATACATAATAACAAAAATTATAATTATAAATACATATATTTAATTTTTTTAAAATGTATTTAAATAATTATAAATAAATAATTTTACATTTAAATAATAAATATATTTATTATTTTATAATTACATATATTTATATACTAATAAATATATATATTTATATAAATATATATTTATTTAATATATTAATAATTATATACACATATTTATAAATATATTTACCAAAATATATAATTATAATTATAATTATATTTATATATCAATAATTATAATCATAAATACATATTTATAATTTTAATTATATATTAAAAATTAGACAAATTGTTATTTATTTATAAATATATATATTTATAATTTTATTTATAAAAACCTTTTTATCATTCATTTAATCAATTTAACATTATAAAAATATTTATTTATAATTATATACATTTAAATTATTAAATTATATTATTTATATTGGTCTTTATTTATTCCATAACATTTATCGATGATAAACCCTATATTTATTAGTGCATTTATAGCACTCATAAAGTGGGGTTTTGTCTGTGCTTATTATTTGAATGATGATAAAAATTCTCTTTATGAGTTCTTTTTTAAAAGAATTGAAAAAACCCTTCATTTTCTTATAGATTTAACTATAATCAAACTCATTTCTTTCACATCATTCAATATCTTATGGAATTCAAGCAAAGTTGTCTCTCCCCTCGACCTTCTCCCAATTGAATCAACCCTCTCAAATCCTGTGGTATGTTATTACTTCTACTCTTCTCTCATTCATTAGTTTCTTTATATTTTCTTCTATGTGTATAAATAACCTCCCTTGAAATTCAAGATATGGTGCCACAATGCGTAGCCACCTCACACATACATTATATAGATAAACTCATTTTATCCTCCACGCAAGAGATTCTATTCTTCTAGGTGCATGGATTACATCTGCTTCTTTTTTCACAGAACCTATAGACCATAGATTCTCCTCTTTATCCTTGTATATATATAAGAGTCCAATTTTTCTTCTCTTTTTTGGGTTCTATTCATATTCATATGCTACTATCCTCCAAGTAATGAGATATATATCAAGAAAATTGTTTCCTGAAATATTGGTGTGGCGTTTTTGTTTTTAATTATATAGGATTAGGTTTTTCTATTTTGGGAAATGGGTGGGGTCTTTGCCACATAAATTGGCACAGGTTGTAAAAGGGGTGAATGATAATTGTTAGTGGTTAAATGTACCTTAATATTTCAGTTTCTTACTACATTTTCTAGATCTTCAAATTAATCATATGTGACATTTGACCAATGAAAAATGTTAATATCTTGAATTTTCCCACTCCTTCCACATCCTAAGGTAATTTTCGAGTGAGGGCTTGGATTGAACTTAATTTTAGTTTGAATTAATATTATCCTTTCCTTTCATAAATATAAGACCATTTTCATTCATTGAGTTTGGTATTTTTAGATTTATACACTCATCAAGCTTTATAGGGGCTTCAACAATCTAAACATTTCCCTTTGATCCTTCTTTAACTTTGCAGACAACCATATTGATTATAAAATTGGACATGTTCATATGATTTACTTATTCTTAAAATATTTTCAAAACATTTCATAGTTCCTTTCAATTATACATAACCTCATCTTCCATATCCCCTAACTTCTTCTCTATGAAAAGCATCAAATTCAATTCTTCATTCCACTGTAATAACATCGATTCATTTATTGCATGGGTGGATTAAGTATTATTTATTAAATGTTTTACAAACTATATTCATTTTTTTCTCTTTATCCAAATTTGATGTCTTTAAAATAAAATCCTTCAACTCACAGATCAGTAAAAAAATCCAATTCATATTTTTCATCATTTTCATTACTATTATCTATATCACTAGGGAACTCGTCATTATTATCTTTTTAATTAAATAATCCTACCTCGAATTTACTTAATGTGTCAACTTCAATATCACATTCACCGATTTACTCATCATATAATTTATATAATAAATGTATGTTTTGAGTTTTCAAAGATTATTATCCATTATCTATGTGGAAAAATTTAGGATTCTATACTTCTTAGTTTTCTTCTTATGTGAACTTCATATCAAATCATGTTCATTTTAACTTTTATTTTCTATAAAAATTTGAAAATTTTTAGGGATATGTACAATATATCAACATTTTAATAAGTTTAATGGAAGTTTATATCATTAATTTTATTTTCCATTTAAATAACTATAAAATATCTATCAAAAAGTTGAGGACCGATTATATATATATATATTTATAAATTCTTCATTTATATTCTTTGAGGCTTCATCCCATCCATGTGAATTATTTATATTTAAAGCATTCATGAAACACCAATTAGATTGTTCTTTGGTTTTTCCAGTAGCTTGATAAACCCTGATCATGAGTTTTGGTTCATTATATTTTAATTCCATAGTTTCTTCAAATTTTGGGTTCTCAAGACCCTGTTATTGGTCCCTATAAATGTTTTTATTATATGATAAATGATCAACTTATACTCCAATGAATCCTTTCACTGAAACATCACCTGGCATGCCACAAACCAAGGGAATAAATTAATAATCATGAATTCCTCCATCTTCTTGATTTCAATCAATTGATTCCTTTTACAAATATTATCAATATATTCAATCATATGAGATATCATCGAATTAATCATATGAAAGAATGAATTTTTAAAATTTATCACTCTGACTGGATGGAGCTCCTAGCTGAATGAGGATGCGGATGAAAGGGTTATCTATGAACTAAAAAAGCTATTCCCAGTTATCATGAAAGGTTATGATTTCAAATTGTAAGTAGTCAGGGGGTTTAAAGTTAAATGATAGTAATACAGTCCTTGTTCCTGGTATTGTTCCTTCTCCCATGGATTAAAGTCAAAAAATTCACTCATTTTCTTCCCTTACTAGGGTGAAAAACCCAAATCCTTTTTATATTCTCATTTTCGTGAACATATATGATAGAAAATGTTTCAATGCAGACTACTATCCTAATGTTCAGTTATAAATTCCTTCTTGTAAGAGTGATACTAAAAGTAAGTATACACAATAGAATGTTTCTGATCATTATTAAATAGGTTACTTATCCTAATTTTTCATTCATATTGTCATGGTTCTATAAATGTTCACTCTAATTAAATTATTCCCTATGTGGACTCCATTGAGGATTCCTTCCACATTCATTTCAACCTTGGATGCAATTAGGGTTTTCATCAGTTTCCCCAGTATCTTGAATAGAAATCACTTTTCTTCCCCATTCTTATTATTTTCATGTCACCCTTGTGAAATCATAACCAATAAAATTGATGTATTATGTTCCCCTTATTAAAATTATCTATAACATCCTCCTCTGATTATGAATATCTTATGTGTTTTTTGGAATGGATGAGGGTCAAAGGCCCCTTTTATTGAATTAAATTAGTGTTGAGAGGAGGAACATAAAAAGAATTAAGTGTTCAATCACAAATAAAAATAATAATACCAAAAAAAATCAAGGTGCTCAGGATCTGGTGTTTATGCTGTGTTGAGATACACGACCACGTCAACCATGATGATCCTCCCCCTTCTCAATGTTTTTTCTTGAACCAATAGTCCACCTCCATCATCTGAGTGTTCATCATCACTAACTGATTTCAACACATAAACATCAGACAAAAAAACACTATAATTAACTTCCACCTCACCGCTTCCTTAGATGAACAAGTTAAAGGAATTATGAGTGTTGAATTTTACATGGGATTGAATAGGAGCCTTTGTTGTTGAAGAAGATCCTGAACCATTCAAAGAAGAGGCCTCAATTACCCTTGTCACTACACCTGTAGCTTGACAAGGCCCTAGGATCATGCCATTTAACTTCCAAGATTAATTATTCTTCATAGGATGACCATCAAACAAAAAAATAAATATTTTCTTATCAAGATTAAAACTGTCTATATTTGAAATGAGATACTCATTTCCAAAATATTTCATATAAAAAGTGGCCACCGTCCTTGTACTATCTTCTTTATCATGTTCATTGTGTTTGACCAAGGCTGTATCCTGAATCCCCCTATAAATATCATGATCTGGAATTATAAACTATCCTTAGTGAGCATAAAAACACTTAAATTCTATGCTTTCTTCTTGGTATGAGTCACAACCCCTACACCCTTATTATGTCCATCCTTCATCAAAACAGTGGATTTAATACCCTTGTAATTTCAATCTTCTTTACTATGGGAAGGTGTTGGAGACAACCCAATTATTTATAGTTCCTTTAAACTATCATATTCTATATAAACCTACAATACACTTGATGTGTGCCCACTTGAAAACTTACCACAAGTATTAAAAGTAGAATAGTTATTTAATTTATTCTGATAAGGATAGTCTAACTCCTTATTAATTCCATTATTCAGAGTAGGTTTATATAGTTCATTAGAAGTAAGAGAATGAGGCCTCTTGGACTTAAATTTTTTTTAAGTAGAAGCCACCATTTTATACTTCCCATTATGAGATTTTTTAGGAAACCAGATACTGTTTTTTCCAAATCCTCCCATCTCCCTCATCCTAGTATAATTTTAATTATCAACTTGACTATCATCTAACTCAATATCACCTTGTCCTACCCCTATTCCCCCAATTAATACATACTTGAATGAAGCACCATTGGTAGAAAATTGTAATCATCCACCAAATATTCCCATGAAATATTCATCTTATCAATCTACTGACAAGGGGAATGGAAAGATTAAAATCAAGATATTTTAATACAACACTTTTCTAGATCTTTAGAAACAATAAATTGTGTACCATTGGTATAATCATAAAACATAGAATTAATAGGATTTATAAATCTGTAGTTACATTTATGAGGAAAATTATGTTCATCCTAGTCCATTGCCTGATTATCAGCACCCAAACCAGTCCCATTGCATACTTTTCTTCTGTAATATAAAATATAATGTCCCCATAAATTAAAATTGCCACAAAATAGGCTCCCATAAAAATTGGACCTCAAGTTCCCAATGATACCACAAGATTCATAAAATAATGGCATTTTGTCATATGCAATCCTATGATTGATTTCATCATGGGGTGTAGTGAGAACAATTGTATCAATAAAAGAAAAACATAAGTCAACCACAACCAATATTCATGAAAAATGTTTAAAGTTATCTTATTTAAGTGCCATATCCATCTGGATTTCTATTTTGATTTCTAAATCTATATCATATAGAATATTAGAGTGCTACAAAACCCAATTTGTTCCATAAATTCGGATCCAAATATATGAAATGGTGTCTCTAAAATAAATAAATTAAAACCTAAATTCCACTCATGAACCATATGTGTTCCAAGTCTAAGGTTTATCGAACCTAAGCTCTATACATGACCCTTCAATTCAGTAGAGGGAAATAACATGTGGAATAAACCTCAACCCAAAGAAACACATTTGAAGTCAGAGAAACCATAAAGAGAAACTATGTGAGAAACTGAATAAGATACTTTATAGGGCATTGTAACTTTTGAAAATAGGATTCGAGCAATGAATGAGTTCTTTACGAGTTAGATTCATTCCGATATTTCACCCTTCGAAGTTGAAACATGGGTTGTGGTGCCTTTTTTCTATTGAATGAGCATCCGGATTTTTTGGGAAGACAAACGGTCCTTCTGAGAAATTATAGAGGGGAAAAAAACATTCCAAATATTTTACACCACCACCCTTAAACTTTTCCTAATCAATCATCCCTTACCGAGGAGCCTGTGGATTTGAGGCAAAGGAGTGGAGATGCATTCTCCTTGGGTGGTTTTGGTTACCTTAGATGTGAGAGATTGATGAAATATCCCTCTCCCATTCTTCCATCTTACTCAATATATTTGTGTTTGGTGAGAGATGAACCCCTTGACTCTTGGTTATTAATATATTATGTGTATTTATCTAGTTTTTATAAAAAATTGATATTTTATGACCCTAATAGGATTATATGAATAAAAAATTGATGAATTCTAATTATAGGAATATATATATGAAGATATAGTTAAATAATTCATCAAGTTTTTAATGGATCATGCATACGACCCATCTCAAATCTTTTATCAGTGTTTATATTATTTTCAAAGAAGAAAATTTATTCTAGATCAGATGGAAGAAAATTTTATTTATCACAGAATATTAGAGCTATTAATGTTGGTCTAAACATGGCGAGAAACTGAATGTACACACTAATTGGGATGATGTTGTAATTTATGGATCATTTGGTATGAATAATAGTGTAAATGATGATGGAGTTTTATGAAAGATACGATGACTGAAATTCAAGATGGCCTTTATCATTTTTCGAATATGTTTGATAAGTTAAATAGTTATGCTAAGAGACCATTATAGATCAGTTTTACAAAATACACAACATTTTTAGCTGTATTGAAGTTATATAATTTTAAATCTAGCAGTAGATGGAGCGATTCAAACATTTGATAACTACTTGGTCTCCAAAATTATATGCTAAAAACATTTGATCTTCCTTGTCAAAAATATGATTCTAAATGAATTATATGTTCAATGGTCATGATACCTAAAAAAATAAATGTCTATACAAATGATTTCATATTGTTTTTCAAGGATTATGAATCACTTAGGAAATTACCAATGTGTGGAAGGAATAGATAAAGGACTAATGAATCAAGTAATTCTAAATCTATATGCTATATTCCCATCATTCCATGAGATAATTGACATGGAATGAAAATACTTGAATCGAATATGGAAATCTATGCCATCCAACAAACTCTCCTCAATGGAAAGAAATTGATTAATTTGTAAATTAGCTATGAAACATCCATATTGCATTATCTACAGATGGAATAAATCCTTTTGGGGTATAGAGTAGTGATCAAAATAAATGGATAATTATGTTCTTAAATTATATATTGTCACAATGGTTATGCATGAAGTGTGGATAAATTATATTATATCTACTTATATCTGGATCTAAACAACCTGGTAAAGATATTGATGTCAATCTAATTCTATTTATTGAATATATAAAATTGATGTGGGATTCAAGTGTTACATTTTATGATGTTTATATAAGTGAAAAAATTATATTGATGACCATCTTCTTTGGGAAAAAATGACATTCCTAACTTTGAAATTTTTTCAAGATGTATAATTAAAGGAATGTTGGTTTTCCCCTTTTTGAAGAATGTGCACAGTCAGTTCGGTTGAAATATTCCTTAAATACTTCATTTTTAGGACATCATTTTTTCTACCTTGATTATATAGATATCAGTCCTAGATTAAAATTTTTTTAGAATACCAAACAATGTAAAATACCATCTCCACTAATGGGTGATCAACTGTTTGACAAAGTAAAAGATATTGAAACTGTTTTCAGTAACCCATTTTGAAAAAAACAAACAATATGTATTTAGAAAAAGATATCAATTTTCATTGAATTATTGTATTGGGATTTTCTGTATATTAGAAATTTAATTTATTTCTTGCATATTGATAAAAATGTAACTAATATTGTTATTATAAAATTATTAAATCTTCTAAAAAATATGGCATCATGTCTAGGTTAGACATGATTTTCATGTGGATAATGGAAGAGTTTTCATTATTGATGTTTAAAAGAAGGAAATTTATTCATTCAATAGCTTACACTCTATCCTAATAAGAAAAATATCAAATTTTCAATTTATTTAATGGTGTAAAATTTCTATAGGGGAATTCATAAAATATCATGAATTTCATGTCAATGACAAATTTGAAGTTATAGTTTCTAAAATCACACGAATATCATGTTTTTGTGTAGGATTTATATCTGTATCTTTCTATTTCATTCTTACTAAAATTTTATGACATACATTTACCTGACACTACTTATTTTTCAAAACCTTATACTGTAACATTATAGACTTGAAGAAGCTTCCAATCATGAATATGGACATTGAATTCTAATTATGAATATTAGATATGTTATTTATTCCATTATTCTTTCATACAATGGTCAATATAATGGTTTACATTGTAAGAGAGGTTAATCTATGTGTTCATATTCATTACATATGGATGTAAACTATTGAACTATATAAGAATATTTTTAAATGGTATGTTAAGAATCAAAGTCATATATAATATTTTATTACATATTAATATATTGTTGAAGATGTTTTTGAATTCAAAATTGATTTCCTATAAGATGTTGATATCATAAATCTACTAAAGTCATGTCAAAATAGATTCCATATGGGTAAATGGATTTCTAGAATAGATGTTGTTACAATTACCATCACTCATCAGGAGAAATATCGCCTTTACATTTTACATAATAGTAAAAAGGTAGCTCAATATGTTTTATCCCAGAAATTAATTATTAGATATTTGAATACATTAAGGGATGAATGATGGATATTAGATACATATAGTACATAGTTTATATTATGGTTTCGAGATCATATTTATATATAGTTATATAACAATTTTAATTTAATTGTATAATGAATTTTATAGCTTTTAGTGGACCATACGTAAATGTTATAACTTACACTTGAATTTTTAAATAATGGTTATACATTCCATAAAAAATAATAATATAAACAAATTATAATAAAAAATAGTGGAATTACACTTGAGGAAGAAGCAATGGAAGAATCATGTTCTAGAGATAAAAGTCAATTTAATGAAAATATTCGATATTTCAACATCATTGAATATATATATGAGTTTTATTATACAAAATTTCATGTGAAAATTTTCCATTTAAAACGGGATGACAACAAGTGTGTAGTGAAAATAGGAATTGGTTAATTTTCCTACTAGGGAGTAAAACAAATATAGGGTTGGATGGAAATTCAATTGAGGATGGACCTTTCATAGGGAGATCGCAATCATTTCATAGGGGTCCCAATGTATACAATTCCTTATATGTTAATGGGTAATATAGTGATGAGATTTGGATACTCGATAGAGGATCAAAATCCATTCAACATTTATTCAAAATAGGGATTTCAATGAAAATTTGAGCGTGTTATTTAATATTATATGCTTTTCCTAAAAATATTGTAGGTTCTCTACAACATTTACATAATGTAATTCAAATGTCTGACTACTCATATAGATAATTACTTCTATACATGATGATATCACTAATCACAATAATTAATAGATGGTTGATGTTGAATATATTGATTTATTAGGGGTTCTAAAATTAGTTTATGAACAAAAATAATTTCATAGAATCATTGCTTTAAATAAAATTATCATGGTAAGGGGAAAGGATAAAAAATTTTATGTTGGATAGAATCAATTTGGATAACCTGTTAACCCCAAAAAGTTAACGTTCATTTCTTATGTTATGGTAAAAAACCCTGTGGACCACCGTACATGACATGTACTTCTGTCCTACATGGTAATCCTCTCATATATCTTTCATTTGGACTCAGATTTTAGCTTTTGAGTGGCCTATCCTGAGGGGTTTTCTATATTAAAAATGATAGTTTCCTTCATTGTGGCATGCAATATATGATTTGATGTGTTCTGGTCATGATTCTTCTTTAGGATACTATATATAATGGCAGTGATTAGGGAATGATCATTAGAGAGCTTCCTGGGTTCGTACTCATCTATAAAACAAGGGCACGGGTTCCCCATACTCCTTATATATATATATACGGTACTATTTTACATTAGGCATGACTCCTCTATCTTTGGAGTGGTACTCCCTCATCATCATGCTCCAAAGGGGTTCATATACTCTACAAGATTGAGTTCCCCATCAACAATGGAGTACATTAGCGAGGATTAGGCCCCTCCACAATGATTCTGGGGAGGTTTCATTTGATTATGGGAATCCTTGATGGAATTTTAGAGCTGTAGGCAGACTCATCAACTTTAGCTGGTTTATGATATTGATATACCCTTTCACTCTCATTTGAGTTTCTTTATTAGCATATATATTTTTTGGGCTTTATTTCCCTCTTTCGTTGGTTTGAGTTCAGATTATACTGTATCTTTTTATCACTACCTCTTCAATTTTCATGGAATCCTAATGGGTATGTATATAATCACCCTGGTATAAGATTTTATATCATGTTTCATGTCTTATGTGGATGAAAAAAATGATCGATGGTGACATTGGTGGATAATAGTGATACTTTGGTGCATTGACCATGTATGGTGGTCTTTCTTTGAGATCAGGAGTTAGGCCCTATTGTATTTCTTTAATTACAGTTGTTGTGATGTTGGTACTTAATTTCTAGTTGATCATATATTTCCCCCTTTACACTTTGTGTTTTCATACTCGAATGTATTCCCTAGAGATTATTCCATGCATTGTTTACACTGGATTTTAGTGTCTACTATTATTCCTCTTCATTATTTCATGGATGTGGTATGGGTTCGTGCATATAGTTACATTAGGAGAAGGCCTCCTATTTCATTTATGTCTTCTCAACACTTGTTTATAGAAGCTGGACTATTTGATCAGGGCTTGGGGTTGTCACGACTTGTCCTTTTACCAACATGGAAGGACATGGTGGGTCAGGTCATGATAGGGTGGTTAGGTCATTATACCTTGTAAATAGAATAAACTATTTCATGTGAATTAATCTCAAAAGATTCGATATAAACTCCTTTAAAGAGCTTTGTCAAACACTTATTCATTACATGACCAAGACATCTAGTCCATTACTGGGCATTAAATGAGTCCTGCATATTTGTTTCATTATCAATTGCCTATATTTGGTTTTCATGATTAAATATATAAAGACTGTTATTTAAATATTATATACCATAAAATATACTATATTTATAAGTGTTGCAACACTAATTTCAAAATCTCAAAATAAATCCATCTGCGTCTATACAAGAAATTGAAATAATGTTCTTGGTAACACTAGGAACATAATAAAAATTATTTAAAACCAAAATCAACCATGTCAGAAATGTGAGATGGTAATATAAAATGGATAGAGCATCTTACTTTACTATATTAGTGGCTCATAGCTCCCCTTAATATCTAGGAAACATATGAGAATTACATGTTTCTAATATTTAGATATAAATGTGAGCACCACATGAATTATATAGTACAAAACTTGTAGTTATAGAAATATTACTATAATAAAATACACTGAAATATTACCTCGGATTCATAATATGTGTGAACTTCCTCTTCAAGTTTCCCAAATTTCCCCATAAAAATAATACCACCTATAGTTCCTCTCTTTTCCTCTGGATTTGGTTCTTCTAATAAGAATGGTGCTCAAGAGACTTAGACATGGAAGGATTCTTCAACCCATTTTCATGTTACTCGTTCTTTTATTTACCATAAGGATGATGGGATTGTTACACCACATGTATTTGTCGACATGGATAACAATATTAAGACATTTTAAAAGTGTATTATTATTGTTACTTATATTAAAACCCATAATAAAATTGGAGATGTTTTCGGTTAGGGAGGATATATTGGGATCAATTAGTAAATCATCAGGGAACTCAAACCACAAGATGTTCATACCCTCAATGTAGCCAATCTATAACACCCTAATATTTTGTGAAATATATATTTTCAAATAAATTTAGTTTCTTAGATAGTTTGCATTTCAAGAAGTACCATGTTTTAATGAGATGTGATATAATAATAAAATTATTTAAACATAATCATTACATCATAGCCATTAAATTTTGTGCTGTGAATATGAATAAAAATATTTTTAAAATTAAATATAGTGGTTTTAGATAAAGAAAATATATTTTAAAATATGCTCTATATTTTTATTAGAGTCATTATAAGATTTGAAAATATTTTTTTACTAAATTAAAATATTAATCACTAAATATTTTAAAAAATTCATTGTAAGAAAGTAAATTTAATTTTTTAATCAAAATATAAAAATTATCTTAGGGTTTTGTTTTGAGGATGTTTGAAACGTTTAATTTTTCCATGAATAGTTGAAATATTGTTTTCAAAAAAACTTCATTTTATTTTAAATCCTTTACCAAGTTAAAAAAAATTTAAAAAGTTTTTAAAGAATAATTTTTTCAATTATATATTTATTAATCATATTTAGTTCATTGGGATCGATTTTATATTGATGTTTTTTATTAAAACTTTTTATACTTATGAAAAATTTCTTTGTGGAAAATTGATTCTTCATCATGTCTGTGGGTTTAATTCTAAATTAAAATTTTCCACTATGTCAATGAAATATTGAAGAATCTATTCCATAATTAGAATAAAATTAATTAATATTATTTAATAAGGTAAAAATTTTATTTGGTAAAAATGAATTGTAAAAATAGTAAAAATTTATTGGCACTATTATGGTTAATATATATATATATACATATGGGGGTTTACAATATTTTTGTTATCATTGATGGAGTTTAAAATATTTTTGGATTTATGGAAAATATTCAATAATCTATGATTTTATTTAAAGAATGATGAAAATGTCAATTTTTTAAAGCATGTTTGTTTTAAATAAGGTTTTATAGTAATTCATGATATTATCATGTCTGAAGATAATATAAGATAAATGTATTCAAATATTTGGTGTGTCAAATTATGAGCTACTTTATGTTGATTATATGATTAATGATAATTTGATTTTGGAAAGTTAGTGATATTATTTATATATTTTTTATTTTCTTTTTAGTCATACTTACAGGATAATTAAGGTTAATTGATCATGGAATGGATTAAGTTGAAATTTGGATGTTATTGGACATCATGTGCAAAAAAATTTATTTTTTGTAAATATTTAGAGGCTGAAGGATTGAATTGTGAATATTATGATGATTTTAAAGTTTTGGGAATGAAAATATCCATCATTAATATTAATTTCATGGATGAAGTGGAAAATTCTCGAATAAAATCCAAAACATGAAAATATTTTTATGATATAAAAAATTTTAGATCCCTGGATATTTGGGTCCCTTTGAAATTCTTGTTCTTATCAGGATAGTAGCTTATCTTTTTTTGCTTCCACTGAAAATCATTCAAATTCATGATGAATTTCACGTATCTCTCAAGAAGAAATACAAACCCAATCCATCATATGAACTAAACTTAGAGGTTGTACTGCTGGTGGAGGATAGTTATTCTGAGGAAAAAAGAATGGGGATTCTAGATTGTACAGATAATGGATTATGAAACAAGACCACTCACCGAGTAAAAGTTTAATTGAAATATTTTCTAATTAAGAAATCTATGTGGGAACCTATGGATGTAATGAGGTACAAGTATCCTCATTTGATTATAAATATGTGAAGGAATTTCAAGGTAAAAATTATTTTAGAAGGTTTAGAATTTAAAAATTATATATTTTATGAAATATATTATTTCTAAATTAATTTTTTTTCTTCGATAACATTCGTTACAAGCAACACCGAGTTTTAACAAGCCACAGTATATTATAAATATTATTTAAACTAGACTATTATAAACTAGTAATTACATTTTCTTGTATGAATATGAATGAAAAATTTTGAAAAATTAATACCAATTTTTTTAGATAAATAAAATATAAATATAAATAAGTACATAATATCTAGTAGTCTCATTATATTCTTCGAAAATACTTTTTTTTGAAATAATGATTTCACTTTCTATTTATAAAAAAATAATAAAATTAATATTGTAAGCTTTTAAAAAATATATTTTAAAAAAGAAAAACTATTTTTGGAATAAAAATTTCTATATTATCTTAGGGGTAATATTTAATAATTTTTTTAAAATATTAATTTTTCGATGAATAGTGAAAAATACCAATTTTTATTAAAAACTGCCATTTCATTCAAAGTATTTAAGAAGTTATATGTTTTTCAAAAAATTAAAATTAAAATTAATCAAATTATATATTTATTAATCCAATTAATTTCATCAGAATCAATTTCATATTAAATTTTGATATTTTAACTTTTTACACTTATGAAATTTTTTTTTGGAAAATAATTTTTTTCATCGTGCCTAGGAGTTTAATTTTAAATTAAATTTTCCCACTTATGTAAATGGGATTTAGGAAAATTGATTAAATATTTTGAATAAAAATATTTAATATTATTTAAAAATTTAAAAATATTTTTTGGTCATAATGAACAATAAAAATAGTAAAACTTAATTACCACAATTGAGGTTAAGATGTGCTTACAAATGGTTAAACTAATAGAATAAGGGTTAGAATGAGAAGTATACTTTTCCAAATAATATTTTATAACAATATACAGACCTTTATTACATTATTATATATTTTTATATTCATTTCAGACATTTTTCTATGAATGTGACCAATATAATCATTTATGTAAATAAAAAGTCAAAATGTCTCCTCCTTCCTTTTAAATTTTATTATGTGTGCACATAAGGAAAAAATAAATATCTTAATGAATATTTATGGTAATTTTGAGAATAATGAAACTAGTTTCATGAGGATAATTTATTATTAATTTTTAGAGTATATATAACTACTTTATAGGCTTAAGAAACACCAATACTGTAATTATTAAATTAATAGTAAAATAAAATAAATGACACTAAAAATAGTTAATGTAATATTAATGGAATGAATTATTATATATATTGAATTTATAGCTAAATATATAATTTTAGATAATTTTTAGAAAGATATATTTTAGTTCCTCTATTTCATTTATGCTTTTAATGTCAATTTAATTGAATTGTGTCGAAATTATCATTAATATTATTTTTAAAACAAATAATATTTTATTAAATGATTTAAAATTCCAAAAAATACTATCCACTAATAAGTTATTGTTATGTGTTTAAAGATATAAATCATGGTCCATTAATGGACCAATTCAGAATTTTTAATAATTATATTAACCCCTAAATAGTAAAAAAACATTATTACCATTATAATGTTTAAAATGGTGTTTTGCGAGTTTCATGTGCTTTTGTTAAAATTAATTTTCCCCAAATAGAGGATTTTTAATTTATAAATATGATTTAATATTTACAACCAGTGGGTATTAAATTTATAAATAGGTTCATTTATTTCTAGACTTGAATGATAAATTACATAGGTAAAAAGACTAGATACCATAGTAAAAAATAAAATAGTAAAATTAAGGAAACTAAGAATCTAAGGAATTTTTTTTAAAACATGTGTTTTTATGTGGTGGAGTTTTAGAAGGAACATATATTCCCTATAATAATTTATTTATCAATTTTTAGGTACTTTTGGTGAAAGTGAATTCCCATTATTGAATGAATTTGAGTATTTACAAAACATTACACTCCTCCTCAATTATAAAACGCCATGCTTTTCCATTGACTTTTCATGTCATCTAATACATTTGGCACTATAAATCCCTCAAAAAACAACCCCAAAATCCTTATCAATTCAATATAGATATTTTCTATACCATAAGTCCAAACCTAGAGTACTTGATAAGAGATCCATAGTTGGTTGTTTTAAGAGAAGATAATTGTCTTCACTAAGTTTATTATTTTAACTACTCTTACGACCTTCATTCTTGTTAAATAAATAGTAATATAATAAAATAAATATATATAATTCAATAAGATTTTATTATGTTTATTTGATAACATATATTAATCTCTACTTCCATTAAATGGGAAACAAAATTGTCAATCGTGTATACAACGGACTACCACCTCACAAACTGATGTTATTTGTTTTCAATCTCCCCCTCTCAAAGTTTTAAATAATTATGGATTTAATGATTATATATTATGTTAATGAAATTTTATACCTATGTAATTATAATACCACATCTACCTTTTTACCACCTAACCTATTGAGAAAAAATAATGTTGATCATGTGTACGGTGGACCATCACCTCGCAAACCGATGTGACATGTTTTTCATTTATTTTTTAATTGGATGAAAATAAAGATAGATAATTGAATATTTAAGATATTTAAAAAATAATTATACTATTTTAATTATTATATCATTTATACCTTTTTTTCTATCCCGTGGAGGATATAATAACGTTATTCGTTTATACGCCAGACTACCGCCTCATGAATTGATGTGATTAGTTTTTCACTAACACTTTTCATTAAAGGTAATAAGGGTAAATTTAATGAATATGTTATATTTATATGAAATAAAAAAAATTATACAATGGTAATATATTATTTACCTTTATTTCATTTCATCCATCAAGAAAATGGAAACATTGTTCATGCATGTGTACGACCCACCATCTCCTTGAACAATATAATACAATTTCAATCACTAACATTAATAAATTAGAATTAATAATTACATATTGAATTGATATGATATGTATATAATTTTTAACATTCAATAGATTATTTATTAATGGTAAAACTAAAACGAACCAAGATACCAAAGCAAAACATTCATGAAAAAACGAAGCCATAATTACCCAAAACATGATTTTAACATAGAATTGTTATTAAATGGGTAATAATAGGTCATAAGTAGATCATATATGGTATAATACATATGAAAATAGTTTTATAATATATTTATAATATAATTATACTAAATATACAGGATGTTTTAACGTGAATGATGATAGTCGAGACTTAAGGTAAGAGATTTTTTTCTCAATTTGTTTTCTTTGTTAAAAATGTTTTTGTATGCACCTATCCAATTTTATGAGGTGTATAAAAATCCCCATTTTCAAATTAATATCATAAATTTATTTATTATTGTGGTATTTAAGGTTTCATTTAATGTTATCCCGTCATGCATTTTATGATTCAAATTTACCAAAATGGAAAGGGTTTTATGACACATCCTCATCGTTTATTGGGGTTGTTTTTATTTATTCATCCAATGACAAAATATTATGATATACCCTTGAATAAACTAATGAATTTTCTTCTCCTATGGTTACTTATTGAGAATACATTTTCTCCATTATTTTCCTCTCTTTTTGTTATCATAATTCCAAAATAATCTTTTTAAAGGAAACTAACATTGTTTCTATCTTCAATCAAAAACCCTTTTTTCCCCATATATATGTTTTTAATAACATTTTAAAAAAAGTTTTTAATTTTATAAAATGAATCTTTATGTTCATTTTTACCCATGATTTTATTTTTAAAAATATATTTATAGGAATATTCTTGTTATTTTATAAATGAGGTAATTTTGACTTGTTACAAGAAATCTAAAAGGAATATTTATTTTAACCTATAAAATAGGAATAGTATTTTATTCTAACATAACCAATTAATGTTTTAATGATTAATTTATAAGTATAATTTTTTATTTTAAATTAAAAATATTTTCACAATGTTTTGTGATCTTTTAGTTTTAAAAATATGATTTTTAGAGTGAATAAGTTATTTTTATCATGAAATGTTTTAAATTATCTTTCATTTTTATGTTATGTGGTTGTAAAGTTATATTCATTGAAATGGATTTTTAATATATTTTACGCTCTTAAAAAAGTTGTTTTTTAAACTATAAAGTCAATTTTACTTATGGAATTTTTCATGTGGTTAGTAAAAATCATTTTCCACTAAGATGACATCCTTTGATGTAAATTATGCTTTTCTGGGGATATGATTCAATGATAACATTATTATTCTTTACCTATATGGTTTTTTATGATTACAAGATGATTACGAATCATGTTCTTTTTTCATTAGTTACACTATGAGAAATATTTTATAAATCCTATTTATTTTCATGGGTTCTGATATGATGAATGTATTATGATCATATGAGACACATTTGTATGATTTTAATTATGTGACAAGTGTGAACTTTATCTACCTCCAATTCATTGGGTAATGATTAATGTTATATGAGCACAAAGTACACACAATAGGTTATCAAAATCCTCAGAGAGGGTATATGAGAGGTTATCCAAATATTGAATTATGGTACGTAGGAGGCTATCCCAAACCCAAATTGGACACGTAGATGGTTATCCCATTTCTAACATGTTATAAATGACTTCAGGGATATCCTTGATATATTATTTTCTACACTTATTTGTATGAGAAATATATAAATATATTTTCTAACAATGTTATAATCACATGGATCATGTTCTTTGATTCCATTATGATTCATGTATTATTAATTGCCATGATTTACTCTATTACCCATGATTATGATCTTTGATATGCAAGGTAGGGGTTTCAAATGTTTCTCTCATGTTCTCATACCCATACACTATTTTTATATTTATATCTCCCTTATTTTCCATTATTGAGCTTCTTATATCACCCTTTCTTATGTTTCCTTTTCCTAGTATATTTAGAAATGTATTGTGTATGATATTTCTAAAAAGGGTGATGGTTATGAAGAAATTTTTGGGATATGAAGTAGCTCACTTTTGGACTAGTTGTTTATGTATCTAGGTTTCCAAACGCACTATACCTAAATGATATTGACATGGATTGTTATATTATACAATTAATATTTATCCAATGACATGCAATATTTATTTTTACGAAGCATCAGTCTTTACACAATCATCTTGACTAATTGTTCTCTATCTGGCACCGGCTCCCCAATATTAAACATGAATAGTGAATTAGAGATCTCATACTTCAATGACCTCTCCATCTCTTGATAGATATATAGAAGGTGAGAAACGATGATATAAAAATCCATATGCTCATATCTCTTTAGAAGATCATTTTATATGGATGATAACCTGAAACATTATACATCCATTCGACAATTCACCTGGAACACATAAAGATATAATTCTTCCTCCCCAGCCTCTTTAGCAAGTGATTGAGAATGTGGGGATTCTATTATGTATATTTTCTATTCATGACATAGTATAACATGCAATTACATATAACAATCATAGAAATTTATTATGGATATAAGGTTATCATTATCTAGTATAGATTTTAGTGATATTTTAAATGTAATTTGGTATTACATTTTTAAAAATTAAGATAAGATAATTAATAATTTACTTTGATTAAAGAAACATATTAATAAATTTAAATTTAATTTAATTCCATCATTATCCCACTATTTTGTGACACATAATATCCCTCATAATCAGTTTTAGAATATCATGTTTCTTATATATTCTAGTTTAAATGTGATCTATATTCCCCTTCTCATAACCTATACATGGTCCTAAAAAGTCATTTGATGAGTTTTTTTTGTAGGCGTAACATACCAACTACATTAGCCTATAGTTCCTTGATTCGTTGAGTGGAAACCCCAACCATGAAATCATTTTTTATATATTTTCTTATCAATTTCCTAATGGTTACACCATTTTGTTCTTTGGAAGTCAACCCTTGATGTAAACCATGTTATGTTAACAATTGACTTTAAGATAAAATTTCCATGATAATTGAAATTATCCCAAATTTGATTTGTCAATCACTTTTATCTATGTAGTTTTTTGTAACTTTATTAGTGGAAGGATATAATGACTTGATATTTTAGTTTAGTGATTTATTTCATTATTAATAAATCACATTTTATCTTTTTCAAATTCCTTGTAAATATTAGTTAGATTTTACATAAGTTATTGGCCATGTGTGAAAATATATTCACGATCAATTTGGTTATATTTTATTCCATATCGCATGCCTTTTAATTCATCTACTAAGTGATCATAGAACATCAACAGAACTAAATATTTAACAATTAAATTGATATCAATTAAAATATATGTGGAATTATCATTAAATTATTTAATGGTTAACTTATCAGGTGGATGATAAAATAACCCTTGAACCTAGGGGAGAAAACCTTGAACCATAGCTTGATTCTTGTTATATCTTTACACATTTCTCTCCTATGTATCACCTCGATATGTTTCAACTAGGATCCTTGACTTGGACTGAATCCTCATTACTATGAGCTGCATCCTTACATAAAACTATACTTACATTAAGGTGAGGGGATATAATGTATTGGATAAAGTGGGTTTACAAAAAAGAAAACATGGTCATAATGCCCTTACATAAAAAGAAGGAGGGGTAGGTACAGAAGCCAAAATTTTTAATTTAATAATAATAAATTAAAAGAACTAAATCACATATAAAGGGATAGACTAATCTCATGATCTTATATAAACTACGAAACAAGATTATATTTTCAATTTAGTTATCAATTACATCGATTCATTCATTAATTATGCTAATGCTCCCTGAATTGGTCCACTTAATTCAATTTATCATAATTCCATCCATGAATCCTTGACACACTATAATCTATAATCATGAACAAAATATATTTCATTTAAAATTAATAGGTTAAAAAAATGTACTTGGATAAAACTATGTATGCCTATCCAAAATTTTAACATGGAAATTGATTTGATATTTAATTATCAATACTATGACATGGTATGTACTATCAAATAATTGAAACATAGAACACATGTGGATAGGTTTGATTATATATTTCATTTTCTCCATGAAAAACTTGGAACATTGTCTGTAAAAAACTACACAATTAGTACTATAGTACACTGTGTGTACTGTCTTCTTCGGGTGTCCACATAACACGCCTTGGGACTGGGCATGTTTCCTACTATGGATGAGATCATGGTAAATGATGGTAATATTAATACATGGTGTGTGGCCTTATATTTGTACAGTTTATTAGTCCCCATGTCGTGTATTTGATACACTAAAAGATGGGGCACCCCATGTTCTTGACCATGAGAAACTGAGTACTACACATTATGTAAAGTGTTTACATAGCATGTAGTTATTAAAGACACATGTCAGTCAATCTAGATATAAATTCTCATCCACTATTATTACATATTATATTCGATTTCATTGGATCTATCTGACTTTATCATGAGATATATATTCAGAATCATAATACACATCGTATATGTAGGGAGTGCATGCCATACACTCTAGTTTTTTCTAAGAAGTGCCTTTTAAACCTCTGGATGGTTTTGTCCAGAAATTTATTTGTCTTTTAAACCTTAACCATTTAAAAGTTATGTAATAAATAAAAAATAAAGTGAATATATGAAAATTGTTTATATTAAAACTCATTTATATAAATAAAATAAAATTAAAACGCATGAAGAAAAACAAAAAACAATAAAAACTTTTAAATTGAACATTTTACTGCTCTAATATCGACTATAGGTTTTAGGAAAAGTGGATGAATCATTTGATGGTATGAACTACTCATATATTAGTATTAATTTACGTGTAATTGTTTCCAAACATGATTAAAATTTCATGTCCTATAAACCCCATAGTTTACATATCTATATTAGAAGGCCTATATCGGAAGAGGAGAATCATTATATGTAATTTATAAATAATTTATGAGTATAAATAAAATTACATCAACTGATAATTCTATCTTATTTAATGATATTATTAACTACATCTCATCATAATATTGTCTTTTTGTAGGATCCATGTGTTGAATCCCTCTATTGGTGATCCAAATGTGAACTTTATTCTTTGAACGTCGTTGTATAATCATTGGGTGCTAGCACAACTAGAATTAATTACTTGTGTTGTCTGTGGTTTATCATGAAAATATTATTATTAAGGGAGAATAAACTCTTGATATTCTTTTAATGGATTGATAAAGGAGGAATAGAGAGTATGTTCTAGATATATAGATCAATATATAGGGCTTGAGAGAGTCTCTCTCTATCTGTTGTGTACACCAATAGTTGTTATGGAATGTTTTATAATTAGTTATTTATTATGAAAGGTGTAGTATTCGAAAATTTCACATGAGACCATTCCCAACTTAAAAATTCTTAGTTGGACCCATGTCTAATAGTAATAATATTATTATTAATTTCATGACATAAATAACACATTAAGAATATAATAAATATCATTTACACCATTTCCAACCAGAACATTAATCTTGCTCCTCTCTCCCTTAATAACATTTACCGATCCTTGAAGATTGAATATTTATTTAATAAATAAACACCACCATATTATTCATCAAAAAATATTATAAATATTATATTAAACAAACTAAAACATAAAAATTTATTATTATTATTTAAAACAATCAATATTTTGAATAAATTTCGATTAAATTATGGAGAACAAACAAACATGAAAAAATATTAATTATTCAATCTTTTAAAATTAAATTCATGAATTTAACTGAGATTATGAATACAATTAGTGTGAAAACCTCTAGGCCTCTAATTCTATGGCATTAGGAATAAACTTATAATATTCAAGATTAATATCTATAAATATTCCAGGTCACCCATATAGTAATAAGTTAATTCCCCAACAATATTAAAACTCCTATGACCACATAACATGTAATATAATCCATTTATCATGATGTATCAAATCAATAAAGTTTCATGACGGTGATATCAAACAATTTTATTATATTTTCTTTACTTAAATTTGCGGAAATGAACTCACCCACAAAAATCAAGGGGAATGGATTTATATATTAATTTAAATTTCCCTCAAAGGGCCTAATATATCAACACTTATTAAGGGATGGAAGGGATCTGTCATTTATAACATTATCCATTAATTCAATATCACTTAGGATGAACCCAACATAACCTACATCACCATTAGAATATTTTGTCATTTTTTTCATCAATAAATTAATGTAAGAAAATAATGATATCTATTAATGATAATATTAATTTATAAGTATCAATAAACACATAACCATATTGTGACATCCAATGACACATGGAAATGTGAATTTCTTATTAACGAGTCTATTATCATAACTTCCAGTACTGGATATTACCAAGGGTGAACACCATTAGAAGGCGTATCAATGTAATATGAGACTCATACCAATTATATCTATAATTTCTTGTGTCCATTTTGAAAATATCGTCAAGCTATAAAACACTATTCAAGAATGATGATGTGAAACCTTTTAGTTCTGATCATAGTAGATAACTTGTATGAAATTTTAGTAAAACTTATATTCTTAGGACATTATTACATAAATATGTCATGTAAATTAATAATTATGACGTGATAAGAAACCTCATTAAAAAAACATACCATCATGTACTAATAAATTTGGTTCTAGGGATCTAACTCCAATAGATACAATTTTCAAAGACGGTAACAAGACTGTCATTATTTTTTGAATAAAAATATACAAAGAAACCATTACTAATAATATTAGTCTTGATAATGGTGATGAAATCCTAAATCATTAATTCCTTAGATTCTAAATTGAAAATTTATACATGAGTTGTGTTTTATAAACTATTTTTCAGTTGTTGATCTTATGTGGTAATTACTATTAGATAATATTCATATTTTAAACATACATATATATATCGGTACTATGTGAAGGGAAAAACCTATGAAAAAAATATTGGACTCATTTTTCCTCACATTATTTCTATACAAAAAATATTATAATAGTAAAATGTATTTCAATAATAGTGGACCAACTAGCCACAATTTTTGAAAAAAAAAACGATGAAAAATTCTTTTTAATACCCAGAATGTAGGGTAAAACTCTAAAATATAATCATATCAAATATATTTTTATTTATTTCATTTATTATTATTTTTTGTTTCTGGGGAGCATTGGGATTTCATTACAGTCAATTTGGATAGTCTAGTGATTTGTTTTTTGGATTCTATGCATGGATTACACAAATATTTACTATACTTGATGATGTTTATCAATTTGTAATACAATACACTCAATGTTTTACAAATAAAATTCAATATATAGATTTTATATTAAGTTTTAATGAACATTTTTTATTATAGGGTTGAGTTTAAATGTTAATAATTTCATGGTATGGGGAGAGGCCATTAGAAAAAGAATCTAATCGAATTCTACAACTATAAACTTATTCGGTTATATATAATAATATTACACTAAAAACATATGTGAAAAACATTACTTATTTCTGTCAATGTTTTCGTAGTTTCTCAGAAAATGTAACTGAAAAGATTACGGTTATTAAATTTTAAAATTTAGGAATGATATCATATTCCATCAATAAACTATCATCCACAAAGTGGTATTTCTGATGATAATTAAAATTTCATTTAAAATATTTATTAATCCATTTATTATTTTGATTTTTCCAGTACTACCAGTACATTTAATAGTATACATATTAAAAATAGGAACCATTTTTTTAGAAATGAGTGGGTAGAATATATAATGTTAAAATTTATATACACATATGAAGAGTCATATTACTACAACTTCTTTTTTCAAAATTTACATCATTTTATCTATATTTTAGTTAATTATATTATCATTTTTATCTATTACTTGTATAGGTAATTTTCACAAAGATCGTGAAGAGGTGATATCATACAAAATTGATTCTTATCTAACTATTTTTTCTCTATGAAGAGCCAAAAATGATTATAGAAAAATAATTTCTTAACAAAGGATTCAAAATGGATGATCCATTTCATTAATGTTTGTTATCTTAATATATATATTTGTTCTTTATTGGATCTTTTTATGTACATTATTATTTGTTTTTAGTTTAAAATCAATCAAAGTGTACAATTTAATTTTACAAATGACATTTTAGTTAAAAATGTGCATCATTCACTAAAAACTGAGAAAACACACTTGGATTATATTAATAATTTAGGAAAATGATCCCAATTTCAATGGTTATATGTAGAAATCATCTTCCAATCAATCTGGAACATAGTATACCTGAAATGACACAAAGTGAATGTTTTCAATTTAAAATTAACAATTTAGTTCAATACACATGTCACTCAATAAAACTTGAGTAACAACTCTGACTATCTTGATATGTTAGTAAAAATATCTATAATTCTTTTCTAACATGTAGGAATCATGATCATATCAATTCGTCACATGGTGTGACTACTATGATTTAAAGTGCACATTTTTATTTAAAAGTAATTTTTTTTCAAAACAAAAACCACTCATTGAAAGCCGATCAATCATGCTAGATTTTTTTTATATATTAGTAAAATGAAACATAAGTCATTATTTACATATAGGAATTAGCCACATGCCAATATGAGACATGGTATGTCCAATATGAATTAAAGTATGTGTTTTTATTTAAAAGTGACAATTTAGTTCAAAACAAACATCACTCACAACAAACTGTGATGAAATTATTAAATTGTCATGATATTTTAGGAATGTGATCCATAAATAATTTTTTAAATGTTCGAATCAATCACATGTTAATATGACACACAGTGTTCCTGATGTGACTTGAAGTTTATGTTTTCATATTAAAAGGGACACTTCAATTAAAAACATTTTTCACTCAATAAAAACCAATAAGACACACTTTTTTGGCCATGATAATCTATAAATACCATCTATACACTATTTTCACATGTATGAATCAACCAAAAGTTAATTTGACACATAGTGTGCTTGGTATCACTCAAAGTGTATGTTTTCAATTTAAAAAAGAAATTTTAGTTAAAAATTGTTCCACTCACTAAAAATAGAGAGAACCCCATGCATTTTCATGATGTTTTAGGAAAATGATCCAATAGTCATTTGTGACATCTATGAATTGAAAACAATTTAATATGACACATGGTGTTATTAATATAATCCAGTGTTTGTGCTTTCAGTTTAAAAAATGATCATTTAGTATAAAACAAGCATCACATACTCACAAATGAGAAAACACACTTATATGGTCTTAATACTTTAAGTAAATGATCCATAATCTATTTGGGTTGTGTAAAAATCAGTCACACATCAATCTAATACACTTTATGTCTCATATGACTGAGAGTTTGTGTTTTGATTTAAAATTTATACATTAATTAAACTCACACATCCCATACTTAAAACTAATAAAATGTTCTTAGGTTGTCTTGTTACATTAGAAAATTATCCCGTTATCATTTTAGACATGTTGGAATCAACCACACATCAATCCAATACATTGTGTTCCCAGTATGAGTCAATGATTACATTTTGATTTTAAAAGTAACATGTTAGTTCAAAAGTTTTGTTAATTACAAATAAATAATTAAACACAATTGTATTTTTTTAATAATTTAGGATATTGATCTATAAGACATTGGTGGGGTATAAGAATTTTATACACATCAATCTAACACACAGTGTGGCCGATATGATTCGAAGTTCATTTTTTTATTTAAAATCTAAATTTTAGTACAAATAAAACTTCACATACTCAAAACTGATAATATATTCTCTAATTGTCTTGATATAATAGAAAAATGGTCCATGATTCATTTTTTATGGGTATGAATTGGTCGTATCTTAATCTGACACATGGTGTGACCAGAATGACTTGAAATCGATTTTCCTGTTTAAAAGTGGAATTATTGTTAAAAATGTTTCTCAGTATCTAAAATCCAATAAAACACATTTATATTGTTTTGAAACTTTAGTAAAATAATCAATAATTCAGTTATTACATTTATCAATCAGTCACCCATCAATATGATGCATGGTGTGACCTATATAACTCAAAGTGTGTGTTTTCAATTTAAAATTACATTTTAGTTAAAAATAGTTAACTCACTAAAACCCAATAAAAAACATAAATTGTCATGATATTTCAGAACAAATATCCATAAATCTATTTTTGATGAGTATAATGCAGTCAAACATCATTCTCTAACATTATAAGATTGGTATGCCTCAAATTTTGTGTTTTCAATTTAAAAATTTCATTATAGTTAAAAACATGTGTCACTTACTTAAAACCAAGAAAAAATACTCAAATATTCTAAATACATTTGGAAAATGATTCTTAATTTATTTTTGAAATATATGAATCAACTTCACATCAGTCAGATACATTGTGTTTCTAGTATGACTCAAAGTAATTTTTTTTCTAAAATTGAAATTTTGGTTCAAAAGATGTGTGACATAATCAAAACATAGAAAATGATTTCATATTTTTTTGATACTTTAACACAATGATCCTTATGTTAATTTTTTAATTTATGAATTTTTATTAATTTAATTTGATGCTCGGTGTGACCGGTATAACCTAAAGTGTGTGCTTTTAGTTTAAAGTGTAATTTTAGTTAAACACTCATGTCACTCACTGAAACCTATCTAAATAAAGATATATTGTTTTAATTCTTTATTAAAATTATCCATTATTCATTTTGGATATTTTTCAACTAGTTTCACTTTAATCAAAAAGAAATTGTGAATATTATGAAATAAATTGTATTTTTCATTTTAAAATCACATCTTAGTTAAAGCACGTCACTCATTGAAAATAGTGAAAAAAACTCAGATTGTCTTGATATTTTAGGAAAATAAACCATAAATAATTTTGGATGAGAAAGAATCATCCATACATAAATTTGATATATGATTTTATAGGTATGAATCAAATTTCATGATTTATGTATAAGAATTACATTTTGGTAGAAAACATATTTCACTAAATGAAAACCCAAAAAATAGTCTTTGATTATCTTGATACTTTAGGAAAATGATTTATAAGTCATTTTATATGTGTTGGAATAAACCAAACGTAAATCATAAACACAGTGTGTCCAATATGAATCAATGTGTTTTTTATTTAAAATTGACGTTTTAGTGGGAAACATGCACGACCTACTCAAAATTGACCAAATAGATTTAGATTATTTTGATACGTTAAGAAAATGATCCATATATATAATTTTTGATGTGTAGAAATAAGTTTCACCTCAATCTAGTATGCATGTGTGATTGGTATGACTTGAAATGTGTCTTTTCAGTATAAAAGTGAATGTTTAGTTAAAAACAGATTTCACTTAATGAAAATAGAAAAAACACACTTCTATTGTTTTGAAAATTTTGGAAAATGATCTATAAGTCATTTGTGATATATAGGAATCACTCACATTTAAATGCGATACACGACATGACTAGTATTATTGAAATTGAATGTTTTTAGTTTAAAAAATTCATTTTTTGTTAAAAATGTTTCAATTACTAAGAACGAAGTAAAAAAAATAATATTAACATGACGTTTTAGGAAAACTATTCACAAATCATTTGTAAAAATAGGATTCAGTTGCACGTCATTCTGATACATTATGTGACTGACAAATCTTAAAGTGTTGGTTTTTAGTTTAAAAAAGACATTTTAGCTAAAAACGTGTTTTATTCATTGAAACCCCCAACAATACACTCAAATTGTCATGATATGTTAGGAAGGTGGTGCATAAATCATTTCTGATCTATAGAAATTAGTTTTAATTCAGTTTGACCCATGGTGTGGCTGGTAAGAATCAAAGTGCATTTTCTTATTTAAAATTATCATTTTAGTTTGGAGGTCCCATCACATACTCAATATCGATAAAATTTGACCATATTGTCTTGATACATTATCTTGATTATTCACGAATCAATTATGATATATAGGAATCAACTACATGTTAATCTAAAACATGTTGTGTGATGTATGACTCAAAGTTTGTGTTTTCAGTTTAAAAGTGACATTTTATAAATTAATTGTATCATATTTATGATGAATTTATTTGTTTATACTATTAATAACATAAAGATTCTTTTTTATATAGGTACACTATTTTTTTGAGAATGGGTTGTTTATTTAGCAACTGGTAGCATGATCAGATGCTTTTGAGATGGGGTCCAAAGACAACAATACAATTTTTTTTTAATTTTTTGATGTTTTTGAAAAATTGTTCGTACAAAATAATTATACATAACAATGTTTGAAATTATTATAATAACTGAATGGTGTTTTTAATATGATTTTAATTTAATTGAAATTAAATTCTATATTTGTTTTTGTAGTGTATTGTAATTTCAGTAGTAGGCTGCTTTCGTTTGGCTTTAATCACAACTATTTATATTGCTAATTAAAGGGATAACATTAGCATCATTTTTTTAATGCTGATTATGGGATATATTATCAAGGCTATTTTTAGTGTTGATAAAATCTATCATCTTTTAAGGTCACTTAAATCGTCATTGATTTTTGTAGTGTTTATAAAGGGGTATTTTATCAAAAATATTTATAATGATGATAAAATCAGTGACCTTTTAAATATACATACATCATCATCATTTTTCAGTGCTAATGAATACAATTTATAGCACTGATAACGATTAAATCTATAGTAGTGGCTTCGGCATCCAACTACACGGTATATACATTTATGGAGTAGGTACCATCCACTTTCTGAAGGGAAGTTATTATCCACTTCCCTCATTGAAAAATAATTTGTGTCAGACAGTGTATCTCACCCATATAATAAGGTGAAAAATGATCCTCCGCACACACTATGTTGGAGAAGAGGTGGATTAATGTTATGCCATAAACTGATAAGGGAAAACATTACACATGGAATTAAAATAATTATTTTTAATCAATGGTGGTTCTTAAACTACAACTAATTTCACATAATCATCATTAAATGATTATTTTACATTATATTTTAGAAGTTTTTAGACGATGAATATCATCAATAATTGATTGTTAATGAAGCTATAATTTGTGGTTTTGGGATATTTCCTTGAAACATTAATAAAACATATTACTAAATGTTGTATTTTCAATAGTGTGATGTTGGGGTATTAGTTTGAGTTTGAGTGGGTTGTTTCATTCGTTTATTCTAAATTGTTTACTACGTTATTTAATTAGTCATTCTTAAGTTGAGGTAATTTTGGAGACCAATACTTTTCTACTCATAAGGTTTCCTATTACACAGGGGCTACTACTTTGTATCAAAAGAAGGGAATCTCTTCTATGGGATATGATATGGATAATAATTGGAAGGATCCTTCTGGAAATAAGGTTGGATATGGTGCATATGGAATTTCCTGTTTAAATATGGTTATTGTAAACTATATGGACATAGAAGATGTGGATTTTGTACATGATATTGTATTTAAAGGTGTAAATATAAGCCTATATGTGCCTCCTTTTAGGATTAAACCAGGAGGGGATGATGCTCCTACCTATATTGTACCAAATTTTTGTAATGGAGGTAGTGAAGATGTTTCCAAATAATCTAACTCTCCTATTTTGGAAAGTAACATGAAAAATGGTGTCCATGTTTCCTATTACAATAATGAAAATTTGTGTTCTGGGGTGGAGCAGTGCGGAAATTATCTTTCAATCACTATTCAAAAATTTATTACTATGATTGACTCTATTGAAACCTCTAATTTCAATATTTTCTATGATGAATGTGTCAATAAGATTCGGGGTGTTATTTTTAATGTGGAGTTGGTTAAAGGCGCTAATACACCATTGAATGAACACTCCATGTGACAGTCTGTTGTGGTAATGTCTATTTGGATTCATATGGAAGAAACTTATTGGCTTATAAATCCACCAATTTTCATCCGGATAAGGTGGCCGATTAGGGGACTATGTAGGTGCTGATAGTTTCTTCAAATGAGATATATGGTCTTTTAGACTTCTCATCCAATGTCATTGATGTTGATACTCAACCTTTTGATGTGGTTCCAGAGTCATTAGTCATTAAGGAATACATTGTGGGAAGCTGCAATGTGGAGAAGATGAGGCAGTGGAGTGAATATACTGGACAAAAAGACTCCCTAGACAATATAACCCATAAGGTGGTTGAAGATACACATAAGGTGATACATGATAAGGAACATTTCTAGGATTTAGCACCTAAGGTGGGTGGTTAACCATACTCCTTTTCCAAGAACATTGAAGAACGAGCTCAATCATATAATATTTATGAATAAGAGGCTTTGAGGGATAAGGAGGATGCTGTCAATGATTATTGTGGTTGTCCATGGGTCACCCCAAAATGGATAAGAGGAATACATCCTTAAAGTCATGGTAGACATTAGATAAATAATTTCCCTTCTCTTATAAGTATAGTATATTCTAGCATCTACTTTTGGTTTTCATGGCATGAGTAACATGTTCTTCATGTAACAACCCCTCCCTTATTTCATTATCATTTTATTAAATAAATTTCCAAGACCATGGGTGTTTAAGCCTATGGTTTTCACTGTTTGGAGTAATATTGGGTTTATTATCACTTTTAATATGATCACCAATTTATTATCCATTTAATTACAGTATTAAACAATAACTATTATATAAATAATATACCTACCTATATTTATATTCATATATATTTATTTAGTTACTAATCAGTGAATATTATTTAATATTTAATGAATAATTTGTATAAAATATTATTTAATTAATTAATTAATATTACATATATATTAATAAATTATTATTATCCCACATAATAATAATCACTTTTCACAATGTAATAATTTATCTGTACAGTGGAGGGGTCTGTATGTGGAAATTTAGACAATATTAATTTCTCTTCACATGAGTGGGTGTGGATAAGGAAATCCAATTGCAATGTTACAAAATGACAAGGTTTCACATTTCTATGTTCAGAGAGGAATTGAATTGAGTGTTTATTATGTGAGAATTTCCTTCATTTAGAGAGTCCTGGAAGTTGGTAGAGCCTCCTCCTTGATCCTTGTCCACCGAATTGGATGCCATGTAGTACCCAATGCTGAGTTGAAGAGCTACTTCACCACCAAAATGGCACAAAAATTCTTTAACATGTGTTTTATGGACCCCATTTCATGTTCCACAAGGTGAAATTTCCTATTCATCAGTGGATAAAACTATATAAAAAATTATAATAAATTCTACACCACCTTAGTTTGTGAATCCTACTGGTGCGCTTCCATAAGCACTCTCATCTACTTCGATAAGTGTAATAATATCATGTATTGTAGGGATTTCTCATTTTAGTATTTATAAGAGTTTTTTTTCATGTAGTGATGCAGAATACATGTGTTGGAATCCCACATGCTCTCATCTCTGAAATCAAGAAGTCGGTGATTCTTAAAAAAGGAACGAATCACACCTTTTCATGGTCCTCTCAGACCCCTTTCTCTTTCTTTAATTAATTTTTTATGTTTCAATGTTGTCCTCACTAATATTCCTCATTCACATTAGGGCATGGAATCCATTCCCTTTACATAAATAAAAAAACCAATCCCTCCAAATTTAACACTAAACACTGTTTTTTCATTTCAAAAAATTACAAAAAAATTATGTCTATATTTAATGAGAATAAAAAAACCATTTATCATTTCATATTGGGTTCTCACACATTAGGCTATGATTTAACTAGAGTTATTATCATGTTAAACTACCATAGCTAGAATCTTTTACTATACAAAAAAATGGGATTTAATAGTGCTAAAAAATCCTTATTATTCTAAGTACTGTTTAAAAAGGATCCTTTTATCTGTAACACCCCAATATTTCATAGTATGTTATCCTTTCAAATTAATTCAATAACCAACGCAACACGCAACAACGAGTTTGAGCGCACCACAACATACCAAACTAGCCATTCAAAAAGCAGTTATGAATAGTGTAGACATAATTTTGAATTTTATATACTCTATAAAATTTTAGAATCCATATCATGTGTTTCTTAGACATAATATAAGAACAAATTCATTTTTTCAGATAAAAGAAGTATTTTTCAAAAAATGAAATTTTAACGCCTTTTAATGGAGAGCCCTTTTTAAATCCAATATTTGAAACTTTTATATATTAAATTAGACAAAATAAACTTCTTCTTTAGAATCAGGACATGAAAATTTAGTTTTGATAATTTTTTTTGTGTTTTTCTGATAACCATCATATTTGGGTGAATAGTGAAAAATACTAAATTTTAACTAAAACAAATTTTTTAATAAAAATAATTTATAGTTTTTAATTATAAATTTTAATAGTTTGGAAGTATAATTGGATTATATTTTTATCAATTAGTAAAATTTTGGTCATTATAAGTAATTTCACGACTAAATTTTTCATAAACACATGTCAATTTTTTGATAGTTTTTACTTTTTTAAAAACCCACATTTTGGTTTTGATAAAGGAAATTAATTTTAAATTAATAAATTCAACTTCTATGTTTTGATTTTGATAAAATAGACTTCATTTTTAAATTAGTAATATCAAAATTATCATAGAATTAATTTCTTGTATTTTTCTAAAAACTTTCAATTTTTGATGAATAGTGAAAAACACTGAGTTACTGTTTAAAACCAACTTTTTATTTATTTTATTTAGATTTTTTAGGTCAAAATAGATATATAATACCTATATAAGTTCAATGAAATTCATTTGAGACATTTTATAATAATTTTAGATAAATAAAAAATTTATTGAACTTTTTACCGTCTTTTACCCTCCTCCTAGGAGCATTTACAAATTGGCATAAAACTTAATTTTACCACTTCTATGAGTTGAATTTAAAAAATCTCAGAGACAAGGTCTACATCAATATGTAAAATGTGGTTCAATGAGATGAAAATAATTCTTGGTGAATAGTAAGTTTTCACTTGTATTTTCCACGGTTAAAATTATATAGGGCAATTAAAGGTACAAATGATATTATTATTACCCTAACACCAGTACTAATTCTATTGGATAAGATAATTCGACCAAAAACAACCTTAGGAATAAAATATGATCCTTTAGGTCCACTTGGATTAGATTAGGAAATTTATTATTATTTTATTTAAAGAAGAGTTTAAAGTGTTAAATTCAATGTTTAATAACTAAACCATTTTTAATAAAGGGTATACATAAGATAAATTATACTATAAATATTCATTAGAAAGATAAAAATATTTCCTACATAATGGTATTTTATTTATAATTTTTAGATATTTAATAATTAAATTTATTTATGACACAACGATGATGAAGTAATTAATTTTTTAATGAAAGATAAAAATAATTGGTATTATAAATATCCAAATAAATATAATTAGAGACTTTTGATGAATTAAAATACTTTTATATGTTAATATTACATGTTAAAATAGATTAAATGAATTTATTTCTAATTAATAATTTTTTTAGGACTTTAACATAAATCAATTACTAAATAGTGTCAAAACTGACATAGAAGAGTTTTTAAAAAAAATATTATATTATTAATTGATATAATATTCCTAAAAATATAAGTTTTGTCCAAATGACATTGATATTCTTATATATATCAATAATGAACCACTTGGGAAAAGTCAAACTATTTATCTAAGAGTTAAATCTAAAAGTTAAGGTAAATATGGTGACACAAACCTATCTAAAACCTATTGGATTAGAGGATTTCCACCTATTCCAACCCTATTATTGAGAGAAATAATGCTGGTGCCATTATAAACCGAATATTAATTTTCTATAAAATAATATTTAAAGTTTTTCTAAGGTTCCCCTCACCCCTCTTATAAAAGGTCACTTCCCCTTCTCTCAAATTCACACCTCTAAAGCCATTTGGATCAGCCAAACCCTGCCCAAATATCCTACCAACTTCCCTCAATTCATCCTAGAGGCATTAATTTGGTCATATATACAACCTATGAGGCCCTTTTGATCAAATCATAAGGAAAAACCTGAATAAGAGGTAAATATTTCATCACCTCTTTCAAGTTCTTTTCTTCTTCCAGTTCCTCTTTCCTTTTTATTTCCATTCTAAAATAATAACTCCTGTATCAGTTATATAATTTGAAGTTATTATAAAAATGGTGCAACCATATTCATTATTCTATCCTTCGTATGATTGAAAAAGTCACCATATGTGCGTACGTACGGCTTACCGTCTCCACGTCGTGGTGCAGTTTGTCATTCAACAATTAACTGTTTGGATGGGTATAATAATGATGTGTAATTTATGTAAATAATAGATATAACATGTTAATAATTATGTATATATGATATAACATCCAATTACATACGATCTCACCATAAATATTATGATATTTTCGCTCATGCATACGTACAGATTACTGTCTCCACGAATGCGATGAGATTCATTCCGCATCATAACCATTCAAGACTAATTTTCATTTGATGATTAAAAATAATGTTTAAAGACATGTTATCATTCTGGATATGAACAATATACATCCTATATATAAAAAACACAACTTATGTATCAAAACATATAATGGAAAACGAATAAGTTAACACCCGAAACGACGATAATACTAAAATATTATTAATAAAGGAATATTAAATGAACATATATGATATCATATTTATGTATATGGCTCTTTTATAATTTAATAAAAATGATTTCACCATTATACAGAAGGTTAAACTACCCTCTACTATGAAAAATTATAAGGTAAGGGTTAATTCTATAATATCTTCATTATTCGATGTTGTTTATATGTAATTATATACTGGGACCTATTTACCATCCCCATCCGTGTTTTCTTAAAGAATTATTTCAAATTTTTTTACTATTTAATATAAAATGGGTTAAAGTCATTTATACCCTTATTTTACCTTATATGTTTATGAACGGAATCTTTCCGTCATTTTCTAAATAAGGTACTTTATGACCTTTTTGAAAAAATTAAGGTAAGAATGTTTTTTTAACTTATACGGAAGGTGCATCTATTTTCCGCCATTTTAACATCGCCAAAGATTCCCTTAAAATCTCATAAGAATATTTTCAAAATAAATGTTTTGTTAATAATTATTTGACTCTTAAATGATTTGAAAATAGAAAGATATATTTCTCTCAAATAGTTTTGATTTCATCTAGGTCAACATCCTTTGATAAATTTTACACTTGTTTGAAGTTGATTTATTATGAAACAAATCTTCCATATTGTATTTATGATTTTGTGATATGTTTGAATGTGGATGAGTTATTTTTATTCCATTCATGGTTTTTGGTTAAAGTATTGACATTTTGTATGCTAGTTTTAATACGAATGTTTATGTTATATATCCACCTCTTCTTAAGATGAATGTGTTGGACTAGTATTTTCCAGGTCGTGGACTGGTAAAAGTAAGCCCTCCGAGTTGGGGTTTTGTTATAGTAGACCCTCCGTGTTGGAGTCCAGTTACAGAGGCTATCTAGGTTGGAGTCCGGTTATAGAGGCTCTCCGGGTTGGAGTCTGGTTACATAGGCTCTGCGGGTTGGGGTCCGGTTAGAGTTATCCCCTAGGTCCTAACACAAGGCCTTGACACAAAAATTAAATTCCGGCATTATGAATTCCATCATTATAAAAGTGTCTATTGATATTTAATGTGATTATTAGACTAGTATAATATCCATATGTAGAATAAAATGGAATTATTGTATTTTATATTTTCCATATTATACTGAAGTTCTAGTTTAAAAGGATTTTGTTTTAGTCTTATACATTACCTTAAATGATTATTCTTATTTAAGAATGTTTCCGCTATATTGTTATCCTTACTGAGCATCTGAGATCATCCCTTTCTATGGTTTATTTTTACCAGGATGCGAAGAAGTATATTATGACTGACCTACAGGGAAAGTCTTAGGTATATGAGTGTGACCTATGTATACAATGTTGTTGTAGTTTTTCATTTTATTATGTAATGTAAACCTTATGAATGTATCTAGTATTTCCAAGTATAATAAATTAATCGGTCTTTCAAGACATGATTCCTTGTATCACGCCAATGTTATGTAATAATGCATCGACTCTGGGTAACTAGGGTCAGGGCGTTACAGTTGGTATTAGAGGAAGTTTAGTACAAACGTTGGAAGCTTGATTTAGATAAACTCTAATTAGAGAAAAATAACCTAAAGTAGACACTGAGGATTATTATAGAATAAGATCCTAGAATTTTGGTAATGTAGAGATTTGGTGAGTTTTCCAAGAAATACATCCCTATCTAGATATGAACAGGTATAGGTGGCCATGGAAAAGATGTACCTGGGGGTAAAATCCGAAAATACTGCTTTGACCTAGACTCGAATGGGAACTGGTGCACGAAAACAGGCCTTACTGCACTCTTGGTTACGACACTCCCAGGTGATATGCTTAGGATAAATCTCTTTTTCATTACAAACCATTATTAAGGATTTAGGAGTATATATCTCCTCAAATAAAACATTTTTATGATTTTGGATTATATCCATAAACTGTTTAATTTATGTTATGTATTTTACAAGTTTGTAATTATGCATTTCGATTTATAAACTGACCTAGTGTATGCAATTGTTTAGAAATGGCGCCTAGTAGTAGGAATGGGAACTCCAAAAATACGTATGATCCAAAGAGTAAGAAGGATCATATATTTCAATGTATTAATCCAACATTTAGAAGGGAAATAGTCTCCCACGTATTTTCAATATATGAGGAATGAGTATCATGTGTTAATATGATAAGTAAATAATTCTCTCAGTCCTATGGTATTGAAGGGAAGCAAGAGAAGAAAAGGATGGTAGAGAGAAATATGGATAAAGGGAAGAGGGGAAAGAATGATTTTCCCATATGTGATAACTATGTAAAGAATCAACTTAGTAAATGCTTGAAGGGAATTTGAGTTTGTTATATGTGTGTAGAAAAAGAACACCAAGTACGTGATTGCAAGGGTATGAAAAATGTTTCAAATGTAAAATGCTTCATCTCTAAGGAGTTGGGACACTACGCAAATCAATGTCCCAATCATTAAAGTATACTAAAAATGATGCTATTGGATAATAATAAAGTTATGATATTACCATAGATGAAGGGGAATGACTAGTGTTCTTATGTTTTTACTAAATAATTATGTCTTTCAGTGTTGTATCGATGATATATCGGTTATATGAATTATGGAAATAAATAAGGATTTTACTACAGTTCTATTTCATTGAGGATTTATGATTAAATGGTTCTATGAAAAGTGACTCAAAAAGAAGATAAATTTCGGTAAAATACATGGCCGGAGGAAAGATAAACCTTAATATGGTCATGATACTAAGGTAGTAATTTTTGAATAAGATATGGTTGATTTGGATAAATTATATTGGATATTCATGACTACCTAGGAACTAATTAATTGTTAGTTTATTTCATCATTGTTGGAGTATTAAAACTTTTTGGATATAAAGAATATATCTAGTATTCTATTAGGAATAAAGGAGAATGAATGTAATCAATAAGGTTTTATGAAAATTCAGGGAGTCACCCTGTTTTAAATGAATATATGATGAAGGTTATTACGTGGGAAAAAATATCTTCATTGTGTTTACCTTCCTTATAAATTTTGGACTGTAAGTTTCGAAAAAAGTATTTTGGAAAAGTCTAAAGGTTGGAATGGATTAATTTTTAAATTGGATACTATTTTTAAGGTTAAAGCATTTATTAAGATTATCTTTGGATTGTTATAAAAATTACAACTCGGAGGTCGGGTGACAACACGTCGCGTCCGGCATGGACACGAGACTTGAACCCACAACCAAAGGGCGACAAGGGTGCATCACCTACCACTAGCATACATGATTTCATGCTTTGCGTAATGTAGATTTTTTAAATTTTCTGACAAATGAATTATAAATTCATTATTTTTGGAACCCTATACGATTATGAAGAAATAGAATATTTTTAAATTTTATAATTTATTGGAGTGAAAGATAATTTTGCTGTAGGAATTAGTTGGAGGATAATACACTACATGTAAAGTATATATATATATATATATATTCCCCTCTTATTCTATGAATAAATTTATTATTAAAATTTAGGGAAGGGATTTTAAAACCGAAAATGTGTTATCCTAATACCTTATTTTTTTTTGAACCGATGATATTTTAAATCATCAAAGATTGATGGCTTTGAAGCCCTCAATTTTACAATAGTTTGTGATTGATGACTGCAATAACTACCTATAAATATTTATGTGTTTCCTCTAATTATGTGTCTCTAATTTCCACCATTGTTCTCTTAATTTAGATCATAATTTGGTGGTGACTTTTCATTTCCCTTTCCCTCTTATTAAGACTAAATTTTATTAACCTAATTTCCGATGTGGGTCTTCCACAAAGGTATTTTCTATTTTTAACATTTTATTTTCTATAAACAATTTCAAATTGTGAGGACACAGTTTATTTAAGTAGGGGAGAATATAACACCCCAATATTTCATAGTACATTATCTTTTCAAGGTAATTCAATAACTTACGCAACATGCAACACCGAGTTTGAGCGCACCAAAATTTACCAAACTAGCCGTTCAAAAAGCGGTTATGAATAGTGTAAACTGAATTTTGAATTTTATATACTATATAAAATTTTAGAATCCATATTATGTATTTTTTAGAGATAATATAAGAACAAATTCATTTTTTTCAAATAAAAGAAGTATTTTTCAAAAAATGTAATTTTACCGCCATTTAATGGTGAACCCTTTTTAATTCCAATATTTGAAACTTTTATATATTCAATTTGAAAAAATAAACTTATTATTTAGAATCGGGATATAAAAAGTTAGTTTTGATAAATTGTTTTTGTTTTTATTATAATTTTCATATTTTGGTGAATAGTGAAATATACAAAATTTTAATTGAAAACAAATTTTTTAATAAAAATAATTTATACTGTTCAATTATACGTTTTAATGGTTTGGAAGTATAATTACATTATATTTTTATCATTTAATACAATTTTGGTCATTATAAGTAATTTCACAATTAAATTTGACATATACACATGTCAATCTTTTGATAGTTTTTACATTTTTAAAAACCCACCTTTTGGTTTTGACAATGGGAATTAATTTTAAATTAACAAATAAAAATTATTTGTTTTTAATTTGGTAAAATAGAGTTTGTTTTTGAATTCAGAATATCAAAATTCGGTTAGGGTGAATTTTTGGTATTTTTCTGAAAACATTAAATTTTTGATGAATAATGAAAAACATTGAGTTATTGATTAAAACCAACTTTTAATTTAAATAATTATATATTTTATTTAATTTTTTTAGGTAAAAATAGATATATAATACCTATATAAGATCAATTTAATTAATTGGATTGATTTTATAATAAGTTTAAATATATAAAAATTTTATTAAACTTTTTACCGTCTTTTTCCCACCTCCTATGAGAATTTACAAATTTGCGTAAAACTTAATTTTACCGCTTCTGTGATTTGAATTTCAAAAATCCGAGAGACATAGTAGAAATCAGTAAGTAAAATGTGGTTCAATGAGATGAAAATATTTTTTTGGTGAATAGTATCTTTTGACTTTTATTTACCACGGTTAAAAGTAAATAGGGTAATTAGAGGAAAAAATGACATTATTATTACCCTATCACATGTCCTAATTCTATTAGATAAGTGTAATTTGGCCAAAAACATCCTTAGGAATAAAATATGATCCTTTAGGTCCACTTGGATTAGATTTGGACATTTATTATTTTTTTATATAATGAAGAGTTAAAAGTGTTAAATTCAATGTTTAATAACTAAACCATTTTTAATATAGGTTTCTACATAAGGTAAATTAGACTATATTTATTAATTAGAAATATAAAAATATTTCCTACATAATGGTATTTTATTTTTAATTTTTATACATTGACTAATTAAATTTATTTATGACACAACGATGATGCAATAATTACTTTATTAATGAAAGATTAAAATAATTGATATTATAAATATCAAAATAAATATAATTAGAGAGTTTTGATTAATTAAAATAATTTTATTGGTTAATATGACATTTTAGTATTGATTGAATTATTTTTTTCTAATTAATAATGTTGTTTGTACTTTAACAAATATCAATTACTAAATAGTGTCAAAATTGACATAAAATAGTTTTTAAAACAAGTATTATATTAATAATTGATATAATATTCCTAAAAATCTAAGGATCAGTCAAATGAATTAAATAAAGTTATATATATCAATAAGGAACCACTTGGGGTTATCTTTAATGTTTATAGTAAGTTTATTATCCATATAATATAAAAATACAAAGAGACATGGTAAATGTAAAACTATTTAACTACTAGTTAAATCTAAAAGATAAGGTTAATATGGTGACTAAAACCTATCTAAAACCTATTGTTTGATATTATTTCGACCCATAACCCACTTATCATCGAAATAAATCATTTTGGAGCCATTATAAACCAAATATTTATTTTTTATAAAATTATATTTTAAGTTTTTCCTAAGGTGCCCCTCACCCCTCTTATAAAAGGGCACTTCCCCTTCCCTCAAATTCACACCACCACAGCCATTTGGCTCAGCCAAAACCTGCCCAAATATCCTATAAACTTCCCTCACTTCATCCTAGAGGCCATCATTTGGTCAAAAAGCCAACATAAGGATCAATTTTGATCAAATCAAAAGGAAGAACACAAAGAAGAGGTAAATATTTCATCACATATTTGAAGTTCTTTTCTTCTTCCACTTCCTCTTTCCTTGTTATTTCAATTATAAAATAATAAATCCAGTATATTCTATATACTGGGATGTTATTATAAAACTTTTACAACCATATTCATTATTATATCGATCATATTAATGAAAAAGTCACTATACGTGCGTACGTATTACTTACCATCTCCACACCATGGTGTAGTTTTTCATTCAACACATTACTATTTTTATGGGGATAATAATGATGTGTAATTGATGTAAATAATAAATATAACTTGTTAATTATTCTGTACTTATGATATACCATCCAATTATATACGATCTCACCATTAATATAATGATATTGTCGCTCGTGCATACGTACTGATTACCGTCTCCACGAAAGTGATGAGATTCATTGCCCATCATAAACATTCTAGAATAATTTTCATTTTATGATTACAAATAATGTTTAAAGACTTTATATCATTCTTGGTATGAATAAGATACATCTGATTCATAACAAACAAGGCATATGTATCAAAACATATAATGGAAAATGAATCAGTTAACACCCGAAACGACGATAATACTAAAATTTATTTACAAAGCAATATTAAAAGATCATATATGATATAATATTTTTGTATAAGGTTATTGTATAATTTAATAACAATTATTTCACCATTATACAGGAGGTTAACCTACCCTCTACCAAGGAAATGTTCTAGGTAAGGGTTAATTCAACAATCTTTTCATTATCTGAGGTTTTTTGTACGTTATTATCTACTAGGACCTCTTTATCATCCACATCCGTGTTCTCTTAAAAATGTATTTCAATTTTTTTTACTATTTAATATATAGTGGGTTAAAGTCATTCATACCCTTATTTGACCTTATTTTTTTAACAGAATGTTTCTGTAATTTTCCAAATAAGCTACTTTATGACCTTTTGACAAAATTAAGGTAAGAATGTTTTTTAACTTATATGGTAGGTGAAGCTATTTTCCACTGTTATAACATCGTAAAAGCTTCCCTTACAAGATTATAAGAATATTTTCAATATAAATATTCTCTTTCTAATTATGTGACTCTTAAATGATTTCAAAATATAAAGATATATTTCTCTCAAATAGTTTTGATTTCATCTATGTCAACATCCTTTGATAAATTTTACAGTTTTTTGAAGTTGTTTTATTATGATATAAATCATCCATATTGTATTTAAGGTTTTGTGATATGTTTGAATATGGATGAGTTATTTTTTTTCCATTCATGGTTTATGGTTAAATTATTGACATTTTGTATCCTAGTTTTAATACGAATGTTTATGTTATATTTGACCTCTTCATAAGATGAATGTGTTGGACTAGTATGTTCCGGGTTGGGGACCGATAAATGTAAGCCCTCCGAGCTGGGTTCCAGTTACAGCAGACCCTCCGGGTTGGAGTTCAGTTATAGAGGATCTTCGGGTTGGAGTCCGGTTGTAGAGGCTCTCCAGGTTGGAGTCCGGTTACCGAGGCTCTTCGGGTTGGGGATTGGTTACAGTTAGCCCCTAGGTCCTGGCACGAGGCCTTGACACAGAAATTAAATTCCGAAATTATGCATTCCATCATTATGAGAGTGGATATTGATATTTCATGTGATTATTAGACTAGTAGAATATCCATGTGAATAAGTAAATGGCATTATTTTAATTTGTCTAAGCCTTATTATGCTGAAGTTCTAGTTTATAAGGCTTTTGTTTTAGTTTTATACGTTTCCTTAAAGGTTTATTCTTATTTAAGGAAGTTTCTTCTATATTGTTATCCTTACTGAGCATCTGAGCTCACCCCTTTCTATGTTTTATTTTTTCTAAGATTCGAAGAAGTATATTGTGACTGACCTACAGGGATAGTCTAATGGATATGAGTTTGGCCTACATAGAAAATTTTGTTTTAGTTTTTCATTTTATAATTTAATGTAAAAATTATGAATGTATCTTGTATTTCCAAGGCTAGTAAACTAATCGGTCTTTCGAGACACGATCTTTTGTGATCATGCCAAGGTTAGGTAATAATGCACTGACTCTGGGTAAGTATGGTTGGCACGTTACATTATCAGGGATACAAAATCATTTAAAAAGTTGTACTTTTATCAGTGCTAGTTTAGAACTAATAAAATACCACCTATATCATCTCTATTTATAGTGTTGATAATGCCCCTATTGTTTCACTGTACTATTGAAATTATAGAAAACATTAGCAAATACACGTAGATGAAAATACACCTATATAAATATTCATAATTTAATTGAAATAAAATTTTCATCCCAAATAATAAAACACTATATTAATTATATTTCAAAAAATGTTTTATGTAATTAAATTTTTAATTACTTTCAAAATAATTTAAAAACATAAATGTTTCAATGAATTTGGCACTAATGACCCCTTATCAAAAAATATTGTTCATGGTATCAGTTTCTGTACAAACCACCCCAACCCAACCAAAATAATCCACATTTATTAGAAAACAATTCTTATGTTTATAATACTATAAATAAATATATTAAGCATAAATATGAAACAATACATTGATAAAATTTCACTTTTAAGTAAATGATACCCTTGGAGTCATACCAGTCACACGGTGCATCGGATTGAGATAGGCCTAATTGCTACATGTCACAAATGACTTTTGAATCATTTTCCTAATGTATCAAAAAATAAAAACATGTCTGTTCTGTTTTGAGTATGTCACTTGTCTCTTTTACTAAAATTTATTTTTAAACTGAACCCATGTAATTTCATTCATACTAGTCTCATCATGTATTGTTTTGAAATGATATTGATTATTGCATATTAAAAATGACTTTTTAATTATTTTTCTAAAGTATCAAGAAAATACAAGATCATTTTCTTAGTTTTCTGTGAGTGATATACATTTTGAACTAAAATTTCCATTTTAGACTAATAATGGATATGTTGAGTCATATTGGGCACAACTTGTATCAAACTTAGGTAAAAATAATTCCTAATTCTGAAAAATGACCTATAGATCATTTTAATAAAGTATCAAAAACAATCAAAATGTGTTTTCTTGGTTTTGAGCACGTCACTTGTGTTTTTTACTAAAATGTCAAATTTAAATAAAAATAAACACTTGGAGTCATACAGGTCACACTGTGCATCAGATTGAGGTGAGGTTGAGTTATAATCATAAAAAATGACATATAGATCATTTTCCTAATGTATCAAAAATAAATTGAACGTGTTTGATCAATTTTGAGTATGTTAGTTGTGTTTTTTCACTGAAATGTCATTTTAAACAGAAAACACACAATTTTAGTCATACCGATCACATCATGTGATGGTTTGACCTGAGACTGATTCCTATATGTGACAAATGACATAAAATTTATTTTAATAAATATCTAGACAATCAAATCATTTTTTCTTAGTTTTCAGAATGTGACACATATTTTGAACTAAAATGTCAATTTTAAACTAATAATAGACACTTTGAGTCATGTTGGGAACATAGTGTATTCGATTTAGGTAAAATATATTCTTGCACATCAAAAATGACTTATGGATTATTTATATAATGTATAAAAATAATATAAATGTGTTTTCCCGGTTTAGAGTATGTTACATGTCCTTTTCACTAAAATTAATTTCAATATTAAAAAATAGACACACTTTTCATCATAGTAGTCACATCATGTTTCAATCTGAGGTTGGATGACTCCTACATGTCAAAAATGACTTATGGATCATTTTCCTAGTGTATCAAAAAAATATTAATTTTTTTAATCAACTTTCAGTATGTCACTTGTGTTTTTTATGAAAATGTCATTTTAATGTGGAAACACATGATTTGAATCATACCGACCACATCATGTGTCAATTTTATGTGAGAATGAATCCAAAATTTCGAAAATGACTTATGAATAGTTTTCATACATTATCAAAAAAAATATGAGTGAATTTTATTATTCTTCAATGACCGACACATGATTTGAACAAATATGTCAATTTTAAGCCGATAACAACCACCTTGAGTCATTTCGGACAGATAGTATACTCGATTGAGGTGTGGATTTTTCCAATAGATCAAAAAGTAATTTTGTATCATTTTCATAAAATTTAAAAACAATCACAATACTTTATCTCATTTATTAGTATTTTTTTTGGTTTTTTCTAAAATATAAATTTTAAATAAATAGACACACATAAGGTGAAACCAGTCATATTGTGTATTGGATTGAGTTGAAGATAATTCCAATAATCACAACAGAGTTATGATTTTATAAAATTATAAAAAATACCTGAATGCGTTTTCTTTTTTTTTGATTATGTCACATTTTTTTTACTAAAATTACATTTTTAACATAAACCATGCACTTTGAATCATACCAGTCACATTCTGTGTCGATTTAATGTGATATTGAATCCTTCATGTCAAAAATAATGTATGAATTATTTTCATAAATTATAAATACAATCAGAGTGTTTTTTGGTTTTCATTAAGTGATGCATGTTTCCAACTAAAATATAAATTTTAAACAAATAATGGACACATTGAGTCATACTGTGTAGACCATGTATCAGATTGAGGTGAGGATGATTCTTACACATCAAAAATGAAATATGGATTGTTTTCATAAAGTATTAAAATAATATTAATGTTTTTTATCAGTTTTCAATATGTCAATTGCCTTTTTTACTAATATTAATGAAAATTTTATATAAAATGACACACATGGAGTCATACTAGTTATACTGTGCATCATATTGAGGTGAGGATAATTCCAACAAAAAACAAATAATTTAGGGATTACTGTGCTAATGTATCAAATCAATCTAAATGTGTTTGATTATTTTTGAGTTTTTCCCTTGTATTTTTTTTATAAAATGTCATTTTAGACAGGAAACACATAAATTGAGTCATATTGGTCATTTTGTGTGTTATATTTATATGAGACTAATTCCTACATAAGATAAATGACTTATGAATAGTTTTTATAATTATCAAGACAATCCAAGCATGTTTGTTCATTTTTCAGTGAGTGACACTTTTTGAAAAAAAAGGTCAATTTTATACTAATAATTTCTATTTTGAGTGATATTGGGAACATCATGAATCATATTGAGGTGTATTTCATTACTACACAACAAAAATGAATCCTAGATCATTGTCCAAAATTATCAAATAGATCCAAATTTGTTTCATATGTTTTGAGTTTTTCACTTATCTATTTTACTAAAATGACAATTTTTAATACAAATACACAATTGTAGTCATACTAGTCACACTATGTGTCAGATTAAGGTGAAATTAAGTTAAATATATCTCAAATGACTTATGGATCGTTTACCTAATGAATAAAATAATCAGAGTGTGTTTTATCATTTTTGAGTATGCAATGCCTGTCTTAACTAAAATGTAAATTATAAACTTAAAACATATAAATTGAGTCACACCGAGAACACTTTTAATAAAAATTAGGAGATTATAATTTACCCATTTAATTGGTTCCATTATCTTAGTTTCAACCTCAATGTCCAATCTCTTATAAGCATGAGAAGCTTCGAATAAACCACCCCAACTCAAGAAAAAGAAACCACAGTTACAATAAAAACAATTCTTAAGTTATAAATACTATAATAAAAATTAAACATAAATATGAAACAACAAATTAATGAAATTAATTTTAAACTAAAACCACACAATTTATGTCATACCAGGTACACCATGTATCTTATTGAGGTCTCGATGATTCCACAATGTCTTTTTATACTTAATTTCAATCAAAATTCTGGTTTATCAAACAATTTTTCTATTTGATAACCTTGAATGATGAATTATTTGGGGAATAAAAAGAAAATTTCATCTTCATGGGTGGATCATCCATATTGAGTGCATGATAATATTACATGTGGGAATCATCCTTGTTGATGGATTCTTTTCTCCAGGATCACTATGAAAATTAAAAAAATAAAAATAATATAAAAATGGTAAAGAAATTAATAAAAAAATAGATAGAATGATGAAAAAATAAGCAAAATAAGTAGTAGGATGTCAAATATTCATGATATATGTGTAAATTCTGACACAAATTATATTTTCCAGTCATTTCTAAATAAATAAATTTCATCTTGTGAATACATGGACTTTTGACAACCATGGTAGTACTTGGAAAATATAAATTCACAAAGGATTAAAAAATATTTTAAATGAAATAGTAATTATCAATGAAAATAACTCTTTATGTCACGACCCGTCCTCGGGACCCGTTCCGTGACTACCCCAAGCCCGCTACCCATAGGCCACGGGCTGACGACTAGAACCAAGGCAAAAATCCCGAAAAAAAGGGGAAGGAATTTCATTTATAAGGTAAAAAAACTCCACAGAGTAAGCAAGCAGAAGGAAACACTAAGTAAAACTGGGTACAATAGTAGTGTGGAAAAGTAAGTGGGCCAGAATACAAACCCAAAATGAAAGTAAAGTACAACTTGAAAGAAAGTACAAAAAATGAAAGTGAAGCAGCAACGTTGAGTTGTCCACTAGAAGTCCCACATGAAGGGTGGGTACAGATATCCTCCTCAGGTCCTCGGGTCCCGCTGCCCACTCCGTGTACGTCCCGCCCAGTGGACGACCTCCAGGTACCGACCTGCTCCACAAGCCTTAACCATGATCAGAGCTGTCTATCATCTACATCCAACACAACGTAGTGTGGGCATAACACGTAAAGGGGTGAGTAATGCTACTAAGTAGGGACCTCGAGACCCCCTAAGGTCTCCCTGAATTCACAAAGGATAATCCACAAAGGAAATACAAAATCACGAAGTAACAACTAACATTACTTAGGTATATGCCCATAAATATACCTAAGTCATCAATTCCAGTTCAGCTCCAACATCCGATCCCATGTTCAATCACGTCCACACAGGATAGTACAACCCAATTCACACAGGATAACACATCCCAATCCACATAGGAAAGCAAGTCAATCATATAGAAGATATTGATTGAAAGTCAAGACTCAGCTCACATGTGTATACTCCTTCGTAAGGTGATAGAGATGATCAGATGTAGCCACTGATTCATCTAAGATGGGACCCACGTAGGATACTAAAACAGCTAAGCTATCGGACCCACATAGAATACAGAACAACTACTATGCCAGACCCACATAGGATAGCAAGAACAGAGTCATCGCCGTCAAACCCACAGAGGATTTCAGTACTGTCTTCATTGCTGCTGAACCCATGGAGGATTTCAGTGTAATCTTCATTGCCATCGTACCCACAGAAGATTTCAGTATGGTCTTCCTCACTACCGAACCCACAGAGGATTACAGTGCAGTCTTTATCGCTATCGAACCCATGGAGGATTTCATTACGGTCTTCATCACTGCCGAACCCATGGAGGATTTCAGTGCAGTCTTCATCATCGTCGAAACCAGGGAGGATTTCTATAACGACCCATACTTTACATACATTGTTAATACTTCAAAATTGAAACACACTTATTACAACATATGAAAAAACCACAAAGGACCATATAGGTATAGTGTCTTTAGAAACTGGGAAACATAAACAACTAGTTCATAAATCTTCTACAGTGTCTCCCATTTATTTCATCATATCTAGGGTCCCTTTTAGCATATTCTACTTAATATCCAGCTTCCTGAACTAGGGAAAAGAAAACAGACAAAAAAAGGGTGAGCTCAAATGCTCAGCAAGGGAAAATAAAGGAAATAAAAATCATATAATATCTTTTTGAAAATCATAACCTGCAAAAGAGATCAAAATATCTTAACATGGAATAAATCATAGAAGTGAAAATGAGATCCCCATAATCATAACATAAAACTTGAAACTTTGTGGCATGCACACATAATCATGGAATATCATTTCTTGTTAGTCATGACTCATTGCCAAGACTATATTAGTGGACAAAGTCCATTTCTGAACCGAGTTCACTCATCGTTTCAGTCCTGTATCACTGAACCGAAATAACCTTTCATTCCCGCCATGTCTATCTCATGAGATATAAATCTTTACCCAATGCATTGGAGGGAGATATAGGTCCCACCCATCTTATAATTAATCCTTTCTTATGTGTGCCACATAATCATAAATCATACATCATCGCATAACTCATGTAACAAAAATGGGATTCTTGAAACATCATGACATCATAAAACAAATAATATAAGGTAAATGACTTCATAAAAATAAATACCTCAAAAAATAATCAAATCAATGTAATAACAGGGATAAAAACAGAACCCTATATTATCTTAGATGGAAAATAATTTTGATAAAACATTTGAACTCCATTCATGAGGAAAATATCCTTTCTACTTCAAAAACACTTTTCTTTTCTTAACATGTCATACAATTATAAACTAAAAAAAGTTTATTAAAAATAAACTTGAAAACTTATAAAGGATGATTCTTGGAAATAATGTTTTAAAAATCCATTCTTGCTGTATAAGTTAAAAAAAACATTCTTCGCGTACTTTTGTCGGAAAAGTAAAAAAAGTACCTCGTACGAAAAACGACAAAAGATTCCTTTCATATCTTTTACTAAAAACTCACCGAAGGTTAAAATAGAATTTAAAAATTTGTAGGTTAATGGAAATAATATTACATATTGAGGAAACATGTATGTGGATGATAAAATACACCCCAGTAAATACCAAAGTATAAACAATCTCGGATAAAAATGAGATTGTGATATTTTCCTTACCTTAGGTCCGATTTGCTTTGTACGTGTCCAAAGCTCCTGTATAATGGTTTAAATAATGTTATTTACTTATTCCAGAATCATAAATATTGATATGATATCATATATGGTCATATTCTTAGCTTCTTATTAGTAATATTTCATTGTTACTTGTTACTCGGGTCTTTATTGCCTTTTGTTCTTATGCGTGTTTTGCCGAATAAATTCTTATTCTTCTTTTAAGGTTATAGATACCTTATATCCAGAATGGTATTAGTGTAACATATATCATATTTATTAATTCAATTCATTTATATAATTACTATGTAATGATGATCATGTAGAACGAGTCGCATCACATCGTGGAGACGGTATTCCGTACGTACGCACGAGCGATGATATTGTTCCTATGATCGTGGAATTGTATTTAAGTGTATTTATACTATTTCAGTATCAATATCACTTTATAATAATCATATATAGTTACTCCATAAACCATTATACCCATCCTTTTAAGGTGATGGTGGAAAATAGATTACACCACGACGTGGAGACGGTATTCCGTACGTACGCATGCGCGGTATTTCATTTTTCCGTAGGATGGATAGAAGGGGAATTAGGGTTTTTTCATATTTATAATAACATATCAGTATGTAAGTAATACTGATGTTATTACTTTATTATGAAACAACTAAAGAAGAAGAAGTTGAAGAAGAAAGAAATTGAAAAGATCGGTAATGGATACTACCTCTTCTTTGAAATGCCTCTTTGAATCCTCCACTTAGGGAACTAAGATTGGTCTTTGAAGAAGACCAGGACCTCTAGGATTATTCTAGGGAAGTGGAGAAGGGATTTTGGCAGGGTTTGGCTGAGATTGAGTGCTCAAATTGGTGTGAGGTGGTGGGGGAGGAGTTCCCTTTTATAAGGGAGGAGAGGGGCACCTTAGGAATATCTCAAAATATTATTTTATATTAAAGTCAAAATCGGTTTATAATGGTTCCAAAGGGTCTTATTTCGAAGCTAAAGTGGGGATGGGTCGCAATCCTATCAAACAATAGGATTTAGACATGTTTAGGTTATTATTTTAACCTTATCAATTAGATTTAACTCTAAGTTAAATAATTAAATTTTACCATGACTTTTTGTTTTCTTACACTATATGGTTAATACACTTACTATAACATGCCAAACGAACCCCAAGTTGTTTATTATTAACACATATATCCTTATCTAAGTCATTTGGCCGAACCTTAGATTTTTAGGAATAAAATAACAATTAAGAATATAATATTTTATTTAAAAACTATTTTGTGTCAATTTTGACACTATTTGATATATGATTTTTGTGAAAGTCATAACAGAATTATATGTTTAACCCATGTTGATTAAATCAACACTAATATATCATAGTTACCTAGAAAATTAGTGGAATTAATAAAAAGTCTCAAATTACATTTATTTTAGCATTTATAACATCAATTATGTTAACATTTCCTTAAAAGGGTAATTACTGCATCATCGTTGTGTCATAAATAAATTAATTTCTTTAAAGTCTAAAAATTATAAATAAAATATCATTATGTAGGAAATCTTTTTATATTTATAATTAATATTTATAGTCGAATTTATCTAATTTATAACCCCATATTAAAAATGTTTTAGTTATTAAACTTTGATTTTAACTATTTTAACTATTCATTAAATAAAATAATATTAAATGTCATAATCTAATCCAAGTGGACCTAAATGGTCATATTATATTCATAAGATTGTTTTTGGTCGAATTACACTTATCCAATAGAATTAGGACATGTGTTAGGGTAATAGTAATATCATATTTATCCTTAGTTACCCTATTTACTATTAAACGCGGTAAAAAAAGTAAAAAGTTACTATTCACCAAAAAATTATTTTTATCTCATTGAACCAAATTTTACTTACTGATATCAACCGTGTCTGTCGGATTTTCAAAATTCCATTCACAGAAGCGGTAAAATTAAGTTTTATGCAAAATTCAGTTTTTAACCTATCACTTAGTGGTTTCACTATTCATCAAAAATTGAAAGTTTTCAGAAAAATACCAAAATTTCACCCTAGGCTAATTTTGGTATTCCGAATCCAAAAATGAGGTCCATTTTGAAAGATAAAATTTCAAAAAGTGGTTATTACTATTCATAACGGCTATTAAAAATAATATTTTAATAGCATATCGTCGTTTAGTGAAACTCGGTATTGCGTACAACGCAAGCTATCGAGGAAGGTCACGATTGCGTGTAAAGTAAGTCAAGCTAGTGTGTAGTGAAAGATTCCTTTGATGATATATATATAACATAAAAACAAAATATTACTTAGAAAAATCTCGGGTGTTACATTCTACCCCCCTTAAAAAGAATTTCTCCCTCGAAATTCCTCACTTTGTAACAAACAGATGAGGATACTTCTCCCTCATTATATCCTCAAGCTCCCATGTAGCTTCTTCAAGTTGGTGGTTCATCCATAAAACTTTCACCAATCGAGTGGTCTTGTTTCGTAGGACTTTTTCGCTACGATCCAGAATCTATATCGGTTGTTCTTCATAAGAAAGATCTTGCTCCAGTAGTACAACTTCTGAGCTGAGTACATGTGAAGGATCAGTTATGTACTTTCTCAGGAGAGATACATGAAAGACATCGTGAACTTGAGAGAGATTCGGTGGAAGCGCCAATCAGTAAGCTACCTTCCCTACACGATCCAGTATTTCGAAAGGACCGATATATCTAGGGCTTAACTTCCCCTTATTTCCAAATCTCATAACCCTCTTCCAGGGAGATATTCGTAAGAACACTTTATCACCCACTTCAAACTCTAGGTCTTTTCTTCGGTTGTCGGCATAACTTTTCTGTCGACTCTGAGCTGCTCTTATGTGTTGTTGAATAGATCTGACCTTTTCTGCCATTTCATCAACAAGATCAGGTCCTAATAGCTTTCTTTCCCCAACTTCATCCCAGCAAGTTGGAGTCCTGAATTTCTTTCCATAGAGAGCTTCATAAAGAGCCATCTGAATACTAGAGTGAAAGCTATTATTATAAGAAAATTCCACCAAAGGTAGGTGTTGATCCCAACCTCCTTTGAAATCCATAGAGCAATCTCTCAACATTTCTTCTAGGGTTTTAATTGTTCTCTCAGACTGACCATCTGTCTGAGGATGATAAGCAGTGCTGAAACTCAACTCTGTATCCAGAGTATGCTGAAGAATTCTCCAGAACTTCGAGGTAAATCTCAGATCCCGATCAGATATAATAGAAAGTGGTACTCCATGCAATCTTACCACTTCCTTTACATATATCCTGGCAAGCTGATCTAGAGATAAATCCTCTCTAATAGCAATGAAGTGTGCAGACTTTGTAAGACGATCAACTATGACCCAGATAGCATTATTGCCTTTGGATGTTTTAGGAAGTCCTGTGAAAAAGTCCATAGTGATGTTTTCCCATTTCCATTCAGGTATGGGTAATGGTTGCAACATCCCCTTAGACTTCTGTCTCTCAGCTTTAACTTGTTGACAAACCAAGCATCGAGAGACATATTCAGCAACATCTCTTTTCATGCCATCCCACCAGAAGTACTCTTTCAGGTCCCTATACATCTTCGTGCTTCCAGGATGAATAGAAAATGAAGAACTATGAGCCTCATCCAGCAGCTCCTTCTTTAATTCGGGGATGGGAGGAACACAAACCCGATTCTTGAACTTTATTATCCCATTGTAATCAAGTTTGAATTCAGGAACATTTCTCATCTTCTTTTGTAACTCGACATCTTCTTTCTGTGCCTCTTTAATCTTCACATGTATAGATGGTTGAACATTCATTTGAGAAAGATAAGATTTTTCCCCTTCCATTATAATTCCAAGATCCATCCTTTGTAAATCCATAAATATTGGATCTTTTGTGATCCTCATCATGGATAACCTAGCATGGTCTTGTCGACTTAATGCATCTGCCACCTTGTTTGCTTTCCCAGGGTGGTAATGGATTGAGCAGTCATAATCCATAATCAGCTCCAACCATCTTCTTTGACGCATATTCAGATCCTTTTGTGTGAAAATATACTTTAAACTTTTATGATCAGTATAAATATCACACCTTTCACCATAAAGGTAATGCCTCCAAATCTTTAATGCAATGATTACCGCAGCTAACTCCAAATCATGTGTTGGGTAATTTTGCTCATGGATTTTCAACTATCGTGAGGAATAAGCTATCACCATATCATTTTGCATAAGAACACACCCCAATCCCTTCTTGGATGCATCACTGTAGATCAGAAACCTTTCTCCACTACAAGGCAGTGTGAGCACAGGTGCACTGGATAACCTTATTTTCAACTCCTTGAAATTCTCTTCACATTCCTCTGTCCAAACAAACTTAACTCCTTTCCGAGTCAACTTGGTGAGTGGGTTAGATAATCGTGGAAAATCTTTTACAAAACGTCAATAATATCCAGCCAAACCAAGAAAACTTCGGATCTCAGTTACTGTTGTTGGTCTCGACCATCTTTCGATAACCTCTGTTTTTGCTGGATCCATAGATATCCCCTCTTTTGAGATTATGTGACCAAAAAATGCAACTTTTTAAAGCCAAAATTCACACTTGGTAAATTTGGCATAAAGCTTCTCCTTTCTCAGGGTCTTCAATATAATTCACAAGTGATATTCATGCTCTTCCTTGCTCTTTGAATAGACAAGAATATCGTCTATAAAGACTACCACAAATTGATAAAGATAGTCTCTAAAGACTCTATTAATTAGATCCAGGAAGATAGAAGGGGCATTAGTAAGACCAAATGGAATCACTATAAATTCATAGTGTCCATACCTTGTACGGAAAGCCGTCTTTGGTATATCCTCCCTTTTGACCCTTAATTGATGATACCCTAAACGAAGATCAATCTTGGAAAAGTATTGAGCTCCGCGTAGTTGGTCAAATAAGTCATCAATGCGTGGGAGAGGATATTTGTTCTTGATAGTGATCTTGTTAAGTTCTCGATAATCAATGCAGAGTCTCATTGATCCATCTTTCTTCTTAACAAATAGAAAAGGTGCTCCCCAAGGTGACGCACTAGGGCGTATGAATCCCTTATCAAGATTCTCTTGGAGTTGCTTCTTCAATTCATGCAACTCAATTGGGGCCATTCTATAAGGTGTCTTTGAAATAGGTAAAGCACCCGGTACGAGTTCTATTGAAAACTCAACTTCACGATTTGGTGGAATACCCGGTAATTCCTCCGGAAAGACATCATCAAACTCCCGTACGATGGGCATATTCTTAATCGCGAGTTTCTCACCAACCATTTGAGATAAATAACCTTCATTTAGTGGAATCAATACCCATAAAATGGAAGAAATTTCCACTAGAAGGTTATATTCATCCTTGCATTGATAGACGATCATAGATTGATCTGGAATATGAAATGTGACTTCCCTTATTTGGCAATTGATATGAGCTCCGTATAAAGAAATCCAATCCATGCCAAGAATCACATCAAATTCCACTAAAGGAAGGATCACAAGATTTGTAGGAAGCACTTTCCCACAAATGTGAATTGGAGAATAATTATAAACTTTTGATGCGATTGATGTGCCATTAGGTGTTGTCACAGCTAACTCAACATCTAATTGTTGAGGTAATATGGTGATACCCTTAGAAAATTCTTCAGAAATAAAAGAATGGATGGATCCAGAATCAAATAAAACATTTTCTACTTTAGAGTGGATGGTAAGTGTACCTTTCACCACTTCGTTATCGTACTCCACATTGCTGATAGAAATTGCATGTGACATTCCTTTGTCTTTAACCTTAAGAGTTTGTTGACGCCGACCATCATCATCAACCTTTGGATTTGGGCATTGATTGGCATAATGCCCCATCTCCTTGTACTTGAAACATTGAAGTGTAGTAGGTTCATTCTGTGTATCCCTTCCTTTGTTTGCATCATTAGACATCTTCTTCCCATTATCGCGGCATTCAAATGCCCGATGACCTTCCTTTCCACATTTGAAACATTTACTTGTCCCTTTAAGACAACTCCCTCCATGTTTCTTTCCACACTTTGAGCATAAGGGAATGCTCATATTCTTTTCAGTGTGCTCTTTAGATTTTCCTTTGAATTCCATTTTCCTCTTCTTATCAAACCCATATGACTGATGGGTTACTCCAATCTCTATCTCGACTTTGAGAGCACATCTAAGGATTTCCTCGTAGCTATTGAAGTCCCTTATGGCTAACGCCCTTCGAATACTTGGTTTTAAGCCACTAAAGAATCGATTGATCTTACTCTCAAATTGGAGAATAATACCAGAAGCGTACCTTGCAAGTCTTGTAAAATTTTCTTCATAGGTACCAACAGATTCATCATCTTTTTGCTTCAGTTCAAGAAACTCTTTCTCCATCTTTGTTCGGAGAATACAAGGGAAGTACTTATTGAAAAATAAGTTCTTGAACTCATCCCATTCCATGGACTCAATTTCATCCCTTTGCCTCGTATTCCTAATAAGATTCCACCATTGATCAGAATCTCCTTCCAAACGATACACTGCTACGATGACTTTATCATGTTCAAAACATTGAAGAACTGAAAATATCTTTTCAGTAGTACTAATCCATTGTTCAGCAACTAATGGATCAGTAAACCCGCTGAAAGAAGGTGGACGCTGCCTCATGAAGGATTCAACAGAATGTTGCTCCTTCCTTTGCTCATTTGGAAGTCCTGCATGATTCATAGCTTGAGAAAGTTGTGTGAGCATGGCTACAAGATTTTGCATTCCAGCTCCCATATCATTTGGTTGCTCAGGGGGACAATCATTGCATTGCCCATCGCATTCCGCATTAACACGGTTCCTTCGGGTTCCAGCCATTGACTAAAACCAAGAAGAATAGTGTGAGAAATACTAATTATAATAGGAAAACCACATAATTCAAGAATAAAATTTTCACGCTTAAGGTCTTATCCTAGGTTATTCATGGCCATTTCTAAAACACTAATATTGTGTTCTATGCTTAGACTTATCCTTAGGGTTCTTACTAAGGCTTTCACATCCTAGTTTCCAAAGGTTGACTATACCTTTCCCCTGATACCAAATATAACGACCCATACTTTACATACATTGTTAATACTTCAAAATTGAAGCACACTTATTACAAAATATGACAAAACCACAAAGGACCATATAGGTATAGTGTCTTTAGAAACTGGGAAACATAAACAACTGGTTTATAAATCTTCTACAGTGTCTCCCATTTATTTCATCATATCTAGGGTCCCTTTTAGCATATTCTACTTAATATCCACCTTCCTGACCTGGGGAAAAGAAAACATACAAAAAAATGGTGAGCTCAAATGCTCAGCAAGGGAAAATAAAGGAAATAAAAATCATATCATATCTTTTTGAAAATCATAACCTGCAAAAGAGATCAAAATATATTAACATGGAATAAATCATAGAAGTGAAAATGAGATCCCCATAATCATAACATAAAACTTGAAACTTTGTGGCATGCACACATAATCATGGAAAATAATTTATTGTTAGTCATGACTCATTTCCAAGACTATCTTAGCAGACAAAGTCCATTTTTGAACCGAGTTCACTCCTCATTTCAGTCCTGTATCACTGAACCGAAATAACCTTCCGTTCCAGCCATGTCTATATCATGAGATATAAATCATTACCCAATGCATTGGAGGGAGATATAGGTCCCACCCGTCATATAATAAATCCTTTCTTATGTGTGCCACATAATCATAAATCATATATCATCGCATAACACATGTAACAAAAATGGGATTCTTGAAACATCATGACATCATAAAACAAATCATATAAGGTAAATGACTTCATAAAAATAATTCCCTCAAAACATAATCAAATCAATGTAATAATAGGGATAAAAACAGAACCCTATATTATCTTAGATGGAAAATAATTTTGATAAAACATTTGAACTCCATTCTTGAGGAAAATATCCTATCTACTTCAAAAACACTTTTCTTTTCTTAACATGTCATACAATTATAAACTAAAAGAAGTTGATTAAAAATAAACTTGAAAACTTATAAAGGAAGATTCTTGGAAATAATGTTTTAAAAATCCATTCTTGCCGTATAAGTTAAAAAAAACATTCTTCGCGTACTTTTGTCGGAAAAGTAAAAAAAGTACCTCGTACGAAAAATGACAAAAGATTCCTTTAATATCTTTTACTAAAAACTCACCGAAGGGTAAAATAGGATTTAAACATTTGTAGGTGAATGGAAATAATATTACATATTGAGAAAACATGTATGTGGATGATAAAATACACCCCAGTAAATACCAAAGTATAATCAATCTCGGATAAAAATGAGATTGTGATATTTTCCTTACCATAGGTCCGATTTGCTTTGTACGTGTCTGAAGCTCCTGTATAATGGTTTAAATAATGTTATTGACTTATTCCAGAATCATACATATTGATATAATATCATATATGGTCATATTATTAGCTTCTTATTAGTAATATTTCATTGTTACTTGTTACTCGGGTCTTTATTGCCTTTTGTTCTTATGCGTGTTTTGCCGAATAAATTCTTATTGTTATTTTAAGGTTATAGATACCTTATATCCAGAATGGTATTAGTGTAACATATATAATATTTATTCATTCAATTCATTTATATAATTACTATGTAATGATGATCATGTAGAATGAGTCGCATCACATCGTGGAGACGGTATTCCGTACGTACGCACGAGCGATGATATTGTTACCATGATCGTGGAATTGTATTTAAGTGTATTTATACTATTTCAGTATCAATATCACTTTATAATAATCATATATAGTTACTTGTTACACCATTATACCCATCCTTGTAAGGTGATGGTGGAAAATAGATTACACCACGGCGTGGAGACGGTATTCCGTACGTACGCACGCGTGGTGATTTCATTTTTCCGTAGGATGGATAGAAGGTGAATTAGGGTTGTTTCATATTTATAATAACATATCAGTATGTAAGTAATACTGATGTTATTACTTTATCATGAAACAAATAAAGAAGAAGAAGTTGAAGAAGAAAGAAATTGAAAAGATCGGTAATGGATATTATCTCTTCTTTGAAACGCCTCTTTGAATCCTCCACTTAGGGAACTAAGATTGGTCTTTGAAGAAGACCAGGACCTCTAGGATTATTCTAGGGAAGTGGAGAAGGGATTTTGGCAGGGGTCTTCTGAGCTTGAGTGCTCAAATTGGTGTGAGGAGGAGGGGGAGGAGGTGCCCTTTTATAAGGGAGGAGAGGGACACCTTAGGAATATCTCAAAATATTATTTTATATTAAAGTCAAAATCGGTTTATAATGGTTCCAAAGGGTCTTATTTCGAAGGTAAAGTGGGTATGGGTCGAAATCCTATCAACCAATAGGATTTAGACAAGTTTAGGTTATTATTGTAACCTTATCAATTAGATTTAACTCTAAGTTAAATAATTTAACTTTTACCATGACTTTTTGTTTTCTTACACTATATGGTTAATACACTTACTCTAACATGCCAAAAGAACCCCAAGTTGTTTATTATTAATATATATATCCTTATCTAAGTCATTTGGCCGAACCTTAGATTTTTAGGAATAAAATAACAATTAATAATATAATATTTGATTTAAAAACTATTTTGTGTCAATTTTGACACTATTTGATATATGATTTTTGTGAAAGTCATAACAGAATTATATGTTGAACCAAGTTGATTAAATCAACACTAATATATCATATTAACCTATAAAATTAGTGGAATTCATAAAAAGTCTCAAATTACATTTATTTTAGCATTTATAACATCAATTATGTTAACATTTCCTTAACAGGGTAATTATTGCATCATCGTTGTGTCATAAATTAATTAATTTATTTAAAGTCTAAAAATTTTAAATAAAATATAATTATGTAGGAAATCATTTTATCTTAATAATGAATATTTATAGTCGAATTTATCTTATGTATAACCCCATATTAAAAATGTTTTAGTTATTAAACATTGATTTTAACTATTTTAACTATTCATTAAATAAAATAATATTAAATGTCATAATCAAATCCAAGTGGACCTAAATGGTCATATTATATTCATAAGGTTGTTTTTGGTCGAATTACACTTATCCAATAGAATTAGGACATGTGTTAGGGTAATAGTAATATCATATTTACCCTTAGTTACACTATTTACTATTAACCGTGGTAAAAAAAGTAAAAAGCTACTATTCACTAAAAAATTATTTTTATCTCATTGAACCAAATTTTACTTACTGATATCAACCGTGTCTGTCGGATTTTCGAAATTCCATTCACAGAAGCGGTAAAATTAAGTTTTATGCAAAATTCAGTTTTTAACCTACCACTTAGTGGTTTCACTATTCATCAAAAATTGAAAGTTTTCAGAAAAATACCAATATTTCACCCTTGGCTATTTTTGGTATTCCGAATCCAAAAATGAGGTCCATTTTGAAAGTTAAAATTTCAAAAATTGGTTATTACTATTCATAGCGGCTATTTTAAATAATATTTTAATAGCATATCGTCGTTTAGTGAAACTCGGTATTGCGTACAACGCAAGCTATCGAGGAAGGTCGCGATTGCGTGTAAAGTAAGTCAAGCTAGTGTGTAGTGAAAGATTACTTTGATGATATATATATAACATAAAAACAAAATATTACTCATAAAAATCTCGGGTGTTACAATTTCAGTACGGTATTCATCACTACCGAACCCACAGAAGAATTCAGTGCAGTCTTCATCGCCGTCGAACCCCTGGAGGATTTCAGTACGGTCTTCGCAGTCGCAACCAGCTCTAGGGTTCCTGCACACAGCATGCTCGATTCCGGGAGGGTCCGATGCACGAGCCAAAGGGGGTCGATACATCAACTAACACGTATTCGCGAGTTGATGCATCCTAAAGTTCCGTACCGACAAAACGAACTCAACGCGACAGACGGCGCGTCAATCGGACGCCCGTTCTGAGAGTTATTGGCCTTTTCGTTCCAGGGGCCCTGTTGGTTTTTAAGTCAAAACCAACCCGACCGCACTCCAACTGCATCCAAACCTTGAGCAGAGTAAGCCAAAAGGTCCGTCTCACTAAGAGGAATCCAAAAAAGTCAACGACACGTCAATCGGACGTCCGGAGGTGAAGTTATAAGCATTTTTTCTCTGAGGGCCCAGTTGGTTTCGTGTTCTAACCAACCCGGCTGTACCCAAATTTCTATGAAACCTTGAGTGTAATATAGCGAACCGACCACCTCGATCCAAGGATCACATCTAAACTGACGGTGTGTCGATCGGAGATCCATATCCCATGATATGGGCAAAATACTGAAAGTGATCCGAAAATGGGGGGTCGGGGCCCGGTCCGACCCGACCCAACCACACTGGGTTGGCCCAAACTGGGTCGACCCGACCCGGGTCCTCTGTGATGTTTGTAGGCCACCAGAGTTGCTCCAGTGCTCTATTTTCAATTTCATCTGCGCCAGTGTTCATCACGGGTCCCGTACTTTACTTCGGAATCATCAAATCACCTCTACGGCCCGTTCCGTCATCGCCCATCGATCTGCATGTCAAATAAACAATCTGCGGAGTCTTCGAATTGCCTCTATGGCCCCGAATCAGGCCACGGTTTCATTTGGCCTCAACAGATCGGTGCGATGGCGCCACACTTCTTCTCCCATTCTTCTTTGTTTCCGCGCAGTGTCGTTGCACGACGCTCCCTTTGTTCGTGCTGCGACAAACACATCATCAAAGGGGGAGGAGGGTCAGCTGTGTTCGTGCGGTCCATCCCCCTCCCGTTAATCCGATATCAAGTGGCTATGAAAAAGACGTTTGGATGGTCAACACAATTCATGAACCAAAAATCAAACCCCTACCTCGATGAAGTCGTCGAACGAGGTTTGTCGCGGGAAAGGGACGTCGCAGAAGATGACGTCACGGAAGGAGGATTGTCGGCGTCACGGTACATGATGTCGCGTCTTCAATCTCCGAGGAATCAACATTATTCATCTTCCTTCGTCGTAGGTCGGCGTTCTTCATCGGTGATGGTGTGTTCTTCGCATTCTTCAAGGAGGAAGAAGATATTCCTCAAGGGCACAAGAGTCCTCCCTTCCTTTCGCACAACGAATCAAACCCTAATAAAATAAGTCTTGTCTTATTTTATTAATACACACTCAAGACATTAATTTGAAAATCATAATGATCTCATTCATTTAATTGAATTAATTGAGGAGCGTTTAATATTCAAATTAACTTTTAGGGTTGACTTGCCATTAATTCGGGGTGCGGGTGAGTTACATATTAAAAGCACGAGAGGGAGGTTAAAAATGGATTGAATGGGTGGGGATCGTGTGGTCCCCACTTCACTAATATCCTACGTAGTTGAGTTAGGATATTAGTGGGTCCTACTCAAACCACCAAGCATAGGTTTAAACTACCTAGAATAGAAATAAAATTGTAGCACAATATTTTATTTCATTCTTTAGTTAACCCATTATTTAATAACCTCAACCGATCAACAAAACTCCAGAAAAGGTGTTATTAAGCAATTACCGGTTCTTCGGTTTCATTGGTGTCCTCGAATTTTGATTCCGAGCACTGGTTAAAAAGTTAGGAAAACCCGCTCCTTTGTTCACTGAACGTACCCGATCTAAACTTCAGAAATTGATTCCGGGCACACCGGGCCTCGGAATCAGGTGTCGTCAGAAACTATGTTCTTGCAAAATCTCAAAGAAAATTAAGAAAAAAAATTTCCCCTGATTTTTATGGGTATTTACATTACTTCCACCTCAGTGCTTTACATCCCCGTAAAGATACATCATAAACTAGGGGAACAAATGTGGGTACTGAGCACACATCTAAGCCTCCTGCTCCCAAGTGCTCTTTTGTAGGTTCTCGTGCTTCCATATGATGCACAATAGAGGAATCGACTGCCCACATAGGACCCACTCCTGTCGATCCTCGATCTCTACCGGGACCTCCGCAAAAGACGTCCCATCGTCAAGGTCTAGCTCCCCATGGTCGATGATATGCGTCGGGTCATGCACGTATCTCCTCATCTGAGATATGTGGAAGACGTCGTGCACCCGGGGCAACTGAGGTGGTAGATCCAGGCGATAATCCACCTCGCCTATCCTACTGAGTACCTGAAAAGGTCCGATGAAGCACAGAGATAACTTGCTGCCACGGCCAAATCTCCGTAATCCACATCGAGGTGAGACCTGCAAGAAAACGTGGTCGCCATCCTCGAATTCTAGTGGCCTCCACCTCCTATTAGAATAAGACTTTTGTTGGATCTGAGCTTTCCTCATCCGCTCATGGACGACCTGGACCTTCTCTGGTCCTAGAAGAGCTTCTAAGATTTCTTCTTTGCCGATAATAGAAATCTGGTCTCATCCCCTTGATGAACCACATTCTCTGCCTAATACAGTCAGTCCCGACATGGAAGATATTAATCCATATTGAGGATGACGTCGTAAGTCCTCGACACTACTACCAAGAGATCCAACCATTACTCTTGCCTCCAAGGGTTGAGTCACACTATCATCATCAGTGTGTGGTCCCTGGGTCTCCCCCAGTAGGTATCTCAAAAGTGAGGGTCATGTCAATAGTTTAAAACTGGAACCTCTCAGTAACCACAAAAAGAGAGGAAAGGAAAGTAAATGCCACAAAGAAAGGTGTCTTTTATTACTGTAACTCAATGTACAAAGACACAAATCATCCACAAAAAAACATCAACAAAGCTAGAAGAAACATGAACAAAAGTTTCCAAGTCTGGAGCTAGTCCCACTCCTGTCCATCTGCACCAGGAGATCCAGGATCCTAGGCCTCAGCTGCCTGAATTTGAGCTCTCCCCTATCCACCCGTTCCCTATGGCCGATGTGGTCTCCCAGGTGGTGGTGGTGGTAGGGCCTCAAAGCGTCGTCCATCACCCGCTGCTCGGTCAGCTCTTCTGCCTTGCCCACCTGCTCCCTGCGGACCGCCATGGTTGAACCTCTGCCTAAGAGGTCCCTCTACCACCTGCTTCTCATCTGTAGGATGAGTCGGGCGGTCTCGAGCCATGTGACCCTGCCCACCGCATGTGTAGCATTGCCGGATCCTCGTGCAGTTGGCTCTCCTTCGTGTGCCCCTCACAACCAAATCTCCACCCTGAGATTCCCCATCTAATGGTGTGGACCGCTTAGACCTCTGCGTCACCTGTCTACTGCCAGCTGTAGAAGACTCTGCTACGGGTCGTCCTGCGGAGGGTCCTGCCACAAGTGCCAACTCGACGAGAAAACTATCCACTAGAAGGGCTCTCTCTAACACCCCTACATGCGTCAGAATGCTGAGGGAGATCATCGAAGCCCTGATCTCATGCCTCAGTCCCTGATCGAAGGTCCGGGCCCAGATGAACAGGTCCTATACCATATCTGTGGAGTAGCGTGAGAGATCAGTAAACCTCTCTGAGTACTGGGCCACAGTCATGATGCCCTGCCTCAGCTGTAGTAGCTTCTGAATGCACACCCCACAGAGGGTGGTTGGGATGAACTATGAGCAGAAGAGGCTCTCAATGTCCGTCCAGAGGGGAGATTCCTCATCGTGTACCTAGAGCATCAAACTACACCATCTTCCAGCTGCCACGTGTAGGAGGCTCGCTGTGAGGATCACCATGAGGTCAGTTGCTGTCCCCACTAACCTGAAAACTTACACAACCGCCTTCAGCCAATCCTCAGCTGCCTGAGGGTCCGTCTCCCCGTGGAACCTGGGTGGTCTCTGACGCAGAAACCCGTGCAGTGCACTAAGGTGATGTGCACTCTCAGTGTCTGGGGCTGGTGGCATCGGTGTCTTTGTGGGTAGTGGTACTGCCGGTGCCTCCGCTGAAAAAGGGCCCTGCACCGAGGCATCGTCGCTCGGTGGGTTGTCGTCTCGCACAATGCTCAGAAACCTAGCTGGCTGCTGTCGTGGGGCCATCCTGAAAAGAAACAGGTGTTCCGTGGTCAAACATTATACCTAGTGAGTTGACTCAAATTAATCACCATGAAAACCTTTGAAACACACATGCAATCAATGTTTTCGTGCATTGAGTCAGAAATCAGAAGTCAAGGTCCTGGTGTATGGATACGTCGGCCGCCGCACCATCACTGGACTCCCTGGACTGATAACCACATTCAATTCCCTAAACACTAATACTTCACATAGAAGAAAGATCAGAGTCCCAAGTTCTGCAGTTGAACCAAACCTCACCCTAATACCAATTTGTCACAAACCTTCCTTGGGACCCGTGCCTTGACTACCCCAAGCCCTCCTCCCATAGGCCAGGGGCTGGTGACTAGCACCAAGGCGTAAATCTCGACAAAAAGGGGAAGGAATTGCCTTTATATGGTAAACAAAGACCACTGAGTAAGCAAGCAGAAGGAAACAATAAGTAAAACTGGGTACAATAGTAGTGCGGAAAAGTAAGTGGACCAGAATACAAACACAAAATGAAAGTAAAGTACAACTGGAAAGAAAGTAAAACAACTAAAGGTAAAGCAACAACTTAGTGTCTTCCACTGGATGTCCCACATGAAGGGTGGGTACAGATAGCATCCTCAACTCCTCGGGTCCAGCCGTCCACTCTGTGTACGTCCCACCCAGTGGACGACCTCCAGGTACCGACCTACTCCACAAGCCTCAACCACGATCAGAGCTGTCTATCGTCTGCATCCAACACAATGTAGTACGGGCATAGCCCATGCAGGGGTGAGTATACGCTACTCAGTAGGGACTCCGAGACCCTCGAAGGTCTCCCTGAATCCACAAAGGATAATCCACAATGGAATTATACAATCACGAAGTAACAACCAACACTACTTAGGTATATGCCCATACATATACCTAAGTCATCAATTCCAGTTCGGCTCCAACATCCGAGCCCAAGTTCGATCACATCCACACAGGATATTACAACCAAATCCACATAGGATAACACAACCAAATCCACATAGGAAAGCAAGTCAATCATATTGAAGATATTGATTGAAAGTCAAGACTCTGCTCACATAGGTATACTCCTTCATAAGGTGATAGAGATGATCAGATGTAGCCACTGATTCATCTAAGTTGGGACCCATGTAAGATACTAATCTAGATAATCTGTCGGACCCACATAGGATACAGACTAGCTACTCTGCCAGACCCACGTAGGATAGAAAGAACATAGTCATCGCCATCGAACCCACGGAGGATTTCAGTATGGTCTTCATTGATGCCGAACCCATGTAGGATTTCAGTGCAGTCTTCATCGTCGTTGAACCCACAGAGGATTTCAGTACAGTCTTCATCACTACCGAACCCACAGAGGATTTTAGTGCAGTCTTCATTGCTGTCGAACCCATGCAGGATTTCAGTACGGTCTTCATCACTACCGAACCCACAGAGGATTTCAGTGCATTCTTCATTGCCGTCGAACCCCTGTAGGATTTCATTACAGTCTTCATCACTACCGAACCCACAGAGGATTTCAGTGCAGTCTTCATCGCCATCGAACCCCCAGAAGATTTCAGTACGGTCTTCGTAGTCACAGCCAGCTCTAGGGTTCCCGTACCCAGCATGCTCGTTTTCAGGAGGGTTCGCTCCACGAGACAAAGGGGTTGATACATCAACTGACTCGTAGTCCGGATTTGATGTATCCTAAAGTTCCTTCTCAACAAATGGAACTCAACGCGACAGACAACGCGTCAATCGGACGCCCGGTCTGAGAGTTATTGGCCTTTTGTTCCAGGGGCCCGGTAGGTTTTTAAGTCATAACCAACCTGTCCACACACCAAATGCTTCTAAACCTCGAGCGGAGTAATCCAAAAGGTCTGTCTCAGTATGTGTAATCCAACAAAGTCGACGGCACGTCAATCGGACGTCCAGAGCTCAAGTTATAAGGGTTTCTGCTCCGAGTTCCCTGTTGGTTTCGTGTTCGAACCAACCCGGCCATACACGAAGTTCTCCAAAACCTTGAGTGTAATATACCTAATCGACCGTCTCGATTAAAGTATCACATCGCATCTGACGGTGCATTGATCCGAGGTCCATAGCCCAATATATGGGCAAAAGACCGAAAGTAATCCAAAAATGGGGGGTCTTGGCCCGATCCGACCCGAACCGGGTCTGGGTCCGACCCGGCTGGGCGCGGCTCGGCCTGGCCCGGTTTGCACAACCTGGCCCAGCCTGGCCGGGGGGCGCTCTGGATCGGCCAGTGAGCTGAGCGGGGGATGTGGTCCCCTGCGGCATTCGCGCTCCGCGGACGCGGCGAGCACCACCTCCTTCTCCCCCGGATCCCACGCGGTCGCGGGATCCGGCCACTTGCCGCCGCGGCTTCAGCCGCCGCGTTTCCTCCTGGGGGTGCGCTGGGGAATTTCTGCCTCCGAGCGGCCGGCTGGTGCCAGCCGTAGCCTCCGGCCGCCGGCGACCCGCGCCCCCGGTGATGTCTGCGGGCCACCAGAGTAGCTCCGGTGGTCCGTTTTCAATTTCGTCTGCACCAGTGTTCATCACGGGTCCTGTAATTTACTGTGGAATCATCAAATCACCTATTCATCCTTTTCCATCATCTCCCATCGATCCGCACTTCATATAAACAATCTTCGGTGTCTTCGAATCGCCTCTACGGCCCAGAATCCGGCCGTGGTTTCGTTCGGCCTCAACGGCGCGGCGCGGCGGTGCCATGCTTCTTCGCCCATTTTTCTTTGTTTTCGCATGGTGCCGTTGCACCGGTATACATTTTTTATGCCGCGAGAAACACATCATCAATGGGGGAGGAGGTTCGACCGTGTTCGTGTGGTCCGGCCCCCTCCCGTTAATCAGATATCAAGCGGCTAAGAAAAAGACGTTTGGGCGGTCAAGAAAATTCATGAACCAAAAATCAAACCCCTACCTCGATGAAGTCGTTGAACGAGGTTTGTTGCGGGAAAGGGACGTCGCGGAAGACGGCATCATGGAAGGAGTACCGTCGGCGTCGCGATACACGACATCGCGGTACACGGCGTTGCGGAGAAGATGACCGTCGGAGTCGCGGTACACGGCGTCGCGTCGTCGATCTCCGAGGAATCAGCGTTATTCATCGTCCTTCATCAGAGGTCGGCATTCTTCGTCGGTGACGTTGTGTTCTTCACATTCCTCAAGGAGGATGAAGATATTCCTCAAGAGCACAATAGTCCTTCCTTAATTTCGCACAACGAATCAACCCCTAATAAAATATGTCTTGTCTTATTTTATTAATACACACGCAAGCCATTAATTTGAAAATCAAACAGATCTCATTCAATTAACTGAATTAATTGAGGAGCGTTTAATATTCAAATTAATTTTCAGGGTTGACTTGCCATTAATTCAGGTTGTGGGTGAGTTACATATTAAAAGCACGAGAGGGAGGTTAAAAAGAGATTAAAGGGGTGGGGCTCGTGTGGGCCCCACTTCACTAATATCCTACCTAGTGGAGTTAGGATATTAGTTTGTCCCACTCCAACCACCAAGCATAGGTTTAAACTACCCAAAATAGAAATAAACTTGTAGCACGATATTTTATTTCAATCATTCGTTAACCCATTATTTAATAACCTCACCCGAGCAACACAACTCCGGAAAATGCGTTCTTAAGCAATTACCAGCACTGCGGTTTCATCCGTGTCCTCAGATTTTGATTCCGAGCACCGGTTCAAAATTTAGGAAAACCCGCTCGTTCGTTCACTGAACATACCCGATCTAAACTTTGTAAATTGATTCCGGGCACACCGGGACTCAGAATCAGGTGCCGTCAGAAACCGCGTTCTTGTAAAATCACAAAAAAAAATTAAGAAAAAAAAATTCCCTTGAATTTTACGGGTCTTTACACTTTATAGATGATAGTTTGTTGATGGTATATGATATATATCATAAATTTTCAAATATAATAAAAAAAATATTTTCCATTGATTTGTTTTAATCAATTAAAAGACATTAAAAAGATAAGTATTTTTTTGATATGTGATTTGATAGTGAAATCATGCTATATATTCCATAATACTTATCCACTTGTAGATGTTGATATACTCCTTGAATTCTTGGACTTCCCTCATAATATGATTTTGATGATATTTAAACACCAACCTATCATAATAGAATTCTCTCTAAAACATAATTTCAAATATATAACTTTAATATTAGTTCTAAAACATTAGAAGGATTGTATTTCAAAATAAAAAATGTTATCAATTATGGTCTGTTTATTTGGTATCTAGGTAGTAAATCTAGTTTATTAATATTTGGAGTATCCAAATTGATTTCAATGATTACTCAATTCTTCCTAAAGAGAAAAAGGAATATGCAATGAAAGTAATGAAAATATATATTATATGATTAAGTGGTATAGTTTTACCCATGAATCATTTGTAATAAGAAGAGTCTATCGTCAACAATTTTTCTTTCAAAAATTTTGGAATTTGTTTCTACTATGGAATCAATTTAATATGAATTTAAATATGTTAGTTGTGTATAAGTTATGTGAGGACTAATGATTCCATATTTTTGTTTATAAGGTTTTAACATGAAATATTATTGATATAGATGGTAGAAAAAATATGTATTAAATTTATTCATAATTAAAATGTTAGATCATCTTTTGGAAAAACAATAATGAAAATACAACACATGTATACATTTACAAATGAGACTCTTATCCAGGCATACATGGTGATTTAATTTACATTCTTAAGAGAAATGTAGTCCATAATGACCTCTCCATACATTTTTTATTCAAATTAAACTATGGCATTACTAACTCTTCTTAAACTTGTATCTATATGAACATTAAATGTTAGTAAATGAGGATATTGAAAGGGTGGGGTAATGGTACTTCGTGAAAATATTTTTGATTTCCTTGTTTATCCTTTAGATCATTTTGATTTGAACACTCATTTCACCCCATTCCCTTTGTCTGTCTCTACTAACAGTCATTGGTTTAGACCTTTTTTCATCAATTTATTATGGTTTTTCAGTAAAAATTAACAAGAAATAAATACCTACTTATCAACATGTTTTTTACAAGATCCAACAACCATGATATTGATGTTTTAATAGCTTGCTCAACCATATGGATATCTACGTCATCATATGGAACATGTATCTCAACACTCGTCTCATGATCTACATTAATCCTTACATTCACATGACATATTGGAAGTTGTTTTGTGTGTAGATTGTCTTATTAGAAATTAAACACAATATCTATCAATAAAAGGAAATGGGTGGGTGTTGATAGATATAAATCTCAATCATTTTCACCCTATATAATATTATTACAGTAAAAGAATCAGTTCCCTCTTGATTCAAATTAAATATAAAAAATTATGATAATATTGATTACCTCATCTAAGATAGCTCTTTGAGGGTAATGGATTTCCTCAATACGGGTTGGGGTGGTGAGTGATCATCCATCAATGGTTTTTATTGATTGGTGTCTTTTCTTTACTTTATTCTAATAAATTTTATAGAATCATGGAATTCCAATTAAATATTTTTTTAAGAGTATCTAATCATTCCTATAACTCTTCCATTTGTTATATTTATCCCCTGGTTCATTTCTTTTCTCAAAATATGATCTGGTTGTTACCCCAAAACCTACACCTCTAAGACGACTATACTGTTCTGGCTGCTTCAAGTCAACTGATAGTACCTTTTCATCTAGTATAGCTGATGATGATTCATGTGTCGAAGTTACATAAAAAATATTGGAAAATAATTAATCATTATTATGTAATACATATTTAAAGAAAAACAAATATTTAATATATCAAACATACATATTCTTCTAAAAAATTTTCTGTGTGTTTAATCTATTATTATCTGAACGTTATTTAAAAATTCCTTCTTTTATATCACATGATGTGGAATGTAAGTAGATTTTGATTTGGATTCATCAATCTACATATAATTAGAGGAACATAATTATGTTGTTTCTTCATGTCACATAAAAGTATTATTGTAGATTTGAAATATGTGAATTTTTTTTCAAGTGAAGCATACCACATCCTTTCCTTATGGTAGGGGTATGTCTGATTTGTTGTCCATTGCATATTTTCATACAACAGTTATTATTTCATAAATTTACAATTATTAATCTTAGTTATTGAAACATGTATTGTCAAATAGTGTATTACCATCCACAATGTACCTGAAAATATTTCTCCTCATGATGACCAATAAATGCATCCCATACTTATCTCTTATCAGGTGTGAATACTTCTATAGTAGGAGAGGGTTTATTTTCCCTTTATTATATTTGAGATTAAACTACATATGAATTGTAAAAAATCCTCTGTGATCCTTTCCAAAAAGAATTAATATAAATTTTCTTTAGGACTAATCTACTATAAATGCACTCTATAAAGGATAATAAAAAGTAATTTAGTGTTTCATTATTTTATTATTTAGTAAAATAAAGTGAAGATATCATAATATTACCCTAATATCTTCCTAAATCAGTGTATTAAGTAGGGCCACAACATTATATCATGAATCTATATCAATATACACACATTATAGAGTGGTTATCCCTAATGAAACTATTCAACATGACCTTGTTAGGGTTAAAAATCTAGCAATGTGAATTATATCCAACCTCAAATTTGATGCCTTCATTTCTCACCTTAATAATTATTTCCATCACCGTCTTGCTACGGTGCTCCTATTTTTTCTGATACATGGATTATTCAGTATTTAACATTACCTTGGGTTCAACATCATTAATATATTTTTTATTTATATTAGTAGCATTAGGATGTGTAGAAGTTTTTTGTTCCTCAGCATTGGGATAAAAAATGGTTGAGAAATATATTCTTCCTCTAGATTTGGAGAATCACCATGTGAATAATTTATTGTATATATATGTGGTAGAACTGTTAATTTAGTGTAAATAATATATTAAATGAATATATAATAATATTATTTAACACAATTTATATCACAAAAAATATAACCTGATTATTGAACTCGTTATTTTAAAAGGATGAATGGTTTTGACATCTCCATTGAGTATCCAAACCCCATCATTCTCCTCTAAAAAACAATACCATGTATACATTGGTACCAATAGAAAATTATTTCAATGTCCTAATGAAAGGGTCATCCTTATTTTAATTTTCATATGACCCTTCATTGGTTTTGGTCGATAAAAGATTAATTGACCAATTTTGGTTTTTAGGATATAGAAAATAAAATACATGTAATTTCTATGATACCATTATCTATGATTTGAATTTTTACCCTTCCATACTAAAATCCAATTTCATGAATCCCAATTCATTAATTTCAATTTCACTCCTATTATCAACTCACTGGTAGTGAAAAATAATTACATGGAATGTTATATAACCCAAATCCCATATTTTTTCATGATGCCAATGTATGAAATATTCAAATAAATCAGATATCTATCATTATTACTAGAAACATTCACCTCTTTAACCATAAGTGTAACTACACTATATTTCATCGTACTATATTCATCATGTTCATTTCTATAGAATGCATAACCGTTAATTAAATAACCACTATAAGATAACACATTCACACTTTGTCCTCTGGTCAGCCATTGAAGTCATTCTGAAATTGAATCAAGGTATTCATCTATCTCTGTAAAAACAGGGTATCAAAACCTTTATAGAAACTATTTATTATGTGTATCTGATATCCATGTTTCATACCTTGATGAATTAAAATGCCTAATATTTTCTTTTTTATTTTCAATATATAGAAAAACCTATAAACTCTTATAAAAATCATAAAGGTGGTCCTAATACCAATCTATAATAGTGAATGTGACAACATCTATTATAGAAATTCCTTAACCCATAAGCCACCTAGTGTGATGATATTTTATTAGACCAATGCTTTCCACACCATACATGTAGTCAGTAATGAATTCAATGGATTCCTCAACCATATTTAACATGACAACACAACATTCTGGATGACTACAATTTTTGAAATACCATTTCAAAATAATCATATACCATTCAATGGGGTACTTCCATCTATAATGTATAGGACCAAATTGTTTAATATATCTTTCAATGTGAACCATCAAGTGAACATTCATAATAAATAATTATAGTGGGAAGAGAATTTCCAATTCACATAATATGATGAAAATTTCCTTTTCCATACTTGTCAATTTTTTTAGGTTTATAACATTGCTTCATATACATTTGACCAAGAAACTGAGCTTGGTTAATGTATAACAGATATTCTTGGGAAAAATGAAATGTAATGGTACAGTAACTAGATCTTGAATCAAAACATGAATTCAATGTGATTTTTAACCCTTTAACTTTAAATCATTCATTTACATGATATTCATCATATTTGTGAATACCCCTATAAAACCTATAAATCATTCAGAATGTTAAAAAAGTGATATCTCTCCTACCTAGAAAGAGTGTAAGTAGCTGGAGGAAGAAAATGTTTTAACCCTTTATTTGTGCCAACTCTTCCTATATTCCCATATCAATCATTTACAACCAAGCCTTAATTCTATCCTTTATTTTGGAATCTTCATTTATTAGCATTCCAATGATACTATCACATATATATATTTCAACATTCATTACACCAATGAAACTATTGAATTACAAAAAATCCATTATAGTAATTCAAAAAAACTAAAATCCATTTCCAAATTATTTTCATTTGGTTTTACAATAAAGAAATTCCAAAATCAGTGTGTATATAATTTAGTTCATAAAATATTTGATCACCTATTTGTGGAGAAAATGATTTATGTTATTCTAAACTCCCATAGAAAGATGTTTTCGAAGTTGGTACTATTTTTCTGGAATAAATATATGGTCTCCTAGTAACACAGTCTTCTATGAATGTTTCAACCTAATTGTCTTTGGGCCTTATTCAGAAATGGGACACCCTTGATTTCCTTTAATGTTATATCCTACAAAATTTAAATAAGTAGAAAAGTCATTTATCATCCTATACAACATGGATATCAACATGAAACATTCACTTCTATAAGAATCATACTATGTAACAACTATATCACACAACAATTTCAAATCTTTGATCAATGAATCTAAATAAACAACAATATCACTACCCAGTTGTTTTGGTCTTGATATAAGTAGAGGTATCATATTCTATATTTTCTTCATGCATAATGATGATGGAATGCTGTAATTTACCAGCATAACTGGACATGTATTGTGAGTTTTTATATGAAAACCAAATGGATTCAGTCCATATATAGATAACACAAGGAGAAGGATTATTGGCTCGTTTTAAAATGTAGGATCATCAAGATAAATTTTTTTTCACTAAAGAAAGTCTTACAGGTGACAATGTTTCTCAAATTTGTATATTTTATATGTGTTCCATGTCAATTTCATTGTTGTATATTCACTTATATATAGGCTTATAAACCTTGGAATTATTTGAAATCACCATAAAACTATAATAGGACCCCATTAAACTTTAATGAATTGAGAATCACCACAATATAGGAATTCAATAAGAGATTTTTGGTCATTGAGAAATAGTATATGATTATTTGGATAGTCATGTATTCATTCGGTGATCATACCCGCTCAACATAACATTTGTTTTCTATTATATGTTTCCTAGTAACTCATTATATTTTGGCACCATATCATTCTAGACATTATGTAGTTTAGTAAAACAAGAATCACACCATCCATTTCTAGATTTTAAACTATACATCTTTAGTATGGATGACAATGTTGTATATTTAGAATAACCATCATAGAGTGACATCTTTATACAACTCGTTAAATTCATAATTTTTTGACAATCATGAAGCTCTTACTCAACTATCATTGCCATTTCCTCATTATAGTATTCATCATCATTCACACATAAAATCACATCCATGATATAGTCTTATTCATTTTACATACTTTTAATCATATCAGATGATATATAAAATGTAATATTGACATATTCACTGGATAAATTCTCCTTTTCACCATTTTTAGACCAAAATTTATAACCTTGATCTATTCCATGGTTGTTCAAGTGGTATTCCAACACATCTAGACTAATTAATCTTGAATTCCAACAATGTAAGCACGGATAAAGGAATTGATAAGGGTCATATGTCTGTTATTTTTCAAACGTGAGGAACTACTTCACCCCATATTCATACTCTTTTTTCATACAATTACTATCCATCAATTTTCAATTAATATAGAACCTATTTTATTTATTAATATTGATTTTTTTAAAAAATAAATAAATACTCAAAAGGGGGAATTTTAAAAAGGGAAACCAACATTTTAATTTTTAAAGTATTATCAAATTTATTTAAAGGAAATGGGTAAATGAATTTAAGAAAATAATTACTCTACATATGGTAGGTGTTATCTTCTAAATACATCCACAATTATCTTCAATACCTGGTATGGCATGACTATTTCACAACATAGTTAAAGAAACATAAGTGCATGTATGTAAGATGTGGGGGAAGATCCTCATGCAACAAAATTAAATAGTAACTATTTTATCAATGAAGTTGATGAGGATACCGTTTTTCTCCACAAATCGAAATGTTATCAATATGCGGAGTTGGTGAAACACCAGATAACATTTCATAGATTTATTTCTAATTTTAAATAAATACGTAGTAGGAGTCTGATCCCTATATGGGGATCCATTATTTGTGTGTCCATGAGAAATATCAATTTAATGTTACTACATGCACTCATGCTGAGACAAATATTATAGTTTGAACATTATAAATTAATCCATGAAAAGGAAAAGTCTCTTGGTCTGAGGACTAAATTTCAGTATCTCTTCGCCTTTTATGAGACCAAGGTTTAAGGGCTGGGGTTATGATGGATATCTTATGGGTTAGATAAAGTTAGGTAGATTCAATTTCCATGTTGTTATTATCAATCTATATTATGTAAGAGGTGATATTTTGTGTATCTTGGAGGTCTCTGAAAGCTAATATGATCTTATACATATAGATACCACCAATTATTCTTACACACTTATTAATTAATAAGTACAGATACCACTCATCATGTTGAATTTATAAATATAGATACAACACAAAAATCTGGATACATGTTTTAGGTAGTGTTTGAAAAGGAAAAGGAAATTAGTAATTGTGTGGATCAAGACATTAATTAATATTAGAGGTTAATTTCAATAGAGTAATTGTAAATGAAAACACATATCAATTTTTATCTCCCCCTATTACTGATAAATTAATACTATTATAGAATCTTCAATAAGTTCCATTCATTAAATAGGTAATCCTATATACTCTCTTATAATATGTTTCTTCAAATTTTTTTTATTGTATCCCCATGCATTAAAATATGGTGTTAGGCCATTGAATATTTTTTGATCCTTTAATGTTCCTTAGGATTAGTAATTGTGGATTGTTTTCTGGGATGATACCAAGGTAATACATTGTTTCCCTTTTCTATTATCATACTTTATATAAAAAAATCTAATCCAAAATTTTATGGATTTATTTTGGTAAGAGGTTAGTGACCAAAGTGAAAATATAATTCAAGTGGGTGATGTAGTATATTTATTCATCTTATGTCTTAATGTATGAATCCAATTATAGATAAAAATATTTTGATCATCGCAACAAAAAAACCTGAGTGATATCACTTAAGGAGAAAATTTTTATGACCTTCCAATACTAAAAAAGAGAAACAAATATGATGTTATCAAGATTCCTAAAAGGAAAAAATTGTTAACTCTTTAGAAAATAATTTAGAGATACAATATACCTAAGAATATAAGATCATTTTTCATATAATTCTGGTACTATGAAGAAGTATTTAAAAAATGGAGAGAAGTATATTATTTCTATTATTGATAGATTTACAATAATTAAATAAATTTTATTTATAAGGTATAAATTGTAGGTTCTAAACATATTTAATTTTTTTTAAAGAAAATTAGATAAGGGTAGTAATTTATCATTATAGGTGATCCAGATAGATAATGTTATGGAATTTATAAGGGAGAAAAATGATGATTATTTATAGAATCATGCGATTCACTTTGAAATTAGTGTACAATATACCGAATTATAAAATGTTTTTTTAATAAATAATAAAATTTTAGTTGATCTGGATCAAACATTGTTGATATCACATACTACATTATAAAAAACACAATTAATCTATTCACTATATGTTCAAATAATGAAACTCCATTTCAAAGTCATTGTGAAATTTAAAAGATCCTTTACTTAGATCATCATTGAGATCCAAAATATAATCATCATTCTAGAACATCATTGTAATCCAATTTATTAACTTTAAAAATAATCATTTAAATATATAAACACATTTACATTATAAATAACCAATAAATCATGTCTTGATAAATCATTTGGGAACTTTTTATTTTATTTTTAAATTATTTTCAACACTAAAAGACATTGTTACCCTTTATTTAGAACCACTTTTCAACAAACAATTTACCCACTAATGTTTTTTTGGAAAATCAAAAACCATATTCATTTTCTAATAACCATACAAAACTCGCTAACTATTTTCAAAACCAATTCCCTTTCAATTTTGAACTAAGATTTCAATCTTTTAAGAGTATCCAAAACCATTGAGAATCATTTATCATTTATTATACAATATTATATTATTACAATTTACATAAATATATTTACATGAAAATATTAAAAAGTTATATTATATGAAAACCATTTTCATAATAGAAAATATGAATATTGAATATAATAATGGTTTCACAAATAAAAAAAATTATTATATTTTTATAAATACTTTCAACACTAAAAAATATATATTAAATAAATTTTGATTAATAGTTCCAATAAACATGAAAACTAAAATGATCACCAAGAATGAATCCCAAAAATAAGTGGTAAAGTAACCAAGAAAAATATTGTACATTATTCAAAACTAGAAAACATAATAATGAAAATTATTCTTCAAAAATAATTGAATTATAATTTAAAATCTAATTAATATTTATTTTTAATTTGATAGAATTATTCAAAATAAATTTGGATATAGGTTATTCAATATAATATCTCAGTTTAAAATAAGTATAATATCTAAACAAAAATCTTTAAAGAGTTTGATTCAAACACATACCATGATAGATGATGAAATTTTTTGAAACAACATCGAAAACACCTCTGGTAACACCCCAAGCTTCCACGGTAAGATAACCTGCGATGTACGCAACACCGAGTTATAGCACACCATGACCTATCAAACTAGCCATTTTAAAAGTGATTATGAATAGTAATAACTAAATTTTAAGTTTTATATAAATATCTCATATAATTTTAACAATAGTTATTTTTTTTCAAAGACATAATATGAAGACAAATTCAATTTTTTAATAAAATATTTGTTTTTCAGAAAAATACATTTTTTCCAACTTTTAATGGAGAACCCTTTTAAAATCCAATATTTGACTCTCTTATATACTCAATTTAATGGAATTAAATTATTCATAATAATAGAGACATAAAAATTTAGTTTGGATAATTTTTTGATAATTTTTTGATAACTTTCATATTTTGATGAAAAGTGAAAAATACTAAATTTTAACTAAAACAAATTTTATAATAAAAAAAATTTATAGTGTTAAATTATACATTTTAATGGGTTGGAAGTATAATTAGATTATATTTTTTCCATTTAATCCAATGTTGGTCATTGTATGTAATTTTACGTTGAAATTAGACATAAAAAGTGTCAATCTTTTGATAGTTATTATTTCATAAAAACAAGCTTTTTGTTTTGACAACGGGAATGGATTTTAAATCAATTTCTGCCACTTCTGTGTTTTGAATATAAAGACCAAGAAATTTCAAAGAAAATATTTTCTTAAATACTTTGTAATTTTTTGATTCTGCGTTTTCTGACAGCACTTGATTCCGAGGCCCGGTGTTCCAGAAATCAATTTTTGAAGTTTTGTTCGGGTATGTTCAGTAAACATATGTGCCGGTTTTTCAATATTTTGAACTAGTGCGAGGAATCGAAATCCCAGGACACCAATGAACTCGTAGCCTCAGTATTTTCTTAAGGGGACCTTTACCGCAATTGCTTTTTATGCAGGTTGAGAGTTAATTTTTGGGGATTTAGAATAAAATAAATAAAATATGTAATACACAATTTTATTTATGCTTGGTGGTTATTTCCACCCAAGTGGAGATAGAGGTGGGGCTCAAACCCAAATAACCTCCCATGAGAGCATATTTGTGAGGTGGGGCCCACACGATTCCCTATTCTTTCAACTCCCTTAAACCCCCATTAAACCCCCCTAATTAATTTGAAAACACTCCGCTTATTTATGTGAACTTTCCACCTCCCTCTCTCCCATTAATCTTTCCAACACTTTTAATTAATCATTTGAATCCTTCATTTAATTAATTAAAGTGTTTGAATTTTAAAAATTCATGTGTGAATAAAATAATAGACTTAAATATTTTTTACTTTGGTCACTTGTTGTGTTGAGAGGATTTTTGGGGGGAGCTCTTGAGAATTTGAAGAAGGAGTTCCCCTCCTCAATTAAGAACACCATCCTTCCAGCAAAGAACCACCGAAGAATGACGATCGTCGGTTTCAATATTTTTCAATGACAAAGGAGAAGGAGCCACCAACAAGGAACACCGACGACATGGCATACTTAGCTCCTTCTTTCCTGACGTCAACGAGTTGACACAATCTCCCCGCGATGTCGTCTTCCATTACACCCGACTACAAGAAACCTTATTTCGAGGTATGGGTTTCGTATAATTTATAAGTGAATAAATTTTCTTGTTTTTTTTGATTTCTTTAGAATAAATTTGACCAATTTTTATCGCCTAATGTAGAGGTCGTGGTCCGAACGAACCCGGCCCGAAGTCCCTCAGATGTTATCCTGAAATTATTCGAAATAGAGGCGCGTGAGAATAGGTGGCGATGAGGGAAGGTGGCGGCTGTGTGCTGGCTTCATGTAGAAGAACCGCGACCCGCAACCGCGAGCCACTCGACTGACAAATAACCGGCCGGTAGAGCCGGCCGGACTAAAGAGACCGTGCCACCATAAGGGCACCACGCTGCGGAGGACCGCGGCCCGCATTCCGCTGGTCCCTCAGTGAACAAACCGGCCAGCAGCCGGGCAACCGGGCTGGGAAGACCCGCAGCGCCAGGAGGGCGCTGCGTTGGAGGAACCACGGCCCACGCGTGCAGGCTTCTCGATCTAGAAAGACCGGCCGCCTTCGGCTGACCGAAGATGATTGTGGCACTGCTTGGCACCGCCGGTTTGGGAGACCCCCCCCCCCCCCCCCGCAACGCTCGTCCAACCGGGCCACGCCGCGCCCACTCGTGTCGGGCCACTCCACCGCAGGCGAAGCCGCCCCCACTAGGGTGGGCCATGCGCTTCACCGGGTCAGACTTGCCGAACCAGGTTGGGCCGACCTGCCAGCCGACTGGGCTTGACGAGCTGGGCCCGTTACGCTTAAATGGGAATAACTTAAAGACCACACGTCCGATCGATGCGCCGTCTGCGGCATTGGGAACCTCACAACGAATTGGTTCTTTTACGATACTCTAAGAGAGATTTGGACAAATTTATAAAATGGTCGGGTTTTGGAATGAGCGTATTTCCAACCAGGCCCCTGGAACGGAAAAGCCAATATCTCTCATACTGGGCATCCAATTGTTGTGCCATCTGTTGCATTGGGTACCTTTTGACGATTCGGGACATCAGGTTACATAAAATCTTGACTTCGTGATATTTTATGTGATGACACCTTTGCTCGAGAGGCGGACCCTCCCGGAATCGAGTGTGCTGTGTGCAGGAACCTTTGTGCTGGCTGCGACTACGACGACTACTATTCTGGGATCCTCCATGGGTTAAAAAACGATGAATACTGTACTGGGATCCTCTCTGGGTTCGACAATGATGACTACTATACATGGATCCTCCGTGGGTTCGGCAGCAATGACTACTGCACTAGGATCCTCTGAGGGTTCGGGAGTGATGACTACTATACTTAGATCCTCCATGGGTTTGGCAGTGATGACTACTGTACTTGGATCCTCCGTGGGTTAGGCAGCGAAGATTACTGTACTTGGATCCTCTGTGCGTTCGGAATCGACGACTTCTATACTAGGATCCTACGTGGTTTTGGTAGAAGAGATGATTCAGAGGCTACATCTAATCATCTCCACCCCTTTTCGTGAGTTGTATACCTGTGTGAGATGAGTCTTGACTCTAAATCATTATCATCGATGTGATTGACTTCTTTACTGTGTGGAATGGGATGTGCTTAGGCTCGAGAGTTGGAGCCGAACTGGATTGAAGACTTAGGTATATGTATGAGCATATACCTAAGTATGGTTGGTTGATGCACTGTGTTTTGTATCTTACTTCTTGTTTATCCTTAGTGGATATTGTGAGACCATTCAGGTCTCAGGGTCCCTACTGAGTATCATATACTCACCCTTGCATGGGCTATGCCCGCACTAAGTTGTGTTGGATGCAGACAACAAACATCACTGATCGAGGTGGAGACTTGTGGAGCTGGATGGTACCCGGAGGTGGACCACTTGGCAAGACACACACGGAGCCGACGGTCAGACCCAAGGTGCTAAGGAGGGCATCTGTACCCACCCTCCAGGTGGGATTACCGGAGGACGACTTAGTGGGTACTACTTTACTTTACTTATATTGTAATAGACTTTCATTTGTACTGTACTTACTGATGAGCTTGTATTTCCTGTCCCTTTCTTTTCAGCACTCACTTTTGTATACAATTTTACTTTCTGCTTACTTCAATTGCATAATCTATTGTGTTTGATTACTTCTATAAAGGAAATTCCTTCCCAGTATGGGGATTTACTCCATTGGTGCTAGTCACCAGCCCATGGCCTATGGAAGGCGGGCTTGGGGTAGTCACGGCACGGGCCCCGAGGATAGGTCGTGACAAATTAGTATCAGAGGAGTCGGTTCTACTGCAGAACTCAGGAACCTGATTATTATTTTCAGTGAAACAATAGTTCTATGAGTATAGATTGTGCTTATCGGTCCAGGGATTCTAGTGTTGGTGCGGAGGCCGACATATCCATACACCAGGACCCTGACCTATGATTTCCGACTCAGTGCACAAAAACACTGATTTCTTGTGTGTTTCAAAAAAAAAATTCATTATTACTTTGTGTCAGCTCACCAGGTATATTGTTTAAACCATGGTGCACCTATTCCTTTTCAAGATGGCCCCATGAAGGCAACCAGCTAGGCTTCCAAGTTACATATGGGATTGTATCCCACTGAGCGACGAGGCCTCGGTGCAGGGCCCCATCCCAGCAGAGGCACCAGTGGTACCACTACCCACTAAGACACTGATACTACCAGCCCCAGTAGCCGAGAGTGCACACCACCTGAGTGCGTTGCATGAGTTTCAGTGACAGAGGCCGCCCAGGTTCCGCGAAGAGATGGACCCATAGGCAGCTGAGGATTGGCTGGAGGCTATCATCAAGCTTTTCAGATTAGTAGGGACACAAGCTAATCTTATGGTGATCCTTGCTGTGAGTGTCCTGCACGCAGCAGCAGGTATATGGTGGAGCGTGATGCTCTAGGTGCATGACGAGGCATCTCTACTTTGGACAGGCTTCGAGTGTCTCTTCGGCTTGGAGTTTATTCCCGCCACCCTTCATGCAGTGCGAATCCATGAGTTACTTCATCTGCAGTAGGGCGACATGACAGTAGCTCAATACTCAATGAGGTTTACTGACCTCTCACGCTACTCCACGGATATAGTATGGGACCCATTATTTAGGTCCCGGACCTTCGAGCTGGGACTCAGGCACGAGATCAGAGCTTCAATGATCTCCCTCAGTATTCTGACACAGGTAAGAGTGCTGGAGCGAGCCCTTCTAATGGAGAGCTTTCTCCCTGAGCAGTTGCCAGCGACAAGACCCACCACAGGAAGACACGTAGCAGAGTCTTCTGTATCCGGCAGTATACAGTTGACTCAGAGGGCCATGTGGACCGGGCCATCAGGTGGGAGACCTCAGGATACTGGTTCGGATGAGCGGGGCACACGAAATAGAGCCAACCATACATGGGGCAGGCAGTGCTATATATGCGGCAGGCAGGGTCACATGGCTAGGGACTACCCGACCCACCCTGCAACTGAGCAACATGTAGTAGAGGGATATCCTAGGATGAGGAAGAGGTTCGACCGTAGTGGTCTTCTGGGATTAGGCGGACGAGGCATAGGAGCTGGCCGAGCAGTAGGTGGTAGACGACATTTCAACGCCCTACTACCACACCAGCGGGAGGTCCACCCCGACCGCAGGGAATAGATGGATAGGGGGGATCTCAGCATCAGAAAGCTGAGGACTATGACCATAGTGCTCCAAGAGTAGGTGTACAAGAGCGGGACTAGCTCCAAGCATGAAGAATTTTGTTCATGATGCTTCTAGATTTGTTGATGTCGTTGTTTGTGGTTGATTTGTGTCTTTGTACTTTGATCTGCTGTAATAAAATATACTTGTCCATGTGATGTTTTATTTTATACCTTTTCATGTGGTTGATACTGAGAGGTTTCGGTTAAAAATGTTGACTTGACCCACACATTCGAGATTCCTACTGGAGGAGACCCAGTGACCACACACTACTGCCAATAGTGTGACTCGACCCTTGGAGGCGAGAGTAATGGTTGGATCTCTTGGTAGTGTCATTGAGGCCTTACGATGTCATACATGGCATGAAATAGTACCTTTCATGTCAGTATTGACTATATTAGGTAAAGAACATGGTTCTTCCAAATGATGAGACTGGATTTATCTTTTCAGAAAAGGAGAAATCATAGCAGCTCATGTAGGATGTAAGAGATAAAGGGTGTAGTTGAGTTCTTTACAAATGGATAGTTACACCCATAGTTCGTTGAGAGAACGGTTTACAGTTTACTCTAATATCAAAAGTCTCAGGTGTGTCTTCCCTAGAAGGACCTAGACCTGAGATGGTGACGTTGACTTGAGTTCCTCTGGGACTATGACTTTGAGATAGTCTATACTCCTAGGAAGGGGAATGTTGTAGCAGGGTTAATTTCATGATGCCTCACTTGTCAGTAAGTGAAGGTGGAGCACCAGGTGACAGTAGGCTTGGTTCATCCCTTAGAGGTCCCGGAGTGGAATTGGTATGAGATATCCATGGATTTCATGATGGGGCTTCCACATACATCCAGAGGACACGACTCTATTTTGGTGATCGTAGACCGACGCAACAAGTCGGCCCAATTCCTACCGATCAGAGATCAGGGCTCAGTAGAGAGCTTGGTACACCTATACGTTTGGGAGATAGTATATCTTCATGGTGTGCCATCGTCTATCATTTCTGATCAAGATTCTCATTTCACATCCCAGCTATGAAAGGGGTTATAGGAGGCTTTTGGGATGCAGCTTCGTCTGAGCACCGCCTTCAATCCTCCGATGGACGGCTAGGCTGAGAGGACCATTCAAACTCTCGAGGACATGATCCATGCATGTGTCCTTGACTTTGGTCACAGCTGGTAGGATCACCTACCCTTGGTGAAGTTTGCGTACAACAACAACTATCACTCCATCATTGGAATGGAACCTTACGAGGCACTGTACGGTTGACCTTCCAGATCACCTATGTGCTGGACTGACCCTTGGGAGTCAGCACTTGTAAGACCAGAGATGGTTCAGGCTATGACAGAGAAGGTTCAGATCATCCAAGAGTGGATGAAGACTCCACAGAGCAGACAAAAGTCATATGCTGATAAGAGATGGAGACCACTGGAGTTCGAGGAAGGAGACCACGTCTCCTACGGGTCTCACGTCGACGAGGTCTACAGAGATTTGGCCGGGGAGGCAAGTTATCTCCACATTTCATCGAACCTTTCCAGGTCCTCAGCAGAGTAGGCGAGGTGGCTTACCGCCTGGCCCTTCCACCTCAGTTGCACCAGGTGCATCATGTCTTCCACGTATCACAGTTGAAGAGATACGTGCATGACCCGTCCCACATCATCGACCACATGGATCTTTACATTGATGACATGGCTACTTTCTCGGAGGTCCTGGTGGAGAACGAGGATCGACAGAAGCGGGTCCTACGTGGGCGGTCGATTCCTCTGGTGCCCATTCACTGGCAGCATGAGATCCTTCAGGAGAGCACATGGAAGAAGGAGGCTCAAATGCGTGCTCAGTACCCCCATTTGTTTCCCTAGTGTGTGTTGTCTCTTTACGGGGACGTAAAATCCCTGAGGTGGGAGTAATGTAAAAACCCAAAAACATCATGAAAATTTTTTCCTTAAATACTTTGTAATTTTACGATTCTGCGGTTTCTGACGGCACTTGATTCTGAGGCCCGGTGTGCAGGAATCAATTTATGAAGTTTTTTTCGGGTACGTTAAGTAAACGTACGTGATGGGTTTTCTATCTTTTGAACCAGTGCATGGAATCGAAATCTGAGGACACTGATGAACTCACAACACCGGTATTTTCTTAAGAGGACCTTTACCGTAGTTGCGTTTTATGCGGGTTGAGAGTTTATTTTTGGGGATTTAGAATAAAATAAATAAAATTTGTAATAAAAATTTTTATTTATGCATGGTGGTTATTTCCTCCAAAGGGGAGTTAGAGGTGTGGCCCACACCCACATAACCTCCCATGGGAGGATATTTCTAAGGTGGTGCCCACATGATTCTCTAACCTTCCAACTCCCTTAAAACCCCATTAAACCCCCCTAATTAATTTGACAACTCTAGCCTTATTTATGTGAACTTTCCACCTCCCTCTCTCCCATTAATTTTTTCCAACACTTTTATTTAATCAGTTGAATCCTCTAATTAATTAATTAAAGTGTTTGAATTTTAAAAATTCACATGTGAATAAAATAATCGCCTTAGATATTATTTTAGATTGGGAACTTGTTGTGTTGAGAGGATTTTTGGGGAGAGCTCTTGAGAATTTGAAGAAGGAGTTCCTCTCTTCAACGAAGAACACCATACATCCAACGAAGAACCACTGAAGAATAATGATCGTCTCATTCAATATTCAGCCAAGACAAAGGAGAAGGATCCACCCGCAAGGAACACCGACGATGTGCCATCGTCGAATCCTTCTTTCCCAACATCAACGAGTTGACGCCGTCTCCCCGCGACGCCGTCTTCCGTGACGCCCGACTAACTCGATCCTTATTTCGAGGTAGGGTTTTCCTATAATTTATAAGTGAATAAATTATCTCGTTTTTGTTTACTTCTTTGGAATAACTTCAGCCAATTGTTACCGCCTAATGCGGAGGTCGCGGGCCGAATGAACACAGCTCGACGACCCTCCGATGTTTTCCTGAAATTATTCACGATAGAGGCACGTTGGAAGAGGCGGCGATGAGCGAAGGAGAAGGCCGCGTACGGAAGAACCGCAGCCCGCAACCGCGGGCTGCTCGATAGATGAAGAACCGGCAGGCTAATGCGGCCGAACCGAAGAAACCGCGGAGCCACGAGGGGGTCGTGCTGCGGAGGACCCTGGAATGCGTTTCGCAGGCCGCTCGACTAACAAACCGGCAGGCAGCCAGCCGGACGGTCTGGGAAGACCCGCGACGCTAGGAGGGCACCACGCTAGAGGAACCGTGGCCCACCCGTGAGGAATTCTCATGCTAGGAAGACCGACCTACCGGAAAGTAGGGCGGGGCCGCTTGGCGTCACCAGTTTGGGAGACCGGGGGGCCGCGCCCCCCATCAGCGCTTGGCCAGCCGGGCCGGACCACGTCGGGCTGGGCCACACCGGGCCGGGCCTCGCCCCGCTGGGCCGCATACTTCACCGAGCCGGTCCGACCCTCTGATGGGTCAGACCCGCCGAACTAGGTTTGGTCGACCTGCCAGCCCACTGGGCTTGACGAGCTTGACCCGTTTCGCTTAAATACGAATAACATAAAGACCAGACATCCGATCGACGCGCCATCTGTGGAATTGGGACCCCCGTGACGAAGGGGTCATTTTTCGAAACTCTCAGTGAGTTTTGGACAAATTTGGAAAACGGCCAGGTTTTGAAACGAGCATATTTCCAACCAGGCCCCTGGAACGGAAAAGCCAATATCTCTCAGACCGGACGTCCAATTGATGCGCCGTCTCTCGTGTTGTGTTCCTTTTGACGAGACAGAACTTCGGGGTACATAATCTCTTGAATTAGTGATAGTTGATGTGACGAACACTCTGCTCGATGACTGGACCATCCCGGAATCGAGCGTGCTGTGTGCGGGAATCCTAGGGCTGGCTGCGACTGTGACAACTACCATACTACGATCCTCCGTGGGTTCGACGACAATGACTACTATACTGGGATCCTCCGTGGGTTCAACAACAAAGACTACTGCAATTGGATCCTCCTTGGATTTGGCAACGACGACTACTGTACTTGGATCCTCCGTGGGTTCGACATTGATGACTACTATACTTGGATCCTCCGTGGGTTCATCAGTGATGACTACTATACTTGGATCCTCAGTGGGTTCGGCAGCAATGATTACTGTACTTGGATTGTCCATGGGTTTGGCAACAGCAACTTCTATAATAGGATCATATGTGTGTTCGTCAGAGGTGATGATTCAGAGGCTACATTTTTGTGAAAAAATCCCTCAAGGTATCATTGAAGAATTTTTGAGGTGATTGTGTTTGTTGAAAAAGTTGACATCAGTGTTGTGATTGTTAACAATGAAAACCATGACATACAATTTTTTTGGAAAATAGGATTTCATGGTGGAATGTTGAGTTCAAGAGCTGTGGTCAACAATCCATGTTTGATTCAAGAACTTCGAGAAAGGAATGGATGATCTGGAGGATGTACAAAAAGAACAGATACAAGGTGGCGTCGTTTTCCTGAAGGCTTTGAAACTTGTGTGTCATATGTTTTTCAAGATCAGATCATCAAAATATTACAAAGGGATAAGGGTCGCGCAAGTATTGAGTTGGTCGCACAGGTGACCCGTGCACCTAGAGAAAGGACATGCGCGACGGTGCCTAGGAGGATTGGAAACTTGCACGCCTGTTGTTTTTCAAGATCATAACATTAAAATATGGCAAAAGAAAGAGGTTAGTGCAAGTTTGGATGTGGGTCGTGCAAGTTACTGGTAGGGGAAGAGACCTGTGTACCGAGACTTGCGCGCCGAGGGTAGACTTGTGCACCATCGCGCAGGGTGGTCAAATTGCCTATAAATACTTGACCACCCCTACTCATTTCCAACAAAGTTCAAAACATTGAAAAATCAGAGCTCCCGTCGCGTAGGAGTGTTGGACGCACAAGTGGTGTGTGGTCGTGCAAGTGGAGTTACGTGCCAGAGTTAGAAGTTGCGCACCAGTTTGTAATTGTGTGCCAATACTGTTTTGGGAGTAAAATAAAGTGAGTCGTGCAGGTTTTGAGTTGAAGAAGGATCTGTCACGTAGGTGGTTGAGGTGGACCTGCGCGCCAGTTGTGACCTGCATGCCGATACTCGCGCACTGGGATAGACTTGCACGCTAAGTAATGTTGATTCCCAGGCAGCATTTTCAGGCCACGTGGAAGCTGGAAGTTTGCCTGATACCTTTAGTTCAAAGAGAGATTCATCTATGGGGGAAATTTTGGCTTCAACAGAGAATCTAAATAAATAGAAATATTCATTCCTTCATGAAAATAAAGAGACCTACAGGTCTATAAACTGTGAGTGGATCCTTTCCCGGAGCAGTGAGCAAAGGAAGAGGAAGAAGGTGATCCTCTCCACCGGCAGTGAGCTAGAGAGAGAGAAATAGGGAGTGAGCCTTGGAAATGCAGTGAGATGACACTAAACCTTGTAAAGGTAGTGAGACAGGGACATAGTGACTACTCCCTAACCTTTGTATTCACATCTAGTGAAGAATAGTGGAATTTGGTAAGACCGACAACTTGTTGGCGCATGCTCTTTGGACGTAGCCCAGTTATGTTGAAACAAGTAAAAATATCTGTGTATGCCTGCTCACTTCCCTAAATATCATTTAAAGCATCATCATCAGATAAAGAATAAAATAAGTGATCATAATAAACACAAAAGTGAAAAAAGTGTCCCTTGTAATAAAGGCGTCAAGATCGAGTGGGGTAGGAAGATCTTTGAAAATGAATATCCATACCCTGATTCACCCCCCCTCTCAGGATATATAGGCCCCTATTGGTCTTAACATACATCTAATCATCTCCTCCCCTCTTCATGAGTTGTATAACTGTGTGAGATGAGTCTTGACTTTCAATAATTATCATCGATGTGATTGACTGCTTTCATGTGTGGACTTGGTTGTTCTTGGGCTCGAGAGTCGGAGCCGAACTGGATTGAAGACATAGGTGTATGTATGGGCATATACCTAATTAGGGTTGGTTGATACACCATGTTTTGTATCTTACTTCTTTTTATCCTTAGTGGATATTTTGAAACCTTGCGGGTCTCGGAATCCCTACCAAGTATCGTATACTCACCCCTGCACAGGCTATGCCCGCACTACATTGTGTTGGATGCAGACGATAGAAAGCAATGATTGAGGTGGAGACTTGTGGAGCTGGATGGTAACCAGAGGTGGACCACTTGGAGAGATGCACATGGAGTAGACAGTCGGACCCGAGGTGCCGATGAGTTCATTTGTACCCACCCTTCTTGTGGGATTCCCAGAGGATGACTCAATGGTTGCTTCTTTACTTTACTGTTGTTGTACTAGACTTTCAGTTGTACTATACTTACTATTGGGCATGTATTTTAAGCCCCTTTATTTTTAGTACTTACTCTTGTATACAATTTTACTTTCTTCTTACTTCATTTGTTTCCTTTTTTGTGTTTGTTTACTTCTATAAAGTCAATTCCTTCCCAGTACAGGGTCATAAGCCTTTGGTGCTAGTCGCTAGCCCCTGGCCTATGGAAGGCGGGCTTCGGGTAGTCATGGAACGGGCCCCAAGGATGGGTTGTGAAATTGAATTTATAAAAATGGAATCCATATTTAGAATTAGGAGGTCAAAATTGTGTAAATAGGTAACTTTTGTTTTAGAAATTTTGACTAATTACATCGGTAAATATTTTATTTACCATTGTTAAAGGGTAAATCTGGTAAATAAGGGTAAATATTAATATTATAATAATATTAAATTACCCTAACACGTGTCCTAACCCTATTGGATGGTTCATTTCCATCCATGGTCATCCTTGGGTCGATTTTGGGAGCACTTGGAGCCACCTAAGTGTGATAATGACACTTTATATTATTTAATTTAAAGTAAAGGAAAAAATGACATTAACATATATCCATTAGTAAAACAATTTTTACAAGGTGTTATATAAGTTATATTTTTGACTATAAATATTAATTGGAAAGCTACAAATATTTCCTACATAATGGTATTTTATTTATAATTTTTATATATTTAATAATTAAATTTATTTATGACATAATGATGATGTAATATTTTCATTATTAATGAAAGAATCAAATAAATGGTATTATAAATGATAAAATAAATATAATTTGAATGTTTTAATGCCATAACATAATTTTATAGGTTAATATGACATGTTATGATTGATTCAATGTATTTATTTCTAAGTAATCATGATTTGATGACTTTAACAAAAACAAAATACCAAATAGTGTCAAAATTGACATAAAAGAGTTTTAAAAAAATTATTATATTTTTAATTGATATAATATTCATAAAAATCTAAGGATTAGAAAAAAGACTTATATAATTATGTGATAATAAATAATAAAACACTTGGTGTTTGATTGGAAGTTTAGAGTATGTTTATTAACCATATAGTGTGAGAACACAAAAATACATAATAAAAGTTAAACCATTTAACTAAGAGTAAAATCTAATAGATAAGGTTAAAATGGTATCCTAAACTTGTCCAAAACCTATCGGTTGAAATGATTTCGACCCATAACCACCTAAGTCTCGAAATAAATTCATTTGGATCCATTATAATCTGAATATGATTGTATAAAAAATTAATATTTTAATCTGTTCCTAAAGTGACCGTCATCCCTCTTATAAAAGGGAACTTCCCCTTCTCTCAAAATCACACCTTTAAAGCCATTTGTCTCGGCCAAACCCTTCCCAAATACCCTTTCAACTATCCTAACTTCATCCTAGAAGCATTTTTTTAGTCATAAATCCATCCTAAGGATCCCTTTTGATCAAATAAAAAGGAAGAACCTGAAGAAGAGAGGTTAAACGTACCCTCGACCAAAGGAAAGTGCAAGGTAAGGGGTTTCTTATCTCACTTTTAATCCCATGATATTTCCATAGTTCACCACTTATTTATTGAATATGGTTTATTGTGTACTGCCATTTGATATGTATTATCATGATTCTCTTTATATTCATGATATTCTATGATTCATTTGTTGGTTATTGATTGTTGTTCATACGACTCGATTGATTACAATGAGGTAAGGGTTAATTCATAAGTCTCATTATTATCTGAGATTTTTTATGTGTAATTATTTACTGGGTTGTTTTTATCATCCATGTCCATTTATCATAAAAATTATTTTAAAATGATTATTTTAAGGGTTTGTGAAAGGTACTCTTTATCAAGATCAGAATTTTAAATGTTTTAAAGATTTATCTTTCTAAATACTTTTTAATGTCCATGTTTTCAAAATGGTTTTATGTATTTATTTATATGGACATGAATGTCTTGAAATAATAATTATTTTCAAAAGATTCAATGTGGTGTGGGTCACTTTGATTCAAAAATAACTATTAAATGAATTCTTTTTTAAATGCGTTACATTTAAATGATTTAACAAAAAAGGATATTTTTCTTAGAGGTTTTTAGTGATTATTTTCAACTATGTCAACATCCTTTTTGGATATTATTCTTGAGTGAAGTTCATTTATTATAAATAAAATGTTCAATATCGTATTGAATTAGGTATGATATGTTTGACTGTGAATGTGCTATTTTTATACCATTCATGGTTTATAGTTAATGTATTGACATTTCGTATGCTAGTTTGAATAAGAATGTTTATGTAATGTGTCAACATTTTCATATGAGGAATTCAGCAGACTTAGTAAGTGACAGGTGGAGCCCACTATAGCTCCTCAATGAATCGGTAGGTATCACGAGACAAAATAGTGTCTTGGAACAAGGCCTTGACAAAAATTATATTTTTAGTATTGGCACAAGGCCTTGAATATGTGGTAATGATGTCCAGAGTTAGGCATTCCATCATTATGAAATTAGTTATTACATGTTATTATTAGACTGGTAGAATATCAATGTGCATGTTAATATGGTAATGTTTGATTTATTTTTTCCATATTATGTTCAATTTTATTTTTAAAAGGATATTGTATTTATTACACATCTTGCTTTAAAAGTTTATAGCTTCCGCTAATTTATTTACCCTTACTGAGTATCTGAGCTCACCGCTTTCTTGTGTATTATTTTCCTAGGATTCCAAGAAGTTTATTGTGATTGATATGCATGGTTAAACTAAATGGAATAATGGAATTCTCAATGAATCATTTATGTTTTGTTTTATTTTCTAATGTGTAATGTAACGTTCATGTATGTAATCTATTTTCCATGACTGCTAAACTGAACGGTCTTTCAGCACATGATTCCTTGTAATCATTCCAATATTATGTAATAATGCACCGAATCTAGGTAACTGGGGTCTAGGCGTTACAGTTGGTATCATAGGAAGTTTAGCAATAACCTCGTAAACTAGATTTAGATAAACTCTGATTAGAGAACAGTACCCTAAGATAGGCTTTGATGATTAGTATATAAGAACTTCCTTGAATTTTTTTAATGTAGAGATTTTGTGAGTTTTCCAATAAATACATCCCTATCTAGATACGAGCATGTAGAGGCGGCTCTGGCACAGATGTACCAAGTGGTAAAACACAAAAACACCGCATTGATCTAGACTCGAACGGGAACTGGTGAACGACAACGAGACTTGCTGCACTCTTGGTTATGACACTCCTGGAGGATATGATTCTGATAATTTACATTTTCATTACAAGCCATTATGAAAGATTTAGTAGTAAATACTTCCTCAATGAAAATATTTTTATGATTACGGATTATATCCATAATCTGTTCAATTTTTGTTAAGTGTTTTACGAGGTTGGAATTATGAATTGTGATTCATAAACCGACCTAATGTGTGACATTGTTCAGAAATGGAACCTAGTAGAAGGAATGGCAATTCAGCAATAAAAATGATCCAAAGAGTGAGAATGATTGTATCTTTCATGTTATTAAGCCAACATTTAGAATAGAAATAACCTCCCACGTATTCTCATCATATGAAGAAATAGTATCATATATTAATAAGATAAGTAAAGAATTCTCTGAGTCCTATGGAATTGAAGGGAATCAAGAGAAGAAAAGGATGGAAGAGAGAAAGATGGATAAAGGGAATAGGGAATAGAAGAATTTTCCCATATGTGATAAATGTGGAATGAATAAAATTGGTAAATGTTTGAAGGGAATGTGAGTTTATTATAAGTGTATAAGAAAAGGATAAAATGTACGTGACTATAAGGGTAAGAAAAAGGTTTTAAATGTAAAATGTTTTATCTGCAAGGAGTTGGGACACTGCGTGAACCAATGTACAAATCATCATAGTATACCATAATTGATTCTATTGGATAATAATCATGTTATGGTACTACCACATTTGAAGATGAATGACTAGTGTTCTTATGTTGTTATTTTAGAATTATTTCATTTAAGTGTTGTATCAATGATGTACTGGAAATAAATAAGTATTGCACTGCAGTACTATTTCATTGAGGATTTGAGATTTTATAGTACTAAGAAAAGTGACTCTATAGCGAGTTAACCTTTTTGGAAATTACATAGTTTAAGAAAAGATAAAACTTAATATGGTCCTAAATTTGAGGTACTGATTTTGGAAAAAGAGATGGTTGATTTGGATAAATTATATTGGATATTCTTGACTACCTTGAAACAAATTAATGATTTGTATATTCCATTATTGTTGGAGTTTACAACATTTTTGGATGGAAAAGTTATATCCATTATTATATAAGGAATAAGGAATCATGAATGAAATCAATAAGGTTTTATGGTAATTCCGGATGTTTCAGTGTTTTAAAAGAATATATGATGAAGGTGTTCACCTATTTTTACGTGGAAAAAGGTTATTCATTGTATTTACCTTCCTTATAAATTTTGGACTGTGAGTTTGGATAGAAGTATTTTGGATAAGTCTAAAGGTTGGAATCAATTAATTTTTACATTTGATAATATTTTCATGGTTAAAAAATTTCTAGATATTATTTTTGGATTGTTATAAAAAGGATAACCCGGAGGTCGGGTGACAATCCATCGCGTCCGGAATGACCGCGAGTCTTGAACCTGCAACCGAAGGGTGAAAATGATGCATCACATACCACTAAAATACGTGATGTCCTGGTTTTTATAATGTAGTTTTATTTTAAATGTTCTAATAGTTGAATTACAAATTCATTTTTTTGGAACCCTATATGGTTAGGATAAATAGAATATTTTTGATTTCTATTACCTTTTGGAGTAAAAGATGAGTTTTTGGTAAAAATTTAGTAAATATTGAAAGTCTAAATGACAAGTAAGTATATTTCCTTACGTTCTTAGTAAATCTCATATAAAAATTCCTCAACTTTTTGAAAGGTAACTTAAAACAAAAACGTTGTCGGTTAACGTTTCCTAAAAGGGAATTAAATACCATTTAACCAATCACACAGTTGTGATTTTCTGGTAGTTAAGTTTCTCCTAATCCAATTTTCTAAAACTCTCCATCAGACCTTAATAGTTTTTTTCTCCTCTATATCCATGTTTTCCTAGAATCCTAGTATGGGTTATCTCAGGTGACCTTTGCACATCTCTTTCTTTATTTTAAATTTATATTTTTGTTAACACTATTTCTGATGTTGGTTTTTCAAAAAAAAAATTCATTGTCACCCTTTTATTTTCAATGAAAAACTTCAAATTGCGAGGACTAAATTTATTGAAGGAGGGGAAAATGTAACACCCCAAGCTTCCACAGCACGATAACGTGCGATGTATGCAACACTGAGTTCAAGCACACCATGACCTATCAAACTAGAAGTTTTAAAAGTGTGTATGAATAGTAATAACTAAATTTTTAATTATATATATATATACCATACAATTTTAACATTCATTATTTTTGTTTCAAAGACATAATATGAAGTCAAATTCAATTTTTCAATAAAATAATTTTTTTTCAGAAAAATACAGTTTTCCGCTTTTTAATGGAGAACCCTTTTTAAATAAAATATTTTACTATTTTATATACTCAATTTAGTGAAATTAAATTATTCTTTATAATAAGGACATAAAATTTAGTTTGGATAATTTTTTGATAACTTTTATATTTTGACGAATAGATAGAAAAATAAATTTTATCTGAAAACAAGATTTTTAATCAAAATAATTTATAGTGTAAAATTATACATTTTAATGGTTTGGATGTATAATTAGATTATTTTTTACCATTTAATCCAATTTTGGTCATTGGACATAATTTCAAATTTAAATTAGAAATAAACAAGTGTCAATCTTTTGATAGTTATTATTTCTTAAAAACACGTTTTTTGTTTTGACAACGGGAATTGATTTTAAATTAATTTCGGCCACATCTGTGTTTTGAATTTAGAAAAATGTATTCCATATTTATAATTAGGAGGTCAATATTGTTTAAATTGGTAACTTTTATTTTTATATATTTTGAATAATTACTTCGGTAATATTTTATTTACCATGGTTAAAGGGTAAATCCGATATATAATGTTAAAAATTAATAATATAATAATATTAAATTACCATAACACATGTACTAACCCTATTTTCGGATAAATGTCCAACCATGGTCATCCTTGGGTTGATTTTGGGACCACATGGAGTTACTTAAGAGTGATAACGACACTTTATATTAATTAATTTATAGTAAAGGAAAAAATGACATAAACATATATCTTTTAGTAAAACAATTTTTACATGATGGTAAATAAGTTATATTTTCGACTATAAATATTAATTATAAATATAAAAATATTTCCTACATAATTGTATTTTATTTATAATTTTTATATATTTTATAATTTAATTTATTTATGACACAATGATGATGGAGTATTTTCCTTATTAATGAAAGAATCAAATAAATAGTATTATAAATGTTAAAATAAATATAATTTGAAAGTTTTGATTCCATAAAATAATTTTATAGGTTAATATGACATGTTAGGATTGATTAAATGAATTTATTTCTATGTAATCATGCTGTTATGACTTTAACAAAAACAAAATACCAAATAGTATCAAAATTGACATAAAAGCGTTTTAAAAACAAATATTATATTATTAATTGATATAATATTTATAAAAAGCTAAGGGTCAGCCAAAAGACTTATATATTAATTTTTGTATTATTAGTGAACCACTTGGTTTTCTATTGGAAGTTTAGAGTAAGTTTATTAACCATATAGTGTAAGAACACAAAAAGACAAGGTAAAAGTTAAACCATTTAACTAAGAGTTAAATCTAAAAGATAAGGTTAAAATGGTATACTAAACTTGTCCAAAATCTATTGGTTGAAATTATTTAGTCCCATAACCACATAAGTCTAGAAATAAATTCATTTGGACCAATTATAAACCGAATATGATTATTTAATAAATTAATAAATTAATCTTTTCATAAAGTAACCCTCACCCCTCTTATAAAAGGGAACCTCCCCTTCTCTCAAAATCACACCTCTAATGCCTTTTGTCTCAGAAAAACCCTTAACAAATACCCTCTCAACTGTCCTACCTTCATCTTAGAGGCATTAATTTAGTAATAAATCCTACTTAAGAAGCCCTTTTGATTAAATCAAATGGAAGAACCCGAAGAAGAGGTTGTTAAACGTACCCTCGACCAAAGGAAAGTACAAGGCAAGAGGTTTCTTATCTCACCTTTAATCCCATGATATTTCCATTGTTCACCACTTATTTATTTATTGTGGTGTATTTTGTACTACCATTTGATATGTATTATCATGATTTTATTTATATTCATGATTTTCTATGATTCATTTGTTGGTTATTGACTATTGTTCATACGACTCGATTGATTACAACGAGGTAAGGGTTAATTCCTAAATCTCATTATTATCCGAGATTGTTTATCTGTATGTATTCACTGATAAATTTTTATCATCCATGTCATTTTTTCACAAAAATGATTTCAAAATTACTATTTTAAGGATTTGTGAAAGGTACTCTTTATCAAGATCAGAATTTTAAATGTTTGAAAGATTTATCATTCTAAATGACTTCCTGTACAAATGTGTTACAATTTAATGATTTCAAAAAAAGGATATTTTTCTAAAAGGTTTATAATGATTATTTTCACCTATTTCAACATCCTTTTTGGATATTATTATTTATTTAATTTTATTTATTATAAATAAAATCTTCAATATTGTATTGAATGAGATATGATATGTTTTACTATGAATGTGCTATTTTTATTCCATTTATGGTTTATGGTTAATTTAATGACATTTCGTATGTTAGTTTTAATAAAAATGTTTATGTAATGTTTCAAAATTTTCATATGAGGAATGCAGTGGACTTAGTAAGTGATGCGTGGAGCCTGATCTAGCTCTTTGATGCATCGGTAGGTCTCAGGAGACAATCTAGTGTCTTGGATCAAGGCCTTGACAAAAAATTTATTTGTAGTCCTGGCACGAGGCCTTGACTATGTGGTAATGATGTCCGGTGTTAGGCATTCCATCATTATGAGATTAGTTATTATATGTAATTATTCGACTAGTAGAATATCCATGCGAATGTTAAAATGGTAATGTTTGATTTATTTTTTCTATATTATGTTCGTGTTTATGCTTAAAAGGCTGTTGTTTTTATTACACATCTTGCCTTAAAAGTTTATAGCTTCTACTAATTTATTTACCGTTATTGAGTATCTGAGGTCACCCATTTGTTATGTATTATTTTCCTAGGATTCCAAGAAGTGTATTGTGATTGATACGTAGGGTTAAGCTAATGGGAATAATGGAATTCTCAAAGAATCATTTATGTTGTGTTTTACTTTCTAATGTGTAATGTAACGTTCATTTATGCAATCTATTTTCCATGACTGCTAAACTGATCGGTCTTTCAGGACATAATTCCTTGTAATCATGCCAATATTATGTAATAATGCACCGAATCTGGGTAACTAGGGTCAGGGCATTACACCTATGGTTTGAGTGGTCATGGTTGATGGGGACTTTTTCATGACGATGAAATTCCATGCAAGATATGGTGGATGTTTTGGTGGGGATGTAATGCCCACAAGAATTTTATTATGCAACATACGGATAGTTGGGTCAAATAAGAAGAGAATCAACCAAGACTAAGGTGAATCATGACGTATCTTACCCAAAACAAAAAACAAGGAGGACCAAATCGATAATTCAAGGTTGAATAAGACATGGAGCTGAGGTAAAAAAACTGATGAACTGAGTGTGGTTAGGGAAAAGAATAGAGGGTGAAAAATAAATTAAATCTGCCAAATGATAGATTTAGAGAGTATTGATTCATCAAGAATATAGCTGAAGATACTGCAGTGACATCAGTAGGGTTCATGGGGAGAGGCAATAGAAGTAGGGTTCCACAAGAGCTTGAAGGTGTGAGATTCAAGACTCTATTGAGGTTCACTATGTTAGATTAGGTATGGATTTTATTTACCCTTTCAAAAAAGCACTGATAATACTAATTTTAATCATCTTTAATAAAGCACTCATAATGATCTAAATTTAAAAATATATATATTTATTTAAATTTATTATTATAAATATATATATTTTAAAATATTTCTATATATTTATAAATATTTGTTTATATTTAAAAATAACTTTATATAATTATATATTTTTATATTTTTATATATATTTATGAAATAAAAAATATACTTATTACTTAAATATATTTATTATAATTTAATAATTATTTAAATATATATATATATATTTAATTTTTTAATAAATAAAGATATTTATAAATATTAGTATATAATTATAAATATAATTATATATTTATATATATTTATATATTTATTGTAATTATATAATTAGTTAAGTATATATTTATTTATTTCTAATTTTAATTATAAATATATATTTTAAAAAATTATTTTAATATAATAATAAAAATATTTATATAATTATATATATTTATATCAATATATACATATTTGTAATTATAATTATATATTATTATAAATATAATGAATATATATAATACTTAAATATATTTATTATAATTTTATAATTATATATATATATTTATTTATTTATAATTATGAATAAATATATTTAAAAAGTATTTAAATGTAATTGTGAATATATAATTATAAATCTAGTAAATATATTTATTATAAATTTATAATTACATAAATATTTAATTAATTATTTATAATTATAATTTTAAATAAACATATTAAAAATTATATATATATATATATATATATATATATATTAATTTTGAAAAGGTAGGGACAAATCCCATTTATTGAAAACATGAAAACAAAGAAATGAAAAGATGGGGTAGACATGAAAAACTACCATCATCAATGAACAATAAAAGGTCAAATTTTTCTCTGATCCAAATTCTAATCCTACGTTCATTCTCATTCATTGCATTCTAATCAATTTTTCCACACTTGCTTCCGCAACCTCAACCCCTCGGATGATGGCCTCTCCTACAAATTTTATCTTGTTGCAAGAGGCCTTAAATGTTAGTTATGTTCAAGTCACCATTCTTGGCCTCTAATTCCTCCTCCACCCTCTAGGATGGATCATTAGTCAAAATCCATTCAAGGATTGTCTCTATGGAACTATGAGCTATATCAACTGGTAAAAAATCTTCATGTATATCATTATTTCTTTTCAAAGGCTCCGAGGGCTAGGAAAATATCTTTGGGGAAGCCACCTGAACCTCATCTATTTGAAATTCATTTTTTTACCTTCATTGAGTGTGTCAAGCCACCTGTCACTTCCCCTCTATCATCTTCATGTGTCAAACCCCATTTACTTCGAGCCTCATGGCCCCACTTTCACTTTCATCTACCATGCTCTGGACGAACGACCCTGCCTTTAGCCAGAGAAAACTGTGGTGATTCCCTATAGCTGATATCACGTGAAGATGATGACCTACCCCCTCTATTGAGTGGGGGCACACTTATGCAATTATTGGGATCCCACATGATCTAATAGTCGTGATAGCATCATTAAACGTTATCCCACAACCACTGCTAGTAAATTTGGATCAAGTTATGGAAGAACCGTATAAGAACCTGATTTTTTTATGAGTTTAAGATCCTTTAAATTCCAGTATAATTCTTTATCTTGGAGAAAATATGGATACCTAATGAGATCATGGATGTTTTGAGGGTTTCTGATGGTTGTTCAGATCACAAAACCCCATATTTTGGAGAAAATAACAATGCCACTTGATTATTAGACACCATGGAAGAAAATCCACATGTATTCTCTTAAAAATATAGGGATTTTTAGTGGGAAAAGAAGGGTTCATGGCCTTCCCTAACCATGCACCCAGGGCTGAAAAAATTTGTGGTTTTTCTTTAATTTTTAGCTGAGGCATACAACAAAATGGGTGTACTATTTCTAAAACCATAAGTCCATACATTGCGAGTTCCCTCTTCAGGCAGTGAGGTGTGCACAGTTGGTGCACTATTTGGTGAACCGTGTAGCTAAACCTGGTACCCTGTAATTTTTTTGGTGAGATTACTATGTTCCCCTTGGAAACTTATTAATATAACCCACCTCCACCTTTCTTCATTGCCTGATATATGAGATCCTTTCCTTCTCTTGTTGAGCATCAAGATACTTCAAGCTCGATCCTCTAATATGTTGGTCATCGAGACTCCGATTTAAACACCATTATTAAAAATTGGATATGTGTCAGGAATATAATAATTATTCTTTTTTCCATTCATTGTTTGTAGTTATATCTTGGAAGAGTTTTTTAGGTGTAGGATCTTATGAACTATTTTTATTTCATTCATCTATTTTACTATTTTCCCCCAATCTAGACCAATCCAAATTCCATTATTGGATGAGTTATCCTATACAAGCATAAGTTTTGTGTTATAGTTCTTATGTATCAAAGTTGATATGTTCTATAATATGTTTCATTTTTACATACCTTGGTTTCACTATGTGTTTCCACTAAATTGAGTCTGTCTTAAATTGTTTTCCTTGCAAGGAACCAAATGATTTGTGAGATCCTAATTAATATTGAGATCATCCACCTCAGAGTGATCCACCCCTATGGGTGTGACCTTTTTCATGAATAATTGGATTTCCTTATAAAATGTCCACAAAAAATATTAGTGTGTTTGTATTTACTTCTAAATGGAGATATAAAAATTGTCAATGGATCAATGTGGTGTTGTATCACAACTAACACACTTTTCAAGTTATGATGAATTGAATAAAGGTGGGTTGTGGGACAACATAACCTAATTAAACATGACAATGTTTATTCCCTTTTTATTATTAAATATTAATGAGTTATTAATTTACTATTTTATTATATTAAAATATTGATTGTTTATAATTGATATGATGGGTAATGGAGACCCTTCCATTATAATTTGGGTATGAATACCCTTATGCTTAATAAATGTGAATTAAGACCCTCTTTAAATAATTATGTATGGGTATGGAGTCCTTTTTATGAGTATTATGATATGAGAATGATATCCATGTATTGTGATACCAGGCATGACATCCCTATATAGTGATACATGCATGAAGACCCTTTATAAATGTGATACTAGGCATGGCGATCCTATGATATGACATTGGGCAAGGTGACCCTTACAATTGTGATACTAGGAATGTTGTCCCCTATTCTAATGATATATTTCATGATGACCCTATGATATTATAGTGGTAATGGAGACCCTTATTACTATGATAATGGGCATTTAATTCCTTATTCTTATATTACTAGTCATAGAGACCCTTACTACAGTTATATTAGGCATGGTGTCTTTTGATACATATGATACCCATTTTAAAGCTTATGGATGCCTATGTTATTCCTTAGATCCAGGCTAGTAGTAGTGGACACATATATGGATAAAGACATTTCTATGTATTTAGTTCATTTAGGTGTATACACCTACTTACTTGTTTAGAGATATTCTGGCATGGGCCGAAGATAGTAGAGTCAGCCTGGTTTTCATTTAAGAACCAGAACCGACCCATTTACAGTAATTATTACAAAATTTCATTATTATTTCTTTAAACATACATGTTATATACAAAGACTAGATATTTATATATGTTTTTGGTGGTGTCTTATATTGTTTATCGCATGACCTATCTTTGCTAGTGATGATTCCTCAGTAGACTATATGCTTGCAGGTGAAGATAAGGGGAAGTGTAATCTTACGGATGTGTGAATTCTTGCATGACATAGAATGGGAGATTGGTAGTAGATGACTGGGAAGCAGATCAGGATGCTTGGATATATTTTATTCCATTCTGTTCCTTTTTTATATCATGTACTATATTAACTAAATAATTGAATATAGAAATTTTATCATTATTCTGAAGAGACGTGGCATCATCATTTCTTGTATATTATTCAGATTAATGCTTTTTATTATTATTTAGTTCTTGGTTGTTTATAAGTGCTTCCTCTATCTTTTTTATTATTGATATGATTATGTTATATATCTATTGATTATAGCATTGTTCTAATATGACCATAGTGAATAGTCTCCTCATGGACATACCCTAGTCCCTCACCACTAGTTGGTATCCTCTGTTATACGAGGCGGAGTTCTTGAGGCCATGTGGCCCATTGGTTTGGGTCACCTCTAAGTGGAACCCAAGTCGGGGTATCACAAAGTATTATCATAGATTTTATTTTCTTGACTTACTATTTTGTACAATATACAGGAGATTAGGAATGCTTTCCGATATGGTAATAAGCTATGTTAGGGAGTAGTTATCACACATTTGGGAAATACCATGTTTTTAGGAATAAGGAATTATTGTTCTCCATTATTCCAATTACAGTTGAACTCATTCCATTTTTAGGTGACAAAAATGATACATGATGCTTTTCATTATTATGATTGAGGTCTTCTTCCAAACCTTATTCCAATGATATTTGGTAAATGAAGCATTGATCATGCATAATTTTGGGAACCATATAGGAAATTCACATTCTATTCATAATCTATGACATATAGGAGAATCATATTTATTGCATTAATTGTGATTTCTATGTGTGTGTTGACTAAAATAAATAAAATTGACTAAAATATAATGTAGGGAATTTAGAAACATAAGTTTTACAGAGTTTCTTCCATAAACTAAACCATATTTCCCTACATAGGGTATAGTAGACACCCTAAGAATTTAGTTATGGCATGTTTATTCTTGGAAGATTAGTCGCATGAACTATAAATTATTTTGGTCTTGGTTAAGTGGACGCCACACTTTAGTCCATGAGGTCTATTGGACCTTATAGACCGAAAGTGGTGATCCATTTGGTTCAATTATATAAATAGAATGGTAATATATATATGAATTTAAAATTTTATTGAAATTATATAACACATAGCCTATCCCAGACCCAACCTTAGTAGTCGACAATAGGTAGGGTCTCATATTTTCTTCTTGATCTATTATACCACCCAAAAATGAGTTTTTTAGAAAGAAGTGGGGTGTTTTTTAAATAGAAATAATTTTTAGCTATTTAATTTTAATTATTTAATTTTATATGAGGCATAAGTTTGTAATTATTATAGAAATATCTCCACAACATCCTCAGGTCACATAACCATAGGGTGGTGATGACCATACTCTGAAGGTGGTGGACCCTGAGCTACCAGTGATACCTCCAGTAGTGCCACCTATGTAACCCCCTCTTGTTTATAACACATGAAATTATATGATGTTTCGAGGATATTTTATATGTCTTATGCATACTATATTGGGAGATTGACACTTTTCCCCATCTCTGGGAGAGTTGAATTAATAGTTTTTGTAGTAGCATCCACCCACATTTTTAGGGGATGATGGAGAACATGTTGCAAAGATATGGATCAAGACAGTTATGTCTATATTTAAGAATCTAGAGAAATGTATTGAGATGAGAGCGATGTTCACCACTTATATGCTTTGATGATCTTCCAAATGTTGTGGGTTATTCTAAACCAGGATGGTTAGTGTCAGGCAGTGACTTAGAGGTATTTCCAGTCAATATTGTTTGAATATTTATTCCCTAAGACCCTATGGGACGATTGGGATAAGGATTTCAAAAACATATAATAGGGTTCTATGAAACTCATGGACAACTCAAATCATTTTACAAATCTTCAGTTCTTTGAACCCATCTATAATACTGACGAGTTAGTGAAAATTATACAGTTTGAGGAAAACATTAGGCATCATATCCATTATTAGGTAAATTATTTTTTACTACTGTACTTGATATAGTGAACCATGATATTATCATTGTGAAAAACCTATGGTAAGTAGATAGTGTGAGATAGGGTGGTTCAGAACTGAGGATGGTTACTAGTTTGACAAAGAGTAAGAAGTTACACTTTGAGAATGCATGCATGAGAAGTGGAATCCATGTTACACCCTAAGATAGTTATGTGGTTTCTCACCAGTATAAGAGGCATATCCATAAAAATACCCAATTTACTAGATACCCCATTTACTATATAAGCAATATTATATTGAGGCACCTTTAGTGTTTTTTTATGACCTTAAAATATATGTTTTGTGGGAGAGGATCCTTGGTAGTTCCACCTACTTGAGAAGGATTAGTACCACCTCCCCTGGTAGGTAGCTATTGTACTACCAACTTTATAAGTAGAGGATGAGGTCATGGACATGGTAACCATGCTTCAAATATAAATCACTAGAATAGAGGATTTGCTATAGATAGGAAGGTTGGATCATGGTGTCCTGGATTTGGCCATATTTTTTAAGTGCATACTACACCAAAGGAGAAGGGTTCTGAGCCTACTATTATTAAAGGTACTACTATATTAGCCTCTACTATTTCATCTACCTTATTAGATATAGGTCCTTAACATTATTTTATATCTATGACTATTGTGGAGAGTCTTGTATTTAATTTTGAGTATTCCAGTTGAATTATGACACATGGTACACCTTTAGGATTATGATCATAATGTGAATAATAATGTGGGGAATTTATCTTAAGGTAGATAGCCATAATTTCTTATGGGACATATTCATTCCCCTGATTATGGGATTCAATGTCATTCATAGGATGGACTAGTTGGTTCCTTATCATTCATGTATGGATTTTTATCACTCGAGGGTGTCATTTAGATCAACAAAGTGAGGTAATTATATTTACAATGGTGATTGGGTTGTGTAGGAAAGTTGAGATGTCCCAGAGCATCATAGGCTAGTTGATGCAACTTAATAGATTTTCACCATTTTTATATATGATCAGTGACTATATCCGATCGAATTCCATCCTATAGTTGATCGATTCAGGGATGTTTTCTTGATGAAATTTTAGTACTACCTCTTAAGGGAGAGGTAGTGTTTTCTATCGATCTAGTTCCTAGATATTCACCAGTATAAATTCATCCTTACATGATGGATACTACTATGTTGCAATAGCTCAAGAGGAAACTTGAGGATTTGGAGGTTAAGGTTTTTATATGTCCCTACACTTCACCCTGGGGTTCAAGGGTCCTTTTCTCCATGAATGTGGGTAGACCCCTCCATATTTTTGTGGATTTAAAGATATTTATTTAGCTTATAGTGAATATTATATATCCCTTACCATGTATAGATGATATTTTTGAACATTTTAGATGAGTGAAGGTATTAAAAAAGATCGACTTGATATCAGGTTATCATCAGGTTCAAGGAAAGTCTTTAGATATTCAATATACAACTTTCTTTAGCCAGTACAGTTTATACGAGTACCTGATTATTCATTAATTATTACAAATGAATCTTCTATATTCATGGAATTAATAATTAGGGTTTTTCATCCCTATCTGGATTCCTTTTTTGTGGCATTCATAGATGATATCTTGGCGTATTTTTATAATCAGAGTGACCATTCGGCCTATCTTGAGATCATTTTGAATATGCTGAGAGAGCACCCATTGTATTCTATGCTCAGTAAATGTCACTTATAGATAGACAATTTTAACTTACTGGGACATATTATATCAGAGGTAGGACTTTTAGTTGACTCGCTGAAGGTGAGAGTTGTAGTTACCTAGGAGAATCATAAGAATATATTTTATATGGGGAGTTTCATGGGGCTAGAGGGATATTACCAAAGTTTAATACTAGAATTATCATAAAGAGAAGAACCTATTACATGCATGAATAAGAAGGAGATGAATTCTATATGGTCATGATCCAATGGGACAACCTTTTAGGATCTTAAAGGGAGATTTACTTCATCACCCATCCCAATTCTTCTAGATCTTGGAAATAGGTACACTATGTATTGTGATGCATCGGTATTTTATATAAGAATTTTCTAGGTTGGAATATCGATTCATTACATACAGTTCATGACATTTGATGCCTCATTTGTGGAATTAATCAATGCATGGTCTCAAGTTGGAAGATGTTTCTCATGAATTGCATAGATGGGGGAATTTCCTGCTAGGAGAAATTTTTTGGTGTTTACAGACCACAAAAGACATAGATATATTTTCACATAGTGTGACATGAATATTATATAGTGGATATGGGTTGAATATCCATATTTCTATGATTTTGAGATATCCTATAGACCTAGGAAAGGAAATACTATTGTTGATGGTCTAAGCAGGAGGACGTAGACACATGTGGTATAAGAGGCCACTAGCCAGTTGAAACTTATGGATATGTTTTCTAAGATGCACATAGAGTCACTATAATGTCATGGATAGTCTGTAATTACATCGTTATCAATGATCTCATCATCAAAAGATAGAGTGATGTTGATGAAATTTTTATATCTTGAAGGCGTGTTCCTACAAGAGAGTATCACTACTAGAAAAACAGGCTATAACCACCAACCAATAGCCACAGTTTTAAAATTGTGGCTACAGGTGGATATGACTATGGTTATATGGCCTATAGCCATAGTTTTTAAAACCATGTCTATAGGCCCTTTTTTTCTAAGGGATATAGACATAGTTTTCAAAACCATGTCTATTAGTCTCCCTCCCTTGCACGGGAGAAAAAATTTCCCACAAAAAATTGGCATGAAGAACCATCACCACAATTTTCAGGATACTGGAACTTTTTTTAATAATATATATAACATATTATATATATATAGACACCAAAAATACTTGGTGGTGTAGCGTTTAGGGCACTGAAACGTGAAGCGAAGGTGTTGGGATCAAATCCTGCTAGGCACACATTATATATAGGTTATTGCCATAGTTTTCTAGGGCTATAGACATTGTTAAAACTGTGGAAATAGGCCAACTATTTCCATGTTTTAAACCATGGACATAGGTCAACTGCCATGATTGAAAATGGAGACACCTATTTCCGTGGTCAAAACTATGGCCACAGGTCGGACCCTACTGCCATGTTGATAGCACCCAGGATTGGGAAAAACTGTGGCCGTAGACTATGGCCATGGTTTTGGGCCATATACATAGTTTTGAACCGTGGAAATATCAGATATTTCTAGTTGTGTATTTTTAGTTAATACCCACATAAAAATTGGTCTATTGATGATGCATACATCCTAAGTATATGTGAGCATATATGGGTTCCCAGAGATAGTAGAGAGGAGATAATGTGTGAGTCACATGCATCTTGGTGGGAGGTTCACCCATGTATCTCCATGACATTTCATGGTATGTGAAAATATTATTGGTGGGCTTGGATGAAATGTTAGATCGAAGGTTTTATAACTAGGTGTTCCACTTGTTATTAGGTGACGGTGGATAACCAACAACATAATGGATTGTTACAACTAATAACAATCCTATAATAGGAATGGGAAGATGTTATTGATGATATTTTCATTAGATTATTGAGGTCACCTTGAGTTATCAATGTAGTTTGGGTAGTCAGGGACCAACTGACTAAACTAGACCACTTAACACCTATTTGGGAGACTTTCTCAGTTGATGAGATGAGAACAATGTATGTTTGTGATATCATACAGCCACACAAGGTCCCTCATACAATCATTTTAGATATGTATTCTCATATTACATCCAGGTTCTTGTAGGGGTTACAATGATCTATGGGTACACAGGTTCTTCTGAACACCATTTTTCACCCCCATACCAATATCGAGTGGAAAAATATGATATAGATGTTAGAGGGAATTTTCTGAGATTTTATAATTGATTCCAGTGGTTCATGGGAGAGGCATATACCTCTCATCAAGTTTTCCTATAAAAATATCTATCAATAAATGATTTAGATGGATCATTATGAGTCCCTATACGGTATGTCATTTTATTCAACCCTATAAGGTTAGAGATAGGAGAGGCAGTGCTACTATGATATTGTCTCATTCAGTAGACTTTAGAGAAATTTAGGTTATCAAGAAGGGTATTTCTACCACTCACTCTAGACAAAAATCATATCTTGATCTCCATCGATGACCTATGGAGCTCTTGTAGGTGGATACAGAGGAAGGGGATTCTATTTCCACATTATGTTGGTCTGTTTTAGATATTAGGGTTATTCGAGTCGATATTCTATCGATTTCTATTACCACAGAGTTATTTTTCCATGCACGATATATTTTATGTTTCACATATTCAACATTATCATGCCAACCCATCTCATACATTTGATCCCTTGGATTTTGAGCTGGGTGTTAATTATTATTTTGAGGAGTATCTTACCCACATCATTCATAAGAGCGTAAAGGATCTTCAATGATAGTATTTCTCATTAGTATATGTGCCACGGTAGCATGGTGGTTATATGATGAGGCCTGGGAGTGGTTGGTTGATGTATGTGCTTAGTGGCCAGAGTTTTCACAAATAATAGTTTACTTCATTTGGAAGGGTAATTCTGGGAGAAATTGATTTAAGGGGGAAGACTGTAAGTACATGGTTTTATATGAGGTGTTTATCCTTTAAATTACATTATAATTATATATATTGGACCTAATATGTATACATAATGATATCGTAGATTTTGTAGGAATTTATAGGGCTTCTTTTGAGCTTTGAACCCCAATCAGTGGAGAAAATATATGGGTCTCATAGTTTTAGACACCATGTGAGCCATTCCACACTGTTTCTCATAAATATGTAGTGATTTTCAGTGGGAAATGGAGGGAGAATGTTCTCCCCTATCCATGCGCCCAGGGCCGCATGACCATGAGGGTTTTGTAAACATTTTTACATAGGAATACTACATGGTTGGTATGTGGTTTCTCAAATTGTGTGCCCAAACAATGTGGGTGCCCTCTTGAGGCAGTGGTGTACACAGTTGGTGCACAATTTATCCAAATGTGTAGCAAAAACATGTGAAGTCGTAATTTTTTAGTTAAATTACAATTTTTCCCTTAAAAATTAATTTCTCAGACCAAATCCTACTTTATTAAATCCAGTGTATAGGAGATACTTTCCTTCTCCTGGTGATCTCTTAAGCTTCATTAGTCTAGGTTATTTGATAACCCAGACATCAGGACTCTGATTTGAACAATATTTTTCTCATTGGATCCATGTTGTTATGATCTTCAGCCATCTTATGTCATCCATTGTTTTTTTGTCGGTGGTGTTATTTAGGTGAAGGATCTTATTAAAATATTTAGGTCATTGATCTATTTTACAATTTTCTCCCAATCTAGATAAATCTAATGGTCAATGTTTGAAATGTTCTCTTCTATAGGCATAAGTTAGGTGGTCTCGTTCTTATCTCTCAAATTTCAGAAGTTATATTATATGTGCCTTTATGCCGTATGCTATTTTTATTGTGTGTTTCCCCTAAATTGAATCTTTCCTCAATTGGTAGACCTTCATTGAACTGAATGATTTTCTAGAACCCAAATCATATTGAGATCATCCACATCAAAGTGATCCACCCCTATGGGTGTTCCCTTTTTCATGGATAATTTGATTTCATGATCAAGAGGACAAAACACCTTTTGGTGGGTTTGGGATTACTTATAAATGGTGAAATAATAATTTTTAATAGATGAATATAGTGTTTTATCATAGCTAAAACACTAATCAGATAAAGATAAATTAAATGCAGGTGAGTGGTATGACCATGTCACATTATTAAATGGGAAAATTCTCACACCCTCAATGTTATTAAACATTAATGAGTTATGAATTTACTTTTGTCTCCGTTTAAATCCTTAACTACTTATAATTGATATGATGGGGCATGGAGACCCTTCGGTTATAATTTGGTCATGGTGATCCCTATGGTTAATGGATGGGAATGAAGTCTCGCTTTAAATTGTTATGTATGGGAATGGAATCCATTCTAATAGAATTATGATATAGGAATGCCACCATTCTACTGTGATAATGGGCATGGAATCCCTATACACTGATATGAGTATGGAAACCATTTATAAAAGTTATACCGGAAGTGGTGACCCTGTGATATGATATAATGCATGGAGACAATTATGATTGTGATACTGTGAATGGTTTTACCTATTCCTATGATACATGGAATGGTGACCCTATGATATAATACTGGGCATGTCGACACTTATTACTACGATACTGGTCATGGTGTCCCCTATTTTTGTGTTACTTGGCCTGGTGACCTGTACTACTATGATACTAGGCATGGTGTCCCTTGATACTCATGATACTCATGTTACAACTTATGGATTCCTATGTTACACCTTAGGTCCAGGCGAGTAGAAGTAGCCACATAAACGTCAATAAATATTGATATGTATACAGTCCATATACGTGAAAAACATGGAAACATGTTTAGAGATATTCAGGAATGGGCTTAAGCTGGTAGAGTGAACATGGTTTTTCTTTAAGAACCATACCTGACCCATTTATATTTATTATTAATACATTTCATTATTATATTTACACACTTCCATGTTATATACATGAACTGGATATTTATAGACACCATTAGTGGTGTCCTATTGAGTTTATCTCACACCCTATCGAGGATTCTTATGGTAACTGGGAAGTCTATATCCATGAAGGTATTGACAAGGGGAAGTGTCCCCTTATAGATGCATTAATTATTGCCTGACATAGGATAAGAGCTTGATATAGATGACCTTGATGAAGCTCAAGATGCATTGATATATTTTTTTACTTTTTGTTCTTTTTTATATCATGTACTCTATTGAATGCTTGATCCATATATTCTTGATTTCTTTATTTTGTAGGGACTTGACATCATCATCATTTTTATATAATTTAGATTACTTATTTTGATCATTATTTAGTGCTTGGATGTTTATACGTGTGTCTAATATCTTTTATATTATTTTTATGCTTCCACTCTTTATCTATTGATTATACCGTTATGTTAGTCCAAAAATATGACTCATTTTTTATTAAAAGTTTTATAAATAATATCTATATATTACCTTAAACATATATATATACTTATTGTAATATAAATATTATATAATAATATATAAATATGTATATATTTATTTATAATTAGATTAAAAATTAAATTCTATTATAATTTTTTTATATAATTATAAATATATTTATGGTCCAGGTCGGAGTTTGAGTTGGGAAGCCAACCCACAACCAAAAAAATTATTAATAAATATATTTTTATAATATATATACATTTATATTAATATATAAGTATATATAGTTATAAATTTAATAAATATATTTATTATTCAATATAATTTTATAATTTTATAATTATTTAAATATATATTAATTTATTTATAATTTTATTTATAAATAATTGTATTTATCAATATTTGTATATAAATATAAATATAATTATATAATTATAGATAATCATATAATTATTTGTATTTATATAATTGTATATATTAATATAATTTCATATATGTATATAAATATATATAATTGTATAATTATATATAATTATATATAAATTTTAATAAATAAATATATAAAATTATAAAATTATAAATATAATAACTATATTTATTATTTAAATATACTTATTATAATTTTAAAATATTTAAAAATATAGTTATATTCAAATATATTTATTATTTTAATATACATTATAATTTTATAATTATTAAAATGTATATTTGTTTATGATAGAATATGGGGGAGGATAGGGAGCTTCTCACTCTATCTCAAGGTGGTGATTCTGGATCTTCAATGGACTCTTTTGCTGCCCCTCCTTCGGTAGTGGACTTCCTCATTCATGGGAGGTATGATTGATACAAATGTGTTGTAGATGTAAATGGGATCAATAAGCTTACTTGCGGTCCAAATGCATGAAGCCATGATATTGGAACTAACTGCTCTTTCTCCTCCAATGATTCTGGCACTTGAGGCCCTCATCATAGAGGAGATGTTGTGCATGTTAAATCAAATCCTAATGTGATCTTGGAGCGATTGGAGAAAGTTAAACATTATATTATTGCTCGGATTTTCTTACCTCGGGGTTCCCAACCATGTAAAATTGGTGGCCTGAATATACTCCTCTGAAAGATTTGGGGTTTTTTGGGATGGCACATCAACTTCCTTGGACATGGATTCTACCATATTATTTTTCAGATCGAGGAATAAAAGAAATGTGAGTATGGGGATTTGGTTTACTCTCTCTCAAGTGGGGTTTCCTCTATATTCTGAAATGGGGTCATTATTTAAACCCATTATAGGTATGAAACTATTTTTTTCAATGGTGGATCAAGGTACATGTGTTACACTGGATACTTTGGCATCCTTGTATTTTTTGTACATTTCTTTTTCAATCATAAAACCCATTAAAATTGATAGAGAAATAGAGTTATTAGGTTTGTCAATTATGCATGGATCATGGTTGAAATTAGTCTATGCACAACTATGGTTAAAAAATTAATACACTCAACTATGGATGAGGTGGTTGAACTATTAGAATGAATATGAAAAAAACACTTCATTTCTATTCGGACTATAGAATGTTTGGTTAGGATAGAAAGGATTTTAGGATGACAATGAAATAATCCTTTTGCTCGAAGAGAGACTATGATGTGAATCAATGACTCAAGAATCGAAATGGTAAATTTTTTGGATCCACATGGAGCAAATATTAATATGAAAGGGTTTCCACCTTATTTTCCTTCCTATAATGGAACAATCTCAAAGAATAACGATCAGATGGAGCATTTTCATTCCTATACAGAGGTTATCGGGGTAGGGGTGTTTTCATATATGGACACTCACTCCTATTTTCCAATCTATAATCTTGTCGGGGATGAATGTATAGATTTCAAGGTTAGGGTATAAGAGATACAATCCACAAGTGTGGATGGTGTGAATAAGACATCAGTTCTATAGATGCTGTGGGTAGACTCTATAGAATATTTTCAGCTAGCACATACTTCCATGGATGATAGAAATGTTTGATGTGGTAATGTTTAATTAATGTCTAGAAATAGTTTATCTGATTCTCAAACTGAGTTTGATATTGATGTATAGGGGGAAGTTGATTATGTAATTTGTAAGGAATGATCTCTACTAATGGCCAAATAAAAACGGAAAAAACAAGTGGAAAATGTATTTCTAAATTTGATAGAGACAGGCTCTCAAGCAGTGTGGAAAAGATATCCAAATTGATTAAAAATTCATTTGGTAGGAAAAAAATGAAGGGATCATTTTTTGACAGGATTCTAGGTGTGGAACTCACCAAGTGTCCTTGAATAAAGTGTTGAAAATTTTGGTGGATGAGGAGGGATTCCAATTAGTCATCACTTAGAAGTCCAAATCTTATGAGTCATAGTCTCAGTCTATGTAGGATCCATCTGCTAAGATACCAATGCAGATTGATCATCTAGGTGATAAATCATTTCACATCCTGGTAATATGGTGCTAGAAAAATATGATAGTGCACGGGCCATGTACTCGATTATCATACTTCTAGAGCACCATTAGGTGCAATAACCGATAAAGGCCTCCATCAAGAATTGGAATATTAGTATTTCTCATAGCTTGAAGCCACTTTCTCTATGATGGAGTTGGATATATTTGACTTCACTGAATATTTAATAGTTCAAAAGTTGTTCTCAATTAACATTGAAGATGGATTTCGATTCAACACAATGATGTATTTTCGATATATATCTTGGAAATTTATGATTTTTATCATTCCATAGGTCTCATCTGAATCATCATTGGATGATGAATATGGGCCCCCACAAAGGGCCAAGACATAGTGAAGAGGTCAACATCCAAAGGGAAATGGAAAATATCCTATGAATTTGGGAACTAGGAACCGACATATTAGGTTTAGATTTTCTTTTATGTGGGTATCTTTTGTATTGCTCAACCATTTTCATTCATTTACATATTAGTTTTATTACTAATAAAGTTTGGGTCATGTATTTGGTTTGCATGTCCATTGATAAGCCATTTTGGTAAATTTATTTATTATTAATTATAATTATAAATAGAGATATTTATGAAAATTTGTATATAATAATAAATATATTAATATAATTATATATATTAATATGATTATATATATATTTACTTATATTTATTAATATATAAGTATATAAAATTATAAATATAATAAATATATTTATTATTTATACTTGTTAATATAATTTTATAATTATTTTAAAAAAAATATATATATTTATAATTATAATTATGAATAAATATTTTTATAAATATTTTTATATAATTATAAATATATTTATATAATTATATATATTTATGTAATTATATATATATATATATATAATAATGTATAAATATATATTATTATAAATATAAGGGAGAAGGTTGGTTGGGTGGCGATAGCTTCTCGCACCTCACGATGATGATTAGGGTTTCTTAGGCATGGCAGCTCAACTTCATTCTTCAATTGAGGTCTTCTTCACTCATGAACGATTCGACTCCCACAAACCCTTCTGCAGTTGTTTGGAACCTTATAAGCTAAATCATAGAGGATTTTCTATGACTGATGAAGGTAGATAAATTTTTTTTTCTCTCTCTACAAACGGCTTTCTCTAAATTCCATGTGATAAAAAGGGACCATAGATCACATTTGGGAAAATTTAGTTGTGTTATCAAAGATATTAGAAATTGGTGAGAACTACCTAATATCTACAATTATTTTACATTGGGCTTCCAAATAATTGATTGTTGGGGAGCTCATTAATCAAATCAAAACAATATAGGGATTCTCAACATGGAAATGCATGTCGCTGGTTCATGGAAATTAGCATTTTGTTACCTATGAAGAGGTGAATATGTGATCATGGGACTTTGGATTGATCTCATTCAGGCGCCGATTTATTCACCTCCAATAATGGGATTATAAATTCAGCATGATGGAAGATGGTAATTCCTCTACTCATATTTGCGTTAAATTCTATGATATCAAATGGATGTTATTGAATCTGAATATACACTATGATATTTTCATAGATATCAATATACCAATAAATATGGAAAAGGTAACTGAAATGGATAGGTTCAAAATTTGGTCGATTCCTTGTTGAGGATAACATCACTTCAATTTTAATTTATTGAATTTTTCTTGCTACTGAAGAAGATGAATATCATTTGATTTTTTTTAAGATAGGATCTTGAAATTATTCTTGGATTATAAAATCATTTTCCATGAGATTTCTAACAAAGAAAGATCTATATTGATCAAGATGTTTTCTTTTCGAGGGAATAATATGGGTTCATGTTATCAATGTGTTAATATTTTTATAATCCAATCTCCTTTAGTCGAATGTTATGCCATTGGTCAGGTGGGTAAGGCCACCAATGAGGAGCATGACGCTGGAAATCACAACCTTCAGTTGATGGAAAATTTACCAACTGCATAGGGCTATATGAACATTGTTCAACTAATGTTGTCAACATAGTTGATTTTTCTGTTGATGAATTTCGTGATGGCAGAGACGTGGGTGCTTCACAATGCACTAAAAACAACACACAGTAGGGTGATGTTACTATATATAAATCCTCTTTCAGTATGAAATGGTATAATATTGTTTCTAAGGAATTCATAGTCATTAACACTGACCCATGAAATACCCTCTGGATAGGACTGGGAAATATGATTTAGAGATTGATTTGGTGGAGACTTCTTTGGATGAGCAAGATGCCAGGGAAATAGATTCCCATCATATAGCTGATGAAAAAATCCTGCATGAACAAGATATTTCCACATGAAATTGTAAAGGACTGAAAAAACATGATCTCCCAGTGAATTTTATTAAGGTCTCAGTTCTAGATGTTGAGTAGGATTCTGTTGGAAATAAGAGGAGTAAAGAAAGGTTATCATTGGATGATGAAGGTTTCAAAATGGATTCCTATAGGAAGAGCAACTCACCCAATAAATCGAGTTTGACTGGTTTAAGCCATATAATAGATCATTAGATAGAAACATCAGATTCTTTTGGACTGCTTGATTCAGAATATGAGGAAGCAAGACAAGTAGTTTTTGAGGCATGCATTGACACTACCATACCTACCATGGTTAAACCCTCAGAATTGTAAATGGACAATGTTGTTTGGAAAATGACCCCATTAGGATGCCTACCAAAGATGTCCAAGAAACAAATAATTTTGCAACCATCATTGGATTTTGATACTCATAATGCTTCCATCATATCTGATAATCTAAATGGACATGTTGTCAAAATTTAATTGTAAATTGATGCATATTGTAAGAAGATGGTGGCTACCATAATCCATGTTACCCCCTAAAGTTTTTGTCTTGACACCTGGAGCTTCATAAGGGATCTAATGACATGATTGGAAGTGGTTAATATGTTAATGTTGCTCAGAATGATGTTGAGATATCCCATAAAGGGATATTTTATAATTATCCATATAAGAAGATGGATGAACAATCAATGGATTAGAATACTAATTTGGAGGTTTCACTCTTTCATATGGATCTGATCCAAATGGAGAAGGAAAAATCTGAAGTGGAGGAGGATGAACAAGAATATATTTGGTAGCATGTAATGTCATGGAAATTGGGACATCAACTAAAAAGTCATGGAAGAGGATGAGTTCATGCCGATTTAGCTACTAAGGAGAAAACACATCCAAATGATATTTATTCATATGGTTCCAACATTGAAAGCTTACCCAATCAGGAGGAAAATGTTAGGGAGTAATATACTTGGGTTCATGGATACAGACATGTCATGGAATTGATAGAAACACCTTGCGGGTAAACGAATGCATGATTGGGATAAAAATAAGGATAAATCTTGGAATGTGATTGTTTTTTGATAAGGGAAATGATTCATTATGAAATCCCAGATTTCCATCGCTTTTTTATCTAGTATCCTTTTATTCAATAAATGTTTCTTTGTCACTAACCTTTTTAAAAAATATAAAATTAAAAAAATATTAAATATAATTTTATAACTATTTAAATATATATTTATTTATTTATAATTTTATAAATAAATTTTTAAATAAATAATATATTTGAATTATTAGAAAAATTAATATAACATATTTATATTAATTATAGACCTGGATTTTTTAATTAATTTATATAAATAAACATTATTTTCTAAATATAAAATTATAATTATATATATAATAATTATAAAAATTATTATATTTTTTTATTTGCGCTAAGAGTTTCACTAATAATGATCCACCATTATGAGTTATACAAAAACACGGATAAAGGGAACACCTTTTTAAGAGATTTTTTATCACTGATAAATGTTTCCTTTTTCATCGCTTTTGGCTAACATAGATAAAGGTCACCCTTTTATGAGCGCTTTATTTTCAGTGATGATTAAATTCAACACTACAGAAGGTTTGATCTGTGGTAATGTGTATTTATGGGAAGAATAATGGGACAACCAATGTGGGATAACCCCACTAATCAACAATAGGAAGAAGCTAAAGGATTTTCCTTTAATGTGGTTGAGAGATAAGAAACCACATGAGATTGATCATTGATGCATTCTCAAAGATAATTATAGATTGTGTCCCATGGTTTCCAAAATCATAGAAAAACCAATTCAATTAATCCTTTTAAATGCATGTTATGGATGAAAAAAATTTATACAATGTCTGGTGCATTCTAACTTACCTCAAAAAAATAATCATGTTCATTGGATCATATATAAACTTTCAACACATGAATCTCATGTATGAGGTGAAAATTACCCCATTATGTACCCTAGAGACATACTGCTGCTAGTATTATAGATCCCCCTTCCACCAATGCATGAAATAATGTTTACTATTGGCAAAATAATCATTGATATTATACAAAATGATAAAATTGAGTTACTTTAACCAATGCTAAAAAACACTGATCAAAGTAATATTCAAAAAATTCTAAAAAATATGTAATAAATAGTTTAATTTATCATTGTTTTTTAGTATGAAAAAATATAACTTTTATCAATGTTATTTATAGTACTGATAAATGTTCTTTCAACAGTTCTAATTTTTAACACCGATGAAACAAAAAAAAATATTATTTTGTTCCACAACTATGATCCCACCCTATCACTGCACAAACACCCCTTAATTAACGCCCCCCCTACTCCAAGACCCCCTTTACCACCACATATACTTTCTCACTAACTAGTGAATGCGAGGAATTGAACCGGGGAATTTCTTGTACACAGTAAATTCCATTACCACTACACCATTTATTTTTCTAATATAATTTATGATATATATATTTATTTATATATATATACATACATATATTTTTTATTCACATTTTATTATAATAGGTAGGGTGGAATCCCAAATTATTTATTAAACCAAAGGAACTAATTTTTTGTGGGTAGAGGTATCTCATTACACAACCTTCCAAGCTCAGGGGAATTAAATCCCAACACATCTAGACTATAGGCCAAATAAACTATCTAAAATTACCCATATCTAGACCCATCCTACATCATGAACAACCCACCTAGATGAAATTTCAGAATGATTCCCATAATATGAAACCCACAGGAAAATAAGTAAATAATGGGGAAAATGTGACATGTGTGACTCTCCCTCATTCCCTCCATCCCTATCATTATTTCTCAGTATATATATATATATATATGTTAATATACACATATATCTATATATATTTTAATATATATTTGTTTCAATGTATGACAATACATAAATACACACATACAAATATATATATATATATATATAAACAACAAACACATTTACATCTACCCTAGAATATATTTATATATATGTATATATTTTTTGTTATATACTAGAAATGGTGAAATTCATGAATTCAAAATACAAAGCCCCAAAAAAATTATAAAAAATAAATAGTGCTTACAAAATACAAGAAAGGATATGAAAACTAAAAGTGATACACATGTCACTGCCACAAAGGACAGAATCCTACATAATCATTTTTTAGATCCACCACCCCTTCCACATTAGCCACTCCAAATCATTCAATGTCTGCCTCTCATTTTTTTCTTTGGAGATTTCCAAGATTTCTTTGGTCATCCACATTTGAGGGGCCATCCCTCTCACTCTGAGAGTTAGTAACATGATATTTATCCTTGACATTTTTCAGAAAAAAGATGGACATTATTTATCGGCACTATTCATATCATGTTCAATTGAATCATCACAGGACATGGTCTCATTAAGGGACATATCCTTAGGATAGGCTGGATTCATTGGAATATCCCCAAGCGATGGCTCCCCAGTCATAGAAGGACATCCACTTGAACATCCATTTTTACATCCTGCACATTTAAGTAAGAGGGAGAAACAGTACATTCACCTCTTGATGATTGTGGTATGTCTTCCATAATACTCCTTTTTTCATTAGTACTTCTTATAAATAATCTCATGAAATATGAAATCAAATTATTTACTATTTATAGAGTCATTAATTGTGTAAAATTAGGTGCAGTAACACCCTCCTTCTCTCTTTCTCCATCCTAAGTGGAATCATCAGACACTTGCACAAGGATCTCATTTTCTTTTGACTGTATTATAATGACCCCCACATTATTAGTGGATGCTATGAAAAAATATGAGGATGTGTGTTTCTAATTTCATTTAGTAATATGACATGGAAAGGAGAAACCTCATTAATTCCCACAAATGACTTCACAGTGTGTGTCTTGGGATTTTTTATGGTAGCTTCACCTGGGAAAGATTTTAACTCATTCGCTTGCTATTACCTTTCAAAAGAGAATAATCAACCACCATCCCATTATTAGCTAATACATCAAGGGAGGCATTCTCCGGAGTGCCTCATTGTTGTTCATCAACTTGGTGGGCCTATTTGATCTTGTCATCCAGCTTTGAGTTTGGTAAATTGAAGGTACCTTCATCATTCCACTGTCTAGAACCACTAAGAATATATGGAATCCCATTCCACATATCTGAAACATCAGAAGACACCTTAGATGAGGCCTGTTTTTCTTTTCCTAGATGGCCATCAATTAGACCATCCTTTGTACTAGCACCACTAACTTTTAACTAACATCCCTTATTATATAAAAAAAGTTTAACACCTCTAAGAGGTAAAAAAATTGACATTAGGAGGAGCTAAAAAAGATCCATTTCCTTATTTGGATATATCCATGACATCAAAAAAGGAAGAGAGTCCTAAACTGGAAGGTCTCCACATTCAATCACAAGAGGGGGAGGAAGCCATCTGATCGAAGGGGAGTAAACAAGTATGGGAGGAAGAACCCTCTCAATATCAGCCCACTGAGAGACCAAATTGTAAATCCTGACAAGCCTTACCCTTCCACCCTAACAATTCAATAAAAATGAAAGAATTTTAGAAAAAAATATTTAATCCAAACATAGGTACACGAAACCAAAATAGTATGAGTAGGAAAACATCTGTACCACTCCCCCATAATAAATCCAACATCCCCATTATTTATCTAATGGATGAGATCATATGTTGCAAATATCGACAAAATCTCAGTGACTCAGGGGAAGGGGAAAATGGTGTGGAAATCTATTTCCATAATAACCCCTTAGAGAAGGCACATAACATTATCAGAGAGGTGGATATTGGATAGGTGAGAATATATGGGAAGGTTTTCCATACATAGTTTCCAAAAGAAAATCATGGTCTCCAAAGGAGCATTCAAATTCTGGATATGTTTCAATCGAGATAGACATGTTCCTTCTTCACCCATAACACATGATCTATAACCAAAGAGGAAGGTGTATCCACTAGAGGAATCATGAGACTAGAGAAACATTTTTGGGCCTGCATCATGAACCATAAGAACCACTAGGATAACCTTGTGATCAAGATCATAAAACTAGAAGTCCATATTTTTATGATCCCAAATTGAACGATAATAAACTAGGGGCTCTCTCACAATGGTGTGCTCAGGGCCAGGAATAAGTGAAGATGCATGAATCAAACCTTCCAAACCAGGAAGCCAAGGATGATACCAAATATTAACTGAATCACTACTATATATTCTTCAATAAATTTATTGGTTAAAGACAACCTTTGACCCCTAAAAACTCTTCCAAAAATAATTCGATCGGGGAACCAAGCTAGAAAAAAACCACCATAGGGAAAACACATAGTTTTGATAACTCTAGAACACAAACTATTTGGGTTCTATGAAAGGTTCCAGCCTTGCTTGGCCATCGTGGTATTGTTACAACATTTAAATATAGAAATCCCGCACTACTTAAATCCATAGGAGCACACAATTTCTCCCACACTAGCCAATGTAAATGATTTTTTCCATTGGAATGAACCCACCAAAAATTAGAAAAGGATTAATGATGTTGATGGATAAAAAATCCAAGTGTTTAAATAGGGACATCACATAAGATGGAAATGCATGGGCCATAGATTTATAGAGAACCTCCTATTTATCCCTAGAAATATTCTTAATAGACCATCCCTAGACTTTCCTTCGGAATTTAACAATGATGAAGGATAAGATCTCTCTTTTGGAATTTCTAATGACTGTTCAGAGGCCCATATATTATTAATGTTTCTATATGACCTCAATTTAACACAAACCAACAATAATGTATTTCATCCCATCATTCACTCCTTGAAAAATAAAAATCATAGATTTGATTATATTGATCTATTATCCTAAGACATTTGTAAATGAATCAATAATTGTGAGAATCTGTTGGCACTATTAAGAAGTAGCTATTGAGAAATGGACTAAATCATAGGTAAATAAAAGGTGAGTTATGGGAATAATTTTCCAACAAACCCTAGCCTTATGAATGAGTCCATCCCGATTTACATTAGATAAAATTTGAGAGAAAACAATACTGATTAGGAGGGGATAAAGTGTCACCCTTTCGTAGGCCTCTACATGGTTTGAAATTATTTTTGAAGAAGCCATTATGATTGATGCTATAAGATACATTTTTAAGAAAACACATAATCACTCCCACCCATTTTGGGAAAAAGCCTAGTTTACTGATAATATCTTTCTGAAAGGTCCATTCAACCATATCATATGCATTTTACATATCAAATTTCATAGAAACGATCCCCCTTTTAGAGTTTGAATGAGTTTTTATAAAATGGAAGATTTTGTGTGCCATAATTTCATTATCTATGATAAGCCTCTTGGGAACAAAATCACTTTTATTTATATAAATAATAAAGGGGATAACGCTACCCTATCAGTGGGAGAGATATTTTGAAAAATTATTTTAGATGGAATTGCAAAATATTATATTTCTAAATTCATAAATTTTAACCTAGATAGGGATTTTTGGGATCAGTACAAAAGAAGTTTCATTAACCTTGTCCACACTTTTAGAACTTCCCCAAAATACTCATTTCAAATAAATAATTTTTGGACCCAAAATATTCCAAAACCTCTTGAAGAGAAGGGAATAAAACCCATATGGTATAAACACCTTTCAAGAATGAATGCTCTTCAGGTCCACTAGAATTTCCTCCCCTGAAATATCTACCTCAAAATTTGAAACCGTGGCCTTGGTCACCTTAAGCTCCACAGACCACAGAAGGTCCCCTTGGTAGTTGATTCTCTTGGAAAAATATTTTGTTTTGTAAAAGTCATTATCAAATCCCAAATCACCACCTCATGTTATTTAATGTTTTCATTCCCATCAACCAACTTGGAAATTAGGTTCTTCCTTCTTTTGGCAGGGGAATTTTGTTGAAAATACCTAGAATTTTGATCACCATGTTTGATAAAGCCCTCCCTTGACAGGAGAAAACAATAATTTTCTTTCTCTCAACTATTTATCCAATTTCTTTTATGGAGTCACAGAATCATATAAGGAAAAAATAGATAAAGGGTTTTCATAGCATATGGAGAGAGAATTATCGAGAAAAATAATTCTCTGCTCAAAATCCTTGATGTGTTGTTTACTCTAGTGCTGCAATTGAGAAGCCACCATCGTATATTTATCTAGAACAAGGTTGTGATAAGTGGATTAATTTTCTTCGACAACATCCCTATAACTATAATTTTGGATCAACATGGATTCAAAATGAAAGTTCTGCATTGTCTTATCACCCATAGGAACCACCTATGGATATAATAAAATGGGATAATGGTCAGATAAGACCATAGGGAAGTGAGAAACTTCATACCTTAAGAATTTCTTCATAAATTATAATGATTAAAAAAAATATATCTATCCTTTACAAAATTCTAGAAGCATGATTGTTTCCTCGACACCAAGTAACTGGGAAACCTGAGAAACCAAGATCCAAAAGAATAGATAGAAATTGGTAGTCCTGAAAGAGATGGATGGAATAAACACTCCATCTAGTGTTGACCAACTTCTCATAGTGGTACATTATCTCATTGAAATCCCCAAAAAACAAAATAGGGCCCTGAAACAGATTCCTGATGGAACTGGACATCTCCAAGGATCATCATTTATCGCTCTCTTCAGTCTAGCTGTAAAAACAGACAAAGTTACACATGGGTTCATGGGGCTGAAGGATCAAGATGAAAAGATGGTTTTTTGGGGAGTTAACCACTGAAGCATTTATGTCCTCTACCCACATGAAACAAAGTATTCTAGCTTGGATGAATTTTTTGACCAGGAAACTGTTTTAGAACCCATCCTTCAAAGAAATTCATCTCATGTATTTTCATTATAGAATGGTCTCAAGAAAGAAGACAATGATGGGGCTATACTTCATGCTCTATTGAAGGAGCATCCATGTTGACCCTAGTTTTCTAAGACCACAACAGTTCTGGCTTAGGGTTTTCATTGCAGTAGGGAGGGTTGGTTCATACCAGCCTTCAGTTTCCATTAATGGTGAATCACAGATGAAATATTGGATGAAACAATACCATAAACAATGGACTATAGGGACGAGAATCCAAAAAAGGCATGAAAATTACCACAGCCTTAGGTATCTCGATCATCTTAAAGGATGACGAACCACCTACTACACAAGGGAAACATGGGAGGCCCAAAGGGGACTAGGAGATGATATCATCCAGATATGAATGTGAAGGAATCACCGATGAACACCTAGGAGAAAAATGATGACACCAAAGAATAGTCCAGCTTAGGAAAACCTAGGAAAACACAAGCCCAAAGAAAAGCTAAGAGAAGAGCTTCCAATATTGGGAGAGACAAACATATATTCATATATATCTGTATGCATGTAAATATATGTTGATGTATGTGAAAATAAAAATGAGTGTGTATATATGTGTGTGTATGTGTATATCCATTTATCTACATGTGCTATATGTTTATATATATGTGTGTATGTGTCTGCTCATGTGTATGTGTCTATGTGTATGTTTTTTTATGTGTATGTTTATGTGCAAGTGTATGCAGGTATGCGCATGTATGTGTATGTACATGTATGTATATATGTGTGCGTGTAAGTATGTATGTGTATGTGTATGTGTATGTGTATGTGTATGTGTATGTGTTGATGTGGATGTGGATTTATATGTATGTATGTGTGTGTGTGTTTATGTAGTATGTGTATGTATATTTATATGTTTGTATATATGTATGTATGTATGTGTGTATGTGTATGTTTATTTAGTATGGGTATGTTTATATAGTATATTTATGTTTATTAGTTTGTTTATTAGTATTTTCTATGTATGTACATGTACGCGTATGTAATTGTATGTGGGTGTACTTCTATGTATGTGTATATTAATGTATATGAATTTATATGCAAGTATGTGTATGTGTATGTATGTGTATGAATATGCATACGTTTGTGTGTAAGTGCATGTATGTAATTTGTCTGTCTGTGTATATGAATAGGAATATATAATTATGTAAAAATAAAAGTCATTTGTTTTTTCAATAAAAAAATATCATTATAGTGTATGAACATATACACACACACACATATATACATATACATAGTTACAAGAAATTTCATTTGGTTGTTCAAATGTAATTAATGTAGTTTTATATAGTATATATATATATATATATTTATTTCTTCTTTTCTTATTTTCTTATTTTTTTAATTTTTAATACTTTCTTATACTTTTTTAATTTTTAATATTTAATATTTTTAATATGGTTGTAATTTATATAATTATTATTTTCTCATTTTAATTTTAATAATTTTATATTTAAATATTTATACAATTATTATTTATTCATTTTTAATTAGTGATTTATTGTGAATTTATTTAACATAAATTTACTTTTTAGGATTTACTTAATTTTATTTTAATATTTATTCATTTTTCATATTTTAGTAATCGGTAAAATTCATATTATTTTTTTATCATTTAATGGACAAGGGGGAGCAACTGATTGGTGCTATAGCATGGCATCCGGGCAGCCTTGGTTCTATTCCAAGATGAATTTCTTCATGACCCTAATTGAATTGAGGGAATTATATTTGGGTGGCCACAAATGATACCAAAATTGATGGAATGGGCCCTACAGGTGGTGTAATTTGAACCATGCTCGACCGAGGGGGTGGAAAGAGATTGGGCAGTGATTGCAGCTCGTGTGAGTTACAGCAAGGGCAGTGCTTTGTTGTTGCAGGTGGACTGGACACATGATGTGGTTGGGATAGATTTCTGCCACAGATGTTGGTCTCCTTGCATGCTGGATTGCGTCTTATGATGATGTGTGTGGACGACTATCGAGGGCTTCCATCGAGGCAGGTTGGAAGGCCATTCTGAGGGCGGCTGGTGTAGGCGGATGGACCGACGATTTCTAGCAGCGGCGTGTGGCTCACGACGATACATGCTTTCCTCGATGGGTGGATGGAATGCACTTACACATTCTTGGTGTTGACGAGCCCATATAGACAATGAAGATTGAGTATTTTTTTTTTCTGGGATTTTGATTTTTTTTGCCTAAATTAGTTAGGGTTCAATTTTTTTTAAAAAATGGGTCCAAGATGCGTGAACCCCATTCATACATCACTAATCCCAGGAAGATGCGTTAACAAGGTTCACACATCATAAGCGCACCGAAAGATGTGTGAAACACATTCACACATCCTTCACGAAGTTGATGAAGGATGTGTGAACATGGTTAACGCATCCTACATAAACTTTTTTTTACAATTTTTTTTGATAATTTTTTATTTTTATTTTGTTTTGTTTTGTTATATATATATATATATTTATATAAAATTCAGCAAAATCTAGCTGCTATTTAATATCCAGCAGTACTGCCATTAAATCAGTCTGGATTCTAACAGAAACCCTCACCCAAGGATCTCTTTTATAAGAGGGCTTGCCTAGGAAATCATTCTGCATTTCCGATATGCGATTCAGGTTCTTTTTTTCCTGCACAGAACATTCTTCATTTCCGATGCAGGATTCTATTTCATGTACATGACATTGAAAGACTGTAAAATACAAACTATAAGACCAATATGAATGAAACTTAAAAAATGTATTAAAAATATAAGAAATAGATGAAAATAAAAAGAATTTCATAATAAGGGTTGATGAATAATAATTTATAATCTTTCAAAACCATCAACTTGAAACCTAAAAATGTTTCACGTACGTGACTTTGAAAGACTATAAAATAAAAACTATAAGACCAATACGACAGAAACATAAAACATGGATTAAACATAGAAGAAATTTTTTAAAATAAAAAGAATTTCATAATAAATGTTGATGAATAATAATTTATAAGCTTTCAAAAGCTCAAACTTAAAACTTAAAAATGTTCACGTATGTGGCTTTGATGACCTATAAAATAAAAAATATAAATGAAAATTAAAACTTGGATTAAACATATAAAAAATAGTTAATAATTAATTAGTTATTTAGTATTATAATTATTAATTAGTTAATAATTAGTCAGTTAGTAATATCAGTATTAATTAATTAATAATTAATTAGTTAATTTGTAATATAATTATTAATTATATAATAATTAATTAGTTAATTAGTAATATAATTATTAATTATATAATATTTAAGTATTTAGTTAGTAATATAATTATTAATTATATAATAATTCATTAGTTAATTGTAATTTAGTAACCTAATAAATAATTATAACTATTCATTACAATTATTAATTATTAATTATTAATAGTTAATTATATAATAATTAATTAGTTAATTAATAATATAATTATTTATAATATAATAATTAATTAGTTAATTAGTAATATATTTTTTAATTATTATTATAATTATTAATTATTGAATGAATAATTATATTACTAATTAAATAAATAATTATTATATAATTAATAATTAATAATTTTAATTAATAATTATATCACTAATTAACTAATTTAATATTGTATAATTAATTTTTAACAATTAATAATTATATTGATAATTAAATAATTAATTATTATATAATTAATAATTACTAATTATAATTAAAAATTATATTACATATTATAATTAATAATTATATTACGATTTAATATTTAATAATTATAATTAATAATTATATTACTAATTAACTAATTAATTTTTAATAGTTAATAATAATATTGGAAAGTAGCTACTAAATTATTATATAACTACTAATTAATAATTAATAATTAACAATTAATAATTATAATAAATAATTATAATTACTAAATATATTACTAAATTTATAATTAATAATTATATTAAAAATTAACTAATTAATTATTATTTGATAAATAATAAATAATTATAATTAATAAATATATTACTAATTAACTGATTAATTATTATATAATAAATAATAAATAATTATAGTGAATAATTATATTACTAATTAACTAATTAATTATTATATAATTATAAATTAATAATTTTTAATTATTAATTATAATTAATAATTTTAATTATTAATTACACTACTTATTAACTAAGTAATTATAAATTAATAATTATATTAAGATTTAACTAATTAATTATTATATAATTATATTACTATTTAACTAATTAATTATTGTATATTAGTAATTAATAATTAATAATTATATTAATTTTTAACTAATTAATAATTATATTACTAAATAACTAATTAATTATTAACTATTTATTATATGTTTAATCTATGTTTTAATTTTCATTTATATTGGTTTTATAGTTTGTATTTTATAGGATTTCCATGCCAGGTAAAAGTTTTTAAGTTTCAAGTTGGTGGTTTTGAAATCATATAAATTATTTTTCATCAATAGTTTTTACAAAATTATTTTTAATTTCAACTATTTCTTATATGTAAAATCCATATATTATGTTTCATTTATATTGGTCTTATAGTATTTATTTTATTATCTTTCAAAGACACGTACTTGAAACATTTTTAAGTTTTAAGTTGGTGCTTTTGAAAGCTTATAAATTATTATACATTAACATTTTTTACAAAATTATTTTTATTTTCAACTATTTCTTGTATGTTTAATCCATGTTTTACGTTTCTGTCATATTGGTCTCATAGCTTTTATTTTATAGTCTTTCAAAGTCATGTACTTGAAACATTTTTATGTTTTATGTTGGTGGTTTTGAAAGTTTATAAATTATTATTCATCAACCCTTTTTACGAAATTCTTTTTATTTTCAACTATTTCTTATATGTTTAATCCATTTTTTAAATTTCATTCATATTGGTCTTATAGTTTGTATTTTATAGTTTTTCAAAGTCTCGTTCTTGAAATAGAATCCCGCATCGGAAATGAAGAATGTTCTGCGCAGGAAAAAGAGAACCTGAATCTCATATCGGAAATGTAGAATGATTTCCTGGGCAAGCCCTCTTATAAAAGAGAGCCTTGGGTGAGGGTTTCTGTCGGAGTGTAGACTGCTGTAATGGAAGTACTACTGGATATTAAATAGTAGATTGATTCTACTGAATTTTTTGTTTTGTTTATATATATATAAAACAAAACAGAACAAAAAATAAAAATAAAAAATTTAAATAAATATTGTAAAAAATAGGTTCCATAGGATGCGTGAACCCCATTAACGCATCCTTCATAAACTTTGTGAAGGATTCATGAATGTGGTTCACGCATTGTTCCGTGTGCCTATGATGCGTGAACCCCATTCAAGAATCTTTCCGAGATCAGTTATGCGTGAACAGGGTTCACGCATCTTTGACCCATTTTTAAAAATATTTTGAATAGTAACCCATTTAGGAAAAAAATTAAAAAACCTAGAAACAAATTACTCAGGAAGATAAGAGGTGTTTTTTCAGCTGGCGTGATGATGATGGCATGGTTCATAGGCACAATGGGGGGTGACAAGATGAAGGGGCTCTAGTGGCCCCCATTATATAATATATATAAAATATTATAAGTAAGATCCGAGAAAATATGGTCTATCTCTCGGGGTATGGAATGGGTATGACTTTGGCATGTGGGTGAGTGTGTGTGCACTTAATATAGTTAAACCCTCGAGCACCAAATAGTATATTTCTTTTAATATTTTTAGTAATTTAATAAATTTTTTTCATTTAAAATTTATTAATTTAGTTTTATTTACTCATTTTAAATATTTCTATATTTTTAATATTTTCTGTAATTTATTCATTTAAAATATTTATTCATTTTTAATTTTTATTAATTTAATATTTTTGTAATGTATTCATTTTTTATATTTAATTATAAATTTTTAAATATTAATAATCAAAACATTTAATTTGTAGGAAATTTATATAATTAATATATGTTCATGTTTATTTTAAATTTTTTTGGTGAATTCTTTATACAATTATTATGTATTCATTAATAATGAGTACAATATTATAAATCTCTTGTTTTTAAATAGAATTTCAATTTTTAATTTTATTTTAATATTTATTCTTTTCAAATATTAAATCAATTTATATATTTAAATTAATTAATTCACTTTTTAAATATTTTTGCAAACTATTCATTTTCAATATATATTAATTTAATATTTGAATAATCTATTCATTTTTAATATTTTATTTATGCATTTTTATTTATTAATATTTAATATTTTTAATATGTTTTTAATTTAATTAAATAATGATTAATAATTTTTCAATATTCATTTATTTAATTTTTTTTTTACATTTATTATCTATTTTTTAAATTGGAAATTTTTTATTTTTTTTATTTAACTTCAATTTTTTTATTCATTTATATTTTAATATGTATAAATATTATATTTTTTAATAGATGCAATTTAAACAATTTATTCATTTTTAATATTTTTTAATTTACAAAATCAATATTATATATTCATTTAAATAAATATTAAAAAAAATTATTACAATATATTACATTTATCACAATATTACCACATTTATTAATAAATTTAATATAAATAAATTTGGTTTTTTTACTTTTAATACCATTTATAATTTATTAGTTTTCAAAATTTTTTTAATATATTTAATTTTTAATTTTTTAATTTTTTATTATAGATAATTTTTTAATATAAATTATTATATAATTATTACTTTATTTTAATTCTTAATATTATATATATTTTTTAATATTCCACTAGTATTTATGAGCTCTATATTATGTGCTCAAAAGATAAACATTTGTCAACTCTTGTTATTTATCCCTAATAGAAGTATGATGTATCAACACCTTTTTAGCAGGGATAAATCTTTTATTCTATCACCGCTAATAAAGTACCAATAAATTATTCATTTATCAGCTATTTCCACTTTCACACTGATAAATGTATATTTAATATGTTTTTACTAAATTTGATAAAAAACCAAATTATGTATTAAAAGAACCGTAACTGAGATCACTCATGCTCGCTTCGTTCAAACTCTCAAGGATGTCGACTACTATTGTCGCCTCCCCTGAATATTTCAAATGAATCGAAGGAATGTTATCCATTATTCATTTTTAACCTATCATTCATCATTTTTCATAATGTTTTAGTTCTCCTCAATAGTTCTTCTCGTATTCTTGATGTTTTGGTGCTTATTTTCATGATTTTTTTTCTTATCATTGGTTATTCTTTTCGGATCAATGTTTGCGCCCTCAGCCATATGTTTTTTAGTTCATCAAATTCATCTTTTTGAATGATCTCTCAAAGGGTACAAAAATCACTTACTTTTTTCTTAAATTTTTTCAGTCACTAACTCAACAAAAGTAACCTCTCAACCGATTATAATGTGTTTTCCATTTGATTCACAAATATTTTGTGTGTAATTATGATTTCTTTTGTTCATTTTTCATTTTTATTTTACTGACAATTTGATTTGAAAAATTAATAATACATTCAAAGTTTTCTATGATAATTTCATAATTTTATTATGGATATAAAGATAAAAAAATCTATTATTGATCTATTAATTCAAAATTCTATAAATATTCATATTATTATTATTTTCCCATTTTAGTTATTATAATTCATAGAATATAGTTTAGCATAATTAAAAAAAAATATTATTTTCAAAGAGAGATGAATCAAAATTTCAAAATTTCTAATTATTTTATTATTGAAAATTTTCATAACCTTAATTTTTCTAAAATCAATAACATGATTTTTTATTTTAGGAATTCCATTACTCATTAAAATTATTTCTATTATTAAATCAATCATATTTGTGAATATAAAATTTGAAATTTTGTTTTATTTTGGGTAAGGAAATCATCTTCCCAATTTTACCTAAAATCGGAAATATTTTTAAAATCTCGTGGCACATTAAAAATGATATTTCAATTATTACCTAATGAAAATTTTAAAAATGATTATATGGGTCATTACATGGTTTTGTATGACGTGATTAATTAAAATAATTTTATTGTGATCTAAAAAACATAAATCAATGAATATATTAATAATTTATAGAAATTTATCTTCAAGTATCATATTTTCCAAAACTGTTATAATTAAATTTGTTTTATGAAGTATTAAAATTCAATTTCTGAGTGTGTTTTTTTTATATTTGTTCTAATTAAAAAAATGGATCTAATATATATTTTTTGTTATAAATACACAGAAAATAACCATTATCACATCTAATATTCTCAGAAATTCACATAAAGGTGTCAAAATATACAAAATGTATCAAAAATTGTATGGATTTTGAAAAAACTAAATTTTGAAATGTATTAATAACGATGGGATAAATTTTTTTCTTCACATATCCACTTAACCAAAATTAACTTGTAGTTAACATTCCTAACAATGACCTTTTCCCCAAATCACATTAGTATAAAAACAACCTTGCTCTTTATTACACACTTAAACATGATTTATTACATAAACGTGTACTTAATAATACTACAAGGATCGATAGGTATAGTGTCTAGGGAAATTTTTATCATTACATAACAACTTAAAACATGAAATACGACATCTTTATTTCAAAAGTCTTTGACATGACCAACACATTCCATTGTACTTAACACTACATTAGATAACCTGCGTACATAGAGAAGAACTGGGTTATGTATAAAGACAAATAAAGGAGTAAACAAAGAATAGCATGAAGAATACAATACATGTTATGCAATAGGCATATCAATGGAGCAGAAGAGAAATACTAATATAAATTCATGATATGACATGATTATCATAACATGGAAATGTAGAAACGACATACAACACAATATTATCATGATCCAAGGATCATTGAACATGGATTATCATGAGTAAATCTTCACTGCACATGAAGTATCATGATACTAAACATTACCCAATGCATCAGATCACTATTATGGTGCATCCATCATAAACATTTCATTTCATGCATTGGTGTTCCACATGGATTATATAACATAAAATGATTTAACATCAAAAGTTATTTAATGATTATGGATTGTGGAATACAGAAATGTATGTACCATTCAATAATTATATGATCATAAAGGTGAATACTCTTGATAGTGAAATGGTTATGGTTTTCACTACACTATGATTTTGTCTTGGAAAATCACAGTGCAATTTTAGTAGCATAATGTCATCATATGGAAATTCATATGTCTGGTTGATGAGAGATAAAGAGGTCCCACATCATTAATACATGAAATAGATAGTAAGGGGATCGTGGGACATAATATCCCAACATATGAATTGGAATATAGATGCATAATATGGGAGAAATACTTGAATGGAAATAAGAAGAGAGAAATCCCTATAGAATTTCAGCATGGTAACGGGGGTATAAAAAATGCACTAATGAGAGATAAAGTGGTATCACATTATTAAAACATAAGGAGGGATGTATGGGGGAGGTGTGAAATCACACCCCAAACATTTTTAATTGAATTTAAAATGGTAATACAACATAAAGAATCATGGATAAAATGAGAAATGAATGAATCCCTTACTTGTGTGTGTTAGTTCAAGAGCATGAATATGGGCTTCTTGAGAGCTTGGAGTGCCTTGGGAGGATTATAGTGAGAGGATGGAAGAGTATCGATGTAATCCAAGGATATTTATTGAAGATAAGTTGGATATTGGGTGGGTTTATATAGGAAATGAGAGTGTAATTCTTAAATATTCCACAAACATTGGTCTTGGAATCTATATAATTAAATATTGAAAAACCAAAAACCTTTACATGATTTTTGCAAATGGTTTTTTCCAAATATGATTGAAAAACATTATTTTATAAGGCCAATGGCCGAACATATTGAAATCATATCCTTTCTTATGTGGAGGTGAGTCACAATATTAAAGAAATGAATTTAAAATCAAAATATATATTATACATTTTGGGGGATTCACTAAGGTTTTTTATAATAAGCAAAACAATTATAAAATCACGTTATTTTAGTGGGAAAATATATATTGGGCTGATAATACACATTATTTTATTTATTACATCATTTTTGGGTCATTATGATGTCATAAAAACATATTTTATTTGCGGTATTTAATTTTTAGCCAAACAGTTCTACAATATCTGAAAATTATAAAAAAATCACCATTGGATAATTTTGGTGTCATGATTCCAAAAATAGTATTCATTTTATCTAAATAATTTCATAAATATGTGAATTTTTACTTTTAAAATGAAAACCATCATTTATTGAAAATTTATGGGTTTGGACAAAAACATTTTTCAATCATTAAAAAAAAATCACATTTTACTTCATAAAAATCATATACTCATTTATAATTTGTAAATCTATTTTGATAATATTTTATTAAAATATTAATTATTTCAAAAAATTCCTTAACTGATTATAATAAATTCTTTAAAAATACATTTTCTATTTTATCGTAAATAAATTTACCTCTTATCAAACTAGTTACTTAATCATTTACATATAAGGAACTGATATAATCATAATTTATAAGAATTGTTTTTTTATTATTATTAATAAAAAAAATATTTTAATATAATGTATATATTTTTCAAAAGTACCATTTTTACATGAAAAGAAAATTTATCAAAATCATCACTTTTTAAGAAAGACTATTTTCATAATGGAATTGATGGAATAAAACTTTTATTTATAAAAATTGATTACACAATAAGTTATTAATTTCTTATTACATAACCCCTTATAACACCTATGTAGGACCTAAGGGTGAGGTGTGCGATGGTAATAGACTGTTAGGGTGGCTCAGATAACATTTCCCTGGTAGTAATATCTATTAACACGAACTTTTCCCATAGGAAATTCTGTTCAACCTTAACATATTAAAGTTCAACTTGGTCTTAGTCATGAGTAGTGACCAGTGATGCTACCTCCTTTCTGAGCTCCGAAAAATGAGTTTCATATGGTCCAAGTCTAGAGGATAAGGCCATTCTCTCCTTTTTTCTTAGTCAAAAGGAATATTTTTAAAAAAATATGTATTTATATCAGTTTTTGATCACTATTTTATGATTATATTATCAAAAATATTGATACTGAACAGTAATTTAAACCCACTAACAAAAAAAGTGCATGTGATTTCTATAAGGAATTAAAATAAAGGGAATTTTATTCATAAAAGACCGGGTCGTTACAAAATTCCCCACTTAAGAAAATTTACCCTCAAAATTACCTTTTCCCAAAATAAAATATATGAGGGTAACTCTCCCTCATCACTTCCTCTAGTTCCCACGTTGGTTCTTCAAACATATGGTTTCACCACAATACCTTGATGAGGGACATCATCTTATTTCATATGAATTTTTCTTTATAATCAAAGATCATCACCAGATTGTCTTCATAGAAGAGGTAATTATACAATGGTACCACCTATAGATTTAGTACATGCGATGGGTCAGGTATGTACTTCTTCAAAAAGTGATACATGAAATACATCATGTACTTGAGATAGGTTCGTTGGGAGTGCTAGTCGATAGGCCACTCATCCAATGTGACCAAAGATCTCAAAAGGGATGATGAACCTTGGAATAAGATTTCCCTTCTTCCCAAATTTCATAATTCTCTTCCATGGTGATATTTAGAGGAATAACATGACTCCATCATCAAAATCTAAGTCTTGTCGACGATGGCCATCTTAGCTCTTTTGTTGAATCTGAGTAGTATTCATATGCTGCTGGATGGTCTTAACATTCTCCAGCATTTCGTCGACTATTTCTGGACCTAGAAGTTTTCTCTCCCCAACCTCATCCTAACATGACAGTGTTCTACACCTCTTCCCATAAAGGGATTCATAAGAAACCATTTTTAGGCTTGAGTTGAAACTGTTTTTGTAAGAGAACTCAACCAGAGGAAGATGTTTATCCCATCCTCCATTGATGTGCATTGAGCATGGTTGCAAGTTGTCCTCAAATATTTGGATATTGTGGTCATATTGGCCATCCATTTGAGGATGATAAGTTGTAATGATGTTCATCTCATTATTCAAATCATGTTGGAGACTCTTCTAATACATAGAGGAGAATCTTGAATATCGATAGAATACAATCAACAGTGGTACTCCAAGCAGCTTTACCACTTCGCTGATGTATATTTGTGCCAGTTGATCCAATAATAATTCCTCTCAAATCGCAATGAAGTGTTCAGTCTTTGTAAGACTATCCACAACAACCCAGATATCATTGTTTCCTTTGGATGTATTTGGATCTACTGTGATAAAGTCCATGGCGATGTTCTACCATTTCCATGTTGGTATGGGAAATGATTGCATCATCCCCTTAGACTTTTGCGTCTCAACATTCACTTTCTGACATACCAGACACCATGATGTATACACAGTGATCTCCTTCTTTATGTTTTCTCAACAATAATGTTGTCATAGATCTCGATACATCTTTGATTTTCTAGGGTGAATGGAGAAAGTTGAACCATGTGAATCATCCAAAAGTTCTTTCATTAACTCTAGATTTTATGGAACACATAGTGTTGACCCAAATCTCACAATTCCCTCTTCATTAACATTGAAAACTAATAATTTACCTTTTCTGATAGTTTCTACTTTCTCTTTAATTCCCACATCATAATTTTTCACATCTTTTAATATTTATAAAAGAGATAGTTGAGTAATCATTTGTGAATGGATTGATGATGTTCCCTTATTTATGATTCCCATGTCAATATTCATCAAATATAAGAAGATTGGATCCCTTTCAACTAACATCAATGATAGAGTCCCTGAATCCTTTCTACTAAGAGTATCCACCACCATGTTTTTATTCAAGGGTGGTAATGGATTGAGCAGTCATAGTCAATGATCAGCTCTAACCATATTTGTTAGCACATATTCACCTCTTTTTGTGTTAATATATATTTGAGTATTTTTTGATCTGTATATATTTCACACTTTTCCCCAAAGTGATAAGGCCACCATATTTTCAACAATAATATCTCTACAACCAACTCTAAATCATGCATGGGATAGTTTTACTTGTGAACATTCAATTGCTTTGAAGCATAGTCAGTGAATTTTTCATTTTGCATCAACACACAACCCATGAACTAATTTTAGGAATCACTGAATACTATGAAAAGTTCTACATTTGTGGGTAGTGTGATCACGACTGTAGTGATAATCCTCCTTTTCAACTCCATGAATCTCTCTTATCTTTCATTATTCTAAGAAAACTTGACTCACTTTCGAGTTAGCTTGGTAAGAGGGGTTGACAATCATTAGAAATTTCTCACAAATCGGAAATAATATCCCACTAACCCAAGGATGCTACAAATATCAATCATAGATGTTGGCCTCAACCATCCATCAATTTTATTTTCCTTGGAGGGATCCACATATATCCCATTTCGTGTGATGATATTCCCTAAGAATATGACTTCCTTCAACCAGAACTCACACTTGCTATACTTTTCATATAGATTCTCCTTTCGCAAGGTCTCTAGTATATTTCTTAGATTCTCATCATGATCCTCCTTTATTTTGGAGTATATTATAATATTATCTATAAATAAAACCAAAAATGTGTCAAGGTATTCTATAAAGACTCTATTCATCAATTATATGAATATTCTTGGAGCATTAGTGAGTATGAAAGGAATTACTATGAATTCATAGTTCTCGTACCTTGTACAAAAAATATTCTTGTGGATATCCCCAATTTTCAACCATACATGGAAATATACTGACTATAGATCCACTTTGGAGAAGTATTGTGTGCCATGTAGCTGATCGAACAAGTCATCAAATCATGTAAAAGGATACTTTTTTATTTGTCATGATTTTTTGGAGCTCAAGATGATCAAGGAAAAGGTGCATTGACCCATCCTTCTTCTTGATAAAGAAGACTGGTGCACCCCATGGTGATGCACTTGGGCTTATAAACCTTTTATCCAGATTCTCCGATAGTTGTTTCTTTAGTTCATGAAGCTCTAAAATAGAGATTCTCTATGGAGTCTTGGATATTGGAAATTCCATAGGTATGAGATAAATTGAGAATTCAATATCTCTTTTAGGAGGAAAACCAAACAATTCCTTGGGAAACACATCAATGAAACCCTCACAACAGGCATGTTTCTAAGGATGGTTCCTTCCTTAGACTCAATCATCTGAGCTAGATACACATGCTCATAGGGAAATAATATCCACGCTTGAGATGATGGTGATAAATAAGATTCTTCCTCCTCCTTACAATTGTATAGAATAGGGGGTCGATTCTCCATATGAAGAGTGATTTCTCTCTCATGACAATTTATGTTTGATCTATATATGGAAAACCACTCCATTCCATTAATTACATCAAATTATACCATAGGGAGTGTGAAAAGGTTTGCTAGGAATTTCAATTCAAAAATTGGGACAGGGGAGGAGGTATATTCATGGGATGGAATAATTTCCCCATGTTCCATTATCATCGACATCTCTACTTCCCTGATTTGTGGTACTGTTTGGATTATTCTACTAAACATTCAAGATATAAAAGAATTCTTAGAAATGTGTATAATAACCCAACATTTCACTATTTGATAGTGGTTCTACTTTATCTAATATATACATAGGGATGAGTTTTTTAAAAAATTTAACACATAAAGGTGAATCTAATGATGAAAATGGATAACTTATAAATTAAATTTGTTTCCTTAAATTATAATTTATAGGATTTTATCAATGTTTTCCATGATCTATTTTATAATGTATATTATTATACAATTTTTATTATTATTACTCTCTTGATAATGGTTTATAATAAGCATATGAATTTACCAAAACATATCCAATGGGAGTGTCAAAACCAAGAGTGTAGTAAGGTCTGTTTTCATCCACTAGTTCTCGTTCATGTCTAGCTCAAAGAAGTGTTTTTTGGTTTTACCCCTAGATACATCTCTGCCAGAGCCACCGCTACTTGTTCGCATACAGATAGGGATGTATTTGGTTGATAAATAACTTACTATATAATAAAAAAAAATTAAGGATTATTTCCTTATAATTAGTCTTATCCCTAAGGATTTTAATATATTTGTATAACCATAATCTAAAAAATGAAAAACATATCCTATTATAAAAACTATAACAACCCTTCTCTTTATTACAAACTTTAACATGATTTACTACTTAAACATGTACTTTAGACAAATTTTAGGATCAAGAGGTCTAGTGTCTTGGAAAGTCACAAAAATTGCATAAAAATTTAAAACATAAAATACAACATATTTATTTCAAACTTCTTTGAAATTAAAAACTCATTCCATCATACTTAACAATGCATGGGATAACCTGAGGACATACGTAACAAAGGGTGGGCTATAAATCCAATTAAAGGAATAAAAAAGGAATAACATGAAGAATACCATAAATCTTAGGAAACTGGAATATAATTGGATCATTAGAGAAACATTAACATAAAATCATGATATATAATGATTATCATAACATGGAAATGTGGCAACATCATACAGCATGATATTAGCATTAGTCAAGGCTCCTTGCACATGGATTACCATGAGTAAACCCTAATTGAAAATTAATTATAATTAGTAAAACCTCATTTCACATGGATTATAATGATTAAACCCTCATTACACATGGAGAATCATTATACTGAATAGTACCCAATGAATTGGAACATTATCAGGGCACACCCTTCATAAATATTTCATTTCATGCTTAAGTGTGCTCCTTTGATCATATAACATGAAATCATTCAAAATAATAAATTATTCCATGATTAATGAATGTGGAATAAATACATGTAAGTAACATTCAATAATAATATGTTTATAATGGTGAATACCCTTGATATATAAATGAGTATGGGATTCAGTACACAATGAATTTGGTTTGGAAAATCGCGGTGCAATTTCGGCTGCATAACATCGTTATATATAAATTCATAAGTTTGTTTGATGAGAGAGAAAGGGTTCCCTAATCATTTATACATGAATTATACATAATGGGTTCCATGTTACATAATATCCCAACATATTTAATGAAATTAGATGCATAATATGTGAGAAATACATGAATAGAAATAAGAAGAGAGAAACCTCTTACGAAATTTTAGCATGGTAATAGGTGTACAAGAATGGCACTAATGAAAGATAAAGTGGTATATAGTCATTAAAAAATAAGGAGTACAGTATGGGGTAGATGAGAACTAATATGAAAACCTTTTTAGTTGAATGTAAAAGGTTATTACAACATAAAGAAACTTGGATAAAAATAAGAAAGGATGGAATCCATTACTTGAGTGTGTGACTTCAGGAGCTTGAAGTGGGGCTTCTTGAGATATTGGGAAAGCTTGGGAGTATTATAGAGAGAGGAGTTCATATTATGGATGTTCTCTAAGGATTTTGAGTAAATATATGTGGGATATTGGGTGGTTTTATATAGGAAATAGAGTGCAATTATTTAATATTCCACAAACATAGGTTTTGGAATCTATATAATTAAATATTCAAAAACACAAATCTTCCCATGGTTTTTCCCCATGTTTATATCCAAATAAGAGAATAGAAAATTATTTTATATGGAAAATGGATGTATATATTAAAATATTATCCTTTCTTATGTGGAGGTGAGTCACATTATTAATGAAATGAATTTAAAATCATAAAATATACTATACATTATAGAGGATTCATTATGGTTTTATAAAATAAATAAATAAAATATAAAATCAAATTATTTTATTGGAAAACATATATTGGGACGATAATAACCATTATAGTATATATTTCATCATTTTCGGGTCATTATGATGTCATAAAACATATATTTTATTTAAGATATTTAATTTTTTCCCAAAAAAAGTGACTGTCTTAGAAAATTAGGAAAATTTTACTATTGGATAATTTTAACGTCATAATTCAAAAAATATTATTCATTTTATCTAAATAATATCTTAAATATGTGAATTTTTACTTTAAAATTGAAAACATATATTTGCTGAAAATTCTAAGGTTTTGATAGAAACAATTTTCAAAAATAAATAAAAATTACATTTTACATCATAAAAATTATAAAATCATTCATTATTCATAAAATCAATTTGATAATAATATTCTATTACAAATTAATCATTTTGAAAATTCATTGATACATTAAAATAAATTCTTTAAAAATACATTTTCTATTTTAGCGTATTAAAAATATAACTCTTATGAAACTGATTACCTAATCATTTACAGACAATGAACTAATATAATAATCATTTATATGAATTATTTTTATAATATTATTAACAAAAACCTTATTTTAATATAATGTATATATATCTCAAAAGTTCCATTTTTTTCCCTAAAAGAAAATTTTTCAAATTTTTCAATTTTAAAAAAAGATTATTTCATTAAAGAAATGATGGAATAACAATTTTATTTATAATAATGGATTAAAAAATATATATCTAATACCTTATTAAATAACCCCTTATAACACCTATTTAAGTCCTATGGGTGAGGTGTGCGATGGTGAAAGACTATTGGGGTGGTTCAGATAATATCGCTTTGGTGGTAATCTCTATTAACATGAAATTATCCATAGGTAATTCCATTCAATCTTAATATGTTGAAGATCATCTTGGGATTGGTCAAGAGAAAAGACCACTGATGCTACCTCTTTTCCATGCTCCAAAAAATCCTCTTCGTACGACCTGAGTCTAATGTATGAGTCCATCATCTATTTTTTGGGTCGAAAAGATTCTTTTTTAAATATATTATAATTATATCAGTAATGTGATCACTTTTCAATGGATATATTAACAAAAGTAATGATACATAACCATTTATACCCAATAATAATAAAAAGAAAAAAAGAGTGCATGTGTTTTCTATAAGACATTAAAACAAAGGGAATTTTATTCATTAAATATTGGGTTGTTACAAGTATGAACGACAAAAAAATTATAAGCCACCATGATGTGATTTATGGCCTCAAAATATAATTTCCCATTTATTTTCATTTTCATCTAGAAACATTTATTTAGATATGGAGTTTTTTACCAAATATTTTCATAGAACATGAAGCTAATGAATAGTTTCATCCTATATGTTTATTTTAATCAGAATTAGTTTACAGAATATATCTAACTCTAATCATATAACAAATTAATAATTAAAAAATAATTAAAAAATTAGATGAAACAAAGGTTCACACATCTCTAGGATGAGATAAAATGATTAATTTATGGGATATGTCTTTCAGGATGCTAGTTTGTGGATGTAATATGATTCTTCATCTTTATATGTCATAACTAGTTGATAATGCAATGCTATTTTTTTATAAAATCTGATAACTATATGTGTGTCTATAAACAATATAATTTTAGTACTCTAGGATCATACATTATGTGTATTAATATTTTTATCTAAAAAATAATTATTATCCAATCAAACGGGAATGATATGAATCGAAATTGGATGGGTTCCAATCATATGACAAAAGATTATGAGGTTAGGGTTAAAGTATTCATCATGTTCTCCAAATTCCATGTCTATGACCCTTATTAAATCCTTTTTCCATTTTTATATTATTGTTATTAAAGACTAATTAGTCAATATATGTTATAAAGAACCCATTATCTATAATAAAATATATTTAAAATATAAATGTTGAACTAAACATGGGGAAGAACGTCATGTTTCTAGTGAATGGGATAACACTATGTCTCATAGATAATATGGTATGATTACAAGTGTGACTGATGATTGATGTCATATCGAGGTTAAGAATTCAAGTATAAATGATTATGATGATAAAATTGAGGAAATGATATTTAGGGTTGAAGATGAACTTAAGGATTTTATAGATCTATGTTAGATTTTAAAGAATAGTGTAAATTTCTTTGTATGATGCTTTTAATTAATATACAACAATATATTCAGCCATACTGAAGCTATATGACTTAAATATTGGAAATGGATATTGTAACACCATATTTACTGAACTACTTTCTCTCTTCAATAATATGCTACCAGAAGATAATCAGTTTCCGTAATAAACATATTATGCTAAAAAAACTTACATTTAGTGGGTATGATATTTGAAATAATATATTCTCATCTATATGACTATATATTATTCCCCAATGACCAAAAAACACTTAAAAATTTCCCAAAGTGTGGTGTGTCTCGATATGAGAAAGATGAATCATGTCTATATAAATTTTCATGGTAATTTCCAATTTTTCCAGGGTTTCCATTCATATATGGAAGTGTGGATACTACAGGGAAGTTGATGTGGAACACAAATAAAAGAAATAAATAAATTAATGTTTATTAACTAGTAGACTCTCCTCAGTGGAAGAAAATCGAGCATGAGTACCCTGAATTTTGAAATGTGTTACGAAACCTTCATCACACACTATCTATTGATGGAGTGAATCCTTTTAGTGTATATGGTGGAACACATAATACATGTATTGTTATTTCAAAAAATTATAACTTTTCAATGTATTTACAAATTAAGTTAAAATAAATTATGTTGTATCATCTTATATAAGGACCAAAACAACTAGGTAATGATATTTAGGTTCATTTATATCCACAGATTGACAATCCAAAATAAATGTGGGATTTAGGTGTAAAATTTTATAATTCTAATAGATTTTTTTTCATGTTATGATCTAGGTTTTATGGGATTATAAATGAATTTTTTACTTATGGAAATTTATTAGCATATTGAACTAAAGGATTTAAAGGGTGTACCATTTTTGAACAAGGTACACCCTCAATTATAGTGAAACATTCCTCGAAGGGTGTGTTTCATGGAAATCAAATTTTTTTATCATGATGACATAAATACTAATATCAGATGAAATCATTCGATGGGAATTTAGAAGAAGGTGCAACATAATCTCAACAAATAAATAATCATATAACAATTGGGCCCTACTGAAACACACATCTCCCTTCCTTTTTAATATGGTATTTGGGTATAAGACTTCTAGGTGCCACCAGCTACCCTGAAGACATGTATTTTCCTATAACAAGGTGCACCCATGTGATAGAATGGGTCATTAGACTAATGACTATCCCAAGAGTATAAAATATATTCTTTCACCATGATTTGTTCTCACTCACACACCCCATGGGAAACCTAGAAGGTGTTCACCCATCCAAAAACTACTCCAAACCATGCTAAATTAACTATAGAGTTAGAATAATGAGGCTCTAAAAAATAATGGTTCACCTTGTTGACATGGGTAGTAATATTTAGTCTTTTCAGCCTTTAAATTTTCTGGGTGTCACAGTATCACCTTATTTAGAGTACAAGATCCTAATTGTGTACCCTACATTTCACCCTAGAAATTTCGATTTACTTATGGTTGGGTATTTCTATGATACCACTATAACAATGGGCCCCATTGATTTCACCAACACCCCACCTTTTTATATAGTTTTTGGGTCATGGACAAACATGTTACACCAGTTTTCCTATAAACATACATGAGACCCACCCAAATTCCAAATGGGTCCTTAGTATGATAATTTTCCCTAATAACCAATACACTTTTTTTTGTGATGTGTCCTTACTTACACACATCATGGGAAGATTCATATGAGCTCACCCATACGGACTCTACTTCTAACCAAGATCACTAAAATATATAGTTCTAATCAGGTAGGCTCCAGAAAAGAAAGGTGCACCTTTTTTCATGTAATGAAACTTCCTAATTACCCTGGTACACAAATACCGAAACCAAAATTGACATAACCTAAAGTGTATTCCCGATCCCCACAGGCGGGAAACTAACACTTGGATTTATATCGAACATTTAATGGAACAATTTTTATGCAAAATAGACCATCAAGACAGAACAATGAAAAAAACCAATCATTATGTCAAATGCTCCTCATGGATAAAGGTTCAACAATAAGATAAATAAGCATACTATGGTAAAAGAAAAGCCAAAGGACAACACAAAATCTATCAAGATATATTTTCTCAATCACTTCACAACAAGTGGACTACAGCTCTACAAGTAGCCACCATTACCCCAGAAACTTGCAGATAATGAAAATACACAACCTCTAAGTGGAAAAGTCTATTTACCTAGACCTATAGTAATAGAATATATACATTCTTTAAGGAAAATCTACGGTGTTATCAAAAAACCATAGTACGATCTCACCACCTTTTCCTTTAGTAATTCTCTAGTGATAAACCATTTATAATATCAATTTAAACAAAATATGTCATTGAATAACATTTATATATTGTAAACAAAAATATGATATCCATTTAAATTATTTAAGATATATCCAAATAATATTAAATGAACATTTTATATAGAAAAAATATATAAAATAATAGGCATGAATGGAATAGTTCATTAAAAAAATGAATGTATTATCAAGATGAATGCCAAGACCATGGACATATGACCCAAGTTATGTTAGATCCAAGATCCAGGATCCTATCATTACCCAATCATCAATCTCATATCAAGTATGTGTTCACACATCTCTAGGCTCTGGCCAATAGTTCTAATCACTCAACATCCCATTGGGGAGAATCATTTCAAACTATGTTTATTTAGAGTGGTAATCATCAATCCATTTCTACGGAATTAGAGACCTATAATGATTAACCTAACCACCCAATAACTACTCAAGATCACATGTTCTTCAATAAATCAACAAATTGTTCATGGGAAAATCAATCATTTCATAGAAATTCACCATTCAAATTTCGATACCCAATTACATATTCAACATTCCATTTCAATTTCAAAACCAATTCATGGGGTTTAAACAATTTCATACCATTAAAATCATTTTTCATTTGAAACAAATTTTCTCAAGTTTCAACATCAATTAATTTCCCATTTTAATCTGTTTTCTTCTCAAAATCTACACAACAGTTTCAATGACATTTAAATCGAGGGTTTCCACAATTTCTATTCTATTTATAAATAAATCATCAAATCATATCAAATAAAGGTTTTATAAATTAATATATACCCATTTCAATTCAATCAATAAATTATAGGTTTTAATTATAGGTTAAATCCTTATGGAACCACCTACCTATAATCACATGTTCAATAAAAACAAAACCTTAAATAGAAAATTCTAATGAATAATGGGGGAGATGGAGATTGTGGAATCATCCCTAAAATAATGATCCATCAAAAAAATATCTAATCCACGAACAATGAGAGGATTAACCACCCTTAAATGGGTGAGAAATAAATGGGAGAAAATCCTCAAATAAAGAGATAAACCACATACTGGAGAGGTTTTAGGAGTCATGGAGTCCTCTAGAGGGCCTCCAAAAGAAAATGAATTTGATTATGGTTGAATGGGAGAAATGGCATAATAAAAAAGGCGTTTGGGATTTTATAGTCGATAAAAACAAATAAACATTCCATAGACCCACATTACACGATTCAAAAGGGTGAAAAATTCTATAGATTATGTACAGACACCACAGACCAAGCAACAACCCCACCGGGACTACCACCCCCTAAAAAAACACATTGTATCCCCAGATCCTATTTACCTAGGCTTGGTTCGAGACACATCCCACACACCACACTGAAACTACCCTCTATGTGAAATAATCACCCCAAGATCTATTTGTTGTAGCTATACCTTCATGCCATAGATATTCAAAAATTGGAAGTAGCTCTGAAAAATGGTCTCTTAGGATTCATGATGAAGTCAGCCACCTACTCAATAGACCTTCACGACCTCAAAATATTATACACCATAGCCTGGGGTTCCACAGTGCAGAACTTGAAACTCCATGACAAAACCCCACCCCTATGGCACAACATACTAAAAAAACATGTATTAATTTTCCAAAAAACTCTGAAAGACTAAGAGTCACACCAAACATATGTGAAATAAAACAAAGAAGTTATGGAATACCTAAAAGAAGTAACAATATTTTATAACCACACCACTATAAAAATATTATATCCCTAGAAATCCTATCATTAATACTCTATGATAAAGAGATGATTCCACTTCTCTCTCATTAGTGCCTCATACTCCCATGTTTTATGAAATTCATAACCTTTTCTATAGCACATGACCCAAAGGTATCTTCTTTACATTAATAATGTTTTCCAAAGATTAAATAGTCCTAACTAGATGAAAATACATAGATAAATCAGGTTCCACATTAAGGTCTTCTATGCTCGAGACATGATAACGATCAAGAATATATATCTTGAGAAGAAACATGTGAAACATGTTGTGTATTGATCTCAATTATGGTGGTAAGGATAAATTGTGTGATGCATTTACTATAAGATCAATAATCTACAAATAATCCCCAATCTTCATCCCAATATTTCCCTTTATTCCAAGACATTGGTGAAATAATCGAGGTGATACTCTAAAAATGACCTGGTCACCAACTGAATACTACAATTGTATATGTCGATGACCATCATAAGACACGTATCAGATATTTTATATCAAAAATCTATGATGAATCAACTGAACATTTATTTTAATCTCTTCGACCGATCATAGGCCAAACAAGGAGTCTTCACCATTATCTGACTAACACAATAGGTATTTTTATGGATGGCTATAAAAATAATTAAATGGAGCCATTCGAATTTTGAATTGGTAACTATTTTTTGGAAAACTGAAGTAGTCATAAATGGATATCACAATACCCCCCAACATTTAGAACAAATAATGAAGAATGTTTTTCCATGGTTTTTGTAGCTCGTTATGTCTATTCATCCATCTGTGGATGATAATCCATGCTCAAACTCACCTAAGATCCCATTAACTACTTGAGGCCTCTCCATAAATGATAATTTGACTATGGATCCATATAAAAAATTATAATATATGAAACACCATGTAATCTAATAATATCATATACATAGAGGCCTACTAAATCCTAAATTTTGGTTTTATCCTGAATGAGAATAAAGTAAAAAAATTTGGTCAGCTAATTGATTATAATTCATATTGAATTTTTTTCTTCAAGGGCCATGTGGAAACTAAAAAAAATATCCCATATAAATCTCATAGAATATTGTAGTTGGAATATGAAGGGGATGAAGTAATCCAATATGTTTCTTCATGTTACATGGGTACACCACCCACTGGGAAATATAATAACACCATAATTGAATTTCATAATAGAAAAGGTACAACATACCAGTTTTAGAAACATAGGACACCTTCCGATGAGATGGACTGCTCACCCATTGTCTCCACACCATAAATAGAGTCCCTAATTTCATAAGAATTCATCATAAAGATAATTATCATGATGAATCATTTCAATAAGAGAGGTGTTTAATAGGAAATTTTCAAAAAATATATCAGTTATATCCTCCCACACTCCAAAATACAACTGAGCAATGATAACCATCATATTCTACAAAATGATGATTATTTTAGAGTCTGGGTTAGATGTTTCCAAATAAAATAATAAATAACAACATTCCCCATCCTAAGGGGCTAGTTAATTTCAAAATCAAAAGAATATAGAAACTCCACACAACTCCTCTATCAAAGATTCAAATATTATTTTATAGAATATATATCTCATGATTTTTTGGTCATAATGAATGAAAAAAAATTATCCTTAGTGATATTTTTTCTAAATATTAAGATCATGCATCATGAGAGTGAACATAAGATCATGGGTCAGATAGTTCTTCTTTGATGGCTTAAGATTTATCAATCATCAGGACACTATGTGATCATTTTGTATTCGAACTCATTTTAAAACCAAACTGGATACATCACAAAAATACCACATAGAATATCCATACTTTTTGGAAGAGTTAATAATAGAAGAGAATTAAAAATATACCTCAATGCATCAAAATAAATTTTAAATTTTAAATTTCAAAATAACATCACCCCTTTCCATTTGAGGGCAGTCATTAGAAAATCCAACATTGATAAATATTTAATGAACAGGAAGTAATACCCTACCAAGAATAATAATCCTTGAATCTTGAAAACAATTTGAGGATTCTCTACTGTTATAATAGCCTTACCCTTCTTAGGATCTGTAGAAATACCATGTTCTGAGATCATATTTTCCAAGAATATCACTTCCCAAATCTTGAAATTACATTTCAAAAACATCATGTTATCTTGGTTACCCCTCAATATTAATAGAATAGATATTATATGACACAAAAAGTCTTCCATGATTTTTGAATAATACAAAATATATTCCCAAATAGAATAAAAAAATCAAGATACTCAATGAATATCCTGTTAATCAGTTATATAAAAATATTGGAGAATTTTTTAGACTAAATGGAATAAAAATGTACTCATAATGACCATACCTACTTATGAAGGTAGTATTCTAGATGTCATATTTTTTAATTCCCAACTGGTGATTACCATAACAATGACCAATCTTTAGAACACTTCACCCTATTCAACTGATAAAATATAACATCAAACCATGGACATAGATACTTGTTCTTTGTTGAAAATTGATTGAGTTGTCATTAATCAACACAAAAGGTGAATTGTTCCATCAACTTTTTTTGAAAAAAGAATGGGCAACAATCATGTTTACGCACTCATGTATATTAACCAATTTGCTATCAAATCATCTAACTTATTTTTAAACTCTTTCAATTTATTTGGTTCTATATAGTAATATGGAATGGAAACTAGGTGAGTACCATGTACACAATCAATAAAGAACACCACCTCACATATTGGTGACATGTGAGAAGAGTCAGATGGGAACAAGTTTGGAAACATGATTAAAACACTAGGGAAATATCCATTAAAATATTTCCACTCCATGTGAATTGATAACACCAATACTACCCAACCCATAATTAGAGACAATGATTGGATCTACTTGTATTCGTTTCACACTATCCCTAAAAAACAAGGCACACCACATTTGGTGCAAAAAATGTGACCTAAGAAAGATTACTATCAATTGTAGACTAATGATAAATCAAACCATCCATATAGAAAATTATTTCAAGAGGTTTAATGTTGATAAATAGAAAATTTGAAGTGGTATCAATCTATGATAGAGAGAAAATTAAATAGGTATATCGAATTCCCTGTTATCTCTTCATTCTAAGATGCATTGTATCATACATCACATAACATGTAAGCTTCGTAGAATTATTTTTCATGTTCACAATATGATTCGATACGAATGAATGAGATAAAACCATATCAAATAAATTAGTCATTAAATATGAAGCTATGCTGATGGTAACTCTCACTGACACAACACCCACATTAACTACCAATAATGACTCTTAAACTATGTTAATAAGCTTCATTCTGGATTCCTATGGGTGGATCTCATTAGTTCGTGAAGCATATGATTAAAACAAAGTAATTTTATAAGCTGATGAGCCTATTAAACTATCTGGGAAAAAATATATGGTAGAATATCTTTATGTGTTTTTAACGAACACAAGAACTATAGATATTTGGTTCCTTAGGAATAACCCTCTTTAAATGTCTAACCTTTCCCCATAGATATCTTGTCAAAGGCTCCCTTCTAGGAACAATAAGAGTTATGGATGAATCATGAAATCTAAAACCACCATGAGGCTCATCAAACATCTTATTTCCTTTAAAGGAACTAATCGAACTACCATTGGTAATAAGAGGTACTCCCATCTTCCCTGACATACCAGCTAGATCAAGCTCAACCATTAACTCTCTATCTAGCATATCAACAGATGTCATGAGCTTCAAAATAAAAAAATAATATCAAATATTATATAAAATACATATATCAAATATTTTACCCTTATGTTTTTCATCTATCACTAATACAGTAGAAAACTAAACAAGTTCAGTAAATCAATTTACATATGGATTCATGGTCATGTCACCCTACTGGAGGGTGAGAAACTCCATGGACTTCTCCAAGACCATCGATTTTTGATGGAACTACACTGTGAAATTAATGTTAAAACAATTCAACTCCATGAACTCATGTTTCTTTACTGTAATCATTTAATGAACCCGTTCCTTACTATGTCCTTCTAATTTGAAATCATCACACTTCACCATTATTTAATTAGGAACTTCCAAGAACTCAGAAAGTATGTCAATCCTTTTCAACCAATCCTCTACTAATTGATTTTCATTTGAGCCTTGAAAATATGGTGGTTTCTACTGAAAAACACTTGATCATGATCTCTATCTTTATCTATTTATAGTTTCACTATGTGATAACAAATTGTAACGAGTGAAGATACCTGTCTTAGAGCATGGATATAATGAAACACTATCTCAATGGGATTTTGTTCAAATGGAGGATTCAGTTGATTTGGTTCACAAGAAGCTTCTTCATGTTGATTTTCTAATCTATTTCTCAGATTCTTGATGCTACACAACATCACTAGGCAACATTAAAACCTTCAGAAAGGGTTCTCATATCATCAACTAAATGAAAACATATAGGGATATCAAACTTATAGGGTTTTAACATGCTTAGATAAAATGAGAAAAGACTAAAATTAGATTAATTTATTCCTTAATAAATATTTTCCCCATAAACTAAAATGACCCACATATTATTGTTGGCTTTAGTATATAATGAATCATTACTATACCTTAAGAGACATCCCCAAAATGAAAAAGGCTAACAATAAATGACTAAGGGTTACAAAATCAATTGGGGGAGGATTTACCCTTTAAGAACTAAAACCATTAACACAGTAAAACAAATCTGAAAACTCACTATATGATTCTTGAAAAAATGAAAGAAAAATAAACCACTTTATTTATAACAAAATAATCAATGTAACATAACAGAAGACTACCCAATATCAAAGTAAATTACATAATATAACTAAAAAAGAGTCCAAGACAACCACAAGACTTCATTCTCCACAAGATCCATTCTCTAATATCACTAAACAACCCAAGTATTACGAGGTAGTGATAAAAACATGTGATCATTTACCTTTTCCCATGTCCCAGAAGATAAAATCTATAAAATCCCAAATGTTACAATGTAGGGATGAGTATAAAACTCAATAGGCTTTCCCCATTGACTTCCCTACTCACACCACTAGGATATAATACTTAGAAACATTGATATAAAACATCTTATATAAACACAATTCGAAAATATTTTATAAATAAATATAAAAAACATCTAAATAGTACATAACTCAATACAAACAAATGACATACAAACAATTTTCCATCCAAAATCCATTTTCAATGAAATCAACCAAACACGGACTTATCCCATTTCACAAGTTACCTTTGGCAGAACAAATCCATTCAAAAAATCCACACTACCAACCATGCCTGCTTCATTATGATAGTTCCGTATTCATGAAGGGTTTCTTGTAAATCTAACAAGTCATCAGAATTTTGTTACATCCCATGTTCCATTACACATTTTTAACCAAGTACATGGTCTTGTTTCAACCAAGCCTCATAAATTAAATATGAACACACACACAAGGTATGACCAAAAAACATACAAAAAACATTTCGATAAAATCACCATTTTATTCTAATCCCTTTTCCAATAAATCCATTTCAATGAAACACCGTTTTTATTTAAAAACTTCTTCCAACACATCATTTAAATATTTCCTAAAATTCATATTTTAAAATAAAATTTTAAAATCAAGATGTTAAACCACTTTTCACAACATTTCATCAAAACTACACAATTGCATCAAAACTATAAATCATCACTAAACAAGTTTTTTTCAATGATTAAAACACCAATTTCATAAAAAAGTTCATAAAATTAAATCAATTTGAATATAAGATAATCAATTCGAGAAAGAGGAGTCGAGTGTGAAGCCACCTACCTCAATGATTTTGAGGAAAACCAAAATGGATGAAGAACGCTAAAGAAACTATGTAATAATTTCACAAAATATCCTTATATTTCGTCTGCTATAATGACCAAGAAAAAATATCATAATATTTGACATAAAAAATATTAGATCTACCCCTAACAGTTGTAGATATCATAAATCAAGAGTAGAGAAGAAGTAGATCTATGTAGATATAATAAAACGTTACAAGCAAGAAGAAGAATGATCACATACCTCAAGAATCCGGCTTCGAATAACCAAGGGAAGCCTTCATATCTCTTCCCAATCAATTGGAGAACCTTCATTGGCTTTTGGAGAGGAAAAATCCAGATTTTAGAGATGTTTTGGAAAAAATGAGTGTATTAATGGGAAGTCTGACCTAGGTCCACCTTTTAAGAAGGTGGTTATTAAACCTCACATAGTTTAGAGAGAGGGTTAGGAAAACTACGTGCTAACGGTTCTGCTGCTACTACATTATGAAATAATTTTCATAGCCTCCTTGCATGGAATCCAAACTGTGCACCAACTATTCCAAATCACTTTTTCCAACAATTTCACATTTTCATGGTTTCTACTAGGCTTCCGCACTGACTGGATAAACCGTTCATAGCCCGAGAACTTTCTCTTTAGCCCCAAAACTCTCAAAGAGTTATCAAAACTATATCAAATATATGCCTTACACTTTATATACACAAAAAGAATAAAGAAAGAGTTACATACCATATACCTGGGGTGCAACATTCCACCAACCATTTGTCTTTCCATTCCCAGAAAGTAGAAAAACATCATCGCATTGAAAGAGTTTCAACTATTACTCTCTCATTTCCTTATCGTGTTCCCAATTCTCTTCCTAAATATGACCATGTTTTCATAAAACCCAAACTAGGAAAATTATTTTTCCATGTAAGACTTTCTCTTACCTATCCACAATCTACAATGGGAAATGTATCCATGAATAATCGACTATAGGTCAATTTGATCCCATATGATCACCATGTTTGGATCAGGCTAATACTTTCTCAACTGAGATATCTAGAACACCTAATGCATAGAACTGAACCATGGTGGCAATGCCAATCGATATTCCACCTCTCAAACACATTATATTTTATCAAAACTTCAAATATATCAAGGAGATAACTTACCCTACTTCCCATAATTATGATGTCCAATTCTTGGAGAGATCCTCAAGAACACATGATCACTCAACATGAACAGAAACTGTCTTCGATGATGATACATATATGATTTTTTATGACTATGAGCCCTCTCTTTTATCTTACTGAAAAATTTAATCTTATCCGTTGTCTCTTCGATGAGGCACATACCAACTAACAAAGTTTCCCCAGTTTCCACCCAACATAGTGGAGAATGACATAAACGCCCATATAATGCTTTTCAAGGAGCCATATGTATCGAGGCCTGATAGTCATTATTATACAAGAACTCTACTAAGTGTATATTCTCCTCCCATGATCCCCCAAAATCCATTATAAAAGCCTTCAACATGTCTTCAAACATTTGGATTTTCCTCCTGGATTACTCGTCCATCTGAGGACCATATGATGTACTCACGGAAAACTGAGTCTTAAGGTCTTTTTGTAAGGATTTATAGAAAAAAAAGTGATCCTAATATATCTATCTGACATGATTGAAACTGATATGTCAAGTATCTTTACTACATCTTGAATATAGATTTTGGATAGATCCCCCACCGTATGAGTTTCCCAAATTGGGAAGAAATGGGATGGATTTGTAAGATGATCCACTTTCACCCATATGGAATCAGGTTTCCAAACCATTCTTGGGAGACCTATAATATAATACATAGATATATGCCTTTATTTTCACATTGGAATAGGAAAGGACTGCAACATACCCACTGGTATTTGATGTTCTACCTTAACTTTCTATCATATTAAGCACCGTAAAATGAACTCATCCAGTTTTTGTTTCATACAAATGCACAAAAGTTGTGCCTTAAATGCCTTATAAATCTTATGTATACTCATATGTATGGACCATATAGAATTGTGGTAAGTATGAAAAGTTTTTCTTGAAAGTACATAGGTACATCCATCCGATCTATGAACTATAACCCCAAACTCCCTTCCAGTTCCCAACCGTCAACGGTCTCCCCCCATTGAGTTTTAAACTCAATCCAACAGATTCATCATCAGTTGTTTGTGCCTCCTTTACCATATTTAATAGATCAATAATAAGCATGGATAAAAAAACTATAGAATCACCTCAGTTTTCACAATCCACATGCAAGTCAGCTAGGACTGACATCAACTACCATTCATCTAAAGCAACTATTTCCAATGGAGTGTTTGAAATTATGCTTAATGTATCTTCCATCTAATTACATTTCCCTGGTGTATACATCAAGTAATAGTCAAACATATGAAGATACTCCATCTATCTCCTTTTCCTCAGATTCAAATCCCATTGTGAGAAAATGTGTTTCAAGATCTTATGATCCGTGATCCTAGTAAATTTCTCACCAAAGAGATAGCGACACAAAATCTTCAAATAATGAAAAAATGTAGCTAACTATAAATAATTTTTTGGGTAATTATTCTCATGATTCCTAGACTTACTTGATACATAAGCTACAACATGATATCCATGCATGAGAACACATCCCAACCCATATCATGAAGCATCATAGTACACTATGTACTCTTGTCCTGATTCCAAAAAAATCATGATTGGTGCTGATGTAAGGCATAATTTCATCTCTTGAATATATTTCTTGCATCCCTCAGTCTATTGGAATGTAAAATTCATTTTCTTCATGGTTGTCATAAGTGAAGCTATCCATGGGACGTCACACACAAATAATAAGCAATAACCAGCTAAAGCAAGGAATCTCCATATCTCAAAGAATCTCTTTTGAGGTAGCCAAGAGATAATGGATTATTTATTATCTGGATCCACAGAAATACCTTTTTAAAAACTACATGGCCAATAATGTGTAGCTATTATATCCAAAAATCACACATTGAAATTTTTTTCATACAAACAACGATCTATTAAGATTCCCAACACTATGTCCAAGTGTTTCTCATTATCATAATTTTTCATTTAATAAACCAACATGTCTTCCAAAATCCCTATAAAAAAATACAAATATCACTAAAATATATGATTCATTAAAGCCACAAATACTGATGGTGCATTCGTACGAATGAAAGGCATTGCCACATATTCAAAATGGTCATATCTACTTCAAAAATATATATTCAGAATGTACTCCTTCTGAACTCACAATTAGTGATATCCTAATCAAAATCCAATTTTAGAAAACCCCTAAGATCCCCAAAATTGTCCGAACATTTCATCAATGTGTGGTAGTGAACAATGATTAATTATCGTAACTTGGTTAAGCTTATGATAATCAATGCACAACCTTAGAGTTCAATCTTCTTTCTTCACAAGAAAAACATGTTCTTCCCATGGAGATGTACTTTTCCAAATGAAACCTTTACTCTTTAGATCATATAACTGAACATTCATCTCCCTTAACTACGTTGGTTCAATCCTATAATCGAGAAGGGAAATATGCTAGTTCCCGTCAGGATATCAATCATAAAATCCACTTCCCTTATAGGTGGTAACACTGTGAGGATCATGGAAAAGACACCAAGAAATTGATCCAAAAATACTAGAAAACTGACATCCTCAATATATTCAATCGATGAAAAGTCCTTTTCTGCCAACTAGTAAGAGATTGTTCCCATTGATAGTGTCAAAAAGATCATTGAACTTGTATTTTCCACCCATTTTCCTCTAAATAGTTTCTCAATTCCATTCTCCGTCGCAAAAGTAACTATACTTCTATAACAGTCGATACGAGACTTGAATGTTGTCAAAAAATCCATACACAGGATTACATGATAGACATCAATCTCCAACCCTAATAAGTATAATATCATCTCTGCTATATTAATCATTATAGAACATGATCTACACAAGAAGACTCTATATTTTCGTTAAACAAGATGAGTATGATGTTTTAACATAGAGGGAATCATATCATGTTTTAAACATAGAAAATCAACATCATGAGAAGTAATGAAGGAATGCAATGCATTAATATCAAAAAAAACTTTCATAAGGGTAGGATTCAATAAATCATGCATCTCACATTGGATGGTCCAACCTGATCATCCAAAATCACCTTCTCAGCTCCATACAATTTCTTCTTCGATGCACTCTTCTCCTTATTTCATTGATGATATTTCCCTTTCTGAGTAGTTATGGTATTTTTAGAATCACCATGGCTAGCTCTGATATAATTACAAGAATGATTATGTTTTCCTCTCCCTATCGAAGAGTAAGATTCTTATGACACCTGCGAAGTTTCTCGAACACCTGATATTGGATCATTGTGATAATAGAACTTCAAATGTCACATCTTCTTCCAATTATGAAATTCCCTAGGTGGTACTGTACATTTCTACATTATGTGGTCAAAGGAACCACATTGGAAATTTCATGCTTGTCTCTTTTGTTTTGGAGAAAGGTTCACTAATCTAATCGTATTATTTTGATTCCTGCACCCGCATTGGAAATAGGTTTCCCTCTTCTTCTTATTCTAAGTGATCTAGTTCTGACCATTTCACATAGGTGTCATCATAATTCCTCCTCCAATATCCCCTAAGATATAACGTTGATACACTATCTCTCAGTTCACCATCTCAGTATAACTTGTAATACAGAGTAATGAAATATTTAAAGGAATATTTTACGTTAGCCCTAATTCAACGATGCATTCCTCCAATGATTCACTGACAACAAATTATAGTGAAAATAATAATAAATTAATAAATTTAATAGCATGTTCTGTGACAAATAGATTCTATTGATTCATGTGGAAAAAGTCCATCGTTCTATAGATCTTGAATGTGTGAGGATATAATTTTTTATTGAACAAACCCTCATAATCATAACAACTAAGGACTTACTCCAAATCATCATGCATCACTATTTCACACCAATAACATGCATGATCCTCGAGCAACTTCATCGCTAGCTTGACCTTGTGATCTGATGGTGTTTCGATGAAATCCAATATATGATTCATCCTATTCTGCAATTCCTCTGCTCTTTCTGGTTTAGAATGACCCTTGAATATAGGTGGATTCTATTTATGGAATAGGAGGGAATATTTATCTTGTCATTTATCATCCATTTGGTTCCCCATGTCCATAACATGGAATGCCTGGACAATACTCTGAACCAGATGTTGGTTCACCTATGTTTCAGGTGAAACCATGTTCTATGAAGCTTCTTCCATTTGGTTTCTACAATGCCTACCAGGTACCATTTTCTAAACTAACAAAAAACTATGTAAGCCTCACTATCTAGAAATTGAAGGTATATCATTTCAAATTCTATCACATCCAATATCATATCATTACTTTCCAAAATCAACCATATTCATGTTCATCCATTTTGATAACTTTTAACTTCATTTCTGTAAAATAAACCATTTTAATAATATAACAACCATCCCCTTTTCAAAGTCAATAATTTGAAAAAAAGTTTCAAAGTTTTCAAAAAGAAACCATTTTTTACAAAATAGGATATCATTACTCAAATTGATGTACGCAGTCCTTGTTGGAAGTCATTATTCTAAAGCATGTCAGGCTCATCTCATTGTCTAAACCCATGATAGTGAGATTTCAAATCCCTAGAAGAGTCTCCAAAACACTTATGCACCCAAATACCTGGTAACATGAATTTCAACATAAATGGGTAAGCTATATCCTTTTATGCTCTACATTTCATGTTCCAACAACCCTACTCCTTTCTGAGATCACAGACCAAGGAATATAAATGCATGATTAAATGTCTAAGACCATAAACCGAAGTCCACTTTTTAGGAAAGGACCAGACAAGCTAATAAAATTTGTAATGACCCAATTATTCTAATTGTATTTAGTATACAATGAATCATTACTAGGCCTTAAGTGACATACCCAAGACACAAAAGGCTGACACTAAATTCCAAAGGGTTTCAAATTCAAGTGGGGACAATTTACCATTTAATAAATAAAATCATTAATCCAACAAAATAAAACCCAAAACACACAATATGATGCTCAAATAAATGAAATACAACTAAAACACTTCATTTATAACAAACTAATAGACATACCATAATGAAAGACAACCCCACATCAATGTAAACAATGAACGATAACTAATCAAGACTCCAAGGCAACCACAAGTCTCCATGATAAAAAATATCCACACTCCAAAATCACCAAACAAACTAAGTATCATAAGGTGGATCAAAAATGTTTAATACATTACCTTTTCCCATGTCCCGGAAGATAAAATCTGAAAAATCATCGATGTTACAAAGTAGTCGTTAGTATAAAACTCAGTAGGCTTTCCCCAATGACTTCCCATTTTAGACCACTAGGATATACGAGTTAGCTATATTGATATTAAACAGATTATATAGAAAAAATTCAAAAACATGTTATAACTAAATATAAAAAACTCCAAAATAGATCTTAACTCAATAAAAAAAATATATAACAAAAATATTCCATCCAAAATACTTTTTCAATGAATGGAACCAAAAATGGGATGATCCCATTTCACAAGATCACCTTGGTATAACAAATCCATTTCACAAATCCACACTTCCAACCATGCATGATTCATTATGACAGTTCCATACTCACGAGCAGTTTCTCATCAATCTACCATGTCATCACAAGGTAATTATATCCCATGTTACATTACACCTTTGGCACCATGAACATGGTCATATTTCAAAAAATCCTCCTAAATTAAATATAAACACACACACACACACACCATTTATTCCCAAAAACCATGCCAAACCCTTTGATAAAATCACCATTTTATTGAAAATCCATTTTACCATCAACCCATTTTAATGAAATAACATTTTTATTGTAATCATTTTTCCAACACATCATTAAAATATTTCTATAAAATCAAATTTTAATATAACAATTTTAAAATGTAGAAGTTAAAAAACTTTTCACAACAATTCAAAAAAATTAAAAAATTCCATCGAAACCATTAATCATCACTAAAGAAGATTTATTCCATGATTTTCACACCAATTTCATAATAAAATTCATGAAATTAAATTAATTTGAAACTAATTCAATCAATTACAAAAATAGGTTTCAAGAGTGAAGCCACCTACCTCTATGATTTTGATGAAAACCAAAACAGACAATGAACGCTCATGTAACCGTGTAAGAATTTCACAAATCCACTATAGATATATTATCTTATATTGAACAAGACAAAATATGATCATGTTTTGCATCGAAAATCATCTATCTATCACTAATGGACATAGATCTTATAAACTAAGATGAAATGAAGAGTACATCTATGTATATCAAAGAAAACGTTACACGAACAGAGAAGAACGATCACATACCTCAAGAATTTGGCTTCAAATGACCAATGGAAGCCTTCAGATCACCTTTGTATCGATGAGAGAACCTTCATTAGCCTTTGCAGAAGAAAAATATTAAGTTATAGTAGTTTTGGGGAAAAAGTTTATGAATGTAGAGTTCGACCTAGATCCTCTTTTTATAGATGTGGTTTTTAGCCCGCGGATGGTTTAGTTTCATGGTTAGGAAAAATAAGCACTAACTGTGCTCATGCTACTTCATTAAGAAAGAATTTTAATTTTTACCATGCATGAATTCCAAACCATGAACAAACCATTCCAATGATTTTATCCAATAGTTTACCATTTTTATCATTTCTAATAGGCTTCCGCAAAACCTGGACAAATCGTGTGCAACCCATTGAATTTCCCTTTTTCCCCAAAAAATATCAACTAGTTCTCCAAACTCTTCAAACATAAACCATTATAATTTATATGCAAAAAATAATCATTAAGGAGTTACATACTAGAAATCAGGGGTGCTACATACATTTATGGTGACTTAAGGCTCATTATAGTGAGATTTGGTCAGACACTCACTAACAAACACTACCTATGTCCCGAAAATCTTACCTCCTATCTATATGGTCATCCTAGAAAACATACTGACATAAATGAAATAAGGTAAACCCAATCCATTTGTTTCCACTTTTTCCTAAACATTCCTTGTTAACCAAGTACACCGATAACCGAGAAAGTCCAAACATAGTCCATAATATATACTTCATCCCAAAAAATTGGTATCTAACACCAGGAATCATATCAAAAATTAAAGGGAGAAGTTTTGAAATAAAACAAACCTACAAGATAGAGTAGTGAAAAAAATCAATAACCATATGGTTTTTAAAATGATCCCCAAGGACAAATGTACCGAAAGCATATAGATAAACATCCAAAGGTAAAACATAAACTATAGAATAAAAAACATCCATCAAGTATTAATATCATAATCCTCATGCAATAATTGGACCATAGCTAAAAAAATCACCACCATTACTCCAAAGTCCCACAGATCATGCAAACCACCACAACTACATGGATCTTTCCCTTTCCCTAGACTACGCATAAGAAAATTTTTTAACACCCAAAGGAAAATGTAAGGTGTGTGATAAAAAACCCATTATGGTCTCATCAAGTGATCCATAAGAAGTTAAATAGAAATAAACAATTTATTCTCTCAATTAAAATAAAATAGGTCTTGGAATAACATTTACAATTTTAAACTAAATCATGCTATTAATTGAAATGATGAAATAGAAATAAATACATTCTTAAATGAACATTTTATAAAAAAAATTATAGAAAAAAACTAGTATGAATAAAATATTTATTTAAACAAAGGCTAGTATAATCATGGAAAAAACCCAAAACCATGTTTATATACCCTATGTTACATTAGTTCCACTCTCTGAAATCCTATCACTACTCAATCATCAATCATAACTCAAGTATGTGTGAAAACACCCTTGGGATTAGGCAAACATGACTAATCAGTCAACATCCCATTAAGGTTAATCATCTCAAACTAGTTTTTGTAATATTTTTCAGCATCAATCCATTAAAATTGAGTTAGAGTCATAGCATGATTGTCCCAATCACCTACTCACTACTAGGGATCACATGTTATTAAATCAATAAATTAACCAATCATGGTAAAATCTATCATTTCAAATCAATTCATCATTCACAATTCGAAATCCCAATTCAATGTTTTATATGAATTTTTAATTTAAAAAAATACTATGTTTTTATCAAATTAATTCATTTCATTTCATATTTTATTTTATTATAATTTTTTCAAGATTAAAAGTCAAATAATTTCTAATTTAAATTCATCATTTCTCTCAAAATATATCAAAAAATTTAAATTCCATTGATATTTGGCTTTTCCATAAAATATATTCTGTTTTTTAATTAAACAAAAATACTATCAAATCAATGTTATATAAACTAATTAAAACAGATTTCAATTCAATCATGAATTTTAAGATTTCAATTGTAGGGTAATTCGTTATGGAACCCCCTAACTTTAATCCCATGACCAATAATTTCAAAACGTTCAATGGGAAATGACAATAAATAATGAGGGAGAAGGAGATAAAGTAATAAATCCTAAAATCATCATCCATAAAAACAAATACCGAATAAATCAACAATGTGAGGATTAACCATACTCAAAAGGGGGAGAAATAAATGAGAGATAAAACCAAAATGAATATGGAAAAAACATACCATAGAGGGACCAAGATCATCAATTGACACTTCAATTCACGAGAGAAGAGGTTTGAGGAATCATGGAATACTTTAGATGGCCTACAAAATAAAAGGAATTAAATTTGGGTTGAATTGGAGAAAATAAATATTAGAACAAGGGATAAGAATTTTACATTCTATAAAAACATAGACTACACCACAACCGAATATTCTATAGATAAAAAGTGTGAAAAATAACTTAGACCATGGTAAAACATCCCCAAACCATGCCACAACCCCTCTTGGTCATCCAGGTCCCAAAACCCATAGTATTAACTATGCCTGAATCCTATTTACCTGGGGTGGACTCACTGCACACCCCACACACTAGACTGCATGTACCCTAAAAAAGGAAGATTCACCCCTTTCTATCTACACCACATACATCCATCAACATTTTACTATGATTAAATTGAAAATAGGTTTGAAAAATGATCTCTCAGGATTCACAACACAACCAACCACCAACACCACAACCCTGCAAAACCCCAAGATCCCTTACACTGAAGAATAGTTGTCCATAGTGCAACACATAATACACCACACCAATAACATTAGGGAAACAAATCAAAGAATATAAGGAGTACCTGAAATAAAAAACAGGATGTTACATGACATAGGTAGTAACTAAGAAAAAACACTCAAACTGTCTTTATGTTTTAGTAAAACAATCCATAACTCAATTAGTATAGTATGAATCCAATTCATGTTAATCTGATACATGATTTGACTGGTAGGACTCAATGTGTGTATTTTTATTATAAAAATGACAATTTATTTAAAAACATGTGTCACTCACTAGAAACCATCTTGACACACTCATATTGTCTTAATTTTTTAGGAAAGTGATCCATAAATAATTTGTGATTTATAGGAATCATCTATATGTCAATACAACATATGGTGTGTCTGGTAAGGATCAATTTGCAGGTTTTTATTTAAATTTTATTTTTTAGTTCAAAACACACATCACATACTCAAAACTAATAAAATAAACTCTGATTCTCATGATACATCAATATAATGATCTATAAATAATTCGTAATGCATAAGAATCAACCACATATTAATCTGACAAATTTTATGTCTGCTATGACTCGAAATGCATGTTTTCAGTTTAAAAGTGAAATTTTATTAATGCATTGTATCATATTTATGTTTAATTTATATATTTATAATATCAGTAATATATGAATTTTTTAGTACTTGTACACCCTTTTTTAGGTGGGGAGATTTTTTCAGAAACTAGTAGAATGATCTTATTATTTTTAGAGGGGCCCAAAAACAATGGATTTTTTTAATATATTTATGTTTGATATAAATTATACATACCAATGTAATTGTACATTCCAATGTTGTAAATGTTTATAATCATTATATTTTTTTTACTATGATGTTTATTTGATTTAACCTAAATTCAATAATTTTTGTTGCAGTGTGTTGTTTTTTAGTAGCACACTCCTGTATTTTTGGATTTTATCAGTGCTAAAATATCACCAATAAATGGATCACTTTATAATTATTTATTAGTGATAATGAAGGTAGGTTCTATAAGAGTTTTTCTCACTGATAAAACCCATTGTATTTTGAATTCTCTTACATCGTTAGCACTTTTTTAAAGCTGGTAATGATTGTTCCTACAATAGTGAATTTGGCATCCCACTAAATAGTTTTTTCATTTCAATAGTTTGTATAATCTATTGGGTCAGAAGTGGATCGGTCTAATGATAATTATTCAACTGCGACAGAATAATTTCAAGAATCTCCAAGGCACATCTAAATAAATTCTACTACACCTTGGGATTTGAATCTTCCGAGTTCACTTTCATAACCACCCACACTAACTCCAGTATATATTAATATTATCAAGTACCACAAGGATTTATAATTTTTTTATTTATAATTTTTGGTGTGCACAAGGTTATACAAAAGCTGTGCATTGTATGGAAACATGATCCCATCTCCACAATAATAAGATGATTATGCTTAACAAGAATGTAGGCATAGGTGTTGGCCTCTCTGACCCATTTCTATGTCTCCAAGTAAATTTGGGTTATGATTGAATGTTTTCCCAACATTTCTCATGCACCATCAAGAATGTGGTTTAAATAAATAATAATATATAATAACCATATTTCATCTCCCCTATCAATGATTTATCACTTTTCATTTTCAATAAAAACAATTTAATAAAATTTAATTATATATATTATGAATCACCTAAAAACATCATCAAATGGTATTGGGTTCTCACAAATCAGGCTCTCGTTTATTCATTATGAAGGGAATTTGTGGGTTAAAGTTCCTAGATCATGAATCCACTAGTAGATGTTATTGTATCTTCTCCCATCAAATCCTAACTCATAGGCACATATATATTTTTTCATAGTTTTTTCCTTTGAAAACTAGTGTGGGATAACCAATCACAGCTACCAAACCCACAATAAATTGATATACCCTTTTTTAGAGTTAGATAATAATTATGATAAATCTATTATTAAGAAATGTTTTTTAAAGAACTGATAAACACTACCCTTTATTAGCACTTTTATTGGGATATATTAATGCTTCATATAGCATCGATAAAGGGTTTTCCCACATAAATCATCCCACATCATAATTATCATTTTTCTGGGACACTATTTATATTTATGGGCACTTCCCTACCACAACATGTCATGGATACAAGGGATTTTCATCCACGCACAACTTCACACACTCAGGCCACATGGGATGACACGTCTACGCGTTGGCCTACCTACTATGCTGGCCTAGTCATCCCATGTAGGCTCCCACGTTTGAGCCTATACACGAACCCCTTCCCAACCATCCCAACATGTCCCCATTTTTTATATAATCCTATAAAAAATAAAAATGGAAATAGAAAAAATATTTAAAAATTTAAATGATGAAACAAAAAAATTAAAAATTAATAAACTACAAAAATGTGAAAAATTTATAAATGATATACTCAAAAGTTTCAGGAGACAGGAAAGCCTTCACCTATGAAATTTATTAGAAAAAGATTGATGATATAAAAAACAAGGATGGATTGTATCAAATAAAGGCATTCCAACATCTATAAAGGAAAACTACAAATAAAGAATAGGATCATTCCCATCATAATTAGATCCATAATCATCATGAGCAGATGAATACTCTAACTATGAATTCCATCGATTGAAGAGTACAAAATACATCTCCTTGATCTTTTCCTACTACGAAGTGAGCCGACTCGTAAAATATAGGGAAGAAGACCTAGTTTGGCATTGACCTCGTGCATCATCCCACTCATCTCTACGACTTCCATGACCACAACCTTTTGGATGCCTACCCCACCTCGACGATTTTTGATGCAAAGTTCCATTAGGTTCTTCCTTCTTTGGTGGAACCAAGGTCACATCATTGCTCCTTAATATAGGAATATATTCATATTAATATATATAATATTCCATTAGATATGATTTATATAATAAAAAATATGTATTATTATTTAAAATTATTCATATATCTAGTGAAAAATGATTTAGAATTAAAAGTCAATACTGATTAAAAATATTGACTAAATTTTATAGGTTAATGATCATTTGAAATAAATTACATTTGTTTTTTCAATTTAACATACATCAAACATTTTAACATTAATTGTTCATGTATATATATATTTAATTAATTTATTTTTATATCGAATGCATGGAGACATAAAATTTCAGGAATTTATTCAATTTTTAATATTCATTTTAGAAATATATTTATTAATATAATAAATTTAATATATATTATATTTCTAATCAGTAAATCATTTCATTTTATAAATTTTTATTAAATATATTTAATTTATTATTTTTATATGTTTTTTGAATTTATTCATTTATACTATTATTTATTCATTAATAATTTCAATTGTTTTTTTTAATTTTTTGTAATTTATTTATTTTCAATTTTTCATAGTTCAATGTTTTTATAATATTATCCATTTTTAACATATATTAATACATTATTAGTCATTTTCATTTTATGTTTCTAATATTCTATTAATTTATAAAAATAAATTTTATTCATTTTCATTTTATCATATGCATTTATAAATATTTATTTTAATTTTTTTAATAATCTTTTAATTAATTACACTAATTATTCTTTTTAATTTATTCATTATTCTTATTATTTATTTCATTAATAGAAAATGAATATCATATAATTTCATTGTTCAATTAATCATATATGAAACTTAGGTTTTATCTATATAAACTCACAATAATTTTACCCACATATTTACATAATAAATGCAATCTTATATAAAAACACACACATAATATTTATGTAATATATTAAAATTTTAATATTCATTTGAAAATACCATTTAGTAACATAAAATATTTAATATTTTATGTTCTTAAAATGATAATTTTATTCATTCATATTTCATATTATTTTAGTTAATATTATTTGTTAATTTTTAATAATTGTTAATAATTATTTTTTGGAACTCATTAATTTTTATAATATCCATTTATGCTTATTTATTTACTATGTTTTAATATTTTTTATATTTTTTATCCTCATTACCATATATATCCATATTTACCTTTTTTAGTAATTTTATAATTAATAAAACTAACCCATTTTTTACCGCAAATAGTCAACAATGAATGAATTCCATGGCCTCTGAAAATTATTATAAAAATAGTAAATAACACACATGGGAAGTAGGGGAAGGAATCCAACAACACAATAACCAGTAACTAAAGTTCCCCGTTTTACAACCCCATCCACAGATCACCCATTGTTCCAACCGCCCCATCCTCGACAGCCGCCGTGACCTCTTGGATGCCTACCCCGCCACCATTGTTTCAGGGTATTCAATTTCAATCATTTATAACATCAATTTATTAAAGATTATATAATTAATAATTTTAAAAAAATATTTAAAAAAATATTTTTGTAAATAATTATTTATAAATTAATATATATATAAATAAATATATTTATATTCAAATATGTACTATATTTATGAAATTATATATTTATAATTATAAATAAATATATGTAATTATTAGAAAAAGTATTTATATAGTTATACATAATCTATTACAAGTTTAAATAATAATAAAATTATATTTAATATATTTAAATAATAAATATATTTATTATATTTATAATTATATTTATATATATTAACAAATATATATATATATATATATAATTGTACATTTATAATAAAAAATACATATATATCATTTTTAAAAAAAAATTTAAATCGTTATAAATAAATAATTATATATATATGTAATAAATATACAATATATATATATATAATTATATATATTTATTTAATTATATAAAAATATTTGTAAATATATTTAAAAATTTATATAATTATAATTATAATTATAATATATTTCTATAATTATATTTATAAATCCATATTTACAATTTTTTTATATAATTATAATTATATAAATATTTATTTATTTATAATTATATTTATAAATACATATCTAAAATCCTTTTAATATATTTATAAGTATATAAATATTTAATTATAATTATATGAATTTAAAAATTTAAAATGTATTAATGATATACATCATTATCAGCACTATAATATTTAGTGCTCATAAATCCTATATTTATCAGTGCTATCATAGCGCTAAAAAAGAGGGGTTTTACGAGTACTTATTATTTTAATGACGATAAAACTTCTCTTTAATTTTTTTTAAAAGGGTTGATAATGCCCTTCTTCATCTTATAAATTTAACCATAATGAAACCAATCTCTCTCATATCATTCAAGCTCTAACGGAAGTCTATCTCTGCCATCACTCCCACTTAACCTTATCTCATATGAATCAATCCTCTCAAATCCCATGGTATGTTATTATTTCAACTCCTCTCTTCTTTATCAGTTTTTTATATTAACCTTGGCGTGTATAGATAACCTCCATCAACATTCTTAAAATAGAACCACCACATGTAGCCACCTCACCAATTCTTGATATAACTAAAATCATATTTTATCCTCCACGTATGTGATTATATTCTTCTAGGTGCATGTATTACTTGTGCTTATTTTTTCATGTAACCTATAGCCGATGGATTATAATTCTTCTCCATGTAGATATATAAGAGTTCGGTTGGCCTTCTCGTTGTTGAGTTATATTCTTCTTCATCTACTCTTCTCAACTATATGACGTTATATATATTACTCGGAGTGTTTCAAGTAATACTGGGAGGGTTTTTTTTAATTAGTGTTATGTTATTTATTTTGGGAAATGGGAGTGGCTGGTGCCACTTAATTTGGCACTGGTCGTTAAAAGTGGTGATTGATATTTGTTAGTGGTCAAATGTCTTGTAAGATTTCAGTTTCTTCTTGCATTTTCTGGATCTTCAAATTAATCATATTATTCATTTGAACACTATAAAAGGGAAATCACATAAACATTACCACACCTTCCATATCCAAAGGTAAATTATGAATGAGACCATGGATCAAACTAAATTTTTCTTTGACTTATTATTAAAATTTCATTCACAAATAGAAGACCTTTTCACCCATCATGTTTGGTATTATCAGATTTATACACTCATCAAGCATCATAGGGGATTTAATAAACATAACATTTCCATAAGACCATTAATTAACTTCTCCCACAAACATACTGGTGATAAAATTTATCTTTTTCATATGATTTACTAATTCTAAAAATATTTTAAAAAAATTTAATATTTCATTTCCCTTATTTTTATCCTCCTCTTCTATATCCCCTGACTTATTCTGTTTTAAAAAATCAAATTCAATTCATCATTATCCTTTAATGACATTGATCCATTTATTTCATGGGTGGATTAAATATAATTTATTCAATAACTTATAGCCTTTATTTATATTTTATCCCTTTACTCGAATTTAAGGTCCTTAAAATTCAATACTTCAACTCTCATTTCTATAAAAAATACATTTTATATTTTTCACAATTTTCATCACTTTTATATATATCACTATGGAAATTATCATCCTTCTCATTTTAAAATCAAGAACCCCACCTCTAATTTACTTGATGTTTTAACATCAGTATCATAATCACCACATTCAACATCTTCTAATTTAGATAATAAATGTATTCTTTTCAATTTTTAGAAATTATTATCGATTCCCTATGTTTGAAAATTTAGGATTCTATATTTTTTACTCTTCTTATTATGTGAGCTTTATGTAAAATAATATTCATTTTCACTTTTATATTCTATAAAAATATAGAATTTTGAGTCAAAATAACAATGCATCCACATTTAATTCACTTCAATTGAATTTTATATTACTAATTTCATTTTCCTTTTTAGAACTCCTAAAAATATGTGTTCAAAAGTTGAGAATGGATTATATATATATATAAATTTTGTATTGAATTTATTTGAATCTTCATCACTTCTACGTGAATTGTTTATATTCGAATCATTCATTAAACCCCAATTATATTGTTCTATGGGTTTTACAGTATCTTGAGAAACCTAGAACAATAATTTTAGTTCATTGGATTTAAATTAAAGAGTTTCTTCAAATTATTGGTTCTCAGGAACATGTGATTGAGCCCTATATTTTTTTTAATTATCTCATAAATGGAAAATTTTGACACAAAAGCATCTTGTCACTGAAACATCACTTGGCATGGTGCGTACCAAGTGAATAAATGAAAAAACATCAATTTATCTTTTTATTGATTTTAATTTTTTATCCTTTTTCCAGATCTTGTCAGTATACTTAGTCATATAATATATCATCGATTTTGTTTTACTTGAGATCAAAATATTCAAATTTCTCTATATGATAGGATCGATATCCTGGCTGAATGAGGATATGGAATAAATTACTATCCATGAACTATAAAAACTCTTTCCAATTATTATGGTAGGTGGTTATTTCAAATTGTAGGTAGTGAGGGGTTATAAAGTGCACAGATGGTAATCCACTCCATGTTCTAAGTATGCTTCCTACTACCTTGGATTAAAATTAAACAATTGTGTTTATTTTCTTCCATTAACAGGAATCAGAACCATAATATTTTTTATATTTTCATTTTTTTGAATGTCTAGGGTATAATTTTTTCAATGTGGACTAATAAACTCATGTTCAATTAAAAAATTACTCCTTATAAGAGTGATACAAAAAGTGAGTATGCACAATATAATCTTTTAGATAATTATTAAAAAGGATAATTCAACAACTTATTTTTCATATGGTCATTGTTCAATAAATTTTCACTCTTAATAGTTTCATCCCCTATTAAATATATTGAGGATTCCTTCCACTTTCATGTCAACCATGGATACAATTAGACTGTTCTTCCTGTTTTTTAATTTATTTACTATCAACCATATGTTTAACCCAAGTTGTTTATTTTCATGTCACCCTTGTTTAAAATGATAATTTTGTTAACATAATCACCAATAACATTAAAATGTTGGGTTCCCCTTATTATATTTATATATAACATTCTCCTTTGATTAGGAACATATTTTGTGTATATATTTATTTTTTTATTAAAAATTAATATTTTATTAACCTAATAGGATGTATATGAATCAAAAATGGATTCACTATAATTATATGAAAAAAGAGTTAAAATATAGGTTTAGTGAGTTCATCATGTTTATAATGGAGCATGCATATGACCCTTATCAAATCCTTTATCCATGTTTACATTAATGTTATTGAAGAAAAATTAGGCCAATAGAGTTGGAAGAAAATTTTATTAATCTTTGAATAGATAATAGATATTATATAGGGTAAATGGGGAGAAACATAATGTACACACTGATTTGTATTTTATTATGAATTATGCATTATTTGGTATGAATACTAGTGTAAATGATGAAGGATATTATACAGAAGATATAAAAATGGAAATTGAAGATGAAATTTGTGATTGTACAATGTTAATTGAGAATTTAAATAGCTATACTAAGAGACCATAATATATTGGTTTTACTAAATACAAAACATTTTCATCTATCATTATGTTATATAATATAAAATATGGTAGTAGATGGAGTGACACAAAATTTACAAAACTACTTGGTCTCCTGAATTATATGGAACAAAAGAATGATATTTCTTTTCATTCGTATGTTGATAAATTAATTTTTATTCAATTTTCATGATCTATAAAATAATACATGTCTATTAAAATTATTTCAAATTGTTTCTTAAGGACCATAAATCACTCATAATGTTCCAAAATTCTGGTGGGAATCGATACAAGAAAGATGAACCAAGTCCTTCAAAAGATATATGAAACATTCCTATCATTCCATTGTTTAGATGACTATACAGATTCTAGGAAACCACAATACAATTAACATGGAACATAGATACAAAAATTAAATATGGTATACTACATTATCCATTAGACTCTCCTCTATGGTTGAAAATTGATTATGCGTATCCCAAAAATGAAAATGAGTTGAGAAACCTCTATCATATGTTATCCAATGATGGAAAAAATACTTTTGGTTTGTATAGTAGTACTCATAGTATATATCTTATTATATCGGTAAATTATAAATTTTCACCGTGGTTGTGCATGAAAAAATATATATTATATTATATCTTATATCTAGACCAAAACAACCCAGTAATGATATTGATGTCTATTGGGATCCCTTGATTGAAGATATGAAATTGATTTAGGATACATGTGTTATATTTCATGATTATTATTAAAGTGAGGAATTGATATTGAGGACCATGTTTTATTGGAAAATAAATGACTTTAATTTTTATTTAAAATTTTTAGGATATAACATTAAAGTAATGTTGGGTTGTCCAATTTATGAAGAATTCACACACTCATTTCAGTTGAAATCATTCTTACAGTCTATTTTTAGAACATTGAATTTTTTTACATCAATGAACTAAATACCGATATTTGGAAATAATATTTTATGGGAATACCAAATAGTGTACAACACTATCTCCACTAATGGGTGATCAACTATTTCATAAATTAAAAGATATTGACACTGTTTTTGATGAACTAATTTTGAAAAATCATATAAAATCTGGTTTTATAAAGGGATCAATTTTTTTGGAAATACCATAATGGATTTTTTTTGTAAATAAAACATTTTATTTATATCATTAATGTGGAAAAATGTATTTTATAGGTTATTGTAATGTTACTAAATGTTACTGAAAAAAATATGGCATCAAGGATAGGTTTCAAATTATTAGAATGGGGATATGGGAAGAGTTGGAAAAGATGAAGGGTAAAATATGAACATTGCTTCCTCCAGTATTAGACACCCTATCCCAAAAAAATAAATTACAAATTTTCCATTTTTTACAGTATAAATAATCCATAAGGGTGTTTATCAAATATCCATAGTGTCATGTCAATGAATAATTAGAATTTTAAGAGTCTAAAATAAGATGAATTTTATGTTTTGATGCAATATTTTATACCCATCTTTTGACATTACATTCTTCATAAAAATGTATGATATACATTGAATAGACTATACTTCATTTACAAAACCTTATGTAGTAAACTTATATACCTAAAAAAGTTTCCAATCATGAATATAGAGATCAAATTCATATTATGAAAATTAGTGATGTTCTCACCACCATAATTATTTTTATATAATGATCCACCTGATGGTTCACTTGGTTAGAGAGGATTAATTATGTTGTCCAATCCATTATAGAGGGATGTATCCCAGTGACTGATATGTGTTGATTTTGAAATGTTATGTCAGAAATCAATGTCGTCTAGAAGGTTGTTTTGTTGTTTAATGTATTGTTGAAGAATCTGTTGAATTCAATACTAATTACCTATAAGATGTTGATAGAATCAGTCTTCCAATGTCACTTAACAAAAAATGACATATGGGTGAAGATATCATTGGAAGAGATGTTTTCAAAATTAATATCATAGGCATACCGTTTCATTTTACATAATAGTTCAAGGGTTTCTCCATATGTTGAAGTACACAATGTAATTCTTGGATATCTGAATCCATCAAGGGATGAATTATGGATATCATATACACAAAATCAAAAGCTTATAGGATGGTTATTAGATCATATTTTTGAGAAGTTATATGAAAATATGAATTTATTTACTGAGTGACTTTGATGGCTAGCCAGACGACGAAATGTAAATTTTATATATTACATTGGATTTTTAATTAATTGATATACATTCTATAAAAAGAAACAGGATGAACAAATTGAAATGAAAAATAGCGGAGTTGTTCTTATTTCATAAGTAATGCATGTATCGAGTTCCAAGGATAGAAATCCAATTTATGTAAATATGCCATATTTTAGCATCATCAAATATATATATGCATTGGATTATGAAACATTTCATGTCTATATTTTCTATTTCAAATGTGTTGGAAATAAGATTATAGATAATGTTGATGGATTGGGATCCATGAAGGTGAATTAAAATGTGGATGGGTATAAGAATGAGATATTCTTATTAGAATCATAATAAGTCCATGTATTTTATGTCTCAGATCCCAAAAACAAGAATCAGTGAATTATCATGTTAGCGACTAAAAAAAATTATGGGAAGATGAAAATTTAATTTAGGATAACACTTTCATTGGGAATTCACAATAATTTTAAAGAATTACCAATATGGAAAATTATTTCAACATTATCGGAGAATAGAAAGTTGTGATTCAAATACTTGATAGAGGATCCAAATTCCTTCAACGTTTATTGTAAAAGGAAGTCCAATTAGAAGATTAAATTATTTTTTAATATAATATTTTTTTCCTCATAATATTCTATGTTTTCAACTACATTTAAATATTCTAAATTAAATGTTTAACAAATCATACAAATAAAGAATTCTGCACATTATGATATCACCAATCTCAAGGAAGAACTTATGGTTGATGCTGAAACTACAATATTATTATGATATAAACAATATATTGATGGAAAAAACATGAATGTCATAACATCCCTATGTTACATAAAACTATAAAGGGATAAAGGGTGTAAAATTCAATGTTGGATTAAACAAATCTGTCCAACCTATTAACCCCAACAATTCAATGTTAATTTGTTATGTTAGTGTCAAAAACAACGTGGACCCCCATAAATGAAACATAATTCCATGAGAAAATTTTATCCTCTTATATCTATTTTTCTACACTCAGATTGTTTCCCCATGAGTATTATCTCCTGAGATTTTTTCAATGTATAAGATGACAATGGAAATATTTTTGTCATATGAGATGTGATGTGAGGGGTTCCAAGTATGGATCTTCTTTAGGAGATTCATAATGATAAATGTAATTAGGGAAGGATCATCCATGAGATTCCTAGGTTGGAACTCCCTTATCACAGCTGGGAGTGGGTTCCCCACACTCATTATATAGATATAGAAAGTAAAATCTAACATTTTGTGTGAGTCCTCTATCAACATAGTTTTAATTCCTTCTCATCGATCACTGGTGGGGGTGAGTGTACTCTATGAGAGTGAGTGGTCCTTTTGAATATGGAGCATATAAGTTTGAATAGGGCCCCTGCACATAGATTCTATTGAGGTTTTATTTTATGGTGGGAATCATTGATAGGCTTTTGGAGCAGTAAGAAGACCCATCAACCTTAGCTGTGTTGTGAGATAGAGATCCCCTTCCCCTCTTGTTTTGGATTATTTATAATCATATATATGTATTGGGTTTAATTTCCATCTTATATTGGGTTGATTTGATCTTGTTCTATATATTTAAAATTTTCCCTCTTCAATTTTCAAGTAATTTTATTAGGCATATGTATACTGACCCATGTATAGGCCTTTCCCCCACATGTCATGCCTTATGAAGACGACAAATAGATTGATGGTGTCTTTGGAAGAGAATAGTGATACCTGGGTGCGTTGAGATAGTATGGTGGTCAAACATGTATACCAAGAGTCAAGATCTCTCATATTTATTTTAATCTAATTATTATTATTTTAGAACATTATTTCTAGTTGACTGTCTATTTTCCCCAATTACACTTGGGTTTTATTGCTTCATAATCTGATGTATTCCCTATAGATTATACCATTCATGGTTTACTCTATATGTTAGTGTCTATTATTATTCGTATGTGTTTTTTCATGGAGATGGTATGGGTTTATGTGTATAGATACAGTAGGCAACGACCTCCTACATCATTTATGCTTTCTTGGTGCTTTTCACTAGCCCCTGGCCAATTGGATCTGGGCTTGCGGTTGTCATGACTTGGCCTTCCTATGACCCAACAAACCCCGATGGGTAATTTGATGACTTTGTGGGTTGTTCATATAACTACGTAAATAAACATGACATCATTCAGGTGGATTAATCTCAAAAGAATATAATTTACCATATTAATGGAGCTTTAACAATAACTTCTTATTTACGTGACTAGGAGAGTTATTCCATTACATGGTGTTAAATGAGTCAAACATATTTGTTTTGTTACCTATTTACAATGTTATATTTTCCTGATTTAATAAATAAATACCATTATTTTACTGTGCACTACCAGAAAATAAGTTATCTTTATAAAACTAGCAACCCCAATTTAAAAATCAGAAAATAATTCTATCCATGTCTATATAAGAAATATATATAATGTTCTTAGGAAAAATAAGAACATAATGAGAAATATTTGAAAAAAAATAAATCCTATTGAAATTGTGAGGTGGTAGTATCTAATGGAATGATCATCTATACTTTCTCTATTGGTGGCCGGTAGATCAATCTCATCTCTTGAAACCTTCTGAAAACTACTTGGTTCTTATATTTAGACACAAATGTGAATACCATATGTAGAATATAATCCTGAACATGTAGATATGGAAATATTAAAATCAATATATATTTAACCAAAATAACACCCTTTATTATTTGATTTGGTGAAATTAATCTTCTAGTGTCCCTACTTTCCCTATCAAAAACATACCACATCCTGTTCCTTTCATTTCATCTGGATTTTCTTCTTCTTAGAAGAATGGTGCTCTTAAGCCTTAAACTAGGAATGAGTCTTTGACCCTTTTTCCTTGTTCGCCATCTTCTTATGTACCATAGAGACCAAGGGGTTATCATAAGATATGTCCCCAAAAATATGGATAATAAGAGTATGATGTTTTGAAATAATCTTCTTGTTGTTTCTTATTTTATAATTCAAAATAAAACTGTAAAGGTTTTTGGGTAGTGAGAATAGAATAAGATATGTGTGTTGATCATTAAGGATCTCAACCACCATGATGTATATGAACTCAATGTATAAAATATGTAACACCTAAATATTTTATAAAATATGATTTTTCAAATAAATACAATTTCTTTAACAATTTTCATTACACAAAACACTCGGGTTTAAGGAGACATGATATACTATTAATATTATTTAAATTCATCATTATAACAAAGGAGTTAAATTTGGTGGTGTTAATCGGAATATACATATTTTTTAATTTAATTATATTGTATTTTTATATATAATAAATTTATAACCAATTGATTAATTTTTATTAAATTCATTATATTATTCAAAAACACTTTTTTCTCAAAAATATGTTTTTATTTCTTTTTGTGAAAAAAAAATAATTTGTCAAAATTTTTGGAAATATATTTTACAAGAATAAATTTATTTTTGGAATCAAAATAATAAAACTAGTTTAGGATTGTGTTTTGAAAATTTTCTTAAAGGATTAATTTTTCTGTGCATATTGATAAATAGTTATTTTCAATAAAAACTAGATTTTTATTTAATGTATTTAAAAATTTCAATATTGCTTAAAAATGTTTTCATATTAAAATTGGTTAAATTATATATTTATTAACCCAATTTATATTACTGGGATCAGTTTCATATTAGATTTTGATTTTAAAAGTTTCTATAATTCTGTAAATTTTCACCTTGGAAAACTATTTTTTCATCGTATCTGTTGTTTAAATTTTAAGTTAAAATATTCAACATAATTAAATAATTTTTTTTAAAATGATTCAATATTTTAAAAAATAAAATTATTATTTAATAAGTTCAACATGATTTTTTTTTCAAAATAAAAAGTAAAAATAGTGAAAATTATTTCTCACAGTGAATGTTAAAATGGATATAAAACGAGGTTAAACAAAAAGGATTAGTGTTAATAGGAACAAAACCTTGTCCAATTCATATTGTATGGACATATTTTTACCCTTATTACTTTACTTTATATTTTTAATTTCACGCGAGGCAGTTTTTCATGAATGTGACTAATATACTAATTTAAAGAAAAAATAAACTGTCGCACTCTTTCTTTTATATTTCAATTAAGAGGTGAAATACGGGAAAAACAAAGATATGAATGGATATTTTTGGTAATTCTTAGAATAATTAAATTAATTTCATTAGGGTAATTTGTTTTAATTTTTTATTAATTATATAATTACTTTAAAATTGTAAGAAACGCAAATGTAGAAATTATTTAATTAATTGAAAACTGAAATAAATGATAAGAAAAATATGTAAAGTAATATTAATTGTATAAATTAATGTATTTAATTTATTTTTTAGTTGAATATAAAATGATATATATTTTTTAAAATGATATATTTTAGCTCCACCTTTTTCTTGATTTTCTTTAATTAAAATTAAATGTATAGTGTAAAATTAACAATAATGTTCTTTCTTATAATAAATAATATTTTATTAAATGTTTTAAAATTCCAAAAAAACAACACCCTATACAAAGTTATTGGTATTTGTTTAAAAATATTAATCATGTTCCACTCACGGACCTATGGTCCTTTTAAAATAATTATATTGCTTCTTAAATAGTGAAAAAACATTGTTACCATGGTAAAGGGTAAAGCATCATTTTATGCATTTCATGCACTTATGTTAAACTTATTATTTTTAAATATGTGGGATATTTAATTTATAAATTAATTATCATTTTTATATCAAATGGGTACAAATTTTATAATTATACTCATTTATTTTTATCTTAAATTATAAATGTCCTTTGTAAATAGACTATTTAACGTAGTGAAAACTAAAATGGTAAATGTAATGAAACATAGATGTTATGGTAATTTTTTTTAAAGAATGTGTTTTTTATGTGTTAGTGGATTGTATTGAAAATATTTTATATCCACTCCTTTAATTATAAATTTTGGATTCACTTGGGGTGAGAGTGACTTCCTATTATTGAATGAGTTTCGGTGTTTAAAAAAATATCACTCCTCCTCAATTATAAAAGGACACATATTATACTCACTTATTAACACATCCTAAGCCATTTGGATTGAAAAAAAACCTATAAATATCCCTACCTAATATCTTTATTCATTATCCAGATATGATGTTCATCCCAAAACACCAATCCTAGGTCCTTAACAAGTGATCCAAATGAGGTTGTTGTATGTGAAGTTAATTGTAGTCACTAATCTCTATAATATTAATGTTCCAATCACCACCTTAATTAATATTATATTAATTATAATAAATAAATAAATTATAATAAATATAATAATATGTTATTTTTTGGTTTTGTTACCTGTATTCATCTCCTCTTCTATAAATTGTGAACCGAAAATGTTGATATTGTGTATAGAGGACTACCACCTCACGAACCTATGTTATTCATTTTCCATACCCACCTATAAATAATTCATAGAATAATGCGTTTAATGTTAAAATAATAATATAATTATATTTTTATAGCTAGTTAATTATAATAACACATCTAAATTCTATCCTCCCAAACCATCATAAAACCACAACGTTGCTCATGTGTACGGCGAACTACTGTCTGATAAACCGATGTGATATGTTTTTCATTTATATTTTAATTGGATGGTAATAATAACAAATTAAATAAATTTATATGATATTTTTAAAATAAATATATTTACATTATTATTACATAACATATACATTGATACATTATATTCTGTGAGGGATACAATAATGTCGTTAATGTGTAAAGTGGACTACCACCTTGTGAAGTGATGTGATTCATTTTTTAGTAACACTTTTCATGGAAGGAAATAAGGTAAATTTAATGAATATATATGATGTATATGAAATAATAATTATTATTTCAATATAATGTATTTTTTAAATTTATTTCATTTCTCCAATTGGGAAATGGAAATAGCGTTCATGCATACGTACGACCAACCATCTCATTGAATGTTATAATTAACGTTATATCTATTAAATTAATGGGTTAATTTTAATAATTATATAATGAGTATATATGATATTTATATTATTTATGATATTATGGAGATTATGGAACCATGATAAAGGTTAAAGTACCAATTACACCAAACAAAAATTTCATGGAAAAATAAATACTTTATTACCCGAAACATGATTTTATCTACGAATTATTGATAAACGGGTAATAAAAGGTAAAAATTAGATCACATATAGTATGATAAATATTATTATGGTCATATAATATATTAATAATATACCAATATTTTTTATGAAGGATATAAAAATGTGTCCATAGGAATTCAGTACTTAAGGTAAGAGTTTTTTGTCTCAATTTGTCTTCCTTGGGACATACATTACGTTATGAACCAATCATATTTTATGAGGTTTATATACAAAACCATTGAATTTTAATATCATGAATTTATTTATTCTCATGATATTTTATGTTTTATTCAATTTCATTCTTTCATGGGGCTTATTATTCAATGTCACCAAAGTGGTAAGGGATTTATGACAGAATATCATCATTTATTAATGTTTTTATATGTTTTCTTCCAATAATGAAAAATTATGAAATTTATATAATGAAACTCATGAATTTTCTTCTCATATGATTATTTCTTGAGAATACATGTTTTTAATTCATTTTCATCTCTATATGTGCTCATTATTATGAAATAATATTTTCCAAGAAAAATAATATTATTTCTCTCTTTGCTCAAAAATCTATTTTCATTCATACCCATGTTTTTATAATGTTTTCAAGGAATGTTTTTAACATTCTAATTTGAATTTTTGAATACATTTTTACACATGTTTGAATTTTTTAAGAAAAATTATTGTAATAATATTTTTTTTTCTAAATGAGGTACTTTTGACTTTTTTCCAAAAATGTGAAAGGAATATTTGTTTTAACCTATATGGAATGAAAAATATTTTACACAATCATGACCACTCAATTCTTAAAATAACACACTATATGTTGGAAAATTTATTTGCAATAATTGTTTTTTCACATTTTCTTGTAAATTTTTATTTTTAAAAAGGTTATTTTCAGATTGAAAAGATTACTTTTCTCAAGAAATGTTTTAAATGATATTTAATGCCCCATTTATAAGATTCCAAAGTTATTTAAAAATAAAAGGTTTTTTAAAAATGTTTTATGTTTTAAAAAATTGTTTTTAATTGGAAAGGTTGTTTTGTTCAAAAAATCTTACAAGTGATCATTGGAAATCATTTTCCATCTATGATGACATACATTGATGTAACTTATGCTTTATTGGGGATATGATACATGTATTCCATTAAAATTCATTATATGAATAGTTTAGGTTTATGATGAATTTTTTTATGAAAACTATTTCTTTTCCAATCTATGATGAAATATTATATGAAGCCCATTTATTTTCATGGGTTGTGATATGACGAATTTTTAATGATATTGTGGTACACATATGTATGATTTTTATTATGTGATGGATTGGACCTATATCCCCTCTAATGAATTTTGTGTTTATTAATGTTATTTGAGATCAAAGGGTACATGGTGGGTTATCCCAAAATATAATAGTGTACATAAAAGGTTATCCAAAGCCTAAAAGATGGTATATGTGTGGTTATCCCAAACTTGAAATAGGGTACATTGGAGGTTAACCCAATCCCAAATCAAGTGTACAAGTGGTTATCCCAAACCTAACACGTTATAAATGTCTTACCAGATATCCTTGACATATGATTTTCACTGCATATGTGTATACCAAAAACATATATCTTATGCCAATTTTATGATCTCATGGATCACATTCTACGATTCTGTTATGATTATTGGCTTTTGAACTAGAAATATTTTTTCTATGATGAATTTTTATGATATATCATATGCAGGGTACCATTTTGAAATGTTATTATCAAGTTATCATACCTATATACTCATGTTATTTTTATATCTCTATTGTTTACCCTTACTGATCATCTTATATCACCTTTTATTATCTTTCCTTTACCCATGATATGAAAAAATTTATTTTGTATGATATTTATAAAAAGGTTGATAATTATGATGAACTTATCTGATGATTACATAACTCACTTATGGACATATTTTTTATGTATTTATGATTCTTAAGGAACTAGACCTAAATAATTTTGGAATGGATCTTTATTTAATATAATTAATACTAATATACTATGATGTAATATTTATGTATGAGAAGTTTGGGTCATTATAATTGGTATGAGGGAATGGTTTGGTTAGTAATTGAAAACTAGGATGAGAAAACATTAGTGAGAACCCTTAGTATAATAAAAAGTATAGGAGAATGTTCAAAGTTATGGAAAATAAATATTTATGTGTTTCCTAGAAATACATCCTTTTCTGGATTCTACATCTGGAGGTGGTTTTGGAACATATGAATCTAGAGGATACAACCTTGAATAGAGTTATTCTAATATATCTCAGCCATCATTCTGGTGCCCGGTGATTATTACCATTATGTGTACTTGGTTTCCCACTCTCGAGGGATGTGATTTGGTAAATCCAAATTTTATTTTTGAATCCTTATGAAGTATTAGAATAGAAAATAATCACAAATGAACTAGGTTAAAACTATGGTATAGAAGATAAAAATGTTTTTGTCATGATTCAGTCATCCTATAAATGAATTTTCATGATATTTTTTTTTCTATGAATATTGTCACTGAAACTATGATTTTTGGATTTAATAAATGAAGAAAACAATAAGTAACAAGGTCAATGTTGAATGTGATAGAATATGTGTCGATAGGAAACCCTATGGGATGCTGGATAGAGTGAAAGTTATTTTGATTAAAACGAATTTGTAATCATGATATATGATGAATAAATTTCACCTTAACCAACTCTACGACTGATCCAAGGAGATAAATAAAAAACTTTCTAAGAGATCAGGTGGTGGATACCCTATAATAAAGAAGATTTAGTTCCCTATATGTCAATAATGATTAAAGAAGAACTTAAGGGAGTGTATAAATGTGTTGAGAATTTGTTTTATGTGTGGATAATAAGGTAAAACGTAAGTAATTTCTAAGGAAAAAAGAAATTTTCAGTTAATGCGCTGATTCATAATATTGGTTTCCCAAAGGCATCTTCAATGGTTGAATGTTATAAATGTGGAATTCATAGGAATTATACAAACCGATATCCTAGGGGGAAAATATCAAGAATAGGATTAACAAGGTAATATAAGTAATGGTTTTATTGTTGATGATGAAGAGACTAAAAATGACACATAAATGGAAAGGGGTATTAAGGAATTTTATTATGAAGACTAGTTAATGGTTTAAGAATAATGTGGAATGGGTGAATTGTTTATGCATTAGAACTAAATAATTATATTATATGAATCCAGAAACATATAAATAGATATGTATTAATGTTTTTATTTATGTATTTGAATGAATATGTTGAATGGTATCAATGAACAAGAAATTAGATTTACTGTAAAGGTGACAAGTTATGTAAAACACTTGATTTAGTGAAGGATGAAAATTAATATGTTCTTGATGTTAATATAATGATATTAGGATAAAGAGATGATGGATAATGATATTGTGAATTAGATATAGTTTATACCCTTTTAAATGATTAATGATTCGATGAAAAAGTCTTTTATGTTATCATTAATGTAGTTTACAACATTTTTTAGATTTATGGAATATATTCAATTGTATGTGATTTTATTTAAGGAGAGGGGAAAGAGTTAATTTATGAAATCATGTATGTTTCCAATTAGGTTTTATGGTAATTAAGGATATTTCCATGTTTAAGGAGAATATAAGATTGATATATTCACATTTTTTTTATGTAGCATTAATAGATACTTCATGTTTTTTGGATGATTATTGATAAGTTGATTTTTCAAGTTTGGTGAACTTCATTCAAAAATATTTAATTTTAATTTTGGATAGACTTAGAAGATCCTTAAGGATAATTTTTCCTATAATGGATTACGTTGAACCTTAAAAGTTAATATATAATTTGTTTAAACCATTTTTTTCAATATATAGAGGCGGAAAGAATGACTTGTGGATATTATTGTGATTTTAATGATTTAGGCATGAAAAAATTATTCATGAATATTTATTTCATAGAAAAAGTAGTAATTGATCGAAGGGAAACCAAAGGATGATATTGTGATTAAGAAATAAAAGAAAGTTATCCCCTTTATTTTTGGGTCCCTTTGAAATTCTTGATCATTTCAAGAAAATATCTTATCATTTTTCACATCCAATGTATGTCACTTAAGTCAATGATTTATTCCATGTATCTTTACCAATAAACTATATAACTGATCCATCATATGTAATGAACATAGAGGTTTTATAGCTAGATGATTATATTTATTTTGAGGAAAAACTAATGGAGATTCTAGATGAATCATAGAATTTGATACGAAACAAGACCACTCACCTGATCAATGTTTTATAGCAAAAAAACCAGATTGAGGAAGCTATATAGGAACCTAAGGATGCAATGAGGTAGAAGTATCCTCAGTTGACTGTTCAAAATTGATGGAATTCCTAGATGAAATTTCATTGTAATTAGATTATAATGCTAAACTATGAAATTTTAGGGAATATATTTTCATAAATAAATTTAAATTATTTACTATCTTGAGTTACAAGCAACACCGAGTATTAACGATCCACAATATGCAATTGATATTTTTTTAAACATGACCATTATAACCTATTCATTAATCTTTGTGGTGTGAATTGGAATAACCATATTTTTTTTAAATTAATTACAATGGTTTTAGATAAATAAAATATATTTATCATTAATTAGTTAATTTTTTGTAATGTCATTTTATGCTTTGAAAATAACTATTTCAATATAAAAGATTTTTACTATGATTTGTGAATAAATAAAAAAACAAATTTTTTGAAAATTTGATAAAATTTATTTGTAAAAATTAAAATCATTTTTTGAATCTAAATTTCATAAATAACAAAGGTGGTATTTTTGAGAATTTTCAGAATATATTTATTTTTCAATGAATAGGAAGAAATACTCATTTTTATTAAATACTGTATTTTCATTCAAAACATTTGAAATGTTCAATATTGATTAATTTTTTTTAAAAATATAAATTAGTTCAATTGTATATTTATTATCCATATTTAGTTCATTGGTATAAATTTTATATTAAATTTTGATAATAAAAATTTCTATACCTATGAAAATTTTATATTTGGAAAACTATTTTTTCATTACGAATGCGGGTTTAATTTTAAATAAATTAATAAAAATTAGTTAATTGGAACATGGAAAATTTTATTCCATATATTTAATCTAAATAATTAATATTATTTAATAAGGTCAACGTAATTTTTAGTCAAAATTAATAGTAAAAACAGTAAAAATTAATTAACTCGGTTAAGGTTAAAATGAGTTTACAAGTGGATTAACAAATATAATAAGGTATAAAATGACATAAAAATTGTAAAATTCATATTTAATAAAAATATTTATATCCTTATTATCTTCAGATTTATTTTTATTTTATTTGGTGAAAACATTCCATGAATGAGATTAATATTATTTTATAAGTAAAGAAAAAGGAAAAACTTCACTCTCTTGCTTTTAAATTTCTGTTATTTGTTCGTATAGGGAAAAAAGAAATATTTGAATGAATATTAACTGTAATTTTTAGCATAATAAAATAAATTTCCCAAGGGAAATTTATTTCAAATTTTTCATTACTATATAATTACTTTAGATTCTTAAGCAATGCTAATGCAATAATTATTTAATTAATAGAAACATAAAATGAATGATACTAAAAATATTAATTGTAATTTAAATTGAATGAATTATTTTTTTTAATGAATTTTTTAGGAATATATAATATGAAAATTAGTTTTTAAATAGATATATTCTAATTATATAATTTTATTACAATTTTTAAATTCAAATTAAATTAATATTGTCGAAATTTACATTATTGTTATTTTTAAAATAAATAATATTTTATTAAATTATTTTAAATTAAAAAAACATATATTGTACCATTTCACTATTGTATGTTTAAAATTTTCATTCATTTTCAATTCATGGGACAATGTTCCTTTTATAACAATTTTATTGTCCCTTAAATAGTAAAAAACTATGTTATCACTGTAAAGGGAAAAATGGGGGATTATGCATATAATGCGCATGTGATAAATTTAATTTCCCCAAAACATAGGATTTAAAATATATTAATATTATTTCATATTTATAACTAGTTAGTGTTAAATATCTAATTAGGATAATTTAATTCCATGTTTAACGGATAAAATACCTAGGTAAAAGAGTAGTTACCGTAGTAAAAAATATAATTTTAAAAGTAAGGAAACTTAGAATTTAAGGAACAAGATGTTTAAATAATAGGTTTTATTTTATTTTGGATATTTTTATTGGAAATATATTACCAATAATCCTTCAAATATATATTTTAGGCACATGGGGTGAGAGTGATTTCCCATTATTTAATGGGTTTTGGTATTTATGAAAATGTTTCTCTTCATCAATTATAAAATGCCACATCTTCCTCTCACTTATTCACATATCCTAAACGCTTTTGATAGACCAAAACTAACAAATATTCCTCCCAATAATCCATATAAATGCAATATATATATTTTTCATCCCATAAGGTAACCCCTAGTGTCCTTTATAAGATATCCAAAGGTTTTTATTTTTAGCGAAGGTAATTGTCATAAAAAAATCTTTATTTTTACTCCTCTTAACACCTCCATTCATGTAATTTTAAATAAAGTATAAAAATATTATATAAAATTACTGTGGTTATGGAATCCTTATAAAAATGAAAATAATGAAGTTACCAGACCAAAATATACATGAAAAACCATAGCTCTTATTTCCTAAAACTTGATTTTAATAAAGAATTATTAATAAATGGATAGTAAAAGTTAATAAGTAGATAATATATGGTACTATACATATGATTATGGTTCTATAATAGATTTAAAATAATGTTGAATTTAATATAAATAATGTTTTAATTTTTATGATGTAATTTTAGAATTAAGGTAACGAATTTTTTCTTCAATTTATTTTCATTTGAACATACCTTATGTTATGCACCTATATTCTCTTATTATGCATATATAAAAACCAATTTAAAAGTAATATAATGAATTTAGTTATTCTCTTTATATTTTATGTTTAATTTTATTTTAGTCCCTAATGGTTATTATGATTTAATGTTACTAAAATGTTTATTGTTTTATTATATGACCTCACCGTTTTTAGGATTGTTTTTTATTCTTCTAATGACTAAATATAATGAACTATCTTAAAATAAATTCATGAATTATATTATTCTATAGTTAATTATTGAAAATTATTTCTTCCATTCATTTTCCTCTCATTATGTTATCATTATTCTAAAATAATTTTTTATATAAACCATACTTTATTTCTTTCTTTAGTCAAAACCACTTCTTTTTCATATCCATGTTTTTAGAAAACATTTTCAAGGATGTTTTAAAATTTTTAATATGAATTTTTTAGGACATTTTTACCCATATTTTACTTTTTATAAAACATTCTTCTAGGAATATGTTTTTCCATTTTCAAAGTGAGATACTTTATAATTTTTAAGAAAATTGTGAACAGAATCTTGTTTTAGCTTGTACTGAATGAACTATATTTTTCACCATCATGACCAATCAATTTTTTAAAAATTCCATTATACGTTTCAATGGATATTTTAAACGAGTATTATTTTCAAATTGTTTTTTGAAATTTTATTTTTAAAAAGATTATTTTAATAGTGTATAGGTTATTTTTATCATGAAATGTTTTAAATTATATCTAATATTTTATTTTTAAGTTTCCATTTTTTTTTCAAAGAAAACGATTTTGAAAATGTTTTCTGTTTTCAAAAAGTGATTTTTAAAGTGGAATGTAAATTTTAATCAAGAAATATACCAACTGATGATTCAAAATAATTTTATTCTAAGATGAATTTTTTTTGTAACATATGATTTACTGGGGATATGATCCAAAGATACCATTAGCATTTTTCTCTTAATGGTTTATGTTTATGTTGAAAAAAAAATTGGAATCAGTTTCTTTTACATGGATTTTGAAATGATTAAATGTTTTGTGAAGCCCATTTCTTTTAATGAGTACTAATAGGATGAACATTTTATGATCATGAGGCACACATATGAACAATTCTTATTATGTGATGGGTGTGACCAATATATGCCTCTAATGTATTGGGTAATGATTAATGTTATATGAGATCAAAGGTTAAATGAGATATTATCAGTAGCCCAAAAGATGGTACATAAGTGGTTATTCCAAGCCTAAAAGAGGGTACACATGAGGTTATCCAAAATATAAAGTAGGTACGTAGGTGGATATCCCAACCCTAACATGTTAAAAATGTCTTGGTGGATATCATTGATATATTATTTTACATGCTTATTTGTTTGCGAAAAATCAATGTCCTGATCCACTATTATGATCTCATAGCACACGTTTATTGATTCCATTATGTTTCATGTATTATGAACTACCAAGTTTAAATTTATGAATCATTTTTGGGTTTTATGATATTTAGGGAATGGTTTTAAAAAAGTTATTCTCATGTTATCACTACTATAAACTCATGTTATATTGATATCTACATTTTTTACCCTTATTGAGATCATGATCTCACCATTTATTATGTTTTAATTACCCGGGATATGAAGAAATTTATTGTATATGATATATAAAAAAGGGTTCTGGTTATGAAGAAATTAGTGGGAGATGAAGTATCTCACTTACTGACAAGCTCATTAGGTATCCAGGTTTCCAAAGTCACTATCCCAAAAGAAATTTTGAATGAATAATTATGTAATTTAATGATTATTCATCTAAAAGTATGTAATATTAATTTCTGATAAGTATGAGTCTTTACACAATCATTTTGACTACATGTTCCCCAACTGACATCGACTCACCAAGCAAACATGTTGATAGTGCATTGGAAATCTCATGCCTCTCGGATCATTCCTTCTCTTGATAGAGATCTGTAAGGCGAGAAACAATGATATACACAACTATAAACTTATATTTAGTAATAATATTACTGGAAATAGAGGATAACATGAAGAATAGTACATCCAATATGCAATCAACATGCGATAGATAGAGATATTCTTCTTCCACACTAGCCTCTTTAGAAAGTGGCTTATGACACTACCACAAAACAGGGAATTCCCGATGCCACCCTTCATCAGTGCTAATGAAAAAGCGCTGATAAAGGGAGGGGGTACCTTTATCACCTCTAAAAAAACACTGATAAATGGTACCTTTATCAGTGCTACAAAAGTGCTGATAAATGTACCCCTTTATCAGCACTTTTGTAGTAGCGCTGATAAAAGGGGGGTCTTTATCAGTGCTTTTTTTAAAATAACTGATAAGGGGTCTTCTTCGAAAAAAAATTCATTAAAAAAATATATTAATATTTAAATATATATATATAGTTATACTGATATAAATATAGTATATATTTTTTAAATATAATTTTAAATATATTTTAGATAAGTGTAAATATTCAATTACACTTAATATATAAGATATTTACTGAAAATGGCTTATAAAAAATTAAAAAAATATTTTTAATTATTAATTTTCTAATTATGATGGAGTAATAGTCATTTAATAACAATTTGAAGACTAAAAAATAAAAACAATTAAAAAAAGATCCAAAATATGTTGAAAATGCAACTCAAACATCAAACGGCCATAACTTTTGATCCCAGTGTCCGTTTGAGCCCTACCACATATGAAATTGAAGCCTGCGACATACTCTACATCATTGTGAAATGTGGGTACCCTGGTCAAGGTTTTTTCGAGACCAAAAGGGGTCCATAGGGCTTCTAAAACCGAGTTCTTAGTCGGGGTACCCCGATTTTTTAACATTTTTTGTATTTTCAGCCTCATTTAAGGGGTTATTATTCGGTTTTGTTGGTGGGGAATGAATTTATTCCAAGGTATTACATTAATATTGATATTATGTTTTTGAAATTTTTTTATGTTTTATAATGCACTGCTTTTTATAATCAAATATATAACAATATCTAGATATTTTTTATATATTCACACATAAAAATTTAATTATAAATATACATTATAAAATATATTTACATATAAAATATATTAGCTTTATCTAAGTAATAACTAATATCATATATCAATATTTATATACATATATATTAATCTAACTGTATATGTACCTATATAATGTCTGTGTGTCTATTTGTGTGTGTCAATATATTAACATACTGATATATATATATATATATATATCTATATTCTAACATATGTATATGCATAAATATATATATGTATAATTATAATTATAGAAACACACACACACATATATATGTATGTGTGTGTGTGTCTGTTGTATATATGTATTTATTTACACACACAAAAAAAACATTTTTTATAATTGTATTGAAAACTAATCTTATAAAGATATATTAATATACGAATAAATATATAGATAAAAAAATATAACTAAATATATATAAAAAATAGATATAACTTAATATTAACATACGAATAAATATACAAATATATACATATATACATATATACAAATATAAATATAACTAATTATATTTATATATTAATATACTAATAAATATATAAATATAACTATATATGTATATATATATATATATATATTAATACAACTATATAAATTTATATTGATACGTGAATAAATATAACTAAATATAAATATATATATATATATAAATAGATATATCTCTATTTGGAGAACAAATCAAATTAGAGGAGTGGTAAAGGCTTAGCGCACATGGGGGGGGGAGGTCTTGAGTTCGAAACCTGGTAGAGGCAGGTAGGGGTGTGCCCATGGGTGAATTTGGGGGGGGATATAGCGTTGTTAAAGGGGCGCTACAAAGCGCTGATAAAATTTGGGGTGTCGTGGTTGGGGCTTGTAGGGGAGTGGATGGGGTGGGGGCGCTGATATATTGGTGGGGGAGCAAGCGTTGTTAAAATCCCCCTCCGATTTACAGATTTTTTTTAATATTTGTTTTATTTTTTTTTAAATTTTTTAAATTTTTTTAAATTTTGTTTACTTTTATCAGGGATAAAAAAAGCGCTGATAAAGGGGCCTTTTATCATCACTAAAAAAAGCGTTGATAATAGGGTCATTTATCAACACTTTTTTTAGCGCTGATAAAATGACCCTTTTATCAGCGCTTTTTTTAGCACTGATAAAAGGGGCCATTATCAGCGCTTTTTGGAGTGCTGATAAAGGGGAGACCCCCCCCCCCCCCCTTTATCTTCAACAGAATTAAAAGCGATTTCTTAGAGCTGTTAAAGTCCTTCTTTAGCGTTGTTAAAATCTGTATTTGTATTAGTGTGAATTGGGGTTTCTAGCATGCATAATTTTTGTTCATGGAATTGTATGTCATGATATTGCCTATACCATTCCTATAAATTCACACCAATGATAAGGTTATAATTATATATTATGGATAACAATTATATTACAAAAGTCATTTCCAATTATATTTTTAAAAATTAAGAGAAGATAATTTGTAATTTAACTTGATTATAAAAATATGTTTATAATTTTAAATTTAATTAAATTACATTAATCTCCTAGTATTTTGATAAACCCAATATCTGTCACCATTAATTTTTTAATATGTAGTTTCTTTGATATTATAGTTTTAATTATCTATATTCCCATTATCATAATCCATACTTGGGCCTAGAAAGTAATTTGAATGGTTTTATGTAGGCACAAATTACAAACTACATTAACCCGTAGTTCCTTGATTTGTGGAGTGGACTCCCCAATCCAGAAATTATATTTTAGAGATTTCCTCAACACATTCATCATGGTAAAACCATGTTCTTCAAGGGAAGTAGACCCTCTATGTAAACCATGTTATGTCCACCTATAACTTCAAGCTTAAAGTTCCAGGATAATTGAAAGCATCCAAACATGGGTTATCTAATAACTTTAAACTTTGTGGTTGTTTATAACATTAGTAGTGAAAGGAAATAAAGACATTATATTTTAGTTGAATGATTTTTATCGTTATGTGTAAAATCCATTTTATCTTTTCATATACCCTGTTAATATTATGTGGATTTTAATTAATTGATTAACCATATTTGAAAACACATTCACACATAATCTGGTTACATTTTATTCCATCATTAAATATTGATAAATAATCTATTAGATGATCACACAACATAATCATATATAAATAATTTACCTTTAAAATGATATAAAATAAAATATATGTGGCATGATAATAAGATTTAATACTTTCTAGTTTATCTACTAGATTATAATATAACCCAAAAAAACTATGGGAGAATTCCTTGAACCATATCTTGAATCATGTTGCATCATTCAAATTTTTGGTCTTATGTATCTCCTCAATTTGTTTCACCACAAATCCGTGACTGGGACTGCCACCTCTTGTATGGGAGATCCATAATTACATAAAATTTCACTCACATGAAGGTAATGGGATCAAAAGTATTGGATAAAGAGGGTTTACATAAAAAACATGGGCACATATTCCCTTATATAATTAAGAGTATGGGTTGTTACACATCCCCAAAATTTTAAATTAATAATAATAAATTAAAATAAACAAATAATATACCAAGGGCGGGTCTAATCCCATGATCATCCACACATCAAGCAAAAATCCTACATTTTCAATATAGTTTTCAAGAACTTTGATTCATTAATTAATTAATACAATGCACAATGAATTAATCAAATTAATTCAATGTATCTTAATTACATAAAGGCATCCTCAAAATACCATCATCTAAAATTTTAAACAAAATTAATTTCATTTAAAATTTATTGGCTAAAAAATGTACTTGTAAGAAATTGTCTATGCTTATGAAAAACAGTAAATTGGAAATTGATTAGATATGTAATTATCAATCCTATGAAAAGATGTATAGAGTAAAATATATGAACTATAGAACACGTGTGGATAGGTTTGATTATATATTTATTTTTTATCCATAAAAACTAGGCTTGTTCTCTATAGTAGACGACACAACGTGTACTATAGTAGGCAATGTGTATTGTCTTCTACCATTGTACACAAAACATGCCTTGGGACTGGGCATATTTCCTGTTGTGGATGAGTTCATGATACACAATGTTTAGTAGGAATACAATGTGTGTGGGCTTTGAGATGCACAGTTTTTGAGTTCTCATGTATTTTTTATGACACACAACAAGCTGGCACACCCCATGTTCATGGCCATGAAACAATGAGTACTATACATGATGTAAAATATTTATAAGGCCTACAGTTCATCAAGACATATGTTAGTCTTCATAGATCTACTTTCTAATCCAATTTTGTGTTATATTATATTATATTTTATCTGATCTATCCTTCTTTAGCGCATTATAAAAATGATAAAATAATAATACATGGTGTGTGTGTGTTGGTATTACACGCCATATACTGTGATTTTTTCCAAAAAATACTTGTTGAACCTACATATGGTTTTCTATATATTTTATTTATAATTTTTTGATTATAACCATTAACATGTTATGTTAGAAAGAAAGATGAAATAGAAGATACAACAATTTTAGATATTCAAACTAATTGATATAATTAAAATTAAACTCAAATTCATGAAAAAAATCAAAAAAAATATAAAAAATTAAAATTAAACATTTGAGAACTCTAATATAAACTGTTGGATTATGGAATAGTGTTATAATCCATTGATGGTATGACCAACTCAAATTTTAGTTTTAATTTTTATGTAATCATTTCCAAACATGATTAAAATTCAATCTAATGAAAACCATTGTATACTTGATGAGCTTAAAATGCCTAAAAAAGAGGAGGATCTTCACATGTAAATTATAATAAATTTATTGGTAAATATAAAATTACCTCAAATTATCATTATCTTTTCATTGATGATCTAATAAACTCTATCTCTTTGGGATATTGTAGCACATCAGGATCCATGTGTAGAATCCTTTTAGTGGTGGTCCACACATGCACCACAATCTCTACGCATTTCCATAGAATTATCAGCTGTAATCACGACCAATCCTAATTACTTACATTGTTCATGGTTGATCATGGAAATATTCTTCTTGAGGGAGAAATAAATCTGGATGTTATCTTGATGGCTTGAGAAAGAAAGAATAGGGATGAAATTTTGGATCTATAGATCAATCTTTGTGGATTAAGAGAGTCTCTCAATATCCATTATGCACATAAAATGTTATTATGAAAGGTCTTATAAATATATATTTGTTATGGAATGTTTAGGGTTTGAAAATTTCACACAACCCGTTTACCCACATAATAATTCTTAGTTGACCCCATGTTGAGTATTATTATTATTATTAATTTGTTGACATACGTAAAACATTATGAATATAAAAAATATCATTTATTCCATTTCGAACCAGACCATTATGGTTGAACCTCTTTCCCTCATCGACATTTAACAATACTTGAATATTGAATATTTATGTAATAAATAAATATCACTAAAATATTATTTAAAAAATATAATAAATGTTATATTCACCAAATTCAAAAATAAATACTAATTATTATTAATTAAACCACTCATTGTTTCAAATAAAATCTGATTAAATAATGATGATCAACCAAAAAAGATTAAATATTATTTATTCAATCTTGTAAAACTCTATACTTGAATTTAACTAAGACTATGGATACACATAGTGTGCACCCATCTAGGCCTCATTGTCAGTGGAATTTGGAATGAACTCTTAAAGTACAAGATTATCATCTATCAATACACAAAGTCACCCAAATAGAAATAAGTTAATGTCCCAATGACATTAAACCTCTAAATAACACTTACCATTTAATATAATACATTTATCATGATATCTCAAATCAAGTAGGTTGCATACCAGTTCTATCAACCTATATGCACAATTTTTTATTCTTTGACTTTATGTAAATGAAATCACCCACTGAACACCATGGAAAGGGATTTATATAGTATATCACGTTCCCCTTAAAGGGCTTGATATATCCACTTCTAGTAAAGGACAAAACTGATAAATGCCAAATCTCATTTTATGATAATGCAATATCACTAACGACAAACCCATCATATCATACCTTACTATGAGAATATCTAATCATAGTTTTCATCAACACATCAATGTACAGGAGTCATGGTATCCATTAACGATAATATTTATGGCTAAGGATCAATACACATGTATTAATACTGAAAAATCCAATGACACATGAAAATGTAGTTTTCCAATTAACAGGTTTGTTCGATAACCTAATATCTGGAATATTAACGACGGAAAACACCCTCAGAAGGTGTCTCAATGTCATATGATCTACCTAACTTTGATATACCACATTGTATGTATCCCTTTTGACAATATAAGTCATCTATAAAATTCTATTCAAGAATGATGACATGGAACCATTTGGTTCACATCATAGTTGAAAACTAGTATGGCATTTTAGTGTGACATATATTCTTAAGACATGGTCATGAGAATGTAAATGAAATACATAAGCATGGATGGCTATGTGTATAAGTTGCAAATGTTTACATGAGGATCACATTCATAATATTTTTTTCAATAGTTTATCTGATATGTTAATTACTATTAAATACTATTTATAATTTTTTTTGTATATAGCTGTACAATTTGAATGGAAAACCCATTGAAAAAAATACACTCATTTTTCTCACATAACTTCTACACAAAAAACTTATTAGAGTAAAAGTAATAGTAAAAAGTAGTGGACCAAATAACCAAAATGTTTGAAAATAATCTTACAGAAAAATAAATCATTTTAATACCCAAATTTAAGGTTAACGATCTACAATCTATTCATATAAATAATTTTTTGTTTTATTCATTACTTTTTTAAGGATCATTGGTTGTTAATTATAGTAAATTTGGATACTCCAATGAATTATCTTCTAGATTTAATGAATGGATTAATTTTTTAACTATACATAATGACATTTATCATGTTTTTAATACACTACATTAAAAAGTCTACATATTAACATAAATTTATAAATTTATAAATTTTTTTAAGGATTTTTTATGATAATAAGTTGTTTAACAATCATTACATTAATGATATAAGGATGGTCCATGGGAATAAAAAGACAATATTGTAAGGACCAGTAAATTTGATGGAAAATTGTTCCTTAAATTCTTTGGGATTTTATGAATATGCAGTTTCTGACGGCACCTGATTCCGAGGCCCGATGTGCCCGGAATCAATTTACAAAGTTTAGCCGAGGTACGTTCAGTGAATGAACGAACGTGTTTTTCTATCTTTTGAACTGGTGATCAGAATTGAAATCTGAGGGCACTGATGGAACCGAAACACCAATAATTGCTTAAGAGGACCTTTACCAAAGGTGTGTCTGCTCGGGAGGAGTTGATAAAAAAACGTGGAAAGTAAAAATAAATTTGTGTTACAATTTTATTTCCTTTTCTAAGTGCTTATATCCTAGGTGTGGGAGTTGGGGTGGAAGCCACTAGTTACTAACTACCCTTGAGAGGATAAAGGTGAGGTAGGGACCACATGAGCCCCAACTCTTCACATTCCCTAACTCCCTAACATCCCCCCTTTATTTGAGTAACTCCCATCTATCCCTCTTTAAGGCTTTCCAACATAACACATAATTAATTAGACAACTCATGTTTAATTAATTAAGTGAATGGGTTTTGAATTTGGTAATTTGAAAGGCATGCCATGCTTTAATAAAATAAGAGGAGTCTTATTTTATTTGGCGGTTGGATCATTGTGTTTAGGATTGGAGGAGGGAGCTCTAGTTATTTGGGAAGAACTTTATTCTTACTATGAAGAACGTCGACTCGGCAGTTATGGTTCTCTCCATCCTCTTCTTCCTCCGAGACAAGGGAGGGGACACTGACGAAGAAGAAGACGATGCCAACATCCGTGGTGCTTGACAACCAAAAACTTCCATTGAGGTAGGGGTGTTTTTTGATTAAGCAATGTTGGTTTTCCTTCCATGTTGTTGTTTCTCATAAAACCACTTGATATAGGACTAATGCGAAAGGAAATAGACCAAACTAACACGGTCTGATTCCTCCGCCATTCTTGTTGTTGTATGGTGTTCTTAAACCATTCTTAGAGCGGTGAATCAAGTCATGTTTTCGGAGCTGATCGGAGGCCTAAAAACATCGAATGAGGCCTCAGAGCATCGGGGAGACCTAGAAGAAGAATTTTCGTATAAAATGGATAATCGGAACAAAGAACGGACATCTCAGGAGGGGTGCTGGACAAAGGTGTCGTTTCTGGAAAATTCTAGAATACACGGCGTGTACTCCAGGAGCACATGTCGTGTAGTAAAAGCATTCTGAGGCTTCCGTTTCGGACGTTAGAAAATAAGTAGATGGTGTGTGACTCTAGACACACGGCGTGTACTCTCCACAATGATTTATAGAGGAGTCTTGATGGACATGGTGTTTATTGAAGGAAAATACGTGGACACCGACATCAATAGACAGCCATGTAACACGACATGTATTATCTACTTAAGAAAGGTAGAGGCGGCTTCGCGAGGCTCGGCTTGTAATCTGGGAGATACACGGACACTGGAAGAACCACACGACCAAGAGGCACGGTGTGTACTACCTTCACCTTGGTAGAAGCGGCTTTGTGATGACTCAGCGTGTATTTCAGAAAATACAGGGACACGGGGTGGAGTACATGACCATGTACTCCACCACATGGCCAGACATGGCCAGCGCACATGGAACTGACCCTAGAGGTTTGGACAAGGTGTGTAACCATACTACATGACATGTGCTAACTTATCTACATGACCAGCCCTGCGACATGGGTCGAATGACACGGGCAGTACCCGGTGTCTGATAACACGGCATGTATCGCTTACCTACACGCCGTGTACTTTAGAAAAATTGCATTGTCGACATTTTCTCCCTAACATGGGTACATTTTCTTGGGTTTTCCCCAATGACGTGGGACAGAACATGAGATACATCAACTCTAGTCTTCGTGACAGTTGATGTATAGATCTTTGCCTCGAGGAGCGGACCCTCTGGAAATCGAGCATGCTGTGTGCTGGAACCCTAGAGCTGGCTGCGAGTGTGATGACGATGGTAACTGTACTTAGATCTTAGGTGGGTTTGACAGTGAGGAATACTGTACTTGGATCCCCAGTGGGTTTGGCAGCGATGACGACTGTACTTGGATCCTACGCGGTTTCAGCTGCGATGGTTACTATACTTTGATCCTACGTGGGTTCGGTAGCGACGAATTCTGTTCTTGGATCCTATGTGGGTTCGGCAGAGGAGATGATTCAGAGGCTACATATAATCATCTCCACCCCTCTTCTTGGGTAGTATACATGTGTGAGATGAGTCTTGAATTTCAATCATTATCATCGATATGATTGACTTTCTTTCATGTGTGTATTGGGTTGTGATTTCTTGTGTGGATTATGTTGTACTTTACTGTGTGGACTGGGTTGATCTTGGGCTCGGAAGCTGGTGTGAAACTGGAAATGTTGACTTAGGTCTATGTATGGGCATATACCCAAGTAGTGTAGGTTGATACTTCATATTTGTATCTTTACTTTGTGGTTTATCCTTTGCGGATTATGGGAGGCCTTCGAGGGTCTCAGGGTCCCTACTGAGTATCGTATACTCACGCCTTCATGGGCTATGCACGCACTATGTTGTGTTGGTTGCAGATGACAGACAGCACTGATCGTGGTTGATGCCTGAGGAGAGGGACATTATATGAAGGTGGATTATCAGGTGGGACGTACACAGAGTAGACAGGCGGACCCGAGGAGCCAACGATACTATCTGCACTCACCCTTCAGGTGGGAGTTCCAGAGGATGTCTTGGTGGTTGCTGCTTTACCTTTCAGTTGTTGTCTTTTCAGTTGTACTTTTCTTTCAGTTGTAGCTGTACCTTTCTGTTGGGCTTGTATTTCTTACCCCTTGGTTCTTTCCACACATTTTTTATACTTCTTACTTAGTGTTTTCCTCCACTTGATCTATGGTTGTGTGAGTTTTAGTTTTATAAAGGCAATGCCTTCCCATTTATAGGGAATTACACATTTGGTGATAGTCTCCGACCCCTGGCATATGGAAGTCGGGCTTGGGTTAGTTACGACACGGGCCTTGGGGGATGGGTCGTGAAATATTGGTAGCAGAGGAGTCAGTTCTACCATATAAATCAGGATACTGATAATTTCTCCTATGTGAAGAAATAGTGTTAAGGGTATTGACGGTGGTTATTAGTCTATGGAGTCCAGTGTTGGTGCGGCGGCCGATGTATCCATACACCAGGACCCTGAATTCTGATTTATGACTCAATGCACGAAATCATTGATTGTATATGTGTTTCAAGAGTTTTCTTTGTGATTACTTTGTGTCAGCTCACCAGGTATACTATATTAACCATGGCACACATGTTTCTTTTTAGGATGGACCCAAGACGGCACCCAGCTAGGGTTCCGATCATTGTGCGATATGGCAACCCACCGAGCGACATGGCCTCGGTGTAGGGCCCCATTACAGCAGAGGCACCGGTGGTACCTCTACCCGCCAAGCCACCAATTCCACCAGCCTTAGCAACTGAGAGTGGACGTCGCCTGAGTGCACTGCATGAGTTTCAACGTCAGAGTCCGACCAGGTTCCATGGAGAGATGGACCCTTAGGCAGCTGAGGATTGGATGGAGGCTGTTTTCCAAGTCTTCAGATTGATAGGGACACCAGCATATCTTATGGTGATCCTTGCGGCGATTCTCCTACACGTGGCAGCATGTAGATGGTGGAGCCAGATGCTCCAGGTGCACGAAGAGACATCACTTATATGGATGGACATAGAGTGCCTCTTCCACTCAGAGTTTTTTCCAGCCACCCTTCGTGTGGTGTGCTCCCAGGAGTTACTACAACTGTGGTAGGGCAGCATGTCAGTAGCGCAGTACTCGACAAGATTTACTGATCTCTCGTGCTACTCCACTGACATGGTACGTGACCCATTTATCTAGGCCCGAAACTTTGACCAGGGACTGAAGCATGAGATCGGGGCTTCGATGATCTCCCTCAGTATTCTGATGTAGGTAGGAGTACTGGAGCAGGCCCTTCTTGTAGAGAGCTTTCTTGCTGATCCTACACCAGCAGCTAGACCTACCACAGGGCGGCACGTTGCAGAGTCTTTTGCAGCCGACAGTCGACAGATGTCACAGGAGTCCAAGCAGACCAGACCATCAGGTGGGCGACCTTAGGATACTGGTATGGAGGTTCGGGGCACACACAGCAGTTCCAGTCATACGAGAGGCAGATAGTGCTCTGCATGTGGCGGGAAGGGGCACATGGATCGTGACTGCCCGACCCGCCATGCAGAGGAACAGTAGACCATTGAGGGACCACCCATGCAGAGGGAGAGGTTCGACCGTGGTGGTCCATAGTGAGTAGGCAGATGAGGTAGATGAGTTGGTCTAGTAGCAGGTGGTGGACGATGCTTTGGTGCTTTACTACCACCACCACCAGGAGGGCCACCCCGACCACAGGGAGCTAGCGGGCAGAGGAAAGCTCAGCTTCAGGTAGTGGAGTCCTATGACCACGGTGCACCTGAGAATATTCGAGGTACTATATATTTCTACTCCACCCTTGTTGCAGTTCTTATTAACACATGAGTGAGTGATTATTTCATTACTGCTTCCCTTGTTCGGAGCTCAGATATTCCGACAAAGATGTTGGCTCGATCCTTATGGCTAGAGACTCCTATGGGAGCAGACTCGACAATTACGCACTGGTGCCGGCAGGGTGAGCTTACTCTATGAGGTGAGAGCTTCGGCTGGGATCTTATTGTAGTGGAATCAAGGCATTACGATGTCATCTTGGGCATGGATTGGTTATCTACGGTTCATGCTCAGATTGACTTTATTTGGTGCAAATTACAGTGTGTCCGCACTGATGGGAGCAGGTTCACCTTCTCCAGTGAGAAGGGAGCCTTTATAGTGCAGGATGGACTTATGCAGATGAGAGGATAGTCGACTACTCATCAGTTGGCTAATCTCATCCTATGAGCAATTGATGTGCAGAATCTGAGTTTTCTTGAAGTGGTGGATCAGTATGAGGATGTTTTTCCTGACGACGTTCCAGGACTACCTCCTCGTAGATAGGTAGACTTATATGTTGACATGTACCCTATAATAGCCCCGATATCTACTCCATAATATCGGATGGCTCCCACTGAGCTACGAGAGCTACGGGTACAGCTGGAGGACTTGCAACGCAAGGGGTTCATCCGACCCAGTGTTTCACCCTGGGCTTCCAAGATTTTGATCGCTAAGAAGCAAGATGGGAGCTTGCGAATTTGATTCAACTACCGTCTCCTGAATTAGTTGACTGTGAATAAAAAGTATCCACTTCTAAGGATTGATGATTTCTTTGATCAGCTCAAGGGAGCACGAAGGTTTTCTAAGATAGTCCTCAGGTCAGGCTATCATCAGCTCAGAGTTCGAGACGAGGATATGCAGAAGACAACCTCCAGGTGTCGGTATGGCCACTATGAGTTCGTGGTTATTCTTTTAGGTGTAACCAATGCTTCAGCAGTGTTCATGAGTCTCATGAACAGGATCTTCCATCCTTACCTCCATTGATTTGTCATAGTCTTCATCGACGACATATTGATTTACTCGACTACTAAGGAGGAGCACGCATACCACTTGCGGGTTGTACTGGATACACTCTGAGAGCACATGCTTTATGGTAAGCTCCCTAAGTGCCAGTTCTGGATTCAAGAGGTCCACTTCTTGGGGAACGCCATCTCTGAGGCAGGAGTTGTGGTGTATCCTGCAACTATAGAGGCGGTACTAGCTTTGGAGCCACCTAGGAACGTGACAGAGGTACAGAGTTTTCTCGGTCTGGCTGGGTACTATCGGAGATTTTTTCCAGACTTCTCCAAATTTGCAGAACCACATTCATCTTTGATGAAGAAGGGGAAACCCTTCATGTGGTCAGATAGATGTCAGAAGATATTCTCAGAGTTGAGATAGATATTGACCAGTGCACCCATCTTGAGGTTACCGAAGGAGGGAGTAGGGTATGTAGTTTACTGCAATGCATCAGGGACCAGACATGGGTGTGTCCTGATTCCAGAGTGGGTATTGATCGCCTATGGATCACGATATTTTAGGCAGCATGAGAAGAACTACGCTACCCATTACCTGGAGTTAGCAGTAGTGGTCTTCGCCTTGAAGATGTGGTGGCTCTATCTGATGGGCGAGCACTTTACAGTCTACTCTGACCACCTGAGTCTCAGGTACATCTTCTCGCAGATGAACCTGAACTTGAGATAGTGGATATGGCTCGAGTTCCTCCAGGACTATGACTTTGGGATAGTCTCTACTCCTGGAAAGGGGAAGGTAGTAGCTGATGCTCTCAACAGGAGGTCGGGCATCCCTCTACATGGAGAGGAGACAGAGTATCTAGTCGCGTTGTAGATATCCTTCATGGATAGAGATAGATCAGCCTTCCTACAATCACTCACATTCACTCCACCACTACATCGGTGTGTCAGAGAAGCACAACATGGGGACGTTGACTGTGATATGCGACATGCATAGATATCCAAAGGACAAGCACCTGATGGATTTACTATAGGAGGATAGCATGTCAACTTTTTCAAAGGACGTACCATGGTACCAGTTGCATTACAGGAGGAGTTACTGAGAGAGATTCACACATCCCCATTGGCGGTACATCCAGGAGTAGCGAAGATGTACCAGAATCTCAGACAACAACACTAGTGGCTGGGTATGAAGAAGGTTGTGGCAGAGTTCGTTTCACGATGCCTCACCTGCCAGCAGGTGAAGGCGGAGAACCATGTACCGACTGGCATGGTACAACCCTTGGAGGTCCCGGAGTGGAAGTGGGATGGGATATCTATGGATTTCGTGATAGGGCTTCCACGTACTTCCAGAGGACACGACTCCATTTGGGTGATTGTCGACCGACTCACCAAGTCGGCCCAATTCCTACCTATCAAAGAGAAAGGGTCAATGGAGATCTTGGGATGCCTCTATGATCAGGAGATCGTACGGCTTCATGGTGTGTCATAATCTATCGTCTCCGACTGTGATGCCCGTTTTACTTCCCGACTTTGGAAGGGATTGCAGGAGGCATTTGGGACGCAGCTACGCCTATGCTCTGCCTTTCACCCTCAGACGGATGGTCAGATGGAGAGGACCATTCATACCCTTGAGGACATGATTCGTGCATGTGCCCTTTACTTCGGTCTCATCTAGGAGAATCACCTACCCTTGGTGGAGTTTGTGTACAACAATAGATACCACTCCACCATCGAAATGGAACCACACGAGTCATTTTACGGCCGACCTTGCAGATAACCTCTGTGCTGGACATACCCTAGTGAGTCACCACTTGTAGGACCAGAGATGGTCCTGGCCCCAACAGAGAAGGTATAGATCATCTAGGAGCAGTTGAGGACTGCTCAGAGCCAACAGAAGTCCTATGCTGATAGGAGGCGGAGACCACTAGAGTTCGAGGATGGAGACCACGTTTTCATAAGGGGTCTCACCTCGACACAGATTACGGAGATTTGGCCAGGGTGACAAGTTATCTCTACGCTTCATCTGACCATTCCAGGTTCTTAACAGGATAGGCAAGGTGGGTTATCGTCTAGCTCTTCCACCTCGGTTGCACCGGGTACACGACATCTTTCACATATCACAACTGAGGAGACACATGCATGACCCGAAACATATCATCGACAATGGGGAGCAGGAAATTGATGATGGGGAGACTTTTGTAGAGGTTCTGGTGGAAATCGAGGATCGAAATGAGTGGGTCCTATGTGGACTGTTGATTCCTCTAGTGCGCATCAGGTGGCAGCAAAAGAACCTCCATGATAGCACATGGGAGTGGGAGGCTCAGATGCGTGCTCAGTACCCTCATTTGTTCCCCTACTTTGTGATGTATCTTTAAGGGGAAGTAAATTCCTGAGGTTGGAGTAATGTAAAAACCCTTTAATTTCAAGGAAATTTTTTTCATAAATTCTTTGGGATTTTACGAGTACGCAGTTTCTGCCGGCAATGATTTTGAGGCCCGGTGTGATCGAAATCAATTTCTAATGTTTAGCTCAGGTATGTTCAGTGAATGAACGAGCTGGTTTTTCTATCTTTTGAACCAGTGCTCGGAATTGAAATCATAGGGCACCGATGGAACCACAACACCGATAATTTCTTAAGAGGACCTTTACCAATGGTGCGTCTACTCGGGAGTAGTTGTTAAAAAAAAGAAGAAAGTAAAACTAAAATTGTGTTACAATTTTATTTCTTTTTCAATGTGGTTATATCCTAGGTGTGGGAGTTGGGGTGGGACCCACTAGTTATTAACTACCCTCGAGAGGATAAAGGTGAGGTGGGGCCCACACTAGCCCCAACTCTTCACATTCCCTAACTCCCTAACATCCCGCATTTATTTTAGTAACTCCCCTCTATCCCTCTTTAAGGCTTTCCAACATAACACATAATTAATTAGACAACTCATGTTTAATTAATTAAGTGAATTGGTTTTGAATTTTTTAATTTGAAATGCATTCCATGCTTAAATTAAATAAGGGGAGTCTAATTTTATTTGGGGGTTAGCTCTTTGTGTTGAGTATTGGAGGAGAGAGCTCATGTTTTTTTGGAATAACTTCATTCTTCCCGCGAAGAACATTGACTCGACGGTTCTGGTTTTCTCTATCCTCTTCTTCCTTGAGAACAAGGGAGGAGACGCCAGCGAAGATGGAGACGACACCAATGTCCACGGTGCTTGACAACCACAAAATTCCATCGAGGTAGGGGTGTGTTTTGATTAATCAACATTGGTTTTACTTCCATGTAGTTTTTTCTCATAAAACCACTTGATATCAGACTAATACGGATGGAACCGGACCAAACTAACATGGTCTGATTCCTCCACCATTCTTATTGTTGTATGGTGTTCTTCATCCGTTCTTCGAGTAGTGAATCAAGTCATGTTTTCGTAGCTGATCGGAGGACCAAAAACATCAAAAGGGTCCTCAGAGCATTAGAGCGACCTAGAAGCAGAAGTTTTATAGCAAACAAATCATCTAAATGATGAACAGACATCCCGGGAGGCGTCTTGGCCAGATGCGTCATTTCTAGAAAATTCCAGAATACACAACGTGTCCTCCAGGAGCACACGCCGTGTAGTATAAGCATACTGAGGCTTCCGTTTCAGACGATAGAAAATAAGTACACAGCGTGTGACTCTAGACACACAGCGTGTACTCTCCACACTGCTTGAAAGAGGAGGATTGATGGACATGGCATGTATTGAAGGAAAATATGTGGACATGGACAACAATACACTGCCAAGTAACACGGCGTGTATTCTCTTCTTAAGAAAGGAAGTGGCGGCTTCGCGAGGCTCGGCGTGTAATCAGGGAGACACACGAACATAGGCAGAACCACACGGCCATGAGGCATGATGTGTACTACCTTCACCTTGTCATAAGAGACTTCGTGATGACTCAGCATGTATTTCAGAAAATACATGGACACGGGGTGAAGTACACGTGCATGTACTCCACCACACAGCCAGACATGGCCAGCACACATGGAACTGACCCTAGAGGTTTGGACATGGCGAGTAACCATACTACACACCGTGTACTGACTTAACTACATGACCAGCCCTGCGACCCGAGCCGTATGAGATGGGTAGTACCCAGTGTTTGATGACACGGCCTGTATCGCTTACCTACACGCCGTGTACTATAGAAAAATGGGTTGGTCAACTTTTTCTCCATGAAATGGGCACATTTTTCTTGGGTTTTCCCCTATGACATGGGACGGAACTATGGGATACATCAAATGTAGTCTTTGTGATAGGTGATGTATCGATCTTTGACTTGAGGAGCAGACCCTTCGGAAATCGAGCATGCTGTGTGTGGGAACCCTAGAGATGTCTGCGACTGCGACGACGATGGCGACTGTACTTGGATCCTACGTGGGTTCAGCAACGAGGAAGACTGTACTTGGATCCTACGTGGGTTCGAAAGTGAGGAAGACTGTACTTGGATCCTCCGTGGGTTCGGCAGCGATGACGACTATACTTGAATCCTACGTGGGTTCGACCATGATGGTTACTATACTTGGATCCTACGTGGGTTCGGAAATGATGGTTACTATACTTGGATCCTACGTGGGTTCGGCAGCGACGACTTCTGTACTTGGATCCTACATGGGTTCGGTAGAGGAGATGATTCAGAGGCTACATCTAATCATCTCCACCCATCTTCATGAGTAGTATACCTGTGTGAGCTGAGTCTTGACTTTCAATCATTATGTTTGATATGATTGACTTGCTTTCTTGTGTGGATTGGGTTGTGATTTCCTGTGTGGATTGGGTTGTACATTCCTGTGTGGACGGGGTTGAACATGGGCTCGGAAGCTGGAGCCAAACTAGAATTTTTGACTTAGGTCTATGTATGGGCATATACCTGAGTAGTGTTGGTTGATACTCAGTATTTGCATCTTTACTTTGTGGTTTATCCTTTGTGGATTCTGGAAGGCCTTCGGGGGTCTCGGGGTCCCTACTGAGTATCATATACTCAACCCTGCATGGGCTATGCCCGCACTACGTTGTGTGGGTTGTAGACGATGGACAACGCTGATCGTGGTTGAGGCTTGAGGAGTGGGACATTATACAGAGGTGGACTATTAGGTGGGATGGACACAGAGTAGCCGGCCGGACCTGAGGAGCCGACGAGACTATCTGCACTCACCCTTCAGGTGGGAGTTCCGGAGGACGTCTTGGTGGTTGCTGCTTTACATTTTAGTTGTTGTCTTTTCAGTTGTACTTTTCATTGAGTTGTAGTTGTACCTTTCTGTTGGGGTTGTATTTTTGGCCCCTTGGTACTTTCATCACATTTGTTATACTGCTTACATAGTGATTTCTTCAGCTTGTTCTCTGGTTGTGTGAGTTTTTGTTTTATAAAGGCAATGCCTTCCTAGTTATAGGGAATTACGCCTTTGGGGCTAGTCACCAACCCCTGGCCTATGGAAGGCGGTCTTGGGGTAGTTACAAAACTGGTCCCAGGGGACGAGTTGTGAGTTATAGGGAATTATGCCTTTGGTGCTAGTCATCAGCCCCTGACCTATGGAAGGCGGGCTTGGGGTAGTTACGATACGGTCCCCGGGGGACGGGTCATGACAAATATAATTATACAATTTGATGAGTATTATAGTATACAGATTAATATTTCACTATTAGAACATATGGAAAAAAATTACTTATATTTACCGATGCTTTTTCATTGTTTGAGACAAACTAATTTAAAAGACTATGGTTTGTACATTTGAAAATTTATGAAATATATCATATTCCATCAAAAATATATCATCCCCAAAGACATATTTTGAATGATAATTAAAAATTCACTAAAAATATTTATTAGTCCTTTTTTTTAGGTACTAGCATGATTATATATAGTATACTTTTTTAAAATAAGAAATATATATTTTTAAAAAATGACTGGGAAGAATACATGATGTCAAAATGTAAATAGACATATGATGATATGACATACCACTACTTATTTATTTTATTTTCCCATCATTTTATCTATTTTTTAGTTAATTTTATTATCATTTTTTTATAATACTAATTTAGTTAATTGTAAAATAGATTATGAAGGGGTGAATTTATCGATAATTGATTCCCCTACAACAATTTTGTGCTATATGAAGAGTATAAACTGATTAGATAAAAATCTATTATTGAAAAGATATTTCATAAGTATGATGAACTTGAGTAATGTTTGTTTAATTAATAGAGATATTTGTTCTTAATTTGATATGTTTTTTTTCAGTATTATGTGTTTTTAGTTTATGAATGAATTAAAGTGAATGTTTGAATTTTAAAAATGGAATTCTAGTTAAAGATGTTTTTCACAGGCTTGAAAATGAGGAATAAAGATTTTATTATCTAGATAATTTAAAAAAATTATCCTTAAGTCAATGGTGTTGTGTAGAAATAATCTATATATCAATTTGAAACGTTGTGAAACCGGTATGACTAAAAGTGCATGTTTTCAGTTTAAAGGTATCATTTAACGTGAAAATCCATTATACTCATTAAAAAATAAGTAACCAATCATTTTATCTTGATAATATATTAAAATGATCTATAATTCATTTTGAAAATGTAAGAATCAGTCTCATTTTAATCTGACAGATGCTATGTATGGTAGGATTGAAAGTGCATGTTTTTAATTAAAAGTGACATTTTAGTTAAAAACAAAAATCACCCACTAAAAAACAATAAATCACGGAATAATTGACTTTATATATGATTAAAATGAACCATAAGTCATTATTTACATGTAGAATTCAACTATAAGTTAATCTGACACACGATGAGGATGATATGATTGAATGTTTGTGCTTTTACTTTAAAGTGACATTTTTGTATAAATCTAATTCCACTAACTAAAAACATGATAAAAATTAGTAGATAGTCCTGATATTTTAGGAATGTGATCCATAAATAATATTTAATAAGTATGGAATAACACAAGTTAATCTAACACACAGTGTTCCCAATATGACTCAAAGTGCCAGTTTTCAGTTTAAAAGTGACATTTTAGTTCAAAAAGTATGTCGCTGAATAAAATAAAACAATAAAACACTTGGATGGTCTTGATACTATACGAAAACGTTCCATAAATAATTTTTACATTTAATAATCAACCACAAGTTAATCTGACACATGATATGCTCAGTATTACTTGAAGTGTGTGTTTTAAGTTTAAAATTGGCATTTTTGTAAAAACATGTTCCACTCAATAAAAAAAGAGATAAAACATGGATTATATTTATATTTTAAGAAATTGTTCCATGAATCATTAGCAACATGTAGTAATTGACATCATTTTAATCTGACACATGGTGTTCCCAATCTCAAGGGGTGGGTATTCTTTTTAAAATCGACCATTTAGTTTAAAACATGCATTATATACTAAAAAATGATAAAATAACACTATGGTTTTCTTTTTACATCAATTCAACGATCTATAATTCATTTTTGATGTGTCAGACTCAATCACACATCAAAATGATTCCCTATGTGTCTTGTATGATTGAGAGCTTGTGTTTTTATTTAAAATCATAATTTTAATGCAGAACACACATCACATTCTCAAAACTAAAAAATATTCATATATTGTTTTAATACATTAGTTAATCTATCTATAAATCATTTATTGAATGTAGAAACAAACAATACATCAATCCAACACACGATGTTCCCGGTATGACTCAAAGTGTATGTTTTCAATTTTAAAGTAACATGTTTGTTCAAAACTCATGTCACATACTAAAAAATTAGTAAACAAAATTATATTTTCATAAATGTTTTTGATAATGATCCATATTTCATTGGTGATTTATAAGAGTTAGAAACACATCAATCTAACCCACAGTGTGGCCAGTATGACTAAAATTACCTATTTTTATTTTAAATTTATATTTCTGTACAAAGAAAACTTCACATAATAAAAACTAATAAAACATTCTCAGATGTTATTTATACATAAGAAAAAATTTCCACAATTTTTTGATTTGTATTAATTGGTTTTATCTCAATTTGACACAATGTGTGACCGGTATGACTTGAAACGCGTTTCTTCAGATTAAAACTAACATTTTTGATAAAAATATGTTTCACAAAATTAAATAAATGAAATCAAATTTATAGTGTTTATTTAGTATAATAAATTTATCCATAATTAATTTTTTAAATGTATCAATGAGTCTCATATCAATATTATGTGCGATGTTATCTTTTTGACTCAAAGGGCTTGTTTGAAGTTTTAAATGACATTTTAGTTAAACACATTTCCCCCACTGAAAACCAAGAAAAAACAATTTTTTTGTTTTTATTTTTGAAAAATGATCCATATATGTTTTTGATGAGTAAAAATTAGTGACACATGAATCTAATATAAGATATGATCTCTTGGAATTAATGTGTGTGTTTTCAGTTTAAAAATGAAAATTTTGTTAATACATTGTTTCACTAGATTAAATAGAAGAAAACACACTAAAATTTTGTTAATAATTTAGGATAATGATTCAAAATTAATTTTTGAAATGTATGAATCAACCAAACATCAATAGAACTCACATTGTGGAAATTAATAGTCAAAGTGCATGTTTTTATTTAAAATTGACAATTTTGTTCAAAAATTGCACAACATACTAAAAAATGAGAAAACACATTAATATGTTTTTTTTAAATTTATGAAAATGGTCCATAAGTCATTTGTGAATTTTGGAATCATGGTCACCTCAATCTGATACACAGGGTGACTGGTATAACTTGAAGTGTGTGTTTTTAGTTTAAAGTGAAATTTTAGTAAAACACTATGGTCACTCAATGAAACGTACGAAAATTCATACATATTGTGTTGGTATAGAAGTAAAACAATAAATAATTGTTTTTTAATTTAGAAATAATCCACAACGTAATCTGATACCCATTGTGATTGGTATAACTAAAAGTGCATGTTTTTAGTTTAAAATGATATTTTAGTTAAAGTGTGTCACTCATTGAAAACAGATAAATGAAAATTATTTTTTTATTTATATTTTATGGAAATTATCTATAAATAATTTATTATCAGTAGGAATAATCTAAAAATCAATTTTATACATAATGTGACATGTACGACTCAATGTGCATGTTTTTGAGTTTATGAATGAAATTTTAGTTTAAGAACACATATGTCACTCACTAAAAATCAAAAAACAAATGCTCATATTTTATTGATACTTTTTGAAAATGACTTATAAACCATTTTTTATGTTTAGGAATCTAGCACACATAAACCAAACACAAGGCCTGTTCAGTATTACTCAAATTGGATATTTTTATTTAAAATTGGAATTTTAGTTCAAAACATTGGTGACACACTAAAAACTGAGAAAACAGATTTAGATTATTTTGATACAATAGGAAAATGACCCATCTGTAATTTTTTAAGTGTATGAACCAGCTGCACCTCAATTTGATACATAGTGTGATCAGTTGGACTTGAAATGTGTCTTTTTAGTTAAAAAATAATATTTTAGGTTACAAGTGTCACTTACTAAAAAAATAAGAAAACACACATCTATGATATTGATACTTAAGTTAAATGATCCATATGTCATCTGGGACATGTAAGAATTAGTCACATGTTAATATAATACATGACATGACCAGTTTTACTGAAGGTGTATGTTTCTAGTAAAAAAAATACATTTTATTTGAAAACATGTCACTTACTAAAAATCAAGTAAAAGAACTCATATTTTATTGTTCTTTTACGGAAACGAACCGAATATTATTTTAAATATTAGGAATTCGATTCATGTTAATACGATTCATGATGTGACTGATATATCTCAAAGTTTATGTTTTCAGTTTAAAAATGATATTCTAATTAAAAACATGTTCCATTCAGTTAAAAACAATACGATGCACTCAAATTTTCATGATATTTTTGGAAAGAAGTTTACAAATCATTTTTGATGTGTATGAATGAACTGTATGTTAATCTAACAAATGGCATGGATGGTAATACTCAAATTTAATATTTTTATTTAAATTTTAAATTTTACTTCAAAACTCGCATCACATACACAAAAACGGAAAAATATCCCCATATTATCTAGATACTTTAGAACAATGATTCATAAATCATATTTGATATCTAGGAATAAACCACATGTTAATTTAACACTTGGTGTGTCCCATATTACTCAAGGTGTACATTTTTAGTTTAAAAAATACATTCAATACATTATTTTTATCATATTTATGCTTAATTTATTTCTTTATAGTGTTACTAACATAAATTTGTTTATACAGGTAAACTCTTTTTTTGAAGGGGGTGGTTTATTTTGATAGCTAGTAGTATTATTATGGACTTTTTATAGGTTGTATAAAGACAACAATATGTTTTTTTGACTTTTTTATTTTTTTGAAAAATTATAAATACCATGCAAATGTGAATATTAGTGTTTAAAATGTTCGTAATCATTTAATGGGGTTTTTATTGTTATACTATGATGTATTTTTTAATTGAAATTAAATTTCATATTTTTTGTTGCAGTGTATTGTAATTTTAGCTAAAAACTGTTGTAGTTTGGATTTTATCACCACTATTTCTATTATTGATAAAGGGTCCCCTTTATCAATGTTAAAATAGAATCATTAAATGGAACACTTTATTATAATTTTATTAATACGTGTGAATGGAGATTTTTATCAACGATATTTTTAGAGATATTAAAATATATTTTCCTATAAAACCATATACATTTTCATCACTTTTTTAGCATTTATGAGGGGAGTTTTATCAATGATATTTTTAATACTGATAAAATCTTTTGGATTTTAAGGTTATTATCATCGGTATTTTTTTTAGATCCGATGAAGATTATTTCATGCAAAAATTAAGATTTTATCTATATTAGTGTCTTTGGAATCCCATTGAAATGTTTGTAAGTTTTAGGACAAGGTATCATCCATGGCTATAAGGGAAGTTATCATCCACTTTATTCACTGAAATATACACTATTATAGGGAGATTATCTCACCTATATAATAAGGTGAACAATGCTAATTCATAAAAATCATTTGATATAAGAGGTGGATTAAATCCATAACATAAACCAATCAAGGAAAACACTACACATGGCATTAAATTTATTAGTTTCAATCAATGATTGTTCTTAAACTGCTACTAATTTAAAATAATCATTTATAAATGATTATTTTACATTAGTTTTGAAAAGTTGTTAGATAATTAAAATCATCCATAATTGATTGTTGATGAATCTATAAATCATGGTTGTGGGAGACTGCCTTGATACATAAAAAACATTCTAATAAATGTTCTATTTCAAGTAGTTTTATGATGGAGTATTAGTTTGATTTTGAGTGGGTTATTTCATCTATTTATTCTAAATAGTCTATTGAGTTATTTTATTATTCATTACTTAGTAGAGGTAAAATTGGAATTATTACCAGTTTTAGTATGTTCACAATTTTATCATTCATTTAATTACATTACTAATCAATAATTAATATATAAATATTATAACTACCATGGAAATTGATTTATATAGGATGTTCCATTCCCTTTAAGGTGCTAGAGATATCAACTTTTATGAAAGGACTAATGTGAGTAATCCTTAATAAAATTATCAATTAATGCAATATAAATGATGACACACCCAGTATATCCTACCTCACCAAGAGAATATCTCATCAACATTTTTATCAAATACAGTAATGTATGTGAGTGATTATATCCATTAATGTTATTATTAATGTCTAAGGATCAATACACATGACTGCATATTGTAACATCCAATGACACATAAAAATAAAGATTTTCTATTAACGAGTTTGTTCCCAAAACATCATATCTGGGATATAAACCAAGGAAAACACCCCGAGAATGTGTTTCAATGTCATATGATCCTACTTCAAATGAAATACCATATCTCCAATGTCCCTTCAGAATATATTAGTCATCCATAAAATGCTATTCAAGAACGATTATGTGACACCATTTGGTTCTCAGTATAGTTGAGAACTAGTATGAAATTTTAGTGTGACATATATTCTTAGGACATTATCACATACAAATGTCATGAAATTGAATAATTTTTATTTGATAATTAACCTCATTAATAAAACACACAATCAATTACTAAGCTTTTAGGTAACTAACTACAAAATGGAAAATGTTCAATGATGAAAATACATCCCTTAATTATTTTGATGAAAACATTTATGAAGAGGCTATTACTAACTATCATAGTCTTGAGAATGTAGATGAAATCATTAATTATGGATATCTATGAGTATAAGTTGTAAATGGACACACAAGGTTCACTTTAATAATATATATTTTTTAATATTTATCTACTGTGTTAATTATCATTAAATACTATTTATAATTTTTTACAGATTTATATATCAGTACAATGTGAACAGAAACCCCTGTGAAACAGAATCTCACTCATTTTTCTCACATAAATTATATACAAAAAATATCATTAGGGTAAAATGAATATTCAAAATTAGTGGACTAAATAACCACAATGTTTGAAAAGAAACCTATAGACAAATAATTAATTTTAATACACCCAATTCAAGGGTAAAAATCTACATTCTATTCAAATAAATATTTTTTACATTTTTTGCATTACTTGATTATTTTTATTATTTATAGATTATTGGTTGTTCCTTACAGTCAATTTAGATACTCCAAATATTTATTTTTTTGGATATAATGAATGGCTTACTAATCTTTTTACTATACATGATGACATTTACCAATTTTTTAATACACTAAATTAAACATTTTACAAATAAAATTCAAGGTAAAAATTTTATATTTTGTTTTAATTAAAATTTAGTAATGGTTAGAAGTTGTATAACTATCATTAAAATAATGGTATGGGGATGGTCCATAGGAATAAGAAGCCAATCGAATTCATCAATTGGATAGGTATTATGGTCTATATATATGTATTAATATTTCATTATTAAACCATATAGATAGAAATTAATTATATTTATCAATGATTTTTTAGTGTTCGAGACAAACTAAATTAAAAGACTACAGTTGTTACATTTGAAAATTTATGAAAGATATTATATTCCATAAATAATCTATAATACCCATAGAGGTATTTCTGATGATACTTAAAATTTTACTAAAATTATTTATTATTCATTTATTATTCATTTTTCAAGTAATAACAAGATGATTGATAGTATAAATATTAAAAAGTGGAAATATATATTTTTTAGAAATGAGTAGGATGAATACATGATGTTAAATTGTAAACAGACTTATGAAGATATGACTTACTACTACTTATTTAGTTAATTTTCACATCGCTTTTTCTAATTTTTAGTTAATTTTCATTTAGGTTTTATATACTACTTATTTAGTTAATTATCAAATAGATCATGAAGGGGTGAATTTATCGAGAATTGATTCCTCTGCCACCATTTTGTGCTCTATGAAGAGTAAAAACTTATTAGAGAACGATATATTATTAAAAAAGGAGTCGATAATGATGATGCACTTAACTAATGTTTATTAAATTAATAGATTTATTTGTTATTTATTTGATGTTTTTATTTTCAGTATTATCTATTTTCAGTTATTGAATGACTCAAAGTGCATGTTTTAATTTTAAAAATATAATTTTTTTAAATTATTTTTTCACCCAATGGAGAATGAGGAATAAAACTAATATTATCTAGATAATTCAATAAAATGATCCATAATTCATTGGTGATGTGCAGAAATAATCTATATATCAATCTGGAATGTGGTGTAACCGGTATGACTCAAAGTTCATGTTTTCAGTTTAAAAGTTACATTTTAGTTCCAAATCGATGTTACTCATTGAAAAGCATGTAACCAATTATATTATATTAATAATTAATTAAAATGACCCATAATTCATTTTGAAAATGTAGTAATCAATATCATTTAAATCTGACACATGTTGTGGATGGTTTGATTGAAAGTGCATGTTTTTATTTAAAAGTGACATTTTAGTTAAAAAAAATCACTCACTAAAACAAATCAATCATGCCATAATTTCCATGATATGTTATTAAAATTATCCACATGTAATTATTTACCTATAGGAATCATCTATAAGTTAACCAGACACATGATGTGGATAATGTGATTAAAAGTGTGTGCTTTTACTTAAAAGTGACATTTTAGTGAAAAACTATTGCCACTCAATAAACAATAGATAGAAATTATTAGATTACCCTGATACTTTAGGAAGACAATACATAAATAATTTTTAAAATTTATGAACTAACAGAAAGTAAATTTGACTCACGGTGTTCCCGGTATGACAAGAAGTGCATGTTTTCAGTTTAAATTTGAAATTTCAGTTTAAAACGTTTTTCACTCACTAAAATAAAATAAAAACACTTTAATGGGATTGATACTCTAAGAAAATGATCCATACATAATTTTTTATATGTAGGAATCAACCAAATATTGATCTGACAAACTGTGTGCTCGGTATGACTTGAAGTTTGTGTTTTCAGTTTAAAGATGATATTTTAGTTAAAAACATTTTCTAGTCACTGAAAAACATAAAACACATGGATTATATTGATATTTTAGTAAAATTATCCTTAATTCATTTGTAACATGTAGGAATTTACAACATGTTAATCTGAAACATGGTGTGCCTGATCTCAAAGAGTTTGTTTTATTTTTAAAATTGACAATTTAGTATAAAACATTCATTACATACTCAAAAATTATAAAAAACCCTATGGTATTTCTGATACATTAAGTTAATGATCTTTAATTTATTTTTGTTGTTTAAGATTCAATCAAACATCAACCGGATACACTATGTGTCTTGTATGGTTGAAATAATCTATTTTGATTTAAAATCATAATTTTAATTCAAAACATGCATCACATACTCAAAAATAAGAAAATATTCACAGATTGTCTTCATTAATTAGGAAGTCGATCTATAAATCATTTATTAAATACAGAAACAAACAACACATCAATCTAAAACACAGTGTTCTCTATAAGGACCCAGCCTTAAACATTAAATAACATTGAATTAAATGAATAATTCACATTGAGTATCTTTTCAGGTTTAGAGTTTTAGAGAGTTAGGCCATAACTATTACATTACCTATCAAAAATACAAAGTAGACACTCCTACTCAGTTTCCATTTTGTTCACAAAATAAAAACTCTTGAAAAAAATCCATGTCTAGTTCCTAGTTTTAGACAACATGAGTTTTCCATGATCCCATCTTTGACCCTATTCTTCTTTGAAAAACATTTCAAAACATGGATTGAGCATAAAAAGATCAGTAAGGGATACACAAAGAAGGAAAACTGATAGTTTTTCAAAACAACTAGTAAACCATGAATACTTTATCATAATTAATTATTTTAACCTTTATGAAGTTGTAAATACTCTTCACTGAATAAAATATCATTACATACCCTTTTTTAACCAAATGTTTACCATAAAACCCATATAAAGAACACATAACATATATAGGTAACTTGGGACATAAACATACTTAAATGGAATAACCATACGGTCGACTTCCACACATATCACTAAATGGAATAGCTATATTGACGGCTTCCATACCCAATCCATTAGAGGTTATAACGTAACCACCCAACCGGGTTTTCACGGCACCACCCGTCATTTGGTTTATCACGTAACAACCCGTCAAATGTCCAAGTACCATTATAAAATCATAACACAATCAAAAAATATAAATGAAAGAAAAAATCTCCACATTTCAGTCACAATATATCACTTAAATATATTGAAATAATAAATCCATTATCAAAACCATTTTCAATACCAAAATACGTAAAAGAGTATATTTTATTTATTTTCCTTTTAAAAACATTACAGATTGTTGAGGAAGCCAAAGGTCAAATAATACTCGCGGCGGCAGAAAGGTCGTTGTGACCATTTGAATAAAAAAACATTCCTTTTTTCATTTAGTAAAACACTTCATAGAGAAAATATTATTTTTGAATAAAAGTAAAAGTCAATGTGGTTTATACACCGTATAAAAGAAAAGTGTGTATAAAACAAAATATGCCTCAATGAAAGGAGATTGAGACGAAGTCCCTTAGAAAGATTATTTTGTAAATAAAATATATCGATTATGTGTATTCAATATATGCACACATAAATCAAGTATAAATACATGATAAGATATAAAAGTTCATTTCTCACTTATTCAAAGAACGACATAAACAAGAAAGACAATATCAACCCAATGAACAGTTATTGGGTTAAGAAGTTCCCTTACCTCGTGTCCGACTTGACCCGTTCGTTCTTTAACGTCCTGAAAAATAAAATAATGTTAATTTATACTTCCGTCTAAACCTTTTTCAAGTTTATTATCCATCTTATATCATTTATTACCAGGTTATAAACATTACATAGTCATTTATGATAATAACGGTTGTTTTTTCGATATTTGGTACTTGAGTCAAAAATAGACTTCTTATATTTAAATTTTGTTAATGTTTTCAAAAGATCAACATATCCAAAATGATATTCATTTTTTATATATCATATATGTAATGTATATCCATTATATACATGTATATATAATATTACATAACAGTTATAGGTAAGAAATTAAAGGCACCGTTCATGGAGACGGTAAGCCGTACGTACGCATAAACGCTACTTTCATTTATATTTCTTATTTAATGGAATTAAAACAAAATTATACATAGTAATATTATAATTCCAGTAAATTATAATATATAATATCATTAAATAAATCCTCTATATGTACCACATATGGTATGAATGAGTCATATCACTTTGAGGGGGTGGTAGTCCGCACTTACTCAAATGAAATTATCACGTTTACCAATAATGGAAACCATAAAGGTATGATATAAATGGAAAATACATAAGAATAAAGAAAACATAAATATAATATATATCATATATAAATATAGTGTCATCATAATGGCCACAATGAGAGGCGGTAGGAGATAATTGAACAATCATCGTTTCGTGAGGCGTTAGTTTGCCATTCACAAAAACATTATGTTCTTCACCCATTAGATGGAGGTGTGTGTAAGTGTAGATATAATAATTCTAATAAAAACATCCTTGTATATTCATGATACTGGTGTAGTTATAAAATAAAGGAATAAAAGTATTTTAGGGGTTGGAGAAGTAAAATAAATGAAAACAATTTAAGAGAAACTGTTACCTTTAATCCGGGTAACTTTCTTGGGTTTGAACCAAAATGACTTCTTGAAGTGCCTTATGCCTAAGTTAAGGATTATATGATGAGGATAGTGATGTTGGGAGATTAATTGGGCAGTTTTTGGACGAGAAAAAATTCTTTAGAGGTTTGTGGAATTGGTTAATTGGTCTCCTTTTATAAGGGAGAAGAGGGGAACTTTATTAAGGTGTGAAAATATTATTTTATTATTAATTTATCTTGGGTTTCAAAAGGTCCAAAACAGATTAAAGTTAAATATGAGATGACTCATATTCAAAATAAATCATCCAATAGGTATTTTAAAGGTTTTGGATATTATTTTAGTCTTTATAATCTTATTTATTTAAATCATTTTTTAATGACGTAAATGCTGCATCATTATTGTGTCATAAATAATTTTATTTATTTGATGTCTAAAAATTATAAAAAATATAATGATGTATGAAATATATTTATCTTTACAATTAATATTTATAGTATAAAATATAACATATATAACCCAATGTAAAAAATAAATTACTAAAAGAAATTTTTTATGTCATATTTGCCTTTACTTTAAGTTAATTAATTTAAAGTGTAATTATCACTTCCAAGTGGCTCCATTGGGTCCCGCAATCAACCCATGGATGGCCATGGTCGGATATGTATCCCCCAATAGGATTAAGACATGTTTAATTGTAATTTTTATATTATTATAAATTTTTTTTACCCTAATTTACCTAATTTACCCTTTAACCAAGGTAAATAAAATATTTATTGAAGTAAATATTTAAAAAGTATAAAAATAAAAGTTACCTATTTAAAAAATTGGGACCAAATGATTCAAAATATGGAATCAATTTTTCCAAATTCAAAATACAAAAGTGGAAAAATTAATTTAAAATTAATTCTCGATGTCGAAACAAAAAGCGTGTTTTTAAGAAATAATAACTATCAAAAGATTGAAAATTGTTAATATACAATTTCAAAATTAATTTACATCCAATGAACAAAATTGGATTAAATGGTAAAAATATATTCCAATTACACTTTAAAACTAATTAAAAAGATAATCTAACCATATGAATAAATTAGATTAAAAGGCATATTTGAATTAAAATACAATATTTTTCACTATTCATTATAAAATGAATTTTATCAGAAAAAAAAACAATTTACTGAAAGTAAATTTTGAATTCCCGATTATAAAGAAGATTTTAATTTGGTCTAATAGAACATATAAAAGTGACAAAAACTAGATTTAATGAGGGTTCTCCATTAAAAGGTGATAAATCGACCTTTTCGTGAATATTAGAGTATTTATTCTTAAAATTGAATTCTTTTCTTATTTTAAGCCTCTAAATTTTATTGGATAAATGTATAACCATTTAAAAAACATGTATAATCATATTTTAGTTTGTTCTGTTCATTCCCACAAATAAATCGTCTAGGATTTAACTACCATTTAAAATAATAATATTATATTATTAGTGTGCAACGTAAGATTTCAAAGAAACACTACTGGAAATGGGGATTTTCCGAACGGTTCTGAACCGTTGGGAAAGGCTACAGAACCGTTGGTATAACATATACCAACGGTTCTGCAAACCATGGGGAAGTAAACCGTTTGAATAACCTATCCCAACGGTATACAAAGAACCATTGGTATAGGTTAGTAAAATTAACCTATGGCAACTGTTTGGTTAAACCACTGGAATAAGTTTTACCAACAGTTTACACCAAACCGTTAGTAAATCTAATGAAAATTCATTCTTCCCCAATGGTTCTAAACTGTTGGGAATGGTTTTTTACCAACATTTCTCTTTAAACCATTGGTAAAAATCCCTTGAAACCGTTCCCAATGGGTTTTAATCTGGTGGGAAAGGGTTATTATAAGCCCATTCCAAAGGTTTGAAACCGTTGACATAGGCTATACTGTGAAAATTGCAAAGCAGCCTGCAATTTGCACAACAACCTCTAATTTAGCATAGCAGCCTCTATTCCATTCTTCTACCTACAATGAAAAACTAAAACATACATATAGAGAACAAATTCATAAACATTTATTATGCAATGCATTCTTGAACTATACACATACAGAATAAAATCAAAATTCATAACGTAATTATAAACATACATAATTGATTTAGAATTCAATTTAAAATTTAGATGACAAATGTATGAGGAATCCAAAATTCAATTCATAATTTAATACATACATAATTTTATTATCAATTGTCAATAAAATACATAAAAAACTGAATTAGTATCAATATAATCCAAATAAGTTTGTTCATATTTTCATATACTAGTAGTTTTTACTAAAAATGATGTCCATTTTAAACAAAATACATACACTTGGAGTGATACTGGCCACATCATGGATCGAATTGAGGTGAGGTTGACTCGTACACTTTACACATGACCCATGGATCGTTGCCCTAAAGTATCAACATATTCTGAAAGCATTCAGTCAGTTTTCTGTATGCCAGTTATTGCTTCCACTTAAAATGTTGTTCATTTCAAAAAAAGAGACACTTTGAGTGGTGCCTCACACACCAAGCCTCGGATTGAGGCGGGGTTGACTTGTACATGTCACATATGACCCAAGGATCGTTTTCATAATGTTTCAACGGAATCAGAATGCATTTGGTTGGTTTTTCGTATGTCATTTATTGTCTTCACTTAAAATGAAGTCTATTTTAAATGAAAGAGAGACAATTTGAATGGTTCTAGCAACACTGTGCCTCAGATTGTGGTGAGGTTGACTCGTACATGTCATAAATGTCCCATGGACCATTGTGATAAAGGTTCAACATAATCCGAATCCGTTTTGTCGGTTTTCTGTATGTCAGTTGTTGTTTTCACTTAAAATGAAGTCCATTTTAAACTAAAGAGAGACACTTTTGGTGGTTTCGGCCACACCACACCTCGGATAGAGGCGGCGTTGACTCATGCCCATCATATATTACCCATGGATTGTTTTTCTAAAGTATCAACACAATCAGAATCCATTTGGTTGGTTTTCTGTATGTATTTAAAATGTTGTCCATTTTAAACCAAAAAGAGACACTTAGAGTGATCCCAGACACACTGTAACTTGGATTGAGTCGCGGTTGACTCGTACACGTCACATATGACCAATGGATAATTTTCCTAAAGTTTCAACTGAATATGAATGTGTTTGGTTGGTTTACCATATGTGATTTTTTTTCAATTAAAATGAACTCCTTTTTAAACTATAGAGAGACACTTCAAGTGGTTTCAGCCACACCGCACCTCAGATTGAGGCTGGTTTGACACGTACACATCACATATAACACATGGATCGTTATACTAAAGTATCAAATGAATCCGAATGCGTTTAGTTGGTTTTTCGTATGTCAGTTGTTGTTTTCATTTAAAATGTTGTCTAATTCAAATAAACATGAGACACTTTGAGTGGTGTCGGCCACACCTGGACTCGGATTGAGGCGGGTTTGACTTGTAAATCTCAAAAATGACTCATGGAATGTTTTCCCAAAGTTTCAACAGAATCTGAATGCATTTGGTTGGTTTTCCGTATGTCAGTTGTTGTTTTAAATTAAAATGAAGTCCATTTTAAACTATAGAGTCACTTCAAGTGGTGTCAGAAACTCCACACCTCCGATTGAGGCTGGGTTGACTCGTACACGTTAGAAATTACCCAAAGATCATTTTCTTAAAGTATCAACACAATCCAAATTCATTCGGTTGGTTTTCCGTAAGTAAGTTGTACTTTTCACTTAAAATGTTATTAATTTCAAAAAAAGTGAGACACTTTGAAAGGTGTCAGCCACACCGCGCCTCAGATTGAGGTGGGGTTGACTCATACACGTCACAAATTACCCATTGATCATTGTACTAAAGGTTTAATAGAATCCGAATGCATTTGGTTGGTTTTATGTATGTCAGTTGTTGTTTTCACTTAAAATGAAGTCCATTTTAAACTAAAGAGACACACTTTGAGTGGATTCTGCCACACCGCACCTCGTATTAAGGCCGAGTTTACTCGTGCACATAATATATTACCCATGGATCATTGTGCTAAAGTATCAACACAATAAGAAAACGTTTGGTCAGTTTTCCATATATACTTAAAATGTAGTCCATTTTAAACAAAAGAGAGACACTTTGAGTGATCTCGACCACAATATGACTTGGATTGAGTCGCGGTTGACTCGTACACATCACATATCACCAATGGATCGTTGTCCTAATGTTTTAACAGAATCCAAAATTCAATTCATAATTTGATCAATTTTTCGTATACCATATGTTTTTACTAGAAATGATGTCCATTTTAAACAAAATACATACACCTGGAGTGATACCGGCCACACCATGCCACAGATTGTGGTGAGTTTAACTTGTACACGTCACAAATGACCCATGAATCTTTTTCATAAAGTGTCAACATATTCCAAAAGTGTTTGGTAGGTTTTTCGTATGTCGGTTGTTATATTCACTTAAAATGATGTCCATTTTAAACAAAAGAGAGACACTTTGAGTGGTGTCGGCCACACCGCACCTTGTATTGAGGCGAGGTTGACTCTTACACATCACATATGACCCAGGGATTGTTATCCTAATGTTTCAATGCAAACCGAATGCGTTTGGTTGGTTTTTTATATGTACTTAAAATGTTGTTCATTTTAAACAAAAGAGAGATACATAGACTGATCCCGGCCACACCATGACTCATATTGGGCCTGGGACGGCTCATACACGTCACATGTGACCCAAGGATCATTGTGATAAATTATCAACAGATTCTGAATGCATTTGGTCGGTTTTTCGTATGCAGTTGTTCTTTTCACTTATAATCCTGTCAATTTTAAACAAAAGAGAAACATTTAGAGTGGTACCTTCCACACCGCGTCTTGGATTTAGATAGGGTTGACTCCTAAATGTCTCAAATGACCCATGGATTATTGTCTTAAAGTATCAAGACAATCCGAATGCGTTTGGTCGGTTTTCCGTATGCCAGTTGATGTTTTCACTTAAAATGATGTCCTTTTGAAACAAAAGACAGACAGTTTGAGTGGTGCCGGCCACACTACATCTTAGATTGAGGCGGGGTTGATTCATACACGTCACATATGACCCATGGATCATTTTTCAAAAGTAACAACACAATCAGAATCCATTTGGTCAGTTTTCCTTATATACTTTAAATGTTGTCCATTTTAAACAAAAGAGAAAAACATAGAGTGATCCCAGCCACACAGTGACTCAGATTGAACCTGGGTTGGTTCGTACACGTCACATATGACCCATGGAATTTTGTGATAAATTATCAATAGATTCCGATTGCGTTTGGTCGGATTTTCATATGCCAGTTATTCTTTTCACTTATAATCATGTCCATTTTAAACAAAAGAGACACAATTATAGTGGTACCGGCAACACCATATCTCGTATTTAGATGGGGTTGACTCATACGCGTCTCAAATGACCCATGAATCATTTTCCTAAAGTATCAACACAATCTGAATGTGTTTGGTTGGTTTTCTATATACCAGTTAATGTTTTCACTTAAAATGATGTCCTTTTGAAACAAAAGACAGACACTTTGAGTGGTTCCGGCCACACCGAATCTCATATTGAGGAGGGGTTGATTCATACACGTCACATATGACCCATGTATCGTTGTGATAAAGTATCAACATAATCAGAATATGTTTGTTATGCTTTTCTTATGTACTTAAAATGTTGTCCATTTTAAACAAATGGGAGGCACTTAGAGTGATCTCGGCCACACCGTGCCTTGGATTGAGGCATGGTTGACTTGTACACATCACATATGACCCATTGATCGTTCTCCTAAATCATCAACACATTTCGAATGCATTTGGTCAATTTTTTGTATGTCAGTTATTATTTTCACTTAAAATGATGTCCATTTCAAACAAAAGAGAGACACTATGAATGTTGTTGGCCACACCACGCCTCGGATTGAGGCGGGGTTGACTCATACACATCACATATGACCCATGGATCGTTGTTCTCAAGTATCAATACAATTATAATCTGTTGGGTCGGTTTTCTGTATGCTAGTTGTTGTTTTCACTTAAAATGAATTCCATTCTAAACAAATGAGATACACTTTCAGTGGTGTCGGCCACACCGAACCTCAGATTGAGGTGAGGTTGACTCATAAAACTCACATATGAACCATGGATAGTTATCCTATGGTTTCAACGGAAACCGAATGCGTTTGGTCGGTTTTCTATATGTCCTTAAAATGTTGTGCATTTTAAACAAAAGAGAGACACTTAGAGTGATCCCGGCCACACCGCGACTCGGATTGAGCCCAGGTTGGCTCATACACATCCCGTATGACCCATGAATCATTGTGACATATTATCAACAAAATCCGAATATGTTTGGTCATATATCCGTATGCCAGTTGCTCTTTTCATTTATATTCATGTCCATTTTATACAAAAGAGACACAATTAGAGTGGTACCGGCCACACTGCTTCTCGGATTTAGACGGGTTTGACTCGTACACGTCTCAAATGACCCATGAATCATTTTCCTAAAGTATCAACACAATCAGAATGCGTTTGGTCGGTTTTCTATATACAGGTTGATGTTTTCACTTAAATGATGTCCTTTTGAAACAAAAGATAGACACTTTGAGTGGTGCCGGCTACACCGCGTCTCAGATTGAGGCGGGGTTGATTCGTACACGTCACATATGACCCATGGATCATTGTGATAAATTATGTTAGTTGTTTATTCAAATTATTTAAATACACAATTTGAAACATTTCAGAGCAAACAATGCCATGCCCAATGAATACATCCCTTTTATAACATACCAAGAATCTATGACATTGATTAGATGTGTAAATGTTATTTACATTGATTATCATGATGAAAATAAAATAAAATATATATTATAGATTTTCTAGTAGTTAATGAAATCAAGGACGGTGGGGGGCTATCCGGGGTGGGGAGGGCTGTTCGGGGGGCTGTCCGGTGGGTGTCCGGGGGGCTGTCCGGGGCGTATTTGGGGGGTTGTCCAGGGTCCAAGTAGGAGGGTGGGGGGGGGGGGGGATTTCCGGGGGCTGTCCGAGGGGCTGTCTGGGGGGTTGTCCAGGGTTTAGGGAGGAGGGTGGGGGTGGCTGTCCAGGGGATGTCCGAGGGGCTGTCCGGGGGGCTGTCCGGGGTCCAAGGAGGATGGTGGACAGTAGTCTAGGGTCCAAGAAGGAGGGGGCTATCCAAGGAGTTCCCAAACACACAACCACTAAAAGACAACAACATCCATAAAAGCAGACAATATACAAAAATAAATCAACTCCAATACTATACTACGGGCCTAGATAAAACCAACAACTAGAATATATTAAACATCAAATCTCATTAATATTAATAAAAACATTAACAGATCAATTTGTACCACATCACCATCAGCATCATCACCATCATCAACACCCTCTTCCTCGTCCCCATCATCATCCTCGCCCTCCTCCTCTCCCTCATCTTCGACATCAGACTCCTCGACATCATCATCATCAAGCTGGAAATCGACATTACCACCACTAGAACTGCCACCTAGTGCCCCATATATAGAATGTATCAATGAAATATATTAATCAAAATATGGTATGGCCTCTGTTGGAAGTGTTGGACGTAGAACTTCAATAAATTTCATAAATGCACTGTTTGCCCTAGCAGACCGTTCTGCTGTCTCTGTGGCCCTTTTCGCAGCCTGTTCTACCTGTGGCCTAACTTTCTGCATCTCGGTGGCACTAAAACCCGTACCTGAGGAGGGCCACTACCTCGTCGGGGCTATCCTATGTCAGCAGTGTACTCTTCCAAGATGCTCCTCTGCCAACAACTGATGAAAGTGATCAATAGGCCCAAAATTATATGGTTCTTGGGCATCGAGGGCCTCTAAGGTAGCCTGTTAGAAATATAAATATATTATTAAGATACAAAATAGATATTAAAATATAAAATAAATATATCAAAACATACAATCTACTGCTGAGTCGCTTCATTGACGACACTTCCATCCTTTTTCCGTCTACTCGAGAAAAATAGTTCTGCTCGAGGCACACATCCTTTAATATTATGTATTTGCCTCTACAATGACATTGAAAACTAATGTTATATGATAACTTTATCAAATGATTAAATAACTGAGGAAACAAAAGAAAATGTAAGTCTTAAAGATAACTTATAAACAATTGTCATACCTGTTTCCTCTCATGATCCGACATCGAAGTACATCCTAGTGTGTGGAGGTATTTTTTTGCATCAATGTTTTTTTTTATTTTTTCCAGATGATTCCTAAATAAAATTCTATAATTCAAAGGATATTATTGCTAAAAAACATGGAATTTATTATTTAAATACCTTAAATTTAATTCATACTTTAAATTGGGTACTCGTCCAATGAGTAATCATCTGACGATACTGCTCTATAGGAAAATCATCCACGACTGGTACAACCTCTAACTGTGTGCCCACTCTAGCATGCCAGCCAATATAAAACTCATTCTTTTAGGCTCTCCAAAGCTTTCCTAAATCCTTTAGATGATCCGGTCGTGCACCCTCACCATCGGGAAAATTAAATCGATACTATCATCAAAATATTAATTCATATAAATAAAAAAATAATTCATGGAATTAAATACAAAATATTTTTTTACCCATATCTCTACCCAAGCTATATCCTTGACCTCATGTGGAAAATGTCTCCATGATAGCAGGATGACGGGAATGATGTTGGAGTATTTGGAAAGCATCGCAAAAAAACTCCGACATTGCAGCCATATTTTCTCAACCATTTGGTTGTCTTCACTGTAATCCACCATAACCTGTGTGTGGCGGTTTCACACCAACCGCATGCGTGTACGCCCCTTCCCCCACCTCATGTTAGTAGATGTATCTGTCATGAAAGAAAAACAAATATTTTATCAAAACATGTTATAATGAAAATATATATTACTATAAATTTTTTTTAGGGTTCTATAAATATACCTGCGCCTGTCTGATTGCTGAGCGCCACTGGATCCACAAAAACTGATGGAACACCCTCTGGTGGAATAGGAGTCGAAGACAATGGAATATAGAAGCTCAGAGAGACAAAAGTAGAAGGAAAAAAATATGGGACAACTGTATGGCCGGATTCTGATTGGGGAGTGGGAATCATCATGGGATATGAAAATGATGGTCCAGAAGATGAAAAAGGTGGAAAAAACATGGGAGGCCAAAATATCCCATGTGTCCCTAACAACACACTGGGATCCGAATGTGGGAAGTATGGCATGTCAGTGGGAGGGGAAGGGTCTCTTCAGGTACGTGTAGCTGCTCGTCCACCTCTGGTACGAACCCTCCTCATACCACCGGCCTGAGTACTAGGACCAGTACTAGGCTCCTCGTCGAATAACTGTCGACGTATAGGTGGATCCTACAAATATGATTACAAAAAAATTAATCACATGACATTATATATTCTTTAAATATATATATTTGAAATAATTTACTCACTGTAAGCACTAATGGTGGAATTCCCAACTCCACCATTTGATGATTGTTCTCTATCATATTTTTCCTTCGTCTCTCCTCAATTGGATGCATTCCCTGCATATGAAAAAAATGTAATTAATTAGAAAAATGAAACTAATGTGTAACCCAAAAAACTAAATATATGAAGGAATAAGGGGATTCATTGGTAATTTAGCTATCAATTGTTTTAGAAGAGCTTGAATGGATTTAATAAATCATACAAGTTGTAATATTCACCAAGTTAAAAATATTGTTTGACTAGGTTTGAATACAGTTCAATTCCAAAATAGAAAATGCAATTAAAATAAAACTGCAAACAATAAACATTGAAAATTCACATAACGGTCAAGTCAGCTAAAACATATTTGTGATCAATACTAAATCAATTTGATTATTACCAATCTTAACAAGGAAACTAATGTGTAACCCAAAAAACTAAATATATGAGGGAATAAGGGGATTCATTGGTAATTTAGCTAATCAATTGTTTTAGAAGATCTTGAATGGATTTAATAATTCATACAAGATGTAATGTTCACCATGTTAGAAATATTGTTTGACTAGGTTTGAATACAGTTCAATTCCAAATTAGAAAATGAAATTCAAATAAAACAATAACCAATAAACATTGAAAATTCACATAACGGTCAATTCAGCTAAAACACATTTTTGATCAATACTAAATCAATTTGAATATTATAAACCTTAACAACCCAAATCGAGGTAAAACAAAAGAATTGAGAACATGGATGAATGATTCTATATATTTTCAACCACAACTTCAAGTTTACAATCAACTATGAAAATTGAACTATTGGAGTCATCAAAAGAAATAAATGGATTGGTTCCAATGGCACTAGGGACAGTCCCAATTCCATCATCCCCATCATCAAAAATATGTCTTGGAATTACATCAACTATGACACCAAATTCAGGTCGATGATGGTCTTTGACATAAAAAAATTGTTTGGCTATTGATGCCAACACATATGGTTCTTCGATAGAAAGTGTGCTAGTCATATTAATTATTCGAAATCCACAATCATCAATAAATGTTCCATGTCTAGTCATTGAATCAATCCAATGGAATTTCATCATTGTGACTCGTCCATGAGAGTAATAATCTAATATTATTATTTTCTCAATGACTCCATAATAACCCACATTTTCAAATCATGGTCTACTATCTGATGCACTGGCATAATAATCTGTTGTGGCAGTAACCATAACACCATCATGTTGTGATCTCATGTTCTTTGCTCGTTCAGTGACAATAAATTTGTACCCATTCATAACAATTGATTTACAGTCACGAATCATGGTATTAGGACCAAAAGACAATGCTCTTAATTCCTCAGAGAAAGAGTCAGCGGAAAAACTCAATACCTACAATATAAATGACCGTTTAACATAATTAAATATTAATATAATTATTTTAAACCGTAATATTTTTACCTTCAATTTTAACCAAGCAGAAAACTCTTTGCTATGCAAAGTCTCTCTCCTTCTCATCGATAAGAAACGAATTTTCCTATTTATCATTGTTTTATGTTCCCTGTAGATTAAAAATATGAATAGTTTAATAGATATATATGTAATATATACATATTCAATTTAGATTCCTGATATAGTCATCGATCAAATCTCAGTTGAACAAAAATATGTAATGTGCCATCTCCCGCTCTTCATGGTTTAATGTCTTTAATGTATATGATCCATGAATTCCTCCTATTTGAGGAAGTAATGGAAAACTAGGTTCAATTTAATCATACTATTTTTCTTAATTTCTCATTGGTCTGTTCATTCTTGTAGTAAGATCAGACAAATACATCGAGCAGAAATCCATACATTCTTGAGCTAGGTAAATTTTCAAGCTAGAACCTTCGGGATGATTCCTATTTCGGACATAAGACTTTAGTGTGTATATATTTATTTCATTTGGATACATCCAATGAAAAGAAATAGGTCCTATGAGAAGTATTTTAGTGGGAATGTGGATAGTCAGATGCAGCATGCATGTGAAAAATGATGGAGGAAATATTTTCTCCAACTCACACAAAATTAATGGGGCATTTGTCAACATTTTTTGCAAGAAAGACATGGACAACATCTTAGAACAAATATCTCTACAAAAATGGAACAACTGAATAACAGTTACCCTTACATTATTGGAAAAAAGATGATGGATTGCTATCGGAAGCAGCTCATGCAGTAGAATGTGATAATCATGTGTCTTTAATGATTTTAGCTTCAAATTTCTTCTGTTGACCCATTTATATATTTTCTTGAATAGCAATCCGGAACTCTAATAGTCTTTAATACTTCCAAAAATTGTTCTTTTCCATAGGTGTCATCACATAAGAAGCACATGGAAGTTTCCATTTATTTTCACTGATACGCACAGGATGCAATTCTGGTCTAATGCCCCAATCCACCAAGTCACACTGAGATCGTAAATCTTCTTTTATCTTCCCCTTGACATTTAGATGAACCGAAATAAACTTTTCACATATATTATTTTAAATATGCATTACCTCTAAGAAATTACCTAACAAATTGGTTGACTAATAAGGATAATCAAAAAAGATATTCCTTTTCCTCCAATTGTAATAGGTTTCAGTGGAAACATTCTTTCTCCTTCCGGATTTCATTTGGCCCTTCTTGAATGAAAAACAGAAATAATTCAATTCATTAAGCACATCAGTTCCAGACATATGCTGAGGTGGATCATCATTCTCTATGGTACTATCAAATATTCGATGATTTGTTCTATATGGATGATCATTTGTCACGAATTTTCGATATCCCATAAAACTAGAACTACAACGATGTTTCAGTCTTCTGGATCGTGTATTCTTCAAAAAAACTGGGCATGATAGTTTTTCCTTCGTTCTCCATCCAGACATCATTGCATAAGCCAGAAAATCATTGATCGTCCTCATAATCACATCACGCATCTGAAATATTTCTTTCGAACATGCATCGTATGTGCGCACACCCACATCCCAAATAAGTTTCAACACATTTATTAAAGGTTACATGTATACATCAATATCAATACTGGTATCATAAAGACCAGATATGAGTATACTCATGAATGTGAAAGGTTTTTTCATACACAACCATGAAGGAAGATTATAAATGTGTATAAAAACTGGCCATGTTTTTTGCGATGTAAGAATCTACCCAAAAGGATTAAAACCATCGCATGAAAGACCCAGCCTCACATTACATATGTCAGCTGCAAAATTAGGTTGTCGGGCATCAAATATATTCCATGAAAATATATCTGCAGGATGAACCAACTCATTATTAGTTTTCATTCTCTCAGTATCAAGCCATCTCATTTTTATTGATATGTCATCAGACATATAAATATTCAGGAGTCTAGGGATCAATGGAAAGTGCCACATTACTTTCTATGGAATGAAGGATGGTGTTCCATAAGATTTTGATTTCCAACAGGATGTGCCACATTTTATACAATCATTTCATTCAGCGGTTTCCTCCCATAATAAACTACAATCTTTCGGGAAAGCATGAATTTTGTTTCTTAAAAATCCAAGTTCTTCAACTAACATCCATTCCATACAGTGGTTTTTGGGAATATATGAATCATCTGGAAGTAAATCCTATAAGAGGGTAAGAATGTAAATGATTGCTATATTAGAAATCCCATACATAGTTTTCCAATGAAACAATCGGATTAAAAATTCCATCCTTTTCATTTTATCGGATTATCTATATAATGGAGTCGTGTCACCATCATAAAATATTTTCACCCTATCAATATCATCATTTTCACTAGAAGAATCAGCTGTCCTCATATTGAAGTCTTCTTGATTCAAAATCCTTTATTTTTCATGATGATGAATAAACGGAAACCGATCATCTAACAAATTCTCTATTCCAGTCCATTCTTTTCGATCATCACCAATTTGAGATTTAATTTTCTCCCCATTGTGATACCACACATAGTAGTTTTCTTGAAAACCATTTTTGGTTATATGGTAGCTGACTTATTCATGGGTCAACCAAGGTCTACCAACACAATTGGAACATGGGAAGTGTATGTGACCACTATTTGAAGCATTCTGAAATAAAAAAACTATAAATCTCTCCAAATTGTTTTGAAAATCGCTTGAGATCCGATCGGTTTCATACATCCAACTTCTTCCCATTCTGTAAAAATAATTTATATAAGTCATTTTTTCATAAAAAATTCAATAGGATTGAACTTTAATAGAAAATATATTTATGTAAATGATAAAGGAAGAAGTTTCTAGTCAATGTAGTGAACTATTAAAATAATGTAATGAACATGTACTCATAAATTAAATTAAAATTTATTTATATTCATTTTAATTAGGTCTATAAGAGGCACATGCCTCAGGTCCCATCATGTGTTATAGGAATCCCAAATCATTCACTCATGGTCAATAACTCATTACTGGCACCTCTATGGCCATACCTTTCATTACACAATCACTTCCCCAAGTCAAGAGCACCCCATGGGTGAATAAATTTTAGGCTTCTACACTAATAGGTTGTTCATGGATTGTAAAAATATTTAATTTCATTAATTATAGACAAAAACATTTATTATTAAATTTGAAATTAATAATAAAGTATGTCAATGATAACAACAATACTGAATTAAACTTGTGACTTATCTAACATTTTTATGGATGTCTACACATACCAGCATGGGTAGTGAGAAGCACCCCACCCTCATAAAAGTGAGTATTGGCCAAGAAGGACACATAATATACAACATAAAATGAGAAGCATATTTAATTGAACCTAAAGTTATATTAGTACAGTCATCTTGGGGGAAATGAAATATATGATTCTGGTTAACTAATGAATTCAAAAGCTCATATTCTATATGTTGGACACTATCTAAGGTAAGAAATCATGTGAGTATGGGTTTAAATCATTCAATTTCTTACAGACTATTAAGAATGAAGGCTTAAAGTAATGACTTGAGTTTACTAATACCATTTCAACCGTTATACACACCATTTGAACCCTTATACACACCATACAAACCCTTATACCATAACGTCATTATTACAACCATTAATAAAAACTTATTAAACAACATCACTTGTTAAAGATAATAAAATTGAACATAAATCATTAATAATATTGGATATATCAAGTAAAATGAATTCATACTATATTACATCCTAAATGACCACCCACAACCATGATTAATGACTACAAAGCTCCCCTTTCGGCCAAATCAAAAGTGAAAACAAAAACACATAGTTTCAGAAAACAAATTCATTCGTGTGAATAATAATAATCTCTTGGTCCTTATGATATTGGAATCACACAGTCATGATTTTCGAGATGAAGTTGTATCCATGAAACCATATGAGAAACACGATTAAATACATGCATTTTTCTGATTTTACCAAGCATTTTGAGGAACCTGAAATCATTGAAAATGGTCATTGTGTTTTAAAAAGATGATTTAATAACACATGTATGATGTCGAAGGCAGAATGATTAATGGTTACATTAGAAAAACTAATATTCACTAATATTGTGAATTTGAAATTCTGTGAATTAGTTTCATGAAGAAGGAAGAAGTACTAATTAGGGACCACATACTATTTTTCAAAGTTCAAGAAGATACTCCATATGTTCTATTGTGAAAAGGATAAGTGAAAAGTGGGTCATTTTATGTATATATATATATTTTGATAGAAACATTAAACATACTTGTTATGTAACACACATAGTGTACAAAAATTAAGATGAACAAGATCTTCATGTTTGAAATGATCTTAATGAGAGGAGTGATTTTCATGAAATAATATCAATAAATATTAAAAACAATTTCTTATGGGTTCATATGAATGAAGCTGTAATATTTAAAGAATTGAGATTAAAAAAACTATGAATCCTTAAAATTAGAACACAATAAAGAGACATGATGCCCTTATAAATGTAAATGTGTAATGAAAACATTAAATAGACATACAACGATGTAGTGATTTGATTACACAATTTGTCGAGTAGTAAATCATAAAATTATATAAAAACCCTAAAAATTGGGAATAATGAAATTATTGAGAAAAGAAGGATATACTTGATAAGAAGTGGACCTATATCCTTGATAAAATATAGAAGGAGTCTAACCTCACAACAGCTGATCCGATAGAAGAGGTGGAGCTTCTCAAGTGTTTCTATGAAGGAATCTCTTTTGGAGAGAAGCGGAATGGTTCTGGAATTGTGGGGAGCCGGTTGCATGGGTTTGGAGAATTTGGGGCATATTTTTCCAATGGTTTTTAAAAAACGTTGGAAAACCCCAATATTTCCCAAAGGTTAACTGAAATTGTTGAGAAAGCTCATTTTATCCCAATATTTCCCAACGGTTTCATCATACCATTGGTAAAATGGATTTTTTACCCATCTTTCCCAACAGTTTCATAAAACTGTTCAGAAAAGTCACTTTTTAATGATATTTACCAACAGTTAATGAAAACCATTGGTAAAGATAACCTATACCAACGGTTCAACGAACCATTGGTATACAAGTGTTGGGAAAAGTCTAATTTCCAGTAGTAAAAACCGTGGTTGTGTATCAGATATGCTATCGAACATAGAATCCCCTTTAAAGAAAAATTAATATTTAATTCAAAAATATTAATAAATATGAAAATATTGTATTTCTTCATTTACCTAGGATGTTACATCATTCCCACATTTTGGGAATTGCGTCCTCTCAAATTTATTAACATACCAAATAAATGATGGTATTTACCCCTCATAGAATTTTTAGATTCCCAGGTTGCCTCTTCAACCATATGGGTTTTCCATAAAACCTTTACTTAGTGAATTACCTTATTCCGTAACACTTTCTCTTTCGGTCAAGAATTTGGACTGGTTGTTCCTTATAGGAAAGATTCTCTTCCAACTAAACTACCTCTCGACTTAAATCATGATATGGATCTAGCTTATACTTTCTCAACATCGAGACATGAAAAACATTGTGTACCTGGGATAAGAATGAAGATAAAGCCACTCTATACGCAACAGATCAAACATTCTCTAGGATTTCATATGGTCCAATAAACATTGGAAAAAACATTAATTTATTGCTAAAACACATCACACTTTTCCATGGAGAAAATTTGAGAAAAACATGATCACCTACTTCAAAATAAAGATCCTTCCTTTGGTTATCTGCATAACTTTTCTGTCTACATTGAGATGTTCTCATGTGCATTTGAATCAACTGAACTTTTTCTGCCATCTCTTCTACCAATTCTGGTTCCATCAGTTTCCTTTCACCTACTTCATCCCAAAAATATGGAGCTAGACAAAGCTTTCCATATAACGCCTCAAATGGAGCCATCTGTAAACTGAAATGAAAACTATTATTATAAGAAAATTCAACCAAAGAAAGATTATGGTCCCAAAATCCCTGGTAATCTAGTGAACAAGCACGTAGAATATCCTCCATAGTCTGAATTGTTTGTTCTGACTACCCATCTGATTGAGGATGAAAAGCTGTACTAAAATTTAATTCAGTACCCAATGACTTCTGAAGGCCCTTCCGAAAGTTATAAGTAAACCTGGGATCATGATCAGATACAATGGAGAGGGGAACACCATGAAACCTGAAAATATCTTTAAAATACAACTGAGATAGCTGATCTAGAGAAAAATTTTCTCCAATAGGATGGAAATGAGAATATTTAGTCAACTGATCAACAATAACCCATATTGCACCTTTAGCTTGAGGTGTCTTTGGTAATACCACAATGAAGTCCATGGATATATTTTCCCATTTGCACATTGGCACTGGTAAATACAGAAGCATCCTTTTCGGTAATTGCCGCTCAGATTTACCCTACTGACAAGTTAAACACTTCAGAGTAAAATCATCAATATCTCTTTTCATTCCATCCCACCAGTAATACTCTCAAAGGTCTCTATACATCTTAGTACTACCAGGAAGAACTGAAAATGGGGAAATATGAACATCACATAACAACTCATTCTTCAACAGTGAATCACAGAGAAAACATAATATCTTTCCAAACATCATAACACAATCATTATCAACATTAAAATCAAGAAACTTACCATTTTGAACAAACTCTACCTTTTTCTACAACTCACTGTATTCCTTCTGTGCTTTCTTAATTTTGTATGAGAGAGATGATTTCACTGACACCTAAAACAAAACAGAATAATTTCCTATACATACAAATTCTGTGCCAAAGTTCATCAAATCAAAAACAAAAGGATCATGTTCCAAACGTAGACCGGTTAATAAAGCATTACTTTTTAGAATCAAAGCATCATCCACTTTATTTGATTTTCCCTGAAGGTAAAGGATCGTAAAATCATAATCCTTGATTAATTCCAACCATCTCCTCTGTTTCATGTTCAATTATTTTTGAGTGAATATATACTTCAAACTTTTGTGGTCAGTATATATTTCACATTTTACTCCATACAAATGATGCCTCCATGTTTTTAAATAAAAAACAACAACAGCTAATTCCAAATCATGTGTAGGATAATTTAACTCATGAGGATTCAACCAACATGAAGCATAAGAAATTACCTGATCATTTTGCATAACGACACAACAAATCCCTTTCAACGAATCATTACTTTAGATGAAAAATTCACCATCTCTGGATGGCAGTGCCAAAACCAGAGCATTCACCAATCTTCTTTTCAATTCCTAAAAACAATCATCACATTATTTTATCCAAATGATCTTAACGCCTTTTCGAGAAAACCTAGTCATTGGAATACATAAATCTGAGAAATTATCAAAACAAATCCAGTAATAACCTTCCAAACCAATAAAAATACGGATCTCAACTATATCTATGGGTCTTGGCCATTCATTAACAACTTCTGTTTTAGCAGGATCAATAGTTATGCCATTTGTTTGAAACAATGTGACCAAGGAAATAAATTTGTTGTAACCAAAACTCACACTTGCTAAATTTCCCAAGTAGTTTATTTTCTTTTAAGGTTTGAAATACAACCCTTAAATGACTTTCAAGATCCTATTTACATTTTGAATAAACAAAAATATCATTAATAAATGAAACCACTAATTATTACATGAGTAAACTAAGCCATCAATGCCCCAAACTATTCAATTCTGATTCTGACCATCTTAGAATGCATATTTGTAAGGTCATTTCCCTCTGTATGCCATCCCTATACAATTGCAATGTTTCCTCTACAAAAAACCATTATTAACACAGAAATATCTTAGGTGAAGAAATATGGTAATCTCTAAATTCTATATCATTTCAATATTAACAACATAATTTATGGTTATTAATTTAACAGTACCCTAACTCCTAATGTTATCCAAACTGACATATGATACCAACTATAATGACTCGGCCTTAAATATTACATAATATTGAATTAAATAAATAATTCAAATTAAGGATATTTGTAGGTTTAGAGTTTTCGAGAGTAAGGGAATAGTAATTACATTACATCTAAAAAATACAAAGTAGATACTCCTACTCAGTTTCCATTTTTTTCACAAAATAAAAACTATTTAAAAAAAATCCATATCTAGTTCCATGTTTTAGACAACATGAATTTTTCTTTATCCCATCCTTGACCCTATTTTTCTTTAAGTCCTGTGAAAAACATTTCAAAACATGGGATGAGCATAAAAAGCTTAGTAAGGGATACACAAATAAGGAAAACTATTATTTTTTCAAAACAACTAGTAAACCATGAATACTTTATCATAAGTAATACTTTTCACCTTTATAAAGTTGTAAATACTCTTAACTGAATAAAAGATCAATAATTACCCTTTTGTAACCAAACGTTTACCATAAAACCCATATAAAGAACACAAAACATATAAAGGTAACTTGGGAAATAAACATACTTAAATGGATTAACTATACGGTTGACTTCCACACATATCACTTAATGGAATAGTGATATGGCCGACTTCCATACCCAATGCATTGGAGTTTATAAGGTAACCACCCATCCTGGTTTTCACGGCACCACCCGTCATTTGGTATAACACCCCGAGATTTTCGGAGAAATATTATTATTTATTTCTTTGATGTCTTGTGTTATACGCTACAAGAATATTAGCTTACACTATCTAAAACACCGTATTAGCTTAAAGTATACAGAAACACTATTCAAGGATTATGTTTCATGCCAATTAAACCTTCCTCGAGAGCGTGTGTTATACACCATACCGAGTTTCACTAAATGAGATATTATTATAATAGTATTATGAACTAGCCGTTATGAATAGTAATACCCACTTTTTGAAATTTTATAAATTTTATCTATCAAAATAGACTTAATTTTTGGATTCAGAATATCAAAATTAGCCTTGGGTGAATTTTTGGTATTTTTCTGAAAACTTTCAATTTTTGATGAATAGTGAAAACACTTGGTTACTATTTAAAAACTGACTTTTTATTTAAATAAATATTTGTTTTATTTAAAGTTAATTTAGTTAAAAAAATTATACATAATACCTATATAAGTACAATTCAATTCCTTGGAATTACTTTAGAATAATTTTAGATATATAAAAATTTTGTTGAACTTTTAACCGTCTTTTACCCATCTCCTAGGAGAATTTTCAAATTCACATAAAACATAATTTTACCGCATTTGTGAGTGGAACTTCAAAAATATGAGAGACACGATTAATATCAAGAAGTAAAATTTTGTTCAATGAGATAAAAATAATTTTTTGTGAATAGTAACTTTTTACTTTTATTTACCTCAGTTAAAAGTAAATATGGTAATTAATGGTTAAAATGATATTAATATTACCCTAACACATATCCTAATTCTATTGGACAAGTGTATATCGACCAAAAACAATCTTAGCAATAAAATATTATCATTTAGGTCCACTTGGATTAGATTAGGACATTTATTATTATTTATGTCAAAGAAGAGTTAAAAGAGTTAAAATCAAAGTTTAACAACTAAAACATTTTTAATATAGTGTTATTCATAAGATAAATTAGATTATAAATATTAATTAGAAAGATAAAAATATTTGATACATCATAGTATTTTATTTATAATTTTTAGACATTAAATAATTTTATTTATTTATGACACAATGGTGATGCATCAATTACCTAAATAATGAAATATTAAGATAATTGATATTATAAATACCCCAATAAATGTAATTTGAGACTTTTTATGAAATAAAATAATTTTATAGGTTAATATGACATTTTAGTATTGATTTAACTAACGTTTTTCGAACTAATCATGCTGTAATGATTTTCACAAAAATCAATTAACAAATAGTGTCAAAATTGACATAAAATAGTTTTTAAAACAAATATTATATTATTAATTGTTATTCTATTACCAAAAATCTACTGTTTGGCCAAATGACTTATATAAGGTTATATATATTAATAATTAACTACTTGGGGTTCTTTTGGCTTGTTATAGTATGTTTATTAACAATATAGTGTAAGAAAACAAGAAGACACGGTAAAAGTTAAATAATTTAACATAGAGTTAAATCTAAATGATAAGGTTAAAATAGTACCCTAAACGTGTCTAAAACATATTGGTTGAAATTATTTCGACCCATCCCCACTTTATCTTCTAAATAAATCAATTTTGAACCATTATAAACCGAATTTGTCTTTATTATAAAACAATATTTTATGTTTTTCTTAAAGTGCCCCTCTCCTCCCTTATAAAAAGGGAACCCATTCCCTCTTTTCATAACACCCTTTTGAGCCTTGAAGCTCGGAAAAACCCTGACAATTACTCTTCTAAACCTCTCTAGTTATATCATAGACTCAAAAGGCCAACTCTAGTGCCCTAAGAAGATGTTTAAAGGAGGTGCATCGAGGAAGAGATAATCTCTTCTACCGACTCTTTCAAGTATCTTTCTTCTTCTAGTTCCTCTTATTTAGTTGTTTCATTATAAAGTAATAACATCAGTATTAATTATATACTTATATGTTATTATAAATATGAAACAACCCTATTTCATCTTCTATCCATCCAACGTAAAACGAAATCACCACGCGTGCGTACGTACAGAATACCGTCTCCATACCGTGGTGTAATCTATTTTCCACCACCACCTTACATGGATGGGTATAATGGTGTAAATAAATAACTATATTTGATTTTTGTAAAGTGCTATTTATTCTGAAATATTTTACATACACTTCAATACAACTCCACGATCATGGTAATGATATCATCTCTCGTGCGTACATACGGACTACCGTCTCCACGAATGCGATGAGATTCATTTTCCATGATTAACCATTAAAGTATGATTATAGTTTATATATAATAAATAATCATTAATTAGATTTCATAATAATGATACTGTATTTATGTACATATATTTTTCATTTACATAATTCTATTTAATTCAATAAGGAATGGAAAATAGCGTTCATGCGTACGTACGACCTACTGTCTCTATGAAGGCTGTATTTTATTCCATTTATCGATCTATCATATATATTTATATGACGAATATATATTTTATATAAATCATGTTTTAAATTCTAGTATTATGTAAATCATGATATAAATAATAATATCAAGAATAACATGTCGAAACACGTACGATAAATGAAACGATTTTACCCAAAACACTGCTTTAACATGGAATTTACAAAAGAAAGGGTAATATAGAGTCATAAGTGAACCATATGTGATATCATTAAAATGAATATGATTCTGTAATAAGTCAATGATATTATTTAAATCATTATACAGGATTTTTAGATACATACGATGCGTATCAGATATAAGGTACGGGATAATTATTCCAATCTCATTCTTATCCGAGATTGTTTATTTATAAGTATTTACTCAGGTTATATTTATCATCCATGTCCCTATTTTCTAAAAATTGTTTCATTTATGTTTAAAGACATATTTACCCATTTTTGACATTTAATACATGGTACGTAAAGAATCATTCCTTTTTTTACGTTACAAGGTACTTTTTTGACTCTTCTGGAAAAAGTACGAGAAGAATGTTTTTTTAACTTATAAGACATGAATGGATTTTTACATTTTCATAATGCATTATTTTCATGAATATTACTCTACAAAATTTCATAAGTATTTTCAATAAAATCATTTTCATTTAAAATTTCATGGCATTTTGTGAAAAGAAAAGGATTTTTAAGAAGAAATGATATTTTCCTCAAGAACTCATTTCAAGTGTTTTATCAAAACCATTTTCCATATAAGATTATATTATTTCATATGTGTATGTTTCAAGTATAATATCTCTACAATTAAAATGGTTTTAATTTTCTTGTGATGAAATGATATCCATTTTTTAATATGGATTATGTTAGGATGCGATGATGTTTATGAAACCCATTTTTATTCTTTTGGTTATGATGAATGATTTATGTTTATATTGTGGCATAAGTAAAATTATTTCATTATGAGATGGGTGGGACCTATATCCCCCTCTAATGAATTAGGTAATGATTTATATCTCATGAGATAGACATGGCTGGAATGGCAGGTTAATCCGATTCAGTGATACGGGACTGGAACGAGGAGTGAACTCGATTCAGTAAGGGACTTTGTCCACTAAGATGGTCATGGAAGTAATGCCTTGGATACTATGGAAATCATATCAAGTGATTAATGGTTTTCCACAATTAAATGTTTTGTTCCCATCATATTTTATCATGATTGATGATCCATTATGATCTATGCCCTATGTAATTCCATGATTCATGTCATTGATCATGATTTTGATGTTTTAATATTATGTTTATGTTTGGAAGTTCAAATGTATATGGTTTGTTTTATTTACTCCATGCATACCCTTACTGAGCATTTTATCTCACCCTTTATAGGTTTTCTTTTCCCCAGGATATAAATAATGGTTTTAGGTATGTAAAAAAGGAAGATATCTATGGGAGATGTTGAAGATCCTTCACCATGATTAGAAGATTCTATTCTCGACTTTCCAAAGACACTATACTATTGCAGTCCTTTGGTGTCTGTTTTTTTATGTATTAGATATTATGCAACTATAATGTAATGACCATGTACGTCATTCTTCGGGTCTCTAGAGTTGGTATTAGAGGAAAGGTTTAGTTAACCTTTGGAAACTAGGATGCGAAAAATTTAGTGAGATCCCTAGAGATATTTCTAAGGTATGTATAGGGATGTCCCTAAGGATAAGTATAAGTATAGGTTATAGTCCAAAAATTATGGTAACGATATTAGAATTAAACCTAAGATGTTAGATTTTGAAGGTACTCCCCCTTTATTATGTTGTTTTTCTAGAATGATTTTTTCCTCTCACACTGTTCTTTTTGGGTTTTAGAAGATGGCTGGAACCCGAATGAACTATGTTGTTCAATGTAATGGAAAATGAAATGATTATCCTCTTGAGCACCCAAATGTGATGGGAGATGGAGTGAAAAATCTTATTTCTATACTTACACAAGATATGAATCATTTTAGATTTCCAAATGATCATAGAAGGGAACAATATTCTATTGAGTCCTTCATGAGGAAATGTCCACCTTCTTTAAGTGGGTCTTATGATACACTTGTTTCTGAACAATGGATTAGTACCATTGAAAATATATTTTCGATACTTCGATGTTCAGAGAATGAAAAAGTCATTTTTTCTATTTAGCGGTTATAAGGTGAAGCCAACCGGTGGTGGACTCTTGTTAAAAATACACAGCCCCATGATGAAATGGAATCCATTGAATGGGACGAGTTCAAGAACTTATATTTCAATAAGTACTTCCCTCATATTCATCGAAAAAAGATGGAAAAGGAGTTCCTTGAGGTTAAGAAAAAGGATGATGAATCTGTTGGTATATACGAAGCGAATTTTACAAGGCTTGAAAGGAATGCATCTGGCTTTATCATCCAACCTGAATATAATTTTGATCAATTCTTTAGTGGCTTAAAACCAAGTCTTCTAAGAGAATTATTAATAAGAGACTTCAGTAGGTATGATGAAATTGTGCGTTGTACTATCAAGGTAGAATGGAAGTTGGTGCTACATATCCATCTCAGGGTTTTGATAAGAAACGAAAGATGGAGTTCAAGGAGAAATATCATAATAATGGTGAAAAGAAGATGAATGTTTCTTTATTCTCAAAGTGTGGAATGAAGCATGGTGGGAATTATCTTAAAGGGACTAGAAAATGTTTTAATTGTTGAAAAGAAGGTCATCGAGCAGTTGAGTGTAAAAGTACAGGAAAAAGGGTTTCTAATGATGTAAATAAAGAAAAGACTGCAGAGAATGCACCACCAACACTTCAATGCTTCAAGTGAAAGGAAATGGGGCATTATGTTGATCAATGACCTAATCCAAGGGTTAATGATGATCAACGTGAGAAACCTCTTAAGGAAAAGGATAAAGGGAAGTCACATGCGATCACTATTTGTGATGTTGAGTATGAAAATGATGTTGTGTAATGATTAGGTTTTTATGTAATGGGATTTCAAAATAGTATCATGGAATCTCATTTATGGTATCGTAGAATTTTGGAATATCTATGTATTGGTTTTCAATAATTATATGGTACCAGTAACAATGAAAAGTGATTGAAATATTTTTTGAAAGAATATGATATGAATATAATGAAGGGATAAAGAAAAAATGAAATGATCTCATGACTGATATAAGGACAAAGTTATTTCATGGTTTGAGTATATAGAAATTTTGGGATTTTGGTACCTGGAATGTGTTAAATTTTGATAGAATTCATGTTTTCACTAAGGATCAATGGGTATTTCAAGAGAATACATGATTATGGTATTTACATGTTTGTAATGTGACCAACAATATATATCGTTTGATATATAATGGATAAATGATGGTATTAACATTCTCGGCAGATAACATTTCTAGTAATTGTTTTCTTTATACTATGAGCTTGGACAGAAGTATTTTGGACAAGCCTAATGATTGGAAAGGATTATATTGGACATAAGTTAGTATTGTTTATGGATAGAACTTTTTTCAATCATATTGCAGGAATGTTATAATATTTTAGTTTGAGAAAAAGGGACAACCTCCAGGACGAGTGACAACCCGTCGCATTGGACAAGGTTGTGGGAATCGAACGCACAAATGAAGTGCGATAGGCCTTTATCTCCTACCATTAGCTTATAATAAGTCCCTGGTTTGTATAAATTAGTTCATTTTATTAAGTGGTATGATAGATGAAGTATAAGTCCATTATTGGAACCATATACGATTAATATCACCATAAATGGACTTATGTATATAAATATTGCTAACATTATGTTTGAGACAGATGGAATGACTTATCATTCTATCGTGTGATCCGCTATCACTTCACAGAAGACAAATGCAACTTCATTTCATTAAGAGATGAAGTGGAAATTGTTCAAGGCATGAACAACAGTGATATTGTACCAAAATCAAGTATGTATTTCTATTAATTCAAAAATTCTTCAACATTAGAGAAATGATCTTGAAAACCAAAAATGTTGTCCTATTACCCTCATATCTGATGAATCAGATGTTACCTTAGATCATCAAAAATTTATGGATTTGTGATTGTTGGATTTTTCATATCCATGTTCTCTACCACTCTCTATCAGAACATGATGGTTAGATTTCTCTTCCATATCCATATTTCCACCTATGTTCTCTTATGCGAAAACCCAGTGATGAGTTAATTTGGGTAACTGTTATGTTTCTTACTTCACTTTTTAAAATGAAGTTTAAGTATTCCTTTTTACGATGTGGGATTCTATGAAAGAAACTTAAAAGTAGTAAACGATTTATAACCTCGACGAATTTCGAGGGCGAAATTCATTTTAAGGGGGGTAGAATATAACACACCGAGATTTTATGAGAAATATTCTTTTTAATTTCATTGATGTCTTGTGTTGTACGCTACACGAAGATTATCTTGCGCTATACGCAACACCGTATTATCTTACAATATACGCAAACACTATTCTAGGCTTGTGTTGCAGGCCAGAGCATCCTTCCTCGATATCTTGTGTTATACACAATATCAAGTTTCACTAAATGAGATATTATTATTATATTATTATGAAATAGCCGTTATGATTAGTAATACCCACTCTTTGAAATTTTTTAAATTTTATCGTCCACAATAGACTTAATTTGTGGATTCGGAATATCGAAATTATACTAGGGTGAATTTTTGGTATTTTACTGAAAACTTTCAAATTTTGATGAATAGTGAAAACACTGGGTTACTATTTAAAAACCGATTTTTTATTTAAATAATTATTTGTTTTATTTAAATTAATTTTTGGTAAAAAATTGATACATAATACCTATATAATTTCAATGTAATTCAGTGGAGTTAGTTTAGAATAATTTTAGATATATAAAAATTTTGTTGAACTTTTAATCTTCTTTTACCCAACTCCTGAGAGAATTTGCAAATTCACATAAAAAATAATTTTACCGCTTCCATGAGTGGAATTTCAAATATCTGAGAGACTTGGTTAATATCAAGTAGTAAAATTTGGTTCAATGAGATACAAATAATTTTTTGGTGAATAGTAACTTTTTACTTTTATTTACCACAGTTGAAAGTAAATAGGGTAATTAAGGGTAAAAATGATATTAATATTACCCTAACACATGTCTTAATTCTATTGGAAAAGTGTATCTCGACGAAAAACAATCTTAGGAACAAAATATTATCATTTAGGTCCACTTGGATTAGATTAGGACATTTAATATTATTTAATTCAAAGAATAGTTAAAAGAGTAAAAGTCAATGTTTAATAACTAATTTTTTTTAATATAGGGTTATTCATAATATAAATTACATTATAAAAATTCATTATAAAGCTATAAAGATGTCCAACATCATAGTATTTTATTTATAATTTTTAGACATTAAATAATTTAATTTATTTATGACATAGTGGTGATGCAATAATTAACTAAATAATGAAATATTAAAATAAGATGTTAGTATTTATTTAAATAAATTTTTTCTAACTAATCATGCTATTAGGATTTTCACAAAAATCAATTACCAAACAGTGTCAAAATTGACATAAAATAGTTTTTAAAACAAATATTATATTATTAATTGTTATACTATTCCTAAAAATCTAAGGGTAGGCCAACTGACTTATATAAGATTATATATATTAATAATGACCCACTTGGGGTCCTTTTGGCTTTTTATTGTAAGTTTATTAACCATATAGTGTAATAAAACAAGAAGACATAGTAAAAGTTAAATTATTTAACTTAGAGTTAAATCTAAATGATAAGGTTAAAATCGTAACCTAAACGTGAATAAAACATATTGGTTGAAAGGATTACGACCCATACCCACTTTATCATTGAAATACATAAATTTTTATCCATTATAAACCGAATATTACTTTATTATAAAATATTATTTTATGTTTTTCCTAAACTGCCCCTCTCCTCCCTTATAAAAAGGGCACCCTTCCCTCTTCTCTTCACACCCTTTTGAGCTTTGATGCTCAGACAATACCTGCCAATTCTTCTTCCCATCCTCTCTAGTTATATCATAGAGGTTTTGGTATTTTCAAAAGACCAACTCTAGTTCCATAGAATATGTTTAAAGGAGGTGCATCGAGGAAGAGGTAATCTCTTCTACCGACTCTTTCAAGTTTATTTATTCTTCTACTTTCTCTTCTTTAGTTGTTTCATTATAAAGTAATAACATAAGTATTACTTATATACTTATATGTTATTATAAATATGAAACAACCCTATTTAATCTTCTATCCATCCTATGGAAAACAAAATCACCGCCCGTGCGTACGTACGGAATACCGTCGCCATGCCGTGTTGTAATCTGTTTTCCACCACCACCTTAAATGGATGGGTATAATGATATAAATAAATAACTATATATGATTATTGTAAAGTGATACTAATCCTGAAATATTATACATACACTTCAATACAATTCCACGATCATGGGAATGATATCATCCATTGTGCGTACGTACGGACTACTGTCTCCACGAACACGATGATATTAATTTTCCATGATTAACCATTCAAGTATGATTATAAGGTATATATAATAAATAATCATGAAAGATATTACATTGTAATGATAATGGATTTATGTACATATATGTTTCATTTTTTTAATTCAATAAGGAAAATAAAACATCGTTCATGCATACGTACGGCCTACCATCTCCATGAACGGTGTATTTCATTCAATTTATCAACCTATCATATATATTTATATTCTGAATATATATTATATATAAATCATGTTTTAAATTCTGGAATTATGTAAATAAGGATATAAGTAATAATATCAATAACAACATGTCGAAACACGTACGATAAATGAAACGATTTTACCCAAAACACTGCTTTCACGTGGAATTTACAAAAGAACGGGTAATATAAATTTATAAGTGAACCATATATGATATCATAACAATGAATATGATTCTGTAATAAGTCAATGAAATTATTTAAATCATTATACAGGAGTTTCGGATACATACGAAGCATATCAGATATAAGGTAAGGGATAACTATTCCAATCTCATTCTTATCCGAGATTGTTTATTCGTATGTATTTACTGGGGTTATATTTATCATCCTTGTCCCTATTCTATGAAAATGGTTTTATGTCCATTTAAAGTCATTTAAACCCATTTTTTAATTTTACTAATGGTATGTAAGGAATCTTTCTTTTGTTTACATTATGAGGTAATTTTTTAATCTTTTCCAGAAAAAGTACGAGAAGAATGTTTTTTTAACTTATACGGCATGAAGGGATTTTTACGGTTTCATAATGCCTTATTTTCATGAATATTACTCTACAATATTTTATAATTATTTTCAACAAAATCCTTTTCTGTTAAAATTTCATGTCATTTTGTGAAAAGAAAATGATTTTGAAGAAGAAAGTATATTTTCATCAAGAATTCATTTCCAGTGTTTTATCAAAACCATTTTCCATCTAAGATGATATTATTTCATATGTGTATGTTTCAAGTATAATGTCTCTATGATTTACTTGGTTTCACTTTTCTTATGATGAAATGATATCCATTTGTTTTATATGTATTATGTTTTGATGGGATGATGTTTATGAAACCCATTTTTATTCTTTGGGTTATGATGAATGACTTATGTTTATGTTATGGCACAAGTAAAATGATTTCATGATGAGACGGGTGGGACCTATATCTCCCTCCAATGCATTGTGTAAATATTTATATCTCATGAGATATACATGGATGGAATGGTAGATTAATCCGGTTCAGTGATACAGAACTGGAACGTGGAGTGAACTCGATTCAGTAAGGGACTTTGTCCACTATGATGGTATTGGCAACAATGCCTTGGCTACTATGGAAATCATATTAAGTTCTTAATGGTTTTCCATAATTAAATGTTTAATTCCCATTCTATTTTATCATTATTGATGATCTATTATGATCTATGCCCTACGTACTGCCATGTTTCATGTCATTTCTCAATATTTTGATGTTTAAATATTATGTTTATGTTTTAAAGTTCAATTATATATGGTTTGTTTTATTTTCTCCGTGCTTGACATTACTGAGCATTCGAGCTCACCCTTTATATGTTTTCTTTTCCCCATGATATAAATAAAGGTTTTAGGTATGAAAAAAAGAAGATATCTATTGGAGATGTTGATGATCTTTCACCAAGATTAGAAGATTATATTCCGAGTTTCCAAAGACACTAAACTATTACGGTCCTTTTGTTTTTGTTTTTGTTATGTATCAGATATTCCGAAAATGTAATGTAATTCCCAAGTACGTCAAGATTTGGGTCTCTACATTTGGTTTATCACGTATCCTCCCGTAAAATGTACAGGTACCATTTTAAAATCATAACACATACAACAAATATAAAGGAAATAAAACATTTCCACATTTCAATCACAATATATCAAATAAATATTTTGAAACAAAAAATATTTTATCGAAACCTTTTTCAATACCAAAATATGTAAAATATTATATGGTATTTATTTTCCTTTTAAAAACATTAAGTCTTGTTGAGGAATCCAAAGATCAAATAATAATCGTAGTGGCAGAAAGGTCATTGTCACCGTTTATGTTAAAAAAACATTCCTTTTGTCTTATTGTAAAATGATTCATTGATAAAATATTCCTTTTTAATAAAAGTAAAATTCAAAGCGGTTTATACAATGTATAAAAGAAATTTTTGTATAAAACAAAATACGCCTCAATTAAAGGAGATTGAGATGAAGTCCCTTACAAAGATCATTTTGTAAATATAATTGATCAATTATATGTATTCGATATATTCACACATAAAGAAAGTATCAATACATGATAAGATATAAAAATTCATTTCTCACTTAATCAGAGAACGACATAATCAAGAAAGAGCAGATCAACCCAATGAACGGAAATTGTGTTAAGAAGTTCCCTTACCTTGTGTCTGACTTGACCTGTTTGTTCTTTAACGTCCTGAATAAAAACAAAAGTTAATTTACAGTGGATTCAGAACATTTTTCATGTTTATTATCCCTCTTATATAACTTATTACCATGCTATAAACATTACATAGTCATTATTGTTTATAACGGTCATTTAGTCGATATCTGGTACTTGAGTGTCAAAAATAGACTTCTTATAATTACATGTTGTTAATGTGGTCAAAATTTATTCATATCCAAAATTATATTCATGATTTAGATATCATATATGTCATATATATCAGGTATATACATGTATTTAAAATATTACATAACATTTAGATGTAAGAAATGAAATGCACCGTTCATGGAGACGGTAAGTTGTACATACACATGAACAATACTTTCAATTATATTTTGTATTTAATGGAATTAAAACATAATGATACATAGTTAAATTTTAATTCCAGTGTAGTATAATATATAATATCATTAACTCCATCCTTAATATGCACCACATATGGTATGAACGAGTCATATCACTTTGAGGGTGTGGTGGTCCGCACTTCCTCAAATGAAATTATCGTGTTTACCCATAATGGAAACCATAAAGGTATGATATAAATGGAAAATAGATAAGAATATATAAAACATAAACATAATATATAACATATATAAAATAGTTCCATCATAATGGACACCTAAGAGGCGGTAGGAGATAATTGAAAAATCATCGTTTCATGAGGCGTTAGTTTTCCACCCACATAAAATTATGCTCTTCACCAATTAGATGGAGGTTCATGTAAGTGTAGTTCTTATAATTCTCATAAAAAAATTCTAGTATATTGGGTATACTGGTATTGTTATATAAGAAAGGAATAAAAATAGTTTAGGGGTTGGAGAAGTAAAATAAAATAAAACAATTTAAGAGAAACCATTACATTTAATTCGGGTATCTTCCATTAGTTTCAAGAAAACAGACTATTTAATGTGATTTCTGCCTACGTTAAGGCTTATAGGAGGAGGAGAGTGATGTAGGAAGATTAATTTGGCAGATGTTGGACGATCCAAAAGGCTTGTGAGGTGTGAGGAATTGGTTATAAGTGGTCTCCTTTTATAATGGAGAGGAGGGTCTCTTTTGGAAAGTGTGAAAATATTATTTTATTATAAATTTATCATCAGGTTGAAAAGGTAAAAAACACATTAAGGTCAAAGATAAGATGACTAATATTCTAAATAAAATCATCCAATAGGAATTGGAAAGGTTTTGGATATTATTTTAGTCTTTATAAACTTATTTATTTAAATCATTTATTAATTATGTAAACACTACATCATTATTTTGTCATAAATAATTTTATTTATATGATGTCTAAAAATTATAAAATAATAGCATGATATAGGAAATATTTTTATACTTCCAATGAATATTTATAGTCTAAAATATAACTTAAATAACCCTATGTTAAAATTAATTTACTAAAAGGTATTTGTTTATGTAATTTTTTCTATTACTTTACGTAAATTAATCTAAAGTGTCATTATCACTTCCATGTGGCTCCATGGGGTCCCAAAATCGACCCAAGTATGACCATGGTCGGATATGTATCAACCAATAGGATTATGACATGTTTAAGTGTAATTTTATATTATTATAATATTGTTTTTGTCTACCCTTATTTACCTGATTTACCCTTTAACCACGGTAAATAAAATATTTACCGAAGTAAATATTTAGAAAGTATAAATATAAAAGTAACCTAGTTACACAATTGGTACCTACTGATTCCAAATATGGAATCCATTTTTACAAATTCAAAACACAAAAGTGGTAGAAATTAATTTAAAATTAATTCCTGCTGTCAAAACTGAAAGTGTGTTTTTAAGAAATAATAACTATCAAAAGATTGACACTTATTTATGTCCAATTTCAAAATGTATTTACTTATAATGACCATAATTGGATTAAATGGTAATAATATATTTCAATTAAACTTTAAAAATAATTAAAAATATAATCTAACCATATATATAAATAAGATTAAAAGGCATATTGGAATTAAAATACAATATTTTTCACTATTCATTAAAAATGAATTTTATCAGAAAAATACCAAGATTTTACCCAAAGTAAATTTTGATGTCCTGATTCTAAAGAAGTTTTTAATTTGGTCAAATAGAACATATAAATTTTAAAAAAACTAGATTTAATGAGGGTTCTCCATTAAAAGGCGATAAATTGACTTTTACGTGAATATTAGAGTATTTATGGTTATAATTGAATTATTTTATTATTTTAAGCCTCTGAATTTTATTGGATAAATGTAAAAACATTTAAAAAACATGTATAATCATATTTTAGTTAGTTTTGTTCATTCCTTCCAATACAACGTATAAGAGTTAACTGCCATTTAAAATAATAATATTATATTTTTAGTGTGCAAGGTAAGATTTCGAAGACACCCGTTGTTCTGTATCGGGTACGCTATCGAAAATTGAAACCCATTTAAAGAAAAATTAAAATTTAATTCGCAAATATTAATAAATATGAAAATATTGTATTTATTCATTTACCTGGGATGTTACATTCTCGGTATGACTCAAAGTGTATGTTTTCAATTTTAAAGTTACGTGTTTGTTCAAAACTCATGTCACTTACTAAAAAATTAGTATACACAATTATATTGTCATAAATTTTTTGGAGAATTATCCCTATTTCATTGTTGATGTATAAGAATTATATACACATCAATCTGACACATATTATTTCCATTATGACTGAAAGTGCATGTTTTTATTTGAAATATATATTTTTGTACAAAGAACATTTCACATACTCAAAACTAAGAAAAAATGATCTGATTTTATTGATAAATTATAAACATTATCTATAACATTTTTGAGGTTTTTGAATTGGTTATATCTCAATTTGACACACAGTGTGACCTGTATGACTCGAAATGTTTTTTTCAATTTAAAAGAGGCATTTTTAAAAAAATTAAATCTGAAATTAAATCCAAGAAAACACATTTAAAATTTTAATTTAGTACAATAAAATTATCTATATGTCATTTTTGTAATTTATCAATCAGTCACACATCAATCTGATGTACGGTGTCATCCATTGTACTCAATGTTCTTGTTTTCATTTTAAAATTACATTTTATTTTAAAATATTAACCTCAAGAAAAACCAAGAAAACCATGTTGATTTTATTTATATTTTATAAAAAAGTTCCATATATTTTTTTTGATGAGTACAAATCAGTGACACATCAATATAATACAAGATATGACTAGTATGTCTCAAAGTGGTTATTTTTAGTTTAAAAAAGAAATTCTAGTTGATATTTTGTGTCACTCACTTAAAACCATGAAAACACACTAAAATTTACTTAATAATTTATGAAAATGATTCGTAATTCATTTTTGAAATGTATGAATCTACTTAACATCAATTAGACACACAGTGTGGCCAATAATACTAAAAGTGCATGTTTTTATTTGAAATTTGCATTTTTGTTCAAAAAATTTCATGACATACTAAAAATTGAGAAACACATTATTATTGTACTTTATTTACTTTATGAAAATGATCCATAAATCATTTGTGATCTATGGAAATCATCCTCAACTCAATATGATGCACATGGTGACTCATATAACTTGAAGTGCATGTTTTTACTTTAGTGTGGAATTTTGGTAAAACATTAGTGTCACTCAATGAAACCTTTGAAAATGCATACATATTTTTTGATACTAAAGTAAAATAGTAAATAATTATTTTTTTACATTTATAAATCATTCACAAAACAATCTAATATACACTGTGACTTCTTCGACTTAAAGTGCATGTTTTTAGTTTACATTGAAATTTTAGTTAAAGTGTTTCACTCATTAAATGTAGAGAAAAAACACTTATATTTTCATGAAATTTTATGAAAGTGATCCATAAATCAATTTTGATGAGTATGAATCATATACAAACAAATTTGATAAAAAATGTGACATGTATGACTCAATGTGCATGTTTTATGTTTAAAAATGACATTTTAGTATAAAAACATATGTCATTCACTAAAATAAAATCATTCTTTTATTTTCTTGATAATTTAGGAAAATGTCGTATAAGTCATTTTTTGATGTTTAGGAATCAACCACACATCAATTAGACACACTGTGTGGCTAGTCTTACTCAATGTGCTGATTTTTATTTAAAATTTACAGTTTAGTTCAAAATATGTGTGACACACTCAAAACTGGGAAAATAGATTTAGATTATTTTGATACTATATGAAAACGACCCATACGTAATTTTTGATGGGATATTAATCAACTTACCCTAAAATTTATACATAGTGTGATTGATATGAGTTAAAATATGTCTTTCTGGTTAAAAACTAATATTTTGGGTAAAATGTGTCAATTACCAAAAACTGAGAAAAACACATGTGTATGATCTTGATACGTTATGAAAATGATCCATAATTTTTTTGGGCCATTTAATAATCAGTCACATGTTAATATAATACATTAAATGACCATTTTTACTGAATGTTCATGTTTCATATATAAAAAAATATTTTAGATAAAAACATGCCACTTACTAAAAACCAAGTAAAAGCACTCAGATTGTCTTGTTGTTTTTGTGAAACAAACCAAAAATTATTTTTGATAATAGGAATTATATTCATGTAAATACGATACATGATGTGACTTGTTTAACTCAAAGTTTCGGTTTTTAGTTTCAAAGTGATATTTTAGTTAAAAACTTGTTCCATTCACTTTAAACCAAGACGATACACTCAAATTTTCATGATATTGTTGGAAATTAGTTCATAAAAAATATGTGATATGTAGGATTTTCCTATATGTAAATATAACACATGGAATGGATAGTAATACTCAATTTTCATGTTTTATTTTAAATTGATATTTTAGTTCAAGACTCACATGAGTGCGAAAAACTAAGAAAATACGCTGATATTATCTTGATACATTAGAACCATGATTCATAAATAATTTTTGATTTGTAGGAATCAATCACATGTTAATCTAACACTTGGTGTGTCCCATATGTCTCCAGGTGTTGGTTTTCAGTTTAAAAGAGACATTTTATAAATGCTTTGTAACATATTTATGCATAATTTTTTTCTTTATAGTGTTACTAACATCAAAATTATTTTTTACATAGGTACACTATTCTTTTTGAAGGGGGGGGGGGGTGGGGGTTGTTTTTTTGACAACTGGAAGAACCATTGGGTGTTTTTGAGAGGTGGTATAAAGACAAAAATATAATGTTTTTTTACCTTTTTAATGTTTTTGATAAGTTGTACTTACCATGTAAATGTAAATATCAGTTTTTTAAATTTTTTTAATAATTTAATGGTTTTTTTATTGTTCTAATATGATGTAAATTTTATCGAAATTAAATTCAATATTTTTTGCTGTAGTGCATTGTAATTTCAGCAGCACACTACTATAGTTTATATTTTATGAAACAATTCATATTTTTGATATAGGGTTACCTTTATCACCCCTAAAATATAATCATTAAATGGAAAAAAATTTCATAAATTTTTTAATTCTAGTGAAGTAAGATTTTATCAACACTATTTTTAGCGTTATTAAAATCTATTGTATTGTAAATCCACTTACATTATCATCAATGTTTTATAATTTATAAGGGGAGGTTTATCAATGATATTTTAAATACTAGTAAAATCTGTTGGCATTTATTGTCATTTTCATCATCAATTGTTTTAGCACCAATGAAGACAATTTCTATCACTAAATAAGATGGTATTTACAATTGTGGATTTGGCATACCACTACGAAGTTTATTAATTCTAGGATAAGGTGTCATCCATGGGAATCAGGGAAGTTATCATCCACTTCCTTCATTGTAAAATAATATTTGATAGGGTGAGTATCTAATCCATAGAATAAGACAAACGATGGTCTTCCATACAAATCATATGGTACAAGAGGTGGAGTAAATCCAATTCTGAATTCGATCAGGGAAAACACAGCACATGGAACTGTATATATTATTTTTAATTAATGGTTGTTCTTAAAACTACACTAACATCAAATAATAATTGCTAAATTATTATTTTAAACCAATTTTTTAATGTTTTTAAATAATTAAAATCATCCCTAATTGTTTTTTGATGAAGTTATAAATCATTGTTGTGGGAGACTCCATTGAATCATTAAAAAAACTTACTACTAAATGATGAATTTCCAGTAGGGTGATGTTGGAGGATTAGTTTTAGTTTGAGTGGGTTATTTCATCTGTTTATTATAAGTAATTTTTGACTTATTTTATTAATCATTACTAAGTTGAGGAAATATTGGAATGATTATCATTTTTAGTATCATAAAAATTTTATTATTCATTTAATTACATTACTAATGAATCACTAATATATAAATAATATACCTACCTATATTTATATTTATTTAATAATTTTTCAGGTAAATATAAAATGATAATTTTTTAAATATATATATTCTAATTATACCATTTTATTAATATTTTTATAGTCAAAGTGAATTAATAGTGTTGAAATTGAAATTAATGTTATTTTTAAAGTAAATAATATTATATTAAGTGTTTTAATATTAAAACAACCTATATTGTACAGTTTCATTGGTCTATGTTTAAAATTTTAAATAATTTTCCAATCATTGACCAATGTTTCTTTTAAAATAAATATATTTACCCTTAAATAGTAAAAAACTATGTTACAGTAGTTAAGGGTAAAATGGTTGTTTGTGCGTTTAATGCGCTTGTGATAGATTTAATTTTACACACACATAGGATTTGGAATAAATAAATATTATTTCCTATTTATAAATATTCGGTGTGAATTATCTAATTGGGACCATTTTTTTCTAGTTTTAAATGATAAATTATGTATGTAAAAATACTTTTTACCGTATTGAAAACTAAAATTTTAAAAATAAGGAATCATAGATGTTGAAGAAAAATATGTATAGAAAATGGGTTTTATTTTTTTGTAGATATATATTGACAATATATTACCTATAATCCATTAATTATCTGTTTTTAGGTACCTTGGGTGAATGTGATTTTCCATTATTGAATGAGTTTTGGTATTTATGAAAAAGAAACTCCTCCTCAATTATAAAAGGCCACATCTTCCCTTCCCTTCTTCACATCTCCTCACCCATTTGGATAGACCAAAACCAAAAATAAAATACCTCCCCAATATACTTATAAATGAAATATATATATTTTCAAACCCATAAGGGCATCCCCAGTGTCCTTTATAAGAGACCAAAATGGGGATGTTCTAAAAAAGGAAATTATCATCAATATGCTCTTTATTTGTTCCCCTCCTATTACCACCTTCGTTAATGTAATATTAATTTTTTAGAAAATATTATCTAAACCATAATAATATGTTATTATGTTTATTTAATAACCTTTATTAATCTACACTTCCATCAAACAGGAAATGAAACCATCGATGTTGTGTAGGGCATACAACCGCCTCACGAACCGTTGTTATTCATTTTCCATCTCCAACTCTCAAAACTGGATATAATTATGTATTTAATTTTTGTATATGATATTTATTATTTTTTATACATATATAATTATATTACCACATATTATTTCTTACATCCCATCCCATTAAAAAATAATAATGTTTCTCGTGTGTATAGAGGAATACCGCCTCATGAACAGATGTGACATGTTTTTTTTATTTTACTTGGATGGAAATAAGGATAGATTAAATTAATATATTTTATATTTGTAAAATAATTATTGTTATTTAAATATTATATAATATATAATTTATTATTTTCATTTCCATGGGGGATAAAATAACATTATTCATTTGTACAACGGACTACGACCTCGCGATGCGATATGATTATTTTGCACTAAATTTTTTCATGTAAGGTAATAAGGGTGACATTAATGAATATATGTGATATATATAAAATAAAAATAATTATATAAATGTAAAATATTATTTACCATTATTTCATTTCATCTATTTAGAAAATGGAAACATTGTTAATGTGTACGTAAGACCTAACATCTCCGTGAACAATGTAATTCAATTTTTATCTCTAGGTTTAATTGATTTCAATAAATACTTATATAATGAATCTATATGATATTTATATCCTTGTTAAAATTATGTTATTTATGGAATTATTATAAAAATCAAAAGAATAATGTTACCAAATCAAAATATATATGAAAAAATGAAGATCATATTACCCGAAATGCGATTTTAACAAGGAATTGTTAAAAAATGGACATTAAATGTTTATAAGTAAATCATATATCATACTATTCATATGATTATGTTTATATAATATATTTAAAATAAAATTTAATTTATTATAAATAAGGTTTCCAATTTTATGATGTAATTTGAGAATTATGGTAATGTATTTTTGCTTCAATTTATTTTCATTAGAACATACATTATGTTACACACCTATTTTATTTTATAAGATGTATATAAAACCCATTTTACAATTAATATCATGAATTTATTTATTCTAATGATATTTTATGTTTCATTGAATTTTGTTATTTCATGGGTCTTATGATTTAATGTTACCAAAATGGTAAGGGTTTTATGATATGACCTCATCATTTTTAGGATTGTTTGTTTATGAATTTGATGAAAAAATATTATGAACTGTCTCTAAATACATTCATGAATTTTCTTCTCCCATAGTTAATTATTGAAAATTCATTTTTTCCATTCATTTTCCTCTCTCTATGGTATCATGATTCCAAAATAATGTTTTAATGTAAATATACATTATTTATCTCTTTAGTTGAAAACCCTATCTTTTCCATATCCATGTTTTCTGAAAAAAATTCATTAATGTTTTTAATTTTTATACATGATTTATTTAGGCCATTTTACCCATGTTTTACATTTTAAAAAAATTTATCACAGAACTATTCTTGTCATTTTATGAATGATGTATTTTTGAATTTTTACCAAAAATGGTAATATAATCTTTTTTTAACTTATATGAAATGAACGAAATTTTTCACCTTCATAACCAGTCAGTGCTTTAAATATTCCTTTATAGTATTAAATGGTTATTTTAAATGAAAAATATTTTCACAATATTTTTGGATCATTAAGTTTTAAAAAGATTATTTTCAGAGTGAATAGGTTATTTTTCTCATGATATATTTTAAATGATCTTCAACGTTTGATTTATAAGTTTCTAAATTTTATTCCAAAGAAAAAGATTTTTAAAATCATTTATGTTTTGAAAAATTATATTTCAAAGTGGAATATCAAATTTCCTCTAGAAACGTTCTAAGGTATTATTCAAATTCATTTGATACTATGAATGAATCCTTTGATATAACTTATAATTTACTAGGTATTGATCCAAAGGCACCGTTATTAATATTTATCTGAATGGTTTTTGTTTATTAGGACAAGATGTTTATAAAATCAGTTACTCTTCCATGGGTTATGCTATAATGAAATGTTTTGTGAAGCCCATTTATTTTCATGGGTTATGATATGATAAATGTTTTATGATCATGTGGCACTGATATGTATGATTCTCATTATGTTATGGGTGTGACCAATATCTCTTTCCAATATATTGGTAAATGATTAATTTTATATTAGCTCAATGGTTAAATGAGAGGTTATCACATGCCCAAAAGATAGTTTATGAGTGGTTATCTCAATCCTAAAAGAGGGTACACATGAGGTTATATAAAACCTAATTTAGGCACATAGGTGTTTAGTACAACCCTAACATGTTGGAAATGTCTTTTTGGATATCCTTGAAATATGATTATCTATGCTAATGTGTTTGTAGAATATTAATTTTGTGAGCCGATGTTATGCTCTCATAGCTCACATTCTTTGATTCGATTATGTTTCATGAATTATTAAGTACCAGGATTTATGTTATGACTCATTTTTATGATCTATGATATGTAGGTCATGAGTTTAAGATGTTACCCTCATGTTCTTCTATCCATACCCTTATCTCATATTGATATCTTCCCTATTTACCCTTATTGAGACCTTGATATCACCATTTACTATGTTTTATTTCAACAGGATATGAAGAAATTTATTTTGTATGGTATGTAAAAAAGGGTTCTAGTAACAAATAAATTAGTGGGAGATGATGTATCTCACTTATGGAACGACTTTCTATGTGTCATTGTTTCTAAAGGCACTACCCCTAAACAATTTTTGAATGGATAATTATGTAATGTAATGATTATTCATCTAATAATTTTTAATATTTATTTATGATAAGAATGTGTCTTCAAAAAAATCATATTGACTAAATGTTCTCCAGCTGATACTGAATCACCAAGCACACATGTTAATAGTTACTTGGATATCTCATACCTCTCACATCATTCCTTATCTTCATAGAGATCTGGAAGGTGAGAAACAATAATATACACATATATACCCTTATATTTCTATATAATCTAATTGGAAATAGTGCATAACATGAAACATTGAAAATCCATTATTCAATCCACATGTAGTAAATAGAGATACACTTATTCCTCCCTAGCCTATTTAGAATGTAAAATAGGAAATGGGGTTTCTATTATGCATAATTTTTGTTCATTACATTGTATATCCTGAAATATCCTATACCATTCCTCGAATTTATACCGATGATAAGGTTATCCTTTTCTATTATGGATCACAATTCTGTTATCAGTGTCATTTGGTCTTCCATTTCTCCAAATTAAGAGAATATAATTACTAATTTAACTTTTTTGTAAAAACATATTAAAACTTTTGAATTTAATTAAATTCCATTTTATCTCCTAGTATTTTGAGAAACCCAATAGCCCTAATAATTAGTTTTTGAATATGTGGCTTCTTTGATATTATCATGTCAATGATCTATATTCCCCTTCTCATAATCCATATTTGGGCCTAATAAGTTATTTGAAGTGTTTTAGGTAGGTGAAACTTTCCAATTACATTAACATGTAGATCCATGATTTGTTGAGTGGACTCACCAATACTGAAACTTGGTTTTAGAGATTTTCTCAACACATTCATCATGGTTACACCATGTTCTTATTGGGAATTAAACCCAAGATGTAAACCATCTTATGTCCACCTAGAACTTCAAGTGAAGAATTCAATGAGAATTGAAAGCATCCAAACATGGGTTATTCAAGAACATTAAATAGTGAGGTTGTTTATAATTTTATTAGTTGCAGGCTATAAGGAAATGATATTTTAGTTGAATGATTTTTATTCTTATGTGTAAAATCCGTTTCATCTTTTCACATTCCTCGTTAATACTATGTGGATTATAATTAAGTGATTAACCATGTTTGGAAAAACATTTACACATAATCTAGTTACATTTTAATCCATCATTCATGATTGATAATTCATTTATTAGATGATCACATAACATCAACATATATACATAATTAACCATGAAATTTATGTAAAAATAAAATATAAGATCCATGATAATAAAATTATACAATTTCTAATTTATCTACTATATTATAATATATCCAAAAAATCTAGGTGAGAACACTTTGAACTATATCTTGATTCATGTTAAATAATTCATCTTTTGTCTCGTATGTATCGCCACAATTGGTTTCACCATATATCCTTGATTGGGACTGCCACCTCTTGTCTGGGAGCTCCATCCTTACATAACATTTTACTCACAAGAGGGTGATGGGATCCAATGCATTGGAAAAAAGGAGTTTAAATAAAAAACCATAGGAACATAGGCCCATATATTATAAGTAGGAGGGGTTGGTACACATACCCACCATTTTAATTTAATAATAATAAATTAATAGAATCCAATCACATAAAAAGTTATGGTGTAATATCATGATTATATACACATCAAGAAACAATCATACACTTTCAATCTAGTTATCAATTACTTAGATATATTAATTAATTACAAAAATTCACTATGAATTAATCTAATTAATTAAAGTTATATTAATTCCATAAATGCATCCTTGACATACCATCATCTAAAATTTTAAACAAAATTAATATCAGTTAAAATTAGTAGGCTAAAAAAATGTACATGGAGGAAATTGATTATGTTTATGTAAAATTTTAACATAGAAATTTATTTGATATGTAATTAGCAATCTTATGACACAAAATATATAGTAAAATATATTAAACAAAGATCACATGTGAATAGGTTTGATTATATATTTAATTTTTCTCCATAAAAACTAGGCTCATTCCTTGTATTAGACTAAACAACAAGTACTATAATAGATAGTGTGTACTTTCTTCTACCAATATCCACAAAACATGCATTGGGACTGGTCATGTTTCCTGTTTTTTATGAGTTCATGATACACGATGTATAATAAGAATACATGGTGTGTAGAAATTGATATGCAAAGATTTTGAATTCCCAAGTCATGTATCTGATACACAACATGTTGAGTCACCCCATGTTCGTGGCCATGACAAACCAGGTACTATAAAATGTGTACAATATTTATACATCTTGTAGTTCATCGGGACATATGTCGGACTTCCTTGATCTACTTTATAATCAAATTTTTTGGAATCATATATTTTATTTTATCACATATATCAATATTTAACGCACAATTTAGATGATGAAATAATAATACATGATGTGTATATAGGTATTACACATCATATACTCTCGTTTTTTCTAATAAATACTTTTGGAACCTCTATATGTTTTTAACAAGATGTTTTTTTATATTTTTAATCATAACTATTAAATGTTCTGTTAGAAATAAATAAGAAATAAATGATACAATATTTTGATATATTCAAATGAATTGATATGATTAAAACATTATAAGATATTCAAACAAACTGACATAATTAAAATAAATAAAAATTCATGGGGAAAAATAGAAATATTAGAAAAAAATTAAAATTAAATATTTGACTACTCTAATATCAACGGTTGGCTTCATGTATAGTGGAATAACCCTTTGAGGGTATGAACAAATCATCTTTTAGTTTTAATTTATTCGTAATCATTTCCAAAAATGATTAAAAAGTATATCTAATGAAAACCATAATATACACGATGATATTTAAATTCCTAAAATAGAAGAGGAAGATCATCACATGCAATTTATAATTAATTTACGAGTAGATATAAAATTACCTCAAATTTTAATTATCTCTTCATTAATGATCCAGTAAACTCAATTTCTTCTGGTCGTTGTAGTGAAACATTATCCAAATTTTGAATCCCTCTAGTGACGATCCACACATTCACCACAATCTCTAAGAATTTTCATCGAATCATCATCTACAATCATTACCAATCCTAATTTCTTGCGTTGTTCATGGTTGATCATGGAAATATTTTTCTTGAGGGAGAAATAAATATTGATGTTCGCTTGATGACTTGGTAAAGAAGGAATAGGGAGAGAATCTTGGACCTATAGATCAATATTTAGAGATTGAGAGAGTCTCCCTCTATCTGTTGTCCATAAATAAAGTTATATTTGAAATTCTAAAAAATAGATATTTATTATTGAATTTTTATGGTTGTAAAATTTAACACAACCCTTACCCTAAATAATAATTCTTAGTTGACCCCATGTCGATTATTATAATTATTATTATCATTAATTTCATGACATACATTACACTATATGAAAATAAAAATTTTCATTTATACCATTTCGAACCATACCATTAAGGTTGGTCCTCTTTCCCTCTTCAACATTTATCAATCCTTAAATAAGGAATATTTATTTAATAAATCATGATCACTAAATTATTCATCAACAAATATAATAAATATTATATTCAATAAATTCACAAATTAATTATTATTATTATTTTTTAAATCACTAATTATTTTAAATAACATGAAATTAAATTATGTTGATCAACTAGAAAAGAATAAATATTATTTATTCAAACATGTAAAATTCAATACTTGAATTTAACTAAGACTATGGATTCACGTAGTGTGCATCCATGTACGCATCTTTATCAGTGGAAATTGGAATGAACTCCTGAAGTCCAAGATTATAATCTAGAAATAAAAAATATCACCTAAATAAAAAATAAGTTAATTTACCAATGGGATTAAACATCCTATGAACACTATGTTTAATATAATCCATTTATCATGATATGTCAAATCAATTAGGTTTCATTCTAGTGCTATCATCCTTTATGTTTAATTTTTATTTCGTCGATATTCTAGAAATTTACTCACCCACAGAACACCATGGAAATTGATCTATACAAGATATTTCATTCCCCATAAAGGGATTGAGATATCAAATTCTATTAAGGGACGAAAGTGATAAATCCATAATCACATTATCAATTAATGCAATTTTACTGATGAAACACCCAACTTGTCCTACCTCACTATAAGAATATCTCACTACAGTTTTCATTAATACATTATAGTACATGAGTAATGATATCCATTAACGATTATATTAATGTATAAGGATCAATAAACATGTCTTCATATTGGAAATTCCAATGACACATGAGAATGTTGATTTCTTATTAATGAGTTTGTTCTCATAACCTCATATCTAGGATATTACCAAGGGAAAACACACTAAGAAAGTGTCTCAATGTCATATGATCCCCCTAAACATGATATATCATATCTTCTGTGCCTCTTCAAACATTATTAGCCATCTATAAAACTCTATTCATGAATGATGATGTGGAACCATTTCGTTCTCATCATAGTTGAGAATTGGTATGACATTTTAGTGCGACATATACTCTTAGGACATTATCACATACAAATGAAATGAAATAGAATAATTTTTATTTGATAATAAACATCATTAATAAAACACTTTTTCAATTACTATGGTTTTAGGTAGACAACTCTAATAAATATAATGATAAAAATGGAAATACAACCATAATCGATTTTGAAGAAAATTTTAATGAAGAGGCTTTTAATAACTATCTTAGTATTGATAATGTGCATGAAATCCTTAAGCATAGATGTATTTTAGTTTATGTTTTAAATGTACACATGAGGTTCAATTTCATAATATTTTTTTCAGTAGTTTATCTATAATGTTATTTACAACTAAATATTAATAATTTTTTTTACAGATGTATATATCAGTACAATTTGAATGGAAAACCCTATGAAACAAAATTTAACATATTTTTCTCATGTAACTTATATACAAAAAAATATTTTAAAGGAAATGGAATAGTCAGATGTAGTGGACCAAATGGCAACAATGTTTGAAAACAAAATTATATAAAAATAATTAATTTTAATACCCACAATTAAAGGGTAAAACACTATAATAAATACATATAAATATATTTTCATTTTATTAATTATTTTGTTCTTTTTTTTATTTAGGGAGTATTGGTTATTCATTACAGTCGATTTGGATACTATAAAGATTTTATTTTTGGATTTAATGAATGGATTACTAAATTTTTTAGTATACATAGTGATGTTTATCAATTTTTTAATACACTACATTAAACCTTTTTCAAATAAACTTCATGTTATAAATTTTATAATCCGTTTTAATGAAAATTTTGTAATGATAATAATGTGTTTAAATATCATTAAAATAATGGTATGGGGATGATTCATGGGAAAACTAAGCTATTTAAATTCTACAATTGAATAAGCATTATGGTATATATATATATATATTAATATTTCACTATTAAAACTTATATAAAAATATACATATATTTATCAATGGTTTTCCATTTTCTAATACAAACTATTTTTAAATACTATGGTTGTTACATATGAAATTTAATGAAAGATATCATATTCTAACAATAATCAAGCATCCCCAAAGTGGTATTTATGAAGATAATTAAAATTTCACTAAAAATATTTATTAGTCATTTGTTTTTGTTATTTTTCAATTACTAATATGATTATCGATAGTTTACATATTCAAAAGAGGAAATACATATTTTTTATAATTGAGTGGGAAGAATAGATGATTTGAAAATGTAAATAGACATATGAATATATGACTTACTACTACTTATATAGTTAGTTTTCACATTATTTTATATAATTTTTTAGTTAACTTTCTTATAGTTTTTATATACCAAACATTTAGTTAATTATCAAAAAGATAATGCAGGGGTGAATTTGTCGATAATGGATTCCTATATAACCCTTTTGTTCTCTTTGGAGAGTAAAAAATTATTAGATAAAAATCTATTATTTAAAAATATTCAATAAGGATGATGCACCTGAGTAATGTTTGTTCAATTAGCAGAGGATTTTTTTCTTTATTTGATCTTTTTATTTTCAATATTGTGTTTTTCTGTTTATGAATGAATCGAAGTGTGTGTTATCATTTTAAAAATTATATTTTAGTTAAAAATGTTTATTACCCACTAGAAAATGAGGAATAAATTATTGATTATGTATATAGGTTATAAAATGATCCCTATTTCATTGGTTATGTGTAGAAATCGTCTATATATCAATCTGGAATGTGGTGTAACAAGTATGACTAAATGTTATTTCTTTCTGTTTAAAAGATAAATTTTAGATCAAAATACATGTTACTAATTAAAAACTAAGTTAATACTAATATTATATTGATAATGTATTAAAATTATCCATAAGACATTTTTGAAATGTATGAATCAGTCTCATTTCAATCTGACACATGGTGTAGTTGGTATGATTGAAAGTGAATGTTTTTAATTAAAAGTGAAAATTTATTTCAAAACAAAAATCACTCACTAAAAACAAATAAAAAATTCTATAATTGACTTGATATATTTTTAAAAGTTTCTATAAGTCATTATTTATATTTAGGAATCACTTATAAGTAAATATGACACACGATGTGGATAATATGATTAAAGGTGTTTGCTTTTACTTAAAAGAGACATTTCGGTGAAAAACTAATTCCACGTAATAAAAACTAGTAAAAAATTATTTGATAGCACCAATACTTTAGGAAAAAAATCCATAAATATTTTTTAAATGTATGAAATAACCGTAACTTAATTTGACACACGGTGTTCCTGGTATGACTTGAGGTGCCTGTTTTCAATTTAAATGTCAAATTTTAGTTCAAAAAGTTTTTTCACTCACTATAATACAATTAAAACACATTAATGGTCTTGATACAATTAGAAAACGATCCATGTATCATTTTTTACATGTAGGAATTAACCACATGTAAAGCTGACACACGGTGTGCTCCGTTTGACTTAAAGATTGTGTTTTCAAATTAAAAATAAATTTTTAGTTAAGAAAATGTTTCTTTCAATAAAAAAATATAAAAACACATGTATTATCTTGATATTTTAGGAAAACTATCCTTAAGTAATTTGTAACTTGTAGGAATTGACTACATGTTAATTTGACACATGGTGTTACCGATCACAAAGAAAGTGTTTTCTTTTTAAAATTGACTATTTAGTTTAAAACATGCATTACATAATTAATAATGATAAAAACACTAGGGTTTTCTTGATAAATTATGTTAGTGATATATAATTCATTTTTGATGTGTAATATTCAATCACACATCGACCTGATACATTGTGTGTCTTGTATAGTTGAAAGTATGTGTTTTGATTCAAAATCATAATTTAAATTCAAAACACACATAATATACTTGAAAATAATAATATATTCATATATTTTCATAATACTCAAAGAAATATATCTACAAATAATTTATTAAATTTAGAAGACAACAACACAATAACCCAACACACGGTTTTCCCAGTATGACTCAAAGTGTATGTTTTCAATTTAAAATTAACTTGTTTGTTCAAAACTCATGTCACTTACTAAAAATTTATTAAACATTCATATATTGTGTTTAAAATTTTGGATAATAATATATATTTCATTGGTGATGTATAAAAATTTGCAACACATCAATCTGACACATAGTGTGGCCAGTATGACTTAAAGTGCTTGTTTTCATTTAAAATCTATAATTTTGTATAGAGAACACTTCACATACTCAAAAATAAGAAAAAATAATAGGATTTTATTAATCCATTAGAAAAATTATCCATAATTTATTTGATGTGTATGAATTGGTTTTATCTCTATTTGACACACTATGTGACTGGTATGACTTGAGATGTGTTTTTTAGTTTAAAAGTGACATTTTTGTTAAAATATTTTTTCACTAAATTATATCTAAGAAAACACATTAGGAATTTTTATTTAGTATAATAAAATTATCCATAAGTGATATTTAAAATTTATCAATCAGTCACACAGGAATCTAATGGACGGTGTCATCCGTATGAATTAAATTGATTGTTTTTAGTTTAAAATGAAATTTTAGTTAAAAACATTTCCCTCAACAACAAAAAAACACATTTATTGAAATTATAATTTTTAAAAAAGATCCATATATTTTTTTGAGGAGTAGAAATCAGGGACACACTAATCTAATAGAAGGTGTTACCGGTATGACTCAATGTGGGTGCTTTCATTTTAAAAATAAAATTTTAGTTAAGAATTTCTATAACTCACATTAAACAATGAATACACACTAAAATTTTATTAATAATTTATGATAATGATTTATAATTAATTTTTCAAATGTTTGAATCAACAACACATCAATCAGACACACAATGTCACCAGTAATACTCAAAGTGCATGATTTTAATTACAATTGACATTTTGGCTCAAAAATTAAATCACATAATCAAAACCAAGAAAACACATTATTATTGATTTTTTACATTAATAAAGTGATCCATAATCCATTTTTGACCTATGGAAATCATCCTCACCTCAATCTAATACACATGGTGATTGGTATTACTTGAAGTGTGTGTTTTTAGTTTAAAGTGGGATTTTAGTAAAACACTAGTGTCACTCAATGAAACCTAAGAAAATTAATACATATTATATTGATACAAAATTAAAAAAAATACATTTTTCATTTTTCACATTTATAAATCCATCACAAAAGAATATGATACAAAATGTGACCAGTATAACTTAAAGTGAATGTTTTCTGTTTAAAATGAAATTTTAGTTAAAGTGTGTCACTAATTGAAAATAGATAAATAACGATTATATTTTCTTGATATTTTACTAAAATGATCCATAAATCATTTTTTATGAGTAGTAATCATCTAAAAATAAATTTGATACACGAAGTCACATGTATGACTCAAAGTGCTTGTTTTGTGTTTAAGAATGATATTTTAGTATAAAAAACATATGTCCCTCAATGAAATTAAAAAATTATCCAATTGTCTTTATACATTATTAAAATGACTTATATATAATTTTTGATATTTAGTAATGAACCAAAAATCTATTTGACACATGCTGTGTCCAGTAGTACTCAATTTGCAAGTTTCTATTTAAAATAGACATTTTAGTTAAAAACATGATTGACAGAATAAAAACTTGGAAAACAGATTTTGATTATTTTGATACTATAGTAAAATTAACCATATGTAAATTTTGATGTGTAGGGATTATCTACACCATAATTTGATACATATTGTGATCTATGTGTCTTGAAATGTGTGTCTTCAGTTGAAAACTATTATCTTAGGTAAAAAGTGTCACTTACTAAAAAATGAGAAAACACACTTTTATAATCTTGATATTATATGAAAATGATCCATAAGTCATTTGGGACTTGTAAGAATCAGTCACATGTCAATCTAATACAAAAAATGACCACTTTTACTGAAGGTTCATATTTCCTCTTTAAAAAAATAATTTTAGTTAAAAACATATCACTTAATGAAAACCTCGTAAAAGCACTCAGATTGTCCTGTGGTTTTCATGAAACAAACCAAAAATTATTTTTGATAATATGAATTATCTTCAATTAAATATAATACATGATGTTATTTATATAACTAAAAGTTTCTGTTTTTATTTTAAAAATGGCATTTTAGTTAAAAACATGTTCCATTCACTAAAAAACCAAGACGATACAGTCCAATTTTCCTGATCTTTTTTGAAAGAAGTTCATAAATAATTTCTGATGTGTATGAATTAGTTTTATGTCAATATAGCACATGGTATGTCTGGAAAGACTCAAAGTGAATTTTTTTAATTAAAATAGTCATTTTTATTCAAAACTGACATCACATACACAAAATTGAGAAAATACGCTCATATTATCTTGATACTTGAGATCAATGATCCATAAATAATTTTTTATTTTTACTAATCAACCACATGTTAATCTAGAACGTGGTGTGTCCCATAGGAATTAAGGGGTTTGTTTTTAGTTTAAAAGAAACATTTTTTAAATAATTTATATCATATTTATGCTTAATTTATTTCATTATAGTGTTACTAAAATAACAAAATGTTTTTTATACAGGTACACTCTTATTTTCAAATGGGTTTTTTTACAATTGGTTGTATGATTAGGAACTTTTGAGAGGTGTCTTAAAGGAAAAAAATACAATTTGTTAGTCTTTGTTAATGATTTTTACAAATTATACATATCAAGTAAATGTAAATATCAATTTTTAAATGTTTATAATCATTGAATGGTGGTTTTATTGTTCTACTATGATGTAAATTTAAATGAAATTAAATTGGATAATTTTTTTAGTTTATTATATTTTCAGTAGGACACTCTTATAGTTTTGATTTTATCACCACTATTAATATTGTTGATAAAGGGCCACTTTTATCAATAAAAAAAAGAATCATTAAATGAAACACTTTATCATAATTTTTTTAATACTAGTGAAGGGAGATTTTATTAATGCAATTTTTAGTGCTGATAAAATCTGATGTCTTGTAAATACACTAACATTATCACCAATTGTTTTAGCATTGATGAGGGGAGGTTTATCAATGATATTATTTATACTAATAAAATATTTCATCTTTTAAATTTATTTTCATCATCATTTTATTTAGCACAGATGAAGAAAACTTGTATCACTGATTTAGATTGTATCTATACTAGTGGCTTTGGAATCCCACTATAAAGTGTATGCATTCAAGGAATTGATATCATCCATGGTCACAAGGGCATTTATCATCCACTTCCTTCACTGGAAAATACAGTTTCATAGGGAACGTTTATCACCCATATAATAAGGCGAACAATGCTCCTCTATACACATCATATGGTAAAATAGGTGGATTAAGTCCATGTCATAAACTGATTAGGGAAAACACTACACATGGATTTAAATTTATGTTTTTAATCAATGGTTTTTATTAAACTCTCACTAATTTCAAATAATCAAAGCTAAATTATAATTTTACATCATTTTTTAGTTTTTTTAGATAATTAGTATCATCCCTAATTGAATGTTAATGAAGCTATAAATCATGGTTATGGGAGAATACCTTTATACATTGAAAAAACATACATATAAATGTTGTATTTATAGTAGTGTGATGTTGGAGGTTTTGTTTGAGTTTGAGGGGGTTATTTCATCTATTTATTATAAATAGTTTGTTGAGGTATTTTATTATTCATTATTATGTTGAGGTAATATTGGAATGATTATAAATTTTAGTATGATAATAATTATATTATTCATTTAATTACATAACAAATCAATCACTTATATATAAATAATACATATACATTTATTTATATTTATATAATTATTTAGAATCTACATAGTGAATATTATTAAATATTTAATGAAGTATTACTATTAAATATTAGTCAATTAATTAATATTATATAAATTTTAATTAATTATCCTAATGGTTGATCCAACCAGATTCCCTAGTATGTCGTATTCATTGTTGAAATGTACTCCACTACACGTGAAGAAAAAACACCACATTTTTATTCTACGATAACCAATTGATGGGATTTTCACTAAGGGATAAGAACACCAAAGTGGTTCTATTGTATTCATCAACATTATCAGCCATGTTGCTATTGTTGAATCCCTACAAGATTGACTGAATATTTACCTTCCTTGTATATAAAATTCCATAGTTGCATGTATCAACGATGTAGCACAATAGGTTATTAACTACGACCAAGTGATCTTCACGTAGTATCCCCATGAAATGGGTTCGATAATCCACCACATAGGTAATGTATGGTTGCTTATGAACTAGGTACTAAAGGATGTCAATGATTCCATGGTACTATGTTGGATCAACTAACAGGTAGGTTTTAGATTTTATTTACTTTCGGAGGTAATCCAAAGGCACTTGACAGAGGTTTTACTCATCCATTCCACTCTTATCTAATAATTTAGTTGTATAGGATGATTAACATAGAAAATTTCTAATTTACACTCTGTTCACATTGTGGTGAATATAGTAGTAGATCAATCCCAATTCACTCATGTGAAAGAGATTCATCATCTCAACATTGATCGTATTGAGGTTGGTGAAACTAGTTCCGATGATGATCATGTTATCTATGTACACCATGATGATCAGATTAGACATGTCATTACCATGAATGTACATAGCATGCTAGGAGCCTCTCTTCTGAAACACTAGAATCATTAGTCTTGCATCAATATTGGAATTCCACACTCTTGGTTCTTCATACAGGCCATGAAGCACTTTTTGAAGCCATAACACCTTGTTCATGGGGTTTTTGAAGATTAATATTGATTTCTAAATCTATACATCCTATTAGAGGTGTCCATTTAGGAATGATGATTTTATGTCCATGTGATGGAGATCCCACCATTCTTGTTCCACAACCTCATTGAGGATTTTCACTGATTCCATGTGTGATGAATGAGAATGATCTCCTCAATGTCAATAACATACTGCTGGATGTATCATGTTGTAATGAGTCTTTCCTTGTGCTTTTATATTTCCCCATTCTCATCGTGCTTCACCTTTAAGATCAACTTGTTCCAAATTTTATGATGACCAATGTGGAGATCTACGAGCTCTAAAGTGTCACTACCCTCATCCGACCTCATCTTATCATGAATCGCCTTACACCAACACTGTTTATTTTTTCTCCACAAAAAGAGTTTGGATCTTTGAACATAGTGAAATGTAGCTCACCGGGTTTAATCTCATATAGTACAAATCCAGACGGTGTTGTGGCCCAATGATGTTTTTGATTGTTTGAAATCGAAGTGTGGCATCATTGTGATCAGTGCTATGTGATTTTGGTATTTTAGATTGTGTTAAGGGAAACTCCACTGTGGCTGAGAGCGCTGGTAGCACCACATCCATACTCTGTGTTGCAGTGTCTGCAAAGAATGCTCTGGTGGATATGGGTTATAGTCCCTGTACTGTGTATGTATTTTCTATATCTTCCACCCATATTACATATAATGTAGTTTAATCGATAGGTAATGAATCATCACTAATCAACATGAATTTTTCATTAAGATCACTGTAGTCCCACTTCTCCGCATCCTCAAAGATTACATCGCATGTTTTGTGATTGTTCTTACTGATGGGATCCTACATATTATATGCCTTTGTTCAAATTCATATATTGTAACATCCCATATAAATAAATAAATATGATATTTTTCATATTTATTAATATTTTTGAGTAAAATATTAATTTTAATTTAAAAGGGATGCTATGTTTGATGGCGTACATGATACGCAACAACATGTTTCTTTGAAAACTTACGTTGCACACTAATAATATAATATTATTATTTTAAATGCTAGTTAAGACATAGTCATTGTATTAGTGAGAATGAATAGAACTAACTAAAATATTATTATAAATGTTTGTTAAATGTTTTCACTTTTATCCAATAAAATTTAGAGGCTTAAAATGCGAATGAATCCAATTTTAAGCACAAAATACTATAATATTCTTTAAAAGGTCTATTTACCGCCTTTTGATGGAGAAAGATTTTTAAATCTAGTTTCTTTCACTTTTATATGTTATATTTTTTAAAAATAAAATCCTTCTTTAGAATCGGAACATCAAAATTTACTTTGGGTAATTTTTTGGTATTTTTCTCAAAAAGTTCATTTTTAATGAATAGTGAAAAATAATGTATTTTAACTCAAAAATAAATATTTATCTAATTTCATTACATTGTTAGATTATATTTTTAATTGATTTTAAAGTGTAATTAGAATATATTTTTACTATTTAATCCAATTTTGGTCATTGGAAGTAATTTCACATTGAAATTGAACATAAATAAGTGTCAATATTCTTATAGTTATTATTTCTTAAAAACACGATTTTTGTTTTGACAATATGAATTAATTTTTTAATAATTTCCGCAAGTTATGGGTTTTGAATTTTAAAAAATGGATTCCATATTTTGGAATCCGGAGGTCTAAATTGTGTAAATATGTATCATTTATTTTTAAACATTATGAATATTTATTTCAGTAATTTTTTTTACCATGGTTAAACGGTAAATCTGGTAAATAAGGGTAAAAATAATAATATTATAATAATATTAAATTACCCTAAAATGGGTAATAATCATATTGGTTGATACATATCCGACCATTGGAATCCTTGGGTTGATTTTGGGACCCCTTGGAACCACTTAAGAGTGAGAATGACACATTATTTTAAATAACTTAATATAAAGGAAAAAATGACATAAACAAATATATTTTAGTAAATCAATTTTTTCATGGGGTTATATAAGCTCTCTCTTCAACTATAATTATTAATTGTAAATATAAAAATATTTCCTACATCATGGTATATTTTTAATAATTTTTAGGCATCAAAAAATTAAAATTATTTATGACACAATAATGATGCAGTGTTTACCTCATTAATGAATGATTTAAATATTTAAGATTATAAATAATAAAAAATATCAAAAACCTATCCAATTATTATTGGATGATATTATTTCAAACATGAGTCATTCTATATTCTATTTAATGATTTTTTACGTTTTTAAATATAATATAAGTTTATAGTAAAATAATATTTTCTATCATTCCTAAAGAGTCCCTCCTCCCACTTATAAAAGGACACCACTTCTAACCCATTAATCACAATTTTCAAGCCCCATGTATTGTAAAACCTCTACCCATATAAGATCCCTATATCCATTTATTATACCTAGATGCATTAACTTAGGCATAAGGCACATCAAGTAATCCTTTTGGTTCAAACCAAATGGAGTTACCTGATTTAAAGGTTACATTTTCGACTAAGTTCTTTTATTTTATTTTACTTATCCAACCCCATAAAAAATTTGTATTCCATTATTTTATAAAAAAACCCAATATCCTAAATATACTAGGTTGTTGTTATGATAATTATTCGAACTACAATTACACACATCTCCATCTAATGGGTAAAGAATATAATATTTCTGTGGATGATGAAGTACTACCTCACGAAATGATGATTGTTCAATCTTCTCCTACAACCTATTATGGTAGACATTATGATGGAATTGTATTTATATATAATATTTATTATTTTTAGGTTTTCTATATTCTTCTTTATTTTCCAATTATAACATACCTATATGGCTTCCATAATGGGTAAACACAATAATTTCATTTGAGGAAGTGCAGAGTACCAACCCCTCAAAGTGATATGACTCATTCATACCATACGTGGGATCTATAAAAGATAGAGATAATGAAATTATATATGATATTATAATAGAATTATAAAATAACCATGTATCATTATGTTTTCATTCTATTAAAATACGAAATAGAAATGAAAGTAGCCTTCATGCACACGCACATCTTACCATCTCCTTGAACGGTGCATTTCATTTCTTATCTCCAAATTCTATGTACTGTTACTAATATATATATATGGGATATATATGATATCTACACCATTAATATCATTCGGGAGATAATGTAATTATGTTCACATTGAAAACTTGTAAATATAAAAAGTTCATTTTTGACTCATGTACCAAATACCAGCAAAATAACCATTATTAACTTTAAAGATTAAATAATGTTTATAAAATGGTAATATGATATATAAAAAGAATAATATACATGAAAAATGTTATTATGAAAGTATAAACTAACTTTATTTTATTATTTAGGATATTAAATAATGAATGAGTCAAATTAGACACGAGGTAAGGGACTTCATCTCAATCTCCTTTCATTGAGGCATATTTTGTTTTTTACATGAATTCCATTTATAAAGTGTATAAAAACCTTTGAATTTATATTTCATTCAAAGGGAATCTTTTTTCTACGAGGCATTTTACTAAATGACATAAAAAGAATGTTTTTTTAACGTAATTGGTGACAATGACCTTTTCCGCCGCCATGATTATTATTTGATCATTGGATTCCTTCACAAGCAGTAATGTTTTTAAAATAAAAATAAATACCATATAATTTTTTTATGTATTTGGTGTTTAAAATTTTTTTTGTCGATGGATTGATTATTTTAATATAGTGAAATGATATATTGTGATTTCAATGTGAAAATGTTATCTTTCCTTTATGCTTCTCTTATGTGTTATGAATATGTTATAGTTTTTGGGAATTGTTTATGTATATCGGTGGTTCTATGACAAACCTAGGGCAGGTGATTCTGAGATAGCTCTCCAATTCATTGGGTAACATGATGGAGGTAAATGATAATGTTTCTCCTAAGAGATTTAGGGAATATACTATGATGTATATTCCAACGTAACTCCGTACATAGCTTTGATAGCTACAATGTAAGTATGACATGGATGCCACAAGTTACCTTTATGATTTATGATTTCTATATGTTATTCATAAATCTTATGATTTCATGAGGTATGTTAAAGATCTTATCCTATGTATGTATTGATGAACTAATGTTTTATTTCTTTGTTTTATAACCCTTACTGAGCTTTTTATGCTCATATCAAGTTTTGAAATGTTTTTCATAGGACATCATGATGAATATGGTCAAGGATGGGATCAAGGGAAATTCATGAAGTCTAAAACATGGAAGTGGACATGAATCTTTTTTTCAAGAGGTTTTATTTTATGAAAAAATGGAAACGGATTTGAAGTGTCTACTTTGTAATTTTTGAGATGTAATATAATAGTTATGGCCTAATTCTCTAAAACTCTAAACCTGAAAAGATCCTCAATGTGAATTACTCAAATAATTCAATATTTGTAATGTTTTATGGCTAGGTCCTTATAGTTCGTATCAATGATCAGTTTAAACAACTTTAGGAGATTGAATATTGTTAAATTAATGTCCATAAACTAATTTATGTTATAATTTAAATGATATAGAATTTATAAATTACCAAGTTGATTCAACTAATATATTTTTGTGTTCAGAATGGGTTTCTATAGTAGAATTAGGGCAGCTATGATGGGACGACATCAAGAGGAAGACAACCTTTCAAATCAGTAACCTGAGATGGTCAAATTTAGAACTGAATAGTTTGTGGTAGTGATGGAATAGTGGAATCAAGCTATTAATGGTGGTGGTATACATGCATGAGATCTTCCAAATCAACCACAGAGAAACATGTCAGTAGTGGATCATTTCATGAGGGAACATCACCCATTGTTTAGAGGATCATATGACCCTATGATAGCTAATGGGAAGATTAAAGAACTGGAGAAGATTTTTGATGTCATGGGGTGTTCAGAACACTAAAAGGATAGTCTTGTTGTTTACCATTTTGAAGGTGAAGCTGAATAGTGGTGGTCTATGGTGAAAAATATCAAGGTTAGTGAGGAGATTGATGGTCTTTATTGGGATGAATTCAAATGTATGTTTTTTGAGAAATATTTTCCTAAAGTGGTTAGACTTAGTATGGGAAACAAATTCTTGGAATTGAGACAGGAGAATGACTCAGTGGATGATTATGAAGAAAAATTCATTCGATTGTAAAGGTATGTTCCAAATTTCATATGAGATATTGATATTAAAATAAACCATGTTTACTCAGTATTAAAGACAAAATATCGAAGGTCTTTAGCTTCTCATGAGTTCAAAAGTTATGAAAAACATATTCGATGTGTGGAGAAGGTGGGAATGGAGTTTAATGATGATCAGGTGTTCTATTAAAAACAACAAAATAAGAGTTTAAGGTTGTACATTAAAGGGAAGAACTCTTAAAAAAAGTATTATGGTAAGAAACTCATGTTTACAGTTTGTGAAAATTGTGGTATAAAGAATGTCGGGGAATGTCTTTTTAATTCTGGTAAGTGCTACAAATGTGGTAAAATGGGTCATAAGACTTTCAATTGAACTAAAAACAATCTGGACAATGGTAAGAAAAATATGATTTACAGTGACTAAAATGTTTTAAGTGAAATGAAATGGATCATTTAGAAAATGTGTGTCCAATAAAGAACTGAACTAAGTGAATGTATCCAGAATACAAGCAGAAAGGGGTGGTGAAATCCTTCGAAACTACTTCTACAAATTTTGGGCCCTCAAACGAAGTAGTATCAGGTGCATGGTTTGTTTGTTAAGATTATTCCAATGTGTTTCTTGATTTAGGGTCTACACAATAATTATTTTCTGCGAAGTTTTCTAGTAAATTGGGAATTCCATCTCGATATATGAATCCTAAACTTATGGTAAATACACATAGAGGAAATGTTGAGATAATAAAGAAATAATAAGAACCTTCCCATCCTTATGTGTGGGAAAAATCTACCTGAAAACCTTATAGTTTTGTATATAGTATAGTTTTCTGTAATTTTGGGTATGGATTAGATTTCTGTTTATCATTCTAAGATTGACCTCTGAGCTAAATAGGTTTCTTTTCAGAAAGAATTTCAGTTTGTGTACAAGAACGGACACTTACTTTTGATAACATATTAGGAAGCTCAGAAACTAGTAAAACATGGAAAGGAATGTTACCTTGCACATATTGTTGAAAACAAAGGAAGTGTTTAGATTAATGATGTGCCGGTTGTAAATGAGTACCTTAATGTTTTTTCTGATGAGTTTCCTGGTATTATACAAGATCATGAAGTTTAATTTTCTATTAAATTAGTTATTGATGCTAAACCAATTTCAAAACCCCTTATTTAATGGCTCAAAATGAACTTTTAGAGTTAAATAAGTAATTACAGGATTTATTAGTTAAAGGTTTCATTCGACCTAGAACATCACCATGGGTTTCTCCTATCTTTCTTGTTGAAACTAAATATGGTTCAATGAGACTTTGCATTGATTATATAGCATTGAATAACATCACTATTAAGAGCTAGAATCCAGTGCCTCATATCGATGATTTGTTTGATCGGCTCCAAGGAGGTTATTATTTTTAGAATATTTACTTGAGGTTATGCTACCATCATTGAAAGTAAAGAAAATAGACATTCTGAAGTCCATGTTTCGTTCTATATATGGCTATTATATATTTGTAGTTATTCCGTTTGGGTTAACCGATGCACCTGTTGTTTTCATGGATCTTATGAATAGAACTTTCCATTAGTCCTTGGATAAGTTTTAGGTTTTGTTCATTGATGATATTTTGGTTTATTCTAAAAGCAAATAGGAACATGAAATTCATTTCAGGGATGACTTACAAACCTTAAACGAAAAGAAACTGTATGGGAAATTTAGAAAGATTGATTTTTGGTTATAAAAAATTTCCTTCCATTGTAACATTATTTCAATTTTTTTTTACTATTGATCCTTTTAAAACAAAAGTTGTTGAATAATGGCCAAGACCCAAAAATATAACCAAGATACAAATTTTTCTTGGTTTAGAAGGTTATTACAAGAGGTTTGTAGTGAATTTTTCACGGTTAAATAAGTCAATGAATAAATTAACTCAAAAAGGTGTTAAGTTCATTTGAAAAAAAATGTTATGAGTTTTCAAGAATTGAAAAGAATATTGGTGAATACACCATTTTTGTCACTAACTTCTAGAAATGGTGAGTTCGTTATCTACAGTGATGCTTTGTTGAAAGGAATTGGTTGTGTCCTTATGAATAATGATCATGTAATTGCTTATACTTCACGTTAGTTGAAACCTCGGGAGTTAAATTATTCTACACATGATTTTTAATTATCCGTTGTTGTAACACCCCAATATTTTGAAAATAAATATCAAATGAATTTTATAATTTATCCATTAAACACAACTTTGCCTCTTCTGTGTTTGGAATTTCAAATAATGGTCATCTAGAGTTGTGACCAGTAAATCATTTGGAGTCTGTTAGAACAATCATGATTTTTGGTAAATAGTAACAAACACTTTTGAATAGTAATATGAATAGTAATATGACCCTTATGAATATTAAATAATGATATTATTCTATTTTCTTAAGATAATAAGATAATGAGATCTTAATTGATTTTTTAATGTGATATAAACTAATTATACCATAAAATAGATATTTTCCAAATTAAATATCTTTTTATTTAAAAATTAAAATTATAATATTTATAAAATTATTTTCAAAAATGTATTTCAGTTTTCATTTCTACACAATGAAAAATGGTTAGGTGAATTTTGGGAATTTTTCTGAAATAGTTGATTTTTCAGTGAATAGTAAAAATTATAGTTTTTAGTTTTGGTGTGTTAATGAAATCATTAATGATGTAGTAATGATTTCATAAATCTGGTCGACTTGTTTATAGTTAAATAATATGTGATGTGTCCCAAGTGTCTTATAACATGGGAAAATACCATGGGAAAGCCCATGGTTTTTCAAATACCACTCATGAGGTGTCCCTTTAAAATTATTAAAATAATCCATGACTTTTCCTATAAATATTAACTCTTCCATTCATTGAATTCATTCCCATTTCTCCCTCAACAAAGTTCTAGACTCCTTACCTCTATTTTAGTCCCCCCAAGGTTTCCTCATGCCCCAAGGTCCCAACCATCAAGATCTACGTGTTACTCTACAAGGTACGGGAATTCTTCATTATCTTCTTTTAGGCGACACTTCCTTTATGTTATCTATTTGATTTTCCATTCTCATATGCTGAGGATAGATTTTATGTATTATTTATACTATCCTTATGATTTCAATATTATGGTATACCCTTTTTCTCTCATATTTTCATTTTATGAAATTTGAAGTGATGCCATTAGGCTGCCGAATTTTTATAAGGGATCTCTCCACTTTTCATTCATTTTCAAGTTCGTCTCTTTTATTTTTATCTCCACACATCCACTATCCAAATGACCATGATAAATTCATGTGTCATCCATATACTATAATAATATCAAGTTAATGGAGGATCCATTATAAATATTTTTACTCCCTCTATTTTATTTTTATAAACGAAATCAACATCCATGAGGTTCCAATTTATAACCTTCGTGGACGACAAAGTTACATTCTTTAATTTCGTCTTCATTACTGGTCATGAAACCATATTTATGGTTGCAAAAGACTTTAATATATGTATTATACCCTAATTAATATTAAAGAACCAGTATATGTAAATATTATTAAATCATATGACAAAACTAGTTCATAACAATCCAAATACCGCCAAATAATTGAAGTGGTTGTCATCTAATGATTCATCCTCATTCCATGTAGCGAAATGATATAAATGACAATTATAAATTCTTTATGTTAATAAATAATATATAATTTCAACCCTGGATATTTATAACCATTCTACATGAACTCCATGACTTAAAAACAAGTGAACTGATTATGAAAATAAAGAAAACAAACACCCCAAAATAACAAAATTCGATATAATAACATATCAATATGGGTATAAAAGAACTAAACAGAATTATGATAACCTAAATACATGCATATTACATTCTAGAATATGTTATTAATAAGTATAATTTCATATTTCCAGGAGCTTAAGTTCAAGAGTAGAACACGTTTGGAGTTAAGGTAAGGGTTTTTCCACCCAAACATCCATTTTCATTCGGGATAATTTCATTGTCCTAATTACGTCAATGAAACTCTTATATATGTTTATATACTCCTAATATATTTTGTGTGAATATCTTATACATTTTTACAAACCATAATCCTTCCTTATTTTATGTACAGTTACACGTTTTAAAAGGAACATTCAAAATTATTTCCAAAATACAAGCCCGATTCAAGGGAATATCTCAAATTCAGGACAACATTAAAGGGAACTCTATAATATGTTTTTTGAAACCATTATCTTTATAAAGTAACTCATTTCATTATGAAAATACTATCTTACTTCACTTATGGTTTTATACAACGATTTTTCCAAAATAACTCTTCTTTTGAAAATAAAAGAGTATTTATCTCAATAATTGCTTAATGATTTTATAAGAGTGTTTTCATATAATTCAACACTCTTGTTGATTCCATGGTATTATTGGTTTTAATAATTTAGGAAGTCATATCCCATATTTTGTTTAATGGTTTAAGACTAACTCTATTGTGGATGATCTATCCTGTAACCATTCACCATGTTACTCGAGATGGTTAGTGTTTTATGTTTAATGATTGGGGAAAGTTAGTTACATCTCAATATGAATGTATATGTTGTATATGTTGATCCTTGCTCATATTAGGAATGCATTGGACTTATTATGTGATGGGTGGGGCCCGCTATAGCCGGTCGACGCATCGGTAGGACCCATGAGACAACTACACATGGAATTGGCTGAGGCCTTTCCCAATGTGATATGGATTTTGGTCGAGGCCTTAATCATTATATGTCTTGGCCGAGGCCTTGACAAAATGTTTCAGAATTTCCGGCATTATGCAATCCATCATTATGAGTTTAGCAATTGATATTATGCACCATGTCTTATGTTTATACTATCTTCTGCTGTATTGCTTACTCTTACTGAGCATTTGACCTCACCAATTTCTTATGTTTCATTTTATCAGGACATGAAGAAGTTTATTATGAATGACATGCTGAAATAAACTAGGAGTTATAGGTGTTGTCTATGGAGTTTCTATGTTGTATTTCTCTTCAAGTTGTAATATTGAACTTATGTATGTAACTTGTATCCAATAATACTAAAATACTCATTAGTTCGGGATTCGTATTCCTTGTATGTATTCAAATTTAATCAGACAAGGCACCGGCTCCAGGACATTGGGGTTGGGTCCTTACAGTTGGTATCAGAGGATGTTTAGTAGAAAACTTGGAAACTAGATTTTGAAAATGTATATTAGGGAGGAGTCCCTAAGTTAGTCATTGAGGATAAATGTACATGAAAGTCCTATTATTTTGGTAAGGAATAGATTATGTGGATCATTCAAGCAATACATCCCTTTCGGGATATGAGCAGGTAGAGGTGGATCTGGAACAGATATACTAAGGACTGAAAGCTCTGACAAGGAGCTTCAGGCTTGAGCCAGGGTATCCTAGTATACAACAATGAGCCTTTATGCACTCTTGGTTATGACACTCCTAGGGGATATGCTTAGGATAATTCACGTTTTCTTTTCAAGACATTATGAAGGATTTAATTGTAGATTTCTCCTCAAAGATACCATGATTATGATTAAGATATTAGCTATGAATAGAATTTCAATTTTTGCTTAGTATTTTTCTACATTGAGATTATAAATTATGATTCATACCCTAATCTAGTGTATTCAATTATTTAGAAATGGTGCCTAGTGGAAGGAATGAAAACTACACGAATACACATGTCCCATGTAGGGATGTTCCTCCGATTCAAGATAATGACGTTGGTAATGGTGCTGAGCAACTAATAACTATACTGGGAAAACTTACTCAGGTTATGAATAATAACCTAACCCATATAGAGCATCTGGATCCACCACATGGAGGAGCTATGCTAGATCACTTTATTTGACAACAACCTCCATCATTCAACGAGACTACAAACCCTTTTGTAGCAGAGCAGTGGATATGTTCCCTTGAGAAGATATTTCATGCCATGGGATGTAATGAAAGAGTTAAGGTTGTTATGGAAGTCTATCCTCTATCAAGAGATGTGGATCACTGGTGGTCATTAATCCAAAACACAAAAGAGGAGGAAGAAATAGAGGAGATGGAGTGGATGGACTTTAAAGAAATATTCCTAGAGAAATACTTTCCTAGTAAACAAAGAGCAGATATGGAGAGGCAATTCATGAATCTGAGGCAGAAGGAGGATGAAAATATTTCCAAGTATGAATCCAACTTCACAAGGTTAGCACAACATGCTGTGGACTATATACAAAATCCAAGGAGAAAAATTGATCGATTCTTGGATGGCATAATGCCATTCCATCGGCGGGCACTGGTCTCCCAACATTTTTCATCATTTGAGGACATAGTTTCATGTGCTATCAAGACCGTAATAGAGTTATCTATGTCTTATGACTTTAAGGGAAAGTAAGAAAAGAAGAGGACTTATGAAAACCCTGGGAAATGAAATAAGGTAAGATGGAAGAAGGGAAAAATTGAATTTCCACAATGTGACAATTGTGGAAGGAAACAACCTGGTGCATGATTAAAAGGAAAGGAGTATGATACAAATGTGGTCAGAAAGGCCATCTCTATGGTTATTGCAAAGGAAAGAAGGAAGCTAATGATGTTCGATGCTATAATTGTCCAGAGATGGGGAATTATGATAATGATTGTCCAAAAGGTCAACGAGATATGAAACAGAAGAGACCAAGGGAGAAAGGACAAGCATATCTGATCACAACTGCAGAGGTTGAAGTTCGGCGTGACGTGGTGGCAGGTACTTTGATAATTTCATCAAACATAGCCAATGCTTTATTAGATTCTGGATCATCGCATTGTTTCATATCTTCCCAGTTTTCTAAGAAAATTAGATATTTCCAATTTGATTTAACAAGGGAGTTGTCATTCAAAAATCCTAAAGGAACTATCATTGCAACAATGTTTTTTGAATCAGTTCCTATTAAGGAATATAAATGTTATTTATCTTTGGATCTCATTGTTATACCCCTGATTGAGTTTGATATATTCCTCGGTATGGATTGGCTTTCGGACTATGATGTGAAAATTTATTGTAAGAAGAAGGAGGTTAAATTTTTCGATGATGATAAGGAGTACCTAATCTTTGGAGTAGAAACATCACTACCTAATTCTTATCTAGATCCACCCAGAGTAGATCAAATAAATTCAATTATCAAGGAGGAAGAGAGTGAAATAACTATGGGTGAGGAAAATAAAGTTCAAATAGAAGATGTACCTGTTGTGTAAGAGTATATTGATGTCTTTCCAGATGATTGCCCTGGAAAACTTCCAGAGCGAGAAATTGATTTTTCCATTATCTTAATTCCTGTTTCAAGGCCTATATCAAAGACCTTTTATAGAATGGCAACTGTGGAGTTAGTGGAACTGTAGAAACAAATAGAGGAATTGAGTGACAAATGATTTATTTGACCTAGTGTTTCTCCTTGTGGAGCCCCTGTCCTCTTTGTCAATAATAAAGAAAGATCCATGAGGAAATGCATTGATTATAGGGAAATCAATGCTATTACAATAAATAATAAGTATCCTCTACCATGGATTGATGATTTATTCGATCAACTTCATAGAGAACAATATTTTTAAAAGATTGATCTTCGATCTGGATATCATCAGTTGCTTTTGAGAAAGGAAGAATTTTCAAAAATAGCATTCCGAACCAGGTACGAGCATTATGAGTTTACAGTAATGCCTTTTGGACAGACTAATGCACCATATGTTTTCATGGATCTCATGAATAGAGTCTTAAAGGAATATCTTGATGAATTTTTAGTGGTTTTTATTGATGATATCCTGGTGTACTCTAAAAGCCATGAAGATCATGAAAATACTTTGCACACTATTATGAAGACCCTTAGAAGAAATAAATTATATGGGATGTTTAGAAAGTGTGATTTCTGGCTCCAATCAATTTTCTTTATAGGAAACATTATCTCTAAGGATGGAATATATGTAGATCCTGCGAAGACAAAGGCTGTGTAAGAATGGACTACTCCAACGAGCATAACTAAGGTATGTAGTTTTATTGGTTTAGTAGGTTATTATTGGCGTTTCGTTTAGAACATCACCTATTTATCCAACCCAATGAACAATCTCACACAAAAAGGGGTTAATTTATTATGGACAAAGGATTGTGAAGAATGTTTTGAATAATTGGAGATAAGGATAGTGAATGCTCCGATCCTAACCCTACCGTCAGGGAATGATGAGTTTGTTATCTATAACGATGCATCAATGAATGGACTGGGTTGTGTATTTATACAGAATGATCGAGTGATTTCCAATGCATATAGACAGCCAAAAATTCATGAACAAAACTATCCAACACATAATCTTTAGTTAGTAGTGGTAGTATTTGCTCTGAAAATTTGGATACATTACCTCTATGGTGAAAAATGTGAGATATAAATAGATCACAAGAGTTTGAAATATATATTCTCACAGAAAGAACTCAACATGATACAAAAGAGAGGGATTGAGCTACTCAAAGATTATGATTACACAATACACTACCACCCGAGGAAAGAAAATAAGGTTGTATATTATTTTAGTAGAAAGGTTCATTGAATTATAAACAAGATGAGAGTTGAAAGGGATCCTATGTTCATTGATCTAATAAAGATGGATATGGGAATTATCATAGAAGGTAGAACATCACTACATTTTTCAAATGGTTGGCCAACCTTCATTACTGGAGAGGATGAAAATTTCTCAGGCTGATGATGAGGAGTTTCAAAAGAAAATTAAAGAAATAAATGATGGGAAGGTGACTGACTTCTCATATGAAGCTTGCATTTTGAAATTTGAGAAGAGGCTTTGTGTTCCTGCTATTCCTGAGCTAAATAGAGAACTCCTGGATGATGATCATATCTCTAATTTCTCTATACATCCTGGTAGCACAAAGATGTATCGAGATCTCCAAGAAAACTTTTGGTCGGACAATATGAAAAGGGATATTATTGAATATACAACAAAGTTTCTGGTATGTCAACAAGTGACGGATGAAAGGAAAAAGTATAAGGGGATGATGCACCCACTACCTATACCATCATTGATGTGGGAGAACATTACCATTGACTTTGTCACTGGAATTCCAAGGATATCTAGATGAAAAAATTCTATATGGGTCATTGTGGATTGCCTTGCAAAGACTACTCACATCATGGCGATTAGAGAGGACTTCTCACTGGATCAACTTGCACGGATTTACATCAAATAAGTGGTAAGGCAGCATGGAGTACCACTCTCTATTGTACCCAACCGTGATCCTAGATTCACCTCGAAGTTCTAGAAAAGTGTCCAAAAAGCTTTAATCACTGAACTAAACTTCAGTATATCACCCTAAAACTGATGGCCAATATGAGTTGACTATTCAAACATTAGAAGAAATGTTGAGATCATGTTCTATAGAATTCAAAGGAGGATGGGAGCCACATCTTCCACTGGTTGAAGTTTCCTACAATAACAGTTTCCACCCGAGCATCCAAATGGCACCATATAAAGCCATTTATGGAAAAAGGTATAGAACACCAGCATGTCGGGATGATGTCAGTGAGCGAAAGATGATAGGACCTGAATTGGTTGAAGAAATGGTGGAGAAGGTGAAAACCAACCAGCATCATATCAAGGGAAGCCAAAGTCGACAAAATAGTTATGTGGATAACCATCGGCGAGACCTTGATTTCAATGTTGGAGACTTAGTTTTTCTATGAATATCTCCATGGAATAGGTTCATGAGGTTGGAACATGAAGGAAAGCTAAGTCCCAGGTATATAGGTCCCTTTGAGATCATTGATCGAGTTGGAACTATGGCATATCGACTGGCACTTCCACCTACCATGTCGAAAGTACATGATGTCTTTCATGTATCCCTCTTAAGGAAGTACATACCAGACTCTTCACATATACTTTCTTCAGAGGTGGTATAGTTGGAGGATGATCTTTACTATGAAGAGAAGCCAATGAAAATATTGGATTTTAGAGAAAATGATCTATACAACAAAACAACTCATCTAGTCAAGGTACTATGGAGAAACCATAAGTACGAAGAGGCAACATGGGAACTTGAGGACGAAATGAAGGAAATATATCCCCACATGTTTTGTCCATGTTTTTAAATTAAAATTTCAAGGGAGAAATTTTTTTAGGAGGGATGAATGTAACACCCCAGGATTTTTAAAATAAATATTGAATGAATTTAATATTTTAGTCATTAAACACAACTTTTCCTCTTATGTGTTTGGAATTTCAAATAACGGTCATCTAGAGTTGTGACCAGTAAGTCATTTTGTAACACCCCGAGATTTTATGAAAAATATTCTTTTTAATTTCATTAATGTCTTGTGTTGTACGCTTCACCAAAATGAGCTTGCACAACACACATCCTTGAATTGCCTTTCATTACACGCAATCGCGAGCTTCCTTGATAGCGTGTGTAGTACGTAATACCGAGTTTCACTAAACAACGATATGCTATTAAAATATTATTAAAACTAGCCGTTATGAATAGTAATAACCACTTTTTGAAATTTTGTAAATTTTATTTTTCAAAATGGACTTCATTTATGGATTCGGAATATCGAAATTAGCTTAGGGTGAAATTTTGGTGATTTTCGGATAACTTTCATATTTTGATGAATAGTGAAAATTACTAAATTTTAATTAAAAACAACTTTTTCAATCGAAATAATTAATAGTGATAAATTATTAATTTGAGTGGTTTTAAAGTATATTTAGAATATATTTTTACAATTTAATACAATGTTGGTCATTTGATGTAATTTCACATTTAAACCAGTTATAAACAAGTGTCAATCTTTTGATAGTTATTATCTCTTAAAAACACGCCTTTTGTTTTGACGACGGGAATTAATTTTTAAATTAATTAATGCAACTGATATGTTTTGAATTTGGTAAAATAGAAATCATTTTTGAGTTCATAATATCAAATATAGCTTAGGCCTAATTTTTGGTATTTTTCTGAAAACTTTCAATATTTGATGAATAGTGAAACCACTAAGTGGTAGTTAAAAAAACTGAATTGTTCATAAAACTTAATTTTACCGCTTCTGTGAGTGGAATTTCAAAAATCTGAGAGACACGGTTGATGTCAGTATGTAATATGTGGTTCAATGAGATGAAAATAATTTTTGGTGAATAGTAACTTTTTACTTTTATTTACCACGGTTAAAAGTAAATAGGGTAATTAGTGGTAAAAATGATATTATTATTACCCTAACACATGTCCAAATTATATTGGATAAGTGTAATTCGACCAAAAACAAGCTTAGGAATAAAATATGACCATTTAGGCCCACTTGGATTAGATTAGGACATTTATTATTATTTAATTCAAAGAAGAGTTAAAAGAGTTAAAATCAAAGTTTACTTAATAAAACATTTCTAATATAGGGTTATACATAAGATAAATTCGACTGTAAATATTTATTGGAAATCTAAAACGATTTCCTACATAATGGTATTTTATTTGTAATTTTTAGACATTAAATAATTTAATTTATTTATGACACAACGATGATGCAGTAATTATCTTATTAATGAAATATTGACATAATTAATGTTATAAATACTCAAATAAATATAATTTGAGACTTTTTATGAATTACAATAATTTTCTAGGTTAATATGACATGTTAGTAGTGATTTAATTAAATTATTTGAACTTATCATTCTGTTAAGATTTTCACAAAAATCAATTACTAAATAGTGTCAAAATTGACATAAAATAATTTTTAAAACAAATATTATATTATTAATTGTTATGTTATTCCTAAAAATCTAAGGATCGGAAAAATGACTTAGATAAGGTTATATATATTAATAATAAACAATTTGGGGTTCGTTTGGCTTCTTATAGTATGTTTATTAACCTTATAGTGTAAGAACACAAGAAGACACGGTAAAAGTAAAATTATTTAACTTAATGTTAAATCTAAATGATAAGGTTAAAATAGGAACCTAAACTTGTCCAAATTATATTGGATGAGAGGATTTCGGCCCATACCCACCTTAGCCTCTAAATAAATCAATTTGGAGCTATTTAAAACAAAACTTGACTTTATAATAAAATAATATTTTTAGTTATTCCAAAGGTGCCCCTCTCCTCCCTTATAAACAAGCACCTCCTCCCTCTTTTCCTCACACAACTTTGAGCTTTCAAGCTCGGCCAACCCCTGCCAAATTCTCTTCTACACTTCCCTAGAAACATCCTAGAGGTTCTGGTCTTCCTGAAAGACCAATTTTAGTGCCCTAAAAGAAGGACTCAAAGAAGCACTTCAAAGAAGAGGTAATGTCCGTTACCGATTCTTTCATCTTTATTTCTTCTTCCACTTCTTCTTCTTTAGTTGTTTCATTATGAAGTAATAACATCAGTATCACTCATATACGGATATGTTATTATAAGTATGAAACAACCCTATTTCACCATCTATCCATCATACGGAAAAAGAAATCACCGCGCGTGTGTACGTACGGAATACCGTCTCCACACCGTGGTGAAATCTATTTTCCACAACCACCTTACTTGGATGGGTATAATGGTGTAAACAATGACTATATATGACTATTATAAAGTGATATTGATTCTGAAATAGTATACATACACTCCAATAAAGTCCCACGATCTTGAGAACGATATCATCGCTCGTGCGTACGTACGGACTACCGTCTCCACGACGCGATGAGATTCATTCTCCACTTTAACCATTCATGAATGATTATAAAGTATATATAATAAGTAATAATGCAATACATGACATGGTAAATCTACTGGATTTATATATATATATATATCATCTACTTACTTCCATTCAAGACAATAAGGAAAGGAAAACAGCGTTCATGCGTACGTACGGACTACCGTCTCCTTGAACGGTGTGTTTCATTTCATTTATCTATCTATTATATATATATATATATATATACTGAATATATATGATATATAAATCATATTTTATATTCTAGAAGTAAGTAAATCATGATATAAGTAATAATAATGTCAAGAACAACAAGTCCAAACACCTACGATAAATGAAACAATTTTACCCAAAACACTCTTTAACATAGAATTTACAAAAGAACGGGTAATATAAAGTCATAAGTAAACCATATATGATATAATAACAATGAATATGATTCTGTAATAAGTAAATGACATTATTTAAATCATTATACAGGAGGTTCAGACACTTACGAAGCAAATCGGACCTAAGGTAAGGGAAAATATCACAATCTCATTTTTATCCGAGATTGTTTATACTTTTGTATTTACTGGGGTGTATTTTATCATCCGCATCCATGTTTCCTCAATATTTAATATTATTTCCATCCACATACAATTTTTTAATTCCAATTTTACCCATCGGTGAGTTTTTAGTAAAGGATATGAAAGAAATCTTTTGTCGTTTTTCGTACGAGGTACTTTTTGACTTTTCCGACAAAAGTACGAGAAGAATGTTTTTTTAACTTATACGGCATGAATGGATTTTTAAAACATTATTTCCAAGAAGATTCCTTTACAAGTTTTCAAGTTTATTTTTAATCAACTTTTTTTAGTTTAGAATTGTATGACATGTTAAGAAAGGAAAAGTATTTTTGAAGTATAAAGGATATTTTCCTCAAGAATGGAGTTCAAGTGTATTATCAAAATTATTTTCCATATAAGATAATAAAGGGTTCTGTTTCAATCCCTATTATTACATTGATTTGATTTTGTTGTGATGGAAATATTTTTATGAATTCCTTTATCCTATATGAATTGTTTTATGATGTCATGATGTTTGAGATTCCCATTTTTATTACATGGGTTATGCAATGATGTATGATTTATGATTTTGTGGCACACATAAGAATGATATCATTATGAGATGGGTGGGACCTATATCTCCCTACAATACATTGGGTAAAGATTTTATATCACATGAGATAGACATGGCTGGAATGGTAGGTTATACCGGTTCAGTGAAACAGGACTGAAACGAGGGTGACTCGGTTCAGAAAGGGACTTTGTCCACTAAGATAGTCTTGGCAATGAGTCTTGACTAACAAGAAATGATTCTCTATGATTATGTGTGTATGTCACAATGTTTCATGTTTTAAGTTATGATTTTTGTGATTACATTTCACTGCCATGATTTATCCCATGTTATGAAATTATGATCACTTTTGCAGGTTAAGATTTCCAAATGTTATGTGCTTGTGTATACGATGTGATTGATATTTTTTTTGTTTACCCTTACTGAGCATTTGAGCTCACCCTTTTATGTATACTTTTCCCCAGGATATAAAGAAAGGTTTTAGGTATAAAAAAAAGTAGATCTTTATGGGAGATGTTGAAGATCTATCACCAGGATTAGAAGATTATATTTCGAGTTTCCAAAGACACTAAACTATTACGATCCTTGTGTGTGTGTTTTTGTTATGTACTAAGTATTCTGCAAATGTAATGTAATGTCAATGTACGTCAAGCTTCGGGTCTCTACAGTTGGTATCAGAGGAAAGGTTTAGTCAACCTTTGGAAACTAGGATGTGAGAACGTTAGTGAGATCCCTAGAGATATTTCTAAGGTATGTCTAGGGATGCCCCTAAGGATAAGTATACGTATAGGATATAGTCCTAGAACTACGGTAATGATATTAGAATTTAACCTAAGATGTTAGATATTGAGGGTACTCCCCCTTTACTATGTTGTTTTCTCTAGCATGATTTTTTCCTCTCACAAGATTCTTTTTGTGTTTTAGTTAATGGAGGGAACCAGAAGGAATTCGTTTAACATTGAATCCAATGGAAAAATTGGTGACTATGAGAAAAACAATTGTGTAATTCCTAGAGAGAATGATATTGTGATTATGCCGAATCAGTCATCGCGATATATGATTAACAAGGTGAAATTTAGTGGTATGCCTAATTCATCAAAGAAGAAGAAGATAAACTATTTTTCATGTTCGCATGTTGAGGAGCATACAGAAAGGAAGATTGAGATTTCTAAAGAAGGGAAGAAGAACCTTGAGGAATAACTCAAATGGAGGGACCGATGTTATCTGTGTTGAGAAAAGGGTCATAGAGTGACAGACTGTTATGGAGTTCAATGTCTTATTTGCGGAGAACATGTGCATTACCTAACTCAATGCCCTGACCTAAAAAGTTACTTCTAAATCAAGGAAGGACTTATTCTAGGACAATCATTGAAGTTGATGGATTGAAGTGTTTATGTATTGGTATTCAAGAATAATGTTGTTGAGGTACTTTTATGGTGTATTGAAATATTTATGTATTAGTCTATTGTGGTTTTCAATAATTTTAAGGTACTGGTAACCATGAAAAGTGATTCAAATATTTTGGAATGTAGATGATATGCGCATAATGAAGGGAATACGAGAAAATGAAATGTTTAACAGTATTCATGAGCTCATGATTGATATAAGGACTAAGTGATATCATGGTTTGAGTATATAGAATTTTTGGAAGTTGGTATGTGGAAAGAGTTAAATTTTGACAGCATTCATGTTTTCACTAAGGTTTAATTGGTATTCATTTTTCAATAGAATACATGATTAAGGTATTCACATGATTGGAATGTGACCAACAAGACATATCTTATGATATATGGGGATCAACGATGGTATTAAATCTCTGGTAATTTTTTTCAATATATTATGAGAGTGGACTGCAGTATTATGGATAAGCCTAAAGATTGGAATGGATTATGTTAGACATAAGATATTATTGTTTAAGGATAGAAGTTTTTCGATATTATTGATGGGATGTTATAGTAATATATTTTTAGAAAAAGGACAACCTGCAGGACGAGCGACAGCCCATCGCGTCGGACTAGGCCGTGGGAATCGAACCCAAAACCGAAGTGCGACTGGCCTTTATCGCCTACCACTAGCCTACATGAAGTCCCTGTTTAGTAGAAACTAGTTTTATTTTATTAAGCGGTATGATATATGAAGTATAAGTCAATTTTTGGAACCATATATGATTAATCTCACTAAAGAATGACTTATGTATATTTAATAACTTTTGCTAACCTTTTATTTGAGACAGATGGAATGACCTGTCATACTAACACTTTACGAATAACAAATTCAACTTCATTTATTTAGGAGATGAAGTGGAAATTGTTCAAGGCACGAACAACAGTGAGATTGTACCAAAATAAAGTAAGTATTTATTCTAATTCAAATTGTTCAACTTTAGGGAAATGATCTTGAAAACCAAAAATGTTGTCTTAGTGCTCTTATATCTGATGAATCAGATGGTACCTTAGATAATCACAAATTTATGGCTTTGTGATTTCTAGCTTTTCCATAGCCATGTTCTCTACCACTCTCCATCAGAACATGATGGGTAGATTTCTCTTCCATATCCATATTTTCACCTATGTGGAAACCCAGTGATTAGTTAATTTGGGTAACCGTTACGTTTCATACTTTTGTTTTTAAAGATTGGTTTTGGTATTCCTTTTTACTATGTAGGATTCGATTAAATAAACTTTCTAATAGTAAACCATTTATAACCCCGACGAATTTTGAGGGCAAAATTCATTTTAAGGGGGTTAGAATGTAACACCCCGAGATTTTATGAAAAATATTATTTTTAATTTCATTAATGTCTTGTGTTGTACGCTACACCAAAAGGAGATTTCACAACACGCATCCTTTACTTGCCTTTCATTACACGCAATCGCGACCTTCCTTGATAGCGTGTGTAGTACGCAATACCGAGTTTCACTAAACAACGATATGCTATTAAAATATTATTAAAACTAGCCGTTATGAATAGTAATAACCACTTTTGGAAATTTTGTAAATTTTATTTTTCAAAATGGACTTCATTTATGGATTCGGAATATTGAAATTAGCTTAGGGTGAATTTTTGGTGATTTTTGGATAACTTTCATATTTTGATGAATAGTGGAAATTACTAAATTTTAATTAAAAAAAACTTTTTCAATCGAAATAATTAATAGTGATAAATTATTAATTTTAGTGGTTTTAAAGTTTATTTAGAATATATTGGTACAATTTAATATAATGTTGGTCATTGGATGTAATTTCATATTTAAACCAGTTATAAACAAGTGTCAATCTTTTGATAGTTATTATCTCTTAAAAACACGCCTATTGTTTTGACGACGGGAATTAATTTTTAAATTAATTAATGAAACTGAAATGTTTTGAATTTGGTAAAATAGAAATCATTTTTTAGTTCATAATATCAAATATAGCTTAGGCCTAATATTTGGTATTTTTCTGAAAACTTTCAATTTTTGATGAATAGTGAAACCACTAAGTGGTAGTTAAAAAAACTAAATTGTTCATAAAACTTAATTTTAACGCTTCTGTGAGTGGAATTTCAAAATTCTGGGAGACACAGTTGATGTCAGTATGTAAAATTTGGTTCAATGAGATGAAAATAATTTTTGGTAAATAGTAACTTTTTACTTTTATTTACCACGGTTAAAAGTAAATTGGGTAATTAAGGGTAAAAATGATATTATTATTACCCTAACACATGTCCAAATTCTATTGGATAAGTTTAATTCTACCAAAAACAAGATTAGGAAAAACATATGACCATTTATGCCCACTTGTATTAGATTAGGACATTTATTATTATTTAATTCAAAGAAGAGTTAAAAGAGTTAAAATCCAAGTTTACTTACTAAAACATTTTTAATATAGAGTTATACATAAGATAAATTCAACTATAAATATTAATTAGAAAGATAAATAGATTTCCTACATAATGGTATTTTATTTGTAATTTTTAGACATTAAATAATGTAATTTATTTATGACACAACGATGATGCAATAATTATCTTATTAATGAAATATTTACATAATTGATGTTATAAATACTAAAATAAATATAATTTGAGACTTTTAATGAATTACACTAATTTTCTAGGTTAATATGACATGTTAGTATTGATTTAATTAACTTTTTTCGAACTTATCATTCTGTTAGGATTTTCACAAAAATCAATTACTAAATAGTGTCAAAATTGACATAAATTAGTTTTTAAAAAAAATACTATATTATTAATTGTTATGTTATTCCTAAAAATCTAAGGTTCGAAAAAATGACTTAGATAAGGTTATATATATTAATAATAAAAAATTTGGTGTTCGTTTGGCTTCTTATAGTAAGTTTATTAACCTTATAGTGTAAGAACACAAGAAGACACGGTAAAAGTAAAATTATTTAACTTAATGTTAAATCTAAATGATAAGGTTAAAATAGGTCCCTAAACTTGTCTAAATTCTATTGGATGAGAGGATTTCGACCCATCCCTACCTTAACCTCTAAATAAATCAATTTGGAGCTATTTAAAACCGAACATGACTTTATAATAAAATAATATTTTTAGTTATTCCAAAGGTGCCCCTCTCCTCCCTTATAAAAAGGCACCTCCTCCCTCTCTTCCTCACACAACATTGAGCCTTCAAGCTCTGCCAACCCCTTCCAAATTATCTTCTCCACTTCCCTAGAAACATCCTAGAGGTTCTGGTATTCCTCAAAGACCAATTTTAGTGCCCTAAAAGAAGGTCTCAAAGAAGCACTTCAAAGAAGAGGTAATGTCCGTTACCGATTCTTTCATCTTTATTTCTTCTTCCACTTATTATTATTTAGTTGTTTCATTATTAAGTAATAACATCAGTATCACTAATATATGGATATGTTATTATAAGTATGAAACAACCCTATTTCACCATCTATCCATCCTACGGAAAAAGAAATCACCGCGCGTGCGTAGGTACGGAATACCGTCTCCACGCCGTGGTGTAATCTATTTTCCACCACCACCTTACTTGGATGGGTATAATGGTGTAAATAATTACTATATATGACTATTATAAAGTGATATTGATTCTGAAATAGTATACTTACACTCCAATACAGTCCCACGATCATGAGAACGATATCATCGCTCGTGCGTACGTACGGACTACCGTCTCCACGATGCGATGAGATTCATTCTCCACTTTAACCATTCATGAATGATTATAAAGTATATATAATACGTAATAATGAAATATATGAAATGGTAAATCTACTGGATTGATGTATATATATCTTTCATCTACTTACTTCCATTCAAGACAATGAGGAAAGGAAAATAGCGTTCATGCGTACGTACGGACTACCGTCTCCATGAACGGTGTGTTTCATTTCATTTATCTATCTAATATATATATATATACTGAATATATATGATATATAAATCATATTTTATATTCTGGAAGTAAGTAAATCATGATATAAGTAATAATAATGTCAAGAACAACAAGTCCAAACACCTACGATAAATGAAACAATTTTACCCAAAACACCTTTTAACATGGAATTTACAAAAGAACAGGTAATATAAAGTCATAAGTAAACCATATATGATATCATAACAATGAATATGATTCTGTAATTGGTAAATGACATTATTTAAATCATTATACCGGATGTTCGGACACTTACGAAGCAAATCGGACCTTAGGTAAGGGAAAATATTACAATCTCATTTTTATCCGAGATTGTTTATACTTTGGTATTTACTGGGGTGTATTTTATCATCCACATCAATGTTTCCTCAATATTTAATATTATTTCCATCCAACTACAATTTTTTAAATCCAATTTTACCCTTCGGTGAGTTTTTAGTAAAGGATATGAAAGAAATCTTTTGTCGTTTTTCGTACGAGGTACTTTTTGTCTTTTCTGACAAAAGTACGAGAAGAATGTTTTTTTAACTTATACGGTATGAATGGATTTTTAAAACATTATTTCCATGAAGCTTCCTTTACAAGTTTTCAAGTTTATTTTTAATCAACTTCTTTTAGTTTAGAATTGTATGACATGTTAAGAAAGGAATAGTATTTTTGAAGTATAAAGGATATTTTCCTCAAGAATGGAGTTCAAGTGTTTTATCAAAATTATTTTCCATATAAGATAATAAAGGGTTCTGTTTCTATCCCTATTATTACATTGATTTGATTTTTTTGTGATGGAAATATTTTTATGAATTCCTTTATCCTATATTAATTGTCTTATGATGTCATGATGTTTGAGATTCCCATTTTTATTACATGGGTTGTGCAATGATGTATGATTTATGATTTTGTGGAACACATAAGAATGGTATCATTATGAGATGGGTGGGACCTATATCTCCCTCCAATGCATTGGGTAAAGATTTTATATCTCATGAGATAGACATGGTTGGAATGGTAGGTTATACCGGTTCAGTGAAACAGGACTGAAACGAGGGTGACTCGGTTTAGAAAGGGACTTTGTCCACTAAGATAGTCTTGGAAATGAGTCTTGACTAACAAGAAATGATTCTCTATGATTATGTGTGTATGCCACAAGGTTTCATGTTTTAAGTTATGATTATTGTGATTACATTTCACTGCCATGATTTATCCCATGTTATGAAATTATGATCTCTTTTGCAGGTTAAGATTTCCAAAAGTTATGTGCTTGTGTATACGATGTGATTGATTTTTTTTGTTTACCCTTACTGAGCATTTGAGCTCACCCTTTTATGTTTACTTTTCCGCAGGATATAAAGAAAGGTTTTAGGTATAAAAAAAGAAGATCTTTATGGGAGATGTTGAAGATCATTCACCAGGATTAGAAGATTATATTCTGAGTTTCCAAAGACACTAAACTATTACGATCCTTGTGTGTGTGTTTTTGTTATGTACTATGTATTCCGCAAATGTAATGTAATGTCAATGTACGTCAAGCTTTGGGTCTCTACACATTTAAAGTCTGTTAGAACAAACTTGATTTTTGGTGAATAGTAATATACCCTTATGAATAGTAATATGACCCTTATGAATAATACATAATGATATTATTTTATTTTCTTAATATAATAATATAATCAGATCTTAATGGATTTTTCAATGTGATATAAAACTAATCATACCTTAAAATTGATATTTTTTGAATTAACTATGTTTTTATTGAAAAAATTAATTAATAATATTTAGAAAATAATTTTTGAAAAATGGATTTCATTATTCAATTCTACACGTCGAAAAATGGTTAGGGTGAATTTTGGGAATATTTCTGAAACAGTTGATTTTTCAGTAAATATTAAAAAATACAGTTTTTAGTTCCGGTGTGTTAATGACATCATTAATGATGTAATAATGATGTCATAAATCTGGCTGACATGTGTATAGTTAAATAAAACCTGAGGTGTCCCAAGTGGCTTATACCATGGGCAAATGCCATTGGCAAGCCCATGGTTTTGCAAATACCACTCATGAGGTGTCTCCTGAAAATTATTAAAATAATCCATCACTTTTCCTATAAATACCAACTCTTCCCTTCATTGAATTTATTCCAATTTCTCTCTAAACGAATATCTGGCCTCTTTAACTCCATATTATTCCTACCAAGGTTTCCTCAAGCCCCAAGGTCCCAACCTTCAAGATCTAGGAGTTACACTACAAGGTAAGGGAATTCTTTAATCTCTTCTTTTAGTCGACACTAACTTTATGTAATCTATTTGATTTTCAATTCTCATATGCTGGGGTTTGATTTTATGTATTATTTTTACTGTACGTTTTATTTCAATATGATGAGATACCCTTTTAATTTCATTGTTTCTTTTTATGAAATTGTAAGAGATGCCGTTAGGATGGCGAATTTTTAAAAGGGATCTCTCCACTTTTCTTTTATTTTCAAGTTAATCTATTTTATTTTTATATCATCACATCCTCTATCCAAATGACCATGATAAATTAGAGTATCATCTATATACTGGAATAATATTATGTTAATCTAATAACCATCATAAATATTTTTACTCCTTTCCTTTTATTTTTATAAACGAAATCAATGTCCATGAGGTTCCAATTTAAAATCATTGTGGACGACAATGTTTTGTCCTTCAATTTCATCTTCATTACTGGTCATGAAACAATAATTATAGTGTAACCAGAATATAATATTTCTATTATAACCTAATTGATATTCAAGAACCAGAATATGTACATATTATTAAATCATATGACAAAACTAGTTCATAACAATCCAAATACCACCAAATAATCGAAGTGGTTGTCATCTAATGATTCATCCTCATTCCATGTAGCCAAATGATATAAATGACCATTATCAATTTTTTATGTTCATAAATAGTATATAATTTCAATCATGTAGATTTATAACCATTCCACATGAACTCCATGACTTAAAAACAAGTGAAACAATTATGAAAATAATGAAAACAAACACCCCAGAACAACGAAATTCTATATAATAACATAGAAATAAGGGTATAAATGAACTAAATAGAATTATGATAAACTAAATACATGTCTAATAAATTATTTAATAATTTATTAATAATTATAATTTCATATTCTAAGAGATTAAGTTCAAGATCAGAAAACGTTTGGAATTAAGGTATGAGTTTTTTCACCCGGACATCCATTTTCATTCGGGATACTTTCATTGTCATAATTACCTCAATGAAATTCTTATATATAGTTATTTACTCCTCATATATTCTACGTGAGTATCTTATATATGTTTAAAAATCAGAATCCTTTCTTATTTTCATGATATTTACACGTTTTAAAAGGAATATTCACAATTGTTTCCAATATACAAGCCGGATTCAAGGGAATTTCTCAAATTCTTGCCTATTTTCAAGGGCACTCTATAATCAGTTTTTGGAAACTATTATATTTATAAAATCACTCATTTCATTATGAAAATAATATCTTACATCACATCTATTTTTATAGAAATATTTTTCCAAAATAAATCTTATTTTTAAAATAAAAGAATATTTACCTCAAGAATTACATCATGATTTTATAAGAGTGTTTTCATCTAATTCAAAACTCTTGTTGATTCCATGGTATTATTGGGTTTAATCATTTATGAAGTTGTCTTACATATTTTATTTAATGTTTTATGACTATCTCTACTGTGGATGATCTATCCTTAAACCATTCACCATATTACTCAGAATGGTTAGTGTTTTATGTTTAATGATTAAGGAAAGTTAGTTACATTTCAATATGAATGTATATGTTGTATATTATGATCCCCGATCACATGGAGAATGAATTGGGCTTATTATGTGATGGGTGGGGCCCTATATTTCCCCTCAATAAATTTGTAGGTCTCAGGAGACAATTAGACGTGGAATTGGCCGAGACCTTTCCCAATGTGATATGGATTTTGGTCGAGGACTTCACCCTTAGACGTCTTAGCCGATGCCTTGAAAAAATGATTCGAAATGTCCAGAATTATGAATTCCATAATTATGAGTTTATCTGTTGATATTATTCACCATGTCTTATGTTTATACTATCTTCCGCGGTATTTCTTACTCTTACTGACCGTTTGAGCTCACCCCTTTCTTATGTTTCATTTTATCAGTTCATGAATAAGTTTATTATGAATGAGATGATGAAATAGCCTACTAGTTATTGGTGTTGTCTAAGGAGGTTCTATGTTTTATTTCTCTTCAGGTTATAATATTAAACTTATGTATGTAACTTGATTCCAATAATACTAAACTACTCTGTCCTTCGGGATTCGTATTCCTTGTATGTATAGCAACATAATCAAACAAGGCACCGACTCTGGGCAATTGAGGTCGGGTCCTTACAGTAGTTGTTTTTGCTTTAAAAATGCGGAGGCATCATTTTTATGGAGTATAATGTGAAATATATACTAACCACAAAAGTTTAAAGTATATTTTTTCTCATAAATAATATAACATGAGACGAAGGAGTGGGATAGAATTAATCTGGGATTATGATTGCACGAACCATTACCATCCGGGAAAAGAAAATTAATTGGATGATGCTTCGAGTCGGAAAAGTAAGGCTTCATTAACCACACTACATTTGGAACTAGATTCTTTGGTTTTTGATTTGATGAAATTTGGTATAGAAGTTTTTGGTGCAGAAAATTAATCTTTTTTGTTTTAGGTGTCAGTGGAATCATCTCTATCAGACAAAATAAAGCAACCACAGAAAGAAGACAATGAGTTATAGAAAAAGGTAGATTTGGTTCAGAAGGGTATGTTTCTTGAATTAATCATTGATAATGATTATATTTTGAGATTTGGAAAGATATTTTGTGTTCCTTGTGATTCACAATTATAGAATGATTTGTTATGTAAAGCTCAAATTTCTCCATATTCTGTTCATCTTGGAAGTACTAAGATGTAAATAGATCATTTAGAGTATTATTGGTGGGATGGAATGAATAGAGATATTGTTGACTTTAATGTGAAGTGTTTGAATTTTCAGTATGTTAACAAAGAGAAATAGTTACCAAAAGGGATGCTTCAGTCTTTACCAGTGCCAGAGTGGAGATGAGAGAACAAATCCATGGACTTTGTTGTGGGATTACCCAATACATCTCAAGGTAATAATGAAATCTGGTTTATTGTTGATCGATTGACTAAATCTACTCATTTCCTTCCTATTAGAGATACCTTGCCTCTAGATCAACATTCTCAGTTGTATGTTAAAGAGATAGTCAGGTTACATGGTGTTCCCCTCTCCATTGTATCTGATTGTGATCCTAGGTTTACTTCTAACTTTTGGAAATTACTTCAAAAGTCATTGGGTACTGAATTAAATTTTGCTAAAAATTTTCATCCTCAATCAGATAGGAAGTCAAAATGGAAAATTTAGACATTGGAGGATATGTTTCGTGGTTGTTAAATGGATTAATATGGACGTATGGACCAACATATTTCTTTGGTTGAATTTTCTTATAAGAACAGTTTTCATTCAAGTATACAGATGTCTCCATTTGAGTCATTATATAGGAAGCGATGTCGAACTCTAGCTTTTTGGGATCATGTAGGGGAAAGGAAGCTGATGGGACCAGAATTGGTAGAAGAGATGGTAGAGAAAGTTCAGTTGAATCATAATCACATGAGAACATCTCAGAGAAGGCAGAATATTTACCTGGATAACCATAGTAAGGATATTTCTTTCGAGGTTGGTGATCAAGTCTTTCTCAGAGATTCTCCAAGGAAAAGTGTGATGTGTTTTGGAAATAAAGGAAATCTGATTCTGAAATTTATTGGACCCTATGAAATTCCAGAGACAGTTGGATTATTGGCATACAGAGTGGATTTACCTCCATGTTTATCCTAGGTACACAATATTTTTCATGTTTCAGTATTGATAAAGTATATTCCAGATCAATCTCATGTTTTGAGCCCGAAGGTAGTTTTGTTGGAAGAGAATATCTCTTATGAGGAACAAACAGTCCAGATTCTTGACCAAAGAGAGAAAGTGTTGTTGAATAAGGTAATTAATCAGGTAAAGGTTTTTTTTGAAAAAACCATATCATTGAAGATGAATCTTGGGAATCTAAAAATTCTATGAGAGATAAATACCCCCATTTATTTGATAAGTTAATTAAATTGCGAGGAAAAAATTTCCAAAAGGGGGGAAGGATGTAACATCCCAGGTAAATAAAGAGATATGAAATTTTTCATATTTATTAATACTTGTGAGTTAAATATTAATTTTACTATAAAAGGGATTCTATGTTTGATGGAATACCTCATACACAACAACGAGTTTCTTTGAAAACATACGTTGCACACTAATAATATAATATTATTATTTTAAATGGTAATTAACACCTAGATGTTCTATTAGCGGGAATGAATATAACTAACTAAAATATTATTATAAATGTTTTTTTAAATGTTTATAGTTTTATCGAATAAAAACTTAGAGGCTTAAAATGTGAATGAATCTAATTTTAAGCACAAAATACTCTAATATTCTTTAAAAGGTCGATTTATATCCTTTTGATGGAGAACCATTCTTAAATATATTTTAAGTCAATTTTATATGTTATATTTGAAAAAATAAAATATTTCTTTAGAATTGGGACATCAAAATTTACTTTGGGTAAATTTTTGGTTTTTTTTGATAAAGTTCAATTTTTAATGAATAATGAAAAATAATGTATTTTAATTCAAAAATGCCTTTTAATATAATTTATTTATATGGTTATATTATCTCTTTAATTGGTTTTAAAGTCTAATTAGAATATATGTTTACCATTTAATCCAATTTGGGTCATTGGAAGTAAGTTCATTATGAAATTGGACATAAATATGTGTTAATCTTTTAATAGTTATTATTTCTTAAAAACACACGTTTTGTTTTATTAACGGGAAATAATTTTAAATTAATATCTACCACTTCTATGTATTGAATTTGAAAAAATTGACTCCATATTTGGAATAAGGAGGTCCAAATTGTGTAAATATGTAACTTTAATTTTTAGACATTATGAATATTTACTTCAGTAAAAATTTTATTTACCATGGTTAAAGGGTAAATATTTTAAATAATGTTAAAATAATAATAATATAATTACATAAAATTATTCTAACATGTGTCCTAACCCTATTGGTTGATACATATCAGAAATTTTCATCCTTGGGTCTATTTTGGGACCCCACGGAGCCACTTGGTAGTGATAATGACAGTTTATTTTAATTAACATAATGTAAAGGCAAAAATTAATAAAACAAATATATTTTAGTAAATAAATTTATATATGGGATTATATAAGATACCTTTTCAAATATAAATATTCATTTAAAAGATAAAAATATTTCCTACATGATGGATTTTTTTATATTTTTTGGAATAAAATTAATAAAATTATTTATGACACAATAATGACACAGTGTTTACCTCATTAATGAATGATTTAAATAAATAAGATTATATATATTAAAACAATATCAAAAACTGGCCCAATTATTATTGTATGATTTTATTTCTAACAGGAGTCATATTATATTCGACAATAATGTTTTTTGGTTCTTTTGAAACCGAATATATGTTTATAATAAAATAATATTTTCAAACATTCCCAAAGAGCCCCTCCCCCCCTTATAAAAGGACACCACTTATAACCTATTACTCACACTTCTCAAGCCCCTTGGATCATCCAAACTCTTCCAAAATAATCTCCCTACATACATCTATTAGACCTAGAAGGCTTACCTTAGGCAGAATGCACTTTAAGTAAACCTTTTGGTTCAAACCAAAGGAAGTTACCCGATTTAAATGTAACATTTTCTCTTAAGTTATTTTCCATTATTTTACTTATCCAACCCCATAAACTCTTTTTATTAATTTAGTTTATAAAAAACCAGTATCCTCAATATACTAGTTTTTATGCGAATTATTAGAACTACACCTACACACACCTCCATCTAATGGCTAATGAACATACTGTTTCTGTGGACGATGAACTACTGCCTCACAAAACGATGATTGTTCAATATTTTCCTACCACCTCTTATGGTTGAAATTATTATGGAACATTATTTATATATGATATATATTATGTTTATGTTTTCTATATGCTTATATATTTTCCATTTATAGTATACCTTTATGGTTTCCATAATGGGTAAACAAGATAATTTCATATGAGGACGTGCAGACTACCGCCCCCTCAAAGTGATATGACACATTCATATCATACGTGGGAAAAACATACTGAAATTATATATGATATTATAATATAAATATAATATAACTATTTATCATTATGTTTTCAATACATTAAAATATGAAAGATAAATGAAAGTAGTGTTCACACATACATACGACTTACCGTCTCCTTGAACGGTGCATTTCATTTCTTATCTCCAAATTATATGTACTGCTATAAATAAAGATATATATATACTTGATATATATGATATATATGATATCTATATCATGAATATCATTCTAGAGATAATGTAATTATGACCCCATGGACAACTAGTAATTATAATAAGTTCATTTTTTACTGAAGTACCAAATATCAACAAAATGACCGTTATTAACATAAATGTTTACATAATGTTTATAACATAGTTATAAGTGATATAAAAGGAATAAGAAACTTGACAATGATTCTTAGTAAAATATAAATTATCTTTATTTTATTATTCAGGAGATTAAAGAACGAACAGGTCACGTCGGACACGAGGTAAGGGACTTCATCTCAATCTCCATTCATTGAAGACTATTTTTTTTATACACAACATCCTTTTATATAGTTTATAAAAACCATTGATTTTTTATTTCATTAAAAGGGAATCTTATTTCTATGAGTCATTTTACTAAACAACAAAAAAATAATTTTTCTTTCAACTTAAGTGGTGACAACGACCTTTTCCACCGCCACGAGTATTATTCGATCTTTGTCTTCCTTAACAAGATATAATGTTTAAAAAAACACCATATACTTTTTTTACATATTTTGGTATTGAAAATGGTTTTTTCGATTGATTTATTATGGTAATATATTGAAATAATATATTTTCATTGCAATGTGGAAATGTTATCTTTCCTTTATGCTTGTTTTATGTGTTATGACTATGTTATGGTTCTTGGGAATTGTTTACATATATGGATGGTTCCATGATAATCCTCGGGTGGATGAGCCCGAGATAGCTCTCTAATGAATTGGGTAATATGATGGTGGTAAACATTAATATTCCTACTAATATATTTAGGGAATATACTATGATGGGTATTGCAATGTAACTCTCTACCTAGACCTCATAGCTATAATTTAAGAATGATATGGATTCCACAAGTTACCTTTATGATTTGTGATTTCTATGTGTTATTAATAAATATTATGATTTCATGAGGTATGTAAAAGATCTTATGTAATTTATGTATTGATGACCTAATGTTTTCTTTCTTTCTTTTATAACCCTTACTGATATTTTCATTCTCATCCCAAGTTTTTAAATGTTTTTCATAGGACATAAAGATGAATAGGGTCAAGGATGGGATCAAGGGAATGTAATGTTTTCTAAAACATGGATCTGGACATGAATCTATTTTTCAAGTGTTTTTATTTTATGAAAAAATGGAAACTGAGTATAAGTGTCTAATTTGTAATTTATGAGATGTAATATAAGAGTTATGGCGTAATTCTCTAAAACTATAAACCTGAAAAGTTCCTCAATGTGAATAATTCATTTAATTCAAGATTATGTAATGTTTTAAGGTTGGGTCCTTATATATATGATAAAAATCATTTGTGTACCCCGATCATACAAATTCATCATGTGAGTCACCACAGTCTTGACATGTGAAATTCAGACAAAGGTGGAGAGAAAGTGCACAACTAGTCATTTTACATTCCATTCCATGTACAATATCATCCAAACAAGGATTTGTGTCAGAGATTGGAAGAGAATGAAGATGGTAGTGGAGATGGCCTCACCCCAAAATATCATGGGATACACTTTACCTTATGAATGAATTGATCCATGGAAACCACTATATGGTTGTATTGTTCAATGAACCCAATATGTTGTGGGGAATATAGGGGCGTGAGTTGTCGTTGTATGCCACACTGGACACAATATTCATTGAATTCCAATTAATTCAAATCACCACTGTGGTCTATGTGGAGGACCCTCAGCCTTCTCTCTATCACAACTTCCATTGTGTAATGAAATATTTTGATGAATGTCATATAAAATTCCTTATATGTATATAAATTGAGCCACATTTAATAGATCATGTCACTCATAAGCAGTAGAATGTAGTCTTTCTATCTTGGCATTGTTGGAATGATCGGAATGCACATATTAGCTTGGAAAAGGTTGAGGAATTTCTCCACAAAATGCTTCACTTTTCAAGGAAATACACTCACTCATGCTTCAAAATAAGGTAATTTTTAGAGAATTAATCCACATGATCTATCCACAAAATCCCTCACACAATATCATATTGAGTGATAATAATCAGAAAATATAGTTTCAGGTGGTTTTACATCACATTCTAGTGTCATTCCTTATCTCTGCACCTTGCTGACAAGAATAGTATCTGTGAAATGTTGAGTTTAATATTGTACATCCATCCAGCGAAGTGATTCACCATGGCTAGTAGGCACTTCTTAATTTCACAGATCCTCATCATCCCCTCTTTGATTAGTATTTGGAAACCATTATTAGCAATTTATTCAATGCTAATGATATTGGTGGTGAGTCTCTGAATGATTTAAATCCTTAAGAGCATGTGGTGCTCTCTGTTTTTGCATGAAACCAGGATGGCACCATACCCCTTGATGTAGGTGATAGAGCCATATCCAAACATCATTGTTCCACATATCCCAAAGTAAAACTCAGAAGAGACAATGTGGGACCCAATGATGGAACCAGTTTGGATGTACCAAAATTCTTCATTGTAAGTCTCCTCCTAATCTTGTTGGTCAATTAATTTCACATTGAGAAATCGTTGAGTGATTCATCATGGTTGTATAATATTGGAGGTGAAGGATTGTAGTAGTGAGGAATTTGGAACCATAGTGAACTACATTTCCAAAAGGAACACAATCTCATCATCACCATTACTTAGATGTTAATCATACCTTTTTATAATGTTGTGAAAATATTTGAAAAAATGGCCCATTTTTCCATTGTTAAAAAAATTTTCCATTGAGAAATCATGGATGCCACCATATCCCAAACCATCCTTTAAATGTTCACTATTTTCACCGTCATTCATTTTTGTAGTGATCAATGATGCTAGTTTCCATAAATGGAGTATTTTAATGATTCATGCCCTTTGATTCGATCATTAATCCATGAAACCCACGCCCCCTTGGCAAGGAGAAACTTCCCTCTAGCATTTGCGATGACTGCTGGCTCGAAACGGTCCACCTCTACTTTGTGTCTCCATATTATGCTCTTCACAAAGAGTGTTGAGAGATAGAGAAGGGTCTTAATTGAAATAGAATGTTGGTAGAACTTATAGGGGAAGACACACATGCACTTCTGATAATACTTTTATGGTGGATCTAGATTGTTGAGGATTGTGAGTAGGTTTAAGAACCTGGTGAAATGCATTATGAAGTCGTCCACTTATTCAACATTGTTTAATGAAATTATTTTACACTATTAATGGATCTTGTAGGCATTGAACTGCACACTCGATCAATGATGATATGCGCGATCTTGATTACTTCCCAAACATCCATGGAACTTGCCTTGATGGCGAGTATAGAGATCATATCTAGTGGGACAACACACATGATTTCTTATAGTTCCATCTGATCTTCCTAGAGATCGGCACCAGTATTGTTAACTATGTCCTAGAGTATTTCTTCTTTGAGAAAAACCATAATTATAATGTACTGGTCACTTTATATTGAGTTCATGAGGATTGGATACGTCTCCAACCCTATATTTCCATCACCTCCCAATGTACCACAAGAGGGCCTCTACCACCATCAACGAGGGATCTGGGATGCGATGATGAGGTCTGGGAGTGTACGGGCGATCTGGTCTTGGAGTCTAGCATCAGGGATCATGTTAACCATTCTAAGATACCAAATTTTGGTAATTTTTGAATGATTAATACCCACAAAACGAAATCCAATGTCCTGGAAGGACAAAGGAAAATCTAGATCTCGATAGATGTTTGTGGACCAAAAACTGGGATTCTTTTCTCAAGGGTTTTTATTGGTTTATATACACACAAAAAATATAATGAAATTTACAATGTATTTAAAACCATGATGGATCATTAATATTGTCAAACTGCATTGATCTATAAATGGAGGGTAAATAATGAGGGGTGATTAAAAATGATGGTGAAATAAATATCCATTATTGAAATTAGTCAACATCAATGGTATTTAAATCCCCCTAGTGCACTTATATAAGCACCACCAAAAATTTTAGTATTTTTAATAATATCAAGTGTGGGAGATATTTATAGTTACATTATTTATAAATGTTGGTGTGCAGATGGGGATTCCAAATATGTGCATTGTGAGGACACATTCTCCCATATTTGTAATCTAGAAGATAATGATACTTAACTAAGGATAGAAGAACACCTTAGCATGGGCTTCTGAAATCCACATTCTCTATCTTCAATAAAATACGTGTTATGTCAAAATGTAGTCTTAACTTTTCTCATGCACCATCGAGCGTGGTGTCTCTTCCATTTTCCAAAATAAAAATACGGAATCTCTTTATTGTTATCTTCCTATAAAAGATATATCACTTTTAAATTATTTAATCAAAAATTAAAAAATAATGATTGTATATTGATAATCTATAAAAAAAGCATCATCATATTAAATTGGGTTATCACACATTAGGATATTTTATGAGTCATTATCAAGTGGGTATAGGGGTAAATGTTTTATAACCTACCCTGATACCACAACTATATGCTATTGGAGCCTCTCAATTCAATAAATAACACATATGATAATGGTTCCCTTACACTAATATTTAAAATAGTTTCTCCTTACAAAACCAATGTGGGATAATCCTGAAATCAAAAATAAATAGCAACGAAATGTTTTTTTGTTTTTTGGATGAGATCTAAGAAACCATAGATGATCAGTCATTAATGCATTATCGGAGCTACCTATTGATTGTGTCCCATATTGTCTAGAATCCTAGATAAACCAATTTAGTTCATCCTTTTGATGACATGTGACGTGTGACCAATTTTATTTATATAAGATCAGGTTAATTAAAACTTACATAAAAATAGACATTTGGATAATGTCTATGGGTTTATAAATTATTATAAATAAAATATGGGCTTGATGGGCCCTTGGGGGATGATGTATTTCCCTTCTATCTTGATTGTGTATTTCATTTTTAATTGTACCCAAATAATGAATTTATATACTTTTTCATATATATATATATATATATATCGTAATATATATTTTTTATAACGTACAAATACACATAAAAATATATTGATAAAAAATAAACACACCTACCACCAGCCTATAATAAATTTATATATATGTATATTTGCTTTCTAATATATAGTTATTTTTATTTATATATATTAATTTATATTTACATATATTATTAGAATATATACATGTATATATGCTTATTAATATACAAATATTTATATATAAACATCATATATACATTTGAATAGTTATAACCATTCTATATATTTATAAGTTTTTATAATATAAATAAAATGGTGTGATATTTTAAATGAAATTGATAATAAATATTTATTCCCATATATTTTATATAATTAAAAACATATTTAATTTATATATGAATATTTATATGTATGTATTTTCATATATTTGATTATATATAATACTATGATATGAAAAATCGTAAAATTTAATCAATGGAATAAATTCTATCTTCCCTGAAAAAGATAATTAGAACCTATTAAATGAAAATAAAATTTCATTGAATGTTCAATACTTAGTTTATCCAAACTATAATGTCAGTTTTGAAGGCATTATACGCTTTTTTTACCTATGAAATGGAATTAGGGTACTAACTAGGATTATCTAGCATTGAAATTTTGGAAAGATTCGAATTGACATCTCATGGTCTCGAAAAAAACCAGATCAAAAGTTACGATCATTTGAAATTCAAGTCATACATTAAACTTATTTAAGATATTAGTGAATATTTTAATTTATTTATCACCAAATTGTTATTTAGTAAGTATTACATAATACTAATCATCATATTATTATTAAAAATTATTTTTAAATTATTTTAAACCACTTTTCAATAAATATAATATATATTAATTGTAAATACATATTTAATATTATATGAATCATATTTATGAATTTTTTTTATAAATTTCAGTACAATTTTAATTATATTTCTTTATAATTTATAAAATAAATTGAATTTCTCCCTTTATCAGCGCTAAAAAAGAGTTGGTTAATGGCGTATTGATCATCATTAAAAAAGCATTGATAAAGGGTGCCTATATTATAAATAAAAAAGAACTAAAAAAGTATGTATTTATAGGGTTTTTTTCTTTTATAAATGCCCCTCTTTATGAGAATTTTGGCAATAAATAACAAAAGAACCCCCTTTGTGAGTGCATTTGTTCACTAATAAAGGATAATGCTTAATATAATGAAGTATGTAGAAGTGTAAAAATCCTTATTTATTTAGTGATGAACTATATCAGTGCTCAAAATAAACCCTGGTAATTGGGTGTTTTTTCCATGCTATCTAAAAGTGATGATATATAAATCCTTTACAGTGATTTAATTAGTGATGATAAAATCATACTCTATAATAGTGCTAAAAAACTTTGATAAAGGGAACATGAATATTATAACTTATATAAATATTTATATATTTTTTGAATATGATTTATACAATAATATGTATATATATGAATATATAATACAAAAATATGATTTATAAAACTATATTTAAAAAAATATTAGTCTTATATTCAAAATTTTATTTGTAAAGAATTATCTATGGTAGTTTTTAACTATTTCAGGCATGCTCTCCTAATGAGGGTGGGGGGGGGGTCTTTCTCAGGATATAGGGAATTATAAGGGTTCTTCAATAATTTTTTTAATCCCCATGATGGAGAGAATAAGGGAACCCCACCAATCATCAGGCACTTAAGAGAATCTAGGCATCATTTTTATATATTTTTATGGATTAAGGCATCAATAGATTACTGGGGAAGTAATATACAACTTATATGTAGAAAAAATGTTATAAATCATAAAATGAATTGTTATAGGTAAATTCTATATCATCAGTTTCCTTATTCATCAGAGGTTTTTTAATCCCTGGAGAATTGAGGAGATGAAATATTGTCTTTCCTGAATTTCAGCACTCAACAATCTGAGGTGTGTTTTCATGGGTCAATGTTTTTCCATTTTCTTTTCCCTCTATGGATTATTAGTTGAAGGTATGGCGGTTCGACTCCATTTTTCTCAAGTGAGGATTCTTCTATAGTCATCAATGAGACTTAAATTTTAATCCGATCGAGAAGCAATCAATCCTTTATGTATGGGTTAAAATTTATGGCCTTCACTATAATTTATGGAATCCAAACATACTGCTTGAAATTTATCTATTCATTATATTTTTTAATATGTTGGAAAAGTAATAAGGGAATGTTCTTGTTAGGTCCACAAGGCTGAATACCCTGAGAGGGGGGGGGGGTGAATCAGGGTATGACTAATTTAAAATTTATGCCCGTTCTGATCTTGTTTCGCTGTTGAGCAAAACTCTCTTCTCTCTTTTTCCTGTTGCAAAAAGTAAATAGAAAGTTAAGTATGCATAGGACACATTAATTTTACTTGGTTCACCGCAAAGGGATACGTCCAAGGAGCATACGCCGACAAGTTTCCGTTCTTACCAAATTCCACTAATCTTCACTAGCTGTGGATTACAAGGTTCGGGCTAGATCACTTCTAAGCCCAAGCTCACTGCCTTTACAAGTTTAGGGTCAGCTCACTACTTTCCAAAGGGTCACTCCCTATTTCTCTCTCTCTCTGGCTCACTACCGGTGGAGAGGATCGCATTCTTCCTCTTCCTAAGCTCACTGCTCTTGGAAGGAATCCACTCACAGTTTATAGACCTGTAGGTCTCTTCATTTGCATGAATGAATGCATATTTCTCAATGTGTAGATGCTCTGTTGAAGTAAAACTTTCACCCGTAGATGAATATCTCTTTGCAGCGAAGGTATCAGGCAACGTACCAGCTTCCACGCAGTCCGAGAAGCACCGCTGGAACAAAACCTTACTTGGCGCGCAAGTATCGGCGTGCAAGTCACAACAGGCGTGCAAGTCCTCCTCAGACACTTGCGCGACTCAAGATTCCTCAACTCCAAACTTGCGTGACTCTCTTCCTTTTACAACCAATCCAATATTGGCACGCAACTGCCAACCGGTGCGCAACTTCTAACACCGGCGCACAACTTCAACTACTGGCGCGCAAATTCACCTGCGCGACCCACACTCACCACTTGCGTGACCACCACACCTGCGCGACGGGAGCTCTGATTTCTCAAAGTGTTGAACTCCGTTAAATAATGAGGAGAGGTGGTCCAGTATTTATAGGAAATCTGACCACCCTGCGCGACGACACGCAAGTCACCTGCGCGACCCAGTTTCGGCGCGCAAGTCTTCTGTCCTTTTGGACACTTGCATGACCAACTCCCAAACTTGCGCGAACCTACTTCCTTTTCCATATTTTGATCTTCTGATCCTGAAAAACATATGGCACACAAGTTTCCTATTCTCCAAGTCCTCGGCGCGCAAGTCCCTTTTCCAAAAACACTTTTCTTCATTTGCCGATTTTCAGGCCCAAAAATTTGGAAAATACTGGAAAACGGCGCCACCTTATATCTGTTCTTTTGTACCACCTCCAGTTCATCCATTCCTTTTATGGAAGTTCTTGAATCAAACTTGGATCGTTGAACTCAGCTCTTGAACTCGACATTCCACCATGAAATCCTCTTTGTCAACAAAGTTGTATGTCATTGTTTTTCTTTGTCAACAATCACTACTCTGATGTCCACTTTGTCAACAAACACAATCACCTCAAAAATGCTTCAATGATACCTTGAGGGATTTTTTCCCAACAGTTCTATTTGGGAATTTTTCCCACATGTAGGTGTAACTGGATCTTGATTCTACTATGGTAGACAAGGTATTACTCTTTAATTCTAAGGAGTAATTTTCTATGAGAATTTTATTTGAAAAAAATCCGGATTTTTACTATTATCATAATGATATAGTACATAATCATTCAAAATATATATGGAAACTATCATACTCATAATGTGATCAGTCTATAAAGTAAGAGAAGGATTATAAGAAGAATGGGATGTAAATTTTGTATAGTTCCTACTGTGATCCACAACATTCTAGGAATGTTATTTTATATATTGGTGGATTTTCATTAAGTATGTTTCTGATGTTCAGGGTGTGTCTTAGAAAAATCATGTATGATCTTTGGAAAACATTATAGAGGAAGATAATTTTGTTGGACAATTGATCTTTATTGAGACCTCATTTAGTGATGCTCATTATAAAGGAATTATGATAAAGAAAACACCTAAAGACTCTATTTATTGTCAATATAACGGTGATTTTTCTTCACTAGCCATGGTTGATATGGATTTGTGGAAAGAAAAAGTTCTTACCACTGACAAAGGAAAAGGTAATATAAATGTTGTAGCTGCTTATTGAAGTTAGATCAATAATCCTTTGGATTGGGATAGATGTTATCCATGCAGGGAAATATCTACTGTCAAAGGGGACTCAATAATATCTCTGGGTATTAATGAGATAACTAAGGATATCAGGATTGGATTTGAGCATATTTGTAATGAAATATTTATGAATCTGAATGAGATTAACTTTATAGTAACCATATCTTCATATGATGTAGAGGTTACTTGAATTGTGATTGAGGCGAACATGATTTATGAATACTCTACTATTAAAGAGTCTGATTTGAGGAAATTTAAAATGAGTTGGAAATTTTGATATCATAATGATGTTAGGGGTCTATTGTTGATCCCAAAGTGAGGATTTTTTCCTTTGTCTTTTCATGAAATATTATAGGGATATCCTGAACAAAATACAAGGAACTCTCCCTGGGTAGTGCAAATTCAAGAAATTGTTATCAAAGAATGAAGCTACTTCCAGTCATGTAGAATGGTTTTGAATCATGCTAATATTAATTAATTTTATCTTGAATGTAGTGAGGAAGAGGATAAAAAATGTACCACTGCATGAAAACCCCTAGAAGACTTACATGATTTGGGTGATAATCCTGTTGATTATAGTGGAAGACCATTGTAGTGAGTCAAGCCATTGATAAGGGGGAGACATCCCTACAGTCAGGGTACAAGGGCTCCTTATCATTGTTTGGGTACATGCTCTATATTTGGATGATTTTTTTTAATTGTTCTCCTTTTAATTTTTGGATGAGGGCATAAATTGTTTATCGGGTCTCATTATCTTCTCTTATCATGTTTTCCTATCATAAATAAGGGGATTTGGCCCAATCTATTTAAATATATATATATATATATATATATATATTATAATCATATTTAATAATTTAAAATATACACATGTAATTGAATGTATGTGTATTCATGTTTATATATATATGGATGTCTGTGTAATTCTATATTTGTGTTTATGTATATGCATGTTTGTGTATGTATTTTTATATATTTATATCTATGTGTATGTGGATGTGTATGCATGTTTTCTATGTGGTTATGTATGTGTGTATGTGTATGTTCATATGTATGTATATAGATGTATGTGTTGTGTAAGTTTATGTGTTTGTGCATGTATTCATGTGCATGTAATTGAATGTATATGGATGTATATATATGTATGTGTATGTATGTATGTGTATGTGTATGTTTTTATGTGTATGGGTGTAGGAGTATGTAGATGCGTGTGTGTGTGTTTATATAGTATGTGTATATATTTTAGTATATGTATGTATGTGTATGTATGTGTATGTACATGTATTTAATTTTATGTTTTTGTATATGTGTATGTGTGTGTACATGTATGTATGTTTATATTCATGTTTGTATACGTATGTGTATGTGTATGTGTATGTGTATGTCTATGCGTATTTATGTGTGTATGTGTATGAATTTAATGTGTATATCTCTATATAAGTATATGAATATATCATTATATAACATGAAAAGCCATTTTTTTCAATTCCATATATCTCATTGTAGTATATGTATATATACACTCATAAATATATACACATAGCCACGAGAAAAGTCATTTGGTTATTCAGATGTAATTAAAATATATATATATATATATATATATTTGTTTAATATTTGTTTAATTTTTAAATCTGTAGTATTTATTTATAATTTTTTAATAGGTAATATTTTTTATTTCTAATATATTTGTAATTTATATATTTAATATTTATTCATTTTAATTATAATTTTCTTTATATTTAAATATGTTTACAATTATCATTATTCATTTTCAATTTCTAATTTATTATGAATATCTTGTATTTGAATATAATTTTTAATATTTATTCATTTTTATTTTAATTTTGATTCATTTTTAGGATTTTAGAAACTGATATAATTACTATTATTTACTTATTTTCTTAATATTTATTGTAATATATTTAATTTTAATTGTTACGTTTTATTTATTTTAAATTTATTCATTTAATATTATTTATTAATTTATAATATTTTTCAATTATTAACATTTTCTCTAATTTATTCACTTTTTTTCTTTACCAACTTAATAATTTTATAATGTATTCATTTTTTATAGTTATTTAGACATTTTAAAAACTAATATTCAATACTTTCATTTTGTATGTACTTTATATAATTAATATCTTTTCATTTCTACTTTATGCTTTTTTTGGCTGGATGCTGTGAAGACATCCACATTATTTGGTACAGTAAGAAAACATGAGACATTGTAGTACTACATTATGACATCAATTGGCTTCTATAGGTGTGACTGCTGATGTGAAGTAAGAAAAGGATTCTCAAAAGGGGTATTGTGATAACTCAATTAATTACTTTACCACGCATAAGTATTTTGAGATTAAAGGTAATCTTCATCCTTTGTTTGGACCGTTAGACATTATATAGATTCATATGATTCTAATATAGATCTAATACAACACAGATAGAGTCTCAAGAGGAAATCTATGTCCTTTTGGTCATGGTGCGATTTTCAGATATGAATGAGGTGAAGCAATGGGATGTAGCTACGAACCTTATGGTATTTACACATCACTTGATGCTAAAATTCTTTGTATTATTAATGTGGTGGAAATAGAAAATCATCATGGATACCATAACTTGTGTCTTGAATGTGATTCGACCGCTATTGTGAAATTAGTCAGAAACATAATTACTCCACTTTCATGGAAGCCGACTGCCTGATGGAATGATTGTCTTGACTCTCGTTTCTCCATGAATTACAACATTACTCATGCATACCAGGTGGAAAATTATTTATGCATATGGACTTTCTAATAATGGGATTACTGCTCATCAGCTAACCTAGATTAACGACGTGTGTTGTGAGATTCTCTCTTTTTAGAAAACTGACTATTGTAAAAAATATATTATTTAGGCTTTTATGATTTTGTTTTTTTTTCAGTGAAGGAGGACAAACCCTATGAGAATGTTCTCATTCTTCTAAGAAAATTTACTTTTAATATTTTTTATTTTTATTTTAATATTTACTCTTTTTTTATATTTCATTAATTTATATAATTAAAATTTGTAATTCTTTTTTAATATTTTCTCAATTTATTAATTCTCAATATATATTCATTTAATATTTCAATAATAAATTATTTTTTATTTTATTAATTATTCATTTTTATTTATATATCTATACATTTATTCTCTATTAAATATAATATATAAATTTATTTTAAAATTTTTATGTAAAATTTTTTTTAGTGCTTATTAATTTTTATTTTATTATTTATTCACAATATTTTATTTTTCAGTATATTTAATTCAAACTAGTTATTAATTTTTAATATTTTTTAATTTACATAATTAAAATTATTTATTAATTTATGATAATTTTAATACATTAATCATAATGTAATACATTAATCATAATATTATAACATTAATTAATACATTTAATATAAATAATATTGTCTAACTATTTTTATTATTTTTTTGTAATTTATTTATTTTTAAATTTTTTTTATTTTATTATTTTTAATAATAAATATTTTTTATTATAAAGTAAATTTTTTTTTAAAAATTTATATAATTAAAAATTTATATTTTTTTATTTTTTATTTTTTATTTTTTATTTTTTTATTCTTATTTTCCACGAGTATTTATCAACAGTATATTAAGTGCTGATAAGAGAAACATTAATCAGATCATATTAGTTCGTGCTAATAAAGGTATGATCTATCAACACCTTTTTAATGCTGATAATTCCTTTGTTTTTTCAGTGCTAATAAAGTGATGATAAATCATACCCTTATTAGCCCTCCCTATTTTAGTGCGAATAAATGCTTTTTTCAGCACTTTATTTTTTACTAGCATTGATAGACCCATTTCACCTATTCTAAAAAACCTAAACTGAGATAGCCCCTACTCATATCATTGAAAATCTCCCGGAATCCAAATCCTATTTCCCCTCCTTCGAATATTTCAAATGAATCGACCCTTAAATTGAATGTATGTTATTCCTTTAAAATCCCAAAGGCCTTATATTTGTATTTATTTTTGAATAATACTCATGTTTGAAGGTTTAAAGGGGAAGCCTTACAAAACTCGTAGGTCAATTGGAACAAATCTCGTGCATTACCTGAAGATCCAGAGGCACATGGATTAATACATGACCTTTGAAGACGCAAGACCAACTTCAATTTGGAACTACCCCACCCCAGAATTAGCATCATTAAATTTTCCTAGCTTCCCTCCCTGAATGGATGATCATCTTTCATCTCCCCATGAAAACCTGACAATGCCTGGTATAGATGGAAATTACCATACCCTCTCATGATTATAATACAGTTAGTCATAATTTGGGGAATGCTACATACTTTGTATCCTCTCCTGGTACCGTCTCATGTATGGTCTACCTAGGATGCTTCATTGTGCATTATGTCTTGGAGGCCCAGTGTCCTGAAGGCCTATGGTGGCCTAAAGGCCCTATGTTTTGATGGCCTTTTGTGGCCCGAAGTCCCTAAGACCCGTAATCCCAAAGCGGTGGCCCAAAGGCCCAAATCCGAAGAATAGCTATCAATACTATAGTACCAAAAAATATCTAATATAGTAACTACTATATACAACTACAAATTTAACCCCACTCGGATTTGACCCTAGGACTTTTGGATTCCAATATGGAGCCTTTACCACTCTGGTATACACTCATTATCTTGAATGGATATTATTCATTTTTCATTTTAAATAGATATTTCAATTTTTTTCATGAATTTTTTTTCACTTCTTGTCTGCTGGATGTTTCACAGTTTTTTATTTATTTTTAGTTATTCACATTTTTTATTCTATATTGTTGGATTTTTAGTCCCCCTCTCATATTTTTTGGTTCTTCTTATTCTACTTTTGGAATGATCTCCCAACAGATAAGAAACCATATATTTTCACCTAATTATTTTAGTCACAAACTCATCAAAAATAATCTCTCAGTTGATTCTAATTTTTTTTCTTTGATTCACATATTTTTTTGTGGAATTAAGATTTATTTTTTATCACTGTAAGTTAAATTTGATCTATAATTTTAATTGATCAATAAAAAATAATCTGAATTTTTTTACATCAATTTCATACTTTTCATGGGGAAATAAAGAATTTTTTTTTGATATATCAATTTAAAATTTAACCAAAATAAATATAGTCATTATGTTACCAAGTATAACTAATATAACTCACCTAATAATGTTAAACATAATTTTAAATTATTATGTTATATTCAATGAGATATGAATCAAAATTTTGAAATTCCAAAAGTTTTTAAATTGAAAACATTCAAAACATTATTTTTTTCTCATTTTAATAACATGATTTTTAATTTTATGAATTTCACTACTCATTAAAATTATTATTTATTGATTTAATCCAACCACTTATTGATTTTTATATTTGAAAATTTGGTTTATTTTTGGTAAAATAATTCATTTTTCTTATTCTACCAAAAATATTAATTATTTTAAATATATTTTTGTGCATTAAAATTGTTATTTTGATAATTACCAAATGATGAATTTGAAAAATGACTACGTTGGTAATTCCATGGTTTTGGATGATGAAATATATTTAAAAAAAATTATAAGGATATAAAATACTACAATAAGCTCGTATTTTAATAATTCAAATAATTTTATCTTCAAATATAAAATTTTCAAAAAGAGTTATAATTAAAATGGTATTATGGTTTAATAAAATTATTTGTTGTAGTGTTTTTTTTCAAAATAGTTTGAATGGAAAAATTGGATCTAAAATATGTTGTTTTCATTGGAAATAGAAATGAATTTAAAATAAAAAAAATTACTATTATTAAAAATTCACACTTCTAGTTATCAAAATGAAAAAAAATTATCGAAAATGTCCAGGATAGTGAAAAACTCATTTCTAAAAGTACATATTAATGATTTGATCTATTTTTTATTTCACATATCCGCTTCACCAAAATTAAATTTTAGACCCCATTTGATGAATGAACATTTTCCCAAATCGCATTAGTATTGACACAACAATGTATGAGCCACCAGAATGTGATTTATGGTCTCATAATCAAAGATACTATATATTTTCATTTTTATGTAAATTATGATTTAGATAATGACTTATTTTACCAAAAATGTTCTCCTAATGTGAAGCCAATAATATTTTTCATTAAATTTGTTTATTTTAATCATAAACAATTTAAGGAATATATATAACTCTAAAAATATTAGAAATTAACAATTAGAAAATAAAAAATACATTAGATGAATTTAAGGTTCACACAACTCAAGGATGAGATAAAAATATGAATTTAGAAAATACATATTTGGGGATCATGGTTGGGGATGGAATAAGAATATTTATATTTATATTTTCTTATAGGTTTTTGACTAAAATAAAATTTCCATTAAATATGATTATTATATTGAAGGTTCTAGATGTAGCATAAGAACATTTTTGGTGGATAGCCATTATGTTTTTTGTTTGATTTGTTGGATCACTCAGTAATTGTGAAAGATTTAAATATTATGTACAATGAAATTTTTTTCTTAAATATTGACATAGAAATCCACGAAATAAGAAATGATATTTATCACATTAAATTTGTAATTAATTTAAATCAGATATGAAGAGAGATTACATCATTTTTTTTATCATTCGATGATGACAATATTGATCATATGAAACCCTTTTTCAAATTACCATATTTACATTGGGACAACCAAATGTTGATCTCCTCTAGTGGCGATCCACACATAGTTATTTAATCTTTGGGGAACCCTAATATATTTTTAGGTTCTAGTATCACAGATCGATTGTCTTGAATTTTTCATCTTGATATCTCCCAGATCCATTAGGATTGATGGATTTATTCTCACTATTAAAGGGGTAAGAGAAAGAGGATTATAGAAATAAGTCTATTGTGCACAAAAATTCTCAATTCACAATTAACCCTCCACTATATACATAACTATATATTTATATAGTTAGGGTTCGTGTTAATAAATTATTTAATTTTATAATGGCCCATAAATTATATAATAAACCTTATCTAATATCATGAATAATAATAATAATAATAATAATATTGTTATATCATTTTCTAACTAAGGAAATAATAAATATTATTTCACCATCATGTAAATTATTAATTATCACCGGATATAATCATGGTCCTCTCATCATCCTCTAAAATTATTGAATATAGAGATAAATATTTAATTAAATATTTATTCTTTAATAAATATTATATTGACAGTCTATTGAATAAATATTTATTAAATATTTAATAAATAAATAAATATTTCATTCACAATCTAGAGGAAATATAGTTATTAAACATTTTTTTTTTTCAATAAAACATGAATAAAATCATTCCTCAGTCTTGAGTATAATATTTATTCTAATAATTAAATTCAAATAGAATTTGAATAAGTCAATGAAAAACCTTAGTGTTTGGTCCTATAATATCGTTTCTGATTTTAATTAAGTGGGATTTCCTAACGGTATAACATTATTCAATGGTGGAAGTCATCCCATTTTATAATTTAATAATATGACACTCTTGTGAATAACGATTATTTTTAAATAATGGCATAACACTATTCAAGGGTAAATGATTCCAAAAGTGAGAAATTATGTAGTATGAAAATATCATTGGTTGATAGAACCTCAAACATCTATTTTGATATATTTTCTAGACATGTTGTAATTCATTTATTATTATATTTCTACTTTTAATTTTTTAACCGAGGTAACTAGTTTTTAGTCTAGGAACTTATGTTTTAATTAATATAAAAAACAACCACTATAACACTATTTTTTTTGTGATAAACCAACTTTTAGATTCCATTTATCCTAAATCAAGTTCTAAAATAGAGAAAATTATCATTTATATTAAAAATTTATATTTATGGTAAAACTATTATTAGGGTTTGGAAAAGTGGTAAGAACCCCATAATACAACATCCATGGTTGGGGGTTCAAATCCCATAGAGCACATGTAATGTGAAATTATAGTAGTGGAAATAAAATGGGGATAATATATAAGTACTATAGATGTGGTGGGTACAATATCAAGTATTGTAGGTGTGGCATTATTGTAGCAATTGAGTACTATAGAAGTATAATTCAATGAATGGACCTTTAGGCCATATTTTTCCCTCCATGCCATAAAATTCAGGATTCAAAGACTTTTGTGATTTGGTGTATATAATTGGTCTCCCTATACCTAGTTTAAAATATGTATTTTCATTTTATAATAAAAAGAGGCTTCAACCTCAACTTGTTTATATATAGAAAAACTATTTTTTCTAAAAACATTTTTCTCTCCATTAAGTGTTTTTAATGTTATTTATCATTGATTAAAAATTCTAGGAGTGATAACATATGTCAATATATGTCTAAAACTATATTAAATTCAATTTTTATAATAGATTATTTTATTTTATTAGATATTAATTCCATAATATTAACAATAAAAATCATTGAAAATAATTGTTCTACCATAATCAATACAATTTTCTTTAATCTTAGTAAACATAATTTTGAGAAAAAAAATTAAATTATCTGTATAAAATAATAAAATAATTTTTATATAAAATATTAAATATCTTTTTATTTATTTAATTTCATTATGTGATGAACACTAATTTCTTAATGTAAGTAAATAAATCATTTTTAGAGTAAAATATTACTAATTCTTCCAAAATGATAAACATGGGTTTTATAAATACAAAATAATAATTATATATGATTTATTTAAATTTATAATATATATAATTTATATAAAAAGGTTTCAAATACATTTATTTAATTCTTGTATTTTGATAGTGTCATAAAATTGATAGTATTAGCAATTTCGGTATTTTTTCACCATTAACAAAAAATATAAACAATACCAGAAATATATAAAAAAATTAACATAAGATAATGTTGTTATTAAAAATACAAAAATAATGTTATTTTGATAAAAATAATAGAATAAAATTTGATAATTTATCTTTTAAATAAAAACATAAATATATAATGAAAACCCCTTTCATTGGAATATAAAATTTTAAAATATTAAAGTTTATTATTTCCCATTAATTTCTTTTAAAACTAGTTTTAATGTATTAATAATAATAACAATTTAATTTTTCCATAATTTATTTAGTTTCTTAAAATAAAACACATAAAAATAATAATTTTATGATGGCCACATTTTAAAATCATAAATCATTCTTCTTAATTGCCTGGTTACATCAATTGAATTTTTATCAATGGATTATTATTAATAATTAAATAATATATATATATATATAAATTTCATAATTAAATTACCTTAATTTTTTCGAGACTTATATATTTCTATATTTTAATGGTTATATAATGATATCTGTTTCATATTGGTTCAATGTTCTGTTCCTTACTAGTTATCTGACACATTAGATTTCAAATGAAAATATTATTTAAAATATTGGGGTCTTACATTCTCTCTTGAAAAAAATATAATCCCCACGATTGTAATTATCACATTATAATATAATTAGTTATGAGTTTCAAAAAAATAGTCATAACTCATGATATATTTTCAAATGAGGTGTTTAATCAAATCTACAGAAGTCTTTGTTGTCCCCTTAAAGAATGAAAATTATGGATATGGATCGAGGCACAAAGTTGGTTAATATGTGGAATTGTTGATGTGGAATGAGGTTCCCTTGAAATTGGATCTGAAATCTCATGTTTGCGTGGATGAGCTGCAAGAAAGGGGATTCAATAGATTTTTCTCTAACTCTTGAGGTGGTGAGTCTTCCTCCCTTAATCAGATTTTGAGGAATGGTGTGCTAGGGGTGGTTGAAGCAAACTGATGAATATTTCAAGATCAAATTTAATCTTTTAAACAATCAATTTTTTCCTAGGATCACCTCTCAAATGAAATTGATTTCATGGATATATGGCTTTGTTAATATCAAACATGGGATCCTGAGGATTTAGAACTTGGAACCCTTGTTTGATACTTTTGAGGATATGAATACGATTTCACAATCTTGGATACATGTCATAGGTTTGAACTGGTTATTTTTGAATCCATGCATCATATGTGATGTTTCATTGGCTGCATGTACCCTAATTACAATTTTTTAGGAGAATATATTGTTCATGAATGGACACTTTTCTAAGATTCTAATCATGATTGAGATGTCATTTCCTCTTGTTGAGATTGTTAACATAATTACTAGGGATTTTAAGATTGATTTTTAATCAAATTTGATATTGTCTCAGACATCTATATTAAATTCTCGACTAGGATAATTTTAATGGAGTATTGTGATGTTCTAATTGTAAATGGTATGAACATTCTGCTGAAAAGTGAAAATTTAAAATGAAATTTGATTTTTGTTTAGAAATGCATTTTTATGGGAAAAGGCTACCCTTGATGTTGGGGAAGAGGTAACAACTTTTATCGGTAAGGGTATTTGAGGCCATGTAATTGCGGATTTTTCTCCTTTACTGATGTTGTGGTTGGGAAGGATGGAAACCCCCATGATGGTGAAAGTAGTGTGGGTGTGAAGCCTGGTCCTCTAGGTTATTACACACTCCTCACTCAAAATTAGATGTAATTGGAACCCTTTCATCACGAGAATACGTCAATGTGGTTTTATTATTATGATTCTATTCTTGATAGTGATACAGAATTGGATCATGTTGTTTTACTAGAGGAGTTATTCCTTTATAAAGGGAAACTTGATAATAGTTCTTTTCATCTTAAAGGGAATTCTTCTGTTGAAGCTGGACAAATTCATCACCTCATTGAGAAATATTTTCTTCAAAAGGTTATGAATTATACAGTGGATGATGTTGTTTCATCTAATGGAATAGGGGAAGTGATGTATACCTCTGGAAATTTTGTGCAGAATACTTTTCAGGAGGATGTCGAATCAGTGCATTCCCATGCTATTGTCTCCCAGGAGAATATGCTACATGTACCATCTATTCCCATTGAATTCTTGGTGAATCCATGTGATTATACATCCAATGCGAATTCTATTCATAACTTATTCTCTTTGGATTATATTATTCTTACAAATGCATATACCATTGAACTCACAACGACTATGAAAGACCCCTTGCATGTGGGTACACCCAATACTGATGTTGTGAAGCATAATTATTTTACCATATTGGAGTCCATTAACTACACAGATTTCAATGAGTTATGTAGGGAGAATATGTAAAGGTAAGGTTAAAAATCTTTACCACCTCCAGTGAATAATGCGTCTACATTCAAGATGGTAGCCTCCAAAATCATACAGACATGGCAACCCTCTTATAAGGGAATTATGGATGATGGGAAACTCATTTAAGGTGGTAAAGGGGATGATGCTGATCTCGCAACTATGGTGGATGACAAAATTTTGGATTAGAATTTTGATATTGTTGATGTTCTAGTGTACACTGATGATCATGGTGGTGTGTGGTAGACCCTAAAGCAATGGTGAAGGGGAAGTCACCCAAGAGGTTGAGGCCGATTTCGTGGATGGGGTGGTAGAATTAAAGGAAGGGATTTGTTATTAGTATTGTTTGGGTTTCATCTTTAACACTATTACCCTACACATCAAATATGCAATTTATTCTTTCTTTTTGTAATAAATCTCTAGGCCCAATGCTCTTCTCCATGGTTTACACTATTTTAAAATATTTTTTACCAAAATTTATATCAAATTCCACCCTCCTCTTCTTTGGTTTGATTTGTAATTCATGTTTGTTTATGCTGTTAATCATAATTATTGATACATGGGTTGGAATATCCATAAGATTTATCAATTATATTCATATTTTGTTCATTTTATCATTGTAAGCATCTCTACATTTTTTGTGGAATCCATTTCTAACTTGATTAGTTTGAGTTCAACCATTAATAAAACCAAAAGGGGTTAACATGAGTGAGGAACTCCAAAATAAAATTATTGTAACATAATTATTAGACATATTCAGCATTAAAATATATTGCACATTAAAATTTAAAATTATCATTCAGTTCAACCTAAATCACTATTGGATAAATCTATATTTCATTAGGTTGAGTTTGGTAAAATTTATTAACCTAATTCAATAAAATAGTATTTCTTTCATAATGGAGTGTAAATATAATGTGATTAACAAAATCATGTCCCCTTGATTTCATATCCATGTGTACCATCTTATTCCAACTCATAATGAACCAATGTGATGATTGAGTCTGTGATCAATCATGATATTTAGGGGTGATTACCAATAGGTGAATTTTACCAACAACCACAACCACATTTATCTATACAGATAGGATTATAATTTTTAGTAGAACCACACATCCTCCACATTACCAAAACATCAGTATGGTATCATACACTCAAACTTACCCCTATGACATATCCTAAGGGTTTTCACTAAGTTCAATTATTCTAATCCCTTATATTTAAATATTTCCTTAACTAACCATAATGGTTATTTATACCTTTAAAATTAATATCTACCTTTACATATAAAAAATTTATGTAATTTATAACTCCTAAATGAAACTAAAAAAAAAATCTCCCAATCTCAAAATTTATTTAATCCCTACTCACATAGTAACATTGACATCATGAACCCACACCCATGGATCTAGTACTAATAACACATACTTTACATACTAGATTAAATACCAAATGAGTATGACTGAACATAACTATCCCATAATTTCATTACATAATGAAAATATAAAATTACATTCATTACTAATACCTTTTATTTTATAAGATTTAGAGAATTAAAACAAATCATATTCGAATAAATCCCATTTCATTCTCAAATAATGGAAATTATTACTTCTATATAAGAAACTATATAATCCATATAATACATTTTGTATCTACATCAAATTATCCACACAAGATATCTTATTAGTAATATAATGTGAAATAGTTTTCTTTAGAACATTCGAGAATATAAATATAAGAAGGGGTGATATCAAAAGATGGGTAAGGGGAAATATAAGACATATAAATAAAATATCATAATTGAATATATCATTAGAATTAATAATATTGTAGGAATAGAAAAAAATAGCAAGTTAGAATAAAATTGAAAGCATAATATATACATGGATAAAAATGGAAAATTAAAATATAACATAAATAACAATAATTGGGTCCTTAGAGATGAAATGTTTAATTTCAGATTTCTAATTAAGGAAAGACATCCTACTATTATATATTATGACCTTACCATCAAATCCCTATGTTTAGGAATTTTTTTTTCATGATAGACATATAAAAAATTCCCATGCCAGTTTTTCTCATGGAACCTATCTATGTATAAAGGGACTATCTATAACCCGTCCCCACCAAACACTAATTAATTCCCATCCATTTTTCAAATTAGATAGTAAATAAATGAATACATTTTCAACTTTACCTATAACAATACATCTTTAAATAGAAACATAAAAATTACCAATACCACTCCTATTGTTTATATGTGGGATAACATGGTCGTAACCCCTACAGAGAAAGAAATTGGATGGTCAAACAATATATTGTCAAATTTATAGAGTAATAAATAATAATATATGTAAAAATAAAAAAAATATTGATATTAAATAGATCCCCAATCAATAAATGAAATAAAATTATATGAAACCATCCTTAAAACTAACACCATTTAGAGTAATGTTATAAAGTTAAATGAATAATTTATCTTGTAACGACCCAAACCATTAAATAATTTCTGTTTCTAGAATTTGTGTGATATTTTATGTTATACTCAAAAAAACTACATCATTTAATTAATTAAGTGAGTATAATTAAAATGATACTGGTGGGTTTCAACTGTTATATGACTGTTGGTCAATAGGACCATTGGAAACAATACTCTTAATGTTATGATTATTTTTTACAAATACAAATGATCATGGTTAATTAATATAGAAAGAATAGTTTGTGGCCTCATCCAGTAGACTTGGGCCGTATGAAGCACATCTATTAGAGCCTGGGAAGGAGGTAGCATCACTGATCTTTTCTCTGGATCAAGCCCAATTGGAAATCCAACACGTTAATCTTGAATAGAATCACTTACGGTAGACGTTCAAGTGGATAGAAATCATCCCTAGAGAAATGTTTTCCGAGATGCCCCATGATTCTATCACCAAATCACACCTTGCACATAAGTCCTATGTTGGTGTCATAAGGGGCTAAGTAACGAGGCCTTAGTTAGTTTGTGCAAATCCTTTTGTATAAATCAAATTGTTATTTCTTATTATGGTGAAATTTGTGAATTTAAAATTTCATGATAAATATGGGATGAATTTATAGAAGTTCCCTATTATTTATGTATATTTAAAAAATGGTATTTTATAATATTTTTTATATACTTTAAATAAATAATAATGTGAAATTATCTTCCAAAAAGGTCTTCTACGGTTGTGATCAGTAATAAATTTAGAGTATAAGAAGATCAACTTAGTTTTTGGTGAATTGAAAATTTTGAATTGTATTATTAACCCTTATGAATAGTAAGTGACCAAAGAATAGTAACCTCACTTTTGAAAGTATGAATATAATTTAGGCATCTTGATTGGTTATGTGATATAATAGCATAAGTAAATAACTGTTTCAGAAATTATTATTTAAGTCTTAGTATTTATTTGGGTAAATAGTGACTTTACATAAAAATTAAATATTTAATAATTAGAAAATAATTTTCATAAAAAGAATTTCATTTTTGAATTCAGAGAATCAATATTAGGTTTGGGGAAATTTGTTATATTTTTATAAATTTTTTTGTTTTTCGGTGAATAGTTAAAATACAATTTTGAGTTTTGATGTGTTTAATGACAACATTAATGATGTAATCATGATGTAATAATTCTGTTATACTTTTCAATATTAATATATGTTATAATGTGTCCCAAGTGGCCAATACTAAAGGAAAATACCATGGTAAATCCCATGGTTTGGAAAATGCCACTAATGAGGTGTCCCTTAAAAATTAATAAAATATTCCATCACTTTTTCTATAAATACCAACCCATTAATTCCTTAAATTCATTCCAAATTTTTCTTAAACAAATAAATGGTATTTTTACCTATCGAGAAGTCCTCCCAAGGTTCCCATAATCCCCCCACGGTCTCAACCATCGAGTTTTAAATGTTACTCTTCAAGGTAATGGAACCTTTCACCCTCCTTTCTAGTCAACACTTCTTTTATGTTATGTCTTTGAATTTACAATTTTTTATTTTGGGGTACAATATTATATATATATATTATCCATTTATATTTAAATATTATTAGATTACCTTTTCCTCTCAACAATTCATTTTCTGATCTTTTTATGTTGCGACGTTAGGCTGCCGATTTTTCATAAAAGAAATAACACCTTCTCTTTTCTTTCAAGTTTCATTTTCAAGTGTTATGTCATTAAAATAACCACAAAATGATATTATTTATATTTTATTATGTTCATATAATGTAAAATGAGTCATTTATGTATATTATACCCTTTTCAACTCTCTATTTAATGTTTTATAAAACCATGTTGTATAGTTGTTAGGCTGTAGAATTTTCATTTAAATATATATATATCCCTTTCTCAAGAAATTATCTTATTTTATTTATGTGAATAGCAAAACCTATTTAATTTCCATGGGTTTTAATCAAGAAATAAAAATTATATATCTTATTCTGGAATTGACAAACATAAAACCCTTATCCCCTTTCCATGGGTCATAAATGACATAATGATCATGTTTTTAAGCTCTTTATAAAGAAGTCCCGATTTGGATATGAAACCCATGTATTTTATTATCTTTGGGTTATTTATGAAATGCATGATTATGATCTATGTGTATATCATGAAAATAAATACATATTAATGGTTCTCCCTGATATCTCTTGAATTCATTGGTTAATGAATTTAATCTCTAGAGATGACAAGTTTTACGATACCTTAGTGAATAACCTTGATAATTTTTATAACACCTTGGGGATGGACCTTGGTGATATGTTCATGAATGTATAAACATAAATGTTGTAGAAAAATTTTCACGTTATGTTTCAATATATTATTATTATTATTATTATATTCCTCTTTATCTCCACGTTCTTATTGATATCACTTAAGATCACATATAAACTGTTTCACTTGTTTTCCTTAGTGGGCCTTCTGCTCACCCTTTACATTGATGTATGTCTCCATATTATGAGATGTAGTAATTGTATGTAGGATGAACCCGTGATAAAGATTTAAAAATGGATTATAAAAATGTTTTATGTTTTCTAGTTTAATTTTTTTATTTCCCAAACACTAGAATTTAAAGATACCCTATTTGTAAAATGTAATGAAAAGTTATGTAATAAAAAGGAGGGATTCCATAGTTGGTATCAAAGGATAATTTATTTTTTTGTGGAAATTAGGATATGAAAACATTAGTCTAAACAATATATAAAAGTTTAAATATAATAAAACTTCTTGTTTTTTTAATGAAATATTATGTAATTGGTTTCTAGACAAATATATCTCTATCTAGATACGGACAAGTCGATGTGGCTTTGGAACTGATGTACTTAGGATTGCAAAATCCAACCACGAGTTTTGGGCTTAACCTAGACTATCATAGTACAACAAATGGGCATTTTTTCACTCCTAGGTTGAAACTCCCAGGGGATATGTTTTATTAATAAAAATCATTTTATGAATCAATATGAAGGATTTGTAGATAAATTTAATTTTTGTTAAGGTATAATATGTTTAAGAATAAAGTGTTACGTTATAAAAATCGTATATAGTTAAAAGATTAGTATATGAAATAAGTTTCTCACTAAGGTTTTATTCTTTTAGAAAATGTAGAGAAATAGGATAAACTGTGAAAATTGTGACCGTAATGGACCATGCACTGGATGCCCTCCTATGGAAGCTAGAATGGAAACTTTCATGACAATGATGAACCATCTAACTCATGTTATGGTAAATAAAGTTAATCAAGATTAGGGACCAATGTCACCGTGAAGGGGAAAACATTATTTTGAGTCCTTTATGTGTCAACGACCACCAAAATTTAGTGAATCGACTGATCCATTGATTTATGAATATTGGATCATCTCAATCCAGAAGATCATTTCTATGATACACTGTTCAGAATAAGAGAAGGTCACCCTGGTTGATTACCACTTAGAGGGAGAAGCTAATCAACACTTGTAAATGATTAAAAAATGAGTCCTAGAGTGAAGGTTGATGCTATGAAGTGGGAATAGTTCATACGAATATTCTTCTATAATTATTTCCCTCATTCTATGAGAACAAAAATGAAGAAGGAGTTTCTCAAGATAAATCAGAATGAGAATGAATATGTTGGAATCTACGAGATCAACTTCAAAAGAATTTCCCATTCCACCTCAATATTTTTCTTGGGTCATAATGGTAAGGTTGCTATATTATTTGGTGGACTAAGACCTCGTTTTTGGAAGAATTTAGAAAATTGATACCATGGTAGCTATGAGGATATAGTGTGATGTGTAATGAAAGTCGAACTTGAGTTCAGTGAGATGAACTGGTCTCAAATATCTAATTAAAAGAAGAGATCAATGGAGCCATGATGAGGGAGCATATGTGATCAGGGATGAGAAGTCAAGCAAGTTCAGTGTCCCACATGTAAGAAGTGTTGGAAGAAGCATTCAGGGAACTACCTGCTCAGGAGTGGTATGTGCTAAAAATGTAGAAGAGATGACCATATCATGCAGAAGTTTCATAGTGAGGTGAAGCCTCAACTTCCCAACACTAACAATAAAGGAAATATGGCGCAGTCCTTACCTGATGTCCAATTCTATAAATTTGGAAAACATGGGAACTTTTCCAACCACTGTCCAAATTAGAGGGCAGTGTAGGGGAATCACCATCATCATCAGCAAAGGCAATGGGAAATAGGTCCTGATTTTTCTATCACTATGGATGATACCGAAGTGCTAAATTATGTGGCTGTATGTACTCTTATTTTTCACTCCAAGATAGTAGGTACTATGTTTGAGTTTGGTTCTACCCATTTCTTTATTTCTTCCATGTTTGGAAATAATTTAGAATCAACCCCTAAATTTATAAAAGTAATGTTATCAGTCATGACACCTGGTGGGATTATCCAAGAGCCATCAATGTTTAAAGACACTAGAATTTACTTTAGTGTGCACAATCTTATCATAATTCTATTAGACATTCGCATGATTGAAATCAAAATTATACTAGGGATGTACAAGCTCTCAAAGTATAATGCTAAGATCTAATGTAGAAGCCATGAAATCTTAGTAGTCTTGAATGGAAAACCTATAGTTATCTTCCAAGGAGAGATATCTCAACCAGATATTTGACTAGAAGGACCTCCTATATCATTCTTTATGGAGTTGATTACTGAATAAAAAGAAGTAACTGAGAGTATAAGGATAGAAAATTTCCCCATCGTCCAAGAATACATCAACTTATTTCCTAGGGAGTTTCCTAGACCTCCCCTAGAAAGGGATGTAGAGTTCTCCATTGAACTCTTACCAGAATTTCATCCGATATCAACAACCCCATATAGAATGAAAAATTTTGAGCTGATCGAATTAAAGGAGCCACTCCTAGATCTTTTGGAGAATTTTTCTATCCACCCATCTGTGACTCCTTGGGGAGAACATATTTTATTTGTGAAGAAGAGGTATGGATAGATGACGTTATGAATTGATTATAGGGAACTGAATGGGATCACAATAAAGACCAAATACCCTCATCCAAGAAATGGAGACTTATTTGACCAACATCATGGGGCTAAATTATTTTCTACGATTTACCTCTAATCTGGTTATCATCAATTGAGGGTGAAGAAAGAATATTTTCCAAAAAATTCCTTATGATCATGATATGGGAATTATGAGTTTGTTGTTATTCCCTTCAGACTGACTAATACACCTGCTATTTTTATGGATTTGATGAATAGATACGTTAAGGACTACCTTGATAACTATTTAGTAGTTTTTATTGATGATATTATTATATATTCCAAAAGTTTCAAGGGGCATGAGGATCATCTAAGGGTTATTTTGGAAACTCTATGGAAGGATATTTATTTTGTAATGTTCATAAAATGAGATTTTTGGTTACATCAGGTTTCTTTCTTGGGGCACATTGTAACCAATGAAGGATTCCCAATTGACCCTCAAAAGACAAAGGTTGTAGAGGAGTGTTCTCACCCTACAATAGTAACTAATATCAATGTTTCCTTGGATTTGTGAGATATTATAAGTGTTTTCTGAAATAATTTTCATGACTTTATAATCAATTAACCAATTTAACTCAAAAAGGGTTCATGTTAATCTGGACAAAAGTGTGTGAGGAATGTTTTCAAGAGATGAAGAAGAGATTGGTTACTCCACCCATGCTAAATCTACCATTATGTGGATAAGGATTCATTATTTTTATCAGTGAATATCTGAAAGGGCTTGGGTTATTTATCATGAAAAATGACAAGGTTATTGCTTATGCATCTCGATAATTGAAGACTCATGAGAAGAACTATCCTACACATTATCCGGAGCGGGACGCAGTCATTTTTTTCTTTTAAGAAATGGAGGCACTATCTATATAGGGAGAAATGCGATATATACACAGACCATCAAAATATGAAGTATATTGTCCCACAAAAGGAATTGAACATGATACAAAGGAGATGGATGTAACTTCTTAAATATTATTATTTTTCAATTCATAATCAACCTAAAAGTGAAAAAAAGTCATTGATTCATTAAGTAAGAAAGACACAGTTGTTCTATCCATGATGAGGATTCAAATAGAACCATTGATCAATGACCTAGTAATGATGGAAATGAGAATTATAAGGTAAGGGACATCATAAAACCTAAATCAAATGATTTCCCAACCATCATTACTAGATAAGACAAAAAAAGATCATAAATAAGATCTTTTATTACAAAAAAGGTTTTCATCTGTGAAGTATGGGATGTTTCCTAAGTTCAATATTGATCAAGAAGGTGTACTAAAACTTCATTGAAGAATATGTGTTCCATCTATTATAGAAATAAAGAAGGAGATGATGGATGAAGCTCATAACTCTAGATTCTATATACATGTTGGGAGAATGAAAATGTATTAGGACCTCTGTGATCATTATTGGTGGGTTAATATAAAAAGGGAAACTTATGACTACACTACAAGGTTCTTGGTATGTCAACAAGTGAAGGAAAAGTGAAATCTTCATAAAGGGGTATTACAACCACTGCCCATACCAGCATGGAAGTGGGACAATATCACTATTGACTTTTCACTGGTGTCCCAAGAAATTCCAAAGGAAACAATGCAATATGGGTTATTGTGGATGTCTCACCAAGACTTTACATATTATATCTTTTCAGGAAGATTTATCTCTTGATGAACATGCTAGGATTTATGTTAAGGAAGTAGTAAGGATGCATGGAATTATACTTTCTATTATATCTGATGGCGATCGAAGATTGACGTCAAAATTTTGTAGAATTATTGAACATTCTATGAGTACCAAATTGAATTTCAGTATGACTTATCACACTGAAAATGTTGAACAATATGAAAGGACTATTCAAACACTCAAGGGTATGCTAAGAACATCCTAAATGGAATTTAAAGGGGGATTCGATCAACATCTCCCAATAGTCGAGTTCTCTTACAACAACCGCTTTCATTCGATCATTCAAATGGCACCCTATGAAGATCAGTATGGGATGTGATGTAGAAATCCTACATGTTGGGATGAATATGGTGAGAAAATGAATCTTGGGATGTTATTCTGAAAGAGATGACAGAAAAAGTCCATGTCATCCATCAACACATTATTTCTATTTAGAGTTGGAAAAAGAGCTATGTCGACAACCATCTATGGGACTTAGAGTTTTCTTGTTGGTGACAAAGTATTTCTTATAATTTCACCTTGGAAGAGATTCAAGAGGTTAGGGAGGAAATTGAAGCTCAGTCTTATTTACATTGCCCCTATGAAATCCTTGATCATATAGGAGGTGTCGTCTATTAGCTTGCTCTTCCCCAAAATCTAGAAAAAGTTCATGTTTTATTCCATATATCCCTCTTTATAAAGTACATAACTGACCCTTAGTGTGTATTAAATCTAGAGGTGGTACAACTGGAACATGAACTCTCTTATGTGAAGCAGCAGGTGGAGATCTTGGATCGTAGAGACAAGGTTCTATGCCACATGACTACCCTCCATGTTAAGGTGTTATGGAGAAACCAAAAATGTGAAGAAGATACGTGGGAACCAGAGGAGTCTGTGAGGAAGAAGTACCCACCCCTTTTCTCTTTATAGGGTACGAGTTAAAATTTAGGGGACGAAATCTCTGTTGGGTCGGAAGAACACCCCAAGGAAATGATGGCAAGAGGGGGGGTGAATTGCCTTTTAAAAAATTGATTAACAAATTAAAATCAGAGTTGAAAGTGCAGCGGAAATAAAGAGGCAATCACACAAGAAATTGATAACGGAGTTCGGCCAAAACCCTGCCTACGTCTCCGCTCCCAACTCAACCGTTGAGAGATTCCTACCGCTTGCTTTTCAATGGTTTTAGCAAGAAACCCACTAGGCTTTGAGGTAGCACTAGGACCTATTACAGCTTGCTTTTGATGGTTGAGCAAGAACCCAATGCTTTTAATGGTTAAGCAATAACCCACTAGCCTTTTTAACGGGTGAAGGCTAGCTCACCGTGTCTCAAGCTTTTTAAAGGAAAAGCTTGTGAACCTCTTCACACCTTAGTGGTGGTGTGAGAACCCAAAGAAAAGGGGATGAGAAAAGAGTTTGGTTTGTAGACACAAACCCAAATTTAAAGCTCAATAAAAAGTAAAACAACAAAACCCGTATTTGGGAAGACTTGGGCGCCTTTGATTGGATGAAGATGTTGAAGGCCGCTTCCAAGCTTCTTTGAAGGAGCTCCTTGGATGTGGAAGTTGTTGGAGCTAGGTGGGTTCCTTTGAGGAAGTCCGCCGGAGGTTGGCCAATTGATGAGAATTGTGTACGTTGGCTTCACAAGTGTTCCGGTAGGTGTCCGGGGCTTCCTCAGCCTTTATTTATAGGCTAGGAACCCTTGGGGAGGCTTCGGAGCCGTTGGAGAGGTCTTCGGAGCCGTTGGAGGCCAAAAGGAGGTTGACTGGTCAAACCCAACGGCTAGTTTGACTGGGCTACCGGCTGGCCGGTGCAGGGCCACCGGCTGGCCGGTGCCTTGGCAGAGGAGGGGAAGTCTGGTCCAGGTGCCACCGGCTGACCGGTGCCAGAGCCACCGGCTGGCCGGTGGCAAGACAGTAGCTTGCACTATTCAGCCTGGGTGCCACCGGCTGGCCGGTGCTGAGGCCACCGGTTGGCCGGTGGGGAGGCAGTGGCTCCCTCTTGAATGCAGGTGCCACCGGCTGGCCGGTGGTGTGCCACCGGCTGGCCGGTGGACTGATTTGCAGACCACTTCTTGATTCTTTCTTGGGCCATTTTCTTGGCAACCTTGTGCCTATCATTCACAAACACTTAAAACAATATTAGACAAAAGATGAGAGTGATTGTGATCATGAAAATTAAACCTTGAGGGGTTCGAGAGGTACAACAATCTCCCCCTATTTTGATGATCACAATCACCGAAACAATCAAAGTAAAATACTAAAATTGAAAGGAAATGCTAAGCATGATGAAAAGGATTCTCCCCCAATCAATCAAGAAATTTCTCCCCCTTTGTGATTATCAAAATAGAATGGGGCATAAAACTTGATTGAGGGATTCGATGAAAAACGAGATTTTAAAACAATTGAAAATGATATCAATTGTTGAAAATTTTGAAAATTTTGAAATGAAAATTGAATAACAGTTTGAATTGAAAGTTTTGAATCAAAACAAATTCGAAACCAACTGTTGGAATTTTAGAAATGAAAATTTGATAGAAAATTTTGAATTGAAAGAATTGAAACCAAGAGTTGAGTTTTGAAAAAAAAATTTGAATACACAAAAAAAACTTAAAAGATCCTAACTCCCCCTAAATAAAAACAATGAATCACCGGGGAGAGGAATTTTGAAAAGAAATGATTTTAGGCCCGGAGAGACTCGCTAATAGGGATTTTTCAATCCATACTTGCCTCATGGCGGGTCTTCTCCTATAAAACTCATCGGAATAGAAAATAGACTTGGGTTGGCCATACCGGGCGTTTTTACAATTACACTCATAAATGAGATGCCCGGTTTTCTTGCAATAATTACAAAATTTGTAATCGGAGCTCCCCCTTACAAAAACAGTTTGAGCATGGGAGGAGGAGGCTCGGTTGGTGTAGCCAAGTCCATTGGTGGTTCTAGAAACCCTTTGGGAACCAAGTATATTGTTCAAGTTTTGTTCCCCTTGGGTGAACTTGGCTAAGGTCTCTCTAAGGTCTTTGATGGTTGATTCCATGGAATCAACATTTGGAAAATTTTGGATTTTAAGGGTGAGTTCCTCCTTCTCTTTGAGAAGTTGGTCTTTTTCGGAGGAAAGTTTTTTGAAAGACTTTTTCAAAGCAACAAATTTTGAAGAGAGTTCGTGAAAACCATTTTCAAGTTGATCTCTAGCAAATTGGAGATCCTCATAGGATAAATGATTTAAAGAATTTGAATTTGAAGAACCTGAGGAAGAGGAATCGGAAGATGTTACCTCATGGAATGCCATTAGGCATTTTGTACCTTGGTCGCTCGAGGAGGAGGAGGAGGAGGAGGTGTCGCTCCATGTCGCCTTGAGGACCTTTTTCTTTCCTTTTTCAATTTTTGAGGCCCGTTTTTTGTTGAGTGGGCAATCGGGCTTGTAATGGCCCTTTTCGCCGCACCCATAGCACTTCACCTTGGGCTCGGATCTTTCGGTGGGTTCTTGCTTTCGGTGCTTGCGGGATTTCTTCTTCTTCTTGTGCTTCTTCATGAACTTATGCATTTGGCGGGCGAGATTCTCCATTTCCGAATCGCCGCTCGAAGATGATGAAGATGAGGAGGAAGAGGATGAGGAGGAGGAGCTTACTTCTTTTTGTACCTTGAGGGCAATGTTCTTTGGTGTCTTGATAGGTGTGCCCTCCTTTTGAGCTTGCCTCCTCATCGTGATCTCATAAGTCATGAGAGATCCGATGAGCTCCTCTACCGGCATATTTTTGACGTCCTTAGCTTCTTGGATCGCCGTCACCTTTGGTGCCCATGAGCTCGGAAGGACCCATAAGATCTTCTTGACCATCGTCTCGGCTGAAACATCATCACCAAGAGATTTCCTTCCATTGCAAATGTCAGTGAAGCGTGTAAACATATCGGTAATAGATTCGGAAGAATGCATAGTAAAGCTTTCAAAATCTTGTCTATACATGTCTAACCGAGTGTCCTTAACTTTGTTAGTGCCCTCATGAGTTACTTCTAAAAGTTTCCAAATTTCATGTGAGGAGGTGCAAGTAGACACTCGATTGAACTCATTTCTATCTAAGCCGCAATGGAGAGCGTTCATGGCTTTGCCATCAAGCTCAAAATTCCTAATATCGGCGGGGGTCCATTTGGATTCATCGGGGGTAGACAAAGTGTAACCTTGCATGACTATTTTGTAAATCGGATAACCTATGCTTCTTAAAAAAGTGGTCATGCGGGTTTTCCAATAATTATAGTCGGACCCATCAAAAAATGGAGCCCGACCCAAAGAGTAGCCCTCGGGGGCGAAAGAGGTAGATGCCATCAAAAACAAAGATCTTAACTTTGAAACCGGGTTAAGGAATTACTCAAAGGTCCCTCTGATACCAATTGTTGGGTCGGAAGAACACCCCAAGGAAATGATGGCAAGAGGGGGGGTGAATTGCCTTTTAAAAAATTGATTAACAAATTAAAATCAGAGTTGAATGTGCAGCGGAAATAAAGAGGCAATCACACAAGAAATTGATAACGGAGTTCGGCCAAAACCCGGCCTACGTCTCCGCTCCCAACTCAACCGTTGAGAGATTCCTACCGCTTGCTTTTCAATGGTTTTAGCAAGAAACCCACTAGGCTTTGAGGTAGCACTAGGACCTATTACAGCTTGCTTTTGATGGTTGAGCAAGAACCCAATGCTTTTAATGGTTAAGCAATAACCCACTAGCCTTTTTAACGGGTGAAGGCTAGCTCACCGTGTCTCAAGCTTTTTAAAGGAAAAGCTTGTGAACCTCTTCACACCTTAGTGGTGGTGTGAGAACCAAAAGAAAAGGGGATGAGAAAAGAGTTTGGTTTGTAGACACAAACCCAAATTTAAAGCTCAATAAAAAGTAAAACAACAAAACCCGTATTTGGGAAGACTTGGGCGCCTTTGATTGGATGAAGATGTTGAAGGCCGCTTCCAAGCTTCTTTGAAGGAGCTCCTTGGATGTGGATGTTGTTGGAGCTAGGTGGGTTCCTTTGAGGAAGTCCGCCGGAGGTTGGCCAATTGATGAGAATTGTGTACGTTGGCTTCACAAGTGTTCCGGTAGGTGTCCGGGGCTTCCTCAGCCTTTATTTATAGGCTAGGAACCCTTGGGGAGGCTTCGGAGCCGTTGGAGAGGTCTTCAGAGCCGTTGGAGGCCAAAAGGAGGTTGACTGGTCAAACCCAACGGCTAGTTTGACTGGGCTACCGGCTGGCCGGTGCAGGGCCACCGGCTGGCCGGTGCCTTGGCAGAGGAGGGGAAGTCTGGTCCAGGTGCCACCGGCTGACCGGTGCCAGAGCCACCGGCTGGCCGGTGGCAAGACAGTAGCTTGCACTATTCAGCCTGGGTGCCACCGGCTGGCCGGTGCTGAGGCCACCGGTTGGCCGGTGGGGAGGCAGTGGCTCCCTCTTGAATGCAGGTGCCACCGGCTGGCCGGTGGTGTGCCACCGGCTGGCCGGTGGACTGATTTGCAGACCACTTCTTGATTCTTTCTTGGGCCATTTTCTTGGCAACCTTGTGCCTATCATTCACAAACACTTAAAACAATATTAGACAAAAGATGAGAGTGATTGTGATCATGAAAATTAAACCTTGAGGGGTTCGAGAGGTACACCAATCTCTTAATGGGGGAAGAATGTAACGACCCGAACTATTGAATAATTTTTATTTCATGAATTTGTAAGTTATTTAATGTTATACTAAACAAATCTATATCCTTTAATTAACTAAGTCAGTATAATTAAAATGAGACCATTGGGTTTCGACTGTTATATGACTTTTGTTCAACATAACCATTGGAAACTATACTCTTAACATTATGATTATTTTTTATAAAAAAATGATCATGGTTAGTTAATACAAAAATAAGAGTTGATTGCCTCATCAGTAGACTCAGGTCATATGAATCCCATCTGTAAGAGCTTGGGATGGTGGTAGAATTACTGGGCATTACTTTGAACCAAGCCCAAGCCGAAAGCTAACATGTTAAGCATGAAAAAAATTTCTTATGGGAGAAGTTCAAGCTAATAGAAATCACCACTCAGGCAATGTTGTCCGAGCATGCCCAAGATTCTATCACCATAGCACACCTTAAACTTAGTTCATATTCAGGTGTTATAAGGGGATATATAATGAGGCCTTATTTACTTTGTGTAAATCCTTTTGTATAAATAAAATTGATATTTGTTATATTGGTAAAATTTATGCATTTAAAATTTTAGGATAAATATAGGATGAATTTTAAAAAGTTCTATATTATTGATGAATATTTGAATAAAGGAATTTAACATATTTTATATATACTTTAAAAAATTAATAATGTGAAATTATTTTCAAAAAATGGTCTTCTACAGTTGTGACCAGCAAGAAATTTATAGTCTAATAAGAGCAAAATAATTTTTTCTGTATAATAAATTATGAATAGTTATTTTTACCCTTTTTAATAGTAATGTGACCAATGGAATAGTAAACTCACTTTAGACATGACATGAAAATTAAATTTTTTATTATAAAAACACTTTTGTGGGTAAAGTGATAAACCACATTATCCAACAATATAATCTTATAAAACCATAAAGAAGGATAAACCAGATCAAGAATGCAGGATATGCCCCTCCCCAGTGATTACACATTGGTGAAAAACCTACAACATCTCATGAACACTTAGGTTGTAGTCCCATGTAGAAGAACGAGCATGGTACGGATGGAAGATCTATACCCTCTCAAACATCCAAATCCAAATGGCATGCGAAGGTGAAAGCTTCTTACCCTAAACCACATTTGGAGTAGAAAAATGTAGGATTCTGGTGCAAACACATCAAATCTTCAAAGAATATTCAAACTGAAACATCCACAAAGTGAGTTTCCAAACCCATAGTCAACCAACATCAAAAACATCCATGAACTCTCAAATTAATCCAAAACACTTCAAAAATACATTTGTAAAAATCCAGGCATCACAAAGGTGATAAGACTATCACTTGGTGTGCACAACCAACCTACTTCAAATATGAAAGAAAAGGGAGAAAGAAAATCCCCAAAATCATCTAAAATTTCACCTGAAAACTGATCAAGACCAACGAGCGAAAAACTATTCACCATGTTCAAAAAGGAATCAAACTGATCTACAGTGAGAATCTCACTATCAACCACATTCAACTCGACTAATCCAGTTCATGTTTTTAATAGCATTGAAGAAATTGGATAGGCTTCAATCTATCTTATTCACCATAAATCACCCCCAACCAATATTCCATACACAGATAAGCTATCCCTGGTCGCTGGAACCAATGATGGAACCTGAAATTGTAAAGCATATTCAACTAAGAAAAGTGAAAATAGAAACACATGAACAAAAGATCCATCCTAAATCAAAAAGAGAAGGAAAAAAATAAAAGAATGAGGGACCATCACCTCTTCAACATCCACCCAGAATCCATGGATTTCCATACCGTACCACAATACAACTCCCAAATACTGTCACTGCTATCCACAGTTCCTCTATGACCACAACTGACCCCCCCAACACACTCATGGGAGATGAGGCAGCTACCCTCCGACGTGGTAACTGGGTATTGTCCGCTAGAACATAACCACAATTCCATTCAAAGCCCTATCCATCAGTGGTGGAGTGATGCGATAAGACGTCCATTAACAGTGAGAAAGGGTGATCTGGGCGATCCCATGAGGTCAAATGATGCCACCTTAGAAGGAGGACTTTGCCACAAGCTCATCAATCAGGCACTGAGGAGGGCCAAGCCAACCCAAGACGGAAGGGAGGGTGGCAGTGATGGGGGGACCCTAGCTGCGAGGCACCCCTTACATGCTCATCATGGTCTAGTTATGAAATTATAATTATAATTTAGGAACCTTGAATGGTGAAGTTATATAATAGAAAAAGTGCATAACTGACTCAGATATTATTTGTTAAGTATTAGTATTTTTTTGGGTAAATAGTGTTTTAACATAAAAATTAAAAACCTCAAATTTAGAAATTTATTTTTATAAAATGGAGTTAATATTTTTATTTAGATCATCAGTATTATGTTAGGGTGAATTTATGATATTTTTAAAAAATGGTTTTTTTCGGTGAATAGTAAAAATACAGTTTTGAGTTTTGGTGTGTTTAATGACATAATTAATGATGTAATAATGAAATAATAATTATGGTAGACTTGTATAATTTATAACATGTTATGGGGTGTCTCATATGGACAATACAATGATAAAATACCATGGGAAAGCCCATTGTTTTTAAAATACCACAACTGAGGTCTCCCTTGGAAATTAATAAAATATCACCTCACTTTTTCTATAAATACCAACCCATTATTTAATTACATTCATTAAAATTTCCTCCTCGATGAAGATATGGTATTTTTACCCCTCAATGACTCCTCCCAAGGTTCCCTCAATCCCCCAAGGTCCCAACCATTGATTTTTTGTAGTTACTCTTCAAGCTAAGGGAACCTTTCCGCCTCCTTTTTAGTCAACACTTCTTTTATGTTATGTATTTGGATTTCCATTTTCAAATGTTAGCTTAAGATATTATATATCACTATTACTACCATTTTTATTTCCATATGATTATGTTCCCTTTTTCCTCTAACCAATTCAGTTTCTAAATTCTTAAGTGACGCTGTTAGTCTTCTGAATTTTTGTAAAAGAAATCGCATCATATATTTTCATTCATGTTTTCTTTTAATGTGTAATGTCATTAAAATATCCACACCATGATCTTATATATATTTAATTATATCTCTATTAAATATAATTATTTATTTATGTATGGGATACCATTTTCCAATCTCTTTTTAATGTTTTCTAAAACTATGTTGTATAACCGTAATGCTGCAGAATTTTCGTCTTAAAATCTTTCTCTCTTTCTTAAAAAATTCTATTATTTTATTTATGTGAATACCCATGACTATTCAATATTAAGGGGTATTCATAAATAAATAAAAATGATATATTTTTTTTAGGAATTTAAATTCATAAAACCCATATTCCCTTTCCATGGGTTATAAATGACATAATGATCATGTTTTTAATCAATTTTTAAAAATTTCATGATTTTGATATGAAACACATTTCGTTTATTCTATTTGGGTTATTTATGAAATTTATGGTTATGATATATGTGTATCACATGAAAATAAATACATATTAAGGGTGTTCCCTGATAGATCTCCAATGCATTGGGTAAAGAATTTAATCTCTTGAGATGAAAAGTTTTTTGATACCTTGCTGAATAACCTTAGTAAATTTTATAACACATTGGGGATGGAACTTGGTGATGTCTTAATGAATTTATAAAATTAAATTTTGTAGCAGCATTTTCAATTTATGTTTCAAGATATTATTATTATGATAAGCCTCTGTATCTCAACATTTTTATTGATATCACTCAAGATTACATGTAAACTATTTCACTTGTTTTACTTACTTTAACTTATTCTCAACCTTTCCTTTGATGTATGTCTCCAGGTTATGAGATGAAGTAATTTTACATAGGATGAACCTATTATGAAGCCTTAAAATTGGATTAGATGAATGTTTTCTCTTCTCTTATTTTATGTTCCAGATTTCCAAGACACTAGACTTTAACGATCCTTTATTTTTAAAATTTAATGAAAAGTTATGTAATAAAAAGGAAGGATTCCGTATATATAATAATTTTATATATGGATATTTGGTGAATCCTCTTCAAAAAATGTAAATGAAAAATAGGGAATTCACAGAAGAATTGAATTTGAAGAGGCAAAAATATTATAATAGGTAATGATTTAGAAAGAAAAAGGTAGTGATGTATTTCCACAATTGTAATCCCTTAGTGGAAAATAGTATAAGAGGATTTAGAATGTAATCCATGGAAAAAATACACATCGACAAAGTAAAGAAGTGGTAAATATGAATAATATATCAATGTGAAAAAAAATGTATATGATAACAACCTTACGGTAATGGAAATGTAAGAGTTAAATGAACACAAGAGGGATAATATGAAATTAAAATATAATAAAAATGGAAATTTATTATAATTTAATTCAATATTTTAGTGATACACCATATAAAATAAAATATAGTGCAAAATATCAATGATGTATCATTGAATTTAAAATTGAGGAAAATAACTCTTATGACTTTATGAACATTTTAATAAAAAAATAATGATGGATATAATTTAAAATAAAAAATTATATACCATAAATAATGATAGAATGAAGATGAAAAAAATTAAATGGAAAAACAGGCATCATACAAAAGAATACAAGATTTAAAATACAAAATATGTCTCTTGGGATTCAAAATTGAGAAAGAAACTATTACATTATAAAAAACAGTCGAATCAAAACCACTTAAAGAATATAATTTCAAAATTAAAATTAAGTATAATGAAAAATAAGGTTGTAAAGATAAAAAATATATAAGAGGGAATTAGGTATACAATTCTAATGAAAACACAGTGTAAAAAAATAAATATGTTTCAAGGGGTGAAAAGTTGAGACAAGAACATTTTATGAGTAAAATATTCTTTGAGGAAATAATCACATGAAAAAGATATTATTTGAAAGTATTATAGATACTAATAAATAATAGGGAATATAATAAAATTTATTCACTAGTTATAGTAAATAAAAAATGGAATGATATAATTAAATATGAATGTTTGAAACCGAATGGAAGAATTTAGTGTTAGAACAATTCCTTACATCTTTTAAAAAGTTTTAGTAAAAAATACATGAGAGAAAGATATTTTAATTTGACATTTAATATAAATAAATAAATATAATCGTGATTAAAAATATTTAATGGTCATTATATACATCATTCCATATAAAACCTAGTATATAATAATAAATATGTCTTGAGGGATGAAAATTGTGGCAAGATACCCTTACATTATTATAGATTCCATCTATGTATGAAAATGACTTCCCAAATAAAAAATTATTTACATTAGACACCTTATTAATAATATTATTCAAATACATTTAGTATAATATACACAAATAATTATCATATTATACTTACTTATTATTCAAATTTTTTCTTTTGTTTGCATGAAAATTTAATTGATGTTTTCTTATTTCATTAATATTAGATATAAAAAATGAAAATTACATAATAAGTTAAATAAATAATATAAACATTATTAAACAGTAATTAATTACTCATTTTATTATTAATTTAAAATAACATTAGCATTTATCACCCCATAGTTATCTAAGAGAGTGTTTTACAAAATTGTTCAACTGGTGGTTAAACAAATCTCAAACATGAACATGTTATATCTTGCCAGGTGAGTACAATTAAGAATGTTTATAATATAGTTATTATATAAGAATACCAAAATGATTTAGTTTTTTTTATATTTTTGTATTATATTTTTGTATTTTTTAAAAATAACTAAAATCAAAACAAAAAACAAAAAAAAGTTAATTTATAGAGGTTGTATTTTGAACGACGCATGGTCAACATCCTTTGATTTCTATGTTGATGAAATGGAATAAATAATAGTTGTTACATTAATATTATAACACATAATTAAAATAATTATATCAATGACATTATATTACCATATTTAGATTAGGTTTGGAAGAGAAATATTAATAATAAAATAACTAAGATTTTGTAATAATCACTTTGGGACCATGAACATTCTCTTGAATGTCTCCTTAGAAATGAATGTATTAATCTAACATATAGTGACCAAAAGATATAGGTTGTTAAAGGTACATCTATGAGAGGATAATTGGGTACGTTTAAAAGGAAATTTTGAAGTTTATGAATAACATTGAGAGGGTATATGTGATTTCTTATTATATGTAATGAAAATGGAACTCTTGTAAACACCCATTAACTTTTAATAATGGTATAACACTTTTCAAGGGTAAATGATAACAAAATTGTGAAATAGTGGAGTGTTCATAGATATTTGGTTGGTAAATCCTCAACCAATTATTTTAAAACATGTTATATATATATTTTAATTCATTTGTTCTTATATTATTGTTGGTAACATTTTTTATTTTTATTTGGGTGACTGGTTTTTAATCAAGTAACATATGTTTTATTAAAAATATAAAATAACTCCTCTTACAAAACAAGGTCATGATGAACGTTTAATATCCATATAATCTAAGTCAATTTCTAATATAGAGAAAATTAATTTTTAAATTGAAGAATTATAAATACATTAAAAATGTTTTGTAGAAAAATGATGTTTTCACCATTAAGTATTCTTAATTCATTATATTAGATAAATATTAAAAAAAATTAATGAAATAATTCATTTTAAATAATATATTTACTATTATCATTGTCTTTTACATTAATCATAGCAATTTTACTTTTATAAAAAAATAAAATTGAACTTATAACATAAAATGATCTTATTGATTTAAAATATAAAACACCTTTTGTTTTATTTAATTTATATAAGTAATCAAAATAATTTTATTTCAAAAGAGAATAAATCAATTTTTAGAGTAAAATATAAATTATGTTTCTTAAATTGTAAAAATGGGTTTTATAATCACAATATAGTAATTTTTAATAATATATTTTATTAATAAATAAATATATTTTATTAGAAAATGTTCATAAACATTTAATTAATTCATTAATTATTATTGTTTCATAAAAGTAAAGGCTTTAGTAATATCCATACTTGTCATTACTCTCCTAAAAATCAACCACTTGAGAAAAATCCAAAAAATTAATCTAAAGATAATATTGTTATTATGAATCAAAAAATAAATTTATTTTGGTTTTATTAATGTTCTAAAATTTCGAAATTCAACTTTCAAATAAAAATATGAATTTATAATGAAAACTGTTTTTATAAGAAAATATTATTTTAAAATAATAACTAATGTTATTATTTTTTGAAATCAATTACTAATAAAATTAGTGTTAAAATATTATTCATATTCAAATATATTTTATCAATAATTTATTTAGTTTTAGAAAATAAAACACATAAAAATATGTTTTCCAGAAAGGATACTTTTTAAATATTAATTATATCATATTAGTTATTTAGATAAAATTATTTTATTTTCATCAATGCCAAAATATTAATTATTATATTTTTTTATGTATACATATATTTGAGAATTTAGTTGCCTCTATTTTTAACTACCAAATATGAGATTATATTTTAATAGTTATATAATGTTTTATGTTTCATGTTGGTTCAATGTTGAGTTTATTAGAAGTTATAGAACAAAACAAGTTTCAAATGAAAAATTTAATTTTAAATAATTGGGTGTTAATAGTTATTAGGAGGATGTGTAACACCCTTATACTCTTCTTCATCATCTTATCTAATTCAAGAATAATGAAATAAATTTATAAATTAATAATGGAAATATCCAAGAAAATAATATTGTAACTGTCTTATTTTTGTCTAAAGATATAGTTTACCAAGTAGAGGCACATTAATCAATGAAAAAAAATATATTTATTCATTATCATCAATCACCTCATACGGTTTCCTCTATAATTAGAGATATAATTAGTTAAAGGGCGTACAATATTGGTTTTAAAATAAAAAACGTCGGGGCATGATTTGAAAATCATACCACCTTCACTAGTGTGAATATGATCGGTCGTTATGTCAATACTCCATCGATGACTAACCAAGGAGGGATGGCTATCCTATATGGGATCCTAGTTAACTGTTCCCAATAATAGGAAGGTATATAGTGGGTCCCATACCTCTTATACTATGAAGCTATAAGGTGGCACTCTAGGGGAATGTTTAGTGGGATATGACCCGCTCTATACCTTTGAATCATATTGAGTTTGACACATTATAATAAAAAAAACTCTATACCTTCCCAATATTTGTATGAGACCCACTAGAGTTCCAACCTCCATGGGAGGCCTTATTAGGGACTTTAAAACCTCTATGATCTTCAAGAAAACATAATTAAAAACATCAAATATAGTGTTAAATTAAGGATGATATTGACAAAAAATCATTGTCATACATATTCAGGGTTGAATACTTCTTACTACCCCTAATAGACATATTGGATACTCACCCCTTATAAATTGTATTTCCATAAATTTTGTATAACTATCATGTGAGGATGACCATGTAATCAGTGTTATTAAAAAACATCTTTGGTTCCCTAACATACAATCCATCCTATGTTGAATGATTTTCAAGGGTAAAATAAGTAGGATCATTCATATTTCATTATTGGGGGATTAATACATTACCTTGGATTGAAAACAAGGTGTCATAATACTTTCATCATTTTGTAATCTATTCTAGAAATGAAAGGACTCAATGTAAAAATAATCTAAGCACATACTATGAATTCCACCCTTAGTTTTAAAAGAGTTCTCAACCACCTTTATCATTTTATATTTAATTAACATATGGCCCTTTATAGAATCATCATCCCACCACCTCTAACTCAACATCATTACCTCATTATTAAGATGTCCTTACCTTCCAATTATAAGAATATAGGAGTACCTTATACACTGCACACTTGTATTAAATGATACATCTACTCGGCCTTCCACTGTTTTGGTTTTCTAGTTTTTCAATTTCCTTTTTAGAGGCTTATGTCTCACTGTACTTGTAAATATTACTTGATAAAATTATAGGAGGATATGATGAGATATACATGTCAACATAGTTTCATGTCATCCCAATATTGACATTTTGTGTGGGTTGGTTAATTGGTACATGACTATACTCCTAGATCATCATTTACTGATGATCCATAACTTCTACAAGATACCATTTCATCCAATCATCTGTGAATGGTTTCTAATAATTTTAAATCATATAACTAGAAAAAAATGAGGGAACCTGTGAAACTATTCTCCAATGTACCCAACATTTTCCATTGAAAGGTTAATAATATGGGTACTTTTCAAATGTATTTCCCTAATCAAATGAAAACATGGGAACATTTTGAAATAGTTTCCCATGGTTACTATTTTGGGAATTTAATTTTTTCCTGCCATTATAAGAGGAATGTTCCCATGGTTTCTAAATAGGTCACTACATCCACTATAATTAAAAAATAATTGTTTTTTTTATAGATGTATATGTGAATTCCTTATTTATATATGATAGAAATATTTAATAATGAAAAACCTTTATATATAATTATCATTAATCTAATTAGTTATCACTATATATTAAAAAAATTCCTGATTTTTCCATTTGAAATGAAATTTAGATTTGTGTGGATATATTAAGCCTTTGTGACTCTCACTTCATAAATTTTCATATTATGGATTCTAAAACAATCAAGAATATTGATATTTATTTTTCAAATAGAAATATAAATAATGATATTCAATATATTTGATATAAAATTTTCTTCAATATATATACAATATCTGCTATGGATTAGAAATTTGAATCAATTTCCCTCTGTATACATGTAGCATACATCTATATAGCATTTCCAATATTAGTAGAACAAGACTAATTCTATTCAATATAATATCCTCTAGTTTCATTTCATATAAATATTCACTAATCCTTATGAACAAGTTAGAATCATGAACATGTGAGATATATCCACAAATACACATTTCCATGAGACATTTTATATGATAATGGATATCTATATCTAAATTGATCCAATAAAAAAAATTCTCATACTAACAGTGTTCAATTTCAGGTTAGTAAGTTCTAGGGGTTCTGCAATTTTTCGTAGTGGGGTATACTACTATGTTTTGGGAATTATCACATCACCTTACTTGATCATGATGATATTAATCATTTTCTAATACCCACCTTCATGGGTGAGGCTTCTTCTTTTTTCCCTCTTATCCATGATATGCAGAACTAATGTTAGTTGGGGAATCTAGTTAGTATTATATCAGGAAGCCTTAGGATATATAAAATCATTGTAAATTTTCCCATGTATCGATGCACTAGAAATATTACAGGCAACCAATAATATTTTGCCAATAAATATATTTGGATGATGCGATGTGTTAGTGTGAGGGATCCTCTAGATATTATGGTCATGAATGATGTATGAATTCTCCCAGATATATGACTTTAACACATTGACAATCATATATATTCATGGATCTTGAAGTTTATCCTCAAACCCAGTAGATATTTATTGGAACAAATTTTCCATATCCACATAGGATTGAATCCAAATTAGAGTATATATTCCTTGCCTTCATTTTAATCTTATAGCTAATCATTAGCCACATGACAATAAATCGGTGGATAATAATGTGTCTGATGATTCAGTGGGGGATTGAGGTTGTTTGGGGTGGAATTCAGGTACTATAAAATATATTCCAAATAAAAGGAATATTATCAGATAAATGTACTATAAATGGATATTTCCACCTGTTATAATCATGAATGGTATGTAAACAAGGATGAAAAAATGAGATGATATAAGTTGAGGATGTGGGCATCACTGAAAATTAGATAACTATATGGGGGTAATAAATTTGATAGAAGTTAATCACGATGGTTCTTTAATAGATTTTCTTTGTGCGATGGAATATATGGATGATAATATTTCACTTCATTTAACTCAATAATTTGTTATATTATATTAATATGAGTATATTAAACGTCATTAGGGACATTATTTTCAAGCATATGAACTTCCAACAAATTATAATTCAATATTGATAGAATGTAAGTGAAAGTTGAATGAATGGTTAAAAATGTCATGTGAAGATTTAAATTTGACACTACACTAGGATAAGTTGGTCAATATTTATATAAATATGATTTTGATTCCAATATCATCACACTAATGTTGAAGTAACTAGGTAAAAACACCTAGTTCACTCAGAAATCTCTATTTATTAAAATAACAAGAGTTAGGAGTCCCGAGAAATCAAGGGAATCTACGGTGGTGCAGAACAAGACCGTCACCTCTGACAATAATATTACAATCACTAGGGAGGGATATGAGGTTATAGTAAATTAAAATACTATCACTAGGGCATCCTTTGTTTTCAAGGATTTCTACTATGAAATTCTCACCCCTCAATGTGTGAGTCACCTCTGTTCCATTACAAATGAGATAGTTTCATTTTCTAATGAGGTAATTTCGGTCCCACAAAATGTTGGTTTTGCCATGAATGAAGACCAAAAGTAACTTCGAGTCAGATTAGATCACAAAAATGTTGATACACTTCTGTTTTAACAAAGAAATGACACTATAGAGACATTGGGCTTCATCATTCACTGATTTATATAAGACATTATAAGAGTTAAACCTGATAATAACTAATCCTATGGTATCTCAAATGATAAATTCTCCTCTCATGATACACTGCATACATAACCCTTATAATGAACTGAACAATTATGAATAAAATTCCCTTTAATTTTCTTTTATCAAATGTCTTATGTGCATAAAAGACACATGAAATTATTTTATTTTATTATATCCAAATTATCGTTCAGTATTTTTACACATGATAATTTAGCCATTGAAAAGTGATCTCATGACAAGTATAAATATAGGGTTTTAACAAATCATTTTATCACAGAAAAAGTAAGTGATGGTCTCAACTAGTATGATCACACCATATGAAACCATTTATAAAAGCTTCTAAGTGAGATATATATTTTTTGGAATTTCCCTGGACCATGCCCTAGCTGTGATATAATAACTTAAGAATGAGAAAAACTGTTTATGAGAGAAGTTCAAGATCATTGAGATCATGACCCAAACAATGTTCATAAAATGGTTCCATGAAAACCCCACCATCATTCACCTTACTCTAAGGTTTTATGCTATTTTAATAATGATATATTTATGAAGACCCTAGAAATAGGAATATGTACATTATTTTCCATATAGAATAATGAATATATTTTATTCCTATCATTTTTTTACTTTATAAATGAATTTTAAAGCATAAATAGTATTTTTTTTGTTAGTATTAAAAATCAATTAAGAGATATATTTTCCCGAATTAATAGATTTTTGAAATAAATAATATTTTAATCAACTATTATTATTTTATAACTTTGATTTCATATGAATTATTATATAATTTTTATGAAGTCAGAAGTAATTTTTATTAGGGTTCCAAAACTATTATTGCCCAAAATCCATCATTATCAATAAATGTATTTTTTTTAGTTTAAAAATAAAAATAAATATATTTATGAATATATTCGGATAAAAAGATTTTTTTAAATCAAGATGTCAAAAGTTTCTAGCTGTCAATTTTTCATAATTTTCTGAGAGAGTCGAATATTTGGGTAAAAATTAAATACCATATACATATATAATGTATTTTATGACATCATAATGACCCAATAGTGATTTAATAAATTATATAAAATTTATCTGTGAAAATATATATGTTATTTATTTAAAACAATGTGGTTTAGAGTTTATTTTTTTATTTTTTAAATCCATTTTGAATCATCCAAGCCATATAATATATATTATGATTTTAAATTCATTTCTTTAAGAGTGTGACTCTACTCTACCTAAGCACGAGAAATATTTTATTAAGTTACTCCCGTGTAAATATAAAATAATTGAAAAGACACCCCCTTTTTATAAACCATGGTAAAAGACCATGGGATGATTTTTAGTTTTGATTATTTTATTATGTAGTGTCCAAAACATAAATAATAAAGATATCCCCCTCCTTTATTATGTAAACCCACCCATGATCCCATTTATCGTTACTCAAACTCCTTAAATCTCATCCACAATATTCTATATACTCAATAGTGTCCTCCCAAGGCACCTCCAAGCTCCCAAGAAGCCTCTCCAAAACCTTTGGAGTCACACATCCATGTAAAGCATTTCCCTCTTCTCATTTCCATTCCAAATATTCTTTTATATTATGCTTCTTAAATACAGTTTTCATATGTTCGGATATGGTGTTCTAGGATAACCATATAGTCCATTTGATTTATAAATGTTGAGACCTTCCTTTCACTCTCATTAAGACCCACTATGACCATTAAGTACAAAAGTTACGATGTTGAAATTTTGAAAGAGATCTTTCACCCGCATCTATTATCGACCATCCCTTTTTTGTTATTTCTTATAATTTCATTTTTATTATGTTGGTATATGTTATTAAATTTCTAACATACTATCTATTTCATGTATTAATTATAATAGAACTATTTCTCTCTCATCAACCCATTTTATGAATTTCTATATGACGTCATTATGCTATCGAATTTGCACCACAATTTTCCATGACAAAAATCATTATATAATGAATACAATACCCCTTTATCTATCAAGTGTATTAACCTTTATGAACATATATTTATTTATTGTGGATCTATATGAATTTATTACACATTTTCTTGATCTAGGAATGAATTATAATGATTAATAAATCCATGTTACATGAGTTATGTGGAACACCTAATTATGAAAATGAAATGAATATGAAGGGTTCACCCTAATAGCACTCCAATGCATTGGGTAATGTTTATAATCATTATACATGATGAGAAATGATATTTCATTCATGATAATCCATGTGAAATAATCCGTGATTCATGATGCCCCTTGTTCCATGAGCCTTGACTTATGCTCCTCCATGTGAAATGAGCCTTGAATCATGCTAATATCATATTGTACGTTGTAGCCACATTTCCATGTTAGGATTATCATGCTATATCATGCCATTATATTCATGTTCCTTTTCTGATCCATTTATGTTATTATTGTCTTACTTGTATTATCTTATTCATGTTATTCCTTGTTAATTCCTTTACTGGGCCTTATAGCTCACTATTTCTTAGGTAGGTCCTCATGTTATCCCATGCAGAGTTAAGTATGAAGGAATGTTTTTTCTTTTCTAAAGAAGTTTCCAACAAATATGTTGTATTTCATGTTATAAGTTGTTATATAATGTTCTTAAACCCCAAAGAATCTAGACCTTATGATCTTCTAAGATGTATTAAATGTAATTTTATATAGTTAACCATGTTTAAATATGATATAATGTGAAGGGTCGTTATAGTTGGTATCAAAGGATTGGATTAATTTTTTTGGTATTATGATTAGAAAACCCAATTTAAACCCTTTATGGACAAGACTAAGTGTAAGAAAACATCCCTAAATATTTTTATGTGTAGATTAAGTGGATTATCAAGAAAATACATCTCTATCTGGATATTATAAGTGGATGTGGTTCTGGAACATATGTATCTTGAAGTAATAACTCTAAAAGGTTGTTTTTGGGCCTAACATGGGGTAACCTGGTGCATGAAAATGGGCCTTACAATGCTATTGTTCTGACACTCCTAGTGAATATTCTTTGGAAAATTCACAAGATCATTATAAATCATTATTAAGGGACGAAAATTCTGATATGAATATAAGATATGAAGTAGATCATGGATAACATAGACTGAAGCCTATAGACTCTTATGTTAAAGAGATAAATTTAATTTATAATTTATCACTTTAATGTCAATGGATTACCCATTATGATTTTAACTAAATAAGATAATCATCCATAATTTTCATTTTATTCTATAAAATGGATGCAATATAAGAGGAATCATGATAGAAATTGATGCGAAGGGATGTGTGAGGATTTCCCAAATGAGATACCCAAGACGATGGGATAAGGAATTGGAAACTTCTTCATGATAGTATATTAGTTATCTCAACTGATGAATTGATACCTAGACCTGGGGATATCCTATCCCCCCCCAAGAGAGAGAAACCCATAGTCGAGAGCTTCATGAAACAAAGTCCTCCTACTTTCAATGGATCATCTAATACCTTAATCGTGGATAAATGGATCTATTCCATTGAAATGGTCATCTCAATACTTCAATGTTCTGAAGAAAAGAAGTTTCTTATAATGATTTATCGAATGGAGGGTGAAGCTGATCAATGGTGGGCATTGAACTAGAATACAAATATCAAGTAAAACATTAAAACAATGAAGTGGATGGAATTATAGATAATGTTTTTTGAAAAATATTTTCCCCACAACCTCCATCTAAAAATGGATAGATATTTCCTTGTAATTAAGTAAGTGGATTAATAATCTGTTGGGTTTTATGTGGAAAACATCACCATACTTTCATGATATGCCTCTGAATTATTTGTTACCTCTAAATTCATTGTGTATCGCTTATTTTTGTGTGTTAAATCCTATCCTATGAAATTCTATTGAAATACATGACTTTTATAACTATAGGGAAATTTTATGATGTGTTGTTAACGTAAAGACAGAGATTAGTGAATCTCATGGGTATCCTGGGGATAAGAAGTGGAAACTGTGATTTAATTCTAGTAGTCCGATGCATAAATCCAATGATGCTATGAAATTCCAGCACCACACATGTCAATGGTGCGGAAATAAGCACCCTAGAAATTGACTATGGGGGAAATGGAAATGATTTAGGTGTGGAAGATAAGGTCCCCTAGATAATAATTGTTGAAAAGAGAAACCCACCAATGTGATAGAGGAAAGGAATGCATTGGTTTACCCTCAACACGTTGTTTGTTACAACAACTGCAAGTAACCTATTCACTTTATGAAACAATGCCCTAAGAAAAGGGATATTGGATGAAACCAATAACCTCCAAGGTAACAAGGGAGATTTTTTTCATCACTATAAACAAAGTGAATATTGAAAAATAAGTGGTTATAGGTATGATAGTTATTTATCAATGTATAGATAATTTACTTTTTTATCATTGATAAAAAAATCTTTTATATCAAAAAAGTTTATTAAAACACTCCATTCACCACCCAAAATCATGGAAGTAGAGATGTCGGTGAAAATGTAAAATGGGGAAATTATTTCTTCCTATGTATATAACTCCTCCCATGTAACAATTTTTGGATTGAAATCCCCGAAGAACCTTTTAAAATATCCCTTGGTGGGAGTTGATGCAATTCTAGGCATGGATTGAATTTCCCAATATAGAGACAACATAAATTTTTGTGAGAGGGAAATCACTCTCTATATGATGAATCTACCCTCGATTCTACATAATTGCAAGGAGGGGGATAAATTTTCTTTAGCACCATCATCCTAATCATTGATATTAAAACCAGATATGAATGTGTATCTTTCATAGATGATTGAGTCAAAGGAAAGAACCATCCTCGAGGACATGCCTATTCTGAGGGAATTCACTGATGTGTTTCCCTAGGAATTGCATGGCCTTCCTCTTATTATAGAGGTTTTGTTTTTAATAGATCATATACTTGGGGTGTTTCAAATATCCAAGACTAAATATATAATTTTAGTTGTGGAACCTAAGGAGTTAATGAACCATTTGCAATATAATCCACATAAAGGGTTTATATTCCCAAGTGCATCAACATGGGGTGGACCAGTCCTCTACATCAACAAGAAGTATGAGACAATGAAAATATGAATTGATTATCATGATCTCAACAAAGTCATGATAAATAATAAGCATTCTTTTCCACGAATTGAGGACTTGTTTGATTAGCTATGTGGAGAACAATAAATCTCCATGGTGGATCTACAGTTAGGATATTACCAAGTATGGTTGATGAAGGAAGATATCCCCACGAATACTTTTCATATAATTTATGGGAATTATGAGTTCATAGTGATGCCATTTGGACTCAATAATGCTCCATAAATCTTCACAGACATGATGAATAGAGTACAGGGAGAATACATTGACATATTTGTGGTAGTAATTATATATGATATTATAATATATTCCAAAACCAAGGAGGTTCATGAGGAGAATATATGTACTATGCTTAATACCTTAAGAAAAGATAATCTATATAGAATGTACAACAATTATGTGTTATGGTTGAAGGATATATAATTCTAGGGTAATATCATCACAACAATGGGAAATCTGTGGATTCATTCAAGAAACAATAAAATGAGGGATGGATGAGTCCAACATCCATGACTAATATTTGTAGCTTCCATGGGTTAGATAGATATTATTTACTATTTTTGAGAAATTTATAACGATTTTCCTGCCCTCTTTCAAAAATAACTCAAAAGGGAGTAAAATTTCATTGTAATGATGGATGTGAAGAAAGCATTATAGAGTTGAAATTAAGCTTTATCACTTCCTCTGTGCTCACACTACCCACACATGGGATATTTTATTAGTTTTTAGATACTCTTCAAAGAAGGGATTTGGATGTGTGTTGATGAAAAATAAAAATAATTTTCCTATTCCTAAATATTGTAAAAAATTAGCATACACGACTATCCTAGACATGATCTGGATATAGAAACTATGATATTTTCATTGAAAATATGGTGGCATTATCTCTTTTTAGAGAAGTGTGAATCATATACGGATAAAAAATTCCTCTAATATATATTTAGAAAAAAATTGAATAATATGAACCATTGAATATGGTTAGATCTAATCAAGGATTACGACTACTGAATCCATTACCTTCCCAGGAAAGAAAACAACATGAAAGATTCTATAAGAAGAAAGGACCCAGTAATTCATTCATTGATGAGAATTGAGAAGGATATAATCATTTTTTACTTGAAGAATATGGACATGGGAATTACTAAGAAAGGAAAATCATCAATCCTTTCACAAATTATTTCTCCATCATCACTTTTGGAAAGATTAATGGATGATAAAAAAGATGATGCAGGAATTTAGAAGAAAGTGAAAAATATCAAAAAAGGGAAATCATCTATGTTCAGTTTTAATGTAGAAGGAATTGTAAGATTTGGGTCATGATAATGTGTTCAATCAACTTTTATGTTAAAGAAAGAACTTTAGGATGATGCACACAGTTTCACTTTCACCATTCACCTAGGAAACACAATGATATATCAATATATCTGAGAGCACTATTGGTTGGATAACATGAATAAGAAGATCAAAAAATAGATATCAATGTTCCTATTATGTTATCAAGTGATGGATTAAAGGAATAATTCTAAGGTTATGATGTAATCGTTACACTTTCCAACATGGAAATAAGAAAACAACACCATGGATTTTTTCATTGGACATCTGAAGACATCAAAATGAAATAATGCTATTTGGGTTATTATGGATTGACTTACTCAGACTACATAGTTTGTTGCAATTTGAGAGGATTTCTCATTGGATCAACTATCACAGATATACATTACATAATAGGTAAGGATACATGAAGAACCTCCATCGATTGTGTTTGATCGAGATCCAAGATTCACCAATATGTTTTGGGATAGTCTACAATAAGCTCCAAAAACTGAGATGAACATCAGTATGGTATATCACCCTCAAACTGGTGGAAAATCTAAGAGGACTATTGAAACACCTGAGGACATGTAGAGATCCTGATCAATGGACATCAAAGGTTGATGGGACTAACATTTTCATTTTTTTCATTCCCTTACAACAAGAAATTATACTCAAGCATCCAAATGACCCCCTATAAGGACCTTTATGGGAAGAGGTGTAGTACACCATAATGTTTGGATGGAGTTAGGGAATGAAGAATTATAGGCCATAAATTGGTTGATGAAATGGTGGATTAGGTTAAGACCATCCAGCAGCACATCAAAGCTGCTCAATGTTGAAAAACAAGTTATGCTAATAATCATTAGAGAGACCTTGATTTTAATGTTGGATACATGGTATTCTTATACATATCTATATGAAAGAGATTGATGGTATTTTGGAATAAGGTAATGCTTAGTCCATGTTACATAATACCATTTGAGATCCTTCATTGCATTGGAGTATTACCCATCACATGTACTCAATCAAAAGGCGGTACTCTTGGAGAATGAAAATTACTATGAAGATCAGCTAGTGAAGATCTTAGATAGTACAAAAAAATATCTACTAAATAAGACAATACACCTCATCAATGTATTATAGAGAAACATCATTTTTGAAAAGGAAATGTGGGAACCAGTGTAAGTGATTAAGAAGAGTTACCCTCATCTGTTTTAGTACGGTAAAATCAAATTTTGAGGGTGAAATTTATTAAGGGGGGAATATTGTAACAACCTGAACATTTTTGAATAACATTATATTTATTTTTATTTAATCAAATTTGTTATGGTTATCTAAAATACATGCACTTATTTTGTTTTATTATTTCTAAATGACCATTAAGTATCTTTACCATTGATTATATATCTATTGAATAATGATCAAATGAGGAGTATAAATATAAGGATTAAAAATCATTTTAGAAATGAAAAAATGAAGTGATGTCCTCAGCCATTAGGATCACACCCTATGAAGCCCGTTTATTAGAGCCTGTGTAGGAGATATAATTTCTAGGATTTTTCCAAGGCCATTCCCAAGATGATATCCAATAACATAAGCTTGATAAAATCCATTTATGGGAGGATTTCAAGTTCATTGAGATCACGACCAAAACCACGTTCCTCAAATGTCCCATGAAAGCACCACAATGATGCACCTTTCTCATAGGGTGTATGCTGGGGTAATAAATGGATATGTATCAAGACCCTAGTAATAGGAATATGTATATTATTTTTTTATATAAAAATGAATATATTTTCGTCTTATATTTTTACTTTGTAAATTATAATTAAAGCATAAATAATAGTTTTTCGTGATATTCAAATTCAAATAAAAGAGCTATTTTAATGAATTAATTGATTTTTGAAAAAAATAAAATTTTAATATTAAATAATTTTTATTTAATATAAATAATTATAATATTTTTATGAATTCAAATGTAATTTTTATCAGGGTTCAAAAACTATTATTATCAAAAACCATATCATTTTCAATAAATGAATGTTTTTATTTTAAAAACAAACAATCACATATTTAGAAAATTATTTAAATAAAATTAATATTATTTTTGGAATTAGGATGTCAAAATCATCTGATGGTGAATTTATCATAATTTTATAAGATAGTATAATTTTTGGGTAAAAATTAAATACTATAAAAATATACCGTGTATTTATTGACATCTTAATGGCCCAATAGTGATGTAATAAACACTATAAAAGGTAATGTCGGATAAATATATTTTTTCTATTTTAAAAATTTTGGTTTTATGTTTATTTTATTTATTTTTTAAATCTATTATGAATCCTCCAAGACAAATAGTATATTTTAAGAATTTAAATTCATTTCATTAATAGTGTGACTCTCCTCCACATAAGAAAGGGAAATATTTTAATACGTTTGTCCAATGGACATATAAAATAATTTAAAATACTATCATTTGGATGAAATATTTTTTAAATACCATGAAATGGTTTGGGGTTTTGCATATTTTTTTATGTAGTGTCCAAAACCAATATAATAACGAAATCCCCCCCTTCCTATATAAACCCACAAAATCACGAATTTATCTTCACTAAAACTCTATAAATCTCATCCAAACTCTAATATATACCCCCTAGAGTCCTCCCACGGAACCCCAAACTCCCAATAAGACTCTCCTAATCCTTTGGAGTCACACATCCATGTATAGGATTTCTCTCTTCTCATTTCCATTCAAGCGCTTCATTTATATTATGTTTCTTATATTTCATTTTAATATGTTGGTATATGATGTTCCATGATTACATTAGTTTCCATTACAAGTATTAATGATAATATATTCCTTTAACTCTCATTAATCCCCATATTTTATTTTAATTAGTCCCATTAGTATACTAGAATTCTTTATTGGATCTTCCACTTGCCTCTTTTATCAATCATCCCTTTTATGTTATGTCTTATAATTTCAATTTTTCTATAATGGGATATGTTCATAAATATCCATAATATTATCTACATAATTTCTTAATGATGTGATATGTATTTTTCTCTAATCAATAGATTTTATTAATTTATATATGATGTCGTTATGCTGTCATAATTGCACCGCGATTTTCCATGCCAAATTCATTGTGTAGTGAATACCATAACCATTGTGTAGTGAATACCATACCCATTTCAGTAAAAAATCATGATGCTTAACCATAATCTGCTATATACTCCCTAAAGTCCTCCCAAGGGACACCAAACACCCATGAATCCTCTCCTAATCCTTTGGAGTCACACATCCATGTAAGGGATTTCTCTCTTCTCAATTCCATTCAAGAACTTGATTTACATAAGGATTCCTAAAATCCATTTAAGATGTTTGGATATGATGTTACATGATTCCCCAACCTTCCATTTGATGTAGAGATGATTATATCTTCCTTTAAATCTCATAAATCCCCCTATAATCATATATATAGACCTGTTACTATATTGAAATTTTATAAAGGATCTTCCAACCACCTTTTATTATAAAGAATCCCTTTTATGTTATGTCATATAATTTTATTTTTCCTATATTTGGATATGTTATTAAATAACCATAATAATTTACACTTAATGTTTAAATTATTAAAGACTTATTTGAATCTCATCAACCCTTTTTACTAATATCTAAATGACGTAGTTTTCCTGCAGTTATGGCACCACGATCGTTCAGTCACACCTATTGTAGAAATGAAGTGATTCAAAAAAATCATAGCACTCTAATTTGAAAAAATAGATATATCTATATATAATATTCTACCGAGGTATTATTTCACGATAATCAAGAGGTCTCGTATTATTTATAAGTTATTTTTCTTTATGTGTCCTTTTTTGGATACATTTTGTGAAAAATTGTTATGAATTAATCTATTTTTTTGATACAAAGATGTTCTTTAATTGAAGAATTATTTAATATTATGATGAAATTATAAATCCAATATGTTTTATAAAAAATTAATATTTTACGTGTTGAATTAATAAAAATTAAATGCTTAAATTTGAATATATTTTTATGTAAAAATATTCATATAATATTGTGGTTATTAATTGATTTATTCATAAAGTATATTAAATAAAATGGATTTTTTGGAAATAATTCTCTAAATTTACTTCTTTTTTTAAAATTTTTTATTATAATTTTTTTCTATTTATAATAAATATGAGTTGAAATATTAATGTTGATGAGATGAAAATAACAGAGATATTAGATTTAAATGTTTCAAATCATATGTTTTTTTAGAAAATATTTTTATTGGGATTATTTTTTAGGAGATTATTTTTTATATTTCTTTACCATGAATATTAATTGATTTATTTTGTGGAAAAAATAATTCCACAAAATTTATTTGTGTTGGGATACAACATATTTATTTAGGAGAGACAAATTAATTAATAGAGAGATTTATCAAAACATTAAATGTGTATTTTCTCCCAACATAAATGTTGATTAAATTCTAAATGTTAAATGATGGAAAATTAAATATTGACATCATTAATTAGAAATATGGACTTGTGTGTATATAAGAGGAATGTGAAAATATTTTTCAAGGAGTTCATTTATGATTTAGCTAGAAAGAGAGAACATTGAATGGGTGTTAGAGTTTTCAGTGGCATGTGTAACTCAATGATAACACAACATCAATACGAGGAGAAAATTAAAATTTTGTGATCCTCTTTAATCAACAATCAGTTTTATTCAGATATTTGGGTTTTTTCAACACCTTATTATTTAGTCGATGGTCTTGAAATCTATATGATAAGATATATTGTTTGATATTTTTCCTTGGATGACATTATTTTTTCATATTTTCTCTCTACCCATCCCATATATTGATACTTTATACAACTATAATAGATTGTTATACTTTAGAGATCCTTGTTATTTTTGGAAGTCTCTACCTTGTACTATTTGATTATAGTTGATACTATTTTTTTGGATAAGGTCCCATTGTTTTCCCCTCATTGGGGTTTACATTTTAAATATCTAAGGTCAATATTTATTTTTCTGAATAATATTCTTTGTTCGTTTCCCATCCACATCAGTTTTGAAGGCATGTTCAAAGATAAAGTAAATTTATTTCTGTTTCACATTACCATTGATGTCGCTTTAGAATTAAATGATTTATGTATTTCCCAACATCTAGTATCAAAGGGAAGGATTCTTCATTAAATTTAATATTATAATTATTAATGTTTATGAGTGGATAACAGATGCTTGTGTGAAGATGAATACGGTTTGGAAATCAAAGATAGTTGGGTGAGGTGATGTGCTAGTTCCTTCGGGGATTTGAGTAGGATAGAGCATTTTTTATTTGAGTACTTCATATTGGGTCTATATCACGATTTTGGGAAAGGCATATGTTTTAGGTTTATGTATTTTTTATAAATAAAGTACACATACAGATATGATGAAGATTTCGGTGTTTGGATTTCATTTACAGGGGAAGATGGTAGTTTTTTGTTCAGAAGTGCAAAAGGGAATTTTCAAATTTTCTATAGATGATGAAGGTGGGTGAAATACAAAATAGTTTTAATTCAAATTAATATTTTTATATGTTTTACCTTCTTTGACCCATTTAAGGGGGATATTGTTGGGATTAAAAACATTTATTAAGGAAAGAGAATTAATTTATTGATAGTTTTATCTCAACATTAATTGAGGATTTTTTTCAGAGCATTAATTTGGATTAAATTCTCAATATTAATGGATGAGATATTTAATTTTGATTTCATTAATTGGAAATATATTCTTGGTTTCAATATATGATGATACAGTAATAGATATGAAAAAAATTCACCAACACAATTTAGTCAGAAAGAGGGAATTAGGAAGGGGTTGATGCATGTGTAGTGTCCCATGGGATTGGATGATGAAATGAGATCAATAAAGGAGGAAATTCTTAAAATCTGATTGGATATGATAGATAATCAATTTTATTATGATCTTAGTGTATTGTTAGCACCTTCTTATTCAGTTGAAAATCATCAGATCCAAACAATTAGATTTATTGTTTTCTCTTCATTCCCAGACAATGTTATTTCAGATGATCTACTTTTCGGCTCTCTTTTTCTCTGATATTTTCCTCTACTATATCATAGATTTATACTTTTGAGATAATATTGATTTTTTGGAGCCTCTACCATGTACTCTTTTTCTATGGTGGATATGATTTCTAGATTAGGTCACATGATTTTTCCTTCATTGGGTGTTCCACCTCAAATAATATGGTGTCAACATTTATTTTTCTCGAACATATTATTTTCTCACTCTGCATCCACATTAGTTTTTTCATCTTTTTTAAAGGTATAGGAAATTTATTTCAGAGATGTGTTCTATTTTCTTTTGTTTTCACGTTCATCACTTTTCATTTTTCCCAAAAATTTGGAAAAAGGCCAGTAATAGAGATTAAGTTTCATTTTTAATAAAATTTTTAATCTCCCATTTGATTATTTGAACATAAAATCTCATGTAATAAGATTGGAAGTTGACACCCGTTAGTCATTTCATCCTCCATCCCATAAGATATGTTTTTCTTGCTATGCCTTAGATAATTCTCTATGTGTTCATGTATGATGGTTTGGAAATGAATTTAAAAATTTATTATTCATTTGGAAACCTATGTAAAATATAATTTACGGGACCACCCCTATAACATAATTAGTCGAATACCATGTGGGGGAAACCCAGTCATAAGAGAATACTTTTGATGATGCACTTCGTATAAGATGTTTTATAAAGCAGTTTTACCTCTAAAAAATGAGGAGGAGGGCTTGTTGAAATGAAACCACTAAAACTCAAACAAACTCGTAGTATGGATGATGCTGACTCTTAAGATAATCCTAAAGCGTTATCCACTGAGATTATCTCAAAAGTAATGCAACATTTTGTAGTAGAGTTACACAAAAATGGCCTATAAATAGTTAAATTGCTCTAACGTGTTACACAATTTTTTACACAATAGAGAATAGATTTTTAATCTAATCTTATATACATTGTTTTATGTTTATGCATCATTTAAATTAAAATTTATTTTTCCTATAAATTCCACAAATAAAATATATTTTATGATTTAATAATATTATAAATTACATTGAATTATTCAGAAACCCATATATTTGAATAAATTTAAATAAATATGATTACATGATATGATTAATTTAGTAAAAAATATGAAAAAATTGTTAAATAATATTTATTTTTCATATATTAACTAATTAATTTAATATAATAACATAATTAACATCCTTAATTATTTATGATTAAATTAAATTATACATGATATCATTGTTGAATAATATAAAATTTAATCATATAAAACATACTTTGTTATTTAAAATGACATTAGATTAAAAATGTATCGAATTGAAAACTGAAAAAATAAATTTTCATTACAATTAATTTTATAAATCAACATATTGCTAGAATAAAGGCTTAGTTAATTCATTATAAAGTGCAATATGAGAATCTTTTTCTATGATAAATTTTTGAAATCTAGTATTTTCATCTAAAACTATCTCAAATGCTAGAATTTGTGCTTCCATTAGATCTATAATTAGAAAATTCAAATCACGTTCATCCTGAATTTTCATATTATGCATTATTATGCATGTAAAAATTATATCTTATAATACATGTTTCCTCAAAAAACACGTTGTTCTTATGATGATTGTAAATCGTGATTGTAAGACTCCAAATGGACATTACACATCTTTTCTATATGTCACTTGGTTGACTGAAAGATTCTTCTTCCTTTGACTATGTGGCCTGTGAATACTTTGCACAATTTTAGACCACCCTAGATATATATTATATTTCAAGTTACATCTCATGTCTTATTATTTTCTGTGAATGACATAATGAAGAGGATGGGAGATACATTAAGAATGATTTGAAGGAAAATAAGACGACTTTTACACATTAATTTCATTATTACAACTTGGCATACCAAAATATACGTTCCATATCCAAATATCATAATCAGTCATAGCTTCATGAATGATACTTTGGTGTCTATAACATCCTTCATATTGTTCATCCCTTATTGTAGGATAATTTTTCCAATGTTATTGCATACAATCAAAACAAAATAACATTATTGGAAAACAACACTCTTAATAGATTTAAAGTAACCTTTATATATAATTAGCATCAGATGTTAGAATGTATCATTCTAAAAAAATCATGACAATAACATTACAAAATCCCATTAAATGTTCAATTGTTTTAGACTCAAGGATTCTAACATATTCATCATAACACAACCACAAATATTTATTTATCCAAAAATAATGTTTATCAATGCCAAATACAAAATATTCAAAAAACAATAACCTTTTTCATTGTTTTCTAATAGCGCTGCTAAAGGTATCTTTTACATGTGATAAAAAAATTACTGATAAAAGTACACCCTCTATTAGCACATTTTTTAGTGTAGATAAGCGTTGATCATTATTTGTTCTTTTATTAGTGCATATTGTAACTTTTAATAACAACATTATTAATATATATAATATTTTCATATTTATATTCAAAAATTATTGTTTATTTATATACATTTATTAAAAATGCATATATTTAATTAATATAAACACGATTTATTGATACATATATTTTAATAAATTAAAAAATTAAATAAATTTAAATGATGTAATGTTAATATGTGATATTTGAACTTATATATTTATAGTAATGTGTCTGTTCACATATCTGTATGCATTATGTTGTGTGTGTGTGTGTTTTGGGTATGAGTACATATAGATATTGTATGTATACACATTTATGTTGTGTATGTATGTATATTTGAACGTGTATGTGGGATCTACACACACACACGCGCGCACACACATATATATATATAACAAGTGTACATGTGTATTTATTACATGCACTTTAATAGTTTAGTTTAAAATTATAAATATAGATAAATGTTTTTTAAAAAGTATTTATAACATTTTATAAAAATACATATATTTAAATATTTATAAATTTTTAACAAATATATTTAAATAACAAATATATGTATTATATTTATAATTATATATATTAATATATTAATAAATAAATTACATAATTATATAAATATATTTTATTACATAAATATATTTATAAATATAGAAAAATATTTTATAAAAATATTTATTTATATTTGGAATTATAAATAAAAATATATATATTTAAACATTTATAATTTAATAGTAAATATATTATGATCATAAATACATGTAGTATATAAGTAAAAATAAATATATATAGATATATATTTACATAAAAATATAATCATATAAATATATATATTTATACGAAAAAAATTTGTAAATATTTTAATTTATAATTATAATTATATTAAATTTATTTAAATGATAAATATATATTATATTTAGATTTATATATACTTATATATTAAGAAATAAGTATATATAATTATATAAATATATATAATTATAAATATATATAATTATACAAATATATATAATTACATAAATTTATATAATTATAAATATATTAATTAAATTTATAATTTTATATATTTACATGTTGATATATATTTATATATATATACTTGAAGAGGTCCGAGTACGAGTTGGGAAGCCAACCCACACCGACCAAAATTATTAGAAAATGGTAAAGTACAACAATGAAAGGAAACCGAGACAGGACAATGTTAGAAACACCCAGAAACAAAGAAAAGAAGTGGTCAACTCCTGCAATTCCCTTTGGAGGCCATATTCTTGGGATACCAACCACTAACATTTGGATGTCTCCCTCTCTTCCATGACTTGTCCCGTTGCAGAAACACAAGCCCATCCCTCATTGATGAATCATAAGAGTCCTTTGGAATGATGTTGCTCATCTATTTCTTAGAAAGGCAATGAAATTCAATCCTCATATTATTCTGATAACTATATTGCATGAGAGTTGATACCAAATTTGGACTGTCAAATAATCCCATTCTCCAAAAAAATACAGTTCCATTTTTTCGAAGTTAACTTTGAGCTATAAATGAAACAATTTTTTCATTTCATATATGATGCCTTTAGGGTACCTCTCACCCTCATAAACCACCAGAGGATCCTTGTCATTTTTTGTCCTGGTAGATCCACATTCCATGAGTGTCGTCTTTCCAAAGGAGTAATACATAGATTTCATGAGCTGAAAATTGATATGTATAAGACCAATCCACATTTTCATTCGATATCTTCCACCTAATACCCCTTACCTAACTTATAACATCATTTCAACAACCCTTGAAATAAGATGATCTTACCACAACATTTCCCGGAGGTTACAACCCAAGAAAATCTTGTAGATCATTAAAAACATGGGAGGCCATATGATCAGGAGGCTGAAGAATCCCTTCGAGAGTAGGTTGATCACCACTACCTCCAGCCTTCATGCTTGCCTCCACATTGGTACACTGCATGCTATCATCATCACTGGCACTATTAATGGATAAATCCCCTAGTACACATATCTGAGTAAAATTACCCATGAGAGAAGGCTAATACACTATGTTTTCAGATTCATTGGAAGATATGGGGTTTCTAGGATGGTCCATTTGATATCCTATATAATCCAAAACATTCTTGCCTTCATCTAGATGCATGTCTTCCTCCTTATCAACCATCTAACCTAGAGGTAGTAGAGACTAAGCTTATGCTACTTGATCCTCCCTTGAGAAACCTTCTGGTATGTCCAAGAGACCAGAACCTCAAGAACCCTACCCATCTTTCAAATAACTCTAGCTAAATATGGATAATTCCTAACACCACCCTTATTAACACTAAAAACCACATCAAAAAAAGAAGGTACATTTCAAAGAACACTATTTTTTGAAGGATTAGTGCTCCCAACCCACTTCACAAGCCTTTAGATCCTTGTTGGAAGATGAGAATCACCCTTGAATCCATACCTCCTTGATACACTCTTCCTCCCACCCGCTAGCTTAGCTATATCAGGAATGAGGGATTTACGCTTTCAATTCTCAACAAGGTTGCCATAATTTTTATAATTATTAAACCTCAAATCTCTACGCAATATTTTTTTGACATTTTCAATATAGAAGTAGTTAAAGAAAAACTCATGTACATGTACATAGTCAATGTTAAGCATATGTTTAAAGTCTCCAATTACCAAAAAATCAATTTTTACTAACATTGAATTGAGATCAAACTCAAACAAAGTTATTGGATAATTTCCATACATATACATATCAAATTTCTTATAAAAATAAACTAGAGTTACTATATCCAAATAAATAACCTAGAGAATATTTGGGTTCTAAAAAAACCTTTTCAACCCTCTAACCTGAATCCATGACTGAAGGACAGAGTTCCTGGAATGATTAAGATCAAACTAGGGATCCCAATCTTGAAATCAAAGGATGCCTGGTTTTGGATCAACATATCCATAGCTCCAAAACTTTAATCCAGGGTCCTTTGAATTGAAATAAATAATGTGAAAGCCCATGCTGATTGACAAGATATTCTAATCACCAAATCCACAGACCTGCAATAGATAATTTTTCAAATCCTATAGATTCTAGGGATCAACAATCAACTGTGAAGTGATCCACACAATAATCGGGTGTATTTATTCCAACATCCACTCCTAAAAAATCATAGGGTTAGCTTCAAAAAATGAAAAATACACATTCCTCCAGATCTTCTTATGTGATTTTGAATTAGATCGAGAACATGTAAGTAAATGATAAGAATTATCAAACCTCCTCATGTTCACAATATTCAGATCCTGATACTATAGATCTCTAGACTTCGAATCAGGAATATCTATCTTTAGATCTTGATCCCCTTAAAAAACAATTTTATATTACATGGGTCAAGAATGACATCCCCCTCATTTTGAGGATCAATAGTAAACTCCAATTGATCATTTACAGAAACGTATGTGGGCATCAAATAGGGTTTACCATCTTCGAGCCTCGACTCCCTTTTGACAAGAACAACCACACCAGGAATGAATGAGATCCATCACCCACATACTTCTTCGAATCAATAGGAACTTCCAGATTTAAAACTTTTGTCAACACTCGATATCCCTCAAAAGAGTGCATCCATGACTTTCACAGAACAAATCTATCATCCACCTCCATCGGTAGATCAACAGTGTCCTCCACCAGAACATAAAATGCATCCAAAATCGAATTCATCTAGAATATTATTTTTGTAATTGTAAATAGATTTTACACTTTTGTTGCAGAGTAAATTACAAATAGATGGTGCGAAAATTTGAAGACGAAAGCACCAGATCCAGAATTCATGATTACACCATGCTGTCTCCTTTAATATGTATATATATATATATAATTATAAAAATATATTTATTTATAATTATAATTATAAATAAATAAATATATGTTAACATAATTATAAAATTATAATAAATATATTTATTATATTTAGTACTATATATAGTTAAAAATTAATAAAAATATATAATTACATAAATATATTATATTAGGTACTTTGGGGTCTAATTACAAACACACACACACACACAGACCACACACACACAAATAGGTAGAATGGTAGGTCATAGTCACCCAAAGAATAACACACCCAACAATATGTTTTATTACATCGATAATGCTTGATCTAAAGTCTCATTGCGCATGAAGCCAATTACATGGCCTAATGTCCCACCATTGGATGGACCAGTGAGGCCGCTTACATCACGCCTTCATCACATCCTAGCCATCATGCGTGTGTCATCGCCTCTCATTGATTGCTCGAAGGCCCTTCTAACCTGTAGGCCCAAACCAGTGACACAAAGGCCTAAACATATGAATTGTTCTAGATACTATATTACCACTCCAGTACCTACTACAGTAATGATACAGTACAAAAAAATTCTTCATCCACCAAGATTTGATCCTGGGTTTCATGAAAATATACGGGGTGTTTTAACCACACAGTTACTACCCAAAATGCTATAAATATATAAGTATATATAACTATATATATATATAAATTCATATATTAGGTGCTTTGGGGGTACAAATAAATTCAGAAACACACACACACACACACAAAACACAAACAGACAAGCCGGAAAGGCAGGTCATAACCCCACCAAGGAATAACACACCCAACCAGCCACTTTATTACATTGTATATTTGTCCTGAAGCCCGAGTGGGAATGAATTCCATTACATTTAAAAAGGGACCTTAGTACATGGCTCGTAGGACCTCCATTGGATGGCCTGACGGCCCTGTTTATATCATGCTTATGACACTGCCTTCCCATGTTAGGCCTATGTCACTGCCTCCTTAATGGAACAAAGGCCTAGTGGCCCAAATTCCCATTCGAGATGAATAGTACCGATACTAGAGTACCCAGTTATAGTACCCGCACAACTATTGTGCTAAAATGTAATTATAGTATCTATAAAAATTCACCCCAACACGGATTTGAACCCGTGTCTAATGTAGGATTACCGGGTGCCTTTACCATTGAGTAAGCCCCCAACAACATTTATAAAAATATATATCAATATATACAAAATTTTAAAAGTATATTTATTAATAATAATAATTAAATGCAAATATATATATATATATATAGAAATATTAATTTATAGTAAATATATTTAAATAGTAACTATATTTATTATATAATAATATCTAATTATATAAATATATATAATTATATAAATATAATTATAATTATATAAATATAATTATAATTATATAAAAATAATTAACAATATATTTATTTATAATTAGAATTATAAATAAATTAATATATATAAATAAATAATTATCAAATTATCAAATTTTTTTTTTAAAATAAATATATCTTATATATTTATAATTATATATAATTATATAATAATAAATATATATATATTTATTTCTTAGTCAAGGTGGAGGACAATTGGTCAACCATTCTTTAGTTATGCATCAAAGAGGATGATTGGAACCCCGTATACACTCGTTTGGGTGAGGTTTTTGTGAAGCTGATACAGATAGATTGGATTTGGTGGAATGGGATGATTGTGTCGATGACATCAGGAGGGTTCTTTCCAGTCACAAATCATCTAGCGTATTTAATGGAGATGACTAGGTGGGCTCATGATTGTGGCCCTTGGTGCTGGAGCGGGGGGCATCAATGAGCCTGAATGGGAGGAAGTATAAGGATGGGTGGGAATGATTCCATTAGGGACCCGCAAGAGGAATATGATTTTTGATGGTCCTTGATAGTGCGGGGGCTCGGTGAAGTTGATGGTGATGTTCTTTCCCTGGCATGATAGATGCATGTTTACATTCATGGCGTGGAGTGTGTGGTGTTGGAATGTAAGAATGGTGGTTGCATTCTTGATAGGGGAATGGATGTGCCCCAATGCAGGTGTTATAGTATGAGCTCTGATGCTCGGCAAACGCAGGTGATAGACACTACCAAAAAATTATTTATCCCAATAGAAATTTATTGACAGATTGTATAACTACTGGTAAAAAAGGACAAATTCAAATAGATATTATGTCTTTTTGTTATTGATTTTATGTTTCAGTTCCTATTTATACCAACACATGTATATGTTTATATTGATTGTTCAGTACCGACACATATTTTACCAACCCTTTAATTTATTACGTTATCATACATATACCGACATTTGTTTACAAAAACATAAATTTTCAATTAATAATGAATATTACAAATGAATCTTTTTTACTACCAATAATATCTATATTTTAGATACATTTAATTTGGATACATTTATTTTTTCATGAAATATGTTATTAGAGTTTAATATTAATTAGTAAAAAAAATATGGGAAAATAAAAATATGGAAAACTAATTAAGAAAATAATCTAATTAAGATCCCTCCACAAACTTCACTTCCCCTTTCACTTTCATTTTTCCCACATCTTCATTCCTTCCACCCCCACATTGGAGATTTTTTCGTACACTTTAACACAAAATCGTTCACCATATCCCATACACGCACCAACACCCACACCGTCATTGATTCATTTCTATCACATACACTTCTCACCCACAGATATTTGAATGCATTTATCCAATTTAAAATATAAATTTGAGGTGTTGGGAGGAACCTGAACCAAATTATATTTCATACCCAATCATTGGACGATTTAGCCTCATATCAGGTATTTGGTTCTTCAATTCATGTTTTATGAAATTGAAATTTTTATTATGTATCATTTTAATTGATTCATAGTTAGCGTTTTATAGAAAATATAATTAAATGAATTCAATTTTTTTCACTTCTTTTTATTATTTCGGGATGAAAAATACATACTTCTCTAGACCATATCTAATTTAATGAGTCCGACCCCATACTTTTACACAAGAATTTTCATTGAAAACATTTATAATTTATTCAAAATTTTCAGAAATATTTAACTTTACCAAAGCACACAAGAAGGGAAATCATTGATTTCATCTCACACAATGATTTCTCTAAATTTACATTAGGTTGTACATTTTTTGTTTTTTGTTGCTTTGTTTTATTCTTACTACCCAAATAGTACAAAAAATATACCAAAATGAATATATAATTTGATATTTGGGCTATCGACATACTTTATTACATCGTTTGCAATACTATATCCATATCCACAACATTGAATAATTAATATAATTAACATAATATTTTAGGAGATATAAGTATGATTAATGATGTTTCATCCTTGAATAGTATTAATTTAGTAACATATGGAATGTTGTAATAATCTATTAGAAATTACCATTGAAAGGAATTTTTTTCACTGATTTTATTTATATTGGAAAAATTCATTTTAAACTATTATAAATGTTCTATTTACTATCCATTATAAAATGTAAATGTTCATGTTCATGATAGCAATGGTCATTGATCTCAATATTGTTAATGTGTATAGTTAATTGTTATTTTTTTCATTGGATGGATATTTTTTTCCAATATATTTTCATATTAGTGGAAAGAGATGTGAATATTAAGATAGGTTAGATCATCTATAGTTGAAGGTTCATATATATTTTTCATATTTGAATCATATTACTAAATAGAAAATTAGTTTCATTATTTTGAATGTGTTTTTTGCAACACATATAATCTATACAATGATGTATGAAAATACAAGTAATGTTTTTTCTATTAAAGATAAATTTTCACATGATATTTTCTGAAGTAAACGACTAAATTGAAAAAAAATATTTTATCATAAGAAATATGAAAAAAATAACAATAATAAATAACATAAATCTTTTATAAGTTTCACTAATATGTAAACAAGTAATATACCATTGATTCAGGTTCCAAGATGAAAAAATATTCCCACATAAAATGTTGAAGACATTAATTATTTTACAACATTATCAAAAACTAACAAGTGCCTAATCATCTATTCTTTCTAAAACCTCCACCCATGACTGATTTAGTGGAATCTCACAAATTTTCATGATAGCATGGTCTTCATAAATTTCATTTAAATGTAATCATTGGATGATCGTGATTATAAAAATAAATACCAATATTCTCATATTAGATCTTCCAAAGCACAAACTTTTCTAGTGCTGAAGAATGCATCATGTTAATAGCGATGATCACAGATTTCAATTCCAAATAGAACTTCAATTAGGATTTAATCAATATAAATTAGGTCTGAAAATCTCCTTATATAATCACAGTATGTTACATCCAAAAAATTCATCTTTTTATCATTCATTTTGAAACCTAGTATGCTTCAAATGAGATAAGGATTGATGAATGACTAACCTTCACACCTAATTTTTCATTTAATACTAATTGTTAGTTAAAATTTCCACAATATAATAATAACTAAATATATATAAATGTAATTAATCAAGGTTGATGATGTTAAATTATTTTAATTTCATATAAAATGATGCATTCAAAGTGTATATAACACCTCTAGGTGTAACTCCATTTTAACATTTCATGATGTAGATAAAATTTCTACAACACTCATTGATAAATTATCTCATTAGATATCCCTTGTAAAGCCTAATTTTTTTTATCAAATTATCTTTTTCTAAAAGATTTCAAATGAATATGCAGTCCAAAATAGTGTTGATTGGAATTATTTTATTAATGTACCTGACCCCATTTAATTCTGTATAAGGCTTGTTAGCTTCTGTAGATGGATTGTTTTAAAATAGAAGTACTGATGAATCTATTATATTTGAATCATGTAAATGAAATCAATTATAAATTCTTCTCTTAATGGTGAATTTTATTATAAAATAGTTCCCTTATTTCTGGTGCACATGCACAAGGAATTGGTAATGAAAAATAATCACAATTAAATCTTGGACAACGATCTTCTTCACCAACCTTGTGTAATGATAAACACAAATATGCATTTTTTAGATTCTATTTTGGGGTATGTTACTAAATTTTATGAAATAACCTAGAGAAAATATTCATATACTAATGAAAATTAAATTTATTGATCCATTTATATGTGAATAATCTATTTAAAGTACTTTTTTCATGATTATTGCTGAGAAGAAAGCAAACTAGGTGAACATGAGAGTGTATTAGTGTTCACTTCGATAAAATTTGGATTCACCATAGAATCAAAAATTTCCTGATGGTATGTATTATTTTAATGTGATCATACATCTTCTATGAATCAATTTTCGCATTATATAAACAAAACAAATCTGGAGTTATTCAGTATAATTTGAATATTGGAATCCAGCTCTTCAAAACACAATCTTCTGGAGATGGACTTGTCAAGAGACATTAACATAACATATATCATTCTATAGTCAACTCCATTATACTCCATGGTAAAAAAAATTAATTTCCAAGTGTTTGATAGTTTTTATCCTCAATAAGCTCCCAGTTATATTTATATAATTGGGAAAGGTCCTTTAAGACTATCTTTAAAGAAATATACTGAATGCCTACAGTTCTCATTGCACATAATGGTTTGTAAGATATTGAGTTAGGTTTCATTATTAATTAAAATTTAGTGTTATTAGATTATATAATTTGATATTGGATATATTTCTATTTATTTTTCTTCTACTCTCGATAAATGATATGGATCCTAAACATGTGAAACCACATAATATCCCTTTAAAGAATCTGATTTTATTTATAGATCATAATTACTAGTTTTTGAACAAGATGATGATATATTTCTTCAATATAAAATTTATTTTTTACATAGGATAAGTGAATTGATGTTTTTTTAGGAATTTCATCAAAATACCCATGCATTAGAAACTGACATTGTCTTTCTAGTCACTTGAAATGTCAATGAGAACGAAACAAGTAGAGACTAGAGATTTATTTTATTATGAAGATAAAAATTCAATGTGAAAAGAAGAAAATGGGGTCATACATTTCTAACCTCCCAAAATTTAATGAAAAAAATAGGGAATCTGTAATAGAAACATCACATGTCTTAATCAAGTACATTAGTAGTTTTAAGATAATCATATTAGTTTGATTCATATCTCAAGGAGATGAAAATATTAGGCTATAACATCATACCATATAGTAGATGAGATTATCTAGTAATCACAGTGGGTTTTATCTTTGAGTAGTCTTTCATTGGTCTAAAACCTCTCTTTGGCCCAAATGAGAAACCCTCATTATCCTTCATCATTCCTTTAGCAGATGCATCCATATATATAGTAATAAATTTCCTGACATTGTATCCTCTCTACCTTCATCTATATCAAATAATTATCCCCATTTTCCAATGAAAAAAGATGTATTTATTGAATCATGTATAGATTTATGATATTTGATACCTTTTTTTCATTTGTGCATGGTCATGCTGAAATGTCTCTTGATTCTTAGCAAGGACCGTCCTAGACCAGTCAAGTGGAAACCCATGCAATGGGGAAATAACTTCCCAAAAATGGATGTCAGCATCAACCTGCCCTATGATAAATGCATTCAAGCCCGCATCCTGATGAACAAGCTTTGTGTACCAGTGATGGGATCAGAAAAACCATGCATGATGTGGAGGTGGTTGTCTGCCAGGGGTCAAAGCAGGTATAATGGGTCTTCCCATCAGAGGTTGGTAGAGGAGGCCCAATCCTGGGTGAATTATATTAATAGTGATGCTTGGAGATGGTGTGGTATGGAAATTGAGTGTAATTAAAATGACCATGTTAGTAAGAATTTCAAGATTATATTGCGGCTTATGAGCAATAGTGATCTAGGCCATATAGGATATAATTATAGGCCATTTGCAGCACAATTTATAAGGATAAGGAGGCCGTTATTGGGTGGAAAATCCCTATGGGGGATGTGGACTTCCCATATAGGCTGTAATTACAGGCCTTTCAAGGAATAACTTGCATGGGTCTCTTGGGCGTTATTGGGTGGCTTATCCCTTATAGAGGGGGAGGGCTATGGCCTACCCATCAAGGGGTTGATGTGTGTGTGTGCGTGTTTCACTATAATGGCACCCCCAGAACAATATATATATATATATATATATATATATTGGTCTTATGTGAAATGGTGATGTGGTACCTATAGGCTATAATCATAGGATTTTTTATGCATAATTTAGAACGGTCGTTGGGTAGTTAATTTTCAAGTTATCCATGGGGGGGATGACATTCCCATCAAGGCGTTGAAGTTTGTGTGTGTGTGTTTTCCTATAATGGTACCTCAATATCCTTATATATATATAATTATATAACTGAGGCTTATGAGAAATGGTGATTAGGGCCATATAATCTATTATTATGTTCCTTTCAGGGCATAATTTATAAGTGTGTTTATGCCGTTATTCAGTGGATTATCCCTGAGGGGGCTATGACCTACCGATAAAGGGGTTGAAGTTTGTCTGTGTGCTTCATTGTAATGGCACCCAATGAACCTAATATATATATATATATATATATATAAATAAAGTTTTTTAATATATTTATTTATAATTATAATTATAAATAAATATATATATATATATATTAAAAAATATAAAAATATAATATATATATATATATAAATAGTAAATATTGTTTTTTATTTATAGTTATATATACATTAAAATATTTTATTACATCAATATATATTAGAATATAAATATATTTATTAATTGATACTAATATTTATGGGGTGGGTTATCCCTTGGGGGGACTATAACCTTCCCATCAAGAGGTTGAAGTGTGTGTGTGTGTTTTGTCGTAATGGTACCCCCAAGTACCTAATATATATATATATACATACATACATATATATCTCATTATATAAATATAAATATATAATTATATTTATAATTATATGCAATTAGTTTTTAAATATATTTATTTGTAATTTTAATTACAAAATAAATGTATAAATATATTTAAATAATTATAAAATTATAATAAATATATTTATTATGTTGATAATTATATATACTTATATATTAATTAGTATATATATTTATATAAATATATATAAATATATGAATATATTTATATGTATATAAAATTATTTATAAATTTGGTTACTTATAAATAGAATTATAAATAAACAAATATAAATTTAAATAATTTTAATATTATAGTAAACCTATTTAAATAAAAAATATACTTATTATAGAAATATATATAATCCTATAAATATATATAATTATTTAAATATATAAAATTAATAATTATATTTAATTGTATAAAAATAATTATATATATATATAATTAGAATTAAAGAAAATTAATATATATTTAAATAATTATAAATTATGGTATATAATTTTAAATAATAAATATATTTATTATATTTATAATTATATATAATTATATATTAATATATATATATATAATTAATTAAAAAGATGGCTCTAACGATAGAGATTGGCTCTCTCTATGATTGTGGGATCCTCGATAGTGTCTAGGGTTTCACTATAATTGAATCACTGGATGAAGAATTCCTCAGTAAAGGTTGGTTCAATGGCCAAAAATTTGACACTCCTAGGAAAGAGGGATGAAAGAAGGACGCGTGTCGCAGACTTCTAGATGCATCGACCCTTGAGCATCAATATTTAGAAAGGGTTCAGTATCCTTTGTTCTTAAGTGGAGGGGATATTTTTCTCTTGTGACGACTAATAAGGATGAATTCATGAAATTCCTGAAACTAGGTACGTAATCAAATATTTATTGTCTATTCTTATAGATAGTTCCATTTCATTAGATGATTATGGATTTATTCAATCTCTTCCGTAATCGTTTGGGGTTTTCGGACTGAAAATTCATCTCAACAGGATGTAAATTATTTCATCTTAATTTTCCTTTTAAAGTGGTAAACATAAAATAATGGTGATTCAATACTTTCTATCTAAAGGCAGACCCACTTCACATCTGTGAATGTGATTGAATTTTAATCCGATAGAGGATGCTAATTTGTCAATGTAACTATGGGAAAAAGTGTTCAGCCTAAATTGGATAGTGTGGCATAAAAAACTTCTTCACAATATCGCTATGTCCATCAGAATACCCTTTAAAATGGATAAATGAACTAAAATTTCATGTTATTGTCATTATTCTCTCCTCTTAGTCGATGTTCATTTGCGTGATCTTCTGGTTGACAAGGTGTTCTTATCTACTAACCCAAATTAATTTGAGATCCCCATTTAATAAGAGATAATCCCTCCATTCTACTCAAAATGTAAGGTAATTAGGAATGATAAGATGAACTATCAAGAATATATTATTTGTTCCTTCTTCAATTGTTTTTGGGCACAATGAAAGAAAGTTCCTCAAACAAGGTAGTATGTCCTGTATTGGAAAGGCTCAGAATTGATTGTAGATGTGTTTCTATGATCTCAAGGTGTAGAATGATGAGACGGGGAACGAGATGTATCCCCAAGAATTTTTGGTCCCCAATGTTTTCTCTTCTAGGGATGTTAACTAATTGCTGGAGGAGCATTCTCATGTGGACTGTGTCAAAATGGTGCATTCACAGTAATCTATTTTGGTGGGAAGTTATCACATAGACCCAACTTGTGGAAAAGGATATAAATTCACTAATAAATCATGGGAATAGATAGATTACAAGATTGATTCAGTATCGGAGGCTGTCTCATTACGCTGAAACCGATGTCCTAGTTCCAGGTCCCATCTTAGGAGTGTGGTAGAAGGTGCTCAGGCTGAGTCACTATATAATAGTGTGGATGTACCTGCTATGAAGGAGGGAGACCATATGACCCCTCTTTCAAAGGTTGACACAAAACAATTTATCTACACTGAAGGGACATCAATGGATGACCAGTCAATTGATGAGGATGCTTTCCAAATTCTCACTGAGAAAAATTTAGGACATGAACAATATATTATGGAAAGGTCACATAATGGAAATAAATATTTTGCAGATGAGGAGGGATTTCAACAAGTCATTCAACAAATATCCATTTTATATGGATCTCTACAGAGTGTGAAGGCTCTACCTAAACTATTCCAAAGGTAGTACGATAATTTTAGATTTATCATCCATGTGATTCTATAAATATTGTATGGTATTACCCACCCGAATTCAATGATTTAATCAAAAAACACCAATGACTCATTTGGAAAGTCCTTTCAAATGGAGTGAGGCATTTCATAGGTAAAATATTCTAGAATCATTCATCTAGAAGATAAAGAAGGTGAATGGACCCATGAAGGTCTTATTAAAGATGTAGCCAACTGGGTTTTATCTCAACTTTGTGCACTCTATTCATTTATAGAGTTTGATGCATTGGAATTTGATGACTATATAATATTTTAGAAGCTGTTATCAATTAACAATGAGAATGGATTTAGATCCAACCCAAAGATGAACTTTCAGGATTGTTCATGGAAATTTAGTGTTTTATCCACGTTAGAGGACTCATATATGCCATCATTAGAGGATGAAGATGATGCTTCCCCAAGGGTTTAGACTTCATGAATAGAACAACATCCAAGAGGATGGGGAAGGAATCCTAGGAATTTTGGATCCGAGGGGTCTCATAGGTATTGATATTCCTTTGGATTCATTATTTGATATTGGATTTTATGTATTATTTCGATGTATCACTCTCAATGTATATTTATCATTAGTAATAATTTAGAGTCGTGGTTTTGGTCTCCAAATCCATGACTGAGCCTTATTTGATATTTAATTATATAAATATATATAATTTTATATAATTTTATATAATAATATAAAAATATTAATAATAATATAAAAATATTTATTAAAATATTTATTTATAATTAAAATTATAAAACATGAGGGATTGGATGATTGGGACAATACCTAGGTACTACATATGGGCAGTTGGGTTTTGATTCCCAGCCACATTGTCATTGGAACCAATTATGAAGGATTTATTATGGTGGACTGGTTCATCTAATGCCAAAATTTCTGATCTATGGACCATTATTTCTATAGGTGGTGAGCCCCCCACTCGATGGTGGTGGATGGGCTGGGTGGAAACCAATGGTCGCTTCCCTGGTGGTGACCACCTTCGAGGTTTTGCAAGATAAAAACATTTGATGTTATGCACGTAGCTCACATAAGAGGTACTTCATAGGTTAGAAGGTAAGAGAATTCCTACATTGGATGGTGTTGGTATTGTGACATGATGGTCACCAGTAGTGGTGTGAGATGAGCCTCACCTAATAGGGGTGGTGCATTTGACCGTTAGATGTTGGTGTTGTTTTCTTCTGTCCTAGAGGGGCTAACATGAGGATTATCCCCTACTAGATAATGAGGGGTGATGTTTGGTCTGCTGGAAGAAGACGACATGGTGGTGTTATAGTCTCGACTGGGCCATCATGAAGAGGATCCCCTTTCCGACCATGGCAGTGGGGGTGGGGCTGGGGGTTGGAAAGGGCGTAGCTGATTCTATATATATATATATATATATATATATATTCTAAAAGATGGGACCAAAGCCTCTTTTTATTATGAAAACAAATACCTGTTTCTATTTGGGTAGAGGGAGACCTATTACATAGCCTATAAGACAAAGTCATAGTCACATATGAACATACCCAGAAGTGACAATCCAACATCCTATCTGCATCATCCTGTCAGCATCACCAGGCCTGTTTCATGCCTACGTTACCACCTCTATTGTAAATCCTCCCAAGGGGATTTCCAATATTCGAACATAGGTGTTTTGGAGGTAGGATTATAGGGTTTACCACTCCGACATCCCCAACTGCCCCTAATATATATATATATATATAAACTATGATCCTAGATTTTTCTAGTCCATCCGTGTGGGGGGGGGGGTGCTATGGAATGGGTTATTGCAGGGTTAAGTGATTTTTTATGTGTTTAATTATAGTTGTTCTCCCAAGCACCTAATATATATGTATATAATTATAAATATAAATACATAAATATATAATTAAATAATGATAAGAAAATATAAAAAAAATATTTAAATAATAAATATTTTTATGGTTGCAGAGGGACAAGATCGATCTGTGCTAGAGAGTGGTATGGGAGTTCTTACCAGCGTTGGATGCACATGTAGTGGCCAGCTACAGAAAATTTTCCATGGGGTATTGTGGGAGATAACTATCTCTCATCTGGGATGCAAGACAGATGGGTGACATCTCAGATGAGGCCGGGTCGGATACTCCAATGGTGGCTTGTGCTGGTGTAGATGGGATGATGTTCTCTAGTGATGACTTGTGGCCTATGGTCTCTGAGGGTGTGCAATGACTCACTATGATGCATGAATATAGATGGCTTTCGACACATAGAAGTTGGGAGGAAAGTTATTGTTCTCCGTTGGGTGATGGACACTATGCTACAAGAAATGTAGAGATCCTCCTACTAACGGGGGGTGATATTTTAGTGTGGCAGTGCTGCCTACACAAACAAAAACACACACACAATAATATAAATAAGATCAAGGTTTAATCTGGTCTATCCTTAAGGGGATATGGGCAGGGTAATGTATTGAGATTTGTGTGTTTTTACACTTGTTTTTTACTGTAATTGTACCCCTAAGCACCAATATATGTATAAATATACATTCATATATATATATATATATATATAATTACATATATTTATACTGCAAATAGTAGACACTGGAGAGATCCATGGCCTCTGGAAAATATTATTAAAAGAGTAAACAGTACACACTATGGGAAAAATGGGTATTTGCGACGGGTTATTTGCGACGGGGATAAATCCCGTCGCAAATAGCTTCGTCAAAAACATATTTGCGATGGGGGTATTTTCCAGTCGCAAATAAGTAGTCTTTTGCGACGGGATTGCTTTCCCCGTCATAAAAGAACTGGCGCGCGTGCGCGCCACATCGCGGGAAACTTATTTGCGACGGGCGGTTATTTCCCGTCGCAAATAACCGGCAGCAGTAAAAGGTATTTGCGACGGGAATATTCCCCCGTCGTAAATAGTATGTCGGCAGGTGGTTATTTGCGACGGGACCCGTCGCAAATAACTATTTAACCGTTGACCGTAATAAATGATGGCTAAGGTATTTGCGACGGGTACCATCGCAAATAATATTATTTGCGATGGAATACCTGTCGAAAATGGACCCGTCGCAAATAATCTAACCTATAAATACCCCCATCCGTTTTTTTTCAAATCATTCTCAAACACCATCTTCTTCTTCTCTCAAAATATTATTTCTAAAGTTCAGTTTTTCTCAAGTTTAATTTTTTTCTCCGGAGTTGATATTGAAGTTTTGAAGAACGATCAGAGATCATCCTCAGATCAAGTTTTAAGGTATTTATATTCATTTTAATTTAATATTTATTTTTAATTTTTAATTAGTTTCAATTATTCTTAATTAGTTGTAATTTAGTTATGTTTACATTGTTTTATTACTTAATAAATTTAAATTATTAGTATTGTTCATAGTTAATGGTAATTAGGAATAATTAGTAAATTTTTTAATAATTAAGAATAAATATTAATAATTAGTAATAAATACCAATAATTAGGAATAATAACATTATTACATTATTAGTATATTTTATTATTAATATTAAAATAATATAATTTTTTATATATTGTTGACGCTCCTTTCGTCACAGAATCTAAAAATCGGAAAAGGGGAATATCTGAGTCCAATGTGATTCATCCTTTGAAGAATCATCAAAAATCGACAAAGGGATGAACAAGGAGAACATTGCCCATAGGCCGTGCAAGTTCCCTCATGGTCGCGCAAGTACACTTGCGCGCCGTCTAGTGGTCGTGCAAGTACTTGCGCGCTACCTAGTGGTCGTACAAGTCTACTTGCGCGACGCCTTATGGTCGTGCAAGTGACTTGCACGACCTAAGTGGTAACCGCCCGGTAACTGCCCAGGTTCTTCTCCTGCCTATAAAAAGACCCTGTGGGCCCCCCATTCGAGAGGATCTTTTTCCAGAAACTCAGATTGAAGCTCCCGACGCCCAAGTCTCTTCTCAAAGCTTCCAGAACACTTCTAAGGTAATTTCTTACCTAGAACGGAAGATCTAAAGAGAAGAAGGAAGGACTAAGTGTTGAAACTTATCAAACACTTGCGCGCCGACTTATTTCCTTCAATATAACTTGCGTGTCCCTTTTCTGGAAGAAACTCAGGAAAATTCTAAAGGGTTTAAAAAAGAGTCGCTCAAGTATTTCAATGCTGGTTGAAAATCGCGCAAGTACACTATGTGTCGCGCAGGTATACCTACGCGACCAATACTTGCGTGCCCACGGAAGACTTGCGCGCCTTGCAAGACTTGCGCGCCCCTATCTTTTTGGGTTCCCATCTTGCCCATTTTTACCCCTCTTAAGACATTTCACCTTTCCTTTTCAAGATTCAGTCTTCAAGACACTCTTCAAAGCCATTTATGGCATGATTTCTTGATTTGACTTTCTTATCTGAAAGGAATTCTGTGGAATCTCTCTCAAAGTCTAGTGAATTAAATATCCTTATGTCACTAAAATACGGAGAGTTCATTCATTCAACCTCATCCTTTAAGATGAGAGAATCTTAACCTGGGTCTCCTTTTCAGGAATAATCCCTAGTGATAAAACCTTTAACTTGGGCATCCTCCTCAGGAGTAAGCCCCAATCAAGTCCTTTAATCTTGGGCATCTTTCTTAGGAGTAAGCCCCAACTTCAAATATGGGCATCCTCCTCAGGAATAAGACCCAAACCTTAATCCCTAACCTGGGTCTCCTTTTTCAGGAATAAGACTCAGTCATAACCTTGGGATTCCTTTTAAAGAATAAGCCCCAAGTCCCCTAACCTGGGTCTCCTTTTTAGGAATAAGACTCAGTCATAACCTTGGGTCACCTTTTCAGGAGTAAGCCCCAAGTCACCTTAAAATTCTCTTAACCAGTCATAATTTACCTTTGATTTGGGTTTCCTTTTCAGGAGTAAAACCCAATCATAAATCCCCTCCTAACTTGGGCATCCTCCTTAAGAGTAAGCCCCAAGATTAGAGTATTCAAATCTCCATGAAGCACATATAACTTTATGGACCCTGTTCATGGATTTTCTCCCTAAAAGTAAATCTGAAACATTCATCTATCTGGGCAGTCATCCATACATAAGCCCCAAACAAATTCTTATGATTGCATCTTTCATGGCACAATTGTCTAAATTTTACCAATACCTCTTGTTTCTCACACCGAGCATGACTCACGTGAGCTTAGAGTGTAAAAGTAATTATGATATTCATCTTTGAGCCATCAATCATAAACATCATACTCCATTTCTCGAACTACGTGGGTTCTGATTCCTTTTCCAAAACAAAGGATACGTAGGTAGCCCATTTATGGGTTCGATCCCAACTTTGAAATAATCTCTGTCCTTCTGAATGATGATAAACTTCAAGTGCCACACTGAGTGGCTTTAAAATCAACCTGGTCATCATAAATGACCAAGAGACTTTTATATAAATGTTTTGAAGGATACCATTGACCAAGAATCTCTAAACAGATATAGATGATTCTCTATTGATGAAGAACTTTGAATACATATAAAAGATTCTCTAAATTTCTTGCATATTTAATCATTGATTATTAAAACTAAAGGAAAGCACATTTTATACTTGGTAATGTAATAAGGGTTCACGAACATAACTTAAATCTATAAAGAGAGTCCCGGAGTAGACAATAATTCCCCTCAAAAAAGGTGTGATGAGTCCGACCTCCCATCCTCTCGACCAATGAAAATTCCTAAGCCTCATTAGTCCACAAGCTAATGAGCGCCTGCTTTGGAAAGTAGGTCCAAACGGATGTGGAATCAATGGATGTTTCCGGTTCTACGAACAAACCCGTTAGAAACCGATCGGAACGTTTGAATCTCCCATCGAGGAGGTCATCCCTGGATTCTGTGCGAAACAAAAATGGTGAACCCGACGTGAATCCTTAACCAAGTTAAAGTGATGTTCTTCTTATTTGTTAGGCCCCTTGGGCCAACAAAGAAATCATTGACATGTGCTCATCCAAAAGATGCAGTGGCCGGATTCATCTTGATTATGTCTGTTACATGGAACATGCACTCTTTTCTCAAGATCTTCTGCAAAATGGCTTTCCTTAAATTCACCTCTGTGAATACTGCTGCTGTGAACACCTCTACTGTGAGGTCTGCTGCTGTGAAAACCAATGCTGCTACTCCTACTGGAACGTCATCCGCTCTGAGGATGACATCACCAACTCAGCGTCTTCAACGCTGGGTTTCTAATGCACTGGTTAAGGAGTACCGTCGCAACGGTACTATCCCAAATCTGGAGGCCGCTCGTCAATCCCTCCAAGTTAACAACTCTACCTGGTCGTCCGGACAACGGCGGCCAGCAATCAAGAAGCAGGCGGTTCTGACTACCGTCTCCAACGGTTTCGGGTCGTTATCCCCGGAACGCAATTTCCATTCACTCCCTTACTCTAAGGAAGTGAATGAGCAGGTCCCTCAGGGCCTTAGTTCAAAAAGACAGGAGTCCTTCCCGAGGGCTCCCATCAACAATCGCCGCCAGACTCGTGCGGTAGTGCGCCCTCAACATGATGAGGGTACCGACTCCAGGCATTCGGCTCAGGTTCCTCGAACCCGAGCAGGCAAGATGAACCTCCAGAGACGGAATCCGGTTAATAATAAGCAGGTTGTCATCCCTGCCATCTCCGGAGAAGTCCACCAACCTAACTTGGTGGCAAACAACGAGCAGGCATACACACCTGTTCGTTTTAATTCCGCTGTCCAGCAGACTCGTCTGACAGCATCAAGCCTATCCCGCCAGGAAATTCCGGCGGAGTACCATAGGCAGGAACATACACCTGCTTATACATCACCAGTTAGTCAGTAGGCTCATCTGACTACATATGATGGATCTCGTCAACCACGTTTGGCGAAGTGTAATCAGCAGGCACATACACCTGTTAATACTAATCACGCCTACCAACAGTCTCGCTTGGTAGCGCCCGGAGAAGTCAGTCGGAAAGTCCCGACGACAAACAAGAGGCAGACTCAACTCTCTGCCTCCACACTTGAGTACTGTCAGGATTCACTGACAGGAAAAGGAGGACAGGAGCAGGCACATACACCTACTCCAAGCCCGGAATGGACGTATATCCCCGTTCCGGCGGCTGAAGTCACCAAACATATTTTTTCAATGGTGAAAGAGCAGAATAAAATTCCTGCTCATATTTTGGATGCTTGCCAGGATATCATAACAGCTTCAGCATCATCTCAGGGATAGACACATAAATCTATCCCTAGCAATGGAGTGACACATCAACGATTCACTCCGGAACAGACACACACATCTGTTCCAGTCCAAGAGGGTTATGGGGCATACTCCCCCATATCATACGGACAACCAAGTCAGGCACATACACCTGATTTGAGTGGAGATCGTCAGCCTAAACTGACCATCTTTCCTGATCAGGCACATACACCTGCTCAGAGCAATCACTTTCGTCATCAAGTGGTTTCTAAAGAGAGTAAGAAGGCATCTAAGAAAAAGATCCGCCCAGCACAGTCAGGAGATCAAAGGCCAATCTGCAACAAGGCCTTGCTCGATGCTGGAGTTCTTGAAGCCCTCAGACATTTATCTATCGGAATTCAAGATTCTACTCCCTCAGTTCCCAATAACGGGAACATTAATTCTAAAGGTCTTCAACAGACACTTCCTCATGAAGACTTGCTTCATGAAAATTCGGTCAATCTTGAAGTTTCTTCTTTAGATGAGAGCCACAGGAACCCTCTGTGTGGTCAGAAGACCAAGGTGAAAGAGATTTCATCTTTTGCTATAACCCATCATGACGGTCCTCCTCATGGTGATGAACTTCGCTGCGAAAGTCCTCTCCGCAGTAGTGATTCACGTTGTCTCGAAAATTCTTCTGAAGGAAATGTAGTGACGAGAAATCCCTCCTATCTCGAGGCACTTTCAAACGTAAAACCAGTCAAGTCTGATGCTTTACTATCGGCAGGTGAAACTCTTTCTCCATTAGAAGACAGCCTGGGGTTCAGGTTATTCTCCGAACTATCCCTGGGTCATTCATCTTCCAGCATGAATAGTGATTTCTCTACCAATCTTGTTGAATCCGATGAAGCAACAAGGAAACACCAACTCTGGTCCAAACAGGTAGAAGAATCTTCATTTAATGATAAAGAGGAAATGCTGAACATGAGGAAAAAACTGGCAAAAGGTGAAGTACCAGTCATGTTTTGGCCTTTGGCTGACTCCCAGTACGACATTCCAAAGATGTTGACGGATGATGGAATCCATGATATTCGTCTCAACATATGGAAAACTCTTTGTCAATTAAAGAAGAATGTATTATCTTACGATGAATATGAAAATCATCTTAAGATAATAGATGGGTTACAACGCCAGATTGATTTGGCATCTCTATCAGTCTCTCGGTATCCGAAGGCTGAAAAGAAATAGAGAACCCTTCAACGTTCATGCCTTGGTGCTCTAAGAAAATTGCGTCAGTTAATTGCCAATGCTCCATCTGATGTTCATATTAGAGGATGGGGTGTTCACGGAGAACTACATTTCACAGTGCTTTCTGGTCAGCAAAGCCCGCCGAAAATGGTCTCATGCAATGTTATGGCCCATGGCCGGCCACAATCAATGGGATTTGTTCATAATCAAAAGCTTGCCCAAGAATAGGCTTCAACTAGTTCCTCTCAAAATCAAGTATATAGAGAACAAGTTGTTGAATTGATCCTACATCAAGCAGGCGAGAATATTGCACAAGCCTCTCATCTGGAGAAAACACGTCATCAAATGACAGAAGTTTCGGAAATCATCCAACGGTCTGTTGAACCAGGTGATAAAAGTGGATACAGGTTAATGCATCCAGCTAATTTCCGAACTAAGATTCGCAAGATCAAGAGAGATTTTAAGAAGATCTCAGACACAGCATGTCAAGAGACACCCCAGCTTGCCAGACTAGGGACTTCTCTAACCCAACCCTCAAAGTCAACGAATGGGATTCGAGGAGTTGAGCGGAAGCAGCAGGAACATCCCCAGTCCACCGGACTGGGGAATTTTTCAAATCCTCAATCCCTCCCTCAGAGAAAGTCAGTATTCTCTCGATTAGGGAATAAGCCTCAAGAGGAACGAAGAGCCAAGCTATCAGGAGATTCTCTCCAAGTGACGGTTCTCCAAGAAATTCCTGAGGGATCAAGTCAATGGAATGCCATGTCTCATCATGGACATGGAAGGAGACAATATCACAGAAATGTTGATAGAAAGGATTCCATGCAATATGCATCCATTAATGTCATCAATGCCGTTGCTGCTGATTCACCAGATGAGGCTCAATCAGAAGGATCAGACGAAGAGGTTCCTGCTCAAGAAGTCGCGCACACAGACCTAAATGAAGAAGGTGTGCGCACACGTAATCAAAGGCTTACCCAAAATCTGGGTATTCCTTCAAATAACCCACTTCCCCCTCTCCGAAAAGGATCCAATAAGGGGAAAGGAAAGAATCAGGTTACTTCTCACCCTTCCTCTGAAGGAGGTCAATCGCTCTCATTAGAGCAAAGGTTTGCACAACAGGAGGAAGAAATGAAAGAATTAAAAAGGTTGAATGCAGAACTACTTCAGAGTAGTATTCTTCTTAAGAATTCTGAAGTCCGAAAGCCGAAGGAATTTGTTGTAACTACTGAGATGGATCAAGAATATCCTCCTTTATCAGTACACCCTCAGAGGTCTAATCCTACGGGTCAAACGCAATAACTATTGGCAGCACTACCATTAGTTGCAGCACCAACCACCACGTCTGTCCAAGCTCCATTCATTGCACCTACCCAAAACCAAGTTCAACCTGACGTTTCTCAAAAGTTAATAACTACTATTGAGTCATTAACAGCTCGGTTTGAAACTATGGATGGGAAACGGGCGCAAGTTCAACCTGAAAAGAAAGTTTACCCTGAATGGGTAGATTCAATTTCTCCTCCATCCAGTTTTGGAAACCCTATTTTCCCTACTTTCAACGGATCAGGCGACCCTGAACAACATTTGACGCATTACATGTCTTGTTGTGATCCTATGATGGGAACTCCAGAGTAGCAAGAAGCAGTGAAACTCAGATGCTTCGTGCGAACCTTGCAAGGACCAGCTTTTGTCTGGTATACAAGCTTGCAATCCCGGCCAGTCATCGGATGGGAGGATCTTCATCAAAAATTCCTTCTTCAGTTTAGCACAACTTTTCCAAAAATAAAAGTTTTCGATCTTACAAACTGCAAGCAAAGGGATAATGAAAGAGTCTCTAATTTCATTGCTCGTTGGAAGGGATTAAAGTATTCTTTGAGTTTAGCACTCCCTCAGGAGGAATTGTTGCCAATCTGTGTGGAAAATTTGCGTGACGAATTACGCACGCCATTGATCCCTGTGAAATACACAGGAGGGTTTCAAGACCTTACTTCAATCGCTCAACAGATTGAAGATTCCCTTATACAGGCTAAGGTTAAATCTCGTGTAATTCCATCAGCTCCAGGAAGAAGAATGGGTAAAGCAGAAACTGCTACAGTTATGCTTAAACAAGCACCTGTACCTATTTCTAATTCAAAACCTTCATCTTCTCGAAGGGCTCCACCTCCTGAATGCCAACAACAAAGGTTGTTTCGTCCAAATGATCAAAAAGATCAACGACGAAAACAATTTGAGGATATGAAGAGTAAAACACACTCTTTCCGAAGTGAGCAAGTTCCTGGTTACTTCATTTCAGCTCTGGAAAATAATTTGGTTCAATTACCAGTGCCGAAGAGGCCAAACAAGGAAGGAGATGAAGACTGTCCCAATTATTTTCCCTTTCATCAAATGTTGGGGCATCCCATCCAGGAGTGTTTTGTCTTTAAAGACCTCCTGCAAAAGATGGTCGACTTGGGACAAGTCAAATTGAAGGGTTCTTCAACTCATGTAGCGTGTATTACCGCTACAGATCCAGAGGAAGGAGGCGAGTGGCAGGAAGTCAAAAGCAAAACTGGGAAAAAATACGATGATTGGATGGTCAGAAAGACAATCAATCGGACTCATTCCATTTTTCGAACACAATTGAAGAAGCCAATTGTGTCTCCTACAAAATCTGCAGTAAAGCCTCCATCAAAAGACAAATCCTCAAAAGGGCAGCGCAATTCAATGAAGAAAGAGGAATCAGGAGAAGATGAGTATGTAGAAAATCGTAAATTGTCTTTGACTCTGGAAGATTTCATGCCATCTACTTCGAAGCCACGGGCACCGTCCCACCAAACGACACAGCCTAAACAGGTTAACCAGGCAGATTCTTTATCAGACAAAGAGTTAATCTTTGGTTCTGTTAATATGATTCAATTAACAGATTCATATTCCAGTGTTGATGAGCATGAATTCCCTGTATCAAATAAGGGAACCCGAGGAAGTTCTAGAGTTTCAGGATATTGGGGAAGTCGTGGATCTTTCTGAAGCCACTACTCTAATTCTACCCCTGCTAGCACTGTATATGCAGCAGAAACTCATGGTAGAGCCCTTCAGTGAGCTCAAAAAGAACAAGCAAGTTCTTCTGCCAATGGCCAACTCAGTTTTGGCACAGATATTTTGGAAGACTGATTAAAAGTTCCATATTCTTTATCTCAGCAAGTAAATGGATCTAATCAGTCTAATTTTCCAAAACCAAGGATGTTACCAACATCAATACAAGATGCATCAGCTTCCAAAGCATCAGCTTCCAAGGTACCTGCTAAACCGCATATTCCTATTGGGAAACGCAGACCTCTAGATCAAAAGTATGATATATTGAAACACTTGGCCCAAGTACCAGCCAAGTTATCAATTTTGGATGCTTTGAATCTGTCAAGAGATCTTCGGGAAGCACTCATCGAAACTTTGTCAAGTCCTCAGGAGTTTGAAGCTGAAATTGCTGCAGCTAAAATCCATCACATAGAGAATAATCCTGCAGAATGCCATGCAGTGATATCTTTTACTGATAAAGATGAAGATGATGTTGTGCATGGGCACATAAAACCTTTGTACTTATCTGGAAAAGTCAATGGTATAGATGTTCGAAGAGCTTTCATTGACAATGGTTCAGGAGTCAACCTCATGCCCATTCGCACACTTCGTCGATTGGGCCTCACGGAATCTGATTTATCTCCTTCTACCATGATGTTGCAAGGATATGATAAAAATGAACAAGAACCACTGGGAGAAGTTACGCTCAGAACTCAGTTTGGAGATCTTGTTTCCAATTCGGATTTCATGATTGTTGATCAAGACTCAGCTTTCAATATCTTGCTTGGAAGACCCTGGCTACATCAGCATGCAGCTATTCCGTCATCATACCATCAATGTCTCAAATACTGTTTCGATGGTCAAGTTGGAACATTGTATGGTGATAAGGCCCCATTCAAGACATGTGAGTCTCAATACATTGAGGCGGAATTTTATCACATGAAGGGAAGAGAAAAATCTACAACGAAGGAAATTACCAAAGTTAATGCTCCATATGGTTTGGAAAAAATTCCAATAAATCCATTTTCACATGTGAGTATAGATTATGTGTTACCTATCAGTCAAATTGACAAATATGCCCAAATCAAAATACTCTTATGGAAAGATCCATAATGTCAATTACGGAAATCGAGCTAGACAACATGGGAGAAATTGGTAACTTACCAAGCAGTGATGAAAGCATAAGTGGTGACGTTTTCATTTCGTCTGCTAAAATCCAACATGTCTATACTTCGCTAATCAGGCCAGAAGAAGTTATATCAACACCAGAGGTGAATATTGATGTCGATTCTCAATCCATAATCTCCTCTTTATTTCCCAAAGAAGACCCTTTATCATCAATAGGGTCGGAAATGGAAGCTTCTTCTTCAAAATGTGAAAATTTTGACATCTCTTATGATCATGAGAATTTCGTTTTTTCATCTACTTTGCAAGTAGAAACGGAAGAAATAACACATGATGAAGAGGAAGAGGAAGATCTTAGAGATGCTCCTCCAGCATTTGAAGAGGGTATCTCTACCACTGTGGATGAACTCAGAGAAGTAAATCTGGGTACAGAGAAAGATCCACGCCCTACTTTAATTAGTGCGGCCATGACCCTTGAAGAGCAAGAGATGTATATTTATTTTCTAAAGCAAAATAAAGATATTTTTTCTTGGAATTATATAGAGATGCCTGGCCTTGATCCTGATGTTTCCACCCATCATTTGGGTTTTCCAAAAGAACATCGAGGATTCAAGCAAGCCGCAAGAAGAACACACCCAACCTATGCTTCCAAAATCGAGGCTGAAGTGGATAAGCTTATCAAAGCTAACTTTGTCAGAGAAGTTCAATATCCCAAGTGGTTGGCTAATATTGTCCCTGTAAAGAAGAAGAACGAACAAATTAGGGTTTTCATCGATTTCAGAGATCTTAATCGGTATTGTCCTAAAGATGATTTCCCAGTTCCGATAACAGAACTCTTAATTGATGCGACGACTGGCTATGAAGTACTTTCTTTCATGGATGGATATTCTGGATATAATCAGATCCGAATGGCCCCAGAAGATGAGGAATATATAGCCTTCAGAGCTCCTCAAGGTGTGTTTTGTTACCGGGTGATGCCCTTTGGTTTAAAGAATGCAGGTGCAACATATCAACGCGCCATGCATCGTATCTTCAAACCTTTTCTAGGGAAATTTGTTGAATGCTATGTAGATGATTTGGTGGTTAAATCCAAACAACGTTTTGATCACTTGGCTGATTTGGAAGTCGTATTCCACAAGCTTCGACAACCTAATTTAAAGATGAACCCCTTAAAATGTGCTTTTGGGGTAACCTCAGGAAAATTCCTCGGCTTTTTTGTACGCCATCGTGGTATTGAAGTCTATCCCGAGAAGAACAAATCAATCCTTGGTATGTCACCTCCTCAGAATTTGAAAGAATTAAGAGGACTTCAAGGACACTTAGCCTATATTCGGCATTTCATCGCCAATTTGGCAGGCAAAAGTTTACCCTTTACCAAATTATTGAAGAAAGGAGTCACTTACCAGTGGACTGAAGAATGTCAAGAAGCATTTGATGTTCTCAAGAAATACCTCTTGAGTCCACCAGTACTCATGCCACCTGTTGAGGGTAGGCCTCTTATCCTCTATGTGACAGCTTTAGAGCGATCATTGGGTGCCTTTCTCGCTCAAAAGAATGATGCTGGGAATGAAAATAGTCTCTACTATCTCAGTAGAACTATGCTTGAAGCAGAAACTCGGTATTCAAGTATTGAAAAGTTCTTCCTAGCATTAATCTTTGCAGTTCAGAAACTGAGACACTACCTGCAACATCACGAGGTCCAATTGGTATCTCGTAATAATCCGCTCAAATTCATCATTAGTTGTCCAATGCTTACAGGACGTCTGGCAAGGTGGGCGGTTATTCTACAGCAGTTCGACATCCAGTATGTGTCCCAAAAGGCAATTAAGGGCCAAGCTCTGGCTGATTTCCTGGCTGAACATCCTTCAGTGGAAGACACGTATTCAGATATCGAACTCCCTGATGAGGAAGTTTTCTCTATTCAAGAGAGTCCTCAAACATGGGAAATGTATTTTGATGGTACTTCTAGAAGTCCAACAGGGAAGAAAATGGAAAATCCTAAATTCAACAAAGTTGGTTTAGGAATTGTGCTCATTTCTCTAGATAAGGCAGTGTTACCTTATTCCTTTTTGTTGTGGGAAGGTGGTACCAATAATGAAGCTGAATACCAAGCTCTCATTACAGGCTTGGAGTTAGCGCTTCAAGCACAAGTGAATCACTTAAAGGTGAAAGGTGATTCATACCTGGTAATCAAACAAGTCAATGGAGATTATGCCATCAGAAAAGAAGAATTAATCCCTTTGTATGATTACGTCAGAGAGTTAATGTCGGAATTCCCTTCAGAACCGACATTTTCTTATGTCCCAAGATCACAAAATGCTCAAGATGATGCACTGGCTAATATAGCCACAGCTTTAGCAGATCCAAATCGGGACGAGACAACCATCTGTATTGCCCACCGTTGTGCAATTTCACCTTATGTTCAAGTCAGAACAGAGGAAATTAATGAAATTAGTCCCATTCCTGAACCGTATGGTCATACTAAAGGATGGATGTCACCTATCAAGGAATACCTTCAAAATGGAACACTTCCACCTGACAGAGCCGAGAAAGAACAAATTCGGCGACGTGTGGTCAATTTTACTCTTTATGATGGTCCAAACCACCTCGAGAAAATTCTCTACAAACGTGGTTTTTATGGAGTTCTTTTCAGATGTATTGATGGTGAAGAGACAATGGCTGTCATAAAAGAAGTGCATGCAGGAGTCTGTGGTGCCCACCAGTCTGGACATAGATTGTCTGATCAAATTCGAAGGCTTGGATACTTCTGGCCTTCAATGATACAAGATTGTGTTAATTTCACAAAGAAGTGTCATTCATGCCAAGTATATGCCAACTTCATTCATCAACCTCCAGAGTTGCTTCATACAGCTAAATACTCATGGCCATTTTCAACATGGGGAATGGATGTGGTGGGACCTTACCCTTCAGCTATGGCCAAGCAGTTTAAGTATATTCTTACTGCTACTGATTTATTTTCCAAATGGGCAGAGACAGTACCTCACAAAGAAGTCAGTTCTAAATGCATTGTTAGCTTCATCAGGTCTAACATCATTACTAGATTTGGTGTCCCTCATACCATATTGACGGACAACGGCACCAACTTCTGTTCTTCTGAGGTAAAGAAATTGTATCAAGAATACAACATTAAGTTCAACCATTCATCTCGATATCATGCAGCGGCTAATGGCCAGATAGAGGCCTTCAACAAGACTCTTTCAAATATACAGCAAAAGATGGTGGATAAAGATAAGAGGTCATGGCCTGATAAACTCTTTCATGATTTATGGGCTTATCGGACTACCACTCGCAATGCAACGTGGTCTACTCCATATTCATTGGTATATGGAACAGAAGCAGTCTTGCCAATTGAAGTTCAATTGCCCTCACTCAGAATAGCCATTTGTGATAAGTTATCAACAGATGAGCAATCCCAAAAGCGGTTGAATGAATTGGAACAGTTAGATGAGAAAAGATTGTGCACTTTGCACCACTTGGAAATCTATCAGAATCGGATATCACGAGCTTTTAACAAAAAAGTTCGTCTTCGTTCATTCATTCAGGGAGAATTGGTATTGGTTCTCAGAGCACCAATGATACCAGGAAAGAAGCCTCCCAAGCATGAACCAAAATGGGAAGGACCTTATTCAATACATAAGGTCTACTCCAATGGAGCGTATTCTCTGATCTCAATGGATGGAGAACACATCACGACTCCAACTAATGCCAGATTTCTGAAGAAGTATTTTGTATAAACACAAAATATTGTTCCCAGATCCAAAACAATCACATTAGATTATATTATGTCCTACATGACATTAAACTGTTATTATGTCCTATCTACATGACATTAAACTGTACAGAAGATCCTATATTTTGTCCGAGATGACATTAAACTATATTGTGTCCTAGCAACATGACATTAAACTGTGTGGCACTTCCAACGTCCAGCATGACTATAAACTGTAAAAAAGTCCCCAGAACTGATATCCTCATATTGGTTCACCTTAGTCCTAGCTACATGACTTTAAACTGTACAGCACCAGTTCGTCCTTGCTATATGACGTTAAACTATACAGCAATGGTCCAGTATGACTTTAAACTGCAACTTCGTCCCACACGACATTAAACTGTGAAAAAGTTCCCTAAACCGTCCAGCATGACCTTAAACTGCATCATCCCTGGTCCATGTATATGACCATAAACTATTTGCAAATCCCTTATGTCCAGCAAGACGTTAAACTGTGACGTCCTAAACTACATGACGCTAAACTGTATAAAAGTCCCTCACGTCCGGAAAGATGTTAAACTATATAATCATCAAAGGTCCAGCATGACATTAAACTGCACCATCCACGGTCCATGCATATGACCTTAAAATATTCACACTTTCGTCCAACATGACATAAATGGTGTGTTATTTTGTCCTTACGGCATGACATTAAACTGCATAGTCCCCCTTTCGTCCAATATGACGTTAAACTATTTTATCCCCATCGTCCTAACTACATGACGCTAAACTGTACAGAAAATCCTTGATTGGTCCTACATGACATTAAACTGTATTTTTCCCCTGCTACATGACACTAAACTGTGCAGCACCAATAGTCCTAACTGCAAGAATTTAAACTGCATAGTCCCTTTTTTTTATGTCCTACATGACAATAAGCTGTGCATCGTTAAGGTTGTTATTACCTCTTTTTTCTCACACCGAGTATGACTCACGTGAGCTTAGAGCGAACATCAACCATAACATTCCCTTTGGGACACTAACCATGTGTAAGTCCCAACAATATTTATTTTTTATTAGATCATTGTCCACAAGAACAACTTGATCATTAATTCATTCTTTAATTGAACTACACAGACTTTGATCCTCGCCCTCTAGGCTGGGTATGTAGGCAACCTCCCAGGGTTCAAGCCCAAAAACAATCTCTTCACATCGGTTCACCACCATCTCATATGATGTTGATTCGTGAAACCGCCCCTGGAATCAATATCTTTACATTGATTCACTTTCGTCCTTGTTATATGACGTTAAACTATGCAACACATTTGTCCGGTACGACAATAAACTACAATATTCTTTGATTTCCTCATTTGAGAAGGAACCATTATTGACATTGATTTTTTAAATCATGTTTCATTTTCAAAAGACTACGTTCATACATGGTAATGCCTAAACTTTTTATCTCGGGTTAAACCATCATTGCACTAAAGTCCCCTTTCATCCTTCACATGTACGAACCAGATTTGTACAAAGGGTAATTCTAGAACTACGTGGACTTGATTCCCATCCTTATGGGATACGTAGGAACATTCGAGTGTCCCTCGAATCCAATCCCAAGTCTTTTGGGCCTAACCCCAAATTTCACTTTCAATCCCTAGGCTGAAAAGTCCTCATGAAAACACACACTGTGTATTCATTATTATGGTCCAAATTCTATGACCCTAAACTAAGATCACTCATACTTTCGTCCTGCACGACGTTAAACTGCATTTCAAGAACTACGTATGGCTTGATTCTCATTCTTATGAGATACGTAGTGAAGTCCAAGTCTCAATTCAGGACCCAGCCACAACATGATTATGGTTTTCATTGACCTATGTATCTCTATATACATTGGACAATACCCATCTTTATGTGTTATAATCCTAACCTTAAATATTTTCAGATCTTCATAACCCTTTTCATGAATTCTAGTCACAAAAATGTCAAACTTCTGAGAATTCTTTTGCCTGACTATGCAGCACGTGCCCATAGGTGGCCTTACATAAACAGTCCACATAACAGACTTGTCAGCCGAAAGATACTATTTATTTGACCATGCAGCCAATGCCCATAGGTGGCCCTGCATATTTCAACCCCCTAACGGGTTTTGTTAAATAATGGGAACTTCATTCTTGGGAAGAATGCCTCTTTTGTCCTTATTTGTCTTAAATGACAGTATGTAGGGATCCACAAAAAATATCCATCCTTAACATATTTGTCCCATATCCTTTTTCATGATCTCAAAGTATTCAAGTCTATGGTTTATTCTTCTTCTCTACGTTTGGGTCAGACCTTCGTAGGAGTGATATTCATCCAGTTCTTCGATGTTCTTGTTCGGAAATATCTTCTCCATATTCAAGTACCTATTTCCATACAACAAACTCTATACTTTAGAAAATTTGAATCTCCATAAACTTTCACTGGCTTTTAGCACTAGGAAAGTAAATTTCTGGGAGTTCTTTTGCCTGACTATGCAGCACGTGCCCCTAGGTGGCCTTGCATAAATAGTCCACATAACAGACTTGTCAGCCAAAAGATGCTATTTATTTGACCATATAGCCAATGCCCATAGGTGGCCCTGCATATTTCAACCCCCTAACGGGTTTTGTTAAATAATAGTAACTTCATTCTTGGAAACTACTTCTTCTAATGCCTTTTAGCTCTTTTTCATATCATTCCTCAGATTCAAATATTCTTAATCCATAGTTTACATTTTTTCCCTCATACATGAGTATGGTAATATGTTTTCAGATAAATTGTCAAGGAATTGAATCAATTTTAATCCATTTTGGTCAAAGCTATTTCGACCTTAAACATTAGCCCCTTTATGTCCGGCATGCATGACTTTAAACTGCCCACAAAAGACAAAGGAACTCTGAATAAAAGTCAAGTTCCAGCACACTTGCGCACTGCCCTCTGTGCCCTAAAGTCTTGCGCGCCCCCTTTTCCTTTGGATGGATTCAATTTCCTCAGAGTCAAATCCTCATTTCTCTCCGGATCCAACTCTGAGGGGGGACTTTTGTTGAAGCTCCATTCGTCACAGAATCTAAAAATCGGAAAAGGGGAATATCTGAGTCCAATGTGATTCATCCTTTGAAGAATCATCAAAAATAGACAAAGGGATGAACAAGGAGAACATTGCCCATAGGCCGCGCAAGTTCCCTCAAGGTCGCGCAAGTACACTTGTGCGCCGTCTAGTGGTCGTGCTAGTACTTGCGCGCTACCTAGTGGTCGTACAAGTCTACTTGCGCGACGCCTTATGGTCGTGCAAGTGACTTGCGCGACCTAAGTGGTAACTGCCCGGTAACCGCCCGGGGTCTTCTCCTGCCTATAAATAGACCTTGTGGGCCCCCCATTCGAGAGGATCTTTTTCCAGAAACTCGGATTGAAGCTCCCGACGCCCAAGTCTCTTCTCAAAGCTTCCGGAACACTTCTAAGGTAATTTCTTACCTAGAACGGAAGATCTAAAGAGAAGAAGGAAGGCCTAAGTGTTGAAACTTATCAAACACTTGCACGCCGACTTATTTCCTTCAATATAACTTGCGCGTCCCATTTCTGGAAGAAACTCAGGAAAATTCTAAAGGGTTTAAAAAAGAGTCGCTCAAGTATTTCAATGCTGGTTGAAAATCGCGCAAGTACACTATGTGTCGCGCAGGTATACCTGCGCGACCAATACTTGCGCGCCCACGGAAGACTTGCGCGCCTTGCAAGACTTGCGCGCCCCTATCTTTTTGGGTGCCCATCTTACCCATTTTTACCCCTCTTAAGCCATTTCACCTTTCCTTTTCAAGATTCAGTCTTCAAGACACTCTTCAAAGCCATTTATGGCATGATTTCTTGATTTGACTTTCTTATCTGAAAGGAATTCTGTGGAATCTCTCTCAAAGTCTAGTGATTTAAATATCCTTATGTCACTAAAATACGGAGAGTACATTCATTCAACCTCATCCTTTAAGATGAGAGAATCTTAACCTGGGTCTCCTTTTCAGGAATAATCCCCAATGATAAAACCTTTAACTTGGGCATCCTCCTCAGGAGTAAGCCCCAATCAAGTCCTTTAATCTTGGGCATCCTTCTTAGGAGTAAGCCCCAACCTCTAATATGGGCATCCTCCTCAGGAATAAGCCCCAAACCTTAATCCATAACCTGGGTCTCCTTTTTCAGGAATAAGACTCAGTAATAACCTTGGGCTTCCTTTTAAAGAATAAGCCCCAAGTCCCCTAACCTGGGTCTCCTTTTTTAGGAATAAGACTCAGTCATAACCTTGGGTCTCCTTTTCAGGAGTAAGCCCCAAGTCCCCTTAAAATTCTCTTAACCAGTCATAATTTACCTTTGATTTGGGTTTCCTTTTCAGGAGTAAAACCCAATCATAAATCCCCTCCTAACTTGGGCATCCTCCTTAAGAGTAAGCCCCAAGATTAGAGTATTCAAATCTCCATGAAGCACATATAACTTTATGGACCCTGTTCATGGATTTTCTCCCTAAAAGTAAATCCTAAACCTTCATCTATCTGGGCAGTCATCCATACATAAGCCCCAAAAAAATTCTTATGATTGCATCTTTCATGGCACAATTGTCTAAATTTTACCAATACCTCTTGTTTCTCACACCGAGCATGACTCACGTGAGCTTGGAGTGTAAAAGTAATTATGACATTCATCTTTGAGCCATCAATCATAAACATCATACTCCATTTCTCGAACTACGTGGGTTCTGATTCCTTTTCCAAATCAAAGGATACGTAGATAGCCCATTTATGGGTTCGATCCCAACTTTGAAATAATCTCTGTCCTTCTGAATGACGATAAACTTCAAGTGCCCCACTGAGTGGCTTTAAAATCAGCCTGGTCATCATAAATGACCAAGAGACTTTTATATAAATGTTTTGAAGGATACCATTGACCAAGAATCTCTAAACAGATATAGATGATTCTCTATTGATGAAGAACTTCGAATACATACAAAAGATTCTCTAAATTTCTTGCATATTTAATCATTGATTGTTAAAACTAAAGGAAAGCACATTTTATACTTGGTAATGTAATAAGGATTCACGAACATAACTTAAATCTATAAAGAGAGTCCCGGAGTAGACAATAATTCCCCTCAAAAAAGGTGTGATGAGTCCGACCTCCCATCCTCTCGACCAATGCAAATTCCTAAGCCTCATTAGTCCACAAGCTAATGAGCGCCTGCCTTTGGAAAGTAGGTCCAAACGGATGTGGAATCATTGGATGTTTCCGGTTCTACGAACAAACCCGTTAGAAACCGATCAGAACGTTTGAATCTCCCGTCGAGGAGGTCATCCCCGGATTCCATGCGAAACATATATATACAATTCTCTTTTCATCTGTGTGTTTGCTGTCTCCACATGTATTATTTGTATGTGGAGATAGAAAACACACAGATGAAAGGAGAATTGTATATAAATAAAAAAATTATATTATTTTAATATTAATAATAAAATATACTAATAATGTTATTATTCCTAATTATTGGTAATTATTCCTAATTATTGGTAATTATTCATTTAATTACCAATAATTTGGATCAATTACCAATAATTATCAATAATTAGTAAGAATTATTAATAATTAGTAATAATTACCAATAATTAGTAATAATTACCAATAATTAGTAATAATTTAAAATAATTAGTAATACTTACCAATAATTAGTAATACTTACCAAAAATTAGTACTAATTACCAAAAATTAGTACTAATTACCAATAATTAGTAATAATTATTAAAAATTATCAGTAATTAGTAATAATTAGTAATACTTACTAATAATTACCACTAATTAGTAATAATTAGGAATAATTATCAATAATTACCAATAATTACCAATAATTAGGAATAATTAGTAATAATCAGTAATAATTAGTAATAATTAGTAATAATTAGTAATAATTAGTTATAATTTGTAATAATTAGTAATAATTAGTAATAATTAGTAATAATTAACAATAATTAGTAATAATTACCAATAATTAGTAATAATTACCAATAATTATCAACAATTACAATTAATTACCAATAATTACCGGTAAACAGAAATAATTAGTAATAATTAGAAATAATTACCAATAATTAGAAATAATTACCAATAATTAGTAATAATAAGTAATAATTAAAAATAATTACCAATAATTAGTAATAATTACCAATAATTAGTAATAATTACCAATAATTACCAATAATTAGTATTAATTACCAATAATTAGTAATAATTACCAATAATTACCAATAATTAGTAATAATTAGTAATAATTACCAATAATTAGTAATAATTAGTAATAATTAGTAATAATTAGTAACAATTAGTAATAATTACCAATAATTAGTAATAATTACCAATAATTGGTAATAATTACCAATAATTAGTAATAATTACCAATAATTAGTAATAATTACCATTAATTAGTAATAATTACCGATAATTAGTAATAATTACCGATAATTACCAATAATTACTAAAAATTACCAATAATTAGGAATAATTACCAATAATTACCAATAATTACCGGTAAATAGTAATAATTAGTAATAATTAGTAATAATTAGAAATATTTACCAATAAATAGTAATAATTACCGATAATTACCAATATTTAGTAATAATTACCAATAATTAGTATTAATTAGTAATAATTACCAATAATTGGTAATAATTAGTAATAATTACCAATAATTAGTAATAATTAGTAATAATTACCAATAATTAGTAATAATTACCAATAATTTGTAATAATTAGTAATAATTACCAATAATTGGTAATAATTAGTAATAATTACCAATAATTAGTAATAATTACCAATAATTAGTAATAATTACCAATAATTACCAATAATTAGTATTAATTACCAATAATTAGTAAAACATACCAATAATTAGTAATAATTACCAATAATTAGTAATAATTATTAATAATTATCAATAATTAATAATAATTAGTAATAATTACTAATAATTACCACTATTTAGTAATAATTAGGAATAATTACCAATAATTACCAATAATTAGGAATAATTTGGAATAATTAGTAATAATTAGTAATAATTAGTAATAATTAGTAATAATTATTAATAATTAGTAATAATTAGTAATAATTAATAATAATTAGTAATAATTTCCAATAATTAGTAATAATTACCAATAATTAGTAATAATTAGTAATAATTAATAATAATTACCAATAATTAGTAATAATTACCAATAATTAGTAATAATTACCAATAATTACCAATAATTAGTATTAATTACCAATAATTAGAAATAATTACCAATAATTACCAATAATTAGTAATAATTAGTAATAATTACCAAAAATTAGTAATAATTAGTAATAATTAGTAATAATTAGTAATAATTATTAATAATTACCAATAATTAGTAATAATTACAATAATTAGTAATAATTACCAATAATTAGTAATAATTACCAATAAATAGTAATAATTACCAATAATTAGTAATAATTACTGATAATTAGTAATAATTACCGATAATTACCAATAATTACTAATAATTACAAATAATTAGGAATAATTACCAATAATTAGTAATAATTACCGATAATTACCAATAATTACTAATAATTACCAATAATTAGTATTAATTAGTAATAATTACCAATAATTGGTAATAATTAGTAATAATTACCAATAACTAGTAATAATTAGTAATAATTAGAAATAATTAACAATAATTAGTAATAATTAGTAATAATTAGTAATAATTAGTAACAATTAGTAATAATTACCAATAATTAGTAATAATTACCAATAATTAGTAATAATTACCAATAATTAGTAATAATTACCAATAATTAGTAATAATTACCAATAATTAGTAATAATTACCGATAATTACCAATAATTACTAATAATTACCAATAATTAGTATTAATTAGTAATAATTACCAATAATTGTAATAATTAGTAATAATTATCAATAATTAGTAATAATTAGTAATAATTAGTAATAATTACCAATAATTAGTAATAATTACCAATAATTAGTAATAATTAGTAATAATTATTAATAATTAGTAATAGTTAGTAATAATTCGGAATAATTAGTAATAATTAGTACTAATTAGTAATAATTAACAATAATTAGTAATAATTACCAATAATATTTGTACTATGAAAGTAATAAAAAATTTATATATTATTAAAATTATCAATATTTGTAACATGTTTTGCTTTATTCTCAGCATATTTAATTCTTAAAGTGTCAATTTTTAGGTCTATCTCAATAAAAAGTTTGCGTCAGTCGTGTATGATCTAAACTCTATAATTATCCTAGCTTGAGTGTTTTTTCTAACAAATTATTCAAAACCAGTAATGATTTTATATTTTATAGAGAAATATGGAACAACGAGGTCATCAACAATCATTATTAGGTGACCGCATATGGATAAATCAACGTAGAAATCCAAACGGTTCTGGTTTAAATCCAGTATATGTAGAGGGTGTGGAGACTTTTTTTATCATTTGCGGCATCAAATCCAGAATTAGTTTTAGAAGGCAAAATAAAATGCCCTTGCAGAAAATGTGCATTGAGAACGTTTGACACGTTTGACAAAGTGGGAGAACATCTCTTGCGTTTTGGTTTTCAACCAGATTATGTTTTTTGGTATCAAAACAGTGAACGCAGTTCCAGAGAAGGTGATACCAACTTGATTCCGGATCCTTCCCGGTTTCAAGATTTAGTACATGATGTTGCAGGTTCATCTGTTCAACATACAAAAACACCATCTGATATAACTTCAAATCCTGAGTTGGCACCATCTGAATTTTATGATTTGTTGAAGTCTACTGAGGATGCATTATATCCTGGCTGCAAGATGAGCAAATTAGAAGCAGTTGCAAAATTTATGGCTATCAAATCAGATAACGGAATGTCAAACACCTGTTTTGACTAGATATTGTTTTTGCTTAAAACACTGTTACCCGAAGGAAATGTTTTACCTGCAAATTACTATGAGATTAAGAGGCTGGTTCGAAATTTGGGACTTACTTGTCAGATGATTCATGCATGTTCAAATGACTGCATTTTATATTCTGGGGAAATGAGTCGTTGGATAGTTGTCCCACATGTGGGCAACTGAGATATAAAGAAGGACAACACGAGAAGTCTGGTTTGATTCCTGTAAAACAGTTGAGATATTTTCCACTTACATCCAGACTTTAGTGTTTATTCATGTCTAAGAATACAACGACAATGATGTCATGGCATAAAGAGAATATTTCAACCGATAAAAGCTTGAATCATCCAGCCGATGGTGATTCATGGAAACATTTTGATAGAGTGCTTCCATCCTTTGCTTTAGAAGCTAGAAATGTTCGACTGGGCCTTTCCACTGATGGTTTCTGTCCGTTTGGATCTTATGGTAGTTAATATTCATGTTGGCTTGTTTTTTTAACTCCGTACAATTTACCTCCATAGATGTTGATGTAGGAGCCATATATCTTTTTGACTTTACTAATTCCAGGACATCCGAAGAAAAATATTGATGTTTATTTGAAACCATTGATTGATGAATTAAATTTATTGTGGAGTACTGGTGTCAGTACATATGATGTTGCAACGAAACAGAATTTCATACTGAGAGCAGCATTGATGTGGGCAATAAGTGACTTGCCGGCTTATGGGATGTTATCTAGCTGGAGTACACATGGTCAGAAATCATGTCCTTACTGTATGGGAGAGAACAAAGAATTTATGCTCATTCATGGAAAGAAAACTTGTTATTTTGACTGTCATCGCAGATTTCTTCCAGCTGATCATCCTTTTTGCAGAAACATATCTCATTTCAGAAAAGGAACAGTTGAAAGGGATGGACCTCCAAAAATGCTATCAGGTTCAGAGTTAAAATCAGTTGTATTTTCATTACCTCCCATCACTTTTGGTCCTACAATAAACTAACAGAAAATTTCTGGTTTTAGGAAAGAACACAATTGGATTAAACGTAGCATATTTTGGGATTTTCCATATTGGTCTGATTTGTTGGTCCGACACATGTTAGATGTCATGCATATTGAGAAGAACTGTTTTGATAATTTGTTTCATACAGTTTTGGATACGCTAGGAAAGAAAAATGACAATGTAAATGCACGTTTAGATCTTGCCCAAATTTACAGGCGTCCAGAATTGGAACTATTTGAGAATGTCAGAACAGAAAGGTTACTGAAACCAAAATCAGCTTATACACAGTCTAAAGAAAACCGTTTATTATTTTGTCAGTGGATTGCAGATTTGAGACACCCAGATGGTTGTGCTTCCAATTTGGGTAGATGTGTTAAGAATGGTCATATTACTGGATTAACAAGTCATGATTGTCATGTTATAATGGAAAGACTTCTACCCATTGGATTAAGAGGTCTGTTGAATTCTGTGATTTGGGATTCCATAACAGACATGTCTCATTTTTTTCAGGAAATTTGTGCGGCTACAGCAGATTATGATGCTCTAGGAAAACTTGAAAAAGATGTTGTTGTAATTATATGTAAACTGGAAAAAATACTTCCGCTGTCTTTCTTCGACTCAATGGAACATTTGATGTTACACTTGCCATATGAAGCCTAATGTGGAGGTCCATTACAGTTCTGATGGATGTACCAATTTGAAAGATGCATGAAAAAATTGAAAAGAAAAGTACGTAACAAAGCATCTGTTGAAGGATCTATTGCAGAAGCTTATTTGCAAGAGGAAATATCTTTTTTATGCTCCCATTATTTTGAATCTGAGTATCCTTCAAAACACAACTGAATGGGATGGAACGAGAGGAATATTGATGAAATCGACAATCAATTATCTGTTTTCAACCAGTCAGAGCTTGGTTTTGGTGGAGTTTATAAACGTTGGCTTTCAGATGATGAACATCATAGAGCTCATACGTATGTTCTGCTCAACTGTGAAGAGATGACATCAGTTGTACTGTAAGTGTTTATATCACTTATTCTATCATTTATGTTATAGTAAATAACATTGGTTTTTATAGGTTGTATGATAATCCTATCAAGAAACAAATTCCACAAATTACAGCAGCTGATCTCGAAGAACGTCGACTGAAAAATTTCTCTCAGTGGTTTCAAAAACTGGTAACATAAATTCTTTATCTTTTAGCAACTCATTCAATTTATAGTTTACTATATTGATAATTATTTAACAAATTTTCAGGTGTCTCGACATGCTGATAAAATTGACAAACGGATGTGTGTATTGAGTAACCCACCTTCCAAACTTGTTAAAACTTATAATGCATATGTGGTGAATGGATTTCGATTCCACACACATGCATATGGGGAATCGAAAAAAACAATGAACAGTGGAGTTAGCTTGAGAGGATCTCATCATCGAGAAAATGAAGTTGACTTTTATGACATACTTGATGAAATCATTGAACTCTGTTATCTTGGACAACATTACATAACCATGTTCAAATGTCGGTGGTTGGATACAGAGAGAGGCGTGCGTGTTCATCCGACTCATGGAATCATCGATATTAAATGTAAAAGTGTTCTCGTAGTAAATGAACCATTCTTATTGGCTCAACAGACATATCATGTTTATTACGCAAAGTACTGTGCTACATCAAGAGACTTGACTGATTGGTGGAGTGTAATAAAAATCAAAATTTGAGACAATCAGTTTAGTCAAAGTGAATGTGCTTTCACTGATGTGCAAATAATTGATGTTTTCAAGAGAGTACTAAAAATCAATCTTTTTTACAAAGACACATGAGTATCGATGAAGACACCCCACATTTAAGAGTCGGTGATGACGATGATGTTAATGATGTCACATATGAATTTGAAATGGTAAGAGATGAAGCAACTGTAACTCGAATGGATATTGATGATGTTGAGGAGGAATATGAAGATGACATTGATATATATGAAGATGATGATGAAGATGAACACTGATAGAATTCCATGGTATTTATATACAATCATAATATATATATATGTATATATAATAGTAATTATCAATTATTTACTAACAACATTAACATTTTCTGTTTCAGGTGGAAGACACCACATTTCGTGAGTTGGCGGATGATGACCCGACTTTCGATGCGGATGAGTTGTTGACAGACGACCCTCATCCTGCAGGCGCTCTAGGGAGTACACGGAGGTGGCGCGGTCTTGCATGATTGATGATTCCTGACCCCGTCCCCGAGCGATGTCCATGTCTTGGGTTTGATCCACACACACAGAGGTGTGATAACCTGTGTGATAACCTGTGGATTTGACTAAGATTTCATTAAACTGTTCACATAATAAATGTTTATAATTTTTACAGTTTTCCGCATATAGCAGTCGGACAGTGCAGCGCTATTTTGCTCAACTATTTCTCTCAGCCGTGGACCACATGGGAGCAGATTCCCATTGATGTACAGCAGGCCATGTTCGGCCATTGGTTGGTACATACGTAAATAAATAATTTTTATTTTGAAAATTATTTCATTTCTAACATGATATTTTGATTTATTTGTAGGGTTTATGGTATCCGATCGAGGATACCATGCGTGACTCCATCCACGAGGCATGGGAGGTGGCCATGTGTGATCACCTTCGTCAGTTTTTGCACAATTTAAGAAAAGCTACGATGAAGAAAGCAGGTGTGTCAGATTTTGACGAGTCATGTAGAGCACACCGACCAGAGTACATTTCATCCCATGTATGGGATGGATTATGTGCGCACTGGTTGAGTGGTTCCTTTCAGAGGAGATCATCGGTGGGGAGGCAGAATCGAGGGAGACAGGAGGTGACTCATCGAGCTGGGAGTCGTTCTTTCAGTACTCATAGACAACATCTGGTACGTACATTATTTATAAATATTTTATATAACTATAAATATTAAAAGTTTATTTTTTATTCTTATAGGCTGTCGAGAACCCCGATATTACAGAGTACGACGTATATCGGAGGATGTATAGTGATCCTGCTACTGGGGATCTCAGAGGTGATCATCAGCATCACATCGTGGTTTGTATTATTTGTTTTCAAGTTGAAAAATTACCTGCATATAATATATTACCAATTTTAATTTTAAATTGCAACTATAGGAGTCATATGAGGCCACAACGTCACAGGCCCGGCCTGAGAGTCAGGCCGAGTCATCAGATCAGACCACTGGCCGTCAGTTTGATGAGGCGACATGGATACAGGCTACCCAGTATGCCTTCGAGAAGGGCCGGGTAGTTGGTATCAGCTCTCGACTGACTCCCGGAGATTATTATGGCAGTGCTGCGATGTCGGCGTCCATCTCGAGAGGAGCTCGTGCATCTTCTTATGCTACACATTATGAGGATCAGTTGCGATCTCAGACTGCACTGATAGAGAGTTTCCGACAGGAGCAGGAGCAGATGCGTCAGCAGCATGAGGAGGAGCGTCGACGCCAGCAGCAGCTGTACGAGGAGCAGACGATTCGGTGGCAGCAGCAGCATCAGGAGCAGATGGAGTACATGCGCCGACTCACTCATGCTTTAGGTATGGAGTTTCGTCCACCACCATCTGCAGATCCCCCCCGCCCCCGTCCTTCATATTAGAGTTTGTATTTATGTTATAAAATTTGTGAAATCAAAATATGATTTTTTTTCTATTCGTAGTTTCTATCTCATTATAAAATATTAATAATATTATATTTTTAAATAACAATATTAATATGAATAATAATATTATTTATATTTTATAATATTAAATTATATATATATATTAAAATTTTATAATATTATAATTTAATTATATTTTTTTGTAATACTTGAATTATTTTAATATTTGAATGTAAAATAATTCTATTATTTTTATATTAATTAAAATAACTTATTAATATATTTTTTTATTTATGAATTATAATTCTAATATTATTAAATTATTTAAATCATTTATTAATATTCTATTATTTTTTATTTTTGAATTATAATTCTATTATTATTATATTAATTAAAATAATTTATTATTTTTATTTGTGAATTATAATTCTATTATTATATTAATTAAAAACATTTATTAATATTTTATAATTTTTTATTTTTGAATTATAATTGGATTATTATTATATTAACTAAAATAATTTTTTAATAATTTATTTTTTTTATTTTTCTTTAGTATTTGCGACGGGATACTATTCCCGTTGCAAATAGTAATATTATTTTTTTATTTTTTTAAAAATATTTTTTGCGACGGGTCCCGCCGCAACAACTATTTGTGGCGGGCCTGTCGCAACAGGTATTTGCGACAGGCCCCTTCACATATAGTTTTTTACAAATATACGGAGTACTAGTTGCGACGGGGATTCTCCCCATCGCGGAAAAAGACTTTAGCGACGGGCCCGTCGCAAAAAATTGTTGTTGCGACACCGTTTTCAGCAATGGGTCATTTGCGACGGGCCCCCGTCGCAAACAGCCATTTGCGACGGGATCCCGTCGCAAATGACCCGTCGCAAATGACCCGTCGCAAATGACCCGTCGCAAATACCTGTTTTTCTAGTAGTGACATAACGAAACGAAACGGGAATTCAGGGGGATTAACCCCATCAACATAATAAAATAGCAGATAATACAACTATTGTTTTCTTCCACAACCCCGTCCACGAGGTCTGCCTCTACCTCTTGGATGTCGTCCACTTTACCACTGTTTAGGAGTCTTCCAACCCTCACTGCATTAAACATCTGCACCAGACCATCACTTGCATCAACCTTGTGATCCACAAAAATCATGGGAGCCATGTCTTGTGCCTCTTCAGTCTGCACCTCACCAGTCCACACATGTTCAGCATAGGGTTGACTCATCTACACCACTCCTGAAGGAACCTGCTCAGGTCCACAGTCATTAGTCACTATAGGAGATGAGGATTCCATACTTTTTAACTCATCCTCTCCTTGTAAACTTTTTCAAATTATGAATAATTAAAAGAATACATCATATTAAATAAATTAGGCTTCTCTGAAATACCACCCCCAACAGCCTCATTTGAATGCCCATGTTGAGAACATACATTACCAGTGCCAAGCATGATGCCACTTAGAGAAGAAAGGGAAATCTGACCCTTAGTGGCATGTTTCCCCATGATTATAATCTACTCATGAATCACATCAGGTGTAGAATCAGGACTTGGGGTATCGAGAACAAGAGCCTGCACAGAATGCAGAGCAGATTCACATAATAGAAGAAGCTCCATACTCTTACCAGCTACAGTAGAAGTCTGCACATGCTCGAATAGAACAACAGTGACCATAGAAGTCGGGGCAACAGAGGCAGTGTCAGTAGACAAATCCAAAACAACCTGAGCATTAGCAACCTCAGTTTCCGCATCAAAAGGGAATCCATCGGTCCCCTTTAAATCCTCTGATTCAAGGGATGGTTTTATATCAGAAGATAAATGATTACCGGTGGGAACAAAAGATTCACCATTAGAGTCAAGCTTTCCTTTAACCGTAAATTTCTCCTCCAGTAAAAAAGCACGATCAAAGGCCACATCACTATCCTGGATAATTACATCACTCTATTTATATGGTTCATCCCCTTGAGCCAATAAAGGAGCAAGGGGTGGACACCCATTACCATCATCCTTGTCATTTCTTCTAGCTACATCATCAGCATAAGAAGGAGGAATTCCCTCCACATTACCACTACCAAGAAATAGGTAATGAAATTCCACCAATGGGAGAGGCTGGAACAGTCACACCCTCATGGGGAACATGATTCACATCCATTGGTTTAGGCCCAGAAGTGGCAATAGAAGATAGCTTGAATTTACATTTTTCAACAAGGTGCCCATATTTTCTACAGTTTGAGCACCTCAAACCAGTATGACATGTATCCTTAATGTGCCCAATAATCAAGCAATTCAGACAGAACTCATGAAAAGGTTCAAATTCAATGTAAAGTTCAAAATTATAATCACCGGCAATTAAATAAACCATCTCAACAAGAGGCTGCGACATGTCACACTCAATCAACATACGAGCAAAATGACCATAACTCATGGTATTAGTTTCCTTGTTCATTTTAAGAGGAGTTCTAACAGCCATGGAAACGTCCCAGAGGATGTATGGATGCCAAAAGACCCAATTCAGGCCTTTCACATAGATCCAGTACTAAGCAATGGTGTTCTTTACCTAAAGGGGATCAAACCACGAATCCCAATTCCGGAATCTCATAATGCCAGGTTTAAGGTTATCAAAACCATAACTCCAAGCCCACAATTTAAGATAATTTGTGCCAAAGGTAAGGTGAAAGAAATTCATACCCAGCGAGACAATGTGCCAATCTGTAAAACCTCAAATCTTCCTTAGGCGGTTCCGTAAATCATCAAGCTTCCATGAATTAGCAACATACGAGCTAATTCGACCAATGATGGAATGCTTACATGTAGAAATCCGATCATTGAAGAATCGAGGATTCGATTCAACAATAGCTAATGCCCCATTCCTTGATATCCTGTTATGAGAAATGTGTTCCCCATCTCAATGTCAAGGGAAAAAATATCAATTCACACCTCTTTTCGAAAGCACGTCCACCTTAGAAGGCCCAACACTAGGTCATGAAGGCAGATCACCTCCTACCTAAAACACCTTTAGATTCCCTACACCCCCACCAAACCCTTAGAACAAAGAGAAATATCACATCACTTTTTTGGACCAATGAAAACTTTAGCAGGATTAAAATAATATAGAAGAGACGATGCCATCGCTGAGCAAAACCCGAGAAACCATTGTCGATGGAAGAGAATTCCTCAACCCGCCTCCGCGCCATATTACATATATTTATATAATTATATTTATATTTATGGATATATACAAATATTTTTTAATATATCTATCTATAATTTGAATTATAGATAAATATATATATTAATAATTATAAAATTATTATAAAAATATTTAAACATGAAATATATTTATTATATAAATATGTATAATTATATAAATATATACAATTATATTAATATATATTTATGTAAACAAATTTATATATAATTGTAAATATAAATATATAAATATATATATATTTAAATAATTATAAAATAATATTAAATTCATTTATTATATTTATAATTATATATTAATAAGTATATATATATACAAATTTTTTAAAAATATTTATATATTTATATATTATATTTATATAATATATTTATAATTATATATAAATACTTTTATTTATATTTATTTAGAACTATAACTATAACTATATAAATATATTTAATTTGTTCTGAAATTATTAAATATATATCTGTATATGAATATATTTATAATTACATATAAATATTTTTTAAATATTTTTTTATATAATTAGAATTACAATTAATTGAATATATATCTAAATAATAATAAAATTATTGAAAATATAATTAAATAATAAATAAATTTGTTATATTGTTAATTATATATATATATATATATATCTATTATTAAATAAATATTTATTAATATATATAATGTTTGTAAATATATTTATAATTATATACAAATATTTTAAAATATATTTATTTATTATTATATATTGTAAATAATTAAATATATATTTAAATAATAAATATATTTCTATATAATTTTATTTATATATACATATTTCTAATTCATTAAATAATTATTTATAATAATCTAAATTTAAATATATTAACAATATTTATAATATTATTAAAATTAGGTCTTTTTCATTGTTTTTTAGTGCTAATACAGATGGAGCTTTAGCAACACTAAAAAGGGGATGATAAAACATATTTTTATTAGTGCTAAAATTCTAACACTTATAATGTTATGTTTTATTAGCGCTTAGTATTTTACCACGGATAAAACTTTACTTTATCAGCATTTTTTATTAGCAGTGATAAAATCCTTACCTGATGTATTAAATATAACCCTAACAAATTCTTCCTCCCCCATGCCTTCAATATTTTTTGTAGTCGAACCCTCACCATCACTCTGCATCATATTTCTCAACCAATCGATCCTCTTATGGTCTAAGGTATGTGATTATTTGTTCCCCACTTTAATTGTGATCAAAATATGATTATGATCCGATTCCAATCCCAGCATATCTCATCACACAGAAAAACTGGTCAAACATCAATTGGTTGATGCCTCACTTCAGTTCTGCCTATTTCACCTCAGCTGAGCTTTGACAACTACACATACAGTTCATGTACATAGTTTTCTGATTTGTTATGAATCCAACGAAACTAAGAAAATCAATCCAACACATTTGTTATTGTGATGCTTGGATCTTACCATATTTTTTAACTATATTATTCTACAATAACATTATTCTTTCTTCTTGATATTATGTTTTAGTAAATTTGGTTTTACTTCCAACTATTGAAATTTAAAATTTTTCAATGACCTCTATGTGAGGAATTGGGTTAAATTTTTACTCTATTATGAAATCATCAGAGCATTTCGTATTTGGTTTGAAATTGTGAGACAAATGCATATGTAAATTTGTAAGAATTCACCATCAATTTTTTGTTTTGAGAAATATAGATTGATTTCTTTTCTTAAAAAATTGCCTTAAAAAGGTGCAATCCATTATCCTTTTTTAAACTATGTTTTCCTATAACTCATTCAGTTCAATTTATTTTTCTGTAAATAAAAAAAATCATAATCAAGGCGAAAAAAACAATGTCAATAAACAATTTATAAAAAGTATTTATGGATCGTAAATATTAAAAAACATATTTCCCTTATTTTGTACTTACCAAACATTTTGTATCAAATGGGGAAAAAATTATGATCCAACACACGTAATATCTAGATATGTGTTTATTAAACATTATAGAAAAAAACAAAACATTCTTAAGGGAACCTTTTAACTAAAATATAGTACAAATAAGGCATTACAAGGAATATATATGTACAATGTTACAATCATTAAAAAGAAACATGAAAAAACAAAAGGTGTGCTTATAAATATTCACGAAAAAACAGCTTCTAAATAACACTTAAATTCCATAGGATATAAATTAATAAGTTACTCCTAACAAAATATTATCAATTTTTCTTAATTATACATAACTATATCTCGATTTTAACATATCTCTGAGTAAATAGTAGAGGGAAGTGGTTTATGCCTACCAAAAAGATTATAGTGAAGCAATTAAGATTTAAAGGAACATAATTCAACCACCACATTTAGATAAGAACCAACCTTGAACTAACCTAATACTATGGACTAGATTGTTTTTTATATGATGTATGAAATTAGAAAAGGGAAACAATATATTTCATTAGTAGAATCTAAGTTAACCATACACTCAAACCAAACCTAAGGAACATTTATGAATAAAAAAATAATCAATATCCTAATACCATATCATCATATGTAGGGATACTATTAAAAATAGTTGAAGAAGAATATTATAGAAGCCTATATAGGAATAACGTTCTAAAGAATAGACCTTATTGAAGATTCCAGTTCACTGGTAATTTATCACTGAGAATGGGAGATAAATAAGAAAAATAATTTTTCTTCTATAGATACTCTTTAGAAATTATCCTATATTAGTTACTAATGTCTTCATCCACTCACTTAATAATTTCCTTTTCCTTTTTGAAAAATCACAAAAATATGTGTTAAAAAGTTGAGTGGTACCTATATTTTTAAATGCAATGGGATTAGTGGTATCTTTATTTATAAATGAAAATGCGTGTACAGAAAAAAGGGTGTTAACTATATTTAAAATTTCACATTAACATTTAGACAACTCCTAGACACATAATATCATGTCCTACATATTATAGATTGATAATAGATCATGGTAATGGGCATGTAACAGAATATATCTATCCAAAAAGATATATATCATGATCCCACTCCCATAACCTTGGCCTCACAAGAAGCTAGGCCCTAATAAAATTCCTCCCTTAGATGAAATTTCTTTTCATTTTCATCGAGTAAATTAATTCTTGCATTGATTGTTAAAATTGGAATAACGATACCTACATGAGTGTGTGTAAGACCATACACCTAAGAAATATCATGGTCAAACTAATAAAAGATACTTTTATAGGGATTATATTACTGCAACTTCATTTTTCAACATTACACCACAAACTATGAAATTCTTTTCTATGCTTCGATAACTCCCCTGCCTGGGAACAATTAGATTTAAGGAGAAAATTTTCATCATCATCAGTTTCAAGTCCCAAAATATTATTACTAATTTTTTTTCCCAAGATTCATCCTCCATATCTTTTGTACATGCACCTATTTTTCTTGAACTACTCTGAGTAGTGTTCCTCCCATACTAGACACTGATGATCATTTTGGATGTATTTAAATGATAAAACCTATAATATGTGAAGTAATTATTTTCATAAAATCAATTTCCCATTTCCTTCCAATCATTCATAAATTATTTGAATCATTCAAATTTTGGGTCCCAAATATTTCATAGGACCCTATATTGTATTTATTTATTTTGGTTAATATTAAAAGTAATGAATAAAATATGATCTATATAAATCGAAAATGGATGGATATGAACTATATGATAAACGTGTATGATGATGGTGTGAAACAGTTCATCAAGTTTGTAAAAAGACCATGTTTATGGATATTCTCAAATCCTTTTTTAATTTTTACACTATTGTTATTCAAAAATAAAAACTGTAGATTAGTAGGATGAACAATTGATCTGTCAAATAATAGATCAATGTTATAAATGTTTAACTAAACATGGGGAAAAAGTGAAAGTAGTAAGTGACTCGGATAACACTATGTAGTGTGTATTTTCCGATATGATTTCAAGTGTTTACAGGGATGAAAACCATATGGAATATGTGATACATGTTTGATTGATTATGAATGTCATATTGAGTTAATGAAAATGAACGTTGTAGATGAACACCATGATTGTTCAAAATTGTCTGAGAAGTTAAAGAGTTGTGCATAAACACTATTTTATGTAGGTTATAGTAAATATACAACATTGCCGACCATATTGAAGCTTTATAACTAAAAAAATTCAATGGATGGAGTTAATCACGTTTTCTTGACCTGATTTCCCTCTTAATAATATTCTACTTGAAGATAATGGGAATAAAAGATGGATAAATGATGATAAAAACATGCTATGTTCAATGTAAATGATATTTGAAAGAATATTGTCTATTATTTCGGACAGACCATAAATCACATAATGAATTACCAATGTGTGGTTCTTCTCAAATCAAGAAAGATGAATCAATTCCTATAGAATTTGTATGATCATTCAAACCATTACATGGTTTAGGCACCTATATTGAACTGAGGATACTCCAAGGTAATTTATGTGGAAAACAGATACAGGAATTAATGATGGTAAACTCTATAACATAGATGACCCTCCCCAGTAAAAGGAAATTGATCATGAGTATCATAATTTTTGAAATGAGTTGTGAAATCTCCATATTTCATTTTCTAAAGAGGGAGTGAAGCCTTTTTTTCAAGAAGATCTTAAATTAAATGGCTAGATATGTTGGTAAATTATAACGTTTAACTGTGTTTATGAATGAAACAAAAATTAATTTTGTTATTTATACTTATATCAGGAAAAAATATCAGGTAATTGTACTAATGTCTTTCTAGATCAATATTTTGAGAATTTTAAATAATTATGGGATTCAGGGTGAGAATTATATGATTCTAAAAATGAATTTTTCATGTTGACATACATAATCAATTTGATTATAATTTCATTTCCTACTTATGGAAATTTCTAAGGATATGTCATTAATGGAACACAAGGGTGTCCCATTTGTGAAAAAGGTACACAATAAGTTAGGTTGAAACACTATTCAAAGAGTTTTTTTCAAGGACATCACAGATTTCATCCCCGAAAACATAAGTATCAATTTTGGGTGACATCATTTGATGGGAGTTCAGATGATCATACAAAAATATATCCACAAGTGGGTGGTCAACAATTTGATAATGTAAAAGATATGGAAACTTGTTTTGGTAACTTTATTATGAAAAAAACCTTGAAAATTGGTTGAAAAAAGAGATCATTTTTATTGAATTACTATACTAAAATTGTTTATATGTTAGGAATTTTCTTGATGTTATGCATGTTGAAAAACACATGTGATAGTGTAATTGGCATGTTACTAAATGAACTTGATAAATGGATGGAATTATGGATAGGTTCTCCATGATTAAAATTGTAATACAAAAAGAGTATGAACTAGTGAACGGTGAAAATATACATTTATTTCTTAATCTAATTACACTCTTTCCTTGCCGAAGAGATACCAGTTTTACAAATTCTTTAATGGTGTAAATGATAGATAGGATTATTCATCGAATATCCAGAATATCATATAAGTAACTAATTTAATGTTAAAGTGTCTAATATCACTTGACTATTATGTTTGGATGGATGATCTAAATCCCCAATGATGTCTATCATACATTATCAATGATCATTACTTTTTCAAATGAATATGAATATAAATTATTTACCTAGAGAAATTAAAAATTATAAAAAAAATAAATTTTTATCATGTTATGTGAATTGGAAATATTATTCCATTTTATATTCTTTGATAATATGTTTCAGTTTGTATGATATATTTGACTATGTGGTCCAATACCTTATATATTGATGCAGCACATTGAATGGTATATGTTGATTTTGAAAGGGCATGTTAAAAATTTAAGTCATCCAGAAGGTTATATAGCCGAGTGATATATTTTTTAGGAATCCATTGAATTTTATATCGACTACTTGTACGGTTTGGAAATTATTGGAATACCAAAATATCATCACATTGGGTGACTTGTGGTGTATGGAACTTCTTGAATAGATATTCTCACAATCACTATTATAGATTAGGTGAGGGAACACCTTTACATTTTGCATAAAAGATTAGAGAATTTCCCATTTTTTGAATTCCTAGAATACATTCTTAGGATTTTGAATCCATTAAAGGATGAAATATAGATATCAAATACATATAATCAATATTTTATATAATGATTTTGACACCATATATACAAGTATTTAGCTAAAAATCTGTATTTAATTTCAGAATGAATTCAATTGGTAGCAATAGGACCAAGTGTTCATGTACTATATTTTAATGTTTATTTAATTAATGGTCATACATTATATAATAATGAACATGATGAATGAACTACCATGAAAAATATTGGAGTTACACTTTTGACTAAAGTGATGCTTGTATCTATTTGAAAAGAAAAAAATAGAATTAATGTGAATATGTCATACATTGGAATCATCAAAAAACAATGGAGTGGGATTATATAACATTCCATGTGTCAATTTGTCAATGAAAGCAAGTTGATAATAGGAGTGATGATACAAATAGACGAATTGAGATCCACTAAAGTAGATTTTAGTAAGAAAGGGTATAAAGAGGAACTATTTACAATGGAATCACATGAAAGAAAAGTATTTTATTTTCAAGACCCGTAATCAAAAATATTCCAGTTGTTCTATTATTGCCCAAAATCACGGAATGGATAGATGAAAATTTAACTGATGATAGGCCTTACATTGGGATTTCGTAATAAATTTTCATTGGTCCCAATATAGATAGGTCTTTTATGTCATTGGAAACCATAATGAATGGATTTGGATACTCGATTGAGGGGTGAGATCTCATAAGAAATTATAAAGTAAAACAATGTTCAATCACAAGGTTATATATTTTTAATATACGTTGTGTTACCTCATATTATAGTTTTTCACTACTAAATTTATATAATCTAAATTAAATTTTCAAACACGTAAATAGCTAATGAATTTCGGACACACCAATTCTGCTAATCTTGAGGAAAAATAGGTTTCTCAAACTACTGGTGCTTCTGATGTAGATAAACAATAACCCTCTACACATGGATATGCCACCAATCCATAGCAACAACATATTTATAATTTTGGGACCATGGAAATGGTAGATAGTGGAAAACTAGTGTCCTAAAAAAACATGATCACCATAGTGTATGTGTGTTATAATTTTTTTATGGAGAGATACAAATGAATAAAATTTGAAGTTGGATGTGGTGAACACAACAAGGCTGTTAAACCGGACGAGGCCTTGTTCAATTGTATCATTAAGCTCACCACTCACCAGTTCATACTATATGATATATATTCATGGAAAAATGTTGTGACCCCTCTTAAGAAACTGCTTTGGGAAGAAATTATGGTAAAATCGTAATATAAAATATTTATTTTACTAAAATAAAATATAGTGAAACATTTAATTACTCTTCAGTATCCGTTTTTAAGTAAATTTATAGTGGTTGACACACTAATGCCATTTTTATTAATGATTTCATGAAATAATCATATAGGATTTCAAACAATTCATACAAAGTTTCTTTTCAAAGATAACGAAGGGAAAATAAAACAACACCCAATATAGATGCATGGGGTCCTGATAAGTTAATAAGTGTGGGATGTGCTTATTGGTTATCTTGAGGAGACATATTTTGAGGTAAATTTTGAATGGTAATAAATTGTTTTAAAATACAATTATTTATCACTTAAATTAAGAAATATTAATTTTTGAAACAAAAACTAAGTGATGAAAATAAGAAATGGGCATCAAAACATACATACCCCTACTATAAATAATGTATTTTGTATACTTCAATTGAAAAAAAATTGGTACATATTATTAATATACCGTAATACTTTTGCGGGACATAAAACAACAACAAAAATATATTCCTCTTTTTATATGCAGATTTATGAATCCAAATCCAAAACCACTTCCATCCCACACAATTTTATATGTAAGTATGCAAAAATAATTAAGTATGGGACACTAATAGATGAAAACACACAAAAACTGTGGGAATCATTTGTAAGTATGACATAATAAAAATTTGTTTTGCATTAAATATTCATTACATAATAATAATAAGTTATTTTCCTATAAGGTTTATCAAACATAGATATAAGAATCATTATCAAGTATACCCAATGAATAACTAATATTAGTGGACTTTATGTATATGGAACAATATGGCCTCTTAAGAGGTGCTAGTTTTTTGGTGACACCTCGAACATATTTTGAGAAAATAAATGAATAGAGGGATAAGGAGAAGAAAGTTTAAAACATTAAATCAAGATTATATTTTCTTGAAGAAAAATTTAATTTGTAGTCAAAGTTTCTAGAAAATGTTATAAGAAGCAATCAAAGAGAAGAAACAACACAAGAAGAACCACTACGTGACGACCCTCCCCCCGCCTCACTAGCTTTGATGTGAGCTATTCCACTCAAATTTCTATCTTAGATAAGATAATCAATATAATAAATTTTTTTTTGTGAAATATGAATTAGGAATACACAAAGAGTTTTCATATACTCATATTTTACATGGTGAAAATTATTTTGATTTATATCTATCAACTCCCACCCATCACATTTTCTAGGGATACAATGTTCAATATCTAAGAAGATATTATATTCAACAGAAAAAATACAATAAATCATGTGAGAGTAGGGATTAACATAGATCATGAGTTGAGCACTGAGCTACCTATTCCACTTGATGATGTAGATATTATTATGGTCAATCAATTTGTTGGAAAATTTTTAGAATTTTTATTCGGACGCGTCAAAAAGGACTTTGAAAAGGAGGTATTCATTTAATTTTTTTTAGGAAACAACATTAAAATTAATGTAATAGTTCTAAAAAAATTAATGATTATAAATATGGAAAAAGTTAAGGAGGTGAAACAAAAGGTCGAATTAGAATGATCTAAAAGATCAACTAACAAATTTAAAAGATATTCCCAATATACCTTAACCCCACCCATTAAACTTCCACATTTACTAATATTAACGATCCAAGAAATACATGGTTATAATGTTATAGTAAATTCATAGTTGATTTTGAAAAATAAATGTATATATAGGCCATTATTTACTATGTTTTTTTAAAATTTATATGAAATCCTCAATTATGAATGGTTTTGTGTCTCGATTTTAAATTTATTCATCATGTGCATTTTTATGTCTTTTTTTTCCAATAACTGATTTACTATGTTGATTATGAATAAATACAATTCATATTTTTTTGGTGTTTATATCAGTATTATATGAAATGGAAACCTTGTGAATATAGATAAGTACTCATTAGTACCCAATTCACTTATAAAAAACTAATCTCACTGGAATCTAATAAAATTTCTATAATAGTGTTATAAAAGTCCAAAATGTATGAATGAAAATTTACAGATGATATAATCTTCTTATTACCAATGATGCAAAGGTAAAACAATACAAATTAATCATATCAAATATATTTTATTTACTTTCATTTATTATTACTTTTTATGCAACAATTATGACAACCCTGATTTTTATTACAACTTAAACATGCTTTATTACATAAAACTTCACTTGATACAACAAAGAAGATCGAGAGGTTTAGTGTCTTTGGGGCTTAGGATTATTACATAAAAACTTTAAACTTGAAATACAACATCCTTATTGAAAACTTCCTTTACATGACCACTACATTCCTTCGTACCTAGCATTGCATGGGATAACCTGAGGACATGCATAAGAAAAGGGTGAGCTATAAAGCCCAGTAAGGGAGTACATAATGAATAACATGATGAGTACAATACATGTTAGGCAATAGGCATATCAATAGAGCATAAGAGAGACATGAACATAAAGGCATGATAAAGCATGATAATCATAACATGGAAATGTGGCAACAACACTTAACATTGAATTAGCATGAGCCAAGGCTCATTGCACATGGAGCATGAGTAAACCCTCATTGCACTTGAAGCACGAGTAAACCCTCGTTGCACTTGAATTATCATGAGTCAACACTCATTGCACATGACGTATCATGATACTATACTTTACCCAATGCATTGGAGCGCTATCAGGGCGCACCCTTCTTAAACATTTCATTTCATGCATAAGTGTGCCACATGGATCATAAAACATGGATTCATAAAACATAATCATTTCTTCCACGATAAAGGAATGTGGAATTCATACATGAAACTTTACAATCAATACGTATATGTGCATAAAGGTGAATACCCTTGATGGAGAAATGGGCATGGTATTCACTACACAAAGACATTGGCTTAGAAAATTGGTGCGATTTCGGCAGCGTAACGGCGTGACATAAGAATTCATAAAAAAGGTTGATGAGAGAGAAAGGGGTTCCTCATCATATTTACATGAAATGGACAGTAAGGAGATCATATATATACATGTCCCAACAACAGAAATGGAATTTAGATTCATGATACAAAAGTATTGCTTGAATATAAAAGAAGAGAGAGAAGTTCCTTTCGGAATTTCGGCATAGTAACGGGTGTACATGGGAGGCATTTAATGAGAGAGAAAGGGTTCTCCCATCATTCAAACAATAAGAGGGCATTATGGGGGAGGTGAGAAACCATACCCCAACATTCATAAATTAAATTAAAAGGGCAATACAACTTAAAGAAAATTGACAAAAAAAAGAGAAAGGAAGAAAAAAACCCTTACTTGGAAGTGTGCTTCCAAAGGCTAGAGAGAGGCTTGTGAGAGGCTTCTTGGGAGCTTGGGGCACCTTGAGAGGATTCTAGAGAGAGTAGGGCAGAGGTTGGACGAACTTCAAGGGCTTTGAGTGAGGAGGAAGTGGGAGCTTTGGTGGGTTTATATAGGAAAGGTGAGAGAATTCTTTATTATTTAGGTTTGGGACCCCTTATATTAAAATAATCCAAACCACAAACCATCCCATGGTATTTGCCCATGGTTTCTGGAAAAGGAGAGAGGAAAACAATATTTTACAAGGCCAAGGTCCTAACTTATTAAAAAATTAGGGTTGCTTATGTGGATGTGAGTCACACTCCCATGGAAATTAATTTAAAAAGGCAAAGTGTTGAATAAGTCTTGAGGGCTCCATTAATGCTTTGAAAAGTGATTCAAACAAACCCAAAACCTCATTATTTTAATGATAAAACATATATTGGCCGAACCTAAGGATTATGGTATTTTATTACATCACCATTGGGTCATTATGATGTCATAAATCACATTATATATTTAAAAGGTATTTAATTTTTACCCAAAAATTGGACTGTCTCAGAAAATTATGAAAAATTCACCGTTGGATAATTTCGACGTCCTGATTCCAAAAATAATATTTATTTTATCTAAATAATTTTCTAAATATGTGAATTTGCACTTTTAAAATAAAAACCGACATTTATAAAAAATTCACGGGTTTTGACAGAAATGGCTTTAAAAATTTTAATTGCATTCATAAAATTATAAGATCATTTATATTTAATAAAAATTAATTTAATATTAATAATAATATTTTATTAAAATATTATTTAATTCAAAAATCCTTTAATTTAATAAAATATAATTCTTAATTAAATAATAACTAAAAACATCATTTGTACTTTAAAAACTAATTACAATGCATCAAAAATGACTAGAAATTATATTCATTATTATATACAAAAATAATGTACATGAACATGGTGCTACTTATTTGTTACATAACCCCTTAAAATAGCCGCATAAGACCTAAGGGTAAGGTGTGCGATGGTGACAGACTCTTGGGGTTGCTCGGATAACATCGCTCGAGTGGTGATCTCTATCAACTTCCATTTTTCCCATAGACGATCACGTTCGAGCTTGACTTGATGAAGCTCAGCTTGGGCTTGGTCAAGGGCAAAGCCCAAAGACGCCACCTCCTTTCCGAGCTCCGACAAATGGGCTTCGTAAGGGGCAATTCTACTGGATGAGGCCATCGCTTCCTTTGTCTGAGTAAAAATGGTTTCGTTAAAGCCTTATATTTAAACTACCCAGATGATCAATGTTCAACGGCTATAAAAGTAACGGTCACAAATCTTAACGTAAAACTAAAGAAGTTGACATCTTATAAAAACATAAAGAAACATTTAACTGGATCAAGAGGGATTTTCCATTAATGAAATTTTGGGTTGTTACAACATTCCCCCCTTAAGAAATTTCGCCCTCGAAATTTTCCTTTTCCCACACTAAAACAAATGTGGGTAACTTAGCTTCATCATATCTTCTGACTCCCAAGTTGCTTCTTCAAACTTGTGGTTTCTCCACAACACCTTGACGAGGGGCATTGTCTTATTTTGTAGAACTTTTTCTCTACGATCTAAGATCTTCACTGGTTGCTCCTCATAAGAAAGATCGTCTTCTAATTGTACCACCTCAGAAGAGAGTACATGTGAAGGGTCTGGTATGTACTTCCTTAAGAGGGATACATGGAAGACATCATGCACCTTGGCCATAGTAGGTGGAAGTGCTAGTCGATAGGCCACAGCCCCAACACGATCAAGAATCTCGAAGGGGCCGATGTACCTTGGACTTAACTTCCCTTTCTTTCCAAACCTCATCACCTTCTTCCACGGAGATATGCGTAAAAACACCATGTCTCCGACTTTAAATTCAAGGTCTCGTCGACGATTATCTGCATAACTCTTCTGTCGACTTTGGGCTGCCTTGATATGCTGCTGAATGGTTTTCACCTTCTCCACCATTTCTTCGACCATTTCTGGTCCAAGCAGCTTACGTTCACCGACCTCATCCCAACATGCCGGTGTTCTACACCTTTTCCCATACAGGGCTTCATATGGTGCCATTTGGATGCTCGAGTGGAAACTATTATTATAAGAGAACTCAACTAGGGGAAGATGTTGATCCCATCCTCCTTTAAAGTTCATTGAGCACGCTCTCAACATATCCTCAAGTGTTTGGATAGTCCGCTCGGATTGGCCATCAGTTTGAGGATGATAGGCCGTACTGAAGTTCAGTTCAGTATTCAGAGCATGTTGAAGACTCTTCCAAAACTTAGAGGTAAATCTTGGATCTCGGTCAGACACAATAGATAGTGGTACTCCATGAAACCGTACCACTTCCCTGATATATATCCGTGCCAGTTGATCCAAAGAGAAGTCCTCTCGAATAGCAATGAAGTGTGCAGTCTTTGTAAGACGATCCACAATAACCCAGATTGCATTGTTGCTTTTGGATGTCCTTGGAAGTCCAGTGACGAAGTCCATGGTGATGTTCTCCCATTTCCATTCTGGTATGGGCAATGGTTGCATCATCCCCTTAGACTTCTGCCTCTCTGCCTTCACTTTCTGACACACCAGGCACTTTGATGTATATTCAGCGATCTCCTTCTTCATATTATCCCACCAAAAGTTTTCTCGGAGATCTCGATACATCTTTGTGCTCCCTGGGTGAATAGAGAAATTTGAACTATGTGCATCATCCAAAAGTTCCTTCTTCAGCTCCGAACTTGATGGGACACATAGTCTTTTCCCAAACCGCACAATTCCTTCTTCATTAACATTAAACTCTGAGGATTTTCCCTTTTTGATAGCTTCCACTTTTTCTTGGATTCTCGCATCATCCTTTTGAGCATCCTTTAACCTTTCCAAAAGAGATGGTTGAGCAATCATTTGTGAAAGGATTGATGATGTTCCCTTCTTTATGATTCCCACTTCCATCTTCATCAAGTCTAAGAAGATTGGATCCTTCTCAATTCTCATCATTGATAGAATTGCTGGATCCTTTCTACTTAGGGCATCCGCCACCTTGTTCGCCTTCCCAGGGTGGTAATGTATTGAACAGTCATAATCCTTTATGAGCTCTATCCATCTTCTCTGGCGCATATTAAGCTCTTTCTGTGTGAATATATATTTAAGACTCTTGTGGTCCATATATATCTCACATTTCTCTCCATAGAGATAATGCCGCCAGATTTTCAAGGCAAAGATCACCGCCACCAACTCCAGATCATGCGTTGGATAGTTTCGCTCATGGATTTTCAACTGTCTTGAGGCATAGGATATCACTTTATCATTCTGCATCAGCACACATCCTAAGCCCTTCTTTGAAGCATCACTGAATACCACAAAAAGCTCCCCACTTGTGGGTAAAGTGAGCACAGGTGCAGTGATAAGCCTCCTTTTCAACTCCTTGAAGCTTTCTTCGCATTCATCACTCCAAGCAAACTTTACTCCCTTTCGAGTTAGCTTGGTAAGAGGGTTGGACAATCGTGAGAAGTTTCTCACAAATCGTCGATAATATCCAGCTAACCCCAAGAAGCTACGGATATCAGTTACCGATGTTGGCCTCGGCCATCCCTCAATTGCATCTGTTTTGGAGGGGTCCACAGATATCCCATTGCTTGTGATGATATGGCCCAAGAATGAGACCTCCTTCAACCATAACTCACACTTGCTGTACTTGGCATAGAGCTTCTCCTTGCGCAAAGTCTCCAGTACAGTTCTTAAATGCTCCTCATGGTCCTCCTTAGTTTTGGAGTATATTAGAATATCATCTATAAAGACTACCACAAATTTATCTAGGTAATCTCTAAAGACTCTATTCATCAAGTCCATGAATATTGCTGGAGCATTGGTGAGTCCAAAAGGCATTACTATGAATTCATAGTGCCCGTACCTTGTACGAAAAGCAGTCTTGGGGATATCTTCCTTCTTCACCCTTACTTGATAATATCCCGACCGCAAGTCGACCTTGGAGAAGTATTGTGCTCCACGCAGCTGATCAAACAAGTCATCGATTCTTGGGAGAGGATACTTGTTCTTTATCGTGATTTTGTTAAGTTCACGATAATCGATGCAAAGCCGCATTGACCCATCCTTCTTCTTGACGAAGAGGACTGGTGCACCCCATGGTGATGCACTTGGGCGTATAAACCCTTTATCCAGATTCTCCTGTAGTTGTTTCTTCAGTTCTTCAAGCTCAACCACAGCCATTCTATATGGAGTCTTGGATATTGGTAGCGCCCCAGGTATAAGTTCAATTGAGAACTCAACATCTCTTCTTGGAGGAAGACCAGGAAGTTCCTCGGGAAATACTTCAGCGAATTCCCTCACAATAGGCATTTATTCAAGGGTGGTTTCTTCCTTGGACTCAATCATCTGAGCCAGATATGCGTGCTCATAAGGTAGTAATATCCATGCTTGAGATGATGGAGTTAAAGGAGATTCATCTTCCTCCTGACACTTGTAAAGAATCGGGGGTCGATTCTCCATATGGAGTGTGATTTCCCTCTCCCGACAATTTATGTTGGCTCTATATAAGGAAAGCCAATCCATGCCAAGAATTGCATCAAATTCCACCAAAGGGAGTATGACAAGGTTCGCCGGGAAATTCAATCCACAGATTATAACAGGGGAGGACTTATACTCATGGGATGCAATGATTGCCCCATTTTCCGTACTCACCGACATCTTTACTTCCATGATTTGTGGTGGTGCAGGGATTATTCTACTAAACTTTTGAGATATAAAAGAATGCGTAGAACCTGAATCAAAAAGTACGTTCGCTATTCTTGAATGAATAACTAGCGTACCTGTCACCACTTCGTTGTCGGGGTTCACTTCGGCAGAAGTGATGGCAAAAGCTCTTCCTTGCTGTCTTGGAGGTTGTTGATTGCCTCCGATAACCCTTGGATTAGGGCACTGATTCGCAAAATGACCCGGTTCTTTGCATTTGAAGCATTGAACAACGCGTTGAGGTTCGAACGGAGTGTTCCTCCCCTCCGTCGCAGCCGCGGGTCCTTCTTGCTGACAGTTAATAGCTAGGTGCCCTTCTCTTCCACACTTGAAGCATTTTCTTGTCCCCCTAAGGCAATTCCCAGGGTGCTTCTTTCCACACTTTTGGCAAGTGGGGTGCTGGAATTTCTTAGCGCCGTTGGATTTATCCATCGGACCACCAGCATTGATGTCCACCTTCCGCTTCTTGTCCCCATGATACCCCTGTGATTCTCCGATCTCCATTTCAACCTTAAGGGCACATCGGACAATCTCCTCATAGCTGTCAAAGTCACGGATCGCTAATGCTTTCCGCAAGCTAGGCTTCAGCCCACCAAAGAAGCGGTCAACTTTGCATTCGAGGGTAACGACAAAGCCGGAAGCGTATCGTGCAAGCCTTGTGAAGTTTGCCTCGTACGCTCCCATAGATTCTTCATCTTTCTGCTTGAGGGAAATGAAGTCCCTTTCCATCTTAAGACGGAGGGTGCGTGGAAAATATTTATCGAAAAACATCTTCCGGAATACCTTCCATTCCAAAGCCTCGATCTCCTCCTCAGGCTTCGTATTTTTGATCAATGTCCACCATTGATCAGCTTCACCCTCCATACGATAAGCCGCCAGGATAACCTTATCTTTTTCAGAGCATTGGAGGATGGAGAATATCTTCTCAATGGAGTTGATCCATTGTTCAGCGATCGTGGGATCAGATGATCCACTAAAAGTAGGAGGCCATTGTCTCATGAAGCTTTCAATAGCGACTTGTTCTTTCTTAGGGGGGGTTGAACGTTCCTCTTGACCAGTGTTTCTATTCAAAACTTGAGTTAGCTGAGAGAGAAGCGTGACAAAGTTCGCGATTCCCGCTCCCATCGGATTGGGCATCTCATTAGTACAATCATCACACTGATCTTCAAAACGGTTGTTAGCCCGAGTTCTCCTATTACCGGCCATTGGCTGGAATAAAAGGAAAGTTAGGGGTAACACATAGAGGGTAATCCAAAGACAAAAGTTGATGACTTATAAATAAACTTTAATCTCTTCAACTCATGAGTCTATAGGATTCAATCCAGGCTTTTCATGATCTTCCTTCTAACATATATTCTTAGGGGCATTTTTCCCTTAATAAGGGTTCATACTAAGATTGTGAATTTATCAAAACATATCCCCCGGGAGTGTCGTAACCAAGAGTGCAGCAAGGCCCGTTGTCGTGCACCAGTTCCCGTTCGAGTCTAGCTCAAAGCGGTGTTTTCAGGTTTTACCCCTAGGATACATCTGTGCCAGAGCCGCCTCTACCTGCTCGTATCCAGACAGGGATGTATTTGTTTGATAAACCACTTACTTAGTATTTACCAAAACTTAGGGATGTTTTTATTATGCTTAGTCTTGTATCTAAGGCTTTACTAGGGTTTCTTAATCCCAAAAATAACTAAACCTATCCTCTGATACCAACTATGACAACCCTGATTTTTATTACAACTTAAACATGCTTTATTACATAAAACTTCACTTGATACAACAAAGAAGATCGAGAGGTTTAGTGTCTTTGGGGCTTAGGATTATTACATAAAAACTTTAAACTTGAAATACAACATCCTTATTGAAAACTTCCTTTACATGACCACTACATTCCTTCGTACCTAGCATTGCATGGGATAACCTGAGGACATGCATAAGAAAAGGGTGAGCTATAAAGCCCAGTAAGGGAGTACATAATGAATAACATGAGGAGTACAATACATGTTAGGCAATAGGCATATCAATAGAGCATAAGAGAGACATGAACATAAAGGCATGATAAAGCATGATAATCATAACATGGAAATGTGGCAACAACACTTAACATTGAATTAGCATTAGCCAAGGCTCATTGCACATGGAGCATGAGTAAACCCTCATTGCACTTGAAGCACGAGTAAACCCTCGTTGCACTTGAATTAGCATGAGTCAACACTCATTGCACATGACGTATCATGATACTATACTTTACCCAATGCATTGGAGCGCTATCAGGGCGCACCCTTCTTAAACATTTCATTTCATGCATAAGTGTGCCACATGGATCATAAAACATGGATTCATAAAACATAATCATTTCTTCCACGATAAAGGAATGTGGAATTCATACATGAAACTTTACAATCAATACGTATATGTGAATAAAGGTGAATACCCTTGATGGAGAAATGGGCATGGTATTCACTACACAAAGACATTGGCTTAGAAAATTGGTGCGATTTCGGCAGCGTAACGGCGTGACATAAGAATTCATAAAAAAGGTTGATGAGAGAGAAAGGGGTTCCTCATCATATTTACATGAAATGGACAGTAAGGAGATCATATATATACATGTCCCAACAACAGAAATGGAATTTAGATTCATGATACAAAAGTATTGCTTGAATATAAAAGAAGAGAGAGAAGTTCCTTTCGGAATTTCGGCATAGTAACGGGTGTACATGGGAGGCATTTAATGAGAGAGAAAGGGTTCTCCCATCATTCAAACAATAAGAGGGCAGTATGGGGGAGGTGCGAAACCATACCCCAACATTCATAAATTAAATTAAAAGGGCAATACAACTTAAAGAAAATTGACAAAAAAAGAGAAAGGAAGAAAAAAAACCCTTACTTGGAAGTGTGCTTCCAAAGGCTAGAGAGAGGCTTGTGAGAGGCTTCTTGGGAGCTTGGGGCACCTTGAGAGGATTCTAGAGAGAGTAGGGCAGAGGTTGGACGAACTTCAAGGGCTTTGAGTGAGGAGGAAGTGGGAGCTTGGGTGGGTTTATATAGGAAAGGTGAGAGAATTCTTTATTATTTAGGTTTGGGACCCCTTATATTAAAATAATCCAAACCACAAACCATCCCATGGTATTTGCCCATGGTTTCTGGAAAAGGAGAGAGGAAAACAATATTTTACAAGGCCAAGTTCCGAACTTATTAAAAAATTAGGGTTGCTTATGTGGAGGTGAGTCACACTCCCATGGAAATTAATTTAAAAAGGCAAAGTGTTGAATAAGTCTTGAGGGCTCCATTAATGCTTTGAAAAGTGATTCAAACAAACCCAAAACCTCATTATTTTAATGATAAAACATATATTGGCCGAACCTAAGGATTATGGTATTTTATTACATCACCATTGGGTCATTATGATGTCATAAATCACATTATATATTTAAAAGGTATTTAATTTTTACCCAAAAATTGGACTGTCTCAGAAAATTATGAAAAATTCACCGTTGGATAATTTCGACGTCCTGATTCCAAAAATAATATTTATTTTATCTAAATAATTTTCTAAATATGTGAATTTGCACGTTTAAAATAAAAACCAACATTTATAAAAAATTCACGGGTTTTGACAGAAATGGCTTTAAAAATTTTAATTGCATTCATAAAATTATAAGATCATTTATATTTAATAAAAATTAATTTAATATTAATAATAATATTTTATTAAAATATTATTTAATTCAAAAATCCTTTAATTTAACAAAATATAATTCTTAATTAAATAATAACTAAAAACATCATTTGTACTTTAAAAACTAATTACAATGCATCAAAAATGACTAGAAATTATATTCATTATTATATACAAAAATAATGTACATGAACATGGTGCTACTTATTTGTTACATAACCCCTTAAAATAGCCGCATAAGACCTAAGGGTAAGGTGTGCGATGGTGACAGACTCTTGGGGTTGCTCGGATAACATCGCTCGAGTGGTGATCTCTATCAACTTCCATTTTTCCCGTAGATGATCACGTTCGAGCTTGACTTGATGAAGCTCAGCTTGGGCTTGGTCAAGGGCAAAGCCCAAAGACGCCACCTCCTTTCCGAGCTCCGACAAATGGGCTTCGTAAGGGGCAATTCTACTGGATGAGGCCATCGCCTCCTTTGTCTGAGTAAAAATGGTTTCGTTAAAGCCTTATATTTAAACTACCCAGATGATCAATGTTCAACGACTATAAAAGTAACGGTCACAAATCTTAACGTAAAACTAAAGAAGTTGACATCTTATAAAAACATAAAGAAACATTTAACTGGATCAAGAGGGATTTTCCATTAATGAAATTTTGGGTCGTTACAACAATGGTTACTCATTATAGTTAATTTGTATGCTATAAATATTTACTTTCTCGATTCACTTCAAGGAAATCCAACATACTGACCACTCATGATATCATTTTTCAATTTTTAACACTCTAAATAAATCATTATTGAACTAAAAGTAATGTATTATATTTTATATTATGTTTCAATGAGAATTATTTTATTATAGGGAAGTGTTTACTTATATTAAAAATCACGGAATGAGGAAACTCCATGAGCAGAAATAGCCTATGGACTTATAAATGTTGATATATATTAGGGTATATATAATAATAGAATACTTTCAAAACATATTTCAAAACAAATTACATATTTTTTTGATCAATTATTCTAAAATGTTTGAAACAATCTAATATAAAATATTTTGTTATTATGTTTCAAATATTATGAAAGATATCATATACCATCAACAAACTAGAATCCTTAAAAAGGTATTTTCCAAGATTATTAAATATTAATTTTAAATATTTATTAATCAGTTTTGTATTTATATTTATTTATTACTAAATAGACTATTGAATTTACCGATATTTAAAGGAAGAAAAATATTAGTTTTGAATGGAATAGAAGTCATACATGCTGTTAGAATGTACACATGAATCATAAATATGTTACTTCCTACTACTTCTTTAGTTGATTATCTCATCATTTTATCTAGTTTTTTTAGTTAATTTTCAAATCCTTTTTATCTGATACTTATTCTGTTAATTTTAATCGAGATCCAAAAGATATGTGTTCAACAAAAAAGATTATTCACTCATGTACTATGATCATGTAATGAACAAGGATGGTGGACTTATGATGATGCAAATTTCATTTTATTCTCTAATGCATTCAACTTTCTGAGTAGAACAACACTTCATTTTTATTTCTTCAATATTTACAAGTATAATAATAATTTTGGTAAATTCAACCAACTAAATAACTAATAATAATAATTTCATGATAATTACATGATCACACATGACCATGTAGTCTCACCCACTTAAAGTGCATCTAAAGTGCTCAACAATTAGTATCGACTTCGGTTATTCATGAAAGTCCCTCAATTAATACAAGAAACCTTCGATTTCATATACCAATCTATAGCTATCCAGTAATATATAATTAATTCTCTACGTTACTCTTCTATCACATACTAACACATCTGTATCATCTAAATCCAATTAATTATGTGACCAGGATGAATCTGATGGTGTCTTTGTATTTTAAATTTTTGTTATTTTTTTCTAAAAAGTAATGCGACATACTCAAAACTGGTAAAAATAATTTGTATTATTTTCATACTATAGTAAGATTATCTATCACTCATTTTTACACGTAAAAATTATGCATACCTCGTTCTAATGAATAGTCTGTCCAATATTAATCGAAGTGGTTATTATGAGGCTAAAATTTACATTTTTTTTCAAAAAATGTGCCAGTCACTGAAAATATGAAAACATGGTCATATTATATTTACAATTTTGGACAATTATTATTAATTCATTTATGATGAGTATGAATTAGTTTATAGAAAACTGAAAAATTATGTGACTAGAAAGACTCAATGTGAGTGTTTTCAGTTTAAAATGACATTTTAGTATAAAACAAAATGACAAACACAAAAATGATCAAATAAATTCTGGATTATTTTGATACTTTACGAAAATGATAGATACGTCATTTTAGATATGTAAGAATCAAAAATACCTCAATATGATACACATTGTGCCTAATATGTCTCAAATTGCATTGTTTCATTTTAAAATTTACATATTATTAAATTATTGATTCATATATATTTTATATTCAATTCTTTATAGTATTGCCGAAAAAAGAAAAAATATATTATATAGGTGGATTATTGTTATTGATTTTGTGCGGTTTGTTTGAAGCTTATCATTAACATGAGAGATTATACTTCAAGGTTGCAATTGAGATAATGGAAATAGGGAAATGAGCCAAGAATGTATACAGACCCCATGAAACGGTGAATTAATACTACTTATTTAGTTAATTTTTTCATCATTTTTATTAAATTTTTAGTTTATTTTCTCCATAATTTTTATCTAATACTAATTTATTTCATAGATAATTTGGGATTTCATATTTTCCATCCAACTATATAGAACAAGCTAGATATGTGGGAACATGTTTTATCTATGGAAGATGAAACCCAATGTTGCCGGAAATATGACGTGTTTTCCGAAGCCTGGGGTTTCCTCTTCTATACAAATGGAATATTATATATATTTTATAGATTCTCGTAGATAGTTGAATGAAAAACACACTTCACACACTCAATAAATTAGACCTCAAATAGATACACCATGTTCTCTATATGAATCAAACAATTTATTTTTAGTTTATAATTTATATTTTAGTTCAAATAAATACATAACATAATAAAGACTGATCAAACAATGTCAGAGTGTTTATATTTTTCTAAAATTATCCACAATTAATTTGTGATGTGTAGGAATTAGTCTCACCTCAGTCAGACACACTTTGTGATCAATATGACTCCACGTGTGTCTGTTTATATAAAATGGACATTAAATTTAGTATAAAAGACAAGTGACATACTCAAAACTAAGTAAACAAATTTGTATTGTTTTTATACATTTGTAAAATAACATGTACATCACTTTTAGGTATTATCAATCAGCCACCCCTTAATTCAATACATGATGTTCCTAGTATTATTCAAAGTGGTTGTTATCTGTTAAAAATTGACATTTTAGTTCCAAACATGTGCCACTCATTAAAAAACCATGAAAATAGACTCATATTTTCTTGAAATTTAAGAAAACTATTCATATGTCACTTATGGTGTGTATAAATAACCCACACATCAAATTGACACATGATGTGACATGTATAACTAAATGTACAAGTTTTCAATTTAAAAAGAAAGTTTAGTTAAAAAGACAAATGACTTACCGAAAACCAATAAAAAACATTTTTACTATTTTGAAACCTTAGGAAAATGATCCATAAATTAATATTGATTTATAATAACCAACCAAACCTCAATCCAATACATGATGTGGAACGAATGAATCAATGTTTTTCTTTGTATTTAAATGTTTTATTTTAGTTAAAAGCACAAGTGAAATAATCAAAACTAAGAAAAATGTAACGTCCCGGTTCTGGGTGCCGCCCAAAGGTGGCCCATATTCTATTAGTGGCATGGCCTTAAACATATTTCCCTGAACACCAAAGGCTGCTGACTAGAACTTAGGTCCTTGGGTGTGATAGTGGGGAACTTATTCCCTCATTGGTAGAGTATGAACAACAGAATAATAAATAATAAACAGTAGTAGTAGCAATAATACCATAAAAAAGTAAAAGAGGAATAATGAATGTAAATAAATAACTAGAGAGAATATATAAATGATTCATGTCACATATGTCTTTCAAAACATCCACACAAGTCACAATGCTGGAAATACAGTATGAAACCAATGTACAAATAAAATAAATAAACTATAACAGCATCATAAGAATAATCTTGGTCCCATTCTCTCGAGATCTATAGAAATCAAGTACCTCAAGTAGAAGGGACCTTGCCCATATCTACAACTATAACAATATAATATATTTTTGTCCAAAAAAATGACCCAAACAGGGTGTGACAAAAATAACAGTAGGCATCCACAACAAGAACCGTGACTAACTATTTGTGAGTATATATAGCCAGTGATAATGAAAATGTAACAAAGAACTAGAAGTAAACAAGAGTAACCCATCCTAAAATTTCCATTTACATTAATTAACATTTAATGTTCATCATTTAATCAAGTAAGTATACCAAAAAGGTATCCTAGAAGACTACCCAACAAGACCAAATCCAAGTGTGTGCTTTGGATTGACAGATGCATCACAAACATTCAATATTTATGTTAACCCTCTGTATAGCCCACACAGTCTATGAAGAGTATTGCAAATAAAAGGAAAAGTAACTCTGAGGATGCACTCATTTTCAATTCCACCTATGGTCTTTTCATAATAACAATAGAATCTATGGGGGAAGCAATCAACGTCAATTTTGCTGGTGTTCTCGTAACGTAAACTATAGACACTCTGATGGAGAACTCACCATTAATACCCATAGTGGTCTTGTAGAATGAAATATAACAGACAGTCTGAGGATGCACTCAACGTCAATTCCCCATGTGGTCTAACTACAGTAGGTTCTCATACCCCTGTGCTATTCAATCATGCTTAAAAGATACAAAGAATCCCAAAGTAACATTGACTACTACATGGCTAAAAAAATCCATTTCATATCAAAATCATTTAACAAGAAACAAAAACATAATCACTTCCATCCTATCAATAAAGGAAAGGAAATAAGATATGCATCATAGGAAACTTGGACTGAACAACCCTAATCATTCAAACAAGGTAAATCACCCATGGGGTGTTCTTTAAATATGAAAATCCAAATAATATCACATCAATAAACCCAAAATTCAACAATCCATCTAAGGCAGATAAAATAGGTTTCAATTTCCTTAACCCGAAATACCTGAATCATGGGTAATCATCCCTTTGGCATATAAAACTAAAATACAAACAATGTAATGAAAAAAATACCTACCTAGATGTTGTAAGGTGAACAATCATGAACATTGGCCCTTGAATTGGCCTAGATCATTATTGGTCTATAATGTTGTCAAAAATGATCAACTGTGGATAAATCATGAGAGTAGATAAATCAGGAAGATAGATTCAAGAATAAGGAAGGACTCAATGGTGGGATTCCAGAGAACCCTCCGTAGTTCGAATCAGACCTTGGATGGAGAAATAGTGGATCCAAAAATATTGGTCGCTCTCGGTAGCTCCTGGATGAAACAAGACCAGAAAAAGATGAATCTGGGGATTAGAAGCAACCCATATCCGATTTAACAAATAAAATAAAAATTACATAGCGTGTTCATTTAGTGTACACACTGTGTACATGCCTCATACATCCCCCATTAGGTGGTCTCTAGGTCACCTCACACAACCATGTCTTTGTCGTTACATGACCAATACACGGCTACCACCAATAACCTGGTACACGGCGTGTACTCCCACATACACGCCGTGTACTTATAAAATTTCCAAAAACATCCCTTTTTCTAAAAAAAACACGAAATCAAGATCCATACCTGAAATGAAGATCAATGTTCTTAAAAACTTTCCCCCCATAAAGAAATTCATCCATTAATTTCTTTAATATGGTAGAAAAGTAGAATCCTCGAACAGCTCTGGCCACTGTGATCACACATCGGCCTCCCTCTCCCATGTATTGTCCTTTACTCGCCCATGCTGCCACAAATCTCGCAACAGAGGAACATACTATCCATGGAGATCCATCATGCTTTGATCAACAATATAGATAGTATGCTCCTCGAATGATTTTTCCACATCCATCTTAACAGCCTCAAGTTGAAAAACATGAGACAAGTTTGAAAAGTAACTTTTTAGCTATGAAACATGGAAGACGTTGTCGATAGCCCGATACCTCTAAGGTAACATAAAATGATAAGAAACTAGTCGTAATCTATCTAAAACCTAAAATGGCCCAACATATCTTGGTGAAAGATTTCCCTGTCTTCTAATCCTTTGGTGTCCCAACCTCGATGTGACATGTAGGAAAACCTAATCTCTGACCTTGAACTCTAGAGGTTGTGTCTGTCGATTAGCATAAGACTTCTTCTAAGAATTTGTAATATCCATCCTCTTCCGAATCAACTCCACCTACTTAGTGATATCTTGGACAAGACGAGGTCCTAGCATGGTTTCCTCTCCTGCCTCCATCCAACATAGGTTTGATCGACACGGCCTACCATACAAAGACTTATAGGGTGCCATATGTATAGTTTCCTGAAAAATATTATTGTGCGAAAACTCCACCAGAGGTATGTGATTCTCTCAAGAACCTCCATAATATAAGACACATGCTCGAATAATGTCCTCCAACACCTAAATCGTGCACTATGAATGACCATATGTCAGATGATGGTAATCTGTACTTCGACGTACTAGTTTACCCAATGTCTTTTCAAGACCTTCCCAGAAATGTGATGTAAAGTGGGAGTCCCTATCTGAAACGATAGTGTTCAGAACCCCGTGGAGTCGAACCACCTCAAGAATTTATAACTTCCCAAGATCATCAACTTTGAAGGTCTCCTTGATTAGTAAAAAGTGTTCAACCTTCGTGATTCTATCAACAACAACCGAAACTGCATTATTCCATCAAGGCAACCTCAGTAAACCTATCATGAAATCCATCGTGACATCATTACACATCCACTCTAGAATGGGTAACTAATATAAAATCCATGTTGGTCGCTGATGCCCTGCCTTCACCTACTAACAGGTAGAACATATCATAAAAAATACAACCACGTATCTTTTCATACCTGGCCACCAATACCGACGATGGAAATACCAATAATTCTTGGAAACACCAGGATGAACAAAATCAAGATGAGGAATGAAAATATTGCGCCAACTCATCACATATGTCTTCTGACACCCATACGCATCCCTGAAAGAGAAAGATCTCATCCTCGCATATGGTCTACCCAAGAGTAGGGTTCTCTCCGGAAACACTATCTCGTAGGAAAAGGCCGTCATGATCTGATAACCACCTCATTCGAACATGATCAAGTATAGTAGAGGTTACAAATACAGAAGAATGAAACACCTACCCCTATCTGTTTTACACCTCCAAATGAATATCAGAGAATAGAGCCATTAACTACCACCCACTGTCGGCCTCTTGAACTTCCTGTATCTAATTCCTCCTACACAACGCATCGGCCACTACGTTGACTTTCCCAAGCATATAGGAAATCTGAATGTTGAAAGACGAAAGGTAATAAACCAATCTTCACTTTCTCAAATTTATATCATGCTGAGTAAATATATCCTTGAGACTTTTGTGGTTAGTTCACACCATAAAATGATCTCTCATAAGGTAATGTATCCAGCAACGCAGAGCATGAACCACTACAACAAACTCCAGATCATGTGTATGGTGATTTGGCTCATGTAGACTCAACTGTCGAGACCCGTATGCAATGTCTCCTCCCCCCTTCATATGTACTGCTCCCAGTATGATACCTAATGCATCACAATATAAAGTGTATCTATTTCTTGTCTCTAGAAAAATTAGCATCAGTGCAGAATTCAACCCCCCCTTCAGCTCCTAAAAGGCTCACACATATGAATATATCCATGAGTACTTCACACCCTTTTTAGTCAGGCCCATTAGTGGAGATTCTAAGTGTGAAATGTCTGTTATAAAACATTTTTATAACCAGCCATCCCACGAAAACTCCACACCGCAAATATGTTCTTCAGATTCTCCTAGGAAACTACTACTCCCACTTTCAATGGGTCTACTGATACTCTTGTATCTGATATAACATTAACCAAAAAGTGAATCTGTTCAACCAAAAATTGACATTTTGAGAGCTTAACATACTCTCTCAGTGTACTGAAAACGCTCTCATGATGGATAGCATGGTCATGTAGAGTGTGAGAGTACACAAAGATATCTTCCAAAAAACCACCACAAATGATTCCATGTATGGATGGAACAATTGGCTCACACGTTCTGTGAAAACTGCATGCATGTCCGTGAGACCGAACGACATAACACCATACTGGTATAGACCATACATGCCCCGAAAGGCTGTAATAGTTATAACTAACTGTCTAACATGAATCTAATGATAACTGAATCTCAATAAAATCATTGAGAACACTCGGGATCCCATTTGATTATCAAAGATATCATCAATCATTGGTAAGGGATATCCTTTATTAATAGAAAATTGGTTCAGCTTACGATAATCCATGCAATGTCTAAGGGCACCATCCACCTTCTTCGCAAACTGGACAGGTGAACCCCAAGAAGAAGTACTGGTTTAGATGAAACACTTTGCCTGAAACTACTCTAACTAGTACTTGAGCTACTGTAACTCTGGTGTAGCTATCCTATATGGAGGAATAGACACGAGTGATGCCCCTAGCACAAGATAAATAGAAAATTCAACCTATTTATTCGGAGGAAAATTGAAAAATTCATTAGAAATAACACCCCTAAAATGATCGAACACTGGATGAAATTCCATCTATGAAGTCCCCTAATCATCAAGATATAGACTAGAAATATGTTCTGTAACACCTCTTAATGCATGATGCCCGGGTATAGCTCTTCTTGCCTGGACGTCTCATTCACCCTTTTGTGGAAACAATCCTCCCTCTAGTAATGTGAAACTCACCCTACAACGATAGAAATTGACAACAACCTAGAATGGAACTACCCAATATATTACGAGAATAACATTATAGCCCATCATATCTAAGATATAAAGGTATAAAAAGAAGTAACACCCTACAAACTCAAGAGGGAACTACTTGCATTGAAGTACACTAGCCATTCAAATCCCCCACAGAGTTTCCAATGTCATGATATCAGCAGAAGTACAGATTTAGATCCCAAGGATCTCCACTACAGAAACTTATATAAAGCTATGGGAAGAAACTGCATCGAAAAGAGAATAATATAAAACTGAGGCAACCAAAATAATACCTCTAACCATAGAGGGTATGTGATCTTTCTCCTACTGGATTTTTTGTAGTGCAGAATGCTAACCTACGCCACCGCCCTGTGAAGTTGTCTGAGAACCCTAAGAGGATCCACCATGCGGCTATCAAAAACCATGTGTCTGAACACTACGACCATGACCACCACCTTGATCTAAACGACCTAAAGATCTCCATCCTATAGTCTGACATGGAACTGGTTGTCCCGCTCTGGTACAAGGAGTCAAAATAGATCCTCCCTCACTAGCTGCTGGAAGGAGGGAAATGCAGAAACCTTGAAGATGTCCCATCATGTCGTTGGATCGACAGTCAATTGGGTCTCTTGGGCAGTGAAGTTTCTTTTGTCCACCCTATCCACAATGGAGGAACACCACCTGACTACATAATGGAAAATCCCACTTACTCAAATCTCTGCACGTAGACTCCCTATGTCACTTCCTTCTTTAAGTTAGAAGGGTACCAAATCAGGATACTGAACCTCTCTATCCCACATCATCAAAATCCCTCAGGTTGTGCTCAGTGATCAGCACCTAGTTGATGATTGATGATATGGGAGTCAACATGAAGATGTTAACCTAAGATCAGATGTCATTCCTGAGACCATCCTCAAAATTTCTCACCAGAAATAACTCATCACCACCCAAAATCTGTGTGAAGTGATTTAGATTTGTTAAGAGAGAAGAATAATCCATGACTCAGAGAGCACCCTACTCCAAACTCATGATATCTTGGGCTTGGTCGGCCCTCAAGGTCTTTGGTGAAATGTAGTCATAGAAGGTATGCTGGAACTCATCCCAAGCCATAACTTGCCGGGGTCCCACCTATGATTTCACATCCCTCCTATGATTTCATATCCCACCATATCATGGTGGAATCTCGATGTGTATATATAGAAACCTTCACTCTCCTCTCTAGAGGAATCTCAAGATGCTCAATGATAGATAACATTGCTTCCAACCATGACTCTGTAGCTTGAGGTTCTCCAGACCTTGAGAAAGTGGGAGGATGCTACTTTTGAAAACCCCATGTCAACTCTACCATAGATAGGGAAGGATGTGTTGTTCCTTTGAAGGTCTACATCATACTCATGAAGGCTTCTCAGAACTGTGCATGAGAACCTATATTTGGTACCAACACTCATTCCAAGATGGGCACAATGGGAGGATCTTCTTAGAGTCATTGGTATACCGTTTTCAGTGTCTAATCATTACCCCGAACATGGCGTACAACTGGAGGACGTCTTGGTGTAATGACTCTGCAATGTCAAGTGCAAACCTTAGTTCAAGATTATCAAGGAATGAAACATAGAAGTACAATAAATTAACAACAGAAAGAAAATAGCAATGTTATTCAAAACATGGATAAATGGCGTGTATGATCCCTACATGTTGTGTCGCCTTATACTTTTAACATAGCGTATACCTCTTCCCAAATTGGTCATGTAACACCCCTAACACACAGTGTGTTCTACTTGAGACACAGTGTGTTCTTGAATGTTACCTCCTTCCAAAGTACTTCTCTAAGGCTAGAACCATACAGTTCTCTTTGAACAAATCTACACGACATGCATATGATAGACACAACATGTACTAGAAGTATTTCACTGAAACATGTCATTGCTCATACGGTTTGAGACACGGTCGACTTCCACATGGCGTTTCATGATTGGAAAAGAGTGTACTACTCAAGGTTCATCCACCACGTCGTTAGTCACACAACCAGATACATGGGCTCTATAACACATTGTTTACTACCAGCACACTGTGTGTCCCACCAAACATTTCCCAACCCCGTGTCTTTGCCCACACAGTTAGTCACATGGTCATGGACTACACGGTTTGTATATAAAGTACACATCATTTACTTAAGAAAAAAATTTCTTCCCAAACTGAAGGATACATGGGGTTTTTTTATCCTCACATACCGTGAATTCTAGGATTTTCCATATAGTAAGCCTCATAAACTACTCCATAACCCGATAAAAACAATGAAACAAGAATTAATGTGACAAATTTCGATCTGTGGGGGCACATACTCCCTGCAAATCAAAACATGGCATCATTTTCATTTACATAATTACAGAATTCCGTTAAATTTCAATATGATCCACCAAATTCTGATCCAAGAGGTCCCCTAACACCTTAGGGACCAAATTTTGGCATTCATCCAATTTAAACATTACACATTCCAAAAACCTACCAAAATAGTATGTATTATATCACAAAATCTATCACAATAGAATGCATATCTTGAAAAACATCTATCACAACAACATGAAATTCAGTAATGCATCCTAAATGGCATGAAAACATTCATGACATATGATCTCTAGGAAGTGCTTTCATGATTCATGCTATGGAATACGCTCATCTCAAATGTGTTTCAATAGAAATAGAACCTCAATAATATCAATAATAACAACAAAAAACATATGAATCACCCAATGGTGAAATCAAATCAAATGTAATAATTGAAAAACCAGTAAATTGTAATATTTGAGGTATATTTAAATTTACCTATACATGAGTTAGCTACTTCTATGAAAAACATATTACCAACTACCTACTCCTTCTTATCCCTGTCTATAGGCTCCAAATAATAAGACAAAGAAGAAAAGAACCTCCTCTGATACCACTTTGTAATGTCCTTATTATGGGTTCTGCCCAAAGATTCCCCTACCTGGTTGGTCAAATGGCCCCAAGCCCATTTCCCAAAATTTCATAGGATGCCAACTAGAAGTGAGGGCCTTGGGTGTGATTGTGGGGAAAAACATCCCTCATTGGAAGAGTATGCATTTTGGAATAATAAATAATAAAGAGTAGTAGAAGAAATAATACCATAAAAAAAGTAAATATTGGAAGATTGAAAGTAATTAAATATCTAGAGAACATATATAAATGACGCATGTCACATATGTCTTGGAAAACAGCCAACCAAGTCACAATTCTGTAAATACAGTACTAAACCAATGTACAATGAAAAAAAATAAACTCCAACAGCATCGCAAGCCTCTTATTGGTCCCATGATCTCCAAATCCACTATAATCATGTACCTGAATTAGAAGGGAGATTTCCCTTATCTACTCCTTCAACCATATAATCTATTAGGGTAAGAAAACATGACCCAAATAGGGTCTGAGATGAATCCTAGTAGGATACCACCACATGATCTGTGCATAACTTTTAGTGAGTATATATAGCTAGTAATAATGGAAATAACAAAAACAACTAAGTGTACACAAGATTAACCAATCATACCGTTTCCATTTACATTAATTAGCATTTAATGTTCATAATTTAATCAAGTATGTATCACAAACATGTATCCCAAAAGACTACCTAACAATCACAAATCCCAGCTTGTGCTTTGGCTTGGATGATGATAGAGAAAATATTTTCAATTAAATTTTCAATGAATTTAATTATTTTAAACCCAAAAAAGTGTTACTTCATGATACATTGCTGCATTTTTATGATATTGGTGTTATTTTGAGCTGAACAGTAAAAATGGCCCATTTCAGATTTTTAACTGTTTTAAAAGTTTTATGTAGTTTGGCCATAAAATTTTCTACACAGATCCAAATTTCAAAATTCATTGTTTTTAAGATTTGACACATCCAGGGAATCATTTCATCGCTTTGCAACAAAATATGAATAGACTATATGGAATCACAAAAGAGACTCACAGTTTAGCTAAAGAAAACCGTTTTGCAGTTCTTCCTAGTTTTGGTGTGGGATACATAACTCATTCATGGTGGGCCCCATTGTTGTGTCATTCGGTGGGGAAATGTGAAAGGAGTTTTGGAACATCTTTTATGAAGGAAAGGCCGCGTGAAATGGCCATTGGATGGGTTATTAAATCATCCTAATCTGGAGGTTTGCGATTTGGAGAGTCTGACTGGATAGAATAAATAGTCAGCGTACAACGACCACTACTCTCGGAATACTTATCCAAATCCACAAATATTTTTAGGGAAAAGCCCAAGGTAATTATAAACAACATTAAATAAGGGTAAAATACATGAAGATGTCATTTAATTGGACAACAATGTGTCAAAATTATGGGGACAAATTCCGGCTATAAAAGGGGGAGATCTCCTCCCTCTCAAAAAATCTCTCATTCCATACCATTCCTTCTCGGACACCAAGGAGGAGAAATTTTCGGTTTTTTTCTCTTTTATTTATTTATTTTTCCATAGTTTGGTAACTCCTTCTTCTTCCCTATTAATCTCGATTACCCTTACTATGGTGGGGTAAACATTTTGAGTGATTGGGGAAGGGATTGGTTTTCTATTTTGTAATGCTTGAGTTTTGGACGTAATTAAATGAAATTTCTTTTTTCTTCAAAGTTGATTAAAATTTTATATAGAGGATTTTATTATCAAGTGAAATCATTCATTAATTTTAATTCCATTATTTATTTTTACCTTTTTGAAATAATCATTACCTCCCTCCACTAATTTCAGGTTTATATACAATGGAATAACCCATGGATTAGTGGTGAAGTACTCGATGATCGTCAGTACATGTAAAAGGTGTAGTGAATGTTCTTGATTGTTTGGGATAAACAAGACAGGATTAGGTATTGCTAATTTCAATTAGGGATATTCAATAAAACTATTGTTCACATGGAAAGAGAGTTGACCAAACCACGATCATGGTAATGTTTTCTCTCACGATCATAATTTCACCAAGGATGTGAGAGGAAATGATTGTGGAAACTCACTTTAATCAACTATGAATAAAATGATTGAATTAAATTGAACAAGGATAGCATTACAATGAGGAAACTAACCCTAACCTAATCACACTTTAAATATCCAATTTTTTCAATCATTTGAATTTCAATTTTCCTTTCATTTATTTATTCAAAAAACACACCATTTTCACCCTAGTTTCAAAGTGAAAAATTATTTTTTGTGCACTCCTATTTGGGAGACATCATAGGTAAACCACATTAATACATTATAACTTCGGAAATAATTGTTTTTACATGACCTACGATAGGTTTGCGTCATCCGAAATGTCAAATACATTCAATATTTATGTTAACCCTCTCGGTAGACCCCACAGTATAATCCCTCTGGGAAAGTATTTCAAATAAAAGGAAAAGACACTCTAAGGAAGCAGTCACTATCAATTCCCCCTATGGTCTTTCGATAATCACTACCAACTCTCTAGAAGATCCCTGAACAAAAATTCGCCATGTGGTCTCGTAATGTAAAATATAGATACTCTGATGCAGCACTGACCGTCATTCCCTCTCATGGTCTCATGGTGTGAAATATAATAGACACTCTAAGTAATAACTCAATGTTAATTCCCCTTCTAGTATAACTACACCAGGTTCTTATAGCCCTTCCCAATTCAATTGTGTGTAAACGATATCAGGAAGCCCAAAGTAATCATGAATACTACATGGAAAACAAATCCAAAGCATATCACAAAGAATTTAACAACCTAAAAATAGGCAATAAGTTCCATCCTATCTTGTATGACAAGGAAACAAGGTATGCTTCATAGGAAACCAGGACCAAACGACCCTAATCAGTCAAACATGAAAAATCGCCCATGGTTTGTTTATTTAAATTTTAAATCTGCATAATATCTCATCAACAAACCCATAATCCAAAAATTAATCTAAGGAAGATAATATAGGGTTCAATTTCCATAACCCGAAATACCCAACAAATGGTTAATCAACACATTGGAATATAAAACTAAAATACAAACTACATAAGAAAACAAAAAACAACCTCAATGTTTTACGGTGATTACTCATTATTGTTGGCACTTAATATGGCCTAGAACATCCTTGATATAAAAAAGGAAAAAAACTCTCAACCTTGGATAAGTCATGAGAGAGGATAAATCAGTAAGAGAGATTCAAGTTGACGGAAGGACTCAACAGCGGGGTTCCAATACATCTTCCAGAGTTCTAATTGGACCATGGATGGGGAAACAATGGCTCAGATAAGATTCATTGCTCTTGGTCACTCTTGGATGAAATAAAGCTAGAAGAAGATGAATCTAGGGATTAGACATGACCACAATATAATTTAACAAATAAAATAAAAAGTACTTGACATGTTAATTTAATGTACACACCATGTACATGACTAAACCTCCCCAGCTTTAGGTGATATCTAGGTCACCTCACACGTCTATGTCTCATCCGTTACATGTCCAGTACATGACTACCCAAAACAACCCAGAAAAGAACATGTACCCCCAAGTACATGGACTGCACTTCTAAAATTTCCAAAAACTCCATTTTTTATCAAGACACCTGAAATCTTGATCCATACATGAAAATATGATCCAATTTCATAGAAAAATAATAATACTGTTTTGATATGTTAGTAAAAATATCCATAATAAAATTTTGATGTGTAGTAATCATTCTCAACAAAATCCTATATTTGGTGTTCCCGCTATGACTCAAGGTTGGAGTTATCAGTATAAAAATGATGGTTCAAAATGAAATAAACTCACTAAAAAATAATAAAACATTTTAATAGTGTCTTTACAATATATAAAAATGATCCATAAGTAAATATCGATGTGTATGACTCAGTATAACATCAAAATGACTAATGATGTGATCTATATGACTCAATGTGTTTGTTTTCGGTTTAAAATAACAAGTTAATAAATAAAAAAAGTTACACACTAAAAAATGAGCAAAAACATTCATTTTTTTTATTCTTTAGGAAAATTATCCATAATTAAATTTTGAGGTGTATGAATTAGAGAAATGTAAATTCGATGCCTGACGTGATAGGTATGACTCTAATAGTATCTATTTATTCAAAATGGAAATTTTAGTAAAAAAGACAAGTGACATACTCAACAACAAGAAAACACATTCATATTGTTTGGATACATTAAAAAACGTTACATAAGTTCTTTTGTGGAATATAGTATTTATCCAAACCACAATGAGATAAACGGTGTTTCGGGTATGACTCAAATTGTTCGTCATCAATTTAAAATCGACATTTTAGTTCAAAATGTATTTCACTCAATTAAATCCAAGAAAACTCACTTCAATTCTGTTGATAATTTATGACAATTATAAATAAGTAATTTTTTATGTGTATGAATTAGAATCATGTGAAACTAACGCATTATTTGACAGATATGACTCAAAGTATCCATTATCAGTTTAAAATGAACATTTTTTAAAAAAACTTGACCAAATCACTAAAAACATAGTTAAAAAACCACCATTATGATGATAATTTAGGAAAATTATTCATATATGTTTTGTGATGTGTAGGAAATAGTATCATGTCCAACTGACACACAATGTGACCGATATGACTCAAAGAGTGCGTTTTCTATTGAAATCAACATTTTAGTAAAAAACACTAGTGACATGATCAAAAATGAGAGAACACATTAATATTGTTTTGATACTTTAGAAAATAGTCCATAAGTAATTTTTGAGGTGTAAGAATTAGATTCACATCAATATGATAAAATTTTATCTGAATACAACTCAATGTGTCTGTTATCAGGATAAAATCGATATTTTAGTTAAAAACTTTTTTCACTTACTCAAAAATAAGAAAACATGATCAGAGTGTTTTTATAATTTAATAAAATTATTAATAAGTAATTTATATACTATAAGAAATATTTTCAAATCAGACCAATACACGATGTGACTATTATGACTCAATGTGCTTGTTTTCATTTTAAAATCACATTTTAGTAAAAAAACACAAGTAACATTCTGAAAATTAATAAAAATCATTTGGATTGTTTTGATAATTTATAAAAGTTATCTATAATTCATTTTTACATGTAAGAATCATCTGCACCACAATCAGATTGATGGTGTGACCATTATGATTCTATGTGTCTCTTTTAATTTAATGATAAATTTTTTGAATAAAACACAAGTGACATACTCAATAATATGAAAACCCAGTTGGATTGCTTTTAAACATTAGTAAAATGATCCTTATGTCATTTTTGACATTTTGGAATCATATTTACCTCAATATGATACATGGTATTCCCATTATGAATCAATGTGTCCATTATCTATTTAAAATTGATATTTATTTTTCAAAATTCACCACTCACTGAAAAATGATAAAAAAATTATCTAGTTTTCTTGATAATTTAGAAAAATTGTTCATAAGTCATTTTTGATGTGTAAGAATGATTATCACACAAAACTGACACACTCTATTACTAGTATGACTCTTAGTGAGTGTTTTCAGTTTACAATGAAATTTTAGTAAAAAAAGTGACATTCTCAAAACCATGAATATTAATTCATACTATCTTGACACTTTAGGAAAACTTTTATGTCATTTTTGACATATATGAATAATCCTCACCTCAATCTGTTGCACAGTGTGACCAATATGATTGCAAGTATTTCTCTGTAGTTAAAATTTATATTTAATTAAAAATGAAAAGTGACATACTCCAACATGAGAAAAGCCATAAGAATTTTTTTCACTTTATAAAATTGTCCTATAAGTCATTTTGTGTGTGTAGAAATTATCAACACCTCATTATAATATGCGGGGTTCCCAATATGACTCAAAGTATCCATTATCAGTCTAAAAATTACATTTTAGATCAAAACTTGTGTCACTCATAAAAAATTTAGAAATAACTCATGGACTGTTTTAATACATTTTAATAAATATTCATATGTTATTTTTGAAATGAGTGAATCCGTATCATATGAAAAAAATTGATGATGTGACCTATATTAATCAATGTGTGTGTTTTTAGTTTAAAATGACATTTTAGTTAAAAAGACAAGTGATATACTCAAAACTGAGTAGAAATTTTAGGATTGATTTGATACTTTAGGAAAATGATACATAAGTCATTTTTGATGTGTATAAGTCATCCTAACCTTAATATGGTACAATGTGTGACCTCTATGAATCTCAGTATAACATTTTATTTAAAATAAACATTTTATTCATGTATTTTATCATATTATGTTTAATTGTTTTAATTATATTATTACTTTAATAGGTATTTTTTTATATTAGTGGATTCTTTTTCTCATGTCGGGGTGGTTTTTTCAGAAACTCATACCATAATCATTCTTTTGTGATACGGGGTCAGGTGCAAAAGGCAATAAAAGATTGATGTTTTTGAATTTTTTTGTTATTACATGATAATGTGTTTGTAAGAATTTTTTTTGGAATTTATATAATATAGGATTTTTATGTATTTATGTTTTATTTTTATTTCAATTAAATAATGAATTTTACATATATATGTTGCTCCTACAGTATGTTGCAATTTGAACAGCACACTTCAGTAGTATGGACTCTATCAGCGCTATTTATAATGCTGATAACCCCCCCCCCCCTTTATCAGCATTTTAACACATTAATAATGGGTTTCCCTTTATAAAATAACATAGGAAAACAATTATTTCTAACACTATTAAAAATTTTATCTATGGTAGTGGTAGCATCAGATGGGAGGATATATACCAACAACAAAAACAAAGCTATCAATTTATATAGTGTTGATAATCCATTCCCACCAAAAATATATTATTGTTATTGAATGTATTGATATTGACCTTTCATTGACTAAAAAATACTATATTATATAATATTATACATTTTATATCATTTATTAAAAAATAATTTATTATATCATAGATTAACATAAAAAAATTCATTAAAATAATTATGATCTGAAGCCTCATAATCATACTTGATAACTTTGTGCCCCGGGATGGATCCTCCCTGAGTGGGTTGATTAGTGCGTTCACTGTAATAATATTCCATCATTAAATTTTTCTTCTTCGGAACATTATGTACTACTCCATTTATCTCTTCAAAGGAATTTTCTACAAAATCATTAGATGACGGAGTAGAAAATAATGATAATGATGATGAAATTTCAAAATTAATATTTGAAGGGGATCAAATATTATAATATATTTTTTATTCATTTTGAGTGACTAATCTAAAATAGTGATACATTGGAACATATAGATTGTGAAAACCATACAATGGAATAGATATGTGATCATGATAAGGATTGATATGAAGATGAGATCCATTTAATGGATAAGATTGATATGAAATCCATTCAATAGTTGGAATTCCGATGTGTAAACGATAAGTTTTGAACATTTCAAAACCTCCTATGATGATATTATCAAAATAAAATATATCAAGCTGCTGAGATAGATATAAACTCATGAAAAGGACTATGATAATGGTGAAATATGACTAAGGGTTAATATCAAAATGAAATTCATCCAATGGTTGGAATGAAGGTGCATCCATGATAAGACTGTGATATCATAAAAATCCATCAAATTATAAATATAAATATGAAATCCATCCAATTTTTTGATGGAAAATATATTCATGATAATATTTTAATATGTTTTAAAATCTACTTACACATACAATTAAAATGAAACCCATCATGTAGTCGAGAAGAAAATAAAATCATGATAAGTATTGAGATAAGGATGGAATCCATATGATGGTTATGATCGATATGATATTCATAGAAAGTATGGAATGATGATTCATTCTTGATAAGGTTGAGATAAGGATGAAATACATCCAATGTTTAAGTTCAAGATAAAATTCATCCAATGGTTGGAATGTGGACGAAATACCAAAAAGGTTTTTATGAGGTTTAAAATCATGTGATGACATTGGTAAAAATGAAATCCATCCAATGGATATGATAAAAATAAAATAATTATAATGATTGAGTTATGGATGAAATGAATCCAAAGGTTAATATCATGTTTAAATTCATCCAAAGAATGGATTGTTGATGTGGTCATGATATGTTTGAGATAAGGATGAAACCCATCAAACGGTAAATATGATGATGGAAGATATCCAATATTTGGAATAAAAATGTAATCATTATATGGGTTGTATATGTTTTAAACACATATAATTCCTATGATTAAAATAGAATCCATCAAGTAGTTGAGATAAAAATAAAATCATGACAAAGGTTGGGATAAGGACAGAATCCATATGATAGTTATGATCAAGATGAAATCCATCCAACGGCTATAATACATATGTGGTCATGGTAAGGCTGAGATATGTATGAAATTAAACAGATGGTAAATATTAATATGAAATCCATCCAATGATATATATTTAATATTGTACATATACATCATTTACAATTTTCCCTATAAAGAACCCGATATTACATTCAAAATAGACACACTCTTTTCAATCATTTCAATAATATCTTCCAATAACCTTTATATTTTCAAAAGAGTACGAGTTCTCGATATTCTAGATACTTCATTAGGGAAGATAAAATTATTTTCTATGTTTATATGGAGATCTCCCAAGATTGTATTATAGGTGCATACCAACCATGATATTTTTTTTTATCTTGTGTCGAATGAATTCAACAGAGGAAAGAGAGTCGATTAAGAGTTTCAAAATAATTCATCATTGAAATCCTAAATAAAAACCATGGAAAATTACACTCATAAATTAAATGGATGCATAAAAAAATTATCATATGAATCCTAGTGATGCATAATAAAAGCATATAATTAGTATTTTTTATTATTATTCTGTTTATGTACCCCAATATAATTGATGCAATAAATTATGTCTAGTTTGATTGAGAAAAAATATTACTCATGAATGAGTTTGTGTACATGAAAGGATTCATGTTTGATCATGTATGGAGTTTCGGAGTTAATTCTCTAGAACCACCTTCTATATACTTATGATAACATGTATTCATATTTTTTCAAAATTAATAAACTCTGTATCACATCATGAATTTTCATCTGCATAATATATTCTATAATAATGTTCTAAGAGTCGCTATTACACTAAAAGGTCATAACATTTACACACTATTAAGAGAACCCAGATGTGATATGTCACTATTCTCAAATATGTGCTATATAGCCATACTATATCATTTTAGGGGAAAACTTATTTCAGATATCAGGGTTGGAGACTCATAGGACTTTGAGGAACCTTATCACGGTGTACTCCTTTAGTAATATCCAGGGAAGGATATTCTGAGAACAAGACCCACCAGTAGGAATTTAATGTTCATATATTTAATTAGATGTTCCTATCTGCATACATGTGTATTGATCCTTAGACATGATAGTTATTGTTAATGAGTATTATGAGTCACAAATTTTATGTACAATCAAAAACCATGATGATATATGTTCGCAGTGTGGTAGAATATGTTGGGTACATAACAATTAATATTGTATTAATGAATAATGTGATAAATGATTATACCCTTCTATTTCTAGTATAATTTGATATCTTATCCCATTTGATAGAAATTATATAGCCTGAATAAATACACATCCATGATGTTATATAGTAATGTTTTATTTCTGAGTATTCAAATAAAGTTACATGAAGCACATAAGTTGATGGCACTAGCATGAAAACTAATTGATTAGAGATATCAGGTTAAAGGGATTATATTACATTGTAACCATCCTAATGAGGTATTAATATATTGAATATTAACTCATTTACATATTGGTGAAATGGTGTGTTTTTAGATTCTAACCATGGACTTTGGACTACTTTACGTAATGCCACTAAGAAAGAGGTGTAGAGGGTCACACACTATGTGCATCCAAAATCTCAGTTAAATAATATATTATTATTAATTATTTAATATGTTTAATAAATATTTATCCCACATGTGGGTTCATTGTTATTCATGTTTCCCAGATCACAAGCATTCCATCACCAGTTATTCGAGAGAATATAATATTAGTGGAATATTTTGTAAATAATTATTTACTATTTATTAAATATAATTCTTATTTATTTATTGTTTATTAATATAGTTATATATATCTATTGAATAAATATAAATTATTCAAGGACTGATAAATATTATCGACGAATGATGGAATGAGTTTTAGTTCCTGTAAGAAATAATATATATTGAATATTATTTAATTAAATAATATTTTAATTAATATTAATGTTAAGCACATGTTAAGAAAATAATAATATTATTATTACTTTAGGCATGTGGTTTTTGATGGGATTAAATAAATATTAATGTTAAAATGGGAAAATATTTATTTATATACCATTTTTGTATTTAAACCCTTTTATATTATTTTTCAAGAGAGGCAATTCGTCTATTTTGGATGTACACAATGAATTTGGGGAATCCATTCATGCCCTTGGGAGCTACCTTCTCCAAGAACAGTCCTAAGAATAGAGATAGATATTAGTCCATCTCCCACTATCAAGTATATAGAGATTAAGGATAATACTATATATTCAATTCTTGAGGAGATCAAAAGAAGATGATGCAAGTAATATTATCTATTGTGCTTGCACCAAAACATTCATATGGAAATGTTTTATGATTTGTGGAACATATATGGTTCATCACTATAGGGAATCTACTCTTAATTCGTATAATGTAATGATGATAAAATGCATATCTATTTTCAAATACATAAATGAATAAAGATACCATGTAAATTAAATCTATAAATAATAAAATTAATTAGAAATAATATCTGGTGATCATGAACTTAGTTATGATGTTCCATTCCTTTTCTAGTTTTATCTGATTCAAATCTGATGGTCACAATTCTTATCATTGTTTAAATCTCTCATTGATCATCAATCATGATAAAATAAATGTTTGGAATGACCCATCACACGATTCCACTATGTCTGGAACCTACAAGTGGTATCAAAGCAGTAACATAAATATTGATAATTATTTAAACACCATTGATTGATTGATTTATTTGTAATTTAGTTTTCAATTAATGATTTGTTAATATTTTAATCTGAAGTGTGAGATCTATTTTTCTTCTTTTGTTTCTCATATATCTAAACAAACTATTAATTTTATGAATGAAATAAAATATAATATCTCATCCATAGGTGATGAGGATTTAGTTTGGATAACAAAAGTGTACAATCCATGAAATCGGAGATACATGCTGGGAACTATTGTTCAAGGCACTAGGAATTAATTTGGATTTCATTGAAACTATGTGAGTTGAATACATGCGGTGAATTTAATTTATTACACCACATGTCAACTGGGTAAGCATGGTGAACTGTCTGTTGGAGTAAACACTATGTAGCCCACATACATGGCATGTAGTACATTAAGTCATAGATGGGCCATGTATTTCCATACATGAACTACCTAACTGGTGACTATGTAACATAGAGACCGAAATCCATGCATCCCATGCTACATATTGTGTACTTTATTTTTTAGGAAGCATAGTTTACACACAGAGTCCCTTGTTTTGTCTCTGAAATAGATAGGTGGATAGGTGAAAAAATGTAACCCAAACCTTAATTGGTTGAAGGTGCATTCCCCTTAGATCTGTGGTCATATTATCATCTAGTAGATTAACTAAGTATTAGAAAAATCTCATAATCCTGATGCTTTATTATTTTATTTATATCATGTTTCAAAGTTATTTAATTATGAATGTTTTATCATGATCACATTAATTAATGAATTAACAATCATGCAAGATAAAACTAAATAAAATTTTCTTATGTATAAAAATTATCTACAACATAGTTAATCACATAAATAAATACACTGAATAGTATCATGTATTTTAATAATGATAATAATTTAAAATTTGTGTATATACGAGAAAAAAAATCAATTATATATATATAATTGATATACACTTCCACTACATTAGTTAAAATCAAAAAATAGTTCATAGTTATTGACGAGACAATGTTGGGGCACTTTCAATTATCGAGGAATTATAACTTGAAGTTTTTGGATAACATAACTTAGTCCACATCAATGTATTACTTCCAAATTAGGACTTATTTTAACTGAGTGGAGATGGATGGGGAAATAAAATTTATGGATTTTAGGATAGGAGAGTCCACTCAACTGATCAAGGAACTGTGAGTTAATGTAGTTGGAATATGAAATTACTACCTAAAACCATTCATGTTTCCTGAGCAAAAAATTTTGGGTTAATAGAAGGGGAACATGGATCATTTCAATTAGGATTTCCAATCAACAAGATATATCTATGCTAATGGACATGGATTTTTGGTTTTGAAAAATTTGTGGGATATTAATAAATATATATAAAATTTATAATGTTGTTCAAAATTTATAAAAGAAATTACTAAATCTATGTTTACATAAATTTTATAAAAAATAATAAAATAACACCAAACATATCACTTCAATCCATAATTGAGAGAGATAACCTTCTCACAAGATAAAATTTCAAGAACGGTAAATGAGATTACACATTATACTTCACCGAGAAATGAAATAGTATGTACTGAAGAAACCTATTCCTAAAGCACCTAGAAATGAGGTTTGTGATGAACAGTTGTATCTATATGCGAAAAATTTGGATGATCCTATACATTTTAAATGGTTCAAGCTATAATCCTTGACAAATGTTCTATTGAAGAAACATGAGGACATTGATTCATATTGCAAGATGTCTCACCTTTGGGATCCCTATAAAGAGATGGTGAGATAAGAGAGATACGAGATATCCAATTATATTTTAAGACATTTATTAGAGAGTTTGGGCCATATGGGCCTCATGTAGTCAGTATTATTGGCTACATGTATATCTTAGACATCATAAGGAATGATTTTTTGGATGAGCTGCATAATGATCTCATACTTTCATCACTTACCTAGACCTTATACATTGTAATTGATAATTAAAATATGATAAATAAAGAGAATAGTTTTTTATAATATCATAAATTTATTTTCTATGTGGATAAGGACATGGGGCGTGATAAATTTGTGGTTCTTATAGTGAATAAGTAAAAATAAAAGGGGATGAGAACTCATAGAATTTCTAAATATCCTGAGCACTATCCTTCAAAGAAGAGTATGATCTAGATGCATGGAGAGGATAAGGTTTATGTATAGTTTACATGTGGCATGCCATACCGTTGGAAGAGGAACAACACCCCTAAGAAAGGGGTAGCTAATAGTGCATTCACTATCAAGTGTAATCCTTCAATATGTACAAATTGTGTATTAGACATATACTTTACTGCTCACACCTATATCATTATATAGGAACCAATTATATATTGAATGATTGATAGAGGTAAGGAGGATCTGTAAGATTATAATAGTGAATGTATTGTAGCTCTAGACATTGGTAACTACCAAATTCCATTGAAAATAGGAATGATTTTCGTTTTAAATTATTATTATTATGTACCAATGGTAACCAAAAACATAATATTTGAATCATTCCAATATTTTGATGGGTTTATATTCATGTTTGGAAATAAAAGTTGATTATTTTAAAAAAACATCATATGTTATGGTATGGAACATTTAAATAATGGTATTTAAGTATTAAATTATGAAATCCAAGTGTTGATAGTTTATAAAGATTCCCATTCACATGAATCATATAACACCAATCTATGGTACTGCTGCTTTGTTCATTTAAATGAGAAGGTTCTGAAAAATATCTATGAAGATGGTTATTCAGACTCATATGATCTAAAAACACTTGAAATATGTCATGCATGATTAATAATGAATTAGATAATCTTCATGGAAAGAGTTTAAAGTACTTAGATTGGATCGGGGTGGTGAATATATTAACCAAGAGTTTAACAACTTTCTATGAGATTTTGTGAATATATATCAACTCACTCAAATATACATAAAATTGTTGAATGGTGTCAGTGAAGGGTCGAATTATATGTTGTTAGAAATTATAATATTGAAGATTATTAATAAAAATCTTAAATTATCCTTTTATGGATATGCATTTCAAATTTAGGCATACACATTAAACTGAGTACCAAATAAAGAATAAATGGAATTACCTTTGAGTTATTGATTGGAATGAATCTTGATTGGTGATAAAAACATGAATAAGGTTATGAGGAATTTTTGAGGCCTTTAGAGGAAAGAAAATATCACTAGAGGCACAGAATTTTTCATTATAAGGTATCCCATGGAAGCAATGTGATACTATCAATACAACCCCTCACACAAGATTGTGAGTATAAAAAGATAATCCATATTTCCTAATAAGGTTAAAATACAAAAAAGGATAGTGGGAGAAAGGTTAACATTAGTAATGTTGATGATTAAGAAACAAAAGAGTCATAATAAGAATAGGTTCCACAACTCATCATGGAAGAAGTTGTTCCGAAAACAAATGTGGTGTGTAGGAGCACAAGAGAGGTACAAGGACCATAGAGTTAAGGTTTTATATTCACTAAAAATGGTTACTCGTTATTGATTGAAAATGATGAACCTCTATCCTAAAAATAGGAAGAAGAGAGATCATATGTTCTATGATGGAAAAAAATATATGAATTCTGAAATGGATTCCATGTATCAGAACCTTGTTTGGGTTCTGATCGATGCTCTAGTTGATGTAAATCCCACATGGTTCCAATGGTTATTCAAGGGAAAAATATAAATTTTAGGTCACTTAAATAACTATAAATAAAGTATAATTGATAAAAAAATTTCATTTAATAATGGAATAGACTATGATGAAAAAATTCAACCAGTTTCCATGTTTATGTCCACAAGAATTAAACATGATACAGAAGCTACCATGACTATGATATTTGGAAGATGGATGTCAAAACTATATTCCTTAATGGGATCCTTTAGGAAGGTGTCTAATGAAACAAGCAAATAGTTTTATGAAACCAAGTGATTCCCAAAAATATTTTTATGTTGCAGAGATCCATTTATGGATTTAATCAAGTATCTAGGTCATAGAACATTCGATTCAATGAATCTATAAAATAATTTAGTTTCATTAAGAATGATTTCAATCCATGGGTTTAAAATATTATTATTGGAAATATATTATTTATAATATTAGTATATGTTGATATATTATTACTAATTTGATATGAAATACTAGTCTTACAATCAATTAAAGACTTGTTAAACAAGTGTTTCTCCATGAATGAAGAGGGTAAATTAGCATATATTATAGCGATCAAGATCATTAATGATAGATTCAATTGGATTCTTAGAATAAGTCAATGTACACATGTTGACCAGATACTAAATATATTTATAATGGAACAACCTAGGAGGGGATTGGTTCTATTGTCACATGGTTTACATATTTCTATGAAAAAGTGTCCTCCAATACAATATGAGAAAAGAAGAATGATAAATATCCCACATGCTTCACCAAGAGAATCAATCACATATTCCATGTTATGTACTAGACATGATGTTTCCTTTGCATTAATCACGGTAGGAAGACTTCAAGTTGATCTACGAGAACAACATTGGTATGTTTTTAAGTCTATGTATATGCGAATTACTATGAATATGTTCTTGGTATATGGAGGAGATGAAGATCTAGTCATCAGGGGTTATACAGATGACAATTTTTAGATAGATTAGTAGGGTCTAATGTCATAGTCAGTATATGTTTTCTGTCTCAATGAAGGATTTGTGAGCTTGAAGAGTTCAAATAATCTAGTTGTCACTAATTATATATTAGATTCAAATTATATAGTGGCCACTGATGCAACCAAATAATCAATTAGGATACAGAACCTTGTCTATGAAATTGAAGTTGTACCTAGCATTAAAGACCCTATCACATTGTATTGTGATAATACTACAATGGTGGACCATTCAATAGTTCTAAGGTCACTCCAACGAACAACTAATATAATTTAAAATTATCACCTATTGATGAATTTTTATTAGTGAGGGAAAATTTTAGTTAGAATATTTACCATGGAAAATAATTTGGTAGACCCAATGACTAAATGCCTATGTTAGTAGAAGCGTTGTATCATGTGAGAGCTAGAAGACTGAAGTTTGTTATGAGTTGGCTCTATTTCATGTGGGAGTTTGTTGGAGTTGGTTTCATAGAACCAACTTCAGTGAACATTATAATAATATGAATTCATAGTTTTATTAATATTAATAAACTCTTTATCACATCATGGTTGTTTTTATGCATAACACAGAATGTGATAATATCATAAGAGTAGCTGTCACACAAAAAGGATATAGTAGTCCCCTATTATAATGAGAACCCAAAAGTAAAATGAGAATATTCTTAAATATATGTTATATAGTACGATGAAATTATTTGAGCGATATAATTGATACATGATATTAGGGGTGAAGACTCATAGGAATTTGAGACACCATCTCATGGTGTATGTCATTCGTAATATACAATGTAGGATATTATGAGAACAAGGCCAGCCAGTAGGAAACCAAATTTACATGTATCATTGGAGGTTCCCATATGCGTACATTTATATTTATCTATATACATTGACATTATTATTAATGGGTATTATGAGGTGTGTACTATAATGTATTTATGAAAACCGCGACTGAGTGAATGGCCTAAAGGCCTATATTTTTATGGATTTTGGATAAGCCCTCTTTTAAGGATAAAGGGGGGGAAAGCACAAACTTAAAGGACTTTAGGACATAAGAAAAATAAAAAAATATGTCGGTCGAAACCCATAACATGTCTACATATACTTTCCCATTCCAAGCATCAAAATCGTTAAGGAATGCATCCACTAGAGCAAAGATGCTGAACAAGCTATCCCGTAAAAAAATGCACGATCTAGAAACCGATTGCAGCGCCATACCCTCTCAATCATCAAATTCCAAAAAACCATGAACGGAGAAGGCATCCAACTATGTCCTCATCTGAAGAAATTCTTGTAGACTATCTGGGTTCCCCGGTATGAATGAGAAATTACGAGTCCATGAAACCACCATCAATGAAATTCCATGACAAATCCAACCACACGCCACATGAAATGCCGCCACCACCACTGCAATGGCCTGAAAGAAATTCCATAGGTCAAGATTTCAAGACATCATCATCTAGGACTATATGGATTGGAATCATGCCAAGGGAGAATCAACGATGGGGGGATCTGAGTAGTCATGAACTAGAAACGCTGCTCTGGGCATGGATCTACTATGATTAGACAAAATATCAACCTCAACCTTGTTCCAAAGAAGTCTTGTTGCGAAGGAAAGAAAATAAACATGAAAATGTAGAGGAGGAACAACAACGTTAAAGCAGGACACCCAAAAAACCACTAGATTCACATCCAATCGAATGAAATTCGGAAACACCAAAGAAAACCACCAATAAAACCTAACAACAGTCGAATCGCAGAACCTACCCCCCTCTAAGGAATCGTAGATCAGATTATTGTCCATAGTAAAAACCATTCATAGGAATCTAGGTCACGACACACACACACACACACCGATCTAGATCCACTTTGACGACCCCAGAGGTGCACCGAACTGATCTCGGAACCGCGTCGAACTACAATGATGATGGAAGGGTGTTCCGTACAATGCCAGAGCAACCCTAAGGAATCTTCAATGAGATGCCTTTTTCAGAGTTGGGAGTTGGAACCTTTAATACCAGAATGGGGTCAGGTGAAGCCCATTGGATCTAGTCGTTCCATACTGAGTCGAGTGCCGAAAGAGACATCAACACTAAGAACAGAAGTCGGAGACTGAACCCCATAATATTTAGACATTCCACGTCAAGCCAGACCACATGCATGATGAGTTGAGACTAGAGATTCCACAGGCTGATCTAGCCCAGAGGTGGAAGGGGAAGAAGAAAAGAAGGGAAACACTAGTCTTCGTGGATGAGGGAGGAGGCACCACTCAGAGGCCTCGAAAAATATCTGTCTTTTGTGAGGTAGGATACATTTGATACATCACAATTAATATTGCATTAATGAATAAAGTGATAAAAGATTTTCACTTACGTTCTTTAATGTAAGTTGATATCTCATACCCCTTGATAGAAATGATATATCCTAAAAAAATCCATGACTATAGTGTTTGACAGCTAAGTTTGATTTACAAGATGTCAATGAAAGAGACATCAAGCACATAAGTTGACACCACAAACATGCAACCATCTTGATTAATGATATTGGGTTAAAGGGATTATATTACATAGTAATCATCTATATAAGGTATTATTTTACTGGGACATTAACTCATTTATCTATGGGTTCCTTGGAATTTTCATAGACTCTAACCATAGAAATTAGGCTGCATCGACTAATGCCATTGAGAAATAGGCTGATATGGTCACTCACTAAGTGTATCTAGAATCATTTTTAAATAATATATTATTATATATTATTTAGAAAGATGAATAAACATAATTCTAACATGTGATTTAAAAATTACTTATGTTTTCTGGATCAGAGGTATTTTGTCACTAGTTATTTGTGAGAATATAATGTGCGTGGAATATTTATAAAATATTTAGGTGGTGTTTAATGAATATAATATTTAATTATTTATTGAATAATAATTTAGAAATATTTATTTATTTAATAAATACTAATATTTCAGGGTCTGATAAATAATATGGTGGAATGACAGACTGAGTTTTAGTTCCAGTTAGAAATAATATATATTGAATATTATTTGATTAAATAATATTTAATTTAATTATTTAGTAGAGTGCATGCCAAGGAAATAATAATTTTACTATTATTTTAAAAATGGGGTTCCCCAATTGATTAAATAAATATTAAATGGAACTTCTGAAAAAAATTATAAATAAACCGTAGTTGATTTAAAATACAATTATATTATTTTCCAAGAAATCCAATTCATTTGTTTTGTTTTTGCAAATTTTTTTTGAAGAATCATCTCAATCCTTATAGATCTACAATCTCCAAGAAAAAATCTAAGAATTTATAGAGATCTTTCTCGTCTGCCACTCTCAAGTCTAGAGATATCATGGAGAACACTTTGTAAGAGATTCTTGGTGTGATCAATGGCAGACGACACACGTAATAGAATTTACAATGGTAGAACCTGAATATTCCTTTAGCAATATTAATATATTTTTGGAAGACATGTGGATCACCAATAAATGGAATCCACTATTTATTCCTATAATGTAATCAATATACAAAATAATATGTTGTCATGTCCATAAACAAAGAAATAATTCACAAAAGGTAATTATTTAATAATATGTTCTGACATTATATCCCTTTTCTGGTTTTCTATTATTTAAATACATTAATCACCACATTTATCATTTTGAAAATCTCAGATTCATCATTGATGATCATAAAAAATAAATGATGGGTATGACCCATTGCATACTTCTACTACCCCTGGAACATACATAGAGCTCGGTGAAGAACAATGAAAAATTTAAGAACAATGAATGAATGAGGAGACAAACATCTTTGTAGCAGAATCACTTATCTTTAGAGTCAAAATATATAACTATATAGTTTTATGCACCAGAATCACATTGTTTTTCATCCCATTTACTGATCAAAAATGATGATTTTGTTGATGAATCCTCCACTAGATGAACTATTCGAGTGAATAATGAAATATTAAAAATAATGAATGATGAGAAATATCTATCCATCATAAAAAACTATTGATCCGATATTGAGGAATTTTTATCTGATTTTTTTTATATTTTAAATACAATGATTGAAATGAGGATAATTTTTATAACTATCAGATAAACAATTTTTGTAGTTTTATATTTTCTAATTTTATTGTGACAACCTAGTATTATTGTTTTGATGTTTATTTTTTTTCTATTGTGTATTATTTTTTGTAAGGATGGTTGTGTTCTGGTCAAAGACCAGAACAGTAAAATTTATTCAAAAAAGTAAGGAGTACAAGGGGAAACTACATGAGACAAAAAGTTGGAACTTTTTTGGTGTCTCTAATATAATAAGGAAGAAAATATGAAGGAAGTCCATTCCTCCAAATAACATCATGAGGATATCCCCTATTGGAAATACTATCGACAATCTTAATCCCTTCACAGTTGGTGTGAGTGACAAAAAAATTGAGATTCCAGAGCGAGTTAAGACAATCAATCCATCCGGATGTGAGAGTCCAAGCAAGAAGAGAAACACCATTCAAAATTTCTTACACAATAGTTTTAGAGTCGCTCTTAATCCAAATGTTGTTCCAGTTGTGCTTTTATTTAAAATTTTCAAGGATATGTTTTGATCATTTATGACCATTGATTCTATCTGTGAGCATATATGTGTGTATTTTTTTATTTTTTTTTCTAAAATATATTTATTTGAAACATTTTATTATATATATATATATTAATATTTTATTATTTCTATTTTAATTTCCAATTTATCTATAAATCATTGATTTGATCAATTTTACATTATTTCATTGAACTCCACTGTGTTGGATGGGTTTTTCTGTAGCAAGGGTAGCACACCATGGGGATTATCCCATTTCATCATAAAATAAAGAATTATCACCAAGAATGCTATTGTGGATTCCCACACATAGAGGTAAGATTACTTTACGATAGATGCACTGACCAATAAAAGGATCCCCATCGATTTTATAATTTTATATCTCTATACTAGATCCTTACAGCACGACTATAACACCATTATTAGTGGAGACACCATGTATCTTGACCAATTCCCCTCCAAACTACTCCCCCTTTTGAATAAAAAGAAATTTTTTCAGTAAGGATCATTAAAAGTTTTTATATGAATATTATTATAAAAATTTATGATATATATACTTTTTATTAATTACCTGACTATTATTAAATAATTTCTATAAATATATTTCAAACTAATTTTATAAAATAATCCAAAAAATAAGATTTATTAATTTAAATAATTTTTAAAAAAATAAAAGGCTGAATAATTTAAATTTTTTAAATATTTATTTAATCATTATTATATGTATTTACCAAAAAAATAAACATAATTATATATAAAATTATGTTTAAAATTAATAAAAGAATTAGAATGGTTTAATTTCAAGTAAAAACGTCATTCTAACATTAAGATAGTGGTTGTTTTCTAAAATTATGTGGGTTAGAGGATGTATGAAGAACAGAATGCGATTTGATGTTAAGGCGATGAATGATAGTCAAGGAAATCACATCATACCCTAGCATGTGAGAGGGAATATGAGCTCGCACCTGTCCCATCCTTGAATCCCTCCTCATAGAATGTATAATTAGGAAGATGAATCTAGGAGAACCTATAATTATACATGAATCCATTTCATCATCCTAAGCATGACATGAATATGATAAAAGAACTCACTACTAAGAATTTCTAATTCCCCCCCCCCTCAATCAGGGGAATGCCATTGTAGGTCACTATTGGGTATCAATAGAGACTTATGAAGCTAGTTTCAATCATTAAAAACTGAAAAACCTATCGTTTCCCCATACCACATGAAAACCTTTCCATAAAAACCCTATCATCCATGGCCTTCCATCCTCTCCCTCACCACACCAACCATTTCCTCTGACTCCCTCTTGCTCTAACTCCCTCTCCCTCCACGACTTCCCTCCCCACCAACACCTCTGCCTCTTCCTCCCTCACCATGACTCCATCTCCTCATGTCTCTCCCATCACCAACATTCGAACTCTTAATAGTGCACCACCCATAATCCCTCATAGCCACCCATCCCTCTCACCTCAAACTACCCATCCCTGAATCCCCATCTGATAGCCTCCACCTCCCCTACCTCCGATCAAAACTCTACTTCTTCCTCAGCTCCACCATACGGTTTTCTCCATATGAGATTCTCCACCTCCCCATAATTTTCTCCCTTCATAATATCATTTTATCCCCATTATTTTCAGTTAGTATCCATCTTCCATGATTTTTTAATGTCTGATTTGAAACCCTATTTTCATTTCTTATTTTTTATCATGATTATTACTTTTGATATTGTGAAAATGGATTCATTATTCACACTAATAATTTATAATTGATTAATGGTATCACCTATGTTGATTATACATTACTTAGGATTTATTATTTTCATTATTCCATTGCCCTGGTTTATCTATTTTCATCCATGAATTTGATTTCAGGTGATGAGAATACTTAGGTTAGTTTTTATTCATTTTCTAAACATCCTATAATTTTTTTTGAACCCTATAAATTTTCATATATAAAATAACAGATTTTCATTTTACATATATAATTTATTTAGTAATATGTTCATAACTTCTATTACATGCATGAATTTGTGAAATATGAAAATGTCATTAGGCGATATGTGCTTTCTTTAAAAGTGTTCTTTGCATTAATTATTATGTTAATTGTATTGTTTTATAAAATTTATTTCTTTTATAATCTCAATTATGTATTAGCATCTATATCAATGACCATATTTGAAATTCTAATACAATTTGGTGGGTTACCATTCCTTATATTTTCGCTATTCCAGAACAGAAATGTTATTTAATTGGTATTTTTTCGTTCAATTAAGAAGGTGACGTCATTTCTGTTTCTCATGATCCAGGGATTATTGGTTTATTACCAGAAACATTATTCATTGAATAAGATACATGTGAGGTATATATAATAATAATAATAATTATAGTTAATGGTTATTGTTTTTTACTACCACCCCTTGTAATTAGTTTTTGTATATATTGTGTTCTTAAATGAAAATATGGTTTCTTTGTAGGAAAATTGTGTATTATGTCATTGGGATTGAAGTGTGATTCATGTTTTTTGATTTAAATGATGATATAAATGTTCAAAAATGATGTTGAATAAGATCACTTTTAATCATATTACCTTTAAGTCCCTATTGACTAGATTATGTATTTCATAGATAATAGAGGTTGCAGGGCGAGGTTATCCTAGACGAATCCACATCTACATGAAATATCTATCATTTGGTTCTATATTTTTCTCTTTATTATGAATTCCGTAATTTTATTTACAGGGTTTTGATTTCCGGAACATCTATCAAATAGATTGCACAAATCACTAACTTTTATTGGTTATTTTTATGTGTGTGACATAAATAAATATATTAATTAATTCATGTATATCAAAATGCATTATATTTTAGTATGATTTTTAATTCATGCCTTTTGCACGAAAACATAACTTATAGGTATATCATGAATGTATATTATTCTCTTTGAAAATATTGATTTCATCAGAAAATACGAATTTGAGATATTATTTATATAGGATCAAGGTACATTCCCTATAACCCCATCCAAATCACAATGAAAATAGTTATTCCCCCTATCAAAATTAAAACATGACCCAAAATTACATCTATAAATATATTTTATTTCCCTTAATAATAACATATTTCAACCACATATCATTAATTCGTTTGGTAACTAATTAGTTTACTCTTATACTTCTTTTGCATTAAGAAATCTCTCCATGTCCTTAATATGAACATCATTCATAGACTTGAGTGTTTTAATCTCATTTTAAAAGTTATTTTATTTGTAAACTTCATTTTATACAGGGGGATCCTCAAGGGATTAAATAAATATTGAACGTAACTTATGAAAATATTTATTTATAAACCGTAGTAGTATTCAAATGCAATTATATTATTTTCCAAGAGAGACAATTCATTTGTGAACAAAAAATTTATATAATCCTCTCAAGCCCTATATATCTTCAATCTCCAATAAGACATATATGAATGTAGGGAGATAATTATTTTCTACCACTATGATGTCTAGAGAGATCATGGAAAACACTTTGGAAGAGATTATTGGTGTGATGAAAGGCGAATGACACCCGCGATAGGATTTACCATGATAGAACCTGGATATTCCTTCAGAAACATTAATATATTTTTGGATCACATATGGATTACCACTAGAGGGAATCCACTATTTATTCCTACAATATAATGATGGTAACAAATAAGTATGTTGTCATATCCATCAACAAATAAATAATTCACGCAAGGTAATTATTTAATATATTAAATAAATTATAAATTTTATGTGATGAAATTTAACTTGGTTCCGACATTATATCCCTTTTATAGTATTAATGATTCAACTACGATTATCACCACGTTTATCATTGTGTAAATTTCAGAATTATCATTGATGATCATAATAATGAAATGTTGGGTATGACCCATTGCAAACATCCATTGTTCCTAGAACCTATATAGAGATTGGTTAAGAACATTGAAAAATTTAAGAAAAATTTATATCTGACGATACAAACATATTGGAAGCAAACTCACATATAATAAAATTCAAACAATCTAACTACTGAGTCTTATCCATCCATATATCATGGTTTTTCATCATTTTTAATGAACTTAAATGATGATTTAGTTGATGAGTCCTCCACTAGATGACCTATTCGAGTGAATAAAGAAAAATTAAAAAGAAACAATGACGAGAAATATCAATCCATGATAAAAAACTATTCATCTAATATTGAGGAATTATTATCATTTTTTTAGTATTTAAAAAAAATGATTGAAGCGAGGATAATTTTATTAATTATAAGATCAATAGATTTTTTAGTTTTATATTTTTTTATTTTATTGTGATAACCAAGTATTATTGTTGTGATGTTGAATTTGTTTTCTCTGTTGGGTTTAGTGCATTATCATATGGTAATTTTATGTCTTAGTGTTTTGTTGTTTAATCCTGTATTTGGGCTTTGTTAGTTCATCTCTTTCTAATCACTTTAATTTAATATTTTCTATGATATGTTTTGATTACTTATGACCATAAATTATATGTGTGAGCACATATGTGTGTTTTTTGTTATGTTTTTTTATAAAATGTATTTATTGGAAACATTTTATTATATATATATATATATATTAAAATTCTGTTGGTTATATTTTAATTCCCAATTTTCTATAAATCATCGATATGATCTATTTTAAATTTTTGCATCGAACTCTACATTGTTGGATGGGTTTTTTTGGCAGCAAGTGTAGAACAACATGGGGAGTAGCCTATTTCATCATAAAATGCAGAATGATCACCAAACATGGTATTGAGGTTTTCTACACATAGAGGGAGGAGAACATTATAATAGATACACTGACCAGTAAAGGGATCCCCATCGATTGTATAATTTTATACCAATATACTAGATCAATACTGCAAGACTGTTACACTATTTTTAGTAGAGACACCATAGATCTTGACCACTTCCCCTCCAAACTGGGCCCCCTTTTGAATAATAAGATATTTTTTGAGTGAGGATCACTAAAACATTCTATATGAATATTATTATAAACATTTATGATATATATAGCATTTTATTAATTACTTGAATAATATTATATAATTTCTATATATATATATATTTAAAACTAGTTTGGTAAAATAATAGTAAAAATAAAATATATTTTTTAAAAAAAATATTTTAAAATAAAAAGATGAATAATTTATTTTTTTAAATATTTAAATATACAATATTAAATGTTTTATAAAAAATAAAAAATTTATATAATAATATATAAATTTATATTTATAATTAGTAACTGAATTAAAATGGTTTAATTTCAAGTAGAAATGGTGTTTTAACGTTAACATGGGGGGTTTTATTCAAACATTATGTGGTTTGGAAAAGGTATGACGAACAGAATTGGATGTGATGTGAAGGCGATAGAAGGTAGTCAAAAAAATCACTTGAGACCCTACCCTGTGAGAGGGAATCTGAGCTCAAGCCTTACCCATCCCTGAATCCCAGCTCACTAATTATCAAATTAGGAAGATGAATCTAGGAAAACCTGTAATCATACATGAATCCATTTCATCATCCTAAGCATGATATGAATATGATACAAGCACTCACTACTAGAAATTTGGGATTTTCACCCCCTAAATCAGACAAATTTCATTAGAAGACACTATTGGGTATCAATAGAGACTTCCGATGCTAGTTTCAATCATTAAAAACTGAAAAATCTATCGTGGCCCCCCTCCCTCATGAAAACCTGCCCATAGAAACCCTATCATCCATGGCCTTCCATCTTCTCCCTCACTGCATCATCCTTTTCCTCCGACTCCATCTTGCTCCAAATCCCTCATCCACCATGAATCCCCTCCCCACCTCCACCTCCACCTCTGCCTCCCTCACCACAAGTCCATCTCCTCTTGTCTCTCCCATCGCCAACTACTGAACTCAGATCTATGTGCCACCCATATATCCTCACCACTGCCCCTCACTCTTACATTAAACTCCCCATCCATGAATCCCCATATGACAACCTCCACCTCCCCTGCCTCCAATCGAAACTATGCTTCTGCCTCAGCTCCCCCATATGGTGTTTTCTATGTGAGCTTCCCCACCTTCCCATCTTTGGCTCCCTACATACTATCATTTTATCCCGATTATTTTTTAGTTAGTATCCATTTGTTTCCAGGATTTTTTAATGTCTGATTTGAATCCATAATTTCATTTCCTATTTTATCGTGATTATTACTTTTGAAATTTTGAAAATGGATTCATTATGCACATTAAAAATTCAAACTTGATAAATGGTATCACCTCTATAAATTATCCATGACTTATGATTTTTGTTTTTCATTATTCTATTTCCTTGGTTTATCTATTTTAATCCATGAATCTGATTTAGGTGATGAGAATACTCAGGTTACTTTTTCTTTATTTACTAAACATTATATAATCATTTTAAAACCTATAATTTATGTGATCTTAAATAACATATTTTCATTTAACCTGTATAATTTATTTTTTAATATGTTTAGAACATCTATTTCATGCACTAATTTTTGAAATCTGAATATTTCATTAGGTGCTATGTGATTTTTTTAAATAGTTTTCTTTTTATTAAATTTTTATGTTAATTTTAGTGTTTTATGAAATGTATTTATTTTATAATTTAAATTATATATTATCACCTATATAAATTAAAATATTTGAAATTCTAATACCATTTGATGGGTTAATGTTCCTTTTAATTTCACTATTCCATAATAGACAAGTTAATTAATTGGTAGTTTTTCATTCAATTGAGCAGGTGATGTCATTTCTATTTCTTAAGATCCAGATATTACTGGTTTATTACCATAAACATTATTCGAGGAATATACTACATGTAAGTTACCTATAATAATCATTATAACAACATTTAATGGTCATTGTTTCCTATTACTACCCCCTTGTAATTAGTTTTTGTATATATTGTGTTATAAAATAAAAATATTGGGTTATTGTAGGAAAAGTGTGTATTATTTCATCGGTATTGAAGTGTGATGCACGTTTTTTAATTTTAATGACGATATTAATGTTCGAAAAAATGAGTATGAATAACTGCACTTTTAATCTTATTGCCTTTAAATCCCTATTTACTGGATTATTTCTTTCAAAGATAATAGAGGTTGGAGGGTGAGGCTATCCTAGATGAATCCATATCCATATGATATATATCTCATTTGGTTCCAAATTTGTCGCTTTATTAGGTAATCCCGAATTTCTGTTTTAGGGTTTTGATTTCAGGAACATCTATCACTCATATTGAAGAAATCACTAACTTTTATTGGTTCTCTTTAAGCATGCGACCTAAAAAATAATTATTAATGAATTCATGGTTACCAAAATCTATTATATTATAGTATGATTTTTAATTGAAGCGTTATTCAAGAAAAAATATCTAATAGGTCTATCATGAATGTATATTATTCTATTTGAAAAGATTTATTTCATAGCTAAATAAAATTTGGAGAGATTATTTATATATGATCAAGGTCCATTCCCTATAACCCCATGTAAATCATAAAGAATATAGTTATTCCCAATATCGAAATTAAAACTTCACCCAAAATGAAATCTATAAATAAATTTCCTTTCCCTTAATAATAGCATATTTCAACTACATATCATTTATTATTTTGGTAACTAATTAGTTTATTCATATTCTTTTATCCATTAATAAATCTCGTTATGTCCATTATATGCTCATCATTCATAGACTTGAGTATTTTAATCTCATTTTCATTGTTAATTTTTTTTGTAAATTGTATATTTGAGAACATGTTTTTTCATAGCTAATATTTATGTGTATTTAAATGATGTTTGTACATATACATATTTTAATTCATATTATATTTTTAAATGGAATAAAATTATTCTAATTTTTTTTAAAAATATAAATAAAATAATATTTTTATAATCTAAATAAATTGAAATAAAAATAGATTGTACCTTGGTATGTGATTCCATTATGTATATGTTTTCATTATCCTATGGTTCATCTCTATCACTATGATCTGAGTCACTTAAAATATATTCAAGGGAACTCCTTGTTTTATCATTAATGTATCCATTACCAACTTCTTCTTATATTTTATCATTCATAATTTTATCCTGACATTTTTTTCTATTATACTTATAACAGAAAACATCACTAGATTTTTTTACCTATTTCAAGTCACCACTTATATCATATTTTACATTAAAATTGTAAAATCAAAGTAATAAAATTTAAAAAATGTAAAAATTACTCACTAATCTATTTTCTATGAAGACATAAAAATCCAAAAATATTGTCATTGTCTAATGAAATAGAAATAAATAAAGAAGGTAACTCAGAATGTGATTCTATAAAGTATAGGTTTTCTTTTTAATATGGTTCATTTATTTAACTATGATATGAGTATTTAACTATTTTTCAAGGTATTATAATTTTTAGTCTTCATGAATTTATTGGGCAATATAATCTAAGTCAATAAAGTTTTCTTGGGAAATATATATTTTTCCTTAACTAACATTTATGTGTATTTATATTGTGCTATATATTTTAAGTGGTTCTTGCTATAATCCACGACCAATGTGCTTTTGAATCAACATGAGGACATGAATTCATATTGCATGATGTATCACCTTCGGGATCTCTATAATGAGAAGGTGAGATAAGAGAGATACGAGATATCCAATTCATTTTTTACATATATGAATAGAGAGTTTGTGCCATCCGGGACTTATCTAGTCATGATTTTTGGATACATGGAATGCTTAGATCATAAGGAATACCTTTCGAGATGAGTTGCATAATGATATCATATTTTCATCACATCCCTAGTCCATATCCATTATTATTGATAATTAAAATATGTTAAATAATGAGAATAATATTTTAGAACATCAAACATTTATTTTCCAAGAAAATAAGGAGATGGTACGTGATAAAAATGTTGTTTATAGTGAATAAGATCCAAGAAAAGGGGCCCAGAACTCATAGAAATTCTAAATCTCCTGAGGACCATCCTTCCAAGAAGAGGATGATCTTGAGGAATGGGAAGGGAAACATAATCAATATATTTTACATGTGGCAAGACAGTCCACTGAATATGGATCAACACCCATAAACAAGGGGTATCTAATGGTGTATTTGTTATCGAGTTTAATCCTTAAATATGTACAAATTTGGTATTAGAAATATCTTTTATTTCCCAGACATATATCCAAATGTAGGAAACAAGTATATTTTGAATGATTTCTAGAGGAGTGGAAGATTTGAGAGATTGTAATAGTGAATGGAATGTTTCTCTAGAAATTAGTGACTACCAAATTTCACTAAAAATATGAAAGATTTTTTGTTTTAAATGATTATTATTATGTACCAATGGTAAAAAAAACATAATATTTGTATCATTCTTAGATTTGGAGGGGTTTATTTTCATGTTTGGAAATAAAAATTGTTTATTTTAAAAATACAACATATGTTATGGTCTGGAACATTTAAATAATGTTATTTATGTATTAAATTAGTAAAACCAAGTATTGATAGTTTATAAATAATCCCACTCACATGAATTATATAAAACATAGTTATGGAACTAATATTTTGTTCATATAAACGAAAAGGTTCCTAAAAATTTCTATCAATATGGTTATTTAGACTCATATAATCTAAAACAACTTGAAATATTTCATTATTGTTTACAAGGAAAAATCACTGAAACTCCTTTCAATATATATGGTGAAAGGTCTACAAAGCGTATAGGGTTGGTAAAAAATGATATGTGTAGACCATTAATAATTTATGATAGAGGTGGGGATTCTTACATAATTACTTTTACAGCTGACTTGAGTCAATATGGATATGTTTATTTGATGAGGTGTAAGTTTGCGTCCTATGAGAAATTCTCAGTAGTATAGAAGGAATTAGGGAATCAACATGGAAATAAGATAAAGAAGACTATATTGGATCGTGGTGGTGAATATCATAAAGACGATTTTATTGAATTTCATTGAGATTTCATGATTATATATCAACTCACTCTACCATACATACCATATTTGAATGTTTTTAGTGAATGGTATAATTATATGTTTCTAGAAATGATAAGGTCAGTTATTATTCATGAAAATATTCCATTATCCTTTTGGGGATATGCATTCCATGTTGAGGCATACACATTAAATTGAGTACCAAATAATGTGGAAATAGAATTCCATTTGAGTTATTGAGTGGAATGAATCATGTTTTGTCACATAGAGATGTATAAGGTTGTGAGTAATTTCTAATTCATTTAGAGCCAACAAAATAGCACTCGAGGAACACAATTTTTCTTTATTAGTTATCCCATGTATGAAAAGAGATACTATCAATAAAAACCCTCAAAAAAGAATGTGAGAATCACCAGACAAACCATCATTCTTGATAAGGATAAAATCCTTAAAAAAGACAGTGGGAGAAAGATTAACATCAATAATGTTGATGCTTAAGATACAAAAGAGTTGGTATAAGAATAGGTTCCACAACCAATCATAGAAGAAGTAGTTCTGGAAAACTAAGTACTATGTTGGAGCACAAGAGAGGTAAGAGCACCATAGAGTTGAGGTTTTATATTCACTAAAAACGGTTACTAGTTATTGATTGAAAATGATGAACCACTATCCTAAAATAGGAAGAAGAGAAATCAAACTCTATATGATGGAAAAAAGATAAGAATTATAAAAATGGATTTCAAGTATCAAAACCATATTTGGGTTTTGATTGATGCTCTATTTGAGGTAAATCCCACATGGTTGAAATGGGTATTCAAGGAAAAACTAGAAATGTTAGGTCAATTAAATACCTATAATGGAAGTATATTTGATAATTTTTTTTCATTGAATAATTGAATATACTATGATGAAAAAATTCAACCATTCTCCATGTTAAAGTCTAAAAGAATTCGTGTTTATATAAAATCTACCATGAATATGAAATTTGGAATTTGGATGTCAAAACAACATTACTTAATCAGAAACATTAGAAACGTTTCATTAAGAAAAAACCAGAAGGTTTTACGTATCCCGATGATGCCAAAATATACTATCAAGTTGAAGACATCCATTTATGGATTGAGTAAAGTGTCTATGTCACGGAACATTTTATTCAATGAATATACAAAAAAATTTAGTTTCATTAAGAATGAATGCAAGCCATGAGTTTACAATATGTTTAGTAGAAATATTGTTGTTATACTAGTAATATATGTTGATGAAATATTTATAATTTTAAATGACATAAAAATCATACAGTATGTTAAATACATGTTAATCAAGTGTTTCTCCATGAAGGATGTATGTGAAGTAGCCAATATTTTAGTGATCAAGATCATTCATGATAGATTCAAGTGGTTTCTTGGAATAAGTCAAAGTACACATGTTGACTAGATAAAAAAATAGATTTATCATGGAACAACCCAATAGGGGATTGGTTATAGTGTCACATTGTTTAAATATTTCAATGAAAAAGTGTCCTCCAATGAAATATGAGAAAACGGAGAATGATTAAGATCCAATATGCTTCATCAATAGGATAGGTCATGTATTACATGATATGTACTAGAGTAGATGTTTCTTATGCATTAATCATGGTAGGAAGACATCAAGATGATCCTGGATAACAACATTGGTTTGTTGTTAAGTCTATCCTTATGTATCTGAGAATAACTATGAATATGTTCCTTGTATATGGAGGAGATGAGGAGATGGACATCATGGGTTATACAGATGCAAGATTTCAGATAGATCAGTATTGTCTGAAGTCACAGTCAGTGTATGTTTTCTTTCTCAATAAAGGATTTTTGAGATGGAAGAGTTCAAATAATCTAGTTTTCACTAATTATACAGTGTAATCGAAGTATATAGAGTCCACTGATGCAGCCAAAGAATCCATTTGGATATAGAAATTTTTCTACGAACATGATGTGGTAAGTAGCATTGAAGACCATAGCACATTGTATTATGATAATACTATAGTGGAGTCCCTTTCAATAGATCCAAGGTCACACTAACGCATAAATAATTTACTTTTAATGTATCACCTATTGAGTAATTTTTATTAGAGAGGTGATATTTTAGGTAGAATATTACCCATGAAAAATAATTTGGTAGAACCCTGAATAATGGCCTATGTAAATAAGACCATGTTTATCATGTGAGAGTTAGAAGACCGATGGTTTTCAGCAGTTGGCTTTAGTGAAAGTTGGAGTCTTTTGGAGTTGGTTCCTTAGAAAAAACTTTTTCGCACAATATAATAAGTTGTATTCATAGTTTTTTAAAATTAATAAACTCTTTATCACATTATGATTGTTCTTATTCATAACATAGAATGTGATAATATCATAAGAGTAGATGTCCCACAAAAAGGTCATAGTAGTCCACCGTTATGATGAGAACACAGAAGTGAAATGACCCAATTATTAAATATATTTTATATTGTAGGATAAAATTATTTTAGGTAAATAATTGTTACATGCTATTAGGGGTGGACACTCATAGTAATTTGAGGCACCTTCTCATAGTGTATTACCTTCGTAATATCCAGTGTAGGATACTATGCGAACAAGACCATCCAGTAGGAAAACCAAATTTATATGTGTCATTGGAGGTTCCCATAGGCATACATCTATATTTATCCATATACATTAAAATTTTTATTAATGCGTATTATGAGGTTTGTACATTGATGTATTGATGAAAACTGTGATGACTGAGTGAATTGCCTGAAGTCCTATATTTTTATTGATTTTGGACAATCCCTATTTTAAGGATAAGGGGGGGGGGGACCAACACTTCAAGGACATTAGAATATAAACAAAATCATAAAATTATAGTGGTTTCCACCCAGAACAAGACAACATAGAATTAACCCTTCCCAGTATCAAAATTGTTAAGGCATGCCTCCATGAATTCGTGGTTTCATAGCAAGCTATCCCATAAAAAAATGCACAAGCCCTAAATCTGTGGTATTTCCATAGCCTATCAATCTTAAAAATCCAAAAACCATGCATGGTGATGGAAACTAGATATGTACTTATCTGAAGAAATTCATGTAGACTGCCTGGGTTCCCCAGCATGAAGAAATAATGAGTCCTTGAAACCACCATCAACGACCGTCCTCTAAAAATCCCACAAAAATCTACGAGACATCCCTCCACCATCACTGCAGAGCCTCATAACAAATTTCACGGGTCACAAGTTCGATGCATTTACACATAGGACTATATGTATTAGCGTCATTCCAAGGGATCATCACTGATGGAGGGATATATGTCGTCTTTAACTAGAAATGTTGATCTGGGCATTGATCTATTCCAATCAGACCACAGATGAAACCACACCGGGTTCCGAAGTAGGCTGGTCATGATGGAAATAAAATCAATGTGAAAATACAAAGGAGAAAAAGAATGTCAAAGTAGAACACCCAAAAAACCAGCAGATTCACAGCCAATCAGGTGAAATTCAGGAACACCAAATACAACGACCTACAAAACCTCACATCAATCGAATCACAAAACCTTCCCCCTATAAAGAACCATATGTCATATTATTGTAAAAAACTATAAACCCATTAGAGGCTTCTAGGTTTCAATGGACAAACCGATCTATATCCACACTGATGATGCCGGAAGGTGCACCAAACCAAGATCTGAACCGCACCGAACTGCTTCGTTGATGGAAGGGTGAGTCGTAAAATGTCGGAGCACCACCTAGGAATCATTGATGAGAAGTTGTCATTAGAGTCAGGTTCTAGAACATGGATGAAAGGAATGGGATTCAGAAGAACCCCACCGTATCCTGATGCGCCATTCCTAGCCGAGTGCTAGAATATATCTTGACGCCGAGAAAGAGAGCCAGAGACCGATCCCCTCTAGATCCATACATGCCATGCCAAACCAAACCACATACATTCCGGTTCGAGACCAAAGATGCCACGATCCATCCTATGCTGGAGGGGGAAGGTGAAGAGGAAAACAAGTTAAACCCTATGCTCGGAGGATGAGGGAGGAGGCGCCATTCAGAGGCCGAGAATGACACATGTTTGTTGCAATGTTGGATACATTGGGTACGTCATGAGTAATTTTTCATTAATGAATAATGTGAGAAAAGATTTTCCCTTGTGATATTTAATGTATGTTGATATCTCAAACCCCATTATTTTAATGATATATCCTAAAAAATCCATGGTTATGTTGTTTGATAGATAATTTTAATTTACGAGATGTCAAAAAAGTGACATCAAGCACATAGGTTGACAGCATCGACAGGATGCCATCTTGGTTAAATATATTGGGTTAATGGGATTATATTACACAATAATCATCTACATAAGGTATTGTGTAATTTAGACAATAAATCCTTTATCTTTTTGTGTCGTAGAATGTTTCTAGATTCTAACCATGGAAATTAGGATGCTTTTCCTAATTCCACTTAGAAAGAGGCTGAGATGGTCACTCACTAAGTGTATCTATAATCATAGTTTACTTATATATTATTATATATATTTTTATCATGTTTAATAAACATTATTCCAACATGTGGTTTAAAAATAACTTATGATTTCTGGATCACATGTATTTTATCACAAGTTAAATGATAGAATATAATGTGAGTGGAATATTTATAAAATATTTATGTGTAATTTAAGGAATTTAATATTTCATTATTTATTGGAGAATAATGTAGTGATATATATTTATATAATAGATATTAATTATTCAACGTCTGATAAATATTATGGTGGAATGAAAGACAACATTTTAGTTCCAGTTATAAATAATATATATTGAATATTATTTGGTTAAATAATATGTAATTTAATTCTCTAGTTGAGTTGATGTCAATTAAATAATAATTTTATTATTATTCTATATATGGGGTTCCAAAAGGGATTAAATAAATATTAAAGGGATCTTCTAAAAATATTGATTTATAAACTGTAGCTATATTTGAAGCCAATTATATTATTCTCCATGAGATCTAATTCATTTGGCTTGTTTGTGCACAAAAAATTTGGAGAATCCTATCATGTCTTAGATATCTCTAATATCCATGAAACATTATATGAATTTATGGATATATTTATCTTCCCCCACTCTCTAATATATATAGATCATACCAAACACGTTGGAAGAGATTCTTGGTATGATCAAAGGTGAACGACACAAGTGATAAGATTTACTGTGCTAGTACCTAGATATTCCTTCAGTAACCTTAATATATTTTTGGAATGCGTGTCAATAACCACTCTAAGGAATTCGATATTGATTCCTACAACACAATGGTTGTAAAAATAGCTCTATTTTCATATCTATCAACAAAGAAAATTCACACAAGGTAATTATTTAATAAATTAAATTAATTATAAAGTATATGTGATGTAATTTCACTTGGTTCTGAAGTTATATCCCTTTTCTAATCTTATATTATTCAAATACATTGATCACAAGGTTTATCATTGTGTAAATGTTATATTGATCAATGATGATGATAAAAAATAAACGTTGGGTATGACACATCGTACACTTCTACTGCACCTATAACTTAAATAGAGCATGGTTATGAACATTGAAAAATTTAATAACAATGTATGTCTAATGAGAAAAACAACCTGGATGCAGAATAACATATCATCAAAGTCAAAAAAATCTAACTACTAAGTCTTATCCACCCGAATCTCATTGGTTTTCATCATTTTTAATGAACTAAAATGATTATTTTGTGGATGACTCCTCTATAAGATGACCTTTCCGAGTGAATAAAGAAAAATTAAAAAGAACGAATGATGAGAAATATCAATCAATCATAAATAACTATTGATCTGATATTGAGAAATTTTTATCCGTTTTTTTAATATTTTAATAACAAATATTGAAGCGAGGATAATTTTCCTAATTATTCGATCAATAGTTTTGGTTGTTGAATATTTTCTAATTTTATAGTGAAAAGAAAGTATTATTGTTGTGATGTTGATTTTTTTCTCTGTAGTGTTTAGTGCATTTCATTATGGTTATTTTATGTCATAGTGTTATGTTATTTAATCTAGTATTTGGGAGTTTTTGGTACATTTCATTCTAATTACATTCAATTAAAATTTTAAAGGATATGTTTTGATCATTTATGGCTAGTGATTCTATGTGTGAGAACATATGTGTGTATTTTGTTATGTTTTTTCTAAAATGTATTTATTAGAAACATTTTATTATATATATATATATTAATTTTTTTGGATGTATTTTAATTCCTTATTATTCTATAAATCATTTATATGATCTATTTTATATTTTTTCATTGAACTCCATAATGTTGGATGCATTTTTCTGCAGAAAGGGTAGCACACCATAGGGATTAGCCTATTTCATCATAAAATGCAGAATGATAACCAAACATGGTATTGAGGTTTTCCCCACATAGAGGGATAAGAACCTTATAATAGATACACTGTCTGGTAAAGGGTTCCCCATGGAGTGTATAATTTGATATATATGTACTAGATCCTTCTTGCAAGGCTGTAACACTATTGTTAGTGGAGACAACATCGATCTTGACCACTCCCCCTCTAAACCAGGACCCCTTTTGAATAACAATATACCTTTTAATGAGGATAATTAAAAATTATTATATGAATATTATTAAAACATTTATGATATATATAATTTTTTATTAATTTTATGATTATTATTATATAATTTCTATATATATATATTCAATACTAATTTGATAAAATAATCATGAACATAAAATTTATTTATTTAAATAATTTTTTTTAAAATAAAAAGATGAATAATTTAAAATTTTTAAATTTTTAAATAAAAATTATTAAATTTGTGGACAAAAATAAAAAAATAAATAAACATAATAATATAAAAAATTGTGTTTATAATTAACAACTGAATTAAAATGTGTTATTTTCAAGTAAAAATGGTGTTTTAACGATACGTGGGGGTTTTATTAAAAAGTTTTGTGGTTTGGGGGTGGTATTAAGAATAGAATGGAATTTTATGTGATGGCGTAGAAGGTAGTCAAAGAAATCACTTTAATCCCTAACCTGTGAGAGGGAATATGAGCTCAAGCCCAACCAAACCTTGAATCCACGATCACATAATTTCTAATTATGAAGATGAATCTTGGAGAACCTGTAATAATACATGAATCCATTTCATCATCCACATCATGATATTAATATGATACAAGCACTCACTACTAGAAATTTGGCCTTTTCGCCCCCTGAATTGGGTGAATGCAATTATTGTTCACTATTGGGTAACAATAGAGACTTTTGAAGTTATTTCCAATCCATAAAAACAGAAAAACCTATAGTTACCCCTACCTCATGAAAAAACCACCAACATAAAACCTATCATCCATGGCCTCCCATACTCTCCCTCACCACACTAACCTTTTCCTCCAATTCCCTGTTACTCTGACTCCCTCTCGCTACTTGGCTCCCCTACCCACCTCCACCTCTTCCTCCGCCTCCCTCACCACGACTCCATCTCCCCATGTCTCTCCCATCACCAACCTCTGAACTTGGAACTGTGCGCTACCCATATGCCCTCACTTCCACCCCTCACAATCACCTGAAACTCACCATCCCTGAATCCCCATCTGACAGCCTCCACCTCCGATCGAAACTCTACATCGGCCTCAACTCCCCCATTTGTTCTACTCTATGTGAGATTATCCACCTATCCATATTTGTATCCATACCTACTTTCATTTTATTCCCATTATTTTTAGTTATTCTATGTATTGTTTTCCATGAATTTTTAATGTCTGATTTGAAACCCTAATTTCATTTCCTATTTTTTATCATGATTATTACATTTGAAATTATTAGAATGGATTCATTGTGCACATTAATAATTCAAACATGATAAATGGTATCACCTCTATTGACTATCCATGACCAATTATTTATGATATTCATGATTATATTTCATTGTTTTATTTATTTGTATCCATGGATTTGATTTCAGGTGACGAGAATAATCAGGTTAGTTTTTCTTAATTTTATAAACATTCTATAATTTTTTTGAACCCTATAATTTTTCAGATCTAAAATATCATATTTTCATTTATCCTATATAATTTATTTTTTAATATCTATGTAACTATTATTCCATGAATGAATATGTGAATCTGAATATTTCATTAGGTGATGTGTATTTTTTTAAAATGGTGTTCTTTGTGTTAATGTTTTATCGTAAATGTATTGTTTTATGAAATGTATTTATTTTATAATGTAAATAATTTATTATCATCAATATCAATGACAATATTTTAAATTATAATACCATTTGGTGGGCTATATTTCGTTATAATTTCACTATTCCATAACAATGAAGTTAATTAATCTTTATTTTTTCATTTAATTGAGAAGGTGATGTCATTTTTATTTATTATGATCCATGTATTATTGGAATATTACCATAAATATTATTCAATTAATATGATACATGTTATGTACCTATAATAATCATTATAGTTTTAGTGAATGGTCATTATTTCTTACTATTACCCCCTAGTAATTAGTGTTTGTATATATTGTGTTATAAAATTAAAATATTGTGTTATTATAAGAAAATTGTGTATTATGTCAGAGCAATTGAAGTTTAATATAAGTTACTTGATTTGAATGATTCAATCAATGTTCAGATAAAAATGAAGTTGAATACCACCACTTTTAATCTTATTTCCTTTAAATCCCTATTGATTGGATTATTTCATTCATTAATAATAGAGGTTGTAGGGAGAGGCTATCCTAGACGAATCCAAATCTACATTCTATATCTATAATTTCATTATAGATTTGTCTCTTTACTAGGTAATCAATATTTTCAGTTTTAGGGTTTTCATTTCACGAACTGCTATCACTCATATTGCACATGTCACTAACTTTTATAGGTTCTATTTAAGCATGCGACTTAAAAAAATATATATTAATGAATTCATTGTTTTCAAAATCTATTATATTCCAGTATGATTTTCCATTCATACCTTATGTATGAAAACATATCTGATAGGTATATCATGATTGTATACTATTCTCTTTGAAAATATTGATTTCATAGGTAAATAAAAATTGGATATATTATTTATATAAGATCGAGGTCCATTCCCAATAACCCCATCTAAATTTATGAGAAAATAGTTATATCCCATATCAAAATAAAAACATGACCCAAAATGAATTATAAGAATACATTTACTTTCCCTTAATAATAACACATTTCAACCAAATATAATTTATTCTTTTGGTAACTAATTAGTTTATTCTTATTCATTTATCCTTTTTGAAATCTTTTTATGTTTTTTATTTTGTTATAATTAATATACTTGAGTGTTTTAATCTCATTTTCAAAGTTAATTTTTTGTAAATTTTATTTTTAAGAACATATTTTTCCGTATCTAACATTTATGTATATTTATAATATGGTTGTACATATCCTTAATTTAATTCAAAATATTTTTTTAAATGGAATAAAATTATTCTATTTTAAAAGAAGGAATATAAATACAATATCATTTTCATCATATAAATATATAGAAATTTATATATATGGTACCTTCGTATGTGATTCCATAAAGTATAAGTTTTCTTTCTCCTATGTTTCATCTCTATCACCTTGATCTTAGCCACATAAATTTTCTTCAATGGATCTCCATGTTTTATTATATATTCATATTTTACTATTTCATAATATGTTCTTCAAAATCTTATGATTAAATCTGTTTTAGGATATTATTAAATTAATCCATAAATTTTCCTTATATTAAATCAAAAAATTATATTATTATTAAAAACACCAGTGTGGATATCTCCAACTCAGTAAGAACGAAATATTTGATTAAATATAATGTTTTTTTTGAATTCTATGAATCCAATGATCATCATTTTCAGTCTTGTAGATATAGAGTTTATGTTATTCTCAATGATAATATAGGATCCCTCTCTATTGTTTAATTTCAAAAACAAGGTATGATGTTAACAGAAAATCTCATGTATGATCTTAGAGAGAAACTATTTTATTTAATTATTCAACTATCAATATACTATATATATTTTGATATGACTTAAAATATTAAAATGAAAATCCATTCTTTCATATAGAATAATAATTGGTTTCCCTCTATATCTAATTATTTTTGAAATACAAACAATTCCTAACATTATCGTTTGGTCAATGGATTAATATCGATTTCTATAAATTATTTCTATGAGATAAATTGTGGGGATGTGTTTTTCATTATAAAATATGGAAAACATGTTTAGAATTTTATTTTTCTCTTCTAAAATTATTTTTAGTGACATAGTTGTTTCGGTGCGGATGTGCGTCGGGTTTCTGTTCTGACGCTGTTCCGCCAGGACGCGTTCACGCGTGCGCCCGTCGGACCGAGGGGATGGGCGCACGGCTTGTGGCCCCGCAGTCCCGCTTTCCAAAGGCGGGCGGTATCCGTCACTTATTCAGGGGCGTCTGCTCCTTGATCGAAACTGGGATGATGGGATGTCGGCTCCTCCTTCCGTGGACGTCTCCTCGGAACTCGTTGCCTAATCCGGGTCTCCCTCATAGATTTAAGACGTGCTCGTGAATCTCGTTCCCGGCGCCATGTCTCCATGGACACCGGTTAATTACGCTGCTTCCGCCCAGACACTCCAAAGAGTCTGGTCGGGGCAGCAACCTGCGGTGAGGAGACCGGGTAGCTCTGGGTGTTGGGGGCGTGCCTTAACACTGCGGCTCTGCATGTCTGCCTTCCGTCCCTAATAGGGCTTCTCGAAGGCATGATGGCCTGAGGCATCCCGCGCTGGGTGCGGGGAACTGTGTTACCTGAGGTTTTCCTCAGCTTCCCATGTTTAACACGAGGTATGCCGCGAGTTTAACGTCCAGCGGGGACGACATCGGACTGATCAACACGAGAAGTGGATCAGATGACAGAACCCCTTGCGGGGAACTTCCGACGCTGGGGCCAACACATGGGCGGCTTCCTGAGTGAAGTGGAGTGGAATGAAATGTCATGACCCCACCGGGATGTGGCGGCTCGGGTAAGGATTAGGATGGATGATGGAGTGAAGAACTTGGACCCCGTAGGGGCTTCCTACGTACCGCGCGTTAGCGCGGATCAAAGTCAGCGTAGTTCGGATATACAGTTTAACGTCATGCTGGACGTTGGAAGGAGAAATAGAAAAAGGTAGTGGGGAAGCACAATGGAGATACACATGTGCAGTCCCCCACAAGGGCGGATTCATAGGTGAATCGATGCAAGTGTGAACCCGGGAGGGGTCCACTGATGGACGAACCGACGTGAATACGACCGGGACGACCAGGTGGTGGGCTTGAACCTCGGAGAGGATTCCTACGTACCCTGTTTAGGAGACATGGATCAAAGTCCACGTAGTTCGTTCTGTCGGGACATACGCACTGAGGCAGCCCAGATGTGGCAAAGCTCAGTTGGAGAGGGACTTGGGCCGAAGGTGAGAGACCTCGATCCCTGTCACGCCCTCTACTGGCTTCGGCAGTGGGGAAGCACAATGGAGATACACACGTGCAGTCTCCCACAAGAGAGGATTCATAGGTGAATCGACGCAAGCGTGAACCCGGGAGGGGTCCACTGATGGACGAACCGACGTGAATACGACCGGGACGACCAGGTGGTGAGCTTGAACCTCGGAGAGGCTTCCTACGTACCCTGTTTAGGAGACAGGGATCAAAGTCCACGTAGTACATTTGGTTTGTAATATTCTACCCCCGTGGGCGAAGGCCACTCCAATCATGACATCCCTGTAGAGACGAGCGGGTGGGGGCCACATCCAAACCGGGAGGGGGACCCTGCGTGCGAGGCACGGGATCAGGCGATGCGAACGGTTTAACGTCTTGCCGGACGAAGTACAGTTTAACGTCGTGTGTTGAGGACGAAGTGAACGGTTTAACGTCTTGACGGATGAAGTACAGTTTAACGTCGTGTGTCGAGGATAAAGATGCTTGGCCGTTTAACGTCTTGTAGCGCGGACGAAGATGCTTGGCAGTTTAACGTCTTGTCGGGCGGACAAAGATGGTGCCGCCGATGGGTCTGTGTCACTTCGTGCGAGCCTGGAGGGCCGCACAGGAAGACAACACACGTTGCGGGCACCCAGGATGAGGATCATCGGGTGCCACGCAGGCGGGTACCCTCAGGGGGTCAAGGGGGGCGACCCCGGTGGATTGCGCGCAAAAGAGGAGCTTGGCGCGCAATACCGCGGGTCGGCGTGCAAATGGGCGGGTTGGCGCGCAATTGGGCCATCGCTTTGCATGCGGAAGATGGAGATTGCGCGCACTGGGCCCCGGATAGCACGTGGGGGCAACGGCTCATTCTTTAAGGAATGACCACTTAGCAAAGGGGGGTGCGCGCAATCGGGCTGGATTGCGCGCACCCAGGGGAAATTGCGCGCAAGAGGCTTCTTTTGCGCGCGAAGGCCTTTGGGTGAAGAGTTGTTCAAAGGAATGGAGCCAAAGGGATTGCGCGTGAAGGCGAATCCCGAGGCTTTATTGCGCGAAAAAAAGGAGGTTACCTGAAGATCAGCATTGCGCGCGGAAGGGGTTGGATTGCGCGAACGAGCGACTCTTCGAATTCCGACAACCTCTAAAACGTCGAGGGTCGCCTTATATTTATAGGCAACCCCGGGCGCAAAATCCGGTTCGCGGGCACGCAATTTCCTTCGCGGGCGCGGAATCGGGCCCGGCGCGCAAGGGAGTCGCGTGAGCCACGGGCGCGCAAAATTGCGCGCCGGCCCAGCGCATTGCGCGCATCCCGGGAGGATTGCGCGCCTTACTTCAACTTTGCGCGCGGGTCTCCAAAATTCCGCGCAAGGCCTCCGGGCCCTCCGAAAAATGCTTCTGACTCCAAATATGACCTCGCTTTCCGCATCCGGAGCTTCGTTTGGGAATAACGTACTTTTCCGGCATCTACAAAAGCCCCCCCTCGGAATCTGATCGGCGAGAGGTCGCAACGATCGGGTTCCGAGGGAGACGCCGGAATGCCGAAGTCCTGGGTGGCGCGGGACTGTGGCGCGCAAAAAGGGCGTCTGGCGCGAAATTCGCTGTCGCGGTCGTGCAACGCGCTTTCCGCGCAGCATGGACACCAAGTCTCGCCTATAAATAGGGGCCCTGGGTCCCCCGTACCGTACACCGGCCTTCCGCGCGACAAGCTTTCAAGATCTCGTGCGCGAAATTGCCATTGCCGGCGCGGAATTCTCCCGTTTTTCGCGCAAACCCTTCCGGATTTCGGCCTGTTTTTGCGTGAACACCCGGGGTTTTACGCGACAGACTTCCCAATTGCGCGCCGTCCACTAGGATTACGCGCCAACTCCCAAACTTCTCCACCAGCATCATCCGATTCCGCACGCTTCATCCCTTAACCCACACGACTCCTGGAGCTTCTGAGATGGCCGCGAATCAAGGGAATGAGGGGGATGCCGCCATTCGCAGAGCTGAGATGGCGGCGAACGGGGAGGTCTACGGAGCCAAGGTGATTGTTTCCAACAATCAATCCTTGTTCGACTTGCTGACGCCGGCCTAGAAGACATATCCGCTGTCGGACAACCTGGAACTCTGGAACTATGGCATCCTGGATGAGGTTCCGGTGCCAGGGTTCGAGGTTGATGCGCCACGGCCCTGGGTGACTCGGGAGGACGAGCTTCCCCGCTATAACATCACCAACAATGGGCATCCTGCCAGGGAGACCAGGCACTTAGATGTCTATTTCCTGAACCCGAGGACGCGAACCATTGCCGGGAGTGAGCCTACTACCGAGAACTATCCAGCCCTCTACTCGAGCACATACCGCCAGAGTGTCACTGAAGACACCAAGGGCTGGCTGAAGGACTGGGACTTGCGGTCTGGGGGCAATTTCACCAGTGAGTGGGCCTGGGTGTTCTGGGTACGCCACACCTGTGATCACTTCGTGGAGGAGCTGCGGTATGCCACACCTGCGATCACTTCGGGGGATGACGAGGGTGTCAACGCCGCTGGGGCGAGAGAAGAAGGTCGCCCAGATGTTGGGGAACCAATCCCCCGTGAGGACATCCCAGGGGCGGACCCTGCGACAGACCTGCTGGCTGCTTTCCCTGCCTACCGGCCTGCCGACCCCAAGGAGATGGACGACTCGGACGCGGAGGCGGTCGAGGAGAGCCGGATAACGCGCCACAGGGGGTGGAAGTGCATCCAGTGCTTCCTCAAGCGAGACCCATCGGAGTGGCTGGGGCGCATCGGATCCATTCAAACCTGGCTGCGCTTCCTGTGTGCCGGGGGAGCTGATGCTCAATGCCTCCATCTGACGGTCCGTGATTTCATGGCCGAAAAGATGCGCGAGAGCCACCGGCGTGCCGACGTCGCACAATGTCGGGACATGTCGGAGAACACGCGGGCGCTCCTCGTGGCGGAGCAGGATGTCCGGCGCCTCGAAGGGAAGGCGGCAGAGAAGGAGGCCTTCGTCGCAATGTGCACTGAGCTTGTGGAGCAACTAACGGCCCAGCTGGTTGATGCCCAGGTACAGCTGACAGAGGCGGGCCAACAGATGGTCACACTTCAAGTCGAGCGGGAGCATGCACAGGCCAGGATCAGCGAGCTGCGTGCTGCGACCGCCGACGGAGAGAGGGCACGCAGAGAGCGAGAAGCAGCTTTGGAGGCTGCCAGCCAAATGGTAGCGGCGTTGGAAAGACTCATTCAGCACGCTAATCCCTAGGGGCTTTGTTTTTTCCATTCCCAGAACATTTTTCTTCCGCTACTCAATACTTCAATCCATTTGTATGAACCAATATATTTATCTGCATATTTTGGGCTTAACGTGCTCAACCAAAATTCATTGTCTTGCGGGAGCGTTAACCAAGCTTCAGACATCCACAATTGGGCCTGGATTTCTAAAGAAAAGAGGGAGGTCATTCCTAGGAAAGGATACCTCAGACCTAATCAATTTATCATCCCCCCAACTTGTTCCGACACACGAGCGGGACAACGCTAGGGGCGTTAAGATTTTATCCGAACATAGGGAAATGAGAAAGGGTGAATCGCGTGTCCCGAATTCAGAAATCCACGGCGGTCGGCCTTCCAGGAAATGCCCAAGACGGCAAGCGGAGAATGGATCAATCGACCATACTACTGCAATAGACGGACCGAAGGTCATATTTGCAGGAGGCAGATCACATGTCATCATCAATGCCGCTTTGGGGGTTCCTTCAGACACAAGGGTGGAAATCCGGATCAAAAGGGCATGCGAAGCATGGGGCGAAGTGACGATTTGTTCGGACAGAATCTAACGCTCTCAAAATTGCGCCACCGTGGGGAAAGCGTATTAGGCAGATGCACTAATCTGGCCATGAATCACCCCAATTCTCAGACAGAACCTCTTTGACGAGGAAACTGTCGCTTCCCATCATTGCAATGGGGCATCCCGAGATGAATCGGGGAGAATATCACAACTGCACCACTCTACCAGAAGCCAGGCCAGACGGTCGGCGACGAGGAGGGGCGGGACTTAGCGATCCCTGAGGCTGGACCCGAGTCGAGATGTCCGGGCGTTCCTACGTACTCCATCAGGCTGGAGATCAAGACACACGTAGTTCTGAATGGACCATAGGGGCAGATCTTAGTTTAAGGTCTTAGAGCTCGGACCATAAGAACCTCAAAGTACGCCACATCGTGGTCCTATCCCCTGGATATGCGAAGATGCTCTGAGGGATAGTGTCAAGAGTGTCGAGGTTTCGCCTGGACAGAATGAGAGGTGGAAAATGTAATGTGAATCATGCGGCCATTCACTCAAGGACTGGGGGCACCGGCGTAACGATATGGGAGTACTGCCAACCGTGGAAGAAAAGTAGCATCCATATCGCACTGACCGTTGATGGAATGAGGCAGCAAACGATCATCAACCGCTCAAGCGCAGGATTCATATCGATTTGCTGCCCGAGGCCCTTGGGGGCACCAGCCCGAGTCGGTGGGAGAGCACTGAGGCATTGTGTCCAGACCGCTCACGGGGGCTCCACCCAGGGCGTAGGCGATGGGTCCGAATGAAAGGGAGCACGAAGCCTGAAAAAGTGGAAGGAACCTGACCAAGCTGAACCTGACCCTCCTGGCAATAAACCAGAGTACTCTTGACACCGGTGGACCACTGCAAGGGGTCGAGGGACACGCCTTGAGGGTGACCCGAAGGCAGCGGATTCCCAAGAGAAGGGGGAATCTTTAAGAGGTGGGGGCTGGACCCGAAGTTTCAAACATCCGGGCGTTCCTACGTATCCCATAAGGATGGGAATCAAGCCACACGTAGTTCTTGAAGCGCGGCACAACACAATCGGGCACCGGCGCGGGGAGGGGTGCGGGTCTAGCCCTCGCACCCAGAAGAAGCGGCATTTGATATTTCTTGTTTGTCCTTAAAGATGGATGATTTTTTCTTTGTGCAGCGACATGCCTGTGATTAAGAAATCCCTGGCGTCGCCACAATAATCAAGCCATGAAAGGCATTGATAAATGGCGTGGTTATTAACCAGCGCCCAACGTGAGTGTCCTCTGAGGAGAACATCACGATGCAGTGCCGTTTCTCGTTAGGCGGCCAAGACGATCACAGTTTACGGTTGTGTGGTAAGACCAGAACACAGTTTAAGGTCGTGTGGTTCGGACCATGGAGGAATCCTCTTATTGCGATATGGAGGACCCAGCGGAGGTGGGAACATACCCAGCCCTGCGGTCACGCACGATTCCAGGAGAAGGATCCTGGGATAGGGGCCTACATATGTCCATCACCCCAGGGGCAGAGATGCTAGCCTCCAGCTATACTGGGCCCAGAACGCGATTGTTCGGGCGAATCCTTCCTCCTTATGGGGACGAGGGTCCAGCTACACATGGCCCTTAGGGAGGACATCAGCATATATCCTTGGTGCTCAAATCATGGGAGCCTCGAAAGACACCATTATCCTGGTTGGCCTGCCTAACGTGTAGAGGTGTACTGAAGGTCAGTATGAAGAGAGTGTCGAGATTCCACTACAACGCACAAAGGCGGATTGTGATGAGGACTGCGCAACCAATGTTCAGAGCCTGAAAGAGCCGACATGGCGATCAAGGATGTCACTGACCATATTCGCAACACAACATCCGATCGTGTCAGCCTAGGATGGGGCAAGCAAACGAGCATCAACCGCTCAAGCGTAGGATTCATATCGATTTGCGGCCCAGGACCCGCCGGTAAATCGACCCGGAGCGGTAGGAGAGCACTGAGGCATCGTACCCAAACCACTAACGAGGATCCCTTTGAGTGAAGGCTCGAACAAGAGGAAGCGCGAGGCCCGACAAGCAACACATGACTTGTCGGGATTGCATCCAACACTATAGGTCATAGACCTGAGTACCCAAAACATGTTAACAGATCGCCGGAAAGGGTCGGAGGTCTCACCCGGAGAGCAACCAAAAGACGGCAGATCCCCGTGATCAACCAAGAGACGGGGCTGGACCTGAAACACAAGCGTCCAGGTGGTCCTACGTATCCTATAAGGATGGGAATCAAGCCGTACGTAGTTCTTGAGAGGCAGTTTAACGTCATGCAGGACGATGAGGGGTGTGAGGTAGTCCCACACACGGGGGAGGCGTATGGCGCAGCCAGTAGACCAACGTGAATGAGGACATAATCCCCCGCTCACACCATACGCCTCGCACAAAAAAGAGGGGAACTTGGGCCAGAGGCCCAACGCGGGATAGAGATTCCCGGGAAATGGGGATGGGCCTGAAACATGAATGTTCAGGCGGTCCTACATATCCCATAAGGATGGGAATCAAGCCGCACATAGTCTTTGAAGTGCAGTTTAATGTCATGCAGGATGAAAAAGGAAAGGGGGAGCGGAAGGCATCCCCAAACATGGGGGGTGTACAACGTGGCGAGCAAACCGACGTGCATGAGGGAATAGCCCCGCGTTCACACCATACGCCGCATACCCAGAGGCAACTGGGCCAAGGGGCCAAGATGGGATGGAAATTCCCGAAGGATGGGGCTGGGCCTGAAACATGAATGTTCAGGCGGTCCTACGTATCCCATAAGGATGGGAATCAAGCCGCACGTAGTTCTTGAGGTGCAGTTTAGAGTCATGCGGGACGAATGCTGAACAGTTTAACGTCTTGTAGCTTGGACGTGGTGCACTTAGGCAAAGTACTGCTTGAGGAACCTAGCGTTGGTGGGAGGAGTGACACGCTCACCATCCATAGTCGCTAGGGAGTACGCGCCATTGGGATAGACCTTGTGGACGACAAAAGGTCCCTCCCACTTGGGCTCCAACTTGGGTGGCTTCCTGCCGAGGATCATTAGTGCTCTCAGGGCTAATACTAGGTCACCCTGCAGGAAGGAGCGGAGGCGAACCTTCTTATTGAAACCTCGGGCCATTCTGCTTTGATGCCTCTCCAAGTTGTGCAAAGCGCGAAGTCTATTCTCATCCAGTGCTTCCAACTCGACTAGACGGGCTTCAGCAGCTCTGTCCGGCGCTTGCTGGTCGTAGACCGCAATGCGCAAGGACGGTAACTGGATCTCGATGGGCAGGACAGCCTCATCTCCAAACACCAGGGAATAAGGGGTCATCTGGGAGGAATTGCGAGTCGTCGTCCGATAAGCCCAGAGGGCGTTGGGGAGCTTGTCCGGACAACTCTTCTTGTTCTAACCAACCATCTTTTGCAGAATGTTAGAGAGGGTTTTGTTAAACGCCTCAATCTGTCCATTTGCCTGCGCATGATAGCGAGATGTATGGTTCGAGCGAATGTTGTACTTGGCGTACAACTTCTTCAACTCGGTTGCTCGGAAATTGGCTCTGTTATCCGTGAGGATAGCGTGAGGCACTCCAAATCGATAAATGATGTTGGAGGCCACGAAGTCAGCGATAGAACAGGATTTGACCTCTCTGAGCGGAATCGCCTCTGCCCATTTGGAGAAGAAGTCCGTGGCGGTCAGAATGAACCAGCACTGGCGAGCTGTCGCCTGCAGGTAAGGTCCCACAACGTCCAGCCCCCAGACTGCAAAGGGCCAAGAATACCTGGTGGTATGGAGAGGCTCCGGTGGCCGATGCACAAAGTTCGCATGAACCTGGCACGCATGGAACTTCCTAGCATACTCGATGCAGTCATGGATCATGGAGGGCCAGAAGTATCCCAACCTCCGAATCTGGTGGGACAGCTTCGGCCCAGTATGGTGGGCACCACATGAACCAGCATGAACCTCTTGCATGACTCGTGGGATCTCAACTCCCTGAAGGCAACAGAGGAGAACACCATCAAATCCGCGTCTATAGAGGATCTGCTCCAGGCCAGGACTGATCTGGAGGACAAACTGTGATGCGCGGCGTCGAACTCGCTCGCGCTCAGCCCGATCCGACGGGAGAATTCCATGTTGGAGGTACTCAACCAAAGGTGCCCTCCAATCAGGGGCTGATTCGACTGCCATATCTGGGGTACTCGGGGCTCCAGGCACAGGGGCAACTGCGGTGAGATTACTTACCGAAGGGCCGCGATCTCCCTCCGGGATAATGGGAGCGATGCGCCTGCGGTGCGTCAGGCGGATAATCAGGTTGTCCTGTTCAGGCTCTGCGAGTGACGCAGCAAGGCTGGCCAAAGCATCTGCTCGACCGTTCTGCGACCGGGGAATATGGACAATTTCTGGCCGAGAAGGGAACTGGGCCATCAGAAGGAGGGTGCACTCCAGGAATGGCACAAGTTCCAGCTTCCTGACAACATAGTCTCCATTGATCTGCTTAACAACCAGCTCGGATTCCCCTTTCACACACAGATGGGGCACGTCGATCTCGAGAGCTAACTCGAGGCCAGTGATGAGGGCATGGTATTACGCCTCATTGTTGGTACAACCCTCTGACAACAGGAAAGAGTATGGCAGCACGACTTTCTCCGGGGTAATGAAGACGATACCCAAGCCCACTCTGTTGAGCATAGGATTATCGAGTCTTCTACCGGTGGGGCTCCGGGAGGCACCGTCAAAGTGCATCTGCCAGCATGGATCGGCATGATCGACCGAGAGAATGGCCTCATCAGGAAAGCCTAGATCCAGCGGCTGATTCACGGAGGTCGGGTGAGCAGCCAGAAAGTCTGCCAATGCTTGCCCTTTGATGGCCTTCTGAGACACATACCTGAGGTCGAACTGCTGGAGAATCACAGCCCACCGCGCTAGACAGCCAGTCAACATAGGCCGGCTCAGGATATATTTCAACGGGTCTACCCGAGAAACCAACTGTACCTCATGGTGCTGTAAGTAGTGCCATAATTTCTGTACGGAAAATACGAGCGCCAGGCAGCTCTTCTCGATGGGGGAATACCTAACTTCCGCATCGAGGAGCATGAGACTGAGGTAATAGAGGCTATTCTATGTTCCCTCGTTGTTCTTCTGGGCGAGAAGGGCACTAAGGGACCGTTCCAGGGCGGTCACATAAAGGACCCGCGGCTTCCCGGATACAGGCGGCATCAGAACCGGAGGTTGAAGCAGGTACTGCTTGATTTCCTTGAAAGCAGTCTGACACTCTTTATCCCATACATAGTTGGCACCTTTCTTCATGAGCCGAGAAAAGGGCTTACACTTGCCGGCCAGATTCGCGATGAATCGGCGTATATAGGCTAAGTGGCCTTGTAACCCTTGCAGTTCCCGGATGTTACCTGGGGGAGGCATCTGGCTAATCGCTCTGATCTTCTCCGGGTCGATCTCAATACCCCGGTATCTTACCACAAAGCCAAGAAACTTCCCGGAGGTGACCCCGAAGGCACACTTCAATGGGTTCATCTTCAGGTAGCGAGACCGGAGGAAGCCGAACACTTTCTCAAGATCTTTGAGATGATCCTCACGCTGGCGCGATTTGACCACCAAGTCGTCGACGTAGCATTCCACCAGTGTGCCGAGGATTGGATTGAATATGCGGTGCATCGCCTGTTGATAGGTGGCACATGCATTCTTCAGGCCGAAGGGCATGACCTGGTAACAAAAGATACCTTGGGGGGCCCTGAAGGCAGTGAACTCCTCATCCTCAGGGGCCATCCGGATTTGGTTGTATCCAGAGTATCCATCCATAATGGAGAGGGCTTGGAACCCTGCCGTGGCATCAATCAACAGCTCTGTCACTGGAAGGGGAAAATCATCTTTCGGACAGTGGCGGCTGAGATCGCGGAAGTCGATGCAGACTCTGATCTGCCCGTTCTTCTTCCTGACCGACACAATGTTGGCCAGCCATCTGGGGTACTGAACATCCCTCACGAAGTTGGCTTTGATAAGATTGTCAACTTAGACCTCAACCATGGCACCTTGGAATGGGTGCATCTTCCTGGGAGGCTGCTTGAACCTGCGATGGTTCGCCGGGAGACCAAGGCGGTGGACGGCTACCTGAGGATCTAGCCCCGACATCTCATCATAGCCCCAAGCAAACACATCACGGTGCTGCCTGAGGAAGTCCACGTACTGCTGCCGCTCCTCAGAGGGCATGGCGGCACTGACCAATGTGGGTCTTGGATCTACCTCGGTTCCGAGGTTCACCTGTACTAACTCATCGACCGTGGCGGAGACGCCCTCCTCAAAGGCTGGGGGTGCATCTTCCACGTCCTCTCCACTCGGGGAGGGATCGTCCACGGGAGAGACTGCGTTGGAAACTGCATTGGGGCTACCAGATCCTGCTGGGCCGCTGGTGCTGGCACTGGCGGTCGCGGTCATCTCATCAGGAGACTCACAGGCCGTCGAGACCATGGCTACGTCCAACCGATGGATCGGGAGGACGTAAGCGTCATCCAAACTTGCCCAGGGATCACTTGCAACAGCGACAGGCTCAACCTCACCTGCCAGGATCTGCTTATCCTTACTCTTGTAATAGTCCGCGTCCAGATAGCGGGCTTCACATGAGGCAAAGGGAGAGGCATCCCCCGGAAGCACGCCTACTCGACCGTTAAGGGAGTATTTAAGGCATTGGTGGTACGATGAGGGAACCGCCACATGAAGGTGGAGCCATGGCCTGCCCATCAATGCGTTATACGCAGTGTCTTGAGAGACTACCATGAATTCGGTGTTGGAAACTAGGTCACCGAACTGGGTCTTCAAACGTATCTTTCCGACCGAAGTTTGCTCGGTGCGGTCGTACCCCTGGATCCTGAGGTCGGAGGGAATCAAGTCATCCTCAGACAACCCCAATCTCCGGAGCGTCCGAGTGGGAATCAAGTTAATCCCGGACCCCGTGTCGACAAGACAACGCCGGACTTCAAGACCATTGAACTGGACAGTGACATACAACGGACGAATGTGCCCCTGTATAGGAGGGTCTTCATCCTAACCAGAGAACGAGATAACTGCCTGACATTCGGCGTCCTCAATCGTTTCGGCGTGAAAGGCCTCTACAGCCGCAACCTCTGTCTCAAACTGGAGGGGGCTCTTCAGGGCTTCAGCGAGCGCCTCGCGCATCCCAGGTGACATGCGCAGAGCCTCAAGGATGTAGAGCCTTGCTGGGATGTCGGCCAAGTGATTCAGGACATCATACGTTTTGGCCAAGCGCGAGCCCCTGGTTGCAGGAGGTTGCTCTGTGGTTGGAGGCATGACGGGCCTTGCCGGTTGCACCGGCAGCCGACTGGTGCTTGGCGCATCCCACTGTTCACTGGTTACAGCCCGGGAAGTGGTCACCGTACTGGGGCCAGGAGGCCAGGATGGACTCGTGGCAGGACGGAGCTGGTCGCGGCGTGGCTGAGGCGGTTCTGCCTGGTCCCACACCACAAACAGTGGCGGAGGCGAATCCGTCATCCCCGGATGGGGGGGCTGCGCGCGCTGAGCTCGGTTTTGAGCCTGATTCCTAGTCTTAGTGGCGTGCACGTCCTGGATGGAGGTACCAACTGCTGTGCCCCGGCGACTCCTGTTGTTGCGGTTCCTCCGACGGTGGCGACGACCGAGGACACTAGGGAGGTCCACCTGGTGTTCTTCAACGTTGGGAACTGAAAAGGGATTTACCAGCTCGACGGTATTAACCGAAGCGTACCCAACACTATCATCGGATGAATCATTCACCACTGGGCGGATCCAGGGAGGGATCCCCATCTCCGGGGGCATGAAATCGCCGAGAGTGCGGGATAGCGGCGGAACTGGCGGGGCGCGCTCTTCCTTCTTGCGCCGCCGCCGTTTGCTCTTCTCGGAAGAGGCAGGCTGGGATGACGATGCCGAAGCAGCACCCGCAGATTCTGGGGGCTCAGGCTGATTCAAGAGGGCACAGATGATTCCATGGGCACGAATGATCGTCTTGCGGGCCATCCAGTTATTATACTTCTGGGATCCGCGGTCGGAGACCAGCTGCCATTCGTCCTCATTGCCACTATCGTCATCTGATCCCACGAACACGCCCGCCACTTGTGCTGGAGCTGGGCCAATCCTGATTACATTGTTGTTAATCTGGTCTTGGAGCCAGTCCTTAAACACGTAGCACCGCCGGATGGTGTGCCCCAGGGCCCGATGGTAAGGGCAGTAGCGGGGGTTATCCGTGGGATGTGCCTCCTATGGCCTCCAACACTCAGGCAGTCGCACAATCCTCCGCTCCAGGGCACTCCGGAAATAACCGAGGACCTGATCCTCGTGAAATGAGTAAGTCAGTTATCGCGGGCCCCTTGGAACGTGGTCTTGACGAGGGGCTGGAGGGGCCTGCCGAGGAGGTGGACCCTGATTATCTCGCCTGGGTTGTGGCGGTACATTACGCGGAGGGGCTGGCCGGTTCTGGGGCTGCTGCTGCTGGGCCGGGAACTGAGCCCGTGGAGGCGGATTCCTGTGAGGCTGTGGAGCTGGCCTCGCCAGTAGTAGCTCCAACGGCCTGGGGGCCTCTATCTGGGCAACAGCAGCGGGCTCAGCCCTGCTGACTCTCCTTGCAGGAATCATAGGAGGCAGCGGGTGTGCCTGACTGGCCTGTTGCAGGGCTTCCTCAAGACGTTGAGCTTTGTCTGAGAAGTCTCTGAACCCTCCGGGGTAATTTTGAGTGATCAAGGAAGGGACCAGCTCGGTCTTGACGTTCCCGACGCACATTGCCAGCAACTGCTCCTGAGTCAATGGCATGTCAAGGGAATACATGAGACCCTTCCATCAGGCGACGAAATCTGCGACTCGCTCATCAGGCCTCTGCTTGCACTTGAAGAGGTCTGCGATACTCATCTTCCGGGTCGTGGAACTGAACTAGTAGAGGAATTGTCTACGAAGGTCCTCCCAGCTAGATATCGACCCGACGGGGAGCTGGCTGTACCAGACAAATGTTGTCCCTTCCAGTGTCTGGACAAAGCAGCGAAGCTTAGCAGCCTCTTGCTGCGCCGGAGTTCCCAACATAGGCCCGCACCTCGAGTTGAAATGGGCCAAATGCTGTGGCGGATCTCCCGTCCCGTTGAAGGGGGCGAAAGTGGGGTTCCCGAATCCCGGAGGTGCCGGCATGTCATCCACCCATGCTGGGTATGGCTTGCCGTCCGGTGGGATCGCCACTTGCCGAGTCTCCAAGGCTTCCAAGCGGGCGATGAGTGCCGCCATCGGATCGTCCGAACATGGGTTCCAGTCCTGGCGAGGATCTCTAACCACGAGCTCATTGCATGGCCCTTCAATCGGGTCGTCGACCGGGTCGTCGAACTCGGCAGCTCGTGGGATGGCGGGCGGAGCGGCCCTTGGTGCAGCGGGAGGAATCCGAGCGGGGTATCTCAGGTAGTCACGCCGCTCGGGAGGGTGTGGTGAAACATACCGCACCCTCTTTCCATAGGCAATGGCCTCTCCCCTGTCGGCGAACATGGCGTAATCACGGTTTCCCGGGAGAGTCTCGTCGAGGAGTGGTTGTTCCTGTCCCTGCTGTCCTGGCCTAGGATCACCGTATTCAGGCCGCTGCTCTACAGCGCGCTCGGTGAGGAGCTGGTCAACTAGCTTCTTCTGCTCTGCGAGCTGTTGACGTAGCATAGCCTTCTCGGGATCCTCATCCGCCCTCTGCATGGAGGCAGATGGGTCGGCGGGCTTTACAGCCCCGCCGTGCTCTTTACCTTTGCTGACGTTTCGGCTCAATGTCAGTGCTTCAGTGGGCATGGGGAGACCCAGGAGGTTCCTCTGGTGATGAGTAACTCTCACCGATGGATCCAACAACGGCTTGTCTTCGGGGGGAGTGCCCCCGTCGAGAAGTTCCAAGCCGTTCCCCTCTCCCGACAGGTCAGCCATATTGACCGTTTCCGTCCCTAGGGATGTACCCTCAGGGCCACCCAGTGAATCGGGCTGTCGGCGAATCGCACTGAAGCGTAGGACAGCGTACTGCCCCCATCCACGGATATACACGTGGGGGGTGGCTCCCTCGATAACCTTGCGGAGTACTTGAAAACACTCAACGCATCGTTGTTGGAGGGCCTCGTGGTGCCCAAATGACCCGGGGTGCCGAACCGCGGGGAGCGTGGCCAGGTCAATTTGACGGTACTACTCACCAATATCCTCCAGGTGCACTTGACTCCCGGGATATGGCATTTTTAGGTGGTGAAGACGGGAGTGAGTCTCCCGGAGAGTTCAGCGGAAGCATTCTAACTCATCCGGGGTGAGTGATTCGGGTGCATCAAAGTCCAGTCCTGCGACTGGCCAAAACATCTCAGGGAAGTGGCCCTCTGCAAGGACGGTCCAGAAGCTCCATGACTCAAACTCGGGACCCAGGTCTCCTTGGTCCTCTTCAATGACTGGGAATGGACGGGGAACCGGTAGTGGTGCCGAGGCGGGCCGCCGGGCTGATGGGTTGGCCGGTGGTGAATACGGCGAGCAGGCCGATTGGTCTCCATATCCCGGGCCGCCCTCTGAGGGTGGCGGTGCCCAAGCTACCACATCACGATAGGACGGGCCGGCGAGCGAACATCCTGCCGTAGCGTCGGTTCTCGCCGAGGGTGCACTAAATCGTGGTTCGACCGTCGGTCCCCAGAAAAAGTCTCCGGCTTCTCCGATCGAGGCAGAAGGCGCTTCCGGAGGGGCCGGTACCATCCGCAAGCTTGACCCTTGGGGGTCTACCAGGCCTTCGCTACTCCGGATATACCTTCGGAGAGAAGCGGGGATCATATCGATCTCGCTCTTGGGAAGTACGAGGCTGACGTGTCGCATTCCTACCCCTGCCCCTGACTGGCGGGATCAGGGGGAGGGCTCTGTCGCCGAATCATACTCCGCCTCTATATTAGAGAAACGAACCGGTCGGATCTCTGTCCGGAATTCCGTAACATTCCTCCCTCGGCGTCGACGCCTTGCCTTCCTGCCCTAGGTGGTTCTTCGGGGCATGGCTGATCACTGTCCTGGCGTCCTCCGGCCGCACCGGTGCTGGGGCCAAGAGGACCGGAAACCAAGGTGCGAGGAGCACCGGGACAGATATCAAAGGGGACGCGGGGAGAGATGATTCTAGGCAGGCCTCCGGGCCGGGATCGGAAGGTGGGATGACCCATGCCTCTTGGATCATCCACACGGAGTAGACCCTGTTGGTGAATAGCGCTACCGCGAGGTGGTCCGCGGTGGCTATTGCCTGTACCAGCAACCGGGAGAGTCAACCCAACCTGCCTTTGGGGCCTGGTGACTGGAGCCAGGGGCCTGGTGACTGGAGCCAGCAGTGGCTTGAGCCAACGCGGCCGCTGTTTCTAGGGCCCCAAGGTGGGAATCCTCTTCCGCTCGTGCCCGACGTTGGCGTCGGGACAAACGAGTCGGGATGAGCGGCGCAGGCAGGTGGAGAGCCCGTTCTTCGACTTGAGAGGCCTGGAGGCGGTGTCGCCGTGGCCTTACAGGAGCCCTTATCACGGATCCCTGGAGCGAATCTCGGATAGGGTGGTCCCGGACATCCTCCACCTCATCCGCATAGGGGAAGGAGCTATCGGAGCGTTCCGGGGATAAACTCCCGAAGTGGTTGGACGTCGAGGTAGGTACCGGTGCCTCCCTGCGCGGCCCTCGGGGGCGGCGTTGGTGGCGAGGTGCAGCTTCCTCGAGGTCTAGGCGAGCCATGTCCCTGGTGGGGATGACTCCCTCTTCCTCATACCTCCGCACCAAGTTGTTGATCACCCTTCTCTGGATGAACTCTGATGGGGAGAGAGGGCGTGGTTTCCCCGCAGTCGTGGCTGCTGGGACGGCTGTGGAACGGGCGGGACCACGTGGAATAGCCGCGTCGGTGTTTCCCCTACCCCTGCGCCAGTGGGCGGGCAGCGATCGGGCACTGGATCGGGCGACCTGATTCTTGAAGACAGGGAGAAGAACCCATTAATACTAACAGGAAAAGGAATCGACTACCAATCATTATTTCCACAACGCCTTCCGTGGGAGGAACCCAGGCCATCGACGTCGTGAGACGGAGTGCCCGATTTCCCTTCCCCAGCCCCTGGCGGGTTCTGTGCCCCAGTATTGAATGCTCGGCCGGGCAACATGCTGGTCTTCCAACACCTCTGAAAGCTATCGATCTTCGTATTGAGGAGAAGAGATTCACGTCGGGTTCACCATTTTTCTGTTTCGGTGCGGATGTGCGTCGGGTTTCTGTTCCGACGCTGTTCCGCCAGGACGCGTTCGCGCGTGCGCCCGTCGGCCCGAGGGGATTGGCGCGCGGCTTGTGGCCCCGCAGTCCCACTTTCCAAAGGCGGGCGGCATCCGTCCCTTATTCAGGGGCGTCTGCTCCTTGATCGAAACCGGGATGATGGGATGTCGGCTCCTCCTTCCGTGGACGTCTCCTCAGAACTCGTTGCCTAATCCGGGTCTCCCTCACAGATTTAAGACGTGCTCGTGAATCTCGTTCCCGACGTCATGTCTCCATGGACACCGGTTAATTACGCTGCTTCTGCCCGGACGCTCCAAGGAGTCTGGTCGGGGCAGCAACCTGCGGTGAGGAGACCGGGTAGCTCTGGGTGTTGGGGGCGTGCCTTAACACTGCGGCTCTGCATGTCGGCCTTCCGTCCCTAATAGGGCTTCTCGAAGGCATGATGGCCTGAGGCATCCCGCGCTGGGTGCGGGGAACTGTGTTACCTGAGGTTTTCCTCAGCTTCCCATGTTTAACACGGGGTATGCCGCGAGTTTAACGTCCAGCGGGGACGACATCAGACTGATCAACACGAGAAGTGGATCAGATGACAGAACCCCTTGCGGGGAACTTCCGACGCTGGGGCCAGCACATGGGCGGCTTCCCAAGTGAAGTGGAGTGGAATGAAATGGCATGACCGCACCGGGATGTGGCAGCCCGGGTAAGGATCAGGATGGATGATGGAGTGAAGAGCTTGGACCCCGTAGGGGCTTCCTACGTACCGCGCGTTAGCGCGTATCAAAGTCAGCGTAGTTCGGATATACAGTTTAACGTCATGCTGGACGTTGGAAGGAGAAATAGAAAAAGGCAGTGGGGAAGCACAATGGAGATACACATGTGCAGTCCCCCACAAGGGCGGATTCATAGGTGATTCGACGCAAGTGTGAACCCGGGAGGGGTCCACTGATGGACGAACCGACGTGAATACGACCGGGACGACCAGGTGGTGGGCTTGAACCTCGGAGAGGCTTCCTACATACCCTGTTTAGGAGACAGGGATCAAAGTCCACGTAGTTCATTCTGTCGGGACTTACGCACTGAGGCAGCCCGGATGCGGCAAAGCTCAGTTGGAGAGGGACTTGGGCCGAAGGTGAGAGACCTCGATCCCTGTCACGCCCTCTACTGGCTTCGGCAGTGGGGAAGCACAATGGAGATACACACGTGCAGTCTCCCACAAGGGCGGATTCATAGGTGAATCGACGCAAGCGTGAACCCGGGAGGGGTCCACTGATGGACGAACCGACGTGAATACGACCGGGACGACCAGGTGGTGGGCTTGAACCTCAGAGAGGCTTCCTACGTACCCTGATTAGGAGACAGGGATCAAAGTCCACGTAGTTCGTTCGGTTTGTAATATTCTACCCCCGTGGGTGAAGGCCACTCCAATCCCAACATCCCTGCAGAGACGAGCGGGTGGGGGCCACATCCAAACCGGGAGGGGGACCCTGCGTGCGAGGCACGGGATCAGGCGATGCGAACGGTTTAACGTCTTTCCGGACGAAGTACAGTTTAACGTCGTGTGTTGAGGACGAAGTGGACGGTTTAACGTCTTACCGGACGAAGTACAGTTTAACGTCGTGTGTCGAGGACGAAGATGCTTGGCAGTTTAACGTCTTGCAGCGCGGACGTGGTACAGTTTAACGTCTTGTTGGACGAAACACTTGGCAGTTTAACATCTTGCAGCGCGGACGAAGATGCTTGGCTGTTTAACGTCTTGCCACGCGGACGAAGATGGTGCCGCCGATGGGTCCGTGTCACTTCGCGCGAGCCTGGAGGGCCACACAAGAAGACAACACACGGTGCGGGCACCCGGGATGAGGATCATCGGGTGCCACGCAGGCGGGTACCCTCAGGGGGTCAAGGGGGGAGACCCCCGACGGATTGCGCGCAAAAGAGGAGCTTGGCGCGCAATACCGCGGGTCGGCGCGTAAATGGGCGGTCTGGCGCGCAATTGGGCCATCGCTTTGCGCGCGGAAGATGGAGATTGCGCGCACCGGGCCTCAGATAGCGCGTGGGGGCAACGGCTCATTCTTTAACGAATGGCCACTTAGCAAAGGGGGGTGCGCGCAATCGGGCTGGATTGCGCGCACCCGGGGGAAATTGCGTGCAGGAGGCTTCTTTTGCGCGCGAAGGCCTTTGGGTGAAGAGTTGTTCAAAGGAAAGGAGCCAATGGGATTGCGCGCGAAGGCGAATCTCGAGGCTTTATTGCGCGAAAAAAAGGAGGTTACCTGAAGATCGGCATTGCGCGCGGAAGGGGTTGGATTGCGCGAACGAGCGACTCTTCGAATTCCGGCAACCTCTAAAACGTCGAGGGTCGCCTTATATTTATAGGCAACCCCGGGCGCGGAATCTGGTTCGCGGGCGCGCAATTTCCTTCGCGGGCGCGGAATCGGGCCCGGCGCGCAAGGGAGTCGCGGGGGCCACGGGCGCGTAAAATTGCGCGTCGGCCCAGCGCATTGCGCGCATCCCGGGAGGTTTGCGCGCCTTAATTCAACTTTGCGCGCGGGTCTCCAAAATTCTGCGCAAGGCCTCCGGTCCCTCCGAAACATGCTTCTGACTCCAAATATGCCCTCGCTTTCCGCATCCGGAGCTTCGATTGGGAACAACAGACTTTTCCGGCGTCTACAATAGTATTGTGTTTTTTGAGAAGTTTCATTATTTTCAAGTCATCCAATGCCTCTACTTTAGCTATACGAACCAGTGGAAGACATCAAGAAGTAATCGTATGATGGGAAATTCAATGTTAATAGAATAGGATATTCTAGTATGATTTTTATATTTATAGTTTTAGGTTGTATCATATAACCTAGAAACATGGTGATCCTCCTTTAATTGATTAGATAATTGATATAGGAAGAGATATTTAATAATACTATTGTTAATTATGTTGTGTATTTTAGTTATATGATCTAGACTTTAAGAGTGTGGATTAATTGTTTAAGGGGTGGCTTCAAAGAGGGTAGCTACTACATACCATTTCTAAGATGAATCATTGAATAGATTAGTGACATTGAAAGTGGCAAGAGTCGCATATGGGAAATTTTTATTATTGTATTTTGATTTAATTTCCACTATTTTAAATTAATAATTGTGATAAGATATTAAAGAATGTTTTTGTACAAATATCATGTTGAATAATGTTATTGTTTATTGGATATGGGAGTAACCTAGCTTATATAAACATTTATTATCATGAAAGTATTTTTTGAGTTTAATCACTCACCTACACGAGAAATATTCTAGTTATAATTCTTGTGTTCTTATATCCATTTTTAATATTCTTGGTTATTTATTATATGGTGATGAATCCAACCAGTAGATGAAATGTACTATTGTAACTTGTATATGTGTTGAACTAAAGGAGAGGAACCATATACATTCAAAATGTGTTTTTCTACAAAAATTACCATTCCTAAAAAATAGGTGTTCCTGAATAAAAATGATTTAATTGTTTTAGATCTCGGCTCCTTGATGCCTAGTCCCTCCTGGGGAGTCATAATCTCTTATCCTCCAACACAAAAGTGCATAGACCCCTTTTTTTAGAATTATGGTCCACTATTACATCTAGCATCCTAGATATCGAACCCATTATTGAATATCCAGTCAATTAACAAATTTTATCAGTTCAGATTCAATCCAATATATTATAGTATTAACAGAATACATATAGAATCTTAATCAATTAATCAATGGGAACTGAATCATCACAAAAAGGATAACCCACATCAAATGCTAAATATAGAAATCACAAATAAAGGTGAAAAGTAGGACACCTTAAAGGGATTATTGAAAAGAACTCTAGTACAGAATTTGTTGAAATATCCTTGAAAATTGAAAATTATCATCATGAGGGTTCTATGTGTATAGGTTACTAAGCCATATTTCTATCATGACCTGTCCTCGGGGCTCGTGCCGTGACTATCCTAAGCCCACCTTCCATAGGCCAGGGGATGGAGACTAGCACCAAGGAATAATTCCCGATAAAAAGGGAAGCCATTGCCTTTGTAAAGTAAACAAACACCACAGAGCTAGAAAGCATCAGATGTAAACACTAAGTAAAACTGATACAAAAGTAAGTGCGTAAAAGTATGTGGGCCATTATACAAACCCTAACTGAATGTAAAGTACTACTGGAAAGGGAAAACAACAACTGAAAGTTAAGCCGCATCCTGGAGCCGTCCACTGGAAGTCCCACCGGAAGGGTGAGTACAGAAAGCCTCCACAGCTCCTCGGGTCCAGCCGTCTGCTCCGAGTACATCCCTCCCAGTGGTCCACCACTGGGTACCGACCTGATCCTTGTGCCTCTACCATGATCAACGTTGTCTGTCGTCTGCAAACAACACAACGTAGTGTGGGCATAGCCCGTGCAGGGGTGAGTATAAGCTACTCAGTAGGGACCCCGAGACCCCCGAAGGTCTCACAGAATCCACAAAGTATAATCCACAATGGAAAGATACAATCACGAAGTAACATCCGAAACTGCATAGGTATATGCCCATACATATACCTAAGTCATCAATTCTAGTTCAGATCCATCATCCGAGCCCATGTACAACCCAGTCCACACAGGAAAACGTAACCCGATCCACATAGGAAATCACAACCCAATCCACACAGGAAAGAATAACGTAATCCATATAGAATATCAAGTCACGATTGAGCTCACATAGGTATATTTCTTCGTATGACGATAGAGATGATCAGATATAGCCATTGATTCATCTATGTCGTCGGACCCACAAATGATCGATAGGTACTAACCCCCGCAATGACCCACAAAGGATCTGACCCACACAGGATCGATAGGTAACTAACCCACGCCAAGACCCACACAGTTTCAGACCCACACAGGATCTATAGGATCTGGCCCAGACAGGACCGCTGAGCGCTGACCCACACAGAATCAGACCCACACATGATCGGTAGCACTGATCAACATAGGATCGCTGAGTGCTGTAGTCGTATCGGTCAAATCCACTGAGTTTCTCTGTATAGTCATTGTAGTCGTCGCAGTCGCAACCATCTCTAGGGTTCCCGCATACATCAAGATCGTTCGGGTGGGTCCGCTCCACGAGCCGAGGGGCTGATACATCAACTGGCACATATTCCGGAGTTGATGTATCCAATAGTTCTATATCTCCAACAGGAACTCAACGTCACAGACGGCGCGACAATCGGACGCCCGGTCTAAAAGTTATTGGCTTTTTCGTCCCAGGGGCCTGGTTGGTTTTTAAGTCAAAACCAACCCGACCGTACTCCACCTGCGTCCAAACATCGAGCGGAGTAAGCCAAAAGGTCCGTCTCACTTAGACGAATCCAAAAAAGTCTACGACACGTCAATCGGAGGTCCGAAACTCTAGTTATAAGCGTTTCCGCTCCGAGGGCCCGGTTGGTTTCGTGTACGAACCAACCCGGCCGAACCCAAAGTTCTTCACAACCTTGTGTGAGATATACCGAAATGACCGTATCTATCCAAGGATCACATCGCAACTGACGGTACATCGATCGGAGGCTCGTATATCATGTTATTGGAAACAGACCGAAAGAGGTTTGGTATTAGGGGGTTCTGGCCCGGTCCGACCCATCCCGATACCCCGAGGGTCGGCCCGTAATGGGTCGACCCGAACCAGGTCCGGGTCTGGCCCGCTTGGGCGCGGCGCGTCGTGGCCCGGCCTGGGCGCGGCCCGGCCCGGCTGGCGCGGCCCGACCCGGCCTGGGTGCGGCCCAGCCTGGCGGCCCGATCTAGCGAACCGGCCAGGGCAGCCGGCACGGCGCACGGCCCGCTGGCCAGGGACTCGGCTGAACGGTCGATCCGTTCAGATGCGGGGAGCGCGCTGCCCCCGCGTGGAGAAACCGAGGCCCCTTTATGGCACCGCTCAGCTGGCCGGACGGGGGTTTGTAACCCCCAGCTTTTCCTTGTCCGGTCGGCCCGCCGCGGCCGGTCGGCTATTTCCGCCACGGGACCGGCAAGGCCAGTCCCCCTGCTCCGACGGCAGTGGCCCAATACCGGCCTCAAGTTCCTCTGCATCGTCGCGGCCCGGAACCGGCTGCGGCCTTGTTTCGTCAGGCGCGGCGCGATGGCACCACGTCTTTTGTTCGTCATTTACGGCACGATGCGATGGCGCCGCAGATTAGTTTGTTTCCAATGGCGCGGTGCGACGACGCCACTCTTCTTTGCTCTCCCTTTTACAACTTTCTCAAGGTGCTTCGGCACCGCGTTTCCTTGCTCGTGCCATATCAATATCAACAACAAAAAAGGGGAGGAGTGTCGGCCATGTTCATGTGGTCCGACCTCCTCCTGTTATTGCGATAACAGGTGGTTCAATTTTAAAGGAGGATAACGATGGAAGTAATCACGAAAAAGAAACGCATAAAACCCCTACCTCAACGTTGTCGTCGAACGAGCGTTCGTCGCGGAATTAACCGTCGTGGAAGAAGAGGATCACCGCGGAAGAAAGAGTCATAGAAGGAATGTCGTGGAGTTTGGTGATATCTGAGGAAGGCATCTCATGCCGTCGTCCGCCGTCGGAGGTCGGCATTCTTCGGCGGTGGCGGTGCATTCTTCGCGTTATTCGTCGAAGAACGAAGAATCCTGATGACCTCTCCTTTTTCTCCCAAAGGCTACCACAACCAGAATTCCAACAAAATAAAATAAGTTCAACACTTATTTTATTAACATATTCTAAGCATTTGAAATTAAAATGAAAAGAAACGAAAAACTAATTCAATGAATTAATTGTAACGATTTAACCGCCCAAATTAATGAGGCGTTTCTTAACCAGAATAAACGCATAGTTTGACTTCATTAAAAGGGGGTGCAGGTGTGTTACATAGAAGGGATGAAATGGTGGGGATCATGTGGGCCCCAAATCAGAAATATCCTATCAAGTAGGGAGGATATTGTGGGTCCCACATTATCGGCTTAACTTAGGTTTAGCCGCTTTCAGTAAAAATAAAATAAATTGTCGCACCACTTTATTTTATTCCTTAACCTAACCCCAAAAATTAAAAACCACCCCAGAAAAACGCAACTCCGGAAAAGGTGTTTCTAAGCAATTATCAATGTTGTGATTCCATTGGTGCCCTCGGAATTTGATTCCGAGCACCGGTTCAAAAGTTAGAAAAACCCGCTCGTTCTATCACTGAACGTACCTGAGCTAAACTTCGGAAAATGATTCCGGGCACACCGGGCCTCAGAATCAGGTGCTGTCAGAAACTGCGTTCTTGTGAAATTACCAAGAAAATTATGAAAAAACATTCCTTGAATTTTTCTGCCTTTATATCACTCCCACATCAGGGATTTACGTCCCCGTAAAGATACATCAAAAACTAGGGAAACAAATGTTGTTACTGAGCACGCATCTAAGCCTCCCGCTCCCAAGTGCTCGCCTGGAGGTTCTCGTGCTTCCATATGATGTGCACTAGAGGAATCGACCGTCCATGTAGGACCCGATCCTATCGATCCTCAATACCCACTGGGACCTCTACAAAAGTCTCCCCATCATCAACGTCCAGCTCCCCATGGTCAATGATATGTGTCGGGTCGTGCACGTATCTGCTCAGCTAAGATACGAAAAAGACTTCATGCACCCAGTGCAACTGAGGTGGTAGAGTCAGGCGATACTCCATCTCACCAATCCTGCTGAGGACCTGGAATGGTCTGATGAAGCGTGGAGAAAAATTTCTACCATGGCTAAATCTCCTAATCCACGTCGAGGTGAGACCCGCAAGAATAAGTGGTCGCCATCCTCAAACATCAGTGGCCTCCACCACCTGTCAGCATAAGACTTATGCCAGCTCTGAGCTGTCCTCATCCACTCCTGGATGATTTGGACCTTCTCTACCGTGGCCTGGACCATCTCCGGTCCCACAAGTGCTGACTCCCTAGGGTCTGTCCAGCATAATAGAGATTTGCAAGGTCGGCCGTACAACGCCTCGTATGGTGCCATCCCGATGGTGGAGTGGTAGCTGTTTTTGTACGCGAACTCCAAGAAGGGTAGGTGGTCCTCCAAGCTGTGACCAAAGTCGAGGACACATGTGCGGAGCATGTCCTCTAGAGTCTAAATGGTCCTCTCCATCTGACCATCAGTCTGAGGGTGAAAGGCGGTACTCAGACGTAGCTGCGTCCCGAATGCCTCCTGCAACCCCTTCCAAAGCCGAGAAGTAAAGCGATCATCTCAATTAGTGAGGATAGACGATGGTACACCATGAAGATGTACAATCTCCTGAACGTAGAGACGTCCCAAGCTTTCCACTGATCCCTACTCTCTGATGGGTAAGAAGTGAGCCGACATGGTGAGTCGGTCGACAATCACCCAAATGGAGTCGTGACCTCTGGAAGTGCGTGGAAGTCCAGTCACGAAGTCCATAGATATCCCGTCCCACTTCCACTCTGGGACCTCCAAGGGCTGTACCAAGCCTGCTGGTACCTGATGCTCTACCTTCACCTGCTGGCAGGTGAGGAATCAAGAAACAAACTCTGCCACAACCTTCTCCATGCCCGGCCACCAGTTCTATCGTCTATGATCCTGGTACATCTTCGCCACTCCAGGATGTACCACCAAAGGGGAAGTGTGAAACTCTCTCAGCACCTCCTCCCGCAAATAAACTGGTACCAATGTACGTCCTCTGAAAAGGACATCATACTCTCCTCCTAAGGAGACACCATTAGGTGCATGTCTTGAGGAAATCTGTGCATGTCGCGTCTCACAGTCAGCGTCCCAACGCTGTGCCTCTCTGACCCGCTGCTGTAGTGGAGGAGTGACTGTGAGAGACTGAAGGAAGGCTGCTCCATCTCTACCCACAAAGGATATCTGCAAAGTGGATAGCTGCTCTGTCACCTCCCCAAGTAGCTGAATGCCCGATCTCCAGCTGAGAGCATCGACTAATACGTTCCCCTTTCCAAGAGTATAGACTATCTCAAATTCATAGTCCTGGAGGAACTCGAGCCATCGCTGCTGTCTCAGGTTCAGGTCCTTCTGAGAGAAGATGTACCTCAGACTCTGATGGTCAGAAAAGACTGTAAAGCGCTTGCCCATCAGATAGTGTCTCCATGTCTTCAGAGCGAAGACCACTGCTGCTAACTCCAGTTCATGGGTAGCATAGTTCTGCTCATGCGGCCTTAACTGGAATGATCCATAAGCGATCACGGCCCTCTCCTGCATCAAGACACATCTGAGTCCGGTCCCTGATGCAACACAGTAGACTACGTACCCTTCTCCCTCCTCTGATACCAATTTTTCACAACCCGTCCTTGGGGCCCGCGCCGTGACTACCCCAAGCCCGCCCTCCATATGCCAGGGGCTGACGACTACCACCAAGGCGTAATTCCCGATAAAAAGGGAATGCATTGCCTTTGTAAAGTAAATAAACACCACAGATAAAGAAAACAACATAATTAAACACTAAGTAAAACTGATGCAAAAGTAAGTGCAGAAAAGTAATTGGGCCAGTATACAAACTGAAACTGAAATTAAAGTAAACTGGAAAGGTAAAACAGAAACTGAAAGTAAAGCCACAGCCTCGAGCCGTCCATTGGAAGTCCCACCTGAAGGGTGAGTACAGATAGCCTCCACAGCTCCTCGGGTCCAGCCGTCCGCTCCGAGTATGTCCCGCCGAGTGGTCCACCACCGGGTACCGACCTGCTCCTCGTGCCTCTTCCACGATCAGCGTTGTCCGTCGTCTGCAACAAACACAATATAGTGCGGGAATAACCCATGCAGGGGTGAGTATAAGCTACTCAGTCGGGACCCCGAGACCCCGGAAGGTCTCCCAGAATCCACAAAGGATAATCCACAAAGGAAAGATACAATCACGAAGTAACATCCGACACTGCATAGGTATATTCCCATACACATACCTAAGTCATCAGTTCCAGTTCAGCTCTGACATCCGAGCCCAAGTACAACCTAGTCCACACAAGAAAACGTAACCCATTCCACATAGGAAATCACAACCCAATCCACATAGGAAAGAATAACGTAATCCACACAGGATATCAAGTCAAGATTCAGCTCACATAGGTATACTTCTTCGTATGAAGATAGAGATGATCAGATATAGCCACTGATTCATCTTTTCCATCGGTCCCACAACGGATCGATAGGTACTAACCCCCGCAATGACCCACAAAGGACCTGACCAACACAGGATCAATAGATAACTGACCCCCGCAAATACCCACACAGGATCGGACCCACATAGGATCTGTAGGCGCTGGCCCACACAGGACCCCTGAGAGCTGAATCACACAGGATCAGACCCACACAGGATCAGTTGCACTGATCCACATAGGATTGCTGAGTGTTTCAGTCGTCGTCGTCGAATCCACTAAGGATCTCTATGAAGTCGTTGTCGTCGTCGCAGTCGCAACCAACTCTAGGGTTCCCGCACACAGAAAGCTCGTTTGGGAGGGTCCGCTCCACGAGCTGATGGGATGATACATCAACTGACACATATTCTGGAGATGATATATCCAAAAGTTCTGTATCTCCAACAGGAACTCAACATCACAGACAGCGCGTCAGTCAGACGCCCGGTCTAAAAGTTATTGGCTATTTCGTTCCAGGGGCCCGGTTGGTTTTTAAGTCAAAACCAACCCGACCTTACTACACCTATGTCCAAACCTCGAGTGGAGTAATCCAAAAGGTCCGCCTCACTAAGAGGAATCCAAAAAAGTCGACGACACGTCAATCAGACGTCCAAAACTCAAGTTATAAGCGTTTCCGCTCTGAGGGCCTGGTTGGTTTCATGTACGAACCAACCCGCCCCGGCTGGCTGGCTATTGCCGCCACGGGACCGGCAAGGCCGGTCCCCCTTCTCCACGCTGGCGGATCGGTACCGGCCACCAGATCCCCTGCATCGCCGTGGCCAAGAACCGGCCGCGGCCTTGGTTAGTCTGGCGCGGCGCGACGGTGCCGCGCCCTTTCGCCGCGACCTCACTCCGGCCGCGGTGCTTTAGAGGTCCTTAGAAACCGCGTTCCTGTAAAATTCCCATAAAAAATAAGAAAAAAATTTCCTTGAAATTTTCAGGTCTTTACAATTTCTCTCTCCATTCTATAGATACTACATAGATCTATTTTTTGAGCCTCGTCTTCCTTAGAGGTGAATTATTGTCCTTTTTTATTTCACTATATTCTATAAATAAAAATACATTGTGTAGCCATTTTCATCATTTATTTTCATCTTTATTTCATTGTTTTACAATATCAAATTCATTTTAATATGTGTTAAAATAATAAGTACTAATATTAATATGTGTCTATTTTATAAATTAAAATATTCTTACTCTATTAGTGTTTATGTGACAATTTTTTATCTTTTTTTTTCATTCTACATTTTTAATCTAATTATATTTTCATATGTGCTAGGTGCTAGTACCCCTGATTGTAGCAGTCTGATTCACCATGAAGCTTGAAATTTTATGTCAATTTCTTCATCAAAATTCATAGTTCACAGCTATTCTACAAATATTTGTGCAAATTAACTCACATTGATATATGAAGGTTCAATTTCACATGATGTTTCATGATATATGTCCCTTCATCCCCCATTGATTTTTAGAATCAACGGGTAAGATCACAAATCCCTACCTCATCTTCTTCTAATTAATAATTTTCACATCCTTTGATACCTTGGTCAATATGAAACTTTTACCAAATACACTGCATCCTACTAAGGGTTGATCCTTTTCATATTCTAGAAACCATACAATGTTTCATCTTCAACTATAAACTACACATGCATCTAACTACATTATCTATGAGACATTACATATCCATCAGAAACATTAATCTTTCTCCTGAATAATATCATTTGAAAATCAAACTTTCTAGAAATTTTAGACTAATGTTTGACGTCTACTTTTGGATCTCCATATGTTGTCCTTATTTTCACACAAAAACGAACTAACATTATGATTCTTGAAACACATGTATAAATGATATTTTTCCGAAAAATGTAATGAGGATACCTCCGTTATTCCAATGAGCTTAAAATTGCTTCAATTTATCAATCATCTGATGCATAAACTATTTAGAAACACACTACAACCTATTCGTGAAGCACATTATCTACGCAAAAATCCTTCTAGAATTCATCTTTATGAACATCAAATTTGTATTTAAAAACCTGTTCATATAATATTTTTATGCCCCCTGTCTACTTCACATGTCACTCAGTATTAGAAAACCATCATGGTTTACTTTGGTATCTCCCTCTAAGTATGATTTCTTGGACAGAGAGAAATTAAGTTTTTTCAATTACTCTATATGATATTGATATGTTTTATATATTTTTCTAGTCATCTTTATATGTTGTAATTTTTTTATCTACTATTTTATCTTTTTGAAATTCCTCCAATGATCACATGTACATTTGATCATAATAGGTCCAGATTCTCAATGCTCATTCCCCATACATAGGTTGTATGATTTTATTCCAGAAATATATCACATGAAATAAAAATTATTTATTTGTTTTCCATTTATTTCCTTGTGTTTTATTACTCTATATTCATTATGTGATCTTGAAACTCCCACAATGGATATATTTTATTCATTTTCAGAATGTTGGTGCACACTAGAAATTTTTATCGTTACTGCCTATGGAGTTTTGACAGTCATTTTATCATAGGCATGGTTACTGTGACTATGATAGGATGATATCATGACTTTTTAATTTGATGAAATAACAGAATGGAAACATCATGCTACACTCAATAGAGTTTGATGTTATATATCTAGTATTCAATTTTTTTGATTTTTTATTTTTTGGTTTTGATATTCAGCATGGTAGCAAGACATTAATAATGTGTTTTCTTAAAGATATGTAGTCTAGCGACTACCAAAGGAGGTTCATAGTATTAATTTTTTTTGGAACTAGTAACAACAACCTATGTGAGTTGCTACAACCATTCCCAGCAATCACTGGAGTAGTTTATTTCCAGACTCATATAACAACTCCTTATAGTGGTTGTTATTTGCCTTCAGTGATGGGGAAACAACGACTGCCAAAAGCGGTCCATTGGTGGTTGCTAAAGACTCTTAGTAACTGATTTTGGTTGATGCTAAAATCGATTTTTATAGTAGTTAATTGAAATTTAACCTTCTCAACCGTGATCTAAAATCGTCAGAGATTAATCCATGAAAGGTAAAATAGGGATCCAGACATCATCATGAGTGATAGTTGCCAAAGGTTTATTTTTAAAAATAATCTATGTAATACTAAATTCGTATTAAAAATCATTTATATATGTCACATATATTGTTTATAATTTAATTAATAATTAATATTAAATAAAAAATATTGTTTAATTAATAAAAAAATATTCTTTTATATTTTTTAAAGTTTTATATAATTAATAACACATATTCATTTTTAAAATACTTTTTCAAAATATTCATATTTTAATTAAATTACCCTTAATTGTAATATTCGTTCATTTATTATTATATTTTAATTATTAATGTGATGTTTTTAAATTTTTTTTAAATTTTTTTTAATTTAAATATTTACTCAAATAATAAATTTGTAATAAATATATTTTTAATTTTTATGCATAGTTAGTAATTGATTTTTTTATATATTATTATAAATAAATAAGTAAATATAAATATATATAACATTTCCTTAAATATGATTTGTATAGTATAAATAGTATTTATTGACATTAAATAAGACTTATATTAAGTGGATAATGGTTTATAATTAATCTAAATTTAAAATATTTCTTAATTTGTACAGAGTAATGAACATTTAATAAAATTTAATTTGTTTTTTCAAATTAAAATATATCACATTTTTGTTACAAGAATTTCCCACACAGAAATACACAATTAATATAAAAACAGAAACATACACACATAATATTTCTATTATTTATTCCATTTTTTATATTTATTTTAGTATTTTATTCATTAACAATATATATATATATATAAAATATTATGTTTTTATTTTTTTAATTTTATTCAAATTTTATATGATTTTACAATAAAAAATATTTATTAATATTTATTTTTTTTAAATTTATTCATTTTAAAAATTATTTATTCATTAATAATATTAATTAATTTTTAATATTTTTATAATATATTCATTTGAAATTTTTCTTTTCTTAATATATTTTTTATAAATATATTTTTTTAATATTTATTATTGAGTTTTTATTCAATAACATTTTTTTAATATGGGTGTAATTTAAATAACAAATATGTCTCCATTTTCATTTTAACATATATTAATTTTTTATTTTTTAATATCCTATATAATTAATAACACATACTCATTTATTAAATTAATTCATTATTATTATTTATTTTATTAATATATTTTATACATATTTTTTAAATTTAATCAATTTTAATTTATATCTGTTTAATATTTTTTTGGTTTTAAATTTTTTTTAAAAATTTTTTTAAAATTTTTTATGAACATTTAATTTTTTTAATTAATTATAAATCCACTACCATTCAGATTCAATAATTCTTTGAAAGCACATCCAAAATGTAGCAGACTTGTTCATGATACATGGGACTTGATTGACTGCAATGAGATTCCTCTTGCACACATTTCCATGCACAGTTTTCTTAAAATAAGAATGAATGAATTGACATAAATTTTTCTACCTCTAAGGAGGAAGAGATTGATCCACTTGAAGGCACTCTCCATCTCATTCAAGGGTCGATTACCACAAAACATTCTATGGTAACCTTGATCAAGAAACTAAAATGTCCTCTAAGCTCTATAACCATTTAATGCTTATGGATAGAATCTTGAAGGATCTTTTTAAAAAAACAAGGTTCATAGATGAAGATATAAACACTAAATTGTTTAATTATCATCAGAGGGATAGAAGGGCCAATAGGCCTCTATCTGTTATTAAAGATGGAGACCAAATTATAAAAGATAGACATTCTCTTTCAAACCCGGATGCCTCTTTTTACACGAATCTCTTAGATGGATTCCCCACCAGTGAATATCTCAAAGAATTAACCATTCCTAAGCATGTCACCGATGAAAAAAATTACATTCCCACTTCAATTCCTTTAGAACTTGATATCAAGGATGTTGTCTTTTGACATAATAAAGGGAACCTCTTTTACTAGATGGCATCACCAATCACTTATTCCTATATTATTGGGCTTCTATTCATAATGATAGTTATAATATAGCTATGTATTTATTCAATGGTGGATCTCTCATACTTGGTATCAATTCTAGGCTTGATTCCAAAATTATAAAATACTAGTGTTATTAGCCAATTTCGACCTGTTTCTTTTTTCGAAACCATCCATAATATTATGGCCAAAATTCATACTAATATGACATCCAGTGTTTCTCATAAAATTATTTTTTGGAATCAATTTGACATCATCAATTGTAGAAACATCCAATACTTCCTCATCAATGCCTAATAATGCATGAATTTACTTAGGATGACCATCAGGGGAAGTAACATTGTTTTTAAATCTTGAAAATAAAAAATATTTTGATATAATGGATTGGGGTTTCAGTGGTAATGTTTTAATAAATTTTTTATTTTATATTATGTTTATTTATTTAAATAATTATCTTCTCGGATCAGCTTATATCTCAAAACTAATAAATAGATCTTTATAAGGTTACTTAATTTTCTCAAGGTGGGTTTGGAAAGGGGACCCCCTTTTAGAAATTTTTTTCCCTATTGTTGAAGACTATCTTATAAGGATCCTCCTTCATACAGTTGAGAAATGTGATTTGACGAATATCAGGGCTGTAAGAGGTATCCCTTATCCATCTTATCTCTTTTATTTTGATTATGTCATTATTTTTACCTAAGATAAAAAATAAAACTAAGAAGTATAAAAAATCACTCCTACACAATTATAATGTTATTAGAAATGAAATATGTTAGAGAAAATCATTCATCTGTTTTAGTAAAATAATTTCCGCCTCCAGAAAGATGAGCTTGTTTAATGATTTTGGAACCAGCGAGGGTACCCTCCCTTTCGTTTATTTAGGTGTTCCCAGGCTAAAAGGATGACCCCATTATATATATATCACTAATATTTTGAGATATATTATAAAAAAGGTAGCCTTATGGATTGTTAAATACCAAAAAAATGGTAGGAAGTGCATATCTGTTCATGCATGTGGCTTTTTATAAATTTGTTTATTATTTTATGGTTTATAATTGTCTTTCCTCATTTCTCTGAAGCATTAATTCGTCTATGGGGAATTTTTTATGGATCAGTATCATTTTGGGAGGAAGGATTATCACTATTCCATAGAAATAATGTTTTATTATAAATATTATTGGGTGTATAAGAATAAACAATATTATCTTTCTTAATCATTCCCCTCAACAAAAATTTATTTGGAGACATTAAATTTACAAATTTGTAACATCTTGATCCTAGATTGAACTAAATAGTGTATTGATCTTGGTGGGTCACATGGTATCACTTTCATGCCCCCAGACTCATGAGGCTTCTAAATTGCATCAAGTTCCTAGGTATATCCATTGGCAGACTATGACCTCATTGTCAGAATATAACATAATAGAAATACAATATTCTATAAGTACTAGAAGTAGTAATAACAATTAGCAAATAGTCAATTAGTAGGAATATATAACAATACCACAAAGAATATCATATAAAATGATTATTATACCTTCCATATATGTAATGAAGTATGATAAATATATATACATGGAAGGTGTACAACACATGACAAAAATTTTAAAAAGGAAAAAAATTGTCATCTAGCATCACGCGAATTATCTCAGTCCTATGATCCCCTTCTCCTAATAAGATATTAGAAACCTACTATTGGGAGAATGAAGATATCCATACCTACTATCAAATAGTCTTTGTGGGTACCGAAAGGTGGCCCAAACAAGGCATGTGGCTTAAACCCAGTAGGAAACTACTCATGCTCTAGTGCCATCAAGTCAGTGAATATATATAAAAAAGTGTGTAGGGTGTAATGTAATAAGCAAAGGAAGTACATAATGTAAAATACTACAATGTCAATGTTATCCTCTTAACCACGTCATTTCATCAATTTAATTTAGAAATTATTCCACTAAATTATTATTCAAGCCTATTTTAGTTTATATCACTGATCATTTAATAAGTTATTTTCATTTAATAAATGTTTCGTGAGACCTAGAACATATCCCATCATCTCTCCTATAGATTTGTAAACAAAGTATGCCTAAACATGCCATCAATTAATTGTAAGACAAAGACAAATTCCAAACTTGTGTATCCTCCAGGGAGATGAAAAATATCATTCAATTCATTCATTAATCAATTTAGAACCTGAGCCTATTCTTATAATTCAACAGCTGGAATCCAGGTACCACTATAGGAATAATATTAACTGACACCCTACAAGCCCATTCATATAAATATCCACAAGAGCAAATGTATCACTCTTGGTATGGTATAACATCACGACCATTGGAGAAAATCCTTTATTGTAAACTATAGGAGCATAAGTATCATACATGAGAAATATAATCAATTTCCCTTTGAGTGTATAATTAGAAAGCGGTATAAGGAGTCTCGGTTTCACTGTTCACATAACACTATGAATCCCCTTTGAGTCCATCATTGGCAATCCATATAAGGAGTCCAATTTTGACTTGGGAATAAGAATGTTAGATTCCACATGGGTCTATTCATATCATTCATATAAGAACCTAATGGTCACAAAAGGAATAATAGCATTGAATAAAATAATTTAAAATTAAAAGTTCATCACCTTATTCAATTCAATTCAATATCACCTAAAACGGTGACTCAAATCATTCTTTAACATTCAATATTATTTAGTTATTAAAAGTTCAACACCCAGATCAATTCATTTTAAAACCACAAATGAAGGTGATTCAAGGCATGATCTGAGCTTAAGAGTATTATCCCCATATTTATCTCACATGGTAATTTCATTACAAAAAGAAAACTAAATATTGATAGGGCCATGGGGCATAGTCATTCATCCATTACTATTAATAAATTCAATGTTTAATTGATATTACCATTCAAATTACAATTCCAAAACGAATGAAATTGAAAATTATATTCATCATATTAAACAGGTATTAAATAAAAAACTTACATCCCATATAAAGGGTTAAAAAGGAACACCCTAAGGCATCCAAATTCAATATCAAACCATGGTGGTCCATTTAAATAATCAACACACCCAAGGGGTTGTTCTGATTCAATTATCATATGATCTATTCACTTATCAATGGGTTTTATTAATTACATAGCTGATACTATCAATTAAATTATAGAATTTAAATTAATTTCAATTGTGTCACTCTAAGAATTGGGTGCATTGAACATCAAAAAATATATAACACTTAAAAATTGAAGTAAAATCATGAAAACACCTTACATAGGTTTGTAGTAAATAGATCATCTTGTATCATATCCGGATTCGACTCATATCATGAGGAAATAGTAGAACAAAAAAAGAGACTAACAGTTTGGAAAGTTATCTTTCACATAAATAGAACAACCGATAGCGAACCAAATGAGGAAAGAAACAGAATGAATGAAGGTATTACTGGCGAGGATCCAATGAAACAAGAAACACTTGAATATCAGCACAATTATAGAAGTTCTCCCACACCCAATGATAGCCACCCAAAAGGGATCCAAAAATATAGATATGATGTGTCGGAGGAGAAAGAGAAATTAATGTTTTATATAAGAATTATGTGTCGGTAATTTCTTAAATTCAGACAAAATATAGGTTTGTATTGTTTGGCCACAAATTTTTCCAAACCATGGGCCAACTATGCGCAATGTTTTGTAGGAAGGAGGAAACCCACATGGTGTATTCCCGGTTTGACTAATGATGAAAAACTCCTGTGTCAAAATATCACACATTCTGACATGGGCGTGCACCTCAAATAGAATAGTTTATCTATCCATGTAAGATCCTCTAAAAAAATTTAAAACCTCATATGGTTAGAAATAACCATGTGGCATGCACCACACGATTTTCACTAACCGTGCGTCAGACATTTCTCTATGCAAGAGTTGGGCTGCAGGCTCCGAACTATCCCCAAACTCTCTCGATTCATCCATGACCTAACCAATAATTCATATTAGGCCATATGAAAACATTTAGACAGAAAATTGAAGGAAATTAAAGAATCCATTCCTAAAAAATGGGTTCTTACAAAATTTCCCCATAAAGTTATTCCTACTCGAATTTCCCTCTCAAGGGTGGTCAATAATGTGTGAGAATAACTCCGACCACATATATCATGAATCTACCTCCCTCTATCAGGTTTCATCTTATACATGGTCATGTTGTGATAGCACCTATACTAGTGGAACTATCCAGCCTCAAAGAATCTTCATGATATGATCTACAATATGTATAGGATTCACATAAAAGGATTCACATTCCTATAAATGAACCTAAATTATCTTAAAAGTATGATACATTTCTAAAAAATCGTGGAATAATAGAGATACATGGAAGAAATCGTGCATGGATCGGTACCACTGAGTTAACTATAATCAATAGTCTACGAGCCCAAATCTCTTCCCAAAATCTTGTGCAACCTGAAATATAAATGTTAAATCTTACCATGTGTCATGACACTCCAATTTCCCAAACATCGACGAAACATGTAAAAAGACTTGATCCTCAACCACGAACTCTAGAGGTCATATGTGGTGATCATAATATGATTTTGTTGAGAATTATTTGTATTTAACCATTTTTGTATCAAATAAACCAACTATGTATTCTTATTAATGAGTTTGGTTTCAAGAATAGATGGCTCTACTACCTATAACCAGCATAGGGATGATCTGAATGACCTATCATAAATAGCCTCATAAGGCATCATCTGAATAGTACCATAAAATCTATTGTTAATGGATACCTGAACTAGGCGTCTCTTCCTCTTCCAAGATCCCAAAAAACTATGATTCATTCACACAGTATGTCATCATGAACCTGTATCATGTGATCTGACTGGCCATATATATGACGGTGGTATTATTTTCATAGAAGTACCCAAGAAACCGACACCCTCTAAATCCCTGTCCTAAATCGTGATGTAAATTAGAAATTACTATCTAAAACAATAGTGTATGGGACCTCGTATAGTCATTCTGTATCCTGGATATAGAACAACCCATGATCATCAACTAAAAATCTCTGTTGATAGGAAGGAAATTTAGAAACCTTTGTTATCCTTTCAATGGAATCCCATAAAACATCATTACCTTGATGTGACATCGGTAAACCTAGAATAAAATCCATCAAAATATCATTCTATTCCCACTCAGTAATGTGTAATTATAGTAAATGTCCATATGGTCCCTGGTGTTCCACCACCTCCTTCTAGCAGGTGGAACACCTAGTGAAAAAACTAGATACATCTCTTTTTGTACCTGTCCACTAGTACTAGAAATGTAAATCTGGATACATCATAGTGACACCAGGCTGCACTCCCCAAAATGAATCATGAAATTATCACATTATATCCTCACTTATATCCCCTGGAGCATAAAAACATCCACTGATATGTAGAATCTTATCCTCACATATGGTCCAACTCGGAGGAGGGTCCTCACCTACCACAATCTCTTGTAGGACTAGGCCCTCAGAATCTGATATCTTCCTCAACCAAACCCTATCCATAACATTTGAGGTCACAAATAATGATAACAGAAAATAATTTCCTAGTCATTCCTACACCATTAAGTGAATATCTGAGAACAAAACCATAAACTACAACTCGCTTCTAGTCTATTGAACTACTTGCATCAGATTAATCCTTCTTAGTGCATCAGCTACTGTATTTCCTTTACCAAGACTAGATGAAATATTCAAATTAAATTAATTTATTCATCCAGCCACCTTTTCTTCCATAGATTCATATCATTTTATTGAAATCTATACTTGGGGATTTTGCACTCCATGCACACAACAAAAGGTTGACAAGGTAAGTAGTGTCTCCATCATCGTAATGCATGAACAACTGAAAATAAATCAATATAATGAATTATATAATTACTCTCATGAGGGATTAACTTATGTGATGTTTACTCTAAGACTATATCTCAATTCATAAGAACTGATCCTAGACTAAAACATAATGCATCAGAGTACACAATGTAACTCTTGCATGGATCTAAAAAAACATACATCAACACTGAGCTCAATCTCCCTTTTAGCTCATCAATGACAATTTTTTTGGAATACATACACACAAAAACTTCAACCTACATATTCAAGACTATAAATGGTGTTCCAAGGTATGAAATTCTTGTATTATCTAGATATCCCTAAGAAATTCCTTACCTCGAAGAAGTTCATGGGCGATGTCCATAAAACTATAGCTTTAATCTTCTTTAGGTCAACTGATACATCTTTCTATGAGATTATGCATCCTAGTAAGTGAATCAAATACATATATTATTGAAACAATGAGATCATATAATATAAATGATTCTACCTCATTTTATTTAAAATGATATCAATATTTACGGAATGGTCATATTGATTATGAGTATAAACCAATATATTTTTTATGAATACCAGCACAAAAGAATCAAGAAAAGGATGAAAAAATCAGTTCATTAGTGTCATGGTGAATTTTGGTAAATTCATCAGTCCAAAAAAATAATCAAAAACTTATATAGACCATACCTACTATGAAAGGTTTTGTGAGGTATGAATCATGGTATAATACTCACATGATACTAAGAGGTTCTTAAACAAATATTTTAGAAGCATTATGCTCCTTGAGTATGATCAAATAGATTATCAATACATGGAATAGAATATAGGTTCTTAATAAGTAATTGATTTAATTTTTGTTAATCCAAACATAGACTAATATTTCCTTCATCATTTTTCACAAAAGGGCCATTAAACCACATGAAGATGTACTGGGTCAGATAAACACATTATTCTCATAATCTTTTAGATTCCACTTGAGATCCTTCATTTCAGTTGTATCCATCCTATAAATAGGATTAGATACTGGTGAAGGTTGTGGAATGAGATCTTTAGATCACTATAACTCTCTCACTAGAGGTAATCCTAAAAATCATCTGAGAAAACATCCATGAAATGAACAACCACTAGAGAGGAATCATCCAACTGTTTCCCATGATCATCCTGATATAAACTCACAATCTGGGTCACCATCCCACCCATACCATGATTCTCAGGACTAGCTTGAATTTCATGGACATCCCATTCACCCATGTGAATAAACTCACCTCCCTCTAGTGATGTGGATGTCACTCCATGGTGAAAGAAATTAACAAAAGTACAGAAGGGAAAAATATAGTCCATCCGTAAGAATGATGTCAAAACCAATCATCTCAATGAAAAATAGGTCCTATATGATTTGAAACCAATAAATATCATGGGGCCTTTCATGCAATGACACACATCCTCTGTTATAATACCCAATGCAGTATCAATCATCATAACACCAGTAGATGTTTGAACACTGACCCCGAGAATCTCTATAGTGGGAACATATATATATATATAAGAGAAGTTAAAGAATTGAAAAGATAATATAATAATGTAGAGATGACTATAATATTAAATCACATAGTAAAGGGACTCAGACTAGTCAACATAGGTCTCAGTTGGACTGTATATATTTGGCCAGACAAGCAACCCAGTGATACTGCCTCGATACAGAGAGATGATATACTCTATTTTCACAATAAATATGGAGTATGACTACCATATACATGACCACCACTTGGTAATGATCATATTTCTATACTCAAGACACCTTTTTAATGAGAAACCGCTAACCCCCATTCTATATGTTGATTTAGTGTAGATCATCTATCAATGAATTATGGGGGAAACGTTCTATAAAAGAATAGTATATGGCCAATATTACTTCAAGATCAGCACTCAACTAGGTTTCTCGTACACTGTGGCATCTTATTAAAGGTTCTACAACACTTTTGAAACAACTAATAGAAACCTCAGTACGTTATCTGGCTACCAATATCCCCAAATTCATGCTCTAGATGATGATTCCTACTACTGGCCGATGCGGTACCAGATGAAGATTCCAAACCATTCTGGCTCCCACCTAACCTCTCATTGGTTATACTCTATGATAAGAACCCGATGTACTATTATCAAAATTACAGTAAACCCAAAAAAAATCACCTAATATTAGATTTCATACCTGAGACCATCCTTAAATCTTCTAGATTTAGACAACTCATCACCCATCAGAATAACTACGATGCACTAGATCTTAGTTAAAAGGTATAGAATAATCTATAATTGATAAAATTCCCTGCTCAAGGTGCATGTAATCTCAGGATCTATCTTCCCTCAATGTATTAGGATATAAGTAATCATTTAAGGCCACTTGATAACCCCTCCAAGACATCTGTTAATGATGATCCAATTGAGTAATAACATCCCACTATCTCTTTGCTGAATTAAATGACATATTCATAGAGATATTTACCCTCATATTTGGATGTGTCTCTATATGTTTTAATATTGATATTATGGCATCTATCTACGACCCTTTAGCATGTGTTCCACCATCCTTTGAAAAAGTGGGTGAATTATGCTTCTAGAACTCACATGTCAATTCTACCATAATTGGGGAAGGTTGCGGTGCCCACGGAATGGAATTCATAGAGCGGAGAAGCCCATCATGGATCTATTTCTCAATACATATGTCCAGTACAACTACTGGTGCATCAACTAGAAATACTGGAAGATCCACTGGTAGCCTATGAACAACCACCTACAGATCATTATATTCTCCACCCTCCTCGCATGGGACTAGAGGATATCTATGTCATACAACTATAAATTCCAAGTGAGAACCTCATACCAAGACCATTGTCAAATATTTAATCTCAAAAGTGTAGATATAGAAATAATATTGGTATGAGACTTATTATATAATAACACACCCCTCTTCCTGCCCCTTGAGTCAGGTTTGGGAGATTTTCAACACATGGAAGAGCTGGAGATATTTATTACTGTCAACTACTAGGGTCAGGTATATTTTGTTCTATTTTATAAGAAATTAAGTTTCAAACGAATTCATATTCATTTTAGTTACACTTTATTTTATTAATAATGCAATCCATTTTAAAAAGGATTAATAGAATGGTTTTCCAAATTTTGATCCATGAGGGACCATACGACTCATGATCCAAAGCATCGAGTCTACCTAATACACAGCGTAACACATTCTAGAATACCTATCACAATATAATGTGTCTATATTTATATATATAATCCCACCTATCACAATATCATTAAATAAGTAATGCATCCTAAATGTCATGGCACAATTCCTGGAATGTGATTCATGTAATGTGCCTCAAATGATTCATGAGATAAAATAACCTCATATCATCAGGTTGAAACAAAATGTAACCCATAATTGTATCAATAAAAATATAACAATTAAGGTTAATCACACTATAGTGGTATCAAATAAACGGAAATAATCAAGATCTAAAAAATAGAAATTTAAATTGAGGAAATTTGGATTTTTCTTATATGAGGGTTAGCTGCACCTAAACACAACACATTACCAAATTCCTATTCAATCCTATGAATTTATATTATTTAAAAATAATAATGAAAATAGAAAATATTATCAGATAAAACCTTGTAATATCCAATACTTGGATGTGACTGAATGGTTCCCCAAGCTCGGTGGGTAACATGGCCTCAAGATCATCTCCCCAAATGAAAGAGGTCACCGATTAGTAGCGAGGGCCTAGGTGTATCAGTTGAAAGACTATTCCCTCTTCACTAGAGTGTACAACAGTATAAATACAATATCATATAAGTACTGAGTGTAGTAATAACAATCAAATAATTGAAATATAGCATGAATAGATAACAATAACACAATAAATCTTGTATAAAATGATGATGATACATGTCACATGTCAAATAAAATATCAAAAAAGGTAGACATGGAAGGTATAATTATTAAAAGTATAAAAATAAAAAACTATCTAACTAGCATCATGAGCCTCAACTCAGTCATGTTCTCCCAAGTTCCTAAGAATCAATCAGAAACATATTATAAGGAACTTTCTCTATCTCTACCTACAATATTATTGTCTGTTAAGGTACCTAAAGGCAGTCCAAACAGTGTGTGATATTAAATTCCAGTAGGCAACCACCTTGGATATAGATCCATACAATCATTAAATAAATATAATAAATAGTGTGCAGACAATAATTAAATAAGTAACAGATGTACAAAAATTAAACTTCATATAAACTCCAGGTTCACAGCTTAAACATGTCATTGCATCAATTTAATTTAGAAGTTATTTCTATTAATTAATAGTAAGGACAATTTAATTTTATATCTAAGATCATTTAATATGTTGTTTTCATGTAATAAAGGTGTCTCTAGATTGAGCACTATTGGAAAATTGAATGTTTGTGGTTGTTATTTTTGTGTATGACGGCGGTTTTAACCGCCACTATATGCTTCTTTGGCGGATTCTGAAAAACGATGCTAAAATGTGTGTTAAGACACTATTTTTTGTGGTTAAAGCTTTTTTGAGGTGGTTTATAGGAACCGTTGTAGTTTTCATAGTTTTCGGAAATTTTAACCACCTCAAAAAAACCTCAGCCATTGGACGGTAAAACCCTTGCTAAAAAAATCATTACCGCTGCGAACTGCATAGGGAATATGGGAATTTGTATCTATGGTTATAACAACTGCTAAATTTAATACCATAGTGGCGGCTATAACTGCTGCAAATAGATAAATGCTGAAATTTAGTGGCAGTTAAAACCACCGCTAAGTATTGCAGTTAAATTTAGTGGTTCTTAAAAACAATGCTAATATAAAAATACCAACATTTAGTGGAAGTTGTAACCACCGTGAATTATTCTGTTTATGGTTAAAGGCAGTTAAAACTACCTGTAAAAACAAATTTACAAAAAATAGTAGTTTTTGTAGCTTCTATACCAGTGCCTTGAAAAAAACCATTCTAATAATTCCAAAAGACCAAAAAATACATACTACAGTCAGTATGAAAGGAGATGATTAACTAAGAACAACCAAGGGAATTTTGATTAATATTTAATAAAAACATGACATGTGGTGTGAGTAATATCTTTTTATAAAATGTAAAACTTCTTTTTTTGGACTATGAATATCATCAACATTATCCATAAAATAAATTTTACACCTATAATGAGTTTGATCATTTTTTCATATATGCACGTGCTTAAGTATATGAGACACAATCTTTTGGAGAGACTTTCATGATCGTTTTTTTCATAATAGTATGAGCTATATCTTTTCATAGATGAACATGAATCTCAGATAAATGTGGTTGGTAGAGTACCGTCATACATTCAATTATGAAATTTATTACACCCTAGGGAAGAGAGGATTTACACAACTATTTCACTTAATAAGAATGTTCCACCACATGAAATTTTATAATCCATGGGATAGTTAAACCTGAAGGTACTATTCACCCAATTTCATCTTGATGCAAAAGATGCTGATTCTAGGGCATCTTTCTCCCACATGACTTCCGATAGATAACAAAGTCATATAGTGGGGAGAATTATAACATTCTGGTTACTATTTTTGTATTTTTTTTAATGTTTTAGAGTTGTTACTTCAGTTTCGGTGAAATTTTAAAGAAATAACTATGTTTTTATATGGATTAAACTACATAGGAGATCATTTTCTCCATAAAGAGTTCCACTAAGGTGTTTATAGGTTGGTTGTGGTGTTTGTGTCTGTGTGTGTGTGTGTGTGGGGGGGGGGGGGTGCGTAGAGAGGATTTTGGTGATACATCCATTTTTGTAATGGCTACATTTTAGAGAAGGGTCACAATATGTACCTTGGAGTTATATAGTGTGGATTGGGAGGCAATGACATTAGAAAGCACGATAGAGTTTGGGTAATTCTTCCATTTTGGTCATGGATTAGGAATTGTCACCATGGTTGTGTTATGGTGTGTGAGGATGAGTTTTTTAGGGGGGTGGGGTGGGGTGGGGTTGTGGTTTTATCAAATTTGGGGCAGTGGAATCATGGATTTGGATTGTGTCATAAGACCCCCTTCCTAGTTGTGCTCTCCAAAATAGATCTCTAGATTATATCATGGCCCCTTCTATTATTTTATAAGATTTTCATCACAGATATAACTACAATTATAATAGGATGCCTTGACCATCCTCATTATGGAACGATCCTTCCCATTATTCTATAGACCCATCCCTTTTAATAAATTCTCTGTAATTGTGTATGGGGATGCACCAAGGTATTCTATTTTCTAGTCATCTTATATATTCTAAAAGACCCTTTATCCCCCACATTCTTCCATCTTTTCTATTAGTTCTTAGATGAACCATATATATCCCTAAGAGGAATTATGGACCCTTTTCATTAGATTTTAACCTCTATCTCAGGAGACCAACACTTAACAGTTTTAGTTGAGTTTCAATATTCCCATATCCTAATTTTTCCCTATTCTTCACTATAGTAAAGTTGTTGGAAATAGAATGTTTGGAAATGTTAACGCTTTGTTAGGGGATTTATGTAGGCCGTTGTCTCCTAAATATGAAATGGGATTCATGATTCCTCGCACAACCATTTCAACATCAATTTACTTCAATGAGTATTAAGAGAGTTTTGGAATGGAAGGTTTGTTAGAATGACTCTCATTATATCTAAAACTTTTACTAATCTCCCTAGAATCTATAAAAATCCTTTTATATGTCCACATTATAGGACGACAATCTCCATAAGTAGTCTATAATTCTTTGAAGTGGGATGTTCACCCAGGGCTGAAAAACATAATTTTTTTTGGAAAAATGAATCATAAAAAATGAATCATCACAATAAATAATCAATATATATTCTTTACCACACTCATGAAATAAAGACATAAGAAGAAAACATCATAAATAAATAAAATACATAAAAGGAAACATGACAAATCAAGGAAAGCACAGGTCATGAAAATGTTTGGTGGAAACTATTAGCCACACATGATACATATACAATCCGACGATGATCACATATCATCACCCTCTCCACCTCCAACATATCAACAATACAACTAATTAATGTCCGATGACGAACACATATCGTCACCCTCTCCACCTCAATATCCACTTCCTGCTACCACCTGGTTGAACATTCTACTGAAAATTAGAGTTTCTCCTATTTATATTTAATCATAAAACCAATAAAAGTTTGTATAGTAAATGATCTTGAATTTTTGTGATTTACCTGCTCAACACCAGTCGATACAGTACCACTGGGGGAATATTTTCTCATCAGCTAATGTATATCAGTCAAAGAATTTTGCAAAGTGGATATCTGATCCCCCGGCTCATGAAATATGTTTCATAGAGAAACAATTTTTCTCTGAGCAACTCTAGGTATGGACTTAATAAAACCAGAAGTAGATACAACTGCAATCCCCAGTGGCTTACCAAAAACCTCAGATAGTACGAGTCCCAAACCCATCCTGCACACTCTAACAGGATGGTACATCCCAAGGACTTTAGCAACCAGGTCATCCTTGGAGACTTAGTAGGACGTCCCAGGATTGGCATCCCATATTTATTTAATTTTTACCTATCAATCAAATATCAATATATATTAACATAGTAAAAATTGATAATAAATTATTATAATGAAAAAATGACCTCATACCCCATCTTCTTTTGTTGTCTCATTAACAAAACTATCATCCTATTTTTTGTGAACATCCAACCACACATCAGTTCGGGATGCTTCATGCCCTAAACTCTATGACTGAATTAAACAAAGATAAATCGAAAATTCAATATATTAAATAGAAAATATTTTATTATAAATATTTGAACTGTTGCAAATATTATAAGAGTCTAATGGCTTCTAGAAAAGATTTTTGAACCCGTAGTGTGAGGGATGACTTGCTTAGCCTGACTTGATTAATTCTTTCTTGAGAGATCCTGAAATAAATAAAATAAAATTTAATATAAATTTATTAAATTTCATCTCCTATTCATATAAATGTATAATTTTAAAATGATGTTAATATAATAATATATATCTAAATACCATCTGCTTCCCATCAAGATTTCTATAAAAAACACTCCACTATACTTTTGGTACCCCATTGGGTAGATTCTCATACATTTTTATACGGTAAATGATGTATCATTGACATCGCCCCGCAATCTACATTTGAAGTATTTCCATTTTGTACGAAGATTTTTCAATGTCCACTTATTTTCTATCACATCAGCAACTGTAAAGTGGAAAAACATCTTCATAAAGGAATTCATTATGAAAATATTAATAACTTGAAATTAAATTACACCATAATCTATTAAAATTAACTTTATTTGGGAATCAAAAAAATTATTTTTCAAACTTGGATTCATTTGTATCCAATCATCATAAGAAATAGGATGCAAAATGGGCCTTGATGCCATCTAGCCTAGAATTTGGCCATGTAATCATGCGGTGTCATCCGTATGGACCCCATATGAATCAAAAGGGACAAATATCTTCTCTTCATTAGTATTCCACACATTTGGACATTTAATATTTTTCACTAACGTTTCATTTAATAATCTTTAATAAAAAATAGATAGTATAAAAATGTTCAAATAAATTTATTTATATTAAAATTTGTACCTATAGCAGGGACCCTCTACTATGTCCGTGATGAACTAGAAGTGGCACGTCACCGCCCGACTGACGAGGCTACTAAAGGAGGATTGGAAGACTAAAATAATAAAGGGATGCTCACAGAGGTTGTGAGTGATGGTGCATGGGGAGATAGTGCCGGGGGGCAGGAATCTGGTGGCTCAGATTCTATAGGGAGGGAGATAGATGGATCATCATTTGTTGTAGTAGTGGATAAAATAGTGTATCGCTTCCTCCTTGGAATTCATGTAATTTAATCAATTAAAATTAAGTTCAAAACATATATTTCAAAAAAACAATGCAGAAAAAAAATTTAAAGATGATAATAGATGGTCAATAATAACAAACTAAATATACATAATAATGATAATGAATGACTGCAAAAATGAAATAAGTGTTTGATGAATGGATAAATAACTTTACATACAATTATTTTCCCCTTCAATCATGTATGTTTCCTTCTCCATTACATCATCTAGTTCATTCATCATTTCTAGACTAACATTTAAATATCACGATGGACAAATAATTCTGATTCTTGTTGCTTATGAGATTAAATTTCAGAGGTCAAATCTCCCACTTCAACAACCATATCATAAAAATCTCTTTGTATTATATGGGCAACTACACTCCACCCTTCATCCACAACATCATTCAAATAATATAAACTTTTTGTTGTGATGATAATATATATGGATCATGCAGTTCACGATCACCAACATCCATCAAGCGAGAGAATTTCACAGAAGTAAATTGCAAGGAATCTCTTTTAACACCTCTGATAATATCGACCAAATTGAATTTGAATAAAACAACTAAAAATTTTCCTTGGTAGTTTAATTCAATAATATAAGTCAGCTTTCAATAGTATTCCACTTCAGAAAATGTAAATATACCACTATATAGTGTTTTCAAACCCTCTTCTCGATCGACTATATGAAATATATAGCCATTCACGTTGTAAGCGTCCAACTTTCTAACTTGTTTTAGAGGACCTCGAGCAAGAAAATTAAAATCTTATGACACCTCTACTCGAGTATCAGTATTCATGATCTAAAAAAAGAAATATACTTTATCAGATTTACAAAATACATATGTCAAACTAATATTCGTATTTATTAAAATAATTATGAACATGCACGTTGTGCAAACCATTCTACAAGATCATTATTAAAAGATTTAATTATATCATTCTAATTAAATGTTTGGCCTCTAATTAGTCTCTTTGTTTGTATCCTCAACTATTCAATAAATGGATCTGCAATTTCACTAATCATCAGCACATATCTATGTGCCTCTAATAATTCAAATTTTGTCAGTGTCACATTTGAGGTCCTCCCATCTAATCAACAATAGCATGAAATATTTTTGATTTCTAATGTATTTTATATTGATTAGATGTGTCTTCAACACATCAAACTCGATTAAATCATGCCTCAATATAATCCATGTTTCTAAAACAAATGGTAAGACACTCTTTAGCCAAATAGCCTTCAGCAATAGATCCTTCTCGTTGAGCTTTATTTCTCATGTATGATTTCAAATTCCCAAGATATCATTGAAATAAAATATACATAATTATGCATTTAATTAATTGCCAAAAATTGTTAACATATATGAAAAACATATAAACAATGTACTTCTCAGTTGGATACATCCATCGATAATGAACAAGGTCTCTTATTTTTGCATCCTCAACCAAATGCACAGTTAAATGCATCATTTAAGTAAAAAATGATGGAGGAAAGATATTCTCAATTGCAAAAAGGGTAAATAATAACCACTCCTAGAGGTTGTCATGCTAAAATGGATGTAGATATTTCTCACATATTTTTCTGAAAATGTGCAGAATTGGAGTACAACAACTGTAATTTTTTCAGGTAATAATGTATGCAATGCCGATGATAGTAACTGTTGTAACAAAATATGTGAAACGTTACTTTTCAATCATTGTTACTTTTGATTCTTCAAGTCAACACACCTCAAGATGTCACTTGAATACCCATTAGATATCTTAAAATTATTTAAAATTACAAGGAATGTTTTTTATCCCTATTTTTCATTGCAAAAATTTCATTATGATACATTTCATTCTCATTTTTCCATAGATTATTATTTATGTTCCATAATTTTAAGTCCATGCGATCATTAACATGATCCTTAAACTTTACATGCTCATTATGCAATGTGAAAATCAAATTTTCACAAAAATTATTCTCAATATGCATCATATCAATATTTTTTCGCTACAAATTAAATTCCAAATACGGATGTTTGAAGAATATACCTTTTTTCTTCAATTGTTTCATTTTGATTTCGCTTGACTATGCACTTCAAACCCATTTACCACTATCATTCAAATGAAGAACCTTCACAAATTGTGTTTCCACCTTTCCAAGATGTGTTAATATTTTTGAACCAATTAACAACTTTAGAGGTGGTCTGTGATCAATGAAACCGTTAAATTTTGATATGTTCAACCAAAATCTATTAGATGGATTGAGAAATATTCGATGACACCAAAAGCACCATTTTATATTGTGAGGTATCCGTTTGGAATCAAAATCAAAGTTACAAATAGGACAATCCAAACCCGTTTAAGTGTTACAACATTATAAATTCCCAAAAGCAGGGAAGTCACTAATTGTCCACATTAATATAGAAACCATTTTAAAAATTGTCTTAGAAGAAGCATCAAATGTCTCAACACCGTTGCTCCATAACTTCTGTAATTATTCAATTAAAGGCTGATAGTATGCATCAATATCATTTCTGGGCATTGTTATCCAATAATAATCATCAAAATGATGAATGATGTTTGTTTCATACACATCCACAAAGGTAGATTGTAAGGGATCAAAATAACTGGCAAAATATTATAATCGGTACTCAAAGTCCCAAGTGGGTTGAATCCATTGGTAGCCTATCCAAATTGAACATTCCAAGGAGCAGCTGAGAAATATGGATGTAATAAATCAAATTTCTTCCTCGATTGTGATTCTCGTGGATGTCCCATTAACCCATCATTGTTATTATCTACAGAATGAAACATCCTTTATTCGGCGGTTTTCTATGACATGAATAATCATTGTAATCGAGGCATTAAATAAAATTAACAAAAAACCTTTGAAGGTGTGTTCATTTTCTTCTTCTTCATGTAAGTATGTTGATTTAGACTTCCAAAATCACCTATTGACTGCCATCTTGAGGAAGAACATTTTTTACAATCCTGTCTACTTGAATATTCTCTCCAATAAAGCATACAATCATTAGGACTCAAATGTATTTTTTTAAATTCATACCAAGCCTGATAACAACTTTTTTCATATCATAAGATGTCTCAGGGTTTTTTGCTTCAGGAAATGCATCACACAAAAATTCTAATATCATGGACATTGACCTATTTGTAATTCCACATAGACATTCGGTATGGTACAACTTCAACAGAAAAGAATTTTTCAAATATTTCAAACATCCAATATACAAATATTGATTTCCACTGTCAACTAAATCATGAAACTTATTTTCTTTAGTGAAGTTTTATCTTAAACTTTTCTCTATAGAATCAAGGGGACGATCCAATGATATGTTATAATCTTGATATGACTATCCTACAGTCTCAAAAACATCACTTATCTCGCGGATATTTGTATCACTCTCATCTGGTTGTTCTGATATGTTTTTATGTTGATGACTGTCTCTTGTAGTGCTTAATGCATCATTTATAAGGTTTTTCATTTCATTTTCAATTTTAAACGATGTTAGGAGGTCATTCTGTAGATTGACATCAGTGCTCAACCTTTCAGTAACATTTGATACTCTGTGTGAAATCCAATGCCAATATTGACCAGGGATTTGCTTTAATATGAAATGTTTATAAACTTAATCTATCTTCAACCATATTCTAAATTTACATTTATGACATGGACATCTTATTCTCCCTTCAATGGATCAATTTGAAATAAAAAAATCTAAAAACTCACTCAAACCCTTAATATACAGAGGTGTGTTCCTCGTTAATGTGATCATGCTTTTATCCATGTATATCACAATGTGCCTAGAAAATATTAAAACAAATTAATAACCATAAATACTACTAAATGCAGAAATAGATTCATATATACAAGTTGAAATATTATATAAATATGTTATGTAAGGTTTTCCTATATAAATACATATGTAAAATCACCCAATAGAAAACCAAAGTACATATGTGCATGCATTGTACGCTTATACACATGTGATTAAAAAATCCGTTGATGAAACAAGAAGATAATGAGTATTTTCTTAGGTAATATACATTTTAACAATGTTTTTTCATGATCGGTGATGGTTCAACATATTTAGTCTTATTTTATCAATAAATTAATTCACATAAAAAATTTGTATCTTGTTATTTTGAATCCCAACAATGCATTATGTTAAATTGGTACCCCCTATATTGAATATTTATGGCCTAAATTTTCATAACTCCTACACAAGAAATGTACCTTTGAGGGAATTTGGAAATAATTGATGGTTTCTATATATTGAAGACAGTAAAATGTAAATGAAATTTTTTCTCTTCCTATCATTCATGATGTTGATAGAGAAACATCGAGTATTGGTTATAACATTTTAGTATGAAACTTAATAAACATGAAATGCAAATATGAATAAAAACCGTATAAAAAATAAAATTTAAACTAAAGGAGCATTAAATTTAGAGGATGAAGAAAATGGGGGAATCTATGTCACCTATGAAATAAAGGAGAATTAATTTATTGAATTCAACCTATATTAAAATAGAAAATGTGTTCATGATGGATATTAAGGAAGGATTATAAGAAAAATGCTTAAGTGGTCTCATTTACAAAACTACATAGCATGAGAATAAGACTGGTGGAATTAGACTTGAATAGAAAAATAAGCATAACAAAGAGTTCATGGATGGTGCATTGTTCATAAATGGAGGAAATATAAAATATTATGATTAATCCCACAACTGGGATGAAGCCCAATTATTAGGACATATAATGATTTTAAATTTAACATTGGTGATGAAATTTTTACTAGTGGTGTCATCTAATGTAGTTCCACCACAAAGCATTAGAATTAAATTGGGAGATTAGGGTGAGTGAACAATGTCCAACCAGATTACTCAACTTATGAATTTTGGAGGTTCCCCTCTCCCATTAAATTAAATAATTCTAACCATTGTTTGACGTGGCCCAATATTTTGGGAGATATATGACCCATGGGTTGGATATGCTAATAATGTACATGTTATTAATCTAAAAGAATATCTGATTAAATCGAAAAAATGCATGAAATAAGTGATTCCATAATTATTTCAAGCCTCATTTGATATAAAATATGTTCAAAACGTGTAATGGCTGATCCTGAATCAGAAAGTTGTGTTAAGAAACCACTTTATTTCTTCAAAACATTATCCAAAAGTTTTATGCTGAAGTAATATCACTTTTTGAATTTTTAATTACATAAAAAAGGGATTATTCTAGAATAAAAAGAGGTTTCCAAGACTTATTTAAGAGAACCAATGATGTCATATCAAATCTGGTTCATAACAATGGATATCATGCACTAAATGTAGTAGAATTGCACCACTATTTAATAAGAAGAAAAATGTAGTGGAGGAAATAGTTACCTAGATTAATTTAATATTTTTTTAGTTATATGCAATAATAAGTGGTATTATGTTTTTATTTATATAGGATACTAAAAATATACCAATCAAAATGAATTAATCACAAATATTTATTCCCCAGTAATAGATACTATTGAAAAAAAATATTTAGAGCAAATTGGTGATTTCCATGAACTACCTCGAGTTGATCCACCCTACCACCCGACCAAGGTAACAACAAGGATTGAAGGGAATTCATAATCCCCATAGGATTGAAACTTGTTCTAGGGCATCAAGAGGAAACTAATGGTAAAGGTTTTTACATCATAATATAAATAACCCCATCACAGACTCCCCCTAAAAATCCGGTATGACCGATCTGTATATCAGACATCCATGCACATAAATAAATATTTTTATAATGGTGAAATAACAAAGAAGAGTATAACACAATAATATTAATAAAAAACTCCTAAACCAAACCATCACCTAATCCCAACAAAAAATGAAAAACAATATCCCATATATAAGATAAATCAGAAACAATATCCTAGATGAAAATACTAATAAACAAAAATCCAAGGAATAAAAAAACAAGAAAAACCATAACTACGACTATGAAAACCACTAGTGGTAGGGGAGGGGAGACAACCTAGGGTAAGAACTCGATGGGGTCGGGGGGAGAAGGGGGTGTCAGTGGTGATGGGAAGAAAGGACACTGATGACACTGGAGGGGAGTAGACCTAAGGTTGGAGCTCGACAAGGTCTGGGGGAGAAGGTGCATCTTGGTGGAGAAGGGGGTATACTTGGGTGGGGGGGAGTGTTGCGACTATAAAAAAATTAAATGGGTCTAGCGGCGGTTTTTAATAAACCTCCACGAAACCCTTTTAATAAATGGTTTCATAGTGTTTTTGTAAACCACAGCTAAAAGACTGCCGCTAAAGGTGATTTGTGTTGTATTGGAGCATGTATCCCAACATTCATCTATACGGATATGTAATCAAAATATTCCTAAACATGACATCAATTATGTTCAAGTAAACTACCAAATACATTATTGTTATTTAGATTGACATAGGTGTCATATCATTCAATTCATTCATTAATCAGTTTAGAACCTAAGACCACCATTGGAATCCCTCAATTAGAATCTGGGTATCTATCCAGGTATAATATAAACCAACACCTTACAATACCATCCATGTCGGTCCTCACAAGAACACATGTATAACTCCAGGTGTGGTATAAAAACATGACAACTCGAGTCCATTCGTAGCAGACCAATAAGGGATCCCAATTATCACAGATGGATTATTTAATAAATTTCTCTTTTGAGTCCATACATGAAAAAATGTATAAGGAGTCCAAATTATACTCAACATATAATAGTAATAATCCACTATGAGTCTATCCGTGGAAATCGATATGTGGTGTCCATGTGTCTCTCGTGTATAAGTAATGTAGAAGCTAAATGACTCTATCTATGGAATTTGTTTAAGAACCCATGGGTCACCCAAGGCATAATAGAATTTTATGAATTATTTAATATTCTAAGGTAATTAAATTATTCCATTCAATTCATTCTCACGTCAAATGTGGGATTAAGGAATACATTAATATTCCATATCATATAGTTATTAAAAGGTCAACACCATGATCAATTCATTTAATCCCAACTTAGAATCTGAATCAAGGAATGAGCTAAACTTAGAAGGACTATGCCCATATTTATCTCATATTTTAAATTCATTATTAAAAGGAAAATAATGCCTACATATACCAGTACATCTCAAGGGATAATGTAAATAGTCATCCATACATTTTCATTAGTCAATTCAATGCCCAATTGATATTACCTTACAAATTAGAATTCCAAAATGGATGGGTGACCAGGGTGGTAATTTAAATAAACAATGTAAGGTATCAAAATTCAATATCCAACCATGGTGGAAATATAAATAATCAACACACCTATGGGGTGGTTCTTATTCATGGTTCATATCTTCTGTTCACTTATAAACAATTTCCATTAATTTCATAGGCCAAACATATCAATTTAATTTAAGTAAAAAAATTCATTTAAAGGGAATTACTCTAAGAAAAAATCCACAATAGTATGTGAATAACACTTTTAAATTGAAGGAAAATCATAAGACCATGTACCATTAGTTCTTAGTTGATAGATAATTGAGTATCATCTCTTGATTTGACTGAGATCGGGATTAAATTAAATAGTGACGGAAGAAACTAATAATATAGAAAATTATCTTTCACATATATAGAGTATCTGATACCAATAAAAATGAGGAATGAAAAAAGGGATCAATATCTTACTGGAAAATATCTAATAGATGATAGAATATTGAATCCGAGCTCAGATGGATACGATCTTCCACTTCCTAGGATGGTCACCAAAGGGGATCCCAAAATGTTGATTTTCCTTGTGGGACTTGAAATAGAAATTAGGGATTTATATTATAATTAAGTGTGTGTGGGGGGGGGGGGATAATTAAATAAATTGACACAAAATATATATTCTCACGGTTTGGCCTCACATTCGGCCAAATTTTGTTCAATCCATGCATGCTTTTCTGTAGGAAGGGGTTACCCCGCATGGTGTGTACACACGGTTTGACTAAATGTGTGAAAACTATAGGAAACTCCATTATAAATATTGTATACATTGTCACATGAGATAGTACCATGGATTAAATTATTTTTCAAATCGTGTGAGTTTCTCCAGCCCAATGTCTAGCTTCAACTGGTTATAAATGATTGTAGGCCCAACCTAATGAATTTTCACTAACCGTTCACCTGTAATTTTTTACCCCAAGAGTTGAGTTCGGAGATCTAAACAATCCCCAGACACATCTGATACTTCCATGAAAACAATGGTAATTAGTATTAAGAAATATTAAAAATATTAAACAAAAAATTATGGGATGTCTAGGTTAATTACCAAAAGAATGAATCAGGATCTCACAAAATCCTTATCATTAATATTTCAGTAATCTAGATTTTTCAAATGATTGAATGAAATAAATTATTACAATATTGTGTATTACATAGAGCCTGGTCATAAATATTGTTTTTAAATAGTATGCATGAATTCAAGTTGGTTGGCTAGTGCTTACACTTATATTAGATTGTTGATTAAAAAATAGACTGGAATGCCAATGGTTAATATGGTCAAATCATTTAAGAAAGTGATGGAAATCAATATGAAAATAGGGAATCAAATGAAATTTAATGATTCCTTCACTTATGATGTTATAACAACAATTTATAATTAAAATTTAATGAATCAGGGGGATATTATTATTTGTAAACTGACTATGAATGGATTTCTTGACTCAATGATGTTCTACAATAACGAGATTCAGGGTTCCCCCACCTAGATTGGATCCCTCAACTAAAAATTAATATTTCCATCTATATTTACAATGTTATGAAGGATCTACTTCCCCAAAAATCAAGTTGATGTCAAACTCCAACATGTGGGAATATCTCTACGCCCAAGATTCATCCTCTATCATAATAATAGAGAGGACATGGACTACATTTTCCTATACTTTCGATAGCCTCCTCTCTCTAGAATACAATGTTTAGTATTTTTGAGCTTCATCATCTGTAAGCTACTATGATCGTAGGACATATTAAATCCCTTATCAACATCTCAATGTCTTATAAGCTGAAAAATAGTTTCACATTTTCATATAAAGAACTCATCCATACCCTATAGAACAGAAAGAACTAGGTGACTCATGATCAGACTCCCTTCAATCTTCATTTGGAAATTAAAAATATTGTTGTGGACGTTTAGAATATGAACTCACTATAAAAGGGTCCTTGAAATAATTATATTCAGGCCATCTCTATATTTATGTTCTTAAATTTCTCCAGGTATATTACCTCCTCCATTTGGTACTTTTGAGGACTTTTAGAACCCACCAATTATTGGTTGGTCAAAATGTTATTTGGATGGAGCCTCTAGAGGAAATCCCAGACCTGTGGGATTTGGGATTACTTTTAGGGACAATAATAATGATATCATTGTATTAGTTAATGTAACTTATGGTATTTACACTTCTTTTTAAGCCAAAGTGAATGGGTTGATCAATGTTGTTAACATGGAAAATCAATGAATCTGGACCAATCTTTGGCTTAAATGTGATTCTACCATTGTTCCAAAGGCTTTTTGATCTGGATACATCCACCACTCAGGAAACTTGTCTAGATTATGATCTAATTTCATGGAAAAGATTTCATCACTGAATTATTTTATCTTGCATGTGTTTCGTGAAGCCAAGTCTCTTGCTAATGGCCTTGAAAACTAAGGGGTAACTGGGGTTGATTTCATTTTTCTAACACTTTCCAAACTAATGTGGCACCTTATTTTCAAATAGAAAAATTTAGAATACCTTTATTTTATCTATTTTAATTATTTTAAATCTCATGGGGGTTGGTCACTTGGGACAAGTCTCATTATTAAAAACAGAATTTTATTTTTCATAATTAATATATTTATTCATTATCATTTTATGTTTTCATTTTTAATTTTCTAAAATTATATATAATTAATAACTCTTATTTATTGCATTGCTATTTTTTTAAATCTATTCATTTTTTATTAGATTTCCCAAACTTTTACCACTTGTTAATTTTATGAAATTATTCATTATTAAGGTTATGTTATTTTTACTTTTTGTAAAATTTATTAACATTTAATATTTATTTGTTTAATATTGATTCATTTTTAAATTTTTTATATACAACTATTCATCGATATATTTAATATATATAATATAGAAATATATACCTGTTGATATATATATATCAATATATAATGTTTCCTTAAATAAGTTTTATATTAAAAATATGTACTTACAATTGATATGCCAAATATCTAGTGAAAATGTTTATAACTAAAAAATAACTTTAATTCAAAATATTCAATAATTAGTATTGAGTAATAGAAATTACATATAAAATGACTTTATTTGATCCTACAATTTATCATATATCAATCTTGTGCTACACACAAATTATGTTTTCAGACACATATACGTAATTAATGCAATTTTGTATAGAAACACACACAGACAGAAAATATTTTTCTAATTTTATCAATTTCTAATATTCAATTTATAATTTAATTTAATAACAAAACATATTTTATAAGTTATATTTTTAATTAGAATTTTTTTTTGATTTTTAAATTTATATTTAATATATACTATTTATTATTTTTAATATTTTGTTATAATTTATGCATTTTTCCTATTATTTATTCATTAACAATAATATAATTTTTAAATATTTTTTAATTTTAATTTTTTTTAATTTATAAATTTTTATTCATTACAATTTAAGATTTTTATAATGGTATGTGTAATTTATAAAATTAATATGAATTAATTTTAATTTTCATATTTACTCATTTTAGTTAGGAATTCACTAAATATTATTGATAATTTCCAAAGTTGTGGGATGCCCACCCCCACCAATCCCCTGTTTCACCAACCGATGTTCTTCCTATACTGGATTGTGAAACCCATTGTATTTAGATATGAGTGAGAGATATACTATCATGAAGAAACTCGAATAAAAAATTTCGCCTCTCTTTTACACTTTCACCTCTTTCGTGGTACTCAATTTGTTAATGTTTTTATTCTTCATTTTCATACCACATTATCAACAAAATTTGTTAAAAAGGGAGAAATGTATGATTTTATTTTTATTCTTATCACTTGGTTAGATGTTCTAATTATTTATTTTTTTTTCATATTAAACCTTAAATTTTACTACATGGTTGGATGGTTTTAACTATTTATATAATATTATTTATTTAGCATAGGATTGGACAACACAAGTGGTCTATTTAATTTCCACCCTTGTTTATTTAATTTATAACATAAAGGTAAGGTTACCACATGTTATTATGGTTTTAATTTATTTGTTCTACACCGTTAGATTGAATTGTATAATTAAAAAATCACTACGTGCATGAATATTTTATACGAGTAATATGACATATAGATTGATTTATTTCAAACTCCCATATGAAAGTTTTATTAATTGATTAATGTTTAATATAAATATATATAATATAATTCATAACATTAAGAGTATTTTGATGTTTTTAATATTGTTTTATTTAATTTCACGTGAATGAAAATTATTGGTTTGTTCTTATTTTGAAAAATAATATTTCTCCCTCTCTCCTAGTTATCTTCATGTCATATCTCACAAAACTCGAAATCACCACTCATGATATTACAAGAATTAGTAAACTGAAATGGACGAGGGATGTTGAATTTCACCTCAAATCAATGGATATCATATAAATAATTAAAAAAATAATTAAAAAACCCTCCAAAATAATGCAAGAACGATGATCTTCCCCAAAAGGAATCTCGATGAGGGTTTCAAATGTGAATTCCTCATAGAAAGAGATCCATGTAAGATCTGTAGGAGTATGAATGTGAAATATAATAACAAAAGGAGGTTTTTATTATAGTGACCCACAATGAATGGAATTACTTACTCTTCTAAAACTTTGAAAGGGTTAGAGATTATAGTTCTTCCATGAATAAAATTTTCTTAAAAAATAAAGTATTGTGATACTAGGATTACAGATTCAGATATGATAGAAAAGACATATATGAAATTTCATAAATCTCACATCACCCTAAAAAAATAAATATTTCTTTTGTGGTTAAATAAAATATTTTTATCTAATATCTTCATTAATTATAGCAGAGAATAATAGTGATATTTTGATTAACAATCATCAGTCTCATCTTATAGGTTCAACATTAGCTCTTCCTGATGAAAATTCAATATTTCATAAAAATAATCATGGAAGAATTTTGGGACATGATTCACATGGTGGACATGGTTTTTTCCACAGGGGAGGTCAGGTGTGTAGTCATAACCATAGGCCAGCCTGAAATGAATATCAATATGAAAGAAATATCAACTCACGAAATAAAAGTAATCCTGAATATTCTTGTTATAGGTATGGTTCTAAAAGAAATTAGTATTTAATTTTACCAACCATAGAGAGTCTTTGTAAGCTATTTAAGACATCACTTGATGTAATGAAAAATGAACCACACTTATTTGAGATATTCTATAATGGGAATGGAAAGGAGGTGACTTTTACTGAGAATCAAGATCCATCTAATGATGATTTCTCTTTCCTTGAAGTGTGCGATTTTAGTCATGAATTTAATGAGATGATATCTGGAAATAATTCAAAAAATTATATTAGTTCTTATATATGAAATGTTGTCTCATTCTGTATTCTTAATATATTGGAATTTGATTTATTTTAATTTCACAAGGTGTCTACTATAATATTATTGTATTTAAATTTAAGCATTGAAAAAGATTTCATAAATGTGAATATTATTGGCATAAATAATATTGGAACAACATGAAAAAATCATAAATTTTTTTATGTTATTAAACCAATAAGAAAAAGTTTGAATACTATAGATGTTCGTGCAGATCAGATAGAAGATACTAGAAAAACGAGTTTTTCATTACCTAATGGGACATTAGTCTTTATAAGAGACACATTGTTCTCGAAAAATACAAAAAGAATCCTATTATGTTTCAATGATATATATCATTATAAGTATGATTACCAAAATATATATTATAAAAATTATAATTACATATAAAATTACATTATTAAATCTTGTAAGATTTGTGTACTATAAATACAAGAGAAATTATCATTTCAATTTTATTATACATATATAAGTGAAATTTAAACACATATGGCAGTAAAGAATGGTGCACAAAGAATTAATTTGTATAATAAAAAATATGTCATCTTTTATCTAGAATGATGTGAAAAAAATTGAATGTTTCCAGGGGCATTCAACAATGGTACATAATTTCTATCTACTATGAAATATTCGATGCGAGTCTTGCTTGCTTGGAAAGAAGATTGTGAGACCATCTCCTACAAAAATAGTTGCTGAAATTCCGTCCATTATTGAAAGAATTCAAGGGGTTATATGTGAAAAAAAATTCATCCATAGTGTGGTCTATTTAAAAATTTTAATTTATTAATTGATTCATCTTGTAGATATTCCCACGTATGTCTACTTTAAACACATAATGTATAATGTTTCAGATTTATTGAAAATATAATTAAATTGAGGGCACAATTACCAGATTATGTCAAAATAAACCTAAGCCTTTATAATGTTGTAGAAGTTACCTCTCAATATTTCAATGATTATTTAATAGAAATGGGGATTAATATGTTGCATCCAGTCACCCATATGCACACACAAAATGTTTTAGATGAATATGTTATAAAAGACCTACAACTTATTTCTATACCACTAATATTAATAATGAAGTTGTCGATCACTATATGTGGTAAATAAAATATTCATTCCTTAGAATAAATTCTCATTTGGAAAGTGCATATCACATTCACTCTCCACTCTAATGGGATTTTGGCCATGATTCTGGCATCTCACACATAATAATATTTGGTTGTACAATATATATACCAATTTCTTTCGATAAACACTCAATCATGAACCTAATATGAGGATTGAAATATTTGTAGCATATGAATCTTCATCCATCATGAGATATCATTAACCAAATAATGAAGATTTATTTAAAACATATTTTTTTGATTGTAACATTAATTAAGAAGTATTACTATCATTAGGGAGAGAAAAGAAAAAATGGAGGAGATTTCAAGGAATGTGAAAACATTGCCTTTTCTCAATCCTCCCACCCAACAGTGTGAGATGGAATTTAAAAATATTATAAATTTTCATTAACTATAAAATCAGTTTCCTAATTAATTTATTTATTCAAAATGTGTGACTATATTACATATATATTCTATAAATTCACTAAATAGAATTGATGTCCTAAAGACACAATTACATAATCATGTTATAGAAATTTTAAAAGTACTAATGAAGCAAGGAATACCAATTGGATTTAAAGATAGAAATATATGAAAAATAAAAGAAAATAATATAATTGAAAACCCCATTAAGGAGGAATATATTCCATATGAAACAAGTACTTTAACTCTTCTTAAATAAACACATGATGAAAATCATAAACATAATTAACATGATATAGAAAATCCAGAGGGTTATGAAAATAATGAAATATCTATTAATTTTTCCACTAGTGGTGATATATGGAGTCCATGTATTCTTGAAACTATTGATGAAATATTTTTATATTATATGTCACATGATATAGAAAATGAAGACCATGTACCAAGGTCTGTTATGGAATTTGAAAATGACCTAATTAGAATAAATGGAAGGACATAATGAACGTTGAATTAAGTTAACATAATAGGTGAATGGTTTTTGGACATATCATCTTGACACAAGAAGATTTGGAGACTGAAAGATATAAATGGGTTTTTGTGTGTAAGCATAATGAAAAAAATAATATTTTAAGATAAAAGATAATATTATCAAAAAATATTTTTCTCAAATGCCTTGAATTGATTACAAGGAGACACATTATCCTCTTATGGATGATATTACTTTTAAATATCTAATTATCCTTGAAGTAGTTATGAAGGATAATATGCATTTTATGGATGTTGTTACATCATATTATATGGTTAACTTGATAGTAGTGTATATATGAGTATCCAAAAAGGATTAAACAATCCTAAATTATTGAAATCAAATCCCAAATCCTATATTCAATTAACATGCAAAAATGCCTATATGGAAGAAAAAAATCTTGGTGTATATGAACTAATTGTTTGAGTGAAAATTTGTCAAATAATGGGTATATAAATTACCACTTACTCCTTAATGTTTTTATTAAAAAAACACTTTATAGATATGAAAAAATTTCTATTTTTTTTGATGATTTAAATATCATCGTAACTCCATGATAGATCAATGAATCAATGATACATGTAAATGATGAATTTTAAATGAATGAATTGAGGGAAAAGTATTTTTTTTGGATTATAAATGGATAATATGCCAAGAGGTATATTTTTTCATCAATAAAATCACTAATTTTTTTGTAATAATTTAATATTAATAAAGTGAATAATTTATAAACTCTAATGGTTGTTTGGTCTTTCAATATCGAGGAATATAAATTTCAACATTTTGAAGAAAATGAGGAGTTCTATGTTCTAGAAGTTCCACACCTTAGTAATATTAGAGTTATAATTTTTCTTGCTAATTGTATTAGTCAGGGTATATATTTTCTTCTAATTTACTGGAATGGTTTAGTTCATCACCTAAAATTAGATAGTAAAATGTAATTAAATATAATTTTTGTTATATTTGCGGTGGTGTTGATTTGTGTTTATTCAATTCGAAAATAATAAGAAAATAAGATGACCAGTTTTGGAAAAGCGTGTGATTTATCTGATCTACATAATGTGTGATCACAAAATGGTTTTCTATTCCCAATTGTAGGTACATCCATATCTAAGAGATGGAAAATGAAAAAACTCATTGAAAAATCATCTAGTCACGTAGAAGAAATATAATTACATCATGCATGTCAAGAATGTGTTTAGTAGTGATATACGAATCAACACATTCAATCGATAAGTGGATTACATATGGATTGTAGCCCAATAATATTATTTGAGGATAATAATACATGCATCACATAGTTAATGGAAGGATTCATAATGAATGACCGGCCAAAACACCTACCACTGAAATTTGTCACCCTTACACATTAGTTATTGAAGAATAGAGATATGAACATGAAATATTCTCAATCCACTAACAATTTTTTAGATTTATTTATAGAGGTACTAAAATTATTTATATTTAGAAACCATGTACATGATATTTGGATGCGTATATTACAAAATGTTTAATTTAATTTAACATTCACGGGGAGTCTACAAGACTGTTCTCCTTTCTTCATAATGATTTTTAAACCATTGGAGTTTTATAGAAAAGGTTTTTGTTGAGGCAATATCATAACATTTATGACATTCATATTGGTGTTCATCTATGGGGGGAGTGTTAGTAAACCACTGAATGTGGCTACTGATATCAATGGGGGTGGGATGACCTCTGAAAAAAATCTCCCTTCCACTTACCATCGCACTAATTATAAATGGGTAGTGAAACCATTTGGTTTTAGAAATGAGTGAGAGATATACTATAATGGAACCACATTAATTTTTTTCTCTCTATATCTCTTCCAATTTCTACACTTTTCAGACAATCAATTTCCCTCTATTTTTAATCTTTATATTTATAAATTTTTTTATTCTTTTAATAATATATGCAATCAAATACAATTATTCAATTTTTTAATATTTTTTGAAATCATTTAATTTTCGAATTATTAAATTTTATGATTTTTTAACATTCATCCACTTAATATATTAATTCAAATATAGTGTTACTTAATTTTTTTTGTAATTTATTCATATTAAATATTTTATTATAAATATAAATTTTCTAAAATTTAATATTTTTTATATTCATTCTTCTTTATTGTAATATATATATGTTTAATTTTTCTAATAATTTATATAACTAGTAAATAATATGAGTTTTTTTGATTTTGTAAAAGTTTATACATTTTTATTAATTCATATTCACTAATTTTTAATATTAAAAAATTTAATAATATATATTCATTAATAATTTTATTTTTATTTTTATTTTTTAAAAAAATATTTTTTCAAAAATATTATTATAATATATATTTTATTTTATATTAAATTTATTTTATCAGTTGTTTCTAAAAATCACTGATAAAGATGAATTTTATTATCACTAGAATTATAAAAATGATAAATATATGTTTTATCCGAGCTTATTATCAATGATTAATACATATATTTCTCAATAATAATATTTTAGCACGGATAAAGATATGTTTATCAGTGATCCTTATTTTAGCATTGATAAACCCCTTCTTTATTAGTGTATATTAAAATGAAATGATAATACCCTTACCAATATTATTAATTTAACCCTAATAAAAACCATTTCTTCATGCTGATAATAATTTCACGAAATATAAATTCTGTTGCCGCTCCCCGTCACATTTCATGAATCAATTGACCCTTCAAAAACCTAAGGTATGGGATTATTTATAATCATAATTAGTCGATCATTAATTATCTTGTCATTTTAAGTTATTTTTCTCTATGAAATACCATCCCCATTTTCCTATCATTACGCAACCCCAAAATAGTAGCATCATCCAACAAACACTACTTCTATCATCCATTTGTAAAGTCATCACCACCATCAAAACACTTGGACAGTATCTAACATCACCAATGCTCTAGGTTAGTATAGCGAAACTGGACACTTTCCCTCATCCAATCCTATTAAGAAAAAAACTAATGAGGCAATGTATTATAACAAAATCGGTATCACAAAATATTGAGGAAATATTTTAATATTTTTTTTTCTATTTATTGTATTGGGATTTTTTAGATTATATGTTTTTCAAAAATCAATTAACACTGAATAGTATGTCAGGAAAGTTTCAATTTAATTAAATCTCCCATATTTTTTTGTAATTTTATGTTTCCCTATCTTAGTGGATTGTCCTCATAAGATTTTTTTTTTCAGTTTCTGAAATTATATGAATTACTCAAACCACTATAATCATTTGCAAGACACTTCATGAAAGTTAATCTAGTTTGGTTTCCCCACTAAGATGTGGGTCAGATTTGATTTCATCCACCAGAATCTACAGAACCAATTGCATGAAAATTTTCAACTTGACCCAATTCAAATAATTTATTATTAAGAGTTATATAGTTCTAATTTTTTTAACTTATAGTAGTTTCTCCCCCAAATGATCCCACTGAGAATTCCTGCCACTATCATTCCACCACAAATCCTAATTATTAAATGTTTTATTACTTTTCAGCTCATTCATCCTCTTGGTCCCCTCCTAACAACATTTTTATATCTATTCTTTCACCCATCATCCTATTATTGTGAATTGTTTAAATTTAAAGCATTCATCAAACCCAAATTATATTTTTCTATATTGTTTTCAATATCATGAGATCCCCCATGTGATACTCTTGTTTTATGGGATTTAAATATCATAAATACCTAAATTTTTTGGTTCTCAAGATGAGGTTATTCGACCCTAACAACATTTTCACCATTTCATAAAAGATTATAAAAATAATTTCATAAGAACCCTATCACTAGAAAATCCTAGAACATGACGTACCGTGTGAATAAATAAATAAACATAAACTCTTCTATCCTGTCAGAATATTACCTTCAAAATTTTGAAAAACCATACAAAAATTACTGTCATTTTTATCCACATATCATCAAATAACGAACCTATTCTAAGAACCACATGTTTACCCATGGAACATGTTATTGACTTATTAATATCTCCAATGATTTTTCTCTCCATGCAATATTTATAATGATATTATACTTCAAAAAATTATGATTTCCACTAGAAATGATGAAACTAATAAATATTAAATGTATTTTTAATCCCAAATAATGTACATAAGATTTACATAGATCCAATCAGTGTTTCATACATGACTAAGATAACATCATGTTATGTCTAGTGGAATTTTTAAATCATTAAACTCATCATAAATTGATTTTGATGGTTATATACATCAGTAATAGATTATCTTGAAATAAAATAAATTTTTACACATATAGTGTTTCATGGTCTATACCCACAAACATAATTATACTTCACAACATCACCATAACTGATAACTATTAATAATTTAGTGAGTGGCCATTATTGATCTCTGTGTTTTTCAATAGATGAAAATTTAATTATATTTTTTACATTATATATATCATATATTACCTTTATTCAATGATTTTAACCACTATAAAATGATCTAAATGCACATTATTAAAATATTATTCTCATAGTATAATAGATTTTTGTTGCCTAAACTATTATTCGAAAAAAATCAACCCATATTCCCTTTTTTGAGGAGCATACAACGCTTTAACCACCATAGGTTGTTTATTTGAAAGATACCCTTGTGTAAAATGATAACTTATTTGAAATCATCACCAATATCATTAAAATATTGTGTTCCCCTTATTGGAATTTATCTTAATCTTTGATCTCTCTATTTCAAATCTTTCATTCATTATAAATTTCATACATTAACTCTACCACACACAACCCAATTATGTTTTTGATACTAAAATGCGATCATATTGTTTTCAAATATTATAAAGATGATTAATAATTCATTTGTGAAATATAGTAATTAACATCACATCCATATGAATCATGATGTGATCAAAATGGCTCGAAGTGCATGTTTTCAATATAACAGTACCATTTTATTTTAAAATACTTCTCATATAGAAAAATAATTAAAAAAATATATTTTATTGTTTTCCAACATGATGAAAATGATCAATAATTTAATTATGAATTTTAGGAATTGACTTTACATCAATCTGACACATAATTTGGCTGGTATGACCTGTAGTGGGTGTTTTCAATAAAGAAGTGTCATTTTTTTCGTAAGACACGTGTCACTAGAAAATACTATGAAAACAAGATCATATTATTTTTAAAATATAGGAAAATGTACCATAATTAATTTTTGATATCTAGGAATGAACTATATTTTAATCTTAAATGTGTTTTGGATAATATGAGTCAAAGTGCATGTTTTCAATTTAGAATTTCCATTTTAGTTTAAAATGAACTTCACATGGACAAAACTGATCAAAAAATTTTAGAGGGTCGTCAAAGTATAGTAAAATGATAAGAAATGCATTTTCAATCTGAATGAATTTATTGTATTTTAATTGAAGACACGATGTTTTAATAATGACTCTAACTATATGTTTTCATTTTAAAAGTACCATTTTAGTTTAAAACACATTACACATGGCCAAAACCAAAAAGATGAGGAGAAATTATTTTAAAAAATTAGTAAAATGATCCATATATCATTGTTGACATGTTAGAATTGACCTCAAATAAATCATATAGATGATGGGATCAGTATCACTCAATGGGAATGTTTTAAATATAGATGTTCTATTTTAATTTAAAACACACATCATATTTTGAAAACGAGGAACATCGGCTCATATTTTTCTTCAATATATTGTAAAATGATCCATAATTAATTTTTGATGTGTATGAATTAACCTCGCATTATTACAATACAAGATATGGTTATTATGAATCGAAGTTTATTTTTTCAATAAAAAAGTGTAATTTTATATTAAAATGAATGTCACATAGACAATGAATAAAAAATGTCATATTTTTTTGAAAAAAAATTATGAAATTTTCCATAATTTATTTTTGATGTATATTAATTAATCTCCCACCAATTGAAAACATTATTTGGTCACTATAAATTGTTGTGTGTATTCAATATAAAGGTGTATTTTTAGTTTAAAACACACATCACATAGCCAAAACTAAGAAAAACTACTTATATTATTTCAGTGTTTTGGAAAATGGTTCATAATTTATTTTGACATATAAGAATTTATGACACATTAACCCAACACATGATGTGGTTGGTATTACTAGAAGTGTGTGTTTTTAATATAAAAGTTCCATTTTATTTCAAAATGGGCATCATATATCCAAAACTAATAAAACAAGCTCATATAAGTTTTTTTACAATAATCCCTAATTCATTTTTGATGTGTAGGAATCAATCAAAAGTCAATTTTATGCATGATTTTATTTGTATGACTTGAAATTCACGTTTTCAATACATAAGTGTAATTTTAGTTTAAAACACATGTCACTAGACAAAATCGAAAAAAAACTCAGATTATTTTCAAAATATAAAACAATGATTTATAATCAATGTTTGTGTGTGTCGGAGTTGATTGCATGTTAATGTGACTTGTGATGTGGCCATTATGTATTGAACTAAATTTTATCAATATAGAAGTTTCACTTAACTTTAAAATTCACATTAGAAATCCAAAACCTAAAAAACAAGATCAAATTATTTTCAAAATTTAGGACAAAAATACATAACTCATTTTTGACATGAAGTAATTGGGTTAAAATAAATCTGATAGATGATGTGGTAGGTATGATTTGAAGTGAGTTTTTTTAGTATAGAAGTGACATTTTAGATTATACCACATGTCATATTTCTAGAATTGAGAAAAATATTTTGCATTTCTTTAAATATTTATGAAAATGATCTATGATTTTTTAATGTGTAGGAATTTACCAAACCTAATTCCAACACCTGATGTGGCCAGTATGACTAAAATTATTTGTTATCCATATGGATGATCCCTTTTAGTAAAAAACATGTGTCACATTGCAAACACTAATTAAATGAGATCTGATTGTTTTTAAAATTTATGAAAAGAATACCTAGTTAACATGTTCCATATAGGAATTTTCCTCCCATCAATCCAACCCATGATGTCATAGGTATGACTGGAAGTTATTATTTTTAATATAAAAGTTACATTTTCATATTAAATGAATTTCACATAGCCAGAAATAGATAAAATAAGCTCATATTATTATCAAATTTTACAACAATGATCCATAATTCATTTGTGACATGTAGGCATTGAATGCGCATCAATTTTGTAAAACTAAGTGCTTGGTATGATTCAATGTTCTTGTTTTTATTATAAAACTACCATTTTGGTTAAATGATATAATTATTTCCAATTATTTATGTAATTATGATAACTAAGAACTGATAATATCGTTAATATATTCTATAATTAAAAATACAATATATATATATATTATTAATTAAGAATATAATTAATAATTAATAGTATAATTAATAATTCATCATAAAATTATTAATTAGTAAATTAAATAAAATTAATAGTATAATCATAAATAATATAATGAATATTATAACTAATAATATCATGAATATATAAAATACTCAAAAATATAATTTACCACATATGGATTATAAAATATAAATATTATAATATACTGATTTTTATGTATTCTTTCTAAAATAAACTTTGATTTTATTGTAAGTACAATATTTTTTGTAGTTTTATCATTATTAAAAGTATCCTATAAGGGTTTTTATATGTTATAGGAGTTTTAATTTTTCTACTTAATTGTAAATATGACATCAATGAAAATATTCTAAATTTAATTCTTGCATTTAAATAATGGTGAAATGTTATATTTGTATTCAAATATGGTTTTTTGAATATTGAAATTCATATCAATTTATGTTTTCTAATTGGTTTTGTTGTTATAGGGCTACTTCAGGGATCCAGCTTTCCAGCTGCTGATATGGCATTAACCTATGCATGAAAAGCATTGGTAAGGGGTGGCCATTATCATTGAAAAAAATGTGCTGATAAAGGAATCCCTTATAAGAGCTAAACATAAAGAACTGATAAATGATACCTTTATCAGGGATTTCCCTAGAGATGATAATGAATGCACACATTTCAATAGGCTTAGATTATTAGTGTCTCATTTCCAACGAGGGCGTTTTGATTCTCAGTTAAGGGCTTTTCTGTAGTTGTGAAGCACTAGTCGTATCTCTTCTTATGAAAATCACATGAGAACCAATGTAAAAGAATGAGGCTGATGCTCCCTAATCTCTTGATGAGTGATATTCTAATGATACACAAGTTTGACCAAAGCTCAACGAAGGTTAAAAAGTTTTAGAGCTCTGTTAAAATCAATTTAGATTCTTTTTTCATATTTTAATATAACAAGGGACATAATAGTGATATAAAAACTTTTATGAGTTTGATATATTTAAGGAGATGAATCCTATATGAATGAATTTTAATATTGTATAATTTTGTTCGAAGTATTTTTATATGAAATACATAAAGATGAAAAATATTTGAGGCCATGTTTATTGGCTGTGATGAACCATCAAAAATATAACCTAAACCGGTGAATATTTAAGGAGTAGAGTTTATAAAATTTTACTAATTTAGAATTTTAGTTAAGGGAAATAAATTTCAGGATGAAACTATAATGATTTTAATTATACACTGTTTCAAATCAAATGAGTTTTAAAGATAAAAATATAATAATAATAATAATTGAAATGGAATATGATGGATAATTGGTGGATAGAAGTGTAATAAGGGAAATAGAATATGTGAGTCTCATCCAATGATACCATTATGGTTAAATTAATGAGGCCCCATGGTTAATCATCTTCCATAATATTATTGTTTAAATCACATGCATGTTTTTGATGGGTTTGTGACATTATTGGAGTGAGGTCAACTCTATTCATAATGAGGAAGAATGAAAATAGTAAACCATAAAACACAGATTCCATAAATTTGATGATAGATTCATATGTTGGGATGCATAGCTAGAGTTGGTGCATTACCAATTTCATAAATTTATGGAATACCCAATTATAGGGAATCATTTATTAATTGTACATCTTTTAGTAGGAGAACCTAAAAATTATGGGTCATCGTGGAGAACTAAGGAGACCTAAAAGATACTCAAGTAATAACTAGACATAAATCTTCCCAATAGAGTATACTCATGTTATCATTTATTATTTATTTATTATTATTTTTAATAATTCAATATTTCAATTTGTTATTTTGAAACGAAATTTAAACTAAAAACATTTTTGGGGGAAATAAAATTGTCTGCCTTGATTATTTTACATCATTATTTTATTTTCAATAGAGGGATGATATTCCTTGATTTTATACAATAAATAATACATTCTAATTATTCAATAATAAATACACCTTGATCATGGATGTATTTTTGTCACAATTGAGAACATTTCTCATGAAAATTTATGTAAAGAGGTTTTTATCCAAGGAAATCCCACCATGAAGAAAGATAATTTTACATTGGTGGGTATGACATTACCATTTTCTCCCTATGTATATTTTGTGGTAGAAAAACAAATGAAAATAATAGTAGAGATCATATCCTATTGAGAGTTGGCATGTATTATTCATATTAGTGGTTCCCCAATCACATTTTAATTAAAAAATGGAGGAATATCAATTTTAATCCAAGAAGTTGAAATTTATCCTAACTCGCTCGGTTCCAGTTACTGATTTGTTGTTTTCACTTAAATTCATATCCAATATCTTTTCTATTTCAACATTTTTTAATCACCACATCAGAACACTTCTACTTTCATTGGAAACCTATTTCCTGTTTTTTAGTTATTTTCATGGTATATTTATTTTTCTATGGATTTCACAGGTCCTTCATTACGGGTTCAATCATTTCATACAATTATATTACTGTTATGTAGCCAAGGATAAATAATAGTTTTAATTTTATAAAAAAATAATAGTATAAATTTTTAATCATTATTGAAGAATTATTTTTTATGTTCATGAAATAAATAAAAACTAAAAAAATTACAAAAAAATCATCAGCTACTTCAAAAATGTTTTTTTTTGAGTTTCATGATTTATTTGAAATGTTTTCAATGCACACGAGAAAAATAACTGTGATTTTCATTCCTATAATAAATAAAGTGATAAACATCTAAATACTATTGAAAAAGATAAAAAACATAGAAATTTTCCATAATTAGAGAACTTATAATCAACATGAAAACAATGTTTCATTCAATTATATTAATGATTGTGTAGAAATACATATAATGGGAGTATAAAAACATCATCCATTGTCGCAATACTATGTCATAAGGATATACCAATGGTATAACACAATTGGAATATTCCCTCATACCATTATTATAACCTATACCAATGATTTTAAGAGGGATTAACTATTTTTATCTCAGGATAGACCTATACCAAAGGATTATGGAGAAAAATTGGTATATATTTTTCTAAAAAATTGTATGCATACTTTGATCCCTAAACAAAAACATTATACATAAAAACTTTTACCAATTTTCTATAATAAATTTTATAAACACAAATTGATATATATATATATATGTAAAAGTAATTTAAATTTTGTTGTATTTAATAATATTTATCAAAATAACTCATAAAAAAAGTGAGTGCCTGTACCAATGGTTCTCCAAACACATTGGTACATGTCTATACAAATACTTTTAGAGAAACATATGTATAAACACCTAGATTTTTTTAACCTATACATCTATTTTTTAGATACAATTTATATGTTATGTATGCAATACCTATTACAATAGTTTTCCAAAAAATATTGGTATTTGTCAGTTGGTATACATCAAATTTCTAAAAGATTCATGTAACACATCATGCATTAAGCTATACCCAAGCGCCTAGAACTATGAATTAAAAAACTCATACGCCTCAATATATCCCACATTAAATGGAATTACTAATGAGGACTCTCATTCTTTCATTTGGATTTTTTTATAACATAGTAAAACATCTGTCTCTATAGGGGTAATGTGAAGATGCACACAAGATGGTTTTTTTTCAATTATGATTAAAGGGAAATTCTAGGAACTATTTTTCATTATTTATATGTTAATATATTGTTAAACATGAATGAACTATATGAATCCATTTCTATGATATTCTACCCCAGAAATATTAAATGAGTTTTTAGAAACAAAATCTCTAGATTACACTAAGAAGATGATGATTCCTTCTATAAATCATGGAATAGATTTTAATACTTTATTAGTAAATACAATCATTACTAGGTTAAATACAATATTCTGATAGATTGCATATATAAATGTTTTTCACCCCTAGTTCAGAGCGTAGGATACCAATCTTCTAAAGGCAACTAAATATTTAAACCAGACTAGGTCCTTATAAAAATCTACAACAGTCATTGCATTCATTCAAAACACATACATTCTAGTAAATTAAGATTCAATATAGGGAGTGAACACCAATATTTCAGTTGTCAATGGAAGCTCAACATACTAAAATAATGGACCAACTCTAGTCCTTAATTAAACAAATCCACACAATGTGTTTATAAAAATTGTATTCAAATTCAAAACCAAATCCTTAGATAATAATTTGAATAATGTAAAATATATAGTCACTCTAGAAACATGTATTCCATGTTTAAAATGATATACCAACCATTATTATATGAAACCATTTTCGGGTTATTCCCTGGGATACATGATATAAATTAACCCTTATCCAATAATTATTATCAAGGGTGTAAAAATAACCCAAATGTTTCATAGAGAGAAAATGGAATGTTATATGAATATCCTCCTAGTTTCTCACAACATACCAAAAAAAATGAAATAAATCAACTTATGGATGAAACAAGTAGTCCCCATGAAATCCTAGATTGAATAAAAAATTAAATATTATAATGGATTGATTTTCAAGATGGATAAAAAAATTCCCAATATAAAATTTTAAAATCATAGTAAAATTCAAGGACACACAATTTAGAATTTCCAATGGGACAAAATTCCATGGGAACGAACATAAGAGATATGTATAAGCTTCCTAGAATAATGTAAATTAACCCTAGGGAAAATTATATTTTATTAACTACTAGTTTTGGTTTAAAAATTCATTAAGAGGGATAAAATTATTATATGGTATACTACATTGAAACATTAAATTAACATAGAAATCAATTTTTTAAATTTATTGAATAAGAAAATCAGGAATACCTTAAGAAATTAAGAAATTCCGATATGTTCTACAAGATAATAAATAAGAAAATGTCGAAATATAAGAAGAATAAAGGGATGGATTACAATTTAGAAGAACTTGAATGAATTATTAGAGTTTTGAAGAAACTAAATATATACATCCCTATATCTAAGAGAATTATGAAAAATCACTAAGAACTAGAACTCCTCAAAATATAAGTTCTGTATAAAAAGTATCACATTAATATCCCATTACTTCAAGCCTTAGTTCATTTCACATCATATTTGAAAACACATAAAAATATTTTTTTCAAATAAAATATCTTTAAGGAGTATTCATCCTATATCTTTATAGAGGAGTTTATTACTAGAGTACATAATAGATTATCCCTTATTGTTAAATACCTATGATGTTTTGTAATATTATTCACAATTATTAATAGTGAAAAATTCAAATTACTTTGTGACCATATGTATATAATAAATTTGACCCCTTACTCACTATTTTTACAGATGATATTTGGAAACACTTTTATCAACACACATTCCCTAAAACTAGATGATATCTATGTCCCCCATCCCATAGAAAGGGTAGTTGATCAGTTAGGGGAATTCAAAAATTATTCTTACATACTAAATTTCTTATCTTGTTCATGGTGTATGATAATAATGTACCTATCATTCATGGTATGATTTTATATTCCCATGGGTGAGAAGTTATCAATATCTTCAAAGAAAAATTGATTTTCAACATGGGTGAAAAAACCAAGTGATTTAATGTCATTGATATATGTAAGGTAACCCCAAAAACAGGACAATTCTATGTAGATAAACCAATGGAAATCAAAGAACCACTAGATGAAGAAGGATATTATTTTTAATGAATGATTAGGGATATAAATAAAACACCAAAAAATGATAAAAAATTCATGGGAATCACATTATGAATATAAATGGATCCTTTTTGTCCTTATAGGGTTAGTTTTTTGGAAAATGCCAATCAGTTTGCTAAGGGAAACATCATAAAAATAAAACTAGAATCTAGAAGTGAGAATCGTTCCATTCAGGATAGTGACGAGGAAGAGGATTTATTTAGCACCAATTCAATTCATGAAAAGAACATTGAATACCTTTAGCGACCTAGCCCCGAGATTCTACATTTTATCTACAAGGCGTGACTTTTCTAGTTCAAACTATAGTCTTCCCTACATAAATATTCATATTTCGGTGAGAACTATCCACTCTATGTTATCATAACTACTGTGTTAAGGAATAGTGAATAAGAATTATTATTGGTTGTTTTAAAATGAAAAAAATCCTCTATATAATAATCCATTACTAACATTGAAGGGATCAAACCTTCCCTATGCATTTAAAGGGTCCCAATAAAACCTGATCATTAGATAAGAGTTTATGGGAAAATAAGGATGAATCCAAATATTAATGATATTGTTATAGAAGAAGTGATAAATCTTCTTAATTATGATATCATTTATCCAATTTATGATATGTATTTGGGAAGGTAGACCTAAGTGTTTATGAAGAAGGAATTTTTAACTATTCAAATAACTGAAAAAAATAAACAATTCTAGGTTAAAAAATAGACTCTTTGTATATATTGTATCAATATTATAAAGGTTAATTATTCACCTATAAAATACTATTTACTTGTTAAATTCATAAACCAATTTCAGAAAATTGTAGATGTGAATGAAATATTTGTTTTTAAGGTTATTTTTGTTACATAATAATCTCTGTAGCCTTAGAATATTTTAAAAAAACTACCTTCACATTATCCATTGAGAAATTTTACTACTAGAAAATTTCAATTATATTTTTTAGTTCCCCATGTACCTATCAATGGTGTATGATTGCTATATTTTCAGTCTCGTTCAAAGGAATTATTGAATTTTTCTTGTATGGAATTTCTATATTGGGAAAAACATTTGATAACTACCTTTAAAATATAGAACATGAATTGTGAAGGTTTAAAGAGACCAATATACTCAATAAAAGAAAAAATAACAATTCCTGGTCAGTAAGTGTACATTTCAGGATTATAATGTTTCTAAGATGGGAGTGTGGGTGATAAAATATAAGATAGAGATGATTCAAATGCCCCCCCCTTGAAAATGTGACAAGAATTTAATGCTTTTTTAAATAATTGTAGTATATTAGGGATAATTATTTTTGAGTTATTTAAAATATCCTTGCCCCTTTATATACATTTGGTCAAGTACGCAACATATTTTTTCTTTGAAATGGTTGGGATCATTCAATTTTTTCAATGAAAAGGAAACTTCAGCACCAATAGTGTATAATATGTATTGGAAACTCCCTTTTGAGTTAATGTGTGATTATAGTGATTTTTTTGTTGGGATTGCTATGCGGAAGTTTAATTAAAAGAATCTTCTTGTTGTTTATTTTGGTATTAAACTAGTTGATGATGCCTAAATTAATTATACCACAACATTTATAGGGTTTCTTGAAGTTATTTTTCCTTTTGAAAAATTCAGATATTATGTGATTGTTTTTAAAGTCTTAATTTTCATTATCAAAACTAACCACAATTACAAACTATCTAAGAGAGATTCTAAATTAATTCAAAATATATTGATATTCTTATGGAAGGAATCTGATTTATAGATTATAGATAAACAAGGGGATGAAAATGTAGTGGTTGTACAACTATCTAGTCTATTTGATACCCAAAATGATGACCGAAGAGAGATAAATTCATTATTAAAATATGAAAACCACGTTTTTTCTTAGTCAAATATACTTCCTAGTATATAAACTTTTCAAACATTTTTTTCCATAAGAGACATTACCAAGGAACTTACACAAATTTAGATAATGATATTCTTATTAGATTTTGAATACTAATTTTTTCATAACCCTTTTTTGTTTTGATGTTGTACAATGGAATCCTACGAAGGTGTGTTCATAAGTAAAATATTCTATCCATTTTACAATAATTCTACTCCTCTCCATGGGGAGAATAATATGGAAGAGAAATATTATCACAAAAGGTTCATCATGATTGTTTTTACTAGACCACTCTTATTATGGATGCCAGAAGCATTGTATTGGAATGTGATAAGTGCTAATGAGTTAGGATTGTTTCAAGGAAATAAGTGATGCCTCAAAAAGGGATTATAAATTATGAAATTTTTTATATTTTGGGGTTGGAATTCATGGGACCATTTATTTATTCATATGGGAATGAATATGTCATAGTGTATGTTTAATATGCTTATGAGTGGGTGAGCTATGGATCTTCTTAATAATCAAGCTAGTAGTGTTGTATAATTCATTAAAAATAATACATTTCTCATGATTTTGGGTTCACAAATATGTCATTATAAAAAATTTCACTAACTTTAGAAGCATCATGTTCATGGACGTAATGGAAAAAATATGGTTGTGTAAAAAAATTGAACTAATAATCAGAAATTTTCATGTGGGAATGATGAAGTCTCAAATAGAGAAATAAATAAAATTCTATATAAAACATATAGTATTCAATTTAAATATTGGAATTTAATGTTGGATATAGAATTATGGTCATATTGGACATCCTTTAAACCTCCCATATGAATGACTACTAAAGGGGTTCTATTTGGGAAATCATTTCATTTTACTATGGATTTCGACATATGAAATTTTGGTAAGTGAAATCCCTCAATTTGTATTTTAAATTTTATTGTGAGAGAAGATATATAGGTTTAAATAAGTTAGAGGTTATTATAAGGGAATATTATTTGAATTTTTGTATTTAGAAGGAATGAAAATATATTTTCATTATTTCTACTTTTAGAAAAAAAATATAAGGTTGTTCAAAGAGTTCATCATCTTAATTCCATATTGCAGTTAATTATAAGACAAAAAATTATGTATTCTCGGTATTTCATCATCTGGAAACTACTATTAAATGGTACCATGAAGATTATAAGATAATGGTATAAAACATTCATAGTTAATGGGTAGAGTGTTAATCATTATTTTTTTAGGAATTCGATGAGATTGTATATTATTTCTATTCTTGAAAACCAAACCTTCACTGGGTCTTTCCAATGATATAAAACTCAGTGTTTCATGGTATTCAATCCATAGAAATTTTTGTGTGTTTTAATTGATTTTGAATAATATGATTCTAAGATATTCATATTATTCCCCTATTTTCTTGTGGGATTTAATTCTATTTTTCCAATTCCATTCTACGTGCACAATTATATTCATCCCTCAAAGAGGAAAAATATATTATTCTTCCCAAATCAAAAAGGAACTACTTTTTTTAAAAACATGAATGAAAATTATATAGAAATCAATATTTGGGTGTTCATTATTTTGAGATTAATTTGTTAAAATATAATTTTAATATATTTAAACCTTTTAGAACTAAAAACTGACGAACCATGTAGATCTTAATTAAGGAATAAAAGGAAGCTCTTATTGGATGGAAATTAAAAGATTGATAAAACTACATAATATGGTAGTTATCTTTAAATTATAAACTATTATTTCTCATCATTTATTAACATTCAATTTTATTCATAAAATTATAAGGAGCATGTTATTCTGAACTCCCTAAAATATTTCTTATATAATATAGAGCATACATTTTTGGGTGTTTTATTTATTGAAAATATTTTTTAACAGAGCTAAAACTTACTTTAGAACCCCAAAAAATTATTTTAACTAAATTGAAGAATCAAAAACATGTATGAATTTTTTTCAAGAGTCACTACTTAAAAATTCTATTTTTAGAGGTAATTTAAAAAATCATAATTTATGTTTTCAATGTTAAAGCACATAAAATGTTAATTCCTATGTAATTTTAATTGAAATTATGGAAAACATACTTTTTAAGGTATTTTGTGACCCTAGAATATGATTTCCATCTTGGAAAGGATTGTAAAATATTCTTTTAACTAAAATTCAAATAATGTTTCTCCAATCATGATATCCAACATTGGGGAAAATATTTAGTTTTATGTTTATAGGATGGGTCTATTTTTCTAAAAATATTTATTTACATGAATAAAAAACAAATACCACACAATTTTTTTTCTAAATAGACTATTTTCAATATTCAAATTTTACTTTCAATTATTATTAATTGTTCATGATGTGTGATATCTTTTTCACACAATATAGAGTTCATTTTTTGTCTCCCCGTATATTTAATCAGGTGCATTAATTTCCTTATGCCCTTTATTTTTTTAGTGGAAAAAAACTTTAGAGAAGGATTTAGAATCATTATTGTTTTGAATATTTTGACTATGTTTTTAGCATATAATCTGTTCATTTTAATTCACAATGAATTGAAAATCCTACTCATGTTTAAACTTGTAATTCTTTATTCTTTTACTGGTTGATGAGTTATTTATTCATTATTTTAATTTTTTTCGTAGTCATCTATCTTACCATGTCTATCTATTTTCAATTAAATTATTTGTGTTTGTTCACCTTGATTTTATGATATGTTAGAAACATTTAGTTAAATATAATGTGATTATTGTTTAACCACTTTCTTAATTTACAATATCAATCATTTTTGAAAAACCAAACAAAATTTACCCACAAACACATTTTTTGATAAGGTAAACCTATTTTTTCAACCTAAGAAATGACGTTGGGGAAATTATTTTGAAAATAAAAAAGTTTGGGTTATAGTTTTTAAGCATTTAGAATGATTTTCATTTAATGAAATTGATAAATTTATTTCTTAAGGAGAACATATATCTTACATGTCAGAATTTTATGTGGCAATTTTGGAAGCATTATTCCACATTTTTTTGATGAATTCGTTTATTTTTTAGTTGTAAATGTTCATTAATTATGATAATATTAAATATTAATTAATCTGTGATGAAATTGTAAATCCATGGATTTTAATGAAAATGATGATTTTAGACATTAAAATGAAAACTTTTCCATTCTTAATGTTAATTAAATTATTAAGTAAAAAATATTCCATCATTAACAGGTCTTATAATGGATTTATTCATATAGAATATTATATTAACAAGAATATGGAATTAATTATATCATTTTTTATATTAATGATTTTTATTTATATATTTTTGGATATTTTTGTTTGATAAATATGATTTGAAATATAATGTTTTAGTAATTATTATTAATTTAGATATTAGATATTAAATTTTTGAATTATATATATTTAATTAAATATGTTTTATTGGAATTGATTTTTTCAGTGATTAGAATTTCTTTTTGACTAGCATGAATTTATATGATTTAATATTTATAGGAAGAATATGCCTAGATAAGTGATTTATAAGAAGGCCTCTATGGAAAATTAATTTAAAACCATAAGATAATTTAAACCTAGTGGATCTTGAGAAATAAACATGCCTTTGGTTGTGTTTTCATATACCAAATACAACCACTCATCTATCGGCATGACCCCATTTGTGGCTCTATATAAGAATCTATGTCATATCTATTGTTCTAGGATGAGGTTAGTGTGTCATCAATTCTTGGTCCTGATGCGGTGTAGTGCACAATAGATAAGGTTATTCTTGTTCACAAGAGGACACAAGCAGTACATGATAAAAAAAAGTCTTATGCTCATCGTATGAGGAGCCCTTAGAGTTAGTGATTAAAGGCCACATGTTTTTTATTATTCCCCTCAATTTTGGATGTTCAATTTTTGTAAGAGGATTAATTTATCACAAGGGTATTTTGGGCCTTTTCAGGTGTTGGCAAGCATTAGAAATGTTGATTATTTTTTTGGCATTTCATCATCACTGCACCAGATTCATGACATCATCCACATCTCTCAAATCCGTTGATATATTTATTATGAATCCAATATCAATGATTATGGATTGTTGTATATTGAGGATGATGTGATGTTCATAGATCATCTAGTGGAGATCCATGATCATTTGAAGAAGGTTTTGTACGGATGGATTATTCCTTTGGTTCATGTGATATGGAGGAATGGGGTCCAAATGGATAATACTTTTGAGCATGAGTCGCAGATGGGTGGTCATTACCTAGATTTTTTAGCCTTAATTTTTTATGCTTTTCCATTATGATTTTATGGTTGAATTTTTCTAGATTATGCGATGTTATCCCTGATGTGGATGGGATGTGTGATAAATCTTACAACACATGAAGAAGGAAAAAATTGATTCCAGAGAGAGATGTTTTATACTACAACATGAATAAAACCATGTGGGAATATTTTTTTTGACCAAAATGGATAATGTCATAAAATGGTTGAAGGAATTATTTGATTTATATTCTCTGTTATTTCCTCTATGATTGTAGTGATGGTCATTATTTGGGGATTTATAGAAGTTGAGATGGTAGTGAAATTGGATCTATGAAAGGTGTGGAAGTTTTTCATTTTTTTAGTTTTTTAGTAATGTGGTTAATGGGTTGGCTTTTTGAACATTCGTGGATGGGTTTGGTGTTTTTAGTTGGTGGTTTTGTTTTTATTAGGATGTAATGATATCCCAATGTAGTATCTCATGGGATGGTTTTTATTACTTTTATTATATTTCTTTATAAGAATTTTTTTCTTTTATAGGTTTATAATTGGTTGATATATATCTATTGTAATCTCTAAAACCATCCAGCCAGTTTCATTGTGGGTATTATGGTTATGGAATTTTTTAGAAGTTTCGAGGGGGAGGAGGGATAGTTAGAAAATCTATTTACAAGGATCCCTATGGTATGGAGCAATAGGTTTCACAATGGAGTGGCTACTATGGATATGAGGGGAGGATTCAGTATAGCATGTTGTAGGAGTTATTTTTGGAGATACTGTCAATGAGTGGCGAAAGTTTCATCATAGAGCTTATTGTATAACATAACCCCTTCTAGGATGGTGACGATTACATCCTGGTGAAATAGATACATCATAGGGGGTCTTAAGTGATGTTTGGTGCTACTGCCAATTTTCGCATAGAGGTAATGTGGATGGGTCTATGGAATAACATCTTCTTTGTTTCTTGGGTTCTATGGAATGGTGGTTTGTGTTGTATCATGGTCATCCATGGGTTTATGGAATATTTTTTCTATGAATAAATATGAATCCCGAAGGTTGGTTTGATCTTCAGGGATGTAGTGTGGGGAGGTCTGCAAGACCATGTCCCCCTCAGTTTCAATATATTCTATGGTGTGGTCCGTTGGGATGCTTCATGGTCTTAATTTTTTTTACTATGGTTATAAATTCCAAGATTCCCTAAAAGATGATCAATTTTATAGTTGTTACTTAAATTATAGGGAGACAATAATTAATTCCAAGATGGTCATTCAGAATTTTTTTAGTGGATTTTGACCTCAACCTCGGAGGGCCGACCTGTGGTGGTTTAGGTTAGTTCATAACATACTTTTTCCCTATTTTTCTTCCCAATTCATGTATGGTAGATTTTATAATAAATAAAATCATTTGTTTTTATGTTTTTTAGATAAGGGGATGTTGGGGGGTGTTATTAGTAGGTTGATCACAGATATCTATTTATTATGGGGATCGATGGTGACATTTCTCCTGTTCCAACATTATGTAGTGGACTTGAAATCTCTGTTTGAGGTAGGGGATCCCACATTTCTCATATTGTGTATTATACACGTAGGGGTATACTCTTTTTATATAATAGAATATGATATTCACTATGCTAATTAATAAAATGAAATGGTTAATTAAAATTGAATGGGAATGGTAATGATTGACATGTTTTGAAGTTTTTTATATTATCTAGATATTGTTATTGTATTGAAAAAAATGTCCTCAAGAAAATTGTGGTACTTGGGGGATTTGTTTACACTGATTTGACACTTTTTATCAAACCCTTTTAGGGTGTTTTTTTGAAATATCCTTAAATATAATTGTAAAATAATTTATATCTAGCTAATGAAATTTTTCCCCACGATAATGATGGATGTGTAGGAATTCACCAAAATTACACAAGTGAAGGTGATGAAAAACACATTTGATAAATTTAAAAAATTTATATGTGTATGTGATGTGAGTGTTTTTTAGCTTTTTACTGTAGTGTGTGTGGGTGATGTGTTGTGGGGTGTCTATTCTATGGGGTGGTTATGTGTGGTTATGTTGTGGGGTGGTGATCTACTATTGTGATGTGGGGAAATTGTGATGGAAGAGTGGTTGTGATGTGGATGTGGTGAGGAAGAAATTGATGTTGCATTGAATGGTGGTGATGTTGGGATAGTTGGTGTGACCATGATGAAGAGTTGTTTGTGTGTATGGTTTTTTATGTTCTAGTTTCCCATATAGTATAGGAATTAAATTGATAATTAGGAATTTAAATTTTATAGATTATAATAATTATTCAACTCTTATTTTGAAATGGCATGTTCGGTGAAATGGTTAATTCAAATTCTGAAGTATGTCTGAAAAAAATATTAAATAAACTATCAAAAATTATTTGAAATTGGTTGGTAAATGGGAATTAAATAAATTGGATTAATTTGAGAAAGAATATTAAATGTGAAATGTCTCTTAGGTATTATCGTGTGGTGTCGTGCATTTTGCAGTGGTAACAAACGTGGTGATGTTTTGAGTTGGTTAGTCATTTAGTTATGAACCCATAATTTAGTATTGTGAATAACTATATATATACCTTCTATTTCCTTTTGATTTATATTAGAAACACACCAACATAGATAACTTTATTCCAAAGAATATATATATATATATATATAAGCCGTGATTTCTCATTATCTAGATGGTGGGTATGGATGGATGATTACCCAATCAATATTTTTCTCTCTTCATAGAGTGTTTGGTATAATTGGGATGTGTGGAAAAAATTAAAAAGTGACCTATTTGTGATTTAATGTGATGACCTAGGTGTTTTTGGGCAAGATGTGATGTGGTGAGATAGCTTATAGAGGAGGTTGTTCATGGTAGGTTTTTCACTTGAGGTTGATGTCCTCTATGTTCACAATACTCTACTATGCGGGTTATAGTGTGATGCGATGGAACATGTGTCTTATGTTGAGATGTGATGTGATGTGATGACCCAAGTGTCATTGAGAAAGATGAGATGTGATGACATATGTTTCTGTAGGAATGATGTTATGTGATGCTCTATAGAAGTTATGGGAGGTCTAGGACATACGAAGATGGGGTTGGAGAGTGTAAACCCAGTGGGAAAGTGGTAAAGGTTACCCTATACCAATATAAATTATATTATGTTAGCATACATGGATGGACTATCTGGTCAGAATTGCATGTGGAGGATGGAATTGGTTAGTTGACCTATATATGTACTATTGGTTTTTCTATTTTATCATTGGTGAAATAATATGATATTCTCACTAGTTCATGGGAGAATATGGACATTCTACTGAGTATACTTGTATACTAATAATACAAATATAATACAATATTTTTTATTTACTTGGAAATTCTATGTATGTTTATGGACATTACTAGCTCAGAACATTAGGCTATTGCTGTGTTATTGCCATATATTTTCCAATTGGGTATTTATTGAGAGACTTTTATCTATATCTATTTTACTTATATATGAATTGTGGGGTGTTTTGAGCCTCTTTAATTTTATATTATTTCATCGATTTTTTTGATTCCTTCTTCCATTCAGTTGATATTTTATTAAAAAGTGGAATCCCTCCCATTTGTGAGATTTTACACCATTTCTACTAGTCACCAACATCGGTTTTATTGGAGGAGGTACTCGGGGGTTATTATATATATTATTTTAGTTACAACCAACGAAGGGTGAATTTAAGGGAGGGGGATGTGAAAACTCAGCTGAAGGAAATTTTTGTCTCCATATCATAAGATAATTTTCACAAAACTCCACATTAGAGAATTTTGAAGTTGTTCACGAAAGATATTTTGGGAAATGAATATAAGATGTTCTTTTTCAATCATATTATTTTGTAAAATCTTCCACGTGTGACCGCTATTATAACATAATTGGTCATCTGACCCATGAGATAAATCATCACATAATATAATTCATATATCATTGGACTCACATAAGATGTTTTGTAAAGTGCAATTATCTCATAAAATCATTGATTGAAGATTATTCACATAAAACTAATTCAACCCAAAAAACTAGGAGGATAGGTTAGTCGATGATAAATATTTCATCATTGATGATTGTCAAAAATAAATGTTCACTATTGGGGATAATATGATTTCATGTGAAGACAATAGAAGTTACTTAGTGATATCAATTCATAACCTAGGTCATGAGATGTAATATGATCTCATGGATGGTTAATCAAGGATTCCACAAATATGGAATGTTTGAGGAGGAAGATTAATATGTGCTACCTGATTAATGTATAAAAATTTGGTTTCATCATCGCTTGATTAATATGATGATGCCTTAGTGGATCTATGTTTTTCAATCTCATCCGTGGGATAAAATCATCCACGAATGATTGATGAAAAGAAAAGATGGTCCTTGTTCTTCATCAGGAGTGATTTTTGTTAAAGATCGATTCTAAAAATAGTAAACATAGTGAAACTAAAGATTAATCATGTTATTTTTGATCTGTAGTTGATATTAATGGATAATCACCTAATTCATGTCATAAAATAGAATAATCATTTGATAGATTTTAAATTTTAGTTTGTAGGTTACATTAAAGACGATGGGGGACTCATCATTCTCTATCACTGTAGTTTTCACAATGAAGAAGGATGCATGACAGATGCTCAACATTTTCCCCTATTATGATTTGTTGGTACATTCACATAATGAAAAATCCGCACAAATGATGATAACAATCACAAATGATTAAATTTTCATGATCGAGGTAGATTGTGACTGAGATTGAGTTGATTGAATTTGTATTGATTCCCATTTTAGATCAAATCATAATAATGGGAAACCATTTTGAGGTCTTGATTAAAATTAATTCAAATTATTATGTTGTGTTCAAATTTTACATGAGATTTTTCTCAAATATTGTAACTGATCAATGTTAAATATATTTAAGGAGATAAATCTGGATTGAAAATTTTTTAATGATATAAATATTTTTTTCAAATTTTTCTTGGGAGGAAGATTGAAATAAGAATAAAATTTTAGTCTATGTGTGATAGTTGTAATGAACCAGTGATAGGAAAACTTGAATACTAGTTATAATTGATGGATCATATTCCCTATAATTTCCATGATTTATAATTTAATGCAAGGTAACTCAAACACAAGTCAAAAAATGAAAGATTAAAATGACGCATAATTGAAAATTATGTCACATTTGAAAATAAAAAAAATAAGAATAATAATTGAAAATAAAGATAGATGCTAGGAGGAGGATAACCATGGGGGAAAGGAAGAAAATGGAAGTCTCATGCAGAAAACTAAGATTATGAAATCGATGAGGCCTTTGGACAATATTTTTTCTAAAATCTTATAGTGTGGAGGAATAAAATTGACATGTGGGATAGTGAAATTTTCATAGGGAGTTCAGCTGAAGTAACAATGAGGTAGTTTATCCATAGTAACTAGAAACATATGGTGACTTGGGAATCAATTGGAGATACTTACAATGCACAAAAAATTTCAGTTATCACACACAAAATTTCAAATAGGGAAATTCCATGTGTTTAGAGAGAATATATCATCAATTCATCATATTTCATCATGTGAACCTCGAGATTAAGGGACACTGAGGGGAACATTGGTGACTCAGAATCTACTTTACAATAACTTGAGTCAGATATTCTACATAGAGAATCTCCACCATTACATTTATTATTTATTTTATTTGGGTCTTATGAATTCAATGTTACATTTTGATAATATGAAACCGATTTTTAGATAAAAAATTTATGAGGTGAAATAAAATTGTAAGTCTTGATACATTTACTTCATTGTTTTATTTTAAATATTGGGATGCTATTCCTTACATTTATTATAAAGAGAATAATTTATAAATTATAAAGAATCAATACCTACAAAAATATAATGTATTTTTTATACTATTTAAAACCATATTTCAAAATATTATGAAAATAGGTTTTTATCAAAATAATAGAACACATAGATAAAAGTCAATTTAATCATGCTACGACAAACATCACCGTTTTTCATGTTATGTATATTAAATTATAGGAAAACTATTGAACATCCATCCATTCACAATTAACTTCATTATTATCAAGATCACTTTTATGGAGAATTGGAGAACCCACAAAACCAAACCAAATATACCATTAAAAGAAGAAATAGAGTTATTGATGGATTTTGAAGCCTAATGGAATCCTTCTCCCTAAAAATTTTCCATGAAATAGAGGCTTCTTACATAATGATATCATTTTTTAGAAGGTATTCAAAAATACATGCCAAGTATTCCAAATATGGAACATATTTGTCTTTTTTGATCTTCCGGAAATAGAATCCCCATATCAAAATAGTATATTTCTTGAAAATCCGATCACCATTATTAGTATTATTGACCCCTCACAACAGTATTCCCATCATTTATTTAGCATCCTCATTTGAGGAATTAATCATAAAATAATCCTCCACCATTTCTTCACCCGAAATCATGATTTTTTCCAAACTGTTCTCCCAAACCATAAATTTCTCGAATTAGGGACCATATAGAGTTACCTTGATATGACCTACCTTATAGGTTGTAGTCTCAACCCTAAAAAGGGAGCTAGAGGCATTAATAATAACTTATATATCATTCCCTTTCATCTGTTTGATGAATCATGTGTCAATTGGAAGGGGGAAATAGCAATAATCTTTCAGACCCTTCTATGTCCCATTCCGACCCTACCTCATTTGATTAAGGAAATCATAACCTTGAATATCGTATTTACTATCCACCCGAAATTGACCACATTTTTTATCACTAGAAAAATTACCGTGTTCCCACTGATCCTCAATTGGGTGGTAAGGTTGAATTTCTTCAACCTCATAGTCTATATTATCATCCATGCACTCAATTCGGTTAGCAAGCTTTAATATAGAATAATCCCTTCTCATACCTTACCCCTTACTGCAACTGGTTACATTAATAGACTCTAAGCCTCCTTGGAATCCATTATTCGTTTGGAACCTTGTTTTATATATAATATATCAGTATATTAGTCATAAATTGGAGTCATTATACCCCCATTTTCAACCACATAGCCACCATCTATGCTCCTTAGACCTAGGGGAACATATGAATATGCCATGGGAACACCCAAATTTCCGTGCATCTACCTGAAGAAATCTACTACCAATGGGTTACCCCCCCGAGGATTCTATTGAACAACCTTAACTATGGCTGGGATAAAGTCGGCCAACAAGATCTACCCCAAGGTGTATTTAGATTTCAGATCAGAAGGCAGAGGAAGAATTCAATTCATCCTCTCCTGGATTGCATTAGATTAGTTAAAATGCCATCAATCAACACTCTAGAATTATCATGAATCTCAAAAGGAACTTATTCCTACCATCCCATTTAACACTCTCATATTCATCACTAGAAATCAACACTATATTATTTTTGTTTTCTATTCCATTAAACATCATTTGATAAACTATTTTTTAATTTATCCCATCACCACATGAATAAAGTTCTCTATTATTAAAATGATTTTTAAAAATTTTATGTGTTATTTTATTGAGGTTTTGATTTTATTCTTGTATTTCACACAACCTCTATTATGTGTTTGATTGGTTAATACCATTGTACTATTTCTACATTGATAAAAATAGAAATTTTACCTGTCTAAAGACATGCTAGTCCAGCTACCTATTCTTGTAATCTCACATCGATTCCATGCTTCTAAAATAGTATATATTCATCATTACACTTAACCATATGGTTACTCTATGATATATTTGCACACTCCCACTTTAGTTTATTCTCATTTCATATTAACATGATAATTTTACACTCTTCATTCTGATCAGATTCGATTCTCAGGGACAGAGAGATTTTTTGAGGCAAAATATGATAAACGAAGAATTAAAAAAATTCATTTGGCATATCAGAGTGTTTTAAATGTGATATAGAATACTTGGATTCCATCACCAAACATCATGTTTAATTTTCCTCTTAATCACCATGTATACCTCAACCTCTCCTTCCATGTTCTACCGCCTCACTTGTGTACCCTAATATACCATCAAAGTAAATGAGTTTTCTTCATTGTGATTGTATTAGATTCCTTATTTAAGTAAATAAGGTGATAAAAGCAGTTACTAATATATATAAGATCCTAGATTCCATTACCTATATATGGTCCCTCAACATGTCAACTAGGAGAAGAGAATACCTAGTCATATGTGTGTTGACGCTCCTTTCGTCACAGAATCTAAAGATCGGAAAAGGGAATATCTTAGCTCAAAGCGATTCAGCCTTTGAAGAAAACATCAAAAATCAACAAAGGAAGGAAGAAAGTATCAACAGAAGCATCACCGCGCAAGTTATCTAACTGGCACGCAAGTGTACTTGCGCGGCCACCTTGGTCGCGTAGGTGACTTGCGCGACCTAATTGGTAACCACCCGGTAACCGCCCGGGGTCCTCTTTTGCCTATAAATAGACCCTGTGGGCCCCCCATTAAAGAGGATCTTTTTCCAGAAACTCGGATTGAAGCTCCCGACGCCCAAGTCTCTTCTCAAAGCTTCCGTAACACTTCTAAGGTAATTTCTTACCTTGAACGGAAGATCTAAAGAGAAGAAGGAAGGCCTAAGTGTTGAAACTTATCAAACACTTGCGCTCCGACTTATTTCCTTCAATATAACTTGCGCGTCCCTTTTCTGGAAGAACCTCGAGAACATTCTAAAGGGTTTAAAAAAGAGTCACTCAAGTATTTCAATGCTGGTTGAAAATCGTGCAAGTACACTATGTGTCGCGCAGGTATACCTGCGCGACCAATACTTGCGCGCCCACGGAAGACCTGCGCGCCTTGCAAGACTTGCGCGCCCCTTTTTTTTGGGTGCCCATGTTGCCCATTTTTACCCCTCTTATGCCATTTCACCTTTCCTTTTCAAGATTCAGTCTTCAAGACACTCTTCAAAGCCATTTATGGCATGATTTCTTGATTTGACTTTCTTATCTGAATGGAATTCTGTGGAATCTCTCTCAAAGTCTAGTGATTTAAATATCCTTATGTCACTAAAATACGGAGAGTTCATTCATTCAACCTCATCCTTTAAGATGAGAGAATCCTAACCTGGGTCTCCTTTTTAGGAATAATCCCTAGTTATAAAACCTTTAATCTGGGAATCCTCCTCAAGAGTAAGCCCCAATCAAGTCCTTTAATCATGGGCATCTTTCTTAAGAATAAGCCCGAACCTCAAATATGGGCATCCTCCTCAGGAGTAATCCCCAAACCTTAATCCCTAACCTGGGTCTCCTTTTTTAGGAATAAAACTCAGTCATAAGCTTGGGTCTCCTTTTCAGGAATATGCCCCAAGTCCCCTTAAATTTCTCTTAACCAGTCATAATTTACCTTTTGATTTGGGTTTCCTTTTCAGGAGTAAAACCCAATCATAAGTCCCCTCCTAACATGGGCATCCTCCTTAGGAGTAAGCCCCATGATTAGAGTATTCAAATCTCTATGAAGCATATATAACTTTATGGACCCTGTTCATGGATTTTCTCCCTAAAAGTAAATCCTAAACCTTCTTCTATCTGGGCAGTCATCCATACATAATCCCCAAACAAATTCTTATGATTGCATCTTTCATGGCACAATTGTCTAAATTTTTACCAATACCTCTTGTTTCTCACACCGAGCATGAATCACGTGAGCTTAGAGTGTAAAAGTAATTATGACATTCATCTTTGAGCCATCAATCATAAACATCATACTCCATAACTCGAACTACGTGGGTTCTGATTCCTTTTCCAAAACAAAGGATACGTAGGTAGCCCATTTATGGGTTCGATCCCAACTTTGAAATAATCTCTGTCCTTCTGAATGACGATAAACTTCAAGTGCCCCACTGAGTGGCTTTAAAACCATCATGGTAATCATAATGACCAAGAGACTTTTATATAAATGTTTTGAAGGATACCATTGACCAAGAATCTCTAAACATATATATATGATTCTCTATTGATGAAGAACCTCGAATACATATAAAAGATTCTCTAAATTTCTTGCATATCTAATCATTGATTGTTAAAACTAAAGGAAAGCACATTTTATACTTGTTAATGTAATAAGGATTCACGAACATAACTTAAATCTATAAAGAGAGTCCCGGAGTAGACAATAATTCCCCTCAAAAAGGTGTGATGAGTCCGACCTCCCATCCTCTTGACCAATGAAAATTCCTAAGCCTCATTAGTCCACAAGCTAATAAGCGCCTGCCTTTGGAAAGTAGGTCCAAACGGATGTGGGATCATTGGATGTTTCCGGTTCTACGAACAAACCCGTTAGAAACCGATCGGAACGTTTGAATCTCTCGTCGAGGAGGTCATCCCCGGATTCCGTGCGAAAAAAAATGGTGAACCCGACGTGAATCCTTAACCAAGTGAAAGTGATGTTCTTCTTATCTGTTAGGCTCCTTGGTCCAACAAGGCAATCATTGACATATGCTCATCCAAAAGATGCAGTGGCCGGATTCATCTTGATTATGTCTGTTACATGGAACAAGAACTCTTTTCTCAAGATCTTCTGCAAAAATGGCTTTCCTTAAATTCACCCTTGTGAATACTGCTGCTGTGAACACCTCTACTGTGAGGTCTGCTGCTATGAAAACCAATGCTGCTACTCCTGCTGGAACGTCATCCGCTCTGAGGATGACATCACCAACTCAGCGTCTTCAACGCTGTGTTTCTAATTCCCTGGTTAAGGAGTACCGTCGCAACGGTACTATCCCAACTCTAGAGGCTGCTCGTCAATCCCTCCAAGTTAACAACTCTACCTGGTCGTCCGGACAACGGCGGCCAGCAATCAAGAAGCAGGCGGTGCTGACTACCGTCTCCAACCGTTTCGGGTCGTTATCCGCGGAACGCAATTTCCATTCACTCCCTTACTCTGAGGAAGTGAATGAGCAGGTCCCGCAGGACCTTAATTCAAAAAGACAGGAGTCCTTCTCAAGGGCTCCCATCAAAAATCGCCGCCAGACTCGTGCGGTAGTGCGCCCTCAACATGATGAGGGTACCGACTCCAGGCATTCAGCTCAGGTTCCTCGAACCCGAGCAGGCAAGATGAACCACCAAAGACGGAATCCGGTTAACAATGGGCAGGTTGTCATCCCTGCCATCTCCGGAGAAGTCCACAAACCTAACTTGGTGGAAAACAACGAGCAGGCATACACACCTGTCCGTTTTAATTCCGCTGTCCAGAAGACTCGTCTGGCAGCATCAAGCCTATCTCGCCAGGCAATTCCGGCGGAGTACCATAGGCAGGAACATACACCTGCTTATACATCACCAATTAGTCAGCAGGCTCGTCTGACTACATATGATGGATCTCGTCAACCGCGTTTGGCGAAGTGTAATCAGCAGGAACATACACCTGCTAATACTAATCAGGCATACCAACAGTCTCGCTTGGTAGCGCCCGGAGAAGTCAGTCGGAAAGTCCCGACGACAAACAGGAGGCAGACTCAACTCTCTGCCTCCACACTTGAGTACTGTCAGGATTCACTGACAGGAAAAGGAGGACAGGAGCAGGCACATACACCTACTCCAAGCCCGGAATGGACGTATATCCCCGTTCCGGCGGATGAAGTCACCAAACATATTTTGTCAATGGTGAAAGAGCAGAAGAAAATTCCTGCTCATATTCTGGATGCTTGCCAGGATATCATAACATCTTCAGCATCATCTCAGGGACAGAAACATAAATCTATCCCTAGAAATAGAGTGACACATCAGCGATTCACTCCGGAACAGACACACACATCTGTTCCAGTCCAAGAGGGTTATGGGGCATACTCCCCCATATCATACGGACAACCAAGTCAGGCACATACACCTGATTTGAGTGGAGATCGTCAGCCTAACCTGACCATCTTTCCTGATCAGGCACATACACCTGCTCAGAGCAATCACTTTCGCCATCAAGTGGTTTCTAAAGCGAGTAAGAAGGCATCTATGAAAAAGATCCACCCAGCACAGTCAGGAGATCAAAGGCAAATCTGCAACAAGGCCTTGCTCGATGCTGGAGTTCTTGAAGCCCTCATACATTTATCTGCCGGAATTCAAGATTCTACTCCCTCAGTTCCCAATAATTGGAACATTAATTCTGAAGGTCTTCAACAGACACTTCCTCATGAAGACTTGCTTCATGAAAATTCGGTCAATCTTGAAGTTTCTTCTTCAGATGAGATCCACAGGAACCCTCTGTGTGGTCAGAAGGCCAAGGAGCAAGAGATTTCATCTTTTGCTGTAACCCATCATGACGGTCCTCCTTATGGTGATTAACTTCGCTGCGAAAGTCCTCTCCGCAGTAGTGATTCACGTTGTCTCGAAAATTCTTCAGAAGGAAATGTAGTGACGAGAAAGCCCTCCTATCTCGAGGCACTTACAAACGTAAAACCAGTCATGTCTGATGCTTTACTATCGGCAGGTGAAACTCTTTCTCGATCAGAAGATAGCCTGGGGTTCAGGTTATTCTCCGAACCATCCCTGGGTCATTCATCTTCCAGCATGAATAGTGATTTCTCTACCAATCTTGTTGAATTCGATGAAGCAACAAGGAAACACCAACTCTGGTCCAAACAGGTAGAAGAATCTTCATTTAATGATAAAGAGGAAATGCTGAACATGAGGAAGAAACTGGAAAAAGGTGAAGTACCAGTCATGTTTTGGCCTTTGGCTGATTCCCAGTACGACATTCCAAAGATGTTGATGGATGATGGAATCCATGATATTCGTCTCAACATATGGAAGACTCTTTGTCAATTAAAGAAGAAGGTATTATCTTACGATGAATATGAAAATCATCTTAAGATAATAGAAGGGTTACAACGCTAGATTGATTTGGCATCTCTATCAGTCTCTCGGTATCCGAAGGCTGAAAAGCAACAGAGAACCCTTCAACGTTCATGCCTTGGCGCACTAAGAAGATTGCTTCCGTTAATTGCCAATGCTCCATCTGATGTTCATATCAGAGGATGGGGTGTTCACGGATCACTACATTTCACAGTGCTTTCCGGTCAGCAAAGCCCGCCGAAAATGGTCTCATGCAATGTTATTGCCCATGGCCGGCCACAGTCAATGGGCTTTGTTCATAATCAAAAGCTTGCTCAAGAACAAGCTTCAACTAGTTCCTCTCAAAATCAAGTATATAGAGAACAGGTTGTTGAATTTCTCCTACTTCAAGCAGGCGAGAATATTGCACAAGCCTCTCGTCTGGAGCAAACACGTCATCAAATGACAGAAGTTTCGGAAATCATCCAACGGTCTGTTGAACCAGGTGATAAAAGTGGATACAGGTTAATGCATCCAGCTAATTTCCGAACTAAGATTCGCAAGATGAAGAGAGATTTTAAGAAGATCTCAGACATAGCATGTCTAGAGACACCCCAGCTTGCCAGACTGGGGACTTCTCTAACCCAACCCTCAGAGTCAACGAATGGGATTCGAGGAGTTGAGCGGAAGCAGCAGGAACATCCCCAGTCCACCAGACTGGGGACTCTTTCAAATCATCAATCCCTTCCTCAGAGAAAGTCAGTATTCTCTCGATTAGGGAATAAGCCTCAAGAGGAACGAAGAGCCAAGCTGTCAGGAGATTATCTCCAAGTGACGGTTCTCCAAGAAATTCCTGAGGGATCAAGTCAACGGAATGCCATGTCTCATCATGGACATGGAAGGAGACAATATCACAGAAATGCTGATAGAAAGGATTCCATGCAATATGCATCCATTAATGTCATCAATGCCGTTGCTACTGATTCACCAGATGAGGCTCAATCAGAGGGATCTGACGAAGAGGTTCCTGCTCAAGAAGTTGCGCACACAGACCTAAATGAAGAAGGTGTGCGCACACGTAATCAAAGGCTTACCCAAAATCTGGGTATTCCTTCAAGTAACCCACTTCCCCCTCTCCGAAAAGGATCCAATAAGGGGAAAGGAAAGAATCAGGTTACTTCTCACCCTTCCTCTAAAGGAGGTCAATCGCTCTCATTAGAGCAAAGGTTTTCACAAAAGGAGGAAGAAATGAAAGAATTAAGAAGGTTGAATGTAGAACTACTTCAGAGTAGTCTTCTTTTTAAGAATGCTGAAGTCCGACAGCTGAAGGAATTTGTTGCAACTACTGAGATGGATCAAAAATATCCTCCTTTGTCAGTACACCCACAGAGGTCTAATCCTACGGGTCAAACGCAACAACAGTTGGCAGCACTACCATCAGTTGCAGCACCAACCACCACGTCTGTCCAAGCTCCATTCATTGCACCTACCCAAAACCAAGTTCAACCTGACGTTTCTCAAAAGTTAATAACTACTATTGAGTCATTAACAGCTCGGTTAGAAACTATGGAAGGGAAACAGGCGCAAGTTCAACCTGAAAAGAAAGTTTACCCTGAATGGGTAGATTCAATTTCTCCTCCATCAAGTTTTGGAAACCCTATTTTCCCTACATTCAATGGATCAGGAGACCCTGAACAACATTTGACGCATTACGTGTCTTGTTGTGATCCTATGATGGGAACTCCAGAGCAGCAAGAAGCAGTGAAACTCAGATGCTTCGTGCGAACCTTGCAAGGACCAGCTTTTGTCTGTTATAAAAGCTTGCAATCCCGGTCAGTCATCGGATGGGAGGATCTTCGTCAAAAATCCCTTCTTTAGTTTAGCTCAAATTTGCAAAAAACGACAGTTTTCGATCTTAAAAACTGCAAGCAAAGGGAGAATGAAAGAGTCTCTGATTTCATTGCTCGTTGGATGGGATTAACGTATTCCTTGAGTTTATCACTCCCTCAGGAGGAATTGTTGCCAATCTGTGTGGAAAATTTGCGTGACGAATTACGCACGCCATTGATCCCTGTGAAATACACAGGAGGGTTTCAAGACCTTACTTCAATCGCTCAACAGATTGAAGATTCCCTTATACAGGCTAAGGTTAAATCTCGTGTAATTCCATCAGCTCCAGGAAGAAGAATGGGTAAAGAAGAAACTGCTACAGTTATGCTTAAACAGGCACCTGTACATATTTCTACTTCAAAAACTTCATCTTCTCGAAGGGATCCACCTCCTGAACGCCAACAACAAAGGCTGTTTCGTCCAAATGATCAAAAAGATCAACGACGAAAACAATTTGAGGATATGAAGAGTAAAACATACTCTTTCCGAAGTGAGCAAGTTCCTGGTTACTTCATTCCAGCTCTGGAAAATAATTTGGTTCAATTACCAGTGCCGAAGAGGCCAAACAAGGAAGGAGATGAAGACCGTCCCAATTATTGTCCCTTTCATCAAATGTTGGGGCATCCCATCCAGGAGTGTTTTGTCTTTAAATACCTCCTGCAAAAGATGGTCGACTTGGGACAAGTCAAATTGAAAGGTTCTTCAGCTCATGTAGCGTGTATTACCGCTACAGATCCAGAAGAAGGAGGCGAGTGGCAGGAAGTCAAAAGCAAAACTGCGAAAAAATATGATGATTGGATGGTCAGAAAGACAATCAATCGGACCCATTCCATTTTGCGAACACAATTGAAGAAGCCAATTGTGTCTCCTACAAAAGCTGCAGTAAAGCCTCCATCAAAAGACAAATCCTCAAAAGGGAAGCGCAATTCCAAGAAGAAAGAGGAATCAGGAGAATATGAGTATGTATCAAAGCCTAAATTGTCTTTGACTCTGGCAGATTTCATGCCATCTACTTCGAAGCCATTGGCACCGTCCCACCAAATGGCACAGCCTAAACAGGCTAACCAGGTAGAGTCTTTATCAGACGAAAAGTTAATCTTTGGTTCTGTTAATATGATTCAATTAACAGATTCATATTCCAGTCATGATGAGCCTGAATTCCCTGTATCAAATAAGGGAACCCGAGGAAGTTCTAGAGGTTCAGGATATAGGGGAAGACGTGGATCTTTCCGAAGCCACTACTCTAATTCTACCCCTACTAGCACTGTATATGCAGCAGAAACTCGTGGTAGAGCCCTTCAGCAAGATCAAAAAGAACAAGAAAGTTCATCTGCCAATGGCCAACTCAGTTTCGGCACAGTTATTTTGGAAGACCGATTAAAATTTCCATCTTCTTTATCTCAGCAAGTAAATGGATCTAATCAGTCTAATTTTCCAAAACCATGGTTGTTGCCAACTTCAATACCAGATGCATCAGCTTCCAAAGCATCTGCATCCAAGGTACCTACTAAACCGCATATTCCTATTGGGAAACGCAGACCTCTAGATCAAAAGTATGATATATTGAAACACTTGGCCCAAGTACCAGCCACGTTATCAATTTTGGATGCTTTGAATCTGTCAAGAGATCTTCGAGAAGCACTTATCGAAGCTTTGTCAAGTCCTCGGGAGTTTGAAGCTGAAATTGCTGCAGCTGAAATTTATCACATAGAGAATAATCCTGCAAAATGTCATGCAGTGATATCTTTTACTGATAAAGATGAAGATGATGTTGTGCATGGGCACATAAAACCTTTGTACTTATCTGTCAAAGTCAATGGTATAGATGTTTGAAGAGCTTTCATTGACAATGGTTCAGGAGTCAACCTCATGCCCATTCGCACACTTCATCGATTGGGCCTCACGGAATCTGATTTATCTCCTTCTACCATGATGTTGCAAGGATATGATAAAAATGAACAAGAACCACTGGGATAAGTTACGCTCAGAACTCAGTTTGGAGATCTTGTTTACAATTCGGATTTCATGATTGTTGATCAAGACTTAGCTTTCAATATCTTGCTTGGAAGACCCTGGCTACATCAGCATGCAGCTATTCCATCATCATACCATCAATGTCTCAAATACTGTTTCGATGGTCAAGTTGGAACATTGTATGGTGATAAGGCCCCGTTCAAGACATGTGAGTCTCAATACATTGAGGTGGAATTTTATCACATGAAGGGAAGAGAAAAATCTACAATGAAAGAAATTACCAAAGTTAATGCTCCATATGGTTTGGAAAAAATTCCAATAAATCCATTTTCACATGTGAGTACAGATTATGTGTTACCTATCAGTCAAATTGACAAAATAGGCCCAAATCAAAATACTCTTATGGAAAGATCCATAATGTCAATTACGGCAATCGAGCCAGACAACATGGGAGAGATTGGTAACTTACCAAGAAGTGATGAAAGCATAAGTGGTGACTTTTTCATTTCGTCTGCTGAAATCCAACAAGTCTATACTTCGCTAATCAGGACAGAAGAAGTTATAGCAACACCAGAGGTGAATATTGATGTTGATTCTCAATCCATCATCTCCTCTTTATTTCCCAAAGAAGACCCTTTATCATCAATAGGGTTGGAAATGGAAGCTTCTTCTTCATAATGTGAAAATTTTGACATCTCTTATGATCATGAGAATTTCGTTTTTTCATCTACTTTGCAAGTAGAAACCGAAGAAATAACACATGATGAAGAGGAAGAGGAAGATCTTAGAGATGCTCCTATAGCATTTGAAGAGGGTATCTCTACCACTGTGGATGAACTCAGAGAAGTAAATCTGGGTATATAGAAAGATCCACGCCCCACTTTAATTATTGCGGCCATGACCCATGAAGAGCAAGAGATGTATATTTCTTTTCTAAAGCAAAATAAAGATATTTTTGCTTGGAATTATACAGAGATGCCTGGCCTTGACCCTGATGTTGCCACACATCATTTGGGTTTGCCAAAAGAACATCGAGGATTCAAGCAAGCCGCGAGAAGAACACACCCAGCCTATGCTTCCAAAATTGAGGATGAAGTGGATAAGCTTATCAAAGCTAACTTCGTCAGAGAAGTTCAATATCCCAATTGGTTGGCTAATATTGTCCCTGTAAAGAAGAAGAACGGACAAATTAGGGTTTGCATCGATTTCAGAGATCTTAATCGGTATTGTCCTAAAGATGATTTCCCAGTTCCGATTACAGAACTCTTAATTGATGCGACGGCTGGCTATGAAGTACTTTCTTTCATGGATGGATATTCTGGATATAATCAGATCCGAATGGCCCCAGAAGATGAGGAATATACAGCCTTCAGAGCTCCTCAAGGTGTGTTTTGTTACCGGGTGATGCCCTTTGGTTTAAAGAATGCAGGTGCAACATATCAACGCGCCATGCATCGTATCTTCAAACCTATACAAGGAAATTTGTTGAATTCTATGTAGATGATCTGGTGGTTAAATACAAACAACGTTTTGATCACTTGGCTGATTTGGAAGTCGTATTCCATAAGCTTCGACAACATAATTTGAAGATGAACCCCTTAAAATGTGCTTTTGGGGTAACCTCAGGAAAATTCCTCGGCTTTGTTGTACGCCATCGTGGTATTGAAGTCGATCCTGAGAAGACCAAATCAATCCTTGGTATGTCACCTCCTCAGAATTTGAAATAATTAAGAGGACTTCAAGGACACTTAGCCTATATTCGGCATTTCATCGCCAATTTGGCAGGCAAAAGTTTACCCTTTACCAAATTATTGAAGAAAGGAGTCACTTACCAGTGGACTGAAGAATGTCAAGAAGCATTTTATGTTCTCAAGAAATACCTCTTGAGTCCACCAGTACTCATGCCACATGTTGAGGGTAGGCCTCTTATCCTCTATGTGACAGCTTTAGAGCGATCATTGGGTACCTTTCTCGCTCAAAAGAATGATGCTGGGAATGAAAATAGTCTCTACTATCTTAGTAGAACTATGCTTGAAGCAGAAACCCGGTATTCGAGTATTGAAAAGTGTTGCCTAGCATTAATCTTTGCAGTTCAGAAACTGAGACACTACCTGCAACATCACGAGGTCCAATTGGTATCTTGTAATAATCCACTCAAATTCATCCTTAGTCATCCAATGCTTACAGGACGTCTGGAAAGGTGGGCGGTTATTCTACAGCAGTTCGACATCCAGTATGTGTCTCAAAAGGCAATTAAGGGCCATGCTCTTGCTAATTTCCTGGTTGAACATCCTTCAGTGGAAGACACGTATTCAGATATTGAACTCCCTGATGAGGAAGTTTTCTCTATTCAAGAGAGTCCTCAAACATGAGAAATGTATTTTGATGGTGCTTCTAGAAGTCCAACAGGGAAGAAAATGGAAAATCCTAAATTCAACAAAGTTGGTTTAGGAATTGTGCTCATTTCTCTAGATAAGGCAGCGTTACCTTATTCCTTTTTGTTGTGGGAAGGTGGTACCAATAATGAAGCTGAATACCAAGCTCTCATTACAGGCTTGGAGTTAGCGCTTCAAGCACAAGTGAATCACTTAAAGGTGAAAGGTGATTCAGACCTGGTAATCAAACAAGTCAATGGGGATTATGCCATCAGAAAAGAAGAATTAATCCCTTTGTATGATTACGTCAGAGAGTTAATGTCGGAATTCCCTTCAGAACCGACATTTTCTTATGTCCCAAGATCAAAAAATTCTCAAGCTGATGCACTGGCTAATATAGCCACAGCTTTAGCAGATCCAAATCGGGACGAGACAACCATCTGTATTGCCCACCGTCGTGCAATTTCACCTTATGTTCAAGTCAGAACAGAGGAAATTAATGAAATTAGTCCCATTCCTGAACTGTATGGTCATACTACAGGATGGATGTCACCTATCAGGGAATACCTTCAAAATGGAACACTTCCACCTGATAGAGCTGAGAAAGAACAAATTCGGCGACGTGTGGTCAATTTTACTCTTTATGATGGTCCAAACCACCTTGAGAAAATTCTCTACAAACGTGGTTTTGATGGAGTTCTCTTCAGATGTATTGATGGTGAAGAGACAATGGCTGTCATAAAAGAAGTGCATGTAGGAGTCTGTGGTGCCCACCAGTCTGGACATAGACTGTCTGATCAAATTCGAAGGCTTGGATACTTCTGGCCTTCAATGATACAATATTGTGTTAATTTTACAAAGAAGTGTCATTCATGCCAAGTATATGCCAACTTCATTCATCAACCTCTAGAGTTGCTTCATACAGCTAAATACTCATGGACATTTTCCACATGGGGAATGGATGTCGTGGGACCTTACCCTTCAGCTACGGCCAAGCAGTTTAAGTACATTCTTACTGCTACTGATTTCTTTTCCAAATGGGTAGAGGCAGTACCTCTCAAAGAAGTCAGTTCTAAATGCATTGTTAGCTTCATCAAGTCTAACATCATTACTAGATTTGGTGTCCCTCATACCATATTGACGGACAACAGCACCAACTTCTGTTCTTCTGAGGTAAAGAAATTGTATCAAGAATACAACATTAAGTCCAACCATTCATCTCGATATCATGCAGCGGCTAATGGTCAGATAGAGGCCTTCAACAAGACTCTTTCAAATATACTGCAAAAGATGGTGGATAAAGATAAGAGGTCGTGGCCGGATAAACTCTTTCATGATTTATGGGATTATCGGACTACCACTCACAATGCAACGCGGTCTACTCTATATTCATTGGTATATGGAACAGAAGCAGTCTTGCCAATTGAAGTTCAATTTCCCTCACTCAGAATAGCCATTTGTGATCAGTTATCAACAGATGAGCAATCCCAAAAGCGGTTGAATGAATTGGAACAGTTAAATGAGAAAAGATTGTTCACTTTGCACCACTTGGAAATCTATCAGAATCGGATAGCACGAGCTTTTAACAAAAAAGTTCATCTTCGTTCATTCATTCAGGGAGAATTGGCATTGGTTCTCAGAGCACCAATGATACCAGGAAAGAATCCTCCCAAGCTTGAACCAAAATGGGAAGGACCTTATTCAATACATAAGGTCTACTCCAATGGAGCGTATTCTATGATCTCAATGGATGGAGAACACATCACGACTCCAACTAATGCCATATTTCTGAAGAATTATTTTGTATAAACACAAAATATTGTTCCCAGAACCAAGACTCTTACAAATGGTTCATACAGCAATGGTCCAGTATGATATTAAACTGCAACTTCGTCCAACATGACGTTAAACTGTGTCACCTTCAATGTCCGAGATGACATTAAACTATATTGTGTCCTAGAAACATGTCATTAAACTGTGTGGCACTTCCAACATCCAGCATGACGTTAAACTGTAAAAAAGTCCCCAGAACTGATATTCTCATATTGGTTCACCTTAGTCCTAGCTACATGACTTTAAACTGTACAGCAATGGTCCATCTTCCCACACGACATTAAACTGTGAAAAAGTTCCCTAAACCGTCCAGCATGACCTTAAACTGCATCATCCCTGGTCCATATATATGACCATAAACTATTTGCAAATCCCTTATGTCCAGCAAGACGTTAAACTGTGACGTCCTAAACTACATGACGCTAAACTGTATAAAAGTCCCTCACGTCCGAAAAGACGTTAAACTATATAATCTCAAAGGTCCAGTATGAAATTAAACTGCACCATTCACGGTCCATTCATATGACCTTAAACTATTCGCACTTTCGTCCGACATGACGTTAAAATGGTACACTCTTTTGTCCTTATTGAATGACATTAAAACTGCACAATTCCCCTTTCGTCCAATATGACGTTAAACTATTTTATCCCCATCGTCCTAACTACATGACGCTAAACTGTACAGAAGGTCCTTGATATGTCCTATATGACATTAAAATGTTATTTTGTCCCTGCTACATGACACTAAACTGTGCAGCACCAATAGTCCTAACTGCAAGACTTTAAACTGCATAGTCCCTTTTTTATGTCCTACATGACATTAAATTGTGCATCGTTAAGGTTGTTATTATCTCTTGTTTCTCACACCAAGTATGACTCACGTGAGCTTAGAGCGAACATCAACCATAACACTCCCTTTGGGCCACTAACCACGTGTAAGTCCCAACATTATTTTTTATTAGATCATTGTCCACAAGAACAACTTGATCGTTAATTCATTCTTTAATTGAACTACATGGACTTTGATCCTCGCCCTCCAGGCTGGTTATGTAGGAAACCTCCCAGGGTTCAAGCCCAAAAACAATCTCTTCACATCGGTTCACCACAACCTCATATGATGTTGATTTGTGAAACCACCCCTGGAATCAATATCTTTACATTGATTCACTTTCGTCCTTGTTATATGACGTTAAACTATACAACACTTTTTTCCGGTACGACAATAAACTACAATATTCTTTGATTCCCTCATTTGAGAAGGAACCATTATTGACATTGATTTTTTAAATCATGTTTCATTTTCAAAAGACTACGTGCATACATGGTAATGCCTAAACTTTTTATCTCAGGTTAAACCATCATTGCACTAAAGTCCCCTTTCACCCTTCACATGTACGAACCAAATTTGTACAAAGGGTAATTCTAGAACTACGTGGACTTGATTCCCATCCTTATGGGATACGTAGGAACATTCGAGTGTCCCTCGAATCCAGTCCCAAGTCTTTTGGGCCTAACCCCAAATTTCACTTTCAGTCCCTTGGCTGAAAAGTCCTCATGAAAACACACATTGTTTATTCATTATTATGGTCCGAATTCTATGACCCTAAACTAAGATCACTCATACTTTCGTCATGCACGACGTTAAACTGCATTTCAAGAACTACGTATGGCTTGATTCTCACTCTTATGAGATACGTAGTGAAGTCCATGTTTCAATTCAGGACCCAGGAACAACATGATTATGGTTTTCATTGACCTATGTATCTATATATACATTGGACAATACCCATCTTTATGTGTTATAATCCTAACCTGAAATATTTTCAGATCTTCATAACCCTCTTCATGACTTCTAGTCACAAAAATGTCAAACTTCTGAGAATTCTTTTGCCTGACTATGCAGCACGTGCCCATAGGTGGCCTTGCATAAACAGTCCACATAACAGACTTGTCAGCCAAAAGATGCTATTCATTTGACCATGCAGCCAATTCCCATAGGTGGCCCTGCATGTTTCAACCCCCTAACGGGTTTATTAAATAATGGTAACTTCATTCTTGGGAAGAATGCCTCTTTTGTCCTTATTTGTCTTAAAACGACAGTATGTAGGGATCCGCAAAAATAGCCATCCTTAACATATTTGTCCCATATCCTTTTTCATGATCTGAAAGTATTCAAGTCTATGGTTTATTCTTCTTCCCTACGTTGGGTCAGACCTTCGTAGGAGTGATATTCATCCAGTTCTTCGATATTCTTGTTTGGAAATATCTTCTCCATATTCAAGTACCTCTTTCCATACAACAAACTCTATACTTTAGAAAATTTGAATCTCCATAAAATTTCACTGGATTTTAGCACTAGGAAAGTAAATTTCTAGGAGTTCTTTTGCCTGACTATGCAGCACGTGCCCATTGGTGGCCTTGCATAAACAGTCCACATAACAGACTTGTCAGCCAAAAGATACTATTTATTTAACCATGCAGCCAATGCCCATAGGTGGCCCTGCATATTTCAACCCCCTAACGGGTTTTGTTAAATAATAGTAACTTCATTCTTGGAAACTACTTCTTTTAATGCCTTTTAGCTCTTTTTCATATCATTCCTCAGATTCAAATATTCTTAAGCCATAGTTTACATATTTTCTCTCATACTTGAGTTTGGTAATTTGTTTTCAGATAAATTGTCAAGGAATTGAACCATTTTTAATCCATTTCAGTCAAAGCTATTTCGACCTTAAACATTAGCCCCTTTATGTCCGGTGTGCATGACTTTAAACTGACCACACAAAAGACAAAGGAACTCTGAATAAAAGTCAAGTTCCAGCTCACTAAATATACATTTTTGTATGATTTAGGTAATATTGAGCAGTTAAAAGATTTAAAGTTTGTAGGGTTATTTGTAATAATCCTAGTAAAAATCAAACTATGCTTACTAGGCCCATTGGCTTAAGTAAATTTGAAGCAGGTAATGGAAGAATGCAGGTACAAATGATTGAAGACGAAAGTGTTTTTCATTGATACACAAGAGTTAGAAGGAAATCCACAGACTGGAGTCTCTTCTCTTTTTTGAGAATTACAAGAGGCTTTCAACATAACACTTCATTTGATTTTACGGCATCCCGAGCTTCATTAGGAACCACCTGGAATTCATTCATTCAACTGGATACAATAAGAGATGCAGTGATACCAGCTCTTCTTGGAACAATTGTAAAAGGATGTTCTTAAGTGCGGTTTGAGAAAATTTTCTACTGATCAAATAGTGACTCTGTTTCTGTCCAAGAGACTTGGAAGATGGATACATGGATTTGAGAATGGAGCATTGGAAGTAAAGATCCATTTGGAGAGAGTACTCTTTTCAGATATTTCTCTAATATCATGTTTGTCTTCTCTCCACCAACCATTAGTAGAAAACATTTCATCCCATGGGTTTGCCATTTTCATATCTGTAGGGGAATGACATGGAGGAAGAATTTGAAAGTTCACACCATTGTTGTTACTCTTAATGCACAGCATAACCGAAATAGAGAAGTAGCAGTGCAGCTGCATCTCAGGTGTATAATTGTTTGCATTTGGAACATTGACTCCTTGCAGATGACCATGAACACACAGAGACAAGTAGATGCTCTGTGGGAAATTAAGATGATATTTCTTCAAGTACTTATCCAAATCTAGGAAAGTGATGTCGCAGATATCATAGTAATCATGGCCAAAAATGTTCATCATGTCATCAATCCGCTTGCTATCCAGTTCATCAGCCATTCCAATTCCCTCAGGAGCCATTGAATCTGCACAAAAGTTGAACAAATTTAACTCTTAAATGGGTTTATTTTTCATAAAATTTGTGAAATAATTCGGAAAAAATGGCTAAATGCATTAAGTCGCGCAAGTCTAAACAAGGACGCGCAAGTATTTCATGTGTCGCGCAAGTTTTTTGACGGGCAAGTATGCACCGCGCAAATACGAATACCTTTACAAGAGCGCGACTGCGAGGGAACAGTGGAAAAGAGACTTGTGCGGCTTAGGTGACCTGCGCGGCGAGAGCTCGAGAAGGGATGAAGTCCGGAAATCCGGATACTTGTACGGAGGTGAGGCCGTGTATTTATAGGCCAGGAAGCCTAGCTGCGCGCCACACCCAGAACGCTTAAGGCCTGCGCGACGTAGACTTGCGCGCCGCCCTCTGCGCATTGAAAGACATGCACGCCCTCCCTTTTCCTTTGAAGGGATTCGATTTCCTCAGAGTCAAATCCTCATTTCTCTCCGGATCCAACTCTGAGGGGGGACTTTTTTTGACGCTCCTTTCGTCACAGAATCTAATGATTGGAAAAGGGAATATCTGAGCTCAAAGCGAATCAACCTTTGAAGAAAACATCAAAAATCAACAAAGGAAGGAAGAAAGGATCAACAGAAGCATCACCGCGCAAGTTATCTAACTGGCGCGCAAGTGTACTTGCGCGGCCACCTTGGTCGCGCAGGTGACTTGCGCGACCTAATTGGTAACCGCCCGGTAACCGCCCGGGGTCTTATTTTGCTTATAAATAGACCCTGTGGGCCCCCCATTCAAGAGGATCTTTTTCCAGAAACTCGGATTGAAGCTCCCGACGCCCAAGTCTCTTCTCAAAGCTTTCGTAACACTTCTAAGGTAATTTCTTACCTAGAACGGAAGATCTAAAGAGAAGAAGGAAGGCCTAAGTGTTGAAACTTATCAAACACTTGCGCGCCAACTTATTTCCTTCAATATAACTTGCGCGTCCATTTTCTGGAAGAACCTCGAGAACATTCTAAAGGTTTTAAAAAAGAGTCGCTCAAGTATTTCAATGCTGGTTGAAAATCGCGCAAGTACACTATGTGTCGCGTAGGTATACCTGCGTGACCAATACTTGCGCGCCCACAGAAGACTTGCGCGCCTTGCAAGACTTGCGCGCCCCTTTTTTTTGGGTGCCCATCTTGCCCATTTTTACCCCTATTAATCCATTTCACCTTTCCTTTTCAAGATCCAGTCTTCAAGACACTCTTCAAAGCCATTTATGGCATGATTTCTTGATTTGACTTTCTTATCAGAAAGGAATTTTGTGGAATCTCTCTCAAAGTCTAGTGATTTAAATATCCTTATGTCACTAAAATACGGAGAGTTCATTCATTCAACCTCATCCTTTAAGATGAGAGAATCCTAACCTAGGTCTCCTTTTTAGGAATAATCCCCAGTTATAAAACCTTTAATATGGGCATCCTCCTCAAGAGTAAGCCCCAATCAAGTCCTTTAATCATGGGCATCTTTCTTAAGAATAAGCCCCAACCTCAAATATGGGAATCCTCCTCAGGAGTAAGCCCCAAACCTTAATCCCTAACCTGGGTCTCCTTTTTTAGGAATAAAACTCAGTCATAACCTTGGGTCTCCTTTTCAGGAATAAGCCCCAAGTCCCCTTAAATTTCTCTTAACCAGTCATAATTTACCTTTTGATTTGGGTTTCCTTTTCAGGAGTAAAACCCAATCATAAATCCCCTCCTAACTTGGGAATCCTCCTTAGGAGTAAGCCCCAAGATTAGAGTATTCAAATCTCCATGAAGCACATATAACTTTATGGACCCTGTTCATGGATTTTCTCCCTAAAAGTAAATCCTAAACCTTCATCTATCTGGGCAGTCATCCATACATAAGCCCCAAACAAATTCTTATGATTGCATCTTTCATGGCACAATTGTCTAAATTTTTACCAATACCTCTTGTTTCTCACACCGAGCATGACTCACGTGAGCTTAGAGTGTAAAAGTAATTATGACATTTATCTTTGAGCCATCAATCATAAACATCATACTCCATAACTCGAACTACGTGGGTTCTGATTCCTTTTCCAAAACAAAGGATACGTAGGTAGCCCATTTATGAGTTCGATCCCAACTTTGAAATAATCTCTGTCCTTCTGAATGACGATAAACTTCAAGTGCCCCACTGAGTGGCTTTAAAACCAGCCTGGTCATCATAATGACCAAGAGACTTTTATATAAATGTTTTGAAGGATACCATTGACCAAGAATCTCTAAACAGATATGGATGATTCTCTATTGATGAAGAACCTCGAATACATATAAAAGATTCTCTAAATTTCTTGCATATCTAATCATTGATTGTTAAAACTAAAGGAAAGAACATTTTATACATGGTAATGTAATAAGGATTCACAAACATAAATTAAATCTATAAAGAGAGTCCCGGAGTAGACAATAATTCCCCTAAAAAAGGTGTGATGAGTCCGAACTCCCATCCTCTCGACCAATGCAAATTCCTAAGCCTCATTAGTCCACAAGCTAATAAGCGCCTGCCTTTGGAAAGTAGGTCCAAATGGATGTGGGATCATTGGATGTTTCCGGTTCTACGAACAAACCCGTTAGAAACCGATCGGAATGTTTGAATCTCCCGTCGAGGAGGTCATCCCCGGATTCCGTGCGAAACAATTTGAAATCATTAAACCTAAGAATAAGTCTTCATACCCTCCAATTTAGTTTATTTGAAAACCTAAACAAAAAAATAAGAATTAAATATCGTTTAATTATGACATTTAGTGATTATGGCCATTTAAAAAGACCATTGGTCCCAATCTATTGAGTAATTCCCATCTCAAAAAATTATATGAATTGAATACAATGTTATATATCAGTGCACCATTTTTCCCTAATGAAGAGTGCACATTTTCTATTTGAAGGATTCAAAATATATTATTTGAAACCTTCTAACTCTGTATCCATTCACCTAGGTTATCAGTTGAAAGTGACCTTTAATAATGAGAACATCTCAACATGGAACCTAGGTTCTCACCATCAGAGTGATAACCAGTTCAACCAATAAGGTTTCATTATTCCTTATTCCTGAAGTTGATCTCTTTTTTACCTGGATAAATAAAATGGGAACCCATTTCCCCAGACCCCAAAAATTGGTCACACTAGGTTCCAAACACTCACCAAACATTAAAATCTCAAGGGTTCCCCATTCACGTAGGATTTATACATCTAATAAATTTATTTCCAAAAAGTAATTTTTGAAACTCTTTATCCCAAACCACCCTACCTATATGTCTGATCTACCCATGACTCATCCATCATAAATTGAGTTACAAAACTAAGATGTAATTAAAATATGAATGATTCTATCGATTCATGAATTTAGTTTTCAATTGTAATAGGAAATGAAATATTAAATTTCTTAGTTTTTGTTATACATAACCAGTAAGGCACTATGGTTAATAAAAACCATGTATTCCATTAATATTAAGGACTCGATCCCTTATAATACTTGTGAAAAGTAGCTTCAAAAAAAATTATTAACCTATAACTTCTAAGCTAACCTACAACAATCCATATGAAATTATCCATCCTTCATGTGTCAAGTCCAAATGATTTAATTGATCCCCTCCTATAATAAAATAACCATATCCCATCCCATAGTCACTTTTAACATCCACCACAAACTTTTGTTGCCCAACTAATCCCATTATCAACCACCCTTGAGTATAATCAGCATGATAGAGACACCTATAGGATAATGAGATAGTGTATGTCCCAACTCCTACACATTTATTTTCACCACCTATATATCTAGTGAACATTCCCCTATATAGTTAATAATATACTACATAACATGCATGTTATACCTAATAGGTTTATGCTCCAAGGATTTTATCATTTATAATCTCACCCATATGCCCAGTCAATTATCCCTAAATTATATAGCCCTCAAAACATGTGTAATCCATAAAATAAGTCCATTTGACATAACTGTTAGTCTAAAAAAGAAATGGATTATCAGGTATAAGACCCAAAAAATCCATTTCTATAAACCTGTCTCATAGTATTATTCACGAAATGAAATTTAACTACTTGGAATGATCCCTTGATATAAAAAAAATATAATACATAATACATTAGTGAAGTATGTTTGACCGTACAAGGAACAAAATTGGTCTACGATTTATTTCCATAAAAGGTATACAGCTAGTCCAAGTTGTAGTACCAAAATAGAAACCTATTTTTTATATATGTGCAACCATAAATGGAACAAAATTAGTCCCTGATATAGTAATTTAAGGGGTAAAACATTTACCATAAAGTGTCACTAAATTATGTGTGTTATTATTCCCTTCATGGGATATGTTAGAATCCTATCCCACCATCTTCATCCAAGATCACCCACACATACCATGTATCTAGATGGTGATAAAATTCTATTGTTCCAGTAGTATGTATTTAAAAAATAACTAATCCAATCATATATGGTTAGATAAAGAACCTGTCACACAAACATTTGGATAACCCCAGATGTATTCATATATTTACATCGACCCACTGATAAAATAATTTAATGATTATGTTAGTATTATTATCATGATGGATCTTAACAACACAATATAAATTTATAAGAGAGTCCCAAACTAAGAATAGTGTTCCCCTGAGTATGAGTAGAGCTCTCATCCTCTCATTTTATTAAAGGTTCCATCACCACCATCAGAAGTGATTGAGGGGACACTCTCCTTTGGAATGTAATAGTGTTTAATTAGACATGATGTAAACAAAACATAATCATGCAGATGTAAAAGTGGGAATAATCTTCAAAATTGTGAAATTCCTTTTATGGGGATAACCTATATTTTTATTGATATAGAAAGGATTCCTGTTGGGATTATGCATCTTCTTCAGGAACTATGCCTAATGAAAATGTTTACATATAAGTGGACTATCTTATGAATCGAGAGTGGAATGCATTCAATTAAAATGAAGGGGGTTTGTATCTATAAAAGGGTATGATATAATTGTGCACAAAAAATCTCTTCTAAAATATTATTTATATAATGAATTTATTTAAATTAATCATCTTGAACTATATGAATAGTTTTTTTTAAAGTGGTAGTCTAATAAACTGTCTAGTGATTTCCAATAATTTAATGGGATTATGAGAAGTTTTTCAAATAGCTTATCTCACATGAATAGGTCCATGTTTTACCTCACCAATGTTGGATGAGTATCTTATGTACATGTTTCTCCCAAATGGTCACCCCTTCGTCCAAATATTATAAAAATATTCACCTTAAAAATGTTGAGATGAGTGATATTTATAGGCCCCTATCTCACAAATGTAGCATTGTGAACTATTTTTTTAAATAAATATTCATGCTTGCAGAAGTGTTTGTTTTCATGATATATTTGAAAATGTTTTCACTGAACTAGCTATTTGGGTAAACATTCATCATTTTTTCCAATTGATATTATCTTTCATCAATCAATCCCCATAATAAATCCTAGATATTATTTGAGTTTCAGAAACTATAAAACATAAATTGTAAACATTATACTATAAAGATTAAACCCTTAACCCACAACCCACAAACCATAACCACAACCGTAAACCCAAGACCATCATCCCAAAACAATAAACACTAATTAAAAACTGTCATCTATGACCGTATAACCAAAATTCGTTTCCCTAAACCATGATCTATCAACCCAAAACCATAAAAAATATGTTAAAGTCAAAAAACCTCAACCGAAAACCCCAAATACATAACCATAAACTGTAAAAACTCATCCAATAACATTAAACACATTAGCCAAAACACCAAGCATAAATCCCTAAACCCTAAATAGTAAATAATAAATCCTAAATCCTGAAACCTAAATCCTAAATAATAACACCAAAACCCTAAAAACTTAAACATATCCTTAAAACCTAAAACCTAAACTATTAACCTTATTCTCTAAACCAAAAACCTTAATCTCTAAACCCCAAACACTTAAGCAGAAAACCTAAACCCAGAACTGTAATTCCAAGACCCACCACCAAAAGAACAAAATCCTTACCATGCAACCCTAAAAACTAAATCATATACGCAAATAACTAAACATTAAAAAAATAGTAAACACATTAACAAAAAACCATAAAACCTAAAACAGAATCCCAAAAACCTATAAAGAAAAATATTAAACCATAACTCTAACCTCATAACCCAAAAAAACCTAAAACTGAAAAACCAAAACATGAAACCCTAAAATCTAAATATAAACCTTAAAACTGAAACTAAAACAAAAAAAAACTCACCATAAACCATAAACCCTCAACACCCATACAATATCTCAAAACCCAATACCCTCAAACCTAAACATAAAACACTCACCCCACATCCAAAAAATGAAAAACCCAAACCCAAAAACCCAAAACCATAAATCCTAAAACCTCATAATTTATCTATAAACCCTAAATGGTTAATCCTAAACCCAAAATCATAATTCTAAATAATAATATACGATCCCTAAAATATAAATATAAAACATTCAACCATAATCCCTAAACCCATTTAACTAAAATCTCTACCCCACACAATAAACCCTCAATAATTATCACGAAATCCATAAACCCATATCCTTATATCATAAAACCTAAAACATAAATACCCATCCCTTAAATGTATCCCCTAAAACATAATCCATAAACCAAAAAAATTATCCTTAATCCAAAAATAATAATACAAAAATATTAAATCCTTATTCATCAATTATAAATGTTAATCCCTTAACCCTTAACCTAATGTCCAGACCAAGATTGTAGGATGTGTTTTTGGCTGATTGAAGAATTTTCTGATGAATGTTTTATATTTTATTCATTTCGTGAATCACATTTCAATAAATGTTTTGGTATTGGGTGAAACTATACCAATCATTTATGATTAAACATAATTTTTTTAATAAATCCCACCATTTTTTGTTTTCTATTAAAAATATATTTTATTGGTGACATTTTTTTCAGACACACATTATGTCTTTAATGAGGTTTGTTTTTGAGAGAGGAGTTGTATCAGATTCATAATAAATTTTCATATGTTTCACACCAAATCCAATGATTCATTGCAGTGAAAAAATGTCTCAACGTCATAATTTAGATGAAAAATTATGATCCCATCTTTTGGAAAGAAAAGAAAATGTGTTCGACATAATATATAAGAAAATTATTATATTGATCTAAATGTTATAAACATAATGAAGAATTTATGAATCAAAAAGGAAGTTATAGATGAAATGTTAAATGAAGATTTATGGTGTTAGTAAGAATCATAAGTATTTCAGTTGAAGATAATTAGTGTTAGGTGAACCAGATGAAAAACATTCCTGATGGTTGGGTGTTTGAATGTGATAATGATAGAAGGATTGAAAAGTTATGATTGAATGATCCATCATATGAGGTGATCTATCAGTTGAACCAATTCATAGATTGAACCATCAATCTCTTTGTTTCAAAAAGAATGTAGTTTTTCATGATACCGGTCTATTGGAAAAGTTATGGAACTGATATATTAGATGATTTTAGATACTAATTCATTAAAAAATCATTGAAACTCATATGAAATCCGAGTTAGATTTATATTAGATGAAGTTATATTTTTTGAGTGTGACTATGTAGAGATGTTGTTAACAGTAATAAAATAATTGAATATGTCGAAATTGATGAATCGTTAATTTAAAGGTACCAATACCTTAGATGGCATAGGAGACAGATCAATTAGATGGTGCACAAAAATATAGTCAACCATTTTCATAGATAAAATGTAATGAATTTTTTTGTGATTGGTCCCAGAATCATTAGATAGGATTTTTCAAGAATAAATCCCCAGAGGCTGAATTTCATTAGGTGTTATTTTTATCCGTCTGAGGAATATTTTAAATAATGTATAATGGTGAAACATATTTATTATTCTAGAGGACTATTTATAAAGGGTTCTCAAGTCTATATAATTTGAAACAATTTCTATGGGAAAAAGATTAAATTGGTTTGGAGCATCAGAATTTGATGTTTTTTATTATACATGATCTCAATTAGATCATGAAAAGTAGAGTGAAAAATAGAATCAGAAAGGAAAATTCTATGGGTATAAGGAATATTCTTTATATTTAAGGAAGTATTAAGCAATAAGATATTTTGTGATGATTTGATAATAACTAATTAGTGTATAGAAGTGTTTATAATTGTTCAAAAAATATATTGAAATGAATTTGATATTCAGAACTCTAGAATTTATGTTTGTATGAAAAAAATTGGTTTCCTTCCCTTTTTTAGTACTAAAGAACCTATAAATAAGGTTCAAAGTAAAATGTATAGATACACTATTCATATACTACAGAGAGAGAGTGTGTGTGTGATAATTTTTTTAATTGTTGGGGGAAGGTTTATTGATGGTAGTTTCATGAGAAACATTTTTTAAGGGAAGAAGGGTCCAAAAGAAGTTGTGTTATGGTTTTTCTGGATCGGACCGAGAAATATAACTAACCATCATGGGAAATATATGAACTGCATTAGATTAGTTTATAGACTAAAAATTCAAAAATACTTATATACTAACGAATTGGACTACAGATTCATAATGATTGACCAGACTGAGTCTTCATATGATGTCCAGAGAATTTTTTCCTATTTTTTATTGGGTAAGAAAGTGGATTTTTTTATTTATTAATTGAAAAGGTGGATGTTATTGAAGAAGAAAATTAACATTTTTGGAATCAACTATTGAAGTCTTATAAATTTGCAACGAAAACATATTGACATCATTCATGCTAAAATAATAAAATTCACTGTTATATTAATCATAGTGAAAAATATTGTATGGTTATTTCTTACATGTTGATTCTGCAAAAATAGAATGTTTTCTTTTGGACTGTGTGGTATTGGATTATTTACAAACCACGAAAAGCAGTAGATACACATATTGAGTAGTGAACACTATAGATACATGTATTCAACTGTATGTGTGGATATTATTTTATAGTAAATTAAGATTTATTTCATAGTAGGTGAAGGTTGTCATTCAAGAAATATAATATAAATGAGAAGATAACACTGATTCACCACTCCCCATTTTAGTGATTACATTGATCTTGGTTGGGCCATTTCAATTTGTATCAGAGTATTGGTTCCTTTCATTTACTCTTTGATAAATGTTTTTGAAGGTAATTTGATATGGATAATTTTAATTTTGGTAACATTAAGGAAATTATAGTCCATGGTGGAAATAACTATAATATATGGAAGTATAAAATGTTGTTATATTTTATGTCACTTGGGTATAATTTTTTAGAAGCTACAACATATTTTTTTTCTCTTGTTTAAAATGTTCCTCTTATATATTTGGCCAAGAATAATATAGAAAATAATGGAAGTTCTATGAATTATTTACTATCATCACATTCTAAAAGTTAATTTTTTTTTGAGTGAATAGAGTTTCAACCACTAAAGATATCTAAGATAAGTTGAAAAATATCTATGAAGGGAATACAATGTTTAAGAATGATAAGCAACAAGTATGGAGGGTGATGTATGGAGATCGGAAAATGAAAAAAGTATGAATTTATTGGTGACTTATTTACAAGGGTGAGTGATTTTTATAGCTATTAGATGTCTTGTTGGGAAGTAATAAGATTCAACTATTGTTAAAAACATCTTATTAATTCGGCCTAAAAATCATGGTGAAATTTATACATCATTGCAAGATAGATATCCTAATACTATATCATTGTATGACCATCATATTAATATCATAATAAATTAAATTATAAGGGTGAATATTTTGAAAACACAAAAACAATTATCCTGATATTTGCTCAATGCTACTAAGTAGTTGAAATCCAAGTATGTTCTTGAGGAAGAATATGATAGTGATACCAACACCAAAAATCAGGTAAGAATCAATTTTGATAAATTATCATCCTTATTTTCTAATTTTTTTTGCAATAGACACATTAAAGTACAAAGGGGAGATAACTATAAAATATTTTGAACATAAAGCTATATGGAATTTTTCTGTGAATTTCCTTAGAAAAAATAATGAAGAAGATGGAGATGAACATTTTAGAAGTCCGTGATGGTCATGGAAGAATCATATTGAAAAATACAATGAAAATGGAAAAGATAAAAGGTTTTACAAATCTAATAAGAGAATATTTTGGTCTAAAGATGAGGGAAATGATATTGAAGCTGAAAAATTCAATGATGTTTTTGGTGAATGCATGTTTATTGAAATAGTTAATGATGAAAAGTATGAAAGTGATTGTTCAAAAGAAGAAGAGTACCAATTAAAATTCCATATGGAATGTAAATATAAAGATTGTATTAGAAATATTTTAATACATTAAATAGAAATAAATATGTTTAAAAATGAAAGTTATACAACAAACAATCAATAATATTGTCTTTAAGAGAAATCAATGTTGATGGAAGAGATTTATTTATTGAATAAATCTCTTGAATGAGAAAATAATCTGAATGAAAACCTTGATATAAATATAAATGGAAACTATTAAGAGTTTTAACATCATCAAAAAATGTTTTATAAAGCGTATAAGGGAGTTACATGTCTGAATAACTCTATATATGAAGTTGGAGAATGTTCAAGAATGTATGTCCATGAGAAAGATCACTAAATGGTATCTTGTAAGGTTGAAAATAAAATTTAATATATTTTTATATTTTATAAATATGGGTAAATTGTGTATGTGGGTAAAACCAATTTTTTTTGAGAATTTAAATGTTTCTAAAATTTATAATTCAGAAACAAAGGTTATAACTTATTTTGATTCTAATAAAGTTGAAAATAAATCCAAATTGAATAATATTCTTCGTGATAACAGGATGTTTTAGATACAAAAATGTTTTGATATATACGGTATGGAAGTTATTGATAAAAATGTTCACAACTCCATGATGTATGGATGTTATAGAGGAATATATTCCTTCTGGGGTTTCTGTTGGTATTGTGGTGGATTTGGGGATACAAAAAATATGTATTTGGTTGATCAACATCACTATAATTACTCAGTATGTTATGATAATAAATTTCTCAATGGGAGTCCATCCAATAAAAAATGAATCTATAAAAATATGTTTTAAAAGGTAAAAATTGGTCGATCATCTAGAATCTATTTTTTAAAAAATTAAACTTCCTATAAATCTTTATGATGGGTGCCTTGTATTGTTACCAAGACAGTGAAATATGTATAACAATTTTCAAATACTAGATGTGATGTAATATAAAGGAAATGAAAAATCCTTACTTGTATAGAAATCTCTCAAATCTAAAATAGGAGACTGACCTTGGATTTTCTATAATGGGTGGTCCTCAAATATGAATGGATATTTGATGTTGTCAAAGAATGTGATAGATTTTAAATAAGGAACAACAATAATTAGAAATAATTAAATCATTCATAATCAAATTTGTTGGAGATGCTATTATTGGGGAAAACATTTGATATCCAAGGACTTATTAATTTATGGGATGAAATAGAACATTTTATGTATTTGAAAAAACTATGACGAATTCAATATATTTGTTTTTATTAATGTCAGTTTTTTAAAAGAGTTGAAAATGGAAAATTTGTTAGAAAATGAAAAATACAAAAGGAAACGTTTTCTAGGTTCATGATATACCAAAGTCATGTTATCTAATCATGATAGAAGAAAACCAGTTGTGGCATAAAAGGGTTGGGCATATGATTCAGAGAAACATGATAATGTTGTTTGTGTGAGATAGTGTCCATGATATTCTTGACATGAATAGAAGAAGAGACTCATGGTGTTCAATTTTTTTGAAAGGGAATACTATAATCTCTATTAATAATAAGGTTGAAATTTATTCAACTCGAATGATGGAAATAATTCATTCTGATATTTTTGGTCCAATTTGTTAACAATCATCATTTGGAGATAAGTAATTCCTATGTTTCATTGATGATTTTACTCACATTAATTGTATTATGTATTTGAATGATAAATGGAAAACTATTAAAATATAATATTTTCTAGATAAGATCTAAAAAGGTGTGTTGGTATTCTATAATGATGTTATGAACTAAAAATGGTGGTAAAAATAAAAAAATGAAGAGTTCAAATGTTTTTAAAATTATGGAATTCAGTATTAGTTCAGTGCACTATACACACCACAACATAATTTTATTTCTGAAAGGAAGAATATAAGTCTAATAGAGATTGGGGCATACAATGTTAATTGAACACTAAATTATTCTCTTCATCTTATGATAATAAATTAGGAAACAATTTATATTCCATATCGGTGTATCTATAAGCCATGTTCTGATATTAATCCATATGAATGTTTCTACAATGAAACTCCATGTTTGTAATAATTATGTTTTTTTGGAAGTCCTTGTATCATAAATAACATAGGTGGAAATCGTGGAATGTTTGATCATAGTGGTGAATATGGAATCATTCATGGATATGCACTAGATAGTAGAGGTTATAAATATTTCAACAAATAAACCTGAATAATATTTGGTTTTGTTGATGTAAATGTTCTTGAAAAGGAAAAAGGATATGTTTCATAAATAGATAAAGAAAAGGAAAATAAAGAATATAATATAATTTTTGTTAAGAAACATAAAATGGATTTCAACAATGGTGACGCCACATAGATGTATGAATTAGGATTATCTATTTCTAGTGTTGAGTAAGAACTTCATACATCTCATCTTAATATAATGGTATATATGCATGTTCAAAATAATATTGGTGATCAAAAACAAAATGTTCTTACATGATGAATAAAAAAGTTTTTTAGCCATACTTCTCTATAATAAAATGTTTATTGAAAAGAAGTTAACTTTTAGTTGGAGCATAATGTGTGGATTCAAGCTATGAATGAAGAGTAGGATTATATTGAGATGAATGATATATATAATATTGTAATAAAACCAATTGTTAAAAATAATATTGGTACAATGTGGGTGTTCTGGAATGAGTTTAATAAAGATGGTGAAGTGATAAGAAAAAAACATGATTGATTTGAAAAGGTTATCTATAGATTAAAATCATAGATTTTTATAATACTTTTTTTTTGATTTTCGGGTTGAAAATAATCAGATTCCTTTTTTCAACTTATAAAAATCTACATTATAATATCTTCCAGATTGTTCTGAAATTTGTATTTATCATGGGAGAACATGATGAAGAAGTTTATTTTGAATAAAAACCTGGTTTTGTTATTGAGAATGGTGAATGTTATGGGTTTATGTTTAATAATTTTTTGTATGGTTTAAATAAATATACGAGAGTTTCTTATTCCATGTTAGACACATACTTAAGAAAGATCGATTTGATGAAAGGAAGAGACGATTTTTATCTCCATGTCAAAAAAATAATGATATTTCTCTCATTGTTATTCAATATGATGATGATATTATATTTTCTAGGAATTATGAAATAACTTCTAAGGTGTTTTCCGATGATATGAAGATGTTGTTGGAAATGTCCATGTTTGGTGAAGTGAAATATTTTCTTGGCATAAAAATATGAAAAATGAGAAGTCTTTTTTACTATGAAAATAGAAGTATTATAAGGAACATCTTAAGATGTTTAGAATATAGATCTAAAAACATCTTTCCACACCAATTTCAGTGGGAAACATATTTTATAATGATGGATAAAGATAAGAAGTTGATTATAAAGAGTTTTAGAAGTTGATTGAATTTTTGTTATATCATAATACCTGAAGACGAGATATTTTTATGGTGTCATCTTATGTGAATGATTATAATGTGATCCAAAATAATATCATTTCATATATATTTATATAAATTAATAGATATATCAGTGGAACAACCAATTTGATAATCAAATATGATAGCTCATGAAGAATTGATTTGTTTTGGTATACAGTAGTATATTTGGAAGGATGTGTTGGTGACAGAACATCTACCTCATATGGAGTCTTCCTTTAGGAGGAAATTTAGGTGATTTGGTATATATATAAAACAATATGTATCTCGTATCATGTTTAAGGCCTAATATATTTATTCCACTAAAACTGCAACACAACTTATGTGGATGAATTGTTAGTCAGATGATTTTCTTATGGAAGTAAAGTTACATTATCTATGGGGTCGTGATAATAAAAGTGATATAAATCATACAAGAAATACAGTGAAACCTTATCATTCAAAGACATTTAAAGAAAATATCACTTCATAAAATATAATAGGGAGATGAATAAACTCAGCAGTAATATGTTCCTATAGTGGAACAACTTGGTGAAAATTCCAAAAAACCATTACCAAAGGAGTCATTTTTCACACTAAGTTTGAACATGGGTGTCCATCCTCATTCTCTCCAAGGTTGAGGTACATGTTTCTATATCTTCTCTTATCTAGTCTTTTTAGAGTGTTGTCAAGGGGGAGAAAAAACCTGATTCATAAATTCAACTAGTGGTATGAGATAAACCTTTTAATGAACATGAATTTAGGGGGAGTTATGGGTAATCTATGAAATCAAAACATTTAAATGTGAGAACTATTCAAAATATTGTTTGAATTGGTTGTAGTAAAATTATTTTTATTTTAATTTGAATTAATTTTTAAAGTTGGATAGTTTTACATTCAAGAGAGAAGTTTCATAAGTCACTACTTATGTAAATCATGGTTTTTTATATCAATGGTTTTGGTTTTCTATAATAAATTTTCTCACATAGGATTATAATTGATGAATACTAATCCATATCAAAGGTTATTAAATTTTCATTGATTTATGAACCATTTTTCAAAACAAAATCCAATGGTAGAGATTGTTGGGAAAAAGTTGTATGGATTTATTTCAGATAATGGAAGAAGTGGTTATTGAATGCTTGGTATTTCATTTTCATTTCATAAAATAAAATAATTTTTATGGGTTTAGTGTTTGGGTGAACCTATACTAAACTCAAAATATTTGATGAAAGGTTCTTAATAAATTCCATCATTTCCATGTTTTTTTGAAGCTGTTTTATGGGTGATGTTTTTTTTGGAATCTTTTTTTTGGATAGAATTAAATTATCGGTTCAGAGTGATATGTTTTATTTGATTTATAATTTATTTTGAGATTTTTGGCGCAAAATATAATAAATATTTTCAATGAAAAAAGTTCCCAACAATATAAATTAGCTAAAAACATATGATCCAATATATTTGGAAGAATGGTGGAGAAAATATGTTTGATATGTTAAGGTATTAAATGATTATGTCAATCTGAATGTTCTGAACATCATAAAAAATTAATGATATAAGAAGGAAGTTGTGGAATAAATGTGAGATTAATATTTTTGGTGTGTTTATGAAGTGGATTTCTTCTGGTCACATATCATCAGTGTCAGATGAACTAGATCCTAAACTTTCAAGACATCTAGAAGTTTGAATGTTTTAAAAATAGAAGGTTTTCAAAGTGATGATCTGTAATGACCCAAAATTTTGAATACATCGTGTTTCCTAATTTTTTGTATTGTTTTATTTTATTTTTATACCCAACAAAATGATTCATTTGATAACATGAGTATAATTAAAATGATACCATTGGGTTTTGACTGTTATATGACCATTGATCAATATGACCACTATAAACTAAATGTTTCTATTATTTTCTCAAAATACAAGTAATAATGGTTAATTAATATAGAAATAAGATTCGATGGCCTCACCCAGTAGTCTTGGACCGATCGAAGCCCATATAACAGAACTTGGGAAGGAGGTAGCACCACTGGGCTTTGCTCTGGACCAAACCCAAGCTGAACTTTATCGTGTGAAGCTAGAACGGGATCGCATTCGCGAGAAGTTCAAACTGATAGAAATTACTACTCGTGCGATGTTGGCCGAGCCTCCCTCAGATTCTCTCACCTTAGAACACCTTACACTTAGGTCCTATGCCGGTGTGATAAGGGGCTATGTAAGGAGACCGTAACTGCCTTGTGTAACCCTTTGTTTTAAATAATTTTTTTCTTCTTATGATAAAGTTTATGAATTTTTAAATGTCCGAATAAATATAGTATGCATATTTTTGATGAATTATAGAAAAATGATATTTTAAAAATGTTTATGTAATCCTTAAATAAATAAAAATGTGTAATGATTTTCAAAAAATGGTCTTCTATAATAATGTTCAGTACAAAATTTAGAGTCTAATAAGATCAACTTAATTTTTGATGAATAGTAAATTATGAATAGTGATTTTATGATTAGGATTAGTAATGTGTCTAAAGTTATTAGTAATCTCACTTAAAGAAAGTATTAATATAATCTAGGCACCTTGATTAAGAAATGTGATTCAATAAAATGGTTAAATAACTGTTTCATAAATTATTATTCAAGTATTAGTGTTTTCGGGTGAATAGCATTTTTTAATTAAAAAATTAATTAAAAATAATTAGAAAATTATTTTTATAAAATGGACTTTATTTTTGAACTTGGAGCATCAATATTATGTTAAGATAATTTTTGGGATTTTTCTGAAAAAAATTAATTTTCGGTGAATAGTGTTTTTAATTTAAAATTTAATTAAAAAAATATTTAGAAAAATATTTTTATAAAATGGATTTCATTTTTGAAATCAGAACAATGAAATTTGGTTAAGGTGAAATTTTGGGATTATTCTGAGAAAGTTGAATTTTCGATGAATAGTGAAAATACAGTTGTTAAGTTATGGGTGTTTAATGACATCATTAAATGATGTATCAAGTATGTAATAAATATGGTCGAATTATGAATAGTAAGATAAGGTATGAGGTGTCCCAAGTCTCCAATACCATGGGCCAATACCATGGGCAAGCCCATGGTTTTGCCAAAACCACTAATCAGGTGTCCCTTGGCCATTAATACCTTGTCCCCTCACTTTCCCTATAAATACCAAGCCATCCTCTCATCCATTCGACTCCCCACTCTCCCCCAACGAAGTTATGGTCTCATTACCTCCCATGGAGTCCTCCCAAGCTTCCCCCAAGCCCTCAAGGTCACAACCTTTGAGTTTTAAGAGTTATGTTTTAAGGTAAGGGATCTGACCTCTCTCTTTCTTTTCAAAAAATCTCTTTTATGTAATTTCTTTTATGCCCCATGTTCTTATGTTAAAGGATGTTCTTTTATACTAATATTACTTCCCTTTTCATTTTCATATAATGATAGATCCCCTCTTACACTTATTATTTCTTTTTATGAAGTTTTAAGTGGCGCCGTTAGGCTGCCGAAAGTTTTGTAACGAATTCTTTCTCCCTTCTCATTTTTCAAGATCTATTTTCATGTAAAGTATTTAATGTTACTTTTTATAATGTTTGGTTATTATCTCTAAATTTATCATACTGATATTTTATTATCATATGATGAGAGACCCCATTTGATATCTTTAATTCAGTATTTAGAAGTTTTAAGTGGCGCCGTTAGGCTGTCGAATTTTTAAGGGATTCTTTCACTCTTCTCATTTTCAAGTTCTACTTTCATGTCAAGTCTTTCAAGATCATTTTTATTATGTTGGGGTATGATATCTATATCTATAATACTGATATTTTATGACCATATGATGAGATACCACATTTGATCTCTTCAATTCAGTATTTTGAAGTTTTAAGTGGCGCCGTTCGGCTGCCAAATTTTTAAGTGGTCCTTTCACCATTCTCCCTTTTCAAAGTTCTAATTCAATTTCAAGTCTTGCAAGTTACTTTTTATTATGTTGGGGTATGATATATAAATATATCATACTGATATTTTATGTTCATATTATGAGAGACCCTATTTGATCTCATCAATTCATTTTTGTTGAAGTTTAAGTGGCGTCGTTAGGCTGTCGAATTTCTAAGGGGTTCTTTCAGCCTCCTCGTTTTCAAGATCTACTTTCATGTCAAGTATTTCAAGATCCTTTTTATTATGTTGGGGTATGATATATATATCTATCATACTGATCTTTTATGTTCATATGATGATATACCATATTTGATCTCATTAATTCATTTTTGTTGATGTTTAAGTGGCGCCGTTAGGCTTCCAAATTTCTAAGGGGTTCTTTCACCCTTCTCGTTTTCAAGATCTACTTTCATGTCAAGTCTTTCAAGTTCATTTTTATTATGTTGGGGTATGATATCTATATCTATCATACTGATCTTTTATGTTCATATGATGAGATACCCTATTTGATCTCGTCAATTCATTTTTTTGAAGTTTAAGTGACGTCGTTAGGCTGCCGAATTTTCATAAGAGAAATCTTATTTTTTTCTTCCTTTCATGTTATTCATTTCATATGGTAAATCTTTCAAATTTCATTACCATGTTCATATATCCTTCATATTCTGTCCCTCTACTGTTTTATGGATCATTTATTAGTGGGTGACCCATGTCCCCTCTCTTTTCAATGTTTTCTAAAACCTTGTAACATAGTCGTTATGCTACAGAATTTTCGTCTCAAAAGGCCTCTCTCCTTTTCTCAAAATTAGTTTATGTTATTATGTGAATAATAAAAGCTCTTATTTATATAGGGGTATTCAAATATATATCAAAATGGTCTATTTTAAATTCTGGGATCTACATACATGAAACCCGCTTTCCCTTTCCGTGGGTTTAAAGTGACATAATGATCATGTCATTAAAGAAGTATTTAAAACGTTATGATTATGAAATGAAACCCGTTTATTTTATGCTATATGGGTTGTTTATGAAATTATTGATGATGATATATGAGGCTCACATGAAAATAAGTACATGTCAAGGGTGCGCCCAGATAGCACTCCAATGCATTGTGTAAAGACTTAATCTCTTGAGATGACTTTTTAGACTGATACCCTGGTGAATAACCTTGGTAATTTATAATGAAACCTTGTGGATGGACCTTGGTGAAATGAAATGATTGTCAATATTAAATGTTCCAGCCACATATGAAAGTTATGAATTTTTTTTATTATGATATGCCTCATGATTTCATTCTCATGCCTTAAAGTTCTTTTCATGACCTTATTGAAGTATCTCAAGTTCACATGTAAAATGTTTCTCTTGTTTCCCTTACTGGGCTTTCTGCTCACCCTTTCTTTTGATGTATGTCCCCAGGTTATGAGATGCAGTAATGAACCTAGGATGAACATGAGGGGAATCCTTTAAAGTTTTTAAGAAGAATGTTTTATGTTTTCATGTTTTAAGTTCCTGGTTTCCAAGACACTAAACCTTAAATATCCTCGGTTTTTTAAAATGTAATGAATGTTTATGGGATAAAATGGTGGGATGATATAGTTGGTATCAATGTATGGTTTAGTTATTTGTGGAAATTAGGACATGAAAACTCTAGGAAGAACCCTATAGAAAAGTTTAAATATAGGAAATCTTCCTGGTATTTTGGTGAGTATTGAGTAAGGGGTTGCCAAGAAAATACATCCCTGTCTGGATACGAGAAGGTAGAGGTGGCTCTGGCATAGATGTACATAGGGGTGAAACCCGAAAACACCGCTTTGAGCTAGACTCGAATGGAAACTGGTACACGACAACGGACCTTGCTGCACTCTTGGTTACGACACTCCCAGGGGATATGCTTTGGTAAATTCATAAGCTTAGTATGATCCATTGTTAAAGGAACAAAGATAAAATAAAATAATGATTCACATAAGAATATATGATCATGGATAACCTAGATGGGAACCTAGGGGATCACAAGTTAGGGTATACTTTTCTTCTACAAGTTATCCTTATATGCTTTCAGTTCCTTTTCATGATTATTGGCTAAGTACTTAAGCCCCTAATTATGCTTTCTCTTCTTATTTAATGGTGGGAAATGGAAGAACATGTCCCAATAACCAATGTGATAGGAAATGCGGCGATTGTCGTATTAATATGAAATGGATGATTAGGGGATTAAAAGATGATTATTATTTTGGAAGACCTTTACTATTTTGGGGACCCTATATGATCGAGGTAAATAGATTACTACGGTATTTTCATTAAGGAGTAAGGTTGACTTATATTTTGAAGAATCGATGAATTTAAGGTGGACTTATAGTAATTTAGGTTACTTATGGGAATGATTAACCTATCATGAGAAAAATATGTTTAGGTTAGCTACTTTTGTTATAAGATGTTAGTAGTGGTTGATGTTTTCTGGACATGAACAATGATGTTTATTTTGGAAGACTATGTTATCAAATCCTTCTTGTATTTGAGTTTCAATCTTAGTTTGGTTTATTTTGAGGAAATTTAAGGACCGTTATTTATGGAATGGTCTATGATGGACTTTGGGTAGTACCATGGAACTTTGAAGATTTAAAAGTAGTTTCCATTCCTATGGGATTATTTCTTTTTGAAGAGTTGTTTTACCTTAACCTTTTCTATTTTTGGGATAATGTTTAACGAAAGAAGAAATATATAGTTAATCTTTTGTGGATTATGTGATTCTCTAGAAGATGATTCTTGTGATTTTTATGAGACCAAGTGTTATAGAATTCACATCATTTGGAGAAAAGATTAGTGTTGTTAGGGAATTATTAAAGTATGAAACTCTACATGAAGGTAGGTATACTTTCTTATGTTTTTGTTCAATGTAGTAAATGAATTCCTCAAAATTATGAAAAGGAACGTAAAAAAAACGTTCTTGGATTACGTTTCCTACTAGGTAATCAAAAACCGTTTACACACATCGTAAGGTTGGGATTTTCTTATGGTTAACTTTCTCCTAATCATGTTTTCTATCACTCTCCCTTAGAACATGACCCTTGGTTTTTCCCTCCATGTCCATGTTTTCTTACATGGGATCCTAGTATGGGTTAACTCGGGTGACCTTTGTACTTCCCTTTCATTATTTTAAAGAAATAGTTTTACTGACTCTTTTTCCGATGTGGGGCATTCAATAAAATTTCAAAACCCAATTTTTAAAAATTGCGAGGACACAATTTCTTAAGGGGGGAAGATTGTAATGACCCTAAATTTTGAATACATCATGTTTCCTACTTTTGTGTGTTGTTTTATTTTATTTTTATACTCGAAAAAATGTTTCATTTGATAACATGAGTATAATTAAAATGAGACCGTTGGGTTTTGATTGTTATATGACCATTGGTCAATATGACCACTTTAAACTAAACGTTTCGATTATTTTCTCTAAATACAAGTAATCTTGGTTAATTAATATAGAAAGAAGATTCGATGGCCTCACCCAGTAGTCTTGGACCGATCGAAGCCCATCTAAAAATTCTTGGGAAAGAGGTAGCAAGACTGGGCTTTGCTCTGGACCAAACCCAAGCTGAACTTCATCCTGTGAAGCTAGAACGGGACCGCCTTCGTCAGAAGTTCAAATTGATAGAAATTACTACTCGTGAGATGTTGGCTGAGCCTCCCTCGGATTCTCTCACCTTAGCACACCTTACACTTAGGTCATATGCCGGTGTGATAAGGGGCTATGTAAGGAGACCGTAACTACCTTATGTAACCGTTTGTTTTAAATTAAAATTTTGTTTTCTTTTTATGATAATGTTTATGAATTTTCAAATGTCCGGATAAATATAGTATGCATATTTTTGATTATTTTTAGAAAAAGGATATTTTAAAAATGTTTATGTAATCCTTAAATAAATAAAAATGTGTAATTATTTTCAATAAAAGGTCTTCTACAATTATGTTCTGAATGAAATTTAAAGTCTAATAAGATCAACATAATATTTGATGAATAGTAAATTATGAATAGTGATTTTATGATTAGGATTAGTAATGTGTCAAAATGGATTAGTAATCTCACTTAAAGAAAGTATTAATATAATCTAGGAACCTTGATTAAGTAATGTGATTCAATAAAATGGTTAAATAACGGTTTCATAAATTATTAATCAGGTATTAGTTTTTTCGGGTGAATAGTGTTTTTTTTAAAAAAATTTAATTAAAAATAATTAGAAAATTATTTTTATAAAATGGAATTTATTTTTGAACTTAGAGCATCGATATTATGTTATGATAATTTTTGGGGTTTTTCTAAAAAAATGAATTTATAGTGAATAGTGTTTTTTAATTAAAAATGTAATTAAAAAAATATTCAGAAATTTTTTTATAAAATGGATTTCATTTTTTAAATCAGAGCATTGATATTTGGTTAAGGTGAAATTTTGGGATTATTCTGAGAAAGTTGAATTTTCGATGAATAGTGAAAATACAGTTTTTAAGTTACGGGTGTTTAATGACATCATTAAATGATGTATTAAGTATGTAATCAATATGGTCGACTCATGAATAGTAGGATAAGGTATGAGGTTTTCCAAGTGGCCAATACCATGGGCAAATACCATGGGCAAGCCCATGGTTTTGCCAAAACCACTAATGAGGTGTCCCTTGGCCATTAATGCCTTGTCCCCTCACTTTCCCTATAAATACCAAGACATCCTCTCATCCATTCGACTCCTCACTCTCCCCCAACTAAGTTATGGTCTCATTAACTCCCAAGGAGTCCTCCAAAGCTGCCCCAAGCCCTCAAGGTCCCAACCATTGAGTTTTAAGAGTTACGTTTTAAGGTAAGGGATCTGACCTCTCTCTTTCTTTTCAAGAAATCTCTTTTATGTAATTTCTTTTATTCTCCATCTTTTATGTTAAAGGATGTTCTTTTATACTCATATTACATCCCTTTTCATGTTAATATAATGCGATATCCCCTATTACTCTTATTATTTCGTTTTATGAAGTTTTATGTGGTGCTGTTAGGCTGCCGAAATTTTTGTAACATATTCTTTCTCCCTTCTCATTTTTCTAGATCTATTTTCATGTAATGTATTTCATGTTCCTTTTTATTATGTTGGGGTATGATCTATAAATTTACAATACTTATCTTTTATGATCATATGACGAGAGACCCCATTTTATATCTTCAATTCAGTATTTTGAAGTTTTAAGTGGCGCCGTTAGGCTGCCGAAGTTTTAAGGGATTCTTTCACTCTTCTCGTTTTCAAGTTCTACTTTCATGTCAAGTCTTTCAAGTTCCTTTTTATTATGTGGGGGTATGATTTTTATATCTATCATATTGATCTTTTATGACCATATGATGAGATACCCCATTTGATCTCTTCAATTCAGTATTTTAAAGTTTTAAGTGGCGCCGTTAGGATGCCAAATTTTTAAGTGATCCTTTCACCATTCCTCCATTTCAAAGTTCTAATTCCATGTCAAGTCTTGAAAGTTACTTTTTATTATGTTGTAGTATGATATATAAATCTATCATACTGATATTTTATGTTCATATGATGAGAGACCCTATTTGATCTCATCAATTCATTTTTGTTGTAGTTTAAGTGGTGCCGTTAGGCTGCCGAATTTCTAAGGGGTTCTTTCACCCTTCTCGTTTTCAAGATCTACCTTCATGTCAAGTATTTTAAGTTCCTTTTTATTATGTTTGGATAGGATCTCTATATCTATCATACTGATACTTTATTTTCACATGATGAGAGACCCTATTTGATCTTGGCAATTCATTTTTGTTGAAGCTTAAGTGGCATCGTTAGGCTGCCGAATTTTAAGGGGTTCTTTCACCCTTATCGTTTTCAAGATCTACTTTAATGTCAAGTATTTCAAGTTCATTTTTATTTTGTTGGGGTATGATATATATATATATCATACTGATTTTTTATGCTCATATGATGAGAGAATCTATTTGATCTCGTCAATTCATTTTTTTTGATGTTTAAGTGACGCCGTTAGGCTGCCGAATTTTCATAAGAGAAATCTTATTTTTGTCATCATTTCATGTTCTTCATTTCATATGGTACATCTTTCAAATTTCATTACCATGTTCATATATCCTTCATATTCTGTCCCTCTACTGTTTTATGGATCATTTATTAGTGGGTTACCTATGTCCCCTCTCTTTTCAATGTTTTCTAAAACCTTGTAACATAGCCGTTATGCTGCATAATTTTCATCTCAAAAGGCCTCTCTCCTTTTCTCAAAATTATTTTATGTTATTATGTGAATACTCAATGCTCTTATTTATATAGGGGTATTCACATATATATCAAAATGTTATATTTTAAATTCTTGTATTTACATACATGAAACCCGCTTTCCCTTTCTGTGGGTTTAAAGTGACATAATGATCATGCCATTAAAGCAGTTTTTAAAACGTTATGATTATGAAATAAAACCCATTTATTTTATTCTATATGGGTTGTTTATGAAATTATTGATGATGATATATTTGGATGACATTATAATAAAGACATGTCATGGGTGCGTCCAGATAGCGCTCCAATGCATTGGGTAAAGACTTAATCTCTAGAGATGACTTTTTAGACTGATACGTTGGTGAATAAACCTTGGTAATTTTTAATGACACCTTGGGGATGGACATTGGGGAAATGAAATGATTGTCAATATTAAATGTTACAGCCACATCTTAAAGTTATGAAAAATGTTATTTTTATTATGATATGCCTCATGATTTCATTATCATGCCTTAATGTTCTTTTCATGACCTTATTGAAGTATCTCAAGTTCACATGTAAAATGTTTCTCTTGTTTTCCTTACTGGGCCTTCTGCTCACCCTTTCTTTTGATGTATGTCCCCAGGTTATGAGATGCAGTAATGAACCTAGTATGAACATTAGGAGATGCCTTTCAATTTTTTAAGAAGAATGTTTTATGTTTTCATGTTTTTTGTTCCTGGTTTCCAAGACACTAAACCTTAAAGATCCTCGATTTTGTAAAATGTAATGAATGTTTATGTGATAAAAAGCCGGGATGCTATATGATCGACAGATCCATTATATGAGATGTTAACATTTAGGAATAAATTATAATATTTAACAATAAATTTCCATGGTTATAGATAATGTAGTAATTGATAATAATGGTCTATTAAAAATGTTATAGAACTAATCTGTGATATGAGTTTAGACACCAATTCATCAGACATAATCTGACACAAATACGACATTAGAGTCAGAGTTGTATAAGAGGTAGATCAATGTTTTTTAGTGTAACTAAGTAGAGACGTTTTTAACACTAATCAACCCATTGTTGTTACTAATACTAATGAATCATTATTTCATATAGGCCAATCCATCAGATGGGATTACAGATTGATCAATCATAAAACACACAATAATGTAGTCAACAATTTTCATAGAGAAAAATTTACGAATTGTTTTCAATTGGGTAAAATATCATTTGACATGATTTGGAACATATTAATAATAGATGGTTGAATTTATTCTATAGATATTTCATCAGTGTGATAAATTTTGGAACAAATGAATAATGTTGAAACATAATGATGTTTTTATCGGGCTATTGTTGAAGGGTTATGAAGTATGCATAATTTGTCAATATGATTATGGAGGAACAATCTATGTTGGATTAGTTGGTTTGATGCATCATAATGGTATGTTTTCTTCTTTAAAACTTATCAGTAAAATCAAGAAAATTTCTCTGAAAAAAAGAATTATAATGAAAATTTGTTTCAAATTAAATAATTGTTTGTTAATTCAAAGAAGGATGAAGTTGTTAAAAGTTTAGAGAAGAATCCAAAAGAGTTTATAAGTGTTGATATATGGTGAAAATTGATGTTGAAATGAATTTAATATTTTCAATTATGGAATTATTTTGAATGGGAAAATTAAATTGGTTCTCAATCGTTTTAAACTTCTAACGAACAGATAAATAGAGGTTAAAGTAATTTACACTCTAACATTATTCATTTGTGTGATAGAGAAATATTGTTGAAGTACTGAATTGGAATAGGAAGTATTAAAGATATAATTTTTGGGAGAAACATTTTAAAATATAATGAGTGATTAGAAAAAGTTACGGTTAGGGTTTTATGGATTAGACTGAATTTGTTAGGAAAAGAAAAAAGTGAATGAGATTAGTTTCTGGACTGAATGTTTTGACCTATTTCTTAAATAAAGAATTGGACTGAATAATCAGGGCTAGTGATCAAAATGAGTTCTCAAATTAATTAAAAATAATTAGTTCCTACCTACTAGACGATATTAAAGTGAACAACTATTATTATTAATGAATTATAAAAGAGAATGTAATTGAGGAAACATAGTAACATGTTCCGAACCAATAGGTGAAGGTCTCTAATCATGTTTGGAAAACTTATTTACATCATTTATAATAAAAGAAGCACATGTAGTTTTGTCTTCTTCATTATTCTACCCAATTATAAGGGTATTCTGTAATTATAGTATCCAAAAAAAGGTTGTTTTCTAGTTTATTTTGTCGTATTGGATTATTTCCAAACCATGCAATGGGATAGATACTCTTATAAAGTAGTGGAACATGTAAATAATTATGTTCTTATGGATGAGGGAGTGTTTTATTTTAAGAAAACATTTAATTCACTACTTGGAGGTGATGGTTGTTATACAAGAAATATAACAGATAAGAAAAATATATAACTGATTCACCCCAACCCCCTCTTAGTTATTACACCAATCCACATTGGGTATTTTAAAAAAACTAATGACATAAACTATAATACATAAACTAGTATCCCTAAACACCTATCTGAAATTACTCAACTATAAACCCTAAACCCCCCAACCTCAATTCCAAATCCTCCAACCTTAATCCCGAATCCATAATTACTCAACCCTAAACCCTAAATCTCTAAACCTACCCTAATACATAAATACTAAATACTAAACCCTCGGACCAACACTTAAAATACATAGACCCAAAAGTAGTAACGTTGACCCCTACATCCTAATCCATTAACTGTACAATGAAAAAAACTAACACATACCCCATCACCATAATCTGTTATCCATGAAATATAATCAATAAAACCAAAAACCCTAAACTCTCTTAACAAAAACCTAACCTTTTAACTATAAAACTAAACCAAAAAATTATTAAAACTAAAACCCAAACTGTAAACCCTTAAGGCTAAGCCATCAACCCTAAACATTAAATTCTCAATTATAATCCAAAAACTCTTAACCAGCATACCACTTTCTGAAACTCTAAACCATCTACCGTAAACCCTAAAAAGATAATAGTAAACCCTAAAATGTAAAAGCTAAAACCAAAATTATAAATCCTAATCCGTAAAAACCATAAATTCTTAACCTTATACCCCAAATCCAAACCCATCAACCTTTCAATAGAATCACAATGTTGAAAACCATAAAACATAAACATTATACCATAAACACCAGAAACTATTGTTTTAACACTAATATCAATGCCTCCAATCCTGAACTCTAATCACATTACAGTCAACACAAACACTAATCCCAAAACCCAAAACCACAAACCTTATCTAAAAAACCTAAACCATAAAACTGAAAACCTTAAACACAAAACCGTTAATCCTAAACACTAAAACCAAAACAAAAATCCCAAAACCCAAATCCATAAACCCTCAAACATTACATATAGTGCATATACCTAGGAACCGAAACCTAAATTGTATCTCAAAATGATTTCAAAAAATAATTATAAATCAAATAATACTATGTCTGATAGAATACATTACAGAAAACATAATTTTAAATTGATTTATTAATAACTACAAAAAACATTTAGAAAGTAAAAAGTCATTAATAAACAATTATACTTAAATTGGAACATATTGGTTTTAAGTGATGAATTTTAATTATTATAATATAAATAATTAATTGTATATAATTCAAATACTTCAATGTTAGAAATTATTATTTTCAATGAACAGTATTTCATGTGTTATGTGTTTTAATTAATAAATCCGTTTTAAAATACATAATCTTATGAACTAATACATTAACACTCAATAAATTATAAATTGATATGAAATAAATATAAGAATAGTTGAAATTTTAAAATTTAATTGTTTATTAAAATATTTTTTCTTTATTTTTGGTATTTTCATTCAAAATATAAATTCAAATAATTTATATGATTAATTTAATGAAAATAAATTGAATTTGTAATTTAGTAGGTAAAAATTAGCATAGGGATAATTTTTCATATATTTTCTCAAAAAGGATGATTATTAAGTGAATAATGACAAATATTTATTTTACAAACATTGTAATCTTTATGAAATCATTATGGGATAATAATAATTTAAATTATTATGAAAAATTTTTATATGATATATAATGATAAATTTTATAATTAATATAATTTATTTAAAAAAAAATTTAATCTCATAAATCTATTTTTTATATTTTGGAATTCTAGGTAATGTTTTATTCAATTAAAAACTATTTTAGTTCTTCTCTATCAATAAAAAAATGTTATTTTCAATTTTTTTGGGTTTAAAAGAAATAATATTACTTTTATTTAACATAATAAAATTAATTCCATGGGAATAAACATTAAATATGATATTTTTGTAAAATCATATTTATTCATAAAATGCCATTCTTTCTAAAAACCATTTTCATAGAATTTTTTGAATTCTTTTTAAAGTAATTATTTTTAATTATTGAAATTTAATATAATAAAATTTATTCCACAAATATAATTAGAATTTTATAAAATTTTAATGAGTTTTATTTCATGATTTAGTCAGAATGAATAATTACATTGGTAATATTTTTCCATCATGATAAATCCTAAAAGGGATAATGAGGGGGTTAATAAAAGATATAAGATATCAAATATATCCAAAAAATACTAAAATATATTGGATGAGTGAATATAAAAAATACCATAATATATCATCCAAATTGGACTAAATTGAGGCCACATTACATGAAGAAATACATTTATAATATTTTAATTTTCTAAATACTTATAATGGTTCCCCTCCTATCAGTTTTAAATTGATACATCCTCTAATAAATTTAACCCTAGAAAAAGATACCACATATCAACCAAGATTTTCTCAAAACCATATTCCACATCCTAGAGGACTTCGACTAACAAAAATACCCATCCAAGAAGGATTATTGTGTAATCTAAATGAAGGTATCGATGGAGGATGTATAAATTCTAACCAAATTTTTTCATTTTTATTTAATTTTATAAATCATAAAAATATATTATAACCATTATAATATAGTTAAATATTTAATTTACTATAATGAAATGTAATTATGTTAATGGAACAACTATTTTCTACTACATTTCCATGTAATCAGAAATCAAAACAACAATCATGTGTATATATGGACTACCATCACCATGAAGTGATCTATATCATTTTTTATCCCTTCCTCAAAAAACAATTAAAAAGTATGGAATTTAGTAATATATATGTTAATTTTTAGATGAATATTATATTATAATTATAATATATTATCTATCTTTTAACCCTCATGTCTTTTGTAAACTGGAATCGTCACTAGTTCATACGTGGAAAATACCACCTCCGAAACGGGATACGTGTCATTTTTATTCACCATCTTATATGGAAGGTTCAAGAATGTCTGTAATGATTAAATATGATATATGTAACATTATTAATATTTAAAATTTGAAGAAAACCTGACCAAGGATCATAGAGCATAACTAAAATATCAGAACATGTATGAGAAATAAAGTATCCAATACCTAAATAATTGAATTTAACAAAAAATATCAGTAAATGGGATGGAATAACTTATGAATAAATGGTATCCATAAATATAGTTTTAAAAATTTAGCTTATATTTTAAAATACTAAATATAAATTAATTATTTAGTAGTTTAGAACATGTCTAATCATGTTAGAGTCGAGTGTAAGTGTTTCTTATCAAATTTTGTTTTTCATTGAGAATGTTTTAAATCACATACATATTTATCTTATATGGTGAATACTATTCCTATTTGTAATATTATATCAAAATCTAATTTCTAAATATGTAAATTAAATTTCAATTTCATGTTCCACCATTCAATATGTTTTGATTAAAGTATTAAAATATATTTAAGAGCCTTTATCTTTATTTATATTCCTTGAGACATGTTCCATGTTGCACATAATGATTTATTTCCTATCGTGTACCTCATATGAAATATATACATTTTTACATAATCATTGATTTATTTAAATTTATTTATAGAACCATATGATGTTACAACTTCTTATGTATTTTGATTTGAATGATACCAATTCTTTAAGGGTTTGTATAACTGTGACACATTTATCAAGATTGTTTTTGTTTCGATATACACTAGGGGAAATTGTATTTTTTTATTTCATAGAAACACCATAAAATTAATTCTTATTGGGTAATTCCTGGGGTTCTCATATAGTGTTTCATTATTTCCTCCCATTAAAATTTAACTCCACTAAATGGTTGTTTATATGAGTAAAAATCAGAATTTATCAATTTTTAGGTGGGAATCAATTTCATCCATTATCATATTTTTTATATTTATTCAAAAAATGATATGATATATATTTACTGATTTATTAAGTTCAAATTATTTTACTATTTAAAATCTCTTTACATGTCTTAAATGGGGTGTTATTAATGTTTTCTGAAAAATTTATTTTTTACTTTTACTACCATATTGTGTGAAGAATACAATTCTAAAAATATAAACATAGAAATATTTTCTAACCATAATGAAAATTATTAATTAGTTAGTTTCATTTTAATTTTTTGATTTTTTTCCACGGTATTATATTTTTTAATTATTAAATTAATTTCTCAAAATTAATTGATATTTTTTCTTATATGTTATTAAAAGAGATTTTTGTTCACTTATGTATACATTTATCTTCCACTCCACATTTTATTATTAAAGTGTAAAATATTTTCAAGATTGATTTGTTTTAGATTATTTTTTTAATATTGTTTAATAATATTATTTATATCTCATGAGAATGGTTTTAGTGTTTAATTTTAACTCATTTTGTGGAAAACATGTTACAAATATTTAAAGAAACTTATTTTTAATGTTTAACACAAATTTTTCTATGTATATACCATAATACATGACATTAAATAAAACAATTCATTTATAACTATGTTTTTGTATTAACCTACCTTAAATTCAATTATTATGTGTTTATGTTTATAAATATCATGTTCATATTTTTATTCATTTATTATTTTAGTTTTTGATAGGTTGGTTTCTATGAGAAATCGGTTTAGAATAGCTAGTTAGATGGTTGTATATTATGGTGTTATTATAGGACTGTATGAAATAGAAGACCCCACAAGCCTGATTACGGGATTGTAAGAAACAAAGTGGTTCTTCCAAGAACACTGAATGAATGATGGTTCCACTGACCCACTAGTGTGCCTCGGCTAAGGGTGAATTAAATGCACCATATAGGTTTTAATTATACATGGTTGTGACGATTGTTTAATAGAAAAATTCAAACCAAAACACTAATATTTCAAATCAAAGACCTCTCTTATTTACTTAATATCTATTCCATTCTTTTCCCATTGGTTCTTCATGTTTGGAACTATCCAGTTACACTATATTATTGAGATCCCTCAATATATACACCAAATTACTCTTCTTTAAAAAGATATAAACTTGAATATATAATGGTTCTATGTTTACAATATGGGTTAGATGAGAGATTATTCCATTATTTATTTATTGGTGATGGATCTAGTGAGTTAATGTTGTATATTGACTAGATCGTGATCTTCCAATGATTATTGACATCATAGAAGTATGTTTTTATAAATAATATCCCGTATCCTCATCATGATGGTGGAATTATAATATAATATTAATCCATTAATGATCCATTCATATATTGCTCGAGAATTTTATATATCAATGACTTACCTTTAAACACATATCGATCCCTCGTAAATGGTGGGTGTCTAGGAATGATTCATAGACCGATCTTATGGACAAATAATTTTTATTAACTCTCATATTAGATATTATTATTGATAATTGTGGAATTATTTATATATTATCAATAGATGGACAAAGAATCTCTTCTAGAATTGATGAGGAATTCATGTTCTATCCTTAAATCGACAATGGATCTGGAATCCCCTCCTTCAACATACCTTGTAAAATGTTTTGTTTATAAACTAAATGAGGTATTTGATTCTAGAAGCACTTTTACTGACATGGAATCAATATTCTTTCTCATTCATAAATATCCTTATTGTTGAACAGAATCCCACAACATATTTCCTTGATATGATATCTATTTATCTCAGGTTCTACAACCTGATTTATACCTTAATCCTTGATGAATTTTTTAGTACATCATCATAAAACAAAGAGTTATTAAGATTTTTACAATTTGGGTCTCTTATATAACCTTTTTTTCTTTAGTATAATTCTTGTGTTTGGAATAGTTTACTGATTATTCATGATATATATTTCAGAAAGGTGTGTGTTCAGCTAGTGATAAAAATGATAATTATTGACTCCCTGAGTATTCTTGTTGGTTTTTTGACTATATTTTATGTTTAGCACTTGAATTTAATGCTTCTACAATTTTTCTCATTATGATATGGTTATCTATTATAGGGGGAGTGTATATGGAATTTGAAATGTATATAATCAACATGAGCATATGGTAGGGGAATAATCTCTAGATGACTTGAACCAATTCTATGGAGTTAGGGGCATGATGACCTTAAGAATTGACATAATTCAAAGATGCGATATAGTGGTATCGATGCCCGACCTGAGGTATAAATGGGGTATGAAAAGTTGAAGGCATGACGTGTGATGGAGATGGGAGATGATGACATTGATGAATTGTCTAACTCTATGCCTTGAGACCAGAGTGGGAAATTATTACTGGCCTTGTGGCTAGTTCTTTATCATTTGTGACATCCAATGACTATCCCTCTAATATGGAGTCGATGATGGTATGTCAAAGTATTTTGTTGGATTGGTTTGAAAATTTGATAATGAAATATGTTTTTTATAATTTATTTAAAATATATTATATCATATGAAACATTCTTTATACTAGCGAAAAAATTTTAAGGACACATTGGTGGTGATCTACTATGTTTTGTTACCTACACCCTGTACATTTATCTCAATGTGTGTACAAACATTATGTATAGGGATATTGGTAAGGGTAAGGGGATCATGTAATATAGACATGTTATAGAGCATGGAGATGGTGGTGGGTCTAGAATAGACTCTGGGGAATTACCATATAGTTTGATTTATTTATCTATTTTCACATTATATATCAGCTTCGATTTACCCACTAGGATCAAAATTTATTTATTTGTATGAAAACTGTATCATTTTGTTGTTACATTGTGATACCTAATCTTACTCTTGGAATTTTTGTTATTTAATTATATATATATATATTTATTGTGTATAGTAATGATACTGAGGGTATAATCTCCCAATTTATTTTTTGGACCATCGCAAATAGTCAGAAGCCTCTCATATATGTGTAGGTTCGTATGAGGGATTGGGGCTCTTCGGATCAGACTCGGTGGTTTGGGCCTGAGGATTACATTGATGGTCTCCTTTAAGTTTGTGTTACTTATTTTCATTGATGTATTCTGCATCATTTTTATTACTTACATATCCATATATAAATTAATCTATATAGTGTTAAAACGTTATTTTATATATATAAGATTGGATGTGTTTTTCATGAATGATTGATAATTATTTACTGAGTAAGCGTTTACAATTCACATATAAATTTTAAAAAATAAATGATTATTGACTTACAAGGAAGGTTGATTGTATTATTTTCAATATTTTAATTCTATATATACAATTAAATTCATAAAATTATATTTTGAAGGAATGTTGATGATTAATTATATTGTTCATTAAATATATTATAAATTAATTGGACATATTTAAGTGATGGGTGGGGCCAAAAAATTTACCACTCAATGAATCATTAAGTACCCTGAGATGAATAGGAATGAGTATTTCTTGGTATATTACCACATATAAAATACAAATTGACTTGGATGTGAGGGAATTAGTATATGTAAAATGTCTTTGTTGTGAGCCTTGATTAAATGAAATATTTCTTCACAAAGGCCACAAACTTTTGGAATTCTGTTTTCAATAATTATGATTTCAGTTATTATAATTATTGTGAGTAAAAAATTGATATTATCCATGGATTAATATCAGGATTAAATTACTGATTAAATTGGATATTTATTGATTATCTGCCCTACCAAATTGGTTATTCCATTTGATTTCGTAGAATATTCCAATTTACTCTTTCCCTTATTGAGTATTTGATATCAACCATTCCTATGATTCCATATCCATATGTTATGGAGAAAATTAATACTTATGAAATATCATGAAGGCTATCATGCATGGTGTTTTTAAGAAATGCTTAAGTCTTATTTTGGAATAAGAAAATAGAGGTACCATGTATTGAATTTGAATTAAATGGAAAAGACAAAAGTGTTATTAAATATTATTTTTTCTTAATCCAAAAGAGATATAAACCAGAAATGGTTTTGGGTATATAAGTGGATCCAAAGTTTTATTGATTTTTTAAATTTTTATGGTTAAAATTTGGGCACATCAGTTAGAAATCCATTACATAAAGAGTATGGAAGGGAAAATGGTTTTTGAACTAATATTATTATAATAGAATGTGATATAGTTTAATGAAGGATTTTTTTTGGAATTATTGAATCTCTCCTAATCAAAGGAATTGGATCTTCTATTATTTTTGAATAATGGGATTAATTTTAAAGAAGAAAAAAAAATGAAATTTGGAAATAATGAATCTCTCAAAATTAAAGGTGTTGGAGATGTTATTATTAAGGAGTAAAACATGAAATAAAAGAAGGAATTTTTTATTTATGGGATGAAACTCATTTGGATAAGTATTTGAAAACATTGTTATTAATGGAATTTTGATTTTTTAAATATGAGGTTCTTTTAAAAGTAGTTGAAGTTGGTAAATTTGTTACAAAAGGAATAAATATAAAAGGGGACTTGTTCCTGGTTTGTGATATCCATAAATCTTGTTATCTAATCCTGATGGAAGAAAATCAGTTACAAAATAAAAGGTTGGGGTATATGTGTTAGATAAACATTATAATGTTAAGGAAGTTAGATAATTTTAATGATATTCTTGATATTAGAAAAAATGTGACTTGTGGTGTTCAATTTTTCAAAAATGGATTATTACAAACATCTTTCATAAGAAGGGTGAAATTCAATAAACAAAACCCCTAGAAATAAATCATTATAATATTTTTGGACAATGAGTTAATAATAATATTTTGGAGATATCTAATTTTTGTTTCATTGAAGAATTTACTCACATTAGTTGTATTAATAATTTCAAACATAAGTAAAATTATCTAAAAATGTACAAAGCTTTTAGGAGAATAGATGAAAAGGAGAGTGAGTTTTCTATAAATAAGTTATGAAATAATAAATTTGGTTAAAATAATAATGAAGTGTTTAAAATTTCCATGAAAAATATGTAATTCGGTATGAGTTCAGTGCACTATATAGACAATAATAAAATAGTATTTTTGAATGGAAGAATACAAGTCTAGTAGAGATAGGGGCCTAAATTTTAATTGAATATTGAATTTAGCCCTAATTATTAATGAATGAAATGAGAACAAAAATTTATATTCAGAATTTGTTTATCTAAAATCCATGTTCTGATATCAATCCATATGAAATGTTAAAGAATGAAACCACATGTTTGAAACACATAAGAGTTTTTCTGAGTCCCTATATCATAATGAAAAATGGTATAAATCATGTAAAATTTCATATAATAGGTTAATATGTAAATTGACTTTTCTATGATTAATATTGTAATGGTTATATATGTTTTAACAAAGAAACATGAATATTGGATGATTTTTTTGATGTAATGTTTCATGAAAAATCTAAGGAATATGTTTCAAAAATTCATTTAGAAAAGGATGATGAAGAAGATGAAATAAGTTTTTTTAATAAAGATGAAATATATTTGACAAATGGTGATTCCACATAGACGGAAGAATCAGGATCATCTATTTCTAATGACGGGGAAGAACTTCGAAAATCTCATCCCAATACGAGGGAACATGTGCATGTTCAAAACAATATTTTGGATCGAAAAAAAATTCAAAATTGATGAACATTAATGTTTGTTACTAAAAATTACATATAATAAAATGTTTATCGAAAATATTTTAATTATAATTTTCATCATCATGGGTGGATTCATTTTATGAATAAAGATTTGGACTAGATTGAGAATAATGATACATGGGAACCTTTTTCTGCACCAGCTGATAATAATATTGGTAGTAAAATGTGTGTATTATAGAATAGGTTTAATTAATATGTTGATCTGTTAAGAAAACAAATTATTATTGGTCTTAAATTTTTTATAATATATTAAAATAGTTTTTTAGACTTTTTTTTCATTTTCAAGGCTAGAAATAATTAGAATTATTCATTACATTTTAGATAATTTACATTCTAAAATCCTTTAGATGGATCTGAAATCAGTACATCTCAAAGAAGAACATGGTGAAGAGGTTTATGTTGAAAAAATGTTCTTTATTTTTTTGGGAAAGATTAATGTTATGTGTGTAAGTTTAATAAATACTTTTACAAGATAAAGAAATAACAGAGATATTTGAATTCCAAATTAGATAAATTCCTAATAAAGATGAATTTTTTGAGAGAAATACTTGATAGTAATATTTATGTCGAATAAAATCAGAAGATTTATCTCATTTTTATTAAGTATGTTGATGATATTATATGTTCTTGGAATGATGAAATTACTTTATAGATGTCTTCTAAAGAGATGAAGTTATTGTTTAAAATTTCCATTCTTATTGAAATCAAATACTTTCTCGTATTAAAAATATCACAAAATAAGAATATTTTTTATATCCTAATATATGTATTCTAAAAAAATCATTAGAACTTTGGAATGGTAAATTAGGAACATATTTTTACATCAATTTTTGTGTGGACCATGTTGTGTAAAGATGGATAATGAATTGATATAAATTATAAATATTTTTAGATGATGATTGAGAGTTTTTTATATGTGAAGACCTCATCAAGAATGATTTTTATGTTGTTATCTTATGTGAAATATTAAAAAGTTATCGAATGGAATATCATTTTATTTCTATAAAACAATTATCAGATATATCTTAAGAAAACCATATTTCATAATCTAATATGATATATCTTGGAGAATTGATTTGTTTTGGAATATAATTGTAGATTGATAAGGAACTGTAGAGGAATCAATATCTACATATTATGATGTTTTATTTTCATGGGAAATCTAAATGAGGTTTTATAAAAAATTAAAATTTTGTAACTCTTAGCATGTTTGAAGCTGAATATGTTTCCTCCCCTGAAGTTTTAACATAACTTATGTAGATGATGACTTAGATGGATGATTTTCTAGTTTATGTAATGTCACATTGTCTCTTAGGTTGTAATAATAAAATTGATTCAAATCATTCTGGAAATCTAGGAAATAAGAATTATTCTAAAAATATTGGAAATAAATAACACTTTGTTAAATAGAATATGGAGAAGAATAAACTGAAGCAAGAATATGTTACTATTGAGGAAAAAGTTGCTGACAATTTCACAAAACCTTTACCAAAGGAATAAATTTTCAAACTGACGATGAACATGGGAATCCAACCACTTTCTATCCAAGTTTGAGTTATGTGTTTTTATTCCCTCTCTTATAAATTCTATTGATAGTGTCATCAAGGGGATGAGAAATTATTTTTCAGAAATTCATACATTGGCATGTTCTAAACATTTTAAAGTATGAATTTAAGGGGAGTTATTGGTAATCTATGAAATCATCATGTGTAAATGTGTGAACTATTCTCAATTATTTCTAAGTGGTTTCAAAAATTTCATTTTGATTGGAATTTGAAAGAAGTTGTAATTGTGGAAGTTTTTGCATTCAAGGGAGAAGTTTTATAAGTCACTACTTATGGACAACATGGGATTTTTGTTAGTAAATCTAGTTTCATACAATAAGTATGTTAACATAGGATTATAATTTGTTAATAGTGATCCAATTTACAAGTTAGTAATTTGTTTTTGTGATTTATGATCCTTGGTTGACAAAAAAATCAAAGGGATCAGATTGTTGGGACCATATTAGATGGAAGTTGTTTTTCAAATACTAGAAGAAGTTGTTACTTAATGTTTTTTATTTTGTTATCATTTCAAGAAATATCATATATTTGAAGACTTATTTGTTTGGGTGATCCTATAATAAACTGAGAATATTGGAAAAAAATATTCATAATAGAGTCCTAAATTTTTAGTTTTTTAGTTTTGAATATGTTTTTTGGGTGATGTTTTTAGGAATCACGTTGTGCCTGGAATGATGTTTTTGGTCCACTGTTATATGTTCTATTATATTTAGAATGTTTTTTGAGATTTTTGGAACAAAATATAAAGATTATTTTCTGTGAAACAAGTTCACAACATCACAAATTAGCTGAAATACTATTATCGAAGAATTGTGAATAAAAGTGGGAGAAAATGTGTTTGACATATTAAGGAATACAATTATTATGTCAATATCAATGTTCTGAGAATCATGCATAATTAATGATAGAATAGGGATGTTGTAGATGAAATTTGAAATTTATATTTCTTGTTTTTCTTGGAAGTGGATGTATTTTGGTATCAGATCATCAGTTTGAGGTGAATTAAAAACTGAAATTTCCTGAACACTAGGTATCTGAATGTGTTGAAAATATATGGTTTTCCAAGTGTTGATTTACTGATCCATTAGATGATATGTTCTATTGGATTAACTGATTCTTATATTTAGACATAAAGTGATATTTTTTGAGATAATGTAGTAGTTATTATATTTGTTCATTGAGAAAGTTCTAGAACTAACCTATTAGATGAGTTTAGATAATGATTAATAAAAAACGTGCCAAAATGAATATGACATTAGAGTCAGAGTTTTATAAGAGGAAGATCAATGTTGTTTAGTGTAACAGGGTGGAGAAGTTTTTAAAAACAATTAACCAGTTTATATTTCTAATACCAATGAATCAATATATCATGGATGCCTATCCATCGGATGGGAACATTGACTGATCAATCAAGAAAATCTGAACATTGTATTCAACCACTTTCATAGAGAAAAAGTTGTGAATTTCTATCAAATGGGTCAAGATTCATTTGATAATATTTGAAACTGATAAATAATAGAAGGATTAATTTCATATGAATCTATAATCATCAATGTGAGGAATTATTGAACAAATGAAGAAAGGTTAAACATATTGAAGTTTATATATTAGTGCCCCAGAATGGTTCTGAAATATGCTAAATTTGTAACTATGTTTATAAAGGAATAATTTTAATTGGCTTAGATGGTTTGATAGATAAGAATGTGATGATTTCGTTTTTACATGTTCTCAATCTGATCATGAAAATTAAAATGAAAAACAACATTACAATGAAACATTTTATCAGATTGAAAAATTGGTTATTAATTCCAAGAAAGATGAAACTGTGAGAAGTTTCAAGAATAATCCTGAAGAGATTATATGTTTTTAGATTTAGTCTGAAACAATATTGAAATGAATTTTCAATATTCAATTATTTAATTAGTATGAACATGAAAATAAAATTGACTCCCTAACAATTTTCACTTATAAAGAACCTATAAATAGAGGTTAAAGTAAAACATACTCAAACACTATTCATGTTTTGGATAGATAAAGAGTGATGAATTTTTGAACTGTTAGAGGAAGGTGTATATAAATAATGTTCATAAGGAATTTTTTTTTAAATAAAATAAGTACTTATAATAAATTAAATTAATCGTTTTTTTATCAGACTGAATTTTTTGGGGAATGAAAGAATTGAATTAGATTAGTTGTTTGGCCAAAAATTAAGATTTGTTTCTCGAATGAAGAATTAGAATGAATAATCATAGTGAGTGACAAGATTAAGTTTTCAAAAAAATTATAGAGAAGTTTTTCCAACCAGATACTTGTTATGAATATGAACAACTTTTTTTATTGATGAATTATAAAAGTGGAATTTATTGGAGCAATATAGTAATAGATTTAGAACCAATTGGTGAAGGTTTATAAACATGTTCAAAAAATAATTTACATCATTTGTGATAGAATAATAACATGTAATTTTGTATTGGTGAGTGTTCTAAATATTTCTAAAGATATTTCCTATTTGTTTTATCCACAAAAAGGATTGTTTTCTGGTGTATTTTTTTCAGTTTTTTTATTTCCAAACTAAGAAATAGTCAAAATTCTGTTATTGAGTAATGGAACATGTAAATACTTATGTTTCTATGGATGAGTGAATGTTTTATTTTTAAGAATTGTTATAATTATTTAATAGGAGGTGATGTTTAGTATAAATTGAATATAACATAAAAGAAAAATATATCACCAATTCACTCACACCCCTCAATGTTATTGCACCAATAATTGTTGGGGCTTTTCAACCAAAACCCAATTGTAGAAACTCTAAACTCTAAACCTCTAGACCAAAACTCCAATCCAAAATTAATCAACTATAAACCAAAAAATCCCAACCATAATACCAAGTCCTCCAACCGGAAACCCAAATCCTTAATCCGTCAACCTTGAAACCTAAATACAAAAGCCTAAATAAAAAATCCCGATACCTCAATATTAGACCCTAAACCCAAAAATCAAAATCCAAAAACAAAAATCCGTAATGATGATCCTCAAATCAGAAATAGTTAACTATATAATGAGAACCCCTAACACATAAAACTTAACCGTAACCCATAGTCCATAAAATCTAAAAAATAAACACAAAAGCCTCAACGATTAGAACTAAACCCTAACATTTAAACAATAAAACCCAAACACGAAAATCATAAAACAAAAACCCAAACCCTAAACACTAATTGCTAAACCATAAACCATGAACATTAAATTCCAAATTATAATCCATAAACTCATAACCCTCATACCTTAATCTTTAACTATACACATTCAACCCTAAACCAAATAAACTAAATAGTAATCCCTCAAACATAAAATATAAACACAAAATATTGAACCATAATTCTTAAAAATAAAACCATAAAATCATTAACCTTATATAGAAAAACCAAAACCATCAACCATAAAACATAATATCAAATCCCAAGACCCTAAAAAACATTAAACCATTTACCCAAAACCTCTTATATAAACTCAAACCTTGAATCACGCAATCCAAAACTCTAATCCCATGACACCCAACCCTAAACACAAAACCCGAATTTTAGCCACAAACCCAATCCCAAAGACAAGAAAACCCTAAACGCAAAAGTATAAATCCTAAGAACTGAAATCTAAACTAAAAACTCCAAACCCTAATCCATAAACCCTCATATATTACTTATAATCCATAGAATCTAGAACTTAACACTATATCGTAACACCGTAAGATTTCAAAATATAATTATACCTCAAATAATATTATTTTTAATAGAATAAATTATATAAAATAGAAAAGAAATTTGATTTAGGACTTACAACGAAAAACCTTTATAAATTTGAAAAATAGTAAAGAATCATTATATGTAAATTGTATTATTTTGGTTTTGATAGATGGAGTTTAATAATTATAATATTAATAATAATTGGTATATGGTTAAAATCATTCAACATTAAAAATGATTATTTTTACTCAATTTTACTTCATGTGTTATGTGTTTTAATTAATCAATCAATTTAAAAATACATAAACTTATTAACTAATAAATTAATACACAATTAATTAATAAATTATATGTATGAAGAATAAGAACAGATGATGTTTTAAAATGTCAATTTTCATTAAATTATTTTTTCTTAATTTATAATATTTTAATTTAGAAGACAAAAATAATGAATTTATATTTTAAATTTTAAAAAATAAATTCAGTTTTTAATTTAGTGAGTCAAAATTATAATAGGGTTAATGTCTCATATTTTCATGAAAAGGTTCATTATTAAGTGAATAAAGAAAAATATTGATTTTAATGAAACTGTAACTTTTATGTAATCATTACAGTATTATAATTTTTTATATTATTAAAAATAATTTTTATAGGATAAATATATATATTAAATAACTAATATAATTTATTTAATAATTTAATTTTTATCTTGGAAATCTACGGTTTACATTTTGGAATTCTATGTAATGTTTTTATGAAATTAAAAAAACATTTCGTTATTCACTATAAATCAAAAAAATAAAAATATATTTTTAAATTTTAGTTATTTTTTTAAATAAATAATATTAATTTTACTTTACATAATAATATTAATTCCATGATAATAATAATTAACCTTGATTTGGTTGTAAAATAATTTTATGCTTAAAAAGTCCATTCTTTCTCAAAAATACTTTAGTTTCATTTTGTGATCCAATATTTAATGTAATTATTATTTCTTATATAAGATGAATGTCATAAAATGGATTCCATAATTTTTATTATAATTTTATAATATTTTAATGAGTTTAATTTACTTTTTTTCAAAATGAATAATTACCATGGTAAAATATTTCCACCATAGAGAATATTAAAATGTATAATGAGTGTGTTAAAAAAATATAAGGATTAAAATATCTCTAATAATTTCCTTATAATAATTGTATGAATATATTTACCAAATACCGTAACAGATCATCACAATTGGACTAAATCAAGGCCACTTTATAAGAGATATAAATTTATATTTTTTTAATGTTCCAAATATTTTCAAAGGTTCCACACTCCACACATATAAATTGTAACATCTTATGCCCAATATGACCTAAAAAAATATCCCATAGACCAACAAAGATCTTCCCAAAATCCTTTTCCACATCCCATAGGTTCTGGTTCAATAAAATACTATTCCATGAAGGATTATTGTGTAATCCAAATGTAGATATTGTTGTAGGATGTATAAATCCTAACCAAATTATTTGTAGTTTATTTCTTTCTCTGAATTCTGAAAATATATTATAGCCACCAAAATAAAATTTAATATGATTACATAATAAAATAAAATTTTATTTTTTTCATTTAACAACTATTTCATATAACTTTTCCATGTATTCAAAAATGAAAACAATAATCACACGTATGTATGTATTATCATCACCAAGAGGATATGCATTTCATTTTTCATCAATACCTCAAACCTATGATTATAATGAAAGAATAATTAATATATAGGGTAATTATGGGATAGATATACTATTTTAATGGTAATATATTATATATATTCTAAACCTACCATCATTTAGAAAATGGAAACATCACTAGTGTGTACGTTCAAAATACCACGTCAACAAAGCAATCCATTTCATTTTACATCACCACATTACATGGATGGTTATAGAATGTGTTAAATGATTAAATACAGTATATAAAACATTATTAACATTAAAAATGGGAAAAATCATGACCAAGGTGCCTGAAACAGAACTATAAAATCAAAATGTGGTTGAGAAACAAAATAATTAATACCTAAATAAATAATTTTAACAAAACAATTATGAGTATAAGGGTATAAATGAGTTATGAATACATGATATTATTAAATATATATTTAAATATTGAGAATATATGTTTGAATACTAAATATAAAATTTTTATATAGTAGTTTGGAACATGATTTATTATGTTAGAATCTAATGTAAGGGTTTCTTATCTAAAATTTCATTCTTTGATCATGCTTTAAATCACACACATATTTACCTTACATGACGAATATGATTCCTATTTTTAATATTATCTCATAATATAATTTTTAATCATGGAAACTAAATTTTCATTTAATTTTCCAGAGTTTAATAGCTTTTGATTAATGTGTTAAAAAACATGCTAGAGTCTTTTTCCCAATTCCAATTCCATGAGACATATTCCATATTATGCAAAATGATTTATTTTCTATGGTGTAAAAAAAATTAAATTAATATATTTTTTTCATAATAATTGATTTATATAATTATATTTACATAACCATATCATGTTCTAATATTTCATGTATTTTGATTTGAATGTCACCATATTTTTAAGCGTTTATATAACAATCACAATTTTATCAAGATTGTTTATGTTTCAATATACAATGGGGGAATTTTATGTTTTATATCCCTAAAAACCCATATAATTTAATCTAAATGGGTTAATAATAGGGTCTTCATGTATGATTTCATTATTTCTTCCCTTCTGTAGTCTACTCTAGTAAATGGTTCATTATAAGAGTAACACGGAAATATTTTATTTTTTTGGTTGGGAATATTTTTATTCGATGTACTTATTCATTACTCTTCATAAAATAAATTACTTTCTATATTTACTTATTTATTAAGTTCATATTCTTTTAATATTGAGTTTTAATTTAGATGTTTTAAATGGTTTCTTTTTAATTTTTTATGAAAAAATTATATTTACCTTTTAAAAAAATTGTTATGATATTATCATTATAAAAACATTCCACATATAAAATATTTGCACACCATCCTGAAAATTCATCATTATTTACATTACTGTAAATGTTTTTATATTTTTTATGGTATTATCTATTTCCTTAATTTTGTGATTTTTTCAAAATAAATATATATTATTTTTTTATATTTTTTTAAAATGGATATCATTACACTTCTGTATAAAATTTACATCAATTAAAAATTGTATTTCTTAATTATAGATTATTTTCAATATTCAAATATTTTAAAATATTTTAAAAATAATTTTTTTATAATATTTATTTTATTTCATTAGAATAATTTTGGATTTTACTTTTAACTCTTTTGTTGAAAGTATGTTTGAAATATTTCTAGAAACATGTTTTCAACGTTTAACTCCCATTTTTCAATGTATCTACCATATGAGATGAAATTACATAAAATAATTCATTTATAACTCTCTTAAATTAAATTATGAAATATTTATGTTTTTGAATCCTTTGTTATTATATTCATTTATATATGATTTAATTTTTGATAGGTTTGTTTCTATGTAAAAGTGGTTAGGAATTGATGGTTAGAGAGTTGTGTTATGGAATGTCTATGAGGTGCATGTAAAATTCTCTCTACTAGCTGATAGAGTTATTATAGGACTATAATAAATTGTAGACCCCATTATCCTTATTTTGGGTTTAGAATAACCCAAGTGTTTGTTTAAATAACACCAAAATATAGGTGGTTACACTGACCCACTCATGTGACCGGGCTAAGGGAGAATTAAATAAACCATGTAGGTTATAATTCTTCTCAGTTGTGACAATTTTTTAATTAATAATTCAAACACAAACCATAATATTTCAAATCATAGACTTCTACTATTGACTCCATAGCTCCTCCATTCATCACCCCATGGTTCTTCATAGTTAGAACAGTATAGTGACACTAGATTGGTGAGTTCCTAGAATATCTACAGTAAGTTACTCATATTTATTATGATATGAACATGGATATATAATATATATATATTTATACTATGTAGATTCGATGAAGAATTATAAATTTCAATTTAGATTAGTGATGGATCTAGTGAGTTAATTATGTATCCTTACTGGATCACGATCCACTAACGATTATAGACCTTATATAAGTATGTGTTTATGAATCATATTCCTCAACCTCTTCTTGATAGTGGAATGATGATATAATATTAATCCATTGATGATAATATTTTATATTGGGGGGGGGGATTTTATAAATCAATGAAATCACATAGATCGAATCTTGATCCATTTTAAACGGTGGGAATCCAGGTATGTTTCCATAGATTGATCATCTTGAGACTGTCTTCATATTAAATATCATATTGGATTTGTTTTTTGATAATTGTTTGAATATTAATAAAATATAATTAGCTAGAACCAAGACTATATTTTAGTATTTTTTTGGAATTCAGGATCTATACTTGAATAAATAATGGATCTAGTATCCCCTCCTTTAAGATATATCAGAACTAGTTTCTTTTATAGACACCATGAGGTATTTGATTCTAGAACCACCCTTCTTGACATGGAATCAATATTGGAACTCCTTTATAAATATCCTTATAGTTGAATAGAAACATTAGATAGATATCCTTGACATGGAATCTAGTTATATTTGTATGTACAATATGATTTTGACTTCAATCCTTGATTAATATTAGAGTACTTCATAAAAAATCTAGAGGTATGAAGCTATTTTAAAATTATTGGATCTTATATACCATTTTTTCCCTAGTATAATACATTTTTTGGAATACTTTTTCCACTTTTCATGATGTATATTTCTTTTAGGTGTGTGTAGAACCCATGATAACATTTATAGTTATTCATTCCTAGAGTATTCGTGTCGGTTTGTTGACCATGTTTTATATTTATCACATGTATTTCATGTTACAACTTTTTTAATCATGATGATTTTTTATGAATTTTCTTGTATGATCTACCCTACTATGAGTGTTACAATGAAATTAGAGGATTTTTTCTTAGTACTCAAAACTGATGTAATTTTATGATATGGTTATCTTTTATAGGGTGAGTGTTCATGTAATGTGACAACGGTGATGACACAAATGAGAATAGGGTTGGGGGATAATGGTCTGATGACTTGAAACAAGGCTACATAATTACTAGTATGAAGACCTTGAGGAATGACACAATGCATAGATAGGGTATGATTGTTTGGAGGCAAGTAATAATGTATAAATGGGGTATAAAAACATGGAATTTTACCCTATGATAGATATGGGACATGATGACCTTGAGGAATGATCTAACCCTAGGCCCCGAGACTAGAAAGAGAAAGATTACTCGCATTATTGTTATTTCTTTATCACATGTGAATCCTATGACAATCATTCTGGTATGGAGTCAAAGATGGTATGTCTAGGTATTTTTGGTTCTAGGTTAGAACATTGATGAATTAAATATGATTTTTATTAAATATTTCAAATTTATGATGTCTGGGAAAACACCTGTTATACTTTTGCACACATTTCACGGACACATTGGTGGTGTCTTACTAGGTTATGTTACCCACAACCTATAGGATCCCATATATTTATAGAATAATAATTTTCCATATCCATTAATATTTATGACAAATATATTAAATTTTCAATAAAAGGAACACTTTTTACAATATCATGCTTGATACACAACAATGGTTTCTCCGAAATCTTATGATGCACACAACATTGAGTTATATCAAAAAAAATATAATATTAATATTATTACTTTAAATATTTTTTTGATTCCATATTTTTTTTGATTATTATGACTTATTATATTTGATTTGATTCATTTTTTAAGGAATCAAGTTTTTATGACTTAAAACAATCAATTACTAAATACTTTCAAAATTGACATAAATGAGTTAAAAAAATACTATTTTATTAAATGATAGAATAGTCCTAAAAATAAAATAATCTGAAAACATACATATATAATGTTAAAAAGGTTAATAATGATCCATTTTTGGTTCTCTTGTCTTTTTATTGTAACTACACTAACCATATATTATGGAAATACAAGAAGACATTGTAAGAATTAATGTTTTTAACTAAGGGTTAGTGTTAAAATATAAGGTTAATTTTGTGACCTAAACATGTCTAAAACCTATTGGATGAGACTTTTTAGACCCATTATCATATTATCCTATAAATATATAACTTTGTAACTATTATAATTCTAAAATCAATCTATAATAAAATAATATTTCAAGACTTTCCTAAAGTGACCCTCCACCCTCTTATAAAAGGCCACCACAACAACCCACATACTCACACCTATAAAGCAACATGGATCATCCAACATATTCTTAAATAATCCCCAGAAATCCATCCCTTAATCCTAGATTCCTTAACCTAGGAATAAGTAAATTTGAGAAAGGTTTTGGCTCAAATCAAAATAAGTTACCCAATTTAGAGGTAACATATTCTCTCAAGTTCCTTTCATTTATTTTATTTATTCACTACCTATGATAGTATTACTATATGATTCATTAAAAAACTAGTATCCTCAATAAAATTTTATTTTTTTGAGAAGGATTAGAACGACACTTACACACACCTCCACCTAAACGGATATAAACATATTTTTTGTGTGTTTGACGAACTACCAACTCACGAAACTACCACCTTTCATAGTTTCCATTATGAAGTAAATATATTTATATATAATATATATTATATTTATATTATCTCGATTATTCTATAATTTTTATTTACTACATACCTTCCTACTTTTTATATTGGGTAAATATAATAATTTCATTAGAGAATGTGTGGACTACATCCCTCTCAAAGTTATATGACTCATTCAGTATATACATTGAATATATAAAGCATGGTGTTAATGAAATTATTTGAAATATATAACATAGTAATATAATAGATTTATAATATTCCTGTGTGTCATTTATTTTTCAATCCATTAAAATGAGAATGAAATGGAAGTATAATCCATGCGTATGTGCGGCCAACTGTCTCCATGAACAGTGCATTTTATTTTTTATCTCCAAGTGTTATAGACTTTTATAAATACATATTTACTAGAGATATATGTTATTAATTTAATGACTAATATTCTAGAGCTAATGTAATTAGGACCACATGTATAATTTCCATCAAAACATGTTCATTTTTGCCTCAAATACCTAACATCTACAAAACGTCTGATACGAACTCAAAAAATTAACTAATAACAATAACAAGGTAAAAAGTGATATTAAATGAATAATAAACTCACAAAGGTTATAAATAATTTATATATAAAACTATGTTTTTTATTTAGTAAATTAATTATTTAATGAGACAAGTCTAATTCATGGTATGGGTAATATTAACACAATATTCATTCTTTGAGTTAAATATACATGTAATTGGTTTTGTTTTTTAAAGAATATGTGTGAAGGAACTATTATTGTGTTACAATGAATATCCACTTTTATTGTGTTTATTTATATTTTTCACACATATTTATTTCATTTATATATCTTTAATATAATGACATGATCTTTGTAAGGGAAGTCATATCAATATCCTTTCATTTAAGAATATTTTTATTTATATATGACCTTATTTTTTATTGTGTATAATAAATCCCTTTAAATTTTAATTTCATTCAATGGTTTTCAAAAGTATTATTTTTTAACGAAGTGTTTTACTAAACGAAAAAAGGAATGTTTCATTAAAAAGTATGTTGTGATAATGACCATTCTTCCACCAAGATTATTATTTGATATTTGGCTTCCACTACAAGCCATAATGTTTTAAAAAGATTTATAAATCCAATATTTAGTTATTTTGGTTTTAAAATGGTTTTCATAATGGATTTATTATACCATTATCTTGAAATTATGTCTTACGATTGTAATGTTGAAATTTTATTTCTCCTTTATGGTTGTTCCTGTGTTGTGATTATGTTATTGTAGTTGGGAATTGATTATGTATTGGCTTCTTACATGATAAACTGAGGGTGGGTGAGCTTGTGATAGATCTCCCTTGCATTGGGTAACATGATAGAGGTAAATGTTATGGTTTCTCATAAGATATTTAGGTAATATAAGGTAATGGGTATTCCAAATGTAACTATGAAGGTTTCTCACTATGTGTCTATAAAAGTTACAATGTAAGTATGTTATGGATTCCACATGTTACCTTTATGATTAATAATTTCAACGAGTTATTGATTAATCTTATGATTTCATGAGGTATGTTAAAGAGCTTATATTTTAGGAGTAAAATGTACGTTATCATTGAATTGTATGTATTCATGGAATAATGTTTTCTATATTTATTTTATAACCCTTAATGGTATTTTTATGCTCATACCATGTTTTGAAATGTTTTTCATAGGGTAAAAGGGATAATATAATAAAGGAATAATTCATATAGATTTTTATCAAGAAAAGAATTATTGTTTTTAATGGAGTTTTATTATTGTAAAATAAATTGGATAGAGTAAAAGTGTCTACATTGTAATATTATAGGTGTAAGGTAATAGTTATGGATTAATTCTCTAAAACTATAAACATAAAAATATACTCAATGCTAAAGAAGATAAATCTTTGATCAAAAGTCACGATTATGTAATGTTTAAAGATAGGGTCGTACAGTTAGTATCAGAGTTTAGTTTAGATAAAACTAGGTGTTATAATATGTTAAATAGAATATACATAAAATATTTTTTCTTTATGGTCAAATTGAAATGATATAGAATTTGAAGATTACAACATTTTATCCTATAAGATATGCTTGTCCAGAATTGTTATCCGAAGAGGAAATAGGGAATTATTGTTGGGAATGAATATAGATGGAAGTAACCTTATAAATAAATATCCGGAGATAGTTAGAATCATAACTGAACAGTTTTCTATAGTGATGACTCAGTTGACTCAGGAGATACATGGTGGTGTTATCCATGCACGAGATCAACCATACCAACCATAGAGGAATATGTCGATCATGAAGTATGTCATGAGAGGATGTCCCCCATAATTCAGAGGATTATCTAATCTTGTACAAGCTTAAGGGTGTAATAAATCATTGGAAACTATTTTTTGATTTAATGGGGTGTTCAAACATTCAAAATTTTAGACTTACTATTTATCGTTTTGTAGGTGATGAAGATCATTCTTGGTTAATGATTAAAAATATCTAAGGAAGTGAAGAGATTGAATCCATGTAATGGGATAAATTTGAGAATATATTACTTGAGAAATATTTTCCTCAGTTTGTTTGAAATAGTAGATAAATTCTTGGAATTTAAATAAAAGGAAGAATATTTTGTGGCTATATATAGAAAAACCTTCCCCAGTTTTTCATGGTATGTCCAAAAAATTTTATAGAATGTTGATAGTAAGATAAAAAAGTTTTTCCCATGATTGAATATAAAATATCTAAGGGTGTTAGAATCTTGTGAACATAAATGTTATGAAAAACATATTTGATGTGTAGATAAGGTGGAAATGTCTTTTCTTGTTGATTAGGTTTTCTTTGAAAAAAATAAGAGATCAAGGTGGAATATGAAAGAGAATATATCTTCAAAAACGTTTGATGGTAATAATTATAATTTTATAGTTTGTGAAAATTGTAGTAAAAATCCACTGGGGAATTCCATTTGAATTATGGTCTGTTCTTCCAATATGGTAAAATGGGACATAAGGCTCATAATTATAGTCGAAAAGATATGCTTAGTGGTAAGAAAAAATCTGATTTACAGTCATTAAAATGTTTTAAGTGTAACAAAATGGGACCTTATGAAAATGAGTGTCCGCCGAAGAAGTCAAATGAATTAATGTATCCAAACTACAAGAATAAAGGGATTGTGAAATCCATTACAACAACTTCAGTAGATGTTGGGACATAAAATGAAGTAGTACCGGGTATATTGTTTTTGATTTAGATTAATCCAATGTGTTTTTTTATTATAGGGAAACAAATTGTTTCATTTCTGGAAAATTTTCTTGTTAATAGGGCATTCCATATCAATATATGAATCATGAAGATGTGGTAAAAACACATAGAGAAATGTTGAAATGAAATGAAATTTTAAGAACTATCATTTCCTTGTGTGAGAAAAGAATCTACATGAAAACCTTATTGTTTTTCCTCATGTAGAGTTTAATGTTATTTTGTGAATGGATTGGATTTACCTTTTTCATGATAATATTGACTCTAGATTAAAGAGGATTCTCTTTAGAATGATTTTCAGTTTGTGTAAATGAATGGACCCTTAATATTGTTAACATATTTGGATTCTTAAAAACTTGTAAAAGATGGAAATGAATGTTACTTGCACATATTGTTGAAAAAAAGGAACTATTCATATTAATGATGTGTAAGTGTTCTATGAGTATCTTGATGTTTTTCATGATTATTTTCTTGGTATAATACCTAATCAGAAAGTTGAATTTACATTTGACTTGGTTTCTGATGCTAATCCAATTTCAAAAACCCCTAATATAATGGATCAGATCGATCTTTTAGAGTTAAATAAGTAATTACAACAGTTATTAGATAATGGTTTCATTTAACCTATAACGTCACCATGGGGTGCTCCATTATTTTTTGTTAAAAAGAAATATGTTTCAATGAGGATTTTAATTGATTATCGAGCCTTGAATAACATCACTATTAAGAACAAGTATCCTTTTTCTCATATTAATGATTTGTTTGATTAGCTCCAAGGAGCACAATATTTTTTAATGATTGACTTGAGGTTAGGGTGTCATCAGTATAATGTAAAGAATCATACATTAGGAATGCCACATTTCATAATAAATATGGAAACTACATGTTTTTAGTTATGAATTGTTGGTTAAGAAATCCACCTATGATATTCATGGTTGTTATAAATAGATTTTTCCGTTAGTTTTTGGATCAGTTTGTGGTTGTGTTTATAGATAACATTTTAGTATATTCTTAAAGTTGATAAGAACACGAATGCCTCTTAATAATTGTTTTTCAAACCCTAAAATAAATGAAACTATATGGATAGTTTATTAATAGTACATTTTGGTTCCAACAAATTTCAATCCTGGGTTGTATTGTTTCTTAATATGGAATAATTCTTAACCCTACTAAATCAAAAGTTACTGAAAATTTTCCAAGACCTACCAATATCATTGAGATTTGTTGTTTTATTAGTTTAGAAAGATATTACTAATGGTTTTTTGAAATGTTTTCACATTTATATAGCCCACAGACTATGTTAAATAAAAATGGTTTTATGTCCATCTGGCCATTAGAATGTGATGAATGTTTTTAGGAATTCAAAATAAGATTGTTGAATACTCCAGTTTTGGAACATCCATGTAGAAATGGTGATTTTGTTATCTATAGTACTGCTTTATTTATAGGACATGGTTGTTTCATGATGTAGAATGATCTGGTAATTACTTACGATTCACGTCATTTTAAAACTCATTATTTAAATTACAAAACATTATTTAGAATTAGCTTTTACTGTTTTTGCTATAAATATTTGAATGCATCATTTGTATGCCATGAAGTGTGAAATATATACTGATCAAAAAATATTGAAGTATATATTCACTTAGAAATAATTAAACATGAGGCAAAGGAGATGTATCAAATTAATCAAGGATTATAATTTAACAATTCATTACCAACCAGGAAATGAAAATAGTGTGGCTGACGCTTTGAGCCGAAGCCATAATCATATATTATCCATTATATATATGGAATGATATTCTTTGGGTTTTGATTTGATTAATTTAGGGTTCAATGTTTTTTGTTCCTGGAATTACTGTATTTTATTCAAGTTGAAGTAAAATCATATTTATCAGAAATAATTAGGAAATCACAGAAAGAAGATATCGAGTATATAAAAAGTGTATAATTGGTTCAGAAGTGTTTGTCACCAGAATTTAATATTGATAAATAATCTGTTTTAAGGTTTGTAAAAAGATTTTTTTTCCTTGTGATTCACAGTGGAAGAAAGAGTTATTATGTGTAGCTCATACTTATCTGTTTCTAGTTCATCCTAGAATTATGATGATTTAAAATGATTTTCAGGAGTATCACTGGTGGGATGGAATGATAAGAGATATTTCTGACTTTACCCTAGGATGTTTGATTTTTTAATAGGTTAAATATCTGTGGTAGTTACTGATCGGGATTCATTAGTCAGTTCTAGTGCCATAGTGGATATTGTAAAATGTTTTCTTGGATTTTGTAGTGGAATTACAAAATATTTCTCGAGGTGACAACAGAATATGGGTTATTTTTGATTGATTGACTAAATATTTTCATTTTCATTCTATTCGAGATACTTTATCTCCAGATCATCTTTCTCAATTATATTTTAAAGATATAATTATGTAACATGGATTTTCCCTCTCCATTATATCCGATCATGATCCAAGATTCACTTCTATCTTTTGGAAGGGCCTTCAGAAGTTGTTGGGTATAGAAAAAAAATTAGTACAGTTTTTCATACTCAATTAGATGGGTAGTCGGAATGAATAATTCAGTCATCGGAAAATATTCTAAATGCAAGTTCAGTGGATTACCAGGGATGTTGGGACCAACATCATTCTATGATTGGGTTTTCTTATAATAATGGTTTTCATTCCAGTATACAGATGACACCATTGGAAGAACATTATGGAAAGTGGTGTCGAACTATATCTTTTTTTGAAGAAGTGGGTGAAAGGAAGTTTATTGGACCATAATTGGTAGAATAGTTGGTACAAAAGGTTTAGTTGATTCAGAAGCACATGATAATAGCTCAGAGTATGATGAATATTCATGTGAATAACTAGAGGATGGATCTTTCTTTATAGGTAGGTGATAATGTATTTTTCAAACTCTCTCCATAGATAAGTGTGATGCATTTTAGTAAGAAGGGAAAGCTAAGTCTGATGTCTATTGGACCCTATAAAATCTTATAGAAAGTCATATCAGTTTTCTAATGAGTTTAATTAACTCCAACTTTATCCCAAGTACAAAATGTTATCCATTTTTCATTGTTAAGAATGTATATGGTGGTTCAATCTCATGTTTTGACTCTAGAGGTAGTTTTATTAGAAGAAAATATTCCTTCTGAGGAACAGCCAGTCCCGATTCTTGACTGTATATAGAAAGTGTTTTTGAATAAATTAATTCATCAGGTAAAGGTTTTATAGAAAACCCATATGGTTGAAGAGGAAATGTGTGAATATCAAAATGATAAGAGGGATAAATACCCCCACTTATTTGATAAGTAAATAAAAATTAAAGAGGCACAATTTCCTAAAGAGGGAATGATGTAGGATCCCTTGTATTTATAGAATATTAATTTTTATTATGTTTTAATATTTAAAAATATTATGTTTTTTTGTTAATGTGGACACATTGTCTGATAGCATACTCGATATGCAACAAAAGGTTTCTCTGAAATCTTACGTTGCACACAACATTGAGTTATATCGGAAAATAATAATATAATAATATTATTATTCTAATAATTAGTTAATTCCTAGCTATTGTATTCGTAGAAATTAATATAACTAAAAAATATATTATTAAACACATTGGTTAAATAATTTTACATTTATCCAATAAATTTTTGAGGATTAAAATGAAAATGAATCCAATTTTAAGGAAGAAAAACTGTAATATTTTTAAAAGGTTGTTTTATCTCTTTTTGATAGAGAATCCTTTTGTAAATTATTATTTTTCACTTTTATGTGTTATATATAATAAAATAAACATTTTACATATAATAAAGGCATAAAAATATTCTAAAGTTGAAATTTTGTAATTTTTCAGATAAAATCTATATTTTTATGAATAATGAAAAATACTGCTTTTTAATTTAAAACTAACTTTTCATATAAATTATTTATATAGTTATATTTTCCATGAAATTTTTTATCATGTCAAATTAGATTATGTTTTTATCATTTAATCCAATTTTGGTCATTTGGGGAATTTTGTAATGTAATTGTACTGAAACACATGTCAATATTTTGATAGTTTTTGTTTCTTAAAAACCAGCTATCCGGTTTTGACAACAGGAAATAATCTTAAATTGTTTATTGAAGCTTCTGTGTTTTAAATTTGTAAAAATAAATTCCATATATGGAATTGGAAGGTCCAAATTATGTAAATGGACCCCTTTTATTTTTTGACATTATGAATTGTAACTTTATTAATTATTTCTCTTTATCATTATTAAAGGGTAACTCTGGTAAATTAGGGTAAAAAATAATATTATAGTAATATTAAACTAACCTAACACATGTAATAATCCCATTGGATGATATATGTCCGAAAATTGTCATTCTTGGGTCGATTTTTGGACCCCATGGATCCACCTAGGTTTTGTAGTGACTTATTAAATGAATGAAATTAAATTGAAGAGAGATATAACATAAACATGTATCTTTTAATAAAACAATTTTAATATAGGTTTATATAACTCATATATTTGACTATAAATAGATACTATAAAGCTAGAAATACTTTTTACATCATGATATATATATATATAGAATTTTTATACATTATGTAAATAATTTTATTTTTGACACAATGATGATTCAGTGATTACATTATTAATGAAATATTCAAATAAATGATATTATAAACATTAAAATAAATGTAATTTTAACATTTTGATGCCATAAAATAATTTTATGGATGATCATGACATATTATATTTCTATTAAATCTTTTTTTATATGGATTAAAGTTTTTATGACTTTAACAAAAAATCGATTACTAAATTGTGTCATAATTGACATAAATGAGTTTTTAAAACAAACACTATTTTATTAAATAATATAATATTATTAAAAATATAATATTTAGAAATATAAAACATATAATGTTAAAAATGTCATTAATTATCCACTTTTTGTTCTCTTTTAATTTTAAAGTAACTATAGTAACCATATATTATGAAAATACCAGAATACATGGTAAGAGTTAATGTTTTCAAAAAAAGGTTAAAGATAAAATATATAGTTAATTTTGTTACATAAAAATTAAAAAAACCTATTATTTGAGATTATTATGACCCATTATCATCTTATACTCGAACAATATCTCTTTGGATCTATTATAATTATAAACTAAATATATAATAAAATAATAATTCAATACTTTCCCAAAGTTCTCGTTCTCCATCTTATAAAAGGCCACCACCTCTACCCCCATAATCACACCTCTCAAGCCCCTTGTCTCATTCTAAATCTTCTCAAATAATCTCCCAACATCCCTTTATTCCTCCTATAATACAGAACATGTGCATAAGGCAATTCAAGATATCCTTTTGGCTCAAATAAAAACAAGTTACATGATTTAGAGGTAACATATTCTCTCAAGTTCATTTACATTATTTTTCTTATTCAATCATTACGATCTTCATATTTTATTATCACATTACTAAAACTATATCCTAAATACAATTGGATGTTTTTATTAGAAGTATTTGAATCACACATACACAAACCTCCATCTGATGTATACAAATACACTGTTTCTATGTAATTGCAACTACTGCCTCAAGAAATGATGATTGTTCAATTTTATCCTTCCACCTATCATGGTGACCATTATGATGGAAAAAATTATATATGATATATATTAAATTTATATTATCTCTATTATTATATAATTTTTATTTACAACATATATTTATAAATTCATTAATATGTAAATATGATAATTTTTTTTTTCAGAAAGTGTGGACTACCACCCCCTCAATGTGATATGACTCGTTAATGTCATACATGGAATGTATAAAGGATGGTATTAATGAAATTATGCAACATATATATAAAATTTATTTTATTATAATAATAATATATATTTGTATAATTTATTTTTAATTCCATTAACATGACAATGAAATGAATGTAGTGTTCATACGTATGTACGGACTGCCATCTCAATGAATGGTTCATTTCATTTCGTATCTATAAATGTTATAGACTATTATAAATATATACATACTAGTTATATATGATATTTAGGTGATGAATAATATTTTTTATATAATCGAATTATTACCAAATGGATCATTTTCATCAAAACAAGGTCATTTTTGGATCAAATACTGAACACTGATAAAATGTCTGTTATGAACACAAATAATTAACTAAATTATATAACATGGAAATAAGTGATATAAAACAAATAATAAGAATTAAAAAGGGTCTAAATAATGTATAATTTAACATAATTTTATTATACATGAAATAAAAAATGAACGTGACAAGTTGAATTCAAGGTAAGGGAAATCTTAACTCAATCTTCATTTATTGAGTTAAATATCCATGTCATAGGTTGAGATTTTCAAAAAGTATCTGTGAATGAACTATTATTTTTTTACAGTTAATATCCAATTATATTGGGTTTATTTATATTTTCACACATATTTATGTCATTTATATGTCTTTAATCTAATGACATGATCTTTGTATGGGTCTTTGTCTCAATCTCCTTTCACTGAGACATATTTTGATTTATAAATGACCTTATATTATATAGTGTATAACCCACCCCTTTTAATTTTAATTTCATTAAAAATTGTTCAAAAAAATCCATTTTTATGAAGCATTTTTCAAAATAACTAAAGGAGTTTTTCTTTTAAACAAACATAGCCACAACGACCATTCCACTACGAAGAGAATTATTTGATATATGGATTCCTCTACAAGCTGTGTTGTTTTAAAAATAAAATTAAATACCATATTTGGGGTGTTTTTAAAATGTTCTTGAGTATGAATTAATTATAACAATATATTGATATTATTTATTATGATTTCAATGTGGAAATGTTAATTTTCCTTTTATACTTATTCATCTGTTATGCTTAAATTATAGTACTTGGGAATTCCTTATGTATATGGGTGGTTCCGTGATAAACAGAGGGTGTGTGATCCCATGATATCTCACCAATTTATTGGGTAATGTGATGGAGGTAAAATTTAAGGTTTCTCCTAACAGATTTAGGTAATATACTGTGATGGGTATTCCAAACGTAACTATGAAGCATTCTCTATAAGGATTTGACCATAAAACATAACATAATCTTGAATTAAATGGATAATTTACATTTAGGATATTTTTAGGTTTATAGATTTACATAATTAGTCCACAACTATTACATTAGATCTCAAAAATTTCAATGTAGACACTTCTACTCAGTTTCAAATTTTTTCATAATCTAAAAACTCTTGAAAAAAAGAGTCATGTCTAGTTCCATGTTTGAAAAAACATGACATTTCCTTGATCCCATCCTTGACCCATATTCATCTTTAAGTCACGTGAAAAACATTTCAAAACATGGGATGAGCATAAAAATATCATTAAGGGTTATAAAATAAATAAATAAAACATTAGTCCATCAAAACATAAGCCTTTTGACATACCTCATGAAAAAATAAGATTTATTAATAACACATAGTAATCAAGAATCATAAAGGTAACTTATGGCATCCATAACATAATTACATTTTAGCTTTCACAACCACATATGGAGTTACATTTGGAATACCCATCACTTTATATTCCCAAAATCTCATAGGAGAACCCCTAAAATTTGTGTTCTTCATGTTACTCAATGCATTGGAGAGCTATCTCGGGCTAACCCTCCCTAGTTTTATCACATAACCACCCGTACACGTAAACAATTCCCAAGAACCCTAACATAATCACAACACATAACATAAGCATAAAGGAAATATAACATTTCTACATTTTCAATCATAATATATAAGTTCAATATATTAACATAATCAATCAATTATCAAAACCATTTTAAAAACAAAAATATTTAAAAAGAGTATATGATATTAATTTTCCATTTAAAAACATTACGTCTTGGTAAGTAAGCCAAAGATCAAATAATACTCATGGTGGCGGAATGGTCGTTATCACCCTGTACGTTAAAAAGAAACATTCCTTTTTGTATTTTAGTAAAATGATTCACATAGAAATATTACCTTTTAATGAAATGAAATGTAAATTTTTTTCATACACTGTATAAAATAAAGTCGTGTGTAAATAAAAATATGCTTCAATGAATGGTGATTGAGACGAAATCCCTTACCTCGTGTCTGACATGACCCGTTCGTTCTTTAATTTCTTGAATAATATATTTACGTAAAGTTATAATTTCTTAATAACCTTTTTCAAGTATATTATTTCTTCTATATCACTTATTACCATGTTATAAACATTATATAATCATTTAAGTTAATAATAGTCATTTTTCCGATATTAGGTACTTGAGTCAAAAAAAATTCTTATAATTACAAGTTGTTCATGTGGTCAAAGGTCCGTTATATGTAGAATGATATTAATGATGTATATGTCATATATATCATATATATATATATAGTATATATATTTATTTATAATAGTACATAACATTAGGAGATAAGAAAAGAAATCCACCTTTCATGGAGACGGTAAGCCGTAGATATGCATGAACGCTACTTTCATTTATATTTCATATATAATGGAATGAAAACAAAATTATAAATATGTATAATATAATTCATGTATAATTTCATATATAATTTCATTAACTACATCTTTTATACATTACACACATGTAAGGAATGAGTCATATCACTTTGAGGGGGTGGTAGTCCGCACTTCATTATGTAAAATTATCTTATTTACCCACTATGGACACTGTAATGGTATTCTATAAATGAAAAACATTGAAGCATAGAAACAATATAAATATAATATATATCACATATAAATATAGTACCACCTTAATGGCCACCACAATAGGTGGTAGGAGATATTTTAATAATCAACTTTTCGTGAAGCAATAGTTCACCGTCCATAGAATCAATATGTTTTTTATCCATTAGACGAAGGCGTGTGTAAGTGTAGTTATAATAAATCTAATAATAACAAACAAGAATAATTATTTTACTGTTTCTATTATAAAATAAAGTAATAAAAATAGTTTAGGGTGTTGGAGAAGTAAAATCAAAGAAATGAACTAAAGATAAGACGTTACCTTTAAATTGGGTACCACCCTCTGGCTTGAACCAAAAGGTTTACTTAAAGTGCCTTATGCCAACAGTAAGGCTTCTAGGAGGAATAGATGGATGTAGGGAGCTTAATTTGTTAGTGGTTGGATGAGACAAGGGGATCGTGAGGTTCAATTAGTTGGATATAGTTGAGGTCTTTTTTAAGGGGGAGGAAGGGCTCTTTAGGAATGTTTGAAAATATTATTTTATTATATAATTATTTTCTATTTATAATGATCCAAAACTAATTAATTTCAATGACAATATGACCGATGTTCGAAATAAAATCATACAATAATAATTGTACATGTTTTGGATATTGTTTTAATTTTTATAATCTAATTTATTTAAATCATTCATTAATGAGGTAAACACTGCATCATTATTGTGTCATAAATAATATTAATTATTTGATGTATAAAAATTATAAAACATTCATCAATCATGTAGGAAATAGTATTATCATTCAAATTAATATTTATATTCGAAGAGATAACTTATATAACTGCATGTAAAAATTGATTTACTATGAGATATAAATTTGTGTCATTTTTGTCTTTACTTTAAATTAATTAATATAACGTGTGTTTATCACTCCCATGTGGATCCATGGGGTCCCAAAATCAATCCAAGGATGACCATGTTCAGACCTGTATCATTTAATAATACTAGGACAAATGTTAGGGTAATTTAATATTATGTAAATGTTATTTTCCCCCTTATTTACCCAATTTATCCTTTAACCATGGTATATAATTTTTTTATTCAGGTAAATATTTAAAATGTATAATAATAAAAGTGTACTATTTACACAATTTGGACCTCCAGATTCCAAATATGGAATAAATTTTTCCAAATTCAAAACACAGAATTGGTAGAATTTAATTTAAAATTAATTCCCGTCATCAAAATAAAAAGCGTGTTTTTAAGTAATAATAACTATCAAAATATTGATAATTGTTTATGGCCAATTTCAAAGTAAAATTAATTCCAATGAACAAAATTGGATTAAATATTAAAAATTTAATCAAATTACACTTTAAAACCCTTTATAAATATAATCTAACCATATAAATAAAATATATCAAAAGGCAGTTATGAATTAAAATACATTATTTTTCACTAGTCATTAAAAAATAAACATTATAAGAAAAATACCAAAATCTCATCCAAAGATAACTTTGATGTCGTTATTATAAATAATACAATTATTTTATCATATAGAACTTATAAAAGTGACAAAAGTTAGATTTTAAAATAGTTCTCCATTAAAAGGTGGTAAATCAACCCTTTAAAGAATATTAGAGTATTTATAATTAAAATTGGATTCATTCACATTTTAAGCCTCTAACTTTTATTGGATAAATGTAAAAACATTTAAAAAACATATATAATCATATTTTAGTTAGTTATGTTGATTCCCTTCATCGCAAGGGCTATGCGCTAACAACCATTTTAAATAATAATATTATATTATTATTGTGCAATGTAAGACTTAAAAGAAACCCGTTGTTGCATACTGGGTACATCATCGAATACATCATCCCCTTTAAAGATAAATTAATACTTATTTCACAAATATTAATAAATATTTAAATTTCATAATTTTTATTTACGTGGGATGTTACATCCTTCCCCCCTTTTTAGACTTGTATCCCCGCAATTCTATTCACTTATCAAATAAATGCATGTATTTATCTCTCATAGAATTTTCAGATTCTCACGTTGCATCTTCAACCATATGGTTTTTCCACAAAACCATTACCTAATAAATTACCTTATTCCGCAACACTTTCTCTCCTTGGTCAAGAATCTAGACTGGTTGTTCTTCAAAATATATATTCTCTTCCAACTAAACTACCTTTGGGCTCAATACATGAGATGGACCTGGCATATACATTATCAACATTAAAACATGAAAAACATTGTGTACTTAGGATAAAATTTGAGGTAAATTCACTCTGTAGGAAACTGATCCAACTTTCTTCTGAATTTCATATGGTCCAATGAACCTCAAGATCAACTTTCCCTTCTTACCAAAATGCATCACACTTTTCCATGGATAAACATTGAGAAAGATATGATCACCTAACTCAAGAGAAAGATCCTTCCTCTAGTTATCCGTATAACTCTTCTGCCTGCTCTTATCTTTTCTCAAGTGATTCTAAATTAATTGAACCTTTTCTTCCATCTATTCTAATAATAATGGTCTTATCAACTTTCTTTCACCTACTTCATAACAAAAAGCTGGAGTTCGACACTGCTTCCCATATAATGCCTCAAATGTAGCCATCAGTATACTAGAATGAAAACATTTATTATAAGAAAATTCATCCAATGCACGATGTTGTTCCCAAATTCCCTAGAAATCCATTGAACAAGAACATAACATATCATCCAAAGACTGAATTTTTCAATCTAACTGCCCATCCGATTTATGATGAAAAGCTATACAATAATTTAATTCAGTACCCAATGTCTTCTGAAGGCCTTTCGAAAAGTTAGATTTATCCTGGGATCATAATAAGATACAATGGATAGGGGAACTCAATGAAACTTTATTATCTCTTTAACATATAATCAAGAATTTTGATTTAGAGATAGAGTATCTCTAATAGGAAGGAAATGAGAAGATTTAGTTAATCGATCAAAACTAACCTTGATTTCATTATATCATCGATATATCATTTGTAATCCCACAACGAAGTCATTGGATTTATTTTTCCATTTCCACTCTGGCACCGATAAATGAAGAAGAATCCCTTTGGGTAACTACCACTCTACTTTAACCTGTTTACATGTCAAACACTTCATAGTAAAGTTAGTAATATTTCTTTTCATTCTATCCCACCAGTAATAATCGCGAAGATCTCTACACATCATAGTACTAATAAGATGAACTGAAAAAAAAATATAATTATGAGATTAACATGACAACTCATTCTTCAAATTTGAATCCCAAGGAACACATAATCTCTACCCAAATATCAATACACAATCATTATCAATGTTAAAATCAGGAAAATTACCCTTCAGAACCAACTCCACCTTTTTCTACAACTCACTGTCTTCCATCTGTGCTTGATTAATTTCGTATGATAGTGATGCTTTCCCAAAAACATGAATCAAAATATTGGAATATCATGCACCAAAAACTTCTATGACAACGTTCATAAAGTTATCAATCAAAGGATCTTGTTCCAAACATATCAATGTTAATGTAGCATTAGTTTTTTGACTCAAAGCATCAGCAACTTTATTTTCCTTTGCTAGATAGTAAGGAATTGTGAAATCATAATCCTTGATTAATTCGAACCATCTCCTCTGTCTTGTATTCAATTATTTCTGAGTGAATATATACTTCAAACTTTTGTGATGATTATATATTTCACAGATTACTCCATAAAAATGATGCCTCCAAATTTTTAAAGAAAAAAACAACATTAGCTAATTCCAAATCATGTGTAGGGTAATATAACTCATGAGGTTTCAACTAAAGTTAAGCATATAAAATTACTGAATGATTCTTTATTAGGACTCAACAAAGTCCTTTCAATGAAGAATCACTATAGATGAAATACTCACCATTTCTAGAAGGCAGTTCCAAAACTGGAGCATTCAATCATCTTCTTTTTCAATTTCTGAAAACAATCATCGCATTATTTTGTCCAAATGATGTTAACACATTTTCGAGTCAATTTAGTCATTGGAATAGATAACCATGAAATATTCTCAAAAAACCTCCACTAATAACATGATAAACAAAGAAAAATATGGATCTCGTTTATATTTGTGGGTCTTGGGCATTCTTTAACAACTTTTGTTTTAGCAGGATCAACAATTATTCCATTCTAAGAAACAATTCAACCTAGGAAATACATTTTTGGCAACCAAAACTCACACTTACCAAACATTCCATATAGATTATTTTATTTTAAGGTTTTAAAAATAATCCTTCAGTGAATTTCATGTTCCTCTCATCTTTTAGATTATACCAACATCTCATCTATAAACACAACCACCAATTACCACACAATTCAACTGAGCCATCATTCCAAAAACTATTTAACCCTAATTCTGACCATTTTAGGATTTTGATTTGAAAGGTCATTTCCCTCTGTATGAATTTCTAGCACAACTTCCCTATTTACTATATGAAAAAACATTCTCAATACAAAAATAACGTAGGCAAAGCAGCATGGTAATCGCTAAATGCCATATCATTTCAATATTTACATAAATTAATTTATAGATATTAATTTTACAATATCTTAACTCCTAAAGTTGTTTAAATTGACCTCTTATACCAACTACAAGGACCCGACCTTAAAACATTACATAATATTTAATTAAATAGACCATTCTCATTGATGATCTTTTTATGTTTGGACTTTTAGATAATTAGGCCATAACTATTACATTACATTTCAAAAATTTCAAAGTAGACACTTCTACAAAGTTTCCGTTTTCTCATAAAATAAACACTCTTTAAAAAAGAGAGTCCTGACTAGTTCCATGTTTTAGACAACATGACTTTTCCTTCATCCCATCCTTGACCCTATTCATCTTTTAGTCCTGTAAAAAATATTTCAAAACTTGGGATGAGGATAAAAATCTTAGTAAGGGTTATAAAATAAATAAAGAAAACATTAGTCCATCAAAACATATGATTTTTAACACAACTCATGAAATAATAAGATTTATGAATGACACATAGTAATCACAAATCATAAAGGTAACTTGTGGCATCCATAACATACTTACGTTGTAGCTTTCACAACCGCATAGGGAGTCACATTTGGAATACCCATCACAATATATTACTTAAATCTCTTAGGATAAAAATTCACTTTTGCATCTGTCACGTTACCCAAAGCATTGTAGAGATATCTTGGGCTCACCTATTCTAGTTTTATCAAATAACCACCCGTATACGTAAACAATTCCCAAGAACCACAACATAATCACCACACAAAACACAATCATAATGGAAATATTAAATTTTCACATTGAAATAATAATACATTTGTTCAATATATTAACATAATCATTCCATTATCAAAAACATTTTCAATAAAAAATTACTTAAAAAGATTATATGATATTTATTTTCATTTTAAAAACATTACGACTTGTTAAGGAAGCCAATAATCAAATAATTCTCGCGGTGGAGGAAAGGTCGTTATCACCGCGTACGTTAAAAAGAAACATTCCTTTTGTTCGTTTAGTAAAATTATTCTTTTCAAAAGATTAAATTTTAGTGAAATGAAAAGTCATAGTTTTTTACACACAGTATAAATTAATGTCGCTTAAAAATCAAAACATGCCTCAATGAATGGTGATTGAGACGAAGTCCCTTACCTCATGTCCGACTTGACCCGTTAGTTCTTTAATTTCTAAAATAATAAATTTAAGTTAATTTCTACTTGATTAAGAACCTTTTTAAAGTATATTATTCCTTTTAAATGACTTATTACAATGTTATAATCTCTATATAATCTTTTATGTTAATAATGGCCGTTGTTTCGATATTTGGTTCTTGAGTCAAAAATGAACTTTTTATAATTACAAGTTGTTCATGTGGTCAAAGGTACATTATCTCCAGAATAATATTATGGATGTAGATATAATATATATCATATATATAATGTATATATATTTATTTTTAATAGTACATAACAATTTGATATAAGAATTAAAATGCACCTTTCATGGAGATGGCAAGCCGTACGTAGGCATGACCACCACCTTAATTTCAATTTCATATTTAATGGAATGAAAAAATAATGATAAATAAGTATATTATAATTCCAGTATAATATCATATATAATTCATTTTAACTCAATTCTTTATACATTCCATGTATGGCATGAACGAGTCATATCATTTTGAGGGGATGGTAGTCTGCACTTCCTCAAATGAAATTATCATATTACCCACTTTGGAAACCATAAAGGTATTCTATAAATTAAAATTAAAGAATAAGTGAATCAATATAAATATAATATATATAACATATAAATATAGTTCCATATTAATTTCCTCTAAATGTGGTGGAAGGAGATAGTTGAACAATCATCGTTTCGTGAGGCAGTAGTTCACCATCCACAGAAATAGTTTGTTCTTTACCCATTAGATGGAGGTGTGTGTAATTTTAGTACGAATAAATTTCTTAACAAAAAATATAGTATATTGAGGATACTAATGTTTTATAAAATAAATGAATAAAAAACGTTTTAGGGGTTGAGGAAGTAAAATAAAATTAAAGAACTTAAGAGAAGAAGTTACCTTTAAATTGGGTATCTCCCTTTGGTTTAAACCAAAAGGTTTTATTGAAGTACCCATTGCCTAAGGTAAGGATTATAGAAGTAAGATATGGATGTAGAGAGATTAATTGGGTCTTGGATGGATGATTCAAGGGGCTTGAGAGGTGCGAGAAATGGGTTATAGGTGAGGGATTTTTATAAGGGGGGAGGGGCTCTTTAGGAAACTTTGAAAAAATTATTTTATTATATAATTTTTTTTTTGTTTCTAACAGTTAAAAACTCATTAAAGTATAATATAAGTTGACTAATGTACGAAATAAAATAATCCGATAATAAATTTACAGGTTTTGGATACTGTTTTAATTTTTATAATCATATTTATATAAATCATTCATTAATGAGGTAAACACTACATCGTTATTGCATCATAAATAATTTTATTTATTTGATTTCTAAAAAATAAAAAAATACACCATGTAGGAAATAATTATAGATATAAAATGAATATTTAAAGTTTAAGATATATTTTTTGTATCCCCATGTAAATTTTTTTTACTAAAATATATATGTTTGTGTCATTTTTGTCTTTACATTAAATTAATTAATATAAAGTGTCATTGTCACTACCAAGTGGCTCCATGGGTCCCCAAAATCAACCCAAGTATTCCATGGTTGGAAATGTATCAACCAATAAGATTAAAACACATTTTAGGGTAATTTAATAATATTTTAATGTTATTTTTTACCCATATTTACCTGATCTACCCTTTAACCATTGTAAATAAATTATTTACTGAAATAAATATTTAAAATGTCTGAAATTAAAAGATACCAATTTATCGAATTCGGACCTATTGATTAAAAATATTGAATCGGTTTTTCAAAATTCAATACACAGAAGTGGAATAAAGTAATTTAAAATTAATTCCCGTCATCAAAACGAAAACCTTGTTTCTAAGAAATAATAACTATCAAAAGATTGATACTTGTTTTTGTCCAATTTCAATGTAAAATTAAATAAAATGACAAAAATTTGATTGAATGTAAAAATTATAATCTAATTACACTTTTAAAACATTTATAATGATAATCTATAAATATAAATAAATATTATTAAAAGGATGTTTTGAATTTAAATACAGTATTTTGTACTATTCCTTAAAAAATGAACATTATCAAAAAAATATCAATATTTATTACAATGTTAATTATGATGTCTTGATTCTATATAATAGTATTCTTTGTCAAATATAACATGTAAAAGTGACAAAAACTATATTTAAAAATGATTTTCCATCAAAAGGCAGTAAATCGACCCTTTAAAGAATATTTGAGTATTTATGCTGAAAATTGGATTCATTAACCTTTTCAGCCTCTAACATTTGTTGGATAAATGGAAAAACATTTAACCAACATATATAATCATATTTTAGTTAGTTATGATCATTCCTTCCATCACAATGACTAGGAGTTAACTATAATTTAAAATAATAATATTATATATTTTGTGTGAAATGTATAATTCCAAATAAACTCTTTGTTTCTTATCTGGTATACCATTAAACACAACATCCCATTAAAAGTAAAATTAATATTTAATTAAAAAATATTAATAAATATGAAAATGTCATATTATTTATTTACCTGGGTTGATACATACTCTATATGTGGCTGTGAAAGCTATAGTGTAAGTATGTGATGGATGCCACATGTTACCTTTATGATTTATGATTTCTATGAGTTATTCGTAAATATTATGATTTCAATAGGAATGTTGAAGAGATTATGCTTTATTAGTAAAAATTATGATTTCATTGATTTGAATGTATTCATGGACTAATGTTTTCCGCCTTTATTTAATATCCCTTACTATGATTGTAAGGCATATTCCATGTTTTTGAAATGTTTTTCACATGTTATATGGATGGTATGAGAAATAAAATACCCAATAATACTTTTATCAAGAAAAAAATTCTTATTTTTTATGGTGTTTTATTGTTGTGAAAGAAATTGGACAGGTAGAAGTGTCTACTTTTTAATATTTGAGATGTAATGTAATAGTTATGGAATAATTCTCTAAAAATATAAATCACAAATGATCCTCAATGTGAATTAAATTAAATTCATGATGAAAAGTAAATATTATGTAATGTTTAAGGCTAGATACTTACAAACCCTATACAGGTGTCTCAATACATTTGCATAATTTATATATTAGTATCCTGGTAAGGGTAAGGGGCCCAAAGAAGATATCCATGTTATAGAGCATGAGGATGGTAGTCGGTCTAGGATAGACGTTGGAGGATTATCATAGAGTTGTATTTCTTTATCTACTTGCAAATTATACGGTAGTTTAACTTCACACACTAGGATCCTATTTTCATTATTTGTATGAAACATGTGTCATTATGTTATTTCAATGTGATACTTAGGATTCTTCTTTCTATTTGGATTATTGTATTTTGATTATATTTATTATGTATAGTGATGAAAATTAGAGTATAATCTCCCCATTTACTATGATTGGACCTTCACCACTAGCCTGAAGCCTCTCACCTATGTCGTGGTCCGTGTGAGGGGTTGTGGCTATCTAGATCAGACCCGGTGGTTCGGGTAAATGTATTACTCTGCTGGTCTCTTTAATGTTTGTGATACTTATTTTCATTGATTTGTTCTATATCATTTTAATTATTTATTTATCCATGTATAAATTAATTTATTTATTGAAATGACTTTATTTTATATTTAGCATATTGGATGTATTTTCCAAGAATGATTAATAATTATTGACTAATTAAGAAAATAAAATCTATATACATTATTTATATAAATATGATTATTTACATATAAGGTTGTTTTATTGAAGTATTTTGAATATTTAGATTCTATATATTTTATTCAATTACGAATGATAATATTTTTATGGAATATTTATAATGAATTGTATTTCTAATTAAATATATTCTAAAATAACCAGAATTTTTTAAGTGATGGGTGGGAATTGGAAGTGTATTTCCAGTAAATGAATCAGTAAGTATCACAAGAATAAAAATAATGGTTATTTACTTGTATATTACAACATATAAAATAAAAAATGACTTGGATGATATGGTATGATGATATGTAAATTGAAATTTTTGGGAGGCAATAATGAAATGATATAATTATTCACAAAGTCATGAATTTATGTATTAAAAATATTGAATTCTATTTTCAATAATTATTATATTATTTATCATTATTCATATTTATAAAATATAGATATTATCCATGGATTAATATCACAATCATATTATTGATTAAATGTAATATTTATTGATTATATAATCCACCATATTTGTTATTCAATTTGTTTTCATAGAAGCTTCCAATAAAATATTTCCCTTACTGATGATTTTATATCAACATTTATTTTGATTCAATATCCCCAGGTTATAGGGAAGATTAATTCATATGAATTATTTATAAGGACATAATGCATGGAGTTTTTTGGGAAATTTTTAGGCTTTATTATGGAATTTGAAAATACAGGTATAATCAGTAAAATTTCTATTGAATGGAAAAGTCACAAGTCTCATTAAATATATATTTTTCTCAATAAAAAAAAGAGCTAATCAAAAAATGGCATTAGGTATGTAAGTTACTCAATCATTTCATTGATATTGAAATTATGTAAGGTCAAAATTGGGTTACTTGAATTTGTATCAAATCCATTTCATAAAGATTATGTTTTTTATAGGATCCTAGAGTATGTGTATGGGATACATTAGTAATTATTATATAAACACTTATATAACTTTAGTTATTTGTATATTATCATTTATGTATAATTTAAGAGTAGTATATTTACATTTTGTTATAATTCAAAAGATATTGATTCCATTTTTAATTCTTAATTTGAATTATTTTTAATGGATTGAAGATATTTGGAGATACATTTATGTGGATCAATAATTATGTTAAATTTCACCATTAATATTAGTATGAAATTTATTTTTTTGATCATTCCATAAAAAATTTAATATTTGGTGATAACCATTAGGCTAGTATGTGAATTTATGTCATGCAATTGTTTGGTATTCGGTGGAAAACATGGTAATCATATTTTTCTGGAATGTATAGAAATTCATTAGGAGTAAATAATAATTTTACGAGAATATAATTTAAGAAGATATTTACCATTATTTGGGATTATGGTATATATTTTCTAATGTGTATGTGAAGTATACTTTTTGTGGAAAAAATATTGAGTACACTTTTGGAAGTATATAAGATTTTGTTTTGTTTTATGTCATGAAGTGTTAGGTTATAATGGGAGAAGATTATTATATTCTAGAGAATACATTAATAGGGAATATAAATTTTTGTATGTGACTATTATTGACTACTTTTGTTCGGAGATACATGTTATGTTTATTTTGAATGAATATGTGATAAAAAATTTATGATACATTAATTTCATCTTTTTTTTAAATATATTTTGCTGGGTTTTTTGGTTAGTTATTTATAGAGTGATCTCTGTTAATTTTTTTGAGTTATTATTGAGGATTTTGTACTAAATATTTAATAGTTTATAACTATTTTTGTGTGTTTAATAATTATATGTGTAAACAATTTTATATTTAATATATAGAGATAGGTGTAGTAACATGTAAACCCTTTTATAGATATTTCGATCCGCTAAATAATATTAATTCTTCAATCATGAAAAAATAATTGTAGTAATAAATAATTTAAAATATGATATAAATAAGAGGAGGATAACCTCTTAATGAAAAAACAAGGATGAAATTGTACTTACGAAATAAAAATAAATGATGTATATTTTCTCATATTATATACCTTAATGGTAATATAATTACTAATTTAATGAAATATTATGACAAATCTATTTTTCACTATCTAGAAAATATCTCTTAGCTATCAAGGTTTTCTTTTGGAAACTCATTCAAAAGTATGAGTCTTATAATGATATATATATGGTTTTAAATGTATTCTATTAGAAATGAGCAAGTTTCATAGTAGTTACATAGAAACTTATTTTCATAAAAAGTATACAGTGTAATTTATTACTATTTCATGGTACAATTACATTTGAAAAATAAAAAATGAAACATTTTAGGACAGAAATTATTTATTAGGGTGGGGGGGGAGTAACACCTTTTTTTTTCAAAATGTGGTTCTTAAATAAATAATACAATGTTTGGTAAATAATTTTACACATAAATCAAACTAAAATTAGTCATTAAATATTACATTAAACCATTAATAGATATAAATATAGTAATAAATTATGATACCTAACATAGTATTATTTTTTTGTCTAATGAAGTTTAATGATTATTAAATAAATAATTAATGTGATAATATTTTAATAATTGAATGTTATAATGGATCTTTTTTATAAAATAAATTCATTAGTGTTTTTTATTATAATAAAGTGATCAATTTGAAATGTATTCAATATAGGAAATAATAATTTAACATACAATTAAATATAAATTTAAATATACTACGATTAAGAACATTTGGAAAAAAATATTTTTTTTTATAAAATATATTTTTCTTTGTATTTAATATTTTCGTTTAAAGTGTAATTTTTAAATTTTATAATGTGAATTCATGAAAATAATTAAATTTTTAGTTCCTCATTTAAAAATTATCATAAGGTTATTTTAAAGGATTTATTCTTAAAATGACGATTTTAGGTGAACAATGTAAATTAAAGATATTACACACACCGTAAATTTACAAAATAAATATGTTATATGAAATATTTAAATGATTTTAAAAATACCTTTTAAGACCAAATATTTATTTAATAAAAAAGATAATTCATTTAAAAATTAAATTTCAAACTTATAAATCATTGTTTTATATTTTTGAAATACAAAAAATGTATTTGAGGTAATAAAAACACTTTTGTTTTTTCAATTTTAATAATGTTTTCAAAAGGATCAATCAGTTTTTGGATATTTTGAAAGACATGAAAGTTAAATTGTATTAAAAATAATCCAATTAATTCCATTTGAATCATCATTATACATGATTTATTATAACATGTTTTACGCTTAAAAATGAATTTTTTAAAAAAAACGGGTTTTATTTAATATTGTGATTTTTTATTAAAATAAATTTTTACCACTTCTAGAATTTGAGTATTTGATAATTGATTCATTTTTAGGGATCAGTGTGTAGGAAAATTTTAGTGTGGTGAATATTATTTTTATTTTTAATCAATAGTTAATTTGGTTTATGTTTGTCACGTTCGCAAAGGATAAAATAGATAATGAAGGGATTACACTATGATATAAGAAAAAGAATTTCAAAAAAATGTTTATATGTGATAAACTGAGGGTATATATATCATATCTTATCTAATATTATAAAAAATAATAATTTTTTTCCACTTTCGTGAGAAATAAATTTATAATATTTTATGGTAATTCATATTTAATAATGTTACACTCTACTAACTTATAAAATGAATCCTCCATTACTCTCATATACACTCTCTATGTTCTCCAATAAGTAAAAAAAAATATACCAGGTACTCCACCAATAACCTTATCTACATACCATAGGATTTGGAATCATCCAAATCCCAATCCAAGAAGGTTCTAGGTGTAAGAAAACAATATTCATGGTATAGGTATACATCTTAACTAAATGCTTTCATGATTAAGTGTTCTTGTACCTCAATAAAATATATTCTAACCAAAATATTATAATTATATAAAAATTATTAGTATAACTAAATGTTATTATGTTGATGAAATATCCATTTTACTTCTCCTTTCCATCTAATAGGAAACAATAATGTCGGTCATGCGTACATACAGACTGTTGTTTCAATGGAGGGATGCATTTCATTTTTCATCACTTCCTTAAATGGATGTTTATAATGATGTAATTAGTAATTATATATTATATTTATGAAATAATTTTGATTATGTAATGATATTATATTATCTACCATCATACCCTCCCATCCATTAGAGACTTATAATGTCGATCATTTGTACAAGTATAAGATCACCACGACAAAGTGATACATCTTATTTTTCATCACATACATACATATATGTTTAAAAATTTTATTTAATTATAAATGTGATATATATTACATGATTATAATTTTTTATAGGGAAAAATTATTTCCAGAGTGAATGGATCTGAACCACTAAATAAAAACATACCTAAGAATTTATATAGTTAACACATAAATAATCTATTTCATCAATGAAATAAATATAAATAGGTAGAAATATGTTATTAATAAATTATATCCATAAAAATAGAGAAAAATATTTTTATTATATAGATGAATATAAAATATAAATTTATTATATAGGATATTGTGTTAGTCATAACAAATTGGGAATATAAGGTAAGGGTTTCTCATCTCAAATTCCCTTATTTGAAGCATGTTTTGAAATACACACACATTTCCATCACATGGTGTGTATAATTTATATTTTAAATAAAACACAATTATTCAATTTATAATCTTGGTAATTAATTTTCTATTTCCTATTTTTACTTTCACAAGGATTTTAATCATGTGTTATATAACACATAAGGAGTTTTAGACTCAATTTCGATTCTTTGAGACATGTTTCTTTTTGTGCACCATGATCTATTATATATAAGCACATATATCTCCATGAATAAATTTTTAAATAATAAATTATTTAATTAAATATATTTAATGATTAATATCTAGTTATAAATTTCAATTTCATTTGATTTGATTGTTTTCAAAGATGTAAGTGTTTACTTCAAAATTTCACTATCACTGAGATTGATTACGTTTCAATTTCAATTGGTAGGAAATGTATATTAAATCTCTCTAAAATTACATCTACATTGTTCTCATTTGCGTATTTGTAAGGGTTTAAATTAATATTCAATTTTATCTCACTTTGGATCTCAAAATCATCCAAAACGTTTTTATAGAGAGCATACTTTATTTCTACTTTTTCCCGAAAACTATTTCCACTATGTCTATATTTATTATTTTTCACCAATAAGGTACTAAAATAATGTAACAATATTTATTTTGGTAAAAACATATGATAATTTAATTTTTATTAATTTTTTAAAAAATAATAAATAGTAATGTATTTTGAGTAATTCAATATTGTCATTATTTACCAATGTGTGAACAAAAATTATTTTTTAATATTTTCTTTATGAACATCATCTCCCACAATCATGTTCATCACTCATTATTTATCTTAATTTCAATTTTTTGATGGTTTTTACAATTCATTATATTTTTATTATTTTTTATGCATTTTTCAAATGTAGTGAATATTATACATATAAAGGTTTTGAAAAGGGATTTCATACCACTTGCGTATATTTTTATCATCCAATCCACATTTTCAAACACAATTGTATATTATTTTTAAGAATAAATTATTGTAAATCATTTAGGAAATAATTTTTCAAAATTATTCTTATCATATTATTAAAATATTATTTAATGTCAAATTTAACTACATTTTTTCAAATAAGTAACAACAGATTAATACATGGTTTTTCTATGATTCACTTCAATTTTTTCTTTCTGTCTTCTTGAAGATATTAAGGAATTTAAAATAATTAATTTATAATTAATTAATGGTGTCTTTCATGTCAATGTTCATTATTTACATGGATGTATTCAATATAATATTTATTTATTTAGTTATATACAAATTTCTACCTATGGGGTAAACACCCAATCATTCATAAATTAGATTTGTAGTGTTTTCTATGAATGGGAGAACAATTATTCACAAGGAAAACATTGAAAATCTATATACTTTTATTGTTATATAGGTTAATTTTTTAATATAGTATGTTTATGAATTGAAGAATAATTAAATTATTAACATTTGATTCAATTTTGATACATATTTATTAAAATGGTGTATTTGGGGGAAATTTTATTATTCATTAAATATATAATGAATTCATTAGAAATGTGTATGAAATGGGTGGGATGTAGAAATATCTAGATCCTTAGTGTATTAAAAGTTTGAATGAGAACAATTAGAATGGATATTTCTCAGTTTATTCATTCCAATAAAATGAAAAATATATGGGTTCATAAGAATTGATGAATGGTAAAATTTTATGGTTTAAAAGCATTGAAAAAATAAATAATTATTAATTGAGGCATTGGTGATACAATTAAAATGAATGGATATTTTTATTCCATTATCTTGAAATTATTTATTATTCTCCATGTGATTAATACATATATTTGTCTATGGATTAATTTTATTTCAATGTTATTGCTTAAATAGGATATATATTTTTTATACACATGGTGATATTGTATATTACTTATAGATTATTAACAGATTATATTGCATGATTTCCTTTAATGAGAATTTCAAATCACACATTCGTCTATTTCTATTTCAATAGGTTATGAACATGTGTAAATAATATGATATATCGATAAGGGTGTAATGTTTAAAGAATATTTTGGGAATGGATAAAGGATTTTATTGAATATGAAAATATGGGTATAATAGGGAATATTTCCATTGAATGGTAATGTTATGAATTTTGATAAGTAGATAATTTTAATATTTTTCAAATTCTTTAAACCTAAATAGTTATTAGTTATAAAAATGACTCATTAGTTTAGTTTATGTTTTAATTGTGGAATGTTTAAATTGTGTCACTTGAGTTAGATTTAGAGAGAGTATATAAAGGATATTTTTTAGCAATAGATCCAAGAATATGAGTCTGAAAAATTACATAAACCCTCAGAGCTCATCCTTCAACCACTAATTATAAACCCTCTACCCTAAAAAATAATCCTTAAACCTTTTACCATTCACCTTAAACCATTAACAAAAAATTCTCAACCATAACCCATTATTCAAAATCCCCAACGCTTTAATACTTACACCTAAACCCTAAACCGTAAACCTAAATCCGTAACCCCGAAACTGAAAATAAAAATACAATAAGGATCAATAGAATTTAATAAATCTCAACCCAAAACTAAAACCCCTTCAATATAAGTACTATAACCTCAAACCCAACACCTAAACCAAATATTATTGACCCAAAACCATACATCATAATCCCTAAAACCTAAATAAACAACACAAGCCTATGAAAATTATCCATAAAACCAAAATCCACATCACATAAACATAATAACTTCACTATATACATTAAACATCTAATAATAAACCATAAACCCTAAAACATGAGTCAAAAACCCTTAACCCGTAACCCAAAACTCAAAACCCTACATCGACAAACCTAAATCCCAAACCCTAAACCCTACACCAGCAATTAAAAAACAGAAAAACCCATTCCTTAAACCTAATCATTAAACCCTACACCATTATATTTAAACCAAAATTCATTAAACCACAAACTTAAACCCAAATACCTATATTTTTAACTATAAAAACTACATATTTAATTCATGAACATAAAATCAAAACCCTTAACCTAAATTCAAAATCATTAAAAAAATATCCACAATTCTAGTATATAATCCATAAATCCTAATCACTAAATCATAAACCATAATCATGTGACATTGAACCCTATGTTAGGTTTTAGATGGGGATAAAAAATGGGTTTGAGAGTGTGGGGGTTGAATTGACTTGATACAATATTTTAATGGGAATAATTAATTATATAAAAGAATTACAAATGTTAATTTTGAGATGATAAATAAAATAAGATCAATATAGAGTGGTATGTATTGATTATTATATTACATGTTATAATTTTTTCCATTGTCTACTCTTATAGATCTCTGATCATTGAGGGATGAGAGACCAATTGTAACTTTTTTATTTTGGGATTCATAACCCATTATAATCAGTCATTTTCTGTAGGTGGTATTAAAACACTTGAATTTTGTGCAATGTTTAATAACCCATAAAAATTGACACTAAATAAATTTTGTCAAAACCAGAACATTATTTAAATTAGAACCCTTGAGTCAAAACCTGAATAGTCTTAATAGTAGAATATGGGATTCATAGCCCAAATTATCCATACATTAGAATCTTCTAGTGATAATGATATAGAGAGAATTATTTTGGTTTGGGAAATCCTAAACCAGCATTAGAGAATATATAAAATATATAAACATAATTTGAAAAGACAAAAATATAACTACGAAGATGATGTTTTAGAAGAACAATGATGAATGAGTACTAGTATTTCAGTAGTGGATCAAAATGTATCATCAAGGCTATCAGAGTAGTCATTTATATTGTTATTCCTTCAGAGATAATACATATGATAACATGTTAACAATGAATCACTTAATCGAAAAAACTTATAGAATTTGAATTCTGAATTTTTATCTTAATGAAATTCAAAAAAGAAATGTAATATTATATCTCATAATCTGTGTATCAATGAATGAGTCTGATGGACCTTGAAATAGTATTTGAATATTACAACACATGAAATAATCCCACCATAATTAAATAATTTATAAAATAGTTTCTCATTATTAAATTTTGAGAACCATTAATTTTTAGAGTTTTAGTAAATTTGGAAAACTATTATACAATATTGATCAAATTTCCACAGAGTGATTTTTTTTCAAAAAACATATGTACCTCATTCTACACTCTTATAGAACCCATGTAAATTATTTTAAATTATGAATTTTTCGACATTAAACTTATTATAATCCATAAAAATATAAAATAAGTATGAATAACATTTAAAATATATGATAAGGAATAGAATCTTCGTAAGTGATATAAAATTATAGAAATATTGTTATTCCTTTTTAAAATTCATGAAACATTGTATGGATTATTTCTATTTACATAATAATCATCGTTATAAAAATATTCTATTTCATTATCATGAAATGACCATCAAATCCAAATTATTCCTAATTATTTTATGCATGAATAAATTAAAAAATTATAATCATGTAATTCACATGGGAAATCATGAGAAATCATGAAAATAACCATTCACCTTAAGAATATCTTTATCATTCCTATTATCAAATTTTAATTTTTTATCTTATGAAATTAAATGATTTATTTTAAATCCCATATAATAAATTTAAAACCATTTAGTTATCTTTGTTATTTACCATTACAATATCCCTTAAAATAACCCTTATAGTGGAGTATACTTTTATGTTAACACCAACATATCTTTTTAAGAGTAACTTATATATTATTAATTCTATCCCTTTATATATTAAATTGGATGTAATAGTAGGCTCACCCAGTATCAGAGCCATATTATTCTCACCAATCATCATATAAAATATAAAATAACCATACCATGAATAAAAAACATAGTATCATTGACATTCTTCAAAAAAAAACCTAATAATCATTTTAACCCTTACGAAATGAACTTTCCATTTTCACATAATAATAAGGAGAAGTGTTGTTTCCTTTGAAAAATAAAAAAAATTCCTATAAGAATCAGAATAACACATTCTTTAAAAAACCAAAAAACCTTTTAGTGTAATCCTAATAACTAATAAAGTCTACGATGGTAGGAAAATGCAGTCATGCATTAAATAACAAGAGAACATTCTTTTTGTACATTTTACAAGAATTCAAAACTACATCTAACATAATTTTTTTTAAATGATTCATTTTCATCAATATTAAAAAATATAATCGGTAATATAAATAAAAATTATAAAAACATTTATTTCCATATAAGACATAAATAAAATAATTTTAAAGAGTTTGAATTTTTTTTACCATGGTTAAAAGAAAAATTTCTTACCTCGTGTCCCGAATAATAAAATATGTATTTTTACATAATAAATAATAAAATTTATGTAACTATCTACTTCAATTAGAATATTCTTGAGGTTTATTCCCATTTTATTATTAATTTTATTTCATTTATTAACATGTGTCTTTTAGTTACAATGGCAGTTACGTTTATATAAGATGTTTTGTGGTAATTTTTTCTTAATCTGCAAAATAAACATAGTGAATTGATAATGGTGAAAATTTTCACGGTTTAATATAATAATGTATCATAAACATGTTATAATTATCATTATTATAAATGTAATATAAATTTATAATAACTTATCTATGTTGGTAATGACAAATTAATTTCGTTATTTCAAGGAGATAGAATTTTGTACGAACACATAATAGATTTTATAATTTTTCAAATAGATGAAAGGGAAATGAAATAAAAAATTAATTATAAAAATTAATTATCATATTATAAATATAATATTTATACATGTAATTATTTCTTTTGAAAAACCATGTAAGGAAGAAATTAGAATAATACCACATCACTTCATGGAGGTGGTTGTACGCAATTATGCATAAGAAACATTATCATTTTCCAAATAGTGTAAGGTTATGAAGGTAGGTAATATTTTATATTTATATAGTAATAAATATTTCATAAAGAACATATATATTCATTTAATCTAATTTTCTTATTACTTATATGATGTGGAGATGAAAAATACACATTGCTTCATGGAGGTGGTAGTCAATACTTACACATAAGAGATGTATTAATTTCTTTTTGGAAGAAAAAGTTGATATAAAATGGTAAAACTAGAAATATTTATAACATTTAATAATATATCATATATATTTATGTATATAATCATAGTTTTGATAGTTTTTATGGATGAAAGAGAATAAATAAACATGATATAATTCCTTTAAGAGTTTTTACTTTTCATTAGAAATCCTCCGTCGTATATTGAATTACTCATTATAGGTTGGTATGCTAGAAAGAATAAAAACACTATGATGGTGTAAGGAGAGTTAGTAAGATATTTGGAAAGGTATTAGAGTATTCAGAGTGATCAATTATTGTGAATAATTGAGGAGAGGATGTGTCGTTTTATATTATTGGTGAGTGGAACTTTTTAATGTATTCAAACCATCTAAATATTAAAAATACCTATTTAATGGTAATGAAGACTAAATAAAAGTAATTTCAGATATAAAGTTATAAGGGTAAAAATAATAATAAAAAATATATTAAAAATCTTATTTTGTAACCTTACCACAAAGTATAATCCCTATATTAATCAATTTTTTCATTATAGTAGTGATAACAATTTACTGAGGTTATTATTCATTATTTCCAAAACTAAAATGAAAATAATTTTTAAATTATTTAATACTGATTAAATATAAGATATTAATTTATAAATATTCAATATTTAGAAGTTTGTAAAAATATTTTTTGTATAAAAATGAATCATTCAACGAAAAAATATTTTTCAAGTAAATGTGTTTTCAGCCTAAAAATGATTTTACACTAAAATAATCTATAATTTTGATTATTATGTAATTAAAGAAATTATTTGTATTAAAATTATATTAATTTAACATTTAAAATTATCAGAAAATTATTCTTTTAAATGTTTTGAAAATAAATAACCATTTTGTAAAAAAATTAATTTTATAAAATTTACCAAAAAATTCAATCCTTTTAGAAAATTAAAATAATCCACCATATAAAAAATTTGAAAATGATAATATCAAAAATTAATTCCATTTAATCAAAATAAATTACAAACATTTTGAAATCTATCTTCTTAATAACAATATATAATACATGGGAGACACCTTAGCAAAAAATTATTTATATTTTTGATTGAAAAATTACCTAAATTTATTATAGTGTATACTAATTCATAATATAAAAACATGAATTTATAAACAATTAAATTGAATTATTATAACATTACAAAATCCTATTTTAGAATTTCTGCCTTTATAATTTTATTCTTTACTTAAACTGGTTAGGGTATGATTCCATTATAACTTCAGATTCCCATTTATCTTATAAAATATTATGGGTTATGAATAAAAAAATAACCAGGCGAGTTACTATATTAAAAAAACATAATCTCTATGATTTATAATTTGAAATATATTATCCACATAATAAATATTCTATTCTAATTAAATTACTTTAGTGATCAAAATAAGAGAGTTCTAAGGAATATATTACCTAAATAAGAAAGTGGAAATACATCTTGGACAAATAGTTCATTGAGTTTGTTTTCCTTTCCTACCACAACACATAACACTTTTCCAAGAAGACACTTTAAGAAAAACATAACATCTTACCATAAATGGGTGATCTTTACACCGTTTTCTACATTAAACATCTTCTTTATTTTGAGTTTCTCTCTTATAGTGTTGAATCATAAGTACCTTGTCATTCATATCTTCCGTCAATTGTTTTCCTATCAACATTATCTCATGATCATTAACCCAAGAAGATGGATCTCGATACTAATTTCTATATAATTCCTTAAATCAATCCATCTATATACCACAATGAAAACTATCATTATATGAAAATTCTAATAATGAAAGATATTAATCCGAAAACCACATATAATATAAATATAAATCCCAAACAATTCTATACAATGTCTGAATTGTTGAATTTAAATATCTATTAGATTATGTATGAAAATATTTATTTACATTATACATAATACCCAAATAATTTTGAATTAAATTTAAATCATTTGATGTAAATATAGTATCATGATTAGTTACAACATATAGGGGAACTATATATAACCATAATACCCCTATAAGATATATTATATAATGATAATCCAATGACATATTTTCTCTAATTGGAATAAAATATGCATATTTAGTCAAATTATCAATAATAAAGTATTTCACATTATTACCTTGATATTTATTTGGTGATACCACTATGAAATCAAGGAATAAATTTTTCTATTTCCACTCCAGAAAAAGAAATGACTAAAAGAACCCCTTTGGTAGTTTTACTTCATCTTTAACCTATTTTTAGGTTAAACATTTCGTGGTAAAAATAGAAATATCATTATTTATTACATAAGAAAATTAATTCCCCCAATGACCTCAATATATCATGATACTACACAGATGAAAAAACAATGATCTATGACATTCATTCAAAAATAAATTTTTCAACTAAAAACCATTCAAAAAAGATACACTTTTTCAATGTTTAATAATACCTTTTCAATATTATGGTTGGTCAATTTAATTTCCTTAAACAAATTAATTTTCATTAAAAAAGTGACATTCCATTGATACGTTTTAATTTCTTTTCCTAAGGTCATTATATTATTACTTATGAAAAAAGAGTATATGTTCTTAGACACCCAACATCCATTCCCATATTTATTTAATAAACATCTAAAGGATTATGTTCAATATGTATCATGGTTAATGATGCATTCTCATTTTGAATATTGTTAAAAAATACCCTATTTTCATTACCTAGATGATTTTAAATAATGTAATCATAATCAATTAATAGTTTTAAACATCCTATGTGGATCACATTCATGTTTTTTGTGGGAATATATATTTTAATAATTTATGGTACATATATTTTTCACATTTTACCCAGTATAAAATATCCCTCCAAATTATTAATGTAAAAACAATCACTATATGATCATGATCATGTATTGGATAATTATGATCATGGATATGAACTAGTGTAAATCACAATCAATTTCTTAATTATATCTCATCAAGAAACTACCATTTCCCTTCAAAGAATCATCACACAAAATATCGAAATATATATTTAAATTTAAAAAGGATAACACAAGAATATTTACCGATTATATTTTCAATTCTTGAAAAAATTCCTCAGACTCCATTTTCCAAAACAATTTGAATCACTTCCATGTTAATATATATGTTAATCTCAATAATGGAGGATGTTTTTCAATAAAATTTCTATAATAACTCATTAATGCTTGAAACAAAATCAAATCTAGGTCACATTTAATGGTCTTGGACACTATTCCACCACCTTTTTTTGAAGGATCAAAATTTATCCCATCATTAGAAATAATATGACTATAAAAAAATAATTTAATAAAAAAATAATTTTGATAAAAATCCAAAAATTGTTATTACTTTTAATGTATGTTGAATAATCCTTAAATGCTAATTATATTTCTCATAACATTTATAAAAACTATATAATTTCATCGATGAATAAAAGGGAAAATTTATCTAAATTTTGATGGAAAACTCTATTAATAACACCCAAAAATTCATCATGTGAATTCATCAACCCAAAAGGCCCGATAATATACTCATAATGGCTGTACTTATTCTGACATGTCATCCTCAACATTTTCTTTTCCCTTAGTTTTAAATGTTGGTATCTATATTTTAGGTCAATCAATTAAAAATAATGACCACCATAATTCAAATAAAAAAATTGATCAATATGAGGAAACAAATACTCATTATTGACCACAATGTTGTTGAGTGATCTATATATAAAATTTTAAATAATAAAAAAATTATGTATCTAACAATCAAAATAAGTAAACCCCAAGGTAAAGTGATATAGTGGATCAAACCCATATCATGTAATCCTTGTAATTAATTATTGAACTCTCATATCACCATTAGAACGATTTGATATGTATGATTAAAAATACACATAACAACATAAACAAGGCCAAAAATAAATTCAACATCTTGTTCAGGATTAACTCTTGAATAAAAATCAAGATATACATATAAAAATTCATTTACCAAGGGAACATCAACAATATTAATACTCATCACTTTTAAAATGTATTTGTAAGATAAATTTTACCTCAATATGTAAATAATTCATCAAGTTCGTGATATGATATTAATGGTATTAACTCATTTATATATAAAAATTGAGAATCACTCTAAAAATTGAATATAAATTTCATAACTCTGAAATCTATCTTATTAGGATAAACTTAAATCCAATCCATCCATATTTTCAAAAGATACTCTACTATGGAAACAAAACAATATATTTAATAAAAATATCCATCGATAATCATACGAGGATTCATAAAAATAATTGTAGCTTTATTATATAGGATATTAGTATTGAAAATAAATTTATTATACCCTTATTCTTATGGTATTGAAGATATCTATAAATCATATATTTCTTAAAACACACACTTTCATAATGGAACATCTAATTTATATTACAAAATTTAACTATATGATTATAATATTAGGTCTGACCATTCCCATTTCACATTTCATTGTTATCACATGCTAGATATCTGAATTTAAACCCTAGTAATACTTTAAATATCTCATAATACATTGAGTAGAATTATTTTTACCCCTATTACCATAAGATAGAATCATAATTTTATTACCTTTTGATTCCACTAATGAATTACTACCCATTTTATTCCAAACAGACCACTCCTTATCCATATTGATATAAATAATAAACAATCTCCAAATATACCTTCATAGAATGTCCAAATATTTCATCATAACATTCAAACTAATGAGTAACAAATACCTATCACAAACACGGTTTCAATCCTAAATAAAATTGATCCACTATACTATCATATTACATAATAATTTGTTTTTGAAAACTTAGAAAATATAGTAAAATATTATTCGTAGGTAGAATTTGAATCTTCCTTATACTATAATTCCAAGTGTTTCCTTTCCATTATTTTTTGGATAATTTTAGAAAAATATTTATGAATGATGCGATACCTAAATATTGTCTACTCTAGGAAATCAGAATCATCTTTATCATTGGTACTCTATATTAGAGACCACCACCAAGTTATTTCACCTTCAAAATGATAAACAAAATGAGTTATATTCTGAATATCTAAATATCCCACGTCATCAAATGTCTTCTCAAAATTGTGATCCATCCTTCAATTACAATTGGGTATGATGATCCACCAAATTCTAGAGAGAGTAGTTTTATGAAATGTTTCACTATGGAAACGTTCTTTTATAGATTTTTTAGTAACATCCTATCATGGGTTACACAATTTATAGCATGGATCAATTGAATTTACCTAGCCATAAACTGCACAGTTCCAACACAACCATTCTAGGATGTTGATTCAAAAAGATATCATTCTCTTGTTTCCTTGTTACATTAATTCACCATGGTTTCTCTAATGAAAAAAAATCATAAAAGACATGAATTAGATTAATCCACATGTATATCATCAAAAAATCTCCTGATGTCATCAAAAAATTATAATATATTAAAATTATATTTTAATATAATATTAATTTCTAATGGTATCTAGACCATATCCTTGAACCCAACTATTACATCCAACAAACATAATCAACACATAACTACCTAATTTATTACAATGGTTTACCAATAATATACATTCAAGGATCATTTTAATTTATATTTTTAAATAGTTTAGACAACCATTACATAACAATGAGGTCATTTCCACAAGGTTTTTTTTCAAAAAAATAGGTTCCTATTATTAAAATCATGTTACAGTCATGAAATTTCTTATCTATTCACGTTGTATCAACATTAAACATTCAATAATTCCAATAAATACTTACGACCTATGAAAAATATTGTTAAATGCAAAATGAGAAATAAGACTAAAAAGGGATATGAAAATATCAATCCTATTTTATCAATTTGAAAATTCATGGGAACTAAATATAATTTTTATTTCTTTATAATATAAACTTTGAGCTCAAAATAATCGTTTCCATACAAAATAAATCCATTCCAATGGCGTATTGTTTCCTAATTTTTTTAATCCTAAATAAAATAAAAATCATAATCATGAATTTTACATAAGAAAACATGAGAAATCAGGAAAAAAACCATTCACCTATAAAGACAATAATGATTATTTTTTTGATTTGTTAATTATTTACCATATAATATCAAAATATTTACTTTAAAACAAATATGAAGCATTCAATAACATATATTAATCATAAGAAATTATCTATATAATCACCATTACATGAATCCTTATAATGGAATAATATTCTTTGTTAATTATAACATCTCTTAGGAGAAACTGATATCCTACTAATATATTAACTTTATCCAAAGTATTGTAGAGGTGAAACGGGACCAACAATCATCAGAGACATATCAGGTTCAACCATTATAATATAATATGTAAAAGAACATATCATGAATAAAACTAATATTTTGTTTCAATTTCATCATGAAAATAAAAAAACTCCTTCAAAACATTATGGAATGATCTTCCAATTTTCAGAAAAAAGTGAAGAAACATATTTTTCAATATAAAAATCATAAAAAATGAAATATTTCATGATGAATGTGAATACAAACATCAATAAAAACCACAAACTAATGTAGTAATATATTTATACATGATAATGACTTTGATAGATGGAAAATTAAACCTTGTGGTTAATTTTAAAGAACAATTATTTTTTCACTTTTTATGTTAAGTGAAAAGAACGTAATACAAAAAATGATTGAAAAGATTATTTTTAATAATTTATATTGAAAGTGATTTTTCATATAAAATAAAATTATAAAACAATTATGTATACATAAAATAAGTATAATTTTTTTATGAATAGATAAATCGATGAAAAATAACTTAAAACATATAAACAATGTTTTTTGAGGAATTATACATTACCTCATATCCTAAATCGCCACATATGGATTTTAACATTCAGAATAATAAAATTATATTTAATATAAAAATTCATAAAAAATTTCAATAACAATTCAACTTTTATTATTCCTTTTTTATATCATCTATTATCTTGTTTAGTTTAGTTACTATGATAGTTATGATTTTGTCAGATGATTTGAGGTTGTTTGCTTCATAAATTGCAAAATAACTTTGGTGTGATGACCATGGTTAAAGGGGTCAAGGTTCAATGATATCAATACTCATAAAAATGTTATAATTATCATATTTATAAATTTACAATACTTTTATTAACATAATTGATTGGTTTTACTGCACAATATTTGATAACTATTTTATTTTATTTATATTTGAGTCTCATTTCTTTTTGTCACTTTTCTGGTGGATTTTCACTAACATTTGGTGTAAATTAGAATGAAATTAATGTCACAAGATTTATGAACATAGTTTTCCATACCAAGAAAAAAATATGAGATAGAGTATATAGTGTGGATAGAGGTATTCACAGGGTCAGCACATGGTTGGTCAATCTGTTGGGCCTGCCCGTGCATGATGTCCAGGAGCCCAATAGAGGGTGAATAATAAGTTAATGGATTATTGTGTGGGAAAACATCATGGAGTTCCTATATTAATAAAAAATGTAATATAATTTTTCCCTCATTGGGTTTAACCCCAAAATCTCCTCCCCTCTCCTATCATTTGGCTTGTGTGGCCCCTAAGATTTTCTCACTTGGGTTCTCTTCCTCCGATAGTGGATTATTGCAGATTATTAAATATTTGGATATAATTTGTCTTGGTAAATCGGGTCTATCTATTTCTTCCTTTCCTTAATTCAATTTTACATCTTCATCTCTAACACTATAAATGTTTGGTGACGTTGGGTACCATATGGAATTATTTTGAGGAGTTATTTTTCTATTTTAGGCTTCTATTATACCAAGTATTATTTGGTCTTGTTGTGGTGGATTTAAGAATCCATTTTTCTAGATGAAGATTTTTGAGGGAGGTGGGACCACAAATTCAACTTTAATTATATAACTATTATTTATTGTAATTTAAAATGCATGATTTGTGTGTTCTTGAAATGATATGATGTAAATCAAGTATATCACAAGAAAATAAATTAATTATATTGTACTTTCATGAAATGTGAAAGGCCTTCTATCTATTTTAAATTTTATTTAGAATATTTTAATAATACAGGATTTTCTAGAGTTTGTAGAAATTCATGGTTAGTAATTTAAATTTGTTAGTTTAACTGTGAAGGGTGTTTTTATTTTCATTACATGATATATGATTTAGATTTATTAAAAACAAATTGAGTGGACTAATTGATAGTTTTTTAGTGACATATATAGAATGAAAACCCCACTTGATACTTTCCAAATGGTATTTTAAAATTTATGTCATTAGTTATATTGATTGTATAATTATTCATTAATGTTCATATGTTCTTTAAACACTTTTATAAAAATTTCAGTGATTTCATTAGAGTGAATAATGGTTGAGGACATGTCTTGTTTTTATAAATCTATTATATGTATTATTATGTAGTATTTTTTTGACTCAACTCTATTTATGATCCATGTAAATATTGGGGTGTCTAGGTTGGATTTATTGGTTCATGTAAAAAAATAGATAATTATCAATATTTTACATGTTTCCCTGAGATTGATTTCAATCTAGTTGTCTAATGTTCCCCTATACTAGGATAGTTATGCATATACATAGTGTTTTTGAATGTTTATTGTTTTCCAACACTAGTTTTAATTATTTATATTATATGAAATTATCCTAGAACATTCCCTATATGGATATTTTGTTCCCAGGGTGTGATATTTCATAAATTATTTATGTTTGAAAGAATTATTCAAATATTTGATATATTATTTGCAATATATGATGTTTAAATGCATCTTTTGAAATTTCATTTGGTTTTTTGGAATGAAAATACAATGATTTTACCTCATTTTTCACGTGGATTTGAGTGGTTTTAATTTTTATGACTAATGATACATATAGAGACCCATACATATCATATATAGATATTGAATCTTACTAGATGAGTATTAACTGAATTTTAAAAAATAATAACACCTGCTAATTGTAATATTTTAATGTCTTTGGAAACTGAGATACATAAATAACTAGTTCTTAAGCAAACTCAATCATCTCCTACAAGGTTATTCATAACTATCTCCCTTCATAGACATATCATACATAATACATATATTCATGACACGAGGAGAGGAAACATGATAAAGAGTGTGCCAAGATGACAAATAAGGGTAATCGATGGAGATATCAAAGATCTAATAAACATAACATTAACATAAGGGTATTAAAAAACGATCCTAACAATTAAAAATCCTTCCTTGTATAACATAAATCATATTCCTGAGTCATGGAATAATACTTAATAGTTAACAAGACATGAATCATAAATAACTTGAAGAACATGAACTATGAGAGAAAAACAATGGAGTAATATATGAGTTTGTGGCATTCAAATATAAAGAGAATATCATTTCCATAGTGGTCAAGGATTATTTATATGTATATTATAATGGATTAGTTTCATCGCCAAACCAACATAGTGTCCTTGGTTAATTATAAAGACTATCATAATGGATTGAGATCACTCCATGAACAATCATGAAAGTTAAGGATGGTTCCTAAATCAATTCTAGTGGTCATAGTTACTTATTGAACTTGATTTAATCTCTATTCTCTTCTTATTTACCTCATTTTATGTCTATATTTTCCCAATGCATTTAGGGGATATAAAATTCTAGGCCCGTATACTATACAATGAAAATATAAAATATGTGTTACAGGAGAACATAAAAATTCTTCATATCTGATCCTATGAAAAGAAATAGTTTTCATAAATGTTTCATCATATCATAACCCATGGAAATATAAAAGGATTTATAAATACTTACACACTTCATCATAGATTAGCCCATATAAAAGGAATGATATCCATATGAATCTCATAATCATAATCATAATAACAAAATAGACAAAGAAAGAATAAGGATTTTATAATTATATCTTATACCTATAAAATCACAAGCAACATCAATGGATGATACCATGATGAAAAATTCCATTAATAGAGAACTATAAATTTTTGTTTAAAATATCCATTTCACTTTGAAATAACCATTTTAAAATAAGAAAATCTAACATATATTATGGAAAAAATTCTCATAAAAAATAATAATTGAAAATTTTAATTTAGTATTCAAATCATTGATTAGTCATGGTGGCCTAAAATTCTGTTCATTCCATATATGTTAAAATAAAATATTTGTTTCAAACCTTTGTAGAAAACTAATAAATTACCTCGTTCTATAAATGAACAGAAGTTTCGTTTTAATTTTTTTTTAAATTTAAAACATGGGAAAAATTACATTAAATAATTATTATAGATAAATGAAAACATTGTTTAAAACTTATTTAGAGAACATTGATATAGAAAAAAATTGGGTTTTGATCTAACAGAGAAACAATGCCAGTTTTTTTAAAAAATTTTTTTTTTGGAATCTTGAGTACCCTATTTTAGTAAAATGAAATGAAAACATGTATTCTAATGAAATAACTATTTTATAAGAAAATAAATTAGTTTATTGAGTGTTTTAGCATAAAATTTCATCATCCTTGAGATAATCATAAACAATCTCTATAATTAATGAGATTATAACAAAGATCCCATGCCACATTGGTTTAATTTGAATAATAATCACATTAAAATAAATAAAAATATATGGATATTTAAATTCCCATAACATTCATAAGAAACACCATAATTTAATTTAATGGGTAGTATATACACCATATATAAAACAAGTGGTGAATTTATCATGTATTTCATAGAAATAAAAGTGAGATGAAAATCCATTTCTATAGGTCAAAATTCCAACTTATATGTTCACTAATCCTTTATAATAAATATTAGTATAATATACATATATTATATAAACATAATAAAAAATATAACACAATATATTATTTAATTATAATATTTTATAATCCATTTTTTAACAATTCTTGATTAAAATCACAATCTTAAGTGATATCTGTTTCATTTATCATGTATGATTTGGTATGATAATACTGGTCTACATAAATTGATCTTGGTTACATAATATAAATAAGTTACATCATGATATTTTTAAAATATAGATTCATTATATACATAGTCAATTTTATTTATAAATTTATATGTATAAATATTAGTCACACCATTCATGCAGTCGACAGACAATACGTACGCATGAACGTTGGTCTCACTTTTCGATGGATGAAAAGAAATGAAGTTAAATAAAAAATAACCTATAAGAAATCATTATTAAATAAATAAATATATATATATTATATTAATTAAATATATACTCATTACCATCCATGTAAATCATAAGTGGTAAATGATTCACATCACTTCATAGATGTTGTAGTCGAGACATATGCACGAGCGACATTATCATTTTTCAAAAAAATTTAAGGTGAAAAGGTATAAGATAAATTATAATTCCTTAAGTATAATTATATCATAATTATCATATATAAACATTAAAACCATCATAATAACCATACATGAAATATTTTAGCGTAAAATAAATTGTATCGCTACGTAGAGACGGAAAGGCATACATTCGCACGAGTGATAATTGCACTTCGCATTTGATGGGAAAGAGGGTGTATAATGGAGACTCCAAAGTCATAATAAAATTTATGTAAATCTAATATATATAATTTTTTATTTTTATTTAAATAATATAAAATTATATGAGGTAAATAAGATGTAAAAAGTAAGTGATTGTGTTAAGGAGATAACCTAATCTTTAAAAAAAACTCCATTATATCTTCTCTAAAGTATCCAAGGTTTTGTAATTTGGTAAGACCATGAACTTTATATTTTCCATAATTATTTTTATAATGGTTTTTAGTTGGTTTTAGTTAATATATAATTCTAATGTGGTTTGGGGAATTAAATGGATGGCCTCCCTTTTATTATATAGGGGAGGGGAACTCTTTGGATTTCTTAAAAGATTAAAATCCCAAGAAGTAATTATATATACCAAATGCCAAAAAGTATAGGTATTAGAATATATGATATTATGTGTTTGATATAACATTAAAAAATTAATATATGTTTAATTATATTTTAAAACATATCATTTGGTTAAATCCCTTAGTTAACCTATTTTAACATTAATACTGAAAGAGTAATTTTTACTGTAAAATCGTTATAATTAAACATATAAGGAAAAAATTTGATGATTAATTGATAAATGAATAAATTTTAAACTATAAATTATCCACATTGGAAACTATCATGATTATTTTTATTTTTAATTAATTTAGTAAAATATTATTTTGATAAAATAATATTAATTTCATCTTTGACACTATTCATAAACTTTGATATACATTAAATATTGAAATGTTTTAATTTGAATATAATCCTTTTAAAAAAGCAGATATGTTATATTTACAATTTAAAATTCATATAACTCTATAATAAACTAAAATTATATTACTTTTAATTTTTTTAAAAGTATTTCTTTTATTTTTCTAATAATTGAATAAATACCACACTGATGTTGCCTATATATTTACGGTAATTATATAATTTATAAAAAATAATAGTAATTTAGAATAATTAAAATAGTTACATTAATCAAAATATATACATTTATATTCAATAATATCATGATTTTCTCCCAATATGGGCATATATAATATATTTAAAACTAAGAGAGTGACATTTTTTTTATCTCTCTTGTCTTTAAATATTATATTTTTCATTTTAATTGAATAGTTTCCATTAAGGAAATTTGTATCAAGAAATAGGTGATAAAGGAAGAATTAAATTCTTCCAATAATAATTAGTATGGAATATTATGACCTTAAGGCATAGTATTAATCTCTATTAACTAGATTTACCCTTTATGGAGGAGAGAAATTTTAGTACAGTTATTATTCATATTGTGAAAAAAATTAAATTATTGTTTTTATAAAATTTAAACCAAATAATTTAAAATATGGAATCCATTTTGCAAGATTAAATATTTATAAGCCGATGAAATTAATTTTAAAAATAAAAATGAAAATTGTGACGAAAACTGCATTTCAGAAGAAAAAAACACATTTTTAAGCTTAAAATTGGTTTATTTTTATCCCATTATTATAAATAAATAAAATAAATGTAATTTTTTTATTGAATATGTAATATATAAATTTCAATAAAATAATTATCCTATAATTATTACTTTAATTTATTATGATAAAGACACCTTATGCACATAAAAGTAATTTTTTTTAGAAAAATGCATATTTTATGTATAAAAATGATTTATACCAAATTAAAAGATAAAATTTATTAAAACTTAATTTAGTATATTATTTAAAATATAATATAACTAAATTTAATTTTTACCCATTTTTAATTAAAATAGATCTTTATATATGCTAGAAATCATTATATTTAACTATTCACTGGAAGAGAAATCATTTCATAACAATATGGGAAATATACCTATGTTAATTTGGAAATGACGATTTAAAATAATCATTACCTTTTATCAAATTATTTCTCAAAAATTTATATAAATTAATTATAATAATCAATCTAAAAATAAATAAAAAACCTTTTTTGAGAAATAGTATTATCAAAGCATAAAATAACATTATTGAAAATTTAGTGCTTATTTACTATGAATTAATCAATAAATTATAATTAATTATAACCTTTATATTTATTTCATAATATGGTTAATCATATTTATACCCATAATTTAATTTCTATGTTAAAATGGATATATTTTAATTATAATATTTTGTTGACTCTTCATGTATAGTTATATGTATCTTGTATGCTATTGAACACAATCTTCGTTTGAAATATTTGGGTGTTACATTCTCTCCTCGTTTAATAAATTATACCCTCAAAATTTGTCTCGGTCATAATTGTTTTAATATATTAATTTTTTTATTGAATCTCACATCATACTAATGAATAATAAAAAATTGGTTAAAAAAGGTATTCTGCGAAACATAAAGCTTATCTGAAATGACCTACAATTGGGTTCCCAAATACAGTGATCATTGGTGGAAAGTTAAAATAATTGTATTTAAGAGAAAAATTATTCCTAAGGACTAGAATATTTTTATAGAGAACATGGTTAAGTGAAATTTAATGATCACATCACAATAAATCTATAATGAGTGAAAATTCCATTTATTCCTTAGAAGTTAATACAAAAGAATATCATTTTTATTTCAATAACCTTTCCCTAATTTTGAGGAATTAATTTACTCGATAACATGATAATATATACTTATTTTATTTTTTTCCTTATCATAAGAACAATTTCATCCTTTTATTTTTCTGCAATATATTTTTAGTTCACATCTTACCTCGGAAAATGAATAATCAAAATGAATTTTTCATAACTAAAGAACTAAAATTAGTTGTTAACTAATCGTATGTTCCATAAAACTATAAAAATTTATTACAAAGATCTATATATTTTTACCAAAAAGAAAATGATAAAAAATGGTTATCCAATATGCAAAATATATAATTTAATCTCAAAACCCGTATCTAATGTTAAAAATAAACTAGTCTATAAAAAAAATTTAATCCCCTTACAAAACATTTTTATCCAAAATAAAAATCTAAAAAACATAGAAATAAGATTAAAAAATTTACAAAATCAACATAAGATTATTAAAAGAAGTATTAAAAATAATCTTTTAGAATCACATTCCAATTATATTAATACCATGACCATATATTCTCATAAAACATTGTAACAAATTAAATTACCAGAAACCCTTAATGAAAACCAGAATGATTAAAAAAATTAACTCTCTCATTATTGCTTAAATTATTTCATAGATTATTGAATGTATTCGATAACTAAAAAAAATGATTTCCACCATATCTAAGATAACATAATATTATTTTTCATCAAATCACTAATAAGTTTTGTAGTTATCAATACTATCCCATTTACTTTATCATAATAAAACCTCTCCTAATCTCATTATTAACGCAACATTATAGACACATAATATGTTATCTTTCCCTTAAACATATATTCAAAAACAATTACCCTTACAAATAAATACATTTCTTTGAAATTAATACCATTAAACACATTCATGTAAATCCTTTATGAAAAACCTATACAGGTAAATATATTAATGTTTCATGGAACATATCACCATAAATAACATCATAAAAATAATTCTTATTTAATACAATTCTTTAATTAAAATATTGGAATGATAAAATAATTATACTTAAATGACCATTACAACATATGGAATTCCTTGTTACATGAGTTATCTATTTTATTGTGGTATTAAATTAGATAATTCACATGTTACGAGCACATAATTAATTGACCTATAATTATTAACTTAGGATGAAAATCATATTCCCCATCAAAATATTCTAGTTTTTATTTGTAATTACATGATCTTTTCTCTTATTCTCCACATATAAAACATATTTTTATTCCTCCGAGACATTACATTGCATAGTTATTTGAATATTCTTAATATATTGGAAACTAAATCTCCCTTCCTTCATGGTCTCCACTACCTGAGCTCTCAGTGTACACCATCCTTATCTTTTTTGGTGATTCCGATAGTTAGTTGTGGTGGAATTTTTAAATCATATATAGAGATAAATTATTATAAATAATCATAATATCCTTCACTCAAGTCATTATCCCATTTGGTTTCTAATTTAAAAAATTTCCATCACATTTAATGTTAACCTAGTTCTTTCTGGTTCATACCATTAACTAAAACCAAAAATCATTTTGTGAGAAATAATAATCATAGTTGTTAACCACAAAATAAAAAAAACATAATTTATATGATTTATAAATCTTGGTTCATTCATTTAAATCTATGAAACCCTAGATTTTATATAAATTAATTCATAATCAGTATTCAAAGACATCATTATGTATTATAAAGAGTATGTACATTTCAAAAGAAAATCTCTTAAGAGTTTTAAACCATGTCTGTAAAAAGACCCATTTTTGTGTAATAGATGATGATGAATTCAAACCAAATGCACCATTTTCATATTTATTACCCCAAGAAAAACTATTATAGATCCACATCCACTTGTTGAATCCAAACAGGGATGAAATTTCATGTAATCCACTTTCCCTATCCTTAACCATAATCCCATGATATTTTCCCTTAATTGTAGTTATTGTTAGACTTATCCCTGCAATTCTAACTAAAATATTCTCATCCCAGTTCACATGTTTTACTAAAACTATCCTTTTATACAAACTATATCGCCCCATACTCTTTAATAATATATATTATATCTTAATAGATTAATATTCAATTCGTTTTATAAAAAACACAAATAATGTTGTAAATTTATATTATCATTGGAAACTATGGTACATAAACAACTAGTGCATATGTTAACTTCATCATCTCCCATTAGGTTATTCATAAATATAACACTTCATAAATAAATAATACTTAATACCTTTATTTATAACATGGGGAAGGTAAACATAATAAATGGTGATATGGTATTATCAATAAGGGAAAAATTGAAAGATATAAATGAACACTTAAACATAACATGAGCATTTGGGTATGAGAACATGTTATTATAATTTTAATCCCATTCCCAACATAACATATATCATAATCTTGAGTCATGGAATAAAGATTGACATATTATAAGACAATAATTTTTATGGAATAAATGAACATTAACCATGAGAGCATTACACTTGAATAATAAATGAGTTTGTGGCATACTGACAAGTATAAAAAATCATTTCATTAGTAGTCCCAGTTCATTTCCAATATTGTCATAGTAGATTGGGTTCAATACCAATATTATAATAGTGGATTAGGTTCACTACCCTAACCATCATTGTATTCAATGTTCACTCCAAAAAATAACATTTTGGACATAGTACCTTACTGAACTGGTTTTACTCCCCATTACTGTCCAATTTATCAAATGAGAAATTAATCATTCCCCAATGCCTTGGAGTACTATATAATTCCACGACATAATATCAAAATATTAAAATCATAAAATTATTATCTACATGATTATAAAACAATCATCACATCAATGACTATGATAGTAAATGTGTTTCATAATCATTTCATCACAGAATGAATTAAAGAAAAGAAATCGGTCTCATAATTCATTCATCACTTCATCGTAGCATAATCCATGGAAAAATAATAGTTCCATAAAATAAATATCTTCAATAAAACAAAACATCAAAAGAAATAATAATTATTTTAAAATTTCTTGATATCACTGGTAAATCCTAAGTAACAGTAAAGGTTGTTATCAAATATGAAAATTATTTTAATGGATAACAAGAAAATTTATTGTGGAAAATTATCCATTTCATATTGAAAATAATTTTTTAAAACATGAAAATTTCTAAAATATTATGGGAAAAAATTTATTAGAAAATAACTATGTAAACATGTAATTTAATCATCAATTAATTTACTAGTCTTGACAGAGGGATATTTTTTTCTACCCTTATATGTTGAAATAAAACATTCCTTTCACACTTTTGTAGAAAAATTAAACAATTACCTCATTCCAAAAAGAAATATAATATTATTATTAAATCATATTTTAAAAAAATGGTAGTAATGACATTATAATATAATTATATAATAGTAATAACTATATTTAATTTTTTAGAGAGAATCTGGTTATGGATGAAATTTTTTTTTTATCAAATAATGAAATAAATACAATTTTCCTTAAAAATAGTTTTTGGTATCTTGAGTTATTTAGGTTGGAAAATGATATGAAAACTTATATTACTAATTAATAACAAGTTTAGAATAAAATTAATGAGTTTATTGAGAATTATATCACAATATTTTATCATCCAAGACAAAATCATAAACAATATTGATAAACATTGAGATTGTATCATAAAACCATTATGATTTTTGTAACAATTTATCCATAAACCCCCTGAAAGAAATAAAGTTATATATATTTGTTAATTCCAATAAATTTTATAATATGTATAATCATATCAATTATTGGGTATTATACACACTAAATAAAAGAAACAAGTAGTGAGTATGGCATGTGTCTCAATGAAATAAAATTGAGACGAAATTCCCTTACCTCGGGCCCAGATTCCTCTATATGTGTTCGAAACTCATTTATAAAAAAATTGTTATATTCATCATATTTTATAAATCAATAATAATATATATAATACCATATATGATTTAATTATAACCTTTTATCACCCATTAATATACTTATTTATATTAAATTTTATATCTCTTTTTCAAGTAAGTTATTGTTCAATAGTTTTGGTTAATGTTATTTGATAAAGGATACATTATGAATAGAATTATGAAAATTATTTTAAAATTATATATATTAATTCTATAAATATATATATTCATCCCAAAAAGTTATAGTAAAAAAATGAATTACATCGGTCGTGGATGTGGTAGGCTATAAGTACGCATGACCACTGTTGTCACTTTTCAACGAATGGAAAGAAGGGGAGGTAAATAATAAATAAGCCTTACATAATCATTAATAAATCATATATATCTTCTATATTTGCTAAATCATCCATTTTTACAATCCTTGTAATACATGAATGAAAAAAATAACATCTCTTTGTGATGGAGGTAGTCCACATGTACACATAAGTGACGTTATCTTTTTCCAAAGGATTGGAATGTAAGTAGGTAGATGATATATTATATTTACATAAGTGAATTAGTATAATAATTATCATATATAAAAATTAAACCCATCATAACCACCAAAAAAAAAATATGGTAGTTAAAAATAAATATTAACTCTACATGGTGATAATATTTCATGCATACAAACATGTGATATTTTCAATTCCAATTTTATGTGAAAGAGTGTTGATAATGGTGATTGAAAATTCATAATAATATTTTTGTATATTTATTATGATGAATTTATTATTCATGAGAAATAAAATATTATTGTAGGTTTTAAAGAATAATTAAATAATAAAGTGATTTGTTTATGGAAAATACCTAGTCTTTGAAAGAACTACATTTAGTTTCCTCTTAAGGATCCTAGGGTTATTATTTGGAATAAAGAATCCTCCTGAATGTGGTTGAGTAATTTTAAAAAGTTTTTTTTTCAGGGGTGGGTTGATATAGAAGGTTCAAAGTAGTCTGAGGTAGAGAAAGGATGGGTGGCATTTTATAATTGAGGGGAGGGGCACTCTAATGAATCATTAATAAATTAAAATATAATAAATTAATTATCTCACCCAAATGAATCCAAAGAAAACATGTATTAAAAGATAATATAGGATGGGAATGAAATAAAATCATCTAAAAATTTTTTTATAGGCTGATGATATATTTTAAATCATATTGATTACTTTTACCCATTAGTTAACCTATTGTTATCATTAATTATGATAATATCTTTTTCACACTTAAATGGTAATAATTTTACATAAAATGTGTAAATTAGCTCATAAATGTAGAATTTAGGGAATTTTACACCATATCATTTCCACTTTTCCCTCTTTATTTTTATTAATTTTTAAATAATTTAATAAAAAATTATTTTGATTATATATCTTTTATAACAGTTTTGAAACTATTAATTTAATTTGACTTGAATGTCATATTGAAAATGTTGGGATTCAAATATAATCCTTTTTTAAAATAAACAATTTGTAATATTTAACTATACATTCTATAAAACACTATAAATTAGTCAAATTATATTTTATATAATATTTGTAAAATCATTTATTTTATTTACTTAATAATTTAATAAATATCCCACTGACATATCCTAAGAATTTAAGACAATTATAACTTTTATGAAAATTAGAAATAAATTTTCATCAAGAAACTTTTTTGAATCAGAATGTATACATTTATATTCTTTCATACAATTCTTTTTTCCCTATGTGCCATACAAAAGATATTTGATAATAATATATTGACATTATGTATATTTTTTGCTTTAAATAATACATAGGCCATTTTAATGGTAATATAACCATGAAAAAGATAAATTTTAATCCTATGGTGAAAATGATTGATTCAAATTCATCAATTATGAATTATTATGAAAACTTATTTCCTTATAAATTTTTTAATCAATATTAACCCAATTTACCCTTTTCTAAGGTGACAAATTTTACCACATTTATTATTGATATTAATAATAAATCAAATGAGACTATTTATTAAATTTGATCCTCCATATTCCTATTATGGAATTAGTTTTTCAGGATTCATTTTCAATAATAATAAGATGTTAATTTTAAAAATAATCATGAAAAAAACAATGAAAACCGATTTTCAGAAAAAATACATTTTAAGCATAAAATTTGGGTTATTCCTATCCAAATCATAGAAAAATATTAAACCAAATTTACAGAGTTTTATTAAATATTTAATATATAAATTTCATTAAAATAATTAACAAATATTTAATAATTTAATTTATTTTGATAAAATACATTACATGCATAAAAACATATTTTATGAAATATGCCTTTTACAAATGAATTTTTTTAAACCAAATTCAAACATAAAATTCTTAATTATAATATAATTAAATCATATAAAATTTAATATAGTTTATTTTATTTTTATACAATTTTAAAATAATAAGGAATTTTTTTACATTCATGAAATATTGTATTCAATAAAAATAAGAATAATTCACTATTTACTAAAAAGTCTTTTCATATAAAATTACTAGAATTTCAACATAAGATAATTATGATATAAATATTTCATAATGGAAATTATTTTTATCAAATATATATTATAGTTGAATTAGAAATTTATAACAGTATTTTACCCCAAAAATAATTTAAAATATATTTTGAACAAATAATATGCTCAAACATTAAAATTAATTTACATAAAATCCAGTTCCTATTTTCTATTAATTTATAATGTCCCCCAGTCAGAAAATTTCTCACATGGCCTAATCGTGTTGGTTACTAGATCACAAGTGTTCCTCCATGTATTCTAATGTATTCAAATTAGCAGCGGTCTATGGGGAACATAGTATGGAGATTATACCCCATGATATAGAGTTTTAATATAAGAGGAATAAATATCAGATTATCATAAATAGTGAAAATAGTATAACAATTGTAGCTAACTAAATATTGTATAAAAATTAATTCAATGATAGGCCTGAATGTTTCTAAGTGTGAAGATGAATGTAAAATAGAAAAATGATAATATAACTCAAAGAAGACACCTAGGACATCCGTCCTGATTTCAATGTCTGTTCCATATCCACGATCCAACCCATATAGTAAACAATAATAAAAAAAAGTTCATTTCCCCTTTTGAAACCCACATCCATGTAATCTTATTAGGTACCAAATAGAGTCTCAAAATGGGAGTGAGTAATGCTCAATAGATCGACACCACCATGTCTACACAAAACTAGCCTGATAGTAAGTGCATGAAATAATGAGATAAATATGAGTATTAATTAATTTTTTTAAAAAAACGCCAGGGCCGAAGGTTCATTTTATTATTAATGAAAATCAAAGACCTCTTTTTAACTGGGTGGAGGGAGACCCATTACATAGCCGGAATGCCTAGTGGGATTGTATCCCATTACATAGCCCGTAGGCCCAATTTTTTGACCCAATTGCCATTTTGTGAATAGTAACCCGCCTGCTTCAGTACCCGCATAGTACTGCGTCTGTTACAGTCCCACTACATTACTACTACAGTACTCTGCGCCGAATGGATTTTGAGCCCCAATTTTTCATGTAGAATCATGGGCTATTTACCACTATGCCAAACCCCAACTACAGTATTAATTAAATTATTAATACCTTATAAGAATTAATGTGCTTTGGTATTATTACGAAGTAACTTTGAGAATGCAGAATCACCCTTCCTCTTATAACAAAATTCAACGGCATAATCACATAACCAAGGAAGTCCCTCTTTTTATTAATTTCAGTATAATATGGAAAATCCCTTTAAATTCTAATTTCTGCATAAATAGGACAATCCCTTTATATATTCATTTTATCATAACCTAGAAAAGCTATTTATATATAAATATTATTATAACCATACAATCCCTTTATATAATAATATCATCAAAATAGGGAGAATACCTTTATATAGATATTTCCACATATCCATGCCATCCCTTTATTTAATCATTTTATCATTTCAATACAATATGAAGGTATCAAGTTAAATTTCAATAACAAAATATTCCATATTACAATGTGATCCTATTATATGAAACCGCATAAGGTAGCATGTCATGAAAATTCATGTCTCAACCCATTTTCCAGATCATTATCTTTATTGGTTAGGCTGACCCTACCCATATCTGAAAGCTAGGTATCTACACTACGAACCACAATGGGTCAAGTGAGTAGTCCAAACACTTAATTAAATTCAACCATTAAATTTATAGTTAATACATACACTGTTTTGGAATGATCAAAAATTATTTCACACAATTAAACAAATAATAAAAGACCACAAGGCTTTATAGTACACAACATACCTTTATCCATATAAAAAATAAATACAAATGTATGTATTAACTAAAAATCATTAAACAAAATAATTTTTATGATGTGAACAAATTTTGTGATTTTTAAAATTCTCATGAATTGTACCAGTTCACAACATCTACCTATTAAAATAATCACATCATGTAACTGAGTCACTATGTGGAATTCTTCAATATGAATATTCTATAGAAACACATAGACAAGAAGACCCAGGTCAACCCCTTCCCCCGAAAGAAATCCTCTTAAGAATTATTCGCCTTTATAACCGGAATAAAATAATTAGAATAATCATATTTTCCAATCCATTAGATCATTTTACCTCATATAGAGCTGTCCATCCCCCAGAGAAAAGGATTAGCCACCATGGTTTACAGAAGAAGATAAACCCAACTAATATTAGTATAAAACCCTTCTCTTTATTGGACATTAAACATGATTTATTACATAAAAATGTACTTATGGAAACTCCATGAAATGAGAGGTCTAGTTTCTTGGGAAATTAGAAACATTTCATAAAAAAATAATAAATGAAATACAATATCTTTATTTCAAACTTCTTTTACATGACCAACTCATTCATTCATACATAACACAGCATGGGATAACCTGAGGACATATATACGAAATGGGTGAGCTATAAAGCCCAATAAGGTAGTAAACATGGAATAACATGAAGAATAAAATAAATGTTAGGTAATAGGTATATCAATGGATCATAATAGAAACATCAACATAAAGGCATGATATATCATGATTATAATAACATGGAAATGTGGCAATGACATACAACAAGATATTCGCATGAGACACTGCTCATTACACATCGATTAACATGATTGAACCATCATTTCACATGAATAAGTGTAAACATGTATTATAATGAATAAACCATCATTCCACATATCGTAATGTTATAATGAATATTACCCATTTCATTGGAGCGCAATCAGGGCACAACCTTCATAATCATTTCATTTTCATGTTTTAGTGTGCCACATAGATTAAACAACATAGAATCAATAAACAACATTATATGTTACACATACAAGGAATGTCGAATAAATATATGTAAGTCCCATGTAAATAAGTACATGTGCATAAAGGTGAATAACCATGATAGATAAATTGTTATAGTATACACTACACAATTTTTTTTCATGGAAAAGCATGGCGCAATTTTGGAAACATAATGATGTCAAATTGAAATTCATAAAGTGGGTTGAAGAGAGAGAAATGGGTCTCTCATAGTTTATTCATGATATGTTCTGAAATGGGATCATGGATAATAATATACCAATATATGAAACTGAATTTAGATGCCTAATATACAAGAAACACCTGAATGGAATAAAGAAGAGATAAATACCTTACATAGTTTTGGCATGGTAATGGGTACACAATGAAGGAATTAAGGAGAGATAAAGGGGTCTCTCATCATCGAAACATAAGTATGGAATTATTACTATTGTTTAAAATCATACCGCCACATTTTTATTTTAAAATAAAATGGTATAACAACATAATGAAACAAGGATAAAAATTATAAAGGAAAGAATCTGTTACAGAAATTTGTTAGAGTAACTAGTGTACATATGGGTTCATAATAGGGATAAATGAGAGTGAAAGAGGATCTAATCATTTTTAAATCAAGTGGTAAGTAAGTAGGATATTTTATAACACATCCCAACAGAAGAATAATATTAATTAAAGGACATGACATGAATATAATGCTTGATAAAAGTGGAGGGTGGAAGAGCCCTTACAAGAGTGTGTGACTAAAAAAGCATGAATATGGGACTCATGAGATATTGGGGAACTTTTTGGGTATCCAATAGTGAGAATAACAGAGAAGGTACATGATACATGGATTTTGAGTGAAGAGAAGTGGGATCATGGGTGGTTTTATATAAGAATTAAGAGGGGAATTATATAATATTTCACAATCTTAGGATTTTGAAACCCATAGTTTCTCCCAAAGTCTTTTATAAATATTAGTGAAAAAATTATTTTATAAGTCTAATTTATGAATACATTAAAATATTTTTTGTGATTATTTGGACGTGAGTCACACCCTCATGGAAATGAATTTAAAATCATAAAATATATTATTCATTTTGGAGGATTCACCATGGAATTATAAAATAACTCAAATAATTATAAAATTAATATATTTTAAAATAAAAACTTATATTGTGCCTATAATTCCAATTTTAGTATTTATTACAGAATTTTGGGGTAAACATGATTTCATAAAACACATATTTTATTTATACAGATTTTAATTTTTACCCAAAAATTTGTCTATCTAAAAAAATTATGAAAAAATAACTATTTGATAATTTCAAAATCTTGATTCCAAAAATAATATCCATTTTATCTAAATAATTTTCTATATATGTGATTTTTCACTATTAAAATGAAAACCAATATTTATTGAAAATTCATGGGTTTAAAAAAAAGTTTTCAAAATATAATAAAAACTACATTGGAATTCATAAAAATTATATAATCATTTGTTATTAATAAAATTTATTTTAAAAAATATTTTATTATATTACTAATTATTTCATAAATTTATTATTTCCATAAAAATAATTCATTAAAAATATCCACTTTCAATTTTATCTTATAAAAAAATAAAACCCTTATCAAACTGATAACCTTAATATATAAAAATAATGAACATATATAATAATAATTCAAAACAGTTTTTTATAATATTATTAATTAAAAACATTTTTTAATATAATTATGTATATATTTCTCAAAAGTACCATTTTTAACTGAAAATGAAATTTATCAAATTTGTCACTTTTTAGGAAAGAATATTTTCAGAAAAGAATTGATTGAATAAGAATTTTATTTATAAAAAGGGATTACACATCAAGTAACCAATACATTATTACATAACCTCATATAACACACATGTAAGACCTAAGGGTGAGGTGTGCGATGGTGATTGACTCTTTGGCAGACCCATATAACATCACCCGAGTGGTAATTTGTATTAACGTTATATTCTCCCATAGACGATTTTGTTCATGATAAATCTGTTGAAGCACGAATTATGATTTTTCAAGAGTGAATCCTAGTGATGCTACCTCGTTTTTGAACATTGAAAAATGATCTTCTTATGGATTGATTCTACTGGATTTGGAAATCTTCTAAATTTTCTATGTCGAAATGATTATTTTTTAGAAATATTATATTTATATCTGTTGTGTCATCACTATTCAATGGATATATTATCAATGGTAATGATATATAATAGTCATTTAAACCCAATAAAAAAATAAAAAAGTGTTCATTTATTCCCATAAGACATTAAATGAAAGTTAATTTTTTTCATAAAATATTGTGTCATTATAATATTCCTCAAAAATTTCACCCATGAAATTTCCTTTTCCCACACTACTTAATATGATGGTAACTCTTCCTCATCATTTCCTCTGGTTCCCACATTTCTTCTTCAAACTTCTACTTTCACCACAACACCTTTATGAGGGACATCATCTTATTTCATAGAAATTTTTATCTATGATCTAAGATCTTTAATGGATTATCATTATAAGAGAGGTCATTCTACTATGGTACCACCTCTGGATTGGGTATACGTGATGGGATAGGTATTCACATCCTCAAGAGTGATACATAGAATACAACTTTTACATAAGACATGTTATGTGGAAGTTCTAGTCGATAGGAAACTACTCCAATGCGATCAAATATCTCCAAAGGGACTATGCAACTTGAACTAAGACTTTCATTCTTCCAAAATATCACATCTCTTTTGCATGCTGATATGTGAAGGAAAACCATGTCTCCAACATAAAACTCTAGGTCTTGTTGTTGGTTGTCAATATAGCTGTGTTGTCAACTATGAGCAGCTTAAATGTGTAGTTGGATGGTCTTAACCTTCTCCATTATTTCATCAACCATTTATGGACCTAGAAGTCTTCACTCCCTAACCTCAACCAAACATTCCGGTGTTATACACTTCTTCCCATAAATGTCTGCATAAGGATCCATTTGTATTCTTGAGTAGAAATTATTTTTGTTTGAGAACTCAATAAGAAGAAGATGATGATCTCATACTTCTTTGAAGTCCATTGAGCATGATCTCAACATGTCCTCATGTGTTTGGATAGTCCACTATAATTGAAAATCATTTTGAGGATGATAAGACGTACTGATGTTCAACTATGTATTTAGAGATTGTTGGAGACTCTTCTTGAACAAATAGGTGAATCTTGGATCTTGATCAGATAAAATTGATTGGGGTACTCCATGAATGATTACCACTGCTTTGGTGTATATATGTGCCAGTTTATCCAATGAGAAATCATCTCAAATTTCAATAAATTATTTAGTAATCTTTGTAAAAAGATACCCAACAACCCAGGTATCATTGCTTCATTTGGATGACTTTAGAAGATAGGCGAACAATTCCATGGAAATGTTCTCCAATTTCCATGTTGGTATGGTTAATGGTTGCATAATCCCCGATATTTATGCCTCTCAACCTTCACTTTCTAATATACTAAAAACATTGATGTATACTCAGGGATCTCCTTCTTCATGTTTTCCCATAAAAAATGTTGTCGAAGATACTGATAGATTGTTGTGTTTCTTGGGCGAATAGTGAAATTCAAACTACGTGCATCATCCAAAAGTTCTTTATTTGAATCCAAATTTGATGGAAAACATAGTATTGAACCAAATATCACAATTTCTTCTTCATTAACATTGAACTTTTAGGACTTCCTTTTTCTGATAGTTTCCACTTTCATCGAAATTCCAACACCATCCTTTTGAGAATCTTAAAAACTTTCCAAAATAGCGGGATGAGAAATAATTTATGAAAGGATTGATTATGTTACATTCTTTATGATTCCCATGTGCATCATTATCAAATCTAATAACTTTAGATTCTTGTCAATTCTCATCAATGAAAGAGTTGATGGATAATTTCTACTTCGAGCATATGCCACCTTATTCGCAATCCTAGGGTGGTAATGGATTGAGAAATCACTGTCTTTGTTAAGATCTAACCAAATTTTTTCCACATATTCATATCTTTATGTGTGAATATATATTAGAGACTTTTTTGATACGTATATATTTCACATATTTTCTAATTGAGAAAATGCCTCCATATTGTCAAAGAAAAGATCACTGTGGCCAACACCAGATCATTTTTGGGATAGATCTGATCCTGAACATTAAGTTTCCTTGAAGCATATGCAATGACATTTTCTTTTTTCATCAACACATAAACCATTATATTCTTTTTAGCATCACTGAATTCCATGAAAAGTTATCCAATTATGGGTTTTGAGAGCACAATCATAATGATGACCCAGAATTTCAACTCCTTGAAGCTCTCTTCGGATTCATCATTACAAGAAAACGTGAATCCCTTATGAGTGATCTTGTTATGGGGATTGAAAATCATGATAAATTTCTCAAAAATCAATGATAATATCCTTATAACCTATGAATTCTATGGATATCTGTCACAGATGTTGCCCTTATCCATACCTCAATTTCATTTTTATTTGATGGCAACATAGATATCCCATTTCTTGTGATCATATTCCCAATTAATGAGAGTTCATTCAACCATAATTCACACATTTTTAACTTTTCATAGATATTATCATTTTCAAGGTCTCTTGTACAGTTCTTGGACACTCCTAATGCTCTTCTATGGTTTTGGAGTAAATTAGAATATCATCTATAAAGAATACCACAAATTTTCAAGGTAGTCTCTAAAGACTATATTCATCATGTCCATGATTATTTCTATAGAGTTATTGAGTCTAATAGGGATTATTATTAATTCATATTGCCCATACCATGTACGAAAAGCAATCTTTGGGATATCCTCTTTCTATACACTTACTTGGTAATATCCCAACCATATATCCACCTTGGAGAAGTATTGTGCTCCACATAGCAGATTCATTAAGTCATCAATTCATGGAAAAGGATAAATTTTATTTATCATGATTTTGTTGATCTCATGATAATAAATTCATAGGTGCATTATCCCATCATTCTTGTTGACAAAGATAACTGGTGCTCCACATAGTGAAGCACTTGGGTTTGTAAACCCTTTATCCAGATTCTCTTGTAGTTGATTATTTAGATCTTCATTCTCCAAAAATTTCCATTATATACAAAGTATTTGAAATTGATGGTTACCTATGTATGAGATCAATCAAGAATTCAATATCTCTTCAAGGATGATGACCAGACAATTTCATGGGAAACACATCTGTGAATTCCCTCACAATAGGCATGTTTTCAATGATGGTTCCTTCCTTAGCCTCAATCATCTTAGTAAGATATGCATGCTGATAGGGCATAAATATCCATGCTTAAGATTATGGTTCTAAAGAAGATCCATCCTCCTCTTTCCACTTTTAAATAATCAGGGGTCGATTCTCTATATGTAGAGTGATTTCCCTCACACTGTAATTTATGTTATCTCTATATAGGAAAAGATAATCCATGCCAATAATTTCATAAAATTCTACCATAAGGATTATGAAAATGTATAATGGGAAGTTAAATCCCCAAATTTGTTTAGGTGTAAGTTATATTCAATGGATTCAATAATTTGCTCATTACCTATTCTCACTGATATCGCTACTTCCATGATTTGTGGTGGTGCTTGGATTATTCTACTGAACATTAGGGATATAAAACAATAGATAGAACTATGTATGATAACCATGCCATTAATCTTTTGATTCTGGTTCTACATTACCTAATATAAACTTTGGGATGTGTATTTTAGACTATTAAAAACATAAAGAGGAATATTATGACCAAATAGATAACTTATAAATTACATTTGTTTCCTTAACATATGAATTTATAGGCTTTAATCTATGTTATCTATGATATATTTCCTAACATACATTCTTATGGATTTTTTTTATTATTATTACCCCCTTAATAATGGTTAATAATAAAATTATGAATTTACCCAAGAATATTCCCCAGGAGCGTCGAACCAAGGGTCCATCAAAGCCCATTGTTGGGCACCAGTTCCCGTTCAAGTTGACCTCAAAGAAGTGTTTTCTGATTTTAAGTCTATATTCAACTGTGCGACATCCATATATACATATTCATATCCATAAAAGGATATATTTTATTGATTAACTAATTACTCAATACCCACAAAAATAAAATGATTATTTCCTTATAGTAAGGCTTCATTGTAAGGCATTCACTAGAGTTTTATCACCCTAATCCCAAAAATAACAAAACCTATCCTCTAATACCAACTATATCAACCCTTATCTTTATTAAATAGTTAAACATGATTTATTACATAAAAATGTAATTAACAATACTCTAAGGATCGAGATGTCCTGTGTCTTGGGAAATTAGGAACATTACATAACAACATAAAACATGAAATACAACATTTTTATTTCGAACTTCTATGACATAACCAACTCATTCCTTCATACTTAACACAAAATTGGATAACCTGAGGACATATATAAGAAATGGGTGAGCTATAAATCCCATTAATGGAGTAAAGAAGGAATAACATGAAGAATACAATACAAGGTTGGAAATAGGAATATAAATGGAGAATAAGAGAAATGTTAACATAATGGAATGATATAGCATTATTATTATAATATATAAATGTGGAAATGATATAGCACATGATATTATCATGATATAAGGATCATTCCACATGAATTATCATGAGTAAAACATTATTTAACATGAATTATAATGATTGAACCCTTATTTAACATGTATTAGAATGATTAAACCCTTATTTCACATGGTTTATCATGATTCTAAACATTACCCAATTCATTACAGTGCTATCAAGTCACACCATTCACAATCATTTTGTTTTCATGTATAAGTGTGCCACATAGAACATACAACATTGATTGACTAAATAGAAAAATTTATTCCATGAACCAGGAAAGTGGAATAAATACATTTATGTCATAATTAAATATGTTCATGAGTATAATGTTGAATGTCCTTGATAGATTAACAGATATTGTATTCATTACGTGATTATTTTATCATTGAAAATCGTGGCACAATTTCGGCTGCATAACAACACCAAATAGAAAATTGTAAAATTGGTTGATGAGATTGAAAGGGATATATAATAATTTATTAATGTAATGTTAATTAACAGGATCATGTAACATAATATCCCTACACATGAAAAGAAATTTACATTCCTAATAGAGAATAAATTCTTGAGTGGAAATAAGAAGATAGAAATCTGTTACGGAATTTAGATATGGTAACAGGGGTACACAAAAAGAATTAATGATAGAGAAAGGGGTATCTAATATTTAAAACATAATGAGGGTAATATGGGGTGGTGATAAATCATACCCAAAACATTTTAAATTTAAAATAAGAGTGTATAACAACATAAATAAACAAATATAACAATTAGAAAGGAAAGAACCTATTATAGAAATTCCTCTTGGTAACAGCTATACATAAGGGTTCATAAGAGAGATAAATGACAGTAAAATGGGATATATCATTTATAAATCAAATATTTTGTAAGGTGGATATTTTATAACATATAACAATATAGTAATAAAATACATTAAAAGACATAACATGATAAGAATGCTTGATAAAATAGAAGGGTGGAAGATCCCTTACTTGAGTGTGTGACTTAAAAAGCATGAAAGGGGATTATTGAGAGATTCGGGACTCTTGGGGGATTATTGAGTAGGGAGGTTTTTGTAGGTACGTGATACATGTATTTTGAGTGATGATAATTGGGAGAATGGGTGGATTTATATAAGAAATGAGAGGTAAATTGTTTAATATTTCATAAACATTTGTTATGGAATATATATAATTAAATATTCAAAACCACAAAATATTCCACTGTTTTTTATCATGGTTTTTTCTAAAGTGGAGTGTAAAACATTATTTTGTAAGGTAAATGGCCATATACATTAAAATATTATTATTTCGTTTGTGGAGGTGAGTGACACCATCATGGAAATTAATTTAAAATGAAAAAATATATTATAATGTTTGGATGATTTTCTAAGGGATTTTAAAATAATTTAAATAAATGAAAAATAGAATTATTTTAATGGAAACATTTATATTGTTCCAATAATTACCATTTTATTATTTATTAAATCATTCTATGGTAATTATGATTTTAGAAAACACATATCTTATCTATACAATATTTAATTTTTAACCAAATATTTGGCTGTCTCAAAAAATTATGGAAAATTGACCATTGGATAATTTAAAAAGCCTACTTCAAAAAATAATATTAATTTTATATAAATAGTTTAATTAATATGTGAATTTACTCTTTCAAAATGAAAACTGACATTTATTGAAAATTAACATTTTCTGACAAAAACTATTTTCAAACCATAATAAAAATTACATTTTTCTTTATAAAAATTATATAATTATTTATTATTAATAAAATTAATTTGGTAATAATATTAAATTAAAATATTAATTATTTTAAAAATTCATTATTTCCTTTCAACAAATTCATTTAAAAATATACTTTCTGTTTTATCATCTAAAAAATATAATTCTTACAAAACCTATTACATAATCATTTATAGATAATAATTTGATATAATAAAAATTAATAAATTTTTTTTATAATATTAATAATTAAAACCATAGTTTAATATAATAATGTATATTTTTCTCAAAAGTATCATTTTTACCCAAAAATACAGTTCATCAAATTTTTAACATTTTAAGAAAAACTATTTTCATAAAGGAATTGTTGGAATACGACTTTTATTTATAAAAATGGATTACACAATAAGTAACTAATACCTTATTACATAACCCTTTATAGAACCCATGTAAGACTAAAGGGTGAGGTGTGTGATGGAGAAAAACTCTTTGGGAGGCTCAGATAGCATTACCCAGATGGTAATCTCTATTAGCATGATCTTCTAAAATAGGTGATTCCATTCAAGATTAATACATAGAAGCTCGAATTGGAGTTGGGAAGGAGTGAATCTGAGGGACGCTACCTACATTCTGAGATCTGATATATAAGCATTGTAAGGCCTGAGTCTACTAGATGAGGCCATCCTCTCCATTATCTATGTCGAAATGATTGTTTTTTAATAACCTTATATTTGTATAAGACATTTTATCACAATTAAACAGCTATATTATCAATGGTAATTATACTAAATGGCCATTTAAACCCTAAAATAATAAAAATAAAAAAAGTGTGCATGACTTTTCTATAATACATTAAAAGAAATTTAATTTTGTTTATAAAATATCAGGATATTATAATTACTGCCACCAATACTCAAAGAGGGATGTACATAGAAAATAAGGGATCTTATAGCCACCTTACAATATAAAAAATCTTCCACAAGCCACTCCATGAATCACTATGAGAAATTAGTAAAAACATCAATCCTTTCTGCTAACTCATTTGTCTCCCTCTCCCATGTGTCTTCATGAAGACACGCTTGGTTACACTTCACTCAAACTATATGTATGGTCTTTCCCTAGGGATTCTTCTCACTATAGTCTATAATATTTATCATGTAATCCAAAAAGGATACATATTATCCAAAATCGATTTCATCAATGTCAATAACATGAGAAGTTCTAGGATTATATCTTTGATGTTATGATACATGAAGTATTTTTGCATGGAATTGTAGTTACATGGAAGGGACAATAGGTATTCCACTAGAGAGAACCTTTACACTATCTTGAATGGCCTGAGAAATATGGGTACCAACTTTCCCTTTTTTAGGATATGGAATAACCCCATCCTAGGAGACACCTGAAAGAAAACATGACGACAAACCTCCAACTCAAAAATTTTCCTCCGCTGGTTAACGTATGATTTACTAATTCTATACAGATCCCCAATCCACTTCCGGATCAAAAAATCCCACTCTGATGTATCCATTAATAGACTTGGTCTAACATGCCCTGAATCCATTTCCTATTACAAACAAAGAGGATAATGACATTACTTTCCATTCAAAGTCTCAAAAGGATCCAACTGGATAGATTCCCAAAATCTATTATTATACAAAAACTATATTATTGTCATATGAAACCCAGATTAACCAGCTCAATAAATAACACATACTCATAAAATATCCTCTAGAATATCAATCCTTCATTCATATTATCCATTAGTCTATGGATGACAGGTTATACTCAAAATTATATTTGATCATAGTGCCTTCTGAATATCCTACCAAAGTAGAGATGTGAACAGAGGTTCTCTATTAGAAATAATCTTCTGTAGAACACTATATTATCTCACTATATCCCGCATGTAAAGACAAATGAGATCATAAATAATGATGTTTCTAATGGGAATGAAGTGGGATACCATTATTAGTTGATATATGGTCACTTTTATTGGATCATAAATATGAGGTTCCTTCATTAATCCCATTAATATGTCAATATTGACATCATCCTATTTATATTCCAGGATACAGAGAAGTTGTAAGATCCTACCAGGCCTCTTATGCTCATCCATCACCAATAGACATGTGAATTATCTATCCATGAAGACCATTATATATTTATTCATTCATGTAAACATATATTTTCTATATAGATCATGATATCTATTTGTCTGACCTAGTTGTACCGCCCATCTAGAATCATGAAATTCCATTATAATCTCCTTGTTCTATCACATTGGAACCCATATTTGGTCACATAAATGAATATAATTTCCACTTCCAGGATGCCAACTTAATGTTAGATCCCCACCATATAAGCTATCCCTTTAATAGTATACCTCTTCATCAAATAACTGATGAGTATTTATCTGGTTCGAAATCATAGGTAAAGTAGATGTCGAGGATAGAGCTACACATCTTTGAGACTTCTAAACATATAGATGTGTATCTGAAAATATTTCAATCATCTTCCACTCATCTCTATACTCTCGGATAACTTCTATATGAATCATTCATCTCAAGTAATTGACAACAATTTTTGTTTTACTATATTAATTAGATATCTTGAATTGAAAATACTATAGATTATCAACCCACCACCCATAAGAATGCATCAGGTCCAAATAAAAAAATATGTACCTAAGGATATTGTTGTCCATTTATACTAAAAAAACCCATCATCTTATAGAATGTGTCTCTATAATCTCAGGTCATGTATCACTACAGCTAACTCTAGATCATGAGTAGGGTAATTCCTCTAATGTTGTTTCAGTTTCCTAGATCAATAAGAAAAAAAAATCATACTAAATCGAAACTACTTCTAATTTGAATATTTATGCATCATAATATAAGATAAAATACTTTTTATACATAGGAAATATCAGAATCAATGTTGAGGACATCCTGCTCTTCCACATCTAAAAATATCTCTCGCAATCATCTATCCAAAAAAACGAATACCCTTTATTGGTCAGTATGGGAATTGGTGCTTCCATATAGGACAGTTACTAGATAAAACATTTATAATACCATTATAAACGAAAAACTTTGGAATCCTAATTTTTTAGGACTTTTCAATGATACTATTATTTCAACTTTTAGTGTCCTTATTTTTCATTAATGATAATTGAAGAAGAGTTGGTCTGGAAGTTTCTCATTCTTTTCTTGATCTATTCTACAACATCATCAGTATTGATTTTCATGTCTTATATTGACATATGGTTGTTTATAATCATATGTATGTCTTGATCCATTCTGCGAAAGGAAGAAATTATGTGTCTCAGGGGGAGTGGGAATTAATTTCTGATTGTGCAGGACCATCCCACCCAGAGATCAGGAGTTTTCTGGTCACTAATAACATTGATCCTGTTGAATCTTCATCTATTGATGACCTTACCATTTTTTTCAAGACATTATTTATATTTTCCAAGATGACTTTTGCGGTCTTCATCCAGAGAGAGTAGTATAGTTTATTATTGACCTGGTGCGGGGTATGCAACTAATATTGATATTATCTTATCATATGCCACTAGATGAGCTGAAAGAGCTCCAGATTTAGTTGCAAGACCAATTTGAAAAGTGTTTTGTTCTAACTTTTGTTTTTCTTTGGTCATCCCATGTCCCATTTTCAATAAAATAGGATCGATCACAATGGTTTGGTGTGGACGATCAGAAGTTGAATTGGGTAACGATTATGAAAAAATAATCTTTTTTAGGTATGGATGATCTGTTTGATCAGTTAAAGTGCGTAAAGTTGTTTTTAAAGATCAATCATCGGTTGGTTTATCATCATCTGGGAGTTTTTATGTTTTATATACTAAAAAATCATTTATAATCAGGTATGACCATTATTAATATCATATGAGGCCTTTTGGTTTCACTAAAAATCCTTAAGTTATGATGTCATTGATGAATATGATATTCCATCAGTTTGATGAAACTTTTGTAGTATTGTTCATTAGTGATATTCAATTTTATTCAAAATCCAAGCAAAGTCATGTGAACTATATGAATTTGGTTCTAGAAAATCTAATAAATCACTACTTGAATGGAAAGAATTCATAATTTAGCTTTTGGATTCAATAAGAGAAGTTCATGGGAATTTGTTTTCTGATCATTGATTATCAGATGATCTAGAGAAGGTAAATGTTTTTTTCTCATAGAATTCTATACATAATGTCCATGGGATACAAATAATACATGGTGTTTCTAGATACTACCAATGATTCTTCAAGGATTTCTCTATATTGGTGTCAGTTTTGAATTCTCTAACTAGGAAGGTGGGGAAATTAAAATGGAATATGATGTTTTGGAATTCATCTAATAAACTAACAAAAATTCTATCATGAGCTCTTATTATGATCTTACATGAGCCTTGTAAGGGGTATGTGGTGTTTCAATGCTACATATGGACCTATTTTGGGATGTGTGATTATACAAGACAATAATGTTGTGGAATTCATATCTCATTAGATCTGAAAATTTGAGAAGAATTACCCCACTCATGATCTATAGCATCCTGTATTCATGCATGATCTTAAATGTTGGATGCAATTTCTATTTGGAGTGATGTTCATGGTCCTATGAGACCATAAGGGTATCAGTAATTTTTTTTGTCAGATTTACTTGAATAATTGATATAGATGATGGGTTGATTACTTTCATAGGTTTGGATTCGATATCCCCTACACCCCATAGAAAGGAAAGATTGATTCATGTCCTTTTAGAAGAAATGTACCATTGCGGGCTATTATAGAATCAAAGGAGGAGTGGAACCTTATTGGGATTTTCAATAAATTCCATCTAGACACTCAGCATAATTTTTAAGGTTTGGTTCTAACTAGTGTACAGTTATGAACATCTCTCTTAGAGTCTATTTTGTAGAATCCACCACAAGATTATGTGATTATTAATGTTCGAGAAAGACTTTATAGTGGACATACAATATCTGAATAGTTTTAGTCTTTAGATGGTATAATAAACTTTAGGAAACAAGATTTTATCCCCGCATATATAATAATAATATTATTATTTTATTGTCATAACTCCTAATGGTCCATTCATCCAGGACTACAAAAATGAATTATGACATGAGACAAAGGTTCTGTTCTATGTGTATGAAGCATGACCTTATATATTATGTGTCCTATTGTTACAACTACCAATGGATAAAGGTAGATCACTTGACCCCTCTGGGTTGATTCAGACTCGTCCATTGGGGATTTGGAAATGGGATTATATATCATTTATTTTATTGTTGTATTACCATGGACTCCCTAATAGAAGAATACTATATGTGTGGATTTTGATCGATTGACATAGTCTGATCATTCCATTCTGATGAAAGACACCACTGAGGTTGAACATATGTGTAAGCATTATGTGTAGGAGATTGTGTGGTTAAATGGAATTCCTTATACCATTGTTTCAGATAGAAAACTCGGGTTTACCACATGGATTTGATGGATTATTCAAGAGGCATTGGAAACATGGGTCAGGTTGTGCACAACATACCATCCACAAATAGATTGTGATACAACAAATTTAATTCATATCCTGAAGGATATACTCCATGACAGTGACTTGACTTTTAGTGGTTCATGTGATAGCCATATGGTTTTGGTAGAGTTTGTTTATAACAGTAGTTATCAGCCATAAATTAGAATTTCACCCTTTGAGGCATTGTACAGTTGCCTAATAAGATCACCTAATTATTGGTAAGATGAGGGTGAAGTAGATTTTGTTGGACCATGTTTTTTATGAGATATCCGTAAATATTTAGTACATACGACATTGTCTGATAATATCCCATAGTCGAACAAAATTACATGCAGATTAACGGTGTATACCTTTGGAGTTTTCCATTGGTGATAGGGTTTTCATGAATAGTATCCCTCAGTTTTGTCACCATTGACTTTGAAAATACTAAATGTTGTCTCCAAGTTTTGTTAGAACATTTTATGTCTCTGAGATTCTATTACATGTTATTTATTAGTTAGAATATCATGTTCTGTTGATATGTATTCATTATTTTTTCCATATATTCCATCTCAAGAAATATCACCCTAATCCCTCTCATGTTATAATTTGCGAAGATATTTAGATATGACCAAATTCTTCTATTCTAGAGAAACTAGTTGGGATCATTGAATCTCTAGATAATGTATTTCATGGGATGTCAATTCCTTTGGTGAGATTGTTATGGAAAAAAATAATGGATTCTCTCAAGACATGATTATGCGAGTCATTGATAATAGTGAAATTGAAAAATATTTTTCCAGGAATTATATCTTCCAAATTACCTCTTAGGGATAGAATGTCTTTAGTGTGGGGAGTGTGTAACATTCCGTTTCAAATCCACCAGGTATGACTTTAACCTCAATGTAGTTTTTTTTTCTCATTGTCTGAATCAGGATGAGTTTGAATTGTAAGGATTCCTATAATAGGGAAGTTATATATTTGATGTACTTTTATCCATAACTATATTTTTCTACAGGATAAAGGTGGATTATAGGTCATGAAACTGGGTTACATGCCATGTAATGGTTGCTGGGTAGAAGTCATGAGAGGGGTCACACTATGAATGGTTACATGTCATGAATGGGTATTTCACATTGCAAATGTTCTAAGTAACTGATTTTAATATGATGGGATAGTTTTTTTGGTGTAATTTGGACCTTGGAAGTTATACCTTGGGAACCCAAGTTACATGTCTTGTAACTTCCTACACTGATTTTTAGAACATGCATTTGGATGTTTTTCTACCACCGTTTAATCTAGACTCTTTTATCCCTGACCCAGGGTCTCTCCTAGTTGTTTCTCAAAGACACCTTTCCTTCTGGATCAATTATATAGGTACTTGATCTCTATTTTGATTAAATGTTTTCTCTCTTGGTACCTTTTGGTTGTGAGTTTAGATTATTTTGGTTAAGATGTTTTTTCATCTTGGTTTCTTCTACATATGTTATGAAATATCACCCTGAATTCCATTTCCATTTTTTATTGTAGTGAGGAGAGAATCTGTTCTAGAGGTATGTAACTTTATTACATTCCTACATCCCATTGTGTTTATATTGGGATCAATAATGTGTTGTGGATTGGAATCAAGGGCCTTTTTTGTCATCATTGAGTTTTCATTGTTTGTGGATCCCATTACGAGCATGTGCGACATTAGCATTGAGGTAGGTGGTTCCATATCTAACCTATGATAATAAACCTAATAGTTTTTATTTGAAAATTGATTCAAAATGGATTATTATCATTATTTTTCCATGTGTGTTCAAAATAATCTTTAATGAAAAAGGGGGTTTCCCTAGTTATTGATAAAGAGAATGAAAAATGTGTATTTTTAATTCTTTGAAATGAGGTTTGATTTTTTTGAAATGGTGATAAAATCATTGAAATGAATTATAAAAAAGATCACAAGGGATAATTTGGTTACTTATGTGGAATGTTTAGCTTGAGTCCATCATCCATAATTTTGTGATTACCTAGGAGGTTTGTCCTCGGGCATTCTTTTATTTTAGCAGACCATCAAGGGGACCGATTTTGACATTCTTGACGAGGATTAATCACGGGATATTCCTCTAATTTCTTGTCCCATTATTCCTAGAGATGGTTTTTTCACATGATTATTATTGTAAAACTACTCTTTGGCCTACAGATATACTATTCCTTGGTGTTGTGATACCTATTCATCCATTTTTTATTACATGGATTTATTTGATATGCTTTAAATGAATTTTTATTCCTTTAAAAATTTATATGAGAAATGATCTTTGAAATTGATATAACATTATTTATTTAGAACTGTGGAAAAATAATTATGTTTACCATGTTTTCTACAATAATTCATTATTCATTATCAATCCATATTTCAAATTAAAATAAATATAACTGATTTTTATATATATGGAATAGTGATGGAAGACCTGGGTGGGATCCTACTGAACCTATTAGATCACACCCTTAACAACTCTTTGGTGGTGTGTAGACCTTTATTTGTCTTATAGTGTAGGGAAGGAATGGTACCATAGTAATACAGTGAGGTTCATGTCAGCTTGTTGGGTAGCTGTTGGTGAGATGGTGGGAATGCGTCTATATCATTGTTTGGAGTTGTTGTTTAGTTTGTATCCTTTGTAGTGGGGTTTTTCTTTTAATGTTTTTAGCCACATTTGTTGTTGTCTATTACCATATTTTCCTAATGATATGGCATATGTATTCATTAGACTTAAATTGTTTCTTTCTTTATTTATATATACATTCTATGTGGTTGTTCATCGTGGGTGAAATCATTCACTCTACTTTTTCGTTTGATGCATGGGCACTTGTTACTAACCCTTGGGGATCAGGAACACCATTTAGGTGTGTGGTTGATCAGGTCGTGTTTTGGGTTTGAAGGGAACTCTGGTCGATTCATTACAATTTGGTATTAGAGACATGTCTGTAATCACGATTATTTGTCTTGGGATATCTTTTAGACTAGAGATAGGGTTTTCTGGACATGAGAGGTATTGTACGATGACTTACTAGCTAGCTCTTGTTGTGAAGAGTGTCATGTTACCAGGAAAAGTTAGGGTTTGTATATCCAGTGTTTATAGTTTTTTCTAAAATATCAGTATTTTATTAAGGTTTTTCTAATTTTAACTAACAATTTTTCTGTTCTCTGATTGTTATTATGTGTCGGTGTGCAACAATATGCCTCCATGATATGTTCCATGAGTTCTATAGGAAGGTGAAACTGATGATCATCAATGGAACCCACCTATAGATAAGAATATCATTGAGAATATCTTATTATAATTCTATTTTTTTTATCAGGATGTGCCAAGAGTTTAGAATGCAATTGTTATGGTAAGACCAGGAGATGGATAATAGAGGGATTGATCACAGGAGTTCTTGAGCAGGAAGTCGCCGTCCTTTAATGGAATGATTGAACGTCTATAGGTGGAGGATTGGCTGGATATGATCGAACAAATCTTATACCTTCTTGAGACACATATGAACATCAAGGTAATGTGTACATGGTTCAGGCTCTATGGTTATAGTAAGTGATGATGGGATTATATTTTCCATGCAGACATGCAGGATGACTTAGATCAGAATGGTTTAGAATCCATTTTCTTCCAGAAGTGTTTCACAGAGACTCTAATGTTGGATAAGTATTGGAGTTACTATATTTGTAATAGGGAGAACATTCGTTGTGGGAATAGAAAAACTAATTTTCCAAGGTTGCCTATATTGGGCCAGACATAGACAAGAATGACTAGATAAAGGCAAAAAAGTACCTACAAGATTTACAACAAGATATTAGATCACTGGTGTTTATGTTCATGATTTCTACTTATATAGATACAGTTAATAGGTAATTAGTGGAAGATATGAATATGATAGGATAGGTTGGATTCACCACCTCATGTCTTCAACCTAAATAAAACCTCAATTTCATGCATGGGAAGAAGAGGTAGTGGAAGGATCACCATAGAAGTGGTGGAGTTGGGTCTCAGCCGGCAGCCTCCTCGCACCACTTATTATAGCTATTAGTGTTCCTTAGACATAAAACCAGTGTCGGAATGGAGGAAACAACATATGTTTTTTCCTATACCTATAGAGACGTGAAACATATGTGGTCATTTTGGTTACATATGTTGTTTCTAGCAGTCTATGACTACTCCTCCTTATGTATAGGGGTTTTTAGCTCAAAAGGTTAGTATGGTGTGGTCTGAAGGTTAAATGACTAAAGGGTTATAACCACAATCCCCATGAGTGAATCATTTTCATTTAGTAGATGAGTGTCCAATGGAAGTCGATGTATTTCTGAAAATAGTGATATGTACCGTCCTTGTTTCATTTGCAGTAGCAATTACATTGTTTGAAACTGGTGCCTCCCAATTGTTCATATCTACAAGTTTTTTTGACATGCTTAAACATCCAATTAATCTTATGTCCTTTACAATGGAGTTAGCAAAAATTCTTGGAATGTAGAATGAACAGTGGTTTCAATGTCCTTTTTGTTCATTTAAGATAATCGATACAGATTTAAGGTGATATTTATTTCATTCTTATTCTATATCTATTTGACATCAATAAAATTATGTATTGGATTGTCTCTCATCAATAAAATGATGATTGTTACCGTTATCATGTCTTATTTCCTGCTGCTTATGTGAGCTGTTTGGTGATTTAGGGGGAGTGGGACACAAGGTCTGATCTGGTCAGACCTTCCTACCTAATGCTCATGATTATTTCTGTCACTCTTGCCTTTTTACCTAATGTAGATTCTTCTATTAATGATCTTCCCATCACTATCTGAGGGGTTTTTAATTTTTTTAAGACAAATTCTCTGGTCTTCCTCTAGGGAGTGAGGTAGAGTTTATGATTGATCTGGTGCCAAGTATACAACTGGTATCAATAAATTCTTATTGCATGGCACCAGTTGAGGTGAAAGATTTCAAGATTATGTTGGATGACTTGTTGGAAAAGGGTTTTGTTCTGCCCTGTGTTTTTACTTGTTAACCCACCATACTATTTTACATGAAATTGGATGGTTCACTGTAGTTGTCTGTCTACTATCATATGTTAAATCGAATAATGGTTAAGAAAAAATATCCTTTTCCTCATTTGGATGATATCTATGATTAGTTAATGTTGGAATAGTGGTTTTCTAAAATCGATATTTGGTTGGGTTATCATCATCTATGTGATTAGAAGTATGATATTGCGAAGATAGATTTCAGGAGAAGGTATATAAATTATTAATATATTGTGATGCGTTTTGTCCTGACTAATACTCCTGTAGTTTTTTATGTATTTGAGGAATTATTTATTCCATATGTATCTTGACACATTTTTCTGCTGTTATTGTCGATGATTTTCTGGATTATTCAAAATCTAAGCATGAACATGAGAACCATATATGTTTTGTTCTCGAAATTCTATGAAATCACCATTTTTATAAAAATATTTCAAATAGTTTTTTCTGGATTCATGAATTGAATTTCATGGGGTACATAATTTCGGATCATGTCTTATCAATTGAACGGGAAAAGGAAGAGGCTATATTTTCATGGAAGGTACTACACAATTTCTTTGAGATATGAATATTCCATGTTCTTTCAAGATACTATTGATGTTTAATCAAGTATTTCTATATGTTTTTGACACCTTTGACTACTCTTAGCTTGGAGGTGGTGAAATTAACATGGGATGCAATGTGAAAGTCTTATTTTGAAGAACTAATATGACTCCTCACATCAGCTCCTATTATGATCATACTTGTGTTGGGTAATGGGTATATGTTGTTTTTCAATGCTTTGGGTTATGGATTGGGATGAATTCTTATAAAGGATTATCATTTTGTGGCTCACAACTCTCTCCACCTCCGACCTAATGAAAAAAAATTCCCAAATCATGATCTAGATATTTCTACAATCATAATTGTTCTTAAATGTTGGAAGCACCTTCTTTTTTTGGAGAAGTTCACAGTTTTTTCTAATCATAATAGTCTATGTAATATATTATCATAGAATGAAATGAATCTTATATAAATAATATTTGTATAATACCTTCAGAAATTTTAATTTGATATCACCTACACCCCAGTGATGAAAAACGTTGTTGAAGACTCTCATTGAAGGAATTTACCATCGAAGGCAGTTCTAGAATTGATGGAGGAGTGGAACCATATGGGGTTTTCCCTCAGTTGGACATGGAATTTTTTTAGAATGATTCATGTGTGGTTCGGACCATTTTTTAGTTACCATAATCTCTGCTGGAGTTTATTTTGTAGATCCAACATAAGGATGTTGAGTTTAGTAAAGTTCAAGAAAGCCTTTATCATGGGGAGACCATTTCTTGTTGGTATTTTTCACAACTGTCTTTTCTAATTTGTTTGTTTTATTTATCTTTCTAGACATCGGGTAGTTCGGGTAGAGGCCCGACATAAATTTTTTGAATTCTGATTTAAAAACATGTGTTTTGGACTTGACTGTATCCATCACACCACGATTGAAGTCATGTGGCCTCGCATGGGTCACCGCGTGACCTCGCACGGATCACCCCACACCTTTCCGATGTTCAATTACTGAAATAAAATGATTTAGGAATGGTTTCAATAATAAAAATATTATCAATGACACTTGATAATATTATTATTATTATCTTGGATAATAATTTAATTGAAAGAATTATTATTTTTTATTTATATCATTTTATTAGGCTGATAATTGTATAGTTTTTTATCTATTTTATTATGTTTGTTCTTGTTATTGTTAATGTAATTAATGTGTTTATTATTATAATTATTATTTCAGTCAACATTTTAATTTTGTTGATATTATCAAATTATGGGGATAATTATAAAATTATTAACTCACCATTATTATTATAATATATATATATTTAGTGGCCAAAGCTATATATATATATATATGGTTCTATTTTATTTCTATGTTATTTCCTTTTAATATTTATTCTTTTATTTTATTTTATTTTCTCTCTTCTCTCGTTTCCCCCCTCTTTTCCTTCCCTCCCTCTTCGTCCCGCCTCTCTATCCCGTCACACCACTAACCCTAAGACCCAGCCGACTTCAATGCCTCCCGCATGAAACCTCGCCCCTCTTTCCTTGCGATCGGGGACCCCCTCGCCCTGGCCTCCTCGTGCGTGCACTGTCCCTGGACTGCCGTTACATCGTGCCGTGCCACCCTCCCATCAGACCTTTCCCTCACACCACACCCTTATTCACCCCGTCACGCCAGCCGCCAGACCCCCCCCCCCCCTTGGCCCATCACACCCCCTCCTGCTGGTACCCCGTAGTGCAGCACCCCCTTTGCCTCCTGCTTGCAGCCCAAAACCCTGTCCTACCCCTCTTCTGCTTCTAGCTTCCCTCCAGCCACCGCCCCACCAGTAGAGCCTCTCCTATTTTGTTGATTTATTCATTCATTGTTTTTTTGTCTTTAAGTGGGTATGAGTTCCTATTTTAAGGTTTTGAAATGATGTTTTTGTTCGAATTCGTTTTTGTTTGAATTCGTTTTTTGGGTTCATGGTATGTTGATTGAGGTTCGGTTGAGGTGAAATTGCAATTTCACAATTTTTTTCCAAGGCTTCTTGGTTCATGGTAGGTAGATCCACATTTAAACATTACCTGATAAGTTAATTTGATTACTTAGTTAATTTACAATGTTACTTGATTAATTCATTTAGGTTCATATTGAGTTATCTTGGAGTTTTTATATGCATTATATTTGTTTGTAGTGTGTTTATGTGGTCCGGGTGCGTTCATTGGTTGAAAACACAACGTTCGTCAATTGTTAGTTCTTAATAATGTTTGCAGTATGATTTTTATTTGTGAAAGTAGTGCTAATTGTGTTCGACATGAGGTAGTGTGTTCTTGGTCGTAAGTGAAGGTGTGTAATGGTTCAGTAGGTTGTTGCAATGATAATCTATGTGATTTGTGTTCTAGTGTTTTTATAAAGTTTGTGTTTGTTTTGTGAAAATGTGAAAAGTGTGCAATTTGTGTTCTTGATGTGGCATTGGGTGTGTTTGGTCATGAAAGAGGGATTAGTTTTTTCTTTTGTGTTAGTCATGTTATGTTTATTTTTAAATAATTTGTTGACAATGAATTTAATTTGTTTGAACAAAGCATTATTAGTAATAAAATAATTGTTTTAATTGAGTTGGGTAAAGTATTCTGGCTTGTGTACTATGTCAATTGGTTTTATGTGTGTGTGGAAGTGTGGCGTTGGGTTTATGATACACCCTATTTGTTTTATTTGTCTAAGGTTAACATGAAATGTCAAATTTGAATATCTTGAGCATAAAAGAGGAAACATGGGTAATAGGAGGGAGGTCTAAATCTAGTGCGCTAGTGATTCAGAAGTGGCTTTGGCCCGGTTTCACTTACCTGGTTTGATGATTACAACACTAACTAAAAATTGGATGATGATTGGGGACCACTAGGTTATCGATTTGTTTCCCTACTACTGGCTCGTGCATGAGAACATAATCTGTTGTGCTTCTTATACTGTTCACCGAGACATGATGTTCTAGGGTCCCATTCCTTTTTCTAGTACATTTAGGGCCTCTCCCATATTTGGTACTCCTGGACTACTATACACTCACCATCGGCATACGATGTAGCTTTTGGGAGTTTCATTAAGGTTTTTTTTTTCATAAATGCAAGGGTGGTTTTGTTTAATTATTAATGTTGATTTCTATGAAAGTGTTTTCTTTATAGAAACTATTTCTTTAAAATTGTGAAATCTTTGGCATCATAGAATTTATTTAGCCAGTAAATGTATTTGTAATTTAATGATTACACGTGGAACCTTTTTATTGGGTCACTTCCTACTGGGCTTTTGGCCCACACCGTACATACACCATTTGGTGTTTGTAGACTCTGTTTCTCGTGTATTCCAGGTTGTGAAATCATGCTCAATGATGGTGGTTCTAGTCGTTGATGGTCTTGTTGTGTAGGTTATTTTTGTGGGATGTGGATGTTGTGCCTCTCTTGTTTCTCAGAGGTTTATGTTTGTGTTTTATTTTCTTTTGTTATTGTTTATTTTGGATGTTGGTTCAAGTTGTAAACCTCTGAATTTGTTTGTAGTTTAAGGACCTATTTGGTTGTCTATATTCAATTTCAGTTTCTATATCTTATCAGTTGTGTTGTGGTTACTATTTCGAGTTAATCATTCCCATGTGTTAGTTTTGATACCCAAGCACTTGTTCCAGCCTGTGGAGATCAGAAATGTCCTTCGAGCCTTGGCGTGGACCGGGTCGGGCACTGGGTCGGATGGAGACCCATCCTGGTTCATGAAAAAATGGTATCAGAGGGAAGGTTTTCTCTCTTGTTTAATTTTCTTTTGAGATATATTCACGGTATACTAGAGTTATGTTTGTCGGAAATCAAAGTTCTGTCTATGAGCAAGGTTCCTGGCCAGGACACCTTGTGGAGGGACTCGAGTTACACATGTATGTTGAGGTCTATCTGAGTAGTTGGTCCTTGTAGTTAATATGGTCTTGGGGAAATGAAAAGGGAGTAGGATCAGTGGTCTCAGTGAGATCACAGGTTCTGCAATCCATATGGAGCCGGAGACGTTGTCCTAGAATACCCTCTGTGGTGGTGGCGTGATTGGCATGTGGCAACGAACCATATTTCCCAGTCACCCACTTTCACTAGTTCCCTCTTGCATCATTCATCATCTCATGGTTTTGGATTCATGGAAATCTTGTTTTTAAGTAAAAATAATTGGACTTGAATAATGTTTTTAAATGAAGTTCATTAAAAATAAAATTATGTGAATGGTTTGAAAATTGTGGGTTTAATGTTTTGGATTCAAAAAAATGTAATAGTTTGGTTTTGATCCTTGGTTTCCTCGGGGGAAACGACATGCCTGAGTGTATGTTGATAGAGAAAGGGTTAATGGAATGAGAAGATGAGTGCCTTGATGGATGTGTGGTGGGTGCCTGTATGGCACACGATCATGCATGTGTGAGGCCTATGGGACACCATTGAGGTTTGTGCAACCAACTATCTTTACATTATTTTAAAAACCATGTTGTTAAATGATAATTTGGTGTTTTAAACAACCGATGTTTTTGTGGTGTCTCCTTGTATTTTTTAAAGGTTGGATGTGAGGAGTTTTGAGCTGAGAATCCCTTTTCACTAATTTGTGTCTGGAGTTTGAATTCTTGTTGGTCAGTTGGTGTGAAATCGTGTGGTTAATGGTCTATAGTAAAAATTGCTTCGGAAACCCCATGCACGTTTAGCATTCACTTGCGATATGTCTTGGCCATTGGACAAGTTTGATTGCGTCTGTGGTCTCCTTTCATGACAAGTGCACGACCCCCATAAAGCATTAACATGCAATTGAAGTGCGACCACATGAAATTTGTTGTTGGTCAGTCCTCTAGTGGATTAGGGGACTCTGTTTTTGAATTCTATTATTGAACCCTCTCTATTTTTTTGCAACTAAGTGGATCCTCTCACAGCGATATGACAAATGCAAGGGGTGTTGAAGGCAGTTTCGATCTCTTTGAGTTGCCCAAGTCGTTAGGCATGAGGTTTGACAATGTTGTATCGGAAGGTCCCCCTAGAAACAGTGAAAGGAATTCTGCTGGGGATGAGTGAAGGCAGTTTGGAATTATCAATGTTGACCAGTGTCTTGATGGGATTTGTAGTACTTTCATCGGCTGCACGGGTCATGTTTGGTGATGTCTTATAGTGTCAGTTCTCTTTGATAGTCAATGGTGAAGTTTGACCTCATTAATTTTATTGTTATTTTTGGAAATGGTGAAGGAGAATCCATTGGGGAATGGTGGAAGCTGCCTAGAGTCGTCGATACAGGCCACTATTCTAAATGAAAATTTTTCCATCGTTGGTTTCGTTTAAGAAAGGGTCTACGTTAGGCCACTGGTGTGGAAGACCAAGTCACATGGGGATGCTACGGTCAATTGGAGGAATCAAATGTGGTTTAAGACTCCATTTGATGTCCCTTTCCATATAATGTTCTTCTCAACAGAAATGGCCATATTCAGGTGATGATTTTTGGTGTCATGTTCTCATTCAGTGTGACAAAGGGTGATGATCATGCACCTTTTCAGCTCCAGTATTGGTGAATGTTTCGTGTATGATTAGTTGGATGTTGTAATGTTTTGTGCTTTCTTGTGTTGTCTCGGTTGCCTGTGACACCAAAAGGAGAAGCTCCGTTAAGGAGTCTTCAATGCCTAGTTGCGAAGCATGATATGCTTGAAACCTCAGGGCTCCATCCCTAAGCCTCGAATTGAAGCTTGTGTGTGGTCAGGAACCCCTGGAGTGTATGAGACCACGACTTTATTTCTGTCATCGGTGCTGAAAGTAATGGAAGTTTTGACTGTTTTCTTTGGTTATTCCATTCCGAGCAGACTGTCTTGGTGAACAAGGATTATGTGACTGTATGGAGGTGTGGTCGTTTTTTACCTTCATGTTCTAGTAGTTCTGCTCCACCGAATGTAATTTCTTATGGTGGCCTTTATGGGTTTTGTTGGGTAGATCAGTCTCAAATGTGGATAATGATCATCCAGGGATTTGAAGATGTTGTTCTATCTTCGGTTGTCGTTTTAATGCCCGGTAGTTCGGCCCAACCATCCCTACCCCTTGTGGTGTGTTGCTTGGTCACCTTCAGGAAAATTTTCATGGTTTTGTATCTTTTGTCAGCTTTAATAGTGGGGATACCCACATTGGGACTCACATGAATGTCTCTATAATTAATTGGCGTTGAAATTTTCTTTAATAGTGCGGAGTCCACTCGGACCTCCACGTTTCGGTCTTCCAGTCTCTCCTTTGGAATTGATAGCTTCTTAATGGTGGGGAGCCCCTCAGGCTTCCGCATGTTAACCTTTTGGTTATGTTTCTAAATATGTCTTGGTGATAGTGATAAATGTTTTCCTTGGACGTGATCTAACCATGTTTGTTCATGCTATCCAAATGGTGTGGATTTCGTTTAATAGTGCTTTAGACGTTTTGGCTTGTGAAGTTGGTTTCCGTGGGTGCGAGAGTTCCTTTCCATGATTACTCTACTGGAGGAATTCTGGCTCTTTGGGGAGGGCGACACATATCAGAATGTCTATTTATGAGTTTTTTGATGTTGTCTTTGTGTCACTTTCTCTGAGCATGATGATTTTTCCTCTTTTTTATTATTGGTTGTGGAGATACTCTTTGAACATTAATGGGGTATCTGTTTCTTCTTTTTGTCTCAACCCTAGTTCTGGCTTTCTGGGGAAAGAATGATTTATGGTGGGGAGAATTGTCACACCCTACTTTTCTAATTATTTATTTTAATAAACTTTATGGACACCTGTTAGTTCAGGTCGAGGCCCGACATAATTTTTTTGAATTATTATTTAAAAACGTGTGTTTTGGCATTGACCGTATACATCGCACCATGGTTGAAGTTGTGCAGCATCACATGGGTCACCACGCGACCATGCCCGGATTACCCCACTCCTTTCTGATGTTCAATTGCTGAAATAAAATTATTTTTGAATGGTTTCAATAATAAAAATAATATCATTGTCACCTGAGAATATTATTATTATCATCTTGGATAATAATTTAATTGAGAGCATTATTTTTTTAATTTTTAAAATTTTATTATGCAGATCATTGTATATTTTATTATCTAGTTTATTGTGTTTTTTTATTATTATTAATGTTATTAATTTGTTTATTATTATAATTATTATTTCACATAAAAATTTAATTTGGTTGATATTATCCAGTTATGGGGATTATTATAAAATTATGAACTCAACATTATTATTATAATATATATATATATTGATTGGCCTAATATATATATATATATATATATTTGGTTCTATTTTATTTCTATATTATTTCTTTTTTATTCATTCTTTTATTTTATTTTATTTTATTTCTTCTCTCCTTTTCCCCTCTTTTCATTCCCTCCCTCTTTCTCCCGCATCTCTATCCCGACGCACCCCTAACCTTATGACCCGACCGACTTCGACGCCTCCCACATGAAATCTCACCCCGCCTTCCTCCCGCCCAGAGACCAGCACACGCCGGCCTCCTCGCAGGCGCACTTTCCCTGGATCGTCGTCACACCGTGTCGTGCCACCCTCCTGGCCGAAATTCCCCTCATGCCACACCCCTACTCACCCCGTCACGCCACTCTCCAGAACCCCCCCCCCCCCCGCCCCGAACCCCCTTGACCCCCCCATCTCCCCTAGACACGTCACACCACCCCTCTCACTGGTACCCCATCGCGCTGCGCCCCCTTCCCCTCCTGCTTCCAGCCCGAAACCCTGCCGTACCCCTCTCATGCTTCTGACTGGCCTACAACTACCTTCCCACCAGTTGGGCCTCCCCTATTATGTTTTTTATTCTTTCATTGTTTTTTAGGTCTTCTAGTGGGTATGAGTTCTTATTTTAAGGTTCTGACATGAATATTTTATTCATATTCGTGTTTTGGGTTCAGGCTATATTTCTTGAGGTTTCGTCTAGGTGCGATTGGGATTTTTCACTTTTTTTGGGTGCTTCTTGGTTTGAGGTAGCTGGTTCCACATTTAAACATTACCCAATAAGTTGATTTTTTTTCATAGTTAATTTAAAATGTTACATGAATAATTATTTAGGGTTCGGATTTAGTAATCTTGAAGTTTGTATATGCATTATATTTGTTTAGCAGTATGTTTATGTTGCGTGGGTGCTTTCATTAGTTGAAACATTATCTTTATTCAATTTTTAGTGTTTAATAATGTTTGCAGTTAGCTTTTCATTTGTGTAAGTAGTGCTATTTATGTTCGACATGACGTTTTTGTTCTTGGTAGTAAGTGAAGGTGTGTAATGGTTGAGTAGGTTGTTGCTATGAAAACCTATGTGAGTTGTGTTTAAGTGTTTTGATAAAGATTGTGTTTGTTTTTAGAAAATGTGCAATGTGAAATGTTTTTGTTCTAGTTTTTTTATAAAGTTTGTGTTTTTTTTGTGAAAATGTGAAAAGTGTGAAATTTGTATTATTGATGTGGCATTGGGTGTGTTTGGTCATGAAAGAGGGATGATTTGTTTGATTTGTGATAGTCATGTTATGTTTGTTTTTAAATAATTTTTTGACAAAGAATTTAATTTTTTTAAACAAAGAATTTTAAGTAATGCAAAAATTGTTTTAATTGAGTTGGGTTATGTCTTTTTGGTGTGCATAATTTGACAAATGGTTTCTGTGTGTGTGGAAGTGTGGCGTTGGGTTTATGTTACACCCTATTTGTTTTATTTGTCTGAGTTATACATGAAATGTGAAATTTGAACCTCTTGAGCACAAAAGGGGAAACCTGGGCACTAGGTGGGCGGACTATTTCTAGCTCGCTAGTGATTCAGAAGCGGTATTGGCCCAGTTTCACTTTGCTGGTTTGACGATTACAACACTAACTAATCATTGGATGATGATTGGATACCACTAGGTTATGGATGTGTTTCCGTAATAGTGGCTTATGCATGAGAACATATTCTGTTGTGTTTCCTATACTGTTCATCAAGACGAGATGTTCTCGGGTCCCATTCCTTTTTCTGGTACCTTTATAGCCTCTCCCACTTTTGGTGCTCCTGGACTACTATACACTCACCGTCAGCATACGGTGTCACTTTTGGGTGTTTTTTTAAGGTTTTGTTTTTTAAATGCAAGGGTGTTTTTGTTTAATTATTAAAGTTGTTTTCTTTAAAAAAATTTATTTATAGAAACTATTTATTTAAAATAGTGAAAGCTTTGATGTCATTGGATTTGTTTTTCCTGCAAATGTATTTGTCTTTTAATGTCTACACGAGGTACCTTTTTATTGGGTGACATCCTATAGGGGTTTTGGCTCACACCTTATATACACCTTTAGGTGTCTGTCGAATTTTTTTCTTGTGTATTATAGGTTGTGACATCATGCTCAGTGATGGTGGTTCTAGTCATTGATGGTCTTCTTGTGTAGGTTGGTGTTGTGGCGTGTTGATGTTTCATCTATCTTGTTGCTTGGAGGTTTGGGTTTGTGTTTTAGTTTCCTTTGTTGATGTTTATTTTGGATGTTGGTTCATGTTGTAAACCTCTGATTTTTTTTAATTTAAGGCCATGTTTGGTTGTCTATTTTCAGTTTCAGTTTCTTTATCTTATCATTTGTTTTGTGTTTACTATTTCAGGTAAATCATTACCATGTGTTAGTTTTGATACCCAGGAACCGGTGCCAACTTGTGGGGATTGAGAAAGTCCTTCTCAATTTGGCACAGATCAAGTCGGGCACCGGGTCGGATGGTGACCCGGCCTGGTTCGTGACACTATTTTTCTTTAAATATTTTTATCCACTTCTCGAAGCAGGGTGTCATCCCAAAATTTTTAAGGTGTTTAGTTTTTTTTTGATTTAAATAACTCTTCATGGGCCATTCATACATGCACTATAAAAAATCATAATGATATTAGAAAAAGGTTCCAGTGTTTAGGTAAGATGCATGAAAATATAGATTATGTGTCCACTATTACACCTGAAATCAGATAAAGAAAGAGAACATGTAACCCTATAAGATACATCAACCACTTCTAGTGATGATTTGGAAATTGGATGAGGTATCCATAGATATTTTTCTAGAATTACCACATACTTCCGGAGGGAGGAATTCTATATGGGTAGTTGTTGGTCGATTAAAAAGGTTTTCACATTTAATTATGATCAATGAAACCACTTATGGATGAGTTGGGTATGTAGTATGTGCATGAAATTGTGAGGTTAAATAAGAGTCCTTCTTCTTGTCTTTTGGATAGGGATCATAGGTTTACCTCGAGCTTCTAGATGAGTCTTCAAGAAGTAATGGGAAATCAGGTCAAGCTGAGCACAAAATACCATCCATAGATATATGGTCCAACAGAGTGTGTAATTTAGATCCTAGAGGATATGAACCATCCCCATATCATGTATTTATTTGGATCATGGGATAAGTATTTGGGACCAGTCGAGTTTGTTTATAATTATAGTTATCAATCAACAATTATAATGGATCCCATTGTGGTGTGGTATAATCCTCCATGCATATCACCTATTTTTTGGGAAAAGGTTGTATAAGTAGCTTTGGATGGACCATGTTTTGTTCATGGTACATCCGAAAATATTCAGGAAGTACATCATTGTCTAATAACATCCTAGAGTTGAAACAAATATGTAGATCCTTAGCATCGAACATTGGCGTTTCCATAGGTGACTCAGTTTTCTTGAATGTTTCTCCTCAGTTGGGTCACCGTTGAAATAGAAAACAGTGAAAGTTATATCTGCTATACAATAGACCATTTGGGGTCACCAAGCGGCTTCAACATGTTCTTATCGGTTAATATTCTCAATCCATTTGATAGGAATTAATGATGTTTTCTATACATCTCAGCTCATGATGTATCACCCTGATCCCACCCTAGTTTTGAGTTGGTATGAAATTGATCTAGAACTAGATTCTTCTATTCTCAAGAAACCAGTTGAGATTGTTGACACTGAAGAGAATGTATTACGAGGGAATTCAATTCTATTTTTCATATATATATGAAAAAATAGAACAGATTCTTATGATACATGGTAACATGAGTTTTTGAGGAGGGAGAAATGGACTCATCTTCTTCCATGAATTATATAATCAACATGAAATATTAGGGACAAAATGAATTATTGGGAAATTTTGTAATATACTATTTATAATCCATTAGTAATGCATTTAACATTGTTGTAGTTTTCCTTTTCTAGTCGTCTGAAGAGGGATGAGATGGAATTGGGAGAATTCCTATAATGGTTAATTCATAAAATTGTTGGAATTATTTCCTTAAACAGTGTTTTCTAGAGATTGAAGGGATATTTCACATCATTTAACCACGTTACATGTAGTGTAATGGTTTCTGGGTACAATTCCTAAGAGGGATAATGATATTAATAGTTACACATCGTGAATGGGTATTTCACTTTAAAAATGTTTTATATAATGGTTCTTAATCTTAGGAGACATGTTTTTGAACTTTTGTGGGACCTTGGTAGTTACACTTCCTGAATGTGGGTTACACGTCATGTAATTGTTTACATCCTATTATAACACATGGGCTTGGTAGTTTTCATTGATCCTTTAGGTCTAGAATACTTCATCCTGAACCCATGGTATCACCTAGTAATTTTTCGAAGACAGATTCCCTTCTAGATCAATCCATTTGATTTTCGATCTCCATTGTAATTGTCATGTCCCTCATTGTACGTCTTATTTTGGCTTATTCATTTCCTGTGATCATGATATCACCATTGGGTTCCGTGATTGGATCCATTGGGTTATGATAGGCTTTCTTCTTGGTTTCTTTTAGATCCATTGCATGATCTCTCTCCAAAGGAATTTTCTTTTCTCCATTGTGGTAGGGTGAGCATCCATTATTGAGTTTTGTAGGGTTCTTCCATTCCATCACTCCCTTTCCTTCTAATTTGGGTCAATCATGTTATGTGGATTGTATTCTAGGGCCTTTATTTTCAGTTTTGGGGTTCTTGTTATTTGTGGATCCCATTGTAGGCATGTATGACTAGAGCTTTGAGATGTGTGGTTCCATCTTTAGCCTATGATAATAAAACTTCTTGTTTTTCTTTACAATATGATTCAAAATGGATGATTGGAAAGATATTTTGTGAGTGTTTATAATAGTTTTCAATGACAAATAATTTTTCTCATGTTATTGATAAATGGAATGGAAAATGTGTTTTTTGAAGAATTGAAATGAGATTAGAAATGGGTTTGAAATGGCTTTCAAAGCATTATAATGAATTATGAAAAAGATAAACTGGGTTACCATGGGTACTTTGGTGGATGGTTTACTATAAGGCTAACTTCCATCATTATATGATTATATAGAATGTTTTTCATGGCGATTTACTCTTTTTTCGTAAGCCCATTGTTCTAGGGGATTGGTATTAACATTGTTTGGAGGGTTTAATCCGGTGGTATTCCTTTTATTCCTAGGCCTACAGTTCTATGATCTAGTATGTACACTTGATTATTGTTGTATGAGTATTCTGTATCCTGGATCTATAGTATTCTTTTGGGTTTTGATACACGTGATTCTATTTTTATTGCTTTGATTTCTATGTTAGCATTGATATGCATGATTATTCTGGTTAAAAATGATATGGAAAATTTTCTTTAAGTTGATATACCTCTTTTGTATGGAACTAAAAAATGGGAATTATTTACCATGTTTTGTATAAAATTACTTTACTTATTATCATGACATGTTTTATTGTGAAACAATCATACATGATTTCTTAAAAAGATAATTTTTATTGAACACATAGGTGGGATCCTACTGAGCATGTTTTCTAACTCCTTATACACCTCTCTGGTAGTGTGTAGACCTTTGTTTTTCTTCTAGTTTTGGGAATGGGAAGACACATTAGTGAATTAGAAAGGTTAATGTCAGCTGGTTGGGTAACTGTTAGTGAGATGGTGGATGTTCATCCACGCCATTGTTTAGAGGGTCTATTTGGTATGGTTCAATTGTAGTTTGAATTTTCATTTGAAATTTATCTACTTATTTTATTTCCAATTTCCATAGTTTCATTATATTTATGGCAGATTGATTAATTCATCATCCTCTATTTCTTTAATGATTTATATATTTATGTCATGTGGTTGTTTAGGTTGGGGGAAATCGTTCCCTCTTCTTGGTAGTTTGTTTCCTGAGTGCTTTCCACCAACCCGTGGGGATCGTGAACACCCTTTGTGTATAAGAACATTCTGGTCGGGTCCTGAGATTGTGAGCGACCTGGTCAGGTTTGATATAGAAATGGTTGTAGACTATCAAGGATATCATCATTCATCTTGAGCTCCTATATCCTCTTAAGCTCATATTCTATTCCCTTATGGTTAACAGTCTAACTTGGTATTGGTGGAAGTACATTAACTTGAAAAATACACTTACAGATCATTCTTGGGAATTTATCCAGGTACTTTTCATCCAAAAAGATTTTCCCAATGCATTCAAATCCCAAAAGTCCTTGGATTTGTATAGCCCCAAATAATATGATAAATCAATGTTTCAATATATCGTTAGATTATATATGGAGTTTATTACAGTTATTTCTTGACTAGGGTTAAATATATAAATTCTTAGTATTTTAATAATTGTCTTAAGCCTTATCCTCTTGTCCTTATATCTTACGGATATGTAGTTACACATTTATTGAGAAACGATGTCACAATGGAATATAATATAGAGGTAATTGATGTTATAACCGTTCCTAAGAGAGGTTGTCGAAGCTCCTAAAAATGAATCATGAATTAATCCAAGAAGTATTAGTCTAGAAATTATATCAAAAGGTCATTTTAAATTTTCACAGAAGATAATTTTGGAATTATGTTTTTGGTGGGTCACTAGTACTGAGAGTTAGGTTATAGGAATCCATCTTACTCTGAAACTCCAAAGGCATTATGTACCTATCATTGTCCAGTAAATCTAAAACTTTTATTCCAAGGTGTCACTCAAAAGGGTGGTGTAGAATGACATAACCCTTTATATAATTCCCATGTTTATCCCTTGGATCCTAGAGGTGATTTATGGTCAGTTTAAGATATTTACCCTATGGTATTTTGTGTTTGATTTTTTTGACCATTTTTTGTAACTACTTTCTTCAGGTGGTATAATAGATTGGGTTGAATGTTTTTTAAATTTTAGTGACTCTATTTTTAATAGGAATGTATCATGATGAAATTATCGGTTTCTTTATTGTGGTGTGGAAGTGATTCTTATTTCATGCATCATTCCTTATATATTTCGGTCCCTTAAGGATATGTGGGGTTTTTATATATTGAATGATTAGTGTTCTATGAGAGTTATAACTTTATGGGGATACAACCATAGAAGGTGCTTTTGGTAAGTCTAGTCTTTATGTAACTTTATTCTACTTTTTTATAAATTTTAGATTCCAGTTGATGAAGTAGTTCTTTAAAAAAGTTTAGCCCTAACATGTTAATAGTAGTTTGGTTATCTAGAATCATGGGTCACGTGACAAATGAAAATAGAGATATAAAACAATATTTTACCGGTTCATTTGGGGGTATCTACATTAGGAGATGTTTTATTAATTGTTATGAGACTATATATAGAGGACATAGTCTATCTATCTCTCTTGATTCTTTCATTGGATGATATAAGATCCCCAGTTATGTTATGTACTCCATTAATTTATTGATATTTTATTTGAGGATGATATCCTTAGCCTCATCATTTGGTTTAGAAATTCCTATTGGTGAATTTAATATTTTACATATCCTTTTCTAATCGAATTTTGTGATTATGTCTTGAGTTGTGGTTTATACTAGCTTCTTCTCTTGATCAATAAAACCTCTTGGTTCTTTATAGTGTTATAATTCCTTATGTTGTGAATAATTATATCACCGAACCTTGGACATCCCTTTTATTTTTTTAATTTTGTGTCTCTATTTTTTTATCTCTTCATGGGAAGGTTTTCATATAATTTATTAGTTTTTGGGCATGGGGTAAAATTTTCAGGGTTTAGGCACTTCATTTTCCAAACCTTATGGAAATTTTGTATTAAGATTTTTAATTTTCATGGTGGAAATCATAGATTTTGTCTATGATTTTTCCAACTATGCATCCTATGCATGAATGGTGATCTAGGATCCCATTAGAGGGTCCAATGTTTGTGCATGACACTCCAATCCAAGTAGCGAAACCATGAACGGTTCTTAGATTCATTAAAAAAATGATATTTTACCATTTCCCTCACCTATATTTCGAAAACATTCTATCATATACTCTCACTTGGTTTACTTGTACTATAGGTCCATCTCCCTTGTTTATTCTTCCACCCATGGTAGAATAATGGATTTTATTTGATATTTGGTTTGATCCTTCAAGTTAATTAAAATATTACAACTTCCTCATTTCCTTTCTTATATTTTATCTTTTCCTCTCTAAACATGAAATTTTATAATGACCTAGGCTTCTTTTTGGATCAATTTTATAGATTCATTTTTTGGTTCATATGTTTTTATTTTTTATTTAATGACTCTCAGGCCCATTATAGTGTATTCAAGTTGTTGTTGTGGATGATGCCTTGTTTTGTTTTAGGTGATTATATAGATTGAACACTAATTATAGAAATATGATTCCTTGTAGTTTTAAATCCATGATTTGCATCTTTAAGAACCTATATGATGTATATCTAGTATTTTTCTTTTAAAATAACATAATTCCCTTGGTTTTTATTGAAATGGGCATGTATTTCCCTTTACATTAAATGTTTAATTTTTTTTGGGAAATTCATGCATGACATTTGAATGTGGAAATTCCATATTGGCACATTAAGTAGGATAGGTGAAATGTGAAATTTGTTTTGGTATTCGAACCTTGTTTTATGAATCAGTTTTATGAAAAAATGGTTGAGTGTCCCGAATTGTACACTCTCTTAAATTTTTCTTGAATAAATCTCCAGTTTAAATTTTCAACATGGTATTTGAAAATATATGTCATTTTCATATCGATTGGACAATTTATAGTGAAGGGAATTGTGATTTGTTTTTATAATTTAACAGAAATTGGGGATTTTTTTATATGAGGGCATCTGGGGTGAGGATATGAGTAATCTGTTAAATTTATTATATGTATTATTATGAAGTAATTATTTGAATCAAAAATAATTATGAATTGTGGCAAGCCTAGGGTGTCCAAATGTGAAATAAATGTACGTGTACAATAATAGATCACATTAAATCTCTGACCAGTGTCCCTGAAATAGATTTAGTTCTACATTAAGGGATGTTTCCCATATTTATTAAAGGTAGGGAAATAACATGTTTTTGGGTAATTTTATTGTTATATGGATTTTTTCATGATTAATTATATTTATATGTCATTATCCATTACCATTACCTCTATGGATACTAGGTTCAAATGATGTGATTTTTACAAATTTCTTATGTTCAAAGGACTTATTCAAAAATTGTTTTATTAGTTTAACGATTACTCTAGATAATATACTTAGTTATAGACATGGGGGTCCAATTTTTTTACAATTTTTATCCACATAAATGAGAGTTTTTTATTAGGTTTTTTATGACACACTCCTTGGATTTATAATTTGATGTATATATGATAATCTTATCAAGAATTCACATGAATTCACTTATGAACAAGAATATGTGTGAATCTATGTACACCTTAAGATATGATTCATGTAATTATATTTTAAATTCTTTGATTTTCAAGAGGATAGATTAATATTTTTTTCCATTAATTGGTAAAAACCTATTTGACTATTATACCCATTTTCAAACATGAATGACATGGATATATCATTAATGTGTATGCATGGAATTATAGGTAGTGACATGTCGGAAAATTATAATAATGCCAAAATTATTTTCATGTTTATTATGTTAGCTACTTATGTGTTAATTAAACTATTTAATACTCAACTCATGGTTGGAATTAGATTCTTAGTTTGGAATGATTATAGTGGTGTCTAGTGGGGATGATATCATTCTACAAGGATATAGATGGATTAATTTGTTTTTCTATTTCATTTATTCCTTTATTATACTTATTTCATCCTTTAAAACACTCCACTCATTTTCTGTATCTAATAATTCGTTATTTAATGTTTTTGGTTATCATTTATTTTATCATGTATGGTTGGTTTTATTTCAATGATCATTGGGTGAAATGGTTCCCTTTAGTAATAATTTATTCCCATTGATCTTATCTCCAACTTAGGACGATTTATAATGAATCTCAATCATTGTTACAACCTATATTGGACGACTGGTTTTGTGTCAGCCTAGATTGTTTCTTGATAAATGGTGGTAATGATAAATCAATTACATCATTACATGGAGACGATTGTTAGTCCCTATGCATGAGTGATGTTTTCTTATTTATAATTTATATAAATAAAATAAAATATATTAGTTTTTAATTGTAAAAAATCACCAACTTATTATAATTTCTTTTCATTAAATCCATCATAATAACCAACTATGTAAGGTAGAAATGAAATATTAATCACTTTTTTTTGTGGAGATGGTAGTACACATGTATGAAAAAACAAAATTATAAATTTCAAAGGAATATAAGAATAAGGATATAAGTAACATTAAAATATTTCTAAATTATATATATTTCATAAACATCTTATATATTCTTTTAATCCATCTTTTTATCCATTAATATGAGGTAGTGGGGAGAAATAAAACCAAATTATTCATTGACATGGTAGTCCACATGTATGCAAGAGTGATGTTTTAAATTCTGATATGATTTAAATGGAGATAAAAATGGTTTGTATGATAAACATAATAACATTTCTTTATGTTATATATATTGATATTTTTGTATCTACGTGGTCATGATAGGATTGTAGGAGGTAGTAGAAGAAATAAACAATACTGAACATGTTTAAAATATATACATATTCCTATGAAAAAATAATTTTTCATACTCTTATGCCTTCTAGGATGGTCTTAAGTAGGGATCATAACCTCCAGGATACATGGAGAGATTAAATAAGGTATTTGGATAGGAAAGTATTGTTATTGAGTTCTCAAAGATTGTGAATATGTGAGGAGAGTTGGATCCATTTATTTGGGAGGCATGTGACCCTCTTAGAAATAATATAATATTATAAATATAATAAATATCTTACGAATTGTATTGTGGAAATATATTTATCCAATTTTTTGGATAAGGAGAAATGGATTGAAATCCTTTAATCTAATTATGCTCATAATTATATTTTTTTACCTTGTCACAAATCATTAACCATAATTAACCAATTTACCCTCTACCATTGTGATAATAATTTTCGGTGATTAAAAATCATTATGACCAAATATGGAATTCAAATAATTATAAAAATTGAACTAATTATTAAACTTGTTCTCATATATAAAATTGAACCTCCCAATTCAGAATATGAAATCCATTTTTTATGATTATATATGTACAGGTGTGTGAAATTACATTTAATATGAAAACCAAAAAGTCAACGAATAAGAGTTTAATATAAAAATGGGTTTGAAGCCAAAAAATGTATTTTTTTTAAAATAATTTATAATGAGAACTCCTATGAAATTAATTTGGTATTTAATAAAATTAGAGTAATGTTTCATTAAAACTAATCCAAAATTTAATGATATTATTTATACAATTTATAAAATTGACAATTTTTTTAGAAATGATTTTTTTCCCTATTAACGCAAAAATAAATCTTTTTAGAAGATCTCGACAGTTCGGTCTAAGATATATGTGATATGATAATATCAATATTGATGACTAGTTTATACAATTAAATTTAGAAAAATTATAAATTTATATTTTAATATAAGGAAATATAATGAATTAAATATCTTTATTTAGAACAAAACAATTACTTTTTTGATTAAAACATAACTTAATATTTTTATTTTCCCTAAAATATAATCGTGAATATTAATAAAACATAAAATATATTTATTATATAATTTCTTAAGTTCTCCCACAATTTGAACAATAAATTTATATAAATATGTTGAATAATTTAATAGAATAATAATTTTGATATCAAGAATTATCATAGAGGGAAAGAATGTCTAAAATATCATAAAAATTTTACATTAATTTAATAACATAAAGACTAATTAAAATAAGTTTCAAAAATAAATTAAAAATTCCCAAACACTTCATCATTAGATGTAATAGAATTCCAATAAATATCACAAATTTTATTTCTATAATATTTAAATAAAAATTTTGAAAAGTAAATTCCATATTTATGAGGATGTATAAATATTAGAAATTTAAAAACAAAACAAAAAGTAATATAAAATGAGTTTGAATAAATTTTTTATAACTAAACACTAATTTATAATTTAATAAATAAAAAACTAAATGTAATATATAAATTCAAATTTATGAAAAATTTATGCACTAGGTTTTCATGAAAAAGAGGAAAAAAATTAATCATCATCAACAATTGTTTTAAATAGTCAACATCATTTAAAATAGCCTATAAATTATTAATATGATTTTTTGAATCATTTAACACTTTTAAAACATAAAATATAATGATGACATAATGCGAAATACACAAAGGATTGAAAAATATACAATGATGAAAATTTTCAAATTTTTTACAATAATTTATCTTATGAAATGACCACGAGAACAGGATATGATATTGTGTCAACCAACAATAAGGTGCATGTTGAGTTGTATATTAAATAACCTTGAAGGAAACCAATAGTATATATACTTAATATATCCTATAGTCATGTGGTCGATTAGGTTTATATCATAGTCAATGATGTACACTATAATTTTGATAAATGAAAATACGTAGTCATTTGAGTTATGGATAATGAACTCATTGTAGGTACATGTTGATGAGAAGAATATAGAGACACAATGGATTCAAGTAGGTGATTCTATTGGAGATCATTCATGTAGGTACCTTTTTCTTGTTGTAGATTTTAGTTTGTGCTGATAACCTACCTTATGGTAAATTGGATAAGGTATAATTTAAATCATTCATATAAGCTTTATTTTAGGTATTTTTACTCTCAACGATTCTTCATTCTCCTGATAGGTCGGAAGTTATCCTATGTGATTGTCTTATAGGCTCTAAAAAATTACATCATAAGGTTTGTTCAAAATTATATCATATGGTAACATAGAAAAGAATGATCTATCCAATAGTTATCATAGATCCAATGTCTATATAGGTTCTTGTAATATATGAAATCATATAATATAAAAACTAATGAAATTAATAAATAAATAAAATAATTAATAAATAAAATAAAAAATAATTAAACAATGAATAATAATGATATTATAAAATTATACAGTGACTGTATAATACATAATATATACTAAAATCTAAAACATCAATCATTATCCATAAAACCTGGAGTCTAATACCTAAACATGGGAGTCTAATAACTAATCTCATAGCCCTCAACCCCATACCATCATGACTAATCCAAACCACTATAACTCTACACTCACCACTAGACCCTAAACCAATAACACTAAACCCTAAACGCTCAAATTATATCCTTAAACCCTTATTCATTTAACCTAAACCATGTACCCCAAATAAAAACACATTAACTAGAGTAATTATCATTAACCACAGACTAATATATAAAACCCAATCCCTTAACCATAATCCTGAACCCAAACAATACCATAAACCCCTATCCCTAAATCATGAAATTTTAACTATCACCCATTAACCCTAATTCCGCAAACAAATATAAAAAAACGTAATAATTTACCACTAAACCCTAAACCCAAAAACCCTCTACCAAAACCTGAGAACCAAAAACATGAAACCTTAAACTTCAAACCCCAAAATAAAGACTCCGCACCCCAAAAAACTAAACCAAAAATCATAAAATGCGAACCTTTTTCTATATGAGTTATACCACAAAAAACCATTAATCCTCATCCAAAAATAATAAATAGGAAACCATAAACAATAAATATTATACTATGTACCATAAACCATAAACCATAATCCTAGAACATAAAACCCTAAATAGTAATCTATATTCCCTAAATAATAATCCCCAAAATGTAGAAAAATATTTTCAACACAAAATCCTGAACCCGCATCATTAAACCCCATATCCTATACCCCAACCCTCCATCCAAAACCATAGGCCCCCGCCCCTCAGCACAAGACCCAAAACACTGAAGCGTAAACCCTAAACTATATACCCTAAATCCCTAACTCAATAACCTAAAACATATTACATAACTACTTAACTAAATACCCTAAACCCTTAATCCAAAACCCAAAATCATAAATCAACCACCCTCAACCCAAATCCCTAAAGCCTCATTCCTCAATCTAAAACCGTAAACACTCCAACCTGATCCTTAAACCATATTCCTTCATCCCTAATCCCTAAACCCCAATTCCTAAAACCTAAACCATCAATCATTATCCCTAAAAACTAGAGTATAATACCTGAACATGGGAGTCTAATCACTAATCTCATAACCCTCAACCCCATACCATCAAGACTAAACCAGAAATCGTAAACACTATAACACAACACTCACAACCATACTAAACCCATAACACTAAACCCTAAACCCTAAAATTATCTTCTTAAACCATTATTCATTTAACCTAAACCATGGACCCCAAATGAAAACACTTTAACTTAAGGAAATTATCATTAACCATAAACCCTTAAGAGTAAACCCTCAAATATATAATTTCAACCCTCATCTATAAACTACAAATAATATTCCATTGTTTCACCCAAATTATGAATACAACCAAATATTGAGGGTGATTTAAGTATTTCAATTATTCATATATATTTCATATGATCATGATTTCATGTTATTAAGAATAGATAAAATGTGTATTTCTTCAAACACACATATAATGTTTGACTATAGAAAATAAAGTACGAACAAAATTGTTTTTATTAGTTATATAAAAAATGGATAGTCCAAGTTCATGTGAATATTGTGTTTCCACATACCATGTATTAATTCTACATACTATGTATGATATAATTTATTAAGGGAACACAACTTATCCATGGGGATATCCTCGTCTTATCAATTTTCAAACCTCGTTTTAAGGACCCGAATGATTTTAAATAAAATTGCCCATTTGGATATAATTAAATGTCTTATTAACTAATACAGTTATATAAAAAATGAACTTATTTGGTTTATTATATTATACTATACATAGAATACCATTAAAAATCATTACCATTGATTATATAAACATTGACCAATGATCACCTGATTATTATAAATATAGGGTTTTAACAAAATGTAATTGAAAAAGAAAAAGGATGTGATGGCCTCAAACAGTAGGACTATCACCTATAAATACAATTTATCAGATAATATTAGGGAGATAAAATATCTAGGATTTTACCTTAACCATGCCCTAGATGAGATCCAATAAATTAACAATGAGAAAAACTAGTCACAGTAGATGTTCAATCTCATCAGTATAACAACCCAAACAATGTACGTCGAACCACCATAAGAAAGTCTAACAGAGGCACACCATAAAATTAGGGTGTTTTATTATTTATTAAAGAGAAATGTATCAATAATATATCAATATTAGTTTGTGCCTTATTTTTATAGAATAATTAATATATTTTCATCCTATTTTTGTAACTTTATAAATTATTTTAATATAGATATATATATATAAATTGAATTCAATGTCAATTAAATAATTTATTTTAATTATTGATTTTTTTAAATAAATAATATTTTAATAAATATATTATTATTAGATAAATTTTATTAAATATAAATGGGAATATAAATTTGATGAAGTCAAATTTAATTTTTATAACTATTCAAAAAACTATTATTCTCAACAAACCAAGCATTTCTCAATAAATTTCGATTATAATTTTAATTGAAAAGAAATTTCTTATATCGAATATTATTTATATAAATTAACTAATATATTTTTACTGAAAACATTTAAATTATCCAATGGTTATTTTTTCATAATTTTATAAAAAAGTTTATTTTTTTGGAAAAAATTAAATACCGTATAAGTTTGTAGTGTGTATTATGACATCATAATGACCAAAAGATATTGTAGTAAATATATTAAATGGTATAAAAGAAAAGGGTATAGGTTTTACATTTAAAATAATGTAATTTTATGTTTTTTTAATTTTTTAAATCCCACAAGATTCCTCCAGAACCATTAATATATTTTATGTTTTGAAAATCATTTCTTAAAGATTATGACTCACTTTAAAATAAGAATGGTTATTAATTTATTATTCTCATCCCTTTACATTTTAAAATAATGGAATCCAATTCCATTTGGTAGAAACCAATGGAAAAAACTATGGGAAGGATTTTGGTTTTGGGTACATTTTTATATAAAATACAAACATTTGTTTGATAAATAATAAATAATTCAACCCTCTCTTCCTATATAAAACCACCCAAGATCAAATTTATCTTCACTAGAAATTCATAGATCACATACTTAATCTTCCATACCCTCTCTATAGTCCTCCCATGGATCCCTAAATCTGTCAAAAAACACCTCCCAATTATTTGGAGACAGATACTCAAGTAAGGCATCCCATCATTCTCCTTTTTATTAATGTTTCCTTATTATGTTATACCTTTTATTTACAATTTCTAATATTGGAATATGAATTTACATGTCACTTTTACTTCCAAATTTATTTCCAAATAATGAGTGACCCCTTTCTCTCTCATCAAACCATTTCATGAATTTTTATGTGATGTCCTCATTCTACCAAAATATCAATGCAATTTTACAAGAAAAACTATTTGTGTTGTGAATACCATTCCAATTCACAATCAAAGGTATTAATCATTATAAAATTATAAATAAATTATTGGTGGCATAAATTTATGAATTAATCTATTTATTATTTCAAAATAAAATATGATGATGAATGTATCCACATTGTATGATCATTGTGGAGCACTTAAGTATTAGATTGAATTGAAAGTGATGGGTGTGCCCATAATTATATTGTGGTCCAATGAATTGGGTAATTTTTAGTCTCTTGAGAAATAATGTTGGAATATGGAGTGAACATGATGCCTTTATTGGAAATTTTCCATTATGATGTTCTATTAGTTAGTATTGACTTATGATTATGATGTATTGTTTTACATTATCTCAACACATTTCCCCATGTTGCCTTTATGATTAACAGGCTATATCATTCCAAATTGTTCATCATTGTTATTCTCACTACCTTATGATTATTTTCTAACACTTTTTAATTAATTCACCCTATAACATGTTTATTCACATAGTGGGATTTATAACTCACCCCTTTCATATGCATGTTCCCATTTTATCACTTGCGGTTTTATGTTAGATTGAATATTATGATCATGTTTAGGATGTTTTGAATAAAAATAATGTATTTTATATTTTATATTGTTATGTAATGTACCTAATTCAAAGGGAATTGGAAATATCGATATTTTAGTTTGTATATTGTATAACCTTATGTATTAAATAATTACTTATTATTTAATAAGGATAAGGGTTGTTGTAGTTTGTATCAAATGGAATTTTTAGGTATTTTTTAAAGGTTGTGGCCGAAGCCTCATTTTTATTATTAAATAAAAGAAAAGACCTCTTTTAACTGGGTAGAGGTAGACCCATTACATAGCTCGAAGGCCTAGTGGGCTAGTAGCCCATTACATTGCCTGTGGGACCATATTTTTGGCATAATTATCATTCTGTGAATAGTACCTGCTTGCTACAGTACCACACAGTACCACCGCTACTACAGTGCCATGCCGCTGCTACCGTACCCGCCGATTTATAGTACTACCACTGATACAGTACCACTACAGTACTGCTACAGTACCTGTGCCCAATGGGTATTGAACCCCCATTTTTCATGTAGGATTATGGGGTGCTTACCACTAAACCAAACCCCATCTACAAAGGTAATGTTTATTTTTTATTGGGATTATGATTAGAAAAATTTAGAGAAACATTTTGATATAAGAATAAGTATGAGAAAAAATCTCAATATTTTGGTAAGTATAGAGAATATGGTTTATCAGGAAAATAAATCATTATTTTTATACCACATGTGGACATGGTTATGGAACATATGTTTCTAGGAGTATCAAATATGACATGGTGCATTGGGCCTGACTCAGCACAACCTGGAACGTGAAAATGTGTATTAATGTGCCCCTAGATTGACAATACCAATAGATATGATTTTCTAAATTCATAATTTAATTACAAAACATTATTAAGGGAAAAATATTCCCACCTTAATATATGTTAATAAATAGATCATGGATAATAATGATTGAAGCCTACGAAATCATAAATTGAGGAAATATTCGTAATTTATAAGATATACCATTAATGTCATTGTATTAACCCATTATTTATTTAATATTCCAAAAATAATCATACCTATTTTTATTTTTATTCGAGAAAATGTCCCATTATATGAGGAATCAGGTAAATAATCAATGTTAGGGGAAATGTTATGACATCTCTAATTATATTCCGAACCCAATAAAATAATGAGTCCAAAATTTCTTAATGATACTATCTAAGATGAATTGGGTTCAAAATGAAACCTATATTAGGAGTAGAATACAAATCCCCCGAATAGAGAACAAGCTACAATTGAAAGTTTTATGTGAAACTGGCCTCTAGATTTCAATCGATCATCTAATCCATTAATCATGGATCAATGGATCATATCAATGAGAAAGTATTATCCATCCATCAATCTTTTCAATATGAGAAGTTTATACTGTTTGTTTATCAAATGGAGGGAGAAACTGATCAATGATGGACATAGATCATGAATAAAAATCCTAAGGAAGATATCAATGTGATGGGGTGGACGGAGTTACGGAAAAAGTATTTCGATAAATTTTTTAATCATATTACATATCATAAAATTGAAAGAGAATTATTTTCCCCATGGAAAATATATGATAAATCTATCAGGGATTTAGAGGAAAACATAAAAAAAACATTTACGATACACCTTCTACATTGTCATTACCTATGAATGAAATGTTGACCCATTATTTAGTGGGTTTAAAACATAGACTATGAAAAGAACTGGTGATCTATGAAATTTATAGGTATGTGGAAATTTTCTAATGTACCATCAATGTTGAAATGGAGATCAAAAAATCCCAAGGGTATCATGGTGATAAGAAGAAGAACGTGGAGTTTAATTCTGGTGGTTTAATGGAAAAAATATTTTAGTTCCATGAAATTTCAAAATCCCAATAGTCAATGTTGTGGAAAGAATCACCCTAGAAATTTCCAAAGGGTAAGATGAAATTATTTATGTGTGGGAAATATGGAAAACAAGCTAATGAGTGCCAAAAGTAGAATCAAACTAATGAATAGAAGGATAAGAATACCCTAATCAACCCATAGTTCATTTTTAATTGCTTCATCTGATAGGAATCACTGATCTTTGCAAACGAATTCACTAATAAAAGGGTCTTCATAGACATCCCACAACCTATAAGGAATCTTCGGTGGGATTTATCCATCACAACATCTATGGAGGATCCTATAATAGAAGTGGTGGCGTGTACATTATTTATTCATTCTATAATATTTATCATAATTTTTTCAATCTAGCATTACACATTCTGTTATATCATAAATGTTTTTTAACTATTAAAACACTGCAAAAAAACAAGGAAGTATAGATGTTTGTGAATAATAATGGGGAAATTATTGAATCCTAAGAATATAACTCCTCCCTTGTCATAATTTGTGGTTTGAAATTCATAGAAAACATCTTCATACACATTTATTTTTAATTTAGGCAATTCCAGGCATGTATTGGATTTTCATATATAGATAGAAAAAAATTTCCAGGGGAAGGAAATCACTCACCGTATTGGTATTCGACCCCCTGATTCTATTCATGTTCAAGGAGGGGGATGACTATTCTTAAAAACCTATATCATAATCGTGGATATTACATCCACATGATCAAGCAAAGGTAGGTAAAATGATTGAGTCTAAGGAGAGAATCATCATTGAATACATGACCACATTGAAGTAATATGCTAATGAGTTTTTCGATGAATTGTCTAGACTTCCTCCTAACTAAGATGATGAATTATCAATCAATCTTATACATGGGGAATTTCCATTTTCCAAGACTCCATATAAAATTATTTTAATAGAACATGAGGTGTTTAAGAAACAATTACAAGTGAATTTTGATAGAGGATTCATATACCCAAGTGACTCACCCTGGGGTGCACTAGTCCTCTTCAGCATGAAGAATGATGGGTCAATGTGCCTTTGTATCGATTATCAAAAGAACAAGATCAATATAAAAATAAGTATACTATTACAAAGAATGATTGCTTGTGTTATTAGATTCATGGAGAACAAAACATCTCCAAGGTGGATCATCGGTCGGGATATTACCAAGTTAAGGTGAAGAAAGAGGATATCCCCATGACCAATTTTCTTATAAGGTATGTGCAGTAAGATTTTACTGTAATTCCATTCAGACTCAATAATTCTCTATAAATCGCCACAGATTTTATGAATAGTGTCTTTAAATATTACCAAAATATATTTTTGAGAGTGTTTTTATAAGATATTCAAATCTACATCAAAATCAAGGAGGATCATGAGGAGAATCTGAGCACTATTCTAACAACCCTATGTAAGTAGAATCTCTATGGAAATTACAGAAAATGAGAGTTCTGGTGGAAGGAATTATCATTCATGTGGAATATCATCACATATAATGGGATATACATGGAACATTTAATGATAGGAGAAATTAAGGGATCTTTAAAACAATCATATATGATAAATATCCATAGTTTCATTTGGTTATAATGTTTTTATAATCATTTTTTAGATAATTATCACAGTTTTGAACCCCTATTACCAGGAAAACAAAGAAGGGATTGAAGTTTTCATGGAATGAAGAATGAAAATAGAGCGTTGTATATTTAAAAAACGAGTCTTATCACCAAAACTATGTGCACAATAGAAAAAATTGTATAAATTCTTATGGTATTTAGGGATGCTTTGAAGAAGGTCGTGGGATATATGTTAATATTCAATGACATAGTGATAGTCTATGCCTCAAGGAAGATGAATGATCACAAAAAAATACCCAATGAATGATATATAAGTTTCTACATTGATATCTAAATTGAAAATATGGTGGAATTATCTACTGAGGAAGAAATGTGAAATATATTTGGATCGCCAAAGACCTAATTAAAAATTAACAATGAACGAACTGAGTATGTGGAAATGAATATGGTTAGAGATAATCACGGATTATGACGGCTCAATTAAATCCCATCCAAAGAATGTAAATAATGTTTTAGACAATATAATTAATAAGGACCCAACACTTCTAACATTTATGATAATTGATAGGAATCCAATCTACTTATAATTAAAAATGTTGGACACATGAATCTTAGAGAAAGGTACAACATCAATCCTTTGAAAAATAATAACTCAATCATCCAATCAAGAGAAGATAAATGATACTCAAAGATATGATGTGGGAATTCTGAAGAAAGTGCAAACTATAAGTAAAGGAACATCCTCTTAGATCAATTTTAATAAAGGTGTTATAAGATTTGGGTAATGAAAATGTGTTCCATAAAATCATGAGTTAAAGATGGAGCTATTGGATGATGCACATAGTTTGATTTCATCTATAAACTATAGATTCAAAAAGATGAATAATGATCAATGAGAGAACTATTTGTGGAACAATATGGAAAATAAGATTCTGGAATGTACATGAAGATGACTTTTATGTCTGAATGTGAATGAAGAAATGAAAAAAATCCATGTAGATGATGCATCTATTAATCCTTTTTAGGAGGAAATGGGAAAAAATCACTATGAAGTTTATCACTAGTCTTCCAATGAAAAAAGAATATAGAACAGAATTCGGGTATTGTTATATAATCTTATATAGATATAACAATTAATTATTGTTTGAGAGGACTTCTCACCCAATCTAGTTTCGTGGATTTAAATTAGATATATTGAGAGGTTGTATAGAACCCTACTATTGATTATATCTGATCGTGATTACAACTTTCCCCAATGTTCTAGAGGAGTCTCAGACACATTAAAAATACTAATTTGAACATAATAATGTCTTATCACCCTCAAACCATGGCCAATTAGTGCAAATTATCCATACACTTGAGGAAATTTTGACAGCATGCTCAATTGACTTCAATGGAGGATGGGATCATCATATTCCTCTTGTCATGATCTTATAAAATAAAAACATCTACTAGAGAATTAACATATATCCCTATTAATCACTTTATTGGAAGAGGTGTAGAATACTTTCATGTTTGGATAATGTTGGGGAAGGAAAACTACTAGGCCCTGAAATGGATGATGAAATGGTGGAGAAGTTTAATCTTATTATTTAGCACATTAGAGATGCTAAGATTCAATAGTAGTGATATACTGATAGTTGACAATGAGACATTAAGTTTGAGGTTGGATACATGGTATGCATCCACATATCTTCATAGAATAATGTGATGAAATTTGGGAACAATGTAAAGCATAGTCCAAGATGTATCAGTCCCATTGAGATCATTGATCACATCAGAGCAGTGGCCTATCGACAAGCTCTCCAACATAAATTATCTAAAGGACATGATGTATTCTATATATCCTTCCTGATATGGTTTATACTATAACCCTCACATGTAATTAATTCAGAGGTGTTACTATTTGAGAATGATCTTTTTTATGAACAAATGCCAATGGAAATATTCGATCATAGATACAATATTCTAGGAAATAAGACACTTCACGTTGAAAAAGTGTTGTGGAGAAGCACAAAGATTGAAGAGGCAACTTGTTAACATTATGGGATGGTTAAATATGTTAACTCTCATCTATTTTAGTGTGGGAAATGAATATATTGACTGAAAATTCTCTAATGGGGGAAGATTGTAATGACCTGAACTATTATAAATAAAATTCCCCCAATTTGACCTATATTAATGTATTAATTATGTAATATGGTTACAGAAATGACATTATTTTTTTGATTTATTATATCCTATTGTATTTAAAGAACCATTATTCATCATTACTAAAGATAATATATCCATTGAGTAGTGATCACTTGATTAATGTAAATGGAGAATATTAACAAATTCAATTTCACATGAAAAGGAAGTGATGGCCTCAACCAGTTTGATATTAACCTATAATGACCATTTATTCAATCTTCGGAGGGAGATAGAATCTCTAATATTTTTTCTTCTCCATGGCCATGCTGATATTTAACAACTTAATCATGATATGAAAAAATTATGGGATAAGTTAAAGAAAATAGAGATTACATGCCAAACCATATACACAAAACCACCCCATGAAATACTCACAGTCGTGCACCATAACCATATAGAGTTTTCTAGTGTATTAAAGGGATATGTATCAATGCCTTATCAATATGATTTTTTTCATTATTGTTTATATAATAATGAATATATTTTCATCCTATTATTTTTACTTTATAAATTACTTAGATTTTGATAAAATAAATGAAAAAATGTATTTTTTGGTAACATTCAACGTCAATTAAGTAAATTATTTTAATTAATGGATATTATATTAAAATTCTTTTTAAATAACGTATAATTATTAAATAATTTTTTATCAAATATAAATTTTTATATAATTTTTATGATGTCAAATGTAATTTTTATAAGGGTTTACAAATATTTGTTGTAAAAAAACCTAGAATATTTCAATAAATGTCGATTATTACTTAAAAAGTGAAAATTAACATATTTAGAGAAATATTAAGAAAAAATATGTAGTATTTTTGAATTCATAATATAAAAATTATCTTATAGATATTTTTTCATAATTTTTCTAGCGAGTCAAATTTTCAGGTAAAAACTATATACCATATAAATATACAACATGTATTATGACTTCATAATGAACCATAAGAGATGATATGAATAATATAAGTGTGTTACACAACAAAATATTAGTTTTAACTTTAAAATAATGTGTTTTTATATTTATTTTATTAGTATTGTAATGCGTTTTTTGAATTCTCTAAAACCATTAATATATTTAAAGGTTTTGAAATTCGTTAGATAAGAGTGTGACTCACTTCCACATATGCCAGGGTATTATTTTATGAATTTTGACCATTTCCCAAATAAAATAATTAATTAGAAACCATTTTGGAATAAAATATGAAAATAAAAAAGGTTAATGCTATTAGTTTTGGTTATTTTATAATATAGAGTCCAAATCCTATGTTTGAGAAATAATAAATATTTACCCTATCTTTCCAAATTTAAACACACACACACACTAAAATTTCATAAAATAAAAATCCCTTTAGAAATTTGTTAATAGTACATCACCTCTCTATATTTCTCCTATGGTGACCCCAACCTCTAAAGATGTTCCTCTAAAGCATTTGGAGATAGACACTCAAGTAAGAGATGTACTCATTACCCACTTTAGTAAATTTTATTTATTATATTATGACTTCTATTTACACTTCTTAATTCTGGGATATATCTTTAGATGTCCCTATTACTACCCATTTTTTGTAAAAATTATGAGATAACCCTTTGGTTTAAATTAACCCATTTTATGAATATTAATGTGATATCGTTAAGCTTCCAAAATTTTACCGTAGTTTTCCATGCCAAAACAATTATGTAGACAATGTGATAACCATTTCCTATCACGGGTTTTCAAATTTTAACACATATAAATCTTTGATTGGGGAATTAATTTTATATATTACAAAATGTATAATCATGAAATAAAATATTATGATTAATGAATTAATTCTTATTGATCTATGTGGCACACATAAGTGTGAGAATGAAATGAATTTTATGGGAACACCTAGAATGGGTGCATCCAAAATTATATAGCACTAAAATTCATTGGTTAATTTTTAGTCTCATGAAACATCAAGTTGGGAAAATTAGCGACCCATATTACTTTATGGGACTTTTTATATCATGATTTCTTGGAAGATAAACCTGACCTATGTTTATGATGTAGTGTTTTAATTTGTTTCTACATTTCCCTGTGCACCTTTATTATTTTCAGGTGGTATCTTACCTCTTTGTTCATGTTTATTGTTCACAATTATTTATTCCTATTTCATAACATGTGTTAATTTCCTCAAGTTATTACATGTTTATTACCTTACTAATATTTATATATCACCCCTTTCTAATGTATATCCCATGGTTATCCCATTTACATTTATGTTTGATGGAATATTAGGATTTTTTTTAACGTTGTTTTCAAAAAAGATGATGAATTTTTCATTTCAAGTTGTTATGTAATGTACCAAATTCCCAAACACACTAGAAATATCATTATTCCCTATTTTATTATTTTAAATTTTATGTATTGAATACTTATTTAATGTGTAATAAATAGAAGGGTTGTTATATTCTTCATGGTAACAAATAATTTTTTTGACAAGATAATATCTAAAAAGTGTTTCTAATAAATGTACAACATCAATAAATCATGGGATGTTAACAATGTGGATAAATTCATTCTTTTAATAATGTATAATAATGTGGTTCTTTATTTCTCTTATATTTCTATATTATCCTCCCTTTCTCATTCAATTTCCTCCTATTGATTATCTTATAAATTAGTTAATCAATTCACTAAAAGAATGTGTATTCAATTTTAGACTTATCCCTCACTTAATGGGTCTTAAAAAATAATCTACTAACTTCAAAAAATATCAAATAGGAAAATAAAGTTCAACATAATCCATATATAAATCAATCTCTTAGAATTAGATATAGATACCTCGCCCATGGAATGACCAAAATTGTTGTTTTGTGTACTTCATCAAACAATCCAAGGACATAATGTGTTTTACTCCTTATCAAGATATAATTTCAACCATAATATTAACATTATTTATCCATGTATATATATTTAAGATATTGAGATTAATTTTTCATGGTCAATTGAAATATTCACTACCTTAGAATTGTCATGACATTGAACTCTTCCTCATGGTGCATAATCTAATTCCAATGTAGAACATATAAAATATAATAAACACATACCTATAAAATTCCCTAAAACATTATTCATGGAATTTTTATTGTCCTTATATTAACAATTCATGTAATAATCCATTATTTATGGAATATAATTTTTCAATTAACAAGGACTACTGATACTTTATCAATATTCACTTGTCGCGCAGTAAAAATATGAGGGTGTGTCTCTCCTCAATCATATTTTTTTTATTAAACCCACTAAGAAATGGAATCTTTAACATAATATATATATAAAAGGTTTTAAAAAACCACATAAATCATATCACAGTCTTTACAACATGATTATTATTTCATGTTGTGAAAAACTAAACCCAAAATTTTGAAATGTGTGAAACTATTATTTTTTCTTGATGAAAATCCATTTGTTAAATAGTGTGTTTCATTTATTATATAATTTTATTTGTTATTAATATCATAAAATGATAATTTTATTCAAAAAATCACACATTAATATTTTAGATATTCTGATTTCACCTAATCATCCATAATGTTGTGTTGATATTCCTGACATCAAGGAAGGTGTTCTCGAAAAAAAATAAATGGATGAAAAAATATTTCATCTTTGTTAATGTAACACTCCGCCCCTACCTCATTGGCTTGAGGAGGCGATAAGGTTCACTTAGTCCTAAGCAATGTTTCCAAGGCACCAAATATAGACAAGAAATTTAGAGGTCCTTGAGAACAAATTCAGAAACGATTTTACCTTAAGACAAAACCAACCAAACTATCCACTAACAACCACTATATGGTGAATGTCAATAAAACATTCAAGCATGTATTCACAAAATCCAACCAAGGCGTTCGACAATACAACCCAAAACCAATACAACCAACACAATATCAGAGTACTATGCGGAAGACAAAACAAAGACCAAAAATAATCCTAGAAAAAAGTCCACAACTCCACACCATGATCCATGATCCAATCACCACCACAAATCCCAAGCATCACCATGAACCACAAGAAATGAGATGCATTACCTTTACCTGTGTCCTAGAATACGACATCTGCAAAAGCACCAATGTGCCAAAGCAGGGGGTGAGTACTAATACTTAGTAGGTTTTCCCAAAATTACTTCCTTACACACACCACTAGGTTAAACACTTAGCACATATATATAAAAGATTTTATATAAATAAAAACCAAGCTACCAATTTTTTATAATACAACCACGCCATAATCCCAACTTGCCACACAAGGAATCCAAAACAACCGTTTCACACAAGGAATTCAATTCAACCATGATAGAATTCGATTACCATTTCCATATTTCACTCACCATCCCCATCAAAAAACATCACTAACAAAGCACACAACAAACCATGGGGGCACTTCCTTTCCAACCCATGCACACAATAAACCATGATGGAACTTCCCATCCACTATAAATGTACACAAAAAACCATGGTGTCACTTCCCGTCCACTATCCATGCACACAAGCAACCATGGTGGCACTTCCCCGTCCACTATCCATGCACACAACAAACCATGGTGGCACTTACCATCCACTATCCATGCACACAACAAACAATCCATAACCAAGCATATAACCCACCAATGCCACAATAACAAACAAATAACCATTTCCATAACATGTCCATCCAATTAAATAAATCACTCATTTATTGAGATCACTATTAAATCATTTTCCATGCCAAACCACATTTCAATAAAACAACATATTTAATGAAAAACATCTTTCACAAACCATTTTTCATAATCAACTACTAATTATTTCAAAATCAACTTCTTTAAATCACACAACAAATCCCTTTTAGCAACAATAACCCATTTATCTCAAAATCCCTAAAAACATCACCAAAGGGATTTTCCAAAAAATTTCTCACATCAAAACACAATTAATTTTAAGCAACAAAAATTAATTGTAACAAATATTCATGTTCTATCAAAGTTGAACTGAGAGATAATCTACCTACCTCTTAGGGTTTTAGTGAAATCAACCCACAAGCAACCACACCCCAATCTGGCGAACTCACCAACGAAGCCTCTCTTGATCCCTATCCCTAACATCCACATGCCTTAAAATTAACATCCATGGTAACTAAAACCCTAAATCCACACACAATGACTTTAGATATAGAAAATCAAGAGGGAGGAAGATCTAGTTATAGAGCAATCCTCAAACAACCATGAGAGAAGACTTACTCAAGATGAACCACCTTAAATCCACCAAGAAACACCTTTTAATCGCTTCCAAAAGGATTGGGAGAGCCCCTTAAACCTTTGATAAGATAAAATCTCCATTGAGACTTGGGTGGGAGAATTCTAGGAGAGAAATGTGGCAAGCCATTGTGAACCCGAGTTATAGAACCCTATTTCTAAGTCTCCGCACGATTAATCTGCACAGTTTAGAAAACCATGCGCTAACTATGCGCACAATATTGTCTCGATAGGAGGGGTCCGTATTGTTTCCTCACACGGTTTGGAAAACCATGCACAAGCAGTGCGAAGCCTACTGTCCCCCCCCGACATGGTTTCCTAGAGAACCCGCATGGTTTCCCCTAACCGTGCTGAAATTGCGAGCCCCTTGAAAATCCTCCAAACCTATTCAAAACCATTCCAAACTCTCCCAACCTCTTCTAGACTCGTCCCATGAACTTTAAACACATAAAAGGCATAAAAAGGATACATACCTCATAATGGGGGTACTACAGTTAAACATTAATAATATATACTTTATCATTATGAATAAATAATGTAATGCTCAATTATATGGTTTTCACATCATGTTTTAACCACTATATTCACTATGTGATCCAGCTACATTCTAAGTCTAAAAGATATCACTACACCCATTCTTACACTATTTATGATTATTCACAGCACCTTTAAAAATTATCATGAAAGTATTCCAAGATAAAATCAAATTAAACTGAATGATAATATCAGGATGTAGATAATACATCTAAAAAATAGTCACATAACCTAAGGACCATGTTTTTTTGTGTCTTATGGGATTTGATAAATTGATATTTTGTTATAAAACACATTCATCAATTACTCCAAAATCACACACCTGTAAAAAAATTTCTAGATTTCCCACGTGAAATAATAATTTTAAAAATGTGGGGATTAGGAACATAATATTTGGTTTAGATAAACAAATCATTATAGGAATAATATATCCTAAATCATTAGATTGTATACATGAATAAGAACATGATAATGACATAAATATCACAATAATAGAGCATAAGAAAATATATTAAAACAATAATACATGAAAAAGAAATATTAGGTCATAATAATATAGTACGTAAACATAAATATTATGAAATGGTGAAAAATACATATCAATAACTATGAAACATGTGATCATGATATAAATGGGTGTAATACATTAAAAATATGGACATATTCAAAAAACATTTAATTTAATGGAAATTATATGTATCTTAAAAACTGATCATAACATGATAAACTAATAGACCATGGTATAACCATATTCATATAAAATATTTCGAAAAAATAGTTTTGAATCACATTCACACATTCAATTGTGAAACAAATATTCCCATGTATCGTTTACACAATAAACTTTCAAAGAGAGATTCCCCCCAAAAAATAACCCAAAAAACATATGAAAAATTATTACAACTTCTAATTTAACCAAAAACAAATGAAATAATATTTCCCCACCCCATTCACCTGGTAAACATAATAACATACCTTCCCATGTCACATTTACAAAAAAAAATTCAAAAAATCTTCCAAAATCTCATTCACACAACATTTAATAATCAGATTTGATAAGAAACATTAAAAAAATGAAATATAGGCTGATATATGATCCAAACCATCACCATATATACATAAGAGTCCAACATAAAATTAAATATTCAACATATAAAAAATAACCCCAAGAAAAATAATAGTTTCATAATCAATTTAAAAACACCAGATAATAGAGACATAAAAGATCATAAAATATCCAAAATCTTATACTCAAAAGGAATATTATAATAATAAAATATATATGGTGATAAAAACATCGCATTATGAGAGATAAAACATGTGGGTGTAGGGGGTAAATAGTATTGAAATTTAAAATGTTTTCAGATTTTATTTAAACACATAGGAATATTTTTTAGAATAAAAAGAAAAGTATTTATAACACATTATTATATATTATTCAATATTAAATACCCTTGAAAAAAATGGTTATAAAAATTAATTTGTAATAGATTAAAAAACCAATTCATTTTGAAATGATGTAATTTTTTGGAAATGTTGAAATTCCATTATTGAAAAGCTTGTTCAATAAAATATTTTAAAAAATAAAATTTAAAATAAGGTAAATATAAATTTAATTTCAATATATATTTCCATAGGAGAAAAAAATCATAGAGGATTTATAATTAGTTAGTATTTAATTTCCATAGACGGATTTTTTCATTTGAGAGACCCTAAATTTAGAACGAAGTTGAAAATAAATCATTATAGGTTGTGTAACATTTAAATAAAAACTCTTAAATGTGAAAGAAGATCGAATTAAACATCAAAAACCAAGATAAAAATATTAATTCGTGATATAATATATAAAATAGGCAGTATACAAAAAACATAATTAAAAATATTCTCTCAAATAAAAACTATGTCTTAATAAATGGAATTTGTGATGAAAATATCAAACTTATATCTTTATCATACTCACCCTTTCTCTATCATCGCCTAGAACATGAATTTTCTCAAGTAATTATCTTTATAGATGATGTATTTATGCTTAATAATAGTGACTATAAAAATTTATTTTTGGAATAGGGTTTTAGGATGAGCAATGTCGCTAATATCTAAAGTGAAATTTCAAAGATAAGTTGAGTCATGAAGTGGTGGAATTGTAAACTCTTTATCTGTGAAAAGAATACTTTTTTCTAATGCAACCTTTTAATTTTCAATATGTATAGTTACTATTCAAGATTAAATTCGAAAAAAAGAAAAAAAGAGTGGAATGTGAGTGTGGGACACAAATCACATAAAATACTCATATTTTAGAAATCCTTGAGTGATTGAGAGTATTTCATTTTAACGTTTTATCTGTTACCCTAATTTTCCATTGACATTTTAAATAATTTTTAACCATTTTAATCAAAATTAATAAAAAAATAATATTATATCATATACGTAATTTTATCCTAATGATTTAAAATGTGAAAATAATTTTATCAAATAAATTTTCGAATTTTTTTAAAGTATATTTTTAAATAAACATACTTAATCATGTAAAAACAATGTTCTGAAAAATAATTTCAATGAGAGTTAAATTTATATATAAGATAAAATTATCACTGATACCAATGTTAATGACAAAAATTGATTTATTATATATAAATTAAAATTTATATTGCAATGATGGAAATAGAAAACTATATCACTACTTTAAAATCTTTTATTCAAATAAAATAAGTAATATATTTTTTATTTATTTAAATTTTAATTTAATCATAAAAAATGACGTAAATTATATTTATAAATCAAAATAATATTTTAAAAATAAATAATATTATTTATTAAATAGATATTTTATTTATTAAAAGCATAATTTAATCTATATGATATTATTACCTAATGATGAAATCATAAAAATTATAATTTTCACAGAAAACCTATTCATCGACTACAAAAGAAACCTTTAATAAAAGAACTAAAAAACTCTCTTGAAGAAATTTTTACCATGGGGAATTAAAAATGAAATATTCTTTGTCAAATTGAATTTATATTGTTTTTAAATTTATATTTTAGAAGAAAATATAAAATATAAAAAGATAATTTTATTGAAAATAATATTTTTCAGTATTAAATCATAATAATTATTTATCTTCTACATATAATTAATTAATATGTATTACCATATTAATATTTACTATTGATTTATTAATAATATTTTCCCCAAAAATTCTATTTTCTTAGGTTGTTTGTAGAGTTTTACACATGAATTGAAACATAAAATGTGGTTATTTATAATTTAGAATTTTTAGTCATTACATTCAACCACATTAAATTAATTGTGTGATCATATTTTATATTATTGATTATCTAGGGAAATTATCACTCATGATACAACATATAATAAGATATATATCATTCTATGTTATGATAGATCACGATAATTTCCTTTCCTCAAAAAATTATTATTGTTTATGTCATAACAATATATTATCTAGAGTATACATTTCAAAAAACTAAATATATCTCCAATTAATAAAACCATAATGAAATTGCATATTCTTACTAAAACTAAAAATAACATTAACACTAAAATTGAATTATTCAATAGTCTATCAAATAAAAAACTACATAATATATACCAAAATTCTAAAACACGGGTAAACAAAACAAAAAATATCATGATTGTCATCAATCCCAAGGATATCGATACTATATAACTTATATTTTCAAATCCACCTAACCGTTGGTTTTTATTTCATCAAATATATAATAAAAATGAAACTTATCCATCACTGATCCATGTTCACATAGATGGTTTTCTCATATAATATGACACAAGAATTAAATCATTTTTTCGCATAATAATACAATTTAATATTTTTTATAAATCTTTTAAGTAAAACTATTTTAGAACAATACATATGTTAGACTCACCACCTTTGGTAACACTAGGAGTCTCAATTTTAAATCATATTATTTTATAAAACTATTTCACAATGCTCCACCTTTTAGTGTATAAGGCATAGGGGTTTCGAGATACATACCTTCTTAAATTATTTTTTGTGATCTAGTTTCAAAAACAGCCAAAATGGGTTTGATAATATAAAAAATATAGATACGAAAAATATAGATTGATGTATGCCTTATCTAATGACATCCTTGTTTTTTTATCATATGATAATTTTGGTTCAACCTACGTCCCTTGAAATTCAATCCTTTGAGTTACATGTTAATTTTTATATTAAGTTAGGATCATAAAATTTATTAACAATTTCTTAAAATCGTTCATAATGATTGATAAAGAACATGTGAATTAACAAAACCATATCCACATAGAAGTGTCTATCCATTTGTGTTGTAAGGCCTCTTTAACATACATCGGGTGACAGTTGAGTTATACCCAAAATTACATATTTTGGGTTTTTAGAACTAGGTACATCTATGCCTGAACTACATCATCTTAATATTGTCTTGAAGTGGTTTTCATTACTCAGAAACCCATATAATATTTACTTTACCAAAACAATAAAATGATTTTATAAAATTAAGATCATCTATATTGTTTTTCATTAGGGTCATTCTTAATCAAAAGTAAATATAACTAAACTAATATAAAAAAATAACTAAACCATACTTTTATTCAAACTAATGTGAAAAAGGATAATATTAGAATAAATTATATAATAATTGAAATATTTATATAATAAATCTCTCAAACATTTTCAAAATCGGATGACCAAAAGGTTTAGTGTCTTAGAGATTAACTACATTAAAATTTAATTTTAAAACACATATAAACATTCCATAAAAATAATTACCCTATTAAAACATGTATAGATATCTCACATTATATAATCATCATTATAACCATGTGATTTAAAATATAAGAATAATGAGAGATCAATTTATCAATAAGTGAAAAACATATCATAAATTTTATTATCAACAAATTAAAGAAGAATATAAATAAGAAATAAATATATGATTAAAAGATCATAAAACCATATATGATAGTGATACCAGATGATATAAAAAAATATCATAACAGAATCATTAATGAAACATAAAGTTTTTGATGTGGATCAAAACAAATATCTATAATCATAAAATATACAAGCATGATATAAGGGAATGTAATACAGTAAAAACAAGGTTTAATCTTTATAAAAGGTAATTTCATGCAAACAAAATGAATATTTAAAATTTTTCAGAAGAATATAAAAAAATTGAAATATTGAACAACCATAATCATAAGAAAACATTGTGAATAATGCTTTTTTACATCACCTTAATATAATTTATTGTGAATAATGTTTCCTAGATATCATGGAAAAACATTCAAAAATATTCCATCATTTCATTCACATAAAAAAATTTATAACAAATTTTCTAATACCTGATTCACCCATGAAAATGGTGAACAATTATTCCCATATAATATTCAATGAACAAAATCGTGAACAAAGATTCTCATGAATTATTCACACAAAATAATTGTGAAAAATTCATTATACATTCCATTCGTGAAAAATTTTACCATCTAATGTGATATTAATCATTAAAAAATTACATTCTATATGGTATATGACCCCAACCATCGATATAAACACATATTTTTTCCACTTAAAATTAAACATTCATTATATCAAAAAACCCCCTATAAAATGGTTTTTCATAAACCATTAGAAACCATCACATAACATAATATTAAAAGAACATAACATATCAAAAAATACAATTCACAAAAAGTAAAAATATATTAACAAATTATATTATGTGATAAAAACATCACATCATGAATAATAAATCATGTATTGTAAAGTAAATTGAAAATAAAAAAGGTTTTACAGAACCTTTTAAAACATCCATGTAAAAAGAAATTAATTTTTTTTGAAGGGACAAAGAATAATATTAAAAATATTTTATAATGTGTTCCAAATAAATTATCATTGTAAAGGACTGGTTTTTATCAAATTAATTTTTATGATTAATATAAAAACAATTTATTTTTATAGTTTGTAAAAATTTTAAAATAATTTGAAATACATTGGTGAGAAAAAAAATTGTGTAAAATAGTTTAAAACATACATTTTTGAATGAGGTAACGAGATACTGATGTTCACAAAAGATAACTAGATGAGACGAAAATGATAGAGTATTCATAATGAATTAGAGTACAAATATTTTAAGTTTACTATAACATTTGAGAGATCTTTTCATTTTGAAAGAGGATCAAAATAAATCATTAGAGCTTTAGTAAATTTTTAATCAAAACATTTAAATGTGGAATACTATTAAATTTATATTCAAATATGAAAACTAAAAAATAAATTAAATATATAATATATCAAATAATAATTACAATGGACACATAAATAATAATAATTTCATAAATACAAACTCTTTTTCAGTAGAGGTAAATTGAAATCACAATCCCTTAACTTGATTTTCCTCTTACACTGTCATTCTATAACCTCATCGGGTAGTTGAATTTTCACTAGGAATTTTCATTAGAGATTGAGAAATTATACATACTAATAGTGACTAGAATATTTTAGATATGGAAGAGTGTTCTAGTTGGATAAATGTGGAATATTTTCATCGATATATTTTAATGGAAGGAGAATCTCGATTTGGTGGAACAGTAAGGTTTTTATAAGTGATGAGATTGGTAGTTTTTGAAGTAACCAAAATATTTTCAGTAATGTAATGTTAAATTGAAAGGGTTAATAGAAAATAAATGTTTAATTGAGGAGGTTAAATTGAGTTTGGACCGAAACCTAACTTATCCTCTCATTTTATAGATATCCATGAGTGGTTTAGAGTTATTTTGTATAAAAATTTTTTAAAATAATTTATTCTCAACATGTTAATTAATTATTAATCATAGTATTTAATATTAATGAAAAATATAATACTAAAATTTTACATAATTTTAACATTTTGATTTTACATTTGAGAAAAGTAAAATTTCTAAATGTGTCAAAATTTATTTTTAAAATTGTAACGACCCGTAAAATTCAAGATTTTTTTTTAATTTTCTTTGGGATTTTATATGAGTGCAGTTTCTGACGGCACTTGATTCCGAGGCCCGGTGTGCCCAGAATTTCTATCCGAAGTTTAGCTCGGGTACATTCAGTGAACGAACGAGCGGGAATTTCTAACTTTTAAACCGGTGCTCGGAATCGAATTACGAGGGCACCGATGGAACCGTTGCACCAGTAATTTCTTATGAGCACCATTTCCAGAGTGACAGTTTCTCGAGAGAAGATGATAAAAATTGTGGAAGTTTAATATATAATTAAACTACTATTTTTATTTTCATTAACTGGTTTTAGGCTTTGGTTAGAAGTTGGGTAACTACCCAACTTCCCAAGGGAGGTTATGAGGGTGGTGGGGCCCATATGAACCCCACCCCTTCATATTCTTCTACCCCCCTCAACTCACCATTATCTTTTTATAACTTAAGTATTAATAACTTCTGTTATTAATGAAGTGAGTTAAATCTGTGTGTGGGTTTGAAATTCAAACTCATGTCTAGTTAATAAATTAAGTGAGGGATTAATTTATTTTGGGTTAGTTATTGTGGTGGAGTCATGGGGAGAAAAAGGCTAAGGGTTGAGGAACTTCTTCATCTTTGACGAAGAACGCGAAAAACACATCGGTCTCCGACGATGAATGCTGAGTTCTCGGAAACCGATTACGTGACGCTGTGTACCGCGATGCCAACGACCTCTTATTTCTAGACGCCACTTCCTGCGATGAATCCTCGTTCGACAAACCTCTGTTCAAGCTCGCACGAGGTAGGGGTTTAATTTATTTATTTATTTTGATCATGAATCCTACCTTGTCGTTCTTGGGGAAAATATGAACAATTACTATCGACTAACGAGAGGGGGCCGGACCGCACAAACACGGCCGACCCTCCTCCATTATTGATGATGTTTTTATTGCGGATTGGAACGAAATTGCGTGGTGTCGTCGCACCACTAGGAATCGTGCGACAAGGAATTCGCGGTGCCGTCGCGCCACGCCGTGAAGTTGAACCAAGTCGCGGCACCGTCCCGCCGCGCCGGAGAAACGCAAAAACACCACGACCGGAGCATGGCCGCGTAGGAGGGGTACGGCGTCGTCGTGCTGCACTGGACGAATCAAGGTCGTTGCTGGTTCCGGGCCGCGGCGGAGCAAGGAGACCAGCGGCCGGTTCCGGGCCGCCGGCGTCGGAATAGGGGGACCGGCCGTCACCGGTCCCGTTGAGGCAGAAACTGGCCGGCCGAGGCGGGCCCGCCAGATAGGAGAGCAGCCAGAGGTTCAAAACCCCGGCTGGCCAGCATAATTTCCCCCTTAATGGGGGTGCCGCGGTTACAACCAGGGGGACAAGCGCCCCCCCCCCCCCCACTCCAAACGGCTCGACCGTTTGGTCGAGCGCCTGGAAAGCGCGCTGGGCGCGCTACGCCCAGGCCGGGCCGGATGCCGGGCCGGTCCGCCCGGCCGGGCTGCTCCCAATCGGGCCAGACCCGGACCCGGTACGGGTGGACCCGGTTCGGGCCGACCCTGGGGGTATCGGGCCGGGTCGGACAGGGCCCGAACCCCTTATTACCGAACCTTTTCGATCGATATCCCATAACATGTGCTACGGGCCTCCGATCGATGCACCTTCAGTTATGATGCGATACTTGGATCGAGATGGCCGTTTCGGTTTATCGCACTCAAGGTTTCAGAATACTTTGGGTTTAGCCGGGTTTGTTCGTACACGAAACTAACCGGGCCCTCAGAGCGGGAACGCTCATATCTTAAGCTCCGGACGTCTGACTGACGTGCCGTCGACTTTTTTGGATTCTTCTTAGTAAGAAGGATCATTTGGTTTACTCCGCCTGAGGTTTGGACGTAGGTGGAGTACAGTTGGGTTGGTTTTTCCTTAAAAACCAACCGGGCCCCTAGGACGAAAAGTCCAATAACTCTCAGACTGGGCCTCTGATGGACATGTCGTCTGCAACATTGAGTTCTTGTTGACGATAAGGAACTTTTGGATACATCAACTCTGGACTATGTGTCAGTTGATGTATCAGCCTCTCGTCTCGTGGAGCGGACCCTCCCGAACGAGCTTGCTTTGTTTGAGAACCCTAGTGCTGGCTGCGTTTGCGACTGTGACGACGATGACGATTGTACAAAGATCCTCAGTGTATTCGATGGTGAAGACTACAACACTCAGCGATCTTACATGGATTAGTGCTACCGATCATGTGTGGGCTTGATCCTGTGTGGGTCAGCGCTCAACGGTTCTATGTGAGACAGCGCCTACAGATCCTGTGTGGGTTCGATCCTGTGTGGGTCTATGAGGGGGTTAGTTACCTATCGATCCATTGTGGGTCAGATCCTATGTGGGTCATTGCGAGGGTTAGTACCTATCGATCCTTTGTGGGTCCGACGGCTTAGATGAATCAGTGGTTATATCTGATCATTTCTATAGTCATACGAAGAAGTATACCTGTTTGAGCTGAAATCCTATTTTTCTTTCCTATATGGATTGTGTTGAGCTATCCTGTGTGGATTTATGTTTTCCTTTCTTGTGTGGACTGGGTTGTACTTGGGCTCGGATGTTGTAGACGAACAATAATTGATGACTTAGGTATATGTATGGGCATATACCTAAGGAGTGTCAGATGTTACTTAATGACTGCATATTTCTTTTGTGGATTATCTTTTGTGAATTTTGGGAGACCTTTGAGGGTCTCGGGGTCCCTACTGAGTAGCTTATACTCACCCCTACACGGGCTATGCTGGCACTACGTTGTGTTTATTGCAGACGACGGACAATGCTGATCGTGGTTGAGGCTTGCGGAGTAGGATGGTACATAGAGGTGGACCACTTGGTGGGACGTACTCGGAGCGGTTGGCTGGACCAGAGGAGCAGTAGAGGCTATCTGTACCCACCTTTTAGGAGGGATTTCTAGTGGACAGCTCGGCGTTGTGGCTATAATTTTCAGTTGTTGTTTTCCCATTCTAGTTTTACTTTAATTTTAGTTTGGTTTTGTATACTGGCCCACTTACATTTCCGCTCTTACTGTTTTACCAGCTTTTACTTAGTGTTAACTACTGCTTTCTTGCTCTGTGGTGTTTGTTTACTTTACAAAGGAAATGCCTTCCCTTTTTATCGGGATGTTTACGCCTTGGTGCTAGTCGCCAGCCCCTAGCCTATTGATGGCGGGCTTGGGGTAGTCACGGCACGGGCCCTGAGGACGGGTCGTGACAAATTGGTATCAAAGGAGTTCGGTTCTACCACAGAACATGGGAATCTGATCTTTTTCTATGTGAAGCAATATTGTTAAGAGTATTGGGTGTGGTTATTAGTCGAGGGAGTCCAGTGTTGGTGCGGCGGCCGACGTATCCATACACCTAGACCCTTACTTCTGATTTCCGACATAATGCACGAAAACATTGATTGCTTGTGTGTTTCATGTTTTCTTTGTGATTACTTTGTGTCAGCTCACCAGGTATACTATTCTGACCATGGAGCACCTGTTTCCTTTTCAAGATGGCCCCACGACGGCCGCCAGCTAGGGTTTCGAGAGTTGAGTGTGACGACAGCCCACCGAGCGATTAGGCCTCGGTGCAGGGCCCTTTGACAGCTGAGGCACCGGTGGTACCTCTACCAGCCGAGCCACAAATGCTTCCAGCCCCAGCCGCTGATGATGCGCGTCGCCTTAGTGCACTTCATGAGTTCCAGCGCCAGCGAACGCCCAGGTTCCACGGGGAGACGGACCCCCAGGCAGCCGAGGACTGGCTGGAGGTAGTGGTACAAGTTTTTCGGTTAGTGAGGACACCAGTAGACCTCTTGGTGATCCTCGCAGCGAGCCTACTGCATGTGGTAGCGGGCCGATGGTGAAAATTGATGATCCAGGTGCACATTGGGGCATCTCTTCTCTGGACAGACTTTGAGAGCCTCTTCCGCTCAGAGTTCGTCCCAGCCACTCTCCGTGCGGTGTGCATCCAGGAGATTCTACAGGTGCGGCAGGGCAGCATGACGGTCGCCCAGTACTCGACGAGATTTACCGATCTCTCACGCTACTCGACAGACATGGTACGAGACCCATTCTTCCGGTCCTGGACCATTGAGAAGGGATTGAGGCATGAGATCAGGGCATCGCTGATCTCCCTCAGAATTCCAACCCAGGAAGGAGTACTAGAGCGATCCCTTTTGATCGAGAGCTTTCTTGATGAGCCTTCATCAGCGCCGAGACCCACCGTAGGGCGGCAGGTAGCAGAGTATTCAGCAGCAGGCAGTCGACGGATGACTCATGGGTCCAGGTAGACCAGACCCTCAGGAAGACGACTTCAGGACACCAACTCAGCAGTGCGGGTCACATAGCGCGGAGCCAGTCTTTCGAGAGGCAGGCAATGCTACTCATGCGTTGGGTAAGGCCACATGGCTCGTGACTACCTGACCCGCTGTGCCGAGGAGCAGCAGACGGTTGAGGGGCCACCCAGGCAGAGGCAGAGGGTCGATCGTGGCAGTCCGCAGGGAGCAGGTGGACGAGGCAGAGGAGCTGGCCGAGCAACAGGTGGTGGGCGACGCCTTGAGGCCCTACCACCACCACCACCAGGAGGTCCACCCTGACCACAGGGAGCTGGCGGGCAGAGACAGGCACAACTCCAGGCAGTATAGGCCTACGACCATGGCACGCCCGAGATGATTCTAGGTACTATATGTGTCTATTCCACCCTTGATGTAGTTCTTATAGACACAGGAGCGAGTCACTCTTTCATAGCCTCTGCCCTTGTTCAGATCTCGGAGATTCTTACAGAGCCGTTGGCTCGATCCTTATGGCTAGAGACTCCTACGGGAGCAGACTCGATGATTACACACGGGTGCCGGTAGTGTGAGCTTACTCTAGGAGGCGAGAGCTTCGGCTGGGATCTTCTTGTAGCGGCGTCGAGGCCTTATGACGTCATCTTGGGCATGGATTGGCTGTCTACAGTCAATGTACATATTGACTGTATTAGGTGCAAGGTGCGATGTGTACGCACCGACGGGAGTAGGTTCACCTTCATCGGAAAGAAGGGTGCCTTTGCAGCACATGATGGACTCTCGCAGAGGAGAGGATAGACCATCACTCATCAGTTGGCTAGCCTCATCCTAGAAGCAGTTGAGGTGCAGATTCCTAGTTTTCCTGCAGTGGTGGATCAGTATGCGGACGTTTTTTCCGACGACGTCCTAGAGCTACCTCCTCGCAGATAGGGAGAATTTTATATTGACATGTACCCCGGGACAACCCCGATATCGACTCCATCATATCGGATGGACCCCACCGAGCTTCGAGAGCTACGAGTACAATTGGAGGACTTGCAGGGAAAGGGGTTCATCCGACCCAGTGTTTCACCCTGGGCTTCCCCGATTTGGTTCGCCAAGAAGGCGGACGAGAGCTTGCGACTTTATGTCGACTATCATCACCTAAACCAGGTGATAGTGAGGAACAATTATCTGCTACCGAGGATTGATGACCCCTTCGATCAGCTCCAGGGAGCACGGTGGTTCTCAAAGATAGACCTCAGGTCAGGCTATTATCAACTCAGAGTTCGGGAAGAGGATGTGTAGAAGACAACCTTCAGGTGTCGTTATGGCCACTATGTGTTCTTGTTTATGCCATTCGGCATAACCAATGCTCCAGCAGTGTTCATGGCCCTCATGAACAAGATATTTCAGCCATACCTCAATTGATTTGTCGTGGTCTTCATCGACGACATTTTGATCTACTCAACGACTGAGGAGGAGCACGCCTACCACTTGCGGGTTGTACTAGACACACTCTGAGAGCACCAACTTTATGGTAAGCTCTCGAAGTGTCAGTTCTGGATATGCGTGGTCCACTTCATGGGACACGTCATCTCTGAGGTGGGAGTTGTGGTGGATCCTGCGAAGATCGAGGCTGTGCTAGCTTGGGAGCCACCCAGGAACATGACGGAGGTGCGTAGATTCTTGGGACTAGCTGGAATCTACCGGAGATTCGTGCCAGACTTCTCCAGTGTTGCGGCACCTCTCTCAGCTTTGACGAAGAAGGGTAAACCCTTTGTGTGGTTAGACAGATGTCAGCAGAGCTTCCAGGAGCTGAGACAGAGATTGACCAGCGCACCTATCTTGAGGTTGCCTGAGGAGGGAGTTGGGTACGTAGTCTACTGCGATGCATCCGGGACCAGACTCGGATGTGTCCTGATACCGGAGCATGCCATGATCGCCTATGGATCACGTCAGTTGAGGCCGCATGAGCAGAACTATGCTACCCACGACCTGGAGTTAGCAGCATTGGTCTTCGCTCTGAAGACATGGCGACACTACCTGATGTGCATGTACTTTACAGTCTTTTCTGACCATCCGAGTCTCAGGTACATCTTCTATCAGAAGGACCTGAATCTAAGACAGCAACGATGGCTCGAGTTTCTCCATGACTATGACTTTTAGATATTCTATACTCCTGGGAAGGGGAACGTGGTAGCCGATGCTCTCAGCAGGAGGACTTGCATTCCGCTACTTGAGGAGGTGATAGAGCAGCTAGCCTCTTTGCAGATATCCTTCGTGGATAGAGATGGATCAGCCTTCCTTCAGTCTCTCACAATCACCCCTCCACTACTGCAGCGGGTGAGAGAGGCACAGTGTGGGGACGCTGACTGTGAGACGCGGCATGCACAGATATCCTTAGGTCAGGCACCTGATGATTTCTCCTTTGGAGCAGAGCACAGCGTCCTTTTCAGAGAACGTACCTTGGTACCCGTGGCTTTACGGGAGGAGGTGCTGATAGAGTTTCACAATTCTCCATTAGCGGTACATCCTAGAGTGGGGAAGATGTACCGGGATCTCAGACGACTGCACTGGTGGCCGGTTATGAAGAATGCTCTGGCAGAGTTTGTTTCTCGATGCCTCACCTACCATCAGGTGAAGGCAGAGTACCAGGTACCAGTAGGCTTGGTACAACCCTTGGTGGTCCTGGAGTGGAAGTGGGATGGGATATATGTGGACTTCGTGACTGGACTTCCACACACTTCTTGAGGTCACGACTCCATTTAGGTGATTGTAGACGGACTCACCAAGTCGGCACCCTTCTTACCCATCAGAGAGTAGGGCTCAGTGGAGAGCTTGGGTCATCTCTATGTTCAGGAGATTGTATGGCTTCACGGTGTGCCAACATCTATCATCTCCGATCGAGATGCTCGCTTTACTTCCCGTCTTTGAAAGGGGTTGCAGGAGGCGTTCGGGACGCAGCTACGTCTGAGCACCGCCTTTCACCCTCAGATGGATGGTCAGACGGAGATTACCATTCAGACACTCGAGGACATGCTCTGTGCATGTGTCCTTGACTTTGGTCACAGCTGGGAGGACCACCTACCCTTGGTCGAGTTTGCGTACAACAACAGCTACCACTCCACCATCGGGATGGAACAATGTGAGGTGTTGTACGGCTGACCTTGTAGATCTCATTTGTGCTGGACATACCCTGGGGAGTCAGCACTTGTGGGACTGGAGATGGTCTAGGCCACGACAGAGAAGGTCCAGGTCATCCAGGAGCGGATGAGGCCAGCTCAGAGCCGGCAGAAGTCTTATGCTAATAGGAGGAGGAGGCGACTAGTGTTCGAGGATGGCGACCACGTATTCTTGTGTGTCTCACCACGATGTGGATTACGGAGATTTGGCTGAGGCGGAAAGTTATCTCCACACTTCATCGGACCATTCTAGGTTCTCAGCAGGATTGGCGAGGTGGCTTATCCCCTGGATCTACCACCTCAGTTGCATAGAGTGCATGACGTCTTCCACGTATCTCAGCTGAGGAGATACGTGCATGACCCGACGCATATCATCGACCATGGGGATCTAGAAGTTGATGATGGGGCGACTTTTACGGAGGTCCCAGTGGAGATCGAGGATCGATAGTAGGGGGTCCTACGTGGACGGTCGATTACTCTAGTGCGCATCATATGGCAGCACGGGAATCTCCAGGAGAGCACTTGGGAGCGGCAGGCTCAGATGCGTGCTCAGTACCCACTTTTGTTTCCCTAGTTTATGATGTATCTTTACGGGGACGTAAATCCCTGAGGTGGGAGTAATGTAAATACCCGTAAAATTCAAGGAAAATTTTGTCTTAATTTTTTTGGGACTTTTACATGAGCACAGTTTCTGACGGCACTTGATTCTGAGGCCCGGTGTCCCCGAAATTTCTATCCGAAGTTTAGCTCGGGTACGTTCAGTGAACGAACGAGCGGGAATTTCTATGTTTGAACTGGTGCTCGGAGTCGAATTATGTGGGCCCCGATGGAAACTTAGCACCGGTAATTTCTTATGAACTTAATTTCTGGAGTTCCGTTTTCTCGAGAGAAGATGATAAAAATTGTGGAAGTTTAATTTATAATTAAACTACAATTTTTATTTTCATTAAGTGGTTTTAGGCTTTGGGTGGAAGTTGGGTAACTACCCAACCTCCCAAGGGAGGTTGTGAGGGTGGTGGGGCCCACACGAACCCCACCCCTTCATATTCTTCAACCCCCCTCAACTCACCATTAACTTTTGATAACATAAGTATTAATAACTTATGTTATTAATGAAGTGAGATAAATGTGTGTGTGGGTTTGAAATTCAAACTCATGTCTAGTTAATAAATTAATTGAGGGCTTAATTTATTTTGGGTTAGTTCTTGTGGTGGAATCTTGGGTAGAAAAAGGCAAGGATTGAGGAACATCTTCATCTTCGATGAAGAACGCGAAGAACACATCGGTCTCCGATGAAGAATGCCGAGTTATCGGAAACTGATTACGCGACGCCGTGTACCGCGATGCCAACGACGTCTTCTTTCACGACACCTCTTCCCGCGACGAATCCTCGTTCGACGAACCTCCGTTCATGCTCGCACGAGGTAGGGGTTTAATTTATTTATTTATTTTGTTCGTGAATCCTACCTTGTCGTTCTTTGTGAAAATACGACCAATTTTTATCGACTAACGAGAGGGGTCCGGACCGCACAAACATGTCCGAACCTCCTCTAATTTTGTTGATGTTTTTATTGAGGATAGGAACGAAATGGTGTGGTGTCATCGCACCATGCGAAATCATGCGGCAAAGAATGCGCGGTGCCGTCGCAGCGTGCCGTGATGTTGAACCAAGTCGCGGCGCCATCGTGCCGCGCCGGAGAACCAAAAAAAACATCGTGGTCAGAGCGTGGCCACTGTAGAGGGGTGCGGCTCCATCACGCCACACCAGACGAATCAAGGCTGCGGCCGGTTCTGGGCTGCGGCGGAGCAAGGAGATCGGCGGCCGGTTCTGGGCCGCCGGCATCGGAGCAGGGGGGACCGACTGTCGTCGATCCCGTGGAGGCAAACACCGGCCGGCCGGGGCGGGCCGGCCCGACAGGAGAGCAGCCGGGGGTTCAAACCCCCGTCCGGCCAGCATAACAGCCCCCTTAATAGGGGGGCCACGGTTACCACCAGGGGGCAGGCGCCCCCCACTCCAAACGGCTCGGCCTTTTGGCCGAGCGCCTGACCAGCGCGCTGGCCACGCTGTGCCCAGGACGGGTCACACCCAGGCCGGGCCAGGCCGTGCTGCGCTCAAGCGGGCCGGATCCAGACCCGGTACGGGTAGACCCGGTTCGGGCTGACCCTGGGGGTATCGGACTGGGTCGGACCTGGCCCGAACTCCTTATTACCGAACCTTTCTGAACGAATGCCCATAACATGTGCTACGGGCTTTCGATCAACACACCGTCAATTGCGATGCGATACTTGGATAGAGATGGTCGTTTCGGTATATCGCACTCAAGGTTTAGGAATACTTTGTGTTTAGCCGGGTTGGTTCATACACGAAACCAACCGGGCCCTCGGAGCGGAAACGCTCATATCTTAAGCTCCAGACGTCCGATTGACTTTCCGTTGACTTTGTTGGATTCCTCTTAGTGAGACAGATATTTTGGCTTATTCTGCCCGAGGTTTTGACGCAGGTGGAGTACGGTTGGGTTGGTTTTTCCTTAAGACCCATCTAGGACCCTAGAACGAAAAAACCAATAACTCTTAGACCGGGCGTCCGATTGACGTGTCGTCTGCGACGTTGTGTTCCTGTTGACGATACAGAACTTTTGGATACATCAACTATGGACTATGTGTCAGTTTATGTGTCAGCCTCTCGGCTCGTGGAGCAGACCCACCCGAACGAGCTTGCTGTGTGCGGGAACCCTAGTGCTGGCTGTGTTTGCGACTATGACGACGATGATGACTGTACAGAGATCCTCAGTGGATTCGATGGTGATGACTTCAACTCTCAGCGATCCTACGTGGATCATCGCTACCGATCCTATGTGGGTCCGATCCTGTGTGGGTTAGCGCTCAACAGTACTGTGTGAGCCAGCGCCTACATATCCTGTGTGGGTCTGATCCTGTGTGGGTCTTTGCGGGGGTTAGTTACCTATCGATTCTTTGTGGGTTAGATCCTATGTGGGTCATTGCGGTGGTTAGTATCTATCGATCCTTTGTGGGGCTAAAGGCTTAGATGAATCAGTGGTTATATCTGATCATCTCTATCGTCATACAAAGAAGTATACCTGTGTGAGCTGAAATCCTGTTTTTCTTTCCTATGTGGATTGTGTTGAGATATCATGTGATGATTTACGTTTTGAGTTCTTGTGTGGACTGGGTTGTTCTTGGGCTCATATGTTGGAGCCGAAAAAGAATTGATGAATTATGTATATGTATGGTCATATACCTAAACAATGTCGGATGTTACATCGTGATTGCATCTTTCCTTTGTGGATTATCCTTTGTGGACTTTGGGAGACCGTCGGGGGTCTTGGGGTCCCTACTGAGTCGCTTATACTCAACCCTTCACGGGATATGCTCGCACTGCATTGTGTTGGTTTCAGACGATGGACAATGCTGATTGTGGTTGAGGCTTGCGGAGCAGGACGGTACCTGGAGGTGGACCACTGGGCGGGACGTACTTAGAATGGTTGGCTGGACACGAGGAGTAGTGGAGGCTATCTGTAGCCACCCTTCAGGTGGGATTTCCAGTGGACAGCTCGGCATTGCGGCTATACTTTTCAGTTGTTGTTTTCCCTTTCCAGTTGTACTTTACTTTCAGTTTGGGTTTGTATACTAGCCCACTTACTTTTCCTCACTTACTGTTTTACCATCTTTTACTTAGTGTTTACTATTGCTTTCTTTCTCTATGGTGTTTGTTTACTTTACAAAGGCAATTCCTTCCCTTTTTATCGGGAATTTTACGCCTTGGTGCTAGTCGCCAGCCCCTTTCCTATGGAAGGCGGGCTTGGGGTAGTCACGGCACGGGCCCCGAGGACGGGTCATGACAAAAATAAACATACTAAATTTCATAATTCTTTTTAGATATATAATGTATTCATGATTTAAATTTATATATAAGATATATCTTCCATTTATATTTATTTTAATGGAAAATATTTAACTATTATATATAAAATATGTTTTATTAAGATTTCATGGAATGTAGAAAACAAATATTACCAAAAAAAATACTTTTTCAATGAAAAGGCCAAAAATAATTTTTATTAAACACTATTTTATTATAATCCCAAAAATTATGGTCATAAAATTTTAATGTTGAAATAATTTTATAAAAATAATAATTTCATTCCATAAATACATATTTTATTACATAAAGGGTTTTCTAATATTATAAGATATATTAAATAATAATATAATTTAAGAAATAAAAATATCCAAAAAATAATACTTTTTTACAAAAACTATTATTTTTTGTAGATAAAACACAATAATGGATACCATTTAAATTTTTATAAGATGAATTAAAAATAGAATTCATTTTACCAAATTTATATTATATAAATTCTGATGTTATCTTTCAGAACAATATAAATTATATAATAAAGACTGCTTTTATTGAAAATAATATTTTTTCAATATTAAATAATATTTATTATTTATCTTCCAATGGTAATATATATTAAAGGTTTACCATCATAGTGTTTATTATAGATTTATTAATAATTTTCATCTAATATGATTTGGTTTGTTTAAATTGGGTTTATCATGTAACACAAGAAGTCAAACATTTAATAAAATCTTACAAGGGATTTAATTTTTTGTTAGTTACATTTGAATTGACAGCAAATCCATTATTACAACCAAATTCATTCTTCATTATACTGTGTTGGGCGTTTTTTTCAAATCCCACATGACAAAAACATTCTATATTTTTTTTTATCAAATTATATCATATAATGTAATATATCAAGGACATCATTTGTGGTGGATCCAATTGGAATCGACACGTATAATGTTCAAATAGAGTAGTGATAACGAACCCACATCGAGAATGTAGTCAAATTCTTATTAATTTTTACATTCGAAGGGAGAAGGTCATCCTCCATGTTCCACTGATGTTAGTTGGGTCATATTTTTACTTCCTAAAGAGGAATGTTCCAATTTGTTCTTATGATGTAGAAAATTCTGATATGGTTGGGAGAGTTCCCAAATAAAACCACAACCATTAAGGATTAATTAGATTCTACTAAACTACGCATAATGTAATTAAAATTAAATATAGAATGTCTAGTCAATATCAAAATAATTTTTAGAGAATAAACTACACTACATATTATAGGATGAGTAATATAGGATGATTGAAACATGATAGTCTATAGTTATTCCACTACTAAATATATTTTCATAGAAACATGATCCAACTAAGTTGATCTTCAAATCCCACAATGTCACTTTCTAGGACACAAAACTCCAATGCTCATCGTCATTGGAAACTACATCTTGTTGGGATGCAAGGGAGATATGGTTCCTTAATAACTAATTAAGGATAGCTTTCTTACACAATGTGTTCACGAAAATGATCAAAGGCTACAAATTTTCATTGAGGATGTCTTTGATGGGTCACAAAACATGGAATATAAATTCATTCCTCTTTTCATATATCAACCAATATCCCATATAGAAGAAAATTCTTAGGAGATAGGGATTAAAAAAAATTCTTGTATGATTTTAAAAAAATTATCATAATAATGATATTCATTATATTGATTGGCACAGTAATCCGTAAGAGACCCATTAGAGAGTCCCTTAAGAGGAAAAAGAGGAAAATATCCAAATATCCTTCCATAAGTAGGTGAAGTCTTGTATCAATTTATTTATTCTCAAAAATCATTCAAATTGTTATAATGTTCATATGTATCTTTTGAACTACAAAATCTATGGGAACTGCATGGTTTTTGTTGTTCATAACTAGAATGATAGACATGAACCGGATATTGTTTCACCATAGTTTGTTTTCTTTTCCATTGATGTCAATATTCATGTGGATAATATAATTATTACCAATAAAAATGAATGATCATGATGATTATGCTGTAATAATGTAGATATCATACAAATTATCTAAAACGATGCCAGAAAAGATAGATTTATAAGATTCATAAGGGTTAGTTACAATGACAATCAGGTTACAATTGGCTTAACATATGGTAATGTATATAATTAGAAAACCTCTGTTGAAGATAATTAAAATCTCTAAATTTTCATTCCATAATGAAATTTTTCCTCATTTAAAAATAAAATTTTAATTGTCAAGTATGATTTATAGGGAATTTTGTATGATACTCTATCATTTAGAACATGTGGAACCTCCAAGGAATCTACTATGGGATTCAAAATATATTTTGATGATAAATTTAGCCCAAAGTGATTCCCTAGAGATTTTCTTCCAATATATCATGGTTTTATGCAATATATATTAAAATCAATTCATTGATATTTACAAATCACTTACTGAATTAGAATATCTAGCTTAGATTGGCTTTTTTAATGATGAGGAACTTACTCATAAGTGTCCCAAAAGAACATACTGAGATTGATCTTAATAAATTTTGGCACAGATTTAGGTGCCCTAAAAATGGATAACTAATTCTATGGAATTTACGATTGAATATGTTAACGAGAGTAATCATACATCCATATAATAGAAAGTGGATATTTTAGTTGGTGATCATTCAAGATGTATTATCTTGAATTCTTTCAAAAAGTGAATTATTCTAACCATGATTCCCCTGTAAGTGACTCCCCTATTGCTTTATATCAGTACGTAAATCATAATAATCACTTTGGATTTTGATAATATGATTAAATGGTTCACTTGTTATATATTTATCAATCATAGGAATCCAAAAATTAGAAACTGTTACAAAAATTATGAAAATATATAATAGTAATTTCTTTAAGATAATGTGAGTAAATACTCATTCCGTGAATTTAATGAAAGTAATAAAATTTATACAAAATTCCAAAATTTTCATATCATCCTTCTATGTGCTACTAACACCACTTGGACTTTATTCCCCATTTATTATATTGAAAATACAAGATACATTTCTACAAAAATAAAAATATTCTTGATGAATTATTATATACAATGGGGAGAGAGGATAATCAAAACCTCTATGCAATGAGAGAGATGATTGAACACTAATGATCAACTAGTTATTTTCATATTATTGTGTTGGTAAATATTTTATAATGATGTTTCAAATATGAAGATTTTTACCCTGAGGATATAGCTTGATAATTGTTTTCTCAAACCTCTCCTTAATAATGTTATATCACATCTTAAGATAATTTTTTCCATAATTGAATAAAGGATTATTGATCAACTATATATTTCATTGGTTATCATTGTAGACTAATATGGGAAGCTTCAAATTTAATGCATGATACTTTATTTATTATCTCATATATTATAGTTTGGTATAATCCTTTTCTATTGAATTATACTCCATCTTAGTTATGTTGAACTACGTGGGTTAACTAGTTTGTTCACCAAACCTATGCACTTGAATCCAATATATATGGATCCTATAATTTTTATTTTATGTCATGAATATCTATATCCCAATACATATCCAAGTATGTATATATTTTTTTCATTTCCTATACAATATTACAAAACATAAAAAACTATAAACAAAATTTACCTTATGATTTACTTTGGTATTATGACATTAACCTTATTTATTTAAATATATATATTGAGAATGTTGCAATTAATATTTTAAATATAGATACTGTAATAAAAATCATGACTCTAAAAATTCTTCAGTAGATTTTGGGATATTTTATATTGTTTCCCATGAAAAAGAGGTTTAACATCCCCTCATGTTAAATTTTATCCCAATGAAAAACGTGATCTCTTCTATCATAATAATTTCAATCATTAATCTCATCAACAATAAAAAAACCATAGGATTGTGATTTCTTCCTAATAATTTGATTTCATTATTATTGAAATGATAAATCAACTAATATTCATAGATTATATTCAATGAGAGATTATGAATGAAGCATCCTCATCTAAATTTTGGATTATTCAAGAAACTATCTAATTAAGAATAACATCTCTTGGTAACTAGTTTCAATCCATATTTCTCATTATTAATGCTCCACATCCTTAACTCATCATCATTAATAATAAATAACATTATTATTTAAATATAGGATTCTTATTTTGGAATTACCTTTAGGAATACCTTATTGACATACATTTTTATGATTATATATTTTAATGGGACACCAATGACAAGAATGTGTCCTATTGATACAGGTCACAACACCAATAAAAATATTTCACCCACATTTTGTCCTTACACATGTGTATACCCCATTAATAATAATCACAAATTATTTTGGATCATCATTATACACTCATCATGAGTATTTATAAACACCCATTTTTTTCTAATGGTATTTTCACCTATTTACATTACATAATATCCAATGCCCAGTTTTCCTCAATTTTATTTATCTCTTCATTATTGGAATTGGCCTTATTTTTTTATTTATATGAGTTCTAATTCATTTTTTATAAGAAATAATTTTTAATTATACCTCCCATCTTTGAGTTTATGTTAGGTTAATTCTATACCATATTATATCTAAATCATTAACATTAGATCATATTATTATATATGGAGTCACTGATCGAGTCATTCCCATAAATTCATCATATATTGATTAATCTTTATTATCTTCCTAAATCCATTAGATGTTTACACCACCATGTTAGGTATTTAATTTCTCTTATTCCTATATAAAAACCACAACTAAAACAATAATTCATTTTAATTTTTCCTATATATTATTTTTTAATTTTTACATTATAAATATCAAAAATCTACTTTAGTCATTTGTTGAGACACTTTTATCTGTTCCACGTGATGTCACTAGATAGAAAATATCTCTTTTCTCATATATCTACATATTTCACTTGATTTATTTCATTTCTATATATGTACCTACTTATCCTAGAAAATATAATTTTCTTCAGTATTTGATCACATGCTCTCAAAATTTCATATGGTTTCATCTTATCTCGAGGTCCTAGAATCTGATGCCTTTATTTTTACACTACTACATAAATTGCTTCATCTCAATTATTCTATGATGTTCCAGATTTATAAAGAAAATTTTATGCAAATTGTTCAGTATTTGGTTTTAGCTATCTTTAACACTTATTTATGTATTTTTTTATAGTAACTGATTATGATTGAACAAATTATTCTCATGTAATATTACACCTCATTTATGGTATACACCATGAAATCTTCTAGTAGAATAATATGAATCATTATTTGCATTTCATTCTCAAATCACCACAAAAAAAATATGATGTAGTCAATCTAATCTATATTATCCTATATGAGAATAATACCACCCATTATACTATAATCATCAATTAACATGAATTTTTTTTTTCTTATGCTAGGTTATTATTATGATTTCCATCTTGGTGTCATTACCTCCCATAATGTACATGTTTCGTTAATTTCAACATTTTTTTGATCATCTACTAAATAAAAACGAGTAAGGAATAAAATATCAATGATGATAGCATGATAAATTTAAAATTTTATATTTATAGTTGGATAATTATGATAGAAATTTATTATCAATTTTCATAGACTATTGTTGTGTAAAAAACATGTAATAATTTTTTTAAAAGAAAAATGATACAATAATAGTATCCAAGGGCCGTGATCAATGTATCAAATCGAAGAAAGTAGAATTTCTCTTAATAATGGAATTTTATAATAAATATTTAACTACTCATTCATGATTCCTTAACCTTGTTTCGCACGGAATTCAGGGATGACCTCATGGATGGGAGATTCAAACGTTCCGATCAGTTTCTAACGGGTTTGTTCGTAGAACCGGAAACATCCAATGATTCCACATCCGTTTGGACATACATTCCAAAGGTAGGCACTCACTAGCTTGTGGGCTAATGAGGCTTAGGAATTTACATGGGTCGAGAGGATGGGAGGTCGGACTCATCACACCTTTTTGAGGGGAATTATTGTCAATTCCGGGACTCTCTTTATAGATTTAAGTTATGTTCGTGAATCCATATTACATTACCAAGTATAAAACGAGCTTTCCTTAAAGTTTAACAATCAATGATTAAATATGTAAGAAATTTAGAGGATCTTTTATATGTATTCGAGGTTATTCATCAATAGAGAATCATCTGTATCTATTTTGAGATTCTTAGTCGATGGTAGCCTTCAAAAAAACATTTATAAATGTATCTTGGTCATTATGATGACCAGGCTGGTTTTAAAGCCACTCAGTGGGGCACTTGAAGTTTATCGTCATTCAGAAGGACATGGATTACTTCAAAGTTAGGATCGAACCCATAAATGGGCTACCTACGTATCCTTTGTTTTGGAAAAGGAATCAGAACCCACGTAGTTCGAGTAAGGGAGTATGACGTTTATGATTGATGGATCAAAGAAGGATGTCATAATTACTTTTACACTCTAAGCTCACGTGAGTCATTCTCAGTGTGAGAAACAAGAGGTATTGGTAAAAAATTAGACACTTGTGCCATGAAAGATGCAATCATAAGAAATAGTTTGGGGCTTATGTATGTATAACTGCCCAGATAGAAGAAGGTTTAGGATTCAGTTTTAGGGAGAAAATCCATGAACAGGGTCCATAAAGGTATATGTGCTTCATAGAGATTTGAATACTCTAATCTTGGGGCTTACTCCTAAGGAGGATGCCCAAGTTAGGACGGGACTTATGATTGGGTTTTACTCCTGAAAAGGAAACCCAAATCAAGGGTAAATTAGGACTGGTTAAAGAGAAATTAGGGGACTTGGGGCCTATTCCTAAAAAGGAAGCCCAAGATTATAACTGGGACTTATTCCTGAAAAGGAATCCCAGGTTAGGGGTTATGGTTTGGGGATTACTCCTGAGGAGGATTCCCATATTTAAGATTGGGGCTTACTCCTAAGAAGGATGCGCAAATTAAGGGACTCGGGGCTTACTCCTAATAAGGATGCCCATATTTGAGATTGGGGCTTACTCCTAAGAAGGATGCCCATATTAGAGGACTTGGGGATTACTCCTAAGAAGGATTCCCAGATTAAAGGATTATGATTGGGGATTACTCGTAAGGAGGATGCCCAAGTTAAGGAATTAAGGTTTGGGGCTTACTCCTGAGGAGGATGCCCAAGTTTGGGAACTTTAAGAATTTGGGGCTTACTCCTAAGGAAGATGCCCAGATTAAAGGACTTATAACTGGGGATTATTCCTAAAAAAGGAGACCCAAGTTAAGGATTCTCTCATCTTAAAGGATGAGGTTGAATGAATGAACTCTCCATATTTAGTGACATATGGATATTTAAATCACTAGGTTTTGAGAGATATTCCACAGAATTCCTTTCAGATAAGGATGTCAAATCAAGAAATCATGCCATAAATGTCTTTGAAGAGTTTCTTGAAGACTAAATCTTGAAAAGGAAAAGTGTAATGTCTTATGAGGGGAAAAATGGGAAATATGGGCACCCAAAAAGGTATGGGCGCGCAAGTCTTGAAAGGCGCGCAAGTCTTCCGTGGGCGCACAAGTATTGGTCGCGCAGGTATACCTGCGCGACATGTGGGGTACATGCGCGATTTTCAACCAGCATTAGAATACTTGAGCGACTCTTTATTAATCACTTTAGAATCCTCTTGATATTATTCTATAAAAAGGGATGCGCAAGTTCTATTGAAGTAAATAAGTCGGTGCGCAAGTGTTGATAAGTTTCAACACTTAGGCCTTCCTTCTTCTCTTTAGATCTTCCGTTCTAGGTAATAAATTACCATAGAAGTGTTCTAGAAGCATTGAGAAGAGACTTGGGCGTCGGGAACTTCAATCTGAGTTTCTGAAAAAATTCTCCCTTGAATGGGGGGCCCACAGGGTCTATTTATAGGCAAAAGAAGGCCCTGGGCGGTTACCGGGCGGTTATCACTTAGGGCGCATAAGTCACTTGCGCGACCAAAATCGTCGCGCAAGTGTACTTGCGCGACAGTGATATAACTTTCGCGGTGCAGGTGCTATTGATCCTTTGTTCATGCCTTTGTCGATTTTTGATGTTTTCTTAAAAGTTTGAATCAATTTGAGCTCAAATATTCCCCTTTTTCCGATCATTAGATTCTGTGATGAAATGAGCGTCAACAAAAGTCCCCCCTCAGAGTTGGATCCGGAAAGAAATGAGGATTTGACTCTGAGGAAATTGAATCCATCCAAAGGAAAAGGGGGCGCGCAATTCTTCAGGGTACAGAGGTCGGCGCGCAATTTTGCGTCATGCAGGCCTTGAGCTCACTGGGTACGGCGCACAGATAGGCCTCCTGGCCTATAAATACATGGCCTCACCTCCGTACAAGCATCTGGATTTCCGGACTTCATACCTTCTTGAGCTCTCATCATGCAGGTCACCTTAGTTGCGCAGGTTTCTCTGTTTTCTAATGATTTCCTTGATGTCGCGCTACTGTAAAGGTATTTGTACTTGCGCAGTTTACACTTGCGCGTCAAAAACTAGCGCGACACATGAATACTTGCGCGCCATGTTTTAGACTTGCGCGCCTTAATGCCTTAGCCATTTTTTTCATTTAAGAGTTAGTTTATTCATCTTTTGTGCAGATTCAGTGGTTCCCAGGGGAATTGAAATGACTAATGAACTGGCTAGCAAGCGGATTGATGACATGATAAACATTATTGGCCATGATTACTATGATATCTGAAACAACAGTCTCCCAGATTTGGCTAAGTACATGAAGAAATATCATCCTAATTTTCCACAGAGCATCCATCTGCCTCTGTGTGGTCATGGTCATCTGCAAGGAGTCAATGTTCCAAATGCAAACAATTATACACCTGAGATGCAGCTGCACTGCTACTCCTCTATTTTGGTTATGCTATGCATTAAGAGCAACAAAAATGGTGTGAACTATCAAATTCTTCCTCCATGTCATTTCCTTGCAGATATGAAAATGTCAAACCCATGGGATGAAATGTTTTCCACTGCTGGTTGGTGGAGAGAAGACAAACATAGTATTAGAGCGATATCTAAAAAGATTACTCTCTCCAAATGGATCTTTACTTCCAATGCTCCATTTTCAAATCCGTGTATCCATCTTCCAAGTCTTTTGGACAGAAATAGAGTCACTGTTTGATCAGCAGAAAATTTTCTCAAACCGCATATAAGAACATCATTCTATAATTTTTCCAAGAAGAGCTGGTATCACTGCATCTCTTATTATATCCAGTTGAATGAATGAATTCCAGGTGGTTGTTGATGAAGATCGGGATGCCGTAAATCAAATGAAGTGTTATGTTGAAAGCCTCTTGTAATTCTTGAAAAAGAGAAGAGACTCCAGTCTGTGGATGTCCTTCAAACTCTTGTGTATCAATGAAAAAAAAACACTTTCATCTTCAATCATTTGAACCGGCATTCTTTCATTACCTGCTTCAAATTTACTTAAGCCAATGGGTCTAGTAAGCATAGTTTGATTTTTACTAGGATTATTACAAATAACCCTACGAACTTTGAAGCTTTTAATTGCTCAATATTACCTAAATCATACAAAAATGTATATTTAGTGAGCTGGAACTTGACTTTTATTCAGAGTTCCTTTGTCTTTTGTGGGCAGTTTAAAGTCATGCATGCCGGACATAAAGGGGCTAATGTTTAAGGTCGAAATAGCATTGACCAAAATGGATTAAAATTGATTCAATTCCTTGACAATTTATTTGAAAACATATTACCATACTCAATTATGAGGGAAAATATGTAAACTATGGCTTAAGAATATTTGAATCTGAGGAATGATATGAAAAAGAGCTAAATGGAATTAGAAGAAGTAGTTTCCATGAATGAAGTTACTATTATTTAACAAAACCCGTTAGGGGGTTGAAATATGCAGAGCCACCTATGGGCATTGGCTGCATGGTCAAATAAATAGTATCTTTTGGCTGACAAGTCTGTTATGTGGACTGTTTATGCAAGGCCACCTATGGGCACGTGCTGCATATTCAGGCGAAAGAACTCTCAAAAATTTACATTCCTAGTACTAAAAGCCAGCGAAAGTTTATGGAGATTCAAATTTTCTAAAGTATAGAGTTTGTTTTATGGAAAGAGGTACTTGAATATGGAGAAGCTATTTCCGAACAAGAATATCGAAGAACTGGATGAATATCACTCCTACGAAGGTCTGACCCAAACGTAGTGAAGAAGAATATACCATAGACTTGAATACTTTCAGATCAGGAAAAAGGATATGGGACAATTATGTTAAGGATGGCTATTTTTATTTGCGGATCCCTACATACTGTCGTTTAAGGCAAATAAAGACAAAAGAGGAATTCTTCCCATGAATGAAGTTACTATCATTTAACATACCCGTTAGGGGGTTGAAATATGCAGGGCCACCAAGGGGCATTGGCCTCATGGTTAAATAAATAGCATCTTTTGGCTGACAAGTCTGTTATGTGGACTGTTTATGCAAGGCCACCTATGGGCACGTGCTGCATAGTCAAGCAAAAGAATTCTCAGAAGTTTGAAATTTTTGTGACTAGAAGTCATGAAAAAGGGTTATGAAGATCTGAAAATATTTAAGGTTGGGATTATAACACATAAAGATGGGTATTGTATAATGTATATAGAGATACATAGGTCAATGATAACCATAATCATTTTGTGGCTGGGTCCTAAATTAAAATTTTGGACTTCACTACGTATCTCATAAGAATGAGAATCAAGCCGTACGTAGTTCTTGAAATGCAGTTTAACGTCGTGCAGGACGAAAGTATGAGAGATCATAGTTTAGGGTCATAGAATTTGGACCATAATAATGAATACACAGTGTGTGTTTTCATGAGGACATTTTAGCTAAGGGACTGAAAGTGAAATTTGGGGTTAGGCCCAAAAGACTTGGGACTGGATTCGAGGGATACTCGAATGTTCCTACGTATCCAATAAGGATGGGAATCAAGTACACGTAGTTCTAGAACTAATCGTTGTACAAATTTGGTTCGTACATGTGAAGGGTGAAAGGGGACTTTAGTGCAATGATGGTTTAATCTGAGAAAAAAAGTTTAGGTATTACCATGTATGCACGTAGTCTTTTGAAAATGAAAACCATGATTGAAAAATCAATGTCAATAATAGTTCTCTCTCAAATGAGGAAATAAATGAGTATTGTAGTTTATTGTCGTACCGGACAAAAGTGTTGCATAGTTTAACGTCGTATAATAAGGACGAAAGTGAATCAATGTAATAATATTGATTCTAGGGGTGGTTTCACGAATCAACATCATATGAGATGGTGGTGAACCGATGTGACGAGATTGTTTTTTGGGCTTGAACCCTAGGAGGTTGCCTACATACCCAGCCTAGAGGGCAAGGATCAAAGTTTGAGTAGTTCAATTAAAGAATGAATTAATGATCAAGTTGTTCTTGGGGACACCGATCTAAAAAAAATGTTGTTGGGACTTACACATGGTTAGGGGCCCAAAGAGAGTGTTATGGTTGAGGTTTGCTCTAAGCTCACGTGATTCATACTCAGTGTGAGAAACAATAGGTAACAACAACCATAACGATGCACAGTTTAATGTCATGTAGGACATATCAAGGGACTATGCAGTTTAAAGTCTTGCAGTTATGACTATTGGTGTTGCACAGTTTAGTGTCATGTAGCAGGGACAAAATAATAGTTTAATGTCTTGTAGGACATATCAAGGATTTTCTGTACAGTTTAGCGTCATGTAGTTAGGACGATGGGGACAATACATTTTAACGTCATATTGGACGAAAGGGGGACTGTGTAGTTTAATGTCATGCTGGACCTTTGATGAATATATAGTTTAACGTCTTTCCGGACGTAAGGGACTTTTATACAGTTTAGTGTCATGTAGTTAGGACGTCACAGTTTAACGTCTTGCTGGACGTAAGGGACTTGAAAATAGTTTATGGTCATATGCATGGACCAGGGATGATGCAGTTTAAGGTCATGTTGGACGGTTTAGGGAACGTTTTCATAGTTTAACGTCGTGTGGGACGAAGTTGCAGTTTAAGGTCATACTGGACCATTGTTGCTTATGTAGTTTAACGTCTTTCCGGACGTAAGGGACTTTTCTACAGTTTAACGTCATGTTGGACGAAGTAGTGCTGCACAGTTTAGTGTCATGTTGCAGGGACATCTTCTTTTCTACAGATTAACGTCATGTTGGACGAAAGTGCAAATAGTTTAAGGTCATATGAATAGACTGGGGATGATGCAGTTTAAAGTCATACTGGACTAAGGTTGATGCAGTTTAAAGTCATACTGGACTAAGGTTGATGCAGTTTAAAGTCATACTGGACTAAGGTTGATGCAGTTTAAAGTCATACTGGACTACGATTGATGCAGTTTAAAGTCATACTAGACTAAGGTTGATTCAGTTTAAAGTCATACTGGACTAAGGTTGATGCAGTTTAAAGTCATACTGGACTAAGGTTGATGCAGTTTAAAGTCATACTGGACTATGGTTGATGCTTTTTAAAGTCATACTGGACTATGGTTGATGCAGTCTAAAGTCATACTGGACTAAGGTTGATGCAGTTTAAAGTCATACTGGACTGATGTTGATGCAGTTTAAAGTCATACTGGACTCAGGTTGATGCAGTTTAAAGTCATACTGGACTAAGGTTGATGCAGTTTAAAGTCATACTGGACTAAGGTTGATGCAGTTTAAAGTCATACTGGACTAAGGTTGATGCAGTTTAAAGTCATACTGGACTAAGGTATGAACCAGTTGTAAGAATCTTGGTTCTGGGGACCATATTTTGTGTTTATACAAAATATTTCTTCAGAAATGTGGCATTGGTTAGAGTCATGATGAGTTCTCCATCCATTGAGATTAATGAATAAGCTCCATTGAATTAGACCTTATGTATTGAATAAGGTCCTTCCCATTTTGGTTCAAGATTGGGAGGCTTCTTTCCTGGTATCATTGGTGTTCTGAGAACTAATACCAATTCTCCCTGAATGAATGAACGAAGACGAACTTTTTTGTTAAAATCTCGTGCTATTCAATTCTGATACATTTCCAAGTGGTGCAAAGTGCACAATCATTTCTCATTTAACTGTTCCAATTCATTCAATCGCTTTTGGGATTTCTCATCTGTAGATAACTGATCAGAAATGGATACTCTGAGTGAGGGAAATTGAACATCAATTGGCAAGACTGCTTCTGTTCCATATACCAATGAATATGGAGTTGACCGCGTTGCATTGCGGGTGGTAGTCTGATAAGCCCATAAAGCATGAAAGAGTTTATCAGGCCATGACCTCTTATCTTTATCCACCATCTTTTGCAGTATATTTGAAAGAGTCTTGTTAAAGGCTTCTATTTCGCCATTGGCTACCGCATGATACCGAGATGAATGGTTGGATTCAATGTTGTATTCTTGATTCAATTTCTTCACCTCAGAAGATTAGAAGTTGGTGCCGTTGTCCGTCAATATGGTATGAGGGACACCAAATCTTGTAATGACGTTAGACTTGATGAAGCTAAAAATGAATTTAGAACTGACTTCTTTGAGAGGTACTACCTCTACCCATTTGGAAAAGAAATCAGTAGAAGTAAGAATGTACTTAAACTGCTTGGCCGTAGCTGAAGGGTAAAGTCCCACCACATCCATTCCCCATGTGGCAAATGGCCATGATTATTTAGCTGTATGAAGCAACTCTGGAGGTTGATGAATGAAGTTGGCATGTACTTGACATGAATGACACTTCTTTGTGAAATCAACACAATCTTGTATCATTGAAGGCCAAAAGTATCCAAGCCTTCGAATTTGATCAGACAATCTATGTCCAGACTGGTGGGCACCACAGACTCCTGCATGCACTTCTTTCATGACAGCCATTGTCTCTTCACCATCAATGCATCTAAAGAGAACTCCATCAAAACCACGTTTGTAGAGAATTTTCCTTAGGTGGTTTGGGCTATCATAAAGAGTAAAATTGACCACACGTCGCCGGATTTGTCCTTTCTCGGCTCTATCAGGTGGAAGTGTTCCATTTTGAAGGTATTCCCTGATAGGTGACATCCATCCTGTAGTATGACCATATGGTTCCGGAATGGGACTAATTTCATTAATTTCCTCTGTTTTGGATTGAACATAAGGTGAAATTACACGACGTTGGGCAATACTGATGGTTGTCTCGTCCCGATTTGGATCTGCTAGAGCTGTGGCTATATTAGCCAGTGCATCAGCTTGAGCATTTTGTGATCTTGGGACATAAGAAAATGTCGGTTCTGAAGGGAATTCTGCCATTAACTCTCTGACGTAATCATACAAATGGATTAATTCTTCTTTTCTGATGGCATAATCCCCATTGACTTGTTTGATTACCAGGTCTGAATCACCTTTCAACTTTAAGTTATTCACTTGTACTTGAAGCGCTAACTCCAAGCCTATAATAAGAGCTTGGTATTCGGATTCATTATTAGTACCACCTTCCCACAATAAAAAGGAATAAGGTAACACTGCTCTATCTGGAGAAATGTGCACAATTCATAAACCAACTTTGTTGAATTTAGGATTTTTCATTTTCTTCCATGTTGGACTTCTGGAAGCACCATCAAAATACATTTCCCATGTTTGAGGATTCTCTTGAATAGAGAAAACTTCCTCATCAGGGAGTTCAATATCTGAAGACGTGTCTTCCATGGAAGGATGTTCATCCAGGAAATCAGCCAGATCTTGGCCCTTTATTGCCTTTTGAGACACATACTTAATGTCGAACTGCTGCAAAATAACTGCCCACCTTGCTAGACGTCCTATAAGCATTGGATGACTAAGGATGAATTTGAGCGGATTATTGCGAGATACCAATTGGACCTCGTGATGTTGCAGGTAGTGTCTCAGTTTCTGAACTGCAAAGATTAATGCTAGGAAGCACTTCTAAATACTTGAATACTGGATTTCTGCTTCAAGCATAGTTCTACTGAGATAGTAGAGGCTATTTCCATTCCCAGCATCATTCTTTTGAGCGATAAAGGCACCCAATGATCGCTCTAGGGCTGTCACATAGAGGATAAGTGGTCTACCTTCAACAGGTGGCATGAGTACTGGTGGACTCAAGAGGTATTTTTTGAGAACATCAAATGCTTCTTGACATTCTTCAGCCCACTGGTATGTGACTCCTTTTTTTAATAATTTGGTAAAGGGTAAACTTTTGCCTGCCAAATTGGCGATGAAACGCCGAATATAGGCTAAGTATCCTTGAAGTCCTCTTAATTCTTGCAAATTCTGAGGAAGTGACATACCATGGATTGATTTGGTCTTCTCAGGATCGACTTCAATACCACGATGGCGTACAACAAAGCCGAGGAATTTTCCTGAGGTTACCCCAAAAGCACATTTTAAGGGGTTCATCCTCAAATTATGTTGTCGAAGCTTGTGGAATATGACTTCCAAATCAGCCAAGTGATTAGAACATTGTTTGGAATTAACTACCAAATCATCCACATAGCATTCAACAAACATCCCTCAGAAAGGTTTGAAGATACGATGCATGGCACGTTGATATGTTGCACCTGCATTATTTTAACCAAAGGGCATCACCCGGTAACAAAACACACGTTGAGGAGCTCTGAAAGCTGTAGATTCCTCATCTTCTGGGGCCATTCAGATCTGATTATATCCGGAATATCCATCCAAGAAGGAGAGTACTTCATAACCAGCCGTCACATCAATTAAGAGTTCTGTAATTGGAACTGGGAAATCATCTTTAGGAAAATACCGATTAAGATCTCTGAAATCGATGAAAACCCTAATTTGTCCGTTCTTCTTCTTTACAGGGACAATATTAGCCAAACACTTGGGATATTTAACTTCTCTGACGAAGTTAGCTTTGATCAGCTTATCCACTTCAGCTTCAATTTTGGAATCATATGTTGGGTGTGTTATTCACGCGACTTGCTTAAATCCTCGATGTTCTTTTGGTAAACCCAAAAGATGAGTAGCAACATCAGGATCAAGCCCAGGCATTTCTGTATAGTTCCAAGCCAAAATATATTTATTTTTCTTTAGAAAATAAATATACATCTCTTTCTCTTCAAGGGTCATGGCCACACTAATTAAAGTGGGGCGTGGATCTTTCTCTATACCCAGATTTATTTCTCTGAGTTCATCCACAGTGGTAGAGATACCCTCTTCAAATGCTGGAGGAGCATCTCTAAGACCTTCCTCTTCCTCTTCATTATGTGCTATTTCGTCTGTTTCTACTTGCATAGTAGATGACAAAACGAAATTCTCATGATCATAAGAGATGTCAAAATTTGCACATTTTGAAGAAGAAGCTTCCATTTCCAACCCTATTGATGATAAAGGGCCTTCTTTGGGAAATAAAGAGGAGATGATGGATTGAGAATCGACATCATTATTCACCTCTGGTGTTGCTATAACTTTTTCTAGCCTGATTGGCGAAGTATAGACTTGTTGGACTTCAGCAGATGAAATGAAAACGCCACCACTTATGCTTTCATCACTGTTTGTAGGTTACCAATTTATCCCATGTTGTCTGGCTCAATTTCCGTAATTGACATTATGGATCTTTCCATAAGATTAATTTTATTTGGGCCTATTTTTTCAATTTGACTGATAGTTAACACATAATCTGTACTCACATGTGTAAATGGATTTATTGGAATTTTCTCCAAACCATATGGAGCATTAATTTTGGTAATTTCCTTCATTTTATATTTTTCTCTTCCCTTCATGTGATAAAATTCTGCCTCAATGTATTGAGACTCACATGTCTTAAACGGGGCCTTATCACCATACAATGTTCCAACATGATCATTGAAACGGTATTTGAGACATTGATGGTACGATGAAGGAATAGCTGCATGCTGATGTAGCCAGGGTCTTCCAAGAAAGACATTGAAAGCTGAGTCTTGATCAAAAATCATGAAATACGAATTGGATACAAGATCTCCAAACTGGGTTCTGAGTGTAACTTCACCCAGTGGTTCTTGTTCATTTTTATCATATCCTTGTAACATCATGGTAGAAAGAGATAAATCATATTCCGTGAGGCCCAATAGACGAAGTGTATGAATGGGCATGAGGTTGACTCCTGAACCATTCTCAATGAAAACTCTTCGGATTTCTACACCATTGACTTTGCCAGATAAGTACAAAGGTTTTATGTGCCCATGCACAACATCATCTTCATCTTTATCAGTAAAATATATCACTACATGGCATTCTGCAGGATTATTCTCTATGTGATAGACTTCAGCTGCAGCAATTTCAGCTTCAAACTGCTGAGGACTTGACAAAGCTTCGATGAGTGCTTCCCGAAGATCTTTTTATAGATTCAAAGAATCCAAAATTGATAAATAGGATGGTACTTGGGACAAGTGTTTCAATATATCATACTTTTTATCTAGAGGTCTACGTTTCCCAACAGGAATATGTGGTTTAGCAGGTACCTTGGATGTAGATGCTTTGGAAGCTGATGCGTCTTGTATTGGGATAGAAGTTGGCAACATCCTTGGTTTTGGAAGAGTAGAATGATTAGATCCATTTACTTGCTGAGATAAAGAAGATGGAAACTTTAATCGGTCTTCCAAAATAACTGTGCCAAAACTGAGTTTGCCATTGGAAGAAGAACTTGCATGTTCTTTTTGAGCTCGCTGAAGGGCTCTACCACGGGTTTCTGCTGCATACACAGTGCTAGCATGGGTAGAATTGGAGTAGTGGTTTCAGAAAGATCCACGTCTTCCCCTGTATCCTGAACCTATAGAACTTCCTCGGATTCCCTTATTTGATACAGGGAATTCAGGCACATCAATACTGGAATATAGATCTGTTAATTGAATCATATTAACAGAACCGAAGATTAACTCTTCGTCTGATAAAGACCCTGCCTGACTAGCTTATTTAGGTTGTGCTATTTAATGGGGCGGTGCCTGTGGCTTTGAAGTAGATGGCATGAAATCTGCCAGAGTCAAATACAACTTAGGCCTCGATACATACTCATCTTCTTCTGATTCCTCTTTCTTCTTTGAATTGCACTTCCCTTTTGAGGAATTGTCTTTTGATGGAGGCTTCACTGCAAATTTTGTAGGAGACACAATTGGATTCGTCAATAGTGTTCGCAAAATGGCATGGGTCTGATTGATTGTCTTTCTGACCATCCAATCATCATATTTTTGCGTAGTTTTGCTTTTAACTTCCTTCCACTCGCCTCCTTCCTCTGGATCTGTAGCGGTAACACACGCTACATGAGCTGAAGAACCCTTCAATTTGACTTGTCCCAAGTCGACCATCTTTTATAGGAGGTCTTTAAAGACAAAACACTCCTTGATGGGATGCCCAAACATTTGATGAAAGGGACAATAATTGGGACGGTCTTCATCTCCTTCCTTGTTTGGCCTCTTGGGCACTGGTAATTAAACCAAATTATTTTCCAGAGCTGAAATGAAGTAACTAGGAACTTGATCACTTCGGAAAGAGTATGTTTTACTCTTCATATCCTCAAATTTTTTTTCGTCGTTGATATTTTTGATCATTTGGAAGAAATGGCCTTTGTTGTTGGCATTCAGGAGGTGGAGTCCTTCGAGAAGATGGAGGTTTTGAAGTAGAAATAAGTACAGGTGCTTGTTTAAGCATAACTGTAGAAGTTTCTGCTTTACCCATTCTACTTCCTGGAACTGATGGAATTACACGAGATTTAGCCTTAGCCTGTATAAGGGAATCTTCAATCTGCTGATCGATTGATGTAAGGTCTCGAAACCCTCCTGTGTATTTAACAGGGATCAATGGCGTGCGTAATTCGTCAAACAAATTTTCCACATATATTGGCAACAGCTCTTCCTGAGGGAGTGCTAAACTCAGGGAATACGTTAATCCCTTCCAGCGAGCAATGAAATCAGAGACACTTTCATTCTCCCTTTTCTTGCAGTTTGTAAGATTGAAAACTGTCGTTTTTGGCAAAGTTGAGATGAACTGAAGAAGGAATTTTTGACGAAGATCCTCCCATCTGATGATTGACCGGGATTACAAGCTTGTATACCAGACAAAAGATGGTCCTTTAAGATTCGCACGAAGCATCTGAGTTTCACTGCTTCTTGCTGTTCTGGAGATCCCATCATAGGATCACAACAAGACACGTAATGCGTCAAATGTTGTTCAGGGTCGCCTGATCCATTGAAGGTAGGGAAAACAAGGTTTCCAAAAATAGATGGAGGATAAATTGAATCTACCCATTCAGGGTAAACATTCTTTTCTGGTTGAACTTGCGCCCGTTTCCCTTCCATAGTTTCTAACTGAGCTGTTAATGACTCAATAGTAGTTATTAACTTTTGAGAAAATCAGGTTGAACTTGGTTTTGGGTAGGTGCAATGAATGGAGCTTGGACAGACATGGTGGTTGGTTCTGCAACTGATGGTAGCACTGCCAACCGTTGTTGCACTTGACCCACGTGATTAGACCTATGAGGGTGTACTGATAAAGGAGGATATTCTTGATCCATTTCAGTAACTGCAAAAAATTCCTTCGGATGTCGAACTTTAGCATTCTTAAGAAGAAGACTACTCTGAAGTAGTTTTGCATTCATTCTTCTTAATTATTTCATTTCTTCCTCCTTTTGTGCAATCCTTTGCTCTAATGAAAGCCATTGACCTTCTCCAGAGGAAGGATATGTACCTTGATTCTTTCCCTTCCCATTTTTGGATACCTTTTGGAGGGAGGGAAGTGGATTACCTAAGTTCTGAGTAATCCTTTGACTTCGTGTACGCACAACTTCTTCATTTGTATCAGTGCGTACATTTTCTTGAGCAGGACGCTCTTCATCTAAGTCCCCTGAGAGAGTCTCCTCTGGTGGATTAACAACAACGACATTGATGACATTGATTGATGCATAATGCATCAGATCTCATCAATCAACATTTCTGTGATATTGTCTTCTTTCATGTCTTTGATGAGACATTGCCTTTTGTTGATTCAATCTTTTAGGAACTTCTTGATGAGATATAACTTGGAGGGAATCTCCTGATAATTTGGATCTTCGTTCCTCTGGGGGATTCTTCCCCAATCGAGAAAAGACCGACATTCTCTGAGGAGGGGATTAATGATTTGAAAGAGTCCCTAGTCTCGAGAACTGGGGATGTTCCTGCTACTTCCGCTCAACTCCTCAAATCCCATTTGTTGACTCTGAGGGTTGGGTTAGAGAAGTCCCCAGTCTGACAAGCTGGGGTGGCTCTTGACATGCTACGTTTGAGATCTTCTTAAAATATCTCTTGATCTTGCGACTCTTAGTTTGGAAATTAACTGGATGCATTAACCTGTGTCCACTTTAATCACCTGGTTAAACAGACCGTTGGATGATTTCCGAGACTTCTGTCATTTGATGATTTGTTTCCTCCATACGAGAGTCTTGTACAATATTCTCGCCAACTTGATGTAGGAGCAATTCAACAACTTGTTCTCTATATGCTTGATTTTTAGAGGAACTAGTTGAAGCCTGTTCTTGAACAAGATTTTGATTATGAACAAAGCCCATTGACTGTGGCCGGCCATGGGCAATAACATTGCATGAGACCATTTTTGGTGGGCTTTGCTGACTGGAAAGCACTGTGAAATATAGTTCTCCGTGAACACCCCATCCTCTGATATGAACATCAGATGGAGCATTGGCAATTAACTGACGCAATTTTCTTAGTGCGCCAAGGCATGAACGTTGAAGGGTTCTCTGTTTCTTTTCAGCCTTTAGATACCGAGAGACTGATAGAGATGCCAAATCAATCTGACGTTGTAGCCATTCTATTATCTTAAGGTGATTTTCATATTCATCATAAGATAATACCTTATTCTTCAATTGACAAAGAGTTTTACATATGTTGAGACGAATATCATGGATTCCATCATCCGTCAACATCTTTGGAATGTCGTACTGGGAGTTAGCCAAAGGCCACAACATGACTGGTACCTCACCTTTTGCCAGTTTTTTCCTCATGTTCAGCATTTCCTCTTTATCATTAAATGATGATTCTTCTACCTGTTTTGACCAGAGTTGGTGTTTCATTGTTGCTTCATCGGATTCAACAAGATTGTTAGAGAGATCATTGATGAAACTATAAGATGCATGACTTAAGGGTGGTTCGGAGAGTGACCTACACCCTGGGCTATCTTCTGATTGAGAAAGTATTTCACTTGTTAGCGATAAAGCATCAGACATGACTGGTTTCGCATTTTCAAGTTACTCAACATAAGAGTGCTTTCTCGGCACTACATTGTCCACTGGAGTATTTTCTAGGCAATGTGAATCACTACTGCCGAGAGGACTTTCACAGCGAATTTCATCATCATGGGGAGGACCACCATAATGGGTTACAGCAAAATATGAGATCTCTTGCTCCTTGGTCTTCTGACCACACAGAGGGTTCTTGTGGCTCTCATCTGAAGAAGAAACTTCAATATTGACCGAATTTTCATGAAGCAAGCCTTCGTGAGGAAGTGTCTGTTGAAGACCTTCAGAATTAATGTTCCTGTTATTGGGAAATGAGGGAGTAGAATCTTGAATTCTGACATATAAATGTCTAAGTGCTTCAAGAACTCCAGCATCGAGCAAGGCCTTGTTGCAGATTGGCCTTTGATCTCCTAACTGTGCTGGGCGGATCTCTTTCTTAGATGCCTTCTTACTTTCTTTAGAAACCACTTGATGATGAAAGTGATTGCTCTGAGCAGGTGTATGTGCCTGATCAGGAAATATGGCCAGGTTAGGCTGACGATCGCCACTCAAATCAGGTGTATGTGCCTGACTTGGTTGTCCGTATGATATGGGGGAGTATGCCCCATAACCCCCTTGGACTGGAACAGATGTGTGTGTCTGTTCCGAAGTGAATCGTTGATGTGTCACTCCACTTCTAGGGATAGATTTATGTGTCTGTCCCTGAGATGATGCTGAAGCTGTTATGATATCCTGGAAAGCATCCAGAATATGAGCAGGAATTTCCATATGCTCTTTCACCATTGACAAAATATGTTTGGTGACTTCATCCGATAGAACGGGAATATACGTCCATTCCGGTTTTGGAGTAGGTGTATGTGCCTTCTCCTATCCTCCTTTTCCTGTCAGTGAATCCTGACAGTACTCAAGTGTGGAGGCAGAGAGTTGAGTCTGCCTCCTGTTTGTCGTCGGGGCTTTCCGACTGACTTCTCCGTGCGCTACCAAGCGAGACTGTTGGTAGGCTTGATTAGTATTAGCAGGTGTATGTGCCTGCTGATTACACTTCGCCAAACGCAGTTGACGAGATCCATCATATGTAGTCAGACGAGTCTGCTGACTAACTGATGATGCATAAGCAGGTGCATGTTCCTGCCTATAGTACTCCGCCGGAATTGCCTGGCGGGATTGGCTTAATGCTTCCAGACGAGTCTGCTAGACAGTGGAATTAAAATGGGCAGATGTGTGTGCCTGCTCATTGTTTTCCACGAAGTTAGGTTGGTGGACTTCTCCAAAGATGGTAGGGATGACAACCTGCCCATTGTCAACCGGATTCCATCTCTGGCGGTTCATCTTTCCTGCTCGGGTTCGAAGAACCTGAGCTGAATGCCTGGAGTCGGTACCCTCATCATGTTGAGGGCGCACTGCCACATGAGTCTAGCAGCGATTGTTGATGGGAGCCCTCGGGAAGGACTCATGTCTTTTTGAATTAAGGCCCTGAGGGACCTGCTCATTCAATTCCTCAGAGTAACGGAGTGAATGTAAATTGTGTTCCGGGGATAACGATCCGAAACGGTTGGAGACGGTAGTCAGCACCGTCTGCTTCTTGATCGCTGGCCGCCATTTTCCGGACGACCAGGTAGATTTGTTAACATGGAGGGCTTGACGAGAGGCCTCCAGAGTTGGGATAGTACCGTTGCGACGATACTCCTTACCCAGTGCATTAGAAACCCAGCATTGAAGACGCTGAGTTGGTGATGTCATCCTCAGAGCGGACGACGTTCCAGCAGGAGTAGCAACATTGGTTTTCACAGCAGCTGACCTCACAGTAGAGGTGTTCACAGCAGCAGTATTCACAGGGGTGAATTTAAGGAAAGCCATTTTGCAGAAGATCTTGAGAAAAGAGTGCCTATTCCATATAATAGACATAATCAAGATGAATCTGGACACTGCATCTTTTGGATGAGCACATGTCAATGATTGCTTTGTTGGCCCAAGGGGCCTAACAAAATAAGAATAACGTCACATTAACTTGGTTAAGGATTCACGTTGGGTTCACCATTTTTTGTTTCTCACGGAATTCGGGGATGACCTCCTGGATGGGAGATTCAAACATTCCGATCAGTTTCTAACGGGTTTGTTCGTAGAACTAGAAACATCCAATGATTCCACATCCGTTTGGACCTACTTTCCAAAGGTAGGTGCTCACTAGCTTGTGGGCTAATGAGGCTTAGGAATTTTCATTGGTCGAGAGGATGGGAGGTCAGACTCATCACACCTTTTTGAGGGGAATTATTGTCTACTCCGGGACTCTCTTTATAAATTTAAGTTATGTTCGTGAATCCTTATTACATTACCAAGTATAAAATGAGCTTTCCTTCAGTTTAACAATCAATGGTTAAATATGTATCAAATTTAGTGGATCTTTTATATGTATTCAAGGTTCTTCATCAATAGAGAATCATCCGTATCTATTTAGATATTATTAGTCAACAGTATCCTTCAAAAATTCATTTATAAAAGTATCTTGGTCATTATGATGACCAGGCTGGTTTTAAAGCCACTCAGTGGGGGCACTTGATGTTTATCGTCATTCAGAAGGACATGGATTATTTCAAAGTTGGGATCGAACCCATAAATGGGCTACCTACGTATCCTTTGTTTTGGAAAAGGAATCAGAACCCATGTAGTTCGAGTAAGGGAGTATGACGTTTATGATTGATGGCTCAAAGAAGGATGTCATAATTACTTTTACACTCTAAGCTCACGTGGGTCATGCTCGATGTGAGAAACAAGAGGTATTGGTACAAAATTAGACAATTGTGCCATGAAAGATGCAATCATAAGAAATAGTTTGGGGCTTATGTATTTATAACTGCCCAGATAGATGAATTTTTAGGATTCACTTTTAGGGAGAAAATCCATGAATAGGGTCCATAAAGGTATATGTGCTTCATGGAGATTTGAATACTCTAATCTTGGGGCTTACTCCTAAGGAGGATGCCCAAGTTAGGAGGGGACTTATGATTGGGTTTTACTCCTAAAAAGGAAACCCAAATCAAGGGTAAATTAGGACTGGTTAAAGAGAAATTAGGGGACTTGGGGCTTATTCCTGAAAAGGAAGCCCAAGATTATAACTGGGACTTAATCCTGAAAAGGAATCCCGGGTTAGGGGTTAAGGTTTGGGGCTTACTACTGAGGAGGATGCCCATATTTGAGATTGGGGCTTACTCCTAAGAAGGATGCCCAAATTTGAGATTGGGGCTTACTCCTAAGAAGGATGCCCATATTAGAGGACTTGGGGCTTACTCCTAAGAAGGATGCCCAGATTAAAGGATTATGATTGGGGCTTACTCCTAAGGAGGATGCCCAAGTTAAGGAATTAAGGTTTGGGGCTTACTCCTGAGGAGGATGACCATGTTTGGAAACTTTAAGAATTTGGGGCTTACTCCTAAGGAAGATGCCCAGATTAAAGGACTTATAACTGGGGATTATTCCTAAAAAAGGAGACCCAAGTTAAGGATTCTCTCATCTTAAAGGATGAGGTTTAATGAATGAACTCTCCATATTTAGTGACATAAGGATATTTAAATCACTAGGTTTTGAGAGATATTCCACAGAATTCCTTTCAGATAAGGAAGTCAAATCAATAAATCATGCCATAAATGGCTTTGAAGAGTGTCTTGAAGACTGAATCTTGAAAAGGAAAGGTGTAATGTCTTAAGAGGGGAAAAATGGGCAAGATGGGCACCCAAAAAGGTAGGGGCGCGTAAGTCTTGAAAGGCGCACAAGTCTTCCGTGGGCACATAAGTATTGGTCGCGCAGGTATACCAGCGCGACATGTGGGGTACTTGCACGATTTTCAACCAGCATTAGAATACCTGAGAGACTCTTTATTAATCACTTTATAATCCTCCTGAGATTCTTCCAGAAAAAGGGACGCGCAAGTTCTATTGAAGGAAATATGTCGGCGCGCAAGTGTTTATAAGTTTCAACACTTAGGCCTTCCTTCTTCTCTTTAGATCTTCCGTTCTAGGTAAGAAATTACCTTAGAAGTGTTCCGGAAGCATTGAGAAGAGACTTGGGCGTCGGGAGCTTCAATCCGAGTGTCTGAAAAAAATCTCCCTCGAATGGGGGGCCCACAGGGTCTATTTATAGGCAAAAGAAGGCCCTGGGCGGTTTCCGGGCGGTTATCACTTAGGGCGCGTAAGTCACTTGCGCGACCAAAAGCATCGCGCAAGTGTACTTGCGCGACAGTGATATAACTTGCGCGGTGCAGGTGATGTTGATCCTTTGTTCATGCCTTTGTTGATTTTTGATGTTTTCTTCAAAGGTTGAATCACTTTGAGCTCAGATATTCCCCTTTTTCCGATCTTTAGATTCTGTGATAAAAGGAGCGTCAACAAACCTCTTAAACTCAAATTATTGAATTCTATATAAAATAGTTATAATAAACTGATCTTGAAAAATTTTATACCTTATATTCAATACAAAATATTATTAATGTTATAGACGAATAATTGTTGTTGATCAAAAAATTATTCATTCAATTTAATTAAATTTCCACCCATTGATTTATAAAAGACGATATGGTTTAAATCATGTTCCATTTTTAATTCTATATTGAAATAATTCATTACCAAGATTGGGTTAAATGATACATGAAGTGTTAATAACTATACTCTTGATCCTTCATTTAATGATATTTTATACATTCATGACTAAATCCAATTTCATAAAGACTGATTTTTTTCATGTTATTAATATAGAAGAGAAATGATTTTGGAAAATAAATTTCATGAAACACAATAAATAACATAATTGAAAACAAATGTCATTACATTCAAAACAAAAGACCTATAAAGTAAAATAAATAAATAAGTTTACATAATAACGTAAGAATGATAGAGGAAATGGATAAATGTTCATATAGGAACAATAAAATCCTAAAATTATAGTATCCTTCTCACCATGGAGTTATATATTTGGGAAAAAGTTATAATGAATTGTAAATCATATATATATCACAAAAAATGTATTAGATTGTCAAAATTTTTACACAAACCCTTATCCCACTGAAAATTGAAATTGAAATAGCCACGGGGAACCTGGTTTTCCATACATGATGGAAACATTGAATTAAAAATAATAAAAATGTTTTCCTCTCAAAAATAGATCCCCTTATTATAATTTGACATTATATATTCCTATAGTGATGGAAAATCACCCATGAACATGACCATGATGTTTGACATCCTGTATGAATTCACTTTTATCCTTGAATATTCATGTAGAACCATACATTGGGCCACATTAATGCATTATGTATTTCTCATCATGTATTTAACTTTTAGGGATGGTTAATACAATGGTTCATGCCCCCCATAAACATTAAATTTCAATTTTTGAAATTGGATATTCTTAGAGGAGGTCTGGAGAGCTCGGTAGAGTTGGAGAAATAGGAGTAAAGCATATGGTGGTTAATAATGTGTGTCAGAATCACGTCATGATTTGGCACTTCATGAACTATATAGCTAGATAGTAACATGGCTTGTTTTTGGGTAATATTAGATTTTGTGAAATGGAATCATGTCGGGAAAAGTGAATTCCTGATTTGTAATAAATTTTAATCAAGGAAATGTACAATTAAATAGAAACCTAAGATATTATAATTTAATTCCATTTATATAGTTATTGACTTGTAAAGCATGAGAACCCATGAAATACACATAATTAATGTTTTACATGATGTGGAAGGTATAGGATATCAGTTTAAAATAGGGTTGTTAAGTTTTTCTTATTTCATTAATCCATACCTCTATATAGCTCATTTGTTTTTGGGTGATCCCTATGCAATTTTGGAGATTATACATACCCATTCAATATATATTGATACATGTGTTCCTATGGCAGAGTTTTAGTAATCAATGATATGTTATTATCATTACTGCTTGGTTTCTTCTTGTTCTTCTTTTGTGGTATCACAATAACGATGTTCTTTTGGGTTAGGGAGAGTATGTGTTACGTTTTAAAAACCCTTTGATGCGTTGTAGGTGGATTGATGATCTTGTGGTGTTATTGTGGCCACATGTAGTTTCTTATTCCCCTTGTGGTGTATAGTGAGATTAGAATACTTATTTGATTTATGGGATCCACTTTCTCATATATTTATGGGATATGTGTGATATTTTCATGGTTTATATTTATTTTTTATGGATATTAAGGGTCTTCATGATGATATAATTAATTTATAGGAAATAAAAATTGATGGAAATGGGGAGTTATCACATGTTATTATTCATTGATATATGATAAAATGGAGGTTATTCCATGTCTCCACCATTATGAAAATGATGGTTGTCGGGATCCTTTTTCACTATAGTTTTTTATGTAGTGATGGCCCTTTTTTCATTTTTGTGTGAGTTCACCCTAAATAAAAATGATAAATAATTTATAATAATCTATTAAACTATTTTCCTATGGATTCTGTTTGGTGTGATAATAACCCATCATAATAAAGAGTGAAATTGATAAATCCCATGAATAATTGTAGAATCCAGTTTGTGATTCTATTGTGCATGAATGGGATTTCTACTTTTCATTATGTGGTTTGGGCTACTGTGAGGTGGTTGTAGTGACGCAATGTGATGTGTTGTATGTGGGGAAATGATGTGGTAGTTGGATATCTTGGATTTGATGTGGGATATGGTTGTGAAACATGGACTATTTATGTAATATGTGGTAATAGAGTTATGAAATGTTTATTTGAGTTGGTCTAGATGTAGTGTTTCATAAATGAGATAATTTCCTAGCTATCTATTTGAAAAATTTTGATAATAAAAAGGCTAGTAGTTAAATGAGATGGAATGGAAATGGATGTGTGGTAATTTCCTAATTGAATTGAATAAATTAATGGGTTATGTAATGTGGAATGAAATTTAAAATGATAAAATATGTGGATCCTATAAATGGAAGTGGGAAATGTTGTGTGGCTCAAGCGGTTCTTGTGTGGTGTTGCATATAGTGGTGGAAACTGTTGTGGAAATTGGTGTGTAGAATGGTGGTGATATGGTGTGCATGTTGGAGTTGGTTCCATAGAACCAACAACATTTTACATTAGATTACTTTTATATTTGAATAAATGAATTTTAATTTGAATTCCTTATCAAACAATGATTTTTTTTCTGAAAGAAATGGATTTGATAATGTCATAGAGTTTTTTTGAATACATAATGTCATAGAAGATCCTTTTTATGATGAGAACCGTTAGATTCTATGACCATATATATTAAATATAGTTTTGTAGTTTGATAATGTACTATTATATGAACTGTATTAAACATTCTATTAGGTTTGATTACTCATAATTGGACGAGCCTTCTTCTCCGGAAGTTTTAATTTAGTAATGTTCATGATATAAAATTGGAGAACAGACCCTAGAGAAGTATTTCTGTATATTTTCATGTCATCAAATATTTATATTTATGAGAATGTTTAATGGTAATTAGAATTTATGATTATTGTAAATTCATGTTTTGATTCATTGAAATAGATTTATTTTAATAATAAAGATGTAATGTTTCATGTTCATTTTGGATACATTGGTTAAATCACAAATAACATGTTGTTAATATATAATCAAATGAAGGATCTGTCACCTCCATAATTATGGAAGTTTATATCTAATCCCATTGGTTGTAATATAATTGTTTCATTATATTCAATTCCCATACTGTAATAATGTTTATTTTAGATATTCATAGAACGTTTTATCACACACACATATGTGTATGACATAGATGTGAATACTACTTGATGGAATTGAGTGATAAAGGGATTATATTACACAGTGAGAATTCATATTTGGATGACTCCATTGCGATGTAAATTTGTTTCTCTTGGGTTCGTTCACCTATTACTAGACTGTAATCTTCAACTAAGGAAAGATTATCTATTAAAAATAAAAAATAATCCTATAATTTCATACACTAACTGTTTTTGTTGATTGTAGTAAAATTCCATTTATATCTAATTAATTGGATAAATATTATTCACATAGTTGTGGAATAAATTTATACCAGTTTTGTTTATTATATAAATTAAATAAATACTTATTAACATGATTTTGAATAAAATATATTTATTTAATTTATTTTATGTTTTAAAAATATTTATTTACAACCGATGAATAAATTATTTATTTAAGAGAATAAAATACATCATTCTGTTATTCAATAAATACAGAAGAGTTCAAAAGGACCAAGGTCACATTCAGAAATAAATAATTTTTTGGAATCATGTAAAATTATTCATCACTATTTATTTTTGTGAATATCATTAAATTATATAATAATAATAATAATATCATTATTATATTATGGAAAGAGATTTTATGATGTTCATTACATTATTTATGGGCTGTTATGAAATTAAATAACATGTTTAACCTAAATCCTAACAATATAAATATATTTTAATGTATATCTTATAGGGTTAATTGAGATATGTAGAATTTTTTTCACAATAAATTCACTAATTAATTCATCTTTTCTCTCCCACTCAAGAATATTAAACACAATAGAGATTCCTTCAGGATCAATGGATGAGAAGTCAAACGAATTATGCAAGACAATTGATTCACCAAGGTAGAACCTAGAAATCCATTTTAATTCCATGGAGATCAATGGTGCATGTTTGGATCATCACTAGAGTGATTCTACACATGGATTCAAACATCGCAAAGAAGGAAATATGAAAGGGAATTTCAGAAGATCAAGAACATCCACGAAAAGTGATCCAAAGATAGGGTATTTATGTTATTAACATATAACTAAATTAAATATAAATTTAACATGAATGATCCTACATCAGTGATTTGGGAAACTAACTATTAAAATAAATTTTAATATACCTCCCACTGACGCACAATTCTTCTATTCCTATAACCTTCATGTGCTATCAAATCATTCTCATTTTAAATTTGAAATTATTATTTATTGATTGTTGATCTATATGAAGTCATGGTATAATGTTATCATTTCATATTATCCATTCTTTAATATGATTATAAATAACATGTTATCTGCATATTTATCATGTTCATTCTGTGTTTCATTTTTGTGAGAGTCTAATAATCTATGAGGAATGAACGATGATTCTATTAGGCAGTGCCAATTTGTTTAGGCTGGTAAAATGGGGATACACAATATGAAATTATTCTAAACACAATATACCCATGTGCACTTCACGTGGATGTGTTGCAGTATAAATAACACTCTGAGAAGTTAATTACACATGGTGCATTTATAGCACACCATGCGTAGAATGGTCCAAATCGGCACATGAGATGTTAGATTACACAACTTGTAGAATGTGAAAAACCATGTAGTTTACTCATGTTAGTCATATAAATAGTATAATATATGTGTTCATTATACATTCTAAAACATTTGAGACTAGCATCCTAGATAATTTATGATATACACAACATTAATGTGGTGTACACACCATGTAGTTCTTCATTTTGAATGTCTTAAATACAAACCAAGATATTAATTGAGAACAGTAGACACATGACACTAGGGATACAAAATTTATAGATGTCTAGTAAATGTGGTTTAGTCTAGCCAAGATACATTATTATGACCAAAAATTTATCATAGGAACATGACAATGAAGATACACATTGTGTAGACAGTATGTACACACTATGTAGTATAGTAGAGGTAAGCTGCGGATGTCCCAAGTGTGTGAAATGAATACACACCATCCGAGGTACACAGAGTGTATCCAAATAGTATACTTTGTGTAGTTTCCCAATTAATGGTATAATTAAAATACATCTAGTTGATATTTGAAATATTGAAACATTATTTCATTGATCGGAAAACAATTTATGTGATAATTTAATAATGGTTTTAAATGAATTTTAAATGATTAATTAATTTAATGTAATAATTTATAATAATTCTTTCTTCCACATATTTCCCATGAATTCCAAAATGATGGTTATCACTAATAGGATTCAAATAGTCATTCAGATGAATGTAAATTATGTAATTTTTGTAATCATGTTTCTATTAATAATAAAGAACGAATGAGAAATGAATGTTAAAAAACATTCTTTTTCATATGAGTTACATGTATGACCATTCAAGAGATTGACAAAGATTAGTGTATGTGTTGAAATTTATTTAATATAGTGTATTTCATGAGTTTCTCATATTAATCATTATAGGAAATTTTTTTCCTATGTGTAAACACAATCTCCATTATTATGTAGGACCTATGTGTCTATAGTTATTTATGTAATCCCCACTACATAGTCCTTTGGTTCTACTCACCTATGTGTGAGTTAAAAACACATGTAATTAATTGCGTATCCCATGGTTCATAGAGGTTGTTTGAGATAGAACGATAATGATGCCAACCCAAGTGATTTAAATGTCTATAGGTGGAATGTTGTAACTCTTTCCAATAATTATAGAAGGAATTTTCCATTATTAAAATGTGATTTTTTTATCTTTTTTATAAATAAACTATTATATATTCTTATGAATTGTTAATTTAATGAATAATTATTTTTTTCTATGCATTATTTATTTTATTGATAAATGAATGTGATCACATAAATGAATCAATTAATGTGAAAAGATAGAACATAAATAATTATATTATGATAATATTTTCATCAATTATTTTATGGATGAATGTTTGTGAACACATAAATGAATAAATTAATGTGAAAAGGTAGTGTTTAAATAAATAGATTATGGATATTTTTTAAAAATTATTTTTAATAAATTATGTTAAATAAAATAAATATTAACTTGTTATCAAAAGGGAAATACAAGATAAAATTTATAAATAATACAATAAATTCGATTAACAAAATTTATAGTCATACATGGGATCCTATTAATTAAATTATAATGAGACTCAACAAAACTATGTGTTTTAACAACCCTTTATGGGTCACATAATTTTATACGGGGAGATCTTATAAAATTTTTGGGATGACATAACCAGTTTACATTAACAGGATTATCCCTTGAAAGACACTGTGTAATTTAGAGGATTGTGATGTGGAAATTCAAGTCAGGGATTTAGGATTTGGGAGTCTACTCAACATTTCATGGAGTTGAAATCCCATAGTTGGAAATGTAATACCTATATTAATACCTTCAACTAGATTTACCAACCATTTTTTGGGTTGTGAGAAGGGGAATAGAGATGTTCTTCACTAGAAATTCCTAGCAACTAGACATTATGAGTTCAATGGATAATGGGTTTTAAAACATGATAAAATAGTGGGAGATTTAATAAAATTAAAATTATTGTTTTTTATCACATAATTATAAATCATGTAATGTAATAATCATATACTTAAATTATTATAGAATATGAAAATAATAAAAAAAAGAAAAATAGTGTGATTATTCTTTAACAAGAGGTATGTCTTATAATTAAAATTTTCTGATATGGTATAATAATTTATTGGATTCATTATTATAAAAATATTTGTACTATGTGTATGAATTCTACACTCTTGTTTTTCCACATCAATAGGTGAGAAAAGGTGAGAACGATTCCTACCATAGTTATGTTAAGGACTCTCCTTATATCCGTTGTATTTTATTATCAGTAATGTCTAGATATTTGATAATATAACAAAATGAAATGGATTCCTACCCCATAATATCTCATCTTTTTTTCTCTTGAGAACAGAAAAAGGATTCAAATAAATAATATCTTCAATACACTATATTAGTGTAAACATGAAGAAGAAAATATAACTACTAATTAATATTTGAAAACACTAGGGTATATTGATATGTTATAAAAATTGGGCTTCCACATGTATACGAAATCATCAATTATTCTTATATTATTATCCATACAATAAAAGTTATCCATATTTTTTTCAATATTTGATAATCAAAATGGATATTTCTCTTAGGAAACTTTTTTCCAAGATTCACTAGGATGATAAGGATTTGTTGTAACTTGTTTCTCCCCCTTGTGGTGAAACTTTTTAAATAAAAGGATAAAGATAAAATTTATAATCTAATAATAAAATATTAATTATAGTTCTCTTTAATGGGGAAAAATATTAAATAGAAGAAGAATAAACCAGTGGAAATTTTATTATTAGCTACAAATAATAGAGACTAGAAAAGAAATTAAAATGATTTGAAGAAGAAAAAATATTCACCCAATTTTGTTTTATTCCTCAAGATTCAATTCATTTCATATGAATTAAAAATAATTTTTTAAAAAAATATATGTATTTAAATATTAGAGATGAAAAATAATTGAAAGGTCGTTGATTGAACTCAAGTGGAGCTGATAAAGGGTAATTCCTATGTTATCCAAGGGGAGCTTAGTGTTTTTTTATTTCTAATTTAAATTGATTGATGTTTATATATAGTATTTCCAAAACATTTATCTCAGTGTATGGCTCGACATAATGAGACATTTTTTATTTTTTGGAACAAATAGTTTTATAGTACTTCAATACTATCATAATGGTTTAGTAAATCTTTAATCATAAATATCCATTACAATGAATGATTAATATAAAATAATACCCATACCCAATTATGGAAGGATTATTATTTTACAAGTTAAACTAAATATAGTTGAAATTTTTTTTCCATTAAAGTAATTATTTCTCAATTGATCTAAGATATTAGATATAAAAAACTACAGTCTTGTTTTAGATAATGATACCATTTGAAATAATGGTATTTCATAAAATATATAGAGTTAGATAGATATTGACATTGGAACTATTATAATGTTAAAGGTAACTTCATATAATTCAGGATAAATTTTAGAAATTCATTGTGAAGTAAATTAGTGCGCTTTGTAAAATAAATCTCTGATATGTGTTATTAATGATTATATTATCCATTTAACAATTAATAATACATGTTGACAAATGTTTATCGCTAATTTATATGTTATTATACACATAAATTTATGATGTTAGTAAAAGGGAGATAAATGATGAGTGTCATATATATTTCAAATATTCAATTATTCCATCCAAGAAATAATTTAAAATAGAAGTGAATCAACTATCTATATTCCTAATATATTTTCTAATGGGTATCATATCAATTTTGATATGATAAGAATATATTTACACACTAACACAACTATTTTTGAGAATTATTTTTTAAAAGTAGTATTTAGCTACAAACAAACATCAAAAAATATGGTATGTATGTGTTAATGATTCTATAGTGACTATGGATATTTATGACTAGTAATGGTTGATTATATTTATATCATTAAATATTATCAATATAATGATAGTGGGATCATACATAACATCTATAGGTTAAGGATATTGAAACAGATAATTTGAAAATGAATACTATACTCAAAAGAGATTAGTGGGAGGAGTAGTTCCAGTGAAACATATTTTGTAGGAATTTATAACCAAGATGGTGGTTTATGTTCACCCTAAAAGGTGATACATGTACTATTTTTTTGTTATAATTATTCCTATAGAGAATAAATAGATGAAATTATGCTGATGTTGAAATGTTTATATATAAATTAATGTAATGGACTCCATGTATCAAAAGTTGATGACTCCATATTTTGAATGGTTATATGATTTGATATTGTTAGTGATTATCCAAATGAAACTAGAAATGGATAGTACATGATGGTACTGATAAATCATTATTGAATTTTGAATGGTTTAGCCCATGAAAAAACTTATTCACCAGTCATCATGAATAAGTTATTTTTTGAAGTCTATATATCATGGAATATTTACTTAATCATCATATTGGGAAATGGATTTTCAATCCCATATCATTTAGTGGATTCCTTGTTGGAGCTTTCTATATGATGAGATAAAAATAATCCCCTATGATATATGTATATTATGTATAACTAAAAGGGTTTGAGATATCAATAAATACCAATAAGACATGATGATTTCATAAATTCATTTATAAATAAATCATATATAGTGGTCATTGAATATTTACTTGGAAAAAATGAGTTACATGATTCATTAATTCGACAGTGTGTGTGTTATTAGTTTTCAAGATTAATATGTTGATAATATTTGAATAAAATATTATGTCTTTCCCATTTGTTAAGACTATGGAATATAATTTATCCAAGTATGATATAAAGTAAAAACTTTGTTCTATGGAACAAGATCTAAAAAATATAACTATGAGTTTTGATTATGTAGTCATAATATATATATTAATTATCTATTGAAAAATAAAAGATGAGATAAATTCTAGAATGAATTGTTATTGATATATAATCGAACAAGTAGATCATGCATTGGAATATAAATAGATTATAAAGATTGATATACTTTATAATGCTTTTTTGATAGGAATTCTTCTCATTCACAATGATATATACTCAAGTTTGATATTAAGGATGTATAAATCATAAAATATTAATATAAAATTGATCTATTATAATACATAGACATGAATTTAGAACTATCTCAATGTAATTAAAAAGGTATAACAATATGAGTTCATGGTATTTTTCAAACTGGGAGTACTAAATATCAAGTGGATTTAAATCCTGTATATACTTAGTTAAATTTTATGTAGTATCATAAAAAATGACTAATGTGACTTGAAATAATTTTTTTAAAGAAAACAATTTCCTTTTCTATAATATTCGAGTTCATTTTTTCTTATGATGTATCATAAGGAGTGGTTTAGCAACGTCCTATATAATGATTGGGTTATATCATAAGAAAAATATAAATAATTTTATGACTATCAATTAATATGATTTTATTCATGACTCAAATAGTGGAACAATTGGTGGATACTAAGTTATATCTAAAATAGATGGATTTTTTCAATATAGTAATGTTTCAATAAACCAATTTTCCAAACAAAAATATATATTTTCAAACTCTTGCAGCATAAAATGTGGTAGGCCTAGTAGCTATATCCATATTCAGTAGAGGCATGTTTAACATGTTAAGACTAACCAATCATTAGTAGTGGCTTTAGTTCAAATATTTTTTTTGGAGTTTGTTCCTAATAACCAATGAGTTTTTACATTATATTACCTGTATATTCAAAAAATAGAATATTAACTTAAATATTTTATCCCATATTGATTGTTCTTCTATATTTCATTGAAGTCATAATGTACTTGAGTATCTGTCATGTCGATATGTTCATAGCAGTTACCCTCTAGAATTATATCCATTAAATGTTATGGCGACATAACATAAATATTGTTCCATAATCATATAACTCACTATTATAGGGGAAATATTCCTTCTATATATTTTTGGTGATTTGTAATCTTATCTTCCAATAATATTTCATATATAGATGGAAATTCCTACCATACTATGAGATATTTATACCCTTGTTGCTAGTCTCCAACATGAGGCCTATTGGAGGTCGGACACATTTGTCATTATCCATGTCTCCCCATTGTAGTATCATTCATGGTAGGGGGCATGATATAGTGGTATCATTGATTTGGTTGAGATATAGGATGATTTATAGAGTTAGGAACTATGGTTTTGGCCTAGGTTGGCATGGAAATGTGACTAGATGAAACTAGTATATGATATAGGTCAGGGAAACCAGTTAGGACATGTGATTTTAGGGTCCTCCATGATTCGGTGCACGGACTCTAGGAACATCAAATTTCCATGAGTGGTGGAAATTTTTGATGGGTATAGACCTAGGATAGGAAATGAATCATAATTATTTGTGTTAATTATTGAAATGGGGTTTTGTATGAAAACAAAATGAATAAATGAATGAATTAAATAATCATTGATAAAATTATCTGCTACATGGCCCAGTGTATTTTCTTGATTTTCAAGAATGAATTTTATTAATCTTCTATTTTTAGTTTAGTAAGATTATGTTCATCATTCTGATCTAATTTATTATAGAAGGTTTGATCCGATACTGGAGTATGAGGCATGAAAGGATGATTATAATTACTTTTAGTTTCAGAGATTGTGTATGTATGTGTAGAGTGTCTCTAATCTAGAAACAGAGTAATTATTTGAAGATATTTATATTTATTTTCATCTAATATAATCTTTATTAGAGTTTTGGGTTCTATTGGTACTTAGTGATATGTGGTGAGATACACGTCAGTGGGGGACAATGTTTTTTTGTGACCAAAAGGAGGTTGATTATTTTGGGCCCAAATATCAGTGTGGGTTCTAGGCCTAGATTATATCATTAAAAATGAGATATTGTAATAGGTGGATATTATATATCTTTATTAGGGGTTAATTATTGTGACTGATAATAACATAAGGTTTAATGACCTCTTACACCTTTCACCTTATGTTTTTCAAGATGATGAGTCTGGATAGAGGTTTCTGGGGGAGGCTTTGAACCTAAAAATTAAGTACATGTTCACACCATTTACACTCCCAATGTATTTGGAGGTATATAATATTCTATCAGTTAATTAAAATGAATATTTAAATAGGATTTGAGAATTTAGATACTGGAAAACATTTCATTTTGAGAGGAATAGGTTCATGTAGTGGTCCTTGGGTATTCTGGCAGTCCGGGTTCCATTCATCGGGGAACCCGTTGTGGCAGTTTCATCATTGTTATTCTAGGATATGTAGTTTTTGAGAACATTTGGGGGGGGGGTTTGAATTTTCTTTTTATATATGATGGAGGTATGGGAACCTCTGCGAACTATATCAGAGCATTAATCTGGGCCAGTTTTTGTGGATGATCAGGTCCCTTTTTATCAATAACAGTTGCCTCTGAGGATGTTTTAGCGGCAATGACTACATGTTTCGTTTCAGAATCCAGGATAAGGTAGATTTAGAAGAGGGTACCCATATTATGGAATCCATATATGGGAACCTAGTCCAAATCACTATCGTGGAGGGAAATAATAGAGAGGAAGAGGATTTAAGCATGTTCAAATGCACAAATTAGAGGAAGAAACATCAACAAGGCCAAGAGTTTTTCATGGAATGATTTGTTAATAATATAAAATTGTGTGATATTTTGTCGATTATTTATAATTAAATTTCTTTTTACACCAATTCTATTCTGTGATTTGGGAATTAATGTGGAAAGGCTTCCATTTACCCTGGTGTCATCTATGCCAATTGGAGGTCATGCATTATTATTTGATGTATACCGAGTGTGTGGACTGGTGATGGGGAAACAACAGTCAATGGAGGAATTCTTCTTATTATAGATACAACCTTATCATATTATACATGGAATGTATTGGATGTGTTCTTTTCATTCATTCATCAACATATGTTTGAGAATATTTTTGTTTTCTAATGTGGGGGCCTATGATTGGAGTCCATTAGTGAGTGATATAATCGGTAGGGTGTTTGGAATGTGGAGCATGTATTGTCGTAGATTGCGATGTTGTAAATAGAAGATCATTTTAAAGGTGTTATTAGGGTTGTAGAGGTGTTATTCTGTGTCTTTCTAGAGGAGGTTATAAACTAACTCCCAAATGTGACATAGAGTTTGGGATAGAGTTTCTGCAAGTTGTGTCTTTCATTTAGACAGATCCCTATAGGATGGCTTATATGATGTTCCATGTGTTGAGGATGTTGGAAGATAATCCGAGGTACAAGGGTTTTATCCAACCGAACATGTTACCACAGTGGGTTCCAAAGTTTGTATCCTAAAATAATTATGATTGTTTGAGGTAGTGTGTAAAAAAGTAATGGTTGAATCAGGTGAATGTTAAGAACCATTATGCTCTTCTAAAGTCTCAATGATTTATTTGATTAGTTGGGTGGGGCTATTTGGTTATTTAGGATGAATCTACATTATAGGAATCACTAGTTGAGGTTGAAAGAGGAGAATGATCAGAAGGCTATTTTCATATGCAGATATATGCACTTTGAGTTTGTATTCAATCCCTTCAATGGTACAAATACACAATATGTTTCAATAAGGAATACGAACTCTATGTTCTTTGAGTGCATAGAAATGTTCATTGTATTATTCATTAATGATATCTTTCTCTACTTGTAGTCATATTAGGACTATACCGAGTATCATTGAGTTTTATTTCAGGTCCTTTAATAACACCAACATTATTGGAATCAATCTATGAGTGAGTTTTTCGAATTAGTGTTTTATATCATTAAACATATGGTTTCTCAGTATTGTATGTAAATGAACTTTTTTAATGTCAAGGAATCAGTTTCATGGAAGCCACCAAAGAGTGTGGTTTAGGTTTATAGTTTCATTGGTCTAACTTAATGTTATTAGAGGATTTTTCCTTATTTATATCAAGTTGTAGACTCACAAAACATGTTGACCAAGAAGAAACAAAATTCTATGTTGACAGATAAGTGCTAGGAAGTTTTATGTTACCTAAAACACATGTTTATCTATTCTCTAGTGCTTCTGTTTCTAGAGGATTGTGTGTTGTTTGAAGTCCTCTGTGATGCATCTTGTATGATATTTGGATGTATGTTAATTTAGTAAAGATATGTGACCACTTATGGGTATAGGAAGTTAAATAACAATGACCATATCTATGAAACCCATGATCTGAATTTGGAATAAGATTCCTTTTTGAACAATTTGTTTTGGTATTACCTCATTAGTGAGTGTTTGGTGGTTTTCACACATCATATTAACTAGATATATGTATTATCTCTATGGGATATGAATATTTATTACCCAAATAGGATTTATTTTCACCAGGAATATTATTTTGACATCTCTTACACCCCAATGATGGGTATTTTATTTTTAGATTCATTGAATTGGACTTCCCAAAAGGATGTGGCTTTGGAGTCTACTGATTTTTAAAAACGAATGTAGGAGCTTGAAGTTATGCATATTGATATCAGGGAGTTCCATGAATGAAATTGTCTTTATATAATCACCATGGGATTATATTTGATGAAGCAGGTGGGTGATTCATAGTGGGGTATACCATAGGTGTGGTGATGCGTGATCATGTTGTCCATGGTGACACTCATGATGGATAGACAAAGGATTGTTGGAAATGGGTGTTGTTCCATGGGAGGTTGTTCGTCCAATATGCAGTGTATGAAGGATTCCTCCATAGATTTCATAATAAAGCATTATTAGAAAATATTAGTATGAAAAATATATATTTTGACCTAAGTTTAAAACATTTGTGGTCTGGGATGAAACGGTTAGTGGAAGAGTTTGTGGAAACGTGTCTGGTTTGTCAACCAATGAAAGAGGATCACCCTATTCTATGTGGGTTTGGATGTCCTAGAATGGCCCTAGAAATAATGAAGAAATTGGATAAATTCATAGTGATCCATGAGTAGAGTTCCATGAATTTATTTATAATGTGGTATGTGGATGATGCGGTTATCCCACATGGGTTATCGAGGACCATCTTCTTGGATTGGGATCCTCGTTCTATATCATGAGTATTTTAGGGATTGAATAATTATTTGACCTCCCAGTTATAAGTTTTAACTAAATTCCACATTTAAATATTTGGGTAAAAATAGAAGACTATATATATTCTATAGGATGTGTTTTGTTCATGCATCTTTGACTTTGGAGGATCATGGGTGAGACACATGCCTTTGGTCGAGTTTGCATACAAAACAAATATCACTTATCCACCGAGATGGATCTGTTTGAGGAATTTTATTGTTGACCATGTCATTTTCCATTGTGCAATATAGAGGATGGGGATTCAGCAGATTTTGACCCAGATATGTTCAGAGCACAAGCATGAAGATCCAATTTGTTTTGGAGTAGACGAGGGTAGTGAGGGACCATCCTAAGGCCTATGATGATCATAAGAGGCGACCTCTAGAGTGTGAGGATGAAGACCATGTGTTGTTCAACATATCCATTTATAATTAGTATTGTGGGTTTGGAAGGGAAAGTATAATTTCTCCAATGGTTTTGGGACCTTTTAGGTGTTGGGATTTTTCAGTGTGGGGTGTATCGTTTAGAATTTCCAATACGGTTGAAGAGGTTCTCTAAAATCTTCCATGTGTCTCATCATTATCAGTATCTTCACTATTACTCCCACATTTATTAATATGTTTTTATTAGATATCATGAATGAATAAAAATTTGTGATGGTTCCAATATGTTTTCAAGATTGTCTAGATTTGGTTATTCATGGTGGGACTCTTCACTTGGTACACATGTTTTAGACACATGGTGAGTATCTTGAGATGATGATGCATTCCTAGTAACCTGAGTTGTTTTGTCCATTATTTATTCCATTTTTTATAAGATTATGTGTTTATTTATTTAAATGTTATGCGATGTGATACATTATTTGATTAGTGGTGTATGATAATGTTTTTGACACATGGAATTGGGAGGAATTGACTCTTAATCTAAAGAAATTGTAATAGGATGTGATCAAAACCACACAGGAGAGTCTGTTCAACCCAGAGTTGATGTTATTTTACATGGTTAATGAGATAACCTGATTTATGTGTTCAGTGTATTATTCTTTGTCGGTTGTGGAATAAATTTTTTTGGGATATGTGTAGGTTTATGTGGTTGTGGGGTGATATGGTTGCCTATGCCGTTTCCATGGAATCTTAGTATTAAATTGTTTGATAGTTCTAGCATTAGAGGTGTGATGGGATCCTTGAGAGGAATCTAATGGGAAGATTTTTCATTATCCATTCTCTTCACATGTTTGGTTTTGATTCTTGAGTGAGGGAATCTTTTAAGGGTTATAAAACGTTACTCTTCATGACATCCTAGCCAATTGTAATATCTTTTGGATAGTTTGAGGAACTCAAAAGAGTAATATAGTGCTCGATGGAGATAAACCTATAGGAGTAATATAGGTGGTAGTTCATGATGTTATATGGATTCACATTGTGGGTTGGGTGTTCACAACATGTTTAGTTGGTTAGTTTCATAGCTTTTATGCTTGAAAATGGGAGTCTCAAAATTGGATTTACGTTGGTAATGGTGAATTCATGAAATGTAAAAACATAAAGCCAATGTGACATTAATGTTTACCAAAACTAATGTAATGGTATTTTTATTTCTTGTATATTGTTCACAACTTGTAAAAAATTTAAACCCATGAATTACACATCATGAACTGTTTACATGTTGTGAAAGGTACATGTTTGATGATTTTAAACATGTTTTCTCTACAATTATTATTTTATTTGGTCTTACCTGTCTCTCTCTATATCAATTTTTGATGAACTTTATGTGATTTTGGATATATCCTAGCCCATTTCTCTTTGTCATGATATATGGGTTATGGTGGTTTAATTTTCGGTGATCTTTTTCATGTACTTCTCCTTACCCATGTGGTTCACCTTTTTCATCCATTGGGGGTATCACTGCAGTGATGACGTTTTTTCATTTTGGATGAGTATGGTATTCATTTTGAAAACCACTTTATGTGGGTTTTGATTATTTGTGATGTCATTGGGTGGTTGTGGCCACATGTAGTTTCTTCTTCACCCTATAGTGTGAAAGGAGATGGGAAAGCTTATTTGAGGCATGGTTTCCTTATTCTCACTATTTTTATGTTCTATGTTTAAGATACTCATGAGTTATTTTTTCATTGGATGGATAATAGGCATATTTGTAATGTGGAAAATAATTGGCATGTCAAAAATAATATATGAGATTGAAGAGTTATTGCATATTTTTATCATTTGATATATGTTGATAAATAATTAATTCCATTTCATTGCTTTATTAAGAATGAAGGATGTTGGGAGCCTTGTTTTCACTCTAGTTTATTGTGATGTGATGAAACATTCTATGATGTTGTGTGATCACACCCAAAATAAAATGGATAAAGAATATATAATTTTCTAATAAACTTTTTTTCCATAGATTTTGATTTGTGTGATAAATATCATTCAAAATAAATATTGAATGTGATAATGCCCCATAATTATTCTATAATTTATGTTTTTTATGATTTTGTGTATGGTTATGGTGTTTTTTTATTTGGTTTGGGAAATTATGATGTGGAGGTAGTGACCAGATGGGATGTTTGATATTTGAGGAAATTACATGGTGGTTGGATTTCATGGATTATATATCAGTAGTTGGTGTGGATTAGTGATTGTTGATGAGATATGTGGTGATAACATTATGCATAGATTGTGTGAGTTCGAACATGTGTTTCACGGCATGGTTGAGATAGATTCCCGATTTTCCATAAGAATAAATGTGATGATAAATTTAAAATATAGGATTATAGATAAACAAGTACGTCTAGAAACAGATGTTTGATAATTGGATAAATGAATTAAATAAATGAATGAGTAGTGTACTGTGAAATGAAATGTCCAAGGATTTTGTTTTTCAAAACTTGTAATTGAAATTGTTGTGTGGATCAGGTGGCAGTTTCGTGGTGTCTCATATAGTGGTGGTCATAATTGTAATGATTGGTGTGTGGTACGATGGTGGTGATGTGCTGTGAGATAGTACTATTGATGTGGACCCATATATTGGGTGTTATATACTATCTATATACAGTGTAAACATATTTTATTTTAAATATTCCCCACTCGAGTTGGATAACCTTACCAATACTCATTGGTGTTGAGAACAAGGTATTTTCCCCAACAACCATAATGGTAGTGATAAGAATGGATGACAACCAACATTCCCTCACTCACCCTTATATATTATTAATATAGGTTGGTGATATAGATTACATATTGGGGATGTGTTGTCCTGGTTTTTTTAGATTGTATGTGATTTCTTGTGATGTGTTGGCATATTTTCCTTTAGGCGATACATGATGTTGTATGATGTGATATGTAGTGGGGGTCATGCATGGTGGGAGGAGGAAACATGGTTAATTTCTATTTCATTCATGAAATCCTAATTCTCTTGTTATAGATATTATTTGATGTGATATGTGTCCTAGGTGTATATAGGAGGGATTTGATGTGATGGGATGTGATTTTATTTTTAGCCCAAGTGTCTGCAAGAAGGATTTTATGTGATGATGAATGTTTGGAAGACATTGGAGTACAATACATTCAACCTTGGGAAGTGTGTAATGAAAATAACTAGGTATGTGGATGTGGGGCCCCTTAATTTTTTATAATTCCATTTCTATATTATTATGTATCCATCCAAAGGTCCGAAGTCCTTCAGTTTTTTTATTATAATAATAACCCCTTTTAAGGGAAGAAGGGGGGAACCCAAACAGAAATCAAATACTTCAAACGTATCACGACATGAATGTTTTAGAGAATAGAACCAAATTGAAAATAAGGAGCTGCCCCGCCCCAGCATTTGATCGTGATGAGGCTCTCCACCATTGCATGGATAATCGGCATGGAAATGTCATGTGTCAAAGCACAGTCCTATGCCAATGGAAAGAGCCATACCCTCTCAAACAACCATATCTGAAAACCTCTTGAAAGCTGAACCGCCAGCTCGAAAACATCCTTCGGGGCCTGATCCATGTAATCGAGTCCAGACCAAACCACAAAACCCACAGAATGTAAGATTAAGCCATAAAAAATAAAAAAATCATACTTCCCACCAATACTCAAACCAAATTTCAAAATTCAGAAGAGATGTCGAGCGGCAAATCCACCCACGTCGCACATACACCGACAGATGCGGCTCTGCCAACAACCATCATCATCAACATTGGAGCCAAACCATAACTCGCCTTCACCGATCAAAAATCGTCGTCATCACCCTCCCTACACTGCCCTCTCGAGCTCACATCCCAATGAGCCATGAAACCACTCCCCAACTCCACCATGGAGAGAACTATGAAAGCCTGGATCCAGAGCAGAGATGACACAATCTTGTGAAGGACGAAACAATGTCTAGACCATCACTGATCGGGAGACCACAAAGCCATCAAAACTTCACTCGACAGAGACCAAAGAAACACAACCATCGCAAGAAAAGAACAGACTCAACCATAAAAAGAACAAACACTGAACAAACATAAAACCCATTGAAGATGACAGAAAACCAAAAAGCCGAACCAGATCCAAACCTTCGAGTCACCGCATCACCGGGAGAACAAGGATACCACAAAGCAGTCTCATTTCACAGCAAAGCATAAATGTAGAATCACCCTAAACCAACATCATATACATCCAGAATAGATCGTGATAGCAAAAACCAAGCAGACCAAGACCAACATTGTTGATGACACTTCCTCTTCCACTAACGCCTCCACCGATCCACAAACTGCAAAATTAACACTGCAAGAAGAATCGAACAACAGAGCGCATATAAACCAGATATGAATCAGAAATTGAGGAAATAAAAAACATCACCTTAAAAGAAGCCACCCCAACACTCATTTGATGAAAGGTCCCTCTGCAAGCCAGAACCTCTCCCGTCGCCGCCTTCAAGACCACAATAAAAACCACAACGAACCTCCTGTGTATACCTATTATGATCACCCTATGAATATAAACCATGTTTCTAGTTTCTAGGAGGTCTTTGGGAACCGATATGGACATCACTAATTTGGTTGGAGCTACTATTGAATTGTTGTGGTATATTTTCATTTTTGGTATATTGTTTCATATTTTTAATTTTATCATTTTTAATTTATTTATCCATCATGGGAAGGTCTTTTAAATTATCCTTGATGGAGTTATGTATTATTATTATTATGTATTATTTGTTCAATGTTATTGGTATGCGTTGGGAAGATTTTGGGAGAGTTTTGAATGGTTTTGAATAAGTTTTGAGGATTTTCTAAGGGTTCAGGGTATGAGCACAGTTAGGGAAAACTTTGAAGGTTCTCCATGTAACCTTGCATGCGGAGATAATGAGATTCACATTCTTTTCACACTGTTTACCAAACAGTGGGAGAAAACAATGTGGGACCCCTTCTCTTGAGGTAGTGGCATGCACATAGTTAATGCCCAATTTTCCAAACTGTGCGGGCTAACCGTACGACCACTTAAAAAGAGTATTATTTAATCTGAACACACTCATTATTGACCTATATCACTCCAAAATTCCTCCCACTCATATCTCAATAATTATTTTCATTTCATAAGGGTTTGAGGGGATCTCCCACTCATTTTTGAATCAATTTTAATGGGTTTCAAGGTGGTTTCTCCTAGGTAAGTCCCTTCACATGGGTTTTATTTGGTTTTCTCTCAATATACTCTTCGTTATCACTAGGTTATCTATATCTACATCCATTTTTTACATATCTAGGGTTTTTTTCCTTAAATTATTATTTTAGGTATTTTGATGATAGTGGATAAGATCTAGAGTGATTTTTGTGGTGTGTTCACTGGATTTGTGGTGTGGTTTCCTGTGGATCGATTTCACCAAAACCCTAAAGATAAGTAAATTATCTCCCAACTACGCTTGGTTAGAACTTGTGGTTTTGGTATCAATTAATTTTTTTCAGAAATTAATTGTGAATATGATGTGCGAAATTGTGAAGGAATCATGTTGGGTGAATATTTGGAGATTCTTGGGAGATATGGGATATTGGTTAAAGAAGGGTTTTTTGTCTTATTTTAGAATTCAGATTTCAAAATTGGTTTCTTGGTTTGGATTACGAAAATGGTATGTGAAAATGGTTTTCAATAAAAGATGGTTTTATTGGAATGGTATATGGGACAGAAAATGGTATAATGGTGTTTTCAATAAACATGTGATTTATTGAAATGAATTTCTATGCGTTGTAAATTGTTGTGTTCTTATTTTGTGACCTTTGTGATTTATGCTTTTTGGATGATTAAGTGTTATGTATTGTGTTGTTTTTTTGGAAGTGGGTGGAGTGTCTCACTATAAAATGTGATGGATAGTGGACGGATGTGCCACCATTAGGTATAGTGGTTGGTAAGTACCACTGGTTTGAAATTCAGTGAACTAGTTGGACGAAAGTTCCATAGTTTGGTTGCTCAGTTGTGTGTTTATTTGCAATATGGAATGTGTTGGGCTAATTTGGTATGCTTCTATTGATTATCGAATAGTTTTGGGTTTCCCTCGTTTGAAATGGCATGGTAAGGGTATGTTTTTCATGTTTTATTGCTTACACATTTTAGTTTTTTAAATAAGATTATATTTATAAATGTGCAAAAGCATTATTCCTTGTGGTCTGTGTTGGGGAGTCTTTTAAACAATCATACTAAGTATTTATCTCACCCAAGATTTAGAAATTGGTTTCTCTTTCATATGTTGTATTCTAGGACACATGTTTGTGTAAAACATCTAATTTTTCTAGCATCTTGAAATGATGCTTTGGTGATGTTGTGGTGATTGGAGTTTGGAGCTTGGTGTAGAGTTATGGAAGGTGTCTTAGTTCTGTGGGGTCTTATTGTGTAGTATTTTACTTCGTAATATGATATTTGGTTTGGTTTTATTGGCATTTGGGAATTTCTATGGAATAGTTGGTTGGATCTTCCTAATATATTGTTTGGGTTTTTTTCTTTACATGCATCATGTATCTTCTTTAGTAATGGTATATTTGGTTGGTTGATTTTTTCTTAAGGTAAAATCATTCCCCAATGATTCTTGAAGTCCTTGGAATTTTTTTCCTGCCTTTGGATCCTTGGGAACATTACACAGTTCCAATTAACCATTCTTACAACTTATCAAGCCAATGAAGAAGGGGTGGGATGTTACAAGTGGTATCAGGTTGTTCGGTCCTTAACATTCAGGTGAGAGAAGTTGTTCTGTCCTTTGGCATTGATTGTTGGTCTTGGTGTTGAAATTCATTATTGGACTATTCCTTGTGCCGGGATGTTATAAAGGTGTAGGATTGTCAGAACAAGGAATTGATAGCATAAAAGGTTGTAGAATTCTCTTTTATGATGAACATAAAGATACCAGGGAGTTGGGTATATGAGTTTTTTGGAGACACTTATAGGAAACATAAATCTCATTGTTGTGGGTGTAGCCAATGATATCAGCATGACATGCATGGAAGAAATGACTTACGACTATGATGCATATTTCATTGGAGTATATAGATTGTGGTGTGATAGGAATGTGTGGATTTTGAAAATTTTGAATCAGGTTTCAAAATGGAAGGATTTGAAACATGGATACTTGTGGTATTTCGAAAATGGGTTGAGTTTTAAAAAATCGTTGATTATTCAGAATAGTGAATCATGGGAAATTTGAACATGTGGAAATCATGGTTGTGATAACTATTATATATTGAATTTGAAAATTATATAATTGTTTCTGTTATGGGAGTGAGACTTATGGTTGTTTATGTATTGATATAAATGGTACTGGGTAGGCGTCGTAGAGACCAACCGGAGGATGTTTCTAAAAATGTGGTGTCACCTGAGCCTCAGGTGAACCAAAAACTAGTGCAATCATTCCAATATGTAGAATGTGAGAATAAATAAGATGAATAGATGGATGGGGATTATGCGGTTTTGTTTCAAAATCAGAATCTACCCATCATTAGGTGTAATTCAGTACCGGAAAGAGTTGAAGTGTGGCTAAACAAAATGAATAGGATATTTGAATTCATGGGAACAACAACAGAGATTAATCTGAAGTTATTCACATATATGTAAGAATATATTTCCCTTCTATGGTTTGAACTGGTCGTCCATTCTTGGATGGACCACGTTGTGACATGGGAGGGTTTTGAGGAGTAGTTTAAAAAACAATTCAAACCTCATATATTTATAATTCAGTGTACAAATTATATCTTCAGTTTGATGCAAGGTTACATAGGGGTAACAGAATATGGGGTTATGTTTATGAAATTAGTGTGTTTGTCACCCAATTTGGTGGGTAGAAAATTATTGACGGAATGAATTTTTGAAGTTGGGATGAGGTAGGAAATTCGTTCCAATATAGAAGTGCTATGTATTAATGATGACAGAGAAATTGTGAATAGAGTTATGGTGGACGAGTGGGATATTTTGGGGGATACATGACAGGGAAGTATGTTGGTACCCCTGGGGAATAGTGGGAACTTGAACGCTGGGTTCATAATAAAGAGGGACTCTTAAATCTAGTGTGTGAGTATGACTTAGAATCTGATGACAGGATTAGTAAATCTTCTTCTGAATCCTCATTTTAAGATGGGATGTTTTTAATGTGGCTCTATAGGGAACATCAAGTGGGATTGTATGAAACAACCTTAATAATGTCATAATTGTATGTTATGGGACGCATTTAGAGGTATTTTCATAATGCTCTATGGTCGGGTGATCGTGACACTCCTCAGGGGTCATAAGGGTCTTATGCCTTGATAAGACAGGGGAAGCAACATACTCCTCATTAAGAGAGCCGTGTTAGTAATCATAATTCTTGAAATACCATAAAACATGAGTAGGGAAATAAAGGGAAGTGTGTGGAAAGAAACATTTTGTTTGGAGCTCAGCAGGTTGTGATGTATGATTAGTTGGGACCATCCATAGTGCAAGTTAAAGTCATTTTAAATTCTACGTTGATGAAAGATTTATTTGATACGGGTGCTTTACATTCTTTTATTACATCTCGTGTTATTAGTTTGATTGGATTACATGTGGAAATGATGCCTTCTATTTTGAATCTACATACTCCTCTAGGTCAAAGAGATTGTCAATATTTCCTCTATATAGCATGCTACTTAGATGTGGATGAAATTTAATTGATGTGGGATTTCTTAGTGCTTGAGATGGATTCATATGGTTTTATACTGGGAATGGATTGGTTGGCGATGTTTAAGGCCCACATTGATTTATATTAATGAATAGTTAGTTTTATGATAGAGGATGGCATTGAACATTTGTTTTGAGGGGAGAAAAAGGAAAGGCTAGTTGTAACAGATTTATTGGCACTAGCTCTTGGAACGATCTCGTATTAGTTAGCGGCATTTTTGTTGGAATCAGTGGAATTAGTTTAGAAAGGGTTTTTCCAGTAGTTGTTTATTAGTTTATGGATGTATTTTATAAAATGTTAATAGGGTTTCCACCTGTGAGAGATGTGGAGTTTAGGATTGATCTTCGTCTAGGCACCAGTCCTATCTCACATCTGGCTTACCAAATGGTACAAGTATAATTCCATGATTTAAAGGAGAAATTTTAGGATCTAGAAAAAAGGGTTCATCCAGCCTAGCATGACTCAGTGGGCAGCATTGGTTTTGTTTTCTAAAAAGGCATATGGATCACTATGGCACTATGTTGATTATCATAGTCTTAATCTGATTTCGATAAAGAACCTATATCCACTTCCACACATTGACGATTTGTATTACCTATTGAGTGGAGATAAGTTGTTCTCCAGTTTTGACATGAGATTTGGATATCATCAATTGTGGGTAAGGAAGGAGGATATCACAAAAATGCATTCAAAAGTAGATATATGCATTACAAGTATGTGGTTATGCCCTTTGGTCGAATGAATGCACCAATGGTGTTGATGGTATTGATTAATTAGATATTTCAGGGATATCTAGATTCAATTTGGTGGTATTTGTTGATGATATACGTGTGCATTCGACCAAAAGGGTAGAGCATGGGAAGAAATTAGCGATAGTGTAAGGAATCTTGAGGGATCATTGGTGGCATGCCAAATAGTCAATGTGTGACTTTTGGATACATGATGTTCATTTCCACAGACATTTAATTTCTAGGAAAGGTGATTTAGTTGATCAGGAAAATATATAGGTTGTTATCTATTGGAAATCACCGAATAACATTTTTGATATAAGGATAATCCTTGGTATAGATAGCTATTATCTGTGTTTTTTGACGATTTCTCACATTTGAGCTCACCAATGACATATTTGACAAGTACTAATATCCCATTTCAATGGGATGAGTAGTGTCAAATATTCTTTGAAGGGATAAAGGGTCACCATATATCAGCACAAATCTTGGGTTTTCCTGAACCAAGAAATGATATGGGGTGTATTGTTATGCATCGGGATTAGGGATGGGGTGTCTCCTCATGCAGGGAGATCACAGGGTTGGATATGACTCTTGGCATTTGAGGTTTTAAGAGAATAACTACCTAACAAATTATTTGGAGTTTACAGAAGTGGTGCATGTTTTAAAAATGTGGAAACCTTTTCTCTTAGGTGGGAAATTTACAGTGTTTACTGATAATAAGAGCTTAAAGCATATTTTCTCACAAAGAAATTTGTACATGAGGAAAAATAGATGGATGGAGTACCTCTAGGTATATGATTTTGACTTAATATACCCACTGGGTAAGGTAAATTTGGTGGTAGATGCATTAAGTAGAATTCCATATGCTCATGTGGGGAAGCATCCATCAGATCTGTGGAAGTTGATGTCGGTCATAGCCGACATGTGGTTGGAATGTAAAAATGATGATGATAGAGCGGTCTTCATTCTGGTATCTTTTGTTCTATACTTTTCTAGTTTGGTTTAATATTAATAGTTATATGAATCTGATTGAATGGCGATGAAGTTGAAACTAATTGGTGGTGAGACCATTGAGGTTTGGGAACTGAATGTGTATTCAATTTTATGATTTTGGAATCGGATACTGGTACCTATGGACTGTCGGGAGAAACTTATTATGGATTATCATCATTCTATCAGGGTTTTCCCTCCTAGAATTCAGAATATATATAGAGAATTGACAGTGCACTTTTGGTGGGCTGGTATGAAATTGGATGTGGTTGATTTCCTCAGTAAATACTTGACTCACGAGTAAGTCAAGGCAGAGTATACGAATCCAATAGAAATGTTCCAAAATTTTCCTATTCCAATTGATATGTGGTAGAAAATAGCGATGGGTTTTTTGATAGGTATAATATGAATGGTTAGGAAGAACAATTCCATATGAGTGATTGTGGATCGACTTGAAAAGTCGTCCCATTTGATACAAAATCATGAATTTCATACGATGGATGATCTATCCAAAATCTATATCCAAAAATTGGAAAGTAGTCATGGTGTTCCAATTTCAATTTTATTAGATAGAGATCATATGTTCACATCTCATTTTGGGATATCTTTATAGCAAGCCCTTAGGGCACAGTTGAAGATGAGCACGACATATCATCCTTAGAATGATGGCCAATCTGAGAGGATAATACAAACATTAAAAAATATTATAAGGTCGTGTGTGATACATTTTGGTCATATATGGTAGGAGAACTTACCGTTGGTGGAGTTCTCCAATAATAATAGTTATTAGGCTTTAAAACATATGGAACTATTTGAGGCATTTCATGGGCATCCATGTCATTCTCTACTAAATTGGGTGGAAATGGGTGAGACTTTAATGATTTGACCGAGCATTGATCAAGAGACTACAGAGAAGCTAATGTTGATCAAAAATAGTATGGATATAGATCAATGTATTCTGAAATAATACATGGACCATCATAGACGACCGTTGTCATTCAAGGTGAGTGATCATCTGTTTTTGAGAATATCTATTTGGTTGGGTCATCATCAGTTTGGAATGTAAGGTATGTTATCTCCAAGGTATATTGTTAATTTTGAGATACATGACCAGATTGGAGAGGTATCTTATCGGCTATAATTTCTATTATATTTTGGTGTGGTTCACAATGTGATTGATGTGTTGTAGTTGGAAAAGTATCAACCAAATCGTGAACATGTGATTCAGTGGGATCATGTTGAGATTGAACCAGATGATTCTTTAGTGGATGAGACAGTGTGGATTTTAGGTAGGGAATAAATAATATTACATGGTAAAAGAAACAATTTAGTTCATGTTTTGTGGTAACATGGTAAGAATCTTGAGAAGAATTGGGAAAGGGGGAATGATAAGGTCGGGCAATGTATGACAACCCTGATTTTTATTACAACTTAAACATGCTTTATTACATAAAACTTCACTTGATACAACAAAGAAGATAGAGAGGTTTAGTGTCTTTGGGGCTTAGGATTATTACATAAAAACTTTAAACTTGAAATACAACATCCTTATTGAAAACTTCCTTTACATGACCACTACATTCCTTCGTACCTAGCATTGCATGGGATAACCTGAGGACATGCATAAGAAAAGGGTGAGCTATAAAGCCCAGTAAGGGAGAACATAATGAATAACATGAGGAGTACAATACATGTTAGGCAATAGGCATATCAATAGAGCATAAGAGAGACATGAACATAAAGGCATGATAAAGCATGATAATCATAACATGGAAATGTGGCAACAACACTTAACATTGAATTAGCATGAGCCAGGGCTCATTGCACATGGAGCATGAGTAAACCCTCATTGCACTTGAAGCACGAGTAAACCCTCGTTGCACTTGAATTAGCATGAGTCAACACTCATTGCACATGACGTATCATGATACTATACTTTACCCAATGCATTGGAGCGCTATCAGGGCGCACCCTTCTTAAACATTTCATTTCATGCATAAGTGTGCCACATGGATCATAAAACATGGATTCATAAAACATAATAATTTCTTCCACGATAAAGGAATGTGGAATTCATACATGAAACTTTACAATCAATACGTATATGTTCATAAAGGTGAATACCCTTGATGGAGAAATGGGCATGGTATTCACTACACAAAGACATTGGCTTAGAAAATTTGTGCGATTTCGGCAGCGTAACGGCGTGACATAAGAATTCATAAAAAAGGTTGATGAGAGAGAAAGGGGTTCCTCATCATATTTACATGAAATGGACAGTAAGGAGATCATATATATACATGTCCCAACAACAGAAATGGAATTTAGATTCATGATACAAAAGTATTGCTTGAATATAAAAGAAGAGAGAGAAGTTCCTTTCGGAATTTCGGCATAGTAACGGGTGTACATGGGAGGCATTTAATGAGAGAGAAAGGGTTCTCCCATCATTCAAACAATAATAGGGAAGTATGGGGGAGGTGCGAAACCATACCCCAACATTCATAAATTAAATTAAAAGGGCAATACAACTTAAAGAAAATTGACAAAAAAAAAGAGAAAGGAAGAAAAAAAACCCTTACTTGGAAGTGTGCTTCCAATGGCTAGAGAGAGGCTTGTGAGAGGCTTCTTGGGAGATTGGGGCACCTTGAGAGGATTCTAGAGAGAGTAGGGCAGAGGTTGGACGAAATTCAAGGGCTTTGAGTGAGGAGGAAGTGGGAGCTTGGGTGGGTTTATATAGGAAAGGTGAGAGAATTCTTTATTATTTAGGTTTGGGACCCCTTATATTAAAATAATCCAAACCACAAACCATCCCATGGTATTTGCCCATGGTTTCTGGAAAAGGAGAGAGGAAAACAATATTTTACAAGGCCAAGGTCCGAACTTATTAAAAAATTAGGGTTGCTTATGTGGAGGTGAGTCACACTCCCATGGAAATTAATTTAAAAAGGCAAAGTGTTGAATAAGTCTTGAGGGCTCCATTAATGCTTTGAAAAGTGATTCAAACAAACCCAAAACCTCATTATTCTAATGATAAAACATATATTGGCCGAACCTAAGGATTATGGTATTTTATTACATCACCATTGGGTCATTATGATGTCATAAATCACATTATATATTTAAAAGGTATTTAATTTTTACCCAAAAATTGGACTGTCTCAGAAAATTATGAAAAATTCACCGTTGGATAATTTCGACGTCCTGATTCCAAAAATAATATTTATTTTATCTAAATAATTTTCTAAATATGTGAATTTGCACTTTTAAAATAAAAACCGACAGTTATAAAAAATTCACGGGTTTTGACAGAAATGGCTTTAAAAATTTTAATTGCATTCATAAAATTATAAGATCATTTATATTTAATAAAAATTAATTTAATATTAATAATAATATTTTATTAAAATATTATTTAATTCAAAAATCATTTAATTTAATAAAATATAATTCTTAATTAAATAATAACTAAAAACATCATTTGTACTTTAAAAACTAATTACAATGCATCAAAAATGACTAGAAATTATATTCATTATTATATACAAAAATAATGTACATGAACATGGTGCTACTTATTTGTTACATAACCCCTTAAAATAGCCGCATAAGACCTAAGGGTAAGGTGTGCGATGGTGACAGACTCTTGGGGTTGCTCGGATAACATCGCTCGAGTGGTGATCTCTATCAACTTCCATTTTTCCCGTAGACGATCACGTTCGAGCTTGACTTGATGAAGCTAAGCTTGGGCTTGGTCAAGGGCAAAGCCCCAAGACGCCACCTCCTTTCCGAGCTCCGACAAATGGGCTTCGTAAGGGGCAATTCTACTGGATGAGGCCATCGCTTCCTTTTTCTGAGTAAAAATGGTTTCGTTAAAGCCTTATATTTAAACTACCCAGATGATCAATGTTCAACGGCTATAAAAGTAACGGTCACAAATCTTAACGTAAAACTAAAGAAGTTGACATCTTATAAAAACATAAAGAAACATTTAACTGGATCAAGAGGGATTTTCCATTAATGAAATTTTGGGTCGTTACAACATTCCCCCCTTAAGAAATTTCGCCCTCGAAATTTTCCTTTTCCCACACTAAAACAAATGTGGGTAACTTAGCTTCATCATATCTTCCGACTCCCAAGTTGCTTCTTCAAACTTGTGGTTTCTCCACAACACCTTGACGAGGGGCATTGTCTTATTTCGTAGAACTTTTTCTCTACGATCTAAGATCTTCACTGGTTGCTCCTCATAAGAAAGATCGTCTTCTAATTGTACCACCTCAGAAGAGAGTACATGTGAAGGGTCTGGTATGTACTTCCTTAAGAGGGATACATGGAAGACATCATGCACCTTGGCCATAGTAGGTGGAAGTGCTAGTCGATAGGCCACAGCCCCAACACGATCAAGAATCTCGAAGGGGCCGATGTACCTTGGACTTAACTTCCCTTTCTTTCCAAACCTCATGACCTTCTTCCACGGAGATATGCGTAAAAACACCATGTCTCCGACTTTAAATTCAAGGTCTCGTCGACGATTATCTGCATAACTCTTCTGTCGACTTTGGGCTGCCTTGATATGCTGCTGAATGGTTTTCACCTTCTCCACCATTTCTTCGACCATTTCTGGTCCAAGCAGCTTACGTTCACCGACCTCATCCCAACATGCCGGTGTTCTACACCTTTTCCCATACAGGGCTTCATATGGTTCCATTTGGATGCTCGAGTGGAAACTATTATTATAAGAGAACTCAAATAGGGGAAGATGTTGATCCCATCCTCCTTTAAAGTCCATTGAGCACGCTCTCAACATATCCTCAAGTGTTTGGATAGTCCGCTCAGATTGGCCATCAGTTTGAGGATGATAGGCCGTACTGAAGTTCAGTTCAGTATTCAGAGCATGTTGAAGACTCTTCCAAAACTTAGAGGTAAATCTTGGATCTCGGTCAGACACAATAGATAGTGGTACTCCATGGAACCGTACCACTTCCCTGATATATATCCGTGCCAGTTGATCCAAAGAGAAGTCCTCTCGAATAGCAATGAAGTGTGCAGTCTTTGTAAGACGATCCACAATAACCCAGATTGCATTGTTGCTTTTGGATGTCCTTGGAAGTCCAGTGACGAAGTCCATGGTGATGTTCTCCCATTTCCATTCTGGTATGGGCAATGGTTGCATCATCCCCTTGGACTTCTGCCTCTCTGCCTTCACTTTCTGACACACCAGGCACTTTGATGTATATTCAGCGATCTCCTTCTTCATATTATCCCACCAAAAGTTTTCTCGGAGATCTCAATACATCTTTGTGCTCCCTGGGTGAATAGAGAAATTTGAACTATGTGCATCATCCAAAAGTTCCTTCTTCAGCTCCGAACTTGATGGGACACATAGTCTTTTCCCAAACCGCACAATTCCTTCTTCATTAACATTAAACTCTGAGGATTTTCCCTTTTTGATAGCTTCCACTTTTTCTTGGATTCTCGCATCATCCTTTTGAGCATCCTTTAACCTTTCCAAAAGAGATGGTTGAGCAATCATTTGTGAAAGGATTGATGATGTTCACTTCTTTATGATTCCCACTTCCATCTTCATCAAGTCTAAGAAGATTGGATCCTTCTCAATTCTCATCATTGATAGAATTGCTGGATCCTTTCTACTTAGGGCATCCGCCACCTTGTTCGCCTTCCCAGGGTGGTAATGTATTGAACAATCATAATCCTTTATGAGCTCTATCCATCTTCTCTGGCGCATATTAAGCTCTTTCTGTGTGAATATATATTTAAGACTCTTGTGGTCCGTATATATCTCACATTTCTCTCCATAGAGATAATGCCGCCAGATTTTCAAGGCAAAGATCACCGCCGCCAACTCCAGATCATGCGTTGGATAGTTTCGCTCATGGATTTTCAACTGTCTTGAGGCATAGGATATCACTTTATCATTCTGCATCAGCACACATCCTAAGCCCTTCTTTGAAGCATCACTGAATAACACAAAAAGCTCCCCACTTGTGGGTAAAGTGAGCACAGGTGCAGTGATAAGCCTCCTTTTCAACTCCTTGAAGCTTTCTTCGCATTCATCACTCCAAGCAAACTTTACTCCCTTTCGAGTTAGCTTGGTAAGAGGGTTGGACAATCGTGAGAAGTTTCTCACAAATCGTCGATAATATCCAGCTAACCCCAAGAAGCTACGGATATCAGTTACCGATGTCGGCCTCGGCCATCCCTCAATTGCATCTGTTTTGGAGGGGTCCACAGATATCCCATTGCTTGTGATGATATGGCCCAAGAATGAGACCTCCTTCAACCAGAACTCACACTTGCTGTACTTGGCATAGAGCTTCTCCTTGCGCAAAGTCTCCAGTACAGTTCTTAAATGCTCCTCATGGTCCTCCTTGGTTTTGGAGTATATTAGAATATCATCTATAAAGACTACCACAAATTTATCTAGGTAATCTCTAAAGACTCTATTCATCAAGTCCATGAATATTGCTGGAGCATTGGTGAGTCCAAAAGGCATTACTATGAATTCATAGTGCCCGTACCTTGTACGAAAACCAGTCTTGGGGATATCTTCCTTCTTCACCCTTACTTGATAATATCCCGACCGCAAGTCTACCTTGGAGAAGTATTGTGCTCCACGCAGCTGATCAAACAAGTCATCGATTCTTGGGAGAGGATACTTGTTCTTTATCGTGATTTTGTTAAGTTCACGATAATCGATGCAAAGCCGCATTGACCCATCCTTCTTCTTGACGAAGAGGACTGGTGCACCCCATGGTGATGCACTTGGGCGTATAAACCCTTTATCCAGATTCTCCTGTAGTTGTTTCTTCAGTTCTTCAAGCTCAACCACAGCCATTCTATATGGAGTCTTGGATATTGGTAGCGCCCCAGGTATAAGTTCAATTGAGAACTCAACATCTCTTCTTGGAGGAAGACCAGGAAGTTCCTCGGGAAATACTTCAGCGAATTCCCTCACAATAGGCATTTCTTCAAGGGTGGTTTCTTCCTTGGACTCAATCATCTGAGCCAGATATGCGTGCTCATAAGGTAGTAATATCCATGCTTGAGATGATGGAGTTAAAGGAGATTCATCTTCCTCCTGACACTTGTAAAGAATCGGGGGTCGATTCTCCATAAGGAGTGTGATTTCCCTCTCCCGACAATTTATGTTGGCTCTATATAAGGAAAGCCAATCCATGCCAAGAATTGCATCAAATTCCACCAAAGGGAGTATGACAAGGTTCGCCGGGAAATTCAATCCACAGATTATAACAGGGGAGGACTTATACTCATGGGATGCAATGATTGCCCCATTTGCCGTACTCACCGACATCTTTACTTCCATGATTTGTGGTGGTGCAGGGATTATTCTACTAAACTTTTGAGATATAAAAGAATGCGTAGAACCTGAATCAAAAAGTACGTTCGCTATTCTTGAATGAATAACTAGCGTACCTGTCACCACTTCGTTGTCGGGGTTCACTTCGGCAGAAGTGATGGCAAAAGCTCTTCCTTGCTGTCTTGGAGGTTGTTGATTGCCTCCGATAACCCTTGGATTAGGGCACTGATTCGCAAAATGACCCGGTTCGTTGCATTTGAAGCATTGAACAACGCGTTGAGGTTCGAACGGAGCGTTCCTCCCCTCCGTCGCAGCCGCGGGTCCTTCTTGCTGACAGTTAATAGCTAGGTGCCCTTCTCTTCCACACTTGAAGCATTTTCTTGTCCCCCTAAGGCAATTCCCAGGGTGCTTCTTTCCACACTTTTCGCAAGTGGGGTGCTGGAATTTCTTAGCGCCGTTGGATTTATCCATCGGACCACCAGCATTGAAGTCCACCTTCCGCTTCTTGTCCCCATGATACCCCTGTGATTCTCCGATCTCCATTTCAACCTTAAGGGCACATCGGACAATCTCCTCAAAGCTGTCAAAGTCACGGATCGCTAATGCTTTCCGCAAGCTAGGCTTCAGCCCACCAAAGAAGCGGTCAACTTTGCATTCGGGGGTAACGACAAAGCCGGAAGCGTATCGTGCAAGCCTTGTGAAGTTTGCCTCGTACGCTCCCACAGATTCTTCATTTTCTGCTTGAGGGAAAGGAAGTCCCTTTCCATCTTAAGACGGAGGGTGCGTGGAAAATATTTATCGAAAAACATCTTCCGGAATACCTTCCATTCCAAAGCCTCGATCTCCTCCTCAGGCTTCGTATTTTTGATCAATGTCCACCATTGATCAGCTTCACCCTCCATACGATAAGCCGCCAAGAGAACCTTCTCTTTTTCAGAGCATTGGAGGATGGAGAATATCTTCTCAATGGAGTTGATCCATTGTTCAGCGATCGTGGGATCAGATGATCCACTAAAAGTAGGAGGCCTTTGTCTCAGGAAGCATTCAATAGCGACTTGTTCTTTCTTAGGGGGGGTTGAACGTTCCTCTTGACCAGTGTTTCTATTCAAAACTTGAGTTTGCTGAGAGAGAAGCGTGACAAAGTTCGTGATTCCCGCTCCCATCGGATTGGGCATCTCATTAGTACAATCATCACACTGATCTTCACAACGGTTGTTAGCCCGAGTTCTCCTATTACCGGCCATTGGCTGGAATAAAAGGAAAGTTAGGGGTAACACATAGAGGGTAATCCAAAGACAAAAGTTGATGACTTATAAATAAACTTTAATCTCTTCAACTCATGAGTCTATAGGATTCAATCCAGGCTTTTCATGATCTTCCTTCTAACATATATTCTTAGGGGCATTTTTCCCTTAATAAGGGTTCATACTAAGATTGTGAATTTATCAAAACATATCCCCCGGGAGTGTCGTAACCAAGAGTGCAGCAAGGCCCATTGTCGTGCACCAGTTCCCGTTCGAGTCTAGCTCAAAGCGGTGTTTTCGGGTTTTACCCCTAGGATACATCTGTGCCAGAGCCGCCTCTACCTGCTCGTATCCAGACAGGGATGTATTTGTTTGATAAACCACTTACTTAGTATTTACCAAAACTTAGGGATGTTTTTATTATGCTTAGTCTTGTATCTAAGGCTTTACTAGGGTTTCTTAATCCCAAAAATAACTAAACCTATCCTCTGATACCAACTATGACAACCCTGATTTTTATTACAACTTAAACATGCTTTATTACATAAAACTTCACTTGATACAACAAAGAAGATCGAGAGGTTTAGTGTCTTTGGGGCTTAGGATTATTACATAAAAACTTTAAACTTGAAATACAACATCCTTATTGAAAACTTCCTTTACATGACCACAACATTCCTTCGTACCTAGCATTGCATGGGATAACCTGAGGACATGCATAAGAAAAGGGTGAGCTATAAAGCCCAGTAAGGGAGTACATAATGAATAACATGAGGAGTACAATACATGTTAGGCAATAGGCATATCAATAGAGCATAAGAGAGACATGAACATAAAGGCATGATAAAGCATGATAATCATAACATGGAAATGTGGCAACAACACTTAACATTGAATTAGCATGAGCCAAGGCTCATTGCACATGGAGCATGAGTAAACCCTCATTGCACTTGAAGCACGAGTAAACCCTCGTTGCACTTGAATTAGCATGAGTCAACACTCATTGCACATGACGTATCATGATACTATACTTTACCCAATGCATTGGAGCGCTATCAGGGCGCACCCTTCTTAAACATTTCATTTCATGCATAAGTGTGCCACATGGATCATAAAACATGGATTCATAAAACATAATCATTTCTTCCACGATAAAGGAATGTGGAATTCATACATGAAACTTTACAATCAATACGTATATGTGCATAAAGGTGAATACCCTTGATGGAGAAATGGGCATGGTATTCACTACACAAAGACATTGGCTTAGAAAATTGGTGCGATTTCGGCAGCGTAACGGCGTGACATAAGAATTCATAAAAAAGGTTGATGAGAGAGAAAGGGGTTCCTCATCATATTTACATGAAATGGACAGTACGGAGATCATATATATACATGTCCCAACAACAGAAATGGAATTTAGATTCATGATACAAAAGTATTGCTTGAATATAAAAGAAGAGAGAGAAGTTTCTTTCGGAATTTCGTCATAGTAACGGGTGTACATGGGAGGCATTTAATGAGAGAGAAAGGGTTCTCCCATCATTCAAACAATAAGAGGGCAGTATGGGGGAGGTGCGAAACCATACCCCAACATTCATAAATTAAATTAAAAGGGCAATACAACTTAAAGAAAATTGACAAAAAAAAAGAGAAAGGAAGAAAAAAAACCCTTACTTGGAAGTGTGCTTCCAAAGGCTAGAGAGAGGCTTGTGAGAGGCTTCTTGGGAGCTTGGGGCACCTTGAGAGGATTCTAGAGAGAGTAGGGCAGAGGTTGGACGAACTTCAAGGGCTTTGAGTGAGGAGGAAGTGGGAGCTTGGGTGGGTTTATATAGGAAAGGTGAGAGAATTCTTTATTATTTAGGTTTGGGACCCCTTATATTAAAATAATCCAAACCACAAACCATCCCATGGTATTTGCCCATGGTTTCTGGAAAAGGAGAGAGGAAAACAATATTTTACAAGGCCAAGGTCCGAACTTATTAAAAAATTAGGGTTGCTTATGTGGAGGTGAGTCACACTCCCATGGAAATTAATTTAAAAAGGCAAAGTGCTGAATAAGTCTTGAGGGCTCCATTAATGCTTTGAAAAGTGATTCAAACAAACCCAAAACCTCATTATTTTAATGATAAAACATATATTGGCCGAACCTAAGGATTATGGTATTTTATTACATCACCATTGGGTCATTATGATGTCATAAATCACATTATATATTTAAAAGGTATTTAATTTTTACCCAAAAATTGGACTGTCTCAGAAAATTATGAAAAATTCACCGTTGGATAATTTCGACGTCCTGATTCCAAAAATAATATTTATTTTATCTAAATAATTTTCTAAATATGTGAATTTGCACTTTTAAAATAAAAACCGACAGTTATAAAAAATTCACGGGTTTTGACAGAAATGGCTTTAAAAATTTTAATTGCATTCATAAAATTATAAGATCATTTATATTTAATAAAAATTAATTTAATATTAATAATAATATTTTATTAAAATATTATTTAATTCAAAAATCATTTAATTTAATAAAATATAATTCTTAATTAAATAATAACTAAAAACATCATTTGTACTTTAAAAACTAATTACAATGCATCAAAAATGACTAGAAATTATATTCATTATTATATACAAAAATAATGTACATGAACATGGTGCTACTTATTTGTTACATAACCCCTTAAAATAGCCGCATAAGACCTAAGGGTAAGGTGTGCGATGGTGACAGACTCTTGGGGTTGCTCGGATAACATCGCTCGAGTGGTGATCTCTATCAACTTCCATTTTTCCCGTAGACGATCACGTTCGAGCTTGACTTGATGAAGCTCAGCTTGGGCTTGGTCAAGGGCAAAGCCCAAAGACGCCACCTCCTTTCTGAGCTCCGACAAATGGGCTTCGTAAGGGGCAATTCTACTGGATGAGGCCATCGCTTCCTTTGTCTGAGTAAAAATGGTTTCGTTAAAGCCTTATATTTAAACTACCCAGATGATCAATGTTGAACGGCTATAAAAGTAACGGTCACAAATCTTAACGTAAAACTAAAGAAGTTGACATCTTATAAAAACATAAAGAAACATTTAACTGGATCAAGAGGGATTTTCCATTAATGAAATTTTGGGTCGTTACACAATGGCCCGATCACTTTCATCAAAGACATTTTCTCTACTTTATGCGGGAATAATGTCAAATAGCGGGGATAATTTAGCACCCCATATTTTAGTTATGTACCAATTTTTATCCCATTTTAAGTGTTTAATGTTTTGGGGATGAGATGGGTAGATTTTGGGAGAGTCTCAAATGGATTTGAATAAGTATCAAGGGTATTCTAAGGGTGCACAGTTTGAGCATGATCTACGAAAACCATGTAGGTTCTCTAGGTAACTGTGCAGGGGGGGAGATAGTGGGATTTGTACGTTCTATACATGGTTTTCCATACTGTGTGAGACAACCGTGTGGGACCCCTTCTATTGAGGTAGTTGCATGCACATAATTAGGGCATGGGTTGACAACCATTTTAGGCTAACCTTGCGGCCACTAAGAAAAGAGGTTTTACATTCCGAACTTAGATATGAATGACCTATTTCACTCCAAACATCCTCCCAATTATGTCTGGCTTGGTATTTTTGGTTATCCAGGGTCTTAGGGGCTCTTCTACATATTTTGGAAGCTATTTTTAGGGGTTTCATGGTGGTTTGAAGGTGGTTTATCCAGGGTAAGTCCCTTGTATTGGTTTCTCTTTGGGATTCTCTTGATATCGTCTTCCCTCTATCAGGGTTTTCTAGATCTACATCCATTGTATGTAGATCTAGGGATTTTTTATGCCTTAAATGATTATTTTAGGGCTTCATGATGATATAGAAGAGGATATAGAGTGGTTTCAGTTGTGTATTCACCGTATTTGTGGGATGGTTGCTTGTGGGTTTATTTGTATGGAACCCAAATTGTAGGTGACTTTTCTATCGACTCCAATTGCTTAGAACTATTGTTTTTTCTGGTAGTTAATTTTTTTTATGTAAATTATTTGTGAGTATGATGTGAGAAATCTTGTTGGAAACCTTTTGGGTGATGATTTTTGGATTTTTTGGTTAAAATTTATATTTGTGAAAGATGGGTTTTGTTGTGAGATTTTAAAATGTATATTTTAAAATTGGTTGGTTGGTTCGAATTATGAAACTGGTTTTTGAAAATGGTTTTAAATAAAATTTCGTTTTATTGGAGTTGGTTGTGTCATGGAAAATAATATAATGTTGTTTTTAATAGACTGGTGATTTATTTAATTGAATTGACATGAATTGGAAATGGTTGTGTGCATAATATGTGTCATTGGTGCTTTATCCTTCTTGGTTGATTAAGTGATATGGATTGTGTTGATTTTGTTGATGTGGGTGGGATGTATCACTGTAAAAGGTGATGGAAAATTGATGGAAGATCCACAATTATGGATTGAGGTTAGGAAGAACCACTAGTTGGAAATATAGTGAACGGGTTGGATGGATGTTCCACCGTTCTGTCGCCATAATGTCTCTTTCTTTGAAGGGTGATTTTTTTGGGATAATATGTGATGGTGTTAAGGATTATGGAATATTTGTGTCCCGTGTTAATGGTTTCGTTATTTTATATTTTATATAAAATTATTTATATAAATGAGCTAATATGTTTTCCTAGTAGTGTGTGTAGGGAGGTCATTTGGGAAAATCCTAATGAGTATTATTACTAACACCTACTTTGGAACATGGGTTCAATTGTAGATGTTTTATTTTGGGACAAAATTAAGGGTAAATCATATAATTTTTCTTGGCGATTGATATTATGATATATTGATGTTGTGTTTCTTGTAGCATGGAGCTTTTTAAGGAGTTATTAATGGTTTCCAAGTCCTTGTAGAGTTTTTATAGTCTTCCACTTAGTACTCTAATATTTGGTTTTATTGTATTGACATTTGGGAATTTTTATGGAATATTTGGTTTAGTCTTGGTAATGTAGGGGTTGGGTTGTTTTGTTAAAATGTATGATGTAGCATTGTTGGTAATGTAATATTTGGTTGTTTGATTTTATCTTAAGGGATAATCATTATCCAATGATTCTTGAAGCCTTTGGAATTTATTGAAATCCATTGGCGACCTGGGAACATCTCTTATGGCCATGTAACTCCTCATCCACCTTCTCAAGCCAATGAGGAAGTGGTGGGATGTTACATTTTTGGTTTTAGCTTTATATTTTCTTCTAGAGTTATTTGGGGTCTGTATATGTTATCTCCCAATTCTGCTTAATTTTTAAAGGTTAATTCCTCAAATATTGTTAGCTTTGTTTACCCTCAGTGCTAGTTTCTATCACAGGGCCTACTAGATGGAAGATATAAGGGTCATCATCTCCCTATCATTGAGGTCTTATATTTGTCGGGAAGAGTTAATGATAGGTACACTCACAAAAAATGTTATCTTTTATATTTTATTATTCCAACCATTATAGTGACCTTTACGATGACATGATGTCCATTAAAATTGTTTTTCTCTTTGCTGATTTCCATTATGAAACATTCATAAGAACCTTATATGGGTTTTGATTATGGTATATCATCCTACCATTAATAATTTAACATAGTGTTTTAGATCTCTCTCCTACTCCTATATGATAATAGAGTATCTAAGGTATTTAAAAAATCCAAAATGGAGTTTAATTCTCAATTTTTATTTCATTATCTTGGTTAGATGTTCTGCATTCAAGTTCTGGTTTCCCATAGTGATCCATTTAATAATTCCATGATCATTTCATGCAAGCACCATTGATTCTGGAATCCTCTTTATATTAAATTACTCCTAAGTGTTCCAATTCATCAGTAGTATGAAATATCAATAAAAATGTAATGAAAACACCAACAATTTGATAAATGATCAAAATTTAGCTATGAAAAAAATGAAAAACCAACATGAAAAACCAGTATAAAAATCCCCAATTTATGATTATTTTCTTTTCCTCAAGAAATAATGCCTCAATATATATATTCCAAAGGTCAAAAATTATTAATAAGAATTAAATAATATCCTAGTATGTTGATAGATATAAGAACAGAAGCTAAAAATATTTTATTCTCAAAAATATATTCTTCTAGGGAAACTAGACATACTGCATTATTAAAAATTAATTATATTTCCTTTTACCAAAAAATAATTGTGTCTAAATCATTCTTGGGAAATCTATGTTTGTATTTTGATTTACATAACCAGATATTTTCAATCATTACTCAAGATATAAAAATTATATTTATTATTACTTTCAAGTCCACACACTCTATCCATAAGTCTTTAGGGAGTCCTAAATATCAACCCCAAAATGATTAAGTTTCCATTTCATCATGATTAAATTGAATTTTGGATTAAATGCTATTACAAAGTTGTTTTTTTTGGATTTAATGTGAAAATTTATAAGTATTATGAAAAGCTATTGAATTTAATTTATAATGTATAAAAATTAATATAGTCTGTATAGATATTGTCCTCCTCAAATAACCTATTACATCTCCCCATGCCTCAATATAAGATTTATACATGACATGAATACATAATTAATGATACACTCTATTGTTATTTCACTTCATATTTAATTTATTATTCAAAAAATGATCTTAGGACAACTCTCACATCTACCACACAACCCTAAATGACCCTATGATAACTAGTGAAGAATTGTTTATTTTTTAATATTCTAAGACACATCCCATTTTTAAAGGTGTAGTAGTAAATAACAATGAATGAAATAATGAGTCACCCAAATCCAAAGAAACACAAAAACATATTATCCTCAAGGAAAACATCATTTTCACTATATAAATCATATCCTCCATACATAAAACATTTAATATTAGTAAAAAGTTTATAGGATATGTATTAAAGTATAAAATAGGCTTTCAATTTGGTTCTCCACTAATCAGACCAATCAAGGATTCTATAGGTTTAAAAGAAGGATAAATTTAATGGATTGTCTCTGGTATGATGGATAATTTTAAAAATTTCATTATATTATTAAATATGAATTTATATAGTTTTATATTTGACTAAGTTTCATGCATGTTCAAATAATGATGTGTGTAACATGTTCTCTTATGAAATTTTAATATAAGATAGAAATAATTTCACCCAGTATCCTATTAGGAATTTAATCATATGAAACCATGTAAATAAATCATGATGTTATTAATAGGGAATAGGTAAATTAACAATGATTTCAGAAAACTCATATAATAATTAAAATCCAACTCAGCACTAATGATAAAATCCACAAAAGAGTAAACATGAAATATTTTTCCAATTTAATTCCACAGAAAAAATTTATCTATTTTTATAACGGGTTTTCGAAACTTAAACATATCAACCACATACCTTTTAAAGAGAATACGTCACTGACCATTGGGAAGAAAATAGAAATAATCTATAGTGTTATGTATAATCACGAATTTATATCCCCTAGAAATAAAAGAAAACTAAATTTACACAGTTTTAAAGTGTAGTGATAGAATATAGAAAAATTGCGTAACTAAAAGTAAATGAGAGAAAGGGAAAGAAAAAAAACCTAAATATATTGTTCCTAAATTTAAAAAAATGCCAGGATTTGGGTGAAAATGATTCTAAAAAGGTATATTAATTTATTCATGTGATCAAATTATAGAATGAATAGATGTTATTTTTGTCAAGGATAGCTTTGAACAGGTTTACAAATAATGTTCTTAATTTCTTCATAAAGGCAACAAAATGAAAAAAGAGTTGTTGAATAGGTTAAAGTTGGAACTTAAATTATAATTTTAATTACCTAATATCCTATGCATTCAATGAGATACCATATGAGTCTTCATTCCCTATTGATCTACAATGTTATTTTAGGGTGAACTAATTTAATGTAAGAACATCATTAGATGTTCCAATATCAGACGTGATGGTAAATGAAGTGGAGAAACAACCCATGATAGTGGTATAAGAATTAAAATCTATACAATCTGTGAAAGAGTAGTATCCAATCCATGAATAGGAATAATGCATAGGGAAGGTGGAATAGGCTCAATAGCATTCCACATTGCCAATATGGATACACATATAGTATGATAATGGATATGTTACTGGTCCTCTCAAATGCTCCAGGTGCATTAATTTTTCTTGGGTAGATCAACATTTACAAGTTACATAATTTGTTTCACGTGAAGTACATGGTTTTCTTCTCATACCTTGAGATATCCTCCCAAAAAATACCCTACCCAACCTTCGGGTCTTGTAATTCTCCTAGGATAATTAAATAAAATAATGGGGGGAGTATGGTCTAATTCAGATGATATTAGAGATGATTTATTTGTTCACTGAATAATGTCATTGTGTGAAGTAGTTTTATCTACTAAAAATGATATAATCATATGATCATCTTGATTTTATGGTGATGTGTTAGGGATATACGTTAGTGGAACCTCATATCTATCATTTTATACAAAAATTTGAAGGGAAGTTTGTCTAATTTGGGAAATGAAACAAGATAATCAACTATATTTAACAATATATCAAGGATAAATTTTGTAGACTAACTTCAATTGAACTATGATTATATTAATTATTTGTAGAATATTATAGTGATTGATTTTCCCATGAATGGTATGGGCTATGTTCTTCTTATAATTGACATAAAGTCTATCTACAATTTATTGTAAAATCAATTATAATTTTGATTAGCAGTACGATTTTCATTAATATATCACTATCAATGGACTATAGTAACCCCACTAGGGATATTGATTGAGAACTATAATATTATTTGAATGATTTATCAATCTATGAGATGAATTATCCCTCAATCAATGTGATCGTTCTCTCTCTACCCATACTCTTAATATTTTTCACCATAAAAAGGGGAATATTTTTTGGTGGCCTTGAGAGAAAATAATATTTAATATTTAAATATTATTGGTTAAAAAAATAAAATCTCCCAACATTAGTAATCCATTACATTATCAAATATAAATGGTTTAATCTCTTTGTTTTATTGATAAATTCATTGTTTATATATTTTTGGTGTCACATTACAGTTGGGGTCCTTGGTGAGCTCCCACCATTCTTGAAAAATTAATCATTATGTTAATCTAGGAGGAATGTTTATCGTGAAAATAAATTGTTAACATATTTTTTATAAATATAACATTCCCATTAAAATTTTTAAAGATGTAGGAGAAATATTAAACCTCCATTTTTGAAGGAATTCCCTTCTTTTATTGTTCTAATTATGTTGGAAAAATCTAGCATCAACTATCATAAATTATCATCTTTGACTTGTATTATTTATTTGATACGTATCTTATGAATATAGTACACAACTATAGGGATGAGGCCCATGTTTCTAAAATAATATATATTTAAATGGAATCATATGTTAATATTTTATCAGACTAGTATCTTATAATTATTTTAATATACACATTTATGAAAATGAAAACATTTCATCAATGTCAATTCTTGAGAAGGTGTATATGAATGTGAATTTTATTACTAACTATAGAAACATTTGGATGTTGATTATAACCATATTTTAGGGTTTAAAATGTGTGGGACATTGGGAGTAGTTTTGGGTCAAAGACCCAATTTTAGTGTGATGTCATTTTGGCATTGGACGAGAAATGAATTCTGACGATTGATACAAAAATGAGATTTATGGGTAATAGATGGGAGTAAAATTCTATGGGTGGCTGGAACAGGATTATTATGGATGGTAAATGGTGGAAGGAGATCTATATATTCCTTTACCATCAATAAACATTCATATCATCTAATCAAAGTGGTGTTCGATGCGTTAATGGTGGAAGTGATTGGCTATGTAGGAAATGGATTTTATGGAGATGTGATTTAACTATGGAGTCATGCAAGAAGAAAAATTTTATTATGGATAGGTTCCAGTGTAAATGGGTTTAATTAAACAAAATCCGGGCCTTGTTAGAGCAGTTTCATTAGGAGAGAGGAATAATGGTATATGAGTGATTTTGTTAGGGTATTGTGTTTGTTTTTCCGACATGAAATTTCTTTTTCAATTTTATATATAATGTCAAAAAATGAGAGAAATATATGGTGTGAATCCATTAATAAATCCATTTATATGTGAGATACATTCTTCCATCATGATGCTATTATATATTATTACAATTACTTTCATTGTATTTTCACATCGTGGTTATTAATATGGCCAGGAAATGAATTCTCAATCAAGAAAAGGTAAACACCTCCACAACATAGGATAATGTGTTTTATATAATTCATGTGTGTTAGACACTATAAATACATTTTTTGGGTGAGTATTAGTAATTCAAAAAAACTAAATTTGAATTTTACTATGACAATTATGGTTAAAATTCTAATAGCATTTTATTCCAAGTGGTATAATGTTTTCAGAATGACAAACCACATGAACCACCATATAGAAGTAATTTCAATGGATTATATAGAGTTATCTTATTAACCAAGCCCAAATATACCTTGGTGTGGTATATGTAATTTCACTCAACTCCTTCCTATTGTTACACCAAAATAAATGTTCATATTGTTTTTAAATAAATTTAATTTCATTGATAACTTACGTAACAATCTACAATGATCTTAAAAAAATAGTGATATAATATTAAAATATTCAAATGATACCGTACTATATATTATTTTAAATTAATGGATGTTAATAGTATTTACTAAATATTGAAAATTATATATTTTACAAATTTATTGAAAATTTTATGGTCTATCAATTAAATATAAATGAAAATAAATATTATTTAAAAATACTGTAAATGTTTTACTGAAATAACATTTAGGTGCGAATTGAATTTTTATCTTAATAATTTATGTTATCGACTATCTATGAGATATTTTAATGAAATTTATATATTATACATTAAACTTAATATTTTTCCATTTATTTAATATTATTTTGATAAATGAGATGAGAATAAATATTTTTTTATGCTTAAAATCGAATTTTTCAAAAACGTTTTAGTGCATTCACATATAATGAAAAAAATTTACACGATTATAAATTTTTTTTTAATATATTTATATTTTATATGTCATCATTTAATAATTGTCTTTTTGTAAAATGTTGATGTTTTTATGAATGATAAATTTCTTGATGAATAGTGAAAAATGCATCTTATTTTAATAAACTAACATTTTATTTACTGTATATACAATGTTACATATATTATAAAAATGTTTTAAAATAATAAAATTTCAACTATATTATTATTAATCAAATTTCTGTAATTTTGATCAATTTTATTTTTAATTCTGATAAAAGTAAATTTTATACCTTTGAATGTTTTTTATTTTGAAAAAAATATTTTCTCCCATTTACAGGTTTATTTTAGAATTATACTCTATATATTATGTGTATTTAATTTGAAAAAAAGTGTATAATTCAAATAAGAATAGTTAATATTATAAAACAAGGTAGAAATATTTTTTTTTCATACATACTTAAAAAATGTTATAAAATTAATTATCACAGTTATTATGAAAACAAGTTTATAGAGGAGTTAATGTATAAAACAATAATAGTAAAAATGAACTCAAAACATGTCAAATTCCTATTATATGAATATATTTAAACCTTAACTCATATATTGTGTGATAATGTACTATTGTTTTCCTTTTGGAATGTGAACATAATGGGTATACATTTTTTCAAAAAATCCAAAGTGTTCCATATCCCCGGCTTATAAAAGTGATCTCCCTCTCATCTCGTATCCACATACCAAAATCATTTTAATTTTGGAAAATTCTAATAAAAATACCTTCCATACTTCCCTCCGATTATATTGGAGGAATTCTTTTTGTTTTGAAACCCTCCATTATCAGCTTTTGGTGCTAGCCTAATGAGGTTATCTTAGGAAGTGGTACCATTCATAACCGACTATTTTTATTTTTTTAGTTTTCCACATCCTGCAAGGATTCCTGAAATATGATGATATAATATTATTATTATCTAATATATAATTATATTATTTCATGTTAATGAAATAAATTATATCCACCTCATAAATCAAATGAGAATCAATACTATCCATCTTGTGTACATATTACTATCAACTCGTGAAACCAATGTGATTCATTTTCCATTATCGACTCTCGGTAATGGATATTATTCGGTTTTTATCATATATTAGTGAAATTAATGACTTAAATATAACTTTAGATTTAAAATATTTCTTTTACTTTATTACATTAAAATCATTTTTTTTAAAACGACCACACCACTCTTGTGAATGTGTGGAATACCACCTCCCCGAAGTGATGCGATACATTTTCAATAATATTATGACCTAGATGATCATAAGTTAGTATTAATTAATATATTTAATTGATATTAAATTAAATTAATTATCCAATGATGAATTAATATATTCATTTCTTTTATTCCATTTTTTGTTAAAACAGATACACCGTTCCTGCGTACGTAAGACCTACCATATCCATTAATTGTGTAATTCAATTTTCTATCTATAAATTTTATGGATGACTATAAACATGTATATAATTAATATATAAGATATTTTATCAAATTTTACAATATGAATATTATATAACTATGATTAAATTACTTGTATCAAAGTTTAAAAACAATAACATACATGAATGATAAAGCATTTATCACCTGGAATAGTGATTTGTACAAAGAATTGATTATAAAAGGGTGATAACAGGTAATAAGTAAATCATATATGTTATGAAAAATATTATTAATGTTATATAATAGAATTATAATTAACATACATATTGTTTACATGAGTATTAAACAAGTATGAATGACGTTTATATATAATGAAATGGATTTCAAGTCTCTATTATTTTTAGGAGATATATAAAATATTCAACACCCATTTATTTAGTATGGTGTCTATATAGACCCATTTACATGTTATATCATGAATATATTTTCTTAACTATATATTAATATTCATTTTATATTATTATTTATTAGATATTATGAATCCAAATTCACCAAGGTGGTATGGGATTTCCGTCTCACTTTTTATTTTTTTGGGACATTCCATATTTAGTATTAATTTATTTTATGTTGTGTATATATTTACCATGCATGTAATTTTAATTATTAATGTTAATGATATATAGATTATATATAAATTTGTTTCTATTTATTTGAGGAATTTTATGAACAAAAATTTACCCATGTGGTAATGGGTTTGTGTAATAATCTCATTATTTTCTAGGATTGTTTATAATTAGGTTTCTGATGATAAAATCATATAATTTTCCTCTCCAGAAATTGAATAATTTTATTCACCATTAGTTATTTAATTAGAATACTTCTTTTTCATTTAATTTTCTACTCTTTATGTTCTCAAGAGATAAAAATTATGTTTATGAGGTAAACTGACTTCAATTCCCCTTAGATTGAAAATCATTTCCTTATCATGTAATTGTTTTCAAAAACTATTCTAAAAATGATTTTTATATTAATCAATGACGGTTTGAATAAATTTTTATCCATGTTTCAATTTATAATTTTTTTTAAAATAAAAAATCTTATATATTTCCCTAAATTCCCTTTTGTCATTTACTAAAAATATTAATGGAATCCTTGTTTTTACATGACCACCTTGAAAAATATTTCCTTCATTCATTACCAATCAACGATTTAAAGAATACATTATAGGATTAAAAAGTTATTTCCATAGAGTTTATAATATTTGGTATGTTTTTAGACATTAAATAACTAATTTCAAATTGGAAAGGATATTTTCATCAAGAAAATTTCCATATAATAATTCAAAAACATTTCATTCTAATATGACCTCCTTTTATGTTATATACACTTTACTAGCGATATCATCTAATAATACCATCCTTATAATTTCTCTATATGGTTTATGTTTATTATGAAAATATTTTTATGAAACCCATTCCTTTTAAATGGTTTATGCTTTGATGAAATGTGGAAATATTTATTGATCCCATTTTTTTTCTAGGGGTTATGCTATGATAGAATATTTATAAAACCCATTTCGTTTCATGATTTACAATATGTGGAATTTTTGTCGATTTTGTAGAATAGATATATATTTTATTTTAATTAGGTTAATGGTGGGACCTATATATCTCTTCAAACAACTAGGTAAAGAGAGATATACCATCTATAAATATGTTATGCATGAAAGTAATTTCATGTTCATAATGTTATCAATGGACATAGTTTTCATGTCCATCAGATTAATAGTGGATCACTATTTTATTTCCAAAAATTTTATGTCTGTACCAGATTTCATGGATATAAGGTTATTAGTGGAATTAGTTTTATATCTATACAGATATTTTTTTTGAACTAGTGTCATTCCCATAAGTTTATTTTTGGACCTAGTTTGATGTGCATATGGTCATATATGGACCTGGTGTCATGTCCATATGTTAATGAAAGGTATTAATTACATTCCCTTAACATAATTTATGAAACAATTTCTATTCATACATGTTCACAATGTTATACATTTATTTTTTTTCCACATTTAAATGTCTATATTATTGTCTCATGGAATATTTAATATGATTACATTATGACTCATATCCTATGAACATCCATGATTTATTCAATGAATCATGTTTATGTTCTCTGATATGAAATTTATGGTTTCTCAATTTTATTATCATGTTCTCAATTGCTTATTCTCATGTTACAGATATATGATCATTGATATATTCCTTCTATACCCTAACTAACAATCTGAAATCTTCCATTCTTATGTTTCATTTCTCTATGGTATAAATTAAGGTATTTTGAATGATATGTCTAGTAAGGGTGATTTTTATGAAGAAACTAGTCGATGGTGATGTATATAAATGATGAACTAGTTGTTTATGTATTAATGTTTCCAGAGAAACTAAACCTTAACAGTCCCCGTGTGTGTTTTTTTGCAATGAAAAGAATATTCATCTATTGAGATGTAATATATATATATATATATATCTAAGGTTATTAAAGTGGGTATTATTGTGAAGGGTTAGCTAAACATTGGAACTAATATGATATAACTTTAGTGAGAACCCCAGGGATGAGTTTAATGATACGCCCTTATATAAGAAAATTTATTGAAATATTTGTGATGGATATAGAGAGTGGTTACGGTGAAATTTCATCCCTTTCTGGATAATAGAAGTGGATGTAGATTTAGAATAGTTGTTCATAGGGGTTATAAATTCAATATTGGAATATGAGTATTTTACTCAATCATCACCTTCTATATGAATTCAGACCATATTGTACACCTATTTTGGCACTCATGTGGGATATGCTTTGGAAATTCAAAAACTACTAAAAAACAATAATGGAAGATTTGGGTAGATGATGACCATGAATAACATAGGATAAAACATAGGTTTTATATATTTAAAATAAATTTTCATGATATATATATCAAAGAAAATATATTTCTTGATTATGTGGTTTCCTACACTGATTATTATATATCAAACCAAGTTTTATTTTTTTTTCAATTAAAGTAATCAAAATGAACTCGGTTAACATTGAATGTGATATAAAATTTATTGATGAGTAACCAAATGAGATGATTACTGAGGTGAATGATATCATCATTATACCTAATCAATTTTAATAATGGTTATTCTGTTAATGTTGAATATAATATAATTGAAATATGAATGGAAGGAGGTGTTATGTAATAATATTATGAATCCTAGTTTATTATTTATGAATAATGGGTAATGATTGAATATTTTATGTATTTGAATTCAAGAATTATGTAATATGATTCATGAAATATATATGAATTTTTATTTAGAAGTTATTATTAATGATTTAAATGAGTATGATGAATGGTACTGAATAACTAGGAAGGTGATTTAATAGAAAAGTGATATTTTAGAGAAAACACATGATTATGGTAAAATAACTGTTAATATGTTTCTGAAGTTGAGATAATGGTGTTCCATTTTGAAAATGTTATCATTTATTTGAATAATGTAAATTATATAGTATTATTGATCATTTAACGAATGAATAGTTCTTTGATAAAGAGGTTTGAGTTATCATTAATATAGATTACAATATTTTTGTATATACAGAATATATTAAAAAAAAATTGGTTTTATTTTAGTAATGAAGATTCATATATGTTTTAATTATGGGTTTATGATAATTATAGATATTACTATGTTTGAAGAGAACATATGAACAATGTATTCACATATTTGGTATGTGACAAGTATGAACTATTTTATTATATAGGGGGTTAATGAAAATTTCATTTTGGGAAATTTAGTGACATTATTTAACGATTTTTTAATTTGGAAGAGTATTAATGTTAAATATTTATGGATGGTTGAAGTCAAACATTAGATATGGTTTATAGATTTATATATTATTTATCTATATGAATATTTATGAATATTGAAAAACCTATAATAAGAATTTTGGTTTTATAATAACTATAGATAGAAGAATGACTTATTATTCTTTTATGGATATTTTGTTTCCTTAGTGCTTCATACATAAAATATTTTCCTTCATTTCATGGAATTATAGATGAACTGGATATTAATTGAAGGTCAATTAAAGTATGAGATAATTATTATGAACGAAAATAAAATCATGTACATATATCATCTCATGAAAATTCCCTATAATTAAGAAAATGATATTGAAATAAAAATGTTACCAAATTTATTTCATTTCTGAGGAATGAATGGCCTTTAGAATATCAAATCCTTTTTATTTATGGTAGTTAACATTATAATAATCATGTTCTATATCACTATTTATTAGTATGGGGGCCTTATTTTTCTATATTATGCCCATATTTTCACTTCCCACCGATGTTCTCCTCTTTTTAATCCTAGTTATGTGTTATCAAAGATGTCCTTTATATTTACATTTTCCTCTATTTAAGAAGAAGTTTTATAAACCACTTTATGAATTTTAATTTTATAATAAAATTTTCATATTAAAAAACCTTGATTATTGATATCATGTTCAGATTAAAAGTATTAAATTTATTTATTGGTGTATAATGTTACACACCCATGTTTTATGAAATTTAATTTTTTTCAAATAAACTTAAATTCGTCTACATCATTCATCACACACAACACGATGTTATAAATAATCATTATATATTATTAAAATGTTTAAATATGTCCATTTTAACATGTTAAATAAATTTGATGGCATGATTAGGAATAAATAAATTATTAAAATTGCATAGTTTACACATGTATAAAATACATTCAGTGGTTATTAATAGATTATAAATGAAAATAAAAATCATTATAATATAAAAGAAATGTTCTCTAAAAAAATATTTTAGACCTGAAATGTATATTTATCTGGATAAAGTAAATTATATACTTTGGGTGAATTATTATAATTAAATTTAAATATTCTACATTTGAATAAATATTTTATCAATAATAAGTTATTATTTTCAATCATTTGATAAGAATATATCTTGTTTTATTCTTAAAAATTGTATTTCTCTTAAAATTGGCTTCATTGCGAAGTTATGGTAAAAGTAATTTTTTTTTAAATTGTTAAATAAATATTTGAAAAAATCAAATTCATTTTTTAAAAAAATTATATGATTTGATTATAGTGAGTTTTGGATAAATTTAAAATAATATTAATTTTTCATTGAATTGTAAAAAATACTACTTTTACAAAAATCTATTGTTTTTTAAAGTATTTATTGAGATATATTTTTTAATTTCTTTTATAAAATTAAAATTATTTTCATCATATTATTATTAGTAACTTTTGTTCCATTTGACCCATTTTAATGTTTATTTTTTATATAATAGTTTTATATGATTGAATGGTTTTGTTGGAAAATTGTTTTTCAGTCGCAATTGTGGTATTTATTTTAAATTAATATCATAAAATTTTTTATTTGAATGTGGAAAAATGGATTAAATACATTCAATAAATATGACTAATGTAAAATAATTTCTTTAACTATTATTTTATTATAATGAGAAGTTAAAATGGTAAAAATTAATTTCCACGATTAAAAATAAGAGGTGGGATTACTAGGGGTAAACTGAAATATAATGGTTATAATAACTTAAAATATGTTCAGTTCCTAATTTATAGATATATTTTGGACTTATCTCAAATATTATTGTATAATGAAATTTTTTTGAGCACTTTCACATGTGAAAAATGTGGGAATACAATTTTTTTCATAAACATTCGAAGTGTTAATTAACCAACAATTATGAAATGGAACATCATATCCACTTGTATTAAGACTCCAAAATACTTTTATTAACCATGAACTACCCAAAAATCCATATTAATCCCCAAAATTTTTTTGATAGGCCATAATTTTATTAATAAAATATTATATGATGGCTTTTGGTGCAGACCTAAGGAGGTTTCCTAAAGAAGAGGTGTCGTTCGTAACTGAGCATATTTATTTTATTTATTCATCCACCTCTTTTAAATATTGTAAAAATATTATGATATTATTACATAATTATCTATAATATAATGATAAGTTTTTATTCCAATGTAATAACCTACATCCATATCCTCTTCCATCACATGGGAAATGAAACTATCGATCTAGTTTTTAGTGAACTACCGCCTTGTGAACCAATGTAATAAATTTTTCATCACCACCTCTCATGGATGGATATAGTTTTATAATTAAAATAATTTATTATATTTAGGATATTATTATATTTTTGGAATTATAATATCATATATACCTTCTAAACTTCCAATCCATTTGAAAATGATAACATCGCTCGTGTCCACATAAGTACTAAAACATCCATCAAGTTATGTGATATGTTTTTCATTTTATTTTTACATTTATGCTAATATGTTATATTAAATGAAAATATATTATAGATATTTTATGAAAATTATTTCATATATGTGAATTGATATTTTCCATTCATTCATTCCATCCATCAGGAAAATTAATGCAACGTTTATTTATAAGTACGGATTACCATATCCATGAATTGTGTAATTTATTTTTCTATCTGTAATTTTTTTGGATGACTATAAAGATTCATATAATGAATATATATGATATTTATATCATTATTGAAATTATTGATATTATGGAACCACTTTCAAATTACAATGAAATAAACTATAGAACCAATGTATACATGAAATATGAAGCAACTATCACATGAAACGATGATTTAAAAAAAGTGTTTTAAAAACAAGATGTCAAAAGAATACTTGTAAAGCATCTGCATTATGTCACATATAATTAATGATATATCATTGATTCATAATGAACATATATTTATTATTTATGAGTATCTAACATTTATAATAGAATTATAGACATATGTTAAAGGATTTTTAGTCTCTCATTTATTTATGGGTGACATATGTGATGTAAACCACTTGATTAATTGGGTTCAGTTATATACTACCAGTTTTAAATTTCATAAAATGAATGGACTCAATTTAGTAACAATTAATGTTGTAATTTATGTTATTATTTATTGGGGTATACGATTCATAAGAGACCACGATGGGAAGGGATTATTGTCTCAGTTTTTGATTTTAATGCTCCTCATGCCACATTCAACTATTAATTCTTTTATATGTCTTATATACTAAAATGAATTTATTTTATTATTATTATTAATAAATATACGAGGATTTACATAACCATATTATCTTTTCTATTTCCATTGGATTATGATCCAAATATTTCACAAGTGGTAAGGGTTTTATGTTACAATATTATTAATTATTGATATTAGTTACGATTATGTTTACAATAATGAAGTATTATAAATTATCTCTTATGAAATTTTTTTTATTATCCTATGGTAATTTATGGGGAATAAATTTTATCATTTTATTTCTTACTCATTATGTAATCAAGATATTATTTTAAGGAAAACTATCTTTATTTCTCTCTTTCGTCAAAAATCATTTCTCTTCAATGTCACAGTTTTCTAAAAGTGTATTAATTTTTTAACAATTACAAAATTATAATTTATAGAAATTTTTACCCATTATTGAAATATTTATATTTTTTTTAAATTATTCTTCTTATAATTTTATAAAAATACTCCCTTTGTGATTTTACAAAAAAATATGAAGGTAATATTAATTTCATAGAGTATATAAAGAATTGTGTTTCCCGCCATCATGAAAATAACTGATTTAATGCTTTATTTACAATATATAAATCTAATTTCAAAAAAAATTATATATTATTTTAGATGTTTTTTAGATATGTGATTTTGAAGTGGAATGGATATTTTCCTCATGAAATTTTAGATGTCATATTAAAAATCCATTTTCCATCTATAGTGACATCCTTTGGTATTATTTAATCTTTATTGGGGATAGGATCCAATGACATTATATTTATTATTTTCTTATATGGTTTATTTTTATGATGAAATCATTTTTACAAAAACCCTTTATTTTTCATGGGTAATGTTATGATCAATTGATGAAATGTTTATTGAACCCACTTTTTCGATCAGTTATGCTATGATGAAATTTTTATGACACTGATTTCTTTTTGATGGTTTTGATATGAGGAATTTTTTATAATATTTTTTCACACATATTTATGTTTTTAATTATGTGATTTGTGGGAGCTATATCGGCCTTTAATGCATTATGTTGAGATATATAATTCATGATTAAATATGTTTTTCATAAACCTGATTTAATGTTTATAATGTTATTTGGGGACATGATTTTCATTCTAATCAGGTTAAAAATGGACATAGATTTAATGTCTATAAGGTTATGTGTGAACCTACTTTCATTTCCATATAATTATGTGTGGACTAGGTTTCATCTCCATAATTTTATGTGTGTTCATGAAATCATATCCACAAGGCTATATGTGGATCAATTTTCATATACAGTAGGCTATATGTGGACCTAGTTTTAGGTCCATAAGGTTTTTGGTGGACCTAGTTTCATGTACATAAGATTATGAGATGGCCGAATTCCATTTAATTAACTCACTAAATGAACCTATTTATATTTATATATGCTCACAATGTTATTTTTTATGTTAATTCTATATTCCCATGTCTTTGTTATGCTCTCATGTATTGTGTTATTTCATTCCATTATGATTCATGTTTTATAAACATCCATGATTAATACCAAAACTATAATTTATGATATATGATATACATTATATCTTTTACAAGTACTATTTTTCTATTCTCATAACCATATGATTAAGTTATGTTTTTTTGATCATGGATGCATCCCTTGTATAATCCAACTGGTGATATAAGATCACACATTAATATGTTTCATATCCCCGGGTTATGATAAAAGGTACTATGAATGATAAGACAAATAGGGGTTTATGAAATAATGATCTTAGTGTTAGATGATGTAGTTCGCATATAAATCATTTGTTTATGTTTCCACATTTCCAAAGACACTAAACATTTCTAATCAGTGTTATTTTTTAGGAATTTAAAATAATATTAATATTTTATTATGTAACATTAATGTATAAAAATCTATGACCATTATCGTTGTTCTTTGTAACATGGTCGTGACATATCTACCTTTCTTATAATAAATTATCAAAATTTGTCACCATTAACATTTCTATGTTACAATATTTTCTGTTTAAATAATGTATACGATTTGTTAACTACAGTCAATTTTTCTATTCTGTGATGTGCATTGGTTCTTTCATAGTAATTATATTCCCCAACACTGTTTTGGATTAAGAGTATTATTCTCTTAATTATATCCCCATAAATGGTTTTATAAATGTTCTTAACTACAATATTACATCCTAATATAATTATATTAAATGAAACTTTTCTTCCATTTAAGAATCAAACCTGGGATGCCTTTAAATTAGTAACTCATTTCATGTAAAGAACTATAAATATTTAAAAAGACCCTATCCCTAAATTCCAATGAGTCGGTGACACACATTATTATATTTTCATTTTATATAATTAATCACATCCCAAAGGACCAAAATTTTACTAGTATTGGAAAATAAGATACATACTCGAATCATATATGACAATTTAAAACATTAAATACAAAATTGTAATTCTTATGAGAACTCCATTATTCCCCTAGCTTATACCTCTATATAAATCATATTAAACTACATGGAACCCTTGGAAAAAATAAATCATAATAAAGGGGTAATCTAAATGATATGTAAGGGTAATGTAAAAGATAATCTACCATGAATCAATATGTATAAAGAAACCTAGAAATGAAAGTGACTTAACACATATTCCATTTAATGAATAATATGAAAATAATATGGATGGAGAAAAATATGATAAAATAATTCTATATAAACAATTACATAACCTAAATAATGTAATAATGTATATTTTACTAGTCAAATAATCACGTAGAATTTAATAAATAGTTTCATAATGAAGTAATTCACAATTCCAAACATTTTAAATATTCCATTGAGGCATCATGCATTGAATATAATACTATCAAGGATTTATGTTGAGAATCTAACCACATTAACAATTAATAACAATAATATTCTAAATGGATAACTACTTGGCGAAAATCCATTATTGTTTTACTCATGATACCTACCAATGGATCAAGGGGCAATACTGGGCCCCAACTATCACATACTATGTCCAATGTATTCTTCACATGAATCAGTATTACACCGGAATCAATGTTCCATAACAAAATCAATAAATCTTCATATAAAATATAAATATTTTCATTGTAAAACTAACAAAAAACTATTAAATAAACTAATTAATATGATATTATAATAGATAAACATAATTATTCACATGATTCCTCAATTTATGTTCAGTTAGATAAAAAAACATTAAATTAGATCATTAAATACATCCTATAGATGAAACTTTTTCGCTTATTAATCAACACAGCTTTAAAATGATGTGCAATTATAAATGAATAGATTTCCTTGAAAATAACATTGTAACATTTAAAAATTATTATTAAATAATTTTGGTGTTATGACAATTGGAAAATATTGTCATGCAATATAAATTTTTAAAACAATTCATTCCATATTTTTTTGAAAAATTCCTAAAGATCCTTGTCTAGATAATCACAAATATACCTTTGAAAAAATCATTAAAATTTAAAAAATGATTATAAATGAAATTAAAAAATCCTAATAGGATATTAAAAACATTTTTGGAATAAATTTTATGAAAAACAAACAAGTAAGAAACGTGTAATTTTAAGAGATGTTTTAAAAAGAAATTTTCTAGAAATAAATTCCATTATATATATCATATCATTAAAGTGAGGTTTAAATAAAATAACATTAATATTTTTATTCACAATAAATCCTCATAATAAAATTTAGTAAACAAAATATGAAATAAAAAATTCATTTAATATATAATATCAGTATGAAATAATCAAGGATGTATAACATTAACCCAAGGAATTAATATTTGGTGAAGAATTCCCTTACTAATTTCTAATTAGTTGAATCATATGACCATAAAAATAATAATTATAAATTTAATCATTAAATACCATAATGGTAATGAAATACAATAAATTATATATCAATGTTTGGAGCATACACCAATCATAAGTAATAAGGGGTGATGAAGGCAAAAATCTTAAAGAAGAAAAAGTTCGAAAAGAAACCCCTTACCTTAGAATTTACTCTAGTTTCTCATACATTATCCTCCTATATAAAGGATTAAATAATTTTTTTAATTAAATAATGAACTATATTCATATTTTTAATACATTATAAGATACTTTTACATCTTCTTACCACCCTTTAATTAAGAATATATAGTTATTTGAATTGTTTCTGATACGTCCGTTTCATGGTAGGTTTACTTGGTTATAATTATTTATAATCTTGTAAAATAGAAATAACTGATTGAAATAGATAAGAAATTGTATTCATAATCTTCTAGATATTTAACATGTCCTATATATTGTTCTTTGTTCATACCTGATGATGATTTGTTTGGTAAAATGTAAATGACAATGGTTTTGTTTATATTAGTGGTTTTTATGAACATCACAATCTAGTTTTATTTTATTTAATATTATGTATGTATAATTCCTATATAATATGAAATATGTTATAATATAAATAATATAATATTAATTAACTATAATAATTATTTTTTGAATAGACATGAAGGTGGTAATGGAAAATGAAAAAACATTACTCATATAGATAGTAAATTATCATAATCTGGACAATGGTTTTGTTTATTTTAATAAGAGTAGATAAGATATGAATCGGATATTATATATTCCATTATAAACATAAAAATATATTATATAATCTATTCTTTAATTAGAATTCTTTTATGAATGATGATGTTGATGAAAAGTTAAAAGTAGAAAAACAATTAAGAGAGGTGTTTTGAGAAAAATACGTCTGGAATATCGCCTCATTGAAAGATATGTTAATGGCGTTTGAAATGGTATTTTTGTTAGTGGAAAATAACTTCTACATGGGTAGATATGGGAGTAGAGGGTTTTTATATACTTTAGGATAATCAAATATTCTTAAGGGGAGTCAGGTAGTGAGGATGGGTATTTATACTTGAGAAGGGGTGGTTTTATGTGATTAAATAATAATCATTTAATATTTAAAGTAAATCACATAGAAGGGTAATTAATTAAAAAGAATTCGGTTGATGATAAATGTTTTAATGGACTGATAATTTCTATAAATAACTCAAACAACAATTAAATGTAGTAGTGTTTTGGTATTTTAATCATGAACCTTCAAACTTTTACCCATTACATAATGTTTCTTATATAGCTGTAAATTTCATTTTACCAGGGTATAATTTTTTATGAATAAGAATGTAAATTAACAAAAAATAACTTTTATCTTATCATTGCAAATATGGAATTCATTTTACCAAATTCACATCACAGAATTGGTAAAATGATATTTAAATATAATCCCATAGTCGAGATGAAAAATTGAGTCTTGAAACAGAAAATCTTCAAAATTTTGTCATGTTTTTATAAAAACATTAAATATGAAATTTATTTAACTGACCAAAAATGTATTAATACTTGTATATTTTATCTTTTTTTAAATTGAAAAAAAATTTATTTATGATTTTAATTTTAAATGTTTTATAAGAAAAGTCAGTTTTCAATTAAAATTAAGTATTTTTCTCTGTGACTAAAAAAACGAAATGTCTTAGAAAAATGCCAAAAAAATCACCACAAGATATCATTGATATTTATCTTTAAATATTGATTTCTTTATCAATTATAATTTATAAATATCCCAAAATTTAGTTTTAAAATGGTATATCCATCAAAAGGTGTCAAAAGATTGTTTTGGAAAAAATTTAACATTTTATGCATAGTTTTTTTATTATATTAATCCAATAAAAACTATAATATGAATTAGAAAACATTTTTTTGAATAAATAACACATAAATTAAATTAATATATTTCACTAATATTTATTAGTTTAGTTTATTATGATAAAATCCCATTATTGGTGTAAAAATAGTTATTTATAAAACACATCCTTTATGTTAAATAATTTTTTATTTTCATTTATAATTAATTGATATCAAATTAATTAATTTAATAAACATGTGTAAAATATATTTTCCGAATTTGGTTAATGTTATTTATTCCCTATATTACAATATATAGGTGTTAACTAAAATAATTAAATATTAATATTTAATTATCTGATTACACTCTGTGATCTATGTGACATAAGCAATCAAACAGGTTAAATATAAAAAGAGACACACCATAAAATGTCGGTGTGGTACATTATCCACTACTTCAATAAATTGTTCCAACCAATTAGAAATTGAACATAAAAATAAAAATATGATAGTTGAAATTTATATTATGGGAAACCCACATCATAAATATGTTTAATAAAACATTGTTTTGATATTAAAAAAATTAAAGGTAAAGGTCACCTCAAAATTAGGCTTTATTATATAATAAAAATAGTGGTATGTGAAAACATAGACATGAGTGATAAATATAACCATTATTTTCTAATGGAGAGGGAAATAAAACATTGTCATTAGAATTTTGAACCTCACAAAACCAGTAATACATTTGGTGTTTAAAGACCATTTATCTCATAGTAAGAAAATTAAACGAGTAACATTATGGTTCCAAAATCCTTTTACTCGAGTTTTGGATTTATTTTACTATATATATAAGCACATTTGAAAATTAAATTACTTTATTTCATTGTATGTTATAATTATAATATCATCCATTGGTTGTTCTGTGATCTTTGTTTCACTTCTTACACCCGCAAATGGATATTCAAGATCAATTTTTATGCCTAAATCCCCTTAATGAAACATTATACCCAAAATTCAATTCATATACCATTAAATATTAACTAACACCTGATGGCTAGAAAATTTTATCCAAAGACATTATTATATTTATTTTAACATCACCCCTTACATGTTTAGTTAAATTTTATGAATAAAAAAAATACAAATGTCTAAATTCAATGTAAAAAAATATAAAAGTAAGGTCAATACAATTTAAAAAAAATTACATTAAATTACCTAAATAATATAATGTATCTATTATTTAAACATATAATATATATTAATACCTTGAAAATAGTAAAACCATAATGAAACCATTCCTACTTCCACATCCTTAAAGAAGATGCACTGATGTATAATTCTTATATGTCTCAGGATTCATATAATGAAAATATCACTGATTAAATAATTTTTCATCATAATTCATGAATCCAAAAACACAAATACATTAGTTATTCCACCTATTCTATAGTAATATAAGAATCTTGAACTTCATACTTTTTCATCTTCAATGGTATATTGATTTTATGCTTGGGACATTTCTTGGTGTAGTGTCCCATATCCTTACAATTCAAACATTGTATATTGGAAACCTTTTTATAACCCTTGAAATCACAGGCACAATGTCATTTCTCTCCACAATTTTTGAAAACTCCCATTCCTTTTAAGAAAGTACTATGGTGTTTTTTTCAACAATTACAACTAGTCGGTAATAAATTCTTTCTATTATTTCTATTACCCATATTTTACCCAGATTTCAAATTATTGTCATGATTTCCTCTGAATCCATAATACATATGGAATTTATTCAATATCATAGTAGTACATGATATTATGTCCTCATATGATTATAATGATTAGGATACTAGTTCTCATTGAAATATTTTCTTAATACTATAATAGATATGATTATTATTAATCAATTCATTGGTGAGGTTATCAGCCCATCAATTAGATACCATTTCTAAATGATAACGTACAGTAGATTAGGTAATTCTATTATGTATAATATTGGAACTAGTGAAATACATAAAAATAATTGAAAATTTCATGCATATCTAATATCATAATCATAAGCATGATTTCATTGTGAACTTCGTCTATAATTATTCTCAATGTATTTCATAGGGTTATGTTCTCTAATATGTGTTTACCTAAATTAAGTACTAATAGTTTCTAGTCAACAAGATCTAATACCGACTATAAATACCATATCCCAAGTATCCAGGTGCTAATGACTTAAATTATTAAATATTAAATATGGAATGGTAAAAAACATAATACACATTCCATTTATTCAATAACATGATTACAATATAGATGGAATAAAAGATGATCAAATAATTCCATATAAACAATCAAATGAACTTGATGAATTAAAAATCAACATTTAATTAATTAAATAATCCTATTAAAATTAATAAATATTTTCATAAAGATGTAATGCATAATTTTATTCAAATGAGAGTTACCATCGAGTCTTTATACACAGAACTTAATACTGTGAAGGCTTCATGCCAATAATATAACTATTAGGTAACTACATGGTCATGAAAATTAATGTTTTACGCATGATTACTACATATATATCTAGGGGATATAGTGGTAACCACCCATCACATACTATGTCTAGTAAATTCTTTACATGAATAAATAATATAACTGAATCAATATAACATAACAAAATCAATAACTAGTCATACAGAATATCAATTAATCCCCATTAAAACTAACTATAAACTCTTTACTAAATTATGGAATATGCTATCATAATATATCAATATAAATGAATCAAAATATTAAATAATGGGCGATGAAAAATAAGAAAATTCCTAAAATAAGCTAATAGAAATTTTGTAAATGAAAATACCCTTTTCACATTGAAAAAACATTATTAAAATGATGTAAAATTATAAAATAATTATTTAATTTTAAAGTGACCATGAATAATTTAAATTATATATTTAAATCATTATCTTGTTATAATGGTGGTAAAATCCTCTCACACTATAAAAGTTATAAAATCCAGTCATTCTGTATTTTTTCTTAAAATTCTCAATGAACAATGTTTAGAAAATGAAAAAGTATATGGTTTATTATCTTTAAATAGAAAAATGAGTATAAATAAAATTAAAAATATCATATTAATATATTAAAAATATTTTTGGAATTAATTTTAGAAAACACTTAAAAATAAGAAAATGATAATTTAAATGGAAAATCGAAAAATATATTTTTTAGTAGAATGACATTATAAATATCACAAAATTAAAGTGAGAATTAATAAAATTAATATAATTTGTGTATTAAATATAAACAAACATAAAAAAATATAATTATATAATAATATATTTAAATGTCATTTAATTGATATGATTCGTATGACATAATCAAGGTAGTAGAACTTTAACCAAAAAAATTGAAATTGGGTTTACAATGCCCATATCATATTGTAATCAGTCAAATATTTTTCCCATAAAAGTAATTTTTATAAAATTAATTCTTTAATAACTTTATGATAATGAAATTAATGTTATGATACTACAAATGGAGTCACATATATCACACATAAATAATACAGGATCAACAATGAATATATCTCATAGATGTATAAGTGAGAAAAGAAACCTCATACGAAATGATTTCATATTTTTTTGTTTACATTATTATATATATAATTGATTAAAAAATTTATTAGTTTATTAATGCACAATAATCATATTCATAATACCATATATGACAGTTTAATAAAATTTTATCACCATTTCATTAATAATATCTTTTTATTTTCATTGTTCCAGGGGGACTTCGTTTCGTGGTCTCATGGTTAGTTTAATTGTCTATAATTATAGATATTCCTATCAAATAAAAATAAAAATAATGAATTTAAATGAAATAATATTCAACAAATTATATATGTTTAATTTTTCCCATTTATCAATTTTATTTTAGACATGAGGATGATTTTTTTGATAAAAGTTTAATGATAAATGTATCGTTAATTTTGGAGGGTTTTCCGACGATCACGAACAAGATTTTTTATTTAATAATATATATATATATATATAATATTTTTTCATAATTAAATAGGTAATAATATATGTATTAAAATATTATTTAAGTGAAATAATATATTTTCCATGAAGTTGGTAATTCAAAATAAAAAATCATTAGTCATGGAGATGGTAAACCACCGAAATTTAGAAAACGTTTTCATTTAATTGAATTATAGGATTCAGATTATAATATTAGTATATATTCTTTTTGAAACATAATAATCCATTATTGAATTATTATAGATTTATAATTACTTTATGGATGAAGGAGGGGAGGAGATAGTTGACGAATAAAAAAATTAAGAGAGGTGCTTTGAAAAAATCACCTCTTGACTATCACCACCTTGAAGGATCATGTAAATACCTCAGTAATGTTAATTGGGTGATACCAAATGAACTCTTAATTGTGGAGATTTAGTTGAAGAGGTTTTGGATGATATTTGAGTACCTTTAATGATTTAGGATAAATGGGCTGATGACGAGTGGTATTTATACTTGAGTTGTGGTTTGATGTGGTTAAATAATAATTATTTTATATTTGAAGCCAACCTAATTGAAGTGGAATTAATTAAAAAGAAATATGTTGAAAAATAAAATTTTAATATATTTTTAAGGTAGACAATTACCACAATTACGCATTAATGTTTCTATTATTATATGTTTTATGCTTTGAAATTATAATATTTTCTCGTTACATTATATAAATATATTGTGGTTAGTCATTAATTTACCATGGAAACTTTTTTTATGAATAAAAATGTAAATGAACTTACAACATAATTTTAAAATTATGATTTAAAATATGAAATATATTTTAAAAAAGTCAATTCATATAATAGTGAAATGTTTTCTAAAATCTACCTGCAGACGAGATGACTAAGCAAAGTTTATTTGTGAAAATGTTCAAAAGTTTCATTTTTTATATAAAAATTAAATATGAACATAATTTAATTGACGAAAATTGTATGAATATACTTATAATTCCAATATTTTTACTTAAAAACCAATTAACACATAGTTTATATAAAAAAAATGGTTTATATTAAATGAAAATTTTTAATTAAAATTAACTATTTTTAACTATTTATAAAAATTAAACATCATAAAAAATACCAATAATTCACCGTAATATTTTTTTTAAACATTAAAAAATTAATTTCATTATTGAAAATAATATTTATAAAGGTTCAAAATTATATTTTTTAAATATATTCCCCATTAAATTATGGGAAAATTTTCTTTCAGAAAAATATTGATTTTATGGTATAAAATAGAATTAATATTATCTTAATACAATCAAACTTATATGATGAATTCTAAAAAATATTATTATATATAAAACATATAAATTTCATTAATGACATTACCTAATATTTTTTGACATAACTTATTCTGATAAAATTCCATTGTGGAAAAAAATAGTTTTTTGTAAAACACATCATGTATGTTTAATTGGATTTTATTTTAATTGTCAATTAATTGAAAAAAATGAACTCATTTTATAAAGATGTGTAATATATAATTTCATACATTATTTAATCTCAATTATTCTCAGCATTTCAACGTATTTTTTATTTCTATCATAATTGTATAATAATATTTAATCACTTGTTTAATCTTGGAGTTCTTTGTAATGTAAGATCTGAAGGTTAATAAATTTAAAAAGAGGAATACTATAAAATATTAGGGTATCAAAATAACTATGAATATTATTAATTGATATTAAATTATTGAATTCCTCCCTATTGGAGAGTATTCATATATAGTATAAATCCCTGTTCATTATCCTTGATTTTAGCATCATTCCCTCTTTGTATTTCAGTTTCCGCATATGGAACGTCTTACACCATTATTAATAGTTTACACTATCAAGAAATTAATATAATATGAATGAATTTAATGATTTTTAAATAAAAAAAACTTATCTCCATGTAAAAATAATAATTAAGAAATGCATCTATTTTCAATTTCTAGACTTTTCATTATTGATATTGGAATTATCAAATATATCTCATCTTTTCTCATCCAGATCATTAGGATGTATTTATCTCTACTATCCTACTCATTTATCATTAATATTAATATTTTCAGAATACCAAAATGATTGGTTCACTATATCTACATGTAGGTGGAAACAAATATTATGCACAAGACTGAATAGGATGGTGCATATTTGTTATTTATATGTTTTTTAATACACATATAGTTCATTATAATGTTTCACACTCAAATAATTTCATACTAAATTAATACTTTTTTTCTGAAATTTTCTTATTCATATAGGGAAATGTTCCATTTTCCTACCGGTTTTTGATTTATAATGATTTCATATATTATATTAATCTCTATTTAATTTGAGAAATATACTCAATAAGTGTTTATAAAAATTATTTCCTTAATCACTAATGAAAAATTGGGGAATTGAAAACCAAAGAGAAATATTATTCTCCCCAAATTATATCAAAATTGTAGAATTATTTAAATTATAAGATTCATCTTATAACTATTTATATACATAAAACAAACATTCCAATATATATTTTTTAATTAAGGTGTTTGTGATGGTGCATACGAATTGAATACCCATCACATTGGAAAAGTACACTTCAATGAAAGGTTTTGGTGTTATATCAATCATTTAACAATATTTTGATATTTTTTGTGATCAGATCATTATACAAGCACGCACTCTTCTCAATAAATTATGTATCAAATGACCCAACAATAACATATTTTCCCTTGTTGTGATCCCACCATTATTTTCCCCCGGTGGGTTGTCAATGATACACATTGTGAAATTTTTGTACCTCCTCTTTGGATAATGATTATAAGATTAATTTATATCCACATTGTTCGAAAACAAGTGGGTCATCCCAAAAAAATTAAACTACCTTAATCAGATACATATTTCTTCGCCGATTTTAGATTTGAGTGTATAATGCCTTCCCAAAAAAAAGTTCACACTATTATAAAACTGGGTAATAATATGAAGATTCATATAAAATAGTGTTTCTTAATGGAATTTATATAGAATTTACATATCTTCTTTTTCCATGTAATTTCCCAATTCTATACCTAACATGTGATTGATCACAATATTTTAACTCCCTTGCTATCATTTATGATGAAATCGTACAGTTACACTAGAAAAAGCCTCAAAATCTGCCCTTGCTTGAAATCCTTGATGTTCAAGAGGAATCTCAATGTTTCATGGTTATTCTAAACAATAACCCTTGAAATCATAAGATACAACAATATTTAATTTAATGGAAATATTACCATAATAAAATAAATATATTAGTGTTTGTTTAATTTACATGATCATCATTAAATGTTATCTTTCATAATAAATTGGTCAGAAGTTGTAGTTATCATGTTTTCATAATCAACTCCAATAGAAAAATCACTTATGACACTAATAAAATTGAAGTATTTTTACACATAAAAACAAAAAAAAATATAGGGTTTCACATGAAATTTCAATTTCGAAATGTAAAATCTTCTTAACTCATCACATCAAAATTTAGTAGAACAACGTTTTCCTGAATATGTGTGACTGGTTGAACGATCCTTCAAATATATACAATAAATCAACTGTAGAGTCCTACATGGAGAAGAAATATGTATATCCTCTTGACTGTTTTTGTTTCTAGTATATCCTTAACAACATTTATTTTTATGGACAAACTTATTCACCCAGATTTGAAATATAGTTCTAAAAAACAGCGCCTCTACATACCATGAAATTCCACTTATTCTTATTCAATTTTATGAACTTTAAATCACATCATTGTAACACCAGATCTAGGTTAAATAGGATAAATTCTTTTGACATCCCATATACAAAAAAACATCAATTAATATTCAAAAAATCTATATGGGAATATCAATAATGATATCCTTATGCACCATTGACAAGTGTCATGTATGTAGCACATTCGAAAAGAAATTTGATGATTTTAAAACGTTTTATATGGGAAGGTAAATGTTGTTTTTTATTTGTTATTTGAGTCTTCTGGTGTTTTATTAAAACTATAAAAACATTACCAATAGTAATAAATTTATTTCCTTTCTATCATTTATAATATTTAGTCCACAAATGTGAGTGAAATGAGACCTTTCCAGGTGACAATTTATAAATTTTTTTTTATTTAACATAAACAATACTACCCATAATGGTTCTTGTGGTAATCAATTCATTCACATAATTCATCATTATTTTTATGTCACCATTCTTTGGAACATGTTAAAGAAGAATCAACCACTCTCTATATGAATTAGGGAAATTAATTCTTTCATCTATAAAATTTAGTACCTATTTCTTAACAACATCCTTCATGGGTGGGGTGATTATTCATTGAGATTTGTTAAATTGTGTGTTCATCCTATTATAAGTATAATATTGTGTTATATACTATATGTTCAATTACCTTGAAATCTCTAATAATATACAGAATACATATTGTTTTTCTTAATATAGTGATCATTTTCACATTTTACTATAAAAAATATAGGTTGATGATCATATGTAATGTTTCATTGGGTACAAAAATAGGAATCATAGTATAATCAGATGTGGTTACATTTAAAAAATTACTATTTTTATATTATTGGAAATAAACTCTTGGTAGGAGTCTCTCATTAGGGATTCAGTCCATTGCACCTCTTCAATAACACTTATAATTGATACATCTTCTTAAAGGTTTTTTTATTTGATGGACACTATCTCATAAATAATTGAACACATATTTTTCCTCCTATCCCTAATATAGATAATACTATTGAATTTCTTCCAAAAAAACTTCTACTTAAGTGTCCAAAATTACTTATAAATCCCAAGAACCAACTCTTTCTTCAAATATTTTCATGATCCAGTGCCACTTTTCCTTCAGAAACTATAAATATGAATATTAAAATTTTAAAATAAATTAGATCTTTCATTTTTAAAAGGAATAATATACCATGTATGAAAAAATCATATTAATCTTCTTCTATCTGAAAAATCATTAAATGAGTTGAATATTTAAATTTCATATGATTGGAAATAACAAGTTCTAAGATTCCTCATGGGTATTTCACTGAATCATCTACATGATAAAAGTCCGTTGTAGGCATATTGTTCTCATCCAAAACAATTTTTTACTCACACACATTATCAATAGGATTAATATTTTACCTAAATCAAAAATCTCATTTATACATGTAAAATATCAAATGGTGTAAAGGATTGAAAAAATCACTTGATATCTCATTATCAATATAATCATCTTCTAAACTACTACTTATAATTCCACGCCAAGGGAAATAATTCTAAAGTTACTCATCCACAACATATTTCATAATAAATCATTTATTATGTTTTTTTGCATATGATTTAATCTTTTAATTATATTTTGTGAATGAAATGTTGATATGGATTTGTACAAAAATATCCAAAAATAGTTTTTATTATGCTCCCATATTACCCCGCATCATACCATATTGAAATGGTGGGTGTTGGGGATTATATATTTATGTTTCCCAGTATTCCTCCTAATATTTTGGTCCCTTGGCATGATGTGCGACAATGGATTTTTTTTATTTTCTTCCTACTCTATAATATGTTTTAAATGAATTTTATCATTATTTCTAGCTCATAATTATTCATAATGTTTCTACACTATATTAATTTCTCTAATGTTATTGTATATCTAGTATTTTTGTTTATCAACCTCCCATGATTTTACATATTTGATATCTGGACCACATATTAGTGTGATAGGATTAGATCCATCCTATTTAATCGGTTACAAGTTAAGGGAAGTTTAACCAATAATCTATTTAAAACAATTTCTGAAATAATCATGTCCTATTGTTTTAGATTATAAAGCTAGCTATTTCAATTTTTATGTCTCCCTCAAAGATCATTATCCTTTGATTATTATTTTTAATTAATTTGGGTAATATGTACACGTGAATCGATTACTTTGGTTAGATGGGTTGTGACCACTATCTAGGGTATACATAAGACAATTATAGTTATTATGGTACATTTTACTAAGCCCTAAAGGATTTAGATGGATGTAATGGAAAATGTTCTCAGCACTATGAAGGAATCCTAGGAACCCCATTATCTCTAGGGTAATTTTATATTGTTTATTATTAATTACAACCTATGTTTTTCACTTTATGTGGTAGGTCTATCATGGGAAAAGATAACCATATTTGAATATATTTGTGACCTTTATTGTTACTATTGTTGTTATAGTCATTGGGGAAATTTCATTAAAACTAAATCATAACACTAGATATGTATTTAAAGCTCTATAAATGTCAGAAATATTTTACTCCATCAATGGAATATGTGATGGTTTTTAAATTTTAAATAGAAATTGATGTGTACCCACAATCATCATGGGATGATTGAGTTTGGATGATATATGTTTCATCCCATCCATATGATACATGATTCTCATCATGGGTCCTCTATTGTTATTCTGTAATATGGAATTATGTGAGAACTTATTGAGAGGATCATGACATAATTCATGTGTCTTTATCATAAGGCATCCATTATTTGAGGTATTAACCATGGTTCTTATGGAATTTAGTATTAAATTATTGATTATATATATATAAAGCTATAAATTGATTTTATGATGTTGGAATCTAATCAAAATCACCTAAAATCAGTTTAATTCATCCCATGTTGATTCAAAATCATTAAGGGGAAATTTTTTGGCTGTTTCACCTCAACATATATGTTTGAGAGGGTGAGAAATATTTATCTATGAACATTTTGGAAGGCTCATACAAGGTTGTGATAGATCCTAATGGTTGGATCTTCATCTAGTCTATTTCACCATCCAATAATGAAAAGGGAAATACCTTCAATAGTATATTGTCTAACAACACCACACTCTGGTGGATTGTGTCATAGATCTCGATGAAATATTGTTTATTTTCTATATAAAATGGATCATCTGGATGAGGATAAGATAAATGTCAATGATATTAACTTACATAAGAAACTAAATGATTCTTAGGGCAAAATCATTGATGGATGAAAATCCTTAATCCAATATGTCCCCAAAATGTACCAAGTGAAAATCATTTTTACAACCACGGACTACATGTATAAGTCTATCAGCTATCACGTCACATCACAATGAAAGAAGTGTATTCTTGATCCATTTTACTATACTCAAATTTCTATAGAGATTCTATGATTATTTATTTAGTTACTATAGTCATATTCATACATGATTTATCATTGTCAATAAAAATAATAATACAATACGTATAAAAGGAATAAAAGGGGAAAATATTTATATAGTGTGAATAGATAGAGTCTGGAAACTAGATTTATTATCTCTAAAGGTTTTCATTTATCACATGTAATGGTACCAGAAATTTATTTCCTGCTCAACATCTTCAATCCCTATGGGTTACCAACTTTGTTAATTTTAGAGAGTTCTTGGTCCTTTAATAACTACAAAGGAGTAGATAGTAAAATTTCATGTCCCATGAGAAGGAAAATACTATGGGTCTTCAGAGGTAGTCAATCAACTTGTAAATGTATTTTTAATCTATATATAGAAATATTACATAAAAAACAATCTAAATTTATTGTTTTTTTAAAAAGTGTTATAGAAATATGATATTAGGATCAATTTAAAAATATGAAATGAAAAATATATCATTTAAGTTAATAATTGTTTTTTATAATCACTAGAAAACTACTAATTCAAAATTCGTTATCTTTTTATACTCAAATTAGTCAATTATATTTAAAATAGAAAAAAATAACTTGATCTTTAGAGATCCCCTATGTTAGATGTATTTTATTCGACACATCAAGTGAAATTATAATATGATATGGTAATTATATAATAATTATATAAATTTATTTAGCACTTCTCAGCTTAAAATTTTCTTTGTATGATGTATATAAGATGATATGGTTTAAAAAGTGTTACATATACAATTCCAGAATGATTTTGAACCCTGATTGGGGAAAATGATTCAAGATATGTTTAAACTTTTATAATCGATTTGTCACCCTTTGAGATTTTAATGACTCATGATGAAATACAATATAATCATAAATAATATATATATATATATATATATAATATATATACGGTAAATAATTAAGTAAATAATTTTTTTTAAAATATAATGATGAAATTACTTGAAAATCAATTTAATTGTATTCAAATGTAAGAATCATAAAAGTAAAAAATGTTGAAGTAATTCGAAAGATTGTTGAAAGTCATGAATAATATTCAAAAATACTTCCTTAGTATGGTGGTAGCTTAAATTTATACTATCACCCACATCATACATTATAATGAATGGAATGCGTCCATTAAATGGTACAAATATTTGTGACATCACGCATGAGTTTTTTTTTCAATTAAAAAATATGACATATCCTTTACCATCTCCCAAAACATTAATTAAAATTGGTGTTATGTGTAGGAAACCAATTATTATATTATAGTACAGATACATTCCTCTTGATTTTTTTAACTAAAAGGAGTAAAACATGCCAATTACAAGATACATTTTTTACATGACTTGACTTGGGGGCTACACATAATGTATTTTTAAGCACACACTATGTATTCATGTTGGTAGGACTTGTACTTAATGTGTAAGGGAAGTCAGCAAAAATGAATAGAAAAATAATTTACATGGTTTTTATTTAAACTTACCTTCTTTGTATTTATGTTTTTTGTATGAATGGTTAGTATCCTCGTTTTATTATTTCTGGATAGAATCTCACATACTGGTTCTCAAACTACAGTGATGAGGGTCATCTTTTCTTGTGTTTGATCGTCCAAACTCTGATTTGAACATCATCGGATTCTTTAGAACCCAATAGGAAAGATATAGATTACTCGTGGTCTGTTCATTGTGATTTATCCTCTAGACCTTGTTTCTGAAGCTTGATAATTTGTGATCGTTTTATAGATATACTATATTCTTGGGAGAATTATATTCTAAAGCCGGATGAGGATAATCGTATGAGTATGAGGTAGGTGGTATCATGCCTTTTGTTATTTGTCAAGATGATTATATGTGGTTGATTTCCACGTTCCAATTTTTGGGTGTTTTATATATTGATAATTCATCTAGGTTTTTTTGTATTATTTTTTAGGTAATTGGTTATATTATTCAAATAATGTTTTATATTTTTTACCTTGATTAAGGGACACCCCATGGGTGCTTTTCCCTTGAATGAACATTTATGGATATTTGGAATGGGATTCCTATGGGCCTTACATGTTCCCTTTTTATGAGTTATTTAAAATGAATTGATATTTAATATGGAATTCCATGTTTTTAAATTTCAATTGGTTATGATAAGGGAATTGGAATGGTTTTCTCTATGAACCATATTTATGCCAATTCTCGTATAATCGTTGGTGTATTGTCTTTCTCTAATTATGATCTTTCCCACTTGATTTATTATTGTTAAATTCATGTAATAGTTTAATTTAACAAGCCTTTTGAGGGTTTTTAATTCTTGAGATTATATTGGAAGCTTTTGGCCTTCACCTTTAACTGGATATTGAAATATTAATTGAATATATTATAATAAAAAGTTAAATATTTATGGGTGAACAATGGATTCTGATTAGAATTCATTGGATGGGCTCATGTGACTATTGTAACTTATAACTCAGGTGACCCATGGGTCTATTGTGGGATTCCATTGACAGACTAAAGGGATGTTTTATTATGTTATGTCAGATACATCCACTCATGTAGTGGTTGGGCTCATAGAGACTATGTTTAATGGCCGAATGAGTCATGGATTAAGGGGTGCCATCAAAAGGTTATATTGTAAATGTTTATAAGTGATGAGAGATACGTGGTTATTATTAGAGGATGCAAGGAAAACTAGTTGACATGTACTCACACCACACCAAGAATGAGGCTGGGTTCCTGATAAAATCATAAAAATGGGATTGGAAGATGTAAGTGGATTTTGTCCAGGAGTAATAATTCAGTTATAACATAAGAATGTTAAGGAAAAATTTAGCATATAAATTTATTTGTTAAATGGATTGACTTTTGACTATTTTTCAATAAAAAGATCATTCATGGAATTGATATTCAATTTACTTAAATAGATATCTTTTTTTGGTATCTAGTGTGCTTACATTTACATGGGGGGTTTTGAGATTACACAGGATCCCAATACTTATATAAATCAAAGTAAATGAATTGTTAATGAACATGAAAAGACTATAAATATAAACCATTTATCATAGGACTGTGTACTTTTGTTTACTTCAATAATTACTTCATTCACTATTGTACACTATCATATATACATATTCACTGAAAACATATTATAGATCCTTGGCAGTTGCGTACTGGGATTTAGTATCACACCCTATTTGGGTCATTTTTTTTGTCCCAACCAGAATATGTTATTGCAGGTTTCTATAAGGAAATGTTTCCTTCTATAGGTAAATGATATGATTCATAAGAGTATTAGATCATGGGAATAAGAAAAGTATTGAAATGTTTCTAAGTACCTCGTTTCTATTTTTTACATTTGGTGCTCGTATTATCTAATATTGTACTTTGAATTGTTTTGGATATTTTCCTAGAACTTGTTACATGCATCATATTAATTCGTATTCTATGAAATTTTGATATTTATACTATCAATATTTCAGTATTTAATTATTTTTTATGATATTACTGCTTCTACTATTGTATTTTTATTATTTTTAATGTGATACAGTATGCCGATGGGGGAATAGTTTCTACACTATCACACCCAGGACCTCACTGCTAGTTGGAATGCTATGGTTTTTGGGAAAATTCACTTAAGTCAATGAGGAAAACTGAGTACGGGGCACCTTTGAGTGGAATCCAGATCTTGTATGTTACATAGTGGTATTGAAAGATTTCTATTATAGTTTTTTTTGTTCAGCAATAATAGACAAAGATGGAAATGAAAGGGATTTGGTAATAAGATATGCTTGGGTGTAGCAACCTCATGTATCAGGAATATCAAAATTTCATCAAATTGAATTGATATTATTGGATTTTGAGATATTATAATTGATTCGATTTCATATTTGGGTGAAACACTTTTATAGTGTTGTTATTTTTGATATCATTGTGATTCTATTTTTTTAAACTAGATGAGATTAGGGTATTCCATTTCATGAATCATATTGGAAATTGTTAGAAATAACATGCTATGTATTCTTTCCATGAAATTTATATATAATTTCCAATTGATTGATGTGTTGATAGATTCTATGTATGATATTCATGCTATTGTTATAGGTACTGTTATAGATATTCTTATTGTTTTGATAGGTGTATTTGAGCGTGTATGTTTTGAATTGGATGGACCCAAAACATTGATCCCTGAGTTTGGAACCTCAGGGATAGGAATTTGGTGGATTATGTTTCAGTTATGTATGGAATCATGTTATTATATGCTATGGATGGATGCCAAGATTAGGCCCTTGATGTGTATGGGTCCTCTTGGATCATAATTTGGTGGATCATGTTGTTGTTTTAAATTGAATTGTTTTATGATTTGTTGAAGGTGGATTCCAATAATTGATTTGCTAGGAGTATGGGCCACCAAATATTGTATTTTTTTAATAGAATCAGTTTATTATTCTAAAATTTGGGTTTTCGGGAAATTCATGGGATCTTATGTGTGGAATCCCAGACAACACTGTGTGTGGTTCTATGAACACAATCTTTTTGGTCTTCTGTTTTTGAAGAATGAATTTTCCTAGGTACACACCATGTACCCTGAGTACAAGCAGTGTTATTAATGGATGTTTTTATGACAACTTGAGAGAGAACATGGAATGATGGTTTATAAATAGTGAATTACGTGTACATTAGGTACACACAATGTATTTTTACATAGGTAGACCACATGTGGCTCTGAAAATGTAAATGTACATTGCCCAAAGGGGAGACTTCCTTACATGTTGTGTAATAGATTAACACACTGTGTAGAAAAGGTGTTTAGATTCCCAGGACAATGGAAGTAAATGACATTGTGAGAACTCGAGGGTATATGACGTGTAGGATTTCTACATGATGTGAACTACTCTTTTCATACCCTATAAGAGTTTTATTCTCATGTTTAGATCTTTCACTCTTGAACTACGATCCTTGATGATAATATAAAAATGAGGTGTGAGATTGAACTTAATGAGTCATGCCTCCATAGAGACAACTAGTTTTACACTGGGATATGGGTGATGATCATACCCTAGTGGTGGTAGGCCATGGACTACTAGTGTATCCTTGAATAATTCCACTTCCAAAACCATATGTTATACCATACATAGTTTCTAATGCATAGTTTCATGTAGGGTTTTTTCGGTTCATGAAAACCTTTAAGGGAGCACCACGGCCTTCTAGGTCTATGGTAGATCTAACGCGAGTCTTCTAGGACTAGAATATACCTACATTTTATGGGAAAGTTGGACCACAGGCTGTAGTGTTAGGGCTAGAGGCCATGTTTTCGATCTTCCATCATAATAATTTTCTTCCTGATATGAGGGTAAATATCACAAAGTATATGACATGTGCTTCCACCACGAAATATATGGATGTGACTACTCATATATAATGTCATCATAATATGGAATCAGGAGACTTTCATAGAGTCTTCTACAATTATTAATATCATGATACACTGAGCGCTGATAAATCCCCATAGTTTATGCATCTATATCAGGGTGCTTTTCAGTGATGGGCTACTCTGCTAATTTCACTATGCTTCAATGATTCACACATTTCTGATGGGTGATGATTTATCAAAGGCTTGGAATTTTGATGGTGGACTACGGTATGAATTCCAATATTAGGTTAATTCCTTCTACTTTACTACCATGTCTAATGTTGTCTAGCAGGCACTAATTTAGGAGTGTAATCTATGTTTATCTGGAGGTGCGAGCAAAGGAGGTTTGGAACCAAGATCTGGTACTGTCTTGACTGGTAATAGGATGCATTGTATGGAGGTTTATCGTGGGGATACAAGTAGTCAAAACATATCATCAGGTATCCATGTGTGGTTATACCAGTGTGGTAGGCCGGGGAATATGAGGTTGTAGTGTCTGAGGGACCTAGTAGAGTGCTAATATTATAGCAACATGGGCCATCTACAACGTTTCTACTGAACATTACCACTAAAATCTAGTGATACAGCAAGCAATCCATTTTTTTCATTTTCTCAAAGCCGGTTTATGGGTTACCGGTAACCATACAGACACTGATCCAACATAAAACGGTAGTCATGGAACCCGCCAAACATAAAGCAAATCACAACAACAACAGATTCAAATTTCCAGGCCACCGAGTCCAAGACCAAATTCAATTCACAGATAAAACAAACACGAATAACAACCATCATCATCCCAATCTAAGTCTTCAAGAGCATGAACCTTCCACTGCCTGAGCCAAATAATGACCTGGATGCTCCTCCACATTGTCATCTTCACAGAAGACGATTTCCCAAAAACCAGAATCAAACCGAGCAAAAACACCAAATCACATTCACAATCTAGTGATACAAGGTATACAGTAAGTCCATGTTCAAGATTATGGTTATCATCTTCTCATTAGTTATGGAACTGGAATTCCTCAGACCGTTAAGTCTAAGGTGATGGTCATGGTCGTGGAAGCTATAGTCCCAGGATTATAGGGACAACAGGGTGGATAAACATGGGGTATCCAGGCAGTTTCATAGGGCCACAGTAGAGGTAAAGTAATGAAGTATGGTAGACTCATCAAAATTTGGATCTCAAACCCTATAGTGTCATAGTTACTATTACAATCACCACCATTATCGCATATTCACTTTTCAATACAGAGGTTTCACATAGTTTATTATCTTTGACTTTAGTGGAGGTCCTTGGTCTATATGTTTTTTCTAATGATGTTATGACTCTAGACCCTATATTAGGTATTAGAACAGAAATTGTGCATTAGTGCAAGGAGATCCCCCTTGTGGGTGGTGGGTTTCACATATTATGGGACCTTTATGTCTTCAAGATGATAGGATTTGATGATAGTCTCAATATAGACTCATTAGTATTCATTCAAGACTTTTTCTGTCACTATCTCGATATTGTGAGATTGACAACATCATATGGAAGTTTTTTTCAACGCATGGGTGAATGGGATGTCTAGACGAGACAAGGAACTTGAGAATTGTTGGTTGGATGGGATGACAAACCAGATTGCATGTTCTTATATGGATAACCAAGGATCGTGTTAGGAATCACTCCCTACAGTGGAAGATCATTTTAGGGATGTCTACATAGATGAATTTTTAGGTTTACCACTCGAGAGAGTTATATTTCTCCTTAAAACTAGTTCAATGGGTTTTACCTGTATACATTCATCCTTTTAGGATTGCTACAATGGTGTTTCCAGAGCTTAAACAACAACTATTGTATTTTGAGGTGAAGGGTTTTATATGAACAAGTACATCTCTTTTGGGTTCCCCGGTCATTTTTGTGAAAAAGGAGGATAATACCCTCAAGATATGTGACGATTATCAATAGTTTAACTTATTGATGGATATGAATTGATATCCTATGTTATTAATATATAATCATAGAAATTAGCTACAAGGATCTCGGTTTTTATCTAAGATCGATTTGCAATTCAGTTATCATCAGTCACGTGATAGATTATTAGACATACCTCTCAAATAAATTCAAAGAAGGTATGATCTGTATGAGAATCTCATCATGATGTTCGGTCCCATTAACACATGAGAAGTTTTTATGGAATAGATGAACTGAGTTTTCCATCCTTATCTTCATTAATTTGTGTAGTTTTTCATGGATGGTATATTGGTGTATTTTCATAATTGACATGACTATATCACACATATTGAGACCATTTTGATGAAACTGATAGAGAATCAGTTATATTCTATTCTCACAATCAACCACTTCAAGATGGTTCAAATTCCCTTCTAGGGTCACATCATCCCTAAGACATGATTACCAGTGGACTTGGAGAATGGGAAACCAGTAGTTTTCCAGAAGAGTCCCAAGAATGTCTATTATGTTTAATGTTTTATTAGATTGGATGGTTTCAATATGCACTTCATACTAGAATTCTCATATTTCGGAGCACTCTTGATGGGCTTGACTAAAATGAGCGTGAAGTATGTTTGGACAGATTCCTGTGAGATGTACTTTTAAGAGATAAAGGGGAGATTTACATCAATGAAAATTTTGATTTTCCCCGAGTATGGATGGATTTACAAGGTGTACTATGATGCATTAGTTATCGTGATTAGAGTAGTTCTTATTTAAGTGGGTCAAGTGGTTGCATATGGGTCTCAGAAGTTGAGGCAACATGAGAGGAACTATCCCACACACGATCTAGAGTTAGCTATAGTTGTTCATGATTTACACTTTTAGAGATATTACTTATTAGGATGACATTTTTTGTATTCATGGACCACAAAACATACCAGTACATATTTACTTATTGATATTTGAATCTAAAGTAGAAAAGGTGGGTGGTATACATTCAGTCTTTTGACATAGAGCATGCTTACACCCCTGTTAAAGGCAATGCAGTCGATGATGAACTAAGTATGAGGACTCAGATAAAATAAGTGCTACAGGATAATAGAGAGTTTCATATTATGCAGTTGTTCAATAAGATTCAATTGTAGACATACAAGAGTCAGGGAAAAACATTTCTTTCTTATTTAGTTATTACCTCAACCGTACTAGACAATGTGATGATAAGACAACCATCAAATGCTGAAAGGATATTTGATGGCTGAGTTTGGTAGGTGAGTACCCTCATCAATGATGGAATATAAGGGAGGAATAGGTTTTTCCTTTAATGGTCACGTATGGGTGTCAACAGACATGCCCTTGGAGCTAATGCTAGATTTTAATGCCTCAGTATGGGAAGTGCATCCCAATGTCACTAAGATGTATTGGGAGTTACATCATTAGTATTGGTTGGCGGGTATGAAAATAGATGTAGATTATTTTGTCATGATGTGATCCACTTGTCAGTAGGTGAAGAAAAACACTAGTTACCAACCGACCAGCTAATGAAGCTACCCATTGCTCAGAGGAAATGGAATGATGTCAAAATGGATTTTATGGTAGTTTTCATAAGGTCATGTTGTGTTAATGATATAGAATGAGTTATTTTCTACAGATTCACCAATGTTTCACATTTCTTGATGATCAAGTAATCCATCAATTATGATGATTTTGGGTGGTTGTACATTCGTGAGAATGTACAACTGCACGGGGTTCTACATTCTATCATTTTATATGGGGATGCGTGTATTACTTCTTGATTCTAGAAAGGGTTGTAGAGAGGGAAGGGTACATAGGTGCTTATGATGATGGCTTAACACCCTTAGTTAGATGTCTAGACAGAGAACACAATTCATGTGCTGGAGGACATGCTTCAGGCATGGGTCCAAGATTTTGTGGGTTCTTGGGAGAAACACATACATCTGGTTGAGCTCGCCTATAAAAATAACTTTCAAGATACTATTCAGATTGTCCCATATGAAGCTTTGTAATAGAGACCTTGTCGATCACCCATGAGTTGGCTGGAGGTAGGGGTGGAAGCTATACTGGTACCTTGTCTTGTCTTGGAGACCAGGTAATAGGTTCAATTGATTCGGAAGGCGATGGATAATATGAAGTATCATCAGAAATCTTACGCCAATCACTTAATATGATAGGTTACACATTCTTCATGATACATTCTTCATGACACATTGGGCATTTTGAGATTATGGATTGAGGAAGACTAGTTTCCTACCAGTTCCATTTTCCTCAGAGGCACCGGTCTATGCACGACATCGTCCACGTTTCTAAATTTCATCATTCTCTTGAGACCCATCTCATTTTTTTCATCCTGGTTAATTTGAGTTCCATATAGACACATCTTTTGAGGATCATTCTATAAGAATTATGGATCATAGCATGAATGTTATCTATGGCCCATCTGTTCCATTATACAGGTTCTATGTCAAGTCACACAAGTGTTGGACGAGACATAGGAGAGGGAGGCCAATGCATGATTGCATTGGCAGGAGTTATTCTTAGATATTTCTTCACCACCCATGGAAGGGAAAATATGTGATTAATTTCTGTAAGGGGGAATTTTGTAAGAATCTTATTCTTCTTTTATAATGCAGATACTTACCCATTGATTTTTTATAATAAAAAAGTGGGAAAAGAGGTCATGTATAGGATGTAGGACTTACACAACTTGACTTGGTTGTCAAATGCTATGTAATTCCAAGTACACACTATGTATTCATGTAGACACAACATGTACATGACATGTAAGGGATGTTGACAACAAATAAATAGATAAAACATATACACAACATGTATTTACACATACACACAGTGTATTTATTTATTTTTTGATAAAAAAGACAATAGAGTTATTTTCTACTTTCTAGATAAAAACTAACCCACTGATTCTCAATCTGTTACGCCGAGTGTTGTTTTTTCTCCATTATTCCAATCCATAATCTGACTCAAACATCGTTAGATGCGTTCGAACCCAATCAGTAATACCTTAATTTATCTGGAGTCATTATTCATGATTTATATATCTACTCCCTTCTAGAATGAATTAGAGTCCTATGCAAGATTAGGAGATTGTTACAAGTATGAGGTTGGTGGTATTGTGCCTTTTGTTAAAGGTCTAGTTGATTATATGTGACGGAGTGCCACACGCCCATTTTTGTGTGCCCCTATGGTTGAAAATAGACCTATGTTATTTCCAATTAATGTTCATGTAATTTTTTAAGTGATTCAAATCTTTTTTTATGTTGTGTACTTTGATAAATTTCCAACCCATGGGTGTGTTTCCCTCTAATGAAAATTTGTGGTCATTTGGCCATGGATGGCTATCAGCATGCCTTGTTCACTTTAATCTGTAATTTAAAATGAATTCTTGTTAATGAGGGAATTGAAATTTTTTAAATTGAAATTTTTTATGTGGAGGGTATTGGAATGGTTTTCTCTTTGATCTGTATCTATACCAACACTTGTTTAAGCTTGGATATATTATATTACCCTAATTTTGTTCTTTCCCATGTGTGTAATTATTTTTAAATCCATGTAATTGTTCAATTTACATGTGATTCTTGATATGAATATTGTTCTCATGTGTGCATTTTAATTGCCATGACTTATACGAATTGTTATTTCTTGAGATTATATTTGATGATTTTGGTATTGAAGTTTTCATGGCTAATGAATGTTTAATTGATCATGTTGTGGTTAAAAGGTAAAAAGAAATGGGTGAACCATTAATTATGATTATAATTACATGGATGGGTTCAGGTGACTATTGTAACTTATACCTTAGGTGACCCATGGGTCAATTGACGGATTCCATTGATAGAATAAAAGGGGTTTATAGATGTTAGGTCATGAGCGATATATAGATTTAGTGGTTGGGTTTATGGAGATGATGTTTAGGGGTGAACGTGTCATGGAATGAGGGATAAAATAAAAGTGTTATATTGTAAATGTTTATATGTATTTGGAGATAATTGTTTCTTATTTTTAGTATCCATGTATATCTGAGTTGACATATACTCACACCACACCTAGAATGACACCATGTTCCTAAAATGATTGTTCGGACGAGCTTGTTGGATGTATGTGGTTTTAAACAAGTAGTAATACCTGAACTCCAACATAAAAATAAGGATATAGCCATTATATAAATTGAATATTGAAATGGAATTCCTTATAACACGTTTACAAAATCCAATGCATAATATTGGATTCGGTCTTCGCTTGACATGATTAGATAGTATATTTAGGTATCTGATGTTCATACATTTTCATAGGGGGTTTTGGGCTTAAGATGGATACTAAGACTTATATAATACAATGTAAATGAAATATGAATGAACATGAAATCATTATAAATATAAACTAGTTCTTGTATTTCTTTAAATTTTTAGTACTTTCTATCTTACTCCCATCATTATTGTACAGTTCCTATTATATATATTCACTCACAAATTAGCAAAAATCATTCAGTGTTGCCTAGTGAGATTTAGTCTCACAACATTTTTGGGTTATGTTTTGGTGCCCAAACAGATTATATTGTAGAATTTGTCGATAAGGGCATGTTCCATTCTATAGGTACTTTTTATACTTCTTAGGATCAGGAGAACATGGGACGAAGCCGAGGCTTTCAATGATTTTGAGTTTCTATTGGCTGTTTTGTAATTTTGGTACATTTATTATGTATTACATTAGTAAGAAATGATTTGGTTGTTTTTATAGAACATGTGACATGCATCATCATCTTTCATATGGTATTGCATCTATTTATTGACATTATCAGTACTCCGTTGTTGAATTATGTTGTATTCTATTACTACATATGCAATTGTATTGTTTTTATTTCAATTGTTTTACACTCCACTAATTAGGGAATAGTTTTATTACTAAAATACGTAGTCTCTCCCAACTATGAAGCACCCTATGGTGTTTCAAGAGATGTTCTTGAGGCCATGTGGCCAACAATGTACTCAGAAACTTTGAGTGGCATCCATATCTCGGATGTTACGTTATGAATAGTTCCCCCTATATAGAGGAGATCATCAAAGTAAAAAGGTTGAAATGAATGAAATTTCATAATTAAATATCCTATATTCAATTCAGTATAAAATATTTACAATTAAGAAGAAATATTCGCTATGAAATTGCATATGTTCTTTCCCTTTTTATCCCAACATGTGCATGTTTATCTACAACATGTGCCACACTAAATACTCAGGAGTTTTTCATATAAACATCACTTATGGGCATCTATAAAAATCATCAATGATATTTTATTCACTAATTCATACTTCTAGTAATTTTGGTTACCCTTACATAGCTATAATGACCATTAATGTAGTTGGTGATTATAGGATATTTCTCCTACGTAGCTATTAGAGTTCCCTTTCAGAACCTTCAACATTGGAGCACCTTCCTTCCCTTCAAACCATTACTCAATAGTTTTTATAACTATAAAATATAGAATGATGATAGCTTTCCCAATTCATTAAAGTCATCTGGTATGGTATTTTACTAATGGGTTCACATAATCATCTTGTCCAATTATTTTTTTCAATGTAGTGCTCTCCATGGTGCTCCATCTGACAACATGATGATCGTTTCACTGGTTCTCCATGCGGTAATGAGTCCTCCTTTTTTTTCAATTTTCCCAAAGCGTCTCAATTGAACTTTGCCTTGATATCTAAATAATAATCATTTTTGAATACCATTAATTTTTTTCAATGAGAAAAATATCACTATGAAAACTAAATGGAAAACCAATAAGAAATTACAGTATTAGGGAACCTTTATGGGAAATCACACAATAATTTGTATCAGTTCAGACTATTTTTTGAATGTGATCACCTTTTGAATGTAATAATTTCTATATAATTTACCTCTTCAACATATATCATAAAACATATTTTAGAAAAAATTTCAAATTTCAATTTTTATTATGACATTGATTTTGGATAGGACATTAGTTAATTGATTATTGATATATCCATTCCTCCAATTTTGAAAAATACATTATTACTACATAGATATAAAATGTTTTATTTTCATTGAAATATACTGAACACATATTTCTAATTATTATCTATCCTTTTAGAAATGTTTCTCAAGATATTCCATTAATAGTGAATCATTTCCAATGAAACCATAAATCAATTAAAGAGACACAGAGTTAAATAATTATTTAATGATTTTGATAAATGGAATATATATTGAGAAAGTATACAATAATGATTATTTCTATGGAAACAATCATCTTTACAATTACCTTGATTATTAAGGACCCGTTATTTCAAAATATATATATTCCATCAAGATGGATATTCATAGTATTCTGGATATTTATATTTCTTGTAATATGGGACAAAAACCTACTATGAAGGATGCATGAACTCCTATTTTTGGTTTCATATAAAAAATCTCAACCATGATACCTATATCATCCTTCCCATTTTTCTACTTAGAGATTCCTAATTGAGTCATGAAATAATATGGGCTCTATATGTTTTTATTATCATAGTCCATGAAATCATATTCTACATTCTCAACATGTTGTAAACTAATTTTTAATGGAATTTCATATGATCGTTCAACAATTATTCTTGTTTAATAGTTAATCGAGCATGTTTGACTTGTCTATTAACATCAATTCATTATTAGAGACCATAGATTTTACAGTTTTAACAATGTCAAAAAATATTTCTATATTCATGTTATATTTTATATTATAATCATTTGATGTTGAATCCCATGAGATTTACCTCTCTAAAATATTTTTTCCTCCTTTGACTAAGTAAATGAATGTATAAGAATTCTACACAATTTGAATTTATATAAATTTTAGATCATTATATTATGTCCCCTCCAAATATTATCATCTTTAGATTTGTTTATTTAAATTTTCGGTATCTTTAGTGGTTAAAAGATTTTCTAACTTTATATTTACCTTTATGTTGCAGAAAAACTCATTAAAAAACAATGGACATATCTAATTGACACTAAAGACCACACTAGCCAATTATCCTAGATCTATATTCAATTATGATCCTCCCAAAAGTACTCTTACCTCTTAATACACTTTATATCAACAATCTATTGATGGAATCATTGAAATTTAGCTTTTTATTATCATTATAAACATATTAATAAAAAATTACATATTTATTTACAATGGTGAAACCTAATTGTAGATAGATATATCCTGATACATTTTTTTATTTCAATTGTGTATTGAAATCGATAATCCTATTTCACACCCATCTATTTTGACTATGAACACAATCACTTATCATGATGTAGAATGATAATAATTAGGATCTTCCAAAATATTTTCCAATGTATTAATTTCATAATAATTTTGATCAATTTATAATAATTTATCCTTAAATGAACCAAAAATAATTTTTTATTTCATCTACTGCAAATAAAATTCTATCAGAGCTCCATTGAGTTCAAATTTCATTTAAATAACTCATTTAGGATAATATTTTATCTAATAAATAGTTTTTTAAACCATTTCCATCATATATTGTTATATAATTTTTATATCCTCAAACAAATCATCATCAATGATCATGTTGGTCTGAGTAGGAGAATCAAGAGGGGTGTTAATTGAGTTACTATACAAATTACTTTTTTAATTTTTTTAAATGATTCTCGCAATTAAAAATAAAATAGGCTAGTTCATCAAGGGAGTAAAATTTTAACAGATTTACTTTTCTAATATAATCTCAAAATACTGATTAATTCTCAGTTATAACAATATGAGATAACGATACATGTTTTGGAGATACTAAAATAAGTAAAAACAATTGTAACTACAATCCAAGAATACCTATCGAAGTAAAATTTATCTTTCTAAAATATGAGTTAAAACTGAGAAATACTAAATTGAATGACATTGTGGATAAAAAAAGTAGTTCTATATCATGACGAGACCTCATCCACTACACATTGTGACCACCTTCGACCATGTAGTTTACATTAATAAACATGATCCACACCCTTTATTGGGGTTAGTAACAGTACACAAGACTTCCCATGTCAGAATACCTCTTCCACTGTTCTACATAAGAAAAAAAATAACTAGGTCACACAAGACCACTTCTATAGTTATAAATTGGTGAAAAACCTGTAGAATGATATTTTCGTGAGGGTATCATGTATCCTCTAGTTTAATGTTGGAGGTAGTGTGTTTGTTAATACAGATACACACACTGGTCGTAATGTAATAAAAGAATACATAGTAAAACAAAGATAATGAAAAAGGATTAAAAATGCTATTAGTCTTGTTCTATGTATATCATTACTTATAGGACATAGAATATGTGATTCTTGAGTCCTCTTGTCCAAATAGAGTATAGTGAGTCTCGTGTTCTGGTTTCCATTTCGATGAGATGTGTTTTGTATCTCTTGTTCTTATTAGAGTTGATGCTACTAGAATTTTTGAGGATACCATCTAAATCAGTTCAGTCACCAGGACTCAATAGTTATTCATGTGTTCTTAATTGTTTGCATGTTATCTTATATTGTGTGTAGTTAAATTCATGAGCACTCATCCTCCAGTTCCGCACATTTATTTTTATTTCAGGTGCATTTTTTGGAGATGACAAGATGCACCATCGCAAAAAATCCTACCTCATACTATCTTCTAACAGGACTGCAAAATATAATTTTTTATATCAGTTTCATTAGATGAGTCCAATATGACCGTTAGAAATAACTTTTAAATTTAATTTAAAATAACATAAAAATGTTTATGAAAGGAATGGTGTCACATTTTTTCATGGAATGGTGTCCCTAGATATGGTTCTTCTGCTTTTACTTTGAGGTGTGTGGTAGTCACAATGAGAAATCTATGGTGCCATAGTTGTATTGAGATCTAGAACGAGTATCATAGATGTAGTGTCTGGTTCATTTCTAAAACAAAAAAAAATATTGTGTTGGAAATGGTAGCAAGGAAATGCTGTCATTTCCTTTTCAAAAATCTATAACTAGTTATGGTGTCTAAGTCACGGTGTCTATGTTACAATGCCAGGGATACAATGTTAGGGTTACGGTGTCCGAGATACGATGTCAGGGACTTTTCCAAAATCTTGATCTAGTGGAAATCGTACGGTTTCACAGACTTATAAAAATATATATAAACTATATGAAGTAGTAATATTCATAGAATTGATTATGTCTTAATCATTAGTATAATAAAACATACTAAAACAAGATAAATTATATTTTAAGAGGTCCATACATGAGTTCTGATATGATAATCATGATTAACATTATTTGTGAGCGTTAAAACATGAGGATTCCAATAATATCTCCCTTTTTTAGGATCACAAATCATGTCATTTATAAGATTTATATTTTAAAACTTGTAATATATTGAACATATATGTGATAAAATGTATAAAAATTGTTCTTCTAAAAAGAATAATATTTTTCCATAAATGCATTCTTTTTCCATAAATGATTCTTCTAATTTTCCCCTATTGGGATTATCAAAAAGATAATAAGAATAATTAACTAAACAATGAATGAAGGTAATCTAGAAAATAATAAATAATAGTGCACATTTTATTGGATAGAATGATTGAGATCATTACAAAAATAATGAAAAATACAATAAATCCACATCCAAAATACACCCTTCACTCCTATTTGGAGCCATCCGTCTTATCTTTTTCTTTGGTGGAGATATCAATAGGAGTATTTGTATATGTTGGAGAATGGGTCAGCCTAACTGGGAGAGAACGAAGACTGACTCGATCAAAAATATCAGGGGAATAAGATGGTATGGTGGATGATGTAAGTAATTATTTCTCAAAAATGAAAGGTCTAGTCTTGCTCAGACACTCATATACATATATGCAAGCAGGAGCAAAGTCAGTGGGTGAGGAACAAGTAGAAGTGGGAATGAGACTAGGCTAAAAAGGGGTACTTTCAGGAGCCACTTTTGTAGGGATTTTCACCTAGACATATTACTTCAAAAATTTGATAAAATTTGTAATGAATTTTCTTCCATATTCAATAGAATTTTCAAAATGAACTTTATTACGAATAAAATTTTCCAAAGTAGACATGGACCCATTTATTTTTGGCATACGGTCCATAAATTCTTGATTCACATGGGGAATTTTAATATTTACTACATGGTACATGGAATTGCTAGTTAGTTGATGCTCTGTATAGATCCTCATGAAATAGAATTAAATGTTTTAGTAAAATAATCATAGGCCGAAGTGGATTCTATCCAATACAGTCGAACCATGTCATGTAATTGATCACTATTTTGTGCAATAATAGAGAGTCCCTCTTGAAAATATTATCCTTTTAAAAGTTGACCATCTTCTTGAATCACTTTTCCGAATGCCGCACTATTTGAAAGTTTAAATGGTTGACCATGTTTTGTAGAGGGTGAATGACTTGAGATGACTATATAGAGTGGAGGAAGGATCTTGAGAATAATGTCTAGAGTGTTCTTAAAAAAATAGGGCAACTCATTAACTAAGGATACAAATCCTAGAACACCATTTTCCAACTTATCATTGCTTTCAGCAATCTTCTCTACAACAGTATCCAAATTAGGTTGGATCAGGGCAAAAACAAGTTTTATCTATTTTATCAGTATACTCTATGTTTAAATGAGAAACAGGGGGTTCAGATGTTTGAAATTACATCCTTATTTCATCAATAGTAGATTTTGAAGATTTTGATTCCTCACTTAATTGCTGATTTTTAATCCTAACTTCTTGAATTTCATGTTGTGTCTTATGTTGGTTCTTCGAGAGATTTTTCTCTAAGATCATTCCAGCATCATGTTCAACTTGAGAAGTTATAGGAGAAGGTCGAGATTTCAAAATATTTTCAAAACAATCGATCTTACTTTCACCAATTTATTTTTAATCATAACGGATTACATATCTAAGAGATTCTTCTGCAACATCAGGTGCATAAACTGAAAAAACATCTGGTTCCTTAGTAGGTATAATTGTTTTCTATCGAAATGGGTTCCAATTGAAAATATTTTGTGAGATATATTCCTCTCAGTGAAGACAACTAAGAATCAGAGACATCAATGTAGCTAGTTAAATTACACAAGGTGTTCACAAGAATTTTCTCAATCCAAAATTTCACTTGACTACTTTACAAAATGTGATTTTTCTCCCCATCAACGGGTGATCCTCTATTGGGACCAAGAGACTCAATCTATTGGACTAATTCCATCTAAACTATTATGGAAGGTTCAACCAATTCATTATCAACTTAAAATCATGATCCATCCTTTCCGCAGTAGAAATAATAACTTATGGCTCTACTTATTCTTCTAAATGTTCTCTTAGAATATCGTGTTCCTCCAATATAGCCACCTGTACATCTTCAGAAAAAACTTATTCAGAACCATTAGCAACAAATTATTAAGAAACATATGGATTAGTTAGGCTATTGTATTCATCTTCTTCTTAGAGAGTTCCTTCCCCAGAAGTAACAACTGCATCCTTAGTCTCCACATCTAATTATTCAGCTAATTTATTAGGTTCCAAACCAGTGTCAGTTATGTTCTTTGGTTTTAAAGGATTCTCAATTGGATGAAACTTTTCATACAATATTTCATTGTCTTCCACCCAATACTTTTTTTCAAGTATTAAAATAAAATTTCATCCTTATGATTGTATAATTTGAGATATAAAACTGATAATATTCAATAACTAATTCATTCATAGAAAATAATCATTTGGAAGAGAACATTGTAGAAATAAATCTTGAATAAAATATGGAGGTTGATTTTAAAGTAGTCTTGATCATATTACTGATATCTAGAATGATGTACATTCATAAGTTGATACTATAGACATTTTTCATAAGATTTATCATAAATACATCTTGATACATTAATGTTGCGAAATATCCCTTCTTTATTGAAATGAAGTGTTGAATGAATTTTAACAGTAGCATTGTTTCTCCATTTAATTCAGCTGAAATTGGACTTATTCACTTCTTATTTCAATTTAGGCTTCCCAATGCATTTTCTTGGTTAGAAACATCTCTATGAGGAGGATACCCTCACTAATTATCCTCATAAATTATTTATGTGCTATTTCAAGATAGGTATACAATAGATTTGATGAATAGATATAAAGTTTTCCATTTATCCAACGTATAACAACCAGATCACCTATCGACTCATAGGATAACCACATATTCCGATAAAACATGTTTACATGATTCGTATATATGATTCTCTTATCTTTAGAGAACCATTTCAATCGTCCTTCTTCATACAAAACATTCAAAATCAATAACTTTCTTGTCAGCAACCACTTGGTAAATAATTATTTCTCTCGAAGTGTAACACCCCGAGATTTTATGAAAAATATTCTTTTTAATTTCATTAATGTCTTGTGTTATACGCTACACCAAAAGGAGCTTTCACAACACACATCTCTGACCTGGCTTGAATTACACACAATCACGACCTTCCACGATAGCGTGTGTTGTATGCAACACCGAGTTTCCCTAAACAACGATATGCTATTAAGATATTATTAAAACTAGTCGTTATGAATAGTAATAAACACTTTTTGAAATTTTGTAAATTTTATTTTTCAAAATGGACTTCATTTATGGATTCGGAATATCGAAATTAGCTTAGGGTGAAATTTTGGTGATTTTCGGATAACTTTCATATTTTGATGAATAATGAAAATTACTAAATTTTAATTAAAAACAACTTTTTCAATCGAAATAATTAATGGTGATAAATTATTAATTTGAGTGGTTTTAAAGTATATTTAGAATATTTTTTTACAATTTAATACAATGTTGGTCATTGTATGTAATTTTACATTTAAACTAATTATAAACAAGTGTCAATCTTTTGATAGTTATTATCTCTTAAAAACACGCCTTTTGTTTTGACGACGAGAATTAATTTTTATATTAAATAATGCAACTGATATGTTTTGAATTTGGTAAATAGAAATAAGTTTTGAGTTCATAATATCAAATATAGCTTAGGCCTAATATTTGGTATTTTTCTGAAAACTTTCAATTTTTGATGAATAGTGAAACCACTAAGTGGTAGTTAAAAAAAACTAAATTGTTCATAATACTTAATTTTACCGCTTCTGTGAGTGGAATTTCAAAAATCCGAGAGACACGGTTGATGTCAGTATGTAAAATGTTGTTCAATGAGATGAAAATAATTTTTGGTGAATAGTAACTTTTTACTTTTATTTACCACAGTTAAAAGTAAATAGGGTAATTAAGGGTAAAAATTATATTATTATTACCCTAACACATGTACAAATTCTATTGGATAAGGGTAATTCGACCAAAAACAAGCTTAGTAATAAAATATGACCATTTAGGCCCACTTGGATTAGATTAGGACATTTATTATTATTTAATTCAAAGAAGTGTTAAAAGAGTCAAAATCAAAGTTTACTTAATAAAACATTTTTAATATAGGGTTATACATAAGATAAATTCGACTATAAATATTCATTGGAAAGATAAAACGATTTCCTACATAATGGTATTTTATTTGTAATTTTTAGACATTATATAATTTAATTTATTTATGACACAACGATGATGCAGTAATTATATTATTAATGAAATATTGACATAATTGATGTTATAAATACTCAAATAAATATAATTTGAGACTTATTATGAATTCCAATAATTTTATAGGTTAATATGACATGTTAGTATTGATTTAATTAACGTTTTTCGAACTTATCGTTCTGTTAGGAGTTTCACAAAAATCAATTACTAAATAGTGTCAAAATTGACATAAAATATTTTTTAAAACAAATATTATATTATTAATTGTTATGTTATTCCTAAAAATATAAGGGATGGCAAAATGACTTATCTGAAGTTATATATATTAATAATAAACAATTTGGGGTTCATTTGGCTTCTTATAGTAATTTTATTAACCTTATAGTGTAAGAACACAAGAAGACACGGTAAAAGTAAAATTATTTAACTTAATGTTAAATCTAAATGACAAGGTTAAAATAGGAACATAAACTTGTCTAAATTATATTGGATGAGAGTATTTCGACCCATCCCCACCTTAGCCTTGAAATAAATCAATTTTCAGCTATTTAAAACCGAACATGACTTTATAATAAAATAATATTTTTAGTTATTCCAAAGGTGCCCCTCTCCTCCCTTATAAAAGGGAACCTCCTCCCTCTCTTCCTCACACAACTTTGAGCCTTCAAGCTCGGACAACCCCTGAACAATTATCTTCTCCACTTCCCTAGAAACATCCTAGAGGTTCTTGTATTCCTCAAAGACAAATTTTAGTGCCCTAAAAGAAGGTCTCAAAGAAGCACTTCAAAGAAGAGGTAATGTCCGTTACCGATTCTTTCATCTTTATTTCTTCTTCCACTTCTTCTTCTTTAGTTGTTTCATTATGATGTAATAAAATAAGTATAACTCATATATTGATATGTTATTATAATTATGAAACAACCCTATTTCACCATCTATCCATCCTACGGAAAAAGAAATCACCGCACGTGCGTACGTACGGAATACCGTCTCCACGCCGTGGTGTAATCTATTTTCCACCACTACCATACTTGGATGGGTATAATGGTATAAATAATGACTATATATGACTATTATAAAGTGATATGGATTCTGAAATAGTATACATACACTCCAATACAGTCCCACGACCATGAGAACGATATAATCGCTCGTGCGTACGTACGGACTACCGTCTCCACGACGCGATGAGATTCATTCTCCACTTTAACCATTGATGAATGATTATGAAGTATATATAATAAGTAATCATGAAATATATTACATGGTAAATCTGCTGGATTTATGTATATATATATTTCATCTACTTAATTCCATTCAAGACAATAAGGAAAGGAAAACAGCGTTCATGCGTACGTACGGACTACCATCTCCATGAACGGTGTGTTTCATTTCATTTATCTATATATTATATATATATATACTGAATATATATGATATATAAATCATATTTTATATTCTGGAAGTAAGTAAATCATGATATAAGTAATAATAATGTCAAGAATAACAAGTCCAAACACCTACGATAAATGAAACAATTTTACCCAAAACACTCTTTAACATGGAATTTACAAAAGAACGGGTAATATAAAGTCATAAGTAAACCATATATGATATCATAACAATGAATATGATTCTGTAATAAGTAAATGACATTATTTAAATCATTATACAGGAGGTTTGGACACTTACGGAGCAAATCGGACCTAAGGTAAGGGAATATATCACAATCTCATTTTATCTGAGATTGTTTATACTTTGGTATTTACTGGGGTGAATTTTATCATCCACATCCATGTTTCCTCAATATGTAATATTTATATCCTTCTACAATAGTTTATATACAATTTTACCCTTAGATGAGTTTTTATTAAAAGATATGAAAGGAATCTTTTTTCGTTTTTCGTACGAGGTACTTTTTTGACTTTTCCGACAAAAGTACGAAGAATGTTTTTTTAACTTTTACGGCATGAATGGATTTTTAAAACATTATTTCCAAGAAGCTTCCATTACAAGTTTTCATGTTTATTTTTAATCAAATTCTTTTAGTTTAAAATTGTATGGCATGTTAAGAAAGGAAAATGTTTTTGAAGAAGAAAGGATATTTTCCTCAAGAATGGAGTTCACGTTTTTAATCAAAATTATTTTCCATCTAAGATAATAAAAAGTACTGTTTTTATCCCTATTATTACATTGATTTGATTATATTGTGATGGAATTATTTTTATGAATTCCTTTATTGTATATGAATTGTTTTATGATGTCATGATGTTTAAGATTCCCATTTTTATTACATGGGTTATGCAATGATGTATGGTTTATGATTTTGTGGCACACATAAGAATGGTATCATTATGAGATGGGTGGGACCTATATCTCCCCCCAATTCATTGGGTAAAGATTTTATATCTCATGATATAGACATGGCTGGAATGGTTGGTTATACCGGTTCAGTGAAAAAGGACTGAAACGAGGGTGACTCGGTTCAGAAAGGGACTTTGTCCACTAAGATAGTCATGGAAATGACTCTTGACTAACAAGAAATGATTCTCTATGATTATGTGTGTATGCCACAAAGTTTCATGTTTTATGTTATGATTATTGTGATTACATTTCACTGCCATGATTTATCCCATGTTATGAAATTAGGCCCTCTTTTACAGGTTACGATTTCCAAAATATTATGTTCTTATGAATATGATGTGACTGATATTTCTTTTGTTTACCCTTAATGAGCATTTGAGCTCACCCTTTTATGTTTACTTTTCCCCAAGATATATAGAAAGGTTTTAGGTATTAAAAAAAAGGGAAGATCTTTATGGGAGATGTTGAATATCTTTCACCAGGATTAGAAGATTATACTCCGAGTTTCCAAAGACACTAAACAATTACGATCCTTGTGTGTGTGTTTTTGTTATGTACTAAGTATTCTGCAAATGTAATGTAATGTCAATGTACGTCAACCTTCGGGTCTCTACAGTTGGTATCAGAGGAAAGCTTTAGTCAAACTTTGGAATCTAGGATGCGAAAACGTTAGTGAGATCCCTAGAGATATTTCTAAGGTATGTCTAGGGATGTCCGTATGGTTAAGTATACATATAGGTTATAGTACTAGAATTATGATAACGATCATAGAATTAAACCTAAGATGTTAGATATTGAAGGTACTCCCCCTTTATTATGTTGTTTTCCCTAGCATGATTTTTGCCTCTCACACTATTCTTTTTGGGATTTAGATGATGGCTGGAACCCAAAGGAACTGTGTTGATCAATGCAATGGACAATGCAATGATTACCCTCCTGAACAAACAAATGTTATGGGAGATGGAGTGCAATTTTTTTTTGCTATACATACACAAGCTTTGAATCATTCTGGACTTCCAAATGAGCAGAGAAGGGAACAATATTCTATTGAGTACTTCATGAGGAAACGTCCACCTTCTTTCAGTGGGACTTCCGATCCACTTGTTTCTGAACAATGGATCAGTACCACTGAAAAGATATTTTCAGTTCTTCAATGTTCTGAACATGATAAAGTCATCTTAGCCGTATATCGTTTGGAAGGTGAAGCTGATCAATGGTGGAATCTTATCAAGAATACGAGGCCAAGAGATGAAATTGAGTCCATGGAATGGGACGAGTTCGAGAACTTGTTTTTCAGTATTTACTTCCCTCGTATTCTTCGAACAAAGATGGAAAAGGATTTTCTTGAGCTGAAGCAGAAGGATGATGAATCCGTTGGTATATACGAAGCGAATTTTACAAGACTTGCAAGGTATGCATCTGGCATTATCATCCAACCTGAAAGTAAAGTTGATAGATTATTCAGTGTATTAAAACCAAGTCTTCGAAGAGAATTAGCTATAAGAGACTTCAGTAGCTATGAAGAAATTGTGCGTTGTGCTATCAAGGTAGAAATGGAAGTTGGTGTTACATATCCATCTCATGGTTTTGACAAGAAAAGAAAGATGGAGTTCAAGGATAAATCTCAGTATAATGTTGAAAAGAAGATGAATGTTTCCTTATGCACAAAGTGTGAAAAGAAGCATGGTGGTGATTGTCTTAAAGGGACTAGAAAATGTTTTGAGTTTGGAAAAGAAGGTCATCGAGCAACTGAGTTTCGAAGTAATGGAAAAAGGTTTTCTAATGATGTGAATAAAGAAAACACATCAGAGAACGCACCACCAACACTTCAATGATTCAAGTGCAAGGAAATGGGGAATTATGCTAATAAATTCCCTAATCCAAGGGTTAGTGATGATCGACATGAGAAACCACTTAAGGTAAAGGACAAAGGGAAGTCATATGCGATCGGTATTGGTGATGTTGAATATGAAAACGATGTGGTGCAATGATTAAGTGTTTATGTAATGGGATTCCAAAAAAATGTTGTATCATGGAGTATTGGAATATTTTTGTATTGGTCTAATGTGTTATTCAAAGTGATTGAGATATTTTTGGAATATAGATGATATGTGCATAATGAAGGGATAAGGGGAATATTAAATGTTTGATAGCATTCATGAGCTCATGACTGATATATGGAGAAGGTTATATAATGGACTGAGTATATAGAATTTTTGGATTTTGGTATGTGGAAAGAGTTAACTTTTAACAGAATTCTTGTTTTCACTAAGGTTCAATGGGTATTCAAGAGAATTCCTGATTAAGGCCTTTGAATGTTTGGAATGTGACCAACAAGACATATCTTATGATATATGGGGATCAATGATGGTATTAAATCTCTAGTAATCATTTTCACTATATTATGAGAGTGGAATAAAGTATTATAGATAAGCCTAAATATTGGAATGGATTATGTTGGACATAAGTTAGTATTGTTTATGGATAGAATTTTTTTCGATATTATTGATAGGATGATATAGTAATATAGTTCTAGAAAAAGGACAACCTGCAGGATGGGCGACAGCCCATCGCTTCGGAAAAGGCTGTGGGAATCGAACCCACAACCGAAGTGCGACTAGCCTTTATCGCCTACCAATGGCCTACAGGAAGTCCCTGTTTAGTAGAATCTAGTTTTATTTTATTAAGCGGTATGATATATGAAGTATATGTCCATTTTAGGAACCATATATGATTAATCTCACTAAATAATGACTTATGCTAACCTTTTGTTAGAGACAGATGGAATGACCTGTCATACTAACACTTCACGAATAACAAATTCAACTTCATTTATATAAGAGATGAAGTAGTAATTGTTCAAGGCACGAACATCAGTGAGATTGTACCAAAATAAAGTAAGTATTTATTCTAATTCAAATTCTTCATCTTTAGGGAAACGATCTTGAAATTCAAAAATGTTGTCCTAATGCTCTTATATCTGATTAATCAGATGGTACCTTAGATCATCACAAATTTATGGATTTGTGATTGCTAGCTTTTCCATAGCCGTGTTCTCTACCACTCTCCATCAGAACATGATGGTTAGATTTCTCTTCCATATCCATATTTTCACCTATGTGGAAACCCAGTGATTAGTTTATTTGGTTAACCGTTATGTTTCATACTTTTGTTTTTAAATATTGGTTTTGGTATTCCTTTTTACGATGTGGGTTTTGATTAAAGAAACTTTCTAATAGTAAACCATTTATAACTCGACGAATTTCGAGGGCGAAATTCATTTTAAGGGGCGTAGAATGTAACACCCCGAGATTTTATGAAAAATATTCTTTTTAATTTCATTAATGTCTTGTGTTATACGCTACACCAAAAAGATCATCCACAACACACATCTCTAACCTGTCTTGAATTACACGCAATCGCAACCTTCCACGATAGCGTGTGATGTACGCAACACCGAGTTTCGCTAAACAACGATATGCTATTAAGGTATTATTAAAACTAGCCGTTATGATTAGTAATAACCACTTTTTGAAATTTTGTAAATTTTATTTTTCAAAATGGACTTCATTTATGGATTCGGAATATCGAAATTAGCTTAGGGTGAAATTTTGGTGATTTTCGGATAACTTTCATATTTTGATGAATAGTGAAAATTACTAAATTTTACTTAAAAACAACTTTTTCAATCGAAATAATTAATGGTGATAAATTATTAATTTTAGTGGTTTTAAAGTATATTTAGAATATATTTTTAAAATTTAATACAATTTTGGTCATTGTATGTAATTTAACATTTAAACCAATTATAAACAAGTGTCAATCTTTTGATAGTTATTATCTCTTAAAAACACGCCTTTTGTTTTGACGACGGGAATTAATTTTTAAATTAATTAATGCAACTGATATGTTTTTAATTTGGTAAAATAGAAATCATTTTTCAGTTCATAATATCAAATATATCATAGGCCTCATTTTTGGTATTTTTCTAAAAACTTTCAATTTTTGATGAATAGTGAAACCACTAAGTGGTAGTTAAAAAAAACTGAATTGTTCATAAAACATAATTTTACCACTTATGTGAGTGGAATTTCAAAATTAGAGAGACACGGTTGATGTCAGTATGTAAAATGTGGTTCAATGAGATGAAAATAATTTTTGGTGAATAGTAACTTTTTACTTTTATTTACCACGGTTAAAAGTAAATAGGGTCATTAAGGGTAAAAATGATATTATTATTACCCTAACACATGTCCAAATTCTAATGTATAAGTGTAATTCGACCAAAAACAAGCTTAGGAATAAAATATGACCATTTAGGACCACTTGGATTAGATTAGGACATTTATTATTATTTAATTCAAAGAAGAGTTAAAAGAGTTAAAATCAAAGTTTACTTAATACAACATTTTTAATATAGGGTTATACATAAGATAAATTAGAATATAAATATTCATTAGAAAGATAAAAATATTTCCTACATAATGGTATTTTATTTGTAATTTTTAGACATTAAATAATTTAATTTTTGTATGACACAACGATGATGCAGTAATTATCTTATTAATAAAATATTGAACAAATTGATGTTATAAATACTCAAATAAATATAATTTGAGACTTTTTATGAATTAAAATAATTTTATAGGTTAATTTGACATGTTAGTATTTATTTAATAAACTTTTTTCGAACTTCTCATTCTTTTAGGAGTTTCACAAAAATCAATTACTAAATAGTGTCAAAATTGACATAAAATAGTTTTCAAACAAATATTATATTATTAATTGTTATGTAATTCATAAAAATCTATGGTTCTCCAAATGACTTAGATAAGGTTATATAAATTAATCATAAACAATTTGGGGTTCGTTTGTCTTCTTATAGTAATTTTATTAACCTTATAGTGTAAGAACACAAGAAGACGCGATAAAAGTAAAATTATTTAACTTAATGTTATATCAAAATGATAAGGTTAAAATAGGAACCTAAACTTGTCTAAATTCTATTGGATGAGAGGATTTAGACCCATCCCCACCTTAGCCTAGAAATAAATCAATTTGGAGCTATTTAAAACCGAACATGACTTTATAATAAAATAATATTTTTAGTTATTCCAAAGGTGCCCCTCTCCTCCCTTATAAAAGGGATCCTCCTCCCTCTCTTCCTCACACAACTTTTAGCCTTCAAGCTCGGCCAACCCTTGGAAAATTATCTTCTCCACTTCCCTAGAAACATCTTAGAGGTTTTGGTATTCCTCAAAGACCAATTTTAGTGCCCTAAAAGTAGGTCTCAAAGAAGCACTTCAAAGAAGAGGTAATGTCCGTTACCGATTCTTTCATCTTTATTTCTTCTTCCACTTCTTCTTATTTAGTTGTTTCATTATGAAGTAATAACATCAGTATCACTCATATACTTATATGTTATTATAATTATGAATCAACCCTATTTCACCATGTATCCATCCTACGGAAAAAGAAATCACCGCGCGTGCGTACGTACAGAATATCGCCTCCACGCCGTGGTGTAATCTATTTTCCACCACTACCTTACTTGGATGGGTATAATGGTGTAAATAATGACTATATATGACTATTATAAAGTGATATTGATTCTGAAATAGTATACATACACTCCAATACAGTCCCACGATCATGAGAATGATATCATCGCTCGTGCATGCGTACGGACTACCGTCTCCACGACGCGATGAGATTCATTCTCCACTTTAACCATTCATGAATGATTATAAAGTATATATAATAAGTAATCATGAAATATATGAAATGGTAAATCTGCTTTATTTATGTATATATATATGTCCTCTGCTTACTTCCATTCAAGACAATAAGGAAAGGAAAATAGCGTTAATGCGTACGTACGGACTACCGTCTCCATGAACGGTGTGTTTCATTTCATTTATCTATCTATTATATATATATATATATACTGAATATATATGATATATAAATCATATTTTATATTCTGGAAGTAAGTAAATCATGATATAAGTAATAATAATGTCAAGAACAACAAGTCCAAACACCTACGATAAATGAATCAATTTTACCCAAAACACTCTTTAACATGGAATTTACAAAAGAACGGGTAATATAAAGTCATAAGTAAACCATATATGATATCATAACAATGAATATGATTCTGTAATAAGTAAATGACATTATTTAAATCATTATACAGGAGGTTCGGACACTTACAAAGCAAATCAGACATAAGGTAAGGGAATATATCACAATCTCATTTTATCCGAGATTGTTTATACTTTGGTATTTACTGGGGTGTATTTTATCATCCACATCCATGTTTCCTCAATATGTAATATTTATATCCTTCTACAATAGTTTATATACAATATTACCCTTCGGTGAGTTTTTAGTAAAAGATATGAAAGGAAGCTTTTGTCATTTTTCGTACGAGGTACTTTTTTGACTTTTCCGACAAAAGTACGAAGAATGTTTTTTTAACATATACGGCATGAATGTATTTTTAAAACATTATTTCCAAGAAGATTCCATTAAAAGTTTTCATGTTTACCTTTAATTAACTTCTTTTAGTTTAAAATTGTATGGCATGTTAAGAAAGGAAAATGTTTTTGAAGAAGAAAGGATATTTTCCTCAAGAATGGAGTTCAAGTTTTTAATCAAAATTATTATAAATCTAAGATAATAAAGGGTATTGTTTTTATCCCTATTATTACATTGATTTGATTATGTTGTGATGGAATTATTTTTATGAATTCCTTTATTGTATATGAATTGTTTTATGATGTCATGATGTTTAAGATTCCCATTTTTATTACATGGGTTATGCAATGATGTATTGTTTATGATTTTGTGGAACACATAAGAATGGTATCATTATGAGATGGGTGGTACCTATATATCCCTCCAATGCATTGGGTAAAGATTTTATATCTCATGAGATAGACATGGCTGGAATGGTAGGTTATACCGGTTCAGTGAAACAGGACTGAAACGAGGGTGGCTCGGTTCAGAAAGGGACTTTGTCCACTAAGATAATCTTGGCAATGAGTCTTGACTAACAAGAAATGATTCTCTATGAATATGTGTGTATTCCACAAAGTTTTATGTATTATGTTATGATTATTGTGATTACATTTCTCTGCCATGATTTATCCCATGTTATGAAATTATGCTCTCTTTTGCAGGTTAAGATTTCCAAAATGTTATGTTCTTATGAATATGATGTGATTGATATTTCTTTTGTTTACCCTTAATGAGCATTTGAGATCACCCTTTTATGTTTACTTTTCCCAAGGATATAAAGAAAGGTTTTAGGTATAAAAAAAGGGAAGATCTTTATGGGAGATGTTGAAGATCTTTCACCAGGATTAGAAGATTATACTCCGAGTTTCCAAAGACACTAAACTATTACGATCCTTGTGTGTGTGTTTTTGTTATGTACTATGTATTTTAAAAATGTAATGTAATGTCAATGTACGTCAAGCTTCGGGTCTCTACACGAAGTATTGTTCAATCAGCAATATATGGATTCAGAGGTCCATCATGAATTATTTTCAGACCCCTTTTTTACTTTCTTATGAAACATCACTTCTAAGGAGTTGATGATGGAAAACACTTCATCATGGGAATCCAATGTAGGTTTGAGAAGGAGAAAGAGTTGAAGGAGAGAATGGGGTTTGAGAGAACAAGATTTTGATTTCATGTGTAAACGGCTAATGCGAGGAAAGAATTAAAATACAAGGGTTTTTTTTTATAATTTTGGGATTTCAATAGACACTAAAAAAAACTCAGTAATTTTTTTTGAAAATAATCCGCCCAGTGAATAAAAAAATAAAATGAAATCTGAGTTATTGTGGTGAAATCGAAATAGGTAGTCACGATATCATCAAAATGGTGTGATGGTGCAACCCTATCATTAAGACAATAGATTTAAGATATTAATTGTGAGACCTTCAGACTGAGACATTATGGTTGAGACAATAACATTAAGATAGAAACTATCAAACTATAAATCATGAAACTATAAACTATGAAATATTAAGTGTGAGACAGAACTAAAAGGCAATAACTCTGAAACTGTAAACATTTCACTTAATGATTATCATCCCTAGTTAATGTATGATTTAGTTTATCCTTTCATAATTTAATGGTTTAGTGAATACACTAGAATGGTGAAGTTTAGTTTTAATGAATTCCAATGTGATATCACCTTTTTTATAATGATCACTTAAAAAGTGATTCCTTGAATCAATATTTTTTATTGGAATGTGAAAAAAGACTATTTGAAATGTTAATAGAACTTATAATTTAACAATTTTTTGGTATATGCCTGAATTGATATCCTAATTATTTTAATGTGTGTTTCATCCAAAAAGTTTATCCACAACAAATACAGGCATCTATGTATTCATATTAGACAGTAGATATTGAAGAAATTTTTTTTTTCATACTACACCATGATACTGGAGACTTTCCCAAAAGGTGACACATTCCAGAGGAGCTTTCTATATTTTACTTACTACCACAAAAATCAGAATATCAATAGATAACTAAGTCAAATGATGTATTCTTGGATAAAATAGTCCAAAATTTGTTGAATGGTTGAGTTATTTGAAAATCATTTTAACAACATTTAAATGAGACCCTTCTGGGTTTTATTGAAAACATATACATATGAAAAAACAATTTATAATTTCTGGCCGACTAGCAGTTATGTAGATTAAACATCCAATCATTCCTATATATGTTTTTTGATCAAAATATTTACCATTTTCATCAGGATCCAACATACAGGTAGTGATCATTAGTGTATCACTACATTTAGTTCTATCAAAGATGAAATGTGTTAGAATATCTTTAGTATAATTCCTTTGATTTATTATAATAATTTATTTTTTTTGAAAAATTTTATATCAAAGAATTAATTTTGTCCCACCCATTAAAGTCATGTAAGATTCACTTTTCATCTTCTTTGAAAAATATACACATAATGAAAATTTTGATGATCCAAAATTAATATCATCCACAATGATTTTAATAACTAAGACATCGTTAGAAATTCATTTTATAAAAATAGTAGGATTAGCTATACATTTTGTAAAAAAATAGAAAATAAAAAAACTACTTAATCTATAATACCAAGATCATGGAGATTTTTTTAAAACATTTTAATATTTGTTAGTTTAAAAATATGATTTTAAAATTGATGGTATGTAAAACCAACGTGTTGTTCATCAAAAACATCCTCAACTATAAAACCATTTAGGATTGAACTCGTGACATCCAGTTTTTTAATGTGTGAAATTGAGATGTGATGCATATAAAATCAAGATTATAATGGATTTAAATCCTGATATAGGTGAAAAGGTTTCTTTATATTCAAGTCCTTCTTGTTGAATATAACTTTGTGCGACAAATCTAGCTTTGTTACTACCTATATTACCACTTTTTCCTACTTTGTTCTTGAACACCTATTTAGTGCCAATGGTCATGGTGTCTTTGGGTCTATCCACAATTTTCCAATCATTATTCATTTCAAACGTATTTAGATCCTATTGCATGGAAATCACCCAAAATTTATCATTGATAGCATCATTGACAATTTTAGGGTCAAGCATTGATATGAACACTTGATGTTCAACCAGATATCTAAGAGAATATCCAATCTGTGTCACTTTATCTAAATCTCCAACAACATACTCTAAAATATGGTTATTAAGGGTTTTAATAGCTCTAGAACAAGATGGACTAGTAATTTTAGGTTTTTCAATAGGTTTGGGTTCAGTATGGATTGAATCTAGAGTATTTGTAGAACTGGATGTTTTAACATATTCCTTCAAAAGATGGTGAGAAGAATTATCATTTATGTTCATATTTGAGATATCATCCTCAAGATTATATAGGGAGGTCTTGGGTTCATTTGGATCTATTTCATCAAATTTGGCATGTACAGACTCATCCACTAATTTTGTTATCCTATTTTAGACTATATAGTCTTTACTAGAGATTGAATATCCTAGAAAAATTAATTCATCACTCATGGATGCAAACATATCATGATTATCCTTATTAATAAAATATAGACCTTGCAACAAAATAATTTCATGTAATTATCTTTTGGTTTTCTAGCGATTCACAACTCATAAGGAGGTATTTTAATAATGGGTTTGATTACCACTCTATTAATAGTATTACATGTTGTATAGACAGCTTAAGCCTAAAAAAATAAGTAAGTCATAATCACTATGAGTTGTTCTAGAAATTTCATGTATGGTTATATTTATTCATTATCCAACTCTTTTTTGTGGAGGTGTCCTAGGGGATGAACGGTTATGATTATAGCTATTTTGTGAACAAACAGATTCAAACACTTTGTTTTAAAAAGCACAACCTTGTTTAGAACATAGATATTTTATCATAAGTAAACTATGATTTTCTACGGTCCTAGTATATGTGGTAAAATGAGAGAAAGATTCACTTTTGTGATCGGAGAAAAAGTTCCAAGTTTACCAAGAGTATTTATCTATAAGAACATAAACATAGTTATTCTCATTTAAACTAGAAAATATAGGTGGTAAAAAGAAGTACATGAGCACTAACTCAAGAGGTTGGGATGTTGAAACATCTTTCTACAGTTTGAAATATATTTTGTGTTTTTTACTATTTTGAAAAGTATTACAAACACTATTAATTGGAAATCTCATGTTTGGGTAGTTCTGTGACTTAAAAATTTCAAATAATCATTATAAGGGAATTCATCTTGATGTGTCTTAGTCTTCTGTGCCAAATCCAAGACTCCTTTTGAATACAATTTAGCATGATACATTTTGAGAAACTAAGGAATCGAAGTTAGCACAATAAACATTTTAATTTCTAAAAGCTAAAAATATTAGATCATCTTTAATGTAAAAAACATTATAATATTCATCATAGAAGTTAACAAGAAATCCAACATAAAATAATTATGAAATTCTATGTATACTATAATTCATTCAATCAAAAAATAGTAATTTATAAATTAAAACTAAGTTAGAGTTACCTATATGTCCCAGGACATGTATTTTTTTCTTTATCATTGTCATCAAAACTAACTTGCCCGCCATCGATCATTCTTATATTCTTAAATCATGAGTAATATTTTTTGAAGTGCCTTGAACATCCATTTTCCATGTACCATAAGATTTTATAGGAGTTCTTTAAGTATATTTCCTTCAATATAATCGAACATAAACAGATTTTGGTAACCATATTTTTTTGTGTCCAGTAACATTAGAAATTAGTACATTAGGAACCCACATCTACTTTATGGGTTTATTATAATAATTACATATCATATTTGAAAATAGTATTTATTTTCTATATAAAAACTATAATTAATAAAATATTTTCTAGAACTAGAAGTAGGTACATAATATTCACTTTTATGTAGAAAAACATATTTTCCGTATTTATTTACAAACATGTTTTTGTGATATTTTTTCACGGGTTAGTAACATATACCAGTAGTGAATCTAGGGGAATTTTTTTACCAATAATTTGTGTAATACAAGCTTTTCCATTTTTAAATTCCTCATGGTCCTTTTTCCATTTCTCATTAGATAAAACATGTTCACTATTATCTTTGAGTAATTAAACAATTTTATCCTTCTCTACAGACATCTCAGATTTAACAGTAGTGGTCATGTGATGTTGTTTCATTAAACATTTTTTTATGTGTTATCTAATTACATGTGGATTATATCATTTGGAAGTGTTCAAAAAAATTTCTAATTTATCATATTTTTAGAGTCACTTTCTTCTCCAGAATAATATGAATTTTGTATAGGAGACGCAAAGGGTACCTCAGATGTGTTTTTCATAAATCGCATATTGTCTTCTCTAGATTTATCATCATCTAAAGACTCATTTCCACTTAAGATATCTTCAAAAGAACTCTAATATTTCTTCTTGTCCTTTTTTGTATATTCTATCTTTAACCTCATACATCTTCTTATATTTAGATTTTGACAATCATCTTTTACATACCCCTTTATATTTTATTTATAATAGACTATTTCTTCATATTTGTCAACTTATTTTACAATCCTTGTTCTGGTTTCCCTTGTTATCATATCTTCCTTTGAATATAGGATTTCTGATAAATTAATTTCCTCAATAAATTTTCATAAATGGTCTATCTAATTAATCCATTTCCTCGTAACTTTATAGTGATGATTGTTCACTACAAGAAATTTCTCCATGGACTTTTAATATATTCTATTCCTTCTATTTATAGGTAGTAGTCTTAAATTCCCCAGATTTACTTTTCACTTCATCCACATCTTCTTTATTGGTTTTAATTCTTCCTTAGACATCATCAACTTCCCTATTATCTCCTTTAATGTAACCATTATAATGTCAAAAGATTCTAAAATTGATTCAAATTATCCTCTCCATAAATCTGGTAAACATCTGAGTAATCTCATAATTATCTCCTTGGCAAGAACATCTCTTACTAGAGAGATCACTTTGTTCAATGCTTGATTAAACATGCATTACATGTCAAAAATAGGCTCTCCAGGATTCATTTTAAAGTTATTATAATTAATATTATATGTGTTAGGTCTCATTTCCTTAATAATAGTTGTTCCTTTAGGTGTAATAGGAAAAGTATCCAAAATTTTAGGTGTTTTTTATAGTTAGAAATTAAGTTAAACTCTTCATCCCATATTGAAAAACATATTACGTTCATGGATTTGAAATTATTATTATAATAAGCCTTAGTTAGGTGATCCCATGTGTGCTTATCTGTAGCAGGAATCAAATATTCATCTATAATGGAAGACCAAATCTCAAAATTTATAATTTCTATGTGAATATTCATTTTAATTTCCCATTGTGCCTAATTTGTTCCATTAAAAATGGAGGTCTATTCGTATAAGAACCTTCTAATTTATTATCAATGATAAAAAAAATTCTCTTATTGAAATATAAATTTATAACTAACAGAAATTTAATGATCATTATAACAAAACTAAAATTACAGTTCAAAAGTATTGTAAATAAATTTAAAAAATACATTTTTTCAAACAGGGATATTAAAAACTCATCTAAAGCAAAATGCTGGTTAGAGTATGACACTCAATAGGGAAGGTGAATTGATTTCCATTAAAAAAAATTTGTTAAAAAATGTATTTAAAATATTCACCCAATTAATAATAAAAAAAGCCATTTAACCAGCGGTGTAAAATTATATTAGATTGAATTTTCACATAAACTCTCAAAATATTGAATAATGTACCGTTAAAACAATATGAGATATTGATACAAATTTTTAAAATAACATAATAATGAAAAACTATTGGAACTACTATCCAAGACAAACTATCAAATTTAATTTTAGTTTTCTGATATATGGGTTAAAATAGAGAAAGAATAAATTGAATGACAAAGTGGATAAAACAAGTGGTTAAGTATCAAGATTATACTTAATACAATACACTTGGTGATCACCTAACACCAAGAATTTTTTATTAATGAACATGATCCACACCCTTGATAGTGGTTAAAAAAAGTAAAAAATATTGTCTATGTCATAAGATATATTTATTGTTCAACGTGGGAAAACAAACAAACATGTCACACAATACCGATTCCATAGTTCTATGTGGGTGAATCAATGAGTAGAAAGATATTTGAGTTTGTTTATCCAGTATCCTCCATTTTAATACAGGATACAATGTTTGTTTTAATACAGATACACACACTACTCAAAAATTAATAAACAAGTACACAGTAGAGCAATGATAATGAGAAAGGATTAGAAATTCTATGAGTGTTGTTCTATGCAGCTATAGACTTGAATGATATAGATGATGTGATTTTCAAGTCCCCTGGTAAAAATAGAGTATTGTGAGTCTTGTGTTCTGGTTTCCATTTCAATTACATGTGTATTTTATCTCTTGTTTTTCTAAGATTTGGTGCTGTAAGAATATTTGAGGTTCGGATCTAAAATAGTTTAGAAAACATGAATCGAGAGTTCATCATGTGCTCTTTAGAGCATGGATGTTCTCATATCCTGTGTGTAGTTAACATTAAAAAATATCACGCACCTGTTCCACACTTTTTTTTATTTTAGGTTCATGTATAGGAGCTGAAATGATTTAATATATCTACACCCTATACCTCATACTATCTACTGATAGGGTTTCAAAAAAAAATTATTATATTAGTGTAATTAAATTACTCAAATATGTTCGTTAGAAATAACATATAAATTTAATTGAAAATAACCAAGAAATGGTTATGTATGGAAGGGTTTCATAGTTTGTCTTGAAATGGTGTTACAAGAAATGGTGTCTTCTCCTCTTCCATTGACTAGTGAGGTAGTCATGGTGAGACTATCATGGTTCCATAGTTTCAATGAGATCTAGAACCGGTAGCATATATTTAGTGTTTGGTTCATTTCAAAAAAAGAAAATGGTGTCTTGGAAATCATAGCATGGAAACAGTGTCATGTCCTTTGTGAATACCAGGAACTGGTTTTGGTGTATGAGTCATGTTGTCTGGTTTATAGTGTCAGGATTACATAGTAAGGGTTACTGTGTATGGGATACGATGTTAGGGTTATAGTTTCAATGACCTTTCCAATATCCAAAACTGGTTGAAAACATATATTTTCTATTACTTATCCAAATATGTCTAAACATTAATAATCAATAATATTAATATAATGGAATAAGAATTAATAATTAGTATAATATAACATATTATATCACGTTAAAGAAAAGTTGACAATGTCTATACATGAGTTGGGATATTTTAAACATGATTAACATGATTTGTGAGCATTAAAACATGAGGAGTCCAATATAAATATTCATCATTATATTTATCTTTACCCAAATGTCTTTTCCACTTGACCAAAATTTTATTAGAACTATCTTAATTAATTATTCATCTCAGGGGAAACCATATCTTCTATTTTCATACGATATCATATTTAGGATCATTTTCCACCATCCATGGGATTATTTATATCATATTCCCAAACATTTTATAATTAAAACATAAAAATAGATGTTTAATTTACAATATTCATCATTTTTCTATAATATATTTGATATATTTGAATAGAATTCATATGTAACATCTTCATAAATTCATTATGATTTATTCAAATTATTATTTTCACTACTTTTATATAAGTATCATTATATGATTTGATAGATGATATTTCTAGATTCACATGATCTCTAAAACCACTAGCTAACTATGAATGTAAACAAGGTTCATAATTTAATGTTATGGTCCCTCAAGTGATAACTATAGAGACCCATTATTTTAATACATAGATATTTTATCTTTTTTAAGAATATTTATTACATTACACAATGAAATTCTAAAAAATATAATAGTTTAGTTTATCAGGAAAATTAGAAACATAAACGACATTTAAATACATGGGATACATCTTCTCAAACTATTTTCTTCATAACTAGCACACATTATAGATATATCATATATAATAAATTTCTTCATAACTTGGGTAAAGGAATTATAAGAAATCATGATATTAAATTCTCATTAAAGGTTTGATATTTATATATGTATTCAAAAAATGAGCGTAAGTATATGAAAACATAAGAATAGAATTTTAAAATTATAAACTGCATATCAAATAACATAAAAATGAGTTATGGTATAAACATTGGTAGTTCGTAAGACATTAATCATAATGGAATAAATGAACTTGATCTATGAGAGCATAAAATTTTCATAAGACTTATAGTTTTGTCATTCACATGAGTATATAAAATCATTTCCATATTAGTAAATGATCACATCCAAAGATATAATATTGGAGTGGGTTCACTCCACAGACCATGAAATTAGTCATGGTTCATTATCAAGTCTGTCATTGTTGAAAATTTCTCTTAATGATCTATGTTAAATCTCTATTCTAGTAATATCGATCTCATGAGATGGAAATATTCACCCATTGAATCGAAGGAAGATATAGGATTCACCAATCTCAAAATAAAAAAAATATTTATTTGTTCCACAAGATCATTACTATTAATAATATCATATCTCATTAAATTAAGTGGGTTTCATAAACATTTCATCATATAATTACATATTGAAAAGAAATAGTTTCCATAATCATTTAATAATTTCATAATAACATATCTCATGAAAATAAGAATGATTCACCAGAATATCATCATGGTATAAACTACAGAAGAGAAAATAGTTACATAAACATCAAGAAATTATAATAAAAATTATTTATAGAAAAAATATGAATGGTATTCTTGTTTCCCATCCCATTAAAGTCCTATGTAACATCAACAAATTACATCTCAGATAGAAAATTATTTTGAAATATCATTGAACACATTACATAAAGGAAGATGCCATTTGAAATATGAAGAAAAAATTTCAGCAATATATATATATATATTCCTTTTCATTGAAGATAAATTTTAAAAATTATAATGGAATATTTAAATCAATTACAAGACATTATGTTGGTGAATTGAGTACACATTAAAAATAATACTCATTACACATTTTTAGAAGACACATAATGAAATTGCTTTGTAAATAATATAAGGAAACATTTGAATTTTTATAAAAAAGTAAATCATTGATAATAATTAATTTAATAAATAATTAATTTTATATTGAAAAAATTTAAGAGAACATGGTTTCAGATGAATATGTATCTCAGACTGAAGAAATTAAAAAAATGGATTTTATTAAAAAAAATATCAATTATTTTATGTACCAAAGACTATTAAAATAAAAATACTACATGAAAATATCATGAATACATTTTGTAAAATAATATTCAAGTGTTTATTGAGATATGGGACATAGTACATTGTTATTGGAAACATGATAATAATCAATCCAGATACAAGATAAGATTTTAGAATAAATTCATTCTCACTTTGGTTGAATTTAATCAAAATCCCAATTAAATAATAAAAACAAATTAATCATAATCATTTCATGAGGATAAATAATTTCATGATATAATATTTCAATGTCATTTTATATACACCTCATAAAATAATATTGGTGCACAATATAACATAAGTCACATAGAAGGAAAATAGAGACAAAAATCCTTCACCTTATGTCTTGACTTCATTCATAAAAATTAAAAATCACTTTATAATTAATATTATATTTTTTCAAATCTATTATATAACCCTATAGTATATTTCATACAAAATTTCATTCACTTATGTTATTTTAGAACACATTTATTAACTATGTTTTGATAATGTAACATTTCATGAAATAACCATAGTGTTTTTTGTGTATTTTGAATTTTTATATTTTGTCCAAAAACATTGATCAAGGTTAAATAATTTCCATAATGTTATCCAGGATATAGATATCATATATATTCATTATACATGTATTTATATCATTTTTTAAAAGTTATAGATTTAAAAGAAATACATCACTCATGGAGATGATAGGTTATTCATACACATGAAAGTTGTTTCTAAATTCACAGAATATAGAACAAGAAACAATTAGATGATATATTATCATTACATAATCACATTTATGTAATATATATATATATATATAATATTTTCATTAACCTCATCCATATTACCTTCTATATAATGCATGGATAAATCAAGTTTCTTTGTGTGGCGGTAGTATGTTCTATAATTGAGTGATGTGATCATATTCACAAAAAATAGAATGTATGAAGTTATATTTGATATAATAGAAATGTAAGTACAATAATATCATAAATATCATATATAAATATTTAATAGATAATTATATCCATCTTTTATAGGTGTTAATAGAGAAATGATTAATATTAGTTTACAAGTTAGTAGTCCTCCGTACACATGAAGAATGCATTCACAACCCATTTTATGGATTCAAATCTTATTGTAGGTTATTATATTATGATAAAAAATCTATTTTTATTTAATATAAAAAATTATTATATTAGCATGTTATAATAATAATTCATGGAGGTGAATGAAGAAATACAAAAAATCCTCATTGATGAATATTACCTCTTTTTCGAGTATCCTCATTAGGATTTATCCAAAAGAATATATACGTTTAATTTATATCTGAACTATGGATTATAAGTTTAGAGAAGGTATTTTGGGAATATATTTTGGTAGGTATTGCTTAAAAAAGTGTTTTATGGGGTGAAGATGAGTTTAGATGGGGTGACCTTTTATATGTTTGGGGATTGGAAAACTTTTAATATTTTAAAACGATTCAATCATACGCATGTTTATATTAACCCAAAATCCTCAAAAATGTAAATTTATAGAAACTAAAATAGTCATGGTAGATATTTTCCACGAAAATTGGTCTTGGAAGAATTTCTAGTTCATTTTAAACACATATATACTTAGTTTAACCCCTGATAAATAATATCTGTACTTTAACAATGGAACAAAATTTTACCATTTTGAGTTTAATTATGGTTAATCTTTAAGATAAAAAAATTATAAATTATAAATTATTCCAATTGAATTTATATAATCCATTAATAAAAATTCAATTCATATAAAGGAAAAAATATAATTTAATACAAATTTCAAAGATATGATTTGGATGCAATTTTTTGAATAGGAAATTGTTTAACAGTTTTCAATGTTTTTATATAATAATTAAATAATAAAATTATTATAGTGAGATAAATTGGATTAATATATATACAATAAAACATATGTTTCATTATATCTCAATTAAAATATTGTGTAAAATTAAAAATTATTTAAAAAAAGGACGATTTTAATTAAAATTCAGTATATTAAAATATTCATAAAAAATGAATCTTTTTAGAAAAATACCTATAATTCACCAAAAGGTAATTATGATTTTTTTTTAAAAATAATTTCATTTTATCATATTATATTTCTAAAATTTCATGAAGTAAAACAAATATATTTTTTTTAGGAAATATTATTTTTGAAACATGTTGAGACTTATATAAAAACATTTACCTTTTATCAATATGTTTACATTATATAAAACCATTCTACGTAAAATTTAAAAATTATTTATTTATATTCAAATCGCTAATTTGTACATCTATGTTATGATGGGAATGATTTATTAATAACAGTAATAATATATCCCAATTTCATTGAAACTCAATGTTGTGTGTATTGTAAGCTATCCCAGGGATGCGTGTAACACAAGACCAAATTTTTGTTTTTTCTACCAAATGAAATAAAAATTAATTTATTTGGAAAAATAATTATTCATAATTGCAGAGTTTGTTACATTCTAGTTTAATTAAATTGAATTTATCCATAAATTCATCACTCCTATACAAAAAAATTAGGATACTTCCACCTCAAAATATCCTCATGTTCCCATGTGGCATTCTCAAATTGGTGGTTTCAACACTAAACATTGAATGGATGAGTTATCTTGTATTTTTGAAAATTAAATGTATTTAAATATTCTCCAATAAAATTTCATCATAACAAATATGTTTCTCCAATGGTATGACCATTGAGTTTATTACATGTGTAGGGTCAAGTATTTATATCCTCAAAAGATATATATGGAACTCATCGAAGATATGAGAAGCGTTATGTGGAAGATCCAATTAATAGGTTACCATCCCAATACAATAATGAATTTAAAAGGGATCGATATACATAGAGATTACTTTCCATTTCTTCATGAATCACACAAACTTATTCCATGTAGAAATTATTAGAAACACATTGTATCTTAGATCAAAATCTTTATCGTGTGGGCGATAAGCAGTATAAATTTTATACTAACATTATGCTAATATGATTTTTTTCTAAATGGATATATCCTATAAATTTTCTTAATCTATCTCAGTTCCTAATATAGTTATTTCTAGAACTATATTCTAGAAATTTGGAGATCTAAATTTTTTTCTATTGAGGACTTCACAAGGAGGAATCTAAATGGTTCAGTGAAACCAAATATTTTTAAAAAACTGAACAATAGGATGGTGTTGATCCATAACTCATTTGAAATATAAAAAACAAGATCTAAAAATTTCTTTTATGGTTTTATTTTTTCTTTTACACATAATTTTTATTTTATGATGATATATAATTCGAAAACTCAACTATGCATTAAGAGATTACTGAGGGCTACACCAAAACATTTAGGAAAACCATAAACCCCAATTAGACATAATGGAATGTGGTTCTCAAAAAAAATATACGAATTCCCTAATGTGCATCCTGTAATTCATATAATTATATAATTCTTCGTTGATGGCACTAATGTGTGCTAAATTAGTAAGTAAATTTACATTAACCCATATAGAATTATTCCATTTAGTCATTTGGGGGAAATGAAAAAAAATCCATATTATTGTTTTCCAATTTACATTCCGGTATGGTTCATGGCTGAAACACCCCCTTAGACTTTTATTTTTGAATATTAAAATAAATTCATACCAAGCACCGAGATAAAACCACTATGATATATTTCTTTATACCATACCAAAAGAATTATTTTCTTCAAACAACTAAACTTCATCATATTTCCAGGGTTAATAGAGAATCAAGAACTATGTGCTTCATATAAAAATTCCTTCTTTATGTATAGTTCGGACAGAACACATAAATTTATCCTAAAACATATCATTCTGTCACAATAAATGTTAAACTCAAGAACATTTCTAGTATTCTATTACAACACTAAAACATAATTTTATGCTTCTTTAATAATTGCATTGATAGAAGGTTGAATATTCAATTAATATAGATAATAATTTTCCCCATCTGTCGAGATTTACATATACATCATTTTAAAATTATGAAATATATTATCTTTTGGTATCCTCATCATGGGAAATCATGCATGATCCTTTCAACTCAAATCATTTTTCACCTTGTTTATTTTCTAAGGGTTGTATTGTATTGAAAATTCATAATCATTAATCATCCATGGCCATATTACATAGAGCATGTTTAACTCCTTATGTGTGAATATATTATTAAGTATTTTTTTATTAGTATACAGATCACACTTTTCTCCATAACGAGATTGCATTAATATTATTAATTAAAAAACAAACACAACTATCTCTAAATCCTATGATGGGTAATTTTACTTGTGAATATTGAATTTAAAAGAGGCATGATCTATAACTATTTCATTTTACAAAATAACACATTCGAATCCCTTATTGTTTGTGTATATATAGATTAAAAACTATTCTACACTACAAGGTAATGTATGAATTGGTGTGATGACTAATATTCACTTCAGTTCCATGAAATCTTCCTTACATTCATCTGTTTAAAGGAACTTGTCTCCATTCTATGTTAAACGGTAGTGGATTATATATTCATGTAAAATTTTCAAAAAACCCATCAATAATATCCATCTAAACCATGAAATCTATAGATCTCAGTTATTGTGAATGGTTGTTGGAAGCATCTATTTTCCTTGTATCTTTGATAGATATACTGATAAACCATATCATAAGATTATATGACCCAAAAAATTAATCAATTTTTAGTTAAAATTCAATCCCTATAAATTGTTCATATTATTCTCTCCTTCCTTGTGGTCTTTAGAACAATTATCATGTCGTATTCATGCCCGTATGTTCTATTTGAATAATTTACAATATTTCTTATTAATACTATCACAAACTATTTAGAGCGATCTATAAGGATTCTATTCATCAAATACATGAGGATCGTGGGGTAATTAGTAAGATTGAATTTCCTAACTATATATTTATTTTAGATATACCATCTATGGAATGTTTTATTTGTTATATACTCCTTTGTGACCCTCAATTTATGATATCTAGAATAAAGGTCAATCATCGTAACGTGTTGTACTCTATGGAGTTGACCAAGTCATCAACATGGGGAAGAATATACATATTCATAATTGTGATATTTTTTAGCTCCTCATAATCAATTGAGATTCATATAGACCTATATTTGTATTTTAATAAAAAGTATAGATTCACCCCACAGTGACACACTTGACCAAATGGATTTTCTTCTTAATTTCGTACAGCTCAATCAGGGTCACTCTATAGGGATTATTTGAAATTTTCATGGCACTAATTATGACTTCTATTGAGTAAAAAACATCACATTTTTGTGTAAGGGATATGAATATTTTTCATAAATTCATTAATAAATTATTATAAATATATCATATCATCGATGTGATTTTAATCCCAAACTATTTGACACAAAAATACCTTTTGAATAGGAATTATCACCCATATGATGGATGTGATATCCATCACACATTTATAATTATCATCACATTGATGAATTATTATAGGTTGCATTGGAAAATTAAATTTAACTTCCGTTACTAGAAATTTGATGTGGTATTTTTGTAGACAAATACAATTCATACCTAACATTACATCAAATTCAAGAAAAGGAATAATTATAGGATTTATAGGAAGAACCTTATAACAAAATTAAACTGGATAAAAATCATTTATTTGAGATGTGATTATAATAACATTTGGTATTATTAATACCAATTCTATATCTAATCATTTGGGTGGAAGCTTGATTCAATTATCAAATTATTCAGATATGAATGAATGGGTAGATCAAGAGTCAAATAAGACATTAACAGTTCTAGATTGGATGATATGTGTACCTTTCACCAATTAATTATAACACCCCTCGACAAAAATAGTGATCACAAGAGATTTAATAATTTCCATTTGATTAATAGGTTTCTGACATCAATCAACATCATTATCCCTCATGTTTGGGCACTAGCTTTAAAATGTGCATTTTCCTTACACATGATGCACTGAATTGTGGGTGGTGTATTTTGATCCACATTATCTCTATTCACATCATTATATAACTTCATTCCATAACATAAAAAATCAATTTTTTGATGACCTTCCTCTCCACCAAATAAACACTTACTAGTCCCTTTAAGGAAATTTCCACCCTTCTTCTTCCCATATTTTAGAATTATAGAAATATCTTCTTCTTCTCTCCATGTTTCGTAGATTTTCATTTAATGTCCATCTTACTTTTTGACTCAAAACCAATATATTTATATGAAACCTTGACCTCCATTACAACCATCATAGAACATGAATATTATTATATCTACTAATGTCTTTTATTGACAATTCCCTTCAAAGAATTTGTTACAAGACTCTGAAGATTCAATCAACCCTACTTTCTGGTCAGATGACATTACCCAAATTGTATCTAACAATTCAAGTAAAATTTACCTCATATGTACCAATGTTTTTATCATCATTATTAGCTCAATGAACTATATATATATATTTTTTAATAGAGATTAATTGGAATTTACATATTGAAAAATAAATTATTGAACTATACCCAATACGTGGAGTCAATTTCACCATCTTTCCTTGTATTATTGTAATGATTTGACCACTAATTGGATTCACCTTTCAAATAGAATTCAACTAAATTTTTTTTCATGTTCCAAATAATTTATAATGTTACACGCATTTTTAGTGGTATTGATCCCTTTTTTATAAAATAGTGGATCAAATAACCCACTAAAAAAATGTGGATGTTGGCTTAGGATGAACTCAATAGAGTACTGTTCTATCCAATTTTCATTTACAAGTCCATCATGGCACATAACATTAGAATGTTTTATAAGAATAAAAAGGATGTTTTATAATGTATCTCCCATACCGTTTAGACTCTCAAGAATATAATCATTGCATTTTTTACCACACTCAGCGTTTACATGATTCAATTGGATTCCAGGAAGTGACTAAAACCAAAAATCATAATGTAAGAAACAATAATCACACTAGGGAACCACATAACCATGAGGAAAATTAATGCATTTTCTGCCACATTATTTAATAACAATATTCCTAGTTGTTGCATCCATTAGACTAAAAAAATGTAAAACTATAAAGGAAGAATAATTTTTGTGGGAAATAATATAATAATAAAAATAATTTTGGATATGTCCTAAATTATAAAATCTTTTTTGAACCCATGGAAATTTAATTTCATCTCATATTACAATGGATTATCAATGTTTTTCACAGATTATATCTTTTTATTCACTATAATAGTTATTCAAGAGAATGTAAATTAACGAAATCTTATCAACTATGATTGTCTACCCAAGAGTTCAGTCCTTGGTCAATTTATCATGTACCATGTGAAGATTGATACTTTACTCGACTACGATTTTCCATGGTGATTACCTAAAGGGGAATAATTTTCCACAACATTGTCCACATTCTAGTTTTTAGTCAAGGATAAAATTTATAGGAATCAACACAGTCACCTCCTTTCAAAAATTTTAACGTTACCTTATACATATAATTATCCCCTTTATTTTTTTTCAAATTTTTCTCTATTCCTAATATCAAAAAATTAACAACACCTTCTGTGATAAAAATTTAAGAAATTAAAAAAATAAAATAAATTATAACATTAGATGAAAATTCAATACATTTAATAATAATATATTCCCCAGCCTTGAAGTGTGTTTGTTTATTTAGATCCTAGATATATATTCAACACATTTCATGTAATATTTTCAATATATCCCAAAATGTCGATATCTCAGTTTAACCTTCACAAACATTTAATAATTAATACTTTTATCCATAACCTAAGGAAAATTTATGTGTTAGAATGTCTAATCTAAAATTCTTAGTAAGGTTAAACATGTTATATAACAATCATTGATCATATGGAATCAATAGATAATTATAATGGAATGATATTATGATCATAAATTTTGAATTTCAAAACCAATCAATAAAATATCATCATTATTGAGTCATTAAATATGGATTTTTTATTTCAAAATAAATTCATCCTACGAGTGGGTAATTAACATTAATAAATAATGAACCATGAGAGTACATAATAAGAATATGTCATTGTAATTGTGGAAAAATCATAATAATAGAAAATAATTAATTAGTGATGCCTCACTCCAAAGAATATCATAGTGGGCAGCGTCTAAGAGTTGAAAAAGTTCACTCCACATTCCATCATTTCCACAGCCAACGTTCACTCCTATGACTATCAAAGTGGATAGAGTACACTACTAAACTGGGATCAATCCCAATTATATTCAATATTATCTCTTGAAATATGAATAATTACCTAATTCATTTGATTTATTTAATTGACCTACTCTTCACTTAATGAAAACCATGTATATGTGTTCCACATAGTCATAAATACAATCATCATTTAAACATAGCATTACTCATGTAAAAGATGTGGGGCTCCTAATAATTTTATAATTTCATAATTATATTCCATCAATACAATTAACACAGAAGAAATATTTAGATCATATACCTATTGAAGCATTAGAAACATCAATATATGTTTACATAGATGAAAAATACCTCTTAAATTTCATTTGAATGTTTTTTAAAAATATAGGATTGTATCATTTCACATAGGTATCATGGAAACAATATTTATGGACTACCAAGAAAATTATTTTATTTGAAAATAACTTTTGAAAATTTTTAATGATTATTCAAATAATATTATAGTTATGATAATAAGAAAATTTATTCATTCGGTAAATTTTAAAATAAATATTCCCTTCACCATTTTGGTAAAAAGTCCAAATGTACCACGTTTGGAAATTTAAATGAAGATTCATTTTAATACATTGATATAATGTCAAATATAGATTAAAATCACATAAATTAGTTATTTCATAACAAATAAAATCAGGAAATCATTTTAATGAATATAGATATGGAAGAAAAAGATTTTCATTTATAGTGGAAATAAGGTTTTCTTTTCTTAAAAACCATTTATCGATCTTTTTAGGAATCAAATAGTAGAAAATATATGGAAAAACTGAAAACCATAGATATATAAAAATGGTAATAAAATATTTGTGGTTTAAATATTAAGCATCAAATAATTTACTCAATATAAATTTAACATATACAATATTGAAAAGAAATGATTTTGTAACATGAAACCTTAACTCATGTCCTAAATTTTTTTCATACATGCTTTTATGTTAATGTGTTAAAAATTTATATTTGTTATAATTATACATTAAAAACATATTAACACTTTTATAATAATATATAATTCACTTATAATTTACAATTACTAATTTATCAATAACATTTCATTAACGTCATTATTCTGGTGAAAATTGGTCCGAATTACATAATGATTTCAGTTAGACAATTAATGTCCAACCACATTGGTTATGGTTTCCTCATATATAGAGTCATGATCTTGTTATAAATAATATTTTTATTCATTATATATTCTTTTATAACCATTCATATAACGTGGTGATTAAAAATTAATAACATCACTTCATGAAGATAATTGTCCATTAGTATGCATGATCTTTGATTTCATTTTCTAATTGATGGAAATTTGGATTTAAATAAAAATATGTATTTATAGAATAATAATAAGAAATTATATATATCTTTTATATTAATTTAATCAATCTATATGATTGCCTATGTATTCCTAACAAGAGAAATTAATCACATCATTTTTTGTAGGTGGTATTCCAGATGTATGCAAGACCTACATTATAATTTGATGATGGATTGAAATGATGTAGAAAATGGATGCAACACAGAAATTAAAAATGAATTTTATAGTAAATGAAAATATTTTATCATGTTAATATGGTTGTATAATATTTTTTTGAGGTTAATAACAATAACTAAAAATATATTGTTAAAGATAATTAGCTGTTATTTCAAAATCCCTTATTTTTTGAAATTTTTTGCATTAAATGAATAGACTTTTGGGAAGAAAAAAATATTTAGGAACTAGGTACAGAAGTTAGAAAGGTATTTTTATTTTTATTTTCATAGATAGATATCATATAATTTTTGAATGTGTTACGTGTCGAAGAAATTATTATATATGTGAGGTGAGTTGGAAACTTATATATATATATAATTTAAAATATTAAAAATTCATATTCAGTTGATAATTCAACCAAATAACCAAAGGTAATACTATAAGGCACATTTTGGTCACAATATCTTGATCCAATAAAATTTAGAAAAGTTTAAGTGATAATTGGAACCATTACTTTTAGTTTAACCCCATGTTATCCTTCTTAACCATAACCAAGGTGGAAATTTTTTACAATTGTTATTATTCATTATAACCAAAAATGAATGTGGATTCACTAAATTTTTTAAATATTTTGATTATAAACATGAGAACTATTTTAATTAATTATATTTTTTTTCTGTAATGGACATTATTTTTAAATTAAAAGCGCAAAAAACTATGATAATAGTTGTTAAAATAATGAATTATTAAGAATAAAATTGAATTTAATATATTTTGATTCATAATGAAAACCCTTCTATTATTGTTAAAATATTTTATGAAATATATTACATATCGATTTCATTAAAATCATTCATCAATAATGATTAATTTTTTTATAAGATAAAAATTAATGTTAGACATTAAAAAAATGCCCAAAATAATATCTTTTAAAAAATGAAACACTATTAAATTTTATTTATAAAAAAATGGATAACTAGTGAACTAATATTATAAAATTATTAATTATACTTTTCCAAAATTTCTATAGTCTTATTTATGAAAACCAAATCTAGTAACTAAGAGATAACAACCATATTTAATAATAACATTTCAATACGATATCATAGTTTATTTAAACATGGTGTTTCCTAGTATATAAAATTATGATGATATATACCAAATTCTAAGTGAAATATATCATAAAATATCATAGTGTTACATAGATATTTTAGTTAATTGAGGATAATTATTTAATGAAGTGTATCTTAGAACACTTCCTCATATTTTTTCCTAATATATTAAATCACTGTAATATAAATGGGGGCATCCGACATTATAATGTGATGTAGAGATAAATGATTCTTCATTAGATTAGGTGTAAGGGATCCATATTATATTACAAATACCATCAGGAAGGAATCAATAAACACATTTTTTGGGTGTATATCAATTATACTAATTTCATACATAATTGATTAGGTTAAAATCATGGGTTTCTATGGCCACAAGTGGAATGAATCTCGATCCAATTAGATAGGACTGCATTTCATCACTAGAAGAAATTGGGTCAATAAGATTATCTAGTAAAAATATTTGTATCATATGAAGGATTATGTATGGAGAATCATCATAGTCTATGAAAATTATACTGGTTATTCATAATTTAATGGAGTATATCAAAACTATGTTAGAGTTGGGTAGACAATTCGTATGGACATAATAAAAGGAAATGAGGTATCACTATGTATCCCATGAGGTGGTAATCAAGAAACATGTTGATGTTTGGGTAACATATGGGTCTACAACTTAATATGGTGTTTTTATGAATTAAATATATCCTAAATGGGGTTATATACTTAGGTTAGGGCTTTCCATTATTGATATTTGAGTAATGTGAAATGTAAATCCCTATAATTTAAAATAATTTCGAGAGTATGTTTATACATTTCATAAAAACAGTCAGTTTAGAGGAAATTGATATATGGATTAATTTAATGGAACTTATAAAAAATTGGTGATGAGAAAAGGGGTTTCAAACATCTATATATAGGAATCATAATGAAATGAATGACATTAATTCAAAAACCCTCATGAAGAAAGGAACAATATAATTAGATAATTCATGTAGTTTTATTGGCATATTGAATGGATCAGGGGTGTAGCTTGAGTTCAAATATTTATGAAAAAATGTGATCATATCTATATTGTGGTTCAATCACGCTAATAATTCATAATCTAAAACCCCTTATCCCAAGGGAATCATACTTAGTAAGGGAAACAAGGTGAAGAATATTATCAGATGCATGAGAGAAAAAAAGAAAATTGGGTTAGTATCGGAACATCGCTTCGAACATTATGAATGAACCCATGATAATTGGGGAGAATATTCAGTGATGAAAATACAAAATTAACCAATACAAAAAATAATAAATGATTCAAATTTTTTAATAACCAAGAGTTTTAGACCCCCAACTGAATAATAGGATGTCAGAATCAGGGTAATGTTAGGTATCCAAGGTACAAACAAAAATAATTTGTGATAATTGGGATAAGGATGACCATTAAACAATTCAAAAAAAAATACACTAATATACTAGAAAAAATGTGGGATAATGGGATTTTAAAGTCCACTAAAAACATTAAAAACATGGGATATATCATGTTTTTATGATAATAATTTTTATGGTGTCGTACCTTTCATGGGAGACTAGATAAGACTTGGGAACTATACCATAACCATATGGAAGTTCATTTATAGATGAAATGTGTTAGAGTAATTAAAACTCTATATATATATATAATATGGTGATTAAAGTATCCTTTTCATGAGATATTCTAACACCTTAAAACTACACTATCATATATTTGGAATTTTGAAGGGACATAATATGTTCGATTGAGTTCTAAACCAATAAGGAATTAATATATGATAATGGGTAAATCATCGCTTAGATAAACCATTAAGGTACATTATTATGTGTAGTATAGGGTAATTACATGGAATATGGTGATAGCATTTTAGGTCATCCATCATAGACCATATAGATTTTAAGGATTATTGTCACATAATTCTTTGCAAGTGAGATGACTGACCTAGAAATTATAAAGGTAATTACCATTGTGAAAAATAATCCTAGTGATAATATATATGTTCATAGTGGTTATCTTTAGTTCATTATTTTTAGAATATGGAATTTGAGTTTAAGGCCATACATATTTGATCAATAGTGCATCAGTTTGAGGGAATATAAAATTAATCGATGGGCTCGAGGTTTTCTACATGGAACCAGGGAAGAAAAAACATGATTTATTATAGGAATACAATATTAACAGTAGAAATATTTGTAATGTAGTGGGAAAAAATTATTTTTACAATACGTAGACCTTTGTATTATAAAATTTCAACACACTCAACATCGAAAAAATGGTCAGGACCCTTATTGTAACATGCTTTATTACCTAATATATGGAAAATGACCTAATAGTGATCAAAATAAGGATGGTAACGTGGAAAGTTTAGGTTTATGTATAGAATTTGGAACTAGTATTAACTATATATCCCTAAAATAGGGATCAAGATAGAATTAGTTCTAAGAGAAAATGAGGGGCTTGCACATAGATTTAGCTTATATGTGAAAATTGTTCAAGAATAAAGTATGAAATATTTGTGGGATAGGGAATAAGACCACATATGGGAAATATAGGGGGTCTCGTTACCAAGGTTCTGGTATTCATAGATATATAGAATGTTTGGATGGTCTTGGATATGAGATAAATGATTCTCAAAAAATTAATGTGAGTAGGAAACAATTCATATATTATTTCTAGATTATGGGCTGGTGAGTTACAATATTGGGTAAAAAGGGAATTCAATTTGGAGAGGACTCCCATAAAATTATATATTGCAATAAAAACATTAAAAATTTTCATCTATTTATATTTTGGATATAAAGACAAGTACCAGTGCAGTAAAATTTAACGCCTTGTGGAATATATTTTGATAGAAAAAATTGATAATGTATAGTGAAGAAGAGTATTTCATATAATTAGTTTTCATTCATATTAGACTCGAAGGGGAAATTCAATGATGTTTAAAGAATAATAGATCAGAATAAAAGGGGTTAAATAATACTAATGGGGATACTTACTTGGAAACCTAATCTCACATGATTCATTTTATATGTTAAAAACATAGGGAAATAATGGGACACACATATCAGAAAGTTCATCATAATACTAAATTTGGTGGGATTGGAATAAGACATAAACCAATATTAAAATAAAAGCAACGTGTCCCAATTTTTGATGAAACCAAAAGACTAATTAACCGATCATAAATGGAAAAAATAATGGGGGGAATCATCATGTGAGTAAAAACATTTCCTAGACAAAGAGAGGTGGAAGATTTTAAATTGTGTCCTATTGAATCTAGATCAAAATGGGAATGAGAATTGATATATGTATGGAAGTTGAACATATTTAATACTCATGATCCATTAATATGTTATTTCGTATTGGTATAATTAAAATAGGATTGACTATTGAACATATTTCAAACACAGGATCCATTATATCATGGTTTTGTATGTTTCTTCGTGACGTATACCCTATAAATGAGGTAGGATGTGACTGTGAAACTATGATAATGAAGTGTATTTATAAATGAAATTTTAGGTGTATTAAATCTATGTATAATTGAATGTGGGAATTCTAATTGTGGTTGGATGATTAAAAATAGATTAGACACTCTCAGAGAAACTATTTCATTCATTATAGACATCATCATGGAGAAATATTGTCTATGGGGTGGATTGTAGGATGGTATGATTATAGGCCAACATGAAGTGAAAAATCTCATAATAGGGGTATGAATATAGAGTTATATCTATCAACTAAAATTAAAAACAATTATTCCCAATGATTCATAGTTTAAGGTTAATTGTTTTAGACAATTGAATTATGATGCTTTTGGTTGTGTTGTATTAACCAATGAGTGATTAGATAAATTTAATGTAATATTTTCCAAATGGGGTTCTCCCAAATTTTTAGGGTCATATTGCTTAGAGAAGTATGTCATATAATATATTTAGCAACAATAACTAAGATAAGAGGGATATGTTTGGACCAGAATACAAATAGATTTTATCTTATGGAGTAGGGGGATGAAAAACATTCAAGGTGAAGGTGGAAAATATTATTCTTAGTTTAAGGGCACTAAATGTAGATCAGGGTGCTACTGTTTTATGTCACCTAACACGGACCAAAGTGTATATATTTACATTAATAACTCCCATCTATAAGATAGTATGAAGAATCATCTAACTATTGAGTCAAACGAGATGGAATTCATCCTTGATTTATGGAACCCAAAAAATATTATTTGATGAACAATACAAGATTATTACACTATAAACATGGTTTTATGCCATGGGTATAGCGATAAGACCATGGGTATAGGCTATATCCATGGATTAAATAAATGTTGGGTCTTCAAACCATCAGTATTGGGATATACTCATAGTTTGTATAGAAACTGTGGGTATAGACTTTGTGAATTTTTTAATACCCAAGGATCAATTGACGCCATGGGTATATTCCTACACCCATGGTTCTTGAAACCTTATGTATATATTCATATCAATATTTCAAATATACCCATATTTTTTTTGAATTGTCGATATAGAAACCTACCCCCATTGGACAACAACAACATCATCTAGAACCTCCCATAGAACCTGAAAATAAATTACAAACCACCTATCACAAAAAATGTTAACAAATGAAAAAGATGGTTCATATTTAATGCATTACATATTTTATTATTTAAACATTAAAAAATCATGTTAGAAATAGTTCTAAAACCATTTTCAATAGTTTAAAATAAATTTACCAACCACTTGATCAATTAGTTTTATTAATCTACACATGAATATTTACTGAAACTATAAATTGGAGGGTATAAATATCTCATTCAGAACCACCAGTTCCATAACATCCATATCCATAATCAGTACCTCAGGAACGGACATAATCATTAGTATCATCATCATCATCACCACCACCAACACTTCAACCTGCATCAGTACTATCAGCTAGACCACCACTATGATCCCCATTAACATCACCCAAGGGAAAATAGTAATATTGAGATGATGAAATATATGAATCAAAAGCAGAAACTACAATGATTCAATAAAGGAACCAAAAATAGAAGCAACATCTGATTTATGTGATGGACGTAAAACTAAAATAGATTTTAGGGAGTGTTCGATGACAATTTTATCCATTTTAAAATTCTATGTAGTTATTTTTTGTCCTTTTCTACTTATACATAATCATTTCATAGCTCAGTGGTGTGAGAGGTATTATTGGAACCCAGTGATATCCAATTACTAATGAGGATGATTATTTTACTCAGCAGATATTAGACTATCCCACAGGTGGTCCACACCTAATAAATATCTATAATTACCTTTTACCCCAAAGTAATCATATTATTTAACATCAATGGCCTCTGCAGCGCACTATTAAAAATATAAACTAGATATTTATATATAGATTACATATAATAAATGGAAATATCAATAGTTTTTTTAAAATCATTTATTATATATACGGAATTACAACTGATCCATTCTTTTTGTTCATACTAATCGAAAATAATTTTTTCTAATGCACATGAAAATCGATGCCCACCATCACTTGCAGAAAATGACATTGTTTACTATTATAGTGCATTATTAAATAATATAAAATCGATATACCGGGACTGAATTAAAATTATATTTGATGAAGAAATCCATAAAAGTAAAAATAACCTAAATATGTATTTAAATATAAATTTAACACAATTAATGTAACATAATAAAATAAATACTGAGTATAATGGTTCCCATGGGTATGATATGGATTCCTTTCCTATGGCCATTTCAATACAATTTTATTTTAGTTTCATTATTGGTTTATTCAGACACTTGTTAATTTTGATCATTTTGTCATTATATTTTTTTCTTTATTTTGTTCTATAATTTTGTCATTGTGTAATTTTTTCATTTAGAAATTTGGCATATGGACATTTGGTTATTTTTCCCATTTTGACATTTAGCCATATGTCAACATACTAATTTTTTTAAATTTATCCATTTTTTCATTTCGGTCCAACCCCATTTGTGCTATGTAATTTGGTTATTCAATCACTTGGTAATTTAGATCATTCGGTCATTAGGTTCATTTTTTGTTTAGTTTTTTTTTGTATTTTTGTCATTTGGTCATTTGGCCATCTGGCCAATTGGCTATTTGTAAATTTAGATATTTCCCATTTTAATGGGTAACTTCCATCCATATATTAAAGGGATTCATGATCAGAAAATAGAAATTTAAACATGAAAATATGAGTAAGTAACAATATATATATTGATATTTTGAAATTCATATTATTGTGCATAGATCCTCTATTTCTCAAAAATTATAGTGTTCCTAAATGTGTGAAATTATATCATATCATCTTCGTAAAATTTATCGTCAATAATCATAAACAAATCAATACAAATAATCTGAACTAAATTTTCATTGAATTCTTTTACTATTTGTAATAAAAAAATTGTTACTGTTATAATATATGATTATATATTGATATTGTTTTTTTGAAAATTTAAGGAATATTTGTACAACCTCTAAACCGAAACCAATTTAACTCTTGAAAAAACATTTAAGTCCTACTCATATGATCACCATAACTCCCCAAGATCCATCCACATTATGACCTTATTAGCATTACCATCAAGAAAGATAAATCGATTACATAATGACCATGTTAATTCATATAAATACGAATAATATATATATTTTTAACAAATATTCATAACCATATTTAATTTGATTCCTTTTCCTTGATTTCATTATTGATATTCCTCTATGAGACTGGTTACACCATAATGATATCATTGTACTTGGATAAAGACCCTACAAAGCATCTATAATGAATTTTATTTTTAACTATCTTCTGATTGTCTTTCTTTTAATCCCCCATTCTTTGTGTTTAGAGATTCTAGTATTCACAAAAATGGTTTCACCCTTTTCGCCTATTATATGATGCCAAAAAAAATAATTCAAGTGCACTACAATAGAAAAAAAATATTGTGATATAATTTGACAAATTTATAATAAAAAAACTAATGTATGCTTCTCATTATGCTCTGATAGATATGTGGCCTATCCTAGATTAGTATCCCTTGAATGATGTGTCTCTTTCAATACATTCATCGAGTTATGAACATGCAATTGAGTAGAAGATGAATGAACAAGATCATTATTTCTATGATGAATAGTAAGAAATGGAGTAGGCATAGACATTATATGATAAGTATAGAAGGGATGGGGATGCATAATATGATATGGATATGGAATATATGGTTACTTCCCTATAGGTTGTGTAGACATGTTTTAGGATGAGGCTTAATAAGATGATTATGGTGGAATGTGTTGGAACATCCCTCGAATATCAAGTGGAGAATGAAAAATTGAAGTTGAAGGGGTGTCTACTAGAAGGTCAGGGTCTGAATGGGTATGAAGGGTTCTCCTTTTAGCTCTTAGAGAACCCCCTACATAAACCCATAGTAGTAGGTTTAGAAGAAGTCAACTCTGGTTCAACTATATGTCATGAAAATGTTTTTGATAAAGAGTAAGAACATGAAATTAAATGTATTGAAGAGGAAAAATCATAAAACTATTATACTCACAAACAAACCAAGAGGAGGAAACCTGAGCTCATGTATTTATCTGCCATGATAAAATTATAAATTCATTATAACATCTTTAATATAATTCTTAATATCTAAAAGAAGAAAATTTAATTTGTTTTAAATAGTTTAAAAAATTATGTATACAACATAGAAGTTAAATACATTATAAAAAATGTCATAGCATGTTTTTAGAAATGTTAATTTAAAACCATGATATATATTTTCTAAAAAATAACTTTTATGCATATTTTTATGAATTGAAATAAATTTAATTAAATTATATGAAAACATGAAATAATAAACTAATAATATCATACAAAATGGAATAAAATTAAGTTAATTACACTAGTACATACATAAGAAACCCACATCAAGGTAAACGGAATGAACTATGAACATATATGTTTCTATCTATATATCACCCACCACTACATAAAGTTCAATATAAACATTCATAATGTGAAAATTTTAGTCATCAAATAAAATATTCTAGTCAACACTAATATTTTTGTCAATGCTGCAAATTTTATCCCCATAATCGTGAAAAATATGACTCGCGATTAATTCAATAATGAAATTTTAATTTGGTATCATATGATATTTTTTATAAAACATATGTTTTACCATTGAATCCAAAATATATGGTACATCGGTATCCATGATTTGAGTCATGTTAATTACTATGAATCCATAATCGTATATAAACATATCATTTCATATCATTTAATCAAAAAAAAAATATTTCATCGTAGTGAGTTGACCATGAAAATAGTTATCTTATAACAATATTTTCTCAAAAAGTCTATAATAAAAAGTTTTTCCATATCGAGTATAGTAAAAAAATGCTCTGGAATAATATTCAATTATAATAGTTAACATAATTCTAGAAAGTCACGTTCTAATTTTCATCTCTTGACTAGTTGTCAAAAATATATAACTAATTTATTATTAATGATTTTCATTCAGAAACCATATAATTGGGATCAAAAGTCAATGCTCAAAATTTTTGACAGACAGTTTCAACAGGTAAAAAAATACATAAAATACTTATGGATAGTTATTTTAAAGTAATATATACTGTCAATGTTATTTAATTTAATTCTCATTCTTTCGATTTATACCATGAATGAAACTTTTTTCAATGAAATGAATCGCTCCTTCTCAAAAGAAATGATCAATCAAAATTGACATATAATTTTTTTTCTATTTTCTAGATAAAATGATAGTCAATTTTGTAGATATATATGAAATTATATAGTGTGTTATAAATTATAAATATTCAAATTACTTACATTATATAGTTACTGAACAAACTACAGTTAAACAAGAGACTATAATGTGCATATCACAGTCTTCAAGGATCTGTGTGGGAAATATATATGAACAAATAATTAATCATGTTTTCAGATGAAATGGAAATAAAGGATCAATTTCCCCATACCTCTCATCTTTATTTATCATTGGCTAGTTATGTATTGTGACCACATCAGAAAAATACTTTGAACAAAAGTCTATACATTATTGTGCGAGATAACCTCTCACAATGGAACCTTCAAGATGATTCTTATTTTATACATACGATTTCAATGTGCACATATTTATTTCAATATTATGTGTACACAAAAAATAAATGGGTCCCCCATGATACATTTAAATTTTATGGTGAACTGTTAAATGCATCATGTATGTGAAAATGAAGGGGGGAATCTTTTTTGCAACTCGAACATAATTAATGGAATGTATTACTTAATTTTTAGCAATAAAGAAGTTACTAACTTTGTAATATAATGGACTCAAAAAAATCATATGAAAATCCAAATCACCCTTACATTATATAACCTTAAATATTAGATTTCAAACAGAATCAATTCATGATGAATTTTGTGTTAATCCTAAGATTTTAGTTGTTTCAGTTTCAACTCACTTTTATTGAATTGTTTATATATGTTTTTAGATTAGCCATCATAAACCTTGATATTCTACAATAATTCCAGAAAATTATTTTTCTGAAATGCTAACATCACACAAAAATCACAAAGTTCTTTCAATTATTTTCACCAATACACTTAGGATATAGTTCTAGAGTAATTCCACAATCCAACAAGTCCATCAGATATCAAAAGTCACCATCATGCATCCCCTTCTTATTTAGATGAATTGAAAGAAACATTCCACATTTAATTTTTTCAATATACATTACATTTAAACAATGGTGTAACAAATTTTTAGACTTATATGGAAATTGAAAAAACATAACATTGTTTTTCAAAATTTAGATGGATATGAATTCAACATTATTTCATATTTTATATTTTATATAACCTTTTCCAATATAAATATTTAAATATTGCCATTCGTTAATAATATAAGTTATTAAAATACGTTGATGTGGTTATTCAATGTCATAAATATCATCAAACCTTATATAAGACTTCTTATATTGATGATACATTGGAAATAATCATCGATGCCTGATGAAATTGAAGATATAAAGATATTTAAGGCTTATTTTATAAGTCCCCAGCCTTAAACCTTACTTAATCTTGAGTTATTACAAGATTACACATTGAGGATCTTTTTGGGTTTAGAGTTTTAGAGAATTAGATCATAAAACTTGCATTACATTCCACATATAAACAATGTGGTTACATAAAGATAGTATTATTCTTTCACATCAATGGAAACATATTTAAAATAAAATATGGATTCTTTCTTGACACTTCCTTGACACTATCATCAAATCATGTACCTTTCCCTTGACCTGTGTAAAACATTTCAAAAAAACTTGGGATGAGCATAAAAAGCTCAGTATGGGATATAAAAATATGGAAAGGAAACATGGGTACATATATACATAAGAATGAAATCAAACATTACCCATAAAACATAATTACATTAACATACCTCATCAAATCATGAATAAATCAAAGAAATCATAAGACATTAAGGTAACTTGAGGCATTCATAACATTCTTACGTAGGGAGTAACCCTATTGGTTACGTTTGGAATAACCATCATAGTATATTCCCTACATCTCTTCAGAGAAACCATAACATTTCACTCCTTCGCATTACCCAATGAATTGGAGAGCTATATCAGTATCACCCGCCCTTAGTTTATCACGGAACCACCCATCTTCATAATAATGCCCAAGAACCTCAACATAATCATATCACACAAACCATGGATAAAGGAAACATAACATTTCCACCTTTCAATCACAAGATATCAACACAACACATTGATATAAAAACATTTTGAAAACCATATTCAATACCAAAATAAAATAAAATTAAAACATGGTATTTATTTTTATTTTTTAAAAAAGGTATGGCTTATAGAGGAAGCCGAAACTCAAATAACGGTCACGGCAGCGGAGAAGTCGTTGTCTCCGCATACGAATGAAAAAACATTCCCTTTTGTCATATATTAAAACGCTAAATATAAAAAAGATTCCTTTTGGATAAACGTAAAATTCAATGGGGTTTATACACCGTATAAAAGAATGTTGTGTATAAAACAAAATATGCCTCAATGAAAGGAGATTGAGACGAAGTCCCATACCTCGGGTCCGACTTGACTCGATCGTTATTTAATGTCCTGAATAATAAAGTTGAGTTAATTTCTACTTGATTAAGAACATTTTTAAAGTTCATTATTCCTTTTATATCACTTATTTCCATGTCATGAACACTATGTAATTATTTAAGTTAATAACGGTCATTTTAACGATCATTGGTACTTGAGTAAAAAATAAACCATTTATAATTACAAGTTGTTCATGTATCCATTATATCCAGAATGATAATCATGATTTATATATCATATATATCCAGTATATACATTCATTTATAGTATTACATATTCATTTAGATGTAAGAAATGAAATGCACCGTTCATGGAGACGGTAAGCCGTACGTACGCATGAACGCTACTTTCATTTCTATTTCATATTTTATAGAATGGAATCATAATGATATAAAGGTATATTATAATTTTAGTATAATATCATATATAATATCACAGTTCCATCCTTTATACATCCCACATATGGTATTTACCGAATCAAATCACTTTGAGGGGGCGGTAGTCTGCACTTCCTTAAATGAAGATATCGTGTTTACCCATAATGGAAATAATAAAGGTATGCCCAAAATAAAAAATACAAAAATCTTAAGGAAAACATAAACATATTATATATCATATATAAATATAGTTACATATCAATGGCCACCTTTGATTGTGTTAAAATAATGTTGAACAATCATCGTTTCGGGAGGCATAAATTCACCATCCACGGAAACAGTATGTCCTTTAACCATTAGTTGTAGGTGTATGTAAGTGTAGCTCGAATACTTCTTATAAACAAATACTAGTATATTTAAAATACTGGATTTGTTACAAAATAAATTAATAAAAAGAGTTTAGGGGGTTGTAGAAGCAAAATAAAACAAAAGGACTCAAGTGAAGACATTACCTTAAAATCGTGTAACTCCCTTTGGTTTGAGCTCAAAGGCTTCCTTGGAAAGAATTATGGCCAAAGTGAGGCTTCAAGGAGTAATATAGGGATTTGTAGAGACAAAATGGGCAGGGTTTGGCCGAGACAAAGGCTTTGGGAGTGTGGGTAAGGAGGTAGAGGTGGGGGCCTTTTATAAGAGGAGATGAGGGGCACTCTTGGAAATTAATGAAATGTTACTTTATTTGAAAATGATTTTCGGATTCAAAAGGTCCAGAATTGATATATTTCGAGGTAAAGGTGATAAGGTTTCGAAATACACCCATCCAATAGGTTTTGGACATGTGTAGGTCATAGATTTCACATTATCATTTCATTTTATTTAAATCCTTTATTAATGAGGTAATCGCTGTATCATCATGATGTCATAAATAATTTAATATATTTAATGTCTAAAATTATAAAAAAATATCATCATGTAGGAAATCATGTTAGCATCCTAATGAATATTAATATTCCAAAATATCATTTATGTAGACAAAATTAAAAATATTTTACTTAGGTGATATATTCTTTGTCACATTTAACATTCTTAAAAAAAAAAGATAAAAAGTCACTTTTCACAAAAGGGATTCAATGGGGTCCCCAAGTTTGGAATAAGGCCTCCCATGGTCGGCCATGAAACAACCAGTAGAATTAGGACACATGTTGGTGTCATTTTTTATTTCTATGATATTATTTTATAATCCTTAACTACCTGATTACTCATTAATCAAGATAATTAAAGATAATTACCGTCGTTACTATTCATAATGTCCAAAAACAAGAGTCTTGATTACATGATTTGGACTTTCTGATTCCAAATATGTAATCCATTTTACCAAATTCCAAACACAGAAATTGCAATAATTGATTTAAAAATAATTCCCGTTGTCAAAACAAATAGTGGGTTTTTTTGAAACAATATCTATGAAACGTTTGGCATTAGTTTATGCCCAATTCCAAAGTGAAATTAATCCTAATGACCACTATTGGATTAAATGGTAAAAATATATTCTAATTTAAATTTAAAAACAATTCAAAAGATAATATAATTATATAAATAAATTAGATTAAAAAGCAGTTTTGATGTAAAATGCAGTATTTTTCACTATTCATTAAAAAATGAACATTGTCAGAAAAATACCAAAAATTCACACAAAGTATATTTTTATGTCCCAATAATAAATAATAAGTTTATTTTGACAAAAATAGCTTATAAAATTTTCAAAAGATAGATTTAAAAATGGTTTTCCATCAAAAGGCAGTAAAACAATCTTTAAAAAAATATAAGTGTCTCCTATACTTAAGATTGGATTTATTTTCATTTTAAGCCACTAAAACACTATCTAATTCATTAATAGAAATAGATAAAAATATATATTATTCATTACATAATGGGATGTTACAACCTTCCCCCTTTAGAAAATTGTGTCCCCGCAATTTATTTACATATTGAATAAATGTGGGTACTTATCCCTCATTGCATTTTCAGATTCCCATGTTGCCTCTTCCATAATGTGGTTTTTGCAAAAAAACCTTTACCTGATTAATCACCATATTTCGTAACACTTGATCCCTGTGGTCAAGAATCTGGACCGGTTGTTCCTCATAAGATAGGTTCTCTTCCAGCTGAACTACCTCTGGACTCAAAACATGAGATGGATCTAGAATATACTTTGTCAACATCAAAACGTGAAAAACATTGTGTACCTGAGATAAACTTGGAGGTAAAGCCACCCAGTATGAAACTTATCCAACTCTCTCTAGAATTTCATATGGTCCAATGAACCTTTGACTCATCTTTCCTTTCTTACCAAATCTCATCACACTTTTCCATGGTGAGACTTTGAGAAAAACATGATCACCTACCTCAAAAGTTAAATCCTTCCTACTGTTGTCTGCATAACTCTTCTGCCTACTCTGAGCTATTCTCAGGTGTTTCTGAATCAGCTGAAATTTTTCTGCCATCACTTCTACCAATTTTGGTCCCATCAACTTCCTTTCACCCTCTTCATCCCAGAAAGCTGGAGTTCGACACCGATTCCCATATAATGCCTCAAATGGTTCCATCTATATACTAGAATGAAAAATTTTATTATATGAAAATTCATCCAAAGAAATATGTTGGTCCCAAATTCCCTGATAATCCATCGAACAAGCTCGTATCATATCCTACATGGTCTGAATTGCTCGTTCTGACTTTCCATCTGATTGAGGATGAAAAGCTGTACTAAAATTTAATTCCGTAACCAACGTCTTCTGAAAGCCTTTCCAAAAGTTAGAAGTGAACCTGGGATCACGATCCAATACAATGGAGAGGGGAACTCCATGTAACCTGACTATCACTTTAAGATACAAACGGGAAAGTTGATCTATGGAAAAAGTATCTCGTATAGAAAGGAAATGAGCAGATTTAGTCAAGCGATCAACAATAACCCAGATTGCATTATTACCTCGAGATGTCCTCGGTAATCCCACAACAAAGTCCATGGATATATTCTCCCATTTCCACTCTGGCACTGGTAGTGGCTGAAGCATCCCTTTCAGAAACTGCCACACTACTTTAACCTGTTGACAAGTCAAACATTTCATAGTAAAATCAGCAATATCTCTTTTCATTCCATCCCACCAGTAATACTCCTGCAGATCTCTGTACATCATAGTACTTCCATGATGAACTGAAAACAGAGAACTATGAGCTTCACATAACAACTCTCTCTTCAACTGTGAATCACAAGGCACACACAATCTCTTCATAAATCTCAAAACGCAATCATTATCAATGTTTAATTCAGGAAACTTACCTTTCGGAACCAGCTGTACCTTTTTCTGCAACTCACTGTCTTGCTTCTGTGTTTGCTTCATTCTATCTGATAGAGATGATCTCAATGATACCAGAAACAAAATAGAAGAACTTCCTGCACCAACAACTTCTATGCCAAAGTTCATAAAATCCTTTACCAAAGGATCACGTTCCAAATGCATCATTGTAAATGAAGCATTACTTTTTCGACTCAAAGCATCAACCACTTTATTTTCTTTTCCCGGATGGTAATGAATTGTAAAATCATAATCCCTGATTAATTCCATCCATCTCCTTTGTCTCATGTTTAACTCTTTCTGAGTGAATATATACTTTAAACTTTTGTGATCAGTATATATTTCACACTTTACTCCATACAAATGATGCCTCCAAATTTTTAAAGCGAAAACAATCGTAGCTAATTCCAAATCATGTGTAGGGTAATTTACCACATGAGTTTTCAACTGTCATGAAGCATAAGCAATTACCTGATCATTCTGCATTAGGACGTAACCAAGTCCTTTCAATGAAGAAACACTATATATAAAAAACTCATCATTCCTGGAAGGTAGTGAAAAACCTGGAGCTTTCACCAATCTTCTTTTCAATTCCTGAAAACAATCATCACATTCTTTTGTCCAGATAAACTTAACACCCATCCGAGTTAGCTTCGTCATTGGACTAGATAACCATGAAAAATTTCTAAAAACCCTTTGTAATAGCCTGCCAAACCATGGAAGCTACAAATCTCAGTTACATTTGGGCGTCTTGGCCAGTCTTCCATAACTTTTGTTTTTGCAGGATCAACAGTTATCCCATCTTTATAAACAATGTGACCAAGGAAAGAAATTTGTTGCAAACAAAAATCCCACTTGCTAAATTTTCCATATAGTTTCTTTTCTATTAAGGTTTTCATGATAACCCTTTAATGTCTTTCATGCTCTTCTTTAATTTTAGAAAACACCAAAATATCATCAATGAAAACCATCAAAAACTTATCCAAGAACTCATTGAAAATTATATTCATTAAGTCCATTAATACAGCAGGTGCATTGGTTAGCCCAAAAGGCATTGCTACAAATTCATAAGGTCCATATCTTGTACGGAACGCAGTCTTCAGAACATCTTCTTCTTTTACCTTCAGCTAATGGTATCCTGATCTCAAGTCAATCTTTGAAAAATAATGTGCTCACTAGAGCTGATCAAACAAATCATTGTTATGAGGAAATGGACATTTGTTCTTAACAGTGATGTTATTCTAGGCTCTATAGTCAATTCAAAGTCTCATTGAACCATCTTTCTTTTTAACAAATAAAACAGGAGCACACCACGGTGATGTGATAGGTCCAATGAAACCTTTCTCTAATAAATCTTGAAACTGCTCCTTCAACTCTAAATGTTCAATTTGAGCCATTCGATAAGGGGGTATTGAAATTGCCATAGCATCAGTAACTAAGTCAACGGTAAACTCAACTTCCCGATCTGGTATTATTCCAGGCAACTCATTAGGAAAAAAATCAGGATAATCATTTACCACTGGCCCATCAATAATCTTAACAATTCAATTATTTTCAACGATCTGTGCAAGGTAACATTCATTTCCATATTTTACAAGTTTCTTGGCCTCTTGAAAAGTTATCAATAGTAAGGGTTCATTCTTGTACACAAACTGAAAGTCTTTCTAAAAATAAACTTCTCTAGCTCTACAGTCAATCTTGGCATGGTAAATAGAGAGCCAATACATACCCAGGATAACATCAAACTCAACTAGAGGTAGAACCATAAGGTTTGCAAATAGGTTCTTTCCACACATAAGGATAGGAAGATTCTTATAAATTATTTTTGCCTCAACATTTCCCCCAGGTGTTTTTACCAATAGTTCAGGAGTCATTCCATGAGATGGTATTCCCATTTTTCTAGAAAAGGTTTCAGAGATGATAGAATGTGTATACCCCGAATCAAACAACACACTGGCATAATCTGAAAAAACAAACAATGTATCGGATACAACTTTATTTGATGGCCTGACATCTGCGGAAGTAGTTGCAAAGGATTTCATCAACCCTTTATGCATGTAGTTTAACTGCTTCCCATCACTCGAACTCTTTTTCAGACACCCATTTGCATAGTGACCCATCTCATTGCACTTAACACATTTCACTAACTGTAAATCAAATTTGGTCTTACCTTCACCCTGATCTTTTTCAATGCAATCATGAGCCTTATGTCCCATATTACCACATCGGTAGCACTTTCCAGAATTCAGAAGACATTCCCCAGCATGCCTTTTACCACATTTATCACAAATTGGAAACTTAGATTTCTTACCATCAGACTTTTCTAAAGAATTCATCCCTTTCTCCTGCCACCTCAGTCTCTTCTTCTGGTGGTTGTTATAGAACACTTGATCATCGAAAAACACCATTTCCACCTTCTCAGCACATCGAACAATCTTTTCATAACTTTTGAACTCATGAGAAGCTAAAGCCCTTCGATATTTTGGCTTTAACCCTGAGTAAAAACGATTGATTTTATTATCATGCTCTCGGATAAAATTTGGAGCATACCTCGCCAATAGAGTGAACCTTTCTTCATAGGTAGCCACTGGGTCTTTCTCTTGCATCAATTCCAAGAATTTCATTTCCATCCTAAGTAGAATAGCCTTAGGGAAATACTTTTCAAGAAACATACCTTTGAATTCATCCCAGTCGACAGCATCAATCTCATCAGCGTCCCTGATATTTTTAACCATCGACCACCACTGATCTGCTTCACCCTCCAAACGATAAATTGCAAGACTAAACTTTTGATTTTCTTAACACCCCATGACATCTAAAATCTTCTCTAGTGATTTAATTCACCCTTTAGCTAGCACAGGGTTAGATGATCCTCTGAATGATGGGGGATGTTGCCTCATGAAATGTTCGACCGCTGACATGTTCCTCTGCTGTTGATCTGGCTGATCTCGTGCATTGATACCACCACCATTTATCGCTTGAGTCAACTACGCCATTACTACAACAAATTGTTCAGTTCCAATTCCGACCATCTCAGGATGCTGATTCGGAAGGTTATTTCCTTCTACTTGACTTCCTAGAAATGCTTCCATGTTTTCTCTATGGAAAACCATTCTGAAAAAACATTTCTTAGATAAAGAAACATGGTAATCTTCAAATGCTAAATCACTTCAATTTGACAATAAAAAAAATATTTTTGGATAATCATTTAATATAATTCTAACTCATAAAGTTATCTAAACCGACCTTTGATACCAACTATAAGGCCCCAGCCATAAACCTTACTTAATCTTGATTTATTACAAGATTACACATTGAGGATCTTTTCAGGTTTCGAGTTTTATAGAATTACATCATAAAACTTGCATTACATTCCACATATAAACAAAGTGGTTACATAAAGATAGTATTCTTCTTTCCTGTCAATGGAAACATATTTAAAATAAAACATGGATTCTTTCTTGACACTTCCTTGAAACTATCATCAAATCATGTACCATTCCCTTGACCTATGAAAAACATTTCAAAAAAAAACTTAGGATGAGAATAAAAAGCTCAGTAAGATATATAAAAATATGGAAAGGAAACATGGGTACATATATACATAAGAAAAAAAATCATACTTTACCCATAAAACATAAGAACGTTAACATACCTCATAAAATCATGAATAAATCATAGAAATCATAAGACATAAAGGTAACTTGAGGCATTCATAGCATTATTACGTTGGGAGTAACCCACTTGGTTACGTTTGGAATACCCATCATAGTATATTACGTAAATCTCTTCGGAGAAACCTTAACGTTTCCCTCCTTCGCGTTACCCAATGCATTGGAGAGATATATCGGGATCACCCGCCCTTAGTTTATCACGGAACCACCTGTCTTCATAATAATTCCCAAGAACCTCAATATAATCATATCAAATAAAACATGCATAAAGGAAACATAACATTTCCACCTTTCAATCACAAGATATCAATACAACACATTAATATAAAAACATTATGAAAACCATTTTAAATACCAAAATAATAGAAAATTAAAACATGGTATTTATTTTTCATTTAAAAAATGATATGGCTTATAGAGGATGCCGAAACTCAAATAACGGTCACGGCGGCGGAGAAGTCGTTGTCGCCACATACATACGAAAAAACATTCCCTTTTGTCGTTTAGTAAAACACTACGTATAAAAAATATTCCTTTTGGATAAACGTAAAAGTCAAAGGGGTTTATACACCGTATAAAATAAGGTTGTGTATAAAACAAAATATGCCTCAATGAAAGGAGATTGAGATGAAGTCCCATACCTCGGGTCCGACTTGACTCGATCGTTCTTTAATGTTCTGAATAATAAACTTGAGTTAATTTCTACTTGCTTAAGAACCTTTTTGAGGTTCATTATTCCTTTTATATCACTTCTTTCCATTTCATGAATACTATGTAATTATTTATGTTAATAACGGTCGTTTTAACGATCATTGGTACTTGAGTAAAAAATAAACCCATTATAATTACAAGTGGTTCATGTATCAATTATATACAGAATTATAATAATGATGTATATATCATATATATCCAGTATATACATGAATATATAGTATTACATAATCATTTAGAGGTATGAAATGAAATGCACCGTTCATGGAGACGGTAAGCCGTACGTACGCATGAACGGTGCATTCATTTCTATTTCGAATTTTATAGAATGGAATCATAATGATATAAAGGTATATTATAATTCTAGTATAATATCATATATAATGTCATATTTCCATCCTTTATACATCCCACATATGGTATTTAACGAATCAAATCACTTTGAGGGGGCGGTAGTCTACACATCCTTAAATGAAGATATCGCGTTTACCCATAATGGAAACCATAAAGGTATGCCCAAAATAAAAAAATACAGAAGCTTATGAAAAACATAAACATATTATATATCATATATAAATATAGTGACATCTTAATGGCCACCTTTGAAGGTGTTAAAAGAATATTGAACAATAATCATTTCGAGAGGCATAAATTCACCATCCATGGAAACAGTATGTCCTTTAAACATTAGATGTAGGTGTGTGTAAGTGTAGCTCGAATCCTTCTTATAAAAACATCCTAGTATATTTAAGATACTGTAGTTGTTTCAAAAGAAATGAATAAAAAGAGTTTAGGGGGTTGGAGAAGCAAAATAAAACAAAAGGACTCAAGTGAAGACATTACCTTAAAATCGGGTAAATCCCATTGGTTTGAGCTCAAAGGCTTCCTTGGGAAGACTTCTGACCAATGTGAGGCTTCAAGGAGTAATAGAGGGATGTGCAGAGACAAATTGGGCAGGGGTTGGACGATACAAAGGCTTTGGGAGTGTGGGTAAGGAGGTAGAGTTGGGGGGCCTTTTATAAGAGGAGAGGAGGGGAACTATTGGAATGTAAAGTAATGTTACTTTATTTGAAAATTATTTTCGGATTCTAAAGGTCCCAAATTGATATAATTCAAGTTTAGGTGATACCGGTTTGAAATACACCCATCCAATAGGTTTTGGACATGTGTAGGTCATAGATTTCACTTTATCATTTCATTTTATTTAAATCCTTTATTAATGAGGTAATCGATGCATCATCATGATGTCATAAATAATTTAATAAATCTAATGTCTAAAAATTATAAAACAAATATCATGATGTAGGAAATATTTTTATCTTTCTAATGAATATTTATAGTCCAAAGGATCATTTATGTAGACAAAAGTAAAAATATTTTACTTTGGTGGTACATTCTTTGTCACATTTAACATTCTTTAAAAATAAAAAGATAAAAAGTTACTTTCTCACAAAAGTGATTCCATGGGGTCCCCAAGTTTGGAACAAGGCATCCCATGGTCGGCCATGAGACAACCAGTAGAATTAGGACACATGTTGGTGTCATTTTGTATTATTATGATATTATTTTATTATCCTTAACTACCCGATTACTCATTAATCAAGATAATTAAAGATAATTATCGTCGTTACTATTCATAATGTCCAAAAAACAATAGAGTCATGATTACATAATTTGGACCTTCGGATTCCAAATATGTAATCCATTTTACCAAATTCCAAACACAGAAATTTCAATAATTGATTTAAAAATAATTCCAGTTGTCAAAACAAATAGCGGGTTTTTTTGAAACAATATCTATGAAAAGCTTGGCATTAGTTTATGCCCAATTCCAAAGTGAAATTAATCCTAATGACCAACATTGGATTAAATGGTAAAAATATATTATAATTTCACTTTAAAACCAATTCAAAAGATAATATAATCATATAAATAAATTAGATTAAAACACAGTTTTGATGTAAAATACAGTATTTTTCACTATTCATTAAAAATGAACATTGTCAGAAAAATACCAAAAATTCACACAAAGTAAATTTTTATGTCCCAATAATAAAGAATAAGTTTATTTTGACAAAAATAGCTTATAAAATTGTCAAAATATGGATTTAAAAATGGTTTTCCATCAAAAGGTAGTAAAACAATCTTTTAAAAAAATATAAGTGTATTCCATGCTTAAGATTGGATTTATTTTCATTTTAATCCTCTAAAACACTATCTAATTCATTAATAGACATAGATAAAAATATATATTATTCATTACTAAATGTGATGTTACATCCTTCCCCCTTTAGAAAATTTTGTCCCCGCAATTTATTTACTTATCGAATAAATGGGGGTACTTATCCCTCATTGCATTTTCAGATTCCCATGTTGCCTCTTCCATCATGTGGTTTTTCCAAAAAACCTTTACCTAATTAATCACCTTAATTTGTAACACTTTCTCCCAGTGGTCAAGAATCTAGACCGTTTGTTCCTCATAAGATAGGTTCTCTTCTAGATAAACTACCTCTGGACTCAAAACATGAGATGGATCTGGCATATACTTTCTCAACATCGAAACATAAAAAACATTGTCTACCTGAGATAAACTCGGAGGTAAAGCCACTCGGTATGCAAATGATCCAACTCCCTCCAGAATTTCATATGGTCCAATGAACCTTGGACTCAGCTTTCCTTTCTTACCAAATCTCATTACACTTTTCCATGGTGAGACTTTGAGAAAAACATCACCTACCTCAAAAGTTAGATCCTTCCTTCTGTTGTCTACATAACCCTTCTGCCTACTCTGAGCTGTTCTTATGTGTTTCTAAATCAGCTGAACTTTTTCTTCCATATCATCTACCAATTCTGGTCCCATCAACTTCCTTTCACCCACTTTATCCCAGAAAGCTGGAGTTCGACACCGCTTCCCATATAACTCCTCAAATGGTGCCATCTGTATACTGGAATGAAAACTGTTAATATATGAAAATTCAACCAAAGAAAGATGTTGGTCCCAGCTTCCCTGATAATCCATCGAACAAGCTCGTACCATATCCTCCAAGGTCTGAATTGTTCGTTCTGACTTCCCATCTGATTGAGGATGGAAAGATGTACTAAAATTTAATTCAGTACCCAACGACTTCTGAAGGCCTTTCCAAAAGTTAGAAGTGAACCTGGGATCACGATCCGATATAATGGAGAGGGGAACTCCATGTAACCTGACTATCTCTTTAAGATACAAATGGGAAAGTTGATCTAGGGAAAAAGTATCTCGTATAGCAAGGAAATGAGCAGATTTAGTCAAGCGATCAACAATAACCCTGATTGCATTATTATCTCGAGATGTCCTCGGTAATCCCACAACAAAGTCCATGGATATATTCTCCCATTTCCACTCTGGAACTGGTAGAGGCTGAAGCATCCCTTTCAGTAAATGCCGCTCTACTTTAACATATTGAAAAGTCAAACACTTCACAGTAAAATCAGCAATATCTCTTTTCATTCCATCCCACCAGTAATACTTCCACAGATCTCTGTACATATGAGTACTTCCAGGATTAACTGAAAACGGAGAACTATGAGATTCACATAACAACACTCTATTCAACTGTGAATCACAAGGCACACACAATCTATTCCTAAATCTCAAAACACAACCATTATCAATGTTGAATTCAAGAGAATTACCTTTCTGAACCAGCTCTACCTTTTTCTGCAACTCAATGTATTGCTTCTGTGCTTGCTTGATTCTATCTGATAGAGATGGTCTCACTGATACCGGAAATAAAAAGATGAACTTCCTGCACCAACAACTTCTATGCAAAAGTTCATCAGATCCTTTACTAAAGGATCACGTTCCAAACGCAACATTCCTAATGAAGCATTACTTTTTCGACTCAAAGCATCAGCCACTTTATTTTCTTTTCCAGGATGGTAAAGAATTGTACAATCATAATCCTTGATTAATTCCAGCCATATCCTCTGTCTCATGTTTAACTCTTTCTGAGTGAATATATACATCAAAATTTTGTGATCAGTATATATTTCCCACTTTACTCCATACAAATGATGCCTCCAAATTTTTAAAGCGAAAACAACAGTAGCTAATTCCAAATCATGTGTAGGGTAATTTACCTCACGAGTTTTCAACTGTCGTGAAGCATAAGCAATTACCTGATCATTTTGCCTTAGGACGCAACCAAGTCTTTTCAATGAAGCATCACTGTATATAAAAAACTCACCATTCCTGTAAGGTAGTTCCAAAACTGGAGCATTCACCAATCTTAATTTAAATTCCAGAAAACAATCATCACATTCTTTTGTCAAGATAAACTTAACACCCTTCCGAGTTAGCTTAGTCATTGGACTAGATAACCGTGAAAACATTCTAACAAACCTTCGGTAATAGCCTGCCAAACCAAGGAAGCTACGAATCTCAGAAACATTTGTGGGTCTTGGCCAGTCTTCCACAACTTTTGTTTTTGCAGGATCAACAGTTATCCCATCTTTAGAAACAATGTGACCAAGGAAAGAAATTTGTTGCAACCAAAACTCACACTCTCTGAATTTTCCATAATGTTTATTTTCTTTTAAGGTTTGTATGAAAACCCTTAAATGTCTTTCATGATCCTATTTAATTTTAGAAAACACCAAAATATCATCAATGAAAAACACCACAAACTTATCCAAGAAGTAATGGAAAATTTTATTCATTAATTCCATGAATAAAGAAGGTGCATTGGTTAGCCCAAAAGGAATTACTACAAATTCATAATGGCCATATCTTGTACGGAACACGGTTTTCGGAACATCTGCTTCCATTAACTTCACCTGATGGTACCCCGATCTCAAGTCAATCTATGAAAAATACTGAGCTCCCTAGAGCTGATCAAACAAATCATCGATATGGGGCAAAAGATATTTGTTCTTAACAGTGATGTTATTCAAGGCTCTATAATCAATGAAAAGTCTTATTGAACCATATTTCTTTTTAACAAATAAAACAGGAGCACCCCATGGTGATGTGCTAGGTTGAATGAAACCTTTCTCTAATAAATATTGCAATTTCTCCTTCAACTTTAAAAGTTCAATTTGAGCCATTAGATAAGGGAGTTTTGAAATTGGCTTAACATCAGGAACTAAGTAAACGGTAAAATCAACTTCCTGATCTGGTATTATTTTAGGAAACTCATCAGGAAAAACATCAGGATACTCATTTACTACTGGAACATCATTAATCTGAACAGTTCCTTTATTTTCAAGGATGTGTGCAAGGTAACATTCATTTCCACATTTTACAAGTTTCATGGCCTCTTGAAAAGTTATCAACATAAAGGTTTCATTCTTGTACAAAAACTGAAAGTCTTTCTGAAAAGAAACTACTTTATCTCTACAGTCAATCTTAGCATGGTAAATAGAGATCCAATCCATACACAGGATAACATGAAACTCTACTAGAGGTAAAACAATAAGGTTTTCAAGTAGGTTCTTTCCACAGATAAGGATAGGAAGATTATTATAAATTCTTTTTTCCTCAACATTTCCCCCAGGTGTTTTTACCAAAAGTTCAGGAGTCATTTCTTGAGATGGTATTCCCATTGTACTAGAAAAGGTTTCATAGAAGAAAGAATGTGTAGACCCCGAATCAAACAACACACTGTCATAATCTGAAAAAACAAACAAAGTACCTGATACAACTTCATTTGATTACCCGACATCTGCTGAAGTAGTTGCAAAGGATTTCACCACCCCTTTCTGCTTGTAGTCTAACTGCTTCCAATCACTCGAGCTCTTGTCAGAAACTCATTTTCATAGTGACCCATCTAATTTCACTTAAAACATTTCACTAACTATAAATCAAATTTGGTCTTACCTTAACTTTGATCTTTTTCAGTGCAATCACGAGCCTTATGTCCCATCTTACCACATCGGCAGCACTTTCCAAAATTCAGAAGACATTCCCCATCATGCCTTTTACCACATTTATCTCAAACTAGACACATATATTTCTTACCATCAGACTTTTCTGAATAAATCTTCCCTTTTTCCTGACACCTCGGTTTCTTCTTCTGTTGGTTGTTATAGAACACTTGATCATCAGCAAACTCCATTTCCACCTTCTCTTCACATCGAACAAGCTTTTCATAACTTTTTATCTCACGAGAAGCTAAAGCCCTTTTATATTTTGGCTTTAACCCTGAGTAAAAACGATTGATTTTACTATCAAGGTCTCTGATAAAATTTGGATCATACCTTGCCAATCGAGTGAACCTTTCTTCATAGGTAGCCACTGAGTTTTCCTCTTGCCTCAATTCCAAGAATTTCTTATCCATCCTAAGTCGAACAGCCTTAGGAAAATAATTTTCAAGAACCATACCTTTTAATTTATCCTAGTCGAGAGCATCAATCTCATCAGCATCCCTGATATTTTTAACCATCGACTATCACTGATCTGCTTCACCCTCCAAACGGTAAATATCAAGACTAACCTTTTGATTGTATGAACACCCCATGACATCGAAAATATTCTCCTGTGATTTAATCCACCCTTCATCTAGCACAGGGTCAGATGATCCTCTGAATGATGGGGGATGTTTCCTCATTAAGTATTCCACCACTGACATGTTCCTCTGTGGTTGATCTGGCTGATCTCGTGCATGGATACCACCACCATTTATCGCTTGAGTCAACTGTGCCATTACAGCAACAAACTGTTCAGTTCCAATTCTGACCATCTCAGGATGCTGATTCGGAAGGTTATTTCCTTCTGCATGCCATCCTAGCACTCCTTCCCTGTTTCCTCTACGGAAAACCATTATAAACAAACATGTCTTAGATGAAGAAACATGGTAATCTTCAAATGCTATATCACTTCAATTTGACGATAAAAAATATTTTTGGATAATCATTCAATAGAATTCTAACTCCAAAAGTTATCTAAACCGACCTTTTATACAAACTATAAGGCACCAGCATTAAACCTTACTTAATCTTGGGTAATTACAAGATTACACATTGATGATCTTTTCGGGTTTATAGTTTTATAGAATTAGATCATAAAACATGCATTACATTCCACATACAAAAAAAGTGGTTACATAAATACAATATTCTTCCTTCCCATCAATGGAAAAATATTTAAAATAAAACATTGATTCTTTCTTGACACTTCCTTGACACTATCATCATATCATGTACCTATCCCTTGACCGATGAAAAAAATTTCAAAAACACTTGGGATGAGCATAAAAAGCTCAGTAAGAGATATAAAAATATGGAAAGGAAACATGGGTACATATATACAAAACAATGAAATCATACTTTACCCATAAAACATAATCACTTTAACATACCTCATCAAATAATGAATAAATCATAGAAATCATAAGACATAAAGGTAACTTGAGGCATTCATAACATTCTTACGTAGGGAGTAACCCTCTTGGTTACGTTTAGAATACCCATCATAGTATATTCCCTATATCTCATAGGAGAAACCTTAACGTTTCACTCCTTCGCGTTACCCAATGCATTAGAGAGCTATATCGGGCTCACCCGCCCTTAGTTTATCACAGAACCACCTTTCTTCATAATAATGCCGAAGAACCTCAACATAATCACATCACATAAAACATGCATAAAGGAAACATAACATTTAAAGCTTTCAATCACAAGATATCAATACAACACATTGATATAAAAACATTTTGAAAACCATTTTCAATACCAAAATAATATAAAATTAAAACATGGTATTTATTTTTCTTTTAGAAAATGGTATGGCTTGTAGAGGAAGCCGAAACTCAAATAACGGTCACGACGGCGGAGAAGTCGTTGTCGCCACATACATACGAAAAACATTCCATTTTGTCGTTTAGTAAAACGCTATGTATAAAAAATATTCGTTTTGGATAAACATAAAAGTCAAAGGGGTTTATACACCGTATAAAATAAGGTTGTGTATAAAACAAAATATGCATCAATGAAAGGAGATTGAGATGAAGTCCCATACCAAGGGTCCGAATTGAATCGATAGTTCTTTAATATCCTGAATAATAAACTTGAGTTAATTTATACTTTCTTAAGAACCTTTTTCAAGTTCATTATTCCTTTTATATCACTTATTTTCCTGTCATGAACACTATGTAATTATTTATGTTAATAACGGTCGTTTTAACGATCATTGGTACTTGAGTCAAAAATAAACCCTTTATAATTACAAGTTGTTCATGTATCCATTATATCCATAATTATAAAAATGATGTATATATCATATATATCCAGTATATACATGCATTTATAGTATTAAATAATCATTTAGAGGTAATAAATGAAAAGCACCGGTCGTGGAGACGGTAAGCCGTACGTACGCATGAACGCTAGTTTCATTTCTATTTCGTATTTTATAGAATGGAATCATAATGATATAAAGGTATATTATAATTCTAGTATAATATCATATATAATATCATAGTTCCATCCTTTATACGTCCCAAATATAGTATTTAACGAATTAAATCACTTTTAGGGGGCGATAGTCCGCACTTCCTTAAATGAAGATATCACGTTTACCCAAAATGGAAACCATAAAGGTATGCCCAAAATGAAAAATACCAAAGATTAAGGAAAACATAATCATATTATATATCATATATAAATATAGTGACATCTTAATGGCCACCTTTTAAGGTGTTAAAAGAATGTTGAACAATAATCATTCCGGGAGGCATAAATTCACCATCCACGGAAACAATATGTCCTTTAACAATTAGATGTAGGTGTGTGTAAGTGTAGCTCGAATCCTTCTTATAAAAACATCCTAGTATATTGAAGATACTGTAGTTATTACAAACAAAATGAATAAAAAGATTTTAGGGGGTTGGAGAAGCAAAATAAAACAAAAGGACTCAAGTGAAGACATTACCTTAAAATCGGGTAAATCCCTTTGGTTTGAGCTCAAATGCTTCCTTGGGAAGACTTATGCCCAAAGTGTGGCTTCAAAGAGTAATAGAGGGATGTGGAGAGTCAAAATGGGAAGGGGTTGGCCGATCCAATGGCTTTGGGAGTGTGGGTAAGGAGGTAGAGGTGGATGCCTTTTATAAGAGGAGAGGAGGGGCACTCTTAGAAAGTAAAGAAATGTTACTTTATTTGAAAATGATTTTCGGATTCAAAAAGTTCCGTATTGATATAATTTGAGGTTAGGGTGATACGGGTTCGAAATCCACCCATCCAATAGGTTTTTGACATGTGTAGGTCATAGATTTCACAATATCATTTCATTTTATTTAAATCCTTTATTAATGAGGTAATCGCTGCATTATCATGATGTCATAAATAATTTAATAAATTTAATGTCTAAAAATTATTAAAAAACTATAATGATGTAGGAAAACTCTTTATCTTTCTAATGAATATTTATAGTCCAAAATATAATTTATGTAGACAAAATTAAAAATATTGTACTTAGGAGATACATTATTTGTCACATTTGACATGCTTTAAAAATAAAAAGATAAAAAGTCACTTTCTCGCAAAAGTGATTCCATGGGGTCTCCAATTTTGGAACAAGGCATCCCATGGTCGGACATGAGACAACCAGTAGAATTATGACATATGTTGGTGTCATTTTTTATTATTATGATATTATTTTATTATCCTTAACTACACGATTACTCATTAATCAAGATAGTTAAAGATAATTCCCGTCGTTATTATTCATAATGTCCAAAAACAAAAGAGTCTTGATTACATAATTTGTATCTTATGATTCCAAATATGTAATCCATTTTACCAAATTCCAATCACAGAAATTGCAACAATTGATTTAAAAATAACTCCCGTTTTAAAAACAAATAGCTGGTTTTTTTGAAACAATATCTATGAAAATTTTGGCATTAGTTTATGCCCAATTCCAAAGTGAAATTAATCTTAATGACCACCTTTCGATTAAATGGTAAAGATATATTCTAATTTCACTTTAAAACCAATTCAAAATATAATATAATCATATAAATAAATTAGATTAAAAAGCAGTTTTGATGTAAAATGCAGTATTTTTCACTATTCATTAAAAAATGAACATTGTCAGAAAAATACCAAAAATTCACACAAAGTAAATTCTGATGTCCCAATCATAAATATTAAGTTTATTTTGACAAAAATAGCTTATAAAAGTTTCAAAAGATAGATTTAAATATGGTTTTCCATCAAAAGGCAGTAAAACAATCTTTTAAAAAAATATTAGTGTATTCCATGCTTAAGATTGGATTTATTTTCATTTTAAGACTCCAAAAAACTATCTAATTCATTAATAGACATAGATAAAAATATTTATTATTCATTACTTAATGGGATGTTACATATTGATTTTGTATTCATCCAAAAAAATGATGTGATTTTTTCCCTTCATTATACAATAACACAACATTTCATAAGAAGGGAAATAATTTATTGTCTATAGAATTTAATCATGACTATGAAATATATTTTTTCAAGAAGCATCGAATTTGCGCAAACCCATAACCCAAATCTGATTCCCCACTCCTATTAAAGGATTCATGTATACGTCAATATCTTTTCCAGGTTCAGAATGTATAGATATTAGTATATTAATGAAACTTAATTTTTTTTATTCACATTAATTGAGGATTATTTTAAACATGAATAAAAACTAACCATGTGATTTGAACAGTAAACATCTGACCCATATGATTGAAACAATTTCAAGATAGACTAAACAAAAAACTGCACACCTTATCCTGAAATGTATGATGATGTGCATAAATTTACAACATACTAATCCATCTGCATGATTAACCAACTGATCTTGATCATTAATTGTATCATCATCAATCCATCGCATAAGAGTTAAGATTTCTAAAAACATGAACAGATTTTGAATCCATTGAATAAATGGAATGTGAAAAAAGTAATTCTGTGGAACATGAGATGGTGTTACTTATATATTTTACTTCCATTAATATGTACCAAACTGTTTACAATCATTATGGTCTAATTTTTCATTCAAAAAATAAACTATAATCTTTCAGACAAGCATGATTTTTATTAGTATAAATTATGAGCATCTTAATTATCGTCCATTCCTTACATGATTTGAGAAAATAATAGTTACAAAAAGAAACAATTAATTCATAATATATATGAATATAATCAATGGTGGTATTAGAAATTCCATAATTTTTTCCCTTGATAATGCCACTTTAAAAATTTCAACATTATAATTTCAGTACATTCATGATACATAAGAGTTCTACCATAATCAATAAATTAATTCAATATCTCAACATTATCATCTTCACTCATTCCCTCATGTGTATTGTTATCGTTTTCTTCTAACATTTACAAACAATCTCCCTCATTATGATACAAAAATATAAGTATATTAAATATCAAATTCTTTATACCTCCTATTTCATACGATTCATGAATAGTATAATATTTATCCATCACTCTATTCTGATAACAATCATAATAGATTATTTAAATAAATATTTTATTTTTTATATTAGCTAACTTCATTATAGATTAAAAATTTTCTTTCAAAATATTTATAAGATGGGCACTATATACGACCTTCAGCTGAAGCATTATTAAATGAAAAATCTAAAAAACTTGGACAAAATATTTTGATATTAGGTTGAAATCAGATATATATGATACATAAATATTATTTCCATTATATTACTAGGTAAACATGTTATGTCCCAATCATCAATATAAAACATAATTACAAAATTAATTACAACCGATTGTAATATGAAATTCATCAAAGAATGCTTCATGATGGTAAAATTATAATAAGATAAAAAATATTTCCTCTATATGATTCCCACAAATAATGAACAAAAAATGTATGTGATATTGAATTAAAAACAACTATTACCAATTCCAATTAAATTCATATTTATTTCTTAAACAATTTATTTTAAAACATACATGTTTTGAATATGATAATTATCCAATAAAATACACTTGTATTTATAATGGAAAACATTTACTCAGGAATAAAAATATTGTCTCACCCAAAGTTAAAACCATAAAAATATTGAATTATAATATCATGGAAATTATACTTTAATTGAGATAAATATAAATAATCATCCAATTCTTATTTCATAGAAACTATGATTTTGAAAATAAAATAAATATATCCATCATTTCTTGATGGAGAAGAAAGACCAAAGTTGTAATATATATAAACCAATATGTTGTATATGGATTTAGTAAACCTTTAAGACCATCATATAGATAAATGGGAAATTTGGAAGAGCTATAGCCTCAATGATCTTATCCCATATTGAGTCAGCGTATACAAATACAAACACATTCATTCAAAACATATTCATCAACAGCTATGATGCAATATTATGAGACCATTAACTGAAATATATCATGTTTTATAATCATAATAATAGTCAAATATACATGAAAATGTCTACTACACATACTATAATTCAACAATGATATCAAAATCAAACACCAACTAAATGTATAATGTAGTAGAAATTAAAGAACACTAATAAGTCATAAAATTAAATTCAATGCATTATTGATGTATCTATTATATAAAAATACTATCAATCCTAACAATGAACAAGAAATATAATAATATAAAATCAGGGGTGTAACACCCCAATCTTCCACAATACGCTTCTCTTTGAATAATACAATACTGTGTGTTGTACGCAATATCAAGTTCTAACACACCACAAACAATCAAACTAGCCATTATGAATAGTAATACCCACTTTTTTAAATATTATAAATTTATCATTCAAAATGGACTTCATTATTGGATTTGGAATATCGAAATTATCCAATGGTGAATTTTTGGTAATTTTCTAAAGACATTCATTTATTGATGAATAGTGAAAAACACCGAGTTACTTGTTAAAACCCAAATTTTATTTAAATAATTATTTATTTTATTTAAATATATTTTAGGTCAAAAAAGATACATAAATCCTATATACTTTCAATGTAAATCATTGATGTCATTTTATATTAATTTTAATATATAAAAATTTTATTGAACTTTTTACCGTCTTTTACCCACCTCGTAGGAACTTTTGAAAATTTGCATAAAACATTATTTTACCACTTCTTTGAATTGAATTTGGAAAATCTGAAAGACTCTGTTAATATCAATTGGAAAAATTTTGTTCAATTAGATGAAAATATTTTTTTGGGAATAGTAACTTTTTACATTTATTTACCAGATTTAAAAGTAAATAGGGTAATTAAAGATAAAATTTATATTATTTTTACCCTAACACATGTCCTAATTATATTGCATACATATAATTAGAAACAAAACATCCTTAGGAATAAAATAATTACCTCTTTGCTCCACTTGGATTAGATAAGGACATGTATTATTATTTAATTCAAATAAGAGTTAAAAGTGTTAAATTCAACATTTAATAACTAAACCATTTTTAATATAGGGTTACACATAAGATAAATTGGACTATAAATAACTATTAAAAATCTAAAAATATTTCCTACATAATCTTATTATATTTATAATTTTTATACATTAAATAATTTAATTTATTTGTGACACAATGATGATGCAGTAATTACATTAATAAAGAAATATTAAAATAATTGATATTTTAAATACCCAAATAAATGTAATTTGAGACTTTTTAGGAATTCCATGAATTTTATAGGTTAATATGACATGTTAGTATTTATTAAATTAAATTTTTTCGAACTAATAATACTGTAATGATTTTCAAAAAAAAAATCATTTACCAAATAGTGTCAAAACTAACAAAAAAGAGTTTTTAAAACAAATAATATATTATTAATTGATATTCTATTCCTAAACATCTATGGTTTGGCCAAAATACTTATATAATGATAGTTGTACCATATATGAGCCACTTGGGGTCCTCTTTGATGTATATAGTATGTTTATTAACCATAAAATATAATAATAAAAAGAGACATGGTAAATGTAAAACTAATTAAACAAGAGTTATATCTAAAATATAAGGTTAATATAGTGACCCAAAACATGTCTAAATCCAATTTTTTTTGTTGTTTTCAACCCATCCCCACCTTAGCCTCAAAATAAATCATGTTGGATCCATTATGAAACGAAAATTATTTTATTATAAAATATTATTTCTAGCCTTTCCTAAGGTGCCCCTCACCCCTCTTATAAAAAGGCACTCCCCCTCCTCTATAATTCACACCATCAAAGCCATTTGGCTCAGCAAAACCTTCCCAAATATCCTATAAGATTCTTTCAATTCAACCTTGAGGCCATAGTTTGATCATAACACCAACCTAAGGAGCACTTTTGATCAACTCAAAAGGAAACACCCGAAGAAGAGGTAATAATTTCACCACCCTCTTTCAAGTTCATTTATTCTTCCACTTCCTCTTTCTTTGTTATTTACATTATAAAATAATAACTCCAGTATATTCTATATACTTTATTGTTATTATAAATATGGTACAACCATATTCATTATTCTATCCATCCTTTGAAATACATGTCACCATACGTTCGTGTGTATAACTTACCGTCTCCACGTCACGGTGTAATTTTTATTCAATAAATTTTTATTTGGATGGTTATCATAATGATGTGTAATTTATGTAAATAATAAATATAAAATTATTATGTATATATGATATAAAAACCAATTATATATTATTTTAATATCAAAGTAATTATATTGTCTCTCGTGCTTACGTACAGATTACCGTCTCCACGAACACGATGAGATTCATTCCCCATCGTATCCATTCAAGACTAATTTTCATTTAATGATTAAAAATAATATTTAATTCCATGATATCATTATTAATATGAATAATATACAACCTATCTATAATAAACATGTCTTATTTAACAAAACATATAAAAGAAAATGAGTAAGTGAACACCCAATACGATGATAATAATAAAATATTATCAAGAAAGAAATATACAAAGATCATATATGATATAATATTTATGTATATGATTCTTGTATTTTTTAATTACAATGATTTAACTATTATACATGAGGATAACCTACCCACAACCAAGGACAAGTTCAGGGTAAGGGTTTATTTTTCAATCTCTTCATTTTCTGAGGTTGTTTATACGTAATTAATTACTGGGACCTCTTTATCATCCACTTCCATGTTTCTTAAAAATGTATTTCAAAACATTCATAATATTTTATATACTATGGTTTAATGTCATTTATTCCCTTTTATTACTTTTTATAATATTTTTATAAAATAATCTTTCTGTCATTATCCAAACAAGGTCCTTTTTATCCTTTTTGTCAAAATTAATGTAAGAATACTTTTTTAACATATTCGATGGGTGAAGATATTTTCCAAAATTATAAAATCATCTATGATTCCCATAAAAACATATAATAATAACTTGAAAATAATTTTTTTTTATAATTATGTTACATTTAAATGATTTAAAAAATAGATATTTCTCTCAAATAGTTTTGATTTCATCTATGTCAACATCCTTTGATGGATTTTATGATTATTTTAATTGGATTTATTATGATACGAAAAATACATATTGTATTGTAGGTTTTGTGATATGTTTGACTCTGTATGTGTTATTTCATACCATTCATGTTTTATGGATAATGTATTGATATTTCATATGCTAGTTTTAATACGAATGTTTATGTTATGATTAAAACTTTTAAAATGAGGAATGCATTGGAATTAATAAGTGACGGGTGGAGCCCGCTATAGATCCTCAATGCATCGATAGGTCTAATGAGACAAACTAGTGTCTTGGCACAAGGCCTTGACAAAATCACATTTGTAGTGTTGGCAGAAGGCCTTGATTATGTGGTTATGATAGTCTGGCATTATGCATTACATCATTATAAAAGTGGTTATTGTTATTGCATTTGATTATTCGACTAGTAGAATATCCATGTGAGTAAGTAAATGGTATTATTTTAAATTATCTTGTCCATATTATGTTTATGTTCAAGTTTAAAAGTATTTTGTTTTAGTTATACATTGCCTTAAATGTTTATGCTTATATATGAAAATTTCCACTATATTGTTATCCTTACTGAGCATCTGATTTCACCCCTTTCTATGTTTTATTTTCCCACAATGTGAAGAAGTATTTTATTACTGACCTGCAGGGATTGTCTGATGGAATATGAGTGTGCTCTATGGAGACTATGTCGTTTTTTTACTTTTTTATGTAATGTAAGACTTATAAATGTATTTAGTGTTTCCAAGGCTACTAAACTAATCGATCTTTCGAGATTTGATTTTTTGTGATCATTCCAATGTTATGTAATAATGCACCGACTCTTGGTAACTGGTGTCGGGGAATTACAGTTGGTATCATAGGAAGGTCACTAAAAACCATGGTATCTAAATTTAGATAAACTCTGATTATACCACCTAGCCCTAAGATAGACTTTGAGGATTAGTATAGAAGAACTCCCTATAATTTTGTGTTTGTAGAGATTTTGTGAGTTTTCCGAGCTGTATATCTTTGTCTAGATAAGAGCAGGTAGTGGTGGCTCTGACACAAATGTACCTAGGGGTAAACCCCAAAAACACTGTATTGAGCTAGACATGAACAGGAACTGGTGAACGACAACGAGACTTGCAGCACTATTGGCTACAATAATCCCAGGGGGATATGCTTAGGATAATTCTCATTTTCCTTACAAAACATTACGAATATTTTTTGAGTATATACTTCCTCAAATAAAACATTTTTATGATTATGGATTATATCCATAAATAGTTCAATTTATGTTAAGTGTTTTACATTTTTGGATTAATGTATTGCGATTCAGAAACTAATTTAGTTTATGCCATTGTTCAGAAATGGCGCCTGGTGGGAGGAATAAAACTGTATCAATGGACGCAATCCATTTATATATTTCCCTCCTTCTAAAATTATTTATAGTTGATCTAGTGATACAACTGGTGCTGATCAACTTATCACCATACTGGGACAACTCACTCAGGTTATGAATAATAACCTTGCCCGTATGGAGCACCCAAATCCTCAACATGGATGATCAATTTTAGATCGCTTCATGAGGAAACAACCAACAACATTAAATGACTATACAAATCCATTGGTAGTTGAGCAATGGATAAGTTCCTGGGAGAATATATTTCCAGCTTTGGGGAGTAGTGAAATGGAAAAGATGTCATGGTAATTTATCTCCTCAATGGAGATGCTGATCAATGGTGGTCATTAATCAAAAAGAAAAAGGAAGATGAATAGGTATTAAGTATGGAATGGAGGGATTGTAATGATATTTTCGTCAGAAAAAACATTCCACAAGACCATCGCGCGGATATGGAAAGACAATTTCTCAGTCTGAGGAAAAAATGATGATGAGAAATTTGCGAAGATTGAGGATAACTTTACAAGGATATCATGTCTTGTTGCAGATTATATACGTAACCCAATAAGTAAGATTGATCATTTATTTAATGCGTTAAAATCGTTTCTCCGTCGATTATTATTATTATCAAAATTCTTCTCATCATACGAAGACATTTTCTCATGTGAAATCAAGACATAAAAGGAATTCTCTATGTCGTACAACTTTAATGAAAACGAAGATAAGAAGAGATCTGCTGGTTTCTCTGGAAATGAAAATAAGGGGAAGAAAGAAAATTTTGAATGTCCATCCTGTAGTAAATGTGGGAAGAAATACCTCAATACATGCTTTAATGTAATGGATGTCTGTTACAAGGGTGGTGAAAATGGCAAAGCTCATGATTGCAAGGGGAAGAAAGAAGCTACCGATGTTCAGTGCTACAATTGTAGGGAGATGGGACATTATGTGAATGAATGTATTAACAATCAGAAAAACATACCTCATAAGAGTCCATGTGATCAAGGCCAAGATTATGCTATCACTAGTATTGAGGTTGATGCTCCTAAAAACAATGTGGTAGTTAATTTAATGGTTTCCTCATTTTTATCCAATACTTTATTTGATTCTGGATCATGACATAGTTTCATATATTCCATGTTTGCTAGGAAAATTAGATATATCCAATTTGATTTATCAAGGGAGTTGTCAGTCAAAACACCTACGGGAAGTATCATTGCAACAAAGTTTTGTGAATCAGTTCCCATTAGAGCATATAAATTCTCTTTATCTGCTGATCTCAGCGTCATACCCATGATTGAATTTGATATAATCCTTTATATGGATTATCTTCCAGGCCATGATGCGAAAATTTATTGTATGAAGAAAGAGGATAGAATTTTTTTATGATGATAAGGAGTACCTTATCTTTAGATCAGAAACATCACCACCTATTTCTTATTTATATCACCCCCCAATAGCTCAACTAAATTCAATTATTAGAACAGAAGAGAGTGAAATAACTGTGGGTGAGGAAAGGAATGTTCAAATAGAGGAGGAAACTATTGTGCAAGAATATGGTGATGTTTTTCTAGATGATTTGCCTAGATATCCTCCAGAATGACAAATCGAGTATTCCATTGACTTAATTACTTGTTCAAGGACCATATCAAACACCCCTAATAAAATGGCCACAGTGGAATTAGTGTAACTGAAGATACACCAAGAGGAATTAAGTAATAAGGGAGTTATTTTCCCTATTGTTTCTCCATGGAGAGCCCCTGTTCTTTTTGTAAAGAATAATGATAGATCTATGAGGTTGTGCATTTACTATAGGGAGATCAATGATATAGATATAAAGAACAAGTATCCCCTACCTTGCATTGATGATTTATTCGACCAACATCATAGAGCTCAATGCTTTTCAATGATTGACCTTCGATCTGTATATCATTGGATGTGTGTGAAGAAAGAAGACATTCCGAAAATATCATTTCGAACCAGGTATGGGCATTACGAGTTTATAGTAATTCCTTTTCGGATGACTAATGCACCCTCTGTGTTCATGGATCCAATGAACATAGTTTTCAAGGAATATCATGATGACTTTGTGGTGGTATTTATTGATGATATCTTCGTATACTCCAAATTCTACAAAGATTATGAAAATCACTTGAGCATTATTTTAAAGACTCTTAGAAGACAAGAATTTTAAGGGAAGTTTAGCAAGTGTGAATTTAGGATTCATGATAATTATTTTCTTGGGCATAATTTCTCTAAAGATGGAATCTCCATTCGTCCTTATATGACAAGAGAAATCCAAGAATGGGAAGCACCGACGATTACAACTAAGGTAAAAAGGTTCATTGGTTTAGCAGCTTATTATCGACATTTCTTCAAAAATTTTCCCCAATTGTCTAACCCATTAACCAAGCTCACACATAAAGGGGTTAAATTTTTTTGGACAAAAGACTGTGAAGAATGTTTCAAAAAACGGAATAGAAGATTATTCAATGCTCTTATCTTGACTCTACAATCGGGGAATGATGGGTCTGTTATTTATAATGATGCATCAAAGAAAGGACTTGGTTGTGTCTTTATGTAGAATGTTAGGATTATTCACTATGCATAACTAAAACAAAAAATTCATGAGAAAAACTATCAAACACATTATCTTGAGTTAGCAGTTGTAATCATTTAATTTTTGATATGGAGATATTATCTCTATGGTGAAAAATATTTGATATATATCGATCACAAGAGTTTAATGTATATTTTCTCACAGAAAGAACACAATATGAGGAAAACGAGATGGCTTGAACTACTCAAGGATTATTATTGAATGATACACTACCACTTGAGGAAGGGAAATAAGGAGGTAGATTCTTTGAGAAGAAATGATCATGGAGTTTTGAACAAGATGGTAATTTAAAGGGATCATATTTTCACAGATCTAGTAAAGAAGGATATGGGAATAACCGTGGAAGGTGAATCATAAATGATTTTTCAAATGGTTTCCAAAACATCATTACTAGAAAGGATAAAGAGTTATCAAACCGATGATGATGAGTTTCAAAAGAAGATTAAAGCTGTGAATGATTGGATATTGAGTGACTTTGTGTATAAAGATGGAATTTTGAAATTTGGGAAGAGACATTGTGTTCCTGATATACCTGATCTAAAAAGATATTTTTTTGGATGATGCTGATTGTTCCAATTTTTCTATACATTCTGGTTACACTAAGATGTATAGAGATTTGAAGGAACAATTTTGGTGCGACAACATGAATAGGGAGATTTCTGATTTTTTGTCAAGATGTATGGTTTTTCATCTAGTAAAAGGTGGAAGGAAACTGCCTGGAGGAGTCACGCAACCTCTTCCCATACCTGAGTGGAAATGGGATAATATTACGATGGAATTGTCATGGGACTACCAAAGAATCCTATAAGGAATGATGCAATATGTGTTATCATTGATACTCTTACCAACTCAGCACATTTTCTTGATATAAGAGAATATATACCACTTGAACATCTAGGAAGACTATATGTTAATGATGTTTTGAGACTCCATGGTGTACCCCTATATATTTTTTCGGATTGTGATCCCCCTTTCACATCAAGATTCTGGATAATTCTTCAGAAGGCCTTGGATACTGAACTTCATTTGAGCCCTACATACAACCCTCAAACAGATGTACAATTAGAAAAAACTATTCAAACCTTAGAAGACATGATGATATCCTTCTCACTTGGCTTTTAGGGTATGTGGGATCAATATTTAACTCTGGTAGAATATTCATAAAACAATAGCTTCCATTACAGTATTCAGATGGCACCATATGAAGTGTTACACTGAAAGAGATGTCACACACCAACATGTTGGGATGATGTTGGTGAAAGAAAACTTGTAGGCCCGGAACTTGTATAGGAAACAATAGAAAAGGAAAAAGTTATCCAAACCCAAATCACTGCTACATAATGTAGATAGAAGAGCAATGCCGATAATCGAATGAAGGATTTAGAATTTCATGTTGGTGATCATGTCTTTTGAGAGTATCTCCATGGAAGGGAGTTATATGTTTCGGTAATAAAGGTAAATTGAGTCCCAGGTACATCGAACATTTTGAAATTCTAGAATTAATTGGGTTTGTAGCTTACTGTATGGAAATTCCACCAAGTCTCTTCAATGATCACGATGTGTTCCCCGTATCACTGTTGAGAAAATGCATGTCTGACCCAACGCATGTACTCACCTATGCGGTATTAGAACTAGAACCTGATCTGTCTTATTGCAATGATCTTGTCAGGATTATTGATACAAGAGAACAAGTTCTGAGAAAGTAGACGACTTTTTTGGTAAATGTTCTATGGAGAAACCATAAGATGGCAGAGGCAATGTGAGAACCTAAGAACATATGATGAAGAACCACCCGAGTCTTTTTATGTGCTAGTATTCTAGAAATTTTAAGGAATAAATTATTTAAAGGAGGGGAGAATGTAGCACCGCAAGCTTCCATGGTACTTTTCCCTTTGAATAATACAATAATGTGGGTTGTACAAAACTTCAAGTTCTACCACACCACAACCAATCAAACTAGCCGTTATGAATAGTAATACCTACTTTTTGAACTGTTATAAATTTTATCTTTCATAATAGACATCATTTTTGGATTCAAAATATCAAAATTATCCTAGGGTGAATTTTTGGTATTTTTCTGAAAAAATCAATTTTTGATGAATAGTGAAAAACACTGAGTTATTAGTTAAAACATAAATTTTATTAAAATAATTATTTATTTTATTAAAATTTATTTTAGGTAAAAATAGATATATAATACCTATATATGTTCATTTTAATTCATTGATGTCATTTTTTATTAATTTAAATATATAAAAATTTTATTAAACTTTTTACCGTCTTTTACCCACCTCCTTGTAGCTTTTGAAAATTTGCATAAAACATAATTTTACCTCTTCTGTGAATTGAATTTCTAAAATTTTAGAGACACGGTTGATATTAGTATGTAAAATTTGTTTTTCATGAGATGAAAATAATATTTGGAAAATATTAACATTTTACTTTTATTTGCCATGGTTAAAAGTAAATAGGGTGATCAATGAAAAAATGATTTTATTCTTACCCTAAAACATGTCCTAATTATATTGGATATGTATATTTAGATCAAAAACATCATTACTAATAAAATATTAACCTCTTTGGTCAACATGTTTTAGATTAGAACATTTATTATTATTTAATTCAAAGAAGCATTAAAAGTGTTAAATTAAATGTTTAATAACTGAACCATTTTTAATATATGGTTACACATAAGATAAATTAGATTATAAATATTCTGTAGAAATCAAAAAATATTTTCTACAAAATGGTATTTTATTTATAATTTTTAGACATTCAATAATTTATTTAATTTACGACACAATGATGATGCAATAATTACATTAATAATGAAATATTAAAATTATTGATATTATAAATAACCAAATAAATGTAATTTGAGAATTTAGGAATTCTACGAATTTTTTAGGTTAATTTGACATGTTATGATTTATTTAATTAACATTGTTCGAAGTAATCATACTGTTATGATTTTCACAAAAATCAATTACCAAATCGTGTCAAAATCGACAAAAAAGAGTTTTTAAAAGAAATATTATATTTTTAATGGATATTCTATTCCTAAATATATAAGGTTACGCCAAAAGAATTATATAATTATTGGTGAACCATATATGTGACTTTTGAAGTTATCATGGATGTATATAGTAATTTTATTAACCATATAATATAATAATACAGAGAGACATTGTAAATGTCAAACTAATTAACTATGAGTTAAATCTAAAACATAAGGTTAATATAGTGACCCAAAAACTATAGAAAACCTTTTTTTAGTAGTTTTTGACCCATACCCACCTTATCGTTGAAATAAATCAGGTTGGAGACATTATAATTCTAAAATTATTTTATTATAAAATAATATTTCTAGATTTTCCTAAGGTTCCCCTCACCCCTCTTATAAAAAGGAACCCCCCTCCCTCTAATTCACACCTTCAAATCCATTTGGCTCGGCCATCCCCTACCCAAATATCCTCTCAGATTCCCTCACTTCAACCTATAGGCCTTAGTTTGATCTAAAATCCAACCTAAAGATCCTTTTTATCAACTCAAAAGGAAACACCCGAAGAAGAGGTAATAATTTCACCACCCTCTTTCAAGTTCATTTCTTTTTACACTTCCTATTTCTTTTTTATTTACATTGTAAAATAATAACACCAGTATCTCTTATATACTGTGCTGTTATTATAAATATGGTACAACCATATTCATTATTCTATCCATCCTTTGAAAGACATGTCACCATACGTGCGTGCGTACGGCTTAGCGTCTCCACGTCGTGGTGTAATTGTTATTGAATAAATTTTTCTTTGGATGGTTATAATAATGATGTGTAATTGATGTAAATAATAAATATAAAATGATTCTGTATATATGATATAACATCCAATTATATATTATTTGAATATCAAATGAAAGATATTGTCGCTCGTGCGTACGTACAGATTACCGTCTCCACGAATGCGATGAGATTCATTCCCATCATGTCCATTCAAGAATAATTTTCATCTAATGCTTAAAAATAATGTTTAAAGACTTGATATCATGTATGGATATGAATAATATAGAACCTATCAATAATAAACACAACATATTTAACAAACCATGTAAAAAAAATGAGAAAGTGAACACTTGAAACGACGATAATACTAAAATATTATTTACAAAGAAGTATTAGAAGATCATATATGATATGATATTTATGTATATTATTCTAGTATAATTTAAAAACAATGGTTTAAATATTATACAGGATGTTAACCCACCCTCGACAAAGGAAAACTAAAAGGTAAGTGTCTATTTCATAATCTCTTCATTTTCCGAGTTGTTTATACATAATTATAAAATGGGACCTTTTTATCATCCACATCCATGTTTCATAAAAATGTATTTGAAAACATTCTTACTATTTTATATACTATTGGTTAAAGTCATTTATTCCATTTTCTTACTTTTTATAAGAAGTTTATAATGGAATAATTCTTTCGTTTTCCAAACAATATCCTTTTTAACCTTTTCGACAATAGTAAGGTAAGAATATTTTTTTAACTTATACGATGGGTGCAACTATTTTCCGCCGTTATAAAATCTTTGAAGCTTCCCCTAAAATCTTATAAAAATATTTTCCAAATTAAGGTTTTCTTTAAAATTATGTGCTTTTTAGATTATTTCAGAAAAGAGTATTTCTCTCAAATAGTTTTGACTTCATCTATGTGAACATACTTTGATGGATTTAAGATTATTTAACGTTGATTTATTATGATACAAAAATTCCATATTGTATTAATGGTTTTTTGATACGTTTGACTATGGATGTGTTATTTCATACCATTCATGGTTTATAGATAATGTATGGACATTTTGTATGCTAGTTTTAAAACGAGTGTCTATGTTATGTTCATTATTTTTCATATGAGGAATGCATTGGTCTTAGTAAGTGATGGGTGGAGCTTGCTATATATCCTCAATGCATCGGTAGGTCTCATGAGACAAACTTGTGTCTTGGCACATGGTCTTGAAAAAATCTTATTTGTAGTCATGGAACAAGGCCTTGACTATGTGGTTATAATAGTCCGTCATTATGAATTCCATCCTTATGAAAGTGGTTGTTGATATTGCATGTGATTATTCGACTAGTATAATATCCATACGAGTAAGTAAATGAAATTATTTGATTTTATCATTGAAATATTATAGTGAAGTTCATGTTTAAAAGTCTTTGGTTTTAGTTATACATTGCCTTAAATGATTGTGCTTATTTATGAAAGTTTCCACTATATTGTTATCCTTACGGAGCATCTGATATCACACCTATCTAGGATTTATATTTCCCAGGATGGGAATAATTATTTTCTAACTGACCTGCAGGGATAGTCTGAGGGAATATGAGTGTCGTCTATAGACACTATTTTTTTGTAGTTTTTCACTTTATGATGTGATGTAAGACTTATGAATTTATCTAGTGTTTCCTAGGATACTAACCTAATTGATCAATTGAGACTTGATCTTTTGTGATCATGCCAATGTTATATAATAATGCACCGACTCCGGGTAACTGGGGTCGGATCATTACAAGGGGATACTCAAAAAATTCAAACATGGTGTATGTATTTGAATAAAATACAACTAAGGAATATACTAATAAAAATTTATATTTCTTATCCAGAGGGTTATTATAATTTGAAAACATAATTGAGGAAAAAATTAAGACATGATAGGAATTTATATAAGGTTAACATTACGTATATTATCCAATCAAATGGAAAATATATTTTACATGATGTTTTATATAAATTTTAGATGTAGTTATTTTTGGGAAGATCCATAAAGACTAAATAATACATCTATTTCATCCTACTTTATAAAACTCTTCCATTGCATTTCCATTAAAGAAACCTCTTAATTGAGGTAACGTGCAGTTCTATGGTTTTTAATTAATTTAACATGTTGATGAAATAAAAGGATAACAAATGAATATTTGATAATTAAACTATGGAATAATTATTAACAATGAACTATGTTATACTTAAATGTTTTTTCAAAATAGGCAAAACTAATTTTTTTTCCAATAAAGTTTTCTTAAAGAACTAATTTATTATGTAAAACATTATCAATGGAAATAATGTTTCTGTTAATTAATATAACCCAAAATATTTATATTCTAAGTTATATTATTGTTACATGACATTTACCAAAGGATTATATAAATATTTGTATTTAATAATGGTTTTAAATTATTAATCTTGTGAAATATATATTTTTATTCTTTCAAATAATAACATATTATTCATTCATCTCTAGATTATAATATAAAATTTTAATAAACATACTTGACTGTACTCTAAATAATTGTGAATTAATAATGAACTAACCTTCATAGATAATGAAATATTCCAGATTTACTTATAAAAGTATAATATTGTACATCATCATAAAATTATTGATTTGTCAATTAGAAGAATGAAATAAAAAAATTTAATACTGTAAATGATAAAAAATATTATATTAAAATAATTAAATCCCATGTCTCAAGGATAATAATAACAAACAATAACCATGTAGTTAACTTAAATATGATTACAAACAATAGAAAAATCTAAATCCCTAAAATATTTCCCAAAAATAATACCAAATTTAATTTAATTTCCAAATAATCCCTGTGATATTTTTCAAAATGATGAAATTATATTTAAAATGGTATGTATAGGAATGAATGAATACCACTCAATGATATAAAAATGTTCAAAAAATCTAGGAGTAATTACAAAACATAAATCATAATTAGTACCAATGAGTAAAACTAAAACAAACACTCATGAAATCCCATAATATTACCATAAACTACATTCCAACTATACAAAAATAGAGTACCAAAAATAAAACATCTCCAACAATGAAAATAATTTAAAATAATATGGTATAATAAAAAACAAACAATATCTTGGTTAGGTTATGATATGTTGACAAGAATTATAAAATACACAGCGGAATAGATGAAGGATTTAGAACTCCCTAATCTATTGATGAATATGATCAAAATCAAATAATCACTAAATTAGTGGATAATTTTAAAGGTGGAGAGCCTCCAATCCTTGCTTTGGGGATGGGAGAATAGATCTCGACTGATGGGGATGGGGATAGGGTTGAGTGAGTGGGGGAGTCCAAGTGAAATATAATGGATCCTATACGGATTGTTTAAAAACAATATTGGGATAACATCATTATAAATTTAGTTTACAAACCATGTGTGTATAGAAATATTATAGTTAGTTTATGCACATAGTTTTTGTACATTGTGGGTCTCAATCCATGGGGTTAACCCCATTTTACAATAGTGTTCATTGAGATTCATGACTAGGAATGGAGATGTTCCATCTGGGCATGATTAATAGTTGAAGTATTTTAGAAATAATGTTCACCGACCCTTTATTTCAATCAAATTTATACATTGACATATTAAATGGTGGAATCATATTTTAATTCAAATAATATTGTAATATCCTTTTTGGATAATGTTATATTGTCATCTAAAAGGGAGGAAATTGAGAATTGTGACTAGTCTGAGGAATAAAACCTCCAGTAATCCCTACATATTCTAAAAAATTTTAAACATAAAACACATAAATCCTAGAAGTAATATTTTTGGATACCAAAACCTGATTATTTGAATCGTGAAATTTATCGATTCATCCAACCAATATTTATTGTTTATTAAATACATAGAAAGAAAATAGCTATGTACTTTTGGGCCATGAATCTATGATGCATTTCATTAAATTAATAGTCCCACAACTTGTATTGATTGATAGTTTAGTTTATGGTCAAGTTAAGAGGATAAATGTTACAATTTTATTAGGTTTGTTTGATTGGGGCTTGTTCTACAAAAGCTAATATTCTATGAAATGTATGTTCCACACAGATTAATGTTACATGTAATGAACATATAAGGGAATAATATTTATTTCCTAGAATCATAGAGCAATGAATTATGCTACTTAATTTCATACACCAAGGATGAGTCCAAATTAGTTCATCCTCTTGTAGATTGGTAGAAAATAACCCCACATGATGTTATGCATAATAATTCATGATGAATTTCTTATAGATGTGATGTGTAACACACTCCCTACCAATGATGGTGAATGATTATGAACCATTGTAGTACACATTATGGTGGTGAAGGATCCTTCCAACAAGGGAGCCGAAATATGTTCAATTCATCCTAATATAATTTATGTTTTTATTATCATCATTATATTAAATTAGAGTAAGGAGACATGTTGATCCCTATTGTTGAAACATTAGGCCAATTATTTGTGATAGATATTGAGGTTATTCAACAAATGGATAATGTTCTCATCATCCATGTAAGATACATATTATTCATTAAAGTAAAAATACATTAGAATTTTGTTTAAAAACCTTATGTTATCCTGGGAATAAAATTTTATGGGATCAAGGAAGGTTTCAGGACAATCCATCAAATGTCCGGAGCTCAGTGAACTAGTTTTTGGAGAGAAATAATGTGGCACACAGTTCATGTTTTTTTACTAATAACAATGATTCTCAACCATGTAAATAAAATAAGAGTATCAGGGTTCTTTTAATTTAATTATGGAGGATTAATGTCCCTTAATATCCTTAAAAAATTATCGGTACCTAGAATAGTTGGCGATTTGTTTATCTTAACCATTTACAAAGCATGCGAGTGGGTGTTGTGTTTTGGCAGTAAGTCTGCACGAGCTACACATTATTTTCAAAAATAATATATTTAGATGTGTGAGGTGGGTATTAACATAGTTGGTGGGTACACATAATGTTCATTTGGTTTGTCCGACCATGCATCAAATTAATGAAACCACCCAAAAGCGGGAAGTGTCCATTTTTTACTCAGGCCCTTAAGCCTTCCTCACACCATTTTCTTCTCCATTCTCATATTATCCCCTAATTTTAGAAGCTCCCCATTCCAATATATATAGTATTTGAGATAAATGATTCCACACTATTTCTGATACAGGAACACTACATCACATTGTAGGGCTCTTTGTAAGTATAGCATTCAACTTAATTCATTTATGAGGTTCTCTCAACATATTCAACATTATCTTCATGAAACCAAATATGCCCAATTTTCTCGGAATTTGTACTTTTCTCTAATTATCCCCATTCTATTCCATAATAGGGGCCAATAATTGATGAGTATTTAACTTCCAATTTATGTTAGGTGGTCTACAAATCTATAAAAAAAATATATTAGATGATTATACATTGCAATGATGTGGCACATGCCAGACCCTCAATCTGTCGCCAATGAAATGAAAAATTAAATAATTAGTTTGCGATTCCTTAAATTTATTATCCCTTACACCCCAAATTTATCCATTATAGGATGTATACATAATCTCAGAACACCACCTTGGGGTTTATCTGTCATTGTAAATGTTCCTTATTTTATTACACTTGATTCATATGAACTAAAAGATGTGTTCAAATTTTAACTAGAATAGACTATAATATGTGGAATATAAAAATATATAATGTTATATGGAATTTATTTTAATTAATTTAAAGGGTAAAGTTCCTTTAAATTGAATGTAATTTAATGTGGATAAGATTACAACATGCTTAATGTCTATGATGGACACGATGTCTGTTATTGACTATCATTAAATGGTTCACATGACACTCTTTATTGATTTTTGGAACTTATATAAGTGATGTTCCTTATTATTTATTACATGGGACATTCATGGAATTACCTATTTTTTATATGGAATTGATGGAATTGATTCTCTTCCTATTTTCATGGATTTTTTTCTTTAGACATTCTAATGACTTAGTTGTAATTTATGGACATGATGTCCTATATTGTTATGTGGAAATAAATGGACATGACATTGTGTCCTATTTATTCCTTACTAATGGATACGACATTACATGTAATCTATTTTGAATTAAGTGACATGATGATCCTTATTTATTATAATGTGATAATTGTTCAAAGATATTCCAGAATAGTCTGAAGTAGGATGTGTCAAATATGTGACCAATGAGGGACCCAAGTCGATGTGGATTTTGTTTTGATTATTTATTTTCAATGTTATTATTACATGAACACTAATTCATTATATAAACATATATTGGATTATTTATAGAATCTATGGTGGTGTCTAACTGAGTTTTATTCACACCTTATCTGAGTTGCCTTATTGTTCAATGAAAAACATCAATGATGCAGGTAGAGTCAAAGGGATGTTCCCAACTAAGAATTATTAATTTATCTATACTTGGATGTAGTACGAAGAAATAGTTAAAAGTGTTTTCATATTATACCGTAGAAGATTGATTTTGGTATATTATTATTTTTATTGTTTTTATTGTGAATTATTGATGCATTTTTTCACCTTTCTCCAAATTTTTGTATTGAATCCTAACATAATTACAGTGTATACAATACAACATTTTTATTTATTTTCAAAATCACAATTAATGAAATATTGGAATCATATAGAGTTCATAATACAATAAATGATAAACCTCATAATATATTATTATTCTATTAAAAGAAATTAAAACGTATTGAATTCTTTACCATAAATGTATCCATTTGATAAAGGGAACATGTAATTCCATATTTTCACTAATAAGATCCTCCAATTTAAACTTCATATTTTCCTAAGTATACACGTTATTTTCGTGGCATGAATTCCCCTCATTGAAACCTCATATAAAAACCCGATTATTATTTCCTATCAAAGTGGATTGTGATTTGTTCAAATCAACTTCCATGTGTCTTCTAACCGTTTTCTTGTGCATACTAATTTTAAATATTGATCAAGAAAGAATCCATTAACATTTATTCAAAATAATTCATGAGTAGATCTTTGGATTTTTCTGATTTAATAGCCTCCATGTATGTATTTTTAGGATTACTATAATATTGTTTCACTATGTGTGTTTCAACTACCACATCCGATATTATCTTCTTCTACATTAATGGGCCCTTATAATTTCTATTTGTTACATAAACAATAGAATTAAAACTATTTTTAGGGATTTTAATTTTTCTAGGGGACCTTGATATAGTTTTAATGGGTATGTTTGAGTTGTCCATCCATCTTTTCCACCTCTAAAAATTATGGATGAACCTTCTTGAATCAAAAATTTGGTATTTCCTTTCTTTAAAAAGGGTCAAAGGTACTATTACAAATGATATTATTCCCTATATTTTGAGGAACACTATTCTTAGGTAGAATAATTATCCAATAATTTATTATTTGACCTTCCTTATAAAGGTTTATTCTCTTCATGTCCTTCATTCTCTGGAATTTCATATTCTAGTGGGGTCAAGCCATCATCTACAAAAACAACAAAACACTTCAAAGGGACATTTTATATAATTCCAATTTTACCTAATCTAGAATGAGGGGGATGAACTATGGCCTCACATATATCTAGTATAATTACACATGACTGAACACCCTATTCTATAGAAGGCCCATACAATGACAATTCTATATTGTTGAGTCCGGATGAACCACCATCACTAGTTTCCTGGAACAAACCACTTGAGGAGAATGAAAGCTAGAGATCACAAAATCTACATACATGGGATAATTTCTATAAATCATTCATGAAACTATATACATACATGAATAATCTTCCAATTAACATTTAATATTCATTAAAAAAGCACTAACACCCAAATCACACCTCAACCAATAAAAGACATCTTTGATCCTTGGATCTAAAATCTCAGTACTATTCTCCTTCTAGATAACTGCAGTAATAACCAACTCTTCAATACCCCCAATGATCTTCTTGAAAATCATTTAAATCAATACTAGGGATCAATATACTGAGACGATTCTTCCATACCTCCTTTAGGGGATGATAATCTACTGAAAAAGAGGCACCCTGAGATGAGTGAATTGATTACCACCAGCATCGACTAAAATCATGAGAAAGATTCTTAAAATAAGTATAGAAAAAAAACAAGATTAATAATATAAATTTATATTCCAATGTAGTTTTAGTTATATTTTAGTATAGATGAAATCCAATGGGTTCATGGAGACATAAACCTCAATATAAATACATGCAGAAATGAGGTGAGAAAGGGAACACATATGTAGGTACTTGCATAGATAATGGAGAAATATATTTCCCATTGGACACACAATCACTATATTTTGGAAAGGTAATGGGAGAACTAGTGGCATTATTAAAATTTACCTGAATTAATAATCTTTTTTTAGAAGAAAATCGATTGAACAAAAAAATAAGGAAAAACAAAAAAACAAAAAAAAACATGCCTTGAAGTTGCCAATGTGAAGATGGGGTCTTCTTTGTTCGCACACAGAACCCTAATATGCATTAAATCCAAATAACCAAGAATGACCCATTCAGGTAGCTTCTATGAGGACAATACAAAAAGGTCAAATACATCCATGGAAGGGGTAATATTCTAGAAGAAGGAAACAAATGAGAGATGTAGTAGTTCATAAATTTTATTTAATTCAAAAAAAAGAGAATGAAACCAATGGAATGGTATTATTGAGTGAGTGAAATTAAAAAAAAATAAATTTGTGGGGAAACATGGGTATATATGTGGGGTAATTTAATGGGGGATAAGGGGGTCATGGGGAGACAATGAGGGGGTGGACTGAACCACTATCCCCACCCCCACAACCGATAAGGGATATGGAGGGGAATCGGTTGCTAGACTATTACCTAATCAATGGATGATGAAATATGGTAGAAAAAGTGGTGAGTCACCATTGTATTTTGTATTCTATAGAGGTTATTTATTATTTATATTTATATTTACCTAGATGATTCCCTAATTGTATTGTTTTACCATTATGATTCTGTTTATTTGTTTCTTATTGTACTATTTTCTCTCTACTATGCTAATGAGGTTATATTATCTCCATCATACCATCAAGGATTGTCACTACTAGTCAGAAACCTCTATCATAAATGGAGATGTACATAAGTCCATGTTACCTACATGGTGGGGAAACTAATTATTTTATCAACACCAAGATGTTATAAGTGGTATCATAGTTTTATTTTCATTACCTCACTATATCAGGATTGGCTAAATGATACATGTATTTGTAAAAGTTATTTAATGACCCTAATTCGGGGAGTATTTATCCAACATATTTGAAAAAATCTACATTTCATTGGATGGGAAAAGATCTTATGGTTTTTTCCTCTTAATGTTATATTGATTTCACGATTGGGTGATTCACATGACATGTGCTGTTTATTATCATTATAGGGTTTTCTATTACCCCTAACCCATTACATAATGGTGTTACTTTATAATTCATCATTATAGGTACCCAAGAATTTATATTCCATTAATATGACATTACAACACTAAAATCTACTTTGATTTCCCAAAACATGTTGTAGTGACATGATTTCTTCGTTTTAATTAAACTAAAACTTATTCCCAGATAAATGAGATAAATAATTGTTTAATTAAAGTATCTACATCATCCTTAATAGAATTTTACCATATATCATAACGGTAGAACCTTGACAAATCAATTATAACATATTTTTTCCACGAACCATTGGTTGCATGGATTTAAATGTTATGAAATTTTTATTAAATAGAAGCCAAAATAAAATTTATAATACCGTACATATATATAATTTGGAATGGCGATGTTTATAATAAAATCATCACACATAGATTTCAACATCTTGAACCGTATCTGAAGGTTTGGTTGTAGTTACATTACCTTCCAATTGTAACATTTAATGAATATGAAAGTATATCAGTGGAATGGAAAATCATATAACTAGACAAGGATATATATATATAAATATATATATTTTGGTTTATAAAAAACTATAATGACATGACATGAATTAAATGTAAATTCCAATTGAATCTTAAATACATTTCTAATGATAACATGAAATTAAATCTTGTTATACCCGAAACTCTTCCGTGAAATTGAATACATGAACCTAACCTAACCTTAATAGTAGAAATTTTGGTGTTTCTATTATTACTTTACATGATATTATATGTGTCATGGACTGAGATGATAGAGTTGGTATTTTTTTGTTAACTATTGTGTGTGAATTTTTTTTACATTCCCCATTCATTTATGTATGAAAAGTTTTATTATCAATCCTATTTTGAGGGGTTCAATTGGAAATGCGGAATTATTTAACAATAATGAAATCAATGGAAATGTTATGAATGCAGTAATGACCATTCTCTAAAAGTGGTGGCACCAAAACCATCAGTATTAAACCATGCAGTATAAATTTTGGAACCTCCAGTAATACCTAAACTGGCATCCAATGCAATGTTTTGAGAAGGTTTCCTAAAATTCATAGAGACTAAATAGGATCCCCATGAATTTAATTTAATATGGTAGTGTTGATGGGGTAATTATAGAAAAAACATCCTACTACATTCTTGTGGGATTTTGGACCCAATATACTGAGGCCTAGTAAGAGTCAATTGGGTCTATATTTTAAAATCAATAAACACCTAATAAGAAGAGGGTGAATATCGTATCTTACATGCCTGAAGGCCCTACCTGGTGGTGGTGGGATTTTATTTTAAAGATATGTCATCAATGGGATTTTATTTTTAGGAATTTCAAATCTACCTTATATGATTATTTATTCCTTGAAACAATCTAATCTGAATGAGTGATATCTATATTTATATCTATATTTACATGTGTTTTATATCAATTTTAGTTAATTAAAAACAAATTTTTAAATTTTAGTTGCATAAATGATTAAATTTTTTATGTGTTCTTATGCCCAAAGAAATATATGAAATGATAAAATTTCTTCCATCAAAAGAAGACAACCCATGATATAGAATGTCAATGGCTGTTTTAGGGTCTCAAAATTGATGATTCTAGATGAAACGAATCATTCAGGTCCATAAAATCAGAAATAACCTCATGAATCAAGATCCGAATGTGAATATGTAACATGGAATGAACTATTTATAGACTATGAAATAAATAAAATCTCAAATATATGAGCTCTGTGACTTTCACGGAATGGAAATATTTCATGCTATGAAATATTTTTGGTGGACCTAGATACAGTTGTTGATCTGTATCCCGCAATGAGGGACCAATTATCATGAAATTAAACAACCATTTAACTCCCTTATAGACCAAAGGAAACCATAGGGTGAAATATAGTCTTATAAATAAGGGATTGAAGCTACAATAAATTCATTTATTCCAAGTGTATAAATTTATCCATCATGAGGCCACTACTAGGGTTCCAACCCATAGATCTATCTTCATAGTTATGTTTTCTTCCTACATTGATTTAATATTCTTTGATGTAAAATATGTTCTTCAATGTTTTAATTCTAGTTAATTTACATTTAATCCTTTATTATTCTTTCCCTAATATTCTCTCTCCTATGGTTCTAGGTTTATATGTCATTGGTGATCGCTAAAATATGTTTGACAAAATACATAAGGGAGAATGTAATAGGTTGAAATGGGTGAATACAAAATTGATCTATTTCATCCCTCACCTATCTAATTATTATTTTCAATACGTATTGTGTTTGGACCCATTATTTATATATATATATATATATTTTTATCTCTTAGACCAAGTGCATTTTTTAGTATATGACACCCAAAATGAAAACTTTAATTAATTCATGCCCATTGAATTGGATTATTCTTCTACTTTTTACTACATTTATTATGAATATTAGTAATTCAATTAATCTATCCATGAATAATTATGGCACTATGGTATATTGATAGGGAATAACTATTTCCTCAATCAATGAGATTTATTTTTTGAGCAGCCAACTAGTATTACTGTTTTGTAAGTGAAATCCATATTTCTTTTTATCACAACTACCCTAGGAAGATGGTTTGCCACTAATACACATTTAATATCATTTTTATGGATGTTAATGATTTAATTATGGTTATCTAATTATTTTTAATAAAATAAATTAGAATTGGAATTGAGAAACCTTTGGTCTATAGTTCTAATGACTGCATTATTCCCTCTCTATGGGATTGACACATTATTGTGGATTTACAGTGCCTTTGTATCTAGTGTAATTTTGGACACTATAAATTTCTAATATTATCATTACTGGATGATTTAGTAATTTATTTGGATGAATTAATGAGTTATGGAGTTTATTGACCTTTATTATAGTTTCATTCCAATCATGGGCTATTCTGCTTAATTTCCCAACATCCAGTGTTTCACACCAACTCCTTCTCATGATGAATTTTCTAGAAAATGTAATTTTGAGAGTGCACATATTAAATCAATCCAATCATAGGTGATTGTTTTTGTATGAATATAGTATATAGAATAGTGAACCAATATATCATCTCTAAACACTACCTAAGTGAAGGTGAATGAGTGGGGGAATGATGGTTATGTTCCAGGACATGGTGACATCTTATCTTGTTTTAAAAAGAATAATAATGATCTTTCCCTTGGGGGAGAATTTGTTAGAATGTGCAATATAGTGACTAGGTAAAACAAAATCACTGGGGGAATCTAAGGAACATGAATCCCTAGTCTATTAATGACCTAATGGAGTGTGGGGCTTATGGAAAGAGGGGTAATATTTAGGGGTTTTGTAGGACATTACCACCTGTGATCAGTGATAGAGGGTTGGTTTTGACACATGGTCTAGGGAAATATTAGCGGTTTCACATAAAACAGGGAGTTGGAGTACTATAGGTCATTTAGTATAATGGTTTTGAATATGAATGGGAGTCTATAAATCCAATATGTATTTCCTGTAGGGTGTAGTTACTCAAGGTATTAAGGTGGTGTCTTAGGGCTGTAGATTGAGCCTCATATATGACGATAAATTTTCACTTGAGGAGAATTGTGTCAGCCGAAATATAGTTTGAGGTATAATTTAAATATCCCCATATATAGTATCAACGTTCATTTATTCTTTAATGTATCACTAATTTATATCTATTCCTATCATATAGAGTATTGTTTTTTAAATTCCGTAATTTTTTCAGTGATGACTATAGAGACTCTATTTGGAGTCTGATCAAAGAGTGTATGCTAATTCAAGGACTACCCCCTCAAACTTTTGGGATACCATTAATTCTAGAACTTCTTCATCCGTGAGTTAATGATCTTTAATATCACTCTCATGATTGAATGGTAGGTTCTTTATCAATCTTATATTTACTATTATCCTTAAATCATATCTTTTATATCACTATAGTGAAGTATCTATATTTATATATGTGAATGAGATATCCATGAAGGATGAGATGGTACTAAGAATCATGGGAAATGAAATGATTTTATTATAGAATTATAGAAGTTTTATAAATTATTATGGATCAGGAAAGATAGATATCCCTCCACTGGTTTATTGTTTTAGGGATTTCTTCTATCAAGACATTTATTGGATATCGACTAAGAGAGAGGTAGACTTTACTATCAATCTTATTCCAAGAGTATAGCATGTGTCTATTCCATCGTATATTATTGATCCAAATAGGCTCTAATAAATCTAGATGTGGATAGAGTAAAAAATAGATTTGGTTTATATAACCCAATACTTCCTTTTGCGGTTTACCTTCCCTTTTTTGACAAGAAGGAAGAAAAAACCATTAGACATTAGGTGGATTATTTACGGTTAAATTATATTATGGTTAAGAACTCGTACCCACTATCTTATATATATTACATTTTATTTTACCTTAAAATAGATTAGTGTTTGTATTATATTAATTTGAGGTCAAACTGTCTTCAGGTAGGGGTTATACCTTAGATATACCACATACATCTTTTCGAAAATTATATTTCATATAAATGTATTTGGTTATCCCATTGAATATTAAAAATGTTCCTGTAGTATTTATCGACATGATGAATAGGTATTTCCACCTGTTCTTGGAAAATATAGTAAATAATTTAATGGATGATATCCATGTGTATTCACAAAATCGATATGATCATGCTAATAACATTGAAATCATGTCTGGTATACTTGGAGACAAATCTTTGAAGGATATGATCTCAAAATACAACTTATTGATTTATAAAATTCAATTCATGGGTCGCGTTATATTAAAATCCAGTGTATCAGTGGATCTATAGAGTGGAAGAATAGATCTTTCATAAGAACATCACAATAAATTTTTTGATATTAATAGTTCATTGGTGGTAACTTGATACTACAAGAATTCCATTCAGTATTTCTCATGCAATGCAGAACATATCACTATATATAATAATCCTCCTCATACATAAAAAATAAATATTTATGATTAATATTCATTACATAATATAATTATACACGTTAGAGTCATTTAGTACTTGTGCCTTTGGAAACATAGTCAAATAAACAACTGTTCCATAAGTGATTTACTTTATCTCCAACTAAATTTGTGATAACTAGAACTATTATTAAACAAATCATACATAATACCTTCAGTCATATCCTGAAAAAAAAAAGAAAACATTAGAAATTGATAACATAGATTTCAGGTAAGGTTTAATCAGGGGGATAAAAAATATAACACGAGGATTTGGCTAAGATAACATGAGAATTACATATGAAAAAAATACATTGAATATCACATACCATAAACATGAGTCATGGAATAAATCACTGAAGTTAATAAGACATGAATCATAATTTAATCAAGTAAAATCATCCATGTGAAAATTTTATTGGAATAAGATATAGATTATTTTCACATATAAATATATATATATATATGTGTGTGTGTGTGTGTATATATATATGGAATATATTATTTTTAGTCTACCAATGATAAACGTCAAAACAAGGATGGCTTGGTCTAACCACATGTGTACCTACTTCAGGCTTCATATAATCTACCTTGTACCCACTTTTGGGATCATGATATCAAAAAATGTACCCAAATTTTGTATTTTTCTAACCTCATATGTACCCACATATGGGATTGGTATAACCTCCTATGTCATGTATCTTCACCTTAACTGCAATAATTGTTTTTAATTTTTTACTATTCATTATCTTAAAAAATTAAGTTGAAATTATTTTTAAATTAAATTATACTGACTAATAATATGGAATTAATTTTTATAAACTCTATACATATAATATTAACAATTAAATTTAATTTTTATCATGAAGACGTTATGAGAAAGTGAGTTTTCAATGATGAATGATCAAAAGTTTAAAAATATTTCTTATCAATTTTAAATATGAAAATGATTATAATTAAAAAAATTGGAATCATATATATATAAATAAAATTAATCTATATTTAAAATATTATTAATGAAATTTGAATTTTTTTAACTTTTTTTAAATTAAATGTATATTCAAAATTAAAATGTTTCGCAATTCATTGATTTTTTTCCTCATGTAATTCTAAATAATTGACCCTAAAATAACTTTTACATGATGATTTAAAAATTAAATATATCTTTTTAATGTGAATTTATTAAAATTAAAAAAATTTAATTATAAAATATGTTGTAAAAAATATGGAAAAACTAATTTTTAGAAAAAAATAATTTTTTAAGCATAAACTTACATTTATTCTCATCACTTTCTATAAAATACATAAAATTAACGATAAAAAATTTATTGAATTATATAAATAATAAAAATAATTCACTGAAAGAGGCTTATTTAATTTATAATGATATAACATATTCTTGTACATTAAATATTTTTTCTGAAAAATATTCAATTATATTGAAATGGTTTTTAATTTCATTTCTAATTAATTGGTCCGGAAATAATTCCTTATATATACATGAGAAAATCATATATTTTCATAATTTGGATAATCATATTCATACAACTGATTGCAATAACAATGTGATGACTATATTATTTAAAAAATTATAATCTAATAGTATTTCATATTTCGCCAACTAGTCTATGGATGTAACAAAGGATAAATTTGGTGTTGTGTGTAATGAAATCCAAATGTCGTATTGCGTGTGATGAAAAATAAAAAAAATACTAAATTTATTCAAAACAAATTTTGTAAAATCTCAGAGTTCTAATTATACATCCCTTAAAATTAATTTCCGCCTTGAAATTTGCCTATTTAGTTCCAAAAAATGTGGATAATATTCCCTCATTACATCCTTATATTACCATGTAAAATACCCAAAAAGTGGTTTGGACACTAAACATTAACCAACTGAGTGGTATTTTTTGGAGGAAAATTATCTATACAATCCAGAATCTTAAGTGATTGTTCCATATAAAAATTTCATGCTCTTGGGGTACAACATAAGAGTTTAATACACGTGAAGGATCATGTTTATACACCCTTAGGATATATACATGGAAGATATCATTAGACTCATAGATGATCAGTAGAAATTCTATGTGATATGATTTGGTATCAATACAATCATTAATTTTAAACTACATGATATACTTAAGGATTTGTATTCCCTTCATTATTTTATAGAAAATATATGTAAATAAATTCTTATTAAAATAAAATTCATGAAAAAATGATTATTATTTTCATAACATTTATGTCAACATTTTTCTACCGTTATGCAACTTAATATGATTTATAATAATAATCAGGAAAATGTTATTTCAGAATATAAACAACATGTCCAAATAAAGTCATGGAAGAAAAAAAGAACACACATTTAGGAATCATCGCTAAAAATTCCAAGAAGCTTAGGGGAAGGGATCCCAAGATAAAAAAATAAATGAAATGATCATCTAAATGACTCCATAAGGATAATGATCAACTACCATGTTAGCTTTATTAAATGTTTGAATTACCTTGCTGTTGTCATTAAAAAAAGGTTTATTTCTATATATGTGCTAATTCATTAAAAATGGGATGGAAGAATGGTTATAAAAAAGTTATGAATAAAATACGAATCCATTTCCACCAACTCTTGAAACATATTCATATTCAAGAAGATATGGATAATGTTGAGTAAAACACTGTCATAATCTATTATGGAGTCATCATGACCATATATATAATATAATTTTAGGTTAATTGAATACCTAGTGTCACATACCACACCACCTCCCAACATGAGCCCATTCATGAAAGATCCGTCGATACTATATTGCAGGCCATTAATAAGAAGATTTCCATTAACCCATCTACCCAAACACTGATCTACGGGATGAGATGGTTTTTCAACTCAATTAATTATTAGGGAAATACAATTATCCATGTGATTTATAATTATCAAATGTTCATCCTCCACACTCCAATATATTTCTACTAATTTCATTCATGAACTGAGGGTTCCCTATTGTGTAGAAATATTCCCACAACTCCAATTGATCAATATCACACCACCAAATGGATAACACTAAATTTAAATTTATAATTATTATTTTCAACTATAAGAAACAAGATATTAATAAATTAATTTATAGTGACATTTTGGAGGCCGAACTCGGAGAACTCCCAAAGCTTCATCCACACTATAGGTGTTCACGATCCTTGGAAGAATATGTTGGAGAATGTTTCATTCATGGTGTCCCATAAAAATAATAAATTTATACTACCCTAATATATTGCTAAATGTATTTATCATTATATTCTATTTTGTAGACATCTCAGGTACAAATAGAATTTCATATTCAACTACATTCAATTACATTGGAGTTATACACATCTTTGCATAAAGGGATTCATAAAGAAGAATCTATATGTTCGAGTGAGAAATATTGTTTTTTGAAAACTCATATAGAGAGAACTATCTATCCTAACCTCATTTGAAATTATTTTAACAAGATATTTTCATTCTCTCCAGATTTTTAATTTTTTCTCATAATGAACATCCATCTAAGGATGATAGATAGTGTTGAAACTCAACTCTGTATCAAGAGAATGATTTTTTTTTCAAATATTCAAGGAAATCATCATATCCCAATCAGAAATAATTTAATGTGGTACTCTATGAAATATTATGACTTTATTTATGTATATTATGAAAATAGGATGAGGATAAGAAACTTATCTAATAGAGATGAAGTGTGCCAAATTTATAAGGTGATATAATACATCCCATAATCACATCAAGGTATATAACATGTTCAACCCTAAGGGTTAACCATACCTTTAATCATATGTCCACAATTTGTTATGTAATTTCTCCTCAAGTAAATTATTCACTAAAACATATACAACACCAAGGGTTTGTATTTCTATAAATGCGTCTTAAAATATCCCTAATCTTGATAAGTTACCATCTCATATAACATAAAAAGTGGTATAAATGAATTTTTTCTTTTCCCCATAGTTAAAATAATATAACAATGGTGGTATCTATAACTCTTAATTTAATAGATACACTTATACTTCCGGAAGTTAATTCACCATTTATTCTTTATATAAGATCCTAGTTTATACACAAATATTTTCATTGGAAGCTTGGGTTCATCAATTTACCAACACAAAATAATATATGAGTTTATTATTCTAAAATAAAGGTATTGTAAGATAATCACATTATCATTCACTATAGAATGAGAACTTATATTTTGAGAGGTCTTATTCATACAAAATGAAAAAAATGAAATTCGGAACTACGGATTAGAGGAAAATTGTATCCTAATTATCATGAACAGTTCATCCATTATGATTTCATAAGATTTAAATTTTTCTACTATCATGAGTGGTTGTTGTGTCTTATCATCCACATTATTCATTATATTGGTGAATTGATTTTAATAATTCCCCAACTCCTTGAACATGAAGAATTGATGTGTGTGTGTGGAAATCTATGGATATTTCTCTCTATTTGTTTCAATATATATATATTCTTCCCATATCATTGGCATTATACTTCTTAATTAAATGTATTACCCACATAAAAAATTTAGTATTACTTTTAATACATTTTAATCCTTGTTTTCTTCGACACTTTGATTATAAAGGAAAGACCATATAATTCACTTCATGATTTTTAGAGTTTCCCCTAAATTACATGTTTCCATTGTTATAAAATCTAAGTGATTTATGGTTTATTCCAATATTTATTTCATAAATGATATAAAAAAATTATTTATTCATTTGAATCGAATTAAATTATGAAAAATTCCATTTGAGTACTTGGTTTTAATACAATGAAAAATTGATCAACTTTACATTCAGGTTGGATGACAACTCTAGATTCAGTTCTCAGAGGTCTTGTAAAAATTTCCACATAGTTACAAATAGATTTATCATTTTTAGGATTTATCTCAAATAATGCCATAACTCTATTTTTATGAAGTATATAGAGAAATAATTTATTCTAAAAAATTATTTTTAACTCATCCTAATCTATGGAGTAAACATCATCATGTATCCATGTATTCTCAATAAGATTACATCATTGATCTGCTTCACCTTCTAAATGATAGATAGCAACAAAAATTCATGTTTCTGACATTAGAGAATATAAAATATATTTTAAGTGATAATGGTCCATTTTTTCCCAACTAGTGGACTAGTGGAACTAATGAATGAAGGTGATAATTGCCTCATTAATGACTCATTAGAACATTGTTCCCTTATTTTCTTGTCTTTATATTAAGTAATATTCATAGCTTGAGAATGTGATGTGATCATATAAATGATATTTTCAATTAAATATCCCATTAAATTTCATTTCTTAGGAGATAAATTATCAAAAAATTTGATGTATTCATCATTAAAATAATTCCTTTAGGTTCTATCTACATACTAAAAGAAAAAATCATATTGCTATAAAAAATAATCATATTGTGGAAACACAGAATCCTTAAAAATTACTTATTTGTTTACTATATCTAAAACCATAATTTTAATCTATGAAACCTTATCCACAACCTAGGTTATTAATGGTAATTATTCAAATACTCTAGGATTATTAAAAATGATTTTGTGAATTTCCAAATATTGAGTCCAACTCAATGTGCCCTCTTCAGAGATTTTACCCCAAGTAACTTCTATATCAGGGCCACGACCCCTTTTAGTATATAGACAGAGTTGTAATTTCATAGAAACCGCTCACTCTATCAATTAATAAAATTGAAAGATATTTTATCATATATTATCTCATATGTAGACTTATCCTTAATTTTATTCCTAGACATTTGAATTGAAATATTCCTAGGGATCCCAAAAAAATATTTCTCACAAAATTTCTAAAAGGATAACAAAACCATGATTTGATACAATAATTAAGGACCCAAAATCCGAATACGGTAATATTTCATCTTTATAGATTAATATTTATTTCATAACTAAAATTTATAATCCAGAATATTTTATGGAAATTTCCCTAGGAATTTAGGACACATAAACAACAGGTCCATAAGCGATCCGTATAATCTCCCAAAAATATCTTCATAACAAGAACCCATCATGGAAATATAATAAATAATACCTTTCTTCGTATTACGGGGAAATGAAAGATAAAAATTTGTGAGTTAAGATGATCAGTAAGGGTATACATGTTAGATATCAATTTAACATGAACATAACAGTACGAAAACATGAGAATAACCTATAAAAACAATACTTGTCATATCATAAATCATAAACATGAGGCATGGTATGAATATTAGAATTCCATAAGAAAAAAATCATAATATAATCAAATAAAATGATAAATGAGAGCCTAACTATGAAATAAGACATATATTTTTGGCACATACCTATGAATAGAAAATATTATGTTAGGGCCACCCCTATCGAATTAATAACATGTTAGACATTTGATAACCACCTGTATAACCACTTTGTTCTTGTGATAGCATCCCTTGTTACCTCTATTGGTATTGGGATACCCTATAATGTATCCAATTTTTGGAAAGATATAACCTCCTATGTATTCCATTTTAGGCATGGTATAAAATCATGTGTACCATTTCATCACCATAATCGTGGTGAATATTTTTTATTATTTTGACCATTCAATTCGGTCAATAATTAATATGAATTTTTTAGATAATTTAAATTATATAGATTTAAAATATGGATTTCATTTTTCAAATTTCAATTTATATATATTTTAATTTCAAATTATTCCTATATATGTAACTAGAATGATGGTTCTCAATAAGAAATGGTTCAAAACATTTAAAAATTTTATATAAAAATAAAAAATAAAATCTATTCCAATTCCCAAAATTAGAATAAATGATATATAAATAAAATAAGTTTTATTTATAACCATTTTAAACCATAATTTTTTTAATTCTTTATATAAACTGATTTTTTTTATTAAAAATATTGTTTTTAATTATTCCTGAAAAAATTAATCTTATCTGGAAATTATAAAATATTCACCATAAATAAATTGGTACTATATGAAATAAAAAAATCAATTTCATTTTTTCATATGATTGTTTTAAAAGTGATAGAAATTAAATTTAATATAAGTGCACAAAATATGACAAAAGTATTATTTAGAAAAAATAGATATTTTATGTGTAAAATTTGATGTATTATTATCTATTTTATAAAAAACACATAAGATTAATTTTAAAATATTAATTGAATATATAATATATAACATTTAATTAAAATAAATAAAAAATTATATTTATTTAATTTATTGAGTTAAAACATATTTTTTTGGTTGAAAATTCAATTTTTTAGAAAAACATTCCTTTTATTATCAAATGTTTTTTATTTAGTTTATTAATTTATTTGAATGAAATTAATTAATTATATATACTTGTTTAGACAATAAATTTTTTTCAATTTGTTTAATCTTATTCATACCTTCTATTTCATGCCCTACTGAATAACAAACATATTAGATAATAACATTTAAATTATATGACTTATTTCATTTAAACATGGTGTCTCATGTAACACAAAATAAACTAAGAGTTTCATGTTATGAACTTTAATATCACACTTGTGTGTAATGAAAATTATTGAAAATAGTAAATTTATTCAAAAAAGAAATATATGTCACCAAATACTAGGCTATTAAACTCTCAGTCTTGATAATGAAGGGTGTTGTGTTTTCTTGGTCTGAAGCTTATAGGAGGCCTTTTAAGCGTTTACAGATTGGCATACCTATGTGACGACCATTATATTAATTTATCTTGGAATAGGATATATAGTTTTGTTTTTACACATTAGGAATCATGATGTGTGCCATTTTTATGTATGGGGATCGAGTTGTGGAATATGGGCCTCAAAACAAGCTATAATTTTTCAAATCAAGAAATGTTTGAGGAATTATCCATTGAGAGAATTATTCATGAAATACATGGTTCATAAAATTATAAAATAAAAATTCATTAAAATTTATTTGAACCTCATACTATGAATATCGGTTTAATTACATAAATATTTTAATTATGTGATTTCTTATGAACATGGGAAAGACAATGTAGTGGATAATGCTCTAATTCGAAAGAAAAGGACAAAAATATTTCAGTAGGCCATTACTGAATTGAGGATGATGGATTTGTTTTCTATGATTAATATTGAGGTTTAGGATCATCAAGTGAAATATCTAGTTATGGATTTTTTTAGTTACTTCATCACTTCTCGAATGAGTGATGATGAGACAACTTGCAGACACAAAAGTCTCGGTCTTTACAAAGACTATTTCAGTTGAGGAATCACCACATGGTTGTGTCATTAATGAGGATGAGATATGAGACATTCTTGGTTGTTTCCAGGATCATAAACATATGGGAGTGGAGTCTTTGAAATAATACCATCGATCTAAATTGAATGTACACCCTTGAATATATAAGATGCTCCATGATTTACACTGCTAGTATTGGTGGTTGGGGATAAAAAGGGACATAATGCGATTTATCACATGGTTTTTTACATCTCAATAGGTGAATTCATAACACCAATAACATGTTTTTATATCATATCCATTACCCATTACGAAGTATAAATTTGATGATGTCACCATAGATTTCATGATATAATTACTGAAATACCCTTGAGCCAGTGATGTAGTATGGGTAATTTTGGACAAGATGATAAAAGTCATCAATTAATTACTTATTCAAGAGACCTTCATAGTGTAAAATATAGGTGAGTAATATATTTTAGATATTATAAATCTTTATGGTATTTCAAATACAATTTTATCAGAAAATTATTATCAATTTATATTGTAGTTCCAGTAGGGGTTGTAGAAGATGATTGGTTCACATGTACTGCTGAGTAGTAACTTCCACCCTTAGACTGAAGGTCTGTCTAAGGACATGATATAGGTGTTAAAGGGCATGTTATGAGAAATCATAAATTATTTTAAGGTTTTTTGGGGGAAACACTTATGACTTCATAAATTCTCTTACAATAAAATTTTTTAGGGTATAATACTAATGGAACCATATGGGACCCTATATGTTAGGCCATACCTATCACAACTATATTGTTTAAAGGTAGGTGATGTAGTTCAACATTAACTATGTATTTTCCATGAAAAATCATATGAGATAAATTTTATCAAAATGCGTATTTATAAAAGACATTCTAGGTAGTTTTCTTACTCCAATCATTGTCAATGAGATCTAGAGTTTGAGGTATGGGATGAGGTATTCTGGTTTGCCATTACAAGGATAGATAATTGATAGATTCAAAACCATGAGAGTTTTCAACCTACGTTAATTTAAACTTTTTATAATTTGGAGAGAGTTGGTTCATTGGAATAAGGGTTATTGTGACATCAATGGTACTGATCTATAAATGAAGTCTTCTTTATTTCACAAATTAACCATTACATTATAGTCCTATCTCATGTCATTCAGCCTGATGTGGTTGAGTTTTATGTTGATGCTTATTTTGTGGAGTATCCTATTAATATTTTTTGTCATATCATGAAGGATATATGATGTAGTAATGTACCTATTGTATATGTGTTATAATAGTAGATCCTTGTACATGTGAATACCAGGAAGATATTGGATGGAATATGTGGTTAGTAGATGGAGTTATTATCGAATGACGATCAAAACCCTAAAGTAATCCATTATATTAATTGTTTTAAATATTTTTTGTCATGATGACATTTTTTGATAAACACGTCCTTTAATGTTTAGTTTACACCACATATTTTTCCCATTTAATATCACTAATGGTACCACGTAATGTTTTATGAGAATTTGGGTCTTGATTAGTGCCCAAAGCAATAGGTTTTAGAGAATTAGAATGAGTTTTCTAACTGATGTGTTCTTACTAATAACTATGTGGTTCGATTATGCAACCAAAAGAGGAGGATCAGGATTAGTTTTTCTATTTGAGGGAGGGAACATTTCCATGAATAACCCACATAAAATATTTTGTGAAATTTTCATAGGTGGAACATGTTTTCTCTTAACTATTCCCCATATCTGTAAATGGTGTGAGTCTTTTGGTAGTGATAACAAACATTGAACAGAAGGATTTTATCATTGTTCTCCTACCCTAATGAGTTTGTGGGGGTAGGGTTGGGAGGTATTCACCTTTAGATGTGGGTGGAAATGGTTTGTGTATGGATTTTAAAACCATACAAAAAATGATATAACCCCATAAAAAAGGGAAATATCCATTTTCCCTTGCACATGTAATCAATTCACACCCCGTTTTAATATCCATTCTTGTAGAAACCGCATAGGTTGGAATATCCCCTTACATATCAAGCTAGTTATTTAGATTAATTACCCATACACCATCTGATTCATGGATCATTCATGGCATTGGAAGAATCGTGGTAATGATATCATTATAATTGGTTATTTTCTCATTTTCTCTCGATATCTTTAATTTTATCTTCATGTAATCTAATGATCCATATTTTCATTTAATTTTTATATTTCATTGATTCTATCGATTCTTTACTAGATATGAAGTTTCTAGTAGATGGGTACTCGACTATTAGTATATGGTAGGTGCTTTAGAACATTACCCTAAAAGTCATGTTATTTATATCATACCCCATTATTATATGTTTGAGACCCTCTATAAATCACCTATAAAATTTAAAATGGATTAAGTTATTTTGATACGTTAAATTGGATATCCATTGTACACCAAATTTTACTATTAGTGGATATAAACCACGAATCAAACCACCCCCTTGGGTTGTGTCCATCACAGGACTATACCCCCATTATTATTAAACATGAGATGTATGAATAAAATGATCATTTGAATTGATTAATTTTCATGTATTATACTTATTAGTACGTTAACATACTTAATTTTATAAGAAAATGATTTATGAATGGAATTTACTAAATGGAGGGGGTATATTTCCTTAGACAACAATTTAACTTCATGTGAATGTGATTACATCATACTGACATTCTCTACTATAGATGATGTTCCACTTTATCATCTTGAAATTATGAAAATTATATTCCTTATTTATTATTTTGTACTTATAGACATGATGTTATTTATTTTTTATTCCAAACTAATGGACATATCATTCCCTTTTATTTATTCCAAATTAATTTACACATGGATCCTCAGGATTTCTTAACAAATTATGGACATGAAATTACTCATTACTTACATGTAATATATTGACATGACGTTCCTTATTGTTAGGTGGAATAAATTTACATGATGTTCCATCCTATTAAATCCTGAAAATTGACATGAAATTCCATATCATCAATTTAGAATTAATGGAAATGATGAACCAAACTGTTATATGGAATTAAATGCTCAGAGATAGTATGGAATTGTTTAAATAAGGTTTTTTCATAGAGGTGACCTATGACTGACTTGATCTGACATGGGATAAAGGAGAAAACCAAAAAATGGATGATTGATTTTTCTATAATAGGATAGAGTATGGGAGAAAAGGACCATGATTTATATATTGATACTATTGGAGATATATTTTTGTGTTTTTTATTTGGTACAACATATACTATGAATGTATGTTTCAATTTTTCCCATTCCACACCATTATGTTATTGAATTGTGACCTCAATATTTTTTTTACTATACTGGTTATTAATTTTTTTAGTTTATATGTATCTAGATGATTCACTAATTCTGTTTGTTCATTTTGATGATTCCATTGATTTATTTTTTATTACCATTTTATTATCTAATCTAGGAAGCATGGTATATTTTCCCAACCATATCATCATAGACCCTCACGTCTAGTAGGTAGCCTATGGAATATGGGTTGGTGCTAATAAGGATATCTGGACAACTAGATCAGGTCACTTATTAGGGGACCAGGATTTGGATGTCACAATATTCTCTGAACACTACTAAATGGACACCATATCTTATACACATAATAAAAATTTAATGGTTTGTATTTCTCATTCGATTATTTTAATTAACTAATTGGAAAAACAATACTTGGATCTCAGATGGCATGAGATTTTGAGGCCCTGTGTACCCAAAATAAATCATTTAATAATGTTCAGTTTTTAATTAAAAAATCTCTTGTGGATAACAATTTACAATAATATCTTCTTAACGGGTTCCCAAATATAAAATCTAAGGGCATCATTGCATTCAAAAAAACTATAATACCTTAGGTAGAGTCTTACCTTGAACAGTGAGGGTCAAGGGAGAATGTTAATTATTGGATGTGAACGTCATTTAAATATGAAATAAAAAAAATTATATTGATGTAACATGGTGACGCAACATCATTTTATCATTTTTAATAAGCAGAACCATGGGTATTCATAGTTATCATCTTACCTATGAGAATTACTCTATGGTAAGGGGTATACAAACCTATCGATGAAAAACATCGACATATCGAAGATCGAGATTCAAAGAAGGCATCGTTAGATTGAAAAATGGTGAATGTAGATTCCTTCTTCATTAGCGATCAATCAAATAACAGATATGGAATTGTTTTTAAATTTTTCCCCCCTCTGTTATTTATTTCGTTTTCCTATGATGAAATTGAATCAGTCAATGAAACGATTGATTCACGGGACATGCGTAGTGGGGGTTTGGGATTCTATTGTGGTGTGATTATTGGGATTTATCCATGTTAAAGATTGATATTTTATTTGTGCACTCTATTATTCAATTATAATATAGAGAAATCAAGATTGAAATGAGAAATACCTCCATCCTTCCATGTTGGTTGTTCATATGTCTCACCTACTTTATCTATTTTTTCATCTTGTTCTTAGTTGGTTGCATCGATCCAGGGCATGATCCTTGTCCGTAGTAGTGTGAGGTGTCAAACGAAGGCATTGACATCGGCCTTTTCATATAAAGTGTGTAACAACAAGGTCATAAGAGTGGTGGATTTTGGTGAAGGTGACAGTGGCCTAGTGGCATAACTAGGTCGGGTGGACCCAACAGTACAACCACTGGCATGGCGGCTTGCGATGGAGGCATCATGCAGTCCAGCGGGACAACAAATGGGGGAACAACCGTGCTAGTGGGACATAGGTGGAGGCCAAGGAGGATATCAAATAAATGTACAACAGTGGGATAATGTAGTGTTAGTGGCCATAGGTGGCAGGAGAAGGCTGCTGCGGTGGAGGGATGTGGCTCGTCGGAGCCATGTCAGACGAAGAACCCACAACCGAGACGCATGTGTGTGCTGGTCACGGGAACTAGATGTTTTGACTGGGACTCCTAACGGCATGTGGTGAAGTGACCTTCTGGGACTTGGAGGGGAGTGACCATCCTCGCTATGTCTGCGTGGACTGAATCTTCCCACTCTAGTGGGGCCTTCTATAGAAGGTTGGACGGTTCATCGATAGGACAGGCCGGTAGAACAGGCCAGGCTCAATCACCATAGGCTGGGCTCAGTGGGTCAAGTTTACTAGTCAGTTCTGCTCGGCGGGCCATACGTTGGGTCAGGTCGGTCCTAACATTTCATACCTGAGGATGGTCCTGGATACACTCCAAGTTCACCATATTTATGGTAATCTATCTAAGTGTTGGTTTCGGATTTGGGAGTTCCACATTCTCAGACATGTCATTTCAGAGGATGGAGGTGTTGTGGATCTAGTGAAGATAGATATGGTTCTATCATGGGATCCACCCAAGTTTTTTTCCATGGTGAGGATTTTCATGGGTTTTGATGGGTAATATCATAGGTTTATGACATAATATTCATGAGTAGTATCACCCTTGATGGCATCAACACAGAATTGACAACCCATTGTGTGGATAGAGAATTTCCAGCAGTGTTTCTAGGAGCAGAGGTGGAGATTGGAGAGCACCCCATTCTTGAAACTACCATCGGATGGTGTCAGTTCTGTATTTCTCTGAAATTAATTTGGGATTATATTGGGTTGTGTTTTATGTAGGTGAAAGAGATGATTTCCTATGTTTCTCGATAGTTGAGACTACATGAGCAGAACTACATGAACCATGATCTTGGGCTCGCAGTAGTAGTATTCACACTAGTTATTTGGTGACTCTACATGATGGGTGAGTGGTTTACCATCTCCTCTGATCACAAAAGTATGATGTATATCTTCTTCTATAAGGATTTGAACAAGACATATAGACAATGTCTAGAGTTCCTCTCGGATTTTGACTTTAGGATCATGTATACTCTTAGTAAGGGGAATGAGGTTGCAGATTCACTCAGTATGAGATATAGATTGCAGTTGTTGAGTGAGTTAGCAGAGTAGTTTTCCACACTCTAGATATCATTTATGGATGATGTCGGAGAATCTTATATTTATTCAATGGTTGTCACCCATTCACACTTAAAGCAAGTCGGGGAGGAACAGGTTTCAGATATCAAATGTATGGGACAACATGATTATTTTTACAAATGGTAGGCCCATGATGTATAATTGATAGCTAGAAAGCACAATTTACTTTTTAGATGGTGCAAAGTTATACCAGAATTATTACAGGAGGCATTGAGAGAGTTACATACACCCCCTTTAGAAATACACAAGGGTGTGGAAAAGTAATACGAGGACCTCTGACGTCAGTTCTGGTGGTTGGGGATGAAGAAGCATGTAGAAGAGTTCATTTCTCAGTGTCTCACTTTTTGGCACGTAATGGAATAAAACCAGGTTCTAGATGGCTTAATTTATCCAATTTAGGTTTTTGATTGGAAGTTGGAAGACATATCGATAGTCTTTGGGATGGCTTTACCAGACCCATATGGGGGAAACAATACCATATGGGTGATCGTTGGCCAACTCACCAAGTCGACCGAGTTCCTACCGATCCTAGAGGATGTTTTAGTAGAGAGAATGGGATTATTGTATGTGAAATAGGTAGTTTGGCTCCATGGGGTTCCCTAGATGATAATTTCAAATCGTTATACACACCTTGCATCTCTGTTGTGAAAGGGATTGTAGGAGGTGTTTGTGACTCAGTAGTGTCTGAGCATGGCATTTCATATCTGGACAAAAATCCAGATAGAGAGAACCATCTAGGTGATAGAGGACATGATACATGATTTCATCTAGGACTATGAACACATTTGGGAGGATCACCAACCTCTGATGGACTTTGCGTTCAATAATAGCTACCACTCCAACATTGTGATCACTCTATTTGAGGCTCGATATGGGAGACCATGTAGGTCAGTATTTTTCTAGAAATTCCTAGTGGAGTCAGAACACATGGGCCCAGGGATCGTGTGGGTACCATAGAGATGGTGTAGATAAACAACTATTTGATGAGGAATATACTGAGTATTTTGAAATCTTATGATGACATGAGACATAAACACCTTGTGTTAGAGGAGGGAGGTCATGTGTTCATTTGAGTCTCACCTCGATGAGGGATATGACGATTTAGTGTGGGCAGTAAGATATTTCATATTTACATCATCCACTTTTAGATTATGATTAGAGTTGGAGAGTTCTTGTACCTTTTAGATTTAACCTCAAAGATTCATTGGGTGCACAATGTCTTTCACATGTCAAATTTGAGAAGGTATGTGCTTGGTTCATCACACGTCATCAAATAGGGTAAGATGGACATCGAAGATGGGGAGGATTTTATAGAGAACACTCTGGAGATTGAGGATCCAAATGAGCTGATCCATCACGTGTGGTCAATTCCCCTGGTGTGCATTCAGTGGTAGCACAAGAATCTCAAGGTGATCACCTGGGAGTGGGAGACTCAGATCCATGCTCAGTATCCCATTATTTTTGTCGATGCATTTGTTTGATTTTGTGGATTTAAATCCCTACGGTGGGGAGAAGTAATCACTCTGATTTTTATCTTGGTTTTTTTTATAAAATAATTGGCAAAATTTTGAGACCTAGAACAGAGACGAAATATAACACCCTGACACTATAATTCTAAATCCAGTGTATGATTTTAATAAATTTCTATGATTACATGGAATCATGTCTCAAAGGACTGATCAGTTTAGCAGTCATGGAAAATATATTAAATTTTTGAACATTACAATATAGTTTCTCACATAAAATACAAAAAATATAATCTATTGAGAATTACATTATTCTCATAGAATAAACCTTCATATAAATCATAATACACTTCATAACATCCTGAAAAAAATAAATGATAAGAAACGGGTGGCCTCATATGCTCAGTAAGGATACAAAATATTACAGAAGCTATCATAAATAATAAAAAGATTTTATATAAATGTATAAAATCAAAACTCATTACCTTTAGACATACAATTAAACATAATATGGAAAAGATAAGTTAAATAATTACATCTACTTAATCACATGTATATTCTACTAGTTGAATAATCACATGTAATTACTAATTTCATAATGAGGGAATGCATAAGGTCAAAAATCATAACTATATAGTCAATGCCTCTTGCAAAGAATAAAAATATTTTTTTTTCAAGGCCTTGTGAAAGGACACTAATTTTTCTCATTAGAACTATCAATTTGTTGAGGATCTGTAGAGTGCTCCACCCTTCACTTACTATGTCCAATTCATTCCTATTATGGAAAGGTTTAAACATAACATAATCATTCGTACTAAAACTGACATATGAAATGTCCATAATTTAACTATTAATCATGAACAGTATAAAATTGAACATCCACTGTCAAACATATCAGAACTCATTCAATACGATATGGAAGATTGTGTTATAATAAATCAACCTCAATCAATAAAAATATCTAGTAAAGGGTGTGGACATAGTTGAAAACGATAAGTAAAACTCTATGAGAGGAGTATCCCTTTTTGTGAAATCATTTAAAAGTAGTGAATTTATAAATGAAGTATTTTAAAATAGAATTTTGAATCAAAGTTTCCCATTCCTCTCTGAATTTTTTTAATATAATGATATTTTTAAAACAGTCTTGTCTATATATTATAAATCCTTAAAATCATTTTTAAATCATGGAAATTAATTAAAATTATTTAGAAAAATGAATCATTAAAAAATTTAAAATGATTAACTTTATATAGATTCCATTAAAAAAACTTTAAAATATTCATTTTGAATTCATTTTTTTGAAATATGGACATGGATGATAAAACTTTTCTATTAAATACTTATACATAAACAATCTCGGATAATAATGAGATTGAGGAATTAACCATTACCTTGTAATTTCTTTTGGTGGAGGGTACGTTTAACCTCTTGTATAATGACCATATTATGTTATTAAATTATTACATAACAATATTCATATTTATTATATCATACTTGATTCATTTAGGTGTTAATACAACCTATTTAATAATAATTTCTTTGTTAAAATTACATTTCTAGTAATAACCGGTTTCTTTATCATATGTGATTTAAGTTGTTATTCTTGATTGTATAACTTATATCATGATTTAATTTACTCTAGAATATAAACCATTATTTATGTATCATATATATTTAGAATAAAAATATGTATAATAGATGGTATATGAAATTGAAAGAACCATTTATGGAGATGACATGTAGTACGTACTATTAACACAGTTTCTGTTTTTATATCATATTGAACGGATGTAAGTGAATGAGATATATGAAAATAATATATATATATATATATATTTCCATTATAATTATTTTGTCATATATTACATACTTAATAATAATATATATTTTTAAAATCATCGTTGAATTTTAAACGTGAAAATTAATCTAATCACATCATGGAGACAGTAAGTCGTATGTACGCACAAGTGAAGATATCATTATATTGATTGTTAAATAGTATGTAATTTGATAGTATATTATATATAAATAATCATTAAAATGTTATATTTATTATTTAAATCAATTATACTCATTGTTATACCCATCCAAATAATAATGTGTTGACTAAAAAACTACACCACGACGTGGAGACGGTAAACCGTGTGTACGCACGTATGGTGACTTTTTCCTTCGTAGGAACGATAATATAATGAATATGGTTTTAAAATTTTTATAATAAAATCATAATATGTATAAGTTATTGTAGTTATTAATTTGGATTGGAAACAAAAAAGCAAGAGGAAGTGGAAGAAGAAAAAAAATTTGAAAGAGGGGATTAAATAATTACCTCCTCTTCGGGTTCATCCTGTTGATTTGAAGAAAAGGGATCCATTAGTTGACTTTATGGTAAAATTAAGGCCTCTAATATTAATTTAAGGAATTTTGGAGGAGGTTTTAGAAGGGGATGGCCTATCCAATTGGCTTTGGAGGTCTTAATTTATGATATGGGGATGTACCATTTTATAAGAGAGGCGAGGGGCACTTTAAAAAATATTTGAAATATTAATTTATTATAAAATAGTTATTAGTTTGTAATACCTCCAAATGTATTTTTATCTATGATAAGGTGGTTATGGGTCTAAATTATTTAAACAAATAGATTTTATAAAAGTTTATGTCACCATTTTAACCTTATCTTTTAGATTTAACTCTTAGTTAAATAGTTAAACTTTTACCATGTCTTCTTGTATTTTTATATTACATTGTTAATATAGTTATTATAAAATTACTATAGAAAATAAAGTGGTTCATTAATGAAATATCTAAAATTAAATAATATCTTTGGAATAATCATTTATTTTTAGGATTATTATATCATTTAATAATATAGTATTGTTTTTAAAAACTAAATTATGTCAATTTTAACACTATTTAGTATTTATTTTTTTAAAAGTCATAGAAACATAATTAATTCAATAGAAATATATTTAATCAACCCTAACATTTAATATTAACTTTTAAAATCATATTATAGTAGAAAATGACTCAATATACATTTATTTTGATATTTATAATATCAAATATTGTAATCATTCATTAATAAGGTAATTACAACATCCTCATTGTGTCTAAAATAAATTTTAATTATTTAATGTCTAAAAATTACAAACAAAATAAAATTATTTATTAAATATTCTTATCTATCTAATGAATATTTATAGTCTAATTTATCTTATGTTTAACCATATATTAAAAATGGTTTAGTTATAAATCATTGAATTTTACACTTTTAACTCTTCTTTAAATAAAATATAATAAATGTCCTAATCTAACCCAATGGGATAAAAAAGATCTTATTTTTTTCTATGGTTGATATTGGTAGAAATAAACTTATCCAATAGAATTAAGAAATGTTTTGGTGTAATTTTTAATATTATTTTTCAATTTAATAACCTTATTTACATTTAACTCTGGTTAATAAAATTCATAAATTACTATTCACAAAAAATTATATTTATCTTATTGAACAACATTTTACTTACTGATTTCATTTGGGTGTCTCATATTTTTGAAATTGAATTCACGGAAGTGGTAAAATTATATTTTATGAAAATTTTCTTATGTTCCTAGAAGATTTGTAAATCTTCCTACATGGTGGGTAAAAGACGTTTAAAAATTTCAATAAAATATTATATATCTAATCTTATTAAAAAATTAATTTAATGAAATATATATTAATAATATATTACTTATTTATATATTTTTACTTTATGATAAATTTTTAATTAAAAAATTAATATTTAAATGAAAAATTCGGTTTTTAGGTACTACGCAGTATTTTTCAGTATTCATCAAAAATTGAATGTTTTCAGAAAAATACGTAATAATAACCCTAAGATAATTTTGATATTACGAATCCAAAAATGAAGTCCATATTGCAAAATTAATCGTTTAGGAGTGTATAAAATTAATTTTTATTATTGTTCACAAAAGAACAAAAAATGTAGTTCTTTTAAGAAATATATCTTCTAAATATATTAATATTTTAACAAAAAATATACATTTAATTATAAAAGGTTTTGATTTTTTGAAAAAATTTTAAATAAAATTTAAAATTTAATATTTACTATCCATATTAAAATATTTAAAATATAAATAAATATATCGTTTAAATAATTATAATACTAATGTGTTGTTTCACAGAAACTCATTCTTCCATATAACACAATTCAACTCAGTGTTGTGTAAAATATTATATATTAAATTACTTTATAAATATAACGTACTATGAAATCCTAGGGTGTTACATGGAATTAGATCTTGAGGACCGATGTTCCCAGAAAAAATCATTGAATAAAATTGAGTTTTTGATTAAAAGAACTTGGGAGACTAACATTGAACATTAATAACATCTAAATGTGTTCTATAATTGAATAACATAGGGAGATGTATCATCTATAACAATGAGGTTTTTTTAGGTGGTGGCTAATATCAGATATTGCGGGTTTAGTGAGAATGTAAATTTTGGATGTGAACATTATTAAAATATTAAATAAAAATATTTTAAATTGGGGTTACATGGAGATGAAGAATTGGTTTCTATTTAAAGTAAGTGGTGTCATGGGGATTCAGGGTTATTTTCATAACCTTGGGAATTTTTTCTAGGAAAGGAGAAGACAATACTCTAAATAGTGAACACTAGTAGATCGGCGATCAGAATTCAGAGAAGGCGTCGACGGATTGATGAACAATGAACATTGATTCCTTCTTTGTTAATGATCGTTCCAATCCCAGGTAGGGTGTGTGTTTTTAATTGTTTCCCTCTCCATTATTTATTCTGTTATACTATTTAAAATGTGAATTAATAAATGAATGGTTAGATTATTTGGTCATGTTTAGTGTGCGTTTGGGATTCTATTTCGAGGTGATTATCGGGATTGATCCATGTTTAGGAATGATATTATTTTTTCCCTCCATTTTTCAATTATAACATGGAAGGATTGAGGTTGAAATAAATAAGGCATAAATCCATCCACATTGGGTGTTCCTATTCCTCACCTCATTTCTGTAATTTTTTTTCTTCTCATTCATCATTTGGCACATCAGTCTTGGGAGGGATCCAAGGTTTCATCAGCGTGAGGCGGCAATTAGAGGCAGTGACTCCACCCTTTTTTAGGAGGCGTATAGCGAAACAAAGCCATATGAGGGTAAGGTGGAAGGGGTGGTGACCCCAACCCAATGGTTAGGCTGGGATAGTTGGACCCAACAGGATGGCCACCAGTATGGCGACTGGCAATGGCGGCATCCTGTAGTCCAACTAGACAACAATGGAGGGACGACATGCGGTAGGGGGCCACAGGTGGAGGTAGAGGAGGCCTACGACATTAAATAAGGTGGTGGGAACCAATGGGATAATTTTCTATAGGTTGTGGTAGAAATTAATGGTATGAGGCTACAGTGGAGGAGAGATTCAGGTTATCAGAGCTGCGTCAGACGGAGATCCCGCGGTGGAGTTGCGAGTGTGTGTTAGTCGCTTGAAACTATCATCCAATGCGGTCTAGCTGTGTTGATCGAGGTATATTATGGAACATGATCAAGTGAATGTGTGGTCTAGAGAGGGATGCTTCCATTTGGGGCACGTCTGGGTGGACCGAACTGACCTGCTTGAGCATACTTGGATGGAGAAGAGGGGCTGGTCCGGCAGTGGGCCATGATAGTAGTCGGTCGAGCTGTCATCAGGTGGGGTCAAAAGTGGTCTGGGCCCAATAGATCATATATTCCTATAGTGTTAGCTCAGATCAACCTGAAGGGTCAGGTAGGTGGTCCCCGGACCGTGTTGGGTCAGTCAGACCAGGTCGAACCAGACCCTAACCAAACCGGCCCATTTTCACAAAAATACCTATAACTCTCAAACCATTTGTGTGTTTGAATATAAATTCACAGAATTTGGAACCTAACTATCTTGTTTTACTTTTGAGATACTTTGTGGGATTTCTCTTGGAGGTTTACGTAAAAAAATTTAGCTCATTGTGTAGGTTCTCCATGAACGAGCATGCTAAGAGCAGAATCCAGTGGCTCTTTGTGACCAACACAGACCGTGTCTCCTACAGAGTGTGTCTCCCACCCCTACAAAGACTATGTATCCTACAAATAATGTCTTCTAAAAATTGTGTCTCCTACAAATACTCATAGTATATCTCTTATGGAGTGTTTCTCTTGCGCCTTCACAGAGTGTGTCTCCAGAGAGTCTATCTCCTGTGCCTATGTAGATTGTGTCTCCTTTAATGACCTAGAGTGTGTCCCTTTAGACTTGAATATTCCTTGAATTTATTAGTATATGTATTTCATGTACATATACTACTGTTCCCTAACTATAGTGACCCCTTTGACTATACATCATAGAGGATACACATCATGTACTCTATTGGTAGTCTTCCTTGTGTATTGTTTTGTGGTATACCATTGTTGATTGGGGCCCCTTATGTGTATTATTTTACTCACCCCTACATGGACTTCGTCTGCATGTGTCGTGTCTTGTGTATATTAAGGATCCTTTAAAAGAGTCCATGGTAGACTAGGACCAGCTACTTCCCAATCGAATCAGCTAGAAAACTAATACTTCTATTTCTTTAGGCATCTTCCCTTACTTACCCTTCAGGTAGGGTATTTTTGTGGATGTGTTCCAAGAGCTTGTAATTTTATTTTTTTCACTGGTATTCTGGCCCCATTTTCCTTGTAGTTTTAACTGTATACTTTTAGTGGGTATTCATTGTAGTATACATGCATGTATGATTAGTGTTTTCTATTTTGATAAAATTTCCTTGGACACGGGTGCAAGTTTACTTGGGAAAATTCCACCCACTTGTGGGATATGCCTACTCGGTGCTAGTCACCAACCCATATCCAATGAGAGTTTGGATTGGGGTAGTCACAACATTAGTCTCAAGGGAGAGTTTATGACACAAATAGTAATATATGTATCTCCAATGTGATGGAATATAAACCTCAATATTCTACGCTACATATATTCCATACACCACAATATTCTGAGTCTCATTGGTAGAGGTTTGAGTCATTGTTAGATATTCCAAAAAGACATTTGACATATTATATTTATATCTCTTACAATTTTGATCAACCATATTCCTGATAGCATTGGGGTGTATTTTGATGAACACGTCGATCTATTAATTAAATAATTAATTAGTTTTGGAAGTAAGTTTGTATTATATTTCTTACATGTCATTGAACTTCTTCAACTCATTGGACTAGATGTTGATCACATTATCCTTGATAGTAGATTAAGGATGCCAATATTGAACGATGTTGTTGGGTTTCACAAGAACAATTATAGATCAGGTGATGACCACCTTATGGGGGATGGATGTATCATTATTCATAACTTAATCAGAGATAATAATAATAAACATGATCTATTTTATTATTTTCAATGGGTAGAGACCCAAATTTATAACTCCACATGTATAAAATATATAGGGGTATAATTATATTTTGAGAAGATAATGTGGATTATAATTTAATTTGGTGTGACCCTTTATTGCATTATATTTCATGTAAAATTTCATAGCATTAATAACGGTAAATTAGAAATTATAATCAATACTTATGATACGTTGAGAGATATTCAATACAAATCAACAAGGTCCAAAATTCATCAAATGGACCTCATGAATGACTTAATGAATATTTACTCACTGAATTTTGTGAAAAATGATCCGAACAAATACACATCATTATATTACCATTTCTCAACTAGGGGCATAATATAGAGTGATGTTTACTGAAAAAATGGATTTGGTCTAATTAGACTTAATATTTGGTTTGTGTCCCATGTCAAAGATACTACTAATTGGATGTTTATTCAGGAGCTATAGTACTTCATGGATCACCCTAGGGAAAACTAGTGCTATGATACTTCCATTTATAGTTATACATGAATTATGTTTGGTAAATAACCTTTTTATGTTCTATATGGATGAGAGTTTATTACTTGTTGTATCTTAATAGCACATTGATTTATTTCCTAAAGAATATACTTAATAATTCTATGATTAAGGAACATGGGATACCATTATCTTAATGGGGAACATGGCCATTAAATCATGGATTATATTGAATAATGTAATGATCTATATATTCATTATAGTGTAGTCACTAAATATTTATTAAATGTGTAATTTTGAGTTTACTTTCACATGAATATATGAATTGAAATCCTAAGTGCTAAATGAATAATGGTAAGCGTGGTTTGGTACTCAATGTCATTGTTGGTGCACCCCACCGAATTGAAGAAGGTGTATAATATATTGGACTTTTAGGATAATATAAATACCTATTTGAATCTAACCCTATTGAGTTTAGTGTTATCCATATATTATTTAGAAGTGATTTATGATGCACCCTCAAAGTGAATATTCCAAAAATGTTTTGATTTATCAGTAGAGAGAATGTGATCATCTTGAAACTCAACATCTTTGGGAATCTACACTATTATTGAGTGCATAGAAATGAAGCCCACCAACTCATTTTGCTTGAGTGAATTATAAGTGAATAATCAAATGACAACATACAAAAAGAGAACTTCCCATAATTATAAGAATATTACGTGTACATGATAACAAACGATGTACATAAAGTGGTTAATTTTCAATACCAGTAAGACCTATTGGTGTTTAAGGTAATAATAGTACTTCTATACCATGAAAAAAAGAATAATGATGCTAATCAATAGGATAATTTCTTTTCATAGTGCTTAACATCATGTGACTAAGTTAATATAGTATATTACTCTTATATTAATTATTCCTTTACGAAAGAATGACACCAATGGAACTATATAGGTAGTAAAACATATGAGCAAATTCATACCCTCGGATGAAATAATTTGAATTGATGTGAACATCATGTATTACTTGATATTTTCTAATGGATATTGATAATATTTTTCCCAATGGTTAGTGATTTATTTCTTCATCCACTTAATTGAGAACTTAAACTTTCCTTCCAAAAAAGATTCAAAAATCTATATATAGTCCAAAACACCTTGAATTCCTCTCATGTATATAAAATTTCATATTGGTAGATTTTAATTATGGCCATGATTTTCTCTAGGTCGATCTCAATTCCTTTATATTGGATTATCAATATGTTTAATATCCTATAGGTAACATTGAATGTATAATTAAATGGGGTAATAATGAGCTTGCTAGTGTAGGTAATATTAAACATGTCATGTTTGTAATTGATATGGTCAAAATAGTAGTGGTATATGATAACAATGTCGTCCACATAGCAGTCCACCATTATCACAGTGATGGGAATGATGATGTGACATATGGCCCAATTGTATATTTATCAAGAATTATTGTGGAAATAGGGAATGACTATGTCAGAAAATATTTATAACTAGGATCTAAAAGACATGAACTCTTTATCTTTGAGGTCTGTATGGATTCTTTTAAATGGTGTATAGATACTAGAAAGAATGATCTTCAATTCTCGTGGTTACATAAATTACAAACATAGTGACTAAGAAGGGAAATTGTTTCTTCATGATGTGGTTAGTAATTTCTTAAAATCAATTGAAAGAGATTATAATTATATTAATTATCCATACTATGAGTAAATTAACTAGAAAAATTGGAACTTATCACCCTTAATGATATTATCATTGACCTACTTATCAACATAATCGTCAACCATATCCCCATGGGAGGTGATTATCATCCTCAGTTCCATTTTAAATCTAATGTGTTTAATGGGAAGTCCAATATAGTGGATGGTTTTATGCGGAGGGAGAAATAATATAAATTTTTTAATTACATTAAAATAATGTTATACCCGAGATCTCACTCTATATGGAAAACACTGCATCATGAAAATATTTCCCAAAAAATACAAAATGATATTCCCAACATATTTTCTCTTAAATTATAATCTTTTCAGTTTTAAATTTTTTACATTTCTTAATTTATATACTACCAAAAATAATGCATGAAAAATTAATACAAGAAATATATTATTCAATATAACACTAAAACAATACATTTCAACAAGGCCCAAAGAACCTAACTAATGTAGAATGCCTACTAAGAAACCAATCAATATTACCAAGAGACCCCCAAACACCGCAATCATGCCAAGAAAATAATGGAAGTCCATTGGATCTATCATGATGAAAAATATATTTGAATGAACCACAACCATCAGGATGATAATTAAGTGTATGTAAAGTACCATCTCGATAAGTAGTTTTAATTTTTGAATACCTTATCATCTTTTTATAATAAATTTTTTTACTATTGGTAGCCATTGTGTTCCTTAGGTAAACATTGGTTTTTGAAAGTGTAATAAAATCTTATAACAGTTGGTTCTTTTCATGAATTACAATTATTCTGATTATTTTTTGTTAAATTGATTATTTTATGTATTTTATGTATACAATAATTATAAAAGTTTTGTGTATTTTAATATTTTTTAAAGCTATTTAACATTGTATCGTTTTACATGTTTTCATTGAAATTATATTTATCATTTGAAAGTATGATGTTTTTAAACATTTAATTCATATTTTATTTTAATGAAAATACAACGAGATGTACCTATGTTTGAAGAGGATTGCACATATAGTTTTCATACAAAAGAATATGTATTTGAATTTAAAAGCAACTTTTTATAATGTTATTAATTAAAAATTATACTTTTGATGAAGAGATGAAATGATATAATTTATATATGGATTGGTGTGTTTTAATGATCCATAGTTTATGATGATTATTAAATCATTTTTTAGAACAATAAAAAATAATGAAATTATTGGATTAACTGCAATAAAAAATTTTCAAATGTCATTTTTATATGTTTTTATATATGGTATATTATTGAATGTTGGGTTTATAAAAAATATATCACACATAGGGCCATCCCTCTAGTTGGGTCGGGGGAGGTAGATTGCACTACTCCTTAAGGAGTAGGTAGCTGAGCCTGGACCCCTTAGGTACAACATAGGACAGTTCAAGAGTGTATGCGTGTCTACAGGCAGTCATGGAGGAACTGAGCCGCATGCCACCATGCAGGGAGGCACGAAAGTAGGGGTTTCCACACAGCGCTTCTACAGAGAACTGGTACTGGGCGGTACTAAGGAAGGGGATATGCAATTATGGTGGGTATTGGTCTACTGAGGCTTATATAGATGGCTCGACAACCTTTCCCATTTTGATGTGGGGAATGATTTTATCAATAGGGATTGAATCTCAATCATCTGATCTCACCGCACAGGATCTGGGCCATTCGATCTGTCTGACCTTTGAATATCCACATTAACGGTGTTAATACATCATTTTGCTTAGACTATACGATCATGGATGTAGTTTATCTCATCCCACTATCTATTTTTAGAACTGTGGTATCACCACATCCATTCGATCAGATACTAAATAAAATCTCTATCATTCATGCCGTTTTAAAATTGGGGTCTTTTCCATAGACATATGATCATACCTCATTTGATCCAGACCATCCCCCATTTTTCTACATCATCTCCCCACCACTTCTTCTTCCTCTCACCAAACGAGTGGCTTGCCCATCATTTTCTACTCCTTGTGTTCTTCTTCTTCTTCTCCCTTGAGATCTTCAACCATTCCCTTCGGACCAACCCATTATTTCTACCAGAACGACTCTTTTGGTCTCCATTTTATTATTTTATTTTCTTCTCTTTTAAGATTCCACATCATTATATATATATAATCATATAATAATTAATTAATTTTGGATTTATTTTAATTATAATATTAGACCTTTTTTGTTTTATTCTATATCTGATGGTATTTTTTAATTATTAATGGTTATGTTTAAAATATAAATATATATATATACCACCAATATAAAAATCCGAAACTACACTTGTAACCATACCCTATTTCCTGTCCACAACCTACAAACATCCCCCACCTGACCCTATAGCTCTCATAGAGCTATGTAAGGGATTAAATTGATTCACTATTATCATCTTATTTTTGTTTTTCTGTTTTTTTGAATATATATATATAATTTCTACTCCAAATCCTAATATATTTTTTTAAATTTGTTTATCGGTGTTTTTGAGTGTGTAAAACCCATGAAAGGGAGTTATTTTTTGCATCAACATCAAGATGAAAACCCTTTATTGTCTACTGTTTCATTTTCTTGGAGTATATGTATATATGTATATAATATTATATGGCTTCCAATAGAACCATGTTTTTGGGTTTTTTTCTAAATATTATTATTAGTATTGACTAATTTTTTAAGGTTTATATCCCTTGTAAGGGTTAATCTTGATTTCTTTGTGTCTAAACTATATATATGTATATATGAACGTATATACTTATATTCAGATATATGAAACAAAATAATTTTTGTTTTTTATGATTTTAATTGATGATCATTTGTTTTTAAATAATGTTTGTAACACATGTAATACATGAAAGGGTTTATTTCATCTTGTTTTAATATAAAAAAACCTTATTTATAACTTATGTATATATGGTTATGTATAGAAATATATATATATGTTTGATTATATAACAAATATGAATTGGGTTTTCATAAAAACTATTCTTATTGACAAAATTATATTTTTTTGATGGGTATAACAATTATAAGAATTTATTAAACATTGTTCTATATTGTGAAAATTCCATGTATACAACTTTTGTTTACATGTTTTTATATAATTTCCACACCCTTATATATACTTTTATGAATATCAATTTTTACATCTCAATTTTTATACAATTCTATCTTTGTTAGTAAATTATATAATATTTTTCATGCTTAAGAAAAATAAATAAATGCATACACACAAAAGCGCATGTGATTTATTACTTCTTCTTTTATATATATATACTCCACATGAAATAATTATTTTACATCCATACATTGTATTCCATTTTTTTTTTTGGTCAAAGGACCAAAGCATATTTATTAGCAAAAGGGAAACAAAGATTACAAGAGTCTGAAAGACGGGATCAGATTACAATCTTTAAGATGAAAAGGCATCAAGTTATTTGGGAGCTCCTCCAGCCAAGTTAGATTCTGAGCAATCCCTTTGTTCGCGAGAGAATCTGCAACCATGTTAGCTTCGCGGTAAGTATGAGTTGCAATGAAGCTGACGTCATGAAGGGATTGAAGACAGTTCATCCAGCGTGTAGTAATTGACCAAGCAAGATGAATCTCTCCCTTCCAAATGGCTTGAAAAACAGTGGTAGAATCACTTTCAATCCATAAGTTGTTCCACCCACGTTGAAGAGCAAAAGCAGTGGCGTGAATAACACTTAGCATCTCTGCTTCCAGAGAGGTTGCAGTACCGCAGCCTCCAAAAAAGCATCCCATAACCTTACCATGATGATTTCTGAAAACAGCACCACAACCCGCAGGACCTGGATTTCCTTTAGAAGCTCCATCCACATTAATTTTAATCCAACCTGGAAAGGGAGGTCTCCAAAAAACCTCTAGAGTGCGGAGCGGTTTCGAGAATTTGGCCTCAACTCGAAGCCACCGAAGGATCATAAAATCCTCCACCAGATTGTTGCAGGAACCAGTCTGAATCAGCGCAGCTTCCCGAATAGCAATAATAATGCGCGTTTTACCTGCATTAATGTTGTGTGAGCAATTATTGTGAAGAATCAAGTTTCTATCATACCAAATCACATGTATCAGCTCAGAGATCCCAGCAAGAAGCAAGTTTCTGATTTGTTGAGAGTTATCTTTGGCCACACATCTCTTAAGCTGCTCAGCAATAGAGTTCTGAGCCAGCCATCTGCAATCAAAAATGTCAAAAATATAGTTCCAAAGGGCGGTGGCAGTAGCACAAGATAGAAATAAGTGGTTAGTATCTTCTCTATGCTGGTTGCAAAGACGACATTTGGAACAAAGTTGGATACCAAAGCTTTGAAGACAAACATCAGTGGGAATTCTATTGTGGGCGAGACGCCAAATAAGAGTGAATCTAGAAGGTTTGATCCAAGGTTTGTCAAAAAGTTTTATCCAATTCATATCAATCTCAGTGTTGTGTAAGGAGTGATTATAAAAATTTTTGGCATTAAGGATCCCATTATGAGAAGGCTCCCAAATCAAGAAATCACTCGAGGGAGAAAAATGATAGGAATCAATAATTTGAGTGATGCTGTCAGGGAGGGAATCAAAGTGAGAATTAATCACATCATTGACAGTAGAGTTGATATCAACAGGGTGATGGTCGAGGGGAGTCATAGAGATAAGAGGGTCACTAGTCCAATTGTCTAACCAGAGTCTCATGGAAGAGTTTCTCGAAACCATCCATCTAGCATTGTGCAAAATATTATCATAAGTGTCTCTAACAGAGGGCCAAATGGAAGAGGTCATGAAACTTCTATTAGCTCTTTTCAATCTATCAATGAACCTGTTTTTGATAAACGCAACGGGAGGGGTGTCATTGTGAATCAGGTTCCAAGTTAGTCTGGCTTGAAGAGCTTCATTGAAGTACTTAATGTTTTTAATACCAAGACCACCCATAGCTATAGGCTTACAGCACTTAACCCAAGGAATAGTCACCAGTTTTCTGTCCAAAGTGCTGCCAGACCAGACAAAGTTTTTAATGTGAACATTTAGCTTTTTGATGAGACTAATAGGCCATTTATAAACCATCATCGAGTAAACAAGTTTGGAAACAATCACAGACTTTACAAGGCAAACTCTCCCCGCCATGGAGAGGGATTTTCCTTTCCAAGAGGAAAGTTGATGAAGAACCTGGTCAACAATGCTTGAAAAGTAGCAGGCTTTGGGACTACCCCAGAAGATGGGAACTCCCAGGTACTTGAAAGGGATAGTACCTTCTTTGATACTAAGCTCATTGATAATATTATTTTTTCTAGCAGGAGGGAAGTTTTTTCCAAAGTAAATGAAAGATTTATTCCAACCAATGACTTGACCCGAGACCTCCTCGTAGTGGTTGATGGCAGCTTTAAGAGTTCTGATGTTTTTTAGATCACCCTTTAGGAAAAGAATGATGTCATCAACATAAAGGAGGTGGGTGGGGGCATTCACATTTCTGTAAGCCTGAATGGGTTTGAGCTTGTTATGGTCAACCATATGGGTGAGCAGACGACTAAAATAGTCTTCTGCAATGGAAAAGAGAATAGCAGATAAGGGATCTCCTTGTCTGACACCTTTAGAACATTTGAAAAACCCTCTAGGCGATCCATTGACTAAAATGGAAACATGAGTAGAATGAAAGAGGATTTTAAGTCTAGATATGAAGTTATCATTGAAGCCAAATCCATGAAGAACTTTGAAAATGAAATTCCAGTCCATCGTGTCAAAAGCTTTACGAATGTCAAGTTGAATGGCAATGTTTCCGCCTCTATTTTTATTGTTAAGCATGTTAATGCATTCCGAAGCAAGACAAATTCAGTCTTGGATTGATCGCCCCTTGATAAAACCAAATTGGTTGCAGGAGATAATTTTATCAGTAATAGTGTTGAGTCTGTTAGCTATAAGCTTGGTGATAATTTTATAGAGAGTGTTGATCAGAGCTATAGGGCGAAAAAGATGGATCTCAGCAGCATTATCAACTTTGGGGATCAAGGCAAGGAATTGGGAATTTAAACCATGAGGTAAGAAACCAGTAGCAAAGAAAGATTTAACGAGCTTGCAAACATCAGCATGGATGATATCCCAATATTTTTGAAAGAAACCATTAGTGAAACCATCAGGTCCTGGGGCACTGTCAGGATTCAATCCAAAGACAGTGTCCCTAATTTCATGATCAAGAGGAATACCCAAGAGAAAACTATTATCAACATCAGTGACAAGAGTTGGAATGACATCATTAATGAGTTCCTTGTTTAAACAAGGCCCATTGAATAAAGAGTCAAAGTAAGAGACAACATGTTGAGCAATGTCATCTTCATTGTCCAAAAGATTATTACCATCGTTAAGGGAGGCAAGAGGCCTACTGGCTTTCCGAATTCTTTGAAGAGAGTTGTAGAATTTGGTGTTACGATCACCATCCGTTAACCATTTAATTCTAAAAGTATGCTTGCGGATGTTGTCTTTGAAGGCAAGAAGCATATTTAGATTCATAGTAATTTGGGTTTCTTGATTGTGATCAGAGGAGAAGTCTAAGTGAGTGTTGTTGTTTTGGATTTGATGCAACTCATTCTCAAGAGAGAGGATATCATTGTCAATTTGAATAGCTTTAGTGCTGCACCAAGATTTGAGCTTACATTTGAGATATTTTAATTTAAGAGGACAAGAAAAATCCTCATCAGAATGGCTCAGAGAAGACCAAAAATGATTAATGAGATTAGAACAGTCAGGGTCAGAGAACCAAGCATTGTTGAATCTAAAGGGGAAAGAAGGTTTGCGAGTGTTGAGGGAGATGGTGACCAAAATAGGATGATGGTCAGAATGAAGCTTTGGAAGGGTGGTACTAGAGATGGTATCCCAAGTATCTAAAGCATGATCATTAGAAAAGGCTCTGTCCAATTTGCTCGCAACCACTCTATTGTAATGTTTCCTGTACCACGTGTATTTGGCACCGCTTAGAGTGATCTCAGTGAGATTGGAGTTTTCAATAGCAGCTTTAAAATCCCTCATAGAAATATTTGAGTGAAGAGGACCAATTTTTTCATCAGCAGAAAGAATAGCATTGAAATCTCCCGCTACGATCCAGGGGGAATGAATTTTTGAATTAAGAGAGGAGAGGTCCCTCCAGAGAGACCACCTATCTTGATATTTATTCATGGCATAGATAAAGGAACAAAAGATATGAGTATTATCAATGATAAAGTCACAAGTGAAATTTTGATCCGAAATATGAAAAACATTGACTTTAGATAGGGAGGGATGGGCAAAGGTCCAGAGAGTATTAAAGCTATTGTTGTTTTGACAAGCACCAATGAAGTTGTATCCAAAGCGACAAAAGCGCACTAAGTTAGTGGAAAACATAATTTTAGGTTCAGCAATGGCAAAAATTAAGGGCTTCTGGGTGTTAACCATTCTTTTTAAAATATTAAAGGTGTCAAGGTTCGCAATACCTTGGCAGTTCCAGAAGAGGATCTTCATTTAAATCTACGCTTGGAGTTAGAACTCCCTTTTCTTTTTCCATCCGAGCCCTTATGCCTATTAGATCTTCGGACATTTTTTGACAATTTGGGGGTTAAGGCAGGGGCTTTATTTCCTTTGGCAGGATCAGAGATAATAGAGGAATTATCTAGCGGAATAGGTGCCGTTAAAGCCGGGGCTTGCATGCTATTAAAATTAGGAGTCGGAAGAGTAGTTAGAGCGTTTTGATTGTCAGCATTAACACATTCAACATGTAAGTTATCTTGCTGTACTGAGAGATTACAGGTACCTGGTGCGATGTTCGAAACAGAATGAGGAGCATTCAGTTGCGGCTGATCAGTGTAGGTACCTGGTAAAGGTTTCAAAACAGAGTGAGTAGCAGCAAAATCTATAAACTTTTGCTTACCTGAGACTTCTGCAGCCGGAATAGCAGTCTCTTGGACTTGCTGTAAGGGAGGAAGTAGCATGCCTTCATCCTGGAAGGCAGGAACCTCCTTGTGCGGCATTCCATGATGAGTATCCTGCATATGAATGTGATCCTTTTCCAAAGAGAGAGATTCATGAGTAATAAGAGGCAAGGAGTCCTGAGGATCAGGTTGCACAGCCATGAGGGAGTCTTGAATCTGTTCAACAGTACAGGAAATGGGATTAGGCCCATGGTCCTGTTTAAGAGTGTCTAGAGCAGCAGATTCCAAAATTAGGGAGTGCTCTTTGTTGTTTTCTTCCTCTTCAACAAGGTCAGCCCATTTGGAGCCCGAGGTCTCTCCTAAGTGAGATGATATGGTTGATTTTTTCACCCAGGTTGCCGTTTTAACTGGTTCAGTAGCAGTGACCAAGGGGGCTTTTTCCTTCCGAAATCTTCTTATTTCTTTCCAGTCATTTTCAATCGGTTGGATTGGCTGTTTTCTAATCAGTCTACAGTTATAAATGTTGTGTCCAATGATCTTGCAATGATCACAAAAAGGGGGTAACCTCTCATACTCAATGTTAATTTCTGTTTTGTAGTCTTTAGCAGTGAAGTTAATAGTATTAGGGGGCTTTGTTTCCAGATTAATTTCCACCATGAGTCTAGCAAAGATTCCTAAATCAGCATTCAAGGTTCTTTGATCAATTTTGAGAGGGGTGCCTATGCATGAAGCAATGTCATTCAAAATTTTAGGGTGCCAAAAGAACCAATTGAGGCCATGCAGTTTAATCCAGACCTGCGCCGATGTATTTCGGTGGGTGTGTGGGTTGAAATTGGAGTCCCAGTTAGAAAGCCGTAGCATGCCAGGGTTAAGATTTAGATTTCCTAATTTCCAAACTCGATCATATTCATCTTGAGATTTAAACAAAATGTGAAAGTACCCTTTGCCGATTGGAATAAGTTTCCAGTTCACAGAATTCCAGCATTTAGAAATACGTTCATGAAGATCAGAGAATGACCAAGGTCGATTACCTTTAAGATAGGAGATTCGGGCCAGAATGGAGAACCTGCATAAGTGCGTGCGCTGCTGAATCGCTTCTGGGTCCGCTTCGACCAGGAATCCACCGTCGTCAAGCTTCTTTACCAGCGAGGTCTTCGTTAGTGTTTCTTTATGATCAGCAGACTTCAGCGCATCAAGGAAAGTGATCGCATGGGGTCGACCAGAGAACTCGTGGCTACGAGCACGATCCCGTGGATCATCGTCGTTGCAGATCTTTGCAACGGGGAGAGGTAGATGTCCTTGGCTCTTCCGAGAGTCCTCATAATGGTGAGATTGGAATCGGCCGGGCAAGAGAAAATCCGCCATTCGAGCACAGATCAAAAGATCGCAGTAAACCCTAGGCAACTCGCGATTTTAGAGAGAGATGGTCTCCCATCTCTCTAACCCGTCATCATACATTGTATTCCATTTTTTTATGAGAAATTCCTATAAATATTTATGTTGATGTTTTATTCTATTTTGCTATAACAATTAACATTATATAGATTAAACAAGTATCTCAAAGTCAAAACATGTAAACCATGTAATGAAAAGGGTCACATTCAAAATGTTTTAATGAAAGAGTTATTATTTTACGAAAAAACTCATTATTTTATTTTTACTATTTCTTAGTACATGTGGAAAAAATGTTATTTTAGTCCATGCATGTCACTGTTAAATCTGATGCATCTATAACATAAAACTAATAAATATAGTTCTTCTAAAAAATTAAATAATTCATTTTTGTTATGAGTATGTATGAAAAAGATTATGGATAAAGAATTAATGTTCCATTATTGTATGAAAAACCATGAAAATAATATCAAACTAAGACATATGAGGAATTTATTGGACTTAATTGATATGACGAGTGCGGCTGGAATTATACATCACACCAAAGAATTTTGTAAAGTGATAAAGATCATGAGTTAATGTGAAATGACACCTAAATATGATGCCAATTTTGTTCACAACTATGTGTGTTTGTTTACCATAATTATGTTGGGTTTTTACCATCATGGTCTTGGAACAAGGCCTTGAAAAAATGATTAAGTATGTTCTTGGTGAAAGGCCATGATGAAGTCTTGAATTATAAATTAACTCATTATGTACTATTATATGAACAATAAAGGGATTAATAATTCAGAATAATATCCCTTAGTTAAGAAACAATTTCTATAATGGTGATGAATGCATATGGAATAAGTGAAGCACATACAAGGGAATTTATATATTGAAAAGGATGAAACTGAACTTGATGCTACATCTATCATTCCATGAATTTCATATGAAGTTTTACGGAAATAATGACTTTTTTACTTACGATATTTTATGCATGTGATAAATTTATGTTCTAACATGTACTTACAACATTGCATGGAACCATTAAAATTGGTTTTATCATTTAGGAATTATATAGGATTCTAGGCATTGTTTTTTACATGTATGCAAACTCTGATTCATGTTTTACCTATAATTTTTATGTTAACACATTCGATTCTTGTGTTAGAGGATTTTCTGAAAATATTATCAAGTAACCATTGAAAAATGGAGATGACTTGCCTCAGGAAGAGTTGTTTTCCTCTTCAGAAAATGTTATGTGGTTGTTGTTTTGAAAATTAATTTCATCGAATTGTTTGAAAACCCCTTGCTGGGCATTCTTATGATCACCCAATGTTTTAAATTTATTTTATAGTGTTTTGTAGATTTTTTCCAAGCATTTTTTACTCTTATGTGATGAAAACATCTTCATGTTTTTGAAGAAGTGTATCAGCAACATCTGGTTTTCTAGAACCTAAACTGAAACTACCCTCTATAAAGGAACATGATGTGTAATTTTTTTAATGATAAAATGAAAAAAAATTAGACACAATTCTTCAGGCACCGACTCCAGGATTTTGAGGTTGGGGTTTTTACAGTTTGTATTAGATGTTCTGTTTAGACAATTATTGAAAATTAAAACAATGATAACAATTTGATTCTATCTTACTAAGTATAATTATTTCTTCAAATTTTCAACTGGTAGATGAATCAAGTCATTTATATCAGCCTACCAAAATACTATAAACTGTAGTTGTAAAGTCCTGTTTTGAAGGATATGAGATATTTGAAAACCTTCTTCTATCATGTAATCATCTCTATTATGTATCTAACTCTCCTCATGTGCATCAAAACCACTTTGGATTAGCCTTTTCCTATTTTCTTATGATACATTCTCCAATTACATTCTATACACGTGTGAGAAATTACATTGAAGGCTTGTTTAAATGATTTACCAAAGCCGATAATTTTCTAGCCCAGGAGGAAATCCATGAGGCCACACAATAGGGTGACCTCTGAGTAGTATATCATTGTCAAATGTTGACCTATGTTTTCAATGGTCATGATATGGACTATAAAATTCTTTCGGTTGATTCTTCCCGTTTGTTTTATAGACATCAATTTGTTGCTGATGTCACCCATCTTCATACACTTCCTACTTTTTTCTCATGTAACATTAGATGTCCTCATGTGATTGATCCATGTTTCATGCGTAGAATATATAGAAAAGAGATCGAAGAGTTTGGAACCATTTTAGGGATCTATTTCACAAGGAATTGGGGAAATAGTCGATGCCAATTTAACTTGTGAAGGGACTTTATAGTGATTGTTAGGAAGTCTGTGCATGTGAGTTTTAGAGGGAACGAATGAATATGTATCATCCTATGTTTCATTAAATTTTCCATAAATTTATGATGATATATTTTTATGATTTGGTACTTTAATATGAATTTTAAAAATAAAATATCTATTTTAACCATACTTTACTGAGAATAAGTTTTGTTTTCATAAACATTTTTAGATGGAAGACGAGAGGTCACTAACTAACCTTTTGTGTGTACCAACTGAGGTACTCTATTATATAATGGTAAAGTCATGTTCGGTCGTGTTTAAACCCCTCCTAAATATATGGTTATCATGAAAATATCTTTATCATTTATCCAAAACTCATAGTATGCTTTGATTATTTATAGGATAATATTTTATTTATTTCTTCTTAGTAAATTCAAAAATTGCATTATAAAAATGATGAGGAAATTATTATGATTGAATCTTTATATATTTAACCATTTCATAAAGATATCTAGATATAAAGAAATTTTAGGTTTCTGTCGATGCAGGTGACCATTACAGAACATACCTTTTTCAAATCTTAAAATTCAATGGCTATAGGAGCCTTTATTATTTAAAAATTTTAGAAAATAAGGTGGTTCATCAGGTTTATATGAATCAAGTCCTTCCACAATTTTTCTAAGATTTTCATCTCAAAGTAATTTTAGATGAGATCTGAGAACTGCATACATGAGTATATATCTGACTATTTGAGATGTGTTTGGAACAAAAAAACTGAATAATTTAGAGCTTATTTAGACACCATGTCAACATACAAAAACCAACTCTTGTGGTACTAGTGAAGGGACATTTGGGAATATGTCTAAAGGGTTTGAGTGTAATATATTTATGAGGGTGGAATTATTTTATGGGGGGATAACATGACATTACAAACAAATGTTTTGTGTAATAACAATATTTTCAGTTTTAATTGTTTTACTTTTCATAATTTACGTACTACCCAAAAAAAAATTTTAAAAATAAATACAAGAGATATTTTATTCAATAAAACACTAAAATAATACATTTTAACAAGTCCAAAATAACCTTACTATCATAGAATGCCTATAATGAATCCATTAAAAATTACCAGGGGATCTCCAAACACCACAAAAATGATAAAAAAATAATTGATGTCAATTTCATCTATCACGATAAAATATAGAATGGAAGGATCAACAACCACCATTATGAGAATAAAAGGAATGTAAAGAACCATCATTACGAGTCGTTCTTGAGTTTGGAATACCCTAATAATATTTTTATAAGTCCTTTTGTGACCTTTGGTAGGCATTACGGTCCTCGGGTGACTGTTTTATTTCAACAGTCATAAAATCTTATAACTGTTGGGTTTTTTTATGAATTTTGATTATTCTGTTAATCATTGGAATTTTGAATATTTTTTTGGTTTTAAGTATATAATAATTGTAAATTTTTTATGTATGGGATTATATTTTAATGTTATTTAATGTTGAATATTTTTATATGTTTCAATTTAACTTATCATGATAAATTGAAAATTTTATGTTTTAAAACATAAAATGAATTTTATATTTTAATTAAAATACAAAGAGAAGTACATATGTTCAATGAGCAGTATACATATTGTGTTGATAAAAAAACTATGTAATTTTACATGAAAACATGTTTCTATACTCCCATTAAATAAAAATTTATCTTTTGTTTAAGTGATGACATGGCACAATTTACACGTGGATGGGTGTATTTTAATGTTCCACAGTTTATGATAAAGTTGAAATCATGTTGTAGACTAATAAAATATAATGAAATTATTGGTTGAGATGCAATTAAAATATTTAAAACTACGTTTTTCTATGGTTATAGATATGGTTTATTTTTTATAGTTGGGATTATAAAAAAATAAATCACCCATAGGGCCATCCCTCTAGCTTACCCGGGGGAGGAAGTTCAAAATACTCTTTATGGAGTAGGCAGTCGAGCATGGACCCCTCATCCATAACACAAGACATCTTGATAATGTATGTGTTCCTATATGCATATATGGAGGAACCAACATGTGCGCCACCATGCGGAGCTCTATAGTGGCATGGGTGGGCGTAGAGAACGCCCATAGAGAACCAGTACAGGGAAGTACTAGTCCAGGGGAGAGGGAATTCAGGTTGGTGCAGGATCATTGAGGATAATAACGGCAGCTTGAAAAACTTTCCATATTGATGTGGGATGAGTGTTTTCAGCGGGGATCAAATCTCATCCTCCTGATCTCATCGAATAGGATCAGGGTCGTTTGATCAGTCTGGCCTTGGAAAAACCTCTGGTATGGTATTTATGGCACATTTTCCCCGGACTATCTGATTGTAGATGCGGTTGATCTCAATGCCTAATCTCTTTTTAAATATGTGGTATCACCACAGCTGTTCGATTAAATATGTGATAAAATCTCCACCGTTCATGCTGTTTTAAAACAACCAGGTTTTCTATTGCCGCTGATCAATCCACGTTTGATCTGGACCATCGTCCATTTTTCCACGTCATATCCTTGCCTCTTCTTATTCCTCCCATAGAACTGGTGGATTTTACTGAGTATTAATCTCCTCACCTTTTTCTTTATATTAACCCTTGAGATCATCCACCATTCTCTTCAAACAGATCCATGTTTTATACTCGTAAGCCACTTTTGGTCTCCTTTTATTATTTATTTTCTCCTCTTTTATGTTTCCGCAGGTTTATATATATATATATATAACAAGAATTATAATATAATCGCAAATTAGTATATGATTTATTCTAATTATAGTATTAGACCTTTTTTGTTTTAGTCCATATTTTGTGGACTTTGTTTATTATGAATCATTATGTGTAAAAATTTAAATATATATATACGCCCTATATATAAATCCCATACTGTACTTGTAACCTAACTTGATTTCGCCACCTCATCCTTAAATCTTCTTCTGTCTGAACCTATATCTCTCTTAAATCTAGGTATGGGACTAACGTGATTCAACTTTTATCATGTTATTTATGCCTTTATGTTTTTAAGAATATATATATATATATATAGCTTCATATCTAAATAAATAATTTTTTTAAATGAGTTTATTAGTGTTTATGAGAGTGTAAATATCATGAAAGGTAGTTATTTTTTCTTCAAAATCAACATAGAAACCCTTTTTTGTCTACTATTTCATGTTCATGGTATATAATATTATATGTCTTCCAACCCAAACATTTTTTGGGTTTTGTCAAAATTTGATTATCAGTATTAACTAATGTTTTAAGGTGTATAGCCCTTATAAGGGTTGATATTAATTTGTGTTTTTGTAAACTGTACATATGTACATATGAATGTATCTACTTATATTTAGATAAACGAAACTAAACCATTTTAGGATTTTATGATTTTAATTAATGATCCTTTGTTTTTTAATATTTCTCGTAAAACAGTTAATACATTAAAGGGATTATTTCATCTTGTTTTAATATTAAAAACCTTTTTTTACAACTTATGTATATATTTTTATGTATAAATGTATATATATAATTTTTATTACGTAACAAATCCAAATAGGTTTTTCAGAAAACATATTATTATTGATCAAATTATGTTTTTTGTAGTGTATAAAAATTATAAGAATTTATTAAATCATGTTTTGGGTTGTTAAAATCTCAAGTACACAACTTGTATATACAGGGTTCTATATAGTTTTTAAAACCCATATATATATATATATAGTTCAATTTTAACCTCTCATGTTTTAAATAATGGTAGATATGTTTGTAAATTGTATAATTGTTTCCTTGATTATGCAAAAAAATAAATTCACTCATGCATTCGTGAATGTGATTAATTAATTATTATATTATACATGAATATTCCACATGAAATAATTATTTTACATCCAAACATTGTTTTCCAATTTTTCACGAGAAATTCAGATAAATAATTAAGTTCTTGTTTTTATCTATTTTGATGTAACATTTAACACTACACTGATTAAACAAGTATCTCAATGTAAAAACATGAAAACCATGGCATGAAAATGTTCACAGTAAAAATGGTTTAATACAAGAGTTATTATTTTATGAGACAACCTACTATTTTATCTGAACTTGTTATTAATACATTTGCAAAAGAATGTCATTTTAGTCCATGTATGTCACTAATAAATCTGATGCAGCCATAGCCTAACACTAACAAATCTTGTCCATTTTACATTTATAACATAATTAATTTCAGTTATGAGTGTGCATGAAAAAAATTATGGATAAATAATGTATGTTCTATTATAGTGTGGGACACTATGAAAATATGGACATACTAAGACATAGGATGAATGTTTCGAACATAAATGATATGATCGGTGCACTCTAATTTATAAAGTTGTCCAACGCATTGGGTAAAGTGATAAATCTCATGAGTTAATGTCAAATGATGATTGAACATGATTCTATCTTTTTTCACAACTATGAGTGGTAGTTGACCACAAGAATGTTGGGGCTTTTACCATATGGTCTTGGCTAGAGGCCTTGAAAAAATGATTATTTACGGTCTTGGAGAAAGGCATTGACAAAGTATATCATTATATATTCCCTCATTATGTACAACTATTTGACCAATCAAGGTATTAATGAATTATAATAATATCCCTTATTTATAAAACTATTATGATAATAGTGATGAATGTATATGGAATACGTAAAGCATTCACATGGAATGTTATATAATGAAAATGATGAAACTGAAGTTGATGTTATATCTATCAATCCATGAATTTTCAAATGAAGTTTAAAGGGAATCAAAGATTTTTTACTTATGAAATTTTATTAAAGTGATAAATGTATGTGCTAATGTGTACATAAAACATTTCATGTCACCTTTACAATTGGTTTGATCATTTATAGATTATGATTGATTTCATGCAATTTTTTTGTACATGTATGGGCACTCTAATTCATGTTTTACCTACAGTTTTTAAGGAAACAAATATGATTCTTGTGTAAGATGTTTTTCAAAAAAATTTATCAAGTATACTATGAAAAATAATGATGATGTGACTCAAGAAGTTTTTCCTTACTCTGAAAAAAAATTTATGTGGTTTTATATTAAAAATTAAATTCGTCAAATTGTTTTAAAACCCCTTAATTGGAATTCTTATGATCACCCTATGTTTTCAAATTATTTTATAGGGTTTTGTGTATGTTTTCCAAGCATTGAGTAATCCTATGTGACAGAAACATCATCAAGTTTTTGGAAGAAGTGTATAAGTAGCATCTTATTTTCTAGAACCTAAACCGAAATTTCCATCTGTAATAGAACTAGATGTGTAATTTTATTTTCATGATTATATGAAAAAAATTACATACCATGATTTATGCCCTGGAACTTGGATTCTTCGCTCGGGATTGTTACATTTTGTAGTAGAGGATCACTTTAGACAAATCTATAAAATTATAAAAACTCTAAAATTTTACTTATGTCTCACTACATAGAATTATTTCATTGGATTTTCATATGGAAGACTAAACAAGTATTTTGTCTCTTCTAACCGAAATACCAGATACTATAGATGCGAGGTCATGTTTAGATGAATATGAGACATTTGAAAACCTTCATATGTCATGTAAACTTCTATACTGTGTATCAAACTCTCCTCGTGTGATTTAACACCATTGAGGATCAGGTTTTGCCTATATTCTTATGATTCAAGCTGAACTTCAACTCTATGCACGTATGGGAAAGTTATTTGAGGGTCTGTTTAAAATTTTTACCCTAACAGAGAATTTTCAATCCCAAGAGGAATTCTAACATGCTGTACAAGAGGGTGACCCTTGAGTGGAATATCTTTGTCAACTCATGACCTATGGTCTCAATAGTCAAGTCGGGGACTTCGAAATTCATGAGGATGAGCCTTCCTATTAGTTTTATAGACATAAAGTTCATGCTGATGTTTCCTAGCTTCATACACTACATGATTTTCTCTCATGTAACATTATATGTCCAAATGTAATTGATCTAAGTTTCATGTGCTACATCTGGACAAATGATATCGAAGAGTTTGGAACTGTTTTATGGAAATGTTTAACTGGGAAGTAGGGAAATCATCGACGCTAGTGGAACCTATAAAGGAACATCATAGTGGATGTTAAGATGTTTGTGCTTATAGATTTTTTATGGAACAAATGAATATTCCTCACCCCAAGATTCATGATCATTTCCATAAATGAATGATGTTATATTTTTATTACTTGGTACATTAATATGTATTTGAAAAAAATATCGTTGTTTTAATATGGTTATGATTTTATGATTATAACTTTTTTTCTAAAATTCATTCAGATGGATGACGAGAGGTCACTAACTAACCTTTTTTCTCTACCAACTCAGATACTAGAACCAATAATGTTAAAGTGATGTTCGAATGTGTTTGAACCCTCCGAAATCTACGGTTATCATGAAAATATCTTTATTAGTTATCCAACAATCCTAATATTATCCAATTCTTTCGAAGATCATGTTACATTTGTTTTATCTTAGTAAATTGACAACTCGTATTCTACGCACGAAGAGGAAATTATTTTGAGTGACTCTTCAACTATTTAACCATGTTTGAAAGATATTCAGCTATAGAAAAATTTTGGGAAGCTACAGATGTAGGTGACCTTTGCATAAATTACCTTTTTCTACTCCTAAACTTATGTATCTATAAGATCCTCTATGATTTAAAAATTGACTAAAACAAGGTGGTTAAGATAATTTATAGGAATCAAGTCCATTCTAATGTTTCCCAGGTTTTCGTCTCTCGTTACTTTTATATGAGATCCAATATCTGCATAAAAGAGAATAACTCTAATTGTCTGAGATGTTTCTAGACCAAAGAAACAAACGAATTCATAGTTTTCATAGACACCATTAAAATAGATGACCAAAAAATCTTGTGGTACTGGTGAAGGGACATTAGGGAAGTTATCTGAAGGGTTGGATTGTAATTGAATTTTGAGGGCGCAATTCCTTGAAGGGGGGTTAATGTGATACCCCGAACATATTTTATGCGTAATAATTATATTTTCATATTTAATGTTTTTACTTTTCTTAATTTTTGTACTACCCAAATTAATTTTTTCAAAAGAAACAGAAGACATATTTTAATCAATAAAGAACTAAAATGTTACATTTGAACAAGGACAAAGGAACCTAACTAACCTATAACGCCTACTAGAAATCCAATAAAAAATACCGGGAGACCCCCAAACCCCCATAAACATGATAATAAAATAATGCAATTCCATTGGATCTTTCACAATGAAAGAATAGCATGGAAATATCCAAAGCCACCATAATTAGCATTAAGGGTATGTAAATCATCATCTTTATGAGTTGTTTTTAGTTTTAGATACCCTAATCGTCTTTTTATAATGCCTTTTGTGAATGTTGGTATCAATTGAAGTCCTTAGCTTACCGTTGGTTTTGAAAATGTAATAATATCTTTTAACCATTTGCGTTTTTAAGAATTTAGATTATTCTATTTATCTTAGGTATTTTTAATATTTTGTGTATTTTCTAAATATAATAATTATAAATGTTTATATAATTTGGTATATTTTAAATTTCCTTAATGTTTTATATTTTTAAATGTTTTTATTGAACATATCTTTAGAATTTGAATGTATAATGTTCTAAAACCTAAAATGAATTTTGTATTTCCATGAAAATACAACGATAAGTACCTATGTTTTAAGATTAGTATACATATTATTTTGATACAAGAAAATATGTATTTGAATTTGAAAACATGTTTTTATACTCTTATATATAAAAAATTATTATTTTGGTTTATTGATGACATAATATAATTTATATGTGGATTAGTGTATTTTATTGTTCTATAGTTTAAGATAAAGTTGAAATCATGTTTTATGCTATCGAAAAACAAGGACATTATTGGTTTTAATGAATTGAAAATATTTAAAAATTCTTTTTCATATGGTTTTGGATATGTCTTAGTTTTGAAATTCAGATTTATAAAAAATATATCATCTATAGGGCCAAACTTCTAGCTCTCCAAGGGAGGCATCTCACACTACTTCTTAAGAACTATGAGGCCCTACCTAGACCCCTCATCCACAACACATGCCAGCTCGAGACTGTATGCACGCTAAAATTCATTCATGTAAGAACTGAGCAGCGAGACACCATGCGGGGAGGCATAGTGGCAAGGTTGGGAATGGAGCGTGACCATAGAGAAACAATATGGGGCGGTACTGTGGAGGGGGAGAGGGAATTCTAGTGGGTGCTGGATCACTGAGGCTTATGAAGATGGGTCTAAAACCTTACCGTTTCGATGTGAGGCTAGCTTTTTTAGTGGGGATCAAATGTCATCCGTCCATTATCGTCGTGCATGATATAGACCGTTCGATCAGTATGGCCTTCGATTCATTAACACTATGATATTAATATCCTTTTCCCTAGATCGCGAGTTTGATCGCGAATGTGGTTGATCTAAACCCCTCATACGTTTTTAAAACTAATGTATCACCACAAATGTTCGATAAGATCCACGATAAAATATCCACTGCTCAAGATGTTTTAAAACTCAAAGATTTTCCATATCTATCTGATTAGAACCCATTTAATTTGGACCATCCTCTTTTATTCTGCATCGTCTCCTCGCATCTTCTTCTTCCTCATGCCAAACCAGTGTCTTTCCCATGATTTGTATCTCCTTGCCTTCTTGTTTTTCTTATCCCTCGAGATCCTCCACCATTCTCTTCAGACAAGCCGACGATTTTTACCTGTAAGCCTTTTTTGGTCTCCTTTTTATAATTTCTTTTCCCCTCTTTTGAGTTTCCACAAATTTATATATATATATATATATAATTACCAATTAGCTTTGGATTTAATTTAATAAAATTATTATACCCATTTTTTATTCCATATTCAGTGGTATTTGTTTATTATTAATCGTTATTTTTAATACATATTTATATATATATATATACACAGCCTATATATAAACCCTAAGCATGTAACCTCACCAAACTTTTCTTCCTCAACCTAAAAACAACCCATGATTGACCATTTAGATCTCTTGAATATAGGTATGGGATTAATTTTATTTTCTTTTATAATATTTTTTAATCCTTTATGTTTTGATGAATATATATATATATATATATATATGTATTTTCTTCTCCAAATCCTAACATGTTTTTAATGTGTTTATAAGTGTTTTTGAGAGTATAATACTCCTGAAAGGGAATTATTTTTTCTGAGACATCAACATGAAAAACCATTTTCATATACTTTTTCATTTTCATGGATTATATATATATTTATATAATTTTATATGGAATCCAATCAAAACTCGTTTTTTGTTTATTTATAAATATTATTATCGGTATTAACTACTGTTTTAAGGTGTATAGCCCTTGTAAGGGTTAATCGTAATTTGTGTTTGTGTAAACTATACACATGTATATATATGAATTGATATACTTATATTCGAATATACGAGACAAAACTATTTTAGGGGTTTGTGATTTTAATTGATGATCATTTGATTTTAAATAATGTTCTTAAAACATGTAATATATGAAAGGGTTTATTTCATCTTGTTTTAATATGAAAATACTTGTTTACAACTTATATATATATGCTTATATATAAATGTATATATATGTGTTTTATTATATAAAAAATCTGAATTGGGTTTTCATAAAACCAATTCTTATTGATGAAATTATATTTTATTGAAGGGTACAACAATAATAAGAATTTATTTAATCGAGTTTTTGGTTGTGAAAATCCAATGTATACACCATGTGTATATAGGGTTTTATATAATTTTCAAAACCCACATAAAACATATATGTATTTCAGTTTTTACTTCTCATGCTTTAAATAAATCTAGATATGTTAATAAATTGTATAATTGTTTTCATGATTAAGCACAAAAATAAATGCATACATACATAAGTGAATGTGATTAATTACTTCTTATTTTATACATGAATAATCAACAATAATTTATGATTTTACATGCATACATTGTATTTCAATGCTTCTCAAGAAATGCATTTAAATTTATTATGTTTCTCTTTTAATCTAATTTTATATGACAATTAACTTTCCATGAATTAAACATGTATCTCACAGTCAAAACATGTAAAACATGGCATGAAAAGTGTCACATTCATAAGGGTTTAATTCAAGAGTTATTATTTTATGATAGAGGCCATTATTTTATGTGTACTAGTTCTTACTACATGTGACAAAATATTTCGTTTTAGTCCATGCATGTCACTGTTAAATCTAAGGCATCCATAACCAAAAACTAACATATCTATTGATTTTTTACATTTATAACACAATTAAATTTAGTTATGAGTAAGTATGCAATAGATTATGGATAATTAATGTATGTTCCATTGTAGTATGGGACACTCTAAAAATAAGGCCATAGTAAGATATACGAGGAATGTATTTGACAAAAATGGTGTGATGAGTGCGCTCAGAAATATCAATGCTCCAATGAATTGCATAAAGTAATAACTAAGATTATTTGAATTGAAGTGATGTGGGAACATGATTCTACAATTTTTCACAACTATTTGTCATAGTTGACCACAATTGTGTTGGGTTTTTACCCGTATGGGCTTAGGATGAGTCCTTGAAAAAATGATTGTGTACTTTCTTGGCGAAAGGCCATGACGATTTCTAACATTATTAATTCCCTCATTATGTACTAGTATACAAAAAATAAAGGGACTAATCAATTATAAGAATATCACATGGTTATGAACTATTATGACAATGGTTATGGATTCATATGGAATAAGGTAAGCATGCACATGGGATGTTATATATTGAAAAGGAAAAAACTGAAGTTGAAATTATATATATAAATCAATTAATTTCATATGAATTTTCAAGTTAAACATTAAAATTGTTACTTATACACTTTTATTCAAGTGATAAATTTATGTGCTAATGTGTAGTTACAACTTTACGTGTCACCTTTAAAATTGCTTTGATCATTTATGGATTATGCAGGATTGTATGCATTTTTTTGTACATGATTGTGAACACTGATTCAGGTCTTACATATAGTTTATAAATAAACACATATGATTTTTGTGTAAGAGGTTTTTCTGAATGTATTTTCAAGTAACCCTTGTAGAAAGATGATGTTGTGCCCTATGAAGTTTTTTTCTTCTTAAGAAAATGTTTTTGGTTTATTTAAAAAATGAATTTCTTCAAATTAGTTTAAAACCCCTTACCAGGAATCATTTTTTTCATGCAAAACATTGAATTTAATTTATTTGTTATAGTATATTATACCAATTCTTTTAGTACTCCTATTTGACGGTAACATCGTCCAGTTTTTAGAACAAGTGTATCAATAACATCTAGTTTTCTAGTTCCTAAACAGAAAAAATCCTCTGTAATGGAACAATATGTGTAATTTTTTTTCATTATTATGAGAAATAAAAATTACAAAACATGTTTTAGGCACCGACTCCGGACTTCTAGGTCCGGGGACATTACAAATCCACTTATTTTATAATTTTATTTAACATTTCTCTTGGTTATATTTAAATATAAAATTTCTATAATTTACACAATTAATATGATTAATTAGATATCATTTGTGAGTGTATAATTACAATATATTTTAGGGAGAGATTTTTGGGATTTCATGAAATAATTCAATTATTGATGAATAGTTTAAAACACGACTTTTTCAAATAAAATTACATTTATGACATCATTATGGAATATTAATGATTTTAATGATTCTAAAACCATTTTTGATATAAAAAAATATTATATATCTATAATAATGTAATTAAATATATTATGTTCGATTTAGAAACCTATGTTTGAGTATTTCAAACATTAGTGGTGTTTTATTCTAATCAAAGAACTATTTTTGATAATTTTATTTAATTATGTAATTAAAATTATTAATTATGTTTTGGAAAAGTCATAAATTCAAATTAATATCCTATCAATATTCAAAAAACAAATAAAATTTAAAAAAATCAATTACATACAAAACATTGGATTAAAATCATTTACTAAAAATGATTTATATTCTAAACAAATATTTTTCATTGAATTTTAATAAATTTTTCTAAGATTAGTTACTAGAATCTATAAAAATTTTACTTTTTCAATATATTCCATCTTTTTAATTATAATAATAAATATTATATAATAATTTTCATTTAATTATTGGACATAATGAATAGTTACATTAGTAATTTTTTTTTGGACAACAGTTTAAAGGGTAGGGGATAAAATAATAGATACGGTTTTATATATCTATATAAATTTATTAATTTTTTTTACTATATTTAGAACATTCGTTTTCATTTATTTATAATTGGAATAAATATGTCCCTCATTCATCGAGAAATAAATTTATTATATCTTAAATATAATCTTACTTACAATCACCCCACCAATTAAGCATATAACATAGAGGCTCATCACCACAAATATCCACATAATATTATCCACTTATATTGACTATTAAATACCCTTATAAATTTTAAATATCATTACCCATTTAGTAGATTTTTTTTTATAAAATACCCATCCAATAGTCCTTAAGGTGTATTTTTGATGGAGGATTTCCATGGGAGAGGAATATTTTCTTACAAAGGCCTTACACGTTTATTTCAAAATAAAACTCTTCAAAATCATATATAACTATCATAATATAGATATATCTATATCCTAAACATAGTAAAATGTTCTTATGTTAATTTTTCATCCATTTTATTACTCATTTCTCTGTAATGGAAAACCAAAACGTCACTCATGTGTACTGGTGTACTACTACCTCCATAAAGTGGTGTATATCATTTATAATCACCCCTATAATGGATAGTGATATAGATGGATTTAATAGATTTATGTAATTTAATATTATTTTTATGACAGTAGTGTGGTAAAATATTTTCTAATTTTGTTTCTCTCATTCACTGGAAAGTGGAAACATCACTCTTGTGTAATTGTATACCACCACCAACATGAAATGGTTTAAATAATTTCTCATCACCAATTAAAATGTAATGTTATAAAGTTATATTTCATATATATATATATATATAATACATAATACGATTTTTTTTTTCAAGTGATGAAAAATGACAATTGTGTGTGGACTACAATGTCTAAATGAAAACATCCCTGAGAAAACAAAACATTAACACAAATATAATTGATTTTATAATGAATTATAAGTAAAAATGGGAAAAAATTCTAATTAAATGATATATAAATTTTATATATAAATATGGTTACAATATAAGTAATTAATAAATTTAAATTTATTATACATAAGGTCGGAACCTGTTCTACCACGCATGAAGACATTGTAAAGGATTATTCTATGATCTCATATTTATTCTAGATTGATAAAGATTAAATATATTTTTGGGAGATTAAATTATCATTATAACTTATAAACTATATATTCTCTTCTCATCTAGTTATTATTGTTTTTAAATCATTTTTTTATTTCCAAAATTTTTGGTTTTTAAAATCAACTGAATTAATTATTCTAAGAAAAAGATGACCTTATTTTAAGACTTTGGTTAGGAATCATATCAATATATGTATTTATTACAGAAATTGATTAAATAATATTATTAAATAAATTCCAATGATTTATAGTTTTTACTTTCAACATTATTTTTAATTTTTAAAAATATAAAAGAATAATCATTTTTAATGTTTTTTGTACGTGTAATTTTTTACCTTTTCTAAAAATACAGGGATGAATTATTTATCATTCAAAATAGAACCATATTTGAAATCCATAAAATCCATTATTCATTATCAAAGTTCCATGAAATTTATCCAATTCTATTTAAATAAAATATATTTCCCATTATTCGTAAAGTATATAGTTTATATAAGATTTCAAAAAAAGAGGATATAATTTTTTTTTCAAATATTCATTATAATGTCATTATAATTTTTTTTCAACTATTATTAATTAATTTACACTACATTATGGATATGATATAATGATACTACCCACCTTATATCATTGGATGACTTATGATCATTTGGTTTGTATATTTAATATAGATCATATTTTCATTATGTATACTAATTTTCAAAAGTTGTTGTTTATTACAAAGGCATACTGATTAAATATTATATCTCTTATTTACTCCATTCAAATGTTTAATAATTTGAAAATAATATTTAATTGGTGGGGCCTAATATTATATATCCCCTTGATCCATTATTATTTCTCATGAGAAAAGCATTATTTTTTATTTGGTATTTGCGATACTAATTTATGTGTTGTCTTAAAAGGATACATTTATTATTAAATTATGATGTCTAGAATTATGAAAAATATTATTATGACCCCAATTATTTCATTAAATGATCCATGAATCAAGGTAATTTACCTTAGAAAAGTCTCTAGGAGAAAGTCCATGTTTATGCAATCACTACATATGTTTTTTAATTATCAAAACATCAAATCGAAGTCACATTTATCATAAAAACATGGTTAACAATTAAATTAGATTATTTTAGATTCACAAAGTCTTTTAAAACCCAATATTGTTTCTAAGAACATTAAATATTCTTTTAAAACTATCTGGAAATATTTTTCAATGAAGAAACATAGTGAGAATCTGGTTACAAAAATAATTTATCAAGAAGCCACTATTTAATAGCATAGATATTTCCAAGTTGTAGCCTTGATTTTCATACCTATGATTAACTTTGATATATTTTTAGGTATGGATCATATATTAGTTTATAATTCAAGAGTTTATTTCTGAAAGAAAGTGATTACTATTTATATAGGTTGAATGAAATCACATATTTTTATAGTAAAGGATTCATAATATAAATCATATATAGATCTACCTGAACTTGATTATTGTAATGATATTTTTGTAGAATAGGGTGAACTTACTCTTCTTATGGATGGTAAAGACCTCCTAAACATAGAGGCTTCACGTGTTGTTGAAGAATACATTGATGTATTTCCATAATAATTATCTACCCATCCACCTTATGACTATGATCATGTTTTTTCTTAAATCATCCTTAATGAAAAACATATATCTGAAACACCCTAAATAATTTCACTAGTGGAATTGGTATACTTAATGAAATAACTAAAAATATTAGTGATACAAGGGAATTATATACCCTAGTGTTTGACATTGGAGAGACCGTCTCTATTGTTTTGGGAAATTGATGAGTATATTTTAACGTGGATCGATTTAAATGAAATCAATGCCATTTCTATAATGATTACGTGTCATTCTCTAGACATTGATGACTTATTTTATAAACTTGAAGAAGATCTATATTTTTTTATGGGAAATTTTTACTCAAGTAATCAATAATTAATAGTGAATAAGGATGATATACTAAACATGTCATTTTTAGGTAGTATTATTATTATGAGTATATGGTTATTCCCTCCTGATAGAATCATTCTCAATTTATTTATATAGATATATTGAATAGAGTATATAATGAGCATTTTGATAAAATAATTTTAGTATTAGTTGATGTTATTTGTTTATAACATAAAATCCATAAATATTATTTTTGTCACATGTGAAAACTTCTTTATTCCCCTAGTGAATCTTTATTATGTAGGAAATTTAGTATGTTTGAATTTTTTCTTTGATGTTTCATTACATGGCAATATTGTCATCAAGGATGAAATATCTATTTATCCTTCAATGATAATGGTAGTAAATGAATGTTCCAAAATAATAAATATAATTAATATAGGTAGTTTCCATGGTTTAACAGGTTAATGTATGTGGTTTGTTAAAAACAATTTCTAAATGGCCATCCCATTAACAATGTGGACATGTAAAGGGTTGTAATTGACCTCATTTAGTGAATTTAAAGAATGTCTTGGGGAGAAAAATTATATATTTTTAAATTCACTAGAATTTACATTACCAGCTAGAACTGAATATGTTTTAAATTATTTTAGTTCATCCAATAATGGAATACATTGTTTTCCAATGCATAATGATAGAGTGGTTGATTATGTATTAAGGTAATTTGATACCAATGAATAAAAAAAATCCAAATATTGATCTTGTGCATGCATATTTAATCTATTCCATGAAGAAATGGTGAAACCATATCCATTTTAATTGATTAATCAAATATATAGAAATAAATAGTTTGAAGCACATTTTATATAAATACGTACTCAACCTAAGTCAATGAATATTGATAGTACAACTCAATGATTATGGTTTCTTAATACACTATGATTATGGGAAATAAAATTATTGTGGAAATTTGTTGAGTTATAGATATCATAATGTCCTAACTATGATGATTTTTTACAATTATCCAATGTTTTGGAATATATTTATGAATGATATGTTAATTTTTAAGAAAGGGAATACATCATTCATTTTCCATCGAAATTATAAATAATATTAATGGGATATGATAGAGTAATATAACCTGGATATTAAAAGATTATATTGGATCAGTAAATCCTTTAATGATGGGAAATAATCAAACTTCATCATTATATTTGTTTTATTGAGGTTTTCTAACTTACTAGACTACCCATCTATACCAGATCAGAAGAGGGAGATAATGGATGAAGTATATAGCTCAAACAAACAAATACACCATGATAACACAAATATATATAGTATTTAAGAAATGTTTTCTAATAATATTGAATAAAATCGGAAATTGTAAACTATGTTTTGAGATACTTGGTCTTCTAGTAGGTAAAAACAAAAGTACATATCCTATTCGTTTCATGAATGATATACATATAAAAATATGGAATTAGGAAAATGTTTTGATGTTTATTGTATTTAGAATATAGAAAATACTATGAGGAATGTTGTTATATGGGTCATGTTTTATCATCATACAGTGTTTTCACATTTCCTCATAGTAAGGGTAGATCTAAACCTTGAACCCTTTTCCTGGATCTATATTAAATAATTTTGGAGTCATTACATTTGACCTTTAAATTTTTTTTTCTGACCATAGCCCTCATCTAAAATTTAAATTAAGGAATATTCTTCAAAAGGCTATTGATATTGCGATACATTTGTGAACCACCTTCTATCCTCAAAATGATTAGCAGTTTGAATGGAATATTTTGAAATTAGAAGATATATTGAGATCACTCCACCATGACTTTTTAGTTCCCTGGGGATAGTATCTAACAATGGAGAAATTTACATAGAATTATAGACATTAAGATAGTATCTACGTGGAACTATATGAAAAATTATATGGGAAGAGCCATTGTACTATAACATGTTAAGATGAGGTTTGTGAAAGGAGTCTTGTAGGTCCAAAACATTCTAAAGAGACAACCATGAATGTAAGGGCTATTCATAATCATTTTCTAGTAGCTCAATGTAAATAAAAGATCATTGTTAATAATTGATAGAAGGAAATAAAATCTTAAATGGGGGATCATGTAATCTTAATGGTGTATCCAAAATATTAGTTATGATATTACGTAAATATAGAATGTTATTCCCTAGGAATATTATCCCTTTTTAAATTTTCGAGACAATCATAGTTCTATATTACTGATTCGTTATGCCACCCGACCACTAATTTTGTTTTGATTCCATCAATGTTTTATTGTTGAGAAACGTATTTCCGGATCCAATGAACATACTAACAAATGAGTTAATGGAGATAGAATCATAATTAAGATACAATTTAGAGCATACACTGAATCTTGACACTAGATAGAATGTGTATTAAAATAGGGATACTCATCTGGAAAAATCCCTTTGGAGAAATAAAATGATATATGAGGAAACAAGAATTATTAAATAATTAATGTGGTAGTAATACCCAAATATTATTTTGATATGAAATATATACCAAATTTTATGACAATTTAGTATTGGGTATTTCCTGTAATCCTTCTATAGCATGTAAAATCTACATCATTAATCTGTTTCGAAATGAATATCCAATTATTTTATCACTATAATAGAGATACTTCAGGGTTATATTTAAATAAAAGTTTTTAAATATTATAATTTAAATATGAAAAAATTGAAATCAACTCCAATTTAATATGGTAAAATTTATCAAAGGTGAGTTTTTTAGATGTTTTTAGAAATAATTGTTTTATTCACGAGTATTCAAAATGTATTTCTTTTACAAATACAATATCATTTATGACATCAATGGGGTTAGAATGTTAACATGATGTATAAAACATATTTTATTGAAATAATATATATTTAATTTATAAATAAATATAATTAAAAATTTTATGTTGGATTCAAAAACCTATGTTTGACATTCTGAAACATAAGTGAGTATTTATTCAAATTAAATAAGTACATTAAATAATTTTCATTAAGCAATTAATTAAATAGTTATGTGATATTTTAATTTTTTTTCTAATTCAAAATATATCCACTTTATATTTTCACAAACAAACATGTTTTACATTAATCAATTTTAGGAAATATATTTTTGAAAAATCATTTTCATACCAAAAACAATATTTAAAAAAAAGTATCTTTTCTTTACATTGGGAATAATTATATTAAAATTAATCTTTAATATATAAAGAAATTAATATTATAATATGTATTTTAAATTGTGAATTTGAATATTAATTATTAGGTAATAGTTTCATATTAATATTATATCATAATAAATAATTACAATGATCAATGTTTATCACCATGTTTAAGGATCAAAAGGGTTATCATGGGGTGTTAAACTAAGTTATAAGGCTTAAAAAATCTCAATAAATTATCTAATTTCTATATAATGAGTTAGTTTTTACATTAACATATCCCATTCTCTATATTTTAGTAAATTGGATCCACATTATGTGGAAAATACATTTATTGAATGTTAATGTTCTTAATATTTACAAGAGCACCACTCATCTCACTTATAAAAGAAAAGAACTTCTCATAAAATATCCATATTCCTTATTCCACAGATTATAATCAATATCAACCCTAATACATTCAATAACACCATATCCAATATCTTGTTGTTTTTATATTCTGAAAAACCCATCGAGGATACCTTAAGTTCTTTAAAAAAGAGATTATCGAAGGAGTAGTTATATTTTCTTACCTAGTTCATTTCATTATCATTCATATCAATATTTATTAAAATTTTATATTAAAATATTACAATAACATAATAATTATGTATAATTTTCAAAAATATATTTTTTATTTTTGACACCATTTTCTATATTCTTTCTAGAATAGAAAAAAATGAAAGAGTCTATCACACATACTTGTGAACTACTTCACCTATGAGGTGATGTATTTAATTATTCATAACTGCAACTCATGTATAGTTATATATATATATTGTATTTAGTAAATATAATTAATTATTATAAAATAATTATTATCTTTAAATGATAAACTATTTTCTAATTTCATTCCCTCATAAACGTTTCGAAATGGGGACATCGTTCATTTGTACGTGCTGACTATCAACTTCTTAAAGAAATATAATTCATTTTCAATACAATCCATAAATAGATGGAATAAAAATAATTATTCATGAATATAAGTAACATTATTTACTTTCCGGGGTTTGTAAAACCACGACCAATGTTAAAGGATCAGCACTATTGAATAAAAACGTGGATGAGAAACATAATAATTAACACTTACATTAATAATTCTTTCAAAGATTTATTTTTAAATAGAAATAAATTAATTGTGAGTAAATTAAATAAATTTACACATATTTAAATATTGATATGTATTTTATGAAAAATTAATATAAATTTATTATATTGGAGGTTGAAATGCATCATACCAATCCTGAATCCATGGTATGGATTTACTCTACACTCTAATTATTATTCGTGATTATTTACGTTTCAATATCCATTAAAGTAATTATATGAGAATTCGCCCCTAATCTGCATAAATATTATTCTCCTCCAGTTATTAACGTGGTTTAAATTTATTCCTATTATTCTCTCCCACTTTGGTTAAAAAACCAGGTATGTAATGTTTATAAGAAAACTAGGCATTATTTGTCCCCATTATACCATAATATTTTTCGTATATTCCCAAAACCATTAAATTGAATAAATAATGTTATCATACAAATTCTAATGTATTTTCAGGATCATATTCTACTATCATTGAATTTTGAAAAATGTATTAAAAATGTTTCCATATAATTTTTTCCAATAAAGATATTTTTGACATATTAAAAATATGGGAATAATTTTTTTTAACATTTACTTCTTCACTAGATTTTCCAACTAGCATAGATGTTTATCTTTTTAATTATTCCACTAATAACGTCAATTGGTTTAAAATGAAATGGATATTCCTAATATTTTTGGAATTTTTATTCAAAATATATTTAAAAAAGAATGTATATCTAGTCCCTTTTAAATTACATTATAATGTCATTATAAACCATTTTTCTTATATGTCTACAAATTATAAATATTCTTATACTTTATAATGAATATTATCTTATTATATTATCCACCTTATATCTTTTGATACATTATGATCGTGTTTATATGTTTATTATGTAAGGAAAATGTTGACATTTCTTAAGATAGTATTCTAATCAGGATAATTATTATTATGGAATTTTGATTATGTATTGTAATATTGATTCACTCAATTAAAATGAGGATTGAATTAGAGTTTGTTTAAAAAAATTTGGGTCCAATATTAGATACCCCCATGATGCATCAATAGGGTACATGAAGCCAACGAATATGGGTATTTGGCATATGGATTACTTATTTACATATGATATATGGGAATGGGGCCTTTATGGTATGATTAAGAAATCTGAAATTATGCTAACTATCATAATGATATCATATAATACAATCCATGTGATTATATAATGTTTTTATTTTATATGATTTTATATTATAATTTCATTATATAAATTATACTAGACATTTAATTGTTATTTATAATTTCCATATTATTCAAGCCTAGGTTATTCTATAATTTCTTCCACTATATGCTTTCCATTACTTAGAATCTGAGCTCATCCATTTTTTTGGTACTTATCCCCATGGATCCTGAAACTGAACTATGAAAAATATTTGTGACATACTAGAAGAAATAATAAATTTATTACTAAAATAGAGATTTTATTACGTGCTATTGAATATATTATGAGATTCATATATTTGTAAATTTTCGAATCTATTTTAAACTATTTTATCATTTGGGATTATATCTCTTGTATATTATGCCAATATAGCATTGTAATCACTACATATAGGTTACTATATTTAGTTTGTTTAAAAAAATCATCATGAAACATCAAGAATGCATTTTACCACATTGAGGGGAATGATGGAACTGATCAATTTCAGCCTCATATATTCCGATATAAAAAGGATAACCTATATCTGGTAATTGATAAGAGTGGAAAATCCTTCTTCTGTTATAGTTGGGGATTGTAAAAAATTTTCCAAATAAAAAACATAAGGGATCAGAAGACTATATAAACCCTCTGGGACCTTCATCTATGATATGGAATTTCCATCCTCAATTGGGGTAGATTCATTAGATGATGAGTCGTCTCGATTTAGTTATATAGAGAACATGTTAATGATGGCCATGGTCCCTATAACAAATTTTATTTTCAAATTTTATTTGGGAATAAATTCAGAACACCATGTTTCACCTAATTACCAATTGGTTAAGAACACCCTATGATACACATTATTAAAACACAATTATTCAGCATAATGTATAAATTACAACATTCAATTGGAGTGGACATCTAGATATTCAGATACACGTACAAAAAATATGATATTATGGTGATATGATAGTAATCTTTCATAACTATCATGGTGAATTTGTGAGTATTATATAGGGTATTTGTTATAATTTTTGTATATTTAATAATAAGATTCTCTATAAATCATCCAAGGGTTCTATTGTGTACTAAATCAAGTCATTTGGAGCATCGAAATGATCATCACAATCAACCTAGTGCTACATCCAATAATATTTTTAGTACCTAAAATCAATATCATCTGTTTCATAAGATTAAAACTAAAAATGATTAACATAGTGTTAATATACTCAATCGTTGTGGAATTATTTTTGGTTTTGGTTGTATGATAAAGTGATAACAATATACAACTCTATTGAAGGACTTCTAATTAAGTTATTAAATGTAGTGTACTTTCTCAACTTGCAGGTCGTTTTTGTTGAGATGAGATTATTCTTAAAACCCATATCTAATAAGAAATAGTGGATGTTATATAAATTTGGGTAACATGTAGTGTAAAAGGATTGTATATGGGAATATATTATAGTTCTTTTATCCTACCTAGATATGGATTGTATAACCTATAACTACTTCTATGCAACGTCATCTACAATATATTATTCAATAGTTAATACCATGTTCATGAACTCTATAGGGATCACTAGGGAATCAATAAGGGATTCATAATGAAAATTTGATAGGTAGAGTGAATATTGAATTGAGATTCAAGCTAGAACGCCAAAGAGGAGGTCAATCACATAATAAATTAACTCTAGTGGAGATTTCCTAGTCTAATGTGGATTAGAATAAACCAAAAGAGTGGCAGGCCACATTGCTTGAGGCGGAGAAACTGGGTCAGGATTTAGTGGACTCTTTTGATGGCGGGATAGATTTTACTAAGACAAGAAATCAAATATATATATATATATATAGGGTGTAGTTCTATACTTGTGGATGAATTTTTGGTGGTAATTGATTATGAAGTAATAGGAATTATTGTATTATTATATTTTATGAATTAACAACACTTTTCATGATGTAATCAATGGAGTAATGTTAAAATAATGTAAATTACCATTTACCTAAGAAGACCTAGAGAATAAATATAGGAGGAGTTGTTGAATTTTTTCTTCAATCCATTCCTGATAACAAAAATCCAATAATCATATGTAATTAATAGAGGAAAGCAATATTACTACATTGAAAAAAATCCTTTAAATGTCATTAGATCATCAAATTTCGACCTATTGATTGGGGAATGAAGTCCACATGTGTGTATATAGTTTCATGGAAAACATGGGATAGAATTCCTTACATCTCTAGAATATTATTTTTGATATTTTTAGTGTTTTCAAGATTATAGTTTCACCGTAGATGAAGTTTTTTCCAATGTGGGTAATGGGATATTGAACTACACATGGATGATCCCATGAGGGTGATTTAATATCTTTCAGGATAATGACCTATTAAAACTATATAATCCTCTATTCCATAAATACTTCAAATCCATAAAATCATGTTCATCATAAAGGGTGGTGGAGACACATAAAATTTATAGGGTCACCCATTTCATTTATTCCATGATCTATATTCCCTCTCAGTCACTCCTTGAAGGAAAATTACATTAGGAAAATGTATCTGAGTAATATATAATTAGAGAGATTGTTCTAATGGCTCACCATTATATCTTCATCTAAACTCTGGATTTTCAAGGTCATGAGGAGATTTATATTTATGCAGTAGAGGATTAATCATGAAAACTACTCATCCTTAATGGAATAATCATTTTTATTCTACTATGTGAAGCTTAGATTGATTTTCATTGGTAAGGATACATTTATAAATGATGGGATTTTTCAACATCATTATTGGAATGAGTTTGTACATGTGTGTGTTTATTATTTGGGGACCTCAATATATATATATATATATATATATATATATATATATATTTAAGGGGTCCAATCCTATATCATCCATGTTATCTTGAATTTACAATATTATTTCCTACGTACAATTGGTAAAGGGATATATTATTTATAGTTTCAAATACATCGTTCATGTATGTTATGTTCCCACTCAATTAATTAACAATACCTATCATGCTACATAGATGATTTAACTAAAATAATGTGAGAAGTTAAACACACACATAACTAATAGCTAATATTACAATATATAAAATAGATGGAGTATGTCATGACATTCCACTAAGCGATAAAGTTGAAATTTTTTTATCCTTCCAACTAATTTCACTTTGTGATGAAAATTTTATATTCTTATATAGGTTAGAGTTGTTCTAGTAATGGAAAAAATGAATAAAATCTTCCCAACTAGTTATGTAAAGTTATTTTGAACTATTTTCAGGAAAACTTATGGTCCTTATAACATCTAATAAAAAACCCAATAGGATTGATGGTTCCTATAACTTTAGTGTTCCATTCATTAGGGAACACATGGAGTGTAACATCCCTAATTATAAGGGTACACTAATTTATTGTTTAAGAGAGTGTTTTCCTGATTAAATGGATTCAAATGTATTTTTTAGAGTTTTTATAGATCCTAGATTATGTACTACCTACATAACCATTTTACACCATTAGGCATATTTATGAAATAACAGAGTTTCTAGATACAGTTCATGAGAACCGTCTAGGGAATAAAACTATTACAAACCAAAATTTCCTTCTTATATCCTAAACTTTTGTTCCATTATAATGTTCATTCCTTCCATTTAAAATAATAATATTATTTTGTTAATGTGAGATTACATTTTTGATGGCATACATGATATATTTGGTATTTATTCCCTAAAACTACTTTTTAGGATATAAATCCTTCATCATAATAGGTTTAAGACTGAATACAACTGGTGTTTTTCTTATTCACCTACATTATCCTCCCTTGAACGCTAGGTTTTCTATATACATGTTTGGGTGTCTAAACTCATTCCATGTTACACCATAAAATGCTTGATCTTTGTGGTGGATGAATGGAGTGGCTTCTATTTTTTTACCTAACTTATTAATTATTCATTTTCTTTGGACATCATTGCAGCATTTGAATGTGTTTTTGGATTCCTCCACCTAGAAGGGGTATTTTCTTGAAATTTTTCACATATATTGTATGACCATATTATAAAGTAATACATTTGTTTTTTTCTGTGGAATGTCATGAATGTTCCTTGAGGGCCTTTTTTTGTTGTTATATTTTCAGTCGGGTGTTTGTTGTCACTATTAACGGTATTTATTAAGCTGAATTATAGGTAATTTGTTCTATCACCAGACTTTATTGGATAAAAATAAATGAATCATGTTTTAGGATTTATTTTATAAATAATTTAAATGACTATTATTTGTGCGTATATAGGTTTTAAATAAAAATATGGGGTTTCACTTGATTTTTGGAAAATTAAAAATGGTTTTTAAAATCATTTTGAAATGGATAGTTTTTATGTATGGTTGATAAAATAAAATGGTTTTGGATTTTTATGAAATGTGAAACCTTTTTGAAATGATTTTATAAATTTTAAATAGTTGATGTCTTAGATAATTTGGTGGAAGGTGTATTTTAGGTCCATCAACTATCTTGCTATTAGGGGGTAACACATGGGGTGTTCTTTTTCTCTGTATGATTTTTTTCTATGGGAATTATTTTTAAAATTTTGGGGGGTTTGACATAGTGTGTTCCTATAATCCATATGACTATTTTCTAGTGTATTGGTTAAATTAATGTTATGGATTATGGTACAACTAGTCTACTTGTTTTAACTATAGTGATCATTCATTAGTTTACTCTTACATGTGGATATTTATTTTTTTTGGATTTGATATAGCTTCATTGAACATGATAATTTTTTTTATAAGTTATTCATGAAAACTATTTTACCTAACTAATTAGAAATTATCTAAAAATGGAAATATTTAACATGATTGTGATATAGACATCATTATCATTCATCTTTTAATTTTATCTACAAAATTGGAATATTTTTATATTATTTATAAATAAATGATATGGAACACCAAAATGGGTTCATACTGATCCTGTTTAGTTCACACTATGAACAACCCTTCAATAGTGTGTAAACCAATCTATATCATTTATTGTATGGAAAGTAAAGGTTCTGCAACGAGGCATCATGGTTTTTTCAGTTGATTAATAAATGTTGGTGAGATGTTTGGAGGTTTCCTATATTATAACATGGTTACCCTCATTGTTTTAGATTTATATTTCTATTAGTCTTGTACTTTAGGATTACGTAGACTGCTTCAAATTTTATTAAAACCACATTCGACTTTTTTTAATGGAATATATTTATTATGGGTATTCTTTCTTTTTTTATTTCTACTAGGTCTATATATGCCATGTCATCTATTTTTGGTTTGGGGATATCATTTCCTCTAATTGGTGTTGATGCTGGGGTGCTAGTCTCTAACCTGTGGGGATTGGTAATTCCTTTTAGGTATGTGGTGTATCGTGATAAGTGAATGTTTTTATGGTATCTGGTGTTGGTTAATAAAAAATTGGCATTAAAGGTTTATTTTTTTATAAGTGATATTTTTTGGTACATTTTTAGATAATAGATAAGAATATAAGAACAAGAGAGGTTGGTTGTGGTGTGTATCTGGAAAGCTCTTAATGCGATGAGACTAATGTTACCAGGGGATGTTGTGTTGTGTATACCATATAATATGTATTTTCATTATATCATTTCTAAATATGTGTTTATAATTTGAACTAATATTATTCAATTATCTGATCATTTCATATATTATCACTGGGCATTGATATGCCTCTGAGAAAACATCCACATGATCCATATGAGGGTGATGGGAATGCACCTAAGGTGAATCCACCTTTGAATAAGAATATTATCAAGGATGTCGTTCAAGGCGTTCATGATATAATAAAACATGTTGAAAAGTTAAAAACCAAATATTTAAAAAATACCTAGGAGCTAGAGAAGAAAGGGATTTATATCGAGAGCTCTCACACATGAATTCCCCATCCACTAATGTTATGAATGAACTTCTTGAGGTGAAATACTTTAATGATATGATCAATATGATACTTAAGATCTTAGAAAAAATAATAATAACAATGTGAGGTGTGAAATGGTTATTCTTTAGGTCCCAACAACAAATGGTGATATTCCATTGTATAGGTGGAAAGGCACATGGTCTTAGTTTTGAATGACATAATGACCCAATTCATTCATTTATTTTTTCCAAAGTCTCTAAATATAGAAATGTCTCTAGAGTTACTCTATTTTTAGTTGGGAGAAAAATTTGTCTGAGATTACACCAATCAGTTTGTGATGATTTATCATTTTTTGTAAATGAATGAATATAATTCTTAGCTAAAATCTAATAAGTACCTATAGGTATTTGGGAAAGATACCAAATCCTATGTATTTTTACTAATTCATTTAACCATTCTTAATATTTTAGATTGAGTAATGAAGAAAGAGATGGATATTGAATGTAATATATTCTATTAATACTAGTTTATTCCAACTAGTGGCGGCTTCAGTGGTACATAGGGGATGAATAATCAGTGAAATAATCATCGTTAGGTTAGTGGAGGTGGTTCTCTATAATGATTCTTCTCTATAGGATCAATTGTTTCCGGTAGTGTGCACCTGGAATGATACCAATAAAGAAAGGCCATGAACACCCAATGTTATTGTCCCACCCTCATGAATATGTTAACGGGTTGTTGATGCTACAAAAATTTACCAATGTTCATCTAGTCTATGTCAATGCCTCTTAATGATCAGGGTTTTCTTGGCACTGATTGCCACTATGGCAGAGTCAGGATCTCTATAGTCTCTATCTTATGACAACATACCCATATAGTGAAGAGACTTCATGTAGTTGATATGTCTATAGTGATATATTTCATGGGTATGCAAATAGTGATAGGTACCTTTATTGTTGTTTCGTCTATAGTGATTTCATTAATTTAAATAAGTTCCTCCCACCCATTAATATATTATAGTTTTATTGATGTGCTAAAACATCATGTGGGTAAAATGACCTTTGTAATGGATTTTTCAATTCCTCAAGGGAATATGAGAGAGAAGTTTTTATGGTGTCCTTAATATTCTCTATCAATATATGAAACATAGTTACCCTAGGATTTCCTTATTTTTGATCAATATATTACTAATTAATTATCATGATGGATTGGATTGTTCATCATCGCGATGATATATACTATTTTCATTGATTAGTATTATTCATTACTGTTAATTTTTTGGCATGAGGTTTTTAGGGAGAGTGGGATCTGAGATCTGTTCAAAAAATACCGTCCAAACAATAGATTAGTATATAGTTGTTATCTTTTTCATTTGGTCCCATTTTTATTTCATCTAATTTTGATATTCCAATAGTTTTTCTATTTTCCAAATCGCTTACCAGATAACTTCTCATATCATCCTCTATAGATAGGTGGATTTTTCAACTGACAGTGTATGGGGCATGTAATTGATCTTGATACACTATTATCATATGATACTAGATGGTATGAAAAATATCAAGATGTAGTTGGAATATATTAAGGGGAAGGGTGTTGGTTTCCATATTTTTTCACGATGGTAATCCCTAGTTCTCTTCTCTTACAATTCATATTGTTCACTTCTATTGTGTGTGTCCTATCTGAAGTCGAACTGGGTGATCCTAAAGAACATTTAATCTATTCACGATGTGAATGATTTGGTATATTAGTTAAGAGAAGAGTATTGGGGTTTGAATATCTATCTTTGGTAGAGTTATCATTATCTCAGGGTTTGGGATTATGATACACCTAAAGATTATTTTTTGGATCAGGTATAACCATTAGGAATACCTTGTGATGACTTTGGGTCTAACTCAAACTCCAATGGTTTTTATTGCTCTAATGAATGGGATATTACACTTTTTCTTTGGAACCTTTTTCACATTATTCATGGATGGTATTTTAGTTTATTTTATATTTTAGCATCATCATGAGAACCATATGACTTTAGATTTGGAAATATGAAAGAATCATAATATGTATAGAATTGTTTAAAAATATAGTTTATAGATCAATGGAGTGATGTTCTTAGGGAACAATAATTATATGCCTTCATTTTCAATTGATCATAAGATGATGACAACTATATTTTCATAGGATTAACCATGAATCGTCTTGGAGATTCAGAATATTATTTTTCTTAATAGATAATGTTTTTGGGATGTCAATGATTTTTAAATATTCGAATAACCTTTTAATACATTTTCCTAGAAAGGTAAGAACATTACATGATATGTGAATTTTAATTATTCCATTGATGAGTTGAAATGGACTCTAAAATTAACATCAATTTTGTTCTTACCTAAGCACAACAAGGGGTATGTAGTGCCATGTTGTGCTTCTTGTTCTACTTTGTGATATGTGTTTATGTTGGATGATCATGTTGTGGCCTATATATCAACATTGATTCATCAAAATATAATTCATTACACCACTAACAATTTATTTCCTTCTACATTTAATCATAATATTAAGTGTTAACATCACTATCTTTTAGGGGATAGGCTCATTGGCATTTATGGTCATAAGTTTATGAGAATTATCTTCAATCAAAAGGACTTAAATATTAGATAGAGTATTTGGGTAGAGTACCTTCCATTCCATACCAAATTCTTATAGAAAAAAAATATTTCATATCATATGGGAGGTACACCAACTATTAATAATCCATATTATAGTGTGATTCGATGCTTTGAATTTAATAATTTCAATAAATGCCTTCTCATCAGTCTCTTTTTTTATCCTTTTACTTTCTTCATACATTATGATGAATGATATTATTGATATTACTCATAGTGTGATGGTATATCCTCATCATTTAGTGATACAAAGTGATTTTATATTTTTAGCTCATTTAATGAATCCTTGGGTTACTATGTGCAACCAATTTTTCTCATCATTAGAGGATTTCTATGAATTTTTTATGAGAAATATTAGTTCATGTGTACGAATCATCCAAACGAAAATCAATTCTCATAAAAATAATTCTTTTAGTACTATTCTATATTTGGTTGTATCTATTTTTATTGATCATATCGATTCCTCTTGGTTATAGAACCTACATTTTGATTATTCACTATCCGTCAACAAAAATAACACTTGATGTGGGGTTTTTTATTGTGCATCATCTCTATAACATTTACCTATCCCTAAGTTCTATGAATTTTATAATTATAATTCATATCCGAAAAATATATTTAACCTTAGAGTGTGATATTATGGTCATTCATGAACCAATAATTCTTTTTTTATAATCTACTCCCATACCATCAGTGTCAGTGTGATATGAATTCTTCATATCTAGACATTCCTAAAAATACTTCACTACACCACAAATTTTAATTTCAAATTTTCAATCTCTTATGGGACCTCTATTCCCAAAATAATATTAGGAATCAAGAGTTTCTATTGATAATTCAAATTTAACCATATGATACAAAATTCATCCTCATGTCCTTATATTAAAATTAATTGTTATTTTATTGTGTTAATCAGGATATTGACAACCATGGTAATTTCATTAACTTTTATTTTAAACTCAACCAATATATCCATGTCATTTAGATTTTTAGATCTAGGATTTTAAATTTTAACCATAATCATATAGTTCTATTCTTCCTTCTACTGTATATAGTGTTTTTCATTATGATCCACAATATTTGATTTACTTATTTTGGTACTCCAAAAATCATTATCCTCATGAAAATCTTATAATTCAACCTGAAGGTCATCATTTCCTTCATCATAATCCAATTATTCCATTTAATGGGAATTACCCAAAACAACCACTATAACATCCTCTTCATGATCATTGTGGTCTTCAATTTATTTTCCTAATCTTCCTCACAACTATAATTTTATTCTTATAAAATAATTTTTTCATGATGAAATATCACATCACATTTTTTTTATCTTTCACACATGCTGATGTCAAATTCATTAGAAGTTCAACTTTATCTACATCATCATGTTGGAACGTCGTAGGGATATTTTATTCCTGATGTAAAAACATTCCAAATCGAAATCATGATAGAGGATGTTTCCCATTTAATATTCCATTTCTATGTCATATATTTGAGGAATAGAAAGAAACGAACTCATCTACCACTTCTTCTTCCTAACCATCCACTATCTTGAGCATCCTAAAAGCCTTGAAATACACTTCTTCTGGCTTCCCTTTGTCCATAGACTCCCAATATTAAATTTTCACATATTATATGACAAGAGTACCATTTTATCCATCCAATTTTATCTCATTTGGATCTTTCAATTTTTTTCTCCTTTAGAGAAAACATTTCTTAGATGTAGAAGGGATAGAGATGTTTATCTATCATACCCTGATTCACCATTACAATAAATCTCTTCACTCTTATTCATTTAGAAAAGATAAAACTTATATGAATACATGCACATGGAACAAAAATGTTACATGGTTATCCCTCATTGGGATACATCCTTCTGTAATACACAAAAAATGTTCTGAAATACCGATTACACTAAAATGTATTACATTTAAAAGGATTAGATGGGACTAATTATTCCTTAATTATTACAAGCATTAAAAATTTGAATGTTCAGTACTCTCTCTATTGAAATGAATCCTCCACTCATCTATTAGAATATTCTAATGTATAATTTTGAAATGATTAAAACTTTTGTGTGTATTTATTATCTTGTATAATCAATGTTATAAAAAAAACCATTTTATATGAAAATTCCTCTACAAAAATATGATCCATGTGTAAGACCCTATCATAAAACACCATCACTAGAACAATAGTTGTTCCTAGTCTGAGAAAAATCAATGAATCCTATCCCTGATAATCCTCTACAAACACTTATTCTATTCATATGGATCGTGGGACCTTGCTCTGTTCACATGTATCAAAAGACCTTTCTGAGTTCACATGGATTGTAAGAAACTTTTTCGTTCATGTGGTTCTAGTGATTCTATTTTGTTTTTTGAAATCATGTAACTAGGGACAATTCATGTAAATCCAAGGACACTTGTACGATACCTTATTTAGGTTATGCTAATTGACTAATATCAAAATGTTTTACTATTCCAATAACATAAATCATTTCTATATATAACATTATGAGACACATTAATAATACATTATCCTATTTACATTAATTACATGATCCCAATGAATGGTATTATAAATATTATTAAGATAAAATGATTACAACACAATACATTGTTCTACTCATGAGAATTATTTTTGCATCATATCAAACCACATAAGAAATTATATCACCTTCTTAATATTGGGTTAGGTGAGTATTTTTCAACACAAATCCACCCCATTATCTGAGAAAATTATGGTTATACATCCATTACACTATCTGAGTAATCTAACATATGCACTTTTCAAGATTTCTCCATGTTATCACGTTCAACGTGTTAAAATAAAATATCATGATAACCTTCCACAAGTCAAATGTGCTTCATATGATCAACATCATTGTCTTCAGAAACTTTTCTTGATCCCATAATGATATCCAAATACAACAATGTTGCCAACACCATTTTCTTTTATATCATCACGTGGCTATTTCATGATATCCAAATACAATCATGTGGTTTCATGATTTTCAATTACTATGATATACCTTTTTTAATTCTAGCATTTATTCATCACACGCCTATCATGACATCAGTATGAGATCAACTAAAAATCACATGTTCTTCACATTAACTCACCATGTGATATTCTTACAATCATGTAGTGCTTCATGTGACTACTCCCCTAGTTTAGGTATGATATTCACAGTATGAGTGATCAGCTCTGACATTCACACTATGTGCGATTAGTTTTGAGAACTATTCTCCAAAAGATTAGTTAAAACATTACCACTATGTGAGATCTATTTTGGATTTTTCTATTACTCTTCACACCTCATTTTATATCCAACATTCGTCACCAAACTCATATCTTGTCCAAAAACACAATAATCCCAAATTCCCAAGAAGGATGTATTTTTTCCATCAAAAACTAATTTAATATTTGAAATGATGTATAATATATCCCTGATAATAATGATCATTATCATGAATAATAACATATGTTCAATAGACATGAAATCAATATAGTAATGAAAAACCCCATGGTAAATAGATAAAAAATGGTAGACAAACATTATAATAGATTTTTTCCTAATGATTTTATAAAATTGTCAGAAAAAAGGATTTATAACCTATTAACAAAAAATATTCCATTATTTTTAAATTATTTGTTTAAAAATTATAAAATATTTTATAATAAAATAATATTGAATATAATCAATACCTATCTATGAAAATGTGGTGTAGAATATGAAAATATATATAAGTGGACTGAAAATATATTTCAAAATATTAATGAAAATAATAAACATATACATTAAAATATTATAGAATAATTGAAAAAAATTGAATGTGGGAAACCACAAAACATGGAAAATTATATAAATCAGGAAGAATGATCATGACATAATTTTTTTTTTCATATTGACAACATTAAACTAATAATTTTATAAATATTTAGATAAAAATTTAAGAATTTCATTTCTCTGAAAAACAATGAAAATATTCCTTTTAAACATTTTAAAAGAAATTTAAACTAAAAAAACTAGAAATTTGATGTAATTTATATATGGGAGAAAAATTTAATAGAAAAAAATTATTAATATGCTTTTGGATGACAAATGTTCACAACCGAAAATGGGAAATAATATATGATTTTATAATAAACATGCCTTCAGTTGATTGGAGTACCAATCATGGGAAAATGGATAGAATAATTTTTAAACATATAAAGCATCATAAAAAAAAATTGGTGTTTTTAGGAGATAATGATGATATATTTACTGTGATAATGATTAAATCATAAACTATCCATATTAAAAGTTAAATGAGAAAAATCTATTACAATACTGGTAACATCCAATTCAAAGGACATATAAAATTAGTAACATACATGGTATTTTAAATTAAATGAAATAAATTAATTTATATATAAAAATATATTTATGAGTCAATAATTACACCATATAAATGGAATCATTTTTTGTAATATTAAATAAGTCTCAATGAATAAAAATTGAAAAAAAATAACTATTAAGGAGATCCTAAAATTTGAGATAAGAATCAATAAATTATTTAATTATTTGAAAAAATTTTAAAACCACATATTAAATGTCAAAAAATGTCATAAAATAATCAAAGGTCATAACACACAACATTTTAGCATAATATAGTACATAAAGAAGTTATATAACTCAACCAAAAGAAATTTAATTGAGAATCAATTCCCATGACTCTTTAATTTCCTTGTATAATCAATACCATCATAAATAATTAAATTAAATTAATTATATTATTTATTTAGGTCATAATTCTTCTTTATTACATTATCAGTATCCATTTTTATCTTGTTTTTTTACTTACTTATTCGATATTATTCTTATTGGTAGTTTTGGGATTGTTCAGATTCATAATTTACAAATAGGTATGTTATAATTATAATGGTAAATACTATTAGTATTTTGTATTTATAAACTCTATAATAGTTATGGAATATGTTATATATCATTCCAAATTTTTGGATGATAGATATTCCATCCAATGGGGACAATAAAAAAACCATCTTCAAAAACCCTATTTTTGATGGTTACAAATAACAATGTTTGATTACATTTAATTCAATAAATATAATCTATAAATTATTATTTTATATTAATTATAATAAAATTATTTGAATATTAATTTTATATTCAATCATAAAATCAATTTTCTAATATGCCTATGAGAGATAAAAATTCATGAAAGTAACATCGTCCACATATGTTTCTTAAAACCACTATGGTGAATGATATTTTTTTTGGATGTGTTATGATGAAGTTTAACATATTAAATATTTTATTTTTATAAAATGAAATAGATAATAGATAAAATAGTTATTCTATATTATTTTTTAGTTATTACTTTAATTATTTAAAATTACTATGGGAATTGAAATGAAAACACCGCCATAAAAAAATTTATTTTTACATAACAATGTATAATGGATGATTTTTAGTTGGGAGATTAAAACTGACCACACAATATATTTTGATCAAATATATTACAATTCAATATTAATGGAGTCATAAATTCAATATAATTTCTGTTTTACCATGAATTCAAGATAATGAAACATAATTAGGTAAAATGAAAGTGGGTTTGAAACCCAAACATTGATCTTTGAAACACCACCATTAAATTGAGATTAATTCCAATATTGAAGTGAAATTTTATTAATCATTGGACTTATAAACATACAAATGTATTTTATTATAGGGATTTCAGAATATATTTGAGGTAAAACCAAACTCATTTGTGTCATGGGGGGGGGGGGGTTATTTACGTCTTATTTTATTGAAAAACTTTCTATGGTGTATTCGTAAAAACATTGATTTTAATGTTCAATATCAAATATGGAAATTAAAATATGTTCAAAAATTGGGAAATAGGTTTTTATCAATAAAATTTTCTTCACCTTTAATCATTAAATTTTTTCTTGTGTTTTAATTCATTTTTTATTATATTATTTCAAATTAATTATCCTTGATGTCTCCAAATAATTCATATAATATGACTTTGAAGAAGCCAATATAAATATGAGGTATGTTTTTTTAATTTTATAAATACTTAATACCATTCATTTATATCTTTAATAAAATACATGGCTCCAATAATTTGAAAACAAATCACTTGTAATACATTTAAAACTATTTAATTTTATTTTTTTACCTTTTTGAACAAGTGTTTCTTCAGTGATGAATACTAATTTTATGTAACTATATCATCAAAAAAATTTGTCACATACCGTTAAAATAATTTATTCCTAATTAACAAAATATATAATATAGTTTATAAAATATTTTATTATTATGTAAAATTATTTTTTAAAAAATGTTCATGATATAGTAAATGACGGTCCTAAAAAAAATAAATAAATATTGGACAAGAAAAGTCAGATTTATGGGGGATTATTACAAAGATGAGAATATATCACACCAAAAATATCAGCATCCACAATGGGAATGAAAATATTCATGGTCCAAAAAGACCACATCCTATCCATTTTAATGAATGAATTTTTTGAAGACACATCAACCAATTCATTTGCCTCAATATATTCATGTGAGAATAGCATATCAGGTCGATAGAGACATTATTAAGGTATTTAATCAAATGAGGTTGGATTTAATAAGGAAAATCCCATTTTTAAGATATTTAAATAAATTTTAGAGGTAGATTCAATCCATAATGACTTCTTGTTATATTGGAAAACAAATCTAATTGCATACACTATAACCAACAGTTCATCTTTATTGACCACCACAATTCGCATGTCAGGATAAAAGCATACATTGATGAAACCAGAGTGTGTGAGGAATACAACTCCACATAATATGGTCCATGGTATGCTAGAGACATCCCCATATACATTGATCATAAGCCTTGGTTAATTGGAGGGATCCAATGAATGAATTTTAGCAGTTTCTGTTTCATTGGTTGACCTGTTACACCCAGTAATATAATAATAATGAGATCTTATAATAAAATGTTTATACCTTTTATTTGTATCATGGAAGAAAAATAAAACTCCTTCTGTACTTTCATTATTCCCATGTGCATAGAGCGATTCTTCCCATCAAATATTTTTCTATTATCGGAATTCTACACATATAAAATAATAGAACCGAATGCTCCCCCTTGTAGGTTCTTAATTTGTGCACTGCTATTAATAAAATACTATTTCTCTATGAGAGAATTAAACTACAAGTTTCTACCAATTCTCATCACAAAAAAAATATCTTTTGTAGTCCCATAGTTCATGTGTAAAATACAATTTCATGAAAATATGGTTCATATCATCCTCCAACGAAAACATATGTGACAATCTGATTCAAGATGGTAGCTGGACATTTTGATATGACCCTTTTCGGGAAGTCTTTTTCTTCATGTCGCCTACAAAAAGAGAAAAATGGAACTCTAGATGAATCGTGAATTGAATTTCATTATCCAATTTGGTGGCCAATTGGATCCACCAACATCCAGTTTATAGAACTCATTAGCATTAAAATTCCCATTTTGATTTTGTTTCTATAAATGTGTGTCACAATCCATGAAGTTGCGCCTTTGAACATGAAGACTATTTTGACTATCAATAAGTCTATAAAATTTATATATTTGTGAAAAAATCATCAATATACATATGTGTATATTCATAGGGATTTTTTATATAATTATACAGTCGACTATCAAACTATGTAGTAGTATAGAAACTAACATCAGAACTCCTTCCCACTATCCATTTTCTTTCATAAATAAATTTTTAAAGGAGTTAATCATGGATGACCAAAAAAAGAATGTAAATTGATATTTATAATCCTTAAAATGTATCTTATTGAACCTTTTTGATAATAATAAATAGTGGACATCATAGGAAATCAAGCACTATGTGAATTTCCCAATGATCCCATCATTTAAGTTCTTGAGGTATTTAATTACAGGAGATCCCAATTCAATACTTTTCACAATCTCTTAATAAGAAACAATGAACAATAACATTTGATAAAATTATCCAGACCATATAAAATTTCAAATCATACCATGATGTTCCATTATGGGGACTCTGGGACTTACATAATGTGAAAAGGAGTAAAGAAACATTTATTTGACCACTGCGTTAAAATAAAAACCCTTGCATCCTGAGGCATGTACATTCCATTCATCAGAGACATTATATTTACAATGCTTAAAATTATGTCATATGAATATTTACACACCACCTTCCCCCAAAATAAATGGACACCATGGAAATTAAATTGGATCAGCCGTCTCAATAACCCATGTCTTTTGGTTATCCATTTTATTTACCTACTAATAATCCATCACCAAAGAAAGTGAATGATTTATCAAAAATTATTTCTTGTATAATTAATTAATCATAATGTGAAAAGTGAGACTTAATAGATGATACATTCTTTTTTAGTCCAACACAAACAAGTTAATATCATCAACATACATTTCATGTGAATTGACAATGTCATTGATACTATATTTGATTTATATGTAAATATATGATGATCTAGTTCATTGATGTATATTCTCAAGTAATCTTTATAAATGGAAAAAAGACATCCTATGAGAGGGTCACATTATCTAATGCCTCTAGTGCATTGAATATAACTTATAGGTGTTTCATTAATAAAAATTTACAGCCTCGTATAAATATGAATTGTTCAAATAGACTTGAGAACACATTTAAGAAACCATTTCTTTTGAAAACATTATAATGAAATCTCCATCATTATGTATAATAATAATTGTATATATCAATTTTGAGTGAAAATATATCATTCTTCATCTTTGTCATCATTATGTTTACACTCTTGTAGTCATTAACAATTCCCCCTAACATATTCATAAGAGACTTTATAATGAGTTTGGAAATCATGTTTCCAAGGTAAACTGGATTTAATTTTTTGAAATCATGTTCATTCTCCTTCTTGGTGTCAAATCAATTATATATGTATTTATCCCTTATGTAATGTATTATTAATTTAATAATTACCTAATTGACTGAGTTTTTTAATTATCCATGATATCCCAAAAAACATGAAACAATTTTTAAGTAAAACAATTTGGGCTAGTATCATTCATTATATTAAGATAGAAAAGTGATTCCATGACCTCCTCTTAGGGTGGGACCATCATAAGAGATTTATTATGGTTCTCCACAATTCATGGAGTTATATTATCAACCAGTTTTTTAGTGTCGACCATCCCATTTTCAGAGTATAGATTCTTAATGGGTTGCAAAACTACATGCTAGATCTCACCTTAAGAGGTGTATAGGTTTCCATTTATATAGATTTCATATTCTCTATTTTTTCCATCTTCTCATTCTGTATTCTATGAATGAACATTAATTTTATTTCCCCATCCTTTAACTATTTCACATTGATTAGGGGTTTTCCAGTATTTCCTAGTTCATTCGAAGATAAACCTACCTATGATTAGATTGTATCTCTTTTCATGATGGTGTATTCTTATATTTATTTCTAATATATTTAAATAAAATAAATTCCTTAATGAAATTAATTTCGAAATTCATAATGGAATATGATTTTATACTCCATTTTTTAAGAAACATCTCTATTTACTTATGTTTTTCATCAATGTTTTTGAGATGAATTCGAATAGGTACAGATTTCCATGACTCTAATAGATTTTTCCTACATCCAGGAATCATAGGAAATCCATTTTTTAGAAGTATTGGAATTGTATTTTCCATTAACATACATATAGAGACTTCAAAAATTATATTACTATGATCAGCATGATTTCTAGTATGTGTGAATGTTGAGACTCCATTTTTAGGACTGCTTTCATCAATTTGAACAAAAAAATATCAGTATTATTTTAGTTCCTTCAAATCAATGTGTATATACTCTATATAAATTCTGATCCAAAATTCAGACCTCAAAATGATTACATTCATCAATGAAATTAGAGAACCCAAGTCTAGAAATTTCGTCAATGTTATATCAAATCTTTTATTCTAATTTTCGAACTATGTTGATTTCCCCGAGAATAACCCCTTTGTGAGTCATATTCCACTAAATTTATTAATTTTATCTCTATAATGATCTTATCCTTTTGTATGATATAGATTAATAAACAAATGAGGTTGAGAGATGACACTCTAAGATGTTGTAAGAGATTTAAATACTGTAGTTCAATTTAATACCATCATTCATTTGGATGGTTTAATGCTTTGAAACCCATAGTTGATCCTTATTATATTCATTCATATTGTGTGAGAGAAAATTACATACAACTATCTCCAACATAATGTAATTCTAGTTATCAAATATAATCTTAGGTTCAAAAATGCTAACAATTACAATTTTTAGGAAATAATTACGTATCTATGGTATTTACCTATTAACGGAATATCTATAAATTTATAGTTAAAATAGAATATTTTTATTCCTTAAGGGGTTTTACTTAGTTCGAGGGACTTCTTGTAGTGCCATGTTCATTAGTCCTTTTCTTCTTCACATGTTGTTTTTATTTTTTCCATTCATTTCTATTTCTTCCCATTTTAAGCCCTCTATTGTTTCCACATAAAAAGACATTCCACAGAATTTTCTAGTGGAGGTAATATTAGGGTTCTCAAGAATATATGCATTTTCAACATCAATTGTCCACAAGACGCCATTATAAGGTGTAAACCTGTTATCATATTTCGAAATATCAAGAAGTTTATCCACGAGACTCTTCTATTTGGAAGCTCTTGAGGAAGGTATCTATGAATTCCCTCCAATTCAATTTTATCAATGTTTTAAGAGTGGATATGTAATGATTAATCGGATCACTCTTACAATAGATGTTATATTGGGTGATTTAATCATATAAATCAATTGTTGTTGAAATAAACAATTGTATTTGGTTGAATTTTCACTTAAAAATATCACATTGTGCTTAAAAAGAACCTCTCTCAAATTTATGATGTCTTATATGTATGGGTTTTGAGGAAGTACTTACCTTGTCCTTATATATACTGAATTGATAGGTTTTACCACTATATAATGACCTATCTTATGATGAATATAATGTGTAGATTAAATATCAAATACAATATGTATTATTGAATATTTCCACTCACCAAGTTAATGTATAGTGGTGAAATGCAATCCATCAAGAATCCATATTGAATCCTAAGGATGTGATGGGGAAAAAATAAGCTCAATTATATATAATAATGTAATATAATAAAAAGGATGAAAATTTCATAATGGTGTGGAAGATTACACCAAATAACTTTAGACTATATTTACCATTAAAATAAATTTTGCGTGTTTTATAGTTTTTTTATTTAAAAAGTATTACATAAATAAACTGTGATGTCATATTGATGTGTTATTATTAAATATCTAGTTTATGACCATAAAATATGGAAGGTAGTTATGAATCAGATTAATTTAATTATGAAAAGGATGTAAAAAAATTCCCTTACTGAAAAATTATTGATTTCTAACTACTAAATAAGTATTGAATTTTAAATGTAAAATATAACATAATTTTATTTTAAATGATTAGTTTATCAATTTATTATATTTCTTAGTAAATATTTATTTTTTACTTCTAATATAATAGGATATTGAACAAATATATTTTTATTAAATGATAAATGATGAATAATGATTCATTCATTCATTATCAATTTTTTTGTGCAAACAAAATAATTTGGAGGTAAAACCTGTTTTTTGTAAACCATTTTTTATGTGTACTATTTATTTTATCTTAAATTAATTAAACTATTCACTAATAATGAATACTATTATTGATAGTTATAGATAATATATTCGATAAATTATATAAAAATTGATATAATGGTTTTTACATGAAATGAATTGGAATTAAATCATTTTAATTCTAACAAATACATTCTCTTTACTGATGGGATTTCAAAATCTTTTTTTATGGATAATTAAATTAATTTGTTATAATCCAAGGAATAAAATATTGTTAAATATATTACATATTTTTTGTTAGTATAATTAATTTTTTAGAATATTGGAATCATAATATTTGTCCATAATGAATAGATGTGTTGGTAAAAGTCTTCTTATAATGGTGAGGGTTAGAAAAATTAAAAGGAGACGACCTAAAATATATGGCTTTAAATTTACCAAATAAAATGATCAAATATCATTGATATACAATATTTCAATCTTAATCATTACAATTATGATGATTTATAAAATTTTACCCACATTTATTTTGTAAAACATATATTTTATAGTAATATTTTATTTAATTAATTTTTTTTATTAAACTCACATATAAATTCAATAAATTATTCTCACATAATCACACTACCTGATCCATTTATCATAATGAATATCTACTCCAACACCCTCCCAAACTCATCAAAAATGAACATGATGTTCTAGACTATAGAAAACACCCATCAAAGAAGGCATCATGTTCATTTCATAGGATGAACCCTGAAGAATAGTTCATTGTTATTACTAATCTATTTCAGGTTTAATTTCAACATTAACCACCTATGTATCATACATAATAAAAAAACATGATGAAATTATTATATTTAATATAATAATTTTTTATGTTAATGGTACTATAATATACTGGTTTTTCTATAAGGTATTTAACCATTTTTTTAATTTTGTTTACCTCTCTTGTACTTATCCTAATCGAAGTTTCATTTGGAGTGTGAGAGGTTCTGAGGCATTTGTGAAGGTTAGTGATTTAATGTTCTGAATTTTGAGGAAAATGGATGATGTAAATGTTTGTTACATGGTTTGGATAGTCATGCCCCCAACCACTCATCCTATAATGGGGAGGATCGTGGTTTGTTAAACCATAATAAGGGGACTTGCAAACAGTGAAAGGTATGTAAGTGATAGTAGATCCACCAATTATGGTTTTTGAAAAGTTTTCCAAACCATGTGCCTAAATCTTGTATTAGTGGTGATCGTAGACAATAGGTATGCACATTTGGAACATGTTTTGGTCAACCATTCTACCAATCAAGGCACCCTATTTAAAATGATGGAAATGGTTTTTTTTTCATATATATCCCTTAAAAAATCCATTATCCTCCCAGATCATTTTGGAATTATAGCCACATTTTTGTTCTACCATCCCTTTTTTGATTTTTCATGATTCTCCCTCATATAACCTCTAATTCCATGGTCTTCAGTCATGTTGGATCACCCTCTCTAAGGATAAATCTCTATTATTTTCATTCATATCTATCTCCATCCATCTAAATTACTTCTTCTATGTTTAATTTTTATACCCTTTTCTCAAGGGTTTTTCATAGTTTCATGACTTCTCCAACTATAGCCTCAATATAAGGTCGATACTGGGTATGTAGTCTCCTCTTGGTCATAGGTAGGTGGTCTACTTATTTTCTCTAAATGAAATGATGTTTATATCTTTTTCCTTCATTCCCCATGTCGTAATTTCCATGCATTTACACTAAATTTTGAATCTAATACAATTATTTTCCAATACATTGAACTATATGTTCCTTGAGACATTTTTACTCCATTTGATGTTGAAGACCTGAAGTCAAACCACCCCTTAGGGTGTATTTTTTAGATGCGCACGATAACCTCAATTTTCATATGTTAGAAGAACCCCATTATGGTGTATTTATCTTCTCACTTATAAAGGGAATGACTAAATTGAATTAAATAAATTATAAAATGGTATGAATACATAACAATACATTAATATCCATTATTAATTATTCTTTGGATAATGTTTATGGATATTTATCAAACTTTTATAGGTGTTTCCTAAATTAGGTAAGATTTGGATTGTATTTGGAATTCCATGAGCATTATCTTAAGACTCCACCGATTTCATTGATATGAAATAAAAGAGGTACATCAATTATGGATTTTTAATTTGTCTTACATTAATGAATAACACGTCTTTTATTTAGTAGATTCATAAACCTATCCAAAAAATTCAAAATGGTTGTACTGACCTCCCTTGGTTCATCCTGATTTCTTTATATAGGGAATTCCATGGATTAATCCTTGAATTATAATTTAGGCCTACCCTATAATCATGTATTTATTCCATGGTTTAGTTATAAATTATTATGAGTGTATTTTAAATGGTTCACTAAATGGATTATGATTAAAAATTATAACAACATAGTTAATCATCTATTTTTGGGCATGAATTCAAAAATTAAAGAATGACATGGGCTCCTATGGACCCACAATGGTTCATATCATTGGACTCATAGGGTAATTACCATAGGTCCACGAAAAAATTAAATGGTTATATGCTCAGTGAATTCCAACTTAGATGAAAATAGGTTGGGTCATGTAGGCATCCTTAAAGGAGCTTGATCCCGATATTAGTTCTATTTATTTTTAGAAATTTTATTTATTATACCTATAAAAATTAACATATTATATTTATATTTCATATTTCCATTATGCACCATAAGGGGTGGAAAACTGAGTTAAACTCACACCCAGTTTTAGTCTACACTTGATACCGAGATATATTTCATGGAAAGAAGTAAGGACAAAGGGGAGTTCATATATTTGGACACTTGATTTACATTCTTAGGATGACAGCATGATTGAAGTTGTCTAAGACAGTTCATAGCATTAATGTGTAAACTTTTTTAATTTTTGAAATATTCTATTTATATTTTAGTGGTTTCAATTTAATCAACCATTTTTTCAAATTAATATTTTGGATCATCATGATTATATATATATATATGATAATATAAACTACTTTATGTCATTTATTCATTCTCATGACGTATAATGATAGTTTTCCATTATTTTTAAATCAATCACTATTTAACATTGTTTTCACTCTAATAAAGCTTCTATATTCTTCCCACTGCACCATAAGACACCCTCAATACTATTTGAAAACCTCTGGTTAATGGGGAGGAACATGTTAGGCCTTTTCACCAACTAAGATAATTCCTTCACTATGAACTAGGATGGTACATCATATAGTGATATAAGTGGTATTATTTTCGATTTTTCTAACTATTTATTATTGGCATACAAAAGACTATAGTGTTTCAAAACATGGTAATGATAATATTCCTTGGAATATCTATATCACATGTTAGAGAAATCCAATTTTCTATGATGGGACATGTTGTTTGGAATTTATCATATTATTATTATACTATTTTTTGATAGGATGATAGATGCTACTTATGTGGTTATGATTTATTAATTTTCAGTCATGGGTTTCTATAGAAATGGATATTTGGATCATGCATTATTTTAGGCACACTGGGTTTTGTATTCCATGCATACTCTATTCAAAGAATATTTCATCGATTGTATTTCATATAGCGTATTTTAGCTATGTGGGTTTATAAGATTTTAATTTATAAGGTTTAATGAGGTAAAGATAATTAAAATAATGGATACTTAAAGTGTGTACATCAATTTTAAAAAAAATAATGTAGAATGATGCTAAAACCTTGACCAACCATTTTTTAAATATTTTGTCCATGGATCCTTGATTACATGAGCTAAAAAATTTAGTTAGTTTTAGTTAAATGTTGTTTTTTTGTGCAAAAAATCCTTATAATGAATATAAAGACAAACTAAATGATTTTTTAAATCTAATCCAATATTAAATGGACCGAAAATTCATCTATGTAGTCTGTTTAGTAAAGCTCCATTATAGATATCTACTACCATCGTGATATCAAGTTTCATTGATGGTACCATCACGAGTTTGATGACCACTGAAACCACCATAGAGAATGAGGATGATTCCTCTATGAGTTATAAAAATCCATTCCCCTTCATGCCATACTTTTTTTAATGGAATGCTACATGAACACCTTGCCCTCATGAGCGCGAAGGATTTTGAAGGAGACTCCATGAGTTTTCCCGAGTCTAATGGATCCCTACCACATCACATTGACTTTTTTTCCTTTGAGGCATTCCCCGAGATTAAAAAAACACCTTTTACAATAAATAGTTAGCTCAAACCCCCTCAAATGCATTGATAGGAGGAACATTATTCCTCTAATATTTTATTTTGTGATTCTCTTGAACACTATAAACCCGCTAGAAAAATGGATTGCCTGAGGTACTTGAGAATTTCAAGTCGTGTTTTCCTTTTCACTTCTTGGTCCCTAATTACAGTAGGGATTCCCTTAATGAATCCCTTCATCCCTCAAGAATGAGGTATCCCTATCTGGTATCTCATGGCTTTGTAAATCATTAATCTTTCATGGATAACTCTTATAATATGTCCTATTATAAGGCAATGTCATACTCCATAAAGATATTTTCTTTGCAAAGAACCTTTCCATTGTGAATCACCATTCCTACTCCAAGAACCCTTCATTTATGAAAAAAATTTCATTGTTAAAGTACCTTTCCTTCATAATGGTCCTCTTAGGGATCCCCCTATCTCAATGAGTTCTTTTCCCGTGTGTCCCTCTATGATTTTGAGATGTTATTTCATGGTTCCTCAGGTGGTTTCTCTTTTTGTGTGGCCCTAACTTGGTCTTCCTTCAATATATATTATAATATCTATTACTTCTTCACATAGACACACTAACGTGGACCCCTTGAGTTTCCACTCCTCTACCTCTCCCCTGTCAGGATTTTATAGTTCCTTCCCTTCCCCAAGTGTAGGTTGGAATTAGTTATGTTTCTCTAAGGGGTGGTGAGCGTGTCTTCCCCATTCGAGTCATATGGAGTTAAACTGCGTCAAACCAAAATTTTCAACAAATGATGATAAACTGTGGTTTCTGCACTTGTGTAATGTTTGAGAGGGTCATAAATTGCAAGGTCACTGAATCCATCTAACCAGTCTCTCCAATTGGGATTTTCATCTATGTGTTCCTTAGGCATTCCTTATGCCCACTGATCTCTACTATAGTAAATCAAATTCACTTTCATGGAATTGAATGAGATCTTATTTTGGTCTTACCATAATGTAAGTCTGATTCTACATCTCCTAGAATTGTTTCAATATGTATACCCCACATCAACTCTATTGGCCACACCTATCAAAACATGATGGACATTTCCACTATTACCTATTGTTTCTCACACTAATCTTGACTCACAAAGTCTTAGAGATTAACAGTGAAAAAAATATATCTACAGCACTATAGAGTGCAATTCCCATGAATTCCTTATCCTAAATATGTGTTTTTATACCTATCTCCTAAATAGGGTACATAGGTAGTCTCCAAAAGGTACAATCCCAATCGACGGTAAACATCAGTTCCCCCCCCCCCCCCTCATAGTGGTGCACCTCCCTGGTCCACCTTCCGCGGTGTTCAGATCATCACCCATTTAGGCCACTCACCACGCATTATCCCCACTATGTTAAAGGGATGATAGCCAGGTGTAAGCCAAAATTACATCTATAACTACATGAAAATTGATTGCTAGACACTGGGGTATGTTCGAAGCCTCTAAAAGTTCAAGCCCATCACCAAATTCCATCCCGGTATTTCACTCGAGTATCTCTGAAGCAGGAAGATCATGCCCCAAACTAGAGGTTCCACTTCCTTTGTATCCCCATCCATGTGTTCCATTTCAATGAGATGCGTCCTCATGTGTCTCAATGCCCCATCTAGAACTACAATAACTTTATATCCAAGCCATTGCGATACATTAGAGGCCTCCATAAGATTCCAACCAAATAAAGTCATCTTCCTAGTGGTTCCATCTCATTCATCCTTAGCCATAAACCCTTCCTCTATATCCATCCGAATTAATCCTGGGAAACCACATCCTAGGGAATTCATTCCATCAATATGTTCTATCTTACAACATAATACACTTTCCACCCATTATTACTTTTGGCCGCACATAAGTAGCTAACCATGTGAACGCCCCCACATCAATCTACCTCCATCTAACAGAGAGTCCCCCCCCCATTCGAGGGGAAACTAACCATGTGTAACAATAAAATACACACTATGATCTATATGGGTTTTCATCCCTATCTTGAAAACATTGTGTTTAGGAATCCTCCATGAGGTTTAATCCTAGAAAATGGTAATCCATGGTGTTCCCTTCATGGAGGCCCACATTTAATGATATGCACTTAGTGCTTTCCAGATCAACCTTCATGGTTTGAAAATTTAATTTATGGGACATTCCATCTTAGTTCAATCCTTATTGTTCATTTTGATCCATTCATCTGGTAAGCATTCTAGGTTCTCCCACATAGGGATGTACCAATCTGATCAACCTCTATATGGGTTATGATAAAACAGATCTATCTCGTCTAGTTGTTAAATAATGTAATATCACATATTAATAATTGGATTATAAGGAAAAACATATAGAAATTCCTCTGGAATATGATACCCCACAATCGATGTGGGATGCCTTAGGTTTCATCACCCTTGATAATCACTAATATAAGGTATAATTCATGTCTACCAAAGTTCCAGTGTCCTGAATTTCCAGTGGTTCCTAATGTGACTACTCTTCTGACAGAAGGTTTATTCCCTCACATGAAACATTGGAATGTCCTGATAAAAAAATTGTAATTAATATATGTATATAAAGATATGGAGGAAGGATGAGTTTCATGAACAGCATGTTAATATGTAGGGTAGACCCATAATAAGTGATGATTTTTGAGGAGGAATCCCCAGAAGTAGGGAACAAAATCCCATCATCCAATTTCAATCAGGAAGCAGACATCACTAAAAAAGTGTTGAATTATGCCCACCATTGGAAATTGTGAATGATAGGTAATAAAGATTCTCTTCAAGAAAGTGGATTGTGCACACACCTAAGCAAGAAGTTGTCGAAAATACAAATAGGGTTACCAATATGAAATTATTCTCCACAACATAGAGATTAGTTTATCTAGAGCCATTATAAAATAATCATTTCACTATATCTAGCTATCTGGTTCCAGCTCTCACCATGACAATATTGGCACTAGAATGGAACTTAGTAAATTTTTTGGAATTTAATCATAGGGAATTCGGGTCTGGAACATCGTTATTGTCAGCCTTTTTATCCATCCATAGAAGACTGAACAATTATAGGGAACTAGAAATTTCATTACCACTATCCATATTTACCGGTAAATCATCCTTCTTTATAGGCCCCAAACTAAAATAAACCAATCTCCCCATCCCATAGACACAGGGATATGTGAAATTATGATTATGTTATCCGCCATGACTCCACCTCCGTCATGATGTCATCGATAGGCAAAACTACCAGGCACCCACAACCCGACTCACCATAATATATTTTTGAGATAAGGTTGAAAGGAACTTTCATTTGATGGTATGAATATAAGGGGGTCATTCAAAATAAGAATATTCCATTCCAAGACTTTGAGGTCTTTGTGCCTCCTTATAAACTCTTCCCCCATGTCCCTCGTAGGGTTGCACTACTCCCAACACCAGCATTAAATCATTTCATGAGTCTATCCCTGTAAAGTTCATACAATTCAATTCTATATAACATTGAGGTAAGAGATGTTCAATTAATCTCGGCTATGAGTACTTCCGAAGAGCCACCAAAGAGGGCTCCCACTAGGCTACATCAATACCACTAGGCAGTCCTTCAGATCATAGAATATGTCCTATACATGACTACACTATTAGGCCATGTCCGGCTGACCCAACTAAAATGTCATGCACAAGCTCAAGAAGACACCTGTCAAGGGGAGTCAACTTATATATATTCAGTGGATCATTCCACAACAAGTGCATTTTATAATGTCCCTACAACTATATAGAAGAGATTCACCATTTCTCGATTGGGATCGAGACCCAATAAAACCCATGGAAAAGATGGTTTGACCCTTTTAGTCATCGGTGTGATTGACACAAATTGGAGGACAACCCATGATAATGAGATCTGTTACGACAATCCTCCCTATAATATCATCAGCCCGAGTGGTGGACCTCCCCACTCTCGTACCCAACATGGAGGTCATCCCCATGTTATCAGTATCAATCCATGTATAGTCCCTCCCCATAAGGTTAACATCCAGAATGATGGTCCTCACTATTCCTTTGATTCCAAATATGATGTTCATCCCCTTATAATAGTTCATCATGGAAAAGGTTCTCCTCAAGTCATTCCCAGCTTAGGAGGAGTCCCTCCCTGTGGTAGTATCAACATGAGAGAAGTTCCTCCTTACACTGCAACCTATCATCAAGGAGGTCCTCAAAATGTTCTCACCTATTCATATGGAGTTCCTCCTTGCTCCAGCAACCATCCATGCAGAGGCCCTCCCAAATTCACCAACACTCAACACATAGGTCCTCATTTTTTCCAGTTTAATTAATAAGAAGGACCTCATATTGCTACCACTTATATTTGGAAAAGAGGTCCTCTCTATGCTATAGGTAGTGGATATAGAATATCTCCCCATGTACACAGCATCTCTAGTGGAGGTACCCCCCACTCCGGCAATCAAAATCACATAGGCGCATCCCACGCATGTAGAAACCAATATAGAGGCCGACCCCGAACCTAATCTCACAGACCTGGAGTCCCTCCCATTGCCCCATTAAACATCTTCCCAGGTGATTACACCATGGTGCACCAAAGTAGAGCTACTCATAGAACTCATAGACAACATTGAGGTCCTCCTCTTGTTCTGTCCATCACTCAGAGTAGAGGTCCTCACCACTATCGCAATAGTCCCAATGGAGGTACTCCATGATCCAATTACAAGACATCTCGAGATCCTCCCCATATCGCATCTATCTCATAAAGAGTTACTCCTCAATCATGAATCAACCCACAAGGAGGTCGTCCCCATGATGAATATTTACACTTCCCTGAAGAGTCACTCAGGGAAAATGGTCGATTTGTCACCTTTGAGGGAAGAACATATAGAAATTAAATATCATCATCAAACTAGTTCATAATTAATATTCCCAAGTAGAGTGAATCTCAAATATGGAACTTCACCCCTATCCACTACATCAGATACTAGGGTAGGAACCCAACTAATTATTAGAATCAAAGAGATTGTCCACTAGGGTCTCACTATGTAGTCCTATTTTTTGTCAAACAAATTATTCTCTACCTCATCCCATGATCATTCGGTGTTGTTATGAGTATTGGTAGATGGTTAGAATCAAATATATCTTCCACAAATATATTACAACATTCACATGAACCTATTTTCATCACCCCATCCTACATTGAAACGATGGTATGGTCATTACCCTTAACACCCTAAGATTTTATTAAAAAAATACAAATTAATTTATCTTTTTTCATATATTTCATTTCACATGACATTGGACATAGTTATATATATATATATATATTAATTCAAAATTATTGAAATTTCTTTCACACACAACACTACCTTGGATTGTACTTCATGCAATACTAACATGGCTTACGCTACATACAACACCGACATTGCATACGATGCATGTAAAACTCAGTTTCTATTAATCATATTTTAATATATATATATATATATATATATATAATTAAATGAGATATTAAAAAACAAACAATTAGAAATAATTATATATGTATTAATAAATACTTTTCAAATATTTAATATAATATTCTTATAAAAATAAAACATATTGATAATGAAAGATAATATTTTTTTATAAAGACCTTTTTTGTTAAAAATATATTTTTCATGAGTGAACTGATTTTTATAATAAAATTAATACCAAAAAAATTTAAAATTATAATATGATAAAATATAAATCATTTTTGAATTCATAACCACAAAATAATATTAAGGTGAATTATTTTATTTTTTTGAGAAACATCATTTTTTGAATTTTTCTGAGAAACATCATTTTTTCCATGAATATTGAAAATACTACTTTTTAGTTAAAAATAACATTTTTGTGTAGTTAATAATTAATAATAATTGATATTATATTATAAAATGTTGGGTTAAATCCCCTTTATTATAAAAGAAAAATAAAACATGAAACCCTATATGATTTGGTAAAGGGAAAACACATGTCATCACCATAGGATTAATAGAATAAATCCTTAAAATCCCATTGCTCAAAATCCAAGTGGGAAAAAACCATTAAAAATCCAAATACCAATAAAAATAAATTTTACAAATAAAAATAAGAATCCAATTCAATGAAAAAATCCAATGAATGAAAATATGGACCCTATGTTAACCATCCCATGTCACGAATATCCACACCCAACAGATCCACTTTCATCACCTGATGTTGATTTACCTTCGTCCAATGCCACAATACAATCCCCTGATCAACGCCACTAAATACCTCACTACCACATGATCTCATCCAACTATATCATAAATACCTCACCCTGAACCCATCAACAATGGTGCACCGTCTAATAAGATTCTTCATTGAGGACATTGCCGACACCTGCCGATGCTCCGTTGAGAAACACGACCGTTGCACTGGATCCATCACATCACCTTGAACTCAGATGAAAATAGTTAACTGCTACAGACCCCGTATCACAATGATTAACTTAATCAACACGACACCACTTCCACAATCTGTTTTTTCCTCCCCACACAAGTTTGAAATTCCTACAACGAGGATTGTCACACCTCTGATCAGCACAACCAACATTCGTGAGCACCGAGGTTCAAAACATTAATGATTTAGAAATATCTCCACCAAGGTGGTATTAATGGTATTATAAATCGGTTCTAAGTTCACATTAGATAAATATTTCCTATTTTAATTCCATGAAATTCATTATAATCATTTTCACTTTGAAACTAAATACAAAATCATAACCAACTATTGGTCATTTTTTCGACATTAAATCTATCTCACTTATCCCCATCATATAGATTATCACTAATCTTAATTTTTTCTCATCGTTGAATTTAATTTTAAAAATCTAACATACACTATTTTATTCAGTCTAATATTTGGAGTCTAAAAATATGATGATAATTTTTGAACAAAATTATTATTAAAAGTGAATAAAATTAATCACAACATTTAAGTTCAAATTAATCATAATTAGGGACTAATACATAAAAATAAGGGACCAAAAAACCTATAAATTTTTCATAAACACATTTATGTCCATATTTCGACCATAATACTTACATTATTCTATTTGGAAGGTTTAATACTACTTTTTTAGGTAACAGAATCTGCACACCTTAGTTCATTCCAAAAATTACAAATGATCTCTTTTCCCTCCCTCTAAATGGCCACCATCTCAACACATTCAAAAAAACTCTAAAATATCTAAATATAGGACAACACCAGACCAATCCATTTAGAAAAAATTATTTCATAGACTTTCATGCCTCCATTTGGTCAGAATCCTTCTCAAGGATGATTTTGGCACAATCCAAATGGAGTTACCCGATTTAGAGGTAAAGCCTTATCTCAAGCTCCTTTCATTTATTTTCCCTCTTCACCCATTCAACATTAATTATTCCATTTTTGTTTGAAAACCCCACTATCATCCCTATAATTGGGTTTTTTATGAAAATGTTTTTACCTACACATATACACACCCCCAACTAATGGATATCGAACATAATGTTTCTTTGTATGGAGAACTACTGCCTCACTAAATGAGGACTGTTAATTTCTTTTATACCATAAATAATGATGACCATAATGATAGAATCACTATTAAAATATGTCATATATTATATTTTTTATGACTTCAAAAATTATTTATTCTTTTTTACTTCACAAATCTCTTTAATTTCCATTTTTTGTTAATATAATAATCTCATATGAGGAAGTGTGGGTCACCGCCCCCTCAATGAGATGTGATTCATTCACACACCACATGGATTTTATTATGGATGGGTTAAATGAAAAAATATGATATGTATTATATAACAATACTACTTTAATATATATATATATATATATATATTACATTTACATACGTTCTTTCTATATGAATATTAAAAATGGAAATAGTGTTTAGCCATACGTATGGCTTACCCTATAGATGAATGGTGTATTATATTTCATAATTATTTATGATATAAATTTTTATAATATGAATATACTCCATATAAATGATATTTATATCATTATTTAAATTCATTAATCCTAACATATTATATGATCCAACTATATATCTTATTATGTTGTGTGGGATGAACAAAGAGAATATTGCCAGATATGTAAAATTAACCAATGATCATTAACAAGAAGGTAATATAAGGTCATAATAAAGAAATATATGGTATTATATATAATGAAATAGTTATATAATTGATTTATAAAAAAATAATTATATAGTTGTTTTTAATGGGTATTATGAGATTCATGACACAAGGTAAAGAGATTTCATCTCACTTTTAATTTCCATGACAAACATGTTATGTTCTTCACTCTTTAATTTTTTGGGTTGTATTTACATCCCATGATTTTATTATAGGTGTCATATAATTGAATTGGTATTCCTAGGTCCAATTTATTAGCCTTCTTTTAGAGGGTTCACGTTTCAAAAGTTACCAAATTAGTAAAATCTTTTGTCTCAACTTGCCTTCTCCAAGAATAAAGTTTTTATACACACCTAAAATATTTTTCAAGGCATATATACTTAAATATAACATGTAATATCATGAATCTCATTATTTTCATGATATTATACTCTTAATTTAATTATAATTTCCTACATGGATTGTATGATCCCTTGTCACCAAGATATAAGAGTTTTTTTTGATGAATTATTATTATCCATAACTAAAGAATATTTATTAGAATCCTTATAAGATGTTATATCATTATATATTATGTTTTTGGTATTATTTGGTACTCTATTATATATGATAGTTAAGAATTTGGTTTTATGAAATACTGATATTACATTACCTTTGGTCAGAAATCTATGTTTTTTTAAAAGGAATTCCATGAATATTATACCATTATACTAGAAGCATTAAAATAAATTTTGACACATTTTATTTACATTACCAATTTCATTAATGAAATAAATTATTCTCTTAACAAATAAGGAATTCCTTCTAACCTTTTTACCAGCTAAGAGGAATGTTCATTTTACCTCATAATACATGTACAGATTTATATTCCATCTTTCCTTTGAAGATTCCATTTTACATTTAAAAGGATAATATTTAAGAATTTTTTTTAAAAAAAAATTAATTTACATGGAAAAAGGTTTTCAAAATGATTTCATGGAATATTTATTTTTTTTAAAGGTATTATCTACGAATATTATTTTTAAATTGTTTTATGTAATAAAATGGATTTTTTGAATAAGAAATGATATTTTCCTCAAGGAAAGACATTGAGATATATTTAAAAACTATGTTCGATATGAGATTAAATCTGTGAATTTTATTAATGACCTTGTAGTAAATGCTCTTAATGGCTCATTCACATCCTATATATGAATTGGTTTTGCTTAATTTCCTGGTTTTCATGAAACCCGTTTCTCTTCCACGAGTTATATTTTTATGGAATGTGTTTCTTTTCCATGGGATACATGTTTATAATACCCACCTCAATTCACAGTTTATTCGATGATTAAATGGTTATGAAACCAATTTCTTTTCTATAGGTTATGATGTGATGAAATATTCATGATAACCATTTCATTTCATGGGTTATGAGTTGGTATTTATAAAACTAATGTCTTTTTATGGGTATTGTTATGATGAATGTATTATAGCCTTGTGGAACTTGTATAAATGGTTTCATTATGATATGGGTTGGACCTAAATCTCCATCTAATTCATTGGTTAATAATGGATGACCCATGATTATAAATGTTATCTGTGAATCTGATTACATTTTGACAATGTTATTCATGGACAAGATTTTCTGTCCATAAGTTTATGTCTGAACCTAATTATATGTTCAAATTGTTACTAATTAACCTTATTAAATTTTACAATTTTATACATTGAATCAGTTTCACATCCATAAGGTTATGCATGAACCTGATTACATGTTCACAATGTTATGCATGGACATGTTTTCACATCCATATGGTTATACATGAACCTGATTACATGTTACCAATGATATCGAAGGACTTGGTTTCATGTCCATTAGGTAATTAATGATCCTGATTACATGTTCAATATGTTATGCATGGACATGGTTTCACATCCTTAAGGATATAGGTGAACCTGATTACATGACCCTCTCAACTAATATATTTCTCTCTCCTCATTTCCATTCAATCACTTTTTTGCAGTTATGATTCTTGGATTCCATTTTTTCATGTTTGGAAACATTACTAAATATTACCTTTAAATTCTAGTTCATTTATAAAAAATTAGATCGATATTTTTACTTCCCTTAATCCTCCCATGATCATTTATGTACTCCCATAACGATGTTGAAATTTATTAAGGGGTCCAAAGCTTCTCTTATTTATTAATGTTTCCTTATTATATTATGCATTATATTTCATGATCCAAATGTTATGATATATATATATTTCTGTGTCACTAATACTGAAAACTTTTTCCCCAATGATTAGATACCCCTTTTACTATCATCAACCCATTCTATGAATTTTAATGTGACGACATTATGATGCCAAAATTTCACATCAATTTTCCCATTAAAAACAATGGTGTATTGAATATCATAGACATTAAATATCAAGGTTGTCCACATTTATTCATGAATACCTCCTTTAAAAGGGACATAAATGTATTTATCAACACCACATGATCGTGGAATAAATAATAAATAATGTATGAATATATGTAGGATTATGTATGTGGCACACTTAAGAATGAGATTGAAATAAATGTCACTAGTGCACCCTGAATAATATAGCACCCCAATGATTTGTTTAATGATTAGTATCCTGATAGTTCTTATTGGGATAGGGATTTAACTGAACTCTTTTATTGTACATCATTTATCATGATCTCTATGAAGTTATCCTTGACCAATTTTAATAATGTAGTGTTTTAAGATGTTGGCACGTTTCCCATGATTTCATTATATTATCATGATTCCTCATTGAACATGTCTGTGATAAATACTCATTTTATGCCACATTGATATTCCTATTGTCTAAAATGTATTTTTTTCATTCATAATTTTCGGTGTTTATTCCCCTACTAGGAATTATAGATCACACCTTTCATTTGTATGTCCTCTGGTTATCCCATGATGTGTTATGAATGAATTAATATTTTGATGAAGTTGAAGAAATTTTAAATGAATATGTTGTATCCCCTGTTTTCTTTTTTGTGATATGTTCGTAATTAAAAAATTCACTAGAGAATTTGATCATTAGGGTTGTATTATGTGTAATTTATTTATTAAATAACGCATAAATTTTGACTAATGATTTGGGTTGTTATATTTTTCCATAAACATAAGAGTTTGTTTATAATTATGATTATGACTAGGAAACTCTAGAGAAGCCCATAGGGATAAGAATAAGTACGAAAACAAATACATAAAATTTCATAAAATATTAGTTATGTGGTTAATCTTGTAAAATACACCCCTGTCTGGATACTACTAGTGGACATGATTCTAGAACTGATGGATGTAATGGTAACCAGTCTAACTTGGTGTGTCAGGACAGCCTCAGTGTAACCTAGTACTTGACAATGTTTCTTAATAAACACTTGCTTTAAAACTCCATATGTATATTATTTTTTAAATTTAAAAGTTAATTATTAACCAATATTAAGGGGAAAAATGTCATGTAAGATCGTACATTAGATAATAGATCCTTGATAACCTATATGGATGCCTAGAAATTCATAACGTAATAAATAAATATAATTTAGATATTTTTAATTTAATACCATTGGATTCCCATTTATATGGTTAATAGTTTAAAAATATCCACCACTAATATTCATATTATTCTACCTATGGCCTGTAATAGGATAAATTCCTTAAACAATAAATTTGATGCGAATTGTGAATAATGAACCATTGAGACACCCATCTTGCTGGGAGCATGAATTGTAATCATCATGAAGATACTCTTCCAAATGACATAGGTTCAGAATAGAATCCTAGATCAAGAGGAGTGGAAAAATCCTCTTATTAATAAGCAAGTTTCAGTTTTATCCATTTTAGGAAAAAGGCCTCTGACTTTCAATGGATCAAATGATACTGTACTTTTGGAAAAATGGATGAACTCCATCAATTAGATCATCTCTATCATACAACGTTCAAAAAAATATAAATTTATACTAGATTTTTATCATATGGAGGTTGAAGCCGATCAATGGTTGACATTGGTTATGAATAACAATCATGAGGAAGATATTGAAGTGATTATGTGGGAGAAATTCTTGATTTTTTTGTCAATAAATATATTCCCCACACTATCAAATTAAAAATGTAATGTATTTCCATGACCTCTAGGAAATAGAGATAAATAGATCATGGTGTATGATAAAAACATCCATATAATTTTCCAATATATCTATGGATTTTTCCATGGCCATGAAATCATGTATGACCACTTCATTTGTGGGATAAAACCTAGTATTTGAAATGCCCTATAAATTCGTTACATTGATAGCTATAAGGAAATTGGTTGATTCTCCATTACAAACAAAATGGAGATCAATGAATCTCAAGTGTATAATGATGATAATAAGAGCTATGTTGATATTAATTTTGGTTTTACAGTGGATAAATATAATAATGCCTAGAATTATCAACATTCCACTTTTCAATGTTGTGGAAAGAAGCACCCCATAAATTTCCTATGGGGGTGAGGAAATAGTTTTTGTGTAGGGAGTATGGACACCCAAATAATGATTACCAAAAGGAGAATCCTACTAATGTGATGGAGGAATGGAATGATACAGTCAACCGTTAACACATTTTTATTTTCTTCAACAACAAGGAACCATGGACCTTTCAATACTAATTATCAATGCCAAATGTAATTATAGATGACAGACATCCTCTATGGAAGAAAGTGGAAGCTTTTTCCATCAAAATCGCTGATGAGGATCTTAGAAATGAAGTGGTGACATGTACACTAGTTTATCATAATAAAAAATAAATCATTTGATTTGGTTATTCTTCAATTCATTAATTCATATCTCAAATATTTAGTATAACTATTGAAACACCACCATAATTCATGGAGGAAGAGTTTTCAATGACAACAATGTATGGGGAAATTATTTTATCCCATGTATATAACTCCCCCACAGTCAAAATATGTTAGATAAATTTCCCAATGAACCATGTCATACTTCATTTGGTGGAATTTGATGCAATTACAGGAATGGATTGGATTTCCCTATATTGAGATAACATAAATTTCAATGAGATGATAATCACTCTCAGTACAGATAATTGGCCCCTGACTATGTAAAAGTGAATGGAGGAGGATAAATCTTATTTAGAACCAACATCTCAAGAATATATATTATTTTACTATAAGTAATTGTCTCTAGATCTGATGATTGAGTCTCGGGATAGAAAGATCATAGAACACATTCTCATGGTGATGGAATGTGATGATGTGTTTCCCGAGAAAATTCCTGGTCTTCCTCCTAGCTGATAGGTTGAATATTAAATCGAGCGGATACTTAGGGTGTTTCTGTTATCCACAAACCTATAGAGAATGGTTGTTAAAGAACATTATTATCCTAATAAAATACTATAGGAGAATATAGATAAAGGGTTCATATACCCAAGTGTTTAAACAACCCTCTTTGTCAAGAATAGGGATGGTTCAATGCATATTTTCATTGATTATCGTGAGTTTAAGAAGATCATGATAATGAAAAAGTATCCTCTACCACATATTGATGAATTTTTTTATCTGAAATATGGATCACAATACTTCTTCACGGTAGATCTGTAGTCAGGATATTACAAAGTTATGGTGAAGAAGGAGGATGTCCCCAACACTTATTTTCATACAAGGTACAAGCAATATGAGTTCATTGTAGTTCATTTCAGACTCACAAAATGTTCAAAAAATCATCATGGACATGATTATTAGTGTTTTTATAGATAACCATGAAAATTATATTGTAATGTTTATATATGATATTTGAATATACCCAATATAAAGAGAGCATGAGGAGCATCTGAGTACTATGATAAAAACCTTTTAAATGGTTAATCTCTAGGAAAAGTATAAAAAATTATTGTTCTTGTTGAAAGATGGCCTATTATTTGGGAATATCATCATAAGAAATTGGATATATATGTAACCGTTAATGAAATAAGAAATTTTTGGATCTTTGAGCCTAACATATGTGACAGATATCTTTAGTTTCTTTGGAATCAATGATTAATATTTTCAATTTTTTAGAAACTTCTCATCGTTTTTAAATGCTCTAACCAAGCTAACTCATAAGGGATTCATGTTTTCAATGAATTATGAATATCGATATGGATTCAATGCGATTAAATTAAGCATTATCAGTAACAATATTCTAATAATAACAACAAGTGGAGATCATTTCCTGTTATATAGCGATGCTTTTGATAAGGTCTTGGGATATTTATGTTAATGAAAATTTCAATTTTCTAGCACATGCTTAATATAAGTTTAAGTTTCATGAAAAAAAACTACACATCACATGTTCTTTAGTTGGATACAGTGATATCTACTTTGAATATGTTGAGAAATCATCACTTTATAGAGATGTTTGAAATATATGTGGTTCAAAAAAGCATCATGTATATATTCACATAGATAGAGTTGAATATGTTCCCAAGAAGATGGTTAGATCTGATCAGGGTCAATGACTGCTCAATTCACTAACATCCAATGAATTTGAATATAGTAGAAGATATATTATGAAAAATATGACCTAGAAATCTAATCAGTAATGAAAATTGAGATGGATTCGATCTCCTTTGATATAGAGAGGATGGACATGGGAATCATAATGATAGGATTATCATCATTAATTTCACAAATTATTTCTCATCCATATGTTTTGAAGAGTTAAAAGGATCCTCAATGAAATGATGTGGGTGTTTAGATGAAAGTGGAAACTTTAGAAAAGGGTAATAAATCATAGATAAATCTTAATGATTACTTTTTTGTATGATTTGTGTCATAGCTCTATATACCATCAAATCATCAGTTCAAGAAGGTATTATTGGATTATACGCATAATTTTACCTTCTATATCCACCACATAATCCCAAAGATGTATTGATATATTTGAGAGAACTATGGGATGGAGAATATGATGAAGAAAGTCCATGAGTATACATTAACAAGTATTATATTTTAAAAGGTGAAGGCTGAAAGAAAAAATATCTAAGGGGATGTTTAAACTATTACACTTACCTATATGGAAATGGGAAAACATGACCACTGACATTGTCATTGGTTTTCCAAATGCATAATGAGGAAATCATAGTATCTAGGTTATTTTGGATCATATTAATAATACTTAATACTTCATTGTGATTCTTGAGGAAATCTCACTGGAAGAACCTACATTGGTATATGTCAGATAAGTGGGGATGATGCATGAAGTACCACTATAAATTTTTTATGATAAAGATCCAATATTTACCGTCATCTTTTGGAATATTATTCAACATGATCTAAATGATGATATAAACTTCAGTACAATTGGACATCCAAAAACTACTTTCCAATATGTGAAAACTATTCACAAACTAGAAGGAATGTTTCGAACATGTTCTATGGACTACAAAAAAGTATGTGACCCACATATACTTCAGGTCTAGTTCTCTTAATATAATTGTTTCAACTATATCATCCATATATATCCTTATGAATCTTTTTATGGGATGTTGGGTATAACTCACACATGTTTGGATGATGTTGGGGAATGAATATTTCTAGGTTCGGAATTGGTCGAGGTAATATGGAAAATGGTTAAGAACATTCATTAGCACAGAAAGTCTGCTCAGAGGGGATAAAATATCTATAATGAAAATAATTAATGATACATAGATGGTGGTTTTGGAGTCAAGTTATTCCTCTACGTTTATTTATAGAATAAATTGATGATATTTTATAGAAATTGAAATTTTAGTCAAAGATACATTATCCCCTTCAAGATCATTGATCAAATCCGAGGGGGGCCCTAAAGAATTGCACTCCCACCTAACCTATATCACGTACGTGATGTATTCTAGGTGTCCCTATTGATAATTTACATACCATAACCCTTAAATGTACTCAATATAGAGGTGGAACTATTAGAGAATGAAATTTCTTATGAGGAGGATATGTTGAAGATCTTTTATTGTAGAGACAATGTTCCTTGGAATAAAACAATAAATATTTTAAATGTGTTAGAGATAAAAATTATATTTGATGAAGAAAACTATGAACCATATGAGGAGAAGAACCAGAGTTACACACATCTATTTTAGTGTGTGAAAATAAAATTTAGATTGTATAATTTCTTTAGGGGGAAGATTATAACATCCCAATTTCTATAAATCAAATTTCACCATTTTGATGTAATTAAATTTAATTTTATGTAGTATGGTAATCGAAAAAAATACACTTATTTTGTTTTATTTTAAATAAATGGATTTAAGATATTGTTAATTATGTTTATAATATAGCCGTTGAACTGTGATCACTTTTATATTACAAATTTAATGTTTTATCCAATCAAATTATCATAGATAATGGAAGGTATGACCTCAACCAGTAGTATCATTCAATATGAATCCCAATTTTTAGAGATTATGAGGGAGGTTATATATTTAGTATTTTCCATTAACCAATCTAATGATGAAATCTAACAACATAAGGATGATCAGATCTGTTTATGGGAGAATTTCAATCTCCTTAAGATTGTGACCCAAACCATGAATGTTGAATCACCCCATGAATGTCTCAGAGTCGCACACCTTACCCTCATGGAATTTTATGGTTTACTAAAATGATATTTATGAATAAACTTACAAAATTATTATTTACATTATTATTTATATAATAATGAATATATTTTCAAAATTTTATAAATATTTATCTTGATAATACAATACCTGAATAATATTGTGAGGTAATATTCATACTCAAATAAGGAATTTATTTTCATAAATTAAAGTATTTTTGAAATGGTTAATATTTTTATAAAATAATATTATTAAATAATTTTTAGGAAATATAAATTATCATATAATCTTTATAAAGCCATATGTAATTTTTATAAGGGTTCCAAAAATGTTACTATAAAAAAGAAACATTTATAGAAAAAATGTCGATTATTATATTATAATTGTACATTTATATATTTGAAAATTTATTTTCAAATAAATAAATATTATTTTTGGTATAATAATTTTGAAATAACCCAATGGATATTTTTTATGATTTTATGATATAGGGAAATATTCATGAAAAAAATGAAATACCATATAAATATAATTTGTGTATTATGAATCATAAAGACCCAAAGGTGATGTAATAAATAATATATAGGGTATAAATGATGAATGATATATTGACAATTCAAATTAATGTGATATAGTATTTATATTATTAATTTTATAATTCCTATAAGATTCTTCAAAAACCATTAATATATTTTAATGTTTTAAAATCATTTCATTATGAGTATGACTCAACTGACGATAAGTAAGGGAATTATTTTAATAATTTTGGAAATCTTACTAATAAAATAATGAAAACTACATTAATTATTAGAAACCATTGGAAAACCCACAGAAGGATTTTTGGTTTTGGTTATATTATTATATAGAGACCAAAACCTAAATAATAATGAAACCCCCATTAATTTCCCATATAAAGATATTGTAGCTCCAATTTCACATCACAAAGACTTCTTGGAGAATGTACATACTCTTCGATCCACCCTATAGATTCCTACAAATGGTTCCTCTAATATTTGAATAATCTAATCCCAAGAATTTTGAGTTAGTCACTCGTGTAAGTGATTTTTGTATTCTCATTTCAATTCAATCACTTATTTTATGATATGTTAATTATATTACATTTTTTCATGTAGGGAAATTTTATTCCATATTCACCTTAAATTACATTTTATTTACCCTTTTCACTCTTTTTAATCCCCCCATGATCCATTATGTTCACCCATTACCATGCTCAAATATAGTAAGGGATCCTCACCTAATTTTATATATTATTGTTCTTATATTATCTAATTCAATCTATTTAATAATCATAATGTTGGGATATATATTTACATGTACTTAAGACTTCCCATTATATTTCCAAATTAAGATAAACCTTTTTCACCCTCATCAACCTATTTTATGAATTTTTATGTGACCTCGTTATGCTTCTAAACATTCACTGAATATTTTCGATTAATTTTATTTGTATGGAATGTCATACCCATTTCTTATCAAGGGTTGCATTATAAACTTCTACTTATATTACATGGGACTTACATGTATAAATTTCACACTCCCTAATTGTGGAATGAATTATTTTTGTGAAGGTATCAATGTTGTATGAGATATGTGGAACAATTTACCATGATAATGAAATGAATATGATGGGTGCACCTATAATTATATATTGCTTCAATGCATTGGGTAATTTTTAGTGTGATGATACTTCTTGTTGGTATATGGAGTGATTCTAATTCTATTATTGGTATTTTTCTGTCATGATATCATATCTATTGGAATTGACTAATGGTTATGATGCATTGTTTTAATATTTTACTAAATTTACATTATTTCCCTTATGTTATAATGATGCATGATTGAACATGTTTATGACTCATAATCATTTTCTACCCTATTGATATTCTTATTGATCTAACACTTTTTATTTCCTTCATTTTATTCCATGTTTATTGACTTAGTAGGCTTTATAAATCACCCCTTTATTATGTATTTCCCCATGTTATCCAATGTAGTTTTAAGTGTAAAGTAATATTTTGATCATGTTAAATAATTTTTCAATAATGATATTTTATATTTTGTTTTATGTTTTTTATGTACTAAATTCCCAAAGACACTATACTTTTCAGTCTTTTGGAATGAATTAAGTGTAATATTTTGTAATAAATCATGTATTAATGTGTAATAAAGATAACAGTTGTTTTAACACCACAAAGAATATCATGTTATTATTTTCCCTCCAAAAGGACACATGACGAAGAAGACATAAAATCTCAAGCCTAATAATTAGAGGAAACAACAAATTAACCCTAATTAGTGGGATTATTTGGATTGACTATATTGAGGTAGATTGTAAGGACCCGACCCCAGTTGCACGGAGCCGGTGCCTTATTTGATTACGTTGGCATACATACAAGGAATATGAATCCCGAAGGACCGAGTCGTTTAGTATTATTGGAAACAAGATACATACATAAGTTTATTAAAACATGAAGGGAAACAAAAACACTATTTTAATCCACTAGAAACATGTCATCTCCTAGATTATACTTGTAAGTCATTCACAAATTACTTCTTCATATCCTGAGAAAATGAAACATAAGAAAGGGGTGAGCTCAAATGCTCAGTAAGAGTAAGCAATACATCGGAAGATAATATAAACATTAGACATGGTGAATAATTTAAAACACATGCCTTTAATAATAATCATGAAACATATTATGGCAGAAATATGAGCTAAACAAATAATTCCATAGTTAAACATAATTATGGGTATTCTACTAGTCGAATAAACACATGAAACATAAGAACATAAATATAATCATATAGGTATCTTGGGGAATTACTTACATAATCTTGTAACCATCTTGGCTACCTAAAAATTTGAAGCCCTCACAGCTACCTTACTTTGTGTAACCATCACAGTTACACTTGGAGTAACCATACGACCGACCTCCATCCTACTCATACCCAATGAATTTGAAGGAAATATAGGTCCCACCCTTCATCATAAACAATTCCCAATAACCAAAACATAATCATACAACATAAACAATAGCATAAAAACATTTCATTTGAATCTTATAAAACAGAATTTTAAAGAGGATTTTAGAAGAAGAGTCCCTTATAAACATCATATACATGAAGTGAGACTTAATAGAGTGGATGGAATAGATATATACTCTGTAAATACAAATAATGAAACATAATATAAACATAACCCATCACACAAACAATTTAAATAGCACATAAATTATAAAGTAGAAGGTTAACCCAAAGAATGGAAACCGGGTTAAGAATTACCTTACAACAATGTGATCGGTCGAATCATATGAACAGAACATAATAAATATCAATTGAATCAGTGAATAATATTAAAATAATTAGAATCATGCTATTTTATATATCAAATGATAGTACACATATTCCACATACAAGAAATAAGCGGCGAACGACTAAAATCTCACAAAAATGAAAGTGAGACGAGGAACCCCTTACAACTTTGTAACCAATTGATTCATATGACCCAAAAATTAATGATTGTCAAATGATAAATTTAATATCATAAAAATAAATATATTCATGAAATGAGACAATAATGGGCAGTATACATACACCATACAAAGTAATAATAGTGATTACGGAAATATCTCACAAAAATGGATGTGAGATGAAGAAACCCTTACCTCAATATTATCTTACATAAAACTTGTTAAAACCTCTTGTATAATGGTTAAAATACTGTTATTAGTACTTTAAAGAAACATGTTCATGTTTATAACATCTTATATGGTCATTTCATAACCTCATTTCACCCCTTATTTGTTAGTATTTTGTTCCTTGCATTATTTTGGGTGAGTTCTTTTGTGATTTTCACGATCGGTACATGATGAATCATTCTTTTTGATTGGAAGTGAAACTCTAGAATTGGAATGGATTAGTATTAACATATTTCCAGTACCATAATATATACCATTTATCACTTTGATTCTTTATATGATAATGAATTATAATTTAAAATATTAATTATATTCGTTTAGATCATTTAAGTGATTCTTTGAAAATAACAACCTCACTTAGTCTTATAAATTAGATCCATGAGTAAAAAATAAATACAGAACCATATGTGATTCATAAAACATATATTAAAACCTGGTTCAACCATATAAATGGTTTCATGACCATACTTGAAAGAATTAATGGAATGTGAAATTACATCGTCCATGATGTCGGTAATTCGACACATCACGGACAATGTTTTTATTCCTTAAATAAGTGAGAGAGGAGAGGAATAATGATTTTCAATTTTCCATAAACATGAAAACATCAAGAATATACATGATTATGGAGATTTCATGACTCTTGTATAATAGGGGGTGAAGAAAGAAGAAAAAGGAATCATGAAATAAAGAAAACATGAAAACTTTCTTACGAAAATTCGGCAGCCTAATGACGTCTCTTAAAATTTCATAAAAACAATATTGATGAGAGGAATTGAATATATCATCAATCATAAAAACTTTGGACAGTAACGGGAAATATTTAAGGAAATATCCAAACAAAAGACAAAGGGAATGGAAGAGAATAAAATAAAATGGAAGAAAAGAATGAAAATAAAAGAGGAAGTTTACCTCATGATCTCTTCTCCGTGAGATCCTTCATAAGGGCTTTGGTCTTGGTCTTTTGGTGAGACCAGCAGCTCTAGTACGTGGGGAAGAATTTTGGGGAGGTAATTTGGTAGAATTTAGACAATGCTCAAGGCTTGAGGGGAGTGGGAGGAAGAGGGGAGTGTGGGTGGTATTTATAGTGGAGGAGGGGAGGTATTTTAGATTAATTTAATCATTATTATAATATTTTTATCTAGACTATGAATAATCTCAAAACATGTGGCCCTAAATAGTGATAATATCATGTGATTTCGATGAAAGTGGCCTTGCATCACTTATGATGTCATAAATAGTGCATATTTACTTATAAATTGATTATACGGTATTTTATCGTATTTCACTATTCACCGAAAATTCAAGAGTTTCAGAAAAATACCAACAATTTACCCCTATAAATTTTCAATGTGTAGAATTCAAAAGTGAAATCCATTTTTCAAAAATAGTTTTCTAAATATTATTAATTTAATTTCTAAATAAGGTCACAGTTAATTCGAAAAATAACAATATTTAAGTGCAACTAGTTTTATGTGACATTGGAAAATTAATTAATATCCCATTATCTAATTGCCTTGGGAAAAAAATTAATAATAATATTTACTATTCATGAGGTCATATTACTATTCATATTACTATTCACAAGGGTATGTTACTATTCACCAAAAAAAAAAGTTTGTTCAATCAGACTCCAAATGACTTACTGAGAAAAACTCTAGTTGAACATTTCTTGAAATTCAAAACATAGAAGAGGATAAATTATAAAATTGAATTCTATATTTATTTCCAAAACCTTGGGGTGTTACATTATTCCCTCGTTAAAATAATTTCGTCCTCACAATTCATTTCATAACCACAAAATAAATCTCTCGGAATTTCTTACCACATCTCCCGTCGTAGAGGACCCTCATGTGTGTTTAGCGGAAAACCCTAATTGTTGCTCAACTCCTCTAGTTCTCTGACCCAGAAACACCTCAGACAGAAGGGGTTGAACTCTTGCATCGAACACTCGGGCTTCCAAAGGGACGCTCGAACAGTGAAATGTTTAGAAATGTCTGAATGGACCAACATACGAAGAACTCGTCGAACTATGTCTCGACTGAGAAAATCTAAGTCGTAGATAGTGTTTTACAAGCTAAAACTAAGGAGTTGGTACATGAAAGCTGCACAAAGGTTTCCCCCTAAAGCATCCTCATGAAAACATAACCTGGCCGTATAGTTTCTTCCTAGGGTGAAACATTGGAAAATCCCTTCGTGGTATTTCCCTCTTTTCCTATACTCAACCAATTGTGCCATGGATAAGCGGTAGTAAATGGAAGCATTCCCTTGGAAGGTACGGAGAATGTCCAGACTATTTGTCACTTTATATAGTTGCATACACGTTTTTCGAATGTTTTCGAGAGGTAGGTACCCTTCTTCACAGGTTTTGATTCCAATGATTTCTAGGATCACCATAGGAAGAGATAACATATGGGTTTTTTCCTTCCATCTGAAAATATATTATATAAGTTTACTTAGTGATACTCATTTAAAAGTATAACTGATGAAATGATAACAAAAAGATACGAAAACATGCTATATTTTTATGTAAACACTGGTTCAAAAATTAAAGCTGTGCATGGTTTCCCAAGTCCCCCAATACATGAATCCCCAAACTAGTTCAAAGATTTAAATCTCCCAAAACCATACACAACACAAAAAACACGTTACTCCAGAAGTCCCTTTACCAGAGACACCACCGATGCTAGGGTTCTGATGACCTCAGGAGAATTTCTAAGGTAGTATTCTGATGCTCTATTTCCTTAACCTAGACACACTCCAGGCAGCTAGAGTCAAAACTGTGCTTAAAGCACTCAGGCTTCCATAGAGAGGCACGCGAAGTGTGGAGGTTAGAAATTTCAGTGTGGACAAAATCCCTATAATTCCCACAGACCACATCATTCTTGAAGATAATGAGGTCGTAAAGTTGTCCATACACACTAAAACTCAGGATCTGAAATAGGTAGGTCGCTCGGTGGTCACCATCCAAAGAAGCTTCAAGTAATTTACCCACAGCTCGGTAGTTATCAGCCAGAGTGAAAGATAGAAAAAGATCTTCATGATACTTCCCTATATTCCTATATACAGAAAATTGTGCATATGCAATACGGTAATAGACCAGATTTCTTCCTTTGTAATGATGGAGAATGTTTGGATGATTTTATACCCTATGGAGTAGTTTACAAGTTAGACGTATGTTGGCATAGGGCTGGTCCTCTTCAGAGCATGTCTTGACAATTATAGTCTCTAACAACTAGGTAGGTAGTGATAAAATATTGGTTGGTTGACACATCTTCTATATAAAAAGTTATAGTAAATCAACATTCAGTATGGAAAATCCATTTTAAACCAAGTTATTGTTTTATATAAAAACATAAAAAAAAGAGCATACAAAATCATTCATTTAGACATGATTTATAAAACTCAAGAAATTACACAATCTCTTGATCCCTTTCACAAAACATTAGTATGGGATTCCTGACATCATTGGTGATGTCCCTCTACCTCCACCACCTAAGGAGGAAGGTTTTATTCAAATCTAGTCCCAGGGCAGAACAAAGCTCACGGGTCTCCTCTTCCCAAATACACTCTCGACAAATTAGATCATGGTTAAACCCAATCTCTCGTTTGATACATGTTGTTTTCCTCAGATATGGATGAGTAACATCATGTTCTACGACATCCTCTAGGATTTTTTTCATAAAGATATTTCGAACCACATCACATTTGAAGGATTCAATGAAAGATTCAAAGGCACAGAGGTCCCCAAGCATGCTGAAACTCAGGATTTGGTACATAAAGCCTGCGCGGTAGTCCAACTCCTTTGCAGCTTCTCCGAAAGCCATGATGGCCAACCATTTCTTATCCAGAGTAAAACACAGGAAGAGTCCCTCATAGTACTTCCCTTTCTTTTTATAATTCTCGAATAGTGCATTGGCCATTTGGTTATACAGAACTTCTGATCCCTGAAAGATTCAAAGGACATTTGAGTCATTCGAAACATTGTAAAGAAACATGCAGGATAGTCAGATGTTTCCAAAGGGTTCAAAGTCTTATGTACATGACTTCACAATTATAGTTTTGAGGATTTCCATGGGAAGGGACAAAACACTTGTACCTTCATTTTCCATCTGAAAATAAAAAAACATCACTGTTAGTATTGTTTAAGCAAGTTAATAATTGTACATTTCTGGTTTCTAGAGTTATTCAAGCCCAATACTATGAGGAAAATTTACATTAACTCCCTTATAATGGATTAAAAAAATGTGAATTATCCTAAGAATATCCCCCGAGAGTGTCGTAACCAAGAGTGAAGCAAGGCCTGTTGTCGTGTACCAGTTCCCGTTTGAGTCTAGCTCAAAGCAGTGTTTTTGGGTTTTACCCCTAGATACATCTGTGCCAGAGCCGCCTCTACCTGATCATATCCAGAAAAGGATGTATTTGATAGAAGGATTAACATATTATATTCCTTACCAAAATAACAGGATGATTTAGTACGTTTATCCTCATATATTATCTTAGGGCTTTGTTCCCTAATCTACGTTTTCTAAATCCAGTTTCCAAGTTTTCTACTAAATATTCCTCTGATACCAACTGTAAGGACCCGACCCCAGTTGCCTGGAGCCGGTGCCTTATTTGATTATGTTGGAATACATATAAGGAATACGAATCCCGAAGGACCGAGTAGTTTAGTATTATTGGAAACATGATACATACATATGTTTATTACAACTTGAAGGGAAACAAAAACACTATTTAAATCCACTAGAAACATCTCATCTCCTAGATTATACTTGTAAGTCATTCACAAATTACTTCTTTATATCCTGAGAAAATGAAACATAAGAAAGGGGTGAGCTCAAACGCTCAGTAGGAGTAAGAAATACAATGGAAGATAATATAAACATTAGACATGATGAATAATTGAGAACACATGCCTTTAATAATAAACGTGAAACATATTATGGCAGAAATATGAGCTAAACAAATAATTCCATAGTACATAATTATGGTTATTCTACTAGTCGAATAACCACATGAAACATGAGAAAATAAATATAATCATAGAGGTATCTTGGGGAATTACTTACATAGTCTTGTAACAATCTTGGCTACCTTAAAATTTGTAACCCTCACAGCTACCTTACATTGTGTAACCATCACAGTTACACTTGGAGTAACCAAACGGCCGACCTCCAACTTACTCATACCCAATACATTGGAGGGAAATATAGGTCCCACCCTTCATCATAAACAATTACCAACAACCAAAACATAATCCTACAACATAAACAATAGCATAAAATAATTTACATTGAATCTTATAAAACAGAATTTTAAAGAAAATTTTAGAAGAAAAGTCCTTTATAAACATAATATACTTGAAGTGAGACTTAATATAGTGGATGGAATAGGTATATACTCTGTAAATACACATAATTAAACATAATATAAACAGATCACATCACACAAACAATTTAAATAGCACATTTATTATAAAGTAGAAGGTTAACCCAATGAATTGAAATCGGGTTTAGAATTCCCTTACAACAATGTGATCGGTCGAATCATATGACCAGAACATAATAAATATCAATTGAATCATTGAATAATATGAATATAAAGAGAATAATTCTATTATATATATATATCAAATGATAGTACACATATTCCACATACCAGAAATAAGCGGCGAACGACTAAAATATCACAAAAATAAAAGTGAGACGAGGAACCCCTTAGAACATTGAAACCAATTGATTCGTATGACCCAAATTAATGATTGTCAAATGATAAATTGAATATCATAAAAATAAATATATTCATGATATGAGACAATAATGGGCGGTATACATACACCATACAATGTAATAATAGCATTTACAGAAATATCTCACAAAAATGGAAGTTAAATGAAGAAACCCTTACCTTAATCTTGTCTTACTTAAATCTTGTTAAAAACTCCTGTATAATGGTTAAAAGACTATTATTAGTATTTTAAAGAAACATGTTCATATTTATAACATCTTATATGGTCATTTCCTAGCCTCATTTCACCCTTATTTGTTGGTATTTTTTTTCTTAAATTATTTTGGGTGAGTTCTTTTGTGATTTTCACGATCGGTTCATGATGAATCATTCTTGTTGATTGGAAGTTAAACTCCAGAATTCGAATGGAGTAGTATTTAAATATTTCCAGTACCATAATTTAATCCATTTATCACATTGATGCTTTATATGATAATGACTTATAAGTTAAAATATTAATTATATTCGTCTAGATCATTTAAGTGATTCTTTGATAATAACAACCTCACTTAGTCTTATAAATTAGAACCATGAGTACAAAATAATTACAGAACCATATGTGATTCATAAAACAAATATTATAACATGGTTCAACCATATAAATGGCTTCATGACCATACTTGAAAGAATTAATGGAACGTGAAATTACATCGTCCACGATGTCGGTAATTCAACACATCACAGACAATGTTTTTATTCCTCAAATAAGTGAGAGAGGAGAGGAATAATGATTTGTATTTTTCCATAAACATGAAAACATCTAGAATATACATGATTCTGGAGATTTCATGCCTCTTGGATAAGAGGGGGTGAATAATGAAGAGAAATTAATCATGAAATAAAGAAAACATGAGAAATTTCTTACGAAATTTCGGCAGCCTAACAACATCTGTTAAAATTTCATAAAAACAAGATTGATGAGAGGAATGGAATATATCATCAATCATACAAACATTGGACAGTAAGGGGAAATATTTAATTAAATATCCCAACAAAATACAAGGGGAAAGGAAGAGAATAACATAAAATGGAAGAAAAGAATATAAATGAAAGAGGATGTTTACCTCTTGATCTCTTCTCCTTGAGATCCTCCTTAAGGGCTTTGGTCTTGGTCTTTTGGTGAGACCAGAAGCTCTAGGATGTGGGGAAGAAGATTAGGGAGGGAATTTGGAAGAATTTAGACAATTCTCAAGGCTGGAGAGGTGTGGGAGGAAGATGGGAGTGAGGGTGGCATTTATAGTGTAGGAGGGGAGGTATTTTAGTTTATTTTAATCATTATTATAATATTTTTATCAAGACTATGAATAATCTAAAAACAAGTGTCCCTAAATAGTGATAATATCATGTGATTTCGAATAAAGTGGCCTTGCATCACTTATGATGTCATAAATAGTGCATATTTACGGATAAATTGATTATACGGTATTTTATCGTATTTCACTATTCACTGAAAATTCAAGAGTTTCAGAAAAATACCAAAAAATTACCCCTACCATTTTTTGACGTGTAGAATTCAAAAGTGAAATCCATTTTTCAAAAATAATTTTCTAAATATTATTGAATTGATTTCTAAATAAGGTCACAGTTTATTCAAAAAATAACAATATTTAAGTGCAACTAGTTTTATGCGACATTGGAAAATTAATTAAGATCCCATTATCCTATTGCCTTGGGAAAATAAAATAATAATAATATTTACTATTCATGAGGTCATATTACTATTCATATTAATATTCATATTACTATTCATAAGGTTATGTTACTATTCACCAAAAAAAAAGTTTGTTCTATAAGACTACAAATGACTTACTGAGCACAACTCTAGATGAACTTTTCTTGAAATTCAAAACATAGAAGAGGATAGATTATAAAATTGAATTCTATATTTATTTCCAAAACCATGGGGTGTTACATAGATCATGTTGATGATAAAGGTTAAATCTATTCTACATATAAACATTATGTTTTGGTGAGAAAAATTACTTCCAAGGGATTGAAGAAAAAAAGAAAAAGAAAAATAGGAGGCAACAACAGAAGTAGAATAGAGGACCCCTCCTGAACAAGAGGAAACATCTCCCACAAACAGTGAATGTTGTGTACTAGAACTGGTAAGGGATGGGTAACACACCTATAGTGACATCCATAAATAATTTTATTAACACCAACAAACGAATTCTAGTTAAAATTTTCAAAATAAAAAACAGTTTAAAAAATTTACTGACCTTTAAATTGGATTTCATTGGGTACAATATTATTTCATATAATGCCAATGAGAACATTATGGATCCTTTTGGCTATATAAGTATGATAATGTCCCAATTCCCTCTCAATATAAGATCCCCCATATTATTTTTACCTCCATTATTATGCGTGGGACCATTATTAGTCTGGAATTTGTGTATGAGTCCTCCTATAATTTTGGGAAGAGTGACATATGGAGACATTTTTACATGATAGAATATTAACTAAATCGTAACAAGAAAATTATGCATAAATCTAATTCATGTTTTTATCCAAATTAGAATCTCAGATTAAAATTATTTAATATTTATTCAAATAAATTCTATTATTACATTAATAGATACAATTTTGTTGACGTACTTATTGTAGGTCAAAACATCAACTTAGTAAGATACATTATTTTGGAAGGTATTCAATGAAATCGGACTACTGTTTATATCGTTTTGTTGATAATAAATCCCCTATTGGTTTTTGTATATTTTAACTACCCTATAATCACATATATTGTAATCCAATTATTGGTTAGTTTCAAATGATCTCAAGGAGGTCTATCCCTATACCATTTATGTTAAATAATGCATGGCTCACTATACTAGGTTCTTGGGAAGATTCCCTTAATAGCCATAATCGTGAGAATAGGGGTGGCCATATGCAAGATCACTATGGGAAACTTAAGAGGGTTCAAAAACTTCTACATGAATGGAATATGTGTTACTATTCTAGACTGAATGATGACGTCATGGAGCATGAAAACCATCATACTAGCATCTATGATTGAAACCAAAATCAACATATTCCATATAAATAAGTGATTGAACTCCATTATAAATTTGACTATTTATATGTTCTTAAAGAAAACATATCTTGATGTTATTATAACATCAAATTTATAAAATATGGTAACAAAAATTCATAAACATTTTCATCATTTTCATAATGGAAAATGGCCATAAGTGGGGTAAATAAAATATAAATTTAGGATAGACTCTTCACTAATAAAAATATCATAGAAATAAGAGATTTGGATTATATTCAATGGTTTTATGGTGATTATGATAGGGGGACCAACCATCATCTTACTAACCGCATTCCATCATGAGTTCATGAATACCAAAATCAGACCAAAATAGGGGTCCCTTTCAAAGATGAAATAATGTGCACTCTTTTCCTGTTGAATATAAAAAATTCTACGGGGCCTAATGGATTTTGTTTCAAGTTCTTTACATTTTACTGGGTCATTATGGATTAATAAATTATAAGTGTTTGTTTGGAACTCTTAATTATTTCATAAATTCCTAACCATACCAACTCCAACTTCATTGTTTTTATTCTAATTATAGAATATAAAATAGAAATTTGTGATTTTAGTCCCATTGTAGTTGGAAACTTGATTCCCAAAATTAACATAAAAATCATATAATTGTAAATATGGTGAATTTTTTGGAATTTCCTCATCCTTAATTAGTCTGGTTTTTTCCTGGTAGTAGAATTCAAAATATTATGTTCACAACTTATGAATAATTTAACTATATAAATTTGATATTGATAAATTGAAATATTGTTATAAAGCATGATATATCAAAGGTAATTGGTATTATAATATTTAAATTCATTCATGATGTTCATAAAAGTAATGGCTTCTTTAGTGATCTGATTTTTATGATTGATTATATTTAATAATGTGAATGGGTTTCTATCCTTATCAATGGATCTCTAAGAGGGTTTTTTTAAATGCCCCAATGAATTTAGACTAAGACACCCTCTCTCATCCATACTCTTTTCCATCATTAATGTCTACTTGAGAAGATTCATATATGACTTTTAACTTCTTGGGAAGTATATAAAAATGAGATCTAGAGGAATATTATCATAACCATAAAATATATTGTACATAGATAATATTCTCTTATTTGGATAGTCCCATAAGTGGTTTATAAAAAGAATTAAAATTATAGGTCATCAATATGATAATGTAAAAGTACAATCTATAAGTTGAAATAAGTCCTTCATTTTAAATCAAAATGATTTTTTGTCTATAAAAAATTAGAATTTCAAGGATAGTTGATGTGAAGGGGAGTCCATTTACATTTGAATACATTATGGTTCCTTTATTAAAGTAATAACTTAAGAATCATTATATTTAAAACACATGATCAATGATTCTTGAACAAATTTCTAGTAGTAAGGGAATAATCATGTCCTAGGAAGGAAAAAGTGTCCTAGTCAACTCAATTATAAGATCAATGTGTCTCTATACCTTCTCAATAAATAAATTTCTGGTAATAATAATCAAATGTATTCATGTCATGATCCAGAACATTTTTTGGATGGGACGAGTCCATGAGGGGAAATTTGGCTCCTTTACATGGTAAAAATGTACCTAGCCCATTGATATTGGATACCCCAACATCAGAGATACTAGAAAATGAAATGAGGTTGTTCTCACAATGTTCATATAGAACATCATGAAATCCATAGATGAGGCTCTTCAGTTCCTTGATGACAATAAAACATCAAAACAGAGAAATGGATTGTCCTTCTATTATTATTCAATAATTTAGATGGCACATATTTGCACATTTTATGACATTATTTGATATTTTAGGTGGATGGTATATGAGAAATCCACCATGAAATACTAGGATATTCTATGGAAAGAAATACACCAAACAGTGTGTATCACAATGATGTATATTATGTAGCCGATGTTAATTTCATACCCATAAAATAATATTAATGATATATATAGCCACCGAAATCCTCAGCTAATCATTAAGATAAATATCTATGTTTTTACAGATTAGTACACCCTCATCTAGACGACACAACATTATAAATGAGAAATTTACATTGTATGATATTTTTTAATTTTTCTGATAATGTTCATTTTTTAACTAATAGTGAAAAATACTATATTTCAATTCCAAACTGCATTTTAATATAATTTATTTATAAAGTTATATTGTCTTTTTAATTGGTTTTAAAGTGTAATTATGTTATATTTTTACCATTTAATCCACTTTTTTCATTTTAAGTAATTTCACTTTGAAATTGGACATATATAAATATCAATCTTTTGATAGTTATTATTTCTTAAAAACACACTTTTCGTTTTGACAATATGAATTAATTTTAAATTTATTTGTGCCACTTATATGTTTAAAATTTTGAAAAATGGATTCAATTTTTGAAATCTAAAGTTCCAAATTGTGTAAATAGGTAACTTTTATATTTATAAATTATGAATATTTACGCAGTAATATTTTATTTACCATCTTTAAAGGGTAAATCTGGAAAATAAGGGTAAAAAATAACATTATAATATTATTAAATTATCTTCACTTGTGTCTTAATCCTATTGGTTGATAAATTTCTGAACATGGTCATCCTTGGGTCTATTTTGGGACCCCATGGAGCCACATGGGAGTGAAAATGTAGTTTATATTATTTAATTAAATGTAAAGACAAAAATGACATAAACATATATATTTTAGTAAATAACTTTTTACATGGGGATATATATGATATCACATAGACTATAAATATTAATTTGAAAGATAAATATATTTCCTATATCATGGTATGTTTTTTATAATTTTTAGACATCATATTTATAAAAATTTTAATCAAACAATATTGATGCAGTGATTACCTCATTAATGAATGATTTAAATAAATAAGATTATAATGATTAAAAAAATATCTAAAACCTGTCCAATTATTATTGGATGATTTTGTTTCTAACATTATTCATTGTTTATTATTCTTTAATGAGTTTGACATTTTCAATCATTCTTAAAGAGCCCCTCCCCCCATATAAAAAGCCCTCACATCTAACCCATTACTCACACCTATAAAAACCATTGGATCATCCAAAAAATTCCCAATTAAGCTCAATAAATCCCTCTCTTCCTCCTAGAAGACTTACCATATAAAGAATGCAATTCATGTAATCCTTTTGGTTCAAGCCAAAGGGAGATACTCGATAAAAAGGTAATGTCTTCTCTTAAGTTCTTTTCATTTATTTTAATTCTCCAACCTCCTAAACTATTTTTATTCCATTGTTTTATAACCAAATAAAATATCCCAAAAATACTAGGCTGTTGTTCTTCTAACTACACTTACACACACATCCATCTAATGGTTAAGAACAAACTATTTCTGTGGACAGTGAACTAATGTCTGACAAAATGATGATTGTTCAATCCTCTATTACAACCTCTTCTGGTGGAAATTATGATGGAACTATATTTATATATGATATATATTATGTTTATTATTTATTTATTCCTATGTATTTTTCATTTATAGAATACCTTTATGTTTTCCATTATGGGTAAACGTGATAACTTCATTTGAGAAGTGCGGACTACCGCCCCTCAATGTTATACTACTCATTCATGCCACATGTGTAACATATGAAGGATGGAGTTATGAAATTATATATTATATTATACTTTAATGATAATATACCTATGAATAATTATGTTTTCATTCCATTAAAATAATAAATAGAAATTAATGTAGCGTTCTTGTGTATGTACGACTTACTAACTCCATGAACAATGCATTTCATTTACAATCTCCAAATGTTATGTACTATTATAAATACATATATATACTTGATATATATTATTTTTATTATATTTAAATAATTAATATAATTATGGAGATAATGGTCTTCTGACCACATGAAAAAACTTGTGATTATATGAAGTTCATTTTTTACTCAAGTATCAAATATCAACAAAACAACTGTTATTAACTTAAGTAATTTCATAATGTTTATAAGATAGTAATAATTGATATAAAAGGAATCATAAACTTCAAAAAGGTTCTTCGAAATGTAGAAATTAACATTATTTTATTATTCATGAGATTAAATAACGGACGGGTTAAGTCGAAAATGAGGTAAGGGAACTTATTAACCAAATTTAGGTTCTTTGGGTTGATATTCTTTTTCATGTTTATATTATTATTTGATAATGTGAGAAATAAATTTTTATATATTATCATGTATTTATACTTTCTACACATAATATATCTATTTTATTTTCAAATTATCTTTTTAAGGGACTTCGTCTCAATCTCCATTCATTGAGGCATATTTTGATAATATATATTTTTTTCAATTTATATAGTGTATAATAAAACAAATTGAATTTTCCATTCATTCAAAGGGAATATTTTTTCAATCATTAATTTTACTAAATGGGAAAATAAATGTTTTTAATGTTTTCAGTGACAATGACCTCTCTGCCACCATAATCGTCAGTTGGCTTCCACTATAAGCCTTAATATTTTAAGTGGAAAAGAAATACCTTATTTTTCTTTTTGCTGTTATAGTATTGAAAATGGTTTTTGAAATGGATTGATTATTTCAATATCTTGAAATTATTTCTTGTTATTTCAAATGAAATGTTATTATTGAAATTTTAATATATGTAATAATTCATGTGTTATGATTTTATTATAGTACATGAACATTTTAGGGGTAGTTAGATGATAAACCAAATGACGGGTGGTGCTGTGATAAACCAGGACGGGTGGTTGCGTTATAACCTCCAATGCATTGGTTATGTAAGTCGTCTGTATAGCAATTCCATTTAGTGATACTTGTGGAAGTTGATCATATGGTTATTCCATTTAAGTATGTTTATGTCCTAGGATACCATTATATGTTATGTGTTCTTTCTGTGGGTTTTTTGGTAATATTTTGGTTACAAAATGGTATGTAATGATATTTTATTCAGTGAAGAGTATTTACTACTTCATAAAGGCTAAAATTAGTACTTAGGATTCAATACTCATGGTTTACATGTTTTTTTGAAAAACTAACATTTTTCTATCTTTTGTATCCCTTAATGAGTTTTTTGTGCTCATTCCATGTTTTTTAAATGTATTTCATAGGTCATAAAGTGGAATACGGTCAATGATGGGATAAATAAAATGTAATGTTGTCTAATACATGGAAATAGACATGCAAATTTTTTTATGATTTTTTATTTAATGAAAAAATAGAAACTTGGTATAAGCGACTACTTTGTAATTTTTGAGATTTAATGTAATAGTTATGGCCTAACTCTCTAAAACTATAAACCTGAAATGATCCTCAGTGCGAATTATTCATTTAATTCAATATTATTTAATGTTTTAAGGTCAGGTCCTTATAGTTGGTATTAGGTGGAGGTTTAGATAAATATAATGGTTAGGGTGTTACTTAAGCATTAGTGGCATAACCATAATTGTCTGAAAATTAGAAAGGGGAATAGTTTTTTAGATAAATTGAATGAGTTTATGATAACCTAAATAAGTATATCATTGTATTTACCCTCCTCATAAGATATTATATTATTATTTTACTAAAAAACATACTCTGACCTTTTTGGTTTTAGTAAATGACTGGATCTATTGGGCCCCAAAGTAACATTGGATGTGAGGAAAACTGTGAAGGTTTTGTAAATGGAAGAGTTAATGAATTGAGAGCTACAATGAGAACTCTTGAGGTTATTCTCAACCAACTATCTGGAGTCATGATTGACCACATAAACCTTGTTGATTTTTATAAGGAATCATATAATATAGAAATAAATCCCTATAGATGTTCATGTAATAATCATAAGGGTTAGTATATTAAAAAACCTATGTGTCATGGATGTGGAATGAAACACCAAGGAAAATGATTAAAAGGGATGGGAAGATTCAATAGATGTGGAAATTAAGGTCATAATGTATGAAATTGACATGGAAAAAGGAATCAACCAGTTGACTCTAGGAAAGGGAATGGATTTCTTTCTGAGGGATCAATTGAATGTATTAAATGTTGTGTCCATGGTCATTATACAAATAGATATCCTATGTAGAAGGTTCGGGAATGAGATCACCAGGATTGTACAAATATGACTTTAACAATACCTAATTCCATTCCAATTGAGGATGAGGAAATTTAAAATGACCAATAAAAGTTATATATTATTCATTAACTGATGTTTTGACATTATTGAATCATAGGATATGATTCGTGATTTTTTTAAGGAAATAAGTATTTAGGAATAAGTTGTAAAAGAATGGTTAATGGATCATGATTATCGTTTAATGAGTAATAATTAATCATATATGGGATTTAAGAGTTATGGAAGGTTTTAGGATGATGAAATTATTAAAATTACTAAACCTATTTTGATGATTGGATTACATCGATGACTTCTTCTAGTATATGATCCCCTAAAGTTTGATATATGAAAATTATAATCAAGGAATAATTTCCTTATATTTAGTTGATATAGTTATAAATAACCATCTGGGTTTATATGATCCTGGAATTTTTGACAGTTATATGTTCTTACTTTTGGGATGAAAATGCTAGGTATGAGAAAAAATTTGTGGTTAAAATATGTTATGGTTATTTTTGAGGTATTTATCTCATTTTTTAGAATGAAATAATATTATATAATTTGTGAAAAAATGGAAAAAACGTAGACCACGTGACAACCCATCATGTCAGACAAAGCTGCCAGAATCGAACCCACAACCAAAGTGCTATTGGGATTTATCACCTACCACTTGACTAAGTGATGTCCATGGTTCATATAATCTATTATTTTTAGTTAAATAATTGTATGGATCAAGAATAAGATGATATTGGAAAATTATGTTTTATCAAATTTATATCTTTAGTGTATGAAAATGATTTGGTGATTAAGTGATAAAGGTTATTTTAGAAGATGTTATCTATTTTGGGGAAACACTAAATGACTATGGAAAATAGAATACTATGGGATTTCAATTGAAGGGTAATGGTGGAATTTTATTTTGAAGAATTTATGTGTTTATTGTAGACTTATATGCATTTTGGGTTATTTATAGAAATGATTAACCTTATATACAGAATATTTGATTAGGTTAATTACTCTTTGGTATGAGACATTAAGAGTAGTCAATTTTATTTGGAGTAAATGTTAAATTTAGTATGGATTACTATGTGATTAAATTTTTCTGAGTTTTAGATATCAATATTAGCTTGGATTATATACTAGGATTTTAAGGACAATTGTGTATTAAATGGTCTTTGTTAAACATGGGGTACTATTTCATGAATTTTGGAGATTAAGAGTACAATTTCTTCATATAAAGGATTATCAATTTTGGGGATTATCCGATCTTGTATTAACACTTTAGGTTTTGGTTAATGTATAAATACAAGAGAAATATATAGTTATTCTTTTTTGGATTATGTGATTCTCTAGATGTTGATTCTAGTGCTTCATTGTGACCATGTCATCTTGAATACTCATCATTGGAGAAAAAAAATGAGTATGTTGTTGGAATTTAGTAAATGATGAATGTCTATAAGACATGTATGTATGGTTCGTTATGTTTTTAGTTAAGCTCATAAATAAATTCCTCAAAATTTTGAAATGTAGCATAAAACAGAAATGTTGTCTATTATTATTTTCTACTGGGGAATAAAAGACAGTTTAACCCATCACAAGTTTGTGATTTTCTGGTGGTTAACATTCTCCTAATCATTTTCTCTATCACTCTTCATCAGAACCTGACAGTTTGTTTTTCCAATATATCCATGTTTTCATGAAATCCTAGTATGTTTTATATTGGGTGACCTCTGTAATTATCTTTATTTTTTTTAACGTTATATATTTGTTTTACTCTTTTTCTGATGTGGGACATTCAATGATGTTTCTAATCCCAATTTTGAAATTGGGAATACGCAATTTCCAAAATGCGGAAGGATGTAACATCCCAAGTAAATAAAGAATATAAAATTATAATACTTATTAATAGTTGTTAATTAAATATTTATTTTTACTTAATGGGTATTTTATTTTTGATGGCATCACCAATACACAATGACAGGTTTCTTTGAAATCATATGTTGCACACAATGTTGGGTCATACTGAAAAATAATAACATAATATTATTTTAAATGGTAATTAATGCCTAGCCATTGTATTAGAGAGAATGGACATAACTAACTACAATACAAATATATATGTTTTTTAAATGTGCTTATATTTATTCTATAAATTTTAGAAGCTTAAAATAAGAAAGAATATAATTTTAAGCATAAATACTCTAATATTCACTAAATGATCAATTTATCACCTTTTGATGGTGATCCCTATTTAAATCTTGTTTTGGTAACTTTTTTATTATCAATTTAAAAATATAATATTATTATTTAGAATTGGGATATCAAAATATACTTTGGACATAATTTTTTCATTTTTCTGATAATGTTCATTTTTATGAATATTGAAAAATACTGTATTTTAATTCAAAACTGCATTTTAATATAATTTATATATAAGTTTATATTATAGTTTTAATTGGTTTTAATGTGTAATTAAATTATCATTTTACCATTTGATCCAATTTTGTCCATTTAAAGTAATTTTACTTTGAAATTTGACATAAATAAGTGTCAATCTTTTGATAGTTATTATTTCTTAAAAACACATTTTTTTTGACAGTGAGAATTATTTTTAAATTTATTTCTACCACTTTTTGTTTTAAATTTGAAATAATGGATTCAATTATTGAAATCAGTTGGTCCAAATTTCATAAAAAGGTATCTTTTATTTTTATACATTATGAATATTTACTTTGGTAATATTTTATTTACCTCGGTTAAAAGGTAAATCTGGTGAATATGGGTAAAAAAGTAATATTATAATAATATTAAATTACCCTAACATATGTCCTAATCTTATTGGTTAATAAATATCCGGCCATGGGTATCCTTGGGTTGATTTTGGTACCCCATAGAGCCACTTGGGAGTGATAATGACACATTATATTAATTAATATAAAGTAATGACAAATATTACATAATCATATATCTTTTAGTAAATCAATTTTTACATGGGGTTATATAAATTATATCTTGAACTATAAATATTAATTTGAAATATACAAATATTTCATACATCATGGTAATTTTTATTTATTTTTAGACATCAAATAAATAAAAAGTTTAATGACAAAATAATGATGCAGTGTTTACCTCATTAATTAATGATTTAAAAAAATAAGATAATAAAAATTAAACAAATATTAAAACCTATCCAATTCATATGTGTTGATTTTATTTCGAACATTAGTCATCTTATCTTCAATTTTAATTAGTCTGGGAATATTTTAAACTGATGTTAAATTTATAATAAAATATCATTTTCAAACATTCCTAAAGAGCCCCTCCTCCCCTTATAAAAATCCATCACCTCTAACCCATTACTCAAACCTCTCAATAACCTGGGGTCTTTTAAAAACAACCAAATTAATCTCCCTACATCCCTATCTTCCTCCTATAAGGCTTCACCTAGGCAGAAGGCAATTCATGTAATCCTTTTGGTTCAACCCAAAGGGAGATACCCGATTTAAAGGTAATGTATTCTCTTAAGTTATTTTCTTTGATTTTACAAATTCAACCCACTAAAATATTTTTATTCACTTATATTATAAGAAAAATAGTATCCTCAAAATGTTAGTTTGTAGTTATTCAAAATTCACTTACACACACCTACATCTAATGGGTAAAGAACATTCTGTTTCTGTGGACAGAAATCTACTGCCTCACAAAACGATGATTATTCAATATTCTCCTACCACCTCTTATGGAGGCCATTATGATGGAACTATATATATATATGATTTATATTATGTTTATGATTTCTTTATACATTTTTATTTTTCATTTATATAATACCTTTATGGTGTCAATTATGGATAACGTGATAATTTCATTTGAGGAGGTGCGGACTTCCGCCCCCTCAAAGTGATATGACTCTTTCATGCCATACATGGAACATATTAAGGTTGGAGTTACTGAAATTATATATGAAATTATACTCTAATTACAATAATACTTTGTATATTTATGTTTTCATTCCATTAAAATTCGAAATATAAATGAGATTAGAATTCTTGGGCATGTACGAGTTACTGTCTCCATGAACAATGCATTTCATTTCTTACCTCCAAATGTTATGTACTATTATAAATACATATATTTATATATATACTGGATATATTTATATATGATATATATATGATATATAAATCAATAATATCATTATTTATATAATGGAATTTTGACCACATGAACAACTTATAATTATATGAAGTTCATTTTTGACTCATGTACCAAATATCGACAAAATAACCGTTATTAACTTAAATTATTGCATAATGTTTGTAACATGGTAATAATTGATATATAAGATATAATAAACTTAAAAAAGGTACTTAAGAAAGTATAAATTATCTTAATTTTATTATTAAGGATATCAAAGAACAAACAGGTCATTTCGGATACGTGGTAAGGGAACCTTTTAACCCAATTTCTGTTATTTGTGTTGATATTTTCTTTCTTTTTTATGTCATTGTTTGATTATGTAAGAAATTAATTTTTATATATTATCATGTATTTATAAATTTTACACATAATAGATCTGTTTTATTTAAAAATTATATTTTTAATGGACTTCATCTCATTCTCCTTTCATTGAGTCATATTTTGATAATATATATTTTCTTCTTTTATATGGTGTATAATAATACCCTATTACATTTTCTTTCATCTGAAGGGAATCCTTTTTCTATGATGAATTTTACTAAACAAAAAAAGAGATGTTTTTTGATGTTTCAATTACAATGGCCTCTCTACCACCATAATTTTTAGTTGGATTCCTATATAAGCCTTTATGTTTTAAGAGGAAAAAATATGTTATTCTTTTTGTGGGTGTTTTGGTATGGAAAATAGTTTTTGAAATGGATTTATTGTTTCAATATCTTGAAATTATTTATTTTTTATTTATAATTAAATGTTATTAGTTAAATTTTTTTATTTCCAATATTTTATGTGTAATTATTTATTATGGTACATGGACATTTGACGGGTGATTACGTGATAAAACATATGATGGTTTGTGTCGTGATAAACCAAGAAGGGTGGTTACATTATAACCTCCAATGCATTGGGTGTGGATGTCGTCCATATAGAAATTCCATTTAGTGATATTTATGGATGTCGATCGTATAGTTATTTCATTTAAGTATGTATATGTCCCAAGTTACCTTTATATTGTATGTGTTATTTATATGGGTGTATGGTTATATTTTGGTTACAAAAGGGTAAGCAATGATATTTTATTCAGTGAAGAGTATTTAATACTTCATAAAGGTGAAAAGTATTACATATGATAACGTATTCATGGTTTACTTGTTTTTTTGAAAAAATAACAATTTTCCTTCTTTTGTATCCCTTACTGAACTTTTTCTTCTCAACCAATGTTTTGGAAATGATTTTCACAGTACATAAAGTGGAATAGGATAAATGATGGGATCAATAAAAATTCATGCTATCTAAACATGGAACTAGACATGGTTCTTTTTTTCAAGAGTTTTTATTTTATTAAAAAATTTAAACTGAGTAGAAGTGACTACTTTTTAGTTTATGATATGTAATGTAATAGTTATGGCCTAACTCTCTAAAACTATAATCCTGAAAAAATCCTCAATGTAAATTATTCATTTAATTCAAGATTTTGTAATTTTTTAAGGCCAGGTCCTTATAATATGGATTCACACTCTACCTCGAATATTCATATAGGTTCCCCGATGAATGTTCATTATGATTTAAGTATCATTCTTTATCGTAGTATAATTGGTAGGGCCGAATGATATGTTGTAATGATGATCATTTTCTAGATTCTACTGATAACAATGTGGGTCAATTTCAATTTACAAAACATAGAATCTAGGGCCCTAGTCCATTCTTGGTGTGGAGGAATAATCAATAAATGTTGGGGATTCATCAAGGGGTTCATCAATATTACATTGGAATGGATTCATATTTGAGGTGGAGCCTAGGGTTATGATTATGGATATTCAACATTTTGTCCTTTATGGATAGACTTATCGGTGGATATAATTGTATTCATCAGTTTTTTGGGACTTTGAGGAGTATATCCAAGGATATAACATGGGAAATCATTCCCTTTGGAATTATATTAATGTAGGATGCCACATATATAAAATGAAATCTAGCAAATATATATAGGGAGGCCTACGAGTTGTGAGAGGTATTATCAAATAAAAAAGAATAATATATATCGATGTGTCCCTTTTTGACCCTATCATTCTACTTTACATTAGGAGATACAGATATGAGGGGTGAAATTCACACCAGGATTTTTAATTCATCCCAATAATGTATTTTATTTTATTTTTATCATTATTTTATTACTCTCTAGAAATAATTTTATCTTGATCAAGGATCCAGCTTATATAATCCACATATAATTTCATATGTATGTGGTGATGGTTATCATGATATGATTATAAAAAATTATTAAAAGATTTATTATTCTAAGCTTGTTTGAATATTTACTACTCTATGTTGTGAAAATTTTTATACAGTCTATTTATATTCATTATTTTCACAAAATATTTCATCCTTAAGTTTTATTTACATTGAATAATGTATACGAATTAGGAGAAAAGGCTTATACTACCTCAAATATCTTAGAACAATCAAAATGAAAGGATTAATTAATGGTATTGTTACTCTACAATTACCCAAATAACATGTCACTGACCCATTTCAAATAGGAAAAAATATATTTTCTCTTTAAAACTGATGAAAATTTTACAAACATCACAACCCCTATAGTTAGTTCAGATTGAATAGTTTGGACCTTATAGGGTTTCTATCATAAATGTGAAGTAATGAACTAGTGGTATTGTAGATGAGTATTTTAAATACACTATTGTAATATTTCTATATTATAAAAGTGACGATTATTCATAATTTGGAAAATATGAGAAATCTGTAGAAAATATTAGAGCTTTTACTTTGATGACATTAAAAATTGATCAAATATATGATTAGGAAAATAATGAATTTGTATATTTATGGTCACAACATATCCACAATCTTAATTTTTTATTCTTCGTGGACTCCACAACCGAATGATTTTAATGCAAGAAATAATATTACTCATTAAATGATTTCATAGACTTTGATTAATGGGTATAAGCTAGTTATTTATTTGTTGGTATAATCTAACAATACTTCTTTATATGTTGTCAACATGGTTCTTTTTAGACTACTGTTAATAAATACCACATATGAATTAAAAAATGGATGAAAAACCAAAGTTAATTTCATCAATGTTTTTGAATGTAATGCCATTATACAAAATAAAAAGGATAATTTAGATTAGTTTTTATTAAAAATAAATGAACTATTTTTCCTTGTTTTCTAAACCTATATTTAATCATATATGGTTTTTAATAATTAATGAAATTTTTTGGACGATTATGTACATGTACAGTTTGATGAATCATATCCACATGAACATTTAAATTATTCAAAAAACCAAGAAGATGATCTTTCAAATGCTAATATCAATACCTCTAACAAGCTTGGTGATGTTTATGTGAAATGTGTTGTAGAAAAATCACCTAGTATAGAAGAGCTATTTGAAATAAAGCCTGATGAAATAATTTAGCTACCAAGTAATTATATCTCTAAACCAATAATGATTCATATGGATAAACCCTAATACATTGTATTTGATGATCTATATATAAGAACACAAACATTATATTCTTTTAGACACTAGGTCAAAAAAATCCTCAAAATCACAACATGAACAGTAGAAAATCAATGTATAAATAATGGATGAATTGTAGAAAATTTATGTGAAACATGAGTTAAATCATTTTGAAATATACAACGTAAATGAACTAGAAAAAAGGCTCAATGAAATATTTAACATGGGAAAATGTGGGTTTTTTGGAACCAAAGGATATGTTATAGAATAATAATTATAAATAAATATAGATTGGTGGAACACGGATGTAATCAGGAGGATGGTTTTTAATATGAAAATAAATTTTCACTTTTATCAAGGGATGAATATATGAAAATGATTCATTCATGTGAAACAAATTTAAGTTTCAAAACATATCTAATAGATGTAAATAGTGTATTTTTTTTCTATGATCACATTTGTTATAACAACACTGAAAGGGGTGGGGTGAATCCGTGTAATAGCCCTGAACCTATACTTCTAGATTCGTTGATGAAAACATAATGATTATAATAATATATTTGATACTAATAAATGTGAACCAATTGATTCCATCCAATCCTTATGACATCAAATGTAAATAATTGGTCACCTTCACACCCTAGTTCCTTAAATTTTTATGTTTTATAAAATTAGTACAAACACTTAACAACATGGATTCATAAACCACTAGGAAAAAAAGATTAAAATTATATTCCACAAAACCTATCATTTTTTTATTTCATAATAGGTCATCAATATATTCAATTTTGAATACATATAGATATAATTCATTTAAAATCATTTCTAATAATGTTGGGAAAAAGAAACAATAGAAGGGGAAACTCAAATGGTTTGTATAGTAAAATATGTGGGATTTCCATGAGAATTTATATATTATATGAGAAAAAGGGTATATGAAAATGATATTGTAATTTTAAATCAGTAACCTACAAATCAAGAATCTGAAGCATGAGTGATGAAATTAATTCTGGTAGTTCATAATATGAGTCATAAAAGTAGAAAATAACATGTTCCATGAGAACATAACATATAATTATGTCAACAAATAGTGGATCACACGCAATTATGTTCAGAAAATGTTGTTTTCAGTAATACATAATGTTTTTTTTAATGGGGAGTGTGTTGAGTACAATACTCTATCTCTTTATGACAATTTTGGTGCCTCAAAATTACCCCTAATTATTTTCTTATGATTTTATTAGTTAATTATTTTTCAATAATTTATTATAAATTATATTTTTTTTGGACGAAATTTTTACATTCATGAATAATGAGAATTAATTTATAAGGTATTTTCATTTAGCATGTTCCGGAAACACTATCCATACCCTACTTATTCAGGATCTTCATTAGTGTTTTCTGGGAACACTATTCATATCCTACGTGGGGAAACGTAGCGTAAGGATAAAATAAAGTGTATTCCTTATGAGATAAGTGAGAAGTATGGTTAATCAATTATATGTTATCGGCAAAGTATGAAAAAGAACCCTATGATAGAAAGGAACCCTACGGTTGGGATATCAGAGAAGTATGGAAGTAGAACTATATGTAAGTATTAAATGTTAAGTTTGTTTCTAAAAAGTATGTTTCATCAACATTACATTTTTAAACAACCATACGTTCATGTAAAAGTATGGATCATGTTAAACTATGGATCTTTTTCAGTACATTTGAAAGTTGAAGAGAAATGTATGGATGACTAACCCTATGTTTATGATCAACCTTACGTTTGAAGAAAGTGACATAAACCTTAGGTTTTTTAATCTACCATAAGTTATCAACACTATTTTTGAAGACTATGTCATCAAAATTATATTCATGGGATGCATACCATACAACTCAACCATACATTTGGCGTCATAGAATTTAATGTCTATATTATTATGCAACGGTCAGCAAGATAATTACTATGCAGATTTCAAGCCGGATTTCAAGAAGATTTTAAAGTGCTACTTTGACTGTTTCAAAGTCGTTTTATCAATTGTTTAAAGATCTAATTCAATGGAGATTTTTATGCCAAGTCATCTGGGAAGTTACGACTGCTCTGTAAATTCAAATGTTTTAATGTCGCGAGTCAAAAGGCGACATTTGTTGATATAAATTTTTAGGATAAGTACTTATTGTTTATATATGAATATGAGTTTTTTTAAAAGAATAATGGTTTTATGTGATCTCTTGTTCATTCTAGAAAATGTGAATAAACAAAGAGACTATCAAAAAATTCAGATCTGCTGATTGAAGAGAACGTCAAAGCTCTGTTTTCTGAAGAAGAAAAATCATGATATAAGATTCACTTGTTCTTCATCGAAGATTATTTGTAAATATGCTACTACTGAAGTTGTGAGTTTTATTTCTACATCTACTGCAATGGGGTCAACTCAAAATTAACCTTTTGTGAAGATCATTATTTCTAAAGAAAACGATTCATCTACTTTCAATTGCATGATGTTGCAATTGTGATGATCATCTGGAAAGAATATTAAGAATATAGAAATATTTCTATTCTTGAGTGACCAGCTTCTCGTACTAAGCTGTGTAGGTTCTAGAGTGAACCAGAAGGCTTTTTATTCCTTATATTGTAATGGTATCAACTTCCTGTACTCAGTTATAGAAACATTCTGTTGATATGAGTACCAGTTAGTGAAAATCATCAAGCTCGTGGAGTAGAGCGTTGGTGGAGTGGGATAGAGGATTTCTTTTCCCCGAACCACTATATATCTTGTGTCTCTACTAAATTTCTACTGCAGTAATTCATCTGATTAGAGATAAAGGGAAGAACACAATCTCACAATGATTTTTGAAAAGACACAATCCACCCCCCCTTTTGTGTATATTTTGTATAATCATATCCAATATTTGGTATCAAAGGATGAGCTTTCTGATAAAGGCCTAACATGCTGAAAGTGATTACATGGAGAGAAAGATGACTGATACAAGAGATGAAAAGTCTATGGTCATAGCACCGTACTTCAATGGAGAAAACTATAGATGCTAAATGTCGCGAATGATTATCTACTTGAAAAAACATAGATACATATTATATTCTAATATTCTGACTCCATATGAAATATTAGAAAAACCTGAAATATGGAGTGCAGCTACTGAAGAAGATTATGATATGAACTCAAAGTCAATGAATGAAATTATATGTGGTCTACGACTTGATGAATTTAACAGATTATCTCAATTCCTGACAGCATATGAAATGGGGAAAACTATTTCTGTTGCTTATGAAAGAACTGACAATATCAGGGAAATGAGATATGCACCTGCTAAACTTAAATTTGATACTATCAGAAAGAATGAAGGTGAAATTATTTCTCAAATGAATGGAATATTGGAATATATTTTCAATAACATAGCCTTTTTGGGAAATCCCATTAAACATGAAGATCATGCTTTTAATGCACTGAGAGTACTGCCTAAAAAATTGAATGGAATCTCTAACGAAATCAGACATTCGACACCTGTCAAAGACTTAACAATGAGAGAACTGATTGTAACATTAATGATGTATGATGCTAAGATGGAATATGAATAAAATGAACATAATGTGAATATCAAAAGATATGACACGTCATTGAAAGTATCATCACAGAGAAAAAATAGAAAGATGAAGAAGAGTGTAAAAGCGAAATCAGAATGTTATGATTTATCTATTTCTAATGTGAAAATGGATTAGCTAGCCCTATGATTCACTAAATTATATAGAAACAAGAAGGGATTCATTAAATCTTTCAAAAAGGATGACATGGATGTCAGATGTTATGAATTATAAAAATGGGGCATATCAGACCTGACTTTTCTCAGCTAAAAGATGAAAAGTGAAATAAATTCTTCAAAAGAAATGACTACGATCATAAATACAAGAAGGATATGAAAGCTACATGGATTGTATCTGAATACCCCCAAAGCACTTCAGAATCAGATTCAGAGAAGGATGACATAAATATGAAATCCATCATGTTTTTTTGGCAGAAACAAATGAGGTACAATCTTACTACTCTTCTGACTCTAGTTCTAAATATATTTACTCTAAGGAAAAACTTACAGCATAATACAATATGATTGAAGAAAAATATGATTCTCTTTTTATGAATCATAATTCTTTAATTAATATTCATAAGGAGTTTTCTGATGAATGAAATACAATTCTGAATAAATATAAGGAGTTAACTGAAAAATATGACTCAATTGACACTAACAATACAGATTATGGATCAAAGATAAATGCACTGAAAACTAAAATGGAGACTTTAAAAAATATAGCCCATGTTTTTAATAAAGGATAAAATTATATAAATTAAATTCGTTCGAAAATTTCATTAAAAAGGAAAGATTCGGAATTGGAATTACAGAAGAAAAACTCAAACTCTATAAGAATTATTTTATTCCATGTGCAGAAATATTAGATTGTAATTACTGTGGACTAAGGGGACATATTTGAAAAAACTATTTCATAAGACAACCGAAAATAAGTGTTATTAATAAGGCCTTTTATCAAATAATTTATTTGACTATTGTAAAATTATAAAAACTATGAAAGTCTGGATTCCCATATCCTTGCTAGCTAACACCACTGGACCCATCAAAATATGGGTACCAATGAAAATTGTGTAAATACCATTGCAGGTATAAGGTCACAAAATCAAAGGGGACATATGGTATATGGATATTGGATTCTCAAGGCATATGAGTGGAATCTCATGGAATTTCTCTACAATCAATCAAAAAGATGGTGGACTTGTCACTTTTGGTGACAATGCCAAAGGGAAAATCATTGGTATTGGAACAGTTGGAGATCCAGATGTTGTCTCAATCAACATAGTACTTTATGTACAAGGATTGAAACACAATCTGATAAGTATATCTCAACTATGTGATAATGTTTATGCTGTTGACTTTTCTAACAATTGTTCTCCTATTTTCAAAAATAAATTTCTTAAAATTTGACCACCTAGAACTGACAATGTGTTCCCTGGATTTAAATTCCTTGTGAAAACAACTAGTAAACTTCTTAACTACTAATGTAAATGATTCTTGGATCTGGAATAGTAGGATTGGACATTTTAATGTATATGTTTTATATAAATTATCTATGAAACAATTATTTTCTGATTTTCCTAGTCTCATATTTGAAAGTGATAGATTCTGCGATGCATGTCAACTTGACAAGCAACACAAATCACCCTTCAAATATGTTAACAAAATTTCTACATATAATCCTCTAGAACTTATCCATATGGATTGTTTTGACCTTCAAGAGTAGAAATATTGTATGGGAAATTATATGTATTGGTTTTAGTTGATGATTATTCTAGATTTACATGTATTTTCTTTTTAAATATTAAAATGAAGCTATTAATTTATTTGAATGTTTTTGAAAAGCTTTTTAAAATGAAAAAGGTTTTAAAATAATTTCATTAAAAAGTTATAAATAGTGTAGAATTTTAGAATTAGGAATTTAATACCTTCTGCTCAAATATGGGTATTAAACTCACCTTCTCTACACCAAGAACACCTCAACAAAATGGAATTGTTGAAAGACGAAATATAACTATTCAAGAAATGTCTAGAACTTTGCTAAATGAATACATAATACCTACTTATTTTTGGGCAGAAGCTATAATCACAACCTGCTATATAATGAATAGAGTTTTAAATAATCTAATTTTGAAAAAGACACCCTATGAACTTTGGAATAACAGAAAACCTAAAGTAAATTACTTTAATGTTTTTTGATGCAATGTTTACTTCTATAACACCAAAGACAATCTTGGTAAGTTTGATCTAAAATATAATGAAGGAATTTTCTTAGGATATTCATCTACCTCCAATTCTTATAAGGTCTATAATAAGAAGTCAAGGGTTTTCGAAGAATCCAATCTTATGAAATTTAATGAATCTGATCCCTTTGAGAGAAGGACATATCAAATAGATGAATCCGACTCTAATGATAGCATGAGACCTGAGAACATGAAAAATGATTTTAAAAAAGATATAAAAGAAATTAAGTTTACTTCAAAAGAACATGATACTAAAGAACCAATGAGTGTGTTTCCTAGTCAAGGTAGAACCTTAAGGAATCACCCATTATAGTCAATAATAGGTGACTTAGACACATGAATAAAAACTATAAGAAATATTGGGAGTCTTGTAGATTTCTCTACCTTTCTATCCCAATTAGAACCCAAGTCTATAGAAGAAGACTTAGATGATGAAATATGGATGATAGCAATGCAAGAAGAATTAAAACAGTTCAACAGAAATGATGTATTGGAATTATTTGAAAGACCACAGAATTATCCAGTGATAGGAACCAAAGCAGTCTTTAGAAATAAGTAATATGATCAAGGAATAATAAAACAAATAAAGCTAGACTTGTAGCTAAAGGATATAATCAAGAAGAAGGTATAGATTATGATGATACCTTTACACTTGTAGCTATATTAGAAGCCATTATAATCCTTCTATCCTATGAGTCTCTTATGAACATTAAATTATGTTAGATGGATGTTAAGTCTTCATTTTTAAATTTTTATTTAATGGAGGAAGTTTATGTTGGAGAACCTCTTGGTTTTGAAAATTCTCAAAAACCGGATTATATTTTTAAATGTACTAAAGCTATTTATGGACTTAAACAAGCACCTAGTGCTTCGTATGAAAGATTAAGCTTGTTTTTATTGAAAAATTATTTTACTATTGGAATGGATGATCCAATCCTTTTTAAGAAAAATGTATAATCTAATATTTTATTAGTTAAAATATATGTTGATTATATAATTTTTGGAACAACTAATAAAACCCTTTGTCATGAGTTTTCAAAGTCAATGAAAAAATGAGTTTGAAATGAGTATGATGGGAGAATTAAATTTCCTCATAGGGATTTCAATTTATCAAAAAGATTTTGGAAATTTTTTGAATCAAAGAAAATACATTAAAAGTTTATTAATGAAATTTGGACATGAAAACAATAAGACATATACAACTCCGATGTTTACTAATGTAAAACATGATTTGGATGAAACTGGGAAATCAGTTGACAAAAATTTATATAGAGGTATGATTTTTAGTTTATTATGTCTTACTGCTAGCATGACAGATATAATGTATTGAGTATTTCTTTGTTCAATATTTCAATAAAATCCTAAAGAATCCCATTTGTCTCATGTTAAAATAATTTTTAGATATTTAAAAGGAACTATTTTTCAATATCTTCATTATCCAAAAACATTTGATTTTAATTTAATTTCATATTTAGAGGAAGACTCTGGAAGTTGTAGATTAGATCGGAAAATCACTTCAGGAACTTATTATTTTTTAGGGAAATCCTTAGTGTCATGGTCAAGTAAAAAAACATTCAGTTTCCCTGTCAATAGTTGAGGTAGAATATGTTTCAGCTGGCAGTTGTTGTGCCCAAGTATTGTGGATGAAAAACACTCTTATGGACTTTGGACTAAATTTTAATAATACGCATATTTTATGTGATAATACTAGTGCTATAAATATTTCAAAAAAAATCCTAATAGTCATTATAGAACTAAGAATATTGATATCAGACATCATTTTCTAAGAGATCATGTTCTTAAAAGGGATATATATTTGGAATTTGTTTGTTCTGAATTTCAATTAGCTTATATTTTTTCTAAACCACTTCCCACTACAAGGTTTGATTTTTTTAAGGGAGAGCTATGTTTATTTATTTTTAAATAATGTTTTATTTTACTATGATGATTCTTTATTTTAATATTGTTTAAAATAATTTGGTTATTTTTTTTTTAAAAAGAATAAGATTCTTTTCTCCGCGTAACCAATTTTTATTTTTATTTATAAAATTATGTATTGATTAATGAAAACATGGGAGTCAAGGCTGTCATAAACCCTTTCGACTTCTAAACCATTTCATTACTACCAAAGCCTTTTCAAACTAGCGAATCTTCACCACTTCTCATCAACCCTAATTTTCCATCCTCTAAAACCCTAACCTTCAAACATTCAGTGATTGTCACAGAGATGGCTAAGACTAAGAGAGTTAATCAGGCAGAGACAAGCAATGCCAAGAAACAGTGCTCCGAAGGAAGGAAAATATTAGAGGGAAGGTTGATTGATCTAGAATGCATATTTCAAACGTACCTCCTCTTAAAACAAGAACTGTCATTTCAGAATAACGAACAGACGTTCAACAGTGAAAATACAGAATTTTTGAATCAGGTATAGATTTGATATTTCTTCAAGTCTTTACATTTGTTTCTAGGTGACAATGAGGACACAGTGCTGGCTAAGATATAAGATAGGTATTTTTTATCTCATCAGTTGAAAATGGTCAAATTTTGAACTGCACACATCATGGAGTCATTCATTTTGATTTGAAAAATATAGGATATTCTGTTCATAAATATGATGACATTATGTCCCTTCTTTTTTGTTCAACATCTATAAAGAATATTTTTATTTAGGATCTGGAGACAAAAAAAATACTTTTGAAATTTATTCATATAGGGATAGAACCAAGAATGTCAGATTTGGAAAGGATATTGTATCCTGATATGGACATGATGTATCTTCTACTCAGTGATACAAAATTAAATTTTCCAAGGTACATGGTGAGGTACCTGCATTACTACTATTATAGTGAAGCCAGAATGAACTTATACCCATTTGGTAGATTCATTTCCAAACTATTATAAAAATTTATAGGGTGAGATTGATGGATTCCAGAGTAAAATGTCATCATAGTAATGCTTGCAATGCAGGAACCATATGAAAAATTGGCTATTTCTGGAGAATAATAAAAGGATAACTTTTTCTAGTAGGAGACGAGTAAAAATAAGAGAGTGCTTGAGTTCAATCTGCTCAGTCCAATGTGGGACAAGCCGAATTCTGAGTAAGCACTGCTAAAAAAAGAATCAGATTTTAAATGGAAGACACAGATAAAGAAAGAAGTGAGGAGGGACTTCAGACTCAGATAAAATGAATTGTTAATGAGGAACTTTCTTCCCCTGTACTAACAACATGATATTTACTCTCTTATAGTTTTTTAAGATAAGATTCTACTAAAAACCTATGGAAGATATTGTCGAGAACTCAGAACCAGCGGAAGGACCACAGATTCAATCTGAAATTCAAGAAGTTGCTGAATGAGAGAGTCAGGTTAGGTTATAACTGATGTTGAAGTTACACTTCAACATGAAAAGGAGGCCGAGCATGGTGAAGAAGTTTCCAGACCTCAGGAAACTCCAGAAGATATTTTCTTAGAAAATCCATTGGACGAACAAGTTTATGATGTTCATGATGATTTTTTTTTGATTCTCAAAAAGAGGTACTTCATGAGGATTTTTTTGTGGAGGAGTCTGTAAAAGACTCTAAGGAAAAATCTATGGATCAACCAGCTCAAGAAAAGTAAAAAGAAAAATCTGATGCAAATTCACTACCTTTAGTATTACTTTATCACATTGTAAATGATAATGAGAATCAAGCATAGGGTGCTTCTGCTTCATAGAATAAGGAGATTGATGATTTTTACATAAAGGTGTCTCAATTGGAATCTTAAAATTATACTCTCAAGAGAGTCTTAAAATCAGAATAGCTCAAATTTTAGAGACTTAAGTATAGTACATGTTCAAGGAAAGAGGTTGAAATTTTTAAAAAGGATATGTTGAATGCTGTTGTAATATTAAATTCTGAAATGGTTCTGAAATTAGATTTCTCAGATCTCAAATTATTTATGGAGACATAGTTTTCATTTGTCGGAACTAGTGATGCTCATGAGTTAGGTTCTTGATCTAATTTACTCATAAAGTTTCAGGCTATCAAAGCTTCCATAAGTAATATGAGTGACATATTGCATGATATTCAATTAAACAATGCTCCTTTACCAGTCCTACTGGTCAATCATAAATTCTTGGTTGATCAGTTGACATCAAGTGAACCATCTCTTAGAATTGTGCCAACTCAATTCACCGAGATACTGTCATTGTTTATGGAGAAGTAAGAAAGACGTCATGAGTTTTTTAGAGTCAATCTCAAGTAATACATTAATATGACTCCAGAGGCCAAATATCTTATTATTAAGTTGGTGATGGAATAATGTGAAGAATCATAGTGCAGTTGACAGAAATAAACTATGCAGTTTAGAGGAGATAGATCCAATTTTATACCCGGACCAAACCTTGATTCATTTGTCATCATAATTGTATCTCTTCCAATAACTCAATGAATTTTTTTATTCCTGTATTTATCAATTAATTTACTTTTAATGTAATTCTGTTTCTTTATATTTGTTTTGTTTTACTGTCTTTATTTCGATATGCCAGTAATCCAGATTCAATTTTTTCCCAACACATAGTTATATAATATACTTATGTTCAGTGCAACATGAACTGTGTTATATTCCATCTATTATCATACTTTTTTATATCACAAAATGAGGAGAAATTTGGAGAAACACAACATTTTTGTTTGTTTTATTTTATTTGGGGAGAAATTGAGTTAAATCTAATATTAAATTTATCTTTTTAGAATTCAAAACTATATGTAATTAATTAATTTTTGTGTAAGTTCATTAATTATTTTATAGGTTTTGTTATCATCAAGAAGGGGGAGATTTTTGAGCAAGTGTTGTTTTAGACAATACATAATGTTTTGTTTAAAGGGGGAGTGTGTTGAGAACAATAATCTATCTTTTTATGACAATTTTGATGAGACACAAATACCCTTAAATATTTTCTATTGATTTTATTTGTTTAGTATTTTTCAGTAATTTCTTATTCATTATATTTTTATTTTTGGATGAAATATTTATGTTCCTGGGTAACAATAATTAATTTCTTAGGTATTAATATTTAGCATGTTCTGGAAACACTGTTCATACACTACTTATTCAGGATCTACTTTAGCATGTTCTGGAAACACTGTTAATATTCTATATGGAGAAACATTGCATAAGGATAAAATATAGTGTATTATTTATGATATAAGTGAAAAGTATGGTCAATCAGCCATATGTTATCGGAAAAGTATGAAAAAGAACCCTATATTAGAAAGGAACCCTACATTTGGGATATCAGAGATGTATGGAAGGAGAACTCTACGTAAGTATTAAACGTTACATTTTTTCTCAAAATTATGGTTCATCAACCATACATTTGTAAACAACCATACATTATTGGAAATGTATGGGTCAAGTAAAAGTATGGATCTTTTACCATATGTTTGAATGTTGAATAGAAAATTATGGATGACCAACCCTTCGTTTATGATTAAACTTACGTTTGGAGAATGTGACATAATCCTTATGTTTGTAATCAACCATACGTTATCAACCTAGTGTTTGGAGACTACTTCATTAACCTTAGGTTCAGGGGATGCATACATTACAACTCAACCATACGTTTGGCATTAGAGAATTTAAAGTTAATATTTTTATGCAACTGTCATCAAGCTGATTATTATGCAGATTTAAATTCAGATTTAAAGATGATTTTCAAGTTAGAATTTGACTATTTCAAAGCAGTTTTATCAATGGTTTAAAGATCGAATTAAAAGGAGCTTTTTATGCCGAGTCTTCAGGGAAGTTTTGACTACTCTGTAAATTCAAATTTTTAAATGTCGCAAGTTAAAATGTAACTTTTGTGGATCTAAAATTTCAGGAGAAGTACTTATCATTTATATATTTATATGTTTTTTTTTCGAATAGAAAAATGGTCTTATGTGATCTCTAGATCATTCTGGAAAAAGGGAAGAAAAACAGAGACTATCAAAATTTTCAAAACTGCTGATTTAAGAGAACGACAAAGCTCTATTTTCTGAAGAAGAAAAGTCACGATAGAAGATTCATTATTTCTATATCAAAGATCATTTGTAAATATACTACAGCTGAAGTTGTGAGTTATATTTCTATATCTACTGAAACAAGAACGAATCAGAAGGAATCTTTTGGGAAGATCATTATTTTTGAAGACAATGATTCATCTACTGTCAATTGCATGATTTTGAAATTGTGAAGAACATATAGAAATAATTTTCAGAATAGAGAAATATTTCTATTCATGAGTGACCGACTTCTCGTACTAAGCTGCGTAGGTTCTAGAGTGAACCAGAAGGAATTTTCTTCCAAATATTGTAAAGGTATCAACTACCTGTACTCAGTTGTTTGAAATGATCTGATGGAATGAGGACCAGTTTGTGAAAATAACCAAGCTCTTGGAGTAGAGTGTTGGTGGTGTGGACTATGGCCTTTCTGTTCCCTGAACCACTATATAAATGGTTTCTTTGCTAAATTAACGCTACATTAATTCATCTGATTAGTGTTAAAGGGATGAACACATTCTCATAATGATTTTTGAAAAGACACAATTCATCCCCTCTTGTGAATATTTTGTATAATCCAATCCAAAAACGTGTAGAAAATAAATTGAGATATAGTCAATTCTATTTTCCAAGACAATCATAGTGGTATGGGTTCCCTCAACAACCATCATAAATGTCATGAATTTCTCCCAATAACATTATAGTAGAGAATGACCCATACTGAACCAATTTTACTCCCAGTTCATGTCGTGACTATCACTTGAGATTTCAATAATTACCCTATTAATAACAGGGCGATATATTTCCCACACATCACATAATGAAGATGTATATTTATGTTCCACTTGAAAATAAATTATTCATCATATCAGAAACCGTGAATATAAGTTGGTTTCAAAAACATTTCATCATGGAATAACCAGTTGAAAAAGACCTGGTTTCCTTAATATAATTAAATTATAAACATAAACTGGCCAATGAAAGAGTAAGAATGGTATGATTTTATTATATACTATGAAAACCAATAATAACATAAAATAAGTATATATATAATTGAAAATGATATTGAAATACTATAGGAAATAATTATTAAGGGAATATCCTTTATATTATGTAATAATTGTATATATTTTTAAAATGAAGACCATTTATAATGGGAAAATATTTATATAGAAATATCCATGAAATATTGTAATGGAAGCCTCCAATTTTTTTGGTTCAATATTGGTCTGAAATAAATATAATCATTAAAAAATAAAAAACATTCCTTTAATATTTTATGTTGATAAATTCACAATAATCCTCATTTAGAAAGATGAAAAAATATTTCATTCAAATATATTTTGTAATTATAAAACAAGGCTGAAAATGATTATAAATAATTTGAGTAGAATATTTAAAAACAATTATAAAAATATTATTGATAAGAAAGACGTGGACTTGATATATTTATAGAGGAGAGATATACATAATGAATTGTGAATAACAATGAAAATGAAAATTTTACCATTAAACTTTTGGTGAATTCAGAATAATAGGACCCATGAAAGAAATAAAAATGTATATCAATCTATATAGAATAATTATTATTATAATAAACATTAAATAAATTCATATTAATTATATAAACAACTCAAAATAAACATGTAGTTCATATGGAATGTTTCTCATTGAAATAAGAGTGTGAAAAAAATCATTGACCGCAAGTTTATCCTTTCTTCATTAAAATCAATAAAATAGGTATAATAAATATAAGATTATTATTAATGTATTAAATAACCATACATATATCATTTATACCATTTATTATTTATTTATATTACCTTATCATTCGTTTATTAATAATTTGTTCTCAAAATATTATTTACGAATGATAACATCTTTTTTTCCAAGCATGTTTCGAATCATAAGACTTGGTCCATATATATTGATCATGATAAAATAAGTTAAATAATTTTAATCATGATTTAAAAAATCTTATATATTTAATAAATAAATATTAATAATAATTCATAAAAAGATGATATATAAAAATAAATTTCACCATTCATGGCGACTGTAGGACACACATATGAATAGATGATGTGATCACTTATAGAAAGAAATAATGAAATATTGTAAAGGGAAAAGTCACCATTAATGAATCAATATTATAGTATTTATACCATATATAATTATTATACCCATCCTCATTACAATATAATAGAATCAAAAATGAAAAAAAACAACATCGCATCCTAAAGGCGGTAGTCCAAACGTATGCATGAGTGATGTTATCATTTGGAAACTGATTAGATTATAAGAAGAAAGAGATGATATTATAAAAAAAGAATAATAATTTTATTCATTTCATTTATAAACATTAACCACGTCATAATTCTCATCCATAAAATATAGTGATAAAAAATGAATTATATCACATTTTGGAGACTGTAAGACATATATTTTAACAAGTGATAATTTCACTTACTATATGATTTAAAAGAGGTTTTAAAATTGTGTTTCGATAATAATAATGACATTTAATTTATTTTTTATAAATAATTTATTTTGTTATTATGAATAAAATAGATTTATATATGTTATAATATATTAGAAAAATAATGTGATCATTTAGAGTGATTGCATCTTCTTCAAAATGACTCTTTTAGATTTCCTCTAAAGGGCTCTAGGTGGGTATTTTGGAAGAAAAAAAACCTTTATAATGTGTAAATATATTTTTAGTGAAAAAAATGGAATTTTATGATCGATATAGAAAGGTATATGTTCTGTATTATTGTGGGGGAGGAGGTGTCCTTGAATAGTTTAAGTGAGGCACCCCATTTTAATTTTTGAAAATAATAACATATATTAAATTAAATCTAAAACAAAATACCTCTTAATGGGATCTTAGTAGAAAAAAATTGTGATAATGTTTTAATACAATCAAAAAATTTATTTCAGACAAGTTTTGGTTTAATTTTCAACCATACCATCTTGATTAACACTTATTTAACCTATCTGAATTTTAAATACGGTAAAAAATATTTTGATATGAGTTGGTTATAATTTATAAGAATAAGGTGAAAATTGCACCAGTAATTTAATTTTTAATTATTTTAAACCATATCCTAATAATTTGTTATTTTTTCAAATAATTTTAATATTTGAAAATAAATGAATAAAATATTTTTTTCATTAAATATAATTATTGTAAATTTTGATAAAATTCATTTCATTGAGTTGGATAACATAAATAAAAGACATGTAATTAAAACACTATTTCTCTATACCCCTTAAATTTCAAGGTAATATATAATTTTTTTTATCATTATAATTATCTCTTATAATATTTATTTTCATATTTTAAATAATAGTTATTTCATTTATCAATTAATTTAATAATTTATGTATCAATGTGGTGTAAGCATTTAAGGTAATAATTTCATCCTAAATAATTAAAAAAAATTCCATGATGAAGATACATATTTAAAATTTTAAAATATTAAATATTGTTTAATATATCGTCTTTATAATTCAATATTAAAAATATTACACTTAAATAATATAATAGTGTAATATGTTCGAATTTTTTAAAATAATATATTATAAAGGTTGTAATATCATCCTTGTGGCTTCAAAAGGCCATACATTTTACACTTGGATGATAACAGTATATATATACTACAAAATTATGAATTTGGATTATTTTAATGTCCTTTAATAATTTATATCATTATTATTTTTTATTTTTTATAATTACTTTATTGATTTGACTTCCACCTGCACATGTAAATAGAATGTATTTCATAAGAATATAAAGTAACTATTTAAAATATAAATAACAATAATAAAAATTTATAATATAAATTAAATATTTAGTATCATAATAATCCCTTATATTCACTCATAATTAATATTTACTCATATCGATGATAAGAAGTCTTAATTATTTTGTTAATTTGATTTCTCGATCATTGCCAAAGAAAAACACAATAATTCGGATAAGATTCATGTTATATAATTCCAAAATAATATGATATCAATATAAATAACCATTAATGGATGTAATTTTATAATAATATATAAAAAGACTAGTTATATATCAATTGTTATCTATATGACACTAAATTTGACATTTCCACTACAACACATCCTCTGCATCATCACTGAAAGTGATTTTAAAAATTATCAATAAATGGATTATAATCAATAGTTTATGTAGTGTCATTTTTAAGATATTTATATTATAATATTCAAATTGATTCATCATATAAGATTAATAAAATTTTAAATCGTAATTATGTATGTATGATGTCACAAAATATACGGTATTTTTAAAAAAAATTATTTTTCTACCATTCAACATAAATGTAAATTTTTCTCAAAATTTTCAATGTCATACGAATGAATAAAATTTATATGATAATTTAAATAATAAAATTTATCATATCATAAAAAAATTTAAAAATATACATAATTTAATTATAATTTTCACTCAAAAAATGTTACAATCCCCCTTTTTTAGAAAACATAATTTTTTAATTATAAAATGACTTGACAAAAAATTATTTGATTAATTATAAAAATGTACCAATAAATGAATTTTGAGTGGGATGTTTATATTTATTTTCAAAATCCATTATTATTATTTTTTCCTTCCAATTTAAGGACTGGGTTATAAACATCACATAATAATAATTCATTTTTCCTTTAATCTCATTTTTTATGGTTTATATGTTTTAAAACATAGACTTTACTTTTAAAATATCTAGGTATTACATTTCCGCACATTAATAAATTGTTTCATTAAAATTTCAATTTTGATTAGGTAACCAGGTTTGAAATTTCAAAATACCATTTTTGAAAACCCACTTCTTACAAAGGAATAATAAATCATTCACTGGAAAAGAGAGAAAGTGAAGTATGAAGGTCATATGGAATGACACAAATTAGGTGTCTAAGAATGATAAAATTTGTGTGAATTTAAAACATGGATATGGAAGTTAAAACTAACTCTCATGTAAGAATAGATAGTGATAGATAACATAGACATGAGAAAGTTATCAATCACAAAACTATAAATCTGTGATGGGTTAAAAGGTCATTTAATTCTAACAAGGAAAAGTAATAGAATATTGTTTTTATTTCATGATTGTTTTCATAATGTTATTGATTTCATAAAATAAAATTTTCTTATTCTTACATGATGATTAAAACTGTATCCTTAAATAAATTTTCAACAAAATACCCAATTTCTTTCCAAACGAATATTATTAAAGATGAAATTTTCATGCATTGAGAACTAAAATATACTTCTAGATATCACAAAATATGTTAATGATTACCACCATTTCCTCATATATTTATTGATAACCAAATCAAAAAAATTTATGACCTTATAATACAATTCGGAATATAAATTAATATCCAAAATTTAATTATATTACCCAATGTTAAAATTAGATGATTTGATAAATAATTATCCTTATAATTTCCCCCAAATAATAACAACTAAGATTAAGGGAAAAATTTTATTGATTTTGTCACATAATCATCTGTGATAAACTTGAATTTAATCTCAAGATACCATAAATCACTCTTAAAGTATCACAAAAAACTATATAATCTCCTATTATGTAATAAACAAAATATAATTATCATTTCCAAAAATTACCTTAATAAACCTTAAACCACACTATATTCTTATATAATTCATAAATATAATTATAATTTATTCCTCAAATAATTTCTCATAGTCTTTTTAACATTAATCATATAATACTCCTAAAATTATAAGGATCATCTTCAGAAATTACTATAATCAATTAATCTTCAAGTAAATTTTCACTACATTGGATATTTATATGATAAAACATATGTTCCAAAAACAAAATCAATATTTATTTGAAAAATTATTTATGTATAAAAACATTTTCATACTAACCAGCACTTCACAAAGGAATGTGGTACCCAATGAACACTTTCCTCCATTAGATTGTAGATCCAAACCATTAGCCTTCCTAGATGAAATGGGTTTTCATCCATTCTCCATGTTTCTATTTTTATAATACTATATTCATTATGAAATATCATCAAATGAGATCAACATATAAAAAAACAACCATAATATTTTTAGCATTTAGGATATGTTTTATCCTTAAATGATAACTCGTACATTTTATTTTGCATCCCATAAATTTAATGTCACAACACATGTATTTATAGAATCATAATTTTTCCTTTCTATAAATATTTATCAATAAGATATTATTTTTATATTAAAGGGGATTATTTTTTCGATAGCATACTCAACATGCAACAACAGGTTTCATTGAAGTCTTACGTTTCCCACAACATTGACTTATAACGAAATAATATAATAATATTATTTTTGTAACTTTTAGTTAGTTTATAGACATTTTATTAGAGGTAATGAACAGAACTAACTACAATATTATTATACATGTTTAAAAAATGTTTTTACATTTATCCCATAAATTTTAGAGGCTTTAAATAAGAACAAATCTGATTTTAAGCATGAAATACTCTTTTATTTTTGAAAGGTCATTTTAATACTTTTTGATGGAGAACCATTTTTTAATATATATTATCTCACTTTTATATGTTCTATATAACAAAATTATATTATTCTATATAATGAGGATAAAAAAATTTACTTTGGAATAATTTATGGTAATTTTCTGATGAAGTTCTTTATTTATTGAATAGTGAAAAATGCCGTATTTTAATTGAATGACACCTTTTCATATAATTTATTTATATAGTTATGTTGTCATTTTAATTGGTTTTATAGTATAATTGGACAATATTTTTATCAGTTAATCCATTTTTTGTAATTTTAAGTAATTTCACATTGGAATTGGACACAAACACATGCCACTCTTTTGGTAGTTTTTACTTCTTAAAAATACCATTTTTTTCTTTTGGCAATGGGAATTAATTTTCAATTAATTAATAAAACTTATGTGTTCTGAATTTTTAATTATGGGTTTCCTATTTTGATTCAGGAGATTAATTTTTGTTAAAAGGTACATTTTATGTTTAAACATTATGAATAGTAACTTCAGTGATTTTTTATTTACCATGGTTAAAGGGTAAATCTGGTAAATATGGGTAAGAACTAATATTATAATAAAATTAAACTACCCTAAAAATTTCCTAATCCTACTAGATGATATATATCTGATCGTGAGCATCATAGGGTAGATGTTGGGACTCCTTAGATCCACTTGGATATGAAAATGACATTTTATAAGAATTAATTTAAAGTAAAGTGAAATGTAACATAGAGATGTATCTTTTATTTAAAAAATTATATGTAGTTATATAATTTATATATATGACTATAAATCGTCATTATAAATCACTAAATATTTATTATGTAATTATATTTTATTTATAATTTTTAGACATAAAATATATTAATATATGTTTCACACAGTGATGATGTAGTTATTGCATTATTAATGAATGATTTAAATAAATTAGATTATAAATATTAAAATAAAGTAATTTAAAAAAATTTTATGCCATCCAAAATTTTTATAGATTATTATGAATTGTTATATTTTAATTTATTATGTTTTTTATAATAAATAATGTTTTTTTGATTTTTAAAGAGTCTTGTTATGAATAGACTAAAAAAATTTATAAATGAGTTTTAAAAAAATACTATTTTATAAAATGATATAATATTCCTAAAAATATATGAATATTCCAAATGAGATAGATAATTCTGAAAATGTCATTAATGACCCGCTTAATATTCTATTTTCATTTTATTGTAACTATATTATCCATATTGTATGAATATACAAGACGGCATTTAAGTGGTTATTTTGTTAACTATGGGGTAATGCAAAAAAGATAAGGATACATTTGTGACCTAGACTTGTATAAAACCAATTAGTTGAGCTTTTTCCATCCCAAAAACATCTTATATTTGAAATAAATGAGTTTTGGTCCATTTGAAAATGAAAATCATTTTATAATAAAATAATATTGCAATACTTTCCTAATGTGCCCCTCCCGCCTCTTATAAAATAGAATCACCCCTATCGATTTAATCACAGCACTCAAGCCCCTTTTCATGTCAAAACTCAGACTAAATAATCTCTCAACATCCTTATATTCCTCAATGAAGCCCTACCTTAGGTAGAAGTCAATTTAAGAGTTCCATTAGGCTCAAATCCAAGGGAGTTACACATTTGAAGAAGCAATGCCTTATCTAAAGTTCATTTCCATTATTTTACTCCTTGACTCTCTATTATATTCTTATTCTATAATTACATAACAAAACCCATATCCTTAATATACTCGGAATTTTTTATGATATGGATTAGAACTAAAGTTACACAAACACCTATATCTAATAGATATGAACTTACTATGTCTGTGGACGGCGAACTACTACCTCACGAATTGATGATTGTTCAATTTTCCCCTACCACATATCATAGCGGCAATTACAATGGAAATATATTTATATTATATATATATATATATATATATTATATTTTTATTTTCAATATTCTTTTGTTTCTTTATTTAAATTATTCCATTATGATTTCCATAATGTATAAATATGACAATTATATTTGAGGAAGTGGAGACTACCGCCCCTTCAATGTGATATGACTCGTTCAAGTCATACATGGATAATATAAAGGTTGGTTTTCATGAAATTGTGTAATTTATATAAAATATGATTTTATAATGGGATTATAATATACCTTTGAATCATTTATTTTTCATTCCCTTAAATATCAAAAACAAATTAATGTTTCGGTCATGCGTAAATATAGCTTACCTTCTCCCTGAGTAGTGCATTTCATTTCTTATCTCCAAATGTTATAAAATATTATAAATACATATATATATCATATATATATATATATGGTATATATGATATCTATACCCTGAATAATATTCAGGATACGATGAACCATTGACAAAATGTAAAATTTACATAAAAAAAGATCATTTTCGACTCAAGTAACAAATATCGACAAAACGACTGATATAAACATAAATAATTATATAATTTTTAGAAAATGATGATAGGGAATATAAAATGAATAATAAAATTGAAAATTTTTGTAAATCAAGTGTAAATTAACCAATGTTTATTATTCAGGAATCTAAAGAACGAACGAGACAAGTCAGACTCAAGAAAAGGGACATCGTCTCAATATCCTTTTATTGAGGAATATTTTTGTTTATACACGACATTATTTTTTACTATATATAATTATATCCTTTTTCATTAAAATTAATTAAAATTTTTGTAAAATTTAATGTTTTCTTTATGAATCATTTAACTAAATGACAAAAAGATTTTTTTTAATTTTTCACGTATGCAGAAACAACGACCTTTCTGTTGCTGTATGAATTATTTGATATTTGGATTCCTTAACAAGTTGTAATGTTTTTAAAATGAAAATATAAACCACATACCCTTTAATGTATTTTGGAATTGATTTTTTTTAAAAGAACATTGACTATGTAAATATCATGAAATTTTATATTGTAATCGCAATGTGGAAATGTTATCATTCCTTTATTCTTGTTTTATGTGTTATTATTATGTTATGGTTCTTGGTAATGTTTTATGTATATAGGTGGTTCCATGATAAAATGATGGTGGGTGATCCAAAGATAGCACTCCAATGCATTTGGTAACAAGGTGGAGGTAAACGTTAATGTTACACCTAAGTGATTTAAGGAATATAATGTGATGGGTATTCCAAACGTAACTCCTTATGTAGCTATGAAAGATACAAAGTAAATATTTTATGGATACCACAATTTACCTTTATGATTTATGATTTATATGGGTTATTCATAAGTCTTATGATTTAATTAGTTATGTTAATGAGATTATGTTTTATGATTGTAAAGTATGATTTAATAAATTTAAATTTATAAATGGATTAAGTTTTCTATCCTTATATTAAACCCCTTACTGAGCATTTTATGATGATCCGATGTTTTTGAAATGTTTTTCATAGGGTATAAATAAGTATAAGAGAATGGAATAATTCAAAAATATTTATACCAAGAGGAAAATTAATGTTTTATATTACAGAGTTTTATATATTTGAAAAAAAATTGAAAGAGTATAAGTGCCTACTATTTAATTCTTGAGATGTAATGTAATAGTTATGGCCTAATTCTCTAAAACACTAAACCTAAAAAGATCCTCAATTTCTAATTCTTTACTTAACTCAAGAATATGTAATGTTTATGGATGGGGCCTTATATTTGGTATCATTGGTCAGTTTAGAAAACATTAGGAGTTAGGATATTGTCAAACCAAAACCAATAAACAATTTTATGGTAAGATTGAGATGATATATAATTTGAAGATTACCATCTTTCTTTGCATAAAATATTTTTCTGTTCAAAATAGTTTTCATTTGGGTATAGGGGAAATATGATGGAATGAAATCAGGAGGAAAATAGACATCCAAATATGTCACCTGAGATAGTTAGAATAGGAACTGAACAGTTTGTTACAGTGATGGAAAAGTTCATTAAAGAAATAATTACTGGTGGAATCCATGCATGAGATCAGCCTGATCAACCGTATAGGAACATGTCAGTAGTGGAGCATTTAATGTGGCAACATCCCCCATCATTCAGAGGATCATATGACATTGTTCAAGACGAAGGATGGAATAAAGCACCAGAAAATATTTTTGATGTCATTGGGTGTTCAGAACATCAAAATGGTTGACTTGTTGTTTACATTTTTGACGGTGAAGCCGATCCGTGGGGGTTGATGGTTAAAAATATCGGGTATAGTGATGATATTTATGCTATTGAGTGGGATGAATTGAATGGTATGTTTCATGAGAAATATTTTCCTATGGTGGTTAGACTGAAGATGAAAAAAAAATTCTTGGAATTTTGGAAGGAGGATGACTCCATGTATGCTTATGAAGAAAAATTCACTCGACTGGCAAGGGTATGCTTAAAATTTCATATGGTATCTTGATAATAAAATAAATTGTTTTTAATCAGGTTTAATGAAAAAGTATCTAATCTTATAAACATATATGAGTTAAAAATTTATTATATAATTTTTCTATGTGCGGAAAAGGTGTAAATGTAGTTTACCGATGATCATTTGTTCTTTAAAAAACAATAGAATATGAGGATTAGGTGGAAGATGAAAGGGAATAACTCTTCAAAAAATTATGATGGTAAACAACTTATGTTTACAGTTTATGGAAATTGTGGTAAAAAGAAGAAAAGGGAATCACTTTTGAATTATTTCATGTGCTTATATGTGCTAAAATTGGACTTAAAGCTCGTAATTGTCCTAAAAATATTAGGTTAATGGTAAGAAATTATATGATTTATAGTCAGTAAAATGTTTTAAGTCCAATGAAATGCATCATTGTGAAAATGAGTGTCCAATGAAGAACTCAAATGTAGCAAAGAACCCCAAATATATGTTGAACAGGGTGGTGAAATCCTTTGTAAATACTTCAGCAGATGTCAGGACATTAACTGAAGTAGTATCAGGTACGTTGTCTTCAAATTCATATTATGGCAATGTGTTGTTTGAATCTGAGTCTACAAATTCTTTCATTTTTTATAAATTTTATAGTAAAAATGGAATTAAATCTCATGATATAAATCAGGAAATTTTGGTAAAAATCCATGGAGGAAATGTCTAGACAATAAGTAAATATTGGTATCATAGCGTCCTTAAGCGTGGAAAGAGTCAACCTGCAAACCTTATTTTTTTCCTCTCATAGAGTTTGATTTTATTTTCGGTGTGGATTTTCTTTCTATATATCATGCAATGATTAACTGAAAATCTATGGATGCTTCATTTAAGAATGAATTTAATTTTTTTGAACAAGATGATACCATAATTTTGAAAACATATTAGAAAGCTGAGAAACTAATAAATGATGGAAATGAATGTTACCTTCAGTATATTGTTGAAAAAAAGGAACTGTCCAGATTAATGAGGTGCCAGTGGAAAATTAGTATCTTTATGTTCTAACTGATATGTTTCCTGGTATAATAGTGGATTAATAAGTTGAATTTACAATTTACGTATTTCCTGATTCAAATCCAATTTCAATTCCCCCTTAACGAATATCTCAAATTTAACATTTTGAGTTAAAGAAGAAATTATAGGAGTTATTAGTTAAAGGTTTCATTAGACCTAGCACATCAACATGGGGTTCTCCTCTCTTTTTTTAAAAAATAATGATGATTAATTGAGACTTTTCATTGATTATAGAGACTTGAATAATATAAATTTTATGAAAAAGTATCCTTTTCCTCATATCGATGTTTTTTTGACCACCTCTACGGAGATCAGTATTTTTATAAGGTTGAGAAATGTTTGGGGTACCATCAATTGTATCTAAATGAATAATACATTAAAAATTCCACATTACATACTAGATATGACCATTATGAGTTTGTATTTATGAAATTTGGGTTGACAAATGCACATACTGTAATCATGTATCTTACGAATAAATTTACCGTCAGTAATTGGATAAGATATTGGTTGTGTTTACTGATTATATTTTGGTATATTTTAAAAGTAAATAAGATCATGAAAGTCATATAAGGGTTTTCTTGAAAACAAAAAAAAAGAAAATAAACTCTATGGGAAATTATGAATTTGTGAGTTTTGGTTAAATAAAATTTCATTCCTTGGTCACATTGTTTCTAAGGATGGAATAACTGTTGGTCCGGCTAAAACAAAAGTGGTTAAGGAATGAACAACACCTATAAATAAAACCAAGATTCATAGTTTTGATAGTTTAAGAGGTTATTTTCTGAGGTTTCTTGATAATATTTCACAGTTATCTAGTCCGCTGACCAATTTAACATGAAATGGTGTAAATTTCATCTCGAAAAAAGAATGTCATGAATGTTTTCTGTAATTGAAAAGAATATTGGTGAATTCCCCCTTTCTGGAACTACCTTCTAGAAATGGTGAATTCTTTATTTATAGTGGTTCTTTATTGATAGAACATGGATGTTCCCTTATGTACAATGATTATATAATTTCTTATGCTTCAGGTCAATTGAAACCTCGTGAGTTTAATTACCGTACACATTATTTGGATGTAGTTGTAGTTGTTTTTGGATTAAAAAATTTGGAGGCATAATTTTTATGGAGTAAAGTGTAAAATATAAACTGATAAAAAAATTTTGAAGTATATAATTACTCTCAAGTAATTAAACATGTGACAGAGGAGATGGATAGAATTAATCAAGGATTATGATTCCACGATTCAATAATTTATAGAAAAATCAACCAAATTGGATAATGCTTTGAGATTGAAATGTAATTCTACATTGACCATGATACTCTTGGAACTATATCCTTTGGTTTTTGATTTGATGAATTTTGTATTGGACGTTGTTGGTGTAGAGAAATCCTCTATTTTGTTTCAAGTTGTAGTGAAGTATTATATAGAAAATAGAATTAAGCAAGCATAGAAACAAGATAGTGAGATATAGAAAAATGTAGAATTTGTTCAGAAGTGTATGTTACCTGATATTATGTAACACCCCAATCATCTATGGTATGCTTCTCATTGAATAATATAGTAGCATGTGTTGTACGCAACTTCGAGTTCTAACACACACCACAACCAATCAAACTAGCCGTTATTAAATAGCAATATACACTTTTTTAAATTTTATACATTTTATCATTGAAAATAGACTTCATTTTTTGATTCAGATTATCGAAATTATTTTAGGGTTAATATTTGGTATTTTTCTGAAAACATTCAATTTTTTATGAATAGTGAAAATCACTAAATTTTAATTAAAAATAACATTTATAATCAAAATAATTCATAGTTATAAATTATGAATTTTAGTGGTTTTAAAGTATATTTAGAAGATTTTTTACCATTTAATACAAATTTGTTCATTGGATGTAATTTCACATTTAAACATGACAAAAACAAGTGTCAATCTTTTGATAGTTATTATTTCATAAAAACACGTTTGTTGTTTTGACAGCGGGAATTAATTTAAATTATTTTCTTCCACTTCTGTTTTTTGAAATTAGAAAAATGGATTCCATATTTAGAATCATGAGGTCCAAATTGTTTAAATAGGTAACTTTTATTTTTAGACATTTAGAATAATTACTTTGGTAAATATTTTATTTACCATGGATAAAGGGTAAATCAGGAAAATAAGGGTAATAAAATAATATTATATTAATAATAAATTACCCTAAAACATGTCCTAACCATATTTTTTGTTACGTGTCTAACCATGGGAATCTTTGGGTCGATTTTTGGACCCCATAGATCCACTAGTAAGTGATAATGACACTTTATATTAATTAATTTAAAGTAAATACAAAAATGACATAAGGATATATATTTTAGAAAAAAACTCAATAGGGTTATATATGTTATATTTTCAACTATAAGTATTAATTTGAAATATAAAACAAATTCCTACATAATCGTATTTTATTTATAATTTTTAGACATTAAATTATTAAATTTATTTATAACACAACAATGATGTAATATTTTCCTTATTAATGAATGAATCAAATAATAAGTACTATAAATGTTAAAATAAATATAATTTTAAATATTTGAAGCCATAAACTAATTTTATTAGTTAATATGACAATTTAGGATTTCTTAAATGAATTTAGTTCGAATTAATAATGTTTTTAAGACTTTAACAAAAATAAATTATTAAATATTGTCAAAATTGACATAAATGAGCTTTAAAAAAATATTATATTAATAATTGATATTCTATTTTTAAAAATATAAGGTTCGGCCAAAGAACTTAAATAATGATAGGTATATCATTAAGTGACAACTTTGGGTTTCTTTAGAGGTATATAATATGTTTATTAAACATGTAATATAAAAATACAAAGTTACATGGTAAATGTCAAACTATTTAACTAAGAGTTAAATCGAATCGATAAAGTTAATATAGTGACCCAAACCTGTCTAAAATATATTGGTTGAAAGGATTTCTACCCATTCCCACCATAGACTATGAATAATCCACTTTGGAGCCATTAGAAATCGAATTTTAAATTATTATAAATTAATACTTAAAGTTTTTCCTAAAGAGCCCCTCCTCCCCCTTATAAAATGACATCACTTATAACCAATTCTTCATACCTTATAATACTTTTGGTTCAGCCACAAACTGCCCAAATACCCTCTAAACTATCCTACCTTAGTTTTATAGTCCTTCCTTTAGTCAGAAATCCAACCTAAGGATCCCTTTTGTCAAATAAAAAGGAAGAACCCAAAGAAGAGGTAATGATTTCACCATCCTTTTTCAAGTTCCTTTCATGTTCAACTTATTATTTATTTGTTGTTCCATTATAAAATAATAACTACAGTATCTTCTATATACTATGATTTTGTTATAAATATGGTACAACCATATTTAGTATTCTATCCATCCTTTGAATGACATGTCACCATATGTGCGTACGTACGATATACCGTCTCCACGTCGTGGTGTAATTGTTATTCAAAAAATTATTATTTGGATGTGTATAATATTGATGTGTAATTTATGTAAATAATAAATATAAAATGATAATTATTCTGTATATATGATATACCATCCGATTAAATATTATTTTAATGTCAAATGAATGATATTATCGCTCGTGCGTACGTACGGACTACCGTCTCCACGAACGCGATGAGAATCATTCCCCATTGTATCCATTCAAGTATAATTCACATTTGATTATTAAAAGTAATTTATAAGGAATTGATATAATTTATTATATGAATAAGATAAAACTTACCCATAACAAACATGACTTAAGTTACAAAACATAAAAAATAAAATGAGTAAGTTAACACCTGAAACGACGATAATAATAAGATATTAATAACAAATAAATCTTAAAAGATGATATATGATATCATATTAATGTATATGATCCTTGAATAATCCAATAAAAAAATTCACCATCATCGAGGAGGCTAACCTACCATCGACCAAGGAAAAAGTACAATGTAAGAGGTTTCTTATCTCACTTTTAATTTCGTGAGATTTCCATTGTTCAACACTTATTTATTGCATGTGGTGTGTGTACTTCCAATTATTGTATTCATTGTGTAATATAATTTAATTTATGGATATTTACATCATCATTGTATGATCATTATTTCATGGATGTATGTTTCGTATGTTACCAAATTGATAAGGGAATTTGAAAGATCAATTTCCATTCATTCATCCTTACGCATACTTCATTGATTATTTTACTCCCAGATTATGTGTGGAATCACTACAAATTTTATTATGTCATAATTTCCACTACCCTTTCTGTGGATATACTTTTGATACACATAATTACTCCATTGATAAATTCTCATGTCATCAGTACGAACTTGATAAGAGTAATTTTTACTCGATCTCGATTTGTTGAGTAAAACATCTAATTCATTGGTGTTTTTTTACAAGAATATGTGTGAATGTAAATTGATTGTATTACACTTAATTTAAAATCTTATTGAGTGTATTTATATTTTTCACACAAAATTATGTCGTTGATTTATCCTTATCATAAGGATACGACCTTTATGAGAGATTTCATCTAAATTTACATTCCATTGAGACTCCTTTGTTGTTATAAACCAAAATCACTTTTATATGGTGTATATAATGTAAACTGACATAGTATATCATGAATACCTTTATTATCATTATATTACAATGTTTTTATTAACTCAATTATTTGATTTCAAGTGTCTCTCTTTTGGTTAGGAACTCTAACAAAAATATCATTTTAAAATGTTTTAACGATTTATTATTCTAAATCATTCTCATTAATGTCCATGTTTTAATATATCTTTTAAGGATTTATTTATATGGAAATTATTGTTTGAAAATCAAAATTACTTTTAAAATTTTCAATGTTGTATGGGACACTTTTATTAAAAAATCTATTTTAGATGTCTTCTTGACAGATAATTTGACTTTTAAATGTTTTCAATAAAATTGCGGATATTTCTATCAATTGTTTGATGATTATTTTAATATATGTCCATATCCTTCATTATTCTCGATTGAGGTTAATCTGATATAATAAAATCTTTGATATTGTATTGAATGAGTAATTTTTGACTATGGCTGTTCTATTTTTATACCATTGATGGTTTGTGGTTAAAGTATTGACATTTCGTATGCTAGTTTTAATTCGAATGTTTATGATATGTTTCAAACATTTCATATGATGAATGAATTGGACATAGTATGTGATGGGTGGAGCCTGCTATAGGTCCTCAATGCATCAGTAGGTCTCATGAGTCAAGCTAGTGTCTTGGCAGAAGGCCTTGAAAAAATCTTATTTGTATTCTTGGAATGAGGCTCAATCTATGTGGATATCGTAGTCTGGAATTATGCAGTCCATCATTATGGAAATGGTTATTGATATTGCATGTGGTTATTTGACTAGTAGAATATCCAAGTGAATAAGTAAATTGAAATTTTTTATTTTATCATTTCCATATTATTCTGAATTTCTATTTTAAAAGGCTTTTGTTTTATTTATACATTTCCTTAAATGTTTATTCTTATCTATGAAAGATCCCGATATATTTTTATCGTTACTGAGAATCTGTGCTCAGCCCATTCAATGTTTTATTTTCCCCAGGATGTGAAGATGTAATTTATGAATGACCTGCAGGGATAATATGATGGGATATGAAGACAAGATGTTGTTGTAGTTTTTTTTACTTTATGATGAAATGTAAGACGTATGAATATATATAGCATTTCCAAGACTACAATACTAATCGGTCTTTCGAGACTTGATCGTTAGAGATCATTCTAATGTTATGTAATAATGCACTGAATCTAGGTAACTGGGGTCGGTGCATTACAATTGGTATCATAGGAAGTTTAGTACAATCCTGGGATACTAGATTTAGATAAACTTTGATTAAATCACATATCCCTAAGATAGACATTGAGGATTGGTATAGAAGAACTTTCTAGAATTTTGGAATTGTATTGATTTTTTGAGTTTTCCATGTAATACATCCCTGTCTGGATATGAGAAGGTAGCGGTGGCTCTGGCATAGATGTACCTAGTGGTAAATCTGAAAACATCTCTTTGAGCTAGAATCAAACGAGAGCTGGTGCATGACAATGGGATTGTTACACCCTTGGTTACGATACTACCAGGGGATATGTTTAGGATAATTTACATTTTCATTAGAAATCAATTTGATGTATTTTAATATAATATTAGAATAAATGACTATGGTTAATCCTAAGCTGTTTCAAATTGAGAATATGCTGTCATGATATTCTCTAAATTATTTTATGACTACTGTTACTAACACAATGCTTTATGGTTCTATTCAATGGCTGGAGTCCAAGGAAGTCATAGTAACATTGATAATTATGTACAAGGTAAGAGTGGTTATGGAAATGAGGAAAAAAATGGAATGTTGATAGGTGTAAAAGATATTGTGTTCATGAAAAATCAGTTTTTCAAAAAAAATGATCAACACCATATATATTAACCAACTCCCGAACTCAACAATGAAGAGAAAGGTGATGAATGATAAGAGCTCCAGTAGTGGATACCATGGAGAATTGAATCCTAAATTTCCAGCATGTAGGAAATGTGGAAGGAGACACCCACTAAAGTGCCTCAACAGAACAAAGAAATGCTTTACGTGTGAGAATGAAGGACATTAATTGAAGAATTGCTAGGGAAAAATAAAGAGTACTATGGGAGAAAATAAATATGGTCCCAAGAATCCATTTACAATCATTTTCCATAAATGTATGGGACCTGGCTATTACCCGAGTGAATGCCCTATTCTATAGGATATTTTCTTGGTCAAAGAATAAGCTATTTTGAAATAAAAGGTTGGAGAAATGTTTAAATGTATTATAGCTCCTTGTTGATGGGATTACTTTGGAATAACTTTCTCTTGTATTTTTAAACCTGTAGTATTCCATGTGAGAATTATATTTGAGAATGTCTTATCTTTTCCCTTTTGGATATAGTTATAAATAACCATTTGGTTTTATATGATCATTAGGTTTGAAGAAATTACAACTTATTATATTTTGTAATGAAAATGAAAGGTATGAGATATCATTTCTGGTTAAAATAATGTTATGGTTATTTTGAAAAATTTATCTCATTTTGGTAATGTTATAAAACATAGTTTTTGAAAAAGGACAACATGAAGACCGTGTGACAACCCATCGTGTCGGACAAAGCTGTGGGAATTGATCCCACAACCAAAGAGATATTGGCATTTATCACCTACCACTGGAATTTGTGATGTTCCTCATTAGTGTGACTAATTATTTTTAGTTTAATGACTTTATTGATTAATAATATGTTGATTTTGGTTCTTACGTCTTATTAAATTAATACCTTTAGAATAGGAAAATGATTTGGTGATTATGTATTACATGTTATTTTAGAAGATGTTCGCTTTGTTGGGAACACTATATGCCCAAGGAAAATATAATACAATGGGGTTTCATTTGAGGAGTAATGGTGGATTTTTATCTACGTTTTTATTGTGGATTTATGGTCATTTGGGTTATTTATGGTAATGATTAACCTATAATAGAGAATATGTGATTAAGTTAATTACTTTTAAGTATGTTACTTTAAGAGTAGTTGATGTCATTTGGAGATACAATTCAACATGGAAGACTACATAACCAAATTCTTCTATTTTTTGGGATTCAATATTATTACGGATTATATTGAAGGATTTTAAGGACAATTGTTTATTGAATGGTATTTATTTAACATTGGGGCCTTGTTGGATTAATTTTAGAAATTAATATTACTGTTTCTTTATTTAAAAGAATATCCTTTTAGGGGATAATCAGATCATGTACTAACCATTTTGGTTATAATTAATCTCAAATGACAAGTTAAATATATGGTTTACCATTTTTGGATCATGTGATTCTATAGAAGTTATTTCTATCTCTTCCAGTGTGACCATGTCTTCTTGAATAATAATCATTTATAAAAATGAGTTATTGGTGGAAATTTATTAAAGAATGAAACTCTACATAAAAATTAAGTATATCTCTTTATTTTCATTTCCACTCTTATAAATTAATTCCTCATTTATATGTAATGTCAATAAGAAAAATGTTGTTCGTAAACATTTCATACTGGGAAACTAATGACAGTTTGTCCCATCACAATTTTGTGCTTTTCTTGTTGTTAAATTTCTCATGATCATGTTCTCTATCCCTCTCCATCAGAACCTGACATTTAGTTTATAATACATATCCATGTTTTCCTACATGAAATCCTCGTATGAGTTATCTTGATCGACCTTTGTACTTCTCTTTCTTTCATTTAATGTGATAGTTTTATTGACTCTTTTTCCGATATGTGACTTTTAATTATATACCCAAGCCCAATTTTAAACATTTCAAGGAAAAAATTATTTGAAGTAGGGTATAATGTAACACCACAAGTTTCCACGGTACACTTCTCTTTGAATAATACAGTATCGTGTGTTGTACGCAACATCGAGTTCTAACACACACCACAACCAATCAAACATGCCATTATGAATAGTAATACCCACTTATTGAAATTTTATACATTTTATCATTCAATATGTACTTCATTTTTGGATTCTAAATATCATGATTAGCTTAGGGTGAATTTTTGGTATTTTTCTGAAAACTTTCAATTTTTTATGAATAGTGAAAATTACTACCATTTAATTAAAAAAAACTTTTTAAATCGAAATAATTAATAGTGATAAATAATTAATTTGAGTTATTTTAATGTATATTTAGAATATATTTTTACCATTTAATAGAATTTTTGTCATTGGACGTAATTTCACATTTAAACCGGACATAAACAAGTGTCAATCTTTTGATAGTTATTATTTCTTAAAAACTCTTTTTTTGACAGCAGAAAATAATTGTAAATTAATTTCTTCTAATTCTGTGTTTAGAATTTTGAAAAATGGATTCCATATTTAGAACCATGAGGTAAAAATTGTGTAAATAGGTATCATTTATTTTGAGACATTTTGAATAATTACTTTGATAAATATTTTATTTACCATGGTTAAAGGGTAAATCCGGTAAACAACTGTAAAATAATAATATTATAATAATAATTAATTAATCTAAAACCTGTCCTAACCCTATTTTTTAATACATTTCCGACCATGAAAATCTTTGGGTGAATTTGGGGACCCCATGTATCCACTTGTAAGTGATAATGACACTTTATATTAATTAAGTCAAAATAAATACAAAAATGACATAATCAGATATTTTTTAGAAAAACAATTTTTAAATAGGGTTATATATGTTATATTTTCGACTATAAATATTCATTAGAAATATAAAAATGTTTCCTACATAATGGTATTATATTTATAATTTTTAGACATTGAATAATTGAATTTATTTATGACACAATAATGAAGCAGTATTTTCCTTATTAATGAAAGAATCAAATGATTAGTACTATAAATATTAAAATAAATATAATTTGAAAGTTCTGATTCCATCAAAGAATTTTAATTGTTAATATGACATGTTATTATTTCATAAATGATTTTGGATTCAATTAATAAAGTTTATATGACTTTAACAAAAATCAATTATTAAATATTGTCAAAATTGACAAAAAAGAATTTTTAATACAAATATTATATTAATAATGGATATTCTATTCCTAAAAAACTAAGGGTCAGCCAAAAGATTTGTATAATGATAGTTGAATAATTTTATGACCACTTGGGGTCACTTGTAGGTATATAGTATGTTTATTAACTACATAATATAAAAATAAAAAGTGACATGGTAAATGTCAAACTATTTAACTAAGAGTTAAATCAAAATGATAATGTTAATATATTTACCCAAAACTGTCTAAAATATTTTGGTTGAATAATACACTTTTGAGCCATTAGAAACCAAATATGAATTTATTATAAATTAATACTTTATGTTTTTTCTAAAGAGCCCCTCCTCCCCCTTATAAAAAGACACCAGTTCTAACCAATTTTTCATACCTTCTAAGCCTTTTGGTTAGGATTAACTCTGCCAAAATACCCTATCAACTATCCTTCCTTAATCCTATAGTTCATACCTTATTCAAAAAGACAATCTAAGGATCCCTTTTCATCAAATCAAAATGAAGAACCCGAAGAAGGGGTAATGTTTTCACCACCCTTTTTCAAGTTCCTTTCTTCTTCAACATCTTCTTTCTTTGTTGTTCCATTCTAAAATAATTAATAAAGTATATTCTATATACTATGATGTTATTATAAATATGGTGCAACTATATTCAATATTCTATCCATCCTTTTAATGACATGTCACTATACGTGCATACGTACGGCCTAACGTCTCCACGTCGTTGTGTAATTGTTATTCAATACATTATTATTTATATGGGTATAACAATGATGTGTGATTCATTTAAATAATAAATATAACATGATAATGATTATGTATATATATGATATACCATCCAATTATATATTATTTTAATATCAAAAGAATGATATTGTCACTCGTGCTTACGTACGGACTACCGTCTCCACGAACACGATGAGATTCATTCCCCATCATATACATTCAAGAATAATTATCATTTGATGATTATAAATAATTTTTAAGAAATTTATATCATTTTTTATATCAATAAGATAAAGCCTACCCATAACAAACCCGACATATGTAACAAAACATATAAAATAAAATGAGTACGTTAACACCCAAAACGATGATAATACTAAGGTATTATTTACAATTCTATGTTAAAAGATCATATATGAAATCATATTAATTTATATGATAAATGTATAATACAATAAAAATTATTTAACCATCATACAAGAGGCTAACCTACCCTCTACCAAGGAAAAAGTACAATTTATGGTGTTTCGTATCTCACTTTTAATTTCTTATGATTTCCATTGTTCACCACTTATTTATTTCATGTGGTGTTTGTATTGCCCATGATTGTATTCATTGTGTAATATAATTTAATTTATGAATATTTAAATCATCATTTTATGATCCTTATTTCATGGATGTATGTTTTGTATGTTACAAAATTGATAAGGGAATTTGAAATTTCAATTTCCATTCATTCGGCTTTATGCATACTTCATTGATTATTTTACTCCAAGATTATGTGTTGAATCACTATTCATTTTATTATTTCATAATTTCCACTCCACATTCTGGGGATATAATTTTGAGACACATAATCACTCCAATGATATATTCTCATTTTATTGGTATAAACATGATTAGAATAATTTTTACTCAATCTCGATTTGTTGAGTTGAACATCCAATTCATTGGTGTTGTTTTTACAAGAATATGTGTGAATTTCCTTTGATTTTTTTACACTGAATATCCAATCATATTGAGTGTATTTATATTTTTCACACATAATTATTTCGACGATTTATCCTTAAACTATGGATACGGCCTTCATGAGATATTTCCTCTCAATTTACATTCCATTGAGACTCTTTTGTTGTTATACACCAACTCACTTTTATATGGTGTATATAATGTACTTTGAAATAGAATATCACGAATCCATTTATTCTCAAGATATTAAAAAAAATTATTACCTCTATTATTTGTATTCAAGTGTATCTCTTTTGTTTAAGAACTCTAACTAAAATATCATTTTAAAATATTTTAAAATTTTATTATTCTAAATCATTCTCATTTAAGTCCATGTTTTAAAAATGGTTGTAAGGATTTATTTATATGGAAATTATTATTTTCAAATAAAAATTCCTTTTAAAATATTCAAATTGGTATGGGACACATTGATTCAAAAATATATTTTAAAATTCTTCTAGAAAAATTGTGTGACTTTTATATTTTTTTTAAAAAATGTGGATATTTCTCTCAATATTTTAAGGACTATTTTAATCTATGTCAATATCCTTAATTATTATCGATTGAGGTTAATCTGATATAATTCAGTATTCCATATTGTATCGAATGAGTTATTTTTTATTGTGGATTTTCAATTTTAATAACATTCATGGTTTGTCGTTAAAGTGTGGACATTTCTTATGCTAGTTTTAATACGAATGTTTATGTTATGTTTCAAACTTTTTAGATAATGAATGCATTGGACATAGTAAGTGACGGGTGGAGCTCGCAATAGATCCTCGATGCATCGGTAGGTCTCATTAGACAAACTACTGTCTTGGAACAAGGCCTTGACACAATCATATTTGTAGTCTTGGCACGAGGCCTTGACTATGTGGTTATGATAGTCTGGAATTATGCATTCCATCATTATGAAAGTGGTTATTGATATTACATGTGGTTATTCAACTAGTAGAATACCCATTTGAATAATTTAATGGCATTATTTAATTTTATCTTTTCCATATTATGCTTATGTTCAATTTTAATAGGCTTTTGTTTTAGTTATACATTGCCTTAAATGTTTATTAATATCTATAAATGTTTCCACTATATTGTTATCCTTACTGAGAATCTTAGCTCACCCATTTCAATGTTTTATTTTTCCAAGGATGTGAAGAAGTAATTTATGAATGACCTGAAGGGATAGTATGAGGGGATATGAAGGCAATATGTTGTTGCAGTTTTTTTATCTTTATGATGTAATGTAAGACTTATAAATATATCTAGCTTTTCTAAGACTACTAAACTAATCGTTCATTCGGGGCTTGATCCTTTTTGATCATGCCAATGTTATGTAATAATGCACCGACTCTGGGTAACTAGGGTCGGGGTGTTAAATTATAACATTCATAAAGATTGTGTTTTTAGTTTTGGAAGGAGGTTATTTGTGCCTTATGGATCAACATTGAAGAAAGAGTTGTTATGTGAATCTCACAGTTCTCTATTTTCAGTTCATCCTTGTAGTATTAAAATGTACAGAGATCTTTGGGATTATTACTAGTGGGATGAAACTAAAATTCATATTTCTCACTTTACTATGAAGTGTTTAATATGTCAAAAGGTTAAATCAAAATGATAGTTACTGAAAGGGATACTTCAGCCTTTTCCAACGCGAGAGTGGAAATGGGAAAATTTGTCCATGGATTTCATAGTGGGATTACCAAAGACATATTAACGTGAAAATGTAATTTGGGTTATTGTTGATCGATTGACTAAATCTACTCATTTTATCCTATTAGAGATACTTTATCTCTAGATCAATTTTCTCAATTGTATATTAATGAGATAGTAAGGTTACATGGACATCCACTATCTGTTATATCGAATCATTATCCTAGGTTCAATTTTAAATTTTGGAAGTGACTTCAAAAATCATTTTGATATGAATTAAATTTTAGTACATCATTTCATCCCCAATCAGATAGACAGTCAGAACGAAAAATTCAGACTTTGGATGATATGCTACATGATTCGTAGATGGATTACTAGGGATGTTGGGAGAAACATATTTCTTTGGTATAGTTTTCTTATAATAACAGTTCACATTTTGTTATATATATGACACCATTTGAGGCATGATCTAGAAAGCAGTGTTGAACTCCAGATTTTTGGGATGAAGTCGGTGAATGGAATTTGATGGGACCAGATTTGGTAGAATACTTGGAAGAAAAGGTTTAGCTGATTTAGAAGCACATGAGAACAACTCAGAGCTGGCAGAAAAGTTATCCAGATAATAGGATAAGGATATATCTTTTGAGGTAGGTGGTCACGTGTTTCATAATGTTTCTCTATGGAAAAGTGTCATGCATTTTTGTAAGAAGGTAAAGTAGAGTCCAAGATTCATTGTACCCTATGAAATTCTATATAAAGTTGGATAATTTTCCAATAGAGAGGCATTACCTCCATTATTTTCCAAGGTAATCAATGTTTTTTAGGTTCTATGTTGACAAAGTATATGCCAGATCCATCTCATGTTTTGAGTCTAGATGTAGTTCAGTTGGAAGAAAATATTTCATATGAGAAACAACAAGTTTAGATTCAGGACAGAAGAGAGAATGTGTTGTGGAATAAGGTAATTATTCAGGTAATGGTTTTGTGGAAAAACTGTATGGTTGATGAGGATAAATGGGAATCTGAAAAACTATGAGGGATAAATATCTCCACTTATTTTATAATTGAATAGAATTGTGGGGACACAATTCTGAAAAGGGGGGAAAAGATGTAACAACCAAGGTATTTATAGAATATTACATTTTCATTTCTATTAATATTTCTAAATAAGAAAATATTTTTACATTAAAGGGGATTCTTTTTTCTAGAGTGTTCTCAACACACAACAATGGGATTCTTTGAAATCTTACATTGCACACAACATGGAGTTATGCCAAAATATAATATAATATTATTATTATATTAAATTGTAGTTAGCCACTAGCTTTTGTATTAGCCAGAATGAACATAACTAACAAATATATGATTATACATTTTTATTAAAAGTATTTAAATTTATCAAATACATTTTGTAGGATTAAAAGAATAACCAATCTGATTTAAAGAATGAAATACTTTAATATTTTTAAAAGGACCTTTTACTGCCTTTTGATGGAGAACCCTTTTTAAATCTATTTTTTAAAATTTATAAGCAATATTTGACAAAATAAACTTCTTCTCTATAAATATGTCATCAAAAATAACTTTGGATAAATTTCTTGTAATTTTCTGATAATGTTCATTTTTAATGAATAGTGAAAAATTCCGTATTTTAATTCAAAACATCCTTTTCATATAATTTATTTGTATAGTAATATTTCCATTTTAGTGGGTTTTCAATTTTATTTGGATTATATTTTTATCATTTAATCCAATTTTGGTAATTTTAAGTAATTTCACTTTGAAATTGGACATAAACACATGTCATTCTTTTAACAGTTTTTTCATCTTAAAAACACATTTTTTTGTATTGACAAGAGGAATTAATTTTAAATTAATTATTGCAACTACTTTGTTTTCAATATAAACAATTTGATTCCATATTTGGAATCTTGAGGATCAAATTGTGTAAATAGGTACTTTCTTTTTATACATTATGAATAGTAACATCAATAATTATTTTATTTACCATTGTTAATTGGCAAATCTGGTAAATAAGGGTAAAAAATTTATAATAATATTAAAAGACACAAAAACATTTCGTAATCCTATTTTATGAGATATTTCTTACCATGGGAATCTATATGTCATTTTTGGGGACAAATGGAGCCACTTGGATGTGAGAATGAAATTTTATAAAAATTAATTTAATGTAAAGAAAAATGAAACATAAACATGTATCTTTAATTTAAAACAATTCCATACGGGGTTATATAAGTTATATATTCATCAATTAATAGTCATTAGAGAGGTAAAAAAATTTATTACATTGTTGTGTTTTATTTAAAAATTTTAGACATCAAATTAATTAATATATTTATGACCCAATGATGTAGTAGTGATTACCTTATTAATGAATGATTTAAATAAATGAGATTATAAATATTAAAATAAATTAATTTTAAAACTTTTTATCCCATACATGAATTTTATGTAAGATTATTACTTGTTATATATGTATTAATTATGTCTTTTATAAATTTTCAAGTTTTTGTGGACTTCTGAAAATCGTGATATGTATATTATAAAAATGACATAAAGGAGTTGTTTAAAAAAATACAATTTTAATAAATTATTTAATTGTCCTAAATAAATAATATTCGTCCAAATGACATATATATTTTTGAAAATGTAATTAATGAAACACATGAGGTTATATTGGAATTTTATATTATTTAACTTATCCATAATTAATGAATATAAATAAACCATGGTAAGAGTTTAATTAGTTACCTAATTGTTAAATCTAAAAGATAACGTTAAATTTTTTACTGTAATACCCCAAGCTTCCACAATATGTTTCCTTTGAATAATGAAATAACTTTCATTATACGCAACTTCGAGATTCTAACACACCACGACCAATCAAATTAACCGTTATGGATAGTAATACACACATTTTGAAATTTTATAAATATTATTATTCAAATTGGACTTCATTTTTGGATTAAGAATATAAAAATTATCTTAGGGTGGTTTTTTTATTTTTCGGAAAACAATCAGTTTTTGATGAATTGAAAAAATACTAATCATTAATTTGAAAAAAAATATTTAATCAAAATAATTTATAGTGGAAAATTATACTATTGAGTGGTTTAAAAATATAATTAGATTATATTTTTACCATTTATTCTAATTATGGTCATTGGACGTAATTTCACCTTTAAACTACACATAAACCAGTGTCAATCTTTTGAATGTTATTATTTCTTAAAATCATGTTTTCTGTTTTCACTACGGGAATTAATTTTAAATTAATTTCGGCCACTTCGGTATTTTGAATTTAGAAAAATGGATTCTATATTTAGAATCATGAGGTCAAAATTTTGTATATTGGTAACTTTTATTTTTAGACAATTTGAATAATTATTTCGGTAAATATTTTATTTACCATGGTTAATGGGTAAATCCAGTAAATAAGGGTAACAAATAATTTAATAATAATATTAAATTTACATAAAACGTGTCCTAACCTTATTGGATAATACATGTCCACCCATGGGAAAACTTGGGTTGATTTTGGGACCCCATGGAGCCAGTTGTAAGTGATAATGACACATTATATTAATTATGTTAAAGTACATACAAAAATGACATATGAATATATATTTTAGAAAAACTATTTACATAAGGTTATATATTTTATCTCATCGACTATAAATATTAATTATAAATATAAAAATATTTCCTACATAATGATATTTTATTTATAATATTTAGACATTGAATAAAAATATTTATGTATGATACAATGACGATTCATTATTTTCCTTATTAATGAATGAGTCAAGTAAATGGTATTATAATTGTTAAAATAAATAACATTTGAACATTTTGATGCCATACAAACAATTTATAGGTTAATATGGCATGATTGGATTTGTTGGATTAATTTATTTCGAATTAATAATGTTGTTAGGACTATAACAAAAATCAATTATTAAATAGTGTCATAATTGAAATAAAAGAGTTTTTAAAACAAATATTATATTATTAATTGATATAAAATTCAAAAAAATCTATGGTTTAGCCAAACGACTTAAAAAATTATAGTTATATCATTACGTAATCACTTGGGGTTCTAATGGGATTTTATTGTAAGTTTATTAACCATATAATATAAAAATAAAAAGAGAGACGGTGAATGTCAAACTATTTATGTAAGAGTTAAATCTAAAAGATAATGTTAATATGGTGACATAAACCAGTCTAAAACCTATTGGATTAGATGATTGTGACCCATTTCCACTTTAGAATTGAAATAAATCACATTGGTGCCTTTACAAACCGAAAATGATTTTATTATAAAATAATATTTTATGTTTTTATTATGGTTCCCCTCACCCCTCATATAAAAAGGAACATCCCATTCTCTCCAATTCACACTATAAATGTATTTTGTCTCATCCTAACCCTACCCAAATATCCTACCAACTGTCCTTCATTAATAATAGTGGAATTATTTTAGTTATAAAGCCATCCAAATGAGTTCTTTTTATCAAATCAAAAGGAAGAACCCGAAGAAGCGGTAATTATTTTATAACCCCATTCTTGTTCTTTTCTTCTTCCACTTACTCTTTATTTGTTCTTTCCATTATAAAATAACAACTCCAGTATATTATATATACTCTAATGTTATTATAAATATGGTACATCCATATTCATTATTCTATCAATACTTTTAATTACATGTCACCATACGTGCGTACGTACGGCTTACCGTCTCCATGTCGTGGTGAAGTTGTTATTCAATAAATTATTATTTGGATGGCTATAATAATGATGTATAATTGATATAAATAATAAATTTAACCTGATAATTATTCATTATATATGATACAGCATCCAATTATATATGATTTTAATATAAAATGAATGATATTTTCGCTCGTGTATACGTACAGATTACTGTCTCCATGAACGAGATGATATTCATTCCCCATCGTATCCATTACAGACTAATTTTTATTTTATGGTTAAAAATAATGTTTAAAGAAATAATATCATTCTTTATATAAATAAAATATATCCTATTCATAAAAAACATGGCTTACGTAACCAATCATATTAAGGACAACTAATCAATTAACACCTGAAACAACGATAATACTAAAATATCATTAACAAAGCAATAATAAGAGATCATATATGATATCATATTAAAGTATATGGTTATTTTATAATTTGAAAATAATGATTTCACCATTATACAAGTGGTTAACGTACCCTCAACCAAGGAAAAGTTCAAGGTAAGGGTTAATTCTACAATCTCTTAATTTTCCAAGGTTGTTTATACATAATTATCTACTAAGACCTCTTTATCATCAACATTCATGTTTCTTAAAAATTTATTTCAAAACATTTTTACTATTTAATATACTTTGGGTTAAAGTCATTTATACCCTTTTTTGACTTTTTATAAGATGATTATAATAGAATCTTTTTATCTTCTTCCAAAAAGGTACTTTATGACCTTTTCGACAAAATTAAGGTAAGAATGTCTTTATTAACTTATATAGAGTGTGTGGATATTTTTTGTCATTATAAAATTTTCAAAGATTCCCTCAAAAGCTTATAAGAATATTTCCAAAATAAATGTCTTCCTTTATAATTATGTTACTTTTTAATGTTTTCAAAATAGAAATATGTATTTCTTTCAAATAGTTTACATTTCATCTATGTCAATGTCCTTTGATGGATTTTAAACTTGTTTTAAGTTAATTAATTATGATAAAAAATTTCCATATTGTATTGAGTGTTTTGTGATATGTTTGACTGTAGATATGTTATTTTTATATCATTCATGGTGTATGGATTAATTTTTTACATTTCATATACTAGTTTTAATATGAATGTTTATGCAATGTTTAAACATTTTCATATGAATAATTCATTGGACAAAGTAAGTGATGGGTGGAGCCCACTTTAGCTCATAGATGCATCAGTAGATCTCATGAGACAAACTACTATCTTGGTACAAGGCCTGGACAAAATACTATTTATAGTCTTGAGACAAGGCCTTGACTATGTGGTTATGAAGTATGACATTAGGAATTCCATCGTTACGAAAGAGGCTATTGTTATTTTATGTGATTATACAGCTAGAAAAATATCCATGTTAATAAATAAATAGAATTACTTGATTTTATCTTTTCCATATTATTCTTATGTTCATGTTTAAAATTATTTTGTTTTAGTCGTATACATTTCATGAAATGTTTATAGTTATTTATAAATGTTTCCGTTCTATTGATATCTTTACTAAGCATATGAGCTCACCCCTTTCAATGTTTTAATTATGTGAGGATCTGAAAAAGTATTTTTTTTTACATACCTGCAGGGATATTCTGAGGGTATATGACTGTGGTCTTTGAAGAAAATTTTATTGTAGATTTTAATTTTATAATGAAATGTAAAAGTTATGAATGTATCTTGTATTTGCAAGGCTACTAAACTGATCAGTATTTTGGGAAATGATTTCCTTACATCATGCCAATGTTATGTAATAATGCACCATCTCTAGGAACTAGGGTTGGGGCATTACAGTTGGTATCAAAGAAATTTTAATACAAACCTTGGAAACTAGATTTAGATAAACTATGATTAATGCACATTAACCTAAGATATAATTTGAGTATTGGTATATAAGAACTTCCTATAATTTAGGTAATGTAAAGATTTTTTGAGTTTTCCAAGAAATACATCCTTGTTTGGACATGAGCAGGTTGTGGCGGCGCTAACACAGCTATAACTAAGGTTAAAACCATAAAACACCATTTTGAGCTTCACTCAAATGGAAACTGGTGCACGATAACGGGCCTTGCTTCACTCTTGGTTACGATAATCCTGAGGGATATTCATAGGATAATTATCATTTTCATTACAAACCAGTATGAAGAGATTATGAGTATATAATTCCTCAAATAAAACAATTTTATGATTATGGATTATATCAACAAACTGTTCAATTTATGTTATGTATTTTACATGTTTGGAATTATGTATTTCGATTCATAAACTAATCTACTGCATGCCATTGTATAGAAATGGAGCCCAGTGGAATGAATGGAAACCATATCAATGCACGTAATCTATTTAGGAATTTCCCTCATGCTCAAGATAATTATAGTGGAGCCGGTGATGCAACTAGTGCTATTCAACTTATCACCATACTAGGACAACTCACTCAGGTTATGAATAACAAAATTATCCGTATGGAGCACCCTGATCCACAAGACGATGGATCAATGTTATATTTCTTCATGTGGAAACAACCACCAACATTTAATGGGAGTACAAATCCATTGGTATATAAGGAATGGATAAGTTTCACAGAGAAAATATTTAATGCTTTGGGGAGTAGCGAAAGGGAAAAGGTTATCATGGCAGTTTATTGCCTCATGGGAGATGCTGATCAACAGAGGTCATTGATTCCAAAAACAATGGAAGATGAAGAAGTATCAAGTATGGAATGGAGGGAGTTTAAATGAATTTTCATCGAAAAATACATTCCTCATGCCCATCAAGCGGATATAGAAAGACAATTTCATATTCTGAGAAAAAATAGGATGAGAATATCACAAAGTTTGATGATATCTTTAAAAGGATAGAAAGGCATGTTGAAGATTATATATGTAACCGATGATGTAAGATTGATAATTTCCTTAATTTGATTAAACCATTTCTCTTTTGAGCATTAGTCTCACAATCCTTATCATCGTTTGAAGATATTGTCTCATGTGATATCATGATAGAAAATGAACTCTCTATGTCTTACAACATCAAATCAATGTAATAGAAGAGGAGATCTATTGAACACTATAGAAATGGAAATAATGGGACGAAGGGAAATTTTGAATATCCATCCTATAGTAAAAGTGGGAAGAAACAATCTTGTACTTGCCTGAAGGGAATGAGAGTCTGTTATATGTGTGCAGAAAAAGGCCACCAAACTCGTGATTGCAAAGGGAAGAAAGAGGCTGTCACTGTTGAATTCTACAATTGTAGTGAAAGGGGAACTATGAAAATGAATGTCTTTATCTCCAAGTAATCTTACCTATGAATATGCCAAAGGATCAAGTCCATACTTGTGATATCACTACTACTGAGGTTGAAGATCAAAATATGTGGTGGCATGTAATTTAATGGTATCTTAAATTTTATCAATTGATTTATTTGATTCTGGAAAATCGAATTGTTTCATATCTTCCTAGTTTTCTAATAAAATTAGATATTTACAATTTGATTTAACATGGGAGTTGTTAGTCAAAAATCTTAAGATAAGTATCATTGCAACAATGTTTTGTGAATAATTTCCCATTACGGAATAGAAACATTATTTATCTACTGATCTCTTCGTCATACCCATGATTGAATATGATATAATCCTCATTATGGATTGGTTTTTAGACCATGATGTGAAAATATATTGTAAGAAGAAAGAGGTTACAATTTTTTAAGATGATATGGAGTACCTTATCATTAAATCAGAAATGTCACCATCTGATTCTTATCTACATCCACCCCTAGTAGCTCAACTAAATTCAATAATTTTGAGGTAATAGAATGAAATAACTATGGGTGTGGAAAGAAATGTTCAAATAGAGGACGTACCTATTGTACCATAACATGTTGATGTGATTCCAGATGATTTTCCTAGGTATACTCCTGAACAATAAATTCAGTCTTCCATTGACATAATTCCTGGTTCAAGGCCCATATCGAAGACCCCTTATAGAATGACCACTGTGGAGTTAGTGGAACAAAAGAAATAACTAGAATAATTGAGTAATAAGGGATTTATTTTCCGTAGTTTTTATCCATGGGGAGCCCCTGCACTTTTTGTTAAGAAGAAATATAGATCTATGAGGTTGTGCATTGACTACATGGAGATCAATGATATAAAAATAAAGAACATGTATCCCCAACCTCACATTGAAGATTTATTCGACCAACATCATCGAGCTCAACATGTTTCAAAGATTGACCTTTGATCTAGATATCATCAGTTGTGTGTGAAGAAGGAAGAAATTCTGAAAACAACATTTTTAACTAGGTATGGGCTTTATGAGTTTACAGTAATGCCTTTTGGGCTGGCTAATGCAAACTTTGTTTTCAGGGATTTAATTAAAACAATTTTCAAGGAATATCTTTATGAATTTGTAATAGTATATATTGACGATATCCTGGTATACTCCAAAATCTATGAAGATCAGAAAATCACTTTCGCACCATTCTGAAAACCCTCAGAAAAAATGAATTATACAGGAAGTTTAGGAAGTGTGAATTATAGCATCAGGAGATTTCTTTTCATGGACATATTGTCTCTATGTATGGAATCTTCATTGAACCTTTCAAGACAAGAGAAATCCACGAATGGCCATCACCGATAAGTATTACTGAGGTACACAGTTTTATTGGTTTAGCAGGATATTATCAATGTTTTGTCCAGAATATTTCCCTAATCGATAAACCATTAACCAAGCTCACTCATAAAGGCGTTAAATTTGTTAAAAAAAAGGAGTGTGAATAATGTTTTAAAGAACTGAATAGACGATTATTCAATTATCCTATATTGACTCTACCATCATGGAATGATGGCTTTGTTATTTATAGTGATGCTTCAAATAAAGGAATTTATTGTGTCATCGTGAAGAATGATAGAGTTGTTTCCTGTGCATCATGATAATTAAAAATTCACGATCAAAACAATCCTACTCATGATCTTGAGTTTGTAGCTATAATATTTGATTTGAAGATATAGGGACACTATCTCTATGGTGAAAATGTGAGATATAAACTAATCACTGGAGTATGATGTATATTTTATCATAGAAGGAACTCAACATGAGGAAAATGAAATCTCTTGAATTACTCATGTATTATGATTTCACTATACACTACCACCCCGTGAAGACAAATTAGGTGGAAGATGCTTTGAAAAGAAAGGATCATGGATTTTTGAATAAGATGAGAGCTGAAAGAGATCCTCTTTTCCTGAATCCAGTAATGATGGATATGGGAATAACCATGGAAGGTGTAACATCAAAATTTTTTCAAATGGTTTCCAAACCATCTTTACTATAAAGGATATAGCGTTCTCAGACTAGTGATGTGGAGTTTCAAAAGAAGATTAATGTTGTTAATGACAAGAGTTTGAGTGAATTCATATATGAAGATGGAATTTTTAAATTTGATAATAGAATTTGTGTTCCAGGAATACCTGATCTATGAAGAGAATTTTCAGAGGATTCTAATAGCTTCAATTTCTCTATACACCCTGGTATCACTAAGCTGTATAGAGATTTGAAGTAACATTTTTTGCGGGACAACATGGAGTGGAAGATTTGCTGATTTTGTGTCAAGATGTATAATTTTTCAGCAAGTGATAGATGGAAGGCATCATCCCGAAGGAGTCATGAAACCACTTCCCATAAAAAAGTGGAAATGGGATAATATTATGATGTCCTTTGTCATGGGACTACTGAAGAATCCTAGAAGGAATTACACAATATGAGTCATTTTTGATCGTCTTACCCAGGGAGCACATTTTCATGCTATATGAGAAGATTTACCACTTCAGCTTCTAGAAAGGCTATGTATTAATGATGTGGTTACAATTCACGGTTTACCCCTATCGATTGTTTCTGATTGTGATCCTCATTTTACAACAGGATTCTAGAAACATCTTTTGAAATCCCTAGATATTGAACTTCGTTTGAGTACTGCCTACCACCATCAAACTAATGGACAATCAGTATAGACTATTCAAACAATAGGTAATATGTTGATATCTTATTCACATGACATTCAATGTATGTGGGATCAATATTTACCTATGGTAGAATTTTCCTAAAACAATAGCTTCCATTCCAGTATTCAGATGGCACCATATGAAGCGTTATATGGAAGAACATACCCCACACTAATTTTTTGGGATGATGTTGGTGAAAGAAAACTTATAGGCCCAGAACATGTTAAGGAAATGATGGGAAAGGAGAAGTTAATACAAACCCAAATCAAAGCATCTCAAATTAGGCAGAAGAGAAATGATGATAACCGAAGGAAGGATTTGGAATTTTAAGTAAGAGATCTTGTTTTCTTGAAGGTATCTCCATGGAATAGTGTTATACGTTTCGGTAATAAGGGTAAATTGAGTCCCAGGTACATCAGTCCTTTCCAAATTCTAGAATGAATTGGGGATGTAGCTTACCATTTGGAAGTGCCTCCGAGTCTCTCCAAAGTTCATGTTGTGTTACACTTATCACTATTGAGGAAATACATACCTGAACCAACACATGTACTCACCTATGTGGAATTAAAAGTAGACCGCGATCTGACTTAATGCGAAGATCCTATCAAGATTCTGGATACAAGAGAACAACTATTGAGAAACCGTAAGACTTGTCCGGTAATAGATCTATGGAGAAATCATAAGATGGAAGAGGCAATGAGGGAACCCGAGGTACTTATGATGAATAACCACCCGAATCTTTTTATGTCGTAATACTCTGGAAATTTTAAGAACGAAAGTATTTGAAGGAGGGGAGAATGTAATACCCCAAGATTCCATAGTGCGTTTCCCTTTGAATAATGAAATAGCTTGGATTGTACGCAACTTCGAGATTCTAACACACCACGACCAATCAAAGTAGCTGTTATGAATAGTAATACCCACTATTTGAAATTTTATAAATTTTATTATTCAAATTGGACTTCACTTTTGGATTATTTATATCAAAATTAATTTAGGGTGAATTTTTGGATTTTTCTTAAAACATTTAGTTTATGATGAATAGTGAAAAATAAAAATATTTATTTAAAAACAATTGTTTTTATAAAAATAATTTATAGAGATAAATTATAATATTCAGTGGTTTTAAAGTATAAATAGATTCTATTTTTACCATATAATCCAATGTTGGTCATTGGATGTAATTTCACATTTTAACTGAACATAAAGAAGTGTCATTCTTTTGATAGTTATTATTTCTTAAATGCACGTTTTTTGTTTTGACAAGGGGAATTAATTTTGAAATTAATTTCTACCACTTCCATATATTGAATTTAAAAAAATGGATTCCTTATATAGAATCAGGAGTTCCAAATTTTGTACATAGGTAACTTTTATTTTTAGACATTTTGAATAATTACTTCGGTAAATATTTTATTTACTATGGTTAAAGGGTAAATTTGGTAAAAACGGTAAAAAATAATATTATAATAATATTAAATTACCCTAACACGTGTCCTAACCCTATTGGATGATACATATCCGACAACATAAATCCTTGGGACGATTTAGGGACCCAATGGATCAAATTTTAAGTGATAAATAGTTTTCCTACATAATCGTATTTTATTTATAATTTTTAGACATTGAATAATTAATTTTATTTAGGTCACAATGATGATGAAGAGTTTTCCATATTACTGAATGAATCAAATAAATGGTATAATAAAAGATAAAATAAATATAATTTGAGAGGTTTGATGTCGTACATGAATTTTATAGGTTAATATTACATGTTTGTATTGATTAAATTAATTTATTTTGAAGTAATAATGTTTTTAAGACTTTACCAATAATAAATTATTAAATAGTTTCAAAATTGACATAAAAGTGTTTTTAAAGAAAATATTATATTATTAATTGATATAATATTCACAAAAATATAATGATTCTTAAAAAAGACTTATATAATGATATTTATAACATTAATGAACCACATTTGTTTCTCTTGGGAGTTTATAGTATGTTTATTAACCATATAATATAAAATATAAAGAGACATCGTAAATGTCAAACTGTTTAACAAAAAGTTAAATATAAATGATATGGTTAATATGATAATCTAAACCTATCTAAAACCTATTGGTTTAGAGTATTTAGTCCCAAAAACACTTTATTATCGAAATAAATCACTTTTGAGCAATTAAAAACCGAAAATGAATTTATTATAAAATAATATATTAAGTTTCTCCTAAGGTGCCCCTCACCCCTCTTATAAAAGGGGACTTCTCCTTATCTAAAATTCACACCTTAAAAGTTTTTTGTCTCATCCAAATGCTGCCCAAATATCCTCCCAAAATTCATCCCCTAATCATATATTCCTTCATTTAATCAAAAATCCATCCTATGGATCCATTTTTTTAAATCAAAAGAAAGAACACAAAGAAGAGGAAAATATTTCATCACCTGTTTCAAGGTTGTTTTCTTTTTCCACTTCCTCTTTTTTTGTTGTTTCCATTATAAAATAATTAAAACACTATCTTATATATAAGGTGATGTTATTATAAATATGGTACAACAATATTTCTTATTCTATCCATCCTTTTATTGACATGTCACCATACGTGCATATGTACGACTTACAGTCTCCATGTTGTGGTGTAGATGTTATTCAATACATTATTATTTGGATGGGTATAATAATGATGTATAGTTGATTTAAATAATAAATATAGCATGATAATAATTATGTATATATGATATTACATCAAATTATATATGATTTTAATATCAAAATAATGATATTGTCGCTTGTGCATAAGTACAGATTACCGTCTCCACGAACGCGATAAGATTAATTCTCCATCATATCCATTCAAGACTAATTTTCATTTAATGGTTAAAAATAAATTTTAAATAAATAATATAATTCAGTTTATAAATCAAATATAACCTATTCATAACAACCATGGCTTACGTAACCATGCATATAAATGAGAACGAATCTGTTAACACCTGAAACAACGATAATACTAAAATATTTTTAACATAGCTATAATAGAAGATCATATATGATATCTTATTAATGTATATGGTTATTGTATAATTTAAAAACAATGATTTCACCATTATATAAGTGGTTAACATACCCTCGACCATGTAAATCTACAAGTTAAGGGTTAATTCTACAATCTCTCCATTATCTGAGATTGTTTATACATAATTATCTACTGGGACCTCTTTATCATCTACATCCATGTTTCTTAAAAATTCATTTCACAACATTTTTACTATTTCTAATAATATGGGTTAAATTCATTTATACACTTTTTTGACTTTTTATAACATTAATATAAATGAATCTTTTGATCATTTTCCAAAAAAAATACTTTATGACCATTTTGAAAAAATTAAGGTAAGAATATCTATTTTTAACTTATACAGCGGGTGTGGCTATTTTCTGCCGTTATAGCATCGTCGAAGCATCCCTTATAATATTATTAGAATATTTCCAACATAAAGTTTTTCTTTTATAATTATTTTTCTTTGAAATATTTTCAAAATAGAAAGAGTTATTTCTTTCAAATAGTTTTCATTTCAACTATGTCAATATCCTTTGATGGATTTTACACTTGTTTGATTTTAATTCATTATGATACAAATATTCTATATTTTATTGAAGTTTTTTTTGATATGTTTGACCGTGGATGTGTTATTTCTATACCATTCAGGGTTTATATATAATGTGTTGACATTTAATATGCTAGTTTTAATACAAATGATTATGTAATGTTTAATCCTTTTCATTTCATGAATGCATTGGACTTAGTATGTGACGAGTGGAGCCTACTATAGCTTTTCGATTATTCGGTAGGTCTCATGAGACAAACTAGTGTCTTGGAAAAAGGCCTTGAAAAAATCTTATTTATATTCATGGTACAAGTCCTTGACTACATGGTTATGAAGTCTGGAATTAGTCATATTCATTGCTTTAAATTGTTATATTTATTTATGAGTGTTTCCACTATATTGATATCCTTACTGAGAACCAGAGGACACCCCTTTCTGTGTTTTATTTTTCCCAGGATTTGAAGAAGTATTTTATGACTGACCTATAGGGATAGTCTGAGGGGATGTGAGTGTGGTCTATATAGAAAATTTTGTTGTAGTTATTTATTTTATAATTTACTATAAATATATGAATGTATCTAGTATTTCCAAGGCTACTAAACTGATCAGTCTTTCGAAACTTGACTTTCTATTATCATTCCAATGTTATGTAATAAGCACCGACTCTAGGAACTGGGGTCGGGGCGTTAGAGGGACCTAGATGTGTCTAAAAAATATTTATTAATATTTTCTCGATCAAAAATAATATTATATTTAAAATAAATTAATTTCAGACCATTTTAAATCGAAAATAATTTTATGATAAAATATTATATCAAGACCATCCTAAAGTTCCCCTCCCCCTATTATAAATTGGCATCACCCCTACAAATTTAATAATACCTCTCAAGACCCTTGAAAAATACAACATCTGCCCAAATAACCTACAAACATCCTTATATTACTCATAAGAGCATTACCTTACTGATAAATAAATTCAAGAATGTCTTTTGGCTCATATAAAAGGGAGTTACACATTTTAAGCAGTAGTGTCATCTCTAAAGTTCATTTGCATTATTTTACTTATTCCCTCACTATTTTATTCCTATCATTTCATTACATAAATAAATTATCCTAATTATACTATGATGTTGTTATGAGATGGATTTTAACTAAAGGTACACACACACCTCCATTTAATGGATATGAACATACTGTTTCTGTGGACGGTGAAATACTAACTTATGAAACGATGATTGTTCAATTTTCCCCTACCACCTCTCATGGTGGCCATTATGATTGAAATATATTTATATATGATATATTTTATATTTATATTGTATCTATTCTTGTATTTTGATTTCAATGATACCTTTATGATTTCCATAATGTGTAAATTTGATATTCTCATTTGAGGAAGTGCGGACTACCACCCCTCAAAGTGATAGGAATTTTTTCATTACATACATGGAACATATAAATAATGGTTTTAATGAATTTATGTAATGTATATAAAATATGATATTATATATGAATTATAATATACCTATGTATCATTTAGTTTTCATTCACTTAAATATGAAAAAATGACAGTATGGTTCATGTGTACGTATGACTTACCGTCTCCATGAACGGTGGATTTCATTTCTTCTATTTAAATGTTATATACAATTATAAATACATATATAATGGATATATATGAAATATATGATATCTAAATAATGAATAATACTCTGTTGATGATGAACTCTTGACCACATGGAAAATTTACATCAAACAATATTGTTTTCGACTCAAGTACCAAATATCAACAAAACGACTGATATGAACATAAATAATTATATAATTGTTATAAAATGATGATATGGAATATAAAATGAATAATAAACATGAAAAATGTTTTTAATTAATAATAAAATAACTTATGTTTATTATTTTGGAATATAATGAACAAAAAATACAAGTCAGACTCAAGGTAAAGGACTTTGTCTCAATCCCCATTAATTGAGGCACATTTTGGTTCATCCATGAACTTATTTTATGTGGTGTATAATTATATACTTTTTAATTTAATTTCATTCTATGGTTTTCAAATGTAATCTTTTCTTTAATTTTTTTTTCTAAATGACAAAAATAATGTTTTTTTGACATATGCGATGACATCAACCATTCTGACGATGTGAGAATTATTAGATATTTGGATTCCTCAAAAATACATATTGTTTTAAAAAGGAAAATAAATACCATATACCCTTTTTATGTATTTTTGTATTTAATATGGTTTTGATAAAACATTTATTATGTCAATATCTTAAAATGATTTATTTTAATTTCAATGTGGAATTGTTTTCATTATTTTATTATTGTTTTATATGTAATTATTTTGTTACAGTTCTTGTGCATTGGTTTTGTGTACAGGTGTTTCTATGATAAATCAAGGGCGTGTGGTCCCAATATAGTTCTCCAATGAATTGTGTAAAGTGAAGAAGGTAAACATTAATGTTTCTCCCATGATATTTAGGGAATATACAGTGATGGATATACCAAACGTAACTCCCTATGTAGTTGTGAAAGCTAAAATGTAAGAATTTTATGGATTCCACAAGTTACCTTTATGATTTATAATTTTTATGTGTTATTTTTTCAATCATATGAATTATTGAAATATGATAAAGTTGATATTTTTTATGATTGAAAATTATGATTTCATTGATTTATATGTATTGATAGAGTGATGTTTTTTTTCATATTTTATAACCCTTACTGAGATTCTTATTCTCATCCCATGTTTTTTAAAATTGTTTCATAGGGTATAAGGAAGGGTAAGATAAAGGAATAAATCAAAAATATTTATATCAAGAAAATAATAATTGTTTTATTTTAAGGAGTTTTATTTTTATGAAAAAAATTGGATTGTGTAGAACTGTCCTATTTTTAATTATTGTGATTTAATGTAACAGTTGTGGACTAATTCTCTAGAAATATATACCTCAAAAGCTCATCAATGTATAATTCATGACATAACTCAATAATATGTAATTTTTATGTCTATGGCCTTATATTTATTATCCCACAATTACCACAAAATTATAGATCCTATAAACACAAATGTTTATAAATATTTGTTAATATTTTTCATCAAAATAAAAAAATTATTTCTAAAATAATACTTAATGTTGAATATAAGGGTTACATATACCTCGACCAAGTATAACAGGATAGAAAATATTAGCATACATTAAAAAATTCCATCATATAAAACCTCAACGGGGTTGTCTAAGGCTAAGAACTTATGGTCATCATCATACTTATATACCCATGATGGTATCCATAAGTATTAAAATAAATTATCAATTAAACATTTCAATATTTAGTGTTATCTAATCCCTGTTCAAATACCAATGAAAACATCATTGATCCCACACTTCTAGATTCAGTGTTAAAAACATAAAATTTAAAATAGAAGATTTGATAATGATTGATGATAACCATTTTTTACATCCTTTAAAAACATAATCCAAAGGATATATTTGTTCACTTTTATAAAGTAGGATCACATGGGTTTAGAGTTTTCTGAAATTATGAAAACCACACAACAATATAGATTCATAAAAACAATTTCCCATAAATATCAATATTTTATCCCTCTAAAACTATATTTTTTAATCTCACAATTTTTAGTCAAAATCATTTATTTGGAATCATTCAATACATAATAAATTTAATATAATTATTCAAAACCTGGTAAAAAAATGAAAAGGGTGAGCTGAAATGGTGTAAAATTTTAAATAAGTTAAATTTCAATGACCATATAAGAATAAGATTAGAAAATGATTATGATAACATGAGAACATTATTTGAAAAAAGAACCCTATAAATAAAGTATCTTAATATTGATTTAAAACATAAATCTTTAGAGTTCATAATATAAATGTCATAATGTAAGAAAACAACAAGATCCATTAGAGCATAACATGGGAATATGTCAAAAAATAATGGATACACATAAGGGAAAAATTAATTTCAGAGATGTTAAGGATATTTTCTAGTACTATCTTAGTGGTATGGGTCCACTCTCGAACCATCATTGGACTCATAGTTCACTATCAATACCATCATCATTGACAATGTCACTTACTAAAATGATTTATCTCCCCATTTTAATATAGTTTTTGTAATTAGAAAAAAATCATTACCAAATGCATTAGAGGGAGATTTTGGTCTCACCCAAAAAATAATGAAAACCATACATGTGTGTTCCAAATGAACATAAATCATTCAAAATATCGTGAATCATGAAAGGAAATGAGACTCATAATCATTTCATCATGAAATAACCCATGGAAAACGAACAACTTTCCTAATTGTCATGTCATTATAAACATAAACGTAATAGTGAAAGAGTACGAATGGTATCCTTGAATGATATTCCTTTTAAATCATACGAAAAATTAATTAATTTTATAAAATAGCGAACATGATTAAGAAATATTACATGAAATAATTCAAGTGAAAAATATCCCTTCCATTTTGAAATCATTTCCTTTTTTAAAAATACATTCAATTATACAGGACATAGATTTTTCATTGAAATTTTTTTGTATAATTTTAATGCAAGTCTCAAAACATTATGGAATCACTATATTAGAAAACTAAACTCATATAATATAACATAAAAACCATTACTTCTGTATTTGTTGTTAGAAAATTATGATTTAAATTCATTTATAAAACAATAAAAATATTCCTTTTAAATCTATTTTTAGAAAATTAAAAAATTGTTAAAAATTAATTTAAAATAAGTTGAATAATTTTAAAATAAATTTCTAAATAAATTTTTAGAAAACATGTACATGGATAATAAATATTCCACTTTTGAGAAAAAAAGAAAGACAATCATGAATAACTATGACATTGTTAAATAAACCCTTAAATCATTGATGACTTGTAATGAATAATCTTAATGAATTAAAGAGAATTTTTTGGATATGTACATAACATAATTATCATGATAATAAAAATAAAAATAATTATTTATAAGTATATACACTACTCAAAATACATGTATTGTATAAGGAATGTATGTCAAAGAAATAAATATGATATTAAAATCACTTACCGCAAGTATTATCATTCCATATTCACATTCAAACCTCTAATATAATAAAAAATGATTATGTTTAAATTTATTATATTACCATATTTATATATATAATTCCATTTTTGTTTTATTTATAACACCTTATCACCATTTTATTAATAATTTGTTATAAAAATCACTATTCTAGTTGATACTTTATTAATTTTCATAGCATGATTCAATTTGTTTGACCAGGTCCATATACATTTACAATGACCCATAATTTCAAAAAATTTAATCAAACAATTAATGTTATATATATTCATCTTATACATATTTATAATCATTCATAAAAATTAGAGATAGAAAATTGAATTACACTATTCATGCAGATGATAGACTATACACACATTTTAACGCTTTATTCTCCTTTTGAAGGATGGAACAAAAAAATATAAATAATAATATTCATTTATAGAATCAATATATTATAATTTATATACTATATATTAATTATATATATAATCCTAACCATTAATGTGAGAAACAGTGAAAAAGAAATCACATTTCTCTGTGCAGCTAGTAGTCCACACATATGCATGGGAGACCATAGAGTTTCCCAAATGATTAGATGATAAAAAGTTGGAAATGATAATATAATTCATGAAATATAATAATGTTATAAATATAATATATAAACATTATACCCATCATAATTCACATACGTAAAATAGGGTGATGAAAAATCCCTAAAACCCAAAGTCTATACATTTTAATTTATTTTCTGATAAAAACCATTTTAATTGGGTTGACGGGGGACCATTACATGAACCATAAGACCAATAGAATAACGGACTATAAACATCACACAAAAATACCCAGAGATGTGAAACCATATAATAGACTATAAAATTTTAATTGATAATTTTTTTATTAAGATTACCACATTCCCTTGGCCGCATAGCTTGTAATGCCTCGCGCTGAGATGAATGGTGCTCGGTACCGATGGAAAATAATTACCCTCTATTTCTTCTAATCATGTTGTATGGAAAGGTTGTAACCTACGATATGAGGCCACCATTGATATTTACATGTAATTGAATATCAATTTATTAATATCATAGATAAATTATTCATCTAGGGCCCAAAAATGATGTTCCCTCTGATACCCATTAATCCCCGCTATCATTATCATTTGCATCATCATGAAGAATAAAACTTATATCGAACACCATGAAAGTATGAAGATACCAACCAAATTTGGGTTGACCACCCAATGTATATAAAACATCACCTAGTTAAACCTAAAAATAAACCGAATCTAACCCTCTGAACACCATCATGACAACCATATCATTGTTTCCTGGTGTGCTAAAATAAGGCTTATTTTTCACCCTCATATGTTCATCTAATCCTATGATGGAGTCCATGAGGCCCTTACCACCACTCAACTACACTAGATAGGCAATACCATGTCAGGAATGACACCCCCAGAAATGAAATACTATTAAAACTTGTACCAAATATTAATGTAGGAATACAATAATACATTCTACAAGGTTAAAACCCCAACGATAATAAGAATTAAGTGCATAACTATTTTGGGATGGTAATCCATACATATGAATGAGCAATACACACACTTCATATATGATGGTAAAGATGGAATATAATGATAATTTATTAATCATAATAATATTTAATCATACATAGGACACTACTGTTACTATTTTTTTGAATATAATGTACATAGATGATGTAATGAAGAATATAGAAAGAATGGGACCAGTTAGAGAGATTATCTCTTCGTCGAAATGTATCCTTTAGATCTCATATAAAATGCTATAGGGTTTTACTTTTAGGAAGACCAACACATCTATAATTTTGATATTGATGTGGATAAGAGAACCTAGAAGAATATGGGTGAGATATAGGACTCAATGCTATGTAATGAATTGAGCGAGGAGGTTTCCATTTATAATTGAGGTGAGGGGTTACTTTGGAATTTATCAAAAAATTAATTAATAATTAATTCAATATCAAACTAAATACCTCTAAAATGAAATGGATTTTAATATAATATGGGATAGGGTTTCAATCTAATCAAATAATTGATTTAATATAGTTTTCAATGTAATTTTATATCTTATAATTTTTATTAACCTTTAGATAACCAATTTTTATTAAAACTATGAAAAAAAATTTGTCTATATGATAAGGTCTTATTTTATTATTTATAATTTGAATATTTAACCATAAATGGAAAAATCAGGAAATATTTGAATATATTATAATCATTTTTTATTTTATTCAATATATTTATGAATAATATTATTTTTAAATAATATTTTATTTTAAGAAAATGTAATTATGTTCAACATTGATGCTATTAATTATAATGGAAGATATAATATATAAAGAACCATAGAATTATATCCAAATATTTTATTTTATACCTAATATGTCAATGATTTCTATAAATTTTTTAGATTACATTAATTATCTCATGTTTTATTTATTTTCATATTTTTAATATCATTTAATTGATTTTACAATTAATTGAATAATTACTACTTCAAAATTGTGTAATAATTTAAGTTATATACTTATTATTTAAAAAATAAAAAAAAAGTGAACAGGTTTTATATAATTTTTTTATATTTAAATATACTATTTATTGTCTAATATATCGTTTTTTGATACTCAAAATTAAAAAGTGTACACTAAATAAATACAAAAGTGTGACACAGTATATTAAATAAAATACAATATATTCCATAATATCATCCATGTGGATAAAATAGGTTTTAAAATTTAACATTGGATTATTATGTTAAATATATACTCACACAATAATATTTAGGCAATTTTTAGTTCCTTTAATATTTTTTATCGTTTTAATTTTAGTATTCTTAAATAATTTTATTTATTTTTCTTCTTATTGCAATTCACTGAGTCGTTGCTTCATAAGAATATAAGGAAATAGATTCATATATATAAATTCAATGTAAATTGATATAATATTAATAGAATATTTTAGATCACAAAAGTCCATTATATCCATTCATCAAGACTATTTATGCATGTAATTTTTTAGCCTTGTGCAGGTATTTCAAAAAAATTTGATTTTATTCTACTCATATTAAAAAAATTAATATCGTCACTCTAATTAATAATTTATGGATGAAATAAAACAAATAGGTCATTAAAATATATGTTACCTATAAATTATTATATATAATAAACAAAATGATACTTTTTTGGTGCTGCACCAGAACTACATCAGCAATGAATGTGTTTTTTATATTCTTTATGATATAAATATTAAATTGAATTTTATAAATTATTTCATTCTATGATATTTATATTATAATATCATAAAATATTCTTTAAATATCTTTAATAAATTTAAATATCGTAATTCTTTCTCGATGATATCACAAAAGAGACCATATTTTATAATGAATTGTATTTTTTACAATTCATTATATATTTAACTTTTTCTAAGAATCCTAAAATATTTACTTTTTTTGACAATTATATTATGTTGATTTAAAAAATAAAATACATTTTATAAGATACATTTTCACAAAACATCATTAAATCGATTAAAATATTCACTCATAAAAATAATAAAACTAAATTTTTCTTGAAAACATATTTTTGAATAATAAAATGGCTTTACCAAAATAAATGTGGTCATTTTATTATAATTTACCAATAAAATTATATAGAGTTGGAAGTTTATAATTTTTTATAAATCTATTATTCCTCTGCAGACACACAAATTTAACAGTTAGGTTATAATGTAGAAATTATAATATTTCATTGTCACTTTAAGCATGGTGCTTTATGTTGAATACACTATCAAATATAGTATATAATTTTAAAATATTGGTATTTTATAACAATTGTGAGATGAATATTTATAAATTTAAATGATTAATCACCATCACGATAAAACTAATTTAATATTAAATAAATGTATCTCTTGTTTCCTTTACCTAGAGTTTACAATCATGAACCTAAAAAATAACGCACAATGGACACAACAGTTTTTCAATGTGGTTCATATCCTTTAAGAAGTAGTCCATTGTGTATAGTGGTTTTCATCTTACATACATTCTAGTAGTTTTATTATCAAGACAATCACAATAAAGGGAATGACCTTCAACTCAACTTCTAGAACAAACTATGTACAATTAAATCATATTTATTAAATCCCAAGATGTATGATGTGGGGATACTAATTCTGAAGTGAGACCTATTTTATCACATGTTATATTATCTTGAATCCAATTTATAGGATAAAAATTCGAACAAGGAATAAATAAAATCGGTGAAACAAATAAAACAATCAATGTGGAATCTCAGTTATGTAGAAATAAAGAAAGCTTCATGTTATTCTTCTCCATCCTCTTCATTCAATATAATATCAATGTGTTATAGAATGGTATTCTATGAGAACTTAATTAACCAAATGTTAATAAAATATATAAAAACTAGGTCATTGATTCCTCTCCATCTTATAAAAATCAGTTAGTAATATGAGATATTATGTTTTCATGAATAATTCTGAAACCTCGTTAATTGTATCATTTCCTTTGTGACATGAATGGATTGTCATATATATCTCATGAATATAAAATTTTTATTAGTAATGGAGTACTTCATCCCCCATTTATCATGGTGAAACACATAATTCCTTGAATTTTAAATTTCATTTATGGATGTTTAAACTATTATATATTTATTTATACAACATTTATATCTTGAATAGGTATACTAAATTTAAATTACACCATCTAGGCCATAATTTGTATGTGAAATATCTAATGTTATCTTCTCCTAATGTTATATTATGTCCATTACCATTGGGTATTGTCTATCACATGTTAGGATCATACAATGTCTCACTCGTATTTATGTAAGTACACAAATCTATATATTCGTCATGAAAACGTATTGTGGAAGCCTTATTTTTCTTCACATACAAAATAGTAGGATCATGGTTCTCTATTCAAATATTTTTTCTTCCAATAATTAATTTTTTCACATAAATGCATTCTTCAAAATCCGGATTCAAAACTAAATTCACGTAAATACATAGGAATCATTTTTATTTTCATCACGTAAACCTTAGTATTTTTTCAACCATACAATAATAATATAAAATATTACTTATTAATGTATGATTATGAACCCACATGGTCTCTTCACCAAATAATATAAATGTTTGTGTAACTAGACTTTTCATAGTTGAGTAGATTATGGTGCATCTTCACATAAGAGGATTTACGAGGGCTTAAAATGAATGCTCTGTTTTTTAGTGAAAAATGATTAATATCGAGAGTTACAACAATATGTCCCAAATTTTGGTGTTCTTATATTATTTTAATTATTCACCAACCCAATACAATAAATAATTTAATGTAGGAATATCATTTTGTACCCAATAATAGTGGTAGTGTCTCAGACACATTCCATATCGCAACATATTTCTGTATATTAAACTATAGAGCCTCATTATATTTTAATGATGTTGAGAATTTTTATTACCCATACCCATATATAAGACTCCACCTAGATGTTAATTAGGGGACAAATGTTGTGATAGTTTGAGTCCGGTGTTCAGTAGGCCCTAGGTTGGTAGCATGAACCAAGTATATAAAAATATGGGAGGAAATACCCTCTAATCGAAACCTATAGAATAGGTAGTTGAGGTATAAAATCCAATAGAAACCTACAGATATTTATATATAAATGAAATACTAAGTATATAAATGTAATTCTAATAAATTTATAAACAATTGAAAGGAACTACAAGTTCCCAAAATTAATAATAACGGTGACCCCAATTCCCAAAGCGATCATGTAAAATATAGCAAGTAATATCAAGGCCAATCAAGTACCAAATACAACAAACATGAAAAATAGTACATATTTATATATACATATGGTGAAAATAACCATATACTAAGTAGGATCCTCCCAAGATACACTCATGAAAATTATAAAGAACACATGCTTAGTGATAGTGAAAAATAGGGATACAATATCATAACTTAAATAGGTATATGATGTTCATAGATACACCATGGATAACATTCACCAAGAATCACATAAATAGATCATATAATATAATAGAGAAACATAGAGGGTATCACAGTATCGATTCCCAAATGGTTTTATGCTCTACTGTAACAACACATGTCCTGAGCCATCTCCCCACAAATATAATAGTGATCCCACAAATGTACCAGCCCATGTCGTTAGAAATTAATTTTCATCCAAAAAATAACTTTTTTGTAAGATTATATTACTTGAAACACCATGTTAATCTTACATTACATGAAACATTATGTTAACCTTTATTATATAAGACAATAAGTTGTAAAAAATCACAATATATTATTAATGTAGTTATTTAAACATTATTATTATAACCTATCCATTAAAAATAATGCTATGGATAGTAAAAAATCATTTATAAATTAATTATATTGGTTTTACACAAATAAAAAATCATGATAATAAATTGAACAATTTTTACTAACGTCTTTAGATATTATGAAAATACTATTTTTCGGAAAAAATGTTGTCCATATGTTTTTTATGAAAAATAATAAATTTAATTTTTGAATCCTATTAAAATTTAATTTGATATAATAAAATTATTTTCTAAAAAAATAAATTCAAAATTAGCTTCTGGTGTTTTTTTTGTTTTTTCTCATATAATTTCTTTCCTGGTAAATAGTGACAATACAAAATAATTACTAATAACTTCTATTAAATTCAATTTATTTATAGAGTTAAATTTTATTTTAAATTTATTTTAAATTAAAATTGGTTAAATAATACATCCATAACCCTAATTATGGTCATTGAAATATATTTCATCTTGAATATTTCTATAAAAATTTGAAATTTGTTGTAAACATTCTCTTTAAAAACCTTCTTTCTTGTCACAATTGCAGGACTAATTTTAAGTTAAATCTTTCCAACAATATGAATGAAATTTTATAAAATGGATTTAAGATTTAGAATCACCATAATCTGTATTATCTACTATGGTCATCTTATTTATTTACTAGTTTGAATATTAAAAATAATAAAACTTATTCACTATAGTTAAAGGAAAAAATGGGTTTACAAGTTGTTAAACTGAAAAGAAAATAGTTAAAATGACCTATATACATGAATAAAAACCATTATATAGACATGTTTAAAATGTATAATTTCAAGGGTAATAATGTTACCCATTTGAAACCCTATTTACATTTGAAAAATGTTTGTACACTTTTTATATTCAAACTATTACACGTGTACCACTCAAATCCCTTATAAAAGGCCACCCCCTCCACTTCTATTCTCACTATTAAGACATTATTTTCATCCAATACCTACTAAAATCACATAAATAATCCCTAATCTCATTTCATAATCCTTATAATATACATAAATATATCATAGGGTGTCGTTTGGTTCAAACCTAGGGGGATACCCAAAGAAGAGGCGACATTCATCAAAAACCGTTTCAATTTTTTTTCTTCCTCCACCTCTTCCAATTATTATTATAAATTTTTTATATAATATCCTTAGTACATAACATATATGAATATTTTTTATGTTATGTTAATTATCTAAAACCATATGTACATAAATAAAATGTATTATTTAATAATCATTTTTTAAGATGGACTACCACCTTATGAACCGATGTTATTCATTTCTCTATTTCCAAATATTGAGGCTAGAAATAATGATGTTTTTATTTTTTTACATGATCTTTAGAATATTATTTTATTCATGATTCATTATATCCCCCATAAATTCATAATCTATATTTTTTGGAATATAATAACGTTATCAGTATGAGTGGAGGACTAGCAACTCATGAAGCGATGTGATTTATCCACGCTTTACATGGAAGATATTAAAGATGGGTTTAATTAAAATATGTGATATATAGAAAAGAATAAATATTTTTTAATAATAATAAATTTATATATATTTATATATCATTTAAATTTCTATGTTTCAATCTATATAATAATATGAAATCAGCCATCATGCATACTTATGTCATAATTTCTCTATAAACGTTGTGTTTCATTTCCTATCATTAAATTTTATAATGACTATAAATAATTATGTAATCAATATATATGATATTTATGTCATGGTTTTAATTATATGTATGATTAAACCATTTTCTATGTAAGAGGACCAAGAAATAACAAGATAAAATATATGTGAAGAAAAAGTATGTATTTTTTAAAACATGACTTTTATTATGAAATTAATAATAATCATGTAATAAAAGATCCTATTAGAATCATATATGTTATAAAATAAATTAATATGTTTCCTTAATATATTTTTAATAAAATTATTTTTATCATACAGCTGGTTTTGGAATTTATGATCAATTCAAGACAATAGGTGATGATATTTTATTTCAATTTTCCTTCTTTGTAAAATATGTAATGTTATGATACTATATTAATTTACATGATGTATATAAATACCCTATGAAGTTTAATATCAATAATATATTTATCTGTATGATATTTTATGTCTCATTTTCTTTTATTCTGTCATGGGGATTACAATTCAAATTTACACAAGTGGTAAATATTTTATGTTACAATCTCATCGATTATGGGGATTGTTTATGATTATGTATACAATAAAAAATGATATAATAATTCAATAAAAATAAAATATTACCGTATAAAAATCTAATTATGCATGACATTTTAATTAAATTGAACCATTTTCCTTACTTTTCTACTTAAAATAGTTGACAAAATGTTTTCAAGAATTTTTTTTCTCTATTTGGATGGTCATATATTTTTTTCCAAAACCATGTATTCATTAAATGTTTCCAAAAATATTTCATGGTTGTATCAAATAATTTTTACAATTTTTGGTTTTTATAAAAAAATAATAGAATAACATTTTCTAAATAATTCATATTTGTATATTACTGAAAATTTGAATAAAATCATCATTTTATTGTGTATAGAATTATATAACGTCATGACCAATAATTTATATGAATCATACTTCATATTTTTTAATGTTTATATTTAAATAAAGGGATTTTCAAGATATATTATGTATTAATGAAACTTTTTTATCATGTTTGAAGGGTTATTTTCTAAATAAATGTTTTCAATGATAATTCAAAATCATTTTACATATAATATGAAATATGTTGATGTTACATATGCCTTACCGGGGGTGTGATCAAAGAATAAAATTCTTATTATTTACTTGTTTTGTTTTTTTATGATGGAATGATTTTAAGGAAACCAATTTTACATAAATGGTTTATACCATGAAAAATTTCTTATGAAAACTAATTCCTTAAATGGGTTATTATATAATGAGATGATGAAATTATTATGAAACCTAGATCTTATCCAGAGTTTATGATATAAATAAATGATTATGAAACCCACTTCATTTTAGTGGTAATGATATTATTAATGTTTTTTTATCATGTGTCAGACATTATTTTTATTTCATTATAAGATGGGCTGGAACTATTTCTCCCTAAAATTACTGGGTATTGATTAATATTCCATGGGATATATAGGAATGTAATAGAGAGGTAACTCCATTCAGTAAGGGTTTTGTCCAATATATTGGTCTTTGGAGTTAACCTTGACTGATATGATGGTTTGGGGAGTGAATTCATTCCAATATGATATCCTTGGTTGTGATACTCTAATCTTATAGAAATTATTTTCTTTTCTTATGTTCATTCCTCATATTAAATTTCATATTCCATTGTTGTGCTATGATAGATTATATTATTTGATCCCTTATGATTCATGTCTTATGAATTTTTAATATTTATTGCATGACTAAATTTTATGAACATTGATTTCTATGGTATTGTTTTCAAATATTATTCTCCTTTTTTCCTACCCTTGATAATGTTATTATGAAATATCTTCCTTGTTTAACTCTAATTATAATTTGAGCTCACCTTATCTTAGGTTTCCTTTCCCTTAATTATAAAGATATGTGTATACCTTATTTTACTAGTAAGGGTTACAGTTATGATGCTTATAGTTGGAGATGATGAATTTTACATATGTAATAGTCATATGTGGTTGAATGTTTACAAAGGCACCAAACTAATATGGTCCCAAGGTGTTTTTTGTGTAATTTATTTAATATTTATATAAAATTATATAATGTATATGTATGAAAGTTTTGGGTTCTTAATGAATAGACCAGGGTTAAGCATCAAAATAGAAACCTCATGCATCACATCATCATATCATAACATATCAGATCATCACATAGTAGACATGTAATTTCTAAGATCCACTATAGACCATATTATATGTATCATACATTGGGTTTTATACCGCAAACAATCACATCCCATACACCAAGTAAGATACATCAAGTGATCACAACTTATACACATCATAACTATAATATTAATTTGGATACTATATCTATATATACATGTATTTGAAATAAAAATTCCATTATATTCCTTAATATAAATAAATGGAAAATCTTACCACCATACATACTAGCATAAGTAACTGAAAAAAGAAAAGAGTGGGTCAAGAGTGGGTAGTCATCCATCCATCCTCCACTGTGATTCATGGGAAAACACCCTCATATATTCCACTAGTTGTTTGTCACCCTAATTTATATTACTGGGGAAGCATATGAAATCAAAAAATTTACACGATATAATATATGTCACAAACACAATATGTTTATTACCTAGTCTTATACTCAACATTAGTTTATGTCTCTATTTCTATCTGCTTTTACATCTAATACTATATAGATTATAAGAAAACAATCATTGTAAGGAAAAAATTATATTACATCATTCCCTTTTTTTATTTTCAATACAGTAATTAATTCTTTATCCTTTAATTCACCATTATAATCCATTTATATTATTTACCATAAGGGCATGTCCATTACCTCTAGGAATTATAAAAAATATTCAAAATTTTCTAAGGATCAATAACCTCTCACCATTTTCATTCCATCATAACAAACCCCATGGGGTATGAAATATTTATTAATTATTATCATTATTAAATAATTTTATGGAACTCAAGGAAATCATACGATTCTACTAATGATGGTATTAAACCAAGAACATCTAGAATCCTTATAAATTGGTGAAAATAATTCTAATAAATTAAGCAATCTGGCCATCAATTAAAAAAATATTAACAATCGAGCATCCTAGGTCTATTAAATAAACAAATTTATTTCCCATATTCAACATGTTTGATCACCTTTGGTTTCATCCTCAAAAACCACAAAAATTACATGATGAATCTCTATATTAAATGCATCAACTATTTCCACTCCATCTATGCCTCCTCTTCAACATGAACATCCTAAAGCTACTTTACATGGTGGGTTTGAACTACTGACACATAATCATATCATCCCCACCACACATATTACAATGGACAACTCAGGCTCACATCACATCATTGGTTCACATCCATAGAACATTAAATAATAGGAGGGAAAGAATCAAAGTAAATAGGGAAATCTAGGCCCTAAAATAAGTAACTCGACTTTATACGTAAATGAGTTCTTATGGACTGAAGAACAAGGAACTCATCCATCACAAGTAGAATATAAATTCTAGGATTAGAAATAATTTTTAACAAATTAACTATTTTATTCCATATTGATTTAAGTGATTCATTATTCACCTATTCTAACGATGGGTAATATAGAGAATCAAGATATAACAATATCTCAAAATGTAAAATATGATCTTATCATTTATTCAGGTTTTAACATCCTTTAGAAAATTATTGTCATTTATAATGAATTTTATCATTTGCAAAAAGTATTAACAATATTGAATTTAATAAACAATTCCATTAACACATCGAAGATCACATTTAAGTTAACATAGACACTAAATTATTTTTATTATCTTCTAATAACAACAATGACTAGACATCAAACATTCCACTTATTTAATTCATAATTAAATAAATAAATTATTTTATGATTTATGATCTTTACTATTTTTCACTAAGAACAATAATACATTTCATAGAATCATAAGACCATACAACAAGCATATAATAGTTAACACACTATATAAAAAATAAAGAGGAAAATTTTTGTAATGATATTAATAAACAATATGTACTTGGTATTGATATAATATTTTTATAATTCAATTCCACAATTTTTAGGCTAATTCCATATCAACTTAATATGGTTATAAATATGCTAGCATTTTGATTTCTTGTAAATGAAATGATAAGAAATTCTTCACCAACCGTAATGGAATTAAAGTTATTCATAGAAGAACTAACCAATGTCGTAGATCTTGATAACCTCTCCTTTAATGACCACACCCCTCTAACGAAACCATGCCAAAACATCACCAACAAAATTCAACAAAGATATATTATACTTATGGATATAATCCTTCATTCCTTCAAAATAAGAAGGTTGAGGAATGTGATCAATAAGCTACAATTAATGATGTAAACTATCTGTCGAATCACCAAATATTGAATGGGAAATATGAGAATTGATCCTCAATGAAGGGATTCTATGATTCATAGAGAGAGTGTTGTAGGATGCCTGGGGTGTGGGAGAAAAGAAGAGGGATTGAAAAAAACTCATGGTGTTATATAATATATAGTCACGTTGTATACTAGATTTATAGGACATAAAACCCTCTAACATTGTGTAAATGTATTGTTTAATGTTCCTCCATAAAAAATGTTAAGTAAAACAATTTATCCATATTTTTTTAAAATGTCATTAATTTTCCCATGAAAAATCCTTACACCATACATGGATAAAAAATTCATGATGTGAAACTATTAGTCATCATGAATTATCCATTCTTTTAGATTTTGGAATTCAAAATCCTCGAGACCCACTCTAGTCCTCCTCTCAAAATCATGAGCATAAAAAAACCATAATAGATCAGACTACATAGATCCAGACCCTTTAATTTGATACCTCTCAAACTATTCTCATCATCTATATTCTAAAAATAAACATAGGGAAGAAAAAAGGGTTCATCCAAATAACCACCTTCTTAGATACCTCTCATGGATCTCACTATCATAGGATCTTAACCACTTCATCATTGGAATAATGAGAAACCATGAAACAACCTAAATCAGTTCCTCAATACTCTCCCATGGAATATATCATTCAAATGAGTGTGAATATATAAAGATAAAAAGTGGAAAACATCTCATGAAAAATAATTTTAAACATCCATATGTCAGTAATGTTACACGATAAGTGATAAACATCAAATATCATGAGGTATTGATTGAGAATATATGAATCACATTGCATTAACTTTTTTCCAACCCATTGTTCCTACAAAATAAGAAATAAAATGGAATATAATTACCACACAACACCTTATCATATTGATACTCGATCATCATAGGCTACTCCAAGATAGTCGTGTAATTCTTAACATTGGTCACACCCTGATCGATGACATGATATTCCCCATGATGATAATGAATGATCATAGACATAGTAAAACTTCATTTAACTATCTCATATACATTGGAAGTGATATTCGACATTCTAAGACTCTAACACTAGCTGAAACCTTTAAATGTCTAATAAACAGAGAATAAATCTTATTCCCATGACAAAAACATCAATTTCAATGGTGAGGATCCACCATCAAGAAAATATGATTTACAATGTCAATCTCTATAGTTATACTCATATGATAAACATAGGATTTATGACGATCCTTCAAAATTCTGATCCTCTCATGAATTACATCAACCATATCTATCATAATATATAATAGTTCCATCATGAGAATTTACACCTCTCCAACCCTAGTCCAACCCAATAGAGAGTTGAAAGGATGGTCATAAAAAGATTGAAATGCCTGATGAAAAAGATGGAGTGGAAACTATTTTTTTTAAAAAAAACTTGAATAAACGTAGGTTTCCAATCTGTAAACCTCCAAAATCCACTACATAAGATTAAAAAATTTCTTCAAGAGTATGGATTTTCTGATAATTATGAACATCATTATTTGGATAAAAGGATGTTCATTGCTGTAATTAAGATTGAAAATCATGCTGGATACATATCCACATAGTAGAGGTAAAATAAAAATCACTATTAGAGATGGTATTCATTATGACTCTGTGGAGTCAAACCACTTGCCTCAGAAAATCATTGAACAAAACCTCCACCAATCTTTACTACCTGATTTCTATAATGTGGGATGATTCCAACAAATGATCCAGTATCACGTATATTGGATCATAGACCCCCTGATATCGAGGTATAACAGAAGTTATGCGTATAAATATATCCTCACATATCCACTAGGGATCGTATAACATCTATATAAAACACCTGAAACCATGGTTCTCGTCCATCACCAAATGGTATATGAAACGTCAAGAAGAAAACTATAAAATTTAAAGCTTAAAATCAGGACCCCAAAATTATTACTCAAATCTCAATACACCATGGTCACACTTGGATGTAATTCCATGTGTGAGCTATGAACCTCATGGAGAACCATCTCATGAATCATATAAGCGACCTAAATCGTTCAACATAATAACACCCTATTATATCAATCATTATTCTAACAGTTAGTTTCATATCCAAATAAAACAAAGTCTCCCATGATCTCCACATTAGTATCCCCCAACTGGGACTCCACTACCTACATCACCAATGATGATTTCATCATCTTATAAAAATTAAATCCACTTCATTCATCCTATAATGTATATTAATTCATCTTAGAGATATTTCTTATTGCCCTCTAGGAATCCCCAAATTCATTCATTACATCACTATATGAATTAGTACTCTATATATCAGGAAAAATATTTCCTTTTTTATGTATATACTAATTTTTAATATCATAATAATGTAATAATTCTAGCCATATTTGATAACATTAGTCCATGTCAGATTTGGATAAGACATACCTTTGGCTCTTATGGTCTGTAAAGACAAAAAATTCTCGCCGATGAGGTAATTTCAGTACAACCTGAAGGAAAACAAAATAGTTTCCAACTCAAGATCATGGGTGGAAAATTTATAATCTTTGGGTCAAAAAATCAATTTCCTATAAGAAATTAAGGATATCAACTTCATTCTAAATATTAAAAACCCATGATGTCATGTGTCATAGAAAACCTAAAACTAAAGTCCTTCTTCTAAAAAACAACGGTCTTGAGTGCTGACCAACTTCTACTTCATTAACTTGAAATCAACCTGTCACTGGTCAGTCTAAGAAAGCACCCAATCCATTATAATCAAGGTTATTAAAGAAGTTACAACCCTAGAGAACTTAGTAATGAACCTCCTGTAAGATCTTAGAAGAACAAGGATTCTCTAAACCTCTTCCACCATATTGGGGGATACAAATTAAAAATTTCCTCTTACATTAAAAGGATCCATAGCCACTCAATACTAGGATATCACAACACCCAGAAAACTGAAAACATAATCCAAAAAATACTAATTTGACATCATCCTAAACAACATCTCGGGATTAAGTACTGTCAAAATGGAATGAAATAACTTTCCATGAACCTACATATACCCAAATTACAAAAGGAATTCAGTGATGAAAACCCCATAAACATATCCAAGATCTCTATAAAAATAGTATTTAACAATCCCATGCACATAGATGGAATATTATTCACACCAAACAACATCACAATAGACTCATACTGCCCATTATAAAAAAATAAGGTAGTCTAATGAATACCCCATACTTCACCTGGTTCTCAGGATATCATGACAGTAAATTGATCATCAAGAACGAAATATCAAATCTAAACTGATCAAAAAAATCATGAATCCATTAAAGTGGATAGTGATTCTTCACTATCATGCGGTTTATTTGATGATTACTGATACAAATCCACAATCTAACACCATCCTTCATCCGGAACAAAAATAGTGCACCCCAAGGTGATACAATCCCCCAAACAAAACCTCATAGAAAAAAAATCATCGAGATTTACTCACAATTCGTAAAAATCATAAGTAAAAATACCATATTATTAAAACGTCATAGGAGACATTCCAGCTATAGATATATCAAAAATTTAATCTCTAGTCGATGGGGTAACACTAAATCCTCCTCTAAAAATACATCTGGGTACTCCTCTAAAACACTAGGAAACATAGAAGGCTAAATCTATTATGAACAAAACATCATCTAGGCCATCAATTATGACAAGGGAAAAATATTACTACAACAATTACATGAGGATTACTCAGTAAAAAAAACTACATCTCCACTAGAATCCACATAAATGATCTACCTCATGAATAAATCCTTGATATCCTATTGTAAATAAAGAAAATCCATGCAGAGTATGACATCATATGGCTATTTTCAGAAATAGAGGAATTCCCCCAAAGGGTGGTTCTTTATCAAGACTAGCTCAAAGTCATTACATAGTCTGTATTATAATGGTAAACCAAAAATAGTCAAAACTAATTGAATCATCTCTACCACAATTCCTAATATATGAAAAAGGGTAGGTGATATAAATGAGTGATTTTATCCTAAATCTAACAAAGCTTCCTCCCTTGTAGAAAAAAGAGCACCTCAAATGATTGATAAATTACCTAGAACTGCACCGGGTCACAACCATTGAAACCCAGTTCCCCTTATGATCATAGATCAAACCAAAAGCTATTTCAAACTCCTCTAACCGTATTCTACGAATATGTATAAAATGGATCCATCATACTTCTATAGAACCTAAAAATATTCTCTCTATGTGTCATCTTATAAGTTTCATTTCCTTCAAACTCCACTCATCTTTAATGAATTGGAATATACTATTAAACATCATCAGTGGAAACCTAATTAGGAGGTTGAAATAGAGACATTATTGAAAATGAAGAAATTATTATCTCATAAACCTAGAATGTGTAATACATAACATTAACCAATTAATAATTTTTATCAATTTATGGTTTTAAAAAATCCAAATGTAAATCCATTTCAATCATAATATCATTGAATATAATTCTTGATAATTTATTAGGTCTCTACCTTAAAACAACATTAACCTAGATTAGTTCGATATGTAAACATAATATTCAATTAATCAGATCACATGGTTCCCAAAATACAATTGTCTCAACAAATCTCTCATTTTTACATTTCCTACTAAACATAGATGAAATAATTTCCTTTTATACCTTGAAACATCAGTTGTGGGTAACTCCAAAAATCATCATATCCCCCAAAATGATCCTCTAATACAACTCTATCATGTCCACCTACACACCAAGAGTACCCCACCGGGGATAACACTAAGGGGGGAGTGATCTTGAATGGACAAGTCTGGACCCTAGATGGAACATTCTTGTTGATTATCACCGAGGGTATAATAGAGATAAATTTTGGAGGCATTACCCCCAATAGTAACAAGAAGAAGAGAGATAGAAAAGAAAAAATCCAAAAATAGTTGATCTAATACATATATATAATCTATATCCTCTATACATACATGTAATTTCATGAAATGATAAACCAACTAAAAGTAACATGATGTAACGAAATGTAATTATGAAACTGACAAAGAAGCCCAAATTTATCCAATAAAAACTCCAAGATATTATTATCCATCCTGATATCCAAACTTCTCTAGTGACATGATAAATAGATTATATATATAGGGTCAGTATAATAGTTTACTCTATAGGATCCTCCCAGAACCCTCTTATAAAATATTGAAATAAATCATTCTAATCAATATTGAATAATTGTTAAATTATCTCATCAACGAAATAGGCATATTATCTTCCCAGCTTTACCATTTCAAACTCACCCCAAGTAAAAAATTCTAGTGATAATATAATGTAATAATTGGTCATTAAGTGTACCCCGCTACCGCTTCCATGCTGGTTTTCATATATGACCGAACAACATACATCATATGTCATCCCTTTCAAAAAATAAAATCTATTCTAAAGATACCTATGAAAATCATGAAAACATAAACCATAGGCATCACATAATCACATAATCTAATATCACATTATCAAATAGTAACATAGTAGATTTTGAGAGCCACTAAATCCCATTTATCATATATATTACATCAATAATTATACAGGAGGCCATCAAAGCCCATACATTGAGGAAGGTACCTCATGATTTCCAAGACAATACACATCATACCGATAATATTTCACTGGATACCATATCTGGAGATACATGTGTGTGAAATAACCATAAGAAAAAATGGAAATATACCCAAATACATTGTAAAACTAACCACCATTCATATCAACACAATTAGCTACCGTGATAAGATATTGGGGATGGAGGTGGTAGCCAGCCATCTATCCTCCCACTTCTATTATGAGGAATACAACCTCCAAGAGTCCATTAGGTGTCTGTCTCCCAAAAAAACATGAGTCGTGTAGCATATAAAATCACAAAATATATAGGATATAATATAGTTCAAAACCATTCTATGGGAAAACCCATGAATTACACTGAAGTGTAGAAAAATTCTCTTGGACTCATGACTTCCATAGCAATGACAAGATATCTCATAAACATAAAATCATTTACATAGTAAAATAAAATCACATCATTTATTAGTTTTAATTTAATTTAAATTAATTAATTCATTTGACATTAAATATCTATTTTAGTACAATTACATTTATAATAATGAATCCATGTATGTTCCCATCATGAATATGAAAACTGAGTGCATATCTTCTCAAGAGCAATAAATTTTCTGAATTTTCAATCTATCACAAGCAACCCCATATGATAAGAGTTATTAATTCATTACTATCATCACTAAATAATTTTTAAGTAATCTTGTAAACTAAACTATGATTCTAATGAAAGTTATTCAATGAGGAAAAACGAACTTCCAATAGAATGAGGGGAAAATAATTCTAGTAAAACACGAAATATGATAATAGGCCAATAAATAGATTTAAAATTGTGTATCCCACCTCCATAAGATCAGAAATGTGTAATCCCATCTTCATCACATTCTATCACTTCATCCATCATCCTTGACTTATTCATCTAATTGAATCTGTAATGTATTGTCATTAAATATTTTCAAATCAACTGAGTCTCCCTTCCCCACATGAATAATCCAATGCCACTCATCATCTTAGGAGTCGACTTCAGCCACATCATAAAGGCCTCCACATCCCATATATCACATCTTACATCCTATAGTCAACCATAAAAATATCACATCACGACATGAAATCACATCTAATTCATATCTCAGAAGAAGTAGAAAATAAAATTATTTTATAGGACAATATAATCCATAAAATAAGGAATCAATACTTCACTCAAAAATGTGTTATCATATCCAAGAACAAGGATGTAAACATTCTTATTGAAACAATAACCCCAGACAATTGAAATTATCTTTATTAGATGATTGGTTTTTATTAAATTGTTATGTTTATATTTCATTATTTACAGTTTCCATGTACGGGAATCCTACTGAATCAAACCTTAACAACCAATAAAAATTTAAAACGTGATACTAGAATTAATTCCTATATTTGAAACCTAGTGGTGTTCCACCATTATTTAATATTCTTGTTATCATTATCAATAAGAATTAATGAGATTAAATTTCATTATAAATTATATTAAATCATGGAAGACCACACTTAAATAAACATGCAAATTGTATCAATTATGTTATTATAAATTTATAACAAACACCAAATTTCACCCATTCATCTTATTTAACTCATAATAAAATTAATTAATTAATCCTAAATTTACCTTTCTTTTCTCGTTACCATCAATAGAAAAATACCAATCCATAGAATTAAAATACACTTAAATAAGAACTACATATATAGAACACTATAATGAAATTCTTGAGGTAAATAATAATTATGTTATAACAAACCAACAACAACATGTCATAATTATCCAATTTCATTAATACAATTCAATAATTATAAGGGGAATTCCACTACCACCCAAGAGGTTATAATTAATAATATATTTATCATTTCATGTAAATAAGTATGAGAACAAACAAATAAAATTACCATAATGCCTCTAGTGTTCTTCACACAATAATATACCAACATCATAGATCCTAACTACCACCCCCCCATAAACTTATTTTTTACAAGGAAACAATGCCACATCTACACCACAAAAAACATGAAATATTCATTAGAATGATGGAGATAAAATCCATCACATTGAAAGAAAATTAAAATTTGTATAGGTAAATGAAAAAAATGATAATATGTAGAACATAGAACGAATCACCACAAACCAAACACATAAGATAAGAATTGATCCTTGTTGAAGGTATTCCATGATTCATGGAGAGGGCACCACTTTTCAACTTGGGTGTGGTAGATAAGATGAGTCTTTGTGAATAATCTAGGTGCTTCAGCATATATAAAAAATGTAAAATATATTTACATATTTTAAAAACCTTTCACATTATGTAAATTTCTTATTTTTTGTGTTCTAGGAAAAAAAACATCACCACGAACCATTTAACCCTGATTTATTACAATTCATGAAGAACCACATGTATTGGCCTCACAAAAGCTATGGACCATACATCCATGACATGAAACACCCATATGTAATGACTTATCCCTCATTTTTTCATTTATATGAAAACACATCTAGTCCTACTTTGGGCCTCATCCGAGTAACACCAGATTTGGAAGCATGAAAGTGGTTAGACTACATGAAACCTGAACATTTAAATAATCATGGTGTTCCCATATATCTTATTTCTTCTTTAGAGTTTACTCACATTCATGTGAAGAGTGATAATGTGTATCATACATTTATGTATTAATATTATCCATGAGAAAATAAACATCAAACTCTTATCTTTCCATTATCCGCAACTAGAATATATTTACTAATGTACCCCACAAATTATGTCATATATGAACTGCATGATTTAGATTCAATTTTTAAGGTTCTATTATTTATTATTTATTTCAAGGGATGTCAAAAATTATAATTTCTCAATGTTTGTGTCATATGCCTCATTTCCTCCTTAATATATTAAAGAAAATGACTCCTGAGATCAAATAATGATGATTGAAAAGATCGAATGGATGATGTTATTCAAAACTGTTTACTATGAGTAATAGTACCCACATTCAAGTCTATCAAATAAAGAACTGTTTCTTGTTTTGGTACTCCCATATATGCTTCATCATTACATTACCTCAGCAGAAGTGAGTAACATGGTATACATACAGACACAAACTTACACTAACCTGTGTCAGTACTCCATCCATTGTACCACCCTATATGGTGGTTCCAAAACTATTATATATGTACTATAATCTCCCATCCATTCCACCATGAATTACAATACTTGAGTCTATTCCCACATGGTTGATTTATCCCATGATGGTGGCCCTGGTTGGAATATATATTTAATAAAGACCCCATCAATACCATAGTAACTACTAAGTGTATAATCTCCAACAAGAATTTTGCCACAAATTAAACAATGAAAAATAAAAATAAATTCTCATATTTATCATTATCATAAAATTAATAAATATATACATGAAATTTTAACATCCAACATTATAATAAATCATCTAACAATGAAACCATTCGATGAATCTCGTTCAATCTTCCATGAAGTTGAAAATGTGAAATTATTATAATTAAATATTCACCATCCTAGGATATTATTTCCATTTCATTATTCATCATATTTAGATGGATAATTATTCAATAATTAAATCAAATTAATTTAAATGAATCCACAACCATACTCCGAGCATCACCATATTATCCATGATATTGATATGACATTTTCTCTTCTCATTGATTTCTATCCATTAAAACATTCCTAAAAAACCAACGATCTTACAATATTTTAAACTTCATAAACTCATATTCACATTAAAATTTCAAAACAAATACAACACAAACAAAATTTTAGAAATTTAATATCCCCACCTTTATTTCTTGTTAATACCGATATGAAACATCTTTTCAATTTTTTCATCAAATTTCCACATATTATTTTACTATCTCCCAATTTATTTATAATATTTTCATTTTATTATCTTCCCCTTGTTGATGAAAAATAAAAATTACTTGAGTGAGTTTGGTATAATTTCCTTCTTATGAAATGTACCATCAATTATTCAATTCTAACTATACTTGGTATTACTAGCTGTAAAAAAGAATAGTACTTAATTTAGATATCATATATTTTCATTACCCATTTTGAATATGATAATAAATTATATAACACAACATACATCCTTCCTATGAGAATGTACAATTGCTTCTAGGTTGTTTCAAATTGATTGACACGAACTGATACAATTCATGTAGAAATTGTCTAATACCACCCTTTTCAATAGATTTACAAGAATTATTTATAAATAATAATATTGAATTCATCAAAACATATTATTTATAAACATTCATGTATACATGTTATGTTATGTTCATGAAATAAGTCTTGTAACTCCTTCAATATTTTTCTATTCTTACAACGGATTCTTTTTTATGATCTCCCCCTTATGAATTTATTTTATGAATATGGATGAGAGTAAGAAAACATAAAATTTCAATTAATTTCAACAAAAATAACTTCTTGAGATATCTTATCATGGATGTAATATAATTCCCAGGTATATTCCTTGGAGACTTCCCCTTAAGGGATCATCTTCAGCTTCACTTCACCAAAATGGATCTTGAAATCCGCAGTTCTTCAGCATGCTAATTAATATCAATATCAATTTTTGTGATCACATCCAAGAATGTGACATCAGATTTATGGATTTTATTTGATATATTAATTTTCATTATCAATATTGATCTCTAATATTTTCAAACCCATAGTCTTCAAGATAAAAAAATATAGATCAAACCATGATGTTCTCTTCCATAAAGCATGGAATTTTTATTTGAACATTCAGATATAGAAATATTACCTTCACTCTATTCTCCACACTTTGTATATTCATCACCTTAAAATACTAAAAATTAATGGAAAGAAACCAATTATATTGTAATAAGTTTAATATCCAAAAAATTTCTATTAGAACAATATGTATGAGAATTAATTATAATGAATCAAAATATTTTCATCTATTATCCATATAAGGGTATTATATTCATGATTAATGTACTATATTTCTTAGAGTTCATGGGTTACATTGAATTTATGCATTCAATAATTTCAATATGTGGTTTCTTATTTTGTTCTAGGCCCATTATGACACATATATATCCTAATACATTATCAATATTCTCCCGCATTTATTCTATTGCTACCAATATGGATACATAATTATGCAAGATCTATATATCCTTCATTCACCTGATATGGAACTGATTTATCAAAATAGTTTTAATTTTTTGAGAAAAAATTTTGAAACTAGTTTTATTAATATGAAATATTCTTCTTCTCATTATCACAACTATAGTGGACCAATGTTTTCCTTATAAATTTTTTTAAAATAAGATTATTTTTGGGATCTGCGTGCAAGACGACTCCGGATTCTAATTCCCAGGGAGACATAAACTGATATTATAAAAATATTAAATATATTACTACAACACAAGGTTATTTTTTTGAAAATAATATACTATATTACAAGGATAGGATCGTATTAGAAATACATAACCACATTTGATTCCCAAATGAGGATTTTCCCTATGTGATACCTAATATTGGTCATCACCAGATGTTCATATGAGGAATAAATTAGTATAGAAAATAAATGTAATAATTAATTCATTCATCCGTTAAAAAACCAAAAATATATCATATATAAAAATGCTATTTTTGAAATTCTCTATTGTCAGCTACATAACTGTGGGAAACTACAAAGGAGCCTCTAAGGATCTCTATTGGATGATAAAAATCAAATAACGAAATATGATCATATCATGGTAGATAGAGAGTTAGTGAATTCAATTGAATATTCTTATTAATCGAAAACGAATTATTCACCGAATATCAATCCATAATTATCATTGGATTAATAAAATGGGGGTTTTGACCAATTATTAAATGATTGATATTAGATAATTAATTTTCTATTGATATGAGATTTATCATGTAACACCCGAGACTTTTATGTTATATAAGTAATCAAAGATATCTTTTCCTACACACAACACTTTCTTAGTTTGCTTTACACGCAATCGCGACCTTCCTCGATAGCTTGTGTCGTACGCAATACCGAGTTTCCCAAAACAACGATATGCTATTAAAAAATTAATAAAACAAGACATTATGAATAGTAATAACCACTTTTTGAAATTTTGTAAATTTTATTTTTCAAAATTGACTTCATTTTTGAATTCAGAATATCGAAATTATCCTAGGGTGATATTTTGGTATTTTTCTGAAAACATTCAATTTTTGATGAATAGTGAAACCACTAAGTGATAGTTAAAAAACTGAATTTTTCATAAAAATTAATTTTACCGCTGCTGTTAGTGGAATTTCAAAAATCTGAGAGACACGGTTGAAGTTAGTAAGTAAAATGTGGTACAATGAGATGAAAATAATTTTTTCTGAATAGTAACTTTTTACTTTTATTTACCACGGTTAAAAGTGAATAGGGTAATTATGGGTAAAAATGTTATTATTATTACCCGAAAACATGTCCTAATTCTATTGGATAAGTGTAATTCGACCAAAAACAACCTTAGTAATAAAATATGACCATTTAGGCCCACATGGATTAGATTAGGACATTTATTAATAATTTATTTAAAGAAGGGTTAAAATAGTTAAAATCAATGTTTAATAACTAAATCATTTTTATTATTGGGTTATACATAAGATAAATTCGATATAAATATTCATTAGAAATATAAAATTACTTCCTACCTAATGATATTATGTTGGTAATTTTTTAGACTTTAAATAATTTAATTTATTTATGACACAAAGATGATGTAATAATTATCTTATTAATGAAATATTGACATAATTGATGTTATAGATACCCAAATAAATATAATTTGAGACTTTTTATGAATTAAACTAATTTTCTAGGTTAATATGATATGTTATTATTGATTTAATTAACTTTTTTAGAACTAATCATTCTGTTATGATTTTCACAAAAATCAGTTACTAAATAGTGTCAAAATTGACATAAAATAGTTTTTTAAAAAAATATTATAATATTAATTTTTATTTTATTCCTAAAAATCTATGGTTCGGTCAAAATACTTATATCATTATAGGTGTATCATTAATTGACAACATGGGGGTCGCTTGGATGTATATGGAATGTTTAATAACTATATAATATAAAAATACAAACTGACATGGTAAATGTCAATTTAATTAACTAAGAGTTAAAACTAAAAGACAAGGTTAATATAATGACCTCAACGTGTCTAAATTAAATTTGATGAGAGTAATTAGACCCATACCCACCTTATCTTCGAAATATATCAATTTGGAGCTATTAAAAAGCGAATTTGACTTTATAATAAAATAATATTTTTAGTTATTCCAAAGGTACCCCTCTCCTCCCTTATAAAAGGGCACCTCCTCCCTCTCCTCCTCACACCAATTTGAGCCTTCAAGCTCGGCCGAACCCGGCCCATTTTTCCTCTCCACTTCCCTAGAAATATCCTAGAGGTCCTGGTCATCTTCAAAGACCAATTTTAGTTCCCTAAAAGGAGGTCTCAAAGAGGCGCTTCAAAGAAGAGGTAATGTCCGTTACCAATTCTTTCAGCTTTATTTCTTATTCCACTTCTTCTTCTTAGGTTGTTTCATTATGAAGAAATAACATCAGTATCACTAATATAAGGATATTTTATTAGAAGTATGAAACAACCCTATTTCACCATCTATCCATCCTACAGAAAACAAAATCACCGCGCATGCGTACGTACGAAATACTGTCTCCACGCCGTGGTGTAATCTATTTTCCACCACCACCTTACTCGGATTAGTATAATGGTGTAAATAATGACAATATATGACTATTGAAAAGTGATATTGATTATTAAAGAGTATACATACACTCCAATACAATTCAACGATCATGAGACGATATCATCGCTCGTGCGTACGTACGGACTACCGTCTCCACGACGCGATGAGATTCATTGTCCACGTTAACCATTCATGAATGATTATAAAGTATATATAATAAGTAATCATGAAATATATGAAATAATAATACTACTATATTTATGTATATATATTTATGTCATCTACTTAATTCCACTCAATTCAATAAGGAAACGAAAACAGTGTTCATGCATACGTACGACCTACCGTCTCCATGAACGGTGTATTTCATTCCCTTTATCGATCCATTATATATATGTATATTCCGAATATATATTATATAAATCATGTTTAATATCTGGATTTAAGTAATCATGATCTATGTAATCATATGAATAATTACAAGTTAAAACACGAACGACAAATGAGACGATTTTACAAAAAACGCTACTTTAACATGAATTTACAAAAGAACTGGTAATATAAAGTCATAAGTGAACCATATATGATATAATAACAATTAATATGATTCTGTAACAAGTCATTGAAATTATTTAAATCATTATACATGAGTTTCAGAAACTTAAGAGACAAATCGGACCTAAGGTAAGGGAAATATCACAATCTCATTTTTATCAGATATTGTTTATAATTTGGAATTTACTGGGGTGTATTTTATCATCCAAATCCTTTTTTCATCAATATTTAATATTATTTTCATCCCCTACAATTTTTTAAATACAATTTTACCCTTCGGTGAGGTTTTAGTAAAAGATATGAAAGAAATATTTTGTGGTTTTTTGTACGTGGTACTTTTTGACCTTTCTAACAAAAGTACGAGATGAATGTTTTTTTAACTTATACGGCATGAATGGATTTTTAAAAAAATATTTCCAAGAATCATCCTTTACATGTTTTCAGGTTTATTTTTAATCAACTTCTCTTAGTTTAAAATTGTATGACATGTTAAGAAAGGAAAAATGTTTTTGAAGTAAAAAGGTTATTTTCCTCAAGAATGGAGTTCAAGTGTTTTATCAAAATTATTTTCCATATGATATTATATAGGGTTCTATTTATATCCCTATTATTACATTGATTTTATTATGTTGTGATGGAATTATTTTTTTGAATTCATTTTTCTTATATGAATTGTTTTATGATGTCATGTAATTTAAGAACCCCGTTTTTATTACATGGGTTATGCTATGATGTATTGTTTATGATTTTGTGGAACACATAAGAATGGTATCATTCTGAGATTGGTCAAACCTATATCTCCCTCCAATGCTTTGGGTAATGATTTTATATCCCACGAGATAGACATGGCTGGAACGACAGGTTAAACCGGTTCAGTGAAACAGGACTAAAACGAGGAGTGAACTCGGTTCAGAAATGGACATTGTCCACTAAGATAGTCTTGTAAATAAGTCTTGACTGACAAGAAATAATTCTCTATGATTATGTTTGTATTCAAAAAAGATTCATGTTCTATGTTATGATTATTGGGATTACATTTCACTATTATGATTTATCCCATCTTATGAAATTATGATCTCTTTTGCAGGTTAAGATTTCCAAAAGTTATGTTCATATGTATATGATGCGATTGATATTTCTTTTGTTTACACTTATTGAGAATTTGAGCTCACCCTTTTGTATGTTTTATTTCCCCAGTTCAGGAAAAAGGTTATTAAGTAGGATATTCCAAAACAGGACTCTACATATGATGAAATAAATGGGAGGCAAAGTATATGCTTTATGAACCAGTTGTTTATGTTTCCCAGTTTCTAAAGACTCTATACCTATAAGGTCCTTTCATGGTTTTTTTATATGTTGAAATAAGTATGCTTCAATTCTGATGTAATAACAATGTATGTAAAGTATGGGTCGTTATAGTTAGTATCTGAGGAAAGGTATAATCAACCTTTGGAAACTAGAATTTGAAAGCCTTAGTAAGAACCCTACGGATAAGTCTAAGCATAGAACACGATCTTAATGTTTTACAAATGGCCATGAACAACCTATGATAAGACCTTAAGTGTGAAATTTTATTCTTAAATTTGTGGTTTTCCTATTATAATTAGTGTTTCTCACACTATTCTTCTTGGTTTTAGTCAATGGATGGAACCCGAAGGAACCATGTTAATGCGGAATGTGATGGGAAATTCAATGATTGACCCCCTGAGAAACCAAACATTATTAGAAATGGAATGAAAAATCTTGTATCCATGCTCACACAACTTTCTCAAGCTATGAATCATGCATGACTTCCAAACGAGCAAAGGAAGGAGCAACATTCTATTGAATCCTTCACGAGGCAGCGTCCACCCTCATTCAGCGGGTCTACTGATCCATTAGTTGCTGAACAATGGATCAGTACTACTGAAAATATATTTTCTGTTCATCAATGTTCTGAACATGATAAAGTCATCTTAGCAGTGTATCGTTTGGAAGGTGATTCTGATCAATGGTGGAATCTTATCAAGAATACGAGGCCAAGAGATGAAATTGAGTTAATGGAATGGGCCGAGTTCAAGAAATTATTTTTCAATAAGTACTTCCCTCGTATTCTCTGAAAAAATATGGAGAAGGAGTTTCTTGAACTAAATCAAATAGATGATGATTCTGTTGGTACCTATGAAGCAAATTTTAAAGGATTTGCAAGGTATGCTTCTGTTATTATTATCCAACCTGAGAGTAAGATCGATCGATTCTTTAGTGGCTTGAAACCAAATATTCGAAGGGAGTTAGCCATAAAGGACTTCAATAGCTATGAGGAAATCATTCGATGTGCTCTCAATGTCGAGATGGAGATTGGAGTAACCCATCAGTCATATGGGTTTGATAAGAAGAGGAAAATGGAATTCAAAGGAAAATCTAAAGAGCACACTGAAAAGATGATTAGTTTTCCCTTATGCTCAAAGTGTTGAAAGAAACATGGAGGGAGTTGTCTTAATGGGACTTATAAATGTTTGAAATGTGGAAAGGAAGGTCACCAGGCATTTTAATTCCACAATGATGGGAAGAATATGTATAGTGATGCGAACAATGAAGAGGCTACACAGAGTGCACCTCATACACATCAATGTTACAAATGCAACGAGATGGGGCATTATGCCAATAAATTCCCTAATCCAAGGGTTGTTGATGATGATCGAAATCAACAAAATCATAAGGATAAAGACAAAGGAATGTCACATGCAATTTCTATCAGCGATGTGGAGTACGATAACGATGTGGTGAAAGGTACACTTACCATCCACTCTAAAGTAGAAAATGTTTTATTTGATTCTGGATCCACCCACTCTTTTATTTATAAATAATTTTCAAAGGATATCACCATATTTCCTCAATAATTAGACGTTGAGTCAGCTGTGACAACACCTAAAGGCACAAAAGTCGCATCAAATGTTTATAATTCTTCTCCAATTGAAGTTTGTGGGAATGTGATTCTTTCAAATATTGTGATCCTTCCTATAGTGGAATTTGATGTGATTGTTGGCATGGTTTGGCTTTCTTTATTTATAGCTCATATAAATTGCCAAAGAAGGGAAGTCACATTTCATATTCCAGATCAATCTATTATTGTCTATCGATGCATGGATGATCATAACCTTCCATTGGAAATTTCTTCCATCTTATGGGTCTTGATTCCACTAAATGAATGTTATTTATCTCAAATGGTTGGTGAGAAACTCACAATTAAGAATATGCACATTGTATAGGAGTTTGATGATGTCTTTCTGGAGGAATTTCCGGGTCTTCCACCAAATATTGAAGTTGAGTTTCCAATAGAGATCATACAGGGTGCTTTGCCTATTTCAAAGACACCTTATAGAATGGTCCCAATTGAGTTGCAGGAATTGAAGAAGCAACTCCAAGAGAATCTTGATAAGGGATTCATATGCCCTAGTGTGTCACCTTGGGGAGCACCTGTTCTGTTTATTAATAATAAAGATGGATCAATGAGACTCTGCATTGATTATCTAGAAACTAACAACATCACTATCAAGAACAAATATCCTCTCCCACGCATTGATGACTTATTTGACCAACTATGAGGAGCATTACACTTTTCCATGATTGATCTTCGTTCAGAGAATCGCCAATTAAGGGTAAAAATGGAGGATATACCAAAGACGTCTTTCCGTACAATGTATGTACACTTTGAATTTCTAGTGATTCCATTTGGTCTTACTAATGCCCCTTCTATCTTCATATATCTGATGAAAAGAGTCTTTAGATACTATCTTGATTAGTTTGTGGTAGTCTTTATAGACGATATTCTTGTATATTCAATGAGCAAGGAAGAACATGAAGAGCACTTGAGAATTATATTGAAGACCCTGAGAAAGGAGGAACTTTATTCCAAATTTACCAACTGTGAATTTTGGCTTCAAAAAGTTTCATTTTTTGGGTCACATAATCTCAAAAGAGGGGATATCTGTGGATCCAGCAAAAACAGAGGTTATATAAAGATGGTTGAGACCAACAACAGTAACTAAGATCCTATGAATTCTTGGTTTAACTTGATATTATCGACGTTATGTGAATGATTTTTAACAATTATCTAATCCACTCACCAAGTAGAGTCGGAAAGGAGTTAAGTTTGTTTGGACGAAGGAATGTGAAGAGAATTTCTAGGAGTTGAAAAGAAGGTTATGCAGTGCACCTGTGCTCACACTACCTTATAGTGGAGAACAGTTTGTGATCTATAGTGATGAATTCAAGAATGGATTGGGGTGTTTTATTATGAAAAATGATATGGTTATAGCTTATGCCTCATGACAGTTGAAAATACATGAGCAAAATTACCCAACTCATGATTTGGAGTTAGATGTGGTAATTTTGCATTAATGATTTGGAGGCATTATCTTTATGGAGAAAGGTGAGAAATTTATACTGATCATAAAAGTTTAAAGTGTATTTTCACACAAAAGGAGCTGAATATGCACCAAAGAAGATGGATGGATCTGATTAAGGATTACGACTGCTCAATTCATTACAACCGTGGGAAAGCAAACAAGGTGGAAGATGTATTAAGTCGACAAGACAATGCCAGTTTATCCATGATGAGGATCACAAAAGATCCAATATTTATGGATTTACAAAGGATGGATCTTGGAATTATAATTAATGGGGAAAAATCTTATCTTTCTCAAATGAATGTTCAACCATCTATACATGTGAAGATTAAAGAGGCACAGAAAGAAGATTTCAAGTTACAAAAAAGGTGAGAAATGTTCTTGAATTCAACCTTGATTGTGATGGGATAATAATGTTCAGGAATCGGGTTTGTGTTCCTCCCATCCCCGAATTAAAGAGGGAGCTGCTGGATTAGGCTCATAGTTCTTCATTCTCTATTCATCCTGGAAGCACGAAGATGTATAGGGACCTGAAAGAGTACTTCTGGTGGGATGGCATGAAAAGTGATGTTGTTGAATATGTCTCTTGATGCTTGGTTTGTCAGCAAGTTAAATATGAGAGACAAAAGTCTAAGGGGATGTTACAACCATTACCCATACTAGAATGGAAATGGGAAAACATCACTATGGACATTGTCACAGGACTTCCTAAAACATCCAAAAAGATATAATGCTATCTGGGTCATAGTTGATCGTCTTACAAATTCTGCACACTTCATTGCTATTAGAAAGGTTTTCCTTGTAGATCAGCTTGCCAGGATATATGTAAAGGAAGTTGTAAGATTGCATCGAGTACAACTTTCTATTATATCTGATCAGGATCCGAGGTTTACCTCAAAGTTCTGGCGGAGTCTTCACCATACTCTGGATACGGAGTTGAGTTTCAACACTGCTTATCATCCTCAGACAGATAGTCAGTCTGAGAGAACAATTCAAACTCATGAAGATATGTTGAGAGTGTGCTATATGGATTTAAAATGTGGTTGGGATCAGCACCTACCTTCGGTGGAATTTTCTTATAATAATAGATTTCAATCCAGTATTCAGATGTCTCCGTATGAAGCTCTCTATGGAAAGAAATGCAGGACTCCAACAAGCTGGGATGAAGTTTGGGAAAGAAAGCTATTAGGACCTGATCTTGTTGATGAGATGGCAGAAAAGGTCTGATCTATTCAATAAAACATAAGAGCAGCTCAGAGTCGACAGAAAAGTTATGCCGACAACCGAATAAAATACCTAGAGTTTGAAGTGGGAGATAAAGTGTTCTTACGAGTATCTCCCTAGAAGAGGGTCATGAGATTTAGAATGAATGGGAAGTTGAGCCCTAGATATATTGGTCCTTTCGAAATATATGATCGTGTTGGGAAGTTATCTTACCGATTGGCGCTTCCACCGAATCTCTCTCAAGTTCACGATGTGTTCCACGTATCTCTCCTGAGAAAGTAAATACCTGATCCTTCACATGTACTCAGCTCAGAAGTTGTACCGCTAGAGCAAGATCTTTCTTATGAAGAACAGCTGATAGAGATTCTGGATCGTAGAGAAATAGTCCTACGAAACAAGACCACTCTCTTGGTGAAAGTTCTATGGAGGAACCAACAATTAGAAGAAGCTACATGGGAGCTTGAGGATATGATGAGGGAGAGGTATCCTCATCTGTTTGTTACAATGTGATGAATTTCGAGGGCAAAATTCATTTTAAGGGGGGTAGAATGTAACACTTGAGACATTTATGTTATATAAATCATCAAAGGAATCTTTTACTACACACAACACTTTCTCGGCTTGCTTTACATGCAATCTCGACCTTCCTCAATAGCTTTTGTCGTACGCAATACCGAGTTTCACAAAACAACGATATGCTATTAAAATATTATTAAAACTAGTCGTTATGAATAGTAATAACCACTTTTTTAAATATTGTAAATTTTATTTTCAAAGTTGACTACATTTTTGGATTCGGAATATCGAAATTTGCATAGGGTGAAATTTTGGTATTTTTCTGAATATTTTCAATTTTTGATGAATAGTGAAACCACTAAGTGGTAGTTAAAAAAACTGAATTTTTCATAAAAAATAATTTTACCACTGCTGTGAGTGAAATTTCAAAAATCCGAGAGACATGGTTGATTTTAGTAAGTAAAATTTTGTTCAATGAGATGAAAATAATTTTTGGTGAATAATAACTTTTTACTTTTATTTACCACAGTTAAAAGTAAAATAGGGTAATTAAGGGTAAAATGTTATTATTATTACCCTAACACATGTCATAATTCTATTTGATAAGTTTAATTCGACCAAAAACTACCTTAGGAATAAAATATGACCATTTAGGCCCACTTGGATTAGATTAGGAAATTAATAATTAATTTATTTAAAGAAGGGTTAAAATAGTTAAAATCAATGTTTAATAACTACATCATTTTTAATATAGTGTTATACATAAGATAAATTCAACTATAAATATTCATTAGAAATATAAAAAGATTTCCTACATAATGATATTATATTGGTAATTTCTTATAATTTAAATAAGTAAATTTATTTATGACACAAAGATGATGCAGTAATTATCTTATTAGTGAAATATTGACATAATTGATGTTATAAATACCCAAATAAATATAATTTGAGACTTTTTATGAATTCCACTAATTTTACAGGTTAATATGACATGTCAGTATTGATTTAATTAAGTTTTTATAACTAATCATTCTGTTATGATTTTCAAAAAAATCAATTACTAAATAGTGTCAAAATTGACATAAAATAGATTTTAAAACAAATATTATATTATTAATTGTTATTTTATTCCTAAAAATCTATGGTTCGGCCAAGATACATATATCATGATCGGTGTATCATTAATGGACCACATAGTGGTCTCTTGGATGTATATGGTTTGTTTATTAACTATATAATATAAAAATACAAAGTGACATGGTAAATGTCAATTTAATTAACTAAGAATTAAAACTAAAAGATAAGGTTAATATAATGACCTAAACTTGTCCAAATTCTATTGGATGAGATTATTTCGACCCATCCACACCTTTGTTTCTAAATATTTCAATTGGTATCTATTAAAAACATAATTTGACTTTATAATGAAATAATATTTTTAGTTATTCCAAAGGTGCCCCTCTCCTCCCTTATAAAAGGGAACCTCCTCCCTCTCCTCCTCACACCAATTTGAGCCTTCAAGATCGGCAAACCCCTCCCAATTTCTCCTCTACACTTCCCTAGAAACATCCTAGAGATCCTGGTTTTTTTCAAAGACCAATTTTAGTTCCCTAAAAGGAGGTCTCAAAGAGGCGCTTCAAAGAAGAGGTAATGTCTATTACCAATTCTCTCAACATTATTTCTTCTTCCACGTCTTCTTATTAGGTTGTTTAATTATGAAATAATAACATCAGTATCACTCATATACTGATATTTTATTATAAGTATGAAACAACCCTATTTCACAATCTATCCATCCTACGGAAAACGAAATCACCACGCATGCGTACGTACGGAATACCGTCTCCACGCCTAGTGTAATATATTTTCCACCACCAGCATACTTGGTTGGGTATAATGGTGTAAATAATGATTATATATGACTATTTTAAAGTGATATTTATTCTTAATTATTATACATACACTCTAATACAATTCAACGATCATGAGACGATATCATCGCTCGTGCGTACATACGGACTACTGTCTCTAAGACACGATGTGATTCAATCTCCATGTTAACCATTAATGAATGATTATACAGTATATATAATAAGTAATCATGAAATATATGACATAATAATACTACTGTATTTATGTATATATATATTTATGTCATCTACTTAATTCCACTCAATTCAATAAGGAAACGAAAACAACGTTCATGCATACGTACGGCCTACCATCTCCATGAACGGTGTATTTATTTCCATTTATCGATCCATTATACATATTTATATTCTGAATATATATTATATAAATAATGTTTTACATCCTGGATTTAAGTAATCATGATCTATGTAATCATTTGAATAATTACAAGTTAAAACACGAATGACAAATGAGATGATTTTACCCAAAACGCTACTTTAACATGAATTTACAAATGAACGGGTAATATAAAGTCATATGTGAACCATATATGATATAATAATAATGAATATTATTATTTAATAAGTCAATGACATTATTTAAATCATTATACAGGAGGTTTGGACACTTAAGAAGCAAATCGGACCTAAGGTAAGGGAAATATCACAATCTAATTTTTATCCGAGATTGTTTATACTTTGGAATTTACTGGGGTGTATTTTATCATCCACATCCATATTTCCTCAATATGTAAAATTATTTCCATCCACCTACAATTTTTTAAATCCAATTTTACCCTTCGGTGAGTTTTTAGTAAAATATATGAAAAAAAGCTTTTGTCGTTTTTCGTATGAGGTACTTTATGACTTTTCTGAAAAAAGTACGAGAAGAATGTTTTTTTAACTTATAAGGCCTAAATGGATTTTTAAATCAATAATTACAAGAATCTTCCTTTATATGTTTTCAATTTTATTTTATATAAACTTCTTTTTGTTTAAAATTGTACGACTTGTTATGAATGGAAAAATGTTTTTGAAGTAAAAAAGATATTTTCCTTAAGAATGGAGTTCAAGTGTTTCAACAAAATTATTTTCCATCTAAGATAATATAGGGTTCTATTTATATCCATATTATTACATTGATTTGATTATGTTGTGATGGAATTATTTTTATGAATTCATTTATCTTATATGAATTTTTTAATGATGTCATGTTACTTAAGAATCCCATTTTTATTACATGGGTTATGCTATGATGTACGATTTATGATTTTGTGGAACACATAAGAATGGTATCATTATGAGATGGGTGGGACCTATATCTCCCTCCAATTAATTGGGTAATTATTTTATATCTCATGAGATAGACATGGTGGTAACGACATGTTAAACCGGTTCAGTGAAATAGGACTGAAACGAGGAGTGAACTCGGTTCAGAAATGGACTTTGTCCATTAAGATAGTCATGGAAATGAGTCTTGACTAACAAGAAATGATTCTCTATGATTATGTGTGTATGCCACAAAGTTTCATGATCTATGTTGTGATTATTGAAATTAAATTTCACTACTATGATTTATCCCATGTTATGAAATTATGATCTCTTTTGCAGGTTAAGATTTACAATAGTTATGTTCTTATGAATATGACGTGATTGATATTTCTTTTGTTTACCCTTACTGAGCATTTGAGCTCACCCTTTTGTATGTTTTATTTCCCAAGGTTAGAAAGAAGGTTATTAAGTAGGATATGCCAAATAGGGGCTCTAGATATGATGAAATAAATGGGAGGCAAAGTAGATGCTTTATGAACCAGTTGTTTATGTTTCCCAGTTTCTAAAGACTCTATACCTATACGGTCCTTTCATGGATTTGTTATATGTTGAAATAACTATGCTTCAATTCTGAAGTAATAACAATGTATGTAAAGTATGGGTCATTATATATCATCCCTTTATATAAGCCCAATTTTGGTGAATAAAATAAATGAAATAATTTTTTATGGTATTCCATGTTCAATCCCATAATATTCTATTGTATAATCATCATTTTAGAACACATGAAAAATGATGTATTTTCTATTATTCATATACATTTATCTCCACTATTATTCACATATTTTGTTGTTTTCCAATGGGGTCATGGGATAAAGTTGATAAGGCAGATTGAATTTCAATTGAATCAATAGATTCATGAAGGATCCGAAAATGAAATATGAGGTGATGATTTGTGGATGAATGGGGATGTTTTTAGGATGTGGGTGACACCAACATGGGTTTTAGATTTAGAGTGGAAGTGACCATGTTATTGAATAATCGAAAAGTAAATGTGTGGATCAGTTGGATGGAATCTGTCCACTTGCAATGGATTGAGTGTGGATGAGCAAAGAACTAATACCCCAGTCTTGATTCATTGTGGAAAAAATATAGATGGGGGTGCGATGATGTAATGTGATGGAAATATAGTTTATATAGAAAACCTAAAAGCACAACATAATCCAATAACACACGTTGTATATCCCCTATATATTGTGTATAGTGTTTTGTGGAAGATAATGATCAAATGGATATGGGTTTTCCGACATGCCTTCTGACCCTCCCTAGATTGAAAATACATGTTCCTACTAAACATGGGTAGAACCATGTGAGTGAGGAGAATCCATGTACTCTGAGAGTAAATTAAAATTAATAGGTTGACACTATAATGACTAAATATCCATTAATAGCTAGGTTCATGGAAATATAGAATGGGATGTATCAAAATACATGGGAATGATAGGAGAACACATGAATACCTTGGGTGTCCTAGACATGCAATGTAGTTCCCTTACTCAACATGTTGTGTTACATGGGAAGCCAATACATGTGTTGGTTGGGACAAAACATGAGGCAAGGTGAGTTCACACATCATGGTGTTCGGTTTACATGTTGTGAACTGTTCTTAGGGACTTATTCGTTTTATATATCCTTCCTTTGGACTTGGATTTGGGGTCATCAACAGTCTATCCTAGGAAGTTTTCCACGTAGAATATAATGAGATATTTTGTGGGGTATTTTGAGATACTATGAGTGTTGTTGAGGGTGTAATGCCCTTTTATCCGTCAATAAATCTCATTGAAAATATTTGGTCAGATCATCAAACAGAGTGAATTGTCATAAACCCCTATATGAAACATGGGTGTTGTTCCTACATACATCTTATAACAGTTGAGTTGAACCCCATAATTCCACAGGGACTAGTTCCTATACCCATTTGGTTGGGACCACTAGAAATACTATTGCAAAATTCTAGTGCACAATAATGGGAACCCATCTAACAAATTAGGGAATGGGTCCTCTATCAATACAAATTGAGTGGAAACCCTTTCATTATAGTGTACATGGCATATGTGCTTATAGGGGCACCCCCAGACATACAAGGGAGCGGGTTCTCTACACAATTAGTGTAATAACATGATGCACAAGGAATCAAGTCCTCTATCAATACATAATGAATGGTAGTCCCTTATATTACTATGGTAAGAGTCCTCAATTAGATATTTCACATCATGGGGTGTGGAGTAGTGGATTGGTATGCTTCCTACACATGGATTTCATAGACAGAAACATGAGATGATGGGCATTGATGGTGGAGCATTAAATATATTGAAAAACTCATTGTCATAGGTTGGTGTATGAGACTGAGACCCCATTTCATTGTCAATTGGGGGTTTTAATGAGATTATATATATATATATTTATATTGTAATGGATTTCCATTTAAATTTGTGTTTAATTTAATTCATCAGTTTTATCTCCCAATTTCTCCCTTTGTGGTTTTCGAGGTGTTATAATAGGTATGTATATACTCGCCATTATGTGGGATTTTCCCACACGAGTTGTGTCATATGAAGATGATGAGGAGTTCAATGGTGAAATTGGTCGAGCATATAGATACTATAGTTTATAGTACATGTTTGGTGATCAATCTTAGAGATCAAGAGGAATTTACCCTCAATTATTTTCTTTTATAATTTTCTATCATATTGGGACTTCATTTATTAGAGGGAATTTATTTTCCCCATTACAGTTTTTCATTAATCTATAATCCTATGATGCATTTATATGATATATTGAATGAATATATTACTCATGAATTCACATTAATATATAATTAGTCCTCTGAACGATTTTCTAGATATATTTTATTATGAACATATGGGTGCACAAGACAAATCCCCCCATTAAAAAATTTCCTACTCAGTGATTCTCACCAGACCTTGGTCTATTAACATTGGGCTTGATTATTTGGAGGACTGTCCCTCGGCTAGTTAGGTAGGCCCCATTGGGTTGGGTCATTATAGAGTGGTATCCATGATTTTCATTCTGTGCGATGGTGTTAAAAGTTTTCCCAATTTTAGGAATAGGATGTCACTTAGTGGAGAAATGTTGGAGTGTCTAGAGGGAATCTTTCAAGAACATGAACCAAATGTTGTTTCAAAGGCCAATGTATTCATCCCCCAAGAATCATATTACTATATTATCGACCTTATATAATGATACATTTCTTGTAGGGACTAATGTAATTTGAATCATATTGGATTGTGACCTTTTTATAACTATCTTGATTTCGATCCCCATTATATATATATATATTTATCTCACCACGGTACATCTTGGTCACATTAATAATGCATCCACAAAGATTATCATCTGGGTTACCTATTTAAGATTGTGATAGTGATTTAATGAGTGATGAACCCTCAGTTTATGGGCCACCATGTGAGGAGCTTCCTCGAGGAAGAATGATTGTATAACCCTCACCAGGTAAGAATAAGATAGTACCTGCAGTATAGAATAAGAATCCACACGGTCTTTGTGTGCTATCTTCACTTCAATTCCAGTCTTGGTTGTGGTTCTAAGGTGAGCTAGATACCCAAGCCTCATTAGATTTACATGATTCAGTTATCTAAGTATTCATGAAGATAGTATCCCATACAGATTAGATGCATGCACTAGTATCCAATCATTTCCATAGAGAATTAGGCCACCAGTGGAGTCTAGTCATGTAGAATCATGATGAGATAATTACCACATGGTCTAACATTCCACAGCTATTTGATGAGGATTATTACACTCATTCATTCACCAAATTTAGATCCTTGATCTTATTAAGATAATACAATGTAGTGTGAAACCAAATAAGTATTCCACAAGGTTCACTGACAATACTCAGTACTCCTTCAATATGTTTTGTTATTTTTACTACATCATTTGGATGTTTGGGAAGGGTCTCCATAGTTAAATATAGGATAGATTGGACCCTTGAAAATCGCTACATACATTTGGGTTTTAGTTGGGGAACTGGTGATCAAAATCATCTTTTTATTGGAATTATAGAAGTTTTAACTAGTTGTTATTGTCTTGGGGTTGAGTTGTCTAAAGTTTCTATACGATGTTGTTTAACTGGATCTCGGTGTAAGAGACTCCTACATGTCCGGTCATTGGCAGATTGACATGTAGTGATTGGTTTGTGTAACGGATGATTTAACCTAGAGAGTGGAGATTTATTTAATTTGATATGTCATTCCAAATGAAATATGATTTCCAAAATAGATTTGTTTCTCTAGAAAGGAAGGTAGAGGATAGACCACCATAGTAGAGGATTAACCTTGATGATGATTCTTCTAGGCATGTCATGGGCAGTACCCAGGGAATTGATTTTTTTTATAGGAGAATGTGGAACTCCATGGTTTGGAGTTTTTGGTAGAGGGTGACATTATGAGACACTCCACCATACATTCATGTATTGGATTCACACACTCAAGTATGGGGTCTTTTCCTTTATTATCTTTATTAATGTATCCACTTTAGCTTCTGTATTTTATATTGATTTTTTTTGTGATGGGATATGTAATTACATATTAAAATAGAATCTGAATTTATGTCCAAATTGTGAAAGAGACACTTAATTCTCATCAACCCATTTTATGAATTTTTATATGACACCACTATGCTGTAGAAATTTCATTAGGGACCATTTCCTTTTCTCTAATTGTATATATTATCTATTTTTACATTATGTATTTTATCTTAATTTACATATATTGGGATATAATATTTCATATACTCCTTAATTCCTATTTTATTTTCAAATAAAGGGAGACCACTTTCCATAACATCAATGAATTTTATGGATTTTTCTTGTGACACCCTTATGATGTAGATATTTCATAAGGGATCATCTCTTTCTCCACTTTCTTATAGAATATCCTTCATATTATGCATTTTCATTTTAATTTAATGTTGATGGGGTGTGTTTTTTCACATTTACCATACATCTTATATGATGTCTAAATCATGAGTAACACCTTTCTCTATCATTAAATACTCCCTTAAACATTTACATGCACCTATTATGCTGCTGAAGTTTTACCGCAAGAATACATACAAGAAATAATTTGTATTGAATACCCATACAAGACTCTAATAATGTTTGTTCATCATTATGAACACATACTGATTTTATTAGAGACTAACATGTATGTATTCTACACACATTTTTCATGGAATAAAATATCATGGAAAAGAATAGATGTTGTATGATCTATGTGAAACACTTAAGCATGAGAATGAAATTTATGTGACAAGAGCACCAAGATTTATATAACACCTCAATGAGTGGGGAAATGTTTAGTATAATGATGTGTTATGTTTAAATAGGGAGGGAACCTGATTCCTTTTTGATACTTCCTCCATTATTATTGATTTATAAATTAGTCATGATATATGATAATGATGCAATTTTTTATGTTGTTTCCACATTTCCCACATTGTAATTATCATGCTAAATCATGCCTTTTTATTCAGGCTTCATTTAATCCCTATTTGTTTACTAGCATCTAACATATATTGGAATCTTCATGTTATTGCATGTTTATTCACTTTATGGGCTTCATTTCCCACCACATTCTTAAGTATTTTGCCCAGGTTACCAATTAAATATTATGTATGATGTGAAAATATGATCATGTTATGAGTGACATAAATAATTTTGTGGTATCCCATGGTATAATTTGTTATGTAATTTATATAATTTCAAAATGAAATAGACTTATCAATCATCTAGGTTGAATTAGAAATAATTTCTTTTAATAAATCATCCATAAATGATAAATAAAGAGAATAGTTTATATAGTTGGTATAAAAGGAAAAGTTTACTTATTATTTGGATTAATATTTGAAAAATCACGATAAATCCATAAGTATATGACTACATATTAGAAAACATCATAAATTTTTTGTATGTATCTATTAATATATTTTTCAAGAAAATAAATACCTACTTGGATAATACAACTGGATGTGGTCCTAGAATATATATACCAACGGGTAATAACACTAAAAATATATTATATGACATAATATGGGTAACTTGGTACATGAAAACATTACTTATATAACACATTGTTTTACACACAGTGTATAAATGATTAGTTAAATTCAAAATTACAATAAAAACCATTATTAAGTGAAAAAAACTCCCATAACAATTTATACTAGGAAATAGATCATGGATAGAAAATATTGAGCCCTATAAATTCATAATCCAAGGAAATACATGTAGTATATAAATTATCCATTTAATATCATTAAATTCCTATTTTATGTGTTTAATAGAATGAAAATTATCATATATAATTGTCCCTTTATTCTAGACATGGAATGAAAATAGGAGGGATCAGGTAAAAATCAATGTGGAGGGTAGATTGATGACAATCCCAATAATATTCCCAACCCAATAGGAGCATTAATCATGAAAATTTGTAAGAGACACTCACAGTTGACACAGGTTCTTAATAGAAACATGGATTATGAGGAAAGTGGAAATCTCCCATAGATAGTGCAAGATGTTATTGAGTTATATATGAGAAAAAGGCCATCAACATTCAATGGATCATTATATCCATTAATCATGGAACAATAGATCAAATCCATTTTGAAGATCATATTTATCATTCAATGTTCTGAGTAATTGATGATTTTAAATGATATTTATGTAATGGAAGGTGAAATTAATAAGTGTTTTACATTGATCCAAAATGTGAATACTATGTAAGAGATCTATTCGATGGGGTTTATGTATTTCTATAAAATAGTTTTTGAAAGATAAATTCATCATAGTCCCCATATTAAAATAGAAAGGTGTTTTAATTACATCAAAGAAAAATAGGATGAATATATTAGGACGAATGATGTAAACTTCAAAATACATGAATGATATGTCTGCAACGTTTTCATTACCCTCAGCTGTATGGTTGAATATTTCTTTGTTGGGATAAAACCGAGCTTATGTAAATATATAGAAATCTGTCACATTGATATCTATGAGTAAATTGTATGATTTTTCCACAATGTTGAATAAGAGATTGGGAAATCTCAGGGGTATCATTGGTATAAGAAGCCAGAAGTTGAGAATAATTCTGGTGGTTTGATGGATAAATCCGATGGTTCTATGAAATTATAACATCAAACTTTTCAAAAGTGAGGAAATATACACCCCAAAAATTTCTTAATGGGGTCTAAGAAATACTTTAGCTTCCTGAAGGAAGTACACCTAGCTAACAATTGACGAAATTAGAAACCCCTACTACATGGACGAGAGGAATGTTCTATTCAACCCTCATCACATAGTTCATTTTACAACTCTATGGAAATAGGGAACATTTTAAACCAATTCACTATGCCAAGGGTTATTTGAGACAATCAACAACCTCTGAGCCAGTAATGGAGTTCATTTATCTTAAAAACCATTGAGGTGAACCCTCATAAAAAAGTGGTGATCAATACAGTAGTTATTCATTCAGAAATAGAAAAAATTATTTTTTTATAAGGGTTTCACACATTAATTCATACCATGAATGTTTAGTAGAACAATTCAACAACCACCACAAAGCATTGAAGTAGAGATTTCAATGAAAATGGAAATTGGTTAAATTATTTCATCCCATGTATATAATTCCTCTCATGTCAATTTTTGTGGTATGGACTTCCAAGTGAACCTTTTAATACTCTCATTGGTGTAATTTTATTCAATTCTGGGAAAGGATTATTTTTTTCTATATAGACCAAACATAAATTCCCACAATAACGAAATCACTCTCTGTATTTCAAATCATCATGAGATTCTATAAAAATTAAAAGAGATGGATGAATCTTATTTAACACCAATATTTAATGAATGGATATTATATCACATTAATAAAATAAATATAACTCAAATGATTAATTCTAAGGAAAAAAATATCCTCGAATACATGAACATTATAAGGGAGTATGCTTTTGTGGATCCCAAAACATTTCTTGGTAGTAATTTTAGTCGAGTGGTTGAATTTTCATTCAAACTTATACAATGGGAATTAATATTGTCCAAGACTCTATATAGAGTGATTATTTTAGAATAAGATGATTTGATAAAACAAATAATATAAAATCTTGTTAATGGGTTAATACACCCATTCTATTCACCATGTTGTGATCCAATCCTCTTCATCAAGAAGAAGGATGTGTCCATGGACATTTTCATTGATTATAAATAGAATAACACGACCATGACAAAAATAAAGTCTCCTATACCACATACTTATTACATTTTTTATTAGATTCGTGGATCAAAATACTTCTCCGAGTGGATCTTCAGTTGACATACATTAAAGTAATGTTGAAAAAGAAATATATCCATAAGACCACTTTTCATACATGGTACATGCACTATGAGTTCATAGTAAATCCACTGGAAATGACTAATTCTCCATTAATAATTATATATTTAGTACATATTGTCTTTATATAATTCGACGATTTTTTTTTGTATTTATAGATGATAGTCTAGTATACTCTAAAATAAAGAAATAGAATAAGAAGAATCTGAGTACAATGCTAAATAACCTCCGAAAGGAGAAGTATTCTTCAAAGTATAGAAAATTTGATTTTTTATTAAAGGATGTCTATTAGTTGAGTAATATCATAATAAGAAATTGTAAATATGTTTGCCATTAATAAATTTACGGTTTTCCAAGGATAGCATCATCGAAATATATCCATAGTTTCTTTGGATTAGATGGGTATTATCATTGATTTGTGATAATCTTTTCACGATTGTCATACTCTCTTAGAAGGCTAAGTCAAAATGGATTCCTGATTTCAAGGAATGTTGAATGTGGAGAGAACTTCAAGGAGATAAAAAGGAGTCTTATAACTAAACATGTGATCACACTACAAAAAGTAGTGATTTTTAGGTATATAGTGATGAGTTGAAGAAATTCTTGGGATATGTGTAAATGAATAATGAAAATTTCCTAGAATGTTCTTTATGTTAGTCGACTATTCTTGAATAATAGAACCCAACACATGATTTGGAGTTAGCTTGAGTGATACTCTCTATGAAAATTTGGCATCATTATCTCTATGGGAGATGTGTGAAATAGATACTATTCACAAAATCCTCATGTATATATTCACAAAGTAAGATCTAAATATGCACCAACAAAGATAGTTAGAGCGGATCAAAGACTATGTGTTCTAAATTAAGTAATATCCTTCGATATAAAATAAATTAGATGATGCTATGTATATATAAAGGATCCCATAATTCTATCATAGATGAGAATTGACAGGGATATGATCTTCTTATATTTAAAAATAATGGACATTGGAATAATAAAGAATGGAATATCATCATTCCATTAATGGTTTTTTACTTAACCATATCTTCCGGAGAGGTTGTAGGATGCTCAATCAGATGATTAGTGAGTTTTTAATAAATTGGAAACTATAAGAAAATGGAAATCCTTGAAGATCATTTTTAATAAAGACGGTGTTGAGTGACTTGGTCCTATACTATATGCACAGTAAAATACCGAGTGATAAAATATATTTGGATGATGCACATATATCATCTTATATATCGATCATTGAATTACAAAGATGTATTGAGATCTCCATGAAAACTATTTATTATAAAATAAGGATAAGATATCGCAAAATATATGTCAATATGTCCTGTTTCTCATTAGGTGAAGGTGGAAAGGAAAAAATAAAAAAGGATGTTGCAACCATTTCAAATACCAACAACGGAAATGGTAAAGCATCAACATGGACTTTGACACTAGACTACCCACAAAATAATAAGATAATAATGCTATCTAGGCTGTCAATGATTGTATTACAAAAACTAAACACTCTGTTGTGACTCGGGATGAATTCTAGATGGATCAACATTCCTGGATATACATTATATATATGGTAAGGCTGCATGGAGTACCATTATCAATTTTTCAAATCGAGATCTGAGATTCACCTCCAGGTTTAGTAAAAGTATACAACATGCTCTAAATAATGAGTTAGACTTCATCATGGCTATCACCATCAAAATGTTTGAAAATATAAGTGGAAAATCCAGAACCTTTAGGATATGTTGTGAGAATACTCAATTGACTTCAAAGGAGGTTGGGATCAATGTCTTCCTCTATTTGAGTTATACTACAACAAAAATGTCTACGTGAGCCTCCAAATATATCCCTATGAACCCCTTTATGAGAATAATTTAATAATACATGAACGTTACGATGGAGTTGTGGAATGAAAATTGCTTGGTCATAAAATGGTAGTGGAAATTGTGTAAAAGTTCAAGACCATTCAGCAGCAAATCAAGGCTACTTAGAGTCGATTGAAGAGCTATATGGAAAATAGTTTGTGATACCTATATTTTGATTGTGAAAACATGTTTTTCCTATAAAAATATCTCCATGGAAGAATTTGATGAGATTTGGGAAGAAGGGAAATCTTATTCCAAGATACATCGGTCCCTTTGAGATCCCTGACCGCATCCAAGTGGTGTCATACTAACTAGAACAACCACATAACCTATTTCATGTCCATGATGTACTTCATGTATCCATATTTAGGAAGTAAATTGAAGTCGCATAAAATGTACTAAACCTAGTTGTCGTACTATTAGATAATTATCTCTCATTTGAGGATTATCTGGGGAATATCATAAGTCATACATACAATGTTATACCAAATAAGACAATACACCTTGTCAATGTTCTATAAATAAACATCATGATTGAATAAGTGAAGTTGGAACCCGATGAGGAAATATAATATAGTTAACCTCATCAAATATTTTGTGGGAAATAAAAATTCACAGGGAAAACATTCTAAAGGGGGTATGATTATAACGAATCGAACTGTTGTAAATAAAATTCCCTATTTGATTTAATAAAATGCCTTATTATGTAGTACAGATATGAAAGTCCCATGGATATATTCTTTTATTATATAATATTGGATTTAAAAAACTATTGTTTATCATTAAAATTGTGAATATATTCATTGAACAATAACCACAAGATTAGTATAAATATAGTGTTTTAACCAATCCAATTGACTCAGATAAGGGAATTGATTTCCTAACCATGAAGGATCATACCAATGAAGCCTACTTATAAAATATTCCTAGGAAGATAGTGTCTCTAGTATTTACCATTTAATGATACCAATAAGAGATCCAATAACATAAGAATGAGATATACTTTTTATGGGAGAAGTTAAATATAATCAAGATAACTACGCAAACATTGTACGCCAAACCACCATACGAAAATCAAACTATCACAGACCTTAATCACTGGGTACTCTATAGTGTACTAAATGGGATATGTGTCAAATCCATTGAAATAATATTGGATATAAAAATTTTAATATAATAATGAATATATTGTTTTTTCATATAATTGTTACACTATAAATGATTTCTATTCTAATATTATGAAACATGAATATTATTTTTTGGTAATATTCACATTAAATTGAGGAATTTAATTTGATTAATTGATTTATTTGTTATAAAAAATAATAATTTTAATAAATTATTTTTTTCTTAAATTATTTTAAATAAATATAAATGGTCATAGAAATTTCATGTGGTTATGCATACTTTTTATTAGGGTCCATATAATGTTATCATAAAAAACCAAACGTTTCTTAATTCATTTTGAATCATATTTTAAATGAAAAGATACAAATAAATAGATACTTTTTCAGTAAAAATGAATATAATTTTTTTTAATCAGAATTTCTAAATGGACTAGTTGTGTATTTTTCTAAATTTTTTGAGATAGTTCATTTTTTATGTAAATGTTAAATACCATATGAACATAAAAAGTGTATTATGACAACATAATTACCTATTGGTGATGAAATAGAAACTATAAATGGAATCAATGAAAAAAATACTTCTTTTCCCTTTAAAATAATATTTTTTATGATTATTTAATTAAATTAATAAATCCTTTATGAATATTTCTAAAAAATCAATATATTATATGGTTTTAAAATAATTTCATTAAGAGTGTGACTAAACATCACATATTAAAGGGAATTTTTTAAATATGTATAACCATTTGGAAAATGAACTTCTAAAAAACACAATTTGGAAGAAACCATTTAAAAAACCATTGAATTGTTTGGGGTTATGATTATTTTATTATATAGTTTCCAAAACCAACATTTGTGAAATATTAATGTATTACCCACTATATTTCAATATAATCCAAAACAATCTCCCACATAACATCACTAAAAATACCAGTAGAATGTTTTTATATGAAATAACAATTATAGGATCCTCTAATTTCACCAAAATCTCCCATGAATCCCATTCTGAGACTTTTGGTGTCACACACTAAAGTAATAGATCGTTTCCTTTCTACAAATTATAAAAATATCTACATTACCTTATGTATTTATCATCAATTAATTATGTTGGGTTATGTAGTTACATATCTTCCAAAGATACTATATTATTTTTAAATAATAGGAGATCCGTTTTTAACTCATCATCCAAATTTATTAATTTTTATGTTATGTCATTATGAAATTGAAATGTTGTAAGATTTATTTTCCTTAATCATATTTATAAAAGTATCTTATTTAACTTCTATATTTTATATTCATTTAAGTATTTTTGGATATTTTATTCAATATCCTCATCACATCCTATTTTATGTAAAACTTATTGGAGACCCCATTCTCATTCACTAATAAATTTGTGAATTTTTATGTGACAAATTTATGTTGATGGAATTTCATAAGGGAACCTCTCTTTATCCCCTTTTTTTCTAGAATATGCTTCCATTTATACAATTATATTTTTAATTACCAATGTCGGGGTATGTTTTTAAAATTTTTTGATACTCCCCATTAGAAGTATATACGATGATATACTCCTTTCACTCTTGTTTATCCCTCCCACTGTCATTTACGTTCCCCTTTAATGTTGATAAAATTTCACCCGGGAATCCATGCCAAAAAGATTGTGTAGTGAAGACCCATACATAATTACATCCAAGATTTTTCACCTTTAAGAACATATAAACATATTATTGGGGAATTATATGTATGTTTTCCACACTCTATGATCATGGAATAAAATATTATTAAAAATTAATTTATGTTTTATGATCTATGTGGAACACTTAAGAATAAAAATAAAATAAAATCGATTGGTCCGACTATACTTATATATCATTCGAATGCATTGGGTAATTTTTAGTATCATGATAAAATAATTGGGACAATGAGAGAACCTAATTCCATTATGGTATATTGTCTAATATAATGTATTTTTATTTCCACATGACCTATGTTTATGATGTAATGGTTTACGTTTTTTCCACATTTCCCATGTTATGATTATCATCCTATATCATGTCTTATTATTAACGTTCCTTTGATAATCCATTTTTATGTTTATTTTCAAATACATATTTTTCTCTTCATGTTATTCCATGTTTATTCACTTACATGAATTTAAAGACCACCAATTTATTTTTTTATTTTCCCCACGATATCCCATGTAGTTTCATAAAAGATAGAAGAATATGATCATGAAAACATATTTTTTATTTTTTTATTATCTCCAATGACATAATTTTTTATGTAATGTGCATAATTCCAAAAGTTATTATACATCTCAATCTTTTGGGTTGTATTAAGTTTAATATAATGTAATAAATCATATATAAATGAGATATTAAAAGTAGGCTTCTTATACGCAAAACCTATTTATCTAAGGCCTGGAAAATGATTCATCTCCTGAGACTATTAACTCATCAATAAATACATATAATAGGGCCCCGCATATATCTAAATTTTTGAATCATTTCTTATATATAACTATTTTTTTAATTTATAAAAAAATATTTCAAATTAATAAATATCTATATCGAAAAAATAATAAAAATAAAAAATACTTTCCCCTATCAATCATATAACATTATAAGTATAATAATATATAAAAAATGATATATTATTAAAAAATGAATATCAATGATAAAAAAATTTCACATTAAGGGAAAATTTAATGTATACTGATAATAAGAATTTGAATATTTCATGAAATTGTTATTATCTATAAAAATGAATCATGAAGTGGAATATCAAAAATTTCCACTAAAAAAATGTTCCTAAAATATCCATATAAAGAATAAATATATAATGAGTACATATTATACACATTAGAGTATTTTAAAAAAATGGATTCTTGTTGTTGATGCATAAAAATAGATTTAATAGTTATCTTAAAACATGCATGACAAAAATAGCCTTTTCACATTGAAATTATTTTTAAAACTAATTATTCCAAAAATATATTGAAAATATTTTTTTTCAAATTTAAAATTGGAACCATATAATATACTCTTCAAAAAATTGATTTTTCATGACTGTGGGAAATTATATTCATTCCATACATGATAAAATAATGGTTCCTTTCACATTTTTGGGATAAGACATCCAAGCTGCTCTTGGAAAATGAATTAAATATTCCATTGAAATATTTTTTTTTTGTAAAAAATTAAACATTCCTAAAAAATTCATTAAAAAATAATTTGAAGGATCATAAAATCATAATTGAAAATTTTATTAGAAAATATAGTTTTGGAAGGAATGAATATTTGACTAAAGGGATTAATAATTTAAATTTTTCTTAAAAATTTATCAATCATTTGACATATAAAAGAGAGGTAATATGGAACCATTATGTGAAAAAATATTTAATTAATATAGGAGAAGAAACGGAAATGGATATATATAATAATGCTAAAATAATTTCTGTCCTTGGAAATTTAAGTATAAAAAATGTCTACTAAAATTTGATTCTGAAATAAACCCCTAAAATGATCCTAATAAGAAGTGAGAATTTATAAATTAATTGAATATTTATATCAAATGTAAATAAACATAAATCAGTGTGAATTAAATCATTAAATATTCAAATTTTATTAAACTTTTACTTTAAGAATAACAAATCCCATTAGGAAGTAATATAATGAAATGAAAATAAATTAAGTAATGACATTCTTTACCACTTGGTAATATTCATGTAAAATCCAAATGAATAATATTATTGAAATTGAAAATGAAAATACCATGAAGTATGAATTATTTGTGTCAAAAAATATAAAAGGTTATTTGTATACTCAAGATAAAATGAATTAGGTGCCTAACGTTATAATATCCCTTAATGACAGGAAATTGAAAAAAAATCATGTAGATTATTCTTTATTTTGGTAAGATGTGATTAAAACTCCATTATAGTTTTTTTAATTATTATATTTATATGTTATACAAAAAATTAATATTTATAATATCATATTTGAACCTGATATAACATTTTTTTCTCTCATTCATTACTAATCTATCAAAATATTCATTATTTCATGTGTTCATTATGTTGTTATCTCTTGTGTATTTTGGGACAAATGTTTTAGATAATTTGTACATGATATAGATACATAATACAAAAATTTGTATTAAATTTATAAATATCATTTTAGTTCATTTTATATATGTTTAGGATCGTTATTGAAATATTATCATAGAGAATTGATCTTATCTCTTCCTGGAGAGGGTAGGTCTTACGTATGCACAGGCGACAATATAATTCTCTTAAAGGGTGAACTGGTAATGATGTGGGTGACATAATAGTATTAACTAATTAATATAATCTCATATGTATATAAATCATATATTCATAATATATTTTCCTACTACTTTTAATGTAAATTGTTTGTGACAAACGAATAACATCGATTTGTGAGACAGTAATTTGCAGTACATATGATCAAAATTATCAATTTTTAAATGGAATAGAATGTAAGATAGTATATAAGATATTATAATTATATAAGTATCATAATTTTATAAATATCTTTTAAATTTATTAAATTAGTTATATACATCATTATATCCATCCTTGAGAGGCGTTGACCGAAAATAATTTACATCTGTTTGTGAGGTGGTAGTCCCCCGTACACACAATCAAATGTTTTTATCACATTTAATGGAATGTGAGATGACTATAAGATAATATATTAACATAATCATATCTATTTTTTTTACTGTTTTTATTATAATATAATTTTTAAAAAATATTTTAGGGAGGTGGAAGAAGAAAAAAATCAAAACGCTCATTTAAAAATGATACCATGTATTTATAGAACTTATTATTGTTTGAACCAAAGCCATTATAGGATTAAATTATGATCAAACCAAGGGATATATGATTTCATTAGAAGATTAATAATGTTATTTGTGATGATCATGGATGAATTTTTTTTATTAAGATGTGTCAATATGAGAGTAGAGTGTGCGGGAATCTATAAGTGGGGGAGAAGATGCATGTGGAGTTTTTGAATGGATACAGTGAAGCCCTAGATTTTATCATGAAAAAGACTTAGAAAGGTGTAATTATCAACAATTAGAGGTGATAAGGTAAAAATATGTCATGTAAATGGGTGTTGGATGAGTAGTTTAGTCATTTTGGACCCATATTTTCTTAGTTTAACTACATAGTTGATTAGTATTTACATTTACCATAGTAATTAAATTTAACTGCGTATAAAATTCCTAATGGTAAAAATATTTGTTGAATATTTAATATTATATAAAATATTCATATTTAAAATATAAAATCCATTTTTTTGTATTAAATATAAATAACTTACAGAATCCAATTTAAATTCATACCCGATGATGCCATGAAAAAGTGGGTTTTAAATGAGAAAATTTTCATAAATATAGACGTTTATTATATCACGATTTAATAAAAAATTTAATATAATTAACCAAACTAGTTTCAAATTAATATAATTTATTAAATTTTATTTTAAGACCAACATAATTTTTGATTTAACAATCTATATTATTTACACAAAAGGTAGTTTTCAATAAAAATATGTATCTTTTATTATTCATCAATAAATAAAACATTTCAAAAAAATTTAAAACCATATCCCTAATGATAATTTTATATATATATGTCAATAACTAGGTTCCTATTATCAAAAAATTTTACCAAATTGGTAACAATATATTCATAATTATCTGGGAGGTGTGTGTGACTATACCTTCTTTTAGAAAAAAAATAATATTTTCTAGAAAACATTTATTATTATATTAAATGAATATTATTTTACTTCTAATAAATAAATTACCATAATAGTCATAATTTTGTTATTACTATTCCTACCTTCTAGTTTAGTAGTATCATTTTAATAAAAAACAACATTATTTTCCATTTAGGGTAGTGTTTTTGTGTTTTATAGGCTAAAAATGAAATTAAATTTTATGTAATATATTTTATGTGTTGTATAACCTCATTTTTTACAGTTTCATTTGTTATATAATATAATTTTATTAATTTATTGTTTTAGGTTGTAAAATTCTCCTAAAATTAAATAAATACCATACTCACAATTTCATATAGCGCTTAGAATTAATATGTTTGATAATTAAAAATTCATTTGTTGAATTACCATAGGAAAAAAAGTGTTAATAATAAATCCTCTTAATAATTGGGAACAGGATTTAAAAAGGTCATATGGGATAAAAAATAACTACGTTATAATGTATTGGAACATTGGTCTCAATTGATGATATGGAATTGGATGAAGATAAAAAATAATCCATGAATTTGATAGATGTCCTCGATCACAAGAATTTGAATTGTCAATGAACAGTTAACAACATAAAAACAAAAAATAATTTATGACATAAATGAAAATTTTGTTTATAATATATGAATGTAATTGGATAATTTTTTTAAGATCCTTTACCAAATTTTGATTAAAATAATCACATTCTACGAATATAATAAAATATAATTAATTGAAACATTTTTTATATGAATAATTTTATCATATGGTTACGATTTGTTCAATTTCTATTTCATCGCATAATCCCAAAATTATTATCTATAAAAAAAATTATTCCTCGGTCACTAAAATTCACTTTTATTTGATATTATTATCCATAAAACTGTGAAAAGTGTTTTTTCTTGTCTCTAACTATTTTATAAATCAAATATGGTTATCCCATGCTATCCAATATGATACATTAATCTCCAAACCACAACAGTGACACATCTGGTTCATAATTAATTTTTTCCACACCATTATCTTAAAAAATGAAATATTAAATAGGACATCACATAGTCTAGTGGTTGGAATTAATCCTCTATCTTCGTTCGGTTAGGGTATTATTCCACATGGCCTTGCTGGATGTGATGGGTTGTCACCTGGAATTTTGGTTTCCCATTATATAAAATTATTTTTGTATAATTCCAAAAAATTCACAAATTTTGATGTACCATAATTACAACAACATCCTAGATATGATGAACCATAAATGTGTCCAAAAACTTTTACATAATGTCTATAAATAAAATAATGTAAATCAATTCTACATCAAATATTTTTTTCATATACAAAACCAATTGGTTGTATTCCCATAATTATTTTAAAAGGCTATAGTTAAACATGGGATAATCGCACCACTGAAATTGATAAAAGGCGAATTTATGAATTTGAACTTATGATCTATATTGAAATCATAAGAAAATGATGGTATCCATAAATATTTTGTTATTGAATACATAAATGATTCTTTAATTTACTAAAATCCTTAAATGTTTCATAATTATTTTCACCAAAACACCATTGGTAGAAGAACGTCTATAATTTAATTCTTGGATCCCTATTCATATATACATAATGCATTTTATATCTACATTAGACAATAATTATTCTAGGGGTTAAACTTTAAAATATTTCACTGGCTCAGATAATGCCCATGTTCCCCATATTTAAGACCACGAACCATAAATAGATCCATAGGATTAATTTTTTTTCTATCCATCAAAATCATCACCCTCCCCACAAAAATTCATTTGATTATTCCACAATATTCAACAAATAATTTATTTCCATTTTCTTATATGGAGATTTCTTAATTATCTCAGTCCATAATTGTATCAAGAAAAAATAGATTATTTTTTATCCATAGTCTATACCACCCAGTCTCTTTTTGAACCTAAACATTATCTTTTTGTTGAGTTTGTGAGTTTGTTAAGTAATAAGATGTTTAAAATATTTCGAGAATATTGAATACGAGTTATAAAAATATATTTTTATCCAATCATCATCTGATTTTTTTAATCGTTGATGTAAAAAAATATATATTAAATTTTAACAAGATTCTTTCTAGTTATAGTTGCCGACTAAAACCAGAAAAAGATATTTTAAGGAACAATAATAATAATGGTTAAACCATATAATCATTTATAGGCTATTTTAATCATGACACATTATTTTCGATATAAGATACCTTAGGATTAATCTAAGTAATTCATTACCATTATCTATTAAAATCCTTCATAATGGTATGTAATTTTTTAATAATTATAACAATTTCCACTAGGTGTTTCACACTAGGTGTGTTGTAAGTTCATTTTTCATATACCAGATAATACATTAGTCATGTTCAACATGCCCTTTTCAGAGTTATTACCTCTAGGTAAATATTTTTGAACCTCTCATCCACTTGTAGTTTCAAAATAGTGATGTATTTCAATGAAAACCATATAATATATACCGTTACAAAACATTTGAATTTTTATCTATATTTATAAATAATTTCTATTAAAGGTTAATGTTCCCCATTATATATTTTATATAATATAGTTCCCAGAGTTTCATCTTTGAATCACCTGATTCCGATTTTAGTGACCCCAGCCCTAGTATCCCATAGATGGTGTCTTACTTTACTACATTAGCATAATATACAAGAATTCACATCATGAATGACAGAATATTTTATTACTATTTGTAAACAATATATATACATGATATTCATATTATATTTTAAAACATATGTTATAATATTTTTGGATAATATAAATCATACTTCTATAATTTTTTACATATAATTCTTATTAAACTTCATGGATTCTCGGGAATGGAAACAAAATAATGTTTAGAGAAAATACTCATAAAGGGATAAGTATAGTAGAAGCTACCATGGATAAACATTGCAATCAACATGGGATGATAAATAACTTAGAAATCATTCCGTTTAAAGAATTTTACTATCTTAATAAATATTTAATAATAAGTAATAGAGAACACATTCCATTAAATCAATATAATTTCTATCATAACTGAATCATGAATAATCAATATAGAAAGGAAAATAATTTAAAACACATTCCATTTAATTGATAAATAGAGAAAAAAATGAAACTATATATAAAATCATTCTTAAAATATCATTGGTAATAAAAACATAAGTATGAATGAAATAAATTACTAATTATTATTAAATAAAATTTGAGGCATCGTGAAGACGTCCACTATAATGGTCATTCATATGATATCATAAAATAGTTGTGTTTGTGTAAATTAGAAACCCATTTTCGAATGATAGAAAAACTACTCATCTTTTGAGACTGTTGATGCAACTTGGATCTATCTATGATCGGGCCCCAGTCATATCCATGTTTCAAAATAAGTCCTCGTATATTGAATGATCTAGTAAATTCATGAAAAATGTTCATTATTAATTCATTTCTATATCGAGGTAGGAATAAAAATTAACAATAATTTCCACAGTAAATTATATAACTGTCATTATAAAATTCCATATGCTGAAATGATATAATATTAGGTAATAATAATATCCATTATAAAAATATGGATATTTAAGAGAAATTAAATTTCCAATGATGACATTAAAGAGAATATTTAAATGCAATGTTAATGAATATAAATATTAATCATGAATGTTAGTATCAACACATTCCTAGGTAACAATTTTCAGAAATTGACCATATAAAAAAATTAGACTATCCGTAAAACATATCCACATTAGATTATAATAAAAAAGGATTTTTTTCGTTGATGAATAGAAATAAGAGAAAAATATATTTATAAACAATATTGACGAAAATATTCTTTTACCAATGAAACTATTTGAAAAAATAAATGATCATAATTTTTTTAAATATATTTCATTGAATATATCCATTTTATCTTATAATGAAATATTTAATACATTTCATTTTCATGATGGTGGGAAATTAAAAATATTTTGAACTCATAAAAAAATAATCATTTAATAATTTTAGTAAAAGTAAAACATGCATTATTTTAAAAAAAATAATGGTTTCTTTCAATTACCTTTCAAAAAAGACAAACGCAGGTTATAATGAATTTAATATATAATTTTAATAATAATAAAAACATTTATGAAAATATATTTAGAGAATATATTTTTTTGAAGAAGTATTAATTTTTATAGAAGAGTTAAAAAAATTATATTTTATTAAAATAATTTTCTCACTAAATTTTTGTTACGAAAGAGTAGTAAATTTTTACTACTTATTGAAATCATCATGAAAAACATGAGGATAATAATATTGAATGTTTTTTATATAATGATCAATTAATTTCCATCCATGTAAATTCATATATAAAACAATCATGAGTAATATTATATTGTGAAATAAACCCTTACATAGATCATAATAATAAACTGAGAATTAATCAATGAATCAATTATGTTTATCAAATGTAAATCCACATATAAAAGTTAGAAATAAAATACAATATATAAAAAGATAATGACACACATATTCTAAAAATTACAATAAAAAAAGACTTAATAGAAGATAATTAAAATAGAATTGAGTTAAAAAATTATCTACCACTAGGTGATTTTCAATTAAATTTTACATGGATGAAATAATTCAAATTGAAACAAAAATGTCCATGAATATTTAATTATTCAAGATACTAAATGTATAATTTGTATTATATAAGACATATTACATAATTTAGATGCATAACAGTTTTATATGCCGCAATGAAATGAAATTGAGAAAAAACACATAACAAACGTTGCATATTTATTGGACATTCGTTAACAATATATATAGTGGTTTCATGCATGTTACTAATTTCTGGTATAATAATAATCATATTTTTAAAATAATATATTATCCCATTATAACATCTTATCTCTTTTTGTTATTAATCTTTCTTTATATTCAATGTTTCAGGTGTTAATTGACTATTGTCTCTTGCATGGTTTTCTATGAATGTTTGAGTTCTTATATATTTGGTATAGATGTATAATATAAAAAATTATTCTATTTTTATATGTTTAAATTTTTTATTACATACATTTTTTGAATCAATATATAAATATTAACATGAAAAATGAATCATATCGCTTTGTGGGGATGGTATGTTGTATGTATCCATGAATGACCATAATATTCTCTGAGTTGGGAAAAGGGTAAGTAATTGGGGTTTATATTAATCATTTAAAGTTTATTTTATCTCATATATATCACTTATATTCATCAAATATATCCATATTTCTTTTTATGTAATGCTTTACTAAAAACCTAATCGCATCGCTTCTCGAGACGGTAGTCTGCTGTAAACAAAAGCTATGTTTTTGTATTTTAAACATAAAGTAATGTAAGAAAGGATATATGATATTATAATTAAATTTTAATATAAATATTTTAATTTTCATATAAATGTGTTAAATCCATCATTAAATCTATAAATGAAATTTAATTATAGAAAACAAATTACTAATGTTCGAGACGTGGTAGTATGTCATACACATGATTGATTATTTCATTTTGAATTTTATGGAATATGATATGGTTATATGTTGTCCCATTATAATAATAAAATTAAAATTTATGTGATATGTTAGTTCTAATATATCAACATTTCTAAATTATATATTATAAATAAGGAAGAAGAATGAAAATGAAAATTTCTCATTTACGAATGTTACCTATTCTTTGGGGAAATTATATTGGTTTGCACAAAATTTATTCATAGGATAGATTTATAATCAACCCAGTGCATTTAAGATTTTGGTAGAGGAATAAATAATTTCTTTTAGATTTTCATTCCTCTACCAAATTTCTTTTTTATTGTGGAGAGGGGATGGAAGTGGGTGACTGTTTATGAATACGGGAGAGGACAAACATTGAATTTCAAAAAATAATGAATTAAACAAAAGTATTAATCATGAAAAAAATTACCATAATGCTTCATTATGATGAATTTATGTGATAGGTTCTACATAAGGCTATAAAAACATTTTATACGTGTTTTTTGTTCTTTTTTAAGAAATATCATCTTACTTGAACCCTTTGTGAATTAGTTTTTTCCACAACTAAAGTAATTAATTTATACTTATTTTACGAGTCATGAAGGTCAAAAATTTAGTTAAACATTATGATAATGAAAATTATTCTAAATAAAAATGTGAAGATATTATTATCAAATTCAATTTAGATAAGTTGATAATTCCAATTAAATATTATTTAAACAAGTGCAATGAAAAAATTGTATTTAAATGAGAAATATCTCATAACAATACAAGGGTTCAATATCAAAATTAAATATGAAATTTACTCCAATGAAATAACATAGTAAAATATTATTATCATATTACTACAAATATTCTAAATCCATTTTAAAATCTAATTTATCCTTTTGAATTATATAAACAAAAAATAATTTTCAATAAAAATATGCATTCTTCAATATTTTTTGAAAAATTGATACATTTTCGAAAAATCCAAAAAAATCCACCTAATATAATATTGATATGAATATTTCAAAAATAAATATTATTTTATAAAATAATGTTTAAATAATTTTTGAAAATTATTTATAAATTATATTTGAAAAGCTTGACTAAATCATTTATTTTTAAAAAAAAAGTTTTCAGAAAACTATTTATTTTCTTTTAAATTATTCTTATATTTATTATAATCAGTATATAACCATATTTTTCATAATATAGTTAGTACTATTCATACCCAATTGATTAATGAAATGTTTTTAATGTTATACTATATTATTGTTCAGTTTGACTCGGGGTTGAATGTTTCACGATCTGTCAAACAGATTAAATTTTAAAAAACTATACATTGTAGGTTGTTTAGGATCAATTATACATGTCATGTACACTATTGAATACAATGGTATTATTTAAGTATTTTTGGGTGTTAATATTATATAATATTATATAATTACTACACCTATTAACTAAAATTATTATTATTAATGTTTCTGTATTAGGATTTTCTTGTATATTAATGAATAACATCATTAAATTCTACGGATTCAATTGCTACAAATGTTGTAATGGTTTTTTCATCTTAAATTTATTCCTTCATGAAGTATTCCATTTTCATAACATGTTCATTTGCGTGAATTATATAGTTTCATAGTGATTTATTTAATCCTAATTTTTATAAAATTATCTTTATTTAAAAACAATCATATGTTCACTTTTTAATGGATTTATATTCATGTTTTACTAATCCATTTTGGATTTCATCTCACATTTTATAAATTGATACATGTTTATTAATTCGAACTTATTTTATTTCTAGGCTATATGTACAACATTTTTCAATTATTTTATCCTGATTATCTTTACCCTTATTAATTTTTTATATCTTATTTTCTTATTGAATGTGTTTTGAATCAAAAATATCAAATGATAAAAGGGTTTCCTCATATCGATCATGATTCATTGATAGATTCGTTATATTCACCAGTTATATTTTTTTTTGTGTATATAACACCAATATATTTATTTTTAATACATTTAGCATTAAATTCAAGTCATTAAATAATGCATATTATGTTTCACATTTCATTGGATTTTTATTTTAATGGTGAAATATTTGTATCTTTCCAATATCATTTACAAATTAAATTTTTTATGAGTGACTTTCCAATTAAGTACAAATTATATGAATTCTATATATAAATACTATAAAAATTTCTTATCCTATGGTTGTTTTTTAGTATTTAAATGTACTCATTCAATTTCATTTCACATGGTAAATAATTTAAAAGATGTGATTTTTGTAACATATATCGACCCCACCTTTTCGTTTGAGCTGGGTATCTTTCTTTTATATGTATATATTTATTTTATTGATATACCTATCCATGAAAACATAATTTAATATTTTAATTATAAAATATTTTCTTTTATTTCAAATGTTTAGAATGATTTTTTATAATTTTCTACAGGGATCATTTTATGAAAAGTACATTTTTATCATTCACTATGTGAGCACATTCTCTCAATGTTTTTATTATTCTTCTTTATTAAAATAACTTCATGTTTTAAAAAATGGTTCCCTAATCTAGATTAATTATTAATGATTTAGAAAAAAATGAAATGTCATTACCTTTTTCATAATTAAATGATTTATTTTAAAAGTAATTTTCAGGGCTAATATTTTTATGAAAGTAGTCTTTAGTGTTTTAATGTATTCTCAATGAAATTTTATGAATGATTAATTTAATTTTAAATTATTTATTTATTTAAAATATTTATTAATGGGTAATTTTAAAAGTAATTCATCATGCGCAATTAATTTTATCTTAAATAAAACATATTTAAAGAGTTTATAGGTATTAAAAATGGTATATTAATTATTTTTTGTAATGTGGATCAAACATTAATCATAAATATGTTATTTCTCATTTATGCGAACATAGATTTACAATCATTATGTTACATATAGTCTATGTTCTTATTCTAGAATCATATTTCCTTCTCAATATTCTTTATTAAATGATCTAAGTATATTTCCATAAAAAAATATATTTTCTATTGGTTGATTAAGTAATTTTTAAAATATGAATGTTTCCATATTCTATTGGAAAACATATATATTATGTTTATTATATGATTTGAGGACTTAGTGATATATATCCCTCCAATGCTTTGGGAAATTAATGTAATCTCATGATATAATGTCATAGGGAATGGGAAGTGAACTCATAGATTAATGGTATCTTTTTCATTAAGTGATTAGAGGGATATAAAATATACATCCATCCAATCCATTGGATAAAGAGTTTTAACTCAAGATAAAATTAATGTAATCTATTATTGATGATCACTCTACTATGGGAAACAATATGTGAAAACTAATCCACAATGTTATGGTAATCATGAAGTGATATATGCTCTACTATGTTATGGTAATTATGATGTGATGCATTCTCCGTAATATTTTTGGAATTAAGAAGTAATCCTTACCCCAATATGTTTTCAAAATTAGGCAATGATGACTTATCCATGATGTTATAGGTAATATGATATTTTTTTCATTTCCACTATTTTTTATGTTTTTAATTTTTTTTATTACATGTCGATATTCTTTTATAGAAAAATCATGTTATGATAGAATATGTTTTATGTTATGATTGGATTAGTGATTTATGTCATGTGATCCATTTTTATTTGGGTATTGTATCTTAATTTAACATCACATGTAATGATACAATAATTCTTTTTCATATTTAGTACTATTAATTAATTAGATTGTTATATTCATTATAAAATGATTAAGTAATTTTATATTAAATGGGACATTATATTCTTCTGTGTATTTAACACGAAACATCATGCTTAAATGAACCATGAAATAATGTTATTTAAAATATGAGGGTAATAAACTAACCATTGTTTTGGCATGTTCAAATAGATTTAACTATTTTAATAAATATATATATACTATCAACTATATATGTATTTAAAATTAATAGTTTATAATACACATATTGTTGTGTAATGACATTTTATTTATTAAAAATGTGTTTTCACTGAAAACCTATTTTTAGTGAATTTCATGTGTAAATATAATAATTAATTTAATGTAATAATATAAAATATATATGAGAAAATGTTATTAATTTCTGAAATTAGCATATCAAAATTAAATAATGGCGAGTTTTTTCTATTTTCTGAAAATATTTATGTTTATTTGAATAGTAAAAAATACTAATTTTTATTGGAAACTTTTATTCGGTTAAATTATTTAAAACCAAAAATTATATTTTAAATTGGTTTGAAATAAAAAAATAAATAATATATATGTTAATACAGCATTGGTTATTGGAATTTAGAAACCCCAGATTCTTATCATGTTTATATGATTAATATTAAATTAAAATTTTCCACTTATTTTAATGGAATTTAGAAATATGTATTCCAAATTTGAAATCATAATAATTTTTATTATCATATAAGGTAAAATTAATTTTTTTCCCACAATGAATTGCAAAAAGAGTATAAAATATTTAGCATGGTTAATGTGAAAATTGTTTAAAAGGGGGGGGGGGGTTAACTTAATAAGTTAAGGGGTAAATGACCTAAAACATTTCCGAAAAAAAATTTATAGAAATATATGTAAACTATCATCTCTATGTATCCATAAAGGACCATTTTTAAGGACTGTTGAATGTGAAAATTGTGGTTGTCATTTATTCTTTTCAAACAAATACTAGTACACCCCTCACCTCAAATATAAAAGAACACACACTCTTATCCACTTTTTACACTTCCAAAACCAATTTTGTTAAAGAACCTCTAAAAAAGTTACTTATTAAATTCACTCCCCTAGTCATGAATCCTTTTTCTAGTGAAAAATGAAATAATGGAAGGCATTTGGTGAAAACAAGATGATTTTTTCTAAAGAAGATGTAATGTTCTTCAACAATATTATTATCATTTTTCTTCATAAAACTGCAATAATTAATATTTTAAAATTATTTTATAATAACAGATATATCTAGAATATATTTATATGTTATTATTCTATGTTAATATCCATAATTAGTCCCCTCTTCCATGAAATTTGATATCAAATCACAATTCATGTGAATAGAGGAGAGACATATTACGAACTGATGTTATTCATTTTCAATCATTGCATCTCACAGGTTGTTATAATAATAATTTCCAATTATATATAAGATATTTATGACATATTTATAATTATATAAATTTTATATCATATATTACTTTTTTCCTATCCATTTCTTGGTGGATGTGATGATATTTCTTGGGTATAAGGTGGACTATCGTCTCGTGCCATGATGTAACTCATTCTTCACTAATTCCATACATGGACGGTAATAAGGACAATTTCAATGAATATACATGAAATTATAGAAACAATTAAGATATTATTGACAAATGTTTAAATTAAAAAAATACATTATTTTTTCCTTTCTACTCGCCAATAATTGATATCGTTTGTCCTGTAAGGTGTTAACTACATTCTTCCACAATGGAATGTGATTATTTTTCCCTCACCAGATTACATAGATGATATATTTATGTTTTAAAGTATATTTAAAAAAATATTATAGTATTTATTATATTATTATCATTCAATAATTATAAAAATTACATATATTCTTTCCATAATAATCATTTAAAATATAAATTTAACTCATTCGTACTTAAGTCTTACCATCTTTATGACTGTAACAAAGATCATTTTTCATATAATTAATCTTGAATATATATAAATGTTTTATTTTTGTATAAATATGAAATTTCGTTCCAAATTGCTACTCTGTAAATGATGAACTCATAGTCTCTTTAACCTTTATTAACCTTACAAAATAATTTTTGATTTATGATCCAAACTTCGTCAAAATTAATGATGTGAGAATAATTTATTAATGAATTTTAAAAGATATATTAATAGATAAAACAAAATGATTAATAATACTGAAAAATTCTTAACAAATTAAATAATTAACACATGTATATTATTCAAAAACAAAAAATAATATATGAGACGATTTGGACTCAAGTATAGGGATTTCATTTCAATTTCCTTTCATTGAGGAATATTTTGAGTTTATTCACCTATATTATTTTATCTGGTTTATATGCTTCCAGGTATACCTTTTATATAAATAATAACTCTATTCTCAATAAATTTAATGTTTGGTTTAAGTTTATTTATTAATGAGTCTTATGATTCAAATGATTTCATAGTGTTAAGTGACTTTCCTCTAAAATTATATTTTAATATTTTGAATATAAATCTATTTTTTCATATCCATTTTTTTAAAATTATTTTATTATGGACAAGAGAGTTTTATAAACTAACATTTTGTCTTTTTTCAATATTTTTCATATATAAATTATTATTTGTATGAGTTGTTTAAATTTAATTAAAAACAATAAATGTTATATTTTAATATATATTATAGAAACTACATTTCAATAAATCATTAAAATTATTTTATATATGAAATCATTTAACTGGATTAACGATTTCAAAATGAAAACCCATCCTTCCCTTTTGTAGGGTATTTTTGAATTGAAAAATAACATTTTAAATATTATGGATCTTTCAAAATTTGAAATTTTTGTCTTATAGTTTCATAGAATATTTTATCAGTGAAATGTTGAAACTTTTATGATTTTAATTGTTATGAGTGTGCTTTGGTACATGTATATTTTTATTTTTATTTATGTTATCAATCAATGATTGGATGAAACATTATAAACAATGTATGTGTGGTAACGTTATACACCAATGTCGGGTGGTTATTTTGTAAACGATGGATGGGTGGGTCCGTGATAGCCCTCCAATAAATTGTTTGTTAATGTTGACCATATTGTTTTTACATTTGTAAGATTGATTATAAGAGATATATTGTTAATGAATTCCCGTTATACCTATATTTTTTATATATTATTTCTATTACTTTTTATGGAAATATTATGGTTTTGGAAAAGGTATAAAATGATTTTATTTTTAAAATCAATCATTTACTACTTCTTTTGGGTGAAAAGTGTTACAATGAGTTTATCATATTTTCAATGAAATCCTTATATGTTTCACTTTTCCTATAATTTTGTCTTAATAAAATATTCATTAAAATCATAATGAAGAGAATGTGCTTTCATGGGAATGAAAATGTAAATTTTGAACTCAATTATTTTGTTGTAAGGGAAAATATTTAATGAATATTATGGTTTCAATATTTTCTTTATGTGCCTTTCTAATCATATTGTGCTCATCGAAAATATTAAAAATATAAATAGGTTATAATGATGGGTACAAAAAAGGTTGAATTGATGTTAGATTTAATGAAATTTTTTCATGAAGAGAAAACATGTTTCTATTTAGATGTTATATGTTATAGGAAAATAAATAATAATAAAAAGTGTCCAATTTTTAATTTATAATTTTTTTACATATTAGTTATGAATTAATTTTCTAAACTCAGAACTCTAGTGATATTTTTGAATAAATGATCATTATTTATAGTCTAATGACACTAGAATGTGTACTTCTTTATTTGGTGTCATTATAGTTTTAGTAGAAACAAATCATTAAATAAAAGTAATGCTTTAGATAACGTAGGTATCATACCCATGAATGGATTTAATTTATGGTTAAGATGCAATGATATCAAATTTAAATATTACAATGTTTCTTAATTTAAAATAATCATATTCTGAATGGTTTTATGAAGAGTAAACATGGAATCTATATTAATAAGTAACCATGAGGATAATTTCCTTCCAAATAAAAATTCCATAATACATGGAATTGGAACTGAGTATTTAATTACAATAATATATTAGAATAAACTAGATTTAAATGGTTCTGGTATACATGCGTGGTATGATCCATATCTTCAATGAAAGAATATGTAAATAGTAAATAATTTTATTAGACCTCATTCCCCATCATTTAGAGTATCATCTCACCCGATGATAGTTGAAGGATTGATTAAATACCAAATAAATGGTATTCAATATAATTGGTTGTTCAAATATATATTTATATATTTTAAGTCTTTTAATTTATCATTTTAAATTTGAAGGTGAACATTGGTGGTTTATCGTTAAGAATTTCATAGAAAGGGAATATATTGATTACTTGTAATGTGATGAATATATGAATATTTTTTTGATCCATATTTTTATATTTTTTTTCTAATTAGGATGGAAAAACAATTCATGGAAAAGTCTGTGGATGTATATATATATATATATATATATGATATTTTTTTATATTCTAAATCCAATTATTAGTGATAAATATAACTCAGAATAGTTTTTAAAACCTCAAATTAAATAAAAATTCAAAGTAAATTTTTTATGTTCGAATTTTGGTTGTAAAAAATTTTATTACCTAGAAATATTTTCTCTAAATTTAAAAAACAATATTTAACCTGATAAAAAAGATGTTGGAGAATGTCCATAGACAATAAAAGTCCTAGAGATTCATATTTTTTTAGTTTCTCTGGTTATTACAGATATTATTTGGAAAATGTTTCTTGGTTGTCTACCCGCTGTCTAAATTTAAAAATTTTTGTTATGTTTAATTAAATAGAAGAATGTGGTGTTTTTTTTGAAAAATGATTATTGGTGAATTCTCTTATATTGTACCTACCTTCTGGATATGGTGAGTTTTCCATATACAATGATGTTTCATTGAAGGTAATTTTTATCATGATGTAAAATGAGAAGGTAATTTAATATAATTCATATCAGCTGAAACCTCCCGAGTTAAATTACCCAACACATGATAATGAATTAGATGTTTCTAATATTGATTAAAAATTTAGAGGAATCATTTTTTTCGATTTAGTTCTGAAATATATAATGATCAAAAATGTTTTCTAATATATTCCATATGGTTTTAATCCCAAATACCATTTTAGGTTTTTGTTCGGATTTCTTCCTCTGCTTCTTGATTTTTGTACTCATGTTGGTGGTTGATGCTATTTTCTCGGTGTTTTATGCCGGTCGATTCTCTGGGTGTTTTTGATGGTGTGGACGATTTTGATGACGTCAATCCTCTGTACCACAGCAACGACGATGATGGATTCTCGAGGCATCATCATATGGTCTCTCTCTATGGTGGCGTTCTTCTCTGTTCGATGATGGCTTCTGGCATTGCTGTGAGGTGAAGATGATGGTGTTCATGGGGGTGACATGGTCGGAGCCAACGATTCTGGTGGTGGTTATCATTCGACCAGATGCAGTTTTTGGGGACAATGATGTTGATTTTTTTGTGTTTTTTGTTTGGGAAACTCTTGTATTGGTTGTGAAGATCCTATCTATTGGATTTACAGTGTTCTATTGGGGGTTTCTTGGGCGACGACGTTGGATTTCGAGGCGCAGCTGACGGCTCGATGGTCTCTATCGATCGCCAATGGTATAGTGTGATGTTTGGATGATGACGATGATAGTGGGATGGGACGTCGTCGATGACTATTGTGGTTCATAATGATGATGGGCAGGCAACACATCACCGACTAACGCGAGTGAATCCCGGATCATGATTCTCTCAGTTTCGGTTTTCACAATGTTTCATTCTAAAATTTGAATTTCAAATGTGTCTTTTATCTATTTATCCCACCTGATGTAACCCGTCCCAGTGTGATGGATACTACTCATCCATAAAGTGGGTTTTTAGAAAATCATATAAAAATTAATTTTCAGGATTGAACAGATCAAGGATTTTGATTTATTGATTTATTATCGTATTATGAAGTAAAAATGTGGTTGATTCCATGAGTTTGTAAAATAATGGAAAATTAATCATGTTATGTTTAGAACATTATCGTTTTGTTAATAAATTGATAAAAATTTCCATACATGTTGTAGATAAAGGAACCTCCAATGATTTTTTATGTTTATGTGAAATATATTTTCTTAGAAGGGACTATAAAAACATAGAAACAGGATAACGATTTGCATGAAAATATATATTATGTTAATGTTTTTTATGTTTCTAAATTTTAATCATAATTATGATGTTGTTGTCATCATTGAAAAAATATTACGTATCACTTGTGTTTCATAAGAGAAGAGGGATCTGTTGATTTATGATCATAGTTTTATTTTTATCTTTATATCGGGAAATACTATGATGTATTGATACATTCAAAAATATTACTAATGGGATGTAACGAAAATATATGTTTATGAATCTACCAAAATATTTTTTCGTAATCAATATTCTAAAATATAATAACATTTAACAAGGTGAATGCTTCATATCTTCTAGTACATGTCTTGTAATGGGAATATATATCAATGAATTTTTGGGTGGTATTATCATATAATTCTTGAGGAAAAAATATTTTTTGTGGTATTTTTGATTGACTGACTAAATATTCACATATCCTTTTTATTCGAGATACTATGTATCTCAATCAAATTTATTTACTATTATTAGGAACAAATACGTCAAGGTTCCAACTTGGTGTTTTTTGGGAGATTTTGTTTGTTGAAAAATCTAGATGACTTTTAATCAGTATGATTGTTGTCACTGGAGCATGTTTTTTGGGTGATGAAACCTCCCAGTTTTTTCAAAAATTTTAGGCTTCAAAAATGAAATTTTGTTAAAATGGAAAATGAGGATTCAAATAATGGGGTTGATAGTTTTCAGACTATAAAGAATGGTTTATTTAACACAAATAGTGTTACATATAATGGATAATGGAAATTTTCAAAGGAAGGATTTCTTCGTGGCAATATGATGCATATGATGTATATTATTCAAAAACCGCAAAACAAAAAATAGTTCGTGTTAGTCTTGGAGTACATGGGTGTTTTGTATTTCATGGGATGGCTCAATGTTTTAAAAATGTTATGGTGATTTCTGAAATATAAAATGGGATTTCATCCATGGAAGACAATGACCACCACAAAGGATCATGGCCTATAGAGACCGTATATCAGTATACGGTGAAGTCTGTGCCACATCGATGTTTTGGGAAAATCATATTATAGTATTTTTGGATCTATTTGAAAATATATAGACCACTAATTAGAGGATTAATTTGAGTGATTTTTATTATATATCATCTTTTATCCTTTATGAATTTGGAGAAATCAGAAAGGGTTCACAAGCCAGGAATCTATGAAAGAGAGAGTTCAAGGAGAAAATTCTCTAAAGGGTGTCTCTGAAGGATTTTTTCAAAAAAACAATTTGGTGCATTACATCCCGCAATAAAGGGGTTCACGAAGAAGGGGTAATCCATATGATAAGTGCTCATATATAGAAGAGGATAAGACTCGTGGAACTAGGGGTGGACATTTTAATGAAGAGGTGGTTCACAAAGCACTTGTACCACACAATATAAGGTAGTTTGCGGTGGACTTAAAGAAGTTCAAAAAGGGACTAAAATATATCACATAAGTAATTTCCAGAAACTAACTATATAAAAAATGTTGATTTAATCTACAAGTTAAAATATAACTTCAATAGATAATCTAACTATAGTTAAGGATAGATCCATTCATGAAAATATAGGGTCATACAGGTCTATAAACTATTATTAGATCCTTTCCAACTCTAGTTATAAAACAAAGGGAACAATAGTAAATTTTTCAATCAGTATTGAGGAAGAGAATATTACATAGTGAGGTACTCTTGGGAATGAAATGAGAAGATCTTAAACTTTATAAGCGCAGTGAGATTATGTATAGAAGTAATATATCTCAAACCTTGTAATTTGGAAGTGATTCATAGTGGATTTTGTACCTTATAACTTTGTCATTTTATTCATTGTGGATGTATCCTAGTGATGGATAACAAAGTTAAATTGATGTTTCTCATGAATGACTTCATTTATATTCATACATCTCTAAATGATAGAGGGAAAAGAGTATTCTATTTAATAATAAAACAAGAACCAAATGGCCAGTGGATTCAATCTGTCAAACCCTGATTCATCCCCCATATCTAGGGGAGTAACCTAGTTGGCCTAAAAATTTGTATTATATCCAACGGAAGAAAGTTTTTGTTTCTCTCTCTTTAGTATTAATGGAGGCGGTCAGTCAAAAATACTTTTCGGTCATTGATGGGATCAATTACCAACTAAGGATGAATTTGACGTAGCATTACATATGATCCATAATAATGTATGTCTTTATAGCAGCTACACATGGAGTGTTATCCAATATCGATAGTGTTTCATTATCAGAAGATGATATTGGACAATTTTATGATGATTCTAAATGGATTAACGTTTCAGTGGGATCCCTATCGAATCCAATTTATATAAAAGTAATGTCAAGTAATTCATCACATGCTATGTGGAAAATGTTTCTAAATATTTATTATGGTGACTATAATGTCAGAGAAGCATTGTCGATGGTTCTATGGAAAAATTATGATGATCTGAGAATGTACCCTAATGATTCTGTTGAAATAAACTATCACTTTGTAAATGTTTTTCTAGAATATGTGCATGGTTTAAGGGAAATAATTGATGAAATAATGATGGTCAATAAAATATTGAAAAAAATACACACCAAATTAATTTCAATGTTTCATTATTTGAATATAAGGATTCAATGGATCTGTCATTGGTAACTTTTACAATACCCTTATCACAAAATAAATGAGTAATAATGATAATGATTCTGTGGAAAAGGGGAATTCCAATGTGATGACATTAATGTCAATGAATAATCTCACCATTGATGATTGATATGATTATGTAGATATGGATGAGGTTATTCCATTAATTTCCTCAAATATTCAATTAAAAAAATTGGATATTAAATTGGAAACACCCTCTTTCATGACTTTGATGTTGAATGGTTGGAGGTTTTCCAGATTGGTTCCCTATGAAGTTTCAAGAATATGCGGAGGATGAAGTTGAGAATTTCATAAATTTTTTTTCACCATATGTTCAAGGGATGTCAAAATTTAGGAAAAGTTTCATCAAAATAAAAATCTTTTTTCATGATAAGACGACAATTCAGATGAATATGAATGAGAATAATTAGTGTAATACAAGGATCTGTAACTAGATTATATTGTGGATATTTTAAAAAATTCTAAAATGAGAGAAGAAATAAATAGTGACAAAGGATATGTTGAAGTAAAAGTTGACCATCAAGTCAATTAAGAATCCTAACTTGAAGAAATAGATTTTTGGGGAGGGAAAATAAATAAATAAACCATTGTGGTTTGGGATTCCAAACATTATATGGAATGTAAGAATAAGATATGTATGATCTAAATGAATAAAATGAAAACCTAATTTCTTCAATCTCATGGATCTCAGATAAGTTTTTTTAGTATAAGTTCAAAATTGAAGAGTTGAAAATAGAAATTGATATTTTTAATGAAATTAGGATAGATCAAATAAAACATATTGAAGTCCTAGAAGATGAATCACTCAGTCTATGATGAAGAGTTATAATTCAAGAAAAAATAATGACTCTTAGTATGGGATCGGGAAATAATATCATATAGAAAATGGAAAAGATAAAAGTGGGTCATAATAGTCAGGAAAAATAGATCCAACTATCAAATACAAAAGATAAGACTAGTATGGTTCATAAATAAAATATGAAATTAGTAATGGTTGAATTCCAACTACATGAACCCACATTGAAATTGAACACTTATTTGGGTAAAAAGATGAATTATAATTTTCATATAAACCAAGATATAGTCATTGGTGTAGTAGTTACACAAAGGAATGAACCCTACGTTATATTCTATTGTTGTGGAAGGATATGAAACTCACAAAATTTTTGTTCCATTTACAAGAGCTATCAAATGGAGAAGACCAATATAGGTTGAAATAAAAAACTCAATATTATAGAACCTAAAATAATTTTCACTATTTAAGTTGTAGTGAAATTAATAACATGAAATAATATTACACATCAACAACGTAGAATAATTTGTTGAGGCATACTAAATATGGTCATTAGAAGCATTGAAATGTTTCATCAGATTACATGAAAATGAAAAATATATTTCTATGTATACAAGATGAAGTTATTCGATCATTTTTGTGGATGATCAAGATTATCATTCTATATCATGTATGAAAAAACATCATGGATAAAAAAATAATGGAGAAAAAAAGATGTGATTGCAAAGAAGCATCAAAACACATTAGAATATGGATCATTGATAAAGGATTCAATTCATATATTATAAGAAATAAGGATATAGTGACTGAAATTAGTTATGATAAAGAAATTATCAAACGAAATTTCATAGATGAATGATTAAAAAATATTGGCTCTAGAAAAACAATATTTTGGGGAAAACACAAGATGTGAAAATGGTTTCATTGTGGAAGGTCTCAGCAAAAAATTTATAAGATTCTGTCAATTATGTACTCTGTACATGCAATATTCTTATCCAGTAAATTATTTTTCATCAGGGGAAAAGTTAGTGATTTTCTTATAGTGATAGTGTATTAATGGAAAACTCTACCTTGTATGTGGAGAACATGATAAGTTATTTTTGTCCAAGGAAGAAGAAATGAAATTTTGGAATAAAGGTAATGATCATTTAAGACAAAATATAATTTGAAGATTTGGTGAAGTATGATGTTTCTTGTGACCTAACTATGATATCATGAGATTGTAATCATACATGTGATTTCATCCCATAGGGAAAGATAATTTGAACGATATATAAGGAAAAATAGCTGAGTTCAACAAAACTTTTTGAGTTGGTACATATTGATGTCTGTGGACTTATTTCACAAAGAGATATTGTTGAGAGGATATCTTATGTTCTTTTCATTTATGGTTTTAGAATAATGGAATGGTTTTCAATCGTAGCTCACTAATATGAGGTGTTAATTTGAATAAAAACTTATTTAAGGGAAGTTGAGGAGATTCTGTTTAAAAAAATTTCTAAGATCCAAATAGATAATGGAAAAATGCTAAAAAGATTCAAAGTGGATGATTATCATTGGAATCATCAGATAAAGAACTATTTTTTTTATAAATTTCTCCACAAAAGAATGGATTAGGTGAATGAATAATCCAAATTTTCAACAACATGGCTATAGAACATCTCATTGATAAATACCTTCAAATAATTTTATGGAGGTTAATAGTAACTAAATTTTTCTACACATCATGTATATATTTTTAATGTAAATGAAATGTGAAGAATACCTATTAGAAATTATATGAAAATATTTCATCATTGATATACTTTTGAGTATTTATAATTATGTTCTTATTTATCAATAAAAATAAACACTGAATGATTGAATACCATGGAGATGAAGGGATATTATTTGGTTACACAACGTAAAAAAATGAATGTAAAAGCATCACTATGTGTATGTACATAGGTATTTGAAATCCATTATGTTACTATGATGGACAATGATAAGAATCATTATCAAACACATGATCAGCCTCAGGAGGATAGTGATGAATAGATAACAAGATCAGGGTATTCTCATGTTTTAAAGGCAGATTCAGATGATGATTCAAATAATTGAAAGGAAGTTCACAATTAAGTATATTCACAATGATAGAATTAAAGAGATGAAATTGATTTAAATAACATAATTAGTGATTTGATAGTGACGATATAGATATGGAGTATGATTGCATTTGAATAATAATCATACTTATCATAGGTATAGCCTAAATGTTTTGATGAAGAAGCTGAATATGAGAATTAAGTTACGCCTATGATTCAAGATCTTGAGCGAATTGTGGTTAATCAGAAATGGGATATTATTTCAAGGCCAATAGTTAAAAATTTAATTGGAACTAATTGGGTCTTTTACGGAAAATAATAATAATCATTGTGTTGTAATTCAAAATAAATAATGAATTGGGTGATAGGTTATTCCCAGAAAGACAATAATGATGTTAATGAGACATTTTAACCAGTTAAAAGGAAAATGAAAATCAAATTATTCTTGGGCATAGTAGAGTAAATAATTATGAATGTTTTCTATAGGGATGTCATGTAAGCATTTTGGAAATGGATTTTGGATGAAAATGATTATATGGATAATTCATATGGGTTTACAACTCATGAAGATGATAAAATAGTTTTTCAGTTGAAGAATGGTTTATATGGTTTGATGTAACAACAATGAGAATGGTTTTCAAGGAATGATTATTTTATGAGGAAATAATATTTTTAGCATGATGAACTTTTTTAAAATCCATATGTTAATTATTATAGTAATAAAAGATTGATGATACTGGTATATGTTGATGAAATAATATTTTTTCTTTCAGATGAAGCACGGTGCAATCAATTCTATGAATTCATGAAAAGTGAATTTAAAATGTCAATGATTGTTGAACTGATATTTATTATTATTTTTACAGGTGACATAAGAAAAAAATGGATCATTTATTTATCAATCTATATATTCTATGGTTTTTTTGATAAGGTTTGTAATTGATAATTCCAATTATATGATATCTCTATTAGATACACACATGAAACCATCAAAGGATGATGATGGAAAAGTGGTTAATGTCACCAAATACAGGAAGATCATTGGAAGATTAATGTACTTAATAGAAACATGAATGGATATAGTTTTTTCCACATGTAAAGTAGCGTGATATTAATGAAACCATTAAGAAATTCATAGTCTTTTAGTAAAAATAATGTTCTAGTATTTTAAGGGGACAATGTACTTGTGTTTGATGTACAATTAAAAATATTAGTAAGTGTTATTGGGATTTACAGATGCAGATTGGGATGGATGACAATATTTTATAATATCAAATTTATATGGTAAATTTTATCTTGTATGAATGTGTACTTAATGGATAATCAGCAAAGAATATTTCATTTCATTGTCCACCACGTAATCTGAAAATATTGTATCTACTCAATCATGAATGGAGGTATTATTGATGATGTAGTAGCATGACCATATTGGATTTCAAGTGAAGTATTCGATCAAAATATATTATGATAATTTATGTCCTATAAATCATATAAAAAATATGGTCTATAACTAAAGGAAAAGGAAAATTGAAATAAAACAACATTTTATCAAGGAAAAGGTAGAGAAGGGGCTTGTGTTTTTGGATTTTAGGCTTATAAGATAATAGGTTCCAGATATTCTGACCAAGTACTTATCCAATGATCCGTTTGAACAACATCAACATTCATTGGGAGTTTGTTCGACTCCATGTACTTGAAAATGTGTGTATGAGGGACCCCATATTAATGAGGTATGTTGTTTTTTCCAAATATGTTGATCTATGTTTTTACTTGGTTTTTAGACCTCAAAGGAGTGGCCTTATGGTTCATTCACACAAGTGGAGAAATTATTGCTCGAAAAGGGGAAAAATATCATGATCAATATATAGGGAAAAGATGAAAAATGGAAAATAAAAGTTAGGGGAGTATTAAATTTTATGATTCTTGAGGTGATCGAACAAAATTTAAATATTTTTATAGATAAGGTTCATGTTTAATGTAGATGTGTTTATTTGAAATTAAAGTATTCAAGGATTGACACTGCATTATACTCTTCTTTGTCACTCTGAGTATGGATGACATGGTATTAGAGTTTGTGTTGAGTAAATCATTTATCTCTATCATAATCAAAATATGAAAATATTGGTAGAATATGGATGAAGCATTAATGATGTATCAAAAATGTGTTGAGTTTTCAACAACACTACTGTGGAAGATTGTTGGAAAAAATCCCTCAATGTGTCAACTTGGTGTTTTGGGGTGATTATGTTTGTTGGAGAAGCCCAATGATTATGAATTTGTATGATATGTGTTGTATGTAGTTATTTGATAAAGATCAAAAAAGAGGATATGTAAAATATTGTAGGAAAATCAGAAAAAGTATGATTTCTATATAGTAGTTCGATGTGAACCGTAAAGGATGCTATGTGGTCTACAAATGAAAAATAGTTCACAAGAGACATGAAGTCTATGGGTGGATTGTATTTTGTGGGGTGGATTGTGGTTTAAAAAATGTAGCGGTGATTACTGGATTCAAAAGGGTATTTCACCAATGGAAAATAATGGCCACCACATAAGATCAGTGCACTAGGATAAACACATAGTTGTATATGGTGAAGGATGTACCTCAACTATGTTTTGGGAAACTCATATTATCATGGTTTTCGGTACTATATTTTTATATTAGGACCCCATATTAGATAGTCAATTAGAGAATCACTCATTAGAAATAACCATTTCTTTAGGAATAATTTAATGACATCTTATAGCGTTCATACGAAAGGAATCCACAAAAGTGAGTGATCGTGTGGAAGAAATTATAAGAAGGTTCCCCACAATGGTAGTTTAAAAAAGTGTTTTTCTATGAGTTTTATCCATAACTGGAAAAGGGTTCACAAATATTGACTGTTACATAGAATAAGTGATGGTTTGTGGAAGATAATATCATATGTGGTAGTAATGGTGGTTCCCGAAAAGATGAGATAGTCCGCGGAAGAAGATATAGAGCGCAGATCCCTCACAACACACAATTCAAAAATGTTTTTGGAGGACTCAATGAACGTCATTAAGGGACTAAAAAATTTAATGAAATTAATTTCCACAAAATTAAAATGTTTCGAAAAGTGGATTTTGTCTATAATTGAAAATGAGGCGTCAACAATGCTTCTTTTTTAAAATGAGGGTGCCTTATTTCATGAAAATTAAGTGATCTACATGTCTATAAAATACAATTGGATCCCTTCCAAGAGTAGTGATAAATGGAATAGGAATACATTTATCATTTCTAGTGGATGTGATTCAGTGAAATATCCATTGGGAGTGACCCTTGGAAAAGTGGTGACCATACCCAAAACATTGACATGTCATTGATTGTGGTCTTAGTAGTGATCTAGCGTGATCATTATAATTTCAAAGTGAGCCTTAGTGGAATTTTTCGATAATAAAATTTATTTTTTATTCCCTTTGGGAATATACTAGTGAGGGTGAACCCCATAAAATCTTTTTTAATCATGAATGATTTCAATTATGTTCACACATTGCTATATGATATTTGAGAGAGAGAATATTGTTCTATTTAATAAGGAAAAATGATCAAAATGGTAAGTGGTTTAATCTATCATACCATGATTAATCCCCAAAACTCATGGAATTTAAACAAGTGTGTCTAATAACTATACGTCAAGTTGATAGTCTGGTTATGAGATATTCCTCTCTCCATTGTGTCAGACCATTGTCAAATGTTCATTTTTCATTTTTGGAAAGGCCTCCAGAAGTTATTGGGTAATGAATTAAATTTTAGTACATCATTTCTTCCTCATTCTAATTTATAATCCATACAAAAACTCATTCATTGGAATACGTGTTTTGTTCTTGATCAATTATCTTCCATGGATATTGGTATCAACATCATTCACTGGTTGAGTTTTCCAATAATAATTGTTTTATTTTCCAATATATAGAGGTCATATTTTGAGGAATTATATAGAAGGTTGTGTTGAATTATATAATAGTGGGATTTCGTTGGAGAAATTATGTTTTTGGGACTATACATGGTAGAATAAGTGATATATTAGGTGAGGATAATTTAGAAATACATGCTAAAAACTCAGAACAGACTAAAAATTATATGGATAATCAGAGGAATGATCATTCCTTCATGGTAGGTGGTCATCTTTTTCTTAATTTTTATCTATAGAAAAGTATAATTCCTTTTGTTGAAAATAGTAAACTAAGCCCATGCTTTTTTGGACAACATGAAATCTTAATGACATTTGGATCAAAATATTTCCAATTGGAATTTCCTCAGAGTTTATCCTAGGAATACAATGTATTTCCGGTTTCATTGTTAAAGTAATATGTTCTGGATGAAACTCATGTATTGAGGCGTGATATAGTTCATTTGGATGTGTACCGTAATTATAAGGAATAAATAGTTCAGAATCATGACCAAATAGTGAAGGTATTTTTGAACAAGGAAATCTAATAGGTTGAGGGGCTATGGAAACCCCATATGTTTGAATAATCAACTAGGGAATCAGAAAATTATATGGGGGAATATATGCACACTTTTATAGCACGTGAATAAAATTGTTAGGATATAATTTCCAAAAAAGAGTAAAATAGAACAACCAAGATAATGATAAAAAACATATTATTATTATATATTAAAAAATATTAATTGGATAGATATATTAATTATCAAAAAATTATTTAATGTTATATTAATGTGGATTCTATCTTCGATAGAGAATTCTATATGCAACACCAATACTAAAGAACAATGAAATAATATTATATTAAACATGAACATAACAACCTTGAAATTATATTACCTTGTATAAATGTTATTAGATTATTTAATAGATATATATTTTTCATAATACATATAAAAATATTTAAATGTTAATATAAAAAATCCACAAAAATTTTAGGCAATTACATTTTATTGATTAAAAAATAAGTTTTTTATAATGATTTTTATTACATTTCATGTGAAAAATATCAAAACTAATTTTTAGAATAATTAGATAATTTATTTAATAAATTTAACTTAATATTTTAAATCATCATATAAAAATTACCATAGGGTGAATATTTTTTTCAAAATGTTTCATTTTTCAGTGAATAGTGAAAAATAGTGCTTTTTATTGAAAACATATTTTTCGTTCAAATTATTTAATATGAAAAATTTTACTTTAAATTATATTTAATGTAAAATAAATTCAATTATATATATATTAATCCCTTTTTTGTTTTTTTAATAATTTTCATATTAAATTTTGTCATACAGAATTGAATTTTTGAACATTATTTCATTAAAAACATTCTTCTGCATTGTTTATGTTAGATTACTTTTAAATTTATATTCTGAAATTTGTGTGAATCAAATTTAGAGATATGGGTTCAATATTTGGAATCATAATAATTTATATTATATAATAACATATACGTATTTTCTGACCATAATGAATACTAAAAATTTTAAAAATTATTTATCGTGTTGATGTGAAAATGTGTTTAAAAGGGTTTAAAATAAAAAAAACTGGTAAAATGACATAAATATTTTTAGACCAACATTTTATGTCCATATAATGAAATATTAATGTTAATGGTTATATAATTATAAAATTTTAATCTTTTTAAATGAGATAAAATGTGGTTGTAATTGATTCTTTTGAGAAATTACAAGTGTGCCACTCACGTCACTAATATATGAAAACCCCTATGCTCCCCTCTTATCACTTCAAAACCCCCATTTTTTCAAATAGCTACCAAAATTACTTTTATAGATACCTATTATAATATAAGAATATTTTAATTGGTCATAAATCCAACCAATCAAATATTTTTGGGCAATCCAAAAGATGTTAGCTAATGAAAAGGTAACATTATTCAACAAGTGTTTATATTTGGTTTCTTCTTCCACATTCATAAATTATAATTTAAAAATTATTATATAATAAAAAATTATAATATATACTCAGATGTTATATTGTCAAGTTTTTACACTTAATCCATCCACTATTCCATCAAATTGGATATGAAATAGTTATTCATGTTTTTGGTAGACTAACGCCTCGTGCACTGATATCATTCATTTTATATCATCAAATCTCATTTGTTATTAGAATTATTTATTTAATTTATATATACTTATATAAATATATTATATTGGTTACATGTTTTTATTTATAAAAATATGACTTTACATATAGCTTTTTACTTTTCATTTTGTATGGGAAATGGAAATGTCACTCATCTATATAGTGATCTACCGCCCCACGACGTGATGTGATTAATTTTTCAGTAAGGCTTAACATGGAATATAATAAATTTATATTTAATGAATATATGAGATATAAATGAAATTATAATGATATTCAATGGTATATTTTTCATTATTAAAAATATTATATCACTTTCCTTCATATGTTTCCACTCATTGAAAAATGATAACGTCATTCTTGCTATGTGTGGGATTCTTCCCACTATGATGTGATGTAATTTGTTTTCATCACCAAATCACATGGATGATATATGTAAGTATATTTAAATAAATAATATTGTATAAATTTATATTTTCCTTTCTGAATAGATAAAATAATTCACTACTTCATTTCTTAATGATCATTGAAAAATAGAAGGGTTACTCATGCACACATATGTACTTCCATCTCCTTAATTGTAAACTTTTTCTATTTTCATACATATAATAAATTATAGGTAATTAAAGAAAATTTTGATGAATAAATATTATAATTATTTCATGATTTTTATTCATGATATGATGAAAAAATGACCTCTTTGACCTTCTCTAACATACCAAAGTCATGTTAGACTTATGAATCGAGCTTCATCAAAATGACTGATTTGAACATTATTGATTTAGTAATTTTATAAAATTTTGTAATAGATAAAATAAATTGAATAATAAACTTCATAAAATTAATTAATAAATTAAATAATTAACATCATATTATTATTCAACAAGATAAATAATGAATGACATTATTTGGACTCAAGGTAAGTGACTTGGTCTCAATTTCCACTCATTAATGTATATTTTGATCATTGAAACCAATATCCTTTTATTTGGTGTATATATATAATATTTTATATTATATATCATGAATTTAAATATTTTCATCATATTTTTTATATTTTGTAATTTTATTCAATCACAGGAATTATTATTTAAATGATTCTAATGTGATAATAGAATATTTTTTAAAGTTAAATTCTACTACTTTACTTCTAGGTCTCTTATTAGATAATATCCATGTTATTAAAATTATATTATTATTAAAAAGAGAGTTCTATTAAGGTAATTTATTTTATCAATTTCTTAAAAAATAGAGGAATATTAGTATGAATTGTTTGAACTTCATTTAAAATGGCTTAAGGAATTTTCTATTTTAACATATATGGTGACAAAGACTTCACATCATAGTTACTATTATTTTATGTTTGTATTCATTTAAAATAATTCTTTATTTTGTAATGTAAACCGCTACATAACATTATTTTGTATTTTGGTATTGATAGTGGTTTTTTAAATATAATCGATATTTCAATATTTGGATATTTTTTTCTTATGGTTACAAAGAATATTTTTTCAGTGTAATGTTGAAAGGTAATTGTTTTATGTGGTATGATTATGATATTGATGTTGGAAATTATAATCGGTGGTTACCTTATGAACTAATTATTGTTGTTTATGATATAAAAAAAGTACATGTGGTTATGATATGAACTAATGGTGGTTGGTTATGTTATAAACAAATGATGGGTTATTCCTTGATATCCCTCCAATTCATTGTGTATATAATTCAACCATATAGTTATTATATTTGAATGAGTGATTATATTAGTGATATGGAAATTAATTTTACAATATACCAATATATTTCATCTATTAATTTAATGTGTTTTTATGGTAAACATATGATTTCAAAAAAAGATATAAAATGGCCTTATTATCAAAATAATGTATTTACTACATCCTAAGGGTAAAAATTATAGGTTTATGAGTTTTTAAAGATTTGAATGTAACCTTTATGTTTTTCAATTTTCCATTGTATTTTATTATAAAATATTTTATGAAAATATTTTTTGAGAGAATGTGTTTTCTTATTTTATAAAACGATTATTTTCATCCTAAATAATATATTGGTAGGGAAAAATTCATTGACTGAGGGTTTCATTCTCTAATTATATCCCGTATGAGATATTGATCTCATCCCATGTTTGAAAATGTTCTGAATATGATATAATGATGGGAAGGGTAAGGGTTGAAGTCATTTTGATTTTTGGAAGATTTTTAATAAAAGGAAAACAAGTTTCTTTTTAAATGTTTATGTTATAGAAAAATTGATAATCATCCAAACTATGGACATTTAATTTATGATCTTTTTTATATACGATTATGAATTAATTATCTAATAATATAAATCTAAATGTTTATATGAATAAAATAGAGTTATTTCTAGTCTAAATAAAATATTATATGTATTATATATGGTGGAGTCTTTATAAAAATGTTATATTATTTGACATTGATTATATTTCTATTCACATATAGCTATATTTTACTCAATAATGATTTAGAAATGTTATGTCTTATGTCTTTTCTTTTTGATCATTCAATAAATAAGCATTATTATATTTACATTCCCTTTGTTATGATGTTTATTATAATTTTTTTAAAGTTTAGAAGGTGGTCTGGTGTTGTAATATTATAGAGGGAATTTCATAGGTACTGTAAAGTATTTTTCATATATATATAATCTCCATAGACACTGATCATTTATATCCCTTTTTATTTTTAAATATCATTGTTATATATATTATTTATGTGAAATATTTTAGTTGTTACATTAGTTCGCCTCACTTATTAAAAATGAAAATGTTTATAGTATGTGTTTTTGGAAAATGATTAAGGAGTGTGGGTTTAGATTTTCTCTCTTAGTATCAAATATTGGTTTAGTTTTTTTGGGATTAGTTTTTTTATTAGTAGTGGTTAGGACTATAAAAAACAGTGTAAGACATATAAATTTTTATATGTTTTTGATAAATCTTTAAATATTTTGTAAATTTAATATTCTGTGGTTTCCATGTGATGGAATCCGTTTCTGGAAACAAAAAAGTAGAAGCATTCTTTGAAATAGATTCTACTAGGGGTTATAACCCAAAAATGAATGCTGGGTATTAAATTTATTTTCACCTTCTGCATTGGAAAATGGTTAATTTCACACCGATTTTGGCTCCCTTGAAGTATATACTTTGATGATTCACATTCTCATTATAAAACACTATGATGGATTTAAATTGAATTTCATGATATATTATTTTTTTCGGTTTATTGGAGAACCTAAAAGAAATGTGATAATAGATAACCTAAATTAAATTTAGGGATTCATATGATAAGTTATGTATGCTATTTTTAAGTTATGTTTTATAATTTTATTACATAAAATTATAAAATTATTTATTTTCTCATTCCACAAAAATAATTATTTACATAATGGATGAAAACTAGATGAAATATGTTAGAGATTTATGTGAAATAAAATGAAGATATAATATAATTGATAAATTTAACACAATATAAGATAGAGTGATGAATAATTATTTTTTCATAATAAGATATCATTAAATACAATTAATTATTTACACTTATTTGAATCACCAAACACTAAAATGAATATAAGAACGGAGTTTCATGGATATTATGTGTATAACTACCATGGAGGAAAATAATTTAAAATTTCAATGTGTATGGAATATGGGAATAAAAACCTAGGTTAATGAATCATTGGAAATTAATGATTTTTTATATATTGAAAAGTATTTTATAGAGTGGTGAATTATAATTTAAAATGAAAAGTTCTAATAAAATGGTGAATGGAAATATAGTTTATCATATGATAACACTAATAGTTCAAATATTTACATATGGATAACGTTTAATTTATCAATTTCAATGCTCTAAATAAGGGGAAACAAGAATAATAATAATAAGTGATATTATAATCCACGTTAACAAGGAATTACCAACACTATGACAATGGTTGAGGTGGATCAAGAAGTTTAAGGTATACATATCATTCAATATATAATTTTGGAAGTATTATTGGAGTTTAATTGTAGTTATCCATGTATATATTGGACTTTTTAAATCATGATAAAATAACCAACATATGGATTTGGTTTTGGATTATCAAAAATAAACCCATGTCGAATGATTATTGTATCCCAAGATAGTGTTTATTGGAGTTTTCCCTGCATAAATTTACTTATCATTACATTAGATTAATTTAATATAATATTAGAAATATTATAGTCTTATCTAGAAAATGGTAAAACTATTTTTTACAATATATACATGGAAATTCATATCAACTTATAATAGAGTTATAATAAAATGATGATTTTGAACTCTTTTTAGATAAAAATTATATAGTTTTGTTCCTTATTATTAATAATTGATTAATCTTAGCTGAAACGGTTAGAGAGAAACCCAAAAGTATAGATATTATAATAATAAATGAAATCTTCTGTTTCCTTTAATTACATATGTTATTTAATATGAAATTTCATTATAAATTGTATAATTATTCATTACTTTACCTTGAATACCATCATCTATTTTAATTGTTGAGATCAAATAAATTATTATTGTGAAAAATATTTAAGGTGGTAAAATGTAAAACCTGGTGAGTTTTGTATTTATAAATACATTATTTAAAATATTCTTTCATAATAAAAACTCAGAAAAAAAACTATGTTAACTTTTATTATGATAATATTATATGTATTACTTGTTACCTTATATATATATAGTGTAACACGATGAGTTTTCCTAAAATATATTTTTATTCCATTTTTTTGCTCTTTTATATTTATCACTCCACAAAACACATAGTTTACCATTCATTATATAGAACACTAATTTTACCTTGAATTGAACACTAAACTGAGTATATATTTCATTATACATAACAAAGAGATTACTTTCCATTAAATGAAACTCTGTGGTTAAACATAACATGTTAGATTCCTAAAATATTATTATTTAATTGTATATTTATCATCAAGATGGTGTAATGTTAGGAAAGAATAATAATAAAAGAATTTTGAAAATATTTTTTACTCTTTTATAAAATAGGAATTATTTTTGTGACCGATTAATTATAAATTTAAATAAGTAAAATTTTTAAATAATGAAAAAAAATTAATGAAGATATATTTTTATGAATATAAACACATTTTACAAAAACATTCTAAATGAATCAAATTTGTTGAATGACATTATTAATATGTATGTGTTATTTATTAATTAAACTTTTTAATATTTATCATATTTGTTGTGTACACAACATATTATAAGAAATCAAATTATATTTAAAAAACTGTGTTTTTTAAAAAAGAAGATTTTTATCCTTGTTATGGAAACGTTTATTTAAAACTAATCATTTCTACTTTTTAACATTACTTTTAAAAAATAATTACCTTTTTTAAATCAGAATACCTAAATTATCTTATGGTGAAGTTTATATTTTTTGGAAAATGTTTTATTTTTTATTAATGGTTAAAAATGCTGACTTTTAATATAAATGATCCTTTAGTCTATCAAAAAAAATTAAGTTATTTTTTATTTTAATTTTTTTTAAAGTAACATTAGTTAAATTACATGTAACATAATCCAATTTTGGCATTATAATAAATTTCATAATATATTTAGAAATAAAAACACAGTATATTTTTGAACATTTTCACATTTAAATTTTTTTTTATAATCAAGCCTGAGGAAATAATATTAAGTAAAAATGTTAATTTTCGTTGAATTGAATAATGATAAACTTACTCCATATTTATAATAATAATAATAATAATTTATATTATAAAAAAATTTAAACAAAATTTTTTTCCTAAAAATAATTTTGAATTCATTAAAATTAATTACTGGTGTTAATGTAAAAATTGGTTTAATGAGGGTTTGAAATAAAACGATAAGTATAAAAATGACAAATAAACTTGTATATAAACTATTTCATGGCCATATTTCTACCATTACACATACATGTTTTGATTATGGCCAGTTTTGACCATTGTTACAACTGAAAAATTAGGTAGAAATTAATTCTTTTGAAGAATATTATTTGTGTCCTCTCCCAACATATAATAGTCCAACACTCGTCTCCCATGTTCACACATTAAAACCTATTATGTCATTATATCCTTGAAATAAAAACATAACAACATCACCCTAATTCTGGATTCCATATTTTTGGGAAAAATCCATCATAGGAAGGCGTTAGTGCAAGCCTAAAGAGAATACCAGAAGAATAGGTTATGTCATTCAATGATCACCATTATTTTATTTCTTTCTATGCCATGGTAAATTATTATTATAACATTATTATATAAGAAAATATGTATTTTAAAAAAATTATATGTATCTTGGTGAAGGTAATGATGTAATCCTATCTCCACTCCCATTAAATGGGTTACGATATTGTCATTTGTGTGTACGATTGACTACCACCTTTTGAACCGATGTCATTAATTCCCCCATTAACACTTCTTGAGGATAGAGATATAATAAATTTATAATTTTTATATGATATATTTCATATTATGGGATTTATTATTATTGTGAGATTATTATATCACCAATTCCTTCATACTCTCCGTTTTATGGGAATATGATAACGTCGCAAATGTATACGGTGGACTACATCCTCATGAAGAAATATGATTCATTAACTCTTTTCATGGGAGTTATTAAGATAGGGTTTAATGAAAAAATGGGTGATATATGACATAATAATGATTATGTAATCATATCATCTGTCATTTAATTTTCATTGATTCGGTTAGATAAATAGATGGAAACAATGTTCATGTGTATATATAGAAAACCATCTCCATGAATTGTCAAATTTATTTCTTATCACTAAATTATATGTATTAATCTAAATAGAAGTGTAATGATTATATATGATATTTATTTAATGGTTTATATTATATATATGATGAAACCATTATCAAATTAGGAGGAAAAATTAAATAAATATTTATTTATTTATTAAAAAAGGGTTATTTCTCGAAATGTGAATTTAACAAGAAATTGTAAGTAAATGGGAAATTAATTGTCATAATAAAACCATATATGGTATTATATAATTTAATATGGTTATGAAATATATTTATAATAAACTTATATTTTTTATAAGTGATGTTTGATTGTTTATTGAGGATTTAAAGAATCAATCTAAGGGAGTTATGTATCACATTTATTTTCTATGAGATAAATGTTATATCCACAACATGTTTCTATTATGTGATAAATTTACTACCCATGAATTTATATTATTATTCTTATCTAAAAAATTACTATTAATGAAAAATATTTCTAATGGTATCTATTTCATGGGTTTTTCAGTTCAAATGTGAACAAACTGGTAAATTATTTTTTTCTCACGTTTCCTTATTTCATAAGTAGATTATGTTATGCACACATATTTTCTCACAAGGTATATATAAACACGCTTAGATAGGTAAAATCATGAATTTATTTATCATTGACACATTTTATGTTTCATTTAGTGTTATTCATTTATGTGGAATATATTTCATATTTACGAAGGTGTTCTGAGTTTTATGTTTCATTCTAATCATGTATCGGTAGTGTTCAAAATTATGATTTAAATGAGAAATTTTATGTTATATATATAAATAATGACATGATTTTTTTAAAACTATAGGTATATTTTGAAAATACATGTTTTCCCTTCATCTTTTTTGGTTTAGTCACTCAATAAGTCAAAAATAATTTTTTTAGAAACATTTACTTTTTTGTAGAAAACATTCTTTCTTATAAAACCATGATTTCTAAAAATGGATTCAAAATTTTTTTTAACAACATTGATTTACACCAATTTATTAAATAATATTTTTTGAAAAAATTAATTTTTTTAAGGAATATTCATGTTTATTTAAAAATCAATTCATGTATGGATTATACCAAAAACGATAAAGAAATCATTTTTACTATGTACCACATGAACAGAATTTTCCACCTTAATGTCTATTATTTTTTATTTTTCATAATTTATTATACTTAATGGTTATATTTAAAGAAAATTATTTTGAAATTTTTTTATATTTTAAATAGATTTTATCGAACTGCTGATGCAATTTTTCCTTAGTAAATATTTTAAATGATTTCTTTAGAATTTTTATAAGGATTCATGGTTAATTTAAATTAAAATGATTATAAACTATTTTATGATTAAAAAAATAATTTGAATGAAATTTTATTTAACTTATAAAATTTGTGAAGTGATTATAAAATATAACTATCCATATAAGAAGACATCATTTGATATATTTTCTGATTTACTAGGGATTTGAACAAAGGATTACCTTAATATTCATTCACAGAATTATTTATGTTTATAATTAAAATATTTTTATCAATCCTTTTCACATCCATAGGATATAACATTATAGAACACTTATTAATCCAACTTATTTTTCTCATGTTATACTATGATGTAATTATGAAATTATTACGTAACCTATCTCTTTTATATACGTTATTGGTTATGATATGGTGACTGTTTTATCCTCATAAGGAACCAATATGTATGGTTTTCACTATGAGATGATTGTTATTCTATAATAGTGGTTGGAGGTTAATTTATAACCAAGGATGTTAGTAACATCATAAATAAAAACATAGGCGGACATATATATCCATAGAGAGTATTGGGTAAATATTTATATCTCATGATATAGAAAAGACTAGAATAGGAAATGAAAATAGATTAGTAAGAAAATATTCAAATGTGAAGTGAACTACGTTTAGTAAATTAAGACTGGAACAAAGAGTGAAAAGGTTCAGTATGATATGACTAGAATGGTGATTGAGCCTGATTCTAAAGGATATGACTAGAATTCGGACTAAACCTGATTTAGTAAGATAGGACTGAAATGAGTATTGAACAATATTCAGTAAGGCCCATTATACACTATGATTGTAATAAGAGTCATCCTTGACTAATATGATGGTTTGGGGAGTGAGCCTTTTCGAATTTGAAATAATCATTAGTGATACTCGAATAATATGGAAATTATTTTATATGATTACATGTATGGCAAGAATTCCATGTATTGTGAAAATGATATTCACTCATGAAACATTTTCTTTGATTCAATTATTATTAATTTTCTATGATCTACAAATATTTCAAAAATTACTGAAGATTATGATTATTAATATGTAGGGTATGGTTTTAAAATGTCATTTTCTATTTATCATAAATTTTTTTATGTTAATCTTATATATCATAATTGTATAACCTTAATTAGCAATGTGGATGAACATTTTTTTATATTTCATTTCCCTAGGATAGAAGTAAGGTTTTAAGTAGGAGTACTAAAGTGTAATATGTTTTTTGGAGACTTTGATAACCTTTCAACATGTTAGAATATTATATACCCAGTCTCCAAGGACACTATAACGTTCTTATCCATATGAATGTTTTTTTAACAACTTAAATATTTATCTAAAAAGATGTCATTTACATGTATAAGATCTGGAGGTCGTTATAGTTTGTATCATGGGAGTGTTTTTGTTAACCCATTTAATCTAGAATGGAAAACCAATAGTGAGATACCACGGGATATTTATATGAATATGACATGGGATTTCACAATGAATATGTCTAAGGATGAATTGATGTATATGAACATGTCCTAGAATTTTGTTAAAGGTTAGAGTGAGTGGTTTGAAAGAAATTGCTACCCTATATGGATAATATAATTGGATGTGGATCTAGAATAGAGGTACCTAGGTGTAGTAAGTCATAAAAGGGTTTACTGAGATGGAATCTATCATCACATGGTATAAAACAAGTTTCATTCTACACTGGTGGATTACAACCCTGGGTGATATGATTTAGATTGTGATCACTCATAAAGGATTTAAATATATTATGACTATGGATGTACTATTGGAAACCTAAGATGTCATAGAATAATTTTTTTTCATAAATTAGAAATCCTATATTTTATTTCAATATTATTTATAATAACACTATTATTAACATTCATCATACTATAAATTTTCTTTTTATTCAATCGTTAGAACTAGAAAGAATTTTGTTCATATTTAATGTGATAGAAAATTTTATTATAAGCTTCCAAATAAGATGATTAGTATAGTTAAGGATGTTATGATAATTATTAATTATGTATCACATATTATGATTAAAACATTAATCCATATCTAAATGTTAGACTCACTGTATAATATAATGATAGAGTTCACTAAGAGTTCACATAGAATAGACCACAAAGGAAGAAAGAGATAATATTCTATTTTTTGAGAATGTGGTAAGAAACAATCTATAAAATGTCTCAAGGAATGATAAGATGGTTTATGTGTGGATAAGAAAGGCATATTTTTCAGGATCTCCCAAGGGAAATGAAAATTTTAGTTAACATAATTTATTGGAATATTACTCTTCCCTAGGTATTTTTAGTTGATGAATCCTTTAAATGTTGAAACCATAAGAATTATGAAAATTTAACTCCATGGGGGAAAACTCATGAAGAAATCATCACGATTTTTTGAATAATGCTTACACTATAGAAAATTTATATACTATGAATGGAATATGGATAGAATGTGGTATTAGGGAAAAAGATTAAGGAGAAATGTTATGGGATTTAGGACGGGTTTTAATAAATGATATGTTTATGTATTGGAATTACCAAATTATGTTCTATCAAAATATACGAGGGTTTTATATATATGTTTTCCATTACTTATTTTGAATTTTTTTTAAATGGTACTGATGTAATAGTAAATTGATTTAATGGAAAACTATTATTTTGGGTAAGGGATGATAAACCTCAATATGTTCTGGTTCTTGATGTATTGTTATAGGTATAAATAGATAAGTAAATTGGATTATAATTTTTACCTTGAAACTGAGTAATGATTTTCAACAAAGAGGTTTATTCTATCATTGATGGAGTAAACAACATTTTTCAGTTTTATGGAATATATCCAATAATTACTAATTTATTGAAGGAATAAAGAATAATTCATTTTTTTTATAAGGTTTTATAGAAGTTGGGTTGTTGACATGTTTGAATAGAATACCTGATTAAGGTATTCAATTGTATGATATGTGAAAATCAACAGCCACAATTTTTTATAGGGATGACTTATAATATCTTTTTAGAAAATTGTATATATGATTTATAATGTATAATATTTAATTTATTTTAAGGGTCATATTTTTATCACTTTATGGAATGGTTTACGTTGAAAATTGGATTAGGATTTAGATATTAATATATTGCATCACGAGATAATGATTTATCCATATTTCATAACATATTCTTACCATTTTATAGTGATGATAACTAATGATAGATTAAATGACTTATCATTATATTTATAGATCTTGCAATCCAATATTGATTCAATAAAAAAATTAACCATTATATCATGGAGTAATATATAATGTGGAAATTTATCATGGAATAACCAATGAATTATATTGTTCTTATGAAATGGAATACAACTAAATAAGTATATATTCATGGAAAAATTATTCTACTATATGAAAAGGATCATGAAATGAAATATTTTTCTGTTATCATCATTTTTGACAATATCAATTACATATTTCACACCTCTTCTATTTATCTATTTATGTTCATTAGTATTTGTGAATATCTAATTTATTGTTATCAATGTTCGATATGACTCTAAAATAGTATTTGGTAATTGTTTATTTCAACAATGTCATGGTTTTAACTTCTCACCTATGTTATTTTATTTGGAAACCTAATATTTGTTATTCAAGATGACTTTTTCAAATTCCTTTCAATTTTTCAAGGGGATAATTTATTTACCCTTTTTATAATGTTCCATTCTATGAAATAAATTTAGAATGTAAAACCATTGACCACCAATGGTATTTTTGAGGGAGAAACTCATTTCAAATGGGGTACAATATAACCCCATGAGATTTTAAGGAATATTTTATTTCATATTAATTTAATCCTTTCAATATTTTTCATTAAATTTTTTATCATTTATTATTCAAAACATTTAATTTAACAATCATTATATTCAACAATGTGTATTTCATTCCTTACACAAATTAATGAGTTTATCTTGTGTTACCCACAACATTTTGTTTAAACCAAACATGACATAAAATTTATATATTATTATTCAATATAATAGTTATAACATATAATTTTGATTTCTATATACGAACAAGATTACATAAATTATAAAAATATACTTTCAACATGTGTATATGATGAATTATTTTGTTACAAAATTATTATAAATGAGAATAAAAAAAATTTGAACATAAAAAAATTATTTTATAAATAATTATTTTTTCTAACATAAATACCATTTAAATCAAAAAAATTGAATCAATTTTGTAAATGATTTTAAATAAATATATGTAGTATATATTAATTTAAAAAAAATAGAATTAATTTTTTGTGAATTCAGACATGATATAAGAATAAATCCAATTTATTTATTAAAAACACTATTATTCAAAAAAAAATTGTCTCATTTTTATTGAGAACATATTCTAAAAATAAATGTTTAAACACTTATAAAATTAATTTGATAAAAACCTCATTTTTTAAATCATAATATCAATATTATCTTCTATTGATGTTGTGGTGTTTTTCATAAAAGATAAATTTTTTGATGATTTGTGAAAAATAAATAATTTTAATTGAAAACTATCATTTCATTTAATAAATTTATAAATCTGAGTTATACTTCAACTTCCTTGTAAATAACTCCTATTTATATTATATCACTATTAATCAAATATAGGTAATTTGACTAAAGTTTTATATTGAATGCATAAATAAAATAATTGTAAACATTTGAATATTTTCACTTTGAATTATGCATTAGTATCATATCTATGGGATTAATTTTAAGTTAAATTTTTTCACATGATTAATATTATTTTTTATAAATTTATTAAATATTTGTATTCATAAAAATATATATTATTTAATAAGTTGAACATATTTTTGAGAAATTCTAATAATGAATACAGTAAAATTAATTAATGGGTTAATGTAACATTGGTTTACCATGGATTAAACTAAAATGATAAGGGAAAAAATGACTAATACACTTTAAAAACTATTTTGTGGACATATTTCCACCCTTTCAACTAGAATTTTTCAAAATGTTCCATTTTGGAACATTGTGGCATACAGAATATGTGGGGGCACTCACGTATTTTCAAATGTACCATGTGCATCCTCGACCCCAATTATAATGTACACCTCCTTTAAATTTTTCTTCACCCTATCAAAAAATATTATTTTGGAAATTACGCTCCCAAAATAACATCTTGTGTTCCCACCCCACATCCATAAATTCCAATGCAGATTTGTTATCTTTTGAACAACAAACCCCTTGAAAACTTGTAATGTAAGATTCTTGGAAATAATGTTTTAAAAATCCATTCTGCCGTATAAGTTAAAAAAAACATTCTTCGTACTTTTGTCGAAAAAGTCAAAAAGTACTTCGTACGAAAAACGACAAAAGGTTCCTTTCATATCCTTTACTAAAAACTCACCGATGGGTAAAATTGGATTTAAAAAAGTGTAGGTGGATGTAAATAATATTAAATATTGAGGAAACATGGATGTGGCTGATAAAATACACCCCAGTAAATTTCAAAGTATAAACAATCTCAGATAAAAATTGAGATTGCGAGATTTTCCCTTACCTTATGACTGATTTGATTCGTAAGTGTCCGAACCTCCTGTATAATGATTTAAATAATGTTATTAACTTATTACAGAATCATATTCATTGTTATGATATCATATATGGTTCACTTATGACTTTATATTACCCATTCTTTTGTAAATTCAATGTTAAAGAAGCGTTTTGGGTAAAATCGTTTCATTTATCGTAGGTGTTTGGTCTTGTTGTTCTTGACATTATTATTACTTATATCATTACTTACTTACTTCCAAAATATAAAACATGATTTATATATCATATATATTCAGTATATATATATATATATATATATATATATATATTTAATAAATATATAAATGAAATGAAACACACCGTTCATGGAGACGGTAGTCCGTACGTACGCATGAACGCTGTTTTCCATTCCTCATTGTCTTGAATGGAAGTAAGTAGATGAAATACATATATAAATAAATCCAGTAGCCTTATTATGTCATATATTTCATTATTATTGCTTATATATACTTTATAATTATTCTTATATTGTTAACATGGAGAATGAATCTCATCGTGTCGTGGAGACGGTAGTCCGTACGTACGCACGAGCGATGATATCATTCCCATGGTCGTGGAATTGTGTTGAAGTGTATGTATACTATTTTAGTATCAATATCAATCTATAATAATCATATATAGTTACTCCTTACACCATTATACCCATCCAATTAAGGAGGTGGTAGAAAATAGATTACACCACGGCGTGGAGACGGTATTCCGTACGTACGCACGCGCGGTGATTTCCTTTTTCCGTAGGATGGATAGAAGGTTAATTAGATTTGTTTCATATTTATAATAACATATCAGTATATAAGAAATACATATGTTATTACTTTATCATGAAACAAATAAATAAGAAGAAGTTGAAGAAGAAAGAAATTGAAAAAGATCGGTAATGGATATTACCTCTATTTGACGCGCCTTTTCTTAACCTCCACTTAAAGAACTAAGGATGGTCTTTGAAGAAGAACAGTACCTCTAGGATGATACTAGGGAAGTGGAGAAGATATTTTGGAAGGTTTTGTCCGAGCTTGAATGCTCAAATTGGTGTGAGGAGGAGAGGGAGGAGGTGCCCTTTTATAAGGGAGAAGAGAGGCACCTTAGGAATATCTCAAAATATTATTTTATAGTAAGGTCAAATTCGGTTTATAATGGTTCCAAATGGTCTTATTTCGAAGATAAAGTGGGGATGGGTCGAACCCCTCTCATACAATAGGATTTAGACAAGTTTAGGTTATTATTTTAACCTTATCATTTAGATTTAACATTAAGTTAAATAATTTTACTTTTACCGTGTCTTCTTGAGTTCTTAGAATATAAGGTTAATAAACATACTATAAGAAGACAAACGAACCCCAAATTGTTTATTATTAATATATATAACCTTATCTATGACATTTGGCCGAACCTTGGATTTTTAGGAATAACATAACAATTAATAATATAATATTTGTTTTAAAACTATTTTATTTCAATTTTGACACTATTTAGTAATTGATTTTTGTGAAAATCCAAACAGAATGATAAGTTCGAAAAAAGTTAATTAAATCAATACTAACATGTCATATTAACCTATAAAATTAGTTTAATTCATAAAAAGTTTCAAATTATATTTATTTTAGTATTTATAACATCAATTATGTTAATATTTCATTAATAAGATAATTAATGCATCATCGTTGTGTCATAAATAAATTAAATTATGTAATGTCTAAAAATTACAAATAAACTACAATTATGTTGGAAATATTTTTATCTTTCTAAAGAATATTTATAGTCGAATTTATCTTATGTATAACCCTATATTAAATTTTTTTTATTAAATAAACTTTGATTTTAACTCTTTTAACTCTTCTTTGAATTAAATAATAACAAATTTCCTAATCTAATCCAAGTGGGCCTAAATGGTCATATATTATTACTAAGCTTGTTTTTGGTCTAATTAATCTTATCCAATAGAATTTGAACATGGTTTATGGTAATAATAATATCATTTTTACCCTTAATTACCCTATTTACTTTTAACTGTGGTAAATAAAAGTAAAAAGTTACTGTTCACCAAAAATTATTTTCATCTCATTGAACCACATTTTACATACTGACATCAACCATGTCTCTCAGATTTTTGAAATTCCACTCACAGAAGCGGTAAAATTATGCTTTATGAACAATTCAGTTTTTTTAACTACCACTTAGTGGTTTCACTATTCATCAAAAATTGAAAGTTTTCAGAAAAATACCAAAAATTAGGCCTAAGCTATATTTGATATTATGAACTCAAAAATGATTTCTATTTTCCCAAATTCAAAACATATCAGTTGCATTTATTAATTCCCATCGTCAAAACAGAAGGCGTGTTTTTAAGTGATAATAACTATCAAAAGATTGACACAAGTTTATAATTGGTTTAAATGTTAAATTACATACAATGACCAACATTGTATTAAATTGTAAAAATATATTCTAAATAAACTTTAAAACCACTCAAATTAATAATTTGTCATTATTAATTATTTCTATTGAAAAAGTTGTTTTTAATTAAAATTTAGTAATTTTCACTATTCATCATAATATGTAAGTTATTCGAAAATCACCAAAATTTCACCCTAAGCTAATTTCGATATTCCAAATCCATAAATGAAGTCCATTTTGGAATATAAAATTTTGAAAATTTCAAAAAGTGGTTATTACTATTCATAACGGCTAGTTTTAATAATATCTTAATAGCATATCGTTGTTTAGTGAAACTCGGTGTTGCGTACAACACACGCTATCGTGGAAGGACGCGATTGCGTGTAATTCAAGCCAGGTCAAAGATGTGTGTTGTGAAAGCTCCTTTTGGTGTAGCGTATAACACAAGACATTAATGAAATTAAAAATATTATCTTTCATAAAATCTCGGGGTGTTACAGTACTAAAGGGTGAAATAATTATTGGAGAAATTTACGATCATTCGCCAAGTTAGAAATTTTTTGACCTAGTTTCCAATTACAATAAATTATTATGGTTCTTAGGTTTCTGGTTGTGTAATGTATTAAATATTAACCTAAAATGTTTTAATATCCATCTATGGGAAGCGTAGGTCAATTTATTTTCAATTGGTGTGTAAAAATAAATGTATCTACACTTTTTTGTCATTCTTGAATAATGATTAATTCGTAATATTTTATACCAATTAATTGATAAAACTAATCTACAATAACTAAATAAGTAACATGGCCATTATAGATATAAATTTATTTTCATTAAAAATTTATTTGTTAAATATATTATTAATTTAATAATTTATATATTTTTTTGTTTAATGATTATAAAATATATTTTTATAGTAATAGTATATTATCAATATTATAATAATTTACTGATAATAAAAGAGTGTAAAAATAGATAATAATTCGAAAAAAAATATCAATATATTATTTCCATAATTTTTCATATGTCCATTTAAAATTAAAACACAAATTTTTTATTTTAATTTGAAAAAAATACAAGATTTATTTCATTCATCATAATAAAATTAGAATATAATTTATTTTTGATTTTGCTGAAACTATATATTTTTAAGAGAATAATTCAAAATTCTACCTTTTCCAATATTATCAAATTTATGACACTATTAAGATAAAATATTAAATTAAATGTCTATGAAACTGAATTCATAGTAAATTTCTATTTTAAATGTAAAATTATATGTTCAAAATAAAATATTTAATTTTAAAAACTAGAATTAACATTTTGGATCCTTTACAATATTTTATAAAATGTATTTGTTATGTTATCCATTTTTTATTTTATAATTTAATTTTATCACTTATATAAGTATTATATTATAAAATTAAAAAAAAATATTTAATTAAAATAAAAAAATTATCTGGTAGGTGAAATCTTATTTGTAGTTATAAAATTTGTAACAGATGGTAAAAAAGATTTATTGTGTTAAAGTAAATTTAGGTAAAAGATAAAAACAAAGGTTAAAAGGAAAAAAATACAATTTTTCTCTAAGTGTGTTATGAATGGTTTTATCAACCCTCAACCTTCCCCACTATATTTATTCCTATTTTCTATCCATCATCCATGAATAGTTCACCACATATTACCAAAATGTCAGTACCCTCACCAGTAAAAGGAGACTATGACAGGCCCCATATCCTCAAAACAAATTCCCTTTATTTTAGTGGATATATACCAAAATCCTTTATACATTGTCATATAAACATCATATATGCTCTTATTTCATAAAAATTTAACTTATAAATGGATTAATCAAATAATCATAGAAGTATTCGAAGGTGTATGTTAAGAATTCCCTAATAATTCATTATAATTTAAATATTATTATGTTTTATTATTGTACCTCAAATAATATTTTAATACATTAAAATAAAAAATTAATTTTCATTAGTTTTCATTTATTATTTATGTTGATGCAACAGTCAGCATCAACCTAATTCTATTATACAAATTGGAATGAAATCATCAGCTATGAGAATGTGAAGACTGTCACCACCGAGATTGAGATATTTAATTTTTCATCAATGTCTTACAATGATTGATATAAAAACATAATTAATAAATATATTTGATAATTACAAAATTAATATTATAGGTAGGGAAACTAGTTTATAAATTACATTAGAACTTTGGAATAAAAAATAACCCTTGTGTGAACTTTATAATTACCTAATCTATAGAGAGGCATGTTGTATTTTTCACCAATACATTAAATCTGTGTTTACAAAAGATATTTGATGAATATATATTATATCATGAATCAATATTTATCATGAATATGGTTATAATGGTATGAAACATTAATTATTGATAATTTTGATGAAATTCATTATTATCCGTAGATTACCTAAAACAAAGTATTCCTAAATATCATTCTACAAAAAATACACATGGATACTATAAATTTAATTTAGGAATGTTAAAAAGCTGAAAAATATAATTTCAACTTATTATCTAATAATACCATGATGAAATTACTGTTAGATTATGTGGTTAAACATTTCCATTGCGAAACATATGTGAAATAATCAGAATTTTTTCTTCCAAAAGTAAATGTAAGTGGTAAATATCTTATGAGTCTGAAAAAAATTATTATAAAAAATATATAAATAGGGATATATATATATATATATTTATTTATGAATGAATTTTTAAAATTATTTAATATATATTTATATTTATTACATATGATGTTAAACCACGTTCATTGATTGTAAGAGTTATGGAATAGGTTTAAATCTCAATCTCCATTCACTGAGGCATGTTTTTATGTTGTTTGCCCATAATTATTTTATATGGTGTAATTATTCCTCCTTTATATTATAATCGTAGTATTAATGTTTCATTAATTAGATTTAAATTATTTTTCATTAATTATTCCTTCCAATCATTTTGATCATTTTTTTTCAAATATTTATGGATATTTATATTCTCAACATTTTTCCTTTTAGATGTATGTTATATTCATCACATATCCCTTTCCTTTTGGATTATATTCTACCTTATTGACTACATTTTTTCTTATACAAAAATTAAGTTGAATGTATTTACATATATATCATATGTTCTCTTTTTAATTGATTTTGATTCAGGTTTAACTAAATGTGTATGGGCATCCATCTCAATTTTAATTAATTCCAACATGTTTGGTACTATCCATTTATTTATCTTTATATGATATATATACTAACTGTGAGAAATATGTAATAATGATTATATTTTATTTAATATATTTTATATTCTCTTTCCTGATTTCTATTTCAAAGGGTTTTGATTCAAAATTTACAAAAATGGTTATGTTATCCTTATATCATCATTAATCAATGAGATATGTTTTTATTAACAAATTTTTTATGGTGTATGTATAACCCATAAATGTTTTTTAATATACAAATCAATAAATTTTTTGGATCTATAAATCCATCATATGTTCCACAGTGTATTTTTTTCATATTATAAATTTAATGAAGTTGTATTGTTTTGATTCATATTTTATTTTCAAATAGATATTTTCCTAAATTAATTTCAATAATGGGAAATATTTTATGTAAAAGTTTCACTAAAACCTTAAATAAGTACTTCCATTATGGTTATTATTTGTTTTTATTAAATTTTTTCCAAATTTTATTGTCCCCTAGTTAATAATTTTCATTATTTAATACATGAATGATAAATAAATCCAACATCTAATTTTCATAATAGAATATTTCACATATTCTTTTATTTTTAAATTATTTAAAATGTTTTTATTGATATTTTATTTTTTTACATAGATATCCAAGAAAACAAATTTCCATTTTCAAGGATATCCATTTGAACACAATATCATTCAGATATAATTATTCCTCTCTATGAAAGTTTCATTCCTTATTTTTAAATTAATTTCCCATATTATTTGGATTATTATTGATTTTATAATGGAAGAGATATATTTTAATTTTTTTTAAATTTAAAAGATTTATTTTTAAATTGAACTCTTGATTCTAGATTGGATTTTAAATTATAGTGTTTTTATAAAATTATTAGTTAATTTTAAATGTATTTTCATGATTTATTTTTGAAATAATATTTTATTAACTACTTTAAAATTATAAATTATAATTTTTGAAATTAAGAGGAAATTGATACATTTTAATGATATCATTTTTATTGAGTTTTCAAGTATTTGAAAGAGTGATATTTTTTAATATTTTAATTATAATGTAATCATATGAATGTTGTAGTACCCCCGGTATCAGGTACATAACCCATTTCTTCACATATTTTTAGTTTGAGTGTCTAAAATAAAGAGTTTCTATAAAATAGAGAGTTTCCATAAAATAGATAGTTTCCAAAAAATATATTGTTTCCATAAAATAGAGAGTTTCAATAATATGGAGAGCTTCTATAATGTTGGTTTTTAACATAAAGTGGGGTTTTCCATAACGTGGTGTGTTTCTATACTGTTGTGTGTTTCTATAATTTTTTTTGTTTCCATAATGTGGGTTGTTTCCATAAAGTGGGGGTTTTCCATAATGTGGGTTGTTTCCATAATGTGTTGTGTTTCCATAAAGTGGGATGTTTCCATAAAAAAATTTCCTTCCGTAAAAATGGTAAAGGTGAAGGATGGTAGTGTTTGGGGGGTTTTATAAGGACTGTTGGTACAAAATGGAAGGTTGCATAGTCCATACACGGTTTTCCCAAACCGTGTGGTAAAACGTTGCATAGAGGTCAAATCTATATCCTATTTTATAGGATCTTACTCATTTTTTCACTAAATAATTTTTTTATTCAAAACGACCTTATACCATGATTACTCTCTCAGTAATTAGGGAGAACCCTCCCCACACGAGTTGGATCCAATCACGAGCCTTACCTTGGTGATTTCGAGTCCAATTCATGAGGTATGTCACCTTTCTTTCAGGATTTGTCATTTTTTCTTAGATCTTCTTAGATATATGTCTTTGATTACTATTCTTTCTCAGATATGTTCTTATAGTGGTTAGATATATGTTTTTTTGATTCCAAATGATTTAATTTTGAGTTTTTATCTAGTTAGTATATGAGAACTAAGGCCTTTCTTAGAGAATCGACCCACTTTCTTGTGTGTTCTTCGTCTGTTGCCAATGTTTCAAAAAAAACATCAATGTAAGAGGATTCTCTCTCAAACCCTCTTGCATGAATTTATTTTCATAGATTCAAATTGGTTTATTAATTGTTAAATACATGTAAAAATCTTCAGGTGTGATGATTTATGTTTTTTTGTAAAATTGAGTGATCTTGGTGAATAGTTGTGAAAAGGGGGATTAGATTCATGAAATTAAATTTATGATTTTAAATTATTGATTTTCTGGAATTTATAAATGGTTGATGAATAAGTGTTCTTCAATAGAAATGATTTTCAATAAAATTTTAGTTTCATTGAAATGGTTTTAATTGAAAATTTTTGGAACTGAAAGGGTTCTTATGGAATAAAAAGGTGTATTTATTAAAAGGATTTTTATTGATTGATCATTGGGAATCTGTGATTTGTGTTTATATTTCATATACGAGGAATGGTTAAAATATGACCTTGTGCTCAGTGCCAAATGGTTAATGGAACATGACAATTGAATACACAGGGATTAGTTAAAATATGACATTACACTCTTTGAAAAAGGGATAATGGCACATAGGAAACAATTACCATGTGATGACATGGTAGATCGACGAGAAACCGCTCATGAGTATGGAACTATCATAACGTAGCATGCATCATTGGTTGCAATGGTTTGAGTAATTGTTGGGCATTTTGATAAAGGGATAATCTAAAATGGTTGTAATGATTGTTCAATTATTTTTCTGGAAAAATATCTTTCTTGGAGAATTGGTTTCAATTGCACATGTATGATTTTGGCAGTGAATGGTTTTGGAAGACTATTTGTATTATGTTATAAACTATTTTTGAGAAATTGTTGTATGTAAACTGTTTTATATAATTGATTCTAACTCTTCCATCCTAGTTGTGTGAGTAGGGATGTCATTGGGGAAAACATAATGAGTTTTATACTCACCCGTGCATTGGAACATTTGTTATTTTGTAGATTTTAACTTCCCGGATAAGATAAAAGGTAATGTTTCACATGTTTTTAACACTACTGGGTGATGTTTGGGCTATTCATAGACCATTGATCTTGGAGCTTGTGGAGCATGGAGTCATGAGGAATTTTGAGTGTATTTTGTAGTTTATCCGCAGTGTGCATTGATACATGGCTATTCTTCCATTATTTCTTACTATGATGTGGTTTTCAGATACATGAAGTGTTTGAGTTGTCTTTAATTCATTCATTCATCATATAGTGAATGTTTTATATGGATGTTTGGTTTATTGGTTTATATCTTAAAGGGTAAATCGTCCCCACCTTGTTTTTGAATCCATTTGGCATTTATTTCTATTCATTGGCATCTTGGAGATGTCGTTTGAGGCCTAGTAATGACTCATTGCACTCTAAAGCCAATGAAAATTGGCAGGTCATTAAAAATGGTATCAGCATGTTCAGTCCTTTCCTAGTAAGTATTCATCTATTTTCCTAGTTTTGGAGATGAAATCCATTCTTGTCAATTCATTAGGTGGGAATCATATAATGGAGTAGGATTGTCGGAACATGAAATTTATAGCATAAAAGACATAGATAACCCTTTTATGATGAACTTCAAGTTATGAGGGAGTTGGGGAAATAAGTGTTTGGGGACACATATAGGAGTTTGAAATCTCATTTTCATGGGATTAGCCAATGAGATGAGCATGACATGCATTGTAGATGAATGGCATCCCACTAGGAGTGCAGACATAATTTCAAGGAATTATTCATGTTGAGAAAAAAATTATTAATTTTTTAAAATGTATGGAATTGGTTTTCAAATGAATGATTTTGTAAAAGTGAATACTTATCTTATTTTTAAAATGTGTTAATTTTCAAAATCATGTGAAGTGGTTTCAAAAATAGTTGATCATGGGAAAAAGGTTGCTTTGGAAAATAATGTTGTGATAGTTGATGTGACAAGATTTGAAATGCTAATACAATTGTTTTTAGAGAGTGAGATTATCGATGTTTGTATTAGTTTAGAAGATGGCACCTGGTAGGTGTCGTCAAAAGAAACCTGAAGAAGCTGCGGAGAATGTAGTTTCACCTGAACCATGTGTGAACCAAGATCTGGTTCAGAGTATTGTCCATGATTTTCATGCTATGGAAATAGGGAACCAAAAGGAATGATCCATGACATGTGGATCATACCGTCCAGTTCATGAAGTAGAATCCACCGAGTTTTTGGGGTGATTTCGAACCTGAGAAGCCAAAGGTTTGGCTATGTATGATGAATCATATCTTTGACTTCATCAGCACACCAGTAGAGATAAAGGTCAAACTGGTGACGTATAAGCTTAAGGATCTTGCATGTTAGTGTTTGGATTTAGCGGTGTAGGCTAAATTGGATGAAGGACATACATGGGAGGATTTTGAGTAATTGTTCAACAAACAATTCTAGCATCAGACGTTCAGAATCCAAAAAATGATGGACTTATTCAGCCTGAAACAATAGAGTCTATTTGTCATAGAGTATAAGGCTATGTTCATGAACTGAAAAGGGTTTGCACCAGAAGTTGCAGAAGGTTCCTCTATGAAGACGAGCATCTTTGAATCATAGAAACGACAGGAGATTCGATCAAATATTTGATTCCTATGGAAACAGGGATGACCTCGTTAGTTTAAGGTTCAAACATTCCTATCGGTTTCTAACAGGTTTGTTCGTAGAACCAGAAACATCCAATGATTCTATATCCATATGGACCTACATTCCAATTATTTGTGATCATTAGTTGTGAACTGATATGGATTAAGAATATTAATTGGTCGAGAGGATGGGTAGTCGGACTCATCACACCTTTTTGAGGGGAATTATATTCTACTCTGAGACTCTCTATATAGATTTAAGATACGTTTGTGAATACTTATTAAATCACCAAGTATAAGAATAAGTTTTCCTTTAGATCTTTCAATCAATGATTGATACGTAGGAAATTTAGATATTATTTTTATATGTATTCGAGGTTCCTCATCGATAGATTGCCATCTGTATTTGTTAGAGATTCTTAGTCAATGGTATCCTTCAACACATTATATAAAAGTCTGTTGGTCATTATGATGACCATACTGGTTTTAAAGCCACTCAGTGGGGCACATGATGTTTAATGTCATTCAGAAGGACATGGATTATTTTTGAGATGGGATCGTACCCGCAGATTGGATAACTACGTATCCTTGTTTAGAAAATGAATCAGAACCCACGTAGTTCGATTAAGGGAATACGATGTTTATGCATGACTGATGGCTCATAGAAAGATGTCATAATTAAATTTACACTCTAAGCTCATGTGAGTCATACTCGGTGTGATAAACAAGAGGTTTTGGTAAAACCAGACAATTGTGCCACAAAATCTGTAATCATAAGAAATTATTTGGGGATTATGTATGTATGACTCCCCAAATAGAGAGAGATCGGGACTTATATCATAGAAGAAGTCTGGAAACAGGGTCCATAAATGTATATGTGCTTTTTTGGATATTTGGATACTCTAACTTGGGGCTTACTCCTGAGGAAGATGCCCAAATTAGGAGGGACTTATGGTTGGGTTTTATTCTTGAGAAGGAAGCCCAAATCAAAAGTGAATTAAGACTACTTAAGAGAAATTATTATTGGGGAATATTCCTGATAATGAGGCCCATGTTAAAGTGAATTATGACTGGAGATTACTCCTAAGGAGGAGGCCTAGGTAAAAAGAAATTATGACATGGAATTACTCATGAGAAGGAGGCCCAGGTAAAAAAGAAATTAAGACTGGGGCATACTCCTGAGAAGGAGGCCCAGGTTAAAGAGAATTTTATATTTGGGAACATGGGGCTTACTCCAAAGGATGATGCCCAGATTTGGAAAATTATGACTGGGCATACTCTTAAGGAGGATGCCCAGGTTAGGGGACTTGGGGCTTACTCATAAGGAGGATTCCTAAATTAAGAGAACTTAGACTGGGGCTTCCTCCTTAAAAAGAGACCCATATTTATGATTCTCTTATCTTAAAAGATGAGGTTGAATTAATGAAATATCACTCCTTAGTGACATAAAGATATGTAAATCACTAGGTTTTGAGAGATGTTCCACAGAATTCCATTTAGATAAGGATGCCAACAAAGGAACCTTGCCATAAAATGCTTTTAAGAGGGTTTTTAAGGATGAATCATGAATACGAGATGTGGATAGGCATAAGAGAGGTGAAATGGGCATGAAGGGCACACAAAAAGAGAGAGTCGCACAATTCCTGCGTGGGCGTGCAAGTCCTAGTCGTGTAGGTGTACCTGCGCGACACATGGGTACTTGCACAACGGTCAACCCTTAAGGTAATACTTGGGAGAAACTTGGCTCAAGACCTTAGTATTATCCCTTGCGGCTTACAGAAGGGAGGGGTGAAAGTTCTATTGAAGGGGTAAGGCGGCACGTAAGTGGGGCCATTTCCCTTAAGGGCTGGAAACTTAGGCGCACATGTGTTGATGAGTTTCAACAGTTGGGCCTTATTACCCCTATTTAGATCTTCCATTCTAGGTAAGAAATTACCTTATAAGTGTTTGGAAGCTTTGAGAAGAGACTACGGTGTCGGGAGCTCAAATCTGAGTTTCAGGAATTTTCCATCCCTCAAAAGGTGGTCCCACATGGGGTATTTATAGGCGGCTGATGACCCTGGGTGAGAATCAAAGAGGGCGTGCAAGTATACATTCATGACCTTTGTGGAAATTGCATGACTCAATTGCATATAAATAATTGTTAATTACATGGTTAATTTTTGATGTTTCTTCAAATGATGATTCACTTTGGGTTCAAGGAATTTTATTTTTCATTCGTTAGACTCTCTGACAGAAATGAGCGTCATCAAAAGTACCCCATCAGAGTTGGATCCTAAAGAAGGAGGATGTGACTCTGAGGTGAAGAGGAAAACCAGCGAATTGCAGTGCACAACTGTTGAGGGCGCAGATGGCGGCGCGCAAGATTCAGCTGCGCCGGTGTAGGCGCGCAAGGTTGCGCGTGCTGGCTTTAGGCGCATAGGGTTGCGGCCTTACCTATATATATGCGGCCATTCTCAGGCAAAGCACCCGGATTTCAAACTTCTGAGATCTCGCCGTGCAAGTTCCACTCATCGCACAAGTTTCTCTTTTTTCTACTGTTTCATTGCTGTCGCGCTGCTGTAGAGGTATTTAGACATGCATGGTAATACATGCGCGCCAAAACTTGTGTGACACTCTAATACTTGTGCACCAACTTTGGGACTGTCACACCTTAATTCCTTATCCATTTTTTAACTTTTCTTCACATATTTTATGAAAAATCAACTTACTTAAGAGTTAATTATATAACCTTTGTGCATATTCAATGGCTCCAAGGAGAATATGAACGGCTGATGAACTGGATAGTAAGCGAATTGTTGATATAATGAGCATCATTGGCTATGATTATTATACTATATGTGACAACACTCTTCTAGATTTGTCCAATTAGCTAAAGAAGTATCATCTTGACTTCTCGAAGAGTTTTTTTCTACTATTGTATGGCTATGGTCATCTGTGAGAAGTCATAATTCCATAGGAAAAGAACTATCTCCAAAATTCTTGGTTTCAGAATTACAACAATTTTGATTCAGCAAATATCTCAGGTGGAGGAGCATTTGTAAATACTAGAATAGTGGAGAAGTCCTATATAATGCATCATATCCCATGTACCTCAGAACTAAAACCTCACAAGCCTGAGCTAAAACCACATTGTTATTCCTCAATCTTCTGAAATTTTCAGATAGATCAATCCAAAGGCTGTAAGAAGAGTTGGGAATTCTTTACTGGAGGCGGTGTGAAGCCAACATGGATATGGGCATACTGGGTGTGAAAAACCTACACAGCGATTTTTGAGGATTTAAAAGTATCAATAATATATGAAGTCTTCTGGGCTGGGAAAACATATATTTAGAGGAATGATGACTTTGTGCCGTAGATAATGAGCCGCTGGAGCCCAGAAACCAATTCATTCCATCTAAATCGTGGATAAGTTGGCATCCGTCTGTGGGATATTCAGAAGATCTCATGGGCTCCAATTTTAGGAGACATGTATGATGAATTCATACCCCCCAAGGTGACTTGGAATGATTCAGAGAAGACCTCGTCTTTGGCTCGAGAATTATTGAAAATCTTTCACAAGCTCAAGAGTTCATAGACCTCCTTAACATATTCTAGAAAGGATATTCAGCCAGAGGAGTGGATGAATATGTTTCTTACCAAGAAGTAGGAGAATGAGCCAAAGGAGAAGGGATCGAAGGGGAAGAGGTCCGAGGAGAAGGGGCCCATCTGTACTCGTCCTACTACCTACACCAAAACAAGAAATAGGGGTGCTACTAGAACATTCTAGCCAACTCTAGAAGCAGGAGAATTTGAGAAGTGGGGATACGATGTGAATCAGAGAATTCCAGAAAATACTCGTCTGGCGGGCTTCTTGGCCTTGTGGCTCATTGATTATCTTTTCCCAGTCAGGGACACGAAGGTAGGCGTTATGCCAGGGACCTTCATTGTTACAACCAAGTTGATTGAGGGGAAAGTGGTTGTGTTGCCTACCCCTTTTTTAGAAAATATTCACAGGAGTTTATTCCATGTCTTCATGGGTATGTATCCTTTGAGAATAGTGAGACCATTCCAAGTTTTGTGGGGATGTATCGCCACTCACTTCAGGACGAATAATGTACAAAACAAAGTATAGGTTCTAGGAGGTTCTTTCAGGCCATTAGTGCAGGAATTCTATTGAATTACTCCGCTAGCTCTCAATTCCTATGACATGAAGGTGAGGTTGAGCATGTATAAGGAATTAAATTTATTTCCTTATAGAAATCCCCCAACTGGGTGATTTGATGATGATGAAACAACCTGTCTGGAATTTGGTGCATACATCATGGCCTGCAGAGATCATGTACTGTCCACTAGGATTGATGGAGAGATTATATGTGAGGCCAATGCTCCATACAGATTTGTACGTCAATTCGGGTGTTTGGAGCAGACTTTTGTATCTCCCCCTCTGCATTTCAGGTCGGAGAAACACCCGATGGTTTCCCGAACACTATGGATGCTGACATCTAGGGAGAAGAATGGGGTAGTGTTTGATCTACCAGTTGTTAAAGTGGAAAGTAATTTGACTACACGGTATGCAGAGAACTGGATAGCATCATACTGGATGCACCCCAATATACCCTACTGGTAAAAGCAGTCGATGTAGTACTTGTAGGGGTTGAATCCACAGGGACCGAAGTAGTAACCTTGAGATGCTATGATTCGGTGGAAGATGGGCTTTGATGTGGCCAACTATAGTTTTGATTGATTTGAAGAAATAATGATTTTATTTTATGAACAAAACAAACTAAATTACTTGATTTATAACAATTAATTAATATGAGTCAATCCTAGGTTGTCTCTAGGGCTTGATTGGATGTATTTGTTTTTCTTTTTATTTTATGTTCATCAGTTCATGAGGTATTCATTAAATGAAATAATTCCTCAATATCATTCTCTGATTAAATACATACACAATTTCAAGGCTAATCACCAATGCACTTAGAGGATCCCTTTGATGATCACTCTATGGAATTGGATTGTACTAGCACTCAAAATGTGTCATTGTTAAAGTCGGTGAAGACAAAGAAGAAGATAAATCAAAGAAAAGAAATCTTAAAATAAAGAAAAAATTTAAGAATTTATGAACATAAAATAACATTCAATACACCCCATGCGACACCCTAGGATCAAACCATAACATTTTACCCCTTAATTGGAATTATTATATTAATTTTTGTGGGAAGTCGACTTAAATAAGCGGGATTGATGAAGAAAAATATTAAGAAAAAAAGAACACTCCACCGTTGTGTGAGGAATTTACAAGTATTGGTTTGAATAAATTCAAACCTAGATTCAACGGTATCAATGTGTGAAGACAATAAAAATGAATAATAAATAAGAAGAACAAATTTTATTAAGATACTCAATGTAAAATAAAAACATACATGGGGAAAATTTATGATACGATTACAAAATGAAACCAGAAAAGTACAATTGAATGGAAAATATAAGATTCAATGAAAAATGTTAGATGATAATTCCCTTAACCCCCATATCCTTACATAATAATATTAGGAGACTTAAATACACCCCACCATAATAAATTCCATCCCCATTAATTTAAAGAGTAAAATGGAGGGTGAGAAATCAAAAGGAAATTGACGTTTCGAAGTTTACCCAGAAAACTGTCCAGATTCGTCCAGCATATTGATGTGTGAATTCTTATGTGAAGAAGGCCGAATCTGGAAAGGATATAGAGGAGAAATATATTCTTCCATATATCCTATATGATCTGTAAACATTTCAGGAAATTTGGATCATCCGTTTCGATGTTATGCTCAGAATGGTGGGATGGATTTCTACGCATTAATGTTAGGTCCACCATTTAAATCTCAAATTCATATCCCTTTATCATCATGAAAACATCAGAATTATCTCCGGCCACAGTTGAATAAAATGATCCTCATATTTTTATCTTTCGACTGTATAAATTTTATCTTCATTGGGCTTGGTGTGTGGGCCCCACATTTGTTTGATGGGCCATGGGCCCATTATGCTTTTTTCAGCAAGTTTCTACCTTCAGGTGCAAAAATCCTCATTTTCCCTTATGATTCATCAATCAGACCTAAAAGAAAAAATGTTCCAAAGAAAGATATGAATCATATAAAAAACAATAAAATTAAAATGATAAATATTGTAATTTGCAGAAGCAAATTATTTAGTGGGCCCAAATTGACACTTTATGCATGAATTACACAATGATGGAAATGAAGTTCAATTTCATAATTGGATTAAAATTTATGTTTATGAACTTTTAAACACATTAATATTAAGATCTCAAAAATGAATATTATCCACTTTAAGTGACTAATAATATACCCTAGAGGTATGTTGAATCACCCGGTTTATCAGGTGGGGAAAAGGAAAAGAACCGTAGAGAAAGAAACCCTTCATCTGGAAGGTGATTTTTCTGCAACACCCGAAGCTGATTTGTCGGATTCTCAAGATGGGGATGATGAGGCACAACATCAGTAAAATTGGCCTCGTGCCCAATATAATCCTCCTGTCAGAATCAAAATACCCACTACATCAACTCCTACTGAGTTACTATATTGTGGAAATTTAATCACCATTACATTATAGAGCAACAAGACTTATTTTATTATTCTTTATCTATAGTGGTAGGAGTTGGGAAGAAACTAAAGTCTATGGTTTTAGTACCATCCTCGCAGCCTTCTGGCACACATACTAAATATCTATGACCAGTGGCTATCCAGACATGGTGGAGTTTAAACTATGGTGCTGAAACTGCCTGGCTAGATTTGTGCGATGTGATACACCTCCCTGGAATATGGAATCTTTTGGCTTCTATAGATATCTGTTACAGGGATATCTCCGATGACGTGCAGGCTTACATCAGAGAGCTATAAATGCTCATTTATGCCACCGATGATTACATTATTGTCACCAAACGGGTGATGGAAATGATTGGTCGTGCCGCAACTGAGGGGACTGATGGTTCTGAAGATGAGGAGTGGCACGATTAAGTGGCTACTGATCACGTAAGTCTCTTTCTTTATCTTCATTGAAATTTTATTTTAGTCAAATCTTTGTTACTCATGGAAATTATTTTCTTCATCCTACAGCTTGAAAATAAAGGAACTTCTGAGGTTCCTTCACCACAGTATAGCCCTGGTGGTACTACCATTGGGGCTAATAAATCTCCACACGATTCGGGTGAGAAATCTCCAATCCAGCAACCCATGGATGAGGAGTTGTACATGGATTTAAATTCTCCAATTCATTTACCTATAACGGAGACTTTCGACACTCCCATGAAACCAAAGAGACAAAGGCATCGAAGGAATAAGTGCACAACTAAACACTTTTTTCAGTAGTGGTAAGTTCTTCGGATAATCATGAGTCTTAACCCATGAAAAGGATGCTCATACATCATGGGATTGTAGGGGCATCTTGAATTTCCCCTTTGAGGGGGAGGACTAACCCTCATATGAGGACCACATAGGGTACTGGTGAACAATTACAAGTTTAGTCTAACTTGGCTGCTCCTAGAGGAGAGCTAACTTCTGTTCCAAGTATCCTTCCTGCTCCTGTTGCAAGGAGAGAAAAACCTACTTCTTTTATGTTAACAATGCTTCATAAAATGTTTATTGAAACATAAAATGACTTCCATTCAGTGATACTTTAGGTTCAACCCCTGCACTAGATCTTTTGGAGGCCATTGCAACTGAATCTGCTATTTTATCTGAAGATGTTGTCCAGGGTCAGAGACTGCAGGATGGAGGTCACAAAGAAGACATACTGAATACTCCCACTAGTGTGATTAACCAGGATTCTGAGATTAAATAGGATGAAATGATCAATCTTGGTGCCTCTTTTTAATATTTTTTAGATCATGATAAATTACCATGTAATTTAGAATATTATAGAAATGAGTGTTATCCTTCTTCCTCTTAAAAATAACTTCTTGTTACATCTCTAATCATGATCGGTTGAAATGTGCAGCCCTATATGAGCATGCTGCTGAACTGCCAATGCCTGAAGGGGGTACAAAAAACCCTACTATTGTAGAGAAATTAGCTCATGTGGAGCTTAACCCATCAGATATTCCTAAAACTCATCTTGAAAATCCTGTTGAAGCTAGGAAATATGGGGAGGATCCTTCTCAAGTTACTGATCTAGTATTGGGTAAGAGATAAATTTTTTTTGTGAATTTAATTAATTTACAAGACAACCAATCATGTTTTTTTATCCTTTGAAACTAACCAACATTCAATTGATTATGAAGGGCCATCAATTTCAGTGGCTAGATCCGGAGCTGAAGCCTCAGCTTCTTCCCCAACCGGAATAGAAAGTGAAGAAACATCGGTCAGCGGGGAAGAAGCAGAACATGGAACTTCCCTAAGTTCATTAACTCCGTATTATATTCCCCCCTATGACAGTGATGCTGATTCAGACCCGGAGATACAAAAGGCACTCCAATTTTCACAACTTAAGACATGAAAGAACATATGGAAATTTATATCTAAAGTGCCTCTAGAAGGGCTGTCATCAACGATTCCCTTACTGTCATCCCTATTCATCATATTGGGACTTAGCGGTTTTGGATATCAGAAGATCCACGCCGCGGTAAAACAAGTTTTCTTATTAACTGAGCATGAGAAGAAATACCATCAAGATTTTACTAGGGTGAGGCTGTCAACCAACATTAGTGAATTTGAGGCTGTGGTATCCTGAGCTGTGGCTGATTTTTCTTCCATGTTGAAGGAGCTGGAGCATAAGATCAAAGATAAAGTCATCTAACAGATGCACCTTCAGAAATAGTTAGATGTTATTACCTGGGAACTTGACCAACTGAACAATTCAATGGAAGGATCTCAAACGAATGGTATAAAATCCATTGCAGATGGTAAGAAATCACTCCATCAAGATGAAAAGTGTGAAATTGGTCGAGTGAATGAGCTTCATGTGGCTGCTGATGAATCTCAATATGTTGTAAATCAAGTGAATATTTATGTTGACTGCCTTTTTTAATTCTTGGAAAATAGACGATACTGCATTCTGTGGATGTACTTTTAATTCTTGTGCATCAAATGGAAAAACGCGTTCATTTTCAATCAATTTTGCATTCATTTTCCACTACCTACTTTAAATTTTTACCTAAGCCAATGGGCCTAGTAATCATAGTTTGATTTTTTCTAGCATTATTATAAATAACCCTACAAACATTAAATCTTTTAATTTCTCAATATTACCTAAATCATACGAAAATGTATGTTTAGTGAGCTAGGACTTGAGTTTTGTTCAATGTTCCATTGTCTTTAGTGGGATGTTTAAAGTCATGCACTTCCGACATAAAAAGGTTAATGTTTAGGTCGAAATAGCTTTGACTGAATGGATTAAAATTGACTCGATTCCATGACAATTTACCTGAAAACATATTACCACACTCTTGTATGGGGGGAAATCTAAACGATGACTTAAGAAATTTTTAATCTGAGGAATGATATGAAAAGGGGCTAAAAGGCATTAGAAAAAGTAGTTCCCAAGAATGAAGTTAACATTATTTAATAAACCCGTTAGGGGGTTTAATTATGCAGGGCCACCTAGGGGCATTGGCTGCATAGTAAAATAATAGTATCTTTTGGATGATAGGTCCATTTTGTAGAATACTTATGAATGGCCGCCTAAGGTCACATGCTGCATAGTAAATCAAAATAACTCTCATAAATTTAATTTTCTACTGCTAAAAATCCAATGAATTTTTATGGAGATTCAAATTTTCTAAAGCATAGAGTTTGCTGTATGGAGAGATCTACTTGAATATTGAGAGGATATTTCCAAACAAGATTGTCTAATAACTGGATGAATGACACTCCTTCGAAGGTTTGACCTAAATGTTGGGAATTAAAATATAAACCATAGACTTGAATACTTTTAGATCATGAAAAAGGGAACATAGGACAAATATATTAAGGATGGATATTTTTTGCGGATCCATATATATTGTCATTAAGACCAATTAGGACAAAAGAGGTTTTCTTCCTATGAATGAAGTTTCCATTATTTAACAAACCTGCTAGGTGGTTGAAATATATAGGGCCACCTAAGGGCATTGGGTGTATAGTCAAATAATAGTATCTTCTGGCTGACAGGTTCGTTATGTAGAATGTCTATGGAAGGTCGCCTAAGGGAATGTGTTGCATAGTTAGGAAAAAGTTGTATAGACCCAACGCATGGCGTACATGGACATTACATTACGTGTTGTGGAAAATCTAATACATAACAAAAACAAACACTCAAGGACCATAATAGTTTAGTTTCTTTGGAAACTCAGAACATAATCTGCTAATCGTGGTGAAAGATCTTCATCATCTCCCTTAAAGATCATCCCCTTTTGTTTTCATACCTAATACATTTCTTTAAATCCTGGGGAAATAACATATAAAGGGTGAGCTCCAATGCTCAGTAAGGGTAAAAATATATAACATAAGACAATCCGTAAACATTTGAATGCAAAAACTTGAACATAAAATCTAAACCTCAAAATCCCTAGACAAAACATAAATCTTGGATGTACGTAAGGCATATATCATAATAGAACATAAATCATCATAAAATAGCATGGGAATAAATCATATAATTGTGGAAAACCATTAAAAAGATGATATTTTTTCCATAGTATCCAAGTCATTGTTAGGTCGGAAGAACACCCCAAGGAGGGAATGATGGCAAGAGGGGGGTGAATTGCCTTTTAAAAAAAAGATTGACAAATTAAAAACAAATATCAAAGTGCAGCGGAAAATAAAGGAGGCAATCACACAAGCAATTGATAACGGAGTTCGGCCAAAACCCGGCCTACGTCTCCGCTCCCAACTCAACCGTTGAGAGATTCCTACCGCTTGCTTTTCAATGGTTTTAGCAAGAAACCCACTAGGCTTTGAGGTAGCACTAGGACCTATTACAGCTTGCTTTTGGTGGTTAAGCAAGAACCCACTTACTTTTAATGGTTAAGTAAGAACCCACTAGCCTTTTTAACGGGTGAAGGCTAGCTCACCGAAACACAAGCCTTTTAAAGGAAAAGCTTGAGAAAACCTCTTCACACCTTAGTGGTGGTGTGAGAACCCAAAGAAAGAGGGGATGAGAAAAGGGTTGGGGTTTGTCGGCACAAACCCAATTTTAAAGCTCAAAATAAATTAAAACAATAAAACCCGTAATTGGGAAGACTTGGGCGCCAATGATTGATTGGAGGTGTTGAAGCGTGCTTTCCCAAGCTCCTTGAGTGGGCTCCTTGGATGTGGAAGTTGTTGGAGCTATTGGAGTTCCCTTGGAGGAAGTCGCCGGAGGTTGGCCAATTGATGCAAAATATGTCCGTGGGCTTCCGTATAGTTCCGGGTAGTGTCCGGGGCTTCCTTGGACTTTATTTATAGGCTAGGAACCCTTGGGGAGTCTTCGGAGCCGTTGGAGAGGCTAAAAGAGCCGTTGGGAGCCAAGTGGACAGACTGGTCAACAGCCCAACGGCTAGTTTGACTGTGTCCACCGGCTGGCCGGTACAGTCCCACCGGTTGGCCGGTGTTTGCAAAAAGTCATTGGATTCCTGTCCAGTGTCCACCGGTCGACCGGTGCCAGAGCCACCGGCTGGCCGGTGGTGAGGCAGTAGCTAATACTGTTTGGGCAGGGGGCCACCGGCTGGCCGGTGCAAGGCCACCGGTTGGCCGGTGATGAGGCAGAAGCTCAGCCTTCTTCCCAGGTGCCACCGGCTGGCCGGTGGTGAAGCCACCGGTTGGCCGGTGGACTGCATTTCAGTCCAGTTTGGCCTTTTTGCCTTCTTGGCCTTCTTGGCCCAAATCCTTGGCACCTTAAATGAATGTCTATCATCCAAAAACACTTAAAACAATGTTAGAAACATAAGAGGGTGATTGTGATCATGAAAATTAAACCTCGAGGGGTTTGAGAGGTACAACAATCTCCCCCTATTTTGATGATCACAATCACCAAAAAAATTAATGTAGAATGCTGAAATTGAAAGGAAATACTAAGCATGATGAAAATGATTCTCCCCCAATCAATCAAGAAATTTCTCCCCCTTTGTGATTATCAAAATAGAATGGGGCATAAAACTTGATTGAGGGATTCGATGAAAAACGAGATTTTAAAACAATTGAAAATGATACTAATTGTTGGAAATTTTGAAATGAAAAATTGAATTGAAAAATTTGAATAACAGTTTGAATTGAAAGTTTTGAATCAAAAACCAAATGAATTTTGAAATTTGAAACCAAATGTTGGAAATTTAGAAATGAAAATTTAATAGAAAATTTTAAATTGAAAATTGAATTGAAAGTTTTGAATAAAAATGAAAACAATTTAGAAAATTCTCCCCCTAAATAAAAACAATAAATCACCGGGGAAAGGAAACTAATTTTGGCCCGGAGAGACTCGCAAGAAGGGATTTTTCAATCCAAACTTGTCTCATAGCGGGTCTTCTCCTATAAAATTCATCCGAATAAAAAATCGATTTGGGCCTACCATACCGGGCGTTTTTGCACTTACATTCATATATCATGTGCCCGGGTTTTTTGCAATAGTTACAAAATTTGTAATCGGAGCTCCCCCTTACAAAAACAGTTTGAGCATGGGAGGAGGAGGCTCGGTTGGTGTAGCCAAGTCCATTGGTGGTTCTAGAAACCCTTTGGGAACCAAGTATATTGTTCAAGTTTTGTTCCCCTTGGGTGAACTTGGCTAGGGTCTCTCTTAGGTCTTTGATGGTTGATTCCATGGAATCAACATTTGGAAAATTTTGGATTTTAAGGGTGAGTTCCTCCTTCTCTTTGAGAAGTTGGTCTTTTTCGGAGGAATGTTTTTTGAAAGACTTTTTTAAAGCAACAAATTTTGAAGAGAGTTCGTGAAAACCATTCTCTAATTGGTCTCACACATGTTGGAGTTCTTCATATGACAAATGATTGAAAGAATTTGAAGAACTAGAAGAGGAGGAGGAGGAAGAGGAGGAAGATACCTCATGTTTTTCCATTAGGCATTTTTTACCTTGGTCGCTCGAGGAGGAGGAGGAGGAGGAAGATGAGGAGGTGTCACTCCATGTCGCCTTTAGGACTTTTTTCTTTCCTTTCTCCTTTTGCGTGGCCCGTTTCTTGTTGAGTGGGCAATCGGGCTTGTAATGGCCCTTTTCGCCGCACCCGTAGCATTTTACCTTGGGCTCGGATTTTTCGGTGGGTTCTTGCTTTCGGTGCTTGCAGGATTTCTTCTTCTTCTTGTGCATCTTCATAAATTTGTGCATTTGGCGGGCGAGATTCTCCATTTCCGAGTCACCGCTTGATGATGAAGAAGATGAGGAAGATGAAGATGAGGAGGAGCTTACTTCTTTTTGTACCTTGAGGGCGATGTTCTTTGGTGTCTTGATTGGTGTGCCCTCCTTTTGAGCTTGCCTCCTCATGGTGATCTCGTACGTCATTAGAGATCCAATGAGCTCCTCTACCGGCATATTTTTGACGTCCTTAGCTTCTTGGATCGCCGTCACTTTAGGTGCCCATGAGCTCGGAAGGACCCATAGGATCTTCTTGACCATCATCTCGGCTGAAACATTATCACCAAGAGATTTCCTTCCATTGCACACGTCAGTAAAGCGAGTAAACATATCGGAAATAGACTCATTTGGATGCATTGAAAATGACTCAAAATCTTGACGATACATGTCCAATCGAGTGTCCTTGACTTTGTTGGTCCCCTCATGGGTAACCTCCAAAAGTTTCCAGATTTCATGTGCGGAGGTGCATGTGGAAACTCGATTGAACTCGTTTCGGTCAAGGCCGCAATGGAGAGCATTCATGGCTTTTCCATCAAGCTCGAAATTTCTAATGTCGGCTTGGGACCATTTGGATTCGTCGGGGGAAGAGAGAGTGTAACCTTGCATGACAATTTTATATATGGGATACCCTATACTTCTAAGAAAAGTAGTCATGCGGGTTTTCCAATAGTTATAGTCGGTCCCATCAAAAAATGGAGCCCGACCCAATGAGAAGCCTTCGGGGGCGAAAGAGGTTGATGCCATCTTAATGGATCTTAAAATTTGTAACCGGTTAGGGTATTACACAAATTTTTCCTTTGATACCAATTGTTAGGTCGGAAGAACACCCCAAGGAGGGAATGATGGCAAGAGGGGGGTGAATTGCCTTTTAAAAAAAAGATTGACAAATTAAAAACAAATATCAAAGTGCAGCGGAAAATAAAGGAGGCAATCACACAAGCAATTGATAACGGAGTTCGGCCAAAACCCGGCCTACGTCTCCGCTCCCAACTCAACCTTTGAGAGATTCCTACCGCTTGCTTTTCAATGGTTTTAGCAAGAAACCCACTAGGCTTTGAGGTAGCACTAGGACCTATTACAGCTTGCTTTTGGTGGTTAAGCAAGAACCCACTTACTTTTAATGGTTAAGTAAGAACCCACTAGCCTTTTTAACGGGTGAAGGCTAGCTCACCGAAACACAAGCCTTTTAAAGGAAAAGCTTGAGAAAACGTCTTCACACCTTAGTGGTGGTGTGAGAACCCAAAGAAAGAGGGGATGAGAAAAGGGTTGGGGTTTGTAGGCACAAACCCAATTTTAAAGCTCAAAATAAATTAAAACAATAAAACCCGTAATTGGGAAGACTTGGGTGCCAATGATTGATTGGAGGTGTTGAAGCGTGCTTTCCCAAGCTTCTTGAGTGGGCTCCTTGGATGTGGAAGTTGTTGGAGCTATTGGAGTTCCCTTGGAGGAAGTCGCCGGAGGTTGGCCAATTGATGCAAAATATGTCCGTGGGCTTCCGTATAGTTCCGGGTAGTGTCCGGGGCTTCCTTGGCCTTTATTTATAGGCTAGGAACCCTTGGGGAGGCTTCGGAGTCGTTGGAGAGGCTAAAAGAGCCGTTGGGAGCCAAGTGGACAGACTGGTCAACAGCCCAACGGCTAGTTTGACTGTGTCCACCGGCTGGCCGGTACAGTCCCACCGGTTGGCCGGTGTTTGCAAAAAGTCATTGGATTCCTGTCCAGTGTCCACCGGTCGACCGGTGCCAGAGACACCGGCTGGCCGGTGGTGAGGCAGTAGCTAATACTGTTTGGGCAGGGGGCCACCGGCTGGCCGGTGCAAGGCCACCGGTTGGCCGGTGATGAGGCAGAAGCTCAGCCTTCTTCCCAGGTGCCACCGGCTGGCCGGTGGTGAAGCCACCGGTTGGCCGGTGGACTGCATTTCAGTCCAGTTTGGCCTTTTTGCCTTCTTGGCCTTCTTGGCCCAAATCCTTGGCACCTTAAATGAATGCCTATCATCCAAAAACACTTAAAACAATCTTAGAAACATAAGAGGGTGATTGTGATCATGAAAATTAAACCTCGAGGGGTTTGAGAGGTACAACAGTCATTGCTGCCAAGATCATATTTGTGTACAAAGTCCCTTACTGAACCGGGTTTACTTGTCGTTCCAGCCCTGTATTACTGAATTAGATTTACATGTCCTTCTAACCATGTCTGTCTCATGAGATATAAATCATTACCCAATGCATTGAAAGGATATATAGGTCCCACCCATCTAATAATGAAATCTTTCTTACGTGTTCCACAACATGACCATAATTCATTCATCATTACCCAAAGAGTAAAATGGGTTTCATAAATATCATCCCTTCATAACATAATCCATATAAAAAATGGATATAATTTCATCATAATAAAAGTGAAACCATTTAAATAATTGGTACATTATACATGAAACATACACATATGAAATAATTCCATCTTATATAGAAAGTGGTTTTGATAAAACACTTGAAATAAACTCTTGAGGAAAATATCCTTTCTTCTTCAAAATCATTTTTCTTTTCATAAAATGCAATGGAATTTGAAAAGAAAGTTATATTGTTGAAAATAGTCATGAAATCATGTAGAGTAATATTCATAAAAATTAGGTGTTATGAAACCCTAAAAATATGTACATTCCCTATAAGTTAAAAAAAGATATGTCTCATACTTTGGGCGGAAAAGTCAAAAAGTACCTCGTACTAAAAATGACAAAAGATTACTTTCATATATTTTACACAAAAAAGGGTAAAAATGGATTTAAACAACTGTAGGAGGATAGAAATAATATTTCATATTGAGGAAACATGGATGCGGATGATAAATATTCCCCAGTAAATTCTGATGTATAAACAATCTTGGATAAAAATGAAATTGAGAGATTTTCCCATACAAAGATCTTTATGTAAATAAAATAGATCACTAATGTGTATTAAATATAATTTAACATAAATAATGTATAAATAGATGAATTGATATAAAAATTCATTTCTCAAATAATCATAGAACAACATAAACAAGAAAGAGAATATCAACTCAAAGAACAGAAATTTGGTTAAGAAGTTCCCTTACCTCGTGTCCAACTTGAATAGATAATTCTTTAATCTCCTAAATAATAAATCAATGTTAATTTATACTTGCTTAAGAACATTTTACAAGTTTATTATTACTTTTATAGCACTTATTACCATTTTAGAAACATTATGTGACCCTTTAAGTTAATAACGTTCATTTTGTCGATATTTGGTACTTGAGTTAAAAATGGAAATCTTATAATTACATGTTGTTCATCTGGTAAATGGTTCATTATATGCAGAATAATATTCATGACTTATATATCATATATATATTATATATCCAGAATATAAATTTATTTATAATAGTACATTACATATGGATGTAAGAAATGAAATGCACCGTTCATGGAGACGGTAAGTCGTACGTACGCATGAATGATACTTTCATTTATATTTATTATTTTAATGGAATTGAAACATAATGATACATATATATATTATAAATCTAGTATAATAAATTATATATTATAATTAACTCCATCTTTTATACATCTCACATAAGGCATTAACGAATCACATCATTTTGAGTGGGCGGTAGTCCGCATTTCCTCAAATGAGATTATCGTATTTAACCACTATGGAAACCATAAAGGCATGATATAATTGGGATGTAAAGAATCATAAAGAAATAATAAACAGAATATATATCAAATATAAATACAGTTCCATCATAATGGCCACCATGAGAGGCGGTAGGTGAAAATCGAACAATCATCATTTCGTGAGGTGTTAGTTTTCCATCCACAGAAACATTATGTTTTTCATCCATTAAATGGAGGTGTGTGTAAGTGTAGTAATAATACTTCTCCTAAAAACATCATAGTATATTCAGGATACTGGTGTTTTTCCAAAAGAAAGTATTAAGAATATTTGAGGGGTTGGAGAAGTAGAATAAAAGAAAACAATTTAAGAGAACCTGTTGTCTTTAATTTGGGTAGCTTCCTTTGGGTTGAACCAAATGGAATTCTTGGAGTGCCTTCTGCCTATGGTAAGGCTTCTAGGGGGAGTATAGGTATGTACGGAGATCAATTGGGCAGAGTTTTGATGAGAGAAATGGCATGAGAGGTGTGAAAAAGTTGATATAAATGGTCTCCTTTTATATGGTGAAAGAGGGGCTCTTTTGGAAGGTGTGAAAATAATATTTTATTATAAAATTATCTTCAATTTTAAAAGGTCGAAAAATAATTAAAGATTAATATAAAATGACTCATGGTCGAAATAAAATGATCCATTCATAATTGGACATGTTTTGGATAATATTTTAATCATTATAATCCTATTTATCTAAATCATATATTAATGCGGTAAGTACTGCATCATTATTGTTTCATGAATAATATAATTTATTTTATGTCTAAAAATTATTAAAAAAATACCATAATGTAGTAAATCTATTTATCTTTCCAATTTATATTTATTGTCGAAAATTTAATTTATATAACCCCTTTTAAAAATTAATTACTAAAAGATTTTTGTTAATGTGAATTTTGTCTTTACATTAAATTAAATAATCCAAATTGTCATTATCACTACAAAGTGGCTCAATGGGGTCCCAAAATCGACCCAAGGATGCCCATGGTCGCCCACTACTCATAAAATAAGGTAATGACAAGTGTTAAGATACTTTGGAATTATTATAATATTCTTTTATCCTTGAATTACCCTATTTACCTTTAACCGCATTAAATAATAGTCAAAAGTTACTATTCACCAATTATTATTTTCATCTTTTTGAACCATATTTTACTTCTTGATAACAACCATGTATGTCGGATTTATGATATTCAATTCACAGAAGTGGTAAAATTTCATTTAAATTAAAGAGTTAGTTTTTTTAACTACAACTAAGTGGTTTCACTATTCATCCAAAATTGATGTTTTTCAGAAAAATACCAAAAATTCAGCCTAAAATATATTTGATATTATGAATTAAAGAATGAGGTCTTTTTTCTGAATTCAAAATATAGAAGTGGCATTAATTAATTTTAAAAGTAACTCCCATTATCAAAAAAATAGCCTCTTTTTATGAAACAATAACTATCAAAAGATGAGCTCCTGTTTATGTCCAATTTCAAAGTGAAATTAATTCCAATGACCAAAATTAGATTAAATGGTAAAAAAATATTCAAATCACACTTTAAAACAAATTAATAATATAATCTTACAATATAAATTATTGTGATGAAAAAAGTTATTTTTAATTATAATCTAGTGTGTTTTTACTATTCATTAAAATATGAAAGTTATCAGAATAATTTGAAAAATTTATCCATATTAAATTTTTGTATCTTGATTCCAAATAAGAAATTTATTTTTTCAAATTTAACTTATAAATGTGTCAAAAAATAGATTTAAAATGGGTGTGCCATCAAAAGGCTGCAAAAATGCAATTTTTTAAAAATACTTATTTTACCAGAAAAATTTATTTTGTTCTTATAACTTGTTCTAGAAAATATGTATTATGAAAAATAATGTTATAAAATTCATAATTTAGTTAATATTATTCATAACTGCTAGTCCATAATAATATTATAATGATATATCGTTGTTTAGTGAAACCCAATATTGTGTTCAACACACGCTATCGAGAAAGGACGTGATGGCGTGTAATGCAAGCGAAGTCAGGGTTGCGTGTACTATAAGACTAAATTTTTTTCATATAATAGATTCCTACCATATTTCATTTATACATTATATATATATACACACACTCAAAGTTTTGTAGAATAAATACTATCAAACGAACTTGAAATTGTGTGTAACACGATCCAATACTAGTGTTGTGTATACTTCAAACTAATATATTATTGATTATGGCACAAGATAATCATGGGGTACCGTACAACAGAAGATATGAATGAAATATGAAATAATATATCTTATAAAATCTCAGGGTGTTACATTCTACCCCCCTTAAAAATGAATTTTTCCCTCCAAATTCACCGGGGTTATAAATGGTTTACTACTTGAATGTTTCTTTCATAGAAACCCACATCGTAAAAAGGAATACTAAAACATAATTTTAAAATGTAAAGTATGAAAAATAATGGTTACCCAAATTAACACATCACTGGGTTTCCACATTGGAGAACATAGGTGAAAATATGGATATGGAAGAGAAATATAACCATGATGTTCTGATGGAGAGTGGTAGAGGAAATGGCTATGAAAAATCCAACAATCAAAAAGCCATAAATTTGTGATGATTTAAGGTATCATCTGATTCATTATATATAAGGCTATTAGGACAACATTTTTGGTTTTCAAGATCATTTCCCTAAAGATGAAAAATAATTAAAGGAAATACTTACAAGATTTTGGTATAATCTCACTGTTGTTTGTTCCTTGAACAATTTCTACATCATCTCTTAAATAAATGAAATTGAATTTGTCATTCGTGAAGTGTTAGAAGATCATGTGATAGAATGATAGGTCATTCCATCTGTTTCTATCGCAAAAAGTTTATCACAATTTATTAAATATACATAAGTCCATCTATGCTAAGATTAATCATATATGATTCCAAAAATGGACTTATACTTCATCTATCATACCACTTAATAAAATAAAACTAGTTTCTACTAACCAAGGACCTCCTGCAGGCCAGTGGTAGGCGATAATGGTCTATCACACTTTGGTTGTGGGTTCGATTCCCATAGCCTTGTCCGACGCGACGGGTTGTCACTCATCCTGCAGGTTGTCCTTTTTCTAAAACTTCATTTTTATAACATTCCATCAATAATATCGAAAAAAGTTCTAGTCTTAAACAATACTAAATTTTGTCGAACATAATCCATTCCAATCTTTAGGCTTATCCAAAATACTTCTGTCCAATATCATAGTATAATGAAAACAATTACTATAAATGTCATCTTCCAAGAATGTGAATACAATCATTTATCCCCCATGTATCATACGATATACCTTGTTGGTCAAATTACAAACATTTTAATACCATAATCATGAATTCTCTTGAAAAATTAATACCCATTTAACCTTTCTGAAAACATGAATGCCATCAAAATTTAACACTTCCCACATACCAAAATCCGAAAATTTATATATACTCAAACCATGATATAACGTTGTCCTTATATAAGTCATGAGCTCATTTCATAATTTTTCTTTATCCATTCATTATGCACATATCATCTTCTTTAAAAAAATATTTCAATCACTTTTCTTGGTTATTGATACCATAAAATTATTGAAAACCACAATAGACCAATAAATATTCCAATATCCCAAGATAAAATATTCAACATTATTTTGGAATCCCATTACATAAACACTTAATCATTCCACCAAATCATTTTTATATTCAACATTGCCAATAGTGATTTCATGTGACTTCCCTTTGTCTTTTTCCTTAAGTGTTTTCTCATGTCGATCATCATTAACACTTGGATTAGGTCATTGATTATCATAATGCCCCATTTCCTTGCACTTGAAGCATTGAAGAGTAGGTGGAGCGTTCTATGTAGTAATTACTCTATTTACATCATTACCTACATTTTTCCCATTACTTGACACTCAACTGCTCAATGACCTTCGTTTCCAGACATAAAACATTTTCCAGTAGCTTTTATGCACTCTCCACCATTCTTCATTCCACACTTTGAGCATAAACAAACATTCGTCTTCTTTTCACCATTATTCTAAGACATCTCATTCAACTCCATATTTCATTTCATGAAAACCCCATTAGATGGATATTTAACACCAACTTCAATTTCTACCTTGATATCACAACGCACAATTTCATCATTGCTACTGAAGTCTCTTATTGTTAATTCCCTTAGTAGATATGGATTGAATCCACGGAAGATTCGATCAACTTTACTTTCAGGTTGGATAATAATGCCAGATTAATTCCATTAAAGACTTGTAAAATTAACTTCATATATACCAAAAGATTCATTATTCTATTTCATAAGCTCAAGGAAATCTATTTCCATCTTTTTTTGAAGAATACGCGGGAAGTACTTATTGAAGGATAAGGTCTTGAACTCATCCTATTCCATGGAGTCAATTTCACCCTGGGGCCATGTATTTTTAATTAGATTCCACGAATAGTCTACTTCACCATCTAAATGGTATATAATCAAGGTAATGATCCATTTTTCGGCAAAAAGTGGATCAGAAGATCCACTGATAGAAGGTGGATGTTTCCTCAAGAAGGAATCAATAGAATATTGTGCCTTTCTCTTCTCATTTGGATTCCCTAAATGATTCATAGCTTGTGTAAGTATAAAAATAAAATTTTTCACTCCATCTCCCATAACATTGGTTTGTTCAAGAGGACAATCATTGTATTTCCATTTACATTGATCAACAAAGTTCCTTCAGGTTCATGCCATGGTCTAAAACCCAAAAAAAATCGTGTGAGAGGAAAAAATCATGCTAGGGAAAACAACATAATAATGGGGGAGTACCTTCATTGTATAACATCTTAGGATTAATTCTACGATTTTTACCATAATACTAGGACTATACCTATAATTATACTTAACCTTAGGGAAATCCCTAGACATAACTTCGAAATATTTCTAGGGATCTCACTAATGTTTTTGCATCCAAGTTTCCAAAGGTTAACTAAACCTTTATCTGATACCAACTATAGCAGTCTAGAATTCCATATAGTGGACTATAATTGATACATATCAGGGCACTCCATGGGCAGATACTCCCCCTGGTCGGGACACACCACCATCCCCAGTGGCAGCCATTTCCTCATGAAGCCCTTGTGAGGAGAGCCATGCTTCGTCCAACACTCATATGTGAGAGTTTCCAAGGATCAGATTCATTTCTACCTCCATTGCCTCTGATAACAATTGTAGAGAACCAAATATTGGAATAAATGGACTGTACATTACTTTTGTTGAAAATCTAATACATAACAAAAGCCAATAGTCAAGGACCGTAATAGTTTAATGTCTTTGGAATCTCGGAACATAATCTGCTAATTGTGGTGAAACATCTTCAACATCTCCCATAAAGATATTCCCCTTTTGTTTTCATACCTAAAAACATTATTTAAAACCTTTGGAAAAGAAAGCATATAATGTTTGAGCTCAAATTATCAATAAGGGTAAACTTAGATAACATAAGACAATCCGTAAACATTTGAATGCAAAAACTTGAGCATAAAATCTAAACATCAAAATCTTTAGCAAATAAATAAATCTTGGAAGTATGTAAGGCATATATCATAATGAAACATCAATCATCATAAAATATAATGGGAATAAATCATATAATTGTGGAAAACCATTAACCACATGATATGATTTCCACAGTATCCAAGGCATTGCTGCTAAGACCTTCTTAGTGGACAAAGTCCCTTACTGAACCAGGATTACTTGCAGCTGTAGCCCTGTATTACAGAACCGGATTTACTTTTCGTTCCATCCATGTCTATCTCATGACATATAAATATTTACCCAATGAATTTGAGGGATATATAGGTCTTGAACATCTCATAATGAAATCATTCTTACTTTTTTCACAACATGAACATAATTCATTCATCATTACCCAAAGAATAAAATGGGTTTCATAAACATCAACCCATCATAACATAATTGATATAAAAAATGGAAATAAATTCATCATAAGAAAATTTAAACCATGTAAATAATAGAGACATTATACTTGAAACATACACATAAGAAATAATTTCATCTTATATGGAAAATGGTTTTGATAAAACACTTGAAATAAATTCTTGAGGAAAATATAATTTCTTCTTCAAAATCATTTTTCTTTTAATAAAATTTGATGCAATTTTAAAAGAAATGTATTCTATTGAAAATATTCATGAAATATTTTATAGTAATCTTCATGAAAATTATATGTTATGAAACCGTAAAAATATGTTCATTCCGTATAAGTTAAAAATAGATTCTTCTCATACATTGGCTGGAAAAGTCAATAAGTACCTCGTACTAAAAATGACAAAAGATTCCTTTCATATATTTTACTCCCCAAAGGGTAAAATTGGATTTAAAAAATTTTAGTTGGATAGAAAAAATATTACATATTGAGGAAAAATGGATGTGGATGATAAATATTCCCTAGTAAATTCTGAAGTATAAACAATTTCGGATAAAAATGAGCTTGCATGATTTTCCCTTACAAAGATATTTTTTGTAAATAAAATATATCACTTATAAGTATTCACTATAATTTCACACAAATAATGTATAAATACATTATAATATATAAAAATTCATTTCTCACATAATCAATGAACGACATAAACAAGAACGAAAAGATCAACCCAATGAACGGAAATCAGGTTAAGAAGTTCCCTTACCTCATGTCCGACTTGACTCAATCCTTCTTTAATCTCTTTAATAATAAACCAAAGTTAATTTATAATTTCTAAAAAAAAATTTTATGGTTTATTATTCATTTTATATCACTTATTACCATGTTATAACCATTAAGTAACCATTTAAGTTAACAACATTCGTTTTGCCGATATTTGGTACTTGAGTCAAAAATGGACTTCTTATAATTACATGTTGATCATGTGGTAAATGATTCATTATATCCAGAATTATATTCATTATTTATATATCATATATATCTTATATATCCAGAATATACATGTATTTAAAATAGTTCATTACATATGGAGGTAAGAAATGAAATGCACCGATCATGGAGACGGTAAGCCGTACGTACGCATGAATGCTACTTTCATTTATATTTCATATTTTAATAGAATTTTAACATAATTATACAAAGTTATATTATAATTACAGTATAATATCATATATAATATCATTAACTCCATCTTTTATACATCCCACATAAGACATTAACGAATCACATCACTTTGAGGGGGTGGTAGTCCACACTTCCTCAAATGAGATTATCGTATTTAACCACTATGGAAACCAAAAAGGCTTGATATAATTGGGAATTAAAGATGAATAAGGAAATAATAAACATAATTTATATCATATATAAATACAGTTCCATCATAATAGCCATCGTGAGAGGTTGTTGGTGAAAATCAAACAATCATCATTTCGTGAGGCGTTAGTTTTCCTTCCACAGAAACATTATGTTCTTCATCAATTATATGGAGGTGTGTGTAAGTGTCGTTCGAATACATCTAATAATAACATACTATTATATTGAGGATACTGGGTTTTTTAAAAATAAAGGATTAAAAGAGTTTAGGGGTTGGAAAGTAGAATAAAAGAAAATAATTTATGAGAAACAGTTACTTTTAATTTGGGTTACTTGCTTTGGTTTAAAACAAAACGACATATTGGAGTGCCATCTACCTAAGGTAAGGCCTATAATGGGAGTAGAGATATTTAGGGAGATTAATTGGGCAGAGGTTGAAAGATCCAAATCGCTTTTAAGGTGTGAGAAATTGGATATAAATGGTCTCCTTTTATAAGGGGGGGAGGGGCTCTTTTGGAAAGTGTGAAAATATTATTTTATTATAAACATATATTCGGATTCAAAAGGTCCAAAAATCATTAAATATTAATATAAGAAGACTTATAGTCTAAATTAAATCATCCATTCAAAATTGGTCATTATTGGATAATATTTTAATTATTATAATCTTATTTATTTAAATTATTTATTAATGAGGTAAATATTGCATCATTATGGTGTCATAAATAATTTAATTTATTTGACGTATAAAAATTTTATAAAAATACCATCATGTAAAAAAATATTTTTATCTTTTTAATTAATATTTATAGTCGAAAATATAATTTATTTAACCCATTGTAAGAATTAATTACTAAATGATTTTTGTGAATATCAATTTTGTCTTTACATTAAATTAATTAACCCAAATTGCCATTATCACTACCATGTGGCTCAATGGGATCCTAAAATCTACCCAAGGATGCCCATGGTCGGCCACTACACATTCTATAAGGTTAGGACAAGTGTTAAGGTAATTTTAAATTATTATAATATTCTTTTATCCTAGAAATACCCTATTTACCTTAAATCACGGTAAATAATAGTCAAAAGATACTATTCACAAAAAATTATTTTCATCTTATTGAACCACATTTTACTTCTTGATAACAACCAAATATTTCGGATTTTTGAAATTAAATGCACAAAAGTTGTAAAATTACATTTAAATGAAAGAGTCATATTTTTATAACTACAACTAAGTGGTTTCACTATTCATCAACAATTGAAGTTTTTCAGAAAAATACCAAAAATTCAGACTAAGAAATATTTGATATTATGAATTAAAAAATGACTTCTACTTTTCCAAATTCAAATTATTGAAGTGGCATTAATTAATTTTAAAAGTAATTACCATTATCAATACAAATAGTGTGTTTTTAAGAAATAATAACTATCAAAAGATTGGCACCTGTTTATGTTCAATTTCAATGTGAAATTAATTCCAATGAACAACATTGGATTAAATTGTAAAACTATATTCTAATTACACTTTAAAACCAATTAAAAAGATAATCTTACCATATAAATTATTGTGATGAAAAAAGTTGTTTTTAATTAAAATATAGTGTTCTTTTTCTATTCATTAAAATATGAAAATTTTATGCAAATTAACTGTTTATATACTCATTCCAAATAATAATTTTATTTTTTCAAATTGAACTTATGAACATTTCAAAGACTATATTTAAAATTGGTGTGCCATCCAAAGGCGGCAAAACTGAATTTTTTGAAAAATAATTATTTTAGCTGAAAAATTTATTTTGTTCTTATACCATGTTCTATAAAAATATGTAAGATGAATAATAATGTTATAAAATTAAAAATTTAGTTAATACTATTCTTAACATCTAGTCCATAAAAATATTATAACAATATATCGTTTTTTAGTGAAACCCGATATTGTGTTCAACACATGCTATCGAGGAAGGTCGTGTTTGCGTGTAATACAAGCCATGTCAGGGATGCGTGTAATGAAAGACACCTTTGTTTTTGCGTATAATAGAATCCAACCATATTTCAGTTATACATTAAATAAGTAAATAAATATATATATATATATACACTCAAAGTTGCATAGAATAACTACTATAAAATTAACATGAAATTGTGTGTAACATGATCCAAGAATAGTGTTGCGTATACTGCAAGATAATACATTGTTGAGTATAGCGCAAAATGATCATGGTGTAGCGTACAACAGAAGATATGAAATAAATTAAAAATATTATATCTTATAAAATCTCTGGGTTTTACAAAATTACTCTAATAAATTGTACATTTTCTGACTAGAAGTCACGAAAAGGGTTATGAAGATCTAAAAATTATTTACGGTTAGGATTATGACACATAAAAATGGGTATTATCAAATGTATGTAGAGATAGAAATATCAATGCTATCCATAATCATGTTGTGTCTTGGTCCTGAATTGAAATATTGGAATTCACAACGTATCACATAAGGATGGGAATCAAGCCATACGTAGTTTTTGAAATACAGTTTAACATCATGTGGGACGAGAGTGTGGGAGATCTTAGTTTAGGGTCATAGAGCTCAGACCATAATAATGAATACATAGTGTGTGTTTTCATAGGAACTTTTCAGTCAGGGGACTGAAAGTGGAATTTGTGGATAGGCCCACAAGACTTGGGGCTGGATTCAAGGGAAACTCAAACGTTCCTACGTATCCCATAAGGATGGGAATCAGTCCCACATAGTTCTAGAAATATCCTATGTACAGATTTTGTTTATACAAGTTAAGGGAAAAAAGGGGACTTTAGTGCAATGATGGTTTGACCCAAGATAAAATGTTTGGGCATTTCCATGAATGTATGTAGTCTTTAGACTATGACATGATTGGAATTCAATGTAAATTATGATTCCCTATTAGGTGAGGGTATCAAATAATGTTGTAGTTTATTTTTATACAGGACAAAACTGATGTAAAATTTAACGTCATATCACAAGGACAATGGTGAACCTATGTGACGAGATTGATTCTAGTGGTGGATTCACGAATCAACGTCTTATGAGACAAAGGTGAACAGATGTGAAGAGATTGGTCTTCAGCTTGAACTATGGGAGGTTGCTGACATACCCATCCCAGAAGGCAACGATCAAAGTCTGTATAGTTCTATTAAATAATTAATTAGTGATCAAGTTGTTCTTGAGGGAAATGAACTTAACGATGGTGTTGGTAATTATGCATGGTTAGTATCCCAGAGAGGGTGTTATGGTTGAAGCTTACTCTAAACTCATGTGAGTCATACTCGGTGTGAGAAACAAGAGCAAACAACAACCCGCACAATGTACAGTTTAATGTTATGTAGGACATATGAAGGGATTATGCAGTTTAATGTCTTGTAGTGAGGACTATTGGTGTTTCACAGTTTAGTTTCGTGTAACAAGGACAAAATACAGTTTAACGTCATTTAGGACATATTAAGGGACTTCTGTACAGTTTAGAGTCAGGGAGCTTGGACGATGGGCCCAATACAGTTTAATGTCATGTTGGACGTATGTGGGATGCAAATAGTTTAAGGTCATATTCATGGACCATTGGATATACAGTTTAACATCATATTGGACACAATAAATACAAATAGTTTAAGGTCATAAGTATGGACTGAGGATGATGTATTTTGTGTTTATAAAAAATACTTCTTCAGAAATTTAGCATTGGTTGGAGTAGTGATGAGTTCATTATCCATTGAGATTAAAGAATATGCTCCATTATAGTAGAACTTATGTATTGATTAAGGTCCTTCCCCTTTTGGTTCAATCGTGGGAGGTTTGTTTCCTATTATCATTGGAGTTCTGAGAACCAATACCAATTCTCCCTGAACTAATGAACGAAGATGAACCTTTTTGTTGAATGCTCATGATTTTTGATTCTGATAGAATTCCAAGTGATGCAGGGTGCACAATCATTTATCATCTAATAATTACCATTCATCCAATCGCTTTTCAGATTGTCCATCTGTAGATGAATGATCAAAAATGGATACTCTATGTGAAGTTAGTTGAACATTAATGGGAAAGGCTGCATCCATTCCATATACCAGTGAATATTGAGATGATCGCGCTGCAGTGCGGGTGGTGGTCCGATAATATCATAAAGCATGAAAGAGTTATTCAGGACATGAATTATTATCTTTATCAACCATATTTTTCATTATGGTTGAAAAAGTTTTGTTTAAGCATTCTATCTGGCCATTGGCCACTACATGATACAGAGATGAATGATTGGATTTGATGTTGTATTCTGGATACAGCTTCTTCACCTCAGATGAACAGAAGTTGGTGCCATTGTCCGTCAATATGGAATGAGGGATACCAAATCTGGTAATGTTCTTATACTTTAGGAAGATAAATTTGCTTTTAGAACTATCTTCATTGAGAGGTATTGCCTCTGCCCATTTGGAAAAACAATCAATAGTAGTAAGAATATACTTAAACTGCTTAGTTGTAGCTGAAGGGTATGGTCCCACCACATCCATTCCCCATGTGGAAAATGGCCACGAGTATTTAGCTGTATGAATAAACTCTGGTGGTTGATTAATGAATATGGTACATACATGGCAAGAATGACACTTCTTTGTGAAATCAACACAATCTTGTATCATTGAATCTCCACCATCAATGCATCTGAAGAGAACTCCGTCAAAACCATGATTATAGAGAATTTTCTCTAGGTGATTTGTGCCGTCATAAAGAGTAAAATTGACTACATGTCATCAGACTTGTTCTTTCCCAGTTCTATCAGGTCGAAGTGTTCCATTTTGAATGTATTCCCTGAAATATGTCATCCATCCTGTAGCATAACCATATGGATCAGAGATGGGACTAATTTCATTGATTTCCTATGTTCTGTATTGAACATAATGTGAAATAGTATTACAGTGGGCAATACTGATGGTTGTCTCGTCCCGATTTGGATCTTCCAGAGCTATATCTTTATTAGCTAGTGAATCATCATGGGCATTTTCTGATCGCGGGACATAAGAAAATGTTAGTTCCATAGTAAATGACTCCATTAACTCTCGCACGTAATCATATAAATGGATTAGATATTCATTTCTATTGGTATAATCCCCATTGACTTGTTTGATTACCAGGCCTGAATCACCTTTCACCATTATGTGATTCACCTATGCTTAAAGCACCAACTCCAATCATGTAATAAGAGAATTTTATTTTTATTCATTATTTGTCCCCGCCTCCCAATAATGAGAGGGAATAGGGTAGCACTACCTTTTCCGGAGAAACGACAACAATTCCTAACCCAACTTTGTTTAATTTAGGATCTCCCATTTTATTCCGTGTTGGACTTCTGGAAGAACCATCAAAGTACATTTCCAATTTTTGAAGACTATCTTGAATAGATAAGACATCCTCATCAGGAAGTTAAATATCTGAAGACTTATCTTCTACTGAAGGATGTTCAGCAAAGAAATCAGCCAGAGCTTGTCCCTTTATTTCTTTTTGAGACACATACTGAATATCAAATTGTTGCAAAATAACTTCCCATCTTTACAGACGTCCTATAAACATTGGAAGACTAAGGATGAATTTTAGCGGGTTGTTTTGAGATACCAATTGGACCTCGTGATGTTGAAGGTAGTGTCTCAACGTCTGAGCTACAAAAATTAATGCTAGGAATCACTTCTCAATATGTGAATATCGGGTTTCTAGTTCAAGCATAGTCCGATTGAGATAGTAGAGACTGTTTTCATTCTTAGCGTCATTCAAGAAAGGAACCCAATGATCTCCCTAAAGCTATCACATATAGGATAAGTGGCCTTCATTCAATAGGTGGCATTAATAATGGTGGACTCATGGGATACTTTATGAGAACATTTAATGCTTCTTGACATTCTTTAGTCCACTGGTAAGGGACTCCCTTCTTCATCAATTTGGTGAAGGGTAATCTTTTCCCTTCCAAATTGGTGATGAAACGCTAAATATAGGATAAGTGTCCTTGAAGTCCTCTCAATTAATTCTAATTTATCGGAGGTGACATACCAAGGATTGACTTTGTCTTCTCATGATCAACATTGATACCACGATGGCGTACAACAAAGCCGAGAAATTTTCCTGAGGTTACCCCAAAAGAACATTTTATGGGGTTCATCTTCAAATTATGTTGTCAAAGTTTGAGGAATATGATTTCAAAATCATCCAAATGATTAGAAATCTTCATGGATTTAACCACCATATCATCCACATAACATTCAACAAACATCACTAATTGTTTTTTGAAAATACGATGCATGGAACACTAATATGTTGAACTTGAATTCTATAGGACAAAGGGAATTACCCAACAGCAAAACACACCATGAGGGGATCTGAAGGCTGTAGATTCCTCATCTTTTGGAGCCATTAGGATTTCATTATACCCAGAATATCCATCCATGAAGGAAAGTTATTCATAGCTAGAAGTTGCATCAATTACGAGTTCTGTGATTGAAACTGGAAAAGCATCCTTGGGAAAATGCCAATTAAGTTCTCTAAAATGAATGAAAACATTAATTTGTCTATTTTTCATTATTACTAGGGACAATATTAGCCAACCATTTGGGATATTGAACTTCAATGATGATTTTATCTTTGACAAGCTTATCCACCTCAACTTCAATTTTGGAAGCACATGTTTGGTGTGTTATTCTTGAGGATTTCTTGAATCCATGATGTTCTTCTAGAAAACCCAGATAATGGGTAGCAACATCAGGATCATGCCTTGGAGTCTCTATATTTATCCAAGAAAATATATCTCATTTTTTCTTCAAAAATGAAATATACATTTCTTGCTCTTCATGAGTCATGGCCACACTAATTAAAGTGAGGTGTGGATCTACTTTTGTACCCAGATTTATTTCTCTGAGTTCATCCACAGTGGTAGTGATACCCTCTTCAAATGTTGGAGGAGTATTCCTGAGATCTTCCTCTTCTTCCTCAACATGTGTTATTTCATCTTATTCTACTTGCATAGTAGATGATGAAGAAAAATTTTTATGATTAGAAGAGATGTAAAAATTTGAACATCTTGAAGAAAAATCTTCCATTTCCGACCCGATTGACGATGAATGATCTTTCATTGGTAATAAAGAGGAGATAATGGATTGAGAATTGACATCATCGTTCCCCTCTGACATTGCTATAACTTCTTATGGCCTGGTTGGAGAAGTATAGACTTGCAGAATTTTAGAAGATGAAATGAAGACATCCCCATTTGAGATTTGATCATTACTTAGTGAATAACCATATTCTCTCATGATGTCTGGCTTGATTGTCGTAATTGACAATATGGAAGTTTTCATAAGATTATTTTAATTTGGGTCTATCTTGTCAATTTTACTAATAGGATAAACATAATCTATACTCACATGTGTAAATGGATTTACTGGAATCTTTTCCAAACCAAATGGGGCATTAACCTTCGAAACCTCCCTTGTTGGGTATTTCTCCTTTCCCTTCATGTTATAGAATTCTACCTCAATGTATTGAGATTCACATGTCTTTAATGGGGCTTTATTAACATAAAATTTCCCAATTGTACCATCGAAACAATATTTGAGACATTGATGATATGATGAAGGGATAACCACGTGTCGATGTAGACAGGGTCTTCCAAGAAATATGTTGAAGGCTGTATCGTGATCAACCAATGTTAAATCCTAATTGGATACAAGATCTCCAAACTATGTTTTGAGTGTAATCTCTCCCAGTGGTTCTTGTTCTTTTTTATCATACCCTTGCAACGTCAAAGTAGAAGGATATAAATCAGATTCCATGAGGCCCAATCGACTAAGTGTACGAATGGGGATGAGGTTGACTCTTGAACCATTATCAATGAAAACACTTCAGAAGTCTACACCGTTAACCTTTCCAGATATGTACAAAGGTATAATATGACCATTCATGACATCATATTCATATTCATCTATGAAAGATATCACTGCATGGAATTCTATAGTATTTTTCTCTACATGGTAGACTTCAGCTGCAACTATTTCAGTTTCAAACTCCTCAGGACTTGACAATGCCTCATTTAGTGCCTACCAAAAATCCATTGACAAATTCAAGGCATCAATAATTGATAACTTGGCCAGTACATGGCCCAGGTGTTTCAATACATTATATTTTGGATCCAATGTTTGCCATTTCCAAAAAAGAACACGTGGGTTCGCTGGTGCCATAGATGTTGATGCTTTGGATGTAGATGCTTCTTGTATCGAGGTAGGAGTTGGAAATACATATGTCTTTGGAATATTAGACCGATTATGCATATTTACTTGCTGATAGAAAGAAGATGGAACCACTAACCGATCCTCCAGATTAATTATTCTAGGACTGAGTCTGCTATTGGTAGAAGAATTTGCTTCTTCTTGTTGAGCTCATTGAAGGGATCTGCCACGAGTTTCTACTGCATACATAGTTCTGGAAGGGGTAGAATTGTAATATTGGATTTTGGGATATCCACGTCTTCCTCTGTATCTCAAGCCTCTGTAACTCCCTCTAATACCTCTGTTTGATATAGGATACTCAGGCTCATCAAAATCAAAACTACGACTAGAATAAGGATCTGTTATGTGAATCATGATAACATAAGAAAAGATCAACTCTTAATTCGATGAAGACTCTCCCTGATTAGCCGACCATGGCTATACCAATTGTTGGGGTGGTGACCGTGTCTTCGAATTAGATGGCATAAAATATTCAAGTGTCAAAGACATATTGGGATTTGACATGATTTAATTTTATTCTGATGGCTCTTCTATCATTGAATTATGACTTTTCATTGAGGATTTTCCCTCTGATGAAGAGGGTTTTTCTGTGGAATTCATAGCTGAAAACATAATTGGTTTCTTCAATTGCATTTTCAAAATGGCATGAGTTCGGTTGATCCTCTTTCTAACCATCCAATCATCATACTTCTGTGCATTTTTTTTTGACTTCCTGCCACTCAACTTATTCCTCTGGATTTTTAGCAGTAACACATGCTACCTGAGTTGAAGAAACATTCAATTTGACTTATCCTGAGTCGACCATTTTTTGCAGGAGGTCCTTGAAGACAAAACACTCTTAAATGAGATTCCACATTATTTTATGAAATGGATTGTAGTGGGGACGGTCTTCATCTACTTTATTTTTTGGCCTCTTGGACCTTGGAAATCGAACCAAATTTTTTTCCAGAGCCAAAATGAAGTAGCCAAGAACTTGTTCATTTCGGAAAGAGTAAAATTTTATTTTCAAATCCTCAAATTTTTTTCATATTTGATCTCTTTGATCATCTTGAAAAAATGGCCTCTGTTGTTGACTCTCAAGAGGTGGAGTCCTTCGTGATGATGATGGTTTTGAAGTAGAAGTAGGTACAGGTGCTTGTTTAAGCATAACTGTAGCAGTCTCTGCATTACCCATTTTCCTTTATAGAGTTGATGGAATTAAACAAGCTTTATCCTGACTCTTCATAAGATAATATTCAATCTTTTGAGCAATTGAAGTAAGGTCTCAAAACCCTCCTGGGTATTTCACAGGGACCAACAGTGTGGGAAACTCATCAAGAAAATTTTCTACACAGATTGTCAAAAATTCCTCTCCAGGGAGTGCTAAGCCTAAGGAATATGTTAATCCTTTCATCGAGATGTGAAATCTGAAACTCTTTCATTATCCCTCTTCTTATAGTTTGTAAGTTAAAAAATTGTTGTATTTGGAAAAGTTTAATTGAATTGAATAAGGAATCGTTGGCGGAGATCCTCCCACCTGGTAATTGATCGGGAATTCATGATTGTATACCTTACAAAGGTAGGCCCTTGTAATGACTGTAAAAAACACCTGATCTTAACCGCTTCTTGTTGCTGTGGGGTTCCCATCATAGGATCACAACAAGAAAAAAAAATGTGTTATGTGTTTCCATGGATCTCTAGAACCATTAAAGATTGGGAATGTGGTACTTTGAAAATTTGATGGGGGAGGAATTGAATCAACCCATTCATGGTAATCCCTATTTTCTGGATGATTTTGAGCACGCTTTCTCCCCATAGCTTCCAATAGAGCTATTAATGACTCAATATTATTTATTAACATTTTAGAAACATCCGGTTGAGCTTGGACCCGAACAGGTGCAATAACTAGAGCTTGGAAAAATGTGGTGGCTGGTACTGCAACTGATGGTAGCACCACTGATTGTTGTTGCACCTGACCTGTAGGATTAGACCTATGTGGGTGTACTAATAAAGGAGGATATTCTTGATCCATCTCAATTGTCACAAAAAAACTCCATTGGGAGACTAACTTCAACATGCTTTGGAGGAAGACTACCCTAAAATAGTTCTGCATTCATCCTCCTGAATTCCTTCCTTTCATCCTCTTGTTGTGAAAATATTTGAACTAGGGAGGGCGATTGGCCTTCTCTAGATGAAGGGTATGTAACCTGATTATTTCCATTCCCATTTCTATATCCCTTTAGGAGAGGGGGAAGTGGGTTATTTGAAGGATTATGGGTAATCCTTTGATTTCGTGTACGCACACCTTCTTCATTTGTGTCTGCGTGTACAACTTCTTGAGGAGGCGTTTACTCATATAATCCCTCTGAGTGGGACTAATCTGATGGATCTGAAAAAATATTATTGATGACATTAATTGATTCATAATTCATTGAATCCCTTCTATCATCATTTATTGTGATAATTACTTTTTCTATGTCTAGGATGAGACATTGCCTTTTGTCGATTTGATCCTTCAGGAACTTATCAACGAACCGTAATTTGGAGAGAATATCCTTATAAAATGACTCTCTGTTCCTCTTGGGGATTCTTCCCTAATCGAGAGAAGGCTGAATTTCTTTGAGGAAGAAACTTAGGATTTGAGAAAGTCCCCAGTCCGGTGGAGTGGGATAGTTCCTACTCACCTCTTCAAGTCCTATTTGTTGATTCTGAGGGTTGGGTTAAAAGAGTTCCCAATCTGGCAAGCTGGGGTGGTTCTTGAAATTCTATATCTGAGACTTTCATAAAATCTTTCTTTACCTTTCGGAAATTAGTCCAGAAATTGGCTGGATTCATCAACCTGCATCCACTTTTATTACTCGTCTAAAAAAACCATTGGATGATTTCTGACACTTCTATCACATGATGATGTTTTTTCTCCAAACAAGAGTCCTATATAATATTATTGTTTTCTTGATGGTGGTGTAATTCATGAACTTTTTCTATGTATGCTTGATTTTGAGAAGAATTAGTTGAGGCCTGTTCTTGGGCAAGCCTTTGATTACAAACTATGCCAATTGACTTTGGCTGGCCATGGTTAATAACATTGCATGAGACCATTTTCGGTGGGCTTTGCTGACTAGAGAGAACAGTGAAATGTAGTCCTCTATGAATACCCCATCACCTGATTTGAATACTATATGGGGCATTAGCAATTAACTGGCGCAATCTTATTAATGCGCCAATGCATGAACAGTGAAGGGATCATTGCTGCTTTTCAGCCTTCGGATATCAAGAAACTGAGAGAGAGGCCAAGTCAATTTGTCATTGTAACCCTTCTATTATCATGAAATTGTTTTTATATTCATCATAAGATAATATTTTCTTTTTCAACTAACAACGAGTTTTCCATATGTTGAGACAAATAACATGAATTCCATCTTCCGTTAGCATCTATGGAATGTCATACTGAGAGTCAGCCGAAGGCCAAAAGATGACTAGCACTTCACCTTTCGCCAATTGTTTTCTCATATTTTGTACTTCTTATTTATCATTAAATAAATATTCTTCTACCAAATTAGACCAAATATGGTGCTTCCTTGTTGCTTTATCAAATTCAACAAGATTGGTAGAGAATTCACCGATTAAACTAGAAGATGAACAATGTAGGTGTGGTTCGGAAAATGACCTACACCCCGAGCTATCTTCTGATTGAGAAAGTATTTCACCTGCTAGTGGTAAAGAATCAGACATGACTGGCTCCACATTTTCAAGTGCCTCAATATAAGAGGTATTTCTCATCACTACATTGTCCATTGAAGCATTTTCTAGGCAATGTGAATTACTAATACGGAGTGGACTTTCACAACAAAATTAATCATCATTGGGAGGACCACCATGGTGGGTTATGGAAAAAGATGAAACATTTTTTCCATAGTATTATGGCCACATAGAGGGTTCCTGTGGCTCTCATCTGAAGATGAAACTTCGAGATTGACGGAATTGTCATTAAACAAGCCTTCATGAAGAAGTTCCTGACGAATTCCTTCGGAAATAATGTTCCCACTATTGGGAAATGAGGGAGTAAAATCTATAATTTCAAGTGATAATTACTTGAGGGCTTCAAGAACTCCAGCATCAAGAAAAGCCTTATTACATATTGGCTCTTGATTTCTTGACTATGTTGGGAGGGTCTTCTTCTTAGATGCCTTCTTACTCAATTTGGGAACCACATGATGATGAAAGTGGTCATTATGGGTTGGTGTATTTGCCTGATCAGTAGAAATGATCAGGTTAGGCTGATTATCTCCACTCAAATCAGGTGTATGTGCCTGACTTGGCTGTTTGTATGATATGGGGGAGTATTTCCTATAACCCTCTTGGACTAGAAAAGATGTGTGTGTCTATTATAGAGTGAACTGTTATTTTTCACTCCACCGGTAGGGATAGATTTATGTGTATATCCCTGAGATGCTGCTGAAGCTTTTATAATATCCTAGCAAGCATCCAGAATATGAGCATGGATTTGCTTATGCTCTTTCACCATTGAAATGATGTGTGTGGTGACTTCAGCTGTCGTAAAGGGGATATATGTCCATTCCGTGTTTGGATTAGTTGTATGTTCTTTCTCCTATCATCCTTTTCCTGTCAGTGAATTTGACAGTACTCATGTGTGGGGGGAGAGAGTTGAGTCTGCCTCTTGTTTTTTGCCGGAGCTTTCCGACTGACATCACCGAATGATACCAAACGAGACTGTTGGGAGGTTTGATCAATACTATCATGTGTATGTTCCTGTTGATTTCACTCTATCGAACGTGGTTGACGAGCTTCCTTCAATACTGATAGGTGAGGATGCTGGCAAGATTGAGGAGTGTAAGCAGGATTATGTGCATGTTTACTAGCTATCAACACAGTGGGTTGGCGTGCTTCATCGTATCTACTCAGACGATCATGCTGACTAGATGATGATTTATAAACAAGTGTATGTTTCTTCCTATAGTACTCCACTGAAATTTCTTGGTGGGATTGGCATGCTAATACCAGACGAGTCTGCTGGATAGCAGAATTAAAACGGATGGGAATGTGTTCCCGCTCGTTGTTTGCCACCATGTTAGGTTGGTGGAATTCTCCGGAGATGTCAGAGATGAAAACCTAATCACTGTTGACCAGATTTCGCCTCTGGTGGTTCTTCTTCCATTCTCGGGTTCCAGGAACCAGATCCGAATGTCTGGATACGATACCCTCATCATGTTGAGGGCGCACTACCGCATGAGTCTAGCGGAAATTATTGATTGGATCCATCGCGATTGACTCATGTCTATTTGAATTAAGTCCATGAGGAACCTTCTCATTCAGATCCCTAGAATATGGGTGGGAATGGTGCTTGCGTTCCGGGAAAAATGACCTAAAACGGTTGGAGATGGTAGTTGGAACCACCTGCTTCTTGATCACTGGTCGTCGCTGTCCGGATGACCAAGGTGAATTATTGACATGGAGGGCTTGTCGAGCGGCCTCTAGATTCGGAATAGTACCATTTTAATTGTATTACTTAACCAACACATTTGATACCCAACATTTATGATGCTGATTAGGTGATGTCTTCCTCAGGGAGGATGATGATTCAGCAGGACAGCAGCAGAGGCATTCACAGAAAAGGTATTCACAAGTGTGAACATTAGAGAAGCCATTTCTGTAAAACATACGATCTTGGAAAAGAATGCCTATTTGATATAGCAGACGCAATCAGGATAATTCCGGCCACTACATGTTTTGGATAAGCACATATTTTATTGATTGTCTTGTTGGCCATCTCATCGAGTTTAAATAGGGGTATAAAAAATAAGTAAAACATCATTTTAACTTGGTTAAGGATTCACGTGGGGTACACAATTTTTTTGTTTCCTCTGGAAATGGGGATGACCTCCTTGGTTTAAGGTTCAAACATTCAAATCGGTTTCTAACGGGTTTTTTTCGTAGAACCGGAAACATCCAATGGTTCTATATCCATTTAGACCTACATTCCAATGGTAGGTTCTAATCAGTTGTGAACTGATAAGACTTAAGAATTTTCATTGGTCGGGAGGATGGGTGGTCGGACTCTTCACAAATTTTTTGCATTGGATCCCTTATGACATGGAAGACCTTCATGATACTTCATCGTGGGACATTAAGTTAGTTGATGTATCGAATAATGGCTTGAGGAGTGGAACCTCTCAGAATCAAGTGTTCTTAGTACGGGAACACTGCTTCTAGTTGTACTAGAGGTGACTTCAATCCTATGTGGGTCATCATCTGATCTGGTGTGGGTTAGTGCTGAGCAATCCTGTGTGGGTAAGTGCATAGCGATCCTTTGTGTGTCATATCAAGATCCTATGTGGGTCGTCTTTAGATCCTGTGTGTGTCATCTTCAATCCTCTATGGATCAAAAAAAGTCCTTCTTGACAAATTAAGATGATCCATCTTATGACTAATCATTTATTTTCCCTTACATAAGATATAACTGGTGTGAGATTATTCTTTACCTTTGTGGTACTTACCTTCTTGGAATTCTATTGTGTGTAATTAACATTGGGGTAATTACATTTTTGGTATTCTAATATGTGGAATTACCTTTTTTGTACATACATTAATGGTATTCTTCTATGTGGATTTACCATTGTGGTACATACCTTCATGGTGTTAGCATTGTGGTATTCGTTCCGTCATTGAACAATTGTATCTCTGGATAAATATTTGGGCCATGTGTTTCCTCATGTATGAGATGGGTATATTTGATAACTTAGGTATATGTATTTGAATATACGTAAGTAGGGTTTATTTTGCTTTTTGGGCTTGTGGTTTATCCTTTGTTGATTCTGAGAGACCTTATGGGGTCTTAGGGTCCCTACTGAGTATTGTTATACTCACCCGTCACGGGCTATGCCGACACCCTGTTATGTTTTGTCCAGATGACGGACAATGCTGATCGAGGTCGAGGGTACCTGGATAGAAGGTTAATTGGAGCTAGAAATTAGGTCATACAATCCACATAGACAACCATTCGATAGTTGTACCTACCCTTGAGATATGATCCTTGAAAGGTGTTCACAGTAGATGTTTTTTTTACATGTACATTCCAGTTGGGCTTTTATTCTGGCCCCTTTACTTAATGTACACACCCTGTATTCTATATTGTTTACCTTGTGTTCATATCTTGCTGTGTTCATGGTTTTGGATAGTATACATGTTTAATGGAAATGCCTTACCGGTATTAGGGATATGCCTTTCAGGTGCTAGTCTCCGTCTCGTGGCCTAGGGAAGGTGGGCTTGGGGTAGTCACGTCATGGGCCCTAGGGGATGGGTCATGATAAATTGGTATCACAAGAGTTGTTTCTACCAATGAACATGTAATCTGATATTTTAATAGGAAATATTGTTATGTTTTATGAGTGTGGTTATTATTTTTGGGAATACAGTGTTCGTTCGGCAGCTGACGTATCCATACACTATGACCCTGGAATCTGATTTCTGACTCAGTACATGAAAAACTGATTGCATGTGTGTTTTTGAAATTTGTTCTTTTTGATCACTTTGTGTCAGCTCACCAGGTATAACTTAATGGCCGTGGTGCACCTGTATCATTTTAGGATGCCTCCATGAAGACAACCATCCAGGGTTAAAGGTAGAGTACACGATGACATCCCATCGAGCGACTGGGCTTTGATGCTTGGACACATTACGACATATGAACCACTGAGTGGTGTACCAGCAACATCACTGCCTGTTGGGAAGCTTATTCCACTAGCCCCAGCAGTAAATGGTGTACATTGTTTGAGCGCGTTGTGTGATTTTCAGCTATAGAGGTCCCCAGTTTTCAGGGAGAGATAGATCCACATGCATCTGAGGACTGGATGGAGGTCGTGTTTAGAGTTTTTTGACTAGTAGGACACCGACATATCTCATTGTGATACTTTCCACATGAATTCTTCTTGAATCAGTGGGACGATGGGGAACTATGATGCACTAGATTCAGGACAAGGTCACTCTTATTTAGTAAGACTTCGAGATCCCTTTCAGGAAAGATTTTGTCCCATCGACCTTATGCTCAGTGCGTATACAAGAGCGTCTCCACTTACAGCAGGGAAGCAAGACAATGTCTCATTATTCATATAGGTTCATTGACCTATCATGCTACTCCACTGACATGGTGTGTGACCCTTTATTCAGGTCCTAGACCATCGATCAGGGGTTGATATGGGAGATTAGAGCTTCGATGATTTCTCTAAGCATCCCGACCTTGGAGGGGGTTTTAGTAAGTGCACTCTTAGTATAGATCATCCTTACTGAGCAGTCACCGGCAACGTGGACCACCACCGGAAGTTACACAGGTGAGTCATCTGCAACTGGAAGTAGACAGATGACATAGTGGTCCTAGGGGACAAGACCAAAATTTGGATGAATAGAGGACACATGGTCGGTTGTGCGGGGCTCTCAAGACACATCAGGAGAGGCGAGTAGTAGGCAGTGTTACTCATGTGGCGAGAAATGTATCATGGCTCACGACTGCCCAACCCACCGTATGGATGACCGACAGAAGGTAGATGGACCACCTAGGAATAGGTAAAGATTAGTTTGAGGAGGTCTTTTGGAAGTAGACGGACAATTAAGAGGACCTGGTCATCTAGCAGGCGGTGGGCGACAATTCGAGTTTATACCACCACCACCAGGTGGTCCACCCCGACCACAGAGAGTAGGTGGACAAGAATGTGCTCATCACCAGTCCGTTGAGTCCTACTACCACGGTGATCTAGATATGATTCGAGGTATTATCTGTGTCTACTCAACATTATATTTTTTATATATTGACATAGGTGCCAGTCACTCTTTTATTTCCACCGCCCTCATTCGGAGATCGGAGATTCCGGTGGAGCCTTTGGATTGATCCTTACAGATGGAGACTCCAACGATAGAAGATTTGATGATTACAAAATGGTTCTAGCAGTGTGAACATACTCTAGGAGGCGAGAGCATCAGCTGGGATCTTCTAGTAGTGGCATAGAGGCCTTACGATGTCATCTTGGGTTTGGAAAGGTTCTCAATAGTTCAGGATCAGATTGACTGTATTAGGCGAAAAGCATGGTCTTCCTGCATGGATGGGACATGGTATTCCTTAAACTGGAATAAGGGAACCTTTCCAGCACATTATGAACTTACCTGGAGGAGTTTGAATCCAATCACACATTAGTTTTCTAGCCTTACCCTAAGAGCAGTTAATGTTGAGAGTTCGAGATATCTTGTATTGGTGGACCAGTACACTGATGTTTTATCTGATGATGTTCCAGGTCTACCTCCTTGTATATATGTAGACATTTTATATCGACTTGTACCCCAGGACAACACCAATATCTCCACCATCAAATCAGATGGCTCCCATGGAACTTTGAGAGCAGCGAGTTCAGCTGGAGGACTTGAAGAGAAAGGGGTACATTAGGCCCAATGTTTCTCTTTAGGAAGCCCTGATATTGTTCTCCAAGAAGTTGGATGGGGGTTTGAGAATTTCTGTGGACAATCGGCACCAGAACCAGGTGACCGTGAAGAACAAGTACCCAATTCCGATGATTTATGATCTCTTTTATTATCAGAATGGAGCACAGTGGTTTTCGAAGATAGAACTCAGATCAAACTATCACAAGCTCATGGTATGAGACGAGGATCTGTAGAAGATGACCTATAAATGTTGTTATAACCATTATGAGTTCTTGGTTATGCCATTCTGCTTGACCAATTCCCCAAAAGTTTTCATGGTATTTATAAGCATGATCTTCCACACATACCTACATTTCTCTAGGATAGTATTCATCGACGTAATCTTGATAGTCAGCTACAGAGGAGGAGCATGGCTATCATCTACAGATAGTTCACGACACACTCTGACAGTAACATCTTTATGGTAATCTATCAATGTTCCGATTATGGATATGAGATGTACACTTCCTGGGACATGTTATCTCATAGGTTTGAGTAGTAGTGGATCCAGTGAAGAATGAGGCTTTGTTATCTGGGATCCACCCAAGAGTGTGATAGAGGTGCAGATTTCCTGGGTTTGGCCGGTTACTAACAGAGGTTTGTGCCTGACATTTCTAGTGTTGTGGGTCCCTTATCAGTGTTGATGTAGTAGGCCCAAGCCTTAGTGCGGTCAGAGAGATACAAAAGAAGTTTCCAGGATTTTAGGTAAGGACAGAAGAGTGCCCCCATATTCAACATACCAGAGGAGGGAGTTTGGTACGTAGTCTTCTATGACGCATCTAAGACTCGGTTTGGATGTGTCCTGATGTAGGAGAAAGTAGTGATCACATATGGTTCTCAAAATCTGAGATACCATGAGCATAACTATGCTACCCATGACCTGGAGTTTTTAGCAGTGGTCTTCACCTTGAATATGTGGCAAAATTACATGATGAGAAAAAGTTCTACAGTATAATAGTTTTACAATAGTCTTGGGTATATTTTCTCCCAGAAGGACCTAAACATGAGATAGCAGCATTAGCTTCTGTTCCTCCAGGACTAGTACTTTGATATGGTCTATACTCTTGGGAAGGGGAACGTAATAGAAGACTCAATCGTTAGAAGATCTCGTATACAATTGCAGAGTGTGGTGACAGAGTATCTAGTCGCTTTGCGGATATCTTACAAGGATCGAGATGGAGCAACATATATTTAGTCTCTGATAGTCACTCCCCCACTCCTTCAGTGAGTCAGGGATGCCTAGCTTGGGGACACTGGCTGCAAGGCTTGACGTTATCATATATCTAAAGGACATGCACTTGACGGTGTTTCTTGAAGATAAGGAGCACTTAATCCTCTTTAGAGGAAGTATTATTATACCGGGGGTGCTTAGGGAGGAAGTTTCGAGGAAGTTCCATACATCCTCTCTAGAGGTACATATAGTAGTGGAAAATATGCACCGGGACCTTCAGAATCATCACTAGTGGCCATGAATAAAGAAATAAGTGGCATAGTGTGTCTCATGATGCATCACTTGTTTGCAAGTGAAGGCAGAGCATCAGGTTCCAACATGATTAGTTAAACAACTATAGGTTCCAGAGTCGAAGAGGGATTGAATTTATATGGACATTGTCATTGGACTTCCATGCATGTCCAAAGAACGTGATTCCATCTGCGTGATCATTGACTGAATCACCAATTTGAACCACTTCCTACCGATTAGAGAGTATGGATTAGTAAAAATCATGGGACGCCTCTACATGAGGGAGAATTTATGGCTTTATGGAGTGATGCTGATGATTGTCTCTGATCATGATTCACGATTTACTTCCCAAATAAGAAAGGGGTTGCAGAAGGAATTTGGGACACAACTTCAGTTGAGCACCATATTTCATCTATTGACAGATGGTCAGACAGAGTATACCATTAGGACCCTTGAGGACATGTTGTGTGCTTGAATCCTTGATTTTCGCCACAAATGGGATGATAAATTTCCATTGCTGGAGTTCGTTTACAACATCATCTATCACTCCACAAACAGTATTGCACCATTCAAGGTGTTGTACGGTCGACCATGCAGATCACCTCTATACCAGACTGACCCATGGGAGTCAGCACTCGTGGCACCAGAGATGGTACAGGCTACAACAGAAAAGGTGCAGATCATATAGGAGCGGATTAAAATTGCATATAGCATGAAATATTCATCTAATAACAGAAGATAGAGAACTCTAGAGTTCGAGGATGATGATCATGTCTTTCTATGGGTCTCACCTCAACGAGGTTTTCAGATATTTGCCTAGGGAGGCAAGTTATCTCTGAGGTGCATTGGACCCATTCAGGCCCGAAATAGAGTTAGTAAGGTGGAATACCACTTATCTTTTCCCCGCTCAATTGTACCGGGTGCATGAATTTTCCCACATATCCCATCTAAGAATATATGTACATGATCCTTCGCACATTATAGACTGGGTTGAGATGTACAACAACGAAGGGGGGATGTTTTTTGAGGTTATTGTATAGATTGGGGATCAACAGGAGATGGTCCTTCTTGGCAGTCGAAACCTCTGGTGCACGTTCGTTGGCTGCACATGAACCTCCTAGAGAGGACATGAGAGAAGTAGTCTCAGATTCATGCTTCGTACCCCACTTATTTCCCTAGTTTTTGTTGTGGATTTCAGGGATACAAAGTCTTGGGGTCATGAGAATGTAATGACCCAGACATGTATATGTAATTTTTTAATTATATGGAAAAATTTCAAGTCCACGAAAATTGGTGGTGCATGATTTCGAGGCATGGTGTTCCCAGAATGAATTTTTGATATTTTTTTACGTACGTTCAGTAAATGCACAGGAGAAATTTTGTAACTTTTGAACCGGTGCATATAATTCAAAGCAGAATACACTATTATACTCGTAGCCATGATATTCACATAAAGAGACCTTCACCTCGACCGTAGTAGGTTGAGGGTGGATGAGAGTTTTTTCAATTTTTTCAAGGGAGATGGAAAATAAAAATAAATAACTTTTTATTTTTCTTTCATGAAGCCTCCATTTTGATTTCAGTGTTGGGGACCACCTAACCATGAAACCTCATATTTTAATATGAGTTAACCCTTGGAATTACCCCAATTAAATATTCCAACATTAAATGAATAAATAATCTTAACTCAATTAAATGTTGGCTACTCACATTTTGGATGGACGGATCGTTGCCAAAGGGGAGAGCTTTGGAAATATCGAAATGACATCCTCCCACGATGAACATATCGAATGATGATCGATATGAAGATCGAGGAATATACCATGTCACAATCTTCATATTCCTACGCATGACACCTCCACCGGACGATCGATGTAGGGTTCTAGTTATGTTTGTTTTTTGTGGATTTATGTTGAAACATTCTTCTCCAAGACACATTCTATAAGTCTAATGTGGAGGGTGTGAGCCAAACAAACATGGGCCGATCCCTCCGTCTCTTTATTATTGACATGTTCATGGAAGGATGCAATGACAACAGTGATGGAACCATGCCGCTAAAGGAGACCATGGCCCATAGGCAGTGGATGAGGACGGTGGCAGCCAAAACCCAGCCGGCCAAATGGAACTAGGACGATGTTTTTCTACACAATCAGTAGTGAAGGAGGCCGCAACCCGTCAGCTGCAGCGGTGCGAGGAGAGTGGCTAGCAAACCAGTTGGCCTCTTGGAGGTGGGGCAGCGTGCATCCACACAGCTAGTTGAGTAGGAGATCTTGGCCTGTCGGCTGCGGCGGAGAAGTGTGGCAGGCGACATGCTGGACGATAGCATAGTGAAGTGGCGGTGCATGTCCCCGCTATTTGAGCTGGAGAAAGCAGCCGATTGGCTGCGGTGGTGATCGGTGGGCACCTGACACACAACCAGCCGCTCTGAGTAGCAATGTGTGTCCGTGCTGCTAGATGGTGGGCGGACCATTTCCATTGACCACATCGCATCGAGCGGGACCCCTTTGTTGGGTCCCACGTTCCAGCCTACGATGCCACGTGGCACCACAAGTTTGGCTGAAAATGAATGGCCAAAGGGCCTTTTGGGTGACATGGGGGCGCCTCTCCTCCCAAGTGGTGGATAGGGTGGTCCCCACAATAAGGGGCCACCCTTGTACCAGGATGCAACGCGGGGTGCCCAGCAGCCTGGTCCGGGCCGCCCATTTTCGCAGGATGGGTCGGCCTATGGCCCAGTGATCTGGGCCCGCCGCAGACCAGGCCAACCAGGCCGCACCCGGACGGGTCAACCCGAACCATGTCCGACCTAGATGGGGATAGCTCGACTCAAACCAGGTGGGTGGCCCAGGCCCGGTAGGCTAGCTCTGTTCGACCGTGTCGGACCGAACCCAGGCCCATAGACCCAGATATGCCTTTTTGGCCATATCATGAGAAAAAGAAGTCTATTTGATAATCCATCTGCGATGTCGGAATCCATGGATCACGATGATCCTTTTGGTATAATCCACTTATATTTTGGATAATGTTCGCGTAATTCCGGGTTGGATCGATTCCGAATCCAATAGGACCCTTGGAACGGAAACAATAATAACTTTCATACTGGGCGTCCGATTTATGCATCGTCTGTCGCATTGGGTCCCTTATGAAGTGGCATACCATATTGATACATATTCATTGGGAAATTATGGATATTGATGTATTGTATGATGTCTTGAGGAGAAGAACCTACCATAATCAAGAATTCCTAGTGTATGAAACCTATGACTTGTTGTACTAGAGGAGTCTTCAATCTTGTGTGTGTCATCATCCGATCCGGTGTGGGTCACCGCATAGCGATACTATGTGGATCAACACATAGCGATCCTTTGTGGGTAATCTCTAGATCCTGTGTGGGTCATCTTCATATCTGGTGTGGGACATATTCGATTCTTTTTGGGTAAATAATAGAGCTTCATGATGATATAAGATGATCTGGCTTACGACTAATCATTTATACTTCCGTACATAAGTCATACCTGGTGTGAGCTGAGTCATTACCTTTATGGTACATACCATCATGGTATTATACTGTGTGATATTACCTTTGTGGTACTTACCTTCGTGGTATTCTACTATGTGGCGTTACCTTTATGGTACTTACCTTCATGCTATTCTTCTGTGTGGTGTTACATTTGTGGTACTTAGCTTCATGTTGTTACCTTCATCGTATTCTTTACTTCGTGGAAGATTTTTATCTATGTCTAATGATTTGGGACCTCTGTTTCCTCATGAATGAGATTAGTATATTTGATAAATTATTTATATGTATGGGAATATACCTAATTGGGGTCGATAGTTATTTTCATGCTTTTGGTTTATCATTTTTGGATTCTGAGTGAACTAAGAGGGTCTCAGGGTCCCAGATGAGTATCGTTATACTCACCCCGACATGGGATACGCCTGTACCATGTTTTGTTTTGTGCAGACGATGGACATCGCTGATCGAGATCGAGGGTACCAAGACTAGAGTCTTCATGGAGGTGGACATTAGATTAGAAAATCTACAGAGACGACCATTCATGAGTTGTACCAACCATTCAGGTAGGATCCTTGGCAGGTGTTCATAGGAGCTGCTTTTAGTTTTACTTATACTTTCCAATTGGGCTTACATTCTAGCACCGTTATATATTGTACACACCATGTCTTCTAAATAGTTTACATTGTGTTCGTATCTTGATGTGTGCTTGGTTTGTGTGAGTTTATAGGTTTAAAGAAAAAGCCTTACTATGTTTAGGGATATCCTTTCTGGTGCTAGTTGCCAGCCCCTAGCCTATGGAAGGCGGGCTTGGGGTAGTTATGACACCAGCCCCGAGGGATGGGTTGGGACATAAATTAATAATCAAGGTCTTCAAAAAAAGTTACAAAGTCTTCTTGGCTCAAATTAATAGAGGTTAACTCTATATAATTAGAATATCCTATAACTGTGGAAAATATTTGTTTCCTTTTCATTCCCCATTTTTGAGATAAAATATCCTAAGAAACTATATCTTGAATGAGAACTATACTAAGAATTTCATTATACTTTTTCATCTGTCATATAAATTAAAATTTTCTTGATGAATTTTAATTAATGGGGTGGAAAGTGTCACCCAAATTTTTTTTTCTTAAAAAATATGTTTCACATCTTCCATCACATAAAAAACCATAATAAAACAATGTATGCATATTTTAATGAGGATAATAATATATGTACTAAAAGTGCCTATTATGTTATTGTCGTTGAATTGGAGGGGATAAATAAAAATGAAATTATTTTTAATGTTATGTGTAAATTAAAAATACTCTTTTAAAAAACAATTCATTTATAATTTTGAATTATTATAAATAATTAAATAATAACATAGTTTTCTTCCTAATTTTTTTCCAAAAAAAATAATTATAGAGAAAATATTTTTTTATTTTTAGAAAATAAATTTATACTGTTATAATGATGATAAAATATATTTTCATTCTGAAAAATATATTAACAATAATTAGAATATTTATTGGTAGGAAATTAAAATATGAAAACTTAATATTTAAATAATATTTTGCAAGAAAACACATGTTTTCATTAAAATTTATTGTTCCATTTAAAAGAAAAAATCTTATATTTTTGGATTTTAATTTGAGAAAATAAATATATGATTTGGATTTAAAATAAAAATATTATTTTATGAAGTGGATTTTTTTTGAAAATTAATATTTTAAGCTGAATAGTGAAAGTAGAATTCAATTCAAATACTATGATCCTTATGTGATCGATATTTTATAAGAATGAATTATAAATATATGAAAAAATTTCCAAATTTATTTTTAATTATTATTTTAAAATAAATATTAAAAATATAACTTTCAATTTATATACTTATGACTAATATATTTCATCCTATGTAATGTTGTTCTAAAAAGTAATTTTGGTGTAAATCCTTGAATATTTTTGAATAAATATTTTTAACAATGAAAATTTTAATTTTAAGAAATTATTTCTATATTTGGAATACAAATGAAAAACATCTCCCAGAGGAATAATTTTCTAATAAATATTAGTTCCTAATGTGTCAAAAAAAATAGATTCCATGGTAAAAGTTTATTTTGATTAACGTTATTAATATTGGAGAAAAATACTGAAATTAATCAATCTATTCTCTATGTCTGTTGTGATGGGTTTTTAAATCCCTCAATCACTATTATATACCACTTGTATGGAAAATTTCATTTAATAAAGAGCCTATAATTACAAAACTCCCTCCCCCACCAACAAAATGAGACTCTCAACACCCCACATTGTTTCAAACCATAAGCCTATAAGTACGACCTAATGATGTAAAAATACATATAGAAAACTACTAGAAAAAATCTTATAGATTATGCTATCTTAAAAATATTACATGTTAATGGAATATTCTATGTTTTAATGGTGGTTTTAAAAGGATCAAGGTATAAATTCCCAAATTACTCATTTTTAATTCTATATCATTTAGAAATATTCTTATACATAGATATTTATTATAATACATTAAATAAAATGATACATGTCATTAGTATACTGAAGCGTTTTTATGATTATTCAACAATAATTATCAGCATACCTCTATTCTCCTACGAAGAATAAAAAATACCTCATTGAATACGTGCAAACTACTGACCCCCTGAATGACATGTTTTTTCACCACAAAAAAATTTTTGATATAAAAATGTTTCAAATAAATAAATATGATATTTATAAAAAAATATTATTCTAGAAATATGAACCATTTTATTCCTCCTCTTATTTGGAAAATTAAAGCTTCATTTATGTGTGCATGCAGATTACCGTCTATGTGGAGTAACATGCTACATTGTTTATCACCACATCAAATGGACCGTTATAAAAAATATATATTATGAATATATTTTATGAGAATATTTAATATATATATATATATATCATGATTATTTATTTTGTAATGACACAATTACTTATTTTCATTAGGAACTAATCATTTATTTTATGTATATTTCCTAAAAATAGGCTTCTCATTGATATTATTCTCTCAAACCATTAACATAGTTTCATTATATAAATTAGAGGATTTATAAACTACTTAAATATATGAACATAAATATATTTTCTAATATATTTATTTTTAAATTGTTATTGAATTATGATGTTCTCTGTCAACTTTAAAAACTATGTGTCATATAATGAAACTACAAAATCCATTTACAAAAATAATTGATAATTAATTTACAAATATATTCTAGATGGTTAAGAATAAATATTAAATCTGTAATAGATTATAATAATTAGATAAAAGGAGTTATCAGGAAGTGTTTATATATTATATATGATGTTAATGTGATTTCTTAAAAATTGTTAATTATCGTTAGGGGTTCCATATCAATTTCCATTTATTAAGGAATGTTTTCTTATGCTGCAACCATTATTATTATATATATTTTTTTATTTTTTTCCCAAATATATTATTTAATTATTATTAATTTTAATTTCATAGGATATAACTATCATTTAATTTATCACTCATTACAATGATTTTCATTTAATTGTTACAATTTTTTAATTAGTTTTCCTTATATAAAATTTCTTTCACTGAGATATAGTCCATATTCATCACTTTTTTCGTTATGTGTAGTTAATATAGACCACAATAGATTAATTGTATCCTATCACAAATGAAACTCAATGTATTTTTAAATATATCTTATGTTGTATTATTATAGTCTTATGTTTCACTTCATTGGGATATGATTCATATTCACAAAATATTTTCTTTCATAGTGTATATAACACCCATGTATGTTTTTATGAAATATTTATGAAATTATTCATTATATTCATGAATCATTTTTGTGTATTATTTATAATTTAATTTTCATTTTATTTGTAGTGATTTTGTATTTTTTTCATTATTATATCATTTTAAAATATATATTTTCATGTTTAATTCTTTTCTGTTTTAAATAATATGAACATTACCTATGAAAACTAATCAAATTTATTCTTCTATTTTTAGTCTTATGGTTTGAAAATTCATCTCAAAATTACATTTACCTTGGTAATTAATTTTCTAGATATCATAATATACATTCATTCATACCCCACCACTTCTTTTTGGTTTATAATAGTCCTCTAGTGTATCCAAAAAAAACATTATTAATGTCCTTATCAATGAATCTGTAATTTATTCGGGAAATTTTCTAAATTATTACTCCATTAGAGATATTTGAAAATAATTTCATTATGATTTTCTAAAAATTGATATTTTGATTAAACTATATATTTTAATGTTCTCTATGGAAATGAATTCATTCATTGTTATAGGTTTATTCTTTATTAATCTTCGATTCATTTTTTTAAATGGATTTCAAAATAAAATTATTAATAACATTGAAAAAAAAATAATTTTTAAACATTTATTAAGACAATGTTTTATTATATAGAGAAATAATATAATATAAAATGGATTTGAAATGATTTTTTCTTTATGAATTTTTTTAAATTTTTTAAAATCATATAAAATACTTTTTTGAAAGATGTTTCTTCTATAAATTTAATTGCCATAAAACATATATTTATTTTTAAATAGTAATTTTCAAAATTATGTATAATGATCAATGTGTTTATTTTTAGTGAAAACTTATTTATCCTATTTTCTGTCACTACAAAAGAGATATATCTTCTTATTTTAGAGTTTTATTTATTTATAATATTTAAAATCTATTTTTATATTTGTCAGCATCCTTTAAGGATAATCATGCTGAACTTAAAAAATGTACTTATGATACAATTCACTTTCTTTCTCTTTATGTATTATTGAATTCCATATGGAGATCGTTATGGATCTATCTCATTTCCATCATTTAATTAACTAATCCAAGAAAAATAAATGTTTCCACATACTCTTGGAACATTTATTTATAATTTTTATTATTTTATGGGAGGAGATAAATTATAAACCTCCAATGCATTGGATAAATTTTTATATATCTTGAGGCAACGTAAAAGCTAATGAGGGTATGAATAAACACCTGTTTTAGGCTATGTTCACAATTTGATGGTGATCCCAAAATTATAAAACTATCAAATGAATTATTTGAATTGTGTAACTCATGATATAATTATTGGAGTAAAATATTGACACACTCTCAACCAAGGGGATAAGGAAGTGGCGTCCACTCAACTATATTAGGGTAATGAGAAAGTGATGAATAAAAAAATGTTATGGGAATCATTTAGTGATTAATTATATACTTTTTAATGGAATTAGGTTTTGATCATTACAACAGCATGATATTGGAAATAGGTTGTGATGCATTCTCCTTTATTTTCATATTTATATTCTTATAATTTTTCCAAATTCACAATTTTTTCATTATAGTTATGTTATTTTTTATTATATATTATGTAATGATTGAATAAATGATTTATTTATCTATATTCATTTATATTTTTATATGATATCATATATTTATGTTCTCAAACATTGACTATGATCTCATTCAAACATGTTTATCTGATTCTCACTGATGATCATATTCTTTTATCTATTATATTCCCTTTTACAGGGATTCATAGAACACTTCTTTCTTATGGTTCTATTTCCTTTGTTATGACGATTTATATAATGATTGAGAAATCTATAAGGACATTTTGAGGGTAATTATTATGGGTGAATGTTCAAAAGCATTATAAAATTAGTTTCTTTTGAAGAAAATTTCTAAATACACACAACCATTATGATTATTCACATTATGTGAAATTATTATGAGATATAACTATATTTTGAAATACATGAATTATTAGATTGAATAATCTAACATTTTATCAATGATACTATTTATGTTTTGGTTTTTTTTCAATTGAATTGGGAGTGTAATTCTAGGTTAACTCAAACCCTTAGTGAATAAAAAATTTCTTCAAATAGATCATCAAGCCCAACTAGTTTCTACTTTTTTGATAGAATAACATTAGTTTTGGATTTATAATAATATAAAAAATGACTATAGGGGGTGAGTACTCATTTAATATTTTATATCAGAATATTATCAGTGTCTATGAAATTATGATAAATAGTTACTATTGTGTTATGGAAATGAGGTGTTACATAAACAATGAATGAAAAAATTTATTTATAATAGTTCATATCATAATGATCTGAGTCCACTCCTCAAACATCATTAAACCTTTAGATGGTTTTTCCCACTAAGAACCACACTTTTAATGGAATGGTAACCTATTATGGAAACTAACATTTAATAAATACTTAGTGGCTCAATCGAGTCTATTTATAGGATACCAATTCAATTATGTGACCTATTTTTTCACCAGGAAACACAATCAAAACATCATTTTTAGATATGTAATAACCAAACATGGTAATAATTGTATTTTATTGAGAAAATAATAAACCTAAAAAAATATTTACAAATAGTTGATGAAAAAAATTAAAATGATCAAAACAAAAAAACACCAACAAAAATTATCAAATGATTTCATAGATGATGAAGCTTGACTATTATTGATCACTGATGCACCTGCATCTGTCATTTTTTTCCACATGGTCAATGGTTAGATTACAATTTGTATGTATTTCCCTAACATCACATCCTACATGAAATTGTATAGTGATATTCTGGGGTCAGTCACATTTAGAGGAAGTAGGATCTTAAAAGTAATAGTCTTAAGACCCTCTTGGTTAGGTGTCGTTTCTAGTTTTCTATCATTTTTAAAATACTAAATTTATGATGGTTGCCTCATGAAATATAAAGGTATTTGCATCAATTTTGAATATCTGTAATAGGATGATCATAATTTAAATCTTTATAGGATCATAATGATTAGGATGCAAAGTAGCTATGGTCACAAGTTGTCTTTGGTTATGTCAGCTATTAATAACTATAAGGTCATTATTTCATAATATAAAGATAGTGAAACCTATATTCATTAATCATGGATTATAGGGAAGAAATTATCTTTGGATAGTCGTTATAGAAAAATTTACTCCAACTTGGATATTCTCCTTCACGTAAATATCATGTGGTTGGGTACATTGAAATGAATTGGATAGAAACTTATTATTTTTCATGATTACATTTCATTAGTGTTACCATGTTTACAATTAATGATTTATGAATTGACCAGCAACACATGCTCTTTATCCCTTTACCTTGGATGTTTATCCACTCATTGTATGTTTGAATGAAAATAAATATATAAATGGAAACATTCTTGAAATACATAGAGTAATGAAATTAAGACTATTTACAATAATTGAAAAAATCAGATTCATAATGGGGATGCACATGAAATCGGTGTTATTAATCTCAAAAAAATAAAAAAAATACTTATAATGAAAGAAATACGTATCTCACACAAGTTTGGTCATAAAATATGGTGATAGATGTAAAAGGTAAATGAAGGAAATGATGAAAACTATTCAAAAATATTTTATTTTAAATAAAATATAAAATAGGGATTAAATTAGAGTTTGAGAGGGAAGGGATCAAAGGAAACTCGAAACGGAATAGAGGCATAAAGAAGAATCTACTTAGGGATACTTCTACAAACACATACTGGCCTGTAATATTTATAGAGGATAAATTAAATATCATGTAACGGATTACACACCATAAACATTTGATCTATGTAAATCCCCATGGATTTTGTATTTTATGTATATATCATGTGTACCTCACCCAAAATATGAGGTTTGAACACTTTAACAACTTGTACCATTAACTCACGATGTGTGATGTCCTTCCATCTATAACATCAGTTTATATTTCTCAGTCAATATGTTTTATTGGGTTAATGTTGGGTATTAACCATTCATGATGTCTAATTTTTTCTTTCTCTATGGATTTCAATACTTGGATCATGAATTGGATCAAAACATGTTGGATGCTGTGAAATCCAATTACACTAATGATAGTCCTGGCTAACATTGTGAAATAGGTGAATTATATAGGTTTTCTGTATTTCTTATTTTGTAACCCTATAATGAATCAGTTATAAAAATCAAACACATAACAAGTGCATTAAGAAATAATTTAATTAAAATCATTAAGTTAATTATATTAAAAATAAATATTAATTTAGATAAAAAAATTCCCCACACTTGAACGGAATCTTTCCCTCATGAAAAACAGTCTCAATAGTTATTTCAAAAAGATATGCAATTTCTAAAAAATGAAGCATTAATTATGTCCAAACAAATAAAACTACTAAATAGTGGAAAACTATTGTTTTATGATTCATCCATTCATATAGAATCATTCATGCCTCATTTCTTAGGCCTTTAAACAAATTTTATTCTTTTTTAATTACTATCGTTTAAATGTTCCATGAATTCTACACCCATTTTTAATTTACCTCATAGTAAATTTTCTCTTTTCACTCAGTATAAAAGGAAATTGGAGGTATGATCATAAATTGAGTACATGTTCCTAACCATATGCTTCCATTGGCTCTATCATCTCCACCTTGTAATGAATGGTACATAATTAATTAGGAGGGCTTCAGTAATTAGGTTTTAATGGATATGAAGCTATTATTATGGTGGTAAAAATAGGATATCATTCCCAAAATGAGTGTAATGTCTCATTCTTTATGCGTGAATGTCATGAAAAGGGTCATAAAATTCCTCTTACAAGTTAATAATGACCAAAATCCCAACCATCTCATATTCGATCCATGTATATATCATTTAACTCTAAGAAATGATATCTTCTTCCATTTCCTTTTTCTTTTGTATTTTTATTTTTCAAAAGGAATTTATAGGCAAAATCTCACATTTATTCTATAACCAGAAATGATATTTCTAGTTATTCATCGGTCAAGAGGTGGTGATTTTTTGGATTCTTAATTCACCGTCCATGTATTTTTTTATATTTATTTTTACAATGTAAAAATATATAACTGAAATTATATAATGTATAACTAGATCGCCACTAAAAAGTATAATTTTAAAAAAAAAATACATCTCTATAATAAAATCATCATAATTTTATGAATGCCACAACGATAATCTTTTAAAAGTAAAATGATGCATTATACTAGGAGCAGGGTTGGAAGGAAAAATCATATTGGGATAAATTCATTATAGATGTTATTTTATAGAAACTATCGTCTAAACAAATGAAATAAGCATTGTGGGTCATAAAAAAACTGGCACAATATATATTGCCTCAATCATTTTGAATTTTTATTTGTTCAGTCATAGACTCAAAGAGATCTAAATGAATGTTCTTATTGGTTTACAAGTCCCATAAATAACTCGTGGAATATTATCAAATATATATATGAAATTGTAGGCTAAGATTCCTCTCGGGTAATGAGAATAATAATAAAAATTGGAAATCACCACTGGTATAAATCTATGTAGAAAGAAAAATAACAATAATTTCAATAAACAAATTTCATCTAAATTAAATATCTAAGATGAAAAATTATTCAAAAAATTCTAACCAAAGATGAATCATGGATTCTAACAATTAATAACATTACTTTTTTCTTTTATTCAAAATGGTTAAATGTCCTTCAAATCTAAGGAATGTATAAAATTTCTGAAAATGTATCCTCGATAGGTGAGTACAAACAAAAATTCAAGTTTATCAAATATGAAAAACATAAGAATCTCCTCCACACTATCAAGGAGATAGTGTATGCACTATCTATGTAACTCCTGTGAGGGTGTGGACGGAAATGAAGCCATGAATGATTGAAATGAAACCGAATAAATTTTAAATTGATATAATTTATAGCCCCTATAATAAATAGAAAACCATGAGAGAATTTATCAATCATTATGATAAATCATGGTCACCAGTAAATTGGGTAAAAAACTATTCTTTCAATAGATGAATGATAAGTCCATATGTATAAAGCATTTTAAAAGAAGAGTAATAGGATATTGTAAAGTATGATGAGAAAACAAAATAATTTTTATTCACATGTGTTGAATTTTTTAAATTAACATCAATAAGGGATGAAAAATGAAAATAAAAAATATTCAAAAATGAATACAAAAAGTAGACTACTAATAAACTATGGGTGGCCCCCCATAAATTGCCATAGGACATCATCATTTAAAAGGATAGACCTAGATATCCAGTAGTGGGGTCCATCATCTTAGTCACTCATTTTGAATTATATTGTGTCTTCCAGTATGTAAGTTCACATGATGGGGTCTATGAATTTAGGGGTAGAAGTGTGAGCATGTATCAGATGATGGAGGATGTGAATCATGGCTTGTGGTGGTTGTTGTTGTTCATGTATTACTATGTAATTTCAATGAAATTTACATGTGATTTATGTGACGCATTGTATCACCATTTTTTATAGAATATATGGTGGTTCTAGTCCATCGACAACCATAGATGACATATAGGAGAAAAATGTGGATAATTAAATTTTGAATGAAATGATATCTAAGCCATGAAAATGTGAAAAAATTTATTTTCATATATAGAGAAATAAAGATTAAAAATGGGGGCCTTGAGAAATGGAATAATTAAAATACTCAGCCCTATCAAAAGTTTCATAATCCCAAAAAAGAATCAAAATGGTCGGCTAGTAATTGGGGAAAAAATCTTCTCGAGTGTCAATCCGCATGCTCGTGATGGTGAAATCTATAGGTCTGGATTAATGGTTTCAACCGCCAGATGAGTACTAGGACCAGTGGCATATGGTGGAGTTAACGAGAAGGATTTATATTCTTGAGTGGTTGGTGGAGAGGTTCTTATCTAGGGTGAGTTTGTTGATATGGCAGCTCAATCTATAAAAGGTATCTCTATGGTGGTAGTGGTGGCCAAACCCTTGCCTCTTCAGGCCATCTTAGCTAAAAATTCTTGTTGAGATGCATGGTCATTGATATTTACAGGTATGTATAACCTTCTATAATGCATGTATAGATGGATGAATATGAGGATCCAAATGGGGATAGTGTTGGTGGTGTGGTGAACTATGAAGGCTTGATGTCATAGAGATGGAGAAGCGTGTAAATCATGCACATGTTTCCACAAATCACTATTGGGTAACCCATATCTTGTAATGTGTGGGAATGGTGCATGGTGGAATGTGAGATGAGCTGGTGGTAGAGATAGTAATAAGGTTGGGTTATTTAGGGGGTAATGGTGGATAGATCACCTGATGGGTCTGCTAGTGCTAATGAGTCATTTGCATGTGTTGTAGCATCCTATGGTTCTACCTCCTGCACACCCAGTGCCCATTGGTAACAGTCTTCCTCATTCAAATTTAGCTTCATCTTGTGTATCATTATTAATTTAATAATCAGTAATGATCCTATGGCGATGGGTGGTAGGTTACCAGCAAAAACACCCAAGTATTTTTCTAGGTGCGTAATGAATGATCATCCAATAAAATTACCACAGGTCCGCTATTCATGGGCCATGTAATAATGGGAAACATGTGAATCCATGTTGATGGTTGGGATTCCCCTGGATATTGTGAGAATAAGAACATTGACTTGTATGATTTTATCATGCAACTCAGCACTAGAGAACCATCCATGTGTCATAACTCTGTGAAGGATTTAGTAGTGATTGGTTCTACAATAGGGTATATTTTTTGTTGCATGGATCATGGGGAAACTGGGGATTTTGTGAAATCATCTTCCATAGCTACTAAAAAAATAATAGGGTGTCTCTAGATAATGATTTGGATAGACCACTGAAATGAAAAACTCCTTTGTATAATTTTCGTGGCCAATGTTGAACTTAGTGGAAGAAAGATGGGTTGGTCGTCCATCGAGGCAGAATCTGAGACTGTCAATGACCATATCAAAAGAAGTAAAAAACTCTAGAAATAAATCCCAAAATTTCCCCTTTGTAAACACTATAATAATGTTTATTTGGAGTGTCTATTGGGGGTCATGGATGATATCACTGATGTTCATCCTAGATTTAATGGATATATCCATTGTTTTGTTCATGTGAATTAGCTTGGCATGTAACCTGAGTATATTTACCAATTTCATCGGGTTGAAAAAACACAATATAGGGTGAAAATGAATTTTTTTATCACTTGATGAGTCATTCGAGGTGGATGAGAAGTCTACAAAGGTTGCAGGAATAACACAAGATATTGCATATGGTGCAGCAGAAGCAGCTGTAGGTGATGTAGAACTGGAACCATGTTGGAACGTGGCTGTTGGCCCCTCATCAAATGCTGATGAAGATAAGGTGGAGGGTTGGGGACACTTAGTTCAAGCCATCAAATAAGGATGGGGTGTACGTGGAGAGGGATAGAGGGGTGGGTGTGGGTTCATGTGTACAACCGAGGGGAGAGGGTGCAACAGTGTTGATGGTGGGTTAATGCATGAAGGGGGTGCACGTTTTGGCTTTCTAGTGTTTGAGGAGGGGGAAGAGGTCCTGGAAGTGGGATAAGGGATGCTGCGGGTGCAGGTTCTACGAGTAGAGATGGAGTTCACGGGTTGAGGGTCAGGGGATACGAGAGTAGGCGAGAAGGAGGGTCATGAAGGGATTGGGGATGTGGGTTGGGAACCTAGTTTTTAGGACCAACTTTTTTTAAAAAAAAATTTACTTGAAGCATTACAAAACATAAAAATGTATTTCACGTTGTGTATTGGTGAAATAAAATGGATTTTTGAACAAAAAAGGTATGTGTCATGTAAGAGGGTTACACGATGTATAACTTCATGTTTTGGAATATTTTTTTTTGAATTCATAAATTTCATCTATTGGTCTATTTTACACATATCTAATGATATCTATTTCTATCCTAGGTTAATATTTCCTACATTGGGATTCCCCACAGTCAGTGCTTCCTTTTAAATTGAAATGATGACTCTTTTTAGGCTCAATTAAACTTAAGGCTAATGACATAGCCCTCATGGAATTGTTCTTGGAATATGTTTAGTCTGTAACCACTCAGTTTAAAAGGTGGTACACCTTCTATTTGAATCTCAAAAATACCATATGAATAAACATTAATGATATCATAGGGCCTTGACCATTACTATTTTAGCTTTCCAGGGAACTGTTTCAATCGTGATTTGAACAATATGACCTTATTCCCTAGGGAAATGATATTACTTAAATTTATTTGATAATTAAATTTCATCATTCATTCATTATAGATCCTATCATTTTCATATTTATCCCTCCTGGTCTATACTAATTTAGTTAACTACAACATCCCAGCTTCCTGACATTTTTAGAGTCAAAATTGAGTTTCCTGATTTCCCCATATGTATGATGCTTGTGTTCTAGTAGGCACTGATATGTTTTCCCAAAAACTATTTCGAATTGTGTTTTCCCTTTGTGAATTTTTTACATTGTACATTATTCCAATATTTCATCATCCAACTTGAGAATCCAGTCACATTATCTTATATTCATAATCTTTTTTAATATATTCTTTATCATCCTATTTTACAGTTATACATGCCCATATATCTGTGGGTGGTTGGGAGTTCCTATGTTTTTTTTAAATTCCATAATTATATAGAAATAATCAAAAATATATTTTTTGAAATGTGTTCCTTAATCACTAATGATTAATCATGGAAAACCACATCCTATAAACACATTCATTTACAGAAATTTCTTGACCACTTTGGTTGTGTCATGTGATGTAGCTGCAGCTTCAACCCATTTCAAGACATAGTCAAGGCCAATCAAAATTTAGGATTATAAATATGATTTGGGAAATGGCCCCAAGAATTATATGCCCCAAATGTCAAGGATTTGGGTATCCATGATTGTATTTTGTGGAATCTAATTTCTTTTCCCAATATTTCCCATCTAGTGGAATCTATCACATATTTGGAAGAATCCAATCACGTCTTAGTGTAGCGTGTGCTAGAGAATTCCACATTCCACAATTTAAACTTGGGTATTATCAGGTCCATGATGTACACCTATTGGTGATGTATGCCACATTTTGATTCCATTCAAGATTTAAATTTTATGGATTCAACGATGGAGCAATCTATCAACACAATACTTGAAAAAAAGTTATTCATCCCAGTATTGATACTTGGCATCAGCTAGAAATATTTTCCTCTATTGGTATGAATGTTCTTGATGTAAAAATAATGTTTCAAGATAATTTGAAATATTGGAGAACCATAGTTGAATCTTGATGCAAAAAAGTGTTTCATGTGGAAAATCTTCTCCAATGTCAGCCTTCTTATCACCATTATTGAATGAAAATGGAAGTTAAGATAGATGGCCATAAATATAATTTTCTATAAATTTTTTTCCTCCATTACAATCTCATGAACATTTAGTAAGAGGATCCACCATATCATCCATGTTTTGGAATCCGTTTTGTTCATTAAGTATCTGTGGGTTGCATGGTCATTATGTATAATCAAATTGGACAATACCAGATAGGATCAAAATTTCTCAAAGGCATATGCAACGACTATGAGTTCATTCTACATAAACATGTAAATGACCAGAGCGTCACTTAGGATGTGTCATTCATAATTTATGGGATAAAATATATGGCCAATTCCCTTTCATAAGACAGCACTTACAACAAGGTCTCATGAATAACACATTAAATAAAGTTTCCTATCCCATTAAGTTGAAATTATGATTGAGGTAGCTATCATGTATCTTTTAAAGGTATTGAGGTCATTCTAAAATTCATTTTTGGATTGGAACGAGTCTTCTTTTGATAATAAGTGAATCAATCGATAGGAAACTTTTTCAATGTATTTTACGAATCATCTGTAAATCGAGCATAACTTAGAAATAATCATACTCCATTAATTTTTATTGTTTCGGAATGTCTTTGAATAATTTTATTTTGAATGAATTGACTCTTATTCCTACTTTGGAGATATTTTCCCTGAGTTCTATTCATCATTCTTCCATAAAATAACATTTAACCTAATTTAGGACTAGGAATTTTTCTTCACAATGTTATAGGACTATTTCTAGATTACATAAACAGACGTCAAATGATCTTCCATAGAATGAGATTTCATACGTGGGGATTTCATGAAATTCATCAACCATTTCATTGAAATTATTCATCATTCATGGTTAAAATTTTTTTGTAGCATTTCCCATTCTGAATGACATTCGTCTATAAGAAAAAGTACCAAATGGAAATGTGAATGTAGTGTTTGGGTAATCAACAGGGTAGAATGTAATTTGGTTGTATCATTAATATCAATCCAGGAAATAGTATAATTTATGGTCCATAAGTCCTTTATAAATTTTATCAATGAAGGTTAAAGGAAAATGATCCTTCCATATTTCTAAATTCAAGAATATGTAATCTATGAAGACTCTAATTTTTTAATCGATTATGTTGAGATTAATAAATTTTCATCAGTTCTTTTGACTATGAAACCTCATTTAATAAGCCAAAAATTTAAAGGGATTACCCACTCACTATATTATTTGGAAAATATTAGTCCTATATCCCAAAGTTTTATAACATCCTTTTTTATGAGATCTTTCATCAGTGGTTTATGATTACATTGAAATTGATGTTTTTCTCTACATATTCTTCAAGTAGTGTCTCATGAGTGAATTCCATAATATTGATTCCTTTATTGTATGCCACTCCCTAGGAAATTGAATAGTTATGTATTGTCAAAACAAAATCCAATTTTTTTCTTGTTCCTGAGTTTGATTATAATTGATAACTAATGTAAAAGCCACTTACACTCTTGTTTCTGATTACATAAGAGTAATGGGTAGATATTTTAGTTCCTACATTGGTGGTTGATTAATGGATACAGTGAAAAGTGGAATGATGTCCCCGATTATAGATTGAATGATGTTTATTTTCTCTAATTTGTAATCTGGTCCCTTCCCTGAGAGTGACTGATCACATTCGTCTTCAATGTTTATCTACTCACCACTTTTTTGGGTGAGATATATATGGTTTCAATTGAAAAAATTAATTTATTAGGAAGTAATTAATGTAGAGGTTGCTAATTTACATTACTGAATTCACCAAGTTACACCGAGGAGGTCACTATTCCATGATCTGGAGGTAGTGAAAACCTAGATGCATTAAGCATGGATTCTAAGGATGAATGTAGTTTAGCCTATTGAACATATCCTAATATACAATAACCAAGATATGGACCTTCACATGATTTTCCCCCGGTCTAGGAAATTAAAACTAATGGGATAAACATTTATTATTTATCTTGATTAATAATAAATAAGGTTACCACATTTAAAATAATTGAATTATGAAATGATTAGATACACATACTCTCAATACATATCCCATGGAGGTTAACCCTCTCATTCTAGTTTATAATGAAAATAATTAAATAAATGGAATATTTCGTGACATCCTTAGAACAATGAAATTATAAATTTTTACAATCATTAAACAATTCAAATTAATTGTGGGGATGATCATGATACAGGGTATATAAATAAAATATTAATGAAAATAAATATTTTGAATGAAAATAAAAATAGATTTGACAAAAGTTTTGGTGATGAAAAATGGTGATTTATTTGAAATGGAATTGATGGAGATGATGAAAATCAATCCATGGATATTTTATTTAATATAATATATGTAACAATGATACAATTTTTTTTAGTTGTAAGGGTTCCAAAGAAACAATAAAGGTAAAATAATAATAGAAAAATTACTCTTCTAGGATCATTCTAAAAACCACTACTGGCTTGTTGTATATATAGGAGAAAAATTACATGAAATGTAATGGTTATATGTCGTGTACTGGTGATGAATGTTAATATCCACAAATTTTGAATCTTATGCATATATTGCATGTATCAAACCAGTAATATGAGGTTTTCCCAGTTTCACATTGTGTATCAATGACTCGGGACATGTGTTGGCCTTCTATATGTATCTCTAGAGCAGATTTCTCATTCAAATGGTTTGACTGAGGTTGTGTCTTGTGTTAACCATTCACCAAGTGTAATGGCTTCATTCTCTATGGATTTCACGACTTGGTTAATTTATTTTCTCATAACATGTTAGATGCTTTGAAATCCTACTACACAACCTGTACTAATGGTTACCGATTTGTAATAGGTAAATTGTGCAATTTTTCGTTATTTCTTCCATTGAAACCCTATAAAGCCTCATTCCTGTATAATTAAACACGTACCAAGTGCATTATTGAATAATGAAATTAAAATCCTTAATTAAGTGGAAGAAAAATAAATATTAATTCTTCATATCAGTAACATAAATTAAAAAGGTAAAACATTGATGTTTTTATGAGATCATAGCCAATGAACCAATGTTTCAGAAGTCTCTAGATAGTATGACAGAAAAAATAATTGAGTCATTCTACTATAAAGAATGATCTTATATAATGATATTTTATCCCCTATCACATTTATAATATATAAATCATGTATCTTCAATAATTTAAAAATCCGGACAAAGTTTTGAGATATCCAATCAATTCATGCTACTTGTCAACAAATAATAAAAATAAAATTTTACAATTTTTTTAAACTAAAAATGTGGTTCAAATTAAAAAAGTTTTTGCGTGTTTTTTGTCTTGGATATAAATACAATAAAAGAAAATGTAATATAATTATTATAATAAAAAATTTATTCATGTAATTAGAATGATAAAAACTATAAACATAAATATGGAGTGGCATAATTAGTCAAATATTTACGTAAATATAGTATAAAATATAATATCCAAAAAATTAAAAAAACTATAAAAATTTATATAATGAATTTATCACAAAATATTTCAATTAATATTTAATTTTATTTCAATATAATAAAACAATTAAAATAAAATTTATTATTTTTATGGTGAGTTATTTTTTAAAATTGAAACTAATGTATATTGTCATAGAATCGTTCAATTTATCTAAATGGAAAGTAAATATTGGACTGATTGGGTGAGGATCAAGCCCCATAATTGTTTTTCGAACCACGAAATCCAATGTAGTCAGTATGCATACCATGTTAGGATGGTCGGTATTCTAACCATGTGACATAAATGGTTATGCGGTATGTCTACTGATCATATAAGAAATTTTTTCATGGGTCCATTTAAAACAGAAAAAAATGGTTTACTTGAATAAATATATCATTAAGAAACATCTATGGTAAAAAAAATTATTTACTCATGGTATGGTTGAAATACCTTTTCATGGTAATGTAATATACCATGTCTCATCATTCAGATATAAATATGACATTATCATTCAATATATACTTCATGTTAAGGAAATATAACATTTCATTATAAGGAGATTTACCATTTCTCAAATATTGTTTCCTCAACACAACATGGTAGGATAAAGGATATTTCAATGGGTGAAGATAGGTTTCAGAGTCAAAAAAAAAATGATCTGGTGAGAATACTAAAGTGGTCCAGGATGACTGATGGAAGGATAGATACTAGGATAGAGGTGTAGTTGAGCTATGAGACGAGTTCATAATAAGAATTAAATATCAAATGATTTTTATGTTTTGATGAATCATGAAATATGAGACACTACATGGTTGTGTTCAAATAACGATGAGATAAGATGACTTGAACTTTCAAAACCATCATTAGAACACAGTAATGATGATAAAGGATGAATATGATGGTATTTTGATGAGGTGAAGCATTGTAAAAATATCATGTAATGACATATCAAATGCATGATTGAAAAATTTTCATGAATCTAACAAACGACCAAATGTATGTCCAAATTTTTATAACCAGATAAATAGTAATAGTTTACTCATGTATCACATCATAGAACATCACTGTATATCATAAAGTATATCAATCAAAAAACATCATTGAAACATTGATATATAATAAATAGTTCAACAACATCACCCCATCATACACACAAATTGGTTTTGACACCATGGTCTTAACTTCCTAACCTCACATGCTAGTAAGCATTCTCATGGAACACATATAAACAACACTAATATCATTAGGCTTATATATGGTCTACATCTATGTCTTGGCCCCTTCTGTTACCCTCTTATGGGGGTTGGCACGCAGTTCCATCTATGTGGTATTAGGGTATTGATATGTGTCCTAGATATGGAATTTGAGTTTTTAGAGGCACACAATTACATAAGAATAATGTTAAATTTAAATTTAAATTTTAAATTTAAGAAAACATTAATTAATTTTAAAAATTTTCACATTTTACTAATTATTTCAAAAAATAAAAAATCATTAATCATTAAATAAAAGAAAAAATTATAAATATGATAAAATTTATTAATCAATTTGTATGTAAATAAATGCGATGAAACAAAAAGTAATCAAAAAAACTGTTAATGTATTAAAACCCAATTTCAAATACTTATAAAATCCCAAATTTATAAAATTACATAAAAAACATTTATTAATATTTCAAAAATATTTACCAATTTTTTAAATTTATAAAAATATAATTTATAATATAATATTTACAATAGTATTTGTATTAATCAAATTCCACTACATAAATGAAATAATATAGTTATATTATAAGATTAAATAAATAATTAAAACATGGTATTATTTTAATAATGCCTTTTGAAATTTCATGTTATAATTATTATTTAACAGATTCTGATATAAAAAATAACATTTAGTTAAAAAACACATGTAAAAATTTATTTAAAAATAATGAACAGTTGTATCAAAATAATAACAATATTAAATATAAATTTAAATATTCAAGCATTTCCAATTCGAAATTAAATGTGACAATATTATATAGTCTAACAGTCTAGTTAAATTGAAAGCCTGCTTTTTCTTAGTTGGAAGTAATTCTAAACAAATATAACAATTATTTTCAATGTCCCTTAGAATATGAAATATAACATCTATGTATTTTGTTCTAGAGTGTTGATGTTTGTTTTTTTAAATTAAAATTGCTCTATAATTTTCAAAGATGTTTTGAATTTAATGAAAGAAAATATTAAAATCAAATAATTTTTGTTTGATAAATAAAATCTATGTAAAAAATATTACAGAAATAACACATTCAGTCTTAACTATTGATAGTGATACTGATAGTTTTTTCCAAAAATTACATGATATTAAACTTTTACCTGGGAAATTAATAATATCTATAATGAGTTTTTGGTAATCTATGAATCCTAAAAATATTTAATTAGAGTAAACCAGAAAATAAAAATACTTCATAAAATAATAAAAAATTGTAGTAATGTACCCTTTATTTATCTACTTTAAAATTTTAATAGCATTAATATGAATTTAATTTTGGTTGAACTGAAATATAGCACAAAAATTGACTGCGAACAATACATCTTATCTAGATACAATAAATTTCATATCATTCCACAAAATAGTTTAATATCAACTAAATTTTGAGACTCATCAAAATACAATTTGGAATTAGTACTCATTATTGTTTTTTCAGCCTTAGTAGAATCAATCTGAGACATTTTAAAATGTTCTTTATCATATTTATCATGATTAAAGAAAATAAAAAATTTATTTTTATATTTTTTTAATGAAATGAAAAAATTTATTTCCCCAATCAGACAGATGTCAAATTAAATTGTCATATGTTTAGAAAAATCATTATAAATAAAGCCATTTATTGTTCCAATTATAATATCATAAACATAATTTTCTATAATTATATTTATATTTTTAATTTCTTATTATAAATATTATAGGACCAAAAATACCTTTAATATATAATTTTGTAATAAAAATTGTGGTATTATTTAATATCAATCCCTCAGAGCTTTCTTAAAACTATTTATATATTTGATTAGTTTAAAAAAAATTTAGAAACTCTTCATTTTATAATTCAGTTTTTTCTATCACTTAAATCACCTAAAACTATTATATTTTAAAAGGAAATATTCACATACATTTGAACTAATTTTTTGTTTTGAAGGTATTCTTAATATAATATAATTTTAATTATTTCCATCATATAAATAGGGTAAAAATAACCATCAATGAAAATTCCCTATTCCTATGAATAACCTTCAGACAATTGTCATTATTTTTTGAATAATATTTCAAGTTCCATAAATATTATTAGGAAAAATCCTTTTATTTACTATTACAGGTTTATCTTATGTAATTTCTACTAAATTCCATGCATTATTATTTTCAAAATGATTTAATTTAGCATTATTTGAATTTACCCCATTTGATTCAATTAAGTAATTATTAATATTTACAAGAACACAATCAACCACATTTGTAGAGTTTCATATTAAATTAAAAAAATATTCTCTAGTTTTTATACAACATTCTACACTTTCAAAAACATATTAAATTTGATTATGTATATGTTTTTTAAAATCTATAGGACTAATTTCAGAAGATGTATGATCCCCCTAAACTGATACATTCTAATTATCTTGGTTATTATATATACCATAATTAAATTCAATGAAATTATCATCGTATTTGTATAAATTAAAATTCTACTTGTTATAGTTATTGTTAGTAAATATAACATTAACCAACTGTTCAAAAACTAATGTTTTCTTATTGAAGAAACTACAACTCCCTGAGAATTCGAATATGATAAAAACATCCCTTCATCACATTTGGAATAAAATTTTAATAAATTTTTTTTTATATTTATGATATAGTCTATAAACAAATTCCATAAAATATCCACAATTTGATTTAAATCCTTTAAATAGTTCATAATGGGTCTTATCTAAGAATGTTCTAATTGAAAAACTATTTAAAACCTGGAAATACGAGTTAATATATAATTCTTATATGTATTTAATTACACTAAATTCCATTTTAATTGACTTATACATTTACTAATAGACCTATTATTTTGTTCTAACACACCATTATATTGTAGTGTCCTGGGTATTGAACAAAAAAATTTATATCCATTTCATTGAAAAATTTCATAAATTTCTAATTTCCCAGTTTTACTACCTTTATCACCTGTTATAGATATTACATAATGTTTTATATTATTTTGAATAAGCATATAAACAACATAAAATCTGGGTAATGTTTCATTTTTACGTTATATGATGTAAATCTATAAGAATATAATATAATCATCTACAATTACTAACACATGATTTATACCACAAAAAATAACTTGTTTATAGGTCCAAACAAGTCATGATTAAAATTTTTTAAAAAAATTGTAGCATTAACATCATTGAAATATTTAATTATCTATTTATGCACTTGGAATTTAAAAAGGAATCACATATAAAGTATTTAATTGTATGAAACATGGGAAGATTCAAAACATTTTCATGCATTGAAGGTTTATGCAACAATCATATTTTGTCATGACCATTCCTCTGACTACACCGAATTTCAACTACCTCTATGACATTTATTCATTAATTTTTAGGGTTGATCAGAAATATCAATAGTTAGTACATTTTCCTATCTATTTGTTGATAATAAAAAAAGATTCATTTTTCAAACTATACATTATCTTATTTATAAACTTATATTACATCCCTCATAACCGAAATGTGACATAATTATTAGATTATGTTGAAAACCATAAACAAATAATACTTTTTAAGTTACAATAATTTTATAAAAACATACTACACAAATACCATCAATTTCATTATTAGTGATATTGTAAAATTTGGTTAAGCCACCATCACATGAATTGAAAGATAAGAAATTTAATAAATATTCATATCTTGTTCCGTGAAAACCTACTATTTGTGTTCCATTAGTCCAAGAGCTTCTAATGAAAACTTCTTAAAATTAATCAACCAAGAAAACTTATTTTGAAAACCATTTTAAAAAGGGTCCAATAGTATAAGTAGCATATACATCAGGAATATAAAATGAATTAAAAAAAATTAGGCGTTTTAGATAACATATCATTCCCACTAATGGTTTTAGTATTCCAAGATGATTTTCAACCTCAAAGATCAATAATTAGAACAATTTATATGCATTTTACAAATAAAATTATTTACACTAGAGAAAATACATATTGATCTTTTAACAAATATGGTCTCTTTAAAACTAGGTGATGAGATATTATATCCAAAACTACTTCTTTTAATACTCTGTTTCATTATAAACTTCATTTTAAAATATTAATATTTAACTATAATAAATGAAGAAATTATAATAATGGTATTATAATCATTCTTTTCCAAACAATATTTTCTTTTTGAGTACCATCAAAATCAATATAAACTTTTTCATTTGAAATAGAGGGTATATTTCATAAATTATTTTTTTCATCCTTGACCTTCTTATAAAAATTTCAATGTTTATTATTTATTCCAGAAAATAATTAAATCATATTTGTTAAAATCCCATATTCACTGTCATAGAAATCTATTAGTATAAAATTTTATTCATTCAACATTATCTGATTAGAATTAAATTTTTTTTAAATTACTCATTCAGAGTAAAATTAAACTCACATATTCAAAATACTATTTATGCTTCCATTTTAATTTAACCATGTTTTTATTTTATTTATTTTTATGTTTCAGTATTTTTCTGTTATTCTAAATCAATCATCCTATAATTCATCATTTTCATTGAGTAACTAATTAAATTATGATTTAATAGAATAAAAATAAGAACATGAAAAATAATCATTTTCATCATTAGAGAGAACATTATGATATATATTTGATTGATTAATTATGTGAGGAGTGAATAATATACTTCACACTGTATACCCATAAGGTAAGTATTCTATATCTTTTGTTCACATATGGAATCACTGATAATTTTAGAAATGTCTGAGGAGTCCCATCCTCTAGATATATCTATCATTATTATTTTCTTCTTTTCCTTTTATATATCATTTTTTGTTTTATTTTTAGGAAGTAATTCCATATGGTACCTTTATTCATACACTTATAAAATGTTAAATCAAATACATGCTCATTAATATTATAATTACCTTTCTTGTAGTCATTTATAAGAATCATATTCATGGATACATTTCACCAAGTTTTTCCATGTACATGGTAAAAATCATACTAATGGTATCCATATACATGAATGATTCTTGGTAATCATGTATAGCAGCATTAGAGGAATAAATAAATTTAGATTTAAATTCCACACATTTTATTTTATAGACATCTCATAAGATTTTTTTCAGTTATAACTCATTCTAAAATAAAAATAACATTAGTTCATCTATGAAATATTCTATAAAATCAAAACTCTAATGGATAGACACCTTATTTTCCTAAAATATTTTTGGTAGGGATATCAATGTTATTTCTACAAGAGTTGTATTGTCTTGTACTTCTCTAAGAGAACTCATACCATTTTTAAAACTTGTTAAACAGTGTAATATTGGGTTTAATAACTATTCCTATCCCAACTCTAATTTTTAGTATTGTTATTGAAGTAGTACTAGTTTGTTTCTCATTATATTTGTATCCACATAGTGTTCCACTTATAGTATGCTCCATATGTCATAGGGTGTCCTATAATTTGATACATGGATATATTAACAACTATTTATAGAATATTTTAACATATTCTTAATGTTTTAATTCAACATATAAATTACCTTGTCGTTGCCTACATGTGTTTATGGATCATCTTTGGGAGGCTCATAGAATTTCCCAATTATAGTCAACTGATCTATACTTTATTTTTAAATGTATTCTTCTATTTTTTATTCAAGTATATGTTTTCACATTCATCAAATAATGAGGTTTTTATTTTATTCAACCATCAATAAGATTTACATTCGAAATATTTCAGAATAATTCCATTATTACATATAATGGGTGGTCTAAGATGATCATGTTAGAACATGTGTTAATAATGGACATGAAATAATATCATGAAGTATTAACATAAAAATTTATGCTAACTAATTAGAGACAACATTTCTTACCATTGGTTCAATATCATGCTAAAAAATATATATAATATGACTATCCATTACATAAAAACCTCCTATAATACAAGTTGTTGTACCAATAGTGAAGGAAATGGTGACTTCTGATGGTGGGATAGTTGTTTAAATGTTTAAATTTAAAAATAAATAGAGTTGATAAAATAAATATCTACACTGACTATTGTGTCCGTAAAATGAGGTACAGTATAAATGAAAAGAATAATCATAACAATTTATATCCATGTTGATCAGGATGATCCTCGTCAACTCTCCACCTTCTCTACTCCTCATGATGATTTTTACCAAATATAAATCTCTTTGTTATTGGTGTGAGAACATGTTACAGGAGAGTCCTTTTAAAAAATACCCAAATACTAAACCAATTGTTTTAGAACACGACACAACCTAGTACATGACATTACTTATTATTCGGAGTCTCAACAAAAACATCGTTTTTTGAGGTGGAATTACCACACAGGTGAATGAATAATTTAATGGGAAAAAGAAAAAACTAGATAGAAATGGATTTAGAAATAGGTGAAGAATGGAAGTAGAAAAAAGAAAAAAATAACAATAAATCATCCAGAATTATTAAATGATGTCTTTGATGATAAAGATATATTATCACCAAATCATTTAAATAAATAAATGTCCAATATTAATGTTCATCTTCAATCATAGGGATGGAAAAATAGTTGGATAAGATTCATGATCATATGAGATATGAAATATTTTTTCATTGTTCTATAATGAATAATATTAATGAATGTTTTTTTATCCTTAATTCACATTTATAACTTATTAATCACATATCATCGTTAATTAAAGAACTCAGTTCATTAAGAGATTTAATTAGTGCATGGATCATGTTATCGAATAATAAAAATATAATAATACCTTTACCTATAAATTGAATAGTGTTTCTTTTTAAGAAATAGTTTATGTGTTCTTCTATTAAAAGAAGAAACTTGTTGAAAACAATTTATATATAATTTTTAGAATAAAATAAAAATATACATGATGTTATAATTATAATAAATAATCGCATGAAAATTCATTAGTTTAATATTTAAATTATAAAGGAAAATAGATAATATAATTGAATAGAAAAATAATTATACAGTTGGTACAAATTTATATGATAATTTTCATTCAACAATTTATAATAAATATGATTTTATTTAAAGACTATAACAATTTTAAAGAATTATAAAGCATGAAGTGACTCATTTTACTAAAATAACACTAAAGTATATTGTCATATAAACAATCAGTTTATCTATAATAAAAAATGTGTTGAATGGACTGTGTAATGTTTAAGCCTTTATTTTGGTATTATTACCAGGAAATCTCATGTTGTCATTATGCTTAACATGGGAGCATGATCAGTATACTGACTGTGTGAAGATAATATTCATGCGGTCATTATATAGACCATGTTAAAATTTTTCAATAGGGTTAGTTAAAAAGAATAACATATAATTATCATAATGAAATATAACAGCAAAAATATTTGAGGTAAAAAAGAATATAGTCATGGTTATGGTTGAAATACCTCATCATAATAGGATAAATTATCATGTATCATATTGATCACAGTAAGGTGATTTCATGACATGGTAAATAAATTATAGAAAGGGAAATAACAATTTCAGAAAAATGAGACTTATTATGTATCACATATTTTTCCTTCAACACATCAAGGTTGGTTGAAGAATATTTTCATAAACCAAGATAACTTTCGACATCTAAACTAATGATTTCAATAGGAGAATGGAGGCATAAAGACCGACAGATGGAATGTCAAATAATACAAAAGAGGTGATGTTGAGACCATAGAGGATCTAATGACATGAAAGGGTGATCTTGTGATTCCCATGTTGTAGTGATGTTTGAAAGGCGATAATCTATGTGGTGATGTGATTGGAAAGATAAGATCACATGACACATCATACCTGTAACTACATTAAAACACTCTAATGATGATGGCGTTTTTTTGAAAATGGTATTTTGATGATGTGAGGTGTGAAAAATCAATTGAGATATGGTAGATCAAATTCATGATCAAAGAGTTTGTGTAAATTCATTCTGAAAACTAAGAGAAGTTTTCCTTTTTGTAAACTGAATATAATGCAATAAGAGAGTCAAGTCCTACATTGGAATACTGAATGGTAGATCCACATGAATATTAGTCATTCTTCTACATTAAACCAATGAGATATTAGTGGGGTCATATAACTTGTATCCCGTAACAAACAAATATGGACCTTGGACCTACAGGCTTATGGGAACAACCTCATGTGCCTTTAACTGTGCTTATCTTGGCATTATAAAAGGGCCCTATATAATTACGCCTACATAGAGAGCCACAATGGCTTGGGCCCTATGGATTACATCCCATAGGGGGAAACCTCATGGTCTCTATAAGTGGTAGTAGGTTTGTATATTGTGTTCTATATATTGTTGGAAGGATTAGTGTTTCACCTAAGGAACCAAAAATCATTAATAAAGATAATGTAAAAATAAATTTTAAATTTATTATTAAAATCCAACTAATCAATTCAAAACATTAAAAAAATATTAATAATAATTCTAATTATTGAAATAAATATTTTTTTAAATAAATTATAGCTATTAAAGAAGAATTATTTATTGTCATAAACAATCGGAATTTAATTAAATGTCGTAAAACATTAATTTATTTTAATAATGATGACTATTAACGTAATAAAAAAATTTAAAATACTAATAATTAGGAGTAAAAAAAATTGAATCATATATATATTTTATAATTATTTGTTTGTTAAGATATAAGATAAGTATGAGTGTACTAATTATGATTTATCTAAAATAAGTATCAAGAAATAATGTGGAACATTTAATCTAGCCTAATTTTCTAGAATATTTTTGTGCAGGCATTTCATGTTTCAATATCACTTATAATAACCCTCTTGAAGGTAAATATATATAAATATCCATAAAATTTAGTAGTTATTCCTCTTTTAGAAATTCAATTGTATTCAAGCATCATATTATACAAATAAATTCAACATTGTTTAATGTAGTTTATATCGTGATATTAGTAAAATACATCTAATGAATAAGAATAATTTATTATAATATATTTGATAGTTGAAAATTCAACTATTTTATGTAGCATCCATGATAATCTCACTAATAATATACATAATAATATTTATCAAATATTTTATAAAAATAAATTGACTAATACTCAAATATATTCATTCAAAATTGATTTTTTTTCATATAAATTTAACATTCTAAAAATATCAATTCGATTCCTTCACATTACATATATTTTTTGATCCCTCCATTAATAATATGAATCCTTCCAAAAATTTGAAAATAAAAAAAAATTATAATATGGAAATCCAACAAAATTTATCTATTAATAATATATATTGATATAAATTCATTTAATACTCATCAAAATTACTCCTAATAATTTCAAAAATTATGTAATTTGAAATTTCCTCCAACATGAAGTAAATATAGATAATTCAGATATCAATACCTTTTTAAATACAGATATTATTATAGATCTATTATTTATATAGTAAATTTCATTTAAAAAATATCCATAATTTATTCTAATAGTATATATTAATATTTAATAATCAAAAAATATTTCTATAAGTGGATTCTGATTTTCATAGTGTATGTGTGACCATTAATATACTATAAATGAGTTAAACTCTATACATATGCAGTATTTTTTTATATCATCAAACTACTATAATCATGTTTTTATGTGAATTTTATGTATATTGTGTTACCTATATTTCTTTAAGCATTGACATGATGCATGTTTTGTAATCAAGGCATGAGAAGTGTTCTATATGAGTTACAATATTATTAAATCATGAAATTCAAATATATAATTCATTTAAAATTTTTGTTCATTCGATATAGTTCTATTCATTTGTAGATATGAATGAGATCCCTTGTATGAGTTCACTATATTATGTGAATATTATACATCATGTTTAGCTAACCATCTGAAAATTTTGATTCTATTGTATTCTTATTATATAGATTCTCCAACTTCAAAAAATGGTTTTTTGATTCCAATTAAGGTTTCATTTGATAAAATGATCACTTTCTTCAATCTATGGTTCATTTCCTCTAACATTATGCTCATAAATTCTCACATGACATAAAAATAATTTAATATAAGGGACATAAACTACATCATAATGTTCATATAATTGGATGTAATTTATATAAATTATGATCTACGGTTAATAAAATTATACTGATGATTCATAAAATAGAAAATTTTATTCAAAACCGATATCAACCATCTATTAAATCTAAATTATCAAATTATAATACATCAACAAAAAATTATATAAAATATTAGTATATAATAAAATAAACTCATTGTTAATATAATTAGGAATTTTCATAATTAGGAAATCAAATAGTATTTTGGTAAAGCGATACAGACCATGAATAATTATATTGTTCTATATATGTTATTAATTATTTGTGATTTTTTATTCTATATAGGATTGGTTTATTCCTCACACTGATGGAACCCCTGTAGAATTAATTAATATAATTTAATTATGTAATTATTTACATTCTTTAAATACCATTTTTTAAACCCATTGATAGAATGGTTTTATTAACACAAAAGTGTATAAGATTGAAAAATAAATTTTGGATAAATTATTGAGTATATATATATAAAGGTAAAAAAAAATTAATCAAGACAATATATATATTTATGTAATAAATTAAGTTGATCTCATTATTCTTGTTAGTGAAATAGTTGATGATTTGATCATAATAGGTAATTAAATTTTGAGAATAATTTAATGTGTTTTTATGAGATTTTTGAAGACACTATGATTTTCAAGAATATACTATATTCGTTTATAGAAGGTTTGATGCAACTGATTTATAATTATAAGACCATATTCTAAGCACACACCCACTAGTTTATGTTTTTATTATTCATATATACTCTAGATTATGTAATTGTTATTTATTTGAGAATAAACAAAATGATGATATTGAAATATATATGAAATTAATAATGAACGAATTGATAAGGACGTAAGAAAATTATAGTGGAGAAGATTCTATTTTTTGATGAATTTTTTATTGATGTTTTATAGATTCATTTAATTTATACCATGTTTTTTCCAAAGATAAAAAGGTAAAATTCATGGTAAACTACCATTAAATTAATTCTAGTTTATGGGTATTTAATATTTTTTTTCCAAATATCTAATCATCGATGAAGATAAGTGTTAATATATTGAATATAAGAAAGATACACATATAATTTTTATGAAGAATCAATCTTAGAAACATTTAAAAAAGATGAACAATTTGTATTTCACAAAACAAATGAGGAATTTTTTACCCATTCGTGATAACAATGTATTTGTGAGGATGAGGATTAATATGAGTAATCTAGTGAATATAGTGAAATCATGTTTCATGAAATGGTGAAATGAAAAAAGTTATATTGTAAAGAATGTGGCAGTGATAAAAGTGTAATTTTTGTAGAGATAGAGTTCATATTGAAAATGGATCTCAATGAGTTCTTATTGATGTTATATTCCTATAAATGGAAAAATATATTTTCAATAAGAATTATCAACCATTTTATAAAAAAACAATTCTCATTATGAAATGTATAAAATTATAAGAAATGAATTTTTTAAATACAAAATATGAACATTTAATTTAAAAAAACACTAAAAAAGAATATTTATCATTGAAATTTCTAATAGTAATTTACCATTTTAGGAATTGAATTATTCACGTAAATATCAACCTTCTAGAATTATATTCATAAATTTGGATAATCCTCATAGAATATGTTTATAAGAGAATATTTTTTCTCACTGGTTGATATGATTCCATGGGTTACAATAATATCACATTTGAACTTTAAAAAAACAATTAAAAATATTGTGAGATTTCTAAATATATATAAAAATTGAATAAAATAATATTTGTAACAAAAAAATATGAAACCTAGAGGGATGGAAATTATAAGAACAATAATTTTCATGTAAAAAATGCTACCACTTTTATTTATAAAAAGGAATTTAAATATGTCTTCTATTTATTATCGTGTTCCTAGTGTATTCCAAAATTTTGTTTTCTAAAAAAACATTAAATTTTGTTGTTCATAGGATGAGAGATTTATTTTTCAACATTCAGAAAAATGTTTGTTATAGATGTGTGTTTTCATTTTATGGATATTTTTTTGATATATAATAGAGTTTAGGATCTATGAAATATTGTGTTAGGTTAATTTTTAATATATCTACATGTACAAAAAATCCGGGAAGAAAAATAATTAATGTCATTAAATCCACATTAATGATAAATATTAATAAAATATCTTGAAAATATTGATCGATTATTTGGAATAAAATCCATCCTTTAGAATGTTTTGTGGATTGAATACCAAGATTTTAACTTTACTATGTTTTTTATTATCATTCTTCTCAACTCGTTGAGTATAAATAAATAAGCCCAAAATTTTATTAGAATAATAATAAATGAAATGATATGGCTTCAATTTTTGTATTTTAAACTGAAACACCATAATGTAAACATCCATATATATTATATAGTGGATAATAAAATCATATTGATAAATATTTGAAGTTATATATGGATTTATTGAATTTAATGATGTTTTTTCCGAGGTTTGATAATTCCTAGTCACTCAAAATTTGAGGGATAGATTCTGAAATCAATAGAGATGATAATTTATAATTTAATGAAACATTATTTGTTGAGGGTTTGAGAAAAAAATTTAGTAGTGCGTCTTATCTCAGGGATTAACAAAATGAGGTTGTATTTTAGAGGAATGAATGGGTTTTAAATATGATTAATGATACAAGTTTGTGCTGAGAGTACAATGTTATAAAAGAATCTTTCATCATGTTATTTGAAATGTGAAATATAAGACGACTCACAAGAAAAATATGGGATATTTTATGATGTATTGTTTTTTAATTTTAAGTGGTTTAGAAGTTATTTATAGTAAAAAATAAAGTTTAATTAGTGTGCTAATGAATAATTGATTAATTAAAGGTTGAATAATAAGGAGATAAAATTTTATAATAGTAATACCAGTGTTCTAAAAGACATGAAATAAATATAAATAATAAGAAATATAATTTTTCATTTTATTTTAAGAAATGAAAAAATGATTTATCACAATCTAAGATAGATTGAAAAAATATACGGTTTATCAATAAGATTTTCATATGCAGTTGAATTTGAGTACAAATCCATTGGGTTTAGAGAAGAATTTTCAACCATCATCAATTAAGGGATATTTTATGATTAAATTTCCTCCCCTTTTACTATTTTTCTTTAAATTATTCTAGTAAAATGAGAAATATAACGACATAAATATCCTATGTTTTTATCTTATAATTTAGTTATAAAGGTGATAAAACTATATATGGGGAGTTAAATATAGATTTATTAGTTTTACCTGATGAGGGATAGTTTCCTTATTTAATAGAATCATATATTATGTGATGGTTATTATAAGGTGAACCATACGAATTTAGTATAAGAGATATTATACGTTGTTTTTCGATCATGTATACATGAAAATATTATATATTAATTGAAGGGTTAGTTCTTATAAATAGAAAATTTGGGTTGAATTAAAAAACTGTATTTAATGAACCCTGAGTTTGTTTCAAGATGATTTGATGGTCATAATAACTTTAATGTTAGTCACATTTATGGGGAACACGAGTTTTTTTTCCAGTATTCCTAATTCCCACAATGAGTTTAAACATAAAGGCTAAAAATTATAAAATAATGGTTAATATAATTTTTTTGATAATTTTTAAATATATTTATGTTCCTTAGTTCGAATTAGAATTAAAATAAAGGGATTATTTATCCCAATAGATGTTTTTGGATATTGTTAAGCTAATCAAGAAGAACATAAGAGTTTAGTGGAGATGTAGTCGATGTATTCATTGGGGTTTAAATTTATAAACATATTATTACAATTAAAACTCAACTATTTTACAATTAAACATTTAATCTATGGATCATTATAAATTATTTTATATATTATAATATTATGGACAGAGTTTTGATATTGATTATATTTTTTTGAAAATGATTTTGGTGGATGTTGCATTACTAGAAAATGGTAATGCAAACAATTCACATGGATAATGTGTTGGAATATTGCATAATAATAAATGATTGGAACATGGATGTTTTTATTGGTTAGGGTATAGGGATAAATTTAAGAATATACTACATAAAAATATAGAAAATCTCATGGAACTATGTTTTTATAAGAAAATAAAAAGATCACCAATAAAAAATCAATTTCAAAAGGCATTGTAAAACAGTAATTTAATTATAATAAATTAGTATAGTCAACATTCCATTGCGGTTGTCAGTTTTTTGGAGTTTAAGTGTAGAATTTTATTCAATGTCTTTATATATTGTTGGTATTATATATTAATAATTTTTTATGATTTTGGTATCATACATTGTTAAAAAGTTGATGAAAAATACTGGAATTGAAACAATTATGAAACTGTCATGGATCATTTTCGGTGGTTTTATAAAAAATTTAATAAATAACCTTAGTATTGTTTCCATAATGGAGTAAATGGATAAATATTTTATGATGATTAACATGGGGACTTAAAAATCCTGGTAAATTTTATGGAATTGAAATAAATATTTATATATGAAATTTTTAGTTGATAAGTTCAATGGTTCATCATTGATGAACATTTTGATAAATTCTAAAACTTCTATGTACCTAATCCCATAAATTAATAAAGTGATAGGTAGGTTTATTGTGTTTTTGATGGGAGTCTATAAACCATATTTAGAGAAATTGATTTTGAATAAATTCTTAAATGATTACAAAACATAGTTTTTTGATTGAATAAGAATTAATGGACAGAGAGGAAATCTAGTTTTATGTGTATTCAATTATGTGGATTATTTAATAACTAAAATTTTCCTCACAAAATATTTATATTGAATCAAAATATATTATTTTTATAAAATAGGTCATCGACAATCTAATTGATCAAAATTAAGAGGTATATGTTCATGAAAATTTAATGAAAGTTAGTTTATATTGGACATTAGGATTCAAATTCAAATGTGAAAATTATACTATATTAAATGATATAATCATATAGGTTCTCACATGGATATGTCTGTTTGTTGTTTTATATATCAGGAAAATAAATTATAGAATAGATATGGAAAATAACTAATTGTTTTCTTGAGAATTTTATTATAAAATGGTTTATAATGTCTTGAAATATAAATAAGGAGAGTAATTTTTTTAAATGATTTATATGTGGATGATGAAAATGGGTACACATGGTTAGTTTGGGTGTTTGATAATAAAAATTTCTACATGTGCTGGGGAATGAAAAAAAATTCACATGAATACTATATAATTATGATGTTAGTATGTTCTATTATTTCTTCATAACATAATTATAAATAGAGAAGGGTAATACCTACCTCAAAAAATACAGCGACGAAGTGTAGTATGTTTAACAAGGTAGAATCATATCTAAATATATTAGGATAAACCATTGTTGATACTTCATTATAATGTTTGATGAATCAACAACAACATTTTTATCTAAATTGAATATTCTTGTTGATTTTATAATGATAAATATACATAATGTGTCCCAAATTATTTATTTCCTCAGTGTTTGCATGTTATGAAACAAGTTCTATCACTGTTACAAATGAAAAATGATGAATGTATAAGAAATAATAAACATGAGAATTTGTCCAATGTTCTTGGATTCACCCCAACAACAATAAAATTTCACAAATAAAAGAATACATATATTCAAATCAAAATCAACACATTAAACATAAGAATGAAAATTTAAATTTTTATTTAGACAATGAATTTATCGATTATCATTTGAGAAATTGAATATACATTACTTATTCTTCTCTAACATTAAATTTAATGAACATAATTCTTTCAAACATGCGATATGTTGTAGCCTAATTCCCAAGTAGTTGTAAATCAATATTATCTTGAATATGAAATTTATGAAAATTTATACACATCAATAAATCACATCATCGATACGATATGATAGGTAAAATCCCATCGTTATATAAATGTGAAATTGAAACATGTTCCAAGGATGAGGATTTTCAATGATATCTTTAGATTCGTAGGTTTTAATATATAATATTTAATCTTTTTTACAAAGTGTAATGTTATATCATTGAATAATATTCTAGATATATTATTTCAAATTTAATTATGTTTCCTCAATAATATTATATAAGGCCCCGACCATAAAACATTACATAATCATGAATTAAATGAATAATTCACATAGAGGATCTTTTCAGGTTTAGAGTTTTACAGAATTAGAACATAACTATTTCATCTCAAAACATTAAAATGTATACACTTCTACTACGTTTCCATTAAATAAAAACACTTAAAAAGAAACATGTCAAGTTCTATGTTTTAGATAACAAGTCTTTCCTTGATCACATCCTTGACCCTATTCAACTTTAAGTACTGTGGAGAAAATTTCAAAAACATGGGATGAGCATAAAAATCCCAGTAAAGGATATACAAAGAAGAAAAACTGTTAGTTTTTCAAAACATCAAGTAAACCATGAATACTTTATCAACGTAATACATTTCACCTTTATGAAGTAGTAAAAACTCTTCACTGAATAAAAGATCATTACTTACCCTTTTGTAACCAAAATATTACCATAAACCCCATATAAAGAACACTTACCATATAAAGGTAACTTGGGACATAAACATACTTAAATGGAATAACCATACGGTCGACTTCCACACATATCACTAAATGGAATAGCCCTACGGTAGACTTCCATACCCAATGCATTGGAGGTTATAACGTAACCACCCGTCCTGGTATTCACGGCACCACCCGTCTTATTGTTTATCATGTAACCACCCAGAAAATGTCCAAGTGCCATCATAACACATAAAATATTTCATATATAAACATTTCACTAATAACAGTTCATTAGTAATCTCAAGAAGTAATTTCAATATATTGAAATAATCAATTAATTTTCAAAAACTATTTAAAAAAAGATTTTTGAATCAGTGTGTCCCATACCACTTTGAGGCTTTTAAAGGAATTATAATTTTAAAACCTTAATGTCCATATAAATAAATACTCAAAAAAAATTTAAATCATGGACATTAATGATAAAGATTTAAAATAATAAATCTTTAAAACATTTAAAAATGATATTTTTGTTAAAGAGTTTTTAACAAAATGAGAGACTCTTGAATACAAATAATTACAGAATATCATTTAATCAAAAAATTATAATACAATGAGAATAAAGGTATTCATGATATAATTTTCCAAAGGATAGTATATACACCACATAAGAGTGAATTGGTGCATAACAACAATGAAGTCTCAATGGAAATGTAAAATGAGATGAAATCCATTATAAAGATGGAATCCTTCAATTAAGGATAAATCATTATCATAATTATGTGTGCCAAAAATAAATACACCCAATATATGTGGAAATTATGTGTAAAACAATCATAGGTAATTCACACATATTCATTGGATGACATATTCAATAACTACAAGTTTAACCCAATAAAAGCGAAATTGGGATAAGATGCACCCTTGTTAAAATTCGACAGCCAAACAGCGTCAAAAAATGAGTTGACGAGATAAAAAGGGCATCTCATCACTTGGAAAAATATTTTAAATCAATAAGGATATATATGAATATATCCCAACATAATAAGATGTAAATTAAAAGACATTACAAAAAGAAGTCTTTTAAAAAGAGGTGGGTGAATGGTTCCCTTACCGATTTAGTAACTTACAAAACATATGCCACATGATAGAAGGATAATAAAATGAAGATGTAAATACTTATAAATTAAAGTATATTACACAAATATTACAATCATGGGCAGTGAATACACCACACAAAAGGAAATATTGGCGAATATAAAATTATTCTCACGGGAATAGAAAGTGAGATGAAACCCTTTACCACGTTGTAATCAATCAAGTCATAAGAATAAAAGTTAATAACCACCAAATGAATCACATAATACCATGAATATACAGATAATAATGATAATATATATCATGTGTAAGTATACAATACACCACATGAAATAAATAAGTGGAAAACAATGGAAATCTCACGGAATTAAAAGTGAGATAAGAAATCCCTTACAAAAATTCAGCAGCATAACAACGCCACATAAAAATTCATAAAATGGATTTATGAGAGTAAGAGGGGGTCTCCCATAATATGAAAATACAAATTACATAAGGGTTAATATAAAAGAACATCCTCCAATATACGATCGTGGAGCATAAATGAATTGACATAAAAGAGAGTACTTGAAAAGAAAGAGAGATGGCAGATCCCTTACATTGTTTCCGACATGACTCGATCGTTCTTTAATCACCTGAATAATAAACATTGGTCAATTTATAATTTAATAAGGAACTAATTTAAGGATTATCATTTATTTCATATCACATATTATAGTGTTATAATAATTGGTTAATAATGTGAGTTCACATCAGAAGTTTTTGTCGATGTTCGGTACATGAGTAAAAATTGAACTTGTTGGAAAAGAATTTTCCATGTAGTTTTAGGCACATCATCTCCAGAATAGTATTAATGATTTAAATATAATATATATCCTGTATATATTAATTTTATAATATTCCATAACATTTGGAGAAAATAATGAAAAGCACCGTTCATGGAGACGGTAGGCCGTACGTAAGCATGAACGCTACTTTTGATTTTTTGTCATATCAATGGAAATAATGTTAAAAGACAGATATATATATATATATTATAATTCCAGAATTATATCCATACTATATATGAAATATATGAAATATATATCTATTATATATGTGTACTTAAAATAGTACATAACATTTGGATATAAGAAATGAAATGTACCGTTCATGAAGACGGTAAGCCGTACGTACGCGTGAACGCTACTTTCATTTCTTTGACACATTAATGGAATTAAAAATAGATGAGAGAGATATATATATTATAATTCCAATATAATATATATGTTATATAGATCACATAAGTTCACCAATTTAATTCTTTATACATTCCATGTATTGCATGAATGAGTTACATCACTTTAGGGGGCGGTAGTCCACACTTCCTCAAATGAAATTATCACATTTTCACAACATAAAAACCATAAATGTATGTATTAAATAAATAATAAAGAATAATATAGATGAAATAAATATAAAATATATCATAAATAAATATAGTTCCATCATAATGTCCACCATGAGATGTGGTAGGAGTAGATAAAACAATCATCATTTCCTGAGGCAGTAATTCGCCATCCACAGAAAAAGTATGTTCTTTAACCATTAAATGGAGGTGTGTGTTAGTGTAGCTATAATACATCTCATTAAAACAACCTTGTATATTTATGATATTAGTTTTTTTTACAAAATAAAGATAAAAAAGAGCTTATGGGTTTGGAGAAGAAAAATAAAACAAAAGAACACTAGGTAAGACTTTACCTTTAAATCGGGTAACTCTTTTTGATTTGACATTAAATGCCACCATGGAAAGACTTCTGCAAAAGTTGAGGCTTCTAGGAGTAAGGAAGGGATTTATAGAGACAAAATGAGAAGATCTTGTCCGATCCAATGGCTTTAGAGGTGTGGGTAAAGTGGTATAGGGGGGGGGCTTTTATAAGAGGAGAGGAGGGGCACTCTTGGAATTTTATAAAATGTTACATTATTATAAAATTATTTTTGGATTTTGAAAGTCAAAAAATTATAAATTTCTAGGATATGTTTATAATAGTTATAAATCCACCCATCCAATAGGTTTTTTGGAAGTTTAGGTCTTATATTTTACATTATTGCTTCATTTTTTTTAAATCATTAAATAATGAGGTAATCGTTGCATCATCATGGTGTCATAAATAATTTAATTTATTCAATTTATAAAAATTATAAAATAAATATCATGGTGTAGTAAATCTTTTTATATTTCTAATTAATATTTATAGTAAAAAATATTACTTCTATAACCCTCTTTAAAAATTGTTTTAGTAAAACACTACATGTTTGTGACATTTTTATTCTATCTTTAAATAAAAAGTTATTAATGACATTTTCTTTCCCAATTGGATCCATGGGCTCCCCAAGTTGACCCATGGAGTTTATCGGTCGGACATGACTCATAAAATAAGTTTAGGACATTTGTAAAGGTCATTTAATTTTATTATAACATTATTTTTACCTTAAATTACACTAATTACATTTAATTGCGATTAATAAAACATAAAAGTTAGTATTCACCAAAAAATTATTTTAATCCTATTTAACCACATTTTACATCCTAATTAAAACCATTTATATAGGATTTTCAAAATTAAAATCATCGAAGGGGTAAAGTTTTATTTAAACGAAAAATCAGTTTTTTAACTACCACTTTGTGGTTTTACTATTCATCAAAATTTGATGTTTTTTTGAGAAAAATACCAAAACATCACCCTAAGATATATTTGATATTATGAATTCAAAAATCATGTATATTTTAACAAATTAGAAACATATATGTTTCTTTAATTAATTTAATAATTAATTCCCGCTGTCAAAACAAATAACGTGTTTTAAAGAAACAATATCTATTAAAAATTTGACACTAGTTTAAGTCCAATTTCAAAGTGAAATTAATTCCAATGACCACCATTGTATTAAATTGTAAAAATATATTATAAATAAACTTTAATCTCAATTAAAAAGATAATATATTCATATAAATAAATAATATTAAATTGAGGTTTTGAATTAAAATGCAACATTTTCACTAAAAATGATCTTTATCAGAAAAATAACAAAAATTTACAAAAATTAAATTTTGATTTACAGATTCTAAAGATGGATTATATTTTTTCAAATAAAATATATAAATTTTCAAAAGTATATTTAAAAAGGGTTTCTCCATCAAACGGTGGTTAATCATCCTTTTATAGAATATTAGATGTTTTATGCTTAAAATTGGATTCATTTTCATTTTTAGCCGCTAAAATTTATTGGATAAAAGTAAAAATATTTGAAAAACATATATAATCATTTTGTAGTTAGTTCCGTTCATTCCTTCCATTACAACGTCTAGGCATTAAATATCTTTTAAATTAATTTTATTTTATTATTAGAGTGCAAATTAAGATTTCAAAGAAACTCGTTGTTGCGTACTGGGTACGCCATCGAGCATAGTGTTCCCTTTAAAGTAATATTAATATTTTATTCAAATAAATTAATAAATTTGAAAAATTAACATTTTTTATTAATCTGGGATGTTACATCCTTCCCCCCTTTTGGGAATTTCGTCCTCGCAATTTCAAAATTGGGATTGGTAACCTCATTAAAAATCCCACATCGGAACAAGAGTCAGTAAAACTATCACATTAAAATAATTAAACAGAAGTACAAAGGTCATTTGAGTTAACCCATACTAGGATATCATGTAGGAAAACATGGACATGGAGGAGAAAACAAAGGGTCATGTTCTGATGGAGAGTGATAGAAAACTTGTTTAGGAGAATGTTAACAACAAGAAATTCACAAACATGTGATGGGATAAATGGTATTTGATTCCCCAGTAGGAAAAGTTAACATACGACATTTTTGTATTTAAGTTACTTTTCATTGAGGAATTTATTTATGAGCCTTAATACATCATAATGAAACATTATTACTTGTCTTGCAGACTCTCATTTCCTACTATATTTCTTAAATAAACTCATATTTTCTCCAAAAGAAGAGTATTTAGGATGACTTTCTCACATTAAGGGAGCTATAATCAACTTCTAAGGAATCACATAATCCACAAAAGAAAACTATATATTTCCCATGTCTTTATACCTTAACCAAAACCAAAATTGTTAGAACAAGATTAGATAATCCACAAATGGAAAATCCTTTATAAAAAGAAAATCTATTCTTAATCTCCAAAATTTGTCCATCATAACCCAAAGTTCAAAGAAGACCATTCAATAAAGAATTTGTCCATAAAATTCATCAATTTTAACCAAACTAAGATTGAAACCAAAATATTTGAAGGATTTAATCATATAGTCTTCCAAGGTACAAATTAACATTTATCTCCAAATAACATTAGTTGCTCTTAAAGTCTCATATTGAAAAGTAATTAACCTAATCACATATCATCCAAGATAGGATAATTATTTCAATAGATAACCCAAAATCTACTTAATCTTGATTCATAAAATCATATAACTATAAATAATTAGTCAAACAAACTAGGGACATCATGTAGTCCAGTGGTAGGCGGTAAATACTAGTCGCACTTAGGTTGTGGGTTCGATTTCAGAAGCTTTGTCCGACACGACAGGTTGTCACATGGTCTGCGTGTTGTCCTTTTTCCAAAACTATATAATTCTTAAAACATTCCACAAAACGAGATAAAATCTTCAAAAATAATCATAACAATTTATATCCTCATGTTTATCTCATGCCTTTCATTTTCCATCATAACATATAGTAAACCATAATTAACTCAAAAGTAAGGATCATATAAAAACTAATGGTTACCATTATAATTATCACTTGAACATCCACATCGGGTTGGTTCTCTCGTACATGATGCATTATAGAACTCACCAAGGTTCAAGTGGTTGATCATGACTCCTGATAGTTGGTTTAGAATAACCACGAGATTTCTCATTGCGTCCCCCATTTCAACCAGTCTCTTAATATGAGAACCACCACAGTTTCCTTCAAACCCATTGTCACTTTGGTTCTTGCTTGATCCATCCTGTTAATAAAACCAAAAATGTTCTTGTGAGTATATCAAAAAAACCATCATGTATTAATGAGGAAGATAAACTCTAAGATATACTTACTCATTCACATTATCTAAAAACTATGACTCTTTCCGAAATCCTAGCCATTATGGTAATGTCACTCATACTTAGAGAATACCCTAACCTCTAAAGTTATCTAAACTGACCTTTGATACCAACTATAAGGCCCCGACCGTAAAACATTACATAATCATGAATTAAATGAATAATTCACACAGAGGATATTTCAGTTTCAGAGTTTTATATAATTAGGACATAAATATTACATCTCAAAAGATTATATAGTAGACAATTCTTCTATGTTTCCATAAAATAAAAGCACTTAAAAAGAAACATGTATACTTCCATGTTTTAGATAGCATATCATTCCTTGATCCAATCCTTGAACCTATTCATCTTTAAGCCCTATAGAGAAAATTTCAAAACCTGGGAGGAGCATAAAGAGCCCAGTAAAGGATACACAAAGAAGGAAAACTGTTAGTTTTTCAAAACATCAAGTAAACCATGAATACTTTATCAATGTTATACTTTTCACCTTTAGGAAGTAGTAAAAAACTCTTCACTGAATAAAAGCTCATTAATTACCATTTTTTAACCAAAAGATTACCATAAAACCCATATAAATAGCACATAACATATAAAGGTAACTTGGGACATAATCATACTTAAATATAATAACCATACGGTCGACTTCCACACATATCACTAAATGGATTATCCCTACGACCGACTTCCATACCCAATGCATTGGATGTTATAACATAACCACCCGTCCCGGTATTCACGACACCACCCATCATATGGTTTATTTCGTAACCACCCGTAAAATGTCCAAGTACCATCATAACACATAAAATATTGCAAATATAAATATTTCACTAATAACATTTCATTGGAAATCAAAAGAAGTAATTTCAAGATATTGAAATAATCAATTAATTTTCATAAACCATTTTAAAAAAAGAATTTTGAATCAATGTGACTCATACCACATTGAGGATTTTAAAGGAATTATAATTTTTAAAAATTAATTTCCATATAAATAAATACTCAAAACCATTTTTAATAGATGAACATTAATGATAAATATTTAGAATAATAAACCATTAAAACATTTAAAAATGATATTTTTGTTAAAGAGTTTCTAACAAAATGAGAGACTCTTGAATACAAATAATTGAATAATATCATTTAATCAAAACATTATAATATCATGAGAATAAAGGTATTCATTATATAATATGTCAAAGGATAGTATATACACCATATAAGAGTGAATTGGTGCATAACAAGAATGAAGTCTCAATGGAAATGAAAATTGAGATGAAATCCATTATAAAGATGGTATCCTTAAATTAAGTATAAATAAATCTCATAATTATGTGTGAAAAATATAAATACACTAAATATAAGTGGAAATTATGTGTAAAAAAAATCAGAGGTCATTCACACATATTCATAGGATGACATATTCAATAACTAAAAGTTGAACCCAAAGAAATCAAAATTGGGTTAAGAAGTTCCCTTGTAAAAATTCGACAGCCTAACAGCGTCAGAAAATGAGTTGATGAGATAAAAAGGGTATCTCATCACTTGGAAATAAATTTTACATCAATAAAGATATAGATGAATATATCCCAACATAATAAGATGTAAATTAAAAGAAATAACAAAAATATGTCTTTTAAAAAGATGAGGGTGAAAGGTTCCCTTACCGGTTTGGTAACTTACAAAACATATGCCACATGACAGAAGGATCATACAATGAAGATGTAAATACATATAAATGAAATTATATTACACAAAGAGTACAATAATGGGCAGTAAATACAACACACAAAAGGAAATACTATCAAATAAAACATTAATCTCACGGGAATAAAAATTGAGATGAAACCCTTTACCGCATTGTAATCAATCAAGTCATGAGAACAAAAGTTAATAACCACAAAATGAATCAAAAAATACCATGAATATAATGAGAATCATGATAATATATATCAAATGGAAGTATACAATACACCACATGAAACAAATAAGTGGCGAACAATGGAAATCTCACAGAATAAAATGTGAGATAAGAAATCTCTTACAAATATTCGGCAGCCTAACGATGCCACATAAAAATATTAAAAATTTATTTATGAGAGTAATATGGGGTCTCCCATCATATTAAAATAAAAATTAAATAATTTTGAATATAAAATATTATCCCCCAACATAATAACATGGAGCATAAATGAAACGACATAAATAAGAGTACTTGAAAAGAAAGAGAGAGGTCAGATCCCTTACCTCATGTCTGACATGACTCGATCATTCTTTAATCTCTTGAATAATAAACGTTGGTCGATTTATAATTTATTAACGACATACATTAAAGATTTTAATTCAGTTCATATGACATATTATAGTGTTATAATAATTTGTTAATAATGTGAGTTCATATCAGTCGTTTTTGTCGATAATCTGTACATGAGTAACAATTGAACTTGTTGGAAAATAATTTTCCATGTAGTTTTAGGAACATCATCTCTAGAATGGTATTAATGATTTAAATATCATATATATCCATTATATATTCATTTTATACTATTCCATAACATTTGGTGAACAAAAATGAAAATCACCGTTCATGGAGACGGTAGGCCGTACATACGCATGGATGTTACTTTCATTTTTTGTCATATTAACGGAATTAAAGTTAAAAGAGAGAGATATATATTATAATTCAATAATTATATCCATAAATTAGATGTATTATATGAAATATATATCCATTATATATATGTACTTATAATAGTACATAACATTTGAAGATAGAAATGAAATGTACCGTTCTTGGAGACATGAAGTCATACGTACGCATGAATTCTATTTTCATTTCTTTGGAACATTAATGGAATTAAAACTAGATGATAGAAATATATATATTATAATTTAATTATAATATATATGGTATATATATCCCATATTTTCATCAATTTCATTCTTTATTGATTTCATGTATTGCATGAATGAGTCACATCACTTGAGGTGCGGCAGTCCACACTTCCTCAAATGAAATTATCACATTTTCACAACATGAAAAGCATAAAGGTATATATTAAATATAAAATAAAGAAGAATTGAGATGACATAAATATAATATATATCATAAATAAATATAGTTCCATCATAATCGCCACCATGAGAGGTGGTAGGAGAAGATAGAACAATCATCGTTTCGTGAGGCTGTAATTCACCATCCACGGAAACAGTATGATCTTTAACCATTAGATGCAGGTGTATGTTATTGTACCTCAAATAATTATCATAAAAACATCCTAGTATATTTATGATACTAGTGTTTTTACAAAAGATAGATATAAAATGTGTTTAGGGGGTTGGAGAAGCAAAATAATACAAAAGAACACTTCAGAAGACTTTACCTTTAAATCAAGAAAACTCTTTTTTATTTGAGCTCAAAGGCTTCCTTGGAAATACTTATTCCCAAAGTGAGGCTTCTAGGAGTAATATAGGGATGTTTATAGACAAAATTATCTGATCTTGGCCAAGACAATGGCTTGAGATTTTTGGGTAAGGTGTTAGAGTTGGGGGACTTTTATAAGAGGAGAGGAGGGGCACTCTTGGATTATTATAAAATGTTACTTTATATTAAAATGCTTTTCGGATTTTAAAGGACCAAAAATCATATATTTCGTGGATAAGGTGATAATAGTTATAAATACTCCAATCCAATTGCTTTTTGGCATGTTTAGGTCTTATATTTTACATTATCTTTTCATATTATTTAAATCGTTAAATAATGATGTAATCGCTGCATCATCATGCTGTCATAAATAATTTAATTTATTTAATGTCAAAAAATTAAAACAAAATTAATGATGTAGGAAATCCTTTTATATTTCTAATGAATATTTATAGTAAAAAATATGATTTGAATAACCCCATGTAAATTTTTTTTAGTAAAACAATACATGTTTGTGACATTTTTATTTTAACTTTAAATAAAAAGTTATTAATGTCATTCTTTTACCCAACTGGCTACATGGGGTCCCCAAGTTGACCCATGGATATTCTGGGTCGGCCATGATTCATCCCACAAGGGTAAGACATGGTCAAGGTCATTTTATATTATTATAACATTATTTTTACCTTAAATTACACTAATTACCTTTAATAGCGATTAATAAAACATAAAAGTTACTATTCAACAAAAAAATATTTTAATCCCATTGAACCACATTTCACATCCTAGTGACAACCATGTATGTTGGATTTTTTAAATTCAAATCATAGAAGGGGTAATGTTCCATTTAAACGAAAAATAAGATTTTTATCTACCACTTAGTGGTTTCACTATTCATCAAAAATTGATGTTTTTCAGAAAAATACCAAAAATTTACTCTAAGATAGATTTTATATTCCGAATTCAAAAATGATGTCTATTTTAAAAAATTCAAAACATATAATTTGCATTAATTAATTTAATAATTAATTCCTGTTGTCAAAACAAATAGCGTGTTTTTAAGAAATAATATCCATTAAAAGATTAACACTAGTTTAAGTCTAATTTCAAAGTGAAATTAATTTAATGACCACCATTGGATTAAATGGTAAAAAATATAGTCTAAATACACATTAATATCAATTAAAAAGATAATCTATACATATAAATAAAGTTGATTAAATGGAGGCTTTGAATTAAAATGTAACCTTTTCACTAAAAATGATCTTTATCCGAAAAATAACAAATATTTACACAATATAAATTTTTGATATCCAGATTCTAAAGAAGGATTTTATTTTTTCAAATAAAACATATAAAATTGTAAAAAGTATATTTAAGGAGGGTTCTCTATCAAAAGTTGGTTAATCGATCTTTTAAATAATATTAGAAGATTTATGCATAAAATTGGATTCATTTGAATTTTAAGCCTCTAAAATTTATTGGATAAAAGTAAAAATATTTTAAAAACATATATAATATTTTTTTAGTTAGTTCCATTCACTCCCGCCATTACAATGGATAATCGTTAACTACCATTTAAAATAATATTATTTTATTATTAGAGTGCAGCGTAAGATTTCAAAGAAACTCATTGTTGCGTATTGGGTACTCCATCGAGCATAGTGTTCCCTTTAATGTAATATTAATATTTTATTCACAAATATTAATAAATATGAAAAATTAATAATCTTTATTTACCTAGGATGTTACATATTACCATCTATTTTATAACTCATCCTTGATCCCATTTTTATACTATACCTTAAGTCATATCCTAAATTAAAAATTAAATATTATTCCTCATCATGATTTTTATTATATACATATTCTATCTTTCTATATTTAACAGTATTGGATCAATTGTGAATATTTTTAAGGGATAATAAATCATGAAATTTTTCTTTTAGTGTCTATTTCTTTATTCGTTCATTTTGGAATACTATTTTTTATTATATTATAATGTTCATGATCTTGGTCTTGAATATCGATATTCCAAATGAGGGAGGCATATAACCACATGAGTGATACTAAAAGCACTGTTAAAAAAATATGGGAGGCTTGAACATCTATTTAAAGAGTATTCTTTCATGTGTTGAACAACCTCATAGATTTTAAGATTTCTTATGAATCACATTATAGATTCAATATTTATATGAACATTGATTAATTACATCACTTACTACCTTATTCTTGTGACACCCTCCCCATCTACTATGATAAGTGGATCATGAAAATTGGAAATTTAGATAATAATTTGTCTTCATTTTTCATGTATGAATATGAATGAATTATATATTTTCCATGAAAGGGATACATATGTGTCCACAGTGTGGACCTAGGAAGATTAATTTTTTTCACCCATATTTTTCTTTGAGGGAATATTATTCTCAATAAAAAAGAATTTTAGTCACATAACCTAATGAATATTAGAATGAAAACCTAATGAATATAATTATTCTCACATAAGGAATCCATATCTCGTCAACTCAGAAATACTAGACTCATCAACTAAGGGAACCCATTCTTATCAAATGAGAATGTATTAATTTATAATGAATGTTTAAATACAGTTAATCTTATGATCATCATATATGGATTCATATTCAGATAAAATAAGTAATCTGTATGTCTTCATATTTTTATCATATAATGGAGGTCACACTATAACATCCAATACAGATTAATCCTATTATGGTCTTACTATAATGGTGGTCATTGTATATGTTCTAATTAGGAAGAATAATATTTTTATAATAAAAAAGGTGTGTGTGTTTAATGTATAATAGAATTTTTTCTCTTCTCATAGCCACATATGATATAAGGGATTATTATATAGTTAGTAAATTCGATATTATTTTGGAATTCGACAATTCTTTGCAAATTTGGATATACCCCCCCATCGGGGGTGACCATATGGTGATGATATTGGGATGTTAGGATTGATCCTCAATGATGAATCTTATATATTATATTATGACTTGAATTAAACCACAGAATGTATGAGTCACTTAAGGCATGGTTATTTTATCAGATAGGTCCCCGTTGTTGAACAACATATGTTAAAGATGTTTGTTTTGGGAAAAAAGAAAACAAATGTTATTGATATTTTCTTGTGCATTGGTTATAGACAACTTATTTAAACATAGTAGATGACTTGGGTGAAGATTTATTATGGTGATCAAACATAAACTAATAATTGGTGGGATTCATGGTTAATTGATTAGGTAATGGAAGGTACTCTATATGGGGATAGGGTTGGAAATTACACCTATAAAAATTCATGTCCATTTCATGGAATGAACAACGATATGTGTAGGGAATATAGGAATACAACATTTACCCTATTTCAAATCTAATATAGAATGTGGTGTTATAATGAGTTTTCTTCGAATGGGAAACCATGGGTCTTGTAATCAATTAACTCTTGTTCATGTTCGTCTCATAGAGAAGTCATTAATATGGTTACAACATTTTTTTTGAGACTAAAACATTAAACTATGTGAGGGGTTGTTATTTTGTATAAGAATATTTCATCATAGATATATATTTTCATGAAAATATGTCAAGTAAACTCCATAATATTTATGGAATGTTAAGATATAATTGTCATTAAATTCTAATATGTTTGAGTCCATGTTATAATTTTGGATTGTGTGAGGAGAAAAGTCCGAGTTTATGTGATCTATGAGAGTTTGATTCCTTATAAATGAAAAAATAATATCTAAAACATTCAAATTTATAACTTACGGGTATTTATAAGAATTTTTCTCATCGGTGTGGGAATCATTTGGAAGTGGTATCATGCCTACTGAACATGGAATTTTTGTAACGTTGCATATATGATATCATTGAACTGTAATATATTTCTTGAACATTAGTGTATTATTGTGTATAATGTTCTATGTTCACATTCATCTATTTTTTGTGAACATCCACCATTATGCTCCAAAATAGTATCTTTATTTTGTTATCCTCCTTGATTATTTTTTGAAATTTTATTTAACACTAATAAATCCCATTATACACAAAAATATCTATGATCCAGAAGACGAGAATCATAATCTATGTAAATTATTCATCTTGATAATTAACTCATCCAATATCATAAAACTCATGTCGCTAAAATGCAAATAAAGTTCTATGGGCCTTATTGGGGACTAAAACAGATTCCCTGAAATCGGGGAAATTATAAATTTTTTGGAACTCGAATATTATAGGAGATCATAATGATAAAATTAAATTGTTTTTATGTATCAAGTTACTTATGTGACCTTTCTTCAAAAAAGAGGATTACTCAAACCCGAAATAAAAATATTTTCTCACATCACCTATTAGAACATTAAATGAACAAAGAGTATTTCTATGATTATGTCATAAATGTTTATTCTATGAAATTACAAAATAGATAGTCAGAATGTTGATGAAGTAACTTACGAGAGAAAATTAATCATAGAGAATCCCAGGGTTCGATCGAGTGACTCAAAAAAACTACAAAATGAAGTGCTAGAAGATATGATGATATGACGGTAGAAACAACACCTTTTATGTACATGATATTAATTTTATGGGGTTTTCCAATAATATTTCATCATTATTTTTTAGAAATGATTTTATTACAGTGTACCCTAACCCAACACCATTTAAAAAGATTGGTTTTCTGGATCTCACTCAATTTAGATCCTAATTGACTATTTCTTCCACTAATCTAATCCTAAAACGAATTAAACTCATTACAATGTCCAGAGAAACTTTAATTTTGATATAGTAGTGATCTATTGTATAATATATATGTGTTGGAGGGTTGGATTCATTGGTAACTTCTCTTTGATAGAGATGATCATTTGATTTCATTTTTTCCTGTCCCATGGAATCGTTGATCAAATCTGTTATTGATTAATCCATGGTTTTTGGTGGAAATCATTAAAAATTATGGTTTTTTGGGAAATTAGAGTAATATCTATGTATGTTTCATTGTTTTCACATCTAGTTTTCTGAATTTTTTACAATATTTATTTTATACATACATTGTACGGTTAGTGGCTTCACTCAAGACTCCTTGTTTTTAGAAAATGAATAGTTGATTTCAAAATTGATAATATATCTTATATTTAATTGTAGAATTTGATTAAAATATTTATAAAAACTCTTTGTTAGTGATGGATTGTGAAATTGTGGAAATATGTTTTTTTGTGGAAAGTGAATTTTATGATTTTATCATCATGATTTTAAAATACAGTTTCCTTTTGATTCATGATAAATAGTTTGAAGAAATGATTTCAATATAATAATTTCTTTATAGGAATGATTTTGTGTGGGTTTTACAATATATAATTAGCAGGCATTCTGGTACATTTTGGAACGATAAGTCTCTGATGTTTTACTAATGAAAATATTACGATAGATAAGGGAATGAAGTTTCCCCCCCAAAATGGTTCACTATGTGATGGCTTGGTGAATGGATGAATCACCTATCGCTAGTATAGGGAGTTCCATAGTTGATATGAATGTTTTTATTTTTTTACTCATATGGATTTGTTTAAATAAATAGTTATTCAAAAATGTAATTTGAGAAATGTTGTTAAAGGATTATTCGGATGCTTCCCATTGAAAATTGTTTTGTTTGGAAACTATTTCGTCAGAACATTTGTTGGATTTGATATAAACATCATCATATTTTTAGAATACTTTTTTAGAATATTATATCATGTTATATCCTACTAGTGAGAGTTAAAAATTCAACAAGGAAAACCTACTATGTTTTGTACTCACTTATTTATTTAGAAAATTGGTGAATTTCATATGTGGAATATAAAGACACAGCTAAACACATGGTATCTCATTTCATTAGTGTTGTATCACGGTATATTGGGCATGAAATGTGTTTTTGTATCTTGGATCATGTTTGGACATATAGATTTTATGTTTTTTTATTTGTATTTTTCTTATTCTGGTTACCTCTTTCAACGTTGATATGTTCTGATATTATTATTGGGTTGGCTACTCATCGAGTTGAATTACATTGTACTCATGCATCATATAGTGTTTTATTTGTTAAGGTTATTTATATTTGTTGTTTATTTTCAATAAAGAAAACAATTTCCCCCCAATTGTTCATTAATATGCCTGTATTTATTTCTATTATTTTCTTCCATGGGGATGTATCCTGATGCCTAGTATCACACATGTAACTTCTTAAGAGAATGTGGATGGGAGGGTTGTTTCAAATGGTATCATATTTTCATGTCTTGATATTGATATATCATTATTGGATATTATTTGAGTTAGGTTGGTATAATGGCGTAAGATCATTATACTATGAAATGTAGAGTATAAAAATGTATAACATAAAAATTAATGTCAAACATCACGTTTATAATGCGTTCTAGTACATAACTATTTAGACACACTTATAATAGTTAAAACATCATTTTCATGGGTTCATTCAACATGAAGAGAATAACATGAATTGATAGAATTGAAATCAGAATAGGAGTTCACATTTTATTTTGAGTAATGAATTATGATTTGATTAAAAAGTATTTATTTTTTAAAATAAAAACAATTTATTTAAAAAGATCATGGGGGATTTTAAAAAATGGTTTTAATGTTAAATAATTTTGAATTTTTTATTTCAATGGTGTGATATTTGTTATATGGTAAATTTAAAATTGTGTATCCTTTAGTTTATAGAATGAGATAATTTTTTTTTCTTTTGGGAAAATAAAATTGCACCGGGTAGGCATCATTGAAACAAACTGGCATAATTTTATAAGAATTTTGTTCCACCTAAGAAACATATCTTCCAATGATTAACAAATAGTATTCTATAGGAATTTAATGCCATGTATAGAGGGAATAGATGGAGTGAAGTATGGAAATTGGATATTGACATTTAGTTTCAAAAGAAAAATCCACCTATCAGTTAGTGTGATTAAGAGGAACATAAATAAAAGCTATAGATAACTAGGATGAATCAACTATTCATTTTTGTTGTCTCACTAGATGAGATAAAATTCGTTTTTTTGTTGTATATGTTGAATTATCTAGCATGAATGTTTTGGGATTTATATATCCATGATAATTGCACCAATGTATTCCATGGGAGAAATTTGGAGGGATTTTGAATAAAAAATTCTAATCATAAACATTCATAATTCATTAAAAACATAAATTTTCATCTAAACGTCGAATAATGGCCTAGCAATCTTGTATGAGGAAACATTTATGAAGTTAAAAAACTTTTATCATGATTTTTGAGGAAGTGAATCCTTGATGTAATGAATTTTTGAACCGGATTTGAGGTATGATATTTGCTAAATGATTGGTGTTATCCATATATTATATTATATAGAGATGATCAACTAAGAACAAGTTGTTGACTAAGAAATATTATAAAAAATGTTTAGATGAATCACATAGTTACCTTTGGAAAGTGGTGAGAACTCTATTACTGGGGCTAATTGGAGGAGGCACACCTATCACCACGGTAGTGTTATGATTATGATTCATACAGTTGGATCATTGAATTTTCATATAAACCCAAAAGGTATCATTGGATGTCTTCACTATGGGTTTTTTGATAACATAATGTGAGATTCTATATTACACCTTATAACATATCACAATTGTAACCAGATGATACATCATTAGAACTAAAGTCAAAGTTCTCCATACCCAGGTTCTAGGGACACAACTCATGTTTCGTATATGATGTGTTATTAAAATGGATGAGTACAGTACAATAACTCATATCATTAGAACTAAGGATCCCATATTTATTCGAGGAATACTATTGATCCTCAACCTATGTAATCTCAAAAGTGTAATAAAGACCATAGTGTAGTTAGTAAAAATTATATGTAGTTATGAATCTGATTTTGGATAATCCATCTATATCATTAATAGTGTGAGGTAATATTAATTTGAATTATATTGTTATTCAATATTTTTGTGATATTTGTGTGTCCAATTTGTTTATTGTGCATCCAGTTTTTGATGTTCACCTTTTTCATGTTGATTTGATGTATTGTGTTTTGAAACAACAAACACATTTTGGGAACACAAAATGTTATGAATTAAGGACAAAATCATGTTCTATAATATATTATTGAGATTAATTTATTTGGTATTTCCTTGTTCTTAGGATAGATTTTTATGAAAAATCCTTCGTACGGATTGGATAACAATGTTCAAAGCTCACAATGACAATTATACATTAAGGGATAGTTTTATAACTCATGATGGTTTCAAGATTCCGTTTAGAGAATATCATATGGTAATAATAGGTGAGACATGATTTTTGGAACTAGTTTTCATCCTATCGATTACTATTTTTTAGTTTTCGCCAAGGAATTGTATGATGAGATTGAAAATAGTGGTTTCCCAAAAAATAATTGATATATTTCCTCATGTATTTCACAATCATTTCCTAGTTTTTATACCCACATGATATATGGGGAATACATTTTATCTCTTACTATATACAAGTCATGTTTCCCTTATATATTATCAAATGGTACAAATCGAAATAATCAAATTCAAAGTATAGTTGGAATAACTGGACATAAAAGGATTCATTCAAATGATTATTTTTCAATGGGAAGCACCACTCTTTTTTGTGAAAAGCTGGTTGGAACTATTTGTCTTTATTTCGATTATCGTAAGCTTAATTATGTTATGATAATGAATCTATATCCTCTCCCATGTATTTATGATCTGTTTTTTCAATTTAAGGTTATCAATTGTTCTATAAAACTTACTCACAATCAAGATGAAGCCAATTTTGTGATGAGAAATAAGATATTCCAAAATTATATTTCAAGAGTTGATATATATATTAAAAGTTTCTTATTATTCTGTTCAGTGTAATGAAGGAACAATATGTCTTCATTCATTGATTAATTATTAATTTCAATGTTATCTAAAATCATTTATGGTGGTGTTTATGGAAAAAATAAATGTGCATTTTAGGAAACATTTTGTTCACGAGAAAACCTTGGAAATAGTGTTGGGTATTTTTCGTCATCATCATCTTTATGCCAATATGTTAAAGTATTTTCATTGGATTCAAGAGGTAAATTTACTAGGAAATTTTATTTCTTAAAAATGTCTTTTCTATGGATCCAGATAAGATAGAGGTTGTTATCTACATGTATCTACCAAGATATTTTAGATATATATAGTTTCATTGTCTTAGTTGGTAATTCGGAATGTTTTTTCTTTGATTCTCATGTTAATATAAACCATTGAAATATTTTAAAAGGAACAATGTTCTATTCCAATGGAATGTGGAATTTCAAAATTAGTATCAAGAGCATAATTTTCTTTTTACATAATCACTGATATTGATACAATGCAAAAATGGACAGGGATATGTGGAGTATTTTGATGCTTCAAAATCTTAGTCGGGGTGTGTTCTATTATAGGGATATAATTTTTTTATTTATGGAACAAGGTAGTTATAGTTTCATAAAAAATAATTTCCAACATATGATTTGAATTTAGTTGTTATAGTCCATGCATTGAAGACACATTATAAATCCTCTTAGGTGAGAAATTTATGTTGTTTATGGATATTTAGAGTTTAAAAAACATCATTTCCCAATGTTTTTTCAATCTGAGAAAAATAATACAGATAGAGTACCATAAAATTTTCAACATATAATTTATGTATGCATTGGATAAACTCAAAACAGTGTTAGTTCAATTATGAAAAAAATCATATAGTCAATTAGAAAAACAAGCATTAGTTCAATGGATGTTCATGTTGGTGATAGTGGAAATGAACATGGATTGTAAATAATCATTTTTTATGGTGGTTTTAATTCAGAATATTTTGTTTCTCAGTTAGTTGAGAATGATAAAAAAGGAACAGAAATCCAATTTATAATGTGTGTCTATGATATCAGAAATGAACAGCGGGGATACTATTGGGGGATGAAATAGTAAAAGTAAATCAGTGTCTTGTTTTGGATAAAATGTGTTCGTACATATCGATTTCCTAGAACAACTCATTCATGCATTCCACAAATTAATAAGGATTTTCAATTTTAGAATTTAATAGCATTATAAGGAAATGTACACACATTTTTGGTGGATTGGTATAAAAATATTAGTTGAGTATGTTTTGAGATTCTACACATGTATGTTGGTAATGGAAAAGAACTTACGATAATCATGTATATTGATGTTTTTACCTATTATTTATTTTAAATCGGATCATATAATTATTACCGTTGTAATAGAGATACCATGGTTGGACTTGAAACATGATTCTATTTGAGTGACAATGGATTGACTCTAAAAGTAATCCCATTTCATCCATATTCATTATTCTTATATGGTGGAATACATTTCAAAAATTTATTTTTGTGAAGTGGAAAATAGGAATGTTGTACTATATTTGTTAGTATTAGATTGAGATATGAGGATTACATATTATTTCGTGAATGCTTTACATTAATCCATCATGTTCTAGTTTACCTTGATTATAGTGTATCATCCTTAACTGTATGGAAAATATGAAAAAAATATACATGCTTAGAACTTTTGTATATTATTTTTTTATCTCATTAGAGGAGAATGTATTTTTAGTGTAGTTATAATATAAATAAATTGTTATCTTCCATATGTATTACTTTTTTGAATCATTTTTTTGGGTTTCCTTGCCATTCACCACATTATTGGGTAGAACATGGTGTCACACCACTAGTTGGACCTGGCCTTGTGAATTTAAAAATAGATAATATTTATTTGATATAGAAAATGATTGAGATAGTTTAGAGTCATTAGAAAGCATATGAATGTCATAATCGACAATGATTTTCATTCGAGATGAGTTATAATGTGTTCTTGATATTCCATAAAATGCTTGGGAATAATATTTTTAAAATGTATGGAATGTTATCTTCTAGATATATATGCCCTTCTGAGATAAATGATCTATTTGATGAGGTTGGAGATCAGTAAAATTTCCCTTCAAAGTTCAATTTGGTGCATAATGTGTTTCTAGTATCTTAATCCAAGAATTATCAAACAGATCCTAACTATGCCATTCGATGGGATTTTTTTGACCTAGAGCCAAATGCTACAATGTTTCATTTTCCATTTATAATTCTCGATTGGAATGAAAATTTCTTGAATAGATTATGAATAAGCCTAGTGTAGGTTTTAAGGAAACATGGTCATATTAAAGAATAAATGTTAGATCATTAAATTTAAATTGTCTAACAATGGGCCAATGTCATTAAAGAAAAACAATGGATTCAATTTTTTTGGGAGGAAAAGAACAATGGTGGGGAGAATATAGAACCCCTAGTTTCTTTTAATAATCCCAAAATATATATATTTTTAGTAAAAAGTGATTGGGTTATGTTTCCTAATGTTTGGAGGTGTTTTGGAATGTTTTGTGACTTTTATGAAGGTTCACATATAGGGCATCATTAAGAGAAATCATGGATCCCCTCCCATAAAATTTTTAAACTGAAACTGTGGGAACTGGGTATTAACACAGTTTTTCCAAATCATATGACCACCATTGAGAAACCATGAATATTTTTACATTATAGTTTACCATATTTTATATATTTTTTCCTACATTATGATCTAATCATGTGAAGGGTGTTTGGAGGTAGTGGATAAGTCATTGTTACTGAAAGGTTTTGCAAACCGTGTTCCATAACTATGAACATCACAAACACTGATCAGGATTATATAGATATAACTCAGCTTAAACCCTTAATGACTCTTTTTTACACCTAATAAAACCCTAACATTAATTCAAATCTTTTAGAAGCATGGATATTACATTATTTTTGATTTCATAGAAAATATTTTGCGAATCTATGTGTGTTGGAGTAACAAATTCCATAGTTAATTCACATATGGGGTGGGTTTCCTTAGATTTATTCTTTTCACCTCTCTTAGAATCATTGATATAATCCATTAGGGATTGATCTATAGTGTGTGATAATAGTCATGATGATTTATTATTGTTTTTATAATGTGAACATGATTTATGGAACAGTCTTAGAGAATCATGATGGGTTCTTAGTGTTTCGTGTCATTCTTTGTTTTCAAAAAAAATTATGAGTTTGGTGGAATCACCCTCGAATCCTCATAGTTATAACTTGAAGGAATTATTTTTTGAAATAATGAGAACTTTACCAATGGATAAGTCTCCATTTTTTAATAAAAAATAAATTGAAAATCTTTTAATAAATATTTTTTATATTAATTTGTTCTCCAAAAAGGGAGAAGATTGTTAGGAAAGTTTTGCTCCATATTATTCAGGATAAGTAACCCCAAATATTATAAATCCAATCAGCCAAAAAAATATCCTCAAAATATTTATGTGTGATGATGAAACTCCAGGATGAGATCACATCTAATAATTTCTCTCTATTGGAGTCAGATTCAAGGATAAATGAATGATACCATTTCTGATAGCTTAAAAATGATTGTGGAGTCACATTGAATCCAAATAATAAGATATCCTTATTTATTTTCCAGATCCACCACAATAATAACCCAAGTAATATTAGTCTCAAGGTGTGTGGTTATAGAACAAGGGCTATTAGAGCATCCTGTTATATCACCATAGTGATTTATGAAAAATACACCATAACCAGAATGACCTAGATTACCTTTTTACACTAAATCTGTGTAATTATTAATGCAATCGGTAAATGGAGGTAGCCACATGAGTATCATATTCCCATAATGAGTAAAATAGTTATTTGTAATTCCAAGGCATTTAAGAATAAATTTTCATGAATTGAGTTGTCACCATATCCATTTTGGCCCCCATTTTATTATTTGAAATAATATTTATGACCCAAATTCAAATAAATATTGATGGAAGAAACTCCTTCAATAATTTTATTATGGTTATTCCAAATTGATGCAATAACCTATCAAATGAAAACTACAAAGAGAATACACATCTAGTGTGAAAGGGTATGTGAAATAAAAGCAATCATATGATCTCAAACTTGGATTTTATGAGGAATATTAATAAAAAAATAATCCACTACTACAATTTATAGTGAATAGGCAGTGGCCCATCCTAAGAAAATACGAACAATATTCCCCGTATGATTATTATAATGGGAAAAATGGTGAAACATTATAATAAAAACATCGCAGAAAAACATCAAGAGTATATTTATAGTGAATAAATCTCTATGAAAAATAAAATATTGATGGAAGGATATATTATATACTCAATCCCTTAGAAAAATTATTGAAATTCCCCTGTATAGCCTCATGAAAAAAAAAATATTTGATGGAAGCTGTCCATTGGGTGTAGGTTTCCAAACAACTATTTCATCACCTTTCATTCTATGATTTGAGTAGGAATTACATCCCATGGAAATTTCAATCTCTCTTTAATTAATATATTCGCTTCAAAATAATTATAATGGGAGATAATATAGATGGTAAAGGGTTTTCCTTTCTAGTTAAAAATTAAAAAATTTAATGAATATTTGATGCCTTCAAACTTGTGAGAATTAACTAAAATGATTCATAAATGTTTTCCGATGTCTGTCAACATAGGAGAATCCAAAAAAATTAAATTCCCATATTTTATCCTTATTGAAATAATGGGACATAAAAAATAAAGTGAATATGAATTCTTGTTAATAACTCGCCAAATGAAATTAGCTTTCATGTATTTAATAAACATTTTGATATAATTATTTCTATACTCACCATGATAAATTGGTTTTCAACAGTGATTTTAAAAAACAATCCCATGTTTTCTTTGAATTATGTTTCTTTTATAGGTAATTTTCAATATGGAGGTATTGATACTCTTATTGAGATTTATTAACCACTAGTATACCATGATGAAATAAAAAAATTAATAGAAAATCTCATTTTGGCCAGGCTAACACTCTCATCAATTGAGAGTTCATTTCCCTTATAAGAAGTAAGGTGATTTCTAACATGTCTAATTATATGAGAAAAATACCCAACAAGTGATTTTCCCCAAAATAAATGGAACTATGATTAGTTAAGGGAATCACACCTTCCATGATTCCTAACTCACTAATGATTTAATGTTTTCTATTGGGAGTGAACTATTTGTTCAAATTAAAATAATGATTTATTCCAGCTTATTTCCTACCCTACTACTCTATCATAATAAAGGATAGCCTCCATTATAAGCATGATGTTTATTTTCTCACCCTGATTGAAAAGTACGATTCCAGCTATATATAAGAATTGAGTGGGAGCATGGAGACCTTTAATAGTTATAATGGATTGGTTTTTATTATCATTTTACATATATAGAAGGAGCCTATTTATGTAATATTTTTAAATTTATAGTATGATGGATGATATAGGATCAAAATTTATGAGACAAATAATATATTGATAATTACCACTTAAGGATCCATTGATATCAACTAATATATGTGTTGAACAGATGATAATTCTGAACTAATTTATAAAGACGTCATTAAATCCTAAATTGTATTAAACCATTAATATGAATCCCCATTATGATTTAACAATATAATTATTAAAATCAATCTTAATAAGAATTCTTCACCCTCTGGGGGAATTACTGAGATGATTTGTGCATTCAGAAGTGATAAGTTAACCCAGAATATTCCTACATTTTTTGAATCCAAAATGGTTTGGAGACATTATTTAGTTTTCAATACTAGGGATCATGTTGGAAATAATTTTTTCAATGATTATATAAATATGGAATATTGGTTCCACATGTTTTAATAGGTGAATCTCTTTTTCATTGAAAATTTTGGGAATGAGTTCCTGAAATAAAAATTAATTCCCTATGTTAACCACCTTCCATTAAAGAAGGGACTAACAAACCAGTGAGATTCATAATTAATATTATCTTAGTAATATTGTAAAATGAGTTTATAAAGACATATATTATAGAATATATTCTAGATTTGATATAAAAAACGGCATCTTTAATCAAAAATTCAAGCAGAAGGGCAATAAGGTTTCATTTGTCCTCATTATTGATGATTTTACTAATAATACATTCCATAAGGTAAATATTAGCAATGTTACCATTAATATGGTTCATGTAATATGAAACAACATGGGAATCCAAATCCTCTATTTTCATCATTGAACTCCCCCATTATCATTGAAATGGTCATGGGTATATTATGCTTCCAACTAATTTAAAGAGAGTTAAACAAAATTGGTTTTCTAGCACCCTAATTTGTTTAATATAAATTTAAAATCCTCTCTTTGAATAAATTACATAGTGTTTAAAAGAATATTCATTTCATGGGTGATCTTGTTCTCCTGATCAATAAATACAAAAATGTCATCAAAACTATCACTCTATTGAATAATATTATAAAATAATGAATTATGATTGATTTTTTACCATGGGTAACTAATGTTCTCAAACCTCAAAAATTTCAATCATGTTTTATCAACATTGTTCATAAATTTATTTCTAAGTCATTATGATTTTAATTCAAAAACTTATTTGTATCTTGAAACAAACGTTTAACATTTAGGGTGAAATGTCTAGGATTAATTGAATCTAAATGGAAAATATGGTTTGGCCTCTCTAGTATAAATATTTAACAAAATATGATAATGAACTGAGATACTCCTTTTTTAGTGTATCATGAAATAGAGATCCCCTAATCTAGGTAAATCTCATTAAATTGTTTGTATGTAATTAGTTGATTGATTAGAACTAATAAAATGATATTTCATCTTATCTAGAGTATAACAATTTTTAGAAAAAAGCCTCTTGGACTCATCAAGATGAAGAAGATTATGTTTATGATTTGTTACAAAAATTATAACAGTTTTAATTGTCTTAGTGTTGGATAATTCCTGAAAATTCTGGAAACTTGTATTCATTTAATTTTACATTTAGGGTGAGGAATTCCTTTGTTCATATCACCAGTTTGTTTTTCCTTCATCATATATTGATAGTAATTACATGATTTTGATCCATTCATATGAAAAATAAAATATTCTATAAAGGAGTTTTGGTGTTGGAATAACCAAATTTCATTCATAGATCAACATTTAAAAGGTTATTTGGGTTTTTCATAGAATTATAACCCAAACCTGTATTAACCATACCAGTGGTAAAATAATTATATCCATCCAAAGCCTTTTGTAACTGACTAGGGCCACACATGACCGTATTTGGTATCCATCCCCAAGATATGAATAATTTTCATTGATATTATCTTTAGTGAGGTTGATTGGATTTCTATAATCGATAATAACTATATTAATTATTGATTTCCCAGTTCTAGGACATTATGAGGACATGTTGGATCCATGGTTGAACCAACAGAAACAATATTAGCCTTGTCTTTGTCCTTCTTTTTGGTGAAACCACCAAGATATGAGGTATTAACTTTGATAATATTCCCATTAAAGATTAGTATATTTTCAATCACAAAATTATCATTAGATAGTAAAGATTTTCAAATTAGAGAGGCACCATGATAACATATAGAATAGTTGCTTGTTGAAGAATATTCCACATTGAATTATCTGACCCCTTTTTGATGAATCCCTCATATGATGATGTATTTTCATTTATTATGTATCTAGTTGTATTCACTACATATTTCATTTCCATATTATAATTTGTTATTAAATCCTATATATCCTTTATGAAAATATTAATCCTAGAAGATTATGTAGAGGTACCTACAAATTTCACAAAATATTTATAGAAAGTCTCTTCATCCACTTATGAAGATATAAATACTAGATATATATAAATATGGGTGGTAGGATTGTATTTTTACAATTTAGAGAGTCTATTTGAGTTTTCCACCCACAATAACTCAATGAGGGTTTTTCAATACTAAGGAATTTCAATATATATTGATTCATCAACTATATCAAGCTTATCAGCACATTCTACATAACCACTACCAGCCTCTTAATTTAAATATTTAATAGAATTATATATATTTTTTATATTTTATTAAAAATTATCCTAATTTATAAATTTATTATAATTATTAATAATATTTAAAAACTTTTTATTTGTTATTAAAAAATCATTATTAATAATTTATAATTATTGAACTGTTTTACTATTTTTTTTGAATTTATTATTATTATTTTTAATTTATTCATAGATTAAAAATAATTATTTTTGTACTTATTATTATAGTTATTATTTCATACTAATTATTTTATAATTATAATTAAAATTTCAATGATCATTACTAAGGAATTGTAACAAATCTCAAAAATGGAAAAATGTCAAATATTATAATATTAATAATTTAATATCATTGAAGAATGATATATTACATTATCATAATTATGAAAATCATTAATCATGAAATGTAATGACTCAGTAATCATGTATGAGGAAAAGGTTATGAAGTCAGACCACTTTTCTCATGATGTTTAAGGGAGTGAATCCTTGATGTAATCCATTTTTGAACCGGATTTGATGTATGATATTCGCTAAATGATCGATGTTATTCCTATATTATATTATATAGAGATGATCAACAAAGATGTAGTTATTGACCAAGAAATCTTAGGAACAATGGTTAGATGAATCTTGTAGTTATCTTTGGAATGTGGTGGGAACTCTATTACATGGAATAATTAGAGGAGGAACACCCATCACCTAGGAAGTGGTGTGATTATGATTTATACAGTTGGATCATTGAATTTTCATATAATATCAAAAAGTATCTCAGGATGTTTATAGTGTGAGTTTTTTTATTACATGACGTGAGACTACATATTACACCTTACAACCTATAACAATTGTAACCAGATGAGACATCTTCAGATCTATTATCAACATTCTCCGTGCCCGGGTTCTAGGGACAGAACTCATGTTTCACATATGTTTTTTTCTTAAAATAGATGAGTATAGTATAATAAATCATATCATTAGAACTGAGGAACCCACGTTTATTCCAAGAATACTATGACTCCTCAAACATTGTAATCTCAAATGTGTAATAAATACCATAGTATAGGGTGTAAAAAATATATGCAGTTAAGAAACTGATTTTGGATAATCTATCTAGATCATTGATAGAGTGAGGTAATATTAATTTGTATTATACAATTATTAACGATTTTTGTGATATGCGTGCATCCCATTTGTTCATTGTGTATCTTTTTTTTGATGTTTAGGGTTTTCATTTTAATTTTATGCATTGTGTTTGGAAACATCAATCTCATTTTGTGAAAACATAATGTTATGGATTATGGTGAAAATCATGTTCTATAATATTTGATCGAGATAAATTGATTTGGTATTTTCTTGTTCTTGAGATGGAATTTTATGAAATAATCCTTCGTACAGATTGGATGACAATGTTCAAAAATCTATTTGACTAGTATACTTTAAGGGATAGTTTTTTAACTCATGATGGTTTCGAGAATCCCTATAGATAATATCATGTGGTAATAATAGGTGAAACATGATTTTTGGAACTTTTTTTTGATATATCATTTAATATTTGTTAGTTTTTTCCTTGTAATTGTTGGTTTCGATTGAAAATATTGGTTTCCCAAAAGAAATTGATATATTTCATGATGTTTTTAACAATATTATACTAGTCTTTCTACCCACATGATATATGGAGATTACATTTTATATCTGACTATGTACATGTATTGTTTCTCTTCTATATTATCAAATGGGACCTATAGAAATAATCAAATTCAATGTTTAGTTAGAAGAACTAGAATGAAAACTATTCATTCAACTGATAATTTTTCCATGGGAAGCACCAATCTTGTTTCTGAAAAGGTGGATGGAATTATTTTTCTTCATTTGGATTATCATAATCATAATAAAGTTATGATAAATAACATATATCCTCTCCCATGTATTGATGATATATATTATCAATTTAAGGTGATCTATTGTTCTCTAAAACTGACTCACAATCCGGATGTAACCAATTTTAGGATCATAAAGAGGATATTCAAAAATTATATTTCAAGAGTTGATATATTTGTTACAAGATTCTTATTATTCATTTCAGTGTTACAAATGAACCATATGTCTTTATTTATTTACGAATCAGATATTTAAATGTTATCTAGAATCTTTCATTATGGTGTTTATTGAAAAAAATTGGTGTATTATAAGAAAAATTTTGGTCATGAGAAAACTATGGCAATAGTGTTGGGTATTTATCAAGATCATCATCTTTATGCCAATATTTCAATATATTATTTTCTGGATACAAGTGGTAAATTTACTCAGAAATTTTATTTCAAATTTTATTTTCTATGGATCCAGATAAGATAGTGGTTGTTATATATAAGTTTCTACCATGATTTTTTGAGATATATAGTTTCAGTGTCATAGTTGTTAATTAAAAATGTTTTTTCTTTGATTCTTATGATAATATAATCCAAAGAAAACATTTAAAATGAATAATGTTCTATTCTAATGGAATGTGGAACATCATAAGTATTTTATAGAGCATAATTTTCTCCTCACATCTGCATTGATATTATTATTTCCCAATTATGGACACAGATATGTGGAGTACTGTGATGCTTCATAATCTGGGTTGGGGTGTGTTCTTTTAGAGTGATATAATTTTTTATCGATCATGAGATTTATAGTTTTATAAAAAATACATCCCAACACATTATTTGAATTTATTTGTTATAGTAAATGCATTGAAGACACATAATAATTATCTCTTAGGTGAGAAATGTATGTTGTTTTTGAATATTTAGAGTTTGAAAAACATCATTTCCCAATGTTTTTTCAATCTATGAAAAATAATAAAGGAGTACCTTAAAATATTAAACATATAATTTAGTTATACACTTGGTAAACTCAATTCAGTGTTTGTTGAATTAAAAAAATTCATTTTTTCCATTTGAAAAGGAAGCTTTAGTTCAGTGGAAGTTCATGTTGGTGATAGTAGAAATGAACTTGGATTGTGAATATTCATTTTCTATGGTGGTTATAACTCGGATTATTTTGTTCCTCAATTGGTTGATAATGATAAAAAAGGAAAATAAATCCAATTTATAATTAATGTCTATTATATCAAAAATAAATAATGGGGGGACTATTGAGGCATGAAATGGTAATAGATAATCGATGTTTTGTTTTTGATATAATGTGGTCATACCTATAGTTTTTCTAGAACAACTCATTCATGAATGCCACAATTTAAGAAGGGGTTTTCATTCAAATATGTTATAGCTTTATAAGTCATTAGAGACACATTTTTGGTGGATTGGTAGGAAAAATATATTTGATTTTGTTATGAGATTCCACACATGTATGTTGGTAATGGAAAATAACGAACGATAATCAGGAATTTTTAAGTTTTTACTTATTCTTTATTTTAGATAGGATCATATAATTGTAATTGTTGTAATATTTCTACCAAGGTTGGACTAGAAACATGATTTTATTTGAGTGACACTGGATTGACTCTAAAAGTAATCCCATTTCATCCATATTCCTAATTCTTATATGGTGGAATTCATTTCAAAATTTTATTTCTGTGAAGTGGAAAATAGGAATGGTGTACCATGTTTTCTAGTATTAGATCAAGATATATGGTTTACATATTTTTTCATGAATGCTTTAAATCAATCCCTCATGTTCTAGTTTACCTTGATTATATTGTACCATCCATATGTGTAAGGAAATAATTAAAAACAATTCATTCTTAGAACTTTTGTATAGTATTTATTTATCAATTAAGATGAAAACATATTGTTACTGTAGTTATCGTATAATTAAAATTTTTTGTCCTCTATAAGTATTACTTTTTTAATGAATTTTATTAGTTTTCTTGTCATTCTCCACTTTATTTGGTAGAACATGGTGTCACACAACTAGTTTGACCAAGCCTTATGAATTTGAAAATAGATAAGATTTATTTTATTTGGAAAATTATGGAGAAAGTGTAGAGTCATTATAAATCATATGCATGTCTTCATCAACGATGATTTTCATTCAAGAGGAGTCATCATGTGTTCTTGAGATTCCATAAAAATATTTGGAATCATCTTTTTAGAATGTATGGAATGTTATCTCCTTTATATATATGCCCTTTTGAGATACATGAACTATTTGATGAGGTTGTAGATCAGTTTCCTTTCCCAAAAAAGATCAATTTGGTGCATAATGTGTTTCCAGTATCTTAATTTAATAATCATCAAACAGATATTTACTATGTCATTCGATGGGATTATGTTGACCTAGAGCCAAATGTTACATTGCTTCATGTGCCATTTCTAATTCTGGATAGGAAAAAAATGTCTTGAATGGATTATGAATCTGTCAAGTGTAGGTTTTCTGGAAACATGGATAGATTAATGAATAATCGTGAGATCATGAAATGGGAATGGTCTAACAATAGTCCAAACTCATTAATGAAAAACAAGGGTTTTGATTTTTTTTGGGAGGAAAAGAACAATGGTGGGGATAATATATCACCCCTAGTTTTATTTATTTATCCCCTTATATATAAATTTTCATTAAAAAGTGATTGGTTATGTTTCCTCATGTTTGGAGGTTTTTTTGGAATGTTTTTGTGAATTTTATGAATGTTCACTTATAGATATTGATTAATAACAATCATGAATACCCCCCCCCCATTAAATTGTGAAACTGAAACAATGGGCACTGGGTATTAACACAGTTTTCCAAAATCATATGGCCACCACAGAGAAACCATGAATCTTTGTACATTTTAGTTTACCATAGATTGAATAATGTTTTCCTACAATAGAATACAATCTTGTAATGGGTGGTTGGATGTAGTGGATAATGCTTGGTTACATAAAGATTTTTCAAACCATGTTCCATAACTATGCACATCTAAAAAAAGATCAAGATTATTTAGATATAACTCTTATTAGCATTTTAATGACTCTTTTTACCCCAAATCATGCCCAAACAAGAATTAAAATTTTTTATAAGGCTGAGGATTCCATTTTTTTGACTATGTAGCAACTTTTTGGAGAGTCTATGTGTGTTGGAAAACAAAATTCCATGGTTATTTCACATTTGGGGTGGGTTTCCTTAGATTTATTCTTTTCACATCTCTCAGAATCATTAATCTGATCCATTAGGGATAGATATGTGGTTTATGATACTAGTCATGATGAATTATGATTGTTTTTTTAAAGGGAACATGATCTAAGGACCCTTCCTAGATAACCATGATGAGTTCTTACTGTTTTGTGACATTCTTGGTTTTCAAGAAAAAAAATTCTGAGGTTGGTGGCACCACCTTAGACTCCTCTTATTTTGAATGTAAAGGAATTATTTTTTGATATTATGAGATCTTTACCAAATTATAATTCTCCATTATTGAATAAAAAATTAATTAAATAACATTAAATAAGGTTTTTTTATATTAATTAGTTCTCCAAAAATGGAGAAGGTCGTTAGGAACTTTTTTCACCATATTATTCCAGAGAGGTAACCCGAAATTTTGCAAATACCATCATCCAAAAAAATATCCTCACAATATTTATGTGTGATGATGTAATTCTTGGATTTGATCACATCCAATAATTTCTCTCTATTGCAGTTATGTTCAAGGATAGATGAATGATACCATTACAGATATCATGAAAAATGATTTTGGAGTCACATTGAATCCAAATAATAAGATATTCTTATTTATTTTCCATATCCACCACATTCATAACCCAGAGAATTTTCGCATCAAGGTGTGTGGTGATAGAACAGGGCCTATTACACAATACTTCTATTTCAGCACAATGATTTCTGAAAATCACACCATAAACATAATGACATAGATTACATTTTGACACTAAATCATTTTAATATTTAATGAAACTGGGAAATGGTGGTATCACCATGAGTATCACATTCCCATATGGTGTAAAATAATTATTTTTAATTCCAAGACATTTAACAATAATAATTCATGAATTTATTTGTGACCATATCCATTTTGGCCCCCATTGTATTATTTGAAAATGTAGGTATGACACAAATTCGAATAAACATTGAATGAAGAAACTCCATGAATTATTTTATTTTGAATATTCCAAATTGAAGTAATGTCCTATCAAATGGACACTACAAATAGACTACACATCTGGTGTTAATGAGGATGTGAAATAAGAATAATCATGTGATCTCAAATTTATCTTATACGAGGAATATTAATAGAAAAACAATCCACTACTACAATCTATAGTTGAAAGGCAGTGGCCCATCCTATAATAATCTGAACAATATTCACCCTATGTATATGATAATGTGAAAATTGGGGGAAATGTATAATACAAACATTCCACAAAAACATCATGAGTAAACTTCTAGTGTATAAATCTATATGAAAAATAAAATACTAACGGAAGGATAAATTTTATACTCAAACCATTAGCCATATTATTGAAGTTCCCTTGTATAGCCTAATGATAAAAAAATATTTGATGGAAAATGTCCATTGGGTGTAGGTTCCCAAATGACTATATCATCACCTTTCAGTCTATGATTTTTATAGGAATTACTTCCCATGAAAATTTCAATTTCTCTTTGATTAATAAATTATCTTCAAAATAAGTATAATTGGAGATAATATATATGGGAAAGGTTATGCCTTTCTAGTTATCAATTAAAAAATTTAATGAATTTTTTATTCTTTTCAACTAGTAGGAATTAACTAAAATGAATCATAAATGTTTTTTGATATCCGTCAATATAGGAGAATCCAAAAAAAATTCCCACATTTTATCCTGATTGAAAAATTGGACTAAAAAAATAAAGTGAATCTGAATTCATGATAATAATTCACCAAATAAAAATAACTGTCCATTATTTAATAATCTTTTTGATAGGTTTAATTCTATACTCACTATAATCAATTGGTTTTCAACACTAATTGCAAAAAAAAATCCCATATTTTCTTTGAATTCTGTTTCTAATATAGGTAATTTTTTAAGGTGTTATTGAAACTCTTACTGAAATGCATCAACCACTTGTAAATGATGATGAAATAAAAAAATTAGAAAATAAAATTTTGGCATGGCTAACACTCCCATCCATTGAGATTTTGTTTCCCTTACAATAAGTAAAATGATTTCTAACATGGATTAAAATATGAGAAAAATACCCAACATGTGGTTTTCCCAAAATATTGGGAACCATGATTAATTAAGGGAAACATACCTTCCATGATTCCTATCTCACTAATTATTGAATGTTTTCTATTTGGAGTGATTTTTTTTTCAAAATACAATAATGATTTATTCCATCTTATATCCTACCCAAATACTCTCTCATAATAATGTATATAATCCATTATAAACATGATGTTTCTTTTCTCTCCCTGATTTAAAATTATTATTCCATCAATATATAAAATGTTAGTGGGAGGAAAAAGACATTTAATAGTTCTAATGGATTGGTGTTTATTATATTTTTATATATATCGAAGGATACTATATATGTAATCTTTTGAATGTATAGTATGATGGATGATAGAGGATAAAAATTTATGAAATTAATAGTACATCTAAAATAACCCTTTGAGGATCCATTTATATCAACTGATATATGTGTTGAGAACATGATAGTTATGAACTAATTAATAAAGATGTCAGTAAATCCAAAATTGAATAAAACCAATAAAATGAATCCCCATTATAACGTAACAAAAGAATTATTAAAATCAATCTTAATAGGAAGTTTTCACCCTATGGTGAAATTACTGAGATGATTGATACATTAATAAGTGATAAGTTAACCATGAATATTCCTACCTTTATTGAATCTAATGTGGTTTGGAGACATTATTTTGATTTCATTACTAGGGAGCATGTTGAAAATATTTTTTTCAATGATTATATAAATTAGGAATATTGATTCCACATGTTTTAATAGGTGAATATCTGTTTCAATGAAAAATTTGGGAATCAGTTCATAAATTAATATTAATTCCCTATATTAACCACCGTCCATTAAATAAGGGACTAACAAACCAACAAGATTCAAATTAATATTATCTTAGTAATATTGTAAAATGATTTCATGATAACATCTGTTCTATAATGTATTCAAGAGTTGATACTAAAAACATAATCTTTAATCACAAATTCAAGCGAATGTGAAATGAGGATAAATTTTCCCTCATCATTGAGAGTTTTCTAATAATACATTCCATAAGGTCAATATTAGCATCATTCCCAATATTATGGTTCATATAATATGAAACAACATGGGAATCAAAATCCCTTATTTTATCAATAAACTTCCCATTATCATTGAAATGGTCATGGGTATATTAATCTTCCTACTAATTTGAGGAGAGTTAAATAAATTGGTTTTCTAGCACCATATTTTTATTTATATAAATATAAAATCCTTTCATTGAATAAATTCCATAGTGTTTAAAATAATATTGATTTCATGGGTTATTTTTTTCTCCTGATCAATCACAACAAAAATATCAGGAAAATTATCCCTCTATTGAATAATATAAAGCAATAATGAATTATAAATGATGTTTTACCCAAGGTAACTAATGTTCTCACAGACAAAATTTTCAATCTTTTCTTATTCATTTTGTTCCTAATGAGATAGAAAATTCATCATTATTTTAATTCAAAAATTTATTTGAATCTGGAACCACTTTTTAACATTTAGGGTGAAATTTATACGAATAATTGAATCTAAATGTAAAATATGGTTTGTCCTCTATAGTGAAAATGTTTAACAAAATATGATAATGATCATAGATAAACCTTTTTTAGTGGATCGTGAAATAAAGTGTACATGATCATGTTAAAGCTCATTAACAATTCCCTAACCAATCATTAGGACACCGCATTATTCAGGTGCATCTTGTAACATTAATATTTACCAACCACAAGAATGACTACATGTATATTTTTATCATCTATACAATCATTGAAGTCTATTGTTTATGTATAAGTACTTTTCGTCCATAATGACTCATCCATATTGGTAATACCGTTGATATCTATAATAATAATCCATCGATCTATCATTGTGCTGCATAGATCATGAATATTCGTCTAATGATTTATTCATTGTTGATTACCATTGTTCGAAAAAAATAAAGGATCAAAATTGATTCACTCCCAAACAATTATAAATAAGGGTCACTATTTTTAATGTTATTTTTAAGAGAAACTCCATAAAGTCTCAAATGTTTAAAAAATGGTTTTTATATCATTAGTTTATTGAGTAGAACTAATAAAATGGTATTCCATCTTATCAAGAGTATAATGATTTTTAGAAAAAACCCTCGTGGACTCGTCAAGATGAAGAATATTTTATTTCGGATTTATTATAAAAAATATAACAGTGTTAATTTTCTCAGTGTTGGATAATTCCTCAAAATTCCAGAAAATAATATTTCTTTAATTTTACATTTAGGGTGAGATCTTCCATTCTTCATATCAGTAGTGTGTTTGTTCCTCAATGATATATTGATAGGAATGACATTATTTTGATCCATTCATATGATAAAAATTACCATAAAGAAGTCTTGGTGTTGTAATAACCAAATTGCTTTGTAATTCAACATTATAAGGGTTATTTGGGTTGATAATAGAATTATGAACCAAGCCTATATTAACTATACCAGTGGTAAAATAATTATATCCATCCAGAGCATTTCGTAACTGAGTAGGGACTGACAAGTCCATATTTTGTATGCATCCTGTAAGAGATGAAGAATATTCCTTGATATTATCTTTAGTTAGGTTTATTGGATTACTCTCATAGATAATATCAATATAAATTATTATTTTCCCTGTTTTGAGACATTATAAGGACATGTATGATCTATGTTTGGACCAATAGAATCAACATTATCCTTGTATTTGTCCCCTTTTTTGGTGAAACCCCCATAATATGAGGTATTAACATTGATAATATCTCCATGTGAGTTCACTGGATTTTCCATTACAATATTATCATCAGATAGTGAAGATTTTCAAATTATAGAGGCACCACGAAAATATATAGAATCGTTACTTGCTTAAGAATATTCCACATTGAATTATGTGACCCCTTTATGATTTATCCATCACGTGATGATGAATTTTAATTTATGATGTCTCTAGTGGTAGTCACTACATATTTCTTTTCCATATTATAATTTGGTATTAAATAATATATATCCATTGTGAAAATATAAAAACTAGCAGATTATGTGGACGCACCTACAGATTTCACAAAATCATTATAGAATGTTTCTTCATCCTCATATGAAGATATAATTACTAGATAAATAAAAATATGGGTGGTTGGATTTTATATTTACAAGTTAGAGAGACTATTTGGATTTTCCTCCAACAAATACTCGATCAGGGTTTTTCTATACTGGGAAATTTCAATACATATTGATTCAATATCCCTATCAAGATTATGAGAACATTCAATATAACCACTAGCATCCTCAGAGATAAATTCATTTTTGAAGTTCCTCTAGATCATCAATAACGATAAATCAAAAGTCTCCCATCTTTTTTAAAATAGTTTCTCTAAGGAATGAAACATTGGAAGTCTCGGGACCATGATTAAAATAAATAAAATTACATTTATTGATTCTAGATGTCCATTATAGTCCGCCAAAAATTATTTTTTGAAAATTGATTAGTATGTATTTTGTAATATATGTTTGGGGTGTGTTATGTTTATTTTAAACAAATAAGTTTGTTATGATTCCTCCCTCAAAATAATGGTACTGATAAAGGGCATGATATTTCCATGATTTTAACAGTTCAACATGTGACCACTGGTGTATGGAAAACTCAACACTCATGAGTATACAAATGTATATTTATGGCATGGATATGTTGTTTTCATGTAGAAATATTTTTGTTTTGAAATAAATTAGTATTCTAAAATCGAATTTTATAAATGGTTTTAAATTCATGTTTGGTTTCATTACTTATAAAATTGTTTGTTTTGGAAACATCATTGTGGGAAAATAATATAGATTGATTCAAACTAATTCAGATTATTTTAAAATGTTTTATATATGTTTTCTAAAATGTTATATCCTATAATCTTGATTTGGGAAGTCATTTGGGAAAACCCGCTATGTTTTATACAAACCCCCTTAATAGGAACATTGGTTCATTTAAAGATGTGATATATCGAGAAATATATAACGTCATGTTGTCTCATTTATTTAGGGATGAATCAGGATTCATTTGACATATCTTGTGGAGTTGGATCATAGAGTATGTTTGGAGTTGTGGGGTATATGTTTTTATGTCATTCATTTTTTCATGATTTGGTTTCCACTTTGTACTCTAACATAGTCTGATATTGTTTTTGGTTTGGCTACTCGTTGATTTAAATTCCTTTTTAGTCACGCATCATATAGATTTTGATTGGATGTTTTAATTTTGATTGGTTGCTCTATTTTGAAATGGAACATAATCCCAAAATTATTTATTAATCCCATGGTATTTTTTATAGCATTTGGAGTCTTTGGGATGTCACCAAAGGCCTAGTATAACACCCATCACATCTCAATACCATGAGGAGGGTTGGATGTTAAAAATAGTTTCCATGTTGGGGATGAATATAAAACTCTATAGATTATCCCATGAGACATACCACCACAATATACTAGTATATAAGAATTTAGAACATTTTACATAAAATTTTTGACGTTTAAAAAATACTTTAACAGTAAATAAGAAACAAATTCCATGTAAATCATAAAACGGTGCATTAAAACCATAACTTATTGCTTATCATAATCATTCCAATAACCAAGAACATTCTCAAACACACTCATATATATATATATATATATATCAACACTGTCTTGACTGGTGTGACACACTAATGATGGAACTTCAAGGCCATACTCAATCACACATTGATGTTGGTACTTCAGGACCATGAATTATCCCATTTTCACATGAACACACACACATATATATATTATGTAACACCCCACTACAACTCAATGTTTTGATAATGGGTGGAATGTCACTAAATATAAGTGGCATACAAATGAAAAAAATTTATAGAAAGAAATTAAATGATCTTATCATATCGTTGGGGATTTATTTTCCATAATAAAAAACATTTGCAAAAATGCATAATAAACAAGATAATTTGTATTATTTATGAGAAAATAGAATATATAGTTCGACATAACAACCATAAGAATCATAACACAGTAACAATCAAAAAGTAAAATCTAGCTTCAAATGAAGGCAAAATGAAATGAATTCTAAAGAACCTAGGTGGTACCACAACTGATTAATATATAGACATTCCACATATCGAGAAACACTGCACATAATAAGAATATCACGTAATGCCAACAGATATGAACAAAACCTTCCCCTTCTATTATCTCGGTATTCAAAATCAAAAAATTAAAAAAAATGGCCTATGTAGGTGTAGATAATGCCACATAGTATATAATCTCTAGAGTAATTCCATCACATAACACATGTACATGAATGGGTTCTGAAATTTAATTCTAATAAAGAAGATAATAAAATAAGAAAATTATATCAAAATTATAACCATGTTGTAGGGAAATCACTTATAATGTATTTTTAAACCATTTCTTCTTACATGGAATAATAATTCCATTATTAACACAATGAGATAGAGGTATTTCCCTCCACAATCTGATTCATGGATTCATAGATTGATGGTTGTACATCATGACCTTACTCTAACAAACATTGAATGTGGTACTTCACAACCATGACCCATCCCATATTTCACTTGAACACAAGACAAAAAAATATTCAAGGATCCATGTTAATCATTTACTATAAAATAAATTTCATATTTGAAAAATATCAATTTAAAAACGAATCCAGAAAAAAAATTTCAGTGAAAATGTTTCTCAAGGTATTTGTAATCTATGAATCAGACCAATTTAGGAAATCACATTCCATCCAGTTCTAGAATATTAGATTAGGAGGGAATCCACCATCCTTAACTTTCATAGAAAAAGACATCTAAGTAGACTCTATATATCGATCCCCTTCCTTCTATTCCACAACCAAAACTCAATAATATCTAGAAAATCCAAATCTATAATCATATATTAGATTTCGATAGACCAATCTATAGTTGTGTTATTGAAATCCCAAGAAGATCCAATAAAAAATAGAAGAGTGAGATCCTAAACATTTATTTCCATAATTTAATTCCCAATGATTCATTGAAAATCTAATATGGACATCAATGAATGATGGAAAATTTAATTGGGTATCCATAGAAATTTATTGGGAAAAAATAATTTTTGTAAGGGATTACCAATGTTGGTCGCTTAAAATTGGCTATGCCTAGACTATTCAGGTAGTGAATTCCTCAAGGTTCCACATAAACTAAAAACCTAGCCTTCTAAATTTCATTTTGTAGAAAAATTATTTCACTTAATCTATAACCTCAACTAGGAACCTATCAAATTATTCATTCTATGAAGTCATTTTACGGTACATTTCTAGGCTAATTCATGTGAGGAAACCAAAATTCACAATGTTAATATTTCTAAATTTTTTTTCTACAACCATATTCCAATATATTATCCCCTTAAAAATTCCAAATATATATAGTTAATTATAAAATGGACTCTATATATAATTTAAATTCCATAAAATGATGGAATACCTCAATATGGGGTGCAACATTCTCCCCACCATACGCCTTTCCATCTATGGCAATCAGGATATAAATGTTGTCCATATACAGGATATTCCATCTCTCCCACATATTTTTTTCCCATTACTATATTTTTTTAAGAGCCATACCATTATATCATAACAATCACACCAAGTAATACTACTATAAATGTTGTCATTGATGATGGTTTTTTTGCGACAAATGGTAGAATATTGAAAATAACCCATAAGATTATTTTTTTCTCAACGAAACATGTAATAAATTAGAAATATATTTCTTTAAATAACAAATAATGACCGAATATATCATCTGTTAATGTTGGACATTGTAATAAATTTAATTTTTTAGGGATACTGTGGTATTTTGAAAAGGGTCCATCCTTTAACAATTTTGGTGATGGAATGTCTCTCTTTATTAACATGTCATAAAAATGTTATTTTAAATCACATGACAACCCTATTATTTTCTCTTATACAATTTTTTAATCCCCTTCACACAGAACTCCCCAGCACACATATGTCATAGATCCCTCTATAAATTCATCAATTACCCATTACGTTTTTATGATTGATGTTCAATACTCACATGAATGGACTCAACTTCCCTCCTCCATCCTTCCTTTTGAGATTTCACATTCTTTCTCACTATAATTGGTTCGTTCAAACCCTAGTAAAATAATATAACCTAATTTTATGTATTTTTCTATATTTAGGATTACTGGAACATTTTTGTCAATATTTTGGTGTCCATCATTGAAGAAGACATGTTCCTTCTCTTCAAGGATTAAATAAAAATTAATTTTGGAATTTTCAAAACTATTTAACCAGTTGATACAAATTATTTTAATATTTAGGTGTTAATAATTGGTTATAATTAGAATAATATGTCTTATTAATCAAAAAATATGTTGATAATTTTTTTGAAGTATATTTTCCATGTTTTTTAAGATTTCATTAAAATTAATCACTTGTTAAGATATTTTTCGAAAGAATTTATAGAAAAATGTACATGATTTTATGCCACATATTATTTTTTCTTTTTTTATATTTTATATATTTAGAGTTGTGAATAATTATAAATTTATGAGTATATCATTCAAATGTGTTGATAAAGTTTGATAGATTAATATATTTAAATATATGAATCTTTTAATGAAACAATTTTTCTATGAATGAAATATATTTAATATTTTCATTACACGTTCATGATTAATGATTTTATTAATTATTTTAATGTTATATATCATTCTTAAATGATAGAAAATTATTAATATTATATAATATTTGACATTTTCCAATGTTTGAGATTGGTTACAATTCCGTAGTACTGTTTATAGAAATTTTAATTATAAATAGAAAATAATTAGTATGACATAATTAATGTAATAATTATTTAAAAAATTAATTACTTGTAATGTATATAAAAATGGAAAATTAATAATAATAAATTCACAATAAATAGTAAAAATGTTGTAATAATTCTAAATTATTAATAATTATTTTTTTAAATAAATAATAAAAAGTTTTTCAATACTATTAATATTATAAAATATTTGTAAATTATGATATTGTGTGATAAAATGTAAAAAATATATAAAAATATATTAAATATTTTAAAAAAGAAATATTTATTAAAAAAAATTATCCATAATTAGTATAAATTTTGTGGGAACTTGGTTCCTAACATATTGTATGTAATGTATACTGAGAAAACAATTTCTAACATATTTTATACCATGGTGCACAAAACTAGTGAGACAAATGAAAATGTAAGTGCTTGGTTTGATGATAGACAAAACATGTAACACATTAAAATGTATTATTTGAAGATGAATGTTAAAATAATTTAATGAATTAAAAATTAAATTATATACTTTTAAAAGAAATTTATTTATAATTGTGTTAATATATTTTAAATTTGAGTTTACTAGATGGTCAAGCTTATAATTTATCATGTTTCATTTGAAGCATATAAATTATAGGGATTAAAAGTAATTATTATCATGTAATAATTGGAGACTACTATGGGATGTCCTAAAAATGGATGTTGAATTCTCCAATCAATGATTTTTAACTAAAATTTTATATTTTTATGAGATATCGATTTGTCAATATTAGATTATAATGTATCAAGTTTGTTGTAAAAACATGTTTTTTAATTTAATGTCAATTGAATAAAATATTAACTATATTACAATTTGAATCAATGGAACATTTAATATTGGATTTTCAAGTGAAACCAAATCCGGAGACCCTATACAATTCTAATTCTTGTAAAAAAAATTTATTGAATGATGAAATTAAGTAAGCATGTATATAGTAAATCATCTATCAAGTCAATTATAAAATCATTGTTTGAAGATAAAATTTCAAATTTATACCCATATTATTTTCAATTTCAATATCCTCTAGAACATTATCTCATAGGACTCAATAAGGAAAATTTTGAATATGTCACATACCATCAACTTACAATTTTAAAATTTTTGGACTCTTTGCTTTGGTCATTGTCAGGAATGGTGGCTTTCAAATAGAAGAATACATTGAGATATATAATATTCTATGCACAATTGTGAAAAAATGAAATAATTTGGTCTTTAAGTAGTAATTTATATTATTTTTAAAAAAAATTATTTTATGAGAAAAAATTAATTACTATATTTCTATTATATACTACATGATGAATATATAAAAGAATTAATTAATAAAAATTAAATATAATTCACTTGAAAAAAGTCAAAATAATTATTCTTCATTATGGTTTTAATGTCACATAAGTTATGTTTTTATGGAAAATTAACTCAATCTAGTAATGATATCTACTATTTACATTTTTTAGATTTTTGTTTCATAAAAAACATGTAAGTAAAATTGAATTCGTTTTCTTGTTTTAAATACCCTCCATCCAAAATTTTAAAATATTATAATGGGTATATGGTTAATGGATTATGATTTCATACACACACACACACACTCACATATATATATCTATATATAATGAATAAACTAAGTCATTGAATAGTGGTGTTTTTCTAAAATGATCACATCATAAGGAAATTTATGTAGAAATTTATAGTACAATGGATGAAATAATTAAGTTATGTTAATGAGACCAAATTATCTGACAATGATAAAATCTCATTGGGTTGATACAGAAAGAGAGCGGGGATTCAATAAAAGACATTGAGTCCTTGAAAAAAATTCAAAATTATTATTGTATAAAATTAACTCTTTGTATTGGATAATCAACATGTCATATTTATTATAAAAATTTATATTCTATTTTCAATGATTTAAATTGAAGGTTTTCTTTAATAAAAATGAAATCTAATGATAATAATTTTCTTGAAAATGAAAATGGTTTTGTGGAAGTGAATAATGTAGAACTTTTTCCCAAAATAACTCTAAATTCATTTTATAATAGATGATATATATATATATATATATATATTAATGATGGTTCCTCCTAGATAAGGGCCGAGGATGTTGATCATGGTGATGAAGTAATATGGGATGATGAAATAGATTGACATCTGAATGTAGATGATGCTGAAGAGGAACATGAATAAGTCTTCTCTGATGAGGATGAGGATAAACACATTGAATAATTTATTATACTCATGAATTTATATTTTATTATATTTTATATTGGTATTCATAATATTTTATATGTTTGAGTATTTATTTCAAATCGATTCAGATCATCTCACTGATGTATTACATTCACATGAAAATGTAGATATTTTTTAGTTTTTTATATATGATATATCTACTAAAGAATACTTAAAGGAAAGATTATTATATGCTATAATATTTATATTTTTAATATTTTATATATGTATTAAAAGTTACATATAGGTAAGAATATTATATTCTTATATTTATTTATAGTTATTTTTTATATTCCAAAATATACAAATTTTTTATAATTTATATAAGTATTAAAAATTATTTGTAGGTAATATAATTACTGTGTTATTTTATTTACTAGTTTGAAATATTTGATATTTTTATTAAAAATTTCTATAATTATGATTATTTTATTTGGTGGTAGTAGATATACTAGACGTTCTATTTCATTCAATTGTCAATGATGAGCTTCATAATGATATGCTTGATATGTCTCATCTATAGGATGCCAATACAACACCGTCTGTACGAAGGGGGTGTGACCTTGCTAGAGATATGATTCTAAACCCAATTCAAGAAAAAATTTCCATGAATATAATTTTTTCTTCACTTATGGAGTTATGTTCAATTGTTTAAGGTATTTATTTGATATAAATTTGTTGAGATAATTTTGGAATTAATCTAATGAATATTTGTTTTTGTTTTAATTTTTTTCACAATTACTTATTTAGAAATATAGAAAAATTATTTGAAATTATTTTTCTGGGAAAATAGATTCATGGGATCAGTTTTTTATTGTTGTTTGACTTCATAAGCTCAACCACTAATATATACATTAATAAATAACACATTTTATTTTATATTTACTTAAATATCTATATGTTTATTTAATTTCATTTAATATTAATGTTATTTCAATAATGAAATAATAAGATCACATATACCTCAGGGTTTTTAGATTTATATATGAAACATTCTTCATCAGTTTTAACACATTCTATGAAAGGGATTAATGGATAAGGAATTTGTTATTTTTTATTACTATTAAATATTCTCTCATCAACCAGTTTATAATTCAACATATGTATGATATTAATTTTGATCCTATTAGATTATAAAGTCTTTTTAGAGAATTTCATCAATTGGAATCATAACTATGGGAGGAAAGAGGATACGCATTGGGTTGAGTGTCATAAATTTGTTTTACATCATTAAAATAGGGTAAATAATATTATTTATTAATGTTAATTTTTTAAAATGTAAAATGTTTATTATATTTTAAAAGTCACTAAAAAACATCTACTATAGAGTTTGATGTTTAGCATAATATGTACACTTATACTAAATCTAGATGTCTTGCCGGTGACGAACAGTGATAGTCTGTGATAAAATATTTTTTTCCAATTTTACATAAAATAATTTTATTGTTATGTTAATTTATAATTATATTCCAAGAAAAAATATGAGACTGAAACATCTCATTCTTGAGATAGTCATGCTGAAACAGAATTAAATTCCACTTAGTATTATAGTTTTTAATGAGGGGCATGAAAAAATATGACTCTGTATGATGTGAAAAATTTAACGGTGACTCGTTTTGGTTATTTATTGACACCAACTAGTCATTAAATAACTTCATTGATGACCTTGGCTAGCTCAAAGTGATCTTTTGAGGAGTCCCCATAAACCTCTACTACACTTTATTAAGAGATTATTTTATCCAAAAATGAGATGATACAATAGATTCATAGAGATAGAGAGGAGGATGATGTGATTTAGTGTTAATGATGTGAGGAGACGTTGGATTATATACGAGAGATGGAGCAAGGTGTCATTATGAAGGTCCCCCTAGACATTAGAAATATACTCTTTCCCCTAAAACTATTTGATCCTAATTTTTTTGGAATATTATATATTTCTATTTGATAAACATATTATATCTGAAAATGTATAATAATTTTATGTATTCTATTATTATATTTAAATATTTGTCATTTTTTCTTGTATTAGTTTTCATTTATTTAATTTTTTATTATATAAATAAAAAAATTAACTGATTTTTCAATCTATAGAATTTTTTTAAAAAAAAATTTCTAATACATATTTGTGAAAAAAATATTATTTAAATTGAAATTGATAATTATTTTTTATGGTTTATCAGAAATAAGGATATTTACGGTTCAATTTTTTATAAATATATTATTACGACATATTCCCATTATTAGTGTTTTTTAATTATGGAAATCAATCAAAAAAACCCCATCATGAAAACATAAAAATGATGTTGCAGAAATAGATCTACCAAATAAGAACATTTCATGTATATCCCACATATATACTATTTAATGGATTAATTTGATATTTGGCTGAAGCATAACATGATCTGAACTCATCACATGACTAGGATCCCACTATAATTCTTCAGTTTAGAAACAAGGGAAACGTTTTGGAAAATAGTAAATCTTGGTTGTAAGGATAACTAATACCCAAAAGATTCAATACATTAAATAGTCCCAAATGGTCCAACATACCATGGTTTTAATTTACCTGGATTCCCCAGGCATCAATTAATATGATACGGTGAATCATTCAAGTAAATATTGTCACTTACTTCAAAAGACAAGGGTCACTGATATCTGTGTACATTCAATTTCATTAATCCATTAGCTATAGCCAACTTTTTGTAGATCATAAAATATTATCAAACTATTCTCATAGAAAATATTCAATCCAATCAATTATGTATTTATATTTTGAACAAAAATATAGCGGAGACTGATATGAATTGCCATAAAAGCCTCAATTGTGACAGTCAATATTGTCACATGATGGTTTTGTATTATAGGAGATTTAAACCAATGTCAAATGGTCCTCCAATATCCAATTTATTTCTGTGAAATAATATATGATTGTATAATCTATTTCCTTATTTGTTTATTTGAAAAAAACCATTCTGTTTTATGGATGATATTCTGTGCTCATAGTTTTTTGACTCCTAAGATCCTATAATTATTATTAACAAAATCATGATGTGAATCATGATCTTAATCAGGGATCTCATTAGATATAATAGAAACTGGTATTCCATATAACTAAACAACAAGTCAAATATTCTATTTTTCTAAATATCAAAATAAATTAGATTCAATAGTTGTGAGAATATGTTCTAATATTGAGATTTGATCCCCAATCAGATAAATAGAATCATACTTTTACTGAATATTATGTTGGATTATGAAAAAATCATTGCAATCGATTCCTAATTTCACATAGGAATTTTCATAGACTATAACATACCCATTAGTCATTGAAACTCATCTCTTACCTACTAACAAGTGAAGAATTTCATTACATGATACAAAATATTTATCTTTATACCAGACCACCAAAAATGTGATTTCCTCACCCTAGAAGTTTTTTGAATAACTAGATTAATGATCCATTTTGAATGGTTATATTTTAAATTAATCATTTCTTATAATGATTTAAGAAATACAACTCAATTATAAAAATATAAAAATGAATTTTCAACCTCATTTAATCTATCAAAAGCCTCAAAAAAAATTAGGTTTTCACTAATGGTTATAAAATCTAGATTAATTATTGATGCCACATTCACCGAATCAATAAAATTAAAAACATGAATAATTGTAAGGAAATTTGTATATTCATTATGTGGGGTGAAATCCATATGTTTTTAATCAATCAGACTCAGCATCTTCCATTACTCAAAATCCCTTATATATATTCTGAATCAATGCATCTTCCATAGAATTACATTTATCGGGTGTGTATACCAAGCCATAATCAAACATCTATAGGCACTTTATGAATCATAATTATCCCAGGTTCAAGTATCATTAATAAAAAAATCACCCTCATTTTATCAATGGAACTATGAGCTTTTCTCGATAGATATAATGTATCTATGCCATTAAGACATTGAAAAATAATGTAAATTCTATATCATGTATCATATAGTAATTTTTATGTGATTTCAAAATCATTTATCAAAATTATAGAACATGATCTCACTTAAATAGAAAACAAACAAGACTAGATGTTGACATATCACAATATATCATGAATTCATTAACATGTTATGGAATGATTAGTATGGGTGTCAATGTGAGACATGAATTGATATCTAAATTGAATTTTAAATAGTCAACTTTCTATGTTAATGGCATAAAATTTCTTGTCAGAGTATTCATTGATTAGAAATCACAGAGAAACCTTAAAAAGTATGATTATAATATCATGAATCTCCTAGAAAACATCATTTAATAAAATATTTGGGGTATTCCAAGAGGATACTAGTTCTGTCAAAGTAAGAAAAATTGATATACATTCATTAGTAATTGAAGTCCAAAGGAATCAAACATATTTTATTAAGTATTTTCTATTATAAAATATTGATTACAAACAAAGGCCTCATTATGTGGGTTGTTAAATTTTCACGTTTTACTCATCATAATTCCTAAGTTGAGTGTAAAATAGACTATTGTCAATATATACCATACTAAATTAATCATGGTACCTATGGATGATATTGTTCATTAAGGATATAGATACTATAGGTGCATTTTCCAAACCAATTAGAATTATGACATAACCATAATCGCCACATATAATCTGAAATGTTGTCCTATAAATATCATCCGTTAATATATGGTTCTCATAATATTCTGACTATTGGAGAATATTATAAAATTCATTGATCCATTTAATAGATCTAACATGTAATCAACTTCGTGGAGATGAAACCTATTTGTATCTTAACATTATATAATTTATTATAATTAACACATTAGTAGAGTAGACTATCATCCTTTATTATTAATAAAAATAGTAAATTCAAAGGTGATGTATAAGGTTTAATATAACCATTTCATTAAAACTCATCCAAATGAACCATTGACTATCAATACTCAATTACATTCATTTTTTAAGATAATATCGAATTATAACCTATTATAGGGAATCCATTTCTAGAAAATTTTATTTCGATGTAATTTTGTAACCGTATGAAATCATTTAGAAAGATATTTTAGTATGATTCCAATCTAAAATTAAGATTAATATTTCCTATTTCTTCATAACATCCTTTGTTAATTCATTATCAATTGAAATAGATGGCCACATATACTACTAATGAAGGCCATTCTCTAATTTATGTTATATATCAATCCCCATAATTACATGGGAAGATCCATATAGGGATGTGAAATCCAGTTTTTAAACATATAATTCTATACTAGAAATATTTAACCACATAAGAATCAAGGAACTCATGCGATGTACAAATATTCAACAAGACATGAATAAGAGTGGTTTTTAGAATAATGAAACCTTTTTCCCTATAGGTACATAGTTTGGTGATCATGAAAGATAGATTATATCCATAAAGGTGTTGACCATCTTGGATAAAATAGCCCTACCTTACTTGTTGAGGTACCTACTGGAAAACCACAGTGATCACATAGGTGTCTTAGTTCAAACATTTATTTTGGATAGTAATAATTGAAAATGGACCATTCAATATTTCATAAGAAACCTGATGTTATGCACATCCTATTCAACCACATTATTTTATATATAATACAATATAAATTTATATGCCTTATTTTCCATATTAGTTCCAATTCGTTGGTGGGTTAGTGTATTCATTTTGTATATACATAATCAAACTTCATTTAAAACAACCTGGTTTTCATTCAGATCTTCAATAATGTTAATATATTTAGAAGTACGAGTCAAATTTATTCAATCCCCAAGGTAATAGGTGTGTCTATTCCATTTGTTTCCAATACTATAGTTCCCACATGTTCATGTGTAAACAAAAACACCACCTCTAGTAGGATTTACAGTAGGATCTCATTCTGTGATTGTTTCACAATTAATCATCTATGTATAACCCATAATATATAGGAAATATTTAATGGATTGTAAATATAATTTCAATACATTATTAATGAACCACATTTCATGAACACATGACTATATTACTTATAGAGTGATGTAATCCATGTTCAATTATATAGCAGAATAATCTATAATAGGTAGGGTGACATGCTTTGAGAAGAAAAAGAATGTTTTTATTTCTATATATAATATATGAGAATTTAATTTTTTTTAATAGTTTCTATACATTTCCCCACATAATTACATAGTGATATGTCTATTTTATAGAAAATCCCATAATTTACATGGAAGATATGACAATATGTAGGTCACTAAATTCTCTTCCATCTCCACTTATATACAAAGGAATGAAAAAAATATGTTCTATCGATAGGTACAAACCTATGCTTTCTTAAATTCATAATTCCCTTAGAAACATGTAGATTTAGTTTTTTAAAATCAACAAAATCATCCACTTTCCATAGTTATTCAATTACACTACCAATATCAACAGCATGAAAAGATTTCTCAATAATCTATATATGTTGTTGGTTCACTTGTGGCTTAGGTGAGACCACAATATTCACTTCTTAATCATACTAATTTCTAGGTATTCTATAATGTTGAATTTTATCTAACCCATGAAATGCTATTTAGTAATCATATTATATGAAATGAAGACGTGAAAATAGGCCATATCACCAGAAAAATTATTACTACAATTTCCCATCAAAATATTAATCCATTATTAATGTTTTAATCCTTTTAAAAAAGTATAAATAAATATATGAAAAATGTAATCCTAGAGGTAAATCATAGTACTAATGCATGTCATGACACACACATCATCTAATCCCATGTTGTAGAGGTGAAAATATTTGTAGTTGTATGTTATAACGCATTTGTTCCTAAAACATCGTGGTAGCTTGATGATAATAATAAAACATTTAGATAAGGCTTTTTATACTATACCTTTCATGTTATGACATCCAATATAATTTATTCCAACCCAATACATTTACTGAGAAATTATGATACCATTTCTAACACCCCAGATAAACTATTTATCCTATGATTAGGCATAATTTCACCAACCATTGGTGGAATCCTTAATACACCAAGGATGAAAATATGTGAAGTGGTATTTATGGATCATTGTGGGGTGATTTTCCCTATGAACGATACAAACTATAAAAAATTTCATAAATAAAAATATAACTTATATGAATCATGAAAAAATTAACCAAAAAACTAAATAAAATACCCATTAGAAGCATATCATAGTTATGGTATAAAAATAAAATATGTAAGAATAAGACTCAATGAAATGATAAATTTGTTATATAGGTGGATCCATAGTAAACCATGGAATAGAAATATACATTTACATCACCACATAACATGATCAAGATGACATTGAATTCAATTTTAGATGTACAAAAACTATCCTTTCTGTATATCAATATAGTCATCATCTATAAACATAGAAAAAATAACAAAGCAGTGGGTGAGTATAACAGTAAATGGATATTCCATAGATATGTCTCACCACACACTACTTAGATAATAACATGTTAACACATTTCATTTAAAACAAGATACAAGAATATTATTAGTTTATATCAAAAACTTAATCATGTTCTACATAAAACAGTAAACATATATTTTAAATCCATTTCTTTTTACATATAATAATCATTATAATATTCACACAAACAAAGACCCCTCCACACACTCATTATTGGTGTAACCCATTACTGATGGTACATAATGGCCTTATTCTAACCATAATTTATTGTGGAACTTAAGGCCACAACTTGTCCCAATTTCAAATGAAATCACACAAACCCAATTATACCAATCTCCCATTTAAATAATTTATTTAAAAATAAATTACAATTTTCAAGAACACCACTTTGAATGAATGTTAAAAAATTAAATTTCTATGTAAATTTTCGCATTGGAATTAAAATTCATGAATTTGAACAATTTATAAAAATCAACCAATCATGTTCCAAAATATTGAAATAGGAGACATTCCACCTACCTCAATTTTATTGGATGAATGATTTAATAATATTGCATAGATCAGACCTTTTCATTATGACCCCCTTTAAAAACATAATAAAAAATCATCATAAAAATACAAACCCCTAGATATGGCCATAACAAATTAATCTATGGTTTTTTTCAAGAAAACGTATAGATATGTAGTACAACAAATTAGAATGATATCCAAACCACTGATTTATACAAATAAACATGAAAATATTAATTGGAATATAAGTGTGGACATTGAATATTTCTAGAGAATTAAGAATGGTATCACTATAAATTGACAGTGTGGAAAAAATAAACCATATGAGGGTTTACCAATATTGGAAACATTAATAATGGATTCACCAGGATTATTCCCTATGTGAACTTTATAATTCACTTCATGAATTAATCAAGATTCCACATATACCGAAAAAACGATAAACTCAGTTTTATTTTCTAGATTAACCCATTCCTAAAATGATACTACTTTACATCATGTGGTTCCTCAACTAATGAACTAGATAATCTTTCATTCTATAAATGGATTTCATTGAATATTATTAGGCCCATTCAAATCATGAAGCCACAATTCACGATGATAATATTTCATACAAATATTTTATTTATCATTTTCCAAAGAACTTCCCTCATTAACACATTAATGAACATGCAATTAATTTTCCCATAGACATTATATATGAAATAATGTGCATAAAAAATAAATTGTACCTAATATTGTGGGGGGGGAGGGGGAACCCAAAAATTATACATTAGGTTTGGGATTTATTTTCAACAAAAAATATATCTGATTTTGATGGGTACATATCGATTGAAGCATAAATAGTATCATGATTTGATTTTATAGATGGATGATATGATATAGTGGGATTTATTCTAATCCAATTTGTCTCCAGGTAGAGATTTAATGCTTTTCTGAGAGAAAGAGGAAGATAATACGATGTTGTGTGTGGTCTACTATATGATAAATTAGGTGCTGATTGAGAACCATTACACATATTTGAGTATTTATTATGTTATTTACCATTGGATAGGGGAATTTTTGTTTTTAGCTTGACTTCATGTCTTGATACCACAAGTTAGAGTCAAATATGTGGATATCCAATAGACTTCCATTCGGTGTAGGTATGGGATCATTGAGTTCGAGGTAATATTGTTTAATGTTACAAACACATTACAGGTTATCATTGATCTCATGAAATATATCATTTCTATATTATTTTACAAGTTTTACATCATGTTCATCGATGATATTACAATCTCCTGGAAATCTAGGAAAGCGAATTCCGAGAAACTCAAAGCTGTTATACAGGTCCAACAATACCACCATATTTATGAAAATATGGCCATGTTTGTGTTTTAGATGTGGGTGGTTTATTTCCATTGTAAGTTTCTATCTAAAAGATTGTGGTCATAAACCTATCATCAGTCAAGGTAGTTATTTCCTATGACACACTCAAGAACATTGTATAGGTTTAGAGTTTTCTAATTCTTAGAGTCTATTATCATATGTTTGTCTCTCATTTGTCTTAATTTACAAACTCACTAACCTCATTGGCCATGAAAGTCAATGATTTTATTTTGACTAATCAATGATAGTAATTGATTGGGTACCTGATGGAGAGGTTTTCTAATTCTCTAATGATTCAGTCTCCAGAAGAATCTATGAGGTTTAAGGTTTTCTATGAAAATTCCAATAATTTATTCGGATGTGTGTTTATGTAATATTAAGTATAGATATATTGTGGTTTTAGATTATTACATCCCAAAATGCATAACTATTCTACCCATGATCCTATACTAGAAGATTTTGTGTTTTCCCTAAGGGTTCGGTAGAATTACATCATTAGTGAACATTTTGGGCTTTTTCATGGACAACATGAGATTAAAATGTATCTCTTCATAGAGAGTCTTGAATTTTATATAGATACCAATTCCCTAGATTCTCAGATTTGGTTCCTTACATTATTACATTTTCATAATAAAAAATGAAATTCTATCTCAAAGGATTGAATAGTTTTTTAATTTTAGAAAACCATATACAAAAATATATTTTACATTACATATTTGAAAGGAAATAAAATATATAGATTCTATTATAAACATACATAAATCATTTATTATCCCACACATAATTCATAATATCTATATTCACATCCTGTGGAAAAAACACAAGAATGGGGAGATTTTAGATTATTAGTAATGGTATGTAATATAGTGGATGGATAAGAAATAATGCATGTTGAATAACTAAAAGATCACATTCCATAATAATAGAATCAGGAGCATAGTATCTAAGTAATAAAAGTAGATTTCATAATAAAATAATAAATCATAACCATGGATATTATTCTAGTTTAATATCCATGTGGAACATAAATTTCTAGTTTCATAATGAGGGAATGAATAATATAGGACATCATAAACATACCTTCAATGCTTTATCCAAGGCATCATACATAATATGTAATAACCCAATATAGAATTTCTCAAAAGACCTACAGATGCATCAAGGGGAAATATCAGGTCTCAACAATCACTTACTAAGTCCAATTCCTTCCACATATTAATACAGATAAATATAAATACTATATAAATTTGAAATGTAAAAAAAATTCCCTAATCTCTAAACATAATCACTGACCAATTTGAGTAGTATCGTGAATGGTATCATGATAGCACATATAAATTCAATATAATCATATCCAATATAATAAAATATAGTGGATGATAAAAATATTATAGAATAATCAATAATATATAAAATATAATATAATTGTGGAAATAGATTAAAATACTATAATAAAATAATCATGAAATTTTTGAGTGAAATACCCTTTTAATTTTTAAATAATAGTTATTTTGAAAAAATATTTATTTTTTCATGATTTTTTATATAAAACCATAAGTGAAATAATATTTATATTTATGAAAAATTAGTTATTTTATAATTATAATGGTTTCTTGAAATAGATTATGGTTATTATAGGAAAATGGGTTAGAATTTGAGGCATTTCCTTTAATCAGGCTTGCATATCGAGAAGTGGTCCGGAGGGAACCTTGTAAAATATTATGTTGTATCTTCTCACATAAAGATTTTAACCTTAAATAGAGATGATGGATCAAGTACCTATAATGTATTTTTTTTTATATTAAAACTAACCACTGTATGGGGCATTCCATTTGATTTGTTATGAGTATGAAACATCCAATATATGCCACAAAAGAATCATCAGGATAGTGATGTTTGATTGTCTACATTACAATCATACACATGTGAGTTCATGGGGATGAGACCAAGACTATTATTAAATGATATAAGTTGAAATACTCTCTACTAAATATGATTCTTTAGGATATGTATCTTGATGAATAATTTCATGGTATTGGGGACTCTCTATATTGTGGGGAGACAAAATTCGAATGATCATCCTCCTCTGTGTGTGACTTAAGTTTTCTATATTTGTACATTATACCTTTTCCTATGAGTTAGTCTATAATTAGGGATTTTGATAATTCTACGTGGTAAAACCACCATGGAATCAAAAATATTTCTTTTGACATACATCGATGATTCTAGTGGCCATTTGTGAGAAGATACATTTATGATTTTGTTTCTCATTGTTATACCTATCAATGAATCATGGTCAAGCTCAAGAAACCATCGGGTTTTCTTTAGCCGATTATTATGACAACATGGAAGTGAAATGATATTTATTTGGATTTCATGGTTTTGCTTCAACATACCCAGGAATTAAATAATGTGATATGTTTTATGATCGATTGGTTGACCAAATTGTATCACTTTATCCCCATTTGTGATTCAATCAATGTTGATGATTTCGAATGTCATTATTTTAATGTAATTTTTATATTGCACAATGTTTCATATTATATAGTTTTATATTGTTATCCAAGGATCAGTTCATTATTTATGAGTTTACTCTGAGAGGTGATCAGAACCCATGTTTGACTAAGCATGAAAAGTCATTCCTTGATAGTAGTCCAGATAGAAATGGATATAACGACCATTATAGAAATGTTACATGCCTTAATTATAGACTTCAATAGATATTGGGGTGTCTATTTTTGATAGGTTGAGTCATCCTATTAAAATATATACTTGTACACAATTCGATTGATTCTTTTTGGAGACATGTATGGTTTTCCTTGTATATATTATTTCTATTGTAAAGATACCAATGATGATCTATTTGTTGGATTATGTTTTGTCTAAGAGATGATGCACAATATTTCGTTGATTCACCCATGTATGGTGTTGTATCAGATCTAGTATAAATAATTTCTTGAGAATCGTCTATATCCTTTTGAGTTTTTAGTTGATGAATAGTTTTTTTAATATTTTTTCCTTATATAGGTTGTTATATAATAGAGACAATGTGAATCATATGTTCTCCATTTTTTAAAGGTCGGTTCAAGTGTTTCCAGTACCCATTACATGAATTCAACACTTCCAATTCATCACTTCACAACAACCAGATCAAATTCAAAATTCAAATTTCAAAAAAAAAATTCAACCATTCAGCTGCCCTCGATCCGCACACCTGCGCCACCAGAACCTCGAACCAAGCACCCTGACATCAAGTACCTCCACCGAAGTAGATCACCGGAGAAATTTCACCCGAACATCAATGACATAGATGCTCAAACAAACCATTATTAATCATCCCAAATAAAATAACAACCAAAAACACCATGAATCAATGATGTCTCACAGATGTTCATCAGGCTGGAAACCACACGGAAAAACAACAAACGAAAACCAAAGCGAAAACCAGCAAGCAGATCAACCTCAAACTAGATCAGAAATCATAAACAACCAGATTCAATCAGATATGAGATCACAAAACGAAACCAGATCCTAGAAAACCTTGAGCAGATCCACGAATGAAAACAAGAAAACAAGTGAAGTCATACCATTAGGGATTTTCCAATCCCTAACCTTCAAAATCCATGGGTAGCCTCAGATTATGATGATATTGGGTATTGATCTTGCGTGGACAATATCCACCATCAATCTCCCCTCCATCAACCACCATCCATAAAACCAGAGAACAAATCTTTCTCAAACTCAAACAGAAACCCTTCACCATAGTATGAAAGATCCACGAAGACAACACTCAACCTCCAAAGCCAAGGGTGAATGATGGGTAGTTATTGAGTCGTCGAGGCTGAGCTAATTATAGATTCAAAACTATGCTTCCTTGAAGAGACAGACACTAGTGCATGCAAGGCCATCCAAAATGAATCCACCGCAGCAAATAATCTGCCACCTCATACCCTCGAGCAAGGGAGAGGACCAGCGTCGATCCGGGATGAGGGAAGGCGGAACGAGAGAGAACCCTGGCGGTGCTAAGACCCTTATGAGATCACCTCCTCCTAAATCATATGCTCTTATATTTAAGATATATTGTTATTATTGAGTTGGTGGTAAATGAGTAATACTATTTTTCCTTTCCACCACAGTTGCCACTGATTCAAAATTTGATTCATGTATTGTAACATAGAAAGTACCTTTATGAACCATATCATGTAATGATATGGGAAGACCATGATGTGGAACCTAATTTATATATGAAAGAGCATATTTTTAGGAGTGTTGATTCCTAGAAAACTATTCTTCATGGAAGGTCTATACATTTGGTTTGTGTTAAATTATTTCATGGTTTTGATTTAAATGAGGCTTGGGAGTGTCAGTCACTGATGATGGGGTGAAGGAAACTACTATTTGTTAAAATCTATTTTGAACAAGTTATTGACGAGATTGGGGATCTTCCGTCACTGATGGAGGGCCTTGATAGGTTTTCTAGGGACCTAAAGTATTTATGTCTTGGAGGTTTTAATAATATATTACTTGTTATAATAAATTAACACCTTTGTTATGAATGTAATTTAATAGGTACTTGTTTGAGGGATTTTTTTTCTGAATTTTAGGAAATATTGCATGATTTGGGACTATGAATGGTAGGAACATGGTTAGGTAAAACCATAGGGTATGGCCCAACAAATCATGCACTCTATATTGATGCTCTGCAAGGTGAAACATAATCGGTCTAAACCATCTATCCTCACCGTTCAAACCACGAACCCTTGGAAATAGTGGGTTTTCATGGATGGTTTATCATTAAATTAGCAATGTGACCGAATTGAGATCCATTTCAAAAATTCTAGTAATGGTTCATAATAAGAGGCACAATTTCTACTAACCATTCGGAATAGTAAATAATTAATGCCAGAATATTTTAAATCAACATAAAATTTATTTAAAATCTCAAGGTCCTATTTTATCGTCTAATAATTCCCCATTAAACCCTAATTTAAATCCATTTCATTAAGAGGCCCTCTAATAGATTCTTTGAATCTTTAAAACTCCACTCTTATTATTAGAAGTTCTAGTGGAAGATCATAATTCCTCTCAAGTATGTTGTTTCTCACTTGTTTTTTATTTTTTATATATTATAGTAATATCCCTTTTGAATGTGGAGAATATTTAAATTATTGATATAGTTGATATCAGATATGATAAATAATTATTTTATGCTATTTAAATGAAGTTATTTTTTCTAAATCATCTTCACCATAATATCGACATTTATGTTTCTAAGAATGGTTGATGTTTTGTTTGATCATGGGATTGTATATAGGTCATTCCATAAGTTTTTACCAATAAATGAAATAATAAATTTATTTATTTAATAGAAATATTTTTTCAATTGATTTTTAAAATCATGATTTGAGATTATTTGATGTTTTAAATAGAATGTACGTGAAAATTGAGTAAAATCACAAATTTCAATGAAATTTAATTTTTTTAATAAATTGAGTAAATAATGATATGTTTATAATAGAAATTAATTGATTTTGAATCATAAGGATATAAACATTAAATGGAACGTTATTTTTATTGAGGAATTTAATTGATGAAAACTATTAATTTCATTTTTAAATTGTAAATTCACGTCGAATGTGAAATTGGGGAATCAAATGATTAAAATTATTTTACCATAATTATTTTTCAATGATTTATTGATTGAATGATTGAAACCCATGTTATACTCAATAATTAGTTGGTGATTAAGGAAATCATGCTAGGATATTGACTCCGTACAAATGAATTCATGATAAAAACCTAACTAAACATAGTTCACATGATTATCAACAATGGGGTGTTCATTGATTAGTCATATTAGATTGATCCAAGTGATGGGTGAAACAAACTTGAGATGTGATTTATTATTTAGTAGTTCATTGATCCATGAGACAGGAAATTATAGAACTAATTTAATTTGACCACAGTTCATTTTTTAATATGTCTTGATTTTACATATAATTATTCATATAACATTTTTATTCAAGAATATTTATTTCGTAAAAAATGTTAAATAAGGCCTCTTTTTGATATATATTTCATATACTAATTTTAATTCAAGTTTTGGATTAATTTTTCTAAATGAAATTCAATTCCTTTTTAATTTAAATTGAAATCATAAATTGATCAATTGAAATAAAATTGATTAAGGAACACATGGTGAGACCCTACATAGTTGTTTAGATCACACGCAATTGTTTCCATTAGGTGTGTGTCGAACATATTATAGTAGGTCAATGGAAAGGGATATTAAATATGGAGGTTAAACATGTGATTGATCCTTGTGATGAAAGAGTGATGGTGGTGACAGAAGGAGCTGTAGTCCAAATATTACATAGTAATTTGGAGTAATTTATTGATGGATGTTGTTATGTACTTTAATGATATTTTGTTTTGGGATGTTTATATTTATTATTTTGGTACATTATACTTGAAGAATATTTCAAATATAATGTATTTATATTTTTTCCTTTACCAATTATATCACCATTGTGAAAAAATAGGTCACTTTTACTTCTCATTGATGACTGCTCCTAGAATCCAACCTATGGAGACTGGGAACACCCTTCAAGATAAGTTTTGGTTGGAATGTATAACAATATAAAAGGTGATTTGGGATGTTTTATGATATTTTCTCATATAATGGTTGGGGTTTTTTTTTGTTTCACCAATTGAATATTTTTTATAGTTAATCAAAATGATTCCTTGGGGTAGGGTATCCATGTTCTCTCGTTAATTATGTGAGATTTATGGGGATTGATTTCATTTTCTATCTTCTGGGAGACTAATAAGGATTAGTGAAAATTACATAATGAATTGGAAAAATAAAAATTTATTATTTTGTGTGAAATCAAATGTTGTTCCTTCTTTGATTATATTATAGATGATATTATTCATTTTTGTTCCTGGTAATGAAAATCAATAAGTTGGGAGACTTTATTTTGTTGTAGAAGATGTTATTTGAGACCAATGATATGTTTTCGTTTGATATCAACCAGAATAAAATGATAAAGAATTTAAATATGTCTAATTAATTGTTTTTCAATGGAAATATGTTTTTATGATAGTGTCCACAGTAACTAAGTGAGTGAATTAATAAAAAACCTTAATCAATTTTTGGAATATGCGATGTGTTTTTTTGCATGGTTGTGATTGTTGTTTTCCAAGCATGATGTGGTACATGGTGTGATGATATTTGTGAACATATGGGATATAAAAGTATGTGGTAATATGCTGTGATATGTGGTAGGATATCATTTTATGTTCTATGTGATGGCCAGTTATGTGGTGGATGTTTTTTGAGGTTGTTGTAGTGTGGTGGTTATGTTTTGTGGATGGTGTGATGCATTATTATTATGGTGATATGGATTGGATGTTGAGTAATTGTGGTGGTGGTTGGTATTTTATTGATGATTTGTTTTATGGATTAGTTATATTAGTTACCCAATTAGTGATGGAATAACATTTTTTATTGAAATGAACCTTCATGGGTTGGTAAATGAATATGAAAGTATGTGGAAATTGATATTTGGAAAATGGATTAAATGAATTATATGATAAATGAATGGGATATATAAAATTTAAATTAAAATGATTCTATATAGAAGTTTTTCTAACTTATTAATATTGGAAATAGTCAAATCGATAACTAAAAGTATATATTTTTTTCATGTTGTGGTTGTTTTTTGGGGCATTGCATATAGTGGTGGTAGTAGTTTTGATGCTGATGTGTGGGTAAGTGGTGGTTATGTGGTGTTTTTTTGTAAAGTAAATGTAAACACATATGTTTGATATTGTATTATATATTTAAAACTTATTTTTATGTTATTTTAATATGAACCGATCCCATGTTGGATAACCTTACCAATGCTCATATTTTTTGTGTATTAGGAATTTTCCCTAACATGGAGGTTTGTGGAGATATGAATTTCTAGATAACCCCTCTTCTCCACTCTTCCGTAAGTAGTGATAATTGGTTAGGGAGTTGGATATTATTAAATGGTGGTCTGATGTGATAGGATGTGATATGTGGTTGGGATCACGTGTCGAAGGAGGTAGGAATGAGGTTGATTCCCTTCAAATTCATGCTACTCTACCGACCTGTTTGTGAGATGTGATGTGATTTCCTATGTAACATCAATATAGATTTGATTTTATGGCTCATATAGTGTAACATAATTTTCATAAATAAATATTATATCTTTTTAGATTAAAATTTAATACTTTTAAAAAAAATATACATTTGAAGAATGTAAAGGAATTGTGTCGTTAAGGACAAGATATAAAATCTTTTTATTTCTTAAATACCTGTAAACATCTATTACAATGATCATAAAAATTAGTACTCATCATAGAAAAACTCTAAATAGAGAATTCATAATAACCCAAACAAAGGAAACATAATAAAAGGTGATCATAGATACTCAGTAAGGCAAGACATTGTAGAAAATAATATATAATCATATGACAAATTAATATAAGAATAATGGTATTCTATCTAAAATATAGATAAAAATGTTAATTACATATTTATCAAGGAATATAATGATGATTCATTGAAGAAAAAATTAAAATTTCAAAAAATATATATCATTTGAGTGAGAAATCCTAAAAATTAAATCATGAACCATAAGTTTTTGTAAAAAATGTGCGGAACCAATATATGTGTGGAAATTAAATGATTTTTCTTGGTTAAATATCGAGACCCTCAAAACATATTAGATCAGTAATATATACCTATTTATCATATCATTTCAAATCAGTAGTCACCACCTACACCCCATAGTGTATCAACAACATCATCATGCTTCCCATAGTTGATCAGGTACATTGAATTGCATCCCATATTTTTTTCAGTTATATAAATATTTACCAACTAAATTAGAGGGATAAATAATTCCAAAACCACCCATCCGATAACGTAAACCATACATATGTCTTCCATAATATCATTAATTAATAATCTTAACATCATATCATAAATCGTGCAATAAAAATGAGTTTTATATCCATTTCATCAATCTATCGGAGCATTAATCATGGAAAATAAATGGGTTACATAGTCATATCATCATCAAAATATTAAACTACCAATATAAATAATATGGGATGTACCATTATTTAATATACCAAATATAATAAAATAAACACTATATATTATTGACATTAATTTGAAGAAATTCAATAAAAATCATTAAAAACATTCGCTAGGAATATAACCATTAATTTTTCAAATTAATTCATTAAAATATTATAATTTCCCATATAATGTGGAAAATAATTTAATAAAAATTAAAATCGAAGAATTTAAAGGAATATTTGTTGAATTTATCTGTCATAATGGAGTTATTATTCATTCATTTCCATTATATTAAATCAGGAAATTATTTTCACATTTTTTTGTAAAATTCATAATGTAAAACATTCAAAAAAATAAAAATATGATTCCATTAAAATCATTTTTTCAATTTATCAACGACTAAAAATGAATTTAAAAATTAGTTTGATTATTTTAAAATAATTATTAATGTCGTTTTAATAAAACACTATCCTAAAATAGAATGAATCTAGACCGAATAATAAGATTTTAATAGTTGCATTAAAAAAATTTGTTTTGTCTATTATGTTCACAAGATGAGGAAAATTAATGGGAAAACATTTATATAAATATATTCACATAGGGGAATAAAAATTATAAGTATTTTTCACAAAAGGATAATAAAATTTTGTCATTCGGAATTCAAGCATAAGAAATCCTGATTAAAAAAAATAGTATTGAAACATAAATCTATTACCAAAATTATAACTTTAGAATAAAAATCTCATGAAAGAGAGAACTTTATATAGATATATAATCCCCATAATATTTATGATATGTATAATAAATGAAATTTATTGGATCTATATACACCACATAAAATAAACATGTGGTGAATAAGGCATGTTTTTCAATGAAGTAAAAATGAGGTGAAAATCCAATCCCACACCTCTTACATTTCATTGCACACATTCTGAAATCCTATATAATAAAACTAATTTTATAATATATGATATAATGAACAATAGTAACATATTTGATATGATATATGATTTATTAATATCATTTTATCGCCAACAAATTAACAACTCTTTATTTAAATCACAATTTTGTATGATATCTACTTCGTATTTCATGTATGTTTTGGTTAGGTAGTTCTGGTAAATGATAATTGATCATAGTTAAACCATTAAAAGAATGTAATAATTTACATAAAAATAAAATATAATAATTATAATAATAGTTTTACTCCTCTATGAATGTTATAGACAATAAATAGTTATAATATTCATAGAGATGATATGTCATACGTACACATGAATATTGTTTTCATTTCTGTATGGTAGGAATTAAATTAATTTAAATAGTAATTAATCCTTAAAGAATTATTATTATATCATATAAATATTATATATTCCTAAAATGAATTTTTTTAACCATATATGTAAAACATAATGAAAAATTAATGTAATTGTTATTTGGAGGTGGTAGTCCACATGTATGCACAAGAAATATTTTTTCCCAATTCATTAGAATGTATGAATGTAGTTGTGATATTTTAATTCCAGAAGTAACATTATATCATAAAAATAATATATTCTCATTAAATTAATCATTACACCCAGGAATGAGAGGACATGTTGGAAAAATAATTGCATCGATTCATGATGTAGTAGTCAATCGTACACATGATCAACACTTTCATTTCCAATTTTATGGAAGAGGATTTGGATATAGGATATAAAATTAAAATAATAAAATATTAGTATTTGAAAGAATCTGGTGTTATTATTTTATAATAATTTATGAATATTTTAAGGACTTATAACAATAATGAAAATGGAATCACTTGTTTAAAAACCATACCACTTCATTGGAAAACCACTTTTGGTTTATACCTAAAGCCATCCTAGGATGATTTTATGATTAAACCAGATACTAAAGGTAATTCCTAAAAATATAATTAACATAGGGGGAAGTTATTTTTTGAAATAATTGGTTTTTTTTTGTGAATAAGAGAAGATAGTGGGTGTCCAATTATTATTGAGGTAGGTGGCACCCATGTAATTTTTGAATGTATTAAAAAATGTCAAGTAAAATGCATGAAAAAATGTATCCTTTTAAAAAACTAATTTTTATTTATAAATTCAACAAAAAATGTGATTTTAGAACTTTTTAGTTGATTTTAACACATATCTTTATTGTTTAAACCCCTAATAAACATGTTTTAACCTGATTTTGGGAACATAATTTTTACAATTTTTACAATTCATAATGATGAAACCATAGTTAAAGATTATTGACGAATATGAATTATTATTATTCAAAATATGTAATCAATTTAAAAAATTTCATCACATAAAATTTATATAATTTAAATAAAAATTATAACCATTAATCTGATGAGAATATATTTTATAATGAATCTTTCTCTTTATAATAAATCAATTATTATATCAAAATTTAACATTATAATGATTGCAGTTACCTAAATTGTATTTATATTAATATAATTGACCTTATTTTACTTTTAAAACCTTATTAATATAAAATTTAACTATGAAAATTCATTAAATTAAGATACGATATATATTTCAAATCAGTATTTTTGAGTATTCATTGAAAAATTAAACATTATAGAAAAATAAAAAAATTCTATCTAAGATAATTTTATAATATTGATATAAAAGAATAAGATCATATCTTCAAATATATTTTCTATTAGTGGCATTAAAATATTTAATTTATACATGCCCAAATTGTGTCAAAACAACATTTGAGAAAAATAGATGTTTTAAAATTAAAACTACATTAATTTGAATCCCATGTCTAAATGAATATTTGAAAAATGATATATAATTAATTTAATGTTAATATCAAAATTTCATAAAAACATTCCTCAATAGAGATCAATTTAATTTTTTAATATAAAGACACATTTCATGTATAAGAACATGTTTTATTGTTCCTAGAATACTTTTTCGACTTTGATAAGATTGTTATTTTCTTTTATAATCACTTGATAGACAATGAATTAATTTTTTACATATGAAAAACATATAATCTTCCTAAATTTTATTTCCTATTAATACCTTCAAATCTGAAAACTATGTTATAACTATATACAATATTATGGTTCCTTTTGATTCAGGGTTGTGTATATCATAGTCAATTGAATATATTTCCCTATATTTAAAATTAAATATTTCTAAAAACTTTGGTGTTTTGAATTATACTCCCCTTAAAATGAATTTCAATATATAACATCCATTACTATTATATAAGTAAATGAGGATAATTTTTCCTTATAATTTTATTATGATCCTCTATAGATTCTTCAAATGAGTGGTTTTTCCACAAATCATTAAACGGTTGAGTGTTCTTATTCTTTAGCACATTATATATACTATCCAAAATATTCTTGTATTTTATTTGTATGAAAGTATTAATTGAGTTGTATGAACTCTATGTTCATGAAATGTGATTGAATATTTTTTCTCTCTCTAATGAGATATATATAGAATAGATCATTATCAAGATAAATATTTGGTGGAGGCACCAACTGATATACTATTCTCTTGATACATTCCGGAATTTTGAATGTACCATTTTACCAAGGTCACATATTTCTCTAAATTATATATATCATAATATAAATCTTGTGATATAGTGATAGGATTACCATGTCAGTAATATCATACCCTAGATATCACTGATGATTATAAGCATTATTTTTCTTTTTTACACATTGTATCCATTATGTGTTGCTGAATAGTTCTAACCATCTCATAAATTTTAATAGCTAGATTATGTAAAACTAGTTTTCTTTTAATATATTCATTCTAACACATTGGATTTATAAATATATTTACATAGAGGGATTCATATGATCTGTCTGAAATATTTATAGAAATTTATTATTTTAGAAAATCTTATCATGAGGAATATGTTGATCCCAACCACCATTGAATTTCAGATAAGAAGAACTTGATATTTATTCAATGGTTTGATTATTTCAATATGATTGACCATATATAAATGATAATTAAAATTCTAAAAGATAACATCATTTCCAAATCTTATAGAATACTTAACTGTCACCATTGGGTAAACCTCAGATCCTGATTAGATACAATATATTATTAAACTACATTAAACTATACAACTTAATTAATGTATTCTATAGATAGATGATAAAGATATAAATATCTTGTAATAATAGTGAAGAGTATTTAATTTTTATGGATATTAAATTTAACCCAAATGCCGTTATTTGTTTTAGATTTATTACAAATTCGAATGAAAATATAATTTGTTGTGTATTCAAATTTACCATTAGAAATATGTCCCTCAACGATAACATACTAACATAACAACAAACAGGACACATATTCTATAATATCATTTTTCATGTATTCCTACTAGAAATAATCTTTCAGATCACTATAAATATATATATTCATTATTAATAAGGAAAGATTAAATATGGCGTTCATCCAATAGCTCATTCATTAAATATGGTGTGGGTGGGACAGAAACACTATTCTTAAAGAATATAATTACATCATAATAATATCTAAACATGAAGAAATTTATCACATTATTTAGTTTCTATACATCATCATACTTAACCTATTTAATCCTTAAATGTATACATGGTCAAAAATTCATTTTATAAAGATAATATTTATTCCCTTGCTTAACATTTTATAGAAATATAATTTTAAAATTTTACAATATTGGAACATTTATGATCCTCATCATAGATAATCTCACATGATACTTTCATTTGAATGAATCCGGAACCTTTCTCCCTTTACTAAGGTGGTACGGCATTCATTATTCATTATATTTAATCAACTGCATTCTACTTATTTAGCTAATCTTAATTAATAATTTAATTACTATATACTTCAATATATTTTATTATATATATATACTATTTATCGGAAAGGATAATTCCCTTATAAATTTATTGAATCAATTTCCATAGAAAAATAAAAATCAGGAGTTCAGTAATTTTTCTATTGAAAATTCATTTTTCATGATATATTGGCAATAAAACTATCATTTCATTAGAGAATATATTATTGTCACTGATTAAATTCATCACTATATGTTAGAAACACTTATATACTATAGGGTAATGTTTTCACAAGTGTTCGGTGTAACCTTATTTTACATTCATTAAAAATATCATCAATTCATCAATCTGAAGAAACATATATCTCTTTCGTGTTAACATGGTGTGTGGATTAAAAATACAAAATAGATTTTCCATATATTTATTATAATATCCATATGAACAATGAAATATATGAATCATTGAATCCATGGTTGGTTTGTGATATTTAACAATAACTTTATTTTTTTAATGAACCACAAAAATACCGTCACATTTAATTACATGACCAAAGACTGAATATCTCTTAGTAAAAAATTCAAACTTGGTAAATTTTATATAACACATCGAGGTCCATTAGTACAATTTTCCTGATATCTACATGTAATATATTAATATTTAAATATATAAGAATATTATATATCAATACTACCAAAAATTGATCAAGGTAATATCTAAAGACACTATTAATTACATCAATGATGATAATCGGGGCATTAATAAAAAATGGAATAAATATAAATTCATAGTTTCTATACCTCATAGAGGTTGTTATCTATGGAATGCCTTCACATTTGACACTCAACTAACAGCACTGAGATCAATTATCAATCATTGAAATGTATTGATAGCAACATAATTTATCTAAACATAACTGATATAGGGTATATGATACATTTGTTTTATTTTGATCTTATTATGTTCATGATAATAAATTTAATGTAAAATTAATTTTAATTTAATTTTAATATTCTGAAAAATTGTACCCCATGGTGACACACATGGCCAAATTAATAACTTATAACGACTCTTCCTATATTATCTTCATCAACTCTACAAAATCAAATGGTTCCACTATGAATAGAGTCTTTTAAATTCATGTAACACCATGTATTAGTTCTATTGAGAACTTGAATTCAGGACTCAGAAGAGTAGTAGGAAATTCTCCTAAAAATACATAATCAAACTCCTAAAAATAGGTATAACATTGAGTTTAAGTTTCTCCCCTCCCATATGAGATAAATATCCTTAAGGGGTACAAATTAAGATCTATAACAATGAATTGATTTCCATTTTAAGTTGGTGTTATTCTTCGCATAGAAAAATCATAATGGGTTAATATGGAATAAAAACAATGACATACTTTCCCCAAATATTGAAATGGATTCAACATATAGAAATCAAATAAATTCATAGAATCACATAAAATTAATATAATGGGAGTAATAAAAGTTTTATAGGAAGAAATTTCCAATAAAAAAATATTTTAGAAAGGAACTATAGACATGATATTCAATAATTGTACCATTAAGAGTTTTCACTCAAAAAGAATATATTGTCTTTGATTTGGTAAGTCAATAACCATTAAAATTTACATCAATATAAAATTTTTGTTGGATCAAGAATCATACAAAACATTATCTATTCTAGAGTGGATAATATGTGTACCTTTCACTTCATCATTCTCATAGCCCACTTCTATAGTCGTGATCAGATGATATTTCCTACTATCATTGAGATTTAGAGTTTTCTAATACAAATCATCATTATAAATCATTATAATCTTATTCTAGTCAGAATAATAAAAAATACTATATTAATTTAACTCATTAGAGTGTGGGTGGTAAAATAATTTTTTTTCTCATTCATTTCATTAAATATCCCATTCTTATAATTTCAAAAATAGGATATAGGACCCGACATTCGACATTGTAAGAAGCTCCTAGTTCCATATAATGAATTTAATTGATGATTCTTCAAAATTTTCTTAAATGAAGATGGATTTTATTTCATTCCACCATGTTATATATTCAATTTTACAAGAGTCTCAATATTAATATTAATATTAATACCATGTTAATGGTAGTAATATCAAATTTTCATTTCTATGTTTATTGAAAACTGATCATTTTATTCATATCTACTAATGTATCTATTAACTCCCACAGTTATAATATTTAGTTTTAAACCACCAAAGAACTAATATTTTTTTTATTTTATAATTATTTATTGAACTATTAGATTACCAGTTAAGCATGGTAAATCATTCCTTATAAGTAATAATTTATTAATCATCTTTTTTATCAATCTCAACGAATTCCTTCACCATATTTTTAAATATAATTAGAATTAATTTCCTAAAAAAATTATCCTCTTTAACTCACCCAGTTAAATAGATTCAATTTATTCATCTTCCCTCATATTTTTAATAATATTCTACCATTGATGATTCTATAAATTCCTTACTGAAATAAATTGACCTCTTAACTAGGTTTCAACTCAAACCAATTACTATTAAAGATTTGGAATCTTCTAAGGGTACATAACCTATCTCTGTTCTAAAACCTACTCCACAAATCCCCTGTTATGTACGACATTATGATCTGATGGTTTTTGGAAAAACATTATTGTCTATATTAGGAAATCATATGAAGTCACAAACGTCTCATGTTACAATTCTCTATGAAAGAGATATTGGAATTATAATTGAAATGTTGACATGGACAAGTCAAACCAAAATTATTAATGATATATAAGTGGAATGGATTGAAAATAAACAGTTGAATGATTAGTTGAAGTTCTTAAAATTCTTTGTTGAGTAGATGTGAAATGATTTTCAAGCAGCTCCTTCTCCACCTTCAGTTTCTAATCTCAGTGAGGTTGATGCTGACATGCTCTTTGGGATGTTTGTATCTCAGATTCAACCTAATTTTATTTTACTGCTAAAATAAGATGTCCAAAAACACCAAAGTAGAAAATGATATGTGTGGACATGTGGCTATAATCAATCGACTAATAGATTAATATAAAATATATTTGTATATAGTGATGAGAAAGGTTAACACCGTCACTTCAGATATATCTTCTCTATAATAATGTTCATGTACCTCTAGACCATAAAGAAATAATATTATTAGATCCACGCATTGATAGGTGACCCATACACTGGTTTGTGGTACATGTCAAGAATTCATGAGTAAGACTGAAAAGTACAATGAACATGTGCATGATATGGGAAGAATTTACTCCAAGACTTCCATTAATGTTCATGTACATTTTTTAACAATAGTGGATTATTATTTTACAAATATTCATACCAACCACCAATAGAATATAAATTTCTAATAAATGATGGATAATTTTAAGCTACCTCATTTTACTCAAGAATTCAAAGAGCAAGTCATGGATTTGAAGGATTTTACTCTTACTCTTAAGACTTTTATGGAGAATAAGGATGATTTTGAGAAATCTATGGAGTATGTTGGTGATATCATCAAGGATTTCAAAAATATATGTAATCCTTATTTACATCATACGAAAATAGCCAATGTTTCTCCTGCAGTTTCTCTTCTCAGACCTTGCTTTATTTCTTCTACCACTCTATCCTCTACATCTTTTTCTCTTGTAACCATGTACCCAACTCAGCCTTTTATCCAGATCATACCTGTCATCACTGAGAAACTCTTACCTCATTATTCATCCATACCGAGCCTTGACCCATCAATTCATGATGAAGCTCCTCTATATTATATATCTTTACCAACCACCTCTATTACATCTACACATGATGGTCCTACTCTTGATATCTATGAAAAGGATAAAGTGAAGGCTATAAAATCTGAAGAGATGTAAATGATTATTTTTTATGGAAATCTGATGTATTTTTTTTACTGTACTATATTAGTATATTAAATGTAATGAGAAATATATTTTATTCAATTGATGATTTGATTTAGTTTTTGTTTCTTAGCCACTTTTTGTTAATCCCAAAAGGGGGAGAAGAACAAGAACATATGCTATTTTTACATATATACTCTAATAATTCAATGGACTATCTTGATTTTTTCTTAATCTCATATAATTTATTTTATTTGGTATGAAAACTAATTATTCCATTCTTATGTTTATGTATTGTCAATTCTATGATTTTTATCATAAATAAGGGGATATTTTTTTGACTCCTCTAGTTTTAATGCACACATATAACATTTAACTCTATTAAATAATGTTTAATCTTCGTATACAATTTTTCATTATCTCATGTTTAATACTTCTTTACTCTTTGTGTATTATATCTTATGACATATTGCATCGATTTTCTAAAGTATGAGTCACAGTAACAGTGACACTATTGTATCATGCTACAAGTTCCAAAAAACGTAATGTATGAGACACCATTGTATCAAGTAACTAGTTTAGAATATTCCAAAAGGACATAAAACCATTTCAATGACACTGTTTCTCATTGAACGATTTCTCAAAAAGGAGATTACATAGATTTCACAACACCTTTTTATCACCTAACTAATTAAAAAAATTATTAAAGTATGAGACACCGGTCTAGAGAAACAACTTTGATGAAAAAGACAAGTCAATATTGACTATGGCACCACTATTTAATAAACATTACAATTAAACTCTATTTATGTCAACAAAAAGTAGGAATCCATTCCATTCATATAAATTTCTTCCTTATTTCAATTGAATTCAAAATTATTTCAAAAGATCATATTTGAGATACTAAATGATATTAACACTATTAATGATTATTGAAGTCATGTCAGCAAGACAGTACGAGGTATGAGGTGTGGATGTCATGCTACATGTAGGAAAAAACACAAACACCCATGGATTAAAATATAACGGTGCATGACCTAAATAATAAGAGAGATAGAGAGAGAAAGAAATAGTAGACCACGAAGAAGAGCCAAAATGTTCAGTCTTTCTTGATATGAGCTAAATAAGTACTTAATGTTAACCATCTTGTAATCATCCATATAGTAGTAGATAATCATAGAAGAATAGAGATATTGAGAACATCTCATCAAACTAGAAAATAGAACACAGAACACACGACACTCTATTATAGAGTCTACTTCCAGACGGGGACCCGAGCTTCAAATCTGATACATTCAAAAGGGTACTAAACTACATAGAACAACACTCAGAGCATTTATAATCCCTTGTTATTATATTTTTCTCTATTTTGAACTATTTTATTATTCCTTTGAGTATTTATTGTTCCTTTATTAAAAACACGCATTGTATCCTATTCAAAATTGTAGGATAAAAGATATCCTCTCAGTAATCCCCTCATAAATCATTTTAATTCCACACATAACTATTGAAGATGTCTCTATGTGACCTAGTTATATTTTATTCCCATGTAAAATTATGGTAGAGGACTAGTTATCTTGGAAATCATGTATGATATTTTAAACACTGATCATGTGTGTGTATCAATATTGTTTATATATATTTTTCTTGGTGGTAGGATATCACTAGTTAGAGAGAACTTAGTCTCTACTTGATAATGGACCTCCTATTTTATCCACCGTGTTCAATGTTTTGTTTTTATATATATCATTATTTATCAGGTGGCTTAGAACATAGAAATATAAGGGCTAAAATAACATATAAATATATAATATTCACTTTTTTCATACATAGAGATTATATATTCTAATGGTATAAAATTTAACATTTTTAAGGCTTTTTTCAAGTGACAAATAGGAGTATCAATTTTTCATTTCAATATATCCATGTGTGTCCTCTCCCCAATATATAAAAGTACACTCCTTTTATCTCCTCATAATAGAAAAAAAATCTGTTTCATCTTATACCAACCCAAATATTTTATCATACCATGTTTCTAAAAAAGAAATAAAATTTTCAATAACGTACTTGATACACCACATCGAGCTTAAACAAACAACTAAATATTTTTATTTAAATGTTACCATTATAACCTATCTAGTAGAATTATATGTATGAAAAAGACTAACTATATTATGAAAATTTGGTTTTAAAAAATATTTATTAATATTTTACCAATTTATAATAAATGAATGTAACTCCATTTTTAAAATAAATATAATTTTTTCCTAAAAAACTATATAAATGTGCAGAAGCGTGTTTTCGACTAGTAAATAATGAAATCCATCTTGTTGGATTATATGAATGAATTATATGCATAATATTTTAAATCTCACATTTAACATTAATCTTATCTATATTCAATACATTATATAAGAACTAATCACCTTTAAATATAAAATAAGTATTTTTCTAATAAATATTTTTACCTCCTTTTGAGGCAATTTATTTAAATATAATTTGTACACTTTTATAAATTCTATTTGACAAAATAAATTTATTATTTGAAATATTTGTTTCTAAATTTACATTGGTTTAATTTTTGTATTTTTTTGATAATATTTATTTTTTGATGAATAATGAAACAATATTGCATTTTTATTTGAAAATTTCATTTTCATTGAAATAATTTATTATTTTAAAATATATATTTTCCATTGTTATAGTATAAATATATCTAGATTTTATTATTTATTTCAATTTAGTTCGTTGTAATAAAATTATATGTGAAATTAGATAGAAAAAATATGTGAACATTTGATCATTTTTTCTTTTGAAACATGTTTTCTCATTTTTTCAAGGGGGTTATGTTTTAATTCATATTTGTAATTTCTGTGTTTTTTATTTTGAAAAATGAATTCAATATTTTCAATCATACATTACATGTTATTTATATAGGTCCCTTTTAATTATACACATTAGGAATAATAACATTAGTAATTTCCTATCGACAACATTAATCATAAATCAGGTAATAATGTTTACAAATAATATTATTTATATTATCAAATTAGAAATAAATATCCCGATTTTCATTGCATAAATTATTTTCAACTAAAATCTCCTTCTGAATATTTTATATCTGCTTTTATACAATTGGAGGACTTTACCAATTTAACAGTATTTTATTCAATGAAATGTTAATTTTTTATACTTATTTTGGACAAGTGAATTTTTTATTATAGGGTTATATTAAGGACCTCTTCGACTATAAATAGTATTTTGAAAGAAAAATTGAATATATTTACAATGATAATTTATTTCTAATTTCTAGAAAATAAATAATTATGTTATCGGATTATTCCATGATGATTCAATATTTATTTAATAAAAATAAATTTACATAAATGAAATAAATAAATACTAAAATAAATTTATTTTGAAATGAATAATTTCATCGATGAATTTTTTATATTTGTAACGCCCCGACCCCAGCTACCCAGAGTCGGTGCATTAATTACATAACATTGGCATGATCACAAGAAAGATCAAATCCCGAAAGACCGATTAGTTTAGTACCCTTGGAAACACTAGATATATTCATAAGTTTTACATTACATTTCAAAGTGAAAAACTACTACAACAACAAAGTCTTCATATCCACACTATTAACCCCTCATAATATCCCTGCAAGTCATTCATAATTTACTTCTTCACTACCTGGGAAAAATAAAACATAGAAAAGGGGTGAGCTCAAATGCCCAGTAAGGATAACAATATAGCGGAACATTCAAAATAAGCGTAAACATTTAAGGCAATGAATTACTAAAACAAAAGCCTTTTAAACTTGAACTTCAACATAGTATGGCAAAAGTAAAATGAAATAATTCCATTTACTTATTCACATGGATATTCTACTAATCGAATAATCACATGCAAAAATCAATAACCACTTTCATAATGTTGGAATGCATAATGCCAGACTATCATAACCACATAGCCAAGGCCTCGTGCCAAGACTACAAATAAGATTTTGTCAAGGCCTTGTGCCAAGACACTAGATTGTCTCATGAGACCTACCGATGCATCGAGGAGCTATAGCGGGCTCCACCCGTCACTTATTAAGTCCAATGCATTCCCATATGAAAAGGTTTAAACATAACATAAACATTCGTATTAAAACTAGCATACGAAATGTCAATACTTTCACAATAAACTATGAATGGTATAAAAATAGCACATCCACAGTCAAACATATCACAAAACCTTCAATACAATATAGAAGTTTTGTATCATAATAAATCAACTTCAAATAATCTTAAAATCCATCAAAGGATGTTGACATAGATGAAATCAAAATTCTTTTTAAAGAAATATCTCCTTTTATTTTGAAATCATTTAAGATCCATATAAAATAAAACCTTTTCTTTGAAAATATTCTTATAAGCTTGTAAGGAAAGCTTTGAAGATTTTATAATGGCGTAAAATAACCGCACTCGCCGTATAAGTTAAAAAAACATTCTTACCTTAATTCTGCCGAAAAGGTTAAAAAGGACCTTGTTTTGAAAACGACGGAAAGATTCCTCTTATAAAAAGTCAAACAAGGGTATAAATGACATTAACCCATAATCTTGTAAATAATAAAAATGTTTTGAAATGCATTTTTAAGAAACATGGATGTGGATGATAAAGAGATCCCAGTAGATTATTACTTATAAACAACCTCGGATAATGAAGAGATTGTGAAATAACCCTTACCTTGTACTTTTCCTTGTTTGGGGTAGGTTAACCTCCTGTATAATGGTGAAATAATTGTTATTAAATTATACAAGAATCATATACATTAATATGATATAATATATGATCTTTTAATATTGATTTGATAATAAAATCTTAGTATTATCGTTGTTTCGAGTGTGAACTTACTTGTTTGCTTTTGTATGTTTTGTTATGTAAGACATGTTTGTAAAGGATAAGTTGTATATTATTCAAATCCAGAATGGTATCAAGTCCTTAAACATCATTTTTAAATCGTCAAATGATAATTATACTTGAATGGATACGATGGATAATGAATCTCATCGCGTTCGTGGAGACGGTAGTCCGTACGTACGCACGAACGCTACTTCCATTTAATTTTTATTTTAAAAGAATCAAATACAGATGATACATAGGTATATTACTATTCCAGTATAATATAATATTTTATACATGTTACTTAAGTTCATTAACACCATCCTTTATACGTTCCATGTGTGGTATGAACGAGTCATATCATTTTAAGGGGGCGGTAGTCCGCACTTCCTCAAATGAAATTATCGTATGTATATACAACATGAAACGAATAATGGTATGAAATAAAATGGAATTACAGAAGCTTATATATAAAATATATATCATTAATATCATATTTAATTACAGTGCCATCATAATGGCCACCATGAGAGGCGGTAAGATGTATTTGAACAATCATCGTTTCGTGAGGCGTTAGTTTGCCATCCACAGAAACATTATGTTCATCATCCATTAGATGGAGTTGTGTGTATGTGTAGTTTGAATCCTTTTTATAACAACATCCTAGTATATTGAGGATACTGGTGTTGTTACAAAAGAAAGGAAATAAAAGAGTTTTGGGGTTGGAGAAGCAAAATAAATGAAAATAATTTAAGAGAAATCGTTACCTTTAATTTAGGTAACTCACTTTGGTTGGAACCAAAGGACTTCTTGAAATGCTTTCTGCCTAAGGGGAAGCTTCAAGGAGGAGGAGAGGGATGTGGGGAGCTTAGTTGGGCAGAGTTTGGACCAGCCAAGTGGCTTGAGAGGTGTGAGGAAAAGAGAAGGAGGAGTGCCCTTTTATAAGAGGGGTGAGGGGCACCTTTGGAAAAGCTAGAAATATTAATTTATAATAAATTCATATTCGGTTTCCAAAGGCTCAAAAGTTGACTATTCAAAGGATGAGGTGGGGATAGGTCGAAAACAACTCATCCAATAGAATTTAGACAGGTTTGTGTACTTATATTAACCTTATCTTTAAGTATTAACTCTAAGTTAATTAGTTTCACTTTTACAATGTCTCTTTGTATTTTTATATAATATGGTTAATAAACTTACTATATACATCCAAGCGACCCCCAAGTGGTACATTAATGATTAACCTATCATAATATAAGTCTTTTGGCCGAACCTTAGATTTTTAGGAATTTAATATCAATTAATAATATAATATTTGTTTTAAGAACTCTTTTATGTCAATTTTGACACTATTCAATAGTTGATTTTTGTGAAACTCATAACAGATTGATTACTTCGAAAAAAGTCAATTAAATCAATCCTAATATATCGTATTATCCTAGAAAATTAGTTTAATTCATTAAAAGGTTCATATTATATTTATTTGGGTATTTATAATATCAATTATTTTAATTTTTCACTATTATAGTAATTACTGCATCATCATTGTGTCATAAATAAAATAAATTATTTAATGTCTAAAAATTATAAATAAAATATCATTATGTAGGAAATCTTTTTATCTTTCTAATGAATATTTATAATCGAAAATCCAACATGTATAACCCTATGTAAAAATTGTTCTTCTAAACGATGTAAGCTTATGCCATTTTTATTTTTATTTTAACTTTATTAATATAATGTGTCCCTACCACATACAAGTGGCTCCAAGGGGTCCCCAAATTGACCCAAGGATGCCCATGGTCGGGTATGTGTCCACAAATAAGGTTATGACACGTTTTAGGGTAATTTTGTATTATTATAATATTATTTTGTTAACCCTTATTTACCGGATTTACCCTTTAACCATGGTAAATAAAATATTTACCACAGTAACTATTCAAAATGTCTAAAAATAAAAGTTACCTATATACACAATTTGAAAATCCTGATTCCAAATATGGAATCCATTTTCCCAAATTCAAAACACAGAAGTGGCAGAAATTAATTTAAAATTAATTCCCGCTGTCAAAACAAAAAGCGTGTTTTTAAGAGATAATAACTATCAAAAGATTGACACTTGTTTATGTTCGGTTTAATTGTAAAATTATGTCCAATGACCAAAATTATATTAAAATGTAAAAATATATTCTAAATATACTTTAAAACCACTCCAATTCATAATTTATCACTATTAATTATTTTGATTAAAAAAGTTGTTTTTAATTAAAATTTAGTAATTTTCACTATTCATCAAAATATGAAAGTTATCCGAAATGTACCAAAATTTCACCCTAAGATAATTTTGATATTCCGAATCCAAAAATGAAGTCCATTTTGAAATATAGAATATTTATGATTTCAAAAAGTAGGTATTACTATTCACAACGGCTAGTTTTATTAGTTGTGGTGTGTGTTAGAACTCGAGGTTGCGTACAACACACGCTATCGCATTATTCGAAGGGAAACGTACCGTAGAAGCTTGGGATGTTTCATTTTAAATTTTTGATGTCCCCATTTAGTCAAAAAGTTTAAAATATAGTATTTAAAAATGGTTCACTATTAAAATTTGATAAAAGTGCAATACTGAAAATGAATTTGTTCTTGCATTATATCTAAGAAACTCATAATATGGAATCTAAAATTATAAGGATTATATAAAGTTTAAAATTTAGTCAATAATATTATTAAACTCTTTTGAATGGCTTTTTCCTTTGGTAAGTCATGGTGTGATTGAACTCGGTGTTGCGTGTAGTGCAAGTTATTGAATTATTTTGAAGAAATAACACACTATGAAATCTTGGGGTGTTACATTCTCCCCTCCTTCAATAAATTGCGTCCTCGCAATTTGAAATTGTTCTTCGAAAATAAAAGGTTGAAAGTAGAAAATATATTTGTGGGAAAACCCACATCGGAAATTGGGTTACTAAAATTTAGTCTTAATATGAGGAAAAGAGAAATCAAAGGGTCACCACCAAATTATGATCTCGATTAGGAGAACATTGGTGGAAATTGGAGACATATAATCGGAGGAAAAACGTAAATATTTATAGGTAGTGATTGAGGTCATCAATCACAAACAAGTATAAAATTGAGTTCCTTAAATTCATTAATTTATGATGAATTGAAATACCATCGGTTCAACAAAACATAGGGTATTAGGATAACACATTTTTGACGTTTCAAAATATCCTAGTTGAAATCCCACATCGAAAAATGAATTAATGAGGCCTCTATTTAAACTAAAGTGTGGAAAGTATGAAGATTACCGAAAATAACACATACTAGGGATCCATGTAGGAAAATATGGATATGGAGGAGAAATCTAACCATCAATTATCTGATGGAGAGTGGTAGAGAACATGGCTATGAAAAGGCCAACAATCCCAAAGCCATAAATTAGTGATGATTTAAGGTACCATCTAGGGAAACATTTTTGTTCTAAGTTCCTTTTCTTAATGTTGTGGAATTTATTTATGAGATTGGCTAAGAACATAAGGAGGTATACATACTTTAGAGTTTTATCCATTAATAAATTTCTACCACAAACTCATCTTTCACTCTAAAACATAATAGAACGTAAAAAAATTCTATTTACACTATTCGTATAGGGTTCCAAAATAATCGAATTTATAATTCATCTACAAGATCTTTTAATAAAAACTAAATTATTTAATCCAGGACATCTCATGGGCCAGTGGTAGGTGATACACCCTTGTCGCCCTTCGGTTGCGGGTTCAAGTCTCGCAGCTTTGCCGGACGCGACGGGTTGCCGCCCGACCTCCGGGTTGTCCTTTTATGGTAGTCCAAAATTAATATCAAACTTAGAATTTATCCAAAATACTTCTTTCCAAACTCACAGTCCAACATTTATAAAGAAGGTAAACATAATGTAGATCCTTTTTACCCTATAATAGAATATTAATACCTTCATCATGTATTCTTTTAAAACACTGAAACATCCTGATTTACCATAATCCTTATTGATTAAATTCATGCTCCCTTATTCCATATAGAATGCTGGATATACTTCATCAATCCAAAAATGTTTTAAACCCCAACAATGATGGAATATAAAAATCATTAATCAGCTTCAAGGTAGTCAATAATATCCAATATAATTTATCCAAATAAATCATGTATTATTCTAAAATCACCACCTCGGTATCTGAACCATATTATGGTTTATCTTTCTCTCAACCATATATTTTCCAAACATTTAACCTGCTACTGAGTCACTTTTCTTTGTTCCACACCATCTCAAGTCCTTAATGAAATAGTACTGCAGTACAATCCTTATATACTCCATAATTATTATAACAAGTACATTGTTGATACAACACTCAATTGACATAATCAACATAAGAACTCTAATCATTCCTCTTCATCTGTGGTAGTATCATAACTTGATTATTATCCAATAGCATCATTTTCAGCATAGTCTGATGACTGGGACATAGGTTCGCGTAGTGTCCAAACTCCTTGCAAATGAAGCATTGTACATTTGAAACCATTTTCTTACCCTTGCAGTCATGTACTTTGTGCCCTTTTCCTCCACACTTATAACAAACTCCCATTCCTTTCAGGAAAGTTCTAGGGTGTTTCTTTCCACAGTTACTACATATAGGAAAATTCTTCTTTTCCCTCATCCCTTTATCCATCTTTCTCTCTTCCATCCTTTTCTTCTCTTGCTTCCCTTCAAATCCATATGACTCAGTAAACTCTTTACTTATCTTATCAACACATGATATTATTTCTTCACATGATGATAATACATGGGAGACTATTCCTCTTATAAATTCTAGCTTAAGACCATGAAAGATATGATCCTTCCTTCTCTTTGGATCATGTGCATTTCTGGAGTTCTCATTTCTTCTACTGTGCGCCATTTCTAAACAATGGCATACACTAGATCAGTTTATGAATCAAAATACATAATCCCATACTAATAAAACACTTAACATAAATTGAACTATTTATGGATATAATCCATAATCATAAAAATGTCTCATTTGAGGATGTATATACTCATAAACCCTTCATAATGGTTTGTAAAGAAAATGAGAATTATCCTAAGCATATCCCCCGGGAGTGTCGTAACCAAGAGTGCAGCAAGGCCCGTTGTCGTGCACCAGTTCCCGTTCGAGTCTAGCTCAAAGCGGTGTTTTTGGGTTTTACCCCTAGGTACATCTGTGCCAGAGCCGCCTCTACCTGCTCGTATCCAGACAGGGATGTATTGCTCGGAAAACTCACAAAATCTCTACAATACCAAAATTCTAGGAAGTTCTTCTATACTAATCCTCAAAGTTCATCTTAGGTCTACGTGCTCTAATCAGAGTTTATCTAAATCTAGTTTCCAAGGTTTGTACTAAACTTCCTCTGATACCAACTGTAACGCCCCGACCCCAGCTACCCAGAGTCGGTGCATTAATTACATAACATTGGCATGATCACAAGAAAGATCAAATCCCGAAAGACCGATTAGTTTAGTAGCCTTGGAAACACTAGATATATTCATAAGTTTTACATTACATTTCAAAGTGAAAAACTACTACAACAACAAAGTCTTCATATCCACACTATTAACCCCTCATAATATCCCAGCAAGTCATTCATAATTTACTTCTTCACTACCTGGGAAAAATAAAACATAGAAAAAGGGTGAGCTCAAATGCCCAGTAAGGATAACAATATAGCGGAACATTCAAAATAAGCGTAAACATTTAAGGCAATGAATTACTAAAACAAAAGCCTTTTAAACTTGAACTTCAACATAGTATGGCAAAAGTAAAATGAAATAATGCCATTTACTTATTCACATGGATATTCTACTAATCGAATAATCACATGCAAAAATCAATAACCACTTTCATAATGTTGGAATGCATAATGCCAGACTATCATAACCACATAGCCAATGCCTCGTGCCAAGACTACAAATAAGATTTTGTCAAGGCCTTGTGCCAAGACACTAGTTTGTCTCATGAGACCTACCGATGCATCGAGGAGCTATAGCGGGCTCCACCCGTCACTTATTAAGTCCAATGCATTCCCATATGAAAAGGTTTAAACATAACATAAACATTCGTATTAAAACTAGCATACGAAATGTCAATAATTTCACAATAAACTATGAATGGTATAAAAATAGCACATCCACAGTCAAACATATCACAAAACCTTCAATACAATATAGAAGTTTTGTATCATAATAAATCAACTTCAAATAATCTTAAAATCCATCAAAGGATGTTGACATAGATGAAATCAAAATTCTTTTTAAAGAAATATCTCCTTTTATTTTGAAATCATTTAAGATCCATATAAAATAAAACATTTTCTTTGAAAATATTCTTATAAGCTTGTAAGGAAAGCTTTGAAGATTTTATAACGGCGTAAAATAACCGCACTCGCCGTATATGTTAAAAAAACATTCTTACCTTAATTCTGCCGAAAAGGTTAAAAAGGACCTTGTTTTGAAAACGACGGAAAGATTCCTCTTATAAAAAGTCAAACAAGGGTATAAATGACATTAACCCATAATCTTGTAAATAATAAAAATGTTTTGAAATTCATTTTTAAGAAACATGGATGTGGATGATAAAGAGATCCCAGTAGATTATTACTTATAAACAACCTCGGATAATGAAGAGATTGTGAAATAACCCTTACCTTGTACTTTTCCTTGTTTGGGGTAGGTTAACCTCCTGTATAATGGTGAAATAATTGTTATTAAATTATACAAGAATCATATACATTAATATGATATAATATATGATCTTTTAATATTGATTTGATAATAAAATCTTAGTATTATCGTTGTTTCGAGTGTGAACTTACTTGTTTGCTTTTGTATGTTTTGTTATGTAAGACATGTTTGTAAAGGATAAGTTGTATATTATTCAAATCCAGAATGGTATCAAGTCCTTAAACATCATTTTTAAATCTTCAAATGATAATTATACTTGAATGGATACGATGGATAATGAATCTCATCGCGTTCGTGGAGACGGTAGTCCGTACGTACGCACGAACGCTACTTCCATTTAATTTTTATTTTAAAAGAATCAAATACAGATGATACATAGGTATATTACTATTCCAGTATAATATAATATTTTATACATGTTACTTAAGTTCATTAACACCATCCTTTATACGTTCCATGTGTGGTATGAACGAGTCATATCATTTTAAGGGGGCGGTAGTCCGCACTTCCTCAAATGAAATTATCGTATGTATATACAACATGAAACGAATAATGGTATGAAATAAAATGGAATTACAGAAGCTTATATATAAAATATTTATCATTAATATCATATTTAATTACAGTGCCATCATAATGGCCACCATGAGAGGCGGTAAGATGTATTTGAACAATCATCGTTTCGTGAGGCGTTAGTTTGCCATCCACAGAAACATTATGTTCATCATCCATTAGATGGAGTTGTGTGTATGTGTAGTTTGAATCCTTCTTATAACAACATCCTAGTATATTGAGGATACTGGTGTTGTTACAAAAGAAAGGAAATAAAAGAGTTTTGGGGTTGGAGAAGCAAAATAAATGAAAATAATTTAAGAGAAATCGTTACCTTTAATTTAGGTAACTCACTTTGGTTGGAACCAAAGGACTTCTTGAAATGCTTTCTGCCTAAGGGGAAGCTTCAAGGAGGAGGAGAGGGATGTTGGGAGCTTAGTTTGGCAGAGTTTGGACGAGCCAAGTGGCTTGAGAGGTGTGAGGAAAAGAGAAGGAGGAGTGCCCTTTTATAAGAGGGGTGAGGGGCACCTTTGGAAAAGCTAGAAATATTAATTTATAATAAATTCATATTCGGTTTCCAAAGGCTCCAAAGTTGACTATTAAAAGGATGAGGTGGGGATAGGTCGAAAACAACTCATCCAATAGAAGTTAGACAGGTTTGGGTACTTATATTAACCTTATCTTTAAGTATTAACTCTAAGTTAATTAGTTTCACTTTTACAATGTCTCTTTGTATTTTTATATAATATGGTTAATAAACTTACTATATACATCCAAGCGACCCCCAAGTGGTACATTAATGATTAACCTATCATAATATAAGTCTTTTGGCCGAACCTTAGATTTATAGGAATTTAATATCAATTAATAATATAATATTTGTTTTAAGAACTCTTTTATGTCAATTTTGACACTATTCAATAGTTGATTTTTGTGAAACTCATAAAAGATTGATTACTTCGAAAAAAGTCAATTAAATCAATCCTAATATATCATATTATCCTAGAAAATTAGTTTAATTCATTAAAAGGTTCATATTATATTTATTTGGGTATTTATAATATCAATTATTTTAATTTTTCACTATTATAGTAATTACTGCATCATCATTGTGTCATAAATAAAATATATTATTTAATGTCTAAAAATTATAAATAAAATATCATTATGTAGGAAATCTTTTTATCTTTCTAATGAATATTTATAATCGAAAATCGAACATGTATAACCCTATGTAAAAATTGTTCTTCTAAAAGATGTAAGCTTATGCCATTTTTATTTTTATTTTAACTTTATTAATATAATGTGTCCCTACCACATACAAGTGGCTCCAAGGGGTCCCCAAATTGACCCAAGGATGCTCATGGTCGGGTATGTGTCCACCAATAAGGTTATGACACGTTTTAGGGTAATTTTGTATTATTATAATATTATTTTTTTAACCCTTATTTACCGGATTTACCCTTTAACCATGGTAAATAAAATATTTACCACAGTAACTATTCAAAATGTCTAAAAATAAAAGTTACCTATATACACAATTTGAACATCCTGATTCCAAATATGGAATCCATTTTCCCAAATTCAAAACACAGAAGTGGCAGAAATTAATTTAAAATTAATTCCTGCTGTCAAAACAAAAAGCGTGTTTTTAAGAGATAATAACTATCAAAAGATTGACACTTGTTTATGTTCGGTTTAATTGTAAAATTATGTCCAATGACCAAAATTATATTAAAATGTAAAAATATATTCTAAATATACTTTAAAACCACTCCAATTCATAATTTATCACTATTAATTATTTTGATTAAAAAAGTTGTTTTTAATTAAAATTTAGTAATTTTCACTATTCATCAAAATATGAAAGTTATCCGAAATGTACCAAAATTTCACCCTAGGATAATTTTGATATTCCGAATCCAAAAATGAAGTCCATTTTGAAATATAGAATATTTATGATTTCAAAAAGTAGGTATTACTATTCACAACGGCTAGTTTTATTAGTTGTGGTGTGTGTTAGAACTCGAGGTTGCGTACAACACACGCTATCGCATTATTCGAAGGGAAACGTACCGTAGAAGCTTGGGATGTTTCATTTTAAATTTTTGATGTCCCCATTTAGTCAAAAAGTTTAAAATATAGTATTTAAAAATGGTTCACTATTAAAATTTGATAAAAGTGCAATACTGAAAATGAATTTGTTCTTGCATTATATCTAAGAAACTCATAATATGGAATCTAAAATTATAAGGATTATATAAAGTTTAAAATTTAGTCAATAATATTATTAAACTCTTTTGAATGGCTTTTTCCTTTGGTAAGTCATGGTGTGATTGAACTCGGTGTTGCGTGTAGTGCAAGTTATTGAATTATTTTGAAGAAATAACACACTATGAAATCTTGGGGTGTTACAATATTAATTTGATGTGTTATTGAGGTTGTTGAATTTATGTATAGAATTTACCTTTCTAGACTGATATTTTTAAATTTTTTTGTAATTAATAGTTTCAAAAGTGTCATTTTTTATGTTTTAAAATAAATAATATTTTACTAAATGATATCAAGTTTCTGAAAATCAATCCTTCCACCACATAATTGAGATAAGTCATAAATTGTAATATATTACCCATTAATTGGGTTTATTCCATTTTATTGTTATTATATTTACCCTCAATGTGTAAATTACGTGATATTATTGTAAGTGTTAAAAGAGTTAAAACATGAAGATAAAGATTAAACAAATTCTCAAAATTGGTCAAATTTTACTTATATTTTTTTATATAGACACAAATGCTTACTATATTATAAATAAATAACTTTTCACCAATTATCATATATAAATACAATTTATATTAATTTTATTTTTTAAAATTCAAAGAGTATATATCCCCTCTCATATAAAAGGGCACTCAATCTTCCAATTATATCACAAAAAAAATCATTTTTTTTAAAATCACAACCAAAATCACGTTTTATAATCCCTACACACATTATTGAGTATATGGTTTTGGAATAAAAATCTCCTTATGGTATTTAATGTGTTAATCGAATGAGATTCTCTGAAAAAAAGATATAATTTTTAACTTTGTATTTATATTTTATTTATTATTCCAAATAATTAAAATTTATTTAATCAATGATGAAATATTGAATTTATTATAATAGATATATTGATATTTTATTATATAAATAACATAAACTAAATCAATCTCCACTTCCATCAAATGAGAAATTAATTATCGTTAGTGTATACGAATAACAATTACCTCGTAAAGAGATATTTTTAATTTTCAATCATTGCCTCTCGTGAATATCTATAATGATTTAATTAATGATTATATATGATATTAATAAAAAAATAACCTTCATGAAAAGATAATATATCATTTAATTTCTTATCATTCCATGTATGGAAAAATCATAACATCGTTCATGCGTAACTGTGAACTTTAACCTCCATAAAGTGATTTGATTCTTTTTTCACCACCATATTACATTGATGATATATATACGTCTATTTAAATTATTAATAATATATTAAGGATATTTTTATAAAATTTAATGATAAAATAATATGTAACTTTGTTCCAAATTGATCTCTGTAAAATGGAAAATGTACTCATGTGTATATACCTCTTAATATCTCCATGATTGTATCGTTGTTCATTTTTCATATCACTATGTAATTAATGTATTTATATGTAAACATTATGTATAAATTTGATTATTATATCCTTAATATTATTATTTAGAATATTTAATAATGATTAATTTGACAATATACATCTTATCAATGCCATTTTGGACTCTCGTACGGAATATCATCAAAACAACTGACATGAACTTTAATAACTAATTAATTATTATAACATGATAATAAGTGATATAGAATGAATAATAAACTTTTAAATTTTCCTCAACAAATTAAATAACTAAACTAGGATTGTTATTCAGTAACATAATTAATGTACATGATGAGTTAGACTTAATGTAAGGGTTATCGTCTTAATAACCTTTCATTGAGACAATGTTTCATGTTATGTAGTCACCTTCGTTTATTATGTTTATATAAACCCCATTTTAGATATAATTTAACTAATTTATTTATTATCATGTAATTTAATTTTTTCTTATATTTTATTATTTTTTGTGGAATATGATTTAAATGCTCAAAGTGGTAAGGGACACCTAGAATATTTTTTTATTTAGTTATTACATCTTTTTATCCATGTCAATATTCTAGAAATAAAATTACACAATTATTTATCTATATATAAAAGGATAATAAATTAAATTTCATGTGTTTTTATTTAATTGATATTAATTAAAAAATAAATACATTTAAATGTTATATATGGAACATTTTGAAAAATGAAAAAAGGAATGTTCTATTCGCAATGTACACAGCGACAAAGAATTTCACAGTGCCATGGCTAGAATCCCTTTAACAATAAATTTCTTCAAAAATAAAAATTATTCTATTTATTTTTGGGTATTTCATTATTGAAAATGGGTTCATAAAATAAAATTTAATTTTTATATATAGTTTTTTCATGTGTGATTAAATGAGTTTTTCAAAAGTTTTTTTATTAAAGTGTTTTATTCATTAAAAGTTAAATAAAAAGTTTATGAAACATGTAATCTAGATACAACATATACAAACGTTGTATCCCCATTATTGCTCATAGGTAAGAAAAATATAGTTTTTATGAAGCGATGGTCACTATTTTAGCTCACGGGTGGGCCCTAATATAGCTTATGTGAAGGGTGATCCAGTTATAGATCCTAAATCAATTGAGTAATAATAATATTGGAAGTCAAACGTATGGTTACTCCAATTGAAAGACTCTTAAAAAAGTATTATATATAGGATTATCTAAGTCTCTTACATATGTTTCAATTGCATTCCATTGGTTTTAATGATTTTCTTTGAGAAACATGTATGTGTGTTATTCAAGAGAAAATGTTTTTTTTTCATTTTATCAATGAAAATTAAATTGTTTTCATGTTTGTCACTATACTAGTGTGTTTATTCCTTTTTTATGTACCTTGAAAATTATTTTCTGATCATCCCCAATTCTAAATTTTCTTAATAGGGCTAAAGGATGTTTATGTACAAGGATGAGGACAAGATGATAATTTTAATGTTATATAAAGAACCCGTATTTTATTTTTGAATATTTTCATTTTGTAAAAAAATGATAAAAGGTATTATTGTCTAGTTGTAATGTACGGGTTTAAATTGTATGATTTTATACAAATTATATAAAAATATAAAATGAATACATCATTTAATGTGAATTATAGTTAAATAGTATAATTTTTAATGATTATGCTCTATTCTGAATGGTTATTATCAAAGGATTATTTAGAAAAAAATATAGGTTATGGTTGTCTTAATATCTTTCCCGTAGAATATTTTACATATTTGTTAAGATGAAATGTTGTATAATTTTATGATCTTATTTTTTTTCATCTAAAAAATTTCTGTTAAAAAATATTTTCTTCATATGAATTGGAAATCTATAATGGGAAGGAATCAAGAGAAAAAGAACCTTTAAAATTAGTATGATGAGATGGTCAGAATCGGAACTGAACATTTAGTTTCAATGAAGGTTCAGTTAACATCATCATCATTATCATATAAGTTTTCAAATAAATACGAATGAATAATTAAAAAAATATCTATGCACGGAAGGAAACCATGCATGATATCATCTAGATTAATGACGTAGGAATATGTCACTAGTAGAACATTTTATATGGAAACATCCCCCTTTATCTAATGGATCATCTTACCCAATTGTATCTGATGGATGGATCAATTATGGGGAGGATATTTTTGATGTTATTGGATGTTTGGAACATCAATAAGTAACTCTATACATCTAATATTTTTAAGGATTACCTAATTGATGGTGGTCATTAGATGATAGTAGTAATAAGATAAAATTATCATGATTCCATTGTATGGAATAAAATCAATGATATTTTTCTTCAGAAATATTTCCCTAAGGATATTATTCATATAATATAGAAACAATTTTTGTAATTATTGAAAAAGTTGGACGATTCATATTTCACATATGAAGAGAACATCACCTTATCATCAAGGTATGTTTTGGAAATTATTCAAGACACTGATAAAAAATAAACAGATTTTACTTAGGATTGAAACTAGGAATACAAATATCAATTTCCTTTTAAGAATATAAAATATAAAAAAAAGTGGTTCATTTCATTGGGAATGTATAAATTGTGTTTTACGACACATACTTGCTACGATATGATAAGAGTAAGAAACATTCATGGAAAAAGGAAATGGAGAAGCAACAAACTAAACATTATGAAGGTAAGCTTAAATGTTTTTCCATGTGTTGTAAAATAATTTATGGGGAACGAATATTAGGATAAATAATGTGTTACTCGTTTAGTATTCTTTGTCACAAGGTTTGTGACTATAAAGAAACAAGTCCTTAGAATTCGAACAATGAGATAACAGAAAACCATACAATAATATGATGCTTTAGGTACAATGAATTTGCAAATTATGAGAATATGAGTATGATGAATGTTACTCAAGGTATAAATTCTCATGATCAAAATCAAAAAGGTATAGGAAATATGTTTATAATATTTTAATTGATGTTGATACATCTAGTTTAATGATGGAAGCTCTAAATAGATAGATTTTTTTCAAAGGATAACCATTTTTTCAGGGTTATAGACACTCCATTTAAGGTTTTATGTTATGTGATCATAAGTGATTAAATACTTTTGATGAGATTTTTTGTTGGGTATTTGTTTATGTAAGGATTTTGTTTAATAAAAATTATTCCTTTAGTTTTGGAAAATGTTTTTAAGGTATTGAAAACCATTATGGTTTATATTATATTTGATGATTAGGATATTTTTAGGTATAAAAATCATAATTCAAGTAATTTTATGTGGATGAAATTGTTATTATAAACAAATATATGAAGTATACTTTAGTATGTTATTCAATTGTTAATTAACTCCGCAAATATATGAAAAGAATATTGAAACAAAAACATAATTTTTTTATATTTCTTACTAATAATTATCTTTTTAAACCAATATATATTTATGGTTTTATGATTTTTAACCTTGTCATGATCTTATTCCCTATAACTCTCAATCAGAACATGATAGTTTGTTTTCAATTATATTTTCATGTCTCCCGTCATAGAACCCTAACATATTTATCATATGTGAGCTTTGTACTTCCCTTTCTTTATATTAGGGTGGTGGTCTAATTTATCCTTTTTTCGATGTGGTATTTCAATATTGGTATTTTGAAAAGTCAAACAATGGTTATCGATCCCAATGATAAAATTTCAAGGATGCAATATCCTGAAGGTGGGAAACTGTAACATCCCAATTTTTAAAAAATAAATTCTGTTTTCTATAGCATATAGGATACGCTACATCCAGATTTAAAAAAAGTAAATGTTATTATTTAAATGTTATCATTATATCTGATCTATTTTATTTATTATTATGAACATGATTAACTGAATTACAAAATTATGATTTAAAAATTTATATATATTTCGTTGAAAAATCAATTGTTAATGAATGTAAAACCATTTTAAAATAAATGGGAATGTATTTATAAAATACTATTTAAATTTTACTAGTGTGTTTTATACCAATAAATTAAAAAATCACTCTTGGTAGATTTTTATAATTAAATAAATAAATAAATATATTTATTTATTTAATCTTATATATAATATTTATCTTATGTGTTTTTAAAATGCGATATAAGAACAAATACAATTCTAAATATTAATGAAATATTTCTCTAAAAGACATGTTTTATCACATTTTGATGGTACACATGTTTTAAATATAATTTTTGTCAATTTTATAAATTATATTTGTCAAAGAAACTTTTTATTTGAATTTTAAGTATCAAAATTTTCTTTGGATTAATTTTTTATTTTTTATGATAAGTTTCATATTTTGATGAATAGTGAAAAAATATTTCCTTATTATATGAAAACTAAATTTTCATCAATATATTATATACTATTAAATTATATATTTTATTTGTTTTCGAGTATACATAGATAATATTTTTATTAATTATTCAAATTTATTTCACTGGAGAAAATTTCACATTGAAAATTGATATAATTTTTTTGAACATTTGAATGTTGTTACATTAAAAAAAATTTCTCATTTCATCAAAGATATTAATTTAGAATTATTTTATATAATTTATATATTTTTTATTTTTAAAAATGGATTCCATATTTGGAATCATAACATTCAAATTATGTAAATAGGTTCCTTTTATTTTTGGACTATGAGTATTAACATTAGTAACGTTTTTGTTAACATGATTAGAGGTAAATCATATAATTAATGGTGAAAATAATATTATAAATATTTTATAATTACCCTTAAAATGTCCTAAATTAATTTCAGTAGTTATTTTTTACAAAAAAATTATTTGGTATAATTTTTTCCACATAGATATACTTATAGTACTTCTACCCTTTTATAATAATTTATTAAATTAAAAGTCAATTTTTTTATTCCTTTTTTTTTTGAAATGTTAGGCATTTTGAATATGGGTTTATACATGACATATCATTCACTATAAATATTCTATAAACATATAAAATTATTTTATTTAAAAAAATAATTTAGGTTTAATTTGAATCAACTAAAAAATAAATTATCGGATTATTAAAGGATGATTCATTGTTTGTTTAATTAGAGGAAATATTAAATTTGTAATATTAAAAAGAATATAATAAATATAATTGGACATGGTTAACGTTGTACATGAATTTTATATATCTATTTGAAATGATAGTAATGTTTTATATGTATTTCATTGAATTTATCTTGTTGTTATGATTATTTTAAAAAGATAAGTAATTAAAAGGGTCAAAATTGACATTATTAATATTTTAAATTAAATAATATTTACCTAAATGATATAAGTGTACATAAAATAAAACATTAGACCAAATAATTTTTATAAGTTAGAAAATTTCATTAGTTATTGAATTATTGGTTTTTATAATTTTATTGTAATTATATTAACATCAAATTGTAAAGTACATTATATCATGGTAAGAGTAAAAAACATTAAAACAAATTAATAAGGAATAGAAAAATTCAATGATGTTGAATTTGAATTAGATGAAATAATTTTTAAAAAACACATCCTATATTATAACTAAGTATCTTTGGAGACCTGTTATTTTAAAAATAATTTATATTAATGTAATATTTTGAATAATTCCAATAGTGCCCCTACCCTCTCCTATAAAAGAGAAACCGTTATTCTATTTTCATCACACATAAAAAACTATTTGGTTCAGAAATTAGATTCCAAAATTCGTTTATATAATATCGCACTACATTCTATCAGGCTTGTTTTTGGCATAACATCCTCCTTATATGTGTTAAGGTATTAATCAAAGGATATTGCCTGATGAAAATGTATTGTTTTAATTATGGTTTTCTATTTTATGTCTTCTTTCACTTCATTAAAATATTCTTCAATGATGATAAAATAATAAATCCATTATCCAAAATATTCTGATTTGTTATTATGTTAATATCATAACCTAAATCCATCTACAATTACATTAAATGGGAAAAGAATTAGCATTCGTGTGTACGGAAAACTACAGCCTGAGGGACCAATATAAATCTTTTTAAATCACTATATCTCATGAATTGTTATGATTATTAGATTAAATATTATATATCATATTCATTAAATATGTTTCATTAATAAATTATAATGTATAATTTTTATTCTAATCATTTTTACATAGATTAATTATAATGATGTTTCATTGTACATTTGAACTATCACCTTAACAAGTGATGTGATTTTTTTCATAACCAATTAACATGGATGATATATATATAAGTATATTTTAAAATATAGATACAATAATAATTATATTATCACCATTATGGAAAGATAGAATAATACATTCCTTATTTCAAAAAATATCACTAAAAATGGAAACGTTACTCACGCGTATATATAGCTTACCGTCTCCATGATTGTAACATTGTTCATTTTTCAGATCAATATGTAATGGATGGTTATAAAAATTATAATTTATCTATAAATGTGATTATTATTTCATTGATATTATTATTTATATGATGTAATAATAACTACTTTAATTATAGACATCATTATGAAGTCATTTTTTACTAAAGTAAAGAAGATGATGAAAACATCAGACATGAACATAAATAACAATACAATAGTTATAACTTGATAATAAATGATATAAAAGGAATAATTAACATGAAATATGTCCTAAATAATGTAATTAATTAACCTTGGTTTATAATTAAGGATTATAATGATTATACATGATAATTTAGACTCAATTTAAGGGACTTAATCTCAATATCCTTTCATTGAGGAATAGTTTGATGTTATACACACACCTTATTTAATTAGGTCTATATAAATAGACTTTCACTTATCATTTAATTAATTAATTTATCCTAAAGTAATTTAATATTTTTCTAAATGTTATTATTTTATGGTTATAATGATTTAAATGTTAAAATTGGTTTGAGTCTCCCTGAATGATTAAATATATAATTATTTCATATGTATCTCCATGTAAAAAAGAAGGATATTATTTTTCATATTTATTAATTGGTATACAAAAGTATTATACATTACATTGTATTTATATATTTTTATGAAATTAAAAGGTTTTCAAAAGGAATATTTGTATGCATTATATATAAAATATTTTTTCAAATGAAAAAAGGAATGATTTACTCTTAATTTTCAGAACAACAATTACTTGTCTACCACTGTGACTCACTTTAATTTAAAGAGTAAACGTTTTCTTAAATGAAAATACTTCTTTATTTTTTTGGGTAATTTTGAATTGAAAATGGTTTGTTAAATTAAAATGGAATTTTTATACAATGGTGTTTTTCATATGGGAAAAAAGAGTTTTTCAAAAGGTATTTGTGATGATGGAGATTAATTCATGAAATTATACAGGGGAATTATATCAAAAATATTATCCTGATATATATTATATGAAGGGAGGATCCCTTTTGTAGCTCACGGGTGGGATCTATATAGCTTATATAAATGGAACATCCCCATTATCGCTCATTGGTGAGTCTGATATAGCTTATATGAAGGGAAATCCCCATTATAGATCTCCAATTAATTGGGTGATAATAATATAGGATGTTGGATTTATGGTTATTCAAATTGAAAGGGTCTTATTTATAAAATCTTCTAAGTCACCTAAAGGAGGTTAAATTTCATTCTTCTTGTTTTAATTATTTTCTTTGAGAAAAAATAATTTTGTTATTCAAGTGAAAATGTTTTAATTCATTCACTCAATTAACATTATATTTATTTTCATTTTTTCACAAGGATAATGGTTTTATGTATTTTTATGTCCCTTACTATTATTTTATGCTAATCCGATGTTTTAAAAAACATTCTCAGGGATAAAATATGAGTATTGATTAGGATGAGGACAAGATGTGAATTTTAATGTTACAGAAAGAAACCATGTTTTATTTTAGAATTTTTTTCTTTGGTGAAAATATATATATTGAGTATTAGTGTCCACATGTAATGTATGGATTTAGTTTTTAAAATTTTATCCTAATACTCTAAAACTCTACACTAAAGAGATCCTCAAATAGGAATTATAGTTCAATAAAAACTATAATATGTATTGTTTAATGTCGGGGTCTTATAAATATCATCTTTATATTACAACACACATCATAGAGTCCTTAGTTATATTTTAAAACACTACTATAAGTGCTATAGATCTAAACCTAGTGGTCGTCTCTAAAGAATTGGAAGAAATCATAACGTGCATATTATTTCATATACCTTTTAATTGAAATATTGTTCACCTATGATAATATGATAATAAAATTAGAACCTATATAATTATAATTTATTATGTTAATTGAATAACCTAAATCAATTTTTACTTAAATAAAATTGTAAATGAAATCATCGATCATGTCAACAAAAAAATACCGCCTTACAAATTGATTCAATTTTTTTCCATCACCTCCATTAATGTATGGATATAATGTTATATTTAGCATATGTATCTGATATATATGGAATTATTATACTTCTGTAATTCTTATATCACATATACATTATTACTTTCCATTATGTAAGGGGAAATGAAAATGTCACTCGTGTGTAAGGTGGAGTACCGCCTCGCGAAGATATGTGATTAATTATTCACTTATACTTTATATGGATGGTACTAAAAATAAAATAATTAAATATATGTGTTATTTATGACCTAACCATAAATATTGAAATATAATGTAACATATAACATCATACCTTCCAATTATTTAAAAAACCCCAATGTCACTTCAGCATATGTGATATCTATCTCCTCCAGATTCTTATGTAAAAGGTTTATCAACTTATTTTTACATGGTTGGTGTAAGTATTTATTTGATAAATATAAACTATCTATATAAAATAATAAATATTATAAAAAAATGATTGAATATTTATTTTCTTTTTTTCATCCATCATGAATATAAATTAAAAGTAAACGAGTACATTTGTACTACCATCTCCATGAATGGTGTAATGATTTTTTGATATTTTACAATAATGGATTACTATAAATAAATTATTTATAAATATATGTGATATTTATATCATGTATTACATTATAATTATTGTTTGACAGTGGTAAATGTAATATGATTGAAAATCCCTAATCAAAACATATATGAAAAACAAAGCTGTTATTAAAAGAACCAATAATTTAACAATTAATTTTTTATAAATGGGTCATAAAAGGTCTTACATTAATCACATAAGGTATGATATATATAATTATGGTTCTGGAAAAGATTTATTACAAACATATATATATATATTGTATTTTTGAATGTATGTGAATGAGGTTGATCATATGGTCTGGTATTAATCACCTCACCTTTACATCCATGAGACATATGATAGATTAAATTTTTAGTTATTTTTTGTGGTGTGTATACTTCAAATTTTAAATTTTATATCATAAATTTCATCATCATTATTGTATTTAATGGTTCTTTTGATGTTTTTTCCATCGTTTGTCTTATGATTTAAACATTACCATGTGGTAAATATTTATGTAACAATATCATTATTATTTGAGATTACCTCTGAGAATGTTTCCAATAAGGAGATATTTTGGAATAACTCTAAATATTGTGTAGAATTTTATAATCCTCTAATTTTTATGAGATTTTTGTTAAATGTTTTTCCTCTATATTTTGTAGTTAAATTTTCTCAGAATATTTTATCAATAAAAGATTACATCATTTCTCCTTTCAGTCAAAAAACATTTTCTTCTAAAATAATATTTTCAAGGAAATGTAATTAAAAATGTTTTTTAATTTTTTAAAAATGTTTTAGTAATGATTATTTTACTGATGATTTATTTTTATAAAAAATATTAAAATTAATCTTTCAATTTTTTCAAAAAAAAGAACTTTTAAAATTTACTAAAAATTTCAGATGAATATTTATTTTAATAAGTACCACATTAAAAAATTTCCCACTATATTGAAAACAAAATTATTTAATATTACTTCATATGTTTCAATTTTTATTTTAATGAAATAAATAGTTTACAATCCTTTGGGACTCATTACTTTTAAAAAATGATTTACAATCTAGAAAGGTTATTTTCCTCAAGAATATACTATATGGTCTCTTTGTGAAATTAATCTTCATCATAAAAATAACTTATTATACTTATTATATACTAGGTATTTGATATAATCAAACAATCCTTATTGCTTCAATAAATTAATAATGATTATTTTTAAAGGGGATGTACATGTATGACACCATTCGTATTGCACATGTTCATTTATGATTATGTTTAATAATTGTGGAAATTAGTAACATTTAATACGAAAGATTTTCATTATGAATTATCACATTTATTATGCTTAACCCCTTTCATAATGGGAATGAATTATACATAATATGTGATGGGAAGGTCCATCTAAATTCCATCAATGCATCGGTGGGACTCAAGAGACAAACTAACATATATTTGCAGTCAACTCCTTATACATAGAAGTAAAAAGTCATGGAAAATGTTCTTGATGATATATATTTACAATAAAAAGTCATTAATTATGTAATTGATATGTCTAGAATTATGAATTCAATAATTATAAAATATTTTATTAATATCCATTTGATTATTTTATTACATAAAATTTACTTGGAAGTGTTTCAAGATCATATAAATATGAATATTGAATTTTTTCATCATAATATATTCCTTCTGTATTATTATTCATGTAAATTTTTTTTATTAAATAGAATCTGTTTCATTTATTTTCCTTTTAATATTGATTAATAAAATTTATTCAATATATCTTCCTCTGAATTCATACCCTTGATGAGAATTAGTGCTTATCCATTTCATTTGATTTATTTTCCCTTTGATACCAAGAAGATTTATGTGATTGATATATCAGAAATTATAAGAGGAATAATTTATTTATCAAATAAAAAAACCATCTTTCATTTTATTCATTCAAATAAAAATGAGATTCATGTATGTTTATAGTTTACTTAGTCCATTAAACTATTAAGTTTATTTGGAATCAATATATTGGTATAAGCATCAACATTAAAAAGTATACATATGATCTAGTTTTCTAGGGTCAGGGAAATTATAGTTGGTATCATAGAATGTCTAGAATGAAACATGGAACAAGATTCAAGAAAACATAGATTAATAATAATACCATATGTTTGACACAGATCAGAATTCTCATTATATGATAACATCCAAATGATTTTTTATACATTATATTTTGTGTTTTTCAAGAAACCATGGAGATACCCAACCATTTCATACATTTATATTAAATTATTATAATGAAAAATAACATAATATTAGTACACATCATGGATATAAAGTTTTAGAGTCTTGGGGAAACTATAACCGAATATAACATTTACATCATCAATGATATTTTTTTAATTCCTTCTTCTCTAGCATCTTATTGTCTCTTGACCTCACATTAGTACATGTAGTCCCATGAGGATGTGCATAAAAAAGGGGTGAGATAAAATACTAGAAAGAGGATAGATATAAAAAATATAAAAATGGGTGAGAATAATCAAAACATAGTAAAAGTATCATGAACACGAGAGGAAGGATTAAAAAAAGACTTGAAATGTGGCAATGCATAAAAATGAAAGATCATGTCTTAGTGGTAAACTACCAAAAATAATTGTGAACAACACTGGAATCACATTCACGGATAATTTCTATTTTACTCAAGAGGTTAACCACTTTAACCAATGCATTGTAGCACTCTCTAATTCTGGGCCCACCCGTCAAATTCAAATATTCATATTGTGTTATATAATTCCAGGTGCACATGTCACTTCATAATATTTACAATATCATGCATTCCACATTAATAATATGTAAAACATTGACATATCAATGACCATTTAATGAAATTTGTTTCACATAATAAATAATACTTCCATAAAAATTTGGTCCCGAAAATAGTGAAGGAATATTACTCCTGACATATAACCATTCACCATGAGTGAAGAGTGAATCAATATTAATGAAGTAAAAAGGGTATGTTTATTTGAACGAAGTTTTCATTTGGAAAAATATGGGATTTTTATAATATCATTTATAGAGAATGTATATCCCATAAAATTCATGATAATGACGAGTAAATGATTATTATTGAGAGCCCATACCGAACATTGAGTTAAAGAGGGGGAACTCGAAGAAAGAAAGTTGGGTACGAGAATTTCCACATACCCTGTATCTGAATTCTTTCTTCACCTTAATGTCCTATATAATGAAATTATATTCATTAATATAAAAACATAGAACAATTTATTCATTAATAATATTAATTTTGGTTTTAATTAAGTTAATTTTTGGGATTTGGGATGATTTATAGTGTTTAACATCATTGATCGAGGATGTTTATTTTTATAGTTTTGATGAATGGTTCCCTAGTATTCATGAATAAAAGTTCATTTAAAATGTATATTATTATCCATAATTGTAATTACATTTTAATTATGATTTTATATAACTTTAAATAATCATATAAATATTTTTCTTATATATCATGAGAATGAATCATTAGACAATAATTTATGGATGATCATTTGGGTTAATTCGGGCAGTTTTTCGACCACAGTGAACTTATATTATTTAATAATTTATTAATATCAAGATAAATTAGTTATAGAACATTAAATAGGATATAATATATATAATATAATCTGGATAAACCATAAAAAAAATTTAATGACCATATCTTATAGTGTAAAGGAAAAAAAATGTCATTCTTGAAGGTGATAAATTAACACCTCATGAACAACGCTTTCTTTTCTAAAATAAAAAGAAGAGTGGAAGTGGATGGATGATATATTGTCCCATTATTATCATAAAACTACATTATATTTGAGACAATAGAGTTACCATACCATGAAGATGAGGCTTGGTGGGTACATTTAAAGAAAAGTACATGAAATTGAAAGTAAATTAAATGAAAGGAGAGAGTGGGGGATTACCTCTAGAATCCTCCTCTTGAGGTCCTCCTTAAAGAACATAGCCTTGGTATCTAGATGAGACCCAAAGATCTTAGAAGTTATTTAGGGGCTTTGTAATATGTTTGGGTATAGTTTAGACAAGTAGCGATGCTTGAGATGTGTGAGGAAATGAGGGTGTGAAGGGTGGTATTTATAATGGATGAGAGAGGGGGTATTCTTAATATTTTAATTATTAGTTTATTAAATTCAACACAGATAAAAAATAGTGATGATTCAATGACCAAGAGTAGTAAAGAGGGCATGCTAGTTCTTTATTTGGGTTCTTACATCACTTTTGTTCTCAAGAATAGTGGATTTAAGTTATAATGTATTTATATGGTACATTAATGTATTCTACTATTCACCAAAAATTCATGTAATTCAGAAAAATACCAAATATTCACTATAACCATTTTTTGATGTGTATAATCCAAAAATGATGTCCATTTTTCAAAAATAATTTTTAAAATATGATTAATTTAATTTTCTTCATAATTTAATTGAAAAATACAGTTTCTAAATTTATAACTAATTTTATAATGCATTAAAAATACACATAATGTCTTAAAATGTATCATAAAACTAGAAGGCATAGAATTGTTAATTTCTGAACAAATTTTATGAAAATAAATTTTCTTTAAATTAATTATTTAATTATAATTATTTATTTATGACTTATAAAAATAAAAATTCTTTTAATATGGTCCAATTGTCATTTATATTATGCCTATATTTTATTTATTCATTAATGTGTAAGGATACTATTTTTTTGGATGATTTTCTATCTATAAGGTTCATATTACAATTCAAAAGGGTATGTTACTATTAATAAGGGTAGGTTACTATTCACCAAAAATTATGTTTTTCCTACAAGACTCCAAACATCTTAGTAATCGCATCCGTGTATGTCAGATTTTCAAAATTCAAAACATAGAAGTGGAAAAAAATTAATGGTCACATAGTATTTAGTATCATTAAATTTTATTATTCTTCCTTTTAGGGTTATAATATTAGGCATTATTATAAGAAGGTAATTCCATTTATAAAATGTTTGGTCATTACATTCTTCCCATATTATGAATTTTTTCCCTTGAAATTTTGTTTTACACAAACAGGTGATCGTACATCTCCTTCATCACCTCATCCGGGTCTCATGTTTATCATGAAAATTATGGTTCATCCAAAACACTTTGAAAAGAAGAGTTGTATTTTTTTGTATAACCTTATCTCTATAGTCTAAAATCATCACTGGATGGTCCTCACAAGAGATATCATCTTCCATATGTACCACCTCTGAGTTCAGTACATGTGATAGATCTGTTATGCACATCCTCGGGAGTGATACGTGAATCACATCATGAACATGATCCATATTCGGTAGAATTGCATGTCGATAGGACAAATATCTATTGTAGTCAAGGATCTCAAAGGGGAAAATGTACCTTAGGATTATCTTTACTTTCTTTCCAAACCGCATGACTCTCTTCCATGGTGATATTCAAAGGAATTCATTATCTCCAATGTTGAACTCCATGTTCCTTCGATGTTTTTGAGCATAGCTTGTTTGACAACTCTGAGCAACATTGATGTGTTTCCGGATGACATTATCCATATCTGTTATCTTTTTCAATAGATCGTGTCCCAATATATTTTTTTCTGTAACTTCATCCCAACAGGTTGTAGGTATATATATCATTCCATACAAATCATCATATGGAGCCATATAAATACTCTATTGGAACCTATTGTTTTATGAGAACCCAACCAATGGGATATGCTGATCCCATCCAACTTTTTATTATAAAGAGAAGACTCTTATCAAATCTCTAAGTGGTTGAATGGTCCTGTCAGATTGGCAATTTTTTTGGTGGTGATAGGCCGCGATGAAAATTCATTCAGTACTAAAAGAATGTTGAAGACTTCTCATTAATATAGATATGAACCTTGGATAATGATCAGACACAATTTTCAACGAAACACCATGCATTCTCACTAATTCATTACCATATATATTTTCAAGTTTTTCATGTGATAGATCATCCCAAATAGTGATAAAATGGGTAGTATTGGTCACTCACTCAACCACAACCCATATCTCATTATTTCCCGTCGACATATTTGGGAGACCCATAACAATTTCCATAGAGACATTCTCCCATTTATTCATAGGTATATGCAATGGTTGCATCACCCCTTTGTAATTTTGTAACACTAAATTTACTTTCTGACACAATAGAACCTTGATGTGTATTCTGCAGTCACATTCTTCATTTTATCCCACAAGAAGCATTCTATAAGGGCTTGTTACATCTTGGTTCTACTAGGATGGATATAGAATGTTGATCTATGTGCATTTTCCAAATTCTCATTCATTACCTTGGGTGATTATGGCACACAAATTCATGTTCCAAACTGAATCACACCATCATCATCGATGTGTAACTCATGCGGCTTCCCATTCTTTTTTTCATTCACATTATTTTGTAACTAAATATCATCCCTTTGTGCCTCTTTAGTAATCTATAGGTTATATGATTTCATAATATTTTGGGAATGGTAGGATTTATCCCCTACCCTTGTGATTACTAAATACATACATTTTATATCCAAGAATATAGGGTATTTCTAAATCCATAACATGGATAGAGTAACAGGTTTTTTTATACATAGTTTATCAACTACCATGTCCCCCTTTCCAAGATGATATTGAATATATCAATCATAGTCCTTGATTGGCTCTAACCATCTACTTTGACTCATCTTAAGCTCTTTTGGTCTGAATATATACTTTTGGCTCTTGTGGTAGGAGTATATGTCACTCTTCTGTCCATAAAGGTTTTTCCACATGATTTTCAAGGCAAAAAACACAACTACAAGCTCTAGATAATTTTTTTGGTAGTTATTCTCATAGATCTTCAACTACTAAGAGGCATATGCTATCACATTATCATTTTTCATTAGTACATAACCAAATCCTTTATTTGAAGAATCACTGTATTTTTACAATACAATATTCAATTTTGGTAGTGTGGGTACAGGTGCAGTGATAATTCTTCTCATTATCCCCTTGAAGCTTCTGTACCATTCACCAATCCTGACATACTTTACCCCTTTCCTTATTAAATTAATTAGTGGGCTTGAAAATTGTGAGAAATGTCTCATAGAACGTCAGTAGTAACCTGTTATTCCTTGAAAATTATAGATTTTTGTGACACTAGAGGGTATGTGACATTCATCAATCAGCATTGTTTTATAAGGGTCTAAGGAAATTCTCACTCTTATGATCACATGTCCTATGAACGTGAATTGTTTCATCCAAAAGTCAAACTTGATGAAGGTGGAGTACAACTTCTCCATTATCATTGTCTCCAACACAAGTCGCAGATGTTATTCATGTTCCTACTTACTCATGGATTATATAATAATATCATCAATAAACACTACCACAAATTTGTTGGGGTAATTTATAAATACTATATTCATCAAATACATGAATATTTCATGGAAATTATTATGTCTAAAGGGCATCACCAGAGATTCATAGTTCCCATACCTTGTACGGAAGGCAATATTATGATTATCTTCCTTCGTCACCTTTACCTGATGATATCCAGAATGAAGATCCACCATTGAGAAGAATTGAGATCCTATTAACATATTGAACAAGCCATAAATCCTTGGAAGAGGATACTTTTTCTTTTTGGTGATCTTGTTATGTTCCTGATAATTGATACATAGCTGCATTGTTCTATCCTTATTCTTCACAAAGAGAACTAGTTCACCCCAAGGTGATGCACTAGGGTGTATGAACCATTTGTCTAAATGATCTTTAATCTTCTTCTTTAACTCCATCAGTTGAAAAGGAGTCATCCTATAGATACATATTGAGATAGGAGTAGCTTAGAGTATGAGTTCTATTGATAACTCTCACTCACGATCAGAGGGAAGCCTAGGTAACTCATTATGAAATAAAACATCATATTTCCTCACAATTGGAATTTCCGAAAGATTGCAACTTTCCTATGACTCAACCATTTGGGTGAGGTATGCTTCTTCGTAGGGAATCAACACACATACAGTTGAAGTATTTTCCATAGGTGATTCATGATATTCTATGGATTTTTAGAGTATTATGGGATGGTCTGGAATATGAAAAGTTATTTCGTTTTCCCAACATTTTATTTGTGCTCTATATAATGAGATCCAATCCATTCCAATTATAGATTTTATTTCCACAAAGGGACGTATTAAGAGATTATCTAGAATAATCATACAATTTATTCCAACAGGAGACGAGTCTAATACATTGGTTTCCATGATTGCACCACTTGGGGTTTTATTAGATATATTACTTCAAGGTTTTGGGGATCTATTTCTATATTTATAGCTATCATTCATGATATAAAAAACTATGTAGAACCATAATCAAATAAGACTTTTGAAATTCGTGAATGAATAGGAGGTGTACCTTATAAGAATTCATTAATGTTAATCCACTTCAGAATTATTTATCGAATAAGCCTTCCCATGTTCCTTTGGATTTTGTGTTTGCTGACATTGATTAGCCTTGAGGACTCGAGGTTTATTGCATTGTCTTTCATAGTTCCCTTTCCCCCAATAGTTGTTGCATTGTAACATGGGTGGTGCCCCCTTTCTTCCAATTCATTCTCCTTCCTTCCCATGTATATTCAACACTCTAGAGCATGGTGGAATTCTTTCTCCCACATGAACCATTTCCCTATCCCATTGAGGTAGTTCCCATGATCCAACATCCCACATTTTTTTCATGTGGGTTGTTGAGTTTTCTTCCCACCTTTATTGTTAGATCCTCCTACTTGAATCACCATATTTTTTTTTTCAAATCACCAATCCATGGGACCACTCTCCAAAATCCATATCAACTTTTTTGAAACAACAAAATACTTCTTCATAAATCCCAATATCTAGAATTCCATGATTTTCTCAAAGTTGTGGTTTTAACCCACTACAAAATCTATCAATTATTCTATCATTGTTGATAAGAAAACCAATGTGTACCTTTTAATCCTTTTGAAATTCATTAATTATGTCATGAAATATTATCCATCATTTTTCTTATGATCTATGACTTCCCTCTCTATATTAGTATGAAGTGTTCATGGGAAATACTTGTTAAGAAATAGGATCTTAAAGTCTTGCCATTCCATCTCTTCAGTTCCGTCTCATGGCTTGGTGTTCGTAATCAAATACCACCATTGATCGACCTCTCGTTTGAGATGATAGACAACTAATGTCAACTTATCCATATTAGAATAGTGACGCACAAAATAGATCTTCTTCATGTAGTTGACCAATTTTTCGGCAACTACTAGATCATAAGACCCACTAAACATCGGTGGTCGTTTCCCCATAAAACACTCGACAACCAGTTCGTACCTCTTAGGTGAAGGAGGAAATTCCCCATTATTTTGGTTATTTTTCATTACCTGAGATAGTTGGGTGAGCATCACCATGAATTTTTTAACTCCACCAACCAATGTATTGGGGATGTCATTTGGGTAATCATTACATTGGGCCTCTCATGGGTTGTTGGCCTAGTTTCTCATAGTTCCCAGTATTTTCTAAAATTTAAAAGGTTATAATAAAACAAAATTCATCGAGTGATGAATAAATAATTTATTAATTTGATCAATTTTAACAATAAATATAACTTATGGAATCCTATGTAAATATTCTTATGTGAATATTTGTACTTAGTATAATACTTGTGGTTTTCTCTAGGGTTCAGTAATCCTTATTCCTGACTGAATGACAGAAAATTATATTTTATTTTATTATCAAATCACTTTTAAGGGGAAGTGAGAAACCCCATGACCATCAAAATTACAAAAATAGAAAAAAAAATTCAAACAAATACTGGTCCTTCCTCTACCTAGCAACTCAATATTAAAAGGCCTCTACCAAAGCATGGGACTCGGAAAAAGGTCTCGTGCAAGGATGCACGGGCATGGTACCAATGGCCAAGCCATACCCTCTGATTCTTTCACTACAAGTGACATGTAGAAGTGACGACCTTGTGCACTAAACCTCATCTAAGGAAAGAATATAAAACATGCTGGAAATGAAATGCCCAAAAACACCACGGGACACTCAAACTGAAGAAGCACTTCATCGTATCCAAATATCTCAAGAAGAATGGAGCACCCTATAATTATTCAAATAATGGTAAAGAATTATTATTGAAAAACAGTTTAACTCTACCAGTTATTGTATCTCTAAAAAGTCTCCAGGATATAGCGGATACCTGAATGTGTGGGTCTCCCCTTATCAAAACCTCAAGCGAAGAGGTCAGTTTTTCCAAGACCTGTATGTACTCCTCATGTATGATTATCCCATTATTGAAGCCCCAAACCAGGATTGTGTCATGTTTCTCAACCCAAGTATATTGTTCTTCATTAAGCATAAATTCAATGTCCTGGACCATCATCTTGGTCAGTTCCTCTTCCGACGCATTGAGAAATAACACCTACAATGTCACCTCACCATCCGAATATAAAATCCACTACAGGGGATGTGCGGAATGTCTAGGAGGTTCAAATTGACCCCTGACCTCACTGTTCAACTTCTCATCCAATTTCTTTTTTTTTTGACCAATCCTTCATGGGAGGTGGTAAGGATGATTAATCCATCCTACCCATCCTCCTCCTATTTCTCATCTTTATCCTCGGACTGGAATCCCTACAGATCAACTCTTACTGTTTAAAATGTGTTCCTCCACCCCACTTCCAATTGAACAATCTGGAAAAACATTATCAGTTTGTTCAACATCCATATTAAGGCCATCGAGATTCATCCTGTTAGTCTCCTCCCCCTCAAGTGAAACCAGTGCTACATCTGCCGACCCTACCTCTGCCAGACCTTCAAACCTATTTCTCGGAATGATTGGGGTCCGACTTGAGGAGCCCACACCACCCGATATATTTGGGGGATTTTGATGGTCCTGCCGCAGCCGGTTGAACACATCTATAACCTTTAGATTGATTTGGTGCATCATGACTGCCTTCCATGCTCAAAAACACATGCCGACCTCTGGGTTGCGATCCACTACCTCATTGCTGCAAGTTTTTTCCACACCCGATCCCACTAATCTATCTTCGTTACCACTACTACCCCCTCCTGTTTCCTTATGTCCCATTCCAACTGCCTCGAATGTTTCCACAGCCTTGCTCTGACCAGGTGCCGCTATCCTTGATGGAACAAAGAAATCCCAATCAACCTTCACTTGATTTTTAAGGCCCCTGCCCACCTTCAATGGACACTCCTAGTAGAAGACCTCCATGGAATGACCCAGCCGACCACACAAATAGAAAAAATCCTTCCAACTCTCATAAACCACACGCTGCATGCATCTATACCCTTCTTCAACTGTGATCCAGAAAAATTCGAAGGGAAATCTAGACACATCTACCTCTACACAGATTTGTAGATATACAGGGTGACAAACCAAATCAGTGTGGTTGTCCGAATGCAGGTACATACCGATCATATTAAATAGTAATCTGATAATAGTGGGATTCTGAATGGGTAACAGAATATTAGGAAAACTAACCCAAATTTCAAGAGTGGGAGAGTCGCGCTTCATGTGGAAATCAAAAGACCATCTGAAGAGATAGAACCGATGGCCTTTGCAGCATCGGGGAGCCCTTGCCCAGGCGCGGATGAGGTCCTCCTCTGATGCGAATTGGATCATAATGTGGTGATTGTCGAGTAAACCCGTTGTCGCCCTATCTTTTAAGTCCTAGGCATCGAAGACTATGCGGTCAAGGAGGTCGAATGATGGTCTTCTCTATTTGAACCATGCCACCAGTATGAGCATCAGAAGTGTGGAGGTTTCCGAAAACTCTGCGGTTGAAATCTAAAGGTTTGAAAAACCATCAATTATCTCCAGTACTTTAGGGAAAATCACTGACATCAGGAAAAGAGGTAATATGTTGGGATTGGTGAAGGTACGAAACCTCGAGGACCCCTCCCCGCATGGGGGGGGGGATCTGCCTGGGTGCCGCCATATTCTCCGAGAGGAAAACGGCTCACCTAGGGTTCCCGACGTCGCCTTCTGTCTCTTTGGGGTGATTTGTATAAATTGTTACTTATCTTTATTCCCAATTTAACTAATCCATGTCTCTAATACAAACTATATTGACCCATCCTTTTCGTAAATTACTAATAAATAATTCTAATGATAAACAGCATAATATTATTACACATAGAGGGTCAGAAGGTTTTGATTTTTGTGTTCTCTAAGAAAAAAAAATAACATTTACAACATCAATCATAAACATTTATTTAATTATATATTCTTATATATTTTTATTGACTCTTTACCTCTCTTTTGTACATGTAGTCTCCTGAGGATATACATCAAAAAGGGGTGAACTAAAAGCCATGTAAGAGGACATATTAGAATATTATAACAATTTTTTATCACAATCACAACATAAGGAAGGGATCATGAACATGGGAGGATGTATTAATAAAATAAATGAAATGTGGAAATGCATAAAAATGAAACATCATGTCATAGTGGTCAACAACCACAAATAATTGTGATTAATGATATCATCATGTTCATGAATCATTTCCCTTTTACACAAGAGATTCATCAAATTTCCCAATTCATTGGAGGAAGATATAATTCAAGGCATAAACATCACATTCAGACATTCATATTTCACTATATGATTCCAACAACACCCGTCACATCATTATATTTACATTATAATGCATGCCTCATTAAAAATATGTAAAAAATGAACATAACATAACCCCTGGATAGAAATGGGGTTGACATAATAAATCATTCTTTCATAAACATTTTGTCCCCAAAATAAATAGGGAGTATCATTCTTGACATAGAATCATTAACCATGAGTGAACAGTAATACAATATCCATGTAGTAAAAAGGGTGTGTTTTTTTGAAAGAATAGTTCTTATGGAAAACATTGGTTTTTTTCATAAAATCAATTATATAAAATGTATATCATAGAAAATGTATGATAATTATTAATAAATTTGTTTTACAAGGAACCCATACTGAACATGGAGTGCATGTGGGAGAACCCAGTGAAATAAAGTTGTGTTTGAGAATTTCCCCTTACATTGTATATGAATGCTTTCTTCACATTAATTTCTTGTATAATGAAATTATATTCACTAATTAAAATTTACAAAACCTTTTATTATTTAATATGATAATTTAAGGTTTTATTAAGTTAATTTATGTTATTTTTGATGAGTTATAGTGTATAAATTCCTTATTCGAGAATGATTGTTTTTATAGTTTTCTTGAACGGTTCACTTGTATTCATGAATGAAAGTTCATTTATAACATGGATAAACATCCAGAATTTTAATTATATTTTATTTTAGATGTTATATAACTTGAAATTATCTTACAAATAATTTTTTTATATATCATGAGAATTTATCATTAGAAAATAATTTAATGATGACTGTTTGTGTTAATTTGATCGGTTTTTCGACCATAACAAACATGTTTTCGATAAACATTTAGTAATATGTACATAAGTACGTTACAGAACATTAAATTTGATATAATATATATAATATAATCTATTTCAACCAGAAAATTGTTTTCATGACTATATCTGATGGTTGTAAAAAAGAAAAGAAAACATGTCATTCTTGAAGGTGATAAAATAACACCACACGAAAAAGGTTTTCATTTCTAAAATGAAAAGAAGACGGGAAGGGGAATGAATGAAAAATTTTGTAATTATTATCATAAAATTGTATTATATGTGAGATAATATAGTTATTATACCTTTTGGGTGAGGATATGTTGGGAGATATTCTGAAAAGAAGTTGATATTACATGGAAATTAAGGGAAACGAGAGGGGGAATTACCTCTTGAATCGTCCACTTGATATCCTCCTTCAGGAACCTAGGATCATTATTTTGATTATAATATAAGCTCTTGTACATGGAGGATGGGATATGAATGAATTATTTATAGAGTTTAGGCAAGGTATGAAGCTTGAGAGGTGTGAGTAAAGGAGGGTGTGAAGGGTGGTATTTATAGTGGAGGGGAGAGGGGGTTTTCTTAATATTTTAAAATTTTGTTTATTAATTTCCACCAAGATAAGAAATAGTAATGATTCAATAAACAATAATAGTAATTATTGAATGGGAGTTCTATATTTCGGTTCTTACATAACGTGTGATTTTAGGAATAGTGGATTTAAATTATAATGTATTTATACAGTAAATTAATATATTTTACTATTCACCAAAAAATTCACGTATTTCAAAAAAATCCCTAATATTCACCTTAACCATTTCATGAAATGTAGAATCCAAAAATAAATTCCATTTTCTTAAAAAAATTATAAAAATTACTAATTTAATTTTTTAATCATAATTTACTTGAAAAATTTGTTTTTGAAATTAATTTTGATTTTTAATGATTTGAAATATTACTTAAGGAATTTTAAATTTTCAAAAAAATACATATAATTTTTAATTTGTGAAAAAAATTAAAAATATGAATTTTATTTGAAATTAGTTATTTAATTATTATTAATTATTCAGGACTTACAAAAATACTAGTACATTTAATACGGTCAAATTGCCACTTCTCAAATGCGTATATTTTATTTTAACATTCACGGGCAGGTTACTATTATTTTGGATGATTTGCTATCCATAAAGTTCATATTAATATTCATAATGGTAGTATATTATTAATAACGTTATGTTACTCTTCACCAAAAATTAAGTTTGTCCGATCGGACTCTGAACATCATACTGATCGCAACTGTGAATGTAATATTTTTGGAATTCAAAACATAGAGGTGGAAAATTTATTGTAAATGGTCACATAGTATTTATTATCATTATATGAAATTTTTATTCCTAATGTGATTATACTATAATTAATAAATATAATATGGTAATTCAATTGAAAAAACATTGGTTCGTTGCAAAACAATTACCGATTTTGATACTAAAAGTGGATGTAGTTCTTAAATATAAGTTCCTTGGGATAATAACTCAAAAAGGCGCATCAGAAACGATTCAAGTGATATTATGTACATGATATAAGTCTTTACTATGCTTAAATTTTTACAATAATAAGGGATAGGTTTTTGTTAATTCATATATTTTTACAAACCAATATGATGGGATTGAAACCAATCCCAAAGAAACCATGTTTATGATTTTGATATTATCCATTCCAAAACATTAAAATTTATGATAAGTGTCTCCATTGTTTTGGAATTATACATTTTGTTTCTAAATGATATTTACTATTCCAGTGTATTCTTATCTTTATAAATGGATCCTCATGGAAGAAAGGAGAAATATTTCAATGAATGTACTCCTTTAAAGGATTTCTGTCATATAAACGATAATGAAGCTGGAGATGGAGGTATAGCTAGAAGTAATAAAATTATAAACATATTGTGGTATTTAAATAAGGTAATTTCAAATAACATTTCCCATATTGGTGATCTTGTTGATGCACAATGTGGTAAAGTAATGTTACTCCACTTTATGATTGAAGAACCACCATAATTTAATAGGAATAACATCTCATTTTTAGAAAAAAAAGGATTCATTCTTTACGGATGAAATTTAAAACATAGATAGGAAATAGAAGGGAAACAATTTCATGGATTCTTATTATATTCTAGTAGATTCACATCAATAGTCAGCATTGATTCAAAACACTATGGATAAATAAGAAATAACCAACATGATGTTGTGGAATTCTAATGTATTATAATTGGAAATGTATTTTACATATGATAAATGAGAAGATATAAAGTGAAAATTTTGGAATTGGAGTCAAAGGGAAGTGGTAATTTTCACTATGTATGAAGAAAAAATTACATGGTTATCAGGGAATGATAAAAACTACATATGTAATCCATATTTAAGGAATAACTATTTCATTGAGGTGATTATGAAAATGCATTGAAATTTATTTATTCTATTAATAATTTTGATGATATTATGACTTATTATCAATATCTATCAAGTTAGAGGATTAATTATTCATGTGTTATTTCTATAAATATAATCAATAGAATAATATTATGAATGTGTTTAAAAAAATGGTTGAAGGTAAATAAGAATTCCTCCATGTGATAGTTGTTGAAATAATCACCATAATATTTGATTTAAGTGAAATGTATTTTTAACATGTGTGGAGAGGAAGGACACCATGATCATTAATTAATGGGGAAGATATATATTGATAGTGTTTAATGGTTTCTATGTAATGATATGGGTCATTATGAAAACAATTTCCCAATTGTAAAGGAGAATTACCCAGGATGAAAATAAGTGATCAAGGTCGATATTATTATATTAATTTATCTAATATGAAACGATTAACATTCTGGTGTATTTGGATTCATTAATCATGTGGTAGACGTACATTAGCAATGCTATTCTCATTGTTAAAATCACGAAAAATATAATGATATTATTGTAGTTGTTTTACATTAAATATATGAATGAATATATTTAATAGAACCACTGCCAAAGAAATGTTATTTGACACCCTTCATTATTTTGGAGGATATTAATCAGAGTATTTAGAATGTTATCGTAATTATATTAATATGATTTCAAAATAATGACAACGCACTTATTGGTTGATAACCTATCACATCAAGCATGGTTATAAGGATTTAACCCACAACCGAAGGGTGATAATGGTGTAGTGTCAACCATATGCCTATGTGATGTTTGAGTGAATATTAAATTTGATTCAATTAAACATTTTAGTGGTTAATACATGTTTAATTGATTACATTGAACTTTGGGTGTAACTGTTGGGTCCCCTAATCTAGTAACTCGGAGTCGTTGGTTACATTATCACATTGGTTCTAAATACAGGCATTCAGGTTCAAATGTATTGAATACTTTCGTAATAATGGTATCCAAGATACATACTAGAATTTCGTATTCAATTGAAATAATAATTTACATCATAGAATTTTTTTAGAGCATCATTTTTCCATTTAGCATATCCAGACCTAACTATCATAAATCACTTCATAGCATCCTAGGGTAATGAAACCAAAAAAGTGTGAGACAAAATTATTTACAAGGTTATGCATACAGTTGATGATATCAATGATCATATAAGATTAAAACGACTATAATGGTATTATATCACAAGCTTAACATTTGAAACTGGACCCTACATATCAAATATTAAAATCTTGAGATGTGGAATAAAGCTGGAAAATTTATAAGACATGAACATAAAATAAATTACGGAAAACATATCATGAGATTATATCATTGGTATTGGAATGTGGAAATCTATAATCTCATTACATTCTGAAAATGATTAAACAGAAACAGGTCCAATTATTAAATTATGTACATGATATCATTCCCTTTCATAAACATACATACATGATAGAATCTCAATTAATTTTTTTTTGAAATTGGAATCAAGTCCATGAAAAACATGAAAGACATATATTAAGGTCCACAAATAATAGTATGTACATGGAATAAGGTCCACAAATAATCTTATAGAAACCATTTTCATAGTATACATGGACCATGGATAATGATATCATTTGGGAACGGGTTCACTCATAATATAATAGTAGTGCATGATATGTGTTCCCAATTCATTCATCGGGGACCAACTATGTTTTAGCATCGACGAACGAAATATTTTATTCTATTTCATTACATTCCAACATTGCGAAAGAGGATGAATTTCATCATATTCAATGACGATGTCATATCCTTGATCAAAAGAGAATAATGGCATGTATTTTTCTCCAAACATGGATTCCTCCTTAGAGAATGTTTCGTTGTCTAGATCTCCCTTATTGATTTAATTCATGTTTGTGGAACTCATTCATCACAAAATATCGTTATGGATGCTAATTAATTACACTTATTTTTCCTTCCCACACTTAATTTGTCTTAATACTACAATAATATTTCTTCATGTGTGTATTTAGGTTGGGAATCATTCAAAAAGTATGGACGTTTGGCACATTGGTCACAAGTATTATGAACTTTGGGAGGGTATATCATATGTGGAATCATAATGTTTAGAACCCATGGAATCTCATGTCGATCCGGAGGTAATGATTCTATATGAATATATCATCTTAGGTTCTTTACCTCTTAAATCCCAATCATATTCATGGGTTAGTTATTTTGGTTTAGTCATAATATCTAAATCCAATGGAGATGTATCTAAATGAATACATGGGATATAGGTGGGGATGTTTTTAATACCATGTAGATATGGGATGTTTTGATCATAACACCCAATAGAGGTGAAATTGGGATTGTGGATAAGGATTCCCCGTGGAGGCAGACTAGGGATGTTCCATGAGATTATATCCTTGGTATTAATCATTGATTGATATATCATAATTCCCCTCAAGGTGGACCTGGACGGTGTGTACCTATAATGGATCACTTATGTATACAATGTTTTGTGAAGAACATTGAGGTATACCCAAAAGGATTATCTGAAGCACCATTAGGACGGTCTAGGAAGTGTTTCCTATGGATAATGAAATATAATTTTTTTTTGTAGATAGTGAAGCTCATTGAGGTGTCATACATAACCTGTTTCGAAGACATAGATCTAAGCACACATAGTTTGAAACTACATTTTAATGATGTCTGAAAGTATCAATCCATGTAGTTTAAAATCATTTGTTATGGAAAATCATATAATTGAAGGAGCATCAATGTGGAATGGTGTGGAGCATTAAAATGGAATCATCCTACAACTAGATGATTTTCTTTTGGTTTGAGTGTTCTAGGTGTTACACATTGAGCTTCCAATATGATATCATTCCATTTGAGCTTCATATATAGATTATCCTAGATATGAGGTGTTTGGGTCATCCCATTCCACTCATATATAATGGATCTTATTCTTGTTTCATAGTGTAATAATATAGTTTTAAATCATGTGATATGTATATTGTTGGTTACATTAATATTTTATGATATGAATGTGAACTAGGATGGTTTACATCATGCATCTCAGACATGGGTAGTCTCACTCATTATCACTTGGTCTTATGTGACCTCCTCTCATGTGAATTTAGGAATGACATGGATTTTTCAATTTCACTGAGGAGTGTTCAATCATGATACCAACATAGAGTCCCTATTCTTATATAAAAAAGGACTTAGAGTACCCATGATTATATTCAAATGGAAATAAAAATTCTGGACCCGTGTTTAGGGTGATGTGGGCAGACACTTGATTGTGTGTCACTGGCCACATGGGGACTCAAACTGTAGCCGAACCAATCCTATATTGGAATACAAAACATGGGAACTCAACGTACTAAAAGTGGGTTATTGGATGGGAGGAACCCTGGAAATTACCAGGATATGTGCTTCTTGAATATTTAAGGTTTGTAAAGGTGTGTCATATAAGGAATGTGGTCCTTATAGAGGGTAGGGGCTTCCTAATGGTGGGTTATTTCTGGAACAAGGAAAACCTTCCTCTAAGGGGTGTCCTAATTCATTAGGGAGTGGGTGCCTCATGAAGGATTAATTCATCACTAATCCTCTTGTGCCATAGGTGGCCTTTATCGACTGTGAAGGGTATAAACCTTCAATAAAATAATCTCTAACTTGTGTGGAGAATTTCACAAAAACAATGGAAGAGGTTTCACGAATCATAGGTACCTTTGAAGAACCATTTTCACATTGGTTCATGAATCATGGGGTGTCATTAATTATGCAATATTTTGGAAGAAAAAGGTTCAAAAACGTTCCCAAAAATGATGAACTGAAGAAGTATATATGGGCAAGGTATTTTGGGAATATTGGAGGTGCTAGTGATTACTAATGTTCGTTTTGAATTAATGAATATCTATGATTTCGAATGTTAATTTAAAGAAACCTCCATCATTATACTACATTTTTGTGGAGTGATCCACAACATCAAATGTTCTTGTGTATAAGTATCATCATTACAGTGCATGTTGGTTAAGGATACACTTTTACAGTGAGTATCATGAGATCTAACCATTCATGAAAGAGATGATACGTATAAAATATATATTTTAGATGGTTATTAGGCTATTTATGAACAAATTTTCATCGAAATAGAATTTTATTCCAAAATGATTCCCAAGTCAGGCATGTTTCGGTGTAAAAGATTGTCATGCAGAAATATTGTAGTTGATTTGGAAAATTGTGCTAATATTTTGTGGGATAACTACAGAATATTGGAAATGAAATCCCTTTCATGATTCAAAATTTTTATGACTCTTCAATATGAACACATTGAAAAAAAACACCTCGAATTGACCATCACAAACTTGTGGCTGACCATATTCCAATAAATTATGGAATAGCCCCACTCAAATCCACCAGACTATTGTTAGATGAAAATCATGTTCTATATTTTCAATAATATCAATCCCATTATGGAAACATTGTGATTTTGATCCCCATCTCTTGCAAAGCTAGTTGTCTATACGAATAATACTCCATGAATGATTCGTAGAAAAATAAATTATGTGATCCCAATCTTCACAATGTGACCTCCTGAACTCTATCTATGAGAATGCCCTACATGAAACAAACTCAAAAGAAACTTTATATATAATCTTATGTTTGATATGGAGGTAAATTATTCTGCATATTGTAGGGATATAATGACTTTATAAATCATTATTTGGGAGAGAATTCGTTGTTCCTCAGACCATGAATAATTGATCATGGTATTTATAGAGGATTATAGGCAATAACTACTATGTAAGATGCATCCTATTTATCACATCAGTCTATGGGATGCTGTTTTTATACATAATCGAAGAAGACATAAACCATCCTATTTTTTCATTGGTATAGTAGGGTAGTAACAGTGTAATATGTCTATTGTAGGACACGTCTATAATGACCATGCACCACTCACTAAGACATTTTATATAACAAAATCAATAATATAGATGGGGAGATTCTTGAGTATTAGTCATCCATTATATAGTTTGATACTATCCTCAAGGTGGGATTGGGGATCAATAAATGGAATGATGGGATACGAGGAACTTCTCTTGGTAACGACATTATAGATTAATGGTCAAGGGCTTATTGGGCATATGTGTCATCAACTATGCTTTAGAAATAGCTGAAATATGTAGGAATCTACAAGTTAGCATAAGATTCATAGTTTCATTTATATCAAAATAATAACATTATGATGAAGTTTCTTAGAAGGTGGTATTTATGGACCAAAAAATTACATCCCCATCATTGGGAGGTCATCATCATCTTATGGTACCTTCATCAATTCACCTGAATCATGATCATGGTTCTGATGTATGAAGAGTTCCTACATATATAGAATGTGTGTTCGGACCAAGAGAAGTTATAAACCGTAGATAAGGTAATTCAGAATAATGTGTGTGAAACCAATGAAGATAATAATGGCATGAAGGTTGTTACAATCATTTAATAGATTGACTATTTCATGAATTATTTAATAGATATGATATAGTTGTGGTTGTGCTTGTGCCCTTGGGATTTTCAACCGGGTAAGGACAATACCAAAAAGAAAATTTTAGATTAGATAAAATTGATGATATGGGGATACAAAATCATGATTGAAGCATCTCCGTTGTTCAACCTGGAGGGATTAATTAACTCACTAATTTGCGACTACATTCTCCCTTTGAGGGATGAATACATATGGGGGTCTAGCTTAGAACATTTATTATGGAGGGAACGTTGGGTCTCAGTAGCACATCAATATTGGAATTCCCATATTATAAAATCTATACATTGTGATTTTTTCACATTATTCAAGGGGAGAAACCACATCATATGTTTGGTCCCCTCCACATATTATATATGCGGGTTTCCACGCACATTGTGTTATATGACTACACAAACCCAATCAGTCCTCCTAGATCAATATTTTGGTCTGTAGTCCTAAATAATTTTGGGAGTCTACCACTCATGTTGGGTGTGATGGCTGTGTTTAATATAGTTTTGCTATCAGATCACATATAAATTCATCTATTTTTCCTTCATACTAGGTTGCAGACTGATGAAAGCATATGGATCATTGAGCAGTGATTGTACCTCCTTGCCTTATGAGGTGGGGTGCTAGTTGAAAGTGTCAACAATGAGACGATTTGTGATCCATATAACCCAAATTGGTTCCAATGGTATTTTATTTTTATACAGTGTAAAACAATGAATGTGTACACATCGGTGCACCATGAGTTCCAACAATTGGTTCTATGGAAGTTCTCGTTTGTGTCCATGTGTGCAGTTGATAAAATGTGGAATGCAATCCCATAACATACATCCATATTAGTAGTAGTCCTTGTGAATTCACAAATATGGTAGAGTACATACATCAGATAACTGTTGAGGTAGTAGGCCACACATGCTAATGAAGTAGTGACACTTTAAATACGGGGGAGTTTCCATCTGGTGTTTGTTGCACACCATAGATATGGAGTTATCCCAGTGTGTAGGTAAACATCAATAGGCTTGGTAGTTCATGCGCCAAAATATGTGTGATAAGTAGAGAGAGGTGGTTTACTAGGCCTAAATATCATGGGAATGTTGAATAATGGGGAAGTTGAACCCTTTGGGGTGGCCTTGAGGACCTTCTTCCAAGCTCGTGAGAAGCAGTTACATCGTGCAGATATACATAGTGACATTTTATTCCACAATTCATGGGACTTATGGATTGTCTAGAAGAATTTCAGTAGTGCGCTTGGGATATAGAAACATCTTTATAGAGATGTAACGAGTCTCATTGGGATTTTTCAATCCAACGTCATCTTTCATGTATCTTGAGAGAAGGAATAGTGGTCTATTGTTGAGCTAGCTAACTTGGTCCATTCACGTGTCACTGTGAATCCTATGACTGATCGGGTGAAGTTTCTTCTAAACATGAAATCTCTACCGAAGCTATCAGTATCTGAGGTGGTTTTTCAGGTGCTTCTTTCTATCGATTCAGTTGATTTTTGTGGAATAGACACCTACTAAGGCTCTCCCACAAGAGGTATTGTTGCTGCAGACCCAGTAAATATCTAAATCTTATGTTACTCAGATATAACATGTTCTTAGAACTATTATCTAAATACATTTTTTAGTAGTAAATTAATTATGAAAACTAGGGGAGGTCCAAAATATACCTCAAAAGGAGTGCGCTCAAACCTCAACCCCTCATGGGGAATGTGGGGTCCCTTCCTAATGTCATAGTTATTCATAGTCAATAACTGGTTCCTGAAACGTAGGTGATAGTCATAGAGGTAACCCCACATGTGAACATCGATGAGATCCTTAATGGTTTGTAAAATTTATGTATGTCTCTTCCTCTTATATTCCCATTTTCACTTTCCCTTAATTCCTAGTATGGACTGATGCATTTTAGAAGGGATGTGTGACCAATATTTAGGACTCAACTTTTGACACCAACACCTTCAATGACTATGCTTAGGGTTGTGGTGGTGATGGAAGATGTTCTTCTCTCAGTGGGGATGGTTGGGGAAACCATGGTGGTCGGTCCAACCATGGAATTTCCATTTAAGGAGACCATTGAAACCACACCATCGATGGAGGTTGTTGAGATGGTACTCAATATGGGGATGATTGATGGGGACATGGTGGTGAATCTGATCATAGAGGTAATATTGGAAGAGGCTGATGGAGTAGATGTTTCAACATAAGAGGTTGAAAAAATGAAAGGATCCTTGGTATATTGGGAGGTTGCACTGGATATGACTTCCCTAAAATTTACAGTGGTGGTGGTAGGAGTTGGTAGGAGTGGTTGATGCTAGGATCATTCCATCGATTGGGGTAGTTGAGGGTGTATAGGAAGTTGAATCCATTTTAGTGGTCTTACAATGTTTAGTAGAGGTTTTTCCTATAGTTGGAGATGTAGACGAGGAGAAATTATCAGGGATGGAAATCCATCAAATCACTCATAAATAATTTCACCTAGAAGATCCAGTATATTATTTATTGGGAATTTCCCTTTCTTATGTGCCCACACCGCTAGACTATTTTGAATATCTCATCATGTTCATGGACAACGATAAATGTGTTTTCCTTTATAAGGAATTTACTTGTGTATAGAACTTCATCAGTCACACCCATTTAAGTGACATTACAAACCATGTCGGATATATATCCCATTCTCGTGTAAGACAATTGACCATTTTGTGGACTATATTATCCACCATTCATTGTACTGAGACATTTTTCTGTATCCTGCATATAAAAAATAATAAGAGTGTGACTTATCCTGGAAGAGTCACAAATATGAGGTTTCTCATGCACATGTGGAGAACACATTAGTCACTACTACCTTGACTGAGATCACAAACTATCTCAAGGATCAGTTGGCAGCGACTGAGACCATGGCGATACTAGAAAACTCCTTGGTGTTAGAGTTCTAGGCTAAGAATCACGTACATAAGATTATAGTTCAATACATCTGATCCAATGTTAGTTAGGAGAAATAAGACCTAGTGAAGTGGAAGAATATTGTGGATGCCACTCTGAAAATAATGGTTGAGGTCGAGCACTTAATTTCTGGTGTGGAGACATAGATTAAATTTTTCAAAGGACCGGCTTGAATATGGGGATAAAACTCTGAATTTTTTATTGTCACATTTTTTTCATGCATAAACCCAATTCATTGATTAGACTTTAGTCACATCAATGATATAAATAGAAATAATTCCCAATGTCATCCTAAAACATTCATCGTCTGATAAACAAGGGATAACCATATTATTTCTCATTTATTTGAGAGTCTGTGGGTCGATAGAGGATGTGTCTGGAAAACAGGGCTATCAGAACAACCAACATGAATTTCAAAAGTGATCAAGTGAAAAAATGTGGTAACTAAAAGGGTATTTAACTATACCATAAAAAATGTTAATGGGGGTGTGAATAAGAATGTCCAAAATTTGGAACGCAATTAGGGTGGAAGGATTTTATAGGATAACATATCATCGTATTCAAAACACAACAAATGTACATCTATAGTGGAATTGGGACAATCAAACAAGGTTTGATCAAAGAACATATTAAAAATAAGCATCCTATCGTATAATTTCATCTTAGGTACATTCAGATGTTGTATGAAGACTGTTGTTGAACTGGTGTGTCTTGAAACCATACCATTAGGAGGTCCCTTCAGTTGTGGAGGGGTATGAGGATCCAAATATGGGGCACATGAATCATGGAAATGAAGTGATGGAATAATCGAATGGATTCCATGATTATATGAATTAAAAAATTATGGTGTATAAAACATTTGTGTCTGTGTAATAGTGTAAAAAAAAGAAAAACACTTATTTATTGGGTCACGTTTCATGGACCAGAACATTCTATTTAACGAAAAAAATAATTGAATATGCTCGTATTTTATGGTCATCGTGATTGGAACAAACACTTAGCTTATGGTCATTTTGATTCGACCATAGGCACCTAGCTTAAATTCATATATTTTGGACTATAATGTGATCTAAGAGAATATGTGTAGTGTAGAAAGTTGATAAACCTGATGTGAATGATGTCCAAGGAGACCCACCACCAAACAAAAAAATCCTAGAAGGTTTTTGACACAATATATATTTTTTATAATAGGACGTGGAATCCATGTTTTAAGGACATATAGTTTTTAATATGGGGTTCTCATAGTTTTTTTGTTTGGAATGAAGAGATATTACCTAACTAGAACAGACTCCAGGAAGGCCCATGTTCCAAAACAAATGTATGGGGAAGGTGTCCAATAGTTTATTGTCATGCTACTTGGACCATGAAACATATCATTGTAGAAGACCAATTCCTGTAAGGGGATACCACCATCAATGTGATAATTAAATCATCTCATAACTGGATATGCGAAATATCAAATTTATATGAGTCATGGAAAGTGTATAACAACATGTGATGATGATGTTAGCATTTTTTTATATTCCATATGGGGAAATTATGTTCAATAAAGGTAGGATTATCATTTACTCATGAATAATCCCAAACATGTTAATTGTAAGACTATAGTTTAAAGCTTGGTTCTAAGGATATTCCTTCGTTATATCGACCTCTGAGGGAATACAAACCCATTTAAGGTTCAAGTTGATTAAATAAGAAATATACCTAGAATGATGCCTGTGGGATATTTTTTGGTGATTGCACTGTTAATATAGATGGATTTGGGGTGAACCACCACCTTGTAATAGAAACATAAAATCGATGTGTCACTACATATATCATGGAAATGGGAATCAGGACACATATAGTCCTAGAGGTGAACTCACATAGATTATGTTCATTCATTAAGGACTATGGGGTAATGGGTGTTCATGTATTTTTATGAGGTGTAATAGGTAAAACATGATGTCAGTGAACCCAGAACACCCTAAACCATGTAATGAAATCATAATGATGGATTGAAAACATTTATGTACATACAATCTAGACCATGGAAAATAATTTAGATTCATGTTTCTTAGAATATAGAAAAAATGTTTAATATTGAGATATATGGACTTTAAAACTATTCATTTCAAGGGTACTTGTGCCGCATGAAATTGGTACCACCAAACGTGATTCAGGGCTAGGAGGAATGTGTACCACAATGTATCATGAGACAATAAACATATATTTTATGTTCATAATACATAGATGATATCTGTATTTAAAATAGTATAAATTTATGATGCTCATAAATATGGAATTGTAGGTTTCTGGGACATCTTAATGGCACACAAGTGTCATAACCCTATGTCAATTGAGAAAAAGAGGCTCACATACAATATAAACACCTTGAGAAAAACTGCATATAGTTTATGTTCAATATTCATCAACCAAAACTAGGCCATGTTGTAGAAGGGTTAATGAATTTGTTAATAGCCTTGGAGACGTGAAGATTAGGCGTCACAATTTATCCAATATGGTGGTGTATCAAGCCATTGGGAGTTTGGAAAAATGGAATTTTAATATAATAACAATGGTGGGGTAAATCCTATATTTCAGGGATTTGAGGAATCCCACAATCATGGGGCATCCCATATTTAGTGAATGGTGTAATTCATGTTGATTATACCATAATTATCTTAAGATAAATCTATTTTTTATATGTCGTAAAGGCCATATCATATTGATAGTAATTATGGTTTTACATGAGGTAATTACATAGTTTCACTTCATGCATCAATAATCTCTTACTTTATTGATTAAAGTCACAAAACACAGACCACATGGGTTGTAAACTATTTAAGGTCATACTTCATGGACATTGAGGGGCTATTTGATTATTGTCATAATGCTCAGGCCATGGACTATTAGTTTAAGGTCATATAATTTGGACCATATATTAGGTTTCTCAAATGGACATATGTAGTGTTGTGGCATGATAAACCCAATTTGAATGAAGACCAGAGATCCTAAAAACAACAGTACCAATTCTTGAGAATACTCAAACACCATTAAATTCATGTCAATTTGACTATAAAGTAATCGTATATGTTTATATACATTTTTATTTTGGGATGGGATTCAAAAATAATGATATGTATCATGGAAGTGTAACAAAAATGATGTGATGTAGGGTCAAGGAGGCCCGGATTCACACCAGATATTCATGGGGAGACATGCATACAGTTTATTGTCATTATGGTTAGAATATATGCTATTAGTTTATGTTCATAGAGTTTGGACAATGGGGTGAGTATTCTTAACAAAATGAATATGTGTGGAATTAAAGGAAGAAAACGATGATAGTAAGATCAACGGAGGCATGCAGTACACAACATGTTCCTAGGGTACACTCATAGATAGTTTAATTTCATGAATCTTGAACTTGGGATTAATGTCATAGTGCTCAAACCATGATTCTTGTTCAGCTCAACCACATCGGCATAAACGCTACCATGGCTCCTAATCACATTTGTGTTAAAATATATGAGGTAAAAAAGGTATGGTATGGGGATTTACCTAACACATGAAATCAAAAATTATGGTAAAGGGGGTATAATTATGAAAACTTCCTTGGGACACTGACCAGCATACACGACGTGCATAAATTTTTGAAGGTGTGAAACCAATGGTGTTTGAATTACACCTAGACATGTGGATGTGGAAAGGAAGTAAACCAAGACTTATTTGATCTATATAAGGGGACATAAATGGGTAGAAATTAATTGATTATCAAGCTCAAAAAACAATATCCACAACTGTAATAGTCATGAATGGTGAGATAAAACACTAAACTGACTATTGACCATGTCCGATACATAGAATATGTTGTTTGTTGCAAGAGATATATCATGTTTGGCCTATGATATGAGGTTATCCATTTTGAACAAGCACTACTTCCATTATTGGATCTTCTGGATATTAAATATTTGGTGTAACCATAATGAGGTAGAGTTGAAAATGGAAATTTATGGGGGAAATGTTTGGTCTGGGATTCAACAATCTAGGACTCATGCCATTGGGAATTTATGAACTACTATTGGGTTTATTAGAAATTTGGAATAATCAAGTATTAAATAATGATGTTTATATGGTAGGATAAGTAACCAGATCGACCTAGGGTATAATACCTAGGTGGATCCAGAGTATATAACCAATGTGTTGCAAATTGTTAAGGGTCATATTGCATGGAAATTCTGGAAAATATTTTCTAAGAGATTAATAATCAAAAAAATCGCTTTTATTTTATGGTCATAAAGTTTGTACCCTCCTTCAACATATCATAAGGATATATGTAACATGATATAGTGATAATCCTTATGTGAATAGTGGGATAAGTAGGTGCACTGCTATAAAAACAATTCTAGAGAAGAGTCTCACACAGTTTAAAGTCATGGTGCTTAGATTGAGGGTGGTTATTAAACTAAGAGATTAATGGTCAAATCAATTACATAGTCAATAATCATGAGATAATGAAATTAGAATTCTAGGTAGGGCACATAGATATGAATTTTGGGAATCCCTATTTGTAAAATTATAATACGACTCGTGAAACATTCTGTTTTGAAACACAATGTGGTAAGAGATTAATTTCGGTATGGGTGATCCTCTCTATTGAGGGAATAAAGTAATTACATGTTCATTTAAGAGAATCCCATGATCAGGGAGTGATTTAATTCTCTTCTCACAAACCGAAGATTCTGAGTTTATGATGGGGTAAGTCTATTATTTAGCATAATATTAAATGGATTTTTAGTACGCCAAAATGAAATGTCAAAGGTGGTAGAGTATATAACCTGACATGAATGAGGGTTAAAGAGGTCCAATTCCACAGAAAATATCCATATTGGTAAATTCATAGTGCTTAAAGTCATGATGCTTAGAATTAATCTCCTAGTGTATAATCATAGAGATTGGAACCTCAACTCTTAGTTTTAAGGTCACATTGTTCAGATCAATCGAATAGTTTAACATCATGTGAGTGGGATATAGAGGTCCCCTTACATTATGTACCTTTTTTTAAAAGTGTGGAATTGGAAAGAGGTGTGATAAACTCTCCATACATGGTGATCTAATAATATAAACATTTGAATTGTCTTTGTGAATTATATAAGGGAATACCACTTGGACACCATTATTGGATTGTTCTTTCTCGATCTCATTAGAATTATAAGAGACTATATACATCACCCTATAGAAAATAAAAGAGATCATCCCACTTATTAAATTTTCATCATATTCTATTCTAGTACCTCTCTAGATTATATAATGATAGTATCATATTCAATTCACGATATTTTAGCTCAGATAGATATAATTTTCCTATACATTATAGAATCTTGAGGTCTTAGAAAACTATTATAAGTGATGGAAACTAATCCTCAATGAGAAGTACTATGTCTGTTATGCACACAGGGGAATATGGGGTCACTGTGGTGGAATATTAAAATCCCCAATGGGAAATAGTGAACTTGTGAAAATATATATTCTTGATTTGGCACACCATATTCTAAAACAATTAAATATTGGTTGATTAATGACTCGATATATTCATTTTCTTTCACAATATTTTAGGAGGTATGGTTTCTTGCGATATTTTACATCATGAATAGTATTTTCAGTTTTGGTTCTCTAATGGATGTACCGTTATTGGTGACAATGGAATCCGGGAGTTCAAATCAATATATGATATGTGAGATCATGATTTCAATCACCGATGAGTCCTTGAATTACTTGGGATTAATCACTCTGAATTATGAGAAATAAGAAATCTATCACTGTAATAATGGACCTTCACTAGAAAGATTTTACTAGCAAATATGGGTATATGACATTGAATCCCCCTGGCATAGGTGGAAAATAATACATCTATCACTGTAATAATGGACCTTCACTAGAAATATTTTACTAGCAAATATGGGTATATGACATTGAATCCCCCTGGCATAGGGGGAAAATAATACGTGATTTTTTTGGAGATCTCTTTTGGTTTTTGAACTATGTATACATGGATCCAACACCCACAAAACCTCATGGAATACTTGATACATCCAGGGAACATGGGGGGAATGAATTAGTCCAACATTCGAAATTAGAGGGAGATCGTTACTTACACATTTTGGGAACCACATGAACCAAAATGAACATATGTAATAACATATGGTATCTAATATACGTTAATAATATATATGATATTTACATTAAACACACATTTTTAGATAGTATTTTAGTGGTTTTTTCCACCTTAGAGGGTGAACTAGACTTCACACTCAATGCTTCGTTCATAATAGAATCAATTGGTGGGATTATTCCATGGCTATTATACTCAACATAAGGATTAATCCAGTTTTGAGTTTCTTATGATGTTGGGGAACATGAAGTTACTAATTTGGAAAGACAAATAATTATCTGGTTTACCTATTTAAAGTCATCATCTACCACGACCCATCCCACGGGGTCTGGACGTGACTTCCCCATGCCCACATTCCATAGGCCAGGGGTTAGTGACTAGCACCTGAAGGCTATTCCTGAACTGGGATGGAATTTCCTTAGAGACATGTAAACACTAAAATAGGTAAACTGAGGTAAAAACCAATAAAACTAATGTATAACCACGAGAGAAATGTACAACGACAAGTAAAATTGTAAACTGAAAACAGTGGGCTGCAAAATAAGCCATAGAAACATAAAAGAAAGTAAACGGTTGTCGCATTTTCCCTATATATCTACATAGTGGGTAGTATCTGTAAGTCATAAGTCGATGAAGAGGATCTAGACCCCTCTCATCACACCCAGCACTACCAAGTCCCGAACATCCAAAGATTGCCTCGGGGAGTCCGTAGTCTACAACAGACACACACGTGCAGGTGGAGCACATGCAGGGGTGAGTATTAAAATACCATGTATGGGACCCCGAGACCCTCTAAGGTCTCTCAGTAATCCACAATGGATAACATCACTAGAAATACCATAATGGTAATATCAAAAGCATGATATAAATCATGAAGCACAATAAAAAAGTAATATATCACCCTAATTGTATAACTTCAAGGTTACTGTTATAGGTATGATTAGTCATAATTCAAGATCATCATATCTGTAGTAACTATACTATTGACCCGTAGAGGTCACTGTCTATTGACCTGTATTGGTCACTAGATTTTGACCAATACTGGTCGTTGGTGCTAACCCGTATTCTTCGATGATGCTGACCCGTATTTGCCGCTGGTGCTAACTCGTATTGGTAGCTGGTGATGACTCGTATTGGTCACTAGTAAAAAGGTAGGGATGATTAGTCATACAGGTAGATCATCATACTCTGGATTTTCTGATGGTGACTCATATTGGTCGCTCTTCTTCTTCATGTCACAGCCATCCACCAGATTCCTGCACGAGGCACACATGATCTATGAAAAACAATCCTCGTCACGCCTGATGTTAAATTTCAATCATTAAAAATCCCTGCAAAAAGAATACCCAGGGGACCTTAATATAATAGGTGTCCCAACGTGACAGACGGCATGTCAATTGGACACCCGGTCTGTGAGATATGGGCAATTTATTAAAAAGGTCCCTATTGGATTCAAATATGTTCCAACACATGATACACATAAAACTCTATCAACACACACTTAGAGGCTCTACAAAGTACTGGATTATCACAAGGGTCTTTATGCCATAGACAGTGCATCATTCGAATGTCTGGTCTGTTAGTTATAACACTTTCTATGAAACGGGGGTGATCGAATCTTGGTTCGGCCTGACTAATTCGGGACCGATGGAATATGAAAAAGGGAAAGCCTCCCATAAGGGGTCCCAATTCCATTGAAAATGTGTCAAAAGGACACTCGATTAGTCAGTTATGGGCTTTTCTTTATTCAGGGGCTGGTTGGGTTTGGGCCCGGTCTGATTCGTTCAAGCCGGCCAGACGCAACGGGTCTCGGGGTCTACCAAACCTCAACCTGGTCAATCCCATTAATGGTTGGCACAGTTCAGTCATTTTGCATTGTTTGGGCATTCACAACTAGTTTTTGGTCCCAATCCACTGTTGGCACAGCCCACCAGGTGAGGATCGGCCCAGCAGCGCTGGTTCTCGTGTCCGGCCCGACCCGCTGGGCGGATCTGGCCCGCTGGGAGGATCCAAGCCGTATGGCCAACCAGCAGCTGTCCCAGTCCACCTGAATGTCGTCCTTCCTCCAGTTCTCCCAACTAACATTGGGCCAATTCATCTGGTCATTGGGGAACTTCCCCACTTCATACAACGGTCAGCCTGTGGGCTAACTGGCCTCCTACTGATACATCAAGGCATGAGGTCGCAATGCACCCTCCAATAACGGCCTGCTGCCCTCGTATGGTACCACCGGTGGGGCCTACCAATTCCCCCTTCTCTACCATGTCTAGCTCACTCCGGTAGCCTTTTCCCCCGCAGCGCATGACGGTACATCTCATTCCCACCGCTCACAGTAAGTTGTCAGGCTTTCTCCGGCCACCGCTAACCGCCGCAGGCATGGCATGATAGCAATTCATTTTTTTGGGCCGATGAACGTGCTAAAGTGGTCCATTCTTGTTCCATATATTCCTACGACTCTCCCATGATGACTATTTCATAGAGTGACTCGCTATTTCGTGTTGTCGTCCAGTTGAAGAATCATTCCCCGGAAAACACAACATGAGCGAAGGAGCGAAGTGTCCAAACCTTGTTTGTTTGACCCGCTCCCTCCACGTTAATATGATAACAAGAGGAATCAATGAAATTATCATAGAAAAACTATAATAATAAAACCCCCTACCCCTATGATTGTTGGTGATCACAGCTGATGGTGGTACATCCACGTTAGATGATATGCGGCAAGAGGATAATACTCATTGGATAGAGTATTTCGTATTCGTCAATGTTGGATCATTATAGCTCGTGGTTCCATCCTGTGTTAGTGGATTGCATCATAGTACTTTTCCAGAGTTTTCTTGCATTGTGAAGCTATTTCAAAACTCTTCCCCGAGGCTCATATATATGGGAGGGGAAATGGTTAGTAAAGAAAAAAACTAATTTAATGAGGTTCATTAAATGAGTAATTAATGAACCTCATTAAATTCACAATTGTACAGTTACACAATTATGGAGAGTCAATCGATTAAATGGCTTGACATGTGACAGGTCTCACCACTGCCACTCATCCATTGTAGCAAAATAAAATAAAATAACAAATTCATGTTATTTTAGTATTATTTAAAAAGTCAAAAACTATCTTTTTCTCCTGACCAACTACAGTCAAATTGATGCTTCCCATAAGTGAATCTCAACGCAACGGATTCAACGGTTCTCTCAAGTTTAAATTCTGAGTAGTGATTCAAAAGATATAAAATTCCACCCACCCGTTTACTGAACGTAACTAAAATATGTCAAAATATTGATTCCGGACACACAGGTACTTGGAATCACACGACGTCAATTTTCACAGAATCATAAAAAACCCAATAAATTTTAAAAACAGTCCTGGAAATTATATGTCTTTAAATTATCCCCCCTTGGATATTTACATCCCCAAAATCCAAACAAGGATACACAAGAAAAGTGTGGTTCTTGGTATGCATATAATACTCTCACTCCAATGTGCTCTCCTGGAGATTCCGGTGCTGCCACAAAATGTGAACCAGAGGTATCGACTGGCCAAGAAGGATCTGCTCCTATTGATCTCCTATCTCTAATAGGTACTCTGCAAAAGTCACCCAATCATCGATCTCGAGCTTGTCATGGTCGGTGACATGAGATGGGTCTTGCACGTATATCCTTAGTCGGGATTCGTAGAAGACATCGTGCACCCTCTCCAACTACGGAGGTAGTTTTAAGCGGTATGCTACATTTCAAATCATTTGAAGTATCAGGAATGGTCTAATAAACCTCAGTGATAGTTTTTAACCGTAATCAAATCTCCATATTCCCCGTCGAGGGGTGACTCGCAAGAATTTGTGTTCCCCTCCTAGAAATCTAGTGGTCTCTGTTGTCTATCATCATTAGACTCTTGTCGGCTCTGTGTAGTCGTTATCTCCTCTTAAATGACATGTACCTTATCAGTGGTATCCTTAACCATCTCTGAGTCCATGAGTGCTGGCTCACTAGGATCAGTCTAGCACATGGGAGATCTTCACGGTCATCCATACAACGCCTCAAAAGGGGCCATACAAATGGTGGAGTGATAGTTGTTGTTGTACGCTAATTCCACCAAGGGTAGGTGGTCCTCACAACTACAACCAAAATCAAGGACACATGGATGAAGCGTATCCTCCATGGTTTGGATTTTTCGCTCAGTCTGTCCATATGTCTACGGGTGAAATGTTGTTCTCAAGCAAAGGTGAGCCCCGAAAGCCACATGTAATCCTTTCGGCAATTGGGATGCAAATCGTGCGTCACAGTCTGAGATTGTAATCGAAGGCACCCCGTGAAGTCGCACAATCTCCTGAACGTAGAGCCATACCATGCTCTCTAATACTCCCTTCTCTCAAATAGAAAGAAATTGCGCAGAATTGGTGAGTTTTTCAATGATCACCCGTATGGTATATTTCCCTCTGGATGTATGTGGTGACCCCATCACGAAATCCATCGATATCACTTCCCACATCCACTCTAGTATCTTGAGGGGTTGGTTTAAGCCTTCTTGAACCTAGTTCTCGGCCTTCACTCACAGGCAAGTGAGGTATCTAGAAACAATATTTTCCACAACATTCTTCATCCATGGAGACCATTACTGATGCCATAGTTCCTGATACATCTTCATCACGATTGGATGTACTACCAAGAGGGATGTATGGAACTCCCCCAGGACCTCCTCTCATAGTTCCACTAGTACCACTATATGTCCTCTAAAAAGGACAGTCTGCGAACCACCTTCAGAATATCTATCATGTGCATGGACAGAGGATATCTGAGCACATGTAGTCTCACAGCTATTATCTCTAATTTTCACCTCCTTGACTCGCTGATGGCTTGAATGGGAAATTAACATCTTCTGGAGGTAGACTGTCACACCTCTATTGATGTAGGATATCTAAAGTGAGTCTAACTACTTTGAAACCCTGTTAAGTAGATGTTAACTCAATCTACGACTAAGTGCATCTTCCACTACCTTCCCATTCCCTATAATATAGACTATATCAATTAATAGTCATGGAGGAACTCTAGTTAATGTCATTGTTCCAGATTCAGATATTTATATGTGAGAATATATCTGAGACTCTTGTGGTCCGAGTAAACAATGAACTGCTCACCCATCAAGTAGTATCACCACATATTCTGTGCGAAGAATACCGCTACCAAATCAAAGTCGTGAGTCACATAATTATTCTCATGAGGCCTAAATTGTCATGAGCCCTAAGGAATCACATCATCACCCTACATCCGGACGCAACCGAGTCCAGTCCCTGATGCATCATAGTGAACCACATAGCTAGTGTCCTCCTCTTGAAACCTCGAGATGTGAGAATTTTTCATGCTATGACTTAGCTATTTAAAGCTCTGATGGAATTTCTATGACCACAATAAGGGTTTCCCCTTCCTTGTCAATGAATTCATAGGAGACGCTACTCTAACGAAATCAGGTAAATACCACAAATAGTAGCCAACACGTCCTAGGAAGCTCCTCACCTTAGTAACACTCTTGTGTGGCTCCCAAGAAAGTACGTCCTTGATCTTCACTATATCCAATGCAACTCAATATTCGAAGATGATATGTCCCATGAAGTGGCCTTCTATATCCAATACTCAAACTTAGTTAGATTCCCATATAATTATTTCTCCTAGACTGTGTCCCAAACAATCCCCAAGTGTACAACGTCCTCTTCCTTAGACGCTAAGTACATGATGATGTCATCGATGAAGACCACCATAATGTGATCACGGTATGGATCAAAAAACATGTTCATGAGCCCCATGACCACTACTAGAGTGTTAGTCATGCCGAATGTCATAACCTATAACTCTTAATGTCTATACCGACATCTGAAGGCTATATTTGGTATGTTCTCATCTCTCACCCTGAGCTGATGATTCCTTAATCTGATTTCTGTCGTCAAGAACCACTTTGTTCCTTTAAACTAATTGAACATATCTTCAATCCTTGGATGAAGATACTTGTTCTCCATGGTCACCTATTTTAGGCATCAGAATTCCACACATAGCCACAAACTTCCTCTATCCTTCTTGGAAAACAACACTAGGGATACCTATAGGGAAACACTGCGCCTTATGAATCCCTTCATATTTAAGTCCTCCAACTGTACCCTAAGATCTCGTAGCTCTTCTAGGTCCCTCTGATATGCTGGTGTACATATCAATGTTCTTCCTGGGTACAAGTCAATGTGGAAGTCTACCACTCTATAAAGAGGTAGTGTTGTGAAATATTTTAGAAAGACGTCCTCATACTCATCCACCACCATTGGGAATTGTGGACTCACCTCATCCACCATGTCTAATGACATAAAGTCCAACTGATATGTAATCAGCGACACCCTCCTGAGCGCAAGCCCATCTCATACTGTTCTGTTTTCCTTCTCACCGTTAAAGGAAAACTGGCCTCCATCACTACACATTCAATGCACTGTAAATCTCAAGAAGTCAGTCTATGGGTGAACTACTGATAGTCATTCCATGCCTAGATTGATGTTGTAGGGATTCAACGCTGATACTATAAGAAGGCATCAAAAACACTCTCCTCTTAGAGTAAGATTACACTGTTGGCCCTGGTGTGTGACTACTGAATCTCCTCTCGTATAAGTATCCAAACACAAAGGTTATGATAAATGCTCATTCAGAATCATAGAGTCCCAAACTAACTCTGTGGAAAGGAAAGAATGGATAGCAGCCGTGTTGATAAGAACTGCTTATAATGTAGCAAAGATACAGATCATACCTCATATCATCTCATGGACGTCAATATTGTGAGCCTCTACTGTATTTAGTTGGGCCTGTCCCCATCCATCAGCTCCCTGAGCTCATGGTGGACCGCCTGGGGGTGGTGGTGGTAGTGCATGGTGACCCCGACCACCACCAGCTACATGTTCAGCTCCCATGACTAATATTCCACTTGGCTAATGATCTTACTCCTACCACTTCTACTACCTCGGTGGCCCCTCCATCATCTCCTGATCATCTGTGCGATGAGTCAGATAGTCATGAGTTCGTTGACCCTGTCCACCAAAGGAAAAAACGATCATGACTCGATGGTGGCTCCCTCGGCCTCTCGAGCCTCACACCTCTAACCCTATGTCTCATGGTCACCCTCCAAATGGTCAATCCCACTTGAGATTCTACTTTTCCTATCTACTAACAACTTTAGATGTATCTGCTACATGTCATAAAATAGGGTCTCTCACCATCAGTGTCTATTCAACAAGGAAGATACGTTATCAAAAAATCTCACTCTATCGCCCTAGTATGTGTTGGGATATTGAGAGAATCTTTTGCAACTCAGATCTCTCATCGATGCTCCTACTCAATGTATTGGGCCATGATGTATGGGTCTCATACCATGTCGGTGGAGTATTAGGAGAGGTCAAAAAATCTCTCTGAATTCTAATCTGTAATCTTTTTAACATACTGTAGTTGCAGAAGCTCTTGAATATGTATAGAGCATATTGTTGTTGGCACAAACTCCTCCATGAAAAGGCTCTCAATGTCCAGCCAGGTGAGGGTCATATCCTCATGCACATGGAGTGTTGAGATTCACCATCATCTTGTCATTCCCTGATGAAGGATAACATCCATGATAACCATCTTTTCAGTGGGTGTCTCTACTTAGATAAAGACCCAAGAAATCGCCCGAAGCAAGTCCTCTACTGGATGGGGTTCCACCTCACCTCAAAACCCCATAGGAAACTTTCTCTCAAACTCATGCAAAGTGATCAGCCGGTGTACACGATACACTGGTAGCATCCGCTGATCAATGGCAGGTGGTGTTGCAGGTACACAACCTGAAGCTACCACCACTGTGAGTGGTCCATGTACCGACACCTTATTGATCAGTGGGCCACTGTCATGATTTCTAACTAGAATCTAGGCTGGATGCCTTTGTGGATTAATCTTGTAAGAAAACGATGCTCCATGTTCAAAAAGTTATACCTTGAGATTAGACTCACAAAAGATCATGAAAATTTTTCAAAACACTAGAAATCAGTGTGTTCATGTACCGAGTTGGGAACATAGAATTCAGGTCCCTAGTGTGTGGATATGTCGGCTGCCACACCAACACTAGACTCCATATATTGAAAACCAAATTCAAGATGATTTACACCATTTCCAAATTAAAATTAGACTCTTAGTTATTCTAGTATAACCATCCTCCCTTTGAAACCTCTTTGTCACAACCCGTCCCACAGTGCCGGGATGTGACTACCCAAAGCCCGCATTCCATCGGCCAGGGGTTGGTGACTAGAACATAAAGGATATTCATAAACAGGGAAGGTATATCCTTAGAGAACTATACACACTCAAAAACGGAAACTGAAGTAGACATACAAAAAATTTATGGTATAATGAAGAGAGTATAATACAACCATATGTACAACTGAAAATTGAAAACAATGGGCTGAAACAGAAGCCCTAGAAACTGAATAGAAAGTAAAAAGTTATCTCATCTTCCATGGAGCTATCCCAAGAGGGTAGTAGCTATACGTATTATGTTTAAGAATAGGATCTAGACTGTTCCCATCACACCAACCTCCACCATATCCCAAACCTCCAATGTTTGCATCAGAGAATTAGTTGTCTTCACCAAACAGACCCGTGCGGGCAGATCCCATAAAGGGGGAAGTATAACAATACCCAGTAAGGGACCCCGAGACCCCCGAAGGTCTCTGAAATTTCTACAAAGGAAAACCTCACCAGAAATGACACAAAGGTAATATCAAAATGATGATCTCAATCATGAAGCAGAAATAAAAAGAGACAGTTCACTCTAACGGTGTTACTTCATGGTTACTAGGATAGGGATGACTAGTTATAATGTAAGATCATCATAACTATAGTAACTCTACTGCTGATCCATATAGGGCACTGTATGCTGACCCGTATTGGTCGCTAGATGCTGACCCGTATTGGTCATCGGTGCTAACCCGTATTGGTCGATAGTGCTGACCTGTATTGGTTGTTAGTGTTTCCCCTTATTGGTCACTGGTGCTAACCTATATTGTTCGTTGGTATAGAGGTAGGGAAGATTTGTTATACATATAGATCATCCAACTTTAGAGTTTCTAATGCTTACCGGTATTGGTCGCTCTTCTTCTTTTTGCCATAGCCAGCCACTGGATTCCTGCACGAAGAACGCCTGATCTCCAGAAGACTCTTCTCTTCAATCCATCAGTCATATTTCAACTAGAACGAAGGATTTAAAAATCATCCCAAGGTACTTCTCCAGCATAGGGGTCCCATTGTGATAGAGAACGCGTTGATTAGATTCCCAGTCTGTGAGATACATACACTTTTATAAAAAGGGACCAATTGGATTCATGTCTGTTACTACCCTGGTTGCACGTAAAACTCCATCAAAACTCACTTATAGTATCTATCGAGGAACTCCTTGTCAAATAGATCTTTATTCCATAGACGACACATCGTTCGAACACCTGGTCTGTTTGTTACACCCCTTTTCGTGAAATACAGGTGATCGTACCATCGTCCAGCCCGGCCCGGTCGGTCCCGCCAGAATTTTCCAAATGGAAAACTTCCCAAAAGGGGTCCCAAAGACACTAAAGAAGTTTCAAAAGGACACTCGATTCGTCAGTTATGGGAATTTATTTATTTGGGGGTCTGGTAGGTACGGGCCCAGTCCGACTGGGTCAGGCCGACCCAATGCAACGGGTCCAAGGGTCTACCTGAAACTGCCTAGGCTTGTTCTGTTAAAGGTTTGCCCAGTTCACAAAGTCCAGCCCATTGGGGTTGGCATGAATGATTCCTAAGCCCAGGCCACATTTGCCCTGGCCCACCGGGTGGGTCTCAGCCCACTAGGTCGTGGGTCCAGCCCGACATGCATCTGGCCTGGTCCGCCTAAGGGCGGACTATTCTCAAGTTGGTCGCACAACGTGGGAACATTTCTTATAGCTGATGGGTTTTTCCCCACCTCATACAATGGTCGACCTGTTGACCGACTTGACCTTCCCGACGCGGCGCGCCGCAGCACGGTGTGATTCCTCCTGCTCCTACTGTGGCCCGCTGGTTATGACTGCTACCGCCGGTGATGCCATAGGGTGCCACACTTCTCCTACATGGCTGGCTCGGGACTTCTCCCTTTGGAAACCATAGTTTTTGATTGTACATTGCGTTCCCATTGATCGCGGCCAGTTTTGCGGGACTTCTCCACCCACTACAGGCATGGAACACTGGTGGTTCTTTCTACCGGCCACCGAATGTGCTCTAGTGGTCTGTTCATGGCCCTTTTGTGCCTAAAACTCTCTCGGGATGACGCCTTCATATCTTGGACTAATATTTCGCATTGCCATAAAGTTGAGAAAACTATCCTCGAATAACACAACATGAGTGAATCGGTGGAGGGTCCGGTGCTTGTTCATTTTTCCTGCACCCTCCACATTTGTATGATAACACGCAGGAGAAAATAAATCAACACATATACACTATAATAATTAAACCCCCTACCTCGATGATTGTTGGTGACCACTATGGATGGTCATACTTCCACATTCGAGGCTATGCGGTGGGAGGAGCATCCTCGTTGGAAGGAGTCATCAAAGTTCGTCGATCCTAGAACATTACCTCCTGAGCATCAGTCCTCCATCGGTGGATGATGTCACGGTACTTCTCCAGAGATTCCTATATTAGTAAATCCAAGTCAAAACACATCTTGATCCCCATATATATAGCAGGGTAAAAGGGTGACTAATGCATGACAGATTTTAATGTGGTTCATTAAATGAGTAATTAATGAACCTCATTTAATTCACAATGGTGTTTTTGCGCAATTAAAGAGATTCAAGCCATTTAATGGTATGAAAAATCACTGGTCCCGTCACTATAGCTCATCTGTTGGAGAAAATTAAAATAAAATAACAATTTCAATTTTATTTTATTATTCTTTAAGAAGTAAAAAAACTAACTTTTTCTTCTGACCAAATGAGGTTGAAGTGATGCTTCCCTTAAGCGAATATCAGCGTTGGGGATTCAATGGTGAACCTCGATTTCAATTCCAAGCATCAGTTCAAAATATAGAAAATGATTCACGTGCATTTACTGAACGTACCAAAAAAATGTCAGAAATTTATTCTTGGCACACTCAGTCTCAGAATCATGCGCCGTCAATTTTCGTAGACTTGTAAATATCCAAATTAATTTAAAAGAAAATCATGGAATTTTTTTTTCATTACATCATCATATTAAACAATGGTAGGAATGAACATCTAATGAGATGCATGAATTAATAGCTAATGCTTATTCTGCACTTGCAAGAGACACAACTAAACTATAAAGGGAATCGACCCAACCATTCTATGACTCACTTATATATAAGATGGGAATTTTCCCACTTTCTAGTGAGTGTGCTATATTAGGGGAAAGGGATCTAGTTGTTTGATGATGTAGTCACCATTAATATGTTTGATGACTAATTTGGAGATTTCCTTCACATTGATGAGGGGGAATCAATATTGAGAGATAACATGAGACAAAAAAATGAGATCCAGATACTCTTACTCTTTGTTTATGAATCCTTTTGATTGTATAATTGTTTGTGGAAGTACGCCTCATATCATTGTGATGATGAAGTCCCCCATGCCAAAATGATTTAGCTTGGAATCAGGGATCTATATACTAATCATTTTAATAGAGGTCCCATCATAGTAAATCATCCAACACGTAATAGACTAATCCAATAATAGGATGAGATCATCAGGGAAGTCAACATGAATTGGAATATGTTCAGGGGTTGGAGGGGCATAGAGAATGTACAACAATTCCTAACCCTTGATTGCATTGTAAAAAAAAACCAGATGTTGATCTGTTGAAGGATCACTACCCATCATGCCAGTTTTCCCATAAATATGGGAATATTTATGATATATCTTAATGATAATCTATAGGATAATAGATGTATACTATGGTGCTATAGATAATTGCACAACTTCTGGACTATAAAAACATACAAGAGGAATTACTTCTAGATGAGGTAGTATCTAGTCACATTGTCGAATAGAATATGAACGATATATTATGAATTATCTAATTTTATCTCATTGGACTAATAGGTGATAATATATCCATAGTATTATTCAGGTTATGAAACATATAAAATGAGAAGATCCTTGAAATTTTTAGCTTCAGGACTCAAGGTTGCAACATATGCATCTTCATTTCCTCAAAGGAGGCCTTAAATTTCTCATCACAATGGTAGGTGGTTCTTTTATTAATGGGTCTCAAAAAGGACAAAAAAATTCATTCAAATTAAAGATGAACCATATTATATAGGTTATGTGGTCATGAAGGCCCTAAATCGCTTGATATCTTCATAGGAGAGGCATATGGCTAATGGAATTGGTTGTTTTTGGATCGATGTAAATTCTTTTATAACTGATTAAGAAGACGAGAGACATCCCATAGATAACTGTTAATTCACACTTCAAGTAGAATATATTTTAATTCCATGAGATAAGTAAGATGGACACTTTCTCAATTAATAGAACACGGTCCTGATATCGACAATATTTTTTGACCAATTCATCAACATAACATTGAACCAATGATCAAGGAATTTGTTTGAAGATGTGGTGCATATCCCTTTGATAAGTTAATACATCAATATTAAAAATAAAAATAATGACCTAATAGAAAATGGTCCCTTGGGGTTACATGAAGGTGGTAGACTCCTCATATTTAGGGGACATCCAGTTTTGATAGTACGCAATGTATCCATACATAAATTAGAGGGAATTTTACTAGGTTTCATCATCAATCAATAGGTCTATCACTACTAGAGGGAAAACCATCCTTCATTCAATGCATGTTGAGGCCCCAGATGTTGATATGGACTCTAATCTTCCTATTATTATTCCACACCAGGATGATGTTGTCTATCCCTTTAGGGTATTGGAAATGCATGATTACGATGGGTCTGACAATCTTTTCAACCATTTCCCCAATCATAATAACATTGGAGGGATGCATTTTTTATGTAGGGTACTTGAACATATGATGAATCCCTGGGTGACCAAGATAGTGGACGGAAACCTGAGGATCTATTCTTGTAATTTCATCATAACTATCAGTGAAGAAATTGTGGAGCATCATTTGGAAATCCACATAATACTGCTTCTCTTCATGAAGAATAGATAAATTTATCCGCATTGGCCTTAGATCGACCTCAGAACCATGGATTACCTGAATCAACTCAATAAAGGATGTTGATAAACACTCTTCAAATAAATTTGGATAGTCTTCTGAATCGTCTTTATAATCTGATCATGGATAATAAACATGTGGAGGTTCACCCAACCCTACTGACTCAGGGGTCAGAAGTTCCATCTTTGGAGGATATAAAATCGTCATCAAGTGGTTCCTGATCTTATAAACCATATAAACAGAGTCTTATAATAAAATTACATCTTCCCATCAGTTTTGAGGTCCATTATTTATGTAAACTAAGGGGTATAAAGTTAGATATTGATGACTCAACCATGTGCTTCTAAACACGCGGGGGTACCATGATAAGGTGTCTATAGAGTGTACCTCTCAGTACCTTACCATAGTAGGGTTTGGTTGTATCACCCAAACATGTAAAGTGTTTTATATGAGTTAATATATTAAAATTTAATTTTTTTGGAATACTAAAACCCATTTTAAAATAGATGAAAAAATAGCCTCCTATATCTGTTATTGTGGGATCTAACTAAGAAAGAAAGAGAATGAAATAGACATCCATGTCTACCCAAAGACTAGGTGCGGTGTTTGTACCCTCAACCTCATTAGTCTAAATAGGATTACCCTACATCTTGTAATATATAGAATCCAAGTTATAGATTTAAAAATATTTGAAGTGGGACACATCACTTTTGAGTAAACAAAACAAAAAATTATATGGATTACATGAGGCACTAGTGATATGAGGTGGTAACTACCACAAAAAAGATAAGCTAGGTCATACCTAGTAGATTGATTTCCAAAATAACATTTGATACTACCATGAATTTTTTACATGATATAAAGACACTAAAATAAGTCTCTAACCAAATCCTTCCAAATGAATTCTACTAATTTCTATCATAAGGTAGAATCCTTACGTCAGATGGAGTCATATCTACTTTAGTTATCCCCTTATTGTGTAGCGTCTGTGTAAGGATGTGGTTAATTCCAAAAACTATTTTTATGAGAAAATTAATACTTTCCAAATAATTGGACTAAACTATGATATGTATAGTTATGAACTTACATTAAATGATGGAACTCTCATCCTCTCTTGATAACGAGATGAAGGCATGAAATTCATCCTTCCAAACATCCTTGGCATTATAGGCCTCTATGGTAGATACCTCCCCTTCGAACAGGAGGAGGATTCAAAATATTTTTGAAAGTTCTTGAAATATTTCTTTCGGCTAGGGGAGGGATTAAATGAATGAGAGGATTGATGTTTTACTAGAAAGGTTCTTTTTAATGTAATAGTTTCGAGCCTATTGAACGTTTCTTTTTATTTGTCGATTTTCATGGGAATGAGTGATAATTGATGATGTTGGTAGTACCACTGAATTTTGGCTAGTGTATTCAATATCATTATTCATTCTATATGATACACATTGAACAAAATTTTAGTCATTATTTTTTAGCTATGGGATATCTCGGTTGGGACACAATAGGTTATTGTGCTATCACAACTGATCTTCTTGTTCAATAAACATTGTATTTTGGAGAGACATGTCATACAGTGCGAGTTGAGAGGATAGTGTCTGCTAACATCTATAAAAAACCATCTTCTTAGTCTCATTATCATGTACAACATTGTATGGATAACTTGACTAAATATTCTGGAGGATAATATTCCCTCGAGATTTCCTTCAATTATATTATCTGATGGAACATACAGGGTTTTCCTAGTACTCTATGCTATCATGTATCTTTAAGTGGTATATAAATTTGATGACAGTCATGGAGACATAAGCTTAATCATCATCAGATGTTTCCTATTGTACAGACACAAGCTTGAGACACAAGGAATTTATATTATTTTCTAGAATATAAAATTCATTACACAAATAGATTACGAAATATCGTATTATATTTTTGGATTTTGAATCATGGGACACATTCTTCTAATTTGGTAAAATATATTCAACATCTCCCATAATGATCTTCCAATTTATTTTTCATACATAAAACCATTCTTTTTATTTAGTGTAAAATAAAACATAACAAAATGGTGGTCTCATATTCTCAGTAAGAGTAAACATGGAAAAAATGTAATAAAACATGAACATAATCTTGTAAAACATAAAAACAACTTTTAAAAATCATACCAAGTATACAATACATAAAAATAATGTGTCATGAAATAAATCATGGAAGTTCATACGATATATAGATTAAAAGACACGATCCACATGAAAATAGCATTGGCAGAAAACATAGAATAACAGAAATAACATAAGAATAGAAAATAATTTCCATCTTATCCAATGAAAATTTCCAAGACCATCGTAGTGTAAAACTTCCATTACTGAACTGAGTTCACAACTCGTTCTAGCCCTGTATTACTGATCATTGTTCTAATTACCATTCCATCACTATTTTACTGAACCGATGTTACTTACCCTTCCCGCCCTATATTACTGAACCGAGATCATTTCCTATTCCATTCATATATATATTATGAGATATAATTTTTTACCAAATTCATTGGAGTGAGATATAGGTCTCACCTATCACATAATGAGAACCATACATATGTGTCGCATAATAACATAATTAATTAATAATAGTATAACCCAATGAAATAGATGAGATTCTTAAAAATCATTTAACCATAACATAATCCATTTAAAAAATTGATCTCATAAATAGAATTCCATCATAAACATAATCAAAACATAGGAGTAACAAGGATAGTAAAATGTAATCTTTGATGGAAAATAATTTTTATAGATCACATGAAATTGAATTTGGAATAAAATATCCTTTATTCTATGAAAAATATTTATTTTAAATGATGTGTAACTTTAGAAGAAAATATTTTATTGGAAAATAACCTTGGAATTTTTTAGGTATGCATCATGGAAAAAAGGGATTATGAAAGCATAAAATAAGTTCATGATTTATATGTTAAAAAGAACACATTTGTCTCATACTTTTATTGAAAAAGTCAAGAAGTTCTTCATTTGAAAAAAGAATGAAATATTCATTTCCAATCATGTAATAAACAGTCATAAACGGGTAAAAATAAATTAGTCATCCATAGCAGAATAGAAATTTTTTTATCATTACATTTTTAGAAAACAAGGGCATGGGTGATAAATATACCCCACTAAATGAATATATATATATAATATCTCAGATAATAATGAGATTGGGAAATAATCTCTTACCTTGGGTTTGGGTTCCTTCATACGTGTCTAAACCTCATATATAAGGGTTTAAATAATGTTATTACCATTTTTTTAGAACCATATAGATATTAATGATATCATATGTTATTACATTATCACCATTTTAATAATATTTCATTATTAGTCATCTTTTGGAGTTATTTGGTAAATGTTTTTTTGTATAAATCAGAGTTATTGATCATGGGATTTCATTATATCATTTATAGAATGATAATATTAAATATATACCGTATTTATTCCTTATATATATTTATAGAATCACAATTTAAATGATATTATGGGTAATGAATCACATCGCATTTTAGAGATGGTAGGTCAAATGTAATCATGAGCGACACTATCATTCCATTAATTATGAAATGGTATATAGTGGATGTTATATATATTATTCAGGAATAAACATCATATTATAATCATAATATATAGTCCTTATTTCCAGCATTACACCCATCCAAGAAAATTGTTGATAAAAACATATTACACCACGTTGTATATATGGTAGGACGTACATACACATGCATAGTGATTTCATTTTTGTTAGGGTATATAGAAGGTGGGATAGATTTTATTATTACCCATATTAAAATCTCATAATATAAGTGATACTGGATTAATTACATTATAATACAAATATATTATGAAGAGGAAGTAGGAGAATAAATAAGTTAGAAAGATTCAGTGGAAGAGATTCCCTCCTTTTTGACAGGCTCCCTCTAGATCTCCCCTTAAAGTCACTAGATTTAGCCTTTTGAAAATATAAAAAACTATATAATGTAACAATGGATGTTAAAAATTGAAATGTTACAGGTATTTCTAATCACTAATGCTCAATGTGTAGTGAATTAATAATGGAGAAAGGGCCCTTTTATAATTTAGTTGAGGGGGATATTTTAGAATCTCTAAAAATATAAATTTATAATAAAATAAAACCACATCCAAAAACAGTAAGAATGTAATATCTTCAAAGATGAGAATTGATGTGGATGTAATGTAATGAAAAATTAAATTTTACCTTTCCTTCACCCAATTTAAACCATATCATTTTAATTAACCCTTAATTGTTCTATTTTAATTTAAATTAAAGGGAATAAATGTTTCAATATTAAAAGAGTGTAAGTTTTAATTATTTTATGTAAATTAAAACATTATTTTAAAATATTTTATATGTTACACAATATATTATTTATTTTATATTTTAGAAAAATTAATTTTTACATAATTTAATAAAACATTAATTTGACAAAATATCAATAGTTTCAATTTTGAAACTATTCATTTAATGGATTTTTAAAAATATAAAGATAATATTTTAAACTCAAAAAATATATTTAATTTTTCAAATATGTGGTCAATTTCATCTAGAATATATTTTGGTTACATTATTTATCCAAAATTATATTTATTTCAGTATTTTTAATAACATTTATTTGAAATTTCTATTAGTGAATTAATTACTAAATCAGTTTTGTTCAATTAATTAATATAGTTATTCATTTGGTAAAATATAAAAAATTATTATTATTAAAAAAAATCCTCTATAATTTTTAATAATACTTATGGTTGAATATATCTTCTAGACTATCAAACATTAAAAATATTTTTTTTATTAAATCATGAATGTTAAAACATTAACATCACATTAAATAAAATGTTATATGTGTCAAAATATCTTCCATATTGCTCCAAATATTCTCTAACTAGAATATTGGTTGATTATTGTGATATATACTCAAAAATTAAGATTTAGTCCATTTTATAGTCTTTTAATAGTAAATTTAATTTTATTAAGAAAATGTTTACTAATTTTTCATCTATTAAATAATTTATGCATCATAAATGTATAAGATTTTAAGGTATTTATTTAATTCCAAAAAATTAAAAATTATTTACCATTATAATGAAAAACATTTTATTTTGCAAATTAGTATTTATGGCTTAAATTTTCAATTGTGTAATGTTATATTATAATTTATTTATTTATTAAAACTTGAGTTAGACATATTAAACATCACATTAAATAAAATATATAAATTTTACCAATCCTATAAAAATGGTTCCTAAAAGAATAAATTTAAACCTACTATTGATTTAGGTTGAAACACACTCATAGAAGGATATTAGGGCATGTTTTGGATTAATTTACGAATATTTTCTCAATTTCATGATTTACCGTTCTACCCTATTAATAAAAATTAATGAACATACTATTCATAATTCCAATAAAAAAGAGGAACCAACTTACATAATTTGGACCCACTAATTCAAAATATGGAATCATTTTTAAAAAATTAAAAACACATAATTTTTAATAATTAATTTATAATTAATACCACCGCTGGAATGATATAACAAGTTTAAAAAGATAAAACATGCAAAATATTGAAATGTTTTTACATCCAAATTCAATGTAAAATTAATTTCAATGATCGATTTTATATTAACTTATAAAAATAATATCTTTATATAATTTAAAACCATTAAATAATACAATTTAAATATATAAAATATTTCATTTAAATAAGTTGTTTTTAATTAATATATATTACATCTCCATTATTAATCAAATCATGAATGTCATCGAAAAATTAACAAAAAATAATTCAAAGTAAATTTTTAAATCCCAAATAACAAAATAAAATTATTTTTTCATATAGAATATAAAAAGGTTTTCAAAACTAGATTAATAATGGTTTCTCCATCAAAATGCGGCAAAACTACATTTTTGAAAAAATAATTCTTTTATTTGAACAATTAAATCTGTACATATATATTGTCTATGAATCATATAAGAATAATTTTAAACATTATATTGAATATAATACATATATAATTAATTAATAAAATCCATCAACTATGGTTTTATTATTTTATAATCTAACTTAGATGCATAGAAATAGTTTTTCAGGAAAACATTTCCTTTTTTTTACTATTATTTATAATTAATTTCTCTCCAAATTATTTTATGTATGTGTTTAATGAATATTTTCATTCTTAATTTAATACTATTAAAACATTCAATTATAAGGGATAGGTTATAATGAAACATAATAATATTTAGCTATTTTCATAAAGTCAGCCTTTCATGAAATGAAATCTATCAAAACAACTTGAAATTTTGTGTAACATAGGCCAAGAATAGTGATGTGTATACCAGAAGATAATTCATTGTTGTGTGTAGCACAATATTATCAATGTTTAGTTTACTACATGAGACATAAATGAAATTAAAAAAAAATCTCATATAAATATAAGGGTGTTACTTTCTACCCCCCATAAAATGAATATCATCCTCAATATTCATTTGGGTTATAAAAGGAAAAATACATGAATGTTTCATTCAAAGGAACCTACAACACAGAAATGAATAGTAAAAAATCCTTTTAAAAATGAATGTTAGATACATATTAGTTACTCAATGTAACTCATTACTAGGCTTCTTCATTGGAGAACATATGTAATGATTTGGGAAGGATGAAAAGATTAAACAGTCCTAGAGATTAATAAAGATCACTGTTCAAAATAATTTGGGTGATCCAGAGAAAGATAACAATCATAAAACCATAAACTAAAGACGAATGAAAGAGGTCAATGATATAATAAAAAATGATGATAATAATACACACATTATATCATGATTCATTTTCATAATAATGGATAATTTTCATCAGAATATATACTTACATGATTTCATTACAGTATCACCATTGGTTATTACTTAAAAAATTCCACTACATCTCTTATTTAAGGAAATAAAGTTGAATTTTTTATTCCTTGGGTTTTAGTAGATCTAGAGATCCATAAATAGAATGATGGGTAATTCCATCAGCCTTTATAATAACCAAAAGGTTAGAAAAAGTTATAAAAAATGTATTAGAATACCTATATCGAGGTAATACATTAATCTAACAAACATCATATGATGCTTAATTTTTACTTTCCCTGAATGGGTAACCTTACATGCCTTCTAAAAGATGATTATACAAAATGTTAGAAATATGTGAAATAAATCAGCTTAACATTTGTCTCACATATCTCATAAGGTAGTTCATGGAAATCACATTTAAAAAATCTGAATACCGTAGTCATTTATTCACATAAAATATGGAAGTTACCTCAATTAAGAAACATAGTATTGAAAACAAGGATGTTTAATTATTCTTAAGTCCAAATAGCGGTAAACAACATCTATTATATCATAAATAATTTTTAAAAAAATTCATAATTAGTTCTATTGAATTCATTTTTTTCTAATTTTCTTATTCATATATAATATATATTTATCCAAATATCATTTTCTCAACATCATTCTAATATTACGGTTTATCCATCCCATACATTGTCTTCCAGAAAATTCTGAATCAAATTTCATGGTTAGGAGTACCACTCAACATATAATCTTAAATAGATATAGAAAAACCACAGTGGACAAATACATACATATTTCATTATTCCATAATTTTATAATGTGAATTTACATCATTATTCTATAATCCCATTACATAAACACTCAATCATTCCACTATTTATTTTTTATACTCTATAACTCCAATAGTGATTGCATGAGATTTTCCCTTATATTAATCATTAAGTGGTTAATAAAGTTGATCATAATCAATAGCCCTTCTGTCAGGTCATTGGTTTTCATAATGAACCATTTCCTTGAACTTGTGGCATTGAAGTTTGGAAGGTGATTTTTGTTTTGCCTATTATATATTCACATCATTATCTATCTTTTTCAAATAAAGTATGAAGTCAATTACCTGATAACTTCCTTTCCTACACATGAAAAATTTACAATTCCACTTCAAGTAGTCTCCACCATTCTTCTTTACAAACCATGATCATAAGGAAGAACTCATCTTATTTTGATCATTATTTCGATATTTATACGTTAAATCAATATTCAAATTATTTTACAAACCATGAGATTGAAATTTAACACCAAATTCCATTTATACCTTGATAGAACTATAAAAAATATCATTATTGCCACTAATTTTTCATATGAATAACTCAAATCAAAGCTATAGTTTTTTGACAATTAAGAATCGATCAACCTTAATTTCATTTGGATGATAATTTCAGAATCATAACTTTATTGTCTTCTATATTTTTTCACATATGTACCAATAGATTCATTGTACATTTTAATAAGATATATGAACTCCATTCCCATATTTTTACAAATAATATGAATAATGTCCTCGTTAAAAATTAATTTCTTGATCTCATTCCATCCCATGGATTAAATTTCATATTGCAGCCTCATATTCATACTTAGATTCTAGCACTAATCTACTTCTCCTTCTAAATGATAAACAATCCAAATAAGGTTTTAATTTTCCAAACATTTAATGATATAAAATATATTTTCCTTGGTACTAATTCATTTTTTAGCAAAAATTGGATCAGAAGATACGCTGAATGAAGATGGGTGTTGCCTCATGATAGACAGAATATAATTTTCCCCCCTTCTCTACACATTTTGAAATCAAGGATGATTCATATCATGAAAAATCTAGGTGAGGATAGCAATGAGATTTTTCATTCCACCTCCCATATCACTCAGATGATCAAAATGACATACATTTCATGGTCCACCACAATTACCATTAACGTGGTTTCATTGGGTTCCTGACATTCACTATAACAAAAAGAATATTATATAAAATCGTTATCATAATGATGAACCACATTATCATAAAAAGTCAATTATAGTATGTCTAGATTATTAAACCATAGTTAATCTATGAATCCTTATTCTTATTCTTTTAGACATCCCAAAAAATATACTTAGTAATATTTTTATGGATCTCATTATAGTTTTCACATCATAGTTTCCAATGGTAATATAAACTATCACACTGATACAAAATTTAGAGACCAGAGCTAGATATATATATGGAAATTAAATTTCATTTATGTAATATATAATAAATTACACAAATATATTACCAAAGTCCATAATACTTTAGTGTTTTTCTGAAACATGGGCCACATTCTTCTAATTTGATGAATGAGCATCACGATCTCCCATAAATATCTTCCCATTTAGTTATGACACCTAAAACCATTATTTATATCCTTAGGAAAATAAAACATAAGAAAAGGGTGAGCTCAAATACTCAGTACGGGTAAATAAGGAATGTATCATACAAAACATGAATATAATAATATAACAACATAAATATTACTTTGAAAATCATACAATGTATAACATATATCAAAATTATGATCCATAAAATAAATATTGTAATTTCATAAGGAATAAATCAAAAATGGAACATGATAATTGAGAAAATAGAATTGGTAAGAAACATGGAATTGTGAAAAACACATAAGAATAGTTAATAATTTCTAAATTAGACTAGGCTCATTTACAATACCATTATATTAGAGAAATTTCTCTACTGAACCAATTTTACACCTCGTTTCAATCCTTTATTTCTGATCTAGGTTTAATTACCCTTACATTTTGATATTAATGAATCAGGTTCGCTTTCCATTTCATACCTATATTTCTAAACCAATAACATTTAATGATCCAGTACTATTTAGGTCATGATATATAAATCATTACCAAATGAATTATAAGGATATATAAGTCCCACTCATCACCTAATAAAAACAGTTTATATGTGCACCACAATATGATAAATCAATCATTATATAATAACCCTAGGAATAAATTATTTTTCTTAAAATCATTCCACCATAAACTATTCCATAAAAAAAATATTTCATACATATAATTCCTTCATAAACATAATATAACACAAGGAATAATAGTTCTAGTTAAATTTCATCAAATATAGAGGGTAATTTTATAGAACACCTGAAAATAATTCTTGAGGAAAATATTCATTGTTCATTAAAAACATTTTCTTTTCATAAAATGTCATGAATATTTAAATGAAAATAATTTCATGTAAAATAACCCTAAAATATTGTCAGGGATGCTTCATGGAAAAAATTAATTATGAATTCATAAAAATCACATAATGTTGTATAAGTTGATGTATAGAAATATTCTCAAACAATTTGTCAGAAAAGTAATAAAGTACCTCATTTTCAATGTTAAATATAGATTCCATTACCACCATTTCTTAAAAAGTCAAAAATATTAAAAAAAACCTTCAATATCAGTATGAAAATATAAGACTTCTTATGATTTTTTTATAAAATATGTACATGGGGGATAAATATTTCCCAAGTAAATACTTACATATATATAATCTATGATAATAAAGATATTTCAAAATTATCTCTAACCGTATGTCTGGGATACTTCATATATTTCCAAAAAACATAATAATGGTTTAGATAATGTAATTAACTTATTCCATAAAAATATTTTTATTCATTATATCATATGTGATTATATTATCACATGTTTAATGGTATTCATTATTATTCAAATTTCAGGAATTATTTGATGAATGTTTTGTCATATAAATCCAAGTTATTATTAATGGGATTTCTTTATATCAGTTATATAATGATAATAATTAATTATATATATCATACTTATTTAATTATTAAAAATTTATATAATCATGATTTAAATGATATCTTTAATAACAATGTGTATCGTGTCGTGGAGATGGTAGGTCGTACATAAGAATGATCCACACTATTATTCCCTTAATTATGAAATGTTATTGAAGTGGATGTTATATATATTATTTAGAAATAAATATTTTTTATAATCATTATATATAGTTATTATTTCCATCATTACCCTCGTCCATGTGAAGAGGTAAAGAAAATAGATTACACCATGGCCTATATACGGTAGGCTGTATGTACAAATGTGTGGTGATTTTCTTTCATAGGATGGATATAATGTGGGTTATGGATATTCCACAATCAAAAAAACATCTCATAATACAGTTTATACATTATTTATTACTTAATAATTAAAAAAACTCAGGAAAAGGAAGTAGATAAAGAAATAACTTACAAAAGAATCGGTAGAGGAGATTACATTGTTTCAATGAACTCACTCTAGATATCCTATTAATGGTACAAGAGTTATCCTATTGTGAATATGAACACATATAGAATGTTCATAGGTAATTTTATAATAGAAATTGTGAGTTTATTTATGAACTGGTAGAATCAATGAGTTGTGAAGAAATGAAGGAGGGGGATCCCTTTTATAATTGAGGCGAGGTTCACTTTTTGGAATCTTGAAAAATATTTATTTATAATAAAATAAAATAACATACAAAAACCTCCAAAATGAATTATATTTAGCATAATATGATACAAGATTTTAATATCATTATCCAATAAAATTTAGACAAGTTTTACATCTATTTACACATTATCATTATAAAATAATTATTTTATATTTTTAAAAATAATTTATGATTTCAAAATAATTAAATAATACATTATATTTAGAAAATATCAATAATGAAATTTTTTACTCTATTTATTTAATAGATTTTTAAAATATCAAGATAAAATTTAATCCTAGCTAAAATATATTTTATTATCTACATTTGTTCGTGGTAAAAAATAAAATTATTTGGATATATTATTTATCACAAATTATATTTTATTTTCTCTTTTTAATAACATTACATTGATATTTCTATTAATAAAATAATTACTACATCTGTTTTGTGTAATTATATATTTTTAATATTTGTTTTGTAAAAAATAATAATAAAATACAATAAAGAGGATAAATCACCTTTATTTCGTAATAATACTTATTGTATAATATATCTCCTTGAAACTCCAACATTCCTAATGATATATTTATTAAAACATGAATGTGACAACTTTAACATCACTGTAAATAAAATATTATAAGTGTCATAATCATTTCAATATGTCTCATGATTGTAAATAAATCATCTTATGGATGATTATTGTTGATATATACTCACAAAATAATATCTTCTGAAGTGTTTTGGTCTTTTTATTGTTATTATAATTTTAATAAAAAAATTTGTTTTATTTTTCATAAATTAAATAATTTCTACATCGTCAATGTATATTATTTTATGTTAATTACTTAATTACTAAAAATTAAAAATAAACATACGACTTGGCTTTTTTATAACCTATCATTAAAAATTATATATTTATTAAAATTTGAGTAAGACATATTTAACATTTCATTAACCAAAATATATTAATTGTACTACTATCATCCAAGTGGCTTAAAAAGGGTATCATCTTTAGAAAATTATGATTTAGTATTATACACACTCATCAAACGGTATTAAGACAATTGTTAGGGTAATTTTATCATATTATTTTTCCCATAATTATTTAATTAACCTTTTTACCTTATTAATAAAAATTGTCGAAGATACAATTCATAATTAAAAAAAGACCCTATTTATATAATTTGGACCAACTAATTCCAAATAAGGTAAATTATTAATAACATTAAAACATAGATGTTTTATTAATTGATTTGAAATTAATCCTATTGTCAGAATGAGATAACAATTTTTAAAAGTTTAAAGATGCAAAATATTATAACACGTCTTCATCTAAATTCAATGTAAATATAATTCCAATGTCAAAAATTGTATTAAATGATAAAAATATAATCTATTTTAACTTATAAAACAATAAATAATATATCTTAACCATATATAATACTTCGATGACATAAGTTGTTTTCGATTAAAATAAATACACTTTAACTATTCATCAAAACAAGATAATTATCAGAAAAATATAAAAATTCATCTAGTATAGTTTTTTATCCTTCTTCCAATGAAGAATATTATTTTATCACATAGATGATAAAAATGTGTTAAAACTATATTTAAAATGTTTGTTCCATTGAATAGTGGAATACCGTGTATTTTTAAATAATCATTTTATCTGAAAATAGAATTTTTTCTTATATCATGCCTAGAAAACCTAAAAGAAGATTTTTTTAAATTATATTGAATATATTAAATATATATTTCATTAATAAAATCCATCAAAATTTATTCTATTATTTTATATACTCACTTATTTTCATTTAAATAGTTATTCAAAAAAACATTTCTTTTTATTTAAGAAGGGTTTTTTTTATTTATAATAATTTTCTCACTAAATATTTTTATATACATGTATAAATAATATTTTCATAATTAATTATGTATTGTTCATACATTCTATTATAAATTCTATGATATAAGTTAATATAATAATATTTAGTTCTTTTTCATAAACTCGGACTCACCCGAAATGGATTCAATCAAAAGAGCATAAAATTATATATAACAAAATCCAAGAATAGTGTTGAATATAATGCAAGCCCTACTGAGGATTCATGTATCACAAGTGTATCTTGGTGTATCATAATAAACAATATATAAAAGAAATTATAAAGTATCTATCTAATGAAAATCTTCTGGTGTACAATTCTAGTGCTAGGCAGACCATGGATGTGATTCCAAAATCTGATGGAATGAATTAACTAAGAATGTGTGATGGATTTAGTGTCAATGTGAGATTCATATTTCCATTATGTAGTTAGTGAATTATTTTCAATGATGTGGATGGTAATGATGTAGACATTGTGGAATTATTATTAGAAGGTGTATTGACCATTATAGGTTCTTGCCTATGTATACCTGAATGAATGACACTGTGGTCAAAAGATAATACTCTATGATCCATCATGTGTTCATACGTATGTTTTTTGTGGCTTGAAGAATCTATCCATTCACCTAAACCCTCAGATCACATCAAATCTCAGTGGATAAATGAATTACATATATTAGGATGTTTCATTACTTTAGTATACAATTATCCACATTATCTTATATAAAATACATGAAACTAATGTATTCCTTTAAGGTTTATATGAGGATATTGTGTTATGGGAAATGGTTGAGGTTGTTACTGTATCGTTCTTTTTAGAACCTCCTACACTCTTGATGTTTAAAAATTTTATTCTTCTTGTAATAGAATAAATAACCCTAGACATGTAAATCTAAGAAATAATAGGTTTTTTTCCATCTATACTTGTAGGTCAACCAGGGAGCCTTGCCCAGATTAGGGAATAGATCCTGACAGGGGGTTGGATCAATATTCTCTCATCTAGTCGGTTGCATGTGGTGAGGTAGTTCTTGACTGTTTTTTACTGGGCGTGGCAGAGCATGGTAGTTATATTTTTCTTATTGAGTTTCATTATTAATGGGGCTAGTAAATCTAGTGGTTTTTGGGCCGCTACCTATATCGTGGTGGCTACATTTTCTTTGGATGTTCTTCTTAGAGGAGCTAGAAGATATGAGAGTCAAGACTGTTAGTACTACAATAAGGATTTTTTAGATAATGATTCTTTTCAAAAATACTGCAAACTACTTTTAATTTTTTGGGGGATTATTGTAGGGACAATCATAGACTTGAAATTCCACAAAAATATCATTAGTATATTCTCTTGATTCAGTGGGATTTAATGAGAGGAGATGAATCCTTTCCATATAGAAATAAAATCTAGGTTTTTCTCCTAAGGATGTTGTTTGAAATTGAAGTTGTCATTAATACTTATTTCTCATGTACTGGAGTGTAACATTTAGAGGACTTAACATTGAATTTCATCCCATCTAGCGATGGAACCTATATGATGCTAAATTTACCATAATAATGGCGTCACATCCAATGTTTGGATGAAACATCAATGTTTTGTAGCCTCCTTCTCCTCTGTAGTTCCCCACATAGGTCATCACCATGATATGAAGATGAAAAAATGATTCAATTGGTTGCCTTCTATATTGAACTAGGAAATTCTTGGATTCCAAAACACAATTTCTCCCCAATTATCATCCAGCCATCTCAGGTACGACATCCATCAGGTGGGATCACAACACGCTGTGTCTCTAGGGCCCCAAGTAATTTAGTTAAGGAATATATCAAATCTTATTAGTGAGGATATTTGTCTGGAGGGGCTTCATGAAAAAAAATTAATTGACATGATTATCAACTCAATATGTAGGTTCAAAATCATATAGAGTGACATGATTTAGATCTCGAGGAAGATAATTACACTACTTTAGATGATTTAGTGAATCATATTATTGGATAATTTGGTAAAATAATTCCTCAAATATCTATGGATATGAATGATTAAAAATTTCAATATGGGGAAAATTCATAATGATGACTTACTACCCACCTGTAGTAGTTGTGGGATCCCATCAGAATGCACAATATTATGGGATCCATTTAGCCGAGAAAATAGTGATGATCCCATTATTCTCTTTTATCTGCTAGAACAAGGAGGCTACCATAGGCCCTAACTCTATTTTGGCAGAAATTTAAATGGATTCAATGCTAAACATACTTATTACAGTAATCAATATTCTAATTTACAATCAATGTTACATCATCGGTGGATCTTTGGGGCCATGTGAATGCCTTTTTTTATGGGTTCGTAAACATGTATGAGGGTATATCTAGAATAAAATTTCCCCTGGGGTAATATCTTTCCTTAAAAGCATTTAATATGTCCCTTTATTCATGTGTATCATTTGACCATTCATTTTTACAGTAACAATGCCCACAAGATAATTGTCATCGTCAACTAATATATTAGTCTATCGAAGGATCAGGTTGTAGAAAATAATAACATAATATCACCACCCCTGATATTCACATCCAAAGAAACCTCTTATATAATATTGTGAACAACTATTAAGCTCTTGATGCAATGATGTTGGTTGGCCTAACAATAGCTGGGAAAATCAGGATGTTGAACCATTGGGATTCAATTCAACACAACCCTTCTTCACTGCTGATCTATATCATTGACAAGACCATGGATTCCTTGATAATACTAATGATTATAATATAGGTATTGTGTCATTTCCATGTTCTATTGCTGTAAACAAACAAATTGGTCCACAGTGAGTTACTTTGGGATGTATATGTTCATATATTTAGGTGGAAAAATGCTACAGACAACTAGTCAGCTGTAAGAACCTCCCATATTCCCTATGTCTCGGATCCTTGTTCTTGGTCAACTCATGGAATGATCAGTGCTCGATGAAATTTGGGTGCTAGAACTCATGTGGATCATTTCTATAGAGGGTTGATACGTAGAGGATCCATGATGCAAGTTAGTTGTGCACTGCACACTAGTACGCCCCCCAGGGGTTGTTCCAATCACATCATCACTTATTTGAACGAAGGTTTTGGGGGGATAGCATGTGTGTAACACCACTAAGTTGATTGAATCCTAGTTATAATAGCAGCTATAATGGATGTCCCTCCTCCCCCGATGAGGGAGGGACCCCTGACGTTCGGCAGGAACATAAAGCCATATTTCCATCATTTCTCTAATCCCGACTTTCTGCCCCATTTCCAAAGGTTTCGCTGATTCCTAATGTTTCAGACCTCAAAGATGGCCATCTGAATCTACATATTTTGTCTTTAGTGTTCATTGAAACCACAACCCTTCTGAATCTCACCCTAGTGGCTCGGTTTAGGTAGAGGAGGCCCTCAGTTGACTCCTTCAACAGGTTTGTGTGACTCTCAAGGGATCTTCATGAGAGGGAGACCATGTGGTTTTTTATGATAATCAGTACAATATGATTCATTTCGCATGAAAGGAGGATCTCATCCAAGCCTGGTAGAGTGGCCCTCAGATCTGTGATGGTTTTTTAGTCTTCATATTTAGGTGGTCGTTTGATTTCCATATGAACCGCGACCCTCTTTCTGAGACAGTTTGGGTATGTATTCCCAATCTCCCTTTTCCATTTAAAAATACACATATTAACAAGATAATTGGAAACCTAGTCGGTAATATTTTATTCACTAATAGTCGTACATAGGCCATTTGTCATCCTGTAAATACACATGTTTGTGTGAAAGTGGATTTGTCTAGATCTCCATTTGATTTCGTCTGGATTTCAATTGGTGAGGATTACCAATGTAAACAACATGTGGTGTATGAAAACTAGAATGAATTATGCTCTTCCTACAAGGGCCTAGCTTATCCTATAGAGGCCTGTAGTCGAGGTTCATCAATGATGACAGGTAGGGGAAAGGGCATAGAATTCTCTTCTGTGTTCAACAAACCAGGACATTCGATGGAATTATGTCGACAAGGTTTCTAATCCAGGGGAAGGCCAGAGGATGACGACAATGATAAGACCGCATAGGGTTGTTCGAAGGATGGTTTGAACCAATCATTCAAAGGTAATGTGGGGAGATATCGAGGACCATAGTGGTCATGTACAGAGGAGGAGGAACAATCAAAATGTGGGCCAGACGTTTGTAGTGCAGTGTCTAAGGGGAAGTCTGATGATGATCGGTTTGGGAATGGTTTGTTCAAAAATCAATATGCTGGTGTTGGAGGTGTTATATACGCTGAGGAAGAAACAATATGGACAATATAAGGGTGGAAATATGGTTTTTCAGGTGGTCACTGTAATGGCTAGCTGGAATATGGATCAAAAACAGGATGGAGAGATGGAGGCTATGGTAGTTTTGGTGGATGAGGATCCAAGGATGGAAAGCAATGATAAGGGCAACAAGAGTACGGGGAGGAAGGGGATGGAAATTTTTGAACCAGTTCCAATCAGTGGTATGGAAGGTGTTCCTTAACTAGTTATAAACTCAGTTTTTTGTGTAACAGGTTTGACACCCTCTCAGCGGATGATATTGTTTCATATTCTAATTTTTTAGTAGAGGGAGAATGGTCTGTTATGGAGGTGGCCAAGGAGCTCAATCATGGGCACTCTGATGATGATGATCCAAACCTGAAGAGAAAATGTGGATCCATGAGGATGAAGGGGAGGATTTACTATTCATATCTTCCCCCACATTTGCAGAATCTATCGTCAAAGAAGGAAACCGATAAGAGGATTGTTACGGGGACCTAGAGCCACAAGAAGATTAGGGATCAAGGTGACCCCTTGATTCTTCTTCTATCTTCTGAAGGGGATGAGAACAAACAGTTCTTGTTTCTCAATGCATCTAAGGGAGATGGAAATAAGATGACGGGAAGATCACTGGAGGTGTCTCTCAATGAAGAGAAATATGACCAGATTCACAAACAATACTTAATCCTGGTATGAGGTTTCAACAATCGGAAGCTATGTATTGAAGAGTACATTTTGGTCTGGAACCAGCTAGTGTCTAGGTTTGAGAAGATTTTGATGGATGTACATGACATACATATTACATCCATATCAAGTAAATTATTCAGGGATACAAAATTGGGTGATATCTATTTTTTTTAATCACCATGTTTATTTTTGTGGTAATGTGGTTGGTTAGAAAGGATTGTTTGAGCATGCTTTTTTAGGATTGGATCTTCACGCTATTTGTTTTGTTGTGATGTTTTCATTCCAGCATACTACTTGGACCTTCTCCATAAGGGGATCAGATAATGAAGCCTTCACCATTACTGGACTTTTTTATCTAGATGCTTGAGAGGGCATGGATTCTCCATCGGTTTCGTGCACATGCACTTATGGATGGGACTTATTTGCGAAGGGTCATGTTTTTGTGAAGTCCTGATGTCATGATATATTTTCTGTAGTGGGGAAGACCCTTTGGGGTTTTCTGGTATTGTATCTATTTTGGGTTTTTTTGGTTGTATTGTTGTTTTATGGTTTCTCACTTTTCCTTTAAAATGTGTTTTTTAAAATAAAAAAAATAAAATTTCATTAAATTGGATGGTGTATTAACCACTTCCACATGTGAGAGGGAATCAACAGTCACTTGAGGCTGAACAGGGGTTCACCATCTAGAGGAGTCATCCTGGTCTATAAAAGCTCTCATACATATTATTTATAGGTATTGATGATCTAAAATGGTGATGATGGATATGTCATCATCGTGAGCCGCTTGAATGGGACCAAAACATCCTCCACATGCATGTACACGAGGATGGATCTTGGGATCCATTGATCGTTATATTATGGGATTATGAAATTAAGTTGTTGAGATCCTTCCATATACTGTAGTAGTCAAGCTGGAAAGACAATCATGAATCCATATTATTCCTCAAAATCATACAGGTTGACAAGGTCAATGAAGACTGGGCATTCCCCACATTTCACCTTTGATAGTGAGTATTCATCCATTACCACATGATAGTTCTTCTAGACATGTTAATTCATTGTCATGGGGTGGAACTCTGATATGGTTTGTTGGATCATGAGGAATAGATTCATGCTACTTGAAATGGACACAGGGTGGACCTTCTTTTAAAAAAATATGAGTATGGTGAAGACCACCAATCTAGTTATGGAGTGGGGAGGACCACCACTCTAATTAGTGGGAAAATGTAGAAGAACTCCACTGTAACTATTTAACGATGGTGTAGATCCCCCTCATTCATTTTTGATTGGTAAAGGGAAACCTCCACCCTGTTTCTTATTATTATGGGTGGGCCATTAATGACTATCTATAATTCCCATGCTTGGAAGAGAAGAACTAACCTTCCAATGATGTGACTGGGGTCTAAATCCCAATCGTGAAATGATGGATCATTGTTCAGTAGTTACAGGTATCTTGTGGGATATTGTGCTGGTTGATGGGGCCACCAGATTTATAGAGGAAAATTACCCTTTTTAGGAATCTCCTGACCCTATCCAAAGTATTGGTGTTTGGTTCCTCAGACTAGAGCTTGTGGAAAATGGTTAGATATCTCATTTTTCACAATTTAATGGTCTGATTATTTTGGGATTCAATGTAGCCTATTGGGTGACATACTTGGATACACCCATGTAGTAGTTGTGGTTAAGGAGACATGATCATCTAACACCTCTTCAAAGTAGCGGATTGATTCATCATATCACTCTTGTGAGAGAAATCCAATGTGATTTCTTTTGGAATGAGGGTTGTTTCCAATGGAAATTTCATTGGGGAACCGGTGTTGGCGAAGAGTAGATGCCTCCACGTAATGGATGTCCATTTCTATTGTGGTAATGAACCATTCATGATCATACTATAGCAGAAGGGAATCAATTACTATTCATTTTTATAATCATTTATAGTGTAACAAGGAGTTTATTCATATTATATTAAGTAACAACATAATACATGGAGGGGTTGGAGTTTTGTGGGGTCTCCACATTATTATTTCTCCTTCTCAATTTTTTAAGAGGGTTGGGTTATGGATTTCCTTATATTTGAATCCTATAAGGAATATGGATTTATCCATCATTACAGGGACATAGAATGTTATTCCCAATTCCCTATCACCATCCAATCGTTTCATATAGAGAAGGATCAATATTTAAAATGTCACAGACCAGGGACGCCCCATGATAACTGCCCAAATTTAATGTTGAGTTCCATTATATTTCAAAGACAATTTAGTGGTACTCTCTTCAAGATATCTGGATCATGTGACATACTAACCGAAAAATTCCCTGCTCTACTATTCCCCATATTGAGGAGAATATTTTCAGATAATTTTTATGATTTTTTTCTAACACTTTTGTTGTGTCTCGAATGCGAAAATACATGGATACACACATTTGGTTATTCTATTTACAAACACCCAAAAATTACATTGGAGATCATATTTCATCACATTCAATAGGGATGTATTACCCATGATGTAAATTTGATAATGAGACATTAGTTTATCATTCTATGGATTCCAATTTGGAGATAAAAAACAAGTCCAGGTCTCCCTCATATAATAAATTCTTGTTCGGGGAACATATTACTAATGTCATTCATATGTGGACGCTGGGTAATAACATTTCCCATATCATGGAATACTATAATCTTCATGATATGGTACAAACCTTTGGTCTTGAGAGTAGCCATGTTGGGACCACAGGTAATGTCGGGAAATTTGGAATACTTGCCACCTATATTCTTCATCATAAGATGTAATATAATTTTATGATTCAAATAGAACAAAAATGAAGGCATCTTATGTTGATATGGAGGTAAAGATTTCAGAGGATTAAGTATTATGAGGATTTCTTCCTTAGGAATTCTGCATTTATGCATGGGGTAGTAATTTGGGTTTAGTCACAATTTCTACATCATGTGGAGAAGTATCCTGATGTCTGGTTTAGAAAGATAAGTGTACAAGTTAATATAATGTGCTGAAAGGAATGTTGGAATATAATTCCCCTGGTGGGAAACCTGATAATTTGGAACAAGATGCCTCAAGGAGGCTGATATATGAGGTGTGTCCCTTTGAGGGAAGATATCACACCTAGTTGGATTGAAGAGAATGCCCAATTAAGTAGATCCATAATTGATGAATCCAAATTCCACTTAATTTTTATTTGGAATTTTGATATCCGAAAGGGAAAACTTATGTTTACCAGTTGTTGGGATTCCCCTTGATGTGGACCTAGAAGTTTGATCAGAACACCCTTTGAGGTGGATTGTGGATGTGCATCCCTAGTATGTAGAACCTATGTTTGCTATTGGTTGTATCGAGCCTAAAATAGGCATCCTACTTATAATGTTTATAAGACAAGCATCAAGACTAACATAGTGAGTTTTTTTAGTTTACTGTATTATGACATGATCGATCATAGTATTTTAACACCATGAATTAAGGATTCTTCTATCATAGTATGAGATATAATAAGGAATGGAACATGGCTTATTCATTAAAGATCTATATCACATAAGGACTTATCATGGTTGGAATGGTTTGAGGATTATTAATTTAGTTTCTTATAGGATATCATTTCATATTAGTTGATCATGGGGACTCCCATGGGTAGGAGGTATGGGGGTCATCCCATTTCATTCACACATGGAGCATCTTATTCATATTTCATAGAGTAAGAATACAGTTTTATGTCAATTGATGAGGAAATTGTCCTTTATTTTAATTTCTACAACTTGGTCATGGAACTAGAATGAATTAAGTACTGTGGATCAGATGTTGGTGTAATCCCTTCTTACATCTTGTCTAACATAACCACCAATCCTGTTTCTTTTGGTGGTTCATGGTTTTGGATCTTTGACAGAGGTGTTGTCAATCATGTGGTCCATGTTAGAGTCCCCATGTATATAAGAAAACAAGGGCATAGTGATAATTAATAAAAGAAAATTTTATATGGGAAGAATGATCCACACCAGGGCTGTTGTGGGAAGAAACGTTGGTTGGTGGAAGTGGTCGCATGGGGACTCAAGGTGCAACTAAACCAATTCTAGTTTCATATGGGCCCTGGGTGCTCAGTCTTTTTGAAAGAGGTTCAGCTGATTGAAGAATCCTTGGAGAGGTCCATGAGAGATGTTTCGCAATGATTAGACATATTTGAGGATGGGAAATACAAATCATAGGATCCTCATATTGGTCAGGAGGTCCAAAAAGGACCATTCATTGTGAAGCATTCTAATCTTACCTCAATGTGATGTCCCAATTCATACATAGTGTGATTAATTATGGATTAATGCATAGTGAATACTGAAGTTTGATATGAGGCATTTTTTCCTTCATGAATAGACTAGGCCTTTGGTAAAGGCATATCCACCATAGTTGGAAGATTTCAATAACACATAGGAGGATGATTCAAGAATCATGGAAAAATTGGATGATCTATTTGGTCTTTGGTTGGTGAAGCTCATAGGTTTGAGAATTGGGAACGAATTAGGAAACAAAATTGTCAGGAACTATTCATAAAATTCAGACTATATTAGGTATTTATTAGAAAGTGGTTTTCAAAATATTTTGGTCCCTCATGATAAATGATGTTGTTCATTAATTGGACCAGCTCCATGAGTCTGTTTATTTATTTCATGAATACACTATCAATACATCTCATGTTCCCAATGTGACCAGTGATTCCAAATGTCACTAAATAGTTGTACCATCATGTCTTGACACATTAATGAAGGATAATCTTTCATATGGATAATTTAGAGATCTATCTATTTTTAGAAAAGGAGAGCATCATGAAACAAATACATTATAATGATTTGGTCCGTTTAGGATAATATTTTTTTCAAACATTCATGAGTTCCACAAAAATTCCAATATCATGTGTGTTTCATAAAAAAAATTCACTCTAAAACAATAGTGAATAGTGTCCCATAATAATATTGGCCTAATCCATATTTGATTTCTGTATACCTCATGAGAAAAAAAATATTTTCCTAAGGTATTCGAGGGAGATAGGTCCCACCCATTACCTTATGAAGGCCATACATATGTATGACATCAAATCATTAAACATTCTACATACTATAGACCATGAAAAGAAATTGTTTTATTGAAAATTTCTCCAATATTATAACCTCCGTAAAATAAAAATGTTTCCTAAAAATTTTATCATTTTATAATAGAATAACATATGGAAACATATGCGGGTTTCCAAAGAATTTTGTCTTGATATAAACCGCAGATGAAAAATGGGTTTCATAAAAATCTTTTAATATTAAACATAAACTATTTATAGAAATAATAATAATATTAATCTCAGATTATATTCCCATTAATTCATGTGTAACATAAAATTATTTCATCTTATATGTAAAAATGTTTTGAAAGACTACATAAAATATTTTTTATGGGTATAACCTTTCAACATTGGAAACAAATTTAAAATAAAATAAAATTCCTTTTCATGGAAGATGAAATTAAAATTAAAATATTTATAATTTATAAAACAAAATGTTCCCTTTAATTTTTCATTGAATAATTATTATAAAATCATCAAATAATGGAGTGCTCATGGTTGTGGATGATTCCATATATTTGATAAAACAAGTGATTCATTTAATATGGTTTGTTTAAGCCAAAAAATCCTTGTATAAAAAATGATAAGAAGATTCCATTTAAAAAATATGTTAAAATGTGTATCATGGTTATAAATTTCATAAACATATATAATAATATATTTTTTTAAATACATATATAAATCATGGTGTTGGATGAAAACATATTTGGGATGGAAACAATAAATAACGTTTTATTTTCACAAAAATGTTATTTGGAACTCTTGAGTACATAAGGATTGAAAATTTATTGGAAAACATTTATTCTCAAGACATAACATGGGAAGAATAAATTTTTTTATTTTCTTTAGAGATAAATCATTGGATTTCATTATGGAATATTAATCATAATCATTTCGAATAAACTATATAATGGTAATATAAAGTCTTACCAAAATGGTAACTTTTGAATCATAATCCACATGAAATAATAATATTATAAATGTATACTAAATTTCCTTTCAATAATTATGTTCACTTTAAAAAAAGTTAAATTTCTTACTATACTCATCATTAAATAAATTATGTGAATAAAATATCCTATGTCTGAAAGAAGGAATATTGAGAAAAAAATACCTTATAGTTTGATTATGTTTTGAATCATAATCTCCATAAAATAATAACATTAATTGAAACATTAATTATCATTAAATTTTTTATATTAATGATATATAATTTAATTGGGGTTGTATAGATACCATGTAAAAAACAAGCAATGAATATCTAGTAAGTCTCAAAGAAATAAATGCAATAATAAAAATCCATTTCCCTTTATTCTCAATGTCCATCATACACATTTGACCCTAATGTGTAGTATATATAAATTTGTTATACATAATTTAAATAACAATAATAACATGTATGATACCAAATATCATTTTCTTATGGCCTTTAATTAACCATTCATTAAAAATACCTTAAAAATTTACATTTTGGGTCGTTTCCGTTTTGTTTTTCACCATATATGTTGGTTTGGTATATTTAGTCCTTTTATTTTTATCACTTTTATGTAATTTATAGAATTATAACCCTAATATAAGAATAATATATATTAATTTTATATTTAATTTGAGTAATCAATTAATATTAGATATTGAAATTGAACTACACCGTTCATGGGGACGTTAAGTTATATGTAACCATGAATTTTGTTTCCACATTCTAGATATACGGAACGTAGTGAAGGTAAATAAAATTTCACCAGTAAAGTATCATTATAATGTTATAAATATCTTACATATATATATATATATCCCATATATTCATTTAATCTAACCTTATTAATGTCTATATGATAAATTGAATACAAACATCACATCTGTTCGTGAGACTGTAGTTTGTACCACAATTAGCAGCGTTATTATCATCCATCAGGTTGGTAGATAAGAAACTAGAAGTTATATTATAAATCCATACATATTTTTATGTCATATATATCACATTTTTTAACATTATCATTATTACATCATATGTAAAGAGAAATTGAATGAACAATCACATCACCTTGTGAGGTGGTAGTTTATCGTACTCTAGAATGACAATATCCTACCCATAAAAAATAGTATATAAAAATTTATATATTATATCATAAATATATAACATTAATAGTTTTTTATGTCAGAGATATAAATTAAATTCCTCACTAAAAAAATCTATGTGAAGCAGTGAAGGAAAATGAACTATGTCTGTTCATGAGGTGGTTGTCTATTGTACATAGGATCGAGGGTTTCATTAAGAATTTTAGGAATGATGTGGTAGATATAGGTCATTATAATTAATAAAATTATATATTTATATGTATTATAATTTTTTTATATGATAATGGTTAAATACGATTTTAATATTGTGGTATAATTAAAATATAAAACCCCTCCATAAATAACCTTACCATTCTGCAAAAAAAATCATTTGGTTTTCACCAATGTCCTTCCATGATTGTATATTTGAATAAAATAACTTTTGTTATTCTGGAAGGTAGGAATTGATGTTTTTTAGGTATTTTCTGAACTAATTTCATGTGAATGTTTGATTATGAGAGGATATGGTATGGACTTTTAGAAGTTTGGTGAGAGGCACACTTGTAATTTTTAAAAAGAATGAATTTTACCAAAAATTTTTTTATGTTACAAGGATCACATAATAGAAATTTATTGAGAAAAGAAGATATATGGTCTAAATATGTCAAAAAATGGGTGTTAAAAATGTTTCTATTTCATTTTCCCCTTTATCATTTAGGTTTAACCCCTGGTATACACCTTTTTACATTAATCACATTAATTAATTTTAAGGGTTTTATATAAACATTATGCTAAAAAATTATGTTTATCATATTAAATATTAATATTATTTTAATTAAAAATATGGAATAAATTTTTTGAAACAAAATTCATATAATTTAAAAATTATAATACAAAATTAATCGTATAGATGTGATTAAGAACCAGGTTTTTGAAGAGAAAATGTTCCAAAGTTTAAACGGTTTTCATATCAAAATTCAAATTGAATATTTTTTCCAATGAACTATAATTGATTAAAATAATTAAATTTTATGTAATTTTAAATTTAAATCCATATTTAAATATATTTTTTAAGGGCATTAAAATAAAATAATAATATTAATTGAAATGAGTATTTTTCACTATTTATTGAAAAGCATATCTTTTTAAAAAGGTACAAAAAATAAACCCTAAGTTAAGTTATATATTAAGATTATAAAAAAGAATTATATTTTATAAAAATAATTCTTTAATGTTTCAAAAATTAAATTTATAATAAATTTGGAAAAATATTAAAAAACATCTTCTTTGGAAGACATTATTTTTAAGTGTAAAACTGGATTTGTTAGTATCTTAATCATATCGTACATATTGTAAGATTGTATAAACAATTCAGTGAATATATAATTTTTTTAATATATTAATATAATTGAATAAAAGTATCAAATTACATTTATTATGATAAAATAACTTTTACATATTACAGTACTATATTTGCTAAAATCAAAAAAAAATAATTACATGAAAATTATAATTTTATTCGTTAACCAATTTCCACCATAATCTAAATTTTTTTCAAAAAATTAAGTGTTATCAATTTGAATTTTTCATTAATGAATTATTGAAATAAAAATATATTGGTTTACATGAATACTTAATATGACATTAATATATTTATCCTAATTTTGGACATCAGGCATGAAAAAATGGCCATCACATGTTACTAAATAACACAACATGATTAAATTAGCACATTTACTAAATAGAATACCATAAGGCTACACCAAAATATTTCTGACCAATTATGAATAATAAATATTTTAATGATTTGATGTCATATTATTACACAATAATCATAAAATAGTTATAATAACTTATATGGTTTCATAAAAATATTTATATACCGTAATCACATATAATATAAGGTAAGAATAAAACCATATATACTCTCAATAGTTATTTCCCCTTTTATTCCCTAAATATCAATCAATGCATTATAGAAACATTTCCATTGTAATTCTAGGTTCACACATTCACCATTAATTGATCATATATTTATTCATAATATCAAAAGAAATTTAATTATTATACAATATATGTAAATAAATATAATAAAATAATAGAATCATATCATGTTCCATTAAATGATAAATAATAAAATTTTCATAGGTTGGATTCATAAAAAATCAATGCTAAATTTACAACTATAGAGTTCATGAAGTATCAAGATTAACATCAGTTATTGTAATGGAATAAGGTTTCTTTTTCTTCCTTTCACTTTAGATACTATTATGTATTATCATCATCATTAATCCTTCTAATTGGAAATTAATTCTTAATATTTAAATGATCCATGAATATGAATAATTTGATTGTGGGAGGAGAATTTTATTGAGATATATCTCCATAAAATTCATTTATGGGCCTAATTACATTTTTTTCACCTATATTTTTACTTATATTTAGGCCTCCCAATGTTAAAACACCATATCTATATTCTGAGAAATCCATCCGAGTCCCATGTACCACATTTATTATACGTATAAAGATGAAATTTTTCTTTGCTCTATGTTACTTATCATTGGATATATCTTCAAAACCCATCATCCTTTACTTATCATTGTAATTGTGAGGGTATGAAGCATTGGTTTCCACTTTGAGAACAAATAAATTTATTTCTTCATAGCTTCTAAAGCTCGTAGTTGATGGTTCCCATACTAAGTTTAGTTTTAATCCATGGAATAACTGAGAACCAATAGATTAAATTTGGATGATAATACCAAAAGATTAACTCACAACCATTTTATATTTTTCCTCATAGGTACCAAAAGACTCATAATCATTCTTCTTAAGAATAGAGAATTCTACTACTTTTTTGTATTAATATTAAGAGGAAAATAATTATTGGCAAACAATCTCTAAAACTCATCCCACTCTATATAATTAATTCTGTATCCCTGTCCCATTTTCTAATTAATTTTCCACCGTTGATCTGTGTCTCCTTCCTAATGGTAAATAACAAAAAAAATCATGTTAAAGAAAATTATCATTGGAAAATTTCTTTGGCACTGCCCTTATCCAGCCCTCATAGACTAGTGAATTAGTAATTAAAATAAAATATGTTGTGTGTTCCCTAAATAGTGATTAAAAATAATTATATGTCCTTGGGTCATTTGAAACCTCATCATGGTTCATGTATTTAAAAAGTTTTGTGAGCATAGTAATAAGTTTTCGTACCTTAGACCCAACAACATTTGGTTTCTAAAATATAAAATAAATTAATTGTCCATCACAATTATCTATAAAAATGTTCATTATCGTTCCATCCATTTTCTAAAAAAGTCAATTATGTAAGAAACACAAATCAAAGGGAGAAGTCATATAATCTTAAAAACACCTTTATAGAATATCTAAATGAAGACACATTATTTTAATTCAATGAAATTTTAGATTATCCTTGGTCATTCATGATAATTATATAATAAAATCTATTATGATGTTTTGATAAAAAAATAAAAATTTACCAAACCATATTTCCTTATAATGTCAAACCAGGTGTATAGAATGGTTTGATATCATACACCATCACATGATGGGTTCTAGACCAATGTTCCCTTTGGGAGTTATTACCCTAAGGTAAAACTGGTCTAAATCAATAACCAATTTGTTTATCTAGGAATGGATGAATTTTGATGAAAACCTCATAATATATTTCCTTGAAAAACATTAGGAGCTTCTTCTAAATTTATCCTCAAATAGAATATTAGGTTTTTGTTCTCTAATATATTTTTTCCTAAATCTAGTTCCCATTATTTCTACTAAACATTCCTTTGATACCAAATAAAAATACTCAAATATATTATCATAGATACGGTGGTCAAATTATTAAAATGGTTTGTGATAGAATCATTTATCATATTATAGATTATTGTTGTGTGATATTCATTGGAGAAAATTTTGTAACAATTGGTTTAAATGTGAGAGAAATGTATATTAAATTAATGAGAAGGAAATTTAATGGAAACTAGGGATGATAAATTAGTACCAAAGTTGAAATTTTCATACTCATTATTCCTCTTACCATTGGTCTGTAAATTATTTACAATGGGTCTTGGGAATTTATGCATTATTTTCCCTTCATTCAATGATAACTCTTAAATACATGATGTATATGTAGGCCTTGATTCATCTTTATTCACATCCCAAAAGATCAAACATTTTTATAGTCCTCGTACACCAGATATACACATCAATCTCTTTTAAATTTTAAAACAGAAAATAAAACATGGAATTTTCATTGAGAAAACCATTATTCCCTTCAGCATATCCCAACATATAAATCATAAATTACATCTTTTAATCCTATGGAAAAGAAACATAAGAATGTGTAAATTTATTTTTCAGTAGAAATATGAATATATTAGAACCTCTCAATCATAAAATTGGAATATCAAGAGTAAAATCTTATGATAATATGATCACAAAATTTAAAAAACATACTTTAGAAAACAATGATTATAATCCAGAGACATGGAATAAAGCATGTATGTTCCTAAGACATGAATCAAAATTAAATTAAAGAACATAATACATGGTTGTATTGCATTGGCATGGGAATGTGGAAAAAATTAATCCAATAAACATACAGAATCGTTTAATTTGAAAAAGGGTCACTCATTAAATTATAGACATGAGATCAAACCCTTGTATATACTTATTTACATGATATAAGTTCCATGAATTACATTGTGAATAAGAAATTATTCTTATTTCTAGCATTATGGACATTGATAGATGTCCATTCATAATAGTATGAACGTGAAATTTGGAATACACATTAACATATAGACATCACTTCCACTATAGAAAAGGATAACTTATAAGGTTATCATAGTAGAATTGGTTCACTAACCAACTAATATTTTTAGCCAAGGTTCACTCCCATGTAAATTATAGTGGAAAAGACCGTTACTGAACTAGGTTAACTATCCATTAAAATCCCCTCTAACATATGTGACGTAAATGATTATCTAATTCATTTGAGTGAGATATGGACCCCACATATCGCATAATGAAAATCATACAAATGTTTTTCACAAATAATATAAATGTCATCATATCAAAACAAATGAAAAGAACTAGATTTCATAAATATTACATAATATCATATATTATTGAAAATATATAGGGTTCATAATAATTTCATCACATCATAACCCATGTAATATGATTCTGGTTTCATAATAATTTCATCATGTTATAACACATATAATAGAACTGGGTTTTATAAAAATCATTTAATTATAGAAATAAACAATTTAGGGAAAGGGTAAGCATGGTATCCCATGATCATATCATTAGTAATTCTGGAGCAACATAAATCGATTTAATCATTTATTGAAAGGGACTTTTTATTATACCATAAATAATTTATTCAAAATGATAACATTTATACTTTTAAATTAGTTTTTTAAAAAATAAAAAATCATTTTCATTTAAAATAATGATAAAATAAAAAATATTAAAGAATAAATATTCATTGAGAAAATATTAAAAAATTATTATATACTTTTAAAATATTTTAGTGGTCATGTTTCTGAAATATTCCTTAAATGTTGTAAAAACAAATATTCATTTCACGTTGTTTGTAGAAGTTTAATGAGCCTTGTTTAATAAATGACAAGAATATTCAATTTAACATTTTTTAAATTATGACATCGGTTAAATTGTTTTTATGAAATTCTAGGATAATATTAGAACTCCTTTTAAAATTATATTCATAAAATGTTTTACTAGAAGAAATTATATTTTTGACAGATGAAAAAAATAAAGTCAAACTTTCACAGACAAATAATTTTAATCTATTGAGTACATAAAAATGGGGAAATGGTGGGAAAATATTTATACTCCTTAAAAACAATATAGGGTAGAAAATAATTAATTTATTTACATATATACACTAATAATGTATCATTATAAGCATAATCATAAAAAATAAAGATAAAAGATTTGATTTTAACATAAACAACTTACCACTTTTGTAGCATTTGAATCATAAAACCCATGAAGGAATAACATACATGGAAGATATTAAATATCAATAAAATAAATCGACTAATAATATATCATGTTTAAGGATGTACTATTCAATCATAAATGAATGTAGGTTCTTAACATTACTTATTTCCCAAAGAAGGAAAATTCAGTCAAAATCCCTTACTGTTTGTGTAACATTTTAATCATAGGACCTATGAAGGAAAAAAATCAATAATAACATTATTTAATATCAATTTAAGTATATTCATGGTATTTAATATATTAGGTAATATATATACACCATAGAAAACAAAATTGTGTAATATATTGCATATCTGTCGTAAATGTAAAAGCGAGACTAGAAATTTACTTACATTAAGTCTCGATGTCCTTCACACATTTTAAAACCTAATTTATAAAAAAATGATATTATGATAAATATATTACTGAATTGAATTATATATATAACAATATATTATTTACTAATGACTGTTCATTACCCGTTGATTATCAATTCCTTGTTAAAGTTACTTTTCAAGTATGAATCACTTTTTTTTACAGATGTTTTAGTTTGGAATTTTAATTAATTTAAATTGATCATGGTTAAAGGATTTACATAAGTTTAAAATTTATATTAAACCCATATATATTCATTATATATGTAAATATATTAATCCATTAATGATTGATATATACAATGAACTACATTGTTCATGCAGATGTTATATGATACGTATGTATAAATGTTTCTTCTATTATCTCGATGGACAGAAAATGAGAAAGTTAAATAATATATCACCCTTATAGAGTCATTATAATTTCATATATATTATATTATATATATATATATATATATATTGATTTAACCTATCCTTAAAATCAACCTTGTAAAATAGAAATCGAAAGACACATTATATCGGTACGTGATGTGGTTGTCCACAGTACTCATGAGTTACGTTAATGTTAACCATCAGGTATGAATGAAAGAATATATAAGGGATATTATATATCCATAATTATTTTTTTAGTATATATTACATATTTTTATTTACTTTATACTTATTACTTCTTATGTTAACCGTATGTGAATTATGAATCACATCATTTTGTAAGGTGGTAGTCCACCATAAAAATGAGCGATATTATTATATCTCTTGAGAAAATGGATTGTAATAAAAGAATATGTGATATAATAATTATAGAATTATAAAAACTTTTTACATATAATAAATTTACCATAAATTCACCAATATAGCAATCATAGAGAAGTAGTAATGGGAAAAACATCATCCGTTAGAGAGGTGGTAGTCCTCCATACACACGATTGATGATTACTTGTCAACTTTCAGGGAAGATGATATTGATATAGGCCAGAAACATAATAGATACAAATATAATTATATTTAAAAAAATACGTTTTCTATAATATATTTATGAAATATAAACCAAAGTAGTTGGAGGAAGATGTAACATAAAAATGCTCATTGATGAATGGTCCCATTCTTTATGAAACATCTATTGAATTAAACCAAAGGCCTTTAGTGGTTATATAGAAGAATATAAAATATTATAGTATTATGGAAAATAAGTTGATAAAATATTCTTTTAGTTAACTTAGAAACCAAAGAGTTTATAAATAGTGATGTGGAAATGATTTGTGGGATCATTTTATATTTTAGGTGAGTAGGACACATGTAATTTTTGGAAAGAATGAATTCCACCAATGTATTTTCACATATAATGGATACAATAATGGAAATTTTTTAATACTATAAGGTATAAGTATAACATATGTGTCTAACTAATTTTTTGAAGATTTTTTTAGTTACTGTAACCACTATCTTTATATATTAACGATGGCTAACTTTTTTTTACCTCAATCATAGTAATTATTTTTAACTATTTTCAGTAATCATTGTGGGAAAAAATTTAATTGAATTCATTATCTAATATATGTTATTATTAATTAAAAATAATATTCCACTTTTTTGAATTCAATTCACTTATGTTAAAAAAACTACTTAAAACTAATCTTCCAGACGCGGTGGGAAAATGGGTTTTTAAAGAGAAAATCTTCAAAATACAAAAATGGTTTTATTTCAAAATTTTATTTTTAAATGATTAAATTTACCTATAATATATTTAAATAATTTAATTTATTTAACTTTTATATGAAAAATAAAACAAATTTTATATTTTTAAAATCAATAATAGATATAAAAATTCTAAATAAAAAATGGTATTTTCAAAATTCATTGAAAAACCTGTCTTTCCAAAAAAATTTCAAAAATGCATCCTAAGATAATTTCAATATTATGAGTTATAAATTTATATTTATATTCTCAAATTAATAAACTAGATCTTTTTAAAATAAATTTTGAAAGAAGTGACCAACATTCGAAACAAATCTTTTTTAGAATATCACACATTCTTACCTAAAAAATTGGATATTTTCTTATTATAATTCTTTCAAACCATTCAGATGAATTTAAAAACATTTTATTGAATATATAGTAATTAGTATTTATTAATTTTTTTACTAAAATAATCTAATTTTATTTTATTAATATAATGTGCCTTTTTTCACATAGAAAAATATATTTATTAAAACAATTACTTTATATGAAATTTATTTTTATTTGTCATTGATAATTAATTTATAATAAATAAATTTCATTATACACATATTTATCAACAAATTAATTTAATAATTTAGATAATCCTATTAGTACCTTCCATTACAATTGTTACAAGATAATTATTATACTAAATATTATTATTAATTGTTAATTGATTTTCTGCAAAACATTGTTTTGCATGTTGTGAAAGAAAAACTCATTATTGCACGTAATAAAAGATATTGAACATTGTAAATTAATTTTAAAAAAATCATAAAATCTACGGATTTGGAAACTTTTTTAGTAAATTTATGAAGAATAATCGATTGTTATTTTATCGATATTATGATCTATTAATATTCAATTTTAGTTCTTTAGTCTTGAGATGTTCATCTTGAATACTAATCATTTTGGAAAAATCTTTTATTGTTATAAAAGCTAATAATATGTGAAATTATACTTTTCAATCATGTATATTTCCTTATGGTTTTATTTTTTATGGAAAATGGATCCCCAACTCTTTTATAGGGACCTTAAAATAATATGTTATCATATGACCTCGATGTCTGATGAATCAAATGGTATCTTAACTTATCAAAGACGTGTGGTTTTTTTGTTATTCACTTTAATTTAATACATGATCTCTATCAATCACTATAATTATTTATTATTTCCTTATATACTCATATCATCACATCCCACCAATGTTCTCCCATATGGAAACCAAGTTATCTGATTATTCTATATTAAATTTATACCTACCATTCTCTATTATCAAGAGGATGGTTTATAAACCCCTATAATGATGTGGTATTTAAAGAAGGGTTTTTTTAAAGGTCGAACCCTTGATTATATACTATCCTCTATTAAAATGATATTAGTTAAACATGACAATTATTACCTTATATATATGACTTTGAGTAAGAATATGACTGACTAAATAACTAAAATAAATTTGATTACAAAAGTATTAAATAAATTCAATTTTTTTATATTTAGTATAAATAAAATATGATTATATTGAATGAAAAAAAAATATTTTTAGAAAAAATATATTTTTAAAAAAAGTGGTTTAGTCGTGCTTTTCATCCAAAAATTATAATTAATATTTTATAATTTTATAAAAAATATTTCAAAAATAGAACATCATTTTTTTAATCATCATGTCAATTCATCTTAGAGATATTTTTTAGGATTTTCTGAAAATATTTACTTTTTGGAGAAGAGTGGCGAATGATTTTTTTTAAACAACCTTTTTATTTGAATTATTTATAAAGAAAAATAAATTTTATGTTTTCTAATTTAACATTATTTAATATATATTAAAATATATTTATTTTTTATTCGAATAAATTTTTATAGAATTTAAAGATATAAACTTCTATACTTTTGGAATATTTTCGTTCGAAAAACTATTTTTCCCCCAAATGCGAGTTTAATTTTAAAATATATACTTTCCACTTATATGAATTTAATTAGTAAAATTGGAATCCATATTTTAAATCATCATTATTTATCTTATCTAATAATGTCAAATATATTTTTGAACATAATGAAGAGTGAAAAAAAATCATTACCATGGTTATGATTGAAACCTATTTACTAAGGGGTTATACTAAATTAGATGAGGACCAAAATGACCTAAAACAAATCCAATTACTAATTTATAGTAGTATTTAGATATTATATCTCATATGGTTTTATAGTGACACATGTTGGTGTCTTTTGGCATGTGAAAAATTTGGGAAATACATTTTCTTTTAAAATATAACATTTTGTCATCTCCCCCACTTATAAAAGAAATCCATATCCTCTACACGTCACATTTACAAAACTAATATTGTTTTCTTATATGTCCTTCCCAAATATCTTTAATAAATCCCTCTCGTCATTTGATAGGAAATATTTTCATTAGAAAGCCCACCTATGAACGATTTTGATATAATCACAATGGGGCACTCTAAAGAAGAAGTTAAATTCTTAATGTGCATGTTTATTTTACTTCATTTTCACAACCAAAGGAATCATCTTCAACCTTAATAATATAATAAATATATTATATAATTTATAGTTATTATTTATGTTGTTAATTTAATAACCAATATGCATATCTATTTCCATAAAAAGTAAAAATAAACCTTTGATTCTATGTATTTTGGAATACATCTCCATGAATAGATGTAATTCATTTCTATCACAATCATTTAAGGTTAAATATAATTTGGTTTTTAACATATTTATATATTAATTATTAAGTTATTTTCTTTTTTAATTATTATATCATATACACCATCTTACATTCTATTCCATGGGGGGACAGGATAATATCACTCATGTGTATGGTGCAATACCACATCGTTAAGCGATGTTATTTTTTTTACAATTTACATGGAAGGTTGTGTGGATATAGTTAATGAATATATATAAATCTTTTGACAAAAAAATTACTATATAAAAATAATATCACATTTCACTTCATGACTTCTATTATTTTGGAAAATGATAATGTCTCTCGTGTGTATATGTAGACTATCACCTCCACATAGCAATGTGAATTTTTTTTATTTTAATTATACATGGATGTTAATAAGGATTTATTAGAATAATATAATTTCTATTTATAACATTATAATGATTCTTTAAATGATAATTATTATTAATTTTAGTTTTTTCTAAATCATTTGAGAAAATGGAAACAATGTTTTTAGGTACGTATATCCTACAATCTCAATGAATGGTGTAATGAATTTTATATCATTAACATTTACGGATCACACTAAATACATATATAAGAAATATATATGATATTTATATCATTTTGTACATTAAATATATGATTTAACAGTTATAAATGTATAAATATAGAAAATAAAAAATCTATACATACATTATATTTACTGTTGTTGTTACCCAAATTGTGATTTTAATGAGGAATTTTTAATAAACAAGCCATAAAATGTTGTAAATAATACATATTTTTAATGATATATATATATATATTTATTTAAAATATTTTGAATAATTTTATTCTTATTTTAATTTAGGTCCAAATGTACATGATAGACTTCAAGCCTGATGTAAGGGTTTCTCAGATCACTTTTACTTTCATTAGATGTATTCTATATTTACCTCTTAAATTTTTATGTGTTGTATATATATATATATATATATATATCCCATTTTGATATTTTATATTATTAATTACTTTATATTAAGGGTATTTAATGTTTTATTTCATGTTATATTGTTTATGGATATTATGATTCATAAATTACCAAAGTTTTAATTAATTATGTTTTAGACTCGTATTTTATTTGGATTTATTATTATTATATTTTTGATGATAAAATGTTGTTATATAACTATCAATAAACTGATTAATTTTATCTTACTATGATTATTCATGATATATTCATGTAACATTACCATTTATCTTTTCCCTATTAATAAAAATTATAAAAAAATATTTTTAATAAAATATGAATTCAATTTTCTCTTCACTCGAAAATCTGTTTCTTCAAAAATAATATATTGTTTAAACTGATTCATATATTTTTTTTAAATTTATTAAAATTATTTATTAATGAAAATTTTAACCATGAATTTATCTTTCTGAAATATTTCATATGGTATCATCCTATAAATTTTTAATAATGGTCATTTAAACATTGTTAAAAATTGATACGAATATTTGTATTAACATGTCTGACATAAACAATATTTCCCAAAGTCATTACCACTAAATGTTTGAAAAATTTATTTATATTTTTCATATTTTATTTTCAATGTGAAATATTGTTACAATAAGTTTTTAATTTTTTGTTTTGTAAAGTGATTTTCAAATAGTAAAGTTTATTTATTCATATAATGATTTTAGTTTTCTCTTTATGTAATTTCTATTCTTTAACAATGAAATACCTTATTGTACTTATTATACTATTTGGAATTGTTGTAATGATTATATCCTAATTATTTCATAACATGGTTTAGGATCAGTTTGACTATGAATGTGCTTGTTTGATGCCATTCATCTTAATCGTGATATTTTTTTGTATATAGTTATTGATTGGTGAAAATATTGTCATTCATATACAAGTATTTTATTAAAAATAATCCCATTGATTATTCCTCACCCCGTTAATATAAGAAATGTATTATACATAAGAATAAAAAATCATGGATCTCTTTATCTCACATATGATGTATTAATAGGTCTCATGATAAAAATAATCCACTTTCATTGGTCAAGGACACACCTATTAATGAAAACTGTCCTAGCATGAGGACTTAATGGTATAGATATCATGGAAAAATTACATTACGGAATGTTTTATATATCCATAATTATACATTACATCATTATGAAATTAGTTATGAATTTCCATGTGATTATTTGATCAGTTAAAATTTTAATGGAGTATATTCAAGCACGTTTAATTATGTATGAGTCATTATTAGACAATTATTTATTCCTGGTATTTTTAAATTATGTTCAATTAATTGATTAAATTTAATGGGTTTTAGTTATTTTCCTTCCCAAATATTATTATGACTTATTTATTCATGATGGATTATACTTTATGAATACCTTTACTGGTCATTTGATATTACCTATTTCTTATGCTTTATTTCCCCTGGGACACTGATATGTGTTTTAGGATTCATTTTCAGAATACTATAAGGGGAATAATGGACTTCTTAAAGAAAACACTAGGTTTTATTTAATGATATCTATATAAATTATACTAATTTATGTATCTATTTTTCTAATACAATTATTATATTTTGATCTTTGATATTTGATCACTAATATCATGCAATTATATAATAAATCAAGAACTATATCTAAACTACTATGGTTAGGGCCTTTTATAAATATGATTTTGAAACCAATTTACTTTTCAAATGATTTTATAAGACATGTTGGTAAATGTTTTATGAAACCAATTCTTTTCCACATTTTTTTCTATGAATAAAAACTGATATGTTTACGGAACCCATTTATTTTCATGGTATATGATATGATGATTTTTAGGTTGTATGGAACAAAATATTATGGGTTTCATTATGTTATGGATATGACCTATATCCCCATCCAATTAAATTGATAAATATTTACACCTCATGAGATAAAATTGCATGGAGTGGAGAGTGAACCATGTTCTGTAAGGGGAATTGTCAACTATGATTGTTTTAGGCATTAACCACGAATACCATGATTGTTTGGGTTGAGAACCATTGCACATAAATATTTTTTAAAATGATACATGTCAAATAAGGAAAATATTTTATATTGATGTTTGTATAAGAAAAATCAATACTAATTTAATTTTATCAAGCCTTTTTTTCTTTTATTCATTTATGATTCATGTCTTATGTAATACCAACAATTATGAATTGACTCATGTTTATGATCTATTATATGAAGGATATAGGTTTCAAATGTTATTAACATTTTCTAATACAATAATTATCATGTTATGTAGATATTCCCCATGTATACCCTTATAAATAATCTTAGTTCAACATTTCAAATGTTTCATTTCCCCATGTTATAAAGAATGGTTTTAATTAGGTTATGTGTATGATGTTTACTACATGGAGAAATATTTTTGGGTGATACTGATTATTTTCAATTAAATAATAATTTTTCTCATCTAGTCTCAAAAGGAACTAAACCTAGATGGTCATCAAGAATTTTTTTTTTCAAATGTGTTGAATATTCAACAATTAAAATGAAATATCTATGTATGAAACTCATATATCATTGAACATAGAATATATTATGCTTTAAAGATAATGAAAACTCTATAATATGTTTTAATAATTAATTTTTTGATGTGAAGTTATCCATGAGGAATCATTTTATATTCATCAAAGATCCTATAAGGATCCATGATGATATCATAATTTGAGTATTAATGAATTGGATGGATTCTTGAAGAGAAATAGAAGGACATTCTTAGATATAGGGGAGACACTTCATGATGATTCCAAAAAAATGTCCAATGTTTGAACCGTGGAAGTTAGTGTATTAGATGAAAACAACCAAATGGTTTATCCAAACACTATGCTATAGGAATGCAAGGCTGATATGTGGAGAAGTGGGTAAAAATGGGATATTATAGGTGACCACTCCTATAGTGATTTTTGTTTGGTTAGGAAAACAGGGAAATCAGTTTTCACAAGCACATATATAAATCCATGTAGAGGGATTACACTACATTTATTGTTGGCCATGCACTTTATGTTTTATTATTTAATGTCTAAATTTCACCTAATGATTTCTATAATATTTATGAATCACTTGATGGTTATATATAGAGACCTCTTGGATTCTCCCTTAACTTGTAAATCCTTTTCACCATTTCTAAAACATTAGTGTCTCCAATTTTAAATTACCCCTAATGTTATAATTTTTTATTAATACTATATTTTTTAATCTTGAGTGAAATATTATTAAAATATATTCTCATTCCCATTATTTTTAATTTACTCATAGATGTTCTTTATATTGTTTTATGATAATTCATATTATACTAAAACTATATTCTTTTGGAAAAAACCTCAATCTTCATCATATTTCATCTATATTGGATCTCAAAACCTTTAAAGTAAATGGCTCTTGATTAAATTCCATAATCATTATAATTAATGGGATTATTCCCTTTTTGGATTCTATCCATGCCACTTAAAAATATTGTGTCAATTATAATTCTAGATTCTTTCCACAACCTGTAATAAAATGATGTTTTGGAATATTTTCTACCACCAATTCCAAGGTACTAATATATAAAATCCACTAGAGATTAGAGTTTTAGACATAGGTTATCTTCTACATCTATTGTTAATCATACTTAAAAATATTTTTCCCTTATTTACATTAGAAAATTTCTTCTAATCAGTTATTTAATTCATAAATATTCATAATCACATATTTTAAAAATCACTATTTATGTTATTCCTCAACATTTATAATGATATATTGTTATAAAATTGTTATTTCAACCTTTTAAATTTTATCTATCCACTAAAATTTTTAAAATTTTCAATAATCATTCAAAAACTAGTTTTTAGTCTTGAATGGTTCTTTATTACCTTATTTATTAAAGGTATATTCACCCCCCTTGTTCCATTTTTTCAACTCTAATACAAATTTGGTACTAAATATTTTATCCAATTTTTTTTTACTTTGCTTTCAAAATTATTCAATGCTTATTTAATTTGCAAAACCAATAAATGACTTTTTGAGGAAATGTAATTTTTCATATTTCTTTTTTAAACACCCATCGTTCCCCCGAGGGACACTATATGGGGCATCCCCTATTTTAATTGTAAAAATTATAGGTATTAGGAAATTTTAATGTTTCATTTATTTATATATATTCCTTATCCCATGTAAAAATTTTCTATTTAGGGTTATATATCTACTAATAAAAAATTTTTAATCGACCCCTCATGATATATTTTCTTTACGAATATAATGGTAATTAATAAATTCCTTCTAATATTTTTTAGATAAAAAATATTTTAACATTATTTAAATATAAGAAATTCATCATCATATTTCATGACATTTATAATTATCTTTTAACAGCCCATTATTTAATGATATATTTCATTTCAAAAAAAATTAATTTTTTCGATGCATTGTGATATAGGTAACATGGAGTCTAGATAAACTATAGTAAAGCATAGACTATAAGATAACTATTAAACTAGATGATTATTTGGAATAAATAAATTATTAAAATATGTATAAAGTTTTTAGATAAATAAAATATACTGACAAATAATTAATCAATATTTAGTACAATCATTATAAACTAAAAATATAAATTTTACCCAAAATATAATGTTTATTTCATGTAATGAAAAATTAATTTAATTATTTTTCTATATTTTTGGAAATATTATCTAGAAAAATATATTATTTTCTAAAATATAATTTCAAAATTATCAAAAATTAATTTTTTTATCAATTTTATAAAAAGATTAACATTTCAATGAATAAAGAACCATACTACTTTTTATTTACTACATTTTAATTTAAAAAATTTAAAAAAATAACTTTTTATTATTCTTTAAATATTGTAATAAGTTCATTTATAAAATTATAATCCGATTTTTTCATTATAATTTACCATTTTTTGTATTTCATTTTACGAAACCTCAATACATTACAAAAAAATGTATAATTACCTTTCATCATATTTTGTGGGATTAATTAGAAATTAAATTATAAAAATTTTATGAAAACAATTGGAAAATTAAATCCTTATTTGGAACCATAATATTCAAATTTTTTATGTGGTACACTTTCATTTTTTTATATTAATAGTAAAAATATAAAAAAAATTATCACTATAGTTAATGGTAGAATTGATTTGTTGGGGATTGGTAAAACCAATATATATGGTTAAAATTTCCACACATAATTTTATAAATCTTATTTTACGGTCATATTAAAACATTATAATATCCAATCATAATATATATGTCCATTTGAAATCATTTTTCTATAGAATAAATTTCTTATATTTTATTCCATTATGAAATTCCAATTATCTATCCAACACATAAAAGGACACCAATCCCTTCTCATAATCACACCACATTGAGAATTATATAACAATAGAACCCAAAGAAATTCTCTTCTATAAATCAATTTTGGAGTTCTTGTGGTTCTTGTCTCCCTAGAAGACTAACCATAGGTTCCCTAATAGGATATTTTATGATTTTCTTTCAATAATGATTTAATCTCCTTAACCATTTACTTTATATTTTAATTTATTCTTTTACCTATGATATATATATATATATATATGATGTTTTTGAAAAAATAATAATTGAATTATAATGAATTTTATAACATTATATTAAGATTATGGAATAACCCATATCCACAGTATATTTCATCATATTGGATGTGAAAGTATTGGTCGAGCGTACTTATGCACTACCACCTCCATGAAGCGATATAATTCATTTTCTATCACCATATTTCATGGATCATTTTTATTATAGGGTAAATGTTTATAGATTATATATATTACATAATTATTATTTTTAGTTATATTATCACATATACCATCTTACATTAAAATCTATTATAAAACAATAGTGTGACTCATGTGTATGAGTGGACTAACACCTTCACTAAGCAATTTGATTTGTTTTTTTACATAAATTTCACATGGATGATAATGAAGTGTAATTTAATTAATAAATATGTTATTTATCATATAATAAGTATATTCTAAAGGAGAATTATATTTTACCTTTCATTCATTACATCCATTAAAATGTGAAAACAACCATAATGTGTAAGAAACTGATCATCTCTACCAATGGTGAAATTCATTATTTATTTCTATCATTAATGGATGAATCTATGTATTTATATAAGAAATATGTATTTTATTTATATCAGGATTATTATTTTGAATATAATAGAATAATGGTTAATGTTCAATGACCTGAATTACCAAATAGAAATTCAAAAAAAAAATTTAAAACCAGGAAATGATGAGTGTAATATCAAAATATCAATAAAAGGTTGTTCAGATATTCTAAGTGGATCATATATTATAATTTAAGTATTAAAATTACTCTCATGTTGAATAATAATATATTAAAATTCATTATACAAGAGGTTATAATTAATTATATGCAATTGGAACTCAAGGTGATGTTATATGTCTCATATTGTCTTCTTTCGGATATATGTTTCATTAAGCACCTATATTATTTTATGATGTGCATATATAAATGCAAAGAAATTTTATTAATTAAACTATATATATTCATGAAATTACTGTCTCTTTTGATGATGTTATTTCATGGGGGCTACGAATGAAATTTTTCTAAACTTGTAATGGATTTATGTTTTAGTCTTATTTTATTATGATTTATTGAATATTGAAATTCGATTAAAGAAAATTATATGATAAATTACTTATAATTAACATTAATTTTATTATAAAATTTTAATATGTTTAGAAAAAATAATTCCATTCATTTTCCTCCATTGAGGAAATCAAGAGGCCAAAATAAAATTTTTAAAGAAAATTTTCATTAATTTTCACTTCATTGTAAATTCATTTTGTTGTATATAAATGTTCAATAAAAAAGTTCTGAAGAATGATTTTAATATTATCCGTTTATTTCTAAATTTCATTATTAACCCTGAATGGATTTTTAAAATATTGTGTAAAAATAATATTATATCCATTTTCTGAATGAGGTAATTTTGACAATTTACTAAAAAAATTTAAAAATATCTTTTTATCAACATACATGGAATTATTTGAATTTTTCTTCATGAAAAAAAATAAATTACATTAAACTCCATTTAAAATTATCCATTTATATTTTCAAATTCAACATTTCCCTAATATTTTTTAATTTTATATATTTTGAACAATTTATTTCAAAATTAAAATGGTATATTCTCATGAAATATTTCTTATTATATTTTACGGGAATTTACATCTAATATGACTTCCTTTGATGTTACATATTCTTAAATGGTGTTGTGATACAATGAAACCATCCTTATTATTTCTCTATATTGTTTCATATTTTTCTGATAATATATTTATGAATCCCATTTATTTTCCATCGATCATGGTATGATGTAATACTTATAAAAATCCTTTTCTTTCCATGGGTTATGATTTGATTAATATGTTAGGATCTTGCAGAACATATATGAAAGTATTATTATTACATGATTGTTGGTAAAAGAATTATATACCCCTAAAAATATTTTGGTAATGATGGATAACACATTAGTTATAGAGGAATGTAATGGGGAGTTAACCTAGTTCGGTAAGGGACTATGTCCACTATGATAGTCTTTAGAGTGGAATCTGACTTTTATGATGGAATGGGGAGTGATCCCAATAAAAAATGATAGTCTTGGAAATGATCCATTATTGTTAATTAAATTATTTTATAGGATTATGTGTATGCTAAAAATCTATTTCATATGACCGTGTTATGCTATAATGTCATATGTTCATTGATTAATCTATGATTCATATCTTATGAACATCCATGTATTTTGTAATTTCTCAAGATTATGATTTTAATATTCTAGGAGAATGTTCCCAGGACATTATGATTATACTATTCTCATATTTTTATTTACATATCACTTGTTTAGCCTTGCTATGAACTTTATCTCACAAATTATTATGTTTAATTTTCCATTGGTTATAAATATTGACATTGGAGAACATAGTGTGAGATTATGTGGCACTTTTATGAACAAATTGTTTATGTAATCATGATTCGAAAGGAAGTCGAATTATATAAATATAGTTTGGATTATTATAAAATGAAATGAATATAATTATAGTAAGTCGTAATATATATTTATTAAATGTATGGGTGAAACGCATGGCCGATTGTCGCCTATCGACCAGTCAAAGATCTGGTGCTCTGCTAATGTGTATAGCAGCACTCGGGTCGAATCCTGAGCGATGATACTTTGAAATAATCATTTGTTTTTAGTTTATTGTATTTTGATTAGGGGGGTTTGTTTGCAGATCATAATTTAAATGATTTATTGACTATAAGTGATTTAACAAATTGATAAATATTGGGGTGAGTTCATTATTATGGAGTTAAGCTTGTGATATCCTTGAGGTTTTCTTTATATTGCCTTTAAATTAAAACCCACTTCACAAGTTGACATCAATTAGAATTCCTAAGTGTTTAAGCTTTAATCCAATCCTTAACATAACTTAGGTTTCAATTCATTACCATTACTTGTTTATGGTAGTGTATTTTTGGTTCCAATAATCCATGGAATCCACATATTAAACAAAACATGTTATTAATCCATGACATATAAAGTTCAACATACACAATATTAATATAAAGAACATTTGTCGAGAAAATTCTCTCAATCACATAACATAACTAAATTATAACTCACCCAAATTAAAGATTTACCCAACCATTAAAATGATTACTAATCTGGTTAAAATGATTATGGTGATGAATTATAAAGATAATAAAAAGAAAGGGACAAGATAAGAGTAGTGCGCCGAAAACACACACAAACGATGAAGAAAATAAAAAACGGATTTTCGATTGAATGAGGAAGAAAAATAATTGAAGGGGATTAAACTGAATTTAAACTATTTTAAGATCATAAATATTAAATTTTAGAAGGTGGATGATAATAAGAGATATTGAAGAAGAAACATTCATTAAAACAGAATTACAAAAGAAAGGACTTACAAAATTACAAAAGCGAAGAACATGAAAGTAAGTGAAAACAAACAGGGGAGGAAAGGTCTCTCAAGTGAAAACATGAGTATGGAAGGTCCTCGCAAGCCTTTTTCAAGGCTTTGGTCGTGCCAATATGTTATCCCCTCTTCTGAAATGCCAACCCCTCTCAAGGAGAGAAGGAGATAGTATTTATAGACAATTGAGTAGACTGTTTACATTCCAGCAATACCCCTCCACATGGCTCATAGATATGGACATCATGAAAGCCTAATCTCAAAATCCTCTTTCTTAAAAGTTGTAGATATTAATGTTTTCCGACTACTCTCAAAATTTGGACTCATTTGGACTTAAGGATCAAAGGTTATGGCCAGTTGATTAAAATAACTAGACTGTCCATTTCAATCGAGTCTTTTTGATGTCCAGAATGTGAAAGGCTTTTTGAATATGAATATGCCTTCAAATAAGAATAGGTTATTCAAAAGAGTTTTCCACCTATATCTCCTCTTTCTCACTGAGAAATATCAGCTCTATTTTATTCTTAAAGCATGACATATGTCATGAATACTATACTGATTTTATTTCTCGGCCAAAATGGTGGGCTGGACTTCAAATCTTCATTTGGTCCCCCTGTACTTAAATTTGGGCCTTGAAATTTTTATCCAAGATGAAAAGTACTGTCCCCCTAATTATGGTGGAGAGTTAATGTTTTTGGAATTCTAGATTGATCCTAGTAAATCAATCTTCATGGTTGGTCCAGTTTGTTCATAGATTCTTTGGTCTTGTTTGTGAGGACCATATGACCCTACAAATGGCAGAATTGGCTTCAAGTACCTTATAATAAAATGTTTTATATTGAAAGTAAAATACTAAAAAACAAGAATCACACAATTTGGATCAGTATAGTGATATTTATTATTAAAACAATAAATTGACTCTATTGGACTACTTCTAAATATGCTCAAAAATTATACTTAATATTAAAACTTTAATATTTCACACAAATTATGCACATTTCATATAAAATCAGTAAAGGGGGAATATAATAAGTCATGAAAATATTAATAACATCAACTCCCCCGCACTTAGGTTTGTGCATGTCCTCATGTGAAACAAATATAAAACATGAAAAAATCATTTTCACTCACCAACAAATATTAAAGTTTTGTTTTCTCCAATCAGGGGAGGTTCAGACTATTTCTATCATCAAATTTGTATTCCACCACAAGTTGTTACAGAAACAATGTTCCTAAAATATTTTAATTTTTTCATGCTTTAATTTAGAAATGGAAAATGTGGACACTCAAAAACTCACACCTCTCAAGATGATAAAATTCATTTGTGGACGTTAACTCTTTCACTAACCAAAAGTGAAAATCTTAGAGTTCGAAAAGATCTCTCAGCTTCCAATCCCTATATTAAGTGAACAAGAATCAAGAGGTCTTTTTAAGGGGTTTTTCTATGGCTATGGGATGGTAGGAATATAATGTCCAAGAGAGAGAAGAAGATGGTTAAAATACCAACATAGAAAAAGAAATGCACATTTTATTGAAATTAAACATGGAAAGAAATGAAAACACATATTTACAAGGGATTTATTGTGTAATGAAAGAAACAATAGAGGATGAAAATATGAAGGTAATGAGAAGATGGAATATTTACAAAACAAAAAACTTCTCCCAATAATAATATAATGCAAGTATTCTTTTTTTTCTTTTCCAGTTTTTTTCTTTTTTTTGAAAGTTGACCTTGAAACAGATCTCACACTCATATCTCAACCCATGTTTGATCTCCTCACGACACTAATTGTAATAGTTAAAACAAAATCAAAGGTTGAGGAAGAGTGATTTTGGACCTACCCAAGACACAACCCATTTTTTCCATTTTTTTGAATTTTTTTTATTTCGATTTGTTTTTTAATTTCTTTTGAACACTTTTCAATATCATTTGTACAATAAATTCCCAAATACAACTGAATGACAACCTCCCACCCACACTAAAATGGATTCTTTCCCTCAAGCATATGATAATACACCATAAAGTAAGTAAATTATACCCAAAAATGAAATCCATTCCCCCCTAACACTTAGATTTCAAAAACTTATGCAATGAAAAACCATGGTGATATTGGGTGGGATGAGGTATTTGGATTGTAATGTGGCTATCAAAGAAAATGTTTTCATAGGTTCGAAGGGGCTTTCAAAAGGATGATTAATGTAAGGGAAATGGGAGGCTATTTGGATATTGTGATTTTCATGTGGTTCAGAAAATGCCTCTATCATATTAATACACACTAAGGTAGGAAATTCAGCTCGAAGGTCCACAAACTCAAGACTAAAAAATGGGGGTGAAAACACACATTTTGAAAAGATGGCCATAGGTGGACTTGGCATGAAAGCAATTTTTTGTTCTCACGGTTTGGGAAAAGCATTTTCCAAATGAGAAATTGAGAATTCAAAATTTGTTAATTTTGACACAAAATTCCTTATCCAAAGTAATAATGAAAATACAAATTTTTTGAGATGAAAACATGTCTATTAACTCCCCAAAATGGTTGTACAAAATTTCAAAACTTGATTGTGAGTAATCATGACTTATAATTTTTTTGTATTTTTTATGTGATTTTTTTGTTATTTTTTTTGTTTTTTAGGTTTTTATTTTTTTAAAGATACACCCACACAAAAGTGAAAGTGAAAAATAATGGTTTTGATAATGAAAATGGCAAAAAAATGACAGAGAGAGGAAGAAGAAGAAATAGGTAGAGAGAGTAAGAGATTGAGAGAGTTAAAGGGAAAGAGGTTCCCCCTGGTTTGGATTTGGCGGGTCGCCTTCTCCATCTAGTGGTAGGTCGGCTAAAGATGTTGGGGAGCCAGTGGAAGTTAATGTTTTTTCAGGACTTCATGTCCTCTCATGGTGATTCTTTAACTGATGTCCATTAACCGTGAATGTCCTTTTGGAAGAGGGGTGTTGGACTTGCACTGCACCAAATGTGTAAACGTTAGTAATAACAAAAGGACCTTCCCAATGCGAATTAAGCATACCTGGGTGAAGCCGAAATCGAGAATTGAAGATCATTACCTTTTTAACTTCATGAAATACCTTTCTCAGAATGTGTCTGTCATGGAGTACCTTAGCCTTCTCTTTGTACAGATTGGATTTCTCATATGATTCAATTCGATGCTCCTCCAGTTCAGCCAATTGCAACAATCATTCTTCACCAGATTTTTCACAATCCAAATTACAGGTTTTCAAATACCAAAAAGACTTATGTTCGATTTGAACTGGTAAGTGACATGCTTTACCAAAAACTAGCATAAAAGGAGACATCCCAATAGGTGTTTTATAGGCAGTTTGATAAGCCCAAAGGGATTCACCATGTCTCTCAGGCCAGTCTTTTCTGGTGGGCTTAACAATTCTCTCAAGTACCCTTTTCACTTCTCTATTAGATAGTTCATCCATACCATTTGTTTTAGGGTGATATGCATTAGAAGTTTTATGTACAAACCCATTCATTTTCAGAAGAGCTTCCATGGTTCTATTACAGAAATGGGTTCCTAAGTCACTGATCAAGGCATGAGGTGTGCCAAATATATGTAAGATGTGTGTCTTTAGGAACTCACTAACAGTACATGAATCATACATTATAGTGGGTTTGGCTTCGACCCACCTTGAAACATAATCTACTGCAAGAAGAATGTATGAGAATCCATTGGAAGGGGAAATGGTCCCATGAAATCGATGACACAAACATCAAAGATTTCACAAAATATTAAGGGATTTTGGGGAATTTATTTTCTTTTAGAAATTGTGAAAAACTTTTGGCAGGTGGGACAAGATTGAAAGAACTCATGTGAGTCCTTGAAGTGTGAAGGTCAGAAGAATCGAGAGTCTATGACCTTTCGGGATGTCGTTTGTGGTCCAAAGTGTCCACCTCATGGAAGTGAGTAAAAAAATTCTAATATGGATGAATGTTCATATTCTTCAACACATCTCCTAATTACCATGTCAGCCCCAGTTTTCCAATGTTTATTTTCTTTCCAAAAATAGTATTTTGAATCACTTTTCAACTTAATTTTTTGTTCATTTTAAAACTTTTCATAAAAGCACTAGAAACCAAATAATTTAAAATTGGGGCATACCATGGTAACTTTGGAGTGAGAGACTAAAGGTTATCAATGGGGAATTCAAGATCAATGATTTCTGAATGAGATTAATTAGAAATTCTACTCAAGTGATCAGCCACAGGGTTTTCTTTTCATGGTCTATCTTTTATTTCAAAGTCAAATTTTTGGAGGATTAGGATCCATCTTATTATCCTCGGTTTGGAATCACTTTTATTGAGTAGGAAAATTATAGAATAATGGTCTGTGAAGATGAGGATTTTGGCACCTAAGAGATAGGTCCGGAATTTATCTAAGGAAAAAACCACTTCTAGAAGTTCCTTTTCAGTGAAAGTGTAGTGATATTGAGTTTCGTCCAATGTTTTTGAGGCATAATAGATGACATGAGGAATTATTTCTCTTCTTTGACCAAGAACAGCCCCAACCGCTCTATCAGAAGCATCACACATCATCTCAAAGGGCAATGACCAATCTGGGGGTTGGAATATCATGGTATATGTAAGAGAAGTTTTGAGTTCAATGAAGGCACTCTTGAAAACCTCATCAAAATGGAAATAGACATCATTTTGGAGCAAACAAGTGAGTGGCAGAGAAATTTTAATAATGTTATTGATGAATCTCCGATAGAAACCAGCATGATCGAGAAATGAACAGATGTCTCGAACAGAGTTGGGTTCAGGAAGTGATTGGATTATTTCAATTTTGGCAGGATCGACTTCCATACCATCTTTTGAAACTATGTTCCCTAGAACAGTACCATTTGCAACAATAAAGTAAATTTTTTCAAAGTTTAACACAAGGATACACATGACACACATTTGAAGGACTATAGAGAGTGAATGAAAACAAGATTCAAATGACTCACCATAAATGGTGAATTCATCCATGAAGACTTCCATGCAGTGTTCAATGAATTATGAAAAGATACTCATCATACACCTCTAGAATGTTGCAGGACCATTGAAAAGTCGAAAAGGCATTCTTCTATATGAATATGTTCCAAAGGGGCATGTGAATGAATTCTTTTCTTGGTCCTGAGGTGAGATTGGGATTTGAAAATAGATGTTGTATCCATCAAGAAAGCAATAGTGTGACTTTCCGGCCAATATTTCTAGCATTTTATCAAGGAATGGAAGAGGGTAGTGATCTTTTCGGGTTTCAACATTCAATTTCCTATAGTTGATGCACACACACCATTTGTTCTTCACTCGAGTTGTGACTACCTCTCCATGATCATTTGTGACAACATTTATCCCACCCTTGTTATGTACAACTTGAATTGGACTAAGCCATTCACTATCAGAAATTGGGTAGATAATACCATCTTGAAGAAGCTTGGTGATCTCTTCCCTAACAGCCTCAAGGATGAGTGGATTGAGTCTTCTTTGTGGTTGTATAATTGGGTTCGATGACACCTCAAGATGGATGCGACGCATGAAATGGGTAGGATTGATTCCTACTATGTCATCTATGGTCCAAAATAAAGAATTTTTTCCTCTAATACTAGAACAAGTTTGGACTCCTTGGTTTCAGTAAGTGTGGTAGAGATAATGAAAGGATACAAGTGATCATGGAAGTGGAATGCATATTTTAGGTGTGCAGGAAGGTGTTTCAGATTAGTCTCATCTGTTATTTGTGGGGTAGACATCACAGGAATGGATGAAGGGAGTTCAGTTTCTTTAGATTCATTCTCCTTAATACTGTCCAAGGTGGAGTAGTAGATATCAGGGTTGATGTGGGATTCAAGAGAGTTTTCAAGTTCTTCTAGATTAATAGAGACTATGAATGAGTGGTCCCAATCAAATTCACCATTTATAACTTGGTTAATCGTGGTGAAGATTTTACAAGATCCTTTATCATCATAACAGGATGAACATGATGGAATGGGGTTCAATTGACTCTTAGAAATGTCCTCAGAAGGATGGATTGAGAATGTAGAGTGGTTTTCAGATGGGTATCGCATGGCTTGGAAAATGTCAAATTTGACCAGTTGGTCACCGAATTCCATGGATAATATGCCAGAGTGGACATTGATCATGGTTATCGCAGTCATGAGGAATGGTCTTCCAAGAATTAGGGGAGATAGAGAAGAGTTCGTCTCACCTTCCATGTCAAGGACATAGAAATAAGCAGGGGAAGATAAGATCATTGACTCGGACAAGGAAATCCTCAATTATTCCCTCAGGAACAGTTGTGCATCGATTGGCTAACTGAATGAAAACACCCGTTGGGTGCAAGGGACCTAGACCAAAGTTGGACAATATGGATTTGGGCATGATATTAATTGGGGCTCCTAGGTCTATGAGTGCATCATCAAAGTTGGAACTTCCAATTTGGCATGGGACTGTAAAGGTACCTGGATCTCTACACATAATGGGTATGGAATGCTGGGTGGAAACATTTTCAAAGGTCCTAAGTTGCCTCTTGTGGGGGCACAATTCCTTAAGAAACGTGGCATACATAGGAATTTTCTTATGGAATTTATGAGGGGAATGTTGACTTAAACACGTCTACACATGTCGAGCATTCCAGGATCAGGTTCAAAGGACTTCATTGGTTTAGAAACGGCTTGATGAAAAGGAATTGGGTTCCGAAGTGGAATTGAAGTAGGCGAGGGAATAGATTCAGGTTCCTTTTCAAGTTTCTTTTTCTTTTCATTTTCTAGGACAACATTCAAGGGAGGGATATAGGACTTATCTTGAGGCATTGCAATGTGCTTTCCCAATCTAAGGAAATTGCACTTACATTACCCTTGGGGTTGGGTAATGGTTGAGATGGGAGTTGGGAAGAATTTTATTGTTGTTGCTAGCTCAGGTGGGATGCAAGTAGACCTATTTGAGTTTCAATGTTTTTGAAACTAGAACGGGTGATGGTGGCACGATCTTCCACTGCACTTTCCCATGGTTGCTTGGAAGAAGAGGCTTCTCCCAGATTGGGATTACCTTGATTTTGGTTATTGGGAAATCGATTGTATTGGTTTTGGAATTGGGAAGGATCACTAAGATAATGGAATCCATGAGGAGGATTGTTCCTTTGAGGTTGAGGAACAAAAGGATAAGGTTGATGGAAGCTGCCACCACCTTGACCATATTGGAATTGGTTTGGGTTTTGAGAAGCTAATTGAGGGGGATGAGAGACGGTATTACCGTACCTCAATCCTTGGTTAATGTTAGAGGAGAAGGGCTCAGAGTGAGGTTGGTTGAAGTTTCTAACAAACTGACCTGACAGTTGAGGATTGGTGTTCTGCTGAGCATATGCTGCATTGAGATCCATTGGTCCAGATGAATTGGATTGATCTTCTTGAAGTTGTGGACAAGTGTCAGTTGGATGAGATGGAGAGTTGCAGATTCCACAGTTTTTGATTGGTCTAGGAAACATTGATTACGGAGAAGACGAGGATGGAGATTTGGTAGCCACAACTAGCTGTCGTACAAGACCTGTATGTTCACTCATCCACTCGGTCATTTTGTTCGGCTCAATAGATTGATTATCTTGGGCTTGTTTGACTTGAGCATGAGCTCGAGTATGGAATTGTTGTATGTTTGTAGCCATGTTACTTATGAGATCTCTTGCATCTGCAGGAGTTTTATCTACCAGAGCACCACCACTTGCGGCATCAAAGAGAGTTCGCTCCATAGACAATAACCCCTCATAGAAGTATTGGATCAAGAGTTGGTCAGGGATTTGATGATGTGGGCAGGTTTCCACAATCTTTTTGAACCTCTCCCAGTACTAATGGAGTGATTCACTTGGGAACTAATGAATACCACTTATTTCCATTCGGATAGAAGCAGTATGAGAAGCAGGAAAGAATTTCTCTAAGAATAGTCACTTCATGTCATTCCATGTAGTTATGGAACCAGGAGGTAGGTAGTAGAGCCATGACTTAGCAGTGTCATCTAGGGAAAAAGAGAATGCTCAGAGTTAGATTTGTTCTTCAGAAACCCCTTGAGGCTTCATGGTAGAGAACACTACATGGAAGTCTTTTAAGTAGAGATGTGGATCCTCACTGGCTAGCCCGTGGAAATGAGGGATAAGTTGAATCAAACCCGATTTGAGTACAAAGTCAGCCTCTATATTTGGATATTGAATACCAAGAGGTTGGTAATTCATATCAGGGGAAGTGAGTACTTTAAGTGTTTGTTCCCTAGGATTGGCCATATCTAATTCAATTGGTTGGACAAGGACTGGTTCTTGAATTATTTGATTATCTCTTATATTCCTCCTAAGATGGCGAAGTGTTCGCTCAATTTCAGGGTCAAACAAATCTGATGTATTGTTTGGAAGGCTACGGGGCATTTAGGGAGATTTTAGAACAAAGAGGAAGATGGGTTTTTCTTTTTATTTTTTTCAGTTTATGATTTTTATGAAAAGACTAGTTTTTCTTTGTGATTTTGTTTCAATTTTTCTAAATTTTTTTTTGTTTTTTGACAATAACCAGAAAATAATGACTACTTAAAGTACCATCCTTTTCAATGACGCCATTTGAATCACACGTCCGATTGTCGCCTATCGATAGGTCAATGTTCTAGTGCTCTGCTAATGTGTATAGCAGCACTCTGGTCGAATCCTCAGTGATGATACTTTGAAATAGTCGTTTGTTTTTAGTTGATTGTATTTTGATTAGAGGGGATTGTTTGAAGAGCATAATTGAAATGATTGATTCACTATAATTGATTTAAAAAATTGATATATATTGGGGTGAGTTCATTATTAGGGAGTTAATATTGTGATATCCTTGAGATTTTCTTTATATTGCTTTTAAATTAACACCCACTTCACAAGTTGACATCGATTAGAATTCCTAAGTGTTTAAGCTTTAATCCAAGCCTTAACTTAACTTAGGATTATAATAATTACCATTACTTGTTTATGGTATTGTATTTGTGGTTCCAATAATCCATGGAATCCACATATTAAACAAAACATGTAATTAATCTATGACATATAAAGTTCAACATACACAATATTAATTTAAAGAACATTTGTCGAGAAAATGATCTCAATCACTTAACATACCTAAATTATAACTCACCCCAATTAAATATTTACCCAGCCATTAAAATGATTACTAATCTGGTTATAATGATTATGGTGATGAATTATAAAGGGATGAAAAAGAAAATGACAAGATAAGAGTAGTGCGCCGAACACACACACAAACGATGAAGAAAATTAAAAACGGATTTTCGATTGAATGAAGAAGAAAAAGAAGGGAAGGGGATTAAACTTAATATAAACTATTTTTAGAACATAAAAATTAATTTACATAAGGTGGATGAGAATAAGATATATTTAAGAAGAAACATTTATTAAAACAGAATTACAAAAGAAAGGACTTACAAAATTACAAAAATGAAGAACATGAAAGTAAGTGAAACAAAAGAGAGGAGGAAAGGACAATAAAGTGAAAACATGAATATGGCATGTCCTCCCAAGACTTTGGAAAGGCTTTGGTCGTTCCAATATGTTATCCTCTCTTCTGAAATTCCAACCCCTCTCAAGGAGTGAAGGGGAGAGTATTTATAGCCCAAGGAGTGGATTGTTTACATTCCAGCAATACCCCTCCAATTGGCTCGCATATATGGACATCTTTACAACCAAATCTCAAGAAATCTCCTTATTCAAAGTTGTAGAGAACAACTTTTCAGACTACTCTCAAATGTTAGAGTCATTGGGATTTAAGGATCAAATGTTATGGCCAGTTGATTAAACAGAGTAAAACTGTCCATTTCAATCCAGTCTTTTTGATGTCTAGAATGTGAAAGGGTTTTTGAATATGAATATTCTTTAAAATCCGAATAGGATATTCAACAAAGTAGGCCACCTATATCTCCTATTTTACACTGAAAAATATAAGATCTATGTGATTCTTACATCATGAGATATGTCATTAATACTATACTGAATTTATTTCTCGGCCAGAATTGTGGGCTGGACTTAAAAGCTTCATTTCGGCCCCTTGTACATAGATTTGGGCCTTGAAATTTTTATCCAACATGACATGTACTGTCCCCATAATTATGGTGGAGAGACAATGTTTTTGGACTTCTGGATTGAGCCCAGTAAATAAATCTTCATGGATGGTCCAGTTGGTTCACAGATTATTTGATCTTGTTTGGGAGGACCATATGACCCTTAAAATGGTAGAATTGTCTCATGGTACCTTCTAATGAAATTCTTTATATTGAAATTAGAATCCTAAAAAGAAATTACCACAAAATATGGATCAGTATAGTGATAGTTATTATTAAAACAGTTAACTGACTCAATTGGACTACTTCTAAAAATGCTCAAAAATTATATATAATATTAAAAAATTAATATTTCACACAAATAATGCACATTTCCTATAAAACCAATAAATGGGGAATATAATAAGTCTTGAAAATATGAATAACATCAATGGGTCTCTATAGTTGGTATCATAAAAAGTTATAGTTACCTTGGAAAAAATGGATGACAATGATTTAGTTAGAATAATAGGGATGTGTTAATATATATAATAATAAACCCAGTATTTGGTAATTTTCAAATATTACCAAGGTTAAAACTAATATAACATATATTGAAAAGAAATTTTCTTGATTTGGATACCAGATAAATGTTTTTTCATTATTTTTTTTCACACAATTATTTTTATTTCTCACACTATGATTTCTTAGTTAACGGATAAAACTTGAATGAATTATAAAAATTATGAACAGGACAAGAAATTCAATGATTTTCCTCCTAAGAAAAAAATTATTTATTCGAGATGGAATTAATAATATTGTATTTATTGTAACAACCCAAATTTTCATTAATAGAAATCCCTCTTGATCTAATTAAATGCCTATTTATGTTTATATAAAATGTCAACTTCATTGGTTTTATGTTAATAATTTTGATCGTTTCAAATATAGTCATTAAACAACGATCACATGATTAGTATATATATAGGGCTTTAACAAATCCAAATTCACTCAGACAAAGGAATTGATGGCCTCATCCAGTAGAATTTCCCCATACGAAGCCCATTTTTTAGAGCTCAGAAAAGAGGTGTCATCCTTGGGCTTCACTCTTGACCAAGCCCAAGCTGGTCTTCATCATGTCAAACTCGAACATGACCATTTATGGGAGAAGTGGAAGTTGATAGAAATTACCACTCGAGTGATGTTATCCGAGCCACCCAAAGAGTTTTTCACCATCGCACACCTTACCCTAAGGTCTTATCAGGCTATTTTAAGGCGTTATATAACAAATAAATAGTACTATGTTCATGTAAATAATTTTTTTATTATAATAATGAATATACATTCTTGTCATTATTGTTACATTGTAAATAGTTTTTAAAGTACAAATAATTTGTTTAGTTATTATTTAATTAAGGAATTTTTGAATTAAATAATATTTTAATAAATTAATAATATTATTATTATATTAATTTTTATTATATATAAATGATCTTATAATTTTAGGAATGAAATTGTAATTTTTATTAAGGTTTGAATGCCATTTCTTTCAAAACATGTGAATTTTCAATAAATGTAGGTTTTTATTATAAAATTAAAAATTATCATATTTATAAAATTATTTAGATAAAATAAATTTTATTTCTGGAATCAGGACATCAAAATTATCCATCGGTGAATTTTTCAAAATTTTCTAAGAAAGTCAATTTTTTGTGTAAAAATTAAATACCGTTTAAATATATAATGTGTTTTCTGACATCATAATGACCCAATAGTGATTTAATAAAATACTATAAGCTTTATGTTAGTCCAATATATGTTTTACCATTACAATAATGTGATTTTGGGTTTGTTTGACTTACTTTTCAAAGCATTAATGGACCCCTCAAGACTTATTAAACTCTTTGTCTTTTTTAATTGTTTTCCAAGGGAGTGTGACTCACCTACACATAAGAAAACCAATTATTTTAAGATGTTAGGACTTTGTCCTTATAAAAAAAATTCCTCTTCCCTTTCCCAAAAACCATGGGCAAAAACCCTGGATGGTTTGTGGTTTGGATTAATTTAGTATAAGAGGTCCCAAAACCTAAATAATAAAGAATTCACTCACTTTTCCAATATAAACCAACCCATGATCCCAATTACTCCTCACTAAAATCCTTTTTAGTTCTTCCATCCTCTTCCCTACTCTCTCTATAATCCTCCCAAGGTGCCACAAGCTCCCAACAAGCCTCTCTCTAGCCTTTGGAAGCACACTTCCAAGAAAGGTTTTTTCTTCCATTCACTTTTTTGTCCAATTTTCATTAAGTTGTTTTACCTTTTTAATTTCAATTATGAATGATGGGGTATGGCTTCACACCTCCCTCATACTAGCCTCTTTATTTTTTAACGATGGGAGACCCCTTTCTCTCTCATTGGATGCATCCCATGTACACCAGTTACTATGCCGAAATTCCGAAAGGAACTTGTCTCTCTTCATTTACATTCAAGCAATGCTTTTATATCATGAATCTAAATTCCATTACAATTGTCAGGATATGTATTTATATTACCTTGTTTCTGTCCATTACATGAAAATATGATGAGGACCCCATTCCCTCTCATCAACCGTTTTTATGAATTCTTATGTCATGTTGTTACGCTGCCAAAATCGCACAGATTTTCTAAGACAATGCCATTGTGTTGTGAATACCATGCCCATTTCTCCATCAAAGGTATTCAAAGTTATTCACATTTACTTGTTGATTAAAAAGTTTCATGTATGAATTACACAATCCTTTATCGGGGAATAAATGTTTATGTTTTATGAATCCATGTTTTATGATCCATGTGGCACACTTATGCATGAAATGAATTGTTTAAGAAGGGTGCGCCTTTATAGTGCTCCAATGCTTTTGGTAAATTATAGTATCATGATACGTCATGTGAAATGAGTGTTTACAAATGCTAATTGATGTGAAACGAGGGATTAATCATGCTTCATGTGCAATGAGGGTTTACTCATGCTCCATGTGCAATGAGCCTTGGCTCATGCTAATTCCATGTTAAGTGTTGTTTCCACATTTCCATGTTATGATTATCATGTTTTATCATTCATTTATGTTCATTTTTCCCTTGTACTCAATTGGTATTCCTTATTTCTCAGATGTATTGTACTCCTCGTGTTATTCCATGTGTATTCCCTTAATGGTCTTTATAGATAACCATTTTCTTATGCATGTCCTTGGGTTATCCAATGAAATGCTATGTACGAAGAAATGTCGTGGTCATGTAAATGATGTTTTCAAAAAAGATGTTGTATTTCGTGTTTTATGTTTTTATGTAATTATCCTAAGCCCCAAAAACACTAAACCTCTCGATCTTCATTGTTGTATCAAGTTAAGTTTTATGTAATAAATTATGTTTATGTTTTTAATAAAAGCAGGGTTCTCATAGTTGGTATCAAAGGATAGGTTTAGTTATTTTTGGGATTTGGATTAGAAAACCCTAGTAAATACATATAGACAATACTAAGTATAATAAAAACATCCCTATGTTTTGGTAAGTACTATGTAAGTGGTTTATCAAACAAATTCATCACTGTCTGGATACGAGAAGGTAGAGGAGGCTCTGGCACAAATGTATCCTAGCAGTAAAACCCGAAAACAACTCTTTGAGCTAGACTTGAATGGGAACTAGTGCACAAAAACGGGCATTGCTGCACACTTGGTTAAGACACTCCCGGAGGATATTTTTTGATAAATACAAAATCTTAGTATGAACCCTTATTAAGGGAATTAAAAAAATGCCCATAAGAATATATGTTAGAAAGTAGATCATGAAAAGACTAGATTAAAGCCTATAGACTCCTGAGTTAAGGAAATAAAAGTTTATTTATAAGTCATAAACTTTTTCCTTTGTATTACCCTTTATGTGTTACCACCTAACATTCCTTTTATTCTAGCCAATGGACGGTAAGAGGAGGACTCAGGCTAAAAACCGATGCAAAGATTAGTGTGATGACTGTACTAATGAGATGCCCAATCCAATGGGAGTGGGAATCGAGAACTTTGTCATGCTTCTCTCTCGGCTAACTCATGTGTTGAATAGAAACACGGGTAAAGAGGAACGTTCAACCCCACCTAAGAAAGAAAAAGTCACTATCGAGAGCTTCATGTGACAAAGACCTCCTACTTTAGGTGGATCATCCGATCCCACAATCGCTGATCAATGGATCAACTCCATTGAAAATTTCTTCTCCATCCTTCAATGTTCTGAAAAATTGAAGGTTCTCCTGGAGGCTTATCGTATGGAGGGTGAAGCTGATCAATGGAGGATGTTGATCAAAAATATGAAGCCTGAGGAGGAGATCAAGGCGTTGGAATGGAAGGATTTACAAAATATCTTTTCTGATAAATATATTCCGCACACCATCCAGCATAAGATGGAAAGGGACTTTCTTTCCCTCAAGAAAAAAAAGATGAAGAATCTGTTGGAGTGTATGAGGAAAACCTCACAAGGCTTACACGATACAATTCCAGCTTTCTCGTTAACCCTAAATGCAAAGATGACTGATTCTTTAGTGTGCTGAAGCCTAGCCTGTGGAAAGCATTGGCGATCCATGACTTCAACAGCTATGAAGAAATTGTCCGATGTGCCCTCAAGGTTGAAATGGAGATCATATAATCACAGAGGTATCATGGGGATAAGAAGCGTAATGTGGACTTCATTGCTGGTGGCCAGATGAATAAATCCAACAGTGCCAAGAAGATCCAACACCCCACTTTCCAAAAGTGTGGACAGAGGTACCTTGGAAATTGCCTTAAGGGGATGAGGAAATGCTTCAGGTGTGGAAGAGAATGGCACCTAGCTATTAAAAGTCGGCAAGAAAGTCCCGCAGCCGTGATTGAAGAGAGGAATGCTCCGTTCGAACCTCAATGCGTTTTTCAATGATACAAATGAAACGAACTCGGGTATTTTTCAAATCAGTTCCCTAATCCAATGGTTATCGGAGGCAACCAACAACCTCCAAGGAAGCAAGAAAGATCTTTTTCCATCACTTATGCTGAAGTGAACCCCGAAAACGAAGTGATGACAGGTACACTAGTTATTCATTAAAGAATAGAGAATATACTTTTTGATTCAGGTTCTACGCATTCTTTTATGTCTCGAAAGTTTAGTAGAACAATCCAAGAACCACCACAAATCATGGAATTGAATATGTCAGTGAGTACAAAAAATGGGGAAATCATTACATCCCGTGAATATAAGTCCTCAACTATTTTAATATGTGGATTGAATTTCCCGGCGAACCTCGTCATACTCCCTCTGGTGGAATTTTACGCAATTATTGGCATTGAATGGATTTCCTTATATAGAGCCAACATAAATTCTCGGGAGAGGGAAATCACAATCCATATGGAGAATTGACCCTGATTCATTTCAAGTGTTAGGAGGAAGATGAATATCACTTAGCTCCATCATCTCAAGAATAGATATTACTGCCCTATGATCATCCGTATCTAGATCAGATTATTGAGTCCATGGAAGAAACCATCCTTGATGAAATGGATATTGTGAGGGAATTCGCTGAACTGTTTCCCAAGGAGCTTCCTGGTCTTCCTCCTAGAAGAGATGTTGAATTCTCAATTGAACCTATACATAGGGCATTACCAATATCCAAGAATCCATATATAATGGCTGTTGTAAAGCATGAAGAGTTGAAGAAACATCTAAAGGATAATTTGGATAATGGGTTTATATGCCCAAGTGCTTCACCATGGGGTGCAACAATCTCTTCATCAAAAGAAGGATGGGTCAATGCGGCTTTGCATTGATTATCGTGAACTTATCAAAATCACGATAATGAAAAAGTATCCTCTACCGTGGATCGATGACTTGTTTGATCAGTTGCGTGGAGCACAATACATCCCCAAGGTAGATTTACTGTCGTGATATTATAATGTATGGGTGAAGAAGAAATATTCCCCCAAGACTGCTTTTTGTACAAGATACGGGCACAATGAATTCATAGTAATGCCTTTCGGACTCACTGATGCTCTAGAAATCATCATGTACATAATGAATAGAGTCTTTATAGATTATCTTCACAAAATTTTTAGTAGTAATTATAGATGACATTCTAATATACTCCAAAACCAAGGAGGATCATGAAGAGCATTTAAGAAATGTACTAGAGTCTTTATGCAAGGAGAAGATCAATGAAAAGTACAGAAAGTGTGAGTTCTGGTAGAAGGAGGTATCATTCTTGGGACATATCATCACAAGCAATTAGATATCTTTGGATCCCTCCAAAATAGATGCTATTGAGGGATGAATGAGGCCATCATCGGTAACGGATATCCATAGCATCTTGGGGTTAGCTGGATATTATCGACGATTTGTGAGAAATTTCTCACAATTTTCCAACACTATTACCAAGCTAACTTGGAAGGGAGTATTTTTTTCTTGGAGTGATGAATGCGTAGAACGCTACAAAGAGTTGAAAAAGAGGCTTATCACTGCGCCCGTGCTCACTTTACCAACAAGTGGGGAAATTCTTGTGGTATTCAGTGATGCTTCAAAGAATGTATTAGGATGTGTGCTGATACAGAATGATAAAGTGATATCCTATGCATAAAGGTAGTTCAAATTCCATCAGTGAAACTATCCAACGCATGATATGGAGTTGGCAGCGGTGATCTTTTCCTTGAAAATCATGCGGCATTATCTCTATGGGGAGAAATGTGAGATATATACTGACCACAAGAGTCTTAAATATATATATTCACACACAAAAAAGCTTAATATGTGCCAGAGAAGATGGATAGATCTCATCAAGGATTATGATTGTTCAATCCACTACCACCCTGGGAAAGCGAACAATGTGGCAAATGCCCTAAGTAGAATGGATCCAGCGATTCTATCAATGATGAGAATTGAGAAGGATCCAATCCTTTTAGACTTGATGAAGATGGACATGGGGATCATGGAGAAGGGAACATCATCAATCCTTTCACAAATTATTTCTCAACCGTCTCTTTTGGAAAGGTTAAAGGATGCTCAAAAGGATGATATGGGAATTCAAGAAATAGTGAAAGATATCAAAAAAGGGAAATCCTTGGAGTTTTATGTTAATGAAGATGGAATTGTACGGTTTGGGAAAATACTATGTGTTCCATCAAGTTCGGAGATAAAGAATGAACTTTTAGATGATGCACATAGTTCAAATTTCTCTATTCAGCCATGGATCACAAAGATGTATCGAGATCTCCGAGAAAACATTTGGTGGGATAATATGAAGAAGGAGATTGTTGAATATACATCAATGTGCATGGTGTGCCAACAAGTGAAGGCAGAGATGCAGAATTCTAAGGGGATGATTCAACTATTCCCCACACCAGCATGGAAATGGGAGAACAACACCATTGACTTTGTCACCGGACTTCCAAGGACATCCAATGGAAAAAATTCAATATCGGTTGTTGTGGATCATCTTACAATGACTGCACACTTCATTGTTATTTGTGAGGATTTCTCATTGGATAAAATGTCACAGATATATATCAGGGAAGTGGTAAGGTTTCCTGGAGTACCACTATCTATTGTGTCTGACCGAGATCCAAGATTCACCTCTATGTTTTGGTGGATTCTTCAACATGCTCTGAATACAGAACTGAACATCAGTATGGCCTATCATCCTCAAACTGATGGCCAATCCGAGCGTACTATCCAAACACTCGAGGACATGTTGAGAGCATGCTCAATGGACTTTAAAAGATGATGGGATCAACATATTTCTCTGGTTGAGTTCTCTTTTAATAACAGTTTCCACTCAAGCATCCAAATGGGACCATATGAATCCCTTTATGGGAAATGGTTCATATCACCGGTGTGTTGCGATGAGGTTGGTGAACGTAAGCTTCTTGGACAAAAAATGGTCGAAGAAATGTTGGAGAAGGTTAAAACCATTCACCAGCATATCAAGGCACCCCAGAGTTGACCGAAGAGTTATGAAGATAATCATCGATGAGACCTTGTGTTTAAAGGTGGAGACATGGTTTTTCTATGCAAATCTCCATGGAATAAGGTCATGAGGTTTGGAAAGAGAGGAAAGTTAAGTCCAAGGTACATCAGCCCCTTTAAGATTCTTGATCGTGTCGGGGCTGTGTTCTATCGACTAAAATGTCCACCTACTATGGACAAATTACATGATTTCATTCATGTATCCCACTTAAGGAAGTACATACCAGACCCTTCACATGTACTCTCTTCTAAGGTGGTACAATTGGAAGATGATCTTTCTTATGAGGAGCACCCACTAAAGATCTTAGATCGTAGAGAAAAAGTTCTACGAAATAAGACAATACCCCTCATCAAGCTGTTGTGGAGAAACCAAAAGTTTGAAGAAGCGACTTGGTAATCAGAGGAAATGATGAAACTGAGTTACACACATTTGTTTTAGTGTGGAAAAGGGAAAATTTCGAGGGTGAAATTTCTTAAGGGGGAATGATATAACGAACCAAAGACTAATTAATGGAAATCCCTCTTGATCTAATTAAATCACTCTTTATGATTATATAAAATTTAAACATCATTGGTTTTATGATAATAATTTTGACCATTGCTAATATATCTGTTGAATAGTGATCACATGATTAGTATAAATATAGGGCTTTAACAAATCCAAATTTACACAGACAAAGGAAGCGATGGCCTCATCTAGTAGAATTTCCCCACACGAAGCCAATTTTTCAGAACTCGGAAAAGAGGTGGCATCCTTGGGCTTTTCTCTTGACCAAGAACAAGCTGAGCATAATCATGCCAAGCTCTAACAGGACCGTCTACTGGAGAACTGGATGTTCATTGAAATAACCACTCGAGCGATGTTATCCGAGCCACCCCAAGAGTCTGTCACCATCACACACCTTACCCTTAGGTCTTATGCGGCTATTTTAAGGGGTTATGTAACAAATAAATATTACTATGTTCATTTACATTATTTTTTGTATATAATAATGAATATACTTTCTTGGAATTATTGATGCATTGTAAATAGTTTTTAATGTAAAAATAATGTTTTCAGTTTTTATTTAATTATGAATTCTATTTTATTAAATTAAAAAAAATTTGAATTATATTATATTTTAATAAGATATTATTATTATTATTATAATATTTTTTATTAAATATAAATGATCTTATAATTTTATGAATGCAATTGTAATTTTTATTATGGTTTGAAATCCATTTTTGTCAAAACCCGTGAATTTTCGATAAATGTGGGTTTTTATTTTAAAAGTGAAAATTAGCATATTTAGAAAATTATTTAGATAAAATAATTGTTATTTCTGGAATCAGGACGTCGAAATTAACCAAATGTGATTTTTTCATAATTTTCTGAGACAGACAAATTTTTGGGTAAAAATTAAATACCATTTAAATATAAAATGTGTTTTATGACATCATAATGACCCATTAGTGATATAATAAAATAATATAAGCTTTTGTTTCGGACAATATATGTTTTACCATTAATATAATCTAATTTTGGGTTTGTTTGACTTACTTTTCAAAGCATTAATGGACCCCTCAAGACTTTTTAAACAGCTTGTCTTTTTAAATTGATTTCCATGGGAGTGTGACTCACCTCCTCATAGTCAACCCTATTATTTAATGAAGTTAGGACTTTGGCCTTATAAAATATTGTTTTAATATTCCCTTTTTCAAAATCCATGGTCAAAAACCATGTGATTGTTTGAGGTTTGAATTAATTTAATATAAGGGGTCCCAAACCTAAATAATAATGATTTCCCTCACTTTTACTATATTGACCCACCCAAGCTCACAATTCCTCCTCACTCAAATCCTTTGGAGTTCGTCAAACCTCAACCCTACATTCTCCAAAATCCTCCCAAGGTGCCCCAAGCTCCCAAGAAGCCTCTCACAAGCCTCTCTCTAGCCTTTGGAAGCACACTTCCAAGTAAGGGTTTTTCTTCGTTTCTCTTTTTTGTCCAATTTTATTTAAGTTGATTTGCCATTTTAATTTCAATTATGAATGTTGGGGTATTGTTTAGAACCTCCCTCATACTACTATATTTATGTTTGAATGATGGGAGACCCCTTTATCTCTCATTATATGCATCCCATGTACACCTGTTACTATGCCGAAATTCTGAAAGGAACTTCTCTCACCTCATTTACATTCAAGCAATACTTTTGTATCATGAATCTAAATTACATTACAATTTTTGGGATGTGTATCTATTGTAACTCTTTACTGTCCATTACATGTAAATATTATGAGGAACCCATTTCTCTCTCATTAACCATTTTTATGAATTCTTATGTCACGCCGTTACGCTGCCGAAATCGCACTGATTTTCTAAGCCATTGCAATTGTGTAGTGAATACAATGCCCATATCTCCATCAAGGGTTTTGGACCTTATGAACATTTACTTATTTATTATAAAGTTTCATTTATTAATTCCACATTCCTTTATCCTAGAATAAATTATTATGTTTTATGAATCCATGTTTTACGATCCATGTGGCACACTTATGCATGAAATGAAATTTTTAAGAAGGGTGCGCCCTTATAGAGCTCCAATGCATTGGGAAAAGAATAGTATCATGATATGTCATGTGCAATGAGTGTTGACACATGCTAGTTCAAGTGCAATGAGGGTTTACTCGTGCTTCATGTGCAATGGGGGTTTACTAATGCTCCATGTGCGATGAGCCTTAGCTCATGCTAATTCCATGTTAAGTGTTGTTGCACATTTCCATGTTATGATTATCATGCTTTATCATTACTTTATGTTCATGTTTCTATTATTCTCTATTGGTTTGCCTAATGCCTTAAATTTATTGTACTCCTCATGTCATTCCATTTTTATTCACTTACTCAGCTTTATAGCTCACCCTTTTCTTATGCATGTCCACTGGTTATCCAATGAAATGCTAAGTATGAAGGAATGTAGTGGTCATGTAAAGGATGTTTTCAATAAAGATGTTATATATCATGTTTTATGTTTTTATGTAATGATCATAACCCCAAAGACACTAAACCTCTAAATCTTTTTTGTTGTATCAAGTGATGGTATATGTAATAAATCATGTTTACGTTTCTAATAAAATTAGGTTTGTCATATATATGATTACAAATTTCTTTCACGATATGAATGTTTCATACAATCTAACAGTGAAAATGAGGTAATAATGGCCAATTTAGTCCTTCCGTAGGCAACACCCACCTTATTCTATTTGTTCTTCTATTTTCACATCTTTATCATTTAATTTGTACAACTCGAATCATATTTAATATTCTCCAGTGTCTGTCACATGAAAAATATATTTAGGATATTTTCAATTTTGAATAATAAATTGATCAATGGTGTAATATAATAAAAACACTAGGTAATGGGATAAAATTTACTCTAAGATTGGTATCAGTTTAATAACCTATTTTTCCATTTGTATAGTCCCCATTTTATTTATATGAAAAGTGATAAATAATTACTTGATATAATGAATTAGGCTGAAAATATTTCAGTACATATGGGGAAAATATAACAATACCGTTGAAGTACACTTCCATTTTTATCATCCAAAATGAAAATATTTTTAATCGATTCACCAATTTCGTAAAAATAAGTAATTGAAAGGAATTATTCATAAAATACATTATTATCAATGAATACGTAATTATATGTTTTAAAATAGTTGAAATTAATAGTATATTTACATATCTATCTCATTTTATTGATTAAAAAAAGATGGAATTCAAATTAAATTCTAAATGTCATTGGCTTAAAAATATTAGCATTAACTTACGACCACTAGGTGGAAGAAAACATGGTGAAAATCATATTTAGGGGATGGGTAAGATATTTATGTGTTTTAAGGATGTTTATTGTTTAATCGAATGTACTAGTTATGGAAAAAATTATTTAATGATCGAGCAAAATCACCGTAGAATTCACCAAATAGAATCCACTATTTTTAATTCAAGGAGTGTGGGTATTTTTCTTACCAGTTCAAAAATTAGATGGTTAATGATTTTGATCAAAATCTAAAACCACTTCATCCCAATGAAAAAGGTAAATATCAATTGATAATTATTTCTAATATGGAGTATGATAACTATGTGGTAAAAGGTACACCTACCATCTACTATATAACTAATAATGTCATATTTGAGTTAATATCTACACACAGTATTATATATTAATTGTTTTCTAAGTGTATTTCTCTACCAAATAATATATTATATGTTGAATTTTAAGTGGGAACCCTTAATTTCAGGATGGTCCAATCAGAATTCAATGAGGCTTCTCTTATTGATGTTTGTGGGAATGTGTTTTCCTCAAATATCATTATTCTTTCTATTTTTTAATTGTAGGTTATTCTGGTTATGGAATAGATTTTATTAAGTAAATCATAGGTTATCTACTAGGGAAGGGAAGTCACATTTGATATTATCGACATTCCTATGATCATCTGTTTATGAGATAATAAATATAAACTAATAATGGGAATAGAATCCATTGTTTGGGTCTTCATTTCTATTCAACATTCGTGTATATCTCCTGTGGATGGGGAGAAACTCAACATTAATTATATATCTATCACACAAGTGTTTCCTTATTCATTTAAAGAATATTTTTTTAATAATCTCCCAAATCATTAAGTTTGATTCTCAAAAAGACACCTACATGGTGGCATACATATTTCAATGACATCATATGGAATGAAATTAATTTAGTTGTAAAAATTGAAGAAGAAAATCCTAAAAAATCAGGAAAAGTGATTTATTTGGACATGTTCATCATCATTGGGTGTACGAGTTACATATTTATGAAGATTGATGTATAAAAAAATATATATGGATTATTGACCAAATAACATGATTATAATCAAGAATAAGTATCCACACACATGTATTAATGAGTTGAATGATCGATGATGTAGATCTAAATACATTTCTACGATTTCTCTTTATTATATATATCCTCAATTCATGGCCAAGAAGTAGTATATACATAATAAAACAAGGCATATAATGTATGAACATAATAATTACATAGTTATTTAATTTAATGTTACTAAATCCCCCAATATTATCATCCATATAATGAATTGAGTCTTTTGAATTACCATGATTGGTCTATGGTTGTCTTATATAAAATCACCTTATATATTCTATGAGTAAGTAAGAGCATGAAGATCACTTTTGTATTTTACTAATGACTATAAATAAATAGTTTCTATATAAAAAAATTTATTATCTGAATTTTGTACTAAAATATTCATTTTTTGGTCATTGTATTCCCACAAAAGAGTATATCGGTTGACCAATCAATGATGAATGATATTGAACATTGGACCAGAACAACCAATAAGACTAATATCTAGAGATTTATATGTTTTTCTAGATATTATCAATTCCATACACAGTGTCTATCTTGACATTATAATCAAATCAATAAATTTAACTCGTAAAGTAGCCATGATCCTTCTAATAGATAAATATGAGGAAATTTTCATGGAATTATATAGTACATTAGTCAGTGAACTAATTATTAAATTACCCTATAGATGATATTGGTTCATTGTCTATAGTTATGTATTATGTAACAGTTATGGATGAATTATAATTAAATATAATATAGATAATGCCTCAAGGAAATTGGAGGTTCAAGTGAAAAATTATAGAACTCATGACATGGAGAAAGCTGAGGATAGTTTTTCATTGATTATATGGAAGAATAATATTTATGGAGAATTATGTGTAATATATATATAAATATCATAAATTATTATGTTAAATATTCACTCTAAAATAGTTGAATATACCCCAAATTAGAGGGTTGAAATATATTATGAATTATGACTGGTCTAAACACTATAACCATGGGATTGTGAACAAGGTGGAAGACACTTGGTGTTAAAATTATCATTCAAAATTATCTATGATAAGAATCAAAATAGATCAAATATTCCGGGATTCCTAAAGGATGGATCTAGAAATCTTAAATGAAGGTGATACATGTTATCATTCCTAGATGAATTTTTAACCATATATCATTATAAGGATTTGAGAGGCCCATAAGTAAGATTTGGATCCAAAGAATAAGGTAAAAAAATTCATAGAGTTCAACCTTTATTGTAATTAAATGATATAGTTTAGGAACCATTTATGTGATTCATTCATACCATATTTGAAAATGGAGCTATTATATGAGGAAAACAGTTTATCAATATCTATTCATCATTGAATTATGAAGAAGTATAAAAATAAGAAACAATATTTCTTGTTGGAAAAAAGGAATGATGATATTGAAGAGTATTTATCTTGTTTAATTGTATATATATAAGTTTATCCTGGTTTTCAAAAGTCTATGTTTATTTTATAGCCATTACGCGCAATAAAATATAAATGGGAAAACATTAAAATGTATTTTTTTCATTATACACCAAAAAAAATATGAAGGTCATAATGGTATTTTGGTTATAGTATATCCCCTTAAAAGTTTATCAAAATTAATTTAAATAAATTAATATGTTATAATTGATCATCATTGCATTATATACATTAAATAAGTATTAAGGTTTTATGAAGTACCAAATTTTATTCTACCTGATCGGTATCCGATGTTTACCTTGATTTTATCATCATGTATATTGTAGGCTCTCAATTTAGTGATTGGGTTTTAGACTTATTATCATCATCACAATGATTTTGTATATATAAGAACCACTGAAAAATTATAAGATATTATGATATCGTTTTCAATAGATTTCTATTTTTTGGGATCAATACCATCCTCTTGTCGAGTTTTCATACAAAATAACATTCAATTATGAATTTAGAAGAATTATTATTATTAACTCAATATATGAATTTGTATACCACTAATTATTGAGTATAAATAAATAAAATTATTTGGACATAAGCTAGGTGATTAAATGGCCAAGAAATATAGTTCTCTTTAACAACACAACATGTAAGCTTAGACTCGACCAAAAGTTTTTACTGACTACCAATAGTGAAATTTAGAATTAGATGTTACCTAAAAGGTATATATATGATTTTATATATGTAATATGGTTATGAGATTTGAATATGATGTAAATATCTGTCCTATGTAAATTTCCACATTGATATTCTTGATCGAGTAGAGATGGAAGCTTATCGCTTGGCGCTTCTGCCGAACCACTCTATAGTTCACTATGTGTTTGATGTATCCCTAAAATAAGTACATAACTAATACATATATAATAAAATACTCACAATTAAATTCAATAAAGTGTGATTTTTTACTATAATGAACTAATGGTAAATATATTCCTCTATGTAGATAAATTAATATAGAACTAGACTACTCAACTAGTTAAGGTTCTCTGGTGGAATCAGAAAATAAGAGAAGCTAATTAGGAAACATATTGTTTAATGAAAACAAATATTCCTCATTTTTTAATAATATTAATATAATTTTATGTTGAATGTAATTTTATTTAGTGGACTAATATAACACCCATATATTTTTTAATATATTTCTTTTCAAATAAATTTAAATTCTTATATAGCTTGGGTTACATGGAAACCTAAGTCTAAATGATCTGTAATAATGTATACTATTACATAAAAGATAAAAAATTATATAATTAATATAATAAATAAATATTAAAAATATATAAAATGGTTTTATAAAAACAAATTTTACTTGTAATTAATTACTAAATTTTTAGTAAAATATTCGGATGCTTCGAAAAATAACATATTCCCTCAAAAATGAAATTTATTACTTTTTGAGGGAAAAATTTAATTAATTTTTTCAATATTTAGAAAAATATTTTTAAATACTGGACATCATTTCTGAAATAAAGAAATCAAATTTCCACAGAGTGATTTTTTTTAATTTTCAAAATATATTAAATTTTCATTGAAAACTAGAAAATACTGATATTTAATTATTTTATTTTAATTTATTTTATTAAATTTTCAATCATACAAATTGTCTTAAAATTGGATTAATGAATAAATTCTTAATTTCTGTTATGAATGATCGAGTTATTTTTATTATAAATAATATTAATTTGTATTTTGGTATAAATACATGTTTTATTTAAGAATGTGTTTTTTTAAATTAATATTTTGACCAGTTTTATGGGTTTTGATTAAAATTTAATTCTATAACAAATTTGAATTGAATTTGATAATATCTATTCCAAAAATTGGAATCAAAATTTCAAAAATCTGTTATTTATTTCAATATTATTTTTGGCCATAATTAATAGAAAAAAAAGAAAAAATTTATCCTCATGGTTAAGGCTATAATGGGTTTACAGGGCTGTCAATCCTAGAAATAATGCGGAAAGTTTCAACAAATTTTTTTCTAAATCATGTTATATATTTATTTTAACAATAATTGTACTATAATATCAAATTTGATGTGTTTGATAAGTATTTTTTTAGAATAACTTTATTATATTTTATTCCTCTATGAGATTCCAAATATTTCCTCTCCCCTATGTACAATTGGAAACCCCTCAATTATATTTTTTATTACTCATTGAGACCTCAAGGTACACAAAACAAAACTTAATTCTCTTATAATATTCCTTAGAAGCATTATAGAGGAGCTTTTCTCCATAAAAGATCAACCCTAATGTCCTTAAGTGGATATCAAAAGTATTTATGTGAAAGAGGAGGTACTCTCCTTAACTGATCAAATTAGGTATTTAATTATGTTTGAACCTCATAATATTTGTAATATATCATAAAATATCATCTTCAATATACATAATATACTAAATCAGGATTATTTTTATGGATCCGCCAATACCCATCCCCTATTTAGTTCAATGGGAATTTATTTTATCACTCCACGCATACATGTGGACTAACACATCCATATAGTTATAATATTTATTTCCCTTCCCCATATTTAATGGATGGTATTTATGATGGGATTGAATTTTATATATGAATTTTTTTAAATAATATTTCTTATATAGTTATAAAATCACATGTACCATATTAACATCAAATCAATAAGAAAATGATAATTTTGTTCATGGTTATGTGTAGTCTACCACATCCATGAATTGATGTGATATGATATTAATATATATTTTACATGGTTTTTAGTATAGATATATTCAATAGATCTATATTTTAAATATTATAGAATTATAATTCTGAAATTTTGAATCATTATTTACCGTTATTTCGGTTACATCTAAAAGTGTAAACAAGGTTCGAGTGCACATATGGCCTTTCATGTCCATGAATTGTGTAATTGTTTTTTTTATACCATTTATGGGACACTAAAAAATTTTATATGATAAAATTATATTATATTTATATCATGATTGATGATTTATAAACGATAGATCTACAACCAATAAAGAAGGACAAAAACTATGAAACTAAAATTTTTATAAATAACAAAACAGTTAACAACTAGAAAAAATTATTTAAATATGGTTGTGTTAATAATTTATTTTTATATATTATCTGTAAATTATATATTATATTTTAATTATCTAAATGGATATTTTATTTAGTCATATTAAATTTAAATTAATTATACATTATGATAGTGTTCTTTTGAATAAATAGAACTAGATGTAATATTTTATTATATCAAATTGTCATCTTTGTGATATTTTTTATATTATTATACTATTTTGTTTAATGAGGTGTACATGAATCCCCTTATAGATTTTATTTTATGAATCTCATTATTTTCATGATATTTAATGATTCATTCTAATTTATTACTTCATGGATATTATGATTATGAAAGTTGAAAAGCGGAAAATGGTTTATGTTTCAACCTCATAGTAATATGGATTATTTGTAACGACCCAATGTTTTTAAATGGAAATTACCTTCTTATAAATATTTCATAAAATCACATTAAAACAGAACATAATGAACTACTAATTATTATGTTACCTTTAAAAATAATTTTGACAATTCAGTGTTTCAAATTTCAAAAATCTGACTTAGACGGTTGTCTTCAAAATAATTTTAGGAGTCTAATGAAACAAAAATAATGTTTGGTGAATAGAAACATAAACTTATAAATAGTAACATACCCTTATGATTAGTAATATGAACCTTTTGGATAGTAAATTTCCTAAAATAATTGTAACCTTACCCCTTAATAACGAAATCAAATTTATGGATCTTATAAGTTACAATTTGACTCTAGTAAAAGAATTTGTATTTTTGTATGTCATAAATAAATAATTAAAATTAACTAATTAATTTATAAAGAAAATATATTCTTAAAATGTGTTCACAAATTACCAAATCTATGTCATATATATTTAAGATAATTTAATAACACCTCATGTAATTTTTGAAATCATTATAAGAGCAGTTTTTATTTTAAAAACTGTATTTTTCAAGTAAATTAGGATTTTAATTAAAAATTATATCAATCATTTTTAAAAACTTATTTTTGAAAAATAGAATTCATTTTTTTATTTTACACCTCGATAAATGGTTTGTGGGAATTTTTTGGAATTTAATGAAATACTTGATTTTTTGATGAATAGTGAAATACCATAATTTACAAAATAAGCTGAATACGCTAATTATAGGGTCATGTGTGATGTTCTGATGATGTAATCCCACTTGGTTCGGGATCACATGATAACATTACTATTCTTGTTCATGGAAGACTCAATATTCTTTGACATTTGTGGAAGTATTAAACTAATGAATTTTCTATTAATAAAACCCCTCTCCCCTCCACTAAAAATACCACCCTTCACACCCTCATCTCCTCACACCTCTCAAGATTCAAGACATCAATAATCTCTTCATAGGAATCCTCCCTATCCACTCTCCCCATTGCACGATCATCTGGCCTCACAAAATGGCCAATCTAAGCTTTATTAAGAAGGATCTCAAGAGGAGGATTTAAGAGGTAATTTCTCTCCCTCTTCTCCATTAATTTCCTTTTAATTAGCAGTTCATTATATGATCTCTCCCCACATATCTTCATACAAATGGTATTTTAACTCTATCAATATACATTTACTTTAATGTTATGATGATAATAGGATATTATATCATCCAACACCCTTTCCCTCTTCCTTTTATTTTATTAAAGAGAACGTTGTTTATAAGGTGTTAATTTATCATCTTCAAGAACTACATGTTTTCTTCATCCATTTCTACCTTCGTATCTAGCCATGAAACCATTTTTTTTGTTGAACCAGAATATTTTATATGTATATTGTCATATTTTATGTTATGGAACTAGCTTATGTCTATATTACTATGGGTTAAAATAAAACAAGTTCATTGAGATCGAAAAACCGCTAAAATTAACCCAAACAATCTTAATTTAATTCTTATCTAATGATTCATCCACATGGATATAATATAATAATTATGAGATCATTAAAAATCATGTAATATCATTAATAACATGTAATATCAGTTCTATAATTTTTACTTATGTTCCACCCAAACATCAATTCAAGAATATAAGTGAACCACTAAAGAAAACCATTAAGACAAACATTCTGGAACAATGTTTTTCAACACTATAATTCCTCCAAATCCCCATAAAATTATATAATGAGAAAATAATGAACCATATTTATGTACAAAAGGTTATCAAATTTTCAATTAATGGATTTAATGTGGTTATATAGAAGATTAAATAGAATAAATCATTCAGATACAAAGTAAGGGGAAATTCTCAATCCCAAATTCATCCTTTGGGTTCTCCCTCTTTCACTTCATTTTTGATATTGTAACTCTTTAAAAATCAATTTTTAATAATTTTATTTCAATTTCTGGGATATTAATGTTCACCAATGGTTTTTATGTCAAACTAAAATTTTTCCACTAGAACTCTTCTGTCAAGAACACACCTTTTACCTCTCAGTCAAAGTTGATAGTTCTCGTTACATGTATGTTATTGCCTCTTTATTTTGAGAACCCAATGTTTATGAATGTGTTCTTATAAGATTAAAACCATTAAATTTCATGAGTTATTTATGTACAATTTATATTTATGTTTTATGTGGCATGGATGATAATGATAATGTTATGATGTGATGGGTGCGCCTTGAATTTTATAGCGCAATATTACTGTTTTAATGTGATAGGTGCGCCCAGAATTATACATCACTCCAATGCATTGGGTAATGTGATTAATCTCAAGAGTTAATTTGAAATGATGTGTGAAAAAGATTCTATAATTTTTCACAAGTATGTGTGGTAGCTAACTACTAATACATGATGTTTCATTTTTTATGCCTTGCCACATTTCAAGTCTCTCATTAATGCTTACTCTGATGTTCATGTTCCTTTTCCTATGTTATGGTTATGCTCACCAATTGATATGTTGTTCTTCTATATCCTCTTACTGGACTTTTAGCTCACCCATTTTTATGTAAATCCTCTGGTGGTTACAAGTACTATGGAGAGTTCAAGTTCCAATGAAAACCTAGAGAACTAAGAATTAAATAAATGCTTATGATTGATGTTGAAATTGGTATATATAGTCCTAATTTTCCCAAGACACTAAACATTTGGATCCACTATTTGTAATAATATTATGTTTTTATCTATAAAAGGATGTAATATTAATGGATGAAAATTATGGGTCGTTATAATTTGTTTCGGAAGTATGGTTTAGTTAATTTGGAAATTAAGATTAGTGAACACAGGAGAAATAAATTAGAACGATACTAAGTAGAAATATTCACACAAGAATTTTCACATAGGGATCCCATATATTGTGATTTTAGTATAAATTGTTTAAAAGAATAATTTCTTCAGAACTTGAAAATTTATGTTTTGTTCTAACATTTTCTATTTTTGAATATGGTGGAAACCAGGAGTAACCAAGCCAACAACTTGTGAGAGGGCCAATGAAACAATTTCCCGAAAGACATCCCCAATGATTTGGGAGGTGGAATTCAAAAAAACATGGTGGTGCTTACCCAAATATCTCAGGTTATGAAAAATAACCATAATAATGGAGAATTTACTCCTTCAAAAAAGAGGGAGAAGCTGGATATTGAATGTTGTGTGCGGCAACGACCACTGATGTTTAATGGATCATTTGATCCACTAGTTGCGGGATAGTGGATCCAATCCATGGAAGATATCTTTTATATGATTCATTGTTCTGATGTGGAGAAGGTGACACTAGATGTTTATTGTCTGGATGGAGAAGCCAATAAATGGCGGGCTTTGATTAAGAACACCAACCCAAGGGAGGAAATTGAAGAGATGAAATCGGAAGACATCAAGATAATCCTTCATAATAAGTATTTCCCAATAACACTTCGTACGAAAACGGATAGAGAATTCATAGAGCTCAATCAAAAATAAGGATAATTTGTCACAACCTATGAAGTGAATTTCACAAGGCTTGCGAAGTACGCTTTAAGTTTTGTTATCAACAATGATAGAAAAAATGATAGATTCTTTAGTTGATTAAAACCACACCTTATAAAGGCTCTTGCAATTAGAGACTTTTGGAGTTATTGAGAATTTGTTCTGTGTGCTCTCAAAGTCGAGATAGAGTTTGTAGAATAGTCCCATGGCTACGGTGATGTGATAAAAAGAATTACTTTCAAGATGGAGGATCTAATGACAATGGTGGAAGGAAAACTCAACGACCCACATGCCCTAAATGTGCGATGTAGCGCAATGGGAACTGCCTCAAAAGAATGAAGAAGTTCTTAAAGTGTGGGAAATAAGGACATCATGCTCAAGAGTGTCGAAAGTACATGATAAGGAAGTAGAATGTAGCTGAAGAAAGTAAAAAACCACCCATGGTTTAATGATACAACTGTAGGGAGCTGCGGCATTATGCAAGCCAGTGCACTAAACCTCATGTTCTCGAGGGTAACCAGTGTCAGTAGCCACAAAATCCAAAGGAACAAGGGAAGGCTTATTCTATCACTACTGTGGAATTGGGCAAGATAATAAAGTCGTACATGGTACACTTCCTATTCACTCAAGAATGAAAAAATTATTATTTGATTCTGGTTCTACGCATTCCTTTATATATTGAAAGCTTGCTCGACCTATAAAATAGATGCGCCAAAACCATGACGTAGATATACCTATGAAAACTCCAAGTGGTGAAATCATCACATCCCAAGTGTTTGACTCTTCTCCTATTGGCGTATGTGATAAGATTCTTCCATTGAACCTCATAATACTTCCCTTGGTGTAATTCAATGCTATAATTGAAATGGATTAGATCTCCTTATATAGAGCACATATCAACTATCAGGATAAGGAAATATCTTTTGAAATTCAAAACCATACAATGATTCTATACAAATGCAAGGAAGATCATGAATATCCTTTGAAAAATTATTCAATGGTGTGGGTGTTGATACCCTATGAATAAGCATACCTCTCCAAAATGGTTGAGTTGAAGGATAGTTCCAAACATGCAGAAATTCATGTCGTGACGGAATATGGTGATATAGTCATCAAAGAGTAACCCAGAATTACACCTGATCGTGAGGTAGATTTCTCAATTAAACTAATAACCAGAGCTACTTTTGTCTCATAGTGTCCCTACAGGATGGATATTATAGAACTGGAGGTGTTAAAGAAGATACTACAAGAGCATCTGGATGGATGGTTCATACGCCCTAGTGCATCACCTTGGGGTGCACTAGTTCTCTTGGTTATGAAGAAGGATGAAACCAAAGGACAGTGTATCAATTATAGGGGACTCAACAAGATCCATATAAAGAGAAAGTATACACTTCCAAGGATTGAAGACTTTTTCGATCAGTTAAGAGGAGCTCTATACTTCTCATAGGTGTATCTTCATTCTGGATATCATCAGGTAATGGTAAAGAAGGGAGATATTTAGAAGACTACCTTTCATACAAGGAATGGGAACTATGAGTTTTTGGTGATGCCCTATGGAGTTACTAATGACCCTATAATCTTCATGGATTTGAAGAATAGAGTCTTTAGAAATTACCTCGACAAATTTGTAGTTGTGTTCATCGATGATATTCTCATCTACTCCAAGATCAAGGAGGAACATGATTAACATCTAAGACTTGTGTTGTCAGCTTTGAGAAAGGATAAGTTATATGCCATGTTCAGTATGTGTGACTTTTGGATGAATCAAGTCACTTTCATGGGACATGTAATAAAAAGTGTGGGAATTTTACTGGATACTTCAAAAACAAAGGAGATTTAAGAATGGGCCAGGCCCTATAGTGTCACAAAAATACATAATTGTTTTGGATAAGATGGGTACTGCCGATATATTTTGAGAAACTTCTCACGATTTACAAATCCGCTAACATAAATAATAAGGAAAGGGGAAGTATGTCTGGAAAAAAGAATGTGAGGGATGTTTTGAGGAGCTAAATTGAAGGCAGATCTCTGCAACTGTAATCACACTACCAAAAGTAGAGAATTTTTTTTATATTCAGTGATGCTTCAAAGAAAGGCTTGGGTTTTGTACTCATGCAAAATGATAATTTGATAGCCTATGACTCACGAAAGTTGAATATCCATGAGTAGAACTACCATTATGGAGAGGAGTGTGACATATACAGTGACGAAAAGAGCCTAAAGTATATATTCACACAAAAGGAGCTCAACATGGATCAGAAGAAATGTTTAGAGATAATCAAGGATTATGATTGCTCTATTCACTACCATCCTGGAAAGGCGAACAAGGTATCTGCTGCTCTATGACGAAAAAAACATGCTACTCTATCCATGTTGTGGATTGAGAAAGAACCTATCTCCGTTGAAATGCAAAGGAATGATTTGGAAATCATAAGGGTATGGGATACATCCTACATTGCAAAAACGATTTTGCAACCATCCATCTAGGAGATGATTAAGGAAGTGCAAATGGATGATGTCGAGATACAAAAGGTGGTGAATGCAGTAAAGGAAGGGAAGATGCAGGAGTTCTATATCGATGATGATTGTGTGATTTGGTTTGAATCATGGCTTTGTGTTCCTTCTTCACCCAGGATAAAGAAGGAGATGTTGGAAAATGCACATAGCTCAACATTTTCTATCCATCCTGGGAGTACCAAGATGTAATGTGATCTTTAAGAACACTTTTGGTTGGATAACATGAAAATGGATAATGTTGAATATATATAACGGTGTTTGGTATGTGAGAAAGTTAATGAAGAGTGAAAAAAGTCCAAAGAGTTGATTCCACCATTTCCTATACCCATGTGGAAATGGGAGAAGTTTTCTATTGAATTTGTCATGGGTCTCCTGAAAACGTCAAAGGGAAATAATGTGACATGGGTGGTTGTTGACCAACTCACCAAGACTACCAATTTTATCGCTATTCATAATGACCACTCGATGGAAAAATTTGAAAAGATATATGTGAAGTAAGTGGTGACAGTGCATTTATTTCCTCTATCAGTTGTATCTGATAACGATAAAAGGTTCACAACTAAATTATTGAGGAGTCTTTATAATTCATTGAGTACTGAATTAAATTTCAGCATGACCTATCACACCAAATCTGATGGCCAGTCTAAAAGAACAATTTAGATGCATGAATTTATTCTATGATCCTTCTCTCTTGAATTCAATGGTGGATGGGATTAGTATCTCCCATTGTTTGAGTTCTCATAAAACAATATCTTCCACTTGAGTATTCAGCTGGCTCGATATGATGCTGTTTATGGAAAGTGATGTTGAACTCCAACATGATTGAATGAAGTTATAGAAAGAATTCTACTTAGACCCAAACTTGTGAAAAAGATGATAGAGAAGGTTGAAGTCATCCAGAAACACAACAAATATGGAAAAATTCAGCAAAAGGGCTACGCTGACAACCGTCTAAGGTACATGGAGTTCAATGTTGGAGATAAAGTCTTTAATCGAATATCACCATGGAAGAGAGTCATGTGGGTTGGAAAGAAAGGGATGCTAAGCCCAAGGTACATTGGCCAATTTGAAATCCTTGAGCGCATAGGATATTTGGCCTAACAGCATGAACTACCACCAAATATCGCTCACAATAATGTTGTGTTTCACATATCTCTTCTGATTAAGTACAAACCGGATCCCTCACATGTGTTGAACTTAGATGTGGTACAGCTGGAAGATGATCTCTCCAATGAGGAAAAACCAGTAATGATTTTGGATCAGAGAGATAAGGATCTACCGAAAAAGACATCCCATATTGTCAATGTGTTTTTTAGGAACCATAAGTTTGAGAATTCCACTTGGGAACTGGAAGAGGCGATGAATGATAAGTACCCTCACCTGTTTATGTTAAATAAAAATTTGGGGGCGAAATTTCATTAGGGGGGAAGATTTTAACGAACCAAAGTATTTCAATGTAAATTAATTTCATATAAATATTTCGTAAAATCACATGAAAACTCAACATAATGAACTAATAAGTTCTAAGTGACCATTAAACATAAGTTTACCACTTTCGTGTTTGGAATTTAAAAATTCTGACATACACTGTTGTGTTCAAGATGTTTTTCGAGTCTAATAAAAAAAACTTTTGGTTAATAGTAACATACCCTTATGAATTGTAAACTAGCCTTATGAATAGTAATTTGAACCTTATGAGTAGTAAATTTACTAAAATATTAGTAACATTTCCCAAGAATAGTTTAATAAAATTTAGGCATCTTATAAGTGACAATTTGACTATAGTAAAAGTATTGCTATGTTTGTAAGTCATAAATAAATAATTATAAATAATTATTTAATTTTAAATGAATATATATTCTTAAAAGGTGTTCATAAATTAACAAATCTATCTCTTATAGATTTACGATAATTTTATAAGACATCAAGTCATTTTGGAAACCATTATAAGATCAGTTTTAATTTCAAAAATAATATTTTTCAAGTTAATTATGATTTTAATTTAAAATTAAATTAATCATATATAAAAAATAATATTTAAAAAATGGACATCATTTTTGTATTACACACATCGAAAAATGGTTGGGGTTAATTTTAGGTATTTTTCTGAAATACATGACTTTTTGATGAATAGTGAAATACCATAATTTACAAAATAAGCTAAATAAACTAATTATAGAGTCACGAATGGTGTTATGCTGATGTAAGACCAATTGTTTTAGGATCACATTATAAAATTACTATTATTGGTCATGGAAGACTCACTATTCCTTGACATTTGGGGATATAATAAACTAATGAATTTTATATTAAGAAAACCCCTCTCCCCTCCACTAAATATACCAACCTTCACACCCTCATCTCCTAAAATCGTTAAATATTCAATACATCTCTAAACTCTGCACAGGAATCCTTCTTACCCCCTATCCCACATCCAAGATCATTTGGTCTCACCAAATGGCCAATCCATACTTATTTAAGGAGGATCTCAAGAGGAGGATTTAAGAGGTAATTTCTCTCCCTCTTCTCCTTTAATTTCCTTTCAATTTCGAGATCATTTCTTGATCTCTCCCCACCCATATTCATCCAAATTGTATTTAAACTCCATTATTATACATTTAATTTAATTTTATGATGTTAATGGGATATTATATCTTCCAACGCCCTTTACCTCTTCCTTTTATTTTATTAAGGAGAACATTGTTTATGAGGTGTTAATTTATCACCTTCAAAAACTACTTGTTTTCTTCATCGATTTATACCTTCGTATCTGCTCAGGAAACCATTTTTATGGTTTAATAAGATCCTTTTAAATGTATTATGTCATATTTCATGTTATGTAACTAAATTATTTCCATATTTACTAAGTTTTAAAATAAAACAAGTTTATTATGATTGAAAAAACGCTCAAATTAACCCAAACGATCATCATTTAATTCTTATCTAATGATTCATCCACATGGATATAATTTAATAAATTATTTGATCATTTATAATTATTTAATATCATTAATAACATCTAATATTAGTTCAGTATGTTTTACGCCTGTTTCACTAAAATATCAATTTAAGAATACAAGTGAACCACTCAATAGAACCATGAAAACAAACTTTTACAAACAATGTTATTAAACACTATAACTAATAAAAAGGCCCATAAAATAAATTAATGAGAACATAATGACCCATATTCATATAAAAAGGTTATTAAATTTTTATTTAATGGATTTATTGTGGTTATCCAAGAGATTAAAAAGAAAGAATCATTCGTATACAAGGTAAGGGGAAATTCTTGAACCCAATTTCATCCTTCGGGTTATCCCTCTTTCACTCGATTATTGATATGGTTACTCCTCGAAAATAAATTTTTCATAATTTTCATTCCTTTTATAGTTTATACATGTTCACTAGTGGTGTTTTTGTTAAAAAAATGTTTTCCAAAATAACTCTTCTTTTAAGAACACACCTTTTAACTCTCACTCAATGTTGACGGTTCTTGTTACATATATGTTGTTACCTGTTTCTTTGGAGAACCCAATTTTTTTATTGTGTTCTTATAAGATAAAACCTATTACATTCCATGGTCTATTTATGTTCAATTTCTATATATGTTCTATGTGGAATTCATTATAATTATAATGTTATGATGTGATGGGTGCGTCCAGAACTATATAGCACAATATTAATGTTTTAATGTGACTGGTGTGCCCGGAATTATACAGTCCTCCAATGCATTGGGTAATGTTATGAATCCCATGAGTTAATTTGAAATGATTTTTGAAAAAGACTCTAGCTTTGAAGACAAGTATGTGTGGTATCTAACAACTAAGACATGATGTTTCATTTTTTATGCATTGCCACATTTCAAGTCTCTCATTAATGATTCCTCTCATGTTCATGATCCTTTGCCTTTGGTATGGTTATTCTCAACAAATGTTATATTGTACTTATATATACTATTATGTAGATTCTTCATCACCCCTTTTTATGTATGTTCATATGTGGTTACATGTACTAACTCGTGTTCAAGTTCTAATGATATTCTAGATAAGGAATAATTAAATAAATGATTATGATTGATGTTTTTATTGCAATATATGGTCCTAGATTTACCAAGAAAGTAATCCTATGGATCCATTATGTTTAATAATATTATGTTGTTTATCTTTAAAATGATTTAATAGTAATGCAAGAAAAGGATGGGTCGTTATATTATTTATGCATGAATTTATGTTGAAGGAATTTTTATGATCCTTTCCAGATTAATCCATTTAATTTTACTCCCATACAGTTATTTGAGGGGTGTACATTTTTTCAAATCATTTTCTTGAATTTATTTAATAGTGATACTAAAAGAATGTTTCAATAGAAAAAAAAATTATTTATCATTATGATAGAAAATACTTTTCATAAAAATTAATTCTATCTACTTTTATTTTAAAAAATCATTTTAATAGTATCCTATGATTGTTTAAATTATTTTTTACCCAGAATATAATTTTTAGGAAATGATTTAAAAGGTATATTCATGTTATATTATGAATGATATAATTGTTTCATATTAAATGGAAAAATAATATATTTTTTAATATAAAAAGAATAAATTAAATTCTATACCATCATGACCACTCACCAATTTCAATATTCCTATAAAATTTGTCATGTTTCATTACTCGTAAAATGCATCAAATATTTTTCTGTAATTATCTAGATTCTAGTGATGATATTTAAAAATTAAAAGTGTATTTTCCTCAATAGAAATTCCATTTTATATGTTTAAGTTATTTTTATATAATATTACATCGATTAAAGTAACTTATACTTTAATGGGGATATGATCCATTAAAACCATCCTTTATATTTTTATATTTTTTATAATTATGATGAAAATAATATTTATGAAACATGTTTATTTTCTATGTGATGTGTAATGTTTCAATATTGAAATGTTATGAAACATGTTTCCATTAAATGGTATATGACATAATGAATTATTTGTGCTCCTATTGAACACATATGAATTTATTTTTATTATGTGATCGGTGGGTCCAAAATTAAATGTCCTTCTAATGGATTGGTCAAATATATATACCTCACGAGATAGATACGGTGGGAATAGAGATTGAACCCAATTAAATAAGGGACACTATCCACCTTTGTTATCTTAGGATTGATCCTTTACTACATTTATGGAATGGGGGGTTAACCAAATCCAGTATGATATCCCTAGAAGTGAGACTTTAATACTAAAGAAATAATTTTTTGTTATTATATTTTTATAAAAAATATATGTATTATTCTAGTCATATTACCTCCTCCATTATGTTATTATATATCATTAGGATTGAGGTATTATTATATTGAACGATCTATTCCATTAATCAAGATTAATATCTACGATATATAGGATATGGATATTAAATGTTAATATCATGTCCTCATACCATTATGCTCATGTTATTCTCATGTGATCATTGATATATTCACTGTTTACCCTTACTGAACATCTAATCTCACTATTTATTTTGATTCCTTTCCCCAAGATTATAAAAAAAATTTAATTATGATACATATAATAAGGTACTTCATTATGATAAAGATATTGGGAGATTACGTACACCTCATATGAAGTTGTTTTTTTTTTGAATCTACATTTTCAATAGCTCTTGAGCTATTTGTTTCTAGCATGGATCATTATTTAATCTATATATATTCATATAATAAGATGTAATATTGTTTAATGAAATGTATGGGTAGCTAAATAACTCACAAAAGAATAAAATTCAAATAAACTAGATTATATATTTTTATATATGTCATTTAATGATTCCTAAAAAATCATATTGAATCTATTATTGAATTTTTTACTCCATTTACTGTAACTTGAATTTTGTTGAAATGAACTAGGTAGTTCTATTTATATAGATACCTTTGATAAGAAAAAAAAAATTCCAGGAAATTGGGAACAAAAAATTATAGAGATCGAATAAGATAAATTCCTAAAGAACATGGATGTTTATGAGCTCATCAGTTCTCTCACGACATATATGATAACTATGAATATGCATTCTAATAAATATGCAATTAATTCTAGTTAAATTAGAAATTAAATTTCTTTCATTGTAATAAAAAATTAATATCCCAAAGGTTATGATAAAAATGATCACATTTCAAAATGTTTGAACAAGTAAACAAACTATAAATTTTATATTTAATTTTATAAAAATGAAAATCATGAAATAGAATATAATTGATTTTGTTTTAAAAAAAGGGCCTCATGAAAAAAGATTTGTACCATTAATTAAATGAATAAAAAGAGTAATAAAGAACTAAACTTTTTAAATGGAGTATACTAAAGAAATTATTTTGACATTTGAATCCATTAAAAAATGTCAAATCTACCCCCAGGCCAAATTTGAGGTATCCAAGAAAGTAAGAAAATAAAATTTATTATTATTTATATTCTACTTCTTCAATATAAACATTATCATTTTAAAATATTCATTATGTTAGAGATCAAAATCAAGATTGTTCTTTAATCTTATTATAATTTTAAATACAGGAAAATAAATTATAATAATGTTTTTTAGAAAAATAATAGTACTTATAAGAAAAATAATATTTTATTTCAAAATAAAAATAACAATAAAATAGAAAAAATTGGAATTGAAAATTAAATTTCTCCAAAATAATATTTCTCATTTTTAATGTGGTGTAGAGTCCTTTAAAATAATTATGAAATCCTAAAATTTGGAAAAATTTTATTTTAGGCTTGGTTGTTCAAGTAAAAATTTACTCAAAAAATTAAAATTAATAGTTTTGTTATGAGTAGATTGAAAAATAAATTTTGTAATTTTTTTTGAATATACGGCATAATTGAATTTGAAATAAATTTTAAAAATACTATCTATGGTAGAACAAAAACCATTCATTTATCTTATATTATTTCAATTGGAAAATGTGTTTCGAAAAAAAATTTGATTTCAAAAATAATTATTGTCTAAATTAGGTTGTCCAATGATATGGATTATAAATGAATTGGTCTTCTAGACTACTCTAGAACATGGGTCTTGTATGAATAAACCATGAAGCCACATGTTATATGGATAAAGATTGATTAATGAACATTTATGGAGATATATAAAAAATTTTATCATATCAATTATTTTATTGGATGACATATACATTTGGAGACAAGTTAAAAAGAAAAATTACAATCAAATGAATGATATTTTTCGCTAAACCAACATTAATTTAGAAACAATTAATGGACTCAATCATAATTCACTATGTATTTGTTAACCTTGGGATAACGGATTGAAAATTACATTAAAAATGTTTTTGGTAGTTTTTTAATTATTATGGAATTATATTATTTAACGTATCCTATTTAGAAAAATAAATATATTATAGTTTTAAAACCTCTTTGAAGTCAAACAATTAATTGTTTAATTTAACATAATAATGATTTTTGGATTTTTCAATGACTACCATGTTATTATAACATTCTCTATCATATTATGGTCAATTGTAATCGATTAGTATGAGATGTATAAAAATTTAATTTCCAAGAGAACACAGTTTGTGGACCATTCTGACTTGTAATTCCACAAAAATGCTCTTTTGAATGTTATAAAATGTTCCTTCCACTTCCAAATACTTATAACAAATCCACCATTTCCATTTTAGACACAATAATGTTTCTATTGTTGGATTTAAATATTACATATTTCTGATAACTGTTGAATATAAGAGATTTTATTTTGTATTCATCTTAGAACATAAAAATGATTATTCCAATTCATTTATCAAAATTTTAATGAATTTATAAAATTGAAAATGTTTAAAACTCTTTTACATTAGAAATGTAAATGTTATATAATTTTATAATAAATACAATAGTGATTTTATCATTCTAAAAGTTAATATCACTCCTTTTCTTAAAAATGTCTAAACTCCTTCAATTACATTATTACGAGTTGGTCTATACCACTTACAATATCCTTACCATTTTATAATAAGTCCCTTCTTAGGAAAAACCCCTTAGGAACTTATAAAATAAAAAATTCCCAAGCTTCTATATTGTATTATCCTTGTCTAAAACTGATTTATCAGTAATACAAAATATAATCTACAAATCATTGACCCTAGATCAAATAAAGTGTTATTTCATAGATACTCAAACTCATTTAAATCCATTTTTGTCCTAGATTAGAGGAAATACACGCTAGAATAGTCAATTCACGTCGAATTTGATGAGAATATTTCTATATCATATCCCCTATGTTATAATGATTTTTACCCACATATTTTTGATATTTTTAACTTCAAATTTTTATTGTAAATTATAATGTTATATAATCCCATTATACTCCATTACCTAATGAATGGGTTCAATCTAAAGATAACCCCATGAGAATGGTATTAGTGGCATATAATCTAAAACTCATTCAACATAGTCGATCTTAAATAAGGTTAAATATTAAAAATTTATCCTTCACCAGGAATTATTACCACATGAAGATTTTATTAATTATGATAATTGGATACATGGAATGCAATTTGTGTCGAACCACATTAAATGAAAAACATTTGGGCACCCCTGAAATTTCATGTTAATTATATTATTTTTTTAAAAAAGTTGTTTCTTTGAAACTGACATATCAACCAAGGGGTATCATCTTATTAAAATTCCTAACAATTTTAATGGGTTTAATCACGAAGGCATTTATTATTATAAAACTAATGATCCTATTTCTTAGATAGAATACATTATAACTATATTGGTACATACTGTTTGTTTTTATATTAATATTTTCCAAAGATATGAGAAATATTATATTCGGATTTTTTATTGATACAAATGTTTTTATTGATCAAGCAAGAAAATTTTGGGAATTAAAAATATCAGAATAATGGTTTCTAGTTAACAATTAAACATAATTGTTTAAAACAATCCCCTCAGGTATTTTTTGGGAGGTTAAATAAAATAATTTTTTAATTACTTCATAATAAGAAAGTCCAAATCTATTATATTTATATAAAAATTATCAAATAATTTATTAAATATTCAAATATATAATTATTATGATAATTTATTCTAAACCATATGTACTATATATAATTATTACTCGTATTTATGAAATAAAGGATTTGAAATGAGTTTTATAAGACAACTCAAATTCTTCTAGGATTTTAAATTTTTATAATTTTCAAGGATCAATTTTCCTCCAATGTAAATAAACTAATAAAATTTTAAAGAAGTTTGGAGTGGATAATGATAGTGAAATTATAACACTGATGAGTAAAAAATGTATGATAACCATGGATGAAATCAGTCAATCAGTTAAAAACTAACATTATAGAAGTATGATTAGAAGTATAAATTACCTTATTGGGACCGACCTAGACATCTTATTTAGTGTTTTTCATTTTTCTCATTTATAATAAAATAAAATTTAATATCACATAAATTATCCCAAAATAATGTTTCAATATATGAAAATAACTAAACAACATGGATTACTTAAAACAAAGGGAATCTATTTTGATGTTTCTATATTTTTTGATAATGGTATTGGAGGATTCGAGCATCATAAAAAATTTACAAAGAAGTCATTTTATCTAATAAGAAAATACCACACATCTTAGAGACAAAAGATTAAAAATCCAATTTCTCTTTCTACAATCAAAAAAGAATTTATAATAATTAATAATTTTCACACTGATGTAATATAAATAAAACACAATCTCTTCAATATTGGAATTTCATATTTTCACACACCTATCAAGTGTGACAACAATTGTACTATTTTATCACTAAATATCCTATCCAACACTCCCAAACAACAAAAAAACGATAACAGACACCATTTTCATGAAATTCAATAAAAAACATGATAGTTTTCTTAAAATGTTAGGCACTAACATTCTTATTTCTAATATAATCAATAAAAATTTTTGTTTCAAATTATTATGACTTATTAAATGAGAATTTAGGATTAATAATTTAAAATTATTATCTGTACATTTTTTTAATATTGATGAATCTCTCGTTATTTTTTCAATTTAAAATAAGTATCCAAAATTATAATTTTTTGTCTTTAATTAATAAAAATGTTTTCAAACATCTCATAATAATTTTCAAGTTAAGTGAGTGTGGTACTCAATGAAATGAATTTTAATATTGAAAATATTTTTTACATGGTTATGGTGTAGGAAAAACAAGAGGTTATATATATCACATGTTTGTTTAGATTTTTAATCTGTGTTTTAACAAGGGAATATGTAGTATTCCTTTATTCCACACCTATATTGACACTCAATGAATTTTTCATGGTTTTTTTAAACAATGATATCAATACCATAACCATGTAATAAATTGTTTGTTTATATATTTTATATCAGTCATTATTTTTGTATATGATCACCTTATTTTAACCTTTTTTATGGGGAGATAATCTTTTTAAAACTGAAATGGTCCTAGAAGAGGCATTTTGTTCTAAATTGTTTATCATATTTTAAAATATCATTTAAAGCTTCATTGAAAATTTTATCCAAGGATTTATTATTTTCAGTTATTTTAAAATGATAATAATTTTTTCTCAATAGTTTTTTATAATTTAAAAAATGTTATATATCTAAAATTAAAAATATTCGTATATATAAATAATTACAAAACAATGTTTTCATATGTCTTGAAAAATCATTAATTTCGATAAAAAAAATTTATATTACTATTGATATTTTAATCTAACGAAACTAATATATCATTTTTAATAATCATTATTGTTTTGATATATTTTATATAATGTGATTGAAGTCATCTTTCTTTTATCCAAACAGGGAGAAAAACTTATTTTTTGCGAAATAAAATTAAATTATTTTAATGTTTTATCAAATCTATTGTATTTGATAAATTATAATGATATAATAAGTAGAGAAATATAAATTTTTAAAACATGTATATTTTTTATTTCCATTTATTATTGAAGTAATATTTATCTTGAAAAAGGTGGATATTCTTATGCTTCTCAAAAAAATTGTTTTCCTGATCAGTAATTCTCATTACATTGTTTAAAAATTCTATTTATGTGATTTGCAGTTAGTCCTGATAAAATCATTTTAGAATCATGAAGGAAACAAGAGGAATCCTTTTTGATATATTAATGTAATTGTTTAATACCTTTATGGAGACTAAATTAAAAATGATTCCACATTCATATAAATGGTGTTTTAACTTTTTTAGGTTCCTAGAAAATTTTCTTAACCCAAGCCCATGGTGATCAATGATTTTATGGAAAATGGATATATTTTTTTCTCAACACATCATATTGGAAGAATACATGGTTGACCTATGGATTGGTAGCATAAAATGGTAAAAAGGAGCTGACCACACCCATGGTGTTTAGGGATTTGGGAGGCAAGGAGATAATTATTTTTCCCCATGGAATGCAGAAATTTTTGGTGATGTCTATCGGTGCATTTAATGTTGGTCATGTTCTCTAAATTATAATATATAATAGATTACATAAACAAAAAAATATTATTTTTATATAAGGATTTATTGACGAAAATAGATACCTACTGTAGGATTGGAATACATTAATCAAAACTATTGATCCTTTCTCCGACATCAATATGATATATTCATTAATTCTTTATCATGTTTTCTAATTTTATAACTACAAACTTCTACAATATAGATTATGTTATTATGGAAATATCTTATCACTATAATATTTTTTACATTTTATCCTACATGATCTTCATATTATTTTTCGATAATCAAGACTATACTAAAGCATAAGTTGTTCTAATTAATCCTCCCACTAAATTCTCTTTATTATTTTTTGGTTCTCACTTCCATTAAAAAGATGGAATAATTTTTTACCATAACTATTAAATTGTACTAGACTATTATATTTACGTATTATAGTTACACAAATTTATAACATAGTATCAATTGTAATATTAGTTTCACTCAACAATAAAAGTTTTTTGTTGATTGTTTATCATTTCTCTAATTAAATAAAATTTACAAACATAGTAAATCCTCATGAAATTATGGTGGTAGATTTAGGGAATCTTATTAATATATTTCTAAACATCTTCAACAAATTATTATATCTTGTTTAATTTTTTCAATTATATTTTAGTATTTTATTAGTTTTTTCGTTTCATTTGATCTTTATTCCATCAGTAAACTTAATCAAATATTTTTTGAATCACTAATTCGTTAATTATTCCACTTTTATGACCATATATTATTATATCATTAAACATTTAACTTTGATATTATTGTTTATCTATTAAAAATGTATTAATTTCTGTCAATATATTGAAATGTTGTTTTTATTTTATAAGACATTATTTTATTCCATTATTTATTAATGGGAAATATACCACCTCATTTTATTTTCTCCACTGTTGTCTATAAAGAATATTTGAAATATATCTCTAAAATAATAAATATTTTATTCTATGGTTTTTGATTTAATAAATATCATGATTTCCATTCATTTTCATCTCATTAAGTACTCAAGTGAATTAAAGAAATATTTTTATGTAAATACAACTACTTCTCTATTGGTTTGTACTGTGTTTCTTCTAAATCAATTTGTTTTTTAAAATTTTATCATGACAGTTTATTCATTCAAAAATATTTGTAAAAATTTATTTTTACACTTTTTTCACATTCTACAATAAAATTTCAATAAAATATTTTTGTCATTTTTTGCTCGATGTACTTTATATCGAATTCCTAAAGGAAATATTTGTGTTAACATAAAATGCATGACTGTTTTTCACCTTTTCAATGATTAATCATGGAATTGATATATACATAAAATGTATCCATGGTTCTATTAAAGGAATTTATTTTCATTAGAATTATAAAATATTTTTGATTTTGAATATTTGATTTAAAATTTAATTCATATTTTCAAATGAAATAATCTAGTGATAATTTATAATCATTTTTCATCTATGATAACATACTTTGATGTTACATATTATTCACAGTTGATATGATCCAATGATTGTAACCATAATTTTTAATTGGAATTTTTATGTTTGTTATGATGCCATATTGATGAAGCCCATTTTATCAATGAATTATGTTATAATGAAATGATCATTATTTTCATGATCTTATCGCAAAAGATATATTTGAATATTAATCTGTGATTGGTGGGTCTCTTATTTCCATTCAATTCATTGGATAAATATTAACTATTTAGGATCTCAAAGGGTATCTAAGATGTTATCTGAAATATAATATAGATAAACAAGGGGATACCCTAAGACTAACAGAAGATGATTTTCTTTCTTGGATTATTTAAAAAAAGTATTTCTATGATTATGATTAAGAAATAGTTTATGAAAAAAATTTATGAAATAATCTTATACCATTGTTATGTTCTCATGGATAATGTTCTATAATTTCTTTTTGATTTATTCATTATGAGAAACCATGAATCATGCCATATATAGTGATTATGATTTATGAATTATTGTGTATTCTTTTCAAATGTTATTCTCATGTTCATATAGCCTTATAATAAGGTAATTATTAAATGAACATTGAAATATCCATTATATATCCTTGTTGATAATATTCTATACCGTTTTCATAGGTTTCCTTCTACCATATTTTATGAATAAATGTATTAATTAAGAAACAACTACGAAGTGTAAATTGAAAGATGTTTGTTGTGGGATATGTTGATGATATTTTATGAAAAAATTTGATGATGTATCTTGTATTTAATAATAAAAAACATATATTTTCCTAGGGAATGTATTGTATTGTTTGTACCACTAATTTATGTATAAAATTTTAAAAACAAAATATAGATTTACTGTTATGGAATATAATTAAATTATAGTTATTCAATATTCATTTAGTATGATGTAATATTTATATATAAAATACATAGGCCACTTTAGTTGGTATCATAAAAGGGTTTAGTAATTTCTAGATATCATGGTTATAAATAACCAATGAAACCCCTTGGGACAAGTTCTAGAATAAGATAACATTTCAATTTTTTGGTATATAAATAATTTTTAGGTTTTCATAGAATTTAAATCCATATCTAGATACTCAAATGTCTATAAATCATATGTGGAATATATTCACCCATATATAACAACTCTATAAGGGTAAAATTTGATACCGACTCAATCATCACTAGTGAATGATGAGTGGGCCTAAGAATAAACACCAAACTATATAATTTTAGGATATTAACACGGGTTAAAACAAATTTAATTTTTTTACTTCTGGGGAGGATATTTATAGATAAATACTATGAATAACCAAGGTTAAACGTAGGGTGTTATAAATAGAATAAATTTTTTCTAATATGTCGATATTATATTAATTAATTTTCATGATTACATTATTAATAACTATTATTATTATTTATCACACTATACTTCTTGGTTTTTATCAATGCATGGAATCTAGTTGAGTTGTGTGAACTCTTATTGTGTCAGGAAATTGAATGATTTTCATCATGAGAAAATAGATGTTATGGAATATGGAATGAAAAATTTTGTTATTAAACTAGTGCAGATTTCTCAAGCCAGGAATCAAAATGATCTTAAAAATGTGAAAAGGAGGGGAAAAGGATTTCTTGAGCCCTTTATGAGGGACCAACAACCATTTTTTATTAGTTCCACTATTCAACGAATTTTTGAAAAATTGATAGGTACAACAAATATAAATGTCACTATCTCTAGTGTTCGTATCGTGAAATGATTATTTTTAAGTTTTATCATATCGAAGGTGAAGTAAACCAATGGTGATATCTTTTACATAACATGGAAAAAATGGAACAAATTGAATCTATAGAGTGGGATAATTTTAAATGGATTATTTTGAATATGTAAATTCCATAGATTCATCATATGAAAATAGAGAGATGGTTTTTTTAAAGCTAATATAGATAGATCAAGAATACATTAGTACCTATGATGTAAATTTTAAATTAATTATGACTTCAAATTTATATATTATTATACTACCTAAAATTAATATATATTAATTGTTTAGAGGCATAAAATTATGTATCCAAAGGGGATTATTCATAAGATACTTCAATATATAAAAATAAATCATTCTATTTTCTATCAAGGATTAATGGAGACTAAACTGACCAATTAATATTAGGGTTTCTTTAATAAAATAATGATGAGATTGAAAAGAATTTATAATAATAATAACCATGGATATAATAATTTAATTACTCAATTATGATAGAATGATTGAATGAAATAATAAGTAAATTTTCATAAAAGAATAATAAAAAGTTCTCATTGTGGGATGGAAGTCCATCACACAATAGAATGATGAAGTGATCAGGAGAAGATAGATAATGAGGTAAATAAAGGTAAATAACTAAAAAATTCACCACCTATACTATAATGATTTAAATTTATAGAGACTAGGTTTTACAATAACCACTACTCTAATATGGGGGTTAATAATGATCATCAACATCAACAGCCTGTTAATCCCATATAGAAAGGGAAATATCAACAAATTACTATTAGACTGGAGGGGTATTCTAACAATGTAGTGAAATGTACCTTAACCATCCACACTAAAGGAGTTAATTCCTTATTTGATTGTGGATCTATCTCATATTTTTTATCATTATAATTTTTAAGGGTATCACATTACCACTTAATGATTATATATTGAATTATAAGTGAAAACAATTCTTGGTATGGTGATCCCATCTCAATTCAATGCGTTTTCAAATATTTATGGTTTTGGAAATATGTTTCCTATATGTCTTGTTATTCTATCCCTATTATAATTTGATTTTATTTTTAGGAATATATTGTAACTGTTTACCTAAATCTCATATGAATTATTGTGGATGGTAATACACATTTTATATTATGAACCAAACTATGCTTTTGTATATGTGTGAAGAATAATATTAAAATATAATAAAAAGTAATTCCATTATATGGTTCTTGTTTAATATTTAATGTGGTTATTTGTCTAAGATGGTTGGGGATAAAATCAAAATCAAATATATAACAATTTTATCTAATTTTCCTGATGTTTTTAGAATTATTTTCCATGTCTTCCTATGAATTGGGATGTTGAGTTTCCAATAGAACTAATATGTGGTTATATACCCAATCCAATGACTCCATGTATATTTATAATGATTAAGTTGTAAGAATTAAGTAGGAAAATCTTGGATAATCATGATAAGGGACTCCTTCAACCATGTGCATCACCATGGTGTTATCGAATTCAAAATTTACGAGTAATGATGGATTAATGTAACATCCTGATATTTTTTGAGAATTATTATTTTTAATTTCATTGATATCTTGTGTTGTACACGACACCAAAATTAGCTTTTTCTATACGCAACACCGTATTAGCTTGTAGTATACAAAACACTAATCTTGGATCGTGTTACACACAATTTCATGTTCGTTTTATATAAGTTATATTACACAACATTGAGGATATATATATATATTCAATATATAAATGAAATATGGTTGGATTATATTATACGCAACAACAAATGATTCTTGCACTACATGCAACCCTGACTTGGCTTTCATTACATGCAATCACGACCTTCCATGATAGCATGTGTTATACGCAATACCATGTTTCACTAAAGGAGATATTATTATAATATTATTATGAACTAGCCGTTATGAATAGTAATACCCACTTTCTGAAATTTTATAAATTTTATCTTTCAAAATGGACTTCATTTTTGGATTCGGAATATCGAAATTAGCCTTGGGTGAATATTTTTGGTATTTTTCTATAAACATTCAATTTTTTATCAATAGTGAAAACACTGGGTTACTATTTAAAAACCAACTTTTTATTTAAATTATTATTTATTTTATTTAAATTTATGTCATGTAAAAATTGATAAATAATACCTATATATGTTCAATTTAATCCATTTGAGTCATTTTATAATGATTTTAGATATAATAAAATTTTATTGAACTTATCATCGTCTTTTACCCATCTCCAAGGAGAATTTGAAAATTTTCATAAAACTTAATTATACCACTTCTATGAGTGGAATTTAAAAAATCTGAGAGAAAAAGTTAATATCAAGGAGTAAATGTGGTTCAATATGAAAAATATAATTTTTGGTGAATAGTAACTTTTTACTTTTATTTACCACGGTTAAAAGTATATAGGGAAATTAAGGGTAAAATGATATTATTATTACCCTAACACATTTCTTAATTCTATTGGATAAGTTTAATTCGAACAAAAAATTGTTAGTAATAAAATATTACCATTTAGTTCTACATGGATTAGATAAGGACATTTATTATTGTTTTATTTAAAGAATAGTTAAAATAGTTAAAATAAAGGTTTAATAACTAAAAAATTTTCAATATAGGGTTATACAAAATATAAATTCGACTATAAATATTAATTAGAAAGCTAAAAAGGTTTCCTACATCATGGTATTTTGTTTATAAATTTTATACATTAAATAATTTTATTTATATATGACACAATGATGATGAAGTAATTACATTATTAATGAAATATTAACATAATTGATGTTATAAATACCCAAATAAATGTTATTTTAGACTTTTTATGAATTCAACTAATTTTATAGGATAATATGACATGTTTTTATTGAATTTATCATCTTTTTTCTAATTAACCATGTTGTTATGATTTTCAAAAAAATCAAATAACAAATAGTGTCAAAATTGACATAAAATAGTTTTTAAAACAAATATTATATTATTCATTGTTATTTTATTCCACAAAATCTATCGTTCTACCAAATAACTTACATAAGGATATATATATTAATAATTAACCACTTGGGGTTTGTTTGGGTTGTTATTGTATGTTTATTCACCATATAGTGTTAGAAAACCAAAAGACACGGTAAAACTTAAATTATTTAACATAGAGTTAAATATAAATGATAAGGATAAAATATTCACATAAACTTGTATAAAACCTATTGGTTGAGAGTCATTCCACCCATCCCTACATTAGCTTCGATATAAATCAATTTGTAGCTATGAAAAACCAAATATGACTTTATTATATAATAATATTTTATGTTTTTCCAAAGGTGCCCCTATCCTCCCTTATAAAAAGGGCACCCCTTCCCTCTTCTCTTCACACCCTTTTCATCCTTTAATATCAGAATAACCCTGGAAATTTCTCTTCTACACTTCCCTATAAACATTTTGGAGGTTCTGGTCTTCTTAGAAGACCGTCTCTACTTCCTTACGAAGAATCTTAAAAGAGGTGCGTCGAAGAAGAGGTAATCTTTTCATCCGATTCTCTCAAGTTTATTTTTTCTTCTACATATTCTTATTTAGTTGTCTCATTATAAAGTAATAAAATCAGTATTAATTATATACTGATATGTTATTGTAAATATAAAACATCCCTATTTCACCTTCTATCCATCCTATGGAAAATGAAATCACCACGCGTGCGTACGTACGGAATACCGTCTCCACGCCGTGGTGTAATCTATTCTCAACCACCTCAATACATGGACGGGTATAATGGTGTAAATAAATAACTATATATGATTATTGTAATGTGATATTGATTCTTAAATATTATATATACACTTAAATATAATTCCACGATCATGAGAATGATATCATCGCTCATGCGTACGTACGGACTATCGTCTCCACGATGCGACGAGATTCATTCTCCATGTTAACCATTCATGAATGATTATAAAGTATATATAATGAATAATAATGAAATATATGACATTATAATGATACTGGATTTATGTATATATATATATATGTATTTCATCTACTTAATTTCATTCAATAATGAAATGAAAACAGCATTCATGCATACGTACGACCTACCGTGTCCATGAACTGTGTATTTTGTTCCATTTATGGATCTATCATATATATGTATATGTTAAATATATATTATATATAAATAATTTTTTACATAATGGAATTAATTAAATCAATATATAAGTAATAATATCAAGAACAACAAGTCGAAACATGTACAATAAATGAAACGATTTTACCCAAATCGTTGTTTTTACATCGTGTTTACAAAATAAAGGGTAATATAATGTCATAAGTAAATTATAAATTATATCATAATAATGAATATGATTCTATAATAAGTTAATAAAATTATTTAAATCATTATACAAGAGGTTTGGATACATACGATGCATATGAGACAAAAGGTAAGGGATAAATTTTCCAATCTCGTTTTTATCTGAGATTGTTTATTCGTAAGAATTTACTGGGTTTATATTTATCATCCACGTCACTGTTTTCTAAAAGTGGTTTCATGTATGTTTAATGTCCTTTTTAGACATTTTTTGACTTTTACTACATGGTTTGTTTGGAATCTTACTTTTTTTTACCACATAAGGTACATTCTGACTTTTCCGGAAAAAGTACGAGAAGAATGTTTTTTGAACCTATACGACATGAACTGATTTTTACAGATTCATAACTCTTATTTTCATGAAGTTTACTCTACAATATTTGATGTTTATTTTCAATAAAATCTTTTTCTTTTAAAATTGTGTGGCATTTTGTTAAACGAAAATTATTTTTAAGAAGTAATGATATTTTCCTCAAGAATTCTTTTCAAGCGTTTTATCAAAACCATTTTCCATCTAGGATGACATTATTTCATATGTGTATGTTTGAAGTATAATATCTCTATGATTTATATGGTTTCACTTTTCTTATGATGAAATGATATCCATTGGTTTTAAATGGATTATTTTATTATGGGATGATGTTTGTTAAACCCATTTTTATTCATTGGGTTATGATATATGATTTATGTTTATGTTGTGGCACAAATAAGAATGATTTCATTATGAGATGACTGGGACCTATATCTCAATCCAATGAATTGGTTAAAGATTTATATCTCATGAGATATACATGGCTGGAATGGTAAGTTAATCTGGTTCAGTGTTAAAGGACTTGATCGAGGAGTGAACTCGATTTAGAAATGGTCATTGTCCACTAAGATGGTCTTGGAAGCAATGCCTTGGATACTATGGAAATCATACCATGTGATTAATATATTTCCACAATGACATGATTTATTCCAATTCTATTTTATGATGATTGATGTTCCATTATGATCAATGACATACGTACTGCCATGTTTTATGTCATTTCTCAAAATTTTGATGTTTAAACATTATGTTCATATTTTTACATTCAAATGTATAAGGTTTGTTTTATTTTCTCCATGCTTACCCTTACTGACCATTTGAGCTCACCCTTTATATGTTTTCCTTTCCCCAGGATAAAACGAAATGTTTTAGGTAATAAAATAAAAGGGGAAGATCTTTATGTGAGATGTTGAATATCTTTCACCATGATTAGAAGATTATGTTCCATGTTTCCAAAGACACTAAACTATTACAGTCCTTGCGTCTTGGTTTTTGTTATGTATTTATGTATTCCACAAAAGTAATTTAATGTCCATGTACATCAGGCCATGGGCCTCTTCAACTGGAATTTGGGGAATGTTTATGTAACCTTTAGAAACTAGGATGTGAAAACTTTAGTTATATCCCTAGAGATATTTCTAAGGTATGTCTAGGGATGTCACTAAGGTTAGGTATAAGTATAGGTTATAGTACTAGAGTTATGGTAATGATATTAGAATTAAACATAATATGTTAGATATTGAAGGTACACAACCTTTAATATGTATTTTCCCAAGCCTGATTTTTTCCACTCACACTATTGTTTTTGGGTTTTAGAAAATGGTTAGAAACATGAAGATTCATGATAATGGAGGATATGATGGTCAATGGAATGATATTCTTAATGATAAACCAAATGAAATTGGATCTGGAAGTCCAATCATAGTTATTATACGTAATAAGAAATCTCATAATATGATCAATAATCTCAACTTTGGTAAGTATCCCGACTTAGTTAATTAGAGAAAGATGGAGTTTCATGATGATCGTGGAGGAAAGAAATTTCAATTCACCTCATGTAAATCATGTGGGAAGAGGCATCAGGGAGAATGTTTCATAGGAACCATAAGATGCTTTGGGTGTGGAAAAGAAGGACACAAAGCTGGTAATTCTAATGACAACGTTTAGCTAACACCATGGACAAGGATAATGGTTTTTCTAAGGCATCAACAATGGTTAAATGTTTTAAATGTGGAATGTATGGGAATTATGCCAACCAATTCCCTAAGGGAAAATCTAATGAAGAGAATAAGCATGGTTGTATGGGTAGTATTTATGTTGATGGTTATGAAGATATTAAAAATGATATATGAGATTAAAGAAATTATGAAGCTCAGTTAGTGGTTTAAGAATGTAGTGGAATGATTTTATGTTTGTCAAGAGTTATGTTGTATTGGTAATTTAATGGTACTATGTAATAAAGACACATCTAAAGTATTATTACACAATTGTTTTTTCTAAAGTATTTGATTGTATATGTTGAATGGTACCGGTAACCATGAAAGGATAATTCATATATTTTTGGAAAGTAGATGATTTGCACATAATTATGGGATTAAGAAATAATGAGATGTTTTATAGTATTAATGAGATCATGGCTGATATAAGGACAATGTGATATCATGGTTTCAGTATATAAAAAGTCTGGGATTTTGGTATGTGGAAATAGTTTACTTTTGACAGGATTCATGTTTTCACTAAGGTTCAATGGGTATTCATTTCTCAATAGAATACATTATTAGTGTATTCAAATGTTTGTAATGTGACCCACATGATATATCGTATGATATATGGTGGATAAATGATGGTATTCACATGTTTGGTTGATGAAATTTCTAATAATCATTTTGTTTATACTATAAGACTGGACAGAAGTATTTTCGATAAGCTTAAAGGTTAGAATGGATTAAGTTGGACATCATATAGAATTGTTTAAGGCTAAAACTTTTTTGGATATTATTTATGGAATGTTATAATATTGTAGATTTAGAAAAAGGAAAACCTGTAGGACGGGCAACAACCTGTCACCTCAGACAAAGCTGTGGGAATCAAACCCACAATTGATGTGCGAGAGGCCTTTATCACATACCACTTGCCTATAGGATGTCCCTGGTTAGTAGAAACTAGTTATATTTTATTAAGTGGTATGATAGATGAAGTATAAGTCCATTGTTCGAATCATATACGATTAATCTCACCATATATGGACTTATTTTTATTTAATAACTTATGCTGACATTTTAGTGATAGAAATAGATGGGATGACTTATTATTCAATCGCATGATCTACTAACACATCCTGAATGAAAAATTAATCTTCATTTATTTATATAGTGATGAAGTGGAAATTGTTCATGGAATGACCAAAAATTATATTACACTAAAATCATGTAAGTATTTCTCCTTATGTAAAAGTTATTAAACGATAGGGAAATGATCTGGGAAACCAAAAATGTTGTTCTGGTACTCTCATATCGTATGAATCAGATGGTACCTTATATCATCACAAATTTATGGCTTTGTGGTTGTTGGATTCGTCATAGCCATGTTCTCTATAACTCTCCATCAAAACTTGATGGTTATATTTCTCTTCCATATCCATATTTTCACTATGTTCTCCTATGTGGAAACCCAGGGATAAGTTAATTTGGGTAACCATTACGTTTCATTCATTAATTTTTAAAATTAATATTTGGTATTCCTATTTAAGATGTGGGTTCTTATTAAAGAAAATTTCAAGTAGTAAATGATTTATAACCCTGACGAATTTCGAGGGTGAAATTCATTTTAAGGGGGGTAGAATGTAACAACCCGAGATTTTATGAGAATTATTATTTTTAAATTAATTGATGTCTTGTGTTTTATACAACCCCAAAATTATTTTTTTCTATACGCAACACCGTATTAGATTACCATATACACAACACTAATCTTGGATCATGTTACACACAATTTCATTTTCATTACATAGAAGTTATTTTATGAAACATTGAGTGTATATATATATATTCAATGTATTAATGAAATATGTTTGGATTCTCTTATAGGCAACAACAAATGAATGATGCACTATAGGAAACCCTAACTTGGCTTTCATTACACGCAACATCAACCTTCTACGATATCCTGTGTTATACACAATACCACGTTTCACTAAACGAGATATTGTTATAATGTTATTATGAACTAGACGTTATGAATAGTAATACCCACTTTATGAAAATTTATAAATTTTAGCTTTAAAAATGGAATTCATTTTTATATTAGGAATATCAAAATTAGTCTAGAGTGAATTTTTGGTATTTTTCTGAAAACTTTCAGTTTTTGATGAATACTGAAAACACCGGGTTACTATTTAAAACCCTACTTTTTAGTTAGATAATTATGTATATTTTTGAAATTTATTTTAAGTCATAATTGATACATAATACCTATATAATTTCAATGTAATTCATTTGAGTGATTTTATAATAATTTTAGATATATTATGATTTTATTGAACTTTTCACCGTCTTTTACCTACCTCATAGGAGAATTTGAAATTTTACGTAAAACAAAATTTTACCGCTTCTGTGAGTCAATTTCTATAATCCGAGAGACATGTTTAATATCAAGGAGTAAAATGTTGTTCAATAAGATAAAAATAATTTATGGTGAATATTAACATTTAACTTTTATTTACCAATGTTAAAAACAAATAAGGTAATTAGGTGTAAAAATGATATTCTTATTACACTAAAACATGTCCTAATTTTATTAGATAATTTTAATTCGGATAGAAAAAATCATAGGAATAAAATGTGACCATTTAGGTCCACATGGATTATATTTGGACATTTATTAATATTATATTTAAAGAAGAGTTAAAATAGTTAAAATAAAAGTTTAATAATTAAAACATTTTTAATATTGGGTTGTACATACGATAAATTCGACTATAAATATTAATTACAAATATAAAAAAATTTTCTACATAACAGTTTTTTATTTATAATTTTTAGACATTAAATAATTTAATTATTTATAACACAATGATGATGCAGTAATTACCTTAATAATGAAATATTAACATAATTGATGCTATAAATACCCAAATAAATGCAATTATATATATTTTATGAATTAAACTAATTTTATAGGTTAATATGAAATGTTAGTATTGATTTAATTAACATTTTTTTAATTAACCATGTTGTTATGATTTTCAAAAAAATCAAATAACAAATAGTTTCAAAATTCACATAAAATAGTTTTGAAAACAAATATTATATTATTAATTGTTATTTTGTTACTAAAAAAATAAGGATTCGCCAAACGACTTAGATAAGGATATATAATTTAATAGTGAACTACTTGGGGTTCTTTTGGCTTGTTATATTAAGTTTATTATCCATATAGTGTAAGAAAAAAAAAAGACACCGTAAAAGTTAAATTATTTAATATAGAGTTAAATCTAAATAATAAGGATACAATAGTAACCTAAAATTGTCTAAAACCTATTGTTTGAGAGGATATAGACCCATAACCACCTTATCTTCTAAATAAATCAATTATTAGCTATTAAAAATCGAATATGAATTTATTATAAAATAATATTTTCTGTTTTTCCAAAGGTGCCCCCCTCCTCCCTTATAAAAAGGGCACCCCTTACCTATTCTCTTAACACCCTTTTGAGCATTGAATCTCAGAAAACCCCTTCCCATTTCTATTATCCACTTCTCTAAAAACGTTCGTGAGGTTCTGGTCTACTCAAATGACCAACTCTACTTCCTTAATAGGAAGCTTAAAGGAGGTGCAGCGAAGAAGAGGTAATCTCTTCTTCCGATTCTCTCAAGTTTCTTTCTTCTTATATGTATTCTTCATTAGGTGTCTCATTACAAAGTAATAAAATATGTATTAAATATATACATATGTGTTATTATAAATATGAAACAACCCTATTTCACCTTCTATCCATCCCACGGAAAACGAAATCACCGTGCGTGCGTACGTACGGAATACCGTCTCCACGTCGTAGTGTAATCTATTTTCGACCACCACCTTACATGGATGGTTATAATGGTTTAAATAAATATCTATATAAACTTATTTTAAACTAATATTTATTCTTAAATATTATACATACACTTCAATACAATTCCATGATCATGAAAATGATATCATCACTCTTGCGTACATATGAACTACCGTCTCCACGATGCAATGAGATTGATTCTCCATGTTAACCATTCATGAATGATTATAAATTATATATAATGAATAATAATGAAATATATGACATAATAATGATACTGGATTTATGTATATATATATATGTGTGTGTGTGTATTTCATCTACTTAATTTTATTCAATAAAAAAAATAGCGTTCATGCGTATGTACGACTTACCGTCTCAATGAACGGCGTATTTCATTCCATTTATCGATCTATCATATATATGTATATGCTTAAATATATATTATATATAAATCATGTTTTAAATTCTGGAATTATGTAAATCATGATATAAGTAATAATATCAAGAACAACAAGTCGAAACACATACAATAAATGAAACGATTTTACCCAAATCGTTTCTTTTACATCGAATTTACAAAAGAACGGGTAATATAATGTCATAAGTAAACTATATATGATATCATAAAAATAAATATGATTCTGTAATATGTAAATTAAATTATTTAAATCATTATATAGGAGGTTCAGATACATACGAAGCATACCGGACATAAGGTAAGGGATAATTTTTCAATCTTGTTTTTATCCGAGATTGTTTATTCGTAAGTATATACTAGGGTTATTTTTATCATCCAGGTACCTGTTTTCTAAAAATGGTTTCATGTATTTTTAAATTCCTTTTTATCAATTTTTTTTACTTTTACTGAATGGTATGTACGAAATCTTTCTTTTTTTTACCATGTGAGGTACTTTTTGACATTTCTGGAAAAAGTACCAATAGAATGTTTTTTTAACTTATACGACATGAACATATTTTTATAGTTTCATAACGCCATATTTTCATGAATTTTAATCTAAAATATTTCATGGTTATTTTCAATGAAATCCTTTTCTTTTAAAATGGTTTGGCTTTTTTTGAAAAGAAAATTATTTTTAAGAAGAATGGATATTTTCCTCAAGAATTCTTTTCATGTGTTTTATCAAAACCATTTCCCATATAAACTCTCAAAAACATAGGTAAGCCTCCCCCGAATTTATTGCGTTCTTTTTTTTGGATAGTCTATATTTAAGTTTTGTGATTTTTTTGTTTAAACTAGGTATGATTATTCGATTTTGAACCCTCTTACCTCGTTTTTCCATCATCATATTTTTTATTATCCCCAGATATATTAGATAGACTCTCAATATTCACGTAAGCGTCACCTACTTCTATTTCGTTTGTTTTTGTTTCGCAAATGCCTGACATTGTTGGTATTTTTTGATGTCATTAACAACTAATGATCTCATTAACCTATATTACTGAAATTTATTTGTAAACCATTGTGATACAACCATTTTGTGTACCAGTGTGATTTATTTTATAAGTATATATATGGTTTTTCATGGTGAAATGTTGTTATTGGATCCTTGGTTGTTTCTATTTTGGGTATCACTTTTTGTTTTTCCATAATCTATTTTCGTCGCTTATTTTCGTGGACTATTATATGTCATTAAATGATATTAAAATATGATTCGTTGCACAATAGAGAATTTCAAACTAGAAGGAGATAAAATTCATGGTTCTCATTTTGAATAATGTCATGATACCAAAACTAGTAGCTTGAGGTTAAAATCTCTAGATATGCCAAAACTAGTAGCTTGCGGTTAAATTCGAATGGTTCGGGGGGATATCAAGAGGGATGGTGGATGCCCAGGGGGTTGGGGGTTGTCCAGGGTGTCCATGGAGGTGGGGGGGGGGAGCAGTCCAGGGGTGTGTGTTTGTGGGGGCGGGGTCAAAGGGGGTGGGTGTGTTGTCCAAGGGGTTGGGGTGTCAAAGGGGGTGGGGGCCTGTCCAGAGGGTTTGTGGGATTTTACGGGGGGAGGGGGCTGTCTAGAGGGTTGGGGGTGTCCAGGGGGAGTCCATGGGGGTAGGGGGTGGTGCCCAGTAGGGGTGGGTGTGCTGTCTAGAGGGGTGGGGGATATCCAAGGGGTGGGGGGGCTTTCCAGAGGGTTGAAGGGTATCTAGGGGGGTCCAAGGGGGTAGGGTGGGGGTGGTGTCCAGGAGGGGTGTGGATGCTGTCTAGAAGGGTGGGGGCTATCCAAGGGGTGGGGGGATGTCCAGGGGGTTGGGAGTGTACAAGGGGGAGGGTGGGTGGGGGTGGGGCTTTCCAAGGTGGTGGGGGCCTGTCCAGAATGTTTCGGGGTTGTCCATGGGGGTGGGGCATGTCCAGAGGGTTGGGGTGTCTAGGGGGTTTCCAAGGGGGTGGGTGGGGGTGGTTTTCAAGAGGGGTGAAGATTTTTGTCTAGAGGGGTGGGAGGCTGTCCAGGGGGTGGGGGCTATCCAGAGGGTTGGGGTGTGTCCAGGGGGGTGTCTAAGGGGGTATGGGTGGGGGTGGTTTCCAAGAGGGGTGGGGAGGGGGTGCTCTCTAGAGGTGTGGGGTGTTGTCTAGGGGGTTTCCAAGGGGTGGGGGTGGGGGTGGTTTCCAGGATAGGTGGGGGTGCTATCTAGAGGGGTGGGGGTTGTACAGGGGGTGGGTTGTCAAAGAGGGGTGGGGGGGGGCTCTCCAAGTGTGTGGTGGTGTCCATGGGATGTCCAAAAGGGTGGGGGGTTGTGTCCATGGGTGGGGGGATGTACAACGAGGAGGTGGTGTCTAGGGGGTGTCCAAGGGGGTGGGGGATAAGTGTCAGTTGGGACAGACTACTTTATCGTGGTTTCCGAGATTATGACATGATGATTGTTCTGTGATGATTGGCTTCACATTGTAATTTTCTCTATTTGATTTATTATATTAAATTTCATTTCATTCTCAGGTTTACTCCCTTTTATCAAATTTTCTATCAACCATTGTAGGCCCCATGGTTTTCTTCTATTCAATGGAATTTAAAACTATTATATCTTACAATATTTTGTTTTTAAAATAATATTCAAGCATATTTTATTAAATATGCACAGTTTTTTTTATATTTCACAATTATTTTACATTCAAATTATGATTTTTTCGTATAAACATATATTTGTCTGATATTAAAAATATATATATATTTGATATTTGTTATAGGTAATAATGAGTCGAATTTGGATTAAGGCACAACAAATGAGCAATGAATATGTTGAAGTTGTTGATGCCTTTCTTGAATTTTCTAAAGGAAATTTTCCACGAAGTGACATTTTTTTCTAAACTAAATGTTCCACATAGTGACATTTTTTTATATCCATGAATGAAATGTTTTAATATGGCCTCAATTATGGTATTCTCACCTGTAGGAAGGGAGGGCCGCTCCAAATCCCCAAACGCAAGACCCCAAACCTCATTCCCCATGCTGCTAGATTCCTGGGAAACACCCAAATCCTTCTTGGGACCTTCTACAAACACCTCCACCTGAGGTTCAGAAACATTCAATGACTCCTTCAACACTGTACCTGCAGACCCCGCCCTACCCGAGTCGGTATAAACCATTGCCGACGCATTAGGATTACTGGGAAACTCCACCCCATCAGGTCATACATTATCGAAGAGGGAGAAAATTATCTTTTTTTAGTGTCTTCATGATATCAAAGGGCCTCAAGGTTATTATTCAAATGTAAAAAATGTTCTCTCATTGAAAGACATGAAGTTGATAGGTGTGAAATCACATTATTGTCACGTCATGATGCAACAAATTATTCCAGTTGCATTCTGTGGAATATTTCCCATCTGTGTTAGAAAGACTATAGGGAATTTGTTTTATTTTTTCAATTCAATTTGTAATAAGAAGATTGATGTGAATGATTTGAAAATATTGGAAAAGTTTGAAATTTTTATACTTTGTCAATTGGAAATGTATTTCCCTCAAACGTTTTTTGATATAATGGTATATTTAATGATTCATCTGGTTCGAGAAATAAATCTTTGTGGACCTGTATATATTCGTTGGATGTATCCATTTGAAAGGAATATGAAAATATTAAAGGGGTATGTTAAAAATTCATATCAACCTGAACCCTCCATTATTTAAAAGTATATTTCTGAGGAGGTTGGATAGTTTTTTATGAGATACTTGGTTGTGATGCAACACATAGATTTTCCTCCATGTCGCCATGAATGTGTTAATAATGATGGAAAGGGGATTCATGGATTTAAAGTCAAATCATTATCAGCTGAACAGATGAAGAAGTTACAATCATACATATTGAATAACATAGCTGATCCTCACACCATATATCACATTTCATATTAATGATTGGAAACAATGTCATCCAAAGAAGAAAGAAATGTGGATTTTGAATGAGCACAACAAAACATTTTTGTCATGGTTTCAAAAGACCTTTCTTGGTAGATCAGATGTATCAGAGACACTAAAATGGATAGTGGGTGGTCTATTTTTAAATGTGATAACATGGTCAGGATATGACATTAATGGCTATACATTTCATACGAAAGTTCAGGACAACAGAAGTGCAGTTCAGAATAGTGGTGTATTGTTGTTTGTAGAAGCAATGCATTTTTCATGTGCTAAGGACAAAAACCCAATTTCTGCATCAAGTGCATATTATGGAGTGATTAATGAAATGTGGGAGGTTGCTTACATTATAATTAAAGTTCATGTTTTTAACTCTAAATGGTTTATCGGTAACAACAGTTTCAGACACGATGAATTTAGAATGACACTTGTTAATCTAAATAGATTGGAAGAAACATGTGATTCTTTTATAATGGAAACACATGAGAAACAAATTTTCTATGTAGTAGATCAATCAGATATGCAGTGGGCTATTGTTTACAAGGGAAAAACAATATGATAGTGAGGATGAACTTGATAAAGATTCTGATTTATGTGATATCCCTACGTCCATGGAAATATTAACATAACATAATGATGAGCATCTTGAAGACGTTGTTTGTTCCATAAGGAATGATCATGTTGAAAGAATTTGGAAAACCAATCCATTTGTAAATTCCTAAAATTATAGGTAACATAAGTTTATTTCTTGTTTACATTTATTTGATTCATAAAATGTTAGATATTGTAAGTTTTTCCTTTATTATATCATGTATTAAAACAAAATAAGTATAAGTTTTTGTTTGTTTTATGTTTGTTTAGTTTACTTTATAATTTTTACCATTACATGTATTATATATCTATTATTTTGGTTCAGTGATAATTACATTACCATGTTTACCAGGTTTACCATGTTTATGAAGTTTACAATGTTTACCATCTAGATCATTGTTACCATCATTACCATTGTTTAAAATAATTACCATATAAAAAATGTTTACTATTACGTAACTTAGTACACTTTTATATTTTATGATGATAGTTGTATTAAAATATTTGAATTTGTATATTTTTGAACTAATGTTTTTTTTTATTTAAAGGAGAATGAAAGATCATTCAGTTGATCAACCACATGATTCTGGAGATTAGCATATTGGTCGTACCTCTGGGGAGTAACATTCACATGCTCCTCTTGATGTTCCCCAATCATACTCATGTGCTCCTATTACGACAAAGAGTTCAACGATTTGTAAATGTGGGTGCATGTGTTTACCAAAATTAGCACTTTCCCATACCCAGGATCATAGGATACTCATTGAGTTTGATGATTATGATATTCTTAGAGGCCCAAATGCAAATGATTTTAAGATTTTTGTATCAAATCAGGCTAAAAGAAAAGTAATAATTCTGTAAGATGACTGGAGGTGTGTGGATAAAGAGATAATCTCTCAGTTTTGGGAGACAATTTTGGTAACATATTTTTCTATTGTTTGGTTATTCATTAAATGTTTCTAGTATATATAATATGTTTAACCTCTTCTTTAATAGAAGACATTTGATATTCCTATCAGTGGAGGAGACGGGAAGAAATGATTAAAGTTGGATAGCATGAGATGGAGGGATTTCAAATCAACCCTCTCATCTGATTTCATTTATGGTCATAGAAGTCATGAAAATCCATGTCCTATATATCCCTTTAGAGATGAAGACACATGGAGAGTGTTTTTTGAAACTAGATTAAAAGAGTCATTTTTGTTAAGGGAAATTTTTTATTTTAAAAGATTTATTATATAAAAGATCTTACTGATGTTTTGTTAATGATTTCTTAATCTTAATTTTCAGCAAACAAGCAAAGCTCATTAGGAGATCCAATATACAAATGTATACCCTCATAGTTTATCTCACGGTGGGTATGCATTTTTGGAATAACTAATGATGCGGAATATTTTTAACAAATAAGAGCTAAGTCTTCAAGATCTGTTGTGGTGGCCCCACCATCCCCTCTATCTAGACATGAAAAATGGAAGGGAGCTTGGATGGACAAAAATGGAAATATATTTTGAAAGAATCGAGAATCGTAGTTGAGAGGATTGTAAGATATCTATTTTATTTATTTAACTTACCTATTTTCTTAATATAATTTCAATCATTACAGAAATGATCAATTAATTAATACAAGACACTCATGAGGAGCAGAGTTAATAGGGGCATTTACAGCTACTGGGAGGTATGATATTTTATCTTTAGCATTGGGAAAGCCTGAACATTCTGGTCGTGTAAGAAGATATCTGTAAGGTGTATCGGTAATAAAAGTGTTTCCACCTTCTTCAACTACTAACATTGAGGGGGTTTATAAAAAATATATAATCCTTGGAGGCTGAAGTTTATAATATTAATGCGACGATGGAGGAAAAGATTAGAGCATCAGTATAGTCTATGTTTGTAGACATGCAATGACAATTTCATACTTCAGATCCCACTCCTCCACCTCCCCCTATAGACCCCATTATTTATCCTCCACCTCCGTTAGTAGCTCCCACTCCCCCACATCAGCCTGCAGACCCTATTTTTTATCCTACTCCTCCGTCACAGCTTACTACTTACTACGAGTTATATGTAGATGATCCTCAACATAATATAGTTGCATATGGGTTGGTATATTTTATAGGAGATACAGTTCATCATCAACAATTAGAGGTAGATAATCAGAGGATCACTGTACATGATATTATACATAGATCAGCTCGACTACTATTACCTACAGATGAGGTGACGAAAGTTAGACAAAGTATCAGCCATTTTTTAATTTGGCCATACATACTTCTTCGAATCATTACAATAGAGGTATGAATGTTATATCTTTTAAATTTTTTTAAGTTGTTTTATCATTTGAAAACTAATATATTTTTCAATTTATTTTTACAGTAATACTTCAAAGGTAAAGAAATTCTGTATAAACAACAACAAAGACAAATCGCTATGACATCAGATACAGATTCTAGTAGTCTTGACAGATTGTCAAGATATTCAAATTTGTCGGCGGGTAAATATGAGTTTCGAATGGAAGCTCATGTTTGTGGCTGTGCAATAACTGTGGGGATTATGAAAACTGATATCATGGATCTTGTTACTAGAGTAATTTTGGGCATCAACGTGGTGAAGTTTTTTCCATGTAAGTCTTAACACCTTTTCCTCGAGTTATATTTACTAACAATGAATACTTATGTCTGTTTTTTATTAGGTATATTTATAAAATTTGTTAGAGGAATGAGCTGATAGATGTATATGGATTCATAGACATGCAATTGATTTCCCTTGAAGCACGTGCATTGGTTGAGGAACAAATATTGCTTTATATTTCTAAAATTTTTGAAAAGAATATAGTCACAAAATGTTGGTTGATGAATTTTTGTGAGAGTTATGAAACACATCTTACTGAAGGAGTTCATTATATTTTAACATAAAACCCACTAACCTTAAATTTCCTTTTATCAGTGATCATTGGATGATAGGGGTTTTTTTCTCAAGGGAGAATGCACTTTATTGGATATTATTTATACATGATGATGTGCGGGAAATTTTTACGAATATATTGGAAAAATATGTTTCAATTTCACAATATTTTTATATAATATAATGAATTTTAAATTTAACCCAAAAGTATTATTTTTTATCAGGGCAAGGGTCTACATTCAAAAAAACACAATGAAATGGAGTGGAAAGATCAAATATTTAAATGCGAAGGTAAATATACATTTATAATTTGTACATCTTGATATATTACATAAAAATAATAAATTGAATTTACACTCATTCAAACAGAATTTTCATGAACAATAAGGCATCATCGAATGCGGATGTTATATGTTAAGATTTATGAATGAAAAAATAACAACTAGGACAGTTGTGAATTTTGAACTGGTATGATTTCTTCTTAAACATTTTCATACTAGTTCAATTTTATTTATTCATTATACATGTTAACTAATATCCTTTTCATTTGTATCTTTTTGATGACCCTCAACCCTATACTACTGAAGTCATCAAACACTTACAAGTGGAGTGGTCAAATTATTTTACAGGTTTGATTGAATTTTAGTTGATTGTAATGTAAAATATAAGTTTAGGTTGAATTAAGTGTGTATTTGGTAGTAGTTTAGGTTGAATTTAGATTTTATTAAGTTGACAGTGTATGTTTTGAATTTTATATATGTAAATGATTAATTTTTCTCTACTTCCTATATTGGTTTACTTGTGATGGTTTTTCTGGTATGGATTCTGTTCTGGAGGGAGGGGATCCAATGGTGTGGGGTGTGGGGGGTGTTCAGTGGGGTGGGGGTGTCCAGGGGTTTGGGAGGGCTGTCAGGTGGGGTGGGGGTCCTGGGTGTCCATTAGAGTGGGGGGGGGGAAGTCAACGGGTGGGAGTGTTTCTAGGAGGGTGGAAGGGATGTCTAGGGGGTGGGAGGCTGTCCAGGGGGTGTCAATTGTTGTGGGGGTGTCATGTGGGGTGATGGAGGGTTTTAAGGGTGGGGGATGTCAATTTGGGGGGGTCTAGGGTGTCCATGTGGATGGGGGTAGTCCAGGGGTGTGGCGGGGGTTGTCTAGTGGGTTGGGGGGGTTCTGGTCTGTTTTTGGTAACTTTTTGGCATGTTTCAAGGGTATGGGAGGGTTGTCCAGGGATGTGGGAGTGCTTTCGAGGGGATGGGGGGTCTGCAAGAAGGGGGGATGTCCAGGGGTGGTTGTGAAGTCCAGTGGTGGTGGGGGAGTGTCCAGGGGTGTGGTGGGGGCAGTCTAGTGGAGTGAGGGGGTTCTTATTTGTTTTCAATAACTTTTTGGTCTATTTCAGGGGCGTGAGAGGGCTGTCTAGGGGTGTGGATGTATTATCCAGGGGGTGGGGGTTATACATGAGGGTGGTGGGATGTCCAGGGGTGTTTGGGGCTGTCCAGGGGGTCGGGGGGCAGTCCAAGGGTGTGGTGGGGGCTGTCCAGTGGGGTGGGGGAGATGTCCATGGGTGTGGGGGGGGGGGAGTGTCCAGGGGTGTAGTGGGGGCAGTCTAGTGGGGTGAGGGGCTATACATGGGTGTGCAATTGATGTTCAAGGGTGTGCTGAGGGCAGTCTAGTGGGTGAGGGGGTGTCCAAGAGTGTGGAAGTGCTGTCCAGGGGGTGGGGGTATACATGAGGGTGGGAGTTGTCCAGGGGGTGTTTGGGGCTATCCAGGGGTCGGGGGAAGTCCAGGGGTGTGGTGGGGGCTGTCCAGTGGGGTGGGATAGGTATTTTCAGGGTGTGGGGGTATACATGAGGGGGGGGGGGGTTGTCATGGGGTTTTTGGGGCTGTCCAGGGGGTCGGGGTATTCCAGGGGTGTGGTGGGGGCTGCTATGTGGGGTGAGGGGGTGAGGTAGTGTTGTTCAGGAGGTTGGGGGTTGTCTTGGGGTGTTTGGGGCTATCTAGGGGGTCGGGGGAAGTCCAGGGGTGCGGTTGGGGTTGTCCATTGGGGTGGGGGAGGGCTGTCCAGGGTGTGGGTGTTGAGACCTGAAACTTGACGTACATTGACAATACATTAATTTTGCGGAATACTTAATACATAACAAAAAACAGACACACAAGGACCGTAATAGTTTAGTGTCTTTGGAAACATGGAACATAATATTCTAATCGTGGTGAAAGATCATCAAAATCTCCCACAAAGATCTTCCACTTTTTGTTTCCTTACCTAAAACCTTTCTCTTAATCCTGGGGGAAAATAAAACATAAAAAGGATGAGCTCAAATTCTCAGTAAGGGTAATCACGAATAAAATAAAACATACCATATACATTTGAACATAAAAACATGAACATAATGTTTAAACATCAAAATCTTGAGCAAAGACATAAAACATGGAAGTAAATAAGGCATAGATCATAATGGAACATAAATCATGATAACATAGTATGGGAATAAAACATTTAATTGTGGAATCCATTAAACACATTTAATGATTTCCATATTAGCCAAGTAATTGCTTCCATGACCATCTTAGTGCACAAAGTCCTTTTCTGAATCAATTTCACTCCTCGTTTTAGTCCTGTAATACTGAACCGGATTAACTTACAGTTCCAGCCATGTCTATCTCATGAGATATAAATCTTTATCCAATGCATTGGAGGGAGATATAGGTCCCACCCATCTCATAATAAAATCATTTTTACTTGTGCCACAAAATAAACTTAAAGCATTCATCATAACCCAAAGAATAAAATGGCTTTCATAAAAAGCATCTCATCATCTTATAATTCATATAAAAAAATGGACATTTTATCATAAGAAAAGTGAAACCATGTAAATCATAGAGAAATTAAACATGAAACATACACATATGAAATAATGTCATCTTAGATGGAAAATGGATTTTATAAAACACTTGAAATGTATTCTTGAGGAAAATATCCTTTCTTCTTCAAAATCATTCTCTTTTCACAAAATTTCATGAAATTTTAAAATAAAATGATTTTGTTGAAAATAGTCATACAATCATTTGGAGGAAGATTCATGAAAATAAGGCTTTATAAAACCGTAATAATCCATTCGTTCCGTATAAGTTTAAAGCATTCATCTCGTACTTTTGCCGAAAAAGTTAAAAAGTACCTCGTTAAAGAAAGATTCCATACATACCATGTAGTAAAAGTCAAAAATTGGTAAAAATTTATTTAAACATAAATGAATGTTTTTTTATAAAACATGGACTTGGATGATAAATATAACCCCAGTAAATAATTACGTATAAGCAATCTCGGATAGAAAAAAATTGAGATTGCAACATTATCCCTTACCTTAGATCTGATATGCTTCGTACGTATCCGAACCACCTGTATAATGATTTAAATAATGTCATTGACTTATTACAGAATCATATTCATTGTTATGATATCATATATGGTTCACTTTTCACTTTATATTACCCGTTCGTTTGTAAATTCCATGTTAATGAGTGTTTTGGGTAAAATCGTTTCATTTATTGTCTTTGTTTTGACTTGTAATTATTCATATGATTACTTAGATCATGATTTATTAATTCCAGAATATAAAACATGGTTTATATATAATATATATTCATAATAAACATATATATAATGTATCGATAAATGGAATGAAATACACCATTCATGGAGATGGTAGGCCGTACGTACACATAAACGTTGTTTTCGTTTCCTCATTGAATTGAATGGAATTAATTGGATGTCATACATATAAATATATACATAAATCCAGTATCATTATTATTTCATATATTTTATGATTACTTATTATATATACTTTATAATCATTTATGAATGGTAAATCATTGAGATTGAAACTCATCGCGTCGTGGAGACGGTATTCCGTACGTACGCACGAGCGATGATATCGTTCCCATGATCATGGAATTTTATTGGAGTGTATGTATACTATTACAGAGTCAATATCACTTTACAATAATCATATATAGTTATTGATTACTCCATTATACCCATCCAATTAAGGTGGTGGTGGAAAATAGATTACACCACGGCGTGGAGACGGTATTCCATACATACGCACGCGCGGTGATTTCGTTTTCCGTAGGATGGATAAGTGGTGAAATAGGGTTGTTTCATACTTATAATAACATATCAGTATATTAGTGATACTAATGTTATTACTTTATAATGAAACCACCTAAGAATAAGAAGTTGAAGAAGAAATAAAGTTGAAAGAATCGGTAACAGACATTACCTCTTCTTTGAAGGGCCTCTTTGAGACCTCCTCTTAGGGCACTAAAATTGGTCTTTGAAGAAAACCAGAACCTCTAGGATGTTTCTATAGAAGTGGAGAAGATAATTTTTCAGGGGTTGGCTGAGCTTGAAGGATATATTTGGTGTGAGGAAGAGAGGGAGGAGGTTCCCTTTTATAAGGGAGGAGAGGGGCACCTTTGGAAAAACTAATAATTTTATTTTATTATAAAGTCATATTCGGTTTTTAATAGCTCCAAATTGATTTATTTAGAATCTAATGTGGGGATGGTTCGATAACCTCTCATCCAAGTAAATTTAGTCAAGTTTAGGTTTCTATTTTAACCTTATCATTTAGTTTTATCCTTAAGATAAATAATTTTACTTTTACCATGTCTTCTTGTTTTCTTACACTATAAGGTTAATAAACATACTATAAAAAGCCAAACGAACCCCATGTTGTTTATTATTAATATCTATAACTCTATATAAGTCTTTTGACCGAACATTATATTTTTAGGAATAAAATAATAATTTATAATATAATATTCGTTTTAAAATCTATTTATGTCAATTTTGACAGTATTTGGTAATTGATTTTTGTGAAAATCATAACAGAATGATTAGTTCTCAAAAAGTTAATTAAATCAATACTAACATGTAATATTAACATATAAAATTATTCTAATTCATAAAAAGTATCAAATTACATTTATTTGGCTATTTATAACTTCAATTATTTCAATATTTAATTAATAAGATAATTACTGCATCATCATTGTTTCATAAATAAATTAAATTAATTTTAGTCTAAAAATTATAAATAAAAAACCATTATGTAGTAAAGCATTTTATCTTTCTAATTAATATTTAAAGTCGAATTTATCTTATGTATAATCCTATATTAAAAATGATTTAATTATTAAACATTGATTTTAACTATTTTAACCCTTATTTAAATAAATTAATAATAAATGTCCTAATCTAATCCAAGTGTGCCTAAATGGTCATATGTTATTCCTAAGGTTGTGTTTGGTCGAATTAATGTTATCCAATAGAATTAGGACATGTGTTAGTGTAATAATAATAACACTTTTACCCTGAATTACCTTATTCAATTTTAACCGTTGAAAAAAAGTAAAAAGTTACTATTAACAAAAAATTATTTTCATCTCATTGAACCACATTTTAGTTCTTGATATTAACCGTGTCTCTCGGATTTTCAAAATTCCACTCACAGAAGCGGTAAAATTATGCTTTATGAAAAATAAAGTTTTTTTAACTACCACTTAGTGGTTTCACTATTCATTAAAAAATGAAAGTTTCCAGAAAAATACAAAAATTTAGGCCTAAGATATATTTGATATTATGAATTAAAAAATTATGTCTATTTTACCAAATTAAAATCATATCTGTTGCATTAATTAATTTAAAAATTAATTCCTGCCGTCAAAACAAATCACGTGTTTTTAAGAAACAATAACTATCAAAAGATTGATACATGTTTATATCCAATTTCAAAGTGAAATTAATTCCATTGACCAACATTGGATTAAAGGGTAAAAATAAATTCTATTTAAACTTTAAAACCAATTAAAAATATAATCTAACCATATAAATTATTGCGATGAAAAATGTTCTTTTTTATTTAAATATAGTGTGTTTATACTTTTCATTAAAATATGAAAGTTATCAGAATAATATGAAAAATTTATCCAAAGTAAATTTTTATACCCTGATTCCAGGGAGGAATTGTATTTTGTCAAATTGAACTTATAGAAATTTCAAAAACAATATTTATGGTGGGTGCGCCATCAAAAGATGGAAAAACTTCATTTTTTGAAAAATACATATTTTACTCAAAAAATTGATTTTGTTCTCATAGCATGTTCCAGAAAATGTCTAAGATGAATAATAATGTATTAAAATTCAAAATGTAGTTGATACTATTCATAATGACTAGTTCATAATAATATTATAACACTATACCGTTTTTTAGTGAAGCCTGATATTGCGTAAGACACACGCTATCGAGGAAAGTCGTGATTGCGTGTAATGCAGGCCAAGTCAGGGTTGCGTGTTATGCAAGACTCCTCTGTTGTTTCATATAAAATAATCCAACCATATTTCATTTATACATTGTGTATATATATACACGCACTATCCAAATTGTGTGTAACATGATCCAAGAATAGTGTTGTGTATACTACAAGCTCATACGTTGTTGCGTGTAGCGCAAGGTAATCTTGTTGTAGCATAAAACACAATAAATAAATGATATTAAAAGAATATTTTTCCTAAAATATCAGGGTGTTACATTCTACAACCATTAAAATGAATTTTTCCCTCGAAATTTCTCAGGGTTATAAATGGTTTACTACTCAAAAGTCTGTTTAATAGAAACCCACATCGTAAAAATGAATAACAAAACTTGGATTTAAAAACTAATGTATGAAATGTAACGTTTACCCAAATTAACTCATCACTGGGTTTCCTCGTAGGAGAACATAGGTGAAAATATTTATATGGAAGAGAAACTGAACCATCATGATCTAATGGAGAGTGGTAGAGAACATGGCAATGAAAAAACCAACAATAAAAAAGCTACAGATTTGTGATGTTCTAAGGTACCATCTGATTTATCGGATATAAGGGAAATATGAAAACATTTTTGGTTTTCTAGATCATTTCCCTAAAGTTGATGAATTAAAAGAAATACTTACATGATTTTGGTACAGTCTAACTGTTGTTCGTGAATTGAACAATTTCCACTTCATCCTTTAAAGAAATGAAGTTGAATTTGTTATTCGTGATGTGTTAGCAGATCATGTGATAGAATGATGGGTCATTCCGTCAGTTTCAAACAAAAGGATAGTAAATGTTATAATTCCATCTTATGGTTAGATTAATCATATATGGTTCCAAAACTAAACTTATACTTCATATATCATACCTATTAATAAAATAAAACTATATTCTACTAACCAGGGACTTCCTGTAGGCCAGTGGTAGGTGATAAAGGCCAGTCGCACTTCGGTTGTGAGTTTGATTCACACAACCTTGTCCGACGCGATGGGATGTTGCCCATCCTGCAGGTTGTCCTTTTTCTAAAACTATATTACTATAACATCCCTTCAAAAATATCGAAAAAACTTCTATCCCTAAACAATACTAACTTATGTCCAACATAATCCATTCTAATCTTTAGGCTTATCCATAATACTGCAGTCCACTGTCATAATATAGTGAAAACAATTTACATAGATTTCATATAACAAGCATGTTAATACCATCGTTGATCCCCATATATCAAAAGATATGTCTTGTTGGTAACATTACAAACATTCGAAGGCCTTAATCATGTATTCTCATGAAAAATGAATACACAATGAACCATAGTGAAAACACGAATGCTGTTAAAAGTCAACACTTTCCACATACCAAAATCCTCAAAATTCTATATACTCAAACCATGATATCACTTAGTCATTATATCAATCATGAGCTCATGAATACAAGAAAAAATCTCATAATCTTCTTATTCCTTCATTATGCGCATATCATATACTTTCCAAAAATACTTGAATAACCTTCCATGGTTACTGGTACCATTCAACATATACATTCAAGACATAAGGAAAGACAATTGTGGAACAATCCTTAGATGTCTCTTTATTCCATAGTACCCTGAGATTACTTTTACAACATTACACTTGATAAACATGTAATCATTACACTACCTTCTTAAACCATTGATCGAGCTTCAACAATTCTTTTATCTCACATATCATTTGTAGTCTCTTCATTATCATCAACATAAATACTACCCATACGACTATATTGATTCTCTTCATGAGACATTCCCTTAGGTAATTGGTTTGCATAATGCCCGTACATTCCACATTTAAAACATTTAACCATTGCTGATGTCATAGCAATACCATTATCCTCATCCATGGTGTTAACTGAACCTTTTCCTTTGCACTTGCTGGCTTTGTGTCTTTCTTTTCCACACCCAAAGCATCTTCCAGTTCCTTTGAAACAATCTCCCTGATGCCTCTTCCCACATGATTTACATGAGGGAAATTGAACTTTCTTTCCTCTATGATCATCATGAAACTCTATCTTTATCTTATTATCTGAGTCAGGAAACATACCAAAGTTGAGACTATTGATCATATTATGAGATTTCTGATTAGGCATAATAACGATGTTTAGACTTCCAAATCCCGTTTCATTTGGTTTCTCATGAAGAATATCATTCTATTGTCCGTCATATCCTCCATTATCATGAATCTTCCTATTTCTATCCATTTTCTAAAACCCAAAAAATAAAATAGTGTGAGAGGAAAAAATCATGCTAGAGAAAACAAAATAGTAAAGGGGGAGCACCCTCAATATCTAACATCCTAGGATAAATTCTAAGATCATTACCGTAGTTCTATGACTCTATCCTATATGTATAATTATCCCTAGGGATATCCCTAGATATTCCTTAGAAATATCACTAGTGATCACTCTAACGTTTTCGCATCCTAGTTTCCAATGGTTGACTAAACCTTTCCTCTGATACCAACTGTAGAGACCAAGAGCTTGACGTACATGGAAAATACATTACTTTTGCGGAATACTTAATACATAACAAAAACAGATACACAAGGACCGTAATAGTTTAGTGTCTTTGAAAACATGGAACATAATCGTCTAAACGTGGTGAAAGATCTTCAACATATCACATAAAGCTCTTCCAGTTTTTCTTTCCTTACCTAAAACCTTTCTCTTAATCCTGTTGGAAAATAAAACATAAAAAGGGTGAGCTCAAAATCTCAGTAAGGGTAAGCACAGATAAAATAAAACATACCATATACATTTAAACTTAAAAACATGAACATAATGTTTAAACATCAAAATCTTGAGCAACGACTTAAAACATGGATGTACATAAGGCATAGATCATAATAGAACATAGATCATGATAACATAGTATGGGAATAAAACATGTAATTGTGGCATCCATTAAGCACATGTAATTATTTCCATAGTAGCCATGGCATTGCTGCCATGACCATCTTAGTGGAAAAAGTCTCTTTCTGAATCAAGTTCACTCCTCGTTTCAGTCCTGTAATACTGAACCAGATTATCTTACCTTTCCAGCCATGTCTATGTCATGAGATATAAATTTTTACCCAATGCATTGGAGGGAGATATATGTCCCACCCATCTCATAATGAAATCATTCTTACTTGTGCCACAATATAAACCTAAAACATTCATCATAACCCAAATAATAAAATGGGTTTCATAAAAATAATCCCATCATCACATAATCCATATAAAAGAAATGGATATAATTTCATAATAAGAAAATTGAAACCGTGTAAATGATAGAGAAATTAAACTTGAAACATGCACATATGAAATAATGTCATCTTAGATGGAATATGGTTTTGATAAAACACTTGAAATGAATTCATGAGGAAAATATCCATTCCTCTTCAAAAACATTCTCTTTTCACAAAATTTCATGCAATTTTAAAATGAAATTATTTTGTTGAAAAAAGTCATGAAATCAATTGGAGGAAGCTTCATGAAAATAAGGCTTTATAAAACCGTAAAAATCTGTTCGTGCCGCATAAGTTAAAAAAACATTCATCTCGTAGTTTTGCCGAAAAAGTCAAAAAGTACCTCGTAAAAGAAAGATTACATACATACCATGTAGTAAATGTAAAAAAATGGGTAAAAAGGACTTTAAACATACATGAAAACATTTTTATAAAACTTGGACATGGATTATAAATATAACCCTAGTAAATACTTACGTATAAGCAATCTCGGATAGAAAACAATTGAGATTGCAACATTATCCCTTACCTTAGGTCCGATATGCTTCGTACGTATCCGATCCTCATGTATAATGATTTAAATGATGTCATTGACTTATCGAAAAATCATATTCATTGTTATGATATCATATATGGTTTATTTATGAATTTATATTAACCGTTCATTTGTAAATTCCATGTTAAAGAGCATTTTGGGTAAAATCATTTCATTTGTCGTCCGTGTTTTGACTTGTAATTATTCATATGATTACTTAGATCATGATTACTTAATTCCATAATATAAAACATGATATATATAATATATATTCAGAATATACATATATATTATAGTTCTATAAATGGAATGAAATACACCGTTCCTGGAGATGGTAGGCCGTAAGTACGCCTGAACGTTGTTTTCGTTTCCTCATTGAATTGAATGGAATTAATTATATGTCATACATATATATATATACATAAATAAAATATCATTATTATTTAATATACTTCATGATTACTTATTATATATACATTATAATCATTTATGAATGGTTAATCATTAAGAATGAATCTCATCGCGTCGTGGAGACGGTATTCCGTACGTACGCACGAGCGATGATATCGTTCCCATGATCGTGGAATTTTATTGGAGTGTATGTATACTATTAAAGAATCAATATAACATTAAAATAATAATATATAGTAATTATTTACACCATTATACCCATCCAAGTAAGGTGGTGGTGGAAAATAGATTACACCACGGCATGGAGACGGTATTCCGTACGTACGCATGCGCGGTGATTTAATTTTCCGTAGGATGGATAGATGGTGAAATAGGGTTGCTTCATAATTATAATAAAATATCAGTATATGATTGATACTGATGTTATTACTTCATAATGAAACAATCTATGAAGAATACGTGGAAGAAGAAATAAAGTTGAAAGAATCGGTAACAGACATTACGTTTTCTTTGAAGCACCTCTTTGAGACCTCCTCTTCAGGCACTAAAATTAGTCTTTGAAGAAGTCCATAACCTCTAGGATGTTTCTATGGAAGTGGAGAAGAAAATTTTTCAGGGGTTGTCCGAGATTGAAGGATCAATGTGGTGTGAGGAAGAGAGGGAGGAGGTGCCCTTTTTTAAGGGAGGAGAGGGCCACCTTTGGAAAAACTAAAAATATTTTTTTAATATAAAGTTATATTCGGTTTTTAATAGCTCCAAATTGATTTCTTTCTAAGATAATGTCGGGATGGGTCGAAATCCTCTCATAAAATAAAATTTAGACAAGTTTAGGTTTCTATTTTAACCTTATCATTTAGATTTAACCTTAAGATAAATAATTTTACTTTTACCATTTATTCTTGTTTTCTTACACTATAAGGTTAATAAACATACAATAAAAAGCCAAACGAACCCCAGTTGTTTTATTATTAATATACATAACCTTATCTAAATCATTTGGTTGAACCTTATATTTTTAGGAATAAAAAAAAATATAATATAATAATTGTTTTAAAAAATATTTTATGTCAATTTTGACACTATTTGGTAATTGTTTTTTGTGAAAATTATAACAGAATGAATAGTTAAAATAAAGTTAATTAAATCAATACTAACATGTCATATTAACATAGAAAATTATTTTAATTCATAAAAAATCTCAAATTACATTTATTTGGGTATTTATAACATCACTTATGTCAATATTTCATTAATAAGAAAATTAATGCATCATCATTGTTTCATAAATAAATTAAATTATTTTAGTTATAAAAATTAAAAAAATACTACAATGTAGGAAATCATTTTATCTTTGTAATGAATATTTATAGTCTAATTTATCTTATGCATAACCATATATTAAAAATTATTTAGTTATTAAACATTGATTTTAACTATTTTAACCCTTCATTAAATAAATTAATAATAAATGTCCTAATCTAATCCAAGAGGGCCTAGATGGTCATATTTTATTTCTAAGTTTGTTTTTTGTCGAATTACATTTATCCAATAGAATTAGGACATGTTTTAGGGTAATAATAATAACATGTTTACCCTGAATTACCTTACATACTTTTAACCGTGGTAAAAAAAGTAAAAAGTTACTATTCATAAAAAATTATTTTCATCTCATTGATCCACATTTTAGTCCTTGATATTAACCGTGTGTCTCGGGTTTTTGAAATTCCACTCACAGAAGTGGTAAAATAATGTTTTATGAAAAATTCATTTTTTTAACTACCACTTAGTGGTTTCACTATTCATCAAAAAATGAATGTTTCCAGAAAAATACCAAAATTTAGGCCTAAGCTATATTTGATATTATGAATTAAAAAATGATGTATATTTTACCAAATTCAAAAAATATCAGTTTCATTAATTAATTTACAAATTAATTCCCGTCGTCAAAACAAATCCTGTGTTTTTAAGAAACAATAACTATCAAAAGATTGATACCGGTTTATATCCAATTTCAAAGTGAAATTATTTCAATGACCAACATTGGATTTAATGGTAAAAATATATTCTAATTTCACTTTAAAACCTATTAAAAATATAATCTAACCATATAAATTATTACGATGAAAAATGTTTTTTTTTAATTAAAATATAGCGTGTTTTTACTATTCATTAAAATATGAATGTTGTCAGAATAATATGAAAAATTTATCCAAAGAAAAATTTTATACCCTGATTCCAAGGAAGTGTATTATTTTTTCAAATTCAACTTATAGACATATCAAAAACAATATTTAAGATGGGTGCGCCATCAAAATGTGGGAAAACTACATTTTTTGAAAAATACTTATTCTACTCGAAAAATTGATTTTGTTCTCATACCATGTTCTAGAGAATTTATAAGATGTATAATAATGTTATAAAATTTAAAATGTAGTTGATACTATTCATAACAGCTAGTTCATAATAATATTATAACTATATATCATTGTTTAGTGAAGCCTGGTATTGCGTACAAGACACGCTATCGAGGAATGTCGTGATTGCGTGTAATGCAGGCCAAGTCAGGGTTGCGTGTAGTGAAAGACTCATCCATTGTTTCGTATAACATAATCCAACCATAGTTCATTTATACATTTAATATATATATATATACACAATCAAAATTGTGTGTAACATGATCCAAGAATAGTGTTGTGTATACTGCAACCTCATACGGTGTTGCGTGTAGCGCAAGGTAATCTTGTTGTAACATACAACACAAGACATTAATGATATTAAAAGAATATTTTTCATAAACACTCAGGGTGTTACAGTGGGGTGTGGTATACATGAGGGTGGGGGGTTGTCCCAGGGTGTTTGGGGCTGTCTAGGGGGTAGGGGCAGTCTAGGGGTTTGGTGGGGGCTATCAAGTGGGGTGAGGGGGTGCTGTTCAGGAGGGTGGGGGGTTGTGCTGGGGTGTTTGGGGCTGTTCAGGGGGTCGAGGGTAGTCCAGGGGTGTGGTGGGGGCTGTCGTGTTGGGTGAGGGGGTGCTGTTCAGGTAGGTGGTGGTTGTCCCAGGGTGTTTGGGGCTGTCCGGGGGGTCGGGGGGCAGTCTAGGGGTGTGGTGGGGGCAGTCAAGTGGGGTGAGGGGGTGCTGTTCAGGGGGTGGCGGGAGGGCTGTCCAGTGGGTTATGTTTTATATGTTAGCAATGTAAATGCTTAATTTTTCTTTAGTTCTTGTTTTGATCTACTTGTGTTTTTGTGGTATGAATTCTTGATTTGGTTTTTTGTTGTTTCTATGGGATATCAGAGGACTGCATTTGAATTTTTTTTAAAAAATTGTTTTCCACATCGTTTATTTTATAATCGACGTGATAAGGAAATCGAGAAGGGTTTATCACGTCGGTTTTTTGAATAACCGACGTGATAAACACTTGTGGAATGGTTTATCACGTCGGTTATTTAATAACTGACATGATTAAAGTCTTGGGAAATCGTTTATCACGTCTGTTATTTAATAACTGCCGGGATAAACTCCTCCCGGACTGGTTTAGCACATCAGTTATTATATAACTGACATGATAAACCATTTCCCAAAGGTTTATCACATCGGTTATTAAATAATCGACGTGATAAAAATCCCCTGCACTGGTTTATCACGTCAGACATATAATAACCAACGTGATAATCCGCCCCGGTTTATCACGGCGGTTAGATAATAAGAGACATTATAACCCCCCCTGGTTTTTACATCATTTTTTAAATAACAGACATAAAAAATGTTATCTATAATGTCATCCTTATTAATGTAGGCTAAAAACGGATGTAAAAAATGAAAAATAACCGACGTAAATAAGATTTTTTGTACTAGTGCCTTAAAATTTATCCACTAGTGGGTAGTGTGAGTACAGGTGTAGTGATGACCCTCCTTTTAAACTCCATGATTATCTATTCACATTCATCATTCCATGAAATCGTTGCTCCATTAAATGTTATCTTGGTAAGAGGGTCTGAAAATCAAGATAAATTTCTAAAAATTTGCGATAATACCCTTTTAACCAAAGGAAAATATTGAGATATTTCATAGATGATGTCCCCAACAATCCATCAATTTATTTTTTTCATTTAAGGTCCATATATATGTAATTTATTATGATTATATTACCTAATAATGAGTGTTCATTTAAACAGAACTCACATTTTTTGTACTTGGAATATATCTTATCCTTTCATATATTCCAAAACATTGTTATAAGATTCTCCACCTACTGATCCTTTAATTTAGAATATTTTATAATATGGTTTATAAATAATAATAAAAATTTGTTGAGGTTATATTTATTAACACTATTCATCTTGACCATGATGATTTATAGAGAATTTGTGAGTTTTAAAGGCATTACTATGAATTCATAGTTCACATACATTGTACGAAAGGCAGACTTGGGGATTTTCTCATTCTTAAACCTACCATGGTAATATCCCAACCATATATACGCCTTGGGATGAATTATGATCCATGTAGCTGATTTAACATGTCATCAAACTGTGGAAGAAGATACCTTCTATTTATGGAGACCCTATTGAGTTATGTATAATCGATGAAAATGCAAAATTACCCATGATTCTTCTTGAAAAAGATGGTGGGTTTACCACATGGTGAAGAATATATGATTATGAACCCTCTATAATTTTTCTTTATCTATTCATGTTCAATAATATAATTTCTATATGGAATATGAGATAATAGAAACTCCCTAGGAATAAGATCGATTGAACACCCAACCTCTCACCTAGGAGGAAGACCAGAAAATTATTTGAGAAACACATTAGTGTATTCCATCACAGTGGGAATGTCATCAAGGATGATTATTTACATAAACAATATCATTTGATCTAGATATGCTTACCCATAGGGAAATAATATCAATTATTGAGATGTTCATTCTAAATAAGACCAATCCTCCTCCTTTCTTGTTTACATTATCGGTGGATGATTCGAAATACGGATAATGATTTCTTACTCGTAGAAATTTATGTTGGTTCTATATAGGGAAATCCAATCCATGCTATGAATTGCATAAAATTTTAACAAAGAAAATGTGGAAAATTTCACTAGGAAATATAGCCTAAAAATTATAAAAGGGGATAAGATTTATATATTAGATGAAATAATTTCACCATTTTCAATTTTTGAATGACTGCTCTACTTCCATGTTTTTTGGTGGTGTTTGAAAAGTTATACTAAACCGTCATAATATGAATGAGTGTTTAGAACCAAATTAAAAGATCATGTTCACAATGATGGAATTTATAACTAACATGCCCATCACTAAATCATTTTCAGGATCCAACTCTGTGGTTGTGATGGAGAAATCTCACCATTGCTTCCTTGGAGGTTGTTTGTTGTCTTCAAAAACAATTATCTTAGTGGGTTGTTTTGGAAACTTCCATTTTTCCTTGTTGTTTATGTAATAAAATATGAGCTATGTATTCACTAGATAATTCTGTTTCCTATGTCAAACTAGTGGTTTTATCCTCTCGAAAATCATTATCTATGTGTCCTTCCTTCCAACATCTAATGCATTTTCTCATTCCCCATAGGAAATGTTATGGTTCTACCTTCTAAACCACTAAGAACTGGATGTTTAAATTTATTGGAACTATTATATTTACCTATTAGGCCACTATAATTGAATTCAATGTTCATTTAATTATTCTATTTCTACCCATGATATTTTCCAACATCTGTTTCATGTTTCAAGGCAAATCAGACAATTCTCTCATAGCTATCAATGTCTTTGATATCTATGTATTTTCAAAGACTATGTTTTATCCCACAATTGATGTGGACAAAATCTATTTTGGGGGTAATAAAAATATTATGGTATATCATGCATGTATTTGGATGTTTTCCACATAATCCTTGATAGATTTATCATATTTTATCTTAAAGGAATGCAAATTACTTTCTATATTACGTCGTAGATTGTATGAAAATATTTATAGAAAAATATTTTTTCGATTTCCTTCCACCCCAATGCATTGATATATTCCTCATCCAGTATATTCTTGATCAATGTGCACCAATGATCATATTATACCTCCTTATGATATAAAAAAATTATAAAATTCTCCCTGTTTGGAACATATATATATAAGGATGGTAAATAACTTCTGAATAGAGTTTATCAATTTTTCGGTGACTACGTGATCAGTTGATCCATTTAATGTTGGAGACCATTGTTACATAATGTTCTCAATAATAGCTTGTTATCTTTTAAGGGGATTTGGATGCTCCACGCGACCCAGGTTTTTATTCAGACCCTGATCTAGCTAAGTGAGTATCATCACAAGTTTTTTGATTCCCATTCCAATTGGGATGGGAAATCTAGTTGAAGTAGTCATCACATTGCCCATTGCATTTCTTGTTTACATGGTTCATCATATTTTTGTCCATTTGATAAAATAAAGGGAAGATAGGAGTGAGAATTTTTTTTCTGTTAATCATAAATAGTAATCTAATGAAATTAAAGAGGTAACATATAATTTTCATGAATTTTCTTAACATATGAATTTAAATGATTCAATCTATATTATCCATGATATATATCCTAATAATAATTCTTATGGGTAATTTTGTTCCCTTAATAATATTTTTTAATGATATTATGTATTTCCATGGAATATACCCTAGGAGTGTCAATCCAGGTGCACAATATGTCTTGTTGTCATCTCCTAGGTAATTCCAAGTCCTGCCTAATACACCTTGACATAGTCATTTCCCCTACGTACATATGTGCCAGAACCACATCCACTTGTAATATTCAGACATGGATGTATTTTCATGGTAAATTACATCATTCATAAATAATAAAAATTAGAGATGATTTCATATAATTAGTTTTATACCTATGTGTTTCTCTTGAGTTTTCTAATCCTAAATTTTTATTTAAATAAACATCCTTTGATACCAACTATAACGGCCCTTCTCATTATTTTACATTAATAGAAGATTTATTATAGATGATTAAAAATAATAAAACCATATATATTTATTTTTCTACTATCTTTGGTAATTAGGTATATTATATAATAATATAAAACATTGGATACAAAAAAATAATTGAAAAATTTGTTGACATGATCATACTATTACAACATACTTAAAACTCCATGGGATTACATAAGGAAGAATATAAGAAAGAGTTGGGATATATAGATGAGAAAGGGAAGAAACATAGAATACCATAAAGATTAAGAAAAATCATATACAATATGTATATAAATAGTTCATAAAAGGAATCAGAGTTCTAAACATGAACGAAGATACATGATATAACATGATAATCATAAGGCAACATATGAAATGTTTCAACAAGATAAAACAGTTCATCATAAACATAGGTCAATGATAACTAAGAATAAATAATGACATAAAAGTCCCATAAATGAATTGTTTCCCTCCATATCCCAACATGATGTCTCATTAGACTAAACATTACCCAATTCATTGGAGCACTCTATAACTCCGGCCAGACCAGTCACATTCTTTTTATTCCCAGGCTTATTTATTCTATATAGACCATACAAAATGGATAGATTAATCATAATATTTTTTTACATGATAAATGAATGTTTAATAAATACATGTTAGTATCAATTCAATGAGTTATATGTGTAAAAAGGTGGATACCCATGATTGTAAATGGGTTTGGTATTCACTACGCATTTGTTTTGGTATGGAAAAGCATAGTAAAATTTCCCCAGCATAATGGTGTCATATAGAAACTATTAAATTGGGTTAATGAGATTGAAAGGGGTTTATCATCTTTTTGACATGAATTGGGTAGTAATAGTGTTATGTAACGAATTATTACAACATTATGAATTTGAAATTGAAGGCGTAAGACAATAAATAATCATGAATAATGAAAATGAGGGGAGGATCCCTTACTTGATTGTGTAACTCCAAATGCCTGGGATTAGATTCATGATATCCGAGGGGAACCATATTAGGACTCTTTAGAGATTAGTTAAGAGTAACGACGTTCTCACATTATTCGAGTGATGATAAATTTTAGCTTGGGACGGGTTATAATTGAAAATAGAGGGTAATTAAATATCATTTCTCACTCCCATACATTGGATTTTATATAACAAAATAACCAAAAACACAAACCTTACCATTGCTTTTACTATAAATTATTCAAAATGGGGGTGGCTTTCAATATTTTACAATTCTACATTATGATCAAAATTAAATAATACACTTTTTTATGTGAAACAGAGTCATTTTCATAAAGAACAGATTTTTAAACCATAAAATATATTAATGGTATTGGATGATTCATAATAGATTTATACAATTACTCAAATAGAATAAAATCACAATATTTTAAAGGAAAAAATATATTTGGTCATCTATACTCATTATACTATTTATGAAATCATTTTTGGGTCATTATGATGTCATAAGTTAAAACGTATATTTACATTATATTTTATTTTCTCCCAAAAAACAATCTATCGGAAAAAAATAATAAAAAACACAACATTGGTTTATTTTAATATCACGATTCTTAAAATAATAAATATTTATATAAATAGATTTCCAAATATTAGAATTATTACATTTTAAAAAAGAATCAGTATTTATTGGGAAATGTTGTGTTTTTTGAAAATTAATGTTTTTTAACCATTATAAAAATTACATTTTACATCATTAAAATTATTTTATCATTTATGTTTGATAAAAATTATTTATTAATAGTATTTAGTAAAATATTATGTATTTTATAAATCTATAAATTCATCAAAAATAAATTCATCAGTTGAATTTATATATTACACTAAATACAATTATTGTCATATTGTATCAAAATCAAAATCATATATAATTAAAAATAATTTGATGATAATATATTAATTATTGTATAAAAAATAATATATAATCCTTGATTTCTGGGACGCAATACATATCCCTTTAATACAGAAGAAAACTCATTAAGGGTAAGGTGAATGATAGTTAGATTTTTATGTTGTAGTTCTGTGTACATGGTTTTGGTTGTGATCTCGATGAGACTGATCTACCCCATAATCAGTTTCTCTCATGCTTAAGTTATTGGATCTCAACTTGGGATTGATCAAGCGAAAATCCAAGAGATTCTCTCTCCCTTAGATGATCTGATAAATGGACTTCATAAGGAATGATACGAAAGGTTGAGTACCTCACTTACTTTGTCTTTATCAATAATATTCGATAAAAACCTATATTTATAATAATCATGTTATTACTCTTAAATGGTTATATTAAAAATGTTAATTATTCTAAAGGGTATTTTAAATTCAATAGAATAAAATAAAACCAAGGAGGTGGATTTTATTTCATTAAACATATTACATAAAAAGAGATTTAATTAAATCACATGATGAATTTTGTTAATTACAGTTTGGGTTGTTACAATTACCACATTTTGTTATATATAACCATGATACATGGTATTAATATATTTTCTAGAGATGAAATTAGAAATATCTAGATATGATGCTCTATTTTAGAACTTCTGAACTTCTAATGATATATTTTAAGTTCATTTGGATAATTCAAACCCTAAAGATTATCATATGATATTATTGTATAGATTTAAAAGGTGGATGGGATAAAAAATATCCACATATCGAATACTATTATAAAAAATTATTTCATTCGAGAATTCATATGGATCTTCATAAATCCCATAATGGATTGTACAAAATAAATAGAATGTGTTGGGGGTAAATAAAGTGAAATAATGAGTTATGGATAATCTAGTTTTTTTCTCCAAATGATGAAGACACAGTATGAATTATTAATTCTTTAATAACTCAAATAAATTTATTATGGTTAACAATAATCCCTAAGATGATATCGCAAAATTCATCCTATCTATAGAGATAAAAAATATCAAAATGGTTAACACAAGTTACCAAATAACACCAAAAAAATAATCAAATACATTCTATCAATAGAAAACCACAAGGCTCCACCATAAAATATATGATCATGTATCAATCCTAAATATTTGAAGCATTGGACATCAAATTATTCCATGGTCTACAAAAAAATTGATTTAATCAATAATATTATTTCATAGAGAAAATATATAACCTAATCATATCAAAAATAAAGTCACAATAAAATAAGATATCCTTTCAAAAAACAATTCACCTTTTATTCCATAAATTTCATCCAATATTTGTGAAAAAAATTCCATTAAAATTTAGGGTTCACACAATCACCATTAAATTATAATATATTTATTCAGAACATCAACGGACATTTAATTATTAAAAAATCTACTTCAACATAGATAATAAATTCTTTGATGAAATCAAGTTACATTAAATAAAAAAGAATAATATTTCTCATGGTCTTATTCATAATGACATCAATTGAAATTTTCCCACTATTGAGTTCCAAAATATCTTTATTAACTTCAATTAGTTTGATGTAATAAACATTCCATTTAATCATTTTCCTTTAGAGATCAGTGTGGATTATCATCAACATTAACCCTTTGAATTGTAAATTTATTCATATAATGTACATGATTTTTATGTTTTTATAATTTTAATGTGGGTGGTGCGTTTGGTTGAGATCTCACTCCATTCAATTCGTTGACAGACCTCATGACATTATATTTACATTTATATTCATGATCTCCAAGACACCCATAGTTAGAACACTATGTTGATAATTTCAGGCATTCACCTAAGTTCCCCTTCCCAAATTTTTAGTAGGAATAAGGATGAAAATATTTCTCCTCTCCATATGACATATCATTTGAGCTTTCTTGAAACCCCATCATCATTTTTTATCATTTTAACCATGATGGTATAAAGGGTCCATTTACAAATTGAGCACACACCAAATTAAATCCTTATAGCTTCGAAAGCCCCTAATGATAAATTTCCATCCGAGTATTGGTTTTAATCCCCTGAATAATTAATCATCCAAACATTCAATTTGGATGATATTAAAAGAATAATACCTCACAATCCTTTAATGGTTTTCATCATACGTACCAACAGACTAGTAATCATTATTTATATGAATATGTAATGCCTTCTATATGTTTTTTATGTTTATAAGGAAAATAATTACTAAATAATAATCTTAAAAACTAATCCCACTCTATATAACCAATTAGTTATCCTTTTCTCATTTAACTAATATGTGTGCACCGTTGATATGCTTCAACTTCCAAATGTAAAATTCCAAAAATAAAATTTTCACGTACTAATAAATCATGAATGTAAAATAGCATTCACACCATAGTGATACATTTATCATAAACTAATTTATTAATAATTGCAATAAAATATGGTGGGTGTTCCCTCATAAGAGATTCAAAAAAACATATCTCCCTCCTTTGATCATTTGGAATCTCAGTATTGTTCATGGATTTATAATATTTTTTAAGGATAGTAACAAATTTATGTACCTTAGACCAAATAATAGTTGGTTTCTTAGGTTGAAATTAGTTGAATTTTCATTAAATTTATCATAAATATGGTTTATAATGGTTCCAACTATTGAATAATAACCAAATCTATTTTGTGAGAAGCACTTATCATATAGGGAAATTATAAAATCTTGAAAAACCATCTATAGAATTTCTAAATCAATAACATTTATTTTAAATCTATGACACATAAAAATTAACCAAGTACATTAATGATTGAAAAATATTAAAATAATCAAAGATTTTTTTAAATAATTTCAGGATTTACTATACCATATCTCCGTATAGTGTCAAACTATATGTATAAAAAGACTGTTATCATGAACCATGTGATTATTGTATCTAAACCAATGAGCCCATTTTGGAGTTATTAACCCTAGGTATAAATGTTATAGATCCACATACACTTATATTATTTATAAAAGGATGTATTTCTAAGAAAAACACATAATATATTCCCTTAAAAAATTTAGGATGTTTTTATAATGTTATCCAAAACAAAAAATCTGATTTTTTTCTCCAATATATGTTTTCCTAAAAATATTATCTCCATAGTTTCTACTAAACATGAATATAATAACCAATAAAAAGACCATGATTCTAGTAACTATGATATGGTTGATAAATTATTACAATGGTATAGGATTCATGAATTCATCATATGAATCTTTATTGGGGTGTAGTATGGTTTGAATAAAGTCCAAAACACTAGGTGTGAATGTACGATAAAATTAAATTTAATAAAGGATATGGAAATTAATTGGAAGGGGGAGATCAATTATGAGAAAAAGAAGAGTTATTCATCAAAAAATTTTCCTCTAATAATTGTTCCATTAATTAAATCCAATGGGACTTGGGAATTTATGTGATATCTATTCTTTGTTCCATGAACACTCTAAACTCCTCAATGTATATTCATGAAATGTTTCACATTTTTTCTCATACTAAAGGATTTAATAGTTTAGTAGTATTGGTAAAAATAATATATACATGAATCTCAATGACATTTCAAAACCTGAAATAAAACATATCATTTTTTTGAGAAAACCATTATTCTCATAAGCATATTCCAAAATATCAATCATAATGAACTTCATGGAATATTAAGGAAAGGATACATAAAAATATATAAGTCTAATTTTCATTAGGGGTATGTATATTATTGACTCTATCAATAATCATATAAGAATAACATGAGTACATGTTTATGAGAATATGATCGTAATATTTAAAAATATTACCCTACATATTAATGAATAAAAACCTGATACATATTATAAATCATGGATGTTCATAATAAATGAATCAAAAATAAATTATTGAACGTAAACCATAAGAGTTAAAAATTAGAATAAATATGTGGAAAAAATAATCCTACATAATTTCAAAAACTATTAAATAGAAAAACGATCACTTATTAAATTATGGATATGAGGTGGAGCCATTTTATATACTTATGGACACAAATAAATGACCTTGTATAGGATTATAAATAAGAAATCGGGTTCATTATTAAATATATGGACATGTAATGATGTCCACAGATAAAATTATGGACATGAAATTAGGTTTACACATAACCATATGGTCCTCATTTCCTTAGTTGTAATGGATGACATACAAGGCTATCATTATGGAATGGGTTTACTACCAATAAAATCATTGTAGTCATGGTTCACACCCAAGACCATCATAGTGGAAAATTATTATTAACAAAATAGTTTAAAACCCCATTATAATCCTCTATAACTTATGAGATGAAAAAATTTATCCAATTCATTGTAGTGATATATAGATCCAACCCATAACAAAATGAAAAGCACAAAAATTTGTTCCAAAAAATCATAAAATAATCATCATATAAGAACCAATGAAAGGAAATAGATATCAAAAAAATTACATTATATCATATCCTTTAAAAAAGAAAGTGGTTTCATATAATTTCATCATTTCATTAAATAATAACCCCTTGAAAATGAATCTATTTTTATAATAATTTCATAATTTTATTACATATGTATGATAAAAGGGTTTTATAAATATTATTTCATCATAAACATATACCCTTATGAGAATGAATATGAATGGTATCCCTAAACCATATACATAGTAATGAATGATTAAAATAAAAGTCCATAATTTTATATGGAAAATTATTTTTAATGATAACACAAAACATTTATTTTAAGAATAAAAATCACACATTTAAAAGAATTTGTAAAAATATTTTCGGAATCAAATTCTACGAAAATTACATTATATTCATGATCATTAAAAATTATTATAGAAAATTGTTTTTTTTAAAATAACCATGAGAAATTATAGTGTATTCCTCAAATAATGTAGTGGTAATGATTGTGAAAACATCCACATATTCTATAGATAAAATGATTCCTTTCACGTTGTCTGTAGAAGTTTAATGAGCCTTGTTTAGAAAATTAAAAGAAAATTAAATTAAATCAATTTTGTTAAAAGTAATAAATGGAAGAAATGTTTTTTGAAAAATTTTATTTTATAATATTTAAATATTATTTTTAAATATTTTCTATAAAATATATTTTATTAATAAATTATATTTCTAATTAAGGAACGCAATAAAATCATATTTTCATTAAAATATATTTTTTAATCCTGTATTACATAAACATTGGAAAATGACGGTGAAATTTGTATCCTCAAGAAATAACCATAGGGAAATAAAATTAATGAATTTCTGGACATCTATATTATAATATTTCATCATTAGAAGAATAATCATAAATAATCTCGATAAATTATGTGATTGTGACATAAAACTCTTACCAATTTAGTAGCATTTGAATCATAAAATCCTTGAAGGAATAACATAAAAGGAATATTTTGAATATAATTGAAATAATTATATTCATAATATAACATGTTATAGGGAATAATATTGACCTCATACAAGAATTTAGGATCATAATATTATTTATTTACCAATGTAGGAAAACTAAGTAAAAAATATCTTACTATTTGGGTAAAATTTGAATCATAATAAAAATTAAATAATGACATCAATAAAATAATTATTTATCATAAAATGAGGTGTATTAATTATATTTAATGTCTTTGGAGAAATATATACACCACAAAAAACAAACATGTGTTTAATATGTCAAAAGTGTCAAAGAATTATAAGTGAGACTAGAAATATCCTCACTATAAGACTCTATGTCCTTCAACCATGATATAACATAATGTACAATAAATATTTTTTAATTATAAATATATTAAAAAATAATACAAATATGTATTAATCTATATATTATTATCTTGTTTACTTTCATTACATAGTTATTAATTGTTCATTGTCAAAACTATGTTTGATGTTAAAATCACATTGTTTTTTTATTATGATTTTTTGATTAATCCATCCATTTACATTGACCATGGTTCTATAATTAACATAATTTTATCAATTATATTAAAATAATAAATATTAAATTTATATTTAATTACATTAATCCACAAAATTTAGAGATAAAAACTGAACTACATTGTTCATGGGGATGGTATGTCATACGTACGTATAAAGGTTGTTTCCAATTTCTCAATGGACAAAATATGAGAATGTTCAAGAATATATCATACATAATAAATAATTATAACATCTTATATATTTTATATATATCAAATATCATACATTAATATATCTTTTTTATCATCCAAGTAAAAAAGAAATAAAAACACATCATATCGGTTCGCTAGGTGGTAGTCCATCATACACATGAGCAACATTATTATTTTCTGTCAGGTTCGATTGAGAGAAGATAGAAATTATATTATACATATATAAGTATTTTTATGACATATATATAACATATGTTCTTTTTTTGAATCCTTATTACCTCATATGAAAATAAAATGTGAATGACGAATAACATCTATTGGTGAGGCAGTAGTTCGCTATACAAATGAGAAACTTTATTGTATCACAAAAAAATGGATAGTAAAATGGAATATGTGATATACTAATTACATAAGTACAATAATTTTATTAATATAATAAATTTAATTTAAATTCATCATAATAAAAATCCATTAAAAGTGGTAATGGAAAAAAAACTAAGCCAGTTCAAAACGTGGTAGCCCGATGTACGCATGATTGATGGTTTCATAACCCAATTGAAGGAAGATGATATTGATATAGGTATTGAACATAACATAAACAGATCAAATAATATGTATGATACTGAGGTTATTATATAATCATTTTTAAATGAAAAATTAAGGATTTGGAGGAAGAAGTAATATAAAAACACACATTAAAGAACATTCCATTTATTTGGACTACAATATTTGGTTTTAAAAAAAGGCCTTACATGGTTTTATTTAAGAAAGAAAATATAAGAGTATTAGGTATGTGATTTAGATAGGTGATTTGGTCAAGTATGTTAAGAAAAAAATGGTTTTGAAATAGTTATGTGGAGATGAGTGGTGTTGGCCTTTAATAAGTGAGGTGAGTGGAACACATGTAATTTTAGAATAGAAAGAATTATACGGATGTTTATTCATGTAAAAGGATCCAATAAAAAAAGATATAATATAATGGATAAGAATAAAATATTTTTAAAAAATTAGTTTTGGAGTTTTTTATAAGTTATTTTACCCCATATCTTTGAATTTTATGCTTTATTAAGTCGTGTTTACCTTAATTGTATTAATTCATTATAACTATTCTCCCAAATAATTATGGAATGAAATTAAATTTAAGTTATTAGAGAATATAAATAATTATGAGTCAAAATTAGTATTTCTTCTTTTAATTCAAATCACAAAAGTGTAAAATTTTAATATAAAATTAATTTGGTACACACGACTATATAGTGAGTTTTTTGAAGAGAAAATGTTCAGAATATTATACAGTTTTTATATCAAAATTTAATTTTAAAATGATTAAAATTTCCAGTAATAGTTATTTAGACATATAATTGAACTAATTTTGCTTTTTATATTCAACTTAAATTTATATTTATGTTTTTTAAATAATTAGCAGAAAAAAAATTCTTAATAAAAACATATATTTCCCCAAATCATGGAAAAATAAATCCTTTTATGAAATTATATAAATATCATCAAAAGATTTTTTTGATTACCAGATATTAGAATTTCTATATGGATTTTGAAAATAATTTTATAACATTTACAAAATATAATTATAAAATAAGTGCCATAAATAAGACAAAATTTTTTTTATAAAAACAAAATTTTAAACTATAAAAAAGGATTTGTTCTTATCTTAATTCTATCAAACCATTCAAATGAATGTAAAAACATTTGATTGAACATATAATAAATATATATCATTAATTTTTTATTTATATGGACTAAATAAATTTGTAAATATATGATTCCTTTTGGTACATAGAAATACATTTTCATAAATAAATCCATTATATTCAAAAAAAAATTATTATTTATTTCAAATTAAGTGATAATAAATGGATTTCATTATAAACATATGAATGAACTATATAATTTCCAAATTTAGTTAATGATACTCATACCTTCCATTCCATTATTAAGGGGATAACTACCATATATATAATTTTATTTATTGTTTATTTTTGTTCATTAAAGACCATTGTTGCATGTTGCACATGAATTACTCAGTATTTTAGGTAATCAAAGTAGTTGAGAACTGAAAATTAATTTGATAATTTATTCATAAAATCTTTCAAATTTAAAATTTCTCTTTTAGTAAATATAGCATGAATGGTATGTTATTCTTTTATGAATCTTATGGTCATTTAATTTTACATTTTAGTTCATTAGGGCTGAAAAATTCATCTTGAATACTAATCATTTTGAGAAAAGAATAGATTGTGATAAAAATTATTAATGGGTGAAATTATACCTTTGAATCATGTATATTTACTTGTTTTATTATTCTTGATGGAAAAATGATCCATGAACGCTAGGAAAGGGATCCTAAAACAAATATGTTACCTTATTACCTTTATGTCAGATGAATCAAATAGAATATTAACTTATGAAACACATATGGGTTTGTTTTAATTCACATTATTGTAATCCATTATCTTTATCACTACCCATAATTATTTACACTTGTCTTCTATGTCTATATCCTCACATCCCAACAATTTTCTCCCATTTGAAACCTAGTTATGTTATTATTCCATATGATCTTCATACACTCCTTCCATCAAATCAATTATATTGTTTATAAAACCATATCATGATGTGGGATTTAATGAATAGTAATTTCCAATGTAAAACTCTTGATTACAGAGATCAAGATTAAATTGTGAGGACACAATTTATTGAAGGGGATAGAAAGTAACACCAAGAGATTTTAAAAGTGTAACCTTAGGATTAATAGAGTATATGACATGAAACAACATTAACAAAAGATAATTACAAATATACGGACAAAAAACATTAATTATTTTATATAAAATTCTATTTTTTAATTACATATGATACCAAAAATACCAATTTTAAACGAAACAAGATACTCTATTAAAATATTTTTAGTTAACCATGACCATTAAAACCTGGTAGTTATTTTTTAAAGTATGAATAAAAACAGGTAAATACTAACAATAATATTATTTTAACACGGATAAAATAAATTGAATTTTTATATATTGAGTATAAATAAAATAAAATTCAATTGAATGAAAATTTATTTTTCTATAAAATATATATTTTTATAAATAAGTATTTAGTTGTTCATTGAATCCATAATTTATAATTATTTTTTTTCACTATTTAAAAACATATTTTAAATATTGAACTTAATTTTTAAAATAATCAATTATTATTAATAATAGAGATATTTTGTGAGTATATTTTGAAATGATTATTTTTTTGGTGAATAGTGAAAAATAATAAATTTTTTAGAAGTACATTTTATTTAAATATTTAATGAGGAAACTTATATTTTTATTTTTATTAATGTAAAAATTTTTAAACTATATTTCAATTTAAATAATTTTTATTTATTTTAATAAACTTCATATATAATTTTAATATATAATCATCTAACCTTTTGGATACTTTTCTTTGGAAACCCCATTTTTGAACACATAATAGTGTTTAATTTTATATTATATACTAAAAAATTTGTGATTTTTTTGGAAAAATTGAAACCTTATTTTGAATTAGAATCTTTTATATTATCTAAAAATGGAAACTTAATATTTTAACATAATGAATAGAAAAAAATATTTTCCATTGTTATATTTTAAATTCGTTTATTAAGGGGTTAAACTAGATAATATAAGGTTTTAAAGTCCTAAAACAAATTCAATTGGAAATTTCTAGTCATATTTTTACCTCATATCTACAATTGATTAAGTAAAAAAACATTTGTGGCTTTTTTCATGTGAAAAATATGTGTATCACATTACATTTAAAAAATTCCAAATTTTTCCATTCCACCACTTATAAAATAATCCTGTATCCTCTACACTTCACACACAAAAAAACATATTTTTAAATGAAAATAAATGATGTCTTTCTAAAAACCCTATATACATCTTATAGGAAATATTTTTACTATAAATCCCACCTATAAAGCCTTTGTTATAAACCTGAATGAAATTTATAAAGAAGATGTAAAATTCATAACATGTATATTTATTTTAATTCTTCTTTCACCATAATAAATTAATCTTGAACATTAACAATAAAATAAACAATATATATCATTTATAACTATATTATATTATGTAAATTTCATAACCTATATATATATTTACTTCAATCTAGTGGAAAACATAACCTTTGATCTTGTGTACATCAAAATACAGCCCCCAAACATATGTAATTCCATTTTTATTACCACCATTCAAGGATATATATAATTACAGTTTAAACATATGTGTGTTATATTTATTAAATTATTATCCTTTTGGAATTATGATATCACATAAACCTTCTTACATTCAATTCTATTGGGGGATATGATAATGTCGCTAATGTGTACGGTGGACTACAGCCTCGATAAGCGATGTGATTCATTTCTTCTTTCCCATTACATAGATGGTAGTAACAACATAATGAATGAATATATGTGATATTTATGACATAAAAAGCATTATTTTAATATAATATCACATTTACATTTTTTTAATTCTAATATTTTTGAGAATTATAATATTTCTCATGCGTATGTGTGGACTATCACCTCCACATAGTGATAAGTAATGTTCTATAATTTAAATTTACATGGATGTTAATATTGATTTAATTGATTAATATAAATTATATTTATAAAATTTTAATGACTAATTAAATTTCAATTAATATTTATTTTACTTTTTCTCCATTCGTTAAGAAAATTGAAACAATGTTTTTGCAAACGTATGTCATACCATCTCAATGAATGGTGTAATGCATTTTTATATTCCTAAGATTTATGGATTAAACAAAATACACATATAAAAAATATATATGATATTTATATCATGTTTTATATGTGATATATAATTTAATAATTATCATCAAATATGGACTAAAAATACCAAATTAAAAAACAATTCATTAATGGTTATAAGGAAATCATAAATGGTATGAAATATATAAAAATTATTATGTAAATGATTTATAATAAATTTATATTTATGATATAAGAGGTTCAAACACACATTATTGAACTTTAACCTGGTTTTAGGGTTTTTCACCACACTTTTACTTCCATGAGACGTATCCATTACTGACCACATATTTTTTTGTGCGTATGTTCTATTTTTTTTTAAATGAGATATAATGATTAAATTTATATTAATGGAATTTGATTTATCATTTAATTCCTTTAATTTTATGGATCTTATGATTCAAAAATTACCAAGGTTGTAATTAATTATGTTTCAATCTCATATTTTATCAATATTGTTTATGATTATTTTTGTGATAATAAAATATTATGATCTAACTCTAACAAAAGTAATGAATTTTCATTTACTATGGGATTTAGTTGTATTTTCATTTAATATTACCATTTTTTCCATTATATGGTTCTTAAAATGATTCATAAAACGTTTTTAATAAAAGTTACATTTATTTCTCTCTTCGTTCAAAAATTCATTTTGGTCCAAAATCATTATTTCTGAAAATTGATTATTAAAATGTTTTTAATATAAAAAAATTATTTATTAATGAAATTTTTACCAATAAATTTATTTTTATAAAATATGTATATCGAATCATCTATTCAATTTCTAAACAAGTCCCATTTTTCTTTTGCTGAAATTTTTAACAGAATATTGTTTTTAGAATGTATGAAATGAACATAATTTCCTAACTTCATGATCAATAAATGTTTTAAATATTACTTTATAAGTTTAGAATTTTATTTTGAATGAAAAATATTTTTTAAATACAATTCTAATTTTTGGTTTTGAAAAGTAATTTTCAATGAGGAAATATTATTATTATCAACAATTATTTTAATTTCATCTTTCTGGAATTTCTATTCATAAAACATTACAACCCCTATTGTACTTATTATCCACCGGGGAAATGTTGTAATTAAACCATACTTATTATTTTTCTAGATGTTTTAGGATTATTTTGGCTGTGAATGTGGGACTTTAATACTATTCGTTCTAATATGAATAATTTATTAATATGTTTATTTGTTAGGGTAATTATTAACATATCATATGATTGTTTTTTATACAAATTATTCCATTGATTATTGTTATTCCCATTAATATAGGGAATTTAGTATATATAATAATTGAAAATCAAGGCTCTCTATATCCCATTGATGTTTCAGTATGTAACTCAAAAAAACAAACAAACATGAAGTTTTTCGAACATGCCACAGTTATATATGTAAAATTATATGGAAGTAGGCCTTTATGGTAAATAGTTCTGAGAATAAGAACATGATAAAATGCCTTATATTTTAATCATAATTCATTCCACTATTACAAAATCAGTTATGAATTTATATATGATTATTTGATAAGTTACAGTTTCATTGGAATAGATTCAAAGAAATTTTATTATGTATACAGAATTATTTGACCATTTTTTATTCCTATTATATTATTATTTTCCTACGTGTTATTGATTAAATTAAATGTGTTTTAGTTATTTACCTTCTAATATTTATTTCTTATTATTTATTCATGGTATCTTATCCATTATGGATACCCTTACTGATTATTAGCTATCTCCCACTTCTTATGTTTTATTTTCCCTAGGATACTGAGTAGTGTTTTAAATTTGATATTTATGATATTATAAGGGGTTAATGGCGTTAAAGAAGATAACACTACATTTATTTCTATGTTTTTAATGTAAATGATATTCATTTATGTATCTATTTTATCAAGACTAGAATTTTATTGTGTTATTTGTTATGTTAGCACACATATCTTGCACATATAAAAAATTCCATCTTCATCTTTGGACTACTAATGTCAGGGTATTTACAATATATTATTTTGAAACTCATACCTTTTACAATGTTTATTATATGAAATGTTGATTAAATGATTATGAAACCCATTTCTCTTCCACTATCATTCTATGATGAAATATTTATGAAACATGTTCCTTTTCAAATGTTTTTTCTATGAATAAATTATGAAATGTTTATGAAACCCATTTTTTTGTTGGTTTATGATATGGTGACTTTTTTACGATCCTGTGGAACAAATATGAATAACCTTGATTATGAGATGTAGGTGAATTATATCCACATCAAATTCATGGGTTAAATGTTGATACACCATGAGATAAACTTGAGTAAAATGGAGATTGATCCCTATTCAGTTATGGACTTTGTCCACAATGATTTTCAAGGGAGTGAACCATGAATACTATGATGGTTTGTGTAGTGACTGATTATACTATAATAGTTCTAGAAATGATACATGATTAATAAGAAAAATATGGTATATTATTATGATTATACCCTAAATATTTAGTATTTTTATGCTATCATGCCTTCTATTCATTGATTTATATTTGATATATGTATTATAAGTTTGCAATATTTACTCCATGACTAATGTATATGCTATATAATATGTATGTTATGGTTTTATAATCTTATTCACTTGTTCTGATAGCATTATTCTCATGTTATGTTGATATCCTATACGAACACCATTAGTGTGCTTCTTAGATCACCATTTCAAAAGTAGCATTTCCCTAGGTAATGTGGATTTATTTTAAGTAGATTGTGTATATATAGGGTAATGCATATGAAAATATTTATATGAGATACTGAATATCATTAAATAAATAATAAAATTGTATATGTAGTCTCAAAAGGAAATAAAACATCATTGTCATCTAACATGTATTTTTAAAATGTATTGAACATTCAGTAATTAATATGAAATACCTATATAAGAATATCATAGAACATTATGCACAGAATATTTAGTTTTAATTAACATAGAAACTCTTTAATTTATTTAACAAATTAATTTATATGATATGGAGTTATCCTAGTGGAATGACATTATAGTCTTCAATGAACCGTGAAGGATCCTTGATAATATCTTAATGGATGTTCTAATATCATGGATGGATTATAGAGGAGCCATATAAAGCCATTCATGGATATAGAGGATAATATTTTTGATGATTATGTAAAAAAATGGCTTGTTTCACACCCGTGGAATACAGTTTGTTAGAGGAAAATAGACCAACATTTTTTCCACAACACTATGTTATAGGAGGTCAAGTGTGATAAGTGGAGAAGCGGGTAAAAATGGGAAAATACATGTGATCATTATTATGGTGATTAGGTTTTTAGGATTTAAACTACAAAGGGATTTTTTACAAGTTAATTTTCAATCCATGTTGACGGATGTCACTAAATTTAATATTGGCCAAGCACTATATATTTTATTATTTAGTGTTTAAATTTTCACGAATGATTTTTATAAGATTTTCAAATGTTTTAATGGCTATAAATAGACAACATATGGAGTCTAAATGACATTAATCATACCATTTCAACATTTCTCTAACATGAATGTGCTAAAATTTCATATTATCTATCAATTTATTTAATTTTCCTTATAATTTATTCTTTAATTTTGAGTGAAATTTAATTGTAATATATTCTGTCTTTCATTATTTTTAATTGACTCATAGTTATTCTTTATATTATTTTATGATAATTGATAATTTTATAAAGAATGATTTCTTCTATGAAATCCTCTCTCTACCTCATCTATCATATATATTGGTTATCAGTACATTTAACGTGGAGGTATTAGGTTTTTACACGGTAACCATAATAAGGATAGATACTATTATCTTAATGGATTCAAGCTATACATGGTAAAAATATTATGTCAATTATATTTCTGGATTCTTTCTACACCCTATATTGAAATGATGTTTTAGAATATTTTCTACCATAATACCAATAAACTAATATATCACATCATAAATCTATTGGCTTGTTAGACATAGATTATATTTTTTATTAATTATTAAATATTATTAAAAATATTTGTTCCCTTATTTAACATCCACAAGTTCATTTAAGAAATTATTTAAATCATCGATACTCATAATCAATTATTTTAAAAATCACTATTTCTATTATTCTTCAATTTTTATATTGGTACATTATTATATCATCTTGATTTCAAAGAATTTTTCATATTCATTTAAATGGTTGAAATTTTCGTCAATATTTTAAATAATTTTTTTATTATTGAAGATTTTGATTTTTTAAATTATTTTAAAAAGGAAATTTCACCCCCTTCGTGCTATTTTTTTCCACCACTAATTCACATTTTGTTTTAAATAATTTTGTTGAATTAAATTTCTACTTTTTTCATGTTAATTTAATTCTTATTTTTTAAAAATATCATTAATTTACTTTTATATAAATTTTATTTTTTATGTTTTTTTCTTAAACACCAATGAGGCTCCAGAATGACTATCTATGGGAGATCATCTATTTTAATTGTCATAATTATGGTTATTGTAAAATTTTCAGGCTTAATTTGATCATATATATATATTCCTTTTCGCATATAGAAATTTCTTATTCACTGTATTTTACGTACATCACATAAAAAATAGCAATGGACCCCAAGAAATATATTTTCCTTTTAATAAGATGTTAAGTCAATAAATTCATTTTATTATGGTATAGATAAATAATAACTAAATATAATTTATACATGTCAATTGTATCATCATATTTCATTACATTTATAATTTACATGTATCAACCCATCATTTTAGGATATATTTCCTTTCATAAAAAATTAATTTCTTTGACATATTGTGATACAGTTAATATCGTGTATATATGAACAGTAATATAGTACATATTATAAGATAACTGTTAAATTTGATGACTGATTATGAATAATTTATTTTTATAAACTTTTATAGAGGTTATATATAAATAAAATATATTGATAAATAACTAAAAAAGTTTATATAATCGTTATATGCTAAAAAAATCTTTTTACACAAAAATAGGTTTTCTTGAGAAAATAATATAATTATTTTAATCATATTTTAGAAATATTTTTTGAAAAAAATAAGTTTTTTTAAATCAACATCAAAACATTATATTCTACTAATTTTTTGATAATATTATAAATTGATTAATTTTTTTATGAATTGTAAAACAATAATGATTTTTAATAAATGTATTTTGATGTAATGATTTTAAAAAGTATTTTTTAAAAAATTATTTTATAACTAATAAAAGCTCATATATACAATTAAGAATCACATATTTTTTATAATAAATATTTTTCTTGTATTTTGGATTAAAGACCTTTTATATTTTAGAAAACAAATCTTTTTTGGAAAACCGCCTTTCATCATGTTTTGTGTTATTTATTTGAAATAAAATTATACAAAATTTATGAATAAAAATTGGAAAAATGAAATACATATCTAGAAACGTTATGTACAATTTGTTTACTTAGTAAAAATTCATTTTTCATTATAATGAATAGTAAAATCATTCAATATTTATCACCATGGTTAAAGCTCAAATTTGTTTATTGGGAGGTGGGTTAAACAAAGATATAGGGGTAAAATTGGCACATAAAATTGTATAAATAAAATTTTATGGTACTATTCAGACCTCATAATATCATACCATAACACATCTATTGATTTGAAAGTATTTGGCTTTAGAATAACATTATTATATTTTAACTCTTTATGAAATTCCAATTATCTCTCCCATATATAAAAGGACACGACTACCTTGTATCATTCACACCACATTGAAAAATATATTTAAATGAAATCCAAAAAAATTATATTCTTAAAATTACTATAGGAATTAAAGTTGTTTTGTACTTGAAAAAAAGACTAACCATAGGGTATTTAAGAGGACAATTATTAGTTTTCATTCAATAATTAGGTAATCCCCTTTACCATTCACTTTATATTTTAATGTCTTATTTTTTAACCCTTAAGTAACTATTACTTATTAAAAAATAATCAATTATTTGTAGTAAAAAATATAAAATTATATTTGGATTACGGACTAACCAATATCAGAAACCCTAATTCATAAAATGAGAAGTGAAGGTATCACATGAACTTACTTATAGACTAACACCTCCCAGAAGAGTTAGAGTTCATTTTCCATAACAATAGTTCATGGGACCTTTTATTATGAGGTAAATGTTTAGAGATTATTAATGTTACAAAAAAAATTTAGTTATATAAACACATAATATTATTTTATTCCAATCTATCCGAAAATGATAGAGTGACTCCTTCTTATGAGTGGACTACCACTTCCATGATGCAATGTGATTTTTTTCATTTACACATTAAAATGGATGATAATATGGAAAAATATGAAAAATATATATTTTATATGTTATATAATAATAATTTTTAAATGCTGAATTATGGTTTAGAAATCATTCATTCCATCCATGTAAATGTAAAAACAACTGTAATGCCTAAGTACAACCTATCATCTTTCTCAACGGTGAGATTTATTTTATCTCTTAATATAAAGGATTACTCTAATTATTTATATTAGAAATATATATTATATTTATATCATGATTAATTTTTTTTGATATGATGCAAAAATTATTAATATATATCATCCAAAATTATCAAAATGATATTCTGATGAAAAACAAAATAGTTAACACGAATAAATTATAATTTTGATAAGAAACAATTAATATGAGGATGTTGAAATGTTATAAATTGATCAAATCAGATATAATATGTTTTAAAATGACTCTAATATTGAATTATAATAAATTAAAATTCATTATAAAATTTGTTATAGTGAATTATAGGCAAATGGAACTCAATTTAAGGTATTGTTGTCGAAAAATTGAGTTCTTTGGGACATTTGTTACCTTAAGAACCTGTAATTTTTTATGTGTATGTATATAACATTTTAAATGTTATATAATGAATCTAATATTTTTCATGATATTTAATATTCCATTTAATTTTATTTTTTCATGGGTATTAATATTCCAATGCTTCAAAACTAATAAGGAATTTAGGTTTCAGTCTCATTTTAATATTGTTTATTTACGATTAAAATTTCATTGAAGGAAATTATATAATACATTACTTATAAATAAATTTTATTTTATATTATAAATTTTATTTATTTTTAAAACTATTTTGTATGAATCTTCTTCCATTTAAGTACCCATGAGGCCGAAATACACTTTTTAATGAAAAATTACAATATTTTTATCTTCAGTCGAGAATCATTTTCTTCTATATCTATTTTCTATAAAAAAAATCACATAATTTTTTTAAAATGATCCTATTATTTTTCTAATCTCACTATTAACCATGAATGAATTTTCAAAATATCATTTATAAGTAATCTTTTTTCTATTATCTGAAAGAGGTGCTTTTGAATTTTTACAAAAATTTAAAAAAATATCATTAAATTAACATAAATGGAATGAGTAGAGCTTACTTCCATCAGGAAAACTAAAAACAATGAAACTACCATTTTAATTATCCATGTTTATTTCTGAAAAAAATCACAAATTTTATAATTCTATGTATTTTAAAGAAGTGATTTCAACAAAAAAGGGTATTTTCATCGAGAAATATTTCATGTTATATTTTAAGGGAATTTTCAGCTAAGATGAAATACTTTTATGTTACATATTCTTATGTTTTGATATGATCCAATGATAACATCCAATGAATTTCTCTAGATGGTGTATTATTAGGTTGATTTTATATTTATGAAACTAATTTATTTTCCCTAGTACATGATATGATGAAATGTTTACTAAAATCATTTATATTCCATAGGTTATGACATGACGAATTTATTATGTTTTTGTGTAATATAGATTAGTGGATATTTATTTTGTAATTGGTGTTCAAAAAATTATATATTCATTTAATTTTTGGGTAAATATGGATAACTCATGACTTTAATTGGAATATAATGGGATGTGAAGCTAAATCATTAAGGTACTATGTCCACTAGGATAGTATTGGGAGTGGAAATTGACTTATGTAATGGAATGAGTATTGAACCCAATAAACTATTATAGTTATGGAAATGAGCCATTAATACTAATGAAATGATTTTATAGTCTCATTTTTGTGTTGAAAATATATTTCTTATTCCAGTGTTTTTATCTCCTGTATTATGTTCATTGATTCCATTATGATTCATGTCTTCTAAACTACCATGATTTGTGAAATTACTCATGATCATGATCTACGATATGTAGGGTATGGTTTTAAAATTTTATTTTCATGTCACGATATCATTATTGTCACACTATTCTTAAGTGATTATTTATAACTCTCTTGTTTTAATTTACGAAGAATGTGATCTCACCATTTCCTATGATTTTATTAAAAAGGTTGGGGCTGAAGCCTCATTTTATTATTAAATCAAAGTAAAGACCTCTTTTAACTGGGTAGAGGGAGACACATTAAATAGCCCAAAGGCCTAGTGGGTTTTTAGCCCATTATATATCCCGTAGGCCCAAATATTTTCCCTAAGGCTCATTCTGTGAATAGTAACCCGACAGCTACAGTGCCCGCCACTACTATAGTACCCTACCGCCACTACAGTACCCACCGATCAACAGTACCACTGGTGCTACAGTACCGCTACAGTACCTACGCCCCATGGGTTTTGATCCCCAATTTTATATGTAGGATTACGGGGTGCTTACCACTAAGACAAACCCCATATACTCACCATTTCCTATGATTAATTCTCCAAAGGTTATGAAGAATTATATTAGGAATGAAATGATAGTGAATGGTGATAGTTTAATATAACATAATGGGATATTATCTTGACCACATATGAATTAGTTGTTTATGTAACCATGTTTCAAAATGATCTATACCTATAAGATTCTTGCATGGATCTTTATGATTTGAAAAAAATATTTTTACAAAAATATGTAATATATATATATGAAAAGTATGGGTATCTATTATTGTTATCAAATATATGTTTAGTTACCTTTATAAAAATGGATGAGAAAACTTTAGTGAGAACCCTAGAGATAGGTTTAATTATAGAACAATATACCAATGATCTGGTAATTATCATAGATAACAAATGTTAAAGCTAAGGTGTCATATATTAAAATAAATTTTTCCTGATTTAGACATCTGATAAAATATTTTCCATGATTATGATGTTTCACATTGTGATTAATACTGTTGACACTATGATTTTTTTAGTTATTGGATAGAACCGAAAGGTAGTGTATCAATGAATAACATAGCATGAAATTCAATTATTTTCCACCTAAGAAACAAATATTAATGGTGTATAGATGAAAAATGAAATTTCTATGATTACCCACCATTTTGAAGATATGAATACTATATATCATACAATATTGAAAAGGAGGTAACAATGTTCTATTGAGTCCTTAAGTTGGAAATACCCTATTTTTTTGGGGTCTTTTTCAATAGTAGTTTTTAATAATATGATACTACTAATCGAAAGATATTTTCCACTTTCTAGTGTATGTCATAATGAAAGGATATTTTGGTTTTTTTTCCATTATAAATTTAAGTATCTAAATTGTGTAATTTTATCAACTATACTCGGTAATGGGAAAAAATTTACTCTTTTCATTAGTATAAGTTTAGTTTTTTAATTTTCATTAAGTTGATTTATAATTTTTTTCATATGAAAATGGATAAATAATTCATTGATATAATGATGAATATTGATGAATCAGCAAGTAACTATTCAAAAAATATTTCAATACCTATAAATTCCACAACCACTATTTTCATCAAAAATGAAAATATGTTTAACCAATTCATTAGTTTCATTAAAATATGTCATTAAAGGTCATTATCAATAATATAAATTAGTAGCTATTTGGAAATAATTCTATGTTCTATAGGCTATGATTAAATATAATATTTGCAGATCTATCTCATTGTATTAATAATTATAAAAATATTGGAAATAATGGAAATTCTAAAATTCCTAGACATGGGAAGATGGGAATTAACATCTATACAAATTGTGGAAGGAAATATAGGGGAACTCATAATAAGGGAATGTATAATTATTTTATGTGTGGGAACGATGTTCATTATGTAATCAAATGTTGAAGTGATTGAAAAAAGTTACTAAAAGGTGGAGACAAATCACTAACTAATTCACCAACATGAATCCACTATTCCAAATTCAATGTGTATAGGAATTGTGCTAACCAATTATAAAATTATATGGTTAATAATGATTATCAACCTTAGAAACTAATTTATCCCATCGAAAAAATTATATGTCATTTTATCAGTATTTTTTAAATGGATTATGTTAACAATGTTTTAGAAGGAACACATAACATCAAAACTAAAACTAATAATATCATATTTGATCAAATATCTACACAATCTATTATATATGATTTATTTTATAATGACATAATTATACTAAATATAATATTAGATGTCTAATTATATGTTAAAACCCCTAATTGTATGATGATCCCATCATAATTCAATGACTCTTCAACAATTGAAATTTGTTGAAATTGTTGTTTCATCAAATCATAGTACTCTTCATCTTGTTTAATGAATTACTATACTAGTTATGGACTGTATTTAATTAATAAATTTAAGATAAACTACTGAGGAAGGGAATTCATTTTCACATATTACAAAACAACCTTTGAGCGTATATTGATGAGATGATAAATATAAACTTTTAATGGGATTAGAATCCATTGTACGGGTCTTTATTACTATTCACAATTGGGGTTTATCTTCTGTGGTTGGGGAGAAACAAATAATTGGTCTTATTCATATTTCATGAGAGTTTCATGATGCGTTTTATAATATTTGTATAATCATATTGAAAATAATTACATTAAATTCTTAAAAATATGCATGCATAGTGGTACACATATTTCAATGAATTAATATAGAATGATATCAATTATGTTTTAATAGTAGAAGATGGAAATTATGACGAATCATTAAAATGGGATTTTTATGTACATGTTATCCACCATGGTGTGTAATAGTTAACTTCATAAGCAGAATGCTTGATAAATAGAAATATCTATTGATTACAGGGAACATAACAATATCATAATCAAGAATAAGTATCCACCTCCTTTTATTAATGACATGTTTGATCAATGATGTTGATAGAAATACATTTATATTATTGATATTCATTATATATATAGTTAATTTATTTTCATGAAGGTGGATATACCAATGAAAACAAATCATACAATGCACAAACACTATAGGTATTTAGTTAATCTATTCAATCATACTTATTCTCCCACTATCAACATCAATGTAATGAATTGAGTGTTTAGAATTACAATGTCTATTTTTTGGTTTTCATATAGGTGATATTCTTATATATTCAAGTAGTAAGGAAGATCATAAAGAAAAACTGTGTATTTTACTAATGAAACTAATGAAACAATTTTTATATGAAAAATGCATAAATTTTAAAATTGGGAAAAAATATTTCATTTTTGGGACAAATAATCCAAGGAGAGGGTATATTGGATGATGGATCAAAGAAAATATTTATTGAACAATGGACCAGCAAAACCACAAAGACATTGATCTAGAGTTTTATTGGTTTTTCTAGAAATTATATATTCTTTTTATAGAGATAATCATTATTTTATAATCAATAAAATAAATTTAACTCGAAAAATATCAAAGTTTTTTCTAATAGATGAACATGATAAACATTCCAAGGAAATGAAGAGTAGAATTGTCATCAAACCTTTTCATAAATTACCGTATACTGTATAATTGTTCATAATCTATAGTTATATTTTTAATAATATATGGGGATTAATTATAATGAAATTTTATGTAGTTGTGACTCATGCCTCATTATAATTGAAGGTTCATGAGAAAAATTATTGAACTCATGATTTGGGAGTTAGTTATGGTATTTTTTTAATTAATTATGTGGAGAAAATTTATTTATGGAGAAATTTGTGATATATGTATATATATATGGATCATAAATTATTGAAATAAATATTTGGTCTACATTAGTAGAATGTACACCAAATAAAAGGGTTGCATTATAATAAATATTTTTGCTTGAGAACACACTGCAATCTTGGGAATGTGAAAAAGGTTGATGATCCTCTGAGTCAAATAGATGATTAAATATTATCTTTGAAAATAATCATAAAATACAATATATTCATGGATTTTAAATGGATAGATCTAGAAATATTAAAGGAAGGTGATACATCTTATCGTTCTCAAATTAATGTTCAACCAAATATCTATGTGAGGATTATAGAGGAACATAAGAAAGATGTGGGACCATAAAAGAAGGAAACATATGTTATGGAGTTTGACCATGATTATGATGAAATGATATAGTTGATGAACAATATAAGTGTTCCATCCATACCAAATTTGAAGATGGATCCATCTGATGAGGCTCACAATTCGTCATTATCTTTTTATCCTTGAATTATGAATAAACATAGATATGTGAATGAATATTTTATAGTGGAGAAAATTAATAATAACAGTGTAGAGTATGTAACATCATTCTTTGAATGTAAATTATTTTAAGTAGATAGACATAAGTCTAAAGTGATGTTATAACCATTACTTCAATCAAAACAGAAATTGGAAAATATTACTATGGATTTCTTCATCAGACTCTAAAAATAATATAATATCCATAATGTTATTTTGGTTATATTGTATCACCAAAAAAATTTATCACACTTCATCTAAATAAATTATGATATCACTCATGGCTATCATTTTATGATATAAATTAAATTATTTGTAACGTTGTATAGAATACCACAATTTATTCTATATTATCAGAATCCAATTCTTACCTTGATGTTCGAGTGTAATATTTTTCCATTACTCAATACAGTGTTTTATTTTAGTAAAAATATAAATCATCAGAATGATGATATATCATGAAAAACCATTAAAATCTTATATGATTTTATGTGAACTTTCTCTATATATGTTTACAATTTTTGGGATCGGTACCTTCTTCTAGTTGAGTTTTCTTACAAAAATAACATTCAATTGTAAATTCAGATACATCCTTATAATACCCTCTATCTATGGATGTGTATAATTCCAATTATTGATGATAAAGTTAGATAAATAATGCTAATTGTGCCTATAATATTAGATTAAATGGAAGAGAAATATAGGTCTATTCAGTAGCACATAAAGGATTCTGAAAATTGACAAAATATTTATACCTACAATAATTCCTAAAAAATAAGATTAGATTTTAGTGAAAATGAATTAATATGAATTTAGTTATGGAGTACTGTTATGATATTTTAATAAGATTGACATATGATACCTAGGATAATTTTTTCATTGCAGATTTGTGATTGATAAGGTATGGTATCTTATCACTTGGTGCTTCCAAAATACCACTCTCATGTACACAATGTGTTCCATGTATTCCCAAAGGACGTTAATAACTGATCCAATTCAACTAAAATCCTCAAAATTCATTTTCATAGATAGTGATATTTCCTATGATGACGAAATAGTAATGATTTTGTTCTATAGAGATATAGTGCTACCAAACAAGACTACTGACATAGTTTATGTTCACTTGTGGAATCAAACATCAATATAGTTAATTGGTAAAGCAAGGATGTAATTAAACAGATGCATCCTGAATTTATTTATCATAGTAACATAATTTAAAGGGTGGTACTCATTTTATGGTTAGTTTAATATGACAGCCATAGATTTTATGATATATTTCATTTCAAATAAATTTAAATTCTTCTATATCATGAAATACATGTAAACCCATATATATATATATAAATCATAATACACTATATTATTATAATAAAGTCATTAAATTAGATAGTGAATTAAAATAAATAAAATTTAAAAAAATGTAAAATAGTTTAACATAAATAAAAGATATTGATAAATAATAACTCATTTTTTATTAATATCTTTATATGCTTCATTAAGTACCACATTCCTTCACAAATGTGTATGATTACATTTTTGGAAAAAATATGAAAGTAATTTTTTTTTCAAAATTTAGATAATGTATTTGAAAAACAAAAAATAATTTTTGAAATGAACATGTCCAAATTATCATTGAGTGACTTTTTTCAATTTTATAAAAACATTAAATTTTAAATGATTATTAAAAAAATGATTTTAATTAATTGAATATTATTTTACAGACTTTACAAAAGCTCAAAATTATATTAAAATGGGTTTAATGAAAAAAAATATTTTCTTATGATGGATATAATTAATTTTTTATAATTAATTTTGTTTTTTATTTCCATATAAAAATGTCTTATATTTATGAAAGTATAATTTTTTGGAAAACTACATTACGACTAGATTTTTATGTTATGTTTTAAATTCAATTCTACAACATTTTTGAAATTAATTTGATAAAATTGATTCCAAATTTTGAATGAATGTTTTCAAATTTTTTAATGATTCAAATTTAATTATTTACTATAATTAAAAAAACTATAAAAACATAACTTCGGGGTTAAGGCAAAAACAATTTTCCTATAAGGGATTATCCGAGAGATAAGGTTACATTTTCCTTATTTAATTTTATAAACCCTATTATATTGATATATTTTGAATTCATCATATTCTAATAATAAAAATCATATGATTTTAATGTAATTGTGTTGAGAATGACATTATAATATAAATATCCTATAAGAAATTCCAATTGTGTCCTCTAACCCACTTATAAATGCAAACCCTTAGATTTTATTATTTATAACACATTGTGACCTCTTTGTTGATAGAATGACAATAATTATCTTATAAAAATCCATATAATCATTACCAATGTTCTTTTCTCGACTGAAAAATTAACCCTAAGGTCATTAAGTTAATAACAAAAGGATTCATATGAAAGAAAAGGTATTCGCCTTAAAGGATTAATTTTTTTACTTATGATTTTACATTATATTTTTTTAATATATCATATTATAATATCATTAATAAAATCCATATAAAGATGTTTTATTGTGGTTTTGGAACCACCGAAATCCTCCCTCTATTTCGTTAAATGGGAAATGAAAATATCACCCTCAAATATATGTGGACAACCACATCCATATGGTGATATGATTCATTTTCCATCACCATATTTATTGGATGGTTATTATTATGGGTTAAAAGTTTATATATGATATTTATTACATAATTATTCTTATATAATTAAAAAATAACATGTTCCTTACATCCTCCAAATATGATGGGAAATGATGGTGTTTCTCAAGTGTAAATGTGGACTACCACTTCCATGAAGTGATGTGATTTGTTTTTTATTTATATTTAACATGTATACAATAATGAAAATAATTAATGAAAATATATGTTATATATGATGTAATAACAATACATAATGAGAGAATTATTATTTACCTTTTTCTGATATGTCTAAAACTGATAATAATGTTCATGAAAACAAACGACCTATTGCCTCTATGAATTCCATAATTTTTTTCACTACCATTTATGGGTTACTCTAAATATGTATATGAAAAATGTATATTATATTTATATCATGATTTATAATATATAAATTATTAATCCAGGATCAATGTACAAAGGCCAGAAGTACCAAACCAAAATTTTCATGAATAATGAAATAGATAACAACTGGAAACAATAATTTTAATATGAAGGTGTCAGTAAATTTATTGTTCAGATATTATATGTGGTTGATATATTATATTATAATTATTTATATTAATATTTCATAGAATCCAAATAAATATAAATTTATTATACATGATTATAGAGTTCTTTTGGAGAAAAAAGAACTTGATGTAAGGGTTTATTATCTCAAATAGTCATCATTTGGATATATGTTATATTATGAACCTATATTCATTTATGAGGTGTATATACATCCCCTTAAATATGTAATGTCAAAATTGTAATTATTTTTATGATGTTCAAATTTTTTATGTTATTCTTTCATGGCTCTTATGATTAAAAAAATAAAAAATATGTAAGGGGTTTTTGTTACAATCTCATATTAGTATGAATTATTTATTCCAGAATTTACATTAATGTAATTTATATGATTCATTATTGATAAAAAATATTATTTTACACTTTTCCATTTATTTCTAGATATGAAAATTTTTCATCTCATTTTGATCAATTTATGTACTCCTGATAATCAAATAATGTTTCTGCATAAAAAAATATTATTTATCTATATAGTAGAAAATTATTTTCTCTTATATTTATTTCATGAAAATATTCTTTCATGAATGTTTTTAATATTATCATATGATTGTTTAATTAGAAATTTACCCCTGATTTAATTTTATAAAAAATGATTCAAATGAATATTCATGTTATTTTTTGAAAATTGCACATTTTATTTTTCATAAAAAATGACAAATGAATCTCTTTTTTAATGTGAAAGATATGAACTAAATTCTCTACCATAATGACCTCTCAAGGATTTTAAGACTCCTATATAGTTCAAAATGATTCATTGATAGTAAAATGTTTCATATATTATTTTTTAATTTTTAAAATTTTAATTAAGTGACATCAAACATATAAAGTAAATATTTATCAAGAAGTATTCCAAGTGATTTCTTGAAGTCATTTTCATCTAAAATGACATAATTTGATGATAATTAAACATTAATATAGATATGATCGAAGGATAAAATCCTTATTATTTATTTATTCGATTTAAAATTTTGATGATAATATGTTTTGAAACTAATTTATTTTCTATTTGTTGTGCTATGATAAAATAATGAAATGTTTATGAAACATATTTCCATTTCATGGTTTATGATATGATGAATGTTTTTGGGGATTTTGGGAAATTTATGAATGGATTATTATTGAGTGATGGTTGAGTTAAGAATGAAATATACTTCTAACGTGTTGGACATATATGTATATCACATGAGATAAATTTGAAAGTAATGTGTAGTGAACCCAATTTAGTAAGGTACTCCATCCACCATGATAGTCTTAAGAGTGATCCTTGACTACTTCGATGGAATGGGGATTAATAATTATGATGTTATAGTCTTTGATGTGAGTCTTTAATACTATTGAATTGATTTTCTTTTATTATGTTTATTCAAAAAATATATGTATTATTCTAGTGTTATTCACTAATGTGTTACATTATTATATTTCTTTATGATTTCTGTCTTATTATATTTAAGGCTCTATTCCACGACTCATTATTATTATATATGGTATATAGGGAATTGAATTTGAATGTTAATATCATGTTATCATTGTATTATTCTCATGTTATGATTTTGTAATCATTGGTATATTCCTTGATTACCCTTACTAAAAATATGACCTCACCCTTTCTTAAGCTTCCTTTTTACTGTGTGATAATTAAATAATTTAGGTATGATACATATGATAAGGGTGTTCATTATGAAGAAAGTATTGGTAGATTATGTAGACATCACATGAATATGTTTTTTATGAATCCCTGTTTTTAGAGGAACTAGACCTATATGTTTTTGGCATGGGTTGTTATTTAATCTAATGATATTCATCTAATAAGATTTAGTGTATAAGTATGAAATGTTTGGGTAGTTTTATAACTCACCAAATAACAAAAAGAAGTATAATATTTAAAAATATATATTTATTGATATGATTTTGAAATATTCTCTATGAATCCTATTAAATCTATTATTCAATTGTTTACTAAATTTACTGTTACATGATTATGTGGAATTTAACTATGATATTCTATTTATATAGATGAATTAGAGATGAAAATACTTTTGGTTTTACCAAGAAATGTGGAAAAAATCACAGTGATTTTAAAAACTAAGGATACAAAGAAAATGGAAGTTGAGAAGCTGATCAGTTCTCTCATGACATATTTGTTAAATATGAAAATGAATTCCAAAAAAGTGGCAATTAGTGTCTATGAAACTAGAAACGAAATATCATTAAATAAAATCCACAATGACTCTCCCAAAATTTAAACCAATATTGAACATATTTTGACAAGTTTGACCATTTAAATGGTTAATAAATTACATACACAATGTTACAAAAAGGAAAATATTGAAAAGAATGACAATTTATATTTTTTGGAAAATTAAGCGTCGTATAAAACATTATTAGTACTATATATAAAATGAAGAATAATGGTAATAAATATCTAAATTTTTTAATTTGGAGTGTTATTGAGGACACAGTTCTGACATATGAATGCAATGACAACTGTCCTAGGTGTGAAAGGGCTAATTTTGAGGTGTATGAGAAATTAAATAATGATGGTTATCGTTTTTCATTCTACTTCTTCAACATAAACATTTTGTTTTAAATATATTATTTTTGTTCGATAAAAACAAAATTCATGTTTTTTTGAATTTGATTATAAATTTAAATAATCTAGAATGAATTATAATTAGGTTTTTTAGAAAATTATCAATAATTAAAAGAATAATATGAACTGGATTTAAAATCAAAATAACAATAAAATAGAGAAAAATATGAATTTTGAATTAAATATCTCCAAAATATTGTATCTCATTTTTTCAATAGGTAATGATACCAGGAAGGAAATTATGGGATCTCAATATTTTGATAAATTTATTTTCAAGATTGTATATTTGAAAGCATATAGTTTTAATAAATTTTTTAAAAGGACTAATTTTTTTAATATATAATTCTTAAATAATTTTTTAAATTATGGTAAAAAATATGGTAATCAAGTTTATAAAATTAATTGTAAAAATAATAGGTATGGTGGACCAAAAATTGATCATTTATCATAAAATATTTATAATGTAGAACATTGTTTTTAAAACAAATTATTATTCCAAAATCATTATTGGATAAATTAGGTTGAAGAAAGATATTTTTTTCAAAATCAATTATTATCTTAGGCTATTATAGTAGAAGGTTATTTTGAGAATAAACCAAGAAGCTACTTGTTTTATGGATAATGTCTGATCGTCGAACATTTGTGGTTGTAAATATAATATTTTATCATATTAATGATTTTTCTGGGGGAATATAAAATTTGGAGATGACTCAATAATCTAAAATTACAATAATAGGGATTATTTTTTTCTAACCCTATATTAATTAAAAATTTATTTTTTAATGGTATGATTCGTAAAAAAAAGTTTTAAGTCAAACATATGAAAAAATATTGAATATTACAATAAAATTGATGATTATAATATTTATAATTATTAAGGAATTATTTTATTTACTCCATACCATTTTCTAAATTTATATATTATAGATTTAAACTCTCTTTCAAGTAAAAAAAATAGATTTTTAAGTGAACATAATATGATTCTTGGATTCTTCATTGACACCCACGACATTATAATAATCTATACCTTAACATGGTCAATTGTAACAAAATATTATGAGAATTATGTAAATTTTATTTCCAATATATAATAGTTTGTGAACCATTCCAACATGTAATGGAACAAAAAACCTCTTTAAAATCATAAAAAATGAATCTTCTGCTTCAAAACCCTAATAACTAGTCCACCAATTCCATTATAGAAAAAATCATGTTTCTAGTGGTGGATGTAAATATTAAATATTTGTTATAATTTATGAATATAATAGATTTTCATGGGTTTTCATCTTAGAACATAAAAATTAGACTTGTAATGTATTTATTAAAATTTCAAAATATTTAGAAAATGGAGAATGTTACAAACTATTTTCCATTACAAAATGATGTTATAGTGAATGTTATAAAAATGATGTTGTTGAGTTTTTTGCATCTCAAGGTTATTATAACACCTTTTACTATAATATAATGACTTAGTAAAATGGGACTATCGAAATATGAAATAATAACATCCATGAGATTTATAAGAATCCCATAAACATGTATAAAATCCCTAAATTATTTTGGGTTGTGTTGGTCTATACCAATTGGTTTATACATTAAAATTTTATCATTATAACCTTCTTAGAAAACACCCCTTATGATCAATCAAAATAATAAATTAATACAACTATATATTTAATTATCTCAATTAATAACTGAATTTTCCTTAATACCAAACATAATCTATTAAATATTGACCCTAGATTTATTAATGGTATCATTATTTAGAGCTCAAAATTTATTTAAATCCATTTTTATAACCAATAAGAATGAAAACACCATACAAGAGTCAATTCACATCAAATTTGAATAGAATATTTCTATATCGCTTCCCATAAGTAATGATGATATTTACCAACTGAGTTTGTTCTTTCATAAAAATTATTATTCTAAAGTAACTAATTTTTTATAGAACAGTATTCAATTCCTTTGTCCATGTAATACGTTCAATACAAATATAAACCCTTTATAATGTTATTAATAAATTATAATCTTCAAATAATTCTAGAATATCGATCTTGAATTAATATGAAAATTAATTTTTTTAATTAACCCTGAATTTTAATCCCAATATGATATTATTATCTAAGATAATTGGATAAATGTTATGAAGGATTCATTGAACCAACTTCATGGAACAAATTTTGGGCTCTCATGAAGTGTCCTATTAATTATCATATAATTTTAAATAAGTGGGTTATTTGAAATAGTCTTATCATCTAAGGGGGGGTAATCTATTAAAATTAATGAATTTATTTAATGGTTCTAATAAAGAAGGAATTTATTATGGTGATAACATTGATGTAATTTCCTGTATAGAATCCATTAGAGTATTGTTGGTATTTATTATAAATATATATATTCAAATGTTCCAAATTTATGTTAAATGTTATTTTAAAAATTCTTGTATTAATAAAAAAGTTTTCATGGATCAAGAACCGAATTTTAGAAATCAAAATTTTCAAAATCATTGGTTTAAGATAACCATTTAACATTATTGTTCAAAACAACTCCCTAATGATTTGAATGAGAAGTTCAATAATTTAAATTCATATATCACTTCATTATGGGAAATTCCGATTTGACATATATTTCTCAAACCCTCATAGAATTATTTATTAAATTTTCAAATTCATGTTGATGATGTTATTTCTACTAAAATAATGATACTATATATAATTATTTACCCGATTTATGTAATGAAGGCTTTGAAACTAGTTTTATCAGAGGAATTAAATTATTCATAGGTTTTCAAATTTCCCATAATATCAAACAATACATTTTCCTTCAATGTAAATACACTAATAATATTTTAGTGAAATTTCGAATGGATAATGATAAGGAAATTAACACAACGATGAGTACAACATGTAATCTATCATTGGACTAAGTAACTAAATTAGTTAAAAAAAATTATAGAAGAATTATTGGATTTCTATATTACCTCACCATGAACCACCCAAACATATTCGTTAGTTTTTTTAGGATTGATAATAAATTAAAATTTAATATAATTTAAATTAAATCACACCAATGTTACTATATTAGAAAGGAAATAAGCAACATGGATTATTTTATATAAAGGAAACCTAATTTCATGTTACTATCTTTTTAATACTAGTTTGGGAGAATTTCAACACGATCAGTAATGTACTAGTTAGAATACTCATATAATAATAAAATCCCTCACCTCTAATTGTATAATGGTGATAAATTCCATTACACTATATCAACTGAAAAAGAATTAATATTTATTGAGAGTTATAATAACCAAGTAATATAAATGAATCACACTATCTCCGACATTTGGATTTCAATCAAAAAGCTGAAATTATTATTGGAATTATGTGCACAAACAATCAGCATTAAAATATATTCAATAAAACCCTTTTATTTAAATTATTTAGATTATTTAAATGGTTAATTTTGATTAATACATTGTTAAAATTATCTATACTCTTTCCCAAAATTAAATAATTTATCATTATATTTTTTAATTTAAATTTGTTCCAAATTTTTTTTCCATTATTTGTTAAATTTCCCTTGAAACTACTAATTATCATTGTAAAGATAAATGATTTTGATAATCCAAGAAAATAATTCCAATATAGAAAAAATCTAATTGGACATTGTAGTGGTGTAGGAAAACATAGAGGATATATCTGAAAAATGTTTTTATATATTTTAAATCCAGTGTTTAACCTAGGTATATGTAGTCAAACATTACTACATACATCATTTGACACTAAATGTGTTTTTATGTTTTATATAAAAAATGATTTTTAAACCTTAATTATGGAATATTTTTTTTCTTTTCTATCATTAATTTTTTATATGATCCATTTATCCAAATTTTTAAGTGGAAAATAATCTTTTTAATAATAATATGATCCAAGAAGTGGCATATGATTCCATGGTTTTTTAAAAAACATTTAAATTTTTTTCATGAGTTTATTTGAAAAAAAAGCAAATATTTTTTCTTTTATGATTTTTTTAAAGGAAAAATGTTTTATTCTACCTTTTTTGACCATTTAAAAAATACAATATTTCTACTTTTTAAAATGTTGAGATTAATAAAAATTTCAATCCTATATTTTCATCTCTCGAGATAGATCATTAATGATGATAAATTTTTTGAATTTTTTTTCTTTTACTCTAACAACATAATTATATATATTAGGACGGTAATAATTTTATTGAGGTGTTTTTTATAACTTAAGATATTTCCTTTTTATTTTTTTCAAATGGGTAAAAATACTAATTGTTTATAGAAATATCATTTAATTATTTACAATATTTTCTCAGTTCTTTTTTAATGGAGAACCGGAGTTATATAACAAATGGGGAAAAATAATTTTATAAAACTTGTATTTTTATAATTTAAAGTATTGTTAAAGTATACTTTATCATGAAAATTGTGAAAATTCATATACTTCTCAAAAAATTGTTTTAATGATTACAAACACTCTTTAAATTGTTTAAAAATTGAATTTAAGTGATGTACAATTAGTCCTGATGAAATCAATTTATAATAATTAATGACCCATAAAGAATTATAAATGATATATTAATGGAATTATTTAATCCCTGTATGTAGGATAAAATAACAGTTTATGTACTTTCATAGAATTGGTGTTTCAACATGTAGTTGTTTAAAAAAAAATGGTTTGTTCTATGGACATGGTGCCTATAGTTTCTTAGTAAAATGGATATATTTTTTCTCAACACATAATATTGGAATAATCCATGTTTGAATTTTGGATTAGAATGCTAAAATTGGAAACTATAGCTTACCACACCCTTGGTATTTAATTATTATTTAAGTAAAGTGATAATGATTTGGAACGATGGATTAGTGAGATATATGGAAAAGTGAGCCAATACATTTAACGTTTTCCATATTCAATAAATTATAATATACAATTTCTTAATTTCATAAAACAATTTCTAGACTATTTACATAAGGTTTGATTGATATAATTAGAGACCTGTTGAAGGATTGGAATATATTAATCAAAACTACTCATCATTTTTCCAATTCAAAAAATTCTATAATTGTGAATTATCTATCTAGTTTTATCATTTTATTACTCCTATATTATCTAATATAAAGTGTTTTCTTATTTAAATCTCTTCTCACTCCATTAATTTTATAATTTTATCTAACATGATATCCAAATTATTTTTACAGAATACAGACTATACTAAAGAATAAGTTATTTTAATACATCCTCTCTCTTACTCCTCTTTATTATTTATTAGTTATCACTTCCTTTAAAATTACAGAGTCATGCTTGTTCCAATTCTATTTTAATTATTTGGATTATTATTTTTTGGATTCTAGTTACATCCATAAAGAACCTATTACTGTCTGTAATTATATTTTATTTTTACAAAATAAATATTTAGTGTGTTTTTATATCTTGGATACCATTAAATCCAAAGGTCTATCACATTAAAACATCATGAAATTTATTTGGCTGTCTTAGGGTATCTATTTAATATTTTTTCAAACATGCATGCCAAACTATTATTCATTTTTTAATTCCTGCAAGTATCATTATTTATATGATTAGTTTGTTGTTCTAATTATATGTTTCTTCCATAAATACACATAATAACATTTTTTATAAATCACTTACGTATTTTCTTTCACATCTATGATAATATATTATTTTATTATTGAACAACCAACTTTGATATTAGTATTTATCTGTTGAAAAGATTCTAATTTTCCTCAATATATTGAAAACAAGTATTTATTCTTTAATACATTTTTTTTCTAGAATTTATTAAAAGGAAATGAACGGCCTATTTCTATTTCCCATAATCTATCATAAATAGATTGGTTTATCTATGTCAATAAAATCTTATATATTTTATTCTCAACATTTTATTTCATTTAACTTCATGGTTTCCATTAATTTTTCTCCCTCTATGTACTCAAGTGTCTGAGATATACATTTTTATATAAAATAATCTACCTCTCCATTTGTTCAATAACTTTTTCATCCAAATACATTTATTATTTAAAATTTATTCATTATAGTATTTATAATAATTTCTTATATTTTATAACATCATTTGATGTTACTTATTATTCATAGTTCATATGATCCAATGATACTAACCATACTCATTCAATTCAAATTTTATTCTTGTGATGATAAAATATTAATGAAACTGATTTTATTTTCCATAAGTTAAGAATAAATTAAATGATAATTGTTTTCATTACGTTATAGCATAAAAATGATTCTAAAATAAATATGTGATTGGATGGTCTAGAATATCCATCCAATTCATTGTATAATGATAAATTGTTTAGAATCTCAAAAGAAACCTAAGATTTTTTTCAATCCCTAATGTAGTTAAACATGGGTTATCCCAATCCTAACACATGATGAATATTTGGGTGGGTAACATTAAAAAAATAAATTTTATTATTATGATTATAAATCAATTTATGAAAAAATATTATGAAATAATCTTATACTAATGTAATTCTCTCATATATATTGATCTATAATTCCTTTTTTCAATCCAGAATTATGAAAATCCTATAATTATGATAGTTATAATGATTATGATCTTTGAATTGTTGGTTATGGTTTTAAAATGTTATGATCATGTTCTTATACCCTTATGCTTATATAGATTTAAATTATCATTGATTTCTTCCATTTTATCTTTTTTTAACATAAATCATTACCATTTTCTTATGTTTCCTTCTACCCTATTTTATGAATAAAGGTAATAATTAATAAAATGTTTTGAAGTGAAAATTGTATTATTTTTTATGGGATATGTTTTTTATATTTTATTATATAATTTGATTATGTATCTATTATCTAAGTATAATATACATTTATTTTCCTTCGGCATGTATCGTCTAATATGTACCAATTATTTGTTTATGAATTTTTAAAAACCTAGTATCCCATTACTATATTAGACTATAATCATATGATAATTCATGAATATTCATTTAATAAGATGTATTATTTATGTATGAAATAATTAGTTACCCTCCATTGGTGTTAGAGTAGCGTGTAGATATTTTGGATGTTTATGTTTGCAAATCATCATCTAAACCCCTAGGGGTATGTCTAATAACATAATAACATCCAAAATATTTGGAAAATAAATAAATTTGTGGTTTTACTAAAATTTAAACCCCTATCTTGATACGGGTATATTGATACATCTCTGGTATAGATTTACCATTATATAATAACTCTGTATAATAAAATTTGGTATTAACCAATTCAAAATTGGTGTATGGTGAGTGAGACTAAATAATTAATACCAAACTAGAAAGTCATTGTTGATTCACATGAGTTAATAAAAATTTTATTTATTTACTATCATGGAGGATTTTAATTGATGAATAACTATTAATAACCTATGATATACATAAGCTGTCATAGATTGAATATTTTTTAAAGATGTTGATATTCTATGAATTAATTTTCAAGATTAATTTTTTTAAAAATATGATTGTCATTTATCACACTATACATCAAGGACTTTTTTCCAATGCATGGATACTATAGGAATTGTTTGGAATATTAATGTGTCAAATAATTGATTGATTTCCTTGCTGAGTAATTAATTTTTTTAGAAGTTGGAATGAAATATATAGTTCATAAGTTACCCAATTTTCTCATGCCATGAATCATAATGATATTGAAATGATAAAATGAGGGTTAAAGGTTTATATTAGTCCTTGATTAGGTACCAACCATATTTTTTGATTAGTTCCACATATCATCAAATTTTTGATAAATGGATCAGTAAACCAAATATAACTTTTTGTTTCTTTTGTGTTTAAAAAATGAAAATGTTATTTTGTATGATTATTATATGGATGTAAAAATAAATAAATGGTAAAATATTATAGTACATAGGTTTTAAATTTTAGAAGACTTATGACATACAATAGGTTGTAAATTAAAATGCTGACGAATATATTACTATCCTGGTTGTAAATTTTAGAAGACTTATGAAATATACTTCTTATATTATTATCCAACTTGAAATTAATTTTTGTCAATTATTTTTTGGAATAAAACTAAGTATCCATATAGAATTATTGAAAAGATACATTCGTATCTATGAATAAATTGGCCGATTTTCTGTCATGGTTAAAATGGATATTTTACTTACCCATTAATCTTAGGGTTTTGATAAGAAAAAAGGGAAGAGACTGAATAAAATTTACAATAATATTAATAACAATATAAGGAGTATACTAATTCTTCCATTATGGAAAAAGTGTGGAATGAAATGAGAAGGAAATATTCATAAGGTAATAATTAAATTTGTTATGTGAGGGATGTAATGTAATCATTAAATTGAATGATGAAGTGATTATAATTGCTTAGCTAGTGAGATAAAGAGATAGAAATATCTACAAAATTTTCCACCCCAACTAAAGTGATATAAATTCACAGAGAATATGTTTAACACTGACTAGTTCTCAAATATGGGTTAATAATGATTAACAAAATCAATTGACTGTTAATCCCAAATACCAATGGATATCACTTCCAATAACTATTGATAATATGGGGTATTGTAACTAAGTAGTTATATGTACACATACAATTAATACTACAAGTGTTACAACATTATTTTATTATGGATCCAACAAATCATTAATATTTATAGATTTTTGTAATGGTATCACATTTACACCTAAAAAGTTATATATTGAATTAGAAGTGAAAACTCATAATGGTATGGTGATTTCATCTTAATTTTTTTATTTTTCTCTTATTGATGTTTTTTTTAATATTCTTTCTAAAAGTCTTGTTAATCTCAATCTTGATGAATTTGTTTTTTTGGGAATATAGTGGATATGTTTATATAAATATAATACAAATTTTGATGATGGTAAGAAATAATTGATATTAAAAACCAATCTATTATGTTTTAGCTGTGTGAAGATAACTATGAAAGTCTAATAAAAATTAATTCCATTATATGTGACTTATTTATTATTTATTTGGGGTATTTATCGGGGATGTTTTGGGATAAAATAATCATTAAATAAATACCTTTTTTTATTTTATTTATATTTTTCCCTAATGAATTTTCTAGTATTCCTATGAATTAGGATGTTGAGTTTCCAATTGAAATAATACCTAGTTATACACCTAATCCAAAGACTCAACACAGAATTCACAAGATTTAATTTTAGGAATAACCGTAGTAACTCCATGAGAATCATCAAAAGGTATTCATTAAGCCATGCACATCGACATGCTATTGTCAAATTAATTTTTATAAATAGTTTTAGATTAATGAATCTATAAATTTATTGTTATAAAATAATAAAAATAAAAATCAAGAGAAATTATCATCAAATTTGTATTGATGATTTTTTGGATCAATGATATGGATTTCATTATTTTACTAGGATTGAACATCAATTTGGATACCATATTTTGAGGGTAAAATTTTGAGAAATACCCAAGATAGAATTCTATGTCAGGTGTGGAAATAATTATTTTTTTATTCCATTTGTTCTTATTAATGACTAATCTATCATTTTAGATTTAATTAATAGTTTATTTATATATAAAATTGGCTTTTTTGATATTATTTATAACTAATATTAAGTAATTTTTTATATGTATGGAATAACATTAACATTTAATGAGGATTTTAATAAAGTAACTAAGGATTGAGAAGGTAAAATAGAAATTTACAAATAGTTAATTTTTTCTATAGAATGTATCATTTATGGGTTATATATATTCAACTGAGGGTATATCAGTGGATCCATGAATGTAATATATTACTAAAAACAATCCCAAACCAACCATGATGACTAATATCCATTTCTTTCTTATATTGGATTGATATTATTGAATCATTAGAATAATGTCACGTGGATATGTAATCTAACCACCCCTGTGATGTTTTTTTGGACTCATGTTCCTTTATATTTTTTAACGATAGTAAGATTTCAAGGAGGTGAAATATAGGATTCTTAGATCACCTATTCTCACACTACCTAATAATAAGGAATAATGTTTTACCTATATGGAATAATAAAAGTAGGGTATGAGATGTGTTCTTTTGTAGAATCATGTAGTGATAACATATGCCTCGCCATAATTGAAGGATTAGAATAAAAATTACCCATCACATTATTTATATTCAGTAATGGTTCTCACTGAATTAATGATCTAGAGGAATTATATTTACAAAGGCATTTTTCACATGTAAATGAGTCAAATAATTTTAAAGAATTTATTCCCCTAGAATGATTATAATATGTGTTATGGGAAATGGTTAGAGTTTCTAAAGGATTATATTTCTTAATAAACTACCACCATAAGAAAGGAAACAAGGTGTTTGATTCTAGAAGTCAAAAATGTTAAATATATCTTATCTAGGACGATTGTGATTTTTCTGAATATTGTAGGATTTTAAAATAAAAACCATTTGAATCTCCATGGAAGTAGATATATCATATCCTAATCAAATGATTTTTCATTCATCAATCGGGGTAAAGATTAATGCATTTAATATGGAATGTGTTGTATTAAAAAAGAAGATGAAAATTTTCTTATGATCATCCATTATTGTGATGGAATTATGTGTTTTAATGACCGATTATGTGTTCCACTAACATTGTACTTGAATAAGGTGTAACATGATGAAGCTCATAGCTCATAATTATCTACTTATCCATTATTTATAATGATGTATAAACATATATAAGATAATTTATAGTTTGAAAACATGAGGTGAGTTTTTGTAGTCTAGTTGTTTTAGTAATTTTAATGTCATATAGCTAAGTCTATTTGATCGATGTCTAAGGAAATGTTTTAAAAATTTCCCATAAAAAATTATAAATCAAAATACATCTCCATGGATTTCATCATCGATCTCTCTTTTAAATTTGATGTATATAATTTAATTTGTATTTTAGTCATTAGCGTTATGAAGATTGCATAAATCATTAATATGATATAATATTTCTATCTTGATAAGTATTCATGAAATATTTTAAGGGAGTGGTATGGTTTGATGGAGTACTATAACACCATTTCTCTTGATTTACTTTATTAATTATTTATTACATAAGATTACACTTAATAAAGCTTATATGATCATGAATCGTAGTGTCTCTAGAAATTTTTTGCATTACATAATGAGTTAATAATAAGATACAACAAAACTATTGAAAAATTATTTGAAATTTTCATATTATTCCAACCCACCTAAAATTGCATTATATTACATTAGGATATGCATAAGAAATGGTTGAGGTATAATGTTTAGTAAGGAAAAAAATTTCACAACATGAAGAAAATAACATATGTTATAAAATTGGCATATCAATGTTCCATAAAAGGAATAGGAATCATAAACATGATCATAGAGACTTTATATAGCATGGTAATCATAAATGAAACATGGGAAATGTGGAAATAATTTAAAACACTACATCATAAACAATGGTCAATGATAAATTCAAAGACATCATGATTGAAAAAGTACTATAATGGAATTATGATCAATCCCTATCCAAAAATTATTTCCCTTGAGACTAGACAATTCCCAATGCATTAGAGAGCTATATAATTTCCACTGCACCTGTCAATTTCATTTCATTATCATGCTTATGTTTTCCACATATATTGTACGAAATAGATTCAATCATCATCATCTCATTTTCAATGATTAATGAGTGTGGAATACATTCATGTAAGTTCCATTTAATATAAGAACATGTGTATAAATGTGATTACCCTTAATATGAAGTGGGTATGGTATTCACTAGAATATTGTTCTCAACTGGAAAATTACAGTGAAATTTAAGTAGTATAAAGATGTCACGTAAAATTTCATAAAATAATTTGATGATATCAAAAGGGGTCTCTCATAAATTTTACAAAAATTTGGTATTAATGGGGATAAGGGAATATATGTCCCATCATAATTAATTTGAAATATAGGGCATAATATAAGAAGGAAACTAGAATAATGAAGTGAAGGTGAGAACCACATACATGAGTGTTTGAATCCAAATTCTTGAGAGGATTATCATGGGAAATTGGGGGTTCCTTGCGATGGATTTAAAAGGCGAGGTTATAGTAAGTACATTCTATTTTCATTTTGGGTGATGTGAAATGGTAGCTTGGGTGGGTTTGTATAAGAAAAGAAAGGGCAATTATTAATCACTTCTCAATCATAGGTTATGGACTCTATATAAAAAAAGAACCAAAAACGAAACCATCCCATTTTTTTATCATGGTTTTACCAAATGTGAGTTTTTTTTGTTATATTATATATAAAATGAATTAACATATTTAAATATAACAATTTGTTATGTTGAAGTGAGTCGTAATCTAATAGAAATTATTTGAAACCAAAGAATAAATTAATTGTTTTGGAGGATTCTTAATAATTTTATAAAAATAATCAAATAAATAAATAACATTATATTAAATATAAATTAATTAATATTTTTTATTCCGATTATAGTATTTATTACATCATTCATGGGACATTATTACATCATAATAACCAGTTTATATTTATACATTAATTAATTTTTCGCAGAAAATTTAACTATTTTAAAAAACAATAAAAAATAAACCATTTGATAATTTTGATGTTATGATTATAAAAATAAAATTCATGTTATTTAAATAATTTTTTAAATATTTTAATTTTCAATTTCAAAATAATAATCAACATTTGATGAAAAATGCACACTTTTCTTCAATAACTGATTTTAAAACCTTATAAAAATTATATTTTATATCAAAAACATTAACTGTTCATTTATATTTGATAATTATATTTTATAAAAAATTATTTATTTAAAAAATAAATTCATTCAATAAATTAAATTCCCTAATTTATTTTGAATATCACTCTAAAATACTATTTTTGTCTTATTGTATCAAAATCAAAATCATTTACAATGTAACAAGAATAGGATGAAAATATATTGAATATTTTATACAATATAATTGAAACACTATAATTTTTAGTGTCTTGATAGATATCCATTTAATACAAAAATAAAATCTTTAAGTGTAAGGTTCTAGATTATGATATTTTCATGCGGTGGTTCAACATAAATGGTTTGGTATTTTATATTGATAAGCTTGAACATATCATGTAAATGGTTTATCTCATGCATAAATTTTTGGATCTCTTCTTGGGAATCATGAAGGGAAAATCTAAGAGATCCTAACTCCATTAGAAGCTCTAATATATGGGCTTCGTATGGTACAATCCAAAAGGTTGAGTCCATTACATTATTGTTCTCTTTTAATAGGATTTGTTATAATCCTATAATTATACTAATCATTTGATCTCAATTCAAAAACTCTATTATAAATTGTACTGATTCTTAATGGAATATTAAATGTGATAGAATATAATAAAACCATGTAAGTGCATATTTTTTTCTATAATTATATTATATCACAAGACTCTTAATTAAACCGAATGTTTAATTTTATTTATAACGTTTTCGGTCACTATAGTCTTGCCACCCTAATAACTTTCAACATAAAAATTTTCATTTCCCATAGTAAAATAGATGAGTGTGACTCTTTTTTATATACTCTTCTAGTTCCCACATCTCCTCAAACATGTGGTTTCACAAAATCACATTGACATGATATATTTTATTATTTCATAGAACTTTGTCTCTATGAACTACAATTTTCAGCCTTCAATCTTTATAGATAACATAATTCTCTAACGGAACAATATTTGGATTGAGTACATTTGAGGGGAATGTTATGTTATTCCTTAAGTGGGATAGATGGATTGCATCATGTACTTGAGATATGATTGGTGGGAGTGTTAATCAGTAGGTCATTGCTCCGATGAGATCTATAATATCAAAGGGACCATTGTATTGTTGTCTAATCTTTCCATACATAAAAATCATATCACATTCTTCCATGGAGATATGTGGATGAATACAATGATTCCAACATCAAACTATAGGTCTATATGATGATTGTCAGCATGGATCATATATTTTCTATGAGTATCCAGGATGTGTTTCTGAATAGCCTTGTCATTTTCTATCATTTACTATAATATTTCAGGACCTATTAGTTTATGTTCCCCAGCTTCAACTAATCATGTACCTGTTCTTCACCTCTTCACAAAAATGGATTCATATAGGGCCATTTGAATAACTAATTTGAAACTATTACTCTACTAGAACATGACTAGATGATGATGTTGATCCCATCATCCTTTGTATTTAATTGATCCTTCTCTCAACAAATCTTCATGTATTTGGTTATATTTCTTAGATTATCCATTAGTTTAGGGGTGATATGTCATATTGTATTTCAGATCAGTGTTTAGATCATGTCGGAGAAATTTCCCAAACCTGTTGGTGAGTCATTGATTGTGACCAGATACAATTCATAGTGGTGTTCGATACAGCCTCACCGCATATCTAATATATATCCTTACAAACTGATCGAGTGAGTAGTCCCCTTGAATCACAATTAACTGTGAAGTCTTTTTAAGAAGATCCAACATAACCCATATTTAATTATTTCATCTTAATGTATTTTTAAGTTGAGTGAAACATTCTGTGGTGATTTTTTCCCACTTCTGTGTAGGTATAGGTCATGGTTGCATCATCGCTTTATATTTTATATTTTCAACCTTCACTTACTAGCATACATGACATTTTGATGTATTTTACATGATCTTCTACTTTATATTGTCCAACTAATGGCCATCTTGGAGATCTCGATACATCATTGTACTTTTAGGATGGATATAGAAGTTCAATCTATTTGAATAATCCAACAGTTACTTATTTAGCTTAGGATTTGGTAGATGACATAGTTATAAACCAAATAACACAAAACCTTATTCATGAATGTTAAACTCTGAGAATTTTTATTTTCTAATATTTTCCACATTCTTCTGAATTCTCATAGCTCCACTATGAGCATCCTTTATCCACCCCAGATGGGATGGTTGAGAAATAATTTGTGAAAGGACTGATGATGTTATGCCTTTAGGATTCCAATTTCATTCCTTTAAAAATCATAGAATATTAGATCCCTCCCAATTGTCATCCATGATAGAATTTATGGATCCTTTATACTTATAACATATGCTACATTATACTCTTTCACTGGATGAAAATGAATTGAGTAGTCGTGGTTTTTTTTATGCTCTAACCATCATCATAGGTTCATATTAATCTCATTCTGTATGAATATATAATTCCGGATTTTTTCATCTGTATAAATATGGCACATCTCCCTAAAGAGATAATGTTTCTATATTTTAAATGATAAGATTAGTGTAGCCAACTCCAAATCATTATATGGGCTGATTTAATTGTTAAATTTATATTTCATTGAAGAATAGGATATAACATTGTCATTCTATATTGATACACTCTCAATACCGTTAGTGAACCATCTTTGAATACCACAAAAATTTCACAACTAGTGGGTAGTGTGAGTATAGGTGCACTGAGAAGCCTCTTTTTAAACTCCTTAATTCTCTATTCACATTCATAATTCCAAGAAAACATGAATCCCTTATGTGTTCTCTTTGTAATAGGGTTTGAAAATCGTGATAATGTTCTCCCAAATTGGCAATAATACCTAGCAAACCAAAATATATTAAACATATCTTTAATAGTTATTTGATTCAACCATCCTTAAATTTATTCTATCTTTGAAGGGTCCTCAATATCCCATTACTTTTTAAGATATTCACCATTAATGATGCATCATTTAACAAGTAATCACATTTATTATACATAGCATAGTGCTTCTCATTTCGTAATATCCTAATTAATCCTCATGATTCTCAGCATGATTCTCCTTGATTTTGGAGTATATTATAATATGATATATAAATAATAAAGAAAATTTGTTGAGTTAATATCTAATTACTCTATTCCTCAAGACCAAAATTATTTATAGAGAATTAGTGTGTCTGAATCGCATTACCATTAAGTCATTGTGCGTGTACCTTATATGAAAATAATTCTAAGGTATATCATCTTTTTCCCCCATTCATGGTAACATCCCAATCATATATCCAACATTGAAAATTATTGTACATCACGATGCTGATCATAAAATTCATCTATACTTGGAATAGCATAATTTTTATTTAATGAAATCCTCTTGATCTCATGATAACTGGTGAAATGGTGCAATGACTTATGATTCTTCTTGATGGGGAGGACTGGTACAAACAATTGAGAATAACATGGGTGTTTGAACTCTTTATCCATATTCTATCATATTTTATTCTTCATCAACTCGAGAAGTATAATGATCATTGTAATGTCCCAGACCCCTACGATCCATTACTTTGTTAAAATGTGGTGTTGGGGGTGTTCTAGGAGGTCAAGGTGACTTATCCCCAACACTTTACCAATTTTCTAGATCTTTGAACTCTGTTTCCAGTTTTATGAATAGTAACTGATCGGTCTGACAGATCGGTCTCACAGATCAGTCTCACTGATAAGTCTTATAGATTGGTCTCATAGATCGGTATTACAGATCAGTCTCACAGATTGGTCTCATAGATCAGTATCACAGATCGGTCTGACAGAGCGGTCAGACAGATCGGTCTGACAGATTGGTCTCACAGTTTGGTCTGACATATCAGTCTCACAGATCAGTCTCACTAATCCGTCTGGCAGATCGGTCTCACAGATAGGTCTGACAGATCGGGCTCACAGATCGGTTGGACAGAGCGGTCTAACAGATCGGTCTGACAGATCGGTCTCACATATTGGTCTCACATATCAGTCTCACATAGCGGTCTCACATATCGGTCACACAGATCGGTCTCACAGGTCGGTCTCACATATCTGTCTCACATATCGGTCTCACAAATCAGTCTCACAAATCGGTTTGATGTACAGTAATGGTAGGTGAACAGTGCTTCCCGCTTCCTATAGTTTTGCACCTTTTGACATTTCCTTTGATGTAAAATACATTTAAAGAATTATTTTTAGTACTCTTCAGTCCGATTCAAAGGCCATAAATCCTATATTAATTAATCCTAATCCCGGGATGTCTTTACTTGGTCAAGCCTCGTGGGTTAATGCGATTCGTTTTTAATGGAGAATTAAGCGGATCTTAAACCGCCACCCCAGTATATCTTCAATAAGGGGCAAGATATCATTCTCTCTTGTTCATTATCATTGTTATCAGCTATGTGACACTAGAACCTTTCAATCCTTCCTGTAGAATTTTCACAATCAATCTTTACTCCTCAGATTAGTTCTACTCTCATTTGATGCAACCAAGATGTATCGGTCAATCTTCGATATAAGGTATGTTGTATCGTCGTTCTATTGGGGTTCGTCTTCTCCTATCCTTCTTTCTGTATTCTATCATGTAATCTTCAGGAATCTAATGTATTTTTCTTGGGGTGTGGTTGGTTTTGTCATACCGTGGCATCCTTGGGTGGATGCAGTTGTCGCGAGTGGAGGATTGTGACCCGTTGTGTGGATAAAGAATGTGAGGAACTGTTTGAGGTAGGCGATTCGTGACTTCACTAATTTTTTATGTTCAATCATAGGGTTAGCATGATTTATCCCTTTGTATCACAATGAAATTTTCCAAATTAAATATTTGAACCGGATAAAGAAATTGTTATCTCTCGTATGTTAATGCCTCATGTTTTGCTAGATAGTGTGATATCTATGCTTGCATTGCATAGCTGTTTGTTCTTGGTGGTAATTGATAAAGAACGTAAAGCCAAAAATAATTGATAATTATTTGGATAAAGATAAAGAGGCATGTAAATGAATCCGGCTGTTTCCATTGTTGTAGTTGTTCAAATTTTTATGTTAATCAAATTGGCATAGTAATCATGTTAAATCTTTTGTGATAGCTTACTAAATAGGTTTCTTGGATTAGGAACCTATAAATTGTATCTGTTAATTCAAGATGGATTAATGAACTTTATGTTGATAAAAGATAATTCCTGATAGGGTTCTGAGTTACCCTATTTCTTCTAAGGTTGAATGACTTTTGGTTTGGAGCCATAAGTGCTCATTTTATATGAAGGCTGGATGCCTTGTTAAAGAGCCAAGAGCCCATTTGATGTGATGATTGTTTTCCTGCTGCTTGTGTTGTGATGTGAGTCTGGATGGCTATTGTGATATGTGGAGGCAGGTAGGCCTTGTGTTTGTGGCAGGGGATGTCGCCTAGAGTGGCGAGATGCATCGGTTTATGCATATGCGTGTTGGGGAGGACACCAAGGATGATGTATGGGATGGATGTGATGGCTTGATGTTGGTGGTTTTGTTTGGTTGTTTATCTGCATTACTTTTCCCAACTGCTCAAGGCAACTGTTCTTGCTTACCCACCTTCCGAAGGAGGAGAAGACATGTGGGGTATGCCACATGCTTTCCTTGTTTAGCCTCTCAAGGGAGAATGGGTCTATGCTCTTTCTATAGGCGGAAAATACTCAACGGGTAGCATATATACTCAACGTGTTCATCTCCCTTTATGTTTAGTATCCTAGGTCTCTTTTCTAGAATGCCTAGGAATATGGAAAAGGAATTTCTGTAGTGAATGATTGATTAAATGGTGTTAACCCATGGGGTTGGAATTTGCTGTAACATAATGATGAGGTGATAATTTAGAAGAAGGAAAGTGGACCCTTGGTGTATGCCAATTAAGTTTAATGTGGTTTTGTTCATAGTTAATTAATGTGCAATGAGTTAATTAACATAAATTTGAATTGATGAAACAGGGAATGAAGTAACCTAATGAAGTTCTTTAACTCGTTGTGTGTTTATAGGATACCTAGTCTCAGAAGTTGCAGCCCGGAGTCCAAGAGACATTAACTGCAGTTGTGTCTAAGACTAGTTTATGCCCATAGTGTTGTTGTGAGATATATATATGTTCTGTACATTTTGTGTTCTATATGCTACTCCACCTTGTCGGTAAGGGCAACTGACACCCCAGGGATTCTGAGCCCTGGGGGGTGTTTTCCCCAACATTTTGATGGATGGTAGAATGGATGACTACCCCCTTTGACCCCGATCTCTTCTCTTGGTAGATCATTGTGCTGGTAGGCACAATGGTTAGTTTTCCCCATATATGTGTGTAGAGGGGTGTAATGGCTAGTGGTTATTTCACACAAATATATTCTGGATATAGTATCCTATGGACTACTATAGGTGTAAAATGTATAGGTTGTGATTACTTGAGGATCCTTACTCGGCGTATGGGCTGTGATGGATTGATGTATAATAACCTACGTATGATACATGTTATGCGAGCTGTGGTGGCTCCTGGAAACAACCTGGTTACTTTTGGTTGTAAGGAAGGTGTGGTGCTTAGCCCAAGTGTCTGTGGGCAAGGATTTTTGGTGCACATTGTGCAGATTGTGGAGCCTAGCCAATGTTTATATGGGAAAGCCTTTGGAGAGAGATGCATATGATGTATGATGTTGGGGTAAAGTGGAAAACCAGTGGGTAAGTAGTAGCAGGGTACCCTTTATATTCTTCATTATATTCTATATTCTTGTATGCGTTACTTGGGGAGAGTATCCATGGTGAGGTTGGGATCTTAGTATACCAGTTTAGGTGATGGGATAGTTTCAATTGTTGTTCAATTTGCTAAAGCTTGCTTTCTTTAAATTTTCATGAGAGGCTTTGGGAAGGATTCTACTGAGTATAATTTTATACTCACCCTACATATATATAAACTATTTTTGAAGTCAATTGGAGCAGGTTGGAGATCATGTTGGTTTGTACAAGGTTGTGGTTGTAGGAGTTGTTCGGTCTTGTTGTTGCTGGTGTTCTTCCTTTATTTTGGATATTTTTAGTTTTCCCCTTTCATTTGTAGTACTTTTTCATGGCATTTCATATATGTACTTGGGTTTCTTTTATATTTCAGTTCTGATTCGAAGTTGGTTGGTGTCTATCCTAAATCTCTCTTCTTCATGTGTTCTCTTAGAGGGTAATGCCTCCCATTTCTGTGTTTACTACACACTCAGTGATAGTCGCCAACCCGGGGCCGACTGTAGGCGGGACTCGGGGGTCATTATCTCCCTTCTCACATTGCCGGCCCATGAGGGGTACACTTTGTGGGGTGGGGGTCGTGACAGAGTGGTATCAGAGTTCCGGTTGAGGGATAGGATGGAGATTGGAGTTAGGCATAGGTGAGGTTGCATGGGTTGGTAGGGAAACAATGTCATTAGTGTTTAGCAAGTGGGGTAAACACTAGAGACCGGTAGAGAAATAGGCATTTAGGGCCCCCTATGATCTGTTTCACGGACCTTTATGTTTACGATGGATACTAAAAAAGGTGATACTGGTTGTAGGGTAGAGTCCTTGTAAAGGATCATACATCATTCTTCATTGCGCCTGTGTTTGAATGGGTATACCTTTTTATAGGTTATCCTAAAATGAACAAAAGAAAACAATAAATTAATTAATGTTGAGTCTTCCATAATCCAGGTTTAGGAGCTCTAACGGTTTGTTCTTTATCAAGTATGGCTCTAGGTCGACGTCCTCGTCAGGTTTGCGCAGAAAATGTCTAGCTGGCCATTCCAGCAGATCGCCACTGGGCAGAGGTCGACGACGACGACACATGGAGGAAGACACTCTGAGAGCTTCAGTGCCAGAGTCTGCAGAAGTACGAGGGATCCGTTTCAGATGCAGTCACAAAAGACTTGATAGAGGAGGTCGAGATCGGCTTTAGTTCGATTCATGCTTGGAAGTAGCATTAGGTTTCCATGGTAGTGAAGATTCTACGTAGAGTAGTGCGGCAGTGGTGGCTCTTGTTCCTCAGGGATCATGAGGAGTCAGCGATCTCATGGGAGGAGTTTCGAGACACATTTAGAGTTGAGTTACTTTCATCGACCGCGAAGGCGTCAAGTTGTCAGGAGCTTCATACCCTTCGACAGGGGAGCTCCAGTTTTCGAGAGTTTGGAATCCATTTCAGGAACCATCTATGATATTCTTTAGACATGTTACCAGATAAGGAGGCCAGGGCAAGGCATTTCGAGGAGGATTTGTGTCCAGATATCCAGCACCAGGTCACCCCATTTATGCTGAAGACTTATCTTGAGGTGCTAGCGACGGGAGAGGTTGTTGAGAGGACTTTGGCTAAGACTTGATCATCATGAGAGGGGAATCATCATTATTCCTCATGAAGAAGAGTTATGGTCTAGGGTTTCTGGTTTTTAGGGTAGTAGAGTTGTCATTCACTTGGGGGTAGGTCCCATCCCTTCACATCTCGTTTCTCTGGATGCGGAAACTATCAGGCCTATTCCAATGGATCATGCGCCTATTTGTCATGTGGTGGTCGTGGTCAGCAGCAGCGGGAGTGCCCAAATTTTCAGAGCAGTCATCGTGCACTGGGCGCTCCACTCCAGGTTCCTCGGTTGAGGCAGTTCCAGCCGAGACAGCAGCAGTAGGATGCACCAGCTTTAGATCCCCAGAGGGTAGATGGGGGTAGTCATAGGATAGCCCCTTGATGCTCCTCATACTCAGAGTGTAGAGCACGGCCATGGTAGTGGTCGTCATCAGGGTCAGAGAGGTCATGGAGGAGGTCGTGGTCAGCTTCATGCTCTAGCGTTGTTGGCTCCAGGTGAGACAGACGTCGTTCAAGGTACCTGTTTGATGTTTTATACCATTGTGTATGCCGTGTTTGATTCAGGAGTGAAACACTTCTTCATATCACCTACCCTTGTCCATTCCTTGAGACTTGAGGTAGAGAGGCTTCCAGTGCCCTTGGCGTTGAATACGCCAGTTGGAGGTCGAGATAACTTGTCTGAATTGTGTAGAGATTGTTAGCTAGTGTTGGGGCAGCACTACTCTTGGGGATATTTCCTATATTTACAAATAAAACCATATGATGTCATCCTCGGCATGTCTTGGTTGTATTTGGTGCGGGGTATTGTGTATTGCAATGGGAAGAAGGTTATTTTCTTTGGTGCAGATGGAGAGAAAGTGCTGTTTGTTGGTGAGCGAGATCCTCGGATTGGTTATAGATGAGTTCCATCTTATCATCCCCAATGGATGATTTGATGCTGAGTTCCTCAGAGGTTCAGCAGTTGGCATTTCCTAGGGTCGTGGAGGAGTACCCTGATGTCTTTCCAGAAGAGGTCGTAGCATTACCCCCTCGACGAGAGATCGAGTTTGGGATTTAGATACAGCTAGGAGCATCTACTATCTCTATGTCTCCGTATAGGATGTCCCTTTTTGAGTTACGAGAGATGCGTATACAGCTTTATAGTCTATTGTAGTGCGGTTCTTTTTGGCCATGTGTGTCACCATGGGTTGCACCAGTCTTGTTACTGAAGAAGGACGACAACATTTTTCGGTTGTGTGTTGATTATCGTTGCTTAAATAAAGTGACAATAAAGAATTGCTATCCTCTTCCATGAATCGATGATTTGTTCGACAAACTGAAGGGTGCAAGTTGGTTATCAAAGATTGAATTGCGGTCAAGATATCATCAAATGCGTTTGAAGGATGAGGATATCCCAAAGACTGCTTTCTGTTGTTGTCATGGGCATTATGAGTTCATTGTAAGGTCGTTCGGTGTGACGAATGCTACAGTTGATTTCATGGTTTTGATGAACGCTATGTTCCGTGAGTTCTAGGACAAGTTTGTGGTGGTTTTTATCTATGAAATACTTGTGTACTCCCCATCAGAAGAGGAGCATGCAGAGCATCTACGAGACGTTTGGGGAGTTCTGCACCAACATCAGTTGTTTGGGAAGTTGTCGAAGTGTGAGTTTTGGGCTTGAGAAGTCCGTTTCATGGGGCATGTTGTGTCCCAACATGGATTAGCTGTGTATCCATTGAAGATAGAAGCATTTGTGTCTGGGGAAGCCCCCAAGATAGTTTCAGAGGTGCGAAGTTTCCTTGGTCTCACAGGCTACTACAGGAGGATCATAGCCAATTTCTCACGGGTTCCGACTCCTCTTACAGCTCTGACAAAGAAGGATCAGGCCATCGTATGGACTGGTCAGTGTCATGAAGCTTTCTAGTATCTAATGGATAATTTAGTAAGTGCTCTAGTTCATTTTAGTACAGCAGAGGGTGTCCCGTTTGATGAATTCTATGATGCTTCACATATGGGGTTAGACTATGTTCTCATGCAGCAGAGGTCATTTGTTTCTTCTGGGACTCGACAGTTGTGTCCTCATGAAAGAAACTATTCCACTCACGATCTTGAGTTGGAATCCATGGGGGTTTCACTGAAGTTGTGAAGACATTACCTCATTGGTGAGCGCTTTGTGGTTTTCACCGATCATAAGAGTTTGAGGTATGTTTTCACCCAACATGACTTAAACATGCGACAGTGTCGCTGGATGGAGTTCATACAGGAATTCAACTTCAAAATACCATATATACTGGGAATAAGGAATGTTGTAGCTTATGTGTTGAGCCGAAAGTCACATAGTGATGCTTTGCGTGAATCCTGTGATTCTTGGAGAGTAATGGAAGAACTTTCATCTTTTCATCTTGATATGGAAGAGGATGGAGGTAGAGGTTGTCTTTTCAAGATGATGGTGCAATCATCCCTGATGCAGAAGGTGTAAGAGTCCCAGTTGGGTGATCTAGAGGTGAATGTTTGGAGAGTTAGAGTTGTTTGTGGTGAGGCCACTGGTGGTTGGATTGAGGATGAACAACACAGAGTGTTGTATCATGGAAGGCTTTTTGTTCCCTTAGAGATTCGTGAGATGGTTCCTCGAGAGTTCCATAGTTCACCCTTAGCAGTACATCCTGGTGTGACAATGATGTACAGATCCTTGAGGAGTCAGTTTTGGTGGCCGGGGCTAAAGCTTGCGATTGCGGAGTTTGTGTCACGTTGTTTAGTCTGCAAGAAGATGAAGGCTGAACACCGTGTTCCTGGTGGTCTTCACCAGCAATTAGAGGTTCCTTAGTGGAATTGGGAGAACATATCAAATGAATTTGTTACAGGTTTACCTTGAGCTCCGGGAGGACATGCTGCTATTTGGGTGGTAGTGGATCGTTTGACAAAATTGGCCCACTTCATAGAGATAAAGGAGTTGAGATCAGTGGAATTTTTCTCAAGGAAGTATCTATAAGAGTTGGTGAGAACTCATGGAGTCCCTAAGATGATAATTTCTGATACCTATACTCATTTTACCTCTAGGGTGTGGAGAGGTCTCCATCATGCTTTTGGTTCTCAACTGTGCCTTAGCACTACTTTTCATCCTCAAACGGATGGTCAGACAGAGTGAACCCTCCAGACACTTGAAGACATGTTGTGCTCTTGTGTTCTTGATTTTGGAGGTTCATGTGTGAGGCACTTACCCTTGGTATATTTTTCTTACAATAAATTTTTTTACTCTACCATCGGTATGTCACCATTTAAAGCCATGTATGGCCAGCCTTGCCGTTCTCTATTTTGCTATACTGTGGTCGGAGAGTCACCAATTCACGGACCAGAACTAGTGAAAAATAAAACAGAGATGGTTTAGGTGATTTGTGAGAGGATGAAGACTGTGCAATATTGTTAGAAATCATAAGCTGATAAATAGAGGTCACCCTTGGAGTTTAATGTTGCGGATCATGTGTTTCTTAAGATTACTCCACGTCATGGGTAGCGAAGGTTTGGTCATGGAAGTAAGATTTCTACCCAGTTTGTTGGGCCTTTCGAGGTGTTAGCTTGTGTTGGTGATATGGCATATCAAGTAGCACTTCTCCCACAGATGAGTCGGATACATGATGTTTTCCATGTATCACAACACTGTCATTATCTTCATGATGACTCTCACATCAGCGATTGTTGAGAAATCGAGGTTGATGATGATGAGACCTTTGAGGAGAGACCTATGGATATCCAAGACTCCAAGGAGAAGGTGTTTTGTGGGAATTCTATCCCCTTAGTTTGTGTCTTGGGGAAACATGGTGGCATGGAGGAGAGTACATGGGAATGTGAGTCACAGATGCATGTCCAGTACCGAGACCTATGTTAAGTTGTTGGGCTGAGTTTTATATGATCCTTTATTTTATGTTCCTTTGATGTGATGTTATGATTAAATAGTTTGGAAATGGATTGTTGTTTTCCATTACTCTCAGATGTCGTGGTTTTGCCTCAGATTTAGAAAAACTTCGGGTGGTTTTCCCCTAAGAGGTATCTTACAGGGTTGTTGTTCGGACAACTCCTTTCCTCAGGTTGGTATTAAATTCTCGTGGACAAGAATTTTTTTAGAGGTATCTAATGTAATGGCCTGACCCCTCCAATCCATTACATTGTTAAAATGTGGTGTTGGAGGTGTTCCAGGAGGTAAAGGTGACTTATCCCCAACACTTTGCCAATTTTCTGGTTCTCTGAACAGTGTATCTAGTTTTATGAATAGTAACAGATCGGTCTAACAGATCAGTCTCACAAATCAGTCTCACATATCGGTATCACAAATCGGTCTCATAGATCGGTCCCACGGATTAGCCTCACAGAGGGGTCTCATAGATCGGTATGACAGATCGGTCTCAAAGATGGGTCTGACAGATCGATCTCACAGAGCTGTCTGAAAAATCGGTCTCAGAGATCAGTCTCACAGATCGTTCTGACATATCAATCTCACATATCGGTCTGACAGATCAGTCTCACAGATCGGTCTCACAGATCGGTCTCACAGAGAGGTCTGACAGATCAGTCTCACAGATCAGTCTAACAGATCGGTCTCAGAGATCGGTCTCACAGAGCGGTCTGATAGATCGGTCTGACATATTGTTCTCATAGATCGGTCTCACAGATCGGTCTGACAGATCGGTCTCACAGATCGGTTTGATGTACAGTAACGGTAGGTGAACAATGTTTCCAGCTTCCTATAGTTTTCCCCTTTTAATGTTTCTTTACACGTAAAATACATTTAAAGCCTTATTTTAAGGACTCGTAATGCCGAATCAAAGGACATAAATCCTATATTAATTATTCCTATGGCCGGGATGTTTTTACTTGGTCAAACCTCGTGGGTTAATGCGATCCATTTTTAATGGAGAATTATGTGGATCCTAAACCGTCACCCAAGTAAATCCTCAAAAAGGGGAAAGATATCATTCTCCCTTATTCATTCTCTTTTTTATCATCTATGAGATGCTAAAACCTTTCAATCCTTCCCATAGGAGTTTCACAATCAATCTTTACTCCTCAGATTGGTTCTTCTCTATTTTGAATCAACCAATCTGTATCAGTCAATCTTCGATATTAGGTATGTTGTATCGTCGTTCTTTTCGGGTTCATCTTCTCTTATCCTACTTCGATATATAGCATTTAATATTCATTCCATTAATTTATTTTTATTGGGGTTTGGTTGGTGTTGTTGTACTGTGGAATCCTCGGGTGGATAAAGTTGTCACGAGAGGAGGATTGTGACCCGTTGTGTGGATAAAGAATGTGAGGAACTATTTGTGGTAGGGGATTCATCGCTTCTCTAATTGTTTATCTGCAATCATAGAGTTAACATGATTTAAACCTTTCGATCACAATGAAATTGACCAAATTAAGTATTTGGACAGGATAAAGAAATTGTTATCGCTTGTATGTTACTACCTCATGTTATTCTAGATCATGTGATATCTGTGCTTTCTTTGCTTAGGTGTTTGTTCTTGATTGGAATTTATAATGAACATAAATCCGGAAATAATTGATAATTAAATGGATAAAGATAATGAGGAATGTAAATGTATCCGGTTGTTTCCATTTTTGTAGTTTTTCTAATTTTTATGTTAATCAAATTTGAAAAGTAAGCATGTTAAATCTTTTGTGATAGCTTACTAAATGTTTTTCCTAGAATTGGATCCTATGAATTGGAGCTGATAATTAAAAAGGTATTAAAGAACTTGTTGTTGATAAAAGATAATTCTTTATTGGTTTCTGAGTTACCCTCTTGCTTGTATGGTTGAATGCCTTGTGGTTTGGAGCCATGAGTGCTCATTTTGTATGAATGTTGGATGCCTTGTTAAAGGGCCAAGAGCCCATTTTATGTGATGATTGTTTACGTGCTGCTTGTCCCGTGATGTGAGCCAAAATGGCTTTTGTGATATGTGGAGGTCGGGAGGCCTTGTGGTTGTTGCAGCGGATGGCACCTAGTGTGGCGAGATGCATCAGTTTTTGTATATTGGTGTTGGGGAGGACACCATGGATGATGGTATGTGATGGATGTCATGTTTGTATGTTGGTGGTTTTGTTTGGTTGTTTAACTGCTTTATTTTTCACAACTGGTCAAGGTAGCTGGTCATACTTACCCACCTTATGAAGGATGTGAAGACACGTGGGGTATTCCATGTGTTTTCCATGTTTAGACACTCGAGGGAGAATGGGTATGTGCTCTTTCTATAGGTGGAAAAGACTCGATGGGTAAAATATCTAATCACCATGTTGAGCTCCTTTTGTGTTTAGTAGCATAGGTTGCTTTTCTAGAATGCCTAGGAATATGGGAAAGTAATTTCTGTATTAAAGATTGATTAAATGGTGTTAACCCATGGGGTTGGAATTTGATGGAACATAATGATGAGGTGGTAATTTGGAAAAAGGAAAGTGGACCCTTGGTGTATACCAATGATGTTTAATGTGGTTTTTTCATGGTTAATTAATGTGAACATAATTAATTAACATAATGTGTAATTTATAAAAGAGGGAATTAAGAAACCTAATGATGTTCTTTAACTAGTTGTGTGCTTATAGGATACCTAGTATTAGAAGTGGAAGCCTGGAGTCCGAGAGATGTTAGCTGTAGTTGTGTCTGAGAAGAGAATATTCCCACGGTGTGGTTGTGAGATACATATATATATATATATTATGTACATTTTGTGTTCTATACGCTACTCCACCCTGTCAGTAAGGGAAAATGACACCTTAGGGATTCTGAGCCCTGGGGCTGTTTTCCCCAACATTCTGATGGGAGGTTGAATGGCTGACTACCCCCATTGACCCCGCTCTCTTCTCTTGGTAGTTCTTTGTGCTGGTAGGCAAATTGGTTAGTTTTCCCCATATATGTGTGTAGAGGGATGTAATGGCTTGTTGTTATTTCACGCACATATATTCTTGTTATAGTATCCTATGGACTACTAGAGGTGTTACATGTATAGGCTCTGATGGCTTGAGGATCCTTACACGGTGTATGAGATGTGATGCCTTGAGGTATAATACCCTATGTATGATACACGTTATACGAGCTGTAGTGGCTCCTGGAAACTACCTGGTTACTTTTGGTTGTGAGGATGGTGTGGTTCTTAGCCCAGGTGTCTGCAGGCAGGCCTATGTGGTGCATGTGGTGCAGATTGTGGAGCTTAGCCCAAGTTTATACGGTCAAGCCTTTAGAGAGAGGGGTACATGACGTATGTCATTAGGGAAAAGTGTAAAACCACTGGGGAAGTAGTAGCAGTGTACCCTTGATATTCTTTACAACATTCCATATTCATGAATGTGTTACATGGTGAGAGTAACCATGTTGAGGTTGTGAAATTGGTAGACCTTTTTAGGTGACGGGTTAGTTTCACATGTTGTTCACTGTGCATTAGTATTCTTTTGTTACATTTGCATGAGAGGATTTGGGAATGATCCTACTGAGTATACTGTTATACTCATCTTATGTATATATAAATTGTTTTTCAGGTCAATTGGAGCAGGTTGGAGATCAGGCTGGTTACTACTATCTTGTGGTTGCAGGAGTTGTTCGGGTTCGTAGTTGCGGATGTTCTTCCTTTCTTTTGGGTACTTTTAGTTTTCCCCTTTTAGTTGTATTACTTTTGCATGGAATTTCATTGTTGTACTTGGGTTTCATTTATATTTATGTTCTGAGTCAGAGTTTGTTGGTGTCTCTCTTATCTCTCTCTTCCTCATGTGTTCTCTTATAGGGTAATGCCTCCCATTTGTGTGTTTACTATAACCTCGGTGCTAGTCACCAACCTGGGGCCTACTGGAGGCGGGACTCGGGGGTCATTATCTCCCTCCTCACATTATTGGCCCAAGAGGGGAACACTTTGTGTGGAGGGGGTCATGAAAACCATTCTATGTGGAATCGAGGATAATGGAAATGCCATAGGTATAAAATTTATTGAAAACACAACCTATCTCCTAGAGAGAACATCATGAAATTCATCATGAAAACTATTAGTGTATTCACAGATAATGGGAATGACTTCATGTATGATTCATTCCATAAAACCATTAATTTAATCTAGATTTTCTTTCTCATATGGAAATAATTTGAATGCATGATATTTTTGTATTAAAGAATACTAATCCTCCTCCTTTAACTTGAATATAATTGATGGATGATTTGAAATACAGATATTGATTTCCTTATAACTTAAATTTTTGTTGCATATATATAGGAAAATACAATTCCTTCAAATAATTTCATCAAATTCCAAAAAATGGTGTATGAAAAGGTTTACTATGAAATCCATTCCACAAATTTTCAATGTGGGATGTTATACACATGGTATTAAATAATATTACCATTTTCCATTTACATTAACAACTCTACATCAATGAATTATGATGGTATTTGAAATTTTATACTAATGTTTAATTATATTATTGAATGCATAGGACTAGATTCAAAAATTATGTTCCATATTATTGAATGAATAACTAACATTCCTATCTCCGCATCATTTTAAGGATCCACCTTACACAGTTATGATGGAAAGTGATCACATTTACGGCCTTGGATATTGTTGTGTATCTCTGAAAACCTATGGGTTTGTAAATTTTATGGAATAGTGCCATGTTTACAAGTATTTGAAGCAATGAAAAATGATATGATGGTTTACTAAATCATTCCATTCCTCTATCAGATTAGTGGGTATCTCCTATCGATAATCATTATCATTGTATCCTTCCATCTCATATATAAATCATTTCCCCATTCCCCTCAGTAAATTATCGGTGTAGTTCATTCCACCCCAATGATAAGTGGGATATTGAAATTTTTTGTAATGTTATATTTCTCCATCAGAACAAATGAATTTAATTTCTCATTATTATTCTTATTCCCATGAAACTCTTGAGATTATAAAATCTCTATTTCATATTTGATGGCATATCAGGCTATTTCCTCATAGCTAAAAAAGACTCACATATCATTGTCTTTTCACTGACTAGGTTTTATCCCACTAATGAGATGGTCGACCTTGAATTCGGGGGTTACGAAAAATTCATCAGTGTATCCTTCATGTATTGTGATTTTTTCTTCATATGAACCAATAGATTTTTCTTCTTCCATCATGTGGGGATGGAAATCACTTTCTATTTTATGTAGGAGTGTGTAATGAAATATTTACCAAAAATCGTTTTAGGGAATTCATTCCACCACAATGGTTCAATAGCTCCCCTGGGTATTGTATTTTTGATCAATTCCCCCACCAATTAGTTTCTACATCTATATGGTAAAAATTATATATAACATTCACTTGTTTGGCACATTGAAGGATGGAGAAGATCATATCAATGGAGTTGATCCATTTGTTCCATGATTTGTGGATCATACGATCCGTTGAATTTTAGAGGCCTTTATTGCATAATATCTCTATAATAGAATTTTTTCTATTAGTGGGTATGACACACTCAAATTATAAAATCAAATCATGTGTTACAGACAACTGTTCCCTGATCCGGCCATTCACATGACCTCAAGTAGAACTCCCTATATGCAAGCTGATTCTGACTAGTAGCAAGGGTCTAATAAGTTGATCATTAGGGGAATATACCCGCTTTTATCATAGTAAAACATTAGTTAAAAATAAATATTCAGTTATAGAAGCATATATAATCAAAAATAGTAAAAATGTCTCAAGATAATAAAAAAAATAAATACATAACTCAACTAAATTGGAAACATGAGATTCTGAAGTAAGTGTCAAATGGTTTAAAATGAAAGTGAATGTAAATACACTATCAAATCCCAAGAATGTATTGAACCATTTTGTGTACCCTTAACCATGATCCATCCTAAATCATCATTCTAATTCATGGTCCTTTCCCTTCACGTGTCCTGCAACAATAAATTATATTTGGGTAATGATATGGAAGCCTGAATAATGTGTGAGATAAACTCAATAGGCCACCACAAATGGGTTTTAAAACAATTCTAGTCAACAACAATGTATGAAATTGTGATAAAAATAAGTAAAATGTAAAAATAAATAGTTTATCACATTTTTAAATATTCTATATTTGATCACATAAAAACCCCAGGTTTCTGTAGACAGTTGTACCTCATTACCCTCTTTGGCTTGTGATGAAATATGATCATTCCCCAAGGGTCACCTTGTGTTTGAATGCCCAAGTTACCATTATTATTTAACAAATGAATTACCAAGTTAACAATCATTTAAATTAGACATTTTGATTAACCATGTTACCATTCTTATTTCAAAAATTAATGACCCTGTTAAAATTAATATAATCACAAAATTGGAATGACTATGCTACCAATATTAGTACTTATCCAAATGATCATGTTAGCATTAACCATTTGACACATATCACAAATATCTAATTTATCAAGGTAAATTAACATTAACCAAATTATCACATATATAAAATCATCACATCAAGCAGGATTTCTCTACATTACACCTCGTTCCACAATATCACATTAAATAATTTATCAATTAATTAATCATCATATCCTCATTGAAAAATCAGTAATTAGTCATAACATATAACATCAAAAAAAAAATCTACAATTATTTAATCACATAAATATCTTTAGCTAACCAAACTGTTAATTAATCACTTACTCATAATTGATTCATTAATTGATTATCTTAATTCAGAAGCACAACATCTAATAATTAATTATCTTAATTCTGATACTCAACAACTCATAATTAATTCATCAGATACTTTTTTCTATTACCAAAATCAATATATCATAAATAATACATTAATTAATTATCAAAAAACCCAAACTCAATGTTTCATAAACAATACATCAATTAATGAAAACAATTAATATAATTTTTTATTCAAAAAATCATCCAAATTCCCAAATAAGTAATTAACCACATTAATATAATAATGATAGTAATTCAAAAAGCTGCGAAACCCTAGAAAATATACAATTTCATATACATTAAAAATCCTGACTATGGGATTTGAATCATAGAACACCCACATTGATTTATTTTCCGATGTTCGTTCAAAATAAAGTCCCCGAATTCTGAACAACATAATGACATTAATCATATTACTGGATATAAATCCCTAAAACAATATTAAAAAGATCATGATCATGGTTATAGTTCTAGATCAAAATCTTAGCCCTTGATGTAACAAAAAATGTTAGATATGATTAAATAAAGGTTATATTCCATCAAAAGATCAAAATAAGAGAGAATGATAGACGTGATAGGGTTAAGGATGAGATCCACTTACTATGTGGAGAGTGGATAATTTATTTTGGATTTTAATCTTACATAATCTAGGTTAAACATCTTTCGAACCCCTATGAAAATCTCTGGAAGGAACCAATGTCATCAACTCCATGAGCGTATGTTGAAATAAATGTGTTTTAGGGTTTCAATGGATTTTAGAAAAAATTTTGGATTACAGAAAACTATGCAGATAGTGTTTGTGGTAGGGGTATATAGTTTAACAGACCGCATTCTAACCATGAGGACCTGCACTGTCCATAGATTCTCACTTACCTGGGATTGGGTGCACAATTTGAAAATCCAGGATCCAACTGTATGAATCCCCTCTAACTGGTCTACCATGGATAACTGGACTGGCCACATGGATAACCCTAACTGTACGCTAACTATACATAGACACTTTTTTATCAAATTTTTTCTCGAAAACCACGCACACACACCCCAATTCATAACACCCAACAAAATTACCAAAATAAGAATAAAATTTACCATATTTCAAGACCGATATAAGTCCCAAAACTTTCATGATCTTACAATCTCCCACCATTTTAATAGCACATCCTTCAGTTTCATTTCCATGATTCTCTAGTATTCCAAGCCAAAAAGACCAGGGCATTGAGTCCTTATATCCACTTACATTTCCCATGTTTCCAATTTTACACGTCCATGTTTCCATAAATCATGAATTATCAACACAATCTTTCCCAGTAACAGTTTTTCACCATCGTCTATGACACATACCATATACTCCTCAACCAACAAATATTTATCAAGATCAACCTCATCCACATCGATGACATGGTATGGTTTGGTATGATATCACCATACTCGTGGCACTTGTAAAACATCTTGTGTGGAATTTTATTACTATGGATGATCCAAACTATACACCATTGTCATGATTCACTCTATAATCCTGAATGTTCCAAAAAATCGGACTGCCTATTTTCCATGTTTCCATATACTATGATGACCAACCTAGGTTACACCTAACGGAATTAATGATCACCCTCCATAATCTCTAGGGGTCATATCCATTTATCACCATACTAATTATTCTTACATTCTCCCATAGCCATACATTTCTAAATAAACATCACCTTATCATACATCTCATTAACGAGACTTCTTCCCAAAAACTCTGACTCGCCTACATCCAACCAACATAGTTATGATCTACAACACCATATATAAAGATCCTTGAATGATTCCATCTTTATTGTTATCTGATAACTGTTTTTATAGGAGAACTCTACTAATGACAAATAATTTTCCAAAGACCCACTAAATTCATCCACGCATACTCGTAACATATATTTATGAAAATATATAGTATTCTTATACATCCCATTACTCAATGGGTTTATATCCATAATCAATAAAATATGCATACAAAACACCTTTTATATTCCACTCCATAAGGATGATGTAATGTGTGTATCACAATCTGAAACTATAGTCTGTGGCCCCTAGTGCTGATTGAATAGGTCCCCAAAATATAGTTCTCACAAATTCTATACATTTAAGGTTTTCTCTTATAGGTAATAAATATGATAATTTCACCAATCAATACTTTCTTCGAACAAACTATCAAAATGTCCAGGGTTACATCATCCCATTTCCATTCTAAATCAAAATGGATGTAGTAAAAATCTAGGTCGATGATTCTCTGCCTTCACCTAATGAAAAGTGTAGCATCGTGTCATGAATCGTACTATATCATTTTTCATGACAAGCCACCAAATTCTATCATCATAGGTCATGGTACATTTTGGTCACACATGGATGCACTTCCCCATTTAATACATGAAAATAAGGCTTGATATCCTCTCACATGATTCTAGAAACAACAACTCCATTAATTACAAAGATGATCTCATCAACATCTATCTACTACTCCAATTGTGTCTCCTTGTCATTGAAGCTTTCCCCGGATGCCAATCACTTATGATCCACATAATATATGTCCTCGATCCATCTGAAAATTGTTGAATCCACTTCCACTCGTACAAGATTCATCTGCTACTGAATCTCCTAAATCACCACATGCATTTTTTCCTGAAAAGTTATTATTATCAACTCATCACAAGATTCCATAACTATTTGAGTATGAGTTTTCCAAATTACTGTTTTAGCCACATTATTACATTTCATGACTGAATGTTCTACCTCAAAATCAAATGATTGTATATACACAGCCCTTCTAATCTACTGATGATTTAAATATATTTGGGAAAAGATATACCTCAATCTATTGTTGTTATTATAAACTAAATAATTTTCACACAAGATAAACTATTGTAAGCACATAATAGAATAAACCATTTCTTCTAATTCGAGGTCTCGTGTAGGTTACTTCAATTCATGTGGTGTCAACTACCGATAACCATGCACCAAAAATCAATCTCATAATGTTATAAAAACTCCCTGTCTGTTCCCAAATGCACCACAATACATTGTGCACTCCTCATCTGACATAGGTAGGATCAAAATTTGCTTCAATAGCAAATTCATCTTCAACTCTTAGAAATATTTCTCACAAGCCTCTAACCACTCATACATTACACCATTTTATTCAATCCCATTATCATATATTCTAAATAGGAAAATGGTTGGATGATTCTCTTATACTATACAAATAATCCCATAAATCATTAGATTTCATAAAATTTCATGTGTTGCTCCCAAGATACCACTAGATTATCCTTTTCTGTGTCCACTGAAACAACTTTCTCTGAGATTATGTTCCCCCAAAAGTGTACCAGATCAATCCAAAATTAACACTTATATTTCTTTTCATATGGAATATTCTCCCTCAGTGTACTCCAGACGATGTCAAGATGTTGGACATGATGATGATGATTCATGTAGTACACCATGATTTCATCCAAAAATACCACAAAAAATGATCAAATTAAAGATGGAAGATTCTCTTCATCATGGAAATAAAAACATCTAGTGCATTTATCAACCAGAATTACATTACTTAAAACTGATAAAGTCCATATATTCTCCTCAATGAATATATCCGTATATTAGAAGTTCAGACTCTCTTCTTATTATACCTTTATCTCATGTAAATATTCTATAATACACAAGCTCCCTTAAACTAGTCAAAAATAATTTCAATATGTGGAAGAGGATTTCAGTTCATTAATGTATAGTTATTCAAATTCTAGAAATAAAAACACTAAAATAAAATCTGATTAGCCTCCATTGCAAACAATACAGGCAGTCCCCATGGTGACATAATTGGATGGATAAATACCTTAACCTCTAACTCTTCTAGATGATTCCAGAAATCATGAATCCATGTTTTTTACATTATTTATGGTGGAATAGAAACTACTTGGACCCTGGAATGAGTTCAATAGTGAATTACACATCTCTCTATGGTGGAATCCCTGAAAAGTCTTCAGGAAATTCATCCGAAAATAGTTCCACAACTTATAGAAGGTAATCTTACAAAACATCCACCTAAGAATGTAATAGACTAGAAACATATGCTATGAGATATCCTAGTTGCTGAGTAATTGACACTACTCCACCTACATAGACATACCATTATCCCCGATGAAATTATAGGTCACCATTAGGATACATAAACATAACTCTCATATGGTAACAGTCTTTGTGGTCTCAGTATGCAACTGGATAGTCCATACTAATAATTAGGTCAAATCCTGTCATATAAATAATATAAATATACCATTGAAAATGGTCCTCTAAGACCCCTATTGAACATCACATTCACAAAAAGATGCCTTTTTATTGTACTCCAACTGATGTATCTATATTCAATACTCCACTCACAAACACCACCTACAAACATGAACCGTTAACATGTTTTGCAGATATAAATGAATGAGAGGAACTAGTATCAAATAATGAAGTATAAAATATAGAATCCATATTAATAATAATAATTCTCCCTATTGATGGACCAACCTTGCTATCCACATGTGTAGGATGTATTGCCTGCAACATTCATATACCTATTCAATGTGATGTTCTCTGGGTCCCCTAAGTTGTACTACTCTACAGATATTGGATATCTATTCCTAAAGCACCAAATACTATGCCTCCCCCACCTCAGCAATTAGAACTCCAACTGTTATACTGATATAGTGTAGAAGACCCCCTTCCAGCAGTCTAGTTTTGTCTAGCTCCTCCATCTCTACCTGAATGCCTCGGGTTCCTACATAACCTCTGTAGATGTTCCATCTTGCCATTGGTGTGAAACTTTATTGGTGGTTTTGAATTGTTCATATGATAATGTTCTATCCCACGACACTGATGAAATATGATTCCATGATGTTCCTTTAAAATTGACCATCATGTTTGTGTACTCTTCTTAAAACTACCCTGTAAAAAGTTTTCATAATTGTTCTTCCATCTCTCGAAAGTTGCACTTACTAATCATTTAATAGAAACAATATGTTTTTCTCTAAAAGCCTCAATCAGGTTCCCTTAAGCTATGATATCCTAATCCACCACCTCAGTAAACTTCATTACTCAAAATTAATTGAATTTGGACTTAATCATGCAATTTTGTCAATTTAAAAGCATTTTTTATAGTTGCCTCATCATCTTCTAGTGATGTATAAAATCACTACAAATATGTGATGCATCCATCATTATCAATAACATACATTCTCCCATGTCCATCTACATGATGCTACTGATTTCTCTTACTTCGGTGTCTCTATATAGAAGTTCTCCAAGATACAATCCCAAAAGACATCCCAAATCATCCTGTTAGCAAGTAGAGTCTTCACGAGAATGCCCAATCAACAATTCATGGATCCTCATAGCATCTAAGGGGAAATAATGTCCCTATTATCAATAGGAGTGTTTAGATGTCCATGTAACATCATAATGGACTCAACACAAAACATATCTCCCTATGGTCCAACCTAGGAAATAAAATTGGAAGGTCATTTCATATAACACTCCCTCGTCATATTAGACATTATTTTCACAACCCTCCCTAGGTATCATTACACAAATTGCATGATATTAGTGATGTTCACTCAGACATTCTCTGCATCTTTATCACCCAAAATTTTCAGTGCCTTAGGTTTCACTGCTAGAGAATCATCCACAACCACATATTCCATTCATCCTCCCAACTAACACATTAGTGGAGGCATATCTCTATATGTACAAACACAAAAATTATGGAATATTTCAAGAATTTAACATGTTTATATAAGATAGAAACACAATAACCTAAAACAAGACATTTCCCCAAGTCGTTCCACATGGTAAAAACAAATTCGTTATCAAAACCCTTATCGATTCTACACCTAGGTTCAGGTTAATATGTTTAAAAACATTCTCATCAATCATGTTTCTCATTTAGACACCAATTTATTAACTTGGATATTTATTTTACCATATTGAGTTTCATATTAGGCACCTTTATAAATTTCAATTCACTAAATTGATAAACAGTATATGTTTAACAACTTACCTATATTTCATTTTCCTATGCATGCCTAAAATGATGCATGTCACAAAATAGTCCTGAGTGCCGAGACTTATGCATGCACACTCAGCTCTCTTGCCATTCTGTGGAAAAATTCAATTCTAAAAAATTACCAAATCAAAAATCGTATCACACAACAAGTGTGTCACCCATGGTGAAATAATAATAAACTATAATAAAAAACAAAAATATCATAAATCCCACCATGAGTAGTTGGGTTTCGCCCCTACATGGGTTTGAAAGTGTCATTCATGATCTCATTACCATGCCACTCACTCTTCCTGGTATCCTATCTAACATTACAAAATAGTAATAATAAAGAATTATTAATTTAAATTGTTCTTTGATACAAAATTGTAAAGTCCAGGACGGTTTGCCACATAGTTGTGCCTTCAGTCGGTCAGTCTCATGACCTTAAGGGAGCCTACCCATACGTTAGAGGTTGTAGACTAGCTACAATGGTATGATAAGTTGATCATAGGGTTCTTATAACCTATTTTATCAAGGTAAAATGCCAGTAAAAAATAAACACACAAATGTGGAAGAAGATATGATCATAATTAGTAATAATGTAACAGGATAACAAAAACAAGAAATACATAACTCAAATAAAAGTGAAACATTCCATTCCAAAGTAATTGTCAATGTTTCTAAACTGAAATTGAATGTATAGACACTAAAGACTCCAAAAAATGTACAGAACCACATTTTATTCCCCCAACCACTCTATATCCTCAATCAGTAATCTAATCTATGTTCCTTTTCCCATAAACTGTCATGCATCAGTAATGTCTATTCAGGTACCGAATATGAATCCTAAATAGGGTTTGAGTACAAATCAGTAGTCCACCAATAATGGGATCTAAAATAAATCCAGTCAACAATAGTGTATTAAATTGTTATAATAATAACTATAATGTAAAAATAATCAGTTTTTTACATTATTAAATATTATCTATTTAATCACATAAAAACCACTTTTCCCTATAGATACCTGTACCTCTATACATGCTTTGGCCTATGCTAGAATCTGATTATTTCCCAAGGGTTACCTTGTGTTTGAATGACCATGTTACTATTTTTATTTAACAATTGAATGACTATGTTTCCATTAATTTAAATAAAACAATATGAAGTAACATGTCACCATTATTATTTTACAAATGAATGACCATTTTATCATTAATTTAATCACCCAATTTGAATGACCATTTTTTTGTTTTTAATACATGGGAAAGTTATCCTTTTATAAATCACCATTTCACAAATATCACATGTATCAAATTTTTCATGGTTAATTAACATTAACCATACTATCACATATAGATCATCATTACATATTGTAGGTTTAATCAACATTAAACCTCTTTCCCCAATATCACATTAATTAATTTATTATGTAATTAACAATCTCATCCTCATTTCAAATTTATCAATTAGTCATAACAAAAAATCCATTATTTAATTCCCCGTTTAGTTTAGAACATCAATCTTTGTAACTATATCAACATTTAATTAAATACTTACTCATAATTGAATAATCAATTAATTATGTAAATTACAAAACTCGATATATCATAATTAAATAATCAATGATTTAACTCAATTCCTAAACTCAACATCTCATAATTAATTCATCAATTAATAATCTCATTTCATATAATTTTTATTCAATCAAATCCTGTAAATTACCATTTTAATAATAGGCCACATTAATTTTTTTAACATAGAAACCCCAAATGATACAAAACCATAGAAAACCCACAATTTCATTAATATAAACAAACTTTTAGATGATTGGATTTGAATAAAAAACCACCTACCCCAATTTTTATGGGACTTTGCTCAGCGGAGAAACTCGAAATTCTGAACATCTCAATAATGTAGATCTGAATTCCATATCTAAATCCCTTAACACAGATTAAAGATATCAATATCTAAATAATCTTGATCTGGATCAACCAACCTAGATCTATATCTCTCCATAAAGGTTTATATATAATTAAATAGAAGATATAATATATCCCAAGATCAAATTAAGAGTTATAAATAAAAGGTTTTGATTTTGAGATGATATCCACTTATTGGGAGAAATGTAGATCTTCAATTCAGGATTTGAATATTGAATAATGGAGTTTTTCCAACCATGGAATCCTCTAAAAGGTACTATAATCCCCGAAAATCATCAGGTCTCTAATTTATGTAAAAAAATGCGTCTTGCTGGTTTTTGGAATTTTAAAACTATTTTTGGATTAAATAAAAACGTTTTTTTGGTTTTCAAGGTATGGGAGGATGGTTTAAAAAACCATGCACTATTCATGGAGACCCTCACATTACAAGGTTGCACTCTTACCTGGGCTTGGGTGTACTATGTTATAAACTCTGCACCAGCCAAGAAAATCCCATCTACATAAACTCACACAGTTAGCTGGGTTGGGGTCACAGTTTACCCTATCCTTGACCCAAATAAGGACATACCCTTTTACTCATATTTTTGATGAAAATACACCAAAACACACCCCAAATTATAAGTCAAAACAAATACTGATTAAAAGAATAACGTAATGGAATTCAAGGCCAAGATAAGACTATAAATGGTCGATATATTATCCTACTTGTTCCGGGTTATTATTCATAAGCTCACATAACGAGAGATTATCATCACAACATTTGTTAATCCCGCTAAAATAATGTTGGGAATATCATTGGGGTAGTCATCACATTTCCCACTACATTGATTGTTTACGTGATTAATCATATTTCCTGCTATTATATAAAATAAAGTGAAGTTAGGAATTATTATTTTTAAACCATTAAACATAAATAGGAATGAATTAAAAATTATTTTTTAACATATAAATTACACTTATTTTCATAAATTATTAATTTCTAGTCTTCAATATATGTTATCCAAGATCTATTTCCTCAAATAAATTCTTATGGATATTTTATGCACCCTATAATATTTTTTGTTATAATCTTATGTATTTAATAATGAATATCCCTTTGGAGTATCAATACAACTGCATTGTAAATCCCATTGTTGTGTACCAGGTTGTCCCGACTCTGCCCCAACACACCTTGTCAAATTCATTACCTCGAGTAACCTTTTATCCATAACCACATCCACTTGTAGTATTCATACATAGATGTATTTTCCTTATAAATAACATACACTATAATTACCAAAAATTAGGAATTTGTTCATATACATAGTCATATTTCTTAGGATTTCATTATAGTTTTCTAACACTAATCTTAGAAACAACTAAACATTTCTTTTGTTACTAACTGTGACAGTGTTTCTAATTATTTCACATTAATAAATTACTTATTATGTATGGTAACACTTAAGACATCCTTGAATTTCGATAAGTATGGTGTTTCTGGAGTTAGGTATATTACATAAAAGCATAAAACATTGGACACATCAAATGAAAGGACATGAATATTCCATGTAATTTTTTTTATTTATATGGAATTTTAAGAGATTGCAAAAATTAAAGGCGTGTGATTCCGCTGCCCGGTGTGCCTGGAATGAATTTCTGAAAAATATTTCGGGTATGTTCAGTAAATGTGCGAGCAGATTTTTTTAACATTTATACTAGTGAATGGATTTGAAATACGAGGACACTATTGAACTCACAGTGCCAATATTTGCTTTAGGAGACATTCACCTTTATCGCAGTAGGCCTAGGGGGAAAGATAGTTTTTCTCTTTTTCATTGAAATAAAAATAATATAAAATAAACTTCTATTTTATTTTTGTTGATTCTTCCCATGATAATTTTATGGAGGTGGGGACCACCGAGCCTAAAACCCCCTTATTGAAATTAATGGTGGGGACCACCTAAACCCCTATTAATGGGGGTGGGGTGGGGGGACCTCTCAAATCCCCATTAATTTATTTTCCCATATAATGGAGCCAATTAATTGTGCCAACAAATTAAACTTTTAAACATAATTTAACTTATATTGGAAGATTGTTCCTTTGAGCGGATTGGTTTGCAAATGAGAATGGGAGAACATGTGGAGGAACATTCTCTCCAACGAAGAACAGCTCCAAATGATGATCTTCTTCAACGAAGAACGTGCCACCTCCAGCATGGTACGTCTTCAACAATGAAGAAACAACGTCTTTCCTTCTCTCCTCACTGATGTCAGTAATCTTTTGAGGTAGGTGTTCTATTGTTTGTTGTGTTTTGCGTTGGATTAATCCACTTGAACCACTGTATACCATTATAATGTGGAGGGTGCAGGCCAAAAAAACATGGCTCGGTTCCTCCACTGTTCTTCATGGGTGTTGTGTTCTTCATGGAAAAGAAATGTGGCAGCTGCATATTGGGCTAGCTCCATAGAATCGGGGTGGCACAAGTCTGCGCCGCTCGTAAAGGAAGAGAACGCGCAGAGGATGGAGGGCGGCCAACTATTACTGGACGCGGTGGAGGACAATGGGAGGTTAGTGCTATGACCATCCATTGAAGTATGTGAGCCATGATTGCGAGCCACTGTCAGAGAAAATGTCCGCAGAACTTATGGACGCGGTATATGGAGGAAGGTAGCTAGTGTTCAGCCGTCAGCGGAGAGGTGGCACACGATGCTCCGTCGGGGAAGAATGGGGGTGACCGTTTCAGTCGGCCGAGTTCAACCAATAGGAAATCACTGGTCCAGAAAGTTGTTGGCGATTGAACGACTTCGACTATTCGGTGTTTGAGGTTAGGTGGGGGTGGGGGTGACTCCCCGCTGCATGCAGCCAGGCCGGGCTGCCAGCGCGGGCCGGACCATCGCACCGTGGGACGAGCCGCTGATGAACCCATTTTTTGTATAAATTTTCATATAATTTATTGAACATAAATAAATAATCATAAATAATGTACTTATGAGTGATCAAATACTTTTATTCTAGTGAATCTTGTTCATTTTCAAGAGATTTATGGCCAAATACAGAAAATGGAGGATAATTAAGAAAAAATATACAACTACACGGCATGTACATATATACATGCTATGTACATTCAAGCTCAAACATGGGTTGACTTGTCCATGTACATGAACAAGTAACCAAAAGTTGATACATGTCGTGTTTGTACTCTACATGCCAGATAAACACTTCTAGAAGCAGTTGGTGGACGAGAAGATCTGACACAGCCAAGTGGCCAGCTAAAGGGGACACGCCGTGTTCCACTGATACACGTCGTGTATAAATTTCTAGAAGCATTTGGTGGATGATATGTGAAACCACACGCTGTGTATGGTGGCACTACACGCCGTGTATATCTACCTAATAAGAATCACAATGTTCCATGTCAAAGACGACATGTTGGGCCACCTACTAGAAGATAAAACAAAGGCAAAAATGTGTGGACAAAAGTACACTATGTGTACATTTTCTTCACTTTGTGTAGTGATTTTTTCTATAAAAGGATGCCTTTTCCTAAGGTTCAAAAGGTGGTGTGTGGAGAGAAATTTTGGACAAAATGATGAAGGTATAATGGAGTGAATCTCTACTACCATACTACTGTCGTTCTTTCATCTACTAATGAATCATTCCCTCCTCTAAGTTCCATGCATGATCTCGTCAGGTATCAAGAGTTTTGTGTTTATCATTTTCAATATGTGTAACTAAACACCTAGTGTGTTGGGGTTGTGGTAAAAGATTAGTTTTAACTTAAATTATGTTTTTATGAATGTGTTTGTTCTTATGCTTATTTAATCATGTCATATTATCACTCGAAATTTTGTACCAGACTAAGTGAAGAATTTTTAGGGATTCAAGAGAAGAATACCGAAGAATAATTTCATGACCATTTGAAGTATTCATCAAATAAAAATGTACTAAGACAAATAATGATCTATAAAACAATAACTATCAGACCAATGAGTTTGTTTTTCAGCATTAAATATAAGTTTACCAGACCGAGGAAACATTATTACAAATTTATCCCTGATTTTTGGGTTATTATGAACAACACAACCTCATTATTAATTTTATTTAAAATAAAATCTCATATATCCATAACCCCAACGAATTTATAACTTTATTTACATAAAAACCCAATTTTCCCATATTTTATTTTTATTCCATTAGGTAATTTGTTAAAAAAACATAAACAAATTAGTCTTTTTTTCCAAAAATCAACAAAATTTTGACTCTGAATTCAATAAGACTTCGCTAAAATGAGAATAAAAACTAAGATATAAAATGTAAAATAACTTCTTAATTCCATGTGGATCGACCCCTTACTGGTGTTATACTTTTTATAGTAAAAAAAATTTTTGGACACCGATAACTTACCTTCGGTGAAATTACTCACCATGTTTTGGTGATGTTGTCGGGGAATCAAAAGAGAAGTTAATTTTATTCTTGTTTTCATTAAGTTTGTAACAAATGTTTTTGAAAATATAAATCATAAATTCACAGAAAATCTTTTTTTTTTAGTCTCATTTATGTTTATGTTTTTCTTTCCTTAGTTATGCTTGGTTTTATTTTGTTTTGTGTAGGGATTTATGTGTATGAGAAGCTATCTCACATGTTCCATGAACACTGAGTCATCAGGGATTTTCCCAATCAACTCATAGATCGTACAGATTTATTTGAGGTGCCAACAAGCACTTATGGCCAAACATAACCAAACCACTCCACTGGCGTTGAATGAGGAAGGTAACCATGCTGCTGTCCAAGGAGTTAGACAGCAGTTAGGTCAGAATGACAACCGGAACCATCATGATCCACTTTCTTCAGGATATGGCCCGTAGTAGCTCCAAAAATTACAACTATAGTGGGTGCCATTTTTAAACCATGGTTCGTGGCTATACTATGCTCCCTGGGACCAAATATTCTTGTCAGGTCCCCATCTTCAGTAGCCACATCCACATCGTACTCTCATAGAGTACGGCTTCCCATCCATCCATGGAGCAGATACGGGCATCATCCATCCACCATTGTAGGCCCAAGACTTCGAGATCAAGAATTATATCATGCAGCTGATCTAGATCACCATTCAATTCGGCGGTTTTCCCGGTGAGAATCCCAATTCCCATCTCTCTTATTATGTGGAGGTCTGTCACACGTTCCGCTACCATTGAGTTCCCACAGACATCATCTATCTGTGCCTCTTCCCATTCTCTATAAAGGATTAGGAGAATGACTTGATCAAAGGATTATCGCAAAGAACAAACCTCATCTTGGAGGAGCTCCCTCAGGCGTTCCTCTCTAAATATTTCCTACCCTCAATGATGGTGACGCTACAGAATGAGATCCATAACTTTCAGTAGTATGACTCAGAGTCATTGTATGAATTATGGGAGCGCTTTAAGGAGATGTTGGGAAAATGTCCACACCATGGATGTCCACTTTGGATGAAGGTCTAAACCTTTTATGGAGAGATGAAAACTAATACCAAGTTTGTGGTGGATACTAGTGTTGCAGGAACGGTAATGAGGAAGTCCCTTGAAGAACTATTCTAACTACTGGAAGACATGTCTGCCAACATCTTCTAGTGGCATTGTGAGCGAGGCACACAGAAATGAGGTATGCATAAAATTGATGCTACAACTATGCTAGATACGCAGTTGGACATTGTGTCAAAGAAGATCGACATGCTCAATCTGAAAGGAACTTCCCATGTACATGCAGTAAACCATCAGGTGTTTAGTGAATGTGGTGATAACCAAATCATGGGAGAATTCTCGGGATCTACTGGAGGCCCTTCGACTTGTTAGGTGTGTTATGTTGAAAAACATCGGGGGCCCAACCAATACCATTTGTACCAGAACCCGGCATGTCGGGATCAAGAGAACACATGCTGGGGACAACAATAGAAATATCCTCCTCCCCTGCAACCACCTGGATATAACCATAATCATTATAAAAACCAATACCAGAGGTAGAAAAATCCCCCACGTGGCTCTTATCAACAGAAATGGTATCATAAACCTCACCCATAGTAGTCGCGACAACCACCACCTCTACTATCTCAACAATAACCTCAGTAAGAGAACACCTCAAGGTTAGAGGATCTCATGGACAAGTTTATCTCTATAGATGAGACCATGTTCCAAAATCAATAGGATTCAATTCGAGGCATGGAGAATCAAATTGGAAATTGGAAAACCACCTCTAGGGAAGGAAACTCGGTACTTAATTGGCTAATAGAGAATAGAACCCGATGGAGGAGGCTCGTGCTGTCATGCTCCGGAGTGGTTAAGAGCTCGAGCAGAACCAAACAGCATAGCCAGGTGCATCAACACCTCCTGTTGATTAAGAAGGTACCGATACAGACCCCTCTTCATCCAAAATCACACAGAAGGAGGATTCATATAATAAAGGGAATGAGGTTGTCAATACCTTTGAACATGCCTTACCCTTCCTATGGTGATTGATGAAAATCAATCTGGACAACCAGTTCGAAAAATTCATGGATGTGTTCAAGAAGCTGCACCTAAATATTCCATTTGCAGAGGCACAGACGCAGATTCACACTTACTCCATATTAATGAAGGAAATACACTTCAATAGAAGAAAGATGAAGGATCTGGGCACTATTTACCTAACCAAGGAGTGTTTTGTAGTTGTCCAGCATTCAATTCCTCCCAAGATCCATGATCTAGGTAGTTTCACTATTCCCCGTACCATTGGACCATGTGAGTTTGGGAAGGCCCTATGTGACATAGGGTCCAGTGTAAACACCATGCCCCTTGGAGTTTTCAAGAGTCTAAGACTCAATGATCTTAAGCCTACCCATGTAGCCCATTAACATGTTGATTGAACCATCAAACATATAAATGGACTACTGGAGGACGTACTAGTGATGGTGGGTAGGCTGATCCTCCTTACAGATTTTATCATCCTCGGCATGGAGATGCCCATGAGGCACTTATCATTCTAGGAAGACCTTTCTTGGAAACTGGGAAGGCACTCATCGACGTGTACCATGGGGAGCTAATTTTCTAGGTAGGAGAGTAGAGAGTATCCAACATTGTCATCATGGTCATCAAGCATGCATCATCACCCGATCATTACAGATGTTATGTGATAACTACCGTGGGAGATCAATTAGTGGATGATCTAGTAAGTTCATTTTTTTTATTACTTTATCATTCCAGATAGTCTAGTTGATGAAGATCCAAATATCCTAAAATTCCTATAAGGCCAGGGTGGATACTATTGGGAACATTATCCACCATAAATGTCATGTCAGCAAAGATAAGTAGGTCGAGCCAACGACCTAAAACAAAGGTGCTTCCTGGGAGGAAACCCAGAGGATACACGCCATGTACCCCTATATACATGTCCAGTACTTTTCCCTTTTCATCTATTTTCTAACTATAATTAATATATAAATTAACTAAGTAATAAACATGGATTAATCCGGTGCTGATGGAAAGGTCACTAGAGTTTATACAAGCAGTCACTGGTTCGAATCCTCCCGACCTAGATTCAGGAAGGGGCTACTCCTTTTTATCCATGTATTCTTCTACATGACATGTGAGGTAAAAATTTTAGTATTATATATATATATTTTCCTATAAGAATTCCCATGATGGGGATGGATCGGTTGGCCAGGCTCGTAACCTGGTATCAAAAGACCCAGGTTCGAATCCTGACAACCACACCATTTCAATCATTTTTCTTTCTAAATAAAACCACACGATGTGTTTTTCAATATACATCATGTGTGTCATGTTATTCCATCTTAAATTAAAATGGTTTTCTACAAAAAGAACTTCATGAGGGTGATGTTGGAAGATTGGAAGAGTCTCGGCCTAGGATCCAAAAGACCCACGTTCGACCTTGGCTAGTCTCCCCACTTCATCCCTTTTTGTACAATTAAAAACCACACACCGTACATTTCCTTCTTCCCATGATGTATAGGTCGTACGCATTAAATATGTATAAGTAATAAATAGGGGAATTAGTACAACATTTTCTCTAGTAGATGAGGGCTTCCTTTCAGAACGGTTGATCACCGGTTCAAACCTCGACCCAAGCACCAGACCAAACATTGTACTTCTCTTTTTCCACTTTTGTAACACACGACATGTATTTCCTAATGCATTACATGTTTAGTAATAATTTTTAAAAAATTAATATAAATATATGTACTTTTAAAATTTAAATTATTAATATTAATTATTATATAGTTTACTATAATAAATATATATATATATATATATAAGAATGGGATACACATCATGTTGTCAATAGTACATGGCGTGTACCTCGTCTATATAAGCCGCAGACCATCCAGCTTCAGGCCGTGTCACACAGCGTCTCCCCCTCTTCCCGTTTTCTTCCCCTGTATGATACCCAACAATATTAGCTCAAATCCATAAATTTTGTTCATTTAGGCTTCTGATTTATGTTGCATTGTGATCCTCGGTTCAGGTACACCCTTCTACGCATTCTATTTCACAATATTAGAATAGTTTAGAGTGATTTCGGGATCATCAAACCATTCGACTTCAATGATACACGAACACATCTTGAAGAACACACATTGTGTACTTCTGTACACGGCCACACACTGAAGTCATCACAAATTGAAACTACACGGTGTGTATGTTCGGTACACACCCTGTACCTTCCCACATCATGCCAGGTATCATTTTCACATGGCCTCACACACCATGTTCATGTACACAGCGTCTGTGTTCGGTACACGCTGTGTATGTCATTTCTTTCAGCCATCCCGGGTCTAGCCCCCCCCCCCCCCCCCCACACGGCCATGTTCCTTAGGAAATGAACATGCCATGTTGGATCTATACACGACATGTCTTGTATTATTAGAACTAGTAAAATGATGGTCATGTCTTTTCCATTACACGACCATGTCCACTTTGCATGAACATTTCGTGTATTTTCGGTACACTCTGTGTACTCTTTCCTAGACTATCACATTCTCTCTATGCGTGTTTATTCAAAGAACATGGGATGCTACCCATCTTTATCTACCCGTCGTGTACTCTGTATGTACATGCCATGAACATTTATTTTCCAGTTTTCTCACATTTATATTGTTTCATTTTCTTATAATTTTCCTTTGTTTGGTTTTTTATTTAACTTTTAGGTTATGGTAGTCCAAGATCCTTCTCATGGGAAGTGGTCTGCATCCGTCACTAAGGGTGAGAGGCCCATTTATCATCAGATATAACTCCGGCCAATGGTGCAGCCAGACCTAGACGCTCCGGTAAACCAGCTCCCTCTGTTGGTCATCCTTCCACCTCACATTGCCTCAGAAGAGGCTGGGCCTAGCACCACCACACCTTCACCATCTTATACAGATCCTACAAGCACCATCATTTATTCTCTACCAGCTGCCACACTTCCTGTTCCCCTTTAGTAGCTGATGGCCCATCATCATGCGCCCCATCCAGTGGGCATCCATCTAATTCAAGAGATCCACCCCAAATCCAATTCCTACTACAGCACCTTCACCTGGTCTGGGACCTGCAGGTGTTCCATACCCTTTCATGGTGTTCGCGGTCACCGACATGGCACATGATAGAGTTAAGCGTTTATCTCACCACCCGATTCCATTGAGCATCCCCTATTTGGATAGTAGTGTTCCTCAGAAGCTGTGCATCTGGGGAGAGTTAGAGGATCTCCTTGGACACAATCTGTTGCTCGCGATTTTCCAAGTCAGCACTCTTATTTTCTGCGATTTATTTTTGGAGTTTGCTACCTTGTTCGAGTTTGATGAGGTTGAGTACCGGGAGACGCTCGGTGATGCAGTACTAGTGGTTTGGTTCTGGCTAGGCGGCTGACACATTTCCCTAAACATGACTATGTTCGGCCGAGGATGCAGTTTCTACACTAATCACGTCACCACACCCCATGTCTCCTTCATTACCCGACCGAGTGCTCTGAGCTCATTGATATGTGGCGGGATATTGATGGGCCTGACCACCGCTATACCCATACCACCCAGAAGATTACCCTTATCACTGACCCCATCCTTGGCTTCACCCACCAATGCTTTATCACCATCCTATTTCCCCTCCACGAGGATATGGGGGCCGTGACCAGTGGTGAAATGGATCTCCTTACCTGTGTCATCCAACAGGACTACATGGACCACCCCTACCTTACCTCCTCCTACTTCCATGCCATGTATACTAGCCATTAGGGAAACTTGAATGGTGGTTTTTATGCCACTCTCCTTTCCCACCACCTTGGGGTTTTTGAGCCTTATCTTCCCCATTGAGATATTAGGTTCCCCCAACGGATGGACTATATCATTCTAATTCGCATGGGATTGGTATAAATGTAGGGGGTGCATATGTATTTTCCAAGGCTCCACCCTGCCCACCTCTGGATCCTCCTGCACCTAATGACACACCTGATCCTCCTTCCCCACCCTCCAACTTCTCCACCCCACCCAACTTCTTCTTACCCTTCTTCTTCTATCCTACCTTCTTCTCTTTCCCCTACTACCCACCTACCCACACACCCTCGGTCGGTATCTCCCTTTCCCTCTACCTTGATATGATAAAGAATCACTTTCTTCATATCAACAGCCACCAAGACCACCTGGAGTAGATGTTGGGGTTTATTCGCCAGCATCTTGGAATTCCAATTCCCCTGCCACCTTCAACTACCACGGTTCCTATCCCTTCATTCGTATCTCCACAACCCTTTACAGTGTTGTCCATGGATTCCGTTCTCCTATCCACTATGGCCCCACCTACATCAACCACTGCTGCTAGTCCAGGGTGTATTTCAGGGTCTCATATTCTGAGTCCATCTCCTACGTCTCTTACGTCTACGACTTCTCTTCAGGGTGAAGATTCCGAGCCTCCATTTTCGACCACCCCTGCTACATCTCTTATTGCTGATTCTATAATGGATTATTCTTCTTCTGAGGCAACCCCTAGATTGGTTTTTGGACACAAGTTTTTAGTTATATATATATATATCTATTTTTAATATCTTGTGCATGTGTATGTTTTTTATTCTTGATGTGTTCTCTTTCTTCTTCCATCATAGTTAATCTGGAACGTTTTGGGCTGCAATATTACATCACATTCCATTTTTCATCACCTATAAATGGGGGTAGTATTCTTTTTTTCCATTTTATTATTTTCATTATTGGTTTACTTCATTCCTTACTTCCCCTTGTTTTGGTCCACTATTGTGTCCCCACCTAACCTTGTTCATCATTTTGGGCACTTGGTGGACCACATGCGATATTATGTATGAGGGCGTCTCTCGACCACTTTAGTCTTTGCGGTTTTCATCCTAGGAGACATCATTATTATAAGATATATTTTAAAATGTGAATACATTTTGGTTAACCATATTTTTAAATAATAATTCCGAAAGTGGGAAAAAAATTTAAACGTTGCATATCTATTTTGTTTCTTAAAGTAATTTGAAAATTATTACTGATATATTTTAAATTGAAACTTGTAATCCTTGAATAATTACATCGATTAGACTAATCAGTTATTTTCATGTCATGACCTGATTGTCCCATTAGTTTTTTTGCCACTCCTGAGAGGTATTCTAAGCCCTTTTTTCATATCCTTTCTAATACCCTCTTTCTTGAGAGATTCATAGAATATACATAACAACCATAATTTACAAGTTTTATTTTATAAACATGATGCATTTTTTAATTACATTAAAGTGGTTGAGTTATTAGATTATTTAAACCCCTTTATCATGATACCTACCCTACATTTTATCATCATGAAGCCCCTATAAACCATGGATATACTTTATATGAAGCAATATACAAGCCTATTTCCCTTCCCACCCTAATTATTTTTTGATTTTTCATGATTTTCCATTTGATATCAATAGAAGGGATTGGTGAAACATGGAATAATTTCGTGAATTATCATGAAATTAAGTATGGGGAGAGCCTCTACAACATTTGGGGAAAAATGGTTCAAAACTTTTATATGTGGATATTCTGAAAGGTTCACTTTTTATATTAAATAAAATATAGACAAAGGGACCATATACTCAATTTCTGTTGTGTGAACGATGCCTACCCAACTAAAGGAGATGGTGGCGATAAGATTATTTGATAATGATTATTGAGGATAATTATACATTGACATTAATTTCAAATATCATTCATTGTTACTTAAATAATTTATCCTCATTTTTCAAGCCTCAGAGTTATTATTAAATCTTTACCTACAAACTATTAGCCATTGAAACATCATAAACTTATTGAATAGCCCTCATGATTTTTTTAAGTAAAATTTCTTGAAGTAGAGAACTAGATTTCTTGCAAACCTATGGATAGAGTGTATATATATTTGATTGAGCATAACACTGATTAAAATAATCTTGAGTGCGAGTAAGTAATTTTTGAGGTAAATCGTCAACATCCATGCTTGTTTTTTAACGTTTGAAACATGTTTCAAAAGAGGATGAAAGTAGTTAATTGAATTATATATGAGGAATGATTAGAATATCTCCTGAATTAAAACTATATTGTATTTTTTTGGAATTTTCTCCTATAAATTATTACTTACATTATTTATTAACATAATACCTTCTTTTTAGAAGTTAGACTCTTTTAATTGGATGTTGAAATTTGCTTAAGGGAAAGCATATGACTACGTATAGGGGAGTTTGATGCACTCTATTTGTGTATAAATTTTCATATACATTATTGAAAATAAAAACATTTTTTCATTAAATACCTACTGCTTAGTGAAAAAATACTTTTATTTTGGTGAATTTGGTTCCTTTTCATGAGATTTATGGCCAAATATACAAAACATATGATTGTTGAGAAAAAATTTACAACTACAGAGCGTGTACTTATATACACGCAGTATACATTCATGGTCAGACACAGTTTGACTAGGACAAGTACATGACCAAGTAACCATAAGAAGATACATGCCGTGTTTATACTCCACAAGCCATGTATACCCTTCTTGAAGTAGTTGGTGTATGAGAAGTGTCGACACGCCCATGTGGAAACTAAAGGGTACATGTCGTGTTCCCCTGATACATGTCATGGATACATTTCTAGAAGCAGTTGGTGGCCAAAAAGTGAGACTACATGCTTTGTATGCAGGCGCTACACACCATGTATATCTACATACATGGAGGTGTTGTGTTCGACGTCAAAGATGGCGTGTTAGGACTCCTACTAGCAGAAAAAAAGGAAAAATGTGTTGAAAAAATCACACGATGCGTACTTTTTCTATACGTCGTGTAGTTATTTTTATAATAAATGGAGGAATTGGAATCCGGTTCAAAAGGGTTGTGTTGGGAGAGAAATTGTGGAGAAAAGGTTGATGGTCCAAAGGAGTGAGGCTCTTCCGCCGTACTACCTTTGTTCTTCCATCTACTAATTAATCATTACCTCCTCGAAGATCAAATCATGATCTGGTCAGGTATCAAGTGTTTTGTGTTTATCATTTTCAATATGTGTTACTAAACACTCAGTGTGTTGGGGTTGTGGGAAATGATGAGTTTTTATTTAAATTAAGTATCTATGATTGTGTTTGTTCTGTTAACCTCTTCATATTCTTCTTAAATAACATCATTTTATCACTAAGTATTTTGTACCACACCAAGGGCAGAATTTTTAGGGATTCAAAAGAAGAATAACGACGAATAATTTAATGACCATTGGAAGTATTCGTCGACACAAAATGGACTGAACCAAATACAGATATGTTATACACTAACTACTTGACCAAGGATTATGTTTCTTCAGATCAAAATATATGTTTACCAGACAAAGGAAACATTATTACAAATTCAACCCAGTGTGTTGGGTTATTATGAACAACATAATCTCATAAGTTATTGTATTTAATAATAAACTTCTAATAAATACATAACCCCAACACATTTCTATCTTTATTTTCATCAAAACCCAATTTATACGTATTTTAATTTTATTCCATTATGTAATTTTTTAAAAGAAACTTAAAACCAATTAGTCTTTTTTTCCAAACAATCAACAAAATTCAACAATAAATTCAGCAGAATTTGCTAAAATGAAAATACAAATGAGTATTAGAAAAATAAAATAAATTGTTAATTCCCTGTGGATCGACCCCTTACTGGTGCTATAATTTTTGGGGTAAAAATAATTTAGGACACTGATAATATACCTTCGGTTAAACGACTCCCTAGCTACCAAGAGGGTTGGGTCATGCCACGGACCGGGTCGTGCCATGGTCTGGGTCACGCCACAGGGTGGGCTGGACCTAAAGGGTTGGGCAGAGTCATCCCGAACCGAGTCGGCCCCGGTTGGTTCGGGCCAGGTCAGTCTAACAGATAGGGACCAACTTCATCCATATACATTCTTTCACCCATAAATTGAGCTACGAGAATTTGTTTGAAGAACTTTTTGCAAGTCCGGAAAACTTTGAGTGAGACGGTCCTTCAGGTAAACCCTACATGAGATTTAGATAATGATGGGGTATGGTTAGGATAGATCGAGCACGACTCCAACTGTTCCCTCAGGACTAAAAGGCCTATAACATACGGACCCGGTGTTTGATTGACGCACCATCTGTGGAATTTAGACCCCTATTACATAGCAGTCCTTTGGGATACTTCTTCGTGGTACATCATGGCAGATTTAGTATCGATCACTGGCTTGAGGAGTGGACCCTCCTGGAGACACAAATGATTAGTGTGGGAACCCCATAGCAAGTTGTGCCATTAGAAATGGATCCTTCGTGGGTCTGTGATTGCGGGTCCCACATGGATCTGCTCTAGGAATATATCTGGGACTAGTATTGGATTCTTCCTTAGTCTACTATACTAGGATAATGTGTGGGTCTAATTATGTACTACGATCCTGTGTGGGTCTGATGTTGTACTAGGATCCTGTGTGGTTCTGATGATGTACTAGGATCCTGTGTGGGTATGTTTTTTGAGATCCTTTTTGGGTCTGAGGATATATTATACTTCATGGGTCTGCCTCTTGACAGAGTAAGATGATTCTCTAGTTACATCTAATCATCTCTACTTGTGTACCTAAGATATACCTAGTGTAACAACCCGGGATTTTAGGAGAATTATTAATTTAAATTTCATTGATGTCTTGTGTTGTACGCATCACCCAAAATATATTGTTCTATACGAAACACCATATTAGCTTGTAGTTTACACAACACTAATCTTGGATCATGTTACACAAAATTTCAAGTTCGTTTGATAGAAGTTATTTTACGCAACATTTAGGGTGTATATATATTTATATTCAATGTAGAAATGAAATATGGTTGGATTCTATTATACCCAATAACAAATTATCATTCACTAAACTCAACCCCGACTTGGATTTCATTACACGCAACCACGAACTTCCACGATAGTGTGTGTTATACGCAATAACAAGTTTTACTAAACAAGATATTATTATAATATTATTATGAACAAGCTGTTATGAATAATAATACCCACTTTTTGAAATTTTATCAATTTTATCATTCAAAATGGACTTCAATTTTGGATTCAGAATATTGAAATTAGCCTATGGTGAATTTTTTGTATTTTTCAGAAAAAATAAATTTTGATGAATAGTGAAAACAATGTGTTACAATTTAAAAACCTTCTTCAAATTTAAATAATTATTTATTTTATTTAAATTTATTTAATGTCAAAATGGATACATAATACTTATATATGTTCAATTTAATTCATTTGAGTCATTTTATAATAATTTTAGACATATTAAAAAAAATTTGAACTTCTCACCGTCTTTTACCCACCTCCTATGAGAATTTGAAAATTTACATACCACTTAATACTATCGCTTCTGTGAGTGGAATTTAGAAAATCTGGGAGACACAGTTAATATCAAAGAGTAAAATGTGGTTCAATAAGATAAAAACAATATTTTATGAATAGTAATTTTTTACTTTTATTTACCACTATTAAAAGTAAATATGGTAATTTAGGGTACAATGAAATTATTAGTACCCTAACACATGTTATAATCCTATTGAATACGTTTTATTCGACCAAAAACAACATTAGGAATATAATATGACCATTTAGGTCCACTTGGATTAGATTAGGACATTTATTATTATTTTATTTAAAGAAGAGTTAAAATAGTTATAATAGACGTTTACTAACTAAAACATTTTTTATATAAGGTTATTCATAGGATAAATTCGACTATAAATATTAATTAAAAAGATAAAAATATTTCCTACGTAATGGTATTTTATTTATAATTTTTAGACATTAAATAATATAATTTATTTATGACACAATGATGATTCAGTAATTACCTTGTTAATTAAATATTAACATAATTGATGTTATAAATACCCAAATAAATGTAATTTTCGACATTTTATGAATTTAACTAATTGTATAGGTTAATATGACATGTTATTATTGATTTAAGTAAATGTTTTCGAATTAAACATCTTGTTATGAATTTCACAAAAATAAAATACCAAAATAGTGTCAAAATATACAAAAATTGTTTTTAAAAAAAATATTATATTATTAATTTTTATTTTGTTTATAAAAATCTAAGGTTAGGCCAAATGACTTAGATAATGATATATATATTAATATTTAACTACTTGGGGTTCTTTTGTCTTGTTATAGTATGTTTATTAACCATATTGTGTAAGAAAACAAAAAGACATGGTAAAAGTTAAATTATTTACCTTAGAGTCAAATCTAAATGATAAAGATAAAATAGTAACTTAATTTCTCTAAAACCTATTGGTTGAGAGGATTTCGACCCATACCCACCTTATATTCTAAATAAATCAATTTTAATCTATTAAAAACCTAATATGACTTTATTATAAAATAATATTTTAAGTTTTTCCAAAGGTGCCCCTCTCCTCCTTTATAAAAAAGGCACCCCTTCCCTCTTCTCTTCACACCCTTTTGAGCCTTGATGATCAGCCAAACCTTGCCCATATATCTTTTCCAATTCACTAGAAAAATTCGGCAGGTTATAGTCTTCTCAAAAGTCAAACTCTAATTCCTTGATAGGAAGTTTAAAGGAGGTGCGTTGAAGAAGAGGTAATCTCTTCTTCCAATTCTCTCAAGTTTCATTCTTCTTCTACTTCTTCTTCATTAGTTGTCTCATTATAAAGTAATATAATCATTATTACTTATATACTGATATTTTATTATAAATATGATACAACCCTATTACACCTTCTATCCATCCTGTGGAAAACGAAATCACCGCGCGTGTGTACATACAGAATACCGTCTCCATGTCGTGGTGTAATTTGTTTTCGACAACCACCTTACATGGATGGGTATAATGGTGTCAATAAATAACTATATATGATTATATTAATGTAATATTTATTCATAAATATTATACATACACTTCAATACAATTCCAAAATCATGATAATGATATCAACCCTCGTGCGTACGTATGGACTACCGTCTCCACAATGCATTGAGATTCATTCTTCATGTTAACCATTCATGAATTATTATAAAGTATATATATTGAATAATAATGAAATATATGACATTATAATGATAATGAATCTATTTATATATATATATATGTATTTCATCTACTTAATTCCATTAAATATGGAGACGAAAACAGTATTCATGCGTAGGTACGGCCTACCGTCTCCATGAACGGTGTATTTCATTCCATTTATCGATCTATCATATAAATGTATATGCTGAATTTATGTTATATATAAATCATATTTTACATTATAGAATTAATTAAATTCTGATATTAGTAATAATATCAAGAACAACATGTTGAAACACGTACAATAAATGAAACGATTTTACCCAACTCGTTGCTTTTACATTAAATTTATAAAAGAACGGGTAATATAATGTCATAAGTAAACTAGATATGATATCATAACAATTAATATTATTCTGTAATAAGTCAATGACATTATTAAAATCATTATACAGTATTTTCAAATAGATACGATGCATATCAGACATAAGGTATGAGATAATTTTTCCAATCTCATTTTTATTTGAGATTGTTTATTCGTAAGTATTTACTGGGATTATATTTATCATCCACGTCCCTTTTTTCTAAAAATGGTTTCATGAATGTTTAAAGTCTTTTTTAGCCATTTTTTTGACTTTTACTACAAGTTATGTAAGGAATATTTCTTTTTTTACCATATGAGGTACTTTTTGAATTTTTCGGCAAAAGTGCGAGAAGAATGTTTTTTTATCTTATACGGTATGAACAGATTTTTAGGGTTTCATAATGACTTTTTTTCATGAAATTTACTCTACAATATTTCATGTTTATTTTCAATAAAATCCATTTATTTTAAAATTTTGTGGCATTTTGTGAAAAGAAAGTTATTTTTTAGAAGAAAGGATATTTTCGCCAAGAATTCTTTTTAAGTGTTTTATCAAAACCATTTCCCATCAAAGATGTCATTATTTCATATGTGTATGTTTCAAGTATAATACCTCTATGATTTACATGGTTTCACATTTCTTATGATGAAATTATATCCATTTGTTTTATATGGATTATGTTATGATGGGATGATGTGTATGATTCCCATTTTTATTCTTTGGGTTATAATGAATGATTTATGTTTTTGTTGTCGAAAAAGTATGAATGATTTCATTATGAGATGGGTGGGACCTATATCTCCCTACAATGAATTCGGTAATGATTGTTACCTCAAGAGATAGACATGGCTGGAACGGTAAGTTAATCTAGTTCAGTGTTACAGTACTGGATCGAGGATTGAACTCGATTCAAAAAGGGACGTTGTCCACTAAGATGGTCTTGGCAGCAATGCCTTGGCTACTATGGAAATCATAACATGTGCTTAATGTTTTTCCACAATTACATGATTTATTCCCATGTTATTTTATTATGATTGATGTTCCATTATGATCTATGCCTTACGTACTGCAATGTTTTTTTTTCATTTCTCATGATTTTGATGTTTAAAAATTATGTTCATGTATTTAAGTTCAAATGTATATGGTTTGTTTTATTTTCTCCATTCTTACCCTTACTGTGCATTTTAAATCACCCTTTATATTTTTTCTTTTCCCCAGGATATAAAAAAAGGTTTTAGGTAGGAAAATAAAAGGGGATGATCTTTATGGGAGATGATGAATATCTTTAACCATGATTAGAATACTATGTTTCGAGTTTCCAAAGACACTAAACTACTATGGTCCTTGCGTGTTGGTTTTTGTTATTTATTTATGTATTCCATAAAAGTAATGTAATGTCCATGTATTTCAATATTTGGGACTCTACAGTTGTTATCATAGGAAAGGTGTAGTTATCCTTTGGAAACTAGGATGCGAAAACTTTTGTGAGATCCCTAGAGATATTTCTAAGGTATGTCTCAGGATGTCCCTAAGGTTAAGTATAAGTATAGGTTATAATCCTAGAATTACGGTAACGATATTAGAATTAAACCTAAGATGTTAGATATTGAAGGTAACCCCCTTTAATATGTTTTTTCCCTAGCATGACTTTTTCCTCTCAGACTATTCTTTTTGGGTTTTAGAATATGGCTGGAAATTGGAAGATTCCTGATAATGGAAGATATAATGGATAGTGGAATGATATTCTTCATGAGCAACCAAATGAAATTGGATCTGGAAGTCCAAACACAGTTATTATGCCTAATAAGCAATCTCATAATATGATATATAATCTCAACTTTGGTAAGTATCCTGACTCAGCTAATAAGAGAAAGATGGAGTTTCATGATGATCATAGAGGAATGAAAGGTCAATTCCCCCAATGTAAATCATGTGGGAAGAGGCATTAGGGAGAATGTTTCAAAGGAACTAGAAGATGCTTTGGGTGTGGAAAAGAAGGACACAAAGCCAGTAATTGTAATGGAAATGGTTCTGTTAACACCATGGCCAAGGATAATGGTTTTTCTAATACATCAACAATGGTTAAATGTTTTACATGTGGAATGTATTAGAATTATGCAAAGCAATGCCCTAAGGGAATATCTCATGAAGAGAATCAACATGGTTATATGGGTAGTATTTAAGTTGATTATGATGAAGATACTATAAATGATATATGAGATGAATGAAATGACGAAACTCAGTTAGTGGTTTAAAAAGGTAGATGAATGATTGTATGTTTATCATGATTTCGGTTGTATAGGTAATTTAAGGGTACTATGTAATAAAGACACATCTAAGGATTGTTACACTATTGTTTTTCCTAAAGTATTTAAATGTAAATTTTGAACGGTACTTGAAACCATGAAAGGTTAATTCATATATTTTTGGAAATTAGATAATATGCACATAATGAAGGGATTAAGAGATAATGAGATGTTTTATAGTATTGATGTGCCCATGGCTGATATAAATACATTGTGATATCATGGTTTGACTATATGAAATGATTGGGATTTTTGTATGTGGAAGGAGTTAACGTTTTATAGGATTCATGTTTTCACTATGGTTCAATGGGTATTTATTTTTCAAGAGAATACATGATTATGGTATTCACATGTTTGTAAATTGACCAACAAGATATATTGTATGATATATGGTGGATAAATGATGTTATTGACATTCTTGGTTGATGACATTTCTAGTAATCATTTTCATTGTACTATAAGATTGGACAGAAGTATTTTTGATAAGCTTAAAGGTTGGAATGGATTATGTTGGACATCCTATATAATTGTTTAATGCTAGAACTTCTTTCTATATTATTTATGGAATGTTATAATTATGTAGTTTTAGAAAAAGGGAAACCTGCAGGACAGGAGATAACCCATCGCGTCGATTAAGGCTGTGGGAATTGAACCCACAACTGAAGTGCGATAGGCCTTTATCGCATACCATTGGCCTACAAAAAGTCCCTGGTTAGTAGAAACTATTTTTATTTTATTAAGAGGTGTGATAGATGATATATAAGTCCATTGTTGGAATCATATACGATTAATCTCACCATAGATGGACTTATGTTTATTTAATAACTTATGCTAACCATTTTGTGATAGAAACAGATGGGATGACTTATCATTATATAGCATGATCTGCTAACACTTTAGGAATGAAAAATATATCTTCATTTCTTTAAATAGAGATATATTGTAAATTGTTCCTGGAATGACCAACAATGATATTACACTAAAATCAAGTAAGTATTTTTCCTTATGTAAACGTTCTTCAATGTTAACGAAATGATCTTGGAAACCAAAAATATTTTTCTAGTACTCTCATATCTCATGAATCAGATGGTACCTTAGATTACCACTAATTTATGGCTTTGTGATTGTTGTATTTTTCATAGTCATGTTCTCTACCACTATCCAACAGAACATGATAGTTATATTTTCCTTCCATATCCATATTTTCACCTATGTTCTCCTACGTGGAAACCCAGGGATAAGTTAATTTGGGTAACCGTTACGTTTCATACATTTGTTTTTAAAATTAAGATTTATTATTCCTTTTTACGATTTGTGTTTCTATTATAGAAAATTTCAAGTAGTAAACGATTTATAACCCCAACGAATTTAGAGGGAGAAATTTATTTCATGGGGAGTAGAATGTAACAACCGGAGATTTTATGAGAATTATTATTTTTAATTTCATTGATTTCTTGTGATGTATGCGAAAAAAAATTAGCTTGTTCTATATAGAACAACATATTAGCTTGCAGTATACACAACAGTAATCTTGGATCGTGTTACACAGAATTTGAATTTCGTTTGATAGAAGTTATTTTACGAAACATTGATTGTATATATATATATTCAATGTATAAATTAAATATGGTTGGATTCTATTATACACAAAAACAAATTAATCTTTCACTACACGCAACCCTGGCATGGAATTCATTACACACAACCGCAACCTTCCATAATAGTGTCTGTTATACGCAATACAAAGTTTCACTAAGCGATATATTATTATAATATTATTATGAACTAGCCGTTAGGAATAGTAATACCCACTTTTTGAATTTTAATAAATTTTATCATTCAAAATGGACTACATTTTTTGATTCAAAATATTGAAATTAGACTAGGTTAATGTTTTGGTATTTTTCTAAACACTTTCATTTTTTGATGAATAGTGAAAACACTAGGTTACTATTTAAAAACCGACTTTTTATTTAAATAATTATTTATTTTACATAAATTTATTTTAGGTCAAAGTTGATACATAATACCTATATAAGTTCAATTTAATTCATTTGAGTCATTTTATAATAATTTTATATATATTAAAATTTTATTGAACTTGTCACCGTCATTTACCCACCTCCTAGGAAAATTTTAATATTTACATAAAACATAATTTTACCGCTTTTATGAGTGGAATTTCGAAAATCCATGCGACACGGTTAATATCAAGGAGTAAAATGTGGTTCAATAAGATAAAAATGATTTTTGGTGAATAGTATGTTGTTACTTTTATTTACCACGGTAAAAAGTAAATAGATTAATTAATGGTAAAAATGATATTTTTATTACAATAACACATGTACTAATTTTATTGGATAAGTTTAATACAATAACAAAACAACCTCATGAATAAAATATGACCATTTAGGTCAACTTGGATTAGATTAGGACATTTATTATTATTTTATTTAAAGAAGAGTTAAAATAGATAAAATAGAAGTTTAATAAATAAACATTTTTAAAATCGGGTTATACATAAGATAAATTCGACTATAATTATTAATTGTAAAGATAAATATATTTCCTACCTAATGGAATTTTTTTTTTATTTTTAGACATTAAATAATGTAATTTATTTATGACACAATGATGATGTAATAATTACCTTATTAATGAAATATTAACATAATTGATGTTATAAATACCCACATAAATTTAATTTTAGACTTTTTATGAATTAAACCTATTTTATAGGTGAATATGACTTTTTATTATTGATTTAACTAACTTTTTTAGAATTAAACATGTTTTTGTGATTTTCACAAAAATCAAATACCAAATAGTGTTAAAATTGACAAAAAATAGTTTTTAAAACAAATATTATATTATTAATTATCATTTTATTCATAAAAATCTACGGATAGGCCAAATGACTTAGAAAATGATATATATATTAATAATTAACCACTTTGGGTTCTTTTGTCTTGTTATAGCATGTTTATTAACCATATATTGTAAGAAAACAAAATGACACAGAAAAAGATAAATTATTTAACTTATAGTTAAATCTAAATGATAAGGATAAAATAGTAACCTAAACTTCTCTAAAACCAATATGACGAGAGGATTTTGTCCCATCCCCACCTTAGCTTAGAAATAATTCAATTTGGAGGTATTAATAACTGAATATGTCTATATTATAAATTAATATTTTATGATTTTCCAAAGGTTCCCCTCTCCACCCTTATGAAAAGGGCACCCATTCCCTCTTCACTTAACACCCTTTTGCGCCATGAAGCTCTTCCAACCCCATCCCATTTCACTTATAAACATCCCTATAAACATTCTGGATGTTATTGTCTTCTCAAAAGACCAACTCTACTTCCTTATATGGAATCTTAAAGGTGGTGCGTCGAAGAAGAGGTAATCTCTTCTTCCGATTCTCTCAAGTTTCTTTCTTCTTCTACTTATTCTTCATTAGTTGTATAATTATTAATTAATAAAATAAGTATTACTTATATACTGATATGTTATTATAAATTTCAATTAACCATATTTCACCTTCTATCCATCCTACGGAAAACGAAATCACCGTGTGTGCGTACGTACGAAATACCGTCTCCACGCTATGGTGTAATCTGTTTTCGACCACCACCTTACATGGATGGGTATAATGGTGTAAATAAATAACTATATATGATTATTGTAAAGTGATATTGATTATGAAATATTATACATACACTTCAATAAAATTCCATTATCATGAGAATGATATCATCGCTTGTGCGTACGTACGGACTACCGTCTCCAAGACGCGATGGGATTCATTCTCCATGTTAACTATTCATGAATGATTATAATGTATATATAATGAATAATAATGAAATATATGACATAATATTGATACTGGATTTATGTATATATATATATATATATATATATATATTTCATATATTTAATTCCATTCTATAAGGAAACGAAAATAGCGTTCGTGCGTACGTACGACCTACTATCTCCATGAACAGTGTATTTCATTACATTTATCGATCTATCATATATATGTATATGATGAATTTATATTATATATAAATCATGTTTTACATTCTGTAATTAACTAAATTAGGATATAAGTAATAATATGAAGAACAAAAAGTCGAAACACGTACCATAAATGAAATGATTTTACCCAAATCATTGCTTTTACATCGAATTTACAAAAAAAACGGGTAATATATTGTCATAAGTAAACTATATATGATATAATCACAATGAATATGATTTTGTAATAAGTCAATGACATTATTTAAATCATTATATAGTAGGTTAGGATACATACGAATCATATCGAACATAAGGTTAGGGTCAATTTTTCCAATCTCGTTTTTATCCGAGATTGTTTATTCTTAAGTATTTACTGGGGTTATATTTATCATCCACGTCCCTGTTTTCTAAAAATGGTTTCATGTATGTTTAAAGTCATTTTTAACCATTTTTTTACTTTTACTACATGGTATGTAAGGAATCATTCTTTTATTACCATATGAGGTTCTTTTTTACTTTTTCTGCAAAAGTACAAGAAGCATGTTTTTTTAACTTATATAACATGAATGGATTTTTACATTTTCATAACGCCTTATTTTCATGAAGTTTACTCTACAATATTTCATAGTTATTTTCAATAAAATCCCTTTCTTTTAAAATTTCATGGCATTTTGTGAAAAGAAAATTATTTTTGAGATCAAAGGATATTTTCCTCAAGAATTCTTTTCAAGTGTTTTATCAAAACCATTTTTCATCTAAGATGACATTATTTCATATGTGAATGTTTCTAGTATAATATCTCTATGATTTACATGAAATAACTTTTCTTATGATTAAATGATATCCATTTGTCTTATATGGATTATGTAATGATGGGATGATGTTTATGAAACCAATTTTTATTCTTTGGGTAATGATGAATGAGTTATGTTTATGTTGTGGCACAAGTAAGAATGATTTCTCTCTGAGATTGGCGGGACCTATATATCCCTCCATTGCATTGGTTAAAGATTTATATCTCATGAGATAGACATGGCTTGAATGGTAAGTTAATCTGGTTCATTGTTACAAGACTGGAACAAGGAGTGAACGCGATTCAGAATGGGACTTTGTCCACTAAGATTGTCTTGGCAGCAATGCATGGGCTACTATGGAAATCATATCATGTGATCAATGTTTTTCAACAATTACATAGTTTATTCCCATGCTATTTTATGGTGGTTGATGTTCTATTATTATCAATTCCTTACGTACTTCATTTTTTTACGTCATTGCTCAATATTTTGATGTTTAAACATTATGTTCATGTTTTTTAGTTAAAATGTATATGGTTTGTTTTATTTTCTCTCTACATCCCCTTATTGATCATTTGATCTCATCCATTATATGTTTTTTTCCACAGGATATAAAGAAAGTTTTTAGGAAAGAAAACAAAAGGGGAAGATCATTATGGGAGATGTTGAAGATATTTCACCATGATTAAAAGATTATGTTCTGAGTTTCCAAAGACACTAAACTATTACGGTCCTTGCATGTTGGTTTTTCTTATGTATTTAAGTCTTCCACAAAAGTAATGTAATGTCCATTTACTTCATTCTTTGGGTCTCTACACCTGGTGTGAGATGAGTTTGTATCTGTTTCGTATGTTCTTTCTTGGTAATACCTTGGTGGTATTCTCCAGTGAAGCGTACCTGTGTGGTACTTACCTTCATGTTATTCCTTCCTTTGTAGAATAGTTGAGCACTGAGATTTAGATTCGGACCATGTGTTTCCTCATGATTGATATGGGCATACTTGTTAACTTAGGTATATGTATGGGCATATACTTAATTAGGGATGTGATTTTATTTCATACTGTTTGGTTTATCCAGTGTGGATTTTGTGAGACCTTGAGGTCTCGGGGTCCCTACTAGGTATCATAATACCCACCCATGCACGGATTATGCCCAAACCTTGTTGTGTTTGGTGTAGACGACAAACATCACTAACTGAGGAGGAGAGTTCCAGGACTTTATGTAGCTCGGAGGTGGAAATTATACGAGGCGTACAGTAGAGATGACCATTCAAGATCTGTACCTACGAGCTTTATGGTAAGCTCTCGAAGTGAAAGTTATGGATCTGGGAGGTTACTTTTCTTAGACATGTCATCTCAGGGGTTGGTGTTGTTGTGGATCAAGTAAATATTGAGGCAGTACTTTCTTGGGAGCCACCCAGAAGTGTGATGGAGGTACGGAGTTTCCTGGGATTTGGTGTATAATACCGGGAATTTGTACCAGATTTTTCCAGATTTGCCACACATTTATCAGTGTTGACGATGAAGGGGTAACCCTTCATGTGGACGGAGAGATGACAGAAAAGTTTTCAGGAGATGAGGCTGAGGATGAATAGTTCCCCATCTTAAGGCTACTAAAGGAGGGCATAGGGTATGTAGTCTAATACAACGCATTAGGGACAGGGCACAGATGCGTCTTGATGTAGGAGCGAGTGGTGATCACATATAGTTCTCGACAGCTGAGAAAACTTGAGAAGAACTACGCTACCCATGACCTGGAGATAGATGTTGTGGTCTTCGCCTTGAATATGTGGTGACTTTAATTGATGGGAGATCATTTTAAAGTCTACTCAGATATCAAGAGTCTCAGGTATATCTTCTCTCAGAAGGACATGAACACGAGACAACGACATTGTGATGAGTTCCACAGGGAATATGAATTTGAGATAGTCTACAATCTTGGGAAGGGGAATGTTGTAGCAGATGCAATAAGTAGGAGGTATGGTATACAACTGCTAATGGAGATGATGGGGTAGGTGGCTGATTTACAGATATCATTTGTCGATCGAGATGGAGTTGTTTTTCTTTAGTCTCTTATAGTCACTCCCCCAATCCATGAGTGAGTTAGGGAGGAACAATGCACGGAAACTGAAAGCGAGGCTCAACGTGCTCAGATATCCACAGGACATGCACCTTAAGGATTTTCTGAAGGAGGGGAGCAAGTCAACCTCTTCAAAGGACGTACCATGGTACCCGTGTCTCTTCAGGAGGAATTTTTTAGGGAGTTCCACACATCCCCTCTAGAGGTACATCCAAGAGTGGAAAAGATGTACCTAGATCTGTGATGATAGCACTGGTGGCTGGAAATGAAGAAACAAGTAGCAGAGTTTGTCTCTCGGTGCCTCACATGTCAGCAAGTGAAGGTGGAGTATCAGGTACCAGCAGGCTTGGTTCACCCTTTAGTGGTCCCATTGTGGATGTTGGATGGGATATCCATGGTCTTTATTACAGGACTTCCACGTACATCTAGAGGTCATGAATATATCTGGGTGATCGTCGACTTACTAACCAAATAGGCCCACTTCATACTGATCAAAGAGTATTATTCAGTATAGTTCTTGGGACTCCTCTATTTTAAGGATATTTTGATGCTACATGGAGTACCCTTGAATATTGTCTCCGAACATGATGCATGTTTTACATCCTGTTGATGGAAGGGGTTCTAGGAGGCTTTTAGGATGCAGCTTCGTTTGAGCACTGCCTTCTATCCCCAGACAGATGGCCTGACTTAGGGGATCATTCAGACCCTCGAGGACATGCTATGTGCTTGCGTCCTCGACATAAGTCACAGCTGAGAGGATTACATTCATTTGGTGTAGTTTTCATACAACATTAGCTATTACTCCACCATGGGGATGGAACATTTTGAGGCGTTGTATGTGCGACCATGCAGATTACCTTCGTGCTGGACAGACCCAAGGGAGTCAGCACTCATGGGACCAAAAATGGTACGGGCTACCACAAAAAAAGTGTAGATCATCCAGAAGCAGATGAAGACTTCACAGAGAAATAAAAAGTCTTATGTCGACAAGAAACATAGTCCTCTAGAGTTTGGGGATGGAGACCACGTCTTTCTAAGGGTATCACCTCGACGTGGTTTGTGGATATTTGACTGGGGCAGAATGTTATAATTGAAGTTCATCGGACCATTACAGGTCCTTAGTAGGGTTGGCGAGGTGTCTTACCATTTAGCTCTTCCACCACAGTTGCACCGGTTTCACGACGTCTTCCACGTTTTCTAGATGAGGACATACGCGCACGACACCTCTCATGTCATCGACCACGATGAGCTGGACATCTATAATGGGGCGACGTTTACAGAGGATCCAGTAGAGATTTTGGATTGACATGAGAGGATCATTCATGGGCAGTAGATACCTCTAGTACGTGTTCGTTGGTCGTACGGGAACCTCCAGGAGAGAACATGGGAGCGAGAGGCCCATATACGGGCTCAGTACCCCCACTTGTTCCCTTAGTTTGAGTTGTGGATTATAGGGATGCAAATCCCTAAGATGGAGAGAATGTAATGTCCCAAAATTTTCTATGTGGAATTGTTTGAATTATATGGAATATTAATAGACCTAAAAAATTTAGGGTTTGTGATTTTGAAGCCCGGTGTTCCTAGAATGAATTTCTGAACTTTTTTGGTTACGTTCAGTAAACATGTGAATCGGTTTTTTTAACTTTTAAAATAGTTCTTGGAATCAGAATTCAAGGGAATCATTGAATAAGTAGAGCCGGTATTCTCTTAAAGATAATTTTACCTCAACCCCAGTTGGTCATGGGTGAATGATAGTCTTTCACTTTTTTGTGGAAATAAAAATAAAATAAAATAATCTTCTATTTTATTTTTGATGAAACCTCCCATATTAAATTCAATGGACATGGGGACCACAAAGCTTAAAATCCCCATTTTGAAATTAATGGTGAGGACCACCCAAACCCCTCTTATTGGGGGGGGGGGGAACATCTCAACTCTCCATTAATTTATTCTCCCATTTAATTAAGCTAATTAATTGTGGCATCAAATTAAATTGTTAAACTTAATTTAATTTATATTGGATCCTCTATCCATTAAAATGATTGGTCAGAAAAGGAGTAGGGGATAACATGTGGAGGCACATTCTCGCATACAAAGAACACCTCGCAACGACGATCTTCTTCAATGAAGAACATGTCACCTCTAGCATGAGACGTCTACAACAACGATGAACTGATGTCCAACATTCTCTCCTATCCAACGTCAACAAAAATTATAGGTAGGAGTTTTGTTGATCATCGTTTTGTTCATTAAATTAATCCTATTGAACTTCCTACTACCAATCTAATGCAGAGGGTTTAGGCCAAATGAACATGGCCTGATTCCTCCGCTATTATTCATGGTTGTCATTTTCATCACGGTGGAGAAAAGTGGTGGCTACCACTCAGGCTTGCCACACGGAACCGGGGCAGAACGCATCCATGCCACCAGTAGAGGAAGAGATCATGCGAAGGCTTGAGGGCTGCTGCCTATTGCCGGTCGCAACGGTGGACAGTGGGTGGTCGGTGCCACGGCCGGCCACGGAAGCATGGGAGGCGCGACTGCGCATCGCCATCAGTGCAAATGGCCATGGTCCGCCTGGAAATGGTGAATAGAAGAAGGCGACTATTGGTCAGCCAGCCGCGTTGTGGTGGTGCCCGATGTGCCACCAGGAGGAATGGGGCCTGCCATTTCAGCCGGCTGAGTCGAACCAAGCGAGACCTGTAGGTCCCGCTTGCTGTTGGAGACCGAAAAGCTTCGGTCATTCGGTGTTTGATGATGGGGGGGGTGCGCAACTCCCCCCACCCCCGCATGTGTCTAGGATGGGCCACCTAGCAGGATGGGCTAGGACGACCCGAACCGGGTCGGTCTAATCCGGTCGGACCTGACCCAGACCAGTTTAAACCGTATACGTTCATTCGACCATAAATTGAGCTATGGGGGTCTGTTTGACGAACCTACTGTGGAACCAGAATCTTTGGAGAGAGATGGTCATTTTGGTATACCCCACATTAGATTTGAATAAAGATGGGTTATGGTCGAGATGGATTAGGCATGAATCCAATCGGTCCCCCAGGACTAAAAGGCCAATAACATACAGACCGAGTGTCCGATTGATGCACCGTCTGTTGTGTTGAGACAATATTACATTTTAGTACATTGTGACACTTCTTCGTGAGGCTTCTTGGATGTTGTAGTATCTACCAGTGGCATTAGGAGAGGACCCTCCCAGAGACAAGAAGGCTTATTGCGGGAACCATGTAGCTTTCTGTGACATGAGAAAGGGATCCTTTGTGGGTCTATGATTGAGGGTACCACATGGATGCACTCTAGGAATCCATGCGGTACTACTCTTGGATATTTCATGGGTCTATTGTACTAGGATCTTGTGTGCGTCTGATGTTATACTAGGATCATGTGAGGGTCTGATGCTGTAATGGGATCTTGTGTGGGTCTGATAAAATGCTAGGATCATGTGCGGGTGTCTACTTTGGGATCCTTTGTGGGTATGATGATGTACTAGGATCGATGATTCAGTAGTTATATCTAATCATCTCTACTACTATAACTATGATATACCTAGTGTGAGCTGAGTCTATACATGTGTGGTACTTTCTTTCGTGGTACTACCATGGTGGTGTTCTTTTGTGTGGCGTACATGTGTTGTACTTACCTTCATGGTATTCCTTCCTATATTGAACAGTTGATCTTTGGGATTTTGAGTCGGACTGTGTGTTTCCTCATGATTGAGATTGGTATAATTGATAACATACATATATGTATGGGAATATAACTAAGTAGGGTTGTTAGTTGATTTCATGTTGTGGGGTTTATCCTTTTTGGATTTTGTTATACCTTGAGGGTCTCAGGGTCCCTACTGAGTATCGTCATACTCACCCCTACACGGGATATGCTTGCACCATGTTGTGTTTGGTGTAGATGACAGACAATGGTGACTAAGTATGGGAGTACCAGGAGTGGACGTGGCTCAGAGGTGTACATTAAAAGAGGCATACCGCAGAGATGACCAATCTAGAGTTGTACCTACCCTTAAGGAATTATTTTTAGCGGGTGTTAATATGAGCTATTTCAGTATTCTTGTGATTTTCAATTTCTAATGGGGCTTGAAATTTGGCCCCTTTTACATACTGTACTCACTCTATTTACTATTCTGTTTACTCGTGTTCGTATCTTGTTGTGTGCATGGTTGAATGTGTTTATACGTTATAGAGGAAATGCCATCCCAGTTTTAGGGAATAAATCATTCGGTGCCAGTCGCTAGCCTGAGGCCTAAGGAAGGTGGGCTTGGGGTAGTCATGGTACAGGCCCCGGGGGATGGGTCGTGACATCAAAACTATTGAAAACCACTTTGACATTCCTATAATATTACAACTTACTTAAAACTGTATGGGATTACCACAAGACATACATAAAAAATGGGTGAGCTATATAGCTCAGAAATAGTAATAAAACTGGAATAATATGAATATAAATAAAAATGATAAAATAAATATTCATATTAATGGGTCATAAAAGGAGTAGGGATCATAAACCTGAACAAAAATTTATGATATAGCATGATAATCATAATAGAAACATGGAAAATGTAGGGATAACATAAAACACTTCAATTTAAATATAGGTTAAGAACAAGTACTAATAAATCTTGATAGAAAATGTCCAATAATGGAATCATGATCAATCCATATCCCAACATGACATTTCATTAATGTAAAAATTACTCCATGAATTCGATACCTATATAATTTTGGGAACACCAGTCACATTAATTTATTTTTCATGATTATGTGTGCCACATAGATCATACAACATGGATACATTCATTAAAAAATATTATTACACAATCATGGAGTGCAGAAAAAATACATGTATATACAAATTAAATTAATTATAAATGTATAAGGGTAAATACCCCTGATAGAAAATTGGTACAATTGATTTGGAATTGAAATCATGGTGATATTTGTCTAAAAAAATGTTGTCACACGAAAATAAATAAAATGGGTTGATGTGAGAAAAATGTTTATCTAATTGTTTGTAAATAATTTGGGTAGTAATCTGAAAATGTAAAAACTTACACCAACATTAAGAAATTAAAATAGAGGGTATAAGATATTTAAAAAACTATGGTAATGAAATGAAGGAGAGGATCTCTTACTTGAGTGTATTACTCAAAATGATTTGGATGAACTAATTTATAGATTTCGGGTGACTTGTGATGATTCATTTTAGTTAGGGAATAGTAGGGACATGATCCTAGTATTTTGGGTGAAGATAAATGAGAGGTCGGGTGGGTTTATATACGAAAATAATGGGGAATTCATTATCATTTCCCATGCTTAGGATTTTGGACTCTATATAATTAAATAACCAAAACCAAAACATTACCCTTGTTTATGCTTATTTAATCTTCAAAATCGAAGTTATTTTCATCAATTTATATGGACAATGGCTGAACATAATAAAAAAATACCCTTTATTATGAGGAAGTGGGTCATTTTCTAAAAGAAATCATTTTCAAACCTTAAAATAAATTATGGGTTCAGAGGAATCATAAAGGCATCATAAAAATATTGAAATCGACATAAAATAATATTATTTTAATGGGTAACATATATATGGTCTTGGATACACATTGTAGTATTTTTTAGATAATATTTGTGTTATTATGAGGTCATAAAAATCACCAAATATTTATATAGTATTTAATGTTTTCCCGAAAACATGACAATCTTGAAAAAAATATGAAACATTCAATGTTGGATTTTTTTGATGTGTTGTTTGAAAAAATAATATTAATTTATATAAATAACTTTCTAAATATTTTAAATTTCACATTAAAAATATGACTATATTTTTTGTGAAATGTTGGTTTTTTTGATAATTAATGCTTTTGATCTCTTATAACAATTACATTTGACATCATAAAAACTAATTAATCATTAATATTATATAATATATTTATTTATAATATATTATTAAAAAATTATTTACCACAAAAAATCATTAATTCATCAAAATAAATTCATTAAATGAATTTTAATATAATACCAAAATATTTTTTTTCGTATTTGATCAAAATCAAAATAATTTACAAAGCATCAATAATTGGAAGAAAATATATTAATTATTCAATAAAAAATAATTTACAAAATCATATTTCTAGTGTATTGATACATATCCCTTTAATACACCAAATCACTCTCTATGGGTAAGGAACAAAATGGTTAGAATTTCATGGGGTATATCAATATACATGGTTTGGGTCATGATCTCGATGAGATTGTTCTTCTGCCATAAACAGTTTCAATCATTCTTAAGTTATTACATCATAGCTTGGGCCTAAACAAGGTAAAATCCCAACAACTCTATATCCCTTGGATGCTCAGATAAAATTGATTTACAAGGTACGATACTACTAGAGGAGTCCATCACTTCCTTTTTCTATGTAAATTGGATTTGATAAAACCCTATATTTTTACGAATCATGTTATTAATATTCAAAGCCTATATCATCAATGGTAATGATTCTAAATATTATTTTAAATTTAATATAATTAAATAATAAAAATGTTCTGGATTGGGTTTTTTATAACCATATTACATAATAAGGCATTTAATTAATTTAGAAAATCGATTTTATTTATAACTTTTCTGGCTATTAAACGTACAACATTTGATTATATTTAATCATAATATGTGGGTTATATTGATGTTTTGGAGAAGTATCATGTAATCTCATGATATGATGATCTATTAAAGTACTTTTTAACTCCCATAGATAGCTGGAAATTCTGAGTGTTTCATTAAATCCCTAAAGGTTGTCCTATGATATAATTTTCTATATTTAAAATGTTCTTGGGATAAAAACCATACTATTATGAAATTATCCTATAACAATATATTTTAGATGATAATTTTGATTGATCCTTATGAAACCCATTATGTAATGAAGTAAATAAATAGAATATGTTTGGATAATGTTAGGGAAATAATTATTTTTGGTCCTGAGCCTACTAATGAAATGGTATATAAAGATAGATTTATTCAGCATCACATCATGGTAGCCTAGAGTTAACAAAAGAGTTATATTGAAAATCATAAATAAAATCAATAATTTATAGATAGATAAATTTTATAATGATGAATTTATTCATGGAAGAAAGTTATAATATTTTGAGATAATGGTAATATGTGCCCCTAGTATATTACCCCCTTCATGACTCTTGATCAAGTAAGGATATGTGTTGGTGGTTCCGCCAAACCTCTCCTAGTTTCATGATTATTTCCATGTATATCTCCGGAATAAGTACTTTCCCGATATATCAGAAGTACTAAACTCAAAGGATTTATTGGTAGATCATGATATTTCCTTTTAAGAATTTTGGGTATAAATCTTGCATTATAAGGATAATATTCAATGGAATAAGACTACCCACCATGTTAATGTTCTTTAGAAGAATAAAAATCCAAGGAAGAGACAAAGGATATTAGGAGTGTGATAACATGGAGATATATTCCTTTTATATATTAAAGTGGTCTAATTTCAAGTGAAATTTTAATTTTTTGGGAGATAAAATTTTACAACAAAATATTATATTTGTATTACATTCAAAATATACATTCAGTTTCAGATAACATGGTTTCCACAAATATATAAGCCTAAATGAACATGGGATATAATATATTTTTATATATTAGTGATCAAATCATTGGGTATGATGATTTTTAATTAAATAATGAAATATATTATGAAATATTTTTAGAAATTAAAATTTATTAATTAATTCATAATAAATAATCATGGGATTTTGGATAAAATCATATATTAATGAATATACATACTTTTCAAAAAATATGTGTTTTTAAAATTTTATGTCTACAAAAGATATTTTTGAATTTTGAGAAATATATTAATTAAATATATTTATCATTTTTTTTAAATTAATAATAACCCATATATTAGTTATCTAATTATTAAAAATGATGATAAAATAAATTTAATGTTAATGTATTAAATATTTTGAAATTAATTTTTTATATATGAAAATTTTGGTTATCTAAATATATTAAAAATTATTATTGAATATTTTTTTAAACTAAATTTCTATATTTTATATCTAATAAATATCTTAATATTGAATTTATTGTTTTTACTAGAAGCTTAATGAATGTAAATATTATTTTATGCTTAAAATGATTTTATAAAAAATAAGATTTTAGTGGAAATTTAGAAATTATTTTTAAATTATTCATTAAATTTTATTAAAATTGATTTTTATAAATTGGATTCATGATTTTGAATCTATATTTACAAATTTTTTTACACTGTCACATTCTGTTTTTTATAATGAATAACAAAAACTAAAAAAATTTAATCTATGTGTGTGGATAAAAAAAGATTATTGAGGATAAAACTCAGAGACAATGGTAAAATTCCGACACAAACATGTCCAATTATTATTTATGAATATATTTATACCCTATCAGAGCCTAAAATATAATTATTTTTCATTCGAATTGTATATAACATGAAAATGATCGTATATTATTTACATATATTTTTACATTTCATGTCTGTCCTCACCCTCACATATAAAAAGGAACCACCAACACCTCCCTAATTCTTGGATTTTAAACATTATAGATTGAAAAATACAAAATCAAGTACCTTATGATATTCTAGTTCATCATCATAGAGTTCCAAGTATTCTTCTAAATTGAATATTTCAATGCCTGAGGTAAAATACAAATGATGTCTCTCAAAGAAGTGATATAAATTATAACTAATCTATTTTAATTTAATTTCAAATTACACCTTCTATAAACATGTTTTTAGCATCATAAATTGATGAATACAATATCATAAATATAATTATATATTATTATAATTATGGGAAAATCATTTTCCACCTTCTTTATTTCATATTTGAAATGATTGTATTCTGGTGCGTATAAGTGGACTAGAACTTCCACATAGTGATAAAATTCACTTTCCATAAAAAAATTACATGTACGTTTATAATGATGGATATAACAACATTATTTTTTAATTAGTATATAATTATTAATCGATAAAATTATAATATTATTTACATTTCTATCATTATTTTCATAAGAAAATGAAAACATAAAATATGTGTATGTACAGAATATTGTCTCCATTAATGATGTAATTTGTTTTTTTGTCAATAACTTGTATGGGATATTATAAATATGAATATAATGAATATATAGGATATTAATATTAGTATTAAAATTATTTAATTTTTTTAATTTTGATCACGATGAATGTATTAGTACTTCCAAACCGAAATTAGCATGAAAATAGAAATAGGTAACATGTGGAGAAGAGAATTTTAATAACAATTTATTAATTAATGGATTTTGAAAGGTTAAAAGTACATAATATATGATATTATAAGTATGTATAATATTATTATATAAATATATATATTATTTAGATATATAATATAATATACTGGATCGCTTATGATGTTAGTCTAAATTGAAGAATGGTTGTATGTCACAATCTCACTTTTTACTAGGATTATTATGATTAAATTTTGGTTGAAAAACTAATATGACATTTCTTTTAAAAAATTATTTATTTCCTAATCACTGGTATATATATTGACATTACAGGTTTTCATCCCATATTCTCTATTCAAGAACATAAGAATCCAAAAATTTCTTTTATGGATACCAGACATTATTTCAATCATGGGTCATGAAATTTATTCTTTTATATCCATATTTTATACAAATTAGTTTCAAGAATGTTTTTACCATTACCTAATGAATCTTTAAATTTATTTTTTAGTTTATTTTCTTTCTATTTTTTATCTAGAATTTCTATTCTTATAATTTTTCTATTGAGGATCTTTTTAATAATGATTTAAACAAAATAATTATTACAACATTATGCACTTGAATTAATTTTCTTGATTTCCTGACAACAATAATAATTGATGTTTATGGAAATAAAATTTCGGGTAAATTTCATGCAATATATTTTAATATTTTTTGGGAAATTTTTATATTGTAAATATGTTAATTAAAAATGTAGATGGAGTTTTCCTCATGAAATATTTTGATGATCGTTTCATGACAACTTTCATTTATAATAACATCATTTGATGTTAAATTTTCTTCATTGGGGATATGATCCTATGATGAATTAATTATTCATTATCTATATGGATTATGATTTTGTTACTAAAATATTAAAGAGTATGATTCTATTTTCAATGTTATAAGTTGTGATGAAATGATATGTATTCTCATGATCTTATAACATAAATATGAATGTATTGTGCTTTTGAGATGGGTGGGTGCATTATATTCCTTAATAATAGTAGGTAATGAATATTGATTTATGAACTAAAAGGTTAAACAAGTGGTTATCATAGCTAAAAAGTGGTTACATGGGTGGTTATCTCAATCCTAATGCTGGTATATTGTGTATTTTCCCCAGAAAACATGTGATGAATGTCTTGTGGGTAGCATGAAATACTATTTCTATGAGTATTGTTATACCAAAAATTACGAAACGTTTTTTGGACATGATATTATGATAATTTTATGCTCTAATGACTCATGTTATTTTTTTCAATTATGATCCTAATCTAGTGAAATTCCAACCATTATTCCATGATAGATGATTTTGATATATGAATTTATGTGTATTTTTTTCAAATTATAAGATCATGTTCTCATTTAAATTTTTTGAAGTTATACATAAATTACTATTTATATCATCCATATTTTCTCTTATATAGAATCTGATCCCACCCTTTATTATGATTCAATTTTTCCACAAGAAATGATAGATGTTTGTATGTATGATATGCTGAAAAAAGAATCATTGTTCTTAAGGAATTAGTTTGAGATGATGTAGATTTTATATGTATCAGTTACTTATATATAAAAGTTCCCAAAGACACCAGACCATTATGATTCTATAATGAATCAAAAATATTAGAAATTCACATTTATATGATAACAAGTGCTAATTACGTATAAAATGCTTAGGTCCCCATACAGCAGCTTGGCGACATTCGGTACATTTACTAATAATATTTAAATAGTATATTAAACATATTTTAAATATAGTAATATGTATAAATAATTATATCAAATACAATAAATATATATACAGATAAATATTCCATGAAATAATAAATTTATTTAGTCTTATACTCATCATAAATGGCTGGTCATGGTTTAAAACATAGGATAACATTTTCTCTTATAATGATCACTTCATGGATCAAGGTTTATTATTCCTGTGAGAAATTTGGTAGTATTGGTGTATTTAAAAATGGTGATCAATATATTGATATACCAACACCTATGGGTATATATGATGGTTATGACATTTGGATGTATGGATTGAACCATAAGGATACATCCTACATATCTTTTTGAAGTAGGAATGAAATCTCACATAGCACAAGTAAAATATTTAAATCCTATGTGGCATGATTACCCCATATTGATTAAAACAATAACGTAATGATGCTTAGATCATGAAATAATAAAACAAATGATATTGTGTTGGTCTTGTATATTAGTGTTTCAATGTTTAGTTCAATCAGGGAGTTGAAAATGGAGATGTTTGGTTATGGGACCTACTATAGTGACACACACTTAATATACATTGAAATTGCATCATTCTTCCATAATAATTAATAAATTAAAAAAATAGACACCCAATGACTGTAATAGTGTAGTATATTTGGAAATATGGAATAATAAACACTTGTGCATAAGTGAGAAATATAATCTCCCAATATATTCTTCATGGATATGAAACATCCTAGAGACATCATACATAATAAATATCTTCATAACTGGGGTATTGGAATCTTATGAAAGGGTGAGATTTGATTCTCATTAAGGGTAAACATGGGATATATATATAAGAATAATGAAGAGCATAAGGGTATGATCACATGATCATGAAAATAGAATATCATACCCTGCATTTCCAAGATCATAAAAAAGAATAATGGAATAAATAGTTTTAGTTCATAAGCATTGAATCATAAGGGAATCATGATAATAATCCATGAAAAAATAAAATTGAAATAAAATATTGAATTGTGGAAGAGAAATAAGAATATACAATTATTTACATATTAGTTATGGCATAACATATATGGTCATCTTACTGTAATGGGTACACTCGAAAAATAATCTTGGTAGTAATGGTTTACTCCCATAACCATATTTTTAGTCTTGGTTCACCCATAAGACAATCATAGAATACATAGTGATTTAAAAAACCAATTTTATTCTCCATTCTACCCATTTTTGACTCAATAGCTATAAATAATTACCTAATTCATTAAATATAGGTCCCACCTATTTTTTATTTAAATCATACACATGTTTACCAAAAGATCATAATAAATTATGTCATAACCCATGAAATGAAATTGGTATCATAAAAATTAAATAATATATTAACCAAGGGATAAATAGATAGGTTTCATATTCATTTAAAAAAAGAATAACCCATGAAAAGTATCAGGTCTCATAAGAATATAACCCCTTAAATAGAAACATGTTTTATAAACATCATGCCATCAAATAATGAACCATTGAGAGTGAGAATGTGAATGTAGATTGTTGTTCATTTCCCAAGATATAATTTCTAGAAAAAATGGATGTGATCTTCAATGTTATATAATTATGAAATATCCTTTAGAAACAAAGAATACTGAAAACATGCTTTCTTCTTTAAAAAATTAACATTAAATCATAAAACATAATTCCAAATTCTGTTCCTTGAAAATATATTTGATAAATTAAAAAGGAATATTTTGAAACAATAAAAACATATAAAACCATTTATAATTGAAAAAAATCTTTAAATATCATTTATAAAATATTTTATATTTTTAATAATATTCATTTTCAACTAAAAAGAGATATAAGTCCATATTTTCACAAAAAAACATTTTCTTAATATTCATAACTAACTATGATTGGGGAGACTGTACTAATATTTTATGTATTTATTAATATCCACAATGGAATAAATTTCATCTATTTTCTTGAGATTTTTATCATATTATTTCATCAATTTAATCTTCATCCTTAATAATCCCAATATAGGTTGACATTATTTCGATAAACTCTTCCCACTTAGTCAGATTGAACCATACTCCCCATGTAACAAAATGAAATTAAATGAATCATGAAATTATATTATATTAAGGAGATTAATGATATAACCTTTGAAACAAAATTATATACATATCATAAAATAATATCAATTTATAACAAAACATGTGTCTCAACGAAGTAAAATTGAGACAAAACCACCTTACTGAAATGGTAACTTTTAAGCCGTAAAACCACATGAAATATATATAATAAAATGTAAATGTAAATAAATAAAAGTAATATATAACTATAACTGAATAAATTCTTGGGACGTATTTATACAATTCAAACGAAATGATTTTTGAATATGGCATTAGTCTCACAAAAATAAAAGTGAGATGAAAAAGACCTTACCTTCTATCTTCACTCATATGTGCTCATTAAAAATCATGTATAATAATTTTATGTTTATTTTAATTAACTCATAGAAAAATATTCATATATATAATACCATATATTATTTACTTTTCACAATATATTACCCTTTCAATAATAAATAAATGTTAATGTTATGTTTTGGGTGATAATAGCAATGTTTTTCGAACATGTTTTGAATTTTTATTTTTAGTCCTCTTAATTATATCATGATTTCATTATATCAATAATTTAAACCATGATATAAATTTAATATATAGTACATGTATATGTGTTTATAATATTAAATAAAATAATTCAAAAAATAAAATAGAATATATTGTTCATGGAGACGGTTGGGCGAAGGTACACATGAACATCATTTCAATTTTCTTGGTGTATTGAAAGAAAGTATGAAATTTAAATATATATGTATATATATATATATTAGAATTATAACATAATATATATCATATACTTTCACTCAAACCATCATTAATACATTTTATGTAAAGTGTGAACTCTTCAGATCATTTTGAGGAGGCAATAGTCCACACATCCACAAACAAGGTTATTATAAATAACAAAACTGGAAACAATAAAGGTATGTTTTATATAAAAACTCAAAAATAATATTTAAATCATAAATATAATATATATCATATAATAATTTTATTTTCATCATATTTTCGTACCATAATTGGTGGAAAAGTTTAAAATGACTCACATCGTTCCACTATGTGATAGTCCACTATACACATGAAAGGTACGAGTATTACCCATTTGTTGTATGTTTTTGTGAGTTTTGGAAGAAACCTCATAAAAAACACCTTATTTTATTGATGATAATGTGGTTATTTTATAATCATGTAATGAGAAGATTTAATATGGTGAAGAAATAAAGTAAAATAAAAGTGCTTGTGGAAGGGTGTTAAATTTTTGCTCGGTAACTCTTCATGGTATCGAACAAAGTTCATCTTTTGTAAGATTTTTGAATGATTTTATGCGTGTAGGATGATTGTGGGGAATTTGGGAGGATATTCTGGAATGGTTTTTATAGTAGAGTAGGTGTGGAATTCATAAAAATATACAAAGATAAAAACTAATGAGAGGAATCCCTTACATCATGTTACTCCAAAAATATCCAAAATCCAAGAAAATTGTATAATTGAAAGAAAAATTCCATGAAATGTAATTTTGGACTTTTTTTAGGTCACATGGAACCTTAAATTAATGGTTAACCATTATGAAAACTAATTTCACCTTAATCACTGCAATTAATTTTAATTACATTCACTGATTTTTTTGAAAAAATGATATTTTTACGATATTCAACCATATAAATAATAGAGAATGAAAATATAGAATAAATTTGGTAAAATTAATATAAAATAAGTGGAAGAAATTTATTTACAATTAATCCAATTGATGGGGTGAGACGATGAGTTTTTAATGTGAAAGGGTCCAGTAGTTTGAAATTTTTATATCAACATTCAATGTGACGTTCATTAAAAGAAAAATACATTTTATTAATAGTTGTAAAATTTATCTAATTTCATGATAAAATTAAACAGAAATATAATCTACCCATATAATGTTTTAGCTAAAAAGATGATTTGTATTAAAATTTAATATTTTTAACTATTAATCCAAAAATGTCTGTTTTTAGAAGAAAAAAATAATCCTAAGAAAATGTTTAATTTATGAATTAAAATTGATTTCTATTATATCAAATTAATTTTCTAAAACTCTATAATAATAATCTTGTTTTTTTTCATAGAAAGGAAAAAAAGAAGTTCTTTTAAGATAATGGTTTATTAAACATGTAATGAATAACAAAAAATTATATGTTTCATTGTCAATTTGTTTTATTTATATGAAACCATTATAAATAATATTGATAAAAAATTTATTACTATTCATATTAGTAGGATCATTGACAGTGTTACGACTATCTTGTTTATATATTTATAATACTAAAATGTTGTTTTAATGAAACTGAGTGTTGCATGTAATGAAATCAAAGCTAGTTCTGTATGTAAAAAATTATTAAATTGGTGTAGCTTATTATATATGTCTTAAATATTGTAGTGTGTAACAAAAGAAATCAAATTAAATAACATTATTTAAAAAATTCATAAAAATAAGGGGTGTTAAATTCTACACTCCTAAAAATAAATTACGAACTCAATTTTTTTGTTATGATATAAAAAATGAAGATGTTTTTTCAATACTATATCCTTAATTTATCACATATATTCCAATAACTAGTGGTATCTGCAAAAAAATTTAACGGATCATTATTTTTACTTCAATGAACATTCTCTATATAATCTATTATTTCAACTGGTTGATACTATTAAAAAAGATCATCCTTTACCTGTATGAACATCGAGTTTAGTATGTATGTTGGGACAAGTATGTACTTTATCTGGAGAAATAAATGGACCACATCATGTACTTCAGACTTATTTAGTTTAGGTTCCATGTTATAGTATACTCTCCCAATACAACCAAAAATTTCAACTTAACTACTAAACCTATGGCTTAGATTCCATTTATCCAAAATATCATTACCTTCCTTTAGAGAGGGATTCAAAGGAACCCATTATAATTAAATTAAAAATCTAGTTCACATCGATGGTAATCATCATATGTATTATAAAAACTTTTACCTTACTTAATATGATGACGAATAACTCTATCGTTCTCTACAATCTCTTCATCAATCTCAGGTCTCAATAACATTCATTCTCTAAAATCCCCACTGCATGTTGGTGCATAAATGTATTCCAATAGAGGGCTTCATATGGTTCCATATTAATTCATGTGTTAAAATAATTTTTTTTATAAAAATAAACCCAATGAAGGTGTTGATCTCAACAACCTTTGAAATTAGTGAACTAGATATCATCATATAATATTTGGATTGAGTTGATCTTTGAGACTAACCACCCATATGAGGATGATCCACAATACTGAAAGATAATTTTGTACCATGTGATTTATGAATACTTAAGTAGAAAATTGTGGTAATCCTTGGTTCCTTGTCAGATATAGTAGAATGGGATACTACATGAAACCATACCCCATCCTTAATGTATAACATCCCAACATGGTCCATTGATAAAGCTTCTCTGATAGAGATGAAGTGTCCTCACTTAATAAGGTGATCGAACACCACCCATATAACATTAAACCCTTTATAGGTTTTGGGAATTCCGATGACAAATTACAAAGTGATTCTCTCCCATTTCCATTCTTGTATGGGTAATTGGTGTAATATCCCATTAGTCTTTTTCTATTAATCTATAACATTCATTCATATAAATCACCGAGATACCAAATCTTCAATATATCCTTTCAGTCCATCCATCTAGAAACATTCCTTCAAATATCTAAACATATTATTACATCCATGATCAATACACAATAAATAACTATGAGAATCCACTAATATATACTTGTTAATATCCATCATGTATGGAACACTACAATATTTTTGAATATTAACATTTAATTTGGATCAATTTCAATCTCCTGAACATTTATATCCATCTTTTATAGTTCAATATTTCCCCTATACTCCTTTTAAATCTGTACAGTAATAGAGGGTGGAACATTCAATTGTGCCTGATAATATATATCCCCTTCCATAAATATTAACAGATCCATCCTTTCCAAGTCTAGAAAAAATGGTCGTTTTTGGATCCTCAACATGGACAAGCTAGAATGATCCTCTTGACTCAATGAATCTACCACCTTGCTCGCTTTCCAAGAGTCGTATTGTATTTTTGATTCATACTATTTTTTCATCATTAAACATATTATATGTTAAATGATCAACAAATTTTTTATGAATATATATTTCAAAATTTTAGTATTGTTATATATATAATACTTTTCTCTATAAATATAATGCATCAATATCATTAAAAAATATTACCACAGCTAACTCCAAATCATGAGTTTGGTAATTTTGATCATGAGTCATCAAATGTTTTTAGGGATAGGTTATTACTATGTTATTCAACATAATAACACATCCCATTCCTATATTGGTTGAATCACTATAAATTACAAAACCCATATCAAATATAGGGTAATTTAAACACATGTACACAAACTAAAATTCTCCGAAGTTCCTTGAAATTTTCCTCACATTCAACTGTCAAGAAGAACATGGAACCTATACAAGTTAAAATGGTTAGAGGAATTTTTTATTTGTGATTAATTATTTAAAAACAATCAATATTATCCATATATTCCAAAAACATTACTAATCATAGTCACTATGGTTGGTCAAGAACAATATTTAATTACCTTTCTCTTGTAGGGATCTAATTTCATACAATCTCTTGAGATTATATACCCAAACAATTTATCCTTTAACATCCAAATTCCACAATTTTTAAACCTTTTATATAGTTTCTTCTTATTTAGGTTCTTTAGTTAAATTTTTCAAGTGTTCTTCATTCAATTTCTTTCTCATCAAAGAGATAAGTAAATAACTTATAATTTCTACCGCAAACTGCTCTAGAAAATCTCTAATGTCTATATAGTTAAAACCCATGATGGTATCAAATAGATTTGTAAGACCAAAATGAACCCCAATATATTCATAGATTCTATACCATTAATGGAATTCCTTATTTCAGATATACTCCTTATTGACCCTCAATTGATGATATCCAGAAAAATAGATAATATTTGAAAAGTATTGAGCTCGTTTCAGTTGATCAAAAAAGTCATTAATATAGGGAAGATGATACTATTAGTTGTTTTTAATCATGTTCAACCCTCTATAAACAAATTAGAGTCACATTGATCTATATTACATCGTCAAAAAATTAACATGTTCACCCTAAGGTTAAAATCATGGATGAATGAATCCGTTATCAATGATTTCATGGAGTTTTTTCTTCATTCTCTACAGCTCAATTAGAGGTCATTCTATATAGGGTCTTCAAAATTGTAGTGTAACTAGTTATGAGTTAATTCAAGAAATAAAATTAAAATTTTAGGGGATGGATTAGAAACTCAGACAGAAAGGCACCCCCAATCTCTTGAATAATAAGTATATCTTGAATTTTTCCTTTCTCACAAACCATTTGAGATAGAAACCCCTTCTGAATTGGAATTATGAACCATACACATGATATTATATATATATCTAGTTCATACTTATCATCACATTGGAATATGATCATATGATGGTTTCAAATATCACACATATCTTCCCATATTTGAAAATTGATGTGGGATTTTTTCAGAGAAACACATTCCATGATTAAGATCAAATAAAATTCAACCGAATGAAAAATAACAAGATTTAATGGAAGGACATTCCAACAATCATCTTCCAGAGATGAATCATGAACATGATATGAAATCAAAAATTCATTTGGTGTTTTCAATGATAATTCAACATATAATTTTTTAGGTGGTATCAAAATACCAATAGAAAATTATTTACATATGAAAGAGTGGGTAGATCTAAAATAAAATAAGATATTTGATGTTCTTGAGAAGATGGTATGTGCGCCTTTCACAGTATCATTATCCCTCCCCTTATAAGAAACAACCATTTCATGATATTTCCCATTTTACTGGGTCTTGAGAGACTGGTGATACTGATCATAATCACTAGACATTAGGTTTGGCCACTGGTTAGTAAAATGACAATTATCTTTACTCTTGTAGCACTGATATGGGGTAGGTTCATTCTATATATCATTATCTCCATTAGCATATTTATATAAATTCATCCCAAAACCTCAGAAATCAAATACCATATGACCTTCTTGTCTAGAAAAAAACATAGACTCCTTAATATGATTTCCACTATGCTTATTCCCAAACATAGTAAATAACGGTAAGATCTTTTCTTTATTCTATGGAATTTTTATTTCCATTTGAACTCCATCCTTCTTTTCTTAACAAAACCTAGATATTGATACCAAACAACATCCTCCATTTTGAACAATATTTCATAGCACAAAATATATTAATAACTAATGATGTCTCATATGGATAACTCTCTTATATGTCTTGAAATTAAGATAGTAAAAAATTATTAACATTAATATTTTGTTGGATGATAATTCTAGATGTGTACCTCACATGTCTTATGAAATTAGCCAGGTAGGTACCAACATATTCACCATCCTTTTTCTTTAACAATTGGAACTCTTTATTCATCATGGTATGAAAAAACAAAGGAATTTTCTCATTCAAAAATATGTTCTTGACATCCTCCCAATCAAAGGATTACACTTTTTCTAGCGTCCACATATTCTGGATTACATTCCACCAATGGTAGGCTTCACATTTTAACTGATAAAAAACCAAAATGAATTTCTCATATTAAATACACTGGACAATAATGTATTTATATTCATTGGTACTGATTCATTTTTTATTGATAAGTGGAACATATTACCTGATCAAATAATGTGTACATTTTATTATAAAAGAATCAACAAAATATTTTTCCATCCTTTGGTCATTTGGAAGCCCTCTATGATTCATATCTTGAGAAAGTTGTGTTATCATAGAAATAATGTTTTTAATTAAATATCCTATATCATGTGGCTTCTCAAGAGATCAATAATTTCATTTACAAACAAACTCATCATTGACATGGTTCCTTATAATTTCATCCATTGACAAAAAAAATCATAATTTTGGAAACACAAGTCATAGTGGGTATCCTCATAATTTTAAAACCACACTATTATGATATCTAAATTATGACACCATCCTTAATATATGAAACCATTGGGTTATCCGAGTTTATTAAGAGAAAAATTCTATTTAATTAATTTTTGATTTTTCATGATTATTTTGAAAATTTACAAATCATATACCCCAGGAGTTTCAAACCAGGTGCCCAGTAAATCCAGTTTTCATGCACCATTTCCCCATTTATTATATCTCAAAACTTTTTTAGGGGTTTTTACCCCTAATTAATTCTTGTTCCAAATCTACATCCACTTTTACTATCATACAGGTATGTATTTATAAGAAACCACTCAGTCTATCAATTAATTATGTTCCACGACATTTTCATATATTTTTCATTTTCCTTAGACTTATCCTTAGGCATGTCCATGGGGTTGTTAGTATATTGTTATCATCATATGTTATATATGATATCTAAAATTTCAGTCTAATTCCACCTATATATAACCAGTCTTAACATAAATTTACATGACATCATTTTTGTTGAATACTCAACAAATTACCCAAACAGACGCCCAAATACTGTATTAATTTAGTGCCTTTAAAATAATGGAATCATAAACACTAGTACATTAATGAGATAAATCATCTCCCCCAAGGTTCTCCATGATTATAACCCATCTTAGAAAAATAATTCATAATATATATATTAATAAATAATGTAAAATTAATCATAATATATAACGAGATCAAATGATCTGTAATGGTATACTAGGGAGATATATAAATATAATTATTACCAAAATGGTAGGAGAATTTCATCAAGAAAGTAGAAGATCAGAACCTTCATATCCATGATCATAAAAAATCATTAAATAAATATTGGTTATTCATAATAATTTAATCATAAGGAATCAAGAACGATTCTCTTGAAATCACATGATTGGAATAAGTCATGGAATTGTGGCAGACACATAAGAATATAAATATATTTCCATTATATTCAATGAATAACATTAAATGACATATCAGTAGTATTGGTTCACGCCCCAAACCATATTTTTAGTCATAGATCACTACCATAACCATCTTAGTAGTCAAGGTTCACTCCAAAGACAACCTCATCAGACAATGTACATTTTTAAATCGAGTTCTCTACCAATTATATCCATGTCTATCTAATGATAGATAAATCTTTACCCATTTCATTTTAATGAGATATAGGTCCCAAAAATATAATAATGAAATCATATACAATTTTTCCACATGATGAGAAACAATCATATATTAACATGTCAAATGAGACAGGTATGATAAGCTTCTTTAATAAGTATATGACCCATGAAAGATAAACAAATTTCAAAACCAACATTCCATCAAAACCCAACCCATTCAGAGAAAGAATATGAATGGAACTATTTTATCATTTCCCTAAAAATCCATGAATAACACCAAATTATTTCATCTATGATGTAAAATAATTCAAAATGATCATTTATAAACATTTCATGTGGAAAATATTCTTTCTTCTTTTAGAAATTATTTTTATAACATAAAAAAATTTATAAAATTATTTCATTGAATATAACATGGATAAAATATAATTTATTATATAAAAACCATAAAATATTTTCAAAATATTTTTTCTTTTCAAATTATATAAAAAAGATATTTTAAAAACAATTTTCAAAACATGTTTTTTAATGACAATGTTTTTTGACTGAAAATAGGAATGTGGATAGATATTATAAAAAACAATTTCATAAATATTTTTTGTACCAAGTTGTGGAAAAGTGGTACTAGTACATGAATACATCATGAATAACTAGGGGAGAAAAAATCACTATTTTTATGAGATATTGATGATAATATTTCATCAATTGTAGAATTATCTCAAACAATTCCTATGAACGATGAGATTCTTTCAATAAACACTTACCTCATGGTAAATTTGAATAATACTCCCGATGTTAGAAACATACTACAAATTAATATTAAAATATAATTAAATTAATATTATCAATGATATTGAATTTAAAATGAATGTATATTCACCTCATAAAATGACATAGATGAATAAAAAACATGTTTCTCATAGAAGAAAAATTGAGACCAAACTACCTTACAGATTTGGTAACTTTGGAACTCTTAAACACCAGTAAATTGATATAAAAATGCATATGTAAATACCCATAAATTAATTTCTAATAATAAAATTCATTAGTGGGATATATATACACCACATAAAATAAATGGGTGGTGAATAAGGCATAAGTATCATAGAAAAAAAGAGAGATGAGAAGACCCTTACATTTTATCTTGACCCTATTTGTACTCAAACATACATCCAATTAAATTAGTATATATTTATTATAAATAATTCACATAACCAAATGGATTTATATAATACCATATATGATTTATATATGACCATATTTAACCCATTCATCGAAAAATCCATGCTAAATATTTGTTTTGTGTGATAACTTCCATGTTTTCCGAACATGTTTTGACTTTTTATTTTTGGTCATCTAAACTAGAAAATGATTTAATTTTTTTAACAATGTAATACATGATATAAATATCATATATATTTATAATGTTTTTATTTATAATAATCATTAAAATATATTAATTGAAAATGAACTACACTATTCCTCTAGACTATAGGTCGTTTGTAGGCATGAACGTCATTTCTATTTTCTTTTCATATTGAATGATGAAAAAGTAAATGCAATATTTATATTTATGTATATATATAATATAAATAAATTACCATTTTTATGTTAATATATATAATAAAAATTAATAAATCCATCCTTAATTCATTCCATGCTAAGTGTCGATGAATCATGTCACTTTGATGAGGGATTAGCTCACAAGTCCACAAACAATGTTATCTTATATCCACAATATGGAAAGAATGAATTTATGATTTATATAATAATTATATAATAATAATTTAATCATATATATAATAAAAATCACATAAAAATAGTATTTCTATCACAATTACCATAAATCAGAGGAGGTAATGAAAAAATGAACCAAATTGTATTGCGAGGCAGCAGTCCTCCATACACAAGAATGGTAAATTTATTAGCAATTTGATGACAGTATGTGTGATTGAAGGTATAAACCATATAATTACAACATATTAGTATATTTAGTGTACAATATATATTATATTACAACTTAATAATTATAATTGATGTGGTGGAGAAATAAAATAAAGGAAACTTTGTGTGGAGGGTGTTGCCTTTTCATTGGGTAAATCCCCTTGGTTTGAACAAAAGGTATTCATTGGATGTATTTCATAAATATTTGTGGATAATATGATGAATGGAGAGATACTAGGAGGAAATTTGGGAAGAATTTTTTCTGATCCAAATGTCTTGAATGGTGTGAAGAAGTGGGTCGGGTGAGTTACCTATTATAGTGGAGGCGGAGTGTATTTCTTGAAAATATAAAAGGAAACCAGTATTGGGGGGTACCCTATACATAAAGTTCCTAAAAAAATTGAAAATATTAGAACCAAGAGGGAAATTTTTAAAATATACTCTGAAAATGAATTTTGGACATGTTTCTATGTTATTTGGCTCCTTAAATTTATGTTTAAGAACTAATTAAACCAAATTTTACATTAGTCACTATAATAAAATTTTATTACAATAGGTAATATTTTATTCAAATACAAAAATGAAAATACAAGTCATTATAAATCATGCGGGTTAGAAACATAGAAACAATTTATCCAGATTAAAACAAACTATGATTCATAAATAAATTTCAAATATTTCTCATATATGGTACAATACGAAAAAAATTTAAAGTGGAAAAGTTGAAATGTTTGGAATCATTATATATCATATATCAATGTTAATTTTGTTTTGATAACCCACATTGTATACATTGATATAAAATTTATCTATGTATAATTTAAAACAGATTTATATCATAATTATACATTATAAATAAATTAATTGAAAATGTAGTTTTTAATTATATGTATGTATTCTTCACTATTTATCTCAAAATGAATTTTTTCAGGATAATTCCAAAAATTTATACTAATGCAATTTTGTCAATTTAAAATCATAAATGATGTTTATTTTATCAATTCAAATTTCAAGAAGTTCCAGATATTATTTATTTTTAATATTTATTGGAGGATAAAAAATATGTTTTTTTGTAAAATAGTATTTTCAATCCTACAATGACATTTCAAAAAAATTTATACTTCATTATCAATATGATTTATTTATATTAAATAATTATAAATAATATATTATAATTAATTATTACTATTCATATTACAAATATTAATTTCTATGATATAAATATCTTTTTAAAATATTTATAATTATAAAATATTGTTTCGTTGAAATTCAATGTTTCATATAACGCAAGGTAATTCGTAGTTTCATGTAGCACAAGATCAACAAAATATAGTGTAACATCCTAGGTAAATAAAGAATATGAAATTTTAATATTTATTAATATTTTGAAATTAAACATTAATTTTACTTTAACGTGGATTCTATGTCCGATGGCATACCCGATATACAACAACTAGTTTCATTGAAATCTTACGTTGCCCAAACGTTGAGTTATACTGAAAAATAATTATATAATATTATTATTTTAAATGGTATTTATGCATAGCCATTGTATTGTAGGGAATTAATATAACTCACTAAAATAAGATGAAATTTTTTGTTTAATGACCTTAAATTTATCTGATAAACTTTAGAGTCTAAAAATAAGAGTGTATCCTATTTTATGCATGAAATACTGTAAAATTCTTTAAAATGTCATTTTACCACCTTTTGATGGAGAACCCTTTTTAAATCTAGTTTTTTTCCACTTTTATATGTTCTATTTTTAAAAATAATATTCTTATTTTTCATAGGGAAATCAAAATTTACTTTGGTTGAAATTTTGATATTTTTCTGATAATGTTCATTTTTTAATGAATAGTGAAAATTAATGTATTTTAATTCAAAACTGCCTTTTAATCTAAATTATTTATATGGATAGATTATCTTATTAATTTATTTTAAAGTTTAATTAAATTATTTGTTTACCATGTAATTGAATTTTGGTTCTTAGAAACGATTTCACTTTGAAATTGCACATAAACAAGTGTAAATCTTTTGATAGTTATTATTTTAATAAAAACACACTTTTTTTTGACAACAGGAATTAATTTTAAATTAATTTATACCACATATTTTATTTTGAATTTTAAATAATTTTTTATATATTTTTAATCATGAGGTAAAATGTTTGAAGATAGGTAACTTGTATATTTAGACATTGTGAATATTTACATCAGTAAATATATTATTTACAATGGTTTAAGGGTAAATCTGGTAAAAATAGGTAAAAATAATATTATAATAATATAAAATTACCGTAACATGTGTCTTAATTCTATTGGTTGATACATTTTAGACCATGGGAATCCTTGGTTATATTTGGGGACCCCATGGAGCCACATAAGAGTGATAATGACACATTATATTAATTAATCTAAAGTAATGACAAAAATGACTTAAACATGTCTCTTTTCTGAAAATTAAATTTTATATGGGGTTATATAAGTTATCTCTTTGACAATAAATATTCATTTGAAATCTAAAATGATTTCCTACATCATGGTATTTTATTTATAATTTTTAGACATCAAATAAATAAAATAATAAATGAAAAAATGATGAGGAAGTGATTACCTTATTAATGAATAATTTAAATAAATGAGATTATAAAAATTATAAAAAATATATAAAACCTATCCAATTATTATTGGATTATTTTATTTATAAAAAGAGTAATCATATATTTGAAATTAATGAGTTTTGGACCTTTTGAAACGGAAATTAATAATATAATAAAATAATATTGTCAAACTTTTCTAAAGAGCCCCTCCTGCCCCTTATAAAATTCCCTCACTTCTAACCGATTTCTCACACTTCTGAAGACACATGGATAATCCACAATCAGACCAATTAAGCTCCATACATCAATATATTACACCTATAAGCCTTATCATAGGCATAAATCACATCAATAAATCTTTTTGGATCAAACCAAATGGAGTTACCTGATTTAAAGGTAACATCTTCTCTTAACTGTTTTTTGATTATTTTCCTTCATAGACCCCCTAAAATCCATTTTTAATTTCTTATAACAAAAATATATTAAATATACTATGCTGTTTTTATGAGAATTATTTAATATAAATATCCACACACCTCCATCTAATTGGTAAAGAACATACTATTTCTGTGTAAGGTGAACTACTGCCTCAAGAAACAATGATTGTTTAATCTTCTCCTACCTCCTATAACTGTGGCCATTATGATGGCACTGTATTTATATATGATATATTTTATTTTTATTTTGTCTATATTCTTATATAATTTTTATTTAAAAAAATACCTTTATGCTTTGATATTTGGCTTCCTTAAGAAGATGTAATGTTTTTGAAATGAAAATAAATACCATATAATATTTTTTGATTTTTGGTATTGAAAATGGTTTAGAGAATGGATATATTTTTTCAATATATTTAAATGTTATATTGTTATTGCAATGTTAAGATGTTATTTTTATTTTATGATTTTTCATGTTTTGTGATTATGTCATGGTTCTTGTAAATTGTTTGTGTATACATGTGGTTACATGACAAACCTAGGGCGTTTGAGACCGAGATAGCTCTCCAATGAAATTTGTAATGTGATATAGGTAAAATTTAATGTTTATCCTAGTATATTTAGGGAATATACATTGATGGGTATTCCAACGTAACTCCACATATAGCTGTGATATATACAACTTAAGTATGATATGGATTCCATAAGTTACCTTATAATATATTATTTCTGTGTGTTATTCATAAATCATAGGATTTTATGTGGTATGTTATGAATGAAAAGTATGGTTTCATTGATGGGTTAATGTTTCCATTCCTTATTTTATAACCCTTACTAATCATTTAATTCTCATCCCATGTTACGAAATGTTTTTCACACAACTTAAATATGAATAGGGTCATCGATGGGATCAACGAAAAGTCATTCTATCTAAAACCTGGACCTTGACATGTTTATTTTTTATGAGTTTTTATTTTATGAATAAAATGGAAGCTAATTAGAAGTGTCTAATTTGTAATTTTTTTAGATTTAATGTAATTGTTATGGCCTAATATTATAAAACTCTAAACCTTGAAAGATCCTCAATTTTAATTCTTGATTTCATTCAAGATTAAGTAATTTTTAATGCTAGGTCCTTATTGTTGGAATCAAATGTTGGTTTAGAAAACTTTAGTGATTTTGAGTTTTCATTAAACACATGGATAATCCTAATGTATATTATTTCATTTAAATCCTTGTTTTATAACTTTATCATATCAAGGAATGTCAGTTACAAATGGAAGGAGGCCGATCTCATACAAAATTCTTATCTCTTCATGATGACATGCTTGAAATAATTATTGGAAAGTAATGTTTGGATTATTGTGATAATTTTTCTAACATATAAATCACTTGAAATATATTTTCTGAGTTGTAAAAAACTTCCAATATACTTCGATATCATCATGGATCTTGGGTTTTATTTAATCTAATCCTATTTTCACAATATTATCATATTTTAAAATAATGTAAATATTATCATAGAATTTTCAAATATTTTTCCTTATCACATGGTTTTTACAAAATTATTGATTTTGATAAAGGTTCTGAAGTATGAGACCCTTGGAAAACCTATTTATATTTTCTTTTTAAATTATAGTCTTTTAGAACAATCTTGTGATATTTTAAAAGTAACATTGATGAAATGTTTCAACTCAAACACTGTACAACTGTTTTATAAATAGAATGTTTTATATGATGTTCTTAAATTATATGTCATTCATGATTATTTTTGGAAACTATTTTTCTGTGATCACCCATATGACCCATGTTGTACGAGGTGTATTTGAATAAAGGAAGATGATGATATTGAATGATATCTAAATCATTGTTGCAATGCATGGACTATATTTCTATGTGAAAAAGTTTATGAAGAAACTAGATTGACACAATGATAAAGGGATGATGTTCATTCATTGGGAATAATGATATTCTATTGAGGTAAAAAAATTCAATATATATATATATAAGACATCATGAATTATGATATTGAGGTCATTATGAGTTGGGATGAAAATGAGATGCATAAGTCAACCATTGAGGTTAAATCAAGTTATGGTAAGTTTTGAGGAGTTTATATCATTTTTTGGTATGTTATATAATTGTATAATTTTTGAAAAAGAACAACATGCAGACCATGTAACAACCTGTCACATCGGACAAAGATGTGGGAATCAAAACCACAACCAAAGCGCGATTGGGTTTTATTACCTACCATCGGACTATGTGAATTCCCTGGTTTGTATGACTTTTTATTTTTAGTTAAAAGGTTTTATTGATCAATAATATGTTGATTTGGGATCTTATGTTTTATTAAATTGATATCCTTTGAATAAGAAAATGATTATGGGATTAAGTGATAAAGGTTATTTTTGAATACATTTTTTCTTTTTTGGAAACTATATTCCAATGGAAAATAGAACACTTTGGGATTTCTATATAGGAGAAATTGTGGAATTTTATTTTGGAAGAATCTATGTTTTTATTATGGATATATGGGGATTTGGAATATTTAAGTAAATGATTAACCTATCATAGAGAATATCGTTATAGGTTAATTACACTTCATTATGAGACTTTAAGTGTAGTTGATGGTATTTAGAGATAAATGATAAGATTTTTCATGGAAGACTTTATGATCAAATCATTTTGAATTTTGGGTTTCAAACAGTGCTTGGATTATTTTAAAGAATATTTGGGACAATTGTGTATTGATTGGTCATTCTTTAACATTGGGTACTTTTTGTTTTATTTTGGAGATTAAGAGTAGTATTTATTTTTTTATAAAGGTATATCCTTTTTTAGAATTTTCTTATCTTTTACTAACCATTCTTGGTTTGGGTTAATGTATAAAGGTAGGGGTAATATATAGTTCTTATTTTAAATGATTATGTGATTCACAATAAGATGATTCTAGAATTTCGTATGTGACCATATCATCTTGAATACTAATCATTGGAAGAAAAGTTGAGTTTCTAGTTGAAATTCAGTAATGGATTAAAGTCTACATGAAAGTAGGTGTTTTTCCTTTTGTTGTTAGTTAATCTCTTAAATAAATTCCTAAAAATTATGAAATGTAACTTAAAATAAAATTATTGTCAGTTATCTTTTCATTATGGGAATCAAAGACTGATTAACACATCACAAGTTGGTGGGTTTTTTTGTGGTTAACTTTCACATAATCATGTTTTCTATCACTCTCTATCAGAACATGACGGTAATGTTTCCCCACCCTATCCATGATTTCATGGAATCCTAGTACGGGTAATCTTGGCTATCATTTTTACCTCTATTTAATTATTTTAAGGTGATATTTTTATTGAATCAATTTCCAATTATGTTCTTTCAATGAAGTTTCCATGCCCAATTTTAAAATTGCGCAGATGCATTTTTCAAAAGGAGGGAAGGATGTAACATTCAGGTAAATAAATAATGTGAAAATTTTAAATTTATTAATATTTCAGAATTAAATATTAATTTAACATTAAAGGGGATTCTATGGTCTATGGTGTACCCGATACACAACAACGGGTTTCTTTGTAATCATACATTTCACTCAACATTGGGTTATAATGCAAAATAATAATATAATATTATTATTTTAAATGGAAGTAAATTCCTAGACTTTTTATTGTAGGATATAAACAAAAATAACTGAAATAAGATTACACATTTTTGGTAAATGAATTTATATTTATCAAATAAATTTTAGAGTCTTAAAATAAGAATGAATCTTATTTTAAGCATGAAATACTCTAATATTCTTCAAAATGTATATTTAAGAGATTTTGATGGAGAAATATTTTTAAATCTATTTTTTTAACTTTTATATGTTCTATTAGAAAAGTTAATACTATTACTTGGAATCGGGACATCAAAATTTACTTTGGATGAAATTTTGGAATTTTTCAGATAATGTTCATTTTTAATGAATCGTGAAAAATACTATATTTTAAGTCGAAATTTCCTTTTATTATAATTCATTTATATAGTTATATTATATTAATAATTGGATTTAGTTTGTTATTATATTATTTTTTTACCATTTATTCCAATGTTTGTCATTTTAAATAATTTAAGTTTGAAATTGGACATAAACAAGTGTCAATATTTTGATTGTTATTATTTATTAAAAACACGCTTTTTGTTTTGACAACGGGAATTAATTAATTCCACTTCATTGTTTTTAATTTGGAAAAATGGATTCCATATATGGAATCATTATTTCTAAATTGTGTATGTAGTTATCATTTATTTTTATACATTATGAATATTTACTTCGCCAAATATTTTATTTACAATGGTTAAAGGATCAATCTGGTAAAAAGGGTAAAACCATAATATTATAATAATTTAAAATTACCCTAACATGTGTACTAATCATATTTGTTGATACTTGTTCGTCTATGGGCATCCTTGGGTCTATTTTGGGACCCCGTAGATCCACATAAGAGTGATTATGACTCTTTATATTAATTAATTTGAAGGACAAAAATTACTTAAATATATATCTTTTAGTAAATCATTTTATACACGGAGTTATATAAGTAATCACTTAGAATATAAATTATAATTTGAAATATAAAATGATTTCCAACATCATGGTGTTTTATTTATAATTTTGAGAAATCAAATAAATAAAAATATATATGACACAATGATGATGAGTTCATTACCTTATTAATAAAAAATGTAATTAACTGATATTATAAAAATTCACAAAAATATCAAAAACCTATCCAATTATTATTTTATGATTTTAATTATAAAAATATTAATCATATCTTAAAAATTAATGAGTTTTGATCATTTTGAAACCAAAATGAATAATATAATAAAATAATATTTTCATACTTTCTTAAAGAGCCCTTCCCCCCCCCTTATAAAAAGACCTCACTTCTATCTCATTCCTCGTACTTCCCAAGCCCCTTGTATCACCCAAACACTACCCAATTAAGCTATATACATCCATATATTCCACCTAGAAGACTTAACATGGGCAAAGGAAACTTCAAGAAACAATTTTTGTTCAAACTAAAGGGAGTTACCCGATTTAAAGGTAACATCTTCTCCTAAGTTATTTTGTTTTCTTCCTTATTCAAGACCCTGAAATCACTTTATTTCATTATTTTTATAATATAAACCATATATTCACTAATATATGATATGTTTATGAGAATTATTAGAACTAAACATCTACAAACCTCCATATAATGTTTATAGGACATACTATTTCTGCTGACAACGAACTACGACCTCACAAAATGATGATTGTAAAATATTCTTCTACCACATGTAATGGTTTCTATTATGATGGAACTATATTTGTATAAGATGTTTATTTTGTTTGTCTTTTCTATATTATTCTGTAATTAATTTTACAAAAATACGTTTTTTCTTTCCAATATGTGTATACATGATAATTTCATTTGAGGAAGTGCAAACTACCACCCCCTCAAAGTTATATGTTTCGTTAATGACATACATGGAACGTATAAAAGATTGAGTTAATTAAATTATTTAACATATATATCATATAAAATTATAAATTTATTACAATATACTTATGTATCATTCAATTTCCATTCTTTTTTAAAATGAAAAAATGAAAGTAGCGTTCATGTGTGCGTACGACTTACCGTCTTCATGAACGATGTATTTAATTCATTATCTCCAAATGTGATGTAATATTATAAGTAAATATATTTACTGGATATATATTATATATATGATATCTAAATAGTTAATATAATTCTGGATCTAATGTACTATTGGCCACATGGAAAAAAATGTAATTATAAAGTGTTCATTTTTTAACTCAAATTCGGAAACATCGACAAAATGTCCGATATGAACTCATATAATTAGTAAATTTTATAGAAGGGTAATGAGTGATATAAAAGGAATATTATATTTTTAAAATTATCTGAAACAATTAGAAATATACATAATATTATTATTCAAGAAGAACAAGAAACAAACTAGTCAAGTCGGACAAGTGGTAATGTGTTTTCATCTCACTTTCTATTCCAGTGATTCTCATGCTATATTTTCCACTATTTATATTTATGTGATCTATGTACTGCCCATGATTGAATTCATTGTGTAATATAATTTTATAAATTTGAATTTACATATTCATTATATGATCCTTATTTTTTGGGGTGTATGTTTCATAAGTTACTAAATCTGTAAGGAAACCTTTCACCCTCCTCTTTTAGTCAATGAATTCATTTATGTTATGTATTTAAATTTAAATTAACTATTTTTGGGATATTTTATTATATATACTTAATGATGTAATTTTTTTCCATGTTATGAGAGACCATTTTCTATCCCATTGACTCATTTTTTTGAATTTTATGTTAAGCCTTTAGGCTGTCAAATTTCGGTATGTGAAATTCTTCGCCCAATTTCCATTATTTGGGTTGAACTTCAACATATTTATTATGTCATTCTATAAATATATGTGAATGACCTCTTATTGTTTTAAAATTTATATCAACTTATATTGGCTGTAATTATATTTGTCACACATAATTTTTTTATTGATTTATCCTTAATTTAATGATACGATCATTGTAAGGGAACCTTTCACCCACCTATTTTAGTCAATGACTTATTTTATGTTATCCCCTTTAATTTCCATTATCGTATATTGGGATATGTTCTTATATATCCTTATTTATGTACATTTTATGTCAATAAAATGGGAAACCCTTTTTTAACTCATAAACTCAATCCGCTTTCATTGAGTCATATTTTGTTTTATACACTAATTTCTTTTATATGGTGTATAAAAAATATTTACATTTTTTCATTCAATGTGAATCTTTTTCTACGAGTCGTTTTAATATATGATAGAAACAATTGTTTCATTTTAACGTAAGCGGTATCAATGTCCTTTTCCACCACCACGAGTATTATTTTAAATTTGGATTCCTTAACAATCAATAAGTTTTTTAAAAGGAACATAAATAACATATAATCTTATAGGTATTTTTTTTATTGAAAATTATTTTGAGAATGGATTGATTTTGTCAATATATTGAAATGGTTATTGTTATTTCAATATGGAAATATTATTTTTCCTTTATTCTTGGTCATGTGTTATGATTATGTAATGTTTATAGGGAATTGTTTATGTATATGGGTGGTTCCATCATAAAACTAGGGTGGGTGAGCCTGAGATAGATCTCCAATTAATTGAGTAACCTGACCGAGGTAAAAATTAATGTTTCTCCTAAGAGAATTAGGGAATATATTGTGATGGGTATTCCTATGTAACTCCCTATGTAGCTGTGTTAACAACAATGTTAGAAATATATGGATTACACAATATACCTTTATTATTTTTGATTTCTATGTTTTAGTCATAAATATTATGATTTCATTAGGTATGTTATGATTGAAAATTATGGTTTCATTGATGGGTTGATGTTTCATTTCCTTATTTTATAACCCATTCTGAGCTTTTTTCTCATCCCATGTTTTGAATTTATTTAATGTAATTAAAGATGAATAGGGTCAAATATGGGATCATGGAAATGTAATGTTGTCAAAAACAAGCAATTAGACATGTTTCTTTTTTTTATGATTTTTTATTTTATGAAAAAATGGAGACTGAGTATAAGTGTCTACTTTGTAATTTTTTGAGATGTAATGTAAGTGTTATGGACTAATTAAATAATATTCTAAACCTGAAGGGATCATCAATGTGAATTCTTGATTTAACTCAAGATTATGTACTGTCTAAGGCCGGGTCCTTATATATAGAATATAATTTATATATTTTAATATTGTAGTGCAAAACCCAATTCATCAAAAAATGACTTTATTTGAAAAAAAACATAATTCTCAGAGAGATACACATACACTAGGTTAGAGGGAAAGTAAGAGACAAGAGTAATTGAGTGTAAAATGTATTTTACTCTAAATAATTATATAGTTAGTGATTATACCTATGAGGAGGCCCATTTCGTGCTGGTAATTTTAAAATATATGTGGTTGGTATATAACAATATCTCATAACCATTTCTTATATAAAATTGTATTTGATGGGGTACCATAATTTTATTAATGAATATAGTGTTAAAATGAGTATACTCAGAATGGGAAAACATAGTATGTTATAAACTATCAAATATTTTGGTTTTTTATCTAAAGTAATGTTTCATAAATTGCATAAAAAAATTTATGAGAACTATAAATGGAAAGTAAAATATTAACATATGTTAGGAAATATTACATTTTGTAAGATGTGTTATTCATTTAATATTATAAAATATAAGATTCAATTTATGAATATTAGATTACGAGTGGATAAAAATGGTTAGGTTTTGTGAGCTAACAGATTTATATTCTCTATAAACAAAAATATCTAATACATTGAAATAGTTATATGAGAAGTATTTTTAGATAATTTTCATGATGGATTGTGTGACTTTTATAAGAGATTTATTTCATGAGGAAGATGGACTATGTGTGGTGTACTATATATGAGGTCATAGAAATATTTCATGTATATGGATCATCCATGATCCACGATGCCTGGGGTTTTGTGAATATCCACTATTTGGTAGTCAAATATTATCTTTTAGTTTTTCACCCACTTTGATCTATTATATACACATTATAAGTGGTAATAAAATCCACCACAAAAATTTGAGGGAATATATTATGTTTAATAATTAAATCCATTAGTATCTCACAACTAAGGTTACTCCTTTGTCTATAAATAGTGTTGGGTACCAAAAAAGGGACCACACTGCTTTATAAAAATTTGTGGAAGATCCCCTATTTGGGACTCTAGTTTTACATTATAAATTTTTGATGGTAGTGTATTGGTTAATCATAACATACTACTTATGTAAATTTTCATCGATAACCAATGATGATAAAAATCAGACATAGACAATTGTTTATACCACAATTGTAAGAATATAACATGAAAAAAATCATACTTACATGATTTAGAATTATCCAATATTCTAATATCTCATCTAATAGATACTCTTAAATTTTAGAATTCTTTTTTCTTCATATGATGATGAAAAGGAAACATTTGGTTGGATCAATGACTAAAATTTATGAGTACATGATGTGATGGAAGGAATTATAAATAGAGACCATAATGAGTACCCATTATGTAATTAATTTTTATTTTATGGGTTCTCCCTATATGTAAATATCATTATTTTAGTGACTTATATTTAATCAACTAGTAATTTTATAGGATTTTGAGGGATATCATCTCATCGAATGTGTCTATCATCGACCATTCTATGATGGATCATATCATCAAATATTCATACCATTTACATAGTCCAAATATGATTTTCAACATACAATTATCATCAATTAAAGGGTCTCCCCTAGAAAATAATCAACCATTCAATCTTCAAAATCACATATATCCTCTAATATTGGAATAATGAGTGAGAATTATACATATAAAAAAATAATTGTTGAATTAGTATTGGAGTTATATCTATGCCACACATGAACTGATTTTTAATAACTGTTTTGTATATTTTTTACTATATGTGGTGTGATGTAGAACATAATCCAACACAAACACCTACCTAGGGATTTTTTTATGGCTACTGAGTAAGTAGTCCCAAAACACAAACACATTTATCTTGGATCATGGATAGGAAGGCATATCCTATGGAATTTAAATTAAATTATATGGATCCCCAAATTTGGTCGAATAATGATGTATTACAACCTCTGATGAGTTATTGTGAAGACAATGATAAGTCCATCTTGGTGGATGAAGAATTGTTTTCAGTATTGTAGTTCAATTAAAAGGGAGATAATCTTTTTCACCCTGATATCTATTTAAATAATCCTATTCATAACACCATAGACTTTTTATTAAGGTGGATGGTTCAATTATTGATGTAATTTCATAGAATAAAAACATTGGGAAATCCTTCGTCATATTGGTGTCTCTTAAAACATGGAGAGTACATCAAATGGTGATTCAATATAAAATAAAATCATATGTATGGATGATATTGTAATCATTTATAGATATCGCACATAGATGATGGATACTTGTAGTGATGGATTAACACATGGGTGTTAGACCAAGGGTATTCATTATGATAGTTCTTCAAGCACCTGTACATTAAATAAATCTCACACTTTGAGTGGAAGAAAATATCTAAACATGTTGATTCACATAAAATAATGACATACTCAATTTTATTTATATTTAACATTCTATTACATATAGGGTTTGGGGGAAAGAGTACATAGACATGATTATACTCCTAGATATTTAATTCAGGTACACACTGATAAACATTATCTGGGTGAATCCTCTGCAAATAGATATCTCATAGATGGATTCAATGACCGAATCACATAATAAGATTATCTTCAAAATGATTATTACACTATCCAGAGTGATAGTGGAAGAAAATGAATGATGATTCTAGGAAATGTCATTCCATGAGAATTTTAGATAGGTTCAGTCAATACATACAATGATGGAAATATAATCTATGAGTTAAAACCGAATAATTGTTTACCAATCAGTTCCATTTCATATTGTGGATCATCTATAAATTTTATAATAGGGTTTACCCTGAAAACCTCCCTAATAACATCTTTTTCTCTTCTGCGTACTCACCTATCTGTAAATAATAGATAGGGACACACACAGGTTGTGAAACTCAAATGAATCTACTATAGGGTTATTCATAGTGTTGGGTAATAGGGTTTCCTCGAAAAATGGAATGATAGATGGTACTCTAGGTAGAAACATAAGTTCTAATACAATATTGGTATGGTAGAGAAGACAATAAATTAAGATAAACATGTTAGACATGGAGGAGTGTTCCTTATAATGTAATGGTGACCATTAATGAAGATAAAATGTATACCAAAATTCATCAATTTGAGGTCTAAGGTAGAGTCCATCATTTGGTGAAGGAAAATTCAGGATGAAATTTTTGGGGAATGGGAAGGATTCGAAGGATTCTGAGGCCAATTTCATAATGTCTTAGTAGATTCACATATGAATAATTAGCGATATTCATATATATATTTTTTTCCATTAACACAATATGAACATGGATAACATTTTTAAACAACTATACAAGGGATGTATGTATGGTGATATTGAGAGAATATGTATACACATTCTTGGAAATGGGTATTCTATGGACATTATAGCTACTTCACAAATATAAATTATAGGGTAAAATCTGACCTCATAGGATTTTATTACATCCAATGAATATTTGGTTCTCGAGTTGACTAGTTCATGTGATTCTTGATTTGATTCCCTTCTATAGTTCAAGATATTAATAAAAACCATGAGATATACAGTAGAGGTATTTCTGCAATTTAATACACTAGGGATGTTACCTAGGTAGAGTGTTGGCTTCAATGGAGTGATATGATACTCTTACTGCTAATTCCTAATATAAATATCATAAAATTAGTTATATAAGAAAACCGTACAAATGCATCGAAGTTACTAACAATGTTAGAATTGAACTAACAACTTTATTATGTGTTATTCAAGAGTTGGTTAGTGTAGAATTTCCAAAGGATTGACTAGATAATGCATGAGTTATTTATGGTGAGTATCTCTTTAGTATCCTAGATGATAAAAATGCATTGTAAAACTATTTCTATTATTGTTTTGTATGAATTGATACCTCATAACACTATATGGAATCATTATACCCTAAAATGGTGCAAATCGCATGAGTGCTGGTGATATTCAAAAGATAGTGCTCAATAAGTAAACTCAATACCCATTTTAGAAATCCATTTGGTTAATTGGTACACTCATTTTTGACCATTATTTTATAGGGGACATTTTCTGATAAAATTATCTTTCTATGGTGTCTAATGAGTTTGTTACTGATGTAAAGGGTTCCCTAAGTGTAGATCCTACCACTAATTCCCCATTTGTTGATATAGTTCCATTAATAGTTTAAGAACTCAACCATGGGAACATGAAAATCCCTTCCCAAATATGGGGAACAAAGACATCAAAAAATTCTATGTTGAATTTAACTCCTATGTATGTATATATATGTTTTAACTGTTTATTAATCATCTGAGATAATGGGTGAATTTTTTTGTAGTGTGATCTTTATCGAATTTGTTGGAGATTGGAGTGTTAATAGACTAGTAAGAATATATTAGTGAACTAAAAAATGCAGAGACTACACCTAGGGTTCCTATAACATACGAGGGGGATCCTGAAAATGTTTCACCAGTTGTAAAGTATCCATAGGATTTGATTTTACAGTATATTATGTTATGATCCTAGAAGTGGAGTTGTTTACTATGGAGAAGGAAATATGTATCATAAGTACACCAAAAACATTAGATTCAGAGCTAGTTGATCATATGGTTCTTTGACCCTATCTGTTACATGTGTATAGTATGGTATATGATTCTATTTAAATAATATAAAGATGACACTACTCAATAAAAAATTAAAAAAATATAGAAGTTTAGAGTTTGGCATATAATATCATCTAGTGCTTCATAAATTTTATAGAACATGATTATATATAGATTCATATCGGTGAATTTACAATTTTTTCATCAATGTAGATATTGGTAGTGTTGAATAATACACATTCTATAAGATTGTTAGTTCCTTCCAAAAAATCATCAGAAATCACATAGGGGCTGAAATACACATGTATGTTTATTATTCTCTATGAAAAAAATTGATGAAAATTTGGGTAACTCACATAGACAGTGTAACATTTATAAATACATCTTCTTATATGAACATTGTATAGTCATGAGAATAGATTTTACAAAGTGAATAATCTTCTCTTTTATCACAAGGATCTTTCTTGAGAAACCTCCCTTTTCTTATTATGGTGTCCTGATCAACATTGTGATAATTAGGAGGATTCCAGATGAGTTTCACAGAGTCACAAGACTTTTTAACAGATGGACTCCAGGAAATAATTCAAAACATTTTAATGGATAATAGTGTAATCGTCATGAATGGTTGATAAATATCAGCCTCCATTCGATGTCATCATGTGATTAAGACAATCGAAAGAATCCCCTGGCAGCATATCCACCCTTTTACATAGAATTATATTAACATGTATCCCTCATTATGAGAATGTATTTATACAATTCCATCTGATTGTACGATGCCCATTTTGTTCCATGGATATGAAGAGTATTTTTCCATGGAAATGATCACATGTAACTATTAGATCTATTGTTTTTCACACGAAACAACAGAGACAAGGAGAATGATTATATTCGACAACACTCACATGGTTGTGTGAGATCCATTGTTCCAATAAAATAATAGTGGAAATAAAAATTGAAAAGTAATAAGCCTCTTTTGATGGGGGGATACGATAATACTCTTATGGTTGGATTTATATGCCTTAGGAAACTAGCCTTGATCATTCTTGGCCCCTTCAACAACCCATCATGATCTTATAGAGGATACTAGAGAAGTCTTATTTATCCCTCAGAGGCCAACTTTGTAACACCCTGAAATTTTTTTGATATATGTATCTCTATATAATTTAATTTCTTCGATATCTTGATTTTCACACGACACTGTTATTAAATGAACAATAATATACTATTAAAATATTAATTTTTTAATAGCACTGTTATAACATCGCTATTGAGATGGCGGGTATGAAATGGATTAACCAGAATATGAAATTTATTAATTCTTAGTAAATTTAACATTTCTTTTAAAACCTATATATTTAGTTGTTGGGATTTAATATGAACAACCGTACTATTAAATACACTAATTCTTAGGAAATAACAACATAATTGTCGACAATGTAATTTTATTTTAAAAAATATTTTATTCCAAAAACAATTTTAATTCAATGTATGTGAAAATAAATATGATTTATATTGACACATTTATAAAATTTATCTGAAAAATAAAACAATTTTTTGATTTAATCCTGTTAAAATTATATTAGGATGAATATTTTTGTATTTTGACAAAATGATTGAAATTTTATTAAATTGTGGAAAATACTGATTTAATTGAATAAATTATACTCTTTTAAAAAAATTAATAAATTAAAATTAAATTATTTTTAAACCTTCATTAGTCCCATATTATTTTAGATAATCAAATTTTGGTCTATGAAATGAATTTTATAATGGAATTTAGTATAAAATAATTTTATATTTTAAAAGGGTATTTCTCATAACAATTGTCTTTCATTGCATTTTTTCAGTGAAATTTAAAAATATAATATACCATTAATGTGTTTTGAAATTTGAAAGACGGATTCCTTATTTTAGATCATGATGTCAAAAATTAATAAATACACCCTTTTTATTTTTGGTCAATATGAATAGTAACTGTGGTATAATTTATTATCTAGATATGGGGTAAATCGAGTTAATATAGATTTAAACATTGTGATAGGGCCCTAATTTTTCATCCAAATAATTATTGGATGAATTAAATTCGACCATTACCACTGAATTTCGGAAATTTTAGTTTTTAATGGACACTTTTCCATGAAAATGTCTTAATAATTTTTAAATCCAAATAATGTGACAAAATGACACTCTATTATTTTTAATTAGTACAATATTTTTAATATGGGGTTATTTAGAAAATATCTTCAACTATAAATATTGTTGTAAAATGTAAATGAATTATATAAATCATGGACATTTATTTATATTTGTTATCAAATTAAATAAATATGTTGAATTTTTTAAAATGTCGATGTCATTATTATCCAAAAAATCAAATAAATGGTAATAGGAATAATAAAACTAATATTATCATAGATATTTAAGGTGATCCATGGAATTTATAGAAGAAAATGAATGGTGTAATATATAATTAAATAGTTTCATTGAATTCACATATTGTGTTATTGTTTTTAAATTTCAATGTCTTGAATAATATGAAAATTGAAACTAATGATATTTTATGGGATTAATATTTCATTAATTTATTTAAAAAAAATTAAAAAAAATTTATTATGATAAAATTTAAATTATCATTAACTAGAAATTGATTTCTGAAATAAAACCACATTTATAAAAACTAGTACCTTTCAAAATTAATTTTTTTTACCATTGTTGAAATTATAACAGGTTTACTAAGGGTTAATCAGAATAATAAGTTCAAAAATTTACCAAAACTAGTCTAAATATTATAGGATGAAGAGATAAAAAAGTAAAACATAATCAAATCATATATTCTAATCGATGACCATTTGGTGCTATTTTGATTAAAAATTAATTTATTATAATTTATTCTTTTCTAAAATTCTGATAACACCAATCTCTTTCCTTATAAATACCACCACTCACTACCCCTTATCCTCCGATATTAAAATCCATGAAATTTTATGAATATAAAAAAAACTAAATTCACTTCTCTCATTATGTCATGTTTAGATTGACTCGCCAAAAAACCAATTACATTTTCCCCGATGGGTCCTTCAATGAGGTCATATTCAAGAGGTAACATTCTCAAATAACATCACTTCATATCATTTATTCTTATAACTTTTGTACACCCCATTCGTCCATAAAATCATAAAAAATGAGTCGTCTTGTATATATTATAAATTAAAATTTCAAATTGAATAGTGTATAACAATCCCTTTTTTATCATCTTCCATTATTCAATGAATGGAAACCATTATCAAAATTACCATTGTCGAAATTATGGAAATTAACCATCATCATGGATAATGATTTTCTATTTTCCATTAATACCATCAAGGCTGGTCATAAAAAATATTATTATGGTTAAATCAGAATATAACTAGTATATCATAAATTTTTCTATGTTATTTATATAATATATAGGCATAATATTAAATACAAAACAACTTCATGATGGTTGAAAAAATCCAATATAAACTAATTTTTTTCATTAATGATTTTTCAAAAGAATCATCCTCAATTTAAAAAATTAAATGATATATTAGGCCATTTACATATACATATATGCCTAAATACAATTTCATTACACTGACTTAATCGTATTCCCATTAGATAAGAACTTCCATAACTATACACATGTGAAATGACCATGAATCCATGTACTGAACACTCATGAAACAAGAAATTAAACAAAATAACACATTGAAAAAGAAATAAAGGAACTTATAACATTTTAAATAGACCAAATAAATTTGGAATAAGTTATTAATTAAGATATTCATTAGTATAATTTTATTTCTAAGACATTAAGTGAATGTTGAGATCATATTCACACATAAGTCAAGGGATTTTTCAAACTACCTATTTCATTTGGGAACACTTTCTCCCAAATTACATCACTTTATCTCTTCATTATTCATATATAATTATCCTATATTATTTTTATATGTACCACACATTTTCATTCAACTCAATTAAACTTTATTTTATGTGGAATTTCCTTTTTTTAAAGACCCCTTCTCAATGCCTCACGATAAGAAAACCAAATTAAATGGATCTTATCTACATTAATCCATTACCATATACACTCCATAGACAATTTTAATAATCCAATATATTTTTTAACAGCAATAAACTTATCATGAAAATCAATTTTAGTTTATTTCCAGTATTATGAAAAAAATTATGGCTGTATTCTCTTTAAATACTCTTTATTATTTTCCTTAAAACCCCACTAAAGTGGAACATTTCTAATGGTACAAGTCCACTATATTTCATGATGTGCATCATTAATCAAGATATATTCCTCCTTTAAGAATATAAAACCTTAGTTAAAATCTATTATTTCATGGATACCATATTTATACCCCCATTTTAATGCCTTATAACATGACAATGTTACCCATTTAATTCCATGGGAAACCCTTATGTTTAATGTTTGATTATTTATATCGCCAATAAATGTATAGAAATGTTATGATTGATATTATTATATAGCATCGCAATGCATTAGTTAATGTTTTAGTCTGATGATACGATACATATGGTGTTATGGGGAAAGCCTAAACCATTATAGGATTCTGTACACCATGTGATATAATCTTAGAAGATGGTTGTAACTCATGTTTATGTCATGTTATTTTTTGGAGGAATATTACTATGTTTCCATGATCATATGATTCCATTGTATATTTTTTGTGTCTCTATAAGTTTAATCTTGATGCATTCCTAAAATGTTATCATATAATGGATTTTAATTCATGTTCTACTATTCAGTCCATTTTTTATTCACACACATGGATTTTTTACCTCATATCTTTTGTTAATGTATTCCCTTTGTTATCCTATGTAGTTTTAAGATCTAAAAAGAAGATAAGATCTTATTGTGGATATTAATAATTTTTTATTTCTATTATATATCCATGTTTTCTAATAATTTACACAGTCCTCCAAAGACACTATATTATATGATCAATCATTTTTTTAATGGGCACTAATTCCTAAAACCATGTAATAATATAATAAAATGGCAAAGGAAAATATAGTTAGTATCAGAGTATGGTCTAGTTATTTTGGTTATTAGGAATTTAAATCCTTAGTATGTACCATAGGGATAAATATATTAGCATGAATAAAGATTAAAATATATTTAATCTCATGTTATGAAATACATTTCAATTATAATATTATCATTCTATGTTCGTAATTTCCATTTTATATGGTAGTTAGATAAAAATTCAAGACCTATAAATTTTTTTCATTTTATAATATTCATATAATTAGGAAAACTACATATAAAAATCAATGTGATCGCCATAATGATGATTTCCCTAATGATCTACCGACCATGAATGGAACAGGGGCATTGAACATTATGATTGTAATGGATTAACTCTCTCAAGTTATGAATAATAAAATGAATCATGTGGAAACCCTCCTTCTCTAAAGATATATCATTTTTTTGAATAATTTATATAAAAATGAATTCATATTATTAGTGGATTTTCTGGATCAACATATTAGGGGAAAATGGATTAATTCTATTGAGAAGATGTTATATATCCTTCCATACTCATACATATAAAAGGTGGTGATGTTTATCTATTTTATTTATGGGGAAGATGAATTATGGTGGAAACTAATCAGAAACATGATGTCCAAGGAGGAAATTTATTACATTTAATGTGAAGCATTCATGATGAAATTTTTCCATAAATATTTTTCATGAACTCTCCACATTAAGATAGAGAGGGAGTTCAACAGTCTAAAGTAAAGTGAATATGAGTCTATCAATGTATATGAGGATAACGTCAGCAGGATTCCTGAGTATGCTTCTAGATGTTTCATCAGTACTCCAAGTAAGGTAGAATAATCTATTACATGACTAAAACCATGTCTATGAAAATTCATTGATATTTGGGACTTTGGTTGTTATGAAGTGATTTTTAGTTGTTCCCTTATTGTTGATATGGAGATCAGTGATTCTGAGTGGTCTCATGGGATATGATATAAGAAATTTAAGATTGAATTATATTCGGTTGGGCCAACATACAAATATCATGGGGTAAAGAAAACCCGAGATCAAAATATTAAATCTTGATGGAATATTCATCCTATAAAATTATTGTGTAAAACCATAATGTTATTTATTAATAGAAAAGTGGTGAAACAAGCTAATAAATTAATAAGTGAGATGGTGAATCCCATTAATCATGAAATGGATAATATGGTTTAGTTGAAAAATATGTTTATTGTGCAGTGCTTAAACTACATGGAAATTGGGTATTAAGTGAGATAATCCTTAATAACATAGATTTTAGATACAATCAATGAAAAAATCCTCCATGGTAGTAAGGTAGGGAAAATTATATAACTATATCTGAGGAGGATCCCAATAATTATTTGGTTACATGTACCCTAGTTAATTAATTTTTTATACAAGAAAATTTTTTTTATTATTTAAAAATAACTTTTTAGAAAAAAATATTGAAACATGAAATAAAATCATACATAATGTAACCCATATCTATATTACAAGGAACTCCCCCAAACCAATAATTACATCTTTCTGTCATGCCTCCACCTCTCATGGTTTCCCAAGATGTTGTCCCGCACAATGCTACATGGGAATGGTGCCGATTGAAAATCCATACACACCCGTTCATCAAAATAAGAGTGGATATGCTAGATGAATGATTCTTTCTATGTATCCTATTATGGAGATGATTCTTTTAGAGTCTTTATTTCATTCCCCATAAAATTCATAATAAAACCAAATACTAAATTTTTTTCAAAACCCACACATTTCATATTTCAAAAAAACCACCAGTAAGATTTATCTACATTTTAAAAATGAAATTCCAACTAAATTAAATACAATAGATAAGATCCATTGATCTCCCTAAGCTTCCCACTTGAAATCACATCCGAATTAACCAAGAAATCCTCCATACAGCTCTATCTTGATGAGAGTGGAGGAATCCATGAACTAATGAAGTGATCCAAGAAAATGGTGGCAGAATGAATCTCCAGTGAAAATAAAACCGAACAAACTCTAATGTTCATGGATAGGGAGAAGGAAATGGAAATGGATCCTCCTAAGGCGCATCACAGAATCCATTGGACTAACCAAAACTAGCATTGTAGAGTTGACTGGAGAAGTTGAAAAGTGTATCAAATAGGCAACATGTGAAACTAGAGATGTGCATCACAGAGTCTTCTAAAGTAGTGTAAGAGTGCATCGTAGGACCGAGAACCAGAGCCAATGTTTCATACGAATTTCAGCATCAGAAAACATCAAAAAACATAAATTTTAATTATATGTAGGGAATACAAATTGGAACTGAAGCATCTCTAAGGGAGTCACCGAGGCAAATGGAGAAACTGAAACACGCATCATAGTGGCGACTATTGCACCATAAAAGTGCATAAAATATTATATTGGCGATAACAGATATGTACATCATAACAGCCCCCAAAGCAACATAAGAGTGGATAAGAGGTCCAATAACCTCAACCACCACTGATCCATGACCCCATTTAAAGAATCATAATATGAAAAAATGCCAAAAAATTAGGACAAATCAAACATAAGAAAGGAGAAAAAAATTTAACCCAAATATCCAAAATCAACCCAACTATCATTAACTTCATGGATATTTCAATATGATCATTAAACAAGATATTGACAGAATGAAATTTGAAAAAAAATACAAAACTCAGGCTTCCTTGTAGAAAAAATGTACTTCTTCTATTTCAGTTCTTTTGAAAACAATTCAGGTCAAATAATGCTTCAACACAAAAGAATACATAGATGCACAATAGTTTCGAATACATCATCACCATGAATGCGAGCATCAGTTCGACCCTCTATTAATCCAAGCACCATCATCCACAAATTGGAACCCCACTTTGATAAATCCCAAACAATAATAGAAGAAATGTTGATCTATAAAAAAACCAAACTCGATATATTGTCCAGACCATCGAAATGCTACTCCACATAACGAGAAGTCAGTGATAAAGGGAACCCAAGCTGCATTCAAAAGAGAAACACTTTACCCAACTAGATCTAAAAGCTGAAACCCACATCAATTATTGATTCCAGAAGCAACAAAAAAAACAGACTCACCGTCTCCCAAATATCCACCACCGTTGATGCCAATGGGATTTTTCCAAGCCATTCCGCACTATGAAAAACCACCCATGACCACCAAATCTAATTCATTCCTCCATGATATCCAAATATATATCATCGACTAGATCACATCATGATATCTAGAGAACCCTCACCATATGACATGAGCCTCCATTGTCCCAAGTCAATTTTCAAACTGAGATATGAACCCACAAGGTCGCCTTGTATGTGTGAAACCCTAGGAGAACAAGAGAGCTCTCGTACGAATCCGAGAGCACATTGTTAATTTTTTTGGATAGATCCTCCCATTTATTTTAGCCATAATTACTTTGGTGGAGTTTGATTCTATATTTGGATTGGGTTGTCTATCTTTATATAATGACAACATCCACCATCGGGAAAGGGACATCACAATTCACATCACATGTCATCCTCCAATTATGTAAATAAGTATTTAACATGATAAATATCCTTCAGAATCATCAAATTCATGTGAATTTTTTTTCAATATGATTTTAATATCAAGATTAATTGATAGAGATAAAAGAGGGGATCATTTTTAAAGACATTTCCATTATAAGGGAGTATATTGATGTGTTCCATGATGAATTCTGTGGTCCTCCTCCTAACATAGAGGTTGTTTTCACATTAGTTCTTATACATGGATCTCTACCCATATCAATGTCTCCTTACCAGATGTCCACCATTGAATTTTTTGGAACTCAAGAAGAATTAACAAGAGAATATTGACATGTATTTTAAACTCTTGAGTGGTTTACTGTCAGGTTATACAGTCCTCCTAGTCATGATAAATGTTGTATCAAAGATCCAATACATTGATTATTATGAGCATAAAAAATCATGATAACAAAAATGTATCCCCTTCCATTGATTGATTACTTATTTGATCAGCAACGTGGGGATTAGTAATTCACAATGGTGGACCTTTGATCAAGATTACACAAATTAATAGTGAAGAAGGATGTTATTTACTATACTTAATGTTTAATGGTTTATCGACATTATTTTTTCATAATAATTCTCTTAAGACTCATTAATGCTGATATAATATTCATGTACATTCTCAATAATGTCTATATTTATTTCAACAATAAATTTTTGGTAGTATTTTTAGATGTTATTATAATATACTCCCAAAAAAAGGAGGATCATGGTGGCCATTAGAATAGTATGATAAAGGAATTATAAAGAGGGAAATGATATTCTATGTCATGTAAATGTGTGGTATTGATGGAGTAAGTATAATTATTGTGAGATTTTATCACTGAAAAAGTGGTATTCATAGAAACTTAAAAGATTTTTGGAAATTAAGTAGTAGCCCAGACCATCAGCTATAATAGAGTTATGTATTTTCTTTTTTCTAAATGGGTATTACCTATGATATTTGAGGATCATTTCATGATTTTCAATCCTACTAACCAATATGATCTAGAAGTTACTGAAGACTATCTGGACCAGATAATTTGAAAACTACATCAATGAGTTAAAAATAGTTTTATCACATCAACTGTTAAAAAAATATTCACAAATAGATTACTTTTGTGTTATAGAGAGATTCATCAATGAAGTTATTAGAATGTATACTAATGAAAAAAGATAATGTTATAGCTTACACCACATGTAAAATGGAATTTCATGAGAAATTGATACCTCACATGATTTAGAGCTGGTGGTTGTGAACATATCATTGAAATCCCGGTACACTTATCTCTATAGGATGAAGTGTGTGATATATACTGATCACAAGGGCCTAAAATATAAATTATCACAAATGAATATTAATATTCACAAGTGAATATGGTTAGAGATTGTCAAGGATTATGACTACTCAATCCCCTACCATCCTGGTAGGGGAAATAATATTAATGTTTATCTATGTTGAAGGTATCCAATGAATTTATCAATAATGTTAATTGAGAAGGATCTCATCTTCATATATATATAAAGGATTTTAATATGAATAATATGATAAGAAAAAACATCATTCTTTTACCAAATGATTTATCAACCATCCCATATAGAGAAGATATTTCACTCTTAGAGAAATAATGTAAAAATTTAAAAGAATGTGGAATACATAAGAAATGGGAAATAATAGGATTTTTAAATTGATGTTTCTGTTGTTTTAATATTTAGATTTATACTATTAATACCATCATATCCTATGAAAATGATAGATATTTTGAATGATGTGCGTATCTCGACCATCTCTTTCCTCCCATGGAGAAAAATAACGTTTCAATATCTCTAAGCGAACTATTGGAGGGCCCATATAAAGAAATACACTACTGAAAGCTAATAAATCTCCCAATCATGTTTTAAAGTGAAAAATGAAATGAAAATTTCTATGGTGGTTGATGAAATGACTATCCATTCCTCTATGGATTTGGGAAAATTCACCATAGTCTTTGTTACTGGAAATCTAAAGACAACCAAAGTGCATAATTATATATTGGTGATTATGGATCATCTATCAAAGATAGATATCATTTTTTAAATTTGATAAGACTACCCAGTCGAACAACTTGTAGGTTTATAAATCAAATATGTTGTGAGGAAACATGGAGCACCATTATCAAATTTATCTTATCATGATATGAGAATTACCTCATTATTTTTGAAAAGCCTATAAAATTCTCCAAAAACTGAACATAACATCAAAATAACTTATCACACTCAAACTGAGGGCTGGTTGTAGTGGAAAATACACACAATTGATGAAATTATCAAAACATGCTTAATAGACAACAATGGAGGATGGGATCAATTTATTCTATTGGTTTCGTTCTGTTACAATAATATTTTCCACTCATGAATCCAAATAGATCAACATAATGACTTTTTTTGGTATGTATATAGAATTCTACAATCATGGATGATGTTTTAGAATATAATTTTCTAGGAATAGAAATGGATGAGAGAAGGGACGAATAGAGAACGACCATCTAGTAGAATATTCGAGATCCCCTGTGTTGTTAAAAGAGGAATGTTTAAAATCATCAATGAGAACAAATGTTTTAGTTTAGGGTCAATATATTCCTCCATACATCACCATTGAATAAATTAATGAGATTTGTGATTAAGGAAAAGTTAATTAATAGGTACATTGAACAATTTTATATTCTTGATCACATCAGAGTTGTGGAATATCAAATATAACTTATACAACCTTTTATCAAGTACATTATGTACTCCATTTATCCATCCTTAGGAAGTTATAACAGATCCATTTCAAGTACTAAATTTAGAGTTGATACAGCTGGAAAATGATAGCTGTTATGATGACTAGACAATGAATATATTGGATCAGAAGGATAATGTTCTACACATCATGACCACTCAAACAGTTAATCTATTATGTAGGATCTATAAATATGAAGAGGTGACATGGAAAACATTGTAAGAGATGAAACAGATTTTTCCTCCTTTTTTCCATCGTAGTATGAAAAATAATTTTGAGGATAAAATTTCATAAGGGGGGTATAATGAAACACCGTGATATTTTAATTAATTTCTCTTTGAATAATTTAATTTATTTGATAGTTGGTGTGGCACGCAACAATGATTATAAACGAATAATGATATAATGTGTTTTTTTAATTTTAACACAACCATTAAAACAAAACCGTAGATTTAGAGGATATGAATAACATTTTCCACATTATAAAATATATTAATACATAAGAAATACAAAAAAGTTTAATATTAATTTTATTCATCAAAATAGTTTTTATTTAAAAAATTATTTCATTGATTTATAAGATAAAATAATTATAATTAATTTGGATTTTTTAAGAATTTATTTTGAAAAAAACATCATTTTTTTGCATTGAAAATTTCATCGTATTGTTAAGATAAATTTTATGAAATTTTTTTCAATGTGAGAAATGATAATGAATATGGAAGAGTTATTTACATTGAATTTTTTTTATTATTTTAAAATATATAAAATTTTAAATTCTTTTTGAACTGTTCATTAGTTCTTTTAAATGTAAATATTTTAATTTTTTTTTCTAAATTCATTGTTATAGATGTATTTTCTATAAAAATATTTTATGCATTATAATTTTATTTTTTTGGGACTATTTTGTTTTTTTGTGTAATTTTCAATTATTTCTTCCAATTATTTTTTTTATTTTAAAAATTTTATTTCATATTTGGAATCTATAGGTAAAAATTAAATAAAGACACCCATTTTATTTATAGTCAATATTAATAGTAACAGTGGTACAATTAATCATATCCATAAATGGTAAATCAGGTTAATATAAATTTAAAATAATTTATAAGGCCAAATGATTTAATCCAAATTTTTATTCGATTAATTAGATTAAACTATTAACACATAATGTTTTAATATTAATTATTAAATGGACAATATTCAATGAAAATGACATAGAAATTATTTAAATCATATATACATATAAAATCTCACACAATTATTTTTAGTTATAATAATATTTATATTATACATTTAACCAAAATATATTCTAAAAAATCTAAATATTTTTAACAAAAAAATATTTATATTCATCATGTAATTTTTATAAAATAATTACTTATTGGATATTTACTTTATATGCTTATACAATGTCGATGAAGTATTTATTCAATTGAGATAAAAATAAGATAAATGATAATATAACTATAAAAAGTAATATAGTATGAGATATTTATGTTGATCCTGGAATTTCAGAGATTGGAATGTCATTTTAGGATATAATATATATTTGGTTGGATTTTGACAAATTTTCCTGATGTTTTTTAATTTCAAAGAAGTGAATATTAAGAATGTTGACAATAATGATATTTTATGGGAATAAAATTTTATTAATTTATGGAAAAATCCTATAAATAAAAAATTAAAATTATTTTCAAATGATCAAATATATGATTAATAAGACATTTCTTTTCAAATTGACAAAACAGAAGTATAATCATGAATACTTTTAATATAAAAATATTGTTATCATAGATAATATTAAAATATAATAACTAATTGTTTATAAATATTATAAGGTTTAATATAAAACTACATTATGTAAAAATATTATCATATTTTGTGATTAAAACCTTATATTATCATAGATTCAAATACATGGCTATTTTATTTTATTTTGATTAAAAACCACTTTATTGTAATGTAATATTTGATCAATTACATAAACACCCCTCACCTACACAATAAATCCCACCCATCACAAATGCTTCTCTTAGTAAATTAGAATAGTTTAATCTTAACAAATCTCTTTAAAAAATATCCTCCCACATTATAAATATGCAAGTTCTATTGGTCTCACCCAATGAACAATTCCATATTCCTCAAGGAGTCTTTGAAGGAGGTGAAATTGAAGAGGTAACATTCTCAATATACCTCTTTTATTTGTTTCCCTCTCCTAACTTCTCCAAACATCATTCGTCCATAAAACCATAATAAATCATGAATTTTTTATATAAAATTATCAAATATATTTAATTGAATATTTTTTATCCAGCCCTATTTTCATCCCCCCTTATATATAGATGGGAAACCATATTAAAATAATTGTGATTAACCGTCTCTGTGGATAATGAGTTTTTGTTTGTCCTTACTACATTCAAGGATGGTTATAAAATTTTAATTAAGGTTAAATATGTTTATAATAAGTATATAATAATTTAATAATTTTTATAGAACTATTATGTAGACTTAATATTAAATAATACTAAACTAGTTTATTATAGAATGAAAATCATCCAAAATAAAAAAAAACATTTATCATTAATGATTTTAAAACGAATCATCCTCATGTAACAAAATAAAATTACATATGGGACCATTTAAACATATATATGTGTTTAAATACCATTTCATTTCAATTGTGTATTGGTATTCCCATTTAAAATCAACATCCATAATGATATACAATTGAAATGGCCATAAAACCGTCAAAAAACTCCTTGAATAATTAAATTTAACCATATAAGTCATTAAAATTTCCACCATTGAACATAAAAAAATTATAATAAATTAAATACATGAGGAATAAGTTATGATATTTGGCATTAATGAATATAATTTAATAATCCTGGATATTATGTGCAATTGTATATCTCATTTGGACATTTGTTAAGTGATCCCTATGAACCTCCATATTTCATTTGGGTTACACTTTATGTCACTTTGAAAAACATTATATCTTAATTTATATAATATAAGCCTCCTATATTTTTTTATATCTACCATAAATATTTATGTATATCAATTCATGATTATTTTAAGTGTAATTTTATCTTTTATAATGTTCCCCTCTAAACACATCAAGATAATAAAAACAAATGAAAGGGATGTTATATCTTTTTACAAATTCTCATGTACACTCCATAATCTATTTAAATCCTAACAATTCTCCTATAATAAATAGGGTTTTCATTAAAACCTATTTTAGTTCATTTTTTGTTTTATGAAATCGTGTATTATATTTTCCATTTTAAATACTATATATTCTTTTCCTTCAAAATGCACTTATCTGCCACATTTATTATGCTACATATCCATTATTTTTCATATATGAATAAAAATTAGAGTTTCTTATTACATTATAAATGATAAATAATTATTTAATCCCTTAATTCAGGGATTCCTTTTTTATATGCCCTTTGGTTATGCATTATGATAGGATTGTGATACCCATTTCTTTCAATGGGTAACCTTTATGTTTAATAGTAATGTTTGATTATTTATGTTGAACACATAGGCATGAAAATATTCTTGTTTGGTGTTTATGATAGTTCAATAATTCCTTGGGTAATGTTTTCAGCTCAAAAAATGTTATGTATGGGCTTATGGGGTAATCCTAATCCATTATAAGACTTTGTCCACCATATGATATTGTCATGGAAGCTATCATTTACTCATGTTAAATTATTGTTATATCTTTTCTTCAACAATACAATGTTTATATGATCATATGATCATATGTTATATATGTTATTACTCAGTATATTTATTCATTGATCCATTCATTTTATGTAATCATGTTATGCCTTCTAAATATTATTTTGTTCTTAAACAACATGTCTATTTCCTTACTGGGATTTTTATCTCCGACCTTTTGTCTATGTATTCCCCTGGTTATCATAGACAATTGTAACATCTCAAGGGTTGTTAGGATATCAATTTGTGGATTAATAAGAAAAAATTATAAATCTAGTTTCACGTTTTCTAATTATATAGCTATTATTTCAATGATATTACACTTTCTGGTCACTACATTGTATTTAATGTATAATTGTGACAAAAATATTTTAATAATTTGTGTAAAAGTATTTGTTAATAATATGTGTTAAAGGAATGGGTGCCTACACAATTTAAAAACAATCATAATCCTAGGAATTACCCTATAAATGTTATTTTGATCATGTGAAATCCTTCACACAAGCATCCTGATCTCATGAATACTCTAAGTCATGTTGGACTAACCTTGAAAATTCTCTATGACATGCCGACATGATTAGGAGATATACAATTTATTAGTCAAGTATCAATAAACATGAAAATGGAACAAAAATATCATGGTCATTGATCATCACATTGTTACATGGATGACAAATTATAGGATCATCAAACCCATGGTAAACAAATATCCCTCCACCAATACCAGGTCATATACACAAGATACATGGTGCAAATGGAAAAGTATAACCAAGGAGAAGTGTCATGTAAATACACCACTCCCCTTAGTACATAATATAAATGAGAGGATAGACTAAAACTACGGAAGACTACTACATGTGTTTGGAGGAGCATGCATGTCTGAGAGGCAAATCAAAATATCACAAAGGATATCTTGTAGGTAAAATCTTGGTGACAACCTATGGATCACATGGCATGAATATTGACTTTTTATAATAATTATATAGATCATATTAATAAATTAATGTGTATCATCCATGTTTTATGAAGTAGGCCCCAAATGTTAACTAGGTCATGGGATTCATGAATAATATAACTATAGGCAAACCACATCGACATATGCAATAATGGATAGAATGAAATTTAATGGAAAACATAGGTACTATAATTTGGATATTTTGATAACGGTTCACATTTAATGACATACCAAGATCAAGGGATATCATTGGAACATGTTTACAAGTCAGTTTTCACTTGCTCAACATTCTATTTGGATCATGTGATGTTCTCTAGGCATGATGAGCATGTTATAAGACTCCCCCAAGGCATTCCACCAATCTCTTGAGAATTAATTTAGCATTTCCATACTAATCATGATATTTCCTCCATACATATCACCAAATTTATGTGATGATACTAGGAAAATTATTCAATTTATCGTGATTTCCTCTAGAAAACTTATCCAAATCATTTGAAACGCTTGGTATAATTCATCAATATCATGAAGGACCCTCCCTATATGTCTTCTGGCTCTCCTGATGTCCTCCAAAAAATTAATCATGATCTTGAGAAACCCTCTAGAAATGTAAGTCTGGTCTCATGATGTCCTCTAGAAAAGTCATTCAGATCATGTCACACCTTCTATACACATCATCCTGATCATGTTACATTTTCTAGAAATGTCAGCTAGGTCTTGAGATGTCCTTTGTACAACATAGACAAATCATTTCACAACCTTGGGAGAATTCGACAATATCACAAGACACCCACAATAAATGTATTATAGGAATCATGATGTCCTCCAATAAATTCATCATGATTATGATAAATACTATATACATGTTATTCAGGATTCACAATGTCCTATATAAATTTCATTAAGATCATGCGACACCTTCCAGAACCATCATCCAGATCACATGAAATCATCTAGAATTATCAGCATGGTCTCACGAATTATTATGTACAAGCCATCCAGATCATGTTACACCCACCAGAATTGCCATCTAGATCATTCATCTCCCTCTAAATAGGTCATTTAGTTCTAATGATCTCCAATGAAAAATTAATCCTTAGACATGACACATTCATTCTACATGTAATTCTCATTACACAATGTCCTTCAGACAATTAAACTAGGTCATGTGATTATCTTTTGACATGACTTCTATGTAACTAAGCTATTATCATACATGATATACATACACCACATACCTGTGAGGTAGGAAACTAGGCAATGTTAGGCCGATATCCTAGAATATGATAACCTTTCCCAGTGGGTATTTTTTGGAAAACAACCTACTAAATTTCAAGAGTTGTGATTCCTTCCATAATAAGGATACATTGGATGCATTATAAATTCTTGAGATAAAATGGGGATCTAAATAGTTGTAAGTCCCCCATGATTCTAACATTCTAGCCATGGGGTCTTAATCTCTCCCATGGGTTTATCATTCATCTCCATCCACCCAGGGATTGAGAAGGAAAAATAACTATGAGGAATCTGAGTCCATCCACAACCAATATATGTAGGACGTGTTCCTAAGTATCTAGAACCATGTAAAACGGCCCATTAGTTCATCCATATTGAAAATTTCACACATCCATATTCAATGACACTGGTCAATAATTAGTACTTGCTTCTCAAATTATGCATAGATCACGTGGGATAAGGGATATCTATTTCACATAAAATTTATATCATGAATATCATTCATCTAGAGAAATCATATAGTGTAATTCCCATTCAATATCATGATATAAGTTCCCCCATACAAGGTAACACTCCTTTGGTTATTATCCTAGGGGATTAAATAATTATGATTCCACTAATTCCTACCATAACAATGATACATTGTATTCATCCTTTTGTATCGAACTCATTACCTGGTTTCTATGTGTTCTCATACATCCCTTTTTCAAATGACATTAAACATTATGGGTATGAATAACTTTGTTTTATTTTATTTTTGATACAAATAAGATATGATGTTAACCTAATACATTTTCAATACCATCATTGAAAATTTAATAGCATCCCTGATGGCAGTTTTAACATTCCATACCGAGATTTCACTCAAAAGTTCCCTAAACCCAGGTTGGAATGTGGCCTCAAATGCACTTCCAATAATGAGAGATGCATCTAGCTAGTAGTGAGTTATAAGGAATGTCTATGGGTAGAATATTCCCTCTAATAAAAGTGTAACATATTGGTCGAAATCATACATATCAATAAGGGATGCAATAAATCAATCAGACAATAGAAAACATCTAGTGATTGATATATATAATCAATTCAAGATGGAGTAACATGTAAAAATGATGATGAATCATTTCATGCTTCTACAAAGCCACAAAATCTGGTATACACTACATTTGTAAAATATATACATCCATCATACCCAAAACACCAAAATTGTTATCTAAAAATTATATCATGAGCCTCAACTCGGTCGCATGCTCCCCTGATCCTATGCATGGACGAAATTATATAATCTAACATTGTCTTCTTCCCCGGTCACAACCTACAACAACATAGTCTGTTTGAATACCAAATGGATGTCTAAATAGGGTGTGAGATACAATCCTAATAGTCTATCATCCACTGGTCATGTTTTTTCAAAAAATAATATAATGTGTAGTTTATAAAAAAAAGTATGGAATTAATAAAATTAAGATGCCTAAGGAAAAAGGCAAAAAAATATCGTAACATGTAAATTCATACAAGTCTCCCTATAATAAATTTCCAAGATTCTATAACAATACAGAAATGTGGAAAAAGAAGTTATACACTATGAAAATTCCATGTAAACATTATAAAAATTACCCAAAACCATGTTCTCAAACCTATAATGTAATTTCAACCATGACCACAGGGTATAATTGACATGTCAGATGTAAGAAAACACTACTATAAAACATTTAATAACACATTTACCATGATTATTCTGTATAATCAGACATATCAGAACATGAAGTTCCTGATTGAATTTATAGAAGTCTAGGAATATTCATTGAGTCCCAGGAGAATCTCGATGGAAATAAGGTTAGGCTGGAATTGGGTTCCATGGAACATGTTAGGATACCATTTCCACTATGAGACTAAAAAACCGAGATCCAATAGGTAGGAAGGTCCAAGGAATCCAACATAATTATGACCGATGGATAAATCTAATCCAAGGGGTCCACAACAGTATTCAAGACCCATGGGTGAAATGTCCATTGCATCTAATGGAATCATGATCCAAGGTGTACCACCCATGGATTGAACTAACATTTCAAATCACATCTCATTCAATTATTTAATTTAAATGCAATCAATTTTTATGATTACACCCACTCATATAGAAATTCACATTCAAATACAATCTATGAGTTTACTCACTCATATCACCAATCCATATTACCCATTAAATCAAAGCATAAACATATAAGGGAGGTAATAATACCCAAACAATAAATTTATTTTATTTTATTTTATTACAACTTCCTCTAACTAGTAAATCATAAAAGAAAACCCATTGGATGGTTCAACAATAGGAATAAGAAACGGTTACATCCCATTGGTGACCTTTTTTGGGGAAAACCCTCTAAAAGATTAATGGGAAATAAGGAAATCCCAAAATAATGTCATTTCATTTCATTTAAATATAAATTCAATGTTGGGACCACTCCACAACTCTGAAGGATCTCAAAATAGAAAAAATTTCAATAAATAACTAAAACATTAATTTAAAGTATAGAGTAACTACTATAGTTTTGTAGTGGATTGCACAACAATTAGAAGCATCTAATTTTATTTTGATTAGATGAAAACATAAAAATGATTGATGAACATGGAAATATATAATATTAACATGTACGTAAATAAATATTTTTATACAAAGATAAACGAAGAACAACACAAGTAGAATTGAGTACTCATCGGTGTGAATATAAAGAGACTAACAAAACATGATTCTGAGTTCATATAGAAAAGCGAGATTAATTCACCCAATTTTACTTCAAGAAGAGCTCTAATGTATGTTATTTCCACAATGTTATGAAAATAAATAGGTTTTAGGTTTAGAAAAAGTAATGGAATCAGAGTCATTTTTAAAAAAATACATGGGTGAAACGGTTTGGCCACTTAGTTGGCCATACTATGTGCCATCCTTGCGCCCTCAACATTGCAAAGGGGGAACCCACATAGTCTTTATGAACCATTTTACTAACCATGGATAGAATATGAAAAAAAAACTCTATCAAAAACTATAGGTGAACCTACACGGGCATGTGCCTCAATCCGCATGGTGTGATAGAACCAGTAGTCTCCTCATTACCTATACCCAATCATCATAGGGTCAGTCAGACCATGCTGCCTTTCCATTTTCACTTCTACTAACCATTCTGCATACCATATTTATCCCAAAACCCAATAATAATGCTCGAAACAAGCACCAAATACCCACGAAAGAATCATAAAATTAATTTTAATTCACAATATGACATATTTAACCTTTTAAACTAAAAAAAAAGATCTATACCTTGTATAAAAATACCCTTCCACTCAATGCGAAAGGGAAGTTAATTAGGAAACATTTCATCTGGCACATTATACATAAATTTATACAACCAACTAAGTTGAAATCTTACTAATTACACACATGTCCACATATTTCACACTATGGATAGAAAACATCACTCATATCACTTGCAGGATGGCTGGTAATCATCTCACAGGATGACTCAAAACGTTTATTTCTTCTATAGGAAGTCAAAATATTGGGTCAATATATTTTACTTCTCTACTCTACTCCCCCAACATACCTCGTGTTCTACAATGTAATTATTGCTTGATTTACTATCTCGATATTTATTGTCAACCTAACCAAGTTTACCAGAGATCAAACATCATGTTAGATACCATTATCAAATCATATCATCATTAATAGGTCACAAATAGTGTATGTTTGAAAAACAAACACTATAACTCTTCAATGCATTCCAAATACTCTATTATTGTCATCACACCCTACTCTAGAGTCCTAAACTCCTTGGATGATTTTTTCCATAGAGTCTCTAGGTAAAATTAGTCATAGAATATAGTTTAGAAATTATCCCAAACCATATCTCATTCAATATTATCTTAGTTCAAAACATCTAAAAATCACTTTGGTAATAAACATATCATATACATCATGAGTTTCACTCTCCTATTAGGAGGTGTCTAAGATTCTTGAATATTACCTGTGTAGTCTCAAAGAAATTTCACAACAGCCTATGGACCACAATCCCAAATTTTTTTGGAGAATTATAATTCTTGAAAACATTATTAGTCTATCCATAGAAAAGGAAATCTATGGTGATCCATGAAACGTCTACACGAAGAAGAAAACCCCCACATAGAATTATGTCTCATCACATGGGTATAGAAAAACAACAAGTTCTATAGATGAAACAATAGGGGGATCCACTGGTATTCCATGGTCTACCTCATTTAGATCATGATTTTTATCACCCTCTATGGTAATGACTGGAGGTCATCGTGGTGACATGACAGTAAAATTCCAAATGCTTGCCTCAAAATAATGATATCAATGTTTGCGAGTGAAAATAATTGGACATGTTAAAAACATTACTATAACCTGGTCATACAACCCAAACTACATCAATCATTAGGACTGGTAAAATTAATTAGTCACAAAAATAACTAGGATAATATAGACTCCCACTTAAAATCCATGTAAGGTTCTTGATCTATGTACATCAATTTCAATTTCTATTTAATTTCCACAATCATTAAAAATGTTTGAACCAAACTGTTCATCACTTTTAACCCATAATGGCCCATACTCCTCATTGACAAAAATATAGGGTCAAAAAAATTCAAACCATAAAACATTTCAGTCCATGAAACTCATGATCCATGAATCAACATGGCATAATTGGAATCTTAAGGTGTATGTTATTGCCTAATCAAGAACACATTGTTTAGGATACGAAAGTAACTCTATGTACCAACCATGTTTCTCAATTCCCAATACATAATATCTATCTCAATATTAGATATATAACATAATAAAAAATTCAAAAATTCATATAATCAATTATTTCACCCTATTTTTTATGGCATAATTTGTAGAATTATTTCCTATAACTTGTATAAAATAATGGAAGAGATGTAATACAATTATATAAACAGGTTGCAATAAAATATGAAACACATTAATATTAATAATAATAACCAAAAATTGTGAATCAAACAAGGGTATAATGAAATGATAGTAATAGAAAAAATATAGGAAAAATAAATATTATTTGAAGCGATTTGGATTTTTCCTATACATGGGTTATCGACTCTGATGAATAATACATTACCAAATTAAAATTCATTCCCATCACAACATATTTTCGCAAAATAAGAAACCAAAAAATAATTTCCCTCATACCACTTTGTATAATCCACGAAACGGATTCCCTCAATATCTCCCTGATCCTAGTTTCCTACATGTACTCTAGAGCATCTCCCTTAATTATAGAGGATGGAAACTAGTACTGAGGTCCTAGGGTGTGTATGTGGGTATAAAATTACATCTTATTAGAGTCTAAAACAACATTATAAATCATTTAATTGAATAGTGGATGAAATAAATCAATTAGACCACAAAAAATATTCAACGGTGGATATAAATAAATAATTATAGTGGGTGTATCATAAACAAATGATGGTGATACAATTCTTGTTTCCAAAAATAATGCAAATAATGCATATATGGAGTGTGTAAAATGAAAAATTTTAATATACCAGAAACACCAAAAGCATTATCTACATAGAGAGTCATAATCCTTACCTCTGTCACATTCTCCCTTACTCCTAAGAAACCTAGAATATCATGGATCAAACTATGGATTTTTCCCCAGTCCCTACCTGTATCCATATAGTTTTCAGGGTATCCAATGGTTTCCTGGATACGGATTGACATACAATCGTAGTAGGATATTGCACAAATTTAAATAGAAAATGTTTTTGTGAAATGAAACAAGTTTATGGATAGTCCATATCATATAAAGTATGGTTGTAATAAAGTCAATAGTCCCACATATGAAATTAGAAAAATATTTGATCAGGTATAACTATAAAAGGCTCCCTAAAATAAAAGTGTCAAGATCATATAACCTGGGATCATTAATGAAAAATTATGTAAACACCATGACCATGCCTTATGAATAATATATCACATCAACTGTGACCTTTCCATTCAAAATGTAATGTCATATCAACCATAGCCTCATAGTATAATAAAGGTGTCTCATGTATCATAGATGTGTTTTATAACTTGGAATATCAAATTTAACACAGTCATTCTATATAATATACCATTTCAGACCGTGATGGTATGGGAACACGGTATAGAAGACCAAGTAATCCTTATTATGCCCAGTGAGAATATCGATGAAAGTTCTATTTGGTTTGAATTTTGGCCTATGGAGCATGTCAACAGATCATTTCGACTATGAACACAAACAAACCAGATCGAAGGGGATGAAAGGCCCTAGGAATTCCAAGAAATACATACCCATGAAAAAATCTCATCAAAATATCCCACTACCACATTCATGAACTGTGGGTGAAACATCCATGGTGTCTATTGTAATCGACATCCACGGTATACCAACCAAGGAATGCACTAGAATTTCAATTCAAATCCCATTACATTCATCAATATACAATAATTCATATTCTATTAGTATACCCCCTCATATATATCAATTCGAATTCAAATACACTCAATGATTTTAACCAATCATTTAACCAATCCAAATAACCTATTTAATCAAATCTTTAATATGGAAGGGAGGAAAAAAATAACCTAACCCGAAACTAAATACATTTAATTTAATTAGAACTTAATATGACTAGAAATGATCAAAATCACACCCCTTTGGAAGTTAGACTATAGTCAGTGGGAAAGGGCACATCCAATGGGTGACCTTGGATAGATAAAACCCCCCAACAACTCTCATAGGAACTAAAGGGTTTCTATAAAATGATATATTACATTTAATTCAATTAAATATTTCTATTTCAGGGCTATTATAGAAAGCCTCAAATATTGAATCATAATAACTAGTTCTACAAATCATGAATCAATTCGAGAAAATTACAGGCCACAGAATGTGGAATGTAGTGGATTTATCATCTATTAGTAGCTTCTAACTTGACTCTGATAAGAAAAATAATAACCGAAAAATAACCTCGAAAAAATGTATATTACTTTCACTTAAATATCCCCATCGATACAATGACAAACAAATAATGGCACAAGATGAGTAAGACAATAAACAACATGAATCCATCAACACCGATGGGGCAAGATTCTGTGTTTGTACATATGAAAATGATTTAAATCAACCAATTTTACATCAAATAGGGATCTATAAAATGTTCTATCCACTGGTTGATAAAAATAATTTTCGTTAGGTATAAATAAATTTTATGGGAAGACCAACATTTTTCAAAAGTTCCATTGTGCACGGTTTGTCCACAGAGTTGAGCACAGAAGGCACAAATGGTGTTCCCACTATTGTTTTATGGGGGAACCCACATTGTCACTTTTCATTGTTTGAATAATCATGGGATTTTATGAAAAAAACATCTATAAAAAACAAATGGGGCTCCCACACATTTTAACACCTCCATCCACATGGTTTGAAAAACCAAACATCATCATGTTTCCCTTTGACCAGGAATATCATGTTTACTCATGTATTAAGACTTCTCCCCCGTGATTTCTACTCACCATGTGGTCTATATGATTTATCCATCAAGTTGGGCTCTAGGCTCCTATAAACAAAAAACACCATTGATACCCTAATAACCTCAATGGGTATTTAAATAATTCCATATTTAATAACTTACATGGAAAGTGGCCTGATCTGTTCTTGAAATTAAATCCCTAGATCATATAGTAGTAATCTTCGATGTTCTTGGATATATGGTTCCAAAATATAAGTAGATACCATTTAATGGGAAACATAAGTGTATCCTTAGAAACATCCAGATAGACTCAATAAGAGTTTCCATTTCAAACATTGTAGTATTGACCCTTATATAATTTTTATGGTTAATGTTCATGTATTATGAATAGGATGATAATAAAATACATATCATAAATATGTAACATTTTCCAGGTGTAGGTAAATAGTTCTATCCCAAAAGGGTGTGATAGGCCAAACCTCCCATCCTCTCAATAAATGTTAGTTAATAAGAATCATTTGGCATGAAACTCCAATTGGGAACATTACTATGTAAAGTAGGTCTATAATCAATTATTGATGTGGGAACTTTAGGATGTTTTAATTAAGAAAAATAATTTTGGAACTAATGTAAATATTTGTACCAGATATTGAACTCCCAAAAACCATCAATTTTTTATAACCACATGATGCACCTATCATGTAATAAAATTTTAACTTGACATGATGATCTAAAATGTTATAAATGATCTCTTGAACTTACAATAAGAAATTTAATTTTGTTCCTTCTATGAATAACAAAATTTTCTTCCATATGTGCAATCCTATGTCATTGGGGTTCTCATAAAATAAGTCAATCGTAGCTATGGCATGTCTATGCAAACAGAATGGTAGGTCCAGGAATAAAAATGTAAAATTGTGTTACCTATGAATACATGATTGAGGATATTTTGTGAAATAAAGCATTTACTGATTGTTGAGATTTCTCATTATTTTATATATAGATATAAATACTTCTCTCTTTAAAAAGCTAACATGATATCATGTCTTCATATGGAGAATTTTAAGTAAAATATGATTTTACTACCACCATTTCATGTCACAGAATTACCTCACCCACTAGACATATTCATCAGTAGGTGGCGAATTCAATTTTATAGATATACTAGTGAAATGGTAATATCTCAGTCTTTGAGGCTGTATAGAAGTGTCTCCAAACACTATAACTGATGATTCTGCATCATCGAAAGAATGATGGAGTGAAAATACTAGAATTCATTTCCAACATCAACTAATTAGGAAGATTTTACTTGGATAATGAAAATCAATGCAATAAGTATATAATGACATTGGATCATGAAGTTGACTACATATCCATTCTTGTTCATGGGATTCCAAGGAGAGTTCCTAATAAAAAATTTCTCCAACACTATACTATCGGTACCCTTCATTCTCATATAGGGGGAGCCACTAGACATGTTAATACATTTAAGGATCATTCACCGGCACCAATGAAGAAAAATAATATGTGGAATGATTTGGATAACTAGGAGTGGGATCATATCCCTAATTTTTCTAATGAATCCCACCTGAATATTTTGACGATAGTTAGTGAGAATGCTCATATCCCTACTCACTAAGAGGGTGTCTATCTAAGTATTCATGTGTTATGAATTGGGTAGGTTCATATCCCTAAAATAAATCTTAGATCACGTTCTAATATTTGATGAAAAAAGGAAGAAAGAAGTTTTTAATATTCATACATCGATTGATGATATCTTACACTATATATTGGGAAAGGAAAAATGTGTAGACCTACATTTCTTTGCACACTCGACTAAAATGTCTCTTAATTCTGGAAACCACTGAAAAACACCACCGGCATATTCTGTAACTGGTACATATATTGGGATATGTGCATATTTCTATCCCTATAACCTAGGAAAAATGACAATATAATCATCTTTATCACATGGTTTCATTGGAGAAAGACACATTATTTATCCCATCTAAGAGCATTCCTATCATCTTTCGATAAATTAATTGAAACTAGACCAGGGTCACATTCCCATTTGAAATGGGGAACACCAAGTGAGAGTGGCACATAACTCAAGAAATGTGTAAATTCAAATAAAAATGACCATAAACATAAATGAAAGGAACCAAAATGATCTCATAATTCTGTTGCAATTGGGAATCACCAAGAGAGAGTGACACATACCTTATGAGAGTTGAAAATCAAAATAAATGATACTGTTGGCATACTCCAAAGGAAGTGAACCAACATCATATTCCTGTTCCAACATGGGCTCACCCAAGTGAGAGAGGAAAATTCCTCATGATAAGATAATATCCCTATTGAAAATGTTTTGTGAAATATTCCAGAGGTGTAGCATCAGGCTCCTATCCCCACTCCAATTGGGGCCCACTATTGGAGAGAATCACATGCCTTAGGACTAGCTCATATTCATTGGGGAAAATCTACACATCATATTCTAGAAACACACATAAGTTACACTCATACCCCAACTTCCACCAATAAATTCTAGCACCATAAAACATCAAAGGATATACAGGTGGATGATGATATCCCTTATCCATTTTTTGAGTTGTATTAGAATACAATGGTTTGGAATCAATTTTTTAACTGGGTTTATATCATTGTTATAGATAAAGTTGGTGGCATATTCCTGCAACCACCCATATAAAGGCTTTTATTACCTCCAGGAAAGAAGATGTTCACATGCATATTCTAGTATCCAGTCAACACTAGGAACATATTCTTCTAGTACAATATAAATATCAATATGTGATGATTTCAATCTCAAACCATGATCATATCCCTACAAAAACACAGTAGCCAAGTAGACATATTCTAACCACGATACAATTTGATTCTCATATCCCTATGATTATCAATGAAAGTCTCCATGAGATTTCATTAGGAATATCCTCTACATCCTAGGGTTCTATTGAATATTTTTGAAGAATAATGTGATTATTGTTCTGATAGTCCTCCTCATAGTAGTGTGGAGCCGTATCGTAGTGACATTACTCTTGAAATTATCTGTGGTCAAACTCCTTATAATAATATATCCCTAATAAAAAGAAATAATCCCTGTCTTAGACATATCTATATAGATAGGTGTTCAAGACATAGATACCTTTGCATATATAGGTGATCAAAAAACTTGGGAAGTCCGTATATAGTTTCCCGTCATCTTCACAAAACACCCTAGTATGTTCAATAAGCGACACCAAGAGGAAACTATTATGGTCAAAATAGATCGATGCATGTATGTTTAATAAAGTGGGGGAAACATTTGAAATAAGGAGAGATTTATCCAGAAACAACATCCCCATAATTTTATGGATCCTTTCATCTTCTAAATATGAGATACCATAAAATATAGGGAATGATTTTATGATTTAGCTAGGAAAATATATGTCTGTAACATATCAGTGGTTAAAGGATTGACACCACCCTTACCTAGTATATTAGGTTCACCTTCATAACATGTGTATACTCTTTTTTCAGGATTGAACTTGATGTTATATACATTTCCCGGTACCCAAAATTGGAAAGACATATCCCAAATACACATCAGGATTTCCTCCATTATATCAAAATACATGAAATAAAAGATAGATGATTCCTATTATTGTATTTATATTTTTGGGTGGGGAAATTATGGACCATTATACTTCCCCAAACCTTTGGAAAAAAAACTCCATGTATGGGGAATCTCTTTTGTCATATAATCGATCAAAATCCAGGTATCATTTAACAGATGATCTAGTTAGTCACAAAAACATAATTCCCCTACTTTATCGAGTCTGTGTCATCATGAACATTGGAAGAGGTATACCAATGGATCATTGAACTAGGCCCCTCAGATCTGTAGGAACATATTTTAGACAGGGATGTTTAATTTTCAGTCAACTAATCAACTTCCCATATAAAATGACTTATAATATGGGCTTCTATTTTACCAAGATCCTACAGAAGAACATATTTTCCAAATCAAATAGGTTTCAATCATAGATTATATAGATATATTCTTGTGGAAATCCCATCCCACTAGGGAATGAAATATTTCCCACCACCTTCATCCCTCAGATCACCAATTCCGAAGTGGATTCTGTAAATATTGTTAGTAGCTAAAAATCAATCATATCCCAGTGTGATGACATTATTTTTGTATTAATCACCATCACTAGGTTCATCACCTCCCTAAGAGGGTCATAGGGGAATCAATGATGGTTTTAGATAAACTTCCAAACATAAGTATTTGAAAATTTATACCTTAATTAAAATCCCATGAATAATCAAATCATCAAACATAATTGTTAACTCCATAAAATAGAATAAAAAATTCCAACTATGGTCCTGAATATTTTCTAGCCCACAGATCATGGGGAATATTAATCATCATCATCTTAGTGGGGGGAATTTGTCTTCTCTAGGATGTGAGGTAAATATTAATTTTCAATGTCCCATTTGTTCCACCCACCATAGGACAAACCTCTTCTATTAGAGGCATGTTTTTAATACATGTCTAGAAATTCCATCAATGTCACTACTCACATGAAAATACAGGATATGCAAATGGATATGGATGTAAAATACAATTGGGGTGATAATCTAAAATGGTCCTATATAGATGAGGGTCCAGGAAATAAAAGTAATGTATGTAGTGTAGAACCATATTGTTGAATTTAATGAAACGGGACAAAGTCCATTTCCAAATAAACATTTTTTAATGTAATATCCTTCAACATAAATGTTGTGTTGATCAAGATGAAAATACTGATGGAAAAAAATTAAAAATATACCCTAAGAATTGGGTGGTCTAGAAACACCAAATAAAAATACATGCTTGAGGAAGTAGAGGATAATCTAAATCCTGGCACGTTTGAATATTGAGTTTCCACCTCCATGGAAGAACACTTCGAATAATAAAGGGGTTGAAGTGGTAATATGAAACATTCCACATAGAATATATGACATTCCATCCATAGAGGAATAGTAGTAAAAATATGATATCTTGATAGAAAACCATAGAATAGTCAGTGTGGATATACTTAGGGGAATCAATCATAATAGGCATCATCTTCTTGTTAAGACAAATATTATTCATCGCAAAAATTTGGAAAGATCCTACCTACCAACAATAGTAAAATCTGTGTGTTGGAACATCACTAGATCTAGGAAGATGGTCTATATAAATAATTAATAGAATATCAAGAATTTCCACATCTTGAAAAATAATGTATCACCTAAAAGAAATATCACTCTGTCTTAGCATGGATCAAGTATTTTGTGGATACAAAAAAGGGGCCACATAAACAAGTCCACCACACTCTATATAGGTAGGAGGCGGATCATACAATAATACCAATAGAAATTCACAATTGCATTGAGTCCCTTGTAGATAAAATATTATAAACGGATGAATTACACACACATGTGAAGCCCAAGAAGAGAACATATTCCAAATGTTTGGATGAATATTTTTCCCCACCCATTTTTTAATCCTAACTTCTACACCTTCAATAGTGTGGGAGACCTATAATGACATCAAACATAATTATTGTCCCAATGTTTTCCGATGATGGGACCTCATGAATAGAAGGAGGTAACCATGATGGCGTGTATTTTATAGAATCTAATAGGGGTATCCTTTTTTGGTAGAGAATATATATGGCATGATCTATTTCAGAATGAAAGGACCAACGTTGTTAATTACATTACAATTCATGATCTACACTATGTAAACAATCAATTTTTGACACGAAACCCAAAAAAATAGAAAAATAAAGGGCTTATGACTTAAAAGACATATGTAATGGTTTAAACTATTTAGTCTATAATACCTCTCCTGTAGGAGAAATTACAAGATATCAGTGATGAAAATGTCTTGGACGAGTTACAGACACCACTGATCCTGATGAAATATACATGAGGGTCCCATGAATTTTTCTAAATGTCAAAATGTATAGATGATTCAATTTAGCAGCGCCATAATAATTAATGGCCAATATGATCAGTTCAGGGGTGAATGATCAATGAATGAGAGACATCCACCCTTATACTCAATCCCTTAGTAGTAAAAAATCATGCTACTAGGTAGGTCCCCAAACCTCCCAACACATCATAAAGAGTTTTAGAATAAAAAAATCACTCACCCAAGAGTAAAAATAGATCATAGTGGACTTATATGATAGTAATGGATGACTAATGAATTATCCTTATAATATGTCAATGTCCCTAGTTACTTCATTGAATCCATGGAAAATAATCTACTCACGATTACACATCCTGATAAATACAACACTTTCATCCTTATAGACCATCATAGAAACTACTAATTCCATATAGGGTTTTTCCATAAGACCAGGAGTACTTGTTCTTCATATAATTCATCCATATCATTGTTGATTATATAATGGTTATGTGGGAAAACACTCTGTCATACGAGCCTTGTGTAATCATCACTCAAATTGAAGAATAAATTGATTCAAAAAATGTTCTGACCCGGCATGGTCTTGAAGGCAGACAATTGTATGACATGAAAAATAGTAGACTAAGATCATTATATTATTTTAAAACTATTTATACAACCCATTACATTTTTATCTTCCCATGAGGTGACTTGATATATGCTTCCCATAACTATATGGGACAACCAGGAACAATAAGAGACATAACAGGAAGAGACATATTTAGATCTAATGCATTCTTTGACTTATGAAGAATCATTCCCTAACACATATGAAGCACTGGCACCACCCCACCAAATAAAAGTCTCATCATTGGAGGAGATAATATTTGGTAATGTTAACGAAATAAACTCGGAAGACGCATTCTCCAATAATGAATAAGACACTGAGTATGAGTTCATAATAATAGATTGGGGAGTCGAAGACAAAAGTTGAAGGAACCAAAAATACATAGGACATATGAGGTATGGTTAGACAATATATTTCAGTCACATACTCATAGCCGAAATATATGTGGCTAGAAACCATGGGATATGACTCTAGAATGACCAAATTTAAATGGAGGTGTCCCAAAACACTCCAATATTCATCCAAACATGGATGTCATAGACGAACGACTAGAACATGTATTGTTGTTTGATTATCCATAAAAATGGGGAAGTCCAAAATCACCCATACCTCTATCAAAATATGAACCCTTAACCACTGCATAAGGAAAAGACTCATTGTCCTAAAAAATCATAGATCTTGAACCTCATAATAATAAGAGTTCCCAAATTGATTTGTGTTGTCTTCTAGCCAAAATTTATGACATTCTAGAAATGATTGTGTTCTTACCAGCCTATCTCTCAATCATATATTTTCACTATATTTGAAAATAACTTAGCGAGGACCTCATTTGAGATCTTAATATCCTGTACTAACTTTAGACATAAGTTTCTACAACTATTTTTTATCATGTGTATACTATGACTTACACTTTCATGATAACATCTCATATACAAAGAAGGATCTGGAAGAGATTATCTAAGTACACATCAAACCCATATATGTTTATGGAACACTCGATTATGTCGATTTATAAAGGGTTTAGATTGAAAATAGTTTCAAGATCTTCCTCTCCATATTAGGACCCTTCAACATTCATGATATAGAGAAGGATATTTATCTCCCACTAATATGACCATTCAAGAGTATGATAAGAGAGATGGAAGACATATCAAAAGATAAATCACATTCATTTGTTCTTGGATATCACATTTAATGTTGAGTGAATTGTCATATAGTAGGACAATTTTTACAATATGCTTCTAAAAAGGGCTTGTCTTTATAGTCATGTGTCAGTGTCGTCAACATTTCAATATTTTTTAAAATACCCCATCAATGGAATGGTCAGCCTACTTCATGGTGATGGATACCCATTGAGTCTTATAAACGAACAAATGATGATGGATCCATTGATATATGAAATGGGAAAAAGTTATGGTAAATAATAATATATAGGTTAGATCCCCCAATGTCTTGGTGATGGTCCTTGAAAATCTATAGAGTATACTCAACAAAATTTATGTGCTACCCATAAATCTGATTGAGGTAGTATACTGGATCCCAGATATCTAGGATCCAGATATCCTTAGTGAAATTGTGAAAAAAAAATCTAGATTCACTATTCAATTAATCTCTTAGTAGGTTGAAAAAGTATGTTCCCATTTCCACTCTCATCCAGATAGTGATAGAGATACCCTCATATATCCTACCTCACGTGATGATTCTTCAATTGAGTCGGAGATATAATCCGATGGGGATGGAATTAGGAACACCCCTCCTACATTTGAGGAAGGTGAGTCCATGAGGATCGATAATCTCTCGCTTCTAAATCTATGAATATAGCTGAAATATAACCATCATTGTTTGTTACTTCATTTCCTCTCTAGAATAATGGAAAGTAAATTTCATTTCTAAAGAAACATCGATAAGTGTTCACTGGGTATTTTAGAGAAATTCCCAGAATAATCCTAGAAGTGGATACACGTAGTCAAGGATTACTAAATGGAAATCGATGTTTCATGAAGGTATAAAAGAGGACTAAACCCTCTCATGATACTAATTTAGATGTAAAATTTGACAAAATGAAAAAATACAATTTTTTCATGGACATGAAATATCCAAGGTGGCTGGAAAGAGTCATCCTTATTATGAATAAGAACATGAAAATTAGGGTCTACACTGATTTTAGAGACCTTAATATATATTTTAAAATTTCTTAATTCCAATTTATGATCATATAAATCTTGATCAATGATACAATGGGATTCCATGCCCATTCCACAATGGATGGGTATTAATGGAATAATCAAATATAGACAGACCATGAAGATGACGAAGCCACTACATTCAAGGAACCCCATGGGATCATTTTCTATGAATTAATTATATTTAGGTTAATGAATGATGGTGGTACTTATAAACATTTAAAGCATCATATATGTACAAACACATTAGGAAGAAAATAATAATTTTAGGTCGATGTCCTTTTTGTCAAATTTCAATAGAAATGTGATGACTTCACGAACCATCAAATAGTCTTCCAAAACATTTGGTATTATCATTTGAAAAAGAATATTATAAATGAACTTTCAAGATAACATCACAAACAATAATTGGATTTATGGTGTACCCACATGATATTGAGGCCGACCCTAAAAATTCTATTGCAATTATATAAATGTCACCACTCATACAAGAAACATTCCATAGACATCCTGGCTAGAAAATCCCTCTCGTTAAAAAAGCTGTTGAACAATGGATTCATCTTCCAATGGGAAGACTAAAAAAAATTTCCTTTGGGATTCTCATCCAGTACCTATTGCACCCACCATTCTTGATGCCACCAGAAAAAACAATTCCACTCATCATATATGTGGATACCATGTTATGATTAGTTAGAACTATCCCTATATAAAAATATGACGTGGGGAATAAAAAAATCTATATTTCCTTATTTGAATTATGATAAGAACTAATACACAATAATACAATTTTATGAATAATTGTCTCATAGTAATATTTTATCAAGAAAGATAAGTAATTAATTTCTCCACCATCTAGTACATATAGTTACTCAGATTGACATTCTCAAGTATATCCTTGGCATTACAATGATTAATGGGAGTTTGGTATGATGGCTGGTCATTATGACTCAATATAGAATTTAGTTCGGGTCATATAAGTCAGTGAAATGGAAAGACCATGTTGATTCTATTTCAAAACATCTCGTCATAGGATGTACACAAATTGGCAATGAACATACGGACAATGATCTAGTCTATTCCCATGAATCTACACATATATTAAATATATATTTATTGTGCCTCCCAATTTCATATCAGTGTTATATTGAAAACCCAAAAAATCAATTGGGTTGGTTTAGGGATTGTATTTGTTTCTCTAGTTAAAGAATGTTTTCCCTTATATTTCCCTATACATGAATCTTCCACTAGTAATGATGAATAATACTTATCAATCTTTATTGGCTTCGAATTATCCCTAGATATATAGATAGACTACATCAACATAATAGGGTATTCAAAGCGAGTGATAATGATGTTTAATGGTGAATATTAAATCATTAAGGAATAAACTAGAACCTCCCCATGGTTATGTGAGAAGACTGTTGGTAGAGTCCCATTTTGATCCCACATTAAATAATGTCCCCTGATCAAAAAATGTTCATGATGATAGACTGGCTATTTCAGGTATAATTCTAGATAACATGATAATGAAATGGAGGATTTCTATATCATACACCTAAGGATGGTCTCATTAGTCACTATCTGTGACTTGTAAAAAATAAAATAGATAATCACCTACCTATAAAATTATGAAATTATATCCATCCCTACATGGATAGATACCATAATTTATTATCTCTAATATGGGTATCTTCTAATAGACTGAGCTAGTAGGGAAAATATTCAACACCGATAAGTGTGATTTTCTCATCAAAATGGTTTTAATGTGTAAAATTTATCTACAATAAATGATTCGATGAAATCCTTAATAATACAATATTAGAAATTGAGATTAACATCATAATGGAATATTTACATACAATTTCATGTTGCGCTCATTAATATGGGGCTATGGTCTTCCAAAAAATGAAGAGATTAGGTTACTATAGAAAAAATATGATATAAGATTGTGTGGAATTTAGTATGAAATTTCATGTATTTCAAATTCCTAGAAAACATCATCCATCAATCCCATGAATTACTACATACATATAATTATTCATTGTTGTTTTCCATATTGGGAATGTATGTTTTTGGGCCATATACCACAACCAAAGCATTTCATTTTTAGTACATACTAACTAATAGAGACTAATTTCCAAAATAGGATGAGGAAATAGTCTTAATGGAAGTCATGAAAAACAATATCATCTACTTAATGTAGCACTATATCATAAATATGTTTGGATTACATCACAAAATACTCAAAAAAAGGAAACCAACATTTATTATACTAAGATAAGGATGATGTACCAGGAGTACAACATATTATCCAATAATTCATCATACTTTCATGATTTGGTAAATGAAAAAATAGAGCCCCTAAATAATTATATGTAAAACATAATAGAAAATATGGTGAATACAGACATGATTCCCTTTCTAGAAAATCTCCTCCATACATTACTGGCCTATTGTACCACCACATGTACTACTACACAAGTGTCTTTGTATTGATTAGTTTACAAAACTAAGGCAGTGTTTCCCATAGAATTATAGGACCCCTCGCATCAAATGGCCATTTTCCAAAAACTCGAAGATGATCATTACTTTCCAAAGAAGTGGGATTAATTAGAATGGATCAATGCGATAGTGTTACATTAATTTCATAACCTTTATGTAAATCATAGTCGTATTTCATGAGCCTTCCATAAAAAGGTTTCCCTCTATTCACTCCTTATAGTAGAAAACGTATTGTCTCTCAGAACCACAATGATACCATGGAATAAGCCGCCAAAACTAGAACCCAAATGTTAAGGGCCTTATATCATACATAGTTTCTATCACAAAAAATCTTACTCACTAGATAGAAAAGATGGGGAACACATCACACACCCCACTAATGAATTGTTTCACAAGAAAACATTTCATAATTATTATCCAGTGTCTCTCATCTTGGTTTCACTATGTTAATATACACCATATAACCTATCCACATGATGATAAACTATATGGAACACGTCCTAATAACATGAAATTATCCTATACAAAAATGTCTACACCATATGATTCCAAAAGGAATGGGAAGCTTCATCTTTATGATGATTTATCACAAATGAGTCTGATATACTAAAACAGAAATGAAGCTCCCCTTTACAAATTTTTGATCTAGATCTACATAGGGAATTTAAAATCCATCAACTATGTCAGGCTTGATTCCTTCCATTATAGGACTATTTGTGACACCTAGACCACATGTCCTTCGTCGAGCAACAATATATATTTCCTGGTCATGATACAACAATTATTGTTACAGGGTTGAAGCATTCCTTTTTAGATCAGAAAAACTTATTCTTTATCGGATCACATTAAACTTCATGATTGATATCTATTAAATAACAATGTTTGGCTTCATCCCATACATCACCAGATACATAGTGATTTCCGGATCAATATTCATTCATCCATTATTGATTTGTATTTATTTTGGGTCACCATAATCCTGACCACATGATAGTAAACTGCATCATTAATGTTCTTAATAGTTGAAATTAAACTACACAACACATTTCCACACTATAAGACACTAATCTAAAGGATTTTCAATAAACAAATATGTTTGTAATCATATTTGAAGGAGAATTGGTGAATCAAAGATCATATATCACCACCAATCCAACACATAATAAATAATTTCCATTTTTTTCATATAATATCCAATGTGTTGCGATAGAAACTATGGATATTCCTTACATATTAGACTAATCGTAGATAATGTTGTTATGGAATTTATGTAAGGTTATTCTCCCACCTGATCGATAAATATTAGTTCACAATAGGGATTACATTGTTATTTATGCATGACCATAACTATAACACCATATGTTCTTACCTCGTGACATTAAACTATATGTTCCATTCCTCATACGTGACATAAAGCCATCCAATACCATAGACCTCTCCATAGAATAAAACTATCAATATTTGTTCCTTTTCACTACACCCCATTCATTAAATTTGTGTGTCTTGATTCTGGTAAAGACATGAAATATAATGACACAAATATCTCCAAAATTTTTTCTAACTATACCAATCAACAAAAACAATTACACCTATATATATGGGACAATTTTATAAGGAGAGATTCCCAATCAACAACTGTGTGTTTATTGATTTCTATCATTGTAGTATATATAGTGACACCAAGACCAAGTAGACATGGGCACAACTTCAATCATCCATTTTCAATATCTATGTGCGGTCTGATTCCTATCATCAAAGGATATGATGTGATTCGTGGAACTCCAATCCAAGGTCCTTATATAAACAACAATGAGAATATTTCCCCACAATGTGTATGGGTCAGACATTTATGGAGAGTTTCCCATTCAAGAACAATATTCTTCTTGATTCATTTCATCACAGGATATGTAGTGATGCCTAGATCTCTAATCATATATCCACCTACAATAATCAATCTGAACAATGATACCCTTTGTGTATTGTCTAGACCCTCATGGAGAGTTTCTTATTCAAGGAATATGGGTGTATATATTCCTGTCATCATAGTATACATGGTGACTCCTAGGACTCCAATTTCTGTCCAGTTACAAAATTCAATGGTAACAATGCCTTGTTCTACATATGAGTCAAACCTATGTGGAGTATTTACCAATGGATAACTACATGTGTCTTTATTTGAATAATGATATGATTCATATTGAAATCCAGATCTTAAATCTTATTTTATGTTAAAATAATCAATAGGAAAAATCCCCCCATATGTGTATGAATAAGAAAATAATAAAGAGTTTCCCATTTAAGAACAATATTTTCATTTATTTTCGTTAATGAATGATACTTTGAAATTCCCAGATCATAGATTCATGGGTATATTGAAGATAAAAAAAGGGAAAATATCCCATCGTACCTACATATGGGTAAGACATGTGTAGTAAACTGTAACGGATGAACTACATGTTGCATGATTCATGTCACCACGTGATATGTAATGATTACCATATCCCCAATCACATGTATCTCAAAAAAATTTAAAATGATACAAATACACCCATAACTTCATATAGAATAGAACTATGTTGAAAATTTCCTAGCTATATGATGTTAATTTACATGAAAAAATGAATTCACATAAAACATACCATTAATTAATTATATACCTATTTTCAAGGAGTCAAGAGTCATAAAAGATTGTTTTTCCTATTCATGACTTGGATATATGAATAGACTTCTTTAATTAATGTTGTATCGCACAAAAAGGGTCTTGCATTATTAATACCCGCCAATATTCATGTACATAGATAAAGGATCCCCCATACATCAATGTTACCACAATTAGGGAAACATTTCACCAGGTAAATATCTTATAATTTGCACATCACATCTCATGTCCTCGCCACATGACATTATATTACAAGGAAACATCATGGTTGGGTGACCTTAAAATTGAAATGTAGATACGGTATAACTACATTTTGTTAAAATGTACTAGAAATAACCCATAATCAATCCATATCATCATATCACAATAGCATGTCCATGATCAACAAGATTATAAATTGATTTTAGAATCTTTTATTAATCTCAATCCAATAATTAAACATCGTGATTTGAGGAGCTATTTTTATCAAAAACCATCAATGGCCCTTGAAAACCGATACACGTCTTTAAGAGATTGTTTCGGTGACTATCCATTCATCCCTATAGCTCCTACATAAATAGCACCAAACTAGAAACCAAATGATTCATTTCCTTGAAATATGGGCTTTCAAATCCATATAATCCCTAACATAACCATGGAATAACCAATCACCTTAGGAATTTCTATGAAATTCCCAATATGATTTAATCGTACCATTACTTAGGACTTAAGAACCTCATGCCATGATTTCAGAAAAATTATCTCACATACAGAAGGATGATGGAGTACCTATGACCCTGGATAAATGAATTAGTGTTTTATACAACATTCCCCTCATACCAGGTTATTATGATTCACAACCACAGAACGCATTCATGTTGGTTTATGTTTTATTACCTTAATAATTATCATTTGATTGTACAAATTGAAGGCCCCTAAACTACTAGTGAAAGAGTCAAAAACAGTTATGGGAAAACCCCACAAAGGGAGACCTATTTAAAATTCTAGTCTTTTCCCTCTAAACTATTATTCTATGGGATTTATCATAGATTTAGATCATTAATTAAAAAGGAATAAATCTCATAATACCTACTTTTTTTATATAAAAATCTTTACATTCTCTATGGACTTTTTTTAGGGAAAAAGTTTGAGTAATGATTTTTCAATTCAATATGACGTGACAATTTGTTCACGAGGTAGTAGAAAAAATTATCATGATTGAACACTCCTAAACTATTATATCTAGGAAAAAAATAGGACATTTTGATATGATTTATTCAGATCAATGAAACCATCCATGACCCTTGGAAAAGTATTCCTAGCATGAAAATTCGATTTTTAACAATTCATGCATTCCTATAGGTCCTATTAGTGAGCTTCAATGCACCAAAAAATGAATTATTACCTTGAAAAAATGGATTTCGAGTATTTGGGAGCACAGACCTCACTATGGTAAAACGTAGAACTATAGGGTGTTTTGGGTCATCCCCATCATGAATTTCCCATGAACTCCTCATGACACGAGAACTATGCACCATGAATGAAAATTACCATGAAAATAATATTCAACAGAATATTACTTGATCTACACTACATTGCAGTGTTTTTTACTCTTTATCAAGAAGGAATGTGATACACTATTCTTGATACTTTTGATGGGACAAACCAGAAGATATGAAACCATAGGGTATAACGAACACACTTCCAAACATTGATATAGATTGGACAAGGGTGTCAGAAGCCTTTTTATATTGCTTCCTCCTCACATCCCACTTTATCATCCTGAAATATGGGCCTTCACAAATCATTCATGGACATCGAAAAAGAGAGGAGATAGCTCTGTTATTGCATTCTATCATACAAAAGGTATTTAAAGTACAAAACAATGACATATCCTCCTTAAAGGAAAGGATTTGTGATCCTTGTGATCTATGATTACATAGTGGATAATCATTACATCTTATTGTTTTATGGTTCTTCTTCAGCATGTCTTCCTCATCCTGTATTCCATGACAAGAACGTTTTGGTTATGACTTACTTATCCCATACATGAACTACCCTAGTAGACTAGTATTTTATTTCGTTATTTTTCTATGCACCAGTACTATCTCCAAGTCATTCATCACTATTGGAATAGAGTGGAGACACCTTTGATTGACCATTCAAGTTATTCATATGTTCATTGATCTAGTAACAAGGGGCATCTCCCCCATGAAAAATATGAAGTCCAACCCTCTTGATCATGGACAACATTGTGATAGAACACACCTCCATATGGTGTTTTGGGTCGTAATGATGATATATACCCGACACCGTATTCATCATCCATGTTTACATAATTAGACATTAATCATCATATAATATTGATGACCATACCTCATGAAATTTAACTGCATGATATATGTCATTTCCAAATGATGTTAATATTCAGAGAAGGCATACTTTATGCCTGAAATTAAAATGAAATATTTATTTTTTTATTCAATGTAATTAAAATTTATGAAGAACATTACATTGAAAAAAACATATTTCCAATAGATGAAATAATAATCTAGAACACATTGAACTACCATAAGTATGTGGCTTATGATTTATGATTTGAATCAAGATAATAGAAATTGTCTAGTTAGTGATACCAATAAAAGTCAACTAAAATGAAAAAAATACTCTCTAATATTAAATCATGATAAGGGAATCCTTGTAAAAATTGATGTCTACTCTCTTTAGAAATGTACTATTCCAAATCTAGTAAATACAAGGAACACATTAATGGAAATTTCAAAAAATATTTCTGGACAGAAACCCATAAGTGGGAGGCCTTTGAAGATGACGATTTTTTTTCACAAAGCCTTCCACTCTATGAAGCATATCCCAATGTTGGGGAAATATGAATACATAAATATAATTCTTGATGGTACCAACATAAGGGTATAAAAAAAATCATGTTATTATTGCTAACTCCATAGACATCATGCAATGATAGGGAATTCTACTTTGAGGATGTATATTATTCCAGATTTATCAATTTTTAAATCAGGTGATAGAAATACAACTGGATCAGATATTTCAATGTGAAATATCATGTTGTTGGAAATTCATGGAAATTTCATGAAAAAAAATATGTTATGGTTTAAACATTCATGTCAATTAATTTTTATTAAATTACAATATAAAATGTATGGATATCATTGATAAAACATGAAGCATCTACTAAATGAAATCTCATCCATATCCTTAATAGAATAAAAATAAACAGAAAACATATAATGATCAGATAATTTTCTAATTGATAAGATGTATAAAGGGGGGATTATCAACAACAAATAGCACCACAGATAATTCCATGAAACTAATATTAGATTTGATTAGCTGCATATTCTATGTGAGTGAGAGTCAAACGAGGAGAGTTGATTGTGTGTTGAGGAATGACATGTCCCACTTCATCCACTACTAATTGGGGATTATGGATATCAATAATAATTGATATCTTAATGATTGTTTGCTAGGTAATTGTTAATTAGGCTTATGATTCTGAAATAATAATCATTGACAAAGATATGAAATTCTCATGTATCATAATTTTTTTTTTCAATGAATATATTTAGGTGTAAAAATCAATTATAATTTGATGACTATATTCCAATTCCATTGATTCATCCATTATTAGTTCGTACATGGGTTTCCCCTCATCGAAATTGTGTAAGATCCTACTAATAATATCCCACTACTATCGATCTAGGAAACTTTTCCACATGATTTCATATATTGGATGGATGTTAAAGGATCCCCAACCTATGTCATTGAAGAGTTGGAAAATATTTTCAGCTAGATAATGAAATTTTCCCAAGGTAATCAAAGTGATCATTGTGTGAACCATCATACATATTAACCTCCACTATTACTGATCCTCTGTGAATGTTGGAGTCTGTATGTCATAAGGGTGGCCGATTGGTTTAGCCAATGGAGACAAAAATGTGGAACCCACATGTTCTCTTGTCTCAAATGATTCATAATATTATTTTTGATTCCATATGAAAATCCCTCAATAAAATTACCAAAAAAATGGGATAGTCATCACATGGATAATAATGATTTTTCAAAGGAATTCCCATGTTTTGGATCAAATCCATTGTTACTGGAAACAAATTGGGTAGTGAAGGAAATGGTTTGTCCACATGACATACCATACTACCTAGTACACCTCTTAAGTAGCCTTTATCCCATTCTCAATAATAATCATTACATATTAATGAAGGGGAGCTATAAGGTGGTTGAATAATCATGGCGTTTTGGTATTCACATGCCAATGTAATAAAAAATTGGTTCATAATACCAATATGACGATCTCCCCATATGACAAATGAGGAATGTGGGGAAACCCATTGAATTCAAATAAATTTTCGAGAGAATTTTTAAGGGGTGTCAAGATAAAAAATAGTAATCCCATCCAAATTAGTTGTAAAAATCCTATCCTCGTGATATATATTTGAATGAATGGTCAGAAAAAAACATTCATTATCGACAATTTTTCTTGTCAACATTGAATATGGAATAAGGATTAAGAAATAAGACCATATAAGTATGTCATTGAACTAATCTATGTCCTAATACATTGCAACAACCCAATAAATTTTTTGTATCCTTGGGAGGAACAAATAACTAGGTATCCAAGTAGTTTTGATGTATTTTTAGTAGTTTAAATCATTCCCTAACTAGCCAATATAAACTAGAATGATACATATATATTATAGGGAACAATTACTTGTTATATATATCCTAAGTGTTGGTTGATGAATGAAGGAGTCAATATATCTAGTTTAAGAGGCCTCCACTCTGCTAATCGACATTTCATCACCAACGTGAAAACTCTGATTTACCATCATGTCTTCATGTATGGGAAAATCCAAAGGTACAAGAACCTGGAAATTGACTCCATTGGCCAAACGATCATGGTTAAATCTAGTCTCACCTAAAAGACCCATTAGGTTTATTCTACATAATATAGGTTTAACCAATATTATCTAACAATATCACGAACCTTCTATGAAGGGCACCTGTGAGGGTGTATAGTACTCAAGAAAACATTGCTATGGTAGAGTGTAATGACCCACTCTTTTAAGAATAAATTTCTCATTATTTTAATGACTTATATAAAACACATGAACTTATTTATTATTAATATTATTCTTGAGTTTAAATTATCATTATGTTTCATCGCTATTGATAATATAGGTGTTGAATATTTGTCACATGAATGATATAAATAAAAGGTTTTTAAAAATGAATCCTTTACAAAAATAAAATGGAGAGGATGTCCTCATTCAGTAGACTCGGGCCGTATGAAGCTAATTTGTCAGAGCTCAGAAATGAAATAGCGTCATTAGGCTTCATTCTTGACCAATCCCATCCCAAGAATCAACACGTTAAGATTGTATGAAATCACCTATTGTGGAAGTTCAAGTTAATAGATAATACCACATGGGTGATGTTATCAGTGCCTCCCCAAGAATATTTCACTTTATCAGACCTCATCATTAGGTATTACACATGTGTTCTAAGTGGTTATGTAATAAGTTATTAGATACTTATTGTGTAATCAATTTTTATAAATAAAATTCTTATTCGATGAATTCTTTTTTGAATGTAGTCTTTCTTTAAAAGTGACAAAATTGATAAAATTTCATTTCGGGTAAAAAAATATACATTTGATAAATATATGAATTATTTTAATACACTAAGGTTTTTATCAGTAATATTATAAAAAAAATCTTATAATGGATAATTATATAAGTTTTTTATGTTTAAATGATTAGGTAATCAGTTTGATAAGAGATAAAGTTTTTTACGATAAAATAGAAAGTGTATTTTTTAAAAATTAATTTTATTGAATTAATAAATTTTTGAAATAATTAATATTTCAATAAAATATAATTTTAAAATTACATCAATTAAAAATAAATGATTATATAATATTTATGAAGTCAAATGTTATTTTTATTATGGTTTGAAAACTGTTATTGTCAAAACCCATGAATTTTGAATAAATGTTAGTTTTCATTTTAAAAAATAAAATTAACATATATAGAAAATTATTGAGATAAAATGAATATTATTTTTGTAATAATGATACCAAAATTAACCAATGGTTATTTTTTCATAATTTTCTGAGACAAACAAATTTTTGGGTAAAAATTAAATAACATACAAATAAAATATGTGTTCTATGACATCATAATCACTCCATAATGATGTAATAAATACTAAAATGGGAATTATTGACCGAATTTATGATTTACCATTAAAATAATGTGATTTTTTATTTATTTTACAAATTTTATAATTCATTAGTGATTCCCCCTAAATCTAAAATTTATTTTACGATATTATATTTATTTCCATGAGGGTGTGACTCACTTACACATAAGCAAGGTTAATAATTTAATGTATTTTCCCATTGACCATATAAAATAATATTTTAAACTCCCCTATGGAATTTTTGTTGAGAAAAACTATGGAAATGTTTTTGGTTTTCAATTTTTAATTATATAGATTCCAAAACATATATTTGTGAAATATTTAAAATTTCATTATCATTCTCTTTATAAACCCACCCATACTCCCACTTCACTTCACTAAAAATCCTTGTAGAAAATCCATAATCTCTCTTAATCTCTCAATAATCCCCCAAGGGGCCTAAATTTATCATGAAGACCATCATCATGATTTTTATGTCACAAAATGATGTTATCACATGCAATGTTAAGTACAATGGAATGAGTGGGTCATGTCAAAATGATTGAAATAATGATGATGTATGTCATTTTTTAAATTGTTATGTAATCTTCCTAATTTATCAAGTCACTAGACCTATCAATCCATGGAGTGGTCATAAGTAGAATTTTATGTAATAAATATTTTTTAACTGTGTAATAATGATAAGGGTTTTCATAGTTGGTAAGAGGGGATAGGTTTAGTTATTTTTTGGATTAGATTTATAAAACTAATGTGAAATTTATAAGGATAAGACTGATTATATAGAAATAATCCCTGAATTTTTGTGAGTATAGATTAAGTAGTTTATCAATAAAATACATCTATTTCAGGATAAAAACAAGTATAGGTGGCTCTGGCACCGATGAATCTAGGTGTAATCCCGGAAAACAATTATTTGATCTAAATTCAAATGGGAACTGGGGCATGACATTGGGACATGCTGCACTCTTCATTTGAAACTCCCAAGAGATATTCATTGATGAATTCATAATATTAGTAAGATCCATTATTAATGTAGTAATAATATTAAGATACTATAATAATATAAATTAGAAAATAGATCATGGATAACATAGATTGCAGCCTATAAATTCACTAGTTAAGAAAAAAAATATAATATATATGTTATTCCCTTTGGTCAGAAGATTCCACATTATTTTTTTAATAGTTTAAAATACTCATATGTAAGTCTACATTAGATAATGTAAAACCAGAATGAAAATTTTAAAGTCAGGGTCATCATACATAGTTCTATGCATTCTTATATGTCCCAAATGTTTAGTAGATCAATCCAAACACCACAAAAATAATAAAATTAGAGATGTTAGTGATAACAGAAATTGGGTAAATTATGTCATCCCATGAATATAACTCCTCCTCTATCACAAAATGTTTATTGAACATCTCGATTAACCTCATCAGAATCTATCTATTATAATTTTATGAAATTTTTAGAATGTATTGTCTTTCCATTTATTGAAAGAACATAAATTTCCCTAAGAAGGAAATCACTCTCCATATAGGGAATCAAACCCTGATTCTATTAAATTGAAAGGAGGAGGATGAATCTTCATTAACATGGAAAATTAATCATTGATATTAATGAACAATGATCATGTGTATCATTCTTAGATGATTGAATATATACAAGGAATCATCCTCGAAGACATGAATATTGTTATGGAATTCGGTGATGTGTTTTCTAAGGAATTTACATGTATTAATCCTAGAAGAGATGTTGAATTACTGATTGATCTCATTATTGGGGCTTTACCAATATCCAAGACTCCATACATAATGTCTATTGTTTACCTTGAGGAGATAAAGAAAAAACAACAGGATAATCTGAAAAAAGGGTTTATACAACTATGTGCTTCACCATGGGGTGCGTTGATCCTCTTCATTAAGAAGAATAATGTGTCAATACTCCATTCCATAGATTATCATGAGCTCAACAAAATCACAATAACGAACAAGTATCCTTTTCTATTAATTTAGGACTTGTCTAATAATATATGGTGAGAAAATTACTTCTCAAAGGTGGTTATGTAGTTGGTATATTACCAAGTAAGGGTGAAGAAGGAGGATATCCCAAATACTTCTTTTCGTACAAGGTATGTGCATTATGAATTTATAGTAATTCCTTTCAGACTAAAAAATGCTCCAGAAATCTTCATGAACAAGATGAAAATAGTCATTAGAGATTACCTCAAACATTTTGTGGTAGTCATTATATATGATATTCAAATATATGAAAAAATAATATAGTATCATGAGGAGAATCTAATTACTATATGTGAGACTTTTGAAAAGAGAATCTCTATGAAAAGTACAAAAAGTGTGAGTTCTAGTTGGATGAAGACACATTCATAAAAAAAATCATCAGATTTAGTGGGATATCTATGGATCCATCCATAGAAAATGAAATAGAGGCATTGAAGAGGCCAGCATCTATGGCATATATCATTATCTTCCTTGTGTTAGTTTGATATTATCTCAGATTCATGAGTAATTTCTCATGCTCGTGAACCCCTATTACCAAGATAACTCAGAAGGGAGTCATGATTTCTTAGAAATATGAATGTGAAGAGATATTCAAGGAGTTAAAGTAGAGGGATATCACTATTCATATTCTCACAGTATCCTAAAGTGGAGAACATTTCATGGTATTCATTAATTATTAAAAGAATGGAATGATTTGTGTGTCGATGAAAAATTAAAATGTCATTGCCTATGCATCATGGAATTTGAATATTTGTTAGAAGAACTATCCCACAGATGATATGGGGATGGCTGTAGGGATCTACTCATTGAAAATATGGAAGCATTATCCCTTTGGGGCATAGTGTGAAATATATATGGATCCCAAAAGTCACTAATATATTTTCACACATAAATAGATGAAAATTTCACAAATAAGATGGTTAGAGCTGATCAATGACTATGTCTCCTCAATTCATTACCACCCTGGGAATGATAACAAGGTCAAGGATGCTCTACGTTGAAAGTAGCTAGAGACTCTTTCATTGATGAGAATTAAAAAGGATCAAATATATATATATATATATATATATATATATATATTTAATGACGATAGACATGAGAATCATAAATAAGGGGAAATCATCAATCATTTCACAAATTATTTATCAACCATCTCTTTTAGAATAATGAATGATTCCCAAAAGGATTATGGTGGAATTCATAAGAATATGGAAACTATCAGAAAAAAGAAAACATCCGAGTTAAATTTTAATGAATAAGGGATTGTGTGATTTGGGTCAAGAATATGTCTTCTATAAAATCTATAGTTAATGAAAGACAATTTTGAGGTTGCACGTAGTTTGAAATTCTCCATTTAATCAGGAAACACAATGTTGTATCGAGATCTCTGACAACTTTATTGGTGAGATAACGTGAAGAAGTAGATCATTGAGTATACATAAATGTTCCTGTTGCAAATATTACCCATACCAACATGGACATGAGAGAACACCAGCATGTACATTTTCTCCAGACTTCGAAAGACATAAAAATGAATCAATTCTATCTGGTTTGTTGTGGATCATCATATAATGATTTAACACATTATTTCAATTTGAGGGGATTTTTCATTGGATCAACTCGAACGGATATATGTCATAGAAGTGGTAAGGATGTCTAGACTACCACTATCTGTTGTATCCCATCGAGATCCATGATTCACGTAAAAGTTCTAGAAAAGTCAACAACATGATCTGAATAATGAGCTACTCCTTAGTATGGTTTATCATCCTCAAACTGATTGCCAATCTTAGTGGACTATCCAAATACATGAGGACATTATGTTAGCATGATCAATAGACATAAAATGAGTTTGGGATCATCATATTCCATTGTTGAGTTCTCTTAAAACAATAGTTTCTAGTCAAGCATCCAAATGGATCCTTGTAAAGCCCTTTATGGAAAGGGGTGTAGAACATCGACATGTTGGAATGAAGTTTGGGAGCGAAAAAAACTAGGTCCAAAAATGGTCGATGAAATGATGGAGATGGTTCAGACCATCCAACAACACATTCGACCGTTTATGATTAAACAAGAGAGCTATGCCAAAAAAATCAATAAGACCAACAGTTTGATGTTGTAGACATGGAATTCATCTAAATATCACCATGGAATATAGTTATGGGATTTGGGAAGAAGGTAAAGCTTATTCCAAGGTACATCGGCCTTTTTGAGTTAATTGATCACATTGAAGTAGTGGCCTATCGACTAAAACTCTCACAGAAATTTTCTCTTGTAAATGTAGTATTCCATGTATCACTCTTAAGGAAGAACATACCTTACCCAACACATATACTCAATCCAGAGGTGTTACCTTTGGATAATGACCTCTCTTATTACTAGAAGCTGGTCAAGATCATAGATCATTGATAAAAAGGTCTTTGAAATAACACAATGTCCCTCATCAAGGTGTTGTGGGGAAATCAAATGTTGGAAGATGGAACATGGGAACTGGAGGAAGTGATGATGCAGTGTTACCCTCTTATATTTTAGTGTCGGAAAAGTAAATCTCATGGGTGAAATTTCTTAATGGGGGATTGTTTTAACAACCTGATCTTTTATGAATGAAATTCTTTTTCATTTAATGTATTTTAGAATACAAAAGAACCTTTTTTATTTTTTATCATTATTCGGTTTAAAATTAATGTTAATAATCTTTAGCATTGATAATATATCCATTTAATAGTGATCACATGGCTGATATAAATATATTATTTCTAAAAAATAATCCTTTCAACATCAAAATGGAGATGATAGCCTCATCCAATAGTCTCAAGTCATACGAAGATCATTTTTCATAACATGTGTAGGAGGTGGCATCACTAGACTTCACTTATGACCAAGCCCAATCAGATCTTCAACATATTAACCTTGAATGGAATCTCATAATAGAGAAGTTCAAGTTAATAGAGATTATCGCTCAGTAGATGCTATCAGAGATTCCGCAAGAGTATGTAACCATCAAACACCATACCATTAGGTCAAATAGTAGTTGTTATAAGGGGTTATGTAATAAGGTATTAGTTACATATTATTTAATCACTTTTAATAAATAAAAATCTATTCCATAAATTCTTTTATGATAAAATTCTTTCTTAAAATGTGATGAATTTGATAATTTTCCTTTTCGGATAAAAATTGTACTTTTGAGAAATATATATTTTATTATATAAATATAATGTATTTATTAATAAAATTATAAAAAAATTTCTTTTAAATTTGGATTATTTTCATTCTTATCTGTAAATTATTATTTAATTAGGTTGATAAGAGTTATATTTTATATGCAATAAAACAGAAAGGGTACTTTTTTAGGAATTTTTTTAATGAAAATCTGAATTTTTTTAGTGATTAATATTTTAATAAAATATTATTATAAAATTAATTTTTTTAATAATAAATGATTATATAATGTTTATGAAGTCGAATGTAATTTTTATTAAGATTGGAAAAATATTTTTGCCAAAACATGGGAATTTTCAATAAATGCCAATTTTCATTTTAGAAGTAAAAATTCACATGTTTAGAAATTTTTTTAGATAAAATGAATATAATTTTTGGAATCAGTATTTTGAAATTATCCAACAGTGAATGTTTTATAATGCTTTGAGGTAGTCGTATTTTCGTTTAAAAAATGAATATCATATAAATAATATAGAAGTTTTATGAAATCAAAATAAACCCAAAATTATGTAACATATACTAAAATTAAGATTTTCCGCCAAAAAATATGTGTTTCTATTGCAATAATTTTATTTTAAATTTATATGAATTATTTTTTAATTCCTTAGTGAATCCTCTAAATGAATAATATATTTTCTGATTTTAAATTCATTTCGTTGAGGGTGTGATCACTTCCACATATGAAAGGATAATGTTATAATTTATTTTTGAATTATTCTTATAAAATAATTATTTCTTCTCTTATTTGGATAATACCATGGTCAAGAACAATGGAAAGGTTTGTGGATTGGAATGTTTAATTACATAGATTCCAAAACATGTGTTTGTTAAATATTAAAGAATTCCCCTATTATTTCCAATATAAACCCACCCATGCACTGACATCTCTTCACTACAAATCCTTGGAGCATGTCCCTACTCTGTAATCCCCTCTATATATTCTCCCAAAGGTACCCAATGCTCTCAAAAAGACCCTCTTAAATCTTCTGAATTCACACAATCAAATTATCCCAAATAGTGTTAAGTAAAAAGGAATTAGTTGGTCATTCCAAAAACTTTTGATATAAAGATGTCGTATTTCGTGTTTTAAGTTGTTATGTAATGTTACTAATTTCCCATGACACTATTCCTGTTGATCCTCAATGTTGTATTAAGTTTAATTTTATGTAATAAATCATTTTTACGTATGTAATAAAGAGGACGGTAATTATACAGAGAAATATGTTAATCTATCCCTTGAAGGATGTGAGTGTGAATATACTATGATCTATCCTTAGATTATCATTCCTTGTGTAATTTATGTCTATTTATATGACTAGAGATTGTGGGGTGACATCCCAGACATCTAGGTTAGGATAGAACTTTTTATACATCTCCTACAAGGGGGGATATCCATCCCAATCAGTGGATATCATAGTGGATGATTCATTCTTAACCATGAGATAGATGGAATGAACTAGTGATTAGGAGAAAATGGTAATATGTTCATTAAAGATATCTTACTAACAATATTTATTGAAATTTGAAGTATATAAGACCTCATAAAGGGAGAAATCATGTATCCAATCAAGACATTATAAGAATCTCTGTCTAACCGAATACAACCATTCCCATTCATCAAAAACGTTTCAACAAGGCCGCTGGTCCCATTTTAATTTTAGGAATCTTCTCAAATAATTCATTTAAGAGAAAAATATTCCTGAATTACATTAAGAAATAGAATTTTTGACTGAATCTCAATAGTGTGGACCATGTGGGGAGTTTTCCAACACATAAGACAACTCTTTGGATTGTACCATGAACATTTGGTTTCATTTTTAGAGATAATTTGTTTAACATAATACATGGATGATGATAACCAGACAAATGATTGATTTTATTCATGTCAATGAATGAATGATTCATCAAGTATAATTAATCAACATAGAGGATACTGGCGTTGTAAGTGGTATATATGGACTTCTGATGGTAGAAACCTCATCAAATTCTCATCTTGGGAATGAAAAAGATACCAATGATCAGTATTATGGTTCCTAGAAAAATAGGCCCTTTCGATTTCCATGATGGAGGGTAAATGGGAAATATAATCCATATATATCAAATAAATAATACATGTCATTCGAGCATAAAATCATTTTAAACGAAATGATTAACTTAGGAAGAATCATCACATTTTATGAACCAAGAGTAATTTAGATACCCCATTACAAGATACAAATGTCATAGATCACATGAACCATAGACGAACCATGAACACCATAACTCATAGAGCTTCTTATGACCGTGTGAACCATTATATGGCTCATGATTCCGTGTCCCTCAGATGGTCACATGAACCAAATGAACTGAAGTGATAATGCAACCAAACTAGACGAACATGTGAAACCCAACCGATAGCCCATCGACCAAGGAACAAAATCATGGATTAATAAATTACTGAGAATCAACTTATCATTGGTTCGACTATGTGATTTGAAAAAGACCTCGACCATCACGAGAATGAGTCCGGGTCTTCTGAAAGAGTCTTGTGAAGTGGAATTGTGAAATAGATATTCTGATTGGTTCATGTAGACAGGCCTTTTGAAATGGATTTTTTGATGAGGCCCTGTGATGGGACCACACAATGGAATAGAATTATGGGATTTCTAGATAGTATTGTCCACAAATGAATGATATTTTCCTTCACCCATATTTTAATGGAACATAATATTACACTAGTGATAACTGGGATGAAAAAACGCCATCAAATATACATGTTGGTGGAATTCACATATACTATATTGGGAATTTACGTTCCCCAAACCGAGGCCTTTACCATGCAGACTTCTCTCTTGAGGGAATGCATTTTATGACTCATTCCAAATGAGAATCATAATATATAATAGGTAATAAACACCCCATTAAGGGTATTACATTCTTTAAAAATCAAATTAAAATGAGATGTTCAACTCACATAGATCATATAACCTCTAAAAGGACACATGTCAAATAAACCGTCGAAGGTTATGAATATGAAGCATGTGCATTGCATAATTTTCCCTCTGATCATGAAAATCCCCTTATGTAAACCTCCATATTTTTATTAATCAATATTGATAAACATTGTGATCATACAAATGTATCCATATGAGTTACATTTAGTAACATTACTTGTTAATAAATGGTATCCTAGTATTTTTTCTAAACCACCTGGATGATACCTTTGGAGGCCTTATTCAAGGGTGAGTTATGTTGATCTTCGTGAGCCATTTTCATGGGATCTGAAAAATATCTTGAATCCCCTAGTTACATTTCCACCTTGTTGTACAAATTTATGTTTGTGTGTCACCATTATCATGTGAAGGACATCTAATATGTCCATTTGGTTATGAAATTCACCTTCTATTCTATAGAAAAACATAAGGGTTTTTCCTGACAATGCTCACATGTCACTTCATGTTCCATTTTTTCTCATGTGACTCATCAAAATCAACGAGGGTGATTCTATTTTTTTTAAAAATTCATAGTTGTTGTAGATACCATATCCTTATAAAATAAATATTGAAATAAAAAGGTAATGGTGGATGCCCCTTACGAGGGGGAGATACGTTGTTCCTTACATGAATAGGGTTATACATGCTATGTGATCAACATTGATCTTATCAGACACCTTAACAGGAAAACATGATCTTGTAAGGGACATAAGACAAATAATCTTGATACCATAGAGTTCCCTTTTACAATATAAATTAATATCATTAATGGACATAAAAAATTTCATAGCTCATGTGAATGAATTCTAATAGATTTCTTGCTCTCACGATGTCTCCTTTACATGTCGGCCTGACCTTGTGAAAGATCATTGACATGACAAAAATTTTATGTGATATAATTTTGATCAAATAAGGCTAAATAAACAAGGTAATGATGGAAATTTATTGTTTTTAGGGGTAATTATTGGACTCCTTGTATTACCCATGATATGATCATTTAATATGAGTAATAATAAAATATCTGCATAAACTCAAAGTAATATCCATGGGATAAACACTACATAAGGTAGGATGTAACTACGGTTAAAGGGATTTAAAATTATCCTACATCAACATATGAAACACTTTACCATACATTAACACACTATGGGTGAATTCTACATAGGGGTACATAAATAGACTTCTCAAAGTGGCCATTCATGTGAAGAAAGGGCCATCCACTAGGTAAAATCTAGGGAAAAACCTCTGGATCATGTTATAAAAATATTAACTATGCATTATCCATTTATAGATCATATAATTGATATCTATCATTTTAGTATGATTATGTTAATGAGGTAACCCTTGTCGAATGGCTCATGTGAATCCTAAATATGATAACATTCTAATACCTTTTATGCATATATGTAGTAATGGTTAGAATAAAAATATTTTGTATGGAACTCTTATGTGAAGATGGATATGTAGATCTTAACAAGCTTCACATGACCTACCCAAATCATGTGACAGCACCAGTACATGTCACCCATGTTATGTGACACTCCCTTGACATGTCATTTGGATCGTGCGATATACCTTGAACATATCGTCCTAGTCAGGCGACACCCCCCAGGTATGCCAACCATGTCTTCAAATTTTTTATAGGCATGGAATACCAGTCCTATGATGTCCTCTGGATATATTTCCAAAGATATGAGATATCACTATAACATGATAGTCAGGTCTCATGAAGACCTCCAGACATGACATCCATATCATTAGACAGCCTCTAGACATGTATGTCTGATCCTCCAACACCAAGGAGGAATCTCAACATAGACCCTTGATTTACTCTGGAAAAGTCGACCATATCAAATGAAAACCTAAAGATATGTAAGAACTATCATTTATTGTACAACAAAAAAGTTATCTTGATCATGAGACAGACCTTGGATAAGTCAAACATATAATACAAAAACCTCAAGACATACCAGCTAGGTTTCATGATGTACTCTAGACTGATTAGCACGATCATTCAACAACATTTAGAAATATCAACTAGATCATGCAACACTCAAAATTTATGTCATCCATGTCTCATAATGCCCTTCTGAAAAATAAGATTTTATCATGTTATTTACACAAGATATACCATTTATATTACATAATTACCTTATGAAAATTCAACTAGTTCATGTTATTTCCTTTGGAAATGACTGGTGGGAAACCAAGACATCCTCATTTATGTTATACAGTCATACTAGAGATGTATGGAGGACAAAACTTTTGTGAGATGCAATTATACCAAAACATAATAACCATGTTTAATTCAAATATTTTGGTTGAACCCACCAAAATGTTGAGAAATATGATTCCTACCATACCAAAGTTAACTATTATGCCTTTATAAGGCCTGATCTCAAATGTGCATCCACTTTTTTGGATTTCCTTCATTATATTTAATATTCAGAGTGCCAAGACCCTGCCTCTCCCATGGTATTATCATTTTTTATAATCCACCATAATATTGAGAAAGAAAAAAACTACAATTACATAGATTCCTTTCATAAAAAGTATACATATGATGTTTTCCTATGGATCGTTCTCCATGCCAAACACTAAATAAATTCCACGATAGTTCATAATTCCAACATCAATATGTAATGAGGCAGGACAATTTTTGTCCATTGTATATCACACTGAGCATGGATCAGTTGGGATTGGTGATTTAAAATGATCATACCTATTGTATATTAAATATCCTTTATCAATGGAATCCTAGGAGTGTAATCCTTATTTAGAGGCATGTTATAACTTCTACCATATGATGGAATATACCTCTGGATTAGTCCTAGTTGTGTGACTAAACCACAATGACTCTTATTCTTTCTATAATAGGGATATGTTGGATGCCCCCACCCCCAAGAATTGAGCTTAATAACAAGTTCTTAAGTACCATCTAACAGTTCCTTTCCAAATGAGGATAAACAAAATTGTTTAAAAAAACTATTAAGGTTTTAATTACTATTGTAAATAGGATTTGTATGACACATCATAATGGTTCCATTCCATCCTCAAAATATGTATGTCCTACCTAAATGGTGGTACAAAAAATAGTTCATAGCTATATAGATTCAAAATATAAGAATATGCATGTTAATGGGAAATGGATTAATATCCCCCGATACAAATAGATAGACCTTTTAATAGACCCAATTTTACACATTGAAGGATTCAAACCATGATCAAATTTTACGGTAACCATCCTCATATCATGATTAGAAATATATTTAAAATCATATATTCAATATAAATAAGTATCTTATTGTTGAAAAAATCCACCCCCCCATGGCGGGATTAACATAGCCTTCTATATTCTCAGCCAATTTGAGTTCCTATGTATTATTGGGTTTAAACCCCAAATTGGCATTCTAGCATTGGAAAATTGTTTTGTATTATGTTATCTATTTGGGAACCATTAGTTTTTTTTAAGAACAATAATTATCTACTCGATGTGAATGATTGTAAAAGACTCTAACCCTCCCCCCCCCCACAAACACACACAAATAACCATGTCATAATCCACATGTTCCATATTTCACATAAAAATGATCTACAAATATTTTTTTGATGCGTATGTGTCTGAAAATGTACATGGTTGTAAGATTATACCAAGACCACATTTTTGCCTCATGGTGTTTAATATAATAAGGAATATTAGAAGTTGATTTTCATATTTGAGTAAGATAATCCTCATCTAATGATCCACAACTAAATTAATGAAGTGGTATTCACCTAATCGTTCAATCAGCTGGATACTGTTAATTCCAGTTTTTCCCAAAATTCGTCTCGATAATCACATTAAAAGGATCCACAATGTAAGTCCTAGATTTCATTGCTTGAATTCATCCAATAGGATGAGTAATTTCTTGATGTATAGTATTGGTGATGTTAGGATATCAAATCCTCCTAAAAATGGACGGTTGAGGCCACAAAAGTGATATCTCATTCAAAACTATAATTAAAAAAATTATTTATTTTTACAATCCAGTCAAGGGATGACACTCAATATTCTTTCCATTTAATAAAAAAATTACTCCCAATATTAATATTAAATCAAGCCAGTATTATCTTATAGAATAACCAAGTAATATCTCAATGCAGTGATGAGTTATTCTCGATGTAAGAAATAATCGATAATTGAAAAATCATTTTCATTAAATGATTCTGTTAAATAATGGTTAATAGATAATGGATTAAATGATACATCAAATTGTACAAGGAAACCCGTAAATATGGGGGAATTGGTTTATTGTGATACCAAAAGGCTAATTCTACCTAACAATGTTATAATACATATGGGTGGATAAAATCTATGGTGTTTGAAATCTATAAGAGAAATAGGAAAAGTTTAAAATGAACATTGGGTATTACTGTATCTAAACTGATATATATAGTTAAATATAGGATAAAAATTACAATCCACCCTGTTCAAATCTTGTCTTCAACAACTATATATCCAAAAAAATGTTAAAAATATTAATGATAGTCATTGAATATATATCAAATATGGGCCAAAATATATTATTACCTTGGATGTTCCGTTAGGGACATCAAGACTATCAGAAATGTGATCCAATATTCTGGAATTATGCCATTACAGTATACCATGTTGATTCTATTTTTAGGTGATTTGGGATGTTGATTTTAATTATTGAATACAAAGTTTTATTTTTAATGAGAATTCTTCTTAGAAAATATTCAAGCACTATTTGGATTACAAAATGGTGAATGGATTATATCCATTTGGTGTTCCATAATAAATATTTGGAAAGAAGGAATATATATAAGGATAAAATTACAACACATTTGAGATATGAGAATAAGGATTTATTATTCTCTAAGGAGTGGACTAAAGAAAATCTTGGGGAGAAATTTTAATTTCCTTGAGATTTGTTATATAGGGGAAATTTTTTTTTTGAAATTGAATATCAAGGACGATGATGTTTATGAATATACATATTGGACTAAGGGTTTACTAAATGTTATGTTCATATATTAGAGATAAATAGTGTAGAGTAAACCAATACAGAAATAAGGGAGAATACATTCATAATCAAATAGAAATCATATATGAAAGTATATAACAAATTTTACATAAACACACATATGAATGTCATGTTATATGGACGTTGGGATTACTAATTCTTATGGTTGGACTAATTTGACCAACCAATGGTAAATAATTTCTTATTTTATAGTTTGGGTTATATCTAATGAGGGGAATCTCTATCTAAATTAAAAATGTAAATTAATGTTAAATTACTAGTTTAAACAATATTTAAACTGTGAAATAATAAATGATAAATATATTGCAATGTTTTATATACCTATCCAACCACAGAATATAGGATATAATCTTGTGATTCATCGACTATTTTTAATTAGAACTTTTGTGGTTTGTATTCGAACATCATAGAGCTATCATGGTTCAACTATATGATGAGGACTATCATTGATCCTCCAAAAGTAAACACCATCATGGAAATCATGGTGTTATTTTATATGGTGAGGAGTTAATGGTTTTTTTATATACAATAACAGAATAAAAAAACTAAATCATTATTCTTTATTAATAAACAATCCGTATAAAAATGGATGCACATAATATATGACTAGAGGTTTTTTTATATTGGGTGACTAGATATATAAATAACTTATTTTACTATATCGATCAGAAATAAATCATATCAATTTAACTATAATATCCATTCCAATGATCTCACATATAATACCCATCTTTATGTCTATTCAAATTATAACATAAAATTAGGGTGAGTTGAAATGCTCGGTAGGGGAAAAATCATATCTCCATGTCATCACAGATGAGATCATAGGCATATGAGACGACATGAACATTGTAGAAATATATAATAAATACTACTAATAATCCTATAACATAAGTGATCATCATTGTATCTGTAATAAGAACATAAATCTATAAATGATAAATATAGAAGAATGATAGTTTTAATAGAGCTATAACAATTTAATATAAATATCTAATCCTAGGAGAATAATATATGATTATAATACATTATTAAAATTTAAAAAAAAATGAAATTTTCATTCATGAGCCACCCCATCAGTGACCATGTTTATATAGAACACAAATGTACTAATGAATACTTAAGTCGTTATACATTAACATTTTTCCAATGAAATAGATGACAATATTGGAACCCACATGTCATCATCAATACATATGATTGAAAAATGAAAATAAATCAATTAAGAAATAATAATATACCATTGAAAGAATTTGGAATTTTTTATACACCCTAAAAATTAATTCACTATTCATATTCTAAATGTCCCTAAAAAATATATATGGGTTTTATTACATTTTAAAATGCTATAAAATAAAACTATGAATTAAATAAATTCACAGGAAAATCATGGACACCCAAATATAACCACATCATTAATAAATTTAATGGTTTTAACATGAAACATAACTCCAAATGAGTTTAATATTGTTTTTATATAAAACAAATCGAAAAATAGATCACAAAAAGAGAATTCTTGAAATACATTTTGTAATCATTGATATAAAATCTATTTTAAAAAATAATTTTTTAAAGTTAAATGAAAATAATTCCAGAATGAGGATTTTAATTTATTAAAAAACATTACCTAGTTATATAATATTGAAAATAATTTAAAATGGAAAATCAATGAATTCAGTAATTATAGATTAAAATAGTTAAAAAAAGTAATAGAATAACTCAATGGGTGAAGGTTGAGGTACCAAAACCCATACTGTTATTCATCATTCACATTTATGGGTTTATCCTATAGTATAATTTATATAAATAATTTAATTAAATATTTAAGAAGATGATTTATTTAAATTTGTTTTCTGGTTTTCATTTTATTATAAATTTGTTATTATATGTTAGTTTTGTTAGCTATTTTCAACATTCAGTGTTTATAATTTGATCTTTTTAGTAGTTCCAAAATTGCAGTTTCAATCTACAATATTATCGCATTTATCTTCTTTAGAAAACCATGGATGTTTTTTTGTTTAATTTTTATTTTTAATGGTATAATTCCATTACATGATATTTTTTCCATGTTTCATGAATAATAATTCATTGATAAACTTGATTATTTGTTTTTATATTAGTTGAAGGATTACTAACTAACAGTAATAAAGTTTATTACTACTAATCATTTACCATATTCTTGATATTGGTGAATCTTAAATATCATATTTAATCATCAATTTTAATGTATAACTACAAATGAGGGTTGCAATGAAAAACTAAATGCATCATTCCTTGGAAGAGGTAGTCCACATATACCGAAGAATTATTATTAAAATTTTTAATGGTTTAGGAGAAAAAAGTATTATATTCCTTATTAAGACAAACCATGTATGGATGTGATAAAAAAATTGACATTTCATGGTGGTGGCAGTCATCGTATACAACAAAATTTCATTCACAGTTTCCTTAATTCGTTATGAAAAGGAGGAAACATTTTATCCTATAAACATAACAAAATTTCATTATATAAAAAATAATAATGTTTTTATCTTATAATCTGTGTTATATGATTTAATGGTAATGAAGAATAATGATATCATTTATAGATTGATATATAGTTAATTGGATATTTTAAAATTATCTCCATGTTCATCTTCGAAATGGGGGAATTTTTCCAACATCATTGTAAAAGACTAATATATATATGGAAAAGGATTATAATTTTTTAAATAATGGGATTATTTTTACGTGGAATTGTTATTCAATGAGTATACTTGATCAGGTTGTGAGAGGGTTATTTTAAATTAAATAAAAAGTCAACTTTGTGAATACCATATACGTTTCAATTATATCATTACAGTATTCAATGGTTAATTAGTTTAAAATTTTGAAATAATGGAGTGTGGGATAGGAATAGTATGTTAAATCCTAAAAAACTACTTTTGAAACATTTTTTAAACATATGTGAAGTCATTCATATGTAGAATTTTAATTTTACATTTTTACTGGGGTGGCATTTTTTTCTCCATGTAATATATTTTTTACTAAAATAATAAAAATACCACAAAACAGTTTCAGTTTATGGAACCTATATTTGATATAAATTTATTATTATTTAATTTCTATATCAATGAAAAATATAATTTAAATGAGGATATTTTATACGTGAAAAAATATTTAAGATTTAAAATAATGTTTTAACTATTATTTGTTCTTAATCTACTTAGAAATGATTACCAATTAGATGTTTATTAATATACAAATATATGTGTTCAAAATTTTTCCTAGTGTAATTATTTAAAATAAATAAATTTAATATATCAGGAAAATAATTCAAATCATTAATTAATGAAATCATCGAAAATAATAGTTCCACCAATATTCATTAAATTAATTTTAATCGTTGTAATTTTATAATTATTCATAAATATAAAATAAGCCATTATACAAAATTTAAAAAAAACTAATTAAAAATATTGATGTTATTTTATAAAATAATATTTCCAATGGTGAGAATTTTTTTTCTATAGTAGCACATTTAATGTGTAAACATAGTTTTAAAAAAATGTTTATCACTAAGAAAAAAATAAAATTTGTTTTATTTAAAAAATTCATTTTATAATAAAAAGTGTTAAATTCTATTAGTACCCTCCATTTATTATATATAACAACAATACATAATAATTTTATTATGGTAATTAGGTTTTTTATAATTCTATATTTTGTGAATGAGAATATACTGACATGTTATCTAATTAAGGAAGAATATTTTCATGAACCATTATTACTCAGATAAAAACAAGGGTACTTTTTTGTAATTACAAAATCATGTTCCCATGTAACATCCATGAGCATATTAATCCTTTATAAAACATTTAGCAGTGAATTTTTCTTTTTCTAAAACACTTTATCTCTTCCATCTAATATATCCCCTCATTATACGTCACAAGGTAGATATTGATCTAATTACCTTACTTCCATGTTCAATATATGTGAAGGGTTAGGTATGTATATTATTAAGTGAAATATATAGAATAAATAATGTAGCTGAAAAATACTTATAGGGAGTACTATGTGATAATATACTATCCTAAAAAGAACAACAAACTTGAAAGGAATGATCAATCTACCATACAACATCATAGTTGTTCTAAAAATATTGACCTGATCTTATGGAAATATCAAATGAACACCTGTCCATTTAAAAAAAATCTACATCTCATCAATAGTTATCTACATAACTATTTTTTATTTTTTATAATTTATTAAAATATTGTAGAATGGTTCACAGATTCTCTATTATTTGAAGAAAAACGTAAGTACCTATCATCATTCAATCGTCATCATCATCCCGACATGTTTGATTTCGTCAAAACATGCTTCAGAGAGCCTCTTACAGTGCAATTTGAATGCTATATTGGAGTTTTTTTACGAAAACTATATAAAGGGAAGCTGTTGATCCCAGTGTCATTATAAATCAATCAAACATGATCTCATCATATCCTATTCAGTTATAATTGTTCTCCTGAGAGACATTATGTACAAGGGTGATAAGAGACAACGAAACATAACATTGTATCTAATATTTTTGGATGAATTTCCTACAACCTTAATGTAAAATTTAGACCCTGACCATATATAATGGAGACTAGATATTCACAAAGCCTTATAAATTTTCATATTTATATAGTAAAGAGTTAGATATGGGAGAAATAATCTATGATGGTTAAAAATGTTCATTGTTATTAAAGAAGTCAACTACAATCCAAATTACATTATGCCCCGTAAATGGTTTGGGGAGTCCTATAACAAAATCAATGTTAAATTTCTCCCATTCCAATAATATAATCGGTAATTATTGGAACATACAATTATAAGTTTATCATTATCCCATAACTTCTTGAATAATAAGAATCAAGATATAGATTAATTAATCTTACTCATTTTATTGTCCATATATAAAAATTACATTAAATCTACATAAATTTCTAGGATTCATTAATTAATAGTGAAGGATGATTTATGGGAATTATCCCATAATTCATTCATCAGTTGTGGTTTTCATGTATTATATATTCGGGGTACAAATCCATGAATGTTATGTCTTTTTCACTTCTCACCACATGTATGATAGAATTATCTTTCTTTTTGAGAGAATCATCCACCTTGTTTTTAGTCCCTAGTATGTAATGTATTGAACTTTAATATTATAATATTAACTCCAACCAAATTTTTATCCACATGTTCAACTCCTCCTATGTGAATAAATATTTTGAACTATTATGGTCAGTGTATGTATTGCACTTTTTACTATAATAATAGAGACATTGAAATGTTTAATACAATGATCAACATATAAAACTCTGAATCATTTGTTGGATAAATTTTCTCATGATCCAATAATTGATATATAGAAAAATAAATTACCTTATTATTCTTCATGATGATTAATCATTTTAAAATTTTTAAAGATTATATATATATATAAACCCTTCCCCACTACATGATAATATTTAAAGAGGTGTCACGACCAATATTTTCCTTAGTACCTTGAAACCTTCTTTACATTCCTATATCCAAAATAACATTACTTACTTCATTGTTAACATGGTTAGTGCATTGGATAACAATGATAAATTACTCAAAATGAATATATAGTATATGTCTAAAATGAGAAAAGATCGGTTCTCTATTTTTTTGGTCGGTCTGTACCATTACATGATAAAATTTATATTTGAAGGTTATAGATATATTTCATTACTATTGACTCATTAACCCATGAATGAAACATTTTTACTTCAAGAACTCAATCATCCTAATGTTGTAATTAAATTTATTCATTTATAAGTTTTTATACAAAATAAACAAATGATCTTCATGTTCTTTTAATCTCCTAGAATATAAAATAATTTCATCCATAAAATCTTCCATGAATTTTGAAGGTAATTTATATATACACTATTCATTAAATCGATATATATAGTAGGAGAACACATAAGTCCAAAAGGAATCACTCTATGTTCATAAAGTTTATTATTTTTTAAGAATAATGTTTTGGAAATATACACCCTTATGACTTTTAACTGATGATATATAGATCAATGGTTAACCATTAAAAAGTATCGCTGTCTATATATATGGTCGAATTTACCATTGATACGAGGTGGAGTACAATTATTCATGATTGTAGTTTCGTTAATATAATAAAAATAAATGAAACTACCAACCTATATATCCTTGTTTTTTATATATATTATTAATTTTCCACATTGTGACGAACCCAATAATATAAATATGTTATCTATATTCTTTTGATATTGTTTCTATAATTCCACTGATTCAATATAGTCCATTCTATGTAGAATATTTGAGTTAACAATGGATAATAGTATGTTTTTAATAAAACACTCGACATCACGCTCTGGGAGAACACCAAGTAGTTCATCAAGAAATTAATAATTATATACTAATCAAACAGTTAGGTTAATAATGAAGAGTCAGACGTCAATAATTTTAGTGATAAATACCTTATTTTAGGGATTCATGACCCAAACATTTTAATTTTTTTCCAAGGGGTTTCAATTATTATTACAATGTAGATTCTCTATAATAAAATGATTTTTATTAGAAATTGAACTATAATTTACTCAACAGTTGATATATTCTTTATTCATGGAATATTAATCTATACAAAATTATTGTCAATTTTTACCAATGGAAGATAGTTTATATTTTACATATGTATCATACCACAAATATCAATCAGAAAATATTTATATATCAAAGACATGGTCAATCTTCCACTCGGTATTTTTATAGATTTTTTAATATACAATTTTTGCGGTAGTTATTTCACATTATTATAAAACCATAGTAGCATGTGATAATATTATGAATTGGATGCAAATATGTTATTATAATATCAATAAAATAAATCAACAATATATCATATCACATTGTTTCGATGAGGTTTTTCAGAATTGGTGATTAAATAGTCTCTTACATATTCCATCATCGATGATGCTTTTAGAAATTATTTAATTAATTGGACTTAGGGTTTGTGTATTGATTTTTATAATGTCATAAATCCATATAGTAATTAAATTATAGTGTGGGTGGATAATTTCCTAAAACATACATATCATCTATTTCATTAATCATATCTATATCCTTAGTTTGGATATTGTTTGTTTGGAGAATAAATTTACCAAACATAAAATGTGGAAATTATACATTGAGGACAATAACAAAGTTATTCTTCCCATACTTTTGTTAAGTAGTGTGTTGAAATTAATTCCCCCATTTTCAGTTACCATCACATTTTCCTTGATATCTGGATTTTATTTCATTTTCCTAAAAATAATTATTGTCAACAATTTTCATCTCCACCATAGTGAACATCAAAAAATAAATTCAAAGCAGACCAATTATGTCATGTGTAATTCCCTTAGAAGACTTGGTATTTTCCCACTAATAAAATGGTCATTTATTCATTCATATTGGGAAATATAACTGGAGTTAAAACTAATGAAAATCATGATATTTTTTTTATAAGTACCAATATCCTCATCCTTGTATTGTTTCAACTCCACGAATTATCAACTTGTCCTCAGGAAATTTTTCAAGGAATTTTATTTATAGTTAATATATTCATAAACTCCTACAATTATATAGAGAATATTTCCATTCATTGATAAATTTTATAAATTAGAGCACACATTTCATCATCTTTACTTTCCAAATTATATATATACAACAAAATATTCTAATGTGTTGTACACAATAGAATAGTAGAAATAATTCTCAACACATTGATCCATATATTAGTAAGAAGTTGATTATAATATTAATTTAAGTTGGGTAGATGTTTTCACATAAAATAATAAATATAATGTTTTTCATTCTCGGGTGGATTCATGATATTATTGTGGCCTATGGTTTTACACATTTATATTAATATATGGGTGATCATTTCTATCAGTTTTTTTATATTGACTCATATTCCATATGGGATCACATGTGGACAATCCTAGCATTACCCATCACACCCATTGTTGACCATATTTCTCATTTCTCCAACAATTTTATAAATAAATAAACATTTATGGAGAAGAATATATATTTTCAAAATAAAAATTTTACTATTTAAGTGATGAATCATAATTAACAGGTGTTCCATAAGTAATAAATTTAATTATTCAATCTACATGAATTTTTTATTATTAACATTACTAATAATATCATAATAATATACTCAAATTATTCATAATGGTTCATAAATAGAATGTCAATTTACCAATCCATAACACTAAGAGTTAGTGTCTTCATCTATTGTCACTTTCCCACCCATCATGCACAAGAGTTAAAATGTAGTTGATTTTCTAAAATTATTTTATGGGTGATTTCCTCAAGGTGTATATGTGAACTATCAATATCCACTTACTTGTATCTAGATTAATGTGAAAGGTCAAGTAAAAAAACACAGTAATCACATTAACAAAACATAAAAAAGTTATATTATACATACTAATTTATCCTAGGATTATACTCAGGTATTTCATAGATTTTATCTAATCATATCACCAAAATAACTAATCAAATTTTTGATTCCAATTATAGAAAAAAACACATTTATATAATTATTTTATAAGAACTAAAATTATATATCACAAATTATTATAAAAACCAATAGATAATAGGTTTAGTGAATTATATTATTTGTGAAAAAACATATTATTCTACAATTCTAATCAAAATGTTATCATAATTAGTTAACTATAAATAATTTTTTAAAAGTCACTCATGTAATAGTCTTCTTCAGATCCTTTGGACTACAAACCTATAAATTAGTTGGTCAAAAATAATCAGTAATGGAGACAGTATATTTACATTTTTTCATGGTTGAAATAATAAGAAAATGAAACAAAATAAATATAGGTGAAATATATTATCAACATGTGTGATAATGATAAGAAATTTTTTATAATCAATGTAAATGACCTAAAAACATTAATCCCAAAATTTTGTACATAGAATCATAATATATAGAACATGGATTAGAGACATTTAACATAAACTATGAATCATGAGAGTGGAAAATAAAAATATGTAACATCAATTAAATATGGGAAAATTTTAATAAGGAACATTATATTAATATGAAATACTATAATTAAGAAAACATATGAGAACCTAAAATTTATTCATAAATAATTGTTGCAGGAGACATAATATTTGAAAAAATTGTAAAGATGGTTATATAGTACCCCACCATTATTCATAAATAATTTTGAGTTATATGATAAAGTCATTAATTTAACACATCAGAAAGGAAACATTGAAAGGAAATGGTTTTCATAAGAATTAAAAATTAAAATAATTCAACTTTTATCATATAAATACACCATGTATTTGAAAAAATGTTTCATAAAATATAAATATTTTATAAAATAGAATCAGTAATTAAATTAATTAACATTGAAAACATTATAAACATAAAAAATCACATAGAAATAATAATGGAGGGTGGAAAATCATTCATATCAGCATTAATTATATAAATTGTTTAATATAGAGATGATAATTAGATCATAATCACAAACATATCATTCATGTAAATTTTTTAATTGTTAATATGATAACTATTTTCAAAAGTTCCCATTGATTTTAAAAATTGAATGGACAAAAATTCATTGATGTGGATTTGATTTAGATACATTTTTACCTATGATATATAATATAGAGCGTTGTAAAAAATGTAATATAAGTGAATGTAGTGATAATAGATTATATATGTTTTGGAAGAAATCATTTAACTCAATGAATGAAGTATGATATACTAAATCCCTTACAATTAAACATGAATTTTAATGAATTGGATTATCCACTAGAATAATTAAAATAAATATCTTAATTTCTAAATTTAGAACATTATACATATGCATATCAATTCAAAAATATAATTTATTATAATTCTATTTATATAAATTATTTTTCAATTAGTTTTTTTTTTCAAAATTAACTCTCTATAATTTGTTTGGTATACTAGTTTCTTAATAATGGTGAAAATGTTCCTTATTCTCTCATTGTTTATCTTTATCAAAGCATTTAAGGTATTGTAATTTTTTAATAATGACCAATATTGTTTTAATTCAAATATGTGATATTTTTTTCATGTTTCGTGAGTACTAATTTTGGAATGAAATTGTTATGGTTTATTAATTTATCTCAATTGATTACCATTTAAAAATAAATAATTATAATTTTATACTCAAATAAATATATTAATAACGTTAATTACACTTTTATATAATATATACTCATTAATAATAATTTATTACAAGCTCTGATGGTGGAAGTGGAAGTCAAAATGTATCATTCCATGGAAGAAGGAGTCCACACATATACATGAATGATTATTTTTTATAAAAAAAGGGAAATAGAATAAAATGGTACATTATTTAATATTCTAAAATGATGAATAAATGCCATTAATATTTTTTAAATTATTTTTTATCTATCCATATATGACCTAGATGTTGAAATACATGATGTTTCATTGATGTGGCAGTTTACACATACAAATAAATATCTTTATCCATTTCCCCAAGGAAAAAGGTAATGATTAATAATGTCTTATCCCATGAAAATAAAACTAATTTAGTATATATTTAATACATATGTTATTAGTTTATAATAATTGTTATATGATTTAATGTGAAAAATAATTAAGTAGAATGTTTATAGAATTATACGTTCTTGCATTGAAATATGAACATTTTCTTGTTGTTCTTCTTGGAAAAGGGAGACCATTTCCAATATAGATTAACATGATGCTAAAGTATGAGAAGGAATATCAAAATATAAGGATTATAGGTATATTTTAAAGTGTATAAAACATTATTGGTTGGTCGTGGAAGGGTGGAGAGAGGTCCCTATTATAATTATATAAAGATGAACTTTTTTAATACCCTTTTCATTCCAACTATTTCATTAATCTATTCATTTGTCACTGGCTATGATATCATGAAATAATGGAGTTTAGGCTGAATTTCAGTTGATAAATACTGAAAATTAATAATTTCTTCACATATTTTAGACATGTTTGAAATTATTTACTCTTACATTTTTTACTATTACACTATTTTTTATGAGGGAACATGTTTTTGTCTAGGTAAATTATGTTTTACTAAATGTATCAAATAATACCTCTTAAAAACATGATAATTTAGAACATAAATATAATCTCTATTTAATTTAATTAAATTAAAAAATAATTTTAAATAAAAATTAATATTAAAAGAATTATATATATAAAAACTGTATTTTTAAGAATTTAGGATTTAAATATTATGTGTTATTAACCTAATTTAGCATTTATTAACAATGATTTTTTTAATATAAGTATATATGTGTTTAAATATAATATAATATTCATTATATATATTACATTAATTTTTTTGATTAGATAAAAACATTAAAATATTTACAAAAAAATCATTTAAAATGACAGTTTCATCATTTTCAAAATAATTTTGTTTAATCATAGAAGATTAATTTTTATGCCAAAAAATTAAATATGTATTTTTACATAATATTTACCCAGAAATGGAAAATATAGAATATATTATAGAAAATGAATTTTTCAATGGTGATATGAATAATTTCATTTTCATATTATCACACTTAATGCCTAAAACCCATTTTTGTAAAATTGATATCTCCATGTATAATAGTATCATTGTTTTATTGTACGATTTTATGTTATTTTTATTAATTTTTTATTTTTATTAATATAGAATATTATCATCTGTAATGGAAACATTTAATAATTTCATTTATTTAATAGTGTATTCATTGTACTTTAATGTTGAGTTCTAGAAAATCTATACAAAAAATATTTAACTAACATAAACTGTTGAATAATATTTTGGATCATTATAGTATTTTATGTTACCAAAAGATTTCAAAAAACCATATTCCATGTTTATAATAATTATAAATCACCCCCAATGTTGTAGTCTGATGGAAACTCTCGACTACTATACTTATAAATCATTATAATAATTTGAGTAGGTTTTGAATCAAATAGTAATGTCATAGTTGTGTTGAACCAAAAGGTTTATGTTTTTAATTTATAGGGGTGTTCATGAAATTATTCACAGGTGTTATGCCACACCAACAATATCTATTTGATCATCCAAGTGGGTGGATCTTGATATTCACCACCAAAGTTCACAAAATGACTTTGAGTACAATGTTTTGAATATAATGGGATAAATTCCAATAAAAGTTCAATGATTATATATCGTGTTTCTTCCAAGTGGTTTCACCAGAAATAATATTTACATAAATATACATTCATAATATAAAATATGAATCCTTTGTTATGATTTTGGATGTTAGTAAGTTGGGGGGGGGGGTTATATTTTTTCCTAGAGACAACACTATAGGGATTTAATAGTGTTGAAAATCACTATGTTGAAATGAATATTTATAGTATTCATGGTCATGATTAATCACTTTGATATAATAAAATGAGAATATGCTTTTGGTACAATATGAAAATATTTAACTGGTGCAATGTGCATCGAAATATGAGAGTGGAGATTCATTTCACCACTATGAATATTTATGATGATTATCTGGACTGTGATTTGTAGAAGATTGGTTTCATTTTCAGTATAAAAACAAATTATTATTTTAATATCATGATCCTAGCTGATATGTATTCATTTATTCAAAGAAATATGATCATAATAATAACCCAATGCTAGTGTAAGAGCATTGTGAAGTATATAAAATTCATTATTTTTTACTAAGTTTCGTATTCATATTTAAGAGACTAAAATTTAAAATATATGTAGAAAATGAATGAATGTTATTTTTTTTCTGATACGTAATGGGGTGGTTGATATATTAGTTCGGACTATAAATATTACATATAACATAATTGATATTATGATGTGATGATACAAATTATGTATAATATAATTATAATTTCCAATCCCATAAATGATTTACATTAAATAAGGTTTTGGAAAACTTATCTACGTATATAAAAGCATGAAAAATCAGATAATGTGATTTTTTTCTTACCATAAGTCTATGAAATGTATTGCGTTTAAATGAATATTTAGTTTATTATGATTTTTATGTTAAACATAGAGTGAATAATTTCTTATTGAAAATTATTTCATAACCTATAATTCTTTCAAATTATTTTTTGGAATTATATGTGAGATGTTGTATTGATTTAATAAGAAAAAACTACATTAGAGAACAACAATATTGTGAATCCCAAAAATTAATATTTTTGATGTTTATTTAATCTATTAAATTTTATTGAAATATGTATTGATGAAAAAGATAATTATATTTCTTGATATATTATATTTTTAAATAATAATTTTTTATATCATAATAATGTATATATATGTATGTATATATATAAGACCAATTATTAATAGTTTTTATATTATATATAGTTCTGTAATTCTAGTTAAGATATTGAATGGTCCTTTTCAGAGATTGTTATTCGGAATTTGATAATATATATTCATGGGAACTGAAGGATACTTTCATAAATATTTTTTATGATATTATAAAAACATTCAATGAAAAAATAAATTTAATATTGATATGATATGTGACCTAAAATAATGTCAAAACAACATGGAGAAAATTTCCCCCCAAGATTGGATCCTTTATAAGTGTACATGAGGTGAAATATCATTTATTCTATATATAAATAGGGCTTTAATTATGGATTACACATAAAATATACAAACATCTTATGTTGTATAATTTCATGGGTATCAAGAGGGGTTAAAAATAATATTGAAAAACCTAGTAATAATTAGGGAAAACAAACACCCCCATAATCAATGTCCATATATGATACACTAATTTCATTATGGTTATCACAATGGGAGTAAAGACCTCATGTGATCGCATTTGATCAAATGAATGGAAAATTGTGTATCAATTAGTTTAAAATGAGTATTTTCATGATAGAAATACTGATGATGACTGATTATCATGTTCAAAATATTGTTTCCACTACAATATAATTGTACATTTTGGAGGAAAATGTTGATGATGAATTTTGAACATGTTTAATGAATGAGATATACAATTTTTATAAGGATGGATTTTCCTCCATGTTTTGTAACAAAAATTGATTGTTTTCAAATCCTGCTACTCTATTCTATGATAATGTTCTATGATGATTCTATATGGAATTTGAAGATTTATGTAGTACTATAGATTCTAGAGACATAATATATAGTTAAATAAAATAAAAAATATCAAGGTAGTTTTTATAAGCCTTAATAAACTTGGTCATGTATTCAGTATATTAACTTGAAACACATGGATTGAGGGAGTTATAAACCCATGGGTGATATGATGAAATTCCTTAAATATTTGAGGGTACTAATAGAATCCTTGATTGTATAATGTTTATGGTCATATATCTCATTCTGTTGATTTGGAGTTTTGGTTCATTTATCTTAGACCAAGGGATATAACATATTTAAATTCATTAAGATCATATTGTATTTGTATGAATTTATATATAGAATTGATAAAAGTAAATTTAAAATGTTAGGGAACCCAATACATGTATATATTAAATCAAAGAATGGACCATAATTTTTTAAATCCACGGTGACTGAAAAAAACAGGATTAAAGTTTATATTCATACACCCTATACATAATCTATGGTGGCAATTCCATATCAGTGACTGGCTTGAAATTTTTGACACGGGGAAGGAGAACTAAACACCTTCATAGAACGAGACAATCAAAGACTAATATTTAAAACTAGGATAGAAAATTGTATCAAGACTACATATTCCATATTATTGGAATCATTATTAATATAAATATATAAATGTCATGTAGTATGTGGCCAAAACCATGGTCGACTTGTCATCTTAGTGGAGGAATCCCACGTATTTTTATTATTTCTATTTCATAAAGAATGATTTATTATAAACATTTAAAATTAATATATAAAATACAAGGATAATGTAGTTTAATATAATTTATAGAGGAAAATGAAAAACATTACATCTCATAACGGGGAATATATAAAACATTTTTTCCCTACATAGGATTGTGTCATACGTTTTATGTATTTTGGGGTCTTATGATAATGACCCTTTCTGATTAAAATATATTCATGATTAAAGAATTATACTCTATACAATTTAACATTTTTAAAAGAGAGAACACAATGATAAATATACATCTAAATAGAATGAACTATAGTTGATGAAATTTATATTTACAAGGAATGGTGAAAACTAAATCCATTTTTTAGTGAAGAAAATTCTTCCATGAGAACGCTTTTATTTCTTAGTGGTGTATTCTGGTCTATATGAACTACTATCTCCATAATTATAAAGGTAGTTTAATATTTATAACCAAATTTTATAATTTTATTAAAAGGTATAATATAAGTGTAAATATAAATTTTATTTCATGATTATGATTATTTATATGTTAATATAATGTCCCCTTCGACCATAGTGGACCCACCAATGTTAGTTTAGAAACATGAGCCGATTTTTTTCAAAACAACCAATGCTAACATAATTATTTATACAGTCTATAAAAATGTAATAATTTAAGTAAATGTAATAATAAAAAAGAAAATGGTTTTCTGAAAATAAATAATTAACACTGTTTATTGTTTAGTAATATAAATCCACATGTGACAAGAGATACTCATGGTAAGTTATTTCATCTAAATTTAATTTCATTGAGATATATTTTAATGTTATGAATGTATTTTCGTTTATATGAAGTATATACATCAATTTAACTTGTTATATCATGAATAGAATTATTATAATGTTGTTATATGTTTAATTAAATTTTATCCTATTATAGGGATTATGATTGAAATGTTTCAATGTGGTATGGGACACTTTTGGAGTGTTCAAATGATAATTTTTCACAAGAATGGGTTAATATTCCATTATGTTGTGATTGTTAACTTTCTCTTGAAACAACCACTTAACTGTAATTATTTTTCATTTTATTTCCACATTATTGAATGATGGTTATTATAATTTCTTAAACATTATAAAAATTTAAATATAGTTTTTGTGCCTCAGACCTGACATCAAATAATAAAAAATTTCCACAATTTATATTAACTATTATTTATCCATGATAGTTTTCATCAAAATATCTATGGATGAATTTTGTTCTTAGTTTTTTGATTTCATGGAATGTGTTTTTTGTTTCTTGATTTTGTATATTGATTATTTATTATCGAGTTATATTATTTTCATGTGATTTTAGTTATTTACCATTCCATATTGATTTATTTTCCTGAATTCATTATTTCATTTCTTTAAAAAAAATGACTTGTGAATTTGAGGTCACCCTTATTTTTTTTCCTTTCACTATTTTATGAAGAATATTCATTTCAATGTGGTTCAAGGATGCTATTTATTTTGTTGTTGTGTATAATTTTTTTATTTTATTTTAATATTGTATTATGAATATCATGTTTGTAATATGGATTTCCAAAAATGATAAAATTTTCGATCCATTATGATTTTAATCTTTTATCTCTTACTGTTCAATAAAATATCACACCAACTTTAGGATTATGGTTTTGGGGGGTTTTCATTGGTATCATTGAAATTTTAACATCAAATTTTTAAAATATATTTATAAATATAGATTGTCTAACAAATCATAATGGTATAATTTAAGGATAAGTATAGAATAACAACCCAAATTAACTATTTTTATGATTATGGGACTCGAAACACAAAAAAAAATCAATTTCTATTACATACTTCATGAGTTTTTTAATATTATATAGTAATATATTATCTAGTCTATTTGGAAATTTATAATTAGAACCTAGAATAATGAATTTAAGCCTCACTGATATACATGATCTATTAATAAACAAAGATCGTATTTTTTATCATCTTAAGAAAATAATTCTATGTGAATTAGTCTCCATATAATTCTCATCATATGATGACATATATCATGTGATAATGAGATAGAAAAATAATTCTCTATGTATCTTGGAGTTAGAGGTATTCATGAGAATAAGAGGATGGATGGGTGATATATGGATACATGTGAGAAGAAAAAGAGTTATTTTTCGACATGTACTAATTGTTGAAATAATCAGGCTTGTGCTTATATAAATTTAATAAGATTTTTCTAAAAATATGGAGAGAGAGGTCACTATGATTTTGATTTCAAGGACAATATAAATGTTAACAATGTGCAATGATTCAACTAAAAGGTGACGAGAGAATATGAACATAATCGTCTCATGTATCAATGGAATATACCCAAAACAGGATAATAGATCATAGTCAATATTATTCCACTCCATAGAAAAATAAGAATTACTACTTTTCTTATTTATTGATTCAAAAATTATGTCATTTGAGCATTTTATCATGGATGTAATGGATAAAAGAATTATAGAATATATTAGTATTTCTTTACTGTACTCAATCATTAAGCATTTGAGATCATATATTGAATGGTACCAAGAAACTATATTCAGTTGAAAGTATTGTTTTTTGGAAAAAACAACGTTAATGCTAATAGAACCAATAATATTTTTCCAATATTAAGAAAATGATGTTCTAATAACTAATTTTTTTTGGATAACATAAATCCAAAAAGTACTGACGGACTTGGATCTGTGTAATGATTTAATGAATTTTTATGCTATCAATGATTGAGTTTGCATCAATTTTTAATTTAATTAATATATAAAATAAAATAATTTATATTTATGGATTAATAAGTATTCATTCTTCCAATAGTTTCTTATTGTAATTCACATTATTAGCATATAAACATGTTTGGTGTGTGATGATTAAAATCCACATCATATTATTTGATATGGTTATTATGGAAAGTCAGTGACCATCCATCTAAATTTTGGGATCATAATCTTTTGGAAAAGTTATCCATTTATTCAATGGATTATATTTATCTATAGATAAGGTTTTAATGGTTAATGTATTACATCACTATATAATGCATCTAGTTCATAGAAATGATGTATAAAGTGTTCAAGAAACAACCATATGTTATTATATTGATTATTAAATAGAAATATTTTCCAATATAGTGAATTAATTATGAAGATGTTTTGAAAATACCATGAAAAAAACATTTTCCCATTATATTCATTTTTGGTGATATCAATGACCCTTTTCACACCTCTAGTTTTTGGCATTGTGGTTATAAACACTCAGCTAAAAAAGTTATCCATCACTCTCAAATAGAACTTGATTTTTAGATTTTTCTTCCACATTAATTTTTTTCACTAATGTTCTCCAATTTTAAAGAATATTTTTTTGATTACCTTCTCATTTCCTTTTCCCTAGGATTAAGATTATTTTTTATGAATCGTGTATTTTTTATCGTGTTTTTCAACAATATTATTTTTAAATATCAAACCCTATATTGTTAAGATCAAGTAAAATTTTTGAGGGAGCTTTTTAATACTGTGCGGATAATATAACTACTGAAGAGGTAAAAATATTTTCCTTTTACAATAAATTTCATGTTACATTGATTTATACGTAATATTATGTAAATCTGGTACTAAATAAAAAACTGAGTTAGCTTACATTACACACAAGACAATGTTTTACCACCTTTTAATTTTGCACTAATTTAAAAAGTAAATTTCTAATCATTAAAATAAATTATATGTAAAACAAATTAGTTTTTAGTTGTGAATTTAAACATATTTCTACTGTGAATTTTGGTATTAACTGAGAAGTTTCATTTTTATCAAAAATAGTGAATATTTTTATTTAGATAAAAAATTCATTTTCCTTTTAATAATTATTAATGTTAAATTTTTTACAATCGGTTTTAAAGATAAAAGAAATGAATTATATATATATATCCAATTTAATTCATTTGAATCATTTTTATATTTAATTTAGGTATAAAATCTTAATTAAATTTAGATTATTCTAACTTTAAAAACCCACTTTCTCACTATGTTAGTGGGATTAGTTTTAAACTTATATTTCCCAATTATACGAATTTAATTTTAAATTTTGGAATAAATTGTTGTAATCAATATATTATTTATTATCAAATAGTATAAATATAAATTTCTACTAAAATTATTATTAAATCTGATTAAAAATAATTATATTTATTAAAGTATTATAATGCTTAAAATGGGAGTAAAAGATACAATTAATGGAAAAATGACTGAGAAACATATACAAAATCCCTTAGGTTCCAATAGTTCACCATATCCTATTTTGGTTAAAACTGTATAAGTTATTTGGAAACAATTTCTTGAAAGTGAACCATATAGCACGATAAGGAAAAATACATAAAAGAACAATCCTTAACATTAACATTGGTAAAACTTTTGTGTATGTAAGATTCTATATAGTCTTATTTATAGATATTATTTTGAAAGGTAAATGTGTTTTTGTTATCGTGATTATTTTAAAATAATTTTTAGTTATATATTAGTGACATTTAGTACTTATCAAACTCCAATACACAAATTATTTAGTTAATAATTCAAAAAATAGATGATTCAAATAATATTAAAAGAAAATTTAATTTAATAAATTATTGTATAAAATAGTTTTTTCTATATAAATATATCATGTTACATATATTTTAACTTATTTTATTTTAATTTAGATATTATTTTGATACTTTTAATTAAAATTACATAAATAATGACAAAATTGGCATCAATGTTATCTTACAATAAATGATATTTTACTAAGAAATTTAATATTATCAAGAATCATTTCTTCAGTAAAGTCAATTTTATGTGTTATTAAATATTAAATATGGTCCATTCATGAAACAATTGGTCATTTATAATTAACATATTAACTGACATATTGTAAATACATTGTACGCATATCCTGGGTTAATGAATTGTTTTTGTACGTTACATGTGGTTGTGTTAAAATTCATTTTCAAAAAAAATGAAATATTTATTATGTAAATTAGATAAAATATAAATAATTTATATTTTCTATATATTATATTTATTTTCACAATAATTTATTCTAAATGGTTATGTTAAATAGGTTGAGAAATTAGTTACCTAAAAGAGAAAAGAAAAATAAAAATATAAGGAAACATAAATTCAAATGAACAAAATTATAGAATTAAATTATTTTTATTTCGTTGATATTTTGATCGACCTTAATTTAACTTTAATATATTATTTTTAAATTTTTTTGTGCCCATGATGTTAGGTTGGCCTCCTACAAATGTTACCTTTTATAAATTATAAGAATCCAACTCCACCTCCATTATAAAATGTAATTCACTTTTCCCCTTCCACACACTTTTAAATCCAGAATGACACATACATAATCTAGCCAAATTGTTTCCAAAAAATCATCCTCTAACCAAATAATCCTCTCTTTGGGATGAATTCCATCAATGAATTCCTTTAAGTTAAAACAAAATGTTTTTACCCCAAGAAGAGGTAACGTCCTTCTTCAAGATCATTTATTATATTTTCATTATAAACTCATCAAATTCCTCTTATATTATTCCTACATAATAAAATCATTATTATATATAAACTCAAATAATTTTTTGAAAATTTATCTACCTGAAATTACAAACACTTCTATCAAATGGGTAACAATCATAACGTTCATGTGTATGGAGAACTACGACCTCAAGAAATGGTGTTGTATATTTTTCCTTTACCACCCCTCATGTGTGGGAATTATGATGTAAAAATTGTTTACATACAATATATATTATATTTATTTTTTACTTCATACTTATTTTTTATATATATCTTAATTATTTATGTGTTTTCATTGGAGTGAATATGTTAACATTGTCTGTGGACGCGTGGACTATAACCTCCTCAAAGCGATTTGACACATTGACACATTTCATGGAATGTATTAAAAATGAGATTAATAAAAAAATTATAGAAATAAAATATATTTAAAATTAATGAAATAATTTACTTTATGGAAATATAATGCATCATTTTCTCTATCACCATTTTCACACAATGAATAGTGAGAATGTTGCTTATGGTTGTGTGGACTACGACCTCCTCAATGTGATGTGATTCATTTACATTACATTAATTCTATATCTAAGTATATAGGATTAAATATCATGATATTTATGATATAGTGATAATTTTGGAAAGATATAATTTCACTTACAACTTTTTGGTCTTGATCAATTAAAAATGGGAATGTTGTTCTTGCGTATATATGACATTCTATTTACATGATTGTAACGTTGGATAATTTTTCATAACCATCATCATAATTGGATTTAAAAGAAAAATTAATTTTTAAATATGATAATAATTTAATTATTATGATTTTATATATGTCAATATAATTTTCCCTTTGACATTATCAGCCTACCAAACTCATTTTTGACGCATGAACGGAATTTGGTCAAAACGCCTAATGTAAGCATATTTTTTAATAGGTTATTTAAAAAATTTTAAAAGGACATTTAAAATTACATCTATACATGAAAAATTTTATTGAATCATTTAAATAATTTAAATAATAATATTTTTCACTATGATAAATATACACATGATATGTCAGACTGATATTTATTCTCAATTTCATTTCATTTGATACATATTATAATGTTATGAACCTAGTTTTATTAATATGGTGTATATAATAAAAATTGACATGTTATATCATGAATATCCACATTATCATGATAATCTATGTTCCATTTAATTTTATTCCATGATTGGTATTATGATTCAAATATTTAAAAGTGTTAAGGTGCACATTATAATATTTAAAAAAAACTTCCCTCAAGATTGATTTAATATCTCTTAATTTTGTGGATTGTTAACATTATCCTGAAAAATCACATTATTGTCATATTTTTCATTGTACATTTACATTAATTGGTGATGGATATTATTATTACAAATATGGAATTGAATTTTTTCATTTGTTTCATACTTTTTCAAGTTATTTTATTATCTGTTGAATTATGATAAATCTATATTCTTTATTCAAAAAAATATATTTTATAAATCATAACTTTTCTTTTTGTTATTTTATATGTGGAATTACATAGAGTTGAAATGATGGGTGGGTCTGGAGCATTATGTTTCTCATTGATGAATTTACATGTTCTCATCAGAAAAATAAGTTGGTCAAATTAGAATAGTTCAAACCATCTTCTCAAAAGTCTTGATGTTATCTGATTTAACGTGCCTCTGACATGAATTCCAATAATTGAGAATTTCCAACATTCAGAATATGTAATTATTAATCAATTAGAGTTTTCATCATAATATTTATGTATGAATTTTATAGTCAGTTTGTTGAATTTATGTCACATGTTTTCGATTTCTATTATTTCATCATTGATTATACAATATCCAATTATTTTAAGGGAATGTGTCATCATTTATTTACCTCAAAATTTTTATTTATTCTAATAAATTAATTATTTCATCCTATTTACTAACTAATTCTAATAATTTGATCTCAGCCTTATTAGGTTTCTATTACCCTTATTTTGAATAAGATTTATTTTAATTTGTTTTTAGAATGCTATTTATTTCATTTTATTATGTATCATGATTTTATTTTCATTTCATGATATATTATTAGGTTTCTATAAGTAACATGGTAATTTAATACTACAAACAATTTGGTTCCTTGAAACATGAATATTACATATATTCAAATTTATTAAAATACTACAACGTCTTTGGGATTCTTGGGTCCTTTAATTACATGATGTCTCTCTTGTTTCAAAAGTAAGATATTGAAAAACTAAAATGTAAAATAAAATTTCCCTAAAGGGGTATCCAAGATATGATTTTGAATACTTCAAAAATGTTTTGAAATGTATAATGATGAATCAATTTGTTTGTAGGATTATAGAATGAAATCATATATTAATTTTGAATATCTAAGATTGAATAAAGATAAAATCAAATGAAATATTACAGGTTGAATTCAAAATATATTAAAACAATTTTGAGTTACACTATTAGATTTATTAGGGAATCTAGATATAAAAATGAAGCTAACAAACTTTTTCTCATGTAATCTGTGAATACATATATAATTTTAATAATTTGTATTATTTTTTTTAAATTAAACTAAAGATGATATTTATAAGTATATTTTAATACTATATCTTATTTGTAGAAATAATTTATAGAATTTATGGATTTTTTAAATAAAAACCCATCATTTATATTCTGGAAAATATATTATTATGAAATATAAATTATATTATAATTAAGATAATTTCATGGAATTGAAATAACCCATTGAATATATTTATATAGATTTAATTTATTCTCATTATTACATAAAAATGAATCATGCAAAAATTGATAGACACTCATATCAAAATAAAAAAATAGTGATTTTTCACTGATAAATTTTATTTCATAAGGGATGTTTAATAGTGTTATAGAAGAATATAATATTCTAAATAATGAAGAAGAAATTTGAAAATACAATTACAGAAAATTAGTGTAAATTAATAATATAAATAAATATTATGAATGAATAAATTCATAAAAGTATTATTTTTCATTTCATAAAAATCCTTTTCCTAAAATGTAAAATATTTTATTTGATAAAAATTTAAATTAATGACCATAAAACGTCCCCTAGGTTGGATTTCACATGAAAGAAAAATATGAAAGTTATAGTATTTTGAGTTTCCCACAATCTAACGTCCTTACCAAAGATTTAATTTCTAAATAAATATCTTCTTAGTTAATGACAAATAAATGATCAAAAAAATTTGGGTTCCACTAATTTTTTTTATAATCCAATTAGACCTAAATTTTAATGGGTACCAAAAATATCATTAATATATTTATAGTAATTATCCCTTGGATGTGTAAAACATGACCCAATATAATATCAGATAAATAAAATAACTCAAAATTACATGATATATATTAAGGTTTTCACTATAAAAAATTTTGAGGGTCTTTATGATTTACAATATATATAATTAGAATGAATAAATATACATATGAAGCTCATATGGTCTATTTTGGAAAATTCAACTCATTATAATTTTTTTCCAATAAAGGATATATAAATTTATAAACCTATTTCATTAAATAATGTTCAGTTCATTAATGTCGAATACACATAGAGTGAGGTAATACAGTACTATAGTTTATTATTAATATTTTATTCCTTGTAATAAAAATTCAAAAGCATTGGTAGAGCATAAAAATCATTTTATGGAATAAAAAATAAAAAAAACTCCGTTGTTAATTTTGAAATCATGTAATACTATATTTTTTCCCATTTTTACATGTTAAATATTGACCTAAAATATTATTTTACCAAAGGAATATGATTCATTTACCAAATAGTTTCATAAAATATCTCATTATAAATACAAATATAAAACACATAATAATAATGAATAAATAAAAACATTGGTACTCATGAAAATACTTTCTTGAGAAACCTAGATTTCAACATTAAAGGATTAATAAACTATGCATTAAATAAATTCTATTTATATTACAATATGAATTCAAAAAAATTAAATGAAAACTAATTTTAAATATTAGAATGAGTAATTTTGGTTACATGGGAAATCATATCATATCACTTTTAAAATCACTGATCAAAATGGAATAACATTCCCAATTATTTCCAACATAATTTCATGGATAGTGTAATCATAACCAAAGCATATGATAGCAATATTGGGATAGCATTTCATCTTGATTAGTTTACAAGGACCAAAAAATTCATATAAAACATTGAAACATTCATTTACATAGTAAAATATAATAAATTATTAAATTTAATACTTATACATTAGATCATTATATTATCATGTAAAAATACTGATACTCATAATTTCAATGAAAAATAATTAAATAAAAATTAATAGTTTAATGGAAAAATGGATATTCTATTGAAAATTTATGAAAACGAGATTTTTAATATTCATAATGAATTGTGGTACTAATGGAAGGAATGTCTACTCATCATGAATATGTTAAAAATAATATTTCACTCACACTTTTATAAAAAATGTCAAAAATTACCAGTTTGGAAGTTGTTAAAATGAATCCATTCAAAACCTTCTGAAAAAAGAAATAAAAGGTATAAAATAAGAATTATTATAATTTTGTATCATAATTACATACCTGAAATATTTTAATGAGCAACTATATTTATGAAAAATATATGAATGTTTTTTAAACATTTAAAATATATTTCTAACAAAAAATCTAATACCACCAGTATGATTCACCAAGTACTCATGTATACTAAACATATATCAATTTCATATATTCATAAGAACATATTTACGGTTTATTTATTTATTTTTATCCATTTTATTCCATTCATTATCAATTCATATGTATTCATTGAATTAGTTAAATTAATGTTAGAATATTTGTGGATCTTCTGTTCATAATCGCAAAACTAATTCATTAGTTTGAAAACTGTGAAGGGTTCATTATTAAGTATGTTAAATAATATTATTCATAAAATACCTTTCATTTTATACATTTTTTACCAAACATGATATTCTTAAATGAAAAATAAATTGCATAACTTCCTGGAGGTTGGGATCCGAACATACTCACAAACAACCTTATTAGTTTCCAACAAATGGAAGCTTGAAAAAATAGAAGATATATTAACATTATATAATGATATAAATATAATGTATTAAATATATATATATATTATATCAATATTATAATCAACCCTAATAGGTGGTGATATAAACTAAAACACATCATTGTGTGGTGGTGGTAGTCCACACATACACATGAACGATGTTTTCGTTCACAATAGGACGAAGAAGAAGATAAAATGGGTTGTAACATAGAAATTATAAATTTTTATTGTATTGGGTATAATTATGATATTATAACATTAGGTTTTTTTATATTTTATGGAGGTAGATATGAAATAATATGAGAATGATAATTTAGGAGTTATACCTCTTCTTTGGAAATTTACCTCTTTATACACCTTAATCTTTATTGAATGGTATTTTGATGACACCATAGAATCTAGTTCATGGGGAGGAAGGTTGGGAGGTAATTTTTAGGTATCAACATATGGGGCTCAATAGGTATGATAATGATAGGTTAAGTGCTTCCATTTTATAAGTGAGTATAATAGTATTGGTGTAATTTTTCATGTTTCTGAATTTATATAAGCTCTTATTAATGTTCTAGTTAAACAGTGGAACCCAAACATTTAATATAATATTTTAATGGTCTAAATAAAGTCATATAATCATATTTTTATTATTTTTAAACACATTAAATACTTTTTTGAATTCAAAATCCCTCCATACACACTTTATCCCTAACCGTGTCAACATGAATTATTTCCAAGATATCATATTTATATCTAAAAAATAAAAGAGAACTTTAAAAAATTTAATGAAATTATATTTAAAAAAATTTAATCTATTTTAGAAAATTCAAAACCAATACTTTGATGAAATTTCATTTAAAACATTTACAGAAAATGAAAAAAGAGTTGTTTGCATAATTCCCAATTTAATCATATTATTAATTTAACAGTGAAATATTTTAAAATAATGATTTAAATCAATTATTATGGATAAATAATAAAAATTATGGTTATTTAGTTTTTTATCAGTAAAAAAATAATATAATATTCCAACCAAACCATAAATTGAAAACCCCCGAAATATTTTTTAATTTGGATAAGATGTTACTCACAGTCAGAAAAGTCATTCTTGGGTTAATAAATTATTATTTTTTTGAAATTCAATATAATAGACCATTAAAATATATTTTGTTGTAAAAAGATATTCACTATTTATTGATTCATAAATATATCATAATAATTTCATAAAATGATAGTATTGTAAATATAGTTTTTTCACTATTCCTTCAATAAATAAACGTGTTTATTTTTTATATAAAATTTAAATTATGATAAATTAAATTTGATTATATAAAAATGAATTAAAATTTATTAAAATAAACTCCCAATTTTTTCAAAATATTATTATAATATCTTAAATCAAAATAAAATAAAAATCCCTTTTTGATTAAAATCTATTTTCATGAGTAAAAAAATAACATTATTCTCAATACATGTCTAAGAAAAAAATGAAAATAATTTAAATTAATTAAATTTTATATATAATAAAACTATTTTGTTATAATAATTTTCAAATAATATGTAATTTAATATATTATTATTAATATATATTTTTCACATAAAAATAGTTTCATAAAAATAATTCTTTGATATTTAAAAGGTTTATTCCTCATTTTTAGAAAATTAGTAATAAATGTATTAATTAATATTAAAAGAATAATATCCTCCATATGTTTCATAATACTAAAAATTCTTAATCATACTCACCAATGAATGACTTGTTAATAGGGGTCATATAAAAATTATAGTATATCAGGGTTTGTTTACACTCAGTGTTTTGTATTATACACATAGTAAAAAATATTACATTTAGAGATAAATTCCAAAATCATGTTCTTTTACATTATAACCCAAATGAATGAAATTTCAGCCTTTTAATATTATCTCATTCCTAATAAAAATTTTATAAAACATATTTTATATCCATTATATTGAGTACAATGAAAAATAAATGTTATTGATTGGAAAACCATTTATATATTTAAAAACACCTCTACTGAATATTGACATTATAAAGAGGGAAATAACTAATCCTTTTGAAAAGTTGAAATCAAAAATGATAATATCAAAGAGAATAACACATAATTATGTTTCTAGATAAGAGGTTCATTGATAAGAAATGAAAATCATGAAATTGGGAAAAATAACTTCCAGGGAATAATTATCATTGATATAGAACAAGTTCATAATTAGGTTATTGAAAAAGAATACATTAATATTTTAGTGATAAATAAGTATATTGGTTCAGAAAAAATAAATTTAAATGGAATAATTTTTTTATTACAATTTACATTTTTTGGTGGTTGGTGTATTTGTTTTAATCAAAAGATAGAGCTCATGAGAAAATATACATACATGATTTCATTCCTTTTAATTGGAAATATTTAATCCAATTGTTATGTTTCAATAAATTTAGACATCTATCTAATCTCTTACTACATGAAATGAATATGGTAAATTTGTTTTTTTACCTAATGTAGTAATAATATCTTTTAATATATCATAAGTTACATTAACGGATAGAGATTTATTTCCCCCGTATTCGAAAATTAACCAAAAAATTGTTGTTATAAAGTATTACATAATATTTAATATTAAAATGCCTTCATTTATAAATCTAGAAACTCCCAATAATTACACCAAAATATCATATTCAATCACTACATAAGTACCTTAACATAAAACACTTTAAAATGTGCCTAAACAAAATTAAAATCCAATTATTGGAAGTATTTCATCTCATATTCTTCCTTTATCAACAAAAAAAATTTCAATATGAAAATAATCTCTCGTAGATCCATAAAAAAATTATTAAATTCTATAATCTTATAATATCTGAATTATCTCTCAATTTTCATAAATATCTCGAATCACCAAAATTCTACAATAAAAACATATATTATTATAAATTTTAACTCAAATGTTATTCATCAAATAAAATGAAATGTTAGAAATAAGTATTCCAATTTACCTTAATCTAATAAAATATCTAATATAGTCTATATTTAAAAAAAATTAAACACATAGTTACTAAATAAAATTTTAATATCAATTTTATCTTTATTATAAAACATATGTTCCAAAAATATAAAAACCATTTTTCAAATTATACATTAAATATCATATTAACCCTAATGTTTATAAAAATATTTTAACTTATATCCACAAATTATAAAAGTATTATTCCCCAAATAAATATATCACTAAAACACATAATAAAACAAGTTTTTGTATTCCAATAACATTCTCCCAAAATATTACTAATCATATACAAGTCTCATAAATTAATTCTTCAAAATGGTTTTATATGTGTTAAAACTTATGATCATCCATATAGATATTAATGCATGATAATATCTAAAATTATTAAAATTACATCATTTGTATCATTATAAATCGAATTTTATCAAAACCCATTATTTTCTACAAACAATAACACCCCATAATTGAAACAACCCATAATTACATGATTAATATCAAAGCATTCTCATTTTGAAAATTTCAAGATATTTATTATATATATTTTTAGATAATTTTGGAAAAAAACTTATATATCAAACTATTAAATAAAATGATGTAACTTTAAAAAAATATTTATTTTCTTTCAAAAAAATGGTTACATGAATTAGAACTCATGTTTCATTGAAAAATGTTAACTTCATTAATTATGAATCCATATCGCTGGAATTAAGACCTCAATATTTTTTCATAGTCATCAATACACCCTTTGAAGAACTTTGGAAAACATATTTTAAATAAGAAATTTCTATTATGTCATGAAATATATTGAAAAAAATCTATACATTTTTAAAATCATGTAATCCTAAAAAAAATGTTTCCTTCTTATATTATATTTATTGAGCCAATATATTCATTTTAATAATCCTATAATAAGATTAATTGAACAAATATTTTAATAAAAAATATCATAATAATTATTAATGGAGTAAATAATAATAATTTTGGTTTCTTATAAAAGGGGTATGCCTGATAAAATTTTCAGGAAAACATTACTTTCCCCCTTAAAAGGCAAACAAATTCTTTTAAACATATGACGATTTTCTTACAAAATAAAATCTAAATAATTCCATGAAATATAATTTCCAGGATTATAAAATTAATGTATATACCTTTTTATATCATATTAATATCAAAATTTAAATAACTATTATGAGAATCTTACATATTGAATAACATACAAGGTTAATTCCTACAAAATTCAATAAGAAACATAATCATTTTCCAGTGAATTGGGTAGAAATAGGGTGTTCACCAATCATATTGAAAAATTTAGAAGCATCATAGTATACATAAAACCTATATAATATTAAACTTTCATCATAAAATATTATAAATTTTTGAAATTCTAATTTTTAATTATAACATTTTTGATTCATATAAAATTAAGGAATAAATAAATTTTCATGGAAAATTACTTAATGAAATTTTTTTAAGAATGGGATATAGTATATTATTTTAGAAACCCATTAAAATTTTTATAGTATTAATATAAAAAAATTATAATCACAATGTTTGGAAATTTATCTCCTCTCATAAATGATAAAAAGAATATTTAATTCACACTTTGGTAAAATAGTCAAAATTAACACAGTTTAAAATCATTAAAAATGATCCCTTTAAAAACCTCATAAAAACGATACAAATGGTATATAATAAAGGTAAAAATAGTTAATATTTTTATTATTATCCCTTTTATTTAATTTATTATATCTACTAATATATTTATTTGATTAGTAAAGGTCACATAGTATGTTTTGTAGACATTAAGTTCATATTCTGAAAACAACATCGGTAGGTTGGCCATGATAAATTATATCATTATTATATCATTTATAGAATAGTAATAATGATATAATTATTATTTTTAAAAATATATTAATGTTTTATAACCAACCATTAATGGCATACATGAATCAAAATCACATTTCACCTTGAAGGTGGTAATCCATATACACAAAGAAATGACATTATAATTTTCTAACAGATGGAAGGGTATGGAAATATATGATAGAATAAAATTCAATAATGGTAATTATTATAATAATATAATATGTATATATTTTAATTTTTATTTATCCATTATTTATAAACATCAATGAGAGGAATATATGGAAAATGAATCACATCGCTTTATGGGGGGTTGTTTTCCACACGTATGCTTGGACAATGCTTCTTCTCTCCATAAGTTATAATAAGTGATGAAAAATGGATTTATCATTATTGTAATAAAATTTTAGTTTCATGGGGATTCTGTTGTTATCACATAATCATGTTTTAATTATTTTTAGGTATGTTTAATAAATAAAATGAAAACACAATAGTTAGTCTTTTGCCAGTTCTTCAAAAAACCATTCATCTTACACCGTAAGTATTTTGGAAAGTATTTTGTTGGGGAAAATTCCCTATAGGTATTTTGTAGTACTATTGGGAAGGTATTTGTTAAGGTATTATTATTTTTTGGATGTACAATGTGTGTTATGAATAGTGTATAATTAGTTCATTTTTTAAAATTAGGGGAGTAGTTCACTTGTAATTATTCAATGTTTAGAATTAATATATAGACTAATTCAGGGTCAAGAGGATCCAACACAACAAATTTCATACATAAGATTATATATGGTTGAAATATAATCTAAATAGTACATTTAGACCAATTATGGTGATACTAAAATCCTTATACAACAATTAGACACCATTTAAACCCAATTTAATATTAACTATTGTAAATTACCTTTTTAAAATGATAAATTATTTATATGATAAAAAATGACACTTAAAATATATATATTTTGACTCTAAATTGGAATCCAATTTATCAATTTCATAATGTACAAGTTTTAGAAATAATATTTAATATAAATAATCAAAATTCAAGGAAACCCAATTTTAGGAAAATACCCAATTTAAAGATAAATATAAAGTCACTATGATATAATTTAAGATGTTTATTTCATTTAATTTTATTGGACAATAAAATTAAAAAATCGTGTATTCGATCAATCCAAAATAGGATCCAATATTCTTACTATACTATTTTAAACAGAAAACCATAAATTACTATTTATTTTCAATAAAATGTTTCTTATGTTCATAAAAGATATTATTGGGTTACCAAATAAAAGAAAAAAAAATGTGATACATTATCTACATAAAATAAAATATATTTTTTTCTATAAAAATATTTTAAAATTTATTATGTCATGAATTCATCAGAATAATTTCTTAAAACTGATAATATATGAAAAATATGTATTTTAACTATACAATAAAAACCCAAATATTGTTGAAAAATATTAAAAATTTACCTTTAGATTATTTTTATATGCAGATATACAAATGAATTAAATTTTTTCAAATTTATTTCAAACTTGAGAAGAAAATATTTACTTTACCGTTGCACAAGATGTAATAAAAATAATTTTTTATGAAATTGTATTTTGGAAGTGTACAACTATATTTTTTTTATTACATGCATAATAAACAAAATTAAATGTATGTTAATTAGTTAAATTGGATATATATCTAAATTATAACATTATAATCATTTAATAATAGTAATTAATGTTATATGATATGATCTAAATGCATTGCACAAATTAATGTGTTTTTAGAAAAATTAATCTTTTACCTGTAAACGAAACTCTATTCATTTAAAATCAATTAATAAACAATGTATGATTGATTATTTATTTTATCATGGAAAAAAATTATAAATATATTTTATAATACACTTATTTATTTTCATAGCAATCAAACCAAGAACTATGTTTTTATAATTTTATTTAAATAAAATTATATCGTCGTTGTTTTAAGAATATGGTTGTGTTTCATATATGACACGAAATATTGTACTTAAATAATTACATTCTTAATTATTTTCATCTTAGACACATGTAAATGGATATATTGTTTTCTAAAAATATGACTATTCATATAAAAAATTCTTATGTTTTAATAAATGTGATGGTATTAGTGTGCCTTTGAGAAATAATTCAAAGGGAACAGGAAAAGGTTTTTGAGATGCACGAGTTAAAAATTCTCTCAATATTTCAAATGTTTTATTTATTTAATGATTAAATGATAAATTTATAATATTTTATCATTTATGTAATTATGTAATATTTATTAAAATGAGAAATGAAAAGTGTGTTATTTATAAAGATGAATATATCATAAAATTTTAAAATATGAAAATATATTTATATTCTTAACATTACTAAATTGAATTATTCATGTTTCAAAATCTTAAATGTTATAAAATCATATAGTGTTTTATGTAAAAAATGTTTAGGCTGTGAGAATTATTTTTTTTAGAGAAGATCTCCATCAATAAAAGGTTGATGAATCTACAAAATCTAGAACTAGACAATAAATATATAAGTTATCTATGCCTTTATTGTAACTGTTATGTGGTGTTTTTAAAATTAGTAAATCTGGAATAAACTTCTAGTAAAAATACACTTTTACATTTATTTATTTTTTTGGTCCAATGAAAATTAAATGTAATGGAGGAAATAATTCTGTATATTTTATTATATATGGAAATAGAAGATTTAAATGAACTTTTTTTAATGCATAAATATGACACATTGAAAAAATTCACCACATTTAATAATTTTGAAGAAAATGGGAAGGGGGTATAATTTATTTATCATGAAATGGTTGATTTTTTGAATTTTGAAATATTGAATTTGATATATTATATTAATTTTATGGATATAATATTAACGATCCATGTTTTGAACTGGACACAAATGTTATGGTTTTTGATCTTTTTCACTTGCTGGAGTGGTCTAATTTAAAACCAATCTTCAAAACTCAATTCTAAGATTTTAAATATTTAAAATTCATGTTTTTAACATTATTAAATGCTTGTTAGGATTCATGGGTGGAATGTGGAGTTTCAAGGGAATTATACCCAAAAAATAATGGTCTCAAAAAGCCGCATAGGGCGCATGGCTTGTCTAAAACTATGCAGCCGACATTAGGTAACCATGAGGCTTATTTTCTAGATATTGAGGCTATCATATGATCTACACATGATGTATCAAACAATGCTCCTAGAACGCATTTGTAGTGGCAACGAGGTAGTACATACACATTATTCACCACACAGTTAGTTCATGGTTTTCCAATAATGTATCCATCCTGGGTGGGGTTCTCCAGGTTCCTAGTAGAGGGAAAACAATTGGAACATGGGTTTTTAAACCATGTGTCCTTATCCGTGCACAAGTACCTGCATTAAAACTCAAACTTTATTAATAAAAATTGATAGAAATTTAAAACATAATTACCCTCACTCCTCTGTAACTCAAATTGTGACACCCCCATAGGCTTTCCACAAGATTCACATTCAGGCCCCCTTATGGCCTCCTATTAGATTGATATTCTCACACTATTTTCTCACATTTTCTCCTTCTAATATCTATGTTAAGGCCTTATTCAATATTTTTCTTCCTATTGTTGGCCGATTTTGGATTCTTTATTCCCCTATGGAGTTAGATAGATCCCATGTATGGGTTAACCAGGTTTTTCATTGTTTTTTCTTGTACTAGGTTATGTGAAAATCTCTCAAGCATGTTTTGGTGCATGTTCTGAAAACCACTCCCAAAATAAAAGCTGTTCAGGATGAATCGGTTCTGCAATGCCATCTGAGTTAAGGGTTTAGACCTTGTTATTTGTTTCTCACCTACTTAATTAGGTTATTTACTTGTTTTTGACTTCTAAATGTTTAACTGGTATTTTTTTGTCTCTGCCATGTGGTTTCAGTTCACCTAGTCTAAGGAACAATTCTTTCATATTCATAGGTATTTATATATATATATATGGTTTCCCCCACTACATGAATATTCATTCATGATAGTTAATATTCCAGTCTGGTACAAGGTGTTCCTATTTATATATATGAAAATTCATAAGTACATTACTGGAGAATAGTAAATTAATATTTTAATATGTGTAAGGATCCCCATTCACAAGTTCATGTCAATTGAGGTGTGTGCATTGGGGAAAGGATTACTTATATGTGTGAGAATGTGCATATTATTCTTGGGGGATCATTATCTTCAAGATAGAGAGCACCACGTTCCTGAATGATAGTTTTGGTTCCACAATGAGTTAGGGCCCCTTTCCAATCAACTTTTAATTGAAATGAATTAATTTCTTACTTAATGACTTACTGATAAGTTAAACCATGTTTTTTGACAGTCTTCTTGTTCTGAAAAAAAATTATAAACATTACCACTATTTTCTATTAAAATCCCTCTAATAGAGGTGGGCTGCTTTTGGAAATTCACTATGATAACCTACTAGTTCAATCATTCTTGGAATTTCACATTGGACTTTCTTTGTGCATGATACATTTGTAATGGAAATTATCATAGCAATTTTACCACATAACCCTTATGAATGATGCTAAATGAGTTTCCATTACTTGTTTGACTCTTTTTGCCCGTAAATCTAATTATTTCTGGATTGACCACTAAATTGAATAGTCCATGAGATATAAGGATATAATGGACTTGATCATGATGGTTAAAAGGAAACAATGACATCCTTTAAATGAAATGACCATGAATCATTAACCCTTAAAACAATTTTCCAGGTTTAGGAAAATTAGTTGATATAAAATTTTGGATGATTTATCACACAAAATTCAATTCCATGAATAAGTGCTTTCGATATGCTTTTTTTCATTCCCTTTATTAAAGGGTTTAAATGTAATGACATTCTTGAAATTGAATTGTGTACGACTAATGAAATACTTGACAATTTCTTCCCTCATGGTATGGTTTGAATGTGACGAATCCCTTCTTGATGTGTTAATTGAAATTCTTAAGATGTTTTTCCTTAATTAATTTTGTTTTGAATGTGATTATTACTCTTATATATATAAGATATATATGTAATTTTTTATACATGGGAGGTAGTTATCCCAATGTATGTGTATAAATTATTTCTGAATGGGAGGTAGTTTTACCCCATGACGACATTATAAATATTTATAGATTGGAATAATTTTTCCACCATAAAAATAATATAAATGATTATGGATGGGAGTCACATTTACTGTATGATTTTATTATAAATGATTTTTAATGGGAGGTAGTTTTAACCCAATGAATGTATAATAAATTATTTATGGGTGAGAGATAATTTTACCCAATGAATTTATATATACACGTATGGATAGGAGGCATGCTTACCCTGTGTCAGTTATATTCAATTTATGTATGGGAGGAATTATTATACCATTTGAGTTATACATACTTCTATGGATGGGAAGCATGCCTATCTTGTTCCAATACTCTTCTATGTATGCATGGGAGGCTTTCTTACAGCATGAATTTCTTATATACTTATATGGACTAGAGGCATTCTTACCCCATGCTAGCTATATTCTATTTATAGATGGGAGGAATTCATACTACATGGTATTTATCATATTTTTAGTGGTGGTAGGAATGCTTAATCCCAACCATTTATGATATATATATAGTGATATGTTCATACTATTATCATGGAAATGATCCGATATTGGCATAGTCCTCAGGTGTCCCTTATGAACATGAATGGGTGTTATTTATCAATGTTGTTGCATTTATTAAATTATCCACAATTAAAATGACAAATTTATATTCCCTTGGATTGTCATGACACTGTGAGGGTCAACCTACTATGAATTCATCTCACCACCTACTCGGATACCCTTGGTACCCAAGAAGAACTTATAATTATTAGACCTAGGTTGATTGTTTCCTGCTTTTACCTAAGAGTTCGGATCAGAGTACTTAGTTAGAGCTCAGGATGCTCATGGATATCACCCATGTGGATTTCCTTTTTTTCTTATATTTCTACTGTTTTGAAAATCATTCTATATTATTTATTACTTTCGTAAATGTATCACTACCACTACATGCATTCAACTTTTGTTTAAACTGACATAAGTCACTTTTATTTGATTAAAAATATTATTCTTCTATTGCTTTATTATTGGTTTGTCCACTACATCTGTTGTAATAATACACTTTTATACAATTTTAACACTAATAAATATCATATATGAGGGTATATTTTCTACACTACCACCTCCTGAGACCCTAATTTCTTGTCAGTATCCTCTGGTGTATTGGGAGAGGCGCATGAGTCCATTCGATCGACCGGTCCCACAATCAGTTTGATGGAAAGTCAAATCGTGATTTTAAAAAGTTATATTAGAGCCTAAATATTTCATTTTTCTTTTGGTTTTGGGTTATTAGATAAGAGACTATGTATTTTTCAATTGTTTTTTAATAGCTGTTCATGGGACTGGTCACCCAACATACACAAAATGGCCAACTGAACATGTCTTGGATTTCAATTCGTTTGTTATCTATTATAGTTGATATTATTTCACCTAGATTGACTCATGCACATTTATATTTTTATTATTTACATAATTTATAAAAAAATTCCATTATTCAGGTATAAAAATGACGTTGAATTACATGAATCATATTAGGAACATATGAATTAACAGGCCATGCATATTCTATGCCATGTAGTTTCAGCTGTAGGGTTTCCTGTGGATTTGAAATGTGTGGCGCGAATTTTATACCATGTTCAAGTATTTTTCAGATGGCCTAATTATATTACATATTTCAGGGATATTTTTACATTAATGAGTGATAATATTCTCTACTTCATGTCTTTCTTATCTTTTGTACTCTTGTGTTATAACATTCTTGTATGTTTATTGATTATGATAAAATTCCTCTAATTTATATATATATATATATATATATATATATATATTATTTTTTATTACAAAAACAGCTAGTTTTCAATTGTGATGTGTATGGGTTCATTAAAATTAGGAAAATGTAACCCTTATACTTGATAAATAGATAATATTAAAAGGCTACTAATGATTACATATCAACGTAAATATTATTTTACTAAAGGTAGCCAAATGAAAAACTATAAAGTGCATGGGTTCATTACCGGTTGGTAGGTAGAAACAAATATCACCATAATATTGTTTATTAGCATGCTAAAATATTAATTGGAATATGGTTTTCAAAAAATTGTTCCAATTTTAAATTTATAGAGTTTATGGGCGCTTCATGAATTGGGAAATGGATACTTATATTAAATTTGATGTTCATGTTATGTTTTAAATTCTTATAAATGTGATTTATATTTGATTTAATTGAAAATAAATTGGTTAACATCATAAATTTAAAACTAGACCCATGTAGGACTGTTCAAGAATGTTCTTATCATATGACATGTTTGGGTGTTTGAAACATTTACATTCAAACAATTGATATTGGGGTTATTTTTAGAGGAGAAATTATGCCTTAGTGGGACCCTTGTAGATTTCCTTAATTGTTAATCGGTTTTGTTTTTATCAATTTGTTGATAAGGCTGGGATGTTTTAAAATATTAATTTTTTTTAAAAATGATGTTTATATAACATTGCTATAATTCTCTTTGGGTGTTATCTAAATCTCTAACCTTGTATTTTTTTTAAATTATAATTGGTTTCTGGAAATGAATTTTTTTTCATTAAAGTTTAAATGTGAATAAATTAACTGGTATTGGAAATGGTACTTGTTGTACTGCCCTCTATCTAGAACCCTCACAAATGGGTAGTTTTAATATCCACATTGAGTTTCCATGGAAAGGAACAAATTTATTTCCCATAGAATAAATCCTATTTATAAATGGCCTAAATGTTCGGATCTTGAGCTTGTGAATTTTTGTTGTTGTGACCAAATGCTTTTGTTGATACTTGTTCTTCATAAGGGACTATCCAGGGTCATTAGTAGCCATAAATTTTAATTTCATTACTATTGACTATGATTTTTATGACGTTTTCTATCGTCCATCGTTCATTGTCTCTTGTGGGGATTTTAGTTTCTAAAGACACCCTTTTTCAGACGAGAAATCATTCATTTAAAGACCTTGTTATGGGATTCAGAATTAAGTAATGCTAATTTTCATCCGCATAAACATTCATAGAGGATGGTCGACTACATTATAGGTTATTTGACCATGTCTTCTTCTTGATAGTTGATGACATGGAATGTCGTTTTCCATGTGAATGGTCATATGGGAAAATATGATTATGGAATAAATCTCTCGTGCTGTTGAGTATGGTATCGGGTCACCTCCTAAGAGAGTGACCATATCATTAATGAATCAGTTCATCTCATTTCATGGGATGATATTACAAGACACTCGACTATTTTGAAACCCAGGCATTAGGGTTTGGTTTCCATGACTTTCCTAAAGAATTTCCTTTGTGGATGTTTTTTTCAATATCTCTTGTAATATGCTCGGTTTTTTATCTTCTATATCATTGACTATGATACTCCTAAAGTGGGGTTCACTATGTCAATTCAGACATAATGTTCCCTTCTGGTTAGAAGGAAATCAACTAATATTGGAAATTTTAAAATTTTTGGTTTCATTAAAAGACATTGGGGTTGTTTGGTTTTATAAATGTCGATGTTTTCTGGGAAGTGCATTTTTGAGATTTTTTGGTTATCCATGAAACCTTTGAAAACAATGTTTGTATTAGATAAATTCACTGGTTAAATCTGGAGTGATCCCATGTTTCCTTGTTTGGAGAGGGCTTGTGATTTGATGTAGTGATACGTCAGTGGGTTAAACTGAGTTACATCTCTAACGTCGACATGTTGAGGATCAACTATTTTCCATCAGGTATTTGTGTATGTTTGAAAGAAACCCATTAAAATCCCCTTATTGTATCCATCTAAGAAACAAAAATGTCTCATGATGTCTTTATCCCGGATTCACTAAGAGATCACCAGTCTTACACCACACTAAATCATTAATTGGAGATGCGACTGTTAGGAAGTTATATTTCATTATTGCATACTAGATTCATGTTTTCCTTCTTGTTTTGATCAAGAAATATAACTGGTTGTCAGATATTTAATTTAGTATGTGTTTATGTTGTAAATGAAAGATTTCTTAGGAGAATTCATCATGGTTCAGCTTATAAAACATCATCCATATAAGATGTGTGTCTTATTAAAAAGTCAAACATGGTGTCTTTACACTTTTCCTCTATTGTGAAATGTTTAAAATTGGCGAAAAACCATTTTAACTCGAATCATTAGGTGAAGATGATGTTGAGTTGTGTTATCTGATTCTTTTCACGGAAAGTCTTCTCAAATTGGGATTTGAGGTTCACTGGGAGTTACCTGTTAGATCAATTTTAAAATCACCCTAGGAGCATTGTCAAAATACTTGGATATGTTTATGATGGAATATGAACACTATATTGAAACATATTTTGGAAATGAAAACTTAATGTTAAATCCTACGGTGGGAGTCACATTGGCCAGATGCTTAATGAGATGATAATGGGATCATGTCTCCATGTAATAGGCTTAGGTAAGAGACTTTTCTTGGTTTTAGTAGGAGAATGTGAAATGTCATTAATTTTAAATAGATTATGTGTCATTTTCTTAAATTTATTGTTACGGGTGTGATGTGCATTTGGGAATTGAACATGGCCATTTTAATGAGTCTTCACAACCCTTATAGGTCTAGTAATCTGTTTGTTGTTCCGGATGGCTACTTGGGGATGATAATTTCTATGGGGGATGATTATCAAAACCCTTCCTCGGGACCCGTGCCGTGGCTACCCCAAGCCCGCCTCCCATAGGCCAAGGGTTGGAGACTAGAACCAAGGCATAAATCTAGACAAAAAGGGGAAGGCATTTCCTTTATAAAGTAAACTAACACCACATATTAAGAAAGAACAAGTAAACACTACGTAAAAATGGGTACAAAAAGTAGTGCGGAAAATTAAGTGAGCCAGAATACAAACCCAAACTGAAAGTAAAGTACAACTGGAAAGAAAGTACATCAACTAAAAGTAAAGCAGCAACGTCGAGCCGTTCACTGGAAGTCCCAACTGAAGGGTGGGTACAGATTGCCTCCTCAGCCCCTCGGGTCCAGCCATCTGCTTCATGTACGTTCTGCTCAGTGGTCCACCTCCATGTTCTGACGTGCTCCACAAGCCTCAACCATGATCAGTGATGTCCGTCTTCTTCATCCAACACAATGTAGTGTGGGCATAGCTCGTGTAGGGGTGAGTATACGCTACTCAGTAGGGACCCCGAGACCCCCGATGGTCTCCCAGAATCCACAAAGGATAATCCACAATGGAAAGATACAATCACGAAGTAACATCCAACACTACATAGGTATATGCCCATACATATACCTATGTCATCAATTCCAGTTCAGCTCCAACACCCAAGCCCAAGTTCGATCACGTCCACACAGGATAGTACAACCCAATCCACACAGGATAACACAACCCAATCCGCATAGGGAATCAAGTCAACCATATCAACGATATTTATTGAATGTCATGACTCAGCTCACATAGGTATACTTCTTTGGTGATAGAGATGATTAGATATAGCCATTGATTCATCTAAGTTGGGACCCACATAGGATACTAAACCAGCCAAGCTGTCCGACCCACATAGGATATAGAGAAGATACTCTGCCAGACCCACGTAGGATAGCAAGAACAGAGTCAAACACTTCTAGACCCATGTAGGATACAAGAATAGTAGTCATCGTCGTCGAACCAATGGAGGATTTCAATACAGTGTTCAACGCTGCCGAACCCATATAAGATTTCAGTGCAGTCTTCATTACCGTCAAACACACGGAGGATTTCAGTACGGTATTCATCACTGCCGAACCCACATAGGATTTCAGTGAAATCTTCATCGCCATCGAACCCACGAAATATTTCAGTACGGTCTTCATCACTGCCGAACCCACATAGGATTTCAATGCAGTTTTCATCATCGTTGAACCCACGGAGTATTTTAGTACGGTCTTCATCAATGCCGAACCCACATAAGATTTCTGTGCAGTCGCAGCCGCTCTAGGTTTCCCACACACAGCATGCTCAATTCCGGGAGGGTCCTCTCCACGAGCCAAGGGGTCGATACATCAACTGATATGTAGTCCAGAGTTGATGAATCTCAATGTTCCGTCTCGACAAGAAGAACTCAACGTGACCGACGACGTGTCAATCAGACACCCGGTCTAAGAGTTATTGTCTTTTTCATTCCAGGGCCCGGTTGGGTTTTATGTCAAAACCAAAACAAAAATACTCCAACTGCATCTAAACCTTGAGTGGAGTAAGCCAAAAGGTCCTTCTAACTATGAGGAATCTAACAAAGTTGATGACACGTCAATCGGACGTCCGAAGCTCAAGATATATGTGTTTCCGCTTCGAGAGCCCGGTAGGTTTTGTGTTCGAACCAACCCGGACGTACCCAAATTTCTCTGAATCCGTGAGTGTAATATAGAAAAACGAACTTCCCTATCCAAGGATCGAATCTCAACTGACGGTGCATTGATCAGAGGTCTGTAGCCCAAGATATGGGCAAAAGAACAAACATGTCCGGTTTTTAGGGGGTTTTGGGCATGGACCGACCCGACCCGAGACGCCCTGGGTTTGCCTGAACTGGGTCGACTCGAACCGGGTCCAGGTCCAGCCCCTTAGGGCGCGGCCCGGCCCAATCGGCGTAGCCCGGCCCAGCCAGCGCGGCCCGACCTGGCCTGGGCTGCCCGGCCCGGCCTGTGCGGCCTGTGGACCCGGTGCGGGCGTGCCCCGCACGGCTAGCGCGGTGCTGGTCGTGTGCTACATAAAGGGGGGGGGATGCCCCCCATTGATTGAACAATACCCCCACATGGGGGGAAGCTCCTTGACAGCGGACACGGCGCTGGGCGTCGCATCTCCCCCGGGTCCTGCGCGTCCGCGGGCCCGGTCACCTGCCGCCTCATATTCAACCGCGGAGGTCCCTCCTGACGGCATGCCAGGACGCCGCCGCCGACGGTCGCCTGCTACCCGCACCTCCTGTAAAGTCCGTGGGCCACCGGAGCCGCTCTGGTGGTCCGTTCTTGTTCCTGTCTGCTCCTGGGGTCGTCTCAGGACCAGTAGATTACTCCGACGACCTCCAATCACTCAACGGTCTCATTTCATCATCGCCCAACATCCCACACATCAAGAACAAATAAATGGTGGGTTTGGACATGTTCGATTGTCCGCACCCACCGTGTTAGTGGTTCAAACGACTTCCAATAATTTAATCACATGTCTAGGATATAATCCACATAAATTAAATTAAACCAAACCCCCTACCTCAAGCATTGTTGATCAAGGGTTTGTCGCGTGGAAATGAACATCGTGGATGAAGGCTCTGTAAGCGTCGTCGACATCGCGGTACACGGCGTCGCGGAGAAGAGGATTCATCGGCGTCGAAGAGAAGGCGATCGTCAACGTCGTGGTACACGGCGTCGCGTCGTCGATCTCCAGGGAACTAGCATTCTTCATCATCTTCCGTCGGAGGCCGGCATTCTTTGCCATTCTTCGCATTCTCCAACGAAAAAGATGAAGACTTGAAGGCTTTGCACAATTCCTCTCCAATCCATCTCGCACAACGAAACTAAAAAAATAAAATAAGGTGTTTCCTTATTTTATTACTCATGTCATCCCTTATTTGAAATTAAAATGTAAATCACGATTTAATTATTGAGCGTTGACCAATTAATGATGCGTTTAATAATCCTGTTAAACATGAGAGTTGACTTGGTATTAAATAGGGGGTGCGGGTGAGTTACCAAAATAAATGAACGTGTGAGGTAAATGGAAATAAAGGGGGTGGGGATCGTGTGGGCCCCACCTTACTAATATCCGACCTAGTGAAGTTAGGATATTAATGGTTTCCAATCCAACCACCAAGCATAGGTTATTATTACATAGAAAAAAATAAAATTGTAGCACAATATATTATTTTTATTCTTTAGTTAACCCAATTAATTAATAACCTCACCTGAGAAAACGTAGCTCCATAAAAGGTGTTCTTAAGCAATTACCGGCGCTGTGATTCCATCGGTGCCCACAGATTTCGATTCCGAGCACCGGTTCAAAAGTTATGAAAACCCGCTCATTCGTTCACTGAACATAACCGAGCTAAACTTCGGAACATGATTCTGAGCACATCGGGCCTTGAAATCAAGATCCGTCAGAAACTGTGTTCTCGTAAAATCCCAAAGAAAAAAAATATCCATTGAATTTTATGAGTCTTCACATTACTCCCACCTCAGGAAATTACTTCCCCATAAAGATGCATCATAAACTAGTGGAACAAAAGTGGGTACTATGCACACATCTAAGCCTCTCTCTCCCAAGTGCTCTCCTGGAGGTTCCCATGCTTCCATCTAATGTGCTCTAGAGGTATCAACCGTCCACATAGGACCCGCACCTGTCGATCCTCAATCTCCACCGGGACCTCCACAAAATTCACCCCATCGTCAATGTCCAACTACCCATGGTCGATGATATGCATTGGGTCATGCACGTATCTCCTCAGAGGAGATACATGGAAGACGTCATGCACTCGGTGCAACTGAGGTGGTACAACTAAGAGATAAGACACCTCGCCTATCCTGTTGAGGACCTAGAATGGTATGATAAAGCGCGAAGATAACTTGCCACCCCGGCCAAATCTCTGTAATCCACATCGAGATGAGACATGAAGAAGACATGGTCTCCATCCTCGAACTCTAGTGTCATATGCCTCCTGTCAGCATAAGACTTCTGTAGGCTCTGAGAAGTCCTCATCCGCTCCTGGATGACCTAGACCTCCTCTGTCATGGCCTGGACCATCTCTGGTCCCACAAGTGCTGACTCCCTAGGGAAAGTCCATCACATAGGTGATCTGCATGGCCGGACGTACAATGCCTCGTATGGTGCCATCCCGATGGTGGTGTGGTAGCTGTTGTTATACGAAAACACCACCAAGGGTTGGTGGTCCTCCCATCTGTGACCAATGTTAAGGACACATGCGCGGTGCATGTCCTCGAGAGTCTGAATGGACCTATCTGTCTGACCATCCTTCTAAGGGTGAATGGCGGTACTCAAACGTAGCTGCGTCCCGAATGCCCCCTTTAACCCCTTACAAAGCCGGGATGTAAAGAGAGCATCTTGATCAGAGATGATAGATGATGGAACACCATGAAGTCATATGATCTCATGAACATAGAGGCGTCCAATGCTCTCCACTGAGCCCTGCTCTCTGATGGGTAAGAAGTGAGCCGACTTGGTGAGTTGGTCGACAGTCGCCCAAATGGAGTCGTGACCTCTAGATGTACGTGGAAGTCCAGTCACGAAATCCATAAATATTCCATCCCACTTCCACTCCAGGACCTATAAGGGTTGTACCAATCCTGCTGGTACCTCGTGCTCTGCCTTCACCTGTTGGAAGGTGAGGCATCAAGAAACGAACTCTACCACAACCTTCTGCATACCCAGCCACCAGTGATGTCGTCTGAGATCCTGATACATCTTCGCCACTCCTGGATGTACCGCTAAAGGGGAAGTTTGAAACTCTCTCAGCACCTCCTCATGTAAAGCAACCGTTACCATGCTACGTCCTCAGAAAAAGAAGATGTGCTCTCCTTCCAGATAGAATCCATCAAGTGCCTGTCTTGAGGATATATGTGCACGTCGCGTCTCACAGTCAACGTCCCCACGTAGAGCCTCTCTGACCCACCGATGAAGTGGTTGAGTGACTCTGAGTTACTGAATAAAAGCTGCTCCATCTTTATCCACGAAGGATATCTGCCAATCGGCTAGCTGCTCCATCGCCACCCCGAGTAGCTGAATTCCCATCCTCCTGTTGAGAGCATCGGCTACTATGTTCCCCTTTCCAGGAGTATAGACTATCTCAAAGTCATAGTCTTTGAGGAACTCGAGCCATCGCCACTGTCTCAGATTCAGGTCCTTCTGCGAGAAGATGTACCTGAGACTCTGGTGCTCAGAGTAGACTTTAAAGCGCTCTCCCATCCGATAGTGTCGCCACATCTTCAGTGTGAAGACCACTACTGCTAACTCTAGTTTATGGGTAGCGTAGTTCTGGTCATGCTGCCTCAACTGACGTGATCCATAGGCGATCACGGCCCGTTCCTGCATCAGGACACATCTGAGTACGGTCCTTGATGCATCACAATAGACTACGTACCCTACTGCCTCTGTAACACCTCGGGATATTATGAAAAATATTTTTTTTTAAATTTTATTGATGTCTTGTGTTGTATGCTACACCAAAAGGAGCTGGCACTACACACATCCCTAACTTTTCTTGCATTACATGCAATTGTGACCTTCCACGATATCGGATGTAGTACGCAATACCGAGTTTCACTAAATGAGATATTATTATAATATTATTATGAACTAGCCGTTATGAATAGTAATACCCACTTTATGAAATTTTATAAATTTTATCTTTCAAAACGGACTTCATTTTTGAATTTGGACTATCAAAATTATCTTAGGGTGAAATTTTGGTACTTTTCAGATAACTTTCATATTCTGATGAATAGTGAAAATTACTAAATTTTAATTAAAAAAATATATTTTAATCGAAATATTTAATAGTGAAAAATTATTAATTTGAGTCGTTTTAAAGAATATTAAGAATTTATTTTTACAATTTAATACAATTTTGGTCATTGGATGTAATTTCACATTTAAACCAGATATAAACAAGTGTCAATCTTTTAATTGTTATTATCTCTTAAAAACACGCTATTTCTTTTGACGACGAGAATTAATTTTTAAATTATTTAATGAAATTGATATGTTTTGAATTTGATAGATTAGACATCATTTTTGAATTCATAATATCAAATATATCTTAGGCCTATTTTTTTTTATTTTTCTGGAAACTTTCATTTTTTGATGAATAGTGAAACCACTAAGTGGTTGTTAAAAAAATACTTTTTTCATAAAACTTAATTTTACCGCTTCTGTGAGTGGAATTTCAAAAATCTGAGAGACATGGTAAATATCATGGACTAAAATGTGGTTCAATGAGATGAAAATAATTTTTGGTGAATAGTAACTTTTTACTTTTTTTTACCACTGTTAAAAGTAAATAGGGTAATTAAGGCTAAACGTGTTATTATTATTACCCTAAAACATGTCATAATTCTATTGGACAAGTGTAATTTGACCAAAAACAACCTTAGGAATAAAAGATGACCATTTAGGCCCACATGTATTAGATTTGGACATTTATTATCAATTTATTTAAAGAAGGGTTAAAATAGTTAAAATCAAAGATTAATAACTAAATCATTTTTAATATAGGGTTATACATAATATAAATTAGACTATAAATATTAACTAGAAATATAAAAATATTTCCAACATACTGGTATTTTATTTGTAATTTTTAGACTTAAAATAATTTAATTTATTTATGATACAATGATGGTGCAGTAATTGTCCTATTAATGAAATATTGACATAATTGATGTTATAAATACCCAAATAAATGTAATTTGAGACTTATTATGACTTCCCATAATTTTATATGTTAATATGACATGTTTTTATTGATTTAATTAATTTTGTTTCGAAATAATCATTCTGTTATGATTTTCACAAAAATCAATTACCAAATAGTGTCAAAATTGACATAAAATAGTTTTTAAAACAAATATTATATTATTAATTGTTATTATATTCCTAAAAATCTATGGTTCGGCCAAGATACTTATATAACGATATTTGTATCATTAATGGACCACATGGGGGTCTCTTGGATTTATTTGGTATGTTTATTAACTATATAAAATAAAAATAAAAAGTAACATGGTAAATGTCAATCTAATTAACTAAGACTTAAAAATAAAAGATATGGTTAATATAATGACCTAAACTTGTATAAATTCTATTGGATGAGAGGATTTCGACCCATCCCCACCATAGATTATAAATATATCAATTTTGAGCTATTAAAAACCGAATTTGACTTTATAATAAAATAATATTGTTAGTTATTCCCAAGGTGCCCCTCTCCACCCTTATAAAAGGGAACCTCCTCCCTCTATTCTTCACACCACATTGAGCTTTCATGCTCGGCCAAACCCTAAAAAATTATCTTCTCCACTTCCCTGCGAACATCCTAAAGGTCTTGGTATTCTTCAAAGACCAATTTTAGTGCCCTAATAGGAGGTCTCAAAGAGGCGCTTCAAAGAAGAGGTAATGTACATTACCGATTGTTTCAACTTTATTTCTTCTTCAAATTCTTATTTTTTAGTTGTTTTATTATGAGGTAATAACATTAGTATCAATAATATACTGATATGTTATTATAAGTATGAAACAACCATATTTCACCATCTATCCATCCATCAGAAAATGAAATCACCGTGCGTGCGTACGTACGGAATACAGTCTCCACGCCGTGGTGTAATCTATTTTCCACCACCACCTTACATGGATGGGTATAGTGGTGAAATTAATGAATATATATGATTATTGTAAAGTGATATTGATTCTGTAATATTATACATACACTTTACTACAATTCCACGATCTTGGGAATGATATCATCGCTCGTGCGTACGTACGGACTACCGTCTCCACGACGCGATGAGATTCACTCTGCATGTTAACCATTCGTGAATGATTATAAAGTATATAAAATGAATAATAATGAAATATATGACATAATAATGATACTGGATTTATGTATATATATATATATATGTATGTCATTTTCTTAATTCCATTCAATTAAAAAGGGAAACGAAAACAGCGTTCATGCGTACGTACGGCCTACCGTCTCCATGAACGGTGTATTTCATTCCTTTTATCAATATATAATATATATGTATATTATGAATATATATTATATATAAATCATGTTTTACATTCTGGAATTAAGTAAATCGGGATATAAGTAATAATATCCAGAACGACAAGTCGAAACAGAAAATGATTTTACCCAAAACGCTTCTTTAACATGGAATTTACAAAATAACCGGTAATATAAAGTCATTAGTGAGATATATATGACATAATAACAATGAATATGATTATTTAATAAGTCAATGACATTATTTAAATCATTATACAGGAGGTTCGGATATGCACGAAGCATATCAGACCTAATGTAAGGGAAATATCACAATCTCATTTTTATCCGAGATTGTTTATTCTTTGAAATTTACTAGGATGTATTTTATCATCCACATACATATTTCCTCAGTATGTAATATTATTTCCATCCACCTACAATTTTTTAAATCCAATTTTACCCTTCGGTGAGTTTTTAGTATTATATATGAAATGAATCTTTTTTCTTTTTTCGTATGAGTTAATTTTTGACTTTTCCGACAAAAGTACGAGAAGAATGGTTCTTTAACATACACGGTATGAAAGGATTTTTATGGTTTTATAAAGCCTTATTTTCATGTAGCTTCCTCCGAAATATTTCATGAATATTTTCAACAAAATTCTTTTCTTTTAAAATTGCATGACATTTTGTGAAAAGAAAATGATTTTGAAGAAAAAAAAGGATATTTTTCTCAAGAATTCATTCCAATTGTTTTATCAAAACCATTTTGATCTAAGATGACATTATTTTAAATGTGTATGTTTCATGTATCATGTCTCTATGATTTACATGGTTTCACTTTTCTTAATATTAAATGATATTCATTTCTTTTATATGAATTATGTGATGATGGGATGATGTTTATGAAACCCATTTTATTTGTTGGGTTATTATGAATGATGTATGTTTATTTTTTGGCACAAGTAAGAATGATTTCATTAGTAGATGGGTGGGTCCTATATATCCATTCAATGCATTGGGTAAAGATTTTATAACTCATGAGATAGACATGGTTGGAATGGTAAGTTAATCCGGTTCAGTGTTACAGGACTGAAACGAGGAGTGAACTTGATTTAGAATGGGACTTTGTCCACTAAGATGTACTTGGCAGCAATTCATGGGCTACTATGGAAATCATTACAAGTTCTTAATGGATTCCACAATTACATGTCTTATTCCAATTCTATTTTATCATGTTTTATGTTCCATTATGATCCATGCCTTATGTACTTCCATGTTTTATGTCGTTGCACATGATTTTGATGTTTAAGCATTATGTTCATGTTTTTAAGCTCAAATGTATATGGTATGTTTTATTTTATCCATGCATACCCTTACCCAGAATTTCAGCTCACCCTTTTTATGTTTTATTTCCCCCAGGATCAAAAGAAATATTTTAGGTAAGGAAACAAAAAGTGGAAGATCATTATGGGAGATCTTGAAGATCTTTCACCGCGATTAGAAGAGTATGTTCCAAGTTTCCAAAGACACTAAACTGTTACGGTACTTGTGTGTCTGTTTTTTGTTATGTATTAAGTATTCCACAATAGTAATGTAATTTCCATGTACGTCAAGCTACAGGTCTCTACTGTTGGTATCAGAGGAAAGGGTTAGTCAACCTTTGGAAACTAGGATGTGATAACTTTAGTGAGATCCCTAGAGATATTTCTAAGGTATGTCTAGGGATGTCCCTAAGGTTAAGTATAAGTATAGGTTATAGTACTAGAATGGTGCTAACGATCCTAGAATTAAACATAATATGTTATATATTTAAGGTACTCCCCCTTTATTATGTTGTTTTCCCTATCATGATTTTTTCCTCTCACACTATTCTTTTTGGGTTTTATACGATGGATGGAACCCGAAAAAACAGTGTAGATCAATGTAATGGACAATGCAATGATTTTCCTCCTGAAATATATAACATATTATTTTTAATTCTAGGATCGTTAGCACCATTCTTTTTGGGTTTTATGGGAAATGGAGTGAAAAATATTATTGCTATACTTACACAAGCTATGAATCATTCTGGACTTCCAAATGAGCAGAAAAGGGAACAATATTCTTTTGAGTCCTTCATGAGTCAACGTCCACCTTCTTTCAGTGGGTCTTCTGATCCACTTGTTGCTGAACAATGGATCAGTACCACTAAAAAGATATTTTCAGTTCTTCAATGTTCTTAACATGATAAACTAATCTTAGCAGTATATCATTTGGAAGGTGAAGCTGATCAATGGCAGAATCTTATCAAGAATACGAGGCCAAGAGATGAAATTGAGTCCATGGAATGGGATGAGTTCAAGATATTATTTTTCAATAAGTACTTCCCTCGTATTCTTCGTACAAAGATGGAGAAAGAAGTTTCTTGAACTAAAGAAATAGAATGATAAATCTGTTGGTATATACGAAGTGAATTTTACAAGGCTTGCAAGGTATGCATCTGGCTTTATCATCCAACTGGGGAGTAAAGTTGATCGATTCTTCAGTAACTTAAAACCAAGTCATCGAAGGGAATTAACTATAAGAGACTTTAGTAGCTATGAAAAAATTGTGTGTTGTGCTATCAATGTAGAAATGGAAGTTGGTGTTACATATCCATCTCATGGGTTTGACAAGAAACGAAATATGGAGTTCAAGGATAAATCTCAGAATAATGGTGAAAAGAAGATGAATGTTTCCTTATGCTCAAAGTGTGGAAAGAAGCATGGTGGAGATTGTCTTAAAGGGACTAGAAAATTTTTTAAGTGTGGAAAATATGGTCATCGAGTAGCTGAGTGTTGAAGTAATGGAAAAAGGGTTTCTAATGATGTCAATAAAGAAAATACTGTAGAGAACACACCACCAACACTTCAATGCTTCAAGTGCAAGGAAATGGGGCATTATGCTAATAAATGCCCTAATCCCAGGGTTAGTGATGATCGACATGAGCAACCACTTAATGAAAAGAACAAAGGGAAGTTACATGAGATCACTATTAGCGATGTTGAATATGGAAACGATGTGGTGTAATGATTAAGTTTTTATGTAAGGGGATTCCAAAATAATGTTGTATATAGTATCGTGGAATATTGGAATATTTATGTATTGTTCTATTGTGGTTTTGAAAAAATTTATGGTACCGGTAACCATGCAAAGTGATAGAGATATTTTTAGAAGAAAGATGATATGCACATAATGAAGGGATAAAGAGAAAATGAAATGTTTTATAATAGTCATGAGTTCATGACTAATATATGGAAATAGTTGTATCATGGTTTGAGGTTTTGGTATATGGAAAGAGTTAACTTTTGACAGCACTCATGTTTTCACTATGATTCAATGGGTATTCATTTTTCAATAGAATACATGATTAAGGCCTTAAAATGTTTAGAATGTGACCAACAAGACATATATCATGATATACAGGGATCAACGATGGTACTATCATGCTTGTTATATGAAATATTTGGTAATCATTTTCACTATAATATGAGATTAGATAGCAGTATTTTGGATAAGCCTAAAGATTGGAAAGGATTATATTGGACATATGTTAGTATTGTTTAAGGAAAGAAATTTTTTTTATATTATTAATGGGATTTTATAGTAATGTAGTTTTAGAAAAAGGTCAACCTGCAGGACGGGAAACAGCCCATCGCGTTGGACAAGGCTGTGGGAATTGAACCCACAACCAAAATGCGACTGACCTTTATCGCCTACCACTGGCCTAGATGAAGTACTTGTTTAGTAGAAACTAGTTTTCCTATATTAAGAAGTATGATATATGAGGAATAAGTCCATTTTAGGAACCATATATGATTAATCTCACTATAGATTGACTTATGTATATTTAATAACTGTTACTAACCTTTTTCTTTGAGACAGATGGAATGACACGTCATTCTTTCACATGATCTGCTAACACATCACGAAAATAAAATTCATCATCATTTCTTTAAGATATGAAGTGGAAATTGTTCAAGGCATGAACAACAGTGATATTGTACAAAAATAAAGTAAGTATTTATTCTAATTCAAATTCTTCAACTATAGGGAAATGATCTTGAAAACCAAAAATGTTGTCCTAGTTCCCTTATATCTGATGAGTCAGATGGTACCCTAGATCATCAAAAATTTATTGCTATGTGATTTTTGTCTTTTTTATAGCCACGTTCTCTACCACGCTCCATCAGAACATGATGGTTGGATTTCTCTTCCATATCCATATTTTCGCATATGTTCTCCTATGTTGAAACCCATTGATTAGTTAATTTGGGTAACCGTTACATTTCATACTTTAGTTTTTAAAACCAAGATTTGGTATTCCTTTTTATGATGTGGGTTTCTATTTAAGAAACTTTCTAATATTAAACCATTTATAACCCTGACGAATTTCGAGGTAAAATTCATTTTAAGGGGGGTAGAATGTAACACCCCGAGATTTTATGAAAAATATTCTTTTTAATTTTATTGATGTCTTGTGTTGTACGCTACACCAAATGTAGCTTGCACTACACAGATCCCTGACTTGGCCTGCATTACACGCAATTGCGACCTTCCACGATAGCGTGTGTAGTACGCAATACCGAGTTTCACTAATTGAGATATTATTATAATATTATTATGAACTAGCCATTATGAATAGTAATACCCACTTTATGAAATTTTATAAATTTTATCTTTCAAAAAGGACTTCATTTTTGGATTTGGAATATCGAAATTAGCTTAGGGTGAAATTTTGGTACTTTTCGGATAAAATTCATATTCTGATGAATAGTGAAAATTACTAATTTTAAATAAAAACAAATTTTTTAATAAAAATAATTAATAGTGATAAATTATTAATTTTAGTGGTTTTAAAGTATATTTAGAATATATTTTTACAATTTAATACAATGTTGGTCATTGTATGTAATTTCACATTTAAACCAGATATAAACAAGTGTCAATCTTTTGATAGTTATTATCTCTTAAAAACACGATATTTGTTTTGACGACGGGAATTAATTTTTAAATTTGATAATGTGACTAATATGTTTTGAATTTGATATAATAGACATCATTTTTTAATTCATAATATCAAATATAGCTTAGGACTAATTTTTGGTATTTTTCGGGAAACTTTCATTTTTTGATGAATAGTGAAACCACTATGTGGTAATTAAAAAAAATGAATTTTTCATAAAATGTAATTTTACTGCTTCTGTGAGTGGAATTTTGAAAATCTTAGAGACACGGTTAATATCAAGGACTAAAATGTTGTTCAATGAGATGAAAATAACTTTTGGGGAGTAGTACCTTTTTACGTTTTTTTACGACGGTTAAAAGTAAATAGGGTAATTAATGGTAAAAGTATTATTATTATTACCCTAACACATGTCCTCATTCTATTGGATAAGTGTAATTCGACCAAAAACAACCTTAGGAATAAAATATGACCATTTAGCCCAACTTGGATTAGATTAGTACATTTATTATCAATTTATTTAAAGAAGGGTTAAAATAGTTAAAATTAATGTTTAATAACTAAATCATTTTTAATATAGGGTTATACATAATATAAATTAGACTATAAATATTCATTAGAAAGATAATAAGATTTACAACATATTTTTATTTTATTTTTAATTTTTAGACTTAAAATAATTTAATTTATTTATGATACAATGATGATGTAGTAATTATCCTATTAATGAAATATCGACATAATTGATCTTATAAATACCCAAATAAATTTAATTTGAGACTTTTTATGATTTAAAATAATTTTCTATGTTAATATGACATGTTATTATTGATTTAAATAATTTTTGTTTTGGAAATAATCATTCTGTTATGATTTTCACAAAAATCAATTACCAAATAGTGTCAAAATTGACATAAAATAGTTTTTAAAACAAATATTATATTAATAATTGTTATTATATTCCTAAAAATATAAGGTTCGGTCAATATACTTATATCATGATAGATGTATCATTAATGGACCACTTGGGGGTCTCTTGGATGTATATGGTATGTTTATTAACTATATAATATAAAAATCCAATGTAACATGGTAAATGTCAATCTAATTAACTAAGACTTAAAACTAAAATATATGGTTAATATAATGATCTAAACATGTCTAAATTCTATTGGATGAGAGGACTTCGACCCATACCCACCTTACCTTCGAAATATATCAATTTTGAGCTATTAAAAACCGAATTTGACTTTATAATAAAATAATATTGTTAGTTATTCTAAAGGTTCCCTTCTCCTCCCTTATAAAAGGGCACCTATTCCCTCTCTTCCTCACACCACTTTGAGCCTTCCAGCTCGCCCAATCCCTGAAAAATTATCTTCTCCACTTCCCTAGAAACATTCTAGATGTCCTGGTATTCTTCCAAGACCAATTTTAGTGCACTAAGAGGAGGTCTCAAAGAGACGCTTCAAAGAAGATGTAATGTCCATTACCGATTATTTCAACTTTATTTCTTCTTCCACTTATTATTTTTTATTTGTTTTATTATGAGTTAATAAAATCAGTATCAATAAGATAGTGATATGTTATTATAAGTATGAAACAACCATATTTCACCATCTATCCATCCAACGGAAAATGAATTCACCGCGCCTTCGTACGTATGGAATACCATCTCCACGTCGTGGTGTAATATATTTTCCACCACCACCTTACATGGATGGGTATAATGGTGAAAGTAATGAATATATATGATTATTGTAAAGTGATATTGATTCTGTAATATTATTCATACACATTAATACAGTTCCACGATCATGGAAATGATATCATCGCCCGTGCGTACGTACGGACTACCGTCTCCACGACGTGATGAGATTCACTCTCCATGTTAACCATTCGTGAATGATTATAAAGTATATATAATGAATAATAATGAATTATATCACATAATAATGATACTGGATTTATGTATATATATATATATATGTATGTCATTTAATTAATTCCATTCTACTCAAAAGGGAAACAAAAACAACGTTCATGCGTACGTACAGCCTACCGTCTCCATGAACGGTGTATTTCATTCCTTTTATCAATCTATAATATATATGTATATGATGAATATATATTATATATAAATCATGTTTTACATTCTGGAATTATTTAAATCCGGATATAAGTAATAATATCGAGAACGACAAGTCGAAACACAAAATGATTTTACCCAAAACGCTGCTTTAACATTGAATTTACAAAATAACGGGTAATATAAAGTAATAAGTGAAACATATTTGATATAATAACAATGAATATGATTCTGTAATAAGTCAATGACATTATTTAAATCATTATACTGGATGTTCTGATACGTACGAAGCATATCAGACTTATGGTAAGGGAAATATCACAATCTCATTTTTATCCGAGATTGTTTATACATTGAAATTTACTGGGGTGTATTTTATCATCCTCATCCATGTTTCCACAATATGTAATATTATTTCCATCAACCTAAAATTTTTTAAATCCAATTTTACTCTTCGGTGAGTTTTATGTAAAATATATGAAATGAATCTTTTGTCTTTTCTCATACGAGTTACTTTTTGAATTTTCCGACAAAATTATGAGAATAATGTGTTTTTAACGTATACGGCATTAAAGGATTTTTAAAATTTTACAAAGCCTTATTTTCATGAAGCTTCCTATGAAATATTTCATGATTATTTTCAACAAAATTCTTATCTTTTAAAATTGCATGACATTTCATGAAAAGAAAATGATTTTGAAGAAAAAAAGGATATTTTTCTCAAGAATTCATTTCAAGTGTTTTATCAAAACCATTTTCATCTAGATGACATTATTTTACATCTTTATGTTTCATGTATCATGTATCTATGATTTACATGGACTCACTTATCTTATTATTAAATGATATCGATTTCGTTTATATGAATTATGTGATGATGGGATGATGTTTATGAAACCCATTTTATTCGTTGGGTTATTATGAATGATGTATGATTATTTTGTGGCACAAGTAAGAATGATTTAATTATGAGATGGGTGGGACCTATATTTCCCTCCAATACATTGGGTAAAGATTTTATAACTCATGAGACAGACATGGCTGGAAGGGTAAGTTAATCTGGTTCAGTGTTACCGGACTGAAACGAGGAGTGAACTCGATTCAGAATGGGACGTTGTGCACTAAGATAGTCTTGGCAGGAATGCCTTGTGTACTATGGAAATCATTACATGTGCTTAATGGATTCCACAATTACATGTTTTATTCCCATGCTATTTTATCATGGTTTGTGTTCCATTATGATACATGCCTTATGTACTTCCATGTTTTATGTCGTTGCTCAATATTTTGATGTTTAGACATTATGTTCATGTTTTTAAGCTCAAATGTATATGGTATGTTTTATTTTATCCATGCTTACCATTACTGAGCATTTGAGCTCACCCTTTTTATGTTTTATTTTCCCCTAGGATCAAAAGAAATGTTTTAGGTAAGGAAAAAAAAGTGAATGATCTTTATGGGAGATGTTGAAGATCATTCACCACGATTAGAAGATTACGTTACATGTTTCCAAAGACACTATACTATTACGGTCCTTGTGTGTCTGTTATTTGATATGTATTATGTATTCCGCAAAAGTAATGTAATGTCCATTTACGTCAAGCTATGGGTCTTTACACCCTCCTCCATTAGCCTCAAGATAGGCATGCTGGTCAATCTCTGTCTCAGCTTCTGGATGCTCTGATGACATGTGTCTGACCACATGAAGGGTTTCCCCATCTTCGTCAAAGATGAGAGTGGTGCCGCAACTCTTGAAAAGTCTGGCACAAATCTCCTGTAGTATGCAGCTAGCCCCAAGAAACTATGGACCTCCGCCACGCACCTGGGTGGCTCCCAAGCTAGCACTGTCTCGATCATTGAAGGATCTGCCGCAACTCCCACCTCAGTAATGACGTGTCCCAAGAAGTGGACCTCACATAACTAGAACTGACACATCAAGAGCTTCCCATAAACCTGGTGCTCTCGGAGTTTTTTCTAGTACAACACGCAAGTGGTGCGTGTTCTCCTCATCAGTGGTCGAGTATATCAATATGTCGTCGATGAAGACCACGACAAATAGAACGAGGTATGGCTGAATGATCATGTTCATGAGATCCATGAACACTTTTGGAGTTTTGGTTACACCGAAAGGCATAACCAAGAACTCATAATGGCCATACCGACATCTGAAGGTCGTCATCTGCACGTCCTCATCTCGAACTCTGAGCTGATGATAGCCTGATCTAAGGCCTATCTTTGAGAACCACCGTGCTCCTTTGAGCTAATCGAAGAGGTCATCAATCCTCGGTAGTGGATACTTATTCCTCATGGTCACCTAGTTCAGAAGAAGATAGTCGACACACAGTTGCAAGCTCCCATCCGCTTTCTTGGCGAAAAATATCAGGGAAGCCCAGGGTGAAACACTGGGTCGGATGAATCCCTTGACCTGCAACTCCTCCAACTGTACCCGTATCTCTCGAAGCTCAGTAGGGGCCATCCGATATGCTGGAGTGGATATCGGGGCTGTCCCGAGGTACATGTCAATATAAAATTCTACCTCCCTGTGAGGAGGTAGTCCTTGAACGTCGTCAGGGAAAACGTCTGCATACTAATCCACCACTACAGGAAAACTAAGACTCTCCAAGTCAACTGATCCTAGGATGAGGCTAGCCAACTGATGTGTGATGGGATGTCCAATCCTCTATGAGAGTCCATCTTTTGCTGCAAAGGCTCCCTTCTCGCCGGTGAAGGTGAAACTTCTCCCATCGGTGCGTACACACCGCACCTTGCGCCTAATATAGTCAATCTGATAACGGACATTAGATAATCAATCCATGCCCAAGATGACATCATAATTCCACGATGCCGCTAAAACAAGATCACAGCCGAAGCTCTCGCCTCATAGAGTAATCTCACACTGCCGACACCAGTGCGTAATCGTCGAGTCTACTCCCGTAGGGGTCTCCAGTCGTAAGGATCGATCTAATGGCTCCGTCGGAATCTCTGAGCTCTGAACAAGGGCAGCGACAATAAAATAATGGCTCGCTCATGTGTCTATAAGAACTTCATGAAGGGTGGAGTAGACACAGATAGTACCTCGAATCATCTATGTCATGCCGTGGTCATAGGCATCTACTGCATGAAGCTTAGTTTGTCTCTGCCAGCCAGCTCCCTGTGGTCGGTGTAAACCTCCTAGTGGTGGTGGTGGTAATTCCTCAAAGCATCGCCCGCCACCTGCTACTCAGACAGCTCCGCTGCCTCATCTTCCTGCTCTCAGAAGACCGCCACGGTCGAACCTATACCTCTGCCTAGGTGGCCCCTCAACCGTCTGCTGCTCCTCTGCACGACAGGTCGGGCAGCCACGAGCCATGTGTCCCTACCCGCCGCATGATTAGCACTTCCTACTCCTCGGAAGGCTGGCTATGTGCCCTGTGCCGTGAACCTCTGAGCCAGTGTCCTGAGTTTGTCTGCCTGATGGACCGGTCCACCTAGACCCCTACGACATTCGTCCACTGCTAGCTGCAGACGACTCTGCCACATGCTGCCCTGCGGTAGGTCTCGCTACTGGAGTAGGCTCGGAAAGAAAGATCTCAATGAGAAGAGCTCGCTCCAGTACTCCTTCATGTGTTGGAATACTGAGGGAGATCACCGATTCCCTGATCTCATGCCTCATCCCAACTCGTAGGTCCGGGATCGGATGAATGGGTCGCGTATCATGTCCATTGAATAGTGTGAGAGATCGGTAGATCTCACTGAGTACTGGGCGACCATCATGCTACCCTGCCACAGCTGTAGATGCTCCTGGATGCGCACCACACAGAGGGTGGCTAGGATGAACTCCGAGCAAAACTGGCTCTCAAATTCCATCCAGAAAGAGATGCCTCATCGTGAACCTGGAGGATCATGCTCCACCGTCTGCCTACTGCCGCGTGTAGGAGGCTCGCTGTAAGGATCACCATGAAGCCAGCTATTGTCCCCACTATCCTGAAAACTCGAACTATAGCCTCTAGTAAATCTTCAGCTGCCCAAGGGTCCATCACCTTGCGGAACCTAGGTGGTCTCTGATGCGGACACTCGTGCAGTTCACTAAGGCGACGTGCACTATCTGCTGCTGGGGATGGTAGCATTGGTGGCTCGGTGGGTAGAGTTACCGCCGGTGCCTCCGCTCTCAAAGGGACCTGCATCGAGGCCTCGTCACTCGATGGGCTATCGGCTCACACAAAATTCGGAACCCTAGCTAGATTCCATCGTGCGGCCATCCTGAAAAGAAATAGGTGTGCCATGGTCAAAAAAGTATACCTGGTGAGATGTCATAAATTAATCACAACGAAAACTTTTGAAACAAATAAGCAATCAATGTTTTCGTGAATTGAGTCGGAAATCAAAAGTCAAGGTCCTGGTGTACGGATGTTTCGGCTACCGCACCAAGAATGGACTCCCTAGGCTGATAACCACACTCAATACCCTTAACAATATTGCTTCACATAGAAGAATGATCAGAGTCATGAGTTCTGCGGTAGAACAGAAATCCTCTGATAATTATTTGTCACGACCCGTCCTCGGGACCCGTGCCGTGACTACCCCAAACCCGCCTCCCATAGGCCAGGGGCTGGCGACTAGCACCAAGGAGTAAATCCTGACAAAAAGTGGAAGGCATTGCCTTTATAATGTAAACAAACACCACAGTGTATGCAAGAATAAGTAAACACTAAGTAAAACTGGGTATAAAATATAGTGCGGAAAAGTAAGTGGGCCAGAATACAAACCCAAACAAAAAGTAATGTACAACTGGATAAAAGTACATCAACTGAAAGTAAAGCAGCAACGTCGAGCCATCCACTGAAAGTCCCACCTTAAGGGTGGGTATAGATAGCCTCCTTAGCCGCTCGGGTCTAGCCGTCTGCTCCGTGTACGTTCCGCCCAATGGTCCACCTCCAGGTACCGACTTGCTCCACAAGCCTCAACCACGATCAGCGTTGTCCATCGTCTGCATCCAACACAACGTAGTGCAGGCATATCCCATGCAGGGGTGAGTATACGCTACTCAGTAGGGACCCCGAGATCCCTTAGGTCTCCCATAATCCACAAAGGATAATCTACAAAGGAATGATACAATCCCGAAGTAACATCCAACTCTATGTATGTATAAGCCCATACATATACCTAAGACATCAATTCCAGTTCAGCTCCAACACCCAAGCCCAAGTTCGATCTCGTCCACACAGGATAGTACAACCCAATCCTCACAGGATAACACAACCCAATCCGTAGAGGGAAGCAAGTCAATCATATCGAAGATATTTATTAAAAGTCAAGACTCATCTCACACAGGTATACTTCTTCAGTGATAGATATGATCAGATATAGACACTAATTCATCAAAGATGGGACCTTGTAGGATACTAAACCAGCCAAGATTTCAGACCCACATAGGATACATACCAGCTACTCTGTCAGACCCACGTATGATAGCAAGAATAGAGTCAAACACTGCGAGACCCACGTAGGATAAAAGAATAGTAGTCATTTTTGTCGAACCCACTGATGATTTCAGTACGATCATCATCGTTGCTGAACCCACATAGGATTTCAGTACAGTCTTCATCACCGTCAAACCCACTGAGGATTTCAGTACGGTCTTCATCATTGCCGAACCCACATAGGATTTCAGTTTAGTCTTCATCACCGTCGAACCCACAGAGGTTTTCAGTACGGTCTTCATCATTGCCGATCCCATTTAAGATTTTAGGGCAGTCTTCACCGCCGTCGAACCCACGGAGGATTTCTGTACGGTCTTCATCACTGCCGAACCCACATAGGATTTCAGTGGAGCCGCAGCCAGCTCCAAGGTTCCCACACACTACATGCTCGATTCCGGGAGGGTCTGCTCCACGAGCCAATGGGTAGATACATCCACTGATATGTATTCCGGATTTGATGTATATCAATGTTCCATCTCTACAAGAGGAACTAAACGTGACAGACGACACGTCAATTGGACGCCCGGTCTAAGAGTTATTGGCTTTTTCGTTCCAGTGGCCCTGTTGGTTTTTAAGTCAAAACCAACCCAACCATACTCCAACTGCATCCAAACCTTGAGCGTAGTATGGAAAACGGTCTTTCTTACTAAGAGGAATCCAACAATGTCGACGACACGTCAATCAGACGCCCGGAGCTCAAGTTATAAGTGTTTCCGCTCCGAGGGCCCGGTTGGTTTCCTGTTCGAACCAACCCGGCCATTCACAAAGTTCTCTAAAACCTTGAGTGTAACATACGGAAATGACCACCTCTATCAAAGGATCTCATCGCAATGGACGGTGCATTTATCCGAGGTCTGTAGCCCATGATATGGGCAAAAGAACGAACCTGTCTGGTTTTTAGGGGGTTTTTGGCCCAAACCGACCCGGCCCGAGACCACCCGGGTCGGCCCGAACCGGGTCGTCCTGAACTGGGTCAACCTCACCCGGGTCCAGGTCCGGCCCCTTAGGGCGTGACCCGGCCCAACTGGCGCGGCCCGGTGTAGGCGTGCCACGCAGGGCCAGCACGGTGCTGGCCGTGCCGCTGCGGAAAGGGGGGGGGGGGGGGCTGGACCCCTTGATTGAGTCGCGACCCCCACGTGGGGGGGCCGCTCCATGCCAGCGGATGGGGAGCTGAGCGCTGTGTCTGCCCCGAGTCCCGCGTGGCCTCGGGACTGGTCGCCTGCCGCCGCGGCATCGGTCGCGGCGGTCCCACCTGGCTGCGCTCCGGGACGCCTCCGCCTCCGGGCGGCTAACCGGTGCCAGCCGCCGCCTCCAGCCACTGGTGACCTGTGCCGTTGGTGAAGATTGCGGGCCACTGGAGCCACTCTGGTGGTCCGTTCTTGCTCATTTCTATGTCTGGGGTCGTCTCGGGACCCGAAGATTACTGCAATGGCTTGCAATCGCTCAACGGTCCCGTTTCATCGTCGCCCAATGTCCCACGCATCAAGAATAGTGAAACGGTAGGTTCAGACTTGTTCATTGGTCTGCACCCACCGCGTTAGTGGTTCAAACGACTTCCAACAATTTAATCACATGTCGAGGATATAATCCACCTAAATTAAATTAAATTAAACACTCTACCTCAAGCATTTTTGAACGAGGGTTCGTCGCGGGGAAAAGGACGTCGCGGAAGAAGGTTCTGTAAGTGTCATTAGTGTCGTGATACTCGACGTCGCGGAGAAGAGTATTGGTTAGTGTCAAGGAGAAGAGGATCGTCGGCGTCTCAGTACATGGCGTCGCGTCGTCGATCTCCGGGGAACTAGTGTTCTTCGTTGTCTTCTTTTAGAGGCCGACGTTCTTCATCGTTCTTCACGTTCTCCAACGAAGAAGATAAAGATTCGAAGGCTTTACACAATTCCTCTCTAATCCTTCTCTGAAAAAAAACAACAAAAATAAAATAAGGCGTTTCCAAATTTTATTACTCATGTCATCCTTTTTTGAAATTCAAAATTAAATCACGATTTAATTATCGAGCATTGACCAATTAATGTGGCGTTTAAAAATCCTATTAAACGCAAGAGTTGACTTGGAATTAAAGAGGGGGTGCGGGTGAGTTGCCACAAAAAATGCACGTGTGAGGTAATAGAAAATAAAGGGGGTGGGGATCGTTTGGGCCCCACCTCACTAATATCCTATCCAGTGGAGTTAGGATATTAGTGGGTCTCACTCAATACACCAAGAATAGGTTATCATTACATAGAATAAAAATAAAATTGTAGCACAATATTTTATTTTTATTCTTTAGTTAACCAAATTAATTAATAACCTCACCCAGGAAAATGAAACTCCGGAAAAGGTGTTCTTAAGCAATTATCGGTAGTGTGATTCCATTGGTGCCCTCATATTTCGATTCCTAGCACCGGTTCAAAAGTTAGGAAAACCCGCTCGTTTGTTCACTGAACGTACCCGAGCGAAACTTCAGAACATGATTTCGGGCACACCGGGCTTCAGAATCAGGTGCCGTCAAGAATCTGCGTTCTTGTAAAATCCCAAAGAAAATAAAAAAAAATCCCTTGAATTTTACGGGTCATTACAATGGTTGTATAAATCTGTGTTTGAAACCAGAAAAATATTTTAATGTTTTTTGAACTTTTTCACCTCCTAGAAAATTTGAATTTGAAACATAGATTCGGAACACTATTTATAGAGTTGGATCCTTCTAAATTTTTGGATATGGACTTTCGTCATGGATCTTTATGATTCCTTATTGGCTTGATAATTTTTAGAGGTAGTCGAACTAGTAAGGCATTATTTTCAAAATCTATAGAGGGCACATGGTTTCTCTAAAACTATGTGGCCCACTACTGGTAACCATAAGTCATATTTCTAGGGTAAATATACTGTCACATGGGTTGTGCAAGGTTTTATAAATTGTGTTCCTAGACCATATTCTTAGTGGAACATAGTCCTTATATAGAAACTATTCACCACACAATTCACACATGGTTTCCAATCCATGCGGCCATCCCAATGCCGGGTGCCCCAAGATCCAAGTAGATCATGCAATGTTTTTGCAAATAACATTAAACTATGTGGCTCAAACCTTCTGTCGATACCATCTTTAAAAATATAATTTTATTAAAAATGAGAATAAATTTATTTAATAATATAAATACACTCACCCATATCTCCCCTAAATTTAAGCGCCCCCTAGCGATATCTAATACCTGCATGATAAAACCCCATTATGATATTCCCTTGTATCATGTTTCTCCAACATATTTCTCGAGAGTTCTACTCCAAATATCCAGGATAAAGACTCTTCCCCTTGTTTTCACCCTCTTCTTGGTCGATTTCTCAATGTAGGTTTCCCAACTATGTTCGACTGCACCCTATGTATAAGGCCCCGACCTAATAACATTACATAATCATGAATTAAAATAATAATTCACATAGAGGATATTTTAAGGTTTAGAGTTTTAGAGAATTATGACATCAATATTCCATCTTAAAAGATTACAAAGTAGACACCTCTACTAAGTTTCCATAAAATAAAAACACTTAAAAAGAAACATGTCTAGTTCCATGATTTAGATAGCATGTCTTTCCTTGATCCCATCCTTGACCCTATTCAACTTTATGTCATGTGGATAACATTTCAAAAACTTGGGATGAGAATAAAAATCCTAGTAAAGGATACACAAAGAAGGAAAACTGTTTTTTTAAATCATCAATTAAACCATGAATACTTTATCAAAGTAATATTTTTCACCTTTATGAAGTAGTAAAAACTCTTCACTGAATAATAGATTATTACTTACCCTTTCGTTACCAAATTATTACAATAAAACCCATATAAAGGACACATAACATATAAAGGTATCTTGGGAAAATAACATACTTAAATGGTATAACCATATGGTCGACTTATACACATATCACTAAATGGAATAGCCCTACATCTGACTTCCATACCCAATGCATTGGAGGTTATAACATAACCACTCATCCTGGTATTCACGGCACCACCCGTCATATGGTTTATCACGTAACCACCCGTCAAATGTCCAAGTACCATTATAAAATAATAGGACATAAAATATTGAAAATATAAACATTTCACTATTATCATTTCATTTTAAAATACACAAAATATCATTTCATGATATTGTCAAAATCAATGCTCTGTCAAACCATTTTCAAAACAATTTAATAAAGATATTTTTTTGAATCAAAGTGTCTCATACCACTTTGAATCCTTAAAATGAATTAACATTTTAAAATAGTAATGTCCATATAAATAAATCCTTAAAACCATTATTAAAATATGGACATTAATGATATAGATTTAGATGAATAAATCTTTAAAACATTTAAAATGTTATTTTAGTAAATGAGTTTTTAACATAATGAGAGACGCTTGAATACAAATAATTGAGGAATAACATATAATCAGAACATCATAATATCATTAGAATAAAGGGATTCATGATACAATATTTCACTGGATAGTATATACATCATATAAGAGTGAATTGGTGCATAACAACAATAAAGTCCTAATGGAAATGTAAATTGAGAGGAAAACCATTATAAAGATGGTATCCTTAAATTAAGGATAAATCAATCTCATAATTATGTGTGAAAAATATAAATACACCCAATATAAGTGGATATTAAGTGTAATACAATCAGAGGTCATTCACACATATTCATAGGATGACATATTTGATAACCACAAGTTGAACCAAATGAAATCTAAATTGGGTTAAGAAGTTCCCATGTAAAAATTCGATAGCCTAACAGTGTCACTTTAAGATTCAAAAAATGAGTTGATGAGACAAAAAAAAGAATCTAATCTCTTGGATATAAATTTTACATCAATAATTATATAGAAGGACATATCCCAACCTAATAATATGTAAATTAAATGACATAACAAAAGAAGTCTTTTAAAAAGAGGAGGGTGAATGGTTCCCTTACCGATTTGGGTAACCTTCGAAAGGTACACCCCATGAAAGAAGTACCATAAAAATTGTTGTAAATACCCATAAACGAAAGTATATTACCCAAAGGGTAGAATAATGGGCATTACATAAACCACTCAATGGAAATGGTGGAAAATGTAGCATAAATCTCACAGGAATAAATGTGAGATGAAAAATCCCGTATGAAAATTCGATAGCCCAACATCACCACCTAAAACATCCAAAAATGGTTTGATGAGATCAAATAGGGTATCTCATCATATGAAAATAAAAAGTAAAATAATAGTAATATAAAATAACATCCCCCATCATATGAAAGATGTGCTTAAAATAAATGACGAAAAGATAGTACATAAAAATAAAGAGAGAGGTAGGATCCCTTACCTCATGTCCGACATGACTCGATCATTCTTTAATCTCATGAATAATAAACATTGGTCAATTTATAATTTCTTAAGGAACTCATTTAAAGATAATTATTCAGTTCATATCAAATATTATAGTGTAATAATATTTGGTTAATAATGTGAGTTCATATCAGACGTTTTTGTCGATGTTCGGAACATGAGTAAAAATTGAACTTGTTGGAAAAGAATTTTCCATGTAGTTATAGGGACATAATCTAAAGAATAGTATTAATGATTTAAATATCATATATATCCAGTATATATTCATTCTATACTATTCCATAACATTTGGAGAAAAAATTGAAAATCACCGTTCATGGAGACGGTAGGCCGTACATACGCATGAACGCTACATTCTTTTTTTTGTCATATTAATGGAATTAAAGTTAAAAGAGAGATATATATATTATAATTCAATAATTATATCCATAATTTAGGTTTAATATATTAAATATATATCAATTATATATATGTACATATAATAGTACATACCATTTAGAGATAAGAAATGAAATGTACCGTTCATGGAGACGGTAAGCCGTACATAGCATGAACGCTACTTTCATTTCATTGGAACATTAATGAAATTAAAACTATATGGGAGATATATATATATATATTATAATTCCAGTATAATATATATGTTATAAATATCACATATGTTCCTCAATTTCATTCTTTATACATTCCATATATTGCATGAATGAGTCATATCACTTGAAGGTGCGGTAGTCCACACTTCCTCAAATGAAATTATCACATTTTCCCAACATGCAGAGAATAAAGGTATATATTAAATATAAAATACTGAACATATAGAGGAAATAAATATAATATATATCATAAAAAAATATAGTTCCATCATAATGGACACAATGAGAGGTGGTATGAGAAGATAGAACAATCATCATTTCGTGAGGCAGTAATTCGCCATCCACTGAAACAGTACATTCTTTAACCATTAGATGGAGGTGTTTATTAGTGTATCTCGAATAATTCTCATAAAAACATCCTAGAATATTTAAGATACTATTTTTGTTACAAAATAAAGAAATAAAAATATTTTAGGGGGTTGGAGAAGAAAAATAAAACAAAAGAACACTAGGGAAGACTTTACCTTTTAATAGGGTAACTCTTTTTGATTTGAGCTCAAAAACTTCTTTGGAAAGACTTCTGCCCAAAGAGAAGATTCTAGAAGTAAGAGAGGGATGTGTAGAGACAAAATTAGCCATGATTTTCTGAGACAATGTCTTGAGAGGTGTGGGTAAGGTGGTAGAGGTGGGGGCCTTTTATAAGAGGAGAGGAGGGGAACACTTGGAAAATTATAAAATGTTTATTATAAAATGATTTTCGGATTTGAAAGGTCCCAAAATTATATATTTAAAGGATAAGGTGATAAGAGTTCTAAATCCACCCATCCAATAGGTTTTTGACAAGTTTATTTCATAGAGTTTACATTTTATTTTCATTTTATTTAAATCGTTAAACAATGAAGTAATCGCTGCATCATCATGGTGTCATAAATAATTAAATTTATTTAATTTATAGAATTTATAAAAAAAGAATCAGGATGTAGGAAATAATTTTAGTTTCTAATTAATATTTATAGTCAAAAATATGACTTGTATAACCCCCTGTAAATTTTTTTTAAGAAGACAATACAAGTTTGTGACATTTTGATTTTAACTTTAAATAAAAAGTTATTAATGTCATTTTCTTACCCAAGTGGATCCATGGGGTCCCCAAGTTGACCCATGGAATTTCATGGTCGTCCATGACTCATAAAATAAAGGTATAACATGTTTCAAGGTCATTTGATATTATTATAACATTATTTTTACCTTAAATTACACTAATTACCTTTAATCGCGATTAATAAAACATAAAAGTGACTATTCACAAAAACAATTTAATCCCATTGAACCAAATTTTACATCCTAATGAAAACCATGTATGTCAGATTTTTTTAATTCAAATCGTAGAAGTGTTAAAGTTTCATTTAAATGAAAAATCAGTTTTTTAACTACCACTTAATGGTTTCACTATTCATCAAAAATTGATGTTTTTCAGAAAAATACCAAAAAATCACCCTAACCTATATTTGATATTATGAATTAAAAAATGATACCTATTTTAAAAAATTCAAAACATATATGTTTCATTAATTAATTTAATAATTAATATCCGCTGTCAAAACAAATAACGTGTTTTTAAGAAACAATATATATTAAAAGATTGACACTAGTTTAAGTACAGTTTCAAAGTGAACATAATTCCAATGACCACAATTTGATTAAATGGTAACAATATATTCTAAATACACTTTAATCTCAATTATAAAGATAATCTATCCATATAAGTAAATCCTATTAAAAATATGTTTTGAATTAAATTGGGACATTTTCACTAAAAATGATCTTTATCGGAAATATTACAAAAATTTACACAAAGTAAATTTTGATGTCCAGATTCTAAATAAGGATTTTATTTTATCAAATACAGCATATAAAATTGTAAAAAGTATATTTAAAAAGGGTTCTCCATAAAAGGCAGTTAATCGACCTTTTGAAGAATATTAGAAGATTTATGCTTAAAATTAGATTCATTTGCATTTTAAGCCTATAAAATTTATTGGATAAAAGTAAAAATATTTGAAAAACATATATAATAATTTTGTAGTTAGTTCCATTCATTTCCTCCATTATATGGATAGGAGTTAACTACCATTTAAAATAATATTATTTTATTATTAGAGTGCAACGTAAGATTTCAATGAAACTCATTGTTGCGTATTGGGTACACCATCGACAATAGAATAACCTTTAAAGAAATATTAAAATTTTATTCACAAATATTAATAAATATGAAAAGGTGATATTCTTTATTTACCTGGGATATTATATCCTTCCCCACTTTTGGGAATTGTGTCCTCACAATTATAAAATTGGGCTTGGAAACTTCATTGAAAATCCCACATCGGAATAAGAGTTAGTAAAACTATCACGTTAAAATAAAGAAAGTGAAGTACAAGGTTCACCCTAGATAACCCGTTCTAGGATTCCATATAGGAAAACATGGGCATGAAGAAGAAGAAAAAGGTTCATGTTCGGATGGAGAGTGATAGAAAACATGTTTATGATAATGTTAACCACAAGAAATTCACAAACTTGTGATGGGTTAAATGTTATTTGATTACCCGATAGGAAAAGTTAATAGACAACATTTTAGTTTTTAAGTTACATTTCACTGAGGAATTTATTTATTAGCCTAACTATATCATAAGGAAAAATACTTACTTGTAGTGTAGACTCTCATCTCCTACTAGATTCCTTAAACAAACTCATATTTGCTCCAAAAGAAGAGAATTTAGGATGACTTTCTCAAATTAAGAGAGCTATAATCAACTTCAAGAGAATCAACTAATCCAAAAAAGTGAACTATATATTTCCCATGTCTTTATACCCTAACCAATACCAAAATTGTTAGAACAAGATCGGATAATCCACAAATGGATAATCCTTTATAAAAAGAAAATCTATTCTTAATCTCCAAAATTTATCCAATGAAACCCAAAGTTCAACGAAGACCATTCAATAAACAATTTTTCCATAAAATTATTCAAATTAAACCACACTAATATTGAAACCCAAATATTTGAAAGATTTAATCACATAGTCTTCCAATGTACAAATTAACATTTATCTCTAAATAACAGCAGTTTTTCGTAAAGTCTCATATTGAAATGTAATTCACCTAATCACATATCCTCCATGATAGGTTAATAATTCTCATAGATAACCCAAAATCAACTTTCTCTTGATTCATAAAATAAAATAACTATAAATAATTAATCAATCTATCCAGGTACTTCACATAGTCCAGTGGTATGTGATAAATACCAGTCTCACATTGGTTGTGGGTTCGATTCCCTCAAATTTGTCCGACATGACAGGTTGTCACACGGTCTACGTGTTGTCCTTTTTCCAAAAATATATAATTCTTAAAACATTCCCCAAAACGAGATACAATCTTCAATAATAATCATAAAATATTTAAACCACATGTTTATCTCATGACTTTCATTTTCCATCATAACATATAGTAACCCATAATTACCTCAAAAGTAAGGATTATATAAACCCCGATGGTTACATTTATAATTATCACCTGAACTTCCACATTGAGCTGGCTCTGTCGTACATGATGCATTAGAGAACTAACCAAGGTTCAAGTGGTTGATCATGACTCCTGATATTTGGGTTAGAATAAAAATGATATTTCTCATTGAATCCCCCATTTCATCTAGTCTGTTAATCAAATTACCATGAAAATTTTCTTCAAACCCATTGTCACTTTGCTGCCTTCTAGATCCATCGATTTACTAAAACCAATAATGTCAGTGTGAGTATATCAAAAAAACCATCATGTACTAATTAGGAAGATAAAAAATATGATATAATTACTCATTCACTTTATTGAAAAACTATGACTCTTTCTGAAATCCTACCATTATCGTAATGTCACTTATACTTAGAGAATACTGTAACCTCTAAAGTTATCTAAAGCGACCATTCATACCAACTATAAGGCCCCGACCATAAAACCTCACATAATCATGAATTAAATGAATAATTCACATAGAGGATCTTTTCAGGTTTAGAGTTTTAGAAAATTAGGAAATAACAATTACACCTCAAAAGATTACAATGTAGACACTTCTACTAAGATTCCATAAAATAAAAAAACGTAAAAAGAATCATGTCTAGTTCCATGTTTTAAGGAGCGTGACATTCCTTGATCCCATCCTAGACCGTACTCATATTTTACTCCTGTGGAGAACATTTCAAAAACATGGGATGAGCATGAAAATCCCAGTAAATGATACACAAAGAAGGAAAACTGTTAGTTTTTCAAAAAATCAAGTAAACCATGAATACTATATCACTGTAATACTTTTTACCTTTATGAAGTATTAAAAACTCTTCACTGAATAAAAGATCATTACTTACCCTTTTGTAACCAAAAGATTACCATAAAACCTATATAAAGAACACATAACATATAAAGGTAACTTGGGACATAAACATACTTAAATGAAATAACCATATGGTCGACTTCCACACATATCACTAAATGGAATAGCTATACGACTGACTTCCATACCCATTGCATTTGAGGTTATAACATAACCACCTGTCCTGGTATTCATGGCACCACCGGTCATATGGTTTATCACGTAACCTCCCGTCAAATGTCCAAGTAACATTATAAAATCATATCACATAAAATATTTCAAATATAAACATTCCACTATTAACATTTAATTTTCAATCACAAAATTTCATTTCACGATATTGTCAAAATCAATGCTTTATCAAACCATTTTCAAAACCATTTAATAAAGAGATATTTTTAATCAAAGTGTCTCATACCACTATGAAGCTGTAAAATGAATTAACATTTTAATATAGTAATGTCCATATAAATAAATCCTTTTAACCATTTTAAAAACATGGACATTAATTATATTTATTTAGATTCATAAATCGTTAAATCAATTAAATCGTTATTTTAGTTAAAGATTTTTTAACAAAATGAGACACCCTTGAATACAAATAATTAAGGAATAACATTTAATCAGAATGTTATAATATCATGAGAATAAAGGGATTCATGATAAAATATTTAAAAAGACAATATATACACCATATAAGAGTGAACTGGTGCATAACAACAATGAAGTATCAATGGAAAGTAAATTGAGATGAAATCCATTATAAAGACGGTATCCTTAAATTAGGGATAAATCCATCTCATAATTATGTGTGAAAAATATAAATACACAAAATATAAGTGGGTATTATGTGTAAAACAATCATTGGTAATTCAAACATATTCATAGGATGATATATTATATAACCACAAGTTGAACCCAAATAAATCGAAACTGGGTTATGAAGTTCCCTTGTAAAAATTCGATAGCCTAACGGCGTCACTTTATGATTTAGAAAATGAGTTGATGAGACACAAAAATAGTATATCATCATGTGGATATATATTTTACATCAATAAGGATATATAAGGACATATCCCAACAAAATAAGATTTAAATTTAAAGACATAACAAAAGAAGTCTTTTAAAAAGAGGAGGGTGAAAGGTTCTCTTACCGATTTGGGTAACTTTCGAAAGGTACACCCCATGAAAGAAGGACCATAAAAAATTGAATTAAATACCCATAAACGAAATTATATTACAAAAATGATAGAATAATTGGCATTACATACACAACTCAATGTAAATGGTGGTAAATGTATCATAAATCTCACGGGAATAAAAGTGAGATGAAAAATCACTTATGAAAACTCGGCAGCTGAACATCACCACTTAAAACTTCCAAAAATGGTTTGATGAGATCAAATGGGGTCTCTCATCATTTTAACATAAAAAGTACAGTAATATGAATATAAAATAACATCCTCCAACATAAGAAATATGAGCTTAAAATAAATGACATAAAAGAGAGTACTTAAAAAGAAAGAGAGAGGTAGGATCCCTTACCGCGTGTCCGACATGACTCGATCATTCTTTAATCTCCTAAATAAAAAACATTGGTCAATTGGTAATTTTTTAAGGAACTGATTTAAATATTATTATTCAGTTCATATCACATATTATGGTGTTATAATAATTGGTTAATAATCTGAGTTCATATCAGACGTTTTTTGTCGATGTTTAGTACATGAGTAAAAATTGTACTCGTTGGAAAAGAATTTTCCATGTACTTATATGCACATCATCTCCATAATAGTATTAATTATTTAAATATCATACATATCTAGTATATATTCGTTTTATACTATTACATAACATTTGGACAAAAAAATGAAAAGCACCATTCATGGAGACGGTAGGTCGTACGTACGCATGAACGCTACTTTCATTTTTTTCTCATCTTAATGGAATTAAAGTTAAAAGAGAGATATATATATTATAAATACATAATTAAATAAATAATTTATATTTAATATAATACATATATATCCATTATATATATGTACTTATAATATTACATGACATTTGGAGATAAGAAATGAAATGTACCGTTCATGGAGACGGTAAGTTGTACGTACGCATGAACGCTACATTCATTTATTTGGAACTTTAATGGAATTAAAACTAGATGAGATATATATATATATATTATAATTATAGTATAATATATATGTTATATATATCACATAAGTTCATAAATTTCATTCTTTATACATTTCATGTATTGCATGAATGAGTCACATCACTCGAGGGGGCGGTTGTCCACACTTCCTCAAATTAAATTATCGCATATGCACAACATGAAAGGCATAAAGGTATCTATTGAATATAAAATAAATAATAATATATAGGATATAAATATGATATATATCATAAAAAATATAGTTCCATTGTAATTTCCACCATGAGAGGTCGTAGGAGAAGGTAGAATAATCATCGTTTTGTGAGGCAGTAATTCTCCATCCACGGAAACAGTAAGTTCTTTAACCATTAGATGTAAGTGTGTGTTAGTGTAGCTAGAATTATTTTCATAACAACATACTATTATATTTAAGATACTGTTTTTGTTATGAAAGAAAGAAATAAAAAGATTTTATGGGGTTGGAGAATCAAAATAAAACAAAATAACACTAGGGAAGACTTTACCTTTAAATCGGGTAACTCTTTTTGATTTGAGCTCAAAAGCATCCTTGGAAAGACTTCTTCCCAAAGTGAGGATTCTAGGAGTAATATAGGGATTTGTATAGACAATAAGAGTAGATCATGGCTGATTAAATGGCTTCAGAGGTGTGGGTAAGGTGGTAGATGTGGGGCCTTTTATAAGAGGAGAGGAGGGGCACTCTTGGAATGTTATAAAATGTTACATTATTATATAATGATTTTCGGATATTAAATGGCCCAAAATTATATATTTCTATGATAAGGTGATAAGAATTATAAATCCTCCCATACAATATGCTGTTTACAAGTATAGGTCTTTAATTTTACATTATCTATTCATTTTATTTAAATCGTTAAATAATGAGGTAATCGCTGCATCATCAAGGTATCATAAATAATTTAATTTCTTTAATGTATAAAAATTATAAAAAAAATATCATGATGTATTAATTTTTTATATTTCTAATGAATATTTATAGTCAAAAATTTGACTTGTATAACCCCCTATAAATTTTTTTTTAGTAAAACAATACATGTTTTTGGCATTTTTATTTTAACTTTAAATAGAAAGTTATTAATGAAATTGTTTTACCCATGTGGCTCCATGGGGTTCCCAAGTTGACCCATGGATTTTAATTGTCGGCCATGACTCATCCATGAAGGGTAGGACATGTGTCAAGGACATTTCATATTATTATAACATTATTTTTACCTTAAATTAAACTAATTACCTTTTATCGCGATTAATAAAACATAAAAGTTACTATTCACCAAAAAATTATTTTAATCCCATTGAACCAAATTTTATATTCTAATGAAAACAAAGTATGTCAGATTTTTGATATTTAAATCACATAAGTGTTAAGGATTCATTTAAACGAAAAATCAGTTTTTTAACTACCACTTAGTGGTTTCACTATTCAACAAAAATTGATGTTTTTCAGAAAATTACCAAAAATTCACCCTAAGATATATTTGATATTCCGAATACAAAAAAGATGTCTATTTTAAAAAATTAAAAAAATATAAGTTGAATTAATTAATTTAATAAGTAATTCCCGCTGTCAAAACAAATTGGTTGTTTTTAAGAAACAATATCTTTTAAAAGTATAACACTAGTTTAAGTCCAATTTCAATGTGAAATTAATTCCAATGACCACCATTGGATGAAATGGTAAAATTATATTTTAAATACACTTTAATCTAAATTAAAATAATAATATATACATATAAATATATCATATTAAAAGGTGGTTTTGAATTAAAATGCAACATTTTCACTAAAAATGATTTTTATCGGAAAAATAACAAAAATTTACACAAGGTAAATTTTGATGTCCAGATTCTAAAGAAGGATTTTTTTGTCAAATACAACATAATAAATTGTCAAAATTATATTTAAAAAAGGGTTCTCCATCAAAAGTAAGTTAATCGACATTTTAAAGAATATGAGAAGATTTATGATTAAAATTGGATACATTTGCATTTTAAACCTCTAACATTAATTGGATAAAAGTAAAAATATTTGAAAAACATATATAATAATAATTTAGTTAGTTCTGTTCATTCCTGCCATTACAAAGGCTAGGCTTTAACTACCATTTAAAATAATATTATTTTATTATTAGAGTTCAACGTAATATTTCAAAGAAACTCATTGTTTTGTATTGGGTATGCCATCAAGCATAGTGTTCCCTTTAAAGTAATATTAATATTTTATTCACAAATATTAATAAATATGAAAAAGTAATATTCTTTATTTAACTGTGATGTTACACTATGTATGGGTTAATCACATTTTACTTTGTTTCTTCTGGACATAGGATACCAAAAGGATCTATCTGGCCTTATTTGTCCATATTTTGGTAACTACCACCGATGCAGAAGTGGATTGGGAGAAACAGTTCACCACCTCCATATGAGGTGATGGTTTACACCTTATACTTATGTTTTCACCTCCTTTGTTTGGATCTTTAAGTGTTTATTACTTCCTAATGTTTAACCTATAATGTGTTAGTCCCTTCCATTTCCATTTGGGACACCGAGTCTAAGGATACATGCCTGCGTATGCAAATGATAGTATATATATGTATATATATATATCTGTGTGTGTGTGTGTGTTCCCATGAAATGTGTTTATTCATCCATTACACATAATATACATGTATGGGTAATTCTATGCCAATGTATATATATATATATATATGAAAATTGATACATAGGAGAGTGGAGATGATTATATGCATATAAGAATATGTGTAAGGATCACCTTGCACATGTTAATGGAAATGCGAGTATGTCCATAGGTTTTACGTGTAATTATATGTATTTGATGGTGAATATGCTCAGTTAGGGAGAACCTGATTCTAGTTAGAAAGATCCAAGAGCCAAAATTTTCGGTTTGGGTCCACCCTAATGTAATGTCCCTTTTTATGGATTTTTTTTAAAAACATTAATTGACTTCATAATTTCCTATTGATAAGTTATTAGGTTTTCATTTATCAACTACTAGTTTTGATAAATGTTTGTATGATAAACATAACTATGGTTTTCTAATAAAACTCCTCCAACAGAGGTGTGTTTATTTTGAAAACACATAGTAATAACCTATGAGTTCTAGAATTCTTGGTTACTGCATTGGCCTTTCCCTATGCTTTTATGATTTTTTGATGGAAATTATTTTATCTTGTTTAGCACATGATTCTTATGGATATCCCTAAATGAGTTTCCCTTGGAAGTCAAGTTCTTGTTTCCATGATCATCTAATTAGTTATGGATTAACAAATAAATGGAATTTTCATTGAGATATGTTGATTTAAAGGACTTGATCATGCTGGATTAAAAAATATAGTGACGTCATTCAATTGAAATGGCCTTGAAAACATAACCCTTAAACCAAGTTTCCATGTTGATGTGAATTTGGTGAGATAAGCTTGTGTATGATGGATCACACCAAATTGTATGCCTTGAATAAATGGTTTATCTATAATTTTATTTCATGCCTTGTATTAATGGTTTTAAATGCAATGCCTTCCTTAAAATAGAATTGTGTATAGCAAATGACATACATGAGAAGTTATTCCATCATGGAATGATTTGAATGTGACCTAACCCAAGTTGACGGTTTAATTGAAATGCTTCAGATGTTTTTTCTTTACCTAAATTTTTTGGGAATGTGATTATACAACTTATATAAACACGGGCTATGTGTACTTAATTATGTATGGGATGATGTTTTACCAAATCCATTATTATAAATGATTATTAATGTGAGGATGTAGTACCCCATAACGGTTTTATAAATGATTATGGATGGGAAGAAGTTTCACCCTTTGACAGTATTATAAATGATTTTTGATGGGAGGAACTTTTACCCTATGCCAGTGTTATAAAATATTTATGGATGGGAGTGAGTTTTACCACATTCTTGTATATATAAATCTATGTATGGGAGGCATTCATACATCGTACCAGTGATCAAATATTAATGGGTAAGAGGAATTATTACCCCATGTAATTTATACATACTACTATGGATGGGAGGCACGCTTACCCCGTTCCAACTATCTTATATTTATGGATTATAGGAATTATTACCCCATTCTAGTTATATATAAACTATTATATATGGGATCCATGCTTAACCCATGCGAGATATCTTCTATTTATTTATGGGAGTAATTATTACTCAATTATAGTTTTCTATTATTTATGGGTGGGAGGAATGATTACCACATGTCATTTATGATATATTTATTTATATATATATATGTGTGTGTGTGTGTTTCTATAAATATATATATATTGTGACATGATCATATTATTCTCCAAACAACGATCTAAAGCGGGTATAGTCTTCAGGTATCCATTAGGAACATAGAAGAGGGTTTTTAATTTATGTAGTTATGCTTATTTAATTTTCTATAATTGCTTTATCTAATTTATATTCCTCTATATTGGCCTTGAAACCATGGGTGTTGGCCTACTAAGAATTCATCTCCCACCTTGTTTTGGGAACCCTTGGAACTATAGTATACCTTATATTTGAATGACATATATTTATTTCATTGTTTCTTATACATAGGAGTTAGGAGAAAAGGACTGAGATGGATCTCGTGATGCTTGTGGAGATTTCGCTTGATGATTAGATGACTTATCTTATCTTTTTAAAGTTGGGAAAAGGATTATGTATAGTTTATTGATTTCTGATATCTATGACATCCATTTGATGCATTCATCTAATGTTTAAACTTATGTTGGACACCTTTATTTGATTGGACATATTATTCTCCTAATACATTGTTATCTATTTATTAACTGCTTACATTATTTCCATCTATTTATATAATGTTTTACCACAGTGAAAAATCGGATATGATGGTATAGTCTCCCCACAATCTCATCCGTAGAACCTCGCTGTTAGTCGTCACACATTGGTGTATGATGAGACCTTCTTGAGGCCATGTGACCCACCGGTATGACGAATGGTTTGATTTTAAGTCAGGTGAGGATATTTAAATAATCAATACATTTCAACAGATAGGAGAGAGAAAAAATGGAGTGGAAAAAAAGGAAAATAGAACTCTTCATGAAATGACTATGACAATGACATTTGATTATAATATTGAAAAATAGTATAGGTTGAATCTATTTACAAAAAAATCAATTTTTATGTAATAACTTTACATATACTATTATTAATGAAAACACTATATTTAATCATGATGGGAAGGAAGACTTCATTATTGTATTTAGGGGTCTTCGCTGTAATATTTTTATTCATTATACATATAATTCCATTAATAATTTTAAAATATGATTATGGAAAATTATTATAATATTCAAATGTAATGATGGATTAAAAATATTATAACCAAAAAAATTGTATTTTTGATGAAAAAATTATAAATACATTTGTTGAAATTTATTCAAAATAAATTAATCCCAAGTTAGACATAAAACTGTTGAAATTATAGACATTAATTCTAGAGAATATGAATTTAATGAAATTATTTCACATAGAATGGGTGATCATGAACACATATCCAATTAATAAGTAACTAAATGTTGGAAAAATCATCATGTTTCATGATATATAATATCAACAGAAATGTAGAAATAAATGTTCAGACAATGAGAATTGTTATATTTTTTTATTATCTTTATTTTAAAAGGGAAAATATAAAATATTTTTATGAATTATTAAATAATTACAACTTCCTTTTGGTGCTTAGATATGAGTTAAATAAATTTACTATAAATAATATCTAAAATCATTTAATTCCATGAAATAATTCAAATGTTTTTGGGAAAAAATGGATAATGATAAATAAAGGATTATAAATATAGTATGTGTAAAGTCCAAGAAATTTAGTGTAATATTTTTTTAATTAAATGAAAATTTTACAGGTCCACAAAAATAGATGGTGCGTGACTCCAAGGACTGAGTTCCCGAAATGAATTTCTGAAATTTTTTCGGGTATGTCCAGTAAATGTTAGAGCATGTATTTCTAACTTTTGAACCATTGCTCGAAATTGAAATCTGAGGACACCATTGAACACCTAGTACCAATATTCTCTTTAGGACACCTTATCCTCGACCGTAGTAGGTCGAGGGTGGAAGTTAGTTTTTCACTTATTCATGAATGAATAAAATAAAATAAAATTTCATATCATTTTATTTTCTTTTGAAACTCCGATTTGGATATTTCACAGGTGGGGACCACCTGAACTAAAACCTCTCATAGATTATGGAGGTGGAGGCCACTAAAGACTAAAACCCCATTGAACTCCCTCTTAAATGTGGGGAAGCCTCTTATAATTCACCCACTTTAACTGTGCCACCCATTTGATTAATCAGACCAAATGAATTAATTAATTAAGACAATTTGAAATTATTCCAACAAACTAAATAGATAAAATATTCTATTATGTTGTCTATTCCATTTTTGGGATGAATTGGAAGATGGTTTTTTGAAATGTAAAAGGGGAGAGCTTTTGGAGGATTTCAATTCTACAACGAAAAACTTCTTCCCTGAAGAACACTCCTCCAATGAAGAACGTTGACGCACGACTTGGACTTCTTCCATGGGACATCCTCCAACGTGGGTTGTCTTCAATCGACGATCGTCCTTCCCACCTTATCGACATCAAAAAAATTAACGATGTATGCGTTTAATAAATTATGATTATATTCCCTTGTTCTTCCATTCTAAAACAAAGAATGCGGATCAAATCTCCATCTAGTTAATCTGTAGATGATTTCTTTTGTAGGGAAGGGAGTAATCATTGATGGTGGTTTTAGGGTTTGAAATTATTCATTCATGATTTTGTTGAGCCCCTTACTACCTCTCTAACGTAGAGGGTGAGGGCCAAAAAACATGGCCCGACCCCTCTGGTGTTCTTTTTGAATGATGTGTTCTTCGTGTTGGAAGAAGGAAACTTTGTTCCACAGTGACGAACAGATACGACAGCCCGCACACCGCCAGCGGTGATGAAGGTGATTAGTGAAGGGCATCCGGTAAAGATGGCCACAGGCGAAGGCACTACATTCCGCCTACTGTGGACTCTTCCAACCCACGGCGTTCATGGAGCCCCACCGCACTGCGGCCTCCGCGGCACCCCACCGCCCGAGGCATCTCATCCCTCGCGGCCCTGATGCCTCACCGCCCTCGCGGCCCTCTCGGCCTCACCGCCATCGTGGCCCCGCGGCATCACCGCCATCGCGGCCCCGTGGTCTTCGTTCCGCCCTCATGTCCCCCACAGTCTTTGGCCGCCATCAGGACCCTCATGGTCTTGTGCATCCCATTCAGCCCCTGCGGCCTCGTACCTCCCTCACGGCCCCCCGCGGCCTCCGCGACGCTCCCGCAGCCCCCACGACCACACGCCACTCTCTTGGCCCCCGCGAGCCGCCACCGAGCCCGGCCCGCCCAGTGCAGGCCGCGCCAGACCTGGAGTGCCTGTCCAGACCCAGTGAGCTGGGCTGCCCAGCAGGTCGGGTCGACCAGAACCGCATCAGTCCGACCGGGTCAGACTAGACGCTGACCATTTTGTAATATATACTATCTTTTCGCCATAAATTTGGCACCATACTTCTGTTTGATGAACCTCTAGTGGATCTGGAAACCATGGAGTGAGACGGTCCTTTTGGTATACCCCACTAGATATTTGGATAATGATGGTGTATAGTCGTGTTCGATCGAGCATGAATCCAATCGGTCCCACAAGACATAAGGATAATAACTTATAGACCTGGTGACCAATTGACGCACCGTATAATGTTTTTATACCCCTATGACATGGAAGTCCTCTGGGATACATATACTTTGGAATTTTTGGTAGTTAGAGTATCGAACTATTGCTTGTGGAGCAGACCCTCCTGGAAACAAGCAAGCATAGTGCGGGAAACCTATAGCTAGCTGTGACGTGAAGAATGAATAGTGATCTTGTGAGGGTCAGAAAATAGTTATCATGTGTGAGTCAACACCGAGAAATCATGAGTGGGTCATCACCTAGTGATGTTGTTTGGGTAAGCACCGAGCAATCATGTGTGGGTTAGCACTGAACGATCCTATGTGGTTCAGCACCAAGCGATCCTCTGTGGGACAACACCTAGAGATCATATGTGGGTCTGACGATGTATTATGATCCTCTATGGGTGTGATGATTATTTAGGATCCTTCGTGGGTCTACATATTAATGGAGTAATTTGATTTAGTAGTTATATCTAATCATCTTTACTATCGTATCGTATGTATATCTAGTGTGAGCTATGTCTGTTCATGTGTGGTACTTTACTTCATTGTAATACCTTGGTGTTATTCTTCTGTGTGGCATAAATGTGTGGTACATATCTTTGTGGTAATACTCCTTTATGTAACAGTTGATCTTTGGGCTTTTGAGCTGGACGCTGTGTTTTCATCATGATTGAGATGGGTATACTTGATCACTTCTGTATTAGTATGGGCATATACCGAAGTAGGGTTGTCTGTTGATTTCATGGCTTGTGTTTTTTCCTTGTTGGATTTTGTAAGACCTTGAGGGTCTTGGGGTCCCTATTAAGTGTATTTATAATCACCCCTTCACGGGATATGCCCGCACCATGTTGTGTTTGGTGTAGAAGATGGACAACACTGATCGAGGCTGAGGGTACCAGAGCTAGGCAGGGCCAGGAGGTGAACCATATTGCGTGACGGTATGCATAGAAGATGGGATCATGTGGTGTGCTGAGGAGGTGATCTATACCTACCTTTCAGGTTGGAACCCCATAGGACAACCCAGTAGTTTCCAATCATTTTCTTTAGTTGTATTGTATTTCATTGGTACTTGTACTAATACTGTTGGGCTTGTATTCCACACCCTTTTACTTTCAGAAAACTTTTTTATATACATTTGACTTTATTTAATATCTTTTTGTGTGCCTTGTAGAGTGTGTTTATAAGTTATAGAGGAAATTCATTCCCAGTTATAGGCAATAAACCTTTTGTTACTAGTATCCAGCCCCTGGCCTATGGAAGTCGGGTTTGGGGTAGTAACGGCACGAGCCCCATGGGATGGGTTGTGAAAAATTGGTATCATAGGAGACGGTTCTACCATAGAAAATAGAACTCTGATATTTTTAACAGCAATAGTGTTAAGTGTAGTGTGTGTGGTTATTAGTTTAGGGAATCCAGTGTTGGGGCGGCGGCTGACGTATCCATACACCAGGACACTGACTTCTAATTTCCGACTTAGTGCAAAAAAAATTAATGATTGCGTGTTTTGATTAATTTTACTTGTGATCTATTCGAGTCATCTCACCAGGTAATAACTTATTGACCGTGGCACAACTTTTTAATTTTTTTATGCCTCCACGTAGACAGCCAGCTAGGGTTCCTAGAGTATTACGAACTGATAGCCCACCGAGCAACGAGGCCTCGGTGGAGTTCCCTCATCCAGTAGATGCAATAGCGGAGGCACCAGTAGTACCATTACCTATTGGTACACCGATTCCACCAACCCCAAAATAAAATGGTGAATTCCACATTAGCATGTTACACGAGTTATAGCGCCATAGGCCACATGGGTTCAGGGGAGAGACAGAACCACAAGCAGCAAAGGATGGGCTGGATGCCATGGTGAGAGTTTTAGGACTGGTATGGACACCAGCTGATCTCATGGTTATCCTTGTAGCCATCCTTCTATAGGAAACATCATGAAGATGGAGGAGAATGATGCTCAATGTTCACGATGAGGTGAAACCTCTCTTGGCAGACATCGAGAGCCTATTTTGGGTACATTTTTTCACACCAACTCTTCACGCAGTACGCATATAGAAGCTTCTTTATCTGCAGTAGGGCAGCATGACTGTAGCTCAGTAATCAGCAAGGTTCACTAACCTCTCATGATACTCCACTGATATGGTGTGGGGCCCATTCTTCAGGTCCCGGACCTTCGATCAGGGGATCAAGCAAGAGATTAGGGCTTTGATGATTTCTCTTACTATCCTGACGTGGGGGGTATTAGAGAGATCCCTATTAATAGAGAGTTTCCATGATGATCAGTCACCAACAGCGAGACCCACCACTAATTGTCTCGTTGTGGAGTCTTCTACAACTGGAAGAAGACAGATGTCACAGAGGTCCAAGAGGACTTGGATTACTAGTGTACGACCTCATTATTCAGAGTCGGTTGTGCGGGGAACCCGATAAAGAGCCATTCATGCCAGGATTGGGTAGTGTTACGCATGTGGTGGGCAGGGTCATATGGCTTGTGACTGTCTGACCTTCCATATGGATGATCAGAATATGGTCAAAGGAATGCCCATGCAGAGACAGAGGATCGATCAAGGAGGTCTATAGGGAGAAAGCAGAAGTGGCATAGGAGTAGGTTGTGCTGTTGGTGGTGGGCGATGATTCAAGATGTTACCCACACTACCACTAGTTGGTACACCCCGACCATAGGGAGCAGGTGTACATGGGAAAGCTCAGCTCCAGGAAGCTGAGTCTTATGACAAAGGCTCTCCCGGGATGATACAATGTACTATCTGTGTCTATTCCTCCATAGCTTCGGTTCTTATAGACTCATGTGCTAGTCATTCATTTATTTCCACATCCCTTGTTTGGAGCTCGGAGATTCCAATAGATCTGTTGTCTCGATCCTTTCTGCTAGAGACTTCTATGGGAGCGGATTCGACGATTACACACTGGTTTCGACAGTTTGAGATTACTCAAGAACTCGAGAGCTTCTTCAGGGAACTCTTAGTAGTGGCGTCGAGGCCTTACGGTGTCATCTTGGGTATAGACTGGTTATCTACAGTCCATGCTCATATGGAATGCATTTGGCACAATGTGTGCTGTGTCCGCATAGATGGTACCAGTTTTACCTTCACCGGTGAGAAGGTAACTTTTGCAGCCCAGGATGGGCTTACCCAGAGGTGAGTAAAGCCGATCACTCGTCAGTTGGATAGCCTCAGCCTCACAGTGGTTGATGTGAAGAGTTAGTGTTATCCTGTAGTGCTGCACCAGTACACGAATGTCTTCCCTGATGATGTTTTGGGTATACCTCTTCATATAGAGGTGGACTTTTACATTAACTTGTATCCCGAGATGACAGCGATATCTACACCAATGTATCAAATGTCTCCCGCGGAGCTTCATGAGCAACGGGTACAGCTTGAGGACTTGCAGGGCAAGGGATTAATTCACCGTAGTGTTTCTTCTTGGGCATCCATAATTTTTTTCCAGGAATGCAGATGGTATATTCATACATTTTGTTGACTATCGGAGCCAGAACCAGGTGACCATGGAGAACAAGTACCCCCTCCTGAGGATTGATGACCTCTTTGATCAACTAAAGGGAGCACACTGTTTCTAGTATATAGAACTTTGATCAGTCAATCATCAGTTAAGAGTGCGAGATGAGGACGTGAATAAGACGACATTCAGAAGTTCGTACGACCATTATGAGTTCTTGTTTATGCCATTCAGTGTGACCAACTCTCCAGAAGTGTTCATGGGACTCATGTACATGATATTTTATCCATACCTTGATCGCTTTGTAGTAGTTTTCATCGATGACATTCTGATATACTCGTCTACTAAGGAGGATCATGCTTATCATTTGAAGGTAGTACGAGATAGACGCTGTGAGAACTAGCTTTATGATAATCTCTCGAAGTGCCAATTCTATATCTGAGAGGTTCACTTTATGGGACATGTCATATCAGAAGATGGAGTTGTTGTGGATCCAGGGAAGATTGAGGCGGTACATGTTTGGGAGCCACCCATTAGTGTTATGGAGGTATAAATTTTCTTAGGATTGGCCAGATACTACCGGAGAGTTTTGCAATATTTCTCCAGAGTTGTAGCACCACTTTCAATAATGCCAAAGAATGGGCAACCCTTCATGTGGTGAGAGAGATTCCAGTATAGTTTTAAGGTGATGAGGCAGAGGGTGACTAGTTCCCCCATCTTGATGAATCCAGAGGGGGCATAGGTTACGTAGTCTACTGAGAAACATCAGGGACTGGACTCAGATGTGCCATGATGCAGGAGGGAGCAGTGATCACATATCGTTTTTGATAGCTGAGACAACATGAGCAGAACAATGGTACCCATGGCGTAGAGTTAGTAGTAGTTGTCTTAACCTTGAATATGTGACAACACTGTCTTATTGGGGAACGTTTTACTGTCTAATATGATCACAGGACTCTCAGATATATCTTCTCCCAGAAGTACATGAACCCAATCCAACAATGTTGGCTTGAGATCCTCCCGGACTATGATTTTGAGATATTCTATACTCTTGGTAAGGGGAAAATTTTAGTAGAAGAACTCCACAGGAGGTCTGGTATAGAGCTGCTAGGCGAGGCGATGGAGCAACAAGACACTTTTTAGATAACCTTTTTATATCGAGATGGAGTATATTTGTTTCAGTAACTTACAGTCACTCCCCTACATGTTCAGGGTGTCCGGGAGGCGCAACATTGGGACACTAATGGAGAGACATGACATGCTCATATTTCCACAAGACAAACACCTGCAAGATTTTCTGAAGGTGGGGAGAACATAATCCTCTTCAAAGGATGTACCATGTTACTAATGACACTTCAGGATAAGTGTTTAGGGAGTTACACACATTCCCTCTAGCAGTACATCTAGTAGTGGAGAAAATGTAACAGGATCTCCAAAAACATCACAGGAGGTCGGGAATGAAGAATGTAGTTGTAGAGTTTGTCTATCGGTGCCTCACTTTTCAGAAAGTGAAGGTGGATCATCAGGTACCAGCAGACTTGGTTCAGCCCTTAAAGGTCCTATAGTGGAAGTGGGATGGGATATCTATAGACTCCGTGGGAGGACTTACATGTAAATCTTGGAGACATGACTCAATTAGGGTGATGGTCAACTGACTCACCATGTCGGCCCACATAATACTGATGAGAGATTAGGGTTTATTAGAGATCCGGGGACAACTCTATGTGAATGTGATTGTGTGGCTATATGGAGTACCCTCGACGATTGTCCCCGATTGTGAAGCACGATTTACTTCCCACCTATGGAAGGGGTTGTAGGAGGATTTCAGGAAATAGTTTCATTTGAGTACCACCTTCCACCCTCAGACAGATGGCCACACTAAGAAGACCATTCAGTACCTCAAAGACTAGTTGCATGATTGCGTCCTAAATTTCGGTCATAGCTATGAGGATAACTTCTCTTTGATGTAGTTTTCATAAAACAACATATATCACTCCACCATTGGTATGGAACCTTTTCGAGGATGGATACCACGTCTTTCTACGGATCTCACCTTGATGAGGTTTGTGCAGATTTGGCCGAGGGAGCATTTTATCTCAGTGGATCATCGGACCCTTCCAGGTCCTCAGTAGACTTGGCATGTTGGATTACCACTTAGCTCTACCACCTTAGTTGCACCAGGTGCACGACGTCCTCCACGTATCCCAGCTGAGTAGATAAGTGCACGACCCTTTCCATGTCATCAACCTTGGTGAGTTGGACATCGATGATGGGGTGACTTTTACGAAGGATCCACTTGAGATTGAGGATCGACAGGATTATGTCCTTTTGGGCAGTCGATACCTCTAGTGCACGTTCAATGGCAGCACATGAATCTCTAGGAGAGAAGATGGAAGCTGGAGACACATATTCTTGCTCATTACTCCCACTTGTTTTTCTAGTTTGGAGGTTTATATTATGGGGAAGTAAATCCCCGAGGTGGGTAGAATTTAATATCCAAGAAATTCCCTGGAATTTTTTTTCATTAAATTGGAATTTTATGAGTCTGAAAAAATTGACTTCGTGTGATTTCAAGGCCCATAGTTCTTGAAATGAATTTATGAACTTTTTTCGGGTACATTAAGTAAATGTGAGAGATGGTTTTTATAACTTTATAACCGTTGCTCGGAATTGAAATCCCGGAACACTGTTGAACTCGCAGTGCCGATATTCACTTAAGGATACCTTTACATCGATCGCACTACATCGAGGGTGGATGTTATTTTTTCACTTATTCGTGAATGAATAAAAATAATTATATTCTGTATCATTATATTTTCATTTGAAACTCCCATGTGGATGTTTCACAGGTGGGGACCACCTAAACTAAAACCTCTCATAGGTTATGGTGGTGGGGACCACCAAAGACTAAAACTCCCATGAAATCCCTGTTAAATGTGGAGAGGCCTCTTAAACGTCTCCCACTTTACTAGTTCCTCCCCCTTTTATTAATTATACCAACTCAATTAATTAATTATGCCAATTTGAAATTATGCCAACAAAAGAAATAGACAACATATTCTATTTTGTTAGATATTTCATTTTTGGGTGGAATTGGGGGAAGGTTTTGGAAAAGGAGTAGTGGAGATAATTTGGAAGGATTACAGTTCTACAACGGAGAACATCATCCATGATGAATGATCTTCCAGTGATAAACTCTGACACACAACATTGAATTGTTTCTTCGGGGCATCCTCCAATGTGGGACATCTTCAATAGATGGTTGTTCTTCCCACCTGGTCGATGTCAAAAAACGAAAGAGGTAGGGGTTTAGTTTTGTATGATTATATTCCCAGGTTCTTCCCTACTAAAACCACAAACACGGATCAACTCTACAACTAGTTGATCTGAAGATGATTTCTTTTGTGGGTTTGGGAATAATAATTGTGGGAGGATATTGGGTTTTACGTTCTTCATTAAATATTTTTTTGAGCCTCTTGCTACGACTCTAACATAGAGGATGCGGGACAAAAAAACATTTCTCGACCCCTCCACCATACTTCATGAATGATGTGTTCTTTGAGATGAAAGAAGGAAGCTTTGTGACACTGTGACGAATGGATACAATGGTCGGCACACCGCCGGTTGTGACGAAGGCGGCGAGCGAAGGGCGGACGGTCAAGACAGCCGCCGGCGAAGGCAAGACACTCTGCTAACTCGTGAACTCTCTACCACCCCGCATCCTGAGGCCTCCGCCACCCCTCGGTGCCCCGCCTCCCGCTGCTCTGTCGCCAAGCTGCCTTTCTGGCGCACCGCCGCCCGCGGATCTTCCGCCTAGCTGGCGCTGCGGCACCCCTCCGCTCGCGGCCTCACCTCCCTCACGACCTCGTGGTTGCACTACCCATGGGGCCCCATGGCCTCACCACCTCTGCGTCCCTGCAGCCTCACCACCCTCACGGCCCCATGGCCTCTCCGCCATTGTGGCCCCATGGTCTCTGGGCGGCCCTTGTGGCCCTCGCAGCCTCGTCTAGCCACAATGGCGTTGCGCCGCCATCACGGCCCCCCGCGGGCTCCACGCCACCCTTATGGCGACTTTGGTTGTGCACTACTCTCACGGCCCCCGTAGCCCCTGTGCCGCATAGTGGGCCTGGTCAAACCGAACTGGGTCGTCCCAGGCTGAGGCGGACCGAGTTAGCCGACACGGTCGGACAGGACATGGACCATTTTCGACCTTATACTTTCTTTTGTCCATAACATGGTCACTAGGTGTTTGTTTGATGAACCTTCAGTGGCCCAGGAAAATATTGGAGCGAGATGGTTTCTTGGGTATACCCCACTATGGATTTAGGTAAATATGGGGTATGGTAGGGTTGGATCAATCACGAATATAACCGGGCCCCGGGAGAAATAGGGCTAATAACTTCTAGACCGGGCGTCTGATTGACGCACCATATGATGCATTGAGACCCTTTTGACGTGTTGGTCCTTTGAGATACTTCTTCATGGGACTTTGTGATTGATGGAGTATTGACCAGTGGATTTTGGAGAGGACCCTCCCGAAAACATATGAGCGTAGTGTGAGAACCATGTTGTTGGATGTGACGTGAAAAATGAATAGCAATCCTATGAGGGTCCCCACCGAGCGATCCACTGTGGGTCAACACCAAGCGATCATGTGTGGGTCAGCACCTAGAAATACTCTGTGGGTCAGCACAGAGAAATCTTGTGAGGGTTTGCACCTAGCGATCATGTGTGAGTCAACACTGAGCGATTCTATGTGGGTCAGCACCTAGTGATCCTATGTGGGTCTGATGCTATACTAAGATCCTCTATGGGTCTGATGATTATTTAGGATCCTTCATGTGTCTGCCTCTTAACAGAGCTTGATGATTCAATATTTATGTCTAATCATATTTACTAACATACCTAAGTTATACCTGGTGTGAACTGAGTCAGTACCTATGTGGTGCATTGCTTCATGGTAATACCTTGGTGGTATTCTTCTGTGTGGCGTACATGTCTGGTACATACCTTCTTGGTATTCATTCCTTTTTGGAAAAGAATAGATTTGGGATTTGTAGTTGGACTCTATGTTTTCCTCATGAGTGATAATAGTATACTTGATAACATACGTATATGGATTGGCATATCCCTATGTAGGGTTTTCAGTTGATTTCATGCCTTGTAGTTTATCCTTGTAGGATTTTGTGAGTCCTTGAGGGTCTTGGGGTCCCTACTGAGTATTTTTATAGTCACCCCTACAAAAGCTATGCCCGCACCTTGTTGTGTTTGGTGAAGATGACGGACATCACTGATCAAGGCTGAGGTTACCGGGGATAGATGGGTCCCGAAGATGGACCATACGTCATGATGGTATGCAGAAGAGACGGGCGTACATGGAGTGTTGAGGAGCTGATATGTACCTTCCCTTCAGGTAGGATCCCCGATGGAAGACCTAGTAGATTCCATTCATTTTCTTCAGTGGTATTGTATTTTAGTTGTAATCGTACTATTACTCTTGGGCATGTATTAAGTCCCCTTTAACATTCAACACTATTTTTTATATACAGTTTACATGCATTTGTATCTTATTGTGTGCTTGGTTTCATTGTTTACAGTTTATGAGGGAAATGCCTTCCCTGTTATAAGGAATACGCCATTTGGTGCTAGTCACCTGCCCCTGGCCTATAGAAGGTGTGCTTAGGGTAGTCACTACACGAGCCCCGGGGGATGGGTCGTGATAATATAACCCTTAAAAAATAATATAATATAAACCATTCAATTAGATTTTAATGAAGTATTTATTGATTATATCATATCTTTTACTATGATTTAAATGATTAAATCCATTCGAATATTAATATATTTTTTAGTTTCTCGCGGATAAATATTATTATAAATTGATGTTAAATATTCCATCAATAATGTTTATATTTCTGAAGAATTGTATGTGAATCAACCCCTTATTGGTAAATCATTGGTTTGAAAATCATGTTAGAAAAAATCTGAATGATTTATATATTCTAAAAAAAGATCATTGAACATGAGAAGAGTGGTTATATAAGTTTATTTTCCAAAAAAAATTGATAAAAGGAAATATGACACTATTTTTTTGTTAAAAATGGTTGCAATGATTTTTTATTATTCAAATCTATGTGTGTGTTATTTTTTGGATATTAATGTGATAAAAATTGTATTTAATTTTTTTAAATTTTTAGCTATTGAATTTTATATGAATATGATAAAAAAATTAAAATTTAAACTTTTGCATCAAATAGTTAAATGATATGATGGATTTACCATTAATAAATCTATCTATTATAATGAAATATTATAAACTTATTGATTTTTTATTGTAAACATTCAAATTCACCTATGACTACCGAATTTGAAAAAAATAAAGATGAATCTTAAAACCTATTGTTAAACAATATTTTATAGGTATGAATGGTAGGATATTATATTTAATTTCCTCAAGCCAGTCATTTATTTTTTTCGATTTTAATGTGTTCTATGAATGAATGTAATACCAAAATATTCATTGGATGGTTTTTAAATTGATTTTTATATATGTTAATGGATCATTAAATTTTGGGTTATTATACAATAATAAAATATATTTTTATTTTATTAGATATAATTTTTTTGATTTTTATATATTTAACATATATATTAAAATAATGTCACATATGTTCAATTTAATTGGAAAATGTTTTGTTCTTGATATTTTAAACTAACGTATTTCAGAAGTTTTATCTACTTCTGTTAATGAATATGATTCTACAATATCTTTTTTCTCATTAAATTTTTGTACAATGAAATTGTTTTGGTATTCAATTTAATTATGATAATATCCCTATGTCTTTCGATCCTAACTATATTTTAAATTATAAAAAACACTTAATAAATTATGATACTAAGAATATTGATGTCAAAATTCATTCTTTTAGATCATGTTTAAAAAGGAAATATTATTTAGGATTTTATTTATATATAAAATTAATTTGATAATATTTTTACGATGCCTTTAGAGTTATAAAAATTTGTGAAGTAAATTTTGATCATGTAATGATAAAACTATAATTATTTATTACAATGCTTGTGTTTTGGTGGGGATTGAATATTATGTCGGAAATGAATGAATCAATATTTTTTAAATCTATTTTAGAAATGTATTTTTACAGCTAATGCATATAGTAATTACTATTTTAAATTATCACCTTTACACATTTATTTAAATTTTATACATCAAAAAATTCATTATATTTTTCATTTATAATTTACAAAATTTTTATTTTTTATACAATTAATTTTTTAAAAATTTGTTGATTTTTTTATAAATATCTTATTATATCATAGGAGAGTAAGTCTAGTTTTAAATCAAATATCTAGAGATAGGACCATTCCCAGTTATTAGTATAGATACTATGGAACATTCAATTAATAACTAGATATATTCATTATAAAATATGTAGTATTTAAAATGTATAACCTTTTTGAATAATTCTAAGGGGGGTAAATAAATCAATGTGTTTTTTTAATTTGTTAAATGAAGATAGTTTTGTGTGGTATATTAGCCAAATCACCACATTATTTGGGTTTTTATAATAAAAATATAATTGTTTATTTATTCCTTATAAAATTATTATTTTAAATGAATCCTTATTTTATAATGTTATGATTTTAATTTCTCATATTTTAAATAAAATTATTTTATCATTATTAATTCATTACTCAATTGTTTTCACTATTTCATAAATTCTAATATCATTCATTCATTTTTAGAAAATATTTTTCAGTATTGAAGTCTTATTATTTTTGGGAAGACATACGAAATTGATTTTTATTTCATAAGATATTACTTGTAATGAAATTCCTGAAGTATAATGTCATATGAAATATATTATTGATTATTAAGTGAATTTTAAAGTCATAAAACAGTTCTTAAAGGTCATACAAAACTAAAATGTAATAAAAAATTATTATAAAGCTATTTTTATCTATAGACATAAGGTAATCTTAATTCTATATGAAATTCATATACATATAATGTTTTAATCTCAAAATATAAAGTATAAAAATTTATGGATTTTCTTCCACTCTTGGATTAACATGATTATTGTTCTAGATGTGAACCATGATTTAACTATTTAATAAATACATATTTTTTAGTATGTCAAAATTATTTGGATGTTTTTAAAAAAATGAAAATTAATAGAACATGGGATAAATCTTTTACACACATGATTCTAAAATATATGTGACCATAAAATTAAAAATAGGTGGATTATGTGTATTCTTATAATGCAATTGAAGAAAACAAAAAGGTCTAATATAATTATGTCAATGTGAGTATGAATATTAATTTACTAATTGATGTGCATGAATGTACTCTATAAATAGAGCTCAAAAACCTTTTAATATTTTCTTGTTGATATAGTTTCAAATTATCAATGAAATTTTTAGGGGGAGCGACATCATTATGATCATTTACTGATCAAGAGTCTACCTATGCCCCAAAAAATAGAATATTAGTTTTCTATTAGGTTTTATGGATATTAATAGTTTCTATATTTCACATTTTTATAATGATAAAGAGGAAATATTAATTAATAGTAATGATTATTGGTATATACCACCGTAAAAAAATGGTACATGTTTTCCATACCTGATAAATGGAATGTGCATCTTGTGGGGCCTCGGTGATGATGAAGGAAATGCAATTCCTTCCTCTAACATAAATTCAATACAATTGGGTTATTCCACATGGTGAGGAAATGAAAGTCTTGGGTTATGTCTCTATGAGATAAAATAGATATTCAAAAGGTTATTACTCCCCATAAAAAGTTAGAGACTGCATTTTAGTTTGTGGTATTCCTCTTTCTGTTTGGGTGGAGTGAAGTGTATACATATGATTAATTGATCCCAACAACTACAAAAGTTTACTTGTATTATTTATTTTCATTTTCACTCCAATATTATCTGACAAAAATTATTCCTATTATAATCATTATTTAAATCAATTCACCCTCACCCTCCATCTTAGTCATTTGGTCATCTCTCATTAGAACATAACAACATAAAACCCTAATAATTTAATACGATTGAGGCAGAAAACTAATTCATAATATAGTGTAGTATTATGAGACATTGATTACACTTTTAATTGATATATTTATATTTTTCAAAAATATCCGAAATTTGAGCCACTATGAGTCATGTACGAAACCTTTTGGAACATCCGATCATGGGATCTAAAAATCAAAGTGCTTCAACAATGGTCTAACTATTGGCGAAAAATGTTATTATTCATTTTAGAAACGTTTTTATAGGCCTAATGCATGGTTATGAACATGTAAATCTATGATAGTGATATGAAGGGTTTCATAGATGGAAGATTAAATGAAATGATGGTATTTATGATCGATAAATTTGTACAATTAAAACATTCACCTTTGGTAGTAAATTTATTAGAAAAGAGTCTCGATAAGAAAAATAGGATTTCCATTTTTAATTTTTTTTTAAGAATGTAAAACATGGATAAAAATGACTTTTAATATCATAGTAAAATATTATAACATTTTATTTGAATACATGTTTTATAAAGATTGCCTTTTGCAATTGAAGAGAGTTATAACATCATATTTTCTAAAACATTATCTTAATTATCATACGTAAGAAAGAGTGGGAAAATATTACGATTAATTTAATATATCATGAATAACCATGGGAGAATGAAATTAAAGTAATTTCATTATTTACTGATTATAATATCTCTTCAATGGATGCATAATTGTAACAAATCTCAACAAAATATTGGATTCTTACAATTGAATCTTACCACATTGACAACATTGAATCATAATACCCAAGAGAGAAAACAAATAATTAAATGTATCTTAAAATATGATGAAATGAATTATATAAAGAAGTATCATATCAAATAGAATTATATACACATCTATGAAGAATATACGTGAATTACATGGAATATGTCTTAAAGAATTCAAATTGATACAATATTAAAATACCAATTTAGTTACTCTTGAACAATATACACATCAAATAGAGATACATAAATGGATTTTTAATTCAATTTTTTTTTCATATAATAATCATAAAATTAATATATGGTAATTATTCACAGCACATATAATACATAGATGATTAACATGGATTCTCCCTCATGAGTTATAAAATTGAGATGAGATAACCCTTACCTTTTGTCCTGACATTATTCGTGCATATTAAAAACTCATTTATAATAAGTATAAGTTTATTTTAAATCTATCAAATAATATTTTATTACGTATAATATAATATATGATTTTATTATTCCTTTGTATAAATCATTTATAAACAAATTCATGTTAATGATACGTTTCAGTCAATATCCCCTTTTTTCATATATGTTTTGAATAGCTACTCTTGATACTCTTATATATATATATCATTAATTATATATTTATTAAATTTTATAAATTATTTAAATATAATTTTTATTCAGTATATAAATGATATTAATAATTTATAAAATATAGAAATGTGAAATGGAAGACACCATTCATGGAGACAATATGTCATTCGTATGAGTGAACAATGATTCCATTTTATTGTCGTATTTAAATAATGTACTAAAATGAAATATTTGTCTGTATATATATATATTATCATTATAATAGATTTATTATTTCATAATATAACTTTACTAGACACATATTTCATTCATTTTATTTAATGTGTGATCAAATCATAACTCTTGGAGGAGACAGTAACCCACACATCCAAAAACAATGTTATGTTATATCCATACAGTGGAAAGAATAAAAGTATGTTTTATAAAATAATTACATAAGAATAAATAATTCATAAATATAATTTATAAGATATTATAATAGTACTTTTATCAAAATTATGATACTTGATAAAACGTAATGGAGAAACGAATGACATCACTTTGCAAGGTGGTACTCCACCATACACGTGAATGGTATGTTCATTACCCATTTTATGGATGTGTGTTTTAGTGTAGGTATAAATCGTTGAATAAAAAAATATACTAATATTTAGGATATTTGTTTATTATATAATAATTGTAAAAGAATAATTGTTTTGGTGGACAATGAAAATAAATTAATAGTTCTTGTGGAAGGGTGTTACATCTTCATCAACTAACTCTTCTTGGTGTACACCATATTTGTTCCTTAGATTGATTTATAACCAAAACGAGGCTTCTAAAATGAATGGAGGGAATCTGGGATGATATTTTGGAATATGTTTTTGGATTCAAATGGATTTAGAGGTCTGAATAAGTGACAGCGGTTAGTTCCCTTTTCTAGTAGAGGGGGACTTTCATTATTATAAATATAAAAAGGTAAACAATATTTAATGGTATACCTTATATAATATTCCATGAAAAATTGTCAATTATATATGAAATATTGGTATTGGAATAAAAATATCCAGTAAATGTACTTTGGACATTTTTCTTGGTTATTTGGCCCCTAAATGTATAGTTTTACCAATAAGTAATATTTATTTACCATAATCGCATTTATTCTTTTTAATTACTTTCAATAATATTTTTGGATGGAAAATAAGTAGAAAATATTAAAAATTAAAAATATTTTTATTCCAATATTCAATCAACTATCCAAAATTATAATGAATAATCTGGAAAAATTTAATTTTGAATTAATCTCATAGGCATGTTGTGAAAGTGGATTTTTTAGTCGAAATAGATCATAAGACTTAATTGTTTTTTATATACAATTTCAATGTGAAATTTGATACAATGCACTAAATACAGATAATTGATGTAAAATTTATCTAATTAATATTTAAATCCAAATTTAATTATAATTTAACTATATATATAAATTATAATAAATTTTTCTGTTGAATTAAAATTGAGTGTTTTCACTATCCATCAAAAAATGAAACATCTTAAAAATAAAAAAAAATCACCCAAAGAAAATTTTTATACTAAACATTAAAAAAATTATCTTATCAATTTAAATTTATAAAAGTTTATAAAATTATAATTAAAATAGGAAGACCATTACAAGGTGGTAACATTAACGTTTATAAAAATTCGTATTTTTATTCATAAAATTTTTATTATTATTATCTATTTTCTAGAAACTACATGACATAAATGATAAATATTAAAATTAATATTAAAAATATATATAAATAAAATCATTAATAAAAATGTTTTTAATTACAATAGTAATTTAATTTTTTTATTGCATAAATATAACTGTCTAGTAAATGAATTCTAATATTTGCAATAGGGATTTATTTTCATTTATATTTAATTTTCCACAAAATAATTATTTTATATACATGTGAAAACCATATTTTAATAATTTTATTAATATTACTCTTAATCCAAATTCAAATGGTTATGGGAAAATTATAATAGAATTTTTATATTAATATATATAGTATATTATATTGAGGTAAAACTAGGTCTTGCGTGTAATGTAGACCGTCAAAGGAACTCGACATTGTGTTTAACACAAACCGAGAGATGTATTTTGTGTACAAAAATATAAACTATGTTTTTCATGCATCATTAGATAAACAAGGTTTTCTGTACAAATAATGAATAAGTTGGTGCTTTTAAATAACACAATAAATATTCAGTCTGGGATAAAATGAAAAATATTGAAAATAGTAAGTAAATTTGGAAAAAAATTCAACAAAATATTGGGGTGTTATATATCTCAAAGTGTAATCTAAAAAAACATCATAACTCCATTTTCCATTAAAATTATTAATTTCATAATATATATATTCTTAGTTTATTATAACCCTTATATCACAAGGAAATCATATTCAAAAGTACATAAAATGGTATTATATTGAGTAAGATTTCTCATGTTAATATGATATATATGGAGAATCCTTCCATAATATAACATATTTTTTTCATTCATTATAAGTTAACAATAATATTAATTTCACCAATATAAAATTAGTTACCTCATTTTTACTTTTCTCTTGTCAGTACACATATATCACTCAACTTATCACCTGAAAATACATAGTCATAAAATAATAATTTATAAATTAATTAAAATGTTGAGAAAACCATATCACATTGTGTTTGAAACAGACATAAAAAAATATTCTCTATTACATTATATATTAATCTCCAATCAATAGTGAACCAAATTTGCTTATTAAGAATCATCAATCATTTCTAAATTTCATTGAACCTACATGTCAAATTTCAAAATCCTTCAATATCATTAAGTCTCCATGTATATATAATTATTTGACAGTATACATAATCAATGAATATTATAGTTTTGTTTCATTGAGTTCCACTTCAACAACTAATTAATTATGTTTACATATCCATTTTTTAATTTTTTTTATTTAAATAAATTCACAGCATTATAGTTATAGTGGTATGATAATCATAAAAAAAGTGACACAATTAATAAAAACATCCAAAATAATCCTCCAATGTTTATAACTTTTTATCAACCATATGTCCAAAATTTTATAAATGTTCAAATAGGTTTCCTTTTTTAGCAGAAAAATTGCTCCTTAAAAACTATGTAACATATATTGTAGATTCATAGTTATATTTTAAATTAAACCAAAATCTTTATTTTATACTCATGAATATCCAATAATATGATTTTTATGAGTAAAATAAATTCATTCAAAAAAATATTTCTTATTTTCTACTTAGGTACACATATTTTCTCCCACATTTTTACAATCAATCATTGATATATTTTTTCAATCAATATTTACAATCAATTTTTAAAAAATTATTATTTACTATAGAAATATTCCATATGTTCTCTCCATTACATTATATATCAGTTTCCATATTCATTCTCATATTCCTAAAATTCCCATACTTGTGAGAATTGTCTAGATTTAGAATATATATGAAATTATGATCCCATGTTTTTGATTCATCCTTATTTTAGTTACATTAGAACCATACTATTACTTTTATTGAATTTTTTTCTAATATATTTGATCTCCATAACATTTTATAACATCACTAATTATAAAAATATATCTCCTTGTATTTGAAGAAAAAAATTGAAGATAATTTTGATTGTTGTATTTGAACATGTTTAAAAATTTAAACATTGTCCACAATTTTTTAAACTTTTTTTCAACCTCCTTCTCCTTTTTTAATCCATAACACCTTTCAATCATTTTACATCTTTTATTTAGAATGTGAATTCAATAAATTTCCACCCTCATTCTAAAAATATCTATTCTTTTTATAATTAATGGTGACCTTTTTTTATGTTAATGAGATCAGGACTAAACAATCCATTTTACATTATTTCCATAATTTAAAACTTAAATTATAAATAAACTAAATTTCATGGGAACATTGATGTTTAGTGTCTATAGAGGCTAGAAGGATATGTTACTTCTTTTACAATTCTTGTGACCATTTTACCATAATTAAATCATACTATCTCTTCATCTAAACATTTCCTAAGTTAATAATATCCTCATTCCCTGGGAAATGTGAACATTAACAATTGGTGAGCTGAAATGCACCGTAATGGGAAAAAATAATTTTAAAATTTTACCCATGGTGATATCTTATATGTGTGGGAAACAATTAATAGTAAGGTTTTCATAGATTAAAGAAACATATAATCCTAAAAATAGACCATATTGTGATATTGAAAAAAATAACATAATATGACCACAAAAAAACACGGTGAAAATTGTAACAAATGAGGTAAATAAAGAATATGAAATTTTCATATTTATTAACATTATTGAATTATATATTAATTTTACTTTAAAGGGGATTATACGTTTTATGGTGCACCTAGTACACATCAACGGTTTTCTTTGAAAAATTACGTAGCACACAATGTTGAGAATTACTAAAAAATAATATTATTATTATTATTATTTTAAATGGTAGTTAAAGCATAGTCATTGTATTAGAGGTTATGAATATAACTAACTAAAATATTATTATAATTTTTTTAACTTTTTTTACATTTATCTAATAAATTTTAGTAGCTTAAAATAAGAAATAATTTATTTTAAATATAAATACTCTAGTATTCATTAAAAGGTCGATTTACCGCATTTTGATGGAGAACCATATTTAAATATAGTTTTGGTAACCTTTATAAGTTAAATTTTTAAAAATAAAATTATTCTTTAGAATCAGGACATAAAAATTTACTTTGAGTGACTTTTTGTTTTGTTTTTGATAAATTCATTTTTTAATGAATAGTGAAAACCACAGTATTTTAATTCAAAACATCATTTTAATCTAATTTATTTATATAAATAGATTGTAAGGACATGACCCCAGTTGCCCAGAGATGGTGCCTTATTTTTTTACATTGGCATATATTCAAGGAACACAAATCCTGAAAGACCTAGTGGTTTAGTATTATTGGAAACAAGTTACATACATAAGTTTAACATTACAACATGACGGGAAAAAACTATTTTAATCAACTAGAAACATCACGTCTCCTAGATTATGCTTTCAAGTCATTCAAAAATTACTTCTTTATGTCCTGAGAAAATGAAACATAAGAAATTTGTGAGCTCAAATGCTTAGTAAGAATAAGAAATACGGTGGAAGACAATATAAAAATCAGACATTGTGAATAATTGAAAACACATGCCTTTAATAATAAACATGAAACATATTATGGAATGAATATGAGCAAAATAAATAATTCCATATTTAAACAAAATCATGGATATTCATCTAGTAAAATAACCACATGAACTTCAAATACAAGAATCATAATAATGGAATTGCAAATGCCAGACATCATAACCATACCGTCCAAGCCTCGTGATAGGACCATAAAATTATCATTTTGTCAAGGCCTCGTGCCAAGACGATAGTTTGTCTCATGAGACCTACCAATGAATCAAGGGGATATATAAGGCCGCATCCGTCACATAATAAGTCCAATTAATTCTTCATATGATTAGGGATCAACATAAACAACATATTAATTCATAATGAAACTATCATATGAAATGTAACTAAATTTCACAAATTATTGAACATAAACACTAACCATTCAAAATAAAACGATGAATGGTTTTAGGATATATCATCCAAAATAAATTTAGTCATAAACCATTAAATAATATATGGTATATGACTTAATAAATTGTTAAACCCAATAATACCATGTAATAAATAAGAGCATTGAACGAAAATACTCTTATAAAATTATTATGCACTTTTGAGATAAATACTCTTTTATTTTTAAAATAATAGATCTTTTAGAAAATAATTTAATAAAACCTGAATTGAAGTAAGATAGTATTTTCATAATAAAATTAGTATTTTTAGAAATATAATTCTTTCCAAAAATAGATTATAGAGTTCCTTTATAAATAGATATCAATTGGAGAAATTACCTTGAATCAAGCTTCTATTTTGGAAACAATTTTCAAAGTTACTTTTAAAAAGTGTAACTATCCATAAAATAAAGAAGTATTATGGTTTGTAAACATATAAATTATACTAAAAAATAATATATGAGGAGTACATAACAATACATAATAATTTCATTGAGGTTTTTAGACAATGAAAGTAACCCGTATGAAAATGGAAGTTCGGGTGAAAACCCCTTACCTTAACTCCAAATTTGTTCTTCTCTAGAACTTAAGCTCCTGGAAAATGAAATCATACTTATTAATAACTTATTTAAAAACCTATTAGACATGTATTTAGTTTATCATAATTCTTTTTAGTTTATTTATACCCTTAATGATAAGATATTAGATTGAATTTCATTGTTCTGGGGTGTTCATTTTCTTTATATTCATAATCAGTGAACTTGTTTTTATGTAATGGAGTTCAAGTGTAATGGTTATAAATAATCAGGATTAGAATTATATATTAGTTATAAACATAAATAATTAGTAATGTTCATTTCAATCATTTGGTTGCATGGAATTAGTTTGAATCATTAGATGAGAACCACTTCGATAATTTGGCAGTATTTGGATTATTATGAACTAGTTTTGTCATATAACTCTATTATATGTATATATTATGGTTCTTGAATATTAATTATGTCTTAATAAATATATTATAGTCTGGTTCAACCATTAATATTGTTTCATGACCTATAGTTAAGAAGAAATGGAAGAACGAAACTTCATCGTCCAGGAAGGCTATAATTTGGAACCTCATGGATGTTGATTTCGTTTATAAAAATAAAATGGAGGGAGTAAGAATATTTATGATTGGTATTCCATTCACATGACATAAATCCAGTATATAAATGTTACTAGTGTAATCATGATCATTTGTAAAAAATAGGTGAGGAGAGAGAAATAAAAGTGATGAACTAGAAAATAATAGAAAAGTTAAAAGATCCCTTATGAAAATTCGGCAGCATAACAACATCACATAAAATTTCATAAAATCAAATGATGAGAGAAAAAGGGTATCTCATTATATTTAAATCAAAAGTACAGTAAGAATAATGAATAAAATCAAACCCCATCATATTATAATGGAAATTCAAATAGATAACATAAAAGAAGTGTCGACTTAAAAAAGAGAATGAAGGATTCCTTTACCTTATAGAATAACTCCTAGATCATGAAGGATGAGACCTTGGGGGATTAGGGACACATTGGGAGGACTCATATACAGTTAAATCCACTAGAGCTTCGAGGATGGGGGATTTGGAATGATAGATAACGAATGTATGAATGGATATTTATAGAAAAAGAGAGGTATTTTTTTTAATAATTTCAAAGGGACACCTCATTAGTGGTTTTTGCCAGACCATGGGCTTTCCAATGGTATTTTCCCATGGCTTAAGACAAATGGGACACCTCATGTAATATGTTAATATTCACAACTAGACCATACTTTTATTTTAATTATTTTGTCTTTATGATGTCATTATACTGCTGAATACTCAAAAAAGAATTTTTCACTATTCACAAAAAATTCAAGTATTTTAGAAGAAACCCAAAATTTCACCCCTACTTTTTTCCAACGTGTATAATTCAAAATTGAAATCCATTTTTCAAAATTAATTTTTTATATATTATTAAATTAATTTTTAAATAAGGTCATAGTAAATTCGAAAAATAACAATCATGGACTGCAATTAGTTTTCTCTGACATTGAAAAATTAATTAAGATCCCATTATCATATTTCCTTACAAAAATAAAATAATATTATTATCTTCTTTTTCATATGGGTCATATTAATATTCATATTACTATTCATAAGGGTATGTTACTACTCAAAAAAATCAATTTTGTTCTATCAGACTCTAAATGACTTACTGAACACAACTCTAGATGACCATTTCTTGAAATTCAAAACATAGAAGATGCAATGTTGTGTTTAATGGATAGATTATATAATTTCATTCTATATTTTATTTCAAAACCATGGGATGTTACATTCTCCCCTCTTTAAAAAAATTACATCCTCTAAATTAACAAAATATTACCTAAAAAGATTCGGGGTATGTCTTTAACATAAGCTCCTTAGGCTCCCATGTTGTTTCTTCCATCTTATGGTTCATCCATAGAACCTTCACCGGACGAGTCCTTTGATTTCTCAATACATGTTCTCTAGTATCAAGAATCATGATAGGCTCTTCATAGTCAGATAGATTGGGCACAAGTTCCACTTCTTCATAAGTGAGTACATGTGTTGGGTCTGGCATGTACTTACATAACATTGACACGTGGAACACATAGTGAACCTAGGAGAGACATGGAGGAATTACCCAACGGTAAGCTACTACTCCAATTCGGTCCAGAATTTCAAAAGTTCTGTTGTACCTAGGACTTAATTTTCCCTTCTTTCCGAATCATATAATACCCTTCCATGGAGATACCTTTAAGAAAGTGTGATCACCTTCTTGAAATACCAAATCCTTCCTTCGGTTATCTTCATAGCTCTTTTACCTACTTTGAGATATTTTGATATGGTTCTGGATAATCTTCACCTTTTCCATTGTTTATTCAACATTATCTGGGCCCATGAACATTCTTTCACCAACATCATCCAAGAATGTTGGTGTACGCCATCTCCTCTCATATAATGCTTAATAGGGTTCCATCGGAATACTTGAATGGAAGATATTGTTGTGTGAAAATTCAACGAGAGGTAAATAATGATCCCACACGCCTTGAAAATAAATTTAATAGGAACTCAACATGTCTTCCAATGTTTGAATTGTCCGTTCTGATATCCATCAGTTTTTGGGTGGTAGGAAGGGCTCAAACAAATATCAGTATCTAGGGCCTTCTAAATAATTTTCTAGAATATTCATGTAAAACATGGATCATGATCAGAAACAATCGATAGGGGTACTCCATGAAGTCTAAAAACTTCATTAATATATAGTCTTGCTAGACGTTAAAGTGGTAGATCTTCTATTATAGTATGAAAATGTGCTGACTTGGTAAGTCGATCAACAATTATCCATATTGCATCATTCCTTCTAGGAGTCCAAGGTAATCCCATGACAAAGTCCATTGTGATATTATCAAATTTCCACTCAGGTATGGGAATAGGTTGCAATACTCCTCCATGCTGTTTCCTTCCATATTTCACTTGTTGAAAAACCATACATCTTGACACAAAATCAGAAATCTCCCACTTCATGTTTTCCCACTAGAAATGTTTCTTCAAATCTATATACATCATAGTGCTACTCGGGTGAATAGAGAAATTAGAACTATGAGAATCATCCAACAATTCCCTTTTTAGATCATGTATATCGAGAACTCAAAGCCTCTTCCAAAATTTCCAAATTCCATCTTCATATACGAAGTCACTCAATCTCCCATCATTGACAGCTTTAATATTTTTTTGAAACACCGCATCATTATCCTGATAATTTTGTATCATTTCTATTAATGATGGTTTGGAAAACATTTGAAAAACCATTGATGTTTCACCTTCCATGGTTATTACCATATCCATCATTACTAGATCCATGAAAATATGATCCCTTTCAACTCTCGTCTTGTTAAAAATTCCCTGATCCTTTCTAATCAAAGCATCTTCCACTTTATTTCCCTTCCCCGGGTTGTAGTGTATCTTGAAATAATAATCCTTGAGTAGTTCAACCAATCTACTTTTCCTAATGTTGTGTTCTTTCTGTGAGAAAATATACTTCAAACTCTTATGATCAATATAAATCTCAATTTTTTTACCATAGAGATTATCTATCTATATCATCATTGAAAATATTACAAAAGCTAACTCAAGATCATGAGTAGGATAGTTTTGCTCATGAATTTTTCGTTTTCATGATGCATAAGCAATATCCCAATCATTTTTTATAAGGACACAACCAATTCCTTTCTTTGAAGCATGAATATAAATAACAAACCCATCATTCCCCAATAGTAGAGTCAATATAGGAGCATTGATTAATCTTCTCTTTAGTTATTCAAAACATTATTCACAATCTTTTGTCCAAAAAAATTTAACCCCTTTACGTGTGAGCATCCTTATCGGGTTATCCAGTCGGGAAAAAGTTTGTACGTAATGCCGATAATAACCTATTAAGCCAATAAAACTACATACCTCAGTTGTTTTTGTTATTGTGGGCCAGTCTTGGATTGACTTTTTCATTTCAGGATCTACTAGGATTCCATCCTTAGAAACAATATGGCCAATAAAAAAATATCCAGAATACAGAATTCACACATGCTAAAATTTGAAAAAAATTCATGTCTTCTAAGAGTCTTTAGGATAATGTGCAAGCGGTTTTCATGTTCTTCAAATCTTTTGAAGTATACCAAGATATCATCATTTATTACCACTAAAAAATCATTGAGATATTCCTTGAAAACTATGTTCATTAGATCCATGAAGATAGAGGGTGCATTACTCAATCCAAAAGGTATTACTGTAAACTCATAATGCACGTACCTAGTTTGAAATGTTGTTTTTGGAATGTATTCATTCTTCAAACTCAAATGATGATATCCAGGTCGAAGTTCCATCATTTAAAAGTATTGAGCTTCATGTAGTTGGTCAAATAAATCATCAATGCGAGGTAGGGGATACTTTTTCATAATTTTTATAGAATTGATCTCCCTGTAGTCGATACATAATCTCATAGATCCATATTTTTTCTTATCAAAAAGGACAGGGGATCCCCATGGAGAAAAACTCAGGCGAATAAATCTCTTATTACACAATTCTTCTAGTTGTCTCTTTAGCTCCTCTAATTCCACAGGGGCCATTGTAAATGGGTTCTTCGATATGGGCCTTGAACCAGGAATTAAATCAATAGAATACTAAATTTCTCATTCTGGAGGACGTCCAGGTAAATCATCCGAAAACACATCAATATATTACCTCATAATAGGTAAATCCTCTATTTGAACATTCCTTTATTCACCCACAGTTATGACATTATCATCCTCCCCAATAATTGAATTTAGTTGAGCTACTGGGGGTGGATAGAGATAAGAATCATGTGATGACGATTCTTCTCTAAAAATAAGTTGTTCTTTATCATGATCAACAAAAATTGTAACATCCTTCTACTTAGAATAATTTTTTTTAATCATAGTACCAAAGCCAATCCATACCGAGGATTATATCAAATTAGATCATGGGTATGATGATGAGATCAGCAGGTAAAGAACATTTATGTTACCTAATGAGAACTGATTCACAGAACTTTGTAGCAATGATACTTACCTTAGGAGTTCGGACTGACAACTCCGATGATAAATCAAATTGGAAATATCTGATTTTCTTAGCAAACAGGGAAGATATTAAACAATGTGATGATCTAGAATCAAATAAATAATTGGGTAAGATTAAGGAAACGATTAATGTACCTGCCACCACATCACGCTGAACTTCAACCTCTGCAGTTTTGATTGCATAAGCTTTTACATGATCCCTTGGCCATCTTTGCTGCATATTTCATTGAAGTTTTGGAGAATCATTATCATACTGTCCAATCTCTCGATGACTATAGCATTGAACATATTTGGCTTCTTTCTTCCCATTGAAATCACCAACAAGATGGCCTTTCTGACCACATTTGTTGCATACTTCTTTTCCTTTAACTATGCACCATGGTGTTTCTTTCCACAATTGACACATGGTTGAAATTAAACTCTTCCCTTCTTCCTAGTTTCCTTATTTCCATTCCCATGGTTTTCAGCAGCCCTTTTCTTTTTTTTCTTTCCCTTAAAGTCATAATACATAGAGAATTCTTTTTCTGTCTTGATTTCACATGAAACTATATCCTCATATGATGAAAAACTTTGGGTGACCAGTCCCCACCGGATGAATGATTTTAGGCCATAAAATAATCGATCAATTTTTCTCCTTCGATTTCGTATATAGTCCACAACATATCATCCTAGACTTATGAAGTTGGCTTCATACTTGGCAACATTTTCATCCTCCTTCTGCTTCAGATTCAAGAATTGTTTCTCCAAATCTGCTCGGTGATCACGAGGGAAATATTTTTCTATGAATATTACTTTAAAATCCTTCCATTCCATATCTTCTATCTCTTCCTCCTCCATTGTGTTTTGGATTAAAGACCACCACCGATCCACATCTCCCGATCGACGATATACTACCATGACAACCTTCTCTCTTTTATTACATCCCAAAGCGAGAAATATCTTCTCAAGGGAACATATCCACTTATTTTCTAAAAATTGGATTGTTGTCATTTTGAATGATGGAAGATATTGTCACATAAAGAAATCAAGCATGCATCATCCATGTGGTGGATCCAGATGCTCCATACAATTAAGGTTATTATTCATAATCTAATTATGATATGCCAGTATAGTTATGAGTTTCTCAACACCAATCACAACACAAGAGCCAACATCATTATCCTGCGTTGGAGGAAAATACCTACAGGGGACGCGTGCATTCAGGTGATTTCAATTCTATACACTAGGCACCATATCTATATATTGTCATACAATAGATTAGGTTATGAATCATAATGTATAATCTTAACTTAACATAATACTTAGAAAAATTGAGATCCTACGAATGGCTAATCCCATATTCACAAATATGGTTTCTTTGAGTAATATTTTACATTTCAATCCTTTATAATGGCTTTTAAGGAGAATTTGGATTATCCTAAGCGTATATCTTATGAGTATCATAACCAAGAGTGTAGCAAGGCCCTTTGTTGTGCACTAGTTCCCGTTCAAGTCTAGCTCACAGAGGTGTTTTTGGGTTTTACCCCTAGATAAATCTTGCCAGAGCCGCCTCTACCAGCTCATATCAAGACAGGGATGTATTTCATGAAATATCCACATAATCTATTCTATACCAAAATATTAGGACGTTATTGTATATATATCCACAAAGACCAACTTATGGACTCTTCCGAAATTCTACATTTTCTAGTTTCCAAGTATTATAATAAACCTTCTCTGATACCAACTGGAAGGATCCGACCCAATTTGCCTAGAGCCGGTGCCTTATTTTTTTACATTGGTATACATACAAGGAATACGAATCCCGAAAGTCTGATTAGTTTAGTATTATTGGAAACAAGTTAAATTCATAAGTATAACATTACAACAAGAAGGGAAAGAAAACACTATTTTAATCCACTAGAAACATCACATCTCCTAGATTATGCATGCAAGTCATTCATAAATTATTTCTTCATGTCCTAAGAAAATGAAACATAAGAAAGGGTTGAGCTCAAACAATCAATAAGATTATGAAATATAGCAGAAGATGATATAAACATTAGACTTAGTGAATAATTGAAAACGCATGACTTTAATAATAAACATGAAACATATTATGGTAGAAATATGAGCTAAATATATAATTACATAATTAAACATAATCATCGGTATTCTAATAGTCTAATAACTAAATGAACTTCAAATACTAGCATCATAATGAGGGAAGTTCATATTCCTTACATCATAACCATACCGTCCAAGCCTCATGCTAGGACTATAAAATAATCATTTTTTCAAGGTCTCATGACAAGACCATAGTTTGTCTCATGAGACCTACCGATGCATCAAGGGGCTATAGAGGGCCCCACCCATCATATAATAAGTAAAATGAATTCCTCATATGAGTGGGGATCAACATAAAAAAAATATATTCATATTGAAACTATTTTATGAAATGTAACTAACTTTCACTAATTATTGAACATAAAAACTAACCATTTGGAATAATATGATGAATGGCTTTAGGATAGATCATCCAAAATAAAGTTAGTCATAAACAATTAAATAATATATGGTATTTGTATTTATAAATGATTAAACCCAATAATACCATGGAATCAATAAGAGCATTGAACAAAAATACTCTTATAAAATCATTAATTAATTTTGAGATAAATACTCGTTTATTTTGAAAAGAAGAGTTCATTTAGATATTCTTTGTATAAAACCAGAAGTTACGTAATATAGAATTTTCATAACAAAATGAGTATTTTTAGAAATATAATGGTTTCCAAAAACAGAATATAGAGTGCCTTTATAAATAGATATGAATTGGAGAAATTCCCTTGAATCGGGCTTTTATTTTGGAAGCAATTTTGAATTTTCCTTTTGAAACGTGTATCCATCAAAAAAATAAGGAGGGATTCTTGTTTTTAAACATATATATGATACTCACACAGAATATATGAGGAGTACATAACAATACATAAGAATTTCATTTAGTTTTTTAGACAATGAATGTAACTCGAATGAAAATGGAAGTTCGGGTGACAAACCCTTACCTTAACAACAAATGTGTTCTTCTCTCGAATGTAAGATCCTAGAATATGAAATTATACTTATTGATAACTTATTTAAAAACCTAATAAATATATATTTAGTTTATCATAATTCTGTTTATTTCATTTATACACTTATTACTCAGTTATTAGATTGAATTTCATTGTTCTGTGGTGTTCATTTTCATTATTTTCATAATCAGTTCACTTGTTTTTAAGTAATGGAGTTCATGTGGAATGGTTATAAATCTTCAGGATTGGAAATATATATTAGTTAAGAACATAAATAATTTTTTATGTTCATTTATTTCATTTGGTTATATGTAATTATGATGAATCATTAGATGAGAACCACTTCGATTATTTGGCGGTATTTGCATTATTATGAACTAGTTTTGTCGTATAACTTAATTATATGTACAAATTCTGGTTCATTAATATTAATTATGTTATAATAAATATATTATAGTCTATATCAACCATAAATATGTTTCCATGACCAGAAGTGAAGAATAAATTGATGAAAGAAACTTCGTCATCCACGAAGGCTATAAATTGGAACCTCATGGACGTTGATTTCGTTTTTAAAAATAAAAGAGAGGGAGTAAGAATATTTATGATTGGTCATCCATTCACATGAAATAAATCCATTATATATATTGTTCTGGAGTTATCATGATCATTAGGATATAATAGGTGAAGAGAGAAAAATAAAAGCGATGAACTTGAAAATAATAGAAAAGTTAAAAAATCCCTTATCAAAATTCGACACCCTAACGACGTCACTTAAAATTTCATAAAATAAAATTATGAGAGAATAATGGGACCTCATCATATTTAAATAAAAAGGACAGTAACAAGAATGAATAAAATCAAACCCCAACATATTATAATAGAAATTCAAAGACATATCATAAAAGAAGTGTCGACTTAAAGAAGAGAATGATGGATTCCCTTACCTTGTAGAATAACTCATAGATCTTTAAGGATGGGACCGTGGAGGATTAGGAACACCTTGGGAGGACTCCTAGAGTAGATAATCCACCATATCATCGAGGATGAGGTATTTGGAATGAATGAAAATGAATGGATGAATGAGTATTTATAGAAAAGAGAGGTAATTGTTTAATTATTTCAAAGGGACATCTGATTAGTGGTTTTTGCCAAACCATGGGCTTTACCATGGTATTTTCCAATGGTTTAAGCCACATGGGACACCTCATGTCATAAGATACTATGCCATAGTCTACCAGACTTTTATTTTATTTATTATGCCATTATGATGTCGTTAAACTACTGAATACTCAAAACTGTATTTTTCACTATTCACAAAAAATTCAAGTATTTTAGAAAAATCCCAAAATTTCACCCCTACTATATTTCGACATGTGGAATTAAAAAGTGAAATTTATTTTTCAAAAATAATTTTTTAAATATTATTAATTTAATTTTTAAATATGGTCATTGTAAATTCAAAAAATAACAATCTTGAAGTGAAATTAGTTTTGTGTGACATTGACAAATTAATTAATATCCTATTATCATATTTCCTTACGAAAATAAAATAATAATAATATTTACTATTCATAAGGGTCATATTATTATTCATTAGTGTATGTTACTATTCACCAAAAATCAGGTTTGTTCTATTAGACTCCAAATAACTTACTGAACACAACTCTAGATGATCATTTCTTTAAATTCAAAACATAAGAGAGGCAATGTTGTGTTTAATGGATAGATTATAATATTTCATTCTATATTTATTTTCAAAAGCTTGGGATTTTAAATATATTATCTTTTTAATTGTTTTTAAAATGTAATTATATAATATTTTTACCATTTTATCCAATTTTGTCAATTGGAAGTAATTTCACTCTGAAATTGGATATAAACAAGTCTCTATCACGTGATAGTTAATATTTCCTGAAAACAAGATTTTTGTTTGGATGATGGCTATTAATTTTAAATTAATTAATTCACCATCTATGTTTGGAATTTGGTAAAATTTATATCATTTTTGAATTCAGAATATCAAATATATCTCAGGTTTAATTTTTTGAATTTTTCAGAAACCATCAATTTTTTATGAATAGTGAAAACACTGAGTAGTAGTTAAAAAACTAACTTTTTCATTTTATTAAAATTTTAATTCTTCTATGAATTGAATTTTGAAAATATGACACACATGGTTGTTATTCATAAGTAATATATGGTCGAATAACATGAATTTTATTTTTGATAAATAATAACTTTTGACTTATATTTACTGCGGTTAAATGAAAATAGTGAAATTCATGGTATAAATAATATTATAATAATATCAAATTACCCTTAAATGAGTCCTAATACAATTGGTTGGAAATTTTTGATCATGGGAATCCTTGGGTCGATTTTGGGACCCCACAGAGCCTCATAAGAGTGATAATTACACATTATACTAATTAATTTAGAGTAAAGATAAAAACTACATAATGATATATCTTTTAGTAAGTTAATTTTCAAATGGGGTTATATTGGATTTCTATTTGACTATTAATATTCATACAAAGATATAAAGATTTACTAAATCATGGTTTTTATAATTTTTTATACATCAAATAAATAAAATTTTTTATGACACAATAATGATACAGTGTTTACCTCGTTAATGAATGATTTGAATAAATAAGCTTATAAATGTTAAAAAAAATTCATAACCTATCCAATTTTTGTTGGATGATATTATTTCGAACAAGAGTCATCTTATCTTCAAATTGAATAATATTTTTTACTTTAGGAACCTAGAATCATTATATAGTAAAAAAATATTTTCAAACTTTTCTAAAGAGCCCCCCATCCCCCTTATAAAAAGCCATCACCTCTATCCCTTTACTCACACCTCTCAATTTCCTTTTCTCGTCTATCCTCTAACCAATTAATCTCTCAAGTTCCCTCTCTTCCACCTAGAAGCCTTTCCTTATGTATAAATCACATCATGAAATATTTTTGGTTCAAACCAAAGATAGTTACCCAATTTAATTGTAACGTGTTCTCTTATGTTATTTTATTTTATTTTACTACTCCTACCACCTAAAGACTTTTTATTAAATTCATTTATAAAAAAACCAATATCCTAAATTTACTAGGTTTTTTTATTTGAACTATTCGAACGACACTTACACACGCATCCATCTAATTGGTAAAGAAGACACTATTTCTATGGACGACGAATTACAGCCTCACGAAACGATGATTGTTGAATATTCTCCTACCACCCCTTATAGTGGAAATTAAGATGGAAATGTATTTACATGTGATATATATTATATTTATATTTTTTATACTTATGTATTTTTCATTTATATCATTCATATTGAGAATGTGTTGTTTTTAATAATACATAATGTTTTATTTAATGGGGGTGTGTTCGGAACAATACTCTATCTCTTTATGACAATTTTGATGCCTCAAAAATACCCTTAATTAATTTCTAATGATTTTATTTGTTAATTATTTTGTAGGAATTTTTTATTCATTATATTTTTATTTCTAGATGAAATACTTAAGTTCTTGAATAATGAGAATTAATTTCTATGGTATCCGTATTTAGCGTGTTATGGAAACATTGTTCATTCCCTACTTATTCGGGATCTGCTTTAGCATGTTCTGGAAACACTGTTCGTAACCTATGTGGAGAAATGTAGAGTAAGGATAAAATGTATAGTATTCTTTATGAGATACGTGAAAATTTTGGTAAATCATTCATACGTTATCGGCAAAGTATGAGAAAGAACCCTATGTTAGGAAGGAACCCTATGTTTTGGATATCAGAAAAGTATGGAAGGAGAAGTGCATGTAAGTATTAAACATTATGTTTGTTTCTCAAAACTATGGTTCATCAACCTTACATTTGTAAACAATCATACGTGCTTGGAAAAGTATGATTCAAGTAAATGTATGGATCTTTTATCTTACGTTTAAATGATTGAAGAGAAAGTTATGGATGGACAACCCTACGTTTATGATCAACATTACGTACAAAGAATGTGACATAATCCTTATATCTGTAATCAAACATATGTTATCAACCCTACTATTTAAGACTACGTCACCTACCTTACGTTCAGAAGAAGCATACAGTACAACTCAACCTTATGTTTGGCATTGAAGAATTTAAAGTTGATATTTTTTATGCATCAGTTAGCAAGATGATTTTTATGCGGATTTCAAGCCGGATTTAGAGATGATTTTGAAGTACGATTTTGAATGATTCAAGGACATTTTATCAATGGTATAAAGATCTATGTTAAAAGATATTTTTATGCCAATACTTCAGGGATGTTATGACTTCTCTGTAAATTAAAATATTTGAATGTCGCGAGTCAAAATGCGACTTTTGTGGATCTAAATTTGTTGGAGAAGTACATATGTTTTCTATATTTATATAAGCATTTTTGAACAGAAAATAATGGTCTAATGTGATCTCTTGATCATTATTAGAAAAAGGAAGAAAAACAAAGACAATCAAAAATTCTGATCTGCTGATTCAAGATAACGAAAATGCTCTGTTTTCTGACGAAGTAAAATCACTATAAGAGATTCATTTGTTCAACATAGAAGATCATTTTTAAATATTCTACTACTGATGTTGTGAGTTATATTTATATATCTACATCAATGGGATCTACATAGAATGACTCTTTTATGAAGATCATTATTTCTGAAGGCAACTATTCATCTACTGTCAATTGCATGGAGTAGCAATTGTGAAGAACATATGGAAATCATTTTCAGAATACAGAAATATTTCTATTCTTGATTGACCAGTTTCTCATACTAAGATGTGTAGGTTTTGGAATGAACCAGAAGGCTTTGTTTTGCCTTTGATTGTAAATGTATCAACTTCATGTAATTAGTTTTTTAAACGGTCTGTTGAAATGAGGACCAGTTAGTGAAATTAACCAAACTCGTGGAGTAGAGCATTGTTGGAGTGGACTAGGGGATTTATATTCCCTGAACCACTATAGATCTTGTGTCTCTTATATTTAAATTTCCTCTATATTAATTCATCTAATTAGTGTTTAAGGTAAGAACAAAATATCGCAAATATTTTGGAAAAAGAAAAAATCACCCCCCTATTGTGTATACTTTGTATAATCAGATCCAACAATTGGTATCATAGGTTGAGATTTCAGATAAAGCCTTTATAAGATGAAAGTGATTATACATAGAGAAAGATGATTGATACTAGAAAGGGAATGTCTATGGTCAGAGCACTGTAATTCAATGGAGAAAACTATCGATTTTGGAAGTTTCAAACGATTATCTATCTAAAGAACCTTGGATACATAGTATATTCTAATATTTTGACTCTATATGAAATACCAGAAAAACCTAAAACATGGAGTGTAGCTACTGAAGCAGATTATGATATGAACTCAAAGGAAATGAATGCAATTATATGTGGTATTGGACCTAATGAATTTAACATAGTATCTCTATTACTGACAGCTTATGAAATGTGGAAAAATATTGATATTCCTTATGAAATAACTAACAATATCAGGGAAATAGGATATGCAACTGCTAAGATTAAATTTGATACATTCAGAATGATTGAATGTGAAAGTAGTAATCAAATGAATAGAATATTGACATAGATTGTCAATACAATAACCTCTTTGTGAGATCCCATTAAACAGGAAGATCAAGCTTTAAAAGTACTATGAGTACTGCCTAGAAAATGGAATGAAATCTCTATAGCAATCAGACAGTCGACACCTATCAAAGACTTAACCATGAGAGAACTAATTGGAACATTAATGATGTTTGAAGCTGAAATGAAAGATGAAGAAAATGAACATAAAGTGCTTATCAAAGGATATGACACTGTTTTGAATGTATCATCACAGAGAAAAAACAGAATGATGATGAAATCTGTAAAAGAGAAATCAGAATGTTCTGATTTATGTAATTTTGAGGTGGAACTGGCTCAACGATCTAGAAAATTCAATAAATTATATATAATGAATAAGGGCTTTAGAAAATCCTTCAAAAAGGATGATAAGTAAGTCAGATTTTATGAATGCAAGAAAATGGGGCATATCAGACCTGACTGTACTCAGTTAAAAGAAGACAAGAGAAAGAAATTATTCAAAAGAAATGATAACAAGAATACAGATAAAAAATATATGAAAGCTACATGGAGTGTATTTGAAGACTGCAGAAGCGCTTCTGAATCAGACACATATATGGAATAAATAAATATGAAATCCAACATGTTTTTTATGACAGAAATAGGTGAGGTAAAATTTTACTACTCTTCTGACTCTAGTTATGAATCTAGTTAATATAATGAAAAACTTATATCCTACTACAATATGATTGAAGAGAAATATGATTCTCTATTTAAGAATCATATGTCTTCAAATAAAATTCATAAGGTTGTTTCTATTGAAAGAGATACAATTCTGAAACAATATAAAGAGTTAACTGGAAAAATTGACTTAATTAACACTAACAATATAGATTACGAATCATAGATAAAATCATTGCAAACTGAAGTGGAAACATATAAAAATGCATCCATTGTTTTTACTAAAGGATAATATATTTTAAAAGAAATTATTTGGAAAATGTCCTTAAAAAGGAAATATTTGGAATTGGAAGTAAATTTGAAAAAGACAAGCTTTACAAGAATTATTTGATTCTAAGTGCAAAAATACTAGATTGTTATTACTGTGGAATAAGGGGACATATCTCCAAAAAAACTATTTCCTAAGACAACCCCAAATAAGTGGTATTAAGAATGAATTTGCCTCAAATAATTTATTTGACTCTTGTAAAATTAGAAAAACTATGAAAGTCTGAATTTTGTGATCCTTGATAGTTAATACCACTGGACCCAACAAAATATGGGTTTCAATGAAAATTGTGTAAATACCTTTGCAGGGAGCATGTCAAAAAATAAAAAGGGACATATGGTATATTGATAGTGGATTCTCCAGTCATATGAATAGATACTCATCATATTTATCTACATTCACTCAAAAAGATGGTGGACTTGTCACTTCTGGTGACAATACGAAAGGGAGAATCATTGGTATTGGAATAGTTGGTGATCCAGACGTTTTCTCCATCAACAAAGTACATTAAGTAGAATGATTGAAACACAATCTGATAAGCATATATAAACTATATGATTATGGTTATGCTGTTTATTTTTTCAACAATTTCTGTTCTACTTTCAAAATTTATAACACCTAGAACTGACAATGTGTATACCCTGAATTTAAATTGCTTTTGTAAACAACAAGAAAAAATCATAACTGCTAAAGTAAATTAATCATGGATCTGGCATAGGTTACTTGGACATTGTAATGTATATGTTTTTCTTAAATTATATATAAAACAATTAGTTTTGTATTTTCCTAGTCTCAGCTTTGAAAGTGATAGATTTTGTGATGAATGTTAACTTGGCAAGAAACACAATTCATCCTTAAAAACTGTTAACAAAATTGCTACATCTAAACCTCTAGAAATTATCCATATGGATTTGTTTGGACCTCCAAGAGTTTCAAGTATGGCTGGTAAATTATATTAATATGTTTTAGTTGATGATTATTATAGATTTACTTGTATTTTCTTTTTAAAATTTAAAAATGAAGCTTTTAATTTATTTGAATGTTTTTGCAATGATGTTCAAAATGAAAAAGGTTTTATAATAATTTCATTAAGAAGCGATCACGGTGGAGAATTTGAGAATCAGGAATTTAATTGATTCTGCCCAAGTATGGGTATTAAACACACCTTCTCTGTACCAAGAACACCTCAACAAAATGGAATTGTTGAAAGAAGAAATAGAACTATTCAGGAAATGGCTAGGACTGTGCTAAATGAATCCAGTATTCCTACCTTTTTTTGGGTAGAAGCTGTAAGAACAGCCTCCTATATAATAAAAAGAGTTTTAATTAGACCTATTTCGAAAAATACACCATATGAACTATAGAATAACAGAAAACCTAAAGTAAATTATTTTAACATTTTTGGATGCAACGTTTACATCTTGAACACCAAGTACAATCTTGGTAAGTTCGATCCAATATATGATGAAGGCATTTTCTTATGATATTTAGCTACCTCCAAATCTTATAGAGTCTATAATAATATGTCAATGATTGTTGAAGAATCCTTTTATGTGAAAATTGATGAATTTGATCCCTTTGAGAGGAGGACAGACGAAATGGATGAATCTGACTCTAATGATAACATGAGACTTAAGAGCATTAAAATGATATTGAAAAGATAAAAAATAGATTCAATCAAGTCACACCGAAAATTATACTGAAGAACCAATGAGTGTGGTTCCTAGATAAACTAGAACCCTAAGTAATAACCCTTTAGAGACTATAATAGGTGACTTAGACATAGAAATAAAAACTAGAAGAAATATAGGGAATCTTGTAGAATTTTCTGTCTTTCTATCCCAATTAGAACCCATGTCTTTAGAATATGATCTAGATGATGAAGGATGGATGATAGAAATGAAAGAAGAATTGAACCAGTTCCAATGAAATGAATTATTGGAATTAGTTGAAAGACCACAAAACTATTCAGTGATAGGAAGCAAATGGGTTTTTAGAAACAAGCATGATGATCAAGGAATAATGACTAGAAAAAAGCTATACTTGTATCTAAAAGATATAATCAAGAAGATGGTCTAGACTATGATGAGACCTTTGCACATTTAGCTATATTAGAAGCCATTAGAATCCTTTTAGCCTATGCATCTCATATCAACATTAAATTATTTCAGATGGATGTTAAGTCTGTATTTTTAAATGGTTATTTAATGGAGGATGTTTATGTTGAGAAACCTCCTGGTTTTGAAAATTATCAAAAACTAGATTCTATTTTTAAACTTACTAAAACACTTTATGGACTTAAACATACACCTATAGATTTGTATGAGCAATTAAGATCATTTCTATTGAAGAATTATTTAACTGTTCGAATGGAAGATCCAACCAATTTTGAGAAAACTATAAATTCTAATATTTTATTAGTTCAAATTTATGTTGATGATGTTATTTTTGGATCATCTAATAAAACCCTTTTTCATGAGTTCTCAAAGTAAAACAAAAAATAATTTGAAATGATTATGATGGGAGAATTAGATTTCTTCCTAAGTCTTCAAATTTATAAAAATGATTTTGGAAATATTTTGAATCAAAGAAAATACATTACTGATTTATTAAATAAATTTGAACTAGAAAACAACAAGACATATACAACTCCTATGTGTACTATTATAAAACTTGATTTGGATGAAACTAGAAAATTAGTTGAAAAAAAGTTATATAGAGGTATGATTGGTAGTTTATTATATCTTAAAACTAGCAGGCCAGATATAATATATTCCGTATGTATTTGTGCAATATTTCAAACAAATCCTAAATAATCCCAATTGTCTACTATTAAAAGATTTTTAGATATTTAAAAGGAACCATTTTTCAATCTCTTCTTTATCCCAGAACTTCTGATTTTAAACTAATTTCATATTCAGATGTAAAATTTGGAATTTTTATATTAGATAGGAAAATAACTTCAGGAACTTGTCACTTTTTACGGAAATCCTTAGTGTCATGGTCAAGTAAAAAACAACATTCAGATGCACTATCAACAACTGAAGCAGAATATGTTTCTGCTCGCAGTTTCTTTGCACAAGTGTTGTGGATGAAAAACACTCTTATGGAATTTGGACTAAATATTAATAATATACCTATTTTATTTGATAATACTAGTTCTATAAATATTTCAAAAAATCCTATTAATCATTCTAGAACTAAGCATATTGATATCAGACATCATTTTATAAAAGATAATGTTTTTTAAAAAGGATATATCTTTTGAATTTGTAAGTACTAAAATTCAATTAGCTGATATTTTTACTAAACCACTTCCCAGTACAAGGTTTGATTTTATTAAGGGGGATATAGGTTTATTGAATTTTAAATAAAGTTTTATTTTACTATTCTGATTCTTTATTTTAATACTTTTTAAAATAATTTGGTTAATTGTTTTTCAAACAAAATATGTTTCTTTTCTCCACGAAATCAATTTCATTAATATTTATAAATCTGTGTAATGATTAACGAAAACATGGGAATGAAGGCTATTAGAAACCCTTTCGACTTCTAAACCTTTTCATTTCTACCAAAACCTTTTCGAACCCGCGAAACCGCACCACTTCTCGACAACCCTAATTTTTGAACCATTGAAACACTAACCTTCAAACATTCATTGATTCACGCAGAGATGGTAAGACTAAGAGAGATGATGAGGCCGACACTAGCAATTCCAAGAAATAGTGCTCCGAAGGAATGAAAATATTACAGGGAAAGGTGATTGATCTCGAATGGATATTTCAAACTAATATCCTATTAAAAAAGCACCGTCATTTTAGAATCTCGAACAGACATTAAACAGTGAAAATACGGAATTTTTGTATGAGGTAGAAGTTCTATATTTCTTCAAGTCTATACAGTTTTGTCTAGGAGATAATGAGGACACAGTGCTGAAAACATGATGGAATCATTAATTTTGATAAGAAAAATATAGGATATTTTGTGCATAAATCTAAGGACATTATGTCTTTTTTTGTTCTACTTTTATAAAGAAGATTTTTATTATGTATCTAAAGGCAGATCCGAAATTTTGTGAGAAATTTGTGCAAACATGGATTGCACCGAGAATGTCAGATATGGAAAAGATATTGTATCCTGACATGTACATAATCTATCTTCGGCTCAGTGATATAAAATTAAATTTTCCTTGGTACATGGTAAGGTACCTGCGTTACTGCTGTCATATTGAATCCAGAAAGAACTTCTACCCATTTGGTAGATTTATTTCCAAACTATTGTTCAAAAAGTATATGTTGAGACTGGTGGATGCCAGAGTAAAATTTCATCACATAAATTCTTTCAATGATGGAACTTTAAGAAATTTTTTCTATTTCAGGAGCACTATAAAAGGAAAACTTCTTCTAATATGAGTTGAGGAAGAAACCGAGAGTGCTCGAGTATAATCTTCTCAGTCCAAAGAGGGACATGATGAATCTCGAGTAAGCACTGCTTCAAGGAGAATCAAATTTGAAATGGAAGACACTGAGGAAGAAATAATTCATGAGGGACTTCATACATAATGAAAAAGAATTTTTAATGAAGAACATGATTCCCCTATACTAACAACAAGAGATTTACAATCTTGCTGTTTTGTAAGAGAAGCTGCTACTGTTAAACAAATAGAAGTTATTTTTGAGAGGTGACAACCAGTTGAAGGACCTCAAATTCAATCTATAATTCAAGAAGAAGCTGAAAGAGAGACTCTGGATCCGGTTGTAATGGATGTTGAAGTTACACATCAACAGTACAAGGAGGCAGAGTATGGTGAGGAAGTGGCCAGACCGTAGGAAACCCCAGAAGATATTCTCATAGAAAATCCATTGGAAGAACAAGTTCATTATGTTTACGATGAGCATGTTTCTGAAGCTCAAACAGAGGTACATCATGATGATTTTTCGGTGGAAGAGTCTGTAAAAGACTCTGAAGAAAAATATGTGGATCAACCAACTCAGGAAAAGGAAAAAAAAAATCTGATGCAGATTCACTACCTTTTGTATTGTTGCATCACACAGAAACTAAGAATGAGAATCAAGCACAGGGTTATTCTACTTTATTGAATAAGGAAATTGAAGATATATAATGAAAGGTGTCTGAATTGGAATCTAAAAATGATACTCTCAAGAGATCCTTAAAATCACAATAGCTCAAATTTTAGAGACATAAGGACATTAAAGTTTCAAGGAAAGAGGTCGAAATTTTAAGAATGATATGCTGAATTATGTTGAAAAATTAAATTCTTAAATTGTTCTGAAATGATATTTCTCAGATCTCAAATTATTTATGGAGACACAATTTTCATCTGTCGGAACTAGTGCTGCTAGTGGTTTAGGTATTTCACCTGATTTAATCAGAATGTTTCAGGATATCGCAGCTGCCATGAGCAATATGAGTGAAAAATTTCATGATCTTCAATGCAACAGTGCTCCTATATCAGTCTTGTTAGACAATAATAAATTCTTGGTCGATCAGTTGACATAAAGTGAACCATCTCTTAGACTTGGGATGACACAATTCATAGAGAAGTTGTCTTTGTTTATGGATAAGGAAGAAATAATTCATGAGTTTTTCTGATTTAATATCATATAAGACATTCATATGACTCAGGAGGCCATATATCTTATTATTCAGCTTGGTGATGTAATGATGCGAAGACACGGGGAGTAGTTGACAGAAATCAAGTCTGCAGTTCAGAGGAGATAGATACTATTTTATACCCGGAACAAACCTTGATTCCTATGCTCATCATAATTGTATCTATTACAATAACTCAATGAATTTTTTTTAATTCTTGTTTTTATCAAATTTTTATATACTTTTAATAAAATTCTATTTCTTTATATATTTTTTACTGTCTTTGTTTCAATATGCCATTAATACAGATTTCATTTTTTCCAAACACGTAGTTATAGAAATTACTTAAGTTCAGTGCATCATTAAATGTGTTATATTCTATCTATTATCATTATTTTTTGATATCACAAAAGGGGGAGAAATTTCGATAAATACAAAATTTTTGTTTGTATTATTTTATTGGGGGAGAAATTGAGTTAAATGTAATATTGTATTTATCTTTTTAAAATTACAAACTATATATAATTAATAAATTTTTGTGTATGTTCATTAATTACTTTATGATTTTTGTGATCATCAAAAGGGTGATATTGTTGTGCATGTGTTGTTTTCAACAATACATAACGTTTTGTTTGAAGGGGGAGTGTGTTGAGAATAATACTCTGTCTCTTTATGAAAATTTTAATTCCTCACAAATACCCTTAATTATTTTCTAATTATTTTATTTGTTGAATATTTTGAAGGAATTTATTATTCATTATATTTTTATTTTTGGAAGAAATAATTAAGTTCTTGAATAATGAGAAATAATTTCTAAGGTATTCGTAGTTAGCGTGTATAGGAAACACTGTTCATACCCTACTTATTCGAGATCTGCATTAGCATGTTCTAGCGACACTTTTCATACCCTATGTGGAGAAATGTAGAGTAAGGATGAAATTCAGTGTATTTTTTATGAGATAAGAGAAAATTATGGTAAATTAACCTTACATTATCGAAAAAGTATGAAAAATAACCCTATGTTAGGAAGGAACCCTAGGTTTGGGATATCAAAAAAGAATTTAAGGAGAACTGTACTTAAGTATTAATCATTACATTTGTTTCTCAAGAGTATAGTTCATTAACCTTAATTTTGTAAAAAATCATACGTTCTTAGAAAAGTATGGATCAAGTTAATGTATGGATATTTTACCCTACATTTGAAAGATTAAAGAGAAATTTCTGGATGAACAACCCTACGTTTATGATCAACCCTATATTTGAAGAAAGTGACATAAACCTTGTATTTGTAATCATATATATGTTATCAACCCTATGTTTTAAGACTACATCATCAAACATACGTTCAAGAGATGCATACAGTACATCTCATCCTTACGTTCGACGTCAGAGAATTTAACGTCTATATTTTTTATGCAACGGTCAACAAGCTGATTTTTATGCGGATTTCATGCCTGATTTAACGATGATTATAAAGTTTGACTTTGACTGATTCAAATAAATTTTATAAATTTTTTAATGATCTAATTAAAGGGATCTTTTTATGCCGAGTATTTAGGGATGTTACGACTTCTCTGTAAATTCAAATGTTTGAATGTCGTGAGTCAAAATGTGACTTTTGTGTATCTAAATTTACTGGATAAGTACTTATCGTTTATATATTTATATGAGTTTTTTCTAAAAGAAACTAATGGTCTTTTGTGATATCTTGATCATTCTGTGAATAGGGAAGAAAAACAGATACTATCAAAAATTCAGATCTACTGATTCAAGAGAACGACAAAGTTCTTCTTTGTGAAGAAGAAAAATCACGATAGTATATTCATTTGTTCTACATCGAAGATCATTTTAAATTTGATAATGCTGAAGTTGTGAGTAAATTTTCTATATCTACTACAACAGGATCAACTCAAAATGACTCTTTTGTGAATATCATTATTTCTGAAGTCAACGATTCATCCACTATCAATTGCATGATGTTGCAATTGTGAAGAACATCCGGAAATCATTTTCAGAATAAAGAAATATTTCTATTCTTGAGTTACTAACTTCTTGTACTAAGTTGTGTAGGTTCTGTAGTGAACCAGAAGTCTTTGTTTTGACTTAGATTGTAATGGTATCAACTGCCTGTACTCAGTTGTTGAATCAGTCTCATGAAATGATGACCATTTAGTGAAAATCACCAAGCTCGTGGAGTAGAGCGTTGGTGTAGTAGACTAGGGGATCTATGTTCCCCGAACCACTATATAACTTGTGTCTCTACTATTTAAAATTCTTCTTGATTAATTAATCTGATTAGAGTTAAAGGGAAGAACACAATCTCGCAAATATTTGTGAAAAGGCATAATTTACCCCTATCTTGTGTATACATTGTATAATCTGATCCAACAATACCTTTATGGTTCCATATTCGGTAAATACAATAATTTCATTTGAAGAAGTATAGATTACTTCCCCCTCAAAGTGATATGACTCTTTCAGGCCATACATAGAACATATAAAAGATAGAATTAATAAAATTATATATTATGATTTAATAGAACTATAATATACCTATGTATCATTAATTTTTCATTCAATTAAATATGAAATATAAATGAAAGTAGCGTTCATGCGTACGTACGTCGTATTGTCTCCATGAATGGTGAATTTAATTTCTTACCTCTAAATGTTATGTGCTACTATAAATACATATATATACTTTATATATATATGATATATATGATATCTAAATCATGAATATCATTCTGGAGAAAATCGAATTTTCACCACATCAAAAACATGTAATTATAAGAAGTTTTATTTTGACTGAAGTACCAATTATCGAAATAAAGACTATTATTAACGTAAATGGTTTTATAATGATTATAACATTGTAATAGTTGATATAATAGGACTAATAAACATTAAAATGGTTCTTTATCAATTAGAAATTATCTTTATATTATTATTCAGGAGATTGATGAACAAACAGTTGTAGTCATACATGAGGTAAGGGTTCTCTTATCTCACTTTTTATTCCATGAGATTTACATTGTTCACCACTTAATTATTCTATATGGTGTATTGTGTACTGCCTTTTGATATATATTATCATGATTATCTTTATGTTCATGGTAATATATGATTCATTTTGTGGTTATTATCTTTTGTTCATAAGACATGATTGATTACAATGTGGTAATGTGTTTCATATCACTTTTTATTCTCTTATGATTCATGCTATATTTTCCACTATTTCCTTTTGTATGGTGTATGTACAGCCCATGATTGTATTCATTATGTAATATACTGTAATTTATGGGAATTTACATCTTTATTTTATGACCCTTATTTCATGTGGTGTATGTTTAATATGTTACCAAATCGATAAGGGAACCATTCACCCTCCTCTCCTAGTCAATGACTTCTATTATGTTATGTCTTTAAATTTCAATTATCTAATATTGTGATATGTTATTCTATATAATTATTGCTGTAAATTTTATGTCCATGTGATGGGAGACTATTTTCTCTCTCATCAACTAAATTTTTGGTATTTTAATTGACGTCGTTAGGATGTCTAATTTCTATAAGAGAACTTCCTAACCCAATTTCAATTATTTGGGTTAAACTCTACTTCTAGATTATGTTGTGCTGTGAATATATGTGAATGAACCCTGATATTTTTACCCATAATATCCACCTATATTTGGTGTATTTAAATTTTTCACACATAATTATGTAATTTATTTATCCTTAATCAAAGGATATCATCTTTATAAAGGATTTTGTCTCAATTTACATTCCATTGAGACATCATTGTTGTTATGTTCCAATTCACTTTTATATGGTGTATGTATTTTCCTATGGTATATTATAACATTAATACCTTTATTCTCATGATATTATAATGTTTTGATCAAATTTTATTCCTCAATTATTTGTATTCAAGCATCTATCATTTGGTTAAGAACTTCTTAACTAAAATATTTCTTCAAAGATTTATTATTCAAAATAATTCTCATTAATGTCCATGTTTTAAAAATGATTATAAGGATTTATTTATATGGAAATTAATGTTTTAAAAATTTAATTCAATTAAATTCTACAATGTGTTATGGGACACATTGATTCAAAAATATCTTTATTAAATGATTTAAATTATTTTGAAAATGGTTTGATAAATCATTGATTACTTCTATATCTTGAAATGGTATATTGTGATTACAATGTGGAAATTTTATCTTTCCATTATGATTGATTATGTGTTTTGAATATGTTTGGGTTCTTGGAAATTATTTACATATATGGGTGGTTTCGTCACAAACCTATGGTGGGTGAGCTCGAGATAGATCTCAAACTCATTGAGTAACATGACAAGGGTAAACGTTAATTTTTTTCCTAAGAGATTTTTCGAATATACTCTGATGGGTATCCCAAGTGTAACACTCTATGTATTTGTGAAAGCTGTATTGTATGTATGTTATGGATTCCACAAGTTACATTTACGATTTACGATTTCTATGTGCTATTCATAAATCTTATGATTTAATGAGTTATGTGAAAGAGCCTGTGATTTTCATGTATTGATTTAATAGTGTTTTTATTCATTATTTTATAACTCATACTGATATTTTTATGCTTATCCCATGTTTTGAAATGATTTTCACATGATATGAAGATGAATAGGGTCAAGGATGGGATCAAGTAAAAGTCATGTTTATTAAATCATGGAACTAGACATGTTTCTTTTTTTAAGAGTTTTTATTTTATGAAAAAATTGAAACTGAGTAGAAGTGTCTAAATTGAAATTGTTGAAATGTAAAGTAATAGGGAAGGCCTAATTCTATAAAACCTTAAACCTGAAAAGATCCTCAATGTGAATTATTGACTTAACACATGATTATCTAATGTTTAAGGCCGAGACCTTATAGTTGGTATCATAGGTCGGTTTAGATAAATTTAGAGGTTATGGTGTTATTTAAGCATAAGTGACATAACTATAATGCTTATAATATTGTAATGTGTAAAAAAAATTAGATAACTCGAATGAGTTTACAACAACACGAAAAAATATGTTTTAGTTTTTACCCTCCTCATAATATTGTTTGTGATGATTTTTCTGATATACAAACACTAAACTTTTTGGTTTTAGTCAATGGTTGGATGTAGTAGGAACCATAATAACAATGGATGTGAAAAAACTGTGATTATTTTCTGAATAAGCAACTGAATGAAATAGGATCTATAATAAGAACTGCTATTGTTATTCTCAACAAACTATCACGAGTCTTGATCAACCACCTGAACCTTTTAGATTTTTTATAAGGCATCGTATATACAAGAGACAAATCCCTATGGAAGTTAATGTAATAATCATAAAGGTATGTATATTATAAAATATACGTCTCAAGTATATGGAATGAAACACTTTGGAAAATTATTCAAAGGGATGGGAAGAAGCTATGGATATGTTCATGACAGTTATAAAGAAAAAACCTACCATGAAAAATTGAAGGGTCCAGCTGAATCCACGAAAGGGAACAAAGATCATTCCAACGGATAAATTCAATGTTATAAATGTGTTGTCAATGTTAATTATACAAATAGATTTCCTATGAATAAGTTTTAGGAATTGGATCAGTAAGAATGTACAAATTTATTTTTACTAATTCCAAATGCCATTACAATTGAATATGAGGAAACTAAAAATGACCAATGGAAGGTATGCATTATTTCATATCTATTTTTTTCCAATTAATTAATCATAGGTTATGATTAATAATTTTTCCTATAGGAATGATGTTTTATGGAATATTTTGGAAAATAATGCTACATTTTAGGATGATGAAATGCTTAAAAGTAAAAAGGATATATTGATGATGGGATTACATTGGAAGACTTTTTATATTATGTTTAAATATAAATTTTGATATGTGAAAATATTATTGAATAAATCGTTATCATTTCCTGTGTAGAAAAAATTGATCTTAGGGGTTCATATGATCTTTTATTTTTGAGGCAATTATAGGTGATTACATTATCGGATGAAAATTAGAGGTATGAGATAAAATTTGCTGTCAAAAAATATTATGGATATTTTTAATGGATTTATCTCATTTTTGGAAATTTTATAAAATTATATAGTATTTGAAAAGGTACAAAATGCAAACCATGTGACAACTCGTCACATCGGGCAAAGGTGTGTGGAATCGAACCCACAACCAAATTCCGATTGGGATTTATCACCTACCACTAGACTACGTGAAGTTCCTGATTAGTATAATTTAATATAATTATTTAAACTATTTTATTCAACAAGAATAAACTGATTTGGGATATTATTTTTTATCAAATTTATATCCGTAGTATAGGAATATGATTTGGTAATTAAGGGATAATGGTTATTTTGTAAGACATTTCATATTTTGGGAACACTATATACTTAAGGGAAATAGAATACTATGGGATTTCATTTGTGGAGTATTCGTTGAAATATTATTTTGAAAAAATATATGTTTTTATTGTTTAAATATGGAGATTTGGGTTATTTATGGAAATGATTAACCTATCATAGAGGATATGTGATTAGTTTAATTACTTTTAAGTGTGAGACATTAAGAGTAACTGATGTTATTTGGAGGCTATGTGATCAAATCCTTTTGAGATTTGGATTTCAATCATAGTTGGTTTATTTTGAATTATTTTTAAAGGAAATGATTTTATTTAATAGGGTTTTGTTGAACTTTGGGTAATGTTTACTGAATTTTGGATTTTAAGAGTACTATTTCATTTTATGAAGGATTATCCTTTTTGTAGATTATCTGATCTCGTTCTAACCATTTTCATTTTGGATGATGTATAAAGATAGGGGAAATGTATAGATAATATTTTTTAGATTATGTGATACTCTAGAAGTTGTTTCTAGCACTTTAATTGGGACCAAGTCATCTTGAATAAATACAGTTTGGAGAAAAGATGGGTTTATGGTAGCATTTTTTTACAGAATGGCACACTACATGAAAATTAAATATATTTCCTTACTATCTTAGTCTAGTTATTATTAAAATTATTCAACTCAATGAAAAGTATCTTGATGAAAAATTGTTATAAGCTCTCTTTTATCATCAGACATTGACCCAACCATAATTTATGGTCTTGTGGTGGTTAAAATTCTGTGATCAAGTTCTCTATCACACTATATTAATCTATGAGAGTTAGTTTCTCTTCCATATCCATGTTTTCTTACATGGAATCCTAGTATGGGTTCTCTTGGGTTATCTTTGTAATTATTATTCTTTCTTTTAATTTGATATATTTATTGTCTCTTTTTTCGATGAGGGAATTTTAATGAGGTTTCCTAGCAGAATTTTAAAATTGTGAGAAAGAAATTCCCTAAATTGGGGAACGATGTAACATACCAGGTAAATAAAGAATATAAAATTTTCATATTTATTAACATTTATGAATTAAATATTAATTTTACTTTAATGGGGGTGCTATGTTTGATGGCGTACCTAATACGCAGCAACGATATTCTATGAAATCTTACGTTGCACAAAATGTTGAGTTATAAGGAAAAACAATAATATAATAATATTATTTTAAATGGTAGTTAATACATAGCCCCTGTAATGGAGGGAATAAACAGAACTAACTACAATATGGTTATATATGTTTATTAAATATTTTTACATTTATCCAATAAATTTTAGTGGAAAAAATTAAGAAATAATCTCATTTTAATAAAAAATACTCTAATATTCCTGAAAAGGTGGATTTTCCACCTTTTGATAGAGAACCATCATTAACTCTAGCTTTGGTCACTTTTATATCTTAAATTTGAAAAAATATAATCATTCTTTAGAATCAGGACACAAAAATTTACTTTGGGTATTTGTTTTGTATTTTTTCTTATAAAAATCATTTTTAAATGAATAGTGAAAAATACTGTATTTTAATTCAAAACTACCATTTAATATAATTTATTTATATGGTTTTATTAACTTTTTAATAGGGTTTAAAACATAATTATATTATATTGTACCATTTAATCCAATTTTGTTCATTGGAAGTAATTTCAATTTGAAATTGGACATAAACATGTGTCAATCTTTTGATAGTAAATATTTCATAAAAACATGCTTTTTGTTTTTACAATGAGAATTAATATTAAATAAATAAATGAAACATTTATGTTTGGAATTTTGTAAAATAGGAATCATTTTTGAATTCACGTTATAAAAAATAGTATAGGCCGACTTTTTGGCATTTTTCTAAAAACCATCAATTTTTTATAAATATTGAAAACACTGAGTAGTAGTTAAAAACCTCACTTTTTCATTTAATTGAAATTTTAATGCTTCTGTGAATTTATTTTCTAAAATCCAACATACATGGTTATTATTATTAAGTAAAATTTGGTTCAATAAGATGAAGACAATTTTTTGTGAATAGTAAATTTTGACTTTTATTTATACCAGTTAAAAGTAAATAAGGTTATTCAAGGAAAAAATAATATTATAATAATATTAAATTACCCTAAAATTTGTGAAAATCCAATTGTTTGACACATTTCTGACCATGGGAATCCTTGGGTCGGTTTTGAGACCCCATAGATCCACATAAGGGTGATACTGACATATTATATTAATTAATTTAACATAAAGACAAAAATGACATAAACATATATATCTTCTTGTAAATCAATTTTTACATGGGGTTATATAAGTTGTATATTTGAATACAGATATTAATTTAAAATATAAACATATTTCCAATATCATGGTTTTTATGTATATATATTTACACATCATAAAAATAAAATTATTTATGACACAATAATGATGAACAGTTTACCTCATTAATGAATGATTTAAATACATAGGATTATAAAGATTAAAACAACATTCTAAACCTGTAAAATTCTAATTGGATGATTTTATTTCAAAAAAGAGTTTTATTATAATCGTCTTTATTATGTTCTTTACTTTTAGAAACGAAAAATCATTATATAATAAAATAAAATTTTCAAGTATTATTAAAAATCCCATGCTCCCCCGTATAAAAAGCCATCACCTCTATACCATTACTCACACCTCTCAATCCCCATGGCTCATCGAACCTCTATTCAATTAAGCTCTCAATAACCCTCTATTCCACCTATAAGCCTTACCTTAGGAATAAGGAACTTCAATAAATCCTTTTGGTTCAAACCAAATGGAGTTACCCAATTTAATGGTAATGTCTTCTCTTATGTTCATTTCATTCATTTTATTTCTCCAATCCCCTAACCTATGTTTATTTGTTTATTTTATAACAAAACTAGTATAATAAATATACATGGTTGATTTTAATATATTTATTATAACTACACTTACACACACCTCAATATAATGGGTAAAGAACATTATGTTTATGTGGATGAAAAACTACTGCCTCACGAAAGGATGATTGTTCAATCTACACCTACCACTTCTTATGGTGGCCATTAATATAGAACTGTCTTTACATGTAATATATATTATAATTATAATGACTCTATACTTTTCTAATTTTCATTTATATCATACCTTTATGGTTTCCTTAATGAGTAAATACGATAATTTCATTTCAGGAAGTGCGTACTATCGCCTCTTAAAAGTAATATGACACGTTAATTCCATATATGGAACATTTAAATGATTGTATTAATAAAATTATATTTTATATTTTATGGGAATGATGATATACACATGTATCATTAATTTTTCATTCCATTAAATATGAACTAGAAATGAAAGTAGTGTTCATGCGTATGTACGACTTACCGTCTCCATGAATAGTGCATTTCATTTCTTACCTCAAATTGTTATTTACTATTATAAATACAAATATATACTTGATATATATGATATATATTGTCTAAATTATGAATATCATTCTTGAGATAATGGAATTTTGACCTCCTGAACAACATGAAATTATATGAAGTTCATATATAATATATATGATATCTAAATAATGAATATAATTATGGATATAATTACATAATGTTTATAATAAGGTAATTTGTGATATAAAAGGAATAATAAACTTGAAAAAAGTTCTTAATAAAGTAAAAACTAACTTTAGTTTGTTATTCATGTGATTAAAGAACAAACGGGTCAAGTTGGACACAAGGTAAGGGGTCTCTTATCTCACTATTAATTCTGTTATATTTCCATTGTTCGCCACATATTTATTGTATGTAGTGTATTGTCAACTGACTTTTGAAATATATATTATCGTTATTCTTTTTATATTCATGGAAATATGTGATTCATTTTGTGGTTATTAACTTTTTGTCATACGACTTGATTGATTACAACATGGTAAGTGGTTTTCATCTTAGTTTTTATTCCCTTGAGATTAATACTGAATTTTACACTATTTTAGTTTGTGTTGTATATGTACTACCCATGAATTTATTCATTTTGTAATCTAATTTATTTTATGGGTATTTACATCTTCCTTGTATGAACCTTCTTTCATGTGTTGTATGTTTCATATGTTACCAAATCGGTATAGAAACCTTTCACCGTCCTTTTATAGTCCAAGACTTCTTTTATGTTATGTCTTTTAATTTCTTTTCATGAATATTTTCATATGTTATTCTATTTCCTTATTGCTGTAAATTTTATGTCTGTGTGGTGACATACCTATTTCTCTCTCATCAACTCATTTTCAAAATTTTAATGTGACTTTGTTAGGATATCGAATTTCTATAAGATAGCTTTTTAACCCAATTTCAAATCTCTAGGTTAAACTCTACTACTTGATTATGTAGTTTTATGAATATGTCTCAATGAATTCTGATTGTTTTACACTTAATATCCCAATAAATTGGTCATATTTATATTTTTAACAAATAATTATATAATTGATTTATCCATAATCTAAGGATACAATCTTTTTAAGGTATTTCATCTCAATTTACATTCTATTAAGACATCATTGTTCTTATGCACCAATTCACTTTTATATGGTGTATATACTGTACTTTGGAATATTACATCATGAATACATTTATTATGATGATATTATAATGTTTTGATAAAATATTATTCCTCAATTATTTTTATTCAAGCATCTCTCATTAGGATAATAACTCCTTAACTAAAATATTGATTTAATGATTTATTCTTCTAAATCATTCTCATTAATTCCCATGTTTTAAAAATGGTTTTATGGTTTTATTAGTATCAAAATTTATTTTTAAAATTTTAATTCCTTTAAAAGATTCAATGTGGTATGTAACACTTTGATTTAAAAATATCTTTTTTAAATGTTTTAAATGGTTTTTGAAAATGGTTAGATAAATCATTGATTATATCTATATCATCAATTGATATATTGCGATTGCAATGTAGAAATGTTATATTTCCTTTATTCTTGTCTTAAGTGTTAGGAATATGTTATGGTTCATGGGAATTGTTTACATATACATGTCACGACCCGTCCTCGGGGCCCGTGCCGTGACTACCCCAAGCCCGCCTTCCATAGGCCAGGGGCTGGCGACTAGCACCAAAGGCGTAAAATCCCGATAACTGGGAAGGCATTGCCTTTATATAGAAAACAAGCACCACAGAGTACAAGCGGAAGTAAAACACTAAGTACAAAAAGAAGAACTGAAAAGCAAAAAGGGGCCGGAAATACAAGCCCAACTGTAAAGTACAACTCGAAAGGGAAAACAGCGACTGAAAAGTAAAGCTGCTACGCTGAGATGTCCACTGGAAATCCCACCTGAAGGGTGGGTACAGATAGCTCCTCTGCTCCTCGGGTCCCGCCATCCGCTCCGAGTATATCCCGCCCAGTGGTCCACCTCCGGGTACCGCCTCGTCATATAGTCCACCTCCAGGTACCGTCCAGTCCTCGAACACTCGGCCTCTGTCAGCACTGTCCGTCGTCTGCAACCAACACAACGAGATGCGGGCATAGCCCGTGCAGGGGTGAGTATAACGATACTCAGTAGGGACCCCGAGACCCTCAAGGTCTCACTAAACCAACAAGGATAACCACAAGAAGATCACAACAGATAAACTCTACTTAGGTATATGCCCATACATATACCTAAGTTATCAAGCAACCCATCTCAATCATGAGGAAACACAAGGATTGTGAAAACGACGGATAACCACTACTCGGGTATATGCCCATACATATACCAAAGTTAGCAAGTGACCCATCTCAATCATGAAGTAAACACAAGAACAAAAGTTTCAGCTCAAACCAGGATTTTCATTATCGAAACCGTAACTGCTGAAGAGCTCCGTCTCTAGAGTGTACAGTGGTCCTGTCACGACTCCGAGGCTGCCGCTCACTAACCTAGGACTGCTGAGGTACTCCTCCTGTCGAGTACTGCGGGTTTGCGGCCAACTACCGGGCGCTCCGTCCGCTGAGGGTCTGTCGCCAAATATCGGGCGCTACCCAGATAGCCTGCTGAGGTACTCCTCCTGTCGAGTACCGCGGGTCTGCTGCCAACTACCAGGCGCTCCGTCCGCCGTGGGTCTGCCGCCAAATACCGGGCGCTCCGTCCACTGGGCTAGTCGACTCACTCCAAGTCGAGTCGGTCAAGCAGTCGTCAGGTCTCAGCCGGCTACACGGTCTCCGTACTCTGCACGCTCGTCTCCACCGTCGCGGGTCTGTCGCTACAACCAAGCGCACACACTCCGTAGAGTATCGCGGGTCCGCCGCTACAACCAAGCTCTCCACCGCCAAGGGGCTGCTGCTGCATCCAAGCGCACCACCACTGTCAAGTACCACGGGTCCGCTCCACGAGCTACTGGTCGATACTCCAAGTATCACAAGGTCCCGCGAAGAAGTGTCTCAAAGGTCCGTCTCGGCACAGGGGTCTCAACGCAACAGACGGTGCGTCGACCGGACGCCCGGTCTGTGAGTTATTAGCCTTTTCGTCCCAGGGGCCCGGTTGGTTTCGTGAGCGAAACCAATCCCGGCCATATCTCAACTGCACCCCGAACTCCCATAGGGTATACTCAAAGGGACCGTTACTCAACGTAACCACCAACGCCGCTGACGGCTCATCAAGCGAACGTCCTGTCTGAAAGATATCAGCTTTCCCGTTCCAGGGGCCCGGTTGGATTTCGGGAACAATCCAACCCGGCCAAACTCCGACTGCATCCAAAACTCGGGCGGAGTATGTCAAAAGTTCCGTCTCATCAAGAGGAAGTCAACGAAACAGACGGCGCGTCAATCGGACGCCCGGTCTGTGAGTTATTGGCATTTTCGTCTCTGGGGCCCGGTTGGTTTTTAAGAAAAAACCAACCTGACCGTACTCCACCTGCGTCCAAACCTCGGGCGGAGTATGCCAAAAGATCCGATTCACTAAGAGGAACACAACGCGACTGACGGCGCGTCAATCGGACGTTCGTGGCTCAAGATATGAGCGTTTCCGCTCCGAAGGCCCGGTTGGTTTCGTGAACGAACCAACCCGGCCGAACTCAAAGTAACCCGAAACCTTGAGTGCGATATATCGAAACGACCGTCTCGATCCAAGGATCGCGTTGTCGCAGACGGTTCGTCATTCGGAGGTCCGAGGCTCAAGTTATGAGCCAAAAACCAAATCAGGTTCGAAACGGGGGGTCCGGGTCCGGGCCGACCCGGCCCGACCCCCCCCCCCCCCCCCCCGGGGCGGTGCGGCGGCGGCGCGGCGGCCGGCGGCGGCGGCGGAGGACGGCGGCGGCGGGCGGCGCGGCGGTGGCGGCGGAGGACGGCGGCGGCGGGCGGCGCGGCGGAGGCGGCGGCGGCGGGCCGCGGCGGCGGCGGCGGCGGGCCGCGCCGGCGGCGGCGGGCGCCGCACGGGGTGGCAGCACGCGGGGGGGCTTGATTGCCCCCGCTGATTGATCAAGGCGGCACGGCTTTGAGCCGTGCCTTTGCCAAAAAACGGCCCCCGCAAGTGGGGGCCGACTGGACGAACCGGGGGGGCTTTGCCCCCCCCCCCCCCTCCTTTAATTGAACTGCCCCCCTCATTAAGAGGGGGGTTTGAAGAACCGGCCGGGGGTTTAATCCCCCGGTTTTATGACATCCGGCCGGCCCGCTGGCCGGCCGGTTTTTACCAACGGGACCGGAATTTCCGGTCCCGCCCTCGACTTCCGACGCCGGCGGCCCGGCCGCCGGTCTTTCCTTCCGCCGCGGCCCGGAACCGGCCGCGGTCTCCTCGTCCCGCCGCGGCCCGGAACCGGCCGCGGTCTTCGTCGTCCGGCGCGGTGCGACGGCACCGCGCCCCTTTCGCCGTGCCATGAATCCTCCCAACGCGGCGCGATGGCGTCGCGTTCTTGAAGTCTCTCCTCGGCGAAGCGCGACGGCGTTGCGTAAATTAATCGCACGGCAAACCGCGTGGTGCGACGGCACCACGCCACTTTTCTTCCAACGCAAGAATTTAAACAAGAACGTTGGAGGGGGGTTCGGCCGTGTTCGTGCGGTCCCCCCCCCCCCCCCCCTCGCGTTAACAATAATAACGCAACTTAAGAAAAACATGTCACACGTTAATCTTGCTAAAATCACGATCAAGAATAAAAAAAAGAGGAATCCAAAAGAAATTCAACAACCCCTACCTCGGGTTTAAGATTCGAAGAATCGTCTACGTCCCGCGGAAGACGGCGTCGCGGAGGTCGGGTGTCGCGGAAGCCGTTCGTCAAATCCGATGACGAAGGGATGCGTTCGAAGAGACACGACGATGGCGGATCTTCGTTTGCCGACGAAGAAGGTCCGAGGAGGAAGAAGAGGTCCGAAGATACCGGGTCGCCGAGTCGATGATCCTTGACGAAGTGTTATCGTTCTTCGTTGAGGATGAAGACGTTCTTCGTTCTTCGACAGAGCTTGAAGATGAGAAAGCTCTCCAAAGACAAACAAAGAACTCTAAATAAAATAAGGCTACCTCTTATTTTATTAACACAACACAAAACAATTTCAATATTTGAAATTCAAAAAGGGGGTTTAACTCCCTTAATTAAATAAGGGTAACTTAAGCCATTAAAAGAGGGGTTAAGTATGTTGAGAGAAAAAGAAAAGACTTAGGGGTTCGTGTGGGCCCCACCACACTTAATCCTCCCAAGGGAGGTTAAGTGGGTGTGGGTCCCACTTCTAACCTCCTTTGGTAGGTTTTTAAAATAAGTTAAAATAAAATTTGTTTTGCACAAATTTTATTTAACATAACTGAAAAACCCCAAAACGTAACTTTCAACCCGCAACAAACGCAACTCCCGAAAAGGTCTCATTAAGCGAAAATCGGCGCTGCGAGTTCATCGGTGCCCTCGGATTTCAATTCTGAGCACCGGATCAAAAGTTAGGAATTCCCGCTCGTTCGTTCACTGAACGTACCCGAGCCAAACTTCGGAAATTAATTCCGGGCACTCCGGGCCTCGGAATCAGGTGCCGTCTGAAACCGCGCTCTTGTAAAATTCTAAAGAAAATTAAGAAAAAATTTTCCTTGAATTTTACGGGTCTTTACATTACTCCCACCTCAGGGCTTTACGTCCCCGTAAAGCTACATCAAAAACTAGGGAAACAAAAGAGAGTACTGAGCACGCATCTGAGCCTCCCGCTCCCATGTGCTCTCCTTGAGATTCCCGTGCCGCCATCTGTTGCGCACAAGAGGAATCGATCGCCCATGTAGGACCCGCTCCTGGATGACATGGACCTCCTCTGACGTGGCCCGGACCATCTCTGGTCCCACATGAGCTGCAAGATTTCTTCTTTGCCGATAAGAGAAACCTGGTCTCATCCCCTGGATGAACCACATTCTTTGCCTAAAACAGTCAATCCTAACATGGATGATACTAATCCATACCAAGGATGACGTCGTAAGGCCTCAACGCTACTACTAAGAGATCCAACCGTTACTCTCACCTTCAAGGGTTGAGTCACACTGTCGGCATCAGTGTGTGGTAACTGGGTCTCCTCCAGTAGATGTTTCACAAGTGAGGGTCAAGTCAACAGTCAACTGGAACCTCTTAGTAACATCACAAAAGAGGACAGGAAAGAAAACATCACAAAAGTATGCGTCTTTTATTATTGCAGATCATAATACAAGACGCTACATAAAAGCAACATCAACATGGAACTAAAAGTAAAAAAGACGTATCCACTAGTTCCTCCCCTGTCCACCTGCTTTACTGTTGCTCAAGCATTTGTCGCTGCCTCTATCTCGGTGGCTCTCCCAAAGCCTGCGGATCGGGAGTCGGACAGTCACGTGCCAGATGTCCCTTTTCGCGGCATGAGTAACACAACCTGCTCCTTGCACGGCTAACTCTGTTCCCACTCCGGGTGCCCTGCACCACCGGTCCTAAAACCCGAGATCGCCCAACTGATGGTCTGGTCCTCCTGGACCTCTGCATCATCTGTCTACTGCCCACAGATGACTCGGCTTCTGATCGAAAAACACGCGGTAAAGGCAGAATCTTCTGTACACGCTCGGGGTGTAGAGATACTGGCACAAACTCCACCCTGAAGAAGGTCTCGAAGTCTTCCCATGCGAAGTTCATCTCATCGCAGAACTGAAACAAGTGGCTCCACCACCTACCTGCTGCTACCTGAAGGAGGCTGGTAGCAAAGATCACCATGAAGTCTGCCGGCGTCCCCACTAGCCTGAAGACTCTCACCACAGCCTCCAGCCAAAACTCAGCCGCCTGCGGGTCCGTCTCTCCCCGGAACCTGGGTGGCCTCTGGCGCTGGAACTCTTGCAGCGCGCTCAAGCGTCGTGCATCGCCTACTGCTGGTGCCTCCGCTGGTGCCTCAACTGCAAGAGGGCCATGTACCGAAGCCTCGTCGCTCGACAGACTGTCAGCACGCTCATCCCTCCGGGCTCTAGCTGATCGTCTGAGAAAAGACATCCTGAAAGAAACAACGTAACACGATCAAACGATTATACCTGGTGAGCTGACCTGGTTTGAGCTGTTTTAAGGGGAAAAACCTTTGAAAACACACACGCAATCAGTGTTTTCGTGCACAAAGTCGGAAATCAGTTGTCAGGGTCCTGGTGTATGGATACGTCGGCCGCCCGCACCAACACTGGACTCCCTGGACTGAAAACCACACTCGGTACCCTTAACACTATTGCTTCACAGAAATAAAGGTCAGAGTTATAAGTTCTGCGGTAGAACCGAACTCCTCTGATACCAATTTGTCACGACCCGTCCTCGGGGCCCGTTCCGTGACTACCCCAAGCCCGCCTTCCATAGACAGGGGCTGGCGACTAGCACCAAAGGCGTAAAATCCCGATAACTGGGAAGGCATTGCCTTTATATAGAAAACAAGCACCACAGAGTACAAGCGGAAGTAAAACACTAAGTACAAAAAGAAGAACTGAAAAGCAAAAAGGGGCCAGAAATACAAGCCCAACTGTAAAGTACAACTCGAAAGGGAAAACAGCGACTGAAAAGTAAAGCTGCTACGCTGAGATGTCCACTGGAAATCCCACCTGAAGGGTGGGTACAGATAGCTCCTCTGCTCCTCGGGTCCCGCCATCCGCTCCGAGTATATCCCGCCCAGTGGTCCACCTCCGGGTACCGCCTCGTCGTATAGTCCACCTCCAGGTACCGTCCAGTCCTCGAACACTCGGCCTCTGTCAGCACTGTCCGTCGTCTGCAACCAACACAACGAGGTGCGGGCATAGCCCGTGCAGGGGTGAGTATAACGATACTCAGTAGGGACCCCGAGACCCTCAAGGTCTCACTAAACCAACAAGGATAACCACAAGAAGATCACAACAGATAAACTCTACTTAGGTATATGCCCATACATATACCTAAGTTATCAAGCAACCCATCTCAATCATGAGGAAACACAAGGATTGTGAAAACGACGGATAACCACTACTCGGGTATATGCCCATACATATACCAAAGTTAGCAAGTGACCCATCTCAATCATGAAGTAAACACAAGAACAAAAGTTTCAGCTCAAACCAGGATTTTCATTATTGAAACCGTAACTGCTGAAGAACTCCGTCTCTAGAGTGTACAGTGGTCCTGTCACGACTCCGAGGCTGCCGCTCACTAACCTAGGACTGCTGAGGTACTCCTCCTGTCGAGTACTGCGGGTTTGCGGCCAACTACCGGGCGCTCCGTCCGCTGAGGGTCTGTCGCCAAATACCGGGCGCTACCCAGATAGCCTGCTGAGGTACTCCTCCTGTCGAGTACCGCGGGTCTGCTGCCAACTACCAGGCGCTCCGTCCGCCGTGGGTCTGCCGCCAAATACCGGGCGCTCCGTCCACTGGGATAGTCGACTCACTCCAAGTCGAGTCGGTCAAGCAGTCGTCAGGTCTCAGCCGGCTACACGGTCTCCGTACTCTGCACGCTCGTCTCCACCGTCGCGGGTCTGTCGCTACAACCAAGCGCACACACTCCGTAGAGTATCGCGGGTCCGCCGCTACAACCAAGCTCTCCACCGCCAAGGGTCTGCTGCTGCATCCAAGCGCACCACCACTGTCAAGTACCACGGGTCCGCTCCACGATCTACTGGTCGATACTCCAAGTATCACAAGGTCCCGCGAAGAAGTGTCTCAAAGGTCCGTCTCGGCACAGGGGTCTCAACGCAACAGACGGTGCGTCGACCGGACGCCCGGTCTGTGAGTTATTAGCCTTTTCGTCCCAGGGGCCCGGTTGGTTTCGTGAGCGAAACCAATCCCGGCCGTATCTCAACTGCACCCCGAACTCCTATAGGGTATACTCAAAGGGACCGTTACTCAACGTAACCACCAACGCCGCTGACGGCTCGTCAAGCGAACGTCCTGTCTGAAAGATATCAGCTTTCCCGTTCCAGGGGCCCGGTTGGATTTCGGGAACAATCCAACCCGGCCCAACTCCGACTGCATCCAAAACTCGGGCGGAGTATGTCAAAAGTTCCGTCTCATCAAGAGGAAGTCAACGAAACAGACGGCGCGTTAATCGGACGCCCGGTCTGTGAGTTATTGGCATTTTCGTCTCCGGGGCCCGGTTGGTTTTTAAGGAAAAACCAACCCGACCGTACTCCACCTGCGTCCAAACCTCGGGCGGTGTATGCCAAAAGATCCGATTCACTAAGAGGAACACAACGCGACTGACGGCGCGTCAATCGGACGTTCGTGGCTCAAGATATGAGTGTTTCCGCTCCGAAGGCCCGGTTGGTTTCGTGAACGAACCAACCCGGCCGAACTCAAAGTAACCCGAAACCTTGAGTGCGATATATCGAAACGACCGTCTCGATCCAAGGATCGCGTTGTCGCAGACGGTTCGTCATTCGGAGGTCCGAGGCTCAAGTTATGAGCCAAAAACCAAATCAGGTTCGAAACGGGGGGTCCGGGTCCGGGCCGACCCGGCCCGACCCCCCCCCCCCCCCCCCCCGGCGGCGGCGGCGGCGGACGGCGGCGGCGGGCGGCGCGGCGGCGGCGGCGGGCCGCGCTGGCGGCGGCGGGCGCCGCACGGGGTGGCAGCACGCGGGGGGGCTTGATTGCCCCCGCTGATTGATCAAGGCGGCACGGCTTTGAGCCGTGCCTTTGCCAAAAAACGGCCCCCGCAAGTGGGGGCCGGCTGGACGAACCGGGGGGGGCTTTGCCCCCCCCTCCTTTAATTGAACCGCCCCCCTCATTAAGAGGGGGGTTTGAAGAACCGGCCGGGGGTTTAATCCCCCGGTTTTATGACATCCGGCCGGCCCGCTGGCCGGCCGGTTTTTACCAACAGGACCGGAATTTCCGGTCCCTCCCTCGACTTCCGACGCCGGCGGCCCGGCCGCCGGTCTTTCCTTCCGCCGCGGCCCGGAACCGACCGCGGTCTCCTCGTCCCGCCGCGGCCCGGAACCGGCCGCGGTCTTCGTCGTCCGGCGCGGTGCGACGGCACCGCGCCCCTTTCGCCGTGCCATGAATCCTCCCAACGCGGCGCGACGGCGTCGCGTTCTTGAAGTCTATCCTCGGCGAAGCGCGACGGCGTTGCGTAAATTAATCGCACGGCAAACCGCGTGGTGCGACGGCACCACGCCACTTTGCTTCCAACGCAAGAATTTAAACAAGAACGTTGGAGGGGGGTTCGGCCGTGTTCGTGCGGTCCGCCCCCCCCCCCCCCCCCCCCCCCCCCTCGCGTTAACAATAATAACGCAACTTAAGAAAAACATGTCACACGTTAATCTTGCTAAAAGCACGATCAAGAATAAAAAAAAGAGGGATCCAAAAGAAATTCAACAACCCCTACCTCGGGTTTAAGATTCGAAGAATCGTCTACGTCCCGCGGAAGACGGCGTCGCGGAGGTCGGGTGTCGCAGAAGCCGTTCGTCAAATCCGATGACGAAGGGATGCGTTCGAAGAGACACGACGATGGCGGATCTTCGTTTGCCGACGAAGAAGGTCCGAGGAGGAAGAAGAGGTCTGAAGATACCGGGTCGCCGAGTCGATGATCCTTGACGAAGTGTTATCGTTCTTCGTTGAGGATGAAGACGTTCTTCGTTCTTCGACAGAGCTTGAAGATGAGAAAGCTCTCCAAAGACAAACAAAGAACTCTAAATAAAATAAGACTACCTCTTATTTTATTAACACAACACAAAAGAATTTCAATATTTGAAATTCAAAAAGGGGGTTTAACTCCCTTAATTAAATAAGGGTAACTTAAGCCATTAAAAGAGGGGTTAAGTATGTTGAGAGAAAAAGAAAAGACTTAGGGGTTCGTGTGGGCCCCACCACACTTAATCCTCCCAAGGGAGGTTAAGTGGGTGTGGGTCCCACTTCTAACCTCCTTTGGTAGGTTTTTAAAATAAGTTAAAATAAAATTTGTTTTGCACAAATTTTATTTAACTTAACTGAAAAACCCCAAAACGTAACTTTCAACCCGCAACAAACGCAACTCCCGAAAAGGTCTCATTAAGCGAAAATCGGCGCTGCGAGTTCATCGGTGCCCTCGGATTTCAATTCCGAGCACCGGATCAAAAGTTAGGAATTCCCGCTCGTTCGTTCACTGAACGTACCCGAGCCAAACTTCGGAAATTAATTCCGGGCACTCCGGGCCTCGGAATCAGGTGCCGTCTGAAACCGCGCTCTTGTAAAATTCTAAAGAAAATTAAGAAAAAATTTTCCTTGAATTTTACGGGTCTTTACAATACAGGTTGTTCCGTGATAAACATTGTGTGGGTGAGCCCGAGAATGCTCTTCAATTCATTGGGTAACGTGACAGAGGTAAATGTTATTGTTTCTCTGATGATATTGAGGGAATATACAATGATCTATATTCCAACTGTAAATCCCTATGAATCTGTGAAATCTACAATGTATGTATGTTATGGATTCCACAAGTTACATTTATGATTTGCGATTTCTATGTTTTGTTGATAAATCATATGATTTCATGAGGTATTTTAAGGAGCTTATGTGTTTTATGTAATAATAGAATAATGTGTTCTTTAAATATTTTATAACCCTTACTGAGATTTTTATTCTCATCCCATGTTTTGAAATGTTTTTCATAGGACATAAAGAATAATATGGTTAAGGAAGTGATCAAGGAAAAGTCATGATGTCTAAAACATGGAACTAGACATGTTTTTGAAGTGTTTTTATTTTATGAAAATAGAAACTGAGTAGAAGTGTCTAACATGTACTTTTTTAAATGTAATGTAATATTGATGGCCTAATTCTATAGAACTCTAAAACTAAAAAGATCTTCAATGTGAATTCATTAAATAACTCAAGATTATATAATGTTTATGGTTGGGTTGTTATATAAATAATGGGAGAACATGAGACCTAAATCATGATGTAAGGATCATATTGTGGTCACATATTAATTCCAAGTAGTTCGATCATAATAATTGAATCACTATGTAACCCCCCCCCCTATATTTTAATATTTGAATCATTAGGTTAAATAAATAATAAAATTTTTGAAAACATAAGTCCTAGTAGAGTAAATTTTACTCAAAATAAAATAATAACAAATTATTTCATTCAAGAACACTACTTTAAAAATGATTACAAAAAATTTACGTTAAATTAATATAGTAAGAGCCATTAGTAACAAAAGTGAGAATGTTGGGTTGAAAATAATAATAACACGATTAAATCCATATTATTCTCCATCGACCATGAGTCAGATACCTCCAAAAGGAGGATATTATGAATACAAAGAAATGGAAATATAAGGATAGTAATTTTGTGTGAGAGGTCTCCCATTATGTAGAGATCAACATGTTAATAACATTTGGAGGCCATATATATAATAAATAATTATATCCTTTGATTATAGTCATTATATCTTTTTAAGATAAAGGATAATAGTAATGATAATAAAGAAATATAGTCATTGTAATAATGTAGATATTACTATATAGAGATATATTTAATGTAATTTTTATTTAAATTCAATATTATAAAAATCATGTAAAACTTATCATATTCATTAATACAAAATATTTAAAACTATGTAATCTTGTAGACATTAAAGAAGAATATAATTTCTTGAGTAATCTAATAACTCAAATTAAAACTATTTTGAATGTAATAAATTCATTTTTGTGGATTATTAAAAAAATATATAACATAATAATAAATTTAAAAATAAATTTTTTTTATTTAAAATAAATATTATATCAAGATAAATTTTTAGGCAAAAAATTTATGCATCCGCGCATGTTTTCTGAACCAGTCCTTCTACCCATTCATGGAGAAATCTCAACCCATAGGGAGCACTAGCTACGACTACAAATGGTGGTTGTATGGAAAATAAATGATATATGATACTATCCTTGTGTTGGGAGGTATAGAAACCCAAGACTTTTAAGCAAATCATTACATAATTGTAAGTATAAAAAAGCATCTTACTATAAGATAATGATCATAGAGTCTTGTGTCTTGGATGACTATGCATGTATAACTAAAAAACATGGGAGTAAATAAAATATTTTTTTCATCTTCATAAATAGTTCATAACCTCTATTGTGAAAATACATCTTCATAGGACAACCTGGGGATAACATGAAAAAATGGATGAGCTAAAAATACAAGCATGGGAATAATCATAAGAATAATTCTTTAACAGATGGGTGATAAGGCATGACATAATGATATAAAAATGAATGGAACATTGGAATGAAAACATATAAAACATGGGATTATATAAACATGGATTTACTTTAATATGTAAGAAACGTAAAACATGACATTAGAAATATAAAAGTATCATTTCACATAGAGGATTATAAATCATGGTTAACCACCAAGATCATTGCACATGATAGCACGAGTCATGGATAACTGCCTAGAATATTTTACATAACTTTTTATGAGACACAAATTTACCCAATTAATTGGATCCCTATCTAGTCCCACCCATAATAACATGATCATTACTATTCATTCAACATTAATCATACCTAATCACTCAAACATAATCCTAAGGGTTTCCCATGGAAATAATTGGGTATCATAATCATGTCCTAATGAATAATAAATTGGTATATCATAATGGTTTCTATGAAGGAAATGAATTATATCATGCATGGATCATAATATATTATAATTGGAATAGATAAAGATAATTTATATTAACTAGAAGTAATAACATATAAAAATATTATTTAAGAAACGTTAGAATTAAAACATTTTAGTGTTGTTTAAAGAGAATATATAGGATCATTTAAAACATAAAAGGGAATAATCATTTTTATATAAACAGAAAAGAAACAAGATGTTTTTCAGAACAAAATTTTTTTTTATTATAAAAACAATGGTTTCTTTATATATATATTAGGTAGAACGCTTGAAAATAGGATATAATCTAGCATGTTCCCTTAAAACATGCCTTCTTATCGCGAGGAATTGAGGATGGAATAATTTAAAATAAAGTATATAAATGACAAAAAATGAATAATGTAGCTTGAAAAATGATTTTGGATAATATATAAATTATTTTGAATATTTAAATAAAAAATAGATAACTTTATTTGGGTAAAAAAAAGATAGATCAACCTAAAAAAATAAATGGGTAGAATCCCTTATAAAGTTTCGGCACGGTGACAGGTGAATATAGACGAGCTTAATGAGAGATAAATGGAACTCCCATCATTTATATAGGATATGGGAATAATGGTGGAGGTTTGAAAAAAAACTACAATATTATAAAATAAAAATAAAATGTCATAACGTACAGAAAATTCATGAATGAATGTGCAAAATAGAGGATCCCTTACCTTAAGTCCAAAGGAGTTCTTCACATTATCTTAATGTCATGGATAAACAAATTACATTAAATAATTAATATTTCTAGAACCTATTATATATTTAATTGATTTATTAAGACCTTATTAATTTCATTCATGGTCCTTTTAATGGGTGAAGAGGTTCAATTCCATTTTTTGGGGGTGTTTGTTTTCTTTGTTTTCAATATCCATTTACTTATATCTGTGTTTGGATAAACATTTAAGATGATAATGGTTTTCTATAATTGGAGTTGCATGTTATTTATTATCATCTAGAATATTACATGTTTATAAAATTAATTTTGATATTTGGAGTGAAAATGAATCATTATATAAATCGTTAATGATGACCATTTTGGTTAAATAACAGTTTTTTTATCACAAAGAACTCATTTTTCATTATAAATCAATACCATGTGTACAAAAAGATTATAAAAACCATAAATAAGACATAATAAATATATTATGTTCCATTAAGAACATAAACTTGGTTTTATGACCATAATTAATTATGTCAATAGAAATTGAAAAGTCGTCGTCCTTGAATGTGATAAATTAACACATATCCAATGGAATTTTCATTTCTAGTATAAAAGGAGGGTAAATGAGTAATGATGATGAATTATAACATTTAAAATAATATATTTAATTACACATAAGTTACTTAAGTTATCATAACATTATGAGGGATGGAGGTAAAGAATGAAAAAGATATAATGTAACTAGAAATAAATTAAAGGAAATGAAAAAAAGATTTTACCTCTTGAATATATCTTCCTTAAAAGCCTCTTGAAGGGAAAATTTTTCATCATTTGAAGATATCGATGGATGATGAAAATGGGATAGGGTATTTGGGAGATATTTGAGTTGAATTTGTATAAGGAATAAGGCTTTAGAGTAGTGATGAGAGGAGTGAAGTGAATAGGTAAAGAGGTGTGGTATTTGTAGTAGAGGAGAGGAGGGGGTTCCCATTATTTTAATCATTAAATTAATATTTTTTTTATCAAAGATATTTTGGTTTTTAATTCAAGTGAGAAAAACATTAAATATATAACGTGACTTCAATCCAAGGGTGATTATCTCAGAATAACATCAGCCATTACTGAATAAATCATTGATTTATCTTATTTTGTTAATTATTGAATTTAAATATTCATAAAAAAAATTCATGTAATTCTGAAAAAACCAAAAAATTCACCCTAACCATTTATCGATGTTTATAATCCAAAATTTAATTCCATTTTAAGAAAATAATTATATAAATATGGTAAATTTAATATTTAATTAAAACCATACCTTAATTGAAAAATAAAAAATTTAAAATTGAAACAACTTACCAACACATTAAAAAATTAATTAAAGTATTTGAGAAATATCTTATTATCATAAGATATTAAAATAATAATTTATTAATTGATTTTATGAAAATATAAACATTCATTTAATTTATTAAATTAATAATGATATTTTAATTAAATATACACAACATACAGAAATAGAAACACTTTGTTAATAATGTTTAAAAAATGTATGTATTTATACTATGATATAATTATATAATAATTTCACCTATAAAATGTATAAATTCTATTTATAAATTCAATTGGGTGGTTAATATTACATTGGTCGGTTTATTATTCATTAGGGACACATTACTATTCTAGACATCATGTTATTATGTCATCGGTACGTGTTCATTAAATTCTATAGATACCTTTTATTTCACAAATTATTTACTTATAAGGTTTTTATTGTGTTCTATAAGTAATATTTTGTGATTATAATACAATAATAAATCATAAAAATTTAATTACATTGATAAAACATTGGTTCATTATATTCATCCCCCCTTATGAAATTATTCCTTTGAAATTTTATTTTATAAACATAGCAGAGAAGCGATGTGGGTACTTTTCCTTCATCGCTTCCTCTAGTTCCCATGTTTTTTCTTTGTACATATGGTTACACCATAGTACATTGACCAGGTGAGTAGTATTGTTACATATTAGTTCTTCTCTATGATCCAATCTCTTCACTGGATACCCCTCGTAAGAAATATCATTCTCTCACTATACCACCTCTGATGATATGACATGTTAAGGGTCAGGTATGTATTTCCATAAGAGTGATACATGTAATAAATCATGTACTTTAGACATGGGAGGTAAAAGTGCTAGTTGATAGGCCACATCATCAACATGATAAATAATATATGAGGGGTCTATGTACTTGTGACTTAGCTTTCCATTCTTCCCATAACTCATGACCTTATTCCTTGAATATATTTAGAGGAATACCTTGTCTCCAACAGTGAAATAAAGGTGACATCAATGATTGTTTCCACCGCTATTTTTTGAATTTGAGATTCCATGATGTGCTACATAACGTTTTTCACCTTCTCCACCATTTTGTCAACCATTTATGATCCTAGTTTCTTTTACTCACTAACATCATCCTCACACCTTGATGTTATGTACCCTTTCCCATTGATTGCTTCATATCGTGTCATTCAGATACAAGATTGGAAACTATTATTGTAAGAGAATTCGACTAGTGGATGATATTGGAACCATCCTCCTTTAATGTGCATAGAACATGTTATCAACCTATTTTCTAGTGTGTTAATATTTTGATCATATTGGACATTAGATTGAGGATGATAGTCCATTATGTAGTTCAAATCAGTTCTTAGATAATGTTAGAGACTTTTCCAGAACATCGAGGTTAGTCATGGATATTAATCAAATACAATATAAAGTGGTACACCATACATCCTTACAACCTCTTTGATATATATAAATGAATTTTGATCCAATAGTATATCTGTTAATATTTTGATAAAGTGATCTTTTTTTTGTAAGAAAATCCACAATGACCCATAACATTGTTTCCTATAGATATCCTGGGAAGTCCAGTGTCAAAGTCCATGGAAATGTTCTCCGACTTCCATGTTGATGTGGGTAGAGGTTCCATCACCCCCTTATACTTTTTTATTTTATCCTTCACTTATTTACATACTAGGAACTTTGATGTATATTTATTAGTCTTCTTATTCATATTTTATTACAAAAGGTCCTCTCAAAAATCTTGATACATATTTTTGCTCCCTAGGTGAATATATAATGTCAATCTATCTATGTCATTTAAATTTTACTTCTTTACCTATTTATCAGATGGTTCACACAATCGTTACCCAAATATTAAAAATCCTTCCTCATAAATACTGAACTCAAATTATTTCCAATTTCTAATAGCTTCCACCCTTTTTAGAATTTTTACATATTTTCATTGAGCATCCTATATCTTCTCTCTAAGGGAGGGTTGAGAAATTATTTGAGAAATTATTGAACATGTTACTCTCATTATGTTTCCCATGTCTATACTATGAAAATATAATAAGATTGGATCCTTTTCAAGATAATTGATGATGATATTTGATCCTTTTTACTTAGAAAATCTGGTGCCTTGTTTTCATTATCAGTGTGATAGTGGATTGAGCAGTCATAATCCTAAATGATATCTATCCATCTTCAATGATGAATATTAATCTCCTTCTATTTGAATATATATATTAAACTCTTGTGACAATATATATCTCACAGTTTTACACATATAGATAATTCAACCAAAGTTTCAATTTAAAGATCGAAGATGCCAACTCTAGATCATGCATGGGATAGTTTTTCTCATGATTTTTCAATTGTCATAAGTTATATGCTATCACTTTATATTTTTTAATTAGTAAAAATACAAATCCCATTTTTGATGAATTGTTGTACAATACAAATATTTCATTACTTATTAGGAGTTTGAGTGATGGTGCAGTAATGAGACTCTTTTTGAGTTCCTTGAAGCTTTCTTCATATTATTGATTCTAGAAAAATGTCACCCCCTTCTATGTCATCTTTTTAAATGGGTTTTAAAATAGTGAAAATTTCGTCAAAATTTGTCAGTAATACCCAACTGAACCATGGAAGCTATGAATCATCATAACATACGTTGGCATGGGCCACTCATCAATTTCTGTTGTCATGTAAGGGTTTACAGATATCTCTTTACTTGTGATAAAACACCCCAAGAATGATAATTCCACCATAAAAAACACACATTTACTATACTTTTCATATAGTTTCTCCTTTTTAATGTCATTAGAATAGTATTCAAATTCTATTTGTGTTCCTTCGTTCACTTGGAGTATATCATAATATCATCGATAAAGAATACCAAAATTTTGACTAGGTAATCTCTAAATACTTTCTTCATTAAATACTTGGAAATTACTAGAGTATTAGAGAGAATAAAGGGAATCAAAATGAACAAAAATTTTCCATACCTTATTCAATGATAGTCTTGGGAATATCTACCTTCATCACATTTAATTGGTGATATCTCAACTAAAGGTACACCTTAGAGAAATAACTGGCCCCACAAGGATGATTAAACAAGACAACTATCTAAGTCCGGGAATACTTGTTCATTATTGTGATTTTATTGAGATCAAGATATTCAACGAAGTGGTTCGTTGATCCATCCATCTTCATGATGAAGATAATTGTTGCACCCCATGAAAAAGCATTGTCGTGTATAAAACCATTATCCAAATTCTTCTATAACTAATTCTTCATCTCCCTCTATCTATGGGGTACAATCTATAAAGATTCTTTTATATTGTAATACTCCCAATAATATGTTCAATTTATAACTCAAACTCTCAATCAAAAAGAAGAACATGCAATTCATCAAGAAATACATCAGTGCAATCCCTTACAATTGGAATGTATTCGATCATGATTCTCTCCTTTGTATGAATCATTTGAGTAAGATATGTTCTCTCATAAGGAAAAAATATCCTCAATTGAGATGACGATTCTAAATGAGATTCATTATCCTCCTTAAACTAGTTCAATATTCCAGGATTCATTAATAGGTGAAGAGTTATCTACCTTTCTCGAAAGTTGACGTTGGATTTTTATAATGCTATCCAATCCAAGCCCAAGATAACATCATGCTTTACCCATCATATAATGAAAATATTTACTGGGAATCTCATTCCATACAATTTTAATACATAGGATTGATAAAATAATGATGTAATAATTTCCCTATTATTTTTACAAAAAAATAGCAAAACCTTTATATTTTGAGGTGTCGTTTAAATAGATCTACAAAACATGTAATATATGAATGAATGCGTAGAAACAGAATCAAATAGTACATTCTCTATTCATGAATGAATAACCAGTGTACCTATCATAACAGATTTGACTAGCCCAACCTCTATAGTAGTGATAACATCATCCCATCCTTGTTTCATTAGAGTTTGATTATTATTGCCACCGGTAACTTTTGGAATAGGGAAATTGATCACATAATTTCCATTTTCTTTAACATTGAAACACTACACTATTGGATGAAAATTGATCTAAACCTTCCATTTTTCTTGCACATTATTCGGATTCTTCACATCCATTTATCAGTTCATAGCCATATGTCTCATTCTTTAACATTTGATATAATTATTGGTTCTCTTTAGATAGTTCTTTGAATTATTCTTCTCACAATTTTTACATGTTGGATGTTCCATATTATTTCTATTAGATGATTTATTTGTGGATCCACCCATGTTAGATTCCATTTTCCTCTTCTTTCACAAGGCCAATGATTCAAATGAGTGTCTCTGAACTCCATTTCACCCTTCAGGGAACAACAGATAATCTCCTCATAGATATCGTAGTCTAAAATCACCAACACTTCTCCTAGAATCGGCTTTAGTATAATAAAGAAGCTATACACCTTTCATTAGGTGCTCATGAAGATTTCAGAGGCATACCGTGAAATCGTTGTATATTATTCTTCATACGCCCAGATTGACTCATCTTCATTCTGCTTAAGTCTGAGGAACTCTATTTTCCTATTCATATGGAGGGTTTGAGGAATTTGTTTAAACATAATTAATGGAATTCCCCCAATAAATGGAATCAATTTCATTTGGCACATTGTATTCTTGATTAGTTTCCACTACTGATCAGCTTCCCAATCAAAATGATATACTACTAGAAATTCTTTGTCTTATTTAGAGAACTGGAGGACATATAATATCCTTCCAATGTAGTTAATCAACTATTTTGTGTTGAGGGGATCAGAAGATCCACTAAACATGGCTGGCCTTTCCATATGAAATATTCTAATGAAACTTTCTATTTCTTTGGAGTAGGAGGTAGTTACATTTAATTCATGTTATTATTCATAATTTTATCTAGTTGATCATGTATTTTCATAATGTTTTGAGAACCTTATCACACCAAATCAAGCATATCATTAGAGAAATATTCACATTTACTATCACATTGATTTCTGGTACTTGTTCTTCTATTTGATTCTTTTAACTAAGAAAATTATTGTAAAATTATAGGTATTCAATACATATCTAAAATGAAAAAAATGAAACTCTAAACATAAAAGTATAAAATATTAAAGGAAACATATATCCTATCTTTTGTTTCTTTAGGTTTTAATCTAGGATATTCAAGATCTATTTCCTAACATTTTTTCTTATGGTATTCTTTTTTCCCCTTAATAATGGTTCATAATAAGCTTGTGAATTTACAAAATAATATCAACTATGGGTGTAAAATAAGGAGTGAAGAAAGTCATAAAATCATCACCAAATCCCATGCAAGTCTAGATCAAAGCGTTATTTTCAATTTTTACATCTTGTTACATATTTTCCATGACCACATCCACTTCTTCATATCTATACTAGGATTTATTTTCTTGATAAACCACTTACTATATACTTACCACTATTTAGAGATGTTTTCTTATACATAGTCTCATTCCTAATATCCTTACTAATGTTCTTTATTCCTAATATCCAAAAATAACTAGACCCTTCTCTGATATAGACTATAGTTACCATGGCCTTTTAAAGAAATCATTAAATGATTTTAATCATAATAAATCATCATAGTACAAGACAAGGATAGTAAACACTAGTTTCTTGTAAGACTAGGTACATAAAACTAATAAAATGGGACTATATAAAACATTTATTTATTTAATCTTTACAAAGAGGTTATAACATTTTTTGTTCATTTGCCTTAAAGGGATATCATGGTGTTAACATGCACGAAGGGGTGTTTTAAAAGGCTGTGTAATGGAATAAGAATATGAATAATGCATTAGCGCATGGGTGATAAGGCATGACGTAATGATATAAAAAGAATTTGAACAATTGAATAATAACATATAAAACATGGGATAAAATAAACATTGAATCATAGTAATGTGGAAAAAACATAAAACATAAATTTATCATGTGTCAAGGATCATTTCACATCGAGTCTCATAATTCAAGGTTAACTAGAAAGACCATTTCACATGGTAGCATGAGTAATGGAAAATTGCCAAGACTGTTGAAAATAACATCACATAATAGTCAAAATTACCCAATGAATTAGGGTTCAATCTAGGCATGCCAATTATAACATTTCTATGAATATGATTTCCAATTAATGAATCATGCATTATCATTACTAATTAAACATAAGGGTCTACCATTGAAAGAATTGGGGATCATAATCATGTCATAATGAAAAAAATAGTTGTATCCTAAAAGTTTCCATGAATTAAAGGAATTATTTCATGAATGGAGAATAATGTGGATGAATAGACATATATCGTGATACGTGATGTCCATTTGATGTAATAACTTGTGAAAATATTATTTAAGAAACATTTTAAATAGAACATCATAGTGTGGTTTATCGAAAATATCAAGGGTCATTTATAACATAGAATGGAATCATATCTTATATAAACCCATAAGTGAGCCAAGAGGAATTAATAATAAAAATATTTTTTTTACAAAAATAATGTTTTCTTTAAACAGATTAGTTAACACACATGAAAATGTGTAGGAATTCCCTAACATCCCTCAAAACAGGCTTACCTATCAAAAATAATTGAGGAGGGAATAATTTAAAAATGTGAATATCCCAAAAAGAGGATAATGATTGGATCCTGATAAATGGTTTCATAAAATATAATAATATTCTATAATTTGTTTAGGAAAATTATATAACATCATATGGGTAAAAATATTGATATAGTCACCTAAAGGAATAAGGGATGTTCGAGTAGAATCCCTTACGAAGCTTCATCATGGTAATGAGTGAACATAGAAGATGTTAATGAGAGGAAAATGGATCTATCATCATTTTTATATCACAAGGTCATTATGGGGGAGGTTTAAAAATATACCAAATAATAAGGAATTAAAAATAAAAGGTTATAACATATAGGGGATTCTTGAATGAAAGTGATAAAGAGAGGATCCCATACCTTAAGTTTGATGGTGTTCTTCACTTGATCTTAATTTCCGAGAAAATAAAATTTCATTAATTAATTAAAATTTCCAAAAACTATTCTAAATTTAATTAATTTATTAATTCCTTATTAAGTTCATCCGTGTCCCTTTTAATCCGTTTTGAGGTTCAATTTCATTTTTTCGGAGCATTTGTTTCCTTGGATTGCAAAATCAGTTTACTTATACTCATGTATATAACAATATGAAATATAAGAATGGTTTTATTGAATTGGAAATATATTTTATTAATTAAAATCTATAATATTTCATGGTTATAAAATTAATTTGGTTATTTTTAGTGAAGATGAATCATTATATAAAACATAGATGGTAATTGTTTTGTTAAATTTGTGGTTTTTGATCCCAATGAAATCATTTTTCATTATAAATAAATACCATGTGAAAAAAAATATTCCAGAACTTTAAATAAGACATAATACATATTTTATAGACTAGTTTAAACATAATATTATATTATGTTAGGAATTGAAGATGGTAATAGAAATTGAAAACCCATCATCCTTGAATGTGATAAATCTAAACATCTCAGATCATGTGTTCATTTCTAGTTTAACAGGAGGGGAAAAGTGAAATGATTATTAATTATTCGATTATCATAAAAACTTATAGTACATATATGGTACTGGAGTTATAAAAACATTTGGACGAAAGGAGGCGAGAAAGGAAAAAGAAATTAAGGAACATGAATTAAAATAAATAAAATGAAATGAGTAATATTCCCCTTGCATATATCTTCATTAAGAGCATCATTATCTTAGAGATTTTTGTCATTTGAAGAGACTGTGGACTATTGGACGTGTTATATAGGCTTAAGGAGATATTTGATTATAATTTGGACTAGGCACAAGTTTTGAGAGGATTTAAGGGCGGAGGTAATGTGGGGATATATTTATAGTGGAAGAAAGGGGTGTTTCCAATAATTTTAATCATTAGTTTAATATTTTAGCTCAAGCCTATAAATATGATTTATTTTTCTAAAAAAAGTATATAGTGAATTTGATTTATAACTAAAGGTTATTACCTCAGTTAAACAACATCCATGACTCAATAAATCATTTATTTATCTTATTTTGTAAATTATTGTATATCAATATTCATAATAAAATCATGTATTCCTGATGAATACCAAAAAATAACCCTAAATATTTTTTTACATATAGAATCCAAAAATGAAGTCCATTTTATGAACATTATTTTCTATATATGGGTAATTTAATTTAAATTTAAAATTATAATTTACTTTAACAATATTAATTTTTTTTAAAAAATGCATTTCAAACTCATTGATAAATTTATTAAGGTCTTAGAGAATTATCATATGATCATTGAAAATCAAAATAATAATTTATGAATAAATTTAATGAAGAAAATTACATTTAATTAAAATAATTAATCATAATATTGTAATTAAATATACAGGACTTACAAAAATAACAACACTTTTCTAATAATTTTCAAAATATTTATTTATGTATACTATGATATATTTATATCATCGTGTCACTTATAAGATGGATAAATTTTATTTATACATTCATTTTTGAGGTTACTATTACATTGGAGGGTTTACTATTCATATGGGTCATATTAATTTTCCAAATTTCAAGTTACTATTTTATCATTATGTGTTCCCTAACTTCTAGAGATACCTTTTTTCACTCATTAATTACTGATAAGGTTTGTATTGTGTTCTATAATTATGATTATGTGATTATACTATAATTCATCGTATTAAAAATTGAATTCCATTGATTAAACAATCAGTCATTATAGGAGGTGTTCACATATATTATGTGGCTAAAAATATACACGTACAAGTGTCCAGTAATTACTTTTGAAGTGAAGAATTCATCATTATGTTTTATTAGAGAACACAAAACTGAATTTTTTTGTGGGATACATAATGCCGTTAATATTCACCTTATTAAAAATAGTTGACTATATCACTTCCATTAAATAAGTTGAACAACCTCCATAAAATATACCATTATTCCTAATATTTCAAGTGGTCATCTCCAAATCATCGGTGTCTCCCACATTACATACATGCTCCATTACCGTCGATAAATATCATTAATCATTTTACACAACACAATAATTCCAGAAACTGATACCTAATAACAGTGTGCTACCCTCGATAATCTATCTTACGCAAAAAATGAAACACTTAGAACTATTTCATAGGTCCTCAACAAAAAAACCACAAACCTAGTGATAGTCCAAGATTTTTCATGAATATTGGCCACATAGTACATGTAAAATTCACATGCATCATTATATGTTCATCAAAATTTTAATTGGTCACTTTAATTTTTTACAAAAAATCAATTCACTTCCAAATACTCATTTCATCATGACATGAGTGCGTGAAATAAGAGTATTAAATACCTCATTGGGATCCAATGTTTGTAGATATTCTTATTTTAGTGGTATCTACGCTAGAAATCATGATCAACATTTTCTATTATGTATACAAACCCATATACATGTATAAATATATGAGTCCAATCACATATGAAATTCCCCTCATAACCCAAATGAGAAGCACTAACCCATGCCTAGCCTTTCCTCATTTTCACTCTCTTATCCCCTTAGTTTAATCATATAACTCAAGAATATAGACGTCCAATACCTTCACATGGTATGACATCCCTGAATAGGTATAATCCTCGTCTTGTTTTCTAGCAATATGAATGGTATTTTAAATTAATTTTCAATAAATTATAGTAATTACATTAAAATTTATTATGTTTAAGTAAGGATATTTTAAAAATTTATATACTTTTTATATTGAACTTATTTAAGGGTGTGTGTATATTTATATATTTTATTCATATTACATGACTATTTATTTTAAGACCCAAAATCATGTAAGGATATCATTTAAAATTATATCCATATAAGAGAAATTTATTAATTTTTTGTTTCAAAAAATTTTCACCATTAAAAAAATAAAAATTATGTCAGGTATGGATATATATATATATCCATATATAATCATCTATTTTTTATATTTTAATTGAACATAATAGAATTATTTCATGTGATTTATTCCAAGAAGAGAACGTTATTTATTCAGTTAATGTGAAATTTATACGTATATGGTTTATCATTTTATGTTATTTTAATGTTAAGTGGTTTTCAATGATATATTTTATGCATGATTTCTTTATTAATTCACATGAATTTCATTCATGAAGATATTTATGGACATGTACAAATGATTTTCATAAACATTTCATGCATGTATATTCATGTATATATATATATATATATATATATAATATTTTTCCATGTTTTCAAAAGTGAAAAAATCCAATCATATGTATATAAGGTATAATTAATATTATCTTTTAATTAAATAAAGAAATTGGACTTTGTAAACATGATAGGGATCTGTAGAGTGAATGAATCTTTCTAAATGATTATTCCCTCGATAGACATCACTTCTCAAAGTGGCCCCATGGTTTTTTTGTAGTCTTTCCTAATAGTCATTCAAAACCCATTGGAATATTTTATTTAGAAAACAATTATAAAACTTTTTTTCATGGATACTAATTTTTATAAAATTTCTTCCAAAATAATGTCTTCAAAGATAATAATATTTTTAAATTTTTAATATATTTTGAAAATGTTTTTTTAAAATTATTTTTCAATGTCATATTTATTTTTATTTGTAATTATATTTAGAAAAAAACATATCCAATATTATATGTGTTTTGAAAGGATTTTTTATAATATTAAAATATATATTTCCTAAAGACACCAAAAATTATAGTTCTTGAAATGTAAATATGTCAAATATTTGTTTTTAAATAAATTTAATTTTTTTCAATTAAATTTTAAATAAAATTATTTTTAAAACTGTTTTTCACTGGCTATCAACAACACCATAAAAAATTTATTCTCACATATTTTCTATAAAGAATTCATGATCATTTAAATTTTTCAAGTAGATTTTCACCAATAAGGATATATCATGAGCAATGTAAAATAGATGCCTATTTATTTATTGGTATCATATGAATGGATTAGATAACATCAATGATTAGGAAATATTAGTATAAAATAGTTTTAAAACACCTATTTTTAGGAAAAACCTAAATACATACCTTTGTAATTAAAAACGTCCCTAAAATGGAAGGATAATGATCATAATGATCTATTCTCTCTCTTTTGTTGGATTTAATTTCAAGATTAATATTGAAGGCATGCAACCCAAATTTCTTAAAGGTCTTCATTTTTAACGATTTTTTTGTATTAATCTTTCTTTTAAGGGTTGAAGGAGAACCCTTACATAGAAAATAGGAATCATTACATTATAGGACCCAAAGGCCTTAGAGGAATTCATCCCAGACAATGAGTACTTGAAACTAACTCTCCAAAACATCTACATTATGATTAGCTCTCCACGATCCCATGGTGGATTTCCTAGATTTCATGTTCAGAGACTCATATGCCTAAAACCGATTGAAATTTCCATACCCTCTCATTCTTCCAAATCTGGTAGCTCTATTCTGGTGAATGTGCCAGCTCTAAATCCACTTCTGGTGCTTCTAATTGTAAAAAATGTTTGGTTTTCTTATGTACATCATGGTGGACCGAAGTACTACAGGTATTCGGAAGTAACTGTCGTGGTCTGAAAGCCTTAATGTGGCCTAAAATTCATATTGAACTGATGTCCTATGTGACCCGAAGGTTGAAAGGGCTGTAAGACCAATCTAGTGTACCAAATTTGAATTGTTTCAGCTACTATAGTACCAAAGAGTTCATACTATAGTAATGCTAAAGTACCCAGGAAATATTCTTCCACCCAGATTCGATCCTGGGACTCGTTGATGCAGTTGAAGAATCCTTACCAACTGGGTTGAGGCTAATGTGCATCTTGAATCCATGATCAGATGACTTCAAAACCTTTTCAATATCCAAGTAACAAGATACAAAACTCTATGAGATAACCAATACATCATCAATTCCACATTTATTTCAAGGATCATGGTTTTCATAAAACCTAATATTTTATTATCATCATTCTAAATATTCTAGTCATTAATGGTATTTCTAGTGTTTTTATTTGAAGATTTCACCCTAAATGTGGATGATAATGCACTCATCCATTTTGAGGTAGTAACATATGTGGGTGACCTCTGTATCACACATAAGTCTCAAATCCTAAATTTTGTTATCATCGTATGTACTCAAGAGGAATTTTTTTTCCTTATAAGAATACACAATAAAATGATTTTATATAAATCTTTTTTACATGAATTTTCCAAAAAAAATTGTAGAAATTAAATCATTTTTTATTTAGTATGTATTTTTTAATAAATTTTATTTAAATACAAATAGTTTCATCTATAATGAATAAACAGTTGATTTAAAAAAAGCTCGGAGCTACCAATAGTAATCATGCACCCTTTCTCTCCATGAACGAAACCAACATTAAAGTAACTATAAAAGTGATAGAGATCCACCATATCAGTGCATCAGAATCGAGAATTATAATTTTAAAGAATTATTAGGATGAAAATCCATTTAATGGGCTAGAATATGACAACCCACTATATTTAGGTGTTTATTTTTTGGATAAATAAAGGAGACATTTCATTATAAATACGATCTTATTAGAGTAAATTTTATCAAAATCTGATACATACTGATGTTTTGATAGAAGAACACTTATTTATAATGAATTAAAAATAATTATTATGAAAGTAATCTAGTAAGATCCATCCCTAGAAAAAAAAACTTATGTATGAGATGAAAAATGGAACAACATGATTATAACCATATTCATCTGGATCCTCCATGAGTATGATCCCTCCAAAAATAGCAGGTGTCGAAATATAACATTTATTAATGATGAGGACCATCATTATAAGTGAGATGTTTTAAATCATGTGTATATCCCCTTGTTATATTTTTTGTCTGTATGCAATATATAGAATAAATAATTCATCCATTGGATTATAGACTTTTTATCCTTTTCAAATAAATGATAATATTAATAATAATAAAAATTTAGTCATTGTATTATATTATTTATTCCTATATATAGATATAAATGATGAACTTTAAAATAAAATTCTAAAATATTTAAATAATTTACGATGTATCATATGCTTCAATAATAAATTAGTAAATATAAGTAATCATGTGGAATTTTAAGAATAATAAATTATTTAATAAACTAATAACACTAAAGGAAAACTTTTGGAATGTAATAAATTTATTATTGATAAATATTTATTAAAGAGTTTAAAAAATAATAAATAATAAATTATATGAATATATTTTACAAAAAAAATTATTAGAAGAGAATAATTTTTTGTTGGAAACTACAACAATTTATCCATCCCAGAATGGGGTTTGTCCAAACATTCAACCTATTTTGGTAAAAAGATAAGCCTATTGGGAGGTATGAAAAATAAGATCCAAGTAGGTGGTATGGGAAATATATTTTACTTTCATATAGGAATGGGTTTGGAAAATATCCTTTCCATGTATAGTGGGTGCTCAGATAGATTATTTATTCCCCATCATACATGAATAGGTATCCATTTTTCAATTTTGGTTGTGGGAAATCAGCATTTAGTTTTGTTGGGAGCACTAAAAATTGACATTTTTTAATGTTTGATTAAAAATATAGTTATTTTTCACTATTTTATATATGGTATATTATACCATGTTGGATCAATAAATAAAATTTTGGCTATCAAATCTCCCTTCAGCCTTCATCTTACTCACATTCATCTCTTAATCATCGTCTTCTCCTCCAGGCCATGCCAGTGCCATCACCCTCGATGAATCTCTTGGTTCTTCTATCACCACCAAAATACACTATAATGGAATACCTACATAAAATATTCTACTCTTTATGACCTATTATTGGTGAATATTGTGTCCTAGAAATTCCATATACAAGAATAGGATAATTCAATTAACATGGAAATGAAACAAACAAAACCATGAAATATTATTTGAAGTATATTTTCAAAGGGGAGAAACCATGAATGACGAATTGATCATGTAAAGTAGAAATCTCTTCATGGACCACCTCTCTACATGGTTTTCTACTTCATTGTGATGTACCCCAACAATTAAATTGTTCAATTGATGAGGTGGTAATGCTAGTGACTACAAATAAAACAATGTTGTTTTTGGGGTCGGGGGTTATTTCCACCCCATAAAAATAAAAAGTTCATGGGATGAGGTGGTACCACTAGCACCCATGAATAAAAACAAATTTCATTAAGCTTAGTGGTGTTAATATCCTCCTTGGAAAATAATTCCCCCTTAATGAACAACCGGTCCCTACTAACTAATTGACTCATGTTTTGGGGAACCATTCTTGTGCTCCAAAAAAGATTATCTGAAACCTGCCATGGAAAACTATCCTTTCCATGGTCTAGTAACTCCATTAATATATTAAAATACCCCAAGGGTAACCAAATAAAAAATTAGTAGACCAAACAGATGACAACTATACGATACGAGTGATGAGGATACATAAAAAACAATTGCCTCTAAGAAAATTCCAAAATGACAAAAATCATCTGAAAACCAATATGAATGAAAAAATAAATCACCAAGCTACATTGGAAGTCAAAAAACCTCTATCGACACTATTCCATTGGAAATAAATGGATGGCCCCTCTAATGACAAGAATCCTGCATTGATAAACACTATGCAAGTGGAACCCTTCCCCATGTGGAAAATTACTACATGGGAGTAACTCAAGCTAGCATAACACGATTCTACATGTGAAAAAGTCATCACACATATCAAAATTCTATATTGGAGGAACCCTAGACTATGATTCATAGGGATATCTGGTTTGTAACCAAACTTGCATAGAAATAATCTATATTAAGAGAACCCTATCCATCCTAAAAAATTTCTATATTTAATGGGGTCTCCTAGGGTGTTCTACTTTCTATCTCCCATAACTCCCTTCTGTTGTTCGATAAGAACCCCATGTTAGCCCCTCCATGAACTAGTATAATATATTCAAGACAAGGCCTTTTCAAAATCCACCTGACATGTACGTCCAGATCATCGTGCACAACATCATGTCATCCTGGGTATACATACTGATGGTAAGTGGGGTCATGTGTGTAACCCTCTCAATAAGGTGGATCCCTAGAATGTTTTTAGGTTTACTTTCCCATAGTAATGGGAGTTCTGAACAATTGGTTCTCAAATTGACCTCCATATTCTGGGTGGGGATAACGAGGATCACTTTAGACTTTCCCTTTGATAGGGACTGAGATACTCCCCCTAAAACAAATTTTAGAGCATACCGCCATTAGTTTTTCCCTAGAATTTCGTGCATGAGGTAGAACTCTTTCTCTTATACACCTCTTCGTGGAACATACCAACTAGATCACCAAATGTGACAATCCTGGTAACTAATAAAAATAAAATAATAAAAGAATCAAATCCCTCCCCTTATCCCTTCGAGATTTGGCACCGCATCTATCAACAGAAAATCTAGAATAGTATATCTTTAGATAAACTATATCCTCTTGTTTCTCACACCAATCATGACTTATGTGGGGTTAGAGGTTAGTATAGAACATGATATTTGTATTATCCCAAAAAACAATTGCGAATTATTGGAGTGTAATCCCTAATCATGTCCACTTAATTAGGCCTCTAATTAGTGTATAAGCCCCAACCTGCAAAACATTGTGGGAATTGGTTCCCAAATAACTGGGATACATATAAATACTCCTTGAGGACTAATAAGAGCTCCCAAACTCACCCTAATCTACTTTGGGCTACATTCCTAGTAAGTTCATGACCATATGGGAAATTAAATCCCTTCAAGGATTCATTGAAATCTGTCCCACATTATCCTTGATGAGGTATCTTCCACCTCGACATTCTCACCGCATGATGTTAATCAAACATGGATTGGTCTTTATTTCACATCATTTAAAGGTGACGTTTCATATCTATTGTCACCAAACAACATTGTTTCTAATTACTAACATGATGTTGCATAAGAAGCCTCAAATATGGGTTCTATCCCAACATCAAGGCCACATCCTTCCCCGCTATTTGATGGTAAACTCCCGAGCACCTCAAAAGTTGAATAAAACTAGTTATTTCCTAATAAAAACCAAATAATCTCAAATATATTCTATAAAAGTGTAAAATTTATGGGGAAACTCAGATACATATTGGTCCCTCTATTGATGGGGAACCACAGATACATACAAATGATTCCTAAATCATGCTTAGTTAGGATCAATCGTTACCTCAACGGGATGCACATATACAGAAATGGTAATAAGAAAATTATTCATGAAATTATATTAAATCTATAAGATTCTCCCATAATTGGTAATAATTCCCTACAAAAAGGGTGTGATGAGATAGAGTTCCCATCCTCTCAAAAAATGACATTTATTAGGTGGTGTTGGCCAGGTTACCCAATTAACTCCTACCTTTGTAAAATAGGTCCATGATCCATCATATAAATTAGAGTCATTGGGAGTTTCTAGGTCCATTAACAAACCCATTATATACTATTTGAATATGTTGTACCCAATGTCCATGATTGCACATATTTCAACCACATAGAATAAACAGTTGGGTTATTGTGGTTTTCATTAGAAACCAAATGGTGAAGCTAGAATTAATTTTTAACCAAGGTGGAAGTGTTACCCCAGGTCATTCCCCATTCCCATTTTAAAATAGAAGAGGGGCATAAATTAACGTTATTTACAAATGTTGTCATGATATGATACTTCAACGAGGGATTTTTTTCTATATTTTTGACATATATTCCAGGATCATTTTAATAGATATCTCTTCAATCTAATATATTATCAAAAAAAATTCAAAGTCACACACACCATCAACTACGCTATCTAGGTCATCCAAAAAAGAGAGGATGACATCGCCCCAACATAATCAACACTGGGTGTCAAATTAAATGGTTCAAGAGCACCATCACTATGCTACTATCCATACCCCTCGCCTTTCTCATCAGGGTCTCTACTCCATGAATCCATGAAATCCATATTTTATATGACAGTTGGAGGCCTAAAACCAAATGAACTCTATATCCCTGTCAAACTATTTTGAGATATTATCCTAAGAATGCGAAAAATATAACCTTTCATACCTTATGGTTGTTGATAAAGTGGTATCCAACGACTTAATACTAGAAGAATAGGGGTACCTATCACGAGATCTACATTAAATATTCACCATCAACATTGTGTGACCCATCATCCTATACATGTAGAGGATACAACCCTAAGGGCCCCATCCAAAATCATGCAGACCCAGGTCCCTAAGATGTCTCGTGGAGGGTGACATGAAAACAACTAGGAACATTCCATTATCATCATTTCTTATAAAGAAGATTCACATGTAAATAATATGGTAACCTATGAGTAGATATATATGAATGCTCTCCCTTATGAATCCCATCATTAAAATATGTCGGTAAACCATGAGGATGCAAAAAAACCTACTTGATCACATCAATCCTATCACCCAAATACCACCAGAAATTAAAAGCAGACTTATATTCCATCCCACCCTTATGATTATTTTTCTTTATAATATGATGTAAAACCATGATCTAGTAAAAATTATTACTCATTTCTATCATGTTTTTTTGTAAAAATAAATCAAAAAATAATTATTATGTGAAAATTCCCGCTACTAGTCACTAAGACAACCATGAAAACAGGGTGTAAAATTATAGGTAGACACATATCCCAGCTAACACAATTTCAATACATCAGTCAATTTATATGGAAAATGAGAAATTACAAATAAATTCTAACAATTTTTATGACCATCAGTCATATAAGAAAGTAACCAATGAGGAGATGTGAATTCCTATTCATCCATATCACACCCACTATCATAATAAGTTGGAAAACAAACAAAAGAAGAGGAAATTTCCTTCTAATTCATATCAAAACAATCAATTAGATTCAAATGAAACCAATGAAAAATCACAAATTCATGCACTTCCATATTAATAATTATATTCCAATAAGACCATAATTTAATAAAATAGATGGTGTGTCCCATTTTAAAATCAGTTGAATAACCATATCTCTTCCCATGCATGAGATAACTGTCATCACCTACAGGCTTGAAATTTAGGACCTATGTAGATACATACTTCAACTCTAAAATTAAAATGGGAATATATTCCCATTCAAATAAATTAAATCACTAAACACATCTTATCAATGATGGAGGATCAAATATCAAATCCTGACCATATCCAACATGCCTTCAAATATGAACCATGTTCACAACAATAGAATGACATTGGTCTGAAAACCCTACAACCCCTACTATGGAGAGTCATCCATAGAATAAGTTGGTCTCCCAGGCGTTGAAATGCATCCTTATTGCAATCTAGGATGGTTTTTTGTAATATTTATCAATAAATGGGTGATAGGATCCCACAAAAATACTCATTCAATCTAGGGGATATCATCCCACTTCAATGTCCTCTCTAGGGATGGAATGTGTCTCTTCCATGAATCCGGAAGATCACCAGAGTATCCTAGTATAACCACATGAGCTACATGAAAATTAACCCTTATATAAAGGATGTCATGAACAGTAATAATCCTAGTCACCGGTAATAGAGAACCTAAAAATAAATCATGCCCAAGGTAATTGGAGAGTAAATAAAATATTTGTGACCTAACTTTACTGGATGCTAGAGATCTTGAATATATAAAATATCTATCAATGGTTTTTCAATATTCATTAATTTAATTAAAACATTAAAGTTCTGTTAGCAAAATTTATGAATTTCATCCTTGAAAAATTGTTACCAGCTTCTCTAGAGGCCCCCTAGGGCATATACAATGATGTTTACTTCATGTGGTGAAATTGATCATTCATGAGATATTATATCCTAATGAGAATCCTGGTACCCCCTCCTCGTTTCCATACAATAAAATAGAATTATGGTCCTCCCATTTATATCATCCTCCCTAAAGGTCCTCTATATGTTATATGGTGCAAAAATTCCCCTACATTCATATATCGTGCAATGATAGTAGTCCTCACCATGACGGTATTCTCAAAAAATATAATTTATGCATACATATTTCATAAATAATGTCCTCCCCTTTCCTAAATCCAAGAAAAATATCTTTCTTAAGGTATATTCTATGTAAATTATATATGTATTCAGATATTGAGCGATGATGGTAGCTGATTCCATGATGACATTCGCTACGAAAGTCCTCTATGAAGTGAAAGTCTATTTTAGTGAAGTGGTCCTACCTTGCTGTTGTTTCCCTTGAATGTCCTCCCTTGGGTATATTATATATATGGACTACATGAAGTTGGATATCAGGTATTATTGTAGTCTACTCCATGATGTCATTTTCTTTGAAGGTCCTCCCAGGAAGAATATATCATGTTGACAAGAAGGTCTTCCCCTTTTCAATTCAAATGCATGAATTCCCTCATATTATAAGTCACTTGTAAATATATGGATTGAAATTCTAGATACCCTATCTATGATAAGTGAAATCATATACCATCCAGGATATGGCTCGAGGAAACTCTCGGACTCCAAGACACCTCTAATCCTCTTCCATAACAACAAGACCCCTACTTGTCAAGCTACTTGTGAACAAATAGTTAGGAAGTGTCTATGTTGGGATGAAAAAATGAGGAATATCTATCCAAATAATAAAATTAAATCTTCCACATGATAATCCAATTGTCTAGGGTTTACATACCAATTATGTTTGGGCCCTTAACCACTTCTTAACTCGACCATCCAAATGAATTGAGAGAATAATCCATAAACAATATTCGATTGATTATCTAGAAAACTATACACCTCTTAAAAGAATAATTCTCTCCATATTATGTGTATATATAATATTTCCATATATTTGGATAACCTCTTTATCAAATATACATGGAAGCGCTTTTGTCTCCACTGTGACCACAATCAGGGAAGTGGCAGAAGGATCCGCTACTAATTGGCCTCCAGGAATTGCATATGTTGCATTTTCAAATTTATGATGCCCCACCTAGTGTACACATATTAAAATTGGGGAAACAAGGATATATTTTCAGATCATCTAATTCGTAGTAGATCCCATTATATAAGATATCTTGTAATTTCATTATTCTGAGAAAGCTATTAAGCAAATCCCCTTCATAAGAAAAATGAAAGTCTCAATAAGAAGGGGCCTCGAATAAGTATTAAAATAATTATTCACAATAATAGAAATCCTTCAAAAATACCATGATCTAGGAAAATTTTAACATATCGAAATCTTCTCACCTAAGGGTATCCCATCATCAAGGGATGTTAATGTCTTTATAAAGCGGCTCGCATGTAGAATTTATATCATATCAAGGTTATTCTTGAATAAGAATGTGTTAGATAAATAATGCGGTGGAAATAGTTGTACCAATAATAATAAAGGAACATCCCAAGCCCATATGGAAGGGAGAATCTTTACGATAAATATTCTCAATTAAGACCAAAAAATTCATCTTAGAGCACAACAATAAGAGAGAAAGAGAAACCCTGACCCGTAGGGATAGTGGAATTTTTTTCTCAACCATCTCCTCATCAAAAATCAGTATTTCCCCATTTCAAGAGGATGAAAATTCGATATCCCTTATAGTTATAAATTAATCAAGGCTGATTACACCCAAAAGGGAGGTTTACTACTAGTTTCCATATAGGTTACCTCTGATTCACTCTTTACCAAGAAGCCTGACGAGGTTCAAAGTAGGGAAGGGAGAATTCTAGTTGAAGGTGAAAAAACCGTCCTATAATTTAGAAGCTTGTAGGATACCTAAAATTCGTTATGAATTAGTGAACATAATAGATTTAATTCCTATATATGACACCTAAAATAAAAAAAAATTTGAGTATCCTGGAGTGTGTGGTTCCTTATGGAATTTGATCCATAGAAAAAATGATTGTGTGCATACTTGGAACCACTAAATCATCCAAAATATAGGTTCTTCATTTATCATTCATGAAATACCTCCCCATAGAATCTATACCATAGATATGAACAATGTAAAATTCCCATCCAACCATCCCCTTACTCTGATTGAAAAATATCTTCCTACACTCGAAGAGATATTTTCTCCGAAAAAAGAAGAAATGAACGATTTTATTTGAATCAAAACTGTGTTTTTCCATGGTTTCATTTCTACTGAATTTACTCCCCAGAAAGAGCCTCAACATACACATCCTACTAGTGTAACTAAACAAAACTTGTTTATTTTTTGATCTAATGTTGGGACATCACATCTACCCAACTCAGGGCCCAGACCATTGGTTTACCATGACCCAATTGATAGTGGATGTCAATACCTAAACCCAGTAAGGAAACAACTTAAGTAGGTTTAGATAAATCCTATAATGATATCATTAATTGGATATCTGTCTAAAATAATTTAAAAGATTTCATTATAATGGAAGAACTATAATATCAAATCCATCCCATTTCTGAACCTTTCCAATATCTTATTCAACTGATAACTAAAGGTATTATTGACACCATTGAGGAATTAAAATATTGATTGAAGTCATAGATGGGCTGTCTTAACTTCTACAGCAAGAAAAAAACCATATCTTGACTGGGTGAGTGACATCCTACCACCAAAAAATATTTGGAGTCATATGTTTCTAAAATTCAATGGATCTAGTGACCCAAAACAAAACCCGGTGCTCTATTATTTTCATTTTGATCCAATGATGGGAACTCCTAATCAACAAGAAATAGTGAAACTCATATTATTCATAAAAACCTAGAATGGGTCAACCTTCGTATAGTATACTAGTTTTCCAGCTCTGTTAATCACAATACAGAAGGATCTCGATTCAAAAACTTTCATTCTATTTATCTTAACAATGAAAAAGACAACAATTACCGACCACATTAATTTCAACAAGGGTTAAAATTAGAGAATCTATGATTTCATCTCTAGATGGAAAGGGATGACCTACCCCCTAAATATATAGCTTTCCTAGGATCATATACCTACACTATACCTTAATAACATTCAAGATGAGATATGAATGCCTCTTTCCCTTGTTAAATATATAGCTATGAGTCTATATATCTCATCAATTTACCAATAATGCAAAGACTAAATTCAATAGAGAATGAACAAGTTTGGAGTAACTCCACCAGTCACGTGGAAAATAGTAGGGAAAGTAGAGGAAACATACATCACACTTATGGCACCCTAGAAGACTACTCCATATCCAAAACAAGCACCATATCTTACATAACCACCTATATGTCAAAAAAATCCTGACCTCATTAATAATAGGGGAGGGTCAGAGATATCAATTTGAGGAATGAAGGAACAAAGATTAGTCATTAAAATATTATTATGTCTATGCATATTTAATAACATCTATGAATAATGATATTATATACCTTCCGAAACCAAAGAGTATAAAATTAGTATGTCCCAATGAAAAAATAAATTAATTATCCTTTAATTGGTTATTGGAAAACACCATTTAGAAAATATTAATCCTAAAATAACTGTGGAAGAAAATGATAGTCTTTGAGCATGTAATGTTTGGAAAACCTCCCACATAGTGGTATACATTTCCAAAATATCCCCCAGGGAAGGCGGTGAGTGGAAAGTTGTAACTACCAGAAGGGAACATATGTTTGATAGCTGAATGACTCTATTGAAAATTAATGGACTCTTATTATTCTCCAAGAATTGTTGAAATAGAAAACTCTTTCCCTAGTCACTTAAACAACAATACGAATTACATCATCATCCCAAAATACCTCTGGAATCCTAGCTTTCAAAAAGGATCATGGATGGAATGAAAAGGATGAATTTAATGAGGAATAAACTTGATCATGGACAATGTAATCATGGACACTCAATTATTTTAGAACCATTGATCTGAATCAACTAGCACCACTCCTCAATATAGAACCACCATAAACGACCAGTCAAAAAATGACTTATTAGATGAGGATATGACCTTTGTCTCTATTATTGTGATCCATTTAATGTATTCTTTCTCTGATTGTGAGTGTCACTATGAATCATTGCTACCCACATCATATTTTGAAACTATAGGAAGAGTTTTCAGACGCCGAGGATACAAGGGAAGGCCCGACCACTGCAGAAACTGGACTTTTAGATGCACCACTTCTCAGACTATCATGGTTAAAGAAACCTGGGGAAGTTATCTTGATGATGTTTATCAGTAATAGGAAAATTAATCTTCAATACTTTAAGACACTCTAACCCAATCACTCAAAACTAGAAATCTGAAGAGGAAAAGGTGTCAGATCACCATTAGCAAGCTAGAAAACCTGCCCAAAACAACCCACCATTGGTAGGAGTACCTAAATCTCCTATCTTGAGGTATTTTAAATATTCATCAAATACTCAATCCCCTAAAGCAGTTATGAAATAGAATATCCATTCAAATAATTACAGTACACTATGAAACAAATATTACATCCTAAAATAGTTTTCTCCAGTCCAAACTAATCTATTAATCTTGGATCCCCTATGATTGTCTATGGACCCCATGGAATCATGCATGGAGGATTTTCTCATCCATCATTAGTTTGAATAGAAATTATTCACTTCTGAGGTCTATCAGATAGAGACAGATCCATTGTAATTTTATAAGGATAACACTATCACATATCTAGATAATGATATCAATATACATGGACACATCTGACCCATGTCTGTTTCATACAAGATAAATGGTGACAATGTATGAAATTATTTTGTTAACAATTTCTCTAATGTAAACCATATTCCAGTATACACACATCACCTACATGGCTTCAATGAATATAACTTATCTTCCTCTACCATAATGCTACAGGGATAAGAAAAAATTGACCAAAAGATACTAGGACAAGTTAAGATCAAGGATAAATTTTGGGACCTTTTCACTGATTCAATGTTCTTTGTTTTCCAAAAAAATATAGACTTAAACTTCATTCGAGGAGTTCCCCATTTTAATTAATATGATACAATCCCTTAATCATAAAATTAAATCATCAAATACCGCATTAATGGAAAAATTACGATGTTACAAACTGATAAGGCACTATTTTAAAACTTTTAAGAACAGAATATTGATGAAAGGTACTATTAGCTAAAGTTGAAAAAACACCTAGAAGCTGGTGTTTCTTGGTTCACTGCCCCGAATGGTTTAGAAATGATCCAAACTGACCCCTTGAAATAGCTCTGTGAGGATTATGTCCTAAATATCTACTCGGTTGGGTATATTATTGTGAATTCGGAAACATTTCTAAAATTATTTATGGTTTAAATCATGAACAATGAGTCCAGTGTTTTTGAAATGACTATTTACTCCAAAGACATCGGTGGAAGATCATAAGAAAATTACTCATTGCATCTATAAAACTATAGGAAATCCTTTCCTATCAAACTATGTTATGATATGTTTTATTGTCACTCAATGTGGATGAAGACCCTCGTTATCCATCAATCAAACTATCCTCTCTAGATTTTCATTGATATTTCCCTAATGTAATCTGGGATAAAATATGTTATCTCATTATCAGAATATCAAGATATCATCTTCTCCACAAACTCTATAGAACTTCTCCAAAGGAATGTATCCTAAAAGAAACAATAAAAATAAGATGAGGAGGAGGAGGAACAAGAAGTGGTAGACTATAAGTATCTCCCTCATTAATTTTAAGAGGGTTTCATTACAACCAATGATGGTCGAATAGAAATAATTTTGGGAACATTATAAGATTCTATAGCGACATTGATTAGTGCTTTCAAGAATTTAAATGAAAAGTAAGTATATACCTACTTCCCAAAGTATCTTTAGGATGTATTCACCTGGAACTAAACATAAAAAATATTCCACGATCTAGAGATTTCCACCCACCACTAGGTCCTAGTAGAGGACCATCAGTAAAATAAACAGGAATCTAAAATAAAACACATAACACATTCTTCCATGGTACAATTTGAAGTTGAAAAACTCATCCGATGTTGATTTATTATATAATTCCAGTATCCATAATTTCAATCCAATATTTTCCACATCATATATTTGAAAGGGATAATAATATTTTTCTTTGACATTATTTATCTCTACCAACACATCACAATGTATGTTTTCCCAATTCCAATCATAAAACTATTGATCGATGAAACATAATGATATCATGACATCTCTTTCATTGATTGCTATTCAGGGTAAAATAAAATGTAAATGGGCGATGTAGAGGAAGAATCCCCTTCCTTTAGTTTCCTTGAGGGATTATTATTCTATCAGGTATCATCGTTTGGCTCGAAGAATGTAAATTCTAAATACCATTGTTCCATGTATCACATATTCAACCCCTTCTTGGAGATGTTCATTTAATGTTATGTTGATGATATTATGGTTAAATAATGACAATTATCTAAACACTTGGATGATCTTGTGACCACCTATGAAAAATTGTGGATTCATAGACAGAAAATGAATGCATTGAAATGTGAATTTAGCATCAACTCTAGGATATTACATGGAATAGTCATACACACTCATGGAATCGAAATCAACCACATGAATAGATAGGATATCCTTGGAATTCCACCTCCTCACAACCTCACATTATTGAGAGGAATTCAAGGAATATTATCATACATTTGATTCATCAAGGATAAACCTACTAGAAAATGATTTCCATTCACCACATTGATGAGAATAGGGTCACATATAAGTGGACATATGATTATCATGAAGCATTAGAAAATCATAAGAAATTCCTCTTGATCCAACCAATGATGATTCCTCTTCTTGAAGGATGGCATCAAATTTTGTATTTGAAAGCCTTAAAAGGATCATTGGATAACTTCCATGTTGAAAAGAATGACTTTGTTAGTGGAAATGACTCTATTAACATAGTCAAACAACAATCAATGATGAAACTCATTATTAAGATATCATGAAGTGATGCCCAACATTAATAATTTACATCCAGATAGTATTGAACTATCTATAGAATAAAAATGTCCATTTTGTGTCTCATATAAACACACATAACTGAATTATCAACTTTTTGAAGTGGACTGGATGTATTTCAATTTGGGAAGTCATCCTGCAATAGTTTTACATTCAGTATGTCCCTCATAAAGAAATCAGGGCCCATACATTTTCTGATTTCCTATTAGACCACCCCATAGAAGATCTGAAAACATACTAAATTAAACAAGGAATATGGGTTCTCAGTTCAAGAGGTACCCAAATTATTGGAAATTAATTTTGATATTGTATCTAAAATACCGGACGGAATTATGTTGGTGCACCATAAACTCAAAAATTTGTGTTTGGGGGTCATTCTAATATATAATAATATGGATTTTTTTAATTACACCTACATTCATTAAATGATTCACCTAAAATGAAGTCGAATATCTTGCTCTCATTGATATTTTAGAGCTAGAAAATCATGTAAAAGTAAACCACCTAATGATAAGAAGCCATTAAAAATGTGTAATTAATTAGGTGAATGATGATTATTCTGTAAAAATAGAAGAACTAATTAATGTACAAATCCATTTATGAGGATTAATAGAATAGTTCCCCTTCGAACTGGCATTGAATCATATCGAACGATTGAAAAATTCCATTTCTGATGAACTAGATAATGCATCCACAAGTCTAGATGATCTAGGCTAGGATGAAACGATCATCAACAATGCACACAACTATACGGTATCACCTTTTGTTGAATAATACATTAAAGAGATAAATGAATTTATTCATGTCCCCAAACCATATGGACCAACCATTGATAGGCTGAAACCCATCCTTTGTTACCTTCTGTAAGGAGAGATCCCACCAGATAGATATTGGAGGGAGAAAATTTGAAGATGACCTATTAAACTAATTCTCTATGAAAACATGAATCACTAAAAGGTCATCTAAAAAATGATCCTTGATGGGGTACATATCAGGTGAATTAATGATTAATAGATTTCTACTTTCATAAAAGAGAAACACACTAGTTGTTATGAATTCCACCAATCAATAATCATGCTTTCCCAAAAAAATAGAATATTGTGTACTACTGGAACACTATAACATAGGAATGCAATGAATTCACAAAATGTTTCAATTCCATCCATGTTTATGGCAAGTTAATTTAGAATCTCCCTGAGGTTTTACACACATCCATGTAATACTGTCCATTTTCCATTTGGGGAATAGAAATTATATGGTTGAATCCTCCCACCATGTCCAAGTGGATTATGTACATTCGTAGTGAAACTGACTTTTTATCTATGTGCACTGAGGCCATACACCTCAAAGAAGATGGCGAATGGAAAATTTCTAGCTCCATGAAAGCTAACATCATGACTTTATTCAGTGTCACTCATATAATATTGATGAATGATGACACCAATTTATGTTCTATTTAATTGTAAAATCAATATTAGAAGTATCACATCACGTCCAACCGATGGTTGAGCTACCAAGTTGCAGCTAATTGAAAGATAATGGACTTCAACAAAACCCAATCATATATACTCCATAGATTTTAGAAATGGTGATATATTATTTGATGGATTAGATCTTACATTCCTTAAGGGATTACCATACCATGATCCACATTACCACATAGGTAACACTATACAAATAATTATATGGGATAAATGTGGTCCTACTCATCAAGGTCCAATTTCCATCTCTTCGTGTCGCCACCTATGACTAGTGATCTATATATGCATGATCAGATAAATAGTTGGATGAATTAGTGTGACTATATGAGAAAATAATGCATAACTTTCACCATTTTGATTTCCTCCAAAACCATATCACATCATCAATTTAAAAAAGGGATTTACATAGATCATTTCTAAAAGGGGAAGTAGTTTTTTTCCTCACGAATCCATTGATACCCAAAATGAAACCTCCAATGTTAGAACCAAAATAGTAGTGACATTATGATAAACATTAGATCTTTTACTAGGAGGATTATTATATGATTTCAAGTGATGGATGTCTAACTACAACCCCCACAAAACAAGGGTTCATGAATGTTTATTTTTTTTAGACACAATATATCATTTTCCTGGTTAAATGATATTAATCAACATGGATCATTACCATTATTAAACATCAATAAACATAATCTCACATTTTCCTAGTCATATAACCTAAAATAGAAAAAATCCATTCGTCGTCCATGCATGACACTAAACTACATAGTTAACTTCTCGTTAATTTGACGTTAATAACCCCCTAAAATACCCCATGTTAAGACACTCCTTTTGCTCCCTCAAATACGATCCTCCGTCTCAGGTATAAGTGATAGCCACATCCTTATAACCCATCAAGGGTTTGACATTCTATCTTGGATAATCATGTGGAAGAAATGATGGACAATATCCCATGTAAGCCCCATTCACTTTATCTTGATCTCATGTTGACATATTGCAAGATAAATCATCTTAATAGCATGATGTTAAACTGAAAAACCCATATCATTCCTTATATATTACATTAAACGTTGTTTTTGATTCAAATAATAATGATATAAAACTGTGTGAAACCCAATTGGAAATGTGTGTAGTGGATCTGGGCCTTCTATTCCCACATTCATGTAGGATTTTCCACCTTTTTGCAAAAAAGATTCCAGTTTTTAGAAAACTACATACATTGTTCCTAACAACATGTCTTTAATCTAGAAACCCAATCCTAACCATCATGACTTATAGATATACGTGAGCCTCCTTAGGAATTCATATGTAGTGTGTGGGCTGCCATGTTCGTTGTTCACATTAATATTATTATGATACAACATCATGCATATCCCTTTGTAGTGATCACACCATTTCCTGAACAGCATGGCCTTAAACAAGGAGTTTTCATCCTAATCACATGAAAATAAACTACATGATACTTATTCCCATATATAGTACATTAAAATTTGTTTTTATTCTACGTTGTTTGATGATGAACAAATGTCAGTAAATGTGGGAAGTCACCCTTCTGTAGTTTGACATTCAGTGCATGCCTTAGAGTAGTTAGAGGCCATACATTTTCATATTTCCTATTAGATAACCCCCCTGAAGATACGAAAAAATGGATACTAAATTTCATTATGATTAGTTCGTCTTGGTTCAAGAGGGACTCCAGTTATTGGAAATTTATTATGATGATGAATTAGAAATCACAACATGAGAGAGGATGGTGAACTCCAAGCTCAACAATGTGGGGATGGGGTTCATGATCATATCACCAACTATGGCAGTTTTTCATTACCCCTTCCTTTTTTTGTTAGGATTCATGTAAAATGAATCATATATCATTCTGTCACTGTTTTGGTATATCTATAACATCATATACAAGTAATCCACCTCATGAAAAAAAGATGATTAAAAACTAGTAATTAAGAAGGTCAATACTGATTACACAATCAATTTGGAAGAACATGGTAAATTTTCCTCACTAAACATAAATAAATTTAATGGTATATGGTCCAAGCCATACAACTCGATATTCACAAAATCCATTCATCCTCATTTCATGACACTGAAATACACGGTCAACAAATCTCTCATTCAATGTTAATAATCCTTGAAAATACCCAAAGTTGAGACAATCCTCATGGTCCCATAAATATGGTCCTCCATCTAATGTATAAGAACCATCCACATATATATAACCCCTCAATGGGTCGATATTCAATCTTTTCCATACGTGCAGAAGAAAATATGGGAAACATCCACGTGTAAGACCCATTCACTTTATCTGGATCGCATGATGATAAATATCTTGATAAATAATCCTAGTTGTATGAAGTTAAATGTAAAAACACATATCATTCTTTCGATATTACATTAAACTATGTATCAAAGTCCAATAATCATAATATTATACTATTTAATACCCAATTGGTAATGTTTATTGTGGTTATAGGCTCCTAGTCCCTCACTCGTGTAGGCCTCGTGTCTTTTTCATAAAAAATCATATTTTTGGATACCACATTCCATTGGTCTGAACACCATGACCATAAAATGTAAACCCATGTCGAAGCATAATGACATATAATTATACAAAATCCTCTTCTGGAATTTTTATGTAGTGTGTGGGCCATCCCGTTTCTTGTTCACAATTAGATTGTTATGACACAACTTCATGAATATCCCTTTTGTACTGCTCACCACTATGTTTGAAATTCATTTCCTTAAACAAGGGGTTATCTTCCAGATCACATGAAAATAAACGACATTATACATGGCCCCATAGACATGACATTAAAATGAGTGTTCATTATTTTTTGTGTGTACTTAAAAAGCATGTCAATGTTGTCCTTGTAATAGGACAATAAACTGCATGACATCAAAGTCCTCACCACATGAATTGAAACTACATGAATTCTTATTTTTAGTCAATGATGTGCTACACATGACCTAGATTTATAATAGAGAAAGGTGAAATTCCCATGTTTCCATGTGAGAGTCATATCCATGAATGAATTATCAATCTCATGATTTATGTGTGGATTGATTCCCATTTGAGTGATATATGTAGTGATGGACAATACCAATTTCCTACACGCAACCACAAAAATATGAAATCCCCCCCCCTTTGCATATGGGTCGACCCATCATGGAAAAATCACATAAATATCTTAGTTAGGATTGATTATTTTCTACAAAAGATACATAGAGACAGTTGGACTATATGTCCTAGTCAATCCACCCAATGAGTGAAAAAAATCTACCTCCATGTGTGTGGTTCAGACATACAAATGGATCATTTCATTAACAATTATGTGCAGGTTTATTCTTACCATTGAAAGATATATAGTGATTCCAAGATCGTTATTCAAAATCCCTACCAAGATGATACGTCCTTCCCATTAAGTGACCCCAGCCTTACTATGAGATATTATACCGGATATATCATCAAGAACTAGAAGTTGATTGATTCTCATTATATGGGATATGAATTGATTCCTATAAGTCATGTCAAGTTCATGGCCATTAAATAAATGATTTTGACCACCCCTTTATACAAATTAAATTAGTGAAGGGGACTCTAATGAATGTAAGATTGACATTTCCATTTTTAAAAATGTTCCCCCTTCCTGTACATGAACCGGATTTATGGAGGGAAGTACATAATGAACTAGGTGTGTCCTAATTCTTATCCAAGTTTTATATATATTGAAGCTTGAATATCTCATTTTGTCAATCCTCAACCCACCACCTATATCGCATCAGGTCACTGTTATCCTCGCTCCATGACGTTAAACTAGAGGGGTCCTAAAACTAAATGTGGCATGATTCCTACATACACAGAATACATAGTGACTCTGGGGTCTCTAATAATTGTTCCAACCACAATCAAAAATAAACATTACCTCCTCCCAAGTATACTATTCTAATCTTCAAAGAGGGTTTTTTGAAAAATATGTCTGGATTGATTCTCACTTTGGAGGGGTACACATTGATGCCCAAATTCTCTATCAAGGCCCAAAAGCCATAAATTCACAACACCCACATCCTTCATTACATTGTCTCTTTGTAGAGTAATACACCTTATCCACCCCTTATTTCTCACACAGACCACAACTCATGTGGGATTAGTAGTTTTGTTACTGTATTCCTTACATAATCAAGGGAAATCACTCCACATCCGATTGTCCTGGTAGCATGATCATAAAAGGAACACCAGGTATTTCCTCATCAGAATGTGGAACCAGTTTCTTTACTGTATGACATTAAACTAAATTGTACCTAAAGAAATATGTGTTTTTATGTTTCATGATTCTCATTTTGAAATGATACGTAGTGATTCCTAATCCTCATGTCCTAGTCTTGGGCATAGGGAATAGAATTTCCCCATACCATGTGTTCAAACAATGATCTATGTTGGAGATATATCTAGATCCTAATTCTAAAATCTGTAATGGAAAATGAAATTACCCCCAATATATGAGTCATATAAATGTATATAATTTCACTATCTATGAAAAAGCACAAAATGAATGTCTTTTACGTATCAGTACGTGTTCCTTCTATTGAAAATACAATTTTCCTAGTTTAATTTAAGATTTTCACAACCTTCCCTATCCATCGAAAATGGAGGGTCAATGTCCTAAGGACCCAATTTCATGGCTATTCATAATATTCATATGTTTTTGTGGCATAATATTTATAAAAAGTCCTTTAATCCAATTGAAAAATTATCCATATTAAAATATTCTCTTATCTCTGTACGTCCAAATCTAATTTTTCCACTTATCATCTCTCCATATATGTGAATCCCTAGAATTGAGATTTTCACTTTCATTGAGCAACATCTAAGGAATGTTGGAACATCCTCGCACCATAATCATGCTATTACTAATCGTTTCCCTGACATGTCGCCCATGTGTTATGAACAAAAATTACAAGTCACCATAATTTCCTAATCATATGATGTTAAACTGTATCATTGGTATCCAAGTCACACGACACAAAACTACACGAACATTGAGAACTTCATCTAGAATGATTCTTATTTGAATGATATATATATATATATATATATATAGAAATTCGTTAATACTCAATACTAGTTCCAACTATGAGATATAAATGTATCCTTATCCTGTATATGGGTTATACCTGCATAAGATATCTCTAAAATTGAAATAGGATAACATAAAGAATAATGTGATGCTTGATCCCTTCCACATCATGGTACATAGAGACATGTAAACACCCATTCATGGTTTCAGCTGAAGAAAATGAGAAAATTACATTCCTTAGTGTATAGGTCAAACTTTCATAAGGAGCCATACAAGAACAACATATTTCAGGATTCCCCTTATAATGGGATATGTAGAGACACCCAGATTCTATATCCTAGTCTATCCACAATGAAGAAATTCCCCACACTCCTACACATGAGATAGATCTATATTAGGGAGTTTTAGTGATTATCTAACAATTTGAGAGCTCATATCCAATGGAAAATTCATCTTGATGACATAACAGTTAGATAAGTATGTGGAATAATATTCCTAGAACAATGTGGTATTGGTTCTAGTTCTAAAAAAATACATAATTATGATCAAGCCTCAGGACTCGGACCGAGCATTATAAAAATGAGAAACATATCATTCATATGTTTGTTCTAGAAAAGAATAAGGAAAACAATTTAACACCTTACTTGAAGATATCAACATAAAAAAACAAATTTCATATTCAATCACTCTCCATTCACAACCCGAAATCTATGTCCAAAAGGTTTTGAATCATCATATACATCCTTCTCTATTAGAAATGTAGTTTCAGTGTCCCGAGGAAACACTTTTTTTACTATGAACAATATTACCTAGTTGAATATGCATAATTATCACCCCTAAAATTCTAGTTAACCAAATCCAAATTTATCCACATGAGAGTATATTATTATCTCTGTACACAACAATGAATTTTACATCCCACTTTGTTCCATGCATTAAGAAAACCATATATTACAACATTCAACCTCCCACCATTTATGATTTATGATTATTAAAAAATTTGAAAGGTTACCTAGAAAAGGGGAAATCATTTATCCCTCAGTCAGAGATAAGGGAACATAAATATTAGACCTTGAACATCCCCACTATAATATATTAAACTACACGTTATTTTTCCTAGTTTCATAGAATTAAAAATCCCCATGCTCATGTCTTCCCTTAAAGAAAAAAAATCCATGTGTGGATGGTTTCTCATTCAAGTATTGTGTCAATACAGACACCCAAACCATTTTTAAACATTATTATCTAGACAATCAATCCACACTGGTCTATAAAATCCAAAAAATCACAAGTAATATAGAAATCATAAATTGAGGGTTTGTTTTCTACAAACACCTTTTTTTAATATGATAAATATTTTGTAGTTGGTGATGCATATGTTTCCCAAAAAAATTCATGTCAACCACAATCAAATTAATCTTTAGGAGAGGATTTTACTACCTACATACACCCAAAAATCATCATTTTAAAAACCATTATTGTGGCCAATCCTCATGAAATTTTCCAATATCATATCTTGGATTTAGAAATAAAAAAACTAGTGTAAAATACTCCCTCATTCATGTATGAAAAAGAATGGAAGATTCTCGACCATTACATCCTACGGTGGCCCTCGCCCCATATTAGCGGTCAGAGATGTAGAACCTAAAATATCAATCTCATTTTACTTGTTTATATGACTCTAATCAGCCAAAAAAAGAGACACAAAACTCGATAGGTTGAAAAACACAAATGGAACCCTGGAAAAATGTAGAGTTTATCTTACTAAACCTATACCATGTTTTGTTTATGGAACAATCATGAAATAAAACAACTGAAAAGGAATCAATCTTGTTAGGCCAAAAACCCTCAAAGGGAGACCTAAGAAGAATTAATGTTTTTCATGCTAATCATACATAAAAAATTAACCTATTATTAAATTTGAGAGATAACAGAAGAGGCACATTCTTTTTAGTGATTTCCATATATGCCTATAAATAGTCATAAATATACAAGCCGAGTCCCTCGGCTAAAGAAAAATATATATAATTAAATGATAATGTAAAATTAGTTATCTAATATTGTAATTTAAATTTATACTTGGTGACATAAAAAATCGAGTTTTTTGAGGGATTATCGTTGAAAACCTTTTAGTTTTTATTTAATGGACATCACATGATAAGATAAAGAAAAACAACAAAGGGAAAATAAGTTGTATATCATTGAATGGGAACAGAGGAGTATCGAATTTCTAGATTCTCTCCATATGAGTAGGATATTATGATTACAAAGCCTTCTCAAAAAAATCACAATGTTGGAGAAGTGTCTCATCAAAATCATCCATGACACTGCATTACTAAGATAATTATGTCGTCACGGTATCTCCATTGCCCCATAATTCCTCTTCTATCCTAATGTCACCAAATCATTATTTTTCCTCCTCCTTGACAAACTACTTCTCTTTATATACTAATAAATTGTTATAAAATAATTATTTCATTAGCTACTCTAGGTTATGGATAAGCCACTCCCACTTTTTATTAATCCACTTCGCAGAGGTCTTTTGATATGCAATTTACCTTTTTTCCCTCATAGCTATCTCATTATGATCAATTGCATCATTGAGAATGATATTCATGGCTATTGTAATTTGGTCCATGGACTTTGTAGAAGAATGGAGGGAGTGGAGCATGATTCTTCTCATAATGGATGTAATCAGTTCTCCATGATCTCATGGATTAAATGATCATCAAATACCCCATACCCCATAAATGGGAAAAAATTGCATATTTTAGGAAATTTTGTCTGCATGTTTGAAAGTGGGTCTGAGAAATGATATCCTAGATATCCTTCCATATTTTTTAATAACAACCACAACGATAATCCAAAGCCTCATGGTCTTCCTCAGAATCACTCTTGGATGGAATGATATATTTAGGGACAAGAACCACTATAGAGAGTCTTGATTCAATAACCTCACAATGACATGATTCTACAAAAAACAATCCCTTGGTAGAATCCTAATTTTGAAATATCAGTGTATCATATACAACCATAAAAACTTGTGGATATAATCTTAGAGTCATAAGATTTAAATAGTTAACACTTACACCCCAATAAAATGTAATGTTTAAAAGGTTTTATAACTCACCAACTATAAAAAAATCCACATCCCTGGACTTTAGTAGTTTATGATCACCTGAAATAATGTTTTTTAATTTTTTTGTTTGAATGTTGAATTAAGGTCCTCTTATAGACACTGAGGGTGTATAATCATGCTTGATTTGGTTAGTGATATCCATAAGGTTGATAAATAATATTCTACTATTAGAAATAATTATCATAGAACAAGGGAAGATATTATATTATGATTCCCCTAGAGCCTATGTTTCTCTCTATTCTATAGTTCTACTCCCCATAGGGTCATGGGTGAAATTATGAGTAGGAAAATTGGAAAAAATGATACCGCATATATGGGGGAAGAAATCATTTGATTATAACGTGTTCACTACCTAGGGATTGGTATCACCCTAATTTTCTCAGTTGTTTGGGGGTTTCTCATCTATTTTAGCTATTTCAACGGGGGACCTCACATCCATCTCTACAAGTGTATTTTTAACACCCTAAGCCAAAGCATCAACCTATAAATGTTCTCCCGCTATTGAAACATTGGTCATTTGATCACAACGAGTTTCCCCAATAGGGCTTGATCTCTCCTAACCACCTCAATTTGGAATGGTTCTCAACCGTTTGCAGCTATATCTACTTGTGGTTTGACATGTATCTTGCAAGAAGTGGGGGATATATGTCCCTATGAGATTTTTATTTGAATAATCAATAGAGATTTTCTAATTCCGTTTAAAGGCGATTAGTCAGCATGTGAAGAAACATAGCATAAAAACTAAATAAGGAAATGAAAAAGATACATATTATCCCGGAACTTATGAGTATCATCAGCTACTATTCTTACCTAGTCATAACACTATTCAATAGGGATGATACATAGGAAAGAACCACAAGGAGGATGGGGTGTAAATTCTTTCAAATGATCCAAAAATACAACCAACATATGTTTTATCACACCTAGTGGAACTTAATCAAACGACACCCACATTTGTAGGGACATTATCCCTAGATACGGTGCCCCTAGAGGTGTACTCCAGGGAATAAATTTTTTCACAAATCTCCCCAGGTTCCTACAAGTACCTAGAGTATTCGTTGATGTGATGATATCATGATAAAGAATCATTGACACAAACAACCTCATTACCGCTTCTTTACTATCATCTTAACCTTCCACGGTCATTTCCATAAATGTTACATGGTTATATTGGTTCGGTGTTACCTTCTAAGAGTGAATGAATGTTTCTATTTCATCCAGATATATATCCACATATTAAATAACTTCATGAGTTGAAATCCACACAAGGGGAGTGATCAATCCTAATATTTTGAGATCAAGGGGATATGCCTGAATAATCTTCAAGATATCATCGATTGATGTTTTTCACTCAAGGAATATCATTCTCTCTGAGCCTCTATTAAGGTTGTAGAAATTGGAATGGATAACTCTAGAGGATCTACATGGGGATGTTGTGTTTATTCCATCAATCATAATTTGTTTGGGGGACTCTAGCCTCTATAGAACCCTCTAGGTCTAGGAACTTGCGAGACCATAGATGGGACTGAATAATTTCCTTAACCCTTGTTGTGGAAGGTGGTGAACTTTTTTGGAACCCCATGAGGCATGAATATAATCCTCAACAACCGTGAACCATACAACTGGATGAGCTCACCAAGATTATCTATGAATGTTTTTACTAAGAATTGAACTAGTCTCCATGCTATTTGATATTGAAATCCACCCTCTCAGTGTGATATTTATATGAAATATTTTTAACTGTTGACTAATAGCCTTATCTAGTAAAAAACCTATATCTCTTCTATAAATCACCACAACACGTGAGATGGATGAGAACCACATAATTAATCCCATTGTCTCTAGGATTAATAGAATGAAACATCATGATGGATGAATTCTTATCCATGAGAAGTAATGTTGGAAGCCTTGTGATCAAACCCCAGGCTCTCAAAATATTCCATAGGGGTTTATAATTGTGTTATTTCTTTGGATTATTTCTAGGTCAGGGATAGAAAACTATATTATTTTGTTTCCCTCTATCCTCAGGAACCCCTCGTCATTTAGTATGAGGAATCAGGTTTCTAGCTTATATTTATGGTATGAAATGTTCCAAACATGAACATAGGATATGGTAAGAGAGGGTTCAAAACCTATGAAAGGTGAAATCCAAATATGGCACTGTCTATCTTCCAATGTGAGAATCATCCATATATTTAAATCTTTAAACACGTGTTTCTCCAAGCCTTCACTATTAAGATTTTGAATAAATATCATCTAGACACTGCTGAATTGAGACATGAACCTGAAATGTGAATACACCTCCCATAGAATCTCATAGTCTTTCATGGAAACCATGATTCTTTTTATATGAGAGATAATGTATCATCTACCAAAGAGGCCCCAAATTGTGTTATTTAACAATATAAGATAAGGGGGAATGTAAGAATTATATGTAATATGAACATGGTGGTTAAGATGATCCATAATTTTTCACAAACATCAGACCAATGGAATGACCCCACTTATTCTTTTGAGGTATGGATGGATGATAGGTTCTATTCTCTATTGAGTTTTTATATATGTTTAGCCTCAACTATGGTAGGCTGTCTAATCCTAGAGAACATAAAAGGGACCCACCAATCATCACTTTGGTCTCCATTTATAGATATATCCTAAATAAATTGTAACTTCTATCTAGCTCTAGGATAGTGGAACTGAGACACCTACTGATGGATAGTTGGTAAAGCAGTAAAAAAGTCGTGAATCTGACCCTGGTACTAGAGTCACACATTGAAACCATCCCTCCACCAAAAAACCTGGAATGAAATGAATCCAGTCAAAATAATCAGTCACATTATGATTAACCATCTAGATGAATTCATAAAATCATCCCTCCTCAATCCCGGGCTAGTCGGAAACAAGATTCATTCGTGTCTAAATTATTGGGGACCTCATATGTCTTGTTGGTAAAGGATCATCCCCACATAATATTGTGAAGGAATTAATATAATCAAGAAATGTGACATCCTACTGCTGATGTGGGTCATCCTTCAAAATATCATATGCCTTACCAGCCATAATTTTTTAAAGATGGTTAGTCCTCTCTGTATCATCCCAGTTTGAAGGGTGTGATAGAAACTCATCATACCTATTACCTATGATGATAACTATTTAATAAAACTGGACATCCCGGAGACTTATTTCAACTTCCCTATGGACTAAATGAAAGGTATTGGTGTCTTGCCTATACCTTCTAACTAATTTCATGATAATATTTTGGTTTTGTTGAGAGTTGGTTTATGATACCAAGACTTCCACATATGTTATTATGTTCATCATCTTGGTCTTAAATTTTACCTATATCTAGTAGCCATAGAAAGGCTACCCCCAATCCAAATTCATTGTTCCCCCATATCAAGGGTCATATTTTAGTGACCACCCAAGTTTCCCAGTTGCTGTGACCTTCAGCACAATATTTTAATAATAATGGATTTTATCATCATTCGGCAATATATTTTCATCTATTGACTGAGTTTCATAGTTAAAACCTAACAGGGAAGTGTTTTTCCTTCAGATAAATATCTCCCTTCCAAATAATTTGGCTCTGTAAATTTTGATATTTTAAATTTTTGATGATGCATGTTGGTTTACTAGGAATGGTTCCAGATTACAACATAGGATGGTAACCCAATTCCATATTATGGTGGCCTATATGAGAAAACATAACCCCTTTTAATGACACTAAGAATTACTTCTAGAAGTCGGTGACGTTTGTTGATGGGGATTTCATTGTAAATAGAATCAATAATTATGTTCCGAGATTCATCAACAACCGAGAGAGTAGAAGGAATAGCAGTAGAAGCTACATATAAATTTTACATTCTATTTCCTACATCAAAATCTAAATGTAATTGAATTAGTTTTTTAAATGTTATTTATTAAAACCCATGAACTATTAGCTCAAAAACCATTAACCCTAAAAACCACCCGTTATGAAGCATTAACCCCCAAAAAATAATTCTACAAAGGTGTTAGTCCACCAAAAGCATGATCATGATGTACTGGAACACAATGCATTCGCCATCAAAATGACAGACCTTGGCATTCTCCCCCCGTAAAGAAAGTCATCACCATGCAAAAATCATGTATTACCATTTTCGGTCAAATAATTTTAGTTCGTGTAAAGGGGATTCATAATGGTAGGGAAATGTATAAGTATGAAATAATGATAGGAATTTTTTGTTAGTACATTTAGAAATATGGTAAATTAATAATGTGACCATACCCCTATTTATAGGCATCATCCTATTTTGCATGCCCACTTGCACATGAAAAACTAGTATAAAATAGGACAACTTCATACATTAGAATATCCTCCAACTTATCTCGTTCAGAATCATTTCCAATTGGGGTAGTTTTTTGGGACTTGAAAATTCAACATATTTTAAGAGAAAAATGAAATAAATGTAGAAAAAGGATAGAAAAAAAACCTTTTCTAATAATTTGAAGGAAACGTATGAAGGGGACAAACAATGAATGTTGAATTGATCAAATAAAGCAACAATAATTTCATTGACTGCCACTCCACATGGAATTCCACCAAATCATGAGGGAGTCCATGGAATAAATAATACATGGGATGAGGTGCTACTGTTGGTGACTGGAAATGAAGTAATATAATTTTTAGGGCAATGTGGTGATTCCTCCCCCACAAACGACCATCCCAAAGAACTATTTATTTCACATGATGAGGTTGTACCACTGGGTCCCATGAATGAAAATAATTTTTATGCATGGAAGGGTGGTTATTTAAGCCATTAACAATGATGGACCCCCTCTTTGAATTACTATTTCCATCCAACAATGTAGTTTTTGATCTAGGGAATTCACCTTGGGCTCCAACAAATGAATCAATGTTTCCTATGGTGGTTGATCGGTCGTGATGGTTTTTTTCCCACTGTTACTCTATAAAACAACAGTGAGGGGGTTTAAGAAAAATTCTGGGATAAAATTGATGAGATTTTAAAGAGACAAGCAATGACGTTACACCAAAATTGGGGCCTCTCCGTGGATTCCCTGTTTGAAAAAATCCACAGCTGGGCAATAATGATGAACTAATAAATAGACCAGCCCCATGTGACACCAAAACCCCTTTGAGGACACAATTCAACAATACATAAATTAATGATCCCTTTCTATAAATTAATCCTTCATAGATATATTCTATGTGGGTGGAACCCTACCCCAACTGGAAAAGTACTACACATAAGGAACTCTAACCCATGTAGAGAAATGTTACACCAATATTACAAAGCCCCAAATTTCAACATTCTATGTGTGAATAACCATGGACCACGTATAAAATATCTACACCAATTTTACCCTCACCTATGTAGAAACATCCAATACATAGGAAAACCCATTCCACCTAAGATATTTCTTTGTAGAACGGGGCATCCTAGGGTTTTCTATGCTCTATCTCCCATCACCACCTTCATTAATATCATAGTCCCCCATTGTTTACACCACCATAAACCAGTTTATTGGAATCAATACAAGGAAACTTTCAAATCCCCCACACATGTATGATCAGATAATTGGGACACTAGAGTTCCTTCTCAGGTATACATACCTATATTAAGCAGTGTCATGTATGAAAACTCTTAAACCAGGTGAACATCATGACTGTGTTTAGTTATACATTCCAATGGTAACAAGGGTTCCGACATTGGGGTCATCATGTGAAACACCCAATCCTGGGTGGGGATAAGGTGATCATTCTAGACTTTTAGTTATATAGGGAAAGATATCCTCAAATGGGACCAATACTATGATATTTCCTTCCAGAGTAAACCCTAATCCCTTCTTACAAGTGGAAACCCTTCTTATTCACTTTACCTCATCCTGGGCCATAACTAGATATATCTCCATGTATGAATCTCCCAATTTCTATATTAAATTAGTGGAATAGTAAACTATAATCCATATTCTAAACTATTTGGGCTTATTACCTCCTCCACCAATAGACAATTTTATCCTGAAATATTTAGATCCAATCCTTCCTCTTGATTTTTCACATAAAGGATGAATCATGTGGGATTAGAGGGTAGTTGAGATCATGATATCAGTATGATCCCAAAAAACAAATGGTCAAACTCATATTGTAATCCCCAATCATGTAATCTCTATTAGGCCTCCTGTTCAGGTATAACCCCAAGCCAATCAATCTATGTGGACTATGATTCCCATCAAACTGGGATATGTTGGAAGACATCTAAAGGTATAAATACATAATAAAAATTCTCTATAATATTTTATAGTCCACATTATATGTAGGGCCATATCCATATGAGAAACCACATCCCTTCAAGTCTACATCGGAAAAAGTCCCATAATATCCTTGACCAAGTAGCTTATGCAGGAAATTCCTAGCCGAATGATGTTAAACCGCTTGGTTTGGTCTTTATCACATGGACATAAAAGGTGATATTTCATACAATGTACCACCAAACTACCTGGCTTTTGATTCCTCTAATGAGGATATGTAGGAATCCCATATCATCAGTTCAATCTCAACATCAATACCACTTCGTTCCACTCTATATGATGATAAAATACATAGTTCCTCACTATATGGTTTGAAACTAGCGTTATCCAAATAAACAACATTATAATCACTGATCAATTGAGGAAAAGGGTAACACTGATGGAGAACATCATATATATACATATCCATCACTTTTCAAATTATCATAAATACATATAGATAATTCCTAAATCATGAGTATTCATGATCGATCATTTCCTATGGGAGATCCACAAATAAAAACATGGGAATTGACAATGGATTTGTGAATAAATATTAAATCTATAAGATAGTTCTTAAATAGGTAAAAATCCCCGATAAAGGACGTGAACAACCCATGTTTCCAACCTATCTACAATTGTGAGCTCTTATGTGTATTCAGCCATGTTATCCAATGAATGCATGCCTATGGAAATTAGGTCCAAGATTCAACAAGTATATAAGATGTATTGGGATTTCGTGACTATTTGAATAGACCCATTGGATACTACTCGAAGATGTTTTACCTGAAAACTATGGTTCCAAAAAATTCAACCTAATACAATAAGTATTCATTCACCAGTGGTATTCATTGGAAAAAAGGACAAAGAGTTTGCCTCAAACTAAATTCTAGGTTCTCAACCCACAAACACCTCAAACCAAACAATGAACATAGTTTTATTATTATTCATGGTAAGGCTATTTGTATAAAATCGATATTAATATTAATATTTATATCAATATTTAAATCAAGAATATACTCTTTTTTAAAAATATATCCATTCAAGTACCTTAATTCATAAAGATAGAGGTTTAAGAAAATAGTTATTTTAAACACCTCATAGAGATCCAAAATATGTAGATATAATGTTATTTTAAATGAATCTTCCTTGGAATTTTGGATCAACGCATTCTAATGGTTATCAAAACCCATATCCAGATATAATTATAATCATCCACTCGCCATGGGAACTATCCTCAACACCTGATGGATAAGATTTACCCCAATCATAGCCATCCCTCTTTTCCATAGTTTATCCCCCTAGGCAGAGCACACAACTCATGTAGAAATAAGTACACTACCTTCACTCTATCTGAGTACCCCGAACAAGAACATGCCTATTTTTGTATTATAGAAATATGTACTATGATTTTTATCTGTTATTCATTAAAATTGTTTTTAACCATATAATATTTATTATTTTTATATAATGATATTATAAAAACAAAAACGCTTTTTATATTCATTTTATGTAGTAGTGTATATATAGGAATAAAATATTTTCAATGAAAATGTTAATTTTTTTAAGACATCTAATCATATATGGATATTTTCATATTCTTAAATCAATATATGAGAAATTTATTCATTTATATGTTTTGAAAAAATATTTCCTTAAAAAATAAATTATATATATATATATATATTATCATATATTGTTATATAATATTGTGGAAAATTGTATTATTTCATTTTCAAAAATTTGTATGGCCTTCAAATATTTATTTGTGTCAAATCATGAAAAGGTATTTTTAATTTACATTTAAAACTACTATATGTAACATGTTGTTTGAAACAAAAAATATTACCCGTATTAGATTATATTTAAAATTAAATTTTACATGATGAAAAAATGATTCATTGGAATTTAGTTTCCATAAAAAATTATTGAGGGATTATAATGTTAAGTGTGATAATATTTTCTTTCAAATTTATGTGTATTATTTTATAAGAAAAAATTTACTATATTTTATTAAGGTTATTATTTTATGTAATTGTTCCATGTTGGTTATTTATATCATCATAAATATAATTTATATCTAAAAAATGATGTTTCTAAACATTTAGTTTTAAATTAAGTGAGTGCATCCAAAATGAGCATGCAAGTTATTTATTCATGTTGTAATTTAAAATGTTAATATATATATTTATATGTTCTTTTCACGTGAAAATTATTCTCAATGATATCATTTTATTTATGACCTATTTATTAAAACATGTAGATCAAATTCGTGATCATAGTTATATAAATTGACAAATAATATTCATGAATGATTCAAGAATGTATATGAAAGTAAATATGTATACATATCTGTATATACTTATTCCAAATTTCTCAAAAGTGAAAAACTACAGTGATATATATATATATACATATCAATATAATGAGAGCTCAAAATGTTTTATTAAAAAAAATCCACACTTGGAAATTGTAACCAAGATTGGGATCATGGGAGTGAACCTAGACCTCCAATATAGGTCAGACCACGATAGCCTTCAATGATCCAAGTGCCCCCTTGGTTTTTTTCGAAGCCACCAAAATACATTCTAAAAAAATCGATTATTTTATTAATAAAAAAGTATTCAAAATCATTTTAAGTGATATGAAATTTTAAAAAAGGTATTTTAAAATAATTTCTTCAAAGAGAAAAATATTTAAAACTTATATTATATTTTAATAAATTTTAATGAATAAAATGTTTTCATATAAATATTATTTTCAGAGATTATGTTATTTTAAAAAAATTCGTAATTTTTTTTTTCAAGTAGTTTTATAAGTGTTTTCCAAATTTAAATTTTGAAACCCCTATAAATTATTGTTTTTGAAAATTATATATATCAAAAAATAATTTTGGAATGATGAAAAATGTTTTCTAAGGATTTTGAAAAAAGAGTAATTTCAAAAAAAGAATCATTAGCTTTTCAAAACCTCTTACTAGGCCATTATTCTCACCCTATGTTTTTGGAAAAAATTAGGATTATTTAGTAGTTTCAAAGAGATTATATTTGATATGGACATTTTGTTAAAAAGGAAAAATTTCTTACTTTTTATTTACTATTTAGACTTTGATAATGTGTACCATAAGTCATTTTCATCAAAGCATGTACCGGAAAAGACCCATAGTATAATAATAGACTTTTTATGTTCAGTTTCCTTAATTAAAAAAATGTGCGGAATTATTTTTTACTATGTCTAGAAGTGTGGTTATCCTGGTTGTTACACACTATATTGTGGATTAGGCACCACAATATATTTAACATAGTGGATTAGGCATCACAATGTGTTTTAAATAACGTATCATACATCAAAACATGTTTCCCAGTTTGGATTTAGAATAATTACTCATTTGAAAATTATTTTATGAGATATAAATCATTACCCAATGAAGTTGAGGGATATATAGGATCCACCAATCACATAATTATTCACCATAAATATGTGTGGAAAAAACATCTCATAATCATAATATTACAACAATGAATAATAATGGGTTCACATTATATTTCACAAGGTATCATTAAAAATTAAAAACAAAATAGATTAATTAGTCTCAAATTATGTCACCCAAAAGGGGATATTCTTAATATCATTTTTGGGTTCATTTATAAAACATAACATCATGGATAATAGATCCCTATGAATATAAAATGAAAAAATAACATAATTTAATGAGAGAAAATGTCTAATCATTAAATAGAAATATGAAAATACTATGTATAGAAACATAATTGGATTTTAAAATAATACTAGAGAATATTAATGTTTAGTGAAAACATATGATTTAATCAATGATTAATTTAATATAAACTTACACTTAAATGGATGTGAATTATTAAAAAAATATTATATACTTAATGATAAAAACATTCATGGGAGGGGATATGAATTATGAAATCTTTTTACCAATAGAGATAAAATAGGAAATTATATTTAATATGATATCATTATGTATACAGAAAATGTAATGTCGAAGTTCAATAGAAATAATATATCTCAATGAAAGAGAGTAGAGTAAGGAAAGTCCCTAAAAACATAATGATAATTTGAATGAAAATAATATGATAAGGAGTTATAAAAATGATGGCTAAAATATATGGAAATGTAATATGATTATCCTATATTGATTGAATTCTTTAGTGAACAATTTTTTTTATGAAAACAATGTGTATAATGAGAAGCATTTCTTAAGGGAGTGAATGATTATAAAATTTACCCTTAAATTTGATATTTTCTTCCTTGGATTCTCTCTATTCTCCAGTATAATAGATCTAAATAGATTAATAAATAGTTTTCGACCCATATTAATTCCTAACACTATTTATAAATTTCATTTAGAATCATTATCTGTATTCATGTTAATTATTTTTTCCCCATTTTTCCATATCTGATGTTTATAGTTTTGATTGTATATCCTAGTTTTTAAGAGAATTTCTGTAAACCGTTATACATAAAATTCCATCATTACATTATTTCAATGTTACTTTAATTTATGGCATATAATTTTTATTAATTTTCAATTTATTTTGATTATTTTTTCATTCATTACCCCCAAATATGATATCAAAAGTAAGAACACTTTAGTTATTTTCATAATGAAAAAAGATGTTTTCTAAATTATAGATTGAAATATACAGATCATGAAGATAACTAGTGGGATTATAATGGGGAAATAACATTCCCCCAATGAACATGAAATTTGGAATCTCCTCCTTGGTTATTTCTCATATAGACTACATTCAAATCCTCTTTCTTTCCTTATCTCATGTTGTTCAAGTTGTGTTTTTGAAGCTATTATTCAATGAGCTAATATGAATCTTCAACTATAGATATATTCATTACTAATATCTTATATTAATATTTGTTTATTTATTTCTTGATTTGGTATTCAATTATTAATCCAACAATGAATTCTGCATTTAGTAGAATATGGTGGGTTGTCATTGTTCCTTGGAAGAGGGTGACACATAATGACTGCAACATATGGTGGGTCATCATTCAAACTATGGTACATTGCATCACCATTTATATTATTATTTGGATAGAAAATTATTTTCCCCCTATTAATTCCCAATTTCATACAGGGTATTTCTCTGGGCATATGGTTACTGATGTGAGATTCTCTCTTAGGGTGCCATTGGATGTTGTTCTGGAATGGCGATGTTGTTCAGTGAGAAATTTGGAAATATTCATATTTGATAAAAATGTTTTAACTTATTTTCATTTCTTATAATTTATTTTGTGTGGTTCCATGGTGTATCATATATGTACAGGGACACTAGTAGTGTCCCATTGAGCCAAGATGAGAAAGGTCAAACATTGTGAATATTTTTTGTGTTTGATATTTAATTGAAGGGGATTCTTAAATGTTACGTTTCACTTATAATTATTCTCATATATTGTATAAAAATTTTCATATTCCTATTATAACTATTTTTATACAACTCCAGTTTGTGGGCCATATAAAATAGACTATGTTTTTAAGAAAAAATGAATCTGATGATCGAATTACATAATGTAATGGGGGCCTCGATAGTCACACTTTTACAAGATGTATATCATAGATTCTAATGGATATGAATATAAGTTAAATTTAAGTCCTTAATATAACGTTATCCTAGATGTGTTTAGCTAAAATAATATAAAATGAATGATACATAGTGGACCTAGTGGCAGTTGGAACAATGACTGCTACATAGATATTTTTCATGATTATGGGTGCATATACTAGGGGTTTGATTGGAGGGATATCATAGTGCCATTTGTCTCTTCCAAATTATTGTGTGGATATTGATTTATCCCCATTAGGATGTGATTACACATGTTGTTGGACAATTTGTAGACTGGTGGGTGAATAAGGTGTGTCGACCGACCTAGGATTCCTTGAATGTAAATGAGCTTAAGGTAATATCCCTAGTGTGAAATTCCTAGAAGGAAATAGAGGCCTCTTTTATAACTAGAGGAAAATAGTATGTTCCCCTAAAACATGTGTTCTAAGGGATATGATGGAAACTAAAACATATAGATATGCTTGTAGGTGTCTCTTTAGAAACATTCCAATGATTGGGGCTTGAGGGCATGTGTATTGAGGTGATGGGATTAGGAATTTGGAATTCCAATAACATTTATTTATTCTTTTATTTTGATATATTTTATATAGATATATATTATCATATTTACTACCTAGAACCCTAATTATGGGATCAATTAGATGAGATGTTGACCTTGGGGACACCCATGGAAACATATTGGGATTTAACATTGTAGTCTCACATGATTTTGGTGTGATACAACATAGAATAAATTATTTCATAAATGATGCTCTAAAGGTAACCTAGTATATAGATATTGATCCAAAATAGAAATTCCCTAGATGTCATGATTTGAACATAGATTTTTATGGGACACTCAGGATGGAGGAGGTCGTTATGATTCATAGAGTATTTAGCGAACATCCATTAAATATTATGGATTTTATGATGATCATTATTATATAAATCATAGGTTACAACTAGGATCAATATAGTCTATTTAGTGACATAATATGTGTCAAAATATGATTCCTAGGATTCCTAGGATCTGACCCATTAGTATAGTTAAATGGGTGATATTTTTGATTCAATGATTACTCGTGATTCTAATGAATTGGATTTAATGAATTTATTCTACATAGTGTTAAGAGATATTCCATAGACACATTATTATTGTTTGTTGATCCAATAGTAAATATAATTTTTTTTATAATTAGCAACATTTGTGCCAAAATAAAACATTATGTTCTAGGATTTCTATATATCATATGATATTGTGATTTCCTTAGAGGCTCCTTGACACATGCTTAATTTTTTTTATTTGATCAGATCCATTAGAATAAGAAATAGATGATGGTTAATTTAAATTATATTTAATATATATTTATTTTTGATGATCATATTTGTGGTTTATAATTTTTTTTCAGATATGTATTGGAAAATGTTCGTGGAGCCCTACAGAATTATGTACTCACACATTGTTTGTGAAACCTTGCAAGATGGTACCCGATTACACATCTCTCTTATCATAAGAACAGTTTAAGAAGATTATTAGTATAATATTGATTACCATGTAATATTTCATGATTAGGAATGGATATTATGAATTTGGATAGACTTGGGTTGTACAAGATCCTTTGATGATTTTATTTTAATTTCACTATATTTTAATATATGATGGTCTAGGTGGCCGATCATACATATATTAAATAATTGGATCTTCATTGAATATTATAATTTTTTTCATGTTTGATTTATATTATATAATCTTATGTTTATTTATAATATATTATAAATGGGTATTTTATTAATTATTGTAAATTCTAGTTATGAGGTATAATATCTCAACATTATTACTCTATACCCCATATACATGTCAGAAACCATTGACATACATAGATAAATGCTTGATGTATTATAAAGGACCATGTATAGAGAACTATTTGTGTGTACATTGGTTTTGGATGTTAATGTTGTATTATAGGTTTCTTGTGGCTCATATGAGGGAACTAAACAATGATTTATTTTTTCTCTCTCTTTATATAGACAGGTGATTGGAGAAATATTATTATATCAGATCCCTTGATAGATATTAATCATATGGGTTTAGAAATCATTTTCCAGTAGAAAGCCCATGGTACTATTGACATGTTATTAATGTAATATTTTTGATGATAATGTGGACTGATTTTCACCTCAAGCTACACCCATGTGGCTTAAATTTAATGATCTTATGAATTATTTTTAGTTTTTAATGTTATTCCATTGGTAGGAAAAAATGATAATGTAACATGATTTAAAATATGATTCACCAAACATATTAATTCCTGGGAGTGATTATAGTCACCGATTACTGATGAACAGTTTATTATGGTGTTATTAACTACCTATAAAATCTTTTCACATAAAGTACTTTGTTTGATTCAATCATGATGGTCCAAAATTAATATGTAATTAATTATTATGGATTTAAATGTGGATCTTTTACATGATATATCTTGAGTATGATTGTTCGGTTCCTTAGAAAATGAGTTGTATGATAAACATTGAGTGTTGGTATAGGCATATGATTCCATAGTGGCAAACCCTTGTGGTTGTAACAATAATAGTTCTAAATATAGAAATATGTATAGATATCTAATGTTTTAATAAAAACCTATATGGTGTTTTCAAATATATCATTTTAGTGAAATTATAATAAAATAGATAATTGACTATGGTTATTTGATGAAAATCATGGTTGAGAAATTTCATTTTTTATATGCTAACTAATGGGAATGTGACCCTTTAGTGGGTGACTTCTGTATGTGGTGTCATCTTGAGGAACACTCTATGATTCAAGTCCTAGATGAGTGTTTTTAATATATGGATATATATATATAGGATCAGTTTTTTCATATGATATTAGATGGCATGTGTTACATTAGACTATTTGGTGAGACCCTAGTGTGGGATATTGTTATCCAGTGAGTTTTTGTGTGAATTTTTATATAGGAAAATATAGTTGTTTCTTGTGAAACAGAATTTGATTTATATGTTATCTATTGGGTTGTTGATAGAGACTAGTACATTGATATATACATTTATATATTACTGAGTTAGGTATTATGGATAAAATGAAATGTGTTTTATATTGACAACCAATATGAGGGGTAAACATGGCCTTATGGGTTATTTGGAAACTAGAATAATGAGAATATTGTCTGAGATTAAATAGGATAATTTCCATTAATAATAGGTATGTGAAATAAGGATGGTGATGAATTGGGATTTTGTTTTAACATTCAAGTATTTTATGAAATAATTCTATATATTTGTATTTAATTGTTTGATATCTTACAATAGTTGCAACACTATGTTTAAATGTACTATCAAATACCATTGAAACTTTATTCTTTAATGTGGTCGTGTGACATAGTTGATTGATTGGAATATATGAATATATTTAACTCATTTTAAGAAAAATATATATTTTACAAAGGTATAATATAAATTCATTTTGTTTCAACATAATATATATTAAAATAAAAAACAATTGCTGGTAAAAAAGATGCTTTTAATTAAAATAATTATCCAATGATTAAAAATTAAATTTATATTTAATAAATAATTATTTTAATATATATTTTTCTTAATAAAATTATATAAATGTTTTTTCAATCATCTAATAGGTTTTACCTGGAATTTAAAGATTTTAACTCCCTTTTAATATTAAAAAATAATTTTTTTGAAATCTATAATGTTTTATTTTGCATAATTATTTTCAAATGAATATATTTAACATATGGGAGATGAATCATTCAAAATGGATTCAAAATTTTTAATAATCATATTTATTTTTTTTAATAAGGTAAAATAATTTTTTTTTCACATTCTGAATATTAATTTAGATGAAAATTTATTACTCTGTTAAATTTTAAATGAAGTTAAAAGGGGTTAATATAAATGGGTAATTGTTGAAATGTCATGAATATTTATATATATCCAATTTAATGTCATTATTATTAAGATATATTATCTCCAATTATAGTATGGATCCTTTTGTGTCCATTGTTATTGAGTAAGACATTAATATATTTTTATTTATTGAAAATTTCCAACTGTGTCCACTCTCTATGTTAAAAAATACAAAAAGTATTGTTTATTACAAAATATATATAGAACCGCCTATCTAAGACAACAGTTAAAAAATACTATACCAACATCCATACTCAAATCATAGAGGTAGTAGATTTATCAAAATACCATGGTAAGAATGATATAGGTGTAATCCTATGGAGGTTATCTAAAGAAGTGGTTTATGTTCTTACAAATAATTTTCATGTTTAATTATTCTAATTCTACATCTAAATATTATCTATCCATCATAAAATAAGTAATTTAGAATAATAAATAAATTCAAATATTTTTATGACAATTAGAAGACTATTTTTCACCTTCTTTCAATGCAATGTGGTATGAATGTATCGCATATGCGTCTCTATGGTCTACAGCCACAACTTAGTGATAAGATTAATTTTCCATCACTATCATAAATGGATTGTTATTATAATGATTTAATGTTTATGTATGATAGTTTTTACATATATAAGAATATATTTTTATAGTATATCACCAACCTCCTATCATTTTATTTGGTTTAAAATGGTAATGTCATTCATGTGTTTCTACACACCCCCACCTCCACAGAGCGATGTAACATGTTTATTGTTTATCTATTACATTGAATATAAAAAGATTATACTTAATTAAAATAATATATAAAAATATATATCTATGATTTAATTTTTTATTGTTAATGTTTTATTATAACTTAATATAATTCATTTCATCGAAAAATGGAAATATCCATCATTCTTATATACAAACGTCCATCTCTACGAAGTGATGTAATTAAATTTCTATAACCACTTTATATGAAGGGTTTTAAAAAAATTTATAATTAATAAATAAAAAATTATGTAATAATTAAGATTATATAAATTCAATAAATATAACCTTGGTCAATGTACCAGAACCATAAAACTGAAAGAGACATGGAAAGAGTACCTATGATTACATGAATATCCATTTTAAAGAATGATTTTCCTAAAAGGATAATATGGAATTGTAAATGGAATGGTAAATAATATTTTATATATGAATATGGTTTGGAATTCATTTATAATAAATCTATATTATTATACTGGATCATTATATTCGTTTGAAGCAAGATGAGATTAGAGGTGAGGGATTTATGGTACAATATTATTTCTTTTCTGGATTGTTTATATAAGATGTCCTCTATTGGAAATTCATATCTCATTATCCATAAATACAAATATATATTATTATCCTCTTATTATTATTAAAATTTGTAATTATCATTACAATTTTATTCTATTTGGTACATTAAATGATCAAGAAACTATTTTTAAATAAAAATTTTCCTTATTTTTTCTTTAGTCAATGGAATTTTTCATCTATGTCCATGCACTTATATAATAATTTTAGAATCCTTTAAATATATTTTATTCTTTTAAAAGAAATATTTAATTTCCTTTTAAATTATTTAAAAATGATTAAAATGAGTCATTTTAATGATGTATTTTCTAAAAAAATTATATGTTACATTTTACAAAATGGTAAAACTTATATTATCTTTTATAATTTACAGAATTAATATATATTTATCCAAATTTACCATTCATTTAATTATTGAATTATTTACATTTTTACATAGTTATTTAGGAAGTATAAGGTTTTACTAATTATATAGCAAATTATACCTTAAATATTTTTTTAAATTAAATTGGTATTTTCCTAATGAAATGTTCCAGTTATATGTTAATGGTATTTTTATTAATGGAAATTTATTTTCCAGGATAATTATTCTTCACTGGGGATATAATGTAATTATACAATTTATATTACCCAAATAGTTGATTATTGATTATTAAAATTATATTTTTATGAAACCAATTTTAATTTCCATTAGTTATGTGAAGTGATAAATTCATTCAATGAACCTATTGAAAATATATGAATGGATTATGATAATGTCATGGATTGGTATGTTATATGCCACCAATACATTGGGTAATGTGATATATACAGCTCATGAGATGATGAAGAAAAGCATGTACATAATTTTGAATAGAATGTTCTAATTTTAATGTATGAGTATGAATTCTTATAGCTATGATCATAATATTATGCATGGACATGATTTTGAATATCTATTTTCACCTTTTTATGCATGAGTATAATTTCTTATATCTATGCTCAAATTATTTAGGATGCACATAACTTTAAAAATCGATGTTCACATGATTATGACTTCATATGATTATAATTCCAAATTCAAATTTTATGGCATTGGAATATTGATTACTATATTGACACCAAACATAATCATACTACTGCATATGAATTTATATTAGATATTTTAATATATGATTTAATGTGTATGATTATTTTAGTTTGACGACATGAACATTATTACGTTTTCATAAACCTATGATTTTCATATGCTCTTATGATTGATATCTCTTATGTTTACCAATACTGAGAATCTGATATCTAAAATTATTAATCATTCCTTCTATAGTTTTTTAAATAATTTTCTATGTATGATATTTATAAAAGTTTACTATTATAATGATCATTATTGGAGAAGATGATATTATTTTAAAAAATAACTAGACTATGTATATCATTTATAAAGACATTAATCATTTACATTCCTCGAGTGCGTATAATTATTATATGTATTAATTGATCATCTTTGATGATTTAATATATATGCTTGAAATAATTTTCTGACCATATTTTTTATCAGAGGGTGCTTTAGATATTTTTTTAATGATTAGAAAAAATTAGTGAAATCCATTTGGATAATCCTATGTATATGAGAAAATTTTGAGTAAATTTATTAAAGGATTACATTTTTTTGGGAAAATAAATCCCTATTTGAATACATACAAGTGTGTGTGGGAATAGAATATATGTTCCCTGGCGTCACAAAACTAGAAGGGTAACATTGTGTATTAATTGCATTATCACCTGTGTATGATTAGTAGGAATACCACTATACACATTCCTAGAAGTTTCTATGGATATTCTTAGGATAATTTGGATTATTTTTGTGAACAATTGTTATTAATGAGAGGAGAGTTCCAATGAAAACAAATTATTATCTCTAGTGATATGAGATGAATGTAAAAAATTCAGGTTTGAATGGTCATGTAATAATTTTGGACTACATAAGAATTTGTTTAATGATCATACGAAATCATACTTCTATTATTGATATTTGATACTCACAGTGGATTTTTTATTGTTTAATAGTTAATTCCATGTTGAATCTTGTGGAAAACTAATGTGAATTCCAATTTAATGTACATATTCTTCAGAAACCAAATACAAATGTAGATGGAATGTGAAACCATATGATTGTGCATAACCAACAATCTCAATATATGATTAATATGATAAACTATTTTGTGATTCTAAGAAACTCATATAAGAGAAAAACTGAGTTTCATGATGACCATAGATTAAATATGAATCATATTCAACCGTAATGAGAATATGCAAAATACAAAATAGAAAATTGAATAAAAATAATAGGAAGATAGTTTTTGTGGAAAATAATTTCATAAAGAAACTATTTATCATGGAAAAATTAAATTTCCAATGGTACGTAATTGATTTAATAATAGGTAAAAATAAATAATTTAATGTATTATGTGTGGGACGTTTGGAATTATCTATGTTGATTCCGTAATACAAGGCATAACTCATAGATCATGGAGGGGAATATTTTATGTCAATCACTAAAGCATGTGATGATGTTTAATAAAAAGATCTCAAATATAGAACCTATAATTTTACTCATATCATTACAAGATTTTATACATCATATTACAAGCCAATGATCATAAATTATAAATTATTTTGATGACTTTGTACATATAAATGAATATAAGGATCTAAATGAAACATTTAATAATTTATCATCCATTATGAGACCGGAGATTCCTTTGAGCCCTTGAATATGCATAGGATAACCTGGGGATAACATGAATAAATGGATGATATAAAAATACCTGTATGAAAGAAAATATTAATAAATATTTTAGTAAATGTGTTAGAAAACATAACATAATGATATAAAAGGAATGTAACATGATTAAAAATGTGGGTTAATAACATATAGAACAAGTAAATCTATATTCTTGGTATCATGGTAATATGGAATCAATAAAAAGATGATTTTGTCATGATTCAAGGCTCATTGCAATTATAGGAGCATGAGTTAAGGCATCACATGAAGACTTTTTCACATAGAGCATGAGTGAAGACAAACTACCAACACTGTTTCACATGACATACCGTGAGACTAAACATTACACAATGCATTGGAGAAATATCTATTTTCACCCATTATAACATTTTCAAGATAATATTTTCCACATTTATAATCATATATAAGGAATCAAGCATAAAAAAAGGGATAACCATAGTAAGAATTGGGTATCATAATCATGTCATAAAGCATAATAATTGCTGATATGATTATTGTTTTAATGAAATAAGATAATTAAATCATACATGTAAATTCATGAAGGAAAATAGTAATAGATCATGATAATTGTTGTCATACTGTAGTGTTACCTTGTATGAAGAGTATTTATGAAAAGGGATTTTAAAGCATAAAAGGGAATAATATTTTATATAAAACCATAAGTAAACCAAGATTATTTTTCATAGTAAAATGTTTTCTTTGATATAAGATCATGATGTATTAAAATAAATTATATATTGCACATGAAAATGGGTAAGAATTCGGGATGTTCCCTTAAATCGGGCTTATATATAGTAAATAATTGAGTTGAGAACAATTTAAAAACATGTATATCACCAAAAATATGGAAGACTGGATCATCATAAAATAATCGGGAATATATATAGATAATTAATAAGATTTACATAAAATGAAAAAACAACATAATTTGTTGAAAAATAGAGATAGAATAACATGAAGGAATCATGGAGGTTATGGTTGAATCTATTACCTAATGTCTGAAAGAGTTATTCACTTGATATATATGTCTTGTATAATAAAAATGTATTCATTAATTAATAATTATTGAAGCTATTATAGAATTATTTTATTTATTATAACTTCATTAATTTCATTTAGGACAATTTTGATGAGTTATGCGATTCAATTTCATCATTTTAGAGCATTGGTTTCCATGATTTTCATGAAAGGTTTACTTACAAACATGTAAAAATCTTCATTTAATATGGGGGTAGTTATCTTGATTATAACATATATGTTATAAATTATAATAAAAAGGTACAATATGTATTATATATCATTTGTTTTTATGGAATTAGGATGAATCATTAGAGAAATAGTAAATGATAATCATTAGCGTTTATTTTGGCAATTTTCGATTACAATAAACTCATTTTGTTTTATAAATTAACATCATTTGTAAAAATTGATTCCAGAACATTACATAAGATATAATAGATATATTATAATCTAGTTCAGCAGTAAAAATGTTTTCATGAATATCATGGAATATGGTAATGTAAATTGAAAACCCTTTCTTCCATGATTGTGATAAATTAATACATCCCAGGAAATGACTTCATTTTTTAGGATAAAATGAAGTGAAAAGAGAGATGATGATGAATTATTACATTAGCATAATTCAATTATAGTATATATAATGTTCTTGTGTTATCTTACCATTTGAATTCAGGGAGGTGAGTAGTGAAAAATAAAATAATGGAACATGAATTGTAATTAAAATAAAATGAAGTGGGGTTTACCTATTGATTACATCTTCTTGGGAACCTATTTAGGGGATTGGTTTTGGTCTTTCATCAATAACAAAATATATTGTACATTGGGGAGGATATTTGAGTAGAATTTTGACAAGGAACAAGGATTTATAGGTGTGACAAGGAGAGGTGGTGAGGGTTGGTATTTATAGTAGAAGATATGGGTGTTTTATCATTCTTTTAATCGTTAGATTATTATTTAGGATTAATACTATTAATTTATTTAGAATTATAATAAAATATGTTAAAATAATTATTTTGTATATGATATTTGTGTTCTTACATCATTATTTATGTTTTTAAATCATGTATTTGGATTTTCATTTAAGTAATGTAAATTATCATCTTTAACTATTCTCTAAAAATTTAGGTATTTTAGAAAAATACAAAAAATTCACCCTATACCTTTTTTGCTGTGTATATTTCAGAAACTAACTACATTATATATATGGCCCTAGCCTTAAACCTTACTTAATCTTGAGTTATTAAAATATTACACATTGAGGATCTTTTCGGGTTTAGAGTTTTAGAGAATTAGATCATAAAAATTGCATTACATTCTACATATAAACAAAGTGGTTACATAAAGATAGTATTCTTCTTTCCCATCAATGGAAACATATTTAAAATAAAACATGGATTCATTCTTGACACTTATTTGACACTATCATCATATCATGTACCTTTCCCTTGACCATTGAAAAACATTTCAAAAAATAATGGATGAGCATAAAAAGCTCAGTAAGGGATATAAAAATATGGAAAGGAAACATGAGTACATATATACATAAGAATGAAATCATTCTTTACCCATAAAACATAAGCACTTTAACATACCTCATTAAATCATGAATAAATCATAGAAATCATAAGACATAAAGGTAACTTGGGGCATTCATAACATTCCTATGTAGGGAGTAACCCTCTTGGTTACGTTTGGAATACCCATCACAGTATACTCCCTAAATCTCTTCGGAAAAAACTTAACGTTTCATTCCTTCGCGTTACCCAATTCATTGGAGAGCTATATCAGGCTCACCCTCCCTTAGTTTATCACGGAACCACCTCTCTTCATAATAATGCCCAATAACCTCAACATAATCGTATCATATAAAACATGCATAAAGGAAACATAACATTTCCACCTTTCAATCAAAAGATATCAATACAAAACATTGATATAAAAACATTATGAGAACCATTTTCAATACCAAAATAAATGAAAAGTAAAACATGGTATATATTTTTCTTTAAAAAAAGGTATGGCTTGTAGAGGAAGACGAAACTCAAATAATGGTCACGGCGGCGGAGAAGTCGTTGTCTCCGCATACGTATGACAAACAAATTCCCTTTTGTCGTTTAGTAAACGCTTCATATAAAAAAGATTCCTTTTGAATAAATGTAAAATTCAAAGGGTTTTATACACCGTATAACAGAAGGTTGTGTATAAAACAAAATATGCCTCAATGAAAGGAGATTGAGACGAAGTCCCATACCTCGTATACGACTTGACTTGATCGTTCATTAATCTCCTGAATAATAAACTTGAGTTAATTTATAATTATTTAAGAACATTTTTCAAGTTCATTATTCCTTTTATATCACTTATTTCCATGTTATAAAAAATATGTAATCATTTAAGTTAATAATGTTCATTTTGTCGATATTTGGTTCTTAAGTCGAAAGTGGAATTTTTACAATTACATGTTGTTTGTGTGGTCAAAGGGTCATTATCTCCAGAATGACATTCCTGATTTGGATATCATATATATAATATATGTCCAGTACATGCATGCATTTATAATAAAACATAATCATTTAGAGGTAAGAAATGAAATGCACCGTTCCAGGAGACGGTAAGCCGTACGTACGCATTAACGCTACTTTCATTTCTATTTCATATTTTATAGAATGGAATCATAATGATATAAAGGTATATTGTAATTCCAGTATAATATCATATTTAATATCATATTTCCATCTTTTATACGTCCCACATATGGTATTTAACGAATCAAATCACATTGAGGGGGCGGTAGTCCGCACTTCCTTAAATGAAGATATTGTGTTTACCCATAATGGAAACCATAAAGGTATGCCAAAAATGAAAAATACAGAAGCTTAAGGAAAACATAAACATATTATATATCATATATAAATATAGTGACATCTTAATGGACACCTTTTAAGGTGTTAAATGAATGTTGAACAATCATCGTTTCGGGAGGCATAAATTCCCCATCCACTGAAACAATATGTCCGTTAACCATTAGATGTAGGTGTGTGTAAGTGTAGATCGAATACTTCTTATAACAACATCATAGTATATTTAAGATACTAGAGTTGTTACAAAAGAAATTAATAAAAAGACTTTAGGGGGTTGGAGAAGCAATATAAAACAAAAGGACTTCAGTGAAGACATTACCTTAAAATCGGGAAACTCCCTTTGGTTTGAGCTCAAAGGCTTCCTTGGGAAGACTTCTGCCCAAATTGGGGCTTCAAGGAGTAATAGAGGGATGTGGATAGACAAAATGGGAATGGGTTTTCCCAGCCAAAGGCTTTGGGAGTGTGGGTAAGGAGGTATAGGTGGGGGCCTTTTATAAGAGGAGAGGAGGGGCACTCTTGGAAAGTAAAGAAATGTTACTTTATTTGAAAATGTTTTTCGGATTAAAAAGGTCCCACATTGATATAATTCGAGGTTAAGGTGATAAGGGTTCAAAATACACCCATCAAATAGTTTTTGGACATCTCTAGGTCTTTGATTTTACATTATCTTTCCATTTTATTTAAATCCTTTATTAATGAGTTAATCGCTGCATCACCATGATGTCATAAATAATTTAATAAATTTAATGTCTAAAAATTATAAAAATAATATAATGATGTAGGAAATACAATTAGATTTCTAATGAATATTTATAGTCCAAAAGATCATTTATTTAGAAAAAATTAAAAATATTTTACTTAGGTGATACATTCTTTGTCATATTTAACATTCTTTAAAAATAAAAAGATAAAAAGTCACTTCCTCACAAAAGGGATTCCATGCGGCCCCCACGTTTGGCACAAGGCATCCCATGGTCGGCCATGAGACAACCAGTAGCCTTAGGACACATGTTGTGGTATTTTTGTATTATTATGATATCATTTTATTATCCTTAACTACCCGATTACAAAATAATCAAGATAATTAATGATAATTACCATCGTTACTATTCATAATGTCCAAAAACAAAAGAGTCTTGATTACATTATTTGGACCGTTTGATTCCAAATATTTAATCCATTTTTACCAAAATCCAAACACAGAAATTTCAATAATTGATTTAAAAATAATTCTCGTTGTCAAAACAAATAGCTGGTTTTTTGAATCAATATCTATGAAAAGTTTGGCATTAGTTTATGCCCAATTCCAAAGTGAAATTAATCCTAATGAACACCATTATATTAAATGGTAAAAATATATTCTAATTTAACATTAAAACAAATTCATAATATAATCTAATTAGATAAATAAATTAGATTAAAAAGTAGTTTTGAAGTAAAATGCAGTTTTTTTCACTATTCATTAAAAATGAACATTGTCAGAAAAATAACAAAAATTCACAAAAAGTAAATTTTGATGTCCCAATCATAAAGAATAAGTTTATTTTAAAAAACATAGCTTATAAAATTGTCAAAAGATATATTTAAAAATGGTTTTCCATCAAAAGGAAGTAAAATAATCTTTTAAAAAATATTAGTGTATTTCATGCTTAAGATTGGATTTATTTTCATTTTAAGCCTCTAAAACAATATCTAATTCATTAATATACATAGATAAAAATATCTATTATTCATTACTTACTTGTGATGTTACATCATTCCCCCCTTTAGAAAATTGCGTCCCCGCAATTTATTTACTTATCGAATAAATGGGGGTACTTATCCCTCATTGCATTTTCAGATTCCCATGTTGCATCTTCCATCATGTGGTTTTTCCACCAAAGCTTTACCTGATTAATCACCATATTTCATAACAATTGCTCCCTATGGTCAAGAACCTGGACCAGTTGTTCCACATAAGATAAGTTCTCTTCCAGCCGAACTACCTCTGGACTCAAAACATGATATGGATCTGGCATATACTTTCTCAACATCGAAACGTGAAAAACATTGTATACCTAAGATAAAATCCGAGGTAAAGCCACCTTGTATGCAACTGATCCAACCCTCTCCATAATTTCATATGGTCCAATGAACCTTTGACTCATCTTTCCTATCTTACCAAATCTCATCACAGTTTTCCATGGTGAGACTTTGAGAAAAACATGATCACCTACCTCAAAAGTTAGATCCTTCCGCCTGTTGTCTGCATAACTCTTCTGCCCACTCCGAGATGTTCTCATGTGTTTCTGAATCATCTGAACTTTTTCTGCCATCTCTTCTACCAATTTTGGTCCCATCAACTTCCTTTCACCCACTTCATCCCAGAAAGCTATAGTTCGACACTTCTTCCCATATAACGCCTCAAATGGTGCCATCTGTATACTGGAATGAAAACTGTTATTATATGAAAATTCAACCAAAGGAAGACGTTGGTCCCAACATCCCTGATAATCCATCGAACAAGCTCGTAGCATATCCTCCAAGGTCTAAATTGTTCGTTCTGACTTCCCATCTGATTGAGGATGAAATGATGTACTAAAATTTAATTCAGTACCCAATGACTTCTGAAGGCCTTTCTAAAAGTTAGAAATGAACCTGGGATCACGATCAGATACAATAGAGAGAGGAACTCCATGTAACCTGACTATATCTATAAAATACAAACGGGAAAGTTGATATAGAGATAATTTATCTCGTATAGCAAGTAAATGAGCATATTTAGTCAAGAGATCAACAATAACCCAGATTGCATTATTACCTCGAGATGTCTTTGGTAATCCCACAACAAAGTCCATGGATATATTCTCCCATTTCCACTCTGGCACTGGTAAAGGCTGAAGCATCCCTTTTGGTAACTGCCGCTCTGCTTTAACCTGTTGACATGTCAAACACATCACAGTAAAATCAGCAATATCTCTTTTCATTCCATCCCACTAGTAATACTCCCACAGATCTCTGTACATCTTAGTACTTCCAGGATGAACTGAAAATGGATAACTATTAGTTTCACATAAAAACTCTCTCTTCAACTATGAATCACAAGGCACACACAATCTCTTCCCAAATCTCCAAACACAATCATTATCAATGTTTAATTCAGGAAACATACCCTTCTGAACCAACTCTACCTTTTTCGGAAACTCACTATCTTGCTTCTGTGCATACTTGATTCTGTCTGATAGAGATGATCTCACTGATACCTGAAACAAAATAGAAGAACTTCCTGCACCAACAACTTCTATGGCAATGTTCATCAAATCCTTAACCAAAGGATCATGTTCCAAACACAACATTTCTAATGAATCATTACTTTTTCGACTCAAAGCATCAACCACTTTATTTGCTTTTCCCAGATGGTAATGAATTTTACAATCATAATCCTTGATTAATTCAAGCCATCTCCTCTGTCTCGTTTTTAACTCTTTCTGAGTAAATATATACTTTAAACATTTGTTATCAGTATATATTTCACACTTTACACCATACAAATGATGTCTCCAAATTTTTAATGCGAAAACAACAGCAGCAAATTCCAAATCATGTGTATGGTAATTTACCTCATGAGTTTTCAACTGTTGTGAAGCATAAGCAATTACCTGATCATTCTGCATTAGGCCGCAACCAAGTCATTTCAATGAAGAATCACTGTATATAACAAACTCACCATTCTTGGAAGGTAGTTCCAAAACTGGAGCATTCACCAATCTTCTTTTCAACTCCTGAAAACAATCATCACATTCTTTTGTACAGATAAACTTAAAACTGTTCCGAGTTAGCTTAGTTATTGGACTAGATAACCATGAAAAATTTCTAATAAACCTTCGGTAATAGCCTTCCAAACCAATGAAGCTACGAATCTCTGTTACATTTGTGGGTCTTGGCCAGTCTTCCACAACTTTTTTTTTGCAGGATCAATAGTTATCCCATCATTAGAGAAAACGTGACCAAGTAAAGAAATTTTTTGCAACCAAAACTCACACTTACTGAATTTTCCATACAGTTTCTTTTCTTTTAAGGTTTGCAAGATAACCCTTAAATGTATTTCATGCTCCTCTTTAGTTTTAGAAAACACCAAAATATCATCAATGAAAACCACCACAATCTTATCCAAGAACTCATGAAAATTCTATTCATTAAGTCCATGAATATAGCAGGTGCATTGGTTAGCCCAAAAGGCATTACTACAAATTCATAATGGCCATATCTTGTATGGAACGCGGTCTTCGGAACATCTGCTTCCTTTACCTTCAGCTGATGGTACCCCGATCTCAAGTCAATATTTGAAGAATAACGAGATACCTGGAGAGGATCAAACAAATCATTAATATGAGGCAAAGGATATTTGTTCTTAATAGTGATGTTATTCAAGGCTATATAATCAATTCAATGTCTCGTTGAACCATCTTTCTTTTTAACAAATAAAACAGGAGCACCCCATGGTGATGTGCTAGGTCCAATGAAACCTTTCTCTAATAAATCTTGCAATTTCTCCATCGACTCTAGAAGTTCAATTTGAGCCATTCGATAAGGGGTTTTTGAAATTGTCTTAGCATCAGGAACTAAGTCAACAGTAAATTCAATGTCCCGATCTGGTATTATTCCAGGCAACTCATCAGGAAAAACATCAGGAAACTCATTTACCACTGGCACATCATTAATCTGAACAGTTCCTTTGTATTCAATGATGTGTGCAAGGTAACATTCATTTCCATCTTTTATATGTTTCTTGGACTCTAGATAAGTTATCAACAGTAAGGGTTCATTCTTGTACACAAACTGAAAGTATTTATGAAAAGAAACTTCTTTAGCTTTATAGTCAATCTTAGCATGGTAAATAGAGAGCCAACCAATACCCAGGATAACATAAAACTCTACTAGAGGTATAACAATAAGGATTGCAAGTAGGTTCTTTCCACAGATAAGGATATGAAGAATCTTATAAAAAAAATTTCCTCAACATTTCCCCCAGGTGTTTTTACCAAAATTTCAGGATTCATTTCTTGAGATGGTATTACCATTTTACTAGAAAAGGATTCAGAGATGAATGAATGTGTGGACCCCAAATCAAACAACACACTGGCATAGTCTGAAAAAACAAACAAAGTACCTGATACAAATTCATTTGATGGCCCGACATCTGCTGAAGTAGTTGTAAAGGATTTCACCATCCCTTTCTGCTTGTAGTCTAACTTCTTCCCATCACTCAAGCTCTTTGTCGGACACTCGTTTGCATAGTGACCCATCTCATTGCACTTAAAACATTTCACTAACTATAAATCAAATTTGGTCTTACCTTCACCTTGATCTTTTTCAGTGCAATCACGAGCCTTACGTCCCATCTTACCACATCGGTAGCAATTTCCAGAATTCAGAAGACATTCCATAGAATACCTTTTGCCACATTTATCACAAACTGTAAACTTAGATTTCTTACCATCAGAATTTTTTGAAGAATTATTCCCTTTCTCCTACCACCTCGGTCTCTTCTTCTGCTGGTTGTTATAGAACACTTGATCATCACTAAACTCCATTTCCACCTTCTAAGCACATCGAACAAGCTTTTCCTAACTTTTAAACTCATGATAAGCTAATGCCCTCCGATATTTTGGCTTTCATCCTGAGTAAAAACGATTGATTTTACTATCAATGTCTCAGATAAAATTTGGAGCTTACCTTGCCAATCGAGTGAACCTCTCTTCATAGGCAGCCACGGAGTCTTCCTCTTGCCTCAATTCCAAGAATTGTTTTTCCATCCTAAGCCGAATAGCCTTAGGAAAATACTTCTCAATAAACATACCTTTTAATTCATACCAATCGAGAGCATCAATCTCATCACTGTCCCTGATATTTTTAACAATCGACCACCACTGATATGCTTCACCCTCCAAAAGGTAAATAGCAAGACTAAACTTTTGATTGTCTGAACACCCCATGACATCGAAAATCTTCTCCAGTGATTTAATCCACCCTTCAGCTAGCACAGGGTCAGATGATCCTCTGAATGATGGGGGATGTTGCCTCATGAAATGTTCCACCACTGACATGTTCTTCTGTGGTTGATCTGGCTGATCTCGTGCATGGATACCACCAACATTTATCGCTTGAGTAAACTACTCCATTACTGTAACAAACTGTTCAGTTCCAATTCGGACCATCTCAGGATGCTGATTCGGAAGGTTATTTCCTTCTGCATGCCTTCATAGCACTGCTTGCATGTTTCCTCTGCGGAAAACAATTATGAGAAAACATGTCTTAGAGGAAGAAATAGGGTTATCTTCAAATGCTATATCATTTCAATTTGACCATAAAAAAATATTTTTGGATAATCATTTAATAGAATTCTAACTCCTAAAGTTATCTAAACCGACCTCTGATACCAAATATAAGGCCCCAACCTTAAACCTTACTTAATCTTGAGTTATTACAAGATTACACATTGATGATCTTTTCGGGTTTAGAGTTTTAGAGAATTAGATCATAAAACGTGCATTACATTCCACATATAAACAAAGTGGTTACATAAAGATAGTATTCTTCTTTCCCATCAATGGAATCATATTTAAAATAAAACATGGATTCTTTCTTGACACTTCCTTGACACTATCATCATATCATGTACCTTTCACTTGACCTGTGAAAAACATTTAAAAAAACATGGGATGAGAATAAAAAGCTCAGTAAGGGATATAAAAATATGGAAAGAAAACATGGGTACATATATACATAAGAATGAAATCATACTTTACAAATAAAACATAAGCACATTACCATACCTCATAAAATCATTAATAAATCATAGAAATCATAAGACATAAAGGTAACTTGAGCCATTCATAACATTCATACGTAGGGAGTAACCCTCTTCGCTACGTTTGGAATACCATCACAGTATATTCCCTAAATCTCTTCGGATAAACCTTAACGTTTCACTCCTTCTCTTTACCCAATGAATTGGAGAGCTATATTGGGCTCACCCTCCCTTAGTTTATCACGGAACCACCCGTCTTCATAATAATGCACAAGAACCTCAACATAATCGTATCATATAAAACATGCATAAAGGAAACATGACATTTACACCTTTCAATCACAAGATATAAATACAACACATTGATATAAAAACATTATGAAAACCATTTTAAATACCAAAATAATAGAAAAGTAAAAACATGGTATTTATTTTTCTTTTAAAAAAAGGTATGGCTTGTAGTGGAAGCCGAATCTCAAATAATGGTCACGACAGCGGAGAAGTCGTTGTCGCCGCATGCGTACGACAGAAACATTCCCTTTTTTCGTTTCGTAAACGATTCATATAAAAAATATTCCTTTTGAATAAACGTAAAATTCAAAGGGGTTTATACACCGTATAAAAGAAGGCTATGTATAAAACAAAATATGCCTCAGTGAAACGAGATTGAGACGAAGTCCCATACATCATATCCGACTTGACTTGATCGTTCTTTAATCTCCTGAATAATAAACGCGAGTTAATTTCTAATTTTTTAAGAACCTTTTTCAAGTTCATTATTCCTTTTATATCCATTATTACCATGTTATAAAAATTATGTAATCATTTAAGTTAATAATGTTCATTTTGTCGATATTTGGTTCTTAAGTCAAAAGTGGACTTCTTACAAATACATGATGTTCGTGTGGTCAAAGGTTCTTTATATCCAGAATGACATTCCTGATTTGGATATCATATATATCATATATATCCAGTACATTCAATCATTTATAATATTGAATAATCATTTAGAGGTAAGAAATGAAATGCACTGTTCATGGAGACTGTAAGCCGTACGTACGCATGAATGCTACTTTCATTTCTATTTCATATTTTATAGAATGGAATCATAATGATATAAAGGTATATTATAATTCCAGTATAATATAATATATAATATCATAGTTACATCCTTTATACATCCCACATATGGTATTTAACGAATCAAATCACTTTGAGGGGGCGGTAGTCCGCACTTCCTTAAATGAAGATATCGCGTTTACCCATAATGGAAACCATAAAGGTATGCCCAAAATGAAAAATACAGAAGCTTAAGGAAAACATAATAATATTATATATCATATATAAATATAGTGACATATTAATTGACACCTTTGAAGGTGTTAAAAGAATGTTGTACAATCATCGTTTCGGGAGGAATAAATTCACCATCCACGGAAATAGTATGTCCTTTAACCATTAGATGTATGTGTGTGTAAGTGTAGATCGAATACTTATTATAAAAACATCCTAGTATATTTAAGATACTGTAGTTGTTACAAAAGATATGAATAAAAAGAGTTTAGGGGGTTGGAGAAGCAAAATAAAACAAAAGGACTTATGTGAAGACATTACCTTAAAATCGTGTAACTCCCTTTGGTTTGTGCACAAAGGATTCCCTGGGAAGACTTCTACCCAAAGTGAGGCTTCAAGGAGTAATAGAGGGATGTGGAGAGACAAAATGGGCAGGGTTTGGCCGAGCCAAAGGCTTTGGGAGTGTGTGTAAGGAGGTAGAGGTATGGGCCTTTTATAAGAAGATAGGAGGGGCACTCTTGGAAAGTAAAGAAATGTTACATTATTTGAAAATGTTTTTCGGATTCAAAAGGTCCCACATTGATATAATTAAAGGGTATGGTGGTAATGGTTCGAAATCCACCCATCCAGTAGGTTTTGGACTTGTTTAGGTCTAAGATGTTACATTATCTTTCCATTTTATTTAAATCCTTTATTAATGAGGTAATCGTTGCATCATCATGATGTCATAAATAATTTAATAAATTTAATGTCTAAAAATTATAAAACAAATATCATGATGTAGGAAATCGTTTTAGCTTTCTAATAATTTTTTATAGTCCAAAAGATCATTTCTGTAGACAAAATTAGAAATATTTTACTTAGGTGTTACATTAATTGTCACATTTTACATTCTTTAAAAATAAAAAGATAAAAAGTCACTTTTCACAAAATTGATTCCATGGGGCCCCCATGATTGGCACAAGGCATACCCTGGTCGGCCATTAGACAACCAGTCTCCTTAGGTCACATGTTGTGGTCTTTTTTTTATTATTATGAAATCATTTTATTATCCTTAACTACCAGATTACTCATTAATCAAGATAATTAAAGATAATTACCGTCGTTATTATTCATAATGTCCAAAAACGAAAGAGTATTGATTACATAATTTGGACCTTATGATTCCAAATATGTAATCCATTTTACCAAAATCCAGACACAGAAATTGAAATAATTTATTTTAAAATAATTCCCGTTGTCAAAACAAATAGCGGGTTTTTTTGAAACAATATCTATGAGAAGTTTGGCATTTGATTATGCCCAATTACAAAGTGAAATTAATACTAATTACCACCATTGGATTAAATGGTAAAAATATATTCTAATTTAAATTTAAAACCAATTCAAAAGATAATCTAATCATATAAATAAATTAGATTAAAAAGCAGTTTTGATGTAAAATGCAGTATTTTTCACTATTCATTAAAAAACGAACATTATCAGAAAAATACCAAAAATTAACACAAAGTAAATTTTGATGTCCCAATCATAAAGAATAAGTTTATTTTGAAAAAAATATCTTATAAAATTGTCAAAAGATAGATTTAAAAATGGTTTCCATCAAAAGGTAGTAAAACAATCTTTTAAAAAATATTATTGTATTCCATGAATAAGATTGGATTTATTTTCATTTTAAGCCTCTAAAACACTATCTAATTCATTACTAGACATATATAAAAATATCTATTATTCATTAATTAATTGGGATGTTACATTATATGAAAATAATTTTCTAAATATGTGTATTTTAAGTTTTAGTTAAAATCAATACTTACATGGAAATTAAAGATTTTAAAATTATAACAGCTTTTGTAACAATTTGAAAATTTACATCAGGTCTCATACAATTATCTTATAATAACAAGATGTGAAAATATTAATTTATGGATACATTTCATGAAAATAAATTTAATTTTAAATTATTAAATTTATCATGAAATTTTAATTAAAAATTCATTACATATAAAAATACCAACAAATAATTATGAATTGTTAAATTATTTATTTAATTATAAGATTGTATAATTATTTCAAAAAATCACTTATAAGATGGAAAAATTTTAATTATAGATTATTTGGAGAGTTTACAATTCAATGGTCTTGGTTTACTATTCCCAAGGGTCATGTTACTATTTCAAATGTCGAGTTATTATTCCTTTGATATATGTTCCTTAACTTATAGAAATTCAATTTATTCATTCATTCGTCGTTTATAAAGTGTTCATTGTGTTATTAATGCACTTTTATGAGATTATAGTAAATGAAATAATTATAATAAGAGGATTTTCATTGATAGAATTCTTGGTTGTTACATTCTTCCCCTTTATGAAATTTCACCCTCGAAATTTTGTTTTACATTCTGAGCTAAAAATAGTTGTGGGTAATTTTCATTCATCTATACTTCTATATCCCATTTTTCATCATCATACTTATGGTTTGATAATATTACATTGACAATGTGAGTAGTCTTTTGGTATAGATCATTATCTATATATTCCATGATCTTCACTGGAAACTCGTCCTATGATAAATCATTTTCCAACTATACCACCTATGAATTAAATAAATTTGGGGGATGTTGTATTTTCTTATTTAAGAGTGACACATGGAATGCATCGTGTACTTAGGACATGGTTGATGGAAGTTCTATTCGTTTGTCCACAAATCCAAAACGTTCAACGATCTCAAAAGGGACGATGTACTCGAGACATATCTTCATTTTCTTCCCAAATCTCACGATCTTTTTCCCTGAAGATATGTAGAGGAATACAATGTCTCATACCTTAATATAAAGTTATCATTGATGACTGTCAACATAGCTATTCTGTCGACATTGGGATTCCTTAATCTGTTGCTGAATGGTTTTCACCTTCTTTTCCATTCATTCAACCATTTAAAGTCCTACCAGCTTACATTAAATGAATTCATCTCAAAATTCTTGTTTTCAACATCTTTTCCCATAAAGGTCTACATATGAATCCATTTAGATGCTGGAGTGGAAACTAGTGTAATAAGAGAACTCAACCAGAGGATGATATTTGTCCCAAACTCTTTTAACATCTATGGAATACCCACTAGAAATAAGTTCCATTATCTTAATAGTTCTCTCAGACCAGCCATCAGTTTTGTTATGATATGTCATAACAATGTTCAACTTATTTCATAAAGCAAGTTAGACATTTTTTCATAACATTGAGGTGAATCTCATATCATGACCAAATACAATCTATAGTGGTACTCCATGAATAAGTACCACTTTTCTGATATTGATTAGTAAAATTGATCCATTGGTAAGTCCTATAGCATTTTGATAAATTGATCTATCTTTGTAAAATGTTTCATAATAATCCATATAACATTATTCCATCTAGATGTGTTTATAAGTCCTTTAACAGTGTAAATGGTGATGTTTTCCCATTTTCATTATAGTAAGGAAATAGTTGAATCAACCCTTTAGAATTTGTTCCCTCATCCTCCACATTCTAACATACTGAGCACATTGACATATATTTAGAAATCACTTTCTTCCTGTTATCCTAAAAACAGATCCCTCGAAGATCTTGATACATCATTGTGCTCCATGGGATAATAGAGAAAGATGAGTTATGTGTTTCATTTAAAAAATCCTTGTCTATTATAGGATTTTATGGTACACATAATCATGACACAAATATTATGATCCCATCCATATTAACGTTGAACACATATGATTTCTCATTTTTGAAAGCTCCTACCCATCTCTGAATTTCCACATTATTTCTTTAAGCATCAATTTTCTTCATCGTGAGGGATGATTGAGAAATCATATTATAATGGATTGATGATGTTCAATAATTAAATATTCCCATGTACATCATTTTAAAATCTATGAATATTATACCCTTCTCAATTCTTGTCTTTGATATTGATTCAAAGTTCTTTATACATAGAGCATCTACCATCTTATATTCCTTACCATGATTCTACTCAATTGAGCAGTAAAAATCCTTGATGAGAATTAACTAACATTGTTGGATCATATTAATATCCTTATATGTGATTATATACTTTGGGATATTTTGAGTATTATATATTTCACACTTATCCCCAAAGAGATATTTCCACCATTTTTCAACGTAATGATCATAGATGCTAACTTCAGGTCATGTGTTGGATAGTTTTTTCATAAGGGTTTTCAGCTGCACTGATATATAGTCTATCAATTTATAGTTTTTCATCAGTACAAAAGCTAATACATTAATTGTAGCATTAATTTATACCACAAAGAGTTATCCACTTTTGAGGAGTGCGAGTATTAGAGTTGTGATAAAACTATTTTGAAAACCTCAATTATTTCCTCACATTCTTATGTCCAGTAAACTTTTACTCCCTTCTATGTCAAATTTTTTATTGGGTATGAAAATTATGATATGTTCTTCACAAATCATTTGTAATACCTAGATTGACCAAGGAATCTATGGATCCCCATTACAGATGATGGCCTGGTCCACTCTTCAATTGCATTTGTCTTGATAAAGTTTACATATATTCCCTTACTGGTGAAAACATTCCCCAATAATGATAATTACTCCATCCAAAACACAAATTTATTATATATTTCATATAATATCTCCATTCTAGTGTTCTTTATAAAGGTATTCAAATTCTCATTGTCTTCCAACTTTCTCATAGAGTATATCATGATTTCATTGATAAATACTACCAAAAATATTTCGATGTACTCCATAAAGACTCTATTCCTTAAATCCATGTATATTTCTGGACATTTGGTGAGTCTGACAGGAATCACTATTAATTAATTGTGTTCATATATAGTTCAAAATTTATTCATTATAATATCTTACTTACTCACATTTAATTAGTGATATCATGACTAAAGGTTCACATTAGAGAAATAAATGGCCCCACACAACTAATCAAACAAGTCATCTATTTGTTGTAGGTGATACATTTTTTATTTTTTATTTATTGATCTCATGATAATAATTATAGAGGTTCATTGATAAATTCTTCTTCTTTACAAAGATTACTAGTGAACCTCAGGATGCTGCACTCATACATATAAAACCCTTGTCCAGATTCTCTTGTGATTTCTTCTTTAGCTTCTCCATCTCAATAGTGGCTATTCTATAAGGTGTATTTGATATGGGTAGAGATACAAGAATATGTTCAATTGGGAACTCAACATCTCTTTTATGAGTAAGACCAGATAACTCATTAAAAAATACATCAGTGTGGTTCCTTACAATAGGCATGACTTTGATCATGATTTTCTTCTTTGTCTCAATAATTTGAGATAGATTGGATTTCTCATATGGCAGTAACATCCACACATGAGATTATTATTCTCAGGGAGATTCATCCTCCTATATACACATGTATAGAATTGTATGATTCCTTGAGATGTGATGAGTGATCACCCATTCTTGACAGATGATGTTGGATTTAAATAAATTTTTCCAATCCATGACCAATATTGCATCAAACTCTATCAAAGTATTTGTAATGAGATTTTCTAGGAGGTTCAGTCCAAAAACATTAACCATGGAGGTCTTATATTCTTTTCATGTAATTATTGTCCCATTTTTTTCTCCAAGATAACACAACATTCATATTTTGTGGTGGTGTTTCAATAGTTCTACAAATCAAACATGATATGGAGGAATGCGTAGAAAAAAAATCAAATAATCCATTCATTATTCATGAATGAATCACCAGTGTACTTGTCACTGCATCAATGTATGCCTCAACATCATAAGTAGTGATAGAATAAACCCATCTTTATTTACTTATAGGATGATGATTATGGCCTTTAACAACCCTTTTCATAGGGAAATAGTTTGCATAATTCCCATGTTCTTTACACTTGTAACATTTCACTAATGGCTGAGTGTTGATTTGAAGATTCCATTCTTCATCCACATTTGTGGAATCCAACATATCACTTTGGTAGGTCTAATCCAAATGTCACATCAATCCGCATTTGATTCATTTAATATATCCCTTTAAAAATTTCCTAGGAATCATCATCTAGCTATTTTGACATGTGGGATGTTCGGTCATCTTTACATCATGGGATTTATCTACTGATCCAGCTATATTAGACTCCAATTTCTTATTTCTTTCATTGTGAAAATGATACCACTAATAGTCTTTGATTCCCATTTCATCCATGAGGGCAGAACAAAAAAATCTACTCATAACTGTCAAAGTCCCATATCACAAACACATTTTGTAGAAATGGGATTATCCTGCTTAAGAAGTTATCCATCTTTCATTCAATGTTCATGACAATGATAGTGGTGTATATTTCAATATTTGTTGTGTTCACCTCATATGCCCCGATAGACTAATCTTCATTCTACATAAGTGTCACAACCCAACCCTACCCGATCTCGAGCCGCAACTACCCCATGCCCGCCTCCATAGGCCATGGGCTGGTGACCAGTGCCGAAGGCATAACAACTCGGGGAGGCCTTTACCTATGCACCTGTACCCACACACACACAGAACAGTCATTGAAAAAGTGTAGAGTAAAAAGGAAAAAAGGGAGACTGCTATAAATAAACCACAATGTGCATCGACCTATAAAAGTACAATGTACAAGCTGAAGGTAACTGAAAAAGAAAAGGGAAAAAACACACACCCAACTAGAAAAGGTGCCACAACCCGGAAATAGGTAAACAAAAGAAATACAGTCGGATGGGGCCCCACATCTGGGACCTAACCACGACCACCCCACGTGGTCCAATCTCCTGAACTCCTAAGCTCCACTGAAGTCACGACCAACCTGTCTGTTGCCTACAAGGGCACACCAAGTGCGGGCAATGCCCAAGAAGGCGTGAGTATAAAAATACTCAATAGGATACCCCGAAGTCTCGAGGGAGCAAAAATGGAGGTACCGAAGGGTGAGCAGTAGAACGAATAGAGAATACTAAAGGAATACAACAGAGAGTGAAGTAAGGAGTACATTAAAGAGCCCAGCTCAACCCAACAAGAGGAAATAAGGTAGAATCATCCAGACACAAGGATCTGGAAACGATGAGAAGATGAACTTCTCGTTGATTATTTGTTACCTAAATCAGGAGATTAGACTCGTCCTACCACGATAATCTAGACATGGAAAGCACGTGCCATACCTCGCGCGTCTTCGCCTCTCCGAGAAGGAGAGTAACCAAACCAAAGAAGTGGGTACTGGAATAAGGTATATACATATCCTTATTCTCAATCAAGAAGCCCGAACAATGTCATAAGGGGATCTCCGTCCCGTAGCTTTGCCCAAGAAAAGTGATCCACCAACAGTCCCGGAAGTAACACTATCGATGCCCAGCATCCCACACGTCTACCCCGAACTACAAGTCAAGGGGCTTAATCACCGGACCTCGACACTATCTGCTTTGGGTGGCATTGACTCGCCCGCATGGTTTTAGATCGCGTAACAAGAACATGCCTCGGTGGGTAAAGCTCCTTGTACTTGAGAGTTCAGGGGGAACGTCAACCACATCATATCACCACCCCGCAGTCGACAGGTCTTCTCAAAGTCGACATGCGACCGCCCTGCCCAGCCCCGCAGGAGGGTCCCTGGAAGTCGACGGGTTCCGACTATAGGGAGACCCAGAAAGTCAACGTGTGCCACAATGCCCAGTACTGTAATAGGGTAATCCACTGGAGGGCGACCCCAATAAAGTCGGAGATGGTACAACTTCCCAGCCTAGCTAGAGGTAACCCGACATCGGGGACCACTGCCTAGCCCAGCTGGAGGGAAGCCCAGCATCGGGGACCACTGCCCAGCCCTTCTGGAGGGATGCCCGGCATCGGGGACCACTGCCCAGCCCTGATGGAGGTAAGCCAGGCATCAGGGACCACTACCTAACCCCGCTGAAGGTAAACCAGGAACTGCTCTAGCCATCCCTGCTGGATGGTACTGCTCAGTGAAAACCGCTATACTGGCCATCCCTGCTAGATGGTACTGCTCGGTGAACACCACTGTACTAGCCATCCCTACTGGATGGTAACCCACTAGTGATCCCTGCTCGAAACAACCTCAGCCCTACTGGAAACAACCTCAGCCCTGCTGGAAACAACCTCAGCCCTGCTGGTAACAACCTCAGCCCTTCTAGAAACAATTGTAGCCCTGCTGGTAACAACCTCCTGGGTAGAGGATCAGTGGCTGCGTAAATTGTTGGTCACACTGAATCCACATGAACTCTACTAGGGAACACAAATCAATGGGAGAAACTCCCCAGTCCTCTGAAGGCGATCACGCTCCAATCCGCTGAGTCACTGTTGAAGCGGATCGAGTCAACTCATCCCTGAAACTGGGGAAAATGCCCACACATTACGAACACCCGTAGTCATAAATGGTGCAACATTCCAGTGAAAGGGCACAGTACTGAAACCCTTCACAGGTGAAGAATCAGAGGAACAAACCATCTCTGCCTGACAAACCATTGATAACGAAACCAGGGGAAGACAACTCAACCCTACTGGTCAAAACCACCGGGAAGAGGAACAGGGGAAAACCCAACCCTTCTGGTCAACAAATGAGAACAAAGGGACCCTCTACATCCCGAGAGGTCAAAAGTATGTAAAGAAGAGCATGAAACGCACATGGGGCCCACAAGACGTGTGGCCCCAAGTCAATCCAAAACAAGCGCATAAATGGTCTTAGGTTAAACCACACGTACCTCCATACTCTCCTGTATACTCCCAGAGCGTAACTCGTCTTTAGCCCAAAGGCTAATGTTCACCCAGCAACCAATGTCAACGTGAAGGCGTGAACATTACAACTCCACCTCAAAGTCCCAGGCATGACCAACCACATTTTTTGAATCATTTACAACACTCTCCCAAGAGTGCGTGATCACACACAAAGGGTTCGCTACAAACATGGTAGGATGAACCACCACCTGAGCACCTTTAATGCTTCCACATTTAACAAGATCGCGCAAGAGGCACCGCAAAACCAAACGGATCGCACCGTTGTAGTCCTCATGGAAAAAACGTGAGATAGACTACTTAGTCGCCTCAAACGGATAACCGACGAAAAAGTCACCAACATCGCCTCACGCCCGAACGACGTCCCGTGATCCCAAGCCTCGACCCCGAAAACAGTCGGGCGCATCGAACCATTGCGATCCCCTCGGGAAAACACATCAAAATCACCACTCACTGGAGTGCATCAGATATCCGGAGAAAAAGGTGCATTCCGGCACACCGCACACAAGCGGTGCTTCGTGGGACCCACAACCCGGTCCCGAAACACAATGAATGGATTGCATTGTAACGCCCTGACCCCAGTTACCCTGAGTTAGGGCATTAATACATAACATTGTCATGATCACAAGAAAGATCAAATCTCGAAAGACCGATTGGTTTAGTATCCTTGGAAACACTAGATATATTAATAATGTTTTACATTACATCATAAAGTGAAAAACTACTACAACAACATATTGTCTCCATAGTCCACACTTTTAACCCCTCATAATATACCTGCAGGTCAATCATAATTTACTTCTTCACAACCCAGGAAAAATAAAACATTGAAAAGGGGTGAGCACAAATGCCCAGTAAGGATAACAATATAGCGGAAACATTCATAAATAAGAATAAACATTTAAGGCAGTGTATAACTAAAACAAAAGCCTTTTAAACTTGAACATCAACATAGTATGGAAAAAATAAAATGACATAATTCCATTTACTTATTCACATGGATATTTTACTAATCGAATAATCACATGAAATATCAATAACCACTTTCATAATGATGGAATGCATAATGGCAGACTATCATAACCAAATAGCCAAGGCCTCATGCTAAGACTACAAATAATATTTTTCAAATGCCTTGTGCCAAGACACTAGTTTGTCTCATTAGACATACCGATGCATCGAGGAGCTATAGTGGTCTCCACCCTTCACATATTAAGTCCAACGCATTCCCATATGAAAAGGTTTAAACATAACATAAACATTCTTATTAAAACTAGCATACGAAATGTAAATACTTTATCCATAATCAATGAATGGTATAACAATAACAAATCCATAGTCAAACATATCAAAAAACCATTAATACAATATATAATATTTGTTTCATAATAAATCAACTTCAAATAAGCGTAAAATCCATCAAAGGATGTTGACATAGATGAAATGAAAACTCTTTTTAGAGAAATATCTATTTCTATTTTGAAATCATTTAAGAGTCATATATTTATAAAATAAATCATTTTCTTTGAAAATATTTTTATAAGATTTTAAGGGAAGCTTCAAAAATTTTATAACGGCAGAAAATAGCCGCACCTGCCGTATAAGTTAAAAAAAATTCTTATCTTAATTTTGTCGAAAAGGTTAAAAAGCACCTTGTTTGGAAAACGACGGAATGATTCCTTTATAAACCTCTTATAAAAAGTCAAAAAATGGTATAAATGACTTTAACCCATATTTTAGTAAATAGTACATATGTTTTGAAATTCATTTTTAAGAAAAATGGATGTGGATGATAAAGAGATCCCAATAGATTATTACGTATAAACAACCTATGATAATGAAGAGATTGTGAAATAAACCCTTACCTTTTACTTTTCCTTGGTTGGGTTAGGTTAACCTCCTGTATATTGGTGAAATAATTTTTATTAAATTATACAATAATCATATATATTAATATGATATCATATATGATCTTTTACCATTGATTTGTTAATAATATCTTATTATTATCGTTGTTTCGGGTGTTAACTTACTCGTTTTCTTTTATATGTTTTGTTATGTATGCCATGTTATTCATGGATAGGTTGTATCTTAATCATATAGAGAATTATATCAAGTCCTTAGATACTATTATTAATCATCAAATGAGAATTATACTTGAATGGATATGATGGAGAATGAATCTCATCGCGTTCGTGGAGACGGTAGTCCGTACGTACGCACGAGCGACAATATCATTCTTTTGATATTAAAATAATATATAATTGGATGGTATATCATATCTAAAGAATAATTATCATGTTATATTTATTATTTACATAAGTTACACATCATTATTTTACCCATCCAAATAATAATTTATTGAATAACAATTACACCACGACATGGAGACGGTAAGCCGTATGTACACACGTATGGTGACATGTCATTCAAAGGATGGATATAATACTGAATATGGTTGTACCATATTTATAATAATATTACAGTATATAGACGATACAGGATTCATTATTTTACAATGGTAACAACAAGGAAAGAAGAAGTGGAAGAAGAAAGGAACTTGAAAAAGGGTGGTGAAAACATTACCTCTTCTTCGGGTTCTTCCTTTTGATTTGATCAAAAGGGCTCCTTATGTTATCTTTCTGACTAAATTAAGGCCTCTAGGATGAAGTGAGGTAAGTTGAGAGTGTATTGGGGTAGAGTTTGGACTAACCAAAAGGCTTTTAAGGCTTAATTTAATGATAAGGGAGAGTGCCCTTTTATAAGTGGGGTGAGGGGCTCCTTTGGAAAATATAGAAATATTATTTTATAATAAATTAATATTCCGTATATAATGGCTCCAAAGTAGATTATTTAATGTTTATGGTGGGGATAGGTATAAAACCACCCATACAATAGAAGTTTGACAGGTTTGGGTTACTATATTGACCTATCATTAAGTATTAACTCTTAGTTAATTAGTTTCACTTTTACAATGTCTCTTTGTATTTATATATTATATGGTTAATAAAAATACTATATACATCCAAGAGACCTCCAAGTGGTCCATTAATGATACAACTATCATTATATAAGTCTCTTGGCTGAACCTTAGATTTTTATGAATTTAATTTCAATTAATAATATAATATAGTTTTTTAAAACTCTTTTATGTCAATTTTGACACTATTCAATAATTGATTTTTGTAAAAATCATAATAGAATTAATACTTCGAAAAAAGTTAATTAAGTCAATCCTAACATGTCATATTAACCTAAAAATTACTGTAATTCATAAAAAGTCTCTAATTATATTTAATTGGGTATTTAAAATATCAATTATTTTAATTTTTCACTATTATGGTAATTACTCCATCATCATTGTGTCATAAATAAATTACATTTTTTAATGTCTAAAAATTATAAAAAAAATATCATTATGTAGGAAGTATTTTTATCTTTCTAAGGAATATTTACAATCTTATTTATCTTATGTATGACCCTATATTAAAAATTATTTAGTAAATAAACATTGATTTTAACTCTTTTAACTCTTCTTTGAATTAAATAATAATAAATGTCCTAATCTAATCCAAGTGGACCTAAATGATATTATTTTATTCCGAAGGTTGTTTTTGGTCTAGATACATTTTTACAATAGAATTAGTACATGTTTTAGGGTAATATTAATATAATTTTTACCCTTAATTACCCTATTTACTTTTAACCTTGGTAAATAAAAGTAAAAGGTTAGTATTCACCAAAAATTATTTTCATCTTATTGAAACACATTTTACTCCTTGATATTAATCATGTATCTCAAATTTTCTAAATTCCAATCACATAAGCGGTAAAACTATGTTTTATGAGAAATTCAGTTTTTTAACTACCACTTAGTAGATTTACTATTCATCAAAATTTGATGTTTTTCAGAACAATGCCAAAATTTCACCCTAAGCTATAAATGATATTCCGAATTCAAAAATGAAGTCTATTTTAAAAAATTCCAAACATAAAAGTTGCATTAATTAATTTTATAATTAATTCCCACTGTCACAACAAATAGCGTGTTTTTAAGAAACAATATATATCAAATGATTGACAATTGTTTATGTCCATTTTCAATGTGAAATTAATTATAATGAACACCATTGGATAAAATGGTAAAAATATATTCTAATTATACTTTTAAACCACTAAATAATATAATTAATCACTATAAATTATTTTGATTAAAAAATTTGTTTTTAAGTATTTTTCATTATTCATAAAAATTGAAAGTTCTCAGAAAAATACAAAAAGTTCAACTTAGGATAATTTTGATATTATGAATCTAAAAATGTAGTCCATTTTGAAATATAAAATATATATAATTTCAAAAGTTAGGTATTACTATTCATAACGGCTAGTTTGATTGGTTGTGGTGTGTTAGAACTCAATGTTGCGTACAACACACGCTATCGCATTATTCAAAGAGAAGTGTACCGTAGAAGAATGGGCCGTTACATTCTCCCCTCCATCAAATAATTTCATCTTCAAAATTTCTAGAATACTACCACATAAAAAGACTCGGGTGGTTCTTCATCACAAGTTCCTCGGGTTCCCACGTTGCCTCTTCCATATTATGGTTTCTCCACAAGTCTTTTACCAGTCGCGTCGTCCAGTTTGTCAGTACTTGTTCTCTCATATCATGAATCATGACGGGATCTTCGCAATAAGACAGATCGAGTTCCAGTTCTAATTCCCCATAGGTGAGTACATGCGTTGGGTCAGGCTTGTATTTTCTTAATATAGATACGTGGAACACATCGTGAACTTTGGAGTGACTTGGCGGCAATGCCAATCGGTAAGCTACAACCCCAATTAGTTCTAGAATTTCGAAAGGTCTGATGTACCTGGGACTCAATTTACCTTTCTTACCAAAACGTATAACTCCCTTCCATGGAGATACCTTCAGGAAAACATGATCACCGACTTGAAATTTCAAATCTATCCTTTGATTATCAGCATAGCACTTCTGCCTACTTTGAGCTGCTTTGATGTGATTTTGGATTACCTTCACATTTTCCATTGTTTCTTCCTCCAGTTCTGGGCCTACATGTTTTCTTTCACCAATGTCATCCCAACAGGTTGGTGTGCGACATCTCTTTCCGTATAACGTTTCATATGGTGCCATATGAATACTCGAATGGAAGCTATTGTTATAGGAAATTTATACCAGAGGAAAATATTGATCCCACATACCCTGAAAGTCAATTGAGCTGGATCTCAACATGTCTTCTAATGTTTCAATAGTTCGTTCTGATTGTCCATCTATTTGAGGGTGGTATGCAGTGCTCAAATGAAGTTCAGTATCCAAGGATTTCTAAATACTTTTCCAGAATCTTGAAGTAAAACGGGGATCAAGATCAGAAACAATCTATAGGGGTACTCCATGAATTATCACAGCATCATCAACATATAGTCTTTCTAGACGTTCCAGTGGTAGATCTTCTCTTATAGCAAGTAAATGTGCTGACTTGGTAAGACGATCAACAATGACCCATATTGAATCATTCCTTCTAGGAGTCTTTGGTAGCCCCATGACAAAGTCCATCATAATATTGTCCCACTTCAACTCCGGTATGGGAAGAGGTTGCAATGATCCACTAGTCTATTGCCTACCAGCTTTCACTTGTGGACAAACCATACATCTTGACACAAAATCCGCAATCTCCCTCTACATGTTGTCCCACCAAAAATGTTCTTTCAAATCACTATACATTTTGGTGCTCCAAGGGTGTATAGAGAAATTGGAACTTTGAGCATCATCCAACAATTCCCTTTTTAGATCAGGTATATCGGGAACACAAATCCTCTTCCCGAATTTCAAAATTCCTTCTTCATACACAAAGTCTCTCAATCTCACATCATTCACATCTTTAATATTCTTTTGAAATTCATCATCATTGGTATGAGAACTCTTAATCCTTTCTTGTAAATATGGGTTGGCAACCATTTGAAAAAGCACTAATGTTTCACCTTCACTGGTTATTCCCATGTCCATCTTCACTAGATCCATGAAAATTGGATCCCTTTCAATTCTCATATTGTTCAAAACTCCATGATCATTTCTGCTCAAATCATCTGCCACCTTTTTTGCTTTCCCCGGGTGGTAGTGTAACGTACAATCATAATTCTTGAGTAATTCAAGTCATCTCCTTTGCATCATGTTGAGTTCTTTTTGTGAGAAAATATACTTCACACTCTTGTGATCAGTATAAATCTCACATTTTTCACCATAGAGGTAGTGCCTCCGTATTTTCAACGCAAATATCACAGCTGCTAACTCAAGGTCATGAGTATGATAGTTTTTCACATGAATTTTCAACTGTCGTGATGCATAAACAATAACCCTATCATTCTGCATAAGGACACAACCAAGTCCTTTCTTCGATTCATCCCTATAAATAACGAACCCATCATTCCCCGACTGTAGAGACAATATAGGAGCATTGACTAATATTCTATTCAGTTCTTCGAAACATTCTTCACACTCTTTTGTCCAAAAAAATTTAACCCCTTTACATTTGAGCTTCGTTAATTGGTTTGCCAATCGGGGAAAATTCTGGACGAAATGTAGATAATAACCTACAAAACCAATAAAACTGTGTACCTCAGTTATACTCGTAGGTGCTGGAAATTGTTGGATTGCCTTGGTCATAGAAGGATCAACAGAGGATCCATATTTAGAGAGAATATGGCCATGAAAATAAATCTCATGAATCCAGAATTCACACTTGCTAAACTTCCCATATAATTCATGTCTTCTCAGAGTCTTTAGGATAATGCGCAAGTTACTTATATGATCCTCGTATCATTTAGAGTATACCAAGATATCATCAATAAATACCACCACAAATTCATCGAGATTTTCCTTGAAAACTCTATTAATCAGATCCATGAATACAGAGGGTGAATTAGTCAATCCAAAAGGAATCACAGTAAACTCGTAATGCCCATACCTGGTTCGAAACGTTGTCTTCCGAATTTCTTCCTTCTTTACAAAAAACTAATGGTATCCAGATCGAAGGTCAATCTTTGAAAATTATTGAGCTCCATGCAGTTGGTCAAATAAATCATCAATGCGAGGTAAGGGATACTTGTTCTTTATTGTTATGGCATTGATCTCCCTATAGTCGATACATAAGCTCATAGATCCATCATTCTTTTTCACAAAAAGAACAGGGGCTCCCCGTGGAGAAACACTAGGGAGAATAAATCCCTTATTACTCAATTCCTCTAGTTGTTTCATTATTTAATCTAATTCTATAGTGGCCATTCTATAAGGGGTCTTCGATATAGGCCTTAATCCAGGAATAAAATAAATGTAAAACTCAACTTCTCGTTCTAGATGATGTCCAGGTAAATCTTCCAGAAATACATCTACATATTATTTCACAACAGGAACATACTCTATTTTAACATTACATTCCTCACCCACTGTCATTTCATTCTTGTCCTCAATAATAATTGAATTTAGTTGAGCTACTATGGGTGGATCTAGATAATAATTATGTGGTGACGATTCTACTGTAAAGATAAGGTGTTCCTTATCATCATCATCAAAAATCGTAACCTCATTCTTCTTACAACAAATCTTCACATTATAGTCTAAAAGCCAATCCATTCCAAGGATTATATCAAACTCAATCATAGGTACGACGATGAGATCATATGATAAAGAACATTTATGTGCTCTAATGGGGACTGATTCACAAAACTTAGTTCCAATGATAATTCCCTTAGGAGTTTTAACTGTCACCCCCTTGTTAAATCGAATTGGAAATATATAAATTTCTTAGAAAATTGGGAAGATATGAAACAATGCGATGATCCAGAATCAAATAATGAATTTTCTAAACTTGATGAAACCATTAAATTAGCTGCCAACACATCTTTCGGAACTTCTACCTCAGCAGTAGTGATAGCATAATCATGGCCTTGATCCCTTGTCCTTTTCTGAGGTAAGTTCCCCTAATGCTTAGGACATTCATTTGCATAATGTCCCATCTCCCTACAATTGTATCATTGAAACATGGTAGCTTCCTCCTTCCTATTGCATTCACGAGCTTGGTGGCCTTTTTCACCACACTTATAATAGACACCCATTCCCTTCATGCAAGTACCGGGGTGTTTCTTCCCAGATTTACCATAGGATGGATATTCAACATTTCCCTTATTCCCCTTATTTCCATTCCCAGATTGATCAGCATATGTCTTCTTCTCTTACTTTTCTTCAATGTCATAAGACTTAGAGAATTCATTTTCTGTTTTGATAGCACATGAGACAATGTCTTCGTACGACGAGAAGGATTGTGAGACTAATGCTCGACGGAGAAATGGTTTTAATCCATAAAAAAATGATCAATCATACTTCTTGGGTTATGTATATAATCTCTAGAATACCATGCTATACTTTTAAAGTTAGCCTCATACATTGCAACATTCTCATCCTCCTTTTGTCTTAGACTCAGAAATTTTCTTTCCATATATGCTCGACGGTCACGATGAATGTAGTTTTCTAAAAATAGATTTTTGATCTTTCTCCATTCCATATTTGATACTTCATCATCTTCCTCCATGTTTTGAATCAATGACCACCATTGATTAGCATCTCCAGTGAGGCGGTAAACTGCCATGATAACTTTTTCCCTTTCACTACTCCCCAAAGCCTGAAGTATTTTCTCTAGCGAACTTATCCATTTCTCAATTACTATTGGATTTGTACTCCCATGGAATTTAGGTGGTTGCTTCCTCATGAAGTGATCTACCATTGATCCTCCACCCTGCGGATCAGGGTGCTCCATATGGGTAAGGTTATTATTCATAACCCGAGTGAGTTGTCCCAGTATGGTGATTAACTGATCGGTACCAGTTGCATCACCAGTTCCACTATAATTATCTTGAGCAGGAGGGAAATCCCTACATGGAGTGCGTGCATTGATACAGTTTCCATTTCGTCCACTAGGTTCCATTTCTAAACAATTTCCTAAACATGATTAGTTTATAAATCAAAGTACATAATCTCATAGTTATAAAACACTTAACATAAATTGAACTATTTGTGGATAAAAATGGTTTCTTTGAGGAAGTATATACTCATAAACCTTTCATAATGATTTGTAAAGAAAATGAGAGTTATCCTAAGAATATCCCCCTGGAGTGTCGTAACTAAGAGTGCAGCAAGACCCATTGTCGTGCACCAGTTCTCGTTCGAGTCTAGCTCAAAGTGGTGTTTTCGGGTTTTACCCCTAGGTATATCTGTGTCAGAGCTACCTCTACCTTCTCGTATCCAGAAAGGTATGTATTTCTCGGAAAACTCACAAAATCTCTACAATACCAAAATTCTAGGAAGTTCTTCTATACTAATCCTCAAATTCCATCTTATGTCTATGTGCTCTAATCAGAGTTTATCTAAATCTAGCTTCCATGGTTTGTACTAAACTTCCTCTGATACCAACTGTAACTCCCCGACCCCAGTTACCCAGAGTCGGTGCATTATAAAATAACATTGGCATGATCACAAGATAGATCAAATCTAGAAAGACCAATTGGTTTAGTATCCTTGGAAACACTAGATGTATTCATAATGTTTTACATTACATCATAAAGTGAAAAACTACAACAACAACATATTGTCTCCATATACTACACTATTAACCCCTCATAATATCCCTGTAGGTCATTCATAATTTACTTCTTCACATCCTGGGAAAAATAAAACATTGAAAAGGGGTGAGCTCAAATGCCCAGTAAGGATAACAATATAGCGGAAACTTTCATAAATAAGAATAAACATTTAAGGCAGTGTATAACTAAAACAAAATCCTATTAAACTTGAACTTCAACATATTATGGAAAAAATAAAATGAAATAATTCCATTTACTTATTCACGTGGATATTCTACTAATCGAATAATCACATGCAATATCAATAACCACTTTCGTAATGATAGAATGCATAATGCCAGACTATCATAACCACATAGCCAAGGCCTCGTGCCAAGACTACAAACAAGATTTTTCCAAGGCCTTGTTCCAAAACACTAGTTTGTCTCATGAGACCTACCGATGCATCGAGGAGCTATAGCGGTATCCACCCATTACATATTATGTCCATTGCATTCCCATATGAATAGTTTTAAAGATAACATAATCATTTTTATTAAAACTAGCATACGAAATGTAAATACGTCATTCATAAACCATGAATGGTATTAAAATAACACATCCACAGTCAAAAATATCAAAAAACCTTCAATACAGTATAGAAGTTTTGTTTCATAATAAATCAACTTCAAATAAGCATAACGTCCATCAAAGGATGTTGACATAGATGAAATCAAAACTCTTTTTAGAGAAGTATCTCTTTCTATTTTGAAATAATTTAAGAGTCACATATTTATAAAATAAAAAACTTTCTTTGAATATATTCTTATATTCTTGTAAGGGAAGATTCGACGATTTTATAAGGGCAGAAAATAGTCGCACCTGCCTTATAAGTAAAAAAACATTCTTACCTTAATTTTTTCGAAAAGGTTAAAAAGCACCTTGTTTGGAAAACAACAGAAAGATTCCATTATAAACCTCTTATAAAAATTCAAACAAGGGTATAAATGACTTTAACCAATATTCTCGTAAATAGTAAAAATGTTTTGAAATTCATTTTTTAGAAACATGCATGTGGATGATAATGAGATCCCAGTAGATTATTACGTATAAACAACCTCAGATAATGAAGAGATTCGGAAATAAACCCTTACCTTGTACTTTTCCTTGGTTAGGGTATGTTAACCTCCTGTATAATGGTGAAATAATTATTATTAAATTATTCATGAATCATATATATTAATATGATATCATATATGATCTTTTACCATTGATTTGTTAATAATATCTTAGTATTATCGTTGTTTCGTGTGTTAACTTACTCATTTTATTTTATATGTTTTGTTATGTAAGACATGTTTGTCATGGATAGACTGTATCTTAATCATATCCAGAATGATATCAAGTCCATAGATACTATTATTAATCATCAAATGAGAATTATACTTGAATGGATACGACGGAGTATGAATCTCATCGCGTTCGTAGAGACGGTAGTCCGTACGTACGCATGGGCAACACTATCATTCTTTTGATTTTAAAATAATATATAATTGGATGGTATATCATATATACATAATCATTATCATGTTATTTTTATTATTTACATGAGTTACACATCATTATTATACCCATCCAAATAATAATTTATTGAATAACAATTACACCACTACGTGGAGACGGTAAGCCATACGTACACACGTATGGTGACATGTCATTCAAAGGATGGATATAATAATGATTATGGTTGTACCATATTTATAATAATATTATAGTATATAGAGTATACAGGATTAATTATTTTAGAATGGTAATAACAAAGAAAGACGAAGTGGATGAAGAAACGAACTTGAAAAATGGTGGTGAAAACATTACCTCTTCTTCGGGTTCTTCCTTTTGATTTGATCAAAAGATCTCCATAAGTTGGCTTTACGACTAAAGGAAGGCCTCTAGGATGAATTGAAGTAAGTTGAGAGAGTATTTGGGCAGAGGTTAGATGAACCAAAAGGCTTTGAAGGTGTGAGTTGATGAGAAGGGAGAGTGCCCTTTTATAAGAGGGGTGAGGGGCACCTTTGGAAAAGCTAGAAATATTATTTTATAATAAATTCATATTTGGTTTCTAATGGCTCCAAATTAGATTATTTAAAGGTTTCGGTGGGGATAGGTTGAAAACCACTCAACCAATAGAATTTAGACAGTTTTGGGTTTCTATATTAAACTTTTTATTAAGTACTAACACTTAGTTAATTAGTTTCACTTTTACAATGTCTCTTTGTATTTTTATATTATATGGTTAATAAACATACTATATACATCCAAGAGACCCCCATGTGGTCCATTAATGATACACATATCATGATATATGTCTATTGGACTATCCTTATATTTTTAGGAATTTAATATCAATTAATAATATAATATGTTTTTAAAAAAACTATTTTATGTCAATTTTTACCCTATTCAATAATTGATTTTTGTAAAAATCATAACAGAATGATTAATTCGAAAAAATATAGTTAAGTAAATCCTAACATGACATATTAACCTAATAAAAATTATTGAAATTCATAAAATGTCTCTAATTATATTTGTTTGGGTATTTAAAATATCAATTATTTTAATTTTTCACTATTATGGTAATTACTCTATCATCATTGTGTCATAAATAAATTAAATTATTTAATATCTAAAAATTATAAATAAAATATCATTACGTAGGAAATCTTTTTATATTTCTATTTAATATTTACAATCGAATTTATCATATGTATGACCCTATATTAAAAATGATTTAGTAAATAAACATTGATTTTAACTCATTTAACTCTTCTTTGAATTAAATAATAATAAATGTCCTAATCGAATCCAAGTGGACCTAAATGACAAAATTTTATTACTGAGGTTGTTTTTGGTCGAGATACACTTGTCCAATAGAATTAGTACATGTGTTAGGGTAATATTAATATCATTTTTACCCTTGATTACACTATTTACTTTTAACCGTGGTAATAAAATTAAAAAGTTACTATTCACCAAAAATTATTTTCATCTCATTGAACCTAATTTTACTCCTTGATAATAACCATGTCTCTCGGATTTTTGAAATTCCAATTACAGAAATTGGAAAATTAAGTTTTCTGAAAAATTCTGTTTTTTAACTACCACTTTGTAGTTTCACTATTCATCAAAAAATTGAAGTTTTTCAGAACAATGCCAAAATTTCACCCTAAGCTATAATTGTTATTCCGAATGCAAAAATGTTGTATATTTTCCAAAATTCCAAAAATAAATGTTTCATTAATTAATTATATAATTAATTCCCGCTGTCACAACAAATGGTGTGTTTTAAGAAACAATATATATCAAAAGATTGATAAATGTTTATGTCCAATTTCAATGTGAAATTAATTATAATGATCACCATTGGATAAAATGGTAAAAATATATTGTAATTATACATTAAAACCACTAAATAATATAATTTATCACTATAAATTATTTTGATTAAAAAAGTTGTTTTTAAGTATTTTTCACTATTCATAAAAATTTGATGTTCTCAAAAAAATACCAAAAATTCAACTTAGGATAATTTCAATATTCTGAATCCAAAAATGAAGTCCATTTTGAAATATAGAATATATATAATTTCAAAAAGTTGGTATTACTATTCATAGTGGCTAGTTTGATTGGTTGGGGTGTGTTAGAACTCGATGTTGCATACAACACATGCTATCGCATTATTCCAAGAGATGCGTACCGTAGAAACTTGGGGTGTTACATGCACAGTAGCGATCCTCTCGAAAAAGTAAAAAAGTTTGACGAATCACTTGTGTAAAACAGACACCTGGTGATAATGCTGGAAATCTCCGTCAACCCCCAAAACGGCCCTCGTAGGGCCCGTACCATCGTGCGGAATTAGAGAGGGCGGATTGCACCATTGCAATCCCCTCATAAAATCATCCATAAACGACTACTTGCACACCCCGAACAGATGTCCGATGAAAAATTTGTGAAATGCTGCACGCATCTCAAAAGACGGGTCGTGGGGCCCATGCCTAAACTTTAGTCTCAATGCCCGGAACCACCCTGGAAAGCTTCGCTCCGGCGCCAGGGTCCCAATGCCACTGACAGTGCTTAAAACAGAAGTCGGACACATCTGCGCCGTCCAAAACACGAATTCTTTAAAACAAATGTCAGACCACATAACATAGAGTCGCGCCCCGAGCCCCAATGTCTCGGGAATTAAAAATTACCGAGACCATCTCAAAAAGATTTCATCTCATTCTGAGGCACGTGCCACCGTAGACGGCTCAAGAAAACGACTCCCTGTTTATGATTTATTAAAATATAAATCATTTTATAAAAATAAAAATAAAAATATATTATTATTATTATTATAAACTTATTCTATTTTTTATTTCAATTTCTTTTTTTTATATAAAATCAGATCAGACGAATGGGGGTCTTCTTTTCCCAACAGGACCCGCATCATGCGGGTCCTTATCTCCCAACAAACTGGCCCTTCGGACGGTCCTCATTGACACACCAGTAGGACTCAGGTCCTGCTGCTTCCTCCGCACGCCGAGACCCTGCCTCGGCTCCCCCTCAACCACGACGCTGTGCCTGATTTCGGCAGCAGCACCCCTCCGTCGGACGCCCTCGGCTCCTCCACCTTCCGCAGCGTGGTGCTGCGCTACCCCGAGGATGCCAAGCTACACCGATCGACGCCACCTCACACCCGACGCCCACTAACCAGTGCCTCTGCCGGCCTCTGCTGAAGGCCTGCCGCAGTTGTAGCACGCTCCACCGCCGCCTGCCTCTGCCCTGGAAAGGCGGCGCCAACGCCTGGGTCTCACCAGACCGCCGAAAAACATCAAACGGCCTACAATTCCAGCAACCTTCGACGAACGACCGCGACCCCATCCAAACCCGGATTTCAATTCCAAAACACGCATTTGAAAGATAAAAAAGTATACTACATGACTATGTGATTTGTTTGATTAAATAGCCACAATTTGATGCAAATAATCGAACTCAAAGAGGGGTTCAGGAATTAAAACCGAAAACAACAACCGCCTACCTGTGTGGGCATAGCCCGGAGCTTCGCCGCACGTCAACCCATTCTGTTGCCACATCCACCGTGATTTGGAGGTTGGAGGAGGAGGAAGAAGAGGAGAGGATGGGGTTTCTCCAGGGGAATAGGGGAACAAGGGGATGCGGTTTGGTTTAGGTAAGAAAAATAATTAATTAAAAACATTAATTAATTAAAATTCCCAAAATAACATGCATCTGAAACACCCGACGGGGTCGAGGTTAAGCCTCCCCTATGGTAAAAACCACCTCATGAGCATAATAGCGGGATTAGAATTTTATTATGATCTTCCGTATAAAAATTATAAAACTATACGCCCAAAGCCGCCAAATTACAAAAATGCCCCCGGGGCCATTTTTCAAAGATGGCCCGCGCCTGCGAATCTTATAACCCTCCTAGGGTAAATGTAACGCTCTGAACTCAACAGTGCCCACAGTTTCCCAATCCGAGCCACCGTTTAAGAGATTCTTCAGTTTCACCCTTAGACGAATAAATTAATTTATAAATTTATCCGTTTAATGTTCTGAAAGCGAGCGAGGGGTCCAAACGTCCCACGCCGGTATACTTTATCTTGTTCCTAGAGAAATCACACCATTCCGGACCCATACGTACACTCGGATCTCTGATTTGGATCACCGTTTTGGAGTTATCCCTTTTATTTGGCTTGTCCAGTGTGAACGCACTAAAAATTTAATTCCGGCCACACCGGGGCTCGGAATTGCACGCCGTCTGAAGGCACTGCTCTGGAATAACATCAAGAAATATACCAAAGACTTCCACAAAGAAAACCGGGTTCTAACATCATTCCCTCCTTCCAGCGTTTTGTCCCCGAAAAGCAAAACCAGGGAACAACTCAGGGTACTAAGCCCACACCTGGCTCTCCCGTACCCAGAAGAACTCACGCACGGCTCTACGTCACCACACCCAGACCAAAGGATTTGATCTGTTCATGCGAGGTCGTCCCTTACCGATGTCGTGCATAGGATCAAGAACACATCTCCTCAGGTAAGCCATGCGGGATACGTCGTGCACCCACACCCAACCGTGGGTTTAGGGCAAGGCGGTAGAGAACCTTGTCATCCCTTTGCACGGTCTCAAACGGACCGAAGGCTCTCAAGGGTAGCTCACCTCCCCGACCGAACCCTTACATCACACGCCATGACTGGAATCACCGCCTGCACCTCGAACATGACCCGGTGATTCCCTACATCAGAATATCCATATGGTAAAACACCCAAGGATATCTGGTCACGCAAGATTTCACAGTCAATGTACCACAACCAAGGATCTCTTACATGCTCTAAAGCCGAAGGATTCAACACCATCGACTAGAGAAAAAGGTCCCATGCCTTTTACCTTACCAACACAGGGTTACACCCGACTCCCTGGGTCACCCTGGTAACACATCAAACAAGGATCAGGGAGGAAAGTAGTTCACACATAGAGTCTAACAAATCTACTATAAAAAAGTAAGAGATCTGTAGAGTGTACCTCTTACCACCTCATGCTCTGCAAGATAGTAGACATCTAAAGCTCGCGGTTGTCTGTGGTCCCAACGTTCAGCTCTCAGAGCCTGTTGTGGACCATTTGATGTTTATGGGAAGACCTCGTAACGTCGTCCCCCGCCTCCATCTCCTCCCGCTACTCTGTTAGAACCACCTCTCTGGGAACTACTCAGATCACAGCGTTGCCTCTTCCGTGGTGGTGCGCCTGTTGCCTTCCATAAGCACTCAGCAACTCGGGTCGGGCAGTCTCGTGCCAAGTGATCTCGCCCATCACAACCATAACATCGGCGCTCTCTAGGCATCCCTTGTGTCGTCCGGTTCCAATACGGTGTACGACCACGGCCAGGGACCCACTAATGGATGGGAATCCTCATCTGAGGCCCTGCGCCTTTTCGCCACAGTGGTATATGACCAAGCCCCTGAGCCTGGTTGTCAGAAAGCAACCTGCATCTTAGTTCTTCTTGCCAATGCCCACTAGCTGAGGTAGACGTCTCGGCTCCGACGTGCCTGCTACCTCCACCAACTCTAGAACGTGACAGGAAGCCCTCTGTCACCAGCGCCTAATCTAGAACCCTGACATAAGTGGAAATTCCCAATGGTACTATTACAGCACGAATCTCTCGGAGGAGACCCTGCTCAAAATTCCGTGCTCAGATGTTGTCGTCATGGACCAAGTCCAAGTAATAGCGTGCATGGTTTGAAAAACTAGCCGCATACTCGGCCACAGTCATCCATCCCAGCTGAAAGTGCAGGAGCTCCTGAATCCAAACAGAGCGCAAGCAGGAGGTAAAAAACTTCTCATGGAACAACAACTGAAAGTCGCCCCACGAAAGAGATGACTCATCAAGAAAATGAGTCACCAGAATCCCTCAACGCCAGACTTCTCCACGAAAAAGGTTGGCTACCAAAGCCGCTCTCTGATATGTCAGCGTCTGCACAAGCCTGAAAAGGCAAACCACTGCCTCGAGCCAAACCTCTACTGCCTGAGGGTCTGGATGAACATTGAACCTCAGCGGTCAATGCCGCTGGAACTCACGGAGCGCGCTCAACCTACACTCAAACTCAACCTCCTCTATATAATCTGTCTGCTGCTCAACAGGTGGGTTTATTGCTACTGGGCCACCTGGAAAAAAGCGCTCGCAGGATGGGTCATGGACTGAGGACTCATAGCTCACAGGGTCGTCGTCACGCACCCAAGCGGGTATGTTGGATGGCTGTCTTCACGGAGACATCCTGAATATTATCATGTACTTATGCAGTCTGATGAGAATATATGTATATACCAATTACAACGATCTGGAGCTGACTCAAGAAGGACAGTCAAAGACTCAATCGTATGTGATGCACAAACCAGTTTTCCCTTCAACAAGTGTCTCAGCAGGCCGAGTCGACAAGAGGGTTATCAAGGTCCTGGTGAATGGATATGTCGGTCACCACACCATCACTGGACTCCCAATCCTGAGAGCCTCTCTCGAGACACATTAACATTGTTTCCCTAAATCCCAACCAATTCCTTTCATTTTAAAGTCGTCCGAACAGTGTCCCAAGGAACGAACCACCTTTGATACCACTTTGTCATGACCCAACCCTACCCGGGCTTGAGCTGCAACTACCCCAAGCCCGCCTCCAAAGGCTAGGGGCTGGCGACCGGCGCCGAAGGCACAACAACTCAGGGAGGCCTTTTCCTAATCACCTGTACACACACACGCAGCACACACAATGAGAAAGTGCAGAGTAAAAAGGAAAATAAAGGGAAACTGCTATAAATAAACCACGATGTGCATCGACCTGTAAATGTACAATGTACAAGCTGAAGGTAACTGAAAAAGAGAAGGGGCTGAACACATGCCTAACTAGAAATGGTGACACAACCCGACAACAGGTAAACAAAAGAAAAATAGCCAGAAGGGGTCCCCCACCTAGGACCTAACCATGACCAGTGCACACGGTCCAAGATCCTGAACTCCTAAGCTCCACTGAAGTCACGACCAACCTGTCCCTTGCCTGAAGGGCACACCAAGTGCGGGAAAAGCCCGAGCAGGGGTCAGTATAAAAATACTCATTAGGATACCCTAAGGGCTTGAGGGAGAAACAAAGGAGGTACTGAAGGGTGAGCAGTAGAGAGAACATAGAATAGTAAAGGAATACAACAGAGAGTGAAGATAGGAGTACAATATAGAGTCCAGCTCAACCCAACAGGAGGAAAGAAGGTAGATTCATCCAGACATAAGGCGATGGAAATGGTGAGAAGATGAAATTCTCGTCGAGTCTTCGCTACCTATAGCAGGAGAGTAGACTCGTTCAACCACGAGAAGCTAGACACAGAAAGCACGTGGAATACCCCACGCGTCTTCGCCTTTCCAAGAAGAATAGTAACAAAACCCAAGAAGTGGGTACTGGAAAAAGGTATATACATATCCTTATGCTCAATCAAGTTGCCCGAACAACGTCGTAAGGGGATCTTCGTCCCATAGATCAACCCACGAAAAGTGAGTCACCAAAAGTCCCAGAAGTAACACCATCGATGCCCAGCATCTCGCACATCTTCCCAGAACTACAAGTCAAGGGGCTCAATCACTGCACCTCGACACTATCCTCTTTGGGCAGCACTGACTCACCCACATGGTTATAGATCGCGTCACAAGTACGCGTCTCAGTGGGGAAAGTTCCTCGTACTTGAGAGTTCTGTGGGAACGTCAACCACAACTCGTCACTGCCCCGCAGTCGACAGGTCTGCTCAATGTCGACAGGTGACCCCCCCTGCCCAGCTCCGTTGGAGGGTCCTAGGAAGTCGAAGGGTTCCCATTACAGGGAGACCGAGAAAGTCGACGGGTGCCACACAGACCATTCCCATAACAGGGTAATCCACTGGAGGGAGACCAGGCTAATGTCGGCAACATGACCACTGCCCAGCCCACCTGGAGGTAAGCCCGGCATCAGGGACCACTGCCCAACCCAGCTGGAGGTAAGCCCGACATTGGGGACCACTGCCCAGCTCTGCTACAGGTAAGCCCTGCATCGTGGAAAACTTTCCAGCCCCGCTGGAGGTAAACCCAGAATTGATCTGGCCATCCCTACTGGATGGCACTGCTCGGTGAACATCGATGTACTGGCCATCCCTTCTGGATGGTACTGCTCGGTGAACATCGCTGTAGTGGCCATCCCTGCTGGATGGTAACCCACTGGCATGACCTTCTCAAAACAACCTCAGCCCTGCTGGAAACAACCTCAGCCCTGCTGGAAACAACCTCAACCCTGCTGGTAACAACCTCAGCCCTACTGGAAACAACCTCAGCCCTTCTGGTAACAAACTCTTGGGTAGAGGATCAGTGACCACGTCAAGTGTTGGTCACACTGAATCCACATGAACTCTACCAGGGAACAGAAAGAAATAGGAGAAACTCCTCAATCTTCTCAAGGAGATCATGCTCCAATCCGCTGAGTCACGGTCAAAGCGGACCGAGTCTACTAATCCCAGAAAGTGGTGAAAACACCCACACTATATGAACAACCATAGACGTAAATGGTGCCACAGTCTGGTGAAAGGGAACGGTACTGAAACCCCTCATAGCTGATGAAACAGACGATCAAACCATCTCTTCTGGCCAAACCATCGAGAACGAAACCAGGGGGAGACCACTCAGCCCGGCTGGTCTTAACCATCAGGAAGAGGACAAGGGGAAAACTCAACCCTGCTGGTCAACAAATGAGAACAAAGGGGCACTCTACGTCACGAGAGGTCAAAATTACATAATGTAGAGAACGACACACACATGGGGCCCACGCGATGTGTGGCCTCAAGTCATCCCAAAACGAGCGCACAATCGTTCTCAGGTCCAACCACACTTACCTCCAAGCGCTCCCGTATACTCCCAGATTATACCGCATCTTCATCCCAATGGCTAACGTGCACCCAGCACCCAACTTCAACGTGAAGTCGTGAACATTACAACTCCCCCTGAAAGGCCCAGGAATGGCCAACCACTTCTTGTGAATCATTTACAACAGTCTCCCAAGAGTGCACGATCACACTCCAAGGGTCGGGTACAAACATGTTAGGAAGAACCACCCCCAGAGAACCTTTCATGCTTCCATATATAACAAGATCGCGCAAGAGGCTCTGCACAACCAAACGGGTCGCACCGTTGTAGTTATCGTGGAAAAACACACGAGTTAGACTACTTACTCGACTCAAATGGATATCCGATGAAAAAGGAACCAACACCGCCTCACGCCCGAACGACGTCCCGTGATCCCCAGCGTCGGCCCCGAAAACAGTCGGGCGCATTGCACTATTGTGATCCCCTTGGGAAAATACGTCAAAAGCACTACTCACTTGAGTGCAATGGATATCCAGAGAAAAAGGTGCATTCCGGCGCACCGCACACGAGCGGTGCTTCGTGGGACACACAACCTGGTCCCAAAACACAATGAACGGATCGCACTGTAGTGATCCTTTAAAAAAAGTACACAAGTTTGGCTAATCACTTGTGCAAAACGGACACCTGGTGATAAAGATGGAAATCTCTGTCAACCACCACGATGGCCCTCACGGGGCCCGCACCATCATGCGGAAATAGAGCGGGCAGACTGCACCATTGCAATCCCCTCTGAAAAATATCCAGAAACGACTGCTCGCACACCCCGAATGGACGACCGATGAAAAATTCATGAAACGCTGCACGCAGGTCAAAATACGGGCCATGGGGCCCACTCCTCAACTCCATTCTCAACCCTTAGAACCACCCTGGAAAGCTTCGCCCGGGCTCCAGGGTCCCAACGCCACTGATGGCGCTTAAAACGGACATCGGACGCATCCACACCATCCAAAACAAGAATTCCTGGGGAAAACGTAAAACTACATAACATCGTGTCGCACCCCGAGCCCCATGTCTCGGGAATTAAAAATTTCAGAAACCATCTAAAAAAGAATGCCTCTCATTCTGAGGCACGCGCCGCCATAGACAGCTCGCGAAAACGAATCCTAGTTTATGATTTATTAAAATAAAAATCATTTTATAAAAATAATAATAATAGTATATTATTGTTATTACAACCATATTCTTTTTTTTATTTTATTTTCTTTATATATATATATATAAAACCGGACCGGCCGAATGGCCGGTCTTCTATTCCCAACAGGACCCGCATTATACGGGTCCTTGTCTCCCAATAGACCGGCCCTTCGGTCGGTCCTCGTTGACGCACCAGCAGGACTCAGGTCCTGCTGCTTCCTCCGCACGCTGAGTCCCTGCCTCGACTCCCCCTTAACCACAGCACCGCGCCGGATGCCAGCAGCAGCACCCCTCCATCAGATTCCCTTGGCTCCTCCGCCTTCCACAGTGTGTCGCTGCGCTACCTCAAGGCCACAAAGCTACTTCGATCGACGCCACCTCACACCTGACGCCCACTGACCAGTGCCTCCGCTGACCTCCACTAAAGGCCCTCCGCCGCCGTAGCGCACTCCGCCGCCACCTGCCGCTTCCCTGGAAACGCTGCGCCACCGCTTGGGCCTCGCAGGACTACCGGAAAACATCAAACGACCTTCAATTCCCGCAAACATCGGCGAACGACCGCGACCCCATCCGAACCCGGATTTCAATTCCAAAACACGCGTTTGAAAGATAAAAAAGTATACTACACAAATATGTGATTTTTTCAATGAAATAGCCACAATGTGATTCAAATAATCGAACTCAAAGAGGGGTTCGAGATTTAAAACATAAAACAACAACTGCCTACCTGCGAGGGCATAGCCCGGAACTTCGCCGCACGTCCACCCTTGCCTTTGCCGCTTCCACTGTGATTAAGAGGTAGGAGGAGGAGGAAGAAGATGAGAGGATGGGGTTTCTCTAGGGGAAGAGGGGAGGAAGGGTAAGGGGTTCGGTTTATCTAGGAAAAATAAATAATTAAAAACTTTATTTAATTAAAACTCCCAAAATAACCTACATCCAAAACACCCGACGGGGTCAAGGTTAAGCCTCCCTTAGGGTAAACACCACCTCCTGAGCACAACGGCGGTCTGGGAATTTTATTCTGAGATTCCATTTGAATGTTATAAAACTGAATGCCCAAATCCTCCAAATTACGAAAATGCCCCCAGGGCCATTTTTCAATGACGGTTCGCACCCACGAAACATATAACCCTCCTAGGGTAAACGGAACGCTCTGAACTCAAAGGTGCCCTCAGATTACAAATCTGAGCCACCGTTTAAGAGATGCTTGAGTTTCACCCTTAGACGAATAAATTAATTTATTAATTTATCCGTTTAACATTCCGAAAGCGAGGGAGGGGTCAAAACATCCTGCGCCGGAATACTTTATGTCGTTCCTAGGGTAAAAACCCCATTACGGAACAATCCATACACTCAGATCTCTGATCTGGATCACCATTTTGGAGTTATCCCTATTATTTGGCATGTCCAATTTGAAGGCACTAAAAATTTAATTCCGACCACACAGGGGCTCGGAATCACCACCGTCTGACGGCACTACTCTGGAATAACATCAGGAAATATTCTAAAGCCTTTCACAGTAAAAACCGGGTTCTTACAATAAGTCCAGGAAACTCTCATTCCATCATGAGATGGAGGTCTAGGGGAAAATATTTATTTAAAAAACAATTTCTAAATTCTTTTTAATCCCTAAAATAAATTTTCTCCTTGGAAATTATGTTTTCGAACAATTTTCACCATTTATCAACTTCTCCATCAATATGATTGACCTCTAGAAAAAAATAATTTTCTTCGCAAAACTGTAGGAGGGAGAATATATTATCAATGGAGTTAGTCAACAATTATATGGGGCGGGGGTCAGAAGATCCACCAATCCTGGGAGGCCTTTACTGGATTAATGATGTGATGGAAACTTTCTCTTTCCCTGGATAAGGAGGGAGTTCCAAAATATTCTTGTTTTTATTCATAACTTGACAAAGCTGACCAAGTACTGTCATACTGTGTTGAGAAACTAATCACATCATATTTGGAGTATAATTTTAGAAATCATCACTTTTACTATATCATTTATTTTTGGGAAGTTCTCTTATATTTCCCACTACAAGAATTGAAAAATAATTTCGAATTAGGTTCCTTAATACTAATATAGTAAGCATAAAAATAAAACTGTAATCATAAAAACAAAAACTTTTAAAGGAAAATTTATTTCCTAACATGTGATTCCATTGGATTCAATCTATGTTATCCGTGATCTAATTTATAATATATTTTTTATTGGGAATTTTTTGTCCCTTAACAATACTTCATAAATATCTTATGAATTTACTAATGAATATCCCCTGAGAGCTTAAAAACTGATGTGTATTAAGGCCCATTGTCATGTAGCATGTTACCACGAGTCAGGCCTTGAACACCTTGTTAGAATTTTTACTCCTTGATACATCTCTTTTAGATACACATCCACTTGTTGTATCTAGATATGGATTTTTTTTCTTGATAAACCTCTTACTCTATACATACCAAAATATAGGGATGTTTTTAGAGGATTAGTCTTATCCCTAAGGTTAATAATAAATTTATGTGTTCCTAATCTCCAAAAATTAATAAAAATTTCTCTAAAACCTACTTTAGTGACCCTGGCCTTTTAAACATAACATTACATGTTTTTAAACATCATTTTACAAGCCATGGATCATAAATTATAGTGTCTTTGGAACACTAGGTACATAAAACTTATAACAATGCACTAAAAGAAACATTTAATTATTTCTTATCTATTATGAGATCCTAATATCCATTTAGCCATTTCATCTTAATAGGATAACCTAAGGATATCATGAAAAGAGGTATGTGCTAAAAACACAATAATAAAATAAACATTTACAGGAAACATGGAACATGGGATAGAAAACATATCATAATGATAAAACAGGCATGGAACAAGAATAAACATATGGACTCATAAAATATAGAAAATTGAATCATACAATCATTGTATCTTACTAATGTGTAAAAAACATAAAACATGAAACTATCATGGGTGGAGGAACATTTCCCATAGAGGATCACAAGTCAAGGGTATCCAGCAAGACAATTTTACATGTAGCATGAGTCATAGAAAAACCACTGAAACCAGTGCACATGACCTCTTAATAGACTAAAAATTTACCAATTCATTAGAGTGCTAACTGGGCACACCCATCACAAAATATTCATGGATATATGGTCCCCATTAATAATCATGTGTATGGAATCAAATATAAACATTTTTTTACTCATATTAAGAATTGGGTGTCGTAATCATGCCATAAATCATAATAAATGGTCATATCATGAAAGTGTCTAGGAAAGAAATGAATTAAATCATACATGGATTTTAATAGAGAGCTATATTTATAAATCATTATAATTTATGTCAAAATTATGTGACAATGTGTAAATAGAGTATTTAATAACCCTTATAATTATAAAATTTTAGTGTGGTTTTAGGAAACTATTATAGATATTTTAATGCAGAAAAGGAAATAATAATTTATATAAAACAAGAAGTTAACGAAAAAAGATATCATAATAAAAATATTGATATTAGAAAAATAGTTGTGGCTTAAAACAAATTATATTTCTCACTTGAAAATAGGTATGAATTAGAAAAGTTCCCTTAAACCGGACTGACATTCAAGAAATAATTGAGTAGGGAACCATTTAAAAACATGTATATACCTGAAAAGAATGACGATTGGATATTGATAAAATATTTTTGAACACATATACATAAATTTTTGAATATTTACATGAAAATAAAATAGAAATTAATTTTGGGGAAAAGAGTGAAATAATAACCTAAAGGAATAATTGAGGTTTGAGTAGAATCCCTTACCATAAGTCTGAAGGCATTTTTCACATGATCTTAATGTTCAGGAAAACCAAAATATATTATTTAATAAAAAACTACATAAACCATTATATATTTATTTTATTAATTATATTTTTATTATTTTCAATTGTGGCCTTTTTTATTATATAATTGAATCAATTTCATCATTTGAGATTGTTGTTTTCCTTGATTATCATGATCGATTCAATTATATACATGTAAGAAGTGTTGTGTAATATGGGGTAATTGTAAATAATTGAAATTATAAGTTATTAATGATATTATCGAGGTTATATTGGACTTATATTTAATATGGTTTAATTTTAGGATGATGAATCATTAGATAAATATTTAATGATAATCGTTTGAGTTTATTTTAGAGGTTTTCGATCACAACAAACACATTTTTTTTATAAATTAATATCATATGAAAAATTTATTCCATAACATTTTATAATATATAATAAATATTTTATAATCTGGTTTAACCATAATATGGTTTCATGACCATCCTTGAATATGGTAAAATAAATTGAAAACTTTTTTCTACTTGAATGTAATAAATTAACACAACTTGGAAAATGTATTCATTTTTTTATATAATGTGGGTAAAAGAGAGATTATGATGAATTATTCCATTATAATATAAAAATTACGGTATATTTATGTTACTGTACTAATCATTCCATTTGGATGTGCATAGGTTCCTAGAGAAAAAAATAATGCAAATTTAAATGAAATTAAAAGAAAAGGAATAGGGGTTTACCTATTAATTACTTCTTCTTGAGAACCCCCTTAGGGGATGTTTTTTGGAATTTTATTAAGAAACAAGATCATGGACGTGTGGGAGGATCTTTGGAGGATATTTGAAAAGGATTTGGACGAGGCACAAGGTTTGAGAGGTGTGAGGAGAAGTGCTGGTGAGGGGTGGTATAAATTGTGGGGGAGAGGGTTGTTTTCTCATTATTTTAATCATTGGTTTTTTATTTTGGCTCAAGAATATAAATTTTTTTTAAAATTATCCTATAATATAATATAATAATTAATGATAGTTTAATATTTTGGTTCTTAAATTGTGCATGATTTATTAAAATCATGTATTTTGATTTTAATTTAATTACTATAAATTAATATATTTTACTTTTCTAATCAATTATTTGTATTTCAGAAAAATACAAAAAATTAACCCTAACCATTTTTTGATGTGCATAATTAAAAAATTAACTCCATTTTATTAATATATTTTTCTAATTATGAGTGACTTTATTTTTAATTAAAATCATCACTTACATGTAAAAAAATGAATTTAAAATTATAAATAATTTAATAAAACATTATAAAATTACTTATTGTATCATAAAATTATCATAAAATCATGATACATATAAAATATTAATTTATACACACTTTTTTTGATAATAAATTTTCTTTAAAATTATTAAATTAATCATAAAAGTATATTTAAATATCCATGACTTAAAAATTTCAAACAATTAATTAATAATTTAAAAAATAATTTTTTACTTATACCATGATATATTTATGTCATATTTTCACATATTAGATGAATAAATTATATTTATTCATTAATTGGTGAGGTTACTAATAAATTTTCCATTTTACTATTCATATTGGTCCTTTTACTATTCCAAACGTCATGTTATTATTCTTTTGGTATATGTTCCTTAACTTCTAGAAATGCCTTCTATTTAATTCATTAACCATTTATAAACTTTTTATTGTGTTCTTGATATGATTTTAAGAGATTATACTCTGTGAAATAATTATAAGAAGGAAATTTTCATTGATAGAAGTCAGGTCATTGCATATCCTCCCCTCAATGATTGGGGATATAATATTAATCTTTTTAATAATGTTACCTATAAATTTTTTCCCATCCATTAGAGGAATTAAATGTTATAATGGTAACTGATTATCTCTTTTTATATATCATCCATAAAAAAATAGAATAAGAAAATATCATTTGAAATTATGAATGAAACAATCAACATCTATCAGTGTGGGGATGAATATGAAATTACAATTAAAATTATATCATGTATATTACTACCAATTCAAGATATATATTTATCTCAAATGACTGTAGATAAACAAAAAATTTAATACATGCCTTTTTCATGAATTTGTTTTGTATTTCTTAAATACATTTCAAGTATTCCTCTAAATGTTGATTTTGAGTTTCCAATATAACTCGTAATTGGTGCTACACATAATTAAATGAATCGTTATTTAATATGACCATTTTAAAAACATATATTGGGAATGAAACATCATGAAAATCATAATAAAGTATCTATACACTGGAGAGCATCACCATTGGGTGCAACTATTCTTTTTGTAAATAATAAATATTGGAAAATCAATCATTATGTTGAATAGAAACAACATAACATGTTATTAACAAAAAAAATATTAATCTACCTTGTATTGAATTTTTTTTGATTAACTTTATGGATTTAAAAACTTTTCAATCATTGGAGATAATTTTGGATATCATCTATTATGGGATAAGAAAGGGGTTATACCAAATACATCTACCTATATAACATGTGGTTATTATGAATTTATAGTAATTGACTTATAAATTTAAATAACCTCTCTATCATTTTGGATCTAATGAATTGAGTAATTATTTAATACTATGAAATGTTTGTTTAATTAAATATAGTTGAAAATATAATTTATTCAATGGGAACGGATGATCAAAAATATTATTTTAATATATTGTTGATGAACATGAGTAATGATTACCTATATTCCAAATTTATTAAGATTGAATTATATATTAGGAAGGTTTTTTAATGAGTCATATAATCTCATGAGATGGTATGTTTGTAGATCCTTTAGATTTGGAGCTTATTATCCAATTCTAATGACTATACATGATGAATAATAACTTAGGTTTTCTCAGATTGGATGGATGTTATGCACTCAGCTTGAAAAATTTCTCACCATTAACTAGACCACTAAAAAATTTGAAAAATAAGGGAGACAGGAACCTACGCAAAGAATAATGTAATGAATATTTAATGGTGATGAAAATATATTTTGTTAGTGTATATGTGATCACACTACCCTATAGTGGATAAGTATTTTCATTCTATATTTATTAATGGAATAATGTAGTTGTATGCATCATCACATTGAATGATTTGGTGATTTTAAATTCCTTAAACTAATAAACAATTCATGAGAAAAAAATACTAGAATAATGATTTAGAGATTGATGTGTATTTTTGTTAATGAAAAATAATGTGGAATTACCATTATAGAGAAAGATGTGTTATATCACAAAATAATAATGTATAAACTGAGATAAAAATATTAATGGTCACCAAAGGAAAAGGTTGTAATTGATTAAAAATTATTACTTCTCAATATAATACAACCCCAAGATGGTGAAAATGTGGTTGATTATTTTAGTCAAAAGGACCATTCTATTTTTGACATGATTTTAATTGAAATATATCTAATACATATGGATTTTCCAAAGATAAACATTGAAAACCTAAGGACATAATAAAAATAAAATCTAGCTTAGAATAATGTAAAATCATCCATCTATGTGGGGTTTAAATAGTTATGAATGGAGGGTATTGAATTGACGATGATGGTGAGAAATATTTATGAGTTCAACATTGACTTGGTTGGAATGATAACGTGTAGGTACCAAATATGATTCTATTCAATTCCAAACATAGCGAAGGATATGTTGAATAATTCTCATAGTTCATTTTATATTATTCATCTGGGAAGTTTGATGTTTTATGTAGATCTAAATGAGTCTTTATGGGATAACATGTTAATTGATATTGAAAAACTTGTATCTTGATTCTTCGTATGTTAGAATGTTAAAGCTAGAGTCAAAGGTAAAAAGAGATCTTAAAACCATTACCCTTTCTAGAATAGAAATTTAAAAACATTACCATGTATTTCATCATCAGAATCCCCAACATATCAAAAGAAAATTACGATATTTGGGTTCTAGTATATCACCTAATAACATTATTTCATTTCATTATAGTAGGAGATTATTAATCACTTGATCAACATTATAGGATATACATTATGTATTTGGTTAGGTTTGATGAAGTACCATACTCTATTGTATTTAATTAGGATTTGAGGTAAACCATGATGTTCTCATAAATTTTTAAATAATATTTGAATATAATGAGGAACAATAAGATTTCACAACATCCATAAAATATGGTTAGTTTGAGATAAAAATTGAATCTCTAGTTGATATACTATGATCATGTTCTATAAATATCTATACTAATTTTGATCAAAACCACCTATTGGTGGAATTTTCATACAACAATATAATTCACACAAAAAATCTTATGTATCCCTACGAAAAAAATATAGTATTAAATTATGAACACTATTTTTTATGAATGATGATAGAGAAAAATGTATGTTAGAACCTGGAAAAGATGAGGAAATTAAAGAGAATGTTAGATCAAATCATAAAAACAACAAAAATATCATAATTTATAGATCCATAATTCATTGAATCAATATTAGGATATTTTGTTTGAATTTAGTGATAGTATATTCCAACAAGAAGATTCTTGAAAAATGGTTAATATATTTGGAATGAAGGGAAATTTGATCCCTAGATATATCAGAACCGTTGATATTATTAATCATATAGGGAATGTTTCTTTTCAGATGGAATATCCACTAAATGTATCTAAAATTCCAAATATCTTCCATGTATCTCTCTAGACTATGTATATAACTAAACCTTCAAATTTAATAAACTAAACATTCTTTCTACAAGATTATGATATCACTTATCAGGAAAAATGGATGGATGTTATAGATAAAATAGAGATATTTATAATAAATACAAACACTCACCTGGTAAAAGTTTATTATTGAGGCCAAAAATTTGAGGATTTGATGCGGGAACCTAAAGATGTGAAGAGGATGAAAAATCCTATATTATTCACATCTCTATGAACCATGTTTTTAACTAAGGTATTGATCCATTAAAATTAATTCTAATTCTTTATTTTGGGAACTAATATGATTGCCTAATTTTTTCACGGGATTTTCATTTTGTGTGTCGATAGTTAATAACTGAAAATCTGGTTTATGGTTGAAATAAGATAGTTGTATAGTATATGGAAATTTTATAGCGAATTTGAACTGGTATGTTCTAACCGTGGAAATCAATACAATGTTGTGATATTGGGCGCACGACATTACTAAACCATGTGCAAGGGGATGCACAACATTTACAAAAAACTGAAGATATGTTACCAATATGGTTTTCATAGTTGGAATATGATTTTCCTAATAGTGATGTCTAACTATGTGGAATTCACAACCCAACAATAGAAAGTGCACGATTTGTGCACTCTTTAGCCAATCATGCGACCAAACCGTGTGATGTCCATTTATTGGGTAATTTTAGGAAAATTCCCTCAAATGATCTAATTTAATTCCCTATATCTCCTTATCTCTCTTAATAGATATATGTGGATCTGTTTTCCCATTCTGAATCCTTTTATTCCCTCTTAAATTTATTTTGATATCAATTTCCCATATAGAGTCCATTAGAAGAACCATTTTTCTAATTTTATCTACAATGGTAAGATCTTAAATCCTTTTAGTCATTCAATATTATGCATTCTATAGACGATTATTTTTATGATGTAGACTCATATGAAACATTTTCACAGAGTTGAGTTTTTCATCATATCAATTCGAATCCATTTCAAATGATATGTGTATACTAGATGAGTGGATTCATACATGTATGAGGTTTGTGGTCTATAACTCATCCATCATGATTCGTCATTTTATAATTTACTATGTGTATGGACTGGTTTCATTTGGTTTAACCCATTAAATTAATTCATGTATCTTATATTGATTATGACTATAGTTTATTACTCTCATTAAATATGAAATCCGTCATTAGAGGTTTCTACATCATTAGATACCACCCCATATAGGGTGTTTTTCTTAATTGGGAGATTTGTGATTAGAAATTTTTTTCTGCTTCATTATTTAGATGCGTGTATTTAGCTAGTTAACAATAACACCCTTTAATTATAAGAAATTTTACTTGATTAAAGCCTAGAACAAAGTTTTCATATTAGTTTATGCTTTTAATGTAAGTTACTCAATTTGAAAAATAAAGCTTAAATGAAAATGTCATGTACATTGTATATATAAGGATTAGAGTTTTTAAATGTAATTGAGGAACTCAGTTTCATAGTTTTATAACACATTACAATGATTATGGATGGTATATTATTGAAAAAAATGAATTGAATATGACTTATATAATTAAATAAATTATTTAATTTCTTTAATATAACTTGCCGATTTTATGATCGGCATGGAATAAACACTCTTGTTTTGTAAAATGGATTGACCATTACATTTCCTAATGAATTAAACAAATCAATTGTAATGTGCCTTATATCTATAACATTACATTACTATGGGATTTTTTAGAGTCAATTTGTCTATTGGATTCCCAATGTAATTTCTCGATCCCTCATGGATTCCATTCTGATTCAATAATTCTAGTTTCCATGGGTGACCCTCACCATGGAACTTGATCCACATTAGTCAGTCAATTCGTAGTATGACAACATAGGATCCCTACATTATTATTATAAGATTCCTTGGATACACTCCATGGATCTTGATTGATGTATACATACATGAGGATCCATGGATACACCCTTGGTCCTGGTCACTTCTTATATTAGTTTTAATTTTATTAATTCCTTTTCCTGTGTTATAATATCATTATTGTGGAATTCCATTGACAAAAGTACAATGATTACTCTCTTACCCATTATCCAGAGCACAATTTATTACCTATGATGGCTTGACCCTAGATTTCATGGATGGCTTATTTATAATTTTAGATCCCTTTCTTTATTAATAACATCATTTTCTCTGTGTATCATCATGGATACATTACTATTACTATTAAATTAGGATTTTAGTGCTAGTTATACCTCACGCGACCTATTTATATAAAATAGAACATAATTAATTAATTAAATGGTTATATTTTCAGACACCACAACATATGATAAAGGTAATTTGGTATTTAAATTTCTGTACTATATTAATTTAATGTATTTATTTTTTCATGGTATATATATTTATATTACATGGACATGATGTTATAGTTTTCATTGGTGGTGGATTACTAAGATTTACCTCCCAACCTATTGGAGCCACTATTGGCACATGGGAAGACTACATGTATGCAAGTGTTTATAATGGGAAGAATACAGCTTTGGACACTTGATTTCTAGCTTGAATTAAGATAGATCATGGGAGAATATGACTGAGATGGAGCTTAGGATGTGAGGATTATTTTATGGATTCAATTTCGGTACTTTTTTATTGCATGTATTGTGTTCTACATTGTAACATTGTATTCCACCATTATATACCATGACATATATCATCATTTTTATTTTTATATCTTGATTAGTTTTTTATTTATTATTATATAATTCTATTTTTTTCTATGAATTTTTATTGATATTAATACTTATTATATTCACATACTATTACATTTTACAATTTTTATACACTATGGTAACAATGGAATAGTCTTCCCACATACACTAATAAGTCCCTCACTAATAGTTAACATCATTTGGAACTCTAGGGGATGAGCTCGAGGCCTAGTGACTTACAATGATCAGGGATTCCCTTTGTGGAACCATGAAATAGGTCGTTAAAAAGTGGTATCATATGATTTTCTTCATGATTTACTATTTGGGGATAATTGATTAGAGACTAGGAATGTTTTGACCTTGTTTACAGGATGGCCCTGGGTGTACAAAACCCATTATCGGGGTAAATACAGAGTTTCTTGAATTAAAATTATTGTTCTAATTTTTCCAAATGCATTTGTTATCATTTCACCTCATGTTGATTCACATTCTGTATTTTCATTATTATTATTATTATTCTCATTGAGGATATTATCATATACTTGGACTAATGATATAAGGTTAAGGATAATTGTTACATCCATAATCGTATGCACCTATAATTTACATGATGTCCATATTCCATGCCATATATGATCATTTCATAGCTCATGATGATTATTATGACTGTGATTATTGAGTGATCCATGGTTGTTTATATATTCTAGATGTTCACATTGGTTATGATTGAGTTATTTTTAGTTTGTTCTAATGAGTTTTTATGGGCCCTCTTTGGATAGAATGGAAAATTTACTAAGTCCAGCCGTTACATTAAAAACACATGGGTTCCACATTAAGTAATAATGAGTATGCTCCCTAATTCATTGGGAATGACGATATGATTTAAAAGAAATTTTATATATGTTTTAAGATTATTCAAACTATGAAAGTGAATCATGACATTTGAAATGAAATGGATTCTAGGAAATTTATAGTCCAGGGGATATTGATCATTCATCTTATTGAAAACATGAATCTTATACTTGAGAATATACTTATAAATGGACTTCTATGTGGGTAGTTGAGGTAGTATACCACAGGTAGTTATCCCTTTATATATGTTATTATTATTCTAGTGTTTTTATATATCTTCTTAAATCTTGTTTTGAGATTGATGATAACGACCCTCACTTTACATACATTGTTATTACATCGGAATTGAATCATACTTATTACAACATATAACAAAACCATGAAAGGAACATATAGGTATAGAGTCTTTAGAAACTGGGAAACATAAACAACTGGTTCATAAAGCATCTACTTTGCCTCCCATTTATTTCAACATATCTAGAGTCCCTTTATGTCATATCCTACTTAATAACCTTCTTCCTGACCTGGGGAAATAAAACATACAAAAGGGTGAGCCCAAATGATCAGTAAGGTTAAACAAAAGAAATATCAATCACATCATATACATAAGAACATAACTTTTGGAAATCTTAACCTGCAAAAGAGATCATATTTTCATAACATGGGATAAATCATAGTAGTGAAATATAATCCAAAAAATCATAACATAGAATATGAAACTTTTTATAACACACACATAATCATAGAGAATCATTTCTTGTTAGTCAAGACTCATTTCCAAGACTATCTTAGTGGACAAAGTCCATTTCTGAACCGAGTTCACTCCTCGTTTCAGTCCTGTTTCACTGAACTGGTTTAACCTGCCGTTCCAGCCATGTCTATCTCATGAGATATAAAATCTTTACCCAATGCATTGTAGGGAGATATAGGTCCCACCCATCTCATAATGATACCATTCTTATGTGTGCCACAAAATCATAAACCATACATCATAGCATAACCCATGTAATAAAAAAGGGAATATTAAATAACATGACATCATAAAACAATTCATATAAGATAATGGAATTCATAAACTTTATTCCATAACAACATAATAAAATCAATGTAATAATAGGGATAGAAACAAAACCCTATATTATCTTATATGGAAAATAATTTTGATAAACACTTGAACTCCATTCTTGAGGAAAATATCCTTTCTACTTCAAAAACATTTTTCTTTCTTAACATGTCATACATTTTTAAACTAAAAGAAGTTGATTAAAAATAAACATGAAAAATTTTAAAGTAATATTCTTGGAAATAATGCTTTAAAAATCCATTCATTCCGTATAAGTTAAAAAAACATTATTCTCTTACTTTTGTAGGAAAAGTCAAAAAATTACCTCGTACGAAAAACCACAAAATATTCCTTTTATATCTTTTACTAAAAACTCAATGAAGTGTAAAATTGGATTTAAAAAATTTTTGGTGGATGGAAACAATATTACATATTGAGGAAATATGGATGTGGATAATAAAATACACCCCAGTAAATATCATAGTATAAACAATCTCGGATAAAATTAGATTGTGATATTTTCCCTTACCTTAGGTCTGATTTGCTTCGTAAGTGTCCAAACCTCCTATATATTGATTTAAATAATGTCATTGACTTATTAAAGAATCATATTCATTGTTATTATATCATATATGGTTCACTTATTACTTTATATTACCCGTTCTTTTGTAAATTCATGTTAAAGTAGCGTCTTGGGAAAAATCTTCTCATTTGTCATTCATTTTTTAACGTGTAATTATTCATATGATTACATAGATCATGATTAATTAAATCCAGAATGTAATCCATGATTTATATAATATATATTCAGAATATAAATATATATAATGGATCGATTAATGGAAAAAATGCACCGTTCATGGAGACGGTAGGTCGTACGTACGCATGAACGCTGTTTTCGTTTCCTTATTGAATTGAGTGGAATTAATTAGATGAAATAAATATATATATACATAAATAAAGTAGTATTATTATTTCATATATTTAATTATTACATATTATATATAATTTATAATCATTCATGAATGGTTAACGTGGAGAATGAATCTTATCGCGTCGTGGAGACGGTAGTCCGTACGTACGCACGAGCGATGATATCATTCTCATGATCGTTGAATAGTATTGGAGTGTATGTATACTATTTAAGAATCAATATAACTTTACAATAGTCATATATAGTCATTATTTACACCATTATATACATCCAAGTAAGGTGGTGGTGGAAAATAGATTACACCACAGTGTGGAGACGATATTCCATACATACCCATGCGCGGTGATTTCATTTTCCGTAGGATGAATAGATGGTGAAATAGGGTTGTTTCATACTTATAATAACATATCAGTATATGAGTGATACTTATGTTATTACTTAATAATTAAACAACCTATTAAGAAGAAGTGGAAGACGAAATAAAGTTGATAGAATTGGTAACGGACATTACCTCTTCTTTGAAGCGCCTCTTTGAGACCTCCTTTTAGGGCACTAAAATTTGTCTTTGAAGAAGACTGAGATGTCTAGGATGTTTCTAGGGAAGTGGGGAGGAGAAATTGTCAGGGGTTGGATGATATTGAAGGCAAAAATTGGTGTGAGGATGAGAGGGAGGAGGTTCCCTTTTATAAGAGAGGAGAGGGGCACCTCTGGAATAACTAAAAATATTATTTTATTATAAAGTCAAATTTGGTTTTTAATAGCTCTAAATTGATATATTTCGAAGCTAAGGTGGGTATTTGTAGAAATCCTCTCATCCAATAGAATTTATAAAGTTTAGGTCATTATATTAACCTTATCATTTAGTTTTAACTCTTAATTAAATTGACATTTACCATGTCACTTTGTATTTTTATATTATATAGTTAATAAACATACCATATACATCCAAGAAACCCCCCAAGTGGTCCTTTAATCATACACCTATCATGATATATGTATCTGGGCCGAACCTTATATTTTTAGGAATAAAATAAAAATTAATAATATAATATTTTAAAAAAATATATTTTATGTCTATTTTGACACTATTTAGTAATTGAATTTTGTTAAAATCATAACAGAATGATTTGTCAGAAAAACCATAATTAAATAAATACTAACATGTAATATTAACCTAGAAAATTAGTTTAATTCATTAAAAGTCACAAATTATATTTATTTGGGTATTTATAACATGCATTACGTCAATATTTCATTAATAAGATAATTAGTGCATCATATTTATGTCATAAATAAATTAACTTATTTAAAGTCTAAAAAAAACCAATATAATATCATTATGTAGGAAATATTTTTATCATTCTAATGAATATTTATAGTCGAAATTATCTTATGTATAACCCTATATTAAAAATGATTTAGTTATTAAACATTGATTTTAACTATTTTAACCCTTCTTTAAATAAATTAATAATAAATGTCCTAATCTAATCCATGTGGGCCTAAATGGTCATATTTTATTAATAAGGTTGTTTTTGGTCGAATTAAACTTATCCAATAGAATTAGTACATGTGTTATGGTAATAATAATAACATTTTTACCCTTAATTACCCTATTAACTTTTAATCGTGGTAAATAAAAGTGAAAAGTTACTATTCACCAAAAATTATGTTCATCTCATTGAATCACATTGTACTTACTGACATCAACAGTGTCTCTCGGATTTTTGAAATTCCACTCAGCGAAGCGGTAAAATTATGTTTTATGAAAAATTCTGTTTTTTAACTACCACTTAGTGGTTTCACTATTCATCAAAAATTGAAAGTTTTCAGAAAAATACCAAAATTTCACCATAAGCTAATTTCGATATTCCGAATCGAAAAATGAAGTCCATTTTGAAAAATAAAATTTACAAAATTTCAAAAAGTGGTTACTACTATTCATAACAGCTAGTTTTGATAATATTTTAATAGCATATCGTTGTTTTGTGAAACTCGGTATTGCGTACGACGCAAGCTATCGAGGAAGGTCGCGATTGTCTGTAAAGAAATCCGAGAAAGTGTTGTTTGTAGCAAAAGATTCCTTTGATGATTAATATAACATAAAATTCTCAGGTGTTACATTCTACCCCCCTTAAAATGAATTTCGCTCTCTAAATTCGTCACTTTATAACAATAGATGAGGATACCTCTCCCTCATCATATCCTCAAGCTCCCATGTAGCTTCTTCTAATTGGTGGTTCCTCCATTAAACTTTCACCAAGCGAGTGGTCTTGTTTCGTTGGACTTTTTCGCTACGATCCAGAATCTCTATCGGCTGTTCTTCATAAGAAAGATATTGCTCTAGCGGTACAACTTTGGAGCTGAGTACATGTGAAGGATCAGGTATGTACTTTCTCAAGAGAGATACATGGAACACTTCATGAACTTGAAAGAGATTCGGTGGAAGTGCCAATCGGTAAGCTACCTTCCCAACACGATCTAGTATTTTGAAAGAACTGATATATCTAGGGCTCAACTTCCCCTTCTTTCCAAATCTCATGACCCTCTTCCAGGGAGATATTTGTATGAACACTTTATCACCCACTTCAAACTCTAGGACTTTTCTTCGGTTGTCGACATAACTTTTCTGTTGACTCTGAGCTGCTCTTATGTGTTGTTGAAAAGATCAGACATTTTCTACCATCTCATCAACAAGATCAAGTCCTAATAGATTTATTTTCCCAACTTCATCCCAGCAAGTTGGAGCCATGCATTTCTTTCCATAGAGAGCATCATAATGAGCCATCAGAATACTGGAGTGATAGCTATTATTATAAGAAAATTCCACCAAAGGTAGGTGTTGATCCCAACCACCCTTTAAATCCATAGAGCAAGCTCTCAACATATCTCCTAGATTTTGAATTGTTCTCTCAGACTGACCGTCTGTCTAAGGATGATAAGCAGTGCTGAAACTCATCTCTTTATCCAGAGTATATTGAAGTCTCCCCCAGAACATTGAGGTAAACATCGGATCCTGATCAGATATAATAGAAAGTGGTACTCCATGCAATCTTACCACTTCTTTTACTTATATCCTGGCAATCTGATCTAGTGAAAAATCCTCTCTAATAGCAACGAAGTGTACCGACTTTGTATGACGATAAACTATGACCCATATAGCATTATTGCTTTTGGATGTTTTAGGAAGTCCTGTGACAAAGTCCATAGTGATGTTTTCCCATTTCCATTCTGGTATGGGTAATGGTTGTAACATCCCCTTAGACTTCTGTCTCTCAGCATTATCTTGCTGACAAACCAAGCATCAAGAGACATATTCAGCAATATCTTTTTTCATGCCATCCCAGCATATGTACTCTTTCAGGTCCCTATATATCTTCGTGCTTCCAGGATGAATAGAGAATGAAGAACTATGAGACTCATCCAGTAGCTCCTTCTTTAATTCAGGGATGGGAGGAAAACAAACCTGATTCTTGAACTTTATTATCCCATCACAATCAAGGTTGTATTCAGGAACATTTCTCACCTTCTTTTGTAACTCGACATCTTCTTTTTGTGCCTCTTTAATCTTCACATGTATATATGGTTGAAAATTCATTTGAGAAAGATATGATTTTCCCCTTTCATTATAATTCCAAGATCCATCCGTTGTAAATCCATAAATATAGGATCTTTTTTTATCCTCATCATGGAGAAACTGGCATGGTCTTGTCGACTTAATGAATATGCCACCTTGTTTGCTTTCTAATGGTGGTAATGAATTTAGCAGTCTTAATCCTTAATCAGCTCCAACCATCTTCTTTGGCGCATATTCAGCTCTTTTTGTGTGAAAATATACATTAAACTTTGATGATCAGTATAAATGTCACACCTTTCTCCATAATGATAATGCCTCAAAATATTTAATGCAAAGATTACCGTAGATAACTCCAAATCATTAGTTGGGTAATTTTGCTCATGTATTTTCAACTGTCGTTAGGAATAAGCTATCACTATATTATTTTTCATAAGAAGACTCCCAAATCCCTTCTCGGATGCATCACTTTAGATCACAAACCTTTCTCCACTATAAGGTAGTGTGAGCACATGTGCAGTAGATAACCTTCTTTTCAACTCCTTGAAATTCTCTTCACATTCCTCCATCCAAATAAACATAACTCCTTTTCGAGTCAACATGGTGAGTGGATTAGATAATCGTGAAAAATCCTTCACAAAACGTCGATAATATCCAGCTAAACCAAGAAAACTTCGGATCTCAGTTACTTTTTTGGTCTCGACCATCTTTCGATAACCTCTGTTTTTGCTGGATCCACAAATATCCCTTCTTTTGAGATTATGTGACCCAAAAATTCAACTTTTTGAAACCAAAATTCACACTTGGTAAATTTGGCATAAAGTTTCTCCTTTCTCAGGGACTTCAATATAATTCTCAAGTTCTCTTCATGTTCTTCCTTTCTCTTTTAATATACAAGAATATCATCTATAAAGACTACCACAAACTGATCAAGATAGTCTCTAAAGACTCTATTCATTAGATCCATGAAGATAGTAGGGGAATTAGTAAGACCAAATTTCTTCACTATAAATTCATAGTGTCCATACCTTGTACGGAAAGCCATCTTTGGTATATCCTCCCTTTTACCCTTAATTGGTGATACCCTGAACGAAGATCAATCTTGGAAAAGTATTTAGTTGCTCGTAGTTGGTCAAATATGTCATTAATGCATGGGAGAGGATATTTTTTCTTGATAGTGATCTTGTTATGTTCTCGATAATCAATGTAGAGTCTCGTTGATCCATATTTGTTCTTAACAAACAGAACAGGTGCTCCCCAAGGTGATGCTCTAGGGAGTGTGAATCCCTTATCAAGATTCTCTTGGAGTTGCTTCTTCAATTCCTACAACTCAATTGGGGCCATTCTATAAGGTGTCTTTGAAATAGGTAAAGCACCTGGTATGAGTTCTATTGAAAACTCAACTTCACGATATGGTAGAAGAGACAGAAATTCCTCCGGAAAGACATCACCAAACTCCCGTAAAATGGGAATATTCTTAATTGTGAGTTTATCACCAACCATTTTAGATAAATAACCTTCATTCAGTGGAATCAAGACCCATAAGATGGAAGAAATTTACACTGGAAGGTTAAGTTCATCCATGCATCGATAGATGATCATAGATTGATCTAGAATATGAAATGTGACTTCCCTTATTTGGAAATTGATATGAGCTCCATTTAAATAAATCCAATCCATGCCAATAATCACATAAAATTCCACTATAGGAAGGATCACAAGATTTGCAGGAAGCACTTTACCACAAACTTCAAACGGGGAAGAATTATAAACTTTTGATGCGACTGTTGTGCCATTAGGTGTTATCACAGCTAACTCAAATTCTAATTGTTGAGGTAATACAGTGATATCCTTAGAAAATTCTTTAGAAATAAATGAGTGGGTGGATCTCGAATCAAATAAAACATTTGCTACTTTAGAGTGGATGGTAAGTGTACCTTTCACCACATCGTTATCGTACTCCACATCGCTGATAGAAATTGCATGTGACTTTACTTTATCTTTAGCCTTAAGATTTTTTTGATGTCGATCATCATCAACAACCCTTAGATTAGGGAATTTATTGGCATAGTGACCCATCTCCTTGCATTTGTAACATTGAAGTGTAGGAGGTGCACTTTGTGTATCCTTTTCATTGTTCGCATCACTAGTCATCTTCTTCCCATCATTGCGGCATTCAAATTCCCGATGACCTTCCTTTCCACATTTGAAACATTTACTTGTCCCTTTAAGACAACTCCCTCCATGTTTCTTTCCACACTTTGAGAATAAGGGAAAACTCATCTTCTTTTCAGTGTGCTCTTTAGATTTTCCTTTGAATTCCATTTTCCTCTTCTTATCAATCCCATATGATTGATGGGTTACTCTAATCTCCATCTCGACATTGAGATCACATCAAACGATTTCCTCGTAGCTATTGAGGTTCCTTATGGATAACGCCCTTTGAAGACATGGTTTTAAGCCACTAAAGAATCGATCGATCTTACTCTCAGGGTAGATAATAATACCAGAAGCGTACCTTGAAAGCCTTGTAAAATTTTCTTCATAGGTACCAACAGATTTTTCATCCTTTTTCTTTAGTTCATGAAACTCGTTCTCCATCATTGTTCGGAGAATACGAGGGAAGTACTTATTGAAAAATAAGTTCTTGAACTCGTCCCATTCCATTAACTCAATTTCATCTCTTCGCCTCATATTCTTGATAAGATTCCACCATTGATCAGCATCACCTTTCAAACGATACAATGCTAAGATGACTTTATCATGTTCATAACATTGAAGAACTGAAAATATCTTTTTAGTAGTATTGATCCATTGTTCAGCAACTAATGAATCAGTAGACCCGCTGAATGAGGGTGGACGCTGCCTCATGAAGGATTCAACAGAATATTACCCCTTCCTTTGCTCGGTTGGAAGTCCTGCATGATTCATAGCTTGAGAATGTTGTGTGAGCATGGCTATAAGATTTTGCATTCCATTTTACATAACGTTTGGCTGCTTAGGGGGACAATCATTTCATTGCCCGTCGCATTCCGCATTAACATGGTTCCTTCGGGTTCCAGCCATTGACTAAAACCAAGAAAAATAGTGTGAGCAACACTAATTATAATAGGAAAACCAAATAATTAAGAATAAAATTTCACACTTAAGGTCTTATCATAGGTTGTTCATGGCCATTTTTAAAACACTAAGATCATGTTCTATGCTTAGACTTATCCTAGGGTTCTTACTAAGGCTTTCGCATCCTAGTTTCCAATGGTTGACTATACCATTCCTCGGATACCAACTATAACAACCCATACTTTACATACATTGTTATTACTTAAGAATTGAAGCATACTTATTACAACATATAAAAAAACCATGAAAGGACCGTATAGGTATAGATTCTTTAGAAACTGGGAAACATAAACAACTGGTTCATAAAGCATCTACTTTACCTCCCATTTATTTCATCATATCTAGAGTCCCTTTTTGGAATATCGTACTTAATAACCTTCTTCCTGACCTGTGGAAATAAAACATACAAAAGAGTGATCTAAAATGCCTAGTAAGGGTAAACAAAAGAAATATCAATCACATCATATACATAAGAACATAACTTTTGGAGTTCTTAACCTGCAAAAGAGATCATAATTTCATAACATAAGATAAATCATAGTAGTGAAATTTAATCCCAATAATCATAACTTAGAACATGAAACTTTGTGGCATACACACATAATCATAGAAAATAATTTCTTTTTAGTCAAGACTCATTTCCAAGACTATCTTAGTGGACAAAGTCCATTTCTGAACCGAGTTCACTCCTCGTTTCAGTCCTGTTTCACTGAACCGGTTTAACCTCCCATTCCAGCCATATCTATCTCATGAGATATAAAATCTTTACCCAATGCATTGGAGGGAGATATAGGTCCCACCCATCTCATAATGATACCATTCTTATGTGTGCCTAAAAATCATAAACCATACATCATAGCATAACCTATGTGATAAAAAGGGGATTCTTAAATAACATGACATCATAAAACAATTCATATAAGATAAAGGAATTTATAAACATAATTCCAGCACAACATAATCAAATCAATGTAATAATAGGGATATAAACAGAACCCTATATTATCATATATGGAAAATAATTTTGATAAAACACTTGAACTCCATTCTTAAGGAAAATATCATTTCTAATTCAAAAACATTTTTATTTCTTAACATGTCATACAAATTTAAACTAAAATAAGTTGATTAAAAATAAACATTTAAACTTTTAAAGTAAGCTTCTTCGAAATAATTCTTTAAAAATCCATTCATGCCGTATAATTTAAAAAAACATTCTTCTCGTACTTTTGTCGGAAAAGTCAAAAAGTACCTCGTATGAAAAATGACAAAAAAATTCCTCTTATATCTTTTACTAAAAACTCAACGAAGGGTAAAATTGGATTTAAAAAAATTTTGGTGGATGGAGACAATATTACATATTGAGGAAACATGGATGTGGATGATAAAATACACCCCGGTAAATACCAAAGTATGCACAATCTCAGATAATATGGGATTGTGATATTTTCCGTTACCTTAGGTCTGATTTGCTTCGTAAGTGTCCAAACCTCCTGTATAATGATTTAAATAATGGAATTGAATTATTAAAGAATCATATTCATTGTTATTGTATCATATATGGTTAAATTATGACTTTATATTACCTGTTCTTTTGTAAATTCATGTTAAAGTAGTGTTTTTTGTAAAATAATCTAATTTGTCATTCGTGTTTTAACTTGTAATTATTCATATGATTACATAGATCATGATTACTTAAATCCAGAATGTAAAACATGATTTATATAATATATATTCAGAAAATACATATATATAATGGATCAATAAATGTAATGAAATACACCGTTCATGGAGACGGTAGGTCGTACGTACGCATGAACACTGTATTCGTTTCCTTATTGAATTGAGTGGAATTAAGTAGATGACATAAATATTTATATACATAAATCTAGTAGTACTATTATGTCATATATTTCATGATTACTTATTATATATACTTTATAATCATTCATGAATGGTTAACGTGTAAAATGAATCTCATCGCGTCGTGGAGACGGTAGTCCGTATGTACGCACGAGCGAAGATATCATTCTCATGATCATTGAATCATATTGGAGCATATGTATACTATTTTAGAATCAATATCACTTTACAATAGTCATATATAGTCATTATTGACACCATTATACCAATCCAAGTAAGGTGGTGGTGGAAAATATATTACACCATGGCGTGGAGACGGTATTCCGTACGTACGCATGCGCGGTGATTTCATTTTCCATAGGATGGATAGATTGTGAAATAGGGTTGTTTAATACTTATAATTACATATCGGTATATTAGAGATACTGATGTTATTACTTCATAATGAAACAACCTATTAAGAATAAGTGTAATAAGAAATAAAGTTGAAAGAATTGGTAACAGACATTACCTCTTCTTTGAAGCGCCTCTTTGAGACCTCCTTTTAGGGCACTAAAATTGGTCTTTGAATAAGACCAGGACCTCTAGGATGTTTCTAGGGAAGAGGAGAGGAGCAATCGGCAGGGTTTGGCTGATCATTAAAGATAAAATTGGTGTGAGGAGGAGAGGGAGGAGGTTCCCTTTTATAAGGTAGGAGATGGGCACCATTGGAATAACTAAAAATAATATTTTATTATAAAGTCGAATTCGATTTTTAATAGCTCCAAATTGATATATGTCGATGATAAGGTCGGTATGGGTCGAAATACTCTCATCCAATATAATTTAGGCAAGTTTAGGTCATTATATTAACCTTATCTTTTAGTTTTAACTCTTAGTTAATTAAATTGACATTACCATGTCAATTTGTATTTTTATATTATATAGGTAATAAAATACCGTATACATCAAAGAGACCCCCATGTGGTCCATTAATGATACAACTATCATGATATAAGTATCCTGTCAATCCTTAGATTTTTAGGAATAAAATAACAATTAATAATAAAATATTTGTTTTAAAAACTATTTTATGTCAATTTTGACACTATTTAGTAATTGATTTTTGTGAAAATCATAATAGAATGATTAGTTCTAAAAAAGATAATTAAATCAATAATAACATGTCATATTATCCTATAAATCTAGTGTAATTCATAAAAAGTCTCTAATTATATTTATTTGGGTATTTATAACATCAATTATGTCAATAGTTCATTAATAAGATAATTACTGCATTATCATTGTGTCATAAATAAATTAACTTATTTAAAGTATAAAAAATTACCCATATAATATAATTATGTAGGAAATCTTTTTAGATTTCTAACGAATATTTATAGTCGAATTAATCTTATGTATAACCCTATATTAAAAATGATTTAGTTAGTAAACATTAATTTTAACTATGTTAACCCTTCTTTAAATAAATTAATAATAAATGTCTTAATCTAATCCAAGTGGGCCTAAATGGTAATATTTTATAACAAAGGTTGTTTTTGGTCAAATTACACTTATCCAATAGAATTAGGACATGTGTTAGTGCAATAATAATAACATTTTTACCCTTAATTACCCTATTTACTTTTAATCGTGGTAAATAAAAGAAAAAAGTTACTATTCACCAAAAAATATTTTCATATAATTGAACCACATTTTACTTACTGACAACAACTGTGTCTCTCAGATTTTTGAAATTCCACTCACAGAAGTGGTAAAATTAAGTTTTATGAAAAATTCAGTTTTTTAACTACCACTTAGCGGTTTCGCTATTCATCAAAAATTGAATGTTTTCAGAAAAATACCAAAATTTCATCTTAGGTTAATTTCGATATTCCAAATCCAAAAATGAAGTCAATTTTGAAAAATTAAATTTACAAAATTTCAAAAAGTGGTTATTACTAATCATAACGGCTAGTTTTAATAATATTTTAATAGCATATCGTGGTTTTGTGAAACTCGGTATTGCGTACGACGCAAGCTATCGAGGAAAGTCGTGATTGCGTGTAAAGAAAGACGGGCAAGTGTTGTGTGTAGTTAATGATTCCTTTGATGATTTATATAATATAAAAGTCTCGGGTGCTAGATTTATTTTTGGAATTTTTAGACCAATGCAACCACTATGTACTAAAAACATCAACATGAAGGGTGGAGACGACCTTGCTCTGGATGTGGTGGGCACTAAGCCATCAATAATACCACTATGAGTTACACATGATTCACCACATGTTATACCTGATGTGGGAAATGATACTATGCTACCAGATAGTTTCTTATGTTTGATTTAGTTCGTGAAAGGTGATCCATAACCTGCACCTACAATGGATAACATGAACAGTAGGTTCTAGTATTAGAATCCCACATCCTTCTTAGGGAATAGGGGTCCACATGGTGCTGAGTCTTGGCTTGAGGCCACCCTATTTATCTCCATGAATATTTAGACACATAAAAAGCGGTAGATAAAACATTCTGCCTAAAGGCTATGTAATTTGGATTAGTACTAGTGGGATTTATTTACTTACGTTGGTCACCATTACGGCATCATATGGGATGGCTTATACAATGATTTATATGAGTTGTTTTTCCTCAAAAACTAAGTGATATCCAAGCTTAATAGTTTATTAATCCAGATAAGGGTTATATGTCATTAATATAGTATTCTATTTATTTCCTTGACATATATCTCTTTGCACCACATCTACTAGTCTATGATCACTCATGAGAATGATGCTTCACGAATGGGCCTCATTTTTCAAACCATACCCAGGTAAATGTCATTCAAATATGGAATATTTATATGATATTCAATCAAGATCTTATAACTAAGAACAAATGACGGAAGGAAATACTATCCGGCTTATAAAATCATTGTCGAAGCTGGCCACTAGTTATTATTTGTAGAAGAAAATGTTCCCTTGAGGTTTCTCACATGGGATGTGGTATCCATTGTACCTGTACATGTAGATCTATGTCATGCCATTAGTGTGGATGAAATTGGAAACTGAAAATTATTTGTGAAATGGAATCATTGGTGTTTCATTGTTGTGGATATATCGGGAATATGTAAAGATTCATTCATAAAATTCAAATAGATTCTAATAGAAGAGGTGAAATACCAGCTCCATCTTCAAGATAATTTTCTTTATAGACATGTTAGTATGGGAGTTGGGGTAGCACCAAGAGTACTGGTCATGGATGATGCTGTAGCTAATGTAGTCAAACATCATATTATATGTAGTTCAAGTAGAGCAGTGTTGATCATGGCAGTTTATATATTCAACTAGGCCATGGATCCTCTCTGATTCATGATTTTTAGATCATATCAAATTATCGGGCTACTTTACAATCTATCGAATATGGTACTATTCTAATAGCATCTAATATAGTATCTTCATTGTTTAATATATGTTTATCACAATCCTTTATCTCATTATATATCTTGAAATATCTCAGGATAAAAATTCAGTATTACTGTGGTATAATGAGACTCGATACATTGATGGGTGTACGGTAAGAGGGAATACAACAATGTAGGTACTTACCCTTAAGCTAGGCAGTTTAACTTTATTGGAAGACCTCGTGGTTCTCTAGATGATGAGATCCGATGAAATTCTCTAAATTTATTGGTAAGTTATACTCCATACCTGTTTATATCCCTATCTCCACAGGGTATCAGTTACATCATTAGAAGGGATCATTTTTCAACAAAAGGGTGACTGGAATGTCTAGGTTATTAGAGTTGGATTAGAGCATCAAGGGCTAGGAAGGTTGATCACCCAAATTTATGTTCTCTTTTTAGAGGAATAGGGTTTATATGCAGATAAATTCCCTTCAGTTGTAGATTGTTTTCCAGATATATATCGCGATGATTTTTATTTATTACATTCAAAGAAAGAGATAGAGTTTATGATTGATCTTAATCTAGGATAATCTTTAGTTCACATTCCTCCATAGAGGATGGCCCATAATAAGACCTTGTATCTCAAGTGGATTCTAGATAATCTCAAGGAAAATGTTTTTATACAGCCTATAACATCCTATTTGGGTCTGACAATGATTTTCACCCAAAGGGTGGTTGGGAGCCTTTTCATATTATTGGATTATGGAAATTTGGACAAGCTTATGTTCAAGAATAGATATCCCTACCTTGAATAGATGATCTATTTGACTAGTTCTGAGAAGATAATGTGTTTTCAAATATATACTCGAGATCGGGGTGTCATCAGGTGTGAGTCATACTATGAATCAAATCATGAACAAAATTTCATAGTAGTTTTTGTCATTTTGAGTACCCAATAATGCTATTAAGTCTCATGACTAAGCCGTCCATTTTCATGGAATTGATGAATAGGGTGTTCCATCCCTATATGGATTCTTTTTGGTGGCCATTGTGGATGAAATCTTGGTATATTCTCACACTCGTAGGGAACATACTATGCACATTGAGATCAATATGAGTACACTTAAATGAAATTGGCATTATGTGAAGACTGTTAATGGAAAATTATAGATTTAAAAGTTCCATTTCTTTGGAAACATTATCTAAGAATCAGGTGTCTCTGTTGACCCTAAAATGGTTAGTGTTATTGTTTCCTTAGAGTATCACAAGAAAGTTATTGACATATAGAGTTTCATGGGGATGGATGGATATTATTGGAGTCACATACATACCTTATCATGAATTTATTAACCTCTTATTATTATTACAAAGAATACTATTATGTTCATGTGGTCATAATAGTGCTTGAAAGCCTTCTAAGAGATGAATGGAAGGCTTGTCTCGGTAACTATTCAGATTTAGCCACTACCATGTAGAGGCTATACTGTGGTCATTGATGCGTGAGGAATCGACCTAGGGGAAATGTTGATTCAGAAGTATAGAATCATTGTAAAAGGAGATCTATAATTGAGGCCTTAGAATATAATATAACAACACACTACCTCATGCATGAAACATTTGTAAATGCCTTTGCTTGATTGAAACATTTTAGTTTGGTTGAGTGAATTGTGGTGTATATAAACCACAATAGCCTAAAATAAATAATTTAACAGTATGAATCTTTTCTCATACATCGAATGTTGGTTGAATATCATCATTCCATTGATTTTTTTATTTCTTATATTCCTGGAAAGGGAAACGTAGTTGCTGATGCACTAATCTATATAACCCAACCACTTTCTGTACATGATTCCAATGTTGAATGAAAATAGATGGCCATCTTTTTTGAGCTGCATATAAAGGATCATTTGTGTCATGTGAATTCCTATCACTAATCCTTAATATTTATCTGTTTCCTCCTTGAGAAGGTGATGAGAATTAAACTGTCATATCTAGAAGGATTGGTTCTCTATGAGAGTGTTTTAGGAGATGAACCACATCAAGATTGGTTTGTGGATATTAACGAAATCCAATTTTTTTCAGGGATTTTTTTGGGCTCCTAATGATATTAGAGAGGATTTTATGCATGATTCCAATGTTTCTATGTAGGTAGTTCATCTAGGAATCTCTATGAAGTATCGAGATATGTGAGGCCAGTATTGGTGTCCTCGGATGAAATGTTAGATAATATGCATCTCTAGTATTTATTGTTATTGGCAGTTGAATGTGTAGAAACATTTAAATAAAGGCATGTTATAACCACTTCTAGTATCAGAATAAAAATGTTCTGATGTTTCTATGGACGTTGCATTTAGCTTACCGAAGTATCCAAAAGGTAGCAACATAGCGTGGGTTGTCATTGGCAGGTTGATGATGGTATCCCATATCATACTTGTATAGAATATTTTATCTGTTGATAATACTGGACTATTCTATATTTTTTAGATCATGTGAATACATATTTTCCCTCATTATATATTTTTGAGAGCGATTGTCTATTTACATCATAGTTCCGTTATGGGATGAAGAAGGCTATGGGTATACAGGTGCTTCTGAGAACATCCTTGAACCCATAGACTGATGGACATCAGAATAGATGATATAGGTACTAAAGAAACATTTCCAAGGATGAATCCTTGACATAGGATGTTATTTGGATACACATTTCCCTCCCACTATGTTTTCTAGCTATAATATCCCTCAAACTACAATTCTGATGAATCGTTTTAAGACAATTTATGTTAGGTCGTTTCGTTTATCCTTGTGATGGCTCGAGGCATAAAAGGTTTCACTACAAGTCCCTCATCATTTTATGTGACACTAGATAAGGTAAAACTAATTATAAGCGTATGAATAGTACTCAGGGTAGACAAAAATATTATGTTAGTTTCCATAGAAGACCATTAGAGTTCAAGTTCAGGAATCATGTCTTGTTATAGGTATTACCCAATCCTAGAAATAGATGGTTATAGTGGAAAGCGAATATTTCATGTCATTATGAATATTTGATTGTGATTCTAAAGATATTTTGGTTGGTAAAATATCAGTTACTACTCCCTATTAGGTATCATTCCATGCATGATGTCTTCCACGTTTTGCAGCTTCATTAGTATCGAACTGAGTGAATTCATACATTTTATCTCATGGATTTTGATATAGATGTTGGTGCTTCAGTTAAAGTGTATCCTATACTCATCATTGAATGGGACATAAATATTATACATGATTAGTCTATGCCTTTATAATAGGTTCTATGGTATCACAACACTGTATTAGATATGAAATGGGAGTGGTAGATGGATATATGATCCAAGTGGACTTAGTTTTTTTTCGTATAGTGCTTTCCATCCTTTGAAAGTGATTTCTAGTGTGTGGATTAACCCTTTTAATGGTAATCCACATGAATTAGATTAATTGAGAATATATTAGTGGACAGTTCCTTGTTTTCATACCACTTGACAATTATATGATAATGGATTGAATTTTAAAAATTCACCATAAATGATAATAAAAATTATATTACATATATATTATTCTGTCATTTTAAAATTAATTTGGAAACCTAGATTCATGTAAAAATCACACCATACCGTGATTATGTATGGAATAAGAGTTCACCTAATGAATTGAATCTGAGTTATATGATTAAATAAAGGGTTTAAATTTTTTTTGATTCCATGGAAGATGTATTAAGGGAATGGAATGAACGCTCTTGTTTTGTTAAATTTTATGATGGTTATATGACCTAATTGATTCAATTAATAAGTTATTAAGTGACTTGTAAATGATCATTAAATTCAGTATAGTAGTGTTCATACTTGAGTTAGGGCTTGTATATTTAGGTAATTCCAAGAACACTCAAGGATTTCATTCTAATTCAAGGATACTAGTTTCAAAGGGTGAGACCCTCCTTGGAAACCAATAATCATCTATCAATGGAATCCCTGTATAAAACTGAATGTTCCCACTTTTATTATTATTATATTATTCCATGAATACATTCCTTTGATACAAAATAAAATTTGCATACATGAGGCACATCAGATAAACCATTGGTCCTAGTACCTGCTTATCCTATATCCCCAGAGATGAATATCTTAGGCTTGGTAGGAATAATATTACTGTGGAATTACTTATATAGTAGTCATTTGATTAAAATCTTACCTTTAGAGAAGTTTTATTTTACACCCTAAGTTGTATAGAACCCATAGGTCATGGATTCCTTGGTAGTTTCCTTGGATTCAAATTATAACGTCCATCTCCTTCCCCATTTTCTTCAAAATGAAGTGATATGCTACTCATTATTAGGAAACTTTCCAAAGAAACCAAATGCTGGAAATAAATTCTAAGTGATTCAATAATATGTGCGGAATGATTTTCCATTAGATTAAACCAACCAAACTAACAATTAGTAACCAAACATCACAACATGATGCATGTAAACAAGTAAGCCATGATAACACATTACTAATAGACAACCAACCATTCCATAACAATTCACCCTAATCCAATACTATAATACATTAAATCCAATATCAAAGTATTGAGAAGAATTCTCAACATCAAGACCAAATGGAATCCATGAAAAGATCCATGGGTCCACTCCAAGATCTATTCTCCAAGATCCACCATACCAGCCAAACATTAAGAAAAACCACTTGAAAAATAAGATGTCTTACCTTTACCCGTGTCCTGGAAAATGATATCTCCAAAAAGCAGAAAATTTCCAAATAGGGGCTAAGTACAAACTCATAGTAGGTTCTCCAAAAATTACATCCATACACATTTCACTAGTATATAACCGCTGTCACATTTTTTTAAAATAGTTTATATAAAACCAAAAATAGTACAACAATTTCCAATAAGACAAAGACACCCTTACTAACACATTCACAGCAAAATCCCTAAAACATAAGGGGAAGCCCACAAGTAATCCATATTCTATTTCACCATAAAATTTCTGCACACTAATATCATATTTCTTAGCCACACACATAATCATACAAATACATTTAATTTCACGCACTCAAACTAGTAAAAAAATATGGTGGGACATCCTATCCTAGTTTTTTACTAATTTTCTCATGTAGTGGTACTTACCTCCCACTTATCTTTGATGGTGGCCATTCCATCCACAATTCATCCCCTTTTTATAGCGGTACAACCCAAAAAATTCTCAACCTAATCAATATAAGAAATAATATTTAACCAACCAACATGCATAAAGCACACCAATGCCACACGTTATGGAAAAAACATTTACAACACATGCCAAATAACTTCAATAAATCAGTAATTTAAGGAAAAACCCCTAAACCTTTTTCCATGACAACCCAAATTTCATTAAAACAACATTTTTATAGAAAAAATCATCCCTAATCCATTTACATAAATCAACCAAGACATAAATTTTAAAATCAATATTCTAAAATCAAACATAAAAACCCATATTTGTAACAATAACCCATTTCCATGAAAACCACCAAGTTATCACAGAAATGGTTTTACAACAAGCATAAAATATCATAATCATAACCAATTTTAACAAAAAAAATATATTTTGAAATTTAATCCCCCTAAATCTATAAAAAATGTGTTGAGAGTGAACCACCTACTTTAGGGACCTAACGAAATAGAGAAATTCCCAACCGCACCATAATCTGGGTGAACTCTCCGACAAAACCACCATAGATCCCATTCCCTAACAAGAAAAAGCGAAAATATCACTATTTTTGGAGGCAAAAATGATAGTTTTACATGAAATAGGTGTACATATAGAATACTGACAGATAGAGAGAACATGGTCTACGGAAAACATGGAATGAAATAAGAGTGATGACTTACCAAAACAGAATCACCTTCACAACACCATCAAAACCCATCCAATATCTTCCAGAATGATTTGGAGATCCCACTTAACCCTTGATAACCAAAAAATCTATGTTAGGATTGAGTAGGAAGAAGAAAGTAGGGTTTAAGGAAATTCCTGACTAAACTCATATTTAGAAAAACAATTTTTATTTTCATGCACGGTTAGCTCACACGGGTAGGGAAACAGTGAACTAATAATGAGCATGTTATTTCCTCAAAAGGGATACCACACAGCCTCCTTACATGGATAGAAAATACATGCACAAATAATGTGACGCCCCTCTACCTCATGTTGCATGGTTTCCTGGAGATCCTGCACGGTTTCCTCTACACGTGCTAAAACAGTGCACCCTCAGAAAAGACCCAAAACCAATCTGAAACTGTCCCAAACTCTCCCAGACATTACCTTGTCACTTTAAATAAAAAAATTAATTATAATGGGTTACATACCACAAAATGGGGGTACAATATTATCCCCACCATTAGACCATCTATCCTTGGATAGTAGAGAACCATCGCTTTGCGGAAAGAGCTCGGACCATTGCTTAACCATCTCTATCTCCCACTCAAACTTATCCTCTTGAATATGAATATGCTTCAAAAAAACATGATCTAAACTGATTCTTTTACAGTAAAATACTTCCTCTTACATATTCCCAATCTATACTGCGACCTATACTAAGGATGCATCTGTTTCTAGCTCAACATGATCCCATCAAATCACATAGTCAGGATCCAGCTGATACTTCTACAACAGAAAAAACATTGAATACATTATTCACCACACTGAACCATGGTGGAAAATACAACCTATATTCAACCTCTCCAATATCTCAAATATTTCAAAAGTCCCAATATACCTTTGAGAAAAAAATCCCTATTTTCGAAGCCGTAGGTTTCCAAGCCTAATAATGATTATCACCAACACATGATCACCAATCATGAATGATAAAGGTCTTCGATGATGGTCCGCATACGATTTATGATGACTATAAGCCATATCTATTCTCTTCTAGATAATCTTGATCTTCTCCATAGTTACGCTGAAATGGGTCACCCCAACCATTTAATTATCACATATTTCCACAAACACATAGTGTAAACATCATCGATTCCCATATAGTTTTTCAAAATGAGCCATCTGTATCGAGGCCTAATAAAATAAATTATAAAATAAATATAGCCATGATAATTACTCCTCACACATGCCCCCAAAAACCATCACACAACCCCGTAACAGATATTCCAATATTTTTATTGATCTATCGGTTGGAAAATAGATCTGAGGATGATATTTTGTACTCATCATCAACTGTGTCTCATAGGGTTGTTGAAAGGATCTCCAAAAATTAAATGTGAACCTCAGATCTCTATCTGAAACAATCAAAACTGGAACACCATTATAATTTACCACTTCATAGATATAGAATTTGGATACATCATACACTATATAAGACTCATGAATAGGGATGAAATGGGCCGTATTTGTTAGTCGATCTAGTATCACCCATATTGCATCATGCATTCTTACTGTTCGTGAGAGACTTGTAACAAAATATATTAATATATGTTTCAGCTTCCATACAGGGAAATTTAAGGACTACAACACGCATGTCATCAACTAATGCTCCGCCTTGACTTGTAGACAAGTCATACATCTCAAAAGAAAATGCACAACATTAATTTTTTTTACTAGCCCACCAAAAATATGCTTTTAAAACCTTATACATTTCATTAATTTCTTGATGAATATCACTTATGGAATGATGAAAACCATGATAATTTTCTCTTAATAAGCCACCGGCAAATCCATCTGATTATGAAATCACAAAACTGAATGCACATTCAGTTCCCAACCCTCAATGGTCTCCCTAACATTCTATTTCAACCTCTTAACCAAACACTCAGAATAAAAAACCAGTGACTCCTTAACCCAACCAACCATGTTAAGAAACAATGAAAATGATAATAAAGTTACTCTAACTCGTAGTTCCTCACATTCTAACTACATGTCGGCTATAACCGACATCAACGACCACTAATTTCATGCGGCTTTCTCCACCTAAATATATTCTTCCCTATTAAATGCATCTTCCATAAACGGTCCCTTACCCAGTATGTGAATTAATTCAAAGTGAATCATTATAAGATAATCCATCAATTTATATTGCATAAATTCCAAATCTCATTGTGAGAAAATATGATTGAAACTTGTATGATCGATAAATAATGTGAATTTCGCACCAAAGAGGTAATGATGCCACATTTTTAAAGCATGAACCACCACCACCATCTCCAAATAACATGTTGGGTAGTTCTTCTTGTGCACCCTCTACTATCGTGACTCATATATAACACCATGACTCCCTTTCATGAGCAAACACCCCAACCATGATCCCAATGCATCACATTACATCACATACCCTTTTCCTGGTTCAGTCATAACCATGATTGGTGCTAATGTAACACAGTCATTATGATCTAGAAAAGATTTATAAAACTACACATTAAATTAAAATGTAACACTCTTCCTTTCAAAAGCTATCATAGGTGAGGCCAATATTGAGAAATCATGATCAAAACACTGATAATACCCAACTACTCCAAGGAAACTCCATTTCAAAAAAAAACTTATTTGGCGATTGACATGAGATAATAGAGTCTATATTTTCAAGATAAACTCAAAAACCTAACATGTAAATAACATGGACATGGGAATGAAACTCTGATATCCAAATGTCACACATCGACAATTTGGAATACAACAGATGATCTCTCCAGATGCCCAAGACTGCTACCATGTGTTGATTATTCTCTAACCTTGTCTTGGAATACAACAATATATCATAAGAAAATATGACCATAAAAGAATCCATATATCACTGAAATATCAGATTCATAAATGGAATGAAAACTTCTTATGCAATTTTCATTCCAAGGGTTATGACCACATATTCATAATGGCCATATCTTCCCATGAAGACTATTTTTGGAATATCATCCTTCCACACTCTCAATTGATGGTATACTGACCGCAAGTAAATCTTATAGAACCACTGAGCTCCCCTCAGTTGATCAAAAAATATATATCATGTTTAAGTGTATATTTAATCTTTATTATATCATTATATCATCTGTGATAATCAACTCATAGACATAAGGTTCCATCTTTGTTTTTAACAAATAAGATTGGCGCTATCCACAGAGATGTGCATGGATGAATGAACCCTTTATTTTCTACATTCTCTAACCACACATTCAATTCCCTCAATACTAGTTTTTTATTCAATTTAGATGGATGTGAGATAGGACGTTTACGTAGAAAGATATCACCCATAATTTCTACTTATCTCATGGGTGGAATCCCTAATAATTCTTCATGAAATACATCCATAAACTTATCATCCACTGCCGAAAAAATTCTTTCCTCAACACATTCCATTGATTCCCATGACAATTTCACCAACTAATATGATATCGTTCCAACAGTTGGTTTCATCAAGCCAATTGCACCCAACTGTTCATTCTTCTCTCCTCTAAAGAGGTGTTTCACACCATCATCCACCCCGAAACAAACCATTCACGCATAAAAGGTAATGTTTTCCTTAAACATTGTTAACCAATCATTTCCTACTATTATATAATAATAAACCATCCCAAGACTAGATAAATCGCACATCAACACAACCCCATCCACAAATATACAACATTATCTACACAAGAAGGCTCGATACTATCTTTGACCCATAAGAGTTTTAAGATTTAAAAAAAATTCATCATTTTTTTATTTAACCCATAAAACTATCAACATTAGAGTATATAAAATAATGGGCAGAACTCATGTAACAAACACATTCATCATTATATAATTCACAAGAATCCTACCTCACATTGTGGATGGTCCTGATTGGCCATCCATCACAACCTTCTTAGATCAAAACAACAGCTTGCTTTACACACTCTTCCCATTATTTCCATGATATAGAGTCATTGTGTTACTCCATGAATAAATTTACTATGCTGACAATAGGTATACTGCTCACCCCATCCCGTCAAGGCATGTGATTCCTGTAACCCCTTAGGAGTGTCATGAACACCATAAATCGGATAATTATGATAATAACACTAGTGATGCCTCATATTATTACAGTTATGAAATCTTCACGGTTTTTCCAAACAATCCTAAATGATGTGGCCCATTGAGCCACACTGAAAACATCCCAGCATAATCTGAGTCTTTGGAGGAAGATTCACTTATACCACTGTCAGATTCTGATCCATACTCCCACACTTGAAATTAGTTTCTCTATTCCTCTTGACCCCAATTTTAGAGTTCCCACTATTTCTTGTGTGGAACAACATGCTTCCCCCACCTGTAGCCCACAAAATATCACTTCCATCAACCATTTCTCTATTAAGCATTTCCCATTAATCACTTATATAGAGAACCTTAATTTTAGAATGAATTTAAAACCTCAAAATATGTTAAAAAATACATGCCTTCAATGATTTACTACCCACCACCTCAGGTGAAAACAATATAAAATTCATAAAACATAACATCATATTATGCTACAAACAAGTTCTATTTCTTTATTCTAAATAAATCCTTTGTGAATTTAATTCTGAATGAATGAGGTTATTAATGTTTGTTAAACAATTTCTCTAAACCCTCTTATGACATCTCGTGGTTTGTTCCCACTTAGACTGCTAACTCCCACCTCATAGGGGAAAGATCTTATGACATATATTGTAACTACCCGACACTTTATCAAAGGTATAGATCGTTAGTTTTTCTTTCATATATTTCCTTAAAATTTTTTAATGTATGTAACATCTTAAGAAGTTCTGGAGAGTGTCCGAGTTTTTTTTGGAGCCCAAAATTTTAGAAATAGACTTGTAGACAGTGGCGCATGACCTGCGCACAACATGCACATGGTTTCAGAAAAACAGTGTGGCCTTTGGTCTAGAGGCATTGAGGTGCGCACAGTTTGCGCACGATTTGGGTAAACCGTGCGCCTAAACTCTAGGACCCTGTTCTGGGTGAAATTACCATTTTACCTTACTTTATTAATAAGGCTTAAGCATTTTCTTCTTCCTCCATCCAGTGGACAGAACAGAGGGGATCCCTCCTTGAGCTGCAAAATATATCTCCCTCTCTTTTCTTGGTTTTTCCTTCCCCCGATGTCCGAAACTCGATCCGTCAAAGGAATTGGATCACCCTCAGTATGTCATTCCTCATGCACCCTTCTATACTCTATGAATCTTGGTATCTGTTTTGATATTTTACTATAGGCTCGTAAGACCTATTTTCATGGATTTTGACTTTAATATAGATATATTCCATCCTAATGCGAATTTGAGGTTGATATCAAGTGATCCCTCACCTACAGCTCTAAGGTAGGTGGTCACATGGTTTCCATTTTGAATTTCCATCATTTTGAGTTTATGTCATCGTGTCGTGGTTTGTCTTTCACTAAACCCCTTATTTATATTGACTACTTTATTTCTAAATGACCCATGTGGTATGATATTGATGAATCTAAGCTTGTTATGGTGTTTATATGAGGTTTGAACCGGGTGTGGTCAACCATATGTGATATGACTTGAGATTTGGCCATTTTTTACCTTTGGAACTTAATGTTATGTCTTGAACGGGGTTTTCCATGTTGGGAAAATGAGATGGTTTGGTTAGATGTTGGCTAGGATGAGATAGCCCGAACCTCTTAATTAATTGAGATGTATGTTTTTCTTATAATATGATTGGGAAATGTCATGATTTGTTAATGTGATATGATTTATGATAGATTGGATTATATAATGTGATGTGAATGCTTATGACTTGTTGTGTTGACATGCTTGTGATAAATCTATGTGTGGGCGGGAGGCATTCATACCTCGTGCCAGATGAATCCCCATGTGTGGGAGGATGTTATTCATACCCTATGCCAGATGAACCTCTGTGTAATAGGATGATATGTAGTTATACCTCATGTCCATATAACCTTTATGGTTGGGAGACATTCTTCCCCACGCCACCTACAATGTTTGTGGATGAGATGCATTCCTACCTCATGCCAGTGATGATTATTACATATGTGAGAATCATGGACGAGAGGCATGTTTACCTCATTCTAGGGATAACCTATATCGATGTACTTATACTTCTAGTGATTGTTTAGAAACCAGCCCTCACCTAAAGCAGGTAGACCCTCCAGGTGTCCATACGGAAGCTGAGCGGGAGGTTTGATTGTTACTTTTCTTTACATACATGAAGTTTACTACAAACTGTTTACATTACGACACCTATTTGGATTGCATGTAGACACCGTTGGTGGTGTCCTAGTAATACTTGTCTCACACCCTACACGGGCGGCCGTTGGCACCCGTGTCGACTATGCTGCTATAGGTACTAGTAGGGGCAAGGGCCCTGCTTCAGGTTGTTGAGACATATATGTTATAGCTGTAGTTCCAGAGAAGAGGACCGATCTTGGATAGAGATGCTCATAGACTAATTTTGTTCTTTGATCTCATTTTGTATTACTGTATAACATGATTACCATCTATTTCCGTTGTATCAGCATGCCATGCATCCATTTTGTTTCAGAAACTGCCTATGTGGATTTTGTATATTTATCAGGGTTTTTCTTTATTTCTATTGTTTGGATTGTATTTTTCCCTTTCCTCCTGTTTATCCATTAGTTGTGCTTCCAATCTTTAATCACTTGCTGCTATACCACTGTGTACTCTGACATGGGGGTACAGTCTCCCCACAGACTACCAATACACCCCCACTGCTAGTCGATAGCCCCTATAATATGGGGAGATGATCCAGGGGTCATGTGGCCAACCAGGTTCGTGTCTCGGGTTGAGGGGAAGCCGGGTCCAGGACGTCACAAAGTGGTATCAAAGGGTTTTCTTTCGTTCTTGCTTTAGTATTTGGAAACAATAGACTTGGAGACTGGGAATACATAGAGAAATAGCCATGAGTCATGATTGGGCGTTGCAAACCCCTGTACGGTGTACGAGCCAAGTTTCCTATTTAATGTTGTTATTGATTCTACTATTTACTATTGATACCATTTCATCGTTCGGTACATCACATGTTTTGTGATGTTATTGAGATTTGTAATTTTGTAATTTGGATTTCATGGCTCGACCCCATGAAATGAGGGTTATGAATTATAACATGCATCACGATAGGCACAATATGATTAGTCCATGCATCTTGTCATGCCACATTTAAATTTTCAGTAAGCATTGCATGTTGTTAATTTCAATGCCTAGTTAATATGTGTGAAACTGTGCTAACCCATCTTACAGATTTTGAATTGAGGAATGATGTGGTTTTAGTGGGTGTCACTCACTAGTTCATATGGTGTATTGGTCCTTATGGATCAGAAAATAAAAGTCTAACTAATCCAATCATTTTCTTTAATGGAAATTTAAATACTTAATTAGTACTAGTAAATGATAAATCACATCCATGTGTGTGTCATCTTTCATTTCATGAGAAGTATGGGCCCTTATGGGATAAGAAATGCCATATCACTGGATTAAGTTAAATTTGAGCAGTTGGAGGTTTTACTAAGAATTATTATGGGTATGGAAAGGTGATATTAGAGGTAGGAAGGCTTATTAACTGTCCTAGCTTCTAGAGTTCAATATTTAATTTGTTGGTTTCTTCTTTTGAGACGTTCGTTTGGCATTGTGGCACTATGCCTCTGATACATCCTCGAGTCGCGTGCCTTGAAGGCGGCGACGATCACGTTTTTGAGGTGGAGGGCCCTGAGCCCCCAATTGATCTTCCTATTGAGCCACATGGGGATCCTATTTCTATTAATGAGATGGGTGTCGATGCCCAGTTCCATGAGGGATTATTACGTATGATGTAGAGTATGCAAGTTGGAGTGCGACCTACCCCGAGTATGGCAGAGTTGACCTGCGAGTTTCAGTTGCAGCATCCTCCAACATTTACAGTAGATAGAGGACCACTTGATGTGGAGTCTTGGTTAGAAGCTCTTCTGACCATCTTTGAGAACCTTGAGATGCCTCTAGAGTGGAGGGTCATGCTCGCAGCTTATATGCTATGTGGTTCAGCCAGGAGGTGGTGGGATATCATTACCCAGTCGGGATAATAGAGAGACATGATCTGGACTGATTTGTAGAACGTCTTCTTTGATTATGTCATTCCCCAGACATTGAGGGTTAACAGTGCTAGGGAGTTTATAAATATGTAGCAGGGGACCATGATAGTCATGGAATATTCATCCTATTTCACTAAGATACAATGGTTTGATCCTACATTAGCAATTGATGATCTTACGACCACTAGGCATTTAGAGGATGGGAAATGTTATGCCATCCGGTCATAGGTTAACATGTTCAGGTTGATGACCATTTCAGATATTGCCAATAAGGCATTGATCATAGAGAGGAATTTGAGAGAATCAGACTATGTGAACCAGGGAGGTTCGGCACCTAAGGGTTCTAGTGGATCTGGTTTTGGGAAAAAGTGAAATTTTTAGGACTCTCGTGGTGTTATTAGTGTTCATTCCCTTTTCCGAGGTGTTACTCATATCTATCACCAATGTGGGATGCCCGAACATATGAGGAGGCAGTGTACAAGAAATTCATTGGAGTGGAGAGGTTGTGGTAGGTTGGGTCATCTCCACCGTTTCTGCTGGAAATTTCCCCCAGGGCCTAGTGAGCAGGGATCTGTACCTACTCCACGATCTGGTGCTGGATAGGCAAGATCAGATTAGTTAGGTAGCTGGAATATCGCTGGCCGATCCGGCCGTGACGACAGTCATGTTAGATGTAATCATGTGAATGATTCTCAGCGCCAGCAGGGCGCGGCTGCTCAGGGTAGCAGTTTTGTGACTCAGGTCCCTGGTACCAACTAGTTGTATGCAGTCGATCCTATACCACTTGAGCAGTACATCGGACCATATACTATATAAGGTATGATTCTAGTTGCCTCTACATTAGTATCTGCTTTGTTTGACACAGGTGCTTCTCACACTTTTATATCGGAGGTGATTATTAGATGTTCGGGCCATGACGTTGAGTCATAACATGTTATGATCAAGTTTAATACCCCATTAGGTATCCGTTTAGAGGGCGTTCATCATTTTCAAAACTATCCCCTCGAGGTGGGCGGTTACATTTTCGTGTGAAACCTGTTTGTTCTGGATATGACAGGTTTTGAAGTAACTATCGGGATTGACTGGTTAGTTCTCTATAGAGCACATATTGACTGCTATTGTCGAAGGGTGGTGTTTATGTCACCAGAGGGTGACATGCATACACATAAGGGAGAGTGGGATCTTAGTGCGACAAGAGCAGGACTGGAACACCAGTGTTTAGGTGGTGTCACGACACAGGTTTCCAGTATTTAACTCGATGACCAAGGGTTACAACCCTCTGTTTATCATCCAGTGGTGGAGCATTTTAGGGATGTATTTCCTGATGATCTCTCTGGTCTACCTCTAGTATGAGAGGTGGAAGTTACTATTGATCTTATACCAGGAGAATCACCCGTGACCATTCCTCCTTATAGGATGGCACCTATGGAACATCTCTGTGATCAAGAGTTAGCTGGAAGACCTAGAAGTAAAAGGCTTTATATGTCCAAGTACTTCTCCATGGGGATCACCGATTCACTTTTCCATGAAGGAAAATGGTACCCTTCATCTTTGCATGTATTATCATAAGTTAAATTAGCTAACTATTGCGAATCAGTATCCATTTTTTCGAATTGACGACCTCTTCGATCAATTCTGAGGAGCGAAGGTGTTTTCAAAGATAGATTTGAGGATGGGATATCACTAGGTGCGTGTTAGGGTGTCGGACATACCTCACATGTTGTTTAGGAGCATGGATGATCTTTATGAGTACCTATTCATGCCGTTTGGGACTACGAATGAACCTACAATGTTTATGGATCTTATGAATCGTAATTTTGACCCTTACCTTGATTTTTTTGTGGTTGCATTTGTTGATCATATCTTAGTCTATTCAAGCATTATATACGACCATGAAACCCATCTTGATATTATGATAAATACACTAAGAGAGCATCAGCATTATTCTAAGCTCAGTAAATGCCACTTTTGGATTAATAATGTTCACTTACTGTGTAACATTGTTTCTGAATCTAGAGTTTCAATTGACCCTGAGATGGTGAGTGCCATAATTTCTTGGGAGCAGCCCAAGAACATCCTTGATATCATGAGTTTATTTGGGTTTCTAGATATTATAGGTGTTTCATTTAGGACTTTTCACACCTAGAATCACCGCTTAAAGCTTTGACCAAATTGGGGGTGAGATTCTATTTGTTAGAACCTTGTGACGTAGCTTTTCATGAACTGAAGGGAAAACTATCTTCAGCACCGATACTGATCTTTCTGGAGCCAGTCATAGCTTATATGGTCTATTGTGATGAAATAGGTATCAGGATAGGAGTTGTCTCGATGTAGTATGAGAAAGTCATTTCGTATGGTTCTCTTTAGTTAAATCCACATGAACGGGATTATCTGACACATGACCTCGAGCTCACAACTGTTGTACATGCCATATGCTGTTGAAGACACTATTTGTTGGGAGAGCATTTTGTGGTATTAACTGACCATGAAAGTCTCAGATATATATTTAGTCAGCAGAATTTAAATCTCAGGCAACGTAGGTGGTTTGAGTACCTCTAATCCTTTTATTTATAAATGGCCTACACTCCTGGGAAAGGAAATTTTGTAGCCGATGAGCTGAGTCACAAAAATCAGTCGCAAGTGGTTCAGAAATTTAATGAGGAGTGAAAGTTGATGACCATATTTTGGGAGATTCATGTTGAGGTTCATAAGGGTCATGGTCAGAATGTTCTCACAGCCTTAGCATTGACATCTCCTCTTTTGGAACGGTTCAGGGAAAGAAAGATATCAGATCCGGAAGGCCTTGTTCTACAAGAAAGTATTGATGGTGATGCCTCTACAGACTGGACCGTGGATGAAGGTGATACATTGTTGTTCTGTGGGCGTGTATGGGTCCCATCAGACATCATAAAGGATATAATGGGGGATTTCCATGCCCCAGCATGGGAGGTTTACCAAGGAATCACCAAAATGTATCATGATTTGCGATGACAGTATTGGTGGCCTAACATGAAGCGAGAGATATCTGGTTTTATCATGAATTGTTCCACCTGTCAGCAGGTGAATGTGGAACATCAGCATCAGATAGGGATTTTGTAGTCATTTTTCATTCCGTAGTGGAAATGGGATGATGTTTCTATGGACTTTGTAACCGGTTTACCCAGGTCACCTGGTGGAAATTATGCAGTATGGGTTATCGTCGACCATCTGAGGAAGGTCCCACATTTCTTACCAGTGTGGGAGTCCATCATGGTTGGTGACATGGAAGGATTTTATGTCATGGAAATAGTACGCCTTCATGGAGCACCTTGTTATATTGTCTCAGATAGATAACCTCATTTTACATCTCAGTTTTGGGAGGGTTTGCAGAAGGCCTTGGGTACGAAGGTACTTTTGAGCACGACCTATCACCTATATACTTACGGACAAACTGAGTGGACTATACAGGTACTAGAGGATATGTTATGTGCATGTTTTCTTGATTTTTTAGGTTCATGGGAGAAACACATTCCTCTTGTCAGGATCAGTTATAACAATAGATTCCAGGCTACCATTGAGATGGCTCCCTATGAAGCCTTATATAGTAGGCCTTATCACTTGCCTTTGTGTTGTATTGAAGTAGGAGAGGCAGTTGTTCTATGACCATGTATTGTGCAGGAGACTACAAAGCGGATAAAACTTATTAGGAAGAATATGCATAAAACTCAGTTAGGACAACAGTCTTATGCTAACAAGCACCAGTGACCTCTTGAGTTCGAAGTTGGGAACCAGGATTTCATGAAGGTCTCACCCAGGCATGGGAAAAGACGTATACGGTATCAGGGTAAGCTTTCACCGAGGATCATAGGACCCTTTGAGGTGATGAAGCTGATCGGACCAGTAGCTTACCAGCATGCACTTCCATAGAGATATCAAGACATGCATAATGTCTTTCATTTATCTCAACTACACTGGTACTTTTCAGATCTGACTCACGTTTTTCATCCTGATGAGGTTGAATTGGTTATGGATGCTTTCTTTGAGGAGTATCCGATGAAAATTTTTGACTGGAGTATGAAGACACTCTGTGGTAGGTCTGTTTCTCTTGTACAAGTTCTACGGTAGCAAGAAAAAGTATAGGATGAGACCTGGGAGTGAGAGGCTGATATACGTTCTCAATGGATGAAGCTTTTCATTGATGACACCTCTGTACACTCGGAAGGCCAACTCAGGGACGTGTTGCTTTAAGGAGATAAGGTTGAAATGAACCGACTGTTTGGAAAAGGTACGGATCCTTAGGTTTTCTATCAAATATTTTTTAATGTTTTTGTAATGTGTGTAACATCCTATGGAATGTCCAGGGTGTGTCCGGGGTTGTTTCGGTGCCCGGATGTTTGAGAAATAGACTTGTAGACACTGGCGCACAACATGTGCATGACCTGCAAATCTTTTCAGACAAACTGTGCGGCCTTTGTTCTGGAGGCAGTGAGGTGCATGCTTTTTGTACACGGTTTTGGTAAACCGTGCACCTAAACCATGTGACACAGTTTTTGGCTTAATTTCCATTTTCCCTTACTTTATTCTTAAGGATAAAGCCTTTTTCTTCTTCCTCATTCTAGTTGATAGAACATAGGGGACCCCTCCTTGAGATCCAAAATCTCTATCCCTCTCTTTTCACGGTTTTCCTTCCGCCTGTTTTTGAATCTCGATACGTCAGAGGCATTGGATCACCGTCGATAAGGCTTACCTCACGAACCCTTCTTTCCTCCGTGAATCTTGGTATCCATTGGGTTATTTTACCGCAGGATCCTAAGCCATATTTTTAGGGCTTTGGACTATAACTCAGATCTCTTCCAACCTACTGTGAATATGAGGTCGATATCAAGCGAGCCTACTCCTAAAGATCTAAGGTAGGTGGTCATGTGGTTTCCACTTTGGGTTTCCGTTGTTTTGGGTTTATGCCGTCATTCCATGATTTGTCTTTCACCAAACCCATTATTTATATTGACCGTATTATGTCTAAATGAACCGTTTTGTATGAGGTTAATGAATCTAACCTTGTTAGGGTGTTTAGATGAGGTGTGGACAAGTATTGGTCAACCATGTGTGATATGCCTTAAGATTTGGCCCTTTTTAACTATTAGACCTTTATGCTATGTCTTGAACATGGTTTTCCTAGTTAGGAAAATGAGATGGTTTGGTTAGAGGTTGTCTAGGATGAGATAGCATGAACCTCTTAATGAATGGGGATGTATGTTTTCCTTATAATGTGATTGGGAAATGTCATGCTTTGTTAACGTGATATGATATAATATGGATTACCTTATATAATGTGATGTGAATGATTATTCCTTGTTTTGTTGACAAGCTTGTGATAAATCCGTGTGTGGGTGGGAGGAATTCTTACCCCATTCCAGATGAATCCCCATTTGTGGGCAGGAGGGATTCTTACCCCATGGCAGATGAACCTCTGAGTTATAGGACGAGAGGTAGTTATAATGTGTTCCCATATAACCTTTTATGGGTGGGAGGCATTCTTCCCGATGCCAGCTACAGTGCTTGTGGATGAGAGGCATTCATACCTTGTGCGAGAGATGATTATTACATATGTGAGAAGCATGGACGTGAGGAATGTTTACCTCGTTCTAGGGATAACCTATATCTATGTACATATACTCTTGGTGATTGTTCATATACCAGCCATGAGCTGAAGTAGGTAGACCCGCCATGTGTCCTTTTGGAACCTGAGTGGGTGGGATTATTATTACATTGCTTTACTTACTTGAAGTTTACTACATACTATTTACCTAAAAACACCTATTTGGATTACACGTAGACACCATTGGTGGTGTTCTACTGAGACTTGTCTCACACCCTACCCGGGCGCCCATTGGCTCCTGTCTAGACATTGTTGTTGTAGGTACTAGTAGGGGAAAGGTCCTTGCTTCAGGTTGTTGATACATATATGTTCTAGATGGATTTCCAAATCAGAGGACCGATCATGTCTACAGATTCTCGGGGACTACTTTTGCCCTTTGATCTCTTTTTGTAGTACTGTACAGCATGTTTTAAATCTATTTCCATTATATCAGCAGGCCATGAATCCATTTAGTATCAGACACTGCCTATGTGGATTTTTTATATCTATCAGGGTTCTCCTTATTTCTGTTGTTTTGTTTGTAGGTTTCCCTTTTCTCCTATTTATACATTAGTTGTGCTTCCTCTATTTAATCACTTACTACTATACCGCTGTGTACTCTGACATGGGGGTAACATCTCCCCCATTGACGTAACAATACACCCCCGCTGCTAGATGGCAACACCTGGCATATTGGGAGACGAGGAAGGGGTCATGTGGCCAACCAGGTTCGGGGCTCGGGATGAGGGGCAGCTGGGTCTGGGTCGTCACATATATGTGGATAACATCACCTTTCTCTCCACGGGTGTTCCGAAGAATTAAAATAATCTATTCATCATGTTCAACCACACATCCTCCTTTTCTAGTTTGGAATCACCCCTAATGATGGGTGGATTATTATTTTGATATAGAACCACATTATCCACATGCTTTGTCTCATCCTATTTATTCCCACATTCCAAGACTTGGAAAGCATTAACTATATACTACACTAACTACTGTTTCACCTAGGGATCATGTGTAACATCATTTTTAGTAGCCTTCACTAGTTGGTCTCTATGAAGCCTACCTGGTGCCATTTCTATTAAAACAGAAATAATCGTAAGTCTCATCCCCTTACCATGAAATTATTTAAAATATCAATTTCATATACATTACAACTATCAAAACCAATATTTCAGCAAATTCATATTTCCCATGATGCACCATTTTTTAAAAATCCCCCTTGTTTTTAAAACTAACAGATTTTCAAAATAACACTATTATCCACATTTCCAATGCACACATTCGAAAATAATATTTTAATTTTACACAAGTACATATATTCATTCCCCAAAAAAATCATTATTTTAAATGAAATATGAAATCCTAGTGGGAACTCATTTCTACAATGCATGACACACTCATATAATTGGACAAACCCATGATAATGACATTTTCAATGCCTATAAGTGTCTCCAAAACACTTATGCACCCAAATCCCTGTAAGCTTGAAGTTTAGCATAAAATGGTTAACAACTTCATTTTGTGCTATACATTTAATGTTCTGAAAATCCTTCTCCTTACTACTATCTCGACTTATGAAATAGACCAAGAACAAATGTCAACGACAAAACAAACACAGATGCCAAGACCAAACAAGAATGAATTTAATTTAACATCAAGGACCAAACAAGCTAATACCAATTTTAATGTCCCACCCCTTCCTTGTTGGCTTGAGAAGACAATGAGATGAAACTCAACCTTATGTGAAATTCCCAATGTGATAATGGATAGAAATTAATTCGGAGGGCTTTGTGAACAAGTGGGGATCGATTTTTACATAGAATAATCCAACCATCCCAACAAGTAATAACCAACCATAACTACATGATGCATGTAAACAAGAAAACCATGATAACACATTAATAACAGCATCCAACCATTAAATAAGAATTTCCACAAACCAATAAAATAATACATAAAACTCAATATTAGAGTATTAAGTGGAAGACTCAAACACAATGCCCAAAGGAACCCATGAAAAGTACCATGTCTCCAAATCAAGATCCATGGTCTAGGAACCCCCATACCTATGGAGAATCATTAAAACAACTTGAAAAAAGATATTTCTTACCTTTACTGGTGTTTCAAAAAATGATATCTACAAAAGAACCAAATCCCAAAGGTGGGGGTGAGTAAAAAATACTCCGTAGGTGTTCCCCAAATGACATACATACACACACCACTTGGATAGAACAATGAGCACATTTATATAAAATATTTTATATAAAACATCAAATAGTTAAATAATTCCCAACAAGACAAGAACACCCTTAATAATCCATTCTCTTCCAAATCCCTACATCACAATGAAATCCAAAAAGAAATCCATAATATAGTTAACCATCACATTTGTGAAAAATAATCTTATCTTTTTTAATCAAATTCTTAACCAAAAGATATCCATCGATTTTTATTCCATCAAACTGGTAAACAATGCGGTGGAAATTCATGTTCAGGCTTGTTTATTGGTTTTCCCATTTAGAGGTACTTACCACATACTTATCATTTGATGGTGGAAATTAATTCCACTATCCATCGAAATTGTATAGTGCCACTGCCCACACAATTATCAACACAATCATGAAAATCAAAAACACATAACCACCCAACCATCATAAAGCACACCAAGGGCACACATTTTGAAACCAACCATTTCTAACACATGTCGAATCACTTGAACAAATCACTCATTTATTGAAAAAACACATAAACCATTTTACATGCCAATCCACATTTCAATAAAAAAATCAAATTTATTAAAAACTATCTTCCCTCTTCCATTTACATAAATGGACAAAGAAATAAATTTTAAAATCAATATTTTAAAATCAAACAACAAAGCCACTTTTTGCAACTGTAACCCATTTTCCGAACCCCCCCTCCAAATCATCACAAAATGGGTTTACACCAAACGTCACATATAGTAATCATAACCAATTTCATGAAATACCAATTCATTTGAATTCTAAGCCTCCAACATATATAAAAAGTTAGTCGAAGCTTAACCTTTGGGTTCGGGCGAAACTGACCAATGCCCAACAACACCCAAATCTAGGTGAACACTCCAAAAAACTACCATAGATCCCATTCCCTAAAATCAAAATTCTAAAATAATGCTATTTTAGGAAATAGAATCCCTAGATCTACATGAAAAGAGTGTAGTTATAGAAAACTAGTAGAATGATATAACTAGATCCGTGGAAAACAGAGAAACAAAAAAGTGTAAAGACTTACTGGAAGAGAATTTCCATCATCGCACATTGAAAACCTTCACGTTTCTTACACGGTGAGTGGAAGATCCACTATAACCCTTTAGAACAATATATCATTATTGATGCTTGAGTTGGAGGATAAATGATTGGATTAGGTGAAATACAAATCAAGCCTAAATTAAAAAAAATTATTGCTTCTCACGGTTAGCTCTGACGGTTAGGATAACTGTGTGCAAACCGTGCTCATGACACTGCCTCAAAAAATACCCCACATGGACTCCTTGGATGGTTATACAACCCATACCAAAATTGTGGAAAGACCCATTATGTTATGTTGCAGGGTTACCTTGAGACACCCCACTATTTGCCCTAATAATGGTGAAACTCTGTGCCCTTAGAATAGCACCAAATCTAATCTGAAACCTTCTCAAACAATCCCAAACATTACCCCACAACTTTACATACAAATAAATACATAAAAAGGGTTAAATATCTCAAACATAGTGTTCTAAAACTATATTTATTAACAACATCATGGTTTCTTTATTACATATTAGAACCTTTAATATTACAATTACATAAATATTTCAGTTCTAGTTATACTTTACATGACCTATTTATATAAACTAAATAATTTTTATTTCATGAAATTGTTATACCCTCAGACACTTGATGAGGAAAAACCAGGTACCTTTGTATTTACATGACTATACGACTATAATTTTTCATATTCATGCATTCACAATATTCTAAATTATATTACACATACATGATGTTATAGACCTCTTTTTCGGTGGCCTACTGAGAATCATCTCACATCCAATCCAAAAAACCATTGGAAACCAGGGAGGCTACATGTATGAATGAATTGATAAAGAAAAGTGTACTACATCAAAAAAATGATTTCCTTCTTATATTTGGATAGACTATGGGAGAAGATGAACATGCTGGAGAATGGGATTCTTGGATAGTTTTTGGATTCCTTTTGGATTATTTTGTATATAATGTATTGTCTTCTTCATTGTAACATTGTTTACTATATTTATAAAAATGAAATATATCGCCATCTTCTTTTGAATATATTGATTAGTTATTCAGTTATTATTACTTTAGTTTGCATATTTTATGCATTCTTAATATTATTACTACTTCTTATTTTTGACGTTTTATTACATTTTTACACTTCAATACACATGGGTAATGAGGTAATAGTTTCCCCATATACACAAATAAATCCCTCCTTATTTATTATGAGACTCTGGAATTTGGGGATATGTACCTAAGGCCTAGTGACCCACTGGGCTCAGGGAACCTCTGGTGGCACTTGGTTCCAAGACGTCAAAGCATCAGAGTGATGGAATTTCAAGGTTTAAATCTTATACGGGAGTATAATTCCACACCCCGAGATTTTATAAGATATTTAACTTAATTGTTTTCATTTCATTGGTATCTTGGACTATAGTAATCACCATGACTAAATGGGTCATGATATAGTATTGAATTATTACTAGTTAATCTAGATGTTATTTTCTAGGAATTTGATTGGAGGTTATGAATAAGATAAAATATAAATATATACTATTCGATTGTTTGATCATTAATGGGGGATATGATGAATCATTGAACCCTTTTATACAAATTAATTATTTTCAATTAAATCTCTTTAGAAAATTAATTCCATGATCCACTTAACTTTTGTCTCTTAGACTCACCCTTGAAATTACTTTAAATCCAACAGATAGAACATAATTATTTAAAAGGATTGGTATAGATAATTACTCCTTTATGTGTTTTTTATCCCCCCAAAATGGATTCTACATAATATTAGAAGTTTAGAAAAGAGTAATGGGTTTTAATAACCAATAACATATTGGTTGTACCCCCATATCTAATCAATATTCAGTAGTTGGTTGTACCCCCCCTAATTGCACCCTTTTCACCTGTAATTGGTTATACGCCCCAATAAGAATACCCTAGTTTCTTGGTATAATCCTCCACCCCCTAGAGATAAATAATTCTTTTTTAGAATCCCTAATAAATTTTATCAATATCATTTTGATGATCCATATTCATGAGCATGATGAATCTCCCTTTCTTTTGTCAAATTCAATTATATTTGAACAAATGATGATCTTTATCAAAAAATATTAGATAATAATATTTTATTAGATTCCATTGTCATCAATTTAATAGGTAATTATTAATAAAATTATTTATTTCTAGGATTCAAATAATGTGTGCAATTGACGTTCACATCTTCATCAATGTTTTAAATCGGAATATTTTTCACAATATCAATTCACTTCATCTTGAATTATCAACATGACTAGTTCTTGAGAACATCATGAATGGTGGATGATATATGGAACACTATAACTTTCATTAAATTTCATTATCATTATTATAGTTTTGATTTTTAATTGATGGGTATATAAAATTTCATTGCAATGACGTGTTTCATACATGTGTACATGCAATTTATTCATCCCTTGTGAATTATACTCCATCACATAAGCCACTATATTCATTCATCGTATTCTATTCTCCATAATTAAATAGTAAACATGTTCATTATATTATGTAATAAATCTCTCATGAGAATGATTATCTGAAGTCAAATGTTTTTCGTATTCCATTTCCTTTTGGGTAACACTTATAGCTTATACACTGGTCCAAAGTAACTCAATTTTGTAAATGGAAAACATAAGGTATTTTCAAAAAAAGTTCATCATGACGCTCTTCGAGGGTCATAATCATAATATGAATCCTATTGGTGAATTATTAATCATTACCTAAGTAGATAATATAAATTTCTCTTTTTGAAAATTCATTGTTTAATGAATATCTATTTCTCTTCTAAAAAGAGAGGAGTTCTATTTGAAATGTTATATAAACATATGTGTGCTCATCCCAAACTTCATATTTAGAGGAAATGATCAAAACTACCTTTAACTTTATGAAATTTTTTATATATTACTTTTTCATGTCCATTATGAATAATATTAAAAATATGATGTGTTGCATAAATTTTAAATCATTTGAGTCATTAAAAATTTCTCAAACATACACCATAAATACATTGCCATTTTCATATTTCTAAGAACTCCTCACATGAATGAGATAATTATATCATGATTCATCAAATCATATAATCTCAAAATCATCCATGATCATCATATGTCATTTTACAACATTCCATTCATTACAATGAAGCTCAACCTTCAAAATAACAACATTACTGAAGGATAATGATTTCAATCCTGGAAACTCATCATATTCTACTGAATATATCAATCATGAAATAATAATGATCAGAGAACAATTATTGAATCCTCAAGATTTATAACTCTGATGAATAGTAGATCTTAAAAAGGATGGAGGTAGAAAATGACAGCCCATAATAATCAAATGGTTTTCATGATTCAGATTTGATAGCTCCATTACATCCATCACAATAAATAGGTTGGTCAATAGTTTATACAGTATTCAACCAACATTAAAAAAGATAATTTTTGCGGAGTTCAAAATAATAAAATCCATTCCAGCTTCACTAGAAAGCTAGAGGTAGTGTTTACCACATTAATCAATTTCATAATCAACACTCATATGGTCACTACTCCCCACATAGTTATTTTAGAACCTCTTGCACACACCCACGTGGGCCTCTATCATCCCATAAAGGAACTCACTCAGGTAAAATCCTTTGGGTGATATAAGACACTTACACCCCTTTCACCAGGAAGGATACTCGAGAAGCCTCTATCTTATGGTTGAGCTAGTGCCCACATATCATATTGTTGTTCTAAAAATTGTGTCTTGTAATGGTCGACCAATTTAATTAATAAATTCCAACTATTAAATAATAATAATTACGATTTTAGTATATAATTTCAAGAAAATATGATATATGATTCTTAGTATAATATTCCTCCTAAAAATTTCATCATTTAAAATGAAAATTTATTTTTCATGGTCTTCTTCCAATTAAACTACATATTTAAAACGTTTTGTTAAAAATGTTTCATTATTATTGGCACATATATTTGAACATAAGATCTATCCAATAATCATCATTATTTGAGACAACTGATAATAATATCAAAGAAACATATTCGCATCCTTCTTCAATCATAACGTTGACATACTTATTGAGAACATATTCAATGTCAATGACATTGATATCAAGAATTTACCCATTTGAATTAATTATCATTATCAAAAACCAATTAATCATGTCAATTTTTGAACCTATCTATCATGCCTCTCCCCTGTATTATCAATAAATAAATTGGTGTGTTTTAGGGAACTCGTATCAAATTCATCTTGTACCAAACTCAAATGCTCCATTAATGATTTATCTCATCTCAAGGAATAGAATCACACATTTTAGATAAAAATAATCCTTTAGATAAGAATCTATTAATCTACATGGGATAAACCAGTGTATAAACCAAGATTTATGACACCATATCATCAAATTCGGCCATAAAATGTTAAATAATTTTATTCCATCCTCAATATCATTCAAATTATTTATTATAGGGGTTATCTAAGAATACATTTTAGTGGATTATATATGAAAATAACAAAAAACAAAATAACTCATGTTCATCAAATATCTATCACTCTCTATCTAATTTTTACAAAGATCCTTCGCTCCCCTTGATACGTAGTTTATATAATATAGGAGTATGTTCATGTGTTATTATCATACCTACGCTTTAGTGTTACTTTCCCTGAAGGGATCTGGTCCATTTAGAATAATGAAAACATGAGTTCTCACTGATGAAAAACTCTTCTCTTTAAAAAAATTCATGTTAGTTCATTTATTAATGAACAATGGAAGAATAACGTATCTTTGGTTCTCTCAAAAATAATATTTAGACTGAGGGATTCCTCTCAATATGAACGTCTTCTCATTCGTAGATTTGACATGATATGTGTTATCATTTTCAGTTCTCTTAGAAATTTTGATTAATCATTAATGAATGGATGGTAGTTCTATTTGGGTATTTTTTCATCATCTATGCAATAAAAATTACATTTTCATTGAAACATTTTATTCATGTTATCTTATTGGGATATGATGATTTTTATACAGTTATTTCTGAATTTCCATGTTTATTCACTCCTCATAATTTTCAAGTGATATTTTAAAGATGAATTATTATCAACAATAACTTTTTCCCCTAAAACTACTTTATTTTATTTATCCTCATCAATAATATATTATTTACCGATTCTTTATACATTTATAGTTTTTTTGGTTGATTAACAAATCATTGTTTCTTAATGTTCATAGTCTGTTTGAGCTTCTCTTATAATTCACAGGTCACAATATATTTTTTAAATATTCAAATTCTATTAACATTTATATTTTATGGGATCTAATATGGTGATATAAATATAAATTTCAAATATTTTTGAATTGGTTGATCAAATATACGACAATATTTATTCAATTATTCAAATTTATTCTATTCTGAATGGTCAAATGTTATGTTGGTCATATTTTTCTCTTTATGATAATCTGATATCATCTATTTTGAATGTATCCCCTTTGATTCCTAATTATTTCTAGGTATTAACATGTTATATCAACATGACTATTATTTATTACCAAACACTCTACAACACTAGTATATGCATCCAAAATGTGATATTCCGAACTGATACTAGTTATGTTCTAAAGATATATATTGTTTTCTTTTCACATATTTTGTTTGTTTATTCTTAGGAGTAAAATTTATGGATGAATTTTTACACTCTTACAAAGGTTTATGAAGCCTAAATATGAGTAAAAACAACATGTATCTCTCAAACGTTCTTCTAACCATCTTGTGATGATTTACCATTAAGTCCATCTACATTATTTATTTATTATATGATTTTATTTAACTTATTTGGAGAATTAAGACATATATATTATTCTCTATATTATCACTCCACATTTTTAGAAATATATTTACTTGGATCAATCACATTCTTCTGAATTTTGGCAGTAAAAATAAATATTGATTATTTTCATCATCAAGTGATTTTTTATTATAGTCAATTACTTTGTTTTTATTTGGTTTTCCATAAATAATATCATATTTACTTATATCTAATAAATATTAAACATATTTACCCCTATTTAAATAAGATTTGTATCCTATTTCATGGACGCTTAATTATTCAAAGAGGCGATCTGATCAATTTCATTCTCAAACATTTTATTTTCCTCCATTAGTTACATAATGTTAACAAGTGAGTCTTCTATATTTTCAATTAAAATAAATTATATTTATGATATTTCATCACCTTAATCACTTGTAAATGATGAATTCTATATATTGAAATTATTTTTAAGACATATAATATTATTAGATGATATTACTTAATTTAAATCACTACTTCTTGATAAAAATTAATACATTTATCTTCTTATCATAGTTCTCTTCTTAGAATTAAACCTCTTCTTATATTTATTACTATTCCATTTATATAAATTATTAGTATATTAATATGATTCATAATACAAAACATCATTCTTTAGATAGTTACAATAAAATTTTCTACTACTTTTATAATTAAATCACTAGAGTTATTTTTTCCTTTCCATTTCCACTTTACCATTTTAATGATTCGATAAAATAAGGCCATTATTTGATTTAATTACACAACAATTTACTCATCCTCAAAGTCACATGATTCTAGTCCTAATTACACCCATTCATTACCCATTTTATGGATTCGGTGTCCATCTCATTTCATGCATTCTTCATACATGCTGAAGTTTTTTTCATTTCATAGGCTATGAGAATTTTTTGATTTTCACCTAGTGAGCTATATTTTCTACCATCTAGATTTGAATAATTTGGATCAATTATATATGGAAAGATTGTTAAATTTTCTTCACTATGGTTTATTTATCCAACTTTTCCAAAACACCTTTGAATCTATCAAAAATAACATTTACTCTCATAAAGTATTCATCAACACTCCATTCATTATCTATTTTTATAAATACAAATAATAGTCTCTATATTTTAATATTAGTTTATTGAACAACATAATTACCATCATAAAAAACATCTCATTTTATCCCTAGTCTCAATGGGGGTCTAGAGACCCATCACTTTAGAGTAAATGTTTTCTATTAATACCATCATAATTTAATTTTGAGCCTTTATATCCATCTCCATGTTCTACTTTTCACTAAATTTCATTGGATGGCTCAAATAATATTGTGTAAGAACCACTTTAAATGCATCTATTAATTATAACCCATGTGATATGAGATACAATATCATCATATTTCTCCAGCCATGATAGTTCTAAAAATTGGAAATTTGATCACCCGTACTGTTTACTGAATTCGGTTCTCCATCCCCAAAAATATTTTGGTTCATTTAGAGGCATCCTCCTTATATAGAACATGTATTGTCTGGATCAGTCTAAGATAACTGAGATGAGGAGTGAGTCGAATATTAGTCCCATTATATTTTAGAAATTATTTCATCACAATTCATAATTTTTTCTGATTAAAACCTTATTCCACTCTTATTTTTTCTCTAAACATTTGTAATAATTTTTTTAATTCAAAGGCAAAGAAGAAATTGATTTAAATGGTTCTATACAAAGACACACTATTCCCATATTGGTTTTTTCCTTCCTATAAACATATATTCTCGATAATATCATAATGTTATTATAAATACTAATTTGTTGTCCCACCTAATTATAAGATAGTTATACCTCCCAAATCCAATCCACCATTAATTGTTGGTTATACCCCCAAACTACAACTATTTCCCCAGTAATTAGTTATAACACTGAATCACAATATTTTAGATGCATGTCATACCCCATAGATGTATCATTCTTATTCATATGGTAATATCCACTATTGAATGAATATTTTTATGATCCTATTCCATGATATTACTAGATCACACTTGCTAGTATAAAATTCTTGGACCTTTCGTCATAAAATTAAATCTATCAAATAATTTATGATCGTAATATATAATCTATTAAAACAGTGAAACAATGCATGTTCAGTAATTCTTTCTGTTTTTTATATTCCAAGATTAGTTAATATGTGGAAGTGGTGAATATAAGTTCACTAATATTTTAAGAAAGAATATTTTACCCAATATGAATGGACATCTTCTAGAATTATCATCAGTATTAGATCATGTTAAATTAATGCATGATGCATGACATGTATAACCCTAGAACATTAATTAATTTATATAATCATTATATTATGTTCTATTTTCATGTCTATATCTATTATCTCAAATTCTAAAGCATTAATGTGTTTAATAAATTTGTTTATTCTCTATGTTTTTGTCTCTTATGCTCTCTTCTTATGTTGTTTCCATTTTCTTCCTAGATCATTCCCCATACTCATTCATATAACATTAATGATGTATGATATATCATGAAAGAAGATCTTTGTAAAAATGATGATCTTATATACAGGGGTCATATACTTCATTTATTATTTCAATAACATTTTGAGGTTATACAATGTATTGTGGTATCAAAATGATGTTCACAAATGCCCAATGGGATTTACATTACAGGTTCATTTTAATTCCATTTTAGTGTGATCACTCTATGTTAATAGATCATTGGAATTATTATTCATGATAAAAGAGGATATTTGAATCTTCTCTTTATGAAATTTGGGTGTTCATAGAATCAATTTTTATTCTTCATAAAATGATATATATATTTTCCATGTTTGTCCAATATGTTAAGGGTCATACCACCCTCAAAATTTATATTCAAGGATCATTGATTCCCTACACTACCAAATATCTAATATATATGTGACATCATGAATTTTATTAATGACCCAAAATTAAATATGGTTTAATAGATATTTTAAATTACCTGGTTCATTTAGAATTTACAAAAAAAAATTCTAGAAATAAATTCACATCTTCCATTCAAAACAAAATCATCATGTTAATGTGAAAAATAACGCATGATTCATCGATTCATAAAAGATTGAACTAATCCATTCTTATAAGATGGACTTTCCCAAAAAAATTACATTCATCTTAATTTCAACCATTGAAATAACCAAAGAATGAATATGAAAGCCCATGTATATAATTCACCGTAATTTTTGATTTCTTACATTATTATATAAGCAATAAAATCCCATATGATCATTAGTCCAAGTTTATTTAGTCAATTAGGTACAAAGAATACAAACATTAAATAGAAACACAATACATAGACAAAAACTCCATAACATTCCCTTAAATCCACCAAAACTTCTAAAACTCTATGGGATAACATGGGGATATACATAAGAAAGGGGTGAGTTATAAATACTTGAAAGGGTATAACAAAATAATTACATGTTGAAAGTCATACGTTCTACTAAATAGGAAGATAAATGTATTATATGAGGGGTGAACTTCTAAACATGAAAATTGAATAATTATATAAAGTATTAACATAAAGAAAACATGAGAATAAGACAACAACATAAAACAAGACATCATAATCATAAGTCAACGATAACTACTAATAAATCATAACATAGTTTGATTTGGATATCATCAGATACACCATACATGGAATCTAATTAGATAAGAAAATTACCCAACTTATTGAAGGGTATATAATTTTGGGCCTACCAATAACATTTATATAATATACATGCTTATGTTTTAAACATATTTCATACATCATAAGCTGAAATTTTATAAAATTTAATCACATAATATGGAGTGTATGTTAGATACACTTATTTCAAAAATAAATTATGGATATTTATATTAATTTCAGTCCCCTGGAGTGGAAATGGGGATTGGTATTCAATAAAATAATTATACAGGTAAAATCACCGGATATTTTCAATGGCATTAAGAGGGTACATAAAAACTGATAGAATGGTTTAATGAGAGTTAATGGAATATTTCATAACATAGGAATCATAAGGATAATAATAGGGTTGTTTATTAAAATATCCCAACACAAACAATTGTAAATTGAATAGCATAATATAAATAAGTTTAATTAAATAATAGTAGAATGGGATGATCCCTTATATTAAGAGGGAAATTATAAAATCTACAGAGCATATTTTTAATAGGATGAAATTTTTTTGGATTTATATCAAGAGGGAAATGAAGTGTAACTTCGTTATAAATGAGTATTGATTAACGTGGAATGGGGGGTATTGTATTATTTTAAAGAAGAAGAAAGGGGAAATCATTAGTAAATTTTAAACAATGGTTATGTTCACTATTTAATGAATTAATCCAAACCATAAATCACCCCTAGTTTTTCCTATGGTTTCTACTAATGTGTATTGGGATTCACTTATTTTTAACGATAATAATATAACTCATAAAAACAATACATGTACTGATGTGGGAGTGAATCATATTTATCAAAACATTATTGTATGACCTTTTTAGATAATATAGGTTTTTTAAAATTCATTATGAGTTTCTAATATTAATTAAAAAAACACATTATTTTAAAGGGGATACATATTTTTTGTTGATAAATTTTATAATATTTAATATATAACTATCGGGATTTTATGTTTTCACAATACATAAACTATATTTATACTGAAATTAATTTTTTACAAAATATTCAACATTCTCAGAAAATTATGAAAAATTTACAGTTGGATAACATTGATATGATGATTTAAAAAATAAAATTTCATTTATAATTATAAATATTTATATATTAAAATTTTAACTTATAAATACAAATTTACAATTTCTTTAAAAAAAATATGGGATTAAAATTTTATAATCTGTTATGAGCCTTAGAAAACATAAATTTAACCTCATTAAATTTTAATAACATTTATCTTTAAATAATTTCTATTTAATACGAATATTTATTTTATATAAAATTTATTTCAAAAAATAATTTATAAAAATATATAAAATTATTGAAACTAAATAGTTTCATAAAAAATATTGTTTCATTTTATGAAAATTTTATTTCTATCAAACTTATAATTTCATCACTATAATTAAATATCAAAAAATGTTAATATAATAATTATTATATTAAAGATTAAACTATAAAATATCATAATATTATGGATTAGATATATAACACTTTATTATATATGAATATTTTCTTTGGATAATGTTTTAGACTGTAACACTTTCATAGGGGTGTCCTATGAACATGGTTCGGGAAATGATTTCAATAATCTTGAACATTTCATGTAAACTGTTTAGATAATTCTTTAGTTGTTGAATCATGGAATTGGAATGGTAAATAGAAAATCCGTGTGATTCAATCACCCATTGAGACTATAATAAAAGATAACAATGGGGTATGATTCTATTGTTCAAGACTATTGCTTCTTCCCTACATGTCAATTGAACTTTATCTTAACACTCAATGTACTAATCTTATTGTTCATTAGACAATGGCTATATTTTTAGCATTTATGATTCATAATGATCTTTCAAATCCGAAAGACTATGACTATCAAAAATATCTCTTGTGGTTCATGTGTATTTTATATCTACATTACATGATAAATAATTTATTAATTTTATTTTTAAATTTCATTAATAAAAGATCATGATGTTACATTCTTTCCTGCATTATAAATTTCACCATCAAATTTTTTATTTCATATATAAGAATATAATAATATACTAATGTTTCATTTCATTATCTGATTCGAATTTTTAATACATAACCTTATGGTTCCCCCACTGCACATTGACAATGTGGGTTTTTTAGTTTCACAGAAAATTGTCTCTATGATATAAATCTTTACAAGCTACTCCTTTATCAAAGTTCATTTTCAAAATGGTACCACCAATAGATTTAGTACTCTGGTGGGATCTAGAATCTACATCCTCAATAGGGATATATGGAACACATCATGTATATGATATAATATCAAAGGGATTGAAATTCTACAACATTGATGTGATCAAGGATATCAAAGGGTCTGATGTATCTTGGAGTTATGTTTCCCTTCTTCCCAATACATAATAATTTATTCTATATTGACATACAATGGACCACTATATCTCTAACATTCAAAATAAATTTCTAATAAAAGATTAACTATAATATTTAAACTCAATATATAAATATTTCATATGAAATTTAAGGGTTTTATCCTTCTATGAGATATCAAGGACATGATCAGGTCCTATCATCTTCCACTCTCTAACTTCCTACCCCCATAAATAAGTCTTCTCTGAAAATATCGTTTAATATTTAAAGGATACAATGATATCATTGTTAATGAAACAAATATCTAAATATAATACATTCAGAAGAATTATCCAGAACCACAAATTAATCCTCATATGTATATTAGATTCAATGGAGAGTAGTACTCCATGAAATTTTACAACTCCCCTTCTATATATCATTGCATGTTGGTCAAGAAAGAAATCTTCTCTGGTAGAAATGAAATGCAAAGGATTTTTAAGGCGATCGACTACCACCCATATGGGATAATTTAATCTAGATTTCTTGGGAACTTATATGATGAAAAAAATGTTTTATTCTAAATTATATACTAGTATGAGAAATGATTTCATCATAGCATTAGAAATTTATTGTTCAGCCTTGACTTGTTGAAATACCAAGAATCAAGAAAAACATTAAACATTATCCATCTTCTAATTATCCCATCAGAAGTTTTCATTCCAATATATATATATATATATATATCATAGTTCTTCCTAACTGAATTGATAAGGATGAGATATGTTAATCTTATAGAAGTTACATTTTTATTTCTGGTTTTGATTGGATAGATATCTAGTTTATAATCCTTATTACTCCATTTTTAACAAACATAAACTCTAGAATATTCTTTAATGTTTTCTATAGAATAACATTATTATTCTCAGACTACATGACCATATCATTAATATAAGGTCCATTAGTGATTTGCGAAGGGTAATATGAAGTTATTTTTATCATTAAAATTTTCATCATTTACATCACTTTAAAGATTTGATCCCTTTAAATCCACATCATAGATTCTGTTGTCGGATCCATTCTAATCTGAGAATTGTCCAACCTTTTCACCTTCATAGGATAGAAATGGATTAAAAAGTAATAATACATGATAATATCTAACCACCATCATTAATTAATATTTAGTTTTTTTATTTGAATATATACATGATGAATTTATAAAAATTTATATTTCACACATATCCTATTTGTGGTAATGTAACTAAAAATTCATCATTGACTTTTACTAGAAAGGAATAAAGTATCACTAGGGGTGAATTAGTGATCTATTTTTCATTTATATTTAAATAATAATAAAACAATCATCCCATACTATTAAAAATTTCATTCCCTACAGATCATAATTAAAAAACAAATCCATAAGAATATAAAAATTTAAAATTTTCAATACACAACAAGATTAGTTATGTCCATAGTATAGTTTGGAAACAATCCAATACAACAAAATCCACTATAAATTAATCCTTTAATATAGAATAAAATATTTAGGTACTCCCATACACTCAAGTTTCACTTTTATTGTAATCCAATAGTGTGTTTTTTTATTCTAGCACAAAATGATGCAATTAAATGGTACAATGCTTCTTCGTCAACTATTACCAATTTGATCTTTCAATACAATCCTTTTCTGTCATACCCAAAAACTGGTAAGTAATTCCTTCAATACTCCATGAATTGTCTTACATCCTTCGTGTACTACCTTTATCCTCTATGAATTAAGTTTCACCACATGATTTCTTCATAGACCACCACTTCTTTTGCAGATAGTCTCTTCTTCATGGATGGGAAATTTCCTATGGACTATTGCTGCTTCAAGGACCAACCATACTCCAAGGACATCCTTTCCATCATGATACACCAATACCTCATGGACCCTTTTCTAGTGGGAGCTATCAACTGGCACAAAATAGTTTCACAATCTATATCCATGAAAAATATAAATCATGTAAATGATCCCTTGAGAACAACATCCACTTCCATGGAAACACTTCCTCACAATATCGTTCCTCGACAAAATCCTCCTTCATAACCTCTTCAGACATCACTGAATTATTCCTCATAGAAATGATAATATCCTATGGAAATCACTCTAACTAAATTATTATATTAAATTCCATTACATAGGAAAATAAATCTGAAAATTCCACTATTCTTATTTACCAAATTTTTTAATGTGGTTCATCCTTCACCGCAAACTGTTCATCTCCCACAATCCATTTTCCCTATGCGTTCTGCATAGAGCCTTTCATTCCTCACATCGGTCAATTCCTTCCATAAAAGGATCACCACCTCTCATCCTCAAATGACATGGATATCACATACAATTGTAATTTTATGCACTACAATCCTCTTGTGAACTGTTAGCCTTCTCCATACAACGAGCCTCTTGTGAAGCGTATTGCGTACATGATCCATGTGAATCACTCTGCGGTCCGCATAGAACAGCTATAAAGAATCCTTCCATAACCAATTTCCCTTCACTATTCAACATATTTCCAATGATTTCAATGAACATTATTTTATATAAATCATTTTTTTAAAAAAGACACATATTTTTTATGCCAAAAAATTTGGAAAACACTACAAAATGGTGCCACATTAAACACTTGCTTTAGAAAACACCACCCCTACAGATTCACAAACATATTCTATTATCATGAAACTTGTTTATTATTATTTCTATCCTTTCATCGATCATATTAAGCATCACCATATTTCAAAGGAATTTATAGTAACTTCCCTATCTTCGAACAATATCTTTCTTTCAAATCAAACCAGAATACGATAGGAAATAAATTTACTCCCCCTTTACTTGATATGGATTACATCTCATGTTATTTAAAAAAAATATGATATTTGAGAAATAAAAATTAGAAAAAATATTCATATTCTCCAAGACATTTATAGAATTCATTAGATTGATCCTTTTGTAAAAAAAATGAGAATACTCTTAAAAACATTTCTATCTTTCAAAAACATTCTTCTTCCAACTCAGTCTCAATAATATTCCCCCCTCGGCTTTTACTTCCAAAAAATTTTCATAAATCACTGATCTTTTTAACCTCATGCTATGGATTACTTATCAAAAATTCTAAGACTACATGAGTAAACTCTATGTAGGAACAAGAATTATTCAATCAAAAACCATGTGGTCAAAAAAATTGGGACTTTGAAATATCATAAAATTATATACTTCATCCATTTTTCCTAATTCTTCTTCCTTTTATTTCTCTAATACTTCATCTTTCCGGAAAAATAATAATTTTGTTACTATAACCACTCCAATAACCTGTTATCCCAATTCAAGCACTTACATGTCAGTTTCATCGATTACCCACAACTCCTGCTTTTTACATGATTCCATAAGTATAGATTAATGAAATAATTCTCCCCCTTGACACAACTCTCTAATGGTAAGATGAATGAGTGGAAAGATACACATAACACATCCTTGATGAGAAAGAAGTTGGATTCCCATGTTTAATCTCGATTTATTAAATGATTCCATTGGTTATGGTATTGTGAATAGGAAATAAAATTGTTCATGTGTATGAATATAATCCAATATTAATTCATTCATATCCACATTCACATTGATGATGTGGTACTTTAGGTCAATTTGTTTTGAACAAGAATGGTGTACCATATTATTTTTAACAATAATGTCACCTTGATTATTAGATCTCAAGAGATAGGGTAAATTTACATCAAGATGTGAGTATTCTAAATGAGTTTTCATCCACATAAGTTGGGTATCATCTTGAGTGTAAGAAACATATTTAGTTTTATCTATACTAAGAGTTACTAAATTCTATTTATTTTTATTCCAACTAACTCAACGTTTCGACATAAAGAAAACTCCATGAGATGTGGATATTATATCTTCAAAATTTCCAAGCAAATCAGTATTTGAATACCCAAACATGTCAATAATTTTTGATCTATGATAACATATTTTGATATTTTGCGTGCCTTTGATATATATAAGAATTAATTTTATAGCAATTAAATGTGATTCATTAGGAGAACACTGAAATTTTATATATAAGGTAATGGAAAAAACAATGTAAGGTTTTGAGGCAGTAAAATAAATTAACCATCCAATCAGCTTTCAAAACGATTTCAGATCAACATAGTTTCCTTCACCATCATTAGAAAACATGGTTCCCACTGTAATCAGTGTTTAAATTCGTGTTGAATCATCCATGACAAACTTCTTAAAAAGATACTTATAATACATTTCTTGAGAAATAAAAATGTTTCTTTTTTTTGTTGGAAATTGGTAACCTAAGTAATTATTTCATTTTTCTCACAATGAAAATCTAGACCAAGTTTTCCCTATCATCAAAAACTAATTCACAATACCTTTCAATGTTTCTAGCAATGATAATGGCATCAACATAAAATATTTAAATGAGAGAGAACTCGTGAATTTCATTGACGTAAATAGTGATATAAACTCTTCCATTATTAAAAATAATACTCTTTATGCATGAATCAATTTGGAATACCATGAACTCAGAGATTTTTTTATATCATATAATGATTTCTTCAACCTTAACTAATGTCTATCATATTTTACAACAATAAATCCACTTGGTTGTTCAATGTAATTGTCATCATCAAGATCCCCAATCCAAAATGAGGGATTTCTACCCATTTGAAAAATATTGTAACTTCATTTTGATGCAATAAAATGAAATTTAATTATTTTTTCTAACCATTCTACCAGAGGAAAAATATAATCAAAATTAAGACCTTAATTTTGTGAGTAACCATTACACAATAATCTTTCCTTGTTCAATATCACTTCACCTTTTTCATTCTACTTCTTCAGGAAAAACCCATTTTTTACTAATTTGTTTTAGTTGTCTGCTTTTCAAATGAGTACCCAAGTATCATTATATTCTCTTTAATCAATATCTTTATTCCTATCCTGAACTCATTTATATTCTCAAAAGAATATTTCACATCACTGGGCATTACTTTTGAATATGTGTGATAACTTTTGAAATTCATCTAGTTTGAACCTTATTATGTTGATCACCAATAATGTTATGTGACTCCAACTGCTTGATCAACATACAATTAGATATTTTTGTTTCATCATAATCACTTGATATAGATGAGTGTATTTCTTTATATTGAGTAGTATTACCACTATCGACAAAATTATCAAAAGTGATAACAATACATTATTTATCCTGCACAACTTTCATATCAGAATAAATCTGAGTTTCTTTCCCAAAATTGTCAACATTGTTCCCATCATTATAATAAAAAATTATTCCTATTTATCAATTGAAACACCTATATCCTCTTCTACAATGTTAATATCCAAGAGAAATTCCATCTTCACATCTTTTCTCATATTTTCAAATATTTACAGCTATCTTATTTATAATGAATGGAATCCCACAAACACTAAGGTATTTAAAATATGGATTTTTTATAAAAAAAATTAATCTAGAGTCATATATAAACGTTAACTATAGAAATAGAAAATTTTAATATACACATAAGTTCTTATTTCTTATCTCCAATTGTAATGAGAGATACCATATTCATGTAACATAGTTCTCCCAGTTTTCACCAGACTTGTTTTCATTCATTCAGAAACCCCATTTTTTGAGGTGTGTATTATGACCTATACTCAAACCAATTTCCATGATTCTCATGAATATTTTCAAATAATTCATTCTCATATTCACCAATATTTTTTGTTTCTTTACTTCTTCACTGAATACTCACATTATTCCTCATCTTTAATCCTAAAAAGTTTAAATATTTTTAGCAAATTTAATATATGTCTCATGTAAATGACACAAGTATTGTGATTAAAGTAATAAATGAAACTAATGATGTAAAAATATCCATTATTTTTTTCTCATCTCATTGTTCCACATATATCTGAATGAATATGGTCCAATGGTCATTTCGATCAAATGTAAACTTAATTATGAACAGAATTTGTAATCATTCCTTTTTGACACATATTAAAACCCAAATTTCTTATTCATTACATGTCATGAATATGTTAGACACTGTCCAAATTTTATAACTTTCTCTTGTTTCCCTAGTATATGTGTCCTTGACTTTTAAACCAAAATTGATTTTCCTATATCATTCTCATGTAACAATATTTTTTTATTTTTCTATCATGGAACATATTTCCTCTTATACGTTGGACTCTGGTAACTATATTTCTATATTCCTAACTTTTCACAAAAAAATCATCCTTTTTAAAGATAATTTTTTTACATGAATCACATAGTTATGAAAAAATCACTGTGTATGATTCATCCTATCTGCACGTAATGATTTCAATGATTCCATATTTTCTTTCCCAACGATGGATGATCCAACACCTTAGATTCTCAGAGAATAATCATTTCAAAATTCCATGGTTACATCTTTAAATTATTTCATATTAATCAAAAAATTTATGTTGATTTTCATATGAGATGAACACCAACTACTAAGAATCCAAGGTTGTAATCCTTTTATATAATTCAAAGTGATTTCAACAATAAGATCTTTTTCTCCATATATTTTTTTCTTCACCTCTACATTCTCCAAATTATTGTGAAACTTTTGTTCTACTGGAATTAAAATAAGACAACCTGTAGAATTTTTTAATTTATTAACATATTTCACAAATAAAAAGTTGGTTTTAACCTATTATTCAACTATCCCAACAACATTCTCATATTTCTTTCGAACATCCTCCACATACTTATTCGTATGAGAGAGTTTACCCCCTTCAAAACATTCCTTAAATAACATGGCGAGTAGTAGTAGTGTTTTTGATTGAACCAAAAAATATTTTTCATATATTTGAATCCACTATAATAGTAGAACAATCAATAAAAAGTGTATTTTTCTCTAAATAATTTTTATTGACCGGGGTTGTTAATACATTTCTTAGAAACCTTCAAAAAATGTTTTTTTCACTATAAACCTTTCTTTTTTCAAAAGAATCATTATACTTAAGCTCATATTTCTATCCAAAATTATCAAAACAATAGTTAATAAGAAACTTATATAGACTATGGATTTTTAGATAAATCTACTTTTTTAACATTGTTAACCTTTTACGTATACATAACATTCTCATCTTCATTATATTATTAACAAATTCCATCATTATTCTCTACAATTGCATGTAGCATTTTTTTATAAATATTCTTGTCATTCATACCATATCATTCCACAAAAACTGAGGTATATTTTCTAAAACATATATTACTTGGTTAAGCATAATATTTTTTTGTTGTAAAACTTCCATCTCTTCATATTTTACCTTCATATTTAAATACAGATGTTTGTTGTAATTTTTTTTCATTTTCAAAACAATTATTCATATCATCAATACATTTTACTTGATTTATGTTTTCATCATGAAAACCTTCTTGTTTTTTAATGAGTAATATTTTTATCAACCACCTATTTATATTTTAAACTCTTCTAATAATTCTTATATATACTTTCAACTCTTCTTTAAGAAGAGATTCTAGTTGAGTTTATTCCTATTCAAATCAACTACTTCTGAAATCTCTATTATTCATAGTTTTAATATACGTATTATCTCCATCATTCTCAAAAAAATATTTTTCAGATTCATAATCACTATTTTCATCTAATACATATTTAGAGAAAATCTTCTTCTCATAGATTTAATGAACCTTTTATCTGTTACACTAGAAAAATATTTATCGTTACCACCGTATTTCTTAGATGTATATATTTTTTCTTCATCACTACATTCTTCAATTATTATCTGTGGAAAATTACACACAAAGTTCCAAATAGTACCATATTCGAATCATTTCAATGAAAGATTCCCTTTGAATTTAATTATACATATTTTCATGTTTTTATAAAATAATGATTAATTTTATTAGGATTATTGGATACATTATTTTCAGAGAAAGAGTTAGTAACATTTTCATGTTTAACATCTTTATTAGACTTTTATTTCATACAAGCACAGAAAGAAATTCATCTTTTAACTTTTGATATTATTTTCATAATATTCTTCATTCTCATTTCATAAGTGATGAGAGTGCTATGTATATCGACCGGAGATAAATTTTCAGTCTCTATCTTCTAATGATGAAACTTTTTCATCAAACGTTGTAAGAAAAATTCTTATGATTTTATCAAAAATAATAGGATAATCAAACATCGCACCATGAAATGTGAATGTTCTGCCAATATCATTAACCCTAGAAATGAATTACCATACATATTAAAACTCCCAAATTTAAAATCATCATACACCAGCCTCCAGGTTTTTAGTTTTTCCTTATTTAGATTTTTTTTCTTTTATAGATATTTTTTAGATTACCCTAGATACCATTAGTTGTGGAAACACAATTTACTGTTAAAATATATCATTCATAAAATGATGAGAAAAAATAATTTGTAATTATTCAATCATTGTTAATATTTTTCTTATCAACCTTATTAAGATGAATTTTGTCATAAATTGGAGGAAATACATCTTATGTAGCATTGTGAACTTCATACCCGTGAGATATAAGATAAAGCATTATTTTTTATTTCTAGGTATTATAATTCATTCCATGAAATATCGATATCCACTTACTATTCATCTAATTCATATTCTCCATTACATATTCTCTTTAAATCATCCACAAAAATAATCATATAAAACCATTGGCTTTAAAAAATTAATATTTCTCTGTCTGGATTTAAGTATCACTGAGAGGGGAAGGGGATAATTAGTGATAAATTTTTATTTTATGTTTCCTTATTAATGAAACAACTTTAATCTCATGTTAATGATTTCATTCCATATAGAGAAAAACTCAAACAAGCATCCATAGAGACATGATAATTTACATGGTTCTTTACTCAAAAAGAGTATATATGTCCTTGTTATGGTTTGGAAGCAACCAAAAACAACAAAATCAACTAGAAATCAATCCATTGATGTCAAATACAATGAGTATGATATTACCTTACACTATTTTATCACTTTTAAAATAATTAAATATTGTGTATATTTCATCATGTCCAAAATGATGAAATTAAGTGTTCTGGTGCTTCTCGGTCAACTTCCCCAATTGATCATTCAAAAATATTATTCTCTTTCCTACCTAGAAGTTGATATTATATTTTTTCATTCCTCCATGAATAGTCTTTCTTCCATTATGAGCTTTATGTATTCTCTATGAACTGATTTTCACCACATGAAATGACTGCTTCATGGAACACCTCTTCTACATTATATTTTCTATACACTGCGGATGGAAAATTCCCTGTGTATTGATAACGATTCGTAGACTACCCCTCCTCCACATATATCCTTTCCTTCACGGGTCGTCAATACCTCACAGACCCATTTAATTTATAGTCTATTAGTCCCCTATAACCACTTTTTAAATCTCTATCTACTAATAATCTACTTCACTGAAATGATCACCCACTAACTACATACACCTCCATGGAAACTCTTCCTGGTGAACTCTTTCCTTTGTAGAATCCTCCTTCACAAAATCTTTAGACATTACTGAATTCGTCCTCATAGTAAAAATGATTTATAAATGAAATAACTATAAATTAATGATGTTATTATATTCATTTATATATGAAAATAAATCAATAAATTATTCTAAATTAATTTTTCCCATATTTTCAATGTGCTAAAGCCTCCATCGCAAACTATGCTCCTCCCATGCACATTTTTTCCCTTCTATAGTCTGCATAGTTCCTTTCAATCTTTCGGTTGGATGATTCCTTATGAAAATAGATAACCACCTCATAGCCACAAATGAATGAGATTTTGTGAATATATGGCCTTTAATATAACACAAACATCCAGAAAATTGTTAGCCTCCCACGTACTATGAGACTCCCGTGATCTGTTTTCCTTACATGGTCTGCATGTCGTGCTTTGCAGTTATAATAATGTTTATATATGGAATACTTATTTACCAATTTTCATTATCTATTCCTCATAGATCTTATGTGTTCTGTGATCTTCACCTCACATAAATCCTTCATTATCTAGAAAAATAGACTCCTGGTATTTAGGATAAAAAATTTGGAAAAAGTGGGAATTGATGAAACTTTAAAAACCTGATTCGGCAAACTCTAACCATACTAATTGGTGGTGTCCTACTTTTATCACAATACTTATATATAGTGATTTATATCCTTTTATCGATCATCTTCAGCCTCATTTCATATATAGAGGAATGTATTCTAGCTTTCGTGTCTTCAAGATACTTCTTTCTTTATAATCAATCCTGATTATGATTTCCAACACAGTTGCTCCCCCTTTTCTTCATAAGGCTTGCATCCTTAGTACTCCAAACAACATATTATATTATAGAAATAAAAATCATCAAATTAACTTCATATTTTACATGTAAAATTACAATTGGAATTGATTTATCAGTCATTATAGGAAAATAAAACACTCCAAAAGAATCATTACTAACTTCCAAAAACCTTCTCCTGCCAACTTGATCCCAAAAATTATGAAGAATACAGAAGGAAATTCAGGATAATGAGTTCTACATTTATTCTCATGAATAATTAATTTAAATGAGGCATATTCTATCACTTTTAACCTTTCATGATTTCACAACCCAATCCATTTTTAGAATCCATACATGAGATCACAATTCCTTCCCCCCTGATGGGTAAGATGATTAAAAGTGTAGTGAATAACCTCTTCTTCATCCCTTCAATGTGATATTAATTTTTTTATTCTAGATAATAATCGATCTATTTTAGGGTATATTTTTTTATTATTCTTAATAATCAAGATGGTTTTGACATAAATAAATTATAGTACCCAACTAATGGAAGGAAACTACAGATTTCCATTTTTATATATTGGAATGGGATATACTTTAGTTTCCACTATTTTTAGGATCCATAGATGTTAAATATCTTGTGATAGTATATCTGAATAATGTTAAATCATACGTAAAAAGAAACCATTTTTTATAATTTTCCAATAAATTTTCAATTCACAATTTCCTTAGTACAGAATTCAAATAATCCTCATATTCTTCATTGATTTTAGAGTAGATATTAAAATAAACTAAAAAGAACACTAGTTTTTTATACAATCCATAATGAAATGTTTCATTATGTTAATGAATATTTATAGACCATAAAGGAGTTCAAATTTCATCACAATTAACTAATTATACCCATACCTTGTAAAAATAAAAGTCTATGGGATATCCTCATTCATCACCGTTTCTTGATAATATCTCAACTGAAGAACCACATTAGAGAATTATTGGCCACCATGTAGGTAATCCAAAAATTCAAAAATCCATGGTATAATATAATTTTTTTATCTTGATATTGTTGATATTAGGACAGTCAACAAAATGGTGCATTGTCCCATCATTCTTGTTGATGAAAAGAAACATTGGACCTCATCATTAGGAACATGGGAATATAAACATTTTATCTATTTTTCATATTTTTCGTCTTTATATCCTCAAGATCATAAAAGTACATAAAATATGGAGTCTTTGATATTGTTAAAGCTATATGTATTAGCTCTAATATGATCTGAATGTCATGTATTGGTGGAAGAAATGAAAATTCATTAAGAAACAAATAAATATATTCTATTACAATGTGAATGTCATCAAGGATGACATTTTCTTTAGCCCTAGTCATTCGAGAATGATACATTTAGTCATTAATAAATATTATCAATGATTGAGATGATTATTCCAAATAAGATTAATAATCCGAAATTCTATTGTATAGAATAGGATAGAAATTATTTGATAGGGAGGTTGATATTATTCTCTCTTAAATTTATGTTTTTCTATAGAAGAATGACCAATCCATAACCATTAAATAATAAAATTCCTCCAAAGGGAGTATTACATGGTTTTATGCTAATATCAACGTATAAATATTTATTGGATAGGTTTTTCAAACAAGGCATTTTATAATTTCCATATTATATATTTTCATCTCTATCTATAATTCCATGTTTTGTGGTGGTGTTTTAATAGTTATAATAATTTTTTATGATATATTAGAATGCATATAAAAAAAATCAAATAGAAAGTTAAATATCCTTGAATGAATGATTGTTAACCCTATCATCCCATGTTTTACAAAATAAAATATAGTATTTATGATTATATATTATTTCCCCTTATATTTAAAACATATGAATTTTTACATGAGTTTTCATCAACAACACTTTCCTTTCTGTATTGGTTTTTATAGATTTCAGGTTCCATACAATGGAAACATTAGATTAAAATTGATTATTTTAAAGTGAATTCATTTCTTCCTTAAAAGTTTTGTGTTTCACCAAAAAAATTTAATCAATGTTACCTTCATTCCCATACCAAAAACATTTCCTTGTCCACTTTAGGAAATTTCTTGGATTCTTATACAATCATTTTTGATATGTGTTTTGTTTTAATTTCATAACATAGTGTATTTTTTTATTGGGTTTACAGGATTAAAATCAATTTACTCATCCAACATCCTCACCCATGAGGCATATTAGATTTATCAATCGTTATTTTAACATTGAGTGAACATCGGATGATTTTATAATAGTTGTGAATGTCTTAAATCCCTAAATATTTTCATTGACTCGTCCTTATCACACAAAATTATTAGAAAACATAACTTCCTATGGAAATGAAAAAAAATCAGAGTTTTAAGAGGAAATTATTTTGAATTTATCCTAATATTCCTTAATGTATTAATTTTCACAATGATTAATTCTAAATAAATACCACTACAATTTCAATGATAGAGTTTTATTAAAAAAATTATTGAAAAATATTTTTCATAAATCATTCCCATCAATTACATTGATATCTTCCTTAGGCAGATTTTTTATCAACATAATATATTAATTAGTTTCCCATATACACAAAAAAATTACTACAATGAACTTAAATTATTGATATAATTAAATGCTAGATTAGATATTTTTAATGTAGTAGGTCCATTGTTCCAAAATTAAGTGATTTTAATATCTAGTAAAAGTCAGAGGCCTTTGTCACATAATGATTTCAGCTGAAACATTAACTTCCTGATAGAGATGTTGGTTTCCTCCACACCCTATTTTCATGTATCTATTGAAAAAATAATTTAACATAGAATTTATTTTCATTATGTTTAGGATTCCTACACATTTTGATTTGGGAATCTCATTTGGTTTGTAAATACATTACTCATCATGTCGGTTATTGACTTGGTTCCTCTGATTACTAGCCATTTACAAAAATAAATATAAAATTAGATATATTTATGATTTCAATATAAAACACCTAAAATATAAATTATTAATATTGAGTTGATAAATCATAAATCACATAACGTACTTATCATTTTAATTTCATGATTTCAATTAATGTTATCCATGATATATTTCATAATATAAAATCTGATTGGAAATATTCTTCCATTTAAAATTATTCAAAAATATTATTTCTTCTGGAAAAAAAATATACCCTAGGAGAGTCAATATAAAAGTAAACAAAGACCACTTCATTATGTACTATGTTTTGATTAGATCAATCCTAATGTTCCCTTTTATTCTGTTATTTACCCTTTATATGACATTGTGAAATGAACATCCCATTATAGTACTGAGAGAAGTGTTTCTTTTCATGGAAGCCACATACACTATTCTTTTCCAAAATCTATTGATGTATTCGTTTTTTGGTATAATACCTAATATTTGACTTGGATTTTCTAATCCTAATTGATAAAATAACTTGGACTTTCACTAATACAATCTACGAAAACCATGTATTTTATAAAAAATAATTCATGAATAATGATATAATGAAAACATATTAAACCCCCGTCAATACAGTGAGGCCTAGTGTTATTGGGAAATTATGTACCTGAAATGAAAACCTGATACATAAATACGATGATATAAACTAATACTCTGTAACATTCCCTGAAAACCCCTAGATATTTTAAAACTATACAGGACAACTTGAGGATATATGAATAAAGGGGTGAGTTATAATGAACTACATTTGAATAATCAAAGAATAAAATGATTAATATAACACATTTGTGTTAATAGGTATATCAAGGTAACATAAGGGCAGCATGAATCACCACCTTGATTATCTAATCATAATATAAGATAATAATTTGAAGGCAACATGGATATGTGGAAAGAATATAAATCATGAACTTATAAACCAAAGGTATAGATAATTTATAAAACACAATAACCTAGTGCTAATAGGATAACACACATGGACCATAGATGGTATATCATGAGATAAAAAAATTTCCCAATGCATTGTAGGGATATATAACATATATCCCACTAATCACATTCATATCCTTTACAAGAATATGTTTTCCACACATATCATACAACATAAGAATATCTTTAATAAATTTTAATCCCATGACAAAAATTGTGGTTTATATAATGAGAAATCAGACATTAATGAAGTATAGTAACATATAAGTTAATACCCTTGAGTGAAAATCGGGATTTGTATAAGAAAAAAAATGTATGGATAGGAAAATTTATGAATTTCGTTGGCTGTATTGTGGGATAACATAATTATTCATGAAAGGTATTAATGAAAGAGAAAGTAGACCCTCATCATAGTGAAATCAGAATTATAGTAAGAGGGATGTGTTATAATGTACATAGATAGAATAAAATTTAAATAATATTTCACAATATTAAAAATGTTCCTCAATAATGAGGATAATTATAGGACCCCTTACCCTAATAGGGAACTTTTAAAAGCATGGGATGAGCTTCTATAGACTGTTAGATCCCATTAGGAGGGACATATAAAGATAAATATCGATAAAAGTAATTACTAAATGTTTTTTTTCTGATGGGGGATGGAATGATGGTTGGGATATTATAAAACAAATGTAGTGAATTCTTTAATAATTTTTAAACAATGTTTTTAGACTTTAGAGGTTAAACTAATCAAAAACACAAACCATCCCATTGTTTTTTCAAAATATTTCATTCTATGTGGAGTAGGATTCATTAATTTGTATCGTTATGAAGCAAAATTATCAATATATTACCTTTTTTAATATGGAATTGATTCAAATTTACAATGAAATAATTTTAAAAACATTACATATAATATAGGATTTATAGGTTTCATTAATATAATATAATATTAATTAAATAACATTAATAAAAAATTATTATAAATTGGAAACACAATTTCATTCATTTTTAAAATTCATTTTTTTAATTAAATCCCTTTTTTGTAATTATTTATAGAATATTACATATGGTATAGTTATACGATTTTTAATTTTTACCCAAAAAATGATTATGTTATTAATTATAAAAAATTAAATATTGGATATTAATGAGGTACTAATTTTAGATATAGTATATATTTTATCAAAATAATTTTTTTAAAAATGAAATTTAAAATTAAATATAAAAAATCTCCACGAACAAAAAAATAAGGGTTTTTAGATGATAAAATTTACCAAAACTTAAAAAATTACATTTGACTTCATAAAATAATGACATATTTTATATTAAAATAATTATTATTTGGTAATTCTATTTTATTAAGAAAACATTTATTTCTATAAATCCTTAATTGGATAAAATTTGTGTCTTCATAGAAAATATATATTCTTAAAATTATAATTTATGTTTTATCATGTCAAAATATAATTTTTATCACACTTATTATTTAATAATTTTAGTTAATTTTAAAAAATATTAATATAATAATTATAATATTTAAAATTAAAATATACATATTCATACTATTAGGGTCTAGATACACACCCCTTATTACACTAGTGTATACCTTAACGGTATGTTGTATGAAGGTGACACATTCTTGGTGTAGTTCAGTGTACATTATTTGTTTTATTATCCTGATAAACATAACTTATCCCTAAAAATGTTTTCAAAAGTGGTTTATTTCTTATATATCTGATTGGTCTTAGTCGAGGGAAAATCCCTGATATCCCAAGCCCCTTAGAAGCTCTGATTAATGGGAATAAAATTGTATTATCCCACTATTCGACATCATAACTTCTTCGATCTATATAAATTGTAATTTATCATAAATTTTGTTATTCTAATCTTAAAGGTCATTATAATATATAAATATTATCCAGAGTTATGATTTATAATGGTATTACGAATAAGTTATACCATAACAATCCATTATATGAAAATCAGTGCATGTGTTTTTTATAACTACATTACGTGATAAGCATTTATTTCTTTACAAATGGATATTCATTTATAAAAATTTAGGTCATTACATTCTTCCCCCATAATAAATTTATCCATTGAAAATTTTATTTTATACACAAAAACTGAAGAGGTTACATTTTCATCATCATCTATTCTAGTTTCAATGTTTTCCCCTACAAAATATCTATTCATAACAAATCATTGACCAAGTGAGTTTTCTTGATTCAATGTATATTTTCTATAATGTTTATGATCTTAACAAGATTATCCATGAATGAAACATCATTCCCAATCGTACCACCTAGGGATTCCTATCTAGTCTTTAATTCCTAAAGAGTGATATAGAAAACACATCATGAAATTGATAAAGGTTAGGTTGGTGTAAATTTTCATAGTCCATAGATCTAATGTGAAAATTCATCACAAAGTGGATGATGTATTATTGAATCAACTTTATCTACTTCCCAAACCACATGATATTCATCCATGAAAATATATGAATGAAGAGATTAACTTCAACCTCTACTTCTACATCACATAAATGGTTTTCAATTTTTTTTATTTTGATGAATTTCATTTGATATTGAATAGTTTGAAGATTATATTTTATCTATTTGGAATGATCAAGACCCATCAAATTCCACTATCCAACTTCCACCCAGCATATCAATGTATGACACCAACTACCCGACATAGCTTTTAATAACCCATTTGAATACTTGAATGAAAAATATTGATATATGAAAACTCCAATAAGGGAAGGTGTTCATTAAAAAATTGTTATAAATCCATTGAACATGATCTTATCATAATCTATATATACCTAATTGTTGTTTTAGACTAACCATTTTTCTAAGGGTGATAAGCAGGACTCTAAATAAGCTCTAAATCCCACTCTTGCTGAAGGGTTCTTTAAAACATTTATGTAAACCTTATATATACATGAAATATAAAATACATTGGTACTCCATGAAGTTTTAGTAATTTCCTTATGTATATCCTATTGATTTTTTCAAGTGGTAAATATTCTATTATAGAGAAGAAATGACTAACTTTGTAAAGCAATTGACTACCACCCAAATGGCAATATTTTATTTCATGTCTTGAGGAGTCCTTTGACGTTATGATTCAAAAAAATTATATTAATTTTATCAAAAATATTTTTAAAATATGACAATTTAAATTATAAAATTAAAATTCCCCATTGACAAAAAAATATAGGCTTTTATGATGATAAATGTTTCCACCCCTTGTAAAAATTAGATTTGACATTATAAAAGAAATTATTATTTAAATGTAATTAATATTATTTAATACTAATATATTATAAAGATAATTTTTCCTAATTTTTTTTTGATTTCATGAAAAATGGTTTCTGGATTATGACTATATATTTCAATTAATATGATTTCTGTTTTTTTAAAGCAAAATCAAATTTTTATCAGACTTTTTATTTAGTAATTATAAATTAATAAAAAATTGTAAATATATTCAATGTTTTTTGTAAAAATAAGAATAAAAAATTCATAAAATTATTGTTAGATATCAAACTACTTATTACACAATTGTATAACATATGTTTACGGTCTGCGATTGTGGCACATTACATAGATATTTCAGAGAACACTATTTTTTCCATGGTCATGATTAGTTGGAACATCTACTTTATATGGTTTCACTCATGATTTTTCTATTGAATCCATTCAAGTTATTGTTCATTGAATGATACTAGTGATTTCATCTCCATAAAAAGATCCAATAAATGGGATTAATATGGTAGGGTCATATTGGTCATGGCCATCAGTTCATACCTATTTTATATAGTCTTTTTCATAACTCTCAATATACTAATCCTAATTGTCACTATGAAATGACTATATTATCAATATCTATTTTAATTAATGGAATTTTAAATATCATAAACTATAACTGTCGAAAATTAAAAAAAGTAGTGAATGTTTTTCCTATAACCATTTTATTAGATAAAATATTTAATAATTTGAATATAATGATATTGTCATCCTGTGCAATTAAAAGATTTAAAAATTTGATAATTATCTTTTTTTGTATATCAGAATTATGCAACAATATTATGCTTGACATAATCATTACATCCTCGACACTAAGAAATATGAAAAACTATAACACCAAATGATATTGGAGATTTAAGAAGACACAACATTTCCATCAAATAGTTCTTGTACATTGGATCATTTTCTTATACGATGTCTATAATTTTTATGTGATAGATGAAAAATTCTCACTCAATGCTATATCACATCATATATTCTCTTATATATGTATCACTATATAAACCATTTCATTCAATCTTCATCGTTAGCCTAGTATTGGGCCTCAAATCCAATAATAGTCACACACACCACCCTCACACTTCCATTACACCTATCATATTGGACCTACTCTAACTGCCGTATTTTTTTAAATAAAACAATCCTTTATAGAAAGTACGAAAAAAATAATGAGCCCAAAAAACAATAGAGTGTTATTATTTAAATATAACTATGACAATAAATCCAATTACATACTTGATATTAATATCGATAACAATTTATGAAAATAATTATAATTTTTTTAAATAATATATTTTAAACAATAAATAAGTACCTAATTAACATCAAAATATTTTTAAATTTAAAAAAAAAATTCAATGAAAATGGATTTATTTTTAATATAGTTTATTGGACTTATAAATAATTTTATCAAATTTTTTATATTTTATTTTATAAAAATAACATGATTTTTTAATTCAGTAGGTGAAAATTGAAAGATGATAAAATTTGGCTGTTTTTCTCCAAATATTGACATTCTATTTAACAATGAAATACATCTTCTTCCATTCAAAACTATATTTTAATTTTAAGCATTTAAAAATTTTAATATTGATTTAAAATGGAATAAAATTAGAATGTTATTTTTTATATTATTATAAATCCAATTATTCTTATTGAAATCAATTTATTGTATAATTTAGTATAAAATAATTTTATACATATAAGATGTTTTTTCTAAAAAAACATTACTATTCACATATCACGTGTAATATTTTACATTTAATTCTTCCACTTATGTAATTTAATCATGAACAACTAATTCAATATTTAGAATTATGTTTTATAAATTTTTTTAGTACAAAATAAAAATGCTAATGTTGGAGTTGGTTCCTTAGAAACCAACTTATTTTTACTTTATGTTAAACCTGTACTACATAGATTAATATTAATTAACTCATTATCACATTAGGATTGTTCTTATGCATGATTTAGTATGTGATAATGTCCTAATAATTGTTTTCTCACTAAAAGGTCATAGCAGGCCCCTGCTATGATGAGAACCTGAAAGATCTATGACACTATTCTTGAATAAATTATCTATAGCCAGATGATTTAATTTGAAGGTTCAAAAATGATATAGGATATCAGGGGTGGTTACTAATGAATCTTTAAGGCACCTTCTCATTTATTTCGACCTTGGAAATATCTAGGAGGATATTATGGGAACAAGACCCACCAATAAGAAATCCACATTCATAAGTTTCAAGTGATGTTCCTATCATTGGACATGTGTATTGGATCTTAAACATTATGATTATTATTAATTGATATGATGACTCATTAACTTATATGTGTTGATGAAAACCATGATGACATATATTCTCATAGAGTAAGGATATGTTTGGTGTGTCACGAGTAATAAAACATTAATGTATAATGCGAGAAATTAATTTTCACTTATAGGGAAGTAGATATATTATGCCCTTTGATGTAAATGATATAGCCTAACTAAATCAATTTCCATGGAGTTATCTAGGAACATTCAATTGGAGGAATTCAAATAATAATAAATCGAGCACATGGACTAATGGCACATACATGAAGCCCTCTTGATTGGAGATATTGGGGGAAAGGGATTATATTACACGGTATGTGTTTGTATGAGGTAAAATGTCATTGTGACATCAACTTCTTTCTCTTGGGGGCCTAGAACCATTTCTAGATAGTAATCCTGGACTATAGGAAATCCAGTCAAATTCCAATGAGATAGTGTCCTAGAGGGTCGCACACCAACTGTATCCAGTGTCTCAGTTGAATAAATATTATTCCTAGTTGTTGTGTAATAAGTCTTCATGTATTCATATTCACATTTATTTTGTTACTAGTTATTTGAGATAATATATTAGGGACAAAATATTTATCTATAAGTGAATAATGAAGTTAGATTTATTTAACAAATAAGTAGTTATTATTCATGGATTAGTAAATATTTTAGGAGGATTGTAAGACCATGTTATGTTCTGGTATGAAATAATATTTAAGGTTATTTGGTAAAATAATATTTAAATGAAATTTTCATGTTAATCACATGTCATGGAAATAATAGCATTTATATTATAATTCGACATGGGATTTTAGACGGAATAAAAAATTATGTAACAACACATGTTTTAATTAATTATTATTACCAGGTGAATAAAATACTACATTATGTTATTATTCTCTAAAAATCCAAGGTGTCATTTTATCGGCTAACCAATGGTTGTGTGAACAACATTCTTAGAAATAAAATCTTGAGCCTAGAAAACTCTTACCTCTATAATAACACTCTCGAGAATGAAAGAGATCCTCCTATAATGGATTTAGGAAAATGCTTTGGATGAGATTATAAAGGTGATTGAAGGAAGACATCGCAAGCGTAATGATATTCCACACTAGCACCTAAATAATACTTCGATGATGATCGAAGATATGTGGAGGATGTGTGAATCAATGCTATATAAATCATATAGTGATAGTGTACATCAAAAAAAATCTACACCATATACCCATGGGAGAACACATCAACAACGAATGGATCACCTTGGAGGTAATTCAATAATTTAATTAAATTAAATATAAAAAAAATATGTCGATCCCCTCTTCTCAGTTTTGGGTTCAATCGTCTATCTTTTTTCTTTTATTCAATTCCATGGATACTACAAGTTCTCTTCATATTTATCTAATTTTAATCATTGGTCATTGAAATTTGAAATTATGGGTACATTCCCATGCCGAACATACACTGTACCCAGAACCTTCATGTGTTATCATAGAGGTCATATTTTCAGTTATAATTACTAAAATAATTTGTTAATTATTTACACTTTAATAACATAGTTGGTCAATTAATTTTTCATCACTTTTTAATCTAAATTTTGAGATATATTATTCCACTATTGTTTCACAAATATTTAACAAAAATGAATAACTTTTGGATTAAACTTACATAGACTATCTCATCCGGAGGCACTGATGATTCTGTCTAAGTAACATGATAGTACACATCATGTATTTGTAATTACACACTGTATAATCAGTATCACACCCCATGTAATCTAGACTACACAACATGTATTTGTGTTCAATGTGACTGAATTAATTTAGATATCACTCAATCCATGTTCATTAATGACAGGTGATGTAGTTAATTATTACAGCATGTGTTGACCAAGAAATACATTCACATGGTTAGTCAGACTACATTTTGTGTGGACCACTGGACACGGCATGTTTTCCCTTTAGGACAGGGTCATGTCATGTACCCAATACATGTCTTTAACAGTAGGTAACTGTGTAACACAAAGTCTACAAAGAGTGTGTCCCACTAGACACATCGTTTACTCTAAATATTTTTTATGTACACCTCACACAATTTCACGAGGCGTGTACTTAGAATAGACGATAAGGAGGGTACATTTTGTGCACTCAGATCTTCACATTATGTACTATTTGCATATTGTGAATATTTAAAAATAAATTATTATATAATGTAACCCTTGAGACATGTACCTTCATGTGGTCATAAAGCCGGGACACAACATGTGATAGATGTTTGATATATATATATATATATATATATATTTTTAATTAACATCTACGTAATGTTCAAAGAACATCAGATCATGTATGAGTTGAATTACAATTATAATTATTTATGCACGCTACATGTTATATAGAATATGTTGTATACAAGTATAAATACATGTTGGTTTTTTATGGGTGTTCACCAGGGTTCCTCCATGATACAGGTTATGTAAAAAATTATGGATAAGAATCTCAAGGAAATTCAGAAAATTATTAAGATAAAAAAGGAATGATTAATTAAAGATAATTATTAATAAACTAGAAAATAATTTATTTTAATAATAAGGTCTAAAAAATTAAACTATTGTTTTATTAAATTCATAATTCATTGCATGTATATTGGTGATCATGATCTTTACTAGACCTTTGTATGTGATTGATTCCATTTTTAATTTATTTATTTAAATCAAATTATTGGCATGTGTTCCTTCTCCTCATAAATATATAGTGTATGTATTCCCATGATTTCTTTTATATAACACCCATTTTAACCCTCCCCTTCATGTGAGTTAAATGCATATGTAATGGACGGAGCTCCAATGATAGTGGAGGCAGTTTAAATTAGGAGCCTAGGAAAAACCAATCCAAGGAGAAAGAAAGGTGGACAGTTTGAATGATTTACATGAAATTTACTACTTCAAGGTGTTTTAACCCTAGGTCAGGGTAATTTTATAAACTTCATGATAAACTAAGCAATATTAATTATCATGATCATACCCTTTATTTATTTATTTTCAGTATAATGGTTATTCATTAAGGATGTTTGACATGATCACATAATTATTTAACTAACAAGCATACAATATGGAACTAAAATAAAATGGATTATTCATGAATATTATCTATACAAGGTTAATATTTTTAGTATACACCATTTTTGTTTAACAATCACATGAAAAGTTAATAATATGAATTTTATACATAAAGGATTATATCCATAATTTAAATATTATATTGGTATATCCTTCCATTACATCAGTTAGAATCAAACCATTCTTCAAAGTGCATGAACAACCGTAGTTAGGGTGTCGTCAATTATTGGGGAATGCTAATTTTATGTTTTGGGTTGAATATATTTTAGTGATACTGAGAGGAAAAGGTTGAAGAAATCTAAAATTAATGATTTTAGGATTGTGGAGTCCACTCAATAGATCAAGGAGCTGTGAGTTAATGTAGTTGGCATTGGGAATGCCAACCTAAAACCATTCATGATTCTTGACCAACCATAGTCATGTTATTGTGAAGGTAAATAAGGATCCTTCCTGAAATAATCAATGAAATAAGATATTCTGATGCTTATGGTGATGGATAATGTCTTATAAGAAAATAGTGGGAGAATAATAAATATTAATTTATTTATTGTCTAAATTTATCATGATAAAGTACTAACAATCAGTACATATTATTTTTTAGAAATAGAAATCAAAATTACATCAAACATATCGTTGTGATCTAAAAATGGAAAGGAAAACCTTATCACTAACACTAATTTCCATAAGTGGGAATGGAACCTTCAGGTTATTCTTTTCCATGAGGGGAACATTTATGTTCAGGAAGAGACTTTACCAATTTCACCTGGAAATGAGGTGGGTGATGAGGAACACTCTATGTTTGAGAAAAACTTGAATGACAAAACAAATGTTTAGTACAACATTATATAATCCATGAATAATGAGATCATTAAGCAATATGAGTAAATGAATTCTTATAACATGATTTATAGCCTTCGAGATCCCTATCAAGAGAAGGTGAGACAAGAGAGGTATGATATCTCAAAAACATTGGTCACTACTATGCATAGAGAGTATATAAAAAATAAACCACATATAGTCATTATTAGTGGACACATTGATCATCTGGAAATCCTAGGGATTAATTTACAAGTTGAGTTTCATACATATATCATATTATCATCACTTTCCAAGGCCTTTTCAGGTTTTGTTATGAATTATGATATGAGAAAAAATGAATATAGATTATCAATCCATCTGACCCTATTTTTCCAAGTGGATAATGTCATGGGGCCTGATAAATCCACATTCCATATGGTGAATAGGAAGATGAAGTAAAATGAAAAGGCGTTATGTTTTATAAAGATTCTAAATATCCCGAGCAATGTCTGACCACGTAGAAGAAGATCCAAAGGCAGGGCAAGGAAAAGGAGTCGGTATGCGTTTTGTGTGCCCAGTCAGGACACCAGAAGAGGAACTACACCTACAGGCAATGGGGAGCAGAAGTTACATTCATTATCGAGTGAAATCATTCCATTTTAACACATTTGGTATTAGATATATCTTTTGGGGATCACATCTGTATTCAAATGCAGGAACCATGTATATTATTAAAAAAAATCATAGGAGAGGTGGATCTGTGAGTTTCCATAAGTGCAAGGATGGATTCTCTTGATAATGGGGACTACCACCTCACATTGTCGATCATAATGAATTTGGTTTAAAATGGATATTAATATGTACCTACTGTTTTAAATAACATAATTCTTGTATCGATTTTAGATACAGATGGGTTTTTTTAATGTTCATAAATAAATGTGGTTACTTTTATAAGGACAACATATGTTATGATATTATGAATTTAAATAATGGTATATATTTATTATATAATTAGATCTAAGGTTTCTAAATTGATAATTAACCATGTTCACATGATTTATACAACACATAGGTGTGACATCGCCACATTGGTCATGTAAATGAGAATCAATTGACCATAAACTATCATTATGGTTATTTAGAATATTATAAACTAAAACCACTAGATAAATGTCACCGTTGTTTGAAATGGAAAATTACCAAACCACCATATGGTGGAAACATTGAAAGGTCTGGAGAGCTTCTAGGATTGGTACACATTGATGTGTGTGGACCATTTCTAGAAGAATCTAGAGGTGGATAGTCTTAATTCATAACATTTACTGTTTAATTCAGTAGATATTTATATATTTACAAAATGAGGTATAAGTTAGAGTCCCTTGAAAAGTTTTGGGAATTCAAGAATTAATTAGAGAATCAGCTTGGTAAGATGGTAAAGAATCTTCGATCGGATCGAGGTGGACAATATCTTGAACAAGATTTCCTTTAAATTTTACAGGATTCTAAGATTCAATGTCAAATAACATCATATTATACACAATATTGGAATGATGTTTTTAAAAGGAGGAACCCTACCATATTTGACATCGTAAGTCCAATGATGAGTCATGTAGATCTTATATTATTTTATTGGTGATAGTCATTGAAAAATGTGGAATAAAAAATAAAGAAAGTATCAGTTAAGTTGGGAAATGGGATTCCCTCAGAGATATTGAGTGGAAAGAAACCCACTTTGTAGTATACATGTGTATGGGGATGTGATGTATTTTCTACGGCATTCTCAGAAAACAAACTATCACCATGGTGAACAATGTTTATATTTATAGGTTATCCTGAGGAAGCCAAGGGATACTACCAATACAGTCCCTTTGTATAAGAGTGTGATTGTTTCTAAAAATTATATCATTCTTAATAGTCGGAACATCCTCAAAAAGGATAATGGGTGGTAGATTGATTTTGATGAAGTTGATGCTCAAGAAACAAAATACTTAGTATAGGAACAAGATCATTAGGTCCCTGTGGAAGAATTAATTCTTAAAACACTAATATTGTGCATGAGTATAAAATAGGTAATGGAACAAGAGATATATGGTTTCCTAATCATTGAGCATAGTGAAACATTATTTTTGAACAATGATGAATCTTTATACTACACGGAAGCTATAGAGAGATCATAAGTTGCATGATCGGTAGAAGTTAAGAATTCTGAGATGGATTCCATGTATCAGAACCAACTCTATGTTCTGGTCTATGCGCTAGTTGATGGAAATATTTTTGGGTGTAAATGAGTATTCAAGATGAAACTAGACATGGAAGGTCCAATTAGTACCTATAAATCGATTCTGGTGGATAATGGTTTTAAACATCATCAAGGAATTAAATATGATGAACCTTCTCAACAGTTTCCATGTTTATGTCTATAAAAGTAATAATTTCCATAAAAAATTTCCAGGACTATGATATTTGGTATATGGAAGTCAAAACTACATTCCATAATGGGAACCTTTAGTATGATGTCTACATGACACAACAAGAAGGGTTTGGGACACCAGATGATTCTAAATGGGTATGTAATTTGCAGTGATCCATTTAAGGATTAAATAAAGCATTCAATTCATGGAATATTTTATTGGATGAAGCCATTAGAGAATTTTTTTTCATTATGAATGAGTGTGGGTGATATGTTTAAAATAGGTTTAATGGGAATTTTTTCATTATCCTAGTAGTTTATTTTGACATCATATTTCTTGTTAGAAACAAAATACCTATCGTGATGTCCTTAATAGATTAGTTGAACAAGTGATTCTCTGTTATGGACATTAGTGAAGAAATATACATTCTAGGGATCAAAATATTTCATGAGAGTTCCAAGAGGATTATTGGAATAATTCCTTGTATGTAAATTTACTAGATAATACATAGATTTAGTATGGAAGAATTCAAAAAGTGGATCTGATCCTGTGTCATATGGTATACATCATTACATGATAATGTGTCCCAATACAAAACATGAGAAACAGAGGACGAGTAATATTCCATACAATTATGTTATATGATCTATTTTTATGCCATGTAATGTACCAGAATTGATGTTTATAATGCACTATGAAAGGTATGGTTATATCAATCAGATCTGGGAGAATAATTTTCGACTACTACCAAGACTATCCTTACGTATCTGAGAAGAACAGAGGATATAATCTTTGTTTATGGAGAAGAATAGGAGCTTGTCGTCAGAGATTATACTGATTCTGGTTTTTTGATAGATCAGAATGATCTGAGGTCACAATCAGGATATGTTTTCTGCCTCAACGGAGGATTTGTGAGCTGGAACAGTTCAATGCATCCCATTTTCACTAATCCAACAGTGGAGTCTGAATATATAGCCACTTATGATGAAGCCGAGGAAGCCATTTGGATTCTAAACATTGTAAAGAAGCTTTATGTGGTACATAAAATTATGGATTTCATTGCACTTTATTGTGACTATATTGTTGTAGGGGCTCTTTCAAAGGAGCCAACGTCACATCAACAGAAAAAGAACATATTCTGAAAGCATAACATAATAAGGGATTTATATAAAAGTAGTAATGTTACATTGAGAAGACTATCTATGTAAGAGAATGTGGTGGACCCTTTTACTAATGGCCTATCTCAGCAGAGGAATTAATATCATGTGAGAGATATTGGACTAATCGTTGTTAGTATTTTTGTCTAGTACAAGTGGGAGTCTATCAGAGATAGTGTCATAGAACCAACTTTTTTTACTTTATTATAAATTTTATTGATTGGATTAATATTAATTAACTCATTATCAGGTCATGATTATTCTTATGTGTGACATAATATGTGATAATTTCATAAGAATAGTTGTCTCACTAAATGATCATAGTGGATCCCTGCTAGGATAAGAACCCAAATGTGCCTTGATGCTATTCTTGAATATATGTTCTATGGCCAGATCATATCATTTATTGGGAATCAAATTATACAATCTACTAGGGGTGACTCATGAGACTTTGAGGCACCTTCTCAAGGTGTAAAAATTTGGCAGTATCCAGGAGGATATTATAAGAACAAGACCAGTCAATAGGAAATCCACATTCATAAGTTTCATTGGATGTTCCTTTCTGCAGATGGGTTTATTGGTCCTTATATATTATAATTATTATTAATAGGTATTGTGACTCACTCATATAGATTTATTGACAAAACAATGATGAATGATGATTTCAATCACGTCAGATATGTTGGGTGTGTCACGAGTAATATTGTAATAATGAATAATGTGGAAAAAGATTTGTTACTTATACAGAGGTAGATATTATATGCCCTTTCATATAAATGGTATAGCCTAACTAACTCCTGGGTAATTTTGTGCTCTAGGAAATTTCAATTTCCAAAAGTCAATGAATAAAAAATCAAGCATATGGGTTGATGGAACGTGCTTGAAAGCTGTATGATTGGTGATATTTGGAAAAATAATTTACATTACACTATAATCCATCGTATGATGTAACATGTTATTTCAAGATAAAATTATTTCACTTCGGTTTCATGACCTATTATTTGACAGTAGTCTTGTACATTACGCAAGCCTACCTAATGCCAACACAGAAGAGGCATATAGGTTCACCCACAAAGTGTATCCAATATCATAATTAAAAAATTTATTATTTAATATGTTGAATAAATATTTTTCCTAGTTGTGGTTTAATAATTATTAAAGTATATATTATCACATTTATATCATTGAAAGTTATTTGAGAGAACATATTGAAAATACAATATTCATTTATCAAAGAATAATGTAGTTATATTTATTTAATAAATAAATAGTAATTATTCAAGGCCCCATAAATATTGTGGAGGATTGGAGGACCATATTATGGGACTGGTGGGAAATAATAATAAATTTCATTTGGTAAAATTATATTTAAATATAATATTAAAGCTAAGAAATCATCATGGAAATAATATCATTTCTATTATTATTGGACATAGGGTTTCACATGGAATAATAAAATAAGTATCAACACTTCTTTTAATAATATATTATTTCCTAGTGAATTAAATTACCAATTTTGTTATGAACCACCAATTATCCAAGGGGTAATTCCATCAGCAGACCAATTTCTGTGTGCACAACAACCATAGAGAAAGGATCTCAACCCTAGAGAAGTCTTCCTTCTCCAAGAACACTCTCAAGAACGAGAGCGATCCTCCTCCACTTGATCTAGGATAACACATTGGATTTGATTCTCAAGGTGATCGAAGGAGGACATCACCGGCTAAAGGATTTCCCATGCTAGAACCTAGAGAATGCTTGAGCGACATCCATAGATTCATGGAGCACATATGGATCACAAATAGGTAAATCCAATACTTGGATTCTTCATCACAATGAATCCACAATTCGGACCCATGGTTAAATGCATCAACAAAGAATGAATCACCTTGGAGATAATTCTTTAATTACATAAAATTAATTATAAAAAATTTTGATCCCCTATTCTAGGTTATAGGTTCTATCATTGGTCTTTTATCTGGTATTCTATTACGTGGATACTGGTATTTATTATCATATTGATCCCGAATTAATCATCAATCATGGAAAATTTTGAGGGTGGGTACATTCCCATTCTGCACTTATTCTACACCCGGAACCATGAATTAATAGTTTCCTTTATCCAATTAGATGTGTAGATTTCATCTATTTGTGTCAATGTATGAAATATATGACAACCTAGTTCCATATTTCATTGATTTTTATATCTATAATCTGTAATTTAAATGTACTAATAAAAGTTCAATTTAATTCTATTAAAAACATAATAATTTATTGATAGAGATAAAAAAAATTAATATTAGTTCTAAATTGTAATTTTTTTAAAAATAATTGTAAATTATCAAAGAAATGAATTTAATATTTGTAAATGAAATATTTACCATAAATGCATATGCAACACTGAAAAATACATATTAAAATAATGAAAAATAAAATAGTTTATTTTTTAAAAAATAAAAGTATTATAATTTCAAAAAAAATTTGTGTATATTAATTTTTATAAATAAATAAAAAAAATTTTTAATGTTTTAAATTATTGGATTCAAATTCTATTACAATCGTGTTTTTTCAAATCCAAATCAAATGTATTGTTCCAAAAATATAATTAATGGTATTGAATAGTAATGAATATGTTATAAAATTGTTTAAAATGCCTTAAAATATAATATTAATATATATGATTGATATTTGGGTGAAAATATCAACGATGTACTATCTGTTGGTCAAAAATCCATTTATAGTAACGATCCTTACCTGTAACATGATTTTTTTTGTTAAAATGGTAATATTTAAAAAGGGTTAATGTGGATTAAAAAATATATAATTTTAAGATCCTAATATAATCATGTAAAAAATTAATTACATGAGAGTATTTATAATATTAATTCTCTTATCTTACAATAATACCTATTTTCATACTATAGTACCCGAAAAGCAATAAATTTTAAATTTATATTTTGTGAAATTGAAAAAGTGCCACTACCCTCACTTATAAAAGGGAAACTTATATTTACTTTACTTTACATATTAAAATTAATTTTTTTTAGAAAATACATATAAAAGTTATTTCCCAGCATACCATACCATGTAATCATGGACTTTTTTAATTAGAAAACCTAGCTACAAATTCTTTTGGTGTAAACCTGAAGAGGTTGTCCAAAAAAGAGATTTCATTCTTAAATGATAATTTTTTATTATTTCATTTTCAACATCATAAATATAATATAAAACTATGGTGATATATGAAAATTGGAATCTACAATATTGTGATATTTTATTATGTTTATTTCAGAATCAACATGAATCTCAACATAAAAAAATGGAAACAAAATAATTATTCATCATTATGGAGGAATACCTCCTTGAGAACAGATATAATTCATTTTCATCATTAAATCTCATGAATTTTAATTATTATTAATTTAATTTGGATATATTATATTAATAAAATATTTAATATTATGAATTGATAATATACCATCTATTTTCGTACCATTCAATCAAATGAAAAATGATAATTTTGTTCATTCGTACAAGAGGAATACCACATCCATGAAGCGAAGTGATTCGCTTGACATAACCATATCTCATAGAGGAATTATATAGGTAAATTTATCTAAACAAAATTATATTTAAATATAATTAAAATTAGTAAAATATAAGATATTATTTACCTTATTTCTATCATGATCGTTGAAAAATAGAAACTCTACACATGAATATATATGGAATATTGTCTCCATGAATGTAACTATTTTTTTCCCATAAAAATTAAACGTTTTTGGGTTAAAAATTGTAATTGAAATATAAAAATGTTAATAATTCTATTATTATTATTTTAGATATTTATAAAAAATTACATCTTTTACAATTTTCAACCCACTGATGTCATTTTAGACATATGAATCGAATATATTCAAAACATATGATATAAACATAATGGATTAAGTAATTATATATAACCTGGTAAAAAATAGAATAGATGGAATATTAAACCTGAAAAGGGATCTTAAGAAACTAAAATTAAACATATGTTTATTAATCTCCAACATAAACAATGTATGTTATGACTTGGACCCAGGGTAAGGGATTTCAACAAAAATTTCCATCATTGAGGAATATTTTCTTTTTTATGCACCAATACTCTTTTATTTGGTTTATATAATTCCCCTTTTACATTAAATATATTCGATAAATTATATATCATGTTGTTTTAAATTATAATTGGAATGATTTGAAATAGGGTAATTTTCCATGAATATGACCATATGGGACGAGGTTTTGTAACTTGATTTTCTCTCATTGAATTATATGACTTCTTTGATGAATTTATTGTAATTATGTTTAAAATTCCATCTTATTTTATTATGTTGTATTGAAATAATAACACTAGGGATTTAAATTTTTACATGTAGCCAGTTATATGACAATTTTTCATTTCAAATATATGATATTTGAAATGAATTTTAATCTCCAATTATATTATTTGGAACATTTGTAATGTTATAGGATTATATTAATTTGTGAGGTTTATCGACTACCCGACTAAAATTTTATAACATAAATATTTTTAATTTATTATTATTTAATATTTTATTTTAAAATAGTTATTTTTTGGGGGTTATGATTCTAATTTTACTAGAGTGGAATGTTTTTTTTCACTACATCATAATTATTTGTGATCAATTATATTTATGTATACTCTAGGTGAATTGTATAATTTATAAATCTAAACACCAATATATATACTTTTTCTCATGATATATTTTGAAATGAAATTTTTCTTTTTAATATTCCACTCCTGAAGTACTCAGGATAAAAAACTATATATTATATAATAAAACTATCTTTTGTTTTCAACTTTTTCAAAAATATAATTTTTTGATGTACATATTTTACCTAAAAGGAATAAAAAAATGGTTTTAATGTTTTTATAATTATTTAATAAATTAATTTTTAACCATTTTTCGTTTTTTACAAAATTTATTATGTTTAATGTTCTTGTAATAATTGAAACACTATACTTTTGACTTTTTTCAGAAATGTGAAAGTAATATTTATTTCAACATAAAGGTATTGAATTTAATTTACCACCACAATGACCACTCATTGTTTGAAGTACAATTTTTATGTTTCCATGGTTTTCTTCAATCAAAATTCATTTCCTAATGTTCTTGATTTTTTAAATAATGATTTCTTAATGAAAAGGGTATTTTCCTCAAGAATGTTTTCAAATATATTCTTATAGTATCTCTATTAATCAACAATAACAAATCATATATTATTCACATCGACAATGTGGTTGTGTTACGATCCATATATTTTCCCATGGTTTTATGATCAGTTCGACTGGGGAAATATTAGTAGTCTTTATTCATTATTCATTAAAGTCAATTATTGAAAAGTCATGTTATTATGAAATAAATTTTCAATCAAATATAGTGAATGAATTTCACATTATGTTATATGTGGGGCTCAGAATTATATATTCCTTCAATGCTTCAGTAGATCTCAAGATAAAAAAATGTTGGCTACCCTTTTTTGATGGATTATTGTTGTATACATACACAATGTGTTAAAATATATTAGGAGAAGGCTATGATGGTCAGTTTCATATGTCTCAAATTGTACATTTCTTCATTATAATTTTTTTATTAATTTCAATGTGAGTGCATTGAATTATATACGTGTATATCATTTAGGTTCATGTGATTATTTTTTATGGAATAATTTTACCTTTATTGAATCATATAATTTTATTCATTAAGTTGATTAAATGGAATTTATTTTCATTTATTTTTCTTTCCATATTGATTGTTCTTAATTTACACATGATATCTACCCATTTACATAACCCATATGAGTATCTAATATCATTTTTATTTTATTTTATTTCCTCGATATGTGAAGAAGGGATCATTGAATTAGTTAAAGGATAAATAAGATATACATTCATTATGTGTTGTATTTTATGTTTTTAAATGTAAATTGACATTCAATAAATTATCTATTTTAGGAAATCTACAAAACTATTCATACCATCAATATATGATCACTTATATCTAATTAAAATTTAATTATGTGGATAGAATCTCTAGTCATCTAGAGTTGGGGTCGTTATTGTAAGTATTAGAAAAGGTTTAGTAGAAACCATGGAAAATATATTTTGGAAAATATAGTCACGTTATCAAAAAACTATGACAAACTTTTAGGATTACTTGTCATTATTTTATGGATATTATGTCCCATTAAATTTAATTATCTATCTTTATAAATAAATAATTCAACACAGTTATTCATCATTTCAATCATAATTATAACCTAAATAAAATATTCAATCAAAGGGGAAGTACAATTCACATAGAAATTTGTACGTATGAAATTAAGTATATTTCTTTAAAATTAAATAAACTCATGAAATGAAAGATAAATATATCATGTTTCATTGTAAAATTATCAATTAAATAATAAGGTAATAATTTTGAAACAAAAATATCACGTTTATGTATTGTAAAGATAAATTTATTATTAATAAAATAATATGTTCCCTTTTTTGAATCCTATAAATTAAATTTAATGATATTTCCAACAATTTTTTTAAGATTCTAAAAATAATTTAAAATTTAGATTTTGAAATTTATATAAGCATGGGAGGATTTATGAAATTATGAATTTAGTTTATGGGTTCTATAAGCAATATCTTTTGATGCATGCAATAATGAGATTACAAAATCCATCATATACAATTGAAAAATATTCTTTATATATGACTGTTATAACCTAATCAAGGGGTTGGTTGATATGAATATGAATAACTAAATAATGAAATATATGTCTATATAATTTCCTTATAAAAATAAAAAATTAAATAAAAATTTTACATCAATATAATTGTTATAACAAGGGAATGCATAATACTATGTTACTTTTATGATATAAGAATAAATCCTCAATATAAGTTGTCTTTAGATGCTTTATGTGTGAATATTTACACATAATTTTTTAAATTTGATGAAATTATATTTAAAAAAATAAAATTTCTTTTTTTTAAATTATTATGTAAAATTTCTCTTAGTGTTATGGTTTGTGATTCTAATGAAATTGTTAATATTTGGGTGTATATTGAAAAATACATATTATATTGAATATTTCACTTTTATGAAATTTTAATAATAAAATAACAATATGAACATATAAAAAACATTTTTTTTTTTAAATAATTTTTTTTAAAAAAATATTTTTTAAAAACAGGCTAGGTTAAAAAAAATTTCGAAAATACGCCACAAAGGCGGCATCATAGATGCCGCCTTTCCCATAAAATAGAAAAAAAAATTCTTGAATTTCTTTTTTTTTTTTTGTTTTGTTTATATATATATATATATATAAACAAAACAAAACAAAAAAACACAAAAATAAAATTTTCCGCAGAATTTATCCGCTATTTAAAATCCAGCAATACTGTCATTACAGCAATCTAGATTCTGACAGAAGCTCTCACCCAGGGCTCCTTTTTATAAGAGAGCTTACCCTGGAAATCATTCTTCATTTCGGATGTGGGATTCTGGTTCTCTATTTCCTGCACAGAACATTCTGCATTTCCGATGTGGGATTCTGTTTCAAGTACGTGACTTTGAAAGACAATAAAATATAAACTATAAGGCCAATATAATTGAAACTTAAAACATGGATTAAACATATTAAAAATAGTTGAAAACAAAAAAAATCATAAAAAATGATGATAAAAAATAATTTATAAGCTTTCAAAACCACTTACATTAAACATAAGAAGTTTCAAGTACGTGATTTTGAATGCTTATAAAATATAAAGTATATGAGCAATAAAAATGAATATTAATACATGAATTAAACATAAAACAAATATTTGAAAATAAAAATCATTTTGTAAAAATATTGATGAAATATAATTTATAAGCTTTCAAAACGACCAACATGAAACTAAAAAATGATTCAAGCACGTGATTTGAAAGCGTATAAAATATAAACTATAAAACCGATATAAATGAAACATAAAACACGGATTAAACATATAAAAAATAGTCGAAAATAAAAAGAATTTCGTAAAAAATGTTCATGAAAAGAAATTTTTAAGCTTTCAAAACCACTTACTTGAAACTTAAAATGATTAAAGTATGCAGTTTTGAAAGACTAAAATATAAACTATAAGACCGATATAATTTAAAGTTAAAAAATGGATTAAACATATAATAATTTATTTAACTATTAAATTAATATTAATAATAATTAATTATATATTATTTAATTAGAAATATAATTATTCATTATAATTATTCATTAGTAATTATTAAAAATTATTTTATAATAAATAAGTAGTTAATTAGTAATATATTTATTCATTATAATTATTCATTATAACTATTAATTATTATTTATTATTTATATAATACATAATTAGTAATATAATGATTAATTATATAATTATTAACTATATAATAAATAATTATTTAATTAGTAATATCATTATTAATTATATAATAATTAATTAGTTAATTATAAATAAGATAAATAATTATAATAAGTAATTATAATTATTAATTAGTAATTATTAATAGATAATTATGTAAAAATTAATTAGTTAATTAATAATATTATTATTAATTATATAATAATTAATTAGTAAATTTGTAATATGATTTTTAATTATAATTATTCATTATAATAATTAATTAGTAAATTTGTAATATGATTTTTAATTATAATTATTCATTATAATTATTAATTAGTAATTAATAATAATTAATTATATTAAAATTAGTTAGTTAATTTGTAATATTATTATTAATTATATAATAATAAATTACTGAAATAGTAATATAATTTTTAATTACATTTATTCATTATAATTATTAATTAGTAATTAGTAATTAGTAATTATTAATTATTAATTAGTTAATTAGTAATATAAATATTAATTACAATTAGTCATTATAATTATTAATTAATAATTATTAATAACTAATTATATAATAGTGAGTTAGTTCCTTAGTTATATAATTACTAATTATATAACAATTAATTAGTAAATTAGTATTATAATTTGTAATTTCATTTATTCATTATAATTTTTAATTATTAATTAGTAATTATTAATAATTAAATATGTCATAATTAATTAGTTAATTAGTAATATTATCATTAATTAAATAATATTTAATTAGTAATATAATTATTACATATACAATAAATATTTAGTTAATTAGAAACACAATTAATAATTATAACTAATTAATTAGTAATTAGTAATTATTAATTATTAATTATTAATTATTAATTAGTTAATTATTAATATAAATATTTATTATAATTATTCAATATAATTATTAATTAGTAATTAATAATTATTAATAAGTAATTACTAATTATTAATTAGTTAATTAGTACTATAAATATTAATAATAACTATTCATTAAATTATTAATTATTAATTATTACTCATTAATTATTACTTATATAATAATTAATTAGTTAATTATTAATATAACTATTAATTATATAATAATTAATTAGTTAATTAGTAATATAATTATAATCTTTCAAAGTCACGTACTTGAAACATTTTTATGTTTCATGTAGGCGGTTTTGAAAGCTTATAAATTATTTTTCATTAACATTTTTTTGGAAATTTCTTTTGTTTTCAACTATTTCTTATATGTTTAATCAATGTTTAACGTGCCATTAATATTGGTCTTCTATTTTATGTTTTATGGTCTTTCCAATTCAAACTCTTGAAAAATTTTAAGTTTCAAGTATGCGGTTTTGAAAGCTTATAAATTACTTTCCATCAACATTTTTTGGAAATTTCTTTTGTTTTCAACTATTTATTATATGTTTAATCAATTTTTTAAGTTTAAATTATATTCGGTTTATAGTTTAAATTTTATAGTCTTTCAAATTCACGTATTTGAAACATTTTTAAGTTTCAAGTAGGTGGTTTTGAAAGGTTATAGATTATTTTTCATCAACATTTTTGAGGAAATTTTTTTTGTTTTCAACTATTTACTATATATTTAATCAATATTTAAAACTTCATTTATATTGGCCTTATAGTTTATATTTTATTCTATTTCAAAGTCACGTACTTGAAACAGAATCCCACATCGGAAATGCAGAATGTACTGCATAGTAAAGGTAGAACCTGAATCCCACATCGAAAATGCAGAATGATTTTCAGGGCAAACCCTCTTATAAAAGGGAGGCCTGGGTAAGAGTTTCTGTCAGAATCTAGACTGTTGTAATGGCTGTAGCACTAGATCATTAATAGTAGAGAAATTCTGCTAAAATTTTTTGTTTTGTTTATATATATATATATATATATATATAAACAAAACAAAACAAAAAATATAAATATAAATTTTTAAAAAAATATATTTTTTTAGGAGAAAGGCGGCATCCGCGATGCCGCCTTTCACCCGCAGCGCAAAGGCGGCATCGCTGATGCCGCCTTGCCCCCGAAATGCAAAGGCGGCATCCGGGATGCCGCCTTTGAGGTGCATTTTTAAAATTGTTTTTACCAGAAGTGTTTTCTGAAAAATATTTTTTTTTTAAACTTAAAAAAAAATTCCAAAAAAAATCTATATAGAACAAATATATATTTAATAATTACAATAATTCATAAAAAAAAATATTTTTTGGTTAGTAGTAAAAGAAGATTTGCATTCACCTCACATAATTAGTTATTTGTAAGGTTTCATTATGTTTTGTTTGGTTTATAATTAGAAATCATTCTCCATTAATTTTAGATAAATAAATTACATCAATTTAACATTAAATTATAATCTATTTTATTGAAAACTAAATAAAATTCTTAAAAGAAACATTTTTATAATGATGGTATTCAATTTTCTTAACAAACATAAATTTAATGTTTATTTCGACGCGTCAAAAAATTTTATCCTAAAAATGCATTTCATATTTTGAATCATTTTGTAGAAATTTAATAATTATTTGACATTTATTTTTTTATAATGAATAGTTAAAATATGAAAAAAAAATCATGTTTATGAACAATATAGGTTTATCGAGTGTTAAACCAGGAGACGAGGATAAAGATGCCACTTACATTTCAAGAGCATATTGGTTGATGATATTACTAAATTATTTTTTCATACTATTGATTCATTTTCAATTTTTTCAAATTTTGTAAGATGATAAAAATATATTATTTAAATATTATATGTAATTCCAGGTGTTTATCTTCCATCACATAAATATGATCACCTCCTCTTCTCCATTATTAACAATAATTGAGCTATTTATCTAAGTAAAACCACACAAAAAACACATCCTTTATTTATTACTCTCATTTGAAGTAATAAATTATTATTCTAAGACAATCATTCAAAGGATTAACATTTATTCCAAAGTAGTTCTCAAAACTATGAGTTAATGTCCTTTATTAAATCTTTCAAAGTTATTTTATTCACTTACTAACAAAAAATCTATTTTATTTGACCTATTATAAATACATAAATATCATGAATATATATATATCTATGTTATTATGTTTATATGAAAAAATTATTTCACCTCATTTCCATCTATAATGAATTTTCCCTGGTCAAACTAATTCAACAGCTGAAGTGGTATGAGAAATGTTTGTGAATAAAAAAAAATAGTAAAGTCTCTTGAATACCAAATAATGAATTCAAATAGTACATTATAATGTTAAATAAAAATAAAAACACCCTTGACATATAAAATTAGCCCCTAAAGAGATAAAATAAAATGTAGAATAAGACTAGTCATATAAAATGTCCCCATATGACCATCTGTGCCCACCACTCAGTACCACTATGAAGGAGATGAAAACAAAGAGAATACATGAATTATTGGAAGCCCTTCCCATAATACATATCTTGAAAAAATAAATTTTTCAATAACAGATGTAAAAATTAGCATTTTGAACATAAAACATGGTAGGACATAACCAATGAATCATATAATCTCTAATACCATGATAATGACAGCTCTATCTTTAAAACAAGAAATGTTTATAAATAATTTCATAGGGGAAATCAATTTTAACTAAATCCATTGGTCTTCAAAAAAATATACTCACTCACATATATTTAATATTCTAGGAAAACCAAAGAATGCATGTTGGAAAAAGTGATACCATCCATGTAACATCATAAAATATTCATCTATGCAACCGACCGTGAAATATTCCTCCATGTGTTATCCAAGAACAAAATATGATATATGATATAGGAAATGTTAATATGAACTATAAGGCCCTGGCCTTTAACCTTACTTAATATTGAATTAAATAAATAATTCGCATTGAGAATCTTTTCAGGTTTAGAGTTTTAGAAAATTAGGACAAAACTATTATATCTCAAAATATTACAAAGTAGACACATCAACTAATTTTACATAGAATAAAAACTCTTAAAAAGAAACATGTCTAGTTCTATGTTTTATATAGAATGACGTTACCTTGATCCCATCCTTGAACCTATTCCACAGTTAGTCCTGTGAAAGACATTTCAAACAAACATGCGGTGAGCATAAAAATCTCAGTACGGGATACACAAAGAATGAAAGCTGTTAGTTTATCAAAACAAGTAAACCATTTATACATTATCAAAATAATAATTTTCACCTTTATGAAGTAGTAAAAACTCTTCACTGAATAAAATATCATTACTTACCCTTTTGTAACCAAAAGATTACCATAAAACCCATATAAAGATCACATAACATATAAAGGTAACATGCGACATAAACATACCTAAATGGAATAACCATACTGTCGACTTCCACACATATCACATAATGGAATAGCTATACAGCCGACATCCATACCCAATACATTGGAGGTTATAATGTAACCACCCATCTTGGTATTCACAGCACCACCCGTCATATGGTTTATCACGTAACCACCCGGGAAATGTCCAAGTACCATTATAAAAACATAAAACATAAAAAAAAAATAATGGAAAGAAAAAATTTCCACACTTTGATCACAATATATCACAAAAATATATTGACATAAAAATTCAATTATAAAAACCATTTTCAATATCAATATTCATAAAATATTATATGTTATTTATTTCATTTTAAAAACATTACGGCTTGTTGAGGAAGCCAAAGACCAAATAATACTCGCGGCGGCAGAAAAGGTCGTTGTCACTACGTACGTTAAAAGAAACATAATTTTTTGTCAATTAGTAAAACGCTTCGTAGAAAAAGATTCATTTTTTATAAAAGTAAAATCCAAAGGGGTTTATACACCATATATAAGAAATCCTTGAATTAGAACAAAATATGCCTCAATGAAAGGAGATTGAGACAAAGTCCCTTACCTCGGGTCCGACTTGACTCGATCGTTCTTTGACGACCTCAATAATAAACTTGAGTTAATTTATACTTTCTTAAGAACCTTCTTCAAGTTCATTATTACTTTAATATCACTTATTACCATGTTATAAACATTGTTTAATCATTTAAGTTAATAATGTTTGTTTTGTTGATATTTGGTTCTTAAGTCGAAAGTGGACTCTTTACAATTACATGTTGTTCATGAGGTCAAAGGTTCATTATATCCAGAATGATATTCATTATTTGGATATCATATATATCATATATATTCATCGTATAAATGTATTTATAATATTAAATAATAATTTATAGTTAAGAAATGAAATGCACTTTTAATGGAGATGGTAAGCCGTACGTACGCATGAACGCTTCTTTAATTTCTATGTCATATTAATGGAATTAAAAATGAATGAGAGGTATTTATATTTTAATTCCATAATTATATTCATCATTTATTTGAAACATACATCATATATAATAAATTTAAATCCATCCTTTATTTGTGCCACATATGGCATTAACGAATCAAATCACTTTGAGGGGGCGGTAGTCCGCATTTCCTAAATTGAAGATATCGTGTATACCCATAATGGAAGCCATAAAGGTGTGACATTTTTGAAAAATACATAAGCTTAAGGAAGACATAAAAATATTGTATATCATATATAAATATAGTGACATATTAATGCCCACCTTTGAAGGTGTTGGAAGAATATTGAACAATCATCGTTTCGTGAGGCAGAAATTCGCCATCCACAGAAACAATATGTTGTTTAACCATTAAATGTAGGTGTGTGTAAGTGTAGCTAGAATTATTCTTATAAAAACATCCTATTATATTGACGATACTGGTTTTGTTACAAAAGAAAAGAATAAAAAGTTTTTAGGGGGTTGGATAAGCAAAATAAAACAAAAGAACACAAGGGAAAACACTACCTTTAAATCTGGTAACACTTTTTGATTTGAGCTCGAAGGATTCCTTGGGAATACTTCTGCCCAAAGTGAGGCTTCTAGTTGTAAGAGATGGATTTGGAGAGACAATATTGGCAGGTTATGGCCGAGACAAAGGCTTTGGAAGTGTGGGTAAGGTGGTAGATGTGGGGGCCTTTTATAAGAGGAGAGGAGGGGCACTCTTGGAATGTAAAGAAATGTTACTTTATTCTAAAATGATTTTCGGATTTTAAATGTCCAAAATTGATATAATTATAGGATAAGGTTATCATGTTTCGAAATATACTCATAAAATAGGTCATTTACAAGTGTATTACATATATTTTACATTATCTTTTCATTTTATTTAAATCGATCATTGACGAGGTAATTGCTGCATCATCATGATGTCATAAATAATTTAATTTATATAATGTCTAAAAATTAAAAAAAATTATCATGATGTATAAAATCTTGTTATATTTATAATTAATATTTAATGTCAAAATTATTACTTGTATAACCCCATTTAAAAATTATATTAGAAAAACATATCATGTTTGTGACATTTTTATTTTAACTTCAAATAAAAAGTTATTAATGTCATCATCCTACCAATGTGGCACCATGGGGTCCCCAAGTTGACACATGGATTTTCATGGTCGGCCATGACACATAGAATAAGGTTAGGACATGTGTCTAGCTCATTTAATATTATTAAAACATTACTTTTACCTTAAACTACACTAATTACCCCTAATCGCGATTAATAAACATAAAAGTTACTATTCACCGAAAAAATATTTTAATCCCATTGAACCAAATTTTAATTCTTAATGACAACCGTGTATGTCGGATTTTTTTTGAAATTCAAAACATAGATATGGTAAAGTTTCATTTAAACGAAAAAATCAGTTTTTTAAGTACCACTTAGTGGTTTCACTATTCATCAAAAATTGATGTTTTTCAGAAAAATACCAAAACGTCACCCTAAGCTATATTTGATATTACAAATTCAAAAATGATTTATATTTTAAAAAATTCAAAATATATAAGTTACATTAATTAATTTAATAATTTATTCCCACTGTCATAGAAAATAGCGGGTTTTTATGAAACAATAAGTATCAATAGATTGAGATTAGTTTAAGTCCAATTTCAATGTGAAATTAATTCCAATGAAGACTATTGGATTTAATGGTAAAAATATATTCTAATTTAACTTTAAAACCAATTCAAAAGATAATCTAATAATATAAATAAATTAGATTAAAAATATGTTTTGAATTAAAATACAACATTTTTCACAATTCATTAAAAAATGAACTTTATCAGAAAAATACCAAAAAATCACACAAAATAAATTTTGATGTCCCTATTATAAAGAATAGTTTTATTTGGTCCAAAAGAATGTATAAGATTGAGCAAAACTATATATAAAGAGGGTTCTCCATCAAAAGGTGATAGTTCGACCTTTTAGTGAATATTAGAGTACCTATGACTAAAATTGAATTCTTTTCTTATTTTAAGACATTTTATTTTATTGGATAAATGTAAAAAAAATTAAAAAATTCATATATAATCATATTTTATTTATTTAGATTCATTTCCATCAATATAACGGCTACGTGATAACTACCATTTAAAATAATATTATTTTATTACTAGTGTGCAACGTAAGATTTCAAAGAAACTCTTTGTTGCGTATCGGGTACGCTATCGAACATAGAAACCCCTTTAAAGAAAAATTAATATTTAATTCACAAATATTAATAAATATGAAAATGTTTTATTCTTTATTTACCTGGGATGTTACATCCTTCCCCCCTTTTAGGAATTGCATCCTCACAATTTTATTCACTTATCAAAATATGTGGGGGTATTTATCCCTCATAGCATTTTCAGATTCCCATGTTGCCTCTTCAACCATATGGTTTTTGCACAAAACCTTTACCTGGTGAATTACCTTATTTCACAACACTTGCTCTCTTCAGTCATGAATCTGGACATGTTGTTCTTCATAAGAGAGATTTGCATCCAACTGAACTACCTCTGGGCTCAAAACATGAGATGAATCTGTAATATACTTTCTCAACATCGAAACACGAAAAAAATTGTGTAACTGAGATAAACACGGAGGTAATGCCACTCTGTATGCAACTGATCCAACTCTCTCCAAAGTTTTATATAGTCTAATGAAACTTGGACTCAGCTTTCCTTTCTTACGAAATCCCATCACACTTTTCCATGGTGAAACTTTGAGAAAAACATGATCACCTACCTCGAAAGATAGATCCTTCCTCCGGTTATCCGCGTAACTCTTCTGTCTTCTCTGAGCTATTCTCATGTGTTTCTGAATCAACTGAACCTTTTCTTGCCATCTCTTCTACCAATTCTGGTCCCATCAGCTTCGTTTCACCTACTTCATCCCAAAAAGCTGGATTTTGACACCGCTTCCCATATAATGCCTCAAATGGTGCCATCTGTATACTGGAATGAAAACTGTTATTATATTAAAATTCAACCAAATAATGATGTTGGTCCCAACTTCCATGATAATCCATATTGCAAGCTCGTAGCATATCCTCGAAGGTCTGAATTGTTCGATCTGACTGCCCATCTGATTGCGGATGAAAAGTTGTACTAAAATTTAATCTAATACCCAACGACTGCTGGAGGCCTTTCCAAAAGTTAGAAGTAAAATAGGGATAAAAATCAGATACAATGGAGAGGGGAACTCCATGCAACCTGACTATCACTTTAAGGTACAACCGATCAAGTTGATCTAGAGACAAAGTATCTCGAATAGGAAGGAAATGAGAAGATTTATCATGACTTTCCCTTTATCCCATCCTTGACCCTATTAAACAGTAAGTCCTGTGAAAAACATTTCAAAAAGACATGGGGTGAGCATAAAAATCTCAGTAAGGGATACACAAAGAATGAAAACTGTTAGTTTATCAGAACAACAACTAAACCTTGTATACATTATCAAAGTAATACTTTTCACCTTTATGAAGTATTAAAAACTCTTCACTGAATAAAATATCATTAATTATGCTTTTGTAACCAAAAGATTACCATAAAACCCATATAATGATTACATAACATATAAAGGTAACTTGGGACATAAACATACTTAAATGGAATAACCATACAGTCAACGTCCACACATATCACTTAATGGAATAGCCATACGACCGACTTCCATACCCAATGCATTGGAGGTTATAATGTAACCTCCCGTCCTGGTATTCAAGACACCACCCGTCATATGGTTTATCATGTAACCACCCGTTAATTGTCCAAGTACCATTATAAAAACATAAAACATAAAACAAATATAATGGAATGAAAACATTTCCAAACATTGATCAGAATATATCACATAAATATATTGACATAACAAATCCATTATAAAAACCATTTTCAATATCAAAGTAAATAAAAGAGTATATGGTATTTATTTCATTCTAAAAACATTATGGCTTGTTCAGGAAGCCAAAGACCAAATAAAACTCGCAGCGGCGGAAAAGGTCGTTGTCACTGCGTACTTTAAAAGGAACCTTTCTTTTTGTCGATTAGTAAAATACTTCGTAGAAAAATATTCCTTTTTTATAAAAGTAAGAGTAAAAGGGGATTATACACCATATAGGATAAATCCCTGTATTAGAACAATATATGCCTCAATGAAAGGAGATTGAAACAAAGTCCCTTACCACGGGTCCAACTTGACTCGATCCTTCTTTAACGTCCTGAATAATAAAATTGAGTTAATTTATACTTTCTTAAGAACCTTATTCAAGTTCATTATTACTTTTATATCACTTATTACCATGTTATAAACATTATTTAATCATTTATGTTAATAATGTTTGTTTTGTTGATATTTGGTTCTTAATTCGAAAGTGGACTCCTTACAATTACATGTTGTTCGTGTGGTCAATGAATCATTATATCCAGAATGATATTAATTATTTGGATATCATATATATCATATATATCCAGCAAATACATGTATTTATAATATTACATAATCATTTAGAGGTAAGAAATGAAATGCACCGTTCATGGAGACGGTAAGATGTACGTACGCATGAATGCTACTTTCATTTCGATGTCATATTAATGGAATTAAAACTAAATGATAGGTATGTATATTTTAATTCCAGAATTATATTCATCATTTAGATGTAACATAAATCATATATAATAACTTTAAATCCATCCTTTATACATCCCACATATGGCATTAATGAATCAAATCACTTTGTGGGGATGATAGTCCGCACTTCCTTAAATGAATATATCGTGTATACCCATAATGGAAGCCATAAGGGTGTGCCATAAATGAAAAATACAGATGATTAAAAAAGAAATAAACATATTATATATAATATATAAATATAGTGACATCTTAATGGAAACCTTTGAAGGTGTTGCATGAATATTGAACAATCATCGTTTCGTGAGGCAGAAATTCGCCATCCACAGAAATTGTATGTTATTAAACCATTAGATGTAGGTGTGTGTAAGTTTATCTCTAATTATTCTTATAAAAAAATCCTAGTATATTTAAGATATTGTATTTGTTACAAAATAAATGAATAAAAAGAGTTTAGGGGGTTGGAGAAAGAAAAATTAAACAAAAGAACACAAGAGAAAACACTACCTTTAAATCAAGTAACTCTTTTTGATTTGAGCTCAAAGGCTTCCTTGGGAAGACTTGATACCAATGTGAGGATTCTAGGAGTAGGAGAGTGATGTTGAGAGACAATATTGGCAGGTTTTGTAAGATACAAAGGCTTTGGATGTTTGGGTATGGTGGTAGAGGTGGGGGCCTTTTATAAGAGGAGTGGAGGGGCACTCTTGGAATGTAAAGAATTGTTACTTTATTTTAAAATGATTTTAGGATTTCAAAGGTCCCAAGTTTATATAATTCTAGGATATGGTGATAATTGTTCGAAATAAACTCATCCAATAGGTCTTTGACAAGTCTAAGACTTATATTTTACATTATCTTGTCATTTTATTTAAATCGTTCATTAACGAGGTAATCGTTGCATCATCATGATGTCATAAATAATTTAATTTATATAATGTCTAAAATTTATAAAAAAAACTATCATGATTTAGAAAATCTTTTTATATTTTTAATTAATATTTATATTCAAAATTATGACTTGTATAACCCAATTTAAAAATTGTTTTAGTAAAACAGCTCATGTTTGTGACATTTTTATTTTAACTTTATATAAAAAGATATTATTGTCATTTTCCTACCAAAGGGGATCCATGGGGTCCCCAAGTTGACCCATCGATTTTCTTGGTTGGTCATGAGACACCCAATATGGTTAGGACATGTGTCTAGTTCATTTAATATTATTAAAACATTACTTTTACCTTAAACTACACTAATTACCTCAAATCACGAATAATAAACATAAAAATTACTATTCACCAAAAAAATATTTTAATCCCATTGAACCACATATTACTTGTTACTGACATCCATGTATGTTTGATTTTTTGAAATTCAAAACAAAGTAGTGGTAAAGTTTCATTTAAACGAAAAATTCATTTTTTATGTCCCACTTAGTGGTTTCACTATTCATCAAAAATTGAAGTTTTTCAGAAAAATACCAAAACTTCACCCTAAGCTATATTTGATATTCCAAATTCAAAAATGATTTATATTTTACAAAATTCAAAACATATAAGTTACATTAATTAATTTAATAATTAATTCCCGCTGTCAGAGCAAATAACGTGTTTTTATGAAACAATAAGTATCAAAAGATTGACCCTAGTTTAAGTCCAATTTAAAAGTGAAATTAATTACAACAACCACAATTCGATTAAATGGTAAAAACATATTCTAATTTAATTTAAAAACCAATTCAAAAGATAATCTAATCATATAAATAAATTAGATTAAAAAGAGGTTTTGATGTAAAATACATCATTTTTCACTATTCATTAAAAATGAACTTTATCGGAAAAATACCAAAAATTCACACAAAGTAAATTTTGAGGTCCCTATTCTAAAGAAGAGTTTTATTTTTTCCAAAATAATGTATAAGAGTGAACAAAAATATATTTAGAGAGGGTTCACCATCAAAAGGCGATAGTTCGATCTTTTAGTGAATATTAGAGTATCTGTGCCTAAAATTGAATTTTTTTCTTAATTTAAGATATTATAATTTATTGGATAAATGTAAAAACATTAAGAAACACATATATAATCTTATTTTATTTATTTATATTCATTACTGTCAATAAAAAATCTACGTGTTAACTATAATTTAAAATAATATTATTTTATTACTAGTGTGCAACGTAAGATTTCAAAAAACTCTTTGTTGTGTATCGGGTACGCTATCGAACATAGCAACCCCTTTAAAGTAAAATTAATATTTAATTCACAATTATTAATAAATATGAAAATGTTTTGTTCTTTATTTACCTAGTATGTTACATGAACTCATACATATAATGAAAAATTTGAGCTAGACATCATGACAATATAACAAATGTCAATCACTATCATAGTTTGTTAATACCAAAACTATTGTAATTTTACACAAACAATAGTTACATATTTCCATTTCCTAACGAACTATATATTCTCAATGTGAAATTTTGAAACCTAGGGCCCACTTGGGGGATTAAACCAAGTTTTATCCTTCTATTCTCATCCTTTTTCTATTTTTATTTCTTTCAATAAATATCTTATGTTTTCTTTTGTTATTTTATTTGTAGGTTTTCAGAGTGCAACACTTGGAATCTCAACTCAATGTTGCACTACGAATAAATCAGGTTGTACCTCTCTTTCACACTTTCTTGATGTTGTGATTAATTTGAAAATTGGCTTACATGTTAAATCCACTTGAATGCATCGAGGACACTGCATCGTTTAAGTGTGGGGGAGGGAACCTTTGTAGTATAGGATTTTTATTTGATGTTTGTTTTCAAAAATAAAAATGTTTGTTTTCAAAAAAAAAAAAATAATAAAAATGTTTTTTTTTTCAAATTTTTGTGTGTTTATTTTTCAATTTTTGGTGTGTTTCTGAAACTTTTGAGATGAAATTATTATCAATACCATTTTTGAAACCCATTTCAATGAGTGAACCAGTCTATTTCATGAAACTGATGTTAAATGAATGCTGAAATAACTTTGTTTCAAGTTCAAATCTTTTAGAAATTCATGAAAAGTACACTAATTTTTGAATCTCATACCATATTTCACTGTCTGTATCTTTAAGATCACTTTCCTGTGAGGCTTCTGAACCATTTTATTATATTCTTTTCATTTACCTCATTTCATGAGAGAACGAGACCATGCTTGCTTTAACCAAAATTTGATTTATTCTTTTCAAAACTTGAGGGTTGGGGTACGTGTGTTTTAAATGATTGAGGCATTTATTTTGTTTGAAGTCCCCTTTTCAAAATAATCCTTTTCATTATGGCCCACCTTTACATTTATCCTTCATTGTAGCCCCTAGTAGCCATGAATTTCTTGTTAGGTTATCCACATTACAAGCCAATTTTCCCTATCATACCTGCTCTTGAAGTAAAATTGCACGATCTAGTTGAGCTTAAGTGTGGGGGAAGATGTCTTGTGGTGTACTACCTCATTTGGTAATACTTTGGGTGGAAAATAAATTGTGGAAGAGATGTGTGTGATGCTGAAAAATTATTCTGTTGAAAGCTGTGCCTTTTCTGGAGCTTTTATGACAAGTGAAGCTGTGCCTTTCTGGACCTTCCAATGTAAAAAGAAAGCTGTGCCTATCTGGAGCTTTAAAAAAAATCATGTTTGAAAAGATTGATCTGTTTGTTGCTGAGATGATTGAATGATGATGGAGCCTATTTTCAACAAAGGGGAAGTGAAGGAGACCATATTTGAGTGAAAACTAGATTCTTGCAATTTTGCTTCAATAAGAGCCAAGCCTTCCTTTTTCGGCCTCAGAACTTTTAACATCTAAATCCTACCAACCGGAATCCACAGAACAACCCTGAAATGTCCTCATGAGAAACACATTTCCTTGACTCACATCGGGTGGAGAAGTAGGAATTTATCAAACCTATGGTGACTCTTGTGTGAGTTTGGATGAGAAAAGCCTTGTTTAGCCTTTACATTTGTGAGATGAGAGAAAATTCATGTGAGGTAGGTGTTTTGTGTGCATGGGATAAGAAATTAAGTGTAAATATATTAAAATCATAAATGGAGACCTTGAAATAACAGTTTTTGATGAGGCATGATATCTTTTTGTTTCTTGAAATTGATTTGATTGATCTCATTGATATGTGTTTTGATTTTGATTTGATTTGATTTTTACTTGTCCAGGAGTCCAAGTGCTAAGTGTGGGAGAATTGATAGAGCAAATATTTTCAATTAATTTATATTTAATATCATTGTTTTAAACCCACAAAATTGTTTCTCTAAGATTAATTGTTTCATTTTTATGATAATGGTGTTATTTTGAGCTGAATAGTAAAAATTGGCCATTTTAGATTTTAAACAGTTTTAAATTATTTTGGTAGTTTGGCCATAAAATTATCTACAATGATCCAAATTGAAAAATTCTTTCTTTTCCAGATTCTACACATCCAGGTATTCATTTACTATATTTGGACCAAAATCTGAATCGGCCATATTGAAGCTCAAAAGAAGCTCACAAGTTTGCTCAAGAAAACTGTTTTCAGTTCTGCCTAGTTTTGATATGGGATCCATAAATCATCCACTGTGGGCCCAAAGCTTATGAAATTCGGTGGTTGGACTCTCAAGGAGTTTTGGATCATCTTTAATTAAGGAATAACCGAGGGAATTGGCCGTTTATGGGGTCATTAACTCACCCTAATCCGGAGGATTTCGTTTTGGAGAGTCTGACTGGACAGAATAAATTCTCATAGTAAAACGGCCATAACTCTCGGAATACATGTCCAAATACGCTGAGAATTTGAGGAGACACGGAAAATGGAAATATGAACAACATTGAAGAATGGCTCAACGCGTGAAGATGTCATTTAATGGGGCTACAACGCATAGACATTCGGGGGAAGCATTCTGGCTATAAAAGGAGGAGAGATCCACCCTCTCAAGGCATCCATTCTCCACCCCATTCCTTCCGGGACACCAAGAAGGAGAACTTTTCAGCTTTCTCTTTTATTTATTTTCTTTTTCATAGTTTTTTAATGCCTTCTTCTTCCCAATTCAACTCGATTACCCTTACCATGGTGGGGTAAAACTTTTGGTGTGATTGGGGAAGGGTTGGTTTTCTATATTGTAATGATTGAGTTCTTGGACGTAATTGAATAAATTTCCTTCTTCTTCAAAGTTGTTTTCAATTTCTTAGAGCGGATTTTATAGTCAAGTGAGATCGTTCTTGAATATTAATTCCGTTATTTATTTTTTCCTTGGTAAAATAATCAATATCTCCCTCCACTAATTTCTGGTTTATATACGATTGAATAAACTAGGAATTAGTGGTGAAGTACTCCACGATTGTCAGTACGTGTAAAAGGTGTAGTGAATGTTCTTGATTGTTTGGGATAAAAAAAACCCGATCGGGAATTGCCCATTTCAATTAAAGATATTCAATACAACTATTTTACACATGGAAGGAGAGTTGACCAAACCGAGATCTTGGTAAGGTTTTCTCTCACAATAACAATTTTACCAAGGAAGTGAGAGAAAACGATTGTGGAAACTCACTTTAATCAACTAGGAAGAAGAGGTTTGAATTAAATTGGACAAGGATAGCATTATAATAAGGAAACTGACCCCGACCTAATCACCCTTTTAATTTCATTGTTTTTCAATCATTTGAATTTCAAATTTCCTTTCACAACATTTTTACCCCCGTTTTAAAGTGACAACCCATTTTGTGTGCACTCCTCTTCGGGAGACATCCTAGGTCAACCACATTACTACATTTTAACTTAGGAAATAATTGTTTTGCCACGCCCTACGACAGGCGTGCGTCAGACATGATAAGATATGGGGACCACATATAAAAAACGTTTCTTTGAGATTAGAATTGGGGACATCAAACAAGATTCTCGGAATTTGGGAAACATGGGGAAAAAAATTAAACATACCTAGAAAGATTCTCCATGAAAGAATGAAATCATCTATAATCCAAGGAGAAAGACTCTGGATCAGTGTATAATTATAGTTTGAGACTAAGTGGGATTATTTAGCTATTATTTAATGAAATTACTAATCGATAATTAGAAAATTATAACATATTATATTTTTAAAATTTGGAGAAGGTTTCATCCATGTGGTTACAAAAACTATACTCTAATCTTGCATAGGCTCTACTACTTTGAATAAAATGGTGAATGGCTTCCGTGGTTGAGCTAAATTGTTTGGAATAATAATGATCATATTTTGTTACACTTCTGGTCAACCACCCATACACTCTCGTGTTATACATAGTGATCTACATAGTTTTACTAAATATTCTTAACCTACGAAAAATTCCACTCAAACATTATAGATCTATATCCCACGATTACTATTCATCTAGATCATTTTCTTGAAATATTTCTTTTATAAACCTTTTTATTGTAATAGATCCCCAAAATGTCCCTAACTAAAAAATATAAGACAATGACTCAAAATAATGAATACATATATCCCGAATGGCATCACAACATTGAATAGGAGATGAAGTTATTAGTTGTACTTATGTCCAGTCTTCCACATTCATATAGTCATGTGATTTACTTTACATCACAACATATAATTGATTATTATGATGATGGATTCAATATATATATGATATTAATTATTTAGTAACATTTATCGAATGATAAAAATTAATATATATTTTATTTTCTCTTTATAACAATAAAATTGAAGTATAGACCATTTTTTGTATAGACTACCATCTCCATGAGCGATATATTTCATTTTCAATTTCCCTTATTTATGGATGGATTAAAAAATTTATAGAATTAATATATATATATATATATATTATGTATGAAATTAAAAATATTTTATAATTTTTATTTTAATAAAACACCTTATCATGTTCTTATTCATTTGTTTTTTATAACATGATCTTATTTATTATAGTTTACCACCTACATGAGTGATGTTATAATTAATATAATATTAATAATTATTTATCAAAAAATATTGATTATATTATGTTATCATAATAAAAAAACATATGATTAACGTTTTAGAGGTGATAATACCATGATCAATATGAATGGTCCCTAATTATAAAACTAAAACATGCATAAAAATGAAGCATAGAATACCTAAAATGATGATAAAATTGTCTGATGATTAATTAATTGGTGATAAAATGTTATATGTCAACCATTTATGGTATTATAAGTTCGAATATGGATATTGTTTTACAATTATAATAAATTTTAATGTATTATAGTGGAGCTTAAATTACTTATTAAATAATTAAAACATTTGGTAATGGTTTTGTGTTACAATCACACATTTATGGATATTGATTATTCCAAAATTACTCATATTGAAATTATATGATTTATATATAAAAAATTACATTTAAAATGTTATACCCTAGTTATATATGGATATTTATTTTCATACTTTAATTTTTAACTTTTAGTTGTCCGTACTAATGAAAAAAATAGAAAAGGAAAATTTATTTCAAATGTGTAAGATGGTTATTTTATTACATGTCAATTTATCATAAAATGTATTCAATAAAGATATATTCTTTGAAAAAATTATTTACTAATTTCGTTTTCAACAACATTTTAATTTATCTCAATTTTATAAATTGTATTTTCTTGTCATTTTATGAACATGACACATATAAAATTTTAATAGAAATTTAGAAAGGAAAACTTATTTTAAAATTTACTATAGGAATAGATTTACCCAAATTCATGATAATTCTTTTCCATAAATATTTATTTACATGTTTCCATTTTTATTGTCAAAAAACGGATTTTTGTTAATATTTTGGAAATTTATCTTAAATATATTATCAAATAAAAGGTTTTTTCTCTAACATTTTCAACGAATGGTTCAACTAATATTCTATGTATATTTTAATCTATTTTAACATAGTTTGATAAATCTTATACTTTATTGTGGATATAAAAAAATTATACTATACATCATACTATTTTGTATGTGTTATAGTCGTGGCATTATATATTTGACCTGAAATGTATTACAATTTTATTTTCTACACTTACAATATGGATATTTATCCTAATTAAATAGTTTATTGATTATTCTGACTTTTCAAATAAAGATTTCATTATACTTTGATAGTTATAAGTTTGTCCTCTTATTAATCCTCGATTCATTAGTATATCTATTTAGACATAGTAGTTTTTTAATTTTTCATATTCTATACATATATTTCTATTATGTCTTTTCATGAGGTCTTGATGGTATGATTATGATGTAAAACATTAGGAATATTATCGATAAGAAACTAGTTATTATTACACATGTTAAATCTAATTTTTTAATTTTAGAAGTTTTTATATTCCCCCAAAATTATATTTGTTATTTGAAATATTTTATTTTTTATATATGCTATATTATTCTAATTTTGATTAATTATATGCCTACTTCTATTGTATGATTTCAGTCACCGTTTATATGAAATTATCCATTATTTTGTATTCATTTCCCCAAGATACTATAAAGGGATCCATGAATGATTTCATAGATAATATAAAATAAATAATAATGTCATCAATGTTTCATTAAGTATTGTTTTCCTTTCTAAAAATGCAACTTGAGTATCATATATTTATATTTATCTAGTCTTCCTAGATTTCATAAATAGATAATCCCTTTAGATGAAATATCTCGTATATTATTCTAATATTGCAATATAGACCCTGAAATCAGGTTAATCTAGTTGTGGTTTTACCCCTTGGAATGCATACAATTTTCATAGGAGGAGTTATATGTGAATTAGGTGATCATATATAGGGAATGAATTTAATTTTTCCTTATGATGTATTTTAGGCTAGCCATACCATCAGTGCAATTAGTTGATGAGTATTTATGTCATAGGGATTACACAAAGTGCACTCTTAGAAGATTTATGAGTGTGCCCTCTATGAGGAATTTAAAATATTTTGAGTCATAACTTTAGATTTACTAGATTTTTCCCCTTTAATGAATGATTAGATGCTCATAGAAAATTTCCAAACAATATATTATATCTTCAAGAATGATTATCCAATTTATGTTGAGTCAATAAGGTTTTCCTTATGACTTTTCAATTCCTTCTTGTTTTGAAAATCACAAACACCTTATTTTTAAGGAAAATCGCTTTTGTAAGGAAAAATGCTTTCTTAAGGAAAATTGCTTTTATAAGGAAAAATGATTTCTTAAGGAAAAACGCTTTTATAAGAAAAATTTATCCTTATCTTATTTTCATTAATATTTTTCTTAAGTATGAAATTCGGATTCACTTTCTCGGAATCATAAAAACTTTGATATAAAAGTATTCTGTTTTTAGGATTCGGTTCTGGACAAGAACTATAAGGAAGTTTCATTCCGAATTCCGGATATGAATTCTGACTTAGTTCTATTCCAGATTCAGGATACGAATTCTGAAGAAGAATTCTCATTAGGAATTCTAATGAAGAAATCCCATTCCGAATTCTCATTACGAATTCTGAAGAATAATTCTCATTACGAATTCCAATAAAGAATTCTCATTACGAATTCCAATGAAGAATTATCATTACGAATTCTAATGAAGAAATCTCATTCCGAATTCTCATTACGAATTCTGATGACGATTTCTCATTACGAATTCTGATGATAAATTTCATTACTAATTCTGATGATGAATTCTCATTAAGAATTCTAATGACGAATTCTCATTACGATTTCTGATGACGAATTCCTATTCCGAATTCCTATTCCGAATTCCTATTCCGAATTCTCATTCCGAATTCACCTATTAAACAGAATCTGATTATCATTGTTTTATACACTCTGAATTTATTCACTCCAAACTTTCACTCCGAAATTTTTATTCCGAACTTTTATGTTAGAGTTTAAAACGATGTCGTACTTTCTGTTACACTTGTTTTGTTATAAAACGATGTCGTCCATTTTGTTATAAACTAACCGTTGTCTAAGTGACACGTGTACAGGTCCCTCCGAACTTTAAGGGAAATATGACCGTTGGAGAAGGAGCCGACCTTACCTATAAATAGGAGCTCATTTGAAAGAGCTCGGTGCTGATTGCTGAAAAAGTGCTTACATGCTGTTGAAGTGATTTCTAGAGAGAGAGTCTCTTATTAACTATCAAAAGCTTCGTGCGATTCCGAATGTTGGTGATTACATTCGAGGGCTTCCGGGGATAGGAAGACAGAGGTGCCGACTACCTTAAAGATCGAGGGCTTTCTTGCTGAGAAAGACAGAGGTTGCCGACTACCTTAAAGATCGAGGACTTCCTTGCTGAGGAAGACAGAGGTTCCCAACTACCTTGAAGTTGAGGGCTTGCGGGGATAGCAAGACAGAGACTCCGATCTTCGTATTGAGGGCTTACCCTGGTGTGGGTAAGACAGACTTGCTTGAAAGTATAAATCAAGGAACCTTTATCCAAGGTTGTTGGATACCCTTCTCTTTGGGTTAAAAGACTATTATCTTGTTACTAGTAGTTTTACTACTTGTTGTTTTTCCGCTGCAATTTGTATCTTAAGGAAAGTATAACTTTCTTATACTTCCTTACTTACTCTGTTTCATTTAGATTCTATACGCTTTAAGGTAGAATCTCATATTGTAACTTTTGTTAAGTTTCAATTTCCGGAACCTTATTTCCGGAACCTACTTTTGGAATCTCTTTCCGAGTTTAGTTCGGTGTTAGAGGTGTTGTGAATCTACTTAGTTTAACTTTGTTAAACTTAGTCCTTTCCTTTTCTTAAGGGAACTTTTGTTGTTCATAACTAACTTTAAAGGTTCCAAAGGAATTTTTAAAGTATACAATTCACCCCCCCTCTTGTATATTGAGCATCTCATATCATATTTCGATCCTACAATTGGTATCAGAGGTTGGAAACCTCTTACTCTATACCATTCCTACATTTGGTATTAGAGCCAAGGTTTCTGAAATACTTGTACTCACATACAAGTTTTTCTTGCTCACTTTTTTATTCCGAACTTTGTCATTCCGGATTATCCATTCCGAACTTTTTGATTACGAACTTTTGCTACTAACTAGTTTGTGTGCAAAGTTTTTTTCAAGTATGACAGGAATGAATGTAGGATCTATTGACAATCTAAATCCTACAAGACCACCAATCTTTGATGGTAATGATTATGAATACTGGAGAGATCGTATGAAGACTTTTGTTATCAATACTGGAGTAGATAACTTTGTCATGCTTACTGGTGACTATAAAATTCCTGACAAGGAAGTCAGAACCTTTACTAACCAGGAAAAGCAAGAATATCAACTCAATTATAAGGTACGCAATACTTTACTGTGTTCAATGACTAGAAATATATATAGCCAAATTTCTTCTTGTGAAGCAGCTAACTGTATATGGAAGAAGCTAGAGGTTACACACTTTGGGACTTCTAAGGTGATTGAGACTAGAAGAGCTATGCTTAGAGCTGAATATCATGGCTTCAGTTTTCCTTATGGAGAACCTATCTGTAAAGTTCAACAAAGATTTATGACAATTGTCAACAGTCTACAATCTATGGGAGAGAAAGGTTTAGATGATGAAGCTCTTGTGGACAAGATAATTGATATTATGCCCAATGAGTGGGAATCCAAGAGAACAGCTATAGATGAGAACAGGATGGTTACTCAAATTACTCTTGATGAATTATTTGGAACTCTTCTACAACATGAGACAAGAATGAAGAGAGATGCTGACAACATCAAGAAGAAGAATGGAAATGGAACAGTTGCTTTTACTACAACTTCGAATCAGATGAAAGCTAAGACTCCTGAGAGAGTAACCAGATCCAAATCGAAGAAAGTCATTTTCCAATCCGAATCTAGTGAAAGTGAAGTTTCAGAAAATGAATTAGCCAATCTTGCTCGAAGGATGAACAAGATAGCTGGACAAAGAAACTTTCAATCCAAGTATAAGAAAAAGGATAGGAAAGATAAGAAAGATGGAGAAGTAACTTGTTATGAATGTAAAAGAGCTGGACATATTAGACCAGATTGCCCTATGCTCAGAAAGAAAGAAAGGAAGGAAAGACATTCAGAAAAGAACAGGAAGAAGTATTACAAAGCCAAAGCTAAGAAAGTTCTGAAAGCTAATGACACCTGGAGTGCCAGTGGTGGTGACTCTTCAGATGAATCTTCTGAATATGAATCTTCAGGACAGAAGAATCTTGGTCTTATAGCCAGATTACCTATTGAAAATCATTGTCTTATGGCTAAGGTATGAAATGCTGAATCATTGACCAATGTTTCTTTAAATTCGAATGATAGTAAGTATTATAACTCTTCTGATGAAGAATCATCTTCTGATGAGGAAAATACTTTACCTACTTATGAAGAAGTCTCTAGGTTTGCTGAACTTCTTGAGATTGAGAATTCCAAACTCAACAAGAAACTTGATAAGGCAAATTCTAGGAATTCTATTCTTACTAAAGAGATATCAGATCTTTCTAAAGATCTTGATAAGAAAAATGCTGATTTTGAAAATATTTCAAAAAATCTTGAGGAAGTAAGTTCTGAGAAGAAAAAACTTTCTAAAGAATTAGAAAAAGTAATTTTTAATAAAAATGTTTTCGAGCCTAACTCTAGTTCAAAAACTAATGATTTTGAGGATAAAAACTTGGTTGTAAAACTCAAGTCCGAAATTTTTTCCTTAAAGAAGTGTTTATCAAACTTTACCCATGGTAAGGAAAATTTTGATAAGATGTATTCTCAAATACGACCTTTAAGAAATAAATCCGGATTTGGTTATACCCATGCAAAACCAGTTTTCAGTAACAATTATTTTGTTCCTCAAAGTGCCCCATTTTGCACTAAATGTCAATGTGGTGGTCACTGGGCAAGAAGTTGTTCCTTAAACAAAACCCAATCCATAGGTTTTCATAAAGCTTACTTTTCTAAAAAAATGTGGATACCAAAAATTTTATTGTCCGGAAATCTCGGATCCAAACAAGTTTGGATTCCGAAAGTCTAACTTTGTTCTTTAATTTCAGGAAAATAAAGAAAGTTCCAGCAACAATATTTGGTACATGGATAGTGGATGTTCCCGGCATATGACTGGTAACAAAAGCTTTTTTGAAAAGATGATCAAAACGAAAGGAGGAAAGGTAACTTTCGGAGACAATGCTAAGGGAAAGATTGTTGGTATTGGTAATATTGTTCTTTTAGGTAAAACTTTGATTTCAAATGTTCTTTTTGTTAAAGGTCTTAAGCACAACCTCATTAGCATAAGTCAGTTATGTGATGAAGGTTACCTTGTGAATTTTAGGAATGATAAATGCTTAGTTCACAATTCCAAGGAAGAATTTATTCTCTCAGCCAATAGGCAAGAGAATGTTTACACCTTAAACTTAGAAGACCTAAGAAGCCAAGATTTACCTTTCCTAAGTGCAATGGAAGATCACTCTTGGTTATGGCATAGAAGATTAGGACACTGTAATCTTAGGAACCTATGTAAACTTTCTAAGAAGAAACTTGTTAAGGATCTACCGGAGCTCAGATTTGATTCTTCTAAAGTTTGTGATCCTTGTCAATATGGCAAGCAACATAAATCTAGTTTTAAGTCAATCGGTGAAGTCTCAACAACCGATGCATTACAGTTGGTGCATATGGATCTTTTTGGTCCAACACAAACTGGAAGCATTGGAGGCAAATACTATGTGTTTGTTCTTGTTGATGATTACACTAGATTTACATGGGTCTATTTTCTAGCAAGGAAATATGAAGCTTTTTCTTATTTCAAAAGTTTTAGAGCCCAAGTTAAAAATGTGAAAAACCTTCCATTGAAAACTATTCATAGTGATCATGGAGGAGAATTTCAAAATTCAGATTTTGAAACTTTTTGTAGTAAGAAAGGTATTACTCACAACTTTTCAGCACCTAGAACTCCTCAACAGAATGGTGTAGTTGAAAGAAGAAATAGAATTCTTCAAGAGATAACTAGAACCATGTTGAGTGAATATTCTATTGCTAGACATTTCTGGGCTGAAGCTGTAAGTACTGCTTGTTATACTATAAATCGAGTTTTGATTAGACCTTTTCTTAATAAAACTCCTTATGAGTTATGGAATGGTAGAAAACCAAAACTTTCCTACTTCAAGGTTTTTGGTTGCAAAGTATTCATTTTGAATACAAAAGATAACTTACATAAATTCGCACCAATGTCTGATGAAGGGATTTTATTAGGATATTCCACAACCTCTAAGGCATATAGAGTTTTTAATAAAGATACTTGTACTGTTGAGGAAACAGTACATGTAAAATTTGATGAATTAGATCCTTTTGTTTTTAAAACCTCCCAACCTACATCTTCGGATGTGTTTTCAAAAACTGATTATCAACCGATGATAGAAGAACCTTCTGATAAGGAAATTGTTCTAGAAGATAATTCTGAAACATTTACCCCAGAAGACTTTCTACCTTATGTTGATGAACAGGTTTTACAAAACCCAAATCAGGTGTTTCTTAAGAATCATCCCAGTGATAGTATCATTGGTGATGTAAATCAACCTGTAAGGACTAGAAGTTCCTTAAGAAATGAAGTAGAACATCTAGCATTTCTTTCTCAATTAGAGCCTAAAAGCACTGATGAAGCTTTAGGTGATGATGATTGGATCAAAGCAATGCAAGATGAACTAAATGAATTCGAAAGGAATAAAGTCTGGACCTTGGTTAAGAGACCTAAGGAAACTTCTGTTATTAGTTTAAAATGGGTTTTCAGGAATAAATGTGATGAGAATGGAGTCACTGTTAGAAATAAAGCTAGACTTGTTGCAAAAGGCTATAATCAGCAAGAAGGAATAGACTATGAAGAAACCTATGCTCCAGTAGCTAGACTTGAATCTATCCGTATTCTACTTGCCTTTGCAGCATTCTTTAATTTCAAACTATTTCAAATGGATGTGAAATGTGCTTTTCTTAACGGTTATGTTCAAGAGGAAGTTTTTGTTGAACAACCTCCTGGCTTTGAAGATACAAAACATCCTGATCATGTTTTTAGACTTACCAAAGCTTTGTATGGCCTTAAACAAGCCCCACGAGCATGGTATGATAGACTTACTGGATTTTTGCTTCAAAATAACTATGTTAAGGGAAATGCAGATCCAACCCTTTTTATAAAGAAAGATAAGAAAAATGTTTTGATTGTTCAAATTTATGTTGATGACATTATATTTGGTTCAACTCAGCAATCTTTGACTGACTCTTTTGCTAGTCTAATGAAATCTGAGTTTGAAATGAGTATGATGGGTGAGTTAACATTTTTCCTTGGTTTTCAAATTTCTCAAAACCAGAAGGAACCTACATATCCCAACATAAGTATATTAAAGATCTTCTTAAAAAGTATGGTTATGACAACACTAAGAGTATAAGTACTCCCATTGGTACCTCAAACTCTTTAGATCTTGATGAAGCTGGGAAACCAGTAGATCAAACATCTTTTAGAGGTATGATCGGAAGTCTACTTTACTTAACAGCTAGTCGACCAGACTTAATGTTTTTTGTATGCTTATGTGCAAGATATCAATCCAATCCTAAGGAATCTCACATAAAGGCAGTAAAAAGAATTTTTCGCTACCTTAAGGGAACCATGGATCTAGGATTATTTTATACTTCTGGAAATGATTTTGTTCTAAAAAGCTTTTCTGATGCTGACTTTGGTGGATGTAGAATGGATAGGAAAAGTACATCCGGAACTTGACATTTCTTAGGAGATTCATTAGTTTCTTGGTCATGCAAGAAGCAACATTCTGTTGCACTCTCCACTACTGAAGCTGAATATGTAGCAGCTGGAAGTTGTTGTGCACAAGTGTTGTGGATGCAACACACACTCACAGACTATGGCTTGAGTTTTACTAAAACTCAAATTTTGTGTGATAACACAAGTGCCATTGCCCTAAGTAAAAACCCTGCACATCACTCCCGTGCAAAACACATAGATATTAGGCATCACTTTCTTAGGGATCACACACTTAAAGGAGATATTATTCTTCAGTTTATCGGAACGCAAGAACAACTTGCTGATATTTTCACAAAATCATTACCTTCTGATAGATTTGAATATATTAAACAGAAGTTAGGAATGATAACTGTAAGGTAATCTTCCTCAATTAACTTTCTGTTGAAAAATCTCCTTACATTAATAAACTCCTTTTCATAGGGGGAGTACATTTGTTCGTTTATTTAACAAAGTTTTTCAAAATTTTGTTTTCAAACTTTTCGGAACGAAAATTTCCGGAATGGAATTTCCGGAACAACAATTTTCCAGAAAGGATATTTTCGCACAGAATACTTCTGGAATGGAAGTATTCGTATTGAAAATTTCCGGAATGGAAAACTTTCGTACTGGTATTTTCATAACGGAACTTTCGTTCTGAGTCTTTCGTATTGACTTTTCGTGTTTACCTTTTCGTATTGAGTCTTTCGTATTGAATTTTTTGTATTATGGTTTTCGTATTTAGTTTTTCGTATTGAGCTTTTTGTAGTCATCTTTATATTACCCATTACGAATAACTTTCCTAAGCTAATCCGAAAGGTATGATTTCCTTACTGAAGTTTTCGTAATCATATTTTACTTGCTGGCAATTTCTTATAGTTTGTTTTTTGGGTTTTTGAATTTCTTAAATCTTTACTTTAATAAAACCTCAAAAAGATCGGATTCAAGCTTTCAACCGTTAGATCTGATCTCAGATCATTCTAAACCGTCAGATCAACCGAGGAAGTTGAACCGTCATCCCAATGCCTATATAAAGGGGACCCTATTTTCTCGTCCCACATCGATTTCAAGCTTTTGCGTGCTGATGCTCTGACTCTCTGATTTAAGGCCATTCCGAACATCAGTCTTCTCAGTTCCGAACTTCTCAGAGACTTCAGATCTGAATGTCTGCAGAGTTAGCTTCTCAAGAGATGTCTTCAACCAAGCCCATTTCTCAGTGGTTAGTCTATAGAGAGCGGTTAGTTCATCCGAATTTCTTCAGCAATTATGATTCTATTATATCAAAGAATATCAAGTTGAATGGCTGGGAGGATGTTGCGATATCAAAAACCGGCAACCAAGATGAAGTCTACTCTGACTTGCTTGTCGAGTTTTATGAGACAGTTTCTTTCTTCGTGGAAGATAATAGAGAAAAGTTTTCCTTCAAATCGTATGGAAAGACATATAAGCTATCTTACACCAAGGCTGCAAGCTTGGTAGGGCTGAGTTATGAAGTGGAAGCTGAGTTTATCTCGCACGTTCTGCCAGACTCCTTGGGTAGTTTCAACAAGGAGAAAGCCTTAGAAATTCTCGGACTGGATGATGATAAGGCTACAAAAATTGCAACCCTTTCTACAAACTTCCAGATTCTGGAGTTATGGGTGCAAGGGCTTATCGTACTGAGAAAAGGAGACAAGGACAGCCTGAAGAAGATTGAGATATACATCTTGGATTTTCTGATAAATCTAAGAAAGTTCAACCTGATGAAGCATATTTTTCTCAACATTGATAATTTGAAGAAGGGGAATCTGGGAGCTCAGATAGTGATGTACCCGGCAATATTGTCGAAGCTGATAGTTCGGTGCCTAGAATCCTTCAAGGTTGCTTGTAGTTCTAAGCCGAAAGTTTGCAAGATCATGTTGCTCAGTGATGCAACTCTTAAAAGGATGAATATAGCTTTTAACAAGGAGTCAGGGAAATTCATTGATCTACCGCCTCAAGCAGAAGTGACTCCGAAAGTGGCTGATCCGGAATCATCAAAGCCGGTAAGGAAGAGGAAGCAGAAAGAATTGGTAAGTGAGGCTGAGGAACCCAAGTCTAAGGAAGTCCATTCCGCACCTCCTAAGCCTAAGAAGAAGAAGACATATACTGATGAGGTTGCAGCGAAGTGGAGAGCTGACAAGGAAAAGAGGAAGGAAGGAGATCCGCAGTTCGGATTGGATCCTGCAGAGGCTAAAGCTCTGAAAGAAAAGGCTGCTGATGAGCTTGATAAGCAAGCTAAGGAAAAGAAGCTGAAGAAGAAGTTGTCAGAAGCTGAGGCTGTGCAAGCTTTGTTGAAGTTTAATGAAATGGTTTCAGCAACCATTCCCGTTCCGAGATCTTTTTCTCTGGAATCTCTACCTGAGACTCCAGGAAGAAATCTTGTAACTCCGGAAGAGGCTGTTCCTACTGAGGAAGTAGAGCAAGTGGAAGAGGTTGAAGAAGCGGCTGAAGGAAGTGGTGAGACAGGAGATGTGCTCAAACAAGTAGATGAATATAAGGGAACTCCTTCGGAACACCTGTCGCTCCGAACATCTGAAGCTCAATCTTCAAAGCTTGCTACTCCTGCAATGGAAGAAGAAAAGGGAGAAGAAGAAGTTACTTTTCAAGAACATATTTTACTTGATGCTGCTCAAATGGGAAACGTGGAAGCCAATGTTCAAGAAGTTGCTGATGAGGAAGATAAAATTGTTCAAGTCTCCGATAGTGAGAACAGATCTCCGGAACAGGTTTCAATTCGGGAAAAACAAAAGGGAAAGCAAATTCTTGCTGATACCCCGAGTTCAGAAAAAAGTTTGAGGAAGGAAGCTGATAGCTCTTCTAAGAGGAAATTGGAGCTTATTGAAGAAGAAAATTCTCCTAGCAAGATTTCTGATTTGGAGTCATCATCGTTGGGGCACAATTTTGTTGTACAGTCCTTGAAGAAGTTGGTGGGAACAATTCCGACCTTCTCCAGTATTGACTCTCGGTGCCAGATGCTCCAACATACAATGAATCAGAAAACCGACTCCGTATCCATGGTTATGGATAAATGTGTTGAGATAGAAGCCCAGTTCAAAAATTTCTTTATTGGTTACGAAGCACATAAAAGATCGTGCAAAAGGATGACTAGCTGGTCGAAGAAGAATGTGGAAGAGATGAGGTTGCTGGATGAGTTTCAGGAGAATGTTAAGGATGCATTTCAAACCGAGGACAAGAAGTTTCATGAGATGACTGCCTCATTCGATGAGAAATTGACAGAGGAAAAGAACATTCGGAGTCAGGAAGTAAGAGATCTGAATGGAAAGCTCAACTCTGTTAATCAAAGTTGGAAATTTGAAAGGGATCATCGGATCAATTTTCTAGAAAGGATAAAGTCTCAGGAAGAGAAAATAAAGGCTCAGGAAAAAATCATTGAAGCTCAGTCAGTAAGAATAGTTGCCTTAGAAAAGCAAGCAGAGGAAGATCATAAGGATCTCAAGAAGATCAAGACAATTCTCAAGGGGCTGATGTCAAAGGAGAAAGATCTGAAATGACCAATCCGATCTTTTTGTTGTAATCTGTTTTTGTTGCTGACATTTCAAATATAATGAAAATTGTGCTTGTTGTTTCTATTGCTGTCGTTACTAATCTTTTCAGGTACTTTGTTATTTTGTTTCCATTCCCTCCAATTCTTTTTGAAAATCACAAAGGGGGAGAAGGAAAAGATCCTTAAGAAAAAGAGGAAATCTAATAAGTGCTTATCAAAGGGGGAGAAAGAAAAATACCCAAGGAAGATAGAACTCTAATAAGAGTTTGTTTAAGGGGGAGTTTTTCTTAAAGAAACGTCACTCCGGAAATATGAATACGATCCTTAGAGACTCAAAGCCTAAGGGGGAGTTAGTCGTATTCATCTATATTCTTAAATCAAGGGAGATAAGCTTTAATATGTTTCTTTCTTCTTAGAATAGCTTTTTCGTAAGGATGTTTGTGCTTTCCAAAAAGGGGGAGATTGTTGAGTCAATAAGGTTTTCCTTATGACTTTTCCATTCCTTCTTGTTTTGAAAATCACAAACACCTTATTTTTAAGGAAAATCGCTTTTGTAAGGAAAAATGATTTCTTAAGGAAAATTGCTTTTATAAGGAAAAATGCTTTCTTAAGGAAAAACGCTTTTATAAGAAAAATTTATCCTTATCTTATTTTCATTAATATTTTTCTTAAGTATGAAATTCGGATTCACTTTCTCGGAATCATAAAAACTTTGATATAAAAGTATTCTGTTTTTAGGATTCGGTTCTGGACAAGAACTATAAGGAAGTTTCATTCCGAATTCCAGATATGAATTCTGACTTAGTTCTATTCCAGATTCAGGATACGAATTCTGAAGAAGAATTCTCATTACGAATTCTAATGAAGAAATCCCATTCCGAATTCTCATTACGAATTCTGAAGAAGAATTCTCATTACGAATTCCAATAAAGAATTCTCATTACGAATTCCAATGAAGAATTCTCATTACGAATTCTAATGAAGAAATCTCATTCCGAATTCTCATTACGAATTCTGATGACGATTTCTCATTATGAATTCTGATGATAAATTCTCATTACTAATTCTGATGATGAATTCTCATTACGAATTCTAATGACGAATTCTCATTACGATTTCTGATGACGAATTCCTATTCTGAATTCCTATTCCGAATTCCTATTCCGAATTCTCATTCCGAATTCACCTATTAAACAGAATCTGATTATCATTGTTTTATACACTCTGAATTTATTCACTCCGAACTTTCACTCCGAAATTTCTATTCCGAACTTTTATGTTAGAGTTTAAAACGATGTCGTACTTTCTGTTACACTTGTTTTGTTATAAAACGATGTCGTCCATTTTGTTATAAACTAACCGTTGTCTAAGTGACACGTGTACAGGTCCCTCCGAACTTTAAGGGAAATATGACCGTTGGAGAAGGAGCCGACCTTACCTATAAATAGGAGCTCATTTGAAAGAGCTCGGTGCTGATTGCTGAAAAAGTGCTTACATGCTGTTGAAGTGATTTCTAGAGAGAGAGTCTCTTATTAACTCTCAAAAGCTTCATGCGATTCCGAATGTTGATGATTACATTCGAGGGCTTCCAGGGATAGGAAGACAGAGGTGCCGACTACCTTAAAGATCGAGGGATTTCTTGCTGAGAAAGACAGAGGTTGCCGACTACCTTAAAGATCGAGGACTTCCTTGCTGAGGAAGACAGAGGTTGCCAACTACCTTGAAGTTGAGGGCTTGCGGGGATAGCAAGACAGAGACTCCGATCTTCGTATTGAGGGCTTACCCTGGTGTGGGTAAGACAGACTTGCTTGAAAGTATAAATCAAGGAACCTTTATCCAAGGTTGTTGGATACCCTTCTCTTTGGGTTAAAAGACTATTATCTTGTTACTAGTAGTTTTACTACTTGTTGTTTTTCCGCTGAAATTTGTATCTTAAGGAAAGTATAACTTTCTTATACTTCCTTACTTACTCTGTTTCATTTATATTCTATACGCTTTAAGGTAGAATCTCATATTGTAACTTTTGTTAAGTTTCAATTTCCGGAACCTTATTTCTGGAACCTACTTTTGGAATCTCTTTCCGAGTTTAGTTCGGTGTTAGAGGTGTTGTGAATCTACTTAGTTTAACTTTGTTAAACTTAGTCCTTTCCTTTTCTTAAGGAAACTTTTGTTGTTCATAACTAACTTTAAAGGTTCCAAAGGAATTTTTAAAGTATACAATTCACCCCCCCCCCCCTCTTGTATATTGAGCATCTCATATCATATTTCGATCCTACAATTTAATCCCTATAAATATTTTATGTTTTGTATGGAGTATTTATTGGAAACATTATGAATCTGATTTCCAAATATATTGAATTCACATTGTGGTTAAAAAGGGTCTTCATTATGGTCTTGAAATCTACTCCTTACTATAGTATATTACCTAGAATAACAAAATACATTTTGGTGAAAAAATACATTGTATCACATTTATAAATAATGGCAGAGTGAAGGAATGAAATTACGATGAACAGTAATATATGGAGATCTCTATGTGATATTTAAAATATTTATTTCTCTATCCCAAAAATGGTGGGAGTTAATTAATGGGTAAGGGACCTAGGTAGATATAAATGTTCTTCATAGACACTTTCCCTGGAAAGAATAAATTTCATTACAAAGTATTAAAATTACTAAAACAATCTAATTACATTTTTTATTTTTATGTTTATCAATTTGGTTTTCATTCATCACTTTCACCTTCTTCTTGTATTTATCAGATATTTGTCATTTTTTAGTGATCATAATAAATTTACAAAAGTTATTTATATAAATTAAAACCTTAATCATGGTTAATTTATTTTAAACCATTCATATATAATTACTTGTTAATAGATAAATAATTTATTAGTATATTCAATATTCTAGTTTCAACAATTCAATTTATCATAAATTATTTATTTATTGATTTTTTTCTTACTAAAATATAATGGGTTCATCACCCAAATAATGGATATAATTATATTTTATATATGTTTTATATTTTTCTATAGTTCTATTTAAATTTCAGTGATCTTATGGTGATAGATACATAGAATTCTTAAAAATATACCTGTTATTAGTTATTAAAATATAGGAAAAATTAATTATTTTCAAATATACACATACTTATTAAAATTCTGAAAATTAAATACAAATTAAATTATAAATAATAGTCTCGTGAAACTATTGGGCCATTGGAATCCTTATTTCAGATTATGGTCCAAGAAATGATAGACGATTTGGGGGGAAAATGATTAAAGGGATTCAAATTAAATTCTGATTAAAATTTTGATATGTGGTGGGAAAATATTGGGTCCCTTCTTAAGTTAGATAGTGTAATTTTTAAAGTAATATTTTATTAATATAATCATATTTTCTTATTCAATGAATGTGGCTTTAAAAATTAATATGAAAGGAAAAAAATATATTAGTTGGTTGATTATAGAAAAATCCACTAATTTAGTGACATTTTCATGTAATTTAATAACTAAATCCCACAATTTAACCATTTGACAAAATTTAACCATTACTATGGTGACTAAAATATTACTATGGATCCCATTTTTTGGACCACAAATGCAACTAATTTTTTACCAAATTTGATAAAGTGGATTTCAAATATGAAATCCATTTTAATATATTGAATTTATAATTGTTATAAAATAATTCTATTTTACGAAATATAATGCATAAAAAGTGTATTTTTGAAAAAGTATATTTATGCATAAAATGAATTTTTAAGAAAAAATTGTGATTAAAAATAATTCCCATGATTTTTTAATATTAAAAATAGTATAGAAATTTAACCTGTAAATCATGACATGATTGAATGGAATCATGTAAGTAGATGATTAATATAAAAAGGCCGAAAATAGTTTCTTATTAAAATTGAAATAATGTTGTTTCCAAACATTCAAACATAGTTTTTTACATTTGAATTATTAAATTGAAATTCATTATTTTAATCTCTATATACATCATTGGATTCAAAAATGGTTTCCAAATTTCATAATTCATTACTATATCATGATGAATCAATGAAAGAAAAAACATTTGTAACAATATTAAATTTTTTATTCGACAAAATATTATTTTTCCAGAAATATCAAAAAAACTACTAGGATATATTATTGGAAATACGAGCCTAAATAATGTTTTTATTTTATTAGAAAATTAAAAACTATATAAATTTTAGTTTTAATTTAAAATAGAAAAAATTCAATGAAGTATTTTTATGTTAAATAATAAAATTATAAACAAGAATTGATCATACAATTATTTCATGTCAATTAACATGAAAAAGATTTCTAATTTTTCAACACAATTATATTATATTATTTTAAAAGTAGGATTCATGTATATCAAATAATCACATATCCTATGACCATAAGTCAAATTATATATATATATACATATATATATATATAACCCTATGATATTCACTAAAAATCGTCCATTTAATTTTTCTACAAACCCCACAGAAAATATATAATATGCTTTATGATTTTACATATACTATTATTTTAATAATGGATTCCTATGATAATGGAAACTATTTGAATAAATATATAATTTCAGGAGATTTTTATATTCCCAGGTTTTTATTCCACATGTTTTATTTTTAGTGAGGATTCAAATAGTATTGTAATAATCATAATATTTCATTATATTATTATATCTTAGAAAATTTATGTCAATTCCGATCATTTTAGTGACTCATTAGATAAAATATTTTAACATATATTTTATTTGAAGAAAAATATATAATAAGATCTTTAGGTGGTTGATGGAAAATAATACCCTTTTAGGAAGAATTATTTATTATCTATGACTCACATAAATATTACTATCACGCTCATGAATACTGTCGAAATACATTAAGGAATTGTTTTCACCAATTCCTAGGATTGAATTAGTTGATCCACGTATTTGAACTTTTTTATTTATTATACGATATCTATGTTTCATTAGTTGGTATATTATGTGGTGGCTTAAATACATATAACTAGATACATAGAAGTTGATCATCATACTGGTAGGTAGTATTTTATATGGATCAAATTTCATGAATATAAAAAGAAGAATTATAAAAATCCATATAACCGGGATAAGAATACATGTAGTTTAGAACACAAAAATGATATGCTTCGTAAAATTTATTATTGTGTGATGGGGACCAACATATTCATTTTTTACAGTCATATTACAATGAAAATTTGATGTTTCAATTATGGTTGTATATATAAGACCTATTCTACTGTATATATAACAATTTATAATGGAATACTAAGAAGATTTTACCTGAAATGGATTGTGTGGGTCATACGCATGAGTGGATATTTCTCGTTTATTCACATACTAAATTAATTAGTGTTGAATAATTAAAACTGGATAGGAATATAGCCCATTGGGGTTTGGATCTTTATTGCGATTAAATACATGAAGATGACATGGTGTAAATTGTCTCGGAGAATATTCCACTATAGAAACGATGGAATATATATTACTTTTGAACCTCATAGTGGTATTTCTTATATCATGTTTGAAATGAATAATTTTCTTGTATAGTTTCTTTTGTACAATTTATGGTCATGTAATTAGAGTGTACCATTATATATATTGAAATTTTGTAAAGAAATTTTAATTCTAGTTTATGTCATGTGAAAATGATACTGGATCTTGAGATATGTGACAATAATGGATTCACAGAGGATTATAGACTAGAGATACCAGATATATTCATATGTCTCAACCACATCATTACTGTTGTGGTTTGGGTAATCATTTTTAAATTTCCAATATAAAATAATAATATTTCATATATTAAATATATTTTTTGACAACATTGAGTTGAAGAATATTCATTGAATAAATAGTAAATGAGTTAAGGGGAAACATGAGGATGGTGTAAATTCTCGGTGTAGGGTGGTACCTAGTATAAATGACCAATGTCCCTGGAGTGGTTCATCTCTACAAAAAATCAATGTTACATTTTCTATAAGTTGAAAAAATAAAGAGGAATCCTCCTAAAAACATAGATTTTGGACTTTCCCTATGAATTAAGATCGATGGATAACACCTCATAGACGTCAAGTCATGATGGGGGCCCATAGGTGGACCACAACACATTTTCCATGAAATGGGGGACCATGGGTGACACATCATGGATAGTTACTTATGAATATATGTTAATGATAAACCTCAAATAACTCACGTCTTGTAAAATCATATCAAATCACTCTATCATGGATGATGAATTGTATAGATATCCTCACAAACTATTCCTTTTGGGTGAATTTTTTGGATAATGTCCTATGATATAAATCATAATGGATTTTATTAATGTTCTTAGGTCTCTAAAATCAGAATATTTCCATCTCACAATTTTTTTAAAATAAATTTATACCTTTAATACATTTTATTCCAACTATTTATTTGAATTTTTTCTTAACTAATTCATGAAACGAATATCCACGTGGGAGGTGGGAAGATAAATATGAAACATGGACCAAGAATTGATGGGATGAGAATAAATGGAAATTTAATCACATTTTTTTATTGACACTCTTATTTTTGAGGATCCATGTTACTATAAATTTGATCATGAGAGCATTTAAGGTCTTTCTGAATAAGAAAAAACACCATTATCTCCCTATGATTGACATCTATGTGGGATCTTTCTTCATGATCATGACATATTTTCTTTGTGGAGACAACAAGAATGCTACATGATTCCCTTTTATATCATTATTATTTAATTTTTTTTCTAATTTCAAATATTATATTAAATTTCCAATGTTCCATTGAGAGTTCATGAGAATCAATTATTTCTTTCATATGAATTGGCTCTAGATTTATTAAAGAGGATTCATTTTAATGGAAATTTAAGTAGACCATGAATCAAAAATGTTATATTATTTAGTTTTCCATGTATATTTAACCCAAGGGAGCCCCTCATCCATCCATTGTGACTTATATAAATCCCATAATTGAATGATCCTCTATCTATGACTAAATATGAACTAGTTCTTTTAAAAAACACAGGTGTGCAAGAATCCTTGAAAATATTCCCATGTAAGGATTCCTAGACAAGGTTTTTTATTATCTCATATTTTTCATGTATACTTATTAAATATTATATGGATTAATTTTGAGAATACGCATTTATACGGTGTGCAATTCAAAGGCCCATTGTGCCCATAACAAAATTTTAAAATATTTTTAATATATTTAATAACACATGTGTGCGGTTTTCCCAAAAAAGTTTAAAAACATCTAAATGGTTTTGTGGATAGAAAATATGAGGGCATTGTTGAGTTTAAAATGGTGCTTTTAACCTCGGTGTGAATTAACATCAGTGGGTGCATGCCATTTGTGAATGAAAAAGTTGATGTGGGCAGAAAATGAATAAAATAATGAATAATTTTTATTCTTTTTATTGACCTAATAATAAGTGGATCATTAAATAAATATTTATCCTATAATTCTAGGGTTATATGCATAACCCTGGATCCTTTGGAGGATCATCAAAGAGAGAGATACATAGAGTTCCCTCTCAAACAAATGATGACGGAATAATGGATCGATGATCAATATAACCATGGATTTGAAAGATCAATCCAATGACAATGAAAACACATAGTTATTTTCCAGCTATAAAACTAAATCACGATATGTAGTTTTTTAATGTAGACTCTTCTTTATTTGTAATTTCCATGATCAATGCAAAATAGTTGTCATATGATTTGATTTACTGAATGATCGACCTACTAGATAGGATTTTTTTGGTTATTTAGAGGGAAAAATTATTATATTTAAAAATATTAATGAATTCGATTGTCTTTCTAATAGAAGTGAACTATTATTGACACGAATATTGATCGAGGATCATTCCACTAGTTTTTCATTTTTATTATTATCTCCTATTTCGGCGATTCACAATAGGCATTCTTCGTTTGGAATACGGTTTGAATATTCACCTTCAATCGATCAATAAGAACCTTTTTCTTGCCTAAAATATCTAATATTATTGATCTGGGATTATCATAGCATGATGGTGGAGATACGATAAAGATTGAGATATTCAGACGATGGATGATTACCGAATTTGTGTTCATCTGTGTTCTTCAGCATAGAATGAAGAAAATTGATTCTATATTTTTTAAAGTAGATCATATGATGTACCTTGTTGATACTATAATGGAATGTAAAAATGAAGATGTATATTTAATTTCATAGAATGGTGGTAAACAGATCAGATGCTAGAGGATTGTCTAAGGAATACAGTTGAAGATTTTGGATTTCTGTAAAATCCCACAAAACATGATATGTAATTTTGGAGTACACGGTGTGTGGACCCCTTCAGTGGTGGATAAGGTATGGAGACGAGGATAAGGATAAATTGACATGTGACCCATGTCAGATGTTATGTGACCCACCACAGTTGACTCATCATGTACTTTGGAGAGTACACGAACATGGGTTGGATTACACAGTCTTTTAGACACTCTGTACTCCCACACAGAAATAGCATAGCATACTTAGACCAGTACATGAACACAGATTTGTTACATGGAAATGTCCAAGGGGCATGGTCATTATACCATGTGTCCCTAACTATTCTGTACTCATTCTATTCTCTGTGTATATGGGGACAACATGTTTTGTGAGGCTCTTCTATATGGTAATTACTTGGGATAGTTGGATATGTTGTGTACCCATTGGTACAACTTTGGCAATCCCTTCAGGAGTGCATGAGGATCAATGTTCTCTTAGTTTGGACCAATATACATTGATAAAATTACCTTGGTTCTTTTCCCTGGAAGGTACAATGCATTATTACATGAACATCACAGGATTGTGACCTTCTATTGATGTGGAGTCTTAAATAGAGTTATGGATTACCTCCACGATACATGATTGTGATCCTCTTTCAACCCTAGATAGAGTTTATGGAATCATCGTGGCATCCCTAAGTAGGATTTTTATCCTCCATCTAGTAAGATACATTAGTAGGGTTTGTGGAATCCTTGGTATATGGTACCCTATACTGAGGGTTGATCAAGATTGGGTTAATGGAGTCCCCATGCAGTTGTGCACATTACCCCATGTCTGTGTATTTTTGTCTCCATAGTCTATTGATCTTCCATGGGAGGTCCCAATAACCCAAAACCCATTATTCAAGTGTCTATAATGGTTACTTGGATTGTGGAGTGACATCTCACAGAACTAGAGTTTCTTCGAGAAGAATCTTATGGATGATAATTAGTTATGACGTCTTGATGAAATTGTGTCTTTCAGGAGAATATATGGGTGTTTTTGTTATAAATTTAGTTTTTATATATTATATTAAGCATACTATACTCAGTTCTTCTTGTTTTCTGTTTTTGTGTTATCCTACTAAGTATTATTATACTAAACCATGCACAAGATTTGATCACATGTGTCATGTCTTGTGTATACAATGGCCTATTTGATTGTATCCTCAGAGGACATGGAGTGGTTGGAGAAAAGCTATAGCTTTTCTGAGTGTTTTTTAGGATTTTCCATTTGACTTAGTCCTCACCTTGGAGTTGGTTGTAATCATTAATATTTTTGGTTTGGATCTTATTATGAAAATTTTCCATTTCAGTATATTATTTTAATACTATGTTATGTGATACTATATGTATGCCTGAATTATTTCTGTTTTTAACATTTCAGCATTCAGTGGGCTTGGAGATGTGTTTTTTATATGTACTTTAGGAAAATCCTCTCATTTTTGGAATATTCCTATTCAGAATTTGTCTCCAACCCTAGACTATTAGAGGCAAGCATAGGGTAGTCGCAACATAGACTCCTCTAGGACGGATCATGATATAATTCTATCATATTTGTTGGTTCTATGATAAGGACCAGTAGCATGTGTGTATTGTATTGGGAAAAAATGTTAAGTGTTTCGAGTTTGGAATTTAGGATAGGGAATCATGTGTTGTTAAGGAGGGAGATGTATCCATACACTGGGACTCTAATCACCTTATTTTCTATATAGTATATGAGAAAATTGTTTTCCATGAAAAAAATTATACATGAATAATATAGGAATGAGTTGTGGTATCCATTCCCTTCTTGATTTATCTCATTTGATATAAATTTTATCACTTGTAAGTCTTGTTTTATTTTAGGATGCCTCTACATAGACATCCCACCATGATTCAACCATGTGGTCATGATGATGTTCTTCCTAGAGAAAATGCATTGGTATAAGGACATTTTACGAAGATAGCCACTCCATGAAGTTTACCAACTCTACCACCACCCATTCAGAAGCTTCCGGAAAGAACACTACCAATTGAGGATGAAACTTTTCTGATTGGGTTGCCAGAGTTTTAGAGGGAGTGACCTCCCAGGTTTTAGGGAGATCCTGGCCCCTTGGTGGCTCAGGACTATCAATAGGTAGTCATTCATGTTTTCATATTTATGAAGACACCTTCCGATCAAAAGGTAGTCCTTTTAGTGATTCTTCTTCCGAGTTTAGCAGGGTGATAGTGGAGCTTGGTGACTCATATAAAAGATGAGCCAACTATCTCCTAGATAGACTTTGAGCACTACTTTAGGGATGATTTCTATCTAGACACATTGAGATTCGGAAACAATGATCATATACATTTGTATCAAGGTAGTATGAATGTGTTGGAGTATCCAGCAAGGTTTACTGATATCTTCTGTTACTCATTAGATATATTACAAGACCATTTCCTTAGGGACTCGAATTTTGAGAAGGGTTTTTACTAGGTCATTTGGGCGTCAGGGGAATCTCTTAGAATTTCCACCTATGTTAGTGTGATTGAGCGGACCTTGTTGGTTGAATGTTTTCAATATTTTTTGGAACTAGTAGCGATAACTAGTGGTGGGAACCAAGTAGTTGAGGCCTCAGTGGCAATTAGTTGATGATAGTTATTGGGTTCCAAATAGGTCAGAAATATCTAGAGGCAATCCTAGGACTTAGGGTTTCAATTGCAGGGCTCCCGGTGTGGTTAAAATCATCCAAGATAAATGTTTTCATCTCCTATGATGATCGGTGTTATCTGTCATGAGATTTCACAACATGATATACAGTTGATCAATTGATGGTCGAGAGACCTCCAACACAGAGGAAAATGTAAGAGGAGGGTGGTCTTCTTAGAAAATGTCTTTCTATAGAGGCTATAAGTGCAGTAGGATATGGTAAGAGTTTCATCATATTACCACCATGACCCCCAAGAAGTCCATTCTAGGCCTAGAGATTTGGTGGGCAGGGATGATTCCAAATGCGAGATATGAAATCCTATGACCCTGAGTCTCCAGAGATGATACGAGGAACAATTTGTGTCTCTTTTAAATTACTACATTATTGATAGACATAGTTTCTATCCATTCCATCATTTCTTCTTCTATAGTTCAAGACTTGTATATTCCTATTGAGATTTTGGCGTGACCTGTTCTATTGGAGAATCTGGTGGGAGATGACTCTAATATTTCACAATTGTGTCGATAGTGCTGCATGATGATTGTAGGTGAGGTGTTTTATGGAATCTCTTTGTTGTAGCAGGGAGACCTTATGACTTCAACATATGTATAGACTTTCAATCTATTGTTCATGTGAATGTTGAAAATTTTAGTTGAAGGGTGTGGTGTGAACATAGTGATGGAATCATGTTTTCTTTTATGTGTGAGATGGAATGCCTGGAAATGAAGAACAAGCTTAGGTAGAGGAGAGTAAAGATTATTACTCCATATTTGGACTACATCACTCTAAGGGAAATATATTATTTAGAATATTACTTTCTTGTAGTGGTGGTAGATTATGATGACTTCTTTCTTAAGGGAATATCTGGTTTACATCCCAACCTATAGGTAGATATATCTATTGGCTTTCATCTTGTGATGGCACAGATATCTACACCAGTATATCTAATTCCCCCATAGAGATTTAAGAGTTTATGATGTAGTCATAGGATTTATAGATCAAGGTATTCATGAGATTCAACATTCTATCCTTGGTAGCCACAGGTCGGGAGGTTCAGGTAATGTGAGGATTATTATCAATTGAATTTGGTGACCATAATGAATAAGTATCAACTAATGAGGATTGATTAACTCTTTGATCAGTTGAAAGGGCCATGATGGTTCTCAAAGACTAACCTCAAATCATATTATTAGCATAAGTGAGTATGAGATAATGATATACCAAATGCAGCCCTCAAATGTTGATACGGTCATAATGTGTACATGGTGATGTTGGTTGGAATGAAAAATTACCTCGTAGTGTTAATAGGACTCATGAATAAAATATTTCATCCTTTCGTATATTCGTTCCTGTTAGTCTTCATCAATTTAATCCTAGTGTATCTGATGTCTGAGTGGGAACAGACAACACACCTGATAATTGTTCTATAAACACTTTGAGAGCATATACATAATGAGAATATCTCAAAATGTTAGTTTTGGAATTGGGAGTTCCATTTTTTGGGACACACAATCTTATATGATATAGTTTTATAGGATCCATTGAAGTCTCATGAAGCTATTACATAATATCGAATCAAGAGTGTCACCGAGGTATAGAGTTTCCATGAATTTTCTGAGAACTATCAGAGGTTTGTACCAAACCTCTCTAGAGGGGTAACACCCTACACTGCCTTGACCTGGAAATGAAAATTTTTCATGTGGACGAAAATAATCCAGAAGTGCTTTCATAAGATGAGGTGTAGGTAGAAGAGTGGTCCCATAAAAATTTTATCGAGGGAGGGTGTTGATCATTTAGTGTTCTATAATGAATTAGGTTCTAGATGTGGTTGTTTTCTGATGAAAAAATGTATTTATTGCCTATGGTTTATTCTTTTTGAGACCTCATGAGCATAACTACATGACCTATAACCATGAGTTAGCAGTAGTAGTTTTCGCATTGAATATGTGGTTACACTACCTGATTGGATAGTGATTTATTGTATACTCATACCAAAATAGTCTCATGTTTATCTCCTCTAAACGTGATCATATATTGATATAGAAGCAATTGATATAGTTTCTTATGTACTATGAAATTGAGATTTTATATACTCTTAGGAAGGGTAACATTATAGAAAAAATGATCAGTAATATATCATATTCTTAGTTTTTGACTGAGGTATCAAAGAGGTTAGAATCATTACTGTTTTTCGTTGTGGATATGGTTAATGTATCATATCTTCAATTGATGGTTGTAACACCACGTCTTCAATAGTGTTTCAGGGATTCCAAATGCGGAAAAATGGAATATGAGACCTTACGAACTCTGATATCCATTGGATGTGCTCCAAATGGGTATTATGAAGGTGGGGATAATGTTATACATTTTAGAGGGAGGATGATGGTAACAGTTAAATTGTGGGAAGTTGTTCTAAGAGAGTTTCATACATCTACATTGGATGTACATCCAGGTGTGGTAATGATGTACTAGGACCTCTGATTTTAATTTTAGTTTCTATGGATAATGAAATTAGTTTCATATTTTGTCTCTCGATGCATTACTTGTCAGTAAGTGAATCATGAGCACCATGTTTTAGGGGGTGCAACTCAACCCATTGATGTTCCACAATGGAAGTGGGTTGGGATATCTATAGACTTCATGAATTACGTACCATGTATGTATAGGGGAAATGATACCATATCGGTGATCATAGATGGAAACACAAATGTCGACCGACTTCTTAGTTATATAAGAAAAGAGTTTAGTATAGATATTGGGATGCCTCTATATAAAGAATATAGTTGACTACATTGAGTGTTGTCGATGATCATCTATGATCATGATGCTTTTTTCAAATCCATGTTCTGGAAGGGATTTCCATAGATTTTTAATTCTTAGTAATGCTTGATCACAACATTCCACCCCCAAAATGATGGCCAAACTGAGTAGACCATTCATGTTTTGGAGGAAATTCTATGATCCTGCATGTTGGACATTGGTAGTAGTATGGAAGATCACCAAACCATGGTGGTCAATGGATACAAAAATATCTATAATTTCACTATTTATATGGACCCATTTGAATAATTATTCTGGAGACCCTATAGGCCACCACTTTGTTGGAATGATCCAACATAGTCAGTATTCATGGGAAGAAAATTGTTAATAGTAACAATAGTGTATGTGAAGTTCATTTAGGTGTGGATGAAGACTATAAAGACCCATCGTAATTCTTATGCTGACATTCAAATGAGGCCTTTTGTGTTCATGGAAAGAGACCATGTGTTCTTGAGGGTCTCACTATGACTTGTATTGTGGATATTCGTCCATGATGGTATGTTAAATTTGAGATTCATTGGTTTTTTTCGAATACTACATAGAGTTGAAGATGTGGTGTTCCAGTTATATCTAAAGACACAGTTGGACAGGGTACATGACGTCTTCCACATGTTGCAGTTGAGGATTTATGTGAATGAACCACCATATGTTATCCACTAGGGTAACCTAGACATCGAGGATGGAGAAAATTTTCTAATTATGTATTAGAGATCAAGAATCGTCTTTATAGGATCCTCTAATCATGATTGATTAATTTGGTTCATGTATGGTTGTGGCTGGAAATCTATATAAGAGCACATGGGAGTGGGAGGCTTAGATTCATACTCAGTACCCACCCCTTATTTGATTATCGCATGTATTGGATTTTTTGGGATGTAAATCCACAATTTGGGGAGAATATAACATCTCATATATTATATTAATTGTTTTTAAAAACTATATAGTTTATTTTAAAGACCATGATCTAAGATAACAAGTGATTCTGTGGCCTGTTGTGCCCATAATAAGTTTTTGATGATTTTTAAATACATTTAATATCATGTAAAAATGGTTTTGTGAAAAAAAAATGAATAAAACCTAAACTAGTTCCCATATTAGAAATCTTAGGGAACTATTTAGTTGAAAATGGTGGTTTTATAATAAGAATTTCTTAACATTAGTAATCACAAGCCTTATGTTAATTTTTTTTATTGGGAGTAAAATGAATAAAATAATTTAACAGAATTAGTTTTATATGTTTTTTTTATTCAGTGATTAGTGGATCCTTAAATAGATCATTATTTCTGAATCCCAAGGTTATCTACATAACCCTATAACCTCTTAAGGATCTTAGAGAGAGACCACCATTGAGATATAATCATGGAAATGATCACAATATCACGGTTCAACGAATAATGAAACAGAATATTCAACAGATCATTCCAACGATGATGATGGAACATCATTATCTGCTAGCAATCAAACCAAATTGAGGACTGATTTTTTATGTGGATTATTCCTATTATTAATTTACATGATGAAAAAAAATCAATCATTGATTGGATTTATTTATTGATCGACTCTATTAGGGATGAGAAAATTTATAATAATTAATATTGTATATGTATTCAATTTTCTTTCTGAACGAAACGAACTATCATAGATACAAAACATTGTTGGAGGTTCATTCCCCCCATCTTTTTCTTATGATTTTCATCCCCTGTTCCTTGATTCACCATGGAGATTCTTATTTTTGAACAGGGTTTGATTATTCAATATCATTCGATCATTGAGTTCGTGTTTCTTGGAAGAAGGATCGGATATCATTTATTTGGGACCAATAATTAATGTAAGAGGTGCATATATGGAGATAGAGTGATTCATATGATAGATGATTCCTGAATTCACGTTCTTCATCATTCTTCAGAACAAAATGTTCAATAGTGATTTGATATGTTTTTACAGTATATTTAGTTTTGAAACATTCTGATTTGGTGATGTCTTGGAAAACGAGAGGTTGGACAATGTGTTTCATGACATGGAAGTTCCAGGATTACAGAGTAGATGATTGATTAAGGTGTGACTAGTAAGATCTACTGTATTTGGAAACACCCATAGAAAATTTCATCTAATCAAGGATTACACAGCATGTTGTACAATTCAACGGTGTCTATGGTTTCATGAGGATAATAAGGAACACACTGTGTGTGACCCTCCCAGATTGACTCATCATGTACTTCAAAGAGTATCCAAAGATGGGATGGGTTACATAGTCATTAAAAAAACATATACTCCCACATAGACATGGATTATCATACTAGGTCTTGTATATAAACTTTGATTTGGTACAATATAATAACCAAGAAAAATTTCAATGATTCCATGAGTCTATACATGTTGTATACTCATTATACACATTGTGTATTTAGAGACTACATGTTGTGTTCATCTCTTCCACATGGACAGGACTTACGATGTAGGGACATGTCATGTACCCCATTATAAAATTTGTATATTCCTTTCAAGAGTGATTTATGATCTTAATTTTTGTAGTATGGAGTAGTACAGGTTGAGTGTATTCCCTTGGTACTTTATCTCAATAGTATAGTGAGAAATTACATCCACATTACTATATTTTTATCCTCTCTATAGGATATGTCTCGGATACAGATGTTGTGTCACTCCATGAGACTGTAGTGAGATCCTCTATTATCCCCAGCTGATTTTTTTTGGAATCATCATAACCTCCCTTTGTAGGGTGTGATCCTCTATCTGGAAGGCCACATTTTTAGGGTTTGTGGAATCATTGGCAGACGATCCCCTACATAGTGGGTTTATCAAGAATGGGTTTGTGGTGACACCCAGTGGTTCTAGGCGGGATTCCATGTCAATACATCATGCTACCAATAGATTAATGAGCTTTTTTTGGGGAGGGGGATGACCTCGACCCCTTCGTCGAGTGTCTACGATTTTATAATGGTTCATCGAGAGAGTTCTCCTATAATGATTGTTGCAACATGATGAATCTGATGGATTATAATTGGTTATGACTACCAAATCATGTGGTGTGTTTCCAGAGTATATATAGGTGTTTTTGATAAATATTTCTTTTAATATCTTGTATTTAGATGAAAATATGTGGTGGCTCATGATTAGTGACTTCGGTGGGTCCAAATGAATATTGTTATAATAACCCCTTTCATGAGGTTTCCAAACATGTTTCATGTCTTTTGAAAATGAAGACCCTTTTGATAGTGTCCTCAGAGGATAGGGAGACGGTGGGGCATAGTTAGAGCTTTTACGACTGAGGTATTTTCTGTGAGATTTCATTTGACTTATTCCTAACCCTTGTATGTGGTTGAATTCTATAATCTTTTTTATCATTATTTTACTTGTCCAGTTTCCCTTTCAGTACATTAATGGTGTACTCTATTTTTCTATATAATATATATTCATGAATTATTTTAGTTGTTTACATTTTAGTATTGTGTGGTATTGGATATGTGTGCATGTGTACATCTACATTAGGAAAATTCACCTCATTTTATGGATATGTCTACTCATCACTACTCACTATCCCGTGGCCTATTGTAGGCAGACAGGGTGTAGTCATGACACGAAGCCCTCTATGATGGGTTGGGATAGGTTTACCACGAATTATTTATTAAATAATGTATTACATAATCCTCTACTCAAAGAAATTGTGGGAAGACCATTTATACTCGAATAACATTAACACAGTCTATGTAGTCCCAATGAATTAAATTTAACAGTTCTATATTTTATTCAAAAAACACATCAAAATCTACTTACAATATTTTTCTGAATATATAAGACTGAATAACACTATGACAGCTCCATTACCTAGATGTTAACATAGATTTTTTAATGTTTTATTCTTGGATAGATCTAACATATAAGTTTATAGAAATATAATATTTTTTATATAATTGGAGCATGTATTTTTATAAACTAGTTATTAAAGACATAGAATTTATGGATTATGTAATACAACTAATGCATCTAACCCTACAATATAACTGATGAATCAGTTGATTAGTAGGGTAATCCATAACTAGGAATTATATAGAAAAAATATTTCCCTAGATTGATGTTCTATCAAGGGGAATAATCAGGTACATGTATATATTCTGATATACACACCTTACTAAAAAATGTATTTTTAATTAGAGTAGTTATAGTGGTGAAAAATTATATAAAAATCTTCATGAAATAGTTGGTAGACAATAGGATAAGTTGAATGATAATTTTTTACCACTACACAAGAGGATTATTTTCTATGGAATATGGTTCTAAATTCTTGGTTTTTATAAGTTTTGTGGAGAAAATGAATGATATCGATTCGGCGGGACTATATGAGCCTTCCTAGGATTCAAAAACATCTCTCATCATAAGAAGGATATCAATATATTTTTAATAATTAAAAAGTTCATGTATACGTTAATATTTTATATGATTCATGGAGAGATTGGAGTAATCCATTAGGATATAAAGATGATTAATGGAGATATTTCCTCATCGAATAGATACGAAGAGTTTATTACAGAAAACTCAACATTGGATGATTCAGTGGGAACCCATCTGCCAGTGGTGGAGTTTCATTGTAAGGAATGCAGCATGTTGAGAAAAAATCATTAACTATTAGTTGAAATCCTATTCAATACACGAGATAATATATCCATTAAGTATAATTAGAAAGAACAGAAAATTCATATCAATCAATTCATCTCATCCCATGTGACACTAAATTTATTTTCTTGATACTATCCAATACCATAAGAGTTGTGAAACAACCAATCATATAAGGGGATCAAACATTAGATTTTATGGTTTTAGTGTTTGGAAGCCATTTTTTTATTTATTTTAGTTGATAACAACTCCAGGATTGAAAAATAATCCTAATATTTAGGGTCATGACATATGTGATGGAAGATATATTCATAAAATCTGAAAACATATCATTGTAGTTCGATTATTAGCTTTTTTTCCCAAAAATATTGGTATATTTGAAATGTCAAGTCCTTCGTAGTCTTATAAAACCCTTCTATATACTATGGGTAATTGTTATAATAGTTATGGGGGTATATGAATTCATCAATTATCATCATGTCATTGGTTCCGAACATATTCCCTTTTTCAAAAACATCATTCCAATCAAGAAACATTTCCTACAATATCAAAACCTATGAAAGTAGATATATAAGAAGAAGAAATTTTTTTTTGTATGGTTACCTGACTAGTACTATCAATTATGATTCACCTAATGTACATAAATTAGGAAATTAATTTATATTCAATTTATATAGAAAAAATAGATTCTATAATTTATGGGTAAATAATCTTTGAGGGGTATAATCAATTCGAATTTGGGTGAAAATTTAGATGGGTATAAATGAAGTTCACTTACCCACCCAAAATGATAAATGATATGATGCATCATACTGTGGAATAAAAATTCATGTTGTTCCTCACCTGGGAGATATTATAATATATGTTTAAATCAAATATTATTGATGTCACTATTTCTCTTTTGGAGAAGTATAATGATTCCAAATTGATTTATTCCTTAAAAATGGATAATAATATTTCTTTAATCAATGATCCACAAATGTCTAAGAGTAATGTGAAAATGTATTGACCGGTAGAGTTTTATGGAATTATAAAAAAACACTATTAAAATATCATATGGTCTACAATATGAAAACATTTTGTTTCACTATATAGAAAACACTACCCTAGAAGGAAGATAAGATCCTATGAAATTTACCCACAACAGAATCATGTATATAAGGGGTCATAATTAAGGGAACATTTATTAATAGGGAATTTTTTATATTCCTCTAGATGAAGGACATTTTATATACTCAACTTCAGTAATAAATCTACCCCAAAGGGGGATCTAAAAGTTGAAAAATATGAAAAAGTCGAATCAAATCATTGAAAGAATAAGTCTATGTTCTATTCCATTATTGAAAAATTATTTTATATGTATAATTTTCTTTCTATTATAAGAAATAAATAAATATAAATTATTTAAAGTGGGGAAAATCAAGGCCCCTCATAAGGCACAGTGAAGAAAACTCTCATCCACATTAATTTTATTATTTTTTTGGATGTCTGTAATTTATTACTCTCTTTATTAAAGGAGAGTAAAGATGTCAATACACCTATGGAATCTTCATAATAATACACTGGAAGAACAATGATCAATGCACATTAATATTACAGTGTTATTGTCTAAGCATAATATTAAATCACTATTTTTTTTGAAAAATTAGGTCTTAGTATCGAATTCAAATAGAGTATTTTGTAATTCCAACACCAATAATCTATATATTAAGGGTTCCCATAAATAATTTTATAAACATAGGTGGATGAGGCCATTGAAAGCACATCATTTTTCTACATTTTGTTGTGGGAGTTATATTTACACAAATATCCTTGAATTTTTTCTTATGAATTTTAAATAATAAAAAATATTTTTTAAATTGAAGAAAATGTTCCATTAACACAAGAGTATAGACTAAATATTAATTTTAAACCCCTATTCTCTTGAAAGGGTCATCCATTGATTTAGAAATAAAGGAAACATAATGGAAATTAGAATCCCCAAGTACACTTGTTTTGTTATTAATTATCCCCATGGACACATGTCTTGTGGATGGTGTTATAGGAAACTCTATCTTAAGGGTATAAACTCCTCGATATCACATATCCCTAATACATTCTGATGGGACCTTTGTGGTAGCTTTACATGTCAATGTCTTGGGGGTATCAAAATTGGCCCTCTATACGAACGCATAAAACATTAATTCATTTTTTATATGGTATGTTTATGATAATAGTGAAATCCAATTACTAACCAACCACAAAACATATAATCTTAGCTTTATAAGTGAAACCATGTAAATTTTTTTTCTTACTCGTATGATGATAATTTTTTTTATCATTATCGAGATAAACCATTATTGTATCGTTGTGTGTCCATTTATTATGCTGACACAGACATTCATAGGTTTGAGATTCCCCCTTGGGCTACTTCTCTAATGGATGGTGTAATTTTATTAAATAGTGAATATGTATACTGATGATCTATATGGTAGTTTACACCAAATATCATGTCCATTATTCCTTTTCATAAGGTGAAAAAAATCGAGTAGTAATATATTATATAGAATGAAGTTGAATCTTGAAACCTATTATCAACATATTTTCTATTATTCTTTTTTGATAACATTTGGGGGGGGAGTAAATTCTATAAACTATATCATATTTTGTAGGTTTTCTTAGTTTTTTCCATTCATGTATTCCAAGGAAGAATAAAAAAGGACATGAACTGATATAGAGCTGATCATCCAAGAGTTATCAAGAGTATAACCTCCTTGGGTGAATTGGTTGATATATATATTTCCCCTCTAAAGATTAACTCAAAACCAGACTATAATGATGTTAATATTTTGAAAACCCATCTACATTATATCTGGATGGACATATAAGAGATGATTTCAGGAACCTCTATGGATAATCATCCAATGATGATATGTAATATTCATATTATATTTATTATTATATGATTTTTGGTCTAATTACTATTACATCAATGAAATTGTTAAGGGAGGTGGTTACCTCTTGAGTTCAAATGTGTGTTCTTGAGTAATAACACTCCACCATAAAATCAGTGGCCTAATTCATAGTATTATGTACTAGAATACCTAATGAAACATAACTATATGCTTTAGTGGATTGGGATTGACAATAATATGAAATAGATGTGATATCCTATGTAAAGTGGATCTTTTAACACAGTTTTCTATATCTACTAGGAGTTATATTTTATTGAGAATGTTATTGAGGAACAAAATCAACTTTACGAGGATGTTGAAATAGTATTCTTGGATTTTCTGTAACGGATGAGCACATTTTAGCCTGAAGTATAGTCAAATATCTATAATATTTATCATGTTGTTACAAGGTATGGATTACTCAACATATATGTTTATCCACATACAAGTGTCTATTGAGTTTATCTTTTAAAAAGTTATTATTTTTTACAATCCATAAATATGTAATGGGAGAGACTCTAAGATATAGATTACACAATATTTTCCTATTATTTAATGATAATTTAATATTTATAAACGTTTCTAAATTTAAAATTTTCTTATTATATCATTAATTAGTTCATGGTAAATTATGATGGTGAAAAATTTTGATTTTAATATAATAATTTCCTCATAAATATTGAATTATAATGTTAAGTAAATTAAAATATTAAACCAATCAATTTAATTATGAATAAATAAGAAATCACATATCTCTTTTACATGTTCTATTTTATTTTTATCAATACATGTACAATCAATAAACACTATTTTGATCCTCTAATATATATAGGATTGTAGATTTTTTCTCCTCCTTAGAATGCGACAATTTTTGGTTATATTAAATCAATACATTGTGGCACATATACCATAACTGTACACCAAGGTAGGTTTTTTCGAAGAAAATGTGTTCCCGATTTTTATAATATCATTTTATTTATTTGAATTGTTATAATTACATATTAAATTAAGATACACCATTTTTTATTTTGTTAAGTGTTGAATAGTTTTTCTATTTTCATCGTAAAAGTAACAATGAATGATTTTTGGAATGATAATTACAATATTTGATATCTTTATTTTACCATATAGTAAATTAATTATGTATTTAAACCAAATTTTCTAAACCAATATATGATATGGACATGAATTCTCAATGTTTTCTTAGGTATGGGGTCAATGTGAATAGAGATTAACATTTTATAATTCCATATTTTTGGCCCCAGATTATTTTATTAATTTTTAATTAATTACATTGTTTTATTGTTTCCCAAGGCCAATGATTGTGGAGACCCATTAGGAATTAAATCATTTCATTTTTTGGGAACAATTTATGGGGTTTTAACATTAATATTTTTATGAATATTTTTTTAAAACTTTATTAATGTACTTTTGGTTCATAACCTGTTTGTAGAGATTCATTTTTTAATGTCTACCTTGGAAAATTTTCATCGTATAAATGACTGAATATCTTTAAATAGACATTTTAAATCATTCATGTTGGTCCATTGTATCTAGTTTTTATGTTCATAAAAAATTTACCGACCTATAAAAAAATTGAATTTCATTATGGGGGGGATTTGACATGAATGAATATAATGATTCCACTAGAAACCACACCAAGGATAGATGATGATATTATTAATGGTATAGTAATCATACTATCTAACGATTTGTTTTTCGAGCATGAAACATTTTCCATATTTAATATCATGAATAAAACAATACATTGTTTCTATGAATATTGGTATTATACATGGATATTTAATATCAAGGGTATATAATGAACATTAATAGTTGGATTAAGAATTTTGTCAATCCTATTTTATTTAATTTCAATAGAATTAATTGTATAGTGTATTCCAGGGGTAACGACTTACTATATTTAAATAATGTACTCATTTTTGATGTTATCAAGGAATTTGATGATCTGGGGACCAGCTTTTAAGGACAAAATATCCGACTAGTTCATATGACATATTTAGTGAATATATAAATTGATATATTAGTGTACTTTTTTAATAGAAAAATATTGGTTTACCATGAATCTTAATTTCCATGTTACCAATCTATATGGAATGGTTTTAAAGATTCAATATATGATAAATAATGAAGGATTATATAGAAAATATTTTTCAAGAATGGATTGTGTTTGTTAATGGTTACACCTCAGTGAATAAAATGATAATTTAGTGTGATGAAGCATAGAATAACATTATACTAAAATGTTTCCAATACCAATATGTGAAATAAGTACATGGAAACATTTTCCTGGCCCATATGATGGATTCCATGTGCTTCCAATCCCCTCTAATTTTTTATTGAATAGTTTTATTCCATTTCAAGTGACAAGAACTAGAGTTCATGGTCACACCACTTGCAAAAATATATATGAGGCATTAATATCATCATGAGTAAAAAAACCAATTCCTAGGAATTTGTTAATTCCAAAACATTGTATCACAAATGGATTCACACAATTGTCAATCACGGTGCTTAAGAAAGAGTTATGGGAGTTTTAATATCACATAGATTGGTTCAAAATATGATATAATATTGTAATTGTTAAGGACATGGTTTAAATAAAATGAATGTATTTTAAACACAAAAAATTTGGACAATTTCATGGTAAGGTGAACATTGTCTAAGTTCATAATTTTTATACCATAGAGGTATGTGTTTTAAACATATACAACTTTGAACAAAAATTGTTTGGGTTTACTATCATACAACATTGGACAATATGTTAGATTTTTTATATAATAGGGGAACGATAAAACCCTATATGAATGAAAGAACCATGGTACATGAACTATTTCATAAATGGATCGACATAGATTATGTCCATTTTTCTTGGGCCACATATGAATGTTTTTTTGAATGGAAGATAGGCATTGAAGCATGGGAGGGGTAATAACTATTTAAAAATTTAATTATGAAATTTTAAATCATGATATGTGGTATTTTAATCTATTAATGATGAGGAATGACTATTTTATCAGGGATATGTATAGAATGATTTTAAACGATAGTTTTTCCAAAAAAGTTCTCATTGTGTGCTTGAAATATGTAGTCTCCTACTCAAGATGAAATATACCTCTAATAGAAAGGGTTGTACTTAGAAAGAATGGTAATCATAATCATAGAACGATTTTCTTGGAGTTAATCATTCTTATTATAAGTAACCACAAATGTTCAATGGAAATCCAAAACACTCATGGTATAATGTGTGATAAAGGAAAACAAATATTAAAAAGGAAATATAAGAAATTTTTAAACTTGATATATACGTGTATGTGCTATAATAGTATTTAAGAAATGAGGAGAGAATGATGATGGGATTTGGATGAGTATGGAATATATGGTCTAGATATCACTAAATATCAATAAATAATAGTAATCATGTAACATGAAGTTATTTTAAAAGATAATTCATATATATATATTACTTATTTATTTGTGGGGAGAGTTTATTTCTGGCACATTATTAGAACATAAATGAAATTTATGACTATTCCCATGAAAATACACGTGGTTCTTAGACTAAAAGAAAATATGGGTAGTTTATATTGTATGATTATTATAAATCAAATGGTAATTTTTTCATGTTCCATTTACACACATACAGATCATCTCATTATATATTTGATTTTCATGTTATATAGTTGTGTATTATGGCACTGAGCTTTCAAAGTAGTTGTTTTTCATTCATGGTAGATTAGTTTTAATATGGTTCAACATAATGTTATGATTACGGTTTAAGTAATTTTGAAAAGGGCCATGACATGCATTTTGTTTCACATATAGATTAGTGAAAAATTAAGGTAAATTTTCCATAATGATAAATAAAAGGTGGGACCCCAACTTGATGGTTTTGTAATATAGATGAGTTGTGTTCTAATTGAATTTTTTTCATGTACATGGATAAGATATTTTTTTCATCAATATGAATCTTCTGCTGAACAGAATTATTCCAATCATAGATTATGATATGTAATGGAATTTATTCACAACGTAATATTATAGATTAATGGTGTAGTCTTAAATTGATTTGACTCTCATGTAATTGAGAATAGTTCAATCCAAAAAACGTATCCTAGAATACATAATATTTCAATTATAAATGACCATATATTGTTAAGTTAATCATACTCTGATATTGGAGAATCACTTTTTTTAAAAAAAATATACGATAAGGAACTATCTTATATATTTTAATACCATATAGTTCATTTTTTATTTTTCTTAGGGCTCATGACATTAACTTTTTGCAGAACTATGTGTCCTAAAACAACATGAGTCAAGCCAGACATAGTTATTGAATAAGAAGAAAAGTTCCAACCAAGAAGGGGATATAATGTATTAACACATAAAATGAATATGAAAATATATTTGGAGGATTTTAAATATTTAGAATGTATATCTTGTCTAGGGTTGAATACCTAGGCATCAATATGTATACAAAAATATAAATAATTATGTTATATAGAGAATATGTTTCCTTGGTTAAATATTATAGTCATTGAATCAATGAACCACTACATCAGGATATTACTTTTTTAGAATTTATGAAAAATAATTAATGTTGGGGAGCCCTAAATTTATCAATATATGAAAATAAGGTATTTTTTCTAACAAATTTTAATTGGTAAAGATAAATTGTTTTGGGATTCCTATATAGGTCTTTATCACGTATAGGAAATGGTGAAATGATTAAATCATTTTACTATTCCATATTTGGTGGAATCAAACATGATTGAGAATGATTTGAAAATAAAAACATTGTTGGTCGGAGTGGATACTCAAGAGGGGGGTGAATTGAGTTCCAATTAATATTTCTGTTAAAAATATTTCTCTTAAAATCCCCTAATTTAAAAACCAAGATAAACTGTAGTGAATCTATACAGAGTGCAAAGGTTCAATCAGTTTCTCAATGATTGATTAGGTCTCAGTTAACTTAATATGAAGATTAAATTATCTTTTTAAACTGACTTACTGATTTATAATAAGTATAAACATTTTCTAATTTAACTATCAATGTAGAATTATAATATTTTTTTATTTCAATGTAATAACAACGAAATAAATATATAGTTTACTTATATAATTAAATTAAAATGCACAGAAGAGTTAACCAAGTGGTTCAGTATCAAGCCGAGACTTAGTAGTCTCAACAATTTATGTAAATTTATCCACACCCTGGATCAGGGTTAACAACAGTGAACGACTGTCTAGGCCACACATGGACCTCTACCACAGTTCTTTGTGGGAAACAAAAACAATGACTAGGCCACACAAGGAACTCTTCCACAGTTGACTCGGTTAAACAAGAGTAAAAAAATTTTGTTTTAGGATTTTTATATTCTCCAGTTCATCACAGGAGTCAGTGTGTGAGTATGTTGAACAAAGTACACACACTGCTCAAAAATGTAAGAAAAATAATCACTAAGAGAGAATGTATCAGAGTTTAGAATGCTCTAGTCATTGATAGTGTAGCTCTAGACTCATTGGATTTAGCAGAGATGCTTCTGAGTCCTTCTGCGGTTTTGCTATTAAAAAAAGTAGTATAGTTATTCAGCTTGATGTTCTTCACAAGCATATGTGTACTCTGATTTCCAGTGTTCTTCATGTGTTCTTCAGTAGTTCTGGATTGTTTGCAGAAGATTTTTCATTAGATATTGCAACTATTCTCCTTTTTCCACATCACCGTGTTTTCTTCAGTCTCGTATTTATGATCTAGGAAGAATTTTTTCTTTTATGCCTTTTCAGGCATCCATCCTCACTTGCAGCTCGATCTTCCTTCATTTATTCCACAAGCTCCATCAATGGGAATGATTAACTTTCCATAGATACGAGGTACGGTCTCCTGACATGCCAAAAACTAACATTAAATATCATTAATTACATTAAAAACATAAATTATGATCGTTATAATTAAATACAAATATATAGACGATCAAACAGTTTTCATGACTATCGGTGAGTCAAGAGATCAGTGAGACATTTTGAATCTGTAGCAGTTTTGGTTGCATCAGCATCAGTGTCACAACATCATTGGTGTCTTAACATTACTGTCTTAGCATCAGTAGCATAGTATTGGTGTCTTAGCATCAGTGTCTTAGCATTAGTGTCTTAGCATCAGTGTCACATTGGACATTTGATAGTTATCGATGCAACCATTCATCATTGGTGTGACCGTTCATCATCAGTGCGACTGATCATCATCGGTGTGACAGTTCATCATCGGTGCGACCGTTCATCATTGAAGCGACCGTTCATCATTGCTATGACAGGAAAACGACTATTGGTGAGTCAAGACATGGAATTCTTACAAAGTGTCTGTTCAATCCAGAATACGTCCTGGTCAACTATAACCATACATTGATCATAGATAAAAAATTGTAGATATGATTTAAACACATTTAAAACATGTTGAACAAGAGACCAAAAGGAAATAAATAAAAACTTAGATTTGGGATTATTAAAATAACCATTCCACAGAGAGTTCAACAATCTCCCCCTTTTTGATAATCACAAATCAATGGCTTAAATGAAGAGAGAATATCGTAAGTCATTCATTATGCTCCCCCTATAAAAAATAATATATTCCAAAAGATAAAACATGGTTAAAATAGAAATCAGAACATATATATTACTGAGGCTTTCTCCTCATTCAATATTTCTCCCCCTGTGTATACATGCATGTGATAAATAGCCAGCATGGGGGCGTATGAACATGCAGTTCTCCCATCCAGATACATGATTCATCTAGATACAAGATTTATCTCAATGATTTCTCTTTATGATTTCGCACAATTATTTCACTCCCCCTTTGGGATTATAAAAAATAATAGATAATGAAGATAAGAAAGAATATTTCATACTAACAATGAGTAAACCTATTACAGACAAGAGAGAATAGTTCAGGAAAACAAACACCCTATAAAAAATTGACTGTAACAAGTATTTATGTGGGTGCAAGGGAGCTTTCCCTTTAGCAGTAGGAGGAATTGAAGGTCTAGAAGATTGTTAGGGAGAAGGTGAAACTGGACTTATAGAGAAAGGAGGTAGGACAACCCGAGCGGAATGAACTATGGGTTCCAAGGTCACTTGTTGCGCAGAAGGTCGTTCTGAAGGATGCTGTTGAGAAACAGTCATCTAGACAGGAGCAACATCTGGTGATTATAGAGTCTCATCTGTAGGAAAAAATGGCTTTTTCTTGCACATGAAGGTAGGGTTTTAGCAAGTTGATGAAATCCTGAAGGACTTCTCCACCATACTTCATTGCTTTTTCAAAATCATCCTTATTTTGCATGAAATTTTCTAAAGTTGGGGTAAAATATTTTAACTGCTAAACTTGAGCTTTAAAAGCATGAGTCACTAGAGGGAGTCTCAAATTATCAGCCAGAACTTTAAAATTATGATTCAACTCACGCTTTTTGTAGATCTTAGAGAAATAATGATCTACTTTCTCCTTAATATCCTTTTGAGATTTTGTAGCATAATCCGAATACAACTATACCATTTTATGAAAATGATCACTATGGTTTTTCATTTTATTCAAAGAATCTAAATCTAAAATATTCCCAAGAGCTAAAATATCTTCTCTAACAACATCTCATAAGGTATCTAATTCTTGACCAGTGATCTTGGTTACTTTGGCATTTCTAGCCTGAGCAATAACCTGAGTTATCTCAGCTTTTAACTTCATCAAATTTTCATTCTTCAAATGTTCAATCAGATTTCTTAAAACATACATCATACCAGATATTGTTGTTCTGATCTCCCCTTATGGGGAAACAAGATTGCTTCCTAACTCCATAAGGGTTTGATTCAAAGAGGTAATATTCCTTCCAATCGATTCACTATTATTGCATAGGTCTGGTTTGATAAGGCTTGCCACTCTTTGAGCCAAATCATTCAAAGCAGCATCAAATAAAGTCAAAGGAGTAGGAGCAAGAATATGAAATAACTCACATTTCACAGTCTCCTTAATACCTTGAATCAATTCATCCTTGAAATTATCAAAATCTTACTGAGCAACTTCTAGATTAGGTCTACCTTGAGATACTGAAGGATCAGGTCTGACATCTATTCTTTGCTAAAACCTGGCAATGAATTGAGCCTTAACAGAATCAATTATGCCTACAAGATCAACTTCTACACCTTCATCGTTTTCTGGGTTGTCAAATCCTAGAACAGCAAGACCTGGATGCTCTTCCCATACCGCTTTGCATGATGGGTATATAGGTTTCACAAACTGAGATCGTACAGAATTTTCAGGAAGGGCTTCTCCATCCTCATCACTCTCCAACGTTTCTGCCCTCTTAGCCTCAAGGACATATTCTTGCTCAATAGGTTGGGGTTGAGGATCATCTAGAATTAAATTCTGACCTTCAATAGGTCAAGCATCAGCATCATCATCATCAGCATCATCACCATTACATTCACTATCACCGCTACAACCATCACCATCAGCATCACCCTTATCACCATCACCAGCTTCATCATCATCATCATCATCATTAACTAATCTATCACTAGAACGGTCTGTATTTCCGGATTCATACTCCTCGGAAGTTGATTCAGTAGTCTCGCCTTCTTCTTTATCATCTAAAAGAGGTTCAATTTCTGGTAAATTGATAGGAGGACTTGTTGATCAAAATTCCATCCTTCTTCTCTTTGGGATAACAGTGTCAGGAACACTCCTTTCATCAATAGATGATTCATCCTCTTCTTCCGAATTTAGATTCTCATCAGCTTCTTCTTCTTCTTCTGTTCCTTTCGTACCGGATTCAACCGTTTCTTTATGATCATCCACTTCCTCTTCTTCATCCAAATAGATCACTTCCTCACCATGTTTTAAGCTAGGATCTCTTACTTCCCTTGGTCTCCTTGGATGATTAGTAGGATTGAAGGACTCATATAAGTTTTCTTCATCAGAAACCCAAGATTTCTTCCATGGATTACAATTTATTTTCATTCTCTTACAAATAACTTTGATGAAAAAATAGCTAACCGAGGAGATACACTCATCTCCATCATCCACACAGCCTAATAATTTCAGCATGGAAGAAATCTATTTAGAATAAAAGTGGGTAGTAGCTTTCTTTGAAGGTTTTATCATCTCAAAAATATGCTCGGAAAAATATCTACATAGGTTGATCTTTTCAACATTCAGAAAAAGAAATTGCAGAAAAACATCTTGATACATTACTGCAGCAAAATCACTTTTTCTCTGACATACCTGATGTTGAATAAATTTTTACAGGATTCGATTCTCAACATCCAACTCAGCAGCAATTATCCTTCACGATTCAGACTTCCCAGTCAAAAAAACGAGGGCTAGATCATAAAAAAATTAATCAGTTGTGGGAGGAATATTACAAGAATAGTCCTTGTATCTTCCATTGTGAGGTACTCCTAGACATTCATCCCATTGTTTTGATGAAAAAGTAATCTTTTTCCATTTTACTACGGAAGAAAATCCTTCAGCCTCTACTCCGTCCAAATCAATATCCAGGTTCAAATAGATGTCGTGCAGCAGCTTTGGGTAAAAGACTCTATCATTATTACAGAACCACGCCATCCATCCTTGAGTTTCCAACACATTCATGTGAACGAACTTTCTATATAAAAACATTTCCGAACAAATTTCCTTTTCAGCTATAACTTCTCGTTTTTCTAGCTCCGGGTTGACAGACCTCTGCGTCGTACTACTCGACTCACCTCGAGAACGCTTGACAGGTGAAGTTACTTCAGATACCTTGATATGTCTCTTTTTCTTGACCATTATAAGGTTTTGAGACAATCGCAAGGCTTGGAATGATTCAAAAGAATCGGGTTATAGGGAAGAGAGGAGAGAGTTTGGCAGGAAATGGAAGGTCAACAATCTTTAGAGAATGGAATAGCCTCATGTCATTATTTGTATCAATGAGGGTTATAAATAATAAAATATCGATTATTTAAAACAACGTAGTTTTAAACAGACAAAAAAATGATTTTGAAAAAAAATAGTATGACCCAATCGGTAGCACTAATTGAAAAGATAGATCGGTTTCTCAGATCAGTTTCACAGATTGGTTTGACAAATTGGTTTCACATATCGGTTTGACAGATCGGTTTGACATATTGGATTGATAGATCATTTTTACACATCGGTTTGACCAATCGGTTTCACAAATCGATTCACAGATCGGTTTCACATATCGATTTCACAAATCGGTTTCACAGATCGGTTTCACAGATCGGTTTCACAGATCGGTTTCACAGATCGGTTTCATAGATTGGTTTCATAGATCAGTTTCATAGATTGGTTTCACAGATTAGTTTCACATATCTATCATACCTAACTCTTTTTTAATCGATTTTAACCTTTCACAATTTAAGGGCTTGGTGAAAATATCGGCTAATTGTTGTTCAGTACCTATAAACTCAAGAGTAATATCACCTTTTTGGAAGTGATCTCTCAAAAAGTGATGTCTGACATTAATCTGTATGGTTATAGAGTGAGACACATGTTTCTTTGACATGCTAATTGCACTAGTGTTGTCACAGTTGATTGAAATATGGTTAACATAATATCAATAGTCCAAAAGAGTGTGTTTCATCGACAAAATTTGTGCACAACAACTACCAGCAGGAAAGTATTCTGCTTCAGCAGTAGATAATGAAACAGAGTTCTGTTTCATACTACACCTAGATATTAAGGATTTTCCCAATAAATGACATGATCCAGATGTGCTCTTCTTATCTAACTTGCAACCAGCAAAGTCAACATCTGAATAACTGATTAGCTCAAAAGATTGTCTTTTTGGATAAAACTAGCCTAAGTTTACATTATGTTTAAGATACTTAAAAATTCTTTTAACATCAATTAAATGAGATTCTTTCGGGTTATCTTGAAATCTTTCACACATACACACACTAAACATAATATATGGTCAACTAGTAGTAAGATAAAGTAAAATTCCAATCACAACTCTATAATTGGTTTTATCCACTGGTTTCGCAGTTTCATCTGCATCCAATTTACAGACTATACTCATAGGAGTATCACTTTCCTTAATACTATCAAAACCAAAACGTTTTCGAAGATCCTTTGTGTATTTACTTTGATTCAAAGTAATACAATATTCATTTTAAAAAACATGAAAAGCATGAAAATATTTATGTTCTCCCATTAACCTCATTTTGAATTCATTTTTCATACTCTTTGAAAATACATCAAATAAAGAAAGTTTAGATGATCCAAAAATAATATCATAAACATATATTTGTACTACTAAAAAATCATTAGAAATTCTTTTAATAAAAATAGGTGGATCAGTAATCCCATTATTAAAACATTTTGAAACATGAAAATTACTAAGTCTATCATACCAGGCTCTGGGAGCCTGTTTTACGCCATATAAATCCTTATAAAGTTTAAAAACATCATTTGGAAAATGAGGATTAATAAATCCAGGTGGTTTTTCAACAAAAACGTCTTCAACAATAAAACCATTTAGAAAAGCACTTTTGACATCCATTTGATATAACATGAAATTCAGATGAGCAGCAGATGCAAGTATGATCCTAATGGATTCTAATCTGGATATAGGTGCAAAGGTTTCCACATTGTCTATACCTTCTTCTTTAATATATACTTGTGTAACTAGACAGCTTTGTTTCTAACTATGTTTCTAGATTCATCAACTTTGTTTTTATAAACCCATTTTGTGCCTATTGTTAAAGTGTCCTTAGGTTTGTCAACTAATTCCCAGATATTGTTTCTTTCAAATTGATTTAACTTATCTTTCATACCTATTACCCAAAATTCATCATTGATAGCATCATTGACATTTTTAGGTTCTATCTGTGAAAGAAAGGCTTGATGTTCTACCTGGTTTCTTAGAGAAGCTCTAGTCTGTGTCCCTCATTCATGATTACCTACAACACCATCCAAAGGATGATTCTTTAGAATCCTTGTTGATCTAGTAATGGTAAGACTAGAAATTTCATGTTCATCTATAGGTTTTGGTTCAACAGAAGCATATTCTGGAATATGTCCAAAACTGGATGTTTTTATAGCAGTTTCTTTATATTTGTCATTATGGTCTAGAATAGATAAATCTTCATCAAGATTTTCAAGAGAGGTTTTAAGCTCATGTGGATCAGTTTCATCAAACATGATGTGAACAGATTCTTCCACACATTTTGTTCTCTTATTAAAGACTCTATAGGCTTTTCTAGTTAATGAATAACCAAAGAAAGATTCCCTCATCACTTTTAGAATAAAACTTGTCCAAATTATCCTTTGTATTAAGAATAAAAACATTGCAGTCAAAGACTCTAAAGTAACTAACTTTTGGGATTCTATTATTCCACAACACATATGAGGTCTTCTTAAGAAATGGTCTAATTAAGAGTCTATTAATGATATAACAATATGTATTTACAGCATCATCCCAAATGTAAATAGGAAGGTCATACACAATAAGCATGGTTCTAGCTATTTCTTGAAGGGTTCTATTTCTTCTTTCTACTAGACTATTCTGAGGAGGTGTTCTGTGAGCAGAAAAGTTGTGAATATAGCCATTGTGTGAGAAATAAGATTCAAACTCATGATTTTCAATATCACGGCCATGATCACTTCTTGGAGTTTTAATCATAAGTCCACTAATATTTTCTACAGATTTGGAATATCTAACAAAGTAAGAACAATATTCACTTTTGTGAGCTAAGAAGTATACCAAAGTATTCCTAGAAGAGTCATCTACTAGAACATAGACATAGTCCATCCCATTTAAAATAGAAACTCTTGATGGTCCAAACAAGTCCATGGGAACCAAATAGGGAGGTTGAGAAATTGAGACTTCTTTATTTGATTTAAATGAAACTTTATGTTGCTTTCCCTTTTGACAGAGATTAAAAACTTTTTCAATTGGGAATTAATGTTTAGTTAGGTATATAACCAAGTTCATCCTAGTTAGTTTTATAAGTGAATGGATGTTGCAGTGTCCTAATATTCTATTCCAAATCCATGACTCTTTATGAAAATCATTTAGGCAAGTAACATTTTTCATAGCGGTAAAATATAAATCAACTGCATAAACATTTTCATTTCTTAAGGCAGAAAAGACTAAAGAATTTTTTGAATTAAAAAAAATTAAAAAAATCATTTTCAAATTTGAAATTAAAACCATCAACACACAATTGAGAAATACTTAACAGATTATATTTCAGTCCATAACAAATAAAACTTTTGGAAATTAAAACTGAATCAGTGTTACCGATTTAGCCAAGGCTGATGATTTTTCCATTAGAATTATCACCAAAGGTGACATGGTCTCCATCAATATTGATTAAACTTTTGATGAATGAATAATATCAAGACATATGCCTTGAACACCCACTGTCTAAGTACCATAACTTCTTGTGATAACTCTTCAAACAGGTTTTCTACAAAACAGATTTAGATGGAAAATGACTTTGGTACCCAGATCATCTTGGGTCCAGACAGGTTAGAAATCAATGATTTTGGTACCCACATTTGTCTTATGGGTTTCATACAAATTATAGAATCGAAAGATTTTGATAGATAAATTTTTTTTGATCAATAACTATGTGAATCATCAGTTAATGCATATGAATGTCTAGAACTAGAACTACTAGTATTTTGTCTAGATTTAAGAATAACTCTATTCATAGTAATCTGTCTCTGTCCAGGTTTGTAGCCTAATCCAGTTGTGTATTTAGGTACCACTTTCTTTCCTAGAATTTGAGTTAGTGTATCCTATCCATTTGAAAACTTCTCTAAGTCTTTTCTAAGATTCTCATTAGACATTTTCAGTTCAGTGTTCTCCTTTAACAGTTGACATTTTTTCTCTTTTTCAATGGTAAGTTCAGTTTTATCAGTAGTAGTGCGAGCATGCTATTTATTCAATGATATGTATTTATCCTTAAGTTCATTGAATGTCTCTTCCATCATATTACAACATTCAAATAAGTCCTCAGTAGTCGTGTTTTCAAAATCAGAATCAGATTCTACATCATCTCCAGAATAATAAGAATTTAAAACAGGAGTATTTATGGTTACATCAGATGTTTTGGTCATGAAACACATGTTGGCATGATTCTTCTCAGAATCATACATTTCAGATTCACTTGTACTATCTTCATATGCACTCCAGGTAGCCTTCATAGCTTTCTTGTACTTACTATCTTTGTAATCATATTTATTCTTGAATTTTATCTTTGGGCAGTCTGATTTAATGGGTCCTTTTCTTTTTCACTCATAGAAAACAACTTCATCACTTCAATCTGGCTTTTTCTAGTCCTTATTCCAATGTAACATATTGTCATATATTCCTTTGTAATTTGATTTTCTGAAAAATTTATTATTCCTATAGATTTTCTTAAACCTTCTGCCTATCTGAGCCATTTTAGCATCACTATCAGAGTCTGAACTTTCACTTGTTGGACTGTCAGTTTGTATTTGAGCTTTTTCTTTGACCTCACTCTTTGAAGTAGTAGTATTGAATGCTACTGATTTCCTTTTTGGTTCATTATCTTCCTCTTTATTTACCTCTAGTACTTCCTCATACATCATTAGTTTTCTAATAAGTTATTTGGCAGGAAGAGCTCCAATATCACAAGATTCTCTGATTGAAACAGAAGTGCCTATCCATTGGTATGGTAGGCATCTCAAGGTTCTCATGATTTGTTCCATTGCTGGAACAGCTTTACAAAGTGAATTCATTGTGTTGACTATCTCATTGAACCTGAGGCACATATCAGAAATGGGTTCTTATATTTTCATTTTAAAATTATCATATTTAATAGTATAATTATTAAATCACATTGCTTTAACATTAGTTGTTCCTTCATGAGAAACACATAAAGTATCCCAAATTTCATAAGAGATTTTGCAAGAATATATTCTGTTAAATTCCTCATCTCTTAAATCATAGTACAAGTCATTAATATCTTTACAATTATTATTGTAATCAGTCTTTATAGGTTAATCCCAAGTTGTTCTTTCAGTTTTTGGAATTTTATATTGAGACTCTATAGCAGTCCAGATATCATAACTGATACTCTCTAAATGTATTTTCACTTTCAGTTTCCACTGATCATAGTTTGTACCATTAATTAAAGGTTTCCTATTAGTAGCATCACCCTCTAGTCTATTATCCATAACTAGATTTTTTAAAATAAATTTAAAGAGAAAAATATTTAGAACTTACAGAAAATTAAGATCTTTAATGATGCAACTAAAATCACAGTTAAAACAAAAACATAGTATTTCAAACATCCTTTAAAATAACAACTCCTCTGATTCCAAATGTTGGATGGAGTGGATACTCAAGAGGGGGATGAATTGAGTTCCAATTAAAATTTCTCTTAAAAATATTTATATTAAAATCCCCCAATTTAAAAACAAATTTAATCTATATTGAATATATATAGAGTGAAAAGGTTCCATCAGTTTCTCAAAGATTGATTAGGTCTCAATAATCTTAATCTGAAGATTAAATTAACTTTTGAAACCGACTTACTGATTTACAATAAGTATAAACACTACCTAATTTAAATATCAAAGTAGCTTTAAAATAGTTTTGTATTTCAAAGTAATAGAAGAAGAATAAATATATAGTTTACTTATAGACAGAAATTAAAATGCACAGTACAGTTAACCAAGAGGTTTAGTCTCAAGCCGAGACTTATTCCTCTCAACAATTTATATAAATTGATCCACACCCTGGATCGGGGTTAACAACGGTGAACGACTGTCCAGGCCACACAAGGACCTCTATAACAGTTCTTTGTGGAAAACAACAATGACCAGGACACAAAAGGACCAATTCCACAGTTGAAGTGGGTAAACAGGGTAAAAAATTTTGGTTTGAGGATTTTGATATCCTCTAGTTCAGAACATGAGTCAGTGTGTGATTATGATGAACACAGTACACACACTACTCAAAAATGTATGAAAAATAATCACTAAGAGAGAATGTAACAAAGTTTAGAATGCTCTAGTGATTGATTGTGAATCAATGAACTTGTAGGATTTAGCAGAAATGCTTCTGAGTCCTTCTGTGGTTTTGCGGTAAAAAAAGAGTATCTTGATTCAGCTTGATGTTCATCACAAGAAAGTGTGTTCTCTTATTTACAGTGTTCTTCATATGTTCTTCAGTAGTGCTGAATTTCTTTCTTAAGAGTTTTCTTTAGATTTTGAAAAAATGCCCCTTTTTCCACTTCGCCATGTATTCTTTAGTCTCATTTGTATGATCTACGAAAAGAAATTTCTCTATACCTTTTCACGCATCCATCCTCAATTGCAGCTCGATCTTCCTTTTTTTATTCCACGAGCTCCGGCAATGGGAATGATTACCCTTCCTTAGATACGAGGCACAATCTCCTGAAATGCCAACAACTAACATTAAATATCATCAATTTAATTAAAAACATCAATTGTGACTGTTACAATTAAACATGAATTTATAGAGGTTCAAAAAGATTTCATGAATATCGGTGAGTCATGAGATCGGTGAGACATTTTGAATCTGCATCAGTTTCGGTTGCATCAGCATCAGTGTCTCAACATCATCGGTGTCTTAACATCGGTGTCTTAGCATCGATAGCTAAGTATTGGTGACTTAGCATCGGTTTCTTAGCATCAGTGTCTTAGCATCGGTGTCTTCGCATCGGTGTCACTTTGGACCATTGATAGTTATCGGTGCGACCATTCATCATCGGTGCGAATGTTCATCATCGGTGCGACCGTTCATCATCTGTGCGACCGTTCATCATCGGTGTGACCGTTCATCATCAATGAGACCGTTCATCATCAGTATGACCGTTCAACATCGGTACGACTGGAAAATGACTATTAGTGAGTCAGGATATAGAATTCATAAAATGTGTCTATTCAATCCAGAATACGTCCAGGTCAACCATAACCATACATTGATCATAGATAAATAATGTAGATATGATATAAACACCTTTAGAACAAGTTTAACAAGAGACTAATAGGAAATAAATAAAACTAAGATTTGTGATTATTAAAATTACAATTCCATAGAGAGTGCAACAAACATAATTTTAGAAAATGGATTCATTTCATCTGGTAAGCATCCAGGTATTGAAAAAATATTACATGGTTTAAGATATTGTTCAAGGAAATTATGTCTGAATGTATATGTAACTATAACTAGATTACTATTATAGAGGATAAACCATATATCATGCAATATATCTTCATATGATGTGGATGAATGTGTTTCCTAGTTGATGAATCTCAATGATGATAACAATAATGATCTACTATAACATATTAGCTCATGGGTGTATTTCATGGTATCGGAAAAAATTTATATGAAGGAGACTAGTTTGATTTCACAAGTTTTCATCATAGGGATAGATGTTAACCATATATATTAGTAATGTATAATGAGTAAGTATTATATTGTATACAGTCTTTTGATCAAACAAGTTATCGAAGATGTTTAACATCTTGTAAAATAGACAAAAATAAGTGACAAATTTTTATTGAAATATTTTCTAACAATATGATAGAACATTCAGGTGGTACTATAGATCACACGACATGGGAATGGAGGAAAAATGTTCTTAGAAAATAAGGAGAATTTTTTTCTCAATGACTGCCAATGGATATGTGGAAAAATTATCCCTGAACTAATACGGAAATTTTTCAATCATTAAAGGGGATGTGGATATGGAGTGAAATATATCATATGAAGATTAAGGTTATACAGGATAGTCCAACCCATTTAGTTTAATCACAGGATGTAGGGACATTATCAATCCATTTATTATAATAGAGGTAGAAATTTTTTAATGATATTTTATGTCATCTGACAAGGTATATCTTGTGACATTTTACATTATGTGACTAGGATGACTTCTATGTAGTGTAAAGTTTTGTTGAATGGATTTCACACTATGAAGTATATATTTATATAGATATAAAATTATAACCTGAATATAAAGATATGTAATGTTTTTATTAATGAATATTGATTTGATGAATCGAATGATGTGATCACTATCAATTATGATGAGCGAATTTGATCTATTAATATAGTCATTTTTATAATATAATCTCTCTAAAATATTGTCTCATGATTTTATAGTATCCTCAAATATATCGTGGGTTCTCTATGAGATAACATGATCTTTCCTTATTATAATGTTAGTGAAAGGTGTTATAAATATATATATATATATATATATATATTCAAATAAGTTACGATGAACTCCCATGTTGTGTGAAAATTTTATCCTCTTCTCATTCATTCATTCCATATCACCCTATTAGCTTTTGGAGAGATCATCATGAGAAAATCTATTTATAATGGTAATGCATGGGGAAGATAACTAGAGTTTATTGTACTGAACATTCAATAACCTATGCTCATGTGAATATGGGGACTCATGCCTTTTATTATTGGATTTGGGTGATTGGAAAAGAAAAAAATTATGGATTTATCTAGAATGGTATTACTATCCTTTTTCATTTTCATTTGAAGGATATTTGATCGATTTATTACAAAATCCCTCATCATTGCATTTATCATGGAATGGTTTTATGGTATAGTATGAGACTAAATATTCCATTCCTAATATATAGTTTAAAATTTAGAATATTATAATTTAATATCATTGTCAACCAATATTTTTTAATAGAATCCAAATCCATTGATGATATTTAACATAAAAACTCACAATAGAGTTCTCTATAACCTAATTTAGATGTATTTTCTTAGAAAATTTATATGCTATATTAATAATATTAATGATTTACATGAAATAACTTTTTATTCTGAGAGGACCTTGAATCATAACATATTTTACATAGGAGAAAAATGAAAATTATTATTTGGTTTTATGAAAAATATATAGGGACTAATGGATAAAAATTTATGGTGTATGTATTTCTTATAAATTCTTGATGAAGTATATGCATTTGTGCATGAATAATTTCAAAAAATAATCTAAGAAACTTGATTAAAAAATAAATCTTAGTTCATAAATTTATTATATATAAAGGTTCATGAATAAAAAATGTGAATAAGTTAAATGAACACTCATATATTAATACATTTGGGGAGTAGGTCTCGAAGATCTCATATATAGTGGAATTTCTAAGCATTCAGTGCATTATAAAGGATGATGTTCACAACCTACCACTAACAATGGAAGAATTCTATATTATATATCGTATATTATCGATAAAATAATTCAATATTAGTACTAATTATCACTTCTATTTTCTCTCTGTAATCAGGGTTTTTACTACTCTTATTGATTTTGATTATTTCCCGTTGATATTTAAAGAGACCAGCTTATGATGTGGGATGTGAATAATTTTTTTGGGAATATGTTTTATGTTCTAAAAATTTCTCAATAATTAATAATTACCCTTTCATTTATTTTAACTCTCACAAGAACCCTCATTTTTTCCAATAAGGATACATTTAGTGGATTTTATATTTATAAATAATAAAATTATAAAACTAACTTTCCTAGACACCTAAAAGAAGTATTTTGATGATGATATTTTATTTGGGGTTAAAAATTAATCTACTAATCATTTCTGATGTTTTAAGAATTTTTAAATAATTGTTCAAAATATGATGTTGCATCCTATCAATGTTATAAAAAACTATAATTGGATCGCACATCTAAGATAACTGTTATGTTTAGGAACCAACCTCTGTATATGGAACCTCGTGTTCTAATAAATAACAATTTTTTTGTACCTAACATAAACAACCATACATTGTGACAATAGTCCATATTTTAGAACTCTATGTTTGGAATCAACTGAATACAAGACAATAAAACTTTGGAATTATCCTCACACAGAGTTATCCCCATGGTTAACTTTTGATATGTGGGATTTTAGATTTGAAATATTTGAATTTTTTCTTCTATTATTTAATTGGATTAATTATTTTTAAAAATCAATTCAATGGAAAAATCATCCAAGAATATGACAAATTCTAATACCATCATTTGGGTATGTAGTTCATTTCTTGTGGTTTTAGTTGATTGGTTGAGGGGACCAAACAGAAACAAGAATCAAATGTTATAGTGATTTCAAGTTTTATTTCCAAAAAATAGCCAGTAAGGGTTATTCCGGTCGACTGTATAATAGTTCACAATACTAAATATTTCACAAAAACAAATCTTTTAATGGAAAAAATCCTTAACAAAAAAAATTCATTCATGAAACTCAGTCCTCCATGTATGGATCTAAAATAACTAATCATTTCTTATGTTAATATGGTAAACTTCATGAAACATATCTCTTGATAGAACTGGTATTAATATGTAACCCCTTAATTTATCATTTTTTGGATGACAAAAAAAGTTATGACAAAGGTCTCTCAATTAATGAAACACAGAAGTTTTTAGAAAGTTTATATAACTCCTTATCTTGTGGGTTATCATCTCTTAAATTCCCCACACATTGAATTCAATGTATGAGTAATTTGTATGAATATTTAATGAAACCATATTCCATGAAGAACACTATTCTTTTCAGAGGTCCAATCCCAATGAATGATTAATTTTCAAAATTATCCAATTATTCAATAAATGGATTTTTCCATAACGATTTGGATCAATCTGATCATAGATCACAATTTCATGAGTTTTTATAAAATTAAAAACCATATATTTAATCAAACCCTCTACCTAGGCCTCATAAATTTTAAACCACTAGTCAATTCCAAGGGGGATGTGACCGACACCCCCACTATGGATCAGTACTAGGTTGTGGACTTGTGCCTCCACCCTTGATTATTTTTCAAAATCACGGACGACATGAAAAATATTTAGTTTCACCATAACTTTTCATGCAAGGTCAGGGGAAATTTGGGTATTGACATCTACCACCACATCTGTATTCTTGTATAATAACATGATATGAGATTCAACCTTGGGATCCCTAAGACACCATGAGTTGATTTATTCATCTTGTACTATCATTGATAAATTATTAATGATACTCATCATAGTTTCCATGAATACATTTATTAAATATATTCCTCAACCAGTTTCAAAAACCTCATCACCCAACTCCTGCACCTTATTCAATAGGAAATGGTTTCATAAATATATGTCCCACACAAACGATTAATTATAATTCCTACCCCATTGTCCCTCACTACATGATTTTAAAATATAGAATGCCCATTATATAAATAAAATGTGTTACCTACTATGAAACACCTAACATCTCTTACACATAAAGAATAGGATTCCATATGTAATGATCATGAGACAGTGCCAAATAGTCCCAATGGGCATCATTATAATGTGTAATCCCTGATCATATTCCCCTACCCAAATGAATGAATATATTCCTTCATAACTCAGCTTGTGGAGGATATAATGATCCACCCTAGAACTCATAGACCATATATATGGCTACTGATCCCAAGCGGTTCCTATGGTCCTCCATAATAGTTGTAAGACCTGATTATATTCTTGAACCAATAAGTGGGTCGAGATGGCCTTGTGAACCAACATGATGAATAACGAATGGGATTCCCAATGATTAACCCCAATTATTTTTTCCTTTAAAATGAAATTAATATAAAAAAATCATCCAATGAAACAAATATGGGATTACATAGGTAATAGTTGTAGGATGATTCATTTCATGGGAACCACATGTCTTATGTGAGATCTGAATGTAAATACACAATACTCTTGGAAGATTCCATGCATAAGCCCAACTCATACAATCAGTACTTCATAGTAGAACACGGGTAGCCCAATTGGATCCGCACCATTCATATAATTTCAATTCCATAGAAGAACCCATAAAGTTAAGACATATAATCCCCATTCATATCATCGCTGAAATATTTGTGTACCTAGGTACCCCGGCTGTGTTCACCCTATTCCTGCCATCAGTAATCTACAAAATCCCTCATAAATTCCACATATATATTCCCTATTCATACCATAACTTCTCAATAATATATCTAGGGAATCCCAATTTTGTAGTGCCACTTTAATATAATCACTACTCTGTAGTAGCTCCCGGGTATCCCATCTATGTAATCCCAACTCATACAATAACTACACTATTGAATAAATTGGGTATCCAATATGCTTAATACCCATTAATGTAAGATCTACTCCATATAATTATGTTGTAATACCCATAGCATAAAACCCAACAACATCTACGATGCAATAAATTATACTATATATCCTCATACACTAGTCATACGACATTAATAAATTTGGAAACATCCTCAGTACATGGTATTAAATTGTATCTATACCCATTGAAATATATATTACCGATTTCTGAGAACATTTTCATAAAATTTATTCAGTATGAAAGCATGTTCCCATTAGACTCATTTTTTTGTGGATTGAATGCTATATTTTAGTGTTCATTGTGATTTGCAAGAGATTCCATATAAAGTCACAAATTGGATGTGATGAGAAAAAAAATTAATATATATACATTGTGTACATTATCAACACATGTCATTTTTCTTTTTAACATACACAGATCATCCTGATCGAGTACACACCCATGTAGCTGACCAGAGACAACATGCCGCTTAGTAAATATATACTTGATGTTTATATATTTAAAGATGTGGTTAGTTGATGATAGATAATCTAAAATCCATTTATGTCACTGACACATGATGTGTAACCCACTAAACAACCAACAAGGCGTATAATTCAATGGTAATTTATGAGAACACATACCAGTGATGGAAAAATGAAAAATTATCCGACCCGAGTAAATAAAGTATATCCTTGCGAAAAAGAGCATGTTGTATACTATTCTATAAATAGATATGAAAGCCTCTTTGTTTGTGTTCGGACATCCATGGTTGAGGTGATGTTTCTCTTCCAATAAATCCCCCCTAAATCCAATTTTAGATTTCTGTTACTGTTCTAATTTTTTTTTATTTCTAATTTCCCCTTATGTCCTCTCATATCAATGGTTGGGTTTGAGATTCTATTCAACCTGTGTAGCACCATGACCCTAGACGCTCACAACTGATGAATTATTTTATTACATTGGAATATAAATATAATAAAACACATCTTGATAGAATAATTAGTTTAGTATCTTCGATAAACTAGATACATACATAAGTTCAACATTACAACATTAATGAAAAAAACAATATAGAGATTCCATTAGAAATATCAAAAAATCATATAATATTCGTACATGTCATTCATAATTTTTATATTAGAATCCTGGGGAAAAACATAAGAAAGGTGCATTTTTAGATTCTATGTAAGGGAATGTAATAAAGTGGATTTAATAATACATATAGAAACTAGTCATGGTGAATAATATATACATTTGCGTTTAAAAATATTCTTAAGCATAATATGGAAGATATAAAAACTGATTAAATAAATCCATATAATAGAAAACAATAGAATAATACATGACCATAGATATTATACTAGTTGAATAATCTCATAGAATATAAAATAATAATATCATAATAAGTTAATTCATAATTTGGGACATCATAACCATACTTTCAATGCTTCATGCTGAGACCATACATAAATTGGTAAAAACCCAAACATGATTGACAGACGGGACCAACCGATGCACCAAGGGGTTATATCGGGTCCCTACTAACACTTGAAAAGTTAAACTATTTAATCATATGAATGGGGGGAAACATAATCAACATATAGATTTATATTGAAACTAATATATGAAATTAAAATAAGATTCTTCAATTAGAAAACATAAACACTAAACAATCAAAGTAATATGGTGAATGGTATCAATATAACACATCTATATTTATGATAATTATAAAAAATTCAATAAAATATGTTAGATGATTTCATAAAATATTAATACCAACTACCCATAATAATCAACAAGGGTTTTAAAAATAGAATAAAGTACTCTTACACAGTCATCTAGTAATTCTTGAGAGAAATAGTCTTTTTCATTGAAAGATGATTACGTCTATAAAAATATTTGTATAAAACTAGATATGATATACGATATTTTTTAACAAAAAAATGACTTATTTAATAAAAAAATGATGGATTTAAATATTTTATTTTTTACACATGAAAATATGTAATATTTCCAGAAGTTCCCTAGAATCAGTCTTGTTCTCCGGGAAGAATTGAGAAGTGAACCATTTTAAGACATATTATTCCGATATAAAAACATGAAATGAACTGAATATTTTATTTTGGAACATGTAAACATAATATATAAGAATTTAAAAAAAGAGGTAAACATTACATTGGGGTATGAATAGTGAAATAATAACCCAAAGGAAAAATAAAGGATAGAGTGGAATCCCTTGCCTTTTGTGGGAAGGTGTTATGGACATGACCGTAAGTTCCTAGAGATTGAAATTAGACTCATTACCAATTTAAATATGAAAATTTTAATCTTTTATATAATTAATTATAGATTTAATAATTTAAATTTTGGTATTTTTGATAAATTATAAGATTATTTTCCGTCATTCTAGAGTGTTTGTTTCGTTGATTTCATGATTGGTTCTCCTGATTATAAGTAATAGAGTTAATGTAAAATGGTTACAATTCTCAAGAAATGGAAATAAATTTTCTTAATTAAAAACCATAAATTTAATAGGTTTTTTTTATTTTATACATTTATGAGGATGAATCATAAATGATAATATTTTATCTTAATTTATGAGGTTTTTCGTTCGCAATGATATAATTTTGTTATATTGTTTAATAACATATATATATAATTGTTCTAGTAACTAACATAATATATAATAGATATTTTATACTAAATTTGAATAAAAAATAGTATCATGACCATAATTGAATGAGAAATTAAAGAACGAATGTTCATCATTCATGAAGGTTGTAAACCATAACCTCACAGACAGTGGTTTTGTTTTTAAAATAAAAGAGAGAAAGGATATTGATGATGAATCTTACATTAACATGATATAATTACCATATATATATGATACTATATTTATCATGATCATTTGAATGTAGGAGGTGAGTAGAGTACCATAAATGAAATTAAATATATATGAAATTAAAACAAAAAGAAAGTGGGTTTACATATTGAATTATCCTCCTTGAGAATATCCTTAATGAAAGTGGTTTTAGTCTTTTGGAAGGACCACGAGATCTTGGATATGACCTAGAGACTAGGTATGAGGATTTTGGTAGAATTGTGACAATATTCATTTCTTATATGTGATATGAGAAGAGGGGATGAGGAGTAGTTTTTACAATGGAGGTGACTGGTGATTTCTAATTATTTTATTTATTGTTTTATTATTTATCCCAAGATAATATATTTTATTGATTATTGGGTATAAATAAAGTAAATATGTTATTTTAGTTCCATATTTGGGTAAATACATAATTCATGGTTTTTTAAATTCATTTATTTGGAATTTAATTTTATTACCGTACATTACCGTATTTCAATATTAACAAAAAATTAGAGTATTTCAGAAAAATCCCAAAAATTTGACCAAATTTTTTTTAAATTAGAAATAAAATATGGACACCATTTGATGAAAATAAGTTTCTAAATATGAGAAATATAAATTTTAATTAAAATCATTTTTGAATCAAAATATACAGAGTTTTAATTTATATCAGATTTTATGGCACATTAAAAAATTAGCTAAGGTATCATTAAATTATCCTAAAGTCATAAGACAGAAAAATGATATTTTTTTAGTAATTTTTAATAAATAGATTATCTTTTAAATATGTTAATTTATTATCAATCTATTATTAAATATTAATGAATTATAATAATATCAAAAATTAAATAATTATTTTTAAAATATTCACATACTTATACTATGATATAATTATAAAATAAATTCACTAATGAGATACCGTAATTTTATTTGGACTCTAATTGGTTTGTTTAATATTCATTTCCATGTTCACTACTCATAAGGGTCATATTACTATTCATATGTTCATGTTTTTATTTCATCAGTATAGGTTTCTTAAATTCTAGAAATAGATATTATTTATTTAATTCTTCATTTATAAATATTTTATTGTGTTATAAAATTGATTTTTTATGATATTTAGCATATGAAAAAAACATAGGTAGGGAATTTTATTTAAAAAAACGTGTGCCGTTACATTCTCCCCTAATATAGAAATGTCTTCCTTGAAATTTTAGAATGTCACCTCACAAAAAGATTTGGGTAGTTATTCATCATAAGTTCATCAGGATCCTATATCGCCTATTCAATTTTATTATTTTTAAATGTACTATTACCATACATGATAACCAATTCATCATGAATAGTTATTTAGTGTCCAAAAATTTTGATATCCTCTTCACTATAAGATAAATTAGGTTCCATTTCTATTACTTCAAACGTGAGGACATGTATTGGGTCTAGAATTTACTTTCTTAATAATGAGATGCGGAATAAATTGTCTACATTATTAATACTAGGTGTAATTGTAAAATGATAAGCCATAGCTCTAATTCTCTCTATAATATCAGAAGAAAAATGTACCTAGGGCTCAGTTTCCCTCTCCTTCCAAATCTTGTAACACCCTTCCATGGAGATACTTTCAAGAGAACATGATATCCCACTTAAATATACAAATCCTTCCATATATTATTGAAATATCTATTTTTACTGATTTGGGATGATTTACTATTGGTTTCAATGTTATTTACCTTGGATATTGTTTCCTCTATAAGCTATGGTCCCATAATAATCATTTCACCAACATTATCCCAACATGATATTGTACGTCATCTTTTTTGTACAAGGATTCATATGATGCCATTTGAATACTATAATGTAAACTATTTTTCTAGGAAAACCCTATAAATGTTATGTAATGATCTTGTATACCATTTAAATCATGTGAGAATGATTTCAATGTCTTCTAAATTTTGGGTCATTCTTTCTGACTTCCATTCAATTTGAGGGTAATAATTTGTACTCAATTGAAAATTAGTATCCAAATATTTCAAAAGAATTTTCCTGAATTTTGATGAGAATTATGGATCATTATTAGAAACAATTGAGGCATGTGATCTAGGAAGTATTACAACTTCATTAACATAGTGTTGTGGAAGGTTCCCTATTGGAAAATCCTCACTTATAGTGAGGAAATGTGATGATTTTGTCAGTCGATCAACAATTACCTATATGGAATCATTATCTCGTGATGTTTTGGGTATTCCAGAGAAATAATACGTAGTTATGCCATCCCATTTCCATTTAGGAATAGAAATTGGTTTCATTAATCCTCTCTCTTTAAGTATTTCAACCTTCATATATTAAAAACCTAAATATCTTGATATATAATCAGCAATTTCAATCTTCATATTATCACAATAGAAATGTAACTCAAAATACGTATACATATTAGTTATATCAGGGTGAAAACAAAAATTATAACTATGGTAATCATCCAATAACTAATTTTTTCTCTTGGGTATAGAGGGAACACATATCCTCCTACAGAAGGCTGTAATTCGAACTTCATCCATGAAGTCTAGAAACATCCCATCATTCACATAATTAATTTTCATTTGATGATTCTCATCATAAAACTGAGGAAATTTTTTTATTTACAATAAATATGGTCAGGAAACCAATTGAAAAATTAGTTATGTTTCACCTTCTGTAATAATTAACTTAACTATTCTTTCTAGAACTATGTACATAGGATCATTTTCAATCATCATTTTATTCTGAACTCCATGTTCCTCCATTCTCAATGCATTAGCTAACTTATTTTACTTTACTGGGTGATAGTGTATTGAATAATTATAATATATAGGAAACAAGATCCATCTCATTTGATAAATATTGAGTTATTTTTTTGATGATATAAATTTTATGATCTTTTGATATGTATATATCTCACATATTTCCATAAAGTGAAATGCAACTATATCTTCCGAGAAAAGATTATATATGCTAACTCAATGTCATGGGTTGTATAATTTGTTTCATGAGTATTAAATTGTACTATTTCATTGGTAATAACTCTTTCATTTTAAATAAGAAAACAACCAATTAATTTCTTTGATGTATCCTTATAATTCAAAAATCCACCATTTTCGGATGTTATATTCATGATTGGAGAATTCACCACCATATTCTCTGATTCATCAAAAAAAAATTCACATTATTTTTTCCATTTGAACATTACCCCTTAATGAGTTATCTTGGTTAATGTGTTAGATATTCAAGAGAATGTCTAAACCAATCCCTCATAATAACCAGATAAACTAATAAAACTACATACCTAAGTTATATTCATTGGTGTGGGTCATTCTTTAATATCCATTTTAATCACAGGATCAATAATAACTCCATCATTATAGACAATATATTCATGAAAAGAAACTTTTTGATTCCAGAATTCACACCTCCTGAACATCCCATATAACTAGTTTCTTCTAAGAGTATTCAGAGTAATGTGCACATGATTTTAATGATATTTTTAGATTTTTCATTATACCAATATATCATAAATAAAAAACACAAAAAAGTTATCAAGATTTTCCTTCAAACCCATATTCATTAGATCCATGAAAATGGAGGATGTGTTAGTCAGTACAAGAGGCATTACTTAAACTTGTATTACTCATACCAAGTTCGAAATACTATCTGTCGATTATCTTCCTTCCTCACATGTATCTGATTATATCTAGATAAAATTTTACTCTTTAAAAAATATTGTGCTCCATGATGATAATAAAATAAATCGTCAATGCCAGTTGGAGGATACTTATTATTTATCATAATAGAATTGATCACCATGTATTCAAAACACAGCCTCATAGATCCATATTTTATCTTTATGAAAAGAAAATGATCTCCCCATGGAGAAAAAATAGGGACAATAAACCCCTTACAACTCAACTCTTATCATTGTTTATTCAAATACACTATTTCCAATTTGGACATTCTATATGGATCCATTGATATTGGCCTTGAACTACAAACTAAATCAATAGATAAATCAATTTACCTCTCCAAAGGATGTCCAGTTACATCCAATGAAAACAATTCAACATATTCATTCTCAATAGGTACATACTCAATATGAATGATTTTTCCTCAAACATATATAATATTTTCTCTTCCCCAATAATTTTATTAAATAGATATATATGGTATGGATCTAGATATGAATAAAATTATGAGTTTTCTACTCTTAATATATTTGATACTACATAATTCTAAAAAATTGTAACTTATTTCATCATGTATTATATTTTCACTTCATATTTTTAAATCCAACCCATGCTAAGATTTATATCATATTCAATCATGGGTATGACGATAATGTAAGAAACTAAATCACATTTATTTTTCATAAGGGGGAAAAATCGACATATATTAATTATAATGTTACTTCCCATATGAGTTTTTACTGACAACTCCTTCATTAAAACAAAATGGGAAATGTATTATTTTTTTGGAAAACCAGGATAATATAAAAGAATGTGATTGTTTAGAATCAATGAAAGCATGGTCTATGACCAAGAAAATGATTAAAGTTAATTTCCCCACACCATTAGAAACGTAAACCTCAACAATTGTGATTGCTTAAGATTGGCCATGCTCCCTTGGCCTTGTATAGGGAATGTTTACTTGATGTAAAGTACATTAATGTGAATAATTTCACATATCTTTAGAGTTATAGCATTTAACATTGGAATATTATTTATTTCCCTTGTAATCATATTATTGGTGGCCTTCTTCCCCACTGTTGTAATAGACTCCCATTACCTTTAGGCATGTATCAGGGTATTTCGTCCCACAATTACTATAGGGTGGAATATCAAAGCTTCTATTATTCCCAATTTTCCTTGTTATCTTTTTAATAGTTTTTAGAATCCTACTTCTTCTATTTCTTTCCTTTATAGTCAAAATTCTTAAAGAATTAATTTTTTCTTAATAGTACAACAGTATATCGTCATATGATAAGAAATTTTGGTAGATCAGTTCCCTTCAAAATAATGTTTTAAACCATCGAATAATCAATAAATAATGTTCCTTGGATTACATATGTACTCAAAAACATTATTTTATAACCATTAATGTTTGCTTCATACTTCAAAAAAATTTCATCCTCTTTCGGAGAAGGACTTAAGAACCGCCTCTCCATATCTTCTCTTTGTTCACAAGGAATATAAATTTGTTTGAAAATTTCATTAAAATCCCCCATTTCATATTTTAAATATCTTCCACCAAATTTTTGTTTTGAATAAATGACCTCCATTAATAAAAATTTCTCATGAGATGATAAACATCTGTGAAAAACTTCTCCCTTTCATTATATCCCTATGTGAGAAATATTTTCACTAAATAACTCATCCATTTCTCATATTCAAATGGGTTCATATTCCTAGTGAATGAAGACATATTTTGTTGCATAAAGTGGCCTAATATTTCTCCTCCACGTTTTGGATTTGGATTACCTATATTTGTAACATTAAATTTCATTACATGAGTCTATTGTCTTGTTATATTTATAATATTCTCAACATCGGTCACAGCTACAGAACTGAAATCATTATGATGAATATGTGGGAAATCCCTACCTTGGATATACATGATCATGTTTTTTCCATTCATTTCAGTAGGATCCATTTATAAATAATGGTATACACTAAATTAGGAAATGAATCATAATGTATAATGTCATACTAGGAAAACAGACAACATTAATTAATATTTGTTTCATGTATAATCTCATAATCATAATCTTCATTTCATTGGGGACATATTTACATTTAAATAATTCATAATGGTTTGTAAATATAATATAAATTATACTACGAATTTACCATAGGAGTGTTAGAATAGGTGTACAGTAAGGCCCATTGTCGTGTACTAGGTTACCCCGAGTCAGGCCCTGAACACCATGCAAGAGTTGCTACTCATATATACATTTTTTTCAGAACCACTTACACATGTAGTATCCATATAGATATGTATTTTCTAGGAATAATGCAATATTATATAACTTACCAATATTCGATTATGCTCATATATTCTCGTCCTCAAAGTTTATCTTAATGTTTTCCCCTAATCTATGTTTTCTAAATCAAGTTTCAATGTTTTCTACTGAACTTCATTTGATACCAACTATAATGTCCCAACCCAAAAAGCCCTGATACGGTGCATTATATTATTACATTTTAATTTTTAAATAAAATAAGACACATAAAAAATTAATTAATAGTTTACTATCTTTGGGAGACAATATACATCCATTTGTTAAACCTTATAAATGGAATGGAAAAACAATATAGAGATTCACTTGGAAACATATATATATCTAAGAATACCACTACAAGTTATTCATAATTTTCATCTTTGTGTTATGGGAAAAATAAAACATAGGAAATGGGTGTTCTCAAATGACCAATAAGGGTGTGTAATATAGAAGAAGATATCATAAATATAAACTCTAAGCATAGTGAATAACTGAAGCATCGTCCAATAAAAATATGCTTAAACATAATATGGTAGGAATAAAAAGTGATTAAATAAATCCATATAATTGATCATAAGAGAATGAAACATGTACATTGATATTCTAATAATATAATAATCATATAGAATACCAAATACTAATCTCATAATGAGGGATTGAATAATATTGGACATTATATACAAAACGTCAACGCCTCATTTCATGACCATACATAGATCGGTAAAAACCCGTACTAGTTTTTGTCAGGAGGCCAACTGATGCACCTATGTGAGATAGCAGGCCGCACCCAACACATAATAAGTCCAATTAATTCATCATATTTACGGTTTTTTACATAATAAACATATTCATTCATATTGAAACTATCATATAAAAAGTATATATCTTTCCACAATCTGTAAACCTAAACGGTAACCATTTGGGGTAATATGGTGAATGGTATCATGGTGGAAAATACATATTGAAACAAATTATAAACCATTGAATAAAAATTTTATATGATATCACAAAATATTAATCCTAACTAATTATATGAATCAATAAGAGTGTTGATATAGATGAAAATACTCTTCTAATATCATCGAGCAATTCACGAGAGAAATACTCTTTTAATTTGGAATAAAATGTTATTTTTGAACAATACTTTTATAAAACCTTATGTGAACTAAGATAGTTCATTAATAATAAAGTGATTTATTTTAGAAAAATAATGGTGGCTTAAACTAGATAATATACTTCACTTGAAAATAGGTAAGAATTCGATAAGTACACTTGAATTGGGTTTTTCTTCCGGATGAATTGAGAAGGGGGCATTTTAAAACATATAATTCCCGTAAATGAAAGATGAAATAATCTGAATATATCATGTTGTAACATATAAACTAAATATATAATAATAAAAAAATTAATATTACATTGGGGTAAGGATAGTGAAACAATAACTCAAGGTAATTTGATGGTTCATGTGGAATCCCTTACCTTTATGTCTGAATGTGTTCCACAAATGACATTAAGGTCGTGTAATATTAAATTAGACTCATTAATAATTAAATTAATAATATTTTATACATGTTTATAATTTTACCTATTTTTATTAATATAATTCATGGCATTTTGATAAGTTTTAAGATTGAATTTCAACATTTCAAAGTGTTTGTTTCCTTGATTTGATGATCGATTCGCTTGATTATATATAATGTAGTTTTAGTAAAATGGGAATAAAACTATAGAGTTTTAGAGAAAATGTAATCAAAAAAATAAGAAAAAGTGTAATTGGTATTATAGAGTTTTTCCATTTTTGATTTTGAATAGTTAATGATAATCTTTTAACTAGATTTTAGCGGTTTTTCGATCCCAAAGAACTATTTTTGTTCAATTATTTAATATCATAAAAATGGTTCCAGAAACTTATATAAGATATAATAAATATTTTATAATTTTCTAAAAACATAATAATGGTTTCATGTTCATATTTTAAGGATAAATTAATGAACAGATGTTCTTCATCCATGAAGGTTATAAATCAGCACCTCCCGCACAATTATTTTCTTTTTAAAATAAGAGAGATATACATAGAGAGAGAGATTAATGAGATTGATGATGAATATTCCATTAACCTAATATCATTCCATTATAAAAATGATATAGTATTTATATTGATCATTTGGATAGTGAAGCTGAAGAGAGTACAAAAAAGGAAATAAATTGATATGAAATTAAATGAAAAAGGAAGAGGGTTTACCTCTTGAATTATCTTCATTGAGAAACTCCTTTCTGGAATTTTTTATTTTCTTTTTGAAATACATAGACCTCCTGGACATGGGGAGATTATAGGGAAGACGATTTTGAATAAAAAATCACAAGCATTAGGATCAGAGATTTGAGGATAATTTGGGGTGTGTGGGGTTTTATAGTGGAGGAGAGGGATGATTTCTCAATATTTTAGTCATTGTTTTATTACATTGATCATAACCATAAATAGTATTGATTAATGTGACTAAACATAGTAAATATATAATTTGAGTTTTCTATTTGGGTACTTAATTCATGCATGATGTTTCTAATTCATGTATTTTCATTATAATTTAAATACCCTAATTTACAGTATTTCACTATTCTGTAAAAATTCATGTATTTTAGATAAATCTTAAAACATCATCTCAACCATTTTTCAATCCGAACAATTAAAAAATGGACTACATTTTATGAAAATAATTTTTTAAATAGGCGAAATTTAATTTAAATTTCTTATCATTATTTAATCAAAAAATACAGAATTTTTTATTTATAACCGAATTTATGGATCATTAAAAAATTGACTAAGCTCACATAAAATTATACTAAAATAATATAGAAACTTAATATTATTTGATTATTACATTTCAGGAGAATAAATTTTCTTCTTCTTCATATTATTAATTCTAAAGTGAAATTAAAATTCTATGACTTACAAAAATACAAAAATACAAAAACATAAATATTATTTTTTTATATATTAACTTACTTATACTATTATTTTATTATATAATAAATTCACTTATGATAGGCCTAAATTTTATTTATTATTTCATGGGGTGATTAATATTCATTGGGACATTTTACTATTCATAAAGGTCATATTACTATTCTAAATGTTATGTACCTATTTTATAGGTATAGGTTCCATATCTAGTAGAAATAACTCTTATTTCATTCATTCATAACTTATAATGTTTGTATTCTGTTCTTTAATTGACATTATGTAATATATTCTATATGAAATAAAAAGAGGAAGGGGCATTTATTGATTGAATTTTGTGTTGTTACAACCTTTATATTGTGACCATGGTCATATGAGGATATGATTATTATGTTGTAGATATATTGACAGTATCGATTAGGTGTAATTGAAATTTTGATGTGTTTATTTTAATTTTGAATTCTGTTTTAATGTTCCTCTATTGAGTTAATTACATATTGATTGGTGGAACTCTATCAGAACATGAATGACACTAGAAGTGAAAACTAATGGTGTTCTAATAGGTAGACACCTGACCAATGGGGGATCCTGTTTCCACATTCTTAGGGATAATGTAATTATTCATATGTGAACATTGAATTACTGGATTGACAAATTGATGTTTATTTACATAATTACAAATTATCATACCAAGAAAGGGTAATATAATTTAATACCCATGATAACTACTTTCTTAAAAATAATTATACAATAGAATGAATATTTCGATATAAAATCATCAAATTAAATATATGACACGTTTGTTTTATGACTGTTCTATCTTTATATTTTATTAATTTATGTTTCAAAAATAGTTTCACAATTTCATATATTACAATCAATGACATTTTTGTCTAGATAATCAATTTAGACTCGTAAACTCACAATTGTAATTTTTTTTCAATTCCCCCATGTAATAAACCTTGACTTCAACTAAATCCCTAGTTCATCAGATCATAAGGGAATAATAATTTCAATTTGTCACACCTCGTGAAGAGAGAAATATAATATTGGCATTGTCATCGAGGAATGAAAAGAAGCAGTACGTGTCTAAATTGATTTGGGTTTACCCAGAGCATATTGTTTTTTTTTTATTCTTTTTCATGGGACCCTCAACCCTCATTCTATTGTATGACTATTAAATTGTATATTTGTATGTTCCACCTAGATTTGTTTTTTCTCCAAATGATGCAACAATATTTTTTCCCATAACAATAAGAGTAATATCCATACAAGGATGATGATTTTTCATACGATGAATACAAATGCAAATTCTTCACCCCATCGATTTATTCTTCTCATCCAGGAACATCTTTGGGTAAAACCAAACAATTAATATTGAATATGGATGCCCTATACCACATGCCAGTTAGACCTAACAAAATGGCTGGGAGGACGTGGTACTAGGGTAGAGAATATTCCATTAATAATATACTATATGGATACTCAAGTTGAGTTTGATACTAGGTGATCTAAACCTATTTCATCTTAGGTAGAATGTTATGATATGTTTCCCACTTTTAGTTCACTAAAAAAATCCAATTTTTTTTAAAAGAATGAGTTTTGAATATGGGAAAACATCAAGTCATTTCAATACTACATTTGTAAATTTAATAATTTCCAAACTATTAGATTATTACATATCTGATCAAGAGTATTCATACGATATTATCAGGATTTCACAATTATGAAGCAAGAACCTGAGGAGCAATAGGATGAACATGATTATCCCATAAAAATTCAACATTTATCATCTTTTTTCCATAGAGGCAGTATGCTATAATAACCCCCCTACAACACTTGAGTGTCTAGAAACAAGCATGAGGGACGAGGGCACTGGGCATATGTGGTCGTAAAGACAATTAAATCCACATCTACCTTCGAATTATGCGTATGTATCCTAATATAATTTTATTCATATTCATAAAACAAGGTCTCTTTATAAGAGGCAACCCAACCACTAACCTCTATATTTGTTTTATGTTTTTAATTAACCCATGACATGTACTTATCTTATACACACCGTGTACTACCCTTACCTATCAATACTATAGAATTTGAGGAAAATGATGTTATAAACCTTGTGCAACATTATACATGGTGTTTACATTTATGATTATTGTATATCATTAATTGAAAATTAGCATATACCAATTGATTAGAACAATTGTTATAGGTCCCCAAACTATTGGTTTATCCTACCCCTATAGTTTGGAGGACCATTGGGGGATATGGAGATGGGATAGTACTATCCAAATGGATTAGGGAAAACTAATGGTATAGACCAATCAAAATTGTTTTCAATCAGGTATTATATAATTATCCCTATGGTATTCCCCAAACCATTGGGATGAGTAAATAAAAAATTAAATTCACAATGGAGGTTTTAAACCACAACTTGCATATTATATTTCAAATATTTTACCACTATCCTAAAATCATATTTGTTAATATATTTGGATATATATATCTATAAATATATTTATATGTAATTTAAATATTTATATATTTGATGATATTCAAGAAAAAAGTTGATAAATATTATGGGTACTTATCCCAATAGTTCTCAAAACTGTTTTGATTGGTACGATTGTAAAAATAGTTTATCACAATCATTTTCAAATTTGTTGAGATATCCTTACCATATCCCAATGATATCCCAAAACCATTGGTATATTTGTTTTCAAAATAGCCTATCCCAAAAATTTAAAAAATATGTTGGAACAGCCTTACCTGATCCCAATAGTTTTACAAAACTATTAGTATTGGGGTGTCAAAAATTTTATATCTCAATGGTTTTTAGAAAACTATTGGGATATCCATACCTTATCCCATTGGTTTGAAAACCCACATTGGGATAGGTGTTTTAAATAATGATATATCCCAATGGTTTTACAAAACCATTGGGATGACCATATATTTTGTGGCATTAACCAATAGTTTAGAAGAACCATTGGGATAGGGGGTCCTATAAGAATGGTTATTAAAAAAAATTGTAGATGGGTATTGATATAGGTAGTATTTCCATTAGTGTATGATAATAAAAAAATTATAAATAAATATTAATTATGTTAAAAATCATAAATTCGGTATGTGCTATGAAATGGTTTCTAGATTGTATCTGAGTCGTTCATGGTTCCAATAAAACCTCACTATCCTCTTGTACATGATTAATTAATTATCATACCATTCTTTAGGTAAAAATCTTGTAAGATTTTTTGAACATAAATAATTCTATTTACAAGTAAAACAAAATATATGGTGGGTATGAATTGGCTAGTAGTATCATAGAACACAGGTCCAAAATACAAAGGATTGAGTAATTTTAGTCATATCATTTCTATCAATTTTAACTATTTTAAAACCAAACACTGTGTATTTTGGAAAAAAACCATCTATCACATTTTAAGCAAAAATTAAAATGTTTTCAAACATATGAAGTCACATGTGGGTGATGTGGGTTGATTGGAAGAATTTTAAACCATTGTTCACAAGACCCGAGTTTAATTTTAGATAATCTCCCCATTTAATCCCAATCTCTCAATAATTAAAACCGAATTTCATTAATATTCCAAAAAACCATTTAGTACTGAAACTATTATTTAACTATTTGAATATAATAAACCATTTTAGTAATACCAACAAAACTCTAGTGGGTGATGTCAATTACTAGACCAATGGTTGTAGTTATCTTTTTCAAATTTTATAAAACACTGACCATATTTGTATGATAGACTATTTTTAGGCTTACATATATGTGTAAATATATATTTACTTTTAATTATAAATATAAATACATTATAAAAGAAAACATGGGTAAAATATAAATTTCAAAGTAAGTAAATAAAAAAATATTACTTAAACGACATGTACGTCATCATAGACATTATGTGGTTAGGCTATGTATGTTGAGATACCTAGCCATCCACACATCATCTTGCACACCCCCTCTCATCCAATTTCTGTAAACTACATGATAATTGGGCCCATACCCTTCAATCCACCAACATGAATCATTTGATCCCATAATCTATTTTTCACTATGACCCTCAATCTATGTATGTCATTTCTCACCCTCAATGTCTGTTTTCTAATTCATTATTGAAGATGTAGGGATCAGGTGATGTGTTCGGCCCAACACCTAGTGTACACTAGAATAATGAAATAACACACAACATGTACTATATGTACATATCCACTCACTCTATATTATAAATTTCAATATGCAAGATGGGTTCACTCGAGGCATGTCGTGGACTGTAGCCTCTTCTTGAAATGAAAGAATTCATGTGTCTATATAATGACACAACTAGGGTTATCGACTTCTACACATGGACTATCGATTTTTGCCCACTTTTTACATAATATCTCAATTATTTATCCATGGTAGGGAATACAAGGGTTAGTGACCCATTTTCTCAAACATGGCATGTGAATCATTCTTTATGTTGTGTATTTCATTTTCACCCACATCATAGCAGCCTTGTATAGGAACACACATGACAAGGAGACCATTTTCATACATAAGGAATGTGTTAATTATACACATTGTATACTTTGATTTCCAAATACACATTCCCACCCAGCATGTCTATCCAAGGAATATGGATTTTATACCTTATTACATGACACCATGTGTAATCTAGATCCACATGATGAGTAATTTTGTATTTAGGTTTTAACAGTTTTTTATTTTATTTTTCATTTTCTTTTTGTTGGGTTTTTAATATTTTTTTCATTTTAGATTACAGAAGACACCATTCATGCTTGTGGGTAGTGGAACATGCCCACTACTAAGGTTATGAACACCCCATCCCTTCTATTCATGTTAGAGAACTAGAAAAACCATCAATGATAGATCTACAGGTTTTGTACCTGCCATCATTGGTGATGTTTCCTCCTATCTTACTGGCACACAAGTTCTCAACATCCACTTTTAGATAAACAGACACAAAAAACCCTTCCACTACTACAGTATGATCCTATATGGATGCTCATAGTGCTATCACGACACCATCGGTTTTGGTCATTCCATCATTATAATTTACTGATCCACCCACTGCTAGAACAACTAGACTATCAAAATCAGTAGGTGAAGCCTCAACATAGTCATAAATTGTAGTAGTTTCACCATGCACAATCCTACTAAGCGAATGATTCTTGGACACCATTGTGCCATAGAATCTAGGAATCTAAATGGAGATTGAAGAGGTCCATAAGAACACACATAATATAAACAGATTCCCAGTAAGAACTCCCAAATGTAGATATTTATTTTTAGAGTTTTTTGTGATATTCATGTTTCATAGGTGCATATAAAATCTGACACCCAATGATTACATTAATCCATTCAGATTCTAGTAGGACAGATTCCACTTTTCCTTGAAAATGGATGTTATTGGTTGAGTGTGTGGTTTATACTCTTATCCATCCACACCACACCCTTTTGTATCTCCCACCCTCCATTAACATTTTGAGCTCGAATGTACCCAGAGGGAGCATTTGGGCCTAACCTAAATTATGCTCCAACCTCATAGAAGAGCGCTCTCATCATTTCCCATCCCCTCTATTTCATCTATTGATTATTTAGTGTTAACATTTTCTATCTCCATGAGAAAATGGGTGTCTATTCCATACCTAATATTTATAAACATTCCTACATCATCTGAAACGATTGAATGGACCCCACCTAATTCAAATCCTCTTACATCCATTCCATGATCAGCTGTCGTCAATTAAATCTATATGATAGCTTCTATGACACCATGCTCTCACACTATCTAGGGGGGTAATCCACCTCCCCCACAAAATCACAAATGTTCACCCTAGCAGATGAAATTCTTCATTCTTATTCACATGAGTATTGTCAATGTGTGGGGAATTCCTTTGTGTTCATATAGCATTACCTATCCCCAAATACAGTGGGAAATGACCCACCTATCCTCGATAGTGTTGCTGACCCAGTTCCACCCCATCTATCAGAATATTTTTCTTCTATACCCCTCACACTTCATCCTCCCTTCACTCCTCTTCCTCTATTACTCCATCTTTCTGACCATATACATCCCCACCATGAACCACACCTTATAATGATTTCCCAGTCTCCCTCCACCTAGCCATCTTTTTCCATCACCATGACAACATAGACCCCTAACATGACATCATAGAGCACCTCCACGATGTTAAGGCACAAATTCTATACTTGATTGAGGGGATATTGGGGCTTCGGTATTCAATTACTCCCAATTCCTCCCCCTATTAATCCTCAGCATTTAAACATGCACTATTTACAACTCTTGTCACAAATTCATTGTTCCTATATACTACTGGGTAAGATTTCACTTCTTCTACTATGGATAGTGAGATTATAGTCATTACCAAATCTTAGTTTGAGGATATAGCACCTCCAACTTCCATGGATATGATCCCTCCCCAGCAAGATTATCCCATTTTTGATAGCTCAACATCTGAGGAGATATAATTGCTAATTTATTCATTCATATTTCATTATATATATAGATATATTGTCTCTATAATATGTTGGTTTGTATGCATGTAAATGTATTTTTATATAAGATCGATAGTCACTGGTACTCTTAACTACCATGTTACTCTCATTTTGACTAATTTCTATGTTTTAGAGATCGCCATGATGGGGGTATTATTTTTGGGACTATATTCCTTACATTATTTTTGGAATTCTCATTTCAATTATCTCTATTTCCTTGTCATAGTTATATTTTCCCATAACCTCTACCCTTCCATAGTGTTCCACATGGAAGACAATGTGTGATATTATGTGAGGGAGAGACTCTCGTGAAAACAATTTTATATTCCCATAAACTAATCTTGGATACATCATGAAATAGATGAATCATTTTAAATTATGATTTTTAATTATTATTTATAATTATGAATAATAATTTTTTAAATTATAATTTTTAATGATTCATTCTTATATTAATATTAATTTATTCAAAAATTGTTTTCGGTGTGGGTTAATTTTTTATATAAAATATTAACCATTTTTATTTGATAGACTGATTATTTTTATTTATATCATGACCTCGCTTACCCATTATTTTCCTCATTCCCAAGATTTATTCTATCTTCATTGGCATACACTTTCTTATAACCTCTTTCTTAGAATTTTCATGTGATATTCATGAATAATAGAACCTGGATTCTTTTTTCTGAAAATATTGATGAATTTCAATCACATTTAATTTTTTAAGGAATTTTTTTGACATTTTCATCCCCTTTGAATGAGATCCCCGCCATATATGAGACCGCTATGAAAAAAATAGAATCCCTGAACATCCTTGATATGATCCAACATTAAAATCCTATTTATCCTTAATACCCATACTCTTTCATCGTATTGGATGATTATTAATTTTACCATTAAAGAGGGTTTAGGGAGATTCATGGTATATTCTGATTAGTAACCATAAAATTATTTGAGGGGGAGTGTACCAATATTTCATTTGTGAATAAGTATTCCAAAACCACATTTCATTATTTTCCAATGTGGTCTCTTCATAAAAAAATATTGTGAAAAAACTCAAAATATGTCCGAAAATTCATTCATTGCACTTGTTGACTATTTAATAAGACATGTTGTTAAGGGAGTATCATGGTTATAATGACCATTATAAATTTATAGATGGGGATGACTTTTCAAAAACATTCTTTTTTGACCATCATGTTTTGTTTCTTATGAATTTAGCCTCCCTTTATAAACCTCTATGATTTTATTTCACATCATTACCTTCTTATGATTACCATCAGAATCATATGAACCTTGTTGAAAGTACTCATGATTTTTGTTATTTAATTACTATATTGATAATGAGAATAATTTCAACAAAGTTGATTGACTTCATACAAATTAGATTGATCATAACATAGATTACATGATCTTGAGTGATGATTGTATTTTTTTTCTTACTAGGTAAATCCTTAAGTGACATATATATTTATTAAAATTTTAAAAATTTCATAAAAGTAGTTGAGAGTATTTTATTGAATTATATAAAGCATCATTAGAATATATTTGGAATTGAAATATTTTTTGTTCCATTCAAAATATTCCACTTTGACTATAGTAATTATAATTGAAAGTAATTTAATGATTCTCGATTTAGAGTGAGAATTATTTTTAATTATATGTTGATATTTTTTATGAGGGTATAAAAATGACTATGTGTGGGGTAGATTAATATTCCTGATTTTAGATAACTTTTTCGTATATTTTATCGAGTACAAAAACATATTTTTACTAGATAAATGTTGATTTCGGGGTAGAATTCCTTAATTGGCTGTTTATCGTGATTTTTCTAGATATTAAATCAAAATAAAAAAATGATAATTCATCAGAACAAACATTAATATATATATATATATGTATATATATATATGATGTGTAATTTATAAACAAACTATATGAAACTTTTTCCCAAATATGGTTCAGACAACCTGATAAAAAACCCATGAAGCTAGTAAGATACAACATGCCTTGAATTAAGTGTTCACATTCCATGTATATATTTCTAGAAATAGTCAGTTGTTAATAGAGCAGTTACATTCCATTTATTCAAGGGCCACAAGTTTTTTAGAAACCTAGATGTTTACCGATGCTTCAATTTCAATTGGAAGTTCAAAGAATCACCTATCGATGAAGAAAAAAATGGTAAAAGATTCTACCGGAGTACTTGGAGTATAAATTTAATTTCACTCCCTCTAGTATATTTTTCTATAAATAGAGACATGATTCATTGTTCAAGGTTCGACATCTATAGAGGGTGTTGATACTCAGTTGATCAATCTACCCTAAAACCAATTTGAGTTTTCATGTTGTATTTTCATTTACATTTTTGGGTAATACTTATTTTCCCCTACTTTCATCTCATATACATAGTAGGGGTTGAGTTTCTTCTCAACTCATGCACCATGAAAATGTTTATAATATGATTGGTTTTTATTTCAAGTTTGTATTTTTTAAGTCAATAATGTTTACCTTATGACATATGCATTCCTTTATGTAAGGGGGAGATTGTTGAGTCATTAATTTTTCCTTATAAACATGACCATTTCTCATGTTTTGAAAATCACAAACACCTTATCTTAAGGAAAATTTTATTTTATCGTATATTTTACCCTTATAAGGAAAAATTCCCTTCCCCAAGGAAATTTATCCTTACCATATTTTCAACACTCAAATCATAATTTTTCTAAGTGTAAAAATCATATTGGAATCAAAACCTTCGAATTATATAATACATAGATATGAGGAATTCTATTTAAAACTCAAAATTCTGGATACAAACCCTCATGAAGTTCAACTCTGAATTCCAGTTACGAACTCTTATAATGTTCAACTCCGAATTCTAGATATAAACTCTCATGAAGTTAAAAATCTGAATTCTAGATATGAATGTTATGAGGTTCAACTGGGAATTCTAGAACTGAACTCTTCTATGTTCTGAATCCGAATTATCCTTACAAATTTTGATTACGAACTTGTCCAAGTTCTGATTCCGAATTCTCATGAACTCTGACTCTGAACATTGTATGTTCAGGTTCCGAATTCTGGTGAATCCAAACTCTGAATTTCCTTGAAATTCAGACTTCGGAATTCTATAGAATTTAGGGTCTGAATTCCTACAAAACATAATCCGAATATCCTTTTGTTGTAGACTCCGAATTATGTTTTTAATTAGACACCAAACATTCATTTACATTCATTCCGAATATCAGTTTTTAATTATTCATACACTCATTTTGTTATAAAACAATATCGTGCCATCAGTTATCAACAAACCATTGTTTGAGTGGCACATGTACAGGTCCCTCTGAAATTGTAGGAAATTATAACTGTTAGAGGAGGGAGCTGACCATTTGAATCGCGCCTATAAATAGGAGCTCATTTGAAAATAGAAAAACAACTTTTTGAGACTATAGAAAAAGTGTAGGGGAAATGATTTCTAGAGAGAGAGGCTCATATAAAATCTCATGATTTGTGCAGAAAGTTTTGAACGACTCGATCAAACTTTTCCCTGTGAATATTTTTTTAGTGTAGAGGTTCGATTTCCTTAAAATCAGAGACTTCGGGTTGGGAAGTCAGAGGTGTTGATTTCCTTACAAATCAAGGGCTTGCGGGGATAGCAAGACAGTTACCAATATTCAGATTGTAAGATTACCTTGGTTTGGGTAAGACAGACTTTCATGAAAGTATAAATCTTGAAACCTCTTATCCAGGGTTGTTGGATAACCTCCTCTTTGGGTAAAAGAGTTTATACTTGTTACCTATAGTTTTTATACTTTGTTTTTCTGCTGAGTTTTTATTGTAGAGGAAAGTCTAACTTTCTTATACTTCCTCATACTTGTACTCTATTTCAGTTAGATTATATACGCTTTAAAGTAGAATCTTATTTGTTGTAAACTTTTATAATTTTTCATTCCAAGAATCACTTTTCTGGAATGAAGAAAGTTATTAGAACATAGTGGTGTTGTGAATTTTGTTATCTATAAAAGTTCCAATTTTTTTAAGAATACAATTCACCCCTATTTTATTTGAATGTCATTTTACTATTCGATCCTACATTTGGTATAATAGTGTATATCATACTCAGACATACCATCTCAACAATTGGTATTAGAGGATTTGGTACAATATGAATTAATCCCATGATTAGATTCAAAAGAGAATTTTCCTCTCATAATTTTCAGAAGTGATTTTCTGGAATCATATATTCCGGATTCACAAATTTTCGGAATATTTTTTTTGGACTCTTATTGTTCGGATTCGGTTTTTCTTAGAGATAATATTTCTCTATAGTTTTTCTTGCTTTGGATATTTTATCTTGTTAAAAACTCATAATACTAACATGTTTTTGTGCCAAATATTTTCTTAAGAATGGAAGGTTTAAATGTTGGTTCCATAGATAATCAAAATCCTACCAGAACTCCTATTTTTTTATGGAAATAATTATGAATAAAAGAGAGATAGGATGAAGATATTATTTATCAGTACTATAGTCGATAACTATCTATTTCTAACTAGAGATTCTAAGATTTCAGATAAAAAATTGAGAACCTTTATGAATAAGGAGAAATCAGAATATCAAGAAAACATCTGAGTCAGAAATACATTGTTATGTTCCATGACTAGGGACATATATAGTCAAATATCATCGTGTGAAGCTGCAAATAATATCTGGGAGAAACATGAAGATACACATTTTGGTACATCTAAATTCATAGAGACCAGAAGATATATGTTGAGAGCTTACTAACATGGATTTAACTTTCTTTATGGAGACCATGTAAGAAACGTTCTGCAAAGGTTTATGACTATCGTGAATAGATTGAAATCTATGGGAGAAAAATTTTGGACGATGAGTCTCTTGTTGATAAAATCATAGATATCATTCCAAAAGAATGGGATTCCAAGAGGACAGCTATTGATAAGAACAATAAAGTCACTCAGATTTCCTTAGATGAGTTATTTTGAACTCTTCATCAGCATGAAACGAGAATGAATAGAAATGCTGAAAATGTTAAGAAGAAGAATGGGAATGGAGGAGTGGCTTTATCAACAACTTTTAAACACATGAAATCCAAGACCCCAAAAAGAGTAACCATATCAAAGACATAGAATGTCATTATTCAATCAGAATCTAGTGACATAGAAAAGTCTAATAATGAATTAGCTAATATTTCTTATAGAATGAATAAGATTGTTGCTCAGAAGAATCATTAGAGTAAGTACAAGAAGAATGATTACAGAGATAAGAAATATGGGGAAGTTACTTGTTATGAATTTTGAAGAACATTTCATATTAGACATGAATGTACTTTGTTCAAAAAGAAGGAAAGGAATGAAAGGATTTCAGAAAGGATCAATAAGAAATTCTACAGATCAAAGCACAAGAAAAGCCTTAAATCCAATGATACTTGGAGTGATTGATGTGGCGACTCTTCAAAAAATTAATCCATTGAATACGATTCTTCAGCACATAAGAATATGGGAATCATTGCTACTACTTCATTCCCTAATACATGTATTATGGAAATGGTACACTCTGCCGAGGCTTTATCAAATTTATCTCTTAATAAGAATTACTATTCCGAACATTGTGATTATAATGAAGATACTTCATCCTCATGAAATGAAGATCCTTCATATGAAGAAGTATCTATATTTTTAAAGGTACTTCAAGAAAAAAATTGTAAAATTTCTAAGAAATTACACAAGGTAATTACTAGGGAAGAAATTCTTACAAAAGAGATTTCAGATCTTTTTAGAGATCTTAGAGATATAGAAGAGATTTTAGAAAAACTTTCTAAAGACCTTGAGAAATAAAATTCATCCAAGGAAGAACATTCTAATGATCATAATAATTCTATTTTAAAGGTAAAAGTTTTTGAGGAAATATCTAATTCTAAGGAAATGATTCTTGAGGATAGGAATTTAGTCATCAGACTGAAATCCGAAATATTTTCTCTTAAGAAGCTTCTTGCTAAATTTACCTGAGGGAAGGAAAATTTTGAAAATATGTATTAAAAAATTAAAACTAAAGAAAACACTACTAGAGTAGTTTATACTCAGAAAAAACCGGTTTTCAAAAAAAAAATTATTTTTTCATCTAAAGCCCCTTTTTTACTAAATATCAAAGTGGTGGGCATTGAAAGAAACATTGCTGCTTGAATAGAGTTCAATTTTTTGGGTTTCATAAATCTTATTTTTCTAAACAAAAGTGGATACCCAAAATTTTGTTGTCTAACAATTCAGGATCAAAGAAATTCTGGATTCCAAAAACCTATCTTTTTCTTATTTTTAGGAAAATAGAGAAGGTATCAACAGCAATACATGGTACATGGATAGTGGATGTTCCAGGCATATGAATGGTAACAAAAACTATTTTGAAAATATTATCAAGACGAAAGCAGTAAAATTAACATTTAGAGATAATGCATAGGGAGAAATTATTGGTCTAGTTAACATTGTTCTTATTGAAAAAACATTGATTTAAAATGTTTTATTTGTTAAAGGTCTTAAGTGAAACATCCTTAGCATAATCCAATTATGTGATGAAGACTAACTTGTGAATTTTAGGAATGACAAGTGCTTAGTACACAATTCCAACGAAGAATTTATTCTTTCTTCCAATAAGCAAGGGAAGTTTTACACAATAACCATAGAAGACATTAAGAGCCAAGACTTACCATTCCATAGTGAAATGGAAGATCATTCATGGTTCTTACATATTAGTTTAGGACACTGTAACCATAGGAACTTATGAAAACATTCTAAGAAAAGACTAGTTAAGGAACTACCAGCGCTTATATATGATTATTCTAATGTTTGTGACCATTGTCAATATGGAAAGAAACATAAATCAGGTTTTAAATCAGTTGGTGATGTCTCAACTACTGATTCATTATAGCTAGTGCATAGGGATCTTTGTTGTCCTACACAAACTAGATGAATTGGGGGAATGTACTTTGTATTTATATAGGTTAATGATTACACTATATATATGTGGGACTTTTTTCTAGAAAAAAATTCTGAATATTTTTCTTATTTCAAAAGTTTTAGATCCCAAGTCAAAAATGAGGAAAAACTTCCATTGAAATCTATTCATAGTGATCATGGTGGAGAATTTGAAAATTATGATTTTGAATCTTTTTGTAGTATAAAAGGAATTACTCATAACTTCTCAGCACCCAGAACACCTCAAAAAATGGATTTTTTGAATGATGAAATAGTTTTTTTCAAGAGATAACTATAACCATGTTGAGTGAATATTTTGTAGCCAAAATTTTTTGGGCTGATGCTATATGTACTTCTTATTATACTATAAATCGTGTTTTGATTATATGTTTTCTTAATAAAACTCTATATGAGTTATGGAATTGTAGAAAACCAAGACCTTCCTAAATTATGTTTTTTGGTTTCATGGTATTCATTCTAAATAGTAAAGATAATCTACATAAATTTACACCAAATTCTGATGAAGGAATTTTTCTTAGGCTACTCCACAACTTCTATGGAATATATTGTTTTCAACAAGAACACATGTACTGTTGAAGAGACAGTACATGTCAAATTTGATGAAACTGATTCTTTTGTTTTCAAACAACCCCAACCTATATCCTCGGATGTATTTTAAAAAACTGATTATCAACCCCTGATAGAATATCCTTCTGATAAAGAAAATGTTCAAGAATATACTTCTAAAACATTTACCCTAGAAGATTTTCTACCAAATGTTGATGAACAGATTTTACAAAACCCTAATCAGTTTTTGTAAAGAATAATCCTACTTATAGTATAATTGGTGATGTGAATCAACCTGTAAGGACTATAAGTTCCTTATAAATGTAAGTAGAACATCTAGCATTGCATTCAAAATTAGAACCAAAAAGCATTCATAAAGCTTTAGGTGATCAGGATTGGATAAAACCCATGCAATATGAAATAAATGAATTCAAAAGGAATAATGCATAGACCTTGGTTGAAAGTCCTAAGGAAAATTCTGTTATTGGAGTAAAATGTGTCTTCATAAATAAGTGTGATGAAAATGGAATCATTGTAAGAAATAAGGCTAGATTAGTTTTTAAAGTCTATAATCAACAAGAAAGAATATACTATGAATAAACCTATTCTCTAGTAGCTAGACTCGAATCTATTCGTATTTTACATCCATTTGCAGCATTCTTCAACTTTATGCATTTTCAAATGGATGTGAAATATTCATTTCTTAACGGTTATGTTAAGGAAGAAGTTATTGTTAAACAACCTCCTGTCTTTGAAGATAAAAACCCTCCTGATCATGTTTTTAGAATTACCAAAGCTCTGTATGTACATTAAAAAGCCCATCGAGCTTGGTATGATAGACTTATTAGATTTTTTCTCCAAAATAACTATGTTAAGGGAAATTTAGATCCAAATTTTTTTTATAAATAAAGATATGGAAAATGTTTTGATTGATAAAATTTATGTTGATGACATTATATTTGGTTCAACTCAGCAATCATTAACTAATTCCAATGCGGATCTAATGAAATCTGAGTTTGAAATGAGTATGATGGGTGAGTTAACATTTTTCCTTACTTTTCAACATTCCAAAAAACCATAAGTAATCTATATATCCCAACATAATAATATTAAATATCTTCTTAAAAAGTATGGATATGACAGCATTAAATGTATAAGTACTCCCATTGGTTACTCAAACAGACCTGATCTTGATGAATGTGGGAAACTAGTAGATCAAACATCTTTTTGAGGTGTGATAGGAATTGTACTTTACATGATAGCTAGTCATCTAGACTTAATGTTTTCTATATGCTTATGTGAAAGATATCAATCCAATCCTACATAATATCATTTAAAGGCAGTGAAAATAATTTTTCACAACCTAAAAGGAACCGTGGACATATGTCTATTTTATACTTTTGGAACATATTTTGTTTTAAATATATTTTCAGTTGCTGTCTTTGGTGGATGTAGAATGGATAGGAAGAGCACATCCAGAACATGTCATTTCATTTGATATTCATTAGTATCTTGGTCTTGCATGAAACAAAACGCAGTAGCACTTTCCACTTCTAAAACTGAATATGTAGCAACTGGATGTTGTTGTGCTCAAGTGTAGTGGATGCATCTCACACTCATAGACTATGGTTTGAGTTTTACCAAAACTCAAATTTTGTGTTACAACACAAGTTCCATTTCCCTTAATAAAAACCCAGCACATCAATCTTGTGCAAAGCACATAGAAACTAGGCATCACTTTCTTAGGGATCACACACAAAATGGATATATCATTATTCAATTTATCGGTACGCAATGTCCACTTGCTGATATTTTCATAAAATCATTACCCTCTGATAGATTTGAATGCATTAAACAGATGTTAGGAATGATAATCGTGAGGTAATATTCCTCCATAAACATGTTGTTAACCATTCTGGAAAAGGAAAAAGCTGTAGAAAGAGTGCAAGAAGCTGGGAGCAGTTTGTGGCTCTGATGATGTAATTAAGCATGTTGAAGAGTATCATGAAAAGGAAAGTGTTTTAGAGAAAATCTCACTCTGGACTTCTCTAGATGGATCTTCAAAACTTGTTACACCTAGAGATGATGATAAGGGTGAATAAGAAGTCAATAATCAATCTGAGGAAGAGAGTCACAATCATGACATTACTATTCGCAAAGATATTGAAGCTGGAGCTGAGAAGGAAAAAGTAGATGAAGACAAGATTTTACAATTATCCGGAAGTGAGCATGAGTGTCCAGGAGAGGTAGTATTTCCTAATATTGATAAGGGTAAACTAGTGATTGTTGACACCCCAAAAAAAGATATTCTAAGAAAAAAATAAGCTGGAGGAACTTAAATGTGGATGTTGGTAATGGTATAGGAAGAACCATCTCCTAAAAAATTGTCTTATTCGGAGTCATCTGCATTGGGACATGATTATGTTATCCAGTCCTTAAAGAAGATTTTGGATACCATTCTGATCTTTCCAGTAATTGAGTCTAGATTCCAGATTCTTCAGCAAAGTATGAATCAGAAGTCAGACTCTGTATCCATTGTTATGGATATATGTGTTAATATTGAGGTAGAAATAAAAATTCATGATCAATTTTGAAGCCCACCTAAGTACTTGCATGAAAATGACCAAATGGTCTAAGAAGATTGTTGAAGATATGGAATAACTTGATCAGTTCCAAGAAGATGTTAAGGAAGAATTTGGTACTGCGGATGCCAAAATTAAAAATATTTCATATAGCTTTCAGGATAAGTTGAATCTCGATCAATGTTTTTGGATTCAGGATGTAAAGGAATTGAATGGAAAGCTGAGTTATTTTTTCCAATGATGGAAAACCGAGAAGGATTGTCGGACCGTGACAGAAGAAAGGCTTGTTAACCATGAGGAATTGATGAAGGCTCACCAAGAGGCCAGGAAGGCTCAGGAAGATAGGATCAAGGAATTAGAAAATCAAGCCGAGGAAGATCACAAAGAGCTGAAAAATATGAAGACCATTGTGAAGAGGCTAATGCCCACCAAAAAAGATACAAAACAAACCACTCTAATATTTGGTTGTATTTTTTTTCTTTGTACTAATTATTTCCATCGTAATGAAAATTTTGGTTTCATTTTTTGTATGGATTTATATACTAATATTTAAGGTACATTATTATTTTTCCATTCCCTCAAACATGTTTTGAAACTCACTAAGGGGGACAAGGAAAAAGAATTCTATAATGGAGAAAGGAAAATATATATACCTAAGTAAGGGAGTGTTTATTTAAGGGGGACTTCCCATTACGATGATTTCCACATCCAAATGAAATTTCTAATTTTATAAATCTAGAATACGATCCTTAGAGTTCCAAATCCTATGGGGGAGTTAGTCGTATTCACCATTGTCCCTAAACAAAGGAAGATAAGCTTTTATTTCAATGTCTAGAAATTTATTCTAATTCCTTACATTACTTTTCTTATGGATGTTTGTGATTTACAAAAAGGGGATGATTGTTGAGTCAACAAGGTTTACCTTATGTCTTTTTCCATTTCTTCATGTAAGGGGAAGATTGTTGAGTCATTAAGGTTTCCAAATGAACATGACCATTTCTCTTGTTTTGAAAATCAAAAACACGTTATCTCAAGGTAAATTTAATTTTATCCTATATTTTTCCCCAATAAGTAAAAATTGCATTCCCCAAGGAAATTTATCTTTACCATGTTTTCATTCCTCATATCATAATTTTTCTATGTGTAAAAATTGGATTGGAATCAAAACCTCAAAATCATATAATACTTATATATGAGGCATTCTGTTTAAAACTCCGAATTCTGGTTATGAACTCTCATGAAGTTCAATGCCGAATTTTGGTTACGAACTCTTATAAAGTTCAACTCCAAATTCTGGATATGAACTCTCATGATGTTCAAAATCTGTATTCTGGATATGAGTGTTATAATGTGTGACTCTGAATTCTGATATGAATTATTCTAAGTTCTGACTCCGAATTTTCATTACGAATTCTCATTAAAAACTTGTCCAAGTTCGGATTCTGAATTCTCATGAACTATTACTCCAAACTTTGTATGTTTTATTTCAAAATTCTGGTGAATCCAGACTGTGAATATCCTTGAATTCAGACTCAGGAATTCTATAAAATTCCAGTTCTGAATCCTACCAAACAGAATATGAATATCCTTATGTTGTAGACTCCACGTTTACTTTTTAATTAGACTCCAAACCTTCATTTAATTTCATTCCAAATATATGTTTTGTGTTATACATACACTCATTTTGTTATAAAATGATTTCATGTCTTCAGTTATCAAATAACCATTGTTTAAGTGACAGGTGTACATGTACCTCTAAAATTCATGGAAAAATATGACTATTGGTCGAGGGAGCCGACCATTGGAGCCGCACTTATAAATAGAAACTCATTTGAAAATAGCAAAACATGTTTTCAAGACTTTAGAAAAAGTGATGGTGAAGTAATTTCTTGAGAGAAAGGCTCTTATAAACTCCCAAGATTCATGAAGAAATTATTGAACTGCACGTTCAAACATTACTTCGTGAATATTTGTTTTGTGCAGATGTTTGACTTCCTTAAAATCAAAGACTTCGGGTTGTGAAGTCAGAGATTCTGATTTCCTTAAAAATTGAGGGCTTGAGGGGATATCAAGACTGATACCAATCATTAGATTGAGGGATTTTATGGGTTTCGGTAAGACAGACTTTCTTGAAAGTATAAATCAAGGGCCCTTTTTCCAATTGTTGTTGGATACCCTCATCTTTGGGTTAAAAGATTTTATTCTTGTTACATGTAGTGTTACTTCTTTGTTTTTCCGCTGCATTTGTTTTGTTGAAGAAAGTATAAATTTCTTATACTTCCTCATACTTGTACTCTATTTCATTTAGATTCTATATGCTTTACGGTAGAATATCATTTGTTCTATACTTTTATAATGTTTCATTCCCGGAATCACTTTTCTAGAATCAAGCAAGCTATTAAAACATAGAGGTGTTGTGAATTTTGTTATCTTTAAAAGTTCCAAAAGTTTTTTTAAGAATACAAGTCACCCCCTATTGTATTTGTATCTCATTTTACTATTTTATCATACATTTGGTATAATAGAGTATAACATACTACTACATACCATCTCATCATTATTGAGATTATTGGTGATGTGTAATTGAAATAATGTTGTATTTATTATAATTAAAAATTTTATATTATAATTCTAATAATGAGTTAATTCCATATTGATTCTTGGTGTTTTAATAGGCTAAGAATGAAAATAGAAGTAAATCTAAATGAGTTACAATGGGTAAACCCATGACCATTGGGGGGATCGCCACTATTTTAGGAATATTGTATTAATGTTTATTTAAATATAAAACAACCAGACTAATGAATTGTCATTTAAATATATAATTACTAGTTGTTGGATAAAGAAACAGTAATATAATTTTTTTCCACATGGTGAAATATTTTCATTATTAATTTTAATGAAAAATAAGGACTATTAAAATTATCCCTAATAAGAGGGAAATGTAGTACTACCAATTTATAACATGAGTTAGATGACATCCCACCTCTCATAGAGCACTTGTTCATAATCCCCACACCACCCGCATTTATAACTCCATTAATTCGGTCCATTGGATATACTCATCAACAAAATTAGATCTCCATTTCATCCTCTTTTAAAGTGTAAACTAAACACTATGATCATCTCTATTTGGGACACACTCCAACTAAAATAAAGCCCCCAAATTTTTTTAACAAGTGACCAACCTATCCCCAAAAGAAATTAAGCATGGGATCATTCTTTCCTTATAATATGTTAAAGATATATCCAACTTTCCCCTACCAAAATTTAGACCAATGACCAACCTATCCGCACAATTTAATAATCTTATAAATAACTTATCCCCACGGGATATTAATCATGTGATGAACCTATCCCAATAATTTATTAAACTATTGACCATAATGTTCATTCATGTAATTAAAATTGTTTCAAATATATCCATATAGGATGTTGAACCTTTAAGCAACCCATCCCCACAAGAAATTTATCTTATGTCTAACTCATCCCAAAATGCATTAAACCTATGACTAACTTGTCCCCATAAAAAAATATACCTGGGACCATGTCCCCAAAAGAACATAATCTTATGACCTTTCCATATGTATCAGAATCACATCTTCAGGTAGTGAAAATTGTATTATAGAGGTAAAAGAACAATAATTCTTATCCCCCTGAAAAAAGTTTCCCCATGGTTTACATGGGATTCCTTATGTCCTTGAACTTTGGTTCCTAATATATTACAAGTCCATGACATCAAATATGAATAATTTTTGTTATATAAATTACCCAATTTCCAATGATGTTCACATAGCCCCAATGTCACCATTATCCCCAACCATAAGTAGTTTCCCTATCATGATAAAAGTATTATAATTAATGGAAATACACCTTGATATGAAATAAGAATCATGCTTTATAAACAAGACTCAAAACTATGAGGGAGAATCATACTAGTAAATGATCTCCAATGATAAATCCAACAAAGGAAGAGCTGAAAACCCATCATCTCATTTTGATCATAATACCAGCATTACCAACCATATTATTGGTGGCCACATGAAAATTTAATGAGGGAATATAGTGAATGAAAAATAATTTTGTGACCCTACTGCAAGTCCCAACATGATATTGTCAAAAAAATAGGTGTATTCGTGATCGTTTCTATGTATATCTATGATTGTAATGTGCTTGATTATTTGAATATCATACCCTAAATTTATGTAAGATAGTTCCACATATGGAGTATATTTTTCTATCTTCTAATACTAATATTATTCAAATCTAATAATCATCTACTATATTTTTTTAAATATTTATAGTAATATACATTGGATACATATATTTTAAAACTACCACCAATGATGTTCATTTTTTTGTTATGTTACATGAAAATATTATATATAGAATTTTTTCCAAATAATAACTTGGAATGTTATTTGAAGTTATTCATACATTCCTATGAATATTTCTTCACATATCAGTTGCATAATTTTAGTGAAAATTTTTTCGATGATAATTTCCTATACAAAATACAATCACTTTCAATTCAAAACACTCATGTGTTGAGTGGTTCACTGGATACCATTAGTTCTATTTCAATTCCTTGTATAATTTCTTATAACATGATAATGTTTCATGACATCATCTATTGAGATCTCTAGATAATGGATCTAATAGTACAAATCACTTTGATCAGGAAGTGGGTGTTGGTTTAGTGGACAATGAGATATTTATGCCCTGAATAGTTAAAAAATATACTTTTCCATATTCTTTTTGTTTATGCAGATTATTCTTTATAAATAAAGTATATATATATATATTACTTTTAAAATCAACGGGGAGACAATTATAATTTTTTTTATCTTTAACGTTAATAATTAACCCTCACACTCCTACCATCATCATTATTCTGATCAAACAATTGGTCTTAGAGTAATTATCTATTGAGGATTTTTTATCTCTTACATGATCATGTTAAAAGACATTTATAATGAATGATATCATTTGGTGGAATCAAAAATTTTATGTATATGATCATGAATATATATTTAAATGGTGTATATTATTTTCAATTGATATATTGAAGGGTTACATGTTTAAATAATCTTGATTTGATTGTTTATTTAAAGGTCTTCAAAACGTATGAAATTAACATGGAAGAATTAGATGAAATGGATGTTGTTAATGATTGTGAATATGATGTAATTTCAATATATATGAATGTTAAATTATGTAATTTTTTTCTAGAGGTATTTAATCATGTAATGCAATTCACCACAACTTATGAAATGTGGTAGATAATAATTTTTTATTTCGAGGTAACTAAAATGATAGGATGTTTTGATAAAGATACCAATCATTGATGTATTATACATTTCGAATCATTGAAGGTGAAAGTTTCAAACATCTGATAGAATAATTAATAGAAATAGTAAATGGGTTTTTATCCCAAATATCATTTTTGCAAAACTAGTTCGATCTCCAAAATATCATATGATTTTACCGAGTATTTGGAATAGTATTTCAACTGTAGTTAAATAGTGAAGACCTATTAAAAAATTAAACCTGATGGAATATATTATTAATCTTAGATACAATGAATCTAAGATAAAATTCAAATCTTGGGATTAAATAATTATCAAAAATAAAAAACACCTTTCAATGTTTCTATTCCCATAGGTCAAAATAATTTAAAAGAGGAATATCGGTCCCTGGATGATTATAGTTGTTCATATTCATGATAAGAAAATTTTCAAATAAATTTAAAATTCAAAAGGTTTTCTTAAATGATAATGTTTTTACTAAATTTTTTTATAATTAAAATAAAAAAATTGTTTGGAATGATATCAGACACTATGAACACATGCATCTAGAACATATGAAAATTGGTTTTCCATAGGTGAATGATGGGATAAAAAAACTGATAAACGAAAATTAAAGTGAAATTAAAATTTATTATTATATATAAGGGAATAAATTCATTAAGGGTACATGATGTGTATAAAAATATTACAATTTCACTCCATTTTCAGAATTTGAGAAATAACACTAAAATCAAAAAGAAAATATGTTTATATGTCTAATGAATATGAGTTACAATATTATTATTTTTCAATTTATGAATCTGATTATAAACATTAATATTGTGATAAATTTGATGAATACCAGTCTTGGATATAATAAAAATATTAATATCAAATGAAAAATATTATATATCTTATGAATATTCATAATTCTTCCCTATGTGAAATTAAATATGCATAAATATCATATAGAATTGAATGAAAAAAATGCTAGAATATGTACCAAACATAAATGTAAAAATAAAGAATTTAATGATGAAGTAGAAGCTAGAAAATCAGATATATGTGTGATTAGTAGTTCATAAAATACTATAAATAAAATTTATTGAAATAATGTACATAGAGTAAAAATATTGAATTTTCTGAAATGTTAAAAATATTAAACCATAAAAAAAATTATTTTGTTCATAGTTCAATGAATCGTAACATATCTAATGTTACATCCTATTATTGTGTAACCAGCGTTTACTATACTAATATTTCTATCATGAAGAATTATAAAATTAATATTGGAAATATTGATAATATTTATTGTGTCCTCTCTAGAGTTTAATCAAATTTTTCTAGTAATAATAAGTAGATCTGATTTCCAAGATCCTTGGTTACTGATACTATAGAACCCAAAATCATTTGGGCATAAAAATTCATTATTGATAATATTTATATGAAAATTCATTAAGAAAAAGATATATGGTATATGGAAAGTTTTTATTAAATATATAATAGTTTATAATATTCTAATTTCAATGAACTATCTAATGATGATTGAGGTTTCATTTTATTTGGTTAAAATTCGTAGGGGATGTTTATTGTTGTTGTGTCATTTGGTGATCTGAAATATATCCTAATCATTAATCTTCCCTATGATCAAGGGAAAAATATTTATTTAAAATGTATATATACTCTGTTCATTGATTTCTTTACTTTTTATTTATCTAATTATTCTTGTTTTTTATTTAGTATAAAATACCTAATAATCGAGAACTTGGATCAAATAATGTTTATACTTAGAAAAGTAGTTCATTATGTGAATAAAATGTGCAATTTTTAAATGCCGGTGTAAGTCGATATTGGATATTGTATATAAGACTTAGAGATTGTAATATATTTTTATATATCTAAATAATCAATGAATAAAGTATTTTTTAATTTCCATTGAATTATGTTTTAGGAGAAAATGTGTTGTGATTCATGACATATATGAATGAAATATAATTACTATTTCAAATTAGGCAACAAATTTTCAACAAATAAACATTTAGAACATATCCAAATTGATTTTTTGGACCCTCTCTAGTATCAAAATTATTTGTAATATTCATTATTTATATCTTAGTTGATTATTTATCATGCCTTTTATGGGTTTCCTTTTTTAGTTTTAATACTATAAATTTTTCAGTATCTAATAAAAAAATTAATTTGGATCAAAATGAAATAATTTTTTAAATAATGTCATTGATAAGTGATAATGGGGTATAACATTATAATAATGACATTAATTATTATCTCTTAAATATGGATATTAAACATACTTTTTCTACTCTAAGAATACCTCAAAATAATAGGATTTTTGAAAAAATATATAACCATTCATGAAATGGAATGAATTATGTTATGTGGCTATAGTTTATCATCTTATTTTTGAAACGTTACTAATAAAATGTTCCTTATTATAAATAAATTTTTAATAATAACTCACCTTAAAAAGAAACATTATGAGTAATAAAATAATAGAAAACATAATGTTGGATAACATTAATTTTTTAGGTGAAAGGTATATATATTTAATAACAATAATAAATATGGACTGTTTGATTCTAATGATGATAATGGAATGTTTCATGGGAATTATACAAATTTTAAATAATTTGGATTGTTTATGAAAATTTCAGGGATAGTTTAATAACTTATTCATGTAACGTTTGATGAGATTGATCCTTTTGATCATAAAAATTTTAAATTTAACTAAACTATTAATACATTGAATGTCATGAGTCTTGAATAATAAAATGTTATATCTGAAATTTTATTACACCTACATTATGTTGAATTAAATTTGAGTAAAATGAAATTGAGGAACTGGAAATTTTATTTCTTATAAATAATAGATTATTTTTGGTCTATCAATAAGGGAAAATAATATGAGACTTAGATGAAGGAGTTTGGACATGGGAGAATTGTGGAATCCTAGTTTATTTATATGCATTTATATTATAGTTTAAAACTAAATCTATAGATTTAGATTTAGATGATGAGAGTTGGATGTTGGTTATGTAAGAATAAATATATTATTTTAAGAGAATGTTGTCGGTGAATTATTTGATGGGTCCTTAAACCAGCTTATCATAGGAACTAGATGGGTTTTAAGGAATAAGAAGGGTGATAACAACAAAATTACTTGGAATACATCCATTCTTGTTGTTAACAAGTGTAATCATGAGGATGCTATATTTTATGGGGATTCCTTTTACACTCATTCTAGACATGAACCCATTAGAATATTCTTATCATATATATCTAAAATTAATTCAAAATTATACTGTATTGTTGTAAAATATTATTTTTTTAAAAATTATTTAATGGATGTTGTTTATGTAAAACAACTCAATGTTTCTAAAAATCAAAATCTGCCCAATTATATTTTTAAATATTCTAAATCATTGTATGTATTAGAAAAAACACCAATGGATTGGTATAAGAGGTCTATCACTTTTAGTTTAGAAAAATAATTTTCTTGGGGGACTCGATAAACCTTATATTTTTATGAATATGCATTGTTCTAATATTTTATAACTTTAAATTTATCTAGATAATTTTATTTTTTATACTACTAATCAAAATCATTGTATTTATTTTTCAAGACTTATTCAATAATTGATTGAAAAGAGTGTGATGGTAGAATTAAATTTCAATACTTTATTTCAAATATATCAAAATGATTATAGTAATTCCATTAATAAATGTATATACATTTTTAATTAGATGAAAACTTTCTTTCATGAAACTAATAATCTGTATTCAACACCTATGTGTACAAATTCGAAACATTATTTGGATGAAGCATGTAAATAGGTCAAACAAATCATACAATGATGTGAATGGTAGTTTAGTATACCATACTTCTAGAATAAATGATTTTATATTTTATATTTCCCTCTAATTAATATTTCAATCAAATTCAAATGGGTCTCATTTAATAAAAAATAAATGAATATAGATAAATTTAAAAGGTACTATTTATAAATATTTTCTTTACCCAAAGGTATTGGTATTTGTTTTATATTATCTTTAGATACTAATTTTAGATAATTACATATAGGTAGAATGTGTATTTAATGAACCTATCACTTATGATAGAAATCCCTAGATTCCTGGTAGAGTTAAAAAAACATTTAGTTTAATTGTCAACTGCTAAAGCAGAATACATATATCCTCATTTTTTGTGAATTTATTTTTGGGATGAAACCAACTATATTGTAAATTTGGAATAAATTCATGTTACTTTCCTACATTATCAGTAATAATAGTGTAATAAATATTTCAAAATGTCTTTTAAGACATTTTAGAATTAAAAATATTCATATTAAGCATCACTTTCTATGGTATTATATTTACAAAGGTGATATTTATTTGGAGTTTTTTGGAAACATAATATCATATTTGTGGTATTATAAATCCCACATATAATTCTAATTTCATTAAATGTGAGTGTTTTATTTTATTTTAATTAATTTTTAAAATATTTCAATTAATGTCTATTTCATATTAACATTTTGTTTTATCTATCCTTTATATTAGGTTTTGGAAGATTTATTTTTTATTTATATAAGTTTTCTAATTCATTTTAATTTAATTAATGTTAATTATTTTTATTTACAATAAATAATTTTTAGTTTTCAGAAACTAAAACAATTTTACTGAATTTTCAACTCAATACACCAAAAAATCACATAAAATAGTCAGAGTTACTCCTTATATCTCTCTCTCTCTCTGTCTCAGGCCTTCGAACACTTGTAATTTCAATATCTTGAACTATTATTCTATTGAACCCAAATTTTCAATACATTAAACCTTTTACAACATCTTCTGATGGTGAAAAATAATATGACTAATTAGGTTGGTCCATGTGGTGTGAACAAGTAAACACTTTCCATTAAGGACAATTAGGCATTGTAAGGGAATGTACTTTACATATAATGGCTTCTAGAGACCAATATAATGATAATAAATGTGCTAAGATTTCAAGGCAAGGAATTCATATTTGATGGAGGTAACAAAATTTTATTCAAAGGCTAAATAAAGGAATTTTCTTTGAACACCAAATTTACCTTTGAGGATAATGATGATATCATTTCTTCACAGAAGATTGATAAGGTGCTTTTAATTTCAATAATGTATATTAAAAAAATTATTATGTATCCTCATGTATGTAATTTAAAATTTATTCTAACAAATATTGAATATGGGTGGTTTATTTTGAGGAAATCATGTCCATTACTTTTAAAAAATCACATGTCAAGAAAATGCTAGTAATGGATTTAGAGCTATAGTAGAATTTAATATTAATGTTCATTCAGAAATATATTGTTCTAAGGACTAATGTGTATGAGGAAATTTTTTTTATAGAGATGTATATCAATTTAATCTTTAGGAGAGACATCATGTTTAATATGTGTCAAAATAAGTTAATAAATTAAGAATAGTTGAAAGGGAATTAATTGATGAAATTTTATCATTATAGTATCTAGGATTCTAATATTCTTCATAATATGGGGATGATTGGTGACATCAAGAATGATTTAATGTGTCTTCACACCATTGTTTTTTTTTCTCTAAAACCCTAATAAAATTATTTTACAGCTTAACTAAGGTAATTCTTATCCATATTGGTGTAGAAGTTGATGATCCATCAGGTTCATTTAATTGGGGGAGAATAGACGTATTATGTTAGCTATATTTTCATGTTTTGGTGTATATAAGATTGTATAATTAGACAGGTAAGGATCTTTTGTTAGGCCGTGAGTGGATATAGGATTAAGGGATTTATTTTCTTGTGGTAAAAATTTTCCAATAAGAACCATAAGTATGAAATTTTTATAATATAACAATCATTCTAGGATGGGAGAGTTATTGGGGTTCGCATATATTTTCAGGTACTTTATGATACACTGGATGGTTGTGATATGATTATTTAGAGGCTTTAAAGAAGGGAGGAACCTACTATGGGTAATGTTGAAAAACTAATTATATATTTTAAAGGGATATATGAGGAGATTTTGAGTTTATTATAAAATAATAAATCAAATGGTTGTTATCATTAAATGTAAATTTGAGATGGTATCTCATGTTGATTATAACTATCCTGAGGAAGCTACTCAATCAAATGAGTTGAAAAGAATATATTCATTTCATTTGGTTGTGAATTATAGTTCTATAATTTTTGTAATAACTATTTTTATCAATGATTAATTAGTTTCTTCAGATTTATATTCATTGGGTTTTTGAAGATTTTGATGAAGTTACAAATGTTAATAGTTATTTTCCTTCATTATCATATGATAGAGTGGAATTTCAATCACTTCGGTAGATTATATATGAATAAAAATCTATAAGAAAAGATAAAAAATCATAAAATTACAATAGCTATTTGATTTTTGATACACTTAATCACTCGTTTACATTAGATACGGATTCTAAGATCGATTATTTAATAAATGAAGTTATCAAGAATCATAGAGCGCTTGAATTCTCTCGGATGTCTATTCTATACTTAATAATTTCTTTTGTTACTTAACCTAAATAAGTGTATTTATAGAATAAATATCATGTTTTGGAATAAAAATAGATTTAAATAAAATATTTTTATGATTTCATGAGGGATACAACTTTCCAAATTGGGAATCTAAAATAGTATTTAGTTTCTAGTTCATATATAAGTGATCCCAAGAAGTTTTTTTTCAATCAGTCTGAGAATATAAAAGTCTATAGTTCCGGTTAGGGGAGAATGTTCACTTCTTGTTGAGTAGGATCTATTTATATGGTTACATGGATTAATATTCTCTCTTGTGACATATAATAATGATAATGCGTTAAATTACTAAATTATATCACTCATGTCAACAAGGTTTTCCTTTTTTTTCAAGAGCCTACCCGATTATATATCCAAAGTGAACTGTGCTTGGCCTACAGTGGTGATCAGGATATATGATATTCTGGGTTATTTCCTAGGTTTTTTGTGAGTGAGGAAGAGGAACACTATATAGAAAATGTGTTGTCCTGTGGGGACAATAATTAGTCAGAAAACTCATATGGGAACAATTTTAGGCCCCATGATGGGGACCATCTGTCTATGGGGAAACTGTTCATACCTGGAAGGACAAGACCCAATGACCATATTAAAGAGGGGTGTATGTACTATAAGAGGGGCAACATTGTTACATATCTGATGGTCATTATACAAAATATTATATGATTCAAATAATCTATTGTGACAATGTGCATTTTTACACTAGATTGGATAGTTTAGAAATATTGATTGAGAAAATGATTTCTGTAGAACAAGGACTCATAATTTTTCACAACATGTTAGGGGTAATTATGGAATTTTATTTATATCCATATAATACTATTAAATATTTATTAATGTTAATATGGTTGATTTGGTAACTGTGAATCAATATTCAAGTCTATATTTGAGAGAGTGTGTAGCACAGTTGGACAATAATTAAATGAAATAAGAGAGGAAAAATTCATTATTTATATGACACTTAGAGGTCCCTTTACCTCTGGTCCTTCTTCTGATGGATCTCACCCTTATTCTAGTCCTACCACTCACCTTAAACATTAATATTTCATCCAATGAGATTAAAATATATATAATTTGAAATTTTTTTCATACAAAAATTAATTTTTTTTGCCTTTATATTTTATCTATTAATTTTTTTTCTAATTCTTTTATCCATTTATAGAATTTTATTTTTTATTCATTAGTAACATTAACATATAGTGTGGTGAAATAATTAAAATTGTTATGTTCTATTTTGATGATTTCATTGTAATTTCACAAAAGGGTGATAAATTGGTCTAAACACAAAATGTAAAAATATTTTTTAACAATTTCATTTGACTAATCATCATTACAAAATATTATTTTTAGCTTTATTTCCTTAGTTTTTTGTGGGATTTGAGATTATAAAATGGATAATTTTTTCATGTTGATATTAATCCATCAATTTATCGTTAACTTATCTTTAATATCACTATTTTTATAATGATACATTACGTGGATTACTGGATTTAATTTAATTAAATAATTATTTAAATTTACCATGAATTTTGGAAGCTTTAGTTCTATAATAAACTTTCATACAACTAGGATTTATATTTTTTATTAACATTTTAGGGATAATTATGGAATTTTATGTATATCATTATAAGACTATTCAATTTTTTATGAATTTTAATATTCTTTAGTTGAAAATGGGGAGTCAGGATTCAAGGTAATATTTGAGAGAGTGGGATACATAGCTAGACAATAATTTCAATGAAGTAATAGAAGAGAAATTCATTGTTCATTAGACACTTAGAGATCCCATAACCACTAGGCCTTCTTCTGATGGAAGTCTACCCTCTTCCATTCCTACCTATCAACTTGAACCTTAATATTTGATCCCTTAAGATGAAATTATATGTAATATGAAGGCCTAGTGGTTATGGGATCTCTAAGTGTCTAATGAACAATGAATTTCTCTTCTATTACTTCATTGAAATTATTGTCTAGCTATGTATCCCACTCTCTCAAATATTACCTTGAATCCTGACTCCCCATTTTCAACTAAAGAATATTAAAATTCATAAAAAATTGAATAGTCTTATAATGATATACATAAAATTCCATAATTGAATAGTCTTAGAATATGAAAATTTATTTTTTATTTTCTATAGACTTTATATTTTTTTTACCTTTTTTTCTAATTAATTTATTCATTTGTAGAATTTTTTTTGTCTTGAGTAACGTTCACATATAGTTTGGGGAAAAATTGAATGAATTATATTCTATGAATAGCTTTTAATCATATTCTTTGACCAATAATCTTTACAACAAATATTTTTTTACTATATTTAATTGGATCTGTTTTTGGGCTTTATGGTCATCAAAGGGGGTTATTTTTTGTTATGATGCTATTAACCCAACAATTTCTCAACAATTTTTTATTAATATCTCATTTATTTTGATTCTCACAAACATCCTCATTTTTTAAAATAAAATGTTACATTGGGTCAATTTATGTTTTCTATTATATTAAATAAATATTTAAAGATCAATCAAATTTTGAAAGAATTATTCTTATAAAAATATTTAATTTTGGGTGAAAGTTTATTCTAAAAAGTATTTAGGATTTATGTTGGTTTCTAGAATCACTATTCAATCATTTTTTATTGAAATAAAAATATGGTATCCAACCCAATTTTTAGTGCCTGAAATTTGAGTCTAATGTTATATCAAGGAACATAACTATTATTATGGAACCTCACATTCAAGTATTTTATTTTTTTCTATATTCTAAAATTAATAATCCTCACATTGGTATCAAATTCCACCATATAGATATGTATTTTTACAATTAATAAAATTCTCGAAAACAATTTATTTGAATCATCATTATAAATATTTATCCTAAAGCTGATTTAGTTATATATTGCATTCATGTTTTTATATTGTTTTGTGATTTCTGACACAATTTCACTAGAGTAAATCTCTCAACAATATGATTCAGTTATCTTTTTAAAATGCCATAAATAATATATAAATTCATTACTTTTTATAATGGTTCCTATTTTTTAAGTTGTTTATTTATATAAAATATAAAATTTACTGATATTTTTGAATATTTAAATTTTTCTAACTCCATTTTCTGACCAAGTTGAAAATAAATAAAACTTGTTTTTTATTCTAAATTTGTTTTTATGTAATGTAGTTCTTTGTAAAACCTTTTTATCCATCTCTTTTATTCATAGAATCATGAGGATATAAATCTCATATACTAAATTGACATTATATTTTTTTATTTAGTTATGATATTATTGTATATTTCATAACTGTTTCCATTTAAATTTATTATTCATCTATTGTAGTTCATTAATGATTTATTGGACTACACATTGGAGACATTCTTATTTTAGATCAGGTCTAGTTTATTATTTTTTCTACTATCTTATCTGAATATATTATATATATATATATAATTATTGATCTTTTATAAGGATATATATTTTATTTCATTACTCCACTCATATCAAGATCTCCTCCTATATCTATTGCATCATTTTCATCAAAATTATTCGAATCAAAATTTTTCTAATCAAGGAGAACATCATTTGGTTATTAGAACTCATGTGATTAGTGTTTCAAGGTCCACTAATTTTCATATTTATATCTAATAAAATCTATTTTAAATAGTTTATTTTTAATACAATAAACTATTGAGATCTAATAGAAAAGGATCTACTTATGAAAATCACAAATCTATCACACACACACACATAGAAAGAGAGAGTGTATGTGTTGTTATAGAGGACTAGCAGAACATTGAGCACTAAGACCCGTTAAATATTCACTACATCAAATTTTTCAATTTCTACTAATTATTCTATATAAATAGAGGGTGTATATAATGCATCTAGAATCAAGTGTGAAATTTTTAAATATTCATGTTTTTTAAGAACAAAATTAACCACCCTCATGTTTTCATCATAATTATGAAATATAATTTATATAATAGAATATATCATCCATGGTTGAATATTAATTTTACAATGAACCAATATATAAATTTTGTGAACAATTTATTTTTGATATTGTGGTCTTAGTAGGTCATTCAAACATAAACCCTCATACATAATACACTATAAGAATTAATTAATCAATTTTTTTTTGAAAAATTCAATGTTATTATCTAAAATACATATATAATAGTCACCCATAATTTTTTAATGGTCCATTGGTCTTTATATATCATTATTGATTTCTAAAAAGTGGGATCAATGATCCACTCTTTAATGGATACAATTTTATGCTACATGTGTGATTATGGAAGAACCACGCTCATTCAAGATACTATAACAATTCAAAATTCAACCCATATGAGATTTATATTTTCCATTCCTCATCCCATGGGAAACTATGAACAATTATAAATATAAAAATTATTTATATAGTGTTTCTCATAAATACATGATTACTCTTCATCTAGACTCTGTTTATTCATCGAAACACATTCTAGGGAAGGGTTTGATTCATGAAATTCTACCAATGCCAAAACCTTGATTATTTTCAAAACATTAGTAGAATATAAATTTGTTTTTGGATGAAACTCATTTTTCTAGGAATATGATTTTAATTTGATGAATGGGGAAATATTTTAGTGTTTCAGTGAGGGAGGTTATGAAAACATTGTGATGTTGAAAATAACATCACATCTTCAATAATGAATAAATAAACTCATGGTGCTTCTTTCCAATACCACAGTACCAGGTATTTATATCTAGAATGGTTCTACTAAGATAATATAGATTTTTTTACATTACTACATCAATCATCGGAGTAATAAGGAAACCATGTGATCACTCCCAATTTACCACATATATGGTGGGCATATTTTCTTATACATAGGGAGCTGAAATTAGTGGGTACAAGAGACAGTGTATATGGTTGTTAATGATTAATTGATATATCTCATCCCACTGTTAGGAGATAATATTCATAATCATATATATAAATAGTATACACCTTCTAAATGGGTAGAAATATGATGTTTTTTATGAACATAATACATCCATGGATTCTTCTCAAATAAAATATTTTTTAAAGAGGTAGCATATAAAGGATCAATATAGATTTTTTCTGATGGGATTTATTGTCATTATGATTTATCATGATGTAGGTAAATTTTCATAATGAAATTACAAACATTTATTTCAAGGTATTTTATTTATGTTATTCTATAAAAATTTATAAAATTATATATAAGTATCAATAATAAGTTTGTAATCATTTTTTCATATGACCACTACATCATCTATATGAAATTCAAAAATATTCACATAGTGAGTATTAATAATATTTTTCTTGGTACATTGATATATAACGACAATAATCAATAATAAATACAATATTTCTTGACTAAAGTATACCCCTTGTGGAGCATTTAATTTAGTTTCATCTTCTTCGCTAGGAGACATTTTTATCTAGTTATTCACTGAATACGCATCCAAAATTGAATGGTCTTAAAGTCTAGTAACAAAACAGATCTATAGTTTCATGATATGAATTATGAAATCATCATTTGGGAAGTACTAATTGATATTTATAATGTTTTTGTAGGCCAAAATTTTCACATCCATTTAACAAAATTAGATGATGATATAAATTAAATTAGGGAACCTGAAATCCTTATGAATTTCAATATGATAAAATAATCATCTTTTATACAATATTTACCATATGGGTAGAATAAAATCACATTTATGGAAAATTATAATGACATTGGTAATTAGGAAATCATAATTTATTGATGGAAACATGCTGATGAAAACTAGAAATCACAATATAATTAGATAATAATACATCGTAGTTCTAGTTTTGGGAGGAAATTTATTTCCCTTTCTTCTCCTTTTTAAGGACACAAAAATGATGTAGTACATAGATCATCCTCTATAAATAGATTAAAATATATGATCATACTAATAGTAGTTGAGATAAAATTTTCAAATAATGGAGGGGTATATCCATGAAAATCATATCCTTTTTTCAGTAACATTGGAAGTGGATAAATCATGACCAAATGTCAACAATGATTTTAGTTGAGAATTTATAAATTCTATTCATGAGGAGAGAAAATTATTTTAAACTATATATATTGATATAATGTATTCATTATCATTATAATCATGGATAATTTATCTTTCTTTCTTACTATAATCAGTCGAAAAAGTGAACCAAAATCAATAAATTTTTTTATGGGCACAATATGATTACATGAATAATTAAATTCAATTATTTAATAGACCCCTTTATAAGGATGGATTTGATGAATATAACTGATATCATCCTGATGGATCTAAGTATTCGAAATTCCAACGTTCTCCTACTTTCCCATGGGTTGTGGGCAATCTGATCGAAGAAACAGAACATTCTTAGAAATATTACTCTACCTTACACTCAAAAAAATGTTCTTAAGAGAATCTGATTTTTTTTCCATTATCCACTTGATGAGAAATTATACTCTATTATGAGTTCACTACATTAGGTTTTAGGTATATTATAGGATATTTTTTATAGTAAAAGTCATATTTTTTCATCAAATATCTAATTTTCATCTATTTCATATAATCCTACATCTTTTTTTCCGCTGCATTTGTTTTGTTGAAGAAAGTATAAATTTCTTATACTTCCACATACTTGTACTCTGTTTCATTTAGATTCTATATGCTTTAAGGTAGAATATCATTTGTTCGATACTTTTATAAAGTTTCATTCCCAAAATCACTTTTCTAGAATCAAGCAAGCTATTAAAACATAGAGGTGTTGTGAATTTTGTTATCATTAAAAGATCCAAAAGATTTTTTAAGAATACAATTCACCCCCTATTGTATTTGTATCTCATTTTACTATTTGATCATACATTTGGTATAATAGAGTATATAATACTCCTACATACCATCTCATCATTATTGAGATTATGGGTGATGTGTAATTGAAATAATGGTGTATTTATTATAATTAAAAATTTTATTTTATAATTCCAATAATGAGTTAATTCCATATTGATTATTAGTGTTTTAATAGGCTAAGAATGAAAATAGAAGTAAATCTAAATGAGTTACAATGGGTAAACCCATGACCATTGGGGGGGATCGCCACTATTTTAGGAATATTATATTAATGTTTATTTAAATATAAAACAACCAAACCAATGAATTGTCATTTAAATATATAATTACTATTTGTTGGACAAAGAAATAGTAATATATTTTTTTTACACATGGTGAAATATTTTCATTATTAATTTTAATGAAAAATAAGGACTCTTAAAATTATCCCTAATAAGAGGTAAATGTAGTACTACCAATTTATAACATGAGTTAGATGACATACCACCTCTCATGGAGCACTTGCTCATAATCCCCACACCACCCGCATTTATAACTCCATTAATGCGGTCCAATGGATATACTCATCAACAAAATTAGATCTTTATTTCATCCTCTTTTAAAGTGTAAACTAAACACTATGATCATCTCTATTTGGGACACACTCCAACTATAATAAAGTCACCAAATTTATTTAACAAGTGACCAACTTATCCCTAAAAGAAATTAAGCATGGGATCATACTTTCCTTATAATATGTTAAAGATATATCCAACTTTCCCCTACCAAATGTTAGACCAATGACCAACCTATCCCCACAATTTAATAATCTTATAACTAACCTATCCCCACATGATATTAATCATGTGATGAACCTATCCCAAAAATATATTAAACTATTGACCATAATGTTCATTCATGTAATTAAAATTGTTTCAAATATATCCATATAGGATGTTGAACCTTTAACCAACCCATCCCCACAAGACATTTATCTTATGACCAACTCATCCCAAAATGCATTAAACCTATGCCTAACATGTCCCCATAATAAAATATACCTGGGACCATGTCCCCACAAGAACATTATCTTATTACCTTTCCATATGTATCAGAATCACTTATTCAAGTAGTGAAAATTGTATTATAGAGGTAAAATAACAATAATTCTTATCCCCATGAAAAAAGTTACCCCATGGTTTGCATGGGATTCCTTATGTCCTAGAACATTGGTTCCTAATATATTACAAGTCCATGACATCAAATATGAATAATTTTTTGTTTTATAAATTACCCAATTTCCAATGATGTTTAGATGGCCTCAATGTCACCATTATACCCAACCATAAGTAGTTTCCCTATCATGATAAAAGTATTATAATTAATGGAAATACACCTTGATATGAAATAAGAAACATGCTTTATAAACAAGACTCAAAACTATGAGGGAGAATCATACTAGTAAATGATCTCTAATGATAAATCCAACAAAGGAAGAGGTGAAAACCCATCATCTCATTTTGATCATAATACCAGCATTACCAACCATTTTATTGGTGGCCACATGACAATTTAATGAGGGAATATAGTGAATGAAAAATAATTTTGTGACCCTGCTGCAAGTCCCAACATGATAGTGTCAAAAAATAGGTGTATTATTGATCGTTTCTATGTATATCTATGATTCTAATGTGCTTGATGATTTGAATATCATACCCTAAATTTATTTAAGATAGTTCCCCTTATGGAGTATATTTTTCTATCTTCTAATACTAATATTATTCAAATCTAATAATCATCTACTATATTTTGTTAAATATTTATAGTAATATAGATTGGATACATATATTTTAAAACTACCACCAATGAAGTTCATTTTTTTTTGTTATGTTACATGAAAATATTATATATAGAATTTTTTCCAAATAATAACTTGGAATGTTATTTGAAGTTATTCATACATTCATATGAATATTTCTTCACATATAAGTTGCATAATTTTAGTGAAAATGTTTTCAATGAAAATTTCCTATACAAAATACAATCACTTTCAATTCAAAACACTCATGTGTTGAGTTGTTCACTGGATACCATTAGTTCTATTTTAATTCCTTGTATAATTTCTTATAACATGTTAATGTTTCATGACATCATATATTGAGATCTCTATATAATGGATCTAATAGTACAAATCACTTTGATCAGGAAGTGAGTGTTGGTTTAGTGGACAATGAGATATTTATGCCTTGAATAGTTAAAAAATATACTTTTCCATCTTCTTTTTGTTTATGCAGATTATTCTTTATAAATAAAAAATATATATATACATATTACTTTTAAAATCAACGGGGAGAAAATTATAAAAAAAATAGCTTTAACGGTAATAATGAACCCTCACACTCCTACCATCATCATTATTCTGATCAAACAATTGGTTTTAGAGTAATTATCTATTGAGGATTTTTTATCTCTTACATGATCATGTTAAAAGTCATTTATAATGAATGATATCATTGGGTGGAATAAAAAAATTTATGAATATGATCATGAATATATATTTAAATGGTGTATATTATTTTCAATTGATATCTTGAAGGGTTAAATATTTAAATAATCTTGATTTGATTGTTTATTTAAAGGTCTTCAATACGTATGAAATTACCATGGAAGAATTAGATGAAATGGATTTTGTTAATGATTGTGAATATGATGTAATTTCAATATATATGAATGTTAAATTATGTAATTTTTGTCTAGAGGTATTTAATCATGTAATGCAATGCACCACAACTTATGAAATGTGGTAGATAGTAATTTTTTATTTCGAGCTAACTAAAATGATAGGAAATTTTGATAAAGATACCAATCATTGATGTATTATTCATTTTGAATCTATGAAGGTGAAAGTTTCAAACATATGATAGAATAATTAATATAAATATTAAATGGTTTTTTATCACACATATCATTTTTGAAAAACTAGTTTGATCTCTAAAATATCATAGGATTTTACCTAGTATTTGGAATGGTATTTCAACTGTAGTTAAATAGTGAATACCTATTAAACAATTAAACCTGATGGAATATATTATTAATAATAGATACAATGAATCTAAGATAAAATTCAAGTCTTGGGATTAAATAATTATCAAAAATAAAAAACACCTTTCAATGTTTCTACTCCCATTGGTCAAAATAATTTAAAAGAGGAATATCTGTCCCTTGATGATTATAGTTGTTCATATTCATGATAAGAACATTTTCAAATAAATTTAAAATTCAAATGGTTTTTTTAAATGATAATGTTTTTACTAAATTTTTTTATAATTAAAATGAAAAAATTGTTCGGAAAGATATCAGACACTATGAACACATGCATCTAGAACATATGAAAATTGGTTTTCCATAGGTGAGTGATGGGATAAAAAACAGATAATGGATAATTAAAATGAAATTAAAATTTATCATTATATATAAGGGAATAAATTCATGAAGGGTACATGATGTGTATAAAAATATTACAATTTCACTCCATTTTCAGAATTTGAGAAATAACACTAAAATAAAAAAAATGTGTTTATATTTCTAATGAATATGAGTTACAGTATTATTATTTTTCAATTTATTAATCTGATTATAAACCTTAAAATTGTGATAAATTTTATGAATACTAGTCTTGGATATAATAAAAATATTAATATCAAATGAAAAATATTATATATCTTATGAATATTCATAATTCTTCCCTATGTGAGAAATTAAATATGTAGAAATATCATATAGAATTGAATGAAAAAAATGATAGAATATGTACCAAACATAAATGTAAAAATGAAGAATTTAATGATGAAGTAGAATCTAGAAAATCATATACTTGTGTGATTAGTAGTTCATAAAATACTATAAATAAAATTTATTGAAATAATGTACATAGAGTAAAAATATTGAATTTGTTGAAATGTTAAAAATATTAAACCATAAAAAAAATTATTTTGTTCATAGTTCAATGAATCGTAACATATCTAATGTTACATCCTATTATTGTGTAACCAGCGTTTACTATACTAATATTTCTATCATGAAGAATTCTAAAATTAATATTGGAGATAATGATAATATTTATTTTGTCCTTTCTAGAGTTTAAACAATTTTTTCTAGTAAATATAAGTAGATTTGATTTCCAAGATCCTTGGTTATTGATACTATAGAACCCAAAATCAATTGGGAATAAAAATTCATTATTGATAATATTTATATGAAAATTCATTAAGAAAATGCTATATGGTATATGGAATGTTTTTATTAAACATATAATAGTGTATAATATTCTAATTTCAATGAACTATCTAATGATGATTGAGGTTTCATTTTATTTGGTTAAAATTCGTAGGGGGTGTTTATTATTGTTTTGTCATTTGGTGATCTGAAATATATCCTAATCAATAAGCATCCCTATGTTCAAGGGATAAATATTTATTTAAACAGTATCTATACTCTGTTCATTGATTTCTTTACTTTTTATTTATCTAATGATTCTTGTTTTTTATTTAGTATAAAATACCTAATAATCGAGAACCTGGATCAAATAATTATTATACTTAGCAAAGTAGATCATTATGTGAATAAAATGTGAAATTTTTAAATGCCGGTGTAAGTCGATATTGGATATGGTATATAAGCCTTAGAGATTGTAATATATTTTTATATATCTAAATAATCAATGAATAAAGTATTTTTTAATTTCCATTGAATTATGTTTTAAGAGAAAATGTGTTGGGATTCATGACATATATGAATGACATATAATTACTATTTCAAATTAGGCAACAAATTTTCAACGAATAAACATTTAGAACATATCCAAATTGATTTTTTGGACCCTCTCTAGTATCAAAATTATTTGGAATATTCATTATTTATATCTTAGTTGATTATTTATCATGTCTTTTATGGGTTTCATTTTTTAGTTTTAATACTATAAATTTTTCAGTATTTAATAAAAAATTAATTTGGATGAAAATGAAATAATTTTTTAAATAATGTCATTGATAAGTGATAATGTGGTATAACATTATAATAATGACATTAATTATTATCTCCTAAATATGGATATTAAACATACTTTTTATACTCTAAGAATACCTCAAAATAATAGGATTTTTGAAAAAATATATTACCATTCATGAAATGGAATGAATTATGTTATGTGGCTATAGTTTATCATCTTATTTTTGATAAAACGTTACTAATAAAATGATCCTTACTATAAATAAATTTTTAATAATAACTCACCTTAAAAAGAAACATTATGAGTAATAAAATAATAGAAAACCTAATGTTGGATAACATTAATTTTTTAGGTGAAAGGAATATATATTTAATAATAATAAAAAATTTGGACTGTTTGATTAAAATGATGATAATGGAATATTTCATGGGAATTATAATAATTTTAAATAATTTGGATTGTTTATGAAAATTTCAGGGATAGTTTAATAACTTATTCATGTAACGTTTGATGAGATTGATCCTTTTGATCATAAAAATTTTAAAATTAATTAAACTACTAATACATTGAATGTCATGAGTCTTGAATAATAAGATGTTATGTCTGAAATTTAATTACAACTTCATTTTGTTGAATTAAATTAGAGTAAAATGAAATTGAGGAACCAGAAATTTTATTTCTTATAAATAATAGAGTATTTTTGGTCTATCAATAAGGGAAAATAATATGAGACTTAGATGAAGGAGTTTGGACATGGGAGAATTTTGGAATCCTAGTTTATTTATATACATTTATATTATAGTTTAAAACTAAATCTATAGATTAAGATTTAGCTGATGAGAGTTAGATGTTGGATATGTAAGAATAAATATATTATTTTAAGAGAATGTTGTCTGTGAATTATTTGATGGGTCCTTAAACCATCTTATCATAGGAACTATATGGGGTTTAAGGAATAAGAAGGGTGATAATAGCAAAATTACTAGGAAGACATCCAGTCTTGTTGTTAACAAGTGTAATCAGGAGGATGCTATATTTTATGGGGATTCCTTTTACACTCATTCTAGACATGAACCCATTAGAATATTCTTATCATATATATCTAAACATAATTCAAAATTATACTGTATTGTTGTTAAATATAATTTTTTAAAAAATTATTTAATGGATGTTGTTTATGTATAACAACTCAATGTTTTTAAAAATCAAAATCTACCCAATTATATTTTTAAATATTCTAAATCATTATATGTATTAGAAAAAACACCAATGGATTGGTATAAGAGGTCTATCTCTTTTAGTTTAGAAAAATAATTTTCTTGGGGGACTCGATAAACCTTATATTTTTATGAATATGCATTGTTATAATATTTTATAACTTTAACTTTATCTAGATGATTTTATTTTTTATACTACTAATCAAAATCATTGTCTTTATTTTTCAAGACTTATTCAATAATTGATTGAAAAGAGTGTGATGGGAGAATTAAATTTCAATATTTTATTTCAAATATATCAAAATGATTATAGTAATTCCATTAATAATTGTATATACATTTTTAATTAGATGTAAACATTCTTTCATGAAACTAATAATCTTTATTCAACACCTATGTGTACAAATTTGAAACATTATTTGGATGAAGCATGTAAATAGGTCAAAAAAATAATACAATGATGTGAATGCTATTTTAGTATACCATTATTCTAGAAGAAATGATTTTATAATTTATATTTCCCTCTAATTAATATTTCAATCAAATTCAAATGGGTCTCATTTAATAAAAAATAAACGAATATAGATAAATTTAAAAGGTACTATTTATGAATATTTTCTTTACCCAAAAGTATTGGTATTGGTTTTATATTATCTTTAGATACTAATTTTAGATATTTACATATAGGTAGAATGTGCATTTAATGAACCTATCACTTATGATAGAAATCCCTAGTTTCCTAGTAGAGTAAAAAAACATTTAGTTTAATTTTCAACTGCTAAAGCAGAATACATATATCCTCATTTTTTTGTGAATTTATTTTTGGGATGAAACAAACTATTCTGTAAATTTGGAATAAATTCTTGTTACTTTCCTACATTATCATTAATAATAGTATAATAAATATTTCAAAATGTCTTTTAAGCCATTTTGGAACTAAAAATATTCATATTAAGCATCAATTTCTATGGTATTATATTTTCAAAGGTGATATTTATTTGGAATTTTTTGTAAACTTAATATCATATTTGTGGTATTATAAATCCCACATATAATTCTAATTTCATTAAATGTGATAGTGTTTTATATTATTTTAATTAATTTTTAAAATATTTCAATTAATGTCTATTTCATATTAACATTTTGTTTTATCTATCCTTTATATTAGGTTTTGGAAGATTTATTTTTTATTTATATATGTTTTCTAATTCATTTTAATTTAATTAATGTTAATTATTTTTGTTTACAACAAATAATTTTTAGTTTTCAGTAACTAAAACCATTTTACTGAATTTTCAACTCAATACACCAAAAAAATGACATAAAATAGTCAGAGTTACTCCTTATCTCTCTCTCTCTCTGTCTCAGGCCTTCGAACACTTGTAATTTCAATATCTTGAACTATTATTCTATTGAACCCCAATTTTCAAAACATTAAACCTTTTACAACATCTTCTGATGGTGAAAAATAATATGACTAATTAGGTTGGTCCATGTGGTGTGAACAAGTAAACACATTCCAGTAAGGACCATTAGGCATTGTAAGGGAATGTACTTTACATATAATGGCTTCTAGAGACCAATATAATGCTAATAAATGTGATAAGATTTCAAGGCAAGGAATTCATATTTGACGGAGGTAACAAAATTTTATTCAAAGGCTAAATAAAAGAATTTTCTTTGAACACCGAATTTACCTTTGAGGATAATGATGATATCATTTCTTCACAGAAGATTGATAAGGAGTTTTTAATTTTAATAATGTATATTAAAACAATTATTATGTATCCTCATGTATGTAATTTAAATTTTATTCTAACAAATATTGAAGATGGGTGGTTTATTTTGAGGAAATCATGTCCATTACTTTTGAAAAATCACATGTCAAGAAAATGCTAGTAATGGATTTAGAACTAAAGTAGAATTTAATATTAATTTTCATTCAGAAATATATTGTTCTAAGGACTAATGTGTATGAGGAAATTCTTTTTATAGACATGTAAATAAATTTACTCTTTAGGAGAGACATCATGTTTAATATATGTAAAAATAAGTTAATAAATTAAGAATAGTTGAAAGGGAATTAAAGGATGAAATTTTATCATTATAGTATCTAGGTTTCTAATATTATTCATAATATGGGGATGATTGGTGACATCAAGAATGATTTAATGTGTCTTCACACCATTGTTTTTTTCTCTAAAACCGTAAAAAAAATTATTTTACAGTTTAACTAAGGTAATTCTTATCCATATTGGTGTAGAATTTGATGATCCATCAGGTTAATTTAATTGGGGGAGAATAGAGGTATTATGTTAGATATATTTTCATGTTTTGGTGTATATAAGATCGTATAATTAGACATGTAAGGATCTTTTGTTAGGCCGCGAGTGGATATAGGATTAAGGGATTGATTTTCTTGTGGTAAAAATTTTCCAACAAGAACCATAATTATGAAATTTCTATAATAGAACAATCATTCTAGGATGGGAGAGTTATTGGGGTTCGCATAGATTTTAATGTACTTTATGATACACTGGATGGTTGTGATATTCTTATTTAGAGGCTTTAAAGAAGGGAGGAGCCTACTATGGGTAATGTTGAAAAACTAAATATATATTTTAAAGGGATATATGAGGAGTTTTTGAGTTTATTATAAAATAATAAATCAAATGGTTGTTGTCATTAAATGTAAATTTGAGCTGGTATCTCAGGTTGATTATAATTATCCTGAGGAAGCTACTCAATCAAATGAGTTGAAAAGAATATATGCATTTCATTTGGTTGATAATTATAGTTCTATAATTTTTGTAATAACTGTTTTTATCAATGATTAATCAGTTTCTTCACATTTATATTCATTGGGTTGTTGAAGATGTTGATGAAGTTACAAATGTTAATAGATATTTTCCTTCATTATCATATGATAGAGTTGAATTTCAATCACTTCGGTTGATTATATATGAATAATAATCTATATGAACAGATAAAAAATCATAAAATTACAATAACTATTTGATTTTTGATACACTTAATCACTCGTTTACATTAGGTATGGATTCTAAGATCGTTTATTTAATAAATGAAGTTATCAAGAATCATAGAGCGCTTGAATTCTCTCGGATGTCTATTCTATACTTAATAAGTTCTTTTGTTACTTAACCTAAATAAGTGTATTTATAGAATAAATATCATGTTTTGGAATAAAAATAGATTTAAATAAAATATTTTTATGATTTCATGAGGGATATAACTTTCCAAATTGGGAATCTAAAATAGTATTTAGTTTCTAGTTCATATATAAGTGATCCCAAGAAGTTTTTTTCAATCAGTCTGATAATATAAAAGTCTATAGTTCCGGTTAGGGGAGAATGTTCACTTCTTGTTGAGTATGATCTATTTATATGGTTACATGGATTAATATTCTCTCTTGTAACAGATCATAATGATAATGCATTAAATTACTAAATGATATCACTCATGTCAACAATGTTTTCCTTTTTCTCAAGAGCCTACCTGATTAGATATCCAAAGTTAACTGTGCTTGGCCTTGAGTGGTGATCAGGATATTGGGTATTCTGGGTTATTTCCTAGGTTTTTTGTGAGTGAGGAAGAGGAACACTATATAGAACATGTGTTGTCCTGTGGGGACAATAATTAGTCAGATAACTCATATGGGAACAATTTTAGGCCCCATGATGGGGACCATCTGTCTATGGGGAAACTGTTCATACCTGGAAGGACAAGACCCAATGACCATATTAAAGAGGGGTGTATCTACTATCAGAGGGGTACCGTTGTTACATATCTGATGGTCATTATACAAAATATTATATGATTCAAATAATCTATTGTGATAATGTGCATTTTTACACTAGATTGGATAGTTTAGAAATATTGATGGAGAAAATGATTTCTGTAGAACAAGGACTCATAATTTTTCACAACATGTTAGGGGTAATTATCGAATTTTATTTATATCCATATAATAATATTAAATATTTATTAATGTTGATATGGTTGATTTGGTAACTGTGAATCTATATTCAAGTCCATATTTGAGAGAGTGTGTAGCACAGTTGGACAATAATTTAAATGAAATAAGAGAGGAAAAAATCATTATTCATATGACACTTAGAGGTCCCTTTACCTCAAGTCCTTCTTCTGATGGATCTCACCCTTATTCTAGTCCTACCACTCACCTTAAACATTAATATTTCATCCAATGAGATTAAAATATATATAATTTGAAATTTTTTATCATACAAAAATTAATCTTTTTTGCCTTTATATTTTATCTGTTCATTTTTTTTCTAATTCTTTTATCCATTTATAGAATTTTATTTTTTATTCATTAGTAACATTAACATATAGTGTGGTGAAATAATTAAAATTGTTATGTTCTATTTTGATGATTTCATTTTGATTTCACAAAAGGGTGATAAATTGGTATAAACACAAAATTTAAAAATATTTTTTAACAATGCCATTTGACTAATCATCATTACAAAAAATTATTTTTAGCTTTATTTCCTTAGTTTTTTATCTGATTTGAGATTATAAAATGGATAATTTTTTTCATGTAGATATTAATCCATCAATTTATCGTTAACTTATCTTTAATATCACCATTTTTATAATGATACATTATGTGGATTACGTGATTTAATTTAATTAAATAATTATTTAAATTTACCATGAATTTTGGAAGCTTTAGTTCTATAATAAACTTTTATACAACAAGGATTTAAATTTTTTTTTAGGGATAATTATGGAATTTTGTGTATATCGTTATAAGACTATTCAATTTTTTATGAATTTTAATATTGTTTAGTTGAAAATGGGGAGTCAGGATTCAAGGTAATATTTGAGAGAGTGGGATACATAGCTAGATAATAATTTCAATGAAGTAATAAAAGACAAATTCATTATTCATTAGACACTTAGAGATCCCATAACCACTAGGCCTTCTTCTGATGGAAGTATACCCTCTTCCATTCCTACCTATCAACTTGAACCATAATATTTGATCCGTTAAGATGAAATTATATGTAATATGAAATCATTTAGAATATGAAAATTTATTTTTTATTTTCTATAGCCTTTATATTTTTTTACCTTTTTTTCTAATTAATTTATTCATTTGTAGAATTTTTTTGTCTAGAGTAACGTTCACATATAGTTTGGGGAAAAATTGAATATATTATATTCTAAGAATAACTTTTAATAATATTCTTTGACCAATAATCTTTACAACAAATATTTTTTTACTATATTTCATTGGATATGTTTATGGGATTTATGGTCATGAAAGGGGGTTATTTTTTGTTATGATGTTATTAATCCATCAATTTCTCAACTATTTTTTATTAATATCTCATTTATTTTGATTCTCACAAACACCCTCATTTTTTAAAATAAAATGTTACTTTAGGTCAATTTATGGTTTCTATTATATTAAATAAATATTTAAAGATCAATCAAATTTTGAAATAATTATTCCTACAAAAATATTTAATTTTGGGTGAAAGTTTATTCTAAAAAGTATTTTGGATTTATGTTTATTTCTAGAATCACTATTCTAACATTTTTTTTAAAATATAAATATGGTATCCAACCCAATTATTAGTGCCTGAAATTTGAGTCGAATGTTATATCTATGAACATAACTATTATTATGGAACCTCACATTCAAGTATTTGATTTTTTTCTATATTATAAAATTAATAATCCTCACATTGGTATCAAATTCCACTTTATAGATATGTATTTTTACAATTAATAAAATTCTCGAAAAAAATTTATTTGAATCATCATTATAAATATTTATCCTAATACTGATTTAGTTATATATTGCAGTCATGTTTTTATATTGTTTTGTGATTTCTGACACAATTTCACTAGAGTAAATCTCTCAACAATATGATTCAGTTAACTTTTTAAAATTCCATAAATAATATATAAATTCATTACTTTTTATAATGGTTCCTATTTTTTAAGTTCTTTATTTATTTAAAACATAAAATTTATTGATATTTTTGAATATTTAAATTTTTCTAACTCCATTTTCTGACCAAGTTGAAAATAAATAAAACTATTTTTTTATTCTAAATTTGTTTTTATGTAATGTAGTTCTTTGTAAAACCTTTTGATCCATCACTTTTATATATAGAATCATGAGGATATAAATCTCTTATACTAAATTGACATTATATTTTTTTTATTTAGTTATGATATTATTATATATTTCATAACTGTTTCCATTTAAATTTATTATTCATCTATTGTAGTTCATTAATGATTTATTGGACTACACATTGGAGACATTCTTATTTTAGATCAGGTCTAGTTTATTATTTTTTCTACTATGTTATCTGAATATATTATATATATATAATTATTGATCTTTTATAAGGATATATATTTGATTTCATTACTCCATTCATATCAAGATCTCATCCTATATCTATTGCATCATTTTCATCAAAATTATTCGAATCAAAATTTATCTAATCAAGGAGAACATCATTTGGTAATTAGAACTCATGTGATTAGTGTTTCAAGGTCCACTAATTGTCATATTTATATCTAATAAAATCTATTTTAAATAGATTATTTTTAATATAATAAACTATTGAGATCTAATAGAAAAGGATCTACTCATGAAAATCACAAATCTATCACACACACACACATAGAAAGAGAGAGTGTATGTGTTGTTATAGAGGACTAGCGAAACATTGGGCACTAAGACCCATTAAATATTCACTACATCAAATTTTTTAATTTCTACTATTTATTCTATATAAATAGAGTGTGTATATAATGCTTCTAGAATCAAGTGTGAAATTTTTAAATATTCATGTTTTTTAAGAACAAAATTAACCCCCCCCCCTCATGTTTTCATCATAATTATGAAATATCATTTATATAATAGAATATATCATCCATGGTTGAATATTAATTTTACAATGAACCAATATATGCATTTTGTGAACATTTTATGTGAGATATTGTGGTCTTAGTAGGTTATTCAAACATAAACCCTCATACATAATCCACTATGATAATTAATTAATCAATTTTGTTTTTGAAAAATTCAATGTTATTATGTAAAACACGTATATAATAGTCACTCATAATTTTTAAATGGTCCATTGGTCTTTATATATCATTATTGATGTCTAAAAAGAGGGATAAATGGTCCACTATTTAATGCATACAATTTTATTCTACATGAGTGATTATGGAAGAACCACGTTCATTCAAGATACTATAACAATTCAAAATCCAGCCCATATGATATTTATATTTTCAATTCCTCATCCCATGGGTAACTATGAAGAATTATAAATATAAAAATTCTTTATATAGTGTTTCTCATAAATACATTATTACTCTTCATCTAGACTCTGTTTATTCATCGAAACACATTCTTGGGAAGGGTGTGATTCAAGAAAATCTACTAATGCCAAAACCTTGATTATTTTCAAAACATTAGTAGAATATAAATTTGTTTTTGGATGAAACTCATTTTTCTAGGAATATGATTTTAATTTCATTAATGGGGAAATATTTTAGTGTTTCAGTGAGGGAGGTTATGAAAACATTGTGATGTTGACAATAACATCACATATTCAATACTAAAAAAATAAACTCATGGTGCTTCTTTCCAATACCACAGTACCAGGTATTTATATCTAGAATGGTTCTACTAAGATAATATAGATTTTTTTACATTCCTACATCAATCATCGGAGTAATAAGGGAACCATGTGATCACTCCCAATTTACCACATATATGGTGGGCATATTTTCTTATACATAGGGAGCTAAAATTAGTGGGTACAAGAGACAGTGTATATGGTTGTTAATGATTAATTGATATATCTCATCCCACTGTTAGGAGAATATATTCATAATCATATATATAAATAGTATGCACCTTCTAAATTGGTATAAAAATGATTTTTTTATGAACATAATACATCCATGGATTCTTCTCAAATAAAATATTTTTTAAAGAGGCAGATTATAAAGGATCAATATAGATTTTTTCTGATGGGATTCATTGTCATTATGATGTATCAGGATGTAGGTAAATTTTCATAATGAAATTAAAAAAAATTTATTTCAAGGTATTTTATTTATGTTATTCTATAAAAATTTATAAAATTATATATAAGTATCAATAATAATTTTGTAATCATTTTTTCATATGACCACTACATCATCTATATGAAATTCAAAAATATTTACATAGTGAGTATTAATAATATTTTTCTTGGTGCATTGATATATAACGACAATAATCAATAATAAATACAATATTTCTTGACTAAAGTATACCCCTTGTGGAGAATTTAGTTTAGTTTCTTCTTCTTCGCTAGGAGACATTTTTATCCAGTTATTCGATGAAGACCCATCCAAAATTGAATGGTCTTAAAGTCTAGTCACAAAATAGATCTATAGTTTCATGATATGAATTATGAAATCATCATTTGGGAATTAATAATTGATATTTATAATGTTTTTGTAGGCCAAAATTTTCACATCCATTTAACAAAATTAGATGGTGATATAAATTAAATTAGGGAACCCGAAATCCTTATGCATTTCAATATGATAAAATAAACAACTTTTATTCAATCTTTACCATATGGGTAGAATAAAATCACATTTATGGAAAATTATAATGACATTGGTCATTAGGAAATCATAAATTATTTATGGAAACATGCTGATGAAAACTAGAAATCACAATATAATTAGATAATAATACATCGTAGTTCTAGTTTTTTGGAGGAAATTTATTTCCCTTTCTCTTCCTTTTTAAGGACACAAAAAATGATGTAGTACATAGATCATCCTATATAAATAGATTAAAATATATGATCATACTAATAGTGGATGAGATAATATTTTCAAATAATGGAGGGGTATATCCATGAAAATCAAATCCTTTTTTCAGAAACATTGGAAGTGGATAAATCATGACCAAATGTCAACAATGATTTTAGTTGAGAATTTTTAAATTCTATTCATGAGGAGAGGAAATTATTTTAACATATATATATTGATATAATATATTAATTATCATTAGAATCATGGATAATTTATCTTTCTTTCTTACTATAATCAGTCGAAAAAGTGCACCAAAATCAATAAATTTTTATATGGGGACAATATGATTACATGAATAATTACATTTAATTATTTAATAGACCCCTTAATAAGGATGGATTTGATGAATATAACTGATATCATCATGATGGATTTAAGTATTCAAAATTCCAATGTTCTCCTACTTTCCCATGGGTTGTGGGTAATCTGATCGAAAAAACAGAACATTCTTAGAAATATTACTCTACCTGACACTCAAAAAAATGTTCTTAAGAGAATCTGAATTTTTTTCCATTATCCACTTGATGAGAAAGTATACTCTATTATGAGTTCACTACATTAGTTTATAGGTATATTATAGGATATTTTTTATAGTAAAAGTCATATTTTTTCATCTAATATCTAATTTTCATCTATTTCATATAATCCTACATCTTTTTTTATTAATTATGAAAAGTTAAATTATAATATTTTATACCTATCACATTGAATTTCGAAAAAATGAAATATTTATGAAATATTTTTATTTATGAACAAAAATATATATATATATATATCTATTAACTATATTTTAGTTAATTTAATGTCAAATAAATATGGATAACATGTAATTTGGAGTAATATGTGTTGTTATTGAATTGGGATCTAAGAAGGATCCTACAAATAGGATTATAAAAATACTTATGATAACCATGCATTTCCATTCTATAATGAAATAGGGAATCTTTGTGATAAACCAATATCCTATGTTTCATAATATATTGTGATTGATTTTGAAATAATTATCAAATAATGATCAATATATGTAAATTTCATAAATAATTTCAATAAAATAAAATGGTATATTATTCCCATATATACATAATTCTTGATCCAGATTTATATGTGAAATTCTCACATCAAATTATATAGTTATAGAGTCTATACAATACACCATGGTTGTTGGAACATCATATAAAAACACATAAGGGCATAAAATGTTACCAATGAGTGCCTCCCAAATATCCTTTTATATAGGAGGGATGCTTAGTATTAGAAGTTTGTATGATATTATGAATTTTTTAATCATGATTTCAGATTACTTTATATGGGGCATGTGATGTCGACCATAAGGGTTCTCCTTATTAGGAGTTCTAGAGGCTAAGGATTATTGCACTGAATACTCTTTCACCTAATCATGATCCTGAGGAATTGCTTCTGTTTGTGGGCTTAGAAATGTTTTCATCCAATATTCCTATTCTTACTAAACAAGTTCACATTTTCTAGGAAATCATCAGATATAATTGGATATTAGTGGGAACTAGAGTATTTAAGATTATTTTTTTCCTGAGTTGATCTTTTTAAAGTGAATTTCATTTGAATTTTTATTCTCTATATTGCATATGAAGATACACACTAATATTATTTTGGTCTTGACTGACCATGTATTCCATAAATTATATGTCACAAATGACTTATTTTAAGTTTATTTTAATGTAATGAATTTATATTTCCCTATTCATTATAAAAAAAGGGTTTTATAAAATGGAACATATTGATGGAACAACATTGTACCTATTTATTTGATTAGGATCCAATTTATCTATGTAGTTCATATCATTTTAGTAATGGGGTGAATAATTCCAATATATCCTAGAAGATATTGGGATTTGATAGGGAGTATTCTTCATGAATATCGTTATTTTTATGTTGTTTCTGCCTACACATATTTGATTTTAATTAAGGGGTGATGTACTAAGATTCACAGTGGAAACATGGGTCGTAACTAGTTTATTTTACAATACCCAATTGATATATTATTTATAGACCATCCGTTTTTGGTTCATGCATTCATTGAAAATATATATTTCCATTTTTTAGACTCATGGACTTCCCCCCCCCCCCCTTGAGTGGGATGGGGGACGCAAAATTCACATACGCAAATAGATTTCCCAGTAAGATATATCCAATTTTAACCATCTTATAATGAATATACATTTTCTGAAAATAGTTGTTTACATTTTTTCTAACATATGATCATAGAAAAATCTAACAGGTAAAAAATTGAGATCTATTACATTCGGGTTCGGGGGATTTAGAAACAAGGGTAAGTTATTATCCACAAAATTAATAAAGAATAATGAGACCTTATGTTTTTTATTAAAACAAATGTTATTGTTGATTATAACAAAATGTGGGTAATTTTACTCCATCCCTACCTACTGATGATGAATTAATTTTTTAGTACATTTATGTGTTGGAACCTTGTTATATTTGTCATGTTTGGGGATATGAGCACGTTCTAGTTCTTGATCAACTAGGACAGCTACCAATCAATATCTAGTTGGTTCTTTTGTTAGAAAAAATAGTAATGGTAATTAATTTGTATTACGAAATCAAATATATTACTCCTATATTTTTTATAATATTTCATACTTAGAGAATCTAGTGTGATATTTCATGCGAATCAGCAGCGCGTGAAACAAGTCACATTGATTTTTATCTATATCTCTAGAAATATCTCATCTAGAAGTTTAATATTCATGGAAAAGGTTATAACATACCATATGGAAATGATGTTAAAGATTATATAATTTTAGATGTAATAAAATTTACATATATTAGTGAATAATTATCTCCATAGTGTGGATATGAAATGATACAAAACTATACCCAATAAAGATCATCCAAACCAATGGAAGACCCAACTAGTTGGTATCTATTCCAAAAAAATGGTCTTTCACGAGTCCAAAAAAAATCACCTCATATTTATTTATTTTCATGGTTTGATTATTCCCATAATTGATCAATATATAAATAAAATGTTCTGAAATTACTACTCAATGTACATAGTGGTAGTAAATATTTGGAAGGTGAGATTCCAGAAGATTAATGGAGGAGGTTTCATGTCATTCAACTAAATAAAAAAATTATATTTAGTTATAGTGGTGAACATTTACCTTATATGGTTTTCATGTTAGAATAAACATACTCAATACTATGACATATTTATAGAGGACATTTATTATATGAAGACACATGGTAGAGGTAGCAAGAATAAAATGATATGATCGATTCCCCATTTCAATAATAAATATCCAATGATAATATGATTCTTATATCCTTCTTATAGTTGGTTTTTTTACATTCGCACCTTTGGAAACATATAATCATTATAGTTCACAATATATATAAATAAAAAAATTTCCTATACCAATAACTAATCCGACTCATTTTTTCTTATCTTTTGATTTGATCGGATTATATTTATTAAAAGGAGTCCACAAGATGTTGAATATTAGTATTTCAGATGGCATGTTACATTATAAGAATATTACCTCTGAGTAACATGGTCCCATTTCAACTCAAATAATATAGAGTATCATTGTATTTATAAAAACATTTTGAGATATTGAGACCTTTTACAACCTTGATTTGGGGATGGGAAGCACATGTAACCATGACTATCGTTTATTACTTGGATGATTCTTCAAAACCTGGGAGGGGATGATTGATTAATGGAATACTCATATTATGGATATTAATATAAGGAAAATTATTGAAAACTTATTCATTTTTTTGTAAGAAACGTATCGGATTTAATTTTCATATCATCTCCATCTACACAAGTATAATATTTCAATCCATTAAAAATAATATCCCCAATTACATTCACTGAAATTTATTATGTATTACTAATTATATTGTCATCATTCCCATTATATTAAATTATTTCCCTCCCTTTTAACATCCCCGTGTGATGATATTTAATATATCTATATTACCACCTTTTAATAATATTTTTTTTATAAGACCACTAAAATGATTAACTATTCAACCATGATTCCATCAATTAAGTGATTTGTAGACGATAATTAATAGAGAGTTCCTAGAAAAATTTACCAAATATATCCCCAGTGTTCATTTTTTCCATTTACATAATTTATATATGACATATTTTTCATGTATAGCCTCCACTAATTTATAGTTAGTTAACTTGTGGGGAAAATGTGGGTGGAATTATTTAACTATCCCAATAGGTTGGGCTTCAATGAAACTAACATCACCATATCATGAAACTATTAAGGATTTTGTGGTCCTTCATGAGGTTGTGGTTTAATAGATACCCTATATTTTTTTAAGTATTCCTTATATTTAAATTTATCTAATAAAGTTTTCATAATCTAGTTATGGATTTTTTAATCCTTTACACAAGCACAAACATGATGTATTTTGCGTGTTGAGTAATATCTACATGATAATTAAGGTGTCATTATTTTCATTTGTTATTCCATTCTTTAAAGAGAATATTTTTTAGCATTATCAATGTACTATAGTATCAATGGTCCAACCTTATTGAGTATGAATCTTTTGAGCTCTATGGGCCAAAGTGTTCTTGTAGATTTACTAAATAACATTTTATAAACCAAGTCAGAAAATATAACCAAAGGTAATAAAATTATTAATACATTTCTATGGAGATTCTACATACCATTAAGTTATGTAAATATCAACATTATCTCAACATTATGATGTGAGTTTAAATGAGGCTTCTGTTATTATTTAGAGGAGAGTAATCAAACCACTTATATATGAATATCAGTGATCTCTACATTTAATTAAAAACATAGAATCTCATGAAACTATCGGTGCCTCTAGGTTACGTTTTGGGAGAGATAAAGTATTTACTTAACAACGTTATAATAGTTTCCTTAATATAGTAAAATTAATCTGATATTTCATTTAAGAACCCATAGTTTCATGTAAGAAATAATTTTTTCCTTCCTCTTTCAAGGCCTTCAAAATTCTATATTGAGAAATTTATATGTTCAATAACATTATCTATATATTTTCCTTGAAATATTATATTCATAAAACTAAAATATTTTTCTTATCCATTGAAATGGATTCTTACACTTTATATAAATAGAGTGGTCATTTATTAGAAACCCTATCAAGGGGATAATATTATTTATAATATTTATAGCTAAATAAATGGACATGTAGTGGTTGGGATGTGTGTTTAATAATAATTTTCCCCAAACCACCTATTTATCTTGGTGAGATATTTTTTATTAATGATGTAGAATTAGGTGTGGTGAAACAAATTTTCTCAAATGACTATTGATATGTGGTCATTAATTTTATAGTGTAAACAAATGGATGACCTTTATGTCAAGGAGATGAACCAGGATGGGGAGTAACTTCACAACAAATACTGTGAGGATGAAGTTGGAGGTAATATTCTAATTTCCTTTTATTAGGATGTCTCTCAAACTTATGTGATGTATATTTTTTGGGGGAACCTCTACAGAATATACATTGGTGATGTACTCTAAGATGGATAGTCTGGTTTTTTAGAATATGACTATCATGTTTGCTAATGCTAGATAAATATCTAAGGGTCTGGTATTATTTTACAATTATTTTTAGGAAAATAGAAGGAAATTCATAATATATCCCACAGTGATGACCTCCATGGATGATATTAATATCATCACATGGAGGACCTCCACCACTAGTACTCGGGGTAGGACATCTAGACATACCAATCATTATATCATATAAAACACCTTAATGGAATCCATTTCTAGAATCTGGTATGCTTATGAATCAAAGTATTTATATGACAAAATTTACAAATTACTTTGGGATTTATGAATAATAGTGTTTAATAATGTAGGAATATGATCCTTCTTAGGAATTGTAGATTCACCTAATTGAGATTCACATTTCGAAATTCTCTATGTGGAGACCTATTCCAAAACATATATCATGAAATGATTCATGCAATATTGGAAATAGGACTTGTTCATATGAACTCTTAGATACGGCCTTCTACCCATTATTGTTACATTTTAATGATATATCAATTACCTACTAGATTATTCTTGTATGCATTAAATATTAGAGTAGATTCTAGGAGATAATATTTTTTTGTCTTCAATGCCTATTGTAATATGATGAAAAGCCTCTTAGGTTAGAATTAAAAAATGTTTCAGTTCCTTAATGGGTTCCATTGGGATGTTTCAATAAGATTATTTTTAATTATATGGATTATAAATCTACCCCTCCACTATTTCTATAACCTTTAATTAAATAGTTTGGCTTGATTATGGATATGAGACTACTACAGATGAATTTTAGAAATATGATAAAATTATCTATTGATGATAGTATGTATATGATCCTACCTAGATTTCATTGTTGGGTTGTTCCAATGGACTCCAATGAAAATTTTAATATGTGAATGATAGTTTACATCATTCCTTAACAAATTATTCAAATAATCATTTGGAATTAGAACATGTATATGGGATCCCTATTTGGTAGTCTCCAAATTATGATGATGATCTACTCTAGCAGTAATATTAGGAATGTGATCCTCCCATGACAGACATTGAGATATGATGACAGTGTTCGACCATTTTTTTACAAGATATTATGGTGTCATTTTATAATATTGATAGGGATATAAACATTCCATTCCATTTCAATAAGGATATTCTAATCATTGGTAGGAATAATTATATATGACCAATATTTGTGGGTAAAATGATATATTACCACACCCATCAACAATTTATTCTTTGATTATATAGATGATATTCCTATATATTAGAAAGAAAATGTATTTTTCGATGTTTTTGGTGGAAAATAATAACATTTTTTATATTGTTTTTCTATGATATATGGGAAGTGATGTTGTGTGGGAGTAAGGACATGGGTAAACATTACATTTTTCACTAGGGTATACTAGTTGGATTCATTGGTATGAATTTGTATTTGGTATCACTACCTAACATCAGTGGTTCACAACCACTACTGATATCAATAGGGTATACATGATCTGGGTTACTAGTGAAAACACTTTTGGGGTGGCCTCCTCACTGGGTATCTTAGGAGCCAGATACCTATGATACTCAAGATAAAAACTTCTAGAAGATGCCCCCTAAATTGGATCATCAACCATTTTAATGTCACCATTATCTTCCTTCTTCATATCCCCAGCATAGGGGATATTAGTTTTGTCACATTATAGGGATATAGTCCTATAAAATATGTACATCATGATGGTGTAACACCATGAAATTTTATAAAATATAACTATATATATTTGTTATTGTAAATTTATATTATGGTTTGTAGATTAATCCAGAAACAAAACTAATGTAAAATATTTCACATTGTATTAGATGAATTTTATTAATAAAATATTTATAATAAAACAAATATAAAAAAATAATCAATTATAAATGAAAACAAGTAGTATAAAAAAAATTAGTGTTTTATAAAGACATTTTTTAATAAATATATTTCTATATTATCTATTTTATTGTAATTATAATGAAATATTTTTAAAGTGTAGAATTTTAGATTCCTAAAAAGATTGATTTTTTAATTCATTATGTCAATTATTGTATAGGGTGATTTTATGAGAAATCTAAAAAGTAATTAAATATTTCACGATTTCAGATAGAATAATTATTATTCTAATACCAAAAGTTTTATGCCATTAATGACAATTAAACATTTTTTAATATATATATATATTAAAATAAATCATTTAAAAATATTATAATGAATATATAAAAACCATGTTTAATTAATTGAAAACAAAACTAATATTTAACATAAAAACAATTATTCAATTATAGTAGAAATAGATTCTTCACTAATATAAAATTAATATAAAAAATTTATTTCATGTTTTAAAGAAGAATTATCATGTTATTTAATAAGTACAATATATTTTTTAGAAACAAATCCATGATTACTATAAATAAGATTAATAACCATGATAATGGTGAAAGTATTATTTTTATTTATTTAGTTATTTACTATTCTTCACTTTTTATCTAATAAGTTAAATTGAAATATTTTAAAAAATTAATTCAATAAAGTATTTAAATCATATAAAAATATATTATTAGTAATTATTTTTTAATAAAAATAATATTATATTAAGAATACTTAATTATGAAAATAAAATAGTTTTACAAAATAATATTTTAATGTATTCTATATTCTATTATAAAAGACACTATTATATTATTCAGAATTTAATTTTTATTATATCGGGGAGAAATTTTGGTTTATAAAAAAAAGTTTTTTAAGAAGGGTTATTTTATATTTTGAATAATACGTATATAACATAGTCAAAATCCAGTTACAGAGTCAAAAAAAATGCACATATGTACAAAAATAATGTTAAATGGGTTGAAATGTGTTGGAAATATGTTTTTAAATGAGCGGTATAATCATCGTTAACCTTAACTCACTCAAAAATAAAATATTTATATCTTTTTGTGTCAATGAACTTTGAATATTATCATTATATTATAGAAAGTTAATGGTTTTACTCAAAAGTTGTCATTTCTTTTCTTCTTATAGGGGGTAAAATATACCCTTTCAATGATTTAAATCCCCTCTAACCTTTCATTGTATAGAAGATTCATGAAATTTAGTGGATATATGGAATTATGTTAAATTTTTATATGTCTAAAATTTAATTTCATGATACATAATTCATATTCAAAACCGTTATATCATTAATATGTTCTTTATAATACTTAAAGAGTTAATTTTACCATATTCATATTATTCATTGGGAAAGGATAATTTTTTATCTATTTTCAATTCCATTTAACATGCATGATATTGTGTACCATCATTTCATTAATATGGTGTATTAAATAAACTATTACATTCAAGTATAATGAATATAAATCATTTCATAATATTTGAATATCCATTTTATGGTAACCCCATTATGATCTTTTGATTATTATGATTTAATTATCATATATATTTATTCTTCAATGTCAAATTCAAATCGGGGTTGTTTTTGAAAAAAAAACAGTATAGCTAGTTTTTATTCCCTTTATTTAAAAACAAAATTTTATCATTTTATTATTATTTTTGGGTTTTTTATATCTCTTGACTATTTAACATTCATCCATGCCTCATTATTTACTAGTTGTTCAGAATCTGGCCATACCTCCTCTTTTCACTTGGGGTTTCTTCTCTCTAATTACCATATTTATTGGTTTCTTATAAGAATTTCCTCATATATTCAATAATTATTCATTATTTTCATATTATAATTTTTTGTCATAATTACATTTTTTGATGAAATTTTTATCATTTTCATCCTGCTTCATTTTCAAAAATGTGTGAAAATAATCACTTCATTAAATTTTCCACGACTATACATCTTTCATCAATTTTTTATTTTTTTATGAAACATAGTATCTACATTTTTTTGTTTTAAAAATGAAAACATATAATGAAAAAAGTTTCATTACACATAATACTACCTGATAATTAAATTAAATATAATTTAATACAAAATAATAATCAAATATTCATTATTTCTTTTGAAGAATATGATCACTAGACATCAGAGGAAACTAATATGTAGAATCATTATTTTAATATCCACAGTGAGCACCTAAAATCTATTTCACCAAAAAAAACTAAATATGGATAAACTGGGAAATACATTAATGATGTTGTTGAGATAAAAATATAAGTAGGGGATTAATTATAATATGTTAACATAACTTTTGAGACTATATAATAACATGAAATCATAAACTAGTTGGCACATTATTAGTCAACTAGAGGGATGATATGAATGATACTATATAATAAGCTGATAGAAACATATAAATTGTGGTATAAACATACAAATATCATAAATATATGTTAAGGATAACCAAATACACAATATTACATGGTGGACAATGTCCAATAACAGATAAGGTTCACTCTATAATACCATCCATAACGTCTCAAGTGACTAAAATTTTTCCTTATATATTTAGGGTTATATAACTATATATGTACCCATAAAAATAATATCATTTCAATACATATCATTTCCACATATCGAAATAAATCACATATCATAGACATAATTAATACTTATTGAAAGGGAATAGGCTCCATTATCATTTATTATATCATAATTAAAACAAGTTTTGTTAAAGATTTTATTTGAGAAATGAACATAAGATTTGAATTAACCAATTAAAGGGAGGAAGAATAAGATATGTATATATGTGAGATATATATATACAATAATTATAATAATTCTAAAACTATATAGACAGACAATGTGAGTTACTGATACAGTGGCCTTAAATTGATGAAATGGGTGGATTAGATAGCTCTTTTACCTCGATCTCAACTTGGAATGTCCCTTATTTTCCATCGGGAATAATAAATATATATTAATTAATCACATTATTTTGATAAATAATCTATTTAATTTTTTTATTTTTTACCATGTTATATTTAGATACATAATCATTTGGGTACACATTGCACGTCTTGATGATAATTTGATCATATGTCTAAAATGACAATGGTATGAAAACTATTGTAAAAAATGATATATTTTATCATATCTATATTAATAATTATACAATAATTATTAATTTTATGCATAAATTACTATTTTAAAATAATCCATGAAATATGGTTATGAAAAAATTAATTATCTTACAACCATTGAGACAATAAGCCATATGTACACCTGAGTAACATTTCATTTTTTTAAAGATAATAATAGAGAGAAATTAAATGTTATTTTATCATTAAAAAATGATAATAATATCATAAATAACATATTAAATATTTAAATACACTTACATACATCATCCTTGTGATGGGGTAATAGAAATAAAATCAGATCGCTTTGCGAAGTGGTAGCCCACCATAAACATGAATGACATTATGGTTTTTCAATGTATGATATGGTATGAAACTATATGAAATTTTAATTTTACATAATTATTAATATGTAATGATTATAATGTATATTAATATTAAATCATTCATCATAAATAGTCATGGTAGGACATGATGGAAAATAAAATTATATCGGTTCACGACGTGTTAGTCTAGTGTACACATGAATGATGGTTTAGTTAACAATTTGATAGAAGAGAAGATTTGTTTTGGTTATATCATAAAATTAAAAACATATTATTTTATGGTAGAAAATTCTGATATTATATCAACATGATTGAGAATTATTTCATAGAGCCATAAGAATAAATAAAATAAAAATTATCTATTAAGAATAATACATCTTCTTAAAACCACCTCTTTAGTTTTATACCTAATGCCTTCTTAGACAGGAAGTTTGATCAATAAATGGAATCTAGGATGTGGTAAGGTATGTAAGGAAGTAATTTGATATGGTATTTTTCATGACCAACTAGTATTTTATGTGTTGATAGGATAAGACACAGGGTGCCATTTTATAAGGGTGGAGGCGTGTTATTCTTGTAAATGCCAAGAAAATATCAATAATGGGAATTTACTCTAAATAACTATTCCTCAAAATATGAAAAATAATGGTTTCTATGGGTTATATGGCCAATCCAATCCTCCTCCATTCAAAATGATACTTTTGTAAACATGTTACTCCATTTATCTCTATACTTTATCCCCCAACCCCTAGTAAATCGGTTTTAACCATTACCATGGTAACCAATTTATACTATTTTTACTATTGATTTAGATAGAAAATTAAGTTTTACATATTATTTAATATTTTTTATTTTTATTCCAAATATTTAACTTTTTTCTTGTTTAATTCACATATCATGATGAATTTAATTTAAAATTAAACACTTAAACGTGTTGAAAAAATTACTTCTCATGAAATGTATTTTTCAAGCATGAGATTATTTTAAATAAAAATATGAAACGTAATACAAAAAAAACAAATGTACTTAAATTTATATTAATAGATATATAATTAATAAATTTATTTCAAATAATTCTTTATAATGGAGTATTTAAATTTTTTAAAATTTATAAGATTTATTCACATGAAAATAGTTTTCAGAAAAATGTCATTCTTAAAACTAAAAACATATAATAAAATCCATCATAAAAATTAATTAAATGTAATAAATTGGAGTAAAAATAACTAAATAATAAATATTATCCATTGAAATAAAATGAAGAGAATAATTAGACTTTAAAAATATTTAATTAATTAAAAATAAATGAAAATTTTACAAAAAAATGGTTTTTGATTCTATTTAAAAAAATATAATTATTTTAAGCGGAAAACTATAATTTCATCCTAATATATTATTGATATAGATATTTAAAAAATAATTCTAATTTTATAAAATTACATATCAGAATAATCAAATAATTAATTATAACATTTTCCCATAAAAAGGAATAAGAATCATTTTTTACGAAAATATATTTCTTAATGAATAAGTGAATTTATTATAAATATAATATATACATCCAAAGAATTATATATTTTGTAGATAAATTATACATAAATCATAAAATATTTATCTATATTCATATAATATTATTGAAAAACTGTGTTATAATGGTTATATTTAAATAATCATGTTTCGTTTAGTTTCAATGTTGTGTGTCGCATATGCTATCGAACAAAGTTTCCAATTTAGAAACACATTGTGTTAAATTGTTTCACAATTATATAATTTCACCCTCAACATTTCGTATTACATACTATGGATAAAAATGATGAAGTTACTTTTTAATCATCTCTTATTCTAGTTCCCTTATTACTTCCTTAAACATTTGGTTTCTCTAAAACATTTTTAAATGTGAGTAATCTTCTTTTGTAGTACATTATCTCTACTATATAATATCTTCATTGGATAATCCTTTTGTGAATATTATTTCTATATAGGTCCCAATTTAGGATTTAGTACAAGTGAGGGTAATGGTATGTGCTCCTTAAAGATGAATACATCTAACACATCAAGTCATTGAGATATGTTAGGTGGGAGTACTAGTCTATAAGTTACCAAATCGATGTGATCATGTATTCAAAAGAGGGAAAATGTATCTAGGAAAAGTAATTCATGTTTTCCTATGTCTACTAACCTTAGTCCATGGTGATATAGGAATGAACATCATATCTTGAACAGCAAGCTCTAGGCCTCTTCAAATATTCCCTATATAGATTTTCTATCACATTTTCACATATATTATATGATGATGAATGGTCTGAACATTTTGGAAAACACCATGTCCCATAATTTTTCTCTTTCCAAAATCATCCTAGCATGCTTGAGTTAGACAATACATCCCATACAGAGCATCATATGGTTCTAGTTTAATGCAAGAATAGATTTTGTTGATATATGAGAAAACTAAAAAGGGACGGTGATAATCCCAACATCATTGGAAATTAATTTAACAATATACCAACATAATTTATAGAATATGGATAGTTTTATCGGTTAGAAAATACAACTATGTGTTTCAAGATGTATTGATCCTATGTTTTTTATCCAATGCTTACTGAAGGATTGTCTAGAATCATTATGTAAACCACAAATCATGATTAGATTTAATAGAGACTAAAAAAACATTAAATGATACCACAACCCTTATTTGTTTAATTTTGTGTTGGTAAATATAGAAATATTCCATGATAGTAATGAATTTTTTTGACGTTGTAGATTGAAAAACTATAAAATTAATACTATTATTTCTATTGGGTGTCCTAGGTTGTGCTTCCAAAAAATCCATGATTATGTTTTTCTATTTATATAATGTTATGGAAATGGTCTCTCTATAGCCCTATACCTCTTTCAATTAACCTTGATATATTGGAATACCAAGAATCAATATACAAATTATTTAGTTCCCATCTTCATGTCATCCAATAGAAGTTTTTTCATCATATATCAACACATCTTAGTGCATCACTAATGAATAGAGAACAATGAGCTATTTGAATCATCAAGCATCACCCAATATTATCCAGTTTTTATAGGAAACACATCTATTTTATAAACCGTATAACTTAGTCATTATAAAAGTTAAACTCTAGAATATTCGATAGCATTATAGGTATCACCTCATCATGTTTCTATGACTCTTATATTATCTAAAAAAGTATTTCTGGTATGTTATTGGATAGTGGTAGTATGAATACGTTGTTATTATTCCCTTATTTCTCGTTTTTTAGTCTATGAATATTGGATCCTTCTTAATTTTCATCTTTGGAAAAAATTTCATATCCTTTCTACATAGAGAATATGTCACATTTTTTTCATTCCCAATATGTAAATCTATTGAGATTTCATTATCCTTGATAATATATAACCATCATTACTAAAAAATGATATGATCCATATATGTGAATATATATATATTTTTTATTATATTTCTATTCATATATAGTTCAGACTTCTCACATGAGAGATAATGTTGCAATTTATTCAATGTAGTGATCAATTCCAACTCTAGATAATTTGTTGGATAGATATACTACTGAAATTTCATCTTCCCTTATGAAAATGTTATCACATTATTATTCAATATTAGTATGAAACCCATACCCTTAATTTAAGAATAATTTTATACCACATTGTGTTCTCCACTTGAAGGAATCATGTGTACATGTGCAGAGAATAAACTCTTTTACAACGCCTTGAAGCTCACTTTAATTTCACTGGGTCAGTAAAATATTACTCCCTTTTACTTATTTGGGTTAGTGTGGATTAATTTCATGATAAGTTCCTCAAAAAATATTTTTATTATGCATTGAGTCTACTGAAAATATTAATCTTCCTTATAGTTGCTGATTTTTCCCACTCATCGATTTCCTTTTTCATATAAGTGTCTATATATATCCCTTTGATGGTTATAATATACCCTAAAAATGACACTTCATTCATCAAAGACTCTTAATTTCTTTATATTTAATAATTTTCTCTTTTAAAAAATAATTTATCACCATATTCAAATCCTTCTCATGATCCTCCTTAATGGAGTAGGAATATGAAATAAAACAAATATTCTCAGTTAAAGAAGATAAATCATATTTAGACCACCTCTTAAGGATTATACAAAAAGAATATTATTTTGTATTTCTGTTTAAAAAGGACCCTATGTTATGGAAATTGAAGTAATCATTTATTTTGGGTAGGTATTATCCAAAAATCGGATTTTTATGTGTGTATTGGGGATGATAGGTGGTTCCCTTTTATAATGGATAAAGAGTGGAATTATTATAAATACACAAAAATATTCAAAAATGGGAATACTCCCTCAAGATATGTTCCTCTAAAATTGATAAATAATATAGTGTAGGGATTATATACATGATTAAAAACATAAAAATTAAAATATATTCATGTTATAAAAATTTTATTACATTTACCTCTTTAGTTTACCACCCCCCAAATTAATTAGTTTTCACATTAACAATGGTAATTGACATATAATATTTATACAATAATAATGAAAAACATTTATGATAATATTATTATATAATAATATTTATGATGATTCCATGTATTTAATCAATTTTTTCAAATTCAATTCATAGAATTTTAATAATTTAAATAAATATCAATCTCTCAAGAATTCTGATAATATGGATTTCCCATAAATGTATTTTTAAAACAATATATGATGTTACATTAAATATATGAAATGTAATAATAATTAAATGAAATTTTATTAATATTTATTAATATATATAAAATATAAATTAAATTTATATAATTCAAAAATAGGGTCTGATTAAAATATTTAAAATGGACAACTACTATGCAATTTAAAACTATTTTTAGATTAATGTGTTTTAAGACTAAATATAGACTTATACATAATTCTAGTATTAATATGAGTAAAATACTATTAATTTTTTGATATGTAATTGAAAAATATTAATGTTATTTTAAAATTATATTAGTATAAAAACTGGAATTTAAAATAAAAATATTTTATAAAAATAATTTATTCATTTAAGAAGACAATGTATTTTTATATAATTATTGAAAAATAAATATTTCTAAAATATCCCAAAATATTATCCTATGTTAAAATTGAAATTTTTAATTATGAATAGTATTACTTTTTTAAAATAATATTTATCATTAATTAATAAATAAATTATATTATTTCCACATAGAAATAATGAAAACATTTTAGAAGAAAACATAATTTTTAAGAATAAATTATTATTATATATTATTTTCTTACGTAATATGTATTTATAAATTTATTACAAATAGTAAAAATCATAATTTAGTCAATCTTATTCATCCCCTATAATTTAATAGCTTGTTTATAATGATAATATTTAAATAATCTGGTTTTATCTGAATTCAGTTTTACATGTGGCATTTGTAATCGAACAGATTGTTCCCTTTAAAAAACTCAAGGTGATATAAATTCATACTATTCTATTTTCATAAAATATTTCAATAAATTTTATAAATTATATATATATAATTTCTTTATTAAGAAATTGATTTTCCTTGTGCATATAAATTTAAGTCCTTTTAATTCATTATAATTTTCATATAATATGGTCGATCAAGAATATTATACACATATTACTATCTAACATAATTTTATAGATAACTTAAGAAAAATTATGTTTTATGAATGAAATAATCTATCATTTTCTCTGGAATAATAATCCAATGCATATATAAATTATTTTTCATTCAATTCCATTCCACTATGAATAACATATTTTCAATTCCATGATTATATGAATTCACATAAATCCAAATACATTAATTTATTGGGGAAATATTTAGATAAATAAATTTACAATTGTATATATGGTCTAAATATCATATACATTTTAACCTCAATATAATGGTATTTACCAATAAATATACTTTATTTCATTTCTTATATATTTATATTCCATTGGGTTTTCATGTTATTATTATTAACGGATTAAATAATGTTCACCATTGTTTATTATTTTTGAAAAGGATATGAAATTCATATTCATTCCATATGTTATTTATGATAAGATGAATGACTCTGTTCAAGTATAACTCATTTTTGAATTAATATAAACAGGGACTAGATTTATATACAGTGTAATAAGTAATGATTTCTACCTCTTTTGAAACTGATGCGTTGATGTACACGAATATTTTCACAACTAAAAACGTGCAGAGACATGGATTTTTTCAAAACATAATGTGTTGAAATACATGATTTTATTTCAAATGGGTGTATATTATTATGATTGGTCCATAATCATTTCTTATTCTTATGTTTATATTTTGATGTAATGGATCATATTTACTAACTATTTTTTTCCAAACTCTCAAGATTTATTTCTTTTGTTATTCCTTATTTTATTTTATGTATAATGTTTTTTGATTAAAGACTTAAATGGTTAATTTTCTTATATATCATGATTATACCCTTATACTAATATTGTATAACAGAAAATATTTTATTATTATCACATATTGCGTCCTTTAATAACCATTTATGCTCACCTATTTCTTATGATTCCAATTTCCCCATGTAATGATGAGAGGAATTCTGTATGATATGCCTATCATTTTATCTTGTATATAAAATTTGTGGAAGATGTTGTAGGATTTTTTTGTATTAATAAGTTTCATATATAATTTTTATAGTGACTAATAGTTTAAAAACAACATCCACATTATTTAATTTTTTTCTTTAATTCCCTAAATCTACATACCTAAAATATCAATAAAATTAATAATAATATAGTATTCCCATTTTTTAATGTAATTGTGAAATCATAATTATTTTTGGGTTGTCATATTTTATTTTAGGATGACATTTAGAAAAATTTATAGGATTAAATATATGATAAGGATAATTTAATTATTTGTATGTTATGATTGATATTAATATAAAAGGTATAAAAAACCATTTAGATATGTTGAGGTAATGTCGAATATTTTAGGATTAGTATTAGAGAAATTTAGTGATAACCATTTGGGTATTTCTATGGTATAATTGTGAGTATATGATAACATCTCAATGTTTTGGTAATGTATTGATTGATTGATTCTCTAAATAATTAATCCCCTATATGGATATTGAAAAGTGGATAGGGATCTATCATAGATTCTTATAGGTGTAGTCCCCACGAAAAATTTGTGTATTGTATCATCTCAATATTCACTCTGGTTCATGATGGGTTGTTTAAGACAAAACATATGGATACAGAAAAGAGGTTCATATGTTGTGTTTGGGAATTTTTTTACAATCAATTATAAATGATTCACATCATAATTACATTAATTGATTACATTATGTTGTTTGGGATAACACAACACTATTTAACATAAGATGGACCAAGAGAGTTATAGGATAAACATCGCGTTACATTGCTGAAATTAATGCATCAAATATTGAAATTAATGTGTCCTTTAGTTACACATATTTGGATTGAGATTTCATATCTAATTGATCATAAACATGGATTCTATTGGATACTATCATAATAATGTTTTTTATCATGATCAAAAAAAGATCTTGAAATTTAATGAGTGGAAAATATGCTCTAGAATCTCCTAAGACATGTGTATATAATAAAATTCAGAATAAACAGTTGGGAGTCATAACATATGACTATTATAAGGGAAATGATATGTTACATAGTATTCTAATAGATAGAATTGTTTTCATCTTTTAGAATAAATATTTTTATATATGATTATATTTTTATTCTCGCTGTCACTATAAATAGTAATTAATATTTAAAATTGTGATGATTTGACTTATTTAAAGGGTAAAAATGTATGGCCCTAATAAATTGTAATATATATATATATATATATTTGTTTTTATAAACTACATATATGTGTGGTAGCTTACATGAAACACCCTAATCTTTTATGGTATGCCTCTTTTAAAATTTAATGTATTCGACAGTTTGTGCCCACACAAAATCAGATTTTCAAAATGTAATGTACTATTTAATATAAATAATGAATAGTAAGATAGCCATTAAGAATATTAATATGTATAATATTATATTAACACATCCTATTAATTTATAAATAATATTTGGGTACCTTATCAATAAAAATATGTTGTATTTATATCTATGAATAGCCACATATTTTACAAATGATATATTTCTATTTGATATTTTTGTGAACCATAAGTGTTTCAATACAATTATATAATAAAGAAACTGATTTCAAAGAAGATTTATTTCAATAAAATATGTTCATAATTTAATATTTTTTGTCTTTTGATTATACTATTGTTTTATTAGACAATAATTACTTTTTCAAACTTTTATAAAAACCATTATAGTATTAAAATATAAATTTCATGAATAAATAATTATTTAAATTTAAAATTATATTTATCTTATTTAGAATTTTATTTTATTTAAATGGATTCAATTTATGAATTATAAAATCTAAAAAATGTTTAGGGTGACTTTTTGTGAATATTCTAAAATACATAAAAAGTTTTGAATATTGAAATACGGTAATTAATAGTATTTAATAAATACATTAATTATTTATTCATGTGTGATGTATAGATTATGTAATCCAATAATATAGAAATATTATTTATTATTTTAATATATTTCGTAATAAGACTCAAAATTTTCATATTCTTGATCCAAAATAATAGACTAATGAATAAAATAATGAGAAAACACTAATCTCCACCACTATAAATACCACCCCTACCCCACTCTTCTCCACACCCCTCAAACTCCATCATGACTGACCAATTTCTAACTAATACCTCTAAAAAACCACTCCCCCGTGCTCTAGTATTTTTAGTCTCACCTGAAAAAACATATCATAGTTTCTTATGGTGGTTTTCAAAGAGTTGAAATCAAGATGTAATATGCCCTTTTATTCTTTGAATTTTTTTCTAATTTCTTCCTTTAATCTACATTACATATCTATTTTTACCAAAAATTATAGATAACTCTAGTATATTTTTTATTCACTAATTTTACTATGTGAAGGGTGTATCCACCGTAATTTCTCTTCTCTTTCCCTTTTTATTCTAAAAATGAGAACATTATTTGGGAGGTTCTGATTTACCACCTTCATAGATGATGAATTTTTGTTATTAAATTATGCCTTAATGGATGGTAAAAAAAACCTTTTTATTTAAAAAAAGACCAAAATAAAAATAATAAAATTTATTTTATTTTTTGGAACTAATATATAAAATTAATTTTAATTCATAATACAAAACTATTCTATGATTGTCGAAAAAATACATAAATAATATGAAATATTATCATTAATGTTTTATCCAGTGAATCATCATCATATTTGGGAAAAAATAATATAGATAACCATTTAATTGTATATATATTAATCAATAACATATAATTTCTGTTATGGGAAACTATTCCCATTCGACATAATCTTTTATACATATATACAAGTGAATCAAACATGAATACCATGGAAACAAACACTCTCGAACAATTAAACTGAATCTTCTAACGCATCAAAAACGATATAAATAAGCATAATAAAATTATACTAAATTGAATAATAATTTATTTGAGTCTAAGTTAAATTATTAATTAATTTATATTTGTCATATAGGACATTAAATGAATTTTTAGAACACTTTCATACATAAGGTAAGGGATTATCACCAAACATCAAGTTTTCAATATGGCTACACTTTCTCTCTTTTCACCACAAGGTATTTATAATTTAATTTCATATAATTTTACTAAATTATTGGTAAATGTTCCAAACTGTGGTATCCATATAATTCCATCCTTCTTTTATGAGAAATACGTGATTTTATAAGGGTCCCTTCTAAATTCATCCTAATAAGAATGCCTGATTTAAGGAATCTTTCAAGTTTCATACAAATTTCAAATTACCATCCAAAATATATTTTAAGCTACCAATATATTTGTAAAATCAATAATTTTACCATGATTAAATTTGTTTTTGTATTTTTTATTTTATAAAAAAAATATTCCTCTGTCAGTTTCAAAGATACTTTAGTATTTTCCATTAAACCACACTATTGCAACTCATTTCTAATGTTTCTTAAATGAACATTATACACATTTCACTTCAGATGAAAATAATTGATTGCTCAAATTTAATTTAATTTTCCCTACCATATTTATAATATACATGATTACAGTCTAATTTTATGAAAATAAAAATGAGTGTTCCAAAACAACTCTACATTCCAATGTAAAAAATAGAATATTACTCTCAATAATTACTCAATGAATTTATTAGAGTATTTTCATCTATTTAATCACCATATTTTTAATCTTATGAATAATTGGTGTATAAATTTTATGATATGATCTTCCATATTTTATTAAATGGTTCAGGATAATTTTTAATGGGGATGTGCTATCTTGATACCATTCGTCATATTACTAAGAATTCTTAGTGATTATGTTTACTGATTAGGTAATTTTATTTACATTTCGAATATATATGTTATTGATATTTCACCCCATTAACATGAGGAATGAATTTGACTTAGAATATGATATATAGGGACCTCTATTAACACTCGATGCATCAGTAGGTCTCATGAGATAAACCATATTAGGATTTGGCTTTTACCTTACACATGTATGTTTAGACGTCATGGCGAAGGCCTCAACAGTATGATTCAGATGTTCGAAATTACGAATCCCCAAATTATGATACTAGTGATTAATACTCCATATAATTATTCAACTAGTAGATTATACATGGTTTAGTTTCATTATCATGTTATTATTTGTGACTTTATTTAATCATTTTTATTCATACCATATTATGCTCAATATTGTGTTTTAATGGAATGTGTTTTCATCTATTTACCATACATTATAGATTATGATTATTTATGATATTTTTGTTTTATTCATTCCCTTACAGATAATATAATCTCTACCCATTATTATTTAGGATTTATATACATGATATGAAGATGTATATTATGAAGGAATTATTAGTATAATTATAGAGTTTACGGGTGTCTCTAATGTATTCAATATGTTGATTTTCATTTACAGTTGTAATGTAAAGTTCATGTATATAATATATCATCCAAGACAACTAAAATAATCTATCCTTTAGGATTCATGACTCGTGAATAGTCCAACATAATAAAGTATGTCACCCACTCTGAACTACTGGGGTCAGGCTCTTTAGATTTCGTATCATAGAATGATATGTAGAAACATAAGAAACATGATTTAGAAAATATAGATTAGGTTATATAACGATATGATCTATTTTTTGTATAATCATAGAAGAGAATCCTATATTTTTTATATTATAGAGATTACTTAGGTCATAATTGTAACAAATCCTTTTCTAGATACTTCATGTGGGAAATGTTTTAGCATTGACATTCCATGTGGTAAAAACTATGAAAAGGTATATCGGTCCTTACTAAGCATAACATGGAAAAAAATGGTCTTTATTGAACATATGGTTTAACACATTAGGGGTATATTCTTATGATAATTAAAAATAAATTTACAAACCATTATGAAGGGTTTAAAAGTAAATAGGTCTCCAATGAAACTACATTAAAGGTTATGAGATTCACAATGAAAGAATTTAAAATTTATATTATTTGTTTTTATAGGTTTAAATAATTAATTATGATTCATAAAAAAATTTAATGTATGAAATTTTTTAAATTGGAACCTACTGTAAGTAATGGAAACTATATCAATTAATTTACCCTATGTAAGGATTTTCATATTATTCAAGATAAGAATGTCGGAACAACTGTTGCGACTGGTGTTGAAAAACAAAAAACAATACTTGGATAGATTACTCGGGTTATGAAAAGATACACTACCCATATAAAGCATCCTAATAAATAATACAGATGAACAATGTTACACTGATTAATAAGAAAACAAACTACATCATTCATTAGGTCTAAATATCCATCTTTAGATGATAAATGGATAAGTTTTTTAGAGAATATAATTATTACATTTGGGTGTAAGGTAACAATGATGGTTCTCATGTCAATTTCTCATCTCTTGGGGTATGTAGATCAATGGTGGTCATTGATTCAAATAACAAAGGAGGAATATTAAATATAAAACATGGAATGAATTAATTTTGATGAACTTTTCATGGGAAAATATTTTTCTCACGGACATCCAGCATATATGGAGAGACAATTATTGAATATAAGGTGAATGTTGAATGAGAATGTTTGTAAGCATGAATCCACCATTAAAAGGATAATGAGTAGTGTTTTTTATTATTAAGGAAAACAATTGAGAAGTATTTATTTATTCATTTTTTGGGTTAAACCATTCCTTTGAAGGGTATGATTATCCTAAACATGCTCATCATACGAAGATATTTTCTTATGTACTATCAAGTTAAAGAAATAATTCTCTATGTAGTACGGCATTGAGGGAAATCAAGGGAAGTATAGGGTAGTGTAATAATGAAAGGATTAAGGGATGTATTGAAATTATAATTTCCCAATGTGCAATGATTTTGGAAAGAAACATGCATGTTACTACTTATAATGAATTGGAGTCTACTACAAGTAATGATAAAAAGATTACCTTGACCGTGATTGTAAGTGAAATAATGAATATACTAATTTTCAATTCTATAATTTTATTGACATGTGGAAATTTGAAAATTATTTTCCTACGAATCATGGAAACATTCCCACCAAAATTTCAATGGAGCGACTATAAGCTTATGAGATCACAAGTCTTGAGGTTTAAGTCACTAATGATGTGGTGAAATGTACTTTATAAATTTCCACAATCATAGACAATGATTTATCTATTTTTCGATCATAAAAATATTTTATATCTTCCATATTTTCCTATAAAATTATACATTTCCATTTTTATTTAATTGGGGAGTTTTCACATGAAATCTTGAAAGTAGTCGCACTATGAAAAAGATTTAGGAGTCAGTCTCCTTTTTGACACATGAACATGATTTATTTGATTACCATGTCATCATAAATATGATTGAATTTGATATAATACTCATTATTTAATAATATTAATATAATTATGTGATAATTTATAATAAGAAGAAATAAATTATGATTTATGAGGAACATATACAATCTGTTCCCATTAGAGTAGAAACTTCATCATATGGTTTTTATCCATATCCACCACTAATAGCTAAACTTAATTAAATTATTTTGTTGGGAGTAAAAAAAAATCTATTGATGTTGAATGAAATAATAAAATTGAGTATATTCCTTTTCCATAGGAATAAAATGATGTATTTTGAGAGGATTTACCCAAAAATCCTCTGGAGGTGGATGTTGAGTGTTTAGTCAATTTAATCCATTATGTAAGAACAATATCAAAGACTCCTTAAATAATGAACACTATATAATTAGTGGATATAAATAAACAACTAGTTTATTATTATAACTACATGTTTATTATCCCAAGTGTTTCTCCATGTGTATCCCATTATCTATTTTTTACTAAGAAATATTGTTATGTGATAATGTTCATTGACTATAGTAAAATAAATTTTATGACAATAAATAACATGTATCCTATTCCTTGGATTGATGATTTATATGGTAAACTTAAGGGCACTAAATATTTTTCAATGGATCAAAATCATTATAGATATCATTAGTTTTAGGTATTGAGGGAAGATATTTTAAACAAAACATTTCAATCCAGGTATGGAATTTATGAGTTTACAGTAATTCCATTTGGATTGACTAATGCACCCAATATTTCTATGGATCAAATAAAATGACTATTTAATGAATATAGTTATTATTTTTTGTGGATTTTATTGATTATATATTGATATAATATAAAATAATTGATGACTATTGGAACCACATGTAGATTTCTATGAATACTCTAGAAGAAAATAGTTATATGGTATGTTTACCCTGTGTGAATTCTGTATTCAAACAACTTTATTTCTTGGACATGTTATCTCCAAGTATGGAATATAAGTTGATCATATAACGAAAATAGATGTTCAAGAATTACTAGTACTAATGAACATAATATAGATTCATATTTTCATTGGTTTATATTGTTATTATTGTCATCTTGTTACAAATTGTTCCCGATTAGCTAACCCACTATCCAATATTACTTGTAATAAGGTTGAGTTTATTTGGGAAAAAGAAATTGATGAATAATTTGATGAATTTTATAAAACATTAGTGAATTATCAAATATTTACACTACCATGGGGAAATGGTGAATTTTTGATTTATAATTTTGCATCAACAAAAGGATATGATTTTGTCCTTATGCAGAATGATAAAGATATTAACTATGGATTAATATAGTTTAAAACTCAAGAAAATACCATACAACATATGATTTTGAGTTAAAAATTATAGTATTTTCTATAAAAAGTGGGATACACAATATCTCTAGTGGAATATGTGAGATATATATAGATCACAAGATTTTGAAAAATATATTCTCAAGGAATAAAATCAACATGAAGAAAAGGTGATGGATCGATCTACTCAAGGATTATGATTGTAATATACAATACCAACCATGAAAGAAAATAATGAGTAAATATTCTTTGAGGAGGAATGATCATGGAGTTCTGGACAAAATGATGACTAACTAGGATCCTGTGTACATGGATTTTGTAAATTTGGATAAAGAAGTTATCAATGGAGGTGAGGCCTCACTACGTTTTTAAATGGGTTTCTATCCATATTTACTATAAGTGATTACATGTAATCAGTATGATTATGAGAATATTAAAATGAAAAATAAATCTATGAATGATAATAAAATGATTACAATCATATATAAATATGGTATTTTCAAATTTGGGATAATCCTTTGTATTCCCTCTACACCTCAGATAAAATTAGAATTATTAGATGATTCCCAAATCATGAATTTCACTATACATGCTGGTATCAATATGATTTATTTATATTTGAAGGATAATTTCTTGTGGGCTTATATGAAGAGGGAAATAGCTAATAATCTATCATGATCTTTAATTTTTCAAGATGTGATGGATGAAAGCCAACATCCTTGAGGATTCATTAAACCTGTGTGTATTTTTAAATGTAAAAGGTATGACAATAATATGTATGTTTTAGTGGACTACCAAATACTTCAATAAGGAATGATGAAATATGGTTAATTGTTGATCAAATTACAAAATTTTCACATTTCCTCATATTAAAGGATGATTTTCTACTAGATCACCTTGTACGACTTTATATTAATGACGTTGTAAGACTTAATAGTGATCCTCATTCAATTGTTTCTGATTGTGAACCGTGATTTATATCAAAATTCAAGTAAAATCTCTAGAAATAATTGGATATTTAGATTCATTTGAAAACTGCATATCTTAATCAAACTGACGTGCAATCAGAAAATATTACCCAAACATTAGTATGCATTCTACGACTTAGACACATGAATTTACAGATCTTTTGGTTCAGTATTTACCATTTGTAGAGTTTTCCTACAAAAATATATTACATTCATGTATTCAAATGGATCTATATTAAGAAACATATGGAATGATATGACAAACTTAGTCTTGTTGGGATGAAGTTCATAAAAGGAAGCGTGTAAGTCTAGAACATGTAGAGGAAAATAGCAATGAAAATGAATATTTAAACCCATATAAAACCATCTCAAAGTAGTAAATTTCTATATTAATAATTAGAGGAAGTATTTAATGTTCTATGTGGGAGATCATGTATTCTTGAAGGTATCTCTATAGAGGAGTGTTATAATATTTGGAATGAAAGGTAAATTAAGCCCCAAATACATTAGTCCTTTTGAAATTCTCTGGAGAATTAGAGATGTGGAATATCATTTAGTGATTCCACCTAGCCATTATAAAGTACAAAATGTATTACACATATATTTGTTTATGAAGTACATGATAGATCCAATGAATTTTCCCACTTATGAAAGAATTAAATTGGAACATTATTTATATTACAATGAATAACATATCAAAATTATGGTTACAATAGAAAAGGTGTTGATTAGATGGATGAATCATCCCATAATGGTACATTGGAAAAATAATAAAATTGAAGAGGAAATGTTGGAATGAGAGGAATTTATATTGAATTAATACCCATTTCATTTTAAGAGGTGACATTCTGTAAATTATAAGCATTAATTTTTTTTAGGAGATAATGTAAGAACACATGATTTAATGAAATGACTCTTTGAAAATATAATAACATCAATAGTTTATGCTTCATGAAATACCCAAAATAAAACCCTATTATAATTTCTAATATGACCAATGGAATAGTGTTATAACCATTAGGAATAGTAATTAGATGGATAAAATAGTAAAATTTAGGAATAATGTATAAATAAAATTTGGGTACCTTATAAATAAGAATATTATGTATTGATACCATCAAATATGTATATAGTAGATAAAAATTTATAAATTAAGTGTTAAAATTTGTGTGAAATATTAATATTTATTTACAATATAATATTTAAAATAAGGATTAAACATAAAAATTATTTTCATAATATATATTCATAAATGTAAGAAAATATTATAATTATAATATACTATTATGAGGCCTTAATTATTTTTTTCAAAGTGTCGTAAAATTAGTTAGAATATTATTATCGTTATTTTTTTAAATAATGATTTTAATTAAAAAATAAAAATTTATCATATTTATAAAATTATTTTTAAAAAATGGATTTCATTTAATAATTCGAAATGTTAGAAAATAGTAATGGTGATATTTTTTAATTTTTCTAAAATACTTTAATGTTTTTGAATAGCAGAATAAGGTAATATATGTTATTTAACAAATACATGAATTATTGAGTCGTGAGGGATGTTTAACTGATGTAAGCCCAAAAAAATGAAAAATAATTAATTAGTTTTATATATTTAGTGATATGACTCGAACTATTCATATTCATGAACAAAAATAAAAAACTATTGAATAAAATAATGAGAAAACACACATTTCCTCCTCTATAAAACCCTTCTATCACCCCCTTATCTCCTCACACCTCTAAATCCTTTAAGATTTTTAAATTTATAATTAATAAATCTCAAAAACCTCTCCCCCATATGATTGAATTATATTCCTTGCACAAAAAACCAATTAAAAGTTTTTAACAAAGGTTCTCAAGGAGAAGAAATCATGAGATAAATCCCCTTATCTTCATATAATTTTCATTCAATTTCATTTTTTTTCTGATTAATTCCATAATTACTATGTCCAAACAGTCATGATAACTCTATTAAATTATAAATACTATTATTTTATTATTTAAATGCAATATCTAAAATAAATTCACCTCTCTATAACTTTTTATTCTAAAAATAAAATCATCGTTCGTGGGGTTCTGATTTACCACCTTCATGGATGAAGAATTTTTTTATCAATTCAACATGCACGAGTAGTCATAAAACCATTTTTATAGATAAAAAAGAATATAAAATATGTTTTAAAACATGTTTAATCTTCTATAACCAGTATAGATACATCATATTAATTTATATGATAGAACTACTTTGTCATGATGGGAAATTCCAAAAAAATCAAATGATTATCACTAATCTTTTATCCAATGAATGACCCATATATTTGACAGATGATATATGAAACCATTTAATATAATTCAAGAACATTAATAACCTATATTTTCAAATCTAAAAAACTATAACCATTTTAAATGATCTTTAATACATGTGTATAATTGAAAAAATCCTGAAGCACAAGGAAATAAACACTCCTGAATGAAAACACTGAATCTTATAACACAATAAAAATACCATAAATGTATTTAATAAAATTATAAGAAATAATTTAAATATTTTATTTCATCTTAATTAATATATTAATGAATAAAATCTCATTGTCTATGACATTTTTTGTAAGTGTATAAAACATTCAGATATCAGTTATGAAATTCTCCACGAACTTCCATTTTTCATTTCGATTAAGCTTTCACGTTATTTACCCCAATTTCATTATAAAATTTTTATATAAATATTCCAAATTCTTGTTAATTTTTTCCATATCATATTTCCATATCATGTAAAGAATTTTTTTTTTGAAATGCACGATTTTATATGGTTTTCCTTCTAAATTCTTCTAGATAAGCATGCTAGATTTATGGGAAATTCCCAATTTGTTACCCATATTCACATTAAATCCAGGAATGATTATAATATAAAAATATTTTTATAAAATCACTCTTTTTATAATGATAATTTTAATTGGCTTATTTATGGGTCCATGGAAAAATTATTCCTTTGTATGTTTCAAATAATTCATAGTATTTTCCATTAAACTAAACTAAAGCATATAATTTTTATAGATTCATAAATTCCCCCTTTACATGATTTAAGATCATATGTAAATCATTTATGTCTCACCAATAATTTAATTTTACCTCTCATTTATTTTATGTTATATACATGTTTAAAAAAATTATGAAAATTACAAATGATTTTTTCAAAAGAACATTTCATTAGAAAGTAAAAAAAGAGTATATCTCACAAAAATTCCTTGATGATTTTATTAGTTATTTCATATATTTCAAAACAATATGAATAATTTTATGATTAATTAGGATTTAAATTTAATGATATCATATACCATGTTTTAATAAATGGTTTATCATCAGTTTTACTATTGATGTGTGGTTTTGATACCATTCCCTGTATTACTCAGAATGGTTAGTGGTTATGTTTACTGATTGGCGAATGTTATTAAAATTAAATATGTATATGTTGTTTATATTTCAACCCATTAATATAATGAATTAATTTTACATAGTCAGTTATAGGTATGACCATCTATGGCCCCTCGATGCATTTTTATGTCTCACTAGACAAACCAGATTGGGATTTGTTGGAGGCATTACCCATTTATTTTTATATGTTTAGGCTAAGAAATTTATTGTATGTTTCATATGTCTAAAATTATTCATTCCATAATTATGATACTAGTAATTGATAATCTATGTTATTATTTTATGAGTCGAATGTCCTTGGTTGAGTTCATTCCCTTGGGATAATTTATGGTATTATTTAATCATCTTTTATGATGTCCATGCTATTCTCAAGATTATGTTTAAATAGAATTAAATTTTTGTTATTGACCATTAATTATAGTTTATGTTTATTTATGATAGGTTCTAATTTATTTTATATATTTATTGAGCATCTAAACTCACCCATTTATTATGTTTTATATTTCCTTAGGATATGAAGATGTATATTGTGAATAACCTGCCGGGATAATCTAAGAGTTTACGTGTGTTTCAAATGGATTTTATTTATTTAATTTCATTCCATGTTTTAATGTAATGTTCATGTATGAAATATATCTTCAAAAAATATAAAATGATTGGTCCTTTGGGATTCGAGTCTTGTATCTCTTCTAATGTAATAAAGTAAGGAACCATCTATAGGTTACTAGGGTTACAGACTCTACAATACTCCACATGCAACACTAACCTAAAATGATCCATGAAATACGTGATGAATATTATTTAAAAGATTAATTAATAAAAATTACTCAACTAAAAAAAAAATTAATCAATTAAAAAATAATAAAATGTAGTATTTTCAACACCAATTGTTTTAAAAGGTAATTTTTTCAATTAATGTAATTTTTTCATTTAATATTATATTTTTAATTAAAATAATATTTTAGTTCTTTTATAATTTTTATTATTTAATTTGAAAATAGCTTTATATTTCATCATGTCTAAGTTAGATTACTGTAAATTTTTGGGTTTTTTGAGAATCAATTATTTTTTGGTCAATAGTTATCAATACAGATATTTAAAAAACATTCATTTTTATGACTTGATTGTTTTTAACAACTTTTTTATATAAATATATATTTTTATAAATTAAATAAAACAATTAATGAAAACTAAATTTTATTTAGTGAAACCATGTTTATTGATTTGGAAAGGAAAATAATTTTTTAACAATAATCTTTTTTTATTCAGTTATATTAAATATTAGTTGTAATTACTAATAAAAATTAAAAAAAATTATTTAAAATTTCTATTTAAAAATTAATTTTATGTAATAAGTTAAATATCGTTTTTATGTATAAAATTATGATTAGTATGATTAATTTCAAAATTCATGATAATGGAAAAGTGTTATTTTTCAAGAATTATTTTATTAATTTTCTGTATTGTTTATCATATAAATTTATTAGATATATATTATATAATGATGTTGATATTATTTTAACTTATATATAGAAAATTTATTATTACACATTTTATTTTTAGTGATTTTATATTAGATAATGAATACATCATTGGGAAAAACATTATTTATACGAAACTATTTTTCAATATATTAAATGGTTTAATTTCATAGTAAATATTATACTATATATACTTAGAGTAAGATAGTATGGGTGTCAAATTTCAGTGTTGAACAAAAAAATATTGTAATAATGGTAATTTTACGTTTTTAGTAAGACAAATATTAGTTAGTTAATAAAATGATACACAGGAAAAAATTAAAATTGTATATTTCGAAAATCTAATTGTAAAAGAATTTAATCATGATTAAAAAATGATTCTAAATGGGTTTTAGTGGATTTATCAACATTATATCACCCAAAACACAATTATAAATCACTTTATGTCTTACTGAATGATGAATAGTTTCTTGACATTATTGACTACTAATGGGTACTCACAAAAGATCCATTTTCATTAATTATAAAAGTGAATCACTTAAAATATATCAGTGTTACACATCCTTAGAGATATTTCCAAGATACCATAACCATGTTTCTGCTCCATTAATTAAATTTAATTAACAAATTCAATTTTTCACTATAATTTATCCTTGTATTTTTATTTACATGTAAATTTATTAAGATAGTTCAAGTTCCAAATGTGAGTTTTACTAAACCATTATCATTTACATAATAATTTTTATCTTACAAACATATACAAAACATATAAATATAAGTAAATTACATTAATTAGAATATTTTAGATTTATTTTATTAATTTAAATACCAATATTTATTTGTTTCTATCAACAAAAAAAATAAGAGAACTTCAATCGTGTTTTTGTGTGGACTATAACCTCCAAAATGTGATATCTTCCAACAATCACCACGAAATTCCTTGAGTTCTTAACAATGAATTTAATAATATATTTCTAATACAAAATATAATATGGTTATAAAGAGATAAGTTATATTCCAACGTCATTCCTTATCAATCACTACGAAATTAAAATGTTTACCATGGATTGTGTGGAACACCACCTACAAAAAATATAATTTCTAGTTTTTCATAATAAAATTATTTATTTATCCAAAAATATTCAAATATAATTCTTCAATATTAAAATATCTAAATTATATCACTATTATTATGTTATAATTATTTTATACAATTGTTTAACATGTTGGACCATGGAGTCATAAGATGTTCTTGGTTGGGACTATTTAAGAACTTACATGAATGACACAGAAAATATCTATCATGGATGACTATTATATATTGAATAATAATATTATTATAATTTATTATTAATATATTTTATTTCTTATAGTAATTAATTTTTTTTATTTACAATACTATAAATATATCATCTTTGATCTATAAAATTTCAAAAATAAGTTCACACTGATTTCATTTTCACATGAAAAAACTAAACTATTATTGAATCAAATAAGATATTTATAAATGAATATTAGTATCTACAATAATACCTTAAATAATATTTTAATTGTGAAAATTTAATCAATGACTACTTTCTGTAATTGACATCATAAATCCTGTGAGAAACTATTGGAGTTACTAACACATGATGATAAAAAAATATACAAACAACTAATATATTAATTAAAAATGATCAAAAAGTAATTAAATACAAGATAATGTAAAAAATACTTTTTAAATAATGAATATTAATATAGTAATTTTGACTGTATAGCTGATTCACTTACATTACTGTATGTTTGTATTTAAGTTATGGGGTTCTCTATCTCAAATTTAATTTTAAGAGATATAGTTTCTATTGGGATCCACAATATCAATGATATAGAGTGATTAAATATTCATGAAAAAAATTCCCCATTTAATTTAATTTACTGTGTTTGAAGATCCATATAACAATATTTCATCATATGAGCTTTGATTCCAATAATACAAATATTTTATGTGTTTTTTCATCTCAATTTTGAATGATTTAGATATAAAGTGTAATAACCATTAGCTTCCTTCGTCATGGTGAATATATTATACATGGTTTTAATTTATCATAAATTTTCATGAAATCTATGGGATTTAAAAATCAACCTCACATTTTATATTTCATGGTATTTTGACTCAATAGAGAAAAATATTTTACAATTTATTGTACTCTTTTTCCAATTAATTGTGAAATATTTGATATTGTACATAATAATTACTTATATATATTGTATTAATTACCATATTAACATAAATTGTAATTAATATTTTTATTTAGTTGTATTTCAATATCCATTTTATGGGTACTATCTTAGGTTTGTTTAATTGTTATGTTACCATTGCATTAATGATGTCATCTTCAATCTCAAATTCTAATCAGAATTATTTTATAATGATAATATATTATCCGAATGTTTATTCTCTTTGTTTCTATAACCCCTTAAAATTTTTCTCGTACTATGATTATTTTGGGGATTTTATGTATCTTTCCACTCTTTCTTTATCCACCTTGTCTCATTGTATTTTAGTTCTATTGAAACTAAATCTACCACTTCATTTCGGTTGAGTTTCCATATCATACATGTCTATAAATATTGGTTTCATTTGTGAATTTTATTATATATCCCTTAATAACCGATTAATGTTATATTATAATACTTTTATCTTTATTAAAATCCTTAAATAAAATTGGAATGATATCCATTGTGGGGTTTTTAAAAAAATTCTGAAAATAATCTATTTTTCACATTTTCAACATAAACTCATCATTCATCCACTCATAATTTTTGATGAAACAAAGAATATACATTTTCATGACCTATGAAACAATTTTTTTTTAAAAATTTTATTATTATTTATTCATTTACAAATTTCTAGAAATATTGTGAATGTTTTATATTAAAATTAATTTTTCCACAGGTTCCAAGAAAATGGTTTAAATCTATGTGGTAAACTAATAACATAAGTTATGGTTGATGGATAATATTATCCAAATGATACCATCAATAATATTTATTTTAATTTCTTAGTAAATGTTCTATCCTATCATTTAAATGATCTTTAATTTCCTTTTAATCTTTCCTAGTCATCCACTATGCATAGCTATGATTATTCTTCAAATTCCATTCCTCTTTTAATGCCATATTTTTCATTCATTTAAAATTTTTGATCACATAAATCCAATTACATTGATGAATTAGTGATTAAATTAATAAAACTATATTCAATTATTAAATAATGTAAATACCATAAATATAATTACCTTAATTAATTTATATTCACATAGAAAGTAAAATAATGACATTGTTTTCTCAATATATATTTCCATGGGATTTTCATGTTATGATTACTTATTGATTTATGAATATTTTCTTATGTGAATCCATTTTTAAAAGGGCATGAATATCATATTCTCCCTTTGGGTTCTCTAGGATATGATGAATTATTGAGTTCAAGTGGAAATCATATGAATGGGTGATGAATTGTTGGATTTTATATATACCACCAATTCATTGGTTAAGGATTTATATCTTATAATATAATTATTTATGGGAATACATGGATTTTTCACAACTAAAAAGGTGTACATACATGGATTTTTGTAAAACATAATGAGTGTACATACTTAAAATTGTGTATAACATGTTGTTAATATTATTATTTTTCATTGAATTATTTTTATTTACTTGAGTAGTTAATACTTTCAATGATCATGTTTACTGAATCATGATTGCATTCTATATTGATTAATTTATTATAGTATGACTTATTTTATTCCATGACTGTGATTTTATAATATAGGATTATTTGGATTTTATTTACATATATAACTATATTGTAAAAATAAAATAATTTTTTACTCACTTATAATCTTAGATTTTTAACACTTATTTTTACATTGTTGAGAATCAGAGCCTGCCCATTTTCTATGGTTGATTTCCCCTAAGTTATGAAGTAACATAATAAGTATGTTGTGCTTAGATTATTATCGTGATTAGATTATTATCTTAATTAGATATTTTTTTGGAAATGTTTAATATAATATATGTATTAATTAGTTTCTTATATTGTTCAAATAAAATTCCATTAGTTATAATATACATATGTATTATTATTTTTTCTTACATTTATGTAAAATTCAATCCTATATGATCGTGGGAATATTATTTGATGATTTACTTTCTATAAGTCATGTAACAATGAGACAATAAATATAATTGGATGCCATGTATGGGAACTATAGGATCTATTATAGTACATCACATTGATGGTGTTATATGTGACATGGATTCTGGAAAGCACTTTGAAGATGCCTCATACTTTCAACCCAACCATTGTGATATTAGTTACTCACCAATGTGTTCATAAAATGTGTAATATGAATATAAAATGGTGAAAATTCCATTTAGAAAGTTGAGACACTGCCATTATTATATCTATCGTACATGTATTATTAATTTTTTCATTGAGATAGAATGAGGATAATCTCAATGGCCCCTAGTATGTCATATATGAGCAGAAAAATGAATGATTTTTGTTGAAACCATTAAATTTATTTGAGGGAGTTTAAATTTTTTTTATATCTCCCCAATTGGAATAAAAAAACATGAAATAAAAAAACCATCAATTAAACATCACATGTAAAAGGAGAAGTATTAATAAATCACAATCTTATGTAAGGGATATAGTTGAGATAGACCAGTATATTTTATACCCATAATCCAGAAATTTTTTATATTATGTAATTGTACATCTATATATAAATGGACTGTAATAAATTGGTCTTTCCTATTGAATCTTTTTTTTCACATTTGTCAAGGGGATGGGAGGACATACCAAAAAAATTAGAGGATTTATTTCATAATGTTGGAATGTTTTTAGATTTATTTCATGATCATGTAACATTATAATATACCATTTTATAATTGGTTGCAATTATACCAGTGATTGAATCAGAACATGAATATTATATATTCAGACACACCTTTTTATTAGTATAAATGAATGATTTTTTTAATATTTTTAATTAACAGAGTATTCATCATCATACTAACACCAATACCCAATAAATCATACTCACCCTCATTATGATAATCATATTTATAGTTTTAAAAAATTATATTGGACACAAATATTATTTATAATCTGAAAATATAAATTTGAATTCTAACGTAAGGAAAATATTTTAGACTATAAATGTTGTATAACAATATGACCTAATACCTTCTATGTTTTTAGTTTTTCATTTTCATGCTTTCCAAATCATTGTGGAAAACATTGTGGAATATAACCATTGGAGGTTCAAGATGACTGTTGGAGGAATGCATATAAATATACAATCATTTGAATAGTTTCAAGTTGATTAATTCAATATGAAACAACTCCTTGAAGAGAGATCTCTGATTATTTCATGAGTGAATATATTGTTCAATAGTCTTGTAATTTTTTAGAGTTTTTATACATTTTAATAGTCACATTTGCATTCGTGAATGTGATTGATGGAATCATTAGCTTGGAAGATGATGAATCCAATCAGGCTAAACGACGAAACATGGGGATAATGTGACGAAATCCAATCCATTGGATCGAGGGATACCAAGTTTTAGTAGATAGAGCAGAAATAATCATCATATTGAGGGATTGTGGTGATAGAATGATAGAACTGATCATCATATTTATGGATTTTGAGTATTGGTAGACATATATTATTTTATGTATAAAACAATGGAACTTTATCTTAGGTTATTGAATTCCATTCTTTTTGTGTTAAAATAATTCATTTTCATTTAGTTATGTCTTACAGATTTTTAATTTCTTGTAAATATAATAGAAGTAGTTTCTTTTATATTAATCATTATATTTATTATATTGTCTATTTTAAAATATGTGAATACAATATTAATTTATTACTCTCATTAATTCATCTGTGAGTATGATAATACTTTGATTACATTTCTATATGATTTTATAATTGAATCGTAATTTTACTATATATTCTATTATAATTGTAACCCTGCTTTTACAATATTCCTTTAATCGACCCAACATCCAAGTCCATTAAATTATTAAAAATTATATAATATTTTGGAATATGATTAGTTTAAATATTCTTAACCTAAATTATTTTAAAATTAAAAAAAAATATTTTAATACATACAATTCATCCCCCCTCTATTATTTAACCATCTGTAAGATACATTATAATCCAAGAATTTGTATGAAGGGAGGACTCCACGATATAAATATATTTTTGACATTGACTTATGTTACTTTTATATGTTATATAATTTTTTTTATTTTTGGTACATTAATGTATATTGTGGAAAAAGAGTATAGTTTCTTGATGATGGAAGGATTAAATGTGTGTTTAACAGATAAGAAAAATCCAAATTGAACCACTATTTTTTAAGGGTCCTATTATGAACACTAGTGATTTATAATTAAGACATTTTATTCAAATATAAGAGTTTACAACTTTTTTTTACTCGAGATTACGTGATCCCTAACTTAGATGATAATACTATTATTGACTGAAAATTAATTTTGTATTAAACTATAAATAAAATAGAGATATAATACAAAAAATAACACCCAAGAGGGATGGAAATTATAAAAAATATATAATCACCTTAAATAAAAACCTTACACATTAATGGAAGTAAACAAAAAATGATCATAAATAACAAGCACCTATTCTAGTCTTCCCATGCGTGCCAGTGAGTCTGCATCAAAATTAGCCTCACTCCAAATATGGTGAAACATATGACCATGATCAGTATCCACAATGTAACAATGAATTAGTTAAATCATATCCCATAGAACTACATGATAACCCAATATAGACCTCACAAAAACATCAGAGTCTGATTAAACCTCAGCTTCCTGAAAACCATGCTTCCCGAATTTCAAGAGACCAGAAAAAAGAGAATGTGCACTTTCACCCAAATAGTTTCCTGGTCCATTGAATGCATTGAACCCCATTAGGATTTAACCCCATGAGTCCCAAATAACCCCAAAACCTCTCATATTATCTCCCATAAAAGAACCATCCATTTTCATCTTCAAACTGCAGAGAGGAGGCTCCCACCAGATCCAACGACCATCCACCATGCCCTGCATGTGAGGTATGATGAGTAGTTTGAAAACAATAAATGAAATATGTCATCCCTTCAACAAGAAACCCAACTAAAATAATAGAATCATTTAACATATCAGAAGAATCAATAACATCCTTTTGAAATTCCAATAGACCTTTGTTGAGAGCCTCTCATATAGTCCAATAGTTATGGATACAAGATAAAAATCCACACATTTAATTCCACCACCCCATTATCCAAACCAGTAAACCAAGAATCTCATAATCCATGTATGAAAGGATGGTAATTTTTGAGGAGTAGGCGGGGGAGAAAAATTATCATAGGTAAGATGTTGAACTACTATGAAAAATGAGGTGCAATGTAGATTCTGCCAGTGGGTTCTCATAGCAGAAGTAGTGAGAAGCCTTGGGGATACCGTTATGTTAAGTAATCTTGTATTTTTGCAGCTCTATGTTTTTTATTTTCGAAATTGGAAAGTTAGTTTTCATAGTGATCTCATTTCCCCAGACATTTAGTAACCACTCACCATGATCCTTCTCTACATGAATCAACCTCCTCTAATCCTGAGTGAAAAACCTACCTGAACTCGATCATGTGAAGAAGTATCTGTCATGTCCACCATTCATGAAAATACATTCAATTTTTTTTATCTAATTTGTATTGATATCTAACTCAAGGAAATCATCTTTACCACTTTCTATTTTAAATTAAAAATAAGGAGAAGGTAGCCTAGAAAAGCTAACCTCTCACGAGCCCAGTTGGCCATCAAAATGATCTCATTATATTTCCTAATGATCAAGTGGATAAATCCATTGAGGACCTAAATGTGAGAGAACAAGTAGTACAACAATAAAGAGGTTTGGGTATCATGGAATTCAGATGCCTCCCATTTACAACCATACTTCACCCTGGATAAGGAAACGAGTAGAGAATTCCCAACAATAATATCCCATGTCAACTGACCTTGCATGCCCTACATGGATTTTCTAAGATCACATAACCCCACTCCACCATCATCTATGGTCCTTTCCAGACAGGACCATGATGCCTGGTGAATTCTACCTACTTGGTTGTAATCCCATAGAAACGTGGTCATAATTTTTTCTATCCTCCCAACGATCAATTTGGGAGGCTTGATTATTGAAAATACATACATCATAATAGAGGTTAGTATGCTATTAATCAAAGGAAAACACCCTTCAAATGATAAAAACATGTTTTTATAATTTAATATCCTTATTAGATCGTGGTTGATGATATCATAAAATTAGTTCTTTTTAATGCATCCACATAAAATTTTAACACCAATATATAAAAATGGAAACGGCTTTCGTTGGGAACCAAGGACATCATGAATATCTTTATAGAACCTTCCCAAACACATATTGGAAATAAAAAAATGGATTTTCCTTGATTTAATACCCTTACTTCTCAATTGTCCATAAACAAACATGATCTTAATAAGGGTAACTAACTAAATTTTCCTTACATTAGTAAAAATCAAGTCATCATTTGCAAAAACTAAATGAGATTTACCCTCCACTCTACACTGTATATGATACAGTTCATTTAGGTTGTAGAATAGTACTAACTATGGAAGTGAATTTAGTATCTTAAAAATATTCTATAAAGAATTGGTTCTTTGAGAATTTACCCCAATTAAAAATTAAATCCACGTTATCTTGTATTGAATTTATAGGAATCCTATATTTTCAATTGATATCTCAAGAGATTGATTAGTCATCAGGTATACTAATCTAAATATTAATATAAGTTTTAAAGCTATTTTTCTGGTTCAAAAATATTATAAAAACATGCTAAAAAAACTATAATATTTTGACTTTGTCTGAATGAGGTTTGTTATAAAACATAGTAAAAAAATTAACAATAGGAATAACAGAATTTATAACAATATTTTCAGTCTCATGATGAGACTTAGTCGTATCCACTAGATGATCACCTTCTACAAAAAAGTTTAAATTAATAAAAAGGTTTTATCCACGCCCCAAATCCGGGTTCACAATAGCACCCAAGGCTTTCCAATTCACAGGTGACCTCTACCATATTTCTTCATGGGAAAAACAAAAAATAAGTCACACATAACATCTCCCACAGTTCAAATTGGGATATAAGAGGATAAATAGAATCTGCGATTTGAGGATATCATGTATCCAATAGTAATGCACAAGATTAAGTGTGTGTAATAGACACATACACACACTAATCAAAAATTTAAATAAATGAACACAACCGAGTGAAATATTTAATGATTGGTTTGAAGGATCTGTGTGTTGTGTAGTGCTGCTCTCAGCTCGGTTGATGTAGTGGAATTTATGTTTGAGTGGTCATAAATAAGTTGACTCAAATAAAGAGTGTTGTAGCCTCTGTGTTCTGGCTTCCAGGATCAGGCATTGTTCAGGTTAGCACAGTAGGTTTAGCATTACTCCATGATCTCCCTGTATTTTATCCCTTTTTAGTTCTTCAGTTTTTGGATGTATTCTCGGAAGTTACAGGAGTTATTATCTTATACACACTTTCTTTTCTTACTCATATTCTCTATTTATTTTTTAATATATAGAATTATCTATCTGGTATATCTTTTATACATCTAGTTCTAGTAGATAGAATGATCTCCTCGGGTGCATCTACCTCATATTGTCCTCTGAATATTCTAGAAACAAAATTAATTAATTTCAGAAGAATTGATTTATCAAAATATTACCATTATATATAAATTTTAATTGTTAAAATAAAAATACTATTTATGACTATCGGTGAATCATAAGAATCTCTCTATCATCATAAGTGACTATCTATATCATTGAGTCATTTGCATCAGTATCAGTGACTCCGGGGTTCGGTGAGTCAATAGTACTATGAGACTATCTGGGAATCATCGATCCATTTTGAACTATCATTGTCTTTCCCATTGGTGATTCATCCATCAATGAGTCCTTTGAAGTAATTGTGTTTTTCACATCGGTGATTCGTCCATCGGTGAGTCCTTTTATCTAAAAGTGTGTCACTCATTGAATATTAATCCATTGGTAAGTATTTTTAACTAACGGTTTGTCTCCCATCTATGATCCATCCATCGGTAAGTCTTCTAAACTAATGGGGGGATGGGTCATTGGTGACTTTTCAATTAGTGTGTCATTTGTTCTATCAGTGAGTCATGATCAGTTTCTTATTCAATCGGTGATTCAACCAATGGTGACCCCTTTGAACTATCTGTATCAGGAACATTGAAAAACATACAATGTTTATACCTGATACAAAATAGTAACATATTAAGTGAAATACATAATTTCATGTAAATAGAAAATTCTAGATATATTTAAACACAAATATCCATAATTTAAAGACTATTGAAATTTTTTATACCATATGACATAATCTATTCATTTATAAATAGTCATTGACATGATTATCGTTACTTAAAACATAATATCGAAATTTTATGTATTTGTATAGGGAATGACTTGAGATTATTAAAACCACTATCTCACAAAGGGTCAAAAAAATATACCCTTTTATATAATAAAAACTCATGGAATTAATGAGTTACACATGATGTTAAGGAATAAAAAATGTTCGGCATAGCATAAAAACCGTTAGTCTAAATTCTCAATATAACTATAAGTTCTTTCCTTTTATGATCTCCATAAATTATTGTACCAAGGCACATATTAAGGGTTATTATGAGAGAGTTATATCATATCACTTTCATTACCCCTTAGTAAGTCCTATTAGACCATAGTTATTGATTTATATCAAAACTGGGAAATATATATATATATATATATATATTTTCTGTTTATTACATTACAACTTTCTCATGAAAGACTTCTCCACCTTATGTTAAGAGTTTATGCCATCCATAGTTTTCTCCCCCTTCTGGGATTAGAAAAAAGGTGAAATGAAACATAAAGGATAAATAAAAATAAAAAATTAACGTGAAACATAGTGAAGGAAAGTTCATATTCCTGAAAATAAAAAAGAGTTGAAATATCAAAATACAATCATCCAAAGTACACAACCTTTTCAGAAAAACTATCCACAACTAAGGCTTGGGATTTTGAGGATATTTTCCTTTGTCTGAAGGGTCAAGAGTGGATTTAGGTGGCGTTGTTTTGGATGTATGAATGGATGACTGAAAGGTTACACAAGGTAAACCAATAGCTTTATGAACATTAGTTGCATAGCTTGGTCTCTTCTCTGAGAGAAAATTAATTTTAGGATGATCTTGGATCACTCGCCTGATCTATGATAATGATTAAGATATGATCATTTGATCAAGAGGCAGGGAACCATTTCCGATGGAAGTAGTTCAGGGACCACAATACCATTGTCCTATATATGCAGGTAGGGATTCAAAATTTTGATAACATCACTGATGATTTCACCCCATACAACATAGACTTTTCAAAAACCTCATTGTTCTCCACGAATTTCTCCAACATGGGTGTAAACACACTCAACGGGCACACTTTCATCTTGATGGTCTCATTCACTGGTGGTATCTTGAGATATTCATCCAGGTACTTAATGTTATTATTCATATCATGATTGGTGTATATATTTGAGAAATACTTGACGACATTTTCTCTGGTCTCCTTTTGAATAGAAGATGCCTCTGAAATACTACCAGATGTAAAAGATTAATCTCTAACGACAATAGAGGATCTTAAATTTATCAACCTTGAAATTTTTAAGATCATCCTTAGTTAAATAGTCACTAGCCACTGAAGTTACAACAGGTTCATAAACATTAGATAATACAGGTTAAGTGGGATAAATCAGTTCCACATCATCTTGTGGAGTAGGAGGATCTACCATCTCCTCATCTGAATAATAATCTATCCCAAAGAAGATATATCCTTGATTTCTATACCATTAACTAGAATTGTTTCAATAACATGGATCTATAGTATCAATATTTAATCTTCTTCATTGAGGAATAGGTAAAATCTTGGCTTCATCTTCTTCTTCTTTATCTCTAGGTAAAATATCATTCTGAGGCACTGGTGAATTCTGATCTTGAGCTTTTTCTTGAACACCAGACACTCCAAACACTCTATCCAATTGGGCCTATTCTTCATTCTATGGTATTAGGGCAATTAGAGATTATTCTTATTCAACATGGACTCCATCCATATTAACATTCATACCCTAAATGATTCTTTGAGAATCATTATCATGGTCACATCTATCCTCATTTCCATCATATACATTAGTATGATCAATGAAATCATATCCAATAGGATCAAAAGCATTATTTCCACAATCCTCATCATCATCTCTATGTCATTACTCCTCATCTTAATTGACAACATCTTGTATTTCCTTCAGTGAGTCACTCACATTACCACCTTCATAATCCTCATCATCATCATCCTCATCATCACCATCAATCTTGCTCACATATCCTTCAACTCCAAAGACATCATCATCTTCCTCATCTTCATCATCCAAAAAATATTATTGAGAAGTACATTATAATAGTGAACTTTTAGGTCGATATGACATTTATTTATAACATTCCGCAATATTTGGGTCACTTCTATCATTTATGGGATACCCCTATTCTATTGGAAACTCAGGATCAGCTTGTTCCTCATCTGAATATTCATCTTTCTTAGCAGGTTTCAGAATTGGATCATCTTGATCCCTTGGTCATGTATGATGATCTGTTGTATTATAATCCCCATATAGATTCTCTTCATTTTCTACCCATATTATTCTCAATGGGTTCTATAAGATCTTCATCCTTTTTCAGAAAACATTTTGTAGGAAGAAACCACTATAAGGGGTGATCACGTCATCTCTATTCTCTTTTACATCATTCTTAAAAAAATAAATCAGGAAGTCATCCTGATACTTCAATGTAGAAAAATCTCCCTTCCTTGGGAATGTTTTGTGTTTGATAAACTTGAAGATCATTCTAGTCACTCCACCTATCATTAAAGCTATCATTATACATGAATTTCAGTTCCATTTAAATATTTAAATACATTTTCATAAGAAAAGAATTATGAATTCGCTGGAATGTTTCTGTGATATTCTGCAAAAAATTACACCATGATGAATCTCTAAAAATTCAGCCAACTCCATTGAGCTAAATGAAATATCCTTTACCTTTACCAGAAACATCACCCAAGCCTCATTGGCCCCTTAAAAAAACACATCCATGTTGAGAAAATGATAGTTCACCAACATGGGATTGAATGGTCTCTAATTGTTTGCAATACTGCCAATCCACCCTTATGATTCCAAAACATTCAATAAGAGGGACATTTTCAATAGCATCTATTCAACATAAACATATTTATCTTGAGTTACCATGCAGTTTCCCAACCTCAGATTCACAGGGCCTGTCGAACTACTTGATTCTTCTTTCTGATGCTTGGTCGATGAAAATTTACTTGGTCCTTCTATCGTGTGCTTGGACTCACAATTCTGAAGGTTTGGGTTCAAAAAAAGGAGTCAAAATGATTATGGTTCAATGGTAGAGTGAGGTTAGTAAAGGGATAAAGTGTTGAACAATTTAATTTTATCATTTAGGGATTTTACTTCTTAAAAACACAAAATAGAGTAACGTTAAAATAATAAGAACAAAAAAAATTATTTTAATTAATATATAGAAATTAAAAAATATCAGTATCAGTTTCACTATAATGTTATCAGTCACAAAGGATTGGTATCACACCATCAGTTTCACTAAAATGGTTTCAAATGATCAGTTTCACTCAAATTTTTTCACTTGATCAGTTTCACATAATCAATTTCACTTGATTTGTTTCACATGATTGGTGTCACGTTGATCAATGTCACATAAAAACAGGTTTTTCTAAGTGGATAAGGCTGAATAGTCATTATAAATATACCATTACTAGTTCATGTCTGATGTAGCTTATTCTCTCAGAGCACAAGGGTTTGGTAATAATGTTAGCATGTTGATTCTGAGTCCCATTAAACTCTAGAGTAATATCAACGTTTTGATAATGGTATCTCAAAAAGTGATGTCACACAATAATACGATTTGTTCTAGATTTAGAAATTGGATTCTTATAAATTTTTATAGAACTTGTATTGTCACAATTTATTAGGATATGTTTTAATTGAAATCCATAATCTAATAAACTGTGTTTCGTCTAAAAAATATTGCACAATAACTACCAGAAATAATGCACTCTACTTAACAGTTCATAATGTAACCGGATTTCTCATTTTACTAAACAATGAAATTAGAGACTTTCCCATAAAGTGACCTATTCTAGTGGTTCTTCTTCTATCTGACATACATCCACCAAATTCAAAATCATAATATCTGACCATATCAAAATGATTTCCTATTGGGTTGAATAATAAAAAATTATTTGTATATTTGAGGTATTTGAAAACTCTTTTAACATCATTTAAATGTAACTCTTTTGGTTTTTATTGAAATATTTTATGCATACAATCATTGAACATGATATTTTTCCTAATAGATCGTAAGAAAATAAAACTCCCAATTGTTCCATATTATGTCATTTGATCAACATATTTCCCATTTTCATCAAGATCCAACTTACATGTAGAACTCATTGGAGTTTCACTACTCTTAATGCCATAAAATACATATCATTTCAAGAGGTTTTTATTTTATTTACATTATTTTAAAATAATACCATCATTGATATGAAATATATTAAATCCAATAAAATATTGTAATTCACCCTTAAAACTCAGTTCAGACTCAGTTTGCATCATTTTTTTAAAAATAATTGCATAATGAATTTTTAGAAGATAAAAAAATAATATCATCTACATATATTTGATCTATTAAAAAATATTTAGAAATTCCTTTTATAAATAAATTTGGATCTGCAAATAATTTTATAAAACCATTATAAATAAGAAAGTTACTTAACCTATCATAACATGATCATGGAGATTGTTTCAAACAATATTAATCTTTTGTTAATTTAAAATAATGATTTGTAAAATGTGTATTTGTAAGACTGGTGGGTTGTTCAACAAAAACATCGTCAATTATATAGCCATTTAATTATTCAGATTTTACATTCATGTGATAAATTTTGAAATCCAGGTGGTTTGCATTGGAAAGTATGATTATAATTGATTTAATCCTAGAAACTTGTCCAAAGGTCTCTTCATAATAAATTTCTTCTTATTTATATAGCCTTGTTCCACTTATCTATCTTTATTTCTAATTATATTTCCATATTATTCTACTTTATTTCTAAACACCCATTTAGTTCATATGGTAATGTTTTCTTTTGGTCTATCAACAAGCTTCCAGAAATTATTTCTCTCAAATTGGTTAAGTTCTTCTTGCATGGAAATCACCCAAAATACATTATTTATTCCATCATTGATATTTTTAGGTTAATGTTGTGACAAGAATGCTTGATGTTCAACATGATTTCTCAAATATTCTCTAGTTTGAGTTACTCTATCTAAATCCCATACTACAACATTTAAGATATGGTTTTAATGGGTTCTAATTGGTTTAGTCAAAGTATGGATAGTTTTTTCAGTTTCATCACTTGTTTCTGGTTCATTATGGATAGAATCTAGAGAATTTACAAAACAAGAAGTTTTAAAAGATTCTTTTGTATGATGGTTATTGGGTTTTTCATTATTGTCCAGATTGGACATATCCTCTTCCAGATTACCTAGTGAGGTCTTAGGTTATTAAGGATCTGTTTCGTGAAAATGACATGTATAGATTCCTCCAAATATTTGGTTCTTTTATTAAAGACTCTATAATATTTTCTTGATGTTGAATATATAATAAATTTTCCTTCATCACATTTCAAGGTAAATTTATCAAGATTATATTTAGTGTTTAGAATTTAATCTTTACATCCAAAAACATAAAAAAATTACATTATATTTCTTATTACTCCACAACATATAAGGAGTTTCTTTAAGGACCGGTCTGGTTAAGACTCTATATATTATATAACAAGCTGTATTAATAGCTTTATCCCACAAATTAATCGGTAGGTCATATTCAATGAGCATAGTTTAGGAAATTTCCTATAGAGTTCTATTTCTTTTTTCTAATACACCATTATGTTCAGGTTTACATGGGGCAGAGAAGTTATGTCTATAGCAATTTTATAAGAAACAATATTCAATGTCTTGGTTTTAAAATTCAAAACAATGGACACTTGTTAGAGATTTAATTTTAAATCCACTATGATTTTATATAGTCCTAGCATACTTGGAAAAAATGAGAGCAATCTTCACTTCTGTGACATAAGAAAAAGGACCAAGTATACCTAGAGAATTCATCTACAAGAACATAAATATAGTTATTCTGATTGAGAATTGGAACTCTAGATGGTCCAAACATGTCCATGTGAAGCAACTCGATAGGTTAATAAGCTGTAACATTTTTCATTGGTTTAAAAGAGATTTTGTGTTGATTTCCTCTTGAATAATGATTTTACACACTATTTTCTAGAAACTCTATTTTGGGAAACTATTTCACTAAAAAATTTCTAGTTAATTTCTTAAGGGAGTGTACATTACAATTTCCTAGTCCTCTATGCCAAATCCATGACCGTTTATGAAATCCACTTACCTAGGAATCATTCTCTGATGCTAGTGTGTCTAAATGTACAGCATATAAATTAACATTTATATGTGAAGTAAATACTATGTTATTTTTGGAATAAAAATGTAATGAAACATTTTTAAATTTTACATTTAATCCATCATCACAACATTGAGATATTATATTTATGTTATATTTCAATCCATCAAAAAAGAGTACAATGGAAACTGAAATAGAGTTAGGGTTACCAAATTGGCCTAAGGCGATGATTTTTCCTTTACCATTGTCACCAAATGTGACATGTCCTCTATCAATCTTGATGAGATTATTGAATCTTCATTAATCACTTATCATGTTTCTTTAATAGAAAATTTCTAAGTACCAGATATTTCTACATGAACACTTTAGAAAGTTCACCTATAAAAAATTCATCCAAGAAAGTAGTTTTGTACCCATATTTTTCTAGTTCCAGAAACATTAGTAAAAACGGTTTAGGAACACAAATTTGTCTTATGGGTTTCGTATTTGTATAATTCAATGTATTTGAAAAATAAAAATTACATTTTCTAGAAAAACTATATTCAGTAAAATATTTTTCAGAAATGGAAGTTGCAGTAAAATCATGATTTTTTTTGGGAGAGAAGCAGTTTTTACATGTTAAGTTAAAAATGTGCTTTAGATAAATTTATTTTTACTGACTGATATCAAATTATAGTAGTATACCCCAGTGCTATATTTTTCCCATGTAACTATGTATGTGTGTATTTCCCATTGGTAAACTTTTCTAAATCATTCTTTAATTGATAATTAGATAAATTTATATCCTTTTTTCCTTTAGCATATGTGCATTTTCCCCTTTCTCAATAGTCTGTTCATATTTAATATTTATAAAACGTGAATGTTGTTTCTTTAGTGATTTATACATATCATTTATTTAATTACATGTTTCATCTAGAATATTACAATATTCAATCAATTCATCATTTGTAATATTTTCATATTTAGATTCATCTTGAGAATAATATTCATTAGGTACAGGATAGTTCAATAGTACCCCTGAGGTATTTTTCATAAAGAAATTGTTTTTAATATCTTCTTTTTCATTCTAAAAAAATAATATTCACTGGTGCTATCCTTTTATTCACTCCATTTGAACTTCATTTCTTTCTTATATTTCCTATCATTATACACATACTTATTTTTATACTTTAATTTTGGATTGTTAGCTTCGAATTGAACTTTGATTTTGCATTCATACAACAGTAGTTCATATAATTTGTAAGGCTACCTATAATAACATTTATAATTGTCTTTTTTTGTCAAATTTTCCATTATATTTTGGTCTCTGGAAGAACTTTTCCATTTTGTAAGATTTTCAGAATCTCCTGACCAGCTGGGCCATTTTCTCATCACTGTTGGAATCTGAGTCTTCACTACTTGTTCTCTCAAAATCATATATAACATTATCTTCATTTTTTATTTTGTAATTTTTAGTCTTTAAGGCTACATATTTCATCTTTTTCTCTTCTTCTTCTTGATTTAACTATAGATCTTCGGGATATATAATTTATTTTTTAATTAGTTCTTTTATTATAATTTTATCAATATCTCATTATTATTTTATGGATACTGATTTCCCTAACCATATCTCTGATAATAATCGTATAATCCTCATGATCTTCTCCTTTGCTGTGAAAACTATTCATAAAGATATCATGATGTTCACAATTTCCATCATCCTGAGATACATATCAGAAATTGATTCATCAGGATTCATTTTAAAATTTCCATATTTAATATTATATGTATTGAATCACATATATTGCGCATTTTATGTTCCCTAATTGGAATCAAATAAAGTGGTCCAAATATCATGAGAAGTGTTACATGAAAAATTGTTATTTAATTATTCATCTCCTAGTGCACAGTATAGGGAATTAATTGGTTTACAGTTATGGTTATAAGTTCTCATAGTATCTTTATCTCAAGTGTTTCTAGATGTTTCATAGATTATATACTAAATTTTAATAGTATTCTAGATTTCTAATCCCATGCTTCTTAATATATTCTCATTTTAGCTTCCACTGATCATAATTTGTTCCGTTGAAATGGTGGTCTATTTTTAGCAGATCCTTCTAATATATTGAACATAATACAATTTTGGAAGAGATTTAAAAGTGATAAAAATTTATTAATAATATAAAATTTATGATTTTTGAATACAACTACAATCAGAGTTGTAAAATATTGAAAACACATTAAAAACAGAAAAATATATTATGTTCATCTGATACAAAATGTTAGTTGGAGTAGAGAAATCAAGAGGGGGTGAATTGAGTATCTATAAAAACCTATATTAAAAATTGGTTCATTAAAAATTTCCCCCACTAAAATATATAATCCATTCCAGGTTGTAGTGAATTTATAAGAGTCTTGAATGTTCAATTATTTTCCCATGGGTTTGATTAGTTATTAGCTATACATATCTATATATTATCATAACTTTGGAAACAAATCTATTGGTTCAAAATAGTTATAAACACGTTAAAAACTAACTAACAAAGTTTTACTTTGTTTGAATATGGTTTTTTATAAAAAACAGTAAAAGAAAATACCAATAGGCACTACCAGAATTTAAAGTAAGAGGTTCAGTTGAATGTCGAGACTTAGACCCTTCCACCTGGTGATCACCTACTACCAAAAATTTTAAATTAATAAAAAAGTTTGATCCACACCCTAGATTGGGGTTCACAATAGTAAAAATGGATATTTAGTTCAAACTTGACCTATGTAACATTTATTTGTGGAAAAACAATAATTAGGTGACACGTTACATCTTCCACAATTCTATGTGTGATACAAAAGGATAAATAGAGTGTGAGATTTGAGGATATCAAGTATCCTCTTGATATGTACAGGATTCAGTGTGCATGTAACATATATATACACACACTACTCTGAAATTTATATAAATGAACACATCATAGAAAAAGATGTAATGTTAGGTGTAAATAGATGTGTGTATTGTGCAGTGAAGCTCTAGACTCGGTTGATGTAGTCGAATTGAAGTTTGAGTACTCTTCTCGAATTTGGCTACAAAATAGAGTGTCGTAGAATCTTTTTTCTGGCTTCCAAGAGCAAGAGATTTATAGGTTATCTCATCTGGTTTAGCATGACTCCATGATCACTCATTGTTTTTTCTTTTGAGTTCTTGGGTTTCTAGTAGTATAATGAAGAATTTCAAGAGTTCTTCTCTTTTACGCGCTTTAATTTTTTATTGTTTTTTTCTATGTCTTATCTCATATCTTTAATGGTATTTCTTGTAAATATTTTATACATAGAGGTGCAGTAGAGCGAATGATCTCCCCATGTTCATGTACCTCATACTATCATATGAATTTCATATAAACAAATTGAAATAACGTCAGAATTATTTATTTATCTAAATATGACTGGTATATATAAATTTGAATTAATAAAAATAGTATCTATTCATATTAGTAAGTCATAAGAATCAGTCTGTCATAATCGACTACACTCTATATCGGTGAGTCATTATCATTAGTATCAGTGACTCTGGGCCTCAGTTAGTCATTTGTACTATCGGTATGTCCTGGCATCGGTGAGTCGTCATCGGTGACTTATTTTGAACTATCATTGTGTCACTCATTGGTGACTCTTCCAGCAATGAGTCTTTTGAACTAATGGTGTTTCGCTCATTAGTGTGCCATCTATATTTGAGTCCTTTGAACTAATAGTGTGTTTCCCACCTGGGAGTGTTCCATCAGTAGTTTTTTTGATCTAACGGTGCATCACCAGTGATCTAGTCATCCATCGGTAAGTCTTTTGAACTAATGGTGTGAATGATCATAGGTGACTTATCCATCAGTGTGTTGTTTTTTATATCGATGATTCCTAATCGGTGTGTTCATTGATAGGTGAGTCCTAATCATTGATTCTCTGAATGATGACTCCTTTGAACTATCAGTGATATGGACTTTGAAAAACATACAATTTTTCTATCTTATACAGAACAATACCTGAGTAAGTGAAATTCAAAATATCGTCTAAATATAAACTTGTAAATATTGTGAAGCACAAATATCCAAAATTTATTGACTTGTTGAAATGTATTATACCATGTGATATAGTCTATTCATTTATAAATATTCATGTACATGGTTATCATTACTTAAAACATAATAAGTAAGTTATAATGATTTTTAAATGGGTATGATTTCTTATTATTAAAAACATTGTCTCAAAAAAAGGGTCCAACAGTTCCAACCTTCCATCCTCCATGCCTCTATGAAGATTTTGAGATAATTCATCTTGATCAAAGATAAAAAAGGTTTGTAGATAAATTATCTTCCTGGTGAACTCCTTAAATAGACTTAATGAAACAAAATCACCTCCCCATAAGAGATAAAGAAATCCATGTGGAAAAATATCACCAGAACCATTTTTCAAAAAACCACTATGGAAAATCAAAGTGTCACAAGAAATAAAGTTATATTATAGAGTAATAAATACATTTTTTTATTCCTTGACTAAAATCATGTATAGACAAATTTCATCTTGTGAATCCGCTATGATTATTTGAAAAAAGATATATATTTCACAGTTTAAAACATCAAGGGTTTTTTATTCCAGAAGAGAAATGCTTATAGCTGATTATCAAGAGTTAAAATGGCTATATGAATAACCACTTGAAATGGTACAAGAATGGATTATGATAATATTTATTATTATAATACATATGGGAGGGAAATAATTATATGATGTAATTATTGTTGAAAAAATAATTTATATCATTCCCAATGACTGGGAATATAAGATAATAAAATTTGATGAATAAAAGAAGATACCAAATCACTCTCTTGATGATTTATTTGTAACCATCCTGAAATATGAGGGTTGGTTGAAAATAGATGTTGATAATGAAAAGGAAATTAATAGAGGATTTTACTTTATTACAAATTCAAATCTGATAAAAGTTCAATCACTTGAAAATGTATCTTTAGCAACAATGAAAATAAATTTTGATGTTTAAACCAATTCTATTGATTCTGAACATTCTGAATTTGAAAATTAAAATTATTATAGAAGAATGAATAATATATTTTGAATAAAATATTTCCATTATCGTTAAAATTATTTCTATAAAGGTAAAAGTGATATGAAATATTAAGTAACATGTTACCAATGGATGAAAAATGGACATATCAGGATAGATTACCCATAGATGAAAATGAAACATAGAAAATAGATAAAAATTAAGAGGAATTATAAAAGATATTAAAAACATAAAGGAATGAATTTTATGAAGGATACTGACACATGGAGTGCGTGGGGAGGTGATTCATAAGACAATTCCTAAGAGAATGAATTTTTCAATCAATTTAACATAGAACATTTTTATAAGTTACCCTTTGAAAGTTAGTGCTTCATGGCCAATGTATACATAGAATAATCTTTAATTTATATGTATCTAAATGATAACTATATTGAAGTGTGTTATTAAATATATTTTGATGAAGAACATTACATTTCATAAAAAAAAAATTACCTCATAACTATGACGCACATCATTTTCCTAAACTATTAGAAAATGAAAATTACAAAGTAAATAAAATAATTGATAAATAAAATTCTAGGTACAATGTTTCAACAAAATAAGTTTCATATTTTTCAAAATTTCTTAATAATAAAAATTAAAAACGAAAAACAATTTCTAAAAAAATTGATAATACTACTTATGAGAAATATAAGCATTATAAGGGCCTAGAAAAAGTAATTTATGTGAAAAATTTATTAGAAAAAAACTCACATATCAAACTAATACTTTAGAGGATATGGGTTTATTTATAAATCTAAATTCTCGTGTTTTTCATTTAGACACACTATTTTTAAATTTAACTTGTGGAAAAAAATTTAATAATATGTCCCAAAAAATTCACCCCCTTAGTAATGGTTTAAGAATGGGGTATTTCCAAAAAAAATAGATTTTTAGTTATAGATATTATCTTCCAATGAATGATATATTTTGAATAAAATTTTATAGTTTGGGAAATTGAAAAAAAAAACTAGTCCTTAAATAAAATTAAATACATAGGATTTTATAAAGCTTACTTTTATAACAAATGTTTATCCTTAAAAAAATTCTATTATTTCATGACCCAATATTGTTTGGGTAGAAAAAGTCTAATTATTTGTTTTTATGATAAAAAAGGAAGTACGAAAAACAAGAATAATTGGAACATGTATAGTGTTTTTTCCCAACATATGAATTCTAAAAAATATTTCTTTGAAAATATTATTAAGATGAAAGGTGGAAAACATACCTTCACAAATTATTCTCAAAGAGATATTATCCATACAGATAATATGGTTTTTTTAGTAAATCAATAATTTAACACCTTTTTTGTTAAAGGATTTAATTAAAAAATTTAATCATATTTCAATTATTTGATGAAGGATACATTTTTAATTTTTTAAATTATAAATAAATTTTACATAATTAAATGGAAGAATATGTTATTTCTTCCAATCATCATGATAATTTGTACACACATAATTTAGAAGAACATAGTATCCACAACGTCCCTTGCCGTTGTGAAAAGAATGATCAATCATGGTTATGGAATAGAGTTAAAGGAAACCATAACCATAAAAACATGTGTAAGCTCAACATGAAATGAATATTTTAGGATTTAACAGATCAAAGGATTGATTCATCAAAGTTTTGTAACCCAGGTCAATTAGACAAGAAACATAAGTCTAGTTTTAGATTTATTGGTGTAGTCTCATCTACTGCTACTTTAATGTAAGATCTCATGGTATTATTTAATCATAAATAAAAATTGAATATTAGAGGAAGGTACTATTTATTTTTTCTAATTGATGATTTCACTAGATAAACAAGGATTTATTTTGTGGAAATGAAATTCTAATCCTATAATTATTTTAAAACATTTTTAGCAAAATTAAATAAATAAGAAAAACCATCCCTTGATAACTATTCATAGTGACATTGGTAAAGATTATGTAACTATTAATTTTTAAAATTTATATAGTAAAAATGGTATTATACATTAATTCTTATCCCCTAGTATTTCTCAACAAAACAATGTTGTTGAATGAAGTAATATTATTCTTTAAGAAATAAAAAAAAATGATTAGTGAATACTCAATTTCTCAAAACTTTTGGGAAGAATTCGTTAGCACTACATGTTATGCTATAAATCATTTTTTAATAAGACCAATTATTTATTGAAAACCATTTGAGTTTGGGAATAATCTAAAACCAATGTATTCCTACATCATATTATTTGGATGCAAAGGATCCATTCTGAATACAAAATATAATTTACAAAACGTCACACCTAAATATTTTAAAGGAAAATTTTTAGGATATTACTCTACTTATATGGAATAAAGTATTTTAGAAAAAAATTAATATAATATTTAAGAATCAGTACATGTAAATATTTATGAAATCAGACCTTTTTTTAATCAGCCCCTCCCAATGTCTTCTTCAAATATGTTTTCAAAAACTGATTTCAATCCATTGATAGATAAACACCCTCATAAGAAAAATTCTAAATAAATAGTTTCTAAATTATTTACATAGGAATATTTTATACATTATAATGATGAACAAGTTTTTATAAATTAACAAATTAGTGGTTTACTAGGAATCATCTTAGTGATAATATCATTGAAGATGTTGATCAACCTGTTATCACTAGATGTTCCTTATCAAATGAAATACAACATCTAGATTTTCATTCCCAATTTGAACTAATGAACCATATTGATGATTAAGGTGATAAGTATTGGAAAAATGAAATTCATGATGAAATAAATGAATTTGAAATAAATAATTTCTATACCCTAACAAAATAACTAAAAGAAACACCATTAATTAGAGTAAAATCGGTATTTCAGAATAAATGTGGCTAAAATGGAATATTAGTTAAAAATAAAGAAATACATATTTAAAAAAGAATTTATTCAAAAAATGATATATATTATGATTAAACATTAACTATGGTAGTATGATTTGAATCAATTTAAAGTCTATTAGACATTGAAGTATTTATTAATTTCAATCGTTTTCAAAATGATGTGACCTTTTATTTCTATAATGGTTATGTATAAGAGGAGGATTTTGTTAAAAAAATAACCCTATATTGAATATAAAAATCACCTTGATTGTGTTTATAATATTACCCAATACTTATACTAACTTAAATAAGAACATAAATCTTGGTATGTTAGATTAATATGATTTCTATAACAAAACAATTCTATTACAGGAACTATTGAGCAAGTTTTTTTCGTAACTAAGATAAATGAAAATACTATGATTATTAAAATAAATTTTGATGACATTAAATTTTGATAAATTCGAAAATATTTAATAGATTCCTTTTAAGATCATATGAAATCGAAATTTCAGATGAGTTTGATGTGTGAGTTAACATATTTTTTAGGCATTCAAAATTTCACAAAAACGTGATGGAACTTTTATATCTCAAAAAACAGTATTTAAATGATCTTCATTACATTTTTCTATATAATAAATTTAAAAGTATTACAAAACTCATCAGAACCTCAATTATAATTGATCATGATGAGGCTAGATGACTAGTTGATAAAAAAAATTATAGAGGTATTATATGAATCTATCATTTTGTAACTACTTGTTGACAAGACATAATGACTTCTAAATTTTTATGTGAAATATATCTATAAAATCCATTGGAATCAAATTTAAAATACATTAAAATAATTTTCCCTATTTAAATTGAACTATGTATTAAGTACATTTCTATTCATCTGGAAATTATATTAAACTAAAACATTTTTTGGATGTTTAATTTTTTATTTTAGAATGGATAGGAAAAGAACATCCAGAACTTGGAATCTCTATAGAGATTCATTAGTTTCATGGTCTTATAGGAAACAATACTTAGCACATCTTTCCACCGTTAAAGAATAATATGTGTTATTTGGATGTTTTTGTGATCAATTATTGTTTATATGACACAAAATCACTGATTATAGTATGGGATTTACTAAAAATTATGTATTCATTGTTCAAACTATTTTCAATGCCTTATGTATGAATCTTTCACATAATTCTTATTTAAAAATACATATTAGGCATCACTTTCTTATATATAACACACAAAAATGGGATACATTTTTGAAAATTATTTTAATGAAAGGTCAACTATCAAATATTTTTTTAAAAACCCATATATATAAAGATAAATTTGAAGGCATAAAATAGACTCAATTAATGATCAATGTAATTTAATCATTAAAATATACTTCTTGTTTAAACCATTTAATTATGTGATGTTAATCCTCCTCATGGTGGGGGGGGTACATATGTTTTTTGAGGTCCAAAACTTGTTGTTTTGTTAATTTTTTAAACTAGTCATCTAAAAACCATAAGAATATCATTTTTTTAAGTTCCATATAAAATCCAACACAATACGTTTTTCAGATTTATAAGTTTTATAAAATTTTACTAAATCAAACTTCTATCAAATATATTTTAAAAATATTGTGTATTTTGGTTTTCATTTTATGTTTTTCTCTCTTTATTTCGTTCATATATTTTAATTTATTTTTTTTATTAATCATTCTAATCCAAAGATAATCATATTCAACTATATTTTTTTCAAAACATCATAATAAGTTATTTTTTAAAACCAAAAATGAAAATTAATAATATATATGATTCCACTTCAAAAGGTATTCTTTAATTATTTTATACATTAACATTATTCCAATATGATTAATTTTACCCTTTTTAGTTATTATAAAAATTTCCATTTTTTATTGTCAAATTTTTATTTTCCATATCATATTCGCCCAATATAATAAAACAATTTATAAAATGTAAAGTGTTTTAATTATTTTAAATTTCCATATTCGAATAATTTCTCAATCGTCAGTTCAGATGAGATCAATTATAGATATTCTATCAAATCTTTAAGATCAACCATATCCCAAAATCCATTAAAAATGAGCGAACTTCCTTCCTGTCCCACACTGGTTTACTCTTGATTTCTATATTGATGTACTGAAATGTTTAAGTCTCCCAGTTTGATAATGTTCTTCATGTCTAATTCCTTGGTTTCATTTCCTAATACAATGAAACCTTTGAAGAACTATAAGAAATGTTATGTTTTCCATGAATGTTTACCAATGAAATATTTTAATGAAATATAGGATTCATCTATATTGAAGTTAATAGAGTTCAATGGTTATCAGTTGTTATGTGTTGAAAAAAAACATATTATGATTTGTTTTACTCGAATATAGTTAGATATTGTTATGCTTCCGTAGAGTTTTTTGAAGATGATAGAAAAGAAAATATTTCATTCTGAATATTTGATAATAATTAAAAATGTTTTATTGGGAATCCACTAAATTATTTGGTATTTCAATAGAAGTGGATGATTTTTTCTATCACACAAAGTACATGATTCCCTGGCTATGTTTAACAAGGAATGTTCATAAAAATCGTTATTTAAAAATCTATCAGATAATGATCCAAGAATGATTACTCATATTATTATTGATCATAGAGTCATATCCATTCAGATTTATGGGATTCTAATAACAAAAATGTGATATAGGGAACTATGAAAATATCTGAAATATATATTTTTTATTATTTTTTTGACATGAGAAGGATCAATTTGGATGCTTTTGTTCTCTTAACAGTTAAGAATGTTAAATATCACATAATAATATCTCATATAATCATGTTCCCATATTGGATAATAAATAGGAATAATGAATGTACGTATCGTTTCAATATAGAAAACAAATCTAAGGCTGTAAGAAAAAATATTTTGTTTATCATTGATAAAACAATGTAACGTATGAAGTATGTCTTCGATACTAAATAAAAGATGAATGTAAAGAATAATTAGGCCACAAAATTAGAAGAAAAACTATCATTAAAATTAGAGGAATCTAAGAAGGGTTTTTTGGAGAATAAGAGAAAGACTTACTCCCTTCCTCTAATAAAAGAGAAGAAACAGAATAAATTACAAGATGATGTTACTAATGAATATGGGAGGAAAAATTAAAAAGAGAAGAATGAGATCCAAAGATTTTTCTAAAAACTTATTATGATTTAACATTAAGATTATATATTGTTTAAACATAAGAAATATAATCCAGATAAAATAAAATAAGAAGAACCATCATAGTGCAAGTATAATTGACTCTTTGATTAAAGGAGTAGAGATTTCTTCTAAAATGTTATTCCTTCAAATCCGGATGGATATTTTTTTCAAGTAACCCACACAAGTTGACGTTCTTACTTATTCTATAGCAGAAAAATAAAAAAAACTACTGATGAAGAATCGTTCTTAGTTATTCATGAAATCCCATTGGAAATGGAACTCGATGATAAGGATATAGAAACTAATGAGGATGATTCTGAATAGAATGACGGTGATCAAAATAAAAAATATGTAGATAAATAATTAGATAATGAGTTTAAAGAAATATATATTTGATAAATCTTTTCTTGAAGTAAATCGTCATCCTCAAAAATACCCTATCATGCCGATCAATTTTTCAGAACTTATAGCGACCAACATATGGAAAGAAATGATAAATCATCATAAAAAAAGGATGAAATGGATTAAAATTCAAAAACCACGTCTGATAACTCTACTAAAATTAAAGAAATATACGATGATAAGAATGAGGATTATAAATTTTATAAGGAAATTTATATATCACTTATAAATAATGGCATGCGAAAAATGGTTCAATATGAAATCAAAACAAGTCATATCACACCCCTAGTAATCAAGAGGTTGAATCATAATATTTTAGAACAACTTATTCAGAAAGATGGGATTTTATTATACATAATTTGAAATGAATTGATGTGGAAATTCATTATTTCTCAATTATTTAGTCTTGATGAAAGATGATTCAATATTTCCTGAATCTAATACCAGACATACAAAAACCAGACTTGAAAAACATGCAGATAGAGATTGTGATCAAACTAGAAGATGATTTCATAGATCAATAAGAATTCTACAAGATTCAAAGAAAATTATGTACTCAAGTGACAAAGTGGTCTCTACTTATCAATACTGACCTAAAACATTTTGATGATAATTATTTAGATATAAACATGGAATCACAATAATCATTATATTAATTCCACAAGTTAATAAGAGATGTGATAGTAAGACTATGTGTTTTTCAGACTTTCAATGATCAAACTAGCAATCATAAAAATGTATTTAGATTTATTATTGGAAAATTAAATATAATTAGGAGCATATAAAAAGGATAAAAATTCATAATGTCGAAATCAGTTCCCAGAAAATTGATATTAGTAAAATACATCATGGTCAGGATTAACATATTCAAATTCAGGATGATAAAGTTTTTAGTCAAAAAGAAAGGAAAATTTTCTAGGATAAAAATAATGATAATTTGAATTATGACAAAAATGTTTTCGTGAAAATCAAATCCATAATGAAAAATTTTATGAAGAAAAATTTATTCGTTCCTTCTAAACTATTGATTCCATTTTTAATTTTTTTTTACTCTAGTCAAATGATTATCCGATTTCTATCATCAGTATATGATTATCTGAATATTCCCCAAATATCAATTTATTAAATATTATTTTATATTTTTTTGAATGATTAGGTAGTATCTTTATCCATATTATAATTTCTTTATCCCTTTCTGGTTATTACAAAACATTTCACAATTATAGTTTAAAAATAATGAAGGGGGGAATTTTATTGATAGGAGGATAATTTTATAAAAAGTTGGACATGTTAATGTAATGTGTAGATAAATATCATTAAAAATGGAAATTATTTCCTCAACATGATTTCTTATCCTAATGGGGAGTCATTTGTATTCAATATATTACTCAGATGGGTTTTCAAAACTCAAGAGGGGAGAAATTTTTAATATTCTATTCTAATTACGAAAAGATTGTAGACATTTGATTTTAAAAATTATTTCTTATTTAAGTATTCTGGGGTGTTCATTCAAAAAAATTTAGAGACGGTTAAGTGAATGGTCTCTTTATGGATTTTTCTTTTCATTTTATTTTGGAAATCACAAACTCTTTCTCTATAATTACTATACTAACTGTCCTTGTATTAATGATTTTATATGTTTTTGATTATAGAAAATATTTATAATACATATAATATGTTCTAAAAGTATTAATATTTATAATCTTATGATTCCTATATATGATAATCAAAATGGGTGTGAATCGGACATATTGCAACTCACCATTTTTTAATATAAATGAATTAATTTGTTTTATCTGTTGGATTATCAATGCCAAAATCATCATACATACCCCTATAATGAATAAAACATACTAAATCCGTTTATAATAATCATATTGATAGTTTTAAGGAGGTCCATCAGACACACCTTCAAATTATAATCTGAATATATTAAACTGAATTCTAACGTAGGGAATATATTTTACACTAAAAATGGTGTATATCAATATGACCTCATCGCTTAAGTTATGAAAAGATTTCATTTTCCATGTGTCAATATCATTATGTAAAAACATATAGAAAAATGACCATTGGAAGGTCAACAAGACCATTGGAGAAATACCTATAAATACCCAGTCATTGGAATAGTTTTATGATAATCTATTTCATTTTATATAAATCTCAGTTACAAGAGCAATGAATATTTCATGAGTGAATGAATTTTTCATAATATTGTTTTTTTAGAGTTTTTTTATTATAATTATCTTACATGATTATGTGTGTATGATCGAGGGATTCTGTGTCTAGGAAGATGGTGAATCTGATCAAGCATTTCAATGGAACATGATGATAGTGTGATAGAATCGGATATATCATATTGATGGATTCAAATGATTGGCAGGATTATTAGAACTAGTCATTATATTGAGGTATTATGGGTATAGAAAGGTAGAATAGATCATCCTACTGAGGGGTTCCAAGGATAGGTAGACAGACATTCTTCTAAGTATAAAACAAGTGAACTTTATAGTAGTTTATTGGATACCCTTTTCTTTGAGATAAATGAATTCATATTGACTTACTTATTTAATACAAATTTTTCATTTATGATGTATGTAATATAATGTTATTCATTTATATTCATCTTTTAATTTGTATATTTCAAATCATAACATATTTGAAAATGGTACAATTTTATTAATCTGAATAATTCATCTTTGATTACGATATTTGTAATAGCCCAAACTTTTATCAATGGAATTTCTCCTTTATTATAGTATTGTATTATAATATAAATCACATTAAATAACTTACAGATAATAATAGAAATAGTATAAATAAAAATTTAATGAAATAATAAATATTTAAATAATTTACGGAACTAATACCATTGGAAGAATAGATTGACCTTAGGAATAGTAATATGACATTTATGAATAGTTAACTGGCCAAATGAATAGTAACATCACCCATGAAAGTATAAATAAAATTTATACATCTTATAAATTAATGTCTGGTATAATCATATGATATTCTATATAAATAAATGATTGAATAATTATTAGTAATTTGTGGGAATTGTTGTAAGTCGTAAATCTTTAATGAAAATTTTATGATTAATTTATAATTTTAAAATAAAATGTATTTATAAATTAATATTTTGATGTCATTTGATATTAAGATAATTTTATGAGACCTTATGTAATTTTTTAATGTGTTATAAAACAAGTGATAATTTAAAAATATATATTTTTCAAGTAGGTGTTGATTTCAATTGAATATTAAATTACACATATTAAGAAACATATTTTCATAAAATGGTTTTAATTCCTGTATTCTATATGCTGAAACAAAAATTGGTGAAAATTTGGGATTTTTTCTAAAATTCATGTATTTTTTGCGAATTGTGTTATATGATATCTTGAAAAAATTTCTAAATACATGAATTAATGAGTCATCCATAATGAAAGGATGATATAAGAAAAAATCAAAACACTATTTCATTAACTTAAAATATTTTTTCACCAGTCTCAAAGGATTTATAGTCTTGATCCAAATTAATAAACTAAAGAATATAATAATGACAAAACACCCCTATCCTCCACTATAAATACCACCCTCACCCACACTTCTCCTCGCTCCTCTCAAGATTTTATCCATCCCTAAATTCATCCAAATACTCTTCACTAGTCCCTACTCCATATTATGATCTCTTGGTCTCACCAAAAGACCATGTCTATGATCCTTGTGGAGGATCTCAATACATGAATCCAAAATGTAAATCCACTGTCTTTTTCTTTTAATTTTATTTTAAATTCATTTATTTTCTTATCTTATCCTCCCATTATTATAACCAAATGGAATGATGAATCCATTATTATTTATATAATATAAGTCTATAATGTTAATAGAAGATCAGCCACTAATCATCTCCCTCTCCCTCTTTTTTAAATGAAATCGTCACTCATGACGTGTTAATTTACAAACATTATGGGTGATGCACTTTCATTTTTCTTAAACTCTATAATGATTTAAATAAAAGAATTTAGTGGTTTGAAATATATTTTAATGTGTATTTAAAACCATCTTTATGTTTTTTAACTATCTTATATTCATAATACTAAATGATAAAAAACAGTTTCATTGTGATAAAAAATCCACTAAAATTAACCTAAAATGATAATCATTAATGATTATCTAATGATTCATCATCATGGTATATAACCAAATAATTTTTAACATCATTTATATTTATTGAATATAATTAATTACATTTAATAACAATTCTTGATATTTATCTCCATTTTACATGAACTCTCATTCATGTATACAATTGAATCAATCATGAAAACAAGCACAACAAACACTCACGAACGATGGGATTAAACTCTATAACTCATATAAAATGACATAAATGAATATAATAATTCAATAATGAATCAAATTCAGGTATAAAATGTTTATTAATTATTAATTGATGGATTCAATGTGATTACATAACAAATTAAAGCATAGAAAATAATTCATACAAAAGGTACGGTGAAATATCAAACCTAACTCCCTTTCTTTGTGGTTTCCAACTTTCACCCAATTATTATATTGGATGATCCTTAAATATCATTTCATCATAATTATCATATGATTTATATAATATAATGTTTTTCTACTTGAGTTTATAAAAAATAAAATGTTTTCAAAAATAAATCTTCATTCAAAAAACACACCTTTTACTTCTCGATATTGTTTCATCTTCAGTCAATGTTGAGGATTCTTATATCAAGAACGTTATTCCATCCTTTATTTGGTAACCCAAATATTATTAATGTATTCATATTAAATTAAAATAATTCCTTTACAAGGGTTAAATTATTTCCAATATTGATATATGTCTTATATGTCATTCTTGATAATGTAAATTTTATGATGTGACAGGTGCAACCGGAATTATATAATTCAATTAAAATGTTATGATTTGACGGGTGAGACCGGAATTATAAATCCCTCAAATTCAATGGGTGATGTCATGTATCTCATGAAAAAATTTAATTATTTTCTTAAAATTTTCTTTCTTTTTTCACAACTATGTCTCATCATTGACCACTAAGACACAATGTTTAATTTTTATACATTCCCACATTCTAGTCAATTTCATAATGCTTACTCTAAGGATTAGGATATTTATGGTATGATTATTATAACCCCATATTAAATTTATTCATTCCTTTATCATTCCTCTTAGTGGAATTTTATTTCAACACTCTGGATGTATATGCTTAGGTGATTAAATTTTCTTAGGAGAACACGAGTGCCAACAAGAAGCTAGAGAAGAAGGAATTAATTAATTTTTTTGGTTTTATTGGGTGAATGTTATGTGTGGTCCTAGTTTTACCAATATAAGAAAACTTTTTCATCTTGGTTTTGTATCACTTTTATGGTATTATATTTAATAAGATGAAATATTTTATTTAATAAAAAAGGAGGGTCATCATAGTTGGTATTAGATAATAGTTTAGTTAATTTGGGAATTACGATTTGAGAACCTTATTGAAAACCCTTAGTATGAGAATATGTATATGTAATCACAAAATAATCAATGCTAAATATATGTATCCCAAAATACATGTGTTTATAATTAATTGAATAAAATAATAAATTATTTATTCAGGACATTTTAATTAATGTTTTGTTCTATCATTTTCTATTTTATAAAATGGTGGGAGCAAGGAGAAACCATGCCATCAACCCATGAAAGGGACAATTTAGTGATTCCTTAAACAACATCCCCCATTCTATGAGAGGTGGAGTTCAAAATTTCATGGTGATTATTACCCAAAACTCTCAGGTTATGAATAATAACTTGAATAATGTGGAAAATCCACCTTCACCTGAGCGGGACCGACTAGCTATCGAGTGTTTTATACAGGAAATACCGCCGACATTTAATGGATCTTATAATCCACTAGTTAAAGAACAATGGATTAACACAATAGTGATTATTGTTATGGGATTCATTTTTCTGATATGAAGACTGTGACTCTATATATATTTCATCAAGATATAGAGGCTGACTGATGATGGGAGCTGATTAAGAACACCAATCCACGGGATGAAATTAATGAGAAGTTGTGGGAATACATTAAGAGAATGTATGTTGATAATTATTTCAGTCAAACTCTTCGAACAATGATGAAGATATAATAATAGATCTAAGGTAAGAAGAAAGATAATTAGTCATCACCATTGAAGAAAATTTCAGAAGTCATTAAAGGTATGTTTCATGTTTATTTATCATCAATGATATTAAAATTTATAGATTCTTTGTTTTATTGAAACTTCACCTATGAAAGGCTCTTCCATTTTGAGACATTGTGAGTTATGATGATGTTTTCCGAAGTGCTATGAAAGTGGATACCTAGTTTAGAGAATGTCCCAATGATACTGGTGGTATGAATCTAAAGATAGGGTTTCATTCTAGAGCATCTAATGACAATGGTGGAAAGAAAAATCAACCACCCAAATGAAAAAAATATTTGAATAAGCATCATGGGAATTTTCTCAAATGGATGAGTAAATTATTCAAGTGTGGGATAGAAGGCCACCAATCTCACCACCATCAAAAAGACAAGAGGAAGAAGGATAATGCAATGGAGGAAAGAAGAGAACCACCCATGGTACACCACTATACTTATATGGTGAAATGGAAAAATACAAGATACTGAACTAAACCTCAAGTCCACAAGGATGATATCTGTCAGTAGCCACCATTTCAAAAGGATAAAGGGAAGGCTTATCCCATAACTACAATAATGTTGAGCTAGAAAATGATGGCGTATAAGGTACACTTATTTTTCATTGAATAATTATGTAATTCTTATTTGATTTTGGTTCTACGTATTCATTTATATATTTAAAGTATTTTATAACTATTAAATCAAATCCCCAAAACCATGTAGTAGAGTTTTCTGTAAAAACACTTAGTGGAGAAATAATTGCAACCCATGTGTTGGAATATTCTAATGCTGATATCTGTAGAAATATTCTCTTATTGAATATTGTGATACTTCCCTTTGTAGAAGTTGACACTATAAAGGGAATGTATTGGCTCTCATTATATTGAGCACATAAAAAACACCGGTAAAAGGAAATATCATTTCATATTATGAACCATCCTATGAACCTCTATAAATTAATATACAATCCTGAATATCCATTGAAAAAACCCTCAATTGTGTGGGTGTTGATTCCCTCTAAAGAAGTATGCCTTGCTCAAATGGTTGACTCAAAGTAAAGTATTAACTTTGGTGAAATGGAAATTTTGATGTAATATAATGATGTATTTCCAATTGATTTATCCAAAATTCCCCCAGATCATGAGGTATAATTATCAATAGAACTCATACCTAGAGCTAATATTATCTAAAAATGTCCATATATGATGGATCCTATCGAAGAGGAGGAGTTAATGTGCTAGATTATGTATTATTTGTACATAGTGTTTATACACCATATTGCATCACCTTGGTATGAATTTGTGATCTTTTTCAAGAATAAATATAGATCAATGTGCTTGTGTAACAATTATCATGTACTCAACATTATCACCATAAATAACATGTATCTTGTTCCATGGATTTTATAATTTTTTGATTAGTTATGATGATCTTAGTACTTCTCCATGGTGGATATTCATTCTAGATATCATCATCTAAAGGTTAAGAATGAAGATATTCAGAATATTTATCTTTGTACATGTTATCGAGACTATGACTTTCTAATGACACCCTTATAACTTAATAATTCTCCTAAAATCATCATAGACATGATGAATAGTTTCCTTATAAATTACCTCGATAACAATGTTGTAGTGTTATTGATGAAATTCCCATCTACTGCAAGAGAAAGGAGGAAACTCAACAACATATATGGCTTTAGATAGAAAAATTTATGAAGGATAAGTTGCACACCATGTTCTAAAATTGTGACTTCTGGATGTATAATGTCAGATTCTTGGGACATGTGACCAAAAGTGATGGAATTTCTATGGATCCATCAAAAAAGGAAATAGGGAAAGGCTTAGACCCTCTAGTTTCACAAATGTTTTAGATATATTAGATTATAATGGTAATACCGACATTGTGATATAAATTTTTCTTGGTTCAATAGCTCTATAACTATGTTAATGTTGAATGGGGTAAAGTAGTTATGGATGGAAAAATGTGAGGAATGCTTCAAGGAGATAAAGGGATAGTTGATCACCACACCAATACTCACATTAAAGAAGAGTGGAGAATGTTTTTTGATATACAATTAGGATTCAATTAATGGATTGGGTTACATACTCCTAAAAAATTATAATGTGATATTATATTCCTCACGACAGTTGAATATCCATGAGTAGAATTACCCGATACATGATCTAGAGCTAGATTCTGTGATTTTTTCCATGAAAATCGTGCGGAACTACCTATATGGTGAGAATTGTGACATATATACCGATCTTAAGACACTAAATTATATATTCACAAAAAACTATATCAATATTTGGTAAAAGATATACTTATATCTAATCAAGGATTATGATTTCTATATCCACTACCATCATGGAAAGGAAAACAAGGTTGATGATTCACTTAGCCTAAATGAAACTATTAGTCTCTCCATGATGTGGATTATTAAATCCCCCATATTCGTGGATATTTAATGGATGGATTTTTAAATCATAAATGAAGGTAATAAATCATACATCCCCAATTATTTCCCAGCTGTCTATCCAAAAAGAGATTAATGCGGCATAAAGGGGTGATTCATAGTAACAAAAGGATGTGAATGCAATAAATGGAGGAAAGATTCAACAGTTATATATCAATGATGATGGTTTCATTATTTTAAAGGAGGCTTTGTATGCCTTCATTACCTATGATAAATATGTCTCTATTTGATAATGCCCTTATATTAGCATTATCTATCCATCCTAGTAGCACCATGATGTATCATGATCTCTGAGAAAACTTCTGGTGTGATAACATGAAGAAGGATATTTCAAAATATATCTTAATGGGTTTAATATTTAATAAAGATAAATCATTGTGAAAAAATTATAAATGTATCATATGAACATTGCCTACACACTTGTGAAAATGAGCGAATTTCATTGTGGCCTTTATCACTGGTCTCCTAAAAACATCTAAAAGAAATAATGTGATATGTGTTGTTGTGGACAGACTCACCGATACTGCCAACTTTAACATTATTCTGAAAAATCACTCACTTTAGAAACATGAAAAGATATATGTGAAAGATTTGGGGATACATCATGGGGTTACACGCATGATTTTCTCTAACCTTGATCTCATTTTCACATTGAAATTCTATTCGAGTAATCAATATTCCTTGAGTAATATATTAAATTTCAATAGGGACTATCACCCACAAACTAATAGAAAACCTAAAAAGACTATTATGATGCTTGATGATATTCTTATAACATACTCCTTACAATTTAATGGTTCCTGGTATGAAGATCTAGCATTGGATTAGCTCTCATACAATAATATTTTCCACACTAGTATTCAGATGGATCCATATAATGCTCTGTATGGAAAGAAATGTATAACTCAAACAATTAGGATGATGTTAGCGAAACAAAGATACATGGACCTGAAATTTTGAAAGAGATGATAGGGAAGATTCAATTCATCAAGAAACATATAAAGTATTATCAATGTTAGAAAAATAGTTATGCTGACAATCGTCATAGGGACATGGAGTTTGAAATTGGAGATATTGTCTTCCTTATAATATCACCATGGAACTGGGTCATGTGATTTTGAAATAAACGGAAGCTAACCCCAAGGTACATTGTCCCATTTGAGATCCTTGATCACATAGGATCCATGGCGTATTAGATTGCACTTCTACTGAATATGATTAAATTTCATGATGTGTTCCATGTATCACTCATAACGATGTACATACCATATCCCTCACATGCACTATACTCATAGGTGCTACAAATGGAACATGATCTCTATTATGAGGAGTAGCGAGTAATTATTCTGTACTGGAGAGATAAGGTTCTTCTCAATAAGACCAACCACCTTGTCAAAATGTTTTGGAGGAACTATAAGTATGAAAGAGAAAATTGGGAACTCGAGGTGGTGGGGAAGGAGATGTACCCTCAAATATTTATGTAAAACAAAATTATGAGGGTGATTTCTCTAAAGGGGAAGAATATAAGAACTCAAACATATATAAATTGAGTTTCTCCTTACTTATAGTAATATTCTAAAGTATAAATCCCATAAAATCACTTAGATCCCATAAAAAATTTATGAATGAATAATAAAGGAAATATGAAGTATTTTTAGAAGTTATGGAACCAATACCAATGAAATATTAACTTTACAATAGGAATAGTAATATGAACCTTATGAAGAATAATGTTGAAATATAAATAGTAACATCACCCAGGAAAGAATAAATAAAATTTTGGCATCATATAAATGAATGTACGGTATAATCATATAATAGTATATGTAAATAAATGTTTTAAATATAATAAATATGTTTTGGAATTTTTGTAAGTCATAAATATGTATTTCAAATTTTTTGATTAATTAAATCATTTGAATGAAAAGTTATTTTCATAAAATGTAATCATAAATTAATATTTTGATGTTTTATGATTTTAATATAATTTCATGATAACATAAGTATTTTTATTGTCTTATAAAATGAGTTATATTTTTAAAATATCTATTTTCCAAGTAAGTGTTGATTTTAATTAAAAATAAAATTACACATATTTAGAAATTTATTTTTAAAAAATGGAGTACTTTTTTTGATTCTACACATTAAAAAATGCTGTATTATATTTTTGGTATTTATCTAAAATACCTGAATTTTTTGAGAATAGTGGTATACAATAATTTACAAAATATGAAAAATACATGAATTATTGATTCATATGTTATATAAGACAGATATAAGAACAAAATATAGAACACTCCATCCTTTTTTAATATATTTAGTAACATGGATCAAACTATTCATTGTTTTTATCCAAAATAATATACTAATGAATATAATAATGAGAAACAAGTCATCTCCCACACTATGAATACCTCCCCTCTCACATCTTCTCATCATACCTTTAAAGCTTTATTACATGACTAAATTATACCCAATACTCTCCCATATTCCCTCCCCAATATCCATGAGCTCTTGGTATCATCAAAAGGACAATCCGAGGTGCATTGAGGAGGATCTAAAGAATAGAATTAAAGGGCTAAATCCTCTCACTTTTTCTTTTAATCTCATTTCATTTACTATTATTTTCCCCTCTTCCATAACATCCTCATATAAAAATGGAAATAAAAACTCCATTATGTTTGATATACTTGAATTATATCATGATAATGGAATATATATCATAAAAAATTTCTCCATCCCTCTTTTTTAAAATGAAATTGTTTCCTATGATGTATAAATTTACAAAAAACTTGGGTGATACACATAAATTTTCTTTAAAATACTTCATGGGAATAAATAATAACATTAAATTGTTTAAGGATGACTGTACTGTGTTTTATACTACCATATTTAGGTTTTATGTCTAACTTATATTCATAATACTAAATGATAAAACAAGACATGTTTGTTGTGTTCAAAAACCTGACAAAATTAACAAAACTGAAAATCATTAAATTTTAAATAATGATTCAACCTCATGTTATATAACTAAAGTCATAATAAGATTATTTAAAATTATGTAATAATATTAATAACATAAAATAACAAATTTGGATATTTTATCACAATTTACCCCAATTCCCATTTATATATACAAAACATTTGATCATGGAAACTAAGAAAACAAACACTCCAGAAAAATGGGATAAAACTATATAACACAAATTAAAAGAAAATAAATCTACTTAATAAATCCATAATTAAAAAAATCTTTTATTAAAGGTTCCTTGATTATTATTTAGTGATTAAAATTTGATTATAGAGGATATTAAAATAAAGAAATCATTTTGACAAAAGGTAAGGGGAATTCTCGAACCCAGCCCTATTTCATTGGGTTTTCCCTCTTTCACCCCATTTTTAGTATGTATGATTCTAAAATATCATTTCATTATCATTGAATTACCTTTTATAGGATATAAATGTCTTCTACATGTTTTTATGAAAAAAAATGTTTTCCAAAATTACTTTTCTTTCAAAAAACACACCTTTTACTTGTAGGGAGTGTTTCTTCTTCACTAAAGGTGGAAGATTATTATATCAAGTATATTTTTACCTATTTTATTTTGGAACCCAAATATTATGAATTTATTCTTATGAAATTAATCCCATTCCTTTACATTTATTATTTTATCATTAATATTGATATATGTTCTATGTGGCATGCATAATAATGTAAATGTTATGATGTGACGGGTGTGCCCGAAATTATGTAGTGCTCCATCAAATTGAGAGATTCCATGTATCTCATTAGAGAAGTGAAATATGTATGAAAATGATTCTATATTTTTAAAAACATTTTGTGGTTGTTTACAACTAATACATGATGTTTAATTTTTATGAATTTTTACATTCCAAGCATTTTCTTAATTCTTATTCTCTTGATTATGACGATGAAGTTTTGATTATTTTCACCCCATGTTATATTGCTTGATTTTATTATTTCTCCTCTTAGTGGGATTTTAGCTCACTCCTTTTTGATATATATCCTCATATGATTACTTGTTCTAATTACAACACGATGGTTAATATGAAGCATGATAATAAAGAATTATATAAATTTATATGTGTTGTTTTCTTAAAGTTATATATGGTCTTATATTCCAAATATACACAACTATTTGATATTAGTTGTATAAATATATTATGTTTTAAACCTTAAAATTATGTAATAAGTTAAGTATAAAAATTTAGGGCCACTATAATATTTCAAATATTAAATTTCTATAGACTTTTACGATAAAGTCATAATTTTTCTATATACTGTTATATAATCATAAACATCAAGATTACGATATTATTTTAATCACACCTAAATTCCATGTCCTGTAAATGTTTAAATACAAAATTGGATTTGATAATATTATTAGGTTAAATAAATTTTAACTAAATTCTTTTAATATTAAAAAATAAGATTTTTTATACATAAAATTAACCCCCACCCTCTTGTATTTAGCCACATATAAAATAAATTAAAATCCAAAATATTCATCATGGGATTCGTTAGTTATTAGTTTTTAATGATCCAGCCCATTAAATGGATTTATTTTAAATCCTTGTAATGTTAATCTAAACCACCATAGTTTATATCCTCATTAAAAGAAATTTCCAAACAATTAAGATCGTGTTATAAGGTCTTACATGGTGCCTTTTAATGTCATACATCAAAGACCAAGTGAATTTCATTTTCGGTTCATCCATCTAGGTTATAATATATGTATTTTAATTTTACAATGAATGCATTACTATGTTGATGGTTCCTAAAATATTTTGGTGAAGGACATAGACATAACTTGTACGTTGGGTTCATCATGTTAGTAACAAAATATGGATGAAAAACATAATCTGCAATAGAATATATTGAGGATATGTTATTCATTGGGACAATACCCCAATAAAGTATATGGTTTGGGTTTTCCCATGAAATATTGTTGGAGTAAATGATGTTATGGATTTTTTGTTTATATAATTATAGTAAGACAATGCTTCCTGATCAATCATATTTGATAGTCGATGTAGTTCATATAATAAAATGTATTCTCATTAAATGAGAACATATAAAAAACACAACATCATTTAATATGGAAATTATCTTCTAATTTTATGTCATGTTTCAAGGATTTATATGTCATGAAATTGATGAAATCAACTGGTTATATGGGGATTATTCATTAGGTATGTTTGATATATGCACATGTTTCAACCTAGTTTTAGTATAATAGTTGAGGGTAAATCATTTTTAAATTTTTCATAAAATAGTACGTATTTAATATATTTATAAAATGATTTTACACATTATTGTATGGATTAGGTAGTGAATGAATAAATTTCAAGGTTTAAATACATATGTGGAGGGACAATCACATAGGACATGATGACACCACAAACAAAGTAATAGTGGTTGAGGAGTGCGATATCTCACTATAACATCTAGGGTGTGTTATAGAGAATATTTTTGTATTAATAATTTTTTACTATCCAAAAATAAAATTTAGATATTGTATTAACTCCATTAATGAGAATAATAGAGGCATCCTCATAGATGGTACCATGTGAAGGAGGCCTACAAACATTTGTCACAGTATTTAACTCATATAAGAGAATTTTAGATGGATCCACCGAGATATATCCTCATTAAGGAGACTTTTATATACACCACTGAAAAGATGCATAACATATTATTTTAATGGATGACCCATTCACAATTGACACCTCACATAGGTCCGTAATGGAGAATGTCTATTATGGAAATGGATGGTTAATTTCCTTTGAAATATTTCTCATTTTTCTTCAAAATGGGTATGTATCTATAATATCTATAATATCCCTCCTCATTCTTTTAAAAAAATTAAATCCTATTTCCAAAATCTCTTTTTCAATATCTATATCTGTGTATTGATAACTTATAAAAGAAATAAATTGTTGCATAATACATAGTTGATAATTTAATAACTAGGAGGGCATATAGGGTTTAAGTAGCCATGTGGGAGACGTATTCTTTTAAGCCAGACCATGAGTGAATAGTATAGTTTTAACTCATTCATTAATTGGACTCTTTCATTGGACTAATTATTATGCGATTAAGGTATCTATTTTGGAATGTATGTATATCGTGAATGTGAAAAAATATTAATCATTTTCCCACTATAGTCATTTTTAGTTGAAATTGATATATTATTGTGAATAAATTTCTTCACGACGACTTCGATCATGTTATTATCTATACATGTTTCATATATTATACATTTTTTAAAATTTATACTATTATTTTAAATTTTCAAATATCCATTTATATTTTCTCTACATCAACAGTTTTAGTAGTTTTACCATGACTTTTAGAAGGGAAATGGTGTATTTTAGGATATATACACAACATATAACCATCCAGGCATATGATAATGGGAAAAATATTTCGGGTGGAATATTTGTGTATGATACATGGAGATGGTATTGGGATATGGTGTGTGAACAAAGATCTATTTCATATAGATTATCAAAATAAAAAATAAATATGGTCACATTTTGAAATTTCAAAATGGGAATATAAATTACTTATTTAAATAGTGACTTTGAAAATTATAATGAATTGATCAAGTTAGGGGTTTATTTAACACATGGGGGGTGGATCAAACATATCTATGTCCCTAGGTGGGTGAATATTTAATCATTCTCTTACAATTACTTCAATATAAAATATATTCTATTTATTTATGTTGTTGTTATTATAAATATTACCTATCTATGAGGATGATGTTTATATTGACGTTTTCCACTAGTAATAACATTACTGAAATTATTATTATTGTTACTTGAATAATTATTTATATTATTATTATTATATTACTATTTCTATTAGAAAAATTATTATCAATGGGGTCCATGTTATTTGATCAGCTTCACCTTCCAATGTAATAACCTAGAGAGGTATTGGGTGTTCAACAACTGATTCAATGTGTTTTAACAACAATATTATTCTCATGGGTTAAATGACACACTAAAGAGACAATTCATGCACGCAACGATTTTTATGGCCATTATTTTCGGGACTCTAGCTCAAAAAGCTCACTCAATGGTGTAATATTGTTAACATCCCAAGATCTTATACTTGTGTGGGTGGTGTCCGGTGGAGACATTTCTTGTTTGTGTGTTGTTGATGCATATAGGTTTAGATTAATTTATAGAACATGTAGATTTGGGATGTTTAAAATGTGGAAAGAGAACAGACACTCAATAGAGGAGTACATTTTCTATCATCATAGACTATTGGTGAACTCTATTGGCATGATCTTCATACCAAGGGAAAAATAAATTTATCATTGTAGTAAAAATTATAAAATTTAGGAATTAATCATGGGACTTCATGTAATGAACATACCCTTATCACACCTCAATCTACGCCCTTAAAACAATTTGAAAAAAAGCACATAGGGTGTTCTAATCCCTTGTGGATGGTGACTAGTAACTATGAATAAAGGACCAATTTCATGGAAAAAAATATAACCTTAATAAATGATACTAACAAGTCATGAATTTACCAAATGGAAAATTTTACAATAAAATATTACATAAACAAAATAAAAGAACATTAACGACATATAGTGGTCTAAAAGATCCATCAAAATATATATAACCTATAAAATAACTATTACACCAAAATATTGAAAACATCTCTATATATTATGAATCAAACATTCATCCATTTCACCACTAGAAACCCATGCATACATAACCATTCTATGAAACCCACTGCCTCACTACATTTCCTTTCCTTTTCTCACATCATATATAAAACAAGGTCTCCACACACCTTACGATGTACAATGATTGAGAAATAAAATACCAGGAGGATCACACAATTTTTTCTGTAAATAATTCATATTTGATAAATCCTATTATTCTAAAATTTAATAAAAACAAAGAATGAATATTAATTTCAGAATTTATATCAATATATAAAAAACACCCCCTTTTACAATATATGAAACAATGTAATATATGATGATTTATAAGAACATTATTTATCAATTTTAATTTTATCAATAAATTCAAAAATATCCATATTACAACTGTTCCCAATAGACATACCCCTTTGATAACATAGGGTATATGATCACAAGGATTCTCATATGGTGATCAATCATGACTAGTTCACACTAAAATTTACCCTAACACACTCACTAATGGAATAGAGATATAACCAAGTCTATGACTCCCCACAATTATTTCTTGTAAACCAATCCCAAATATTCCATTCAAAGGTCTAGATGAATACTCAGATGTGTGATTACACCAAAAATATAATGAAATGGATTGATACCAAATTCCCAACTATGTATCTAAGACTTCCCTGGGTTGTGCATCATAAAAATTATTCTACGGGTATTATAACAATTAAATAAAAAAATTTATAACACTTCTCTCTTCATATAAACTATTATTTTATAAAAAAATCTCAAAAACTAACCTATGGTTCATTAAAATCGTCATTTCATTATCACTTTTCAATGTGAAAACCATTTAACATTAAAAACCATTAAACATGCATTTTCCAACATAGTGGTCTATACAATAACCATTTATAAAACAGGTTTCCAAAACCAATGAGAAAATTAAATTCTTTAAATAAGGACATTATATGAAACTACATATGTCAACACGTTGTTAAAAATATGAGAACAAGGTATTCATGCCTTCGGAGGAAATGGATCAAAATATAAGTCAAGAGGGTTCCCTAAACATAAAATCAATATGTTTGAAATTCGATTTTGTGGAATTAATAATGGTGGAGATGAAAGGAGATCACATGTCTCATTGAACTAGATATTCACCCATAGAAACAAATTGTCTTCCTAAAAACCAATAACATAATAGATATATGAGAAACAAGGAAAAATTAGATGGTTTTTATATCAAAAATATTCATCATATATCCACATACGATATAATAGAAGAAGTAACAGAATATGAAAATAGATAAAAACATCAGCCACTAGAATAAAATGGAATAATATTTGTTTACAATTCTAATTTGAGATGATCATGGGAGTCATAAATTACAAAGTGAAATATCTCTAAGAGAGCATGTAAAATTATGTTTAGTGGATATGGATTACAAAGTGAAATGAGTTCATTAGTGGATGGAAAATATGTTACTACAATAACTAGCTTGGGATAGAACAATGGTACCGATTACCTGGTGGGGGCTCACATTCTAGCCGGTAGCTATAGAAAAATGATGTAGCATTTTCCCTTCCCAATGAATGGCTAGTGTACTTCCACTATCTAGCTGGTGGCCTTCTATTGCTACCACCAATACTATGATTCCATGAAATTCTTTCGATCCACCTCCTCCAACACTCAAACATAAATTTATCACTTTAAAACCCAAATGGGATATGTACCTCGACCATCATGTGATAATTCTCCCCAACATTGGACGTTATTTCAAAATAATGTAAAGTAGAAATGGGATTATAACAAAAAGGAATGAACCCAAAACTCCATCATAGTGTGCTAATGATGTAAATTATATATGAATATTAACGATTTTTTTATAACACATCAACCAAAAATATTAATTTCCTTCGCATAGACTTCATCTTGGAGTAAGGAATATACGTTCGATCATCGATCACCATCAAATCCTACTCCAAAATAATTTCTTCTTAATTTATGTCATGTGACCGATCTATATGATACGTCATAATCTCATATATGTCAAAAAATCATGAATGATAGTTATATGAGGTGGAAATTCCATGATAAAATCCACCTTTTGAATCTAAACAATGATCATAAATTGTTCAATATATCTCAAAAAACATTTTCTTCTTTTGAATAGGATGGTGACCTATGAGATGATGTAATTATAATAAAAAATGGATACCAAAATAATAATCCAATTAATGATACTGAATACGATTAAAATATTTTGAAAAAAATCTAATTTACCTAGAATAATTAATGTAGAAGAAGAATCTTTATCGAAGATTCATAAAAAATATTATGTCCCATAAGTGACGCATCACCAACCTCAAACAAAAAATATGGTGAGTTACCTTGGTTCCAATAAAATACATTCAATAAAAACTCAAAATACCTATGAATGATATTCCATGATCCTCTAAAATCTATGACATGATTCTAGCCAATATCCTCCAAAATATAATTACAATACTCCATTTTTTCATCTAATAGAAGATCAAAATGATTACTCAAATAGACCTGAGTCAACATCACCTCATGAAAACCCATCAAACCCCCATAAGGAATCCTTGGATCTCTATTTAGGATGATATTATATAGAACCAGTATAACCTCATGAATTCCTATACGTAAAACATCACAATATCCTCAACAATATTGGTGTCCAAAATCAGATCAAACCGATCCATTTTATTCAACTAATCAGTCACCATCGAAAAGGAAATATTCTCTTAGTGAGTCCTCGGTAATACATTAATGAAATTCATTGGAACTATTCCCATTCTCACACCATCCCCAGATGATTTCGAATCAATCCAAAAGGATTTGGGTAGTCAAATATAATTTTTTGTTAGGAATATCAATGAGAATCAAAATCTTCTATGTCATTCATCATAACCTACCACCAAATATGACATATCATGTAATTATAAATATTCATAGTATCATTTTAAATGATTCATGTAGAAATATTAAAATCATATAAAATATAAATTCTTATGAATATGGGGATTAAAAACTGATCTCTGATGAAATGAATATAATTATAAGGCACTAGAGACACGTTAATGGTCTTCCAATCAATTATAGTGTATATAATTCCATTTAACTCGTCATTTTGATGTATTATATTATGGAATGATTCAAGCAGATATCATGGAATGAACACATTGGTCTTTATTATTCTCATGCCATCCTCCCTTGCATCATAGTACAACTGAGAAAAGATAAATTTAAATTCCACTCCTCATTTGACTACAATATGTGATGAGAGTGAAAATTTACAGGTACAAGAATTAGAAACAACATTCACCTTCCAAGGGGTGTTTGTGATTTTAATGTTTAATGTGTGGAGTTACCCCACCCTTAACCTTTTCCTGATGCATAGAACATTCGGAGAGAAGATATAAATAAAAAAATTATTCTCCAAATAGATAATGAAGCAGTCCATAAAAATGTAATGTATCTTACACATAATTTAAGAAATGAATTCTTCAAGTACCAATTTATGATTAGGACAAGTATTCTTCTTTGGATGAAGCTGGTAGGAGAAATAAAAAACATTATGATCACCCTACATAAGCACACATCCAAGACCCCCACCTATAGCCTCACATGATATCTATAGTGGTCCTAACAAATCAAGAACCTGATCATTGGGTTATATGACTCATTATCTCTAAGATGAGCATTACCTAACCAATGATTTATTTTTGAAAAAAAAAATATCGATTAAAAAAAATTATCAATTTGAGGGAAAATAAATTTATTCCCAATCGTTACATATTTATCTGATAATCAATAGAGATTTTAAGGGATCCATTATACATCTCATAAAATATATTAACTTATTCATATGTAAATACACTTTGATGGTTGAAACCATTCTCCAATAGATCATCCATCCAAATCATGAGCTTCATTAATTCAATTGGTTCCATTTGATAATAATTATTTGATATTGGTTGAGTACTATGATATATATTGATAAAAAACACATAAAACATTCTAGAGGAAAACCAATGATGTAATTTTGGAAAACATTGGTAATGTTTTAAAACACAAAATAAAGATGTTAACAAGAAGATAAAACCCTGATATCAACCTCAAATGTAGATACATAAATCCACAACACTCGAAGAGAAGTTCATGTAGGACTAGAACTCAGATAAAACTCTCCCTAAAACACCTAGGTGGTCTCATAAAGAAATAATAATGTCACACTCTAATGGTAACATTTAATCTTATCCCAATGAGAAACCAACACTTATATCTCTAATGTATTTTCAAGTATATCAAATCATGAAGAATGAAGTACTAGACCAACTATTCATTAGATATAAATTAATCACATGAAGCACAAAAAAGTATTCTCCTTTTTTCCAACCTGGAATCATTATCTCCATAATATATGAAATGAGTTCTGTGGGGAGTTTAAATTGATCCATTAAATGACATATATAAAAGAGTTAGTAGCACCTATGTCAAATAGATAATCCAATAAAAAACATTTGATAAATATGTTACATCTATAAATATTATGTATAACTTTGACTCACACTAGATACTCATAAACAATGTAAATATGCCTCTCCCTATAGGTATGTGTCTAGATATGAGGGGGTTTGGAAGCATTTAAATAAGTTGTATTTCCCATTAAGGCTGATGAACTCGATCCACAATGAAAGGAATATAGTTCCAGATATAACCTTGAATTATTAGCACTATGTCCACATAATCTATATACCCTAAGAGGTGAAGAGAAATAATTCTTAGTGTCACCATTTTTACAACACTAGTATCATGTCAATGTAATTCTTATTTTTAGTAATTATTGTGTATAGGGAAATCACTATTTGGAAGTACTACCTCCACTACCTCAATGGGTCTCATTCTATTTCATATTCTTCCCTTGAAATCCATTGAATATAATACTATATAGAGAAAAATAACAAACATGACATGACTTGTATACTGGTTCAAACACCCTACCATTTTCTTTACATTCACATCATCATAAGAAGTCATCTTTATCATGAGTAATTATGATTTATTGACTGGTTTCAATCACTTATAGAACATTTGAGCCTTCATATTTTTATTTGTTATAACCCCTAGAGAAAAATGAACTATCTTTAAAATGAAACTGGAAAATTTTAAAATTGAGAATTCACCCTACTAAATATAATTGAAATCATTATACTATTCAATAGAATGTGGTTCCATAAATAATTTCATATTGAATTTGAATTCTATGTACTTCCACTTTATGAACTTTGTTCAATTTTCCTAAACCATTTTATGACACGTCCTTTTACTATGACCATGAATATTAAATGGATCACATTTATTCATTATATACTTTCTTGTCTCTATAAAGTTAAATATTTTCTCATTGTTATCCCTTAAATCTACCACATCATAAGGATCATTCATGTTGATAATTAATTTTTTATTCCTATGGATGAACTCCTAAGAATGATATTTATATTCACAATCCCTCAGTGGAAAATATTTAACTGCAGTCTGATCAAGTGTCACATTTTGTTCCACTTCACGAACATCACATAATATAACCTCAACAGGGATTTGAACTGTCAAAGGTTTATCATGATGATAAATCCCGCAACTCCCTACTAAAAAACTGAAGGAAATCATCAATGATTCATGATTAAATATATGAAATAAAAATAGAGATAATTGGATTGGAAAATGTCATTTTTTATCAAGATAAAATAAATATAGAACTAATATTTAATCTAAACTCAACACATGATACATATATCCCAACACCCAATAGTTGCTCATGGATCTTCATGATGATAGTTGTCTATGATATCATAGGCATATTACCCTTATATCTTTGATAATCATATCTCCTCTATACTAAACCTCTTAAGAAAAAAAATAGATCAAAAACTTATTATTATTCCAAATATTTAACAACCAAACCCAGATTTCAATCAAATTTGGCACCCAACCCAAATCATGACAATGCCCAATTGGAAATCCTGATCCCTATGGGCTGGTGACAAAAAAATGACCATAAAGGAAAAACATTGGGGTTTATTATATTGAAACATGAAAGAAAATAATTAAAAATTAATTATTGTGCAATATGGGAAAGAGGAAAATAAAATGGTCTGTAAATATATTCAAATAGTGAGAGTGATACATCAGGGTTTAAAAAATACAAAAAAATATACATTGACTAGAAATAAAACACAATTTACTCAATAATAATGAAAAATGATCCATGTGATACGTGAAAAGAATTCCACCATATTACCAGTAGACACCCTTGCCAATATATCTACACACAAAAATCCACAACAATAATTTGGTGAATTTCCCATTCATGTATCAGAAAAACGATGGTATACACACACACACACAAGGTTATGTACAAGGTGGGAATAGAATAATACCAATAGGATCAAACCAAGTGTTCTATATATCATTCAGGTTAGATTAAATAGAATATACTCAGGTTTAATTTATACATGGAATGATAAATTATTTCACAATTTATATCAAAATTATGGAATTTAGTACTATTATCATATACAAAAAAGATTCATATAATCATTTTCAAATAAAAATAAATAATCCATTATCCATTTTTCAAAACATTTGAAAATTTACATATTAAAAACAATCCCAATTCATATACCACTAGTAAAAAATATTCAATAATCAATAGAGACTAGTTTTTGATAAGTGTATCATAAAAATGGCCACCAATGGAGTATAGTAATAACCTGATTCTTTACTCCCCCATATGATGTCAGGTAAACTTGTCAGCAACATACCAGCTAATGGACTAGATGAATTTCATGATCTGTGATTCCCCCCAAAAAATAAATGACATATCCCGATACAAAATATCCACCCATGTACCCAAAGGTACCATGTATTTCACCTGAAAAAAAGGATTCAAATTTACTTATACAAAATCATTATAAAATTCTATAACACTCACCTCAACATCAAAACCATTCATTGAAAACACATTTTAAAAAAATAGTTCTTTGAAATGATTCTTCAGTTACACTCAAGGGGAAATCCATTTTACATCAGAATATATTACACTTGAATTATTCATATCATTTATCAATCATGAACTATTTAAAAAATTCTTTTTGAAACCATTATGTACATGTAATTCAATAAAGAAATAATTTTTTGGAAAACACATACCTAAACAATTGGTTATTAAAATTAGAAGAAATGAACCCTTGACGAAGAAGAATGAAATATCAGGGTAAGACAAGAGGGTCCCTTGATCATCATGTTAAAATATTACAAATTTGATTAAATGAGAAAATAGTTTTTATAGAATTAATGTGATCACATACGTCATTGAACATGAGATCCTAAACATGGGAAAACATGATCTGAGCTCTAGTTACCAAATGCCTAAAAGATCAACGAGAAATATGGAAGGAGGCATCAAATGATTGATAAATATTTTTTTCATATATTTACATACAATCTTAAAGATAAAGGATTGATATATGAATGTGTAATGAGCATACCAATTAGAATACAACTGATTGATAGGGATAATACACCACCTGGATATGGTCAAGGGATCCAATAATGCCAATGATTAGACTCTATAATATACCTAGTAAAAATAGCATTAGGGATGATGGACTATTAAAAAAATGGGGGTTTTAGTGGTTGAAAAATTGGATACATCCCTTACAAATCCGACCCAGAGCGATGCCATCATCCACCTAGAGGAGGCCCACCGGATGATCAATGGCCCCTGTTAATGTGAATTGGAAATAATCCAGCCTATCAGATAGATTATTGGGGGCCATTAGGTTGATAGTGGATGTAGTGGAATTTTTTTGGGACTATTAATCCCATATAATTATTGGTGTCCTTTTTCATCCACCAAAATCCCAATCCACCAAGAGAATCCATCAAGTCATCTCCCCCACCTTCTAAACCCAAAATATAACACAATAAAAAAGTATTTACCTAGAATAATATGTAACCCTTCAATATAATATATTTCATACAATTGGTCTAATAGGTTCCTGAAAATCCTTTAAGTCGGAGCTAATCATGAAGAACTAGGGTGCATGGCATAATATTTATTTTGTTTCTTATTAACCCAGTCAAACTAATATATATATATTATTAATAAGATGATTATTAATTTATATATTACATATAATTATATTACTTCTATAATATTTAGGTGGTTATTGGATTTAGTGATGATGGTTATCTAGATGAATTTGTTATGGTTTTGTGATTTTATTTAGATGTGGAATTTCCTTAAGATTTATGTTTGGGTATTGAGTCTTTATTTACTTAAAAAATACACTATAAATTTTCTCTATCACTGGATTATGATTCATTAAACTGTGATGTAGCTATAACTGAAGAGATAACTTATTCTATATACATGGTTGATAAATGATTCTCTAGTACTATTAATGATTTTCCTAGAGTTGAAATGAAATTATATTTGGTGCATGTTATGGATAAATAATAGGCCAATGTTGAATCTTTTGAGAGTTGAATGCATGTGATATTTCGTTTTCTTCACATATATTAAGGTAAAATCCATGGAATATTGATGAAATAGTGTGTTGAATTTCATCAATATAGGGATATTCTAATTTTTCATCCATTAATATTGTTGGGTTTTCATTCATTTGTGCTTCCCTATGCTATAGCTAAAGAGGAAAGCATATTGGATTGAATCCTTGATCATAGGTCTTGGGATCCATTTGATTCATGAATGGTATTTTGAAATTAACAACCTTAATGTTAAATATTATTTCAATTATGTTTGGGTTAGAAATCATAGGGTAAATTGGATATGTGGAATCTTCAGAAAATATATCACATGGATATATCAATTTGCATCTTGATTACTCTAGATAAAGAGATTATACATGTTCAGTTTGTTCATTATTCTATTGTCCAGATAAAGGCTGATCCTAGAAATGTAATTATTGAATATATTTCTCTTTAAACCCATAATTATTTTATTTATTTTGTAGATGGATATGAAAAATTACTTTTTTTACACTGTAATTTTATTTTTTATGGATATACATATAATTATTTCAGGAACCACCACTATTATCTATGTTATCAAATCTTTTAAAATGAGAGGGGTAATGTAATATTTTTGAGTAGAAGAATATCATGAATGGTATATATAATTTTTTGGGTCCAATCATCTTTTTTGTGATAAAAATAGTAAAGGGACCCTCCTTGGACCGGAAAGATATATTAGGGGAAGAATCCAGAGACATCAAACCACCCACATAATGATATATAGATCGATGGACTTTAGATATATCATCACCATTATTAGAGCATATGTTTCCTATCGAGTGATATGTTATGAAATAATATTGAAAAATTGGTAATTAAAAATGTTTTTTATTTTCATTCCAAAACTAGTTGTTAACAGGTGGATTCCCAGAATAACTAGGGAAATCAGTATGAAAAATATTTATGTATGGTATTTTGAATGTATAAGGAACATCAAAGAATGGAAAACCTAGTGTAACGGTTAATGATTTCAAAATCATTAGACAGTGATGTTAAATCCTCAAATAGTATTCAATTTGAATATCTAGCCACGTTTATTTGAATTTTGTAAAGACTAAAAATAATTCCCCAATTCCCCCTTTCCATTCATTTAGGAATCATGATAGTCTCTGGGTAGACGGTTTTGAGAGATCAAAAAATTGTACAAGTTTGTTTTCATCGTATATAACTATCTGACTTGTATATAAAATCGTGGAATTGGGAGAATGTTTCATATAGTTATGAAGACATTAATTTTCAATATGTCTTAGTAGTAGATGGAATATGATAGATTCCCTATAAAAACTGACTATTCTAATTGATAATGAGAGATTCATAACTATTCCATCTAAAATAATTTATTGTAAGGATTACTCTCATTTTCTAGGACATTTCCATCTAGATCCATAGGTTCACATATGGAACCTGGGAAATATAATCACAGTTCTAGGAAAGAAATAAATAAAAGAAATTTATTTAGATTCATTCAATATGTAAACAAACGTGAAAATGATACTAAACCTCGTGATAGGGTTTATTTTTAGGATTTAATCATGGTAGTAAGAATATATTTAACATTCATAGTGTTTTGTGAACCTTTCATAATATATTTCCATATTTTATTTTTTTATTCCTTGGAAATTTCTATATTAATAGTATTTACCAATTTACACATATACTATAATGTGATCATTTTTAATTAATAATTTTTTAGATCCATTGGATTTATCTGATAGGTTACATCATTTCTTATTATTACTATTATTGTGATGTAGCCAATTGTCATTAGGTTGGTGTGTATTGGATCATATCTTTTTAACCCCTTAAAACTAAAATATTTTAATATTTTTTTTATTAATATAAAAAAATCTATAAATAATAAGGTAAAATCAATTATTATTTTCAACCTTGTCATTATTATTATTATTATAACTACAACTACACTTCTAAAAACCTAATGGATATGATGTTAATACAACCAATTTCATCACACCTTTCAGCCCATGTGTCAAATCCATGAGTTCATCAAAATATATAGTACATATTATTCATTTAATAATGTTTTTATACTTATTTTTTGTTTTTATTTATTTTATAAATAATGCATGGATCTGGAATCCCACCTGTTAATTACATATATTTTTATTAAATTTTAGAACCAGAGGATCTATAAAGACTAGTGTCTTGGAAATCAGAAACATAAAACATTAAAATAGAAAACATTATTTTAATCCCCTTGAATTTATTCTTGAAAATTTTATCCTATGCACAGTTACATTATCTAATAATCTGGAGACATACATCAATGGAATGGGTGATCAGAATGACCAATAAGGAAAATAAGTAAAATAGTTTACATGAGAACTTGAGTGATATTATAAAGAACACATGGGTTCTCGTAAAGGAATGATAAATAGGAATATAATAGCAATAATAAATTGAATAATAACATCCAAATTTTGATACAAAAATTAATTTAGACATTAATGAACATATCACCAAGGTCCATCCCCAATGTGTCATAAAAATTACAAAGGTTATTCACCAAGGTATCATAAAACTTGTCATCTCTAGAGATTAAATTCATTTCCCAAAGAATTAGAGAACTATTAGGGTTCACCCATAATATGAATTTATTTTCATATGATCCACATATATCATAATCCTAAACTTCATAAATTACCTTAATATAATTAAATAAATGTTCTTCATATCAAAATCATGATATTTTTTTAAAAAGTTCTTAGAAACAAATCATTATTTTATTTATAAGACATGGAAATGGAATAAGGGTTTTATGTATATCAATTCAAGAATAAAATATATAATTTTAATTTCTTGATTAATACCCCTATAAATTAAATATTTTTGGGTATTCAAATAAATATAATAATATAATTTCATGAGAAAAAGAGAGAGATTTTGAGACAAAAATTTTGCAGCATAATGACCATACAACATGGTTTTTGAAAACATTAAAATGAGAGGAGGTAGTGGTATAACATACATAAATGTCTCATTTAACTGTATATGGATATAATAAATTATAAATAAGATCATGGTTTGGATATTTGAAAGACATACCACAAGAAAATGAAACTTGAAAGAAAAGGGATGGTACGATTTCTTTTACAAAAATTTGGAAACCTAACAGCATCACATAAAAATTCCAAAAATAAATTAATGAGATGAAAAATTGAATATAATAATATGGATATAAAAATATAGTAATATGGATATATAATATCATACCCCGACATTGGAAAATGGAAATTAAAGGACTTATGATAAAAGGAGGGGGAAAGGTTCTCATACCTTGAAGAGTAACTTCAAAAAATCAAAGAACAGAAATTCGGGGGATTGAGGGAACTATGGGAGGACTTTTTGGGAGGTAAAAAGGGTAGATATTCATTCATGAGTAATTTGAAATGAATGGAATGAAGGAATGGGTAGGTATTGTTTTCAAAATTTAAAGAATATTTTATTAATTTCTAAGGGCCATCTCATTAGTGGTATTTGAAAAACCATGGTCTTCCCCATGGTATTTTCCCATGGTATTGGAAACATGGGACACATCATAACATTTCATACTATAGAAAAGTCTACCAGAATTATTAAATCATGATTACATCATTAATGATGTCATTAAACACACCGAGACTCAAAACTGCATTTTTAATATTCATTCAAAAACACAATATATAAAAATATCATAAAATCATCGTAACCTAATATTGATGTTATGAGTTCAAAAATGAACTCAATTTAAAGAATTTTTTTCTAATTATGATATAATTAATTTAATAGTAAAAACACTATTTACATGAAAAAAATACTATTACAGAACTAATAATTTTTTAATCAATTATTTACTTTTTCTATTATATCACTTCACCATTAATGATTTCAAAATTATATTTATACTTTCTTAAGTGTAGTTACTATTTCATTACTTACTTTACTATTTAAAAGGGGAAAATTACTATTCATAATTTACTATTCACCAAATACTATGTTTTTCATATTAGACTTGAAATTTATTTCTGATCACAACTATAGAAGACATTTTTTATGAAAATAATTTCACATTATTAATTATTTAAAGTATAGAAAAAAATATTTTAAAATAACTTTTTTCAAATATTCATCAATAATATAGAACTTCTATAAATTAATCCCATATTTATCTCGACATTTGAAATTAAAAAAATACCATAATAAGAAATAGAAATTTTATTTATACAAAAGGATTTACACAATGTAATTAAGGCCTCATTAAATAGCCCATTATAACACATGTATAGGACCTAAGTGTATGGTGAGATATGGTGATTAAATATTGGGGAAACTCAGACAGCATTTCCCGAGTAGTGATTTTTAGAAACTTAAACATTCCACATAAGAAATTCTGTTCATGCTTAACGTATTGGAGTTCTTCTTAGGCATGGTCCATAGAGAAGCTCAGTGAAGCTATATCCTTCCCAAGATCTGACAAAAGGGCTTTATACGGCCCGAGTCTTCTGGATAAGGCCATCAAATCTTCTTTTTGTAATAATTAAACATGATTATTGGTATTTATAAACAATATTCATAACATTAAGTGTATAGCTTCCAATGTTCATATTAACCGACAATCATATAACAGATGAAACCTAATGGTCACATTTTAATTATAATCACATCATTTATTAAAGGATATAGTTTTTTTGAGTAAATCATAAAATAACACACAAATTTAGGAAACAAAAATTATTCCAAAGATCAAGTTGTTACATTCTTCCCCCTATTAGAAATTTTTTCCCAAAATTTTTAACTTGTACCCTCTAAAGAGAAAAGGTGTGGTTACTTATGCCTCATAGACTCCTCGGTTCCCATGTGAATTTTTCAAAACATTGTTTCCCCCGCCACACCTTAACAAGGTGGGTATTCTTATTGCGTAGATACTTGTCCCTACGATCCACAATCTCCAACAGCATCTCCGGATAAGGGAATTCATGTTCCTGTTGTACCACCTATGGATTTAGTAAATGTTAATGGTTAGTTGTGTACATACTCAAGAGGAATATATGGAAGACATCATGAACTTGTGCTATATTTTGAGGTCGTGGAAGCTAATTTCCCACTGTTCCTAATTGATCAAGGATTTTATATGGGCCAATGTATCTAGGACTGAGCTTCCCTTTCTTCCCAAACCACATGACTCTCTTCCTAGGTGAAATTATAATAATGAATTTCTCAACAAAGTCAAACTCCTATTCCCTTCGAATATTGTTGGCATAGATCTTTTGCTGACTCTGAGAAGCCTAAATGTGTTGTCGGATGGCATGAACCTTTTCTATCATCCCTTTCACAAGATCAGGCCTAAGAATCATTCTCTCACTAGCATCATCTAAATATGTTTGCGTACTAAATCTCTACCCATATAGTTCTTCATAGGGTTCCATTTTAATTATTTATTGTAAGATATTTTTTTAAGAGAAATCATCTAATGGGAGATGTTGATACCATCAGCCTTTAAATTCTATTCACCATGTTCTCAGCATGTCCTCAAGTGTTTGAATAGTTTATTTATATTCTACATCAGTTTGTGGTGATACGCCGTAATAAAATTCAATTCGGTACTCAAATAATGTTGAAGACTTCTGTTGAATTTTTATGTGAACATTGGATCACGATAGGATATGACAGAATGTGGAACTCCATGCAACCTTACAATTCCTTCACATAAATCATGGAATGTTGATCACGAGAGAAATAATTCCGATAGAGATAAAATGGGAAGTCAATGTGACACTGTTCACAATAACTCATATCTCATTTTTTCCTTTTATAGTTCTTAGGAGACTAGTGACAAAGTCAATAGTGATAGTTCCCACTTCCATGCTGGTATGGGTAATGGTTGTAATACCCATTTAGGAATTTGTATCTCTACCTTCACATGCTGACATACCAAGAACCTTGTAGTGCAGTCCACAATCTCCCTTTTCATATTATCGCACCAATAATGATCACGAAGGTATCTATACATTTTTTTACTCACCTAAGGTATAGATAAAATAGAGTTATGAGAATAATCCATAAAATCCTTCTTTATATCCTGAATATATGGAACACAAAGCTTTTTATGAAGTTTCAGTACACCTTCTTGATCAATACTGATCTTAGGAATCTTCATATCCTTTAAAGCCTCAATTTTTTTGTAACAATATATTTTATTTCTTTGATTTTCTTATTTTCCGAAGTAATGACGGTTGAGAAATAATTTGGAGTAGGATAGTCCTACTCATGAGTCTTCAACTATCAAGATGAAAAATCAATTTCCTTTTCATTTCTTATGAGGAAGCACCCAGGCCCATTCATAGAACCATCTCTAAAAATAATGAATCCTTCTCTACATATGGGAATATTTTGGATAGGTGCATTAACCAATCTATTCTTCAGCTCTTGGAAGCTTTGGTCACACTCCATTATCTAGATGAACTTTCCCCCTTATCGAGATAACTTGGTTAAGAGATTATAATTTCATGATTTTTTTTCAAAAACCTCCAATAATATCCTGAAAATCCATTAAAACTTAAAATCTTAGTTATTGTTGTAGGATGAGGCAACTCCCCTACAACAATTTTCTTTGCAGGGTATACTATGATTCCTGCATTTGTTAAATTGTTCCATAAGAATGAATCTTTTTGTAACCAAAATTCATAGTTATTGAACATTGAAAAAATATTCTCCTTCTATAGAGTTTCAAAAATAAAATTTGGATGATTCTCATACTCCTCGCAAAATTTGGATTATATCATAATATCATCAAAAAACTACAAAAAAGTTATCAAGGTAGTCCTTAAAGACTCTATTCATCATATACATAAAAATATCAGGTGAATTAGTCAGTCCTAAGGGTATAAGAACAAACTAATAATGCATATATCTTGACCAGAAGAATGTTTTTGGAATATATTATTTCATCACCCTCAATTGATGATAACCAAACCAAAGATCAATATTAGAGTAGAATTGAGGCCAATGAAGTTGGTTGAATAATTCATCAATTCTTGGAAGATGGTTTTTTTTTACGGTGATCTCATTTAGTTATCTATAATCAATGCATATCTATATCGATCCATACTTCTTCTTCACAAAGATAACATGTACTCCCAAAGGAGACATACTAGGTCAGATAAACCCCTTCTCTAAAAGAACTTGTAATTTATTCGTTAATTCATCCATCTCCATATTTTCTATTCTATATGGGGTCTTTGATATGGGATGAGATCCTTGTATGAGTTAAATGGATAACTTTACCTCTTTTTCTGTGGGAGGTCCATTTAACTCCTCCTGAAATACGTCAATGTATTCCTAGAATACGGGGACATATTCTATGCTTATACTATAATTTTCTTCTTCATATTCACTTATCAAATCCATAAAGAAAGATATAATAGTTTCATCTATATAATGATCCAGTTGAGATATCTCTACTTGGAAGATAACTGTAGGTTTTCCATTCAAAACTAATAATATTTCCTTGCTTCTGCCTTTGGTCTTATCATTATATGTTGAGATCTGGTCCATCCCTAGTGTAATGTCGAATTCCATCTTGGGAATGACTACTGGATTTCCCATAATATTGTTCTCACTAAAGTAAATACTATAGTTTCTAAAAAATAATGATTCTTGGATAATCCCAAAATGAGTCTCGGATAATAACTTTAATTTTAGAAACTCATGGATTGATTCTAAATTTACTTAAAAATTGGAGGAAATAAAGGAATGCGTAGAAATAGGAAAAAAGTACCTGATATATTTTAGAGAACAACAAGAGTGCCTGCCACTACATAATTTGGAGCTTCAACGTTATTTTCCATGATAGAAAAAGCATTACCTTTCTACCTTGTCCTTTGATGAGGCTGATCGTGGTTCCCCACCACTACCTTCAGATTTTGATAGTGATTGGAATAGTGCCCAATATGTACACACTTATATAATTGGACATCATATAGGGAATGCACTATCTTCCTCATAACGTTAGTGTTAGGTAGTTAATGAATCACCTAATAACGACAATTCCCTATGACAAGGCCATCTCTTCCACATGTGTAGCACTTCCCGCTCCCAAGATGGAAGTTCCCTAAATGCTTCTTACCATACTTATTACACATGGGATGTTGCACTTTACTTACACCTCTTCCCCAATAAAAGCTCCTCCTTAATCTTGGCTACATCGATCTCTTCTTGTCATTTTATTTATGAACGCACTACGTCTCACCGAACTCTAGTTCTCCTTTAATCACACTCTACATGATCTCCTTATAGATATCATAGTATCAGTTGGCTAGATTCCTCTGAAGATGAGGTATTAGTCAACTAAAGAATCTATGAACCCTGAAATTAGGATCCATGATAATGTTTGAGGTGTTACAAGAATGTCTTGTGATATTATTCTTATAGCTTCCAAGATATTAATTATCCTTTTTCTTCAGCTTGAGAAAATCATTCTCTGTTTTTGTTCTAATATAATGAGTAAAATTCTAATTAATGAATATTCCTCTGAACTCTTCCCACTCCATAGCATCAACCACCACTCTAGGCCCCATGTTTTTAATCAGTTCCCACCACTGATTAGATTCTCTCTCTAAGAGGTTAAAAGCTAGGGTGACCTTCTCCTGTTCTGAATAGTGATATAATGGAAAGATCTTCTTGATAGAGATGATCCACTATTCAGCTATCGATGGGATGGTAGATCCACTATTGTTTGGTGGTTGTTGAAATATAATAGACTCGATAGAATGATTTTCTCTTTTTAGTGAGATTTGTCTCTTAGCATGATTCTTGTTATCCCCCATAACTTGGGTCAGGCGGTTCATCATTCTCGTGAATGTTTCCATTCCTCTTCCATCAGAGTTTCGTCAACCCATGGTCCATTATGGTCAACATTTTCACGGTTCCTCATATTTCCAAGCATTTTATAAAATAATAAAACCTTATTTATATGATTATTTCATTTAAAAATCTTTTAACTATAAATGATTTTTATGTCCTAATTTTTTTTATTAAACATGTTATTCTTTAACAACAATTACATTTATCTATAAATACTTCATAATGATTCATAAAAAGCTTGTGATTAACCAAACATATTCCACGAGAGAGTTAAAACAGGAGTGAAGCAGGGCTCGTTGTTGTGTACCAGGATACCCTCGGTCCAGAACTAAACTCATTGTCAGTGTTTTCACTCCTATGTACATCTGTTCTAAATCAACATCCACCTGTTCGTATCCATACATATATTTATATGGTCAGAAACCACTTAAATAATATTTCCCCAAAATACCATTAATATTTACTATATTTAATGGATCTTACTAATGTTTTCATCGCATAATATCCAAAAATAACAAAACTATACTTTGATTACAACTATGGTATCCTACCTTTTTATTACATAACATTTCATTACATTTTACAAATAGAGGATCTTTAAAGTCTAGTGTCTTCGAAATCGGGATCATAAAACATGAAAACAGACATCATTATTTTAATTTCCTTGATATGATTCTTGAAAAGATCATCCTAAGAAATATTATAGCATCACATAACCTAGAGACATACATCCATGTAAAGGGTGAGTAGAAGGCCCAATACGGAAAACAATTGAAAGAGTTTACATGTGAACATGAGAGATACGAATAATAAAGTGAGGGATATAATAATGATATGATAAAGAGGAATATACTAACAATAATAACTTGAATCGTAACTTTTAAATGTGTCTCCAACGTTTAATTTATACATTCATGATCATATCACCAAGGTCCATCCCAAAAGTGTTATAACTATTACCAAGGTTTTTCACCAAGGTATCGTAAAACTTGTCATCTATAGAGATTACATTAATTACCCAATGCATTAGAGTGATATTAGGTAATACCCTTAATATGAATTTATTTTCATGTGAGACACATATATAAATATCATAAATTTTATAAATAACTAAAATATAATAAAAGAAATGTGTTTATATCAAAATATTTACGTTTTTAAAAATGTATTAAAAACAAAATCGTTATTTCATTTATAACCCTTGGAAAGGTAATACGTGTTTTATGTATGTAAATTCCAAAATAAAATATATAATTTTTATTTCATGATTAATACACCTACAAATGAAATAGTTTTCGGAAATCACATGATTAAAATAAGATAATTTTATGAGAAAGGGAGAGATATTATGAGGTTAAAATTCTCCAGCATAACGGTTATACAACATAATTTTAAAAAACATTAAAAAGAGAGGGGAAAATGGTATCTTGAAAATAAAAGAAAAAATTTAAATTTGAGGAACAGAATAAAATATAAATAAGATCATGGTGTGGATATTTGAATGACATACCACATGAAAAAGAATCTTGAAATAAAAGACAAGATGTGATTTCTTTTATGATATTTTGGTATCTTAATGACGTCACATAAAAATTAAGAAAATGAATTGACGTGAGGGGAAATAGAATCTAATTATATAGAAATGAAAATAAAAGTATGATGGATATAGTATATCATACTCCAACATATGAAAATGTAAATTCAAATACATAACATACTAGAAGTGTTGACAAAAAAGAAGGGTGAAATGTTCTCTTACCTTGAAGAGTAACTTCAAAAACTAGATGGTTGGGACCCTGGGGGATGAGGGAACCATTGGAGGACTCATTTTAATGTAAACGTACTAGATCATCATTGAGTATGAATGTTTAATGAATATAATTAAGGAATGTGTTGTTATTTATAGAAAATGTAATGAAATATTTTATTAATATTCAAGGGACACCTCATCAGTGGTATTTGCAAAAACATGGGCTTGACCATGGAATTGTCTCATGGTATTGTCCAATAGGGAAACCTCATAACATATATTATTGTACATAGGGTGAACATATTTATTACATAATGATTACATCATTAAGGATACCATTATACACATAGAGACTCGAAACATTATTTTTTCTATTCATTAAAAAAAATTATAAAAATCTCATAAATTCACCATATTCTAATATCGATGCACTGAATTGAAAAATGAACACCATTTTATGAAAACAATTTTCTAATTAGTAGATTTTTAATTTTTAATTAAAATCACTATTTACGTGAAAAATATATAATTACTTAACTAATAATTTATGAAGAAGTTATTTACTTGTGATATTATATCACTTCTCTATTCAAGATACCTAAATTATATTTATACATTCTTAGGTGTGGTTACGATTCCATTTGTCACATTACTATTCATAATGTAATATATTACTATTCATAATTTACTATTCACTAAAAAAATTTCTTGATCTTATTAGACTATGAATTTATTACTGACCAAAACTATAGAATAGATTTTTTTGACAATAATTTCACATTATTAATTATTTATAGTTTATAAAATTATTGAGAAATACTTTTTTTAATATTTATCTATAATATAAAACTTCTATAAATTTATCCATATTTATCTTGACTTTTGCAATTCCTAAATATTTCCCTAATAATAAATATGAATTTTATTTAAACAAAGAGATTAACAGAAAGTAACTAAGGCCCTGTTAAATTTTCCCCTTATACCACCAATAGAGGACTTAAGTGTAAGGTGTTCTATGGTGACATAGTCTTGGGGTGGATTGGAAAACATTTCTTAAGTAGCTATTTTATCAGCTTGAACATCTTATATAAGTGATTCCGTTCAAGATTAATGTGTTGGAGTTCAGCTTGGGATTGGTCTAGAGAAAATCCCAGTGATGCTACCTCCTTCTCAAGCTCCAATATATGGGATTCGTAAGGCCCGAGTCTACTTAATGAGGCCATCAAATCATCTTTCTATATTAATTAACCATGATCATTTTTATTTATAAACAGAAATCATAACATTAAGAGTATAACTTCCAAATGACATATTGACCAATGTTCATATAACAGTTGGAACCCAACGGTCTCATTTTAATTATAATCACATCATTAATTAAATGATATATTTTTATTTAGTACATTATAAAATAACACCCAAATTCCAGAAAAAAAATTATTCAATGTTCATGTCGTTACAATGGATGGGAGGTTTCACACCCATGGTTGATAGGCTTTGGTGGAAAATGTACTTTACATTAATCCATTTGGGAGTGGGGTGATTGATATATTTTTTTTCACATAGTCAATCAATTGGATTTTAATTGGTGTTACATGCGTAAAAGTACAATATTAAATAATATTTGTATGTGATTATGTTCAGTAGAAAAATTCACAAGATTAATCAAAAATGGTTTTTCAGAAATTTAGGCAATTGTGGTGCATCATTTTTGTGCACAATCATTGGATCTTAACTGTATAACATCCATGAATTTTGTATGGATGGAAACTATATTGAGTTTGAATTTTAGAAGAAGTGAATTTTTTCTAACATGCCTATTTAATATTTCATTCCTAAAATGATTATAAAATATAGTGTATGTACTATAAATAATTATATTATGTGGCCAAACCAAATCCATACGGGAAAAACTTCAACGTATGTTCTATAGGAAAAGGTATACTATCGAAACAATATAATTCAATTTATGTTGTAATTGGATCAAAAAATGTTTTTACTTAGCGATATTTTAAAAGAAATATAGATCAATTATGGATTAGGATAATCCATTGAGGTGGGGTAGTTATACCCTATGATTTTGGAATATATTTCACTTCAATATATGTGTTTGGGTTTATAGATTCTTATGCACACAAAACTGATTGGGTTAATCCCTTGAGGTGGTGTAGTTATACCCTATGATTTTGGAATATATTTCTCTTCCATAAATGTGTTTGGAATTATAAATTTTTACACACACAAAACAATACATTTCTGATTAATTCATTATTATTGTAAAAAATGGAAAATATTGAAAGGTAATTAACTACAATATAATTAGTAAAATCATTCAATTTATTTGAATAAGTGCTATATTAATTATTCATTATAAGAAAAATGTATTTCTTACAACCATTATTTTTTTATATTTTATATTTAAACGGTAATTTCCATTATTTATCTTATTAAATATATGAAAATTTATTTTTCTACATATCAATATTAAATAATTATAATTCATATATTGATTATAAAATAGGTATAATTGAAAATAAATTCATTTAATGATAAAATTTTGTGTTTCTTCGATAATTGAGTTTTTTTGTGCTTAATATATTTTTATCCAAATATATTATCTTCATCCCTAGTTATTATTGGATCTAATTAAATGTATTTGTAATATATTCAATAAAATAAATTAATTTTTATCTTTTTTTACTAGGGATGGAATGATAATAAATACATTTTTTTCTTTAATGAAACATTGATTATAATGTGTTTTATATTTTTTATCTATATAATGTAATTAATAATTATGTGTAATGCCCTGTTACATGATTTCTATTACAAAATGACCGATGTTTGGATGTTTCTTTTTTTAGACATTTATTGTTGTTTTTTTGAGATTTTATTTTAAAAATATAGATGTTCTTGGGACATGTGGTGGTTTACACACGATATGGGAAAATCGTGTATGTGTTCCATCAAGAGATACACCCTATTGTAATCTATAAGAGGTGGGTGCATGCATAGTTTTAATCATGGTAGCTTTTTTCCAACCCATAATGAATTTTTTAGTGTGGGTTTCAATGTTAGTTCATGTTTAAACAATCCATATGAAATATTGATGGACCCTTTATAGAAATATAGTAAGGGAACACATTTAGGGAACATATTTTCTACTAACAATGTTTAAAAAATAGAAATTGTGCATTCGAGGTTTTATTCTCCAATATTATTAATTAAAATCCATGTTCACCATTTAGAATAAATAATCATACCATATTTGAACATAATTGACATCTTTGATAATTAGAGGAAATCTATAGGTCTCATTGGCTCATTAAACATTTCTCTAGTGTATCGATGTTTTAGTCAAAGATATAGACCTCTATTCAGAATGTGTTTTTTATATTTATTTGGTTTTTCTTTATATAATATTTTAATCCCTTTTTATAGTGGTTAATAATCACGTTATTGATAGAAGATATCACATATTTTAATTCTGGGATTTGTTCCTTCATCATATTCACCTTCATTCTTCATTGATGGGTCTCATTGTGGGTGTCAATTTGACTGATCATGTGACTAAAGTTAGGTGGTTCAATAAGGCGTTACCTTATAATTGAAACCCTATATTACATTATTGAATTGAAATTAGTTTTATATTGATATAAATTTCATTTTTATTTGATTATTGGATGATTCATATAAATGGAATGTGGAAATTATGAAAAACCCCAGTTTTAATGTTATTTAAATTTTTTGGTATATTTATTTTAAAAATTATTAGTTGAGAAGAGAAATGATTTTATTTTTATTACAGTAATAATTAGATTTAAATTAATGATCCTTATAAATTTAAATAAATTAATTAATACCCATGATTTGTTATATGAATTTAAAAGTCATTTTGATTGTTAAAATGGGATATTTAACTGTGAATATAGAATTTATTTTAATTCGATGATTTTCCCAAGATGGAATTGTTGATTGATTTATGAACAAGTGAGCCTTATTTTTGAGTGTGTGGGTTGGACAAGAAAAATTGGACACTAACTACATATAATGGACTGACAGTGAATTTTTTTACTAAACCTAGTTTGGTATGATTTTCCCCGATGAGATGTTTATTGATTTTCCCTTCATCCTAGAGCCTATTGATGGTTGGAAACATACTTGACCCATGATGAATTATATATTAGTGTGAGTATATAAGATCTAAGAACTAATGTAACTCGTTTTTTATTATAAAGATTATTCATTTTGTAAATCCTTGATTATAAATGATGTTATTTATATTCTTTTTTAATTCATTCTAGTTGTATTATATAAATTTTAAATTTATAATGTTCATTTAAGCATTTTTTTGTTATACATATTTCATATAATTTATTTAAAATCATATTTTTAATTGAAATATACATATTAATTTCCCTGCATTGTAATATTTAAATTGAAATTATAAATGGTTTAGTAATTAAGGATTTTGTTATGGAACACCTTTTGATATCAAATTTGGTTGTTTCCCTCACTCGTAGCATTTTCCATCATCAATTTTTATATTCTTTTATTCCATGTATAGTTAAATGGAATGTTTTACTTATATGTGGGGGATGTCCAGAATCCATAAGAATCCAGTCTGTTGATGGTGACTAGTGGAGCTATAGTAAACATAGTACATTGGTATTTTGAATCATTACAATGATGAATGATGTTTCTACTTTAGACGGGGATCAAACTTGGGATTCTTATCTATCTAATTCTACTACCTTTATCTATTATGAATTTTTTCTATACGAAATTGTTTATTATTTTTCCAACAATTGTATCCCAAATGAGTTTGGGTGTGGAAAAACCATTTACTTGGATTTTCTATATGATTCCAGGTTCTACTCTCCAATCCAGGTGTATTGGTAATACCATTCAAGCTATGAGAGGATCACACTAGGTATCAGTGTACCACGGTATCTTGGTTAGGTATCAATAAAATAGTACCATTTCTATGTGGTTGTGCATATTTCTTTAATATCAGTATGTAGTTAGGATATTTCAGCGTAAATTGGAGGAAGAATTATTGGGTCCCATTAGGTAGTTTATAGCTAGTTATTATCCATATCTCATGGTAATTATTTTTTTGTTACCATGGGTATTTTTGAAAAGTTCCCTTCATGAATAAATTTTCATTTTTCTAGTGTTTTATTATTATTGATATGTTCTTTTTTAAATCCCAAAATCTTAAACTCTATTGATCTAATTTATATTCTTATATATCTTGATTCAGTAGATGATCTATGTGTTAATGTATACGTTTTCATGTTTTCTATTAATGTTGCATAGAATCTACCACATAGAGAGATGTTTGAAATAGACCATTAGAGGGAGAAATTGACGAGCCTCGGTAGCTAAACCATCCAGTCAACTAGAATCTTGTGGATTCAATGATTGATTTTATAAATGCTATGGGAAAAACTACTACACTCATTCCCATGCATAATTTAGTAATGGAACTTCTAAGTGATGAATCTAAAACAATTCAAGAGTATCTTCAATATAATCTATAACATTTATAAGGATTAAATTATCCAAAAGTGGTTAAGGATTGTTTTATAAATTATTGATCTACCATTTGAGTTTTGGGATTGCTCCGAATCAATAAAAATAATGTGTTATAACACCATTTTTGGAATTTCCAAGACGGATATGGTTTAATTCAATGGTGATACGAATTTGACATGAGGGTATGGAATGAAAAAAATAAGATTCCTCTCATATATAAGTTATATCCTGACTCCATGGTGGAGGAAATTTTCATAGAGTTCCTAAATATCCAACTGTTTCATATGACTATGACTCATTATGTTATCAAATGTTCGGATATTATTCAGTTGTTTCTTGGGGTAGTGAAAAATGGGAAAATAAATGCGAAAATATAAGATATGATTCCTTGATATTATATTAGAACACATGTTTTCATACAAAATATCACATATTATTTGATGTGATGGATCAATAATTGATTTCTGAGCATTACCTAGCTAGTATATCATTGTTTTCAAGAGTGTGTATTACTCCCTATAGAAGTTTTTTTTATTCCATTAATAGAATGATTACGTATGATGAGTCTCTTTTTAAATACTGATAGAAATAATCATCCAAACTTCTTGACATTCCTAGAAAACAATTTCTGAATTTCTTTAATTGTATCATGTTTGGGAATTTTAAGTGGGTTAGTGCTGAGGTATCAAGATTCTATTGTTCATGATGTCATTTAGGAAACCTCAAAAAAAATCCTCAATATGTTTTCAACCCTTCACAGTGGTTCGGTCATTTGTTTCACAAAAAGACATTATGGTGAAATAATATTCTTCAATAAGTAAGGGGTTATATCCTCAAGAATCTATAAGAATGAATCAATATGCATTCCAAGAGTCTCCATAGGAATAAAGAGTTATTTCATTGATAATGAGAGGTACCATATCTATAAAAAAATATTTAGTGATGCGTTTATTTTATACTAGCGAATATTATTCATTTTTATTGACTCATGTTGTAAAATTTATAAATCATCCTGTATATATTTTTTCGTATTGGATGGATATTACTATAGACCGTCTAATGAAGAGAGGGGAGGGTCAAAAATTTCATTAATGATTCTTTTTTCAATAATATACTAATATAACATAGAATTTTATGAATCACAATATAATGAAACATTATGTATATATCTATATGAATTTGATGAATGACCATAAGTCACATATATATTGTTATCTTTGATGGGTCTCCTTTATTTCACCTGATCTAGTGCCCCATGTTTTTCAAGGAGAATATGACATGAGTTTGAGTAGTGTGAGACTATCTTTTTAAGAGTTTTTCTGGGTATTATTATTGTTTTATATTCAATGGGATAAGGAATCCATTTGTGGTGATCTCTCCTAGATTTCATCAATACTATTGATATGTTTTGATTTATTTTTTCAAAGATTCAACTAGCATGGAAGGTTGTAATTTCCATTTACTCTAAACCTATTACTCAAACAATATCTATTTAATATTACCATATGGAACAATAGAAAATTAATAATTGATGTCTCATATGGATGATTTGTTGGGTAAAGTATTTTAACGCATGATATTGTCACCTTGGGCAGCACATATTGTTTAAATGAAATCAAATGAGAAACATTAACTATGTTTTGATTATGGAAACTAAATTGATTTGTGGTTCTTGGAAAGGTTTCTATTATAAAAAATTAATGATATTTTTGTCCGGATAAAATGGTAGAAGAGGTTATAGAATATTTATATTTAATCTACATATCACTAGTTGCGAATTCAACAATATAACATATGGAGGATGATTTTAGGATAGGTATAGAAATTTTGAGTCCCATATTCTATAATTTGGTTTAAAAACTTTACATAATTTTTTAAAGATATTATGAACATTACACTCTAAGAGTATCCCCATTTGATCATTTAGAATTCTCTAGATGACATATTAGTTTAATTTAGGACTGGGGAGGACTTTGTAGATCATCTATATTCAGTCCTAGAATTCATGAGAGATCACTGAATTTACACTTATACTATAAAATGCAATTTATGGATTAAAAAATTGTTTCTTATGGGACATTTTGACCCAAAAAAAGATGTTCCAGTTGATCCTAAAATAGTGATAGTTTTTATGAGATGGGAACAACTGTGGAACATCATCTAGATTTACTAATTCTTGGGTTTGGTGGGGTATAAATTCCAGTTTTTAAAATATTTCCTCAAATTTAATTCTTCAATAACATCTATCTCATGAAAATTAGTTATATTCTTGTGGAATTGTATATGTTAAAATTATTTAAAAGAGTTGAATCATCATTCAAATTTTATACTAGTGTGGACACTTCAATATGTAGGGTGGGGCTATGTGGTCTATTATTATGAATCCAATTAAATATTTGTTTTTTTATCATTAAGGGAGATCAAATAGTGGTATATCGATATAGATAAAATTGGACACAAATGTAGAATTATGAAACCAATGAGCATGAATTTTATGTCATGATGTATTCTATTACGATTTGGTGGAATTACATTTTTACAGAAATGATAGCCATTTACTATGACCATAAAATCATGTGTTACATATTCTCACAAAAAAAATTCTATCAAACAAATCCATTGGGATGGTGTGTCTATAATATTTTATATTTGATATTTACTAAGCCCCTAGTATGGATAATATCATTGTTGGCTCCATGAACTGCAAATTTCTGACACAGGTTGTGAATGAAATCTCATAAGAGTGCAAACTGATGATTCATTTGGAGAAGAAAATAGATGATGATTTACAAGGAACATGGTACTCTCTATATTGTGGAGATACCACTATTGATTGGTTGCTCTCTTCTGAGGGTGTCATAGGATTCTAAACCGGTATGTTGTACAATTGTTATTATGACTTTTTGTTGCAAGGGATTTCCATAGATCCTTGGAGTGGTTATCCTTTGAACCATGAAGATGTTCTATGAATTTTAGTTATGAATTTTTTGTCCAGGAATGAGACAAGACATTTCAGATTTTGTTTCTATTTATTATACATTCCAAAAGGAAAATTTCAAGCACCAAAAACCTTTTTCTTTTCTTTATCCCCTTGAAGTGACTACATGTAAGTGGGACATTATTTATATTAATTTTATAGTTAAATATCAATGTACCTATAAGTCGATGAATATTATAATGTTTTTGATTGATTATCTAACAAAATTAGTTAATATTATTCTAAAATTTTACCAAATATGAGGATTTAGGTAGTAACTATGTGAAAGGAATTTTCATATATCATGAGTTTTAATATACTATGGTTTTTAATATGGATCCTTGGTTAAATTAATGTTTTTAGAGAGGCCTATAAGTTGGTATGGGATCCCAAGATAGATTGATAATGACATATCAACTCTAGATTGATAGCTTGATCAAATGATATATTAAGATCATTCAGTACATATGAGGTTATTCTATTTCCATCTATGGTGGTTCTTCGGATTTACACTTGGATAAGATTATGATTTCTTAAAAAAATATCTATTATTCCATAATTTGAATAGATCCTCTTGAGTTATTGAATTTCTATCACTATAGATTACCCCTCTGTTGAAAATATATTACTTAAACATTCATAGATGGAATGGTTTTGGACTAAGAGATGATGGTGGCGATTTAGTTGATTATTCTAATTATCATGACGACATGGTGATGATAAAAATTATATTATAATCATTTATATAGAAATTTGGAGTTTTCATCTAGTTACTAGGTGTTTTTTAATGATTCGCCTTTACTAGGTCATTGTTAAATTGGAATGTTGGGAAATCATGTACTTATATTTTTGGGTCCTTTTAAAATTACTAAGAGGATAGAACATATGGATTACCATTTAACCTTTACTACTTAGTTTATGTTGATCCACAATGTGTTTCATGTATCTATTCTCAATATGTATCTTTCTAAGAATTATCATGTATAATGTTGGGATGAACTTCATGTAGCACCTAATTTATCTATTTACATGCATCCTATCTTGATTGATGATTTTGGGACATATATTCATATTATATTGTAATTAAATTTGTTCTGTGTGCTATGGAATAATTTTTCTAATCCACATTATAGATGGTAGAATGGGTCACTAGAGAGAGGGAAGTGTCCCTAACTCTATGACATGGATATTTATTGACAGGAATTATGGGGACAAAATGTTTTTTTTGGTGGGGAGGTTGTAACACCACATTAAATTATTTTAGGTAATTTTTTACCCTTATATTGATCTTTCATTCTTGGAACTTAAATTATATCATGTAAGGATCTTTTTGGAATATTTTGAATGTTTTTTAGACTATGAAAAATTTACTCATGGTTTGGAAAAACTATACGGTTTCTCCCAACAAAACTAGTACCTTGTTTTCAGCTACTAGAGGTGGAAATAGTTAGTATCAAATATTTTTTCATCCCCCAATACATGTGGAATTAGATTATCTTTATTTAAAGGTTTGTGTTTCGATAAACCGATTGTGAGGAAAAACATTGAACCCTTTCAAAAATCCTAGTAAGGGAACATGGTTAGGCAACACAGTTACTACTAACTATGCGGCCTGACTGGAATAATATGAATGTGAGTTTTTAATACTTCTAAAATTTAAATTAAAATACATAAATAATCATTTTAACCTATAATAATCTCACTTTAAACCATAATTTAATTATGTCACTTTTGGAGACTCTCTAGATGTTTCCTTTTCTCCTAAAACCACTTCCCGTGTGAAATGATGTACGGGTAGAAGATCTTAATCCTTAATTTTAATGTTTTTTCTCTATTGATTTTGGTTTCCTCTCCCTATTGAAAATTGAAAATCATTATATTATTTTTTGGAAGGTAAATTTGAGTTGAAAAACCATGATTATAGGTTTTGTTATGTTATCTTCGTAACATTTATCCCTCATCGGAGGTTCCCATTACATATACTGATTTATTTAATTTTGGGATTAATAGTGGTTGTTTCCATAAGGAAATACCCTAAAATTGAAACCCTAAATTTCATGAATGAATTGAAATAATTTTTCTGTAGATTTAAAAATCTATTATTTATGATTATTAGGTATTTTAATTAATGTGAATGGAAATTCTGATAAACATAGATCTTAATGGTATTCAAATTATTTGGTAGATTTTGACACAAAATGAAGGATTCAAAATAGAATGGATTCAAAACAAATTTCTGATGATGACTATTGATAAAAGACTCATTAAATTAATGAATTTATCTAAATGCATGAAAGTGATTAAAACCCATGACATAATATTGAAAATGAAAATTAATGTTAAACATAAAATTGGTACGTTAAAATATAAATAATGACATGATTTGAAATGACATATTTTCCCAAGATTGACTGATTTATTTATTGAATTACATGTGGGAATGATTATTTATTCAGTTAATAGGGAAATAATTCTAATAAAATAAATCACTATAAAAGGATTATCAATGAAAATTCTGATTAAACATTTTTCAACATGATTGTCCCCAATTGGATGTTTATTTATTAGTTCTTTTGGATTAATCCTATTGAAATGTGCACACTTGACTATTCCATGGTTGATAATTGAGTACTATAAATATCCTAGATCATGAAACTAACATATCTCAGTTAATATGACTGTGGTTATTTTTCTCTAAACCATAATTATTAATGACATTATTTTTTGAGTACTAATATTCTTGGAATTTTTTTTAAATAAATGTCTTACATGAAATTTTCATTTAATATATTTTGATTCATATCATCAATTTCATTTATTTGAAATCATTTTTGATTTTAAATTTCCAAATGAATTTTCATTACTTTTTTTTATATTGATAGAAAAAAAATTAATTATTATGGAATAACATGTGAGACACTACATATTTTTTATCCCAAACCCTACCATTTCCATAAGGGATTTTATATTTGTTATAAAAGTTCACGGGAAAGGGAATATACTACATATTGATGGTGGATTTTATTGATATGATGGACTCTAGAGTGATGGTGGTGACCGATGGTGTTATGGTACCCTTGTTGCTTGGGTTTGTGATAATTTTTCATGATGTATTTTCCTTGTCCTTTGATGTTGTTTTACCTGAGGATGTTTATCTACATTCCTTTTGTGATTTCCTCCTTGAAGTGGGATTCAGAAAAAAAATTATTTATTTTTTTCATTCCATTTTTTATTCCATGATTAGTAGTTCATGTCGAAACACTATTCCCTTAGATGTTTGATATGATGTTAGGTGATAGATTCCAACCTGGGGGGATTGGGAATACCCTTCAGGCTATGTCAGGGCTGACCAATGTATCAGTGCACCAAGATAATTTACGTATTCATTAAAAATACAAAAACTATGATATTTATCATGTAAAACTAATTTTATATTTGGGATCATTATTATAATATTTGGTAATATGTTGAATTTAATTTTTTCCATAATTAGTTATTACCTTCCTAAAAATCACATCACGACGGTATGTGTTAAGAGTTTTAACTAGGTTATTGAACTAAATGATAAGGTATTAAATATCACTAGAACTTCTGTAAATATTATTTTTCAGTGTATGTATGAATTATCAAAGTCTATATTCTATATTACACTAAAATTGAAGGATGTTACAAGAAAAACGAATTTATTATATTATATTTTTTATATGAGTGAAATATTTTAATACATGGGGATTCCCTTGGCCATTATCATTTTAGGCCTCCTTGAGTTCTCTCTTTGTTTCTTCCAGTCGGTGTTGGACCCCATATATGAAAATATACTTACAGTCAGTAATATTTTTAAGGGTTCTATTCCACTCACATACAAAATGAATAATATTATTCTCAAATCTTCATACAAATATAGCATAATTGTAGGACCTAAACCAAGTAAAATAACATCCAAAATATCTTCCCAACTTCCTTAAGGGGTTTTCTTCCCATGACACCCATCCAAGAATCCATATGTTTTTTTTTCAATGTAAATATCAGTAGAAGTGGTATATGTGATTATATAAATTATGCATGTCCTCATCTTCATAATACTAATATGATTATTCATTAGACACTATAATATAATAGAACCAGTATATCAAATTTATTTAAAAAAAATTTAATGTTAAAACCATTTTGATTCTTCATTTCTTTTAATGGAAAATGTAATCTTTTCTCAAGTGTATAAATAGAATACTGCCACTATGAACAATATTTTTCCTTTATTATTATAGAATCTCAAATAAGGTTATAAATATGTATATAATGAATAAGTATTATATTAATGAAATATATAATATTATATAATGATAAATTATAATTTACCTTTATTCATTAAATCTATTGAAATAATACATCACTCGTGTGTATCTATTGACAAACATCACTTTGATGTGTTATAATTAAATTTTCATCACATATTTGAATAAATGGAAATAAAGGTATAAATAATGAATAAATATGATATTTTTGAAATTATTATGATTCTAGTTATGATGAACCCATGAATAGTGTGTAAGGACTATAATCATGAATATAAAAGGCAAGTGTAAAGACGAATAGTTAACACCAAAATGATTAATTTTATATTGAATTTTAAATAAGTGGGTAGTTTAAAATATATACGTGAATTATATATAGAAATATAATTGTGATGATAGTTTTAATATATGTTCATAATAAGTCAAAATTTGTTATACATCATGTTAGAGTTTATAAAACCCATGTTACGAATTTATGTAATGGATTATGTTACCATCTCACATTAAATATGGATTGTATATGTTTCTGTTTCAATTGTGGGAAATTATATCTTCCCTCCTTATTAAAATTCATATACTTTATTTTCCTCTTTTTATTTTTTTTATGTTTAGGTATTCATTTAATTTTCCCAAATTTTGATTTCATGAAGACCAAATTAATTTTTTTAAATTAAACCCCACGATTTCTCATTCTATTTGGTCACTAATAAATTAATACCTTATCGATGGTCTTTAAAATCTTTCGATAATGATTTTCAATTTATCCTAATGATTATATTAATTCATTTTCTACAATAATTTATTCTATTGTTTATTTAAAAATACATCTTTTCATGTCTTTTCCCTATGTCTGATAATTTATGTTTTAATATAACGTGAAAAATTTATTAACATAAATGTGTGAGGAATCAATGTAATTTACTATCTTATTTTTATTTCTTCAAATTTTATTTTCCATTTCATTATTCCATTGTATTCCATGAAAACCCCATCATAATATATCTTGATATTTTTCATTTTTAAAAGATACCATCAATGATGATTTCTCTGATTTTCTCTAAATATTTATAATGATTTTTAAATGAAATTTTTTTAATTTGAAAATACTTTCAAGGAATATTATTATTTAATAGAGAAATCAAATTATGATTATATATATTTACATTCCATGATTACCTACGATGCTGATGATTTAGTGATGTTTTATGAAACCCAAATATTTATCATGGGTAATTAAATTTTGAAGGAATGATGAATGATATTTTGTTGTTATAGAATATATAAAACATTGTATGTTATTATTATATGATCTTTTTTGTTATATCCCTCCAATTTATTACTTAATTCTTCATAACTCATAATATCAAATAGTAATATATATTTTTTTCTTTGGACTAATGGAACACTAGAGGTTGTCTCAAACATAAGAAGGTACACGAGTGATTCTCCCAAACATAAGAGGGTAAATGGGTTGTTATTCAATTACCAAAAAGGTATAAATATATATAAATAAATCCTAATATGTAATAAATTTCACATTGATCATCCTTCACATATTATTTTAGGTTTATGAGTATGGGGATTGAACCCAATCCACATATTGAATATATCCACTATGATTGTCTTTATAGTCCTCCCTAATGAAGGAAATGTTTTTCTCTATTTGTTGGGAATTTTTTCTCATATGATTTTCTCTCAAGGAAATTTATTGTTTATTAGTGATCATGTAATTTTTTTATGCCTGTATTTTGATTTGAAAATTATTGATTCCATGACAAGTGTGTTATGGAATGTAACTTATTAGGTATAATATCCTAAGTTTTGGTCATATCCTCATACCATTAAGTGTATCTTATGATGAATTATATTTATCGATTAATATCTCTAAATTTTACCCTTTTATAGATTCAAATATCACCCATTCTTATATTTCCATTTCTCATAGTTATGATAAACATGTTTTAAGTACGAAATGTATAAGAAGGGTAATATTTGAGAAGACCATTCTCATAGATGTTGAAGATCATATATGTAATAAGAATATTATTTACATAATCTTTAAATAAATTAGTCTTTTATAAGTCTTTAGCCTTTATTAATTTGATATGCATAATATATTCATCAAATAATGTGGTAATATTTATGTATATATTTCAAATATCACCTCATATTTTATTAATGAATGTACAAGGTAGTTTTTTAGAATATTTTATTATAAATGAAAATATATAACAAACAAAAAAAAATTAATAATCTATTGTAATGATGTATTAAGCTAACTTTTAATATGATGATAAACATGTTTCATGACTTTGGAAATTATATGAATTATTTTCTTTGTCATATGACTTATCACATTTCTTGTTGATTTATGATAATCACACTATAATTTTTTTATTTTAGTTAATAGATCAAAATAGGAGGAATCATGATCAGGAGAAATTTTAAATATATTTCACAAACATTCTACTTGAAAACCAAATGGAATGTGATATGGGATTGAAAATCACCTTTCAAAGGTTTCCCAACTAACTGAATAACTACATAGAAACATGATTCCTGATAAACATCTAAATGCCCTATTCAATGAACACCTCACAATTATATATTTTATATTACAATGTCAATCTTACATTAGTGTAACTCTAGTCATCTTATTACAGTGAAATATATTAATTATATAGAATATATATTCTATATTCTATTATTCTATTACATTGAGAATTTGTTTCAAGATATACTTTATTTGGAAGTTTAAATTGATCAACAGTGGACTCTTATCAAGAATACGGTTCCATTTAATGAAACTAACTCCTTGACAAAAGAAGATTTCATGATTGTATTTTTTAAAAAATATATTTATTTAAACCGTCACAATAAAATCAAGATCAAATTACTCAAATTATTTATGTAGGATGATGTATCCATTATTAAATATGAGTAAAATTTCACCAAACATACATGTTACTATTCAAATTTAATTATTTATCACGAATGAAATATTTATTCAATCTTTAGTGGCTTTACAAAATTTTTATTAAATTTATTGGTGTACGATAGTGTTTTGGCTATGAATAACTAATATAATGTGCCCTCAAGGTTAAAATTAATAGTGGAATCTCTCATAATTCTCTGGGTTTGTGGAGATTATTTTAAAAATTAATTTTTATAGAGTTTCACCAAATAAAACTACCATAGGAATGAAAATTAATGATCCTATATAAAAAACATACATGAATATGATTCATGGAAACTATCTATAAGGTATAGGTTAATTCTTCAAGTGTGAAATGGAAGGAAATCAGTAAAATTAAAAAAAAATATATTAAGAGGTCCTCCAATGAAATAAATGGTGTAAAATCAAAACCAAAAGTTTCACCCATGCTCAAATACTATAAATGAATAGAGTATGTAAATTAGGCCTAACAGTGCATGAAATAAAGGGTTATTGACTAAAATTTGCATCAATAACCTATTAATAAATAGGAATAGGGAAATATTATGCAGTCCAAACTGATTGAAATTGGTCACAATAACATCATGGTGAATGGTACACTTATCATCCACTATAGAAATAAAAAGTTCTTATTTGATTTCGATTCCACCCATTTTTTTATCTGAAAAATTTTATATGTGTATTGAAAAACCACATAATTTTTTTAATATTTTTTATCTAATAAACACCTAATGATATAATTATTACATCTCAGGTCTATATATCCTCTCTAATAGAAGTTTTGAGAAATTTTCATCCAATAAGTCTTCTTATTCTCCTATAGTTGAATTTGATATGAATCTAATTGATGATTTCCTCTATCTATATATATCCAATATCAATTTTTATTGATTGGAAGATACGTTTAATATTTTATTTCATCTTAGGATCAACTATAGTTGTGTCAATGAACATGAACTTATAATGAAAATTAATTTCATTATATGTGTCTTACAACATTTTCCTAATGGTTTTTAAATAAAAATTGTTATGGAAAAAGTAAGAAATGATTCAATGCTTTTTTTTAAGAATATTTTTATGTATTTACTAATTTTTTTATTATTTCCTAATATTTCAATGTAGAGTGCTGAATAGTTATTATACCGGGTGCTATAACATTTTCAAATAATCCATATAGACTGGCCCTAATAGTGTTACAAGAATTAAGGAATTAGCACTGAGAGAATCTAGAAACGGTAATGAGATGTCCTTATATGTCACTATGCAGTTCACGAATTGATTTTTATGATAATAAATATAGTCTAATTCATATTTTTTTGAATATTTGGAATTTAAAAATATCATTATCACATTCAAGTATCCTTTACCGCACATTGATGACTTGTTTTATCAATAGTACAAAACAAAATTCTTTTCCAAGATAAATAATTATTCTTAATATCGTATTTCCATGAATAAAATAGATTATGAATCCATGGAAACCATTAATAATATTTTCAAAAATTGTGAATGTATTATGATTCCATTTGAATTTAGCAATTTTCCAACTATCTTAATGGATCTAATCAATAGATTTAATAATGATTTCCTTAATTAAGTTGTGTTAGTTTTTATAATATATATTTAAATATATTATAACATAAAGGATGAGTATGAAAATAATTTGAAGATAATTCATAAGAACTTTAGGAAGGATAATATTTTTTCAAAATATTTCCAGAAATAAATCTAACTTTATAAAATATCATTTTGTTGTCCTCTAACTAAAAATGATTGTATATCAGCAGATCCATGAAAGATATATGATTTTGAGAAATCAAAAAACCTAACCCAATTATTATGTCCCAATTTTCATGTATTTTTAGACACTTTAATTTATTTGTTAGATATATATTATGCCAGTCAAATCAAATAACAAAAATGACAAAAAACATAACTATTTTCTTATTGAAACATTAATTTAGGAAAATATAATTTATTTGAATTGAAGGTTAGCTATTAGACCTATACATACGATACCCTATATTGGATAATACTTTTAAAATATATTGTTTAATAAAATATGGTATTTTTATGTTTTATCATGTATAAAAACATTGTAGTAATGTTTTCATCATGATAATTGATGGTATATATGAAAAACTACCCAACTAGTGAATTGGTGATTGCATTAATATGTTTTGAATTTAATATAATGTGGTATTAAGTATAGGGGAAAATGATTGATATATATACTAATAATAAAAAATTTATTTACATATTCACAAAAAAATATTATTATTCCCCAAATGGGATGTTTCGTTTTTATTTATGATTATTACTTCTTAAAATACTAAAAACCTAGGATTGTAAATAATATGGTTGATGCACTAAGCATTAAAGAACATGTAATTTTTTCTATTATCGGGAGTGGTTAAGATTACATACATGAATATTTATAAATTATAGACTACAAAATCATGTTAGAAGGGAATAAAAATTTTGTAGATTATGTAAATATTCAATATTAAAATAATAAAAACATAGAAGGAGAATGAAGAGTTAAAAATTAAGGTATAGAATGATCAGGATTATAAAATTTACCATGATGGGGAGATAAGATTCAATAAATAGATATGTTCCACTTTAATACTAAAATTAAGGATAGAGATATTGTATGAGGAACAGATATATCATCATTCTATAATAGTGGTGGAGGTACAATGATTTATAATGATCTCAAATGGAATTTCAAATGGGATAACAAGAGATAGGGTATTTCTGAGTTTGTATCTAAATTCCAATTATTATTCTAGTTAAGCCCGAATGTCATAGGTATATGGTAATGATGAAACAAATAAACATAATTTTTTATAAATGGGAAACCATCACCATGAATTTCATAAAATGAATCTAAAAGATATCTAAAATCTATATTTCCAATTGGGTCGCAGATCCTCAACATATAAAGTCATATCATTTAATTTATATATTGGAATATTTATTATTTGACCAACGTACCAAGATATATATTTATGAATTGGTAATACTACATGGAGTACCACTCTTAATTTTGCTTTATTGGTACCATAAGTATATGATGGTGTTATCCTTAAGTCATTGAAAACAATTGAAAATAGAGTGGAAATTTATCCCAATATATCGAATGTAGAGAGATGGTAGGTCTGTGAGGAAAATTCAAACACTATATGAAATGTTTAGTTCTTTCTCTATGAATTCAAATGTAGGTTGGAATCAACACCTTCTTCTAGAAAACGTTTCTAATTAAATTATCATTAACTCAATATTTCAGATGACCCAGTGTAAGATATTATATGGAATGAAGTAGAGATTCCAAAAATTCTAGGAAGATTATAGAGAATTAGTTTCATTGTTGTCAGAGCTAGTATATGAAAATTAATAGGAGGGTAGAGTCATTCACCACCATTTCATAACTGGTTAGAGTTAGTAGAAATATATTTCCAATAATAAATAGTGAAATCAAAATTTTTATGTTGCTAACAATGTATTACAAAAATGACTCTATGGACGATATTTATTTAATATTGAATGAAGGGGACTGTGATCCTTCTATATATCAGTCCCTATAAAAATTATTATTCAAATTTTGGTATTAAATTAATATTTTAAATTCCACCAAACCACTACCAAGATCATAATTTTCCTCATAAATCAAATCTAAGGAATTACATAAATGTTCAATCACATATTCTATATTATGGTGAGGTACCATTATAACATGATCTTTCATATAAATATTAACCATTGGATATTATACAACTATGATATAATTTGTAGTGGAACAACACCACTCTCCATGTAAATGTTTTGATGAAAAACTATACATTTGATAACTCAATATAGAACCCAAATATGTAATGAGGAAAACCGCCCTCATTTTTTCCTTTATTGGTATATATGTTTTTTGTAGAAATTATTTTCATGTGGGGGAATGTAACCCCACTTGAATTTATAATATATATATGATAAATAATATTTGAAATGATAAATATATTATGATGAATTTAATAAAAAAAATAAGTGAATAATTCCTTTTATGAATATGAAATGAAATAAATTAATAAAATAATAAAAATAATATCAGTAAAATCCTTAATGTAATTATTAGATATAGTACAATAATTTTTCTTATTAAATACAAATGTATTATTTATTAAAAAAAATTCTTAAATGTGATTAATTTAAAAGGTAATTTAGCTTACATAGATTAATAACATTATGGAAAATAATCCTTCAAAAATATAAAAAAATTGAAAATAATTAATAAATTCATTATCATGTGGATAGAAATAAATGTTAATTAATTTGATTTTTGGATGAGATATGTTCCAAATAACAATATTCAGTATGTGTGAAGTTCATTCCTAAAATTTATTTTTACCATGATAATAATCATGTCACCATAGTAAATTTTTAAATGGTTAATGAGAAGGTTAAATAGATATATATGGATTAAAATAAAATAATATTAACTACATATTAATCATTTGATTTTATTTAGTCCATACTGTATCATATCTATGAACGTGGGATTTATTGCAGCATGATTTCATGATATTTCAGTTCATCATAAATTGAGATCTATGAATGTATATGATGTTCTCCATTAATGGTTCCAATTTTTGAATGAATTAGATATTCTGTTACTCTAAATTTTCACAACGCTTGATTTATGCCCTGTAGTTGTGTACTCTAGAGTTATCATCATCGATGGATATGGGAGATAGTTTGATGTTGGGATCAAACACATTATATTGGCTTCATACGTATCGTCATGAGATGATTTAGAACCCATGTAGTATGGTTCCACTTAAGGAGACACATCATTCATTTTGTGATCTTGTGATAAGGACAAAACAATGAAATTTAATGTTATACAATATGAAAATCTAGAATAAAGGTTCCTGAACAAGGATGGTGTGAGACTTATGATGAAGAGTCCCATTATACCCAAAAGTAATCTATGTTCCCATGTTGAATACGAGCCAATGAGGAATGTATCCCATAGATAATAGGGTTGAATTTGGGTGATTTGGTTTGGACAACATGGAGTCTTCCTTCGAATATCATGTTATTGGGAATAAAATTCCATGTAGTTCAGTTGTGAGGAACAATTCCTCAGGATGTCATTTTAGGGTTTTCCTCAAAGGGTAATATGACCCTTCTTAGATTACTGAGATGGGTTATACACCATATATTTGGATTCACTTTTGGTAAATGTTTTGTATTGCACTCCATTATGGGCCTGTGAGTTTTGGATTCCTGGATTATAAAATATTATAGGTTTTACTCTTTGGTTTTGAATCATATAGATGTCGTGATCACCCCCAAACCCTAATCCCATGTGAAAGATGCTTGAATATGAAAAACAAGACGAAGCAATTGATCTAAAAATCACACAATCATACTTTTTCGTTGGTGGAAGGATGCTGAAGACTAAAGCTAAATATAAAGGGTATTTATTGTTCAAGTATTCTATTCTATTTTGGTAAATTAGATAGTAATATAAAACTATCTAACTCTCTATGATATAGGTATGTGAATTGAAGAAAAGTTACAACATCCTACATGAATAACTATGGGATTACTCTAGGATGGATTCCCTTGTTTGGTTTTAGATTGTGTGGATTTCCTGATCACTGCAATTATCTAAGCCCATGTGAGTCATGGATGAACATAACAAACAATATGAACCACTATATATGAAAATAACATGATCTAGGTTTTCTTCCTGTGGACGGACATTAGAGCCTAGAGGTAACGATATATGGATTTTATTGTACCATCTCCTCTATTATTTTAGGTACTAGGATTGTAACATATAATGATTTATATATCTAAGACCTAGAAAATAGGGGAGGAGAAAAGGTGCCCCCTCCTTCATCGATTACTAGGGGAATACAATAATAGGTATGAACATTAACTAGTTTATATGACATTAAGGAGCCATACCTATAGAGGCACTCTGATAGATGATGATGGGATGTTTCAAAAAAATATTCTCTATAAAACAATTTCATCAAACAGTGTTTATGTCATGACTATTACTAATATCTAAGACCATGTGAGTTATGATCGAATGTGAGAAACAGTAGTAAGGGGAGTATCTATAAAACCACATGATCTCCATTTCACTAGTGGATGATGTTGGGGTGACAAGATAAGAAGAAAGGTGTCTATCTGCCCGCTCCCTCCGATCGTTGTATCCATGATAGTCATGTTTGATTACAAATTTGGATATAGCCCATGGGAATGGATAAATTCGATGGAATGAAGATGGAGAGGTCTTGCAAGATAGGCTATGGGTTTTCTATTTGTGGTATTTCCTAAAATTTGTTGACGGGGAAGAGGGGAGGATCTCACATCAGTTCAAATGGGAAAAGAAAGCATGATCCTCACCCTCCCCTCCTAAAACAGTAGGACCCACATCTAAATGATGATGGTGGAAGAGCAGGTTCATATCACTTATTTACATGACATGGATATCTATTACACGACACACAGGATCATGGCTCTCGTGATCATGGGAATTTATATCTTCATGGACCCCAAGGACCCTACCCATCTGGTATGATAAATGAGGGACACCATTTTCCATAAGAATGGACATATAAATGAAAAACATGTCGTTCTACCTCTAACCATTTTATTTCATAATCTAATAATTCTATGGAGGTTTCAATCAGTTCTCATTTGGAGGATGTATTCAAAGGAAGACGAGCTCTTCTATTAGGGTCTTGAAATTGGGAATCAGAGGTGGCTGACACATGTCAGAGTCATGGAAATCTAAGGATGTCTCGCATGGGGTTTACCATGGTGGATTAGATAAGAATTGTACAGGTATTCCTATGAGAGATAAATGTGTTTTGGAAATTTTCCAGCATGACATAACCCTTTAGGCATGGATTTTGTCTAGTCTCTAAGAGTCTCCTCAAATTCCACTTAAGGATCTTGTGTAGTCCTCAGGTTTTGGGAGTGGCCTTCACACGTGATCTATTCCCCTATTTAGGAAAGGCTTCCTCATGTGTGTTTTGTTTATTTCAAATCATAGGAAGATTATAATTCCTATATCCCCCACTATTCATCATTTCTCATGTTTTTTATAGCAACTTGAAATGTTTTTGATGGCCTAGGTAAAGGACTAGAGTGAGTATAACATCATGATTTCACCGGGATTTTATGTTGTTTGAATGAGGATCCCATAGGTATTACTAATAATTGAATATTGGACTCTAGGTTAAGGAAATATATCATAAAATTACATTATTCAGGGTAATGTACAGGTATGTCATGAAGGCTAGTGCACAGTTACCATGGCCACCAATGCTATTCTGGGGGACCTTCAAAGAAGTTATTTGGAAAAGGATGTGAAAATTGGAAAAAGTTTCTTCTCTCATTTTCTTCTCCCATTTGATGTTATCCTTTAATAAAATTTATTCGTTGTAAAAAAAGATAATTTTCAACAAAATCCCCCCTCATAATTGGGTCTAATCGAATGATAAGAGTCTAATCTTTAGTTAAATGGATAAAAAGGCCACCAGTTTGTGCATAAAATATGTGTAGCTCGTCCACACATTTCATTCATGTATACATGGCATACACGTAGGCCATGCCAGGGGGATCATATGGAAATAGATAAATTTGATGGTCTTGGTGGATAATCACACACTTTCGTACCACTGGTCTCACAGTTCTAGTATTCTACAAACAACATATTCATAATCTTCTATGCTAACTTCTATTTCATAAAACCTAGTTACACACCTATCTATTTGATATTTACGTGTTGGAAAGGAATCAATGTGAGGTTTCATGGATAGGTGAACCATGCGAGTACCTTGTGCATGATCATGTCATTGCAAATTTTCCATATTCATGAGGTTTACACCAAAAACCAAGACTGGTTTTTAATTAAATTATTGGTGTTCCTTGATGGTTAAAAGGAAACCCATAAGAATAGAGTACATAATTAAAATGAATGATTCCAAATCAAGGAAATGGAAAAAACAGTCATGTTGGACTACTATGATGTATGAAATACTACAATACCATAAATGTCATATCTTATAAGGAAGTATCATCAGGAGTATTCAGAATGTTAGAGTCTACAAATATATGGCGATAAACACAAAAATTAATTCATCGGGTTAGAGCTAAAAACTATAATCACCATTCTTATTTTTAATAATATATGAACAAAACTACTCCAACATATTGAGGATGGAAACATATATAGATGAAGGAACATCAGCCATATCTTTTTTCATGCAACAAAGGTAGTGTTCCCCATATTTGAAGCTTCATAATTATGAATTAAAGTTCCATTGTTACTTATCATCCTTTTGATATGCTCAGATGGAATATTTTAAGGGAAAAAGGGATGAATTAGAGCTTCACTTGGGAAGGGGTGTTAGACCCATGTGGATTTGAGAATACTATGTGTTTCAAACCATTGTTGTCTTTGCAAATGAACTGAATGTAGCGGGAATCAATGAAGCTATCCTGGTGGCCCAGACTTTGAATTCATTCCTAAGTCATTGATCCAATAGATCCCAAAAATAAACACATTCAACCTAATGGACGTATAATTCAATATCATCCTATAGGATTTATATATGTTCCTTGAATTATTGATCATTAGAGATATGTATGAAGAATTCATTCCACCGATTGTGACATGTGACAATGTTGAAGGGAGTCAAAATCTGGATTGTGATCTGTTGATGATAGCTCATTACATTAAGAAGGAAGTCCACCACATGAGGTGAGGATATGCATTATGAATCACATATAATTTTTTTTCTATATCCAAAAGGTGAATTCCCCCATATACAAATTCTCAATGGAGTGTCCAAAGATGGAAAAATAGGGAATTCCTGGAATAATATAGACAACCATGGAAAAGTGAGGGTTTGAAAAATGGGGATATAAACTTAGGTACAACATACCTTCATCGAAACGTCTTTCAATATTCATAGACATAAAAATAAGTGTCTAAATCCTTCAGTCCACAACTCTAATGGTGATGTGAAGTTTCAGACATTTTTCTTCATGTCCAAGCTTGAACGGACACATCACATAGAGTTGAAATACACTTTCGTGGAATAAATTCACTGATTCCTTCTTAAAGAAGACCAATTTTAGAATAATCTGTCCATTCTATGTATTGTGGGTATGGGTTTATTCCCCATTTTAGTTATTATTCCATGTAATGTGTATTTGATATTCTTGGGGGCCATTTTGACTAATTTTTCATGATATTTCTTATCTTCACCGCTTGACCATGAATCCCAATGGTACCGTAAAGTGGTTGAATCTAATTAATGATTTAAATATCATCCCATATGGAAGCCCGCCTATAGTTACACTCGCTGATGATTGAAAAAATAATGATAAAAATACGCCATGCAAGATCACCCTTATAGATGAGATGCTAGTGACCCATATCGATGGAAAGGTTATATGTGAGGCCTATTCTCCATATAGATTAACATACTAGTTCATGTTTCTACAAAAAATACTCATATCTCCTTAAGTTCAAGTCAAAATAGAAAGGAACCCAATTATAACATGAGAGATGTGGATTCATATATATATGGGGGTGACTTGACTGGTAATAAACTAATCATTATCATGAATATCAACTTTTATGACATCCAAGTATATTGAGAACATGAATTATCATATCCCATAGTAGGTTTAGAAAATAATGTTCCTCATGTTAGTTCTATAACAATTTTTGATTGTGGAATGTGATGTAGAAGGGATAATTCCCCTCTATAAGGTCTTTCATCTTCACCAAATGGTGCTTCATCTTCTTTAGAGGGTCAAGATGATGAATTCCCATGTTCTCCCAAATTATCACATGGAAGGTATTGTCTATCTATCTGAATAAAAATTGATGAGATAGCTGAGGTACAACTTTGGGGATCCAGCCATCATTATCAAGAGGAGACTGAAGTTCTATTTTTCCTATCATTCATTCATGATTGATAGAGTTGAGAAGCTTGTAAAACTAAAATTTTTCACATCATCCTCTCATAAGATTTGGACTGCCTCAGAAGGAAGACCAATTTGTCAAATATTTACATGTAATTCTAAGAATTTATGGTCTCTTATTTGTGATAGCATGTAGATTCTAGAAAATGGAGATGATCAAGCCCCACATGGTCTTCACATTGAGTATGATACAACTGAGGTAGGATTTTATATTTTTGAGATGGATATCCTCATCTATGAAAATGAAAAATAGATTCATACCATGGGATTGGTGGAGGACATATTAAAATGGGTTTTCACAAAATGTATTAAACACCCATAATTTGATGAATGGGATACATATGATGATCCTAGGAAAATATTTTATCATTTTATTCTTCCCTATATTTTCCCTTCCATAATGTAATTTTTAAAAATGTTTTTTTACTAAGGAGAAGTTCATTTACATTTCTATCTAGAAAATGAGAAATTGTTCAAGACTCATCACTAAAAATATCCCAACTACCACTACACTCAAAAATTACGAATAATCTCAAAAACTAGGAGATATATCCTCAGGACAGTAGATAATGTGGTATGATATGGTAGTAGAATCTATACCACCGCCACCCATACATATATTTGAAGAGTTTGGTGTTTTCTTCCTTCCGTCGAAATATAAAGAGTGATGGATAATTAATTCCATGGACAAACACCTTTCCATTGATGGTATGTTCTTAAGACATTAATTAATTCATATTTATACCAATAATTTAATAATGCTTGTGATTTTTGAATAAACATACATATCTATCTCAAAGGTATCATAAATAAGCCTCTGAGAAGTAAATAGGATGTTCTAGACAAGACATGGACTACTTCAGAAAAGTTGGTAGGTTGAATATTCAAGGGTTGATACTACATTGTCTTCTCATTTTGATTCTCTTTTGAGGTTAGAGAGGGATGATGATTTAGGTAATGTAAAACGTACACCACAAGGTGTCATACATAGACTATTGGCTTGTATTCATTATGATATTTAGAACTCGTCACATACATCAGATAACCATGTGAGGACTGATGTTGACCATGCTTTTTTCTCGAAGTATGGAATCCAAGATCTCAAGTTGGAGGAGGAGGGTGTGGTTCTAGTTCTAAAGCCCAAAGTTTTAGGAATCCCCCTGATTTATACAACAATGGGGCTTGGGGAATTAATACATTACCTGATAAATTATAACATGAAATTTGACTATATACTAGAACATATTAATCATACCAATAAATTTGATGAGTTTGAGTATATTAATAAGTAATTGGATGGACGTGAGTTGTTATTTTAATTCAACCAATTTGAATTCCTGGTGACTAAAAAATTACTGATTGAATTATATAGCATTATCAATAGAGCATATTTAAGTGGTGATGCATGAACAATGTATCGATATACATCCCACTTCGTTTATTGTGTGAGAAACAGATCAAGGGTAACATCGAATAGGGATTCTTCATTTGAATCCATTGGAGAGATGACCAATTAGTGAGCCAAAAGTTAAGAGGTTTGGGCTCAAACTACTGAGGATTGGAATGCTAAGAAAGAATCCATGCAAGACACTAACCCATCACTGTTTATGTGTCACAAATTTCATTAATCATCCCACACTGTATACATTTTCTATCATTTTGAGGATATCTATAAGCCTTATCCATTTTCTAGCACCATAAATATAACTACTAATATTTGAGGAAGGGGATTATGTGCCGATTAAACCCATACACGAATGAATATCCATTCGTGTACCATAGGGAGATGGGAAAGAGTCATAATTTAGTAAAATAATCCCAGAATAAATTCCTCCATCTAATAGTAGATCTGAGTCATACTTGGATGTATAAAATCCCCTTAGTTTTAAACACAATTCTATCCGATGGGACATTTAAAATATAATCACTAATATGAATTTTGAATTCCTATCATCGATACTTTATCACCATCTATTTGAATTCATCCTTATGGGATACAAAATATTTGATTATTGTATTATTGATATTAGTGTAAGGGAAAAAATTGTATAACAGGAGTGAGAACACAATATAGATTATCACATCAAAAAAATTAACTTTTCTCATTAGCACTGATGACCTCCGAGCTGAATTATCCCAAGAAAAGGCCAACCATTCCAATTATATGAATGAGTGAAATAAATGGTACAATAATATAGTAATTAAAATATTAAGTCTTCATGAAGTGATCAGTTGCACCCAGGGTGACATCAAATAACATCACCATTAACTAGAATGAGCTCAAATCAAGGGGTCAACTAACATCAAAGCTACTGTAAAGGATCTTCTCTAGGCTAAGTAGATCAAGGATATTCAGTTGGAATAGCTTGAAAAGGGTACTGATTTGTCTTGTAAGGTCATCCAATAGATACATATATATTCTAAGGACATTTTAAAGTACTGTGGTTATATTTTTACTTGAGTATGCTCTTCTGATTTTCATCTATTCATATATAAAAAATAATTTGTCTCCCATAATCTGTGTCTTCATCCCAATTTTCACTTTTTTAGATTATAAAATATTATCAAATCCCATATAAATATAAATAAATAATTTCAACAATGATTTTTAACCATGGTGATAGGGATGTAGAGGATCTCTATTGTTTTCCAAAACCATGGGGTTTAGTGAGAGTATTTCAACTATTTCAAGGTTTATATAAAAAACTCCAAAAACATTACATCATTCGTATCATCACCCTGATTTTTTCAAAATCACAATGACAAAAACATAGACGGAGAGCCATGGATTTTTTATAATCCTCTAAATGTGGTTTTTTCCTAAATTTTTTTATTGTATTTTACCTTTTTAGTGATTAATTCATTCCTACACCATGCAGATCATATGTCCAGCATGTTGAGACTTGAATTTTTTCCATACTTCTATTAATGGGTTTTAAACCATGTGAGTATTATGTTTATTTTTTTTGGTATTATAAATTAATTTAAGTTGGAAAAAAATATTGATGTTTTAGTTCGAACAATATTGACTACGATTTTTAGAATTATGACCTAGATAATGTGCATTAACCATGAAGGTCCCATAATTTTCAGATATCCAATGGGAAATTTAGAGTCATGATATTTTTATTCCAGAATCTAAAAATACATATGAGATGATTATTTGATTAATGAACATGAAATAAGTTCAGGAAGTGGTTTCTAGTACAATAATCTTAGATATTATCCGAATAGAGGAGTTCTCTCTCAAAGAAGAATATACTAGTACCTGACAACCCATTTTTTGGTGACCTTATGAAAAGAATATTGTGTCTTTTTATAGCATATTTAAATGGTTAAATACTCTGGTTTATAGGAATATTAGTGAAAGGAAATATGAAAATCCAACTAGGGTGTGTTATACCATATTCAATATAGATTTATCCTTAGGAATTTTGTCATTCTACTATATATAGTTAGCATGTATGTGAAGATCCATACATTCTCATGACCATGAATGGTGGATTTCTAATAGAATACTTATAATAATAGATAGAGTATAAGTATTTGTAGTGAACATGAATGGGGAAGATATCCTATATGAATATGTATTGTGTAAAGAAGGATAAACTATATTAAATGAAAATGTTAGTGAGAAGGCCCACTTCAAATAATACTTGAAGCATCATATAGAATAGTGTCTTGAAATTATGAAATTATATTATATTTTAATTTATAATGACTAAGATGTTACAAAATTATATTAAAATTTTTATATCATATACATTAGAGGTTACAATTTATTGTGCTTTTATATTTTAATATAATATTGGAATTTGGAAATTCTATGGTGACTGTACAGACAATGATCCACCTTCTCTAGTTATGAGTTTGTATTTATAAACAATAACATAGTGTCTTCAAAATCATAGAAAGGATATAGGAAAAGTATGAAAGAGAGAATAATTTCATCAGTACTCAAGGATATATAATAATATTTTCATTAAGATAGATGTGTTATTAGATACTAAGACTTTTTGTGGGAAAAATTATCTAAATCCAACTGTGTTGTGTTACAACATAGTCAAACAATGACATCCCCTTGTTTATGGCCCCTAAATTTTTTTGACTTCTTCGGGGCATACTAAGTCATGTTACAACAGAGACAAATAGAGGTGTCCATATGTACCAAATATTCTCTTGTTGATGTCAGATTAAAGGATATGGAGACCAAAAATTCTTTAAGATATTGAGTTTGGTTTATGTTGAGATATTACCTAAAAATGGATAGATAATTCCATTTAAAAATCACCTAGAAAAGGAGGGAAATGTTTCCATACATAGTTCTAACTCATACACAATGAAAATAGATTATTTGTTTACATATAGTTGGGAGCGTGATTTAGTATTCGTGTATTACTAAATTTCTCAACTGAATGAGTATCATTCCAAGAATATTTGTTCAGAGATAATGCTATTTAAAATCATGTTATATCGATGATACAATGTCTTATTACTTAGGTTATTAAAACTTGGACCATAATACTATGGAAATGATACGTAATATGAAGCCTTCTGTTACAAAATTGTTCTGGTATGTTTCTGAAATGGGAGAGGAAATTGTAAACCAGGATCGTGGGCAGCTCTCATATCAAGAGAAGGGAAATTAGAAAAACATATGAGGGAAAACCTAAGACCATAGTCAAATATTGGGTTCCTAAAAAGATAACCACATGGTGGGAAAACATTACTAAGGATTATCTGAAGGATGAGTGTACCACTAGATGAAACCCCAATTTTCTGAGAGAAATTATGAAAAGAAAACATGGGCATGTTACAACATAGTCAAAGAATGGAATTATATGGATAAGTGACACTAAAATTATTTGGGTGATTTATGAAAATCCAATCGGAACAAGTTACTACATTTTTAGAAAAATGATTCCTAGGGAATCAAATATTCTATAGGTGATGGATGAAAGATGATTATTAAGATCAGACATTTTCCGAGATAAGAAGTATGGTGTTTGGGTGGAAGATGTCTAGAAAAATTATTATAATATTTCCTGACATTGACCATTATGTTATGAGGCCATTTCATAGAACTCACTCATATGCAGTGTTGGATGTATCTATTTTCATTGGTGAGGCACTGAATAAGGGGACCCAAATATGATACATAGAATAGAGTCCATTTTTCATTAAACAATTGTTGGGCTCAATACATAAAACCTAGGCATCACTACATATTCCATTTAAATAAGTATCAATCCTAATATAGTTCATAAATATAGGTGTGGTAAGAGATCAACAACCAAGATAGTTTTCCTCCTAAGCGAGTCCCACAGTTGGGTGTAATTTTATGTCATGAAAGGGATAAAAAAATTCTAATTTAATATCATGTGGGAATGAACCTTGGTGTACCTTTTATTGTCTTGCATCCAAGACCTCAATAAATATTTCATACATTGATATTCCTTATTCATGTGGGATACCCTTACCAAAGATCCTATACTCATGTGTGTTATTAATTCTCATAGAAATAAGGAATGGAAAAGTTTATTCTCACCATGATTAGGAAATCATCGATAGGAAATATTCACATTATATCATCTTGTGGTCGAACCAAGATATATTATCAAGGGTTCACTAAATATAAAATTTTAATGATAATAAATCTTTATATAGTTCTAGACATGTATTTTTATTAATGACACATAGTGAAGATGAAGGTGAATTCACATGAAAGATGGTGAGTGTTACAGTTGGGCCTAAGAATGGATATTTTGATGTCACTGTGTATCATGTGATGGAAGGAATCATGCCACATGTAGTTCTTGAAATGTTGTTACCCAACTCAATCAGGTTTTGAAGTGGGGAAAGGAGACCCCTTATTATCAATAATTTTATATGGCCCTAAGACATAAGGATCATGTGTCATTATGTATCTCTTTTTGGAATGATAATCGAGATACATGTAGTTCGTGAAGGTTCCTTGTTAAAGTCTAACTAATACACCAGGAAGGGGGAATTTTATTTATCTTCAACTACAACTATTGTTAGAGATACATGTGTCTCAAAGTATATCATTTGAATGAGAATCCTTACATTCATAGTTTATAAATAATTATTTTGTGGGGAACAAACTTAAAAGGTTTTGATCTTCTCAAATGTACGTTTAAATGCAACATTGTTTCATGTCATGAAAAAATGTTGTGAACCATAATGTTTTATGTCATGTAGTAAATATGTATTTAAATTATTTAATGTATTGTGACTTTGATGTTGGGATATATTGTATAAAGTGATATATCTTGGACTATGATGTCTTGTAGTTTTGGGTAATATGACTAAGAACATATAATATTCCATTTAAGGTCGTGAATACATGACCACTATGCCATGAAGATTAATTTCGTAAAAAAGTGAAATCAGTTTCATGCATATACTTGTCTTAATATGAGGATTATATTTAATTAGTTTTAATGAACCATGAAAAATACTTAATGCATAGTTCAACATCATGCAGCTGATACATGTCTCACTATTTTCACACAAATTATTTTTTGAGAAAACATTCATTGGTTGGGGACATAATGGGTTACGCATCCATCTAGATTAATAAGATCGGTTATAGTGGACCTTGGCTATGTAATAAGGTCCTTCCCACATTGTTTTATTTTCCATGGTACCCTCAGTGTTATGAGGACAAATACTTGATATTCGTAGAGGAATGAGTGTAGTAATACCTTCTTCTTAAAATCTCACGCTATTTAATTTTGATGGACCTCATATAGAAGAATGTCTGAAATATTCTCTGATTGGGTTAGTATAGTTCATCCATTCATTTTAATGGTTTATCAACCATGGATAGAGGAAAAAAAATGAAATCATGATGTGAAGGAAACTGGACCTCAATGGTTTCATCTAATTTTATCTTGTTCACAACTAAATACTAGGATACTTGTGTGGCAACATGAGTTTTGGTTTGGTATTCACACAACTCATTTTATAACATATCATGCTAATAATTTTTATCATTATATTCCATATTCTTGTTTTTTTATTATAATGGAGTTGTTTAAGGACTCTATATTTCCATTATCCATTGCATGATAGTGGGAGGAGTTGTTGGATTTGATATTATAATTCTGGTATGTATTATCTTACTCAGAATAATAGAAATTAGTTCCATTATGTTTCAGTATTGTATGATGGGAAAACTAAGTTGTAATTATGTCGACCTTCATGAAGTTTATGATGTTTCAAGTCATGAATTCATATAGGGGTATTGTATTATCCGATTTGGAAAATAAATCATTCACATTAAGAATATAATTAATCTTCATGGGTGTAGAAGGAGGGTATTGTCCTATGATATCCATTCCACATATAGAGAATGACCACGAAATTTTTTGTTGCATGTTGGAATTTTGGAGGATGATGGATGAAGTTTCCATACACCCAGTATAAGTAATAATTTTTTCCATGTATGTGCAATTCAACATCATAGTGGGCCAATAATACATAAATATCAAGATTTGATTAGAATGATAACATGCTGACTAGTGGAAACCACATGATCACTTTTGTACTTATGTTATTTCAAAAAAATAATATATTCATCGATACATGTGCTAAGTATAACCTCAATGCCTAATTTATTACGGAATTTATGGTGATTTGGGCCATTATAATGAGTGATGATGGATTCATGCCATTATATTTTCACCTTTCAGGCTCTGTTTGAAGGGTCTAATCTATTTTGAAGGTAATATTTGATGGGTATAATCCACCTAGTTATAATTCCATATAGGTCTAGAATAGGAATAATTTCATCATTCTCTTCCATGATGTCATGAGAAAAAAAGTTGTCATTCAGTGATGTGAAACGCTAATGACCATTTATCCCTATTTGGATTTTCCATAGGTCTAGCTACATTTTCCAATGCATCTTCTTTGGCATTTTATGATAAGGGGTTGTGAGTAAAATTTGGTTATGAGGGGATTTATACCGTTAACTGTAAGATGTTTTTAATGAAGGGGACTAAATATTATTTTCTGATTTCAAAATGTTGGTTTATCTATTTGATTACCAACTCAGAATAACCATTCACCTATTTATAAAATATTAATATTAGGAGCACCAAATTGAGGAATGCAATGAGAGTATAATATTTTTCCTCATTGTTATTACAACATTCGGAAAATTTGATGGATTAAAGTAAACCATCCATTCAAAGAGTGATGAGTATGATGCCCAACCCAAATTTCTTAAGCTCGGGGTTTTCTATTCTCATCCCAGTTGGTTGTCTAGATATTCTATAAAAATAAATTTCCCATGTTTGGGGATATATCGAAGAGAAAACTACACTTCATCATGAAATTTATCATTTAATGATATTGGTTCAATACACATATCATCTGCATGAAAATATTACAAATCATATCCCTTCAGTGATTTTTGAGGCACAAACCACATATCAAACCGCATCATAATTACGTTACACTATTGCAAATTTCTTCCAAACATAATAGAGTTGAGGATATATTTTCATCTATTATTGTGAGAGGTCAAATAGAAAACCTAGTTCTATAGTTAGTGATAAAAGTTTTGGACTAAAAATACTAACATTATCCATGTCTTATTGATATATAAATAATGTGTATCATTATTGATCATGGTTCAAATGAGATAATAATGCTATTTTAAAAATAGAATCATTATTTTCCATGATGAAAGGACCAAATGACCATTCTTGGGATGTAACAAACAAAATGAGTGGATTTTGTTCAATTGGTGGAATATTCAATGGTTGGATAGAGAGAAATTTCGGAGGGTTGTCAAAATATTTATAATAGTACATGGTCTATTTATATGTGAACCTATTCTTCATAACCCCAGTGAAGAGAGAACACATTCCTATGAGGATGGAAATAATGTTCCATATGTATTCGATGTTTTCTTGAAGTCTTCACCACTATTTTAGGATTTGGGGATTTTAGATGATAAGGATATCCTTTTATATCTCATGATTTACATTTATATCATGATGGCATACAACGAAGCTTTAAAACATCGTCAAGGATACCACAAAGAACATTTCTTTGTGGTCAACATTAGTATATGGTTCCATAGAATTTTGAAGATGGTATCAATATCTTCTAGGTATGTAGAATTATTTATAGAATTTAACACCATAACTTCAACAAATCATTTTAAAAACACTCCCAATTTTTTTTTAACATGCAATGCATTTCACAGTTGTATGTGGATCAGAAATTCTTTAAGAAAAATGGAATTACTCAATAGAAAAATACTCCCATGGGTCCCCTAGTGGCTGTTTCATCCAGGTAGTCTACTTCCATTAATAAAATTTGTACCCTTAATAGGAATATATGAAATTGAGGGATTGATAAATAGTTATTTAATCAATAAATAGATCCATGACTGGGACTAGAAAACAATATTTCCAACAATGATGGTTGGGGCCTCTGAAGTTGATTCATACCCAAATATTCAACTTTTTCATATTTATTAGGATGATGTTGTCCTTCCTTTTAAGATATTAAAAATCACAGATGACGTTATCCTTGATGATATTTTCCAGATTAGCCTTAATCTTGGAGTCATTAGTTGGGTTTGTCTTTATAGATTCATTTTTGTATCCACAGTGGTCTTTAGGCAAGACAATGTGATGAGTGTCCACCTCGGGGTCAAGAAATGAAATTTGTATTTAATTCTAGGAAAACACATCCCGATGTTTCTTTAGGAATGTTTTGTACACATCCTTGTCTTTAGTTGAAATAGCCCCAATGATCAATGTGGGACATGGATCTTCTATTATAACTGGATTTATTTCTCTATGTTCATCAAAATTTATGGAGACAGTCTCCTAAAATTCAATAAGTTCATCACTAAGGTCTTTCTCCTCCACCAATTCAGCTTTATTTTATTCTTCCACTTTCTACAATATCATAGGAGACGTAAATTATGAATAAAATTTCCCAATTAATAAGGGGGTGACAATATTTAAACATTTGTATGATAAGGAAATTAATTCTAACAAGGCTGATGGGATAGTGATTTGTTGAAGTTCATGGGGTTGAATGAGGGAATTCTTCCTCATGATTTCATCAGTTTATAGATAATCTTTGACTTTTATAAAACATTTAGGTTCATTTTCTATAAAAAAATACCATTGATTTCATAGAACATGAAATAAAAAATGGACCCATTCCATCAATATGATTAATGGGAATCACATACTTCTCAATGATCGTCTTGAATTAATTATTCATTGTCATATCTAGACCATTATAGGCATTTGTATGATCAATTTTGTTGATCATGGGATGCATTCATCCCATATGATATAATTCTACATCAATTTATTTGGATTCTCAGGAAATAAATGGGTCATAATCACCATGAATTGGCGAAATTTGACCACCAATTAAATATTTGATGTATTGGGGGTATGTTTAGGGAATAACAATGTGATTATGTAACCAAGGACACCCTATTTGAACATTGATGGTCTTATCTTGCCAATAAATAAGGATTTTTGAGTCTCATATGATATCCCTAAACTGATTTTTCATCATAATTCTTCATAGAGGCTGATTATCACAGTTATCATCATCTTTTACTGATATTGTAAAGTGGAATATGTGGTAATCATTGTGAACTTGTTGATTTAGTGTTCAAACTGGAATTAGGTTTGCAACAAATCCATTTTCAATGTAGACTCAGTATATTTTCATATCATTAATCATGACAGATACATATAATGGTCGAATTCATCCTCATATAACAACATCATTGTCTAGTTTTTTGAATGTGATGGTCATGTAGAATTTTATAATATCTATCTTATCATGGTATATTTTTCATCAAACACTTCACACTCAAAATAATGAGGTCTTGAAAAAGACTTTGCAAGTGATTTCATATAGTATTTTGGTATACGTAATGCATTCATGATTAACAACATGGATAGAACCAGGGATAAATAATTTCAAATTTCATACTTATGGTCCAACGACATGTACTTCCTATAATGAACACACTCTTTTCTCGGCACTTCAAAAATTGAGTTACATGATGTCGGTAGTTCGACCACTATAACTAAATTTTATGGAACTTATATTCTTGTTGGAATAGGTTGACAAGGTCTACATGTGTATCATGCATGATTATGATGTATTATCTCTTCTATTAGATCTTCCATTGTGATGGATGGAAGTACAAACATGTCTTGTGTGGGTGATATTTATTTCTCATATCGAGATCAATAGAGATATCTCCCATGAGTTTCAGCTACAAAGATGATCTGACCGGGGATGTGACTAGATTACGGACTTCTAGCATTGCCATGTATTTCAAAATATATTATGGTCTGCTGGACACTTCTACAAATTCCTCAACCATGAGTTGGAAATTTCAGTTTATAGTTACATTCATCATATGAATAGATATTCATCAAGTGGATAACATTAATGGAATAAAATATCAACTCTTCATCGGATGAGTAATCCTTTTTTCATGTCAATTCTTATGGGAAATTTTTCTGGGATGGAACCCATGATTTTGGGACTGAAGGTATTCTGTAAGAAATTGTTAAACACAAATTTTATCCTTGGTATATGTTCATCATCTTGTGTTTTCTTCTTTATCATTTGGATATGTTGTTTCATGGATTGCAGAATTATGGAAGATGGTGATGCTTGAAAAGTCATCTATTACACAAAAGAATTACCCAAGATTATAGTAATTGATTTCTATTGGGCTTATAGAATAGCCGGAGTCTATTTTATGTTCTTTAGGACCGTCTAGTCATTGAACATGTACATAAATTTATTTTTTCTTCCCTTTATTCATTATTCTACCTAGGATTAGAGATAGAAATTCATGACACTTGACCAGGTGGCCTACCAAACTTCACTTTCCAAGAGTCACCCACATTCTGTATGATTCCCTTGAAGAAAAAAATCCTTACAGGATGTTTTACAAAATTTTCATGGGAAGGGGAATTTTTCGGGTGATCTTCATCACCATTATTGATGATATTCATGGGATTTCTCGACTTGATGAAGTTATTCTCAAAAGATGAGATGAGGAATCCGGATAATTGGTAACTTGAAAATAATAAAAATTGGACTTCATATCCTTAAAATAATTTTTCCTCTTCCCCCATTAATCATCCTTAGGAGGCTGGTATTTTTTATAATTCACATGAGGTGGAACTAGATGTTATGGTGCAGGATTTGGATTAGGAGCGGGTGTAGGGCCATGCATAAAATTAATAGTGGCAGCCAATGCATCCATTATTCTCTTTCCTTGAAATGATGTAACTACTCAAGACGTATCATCACTCTATTTGATGGAGTCTTCGACACTATCTAGAATCGCATTGAGGTCCTAAAACCCTCATTTGTACTTAATAGGGATAAGAAACAAAAGAAACTTGTCACAATGATTCTCTATGTAGATAGGAAATAATAAATCTTTGGGAAGTTATAGATTCATGGAATTTTACATCCCTTTCCAAGGAGGTCTTATATTAGAGACCCTATAATTCTTACAATTTTTTCAATTTGAGAGCTCATGGTCTGTTTTATTCATCAGCTTTTAGATGAACTAGAAGGGAAACTTTTTATGGGGTCTTCCCACTCTATATTTGAATGATTTAGTAGACCTATGTACCAAAAATATTATAGTCCATATAGTAATTTCACGAAGAACATGAGATTCATTACTTAATTTTGATCATGATTCCCCATCATAGGGTAACAATGAGATATGAAATGTGTCAAATTATATTTTCAATCCATTGAGCCCTTAAAATTAAAAACATAGGGTTTCCAATGTTCCTAAAAGTAATATTCGGATCAACATATTCATGTATGGATTATTTTATAGATGTATATGCGAACATTGTTTCTCAGTAGCTTCCAATTTAGGAGTCAACGACTCTATAGTAATTATGAGTCACTGAGTAGGTTTTGGATAGGCATGATCTTGAACTGGGGAAATAGTGTGTAGTGATAACACTTACATCTTAGAGAGTACCTATTGTTGGTGTCCTATAGGGTTGAGACTATAAGGATGAACCTATAGTTGTTCTGGTTGCATACCTAGTGGAGGGAACTCCTGATCTATTACTATGGGATTTACGTATCTTGGTTATTGGTACCCTATAATGATTAGATATTTTTTGTCCACATTGGTTGCTTTAGAAATCCCTAATTTTTGTGGTATTCTATTTGGGAGAGGGAGATTAGGATCTTCTCAGAGAACATATCAAGGAGGATGGTTTCCTCAGAGTAGTTTTCTATTTATTCTTTTAAAGTCATTATTATCCTCCTCTAACTATGAAAACACACACTCAAGTCTAAGGGTTCAAACCTATTCAGGGTGTTGGTGAGTAAAAACTATATACTTTCCTTTTTTATTGATGGGATAAAATTAAGGAGGTATAGGTGGAGTAATTGATGAATTTAAAGATTCATGTAATGAATATGGTGCAGGATACACACACCTCCTTCGATCATTTCAGTATGTAATGTATTATGAAATGAATCATTCCCTTCTCTCTGATTTGTGTTGGCCACAAGATCTACATGATTTGTAGGGGTGGTTTTAAATAAATTCATCGATGTGTTAAATACTGCAATCACATCATTGGTCTTTTCTATAGATTTCCTTTTTTTATCACCCCATGATTCCTTATTCTATCCTTCACTGATTCTTTTGGTGTAGTTTTATTGATGGTAAACCAATGAAAATCTCCAAATAATTCTATTGTGTGTATGAATAATGAGGAAACTAAATTATGGAATAGGAAAAAATGAGATTATTTATTTTTATTAGCATTCATTGTACTTAGGAGAATAACTAATTATACTAAGGAGATGGTTACTGAGGTGAAAAATCATCCTTCTCTATGGGATGTGTATGTTCCTCATCCTTTTTTGATCATTCCACAAGCTTAATTTTCTGACCTCATTGGTTTTGTTAAAAAATACCCCAACACATCTATCTGGGATCTCTCTATGATTTTCCTAGATGCAACTTCTACAGATGTGTTCTGGATTTTATAGATTCATTTGCAGACATTGTCTTGGTGAATAATTTTTTTCATGGGAATCACTAACTTCATGAGACTTATTCACTATCTCTGTCATTTGTGAAATATGATGATTGACTTCCAATAACTGGTAATTTTGCTGATATTTTTAGATACCTGGTTAAAAATAATTTTAATAGATTTATCTCTTATGGATGAATGTTAGTGAAATTTGGTCAAAGCCAGTTTTTATTGATCATTTTTTCCATTGAGTAAAGATTACATTTGTAAAACATGAAATGATTTTATGACATTTAATGAATCATTTTTTATTTCTTTTTTATTAGTGAGTTTGGGGAAATATATCACACCATATTCCACCCATCCTCTGACATGAACACTTGATGTAATATTTGAGATCATATGACACAATTATCTTAGTGAATTAAGGCATTCATGCTGAAGGGCTCAATGTGGATTCCACAATTATGGATTTTGTTGAGACTGGAGAGTTTCCAGGTCAATTTGGGGTTACATACCTTCAATTTCCATGAATATATTCTTATAATCTAAATAGGGTTATAACTTTAATCCCTAATGAAGGAGTTTGTACCATACATTTAGTTGGATTGATTACACATATTACTCTTAAAATGCCTCTAGATTGATGAAATAAGGAGTGAGAAATGGAAAAAACGTAAATAAAACATCATCTTTAGCCAATTGTTTCACATTTTCAATTTATCATCATTATGTTTATCTAGATTCTGGATGTCCTGATATGACCAAAGATGACACTTCCCTATAGCATTATCATTAATAGAAATATTTGTAGGGTCATCCCCTATTACGTGGGAAAACAAGTGATCCCATGGTTCTTTGAAGAGTGATCGTAATTGTGGGATGTCATCCGACATAGAAAGTATTTCACTTGTCAAATAAGACCTAACATATATAATTTTTATAATTTCCTCGTAATAGGAATGTTTTCTCATCCCCTCATTACCCAGGGTATGACCTTCCCGATGAACTGAAACACTACTATAGAGAGAACATTATTAATGAATTCCATAATGGGGTTGAATACCACAGAGACTTGATGTCAAAATATAAGTTGAATCCATGTAGAAAATATCCTAGAGAGTAATATTAGTCTAGGTGATATAAAGGTGAAGGACGTATGGTTTTTTGATAATATGGTCACGCAGAGGCCTTATGTGATTCTCATAAAGAGATTGACACTCAAGATCAACTAGATTATGATCATAATGAAATCCTTTTATGTGAATAATCTGGGGAGGACCTTCGAAATTGGGGCAATTGTCCCCATCGTTTGGTAATGGGGGAGATGGATATTGACCAACCAAAGATAAATGTTTATGGGAATTAAGAACTCCAACATCAAGAAGAGTGGGAAAAAATATAAAATCTCCATTTTCGAATCCTCGCTATTGAGACTTCTTCTTAGCTGCTATCCTGTAAGAAAATAGGTCCACGTGTAGGGGGGAGTGGTTTTCAGGTATGGGATATTTGATTACTGGCTACCATAATGTTACCATAATTTTACCACAGTCTTCTCAATCACTAACAGGGGTTTGTTCCTGCCTCATAGTATCCAATAGAATATGTTGATCATCAGTATTTGAAATGTGTGTGGGTATCCAATTCAGTTGTTCCTATATTTTGAGAGAGTTCCCCCCATTAAACGCTTGAAATGGAGAAGAGTTGTTTGTCTACTCAAGAGTGACTTGTTGATGAGTCACCCCATTTTTAGGAAAAGATTTGCGCATCCACCCCTATATTTATACTATCATTTTAATGATATCTAGAGTGGTCGGTGTGATGTGGGGATGATTTTATACATACCCTTTCACCATTTCTAGGATGTGTGTGGTGACTTCAATGGCTTAAACAGTCATATACCCCCATTCCATGGTTTGAGTCAAGTTAACTTCCATATCAGTTCCTCTATTTCCTACATGTGTATTGAGGTAGTACATAAGATTGGGTATATGTGGTTGAGTCTACCCTACATTCATTAATGGTATGTTCCATCTATTCTCCCTACCTGCCTTAAGGACAAACTGCTTATAGTTTTGATGAATGCAGGTAGGTGGTTTTTCCTAGTTATGGTGTGTCACCAAAATTAGTTTGGGGGTCATTGAACACTACCATTCGATGATGCAAGAAGGCTCTATGGAGTGGTATGGTGGTTTTATCTAATAATGGATTGCCTTCTAATTCAATTGGTTGGATTTATCAATTTTTAAAGGTGTTTTATCCTGTGCATTATGTGACTTTAAATTAGGATAGTGGGTTTCTCTGTGTGTTACTAGATGAATCTTTTGGTAGGATTTATCATTGTATCATTGTCAATATTCATGATACATTATTTACATAAAACAAGATTCGTTGGATTCATATGCAAGGTGGAGATGTGGAAATGCTCCCAGTTTTTCTGTTACTACTCCATTTAATCAATCATGTATGACCAGGTTAGGATGACAGGGGTCGGACAACAGAGGGAAGCACATGCATCATGTTTATGGTTTACTGTCAGAGAATGTTGGTAGAGGCGATTTCATGAAGTAGCCCATTAGATTGACCCCTATATATTCTCAGTTATTCCATTTATGGCCTCTTGTTCCAACTTACAATGATAATGGAGGAGTTTATTGTTTTGACAAAGGGATAATATTCTGAAATAGTAGGAGATTACAATCAATGACATGTTCTTATGGACAAGTCTCCATTGATAAGAAGATTAATTGTGAGGCAGTTTTATTTGGTAGTCATGGAAGGCATCCTCTACGTTCAGGATGTTAGAATTCTTCCAGTTCTCCCATAATAGTATTTTTGAGACCTATCATTGATGATGCTAGGATGGTGAATAAATCCTCTTCATGGACAGGGACCCAGCATAAATGGTATTCATGGAATACATCTGTTATAGTTGGTATGACGCCATTTGGATTATTTAATGATCTATTTTATAAGTTCATGAAATATGGTGGACATAAAATATCATGAAACCCCCATAAATTAAGTATCTCAATAAATGAAAACATGTATAATTTATTGTCTTTCTGTACCTCTTCCATTTTGAGAAAAAAGGGGCCTGACAGGTAGGTGACACCATTGTCATGGTTATTGATTAATGAAATGTTCGCCATTTTATTTTTCACCTAAATTAGATATGGAGATAGAATGAAATTTTGTGGTGTTTCTGGAACAACCCTCATATCAATGTCATACACCAACATCCATTTCAGGTGGCTTCAAATGGGTTTTTTCATGGAACCAGAAACACCCAATGATTCATATTTCCATGATAACACAAGAACATTCCTTCCAAATGTAGATACCTACTAGGAAGCTTTTCTAATGATACTTATGAACTTTCATTGGTTGAGAGGATTTGAGGTCAGGCTCATCGCTCCCATTTTTGGGGAATTTGTGCATACTCTATGACTCTCTTATAGATTTAATATATATTTTTGTAACCATTATCAACTCCCATGTATAATTTAATTCAGAATTGGATTAACAATAAAATATTTTCATGTGTGGATATTAAAATAATTAATATTTATCTGAGTTTTTTTATCAATGGTGATATCTCTATGTATTGAAGGTTATCCATCAATTTTTCCCTTTCATGTATTCTTTAGAGGTTCATATTTCAGAAACTATCATGATGATGGTATTAATCCGTACAAAGGGTCACAATATAGGTAATCATAATCAAGGGAGATGAGAGTTTTTTTGATGTCATGATTAGACCCATGATATGGGATTCCTACGTATCCTCATGAGAGAAATCAGAACCCACATAGGAAAATCCAACTTAATCAGACACATCATAACTTTTAAGTTCATCTAATAAGGACCAAACCATATTGTATAATGTCATATGAAAAGGATCTCCACATTAGAGGTTTCATTCCAAGGATTATGTGGGAATAATTAAAAAATGGAAAAATAGACCTTCAAGGGATGTAGACACCCAGGTTGAATATGAACCTCCTGGAAATATGGCCTAGAGAGAATGGGGTTGATTTTGGGTGATCATGTTTAGACCTCATAGAGTATTCCTACATATACTACATGGATTATAATAAAATTCCACATAGTTTAGTTGTGAAGAAAAAAATCCTATGGATGACCGCTGATGTTTGTCTCTTTGATGGAATATGGCCCACTAAGAGGGTTATTCCAGGGAATACACCATATAAGAGGCTGATCTTTTGCGAAATGAATGAGATAAATCTAAATAGGAGTCCCATGAGTACAGGTTTTGGGGATTATACCATATATGACGATACAATATTTGGTTTGGGATCATGAATATTTCATAATCACCACAAACCTCTAATATTATTCGAGTAATTCTCTAATGTGAGAAACAATTAGAAGATGTATATCATAATATTATATGATCCACCTTGTCCGCTAGTGGTCTAATGTTGGAGCCCATAGGGAATGAGGGAGGGTTTTTAATGTTATCGTATCCAATTTTCTATTTCTAAATGGGATTGTCACATATAATGATATATCTGGATATAACCTAGGTAAGTGAATATTATAAAATGTTCCACATGTTGAAATAATGTCTCGGGGTTTAATCTTGGATGGATTCCCATTTTGGATTCTGATCATTAGAATGTCATGATCACCAAAAACATCAATTCCTACATGATTCCTTCTCAAATGTGAGAAACATTAGTAATCTGTAGATATAGAAATTACATTATCCACCTTTTCCATTAGTGGAATGATTCTAGATCCAAAAGGGAAAGAGATAGGGTTATGAATTTTCCCATGTCCTCTAATATTTTAGTAATATTTAATGTCATATATGGTCATCTATCTAGATAGAACCTGTGTAATGAAATTGGAAAAAATGGCTCCACATTCCAAAAGAATTATGGTGGTCTTTCTCAGGTAGGGATTCCCATTTGGGTGGATACATGAATTCTGGGACCCATGACAATGGTGGCCCCCCGAAGAAACCCGATAGGAAGATCAGTAAAAATATTCCCTTCTAAAAACATAGATCATAATATTCTGATTTTTTTATCATAGAGATCCTATAAGGCCCTATGGGTTATGCTCCAATTTTACAAAAAAGAGGAATCAGAAGATCTATAATACCACATGATCCCCTTCAGTAGTTTAATATGTTGGGGAAAAAAGAGAAGATGAAAGGGATTTGATCTTCTGATTCCCTCGCATCAGTGTATCCAAGATTGTAATGTCTTACTATCCTTATGGATCCAGTCCACATGCATGGATAAGGAGAAAGAAATAAGGACGAATATCTCATGTAATAATTTATAGGGTGTACTCCAGCTGTGATTGCCAAAAATTATTTTATTGGGATGAAAGAAGAATCTCATTGCATGTCCAAGTGGAAATGAAAATTTTTATCCTTCCCTCCGTGATACGAACCAAATCCCTTGAGTCCTATAGAAAATGAGGGAAGGGAAATATTGTATCCCTCATTCCCAAGATCGGGACATCCCTATTACCTCTACCATGTTCAGGGTCCTTGTGACTATGGGAATGCATATTTTCAAGAACCCTAAATACCATAAACATCATTTAGAACATGTTTTATACACCATTGAACAAATTAACGAATATTTAAATAGATACATGATGGTGGGCCATATATAATGGTCTTGAATGTCCAATAGTTTTGGTGGAGGTTTCAATTTGGTCCTCCTCAGATGATGGATAAAAAGGAAGAGGACCCTCGCCATTAGTGGAATAAAATATATCATGGGAGGTGTGTCTCAAAAGGTAGAGGTTGTCTGATCCATAGATTTATTGCATTGTGTAAGCCTGGGTATATTTGAAGGACTTTATTCAGCTAGACATGCCCAAGATAAATATGTTTTAGAAACACAACACATGGAAAAAAACATCTATGAGACTTTTCTCTGGTCATTAAGGGTCTACCCAGGTGTCCCTGAAGAATATTATGTAGGCCTTATGGTTTGGGTAGGGGACTTCATAGTAGTGATTTTCCACTAGTTAAGAAAGGGTTTCTCGCATAAGTGTTGTGTTTTTGAGACCTTAGAGGTATTTTAATTCTATTATCCCCCTTTAACCCCACTTAAATATCATTTTATAAGGCTATATGAAATGTTTTTTAGGGCCTTGGAGAAGTAATAAGGAGAGAAGAGCTTCATGATTTCTCTTTTATTTTTTGTCAATAACATCCCAATAAATGTAAATAGTAATTTCAATTTAACTATTTATATATTTAATAATTTGATAATATTATAAATAAATCAAAATACTATTCGATTATATTTAATTCTTAAATATATAAAGTTAAATAATAATAAAAATTGTAAATAAATAGTAAATTATAAATTATGAAAATAAATAATAAATGAATAAAATATAATTTAGATTTTTAATATTAAATTTTACTGAATAATTATATCGAATTACTCAAAAATTTAATAGTATATAAAATATGTTTTAAATTAAATTATTGATTTTCATTAATTATTAAATTATTAAAAAAATGAATATTTTATTATTGGAATAATAATTCCAAATTTTAGATAAATTTATTAAGAATACATAAATATATTTTTTTATGTAACTTTGACCTTAAAATTTTATAGTAATATATATAATATTTAAAAAAATTTAAAACATAATAAAACAATATAAACAATTAATGGTGGATTTGTTTATAAATACATATATATATATATATATTTTAAAATTAAAAAATTTAATTAATATATTATAGAAAATTGAAATTATAAATATAATAATATTATTCTTAATATTTTAGAATGAAAACACTGAAATATATTATCATAATTGATTTTAAGTAATATTTTATAAAATATATTAATTTATTTAACCGAGATGGTGAAATATAAAAATAACAAAATAGATCTAAAATTCTTCGTTATATATGGAATTATAGTATTTCCTAATTGTTGTCCTATGAGCGATGAGGTCTTCAAGAGGTACCTTAGGGATTTGGAGTAGATGGAAGAGCATAGACTAGCCTCTGATCTGAGGATCTATCAAGATTCGAATACAAGATTTGGATGGATGAACAACTTAGGGTTTCGAGTGTGTTATGAGATGTCAAAGGTTACAATCATCTAGAAGAAAAATGATTTGTGAAGGCAAAAGTGATTTGGGATTCAATTGTGTATGAGTTAAGAGATGCATGTCATCCTCCTATGTTTGGTTTTTTTATATATATGAGTTGGTGTAGTGCATTTAATTTGAGTATTTATTAATAATATATCTTGATCATTTTCATAATTTGTGAGTTCTTATGTTTTTCATCTTCCCGAATTTTTCTTCTATTTTTTAAATCATCATTTATTATCCAATGATTTTTTGTTGTTCCCTAATTATAGTGGTTATAAATATAGATTTTAAATTATTTTACTGATTCATTTTTTATGTTGGAAAATGAATCTTGTTTAATTTATTGTAATTTAAACATTCAAATTCAATCAAATACAGTGATTTTGTTTCCTTTTTAATTTATAAAATTGTATGGTATGAACATTTTCATCACAATTCATTCAATGGATCATTTACTTTTGTTTTTTGAAAATGGTTGGAAATAAAATAAAATAACGTTTCTTTTATTTTGATTCATTATAAACACATATTTTTTACTGTCAAATTATGATTACTTAGAATTAACATTGAAGTAATAGATAATTTTATATACACCTATATGATTCCAATCACAAATTTCTTATTTTATGCAACACTATTTTGAAATAAATATGTAGTAACGAATACAATTATTTTGAAAAGTAACTTGATGGGAACGGATCTTATACAAAAATTATCCCTTCTCAAACAACATCTCATCTAATTTTTGTACTGTGTTTATGAGTGTAGCGAAGTAGAAGGAATGTTATAGTGGAATGGGGACTTAGTCATTCCATCCATTGTTCTATTGTCTGTTGAGAGTGTAGACCAGTCTTCTTCATAAAAAAATGATATTTCTATTTGGAGAATAATGTTATGGGATATTTTCATTTTATTATTTTTAAAAAATGATATTAATTCACAAAATTATGTATTGGAAATAATTTTCAAGTATTTATTTTTAAAAAAATTATTTTTGAAGAATTGTAATAATTATATTAGAACAATTTATTTTTAAGGTTAATTTATTTCTGAAAAATATCCTTTATATGTATTTAAATTTATAGGATTTATAATTCCCGTGTTTATATTTGTTGAATTAATTATATATATATGTTTGTTTGTATTATTTACGTTTAGAATTATATATAAATATATAAGTATTATTTTTCACTATATGATTATTTTCTAACAATTTATGTAATTATTTTTATGGTTGTATTATATATTGGAATATATTATAAAAATTTTATTTATTTGTGTTCATTTATGATTAATAACATCTATTTTCAAGATTAAAATTATAAAAATATGTGTATTTATATACATCATCATGTTAATTTTATTCAAAATATATATGTGTATTCCTCATAAAATGTAAATAATATCAATTTAAACATATGTAAGTATTTTAATACTTATTAACTATGTGTATAAGACTATATATATATAATGGGATATTATTTTATGATTTTATTGAATGTGTATTTCATTTAAAATCTTCCTCATAATCCTTATGATATTTCTATGATGAGAAATGATAAAATTTATTTTAAAAATGTTACGATTACAAAAATTAAAATTTTTTATGCTTATCTTTATTTGTCTATTATTTTATAAGATTATAAATTATACATTTCAATTATTTTTTGTGAAGGGTTCTTTCATTATCACTAATATTATATGTATAAAATTATATTTTCAAATTTCATATTCTGAGTCATGTAAAAGGGAATTTAATATTTTTTAAAGGATGTATTTTAAAAGATAAAATTTACCGTTTTGATAAAATGTAATTCATGGGAAACATTGAATATATAGATATTAATTATTCTTTTTTTAATTTTCCATTCAAAAGATTATGTCATCCATCTTGATATTACCATATATCTCTATTGATTTATAATTAATGATGATATATATATATATATATAAGTGTGTATGTGGTTTTAATGCATGCTTATATTAAAAAAAAACAAATCTAGTAAAATATATATATATATATAAGGAAAAATTAAAATTACGAACATGAACTATGTAAATATGTTATGGAAATGGGGAGTGAACCCATCCCTTGTGAAAGTGGGTATGCCCAAGACAACCTCAAATGTTTCATCTAGCCACATGTTTTATTTTCAACATCTTTCTTTTGGTTTCTAAAAAATCCCTGTATTTTTTTGAAGAATATTTTGAACATAAATAACATTTAAATTATAAAAATATATTAGAAGAGTAAATAATTTCATAAATATTTTGGAATGTTAATTTTAAAATTAATTTTTCATATATATTTTGAATTGAAGTTCAAAAGTATTTTTCAAAAGAAATTTTGAAAGGGATAATTCATAATAAATTTTTCACTGACTTGAAAACCCCTGAGTGGAAATTTAATGCTCATCCCCTGTTTAAAATTTTTTTCACAAGAATCCTAAATTTTTTAAGATAAAAGTCTTTGTATATTTAAATCCCAATGAGAATATTTTACTTTTTTGATACATTGTAAGGAGTGCTCTAATATTCCAGAACCAACACTAGAAATGTTCCTTGATTATATTAAGTGTTTGGTATTTGATTATCTTCTTTCAAAAAACTTTTGTTTTTATGTATTGAATCTAGAAGCATGGTTTTGGGTCATCACACTTGGTATTAGAGATATGGTCTATAAAACTATGTAGATTAGATGTTTTATTTTGAGGAAAAAAATCTCCAGTATAGAATCAATGATAACTATATTTCCTTATAATTTGTAGTTTTTTCAAAATTATAAAAATTAAAATTCATACATTTTTATTTCTATTGAATGAATTTTGAGGGAATAATTCATATATGTGTGTAGAATTTAATATCCTAATAAATATAAATAGAAATTAAATTTTTTCAAAATATTAATTTAATATTTTGTTTATAATTTGAATAAATCAAAATAAATCTTGATTATATGTTAATTTTAAATATGTAATATAAAATAATAATAAAACAAATTGTAACTTAATATTAAATTATCAATTACTAAAATAAATTTTAAGTGATGAAATTATAATTTAGAATATTAATAGAAAATTTCAGCGAATAAATATAGTGAATAACTTAAAATGTTAGTAGTAGCTTTAATATGTTTTAATTTGATGAATTTAGTTTCAGTAATTATTAAATTATTGAGATAAAATAATATTTATTTATAGGAATTATAATTTTAAATTTTAAATAAATTGATTTATAGTACTTAAATTTATTTTATCAAGTAACATTTAATTTAATATTTTATACTTTTATATATAAAAAATATAAAAAACCTTGATAATGTTATAATATATATAAATAAATAAACATGTCATAATTTATAAAATATTTATATATGATTATAATTTTGAATTATAGAATTTATGTAATATATAATGAAAAATTTAACCTATTAATATAACCTTATTTTTATTAATATTTTAAAAATGTAACTATTATATATATTATCATAAGTTTTCTAAACAATATATTATACATTAAATGAATTTAATTAACTCAAATGATGAAATATATATAAAGTGAAAATTATGTAAAATTAGGATTTAGGGAATCAAATGGTTTCCTAGTTGAGCTCCCAAGAGTAGTGAGTGATTCAAGAGGTACTGTGGAGATTTAGAGGATTCAGCTTAGAGTAGAATGGCTGCCAATGAGGGAATTGACCGAGAATCGAACATCAGATCATGATCTGAGTTCAACCAATGGTTTCTAGTGTGTGTTAAGACAAAAATTGAGATCAGATTCTAGAAGTGAATATATTTTTTGAATGTGAAAGCATTTTGGGTTTCAATCATGGATGAGTAGCAAGATGTTCATCTTACTCACTCCCAAAAATGTTCAAATCTATAAGTAGAAATAAAAATATTAATTATTGGATGTCTAATATTATCCCTTGATCATTTTTAGTGTTTGTGACCTATTCATTTCTTTTCTTACATGATTTATCTTCTTCTTTTTTTCCATCTATCATCATCTGTTGTCCCTGGTTTTAAGATTTATGGTTACAGTAGTGACCAAAATCATTATTCAATGATTTCCGTGATCCATTTAATTTTTCTATAAATCGTCACATAGAAGAGTATTTAATTTTATGGAATTTAAACATCAGAATTTAATTAAATATTGTTAATTTGTGTTTTTTTAATTATAAAATTATTTTTTCTCAAATTTTCATCAAGATTCATTCAATATATCTTCTACTTTTTCCACTGGATGAAGACATGAATATTAATATAATTGTAACTATTTTATTCTGATTAATTGCTTACATATCTTATTGTTTACATAATTTTCATAATTATTAGAACTAATGTTGCAGTGAGAGATAAATAAAAATAAAAATACCTAATTCGAATAAAAAATTTGTCTTATTTTTCAGACACTAATTTGTATTATATATGCACTAAAAGATGCATTAATTTTGGAATTTATCTTAAGAGGCGCAACACTAAATTATAAAGCATCCTTTACTAGACTGTATCCCATCCAATTGATGCACCAATAGTATGAGTATGGAAAGGGAGAAGATAGTAAGCCTATGAAAGGGGTCCTAGCCACTCCTTTATTTGTTATATTGTGTGTCAATAGTTCCAAAAATACATCTACCAAAAGGGTGATAATATTTTTCTAAAATTAATTTTTTGGGGATATTTTTCAAATAAATAATTTAAATTAATGTTCTTAATTGTAAAAATTATGTATGGAAAGTATTTTTGATGCCTTAATTTTTTATATGTTTTTCAAGCATTTAAATAATTATTTCCATCAATTTTATTATAAGGTGAATTGGGTTTTTGAAAACTATTATATATAAGTACTTCATTTTTCATTTTTCATAATTCCCAATTATATATTTATAGTACCCTGATTAATGTACATATGTAAGTAATTTATAAATTTATTCCGGTAAAATATATATATTTATGTATTATTTTTTATTCTATGATAATGTTCATAAAAATGATGTACGTTTTTTTGATGTATTATATATTTAAATATATTAAACAAATATTGTTTATTATATATTATTTAATATTAATACTTCTAATTTAAGGATTATAATTACGTAAATATGTTTATTTATTCACATCATCATGTTTTGGATCTTCAAAACATATATTCATGTACTTATATTTTGGAAAATACTTTCAATTTATACTTATTTAAGGATTTAATATTTATGACGTATTTGTATAATAATAAATACATAAATATATATACACACTCATATATTAATTCATTATTTTAATGAATTATAATTTCATATCAAATCATGGCCTTACACAATTTTTTATTTCCATATTGAGTAAGGAAAAAATTAATTATAAAAATGTTACTCTTTAAAATGTTATATCTTTTTATGCTTTTTATTATTTATCTATTTTTTATAGGAATAGTTTTCATAAAATTTCTACTATTTTATATGTATTATTTTTCATTTACAATAATATCTTATGTATAAAAATATATTTTCAAATATAATAGTATAAATCTTGTAAATGGATATTTAATATCATTATTTAAGGATGTTTTTTAAAAGAAAATTTTTAACAGTTAATGAATAGTTAATTTTGATAATGTTTGAATATATGGAATTTAATAATTTATTTTATTAAAATTCCATGAAAATTATTATATTCTGATTTTTTATTATACCATGTCTCACTTATGATTTCTAATAAAATACATTTTTTATATATATACACAAAAGCATGTACGTGTATTTAATTCATGATTAAGTTTTTAAAATGAAATCATCATTGAAAAAATTATATATATATATATATATATATATATATGAAATGTTTAAAATATTTATATATATTTAGGTAATAGAACATTATAAATATGGTATGTAATTGGGAAATGAAATCATCCCATGAGAAACTCGGTATCCTTAGACAACCATCAATTTTCATGTGGCCCCATATTTTTTTTATTAAAAAGCATGTATATTTTTTAAAAAAATCATTGGATTATTTTCTATGTTTTTAAGTGTATGTAATTCTCCATGTATTTAAATATTATTTATAGCATAAATAATTTTAATAATATTTTTTAAAAGATTTTTTAAAAGGATAGGTATTTTCCTGGTAAATTCAAAATTATTTTTTAGAAGAAATTTTCCAAAAAGGATATCATAAAAACTTTTTCTGTAACATTAAATAACATCATTGGGAAATTTAATTATCATCCCTTTTTTAAAATGAATTTCACCGGTATCCAAAATTTTATAATACAATCATCTTTGAAGATAGATCACATGATGAAAATTATTTTACTACATTGATAAATTGTAAGCAGTTTCTAGTTCTCCAAAACCTATGCAAGAAACGTTCCTTGATGGTATTAACTATTCTGTATTTGTTTAATTTATTTTATAAAAAAATACTTTGAATATTTATGAACTAAAACTAGATATTTAGGTTAAGGGATTCAATCCATTATTCAAATGAGAATCCCCAATTTATTTCTGAATGGAAAATAAGTGGACATGTGAAAATGTGATGGATCGCATAATTATAGGCCGCGAATCTCGATGGAGGGAACTTCTCACCCATCATGACGATGGAGGTTGTGGTGCCGGTCCCTCCCCCACCGTTGGAAGAGGGGCCTTGTTCTTCTTCCTCTTCATACTCCAAGGTGGTGGTGACTTTCTTCACCATCGATTGGAAACCAAATATTCTTCTGCCTTATTTGCAAATCTCTTTGTGCCCTAAGGTTATCGAGAACCATGGTGGTTTCTTGAATATTACGCTTTCGTTCGCAGAGTTCAATAAGGACTCGGTGCTTAATAATATATCCTTAATCACTCATTTTCCGTGGATAATACCATCGGTGTACAACTTCTATAGGTATGAGATTGATTTTTGGGGTCTTCAAAAGAGGGCTACGGTGGGTTTACATGATAGTAGATGTATCCTCATATGATTTGAAACATAGGATGACTTTATTAAAGCCTCGTCAAGTGTGCCTTGGAACTGTAAAGGGGATCTCTTCTTCAACTAAAGATGGACTTAAGATTTTCAAATGAAACTGGACTCAACTATGGTGGCGAACTGGGTGAGATTCACTAATATTCCACTCCCTTTAAAAAATCCATTGATAATTAGGATGATAGGGAATATTGTTGGGAGATATCTTTGCTCTAATCAATGAATAGAAGTAGTGTGTCATCTGGTGAATCCTTTGGTGTGCGTTGAAGTTGATTCGTCACGGGACCCTCCGGAGATTGTTTGGATTACAATAGGAGTGGAGTATCACTATTGTAAATAGGTTGTGTATGAATCATGGATTGATTTCTGTACTCAGTGAAAACATTTGGGTCATTCTCCAATGATGTGTAGACATGAAGATAGACACTAGGGCTGGGGAACAAAATTACAGACTATGGCATCAGGGGATGGTGCCGCTTGTGACCCACCTTCGAGGGTGAATTATAGTGGACCAATTTCCCAGGTCACAACAACTGAAGGCTGTGCGAGGGGAAATTTGAGCCGATCCTCTGGTATTAAGAATTTTCAGTATACTGTAGGGGCTCCGTGTGATAGAAGTTGTAGAGGGGTTGTCCTCAATGCAGGTATGGTGATGCTAGAGGCTTCTCATGTTGGGTATCTTGAGGATGGTAGCAGACAGAAACCAACTAAGGACTCTCATATTTGGATGGCTCACTATAGGGATGGACATGTGGAGGAGGTTTTCCCGGATTATCATCTTGTGGACTGCAATGAGAGTCCTAAGGCTGGCTCAGATTCTACTCTTGTCGAAGTGATTTGGGAGAATCTGAAATTGTCCTAGGTGGTCAGCAGGTTGAGGCGGGACCAGGATGCTCCTAGCAGTGATAATGTTCGGGAGGGGGGTGGGTCACCCCAACAGTACGCTGCTCAAGTGGAGGAATAAGGGAAGGGGTACAATGCTGTTATAGAGCAGATGGAAGGAAGTGATGTGGCTGATACTTCTGTGTCTTTTGTGGAGGTGGGTAGTTTGGGTGGTTCAGATTCGTGAAAGGGAAGGCAGGGAGGTTCGTGCCTATGGATTCGAATGTCCATTCTCATGATCAATAGGTTCGAAGGACTTAATGAGGCAGGTTTGAGCTTGGACCAAGCTTTCCCAGTGTATGCTGACCAGGTATGCATGAAGGAGTCAAAGAGAAATAACCAAAGTCATTCGGCAGATGAAGAAATATGTTTGAAGAGTAACAGGAGTTTGAGGAGGAGGAAGGGTAGGAAGGATTACTCCTCCTTACCTCCTCCTTTGGAGACTCGGTCTGCTAAAAAGGTTAACAAAAAGGCAACACACACTGAAGTTATTAGTCACTAGAATTTAGGGGACCACATTGATCCAACCATTGACATGATACTATGTTATAAAGATGATGTGGTTGAACATGTATTGCTTCTTAATGCAACTGATGATGATGCGTCCAAAATGATGGGGGAGGCCTCTAAACATGACTCTTAATGAGGATCAATTCTCATGGATTGATAAGAAAGACATAGTTATGGTTGGAGGCTTCAATAAAAGGAATGTTAGCAAAGAGTAATAAAAATGGTACTGGGACCGGTTTGCTACTCATATTGAAAAGCTAATGATGGAGTCATCAGACATCCAGGTTTCATATTTATCCTAGAAATTGTTTCGGGAAACAGATTCTGGGAATCTCAAATTGATTTTTAATGACCTAATTTAATGGATGGTTCTTGTTGTTTGGTTTGGGGAAGGTGGGTTTGTGTTATTTCTGATTTTGGTTCTTCTTTAGCTTTATGTTTGGATGAGATTTCATGTTATGGGGCTACGATGCTAGCAATCTACTTGGATCTACTTCATATGTGGTTCAGAGAAGGAACCCTTCAATAGTACATTCCATTTGGATTTGGATGATCAAGAGGTTATGGCTTCGCTATCGGTTCTGTGCCCATGCATTCCTTCATGGGACTGCTTTCCAAACGGTCATTCTTTGGTGGAGGGTTCATCATGGCGCACAATATGGGGAGGGGAAAATCCTGTAGTTTGTTTGGGGTTGTTCTCTGTTTCGTTTGTATACGTTTATTATGAAGGATCTCTTGGTTTCTCACTTTATCCTTAAAAGTGTTTTGACAATAAAAAAGATAATTTTCATTCATTATAGGTATTATTTTGGGTGATGAATAGGTCCATCATATGGGTTCATGTGTAGGTACCCTGATAAATGGCATTGTTCCGGGGGACTAGTATAGAGGTTCTTTAATAACGGGTGTGACCCTTGGAATTCTTCTCCTCTCTTATTTTATTTTTCCTTTGTTATTTTCCTTTAAAAAAGTTTCTTCCATATGGAAAAACAAAGTGTCAACATCCCCACACCTCAAATAATATAGTAAAATTACTCTTCTCCCTATCCAAACCACATTATAAACAGATAATTTCTAATATATTAAAAAACACATTTCTAAATACCCTCCCCATATTGTTGAAAAAGACTCATCAATGTCACATTAATCTATTTTCAATGGAAATTATCCATGGAATAGGTATGTGTTCTTATATACCATTTTAATGTTTCTTAACTGATATGTCTTTTATGAATGTTTTTTATCCATGAAAAAATAATTAATTTAGTTTAATTTCCATATTAAATTGTATTTATGTTAACATTACATCTATTTTCAATCAATATGATATCAAAAGGTAAATTTAATCATTTCTCATTCATATGTACAGACAACCACCTCAATGAAGTGATATGTTTTTTTCATTAAAATATTTCAAATAAGGTTTTATATAAGAATTTAAAGAATATATATTATATTTATGAAGTTTTATTGATTTTGAAAAAATACATAATTTTTTACTTATATTTTATTCCATCTATTGATGCATAAATATATCCATTAGGTGTGTGTAATGATTACCATCTCCATTGTGTGATGTAATTCATTTTTAATCACCACCATACCTAAATGGTTCTAAAAGTGTACATAATAACTAAATAATATATTAATGACATAATTACTATTAAATTGAAAGTGAAACAATTACAATTTTTTGGGGGCCAAGAATCTCTAAACCAAAAAACATATTGAAAATAATCATATTGTCATACATATTTCTTTTTAATGAAAAATTGTTATTAAATGTGTACTGAATATCCAATAATTGAATTTTATATTTATTCAGATAATATTTATTATGATTCTATTAAATACTAAAAATCTATCTAAATTTATTATATATTAGGATAGAGTGCAAAGGTGAAATTAAAATCAATCAGTAAGGGGTTATGTAAAAATATGACTTTTATCATGATTATTTGTGACTCAATTTCAATTTAGAGAAATTATATTTTTTCTCCCTCATAAACCACATATTTTTAAAATACATTTCTAATAATTATTGTTTCAAATATCCCTTATGTTTTCACTCTTTCTCTATAAAAAGCACAAGAATATTTTATGAAAAAAGACATTATTTATTTGTATTGATTAACAATAGTTTCCTTTAATATCCATGATTCATAAAAGTTTTCATGAATTTTCATTTCAATGCTCATTTTATCTTGTTAATTCATATTCAAATATATTTTACAAGAATTATAAACGATTAAAATGGAATCCTTTAATATCATTTCAATATAACTAACTTTTGACTTTTGACTTATGTGTGAAAATAAATTTTTTATTAAATTTATGTGGTATGAATGCATTATCCTAAAATTTAGGTAGTTATTCAAAATTTCAATTCCTAATAATGTTTTATATGTTTTTATAATAAAATATTATTCCCATTATTCATGTAATTATTAGTTTTTCAAAATTTAACAAATTAAAATTAAGTTTTTCTTCTTTTTCTAATACTATTTATAATTCTTTTATAAATGTGTTTTTATTCTTTATAAAAATCCTTATTTGATTTTTATGCTTCACTTCGAATATTAACTTATGATACCATAAATTTAATTTTCAAGAATTAATATGATGATGACTTCTTCATGATGTTTTTTTAGATCGGTTTCATTCTATTAAGTAAATTGAACTATTAATGAATGATTTATTCCTCGATTTATTTTTGGAATAAATATAAATTGTTTATTTTAATTTGATGTATGGTTCCATTATAACCATATAAATAATTATTTTAATTTATTAACTCATGATATTTGAAGGGTACATGGGTGTCAACCCAAACCAATGGGAACAAAAGAGGTTTTCTGGAGCATAAGAGCTTATATTGGTTATTATCCCATGCCCCTGAAGGTACATGACCTATTTTATGATACTAAAGAAGGTACATTGGATGTACTCCCAAGAATACTATGTTATTAATTATATATTTAGTAACCTTTACTTATGATTTAAACATTTATATGAATGTGTAGGACCTAATTTACCATGTGAATCTTTCTACAATGATAGTCTTCATAATGATGCTTGAGTATGAAAATTATTTCCTTATGATTGTGCATTGGGTGTAAAATTACATATTATTCTTAATAAATTCTACCATGGAACAATATCGATTGGTCATGATTATTCACTTTATTGGAACATGTATTTTGATATTATAGATTCTTATGTCATGACCCATGTTTTATGATCTTTGAGATTTTTTTATGATGATATAATTTGTGACCATGTTCTTGTACACATAGGCTTTTCATACACTCAAATATGTTAAAAAAATATCTCTTATTTTTAAACATATTGAACATTAAGGATCACCCTTTCGTATGATTCTATTTCCCTCGATTATGAAAAATGGCTATAAATAGGTAATCTCTAATAAGGGTACTAGGTGAGATGAAATTTATGATATATATTAATGGTAATTCATGAAATATGCTGGTTATATATTTAAACCATAAGTAAAGTAAAACATTACAATCCTCTAGCATGTATTACTATGATATTTAATAAATATTAATCTAGAATGATGTAATACTCATTAATTGATTCCCATGTTGCATCAGGTGTAGCATGTCTATAATGTTCCCTTAACTATGTGGGGGATATATTTAGTATTTCTAGATCTATATCAACATTATATGATTAAAAATAATGATAATATTATTAATATTTGTATTTTTATTGTTCTTTTTCTAGATGTTATTACTTTTATTTTTATTTTGGTTGTTGTTGTTGTTGTTGTTGTTATTGCACATGCATTACTTTCCCTAGTGGTTGTTTGTAGTGTATGGTATCCAAGGGATTTAATCATTAACTATTACCTATGGAATTTTGGATGAAATACTATGAAGATAATTTTGTGGGCCACTATGCATTAATTTTTTTGGATCGTTATTGGAGGAGAATTGTTCATCTAAATGTAGTGGGAACACTATAGGATCACTATATATGGTCACTATAGTGGTAATTTTCTATGTAACTATATTGGTGTGTCATTGTGGTATTTTATTATATTGATCAATGTAAAATTACCAATTGGAGTTTTTTGTGTAGATCTATAGTTGGCTATGGAAAATATAAGAATGTAAGCTCTTTTGGGGGTGGGGTTGTTCATGTATTCTTAGAGTTAGAGGGTGTTCAAATTTTTTTCATCCTTATTACTAATTCAACATAAAATAATCTAAAATAAAATTATTATTATTATTATTATTATTATAAATATCATTATAATTTATATGAGCGACAACTACCTTGTGTGTGAGTGGTATGGATGGGGGCATAGATGTTACACATCGGGCATTAAGTTTTGGTGGATTTTATTTATTATGTTGTGTTCTATAGTGGAGGATGTAACCTTATTTTATAATAATTATTAACAATAATATAACTTACAATAATTATATAGATATTATAATTTTTATCAGTATTGACACAGATGATATGGAGACATATCATTAAACAGATTCTGGTACTATTTTCAAATACTATATGGGATTCGTTAAAGGGTCATTCTATCAATTTATGGAAAATAAAATTTCTTTTCAATGTAATCTATGGGTTCTCATTTTGATGTCTAATATTCCAATCATAAAATCATGAGAATCTATTTGGATTAAGAGTGAGTCACATTTTCTATTTATATCCCTTGAAGCATTTATTTGAGTCATTTCTTTGCCTTTATACATAGAATTGATGACATGTATGAAATCTATATTAGATATGAATTTATGTATTCCTTACATATTTGAGGATGAAATAAAAATGTATTATTCATTTAACAATAAGGCACTTTTGTAATATAAATTTTTTTCCTTTCCCCATTGCATTATTTTTTATGTGCTTTCATCACTAAAAATTTAATGACAATTTTTAGATATGCAGTAATCTATCATCTATGTCAGTACATTTATTGATATTAAAAATCTATTTAGTGGATATCTCATTAAACCATAATTGAAACCCTCTGGGATTAGTATTTTCTTTATTATTATTATTAATATAATATTTTTAGGTTGGTTTTATAATATTTTAATTCATTATGTTTTTGTTTCCACTGTTGTTATTTATATTATCATCATTTTAATTGTCATGAAATTTATTGTTACACTATGTTTTTATATGGGTGGGTTGGGAGGGTTGGGGATTCAGCGTACATTACATTGTGAAGAAATTTGATTGGTTTTATTTACTCTATCTGTTGGATTTATAAACCATCACATATTTTTATAATTTTTTTTATTATAATTAAAATTATTATAATTATTATTTTCTTTATTTTTTTATTAGAGTTATTTAACCTAATAATAATACAACAACAACGGAAACTAATACTATGGAAACAACAGACCATCACTAGTAATATGTTTATTTTGACTATTGATGATACTAATAGTAATTATATAAAAATTACCCACATTAGAGAAAGTGGTATCGATGTGGTGGGTTTTTAGTATTCATCTCTTTGTTTATCTCCAAGCCCAAAAGGTGTTCATAATTGTAGAAATGATTTGAACCATGAAAAATGTTCCAGTTTCATGTGTGTGATGTAGATTATTTTAATGAAGCTTGTATAACTTGTAAAAAAAATATGGAAAAATAATAAGTGAGTTGTTCCATCAAATTTTCATAAAATTTATGAAATAAATATAAAGTCTCTACGTACTACACAACAATTGTAATGGTTAAACTTTTATGTGTGACTACTCATTTTTGATGAGTGATAATTCATTCACAATTTATTTTGGGTGTTTCTGTCAATTTATATACTCTGTAACCCTTTTGTTCAATATTTATAATTTTTTTTAATATTTTCATCATGTGATTTATATATAGATCATTGTTGAAATATAACATACGTTGCATTCGGGGTTTATCCCTCTATGGGCTGAAGTATATTGTATTATTTTCTCACTTACATAAAATTGTGTTTTATATCATTGTATATAAGATTAATGGATGTTATAGGGGATCACATGAAACTATTGTCTAACATTGTAAATATATGAATTATTTTCGATGTGTGTGTGTGTGTGTGTGTGTGTGTGTTTGTGTGGTATTGTGGCGATGGTCGAATGTATGTCACATAGAGATCAAAATTATTAAATGTTGAAATCATGCATGATCATACGTGATAATTTCTTTGATGGAGGAGTGGAACTAGGATGTCTATTACATGAGTTTCATATGAATAATATATTAATATAGATAGACATGTTGATTTACACAGTGTATAGGTATACATATAAACATTTTAATGAAAAAAGAATAAAAACATTCAATTTAACAAAGTTATTATAGGGTCAAAAAAATATGTTAGGGGTTATTTATGTGATGCAATAAAATAAACTGACAGTTTTAAGAGAGGATAATTATTTATTGAATGGTAACAAGTATAATTAAATAATTTCTCCTTGGTCTTGTTCGTGTGTTGTGGAATGAAAAGATGAACCTTGGAGGGATTAATCTAATAAGACCCATTGAGGGTGTGAATTAATTCAAGGTTCTTTAGAGAATATGAGAAACCTACATCATTATAAAATTAGTCATTGGGTGACTCGATCATGAAGGGGGATATAGTCCAAAAAAATTATAATTTATATGGTGGTTATTTTCTAATCCTTTTGAGGTGAAATTAGTAATAGCTAACTACGGTTCCCATAATATCTATGTGTTTATTGTTTTAAACACCAATCCCAAAATATATATTTCTTTTAGTATGATAACAAATATTCTTTATATTAATACAATAATATAAATGGTTTCTGTTATTTGTTTATGTTCTTATTTTATTGATTGAAAAAACACAAGAATACTTTTTTTACAATTATCGTAGTTATTGTTTTTATTAATACTACTTTAATTGATATTACTTCTTCTAATAATATTATTATAATTAATAATATTATTTTAATAATAACTACCACTATTAATATTATTTTTCAATGTAATGTACCCTAATTGGAGAACCTATTGTCTTTTAATAATAATAATAATTATTATTATTATTATTAATATTTTAATAATGATAGGCAGTTTGGGACATAATGGTTGAGGTGACTATACATTAGAACAATTGGTGGTGTTTTAAATTCTTGTTGTTAAAATGTTATTGAGTTAATATGCATCAACTAGATCAGATAGTGGGGGGTCATAGTGGTTATTATTTATTAGTTGGATGAATTGATACCAACTTCAATAGTGAAGTAATAATCATTAGTACAATGTATTTCATTTTAAATTGTTATTAATGATTACCATATAACTATAAACCACTAGAAATATATTAATACTATAGTATGTATGGTTTTTATTAGACCACATTTCATCAACATCTGATTTTTATCCAGGGTTGGTATTAAATTTTGGGACCCTGAAATTTATGTCCTAGAAATAATTAAATCATTTTCGACTTTATTTTTGTTTTGATTCCTCTTAGACCATGTAAAATGTTTTTTGTTCTTATTCATAAAAATTAGTTACAATTATTTTATTTTATTTATTGTATTTTATTCATGGTATATTTAATATTTCCATAAATACTAGTATTATAGATTTAGATCAATATGTTGAGTCTATATTACATGTCATGAACAACAGAAATGAAAGAAGCTAAGGTGATTATTGAAAATTATAATGGAGTTGAATTTATTATTTTGTGAATCAATTTAGAGAACTATATATATTATGAAAACACACGTGCAAATATTTGATATTAAAAAAATAGAGACAATCGGTTTTGATTGGGATATACTAGAATATTATGTTCATAGTGTTGTGGGATTATTTTTTGAAAAAAAAAATGTGGCACAAAACATCTATGTAGTGATATTGTTGAATGTTTTGATGTAAAAACATGAAAAATTCTATGGGAATCCATCTATATCAAAAACAATTATAATTAAAAAAATATATATTTTTATATTATCCATATTTTCACATTGTGGTCACATAGATACAAGACTAGAAAACCAATAAAATGGGAATTAGTAATAAAAAAAGGCCATATGAATAGTTAACTTAGGAAACCATACTCGTGAATAAACACTGAAACCACAAAAAAATTATTTCCATTGTAATGTCCCAAGAATTTAAGGATGTTCTTGATAGTAGAGGAATAATTTCTCAATAGAAAAATAGTTTTCAATAATTTATATTTTCATATTTAGGGACCTCAAAACAAAATGATAAATAGAAAAAATTTCTAATGTTATATACCACATAGTAGTGAATAAAATTCTATTTTTAACCAGCTTAACAAATTTTTCATCATCATTAGTCATTTGATGACACTAATAGTTACAGAAGATAATTTTTTATATGTAAAGGGTCTATTTTTTTCATTCTATGATAGTTATTATGTAAAATTAATTGGAATTAGTAGTTAGTAAATGAAAAAATTAATCAATTATTAATTATTTACATGATTCAATCCTCAATGAGAGTTTTTATTTTTGAATAATATCATAATATTCTCTTCCCACTTAGGGATGAGGATAATTCATTCATTGGGGAAATCATAGAATAATATATAAATTTAGAGAGAAATATCCAGATATGGTGAAGTGTTTTTCAATTTCCTATTTACAGTTTTGAAGAATGAATATGTTAACATTAAATGGAGGGGTAAATGAATGAAAACCGAAAAAATCAATAAACACCATAGAGAAAAGAAAATAATGATTTTTAATATTATTTACATTCTCTTAGAGTCATTTAATTTTTAAATAGAATTTATATTCCGTTCCAAACCCATGATGTGATCCCCAAATAATTATTTTTAATGTAATTTCTCAATTGTATTATTTTATCGATTATGAAACCTTATACATTATTCAAAAGGGAAATTCATTGATCAATAATTATAGTTATTGTTTTATCATTATGAACAATGTGAGGAATATTCCATGATTGGGGATGGAATATTCTATCACTTGAGGATTTTAATGATGTAGGAATTAGGATAAATTTTCTAATAGGTTGTAAAGAATTTACCAATTGGGCTATTGTCATTGGTTTTAGGATGTAAAATGTAACTCATAATAATATGATACAAAATCCCATGGGGTTATTTTTTATATAATACTCAATTATTTAGTCCAAACTATTGTATTATAGGATATCCCTAATTAGTTATAATGGGATTGAGTTGTCTCAGAAAAATGTCATAATGAAAATGATCATGTTCATAAAAGGTACCATATGAGATGATTATAACTATCATAATAAAAATAATGTATTTTTATAAATGGATGTTTAACACAAAAAATAAAATGGGTGACCTAGAGTACCATAGAATTTTTTATCCTACACCAATTCATTCTGAAATAATACTACTATGTATTGTGACATTTATTTAACAATCGATGAGGATTGTATTAATTTTATTTATAAAAAATAAATGTAAAATATTTAAAATATATGAAATGTGAATTTCCCTAGAAATTATTTCATCTTGATCAGAGTAAATGTGTTTAAGCTCAGATAATGGGGGAGTTTAGGAATGTGAAGAGATCAAAACATTCTAATCTAAGAGTATAATATGGTTGAAAAAACACTTCTAGGTATATCATAGAAAAAATGTGTGGATGAATAGATGAACAAGACATTGAATGAACACACTTGTAGTATTTGGACATAATAAGTATTACCCAGTACTCTCTTAGAAGTGGTAGTGAGTATAGTATAGAGTATTACCAATATAAGTCCATAAACCCAATGAGATAATGTTCATCTATCAAGAACTTATCAAATTGGGTGTTATTTATGTGCACATAGGTATTTGGATATAATCGGATGGCATGATTCTATGCCCCAATCCTATTTCGTTTTTGCCTACATTGATACAGAATCGGGATATCACTTCTAGGGTGATGGGAATTATAAGTTCAGTATAAGTAAAAATGTTTTCTTTAATAATAGTTTTCCATACAAGGAAAATAAAGATTTTAAAATTTATTTTGGGATTACAAAATCAGCATGAATTTAGAGAGAGTGTGTTAATGGTGTACATAATAATGTGGCAAGAGAACTAGAAAAACCATCACCCTATGTACAGTTGCGGAGATAGACCAACGTGAAAACACATGTGTTGAGGTATTCCATACCCTTAATTTATATTTTCGAAAAACGGAAGAGATATATAAACTAATAATGAAATAATTTTTGTGAATTTGTAGATAAATTAGTAGTTTTATATAAAATATATGATTAAATATATTTTACAAGACAATATTACTTGGGATCTGGATCCACATTTTAAGGGAAAGAAATAATTAAAAAAACAAAATTGTTATAACTATTTAACGATAGATATATTGGTAATAGAATGTAAAACCTAGATATTTTAAAAGAAGAACATTGTACTGGAAAGAGTATCATAAAAACAAAATTTAAATGAACCAACCAATATATTTCATTGAATCTCTTTGATAGATTGTGTTACATGTAACACTGAGTATAATTTTCATCACACACAACACCCTATTTTGACGAACCATAATAAAATTTTATAAAAAATTAATATTATATAATATCCAATAGAATAGTGGTTATAAATTTTAATAACTAAAATATAAATAATATACATTTTAAAAAATTAAATTGGTTATCTATTGATTATAAATAAATTATTAATCATAAAAAAAATATTTTTTTAATTGCATAATTTTTTCTAAAAGATGGTTTAATCTGCCGAGTGAACATAATTTAAAATTAATTTTATCAATTTTAGAAACATTATTCTATGAAATACCATTCATTTTTTATATCATTGTATCAAAATTAACTTAGGTTATATATTTGATATTTTCACAAATGTTATATTTTTTGATAAATAGTGAAATATAGTAATTTTTATTAAAATATAAATTTTGTATAAATTATTTATAAAGTTCAATTATATTTTAAATTTAGTTTAATGTAACATTAGTAAAATAATATATCTAATAAAAAAATTTCATTGTAATGATTTGAATATTGAATATTGAGGTATAATCATTTTAATCTATTGGTCATTTTCTCTTTGAAACCCCATTTTCTTATCATGTCTGTGGGATTAATTTGAAAAGAAAATTTTGAAAATATATTAATTTATTATGAAAAAAATAAATCCTTATTTAGAATAAGAATAATTTATATTATATTATTAATTAATAGTAAATGGAGTAAAAAAATAACCATTGATGGGGTAAAATTATATTATATGGGGGTTAAACTAAAAAGATAAGAGTTTTAAATGAACCAAAACTTTTCAAACACCAAATTTATGGACATATTACTTCCCCTTACTCTCTAAAATGTAAAATAAGACTTTCAATAGTGTATATTAAAATCTATCACATCCTGAACCAACATAGTTCATTTTCTATCACCTCTTCTCAAGAGTTGTTATAATGATGAATTTAAATTAAATATATATGATATTATTAATATTATAATATTTTAGTAATTATTATATGAAATATTTATTTTATTTTGAATTATTTTGGAGATATGATGATGTCGCTTGGGAATATGGAGGAATACAGCCTCGCGAAGCATTATGACTCATTATTAATATACAATTAACCTGGGTAGATAAATGCCCCAAAAGACTTTTTTTTAATTTTGTTATACCCTCTTTGAAGGGGTGAGGTAGAACCCTTAAATGTCATGAAGGCTTAGAGACAATTACATTACCTGTCTGTCTTTAAGGAAATCACCCAGATAGGACAACTTGGAACTGATCCTCCCCAGAACATTTCACGATATCATCACTCTACATTGGCAATGATGGTCAGCCAACTATCATGTGAAGATTTTAACAATCCTAGTACTGATGGCAATATGGTTCCCTATCTTTCCACCAATTATTGTTATCTCTTCTCTGGTTAATACCCCTACTCTAAATCCTCAACTATAGCATGGTCCATTGTAGTCTAACTGGTAAATCTACATATTTAAGTGACCCGAATTCCTTGAGGTGCCTATAATTCCTTTAGGTGGCCTGAATTCCTTGAGAGAGAACTATCCCGAAGGCCTTGGGTGTCCTGAAAGCCTTGTAGGACCCGAGGACCAAACCAATGGCTGAAAGGCCCAAATGGATGAATACATCCTGCTACAATAGTACCGAACATTACCTGCTATTGTGCCTAAAAAATAGTACTAATGTAACCCACAAACATGGATCCACATAGAGTTGATCTCGGGTCTCTTAGATGAACTTTCTGAGTCCTCACAAATCGAACTGAGCCTCATGTGCAAAATTAGTGGTAATAATGAAAAAGTTAACAAAAATTTGGTATCTCTATTAAATTACCATTCTTCTGGAAATAGAGTATCACAACTAACTTGTTGTCTTCCAATCCTGTAAAAAACAATCATTCCACTGATGTATAGGATACTTCCACCTCACAAACTGATGTCAAGTATTATTCACTTCTATATTATTTTGATGATAATAAGGATGTATTAAATGAATAATATATATGTGTGTGTGTGATAAATATTGAATCATAATTACACTATAAGGGTGATATATTATTTACCTCTCTCACAATCTATCCATAATGATAATATAATTAACATTCCTGTGTACGTATGACCTACAATATAAATGAATATTGTAGTTCATTTTCTATCTAAAACATTAATGGATAACACTAAATACATATATAGTTAATATATATGATATTATAATAGTAATTATAATTCTTGGAATTATTCAACCACGCTCAATGTAAAATTACAAGAAATCACAAACCAGAACAAACATGAAAAACAAAGCAGTAATTACCTAAAGCCTTACCCTAATAAGGGATTCATAATAAATGGGTAACAATTTTTCATATTAAAATAACATATGGTATGATATATATATATATATATATATATATATATATATTGTGGTGTAATATATGTATAATAAACATAAATTTACTATTCTTGAGGTTTGAATGTGCAGGAAGGACGTCGATACATAAGGTAAAAGTTTCTTATCTCAATTTCACTTATGTGATTTGTACACCATATTGAAAACATATTTTTTTATATAGTGTATATATTTCCCATATTGATATTTTTTCATTATTTTATATTTAATAATGGAATATAATGTTTCATACTAGGATTATATTTTTTATGGGGATTATGGTTCATATGTATCCAAATTGGAAAGGGTTTATTTCACAATCTCATCATTATTCAGGATTATTTTAGTTCAAGTCTCTGATAGTCGAATTCTTTAATATTTTAATCCTAAAAAATATATTATATATTTATAAAGTTATTAATGAAATTTTTATATTAATTTTACAACATTCCCACTAATTTGTACATAAAATAATAGTGAAAATGTTTTATAAAAATCTGATATTATTTCTCTCTTCACCAAAAATATTTTTTTCATCACAATAATTTTTTTATTAAATAAATTTAAAAATTGTTATTTTATTTTCAATATTATTTATTAATTTATTTTCTAATAATTTTTTTAATTTTTTTTTGAAAGGAATCATTATGTTGTTTCCAAAAAATGGCCCATTTTATTTTGACAAATATTTGTTAGAAATATTTGTCTTATTGTATCTGGAAGTAATGGAATTACCCCCCATCATTTATTTGAACCTTACATTCAGATATTAAAATGTTATTTTTATATAAAATTGTTTCCTAATATTTTGGATATTTTTATTTTTTGAAAGTTATTTTTAAAATATTTTATGAATTTTCATGTTTTAAAATAAGAAAGGTTAGTCTCAAAGAAAGGTAATTTTTCTAAAGAAATTTTTTTTATCCTCCAAAAGAATTTTACTTCATTGAATGCATCCTCTGAATTAACATACGATTTGATGGGGATATAATCCAATGATACAAACCTTTATATTTCTCTAGATGGGTTATAATCTGTAAGATTTGGGTTGTGTTATATTTACAGAATTAATTTTTCTATGAATGATTTGTGTTTTTTGATTAATGATTGGGGAATGTGTTTTAATTTTGAGTAATTTTTTAAATAAAAAATAATTATGTTGAATATGTTTCTCCCCATTCAAATTTTGAAGGATTTGGAAATAGTTAGTCATGGATGGGGAATTCTATATCCCCTCAAGGTATTGGTAGGTCTCATGATGCAAACTAATTTGGCATTTGGATTACTTTATGGAAACCCTCACTTAATAAGGATATTTATTACGTCAATTTTTTTGGAATACATAATAAATTACAAAAAAATATTCCCAAAGACCATACTATTTTAGGGCATTTGGAAACCTAGAAACATAAACACTGATACATAAGAGAAAATAAAATTCTCCCACTATGTTATTCATAACTAAAAACCCTAATAGACACATCAAATATAATACATATCTTCATAACCCAAGGAATGGAAAAATATGAAAGGGATATCTCATATGCTCATTACAGTTAAACAAGGGAGATATATAAACATAATAATGGGAATAAGGAAAATAGAATGTGATAATGAAAATATAAGATCATACCATACATATCAAAGATAATAAACAAGAGTCATGGATTAAATAAATACAGTTCATATTTAATTAATCATAAATGAATCTTGAATATAACACATTAAATCATTAAATAAGAAAAATTCATAGAATTTTGGTTGAAATAGAACCATATAAAATGATTTCCATAGTACTCGAGAATTTGTTGTGAAGGACATCTTAGTGGAATGTGTTCACTCCCCAAATCATAAAGGAATCAATGGTTTAATATCATTCCCATATTAGTATTCAATGTTCAATCCTAAAACCATCTTAGTATATGATTTCAAAATCTATCTCATGATATATAAGTCATTACTAAATTCATTGGATAGAGATATATACCACCCATATCATAATGAAATGATACATATGTGTTCCAATTGATCATAAAAAATCATCATAATAGAACTAATGAATTGAAATGGGTAAGAAAAACATGTAAACATATCATAACATGTGAAAATGAGATAGGTTTCACAACCATTTCATAAAATCAAACCCGTGATATAGAAGCAAGTTTCATAAGTATTTAATCATTGAAAGATAAATTAGTTTCATAAAAACTGTGCCATAAAAACATAATACTTTCAGAGAAATAATAGGAATGAATCATTTGGATCATTTCACTATAATGAAATGAGTAACACCTATATGTTTCATATTAAAAATAAAATAATTTGGAAAGATCCTTTAAATATATTTCTTGAGGAAATTAACATTTCATTTTGATAAAATAATTTTTTAATCATAAATCATTTTTTAAAACATTTTAATTTGAAAATATATTTGAAAACATATATTGAAGCATTGAAAATCATAAATCATTTCTAAAATAATTTTTCATTGAAAATTATATTAAATTCAAAATTTAAAAACATTTTTGAAAACATTTTTGATGACATGGTTATTTTGAATAAAATAGATTTCCGACCGAAAATAGAAATGAGGTCAAGTTTTTTATAAAATCATTTTCTTAATTATATTCTGTTTCAAAGAGTTAAAAAAGGGTACTAATACATGAAAAAATCATTAATAGCCATAGGTGATGAAAATTAATTAGTCTTCTTATGATATGAATCATAATATTTCATCAATTCAATCATAATAAAAAACAAACCTCATAAATGATGAGATTGTTGCAATAAACTCTTACCACTTTAGTAACATTTAATCAAACTCAAAATGTAAGAAAATAAAATTTCATGAATCATTATATATTATAAAAATAATTATATTAATTATATAAATTATAAAATCATATTAAACACACCTCCTAACGGAATATAAGTTCATAACAAAACATGTGTCTCAAACGAGGAAACCTATGACAAAACTACCTTACTTATTTCCATTCGTTTGGACTATTAAACCCCATGTAACTGAGATATTAAACTATTTATATAAATACAAATAAATGTTTGTATAATAATAATTTAATATATCCATTGTTATTATTTTCACTGAATAAAATAAATTAGTTGTGAATAATTAAAATGTCTCAATGAAATAAAAGTGAGATGAGAAAAACCATACATTATATCTGGACTATCATGATACTCGTTCAAAACTATAGTATAATATTTATATGTGTATTATAGATAATTAAATGAACCATATTCATATATATAATTCCATATATTATTTAGCTTTCAATATGTATTTCCCTTTCACTAATAACTCTCAACTATAGTTATGTTTTATGTGATAACCACCTTGTTTTTTATACATGTTTTGATGTGTTATTATTGTTCCCCTTACATTGATCAAGAATTAATTATTTAAAGATGTTAAAAAATTATATAAATATCATATATATACATTATATTTGAATTCATAATAATTTAAAAAAATTATAAATAAAAAATAAAATACACCATTAATCGACACGTTATGTCAAATGTACTCATGAACATAGTTCCTATTTTCTTGTTGTATTTAATGAGAAACATTATGTGAAATATATATATATATATATATATGATATAATTGAAATACATTTTTTTATAATATATATAATTTATTTTCAAAGAAACCCATCTTTAATACATTCCATGTAAAGTTTGAATGAATCGCATCGCATTGAGGAAGATGTAGTCTACACATCCACAAATGAACATAGAATATATCAAAAAAATAAAAAGCGTGAAGGTATGTTATATATAATAACTAAATAATCATATATACATAATAGATATCATATATAGAATATAAAAATTTTATACCCATAATAATTTCGAACCATGATGGGTGGTAAAGGAATATTGAATGACATCGTTTCATGGGGATGTAGTCTATCATACACATGATTGGGAAGTAAATTATCCATTTGATAGAAATCTGTTTGATTGTAGTTAGAACAACTAGATTAAAAACATATAACTATTTTTATGATATTGAGGTTTTCATATAATCATTTAATAAGATTATTTGAGTTACTGGAGATATAAAATAAAATAAAAGTTTTTATGGAAGGGTGTTACCTCTTCTTTGGGTACCTCTTAACCATTTTCACCAATGAGGTTTATTCGTTTAATTTATATAGATATGGATGATTTTAGGAAAAATGTAGGGAATTTGGGAGTAGATTTTAGAAAGGTATTTTTGACAAAAATTTATTTAGAGCTAAGAATAAGTGAGTGGGAGAGTTATCTTTTATAGTGGAGGAGGATGGGAAATCATGTAAATAAAAAAAAAGGTAAACACTGCCAAGAGGTCCCACTTACATCACGTTCCTCGAATAATTTTTGAAATTAGATCCATTAGTGGAAGTGGTTGAAAAATTTACCTAAAATATCTTTTTTACAATTTTCTAGGATATTTCTCCCTTTAAATTAATGTTTAACTACTATGTAATCTGAATTTATACCTTAATCAGTGTAGTAAATGTTAAATAATTTCACTAATTTTTTCATCAAAAACTATTTTTACCCTAATAGATAGTATAAATTATTCTAATTCAAAATATTGAATACTTTTTAAAAATTAAAATAAAATATGTGGATGAAATGAATTTAAAATTAATCTCACACACAAGAGAAATTGATGTTAGGTTGATCTAACTAAATATTAAAATCAAATTTAAATATAACATAGCAATTTAAATAAGTTAGATGAAAAAGAAATTTTTAATTTAAATTTAGTAGTTTTCACTATTCTACAAAAATGAGTGTTTTAAAAAAACAAAAAATTCACCCTAAGGTAATTTTAATGTTATATGCTAAAAAAGAATATTAATTTAAGAAATTAAATTCATAAAAGTTTCAAAAATTAATTTTATTACTCTTCACAAAAAGACATAAAAAGCGGTTATTTGGAGAAAATATTATTTTAAAACATATAAATACGTTACCAAAAATTATATATTTAATAATCAATGTGACTTATTTTTATTAATCCATTATAAAAAATATTTAAAAATTTGGTATTAATATTAATATTACATATTTTAATGGCTCAGTTATAACTTGTTTGTTTAAAAAATTATATTACTATAAAAATTCATAGAAACATTTTGTTTTGTGTAACACAAGTTTAGATGGTACTGTGTGTAGAACAAGATTAATATGATTTATCATATGAAACATTTATGATGTAAATTACTATTCATCATAGGCCATCATTAAAAATTAATTTATTTGAAAAAAAGTTTCATAAGAACTAGGTATTTGACATTCTACCCACATTAAATTGAATCAAAACCTTGGAATTCATCATTCAGATAGTGAAAAATGGGGATACATATACCTCATCATATCCACATCTTCCCTCTCCGGTAAAAAATGTAGGGATCCATCATCTAAACATGTTCCTAAAATAGATTCATTCATCTAAAGATGATTAGAAATGCCCAAATGAAATTCTATATCAAGTGCCTTCTTAACACAATTCTAGATCATGGAGGTAAGCCTCATATCCTGATCATATATAGTGGAATGTGGTACTCCATGCTAATATTACACTTCCTTAATGTATACCCTATACAGATAATATAGATATAATTCTTCTCTGATATCAATGAATGGTTAAGACATTTTTCTTTGAATGATTACCACCAATACAGAATTAAACAATTTTGTGGTTTTGTGAATTCCAATGACAAAATCCATCATGATTTTCTCTAATTTACTTTTTGTTATATGTAATGGATTCAAAAAAACCCTTATACGTTTATCTTTCAACCTTAAATTTTTTCAATACAAAGTAGTGAGATAAAAACTCTGAAATATCTTTCTTCATGCCATCCCATTATAAGTAATCCTCAAAATCTATATATTCCATCATATATCCATTATGAATAGAGAATGAAGAACTATGAGATTCCCATAATGGAACCTTCTATAAATATGTTATGGATGAAACACATACATGGTTCATGAACCATATCATTCCATCCTAATCAAGGTGAATCATCGGAACATTTCTATAATTGTTCTATAGATTAACATATTCCATGTATATAAATTTAATCTTCAAATGGATAGAGGGTATATCATTCAATTGAGAAATATTGGATTTGTCTCCTTCCAACAATATTTCAATACCCATCAATTGAAAACATAAAATTATTCGATCATTTAGGAACCTAAATATGGATAAGCTAACATGATCCTTTCAAATCAAATTATCATCCACGTTGTTCACTTTCCCAGGCAGGAAATGTATTTAGAAGTAATAAACCTTTGTTACATATAACCATCTTCTTTAGAACATTCTCAACTCTTTCTATGTGACTATATATTTCAGTTTTTTATGATATAATTGTATATCATACTTTTATGCATAATGATTATGCATATGAGTCTTTAATGATAACATTATAATGGATAACTCCAATTCATTAGTTATGTAATTTTTCTCATGAATCATCAGTTTTCATGAGCCATAGTCTACAACCATGTCATTATTCATAGTAACACATTCCAATCCCTTCATGGATGAATCAATATAGATTACAAACACTTATCCACTTCAATGTAATGTATAAACTAGTTCATAAACGAACCTTTATTTCATTTAGTTTAAATTTTCCCCACATTCATCTATCCAGAAGAAAATGGAACACTTCCAAGTAAACATGGTTATAGGATTATATAGTCATAATATATTACCAAAAAACTATTGATAATACAACTAACATTTCTATATTTTTGAGGAAAACTACTGTATCTGATTTGCAGGGAAATGCACAGGATCAAGAAGTAATTCCTTCTAATCTTCAAATTGAAATCTCTTCTTAGGAATATATGGATTAGGACACCCTGATTTGCGAACCTTCTATGACTGTTTTATTCTCCAGTCGACTGTCTTATGACATGCAGTGTGGAAATGCACATCCAACTCCTTCTTGGGTGATGGAGGTGAGGAAGGATTTCATCCTTCCAACTGATGCTCTTCTTATACGGTGTATCTGAAAAATAGGATGTCAATATAATCTTCCCTTCAAAGAAAAGTTTTGAATTTTTCCCCAGTATACTTTTTCTGTCTTGTTGCCGATAAATCTACTGATCATATTTTCATCAAATGCTCCTATGCTACTCGGTTCTGGAGGTATTTAATGGATATTTTTCATTGTCAATTAGTCTTCAGTTCTGTTGTAACCCTGTTCAATTATTTCATGCATGAAGAAAACAATGAGCATGTTCACTCCTATATCATTATTGCTGTTGTTTCTGTTATATCTTATATTTGGAAGGCCCAGAACAATATAGTATTCAATGGTGGAAGGCCCCCCCTCAAAGAGGGGATGATGGCGATTCACTGAAGCATTAAACTTTCTTCAGTGAAACTTTCTGGCTCTATGAACAATAACATGTCTAATTTCCTACTATTGTGAACACTTGGAGTAAGGGGTAGGGAGAGGAAGCCTAGGGAGCTGAAATATATTAGGTGGATCCCCCCAATCAATGATTATATAAAAGTGAATGTGGATGGGGAATCATCTGGCATGCTGGGACCTACTAGATGTGGTGGTGTCTTCACGACCTACCGAGGCTTTGTAAAGAGATGTTTCTATCAATACATTGGCAATGGTCATGATCATGGGGCAGAGCGATGGGCTATGATAAAGGCAATAAGTTATGCTACTCGATATGGCTTGAGGAGGATTTGGATAGAATCATACTCATTTGTAGCCGTGAAGATTCTCAAAGAGCTTTCCAGGAATGTCCCATGGAGGATGCTCCCTGCAAGTATAGGATCTTTAAATATTGTTGAACTTATTTCCCTTGATGTTTCTCATATATACAGAGAATCAAATCAAGCAGCAGATGCAATCTCAAAAAGTTCAATCATGGAGGTGAGCTCTAGATGGTCCTTCGTTCTTCCTGAAATATTGCAATGATCTTGTTCACAATAATAGAATTGGTACTGTGTTTAAAAGGCTGTGTAAAGCTCCCCTTTTATGAGTGGTTTGTACTGTTTAAACTTTTATTTATTTAACCTTATGGGATCAGGTCTTCACCTGGCTCTCGAACTTTCAGGGTATACTAATAAACCAAATAAATATCGAATCTCAGTCACCGTGGTTATTCTTGGCTAACATTTAATAGCCTATGTCATTGATGGATGTACTCATATATAATCTTTGGGGATTATATTCCCCAAAACAAACCCTTTTCAACCAACATTTACATTACATTAATTTTCCATACAATTTAGCCTTCTTCGGGACATTAGTAGAATTCTTATGTGGTAGTCATTCTCTAAATTCATCATTGAATATTTATGAATATCATCGATAATGACAGCCACAACCTAATCAAGGTAATCCCTAAAGACTCTATGCATCAAATAAATAAAGATAATAGGGGAATTAGTATTTATGAAAGGAATAACACTATATTCTTAGTTCCCATTCATTTTATAGAATGTAATCTTGGTTATATACCCCTTTTTATCATTATTGATTATATCTAGAATGATGTTAAATCTTCGAAATGTATTGTTCTCCATGTATTTGATCAGAAAAGTGATTAATATGGGGAATATGATACTTTTTCTTGATCATTATGATGTTCAAATTTTTATAATAAATTCATAAATTCATTTATCAATTTTCTTCTTCAAACCAAGAATAGTTTCACCCCAACCTGAATCACTTTGTTGAGTTAATCCCTTAACAAGGTTTTTATGTTGTTTCTTCTTAAATTATTATAAATAAATTGTTGACATTATATAGGGAGTCTTTGAAATTAGTGTAGAGCAAGGTATTAGTTCTATCAATAAAACAACATCACATTTTTGTGGAATGTTAGGAAACTCTATAGAAATGAAATCTAGAAACTCTTGAACAATAGGAATATCATCGGTGCCAATTTTACCCCAAACCATTTTAAATAATTAAAAATTATGAACATGAATTAAGAACTATAACACATATGTCATATCTATAAGTGGTTCAATCTTATCGTCACATGCCTATGATTACATCAAATTCACTCAAATTAATAATGAAAATATTTTCAGGATACACATTCCCACAAACTTCAACCAGAGAGGAATCACACACTAGAGATATATTTATCCAATCATTAAGGTTTAAATTTATAATTTCAAATGAAATAATTTTGTTGGAATCTTAATACCCTTAGAAAATTCTTTTTATATGAAATATTTAGTAGGTACATAATTAAATAACACATTAGATGTTCTAGACTGGATTATATGTGAATCTTTCACCCTGTTATTATTGCAACCCACCTCAGAAATAGAAAACACATGAGATTCCTATTTTCCATCACCTTAAGAGGCTAATTACGTCGATCAAAAATACTAACCTTAGGTTTGGGAATTGGTTAACATAATTCCCATTCATCCAGCACTTATAGAATTGATGTGGGGATGGTTCATTATATGAATCTTTATATCCAGTCCAATTGTTATCTAACGTCTTCCCATGACTTTAAAAATAAAAAGCCTAACTACCTTATTTTCCATGTATGCAACATTTATTACACCCCACATTCTAAATTCATCCAATCTTCTTCCAACACTTACTTCATAACGGAAATATCATTCTCCTATCTCTAACATTTTTAGATTTTCATTTGAACTCTATCTTAAATTTCTTTTCAAAACCATGAGATTGATATGTAACCCCATCCTCCATTTCATCCTTGATTACACAACACCTAATCTATTCGTAGATATTAATGTATGTTATGGTTAACTACAATATGATACCTGGAATTAATCCACTGAGGGTCATATGGACTTTTCATTCCAGTTGGGTGATAATACCAGAAGTGTACATCACATGTCTTGTATAATTAGCCACATATGATCCAATTCATTCATCATCCCATATCTTTAACTAAAGGAAATCATTCATCAACTTTTTACAAAGAATACGAGGAATGTACTTATTGAAAAATAAGTTCTTGAACTCTTTCAAATCCATGGATTCAGTTTCATCTTACTACCTTTTATTCTTGGTTATAGGTCATTAATAGTCTCCATCACCTTACTATTGATAAAAAACAAGAATTACATTCTCATTTTCTGAACAATGGATTATAGAGAATCTTTTTTTAGTGATAATGAGCCAATTTTCATCCATATGTGGATTATAATTCCACCTAAATGATGTTGTGCATTACCTCATGAAGGAATCAAAAGAATGTTGTTCCCCCCATTTCTCAATTTGAATTCTATTAGGATTCATAGCTATAAAAATAAATGTTAGCATAGAAAATAGGTTTTTTATTCCATATCCCACTATATTTAGATGCTTATGGAAATAGTCATTATATTTCCCATCAAACTCATCATTGAATTGATTCATTTAGGTTTAATCCTTTGACTAAAACAAAAAATAATAGTGTAAGAAAAAATATCAATGTTGGGAACCACATTATTAGGAACAAATTAAAAGATTTATAAATAATGCCACATTCTATAATCAATGACACCTTATGATTATCCAATGTCATTCATAAAAATAATTTATTTAAAAACATCGTGATGGTTCATGAAGACTTTGGGAATATCCATGGCATATCTCCTAGGTGTGTCAATCTAGGTGTACAACATGGCCCATTATTGTGCACTATTTCTCGATCACGTCAAGCTCAGTATGGTAATATTGGGGTTGTTTCCTATATGTACATCTATAGCAGATCTATATCCACTTTTGGTATCCAAAAATAAATGTATTTCTAGGAAACAACCTTATCTATCATTTTCAAGAATTCAAAGACATTATATTATAAATTTTATCATCCTATTTTTCAATGTATAACTAAAATTTTTCTATGATACCAACTATATCTACACTATCTTCACATGAATATGCATTAAAAATTTTTACCAAATATATAATATGTAAAACAGAAAGACTCCCAAATGTTGTATTAGAGTAGTGACTCTGGAATCATGAAATCATAAACACTAATATATATTTGAGCTGCATTATCTCTCACTAGGTTCTTCATTACTAGCACCCATCAATGAAAAATCATACAAAATAAATATCTTAATAACATTGGGAAATGAAACATAAGAATGGGTGATCTTAGATGCACAGTAAGGGTAATCAAGGAACACATGTTAGAATAATCATGATCATAAGTGTATGATAACATGATCATGAAAATACAATATTATAAAGTGTATATCCATGAGAATACAAAAGATTCGTGGAATAAATATTGGTAGCTCATAACGCCAAAATCAAAATTGAATCGGGAGAATAATCCATAAAATCATAACATAAGAATAAGACATGAAATTATGGAAGAAAAAATGGTATATAGAATTATTTAAATATTAGTCAATGAATAACATTCAAGGTCATGTTAATGGAATGGGTCCACTCCCCAAACCATTAATGTTTTCATGGTTCACTCTGATGACCATCATATTAGTCAAGGTTCACTGCCACGACCATATTAGTGGAAAAGTCATTTACTGAACTGAGTTCACTCACCATTCCAACCATTTCAATGTCATGAGATATAAATCATTACACATTGTATTAGAGGTAGGTATAAGTCCCACCCATGTCATAATGAAATCATACATATGTTTTCCAGTAGATCATATTCATTTAACATATCATATTACATGAAATGAAATGGGAGTCATAAAAATTTAATCATATCATAACCTGTAAAAATGTAATTGTTTAGTAAACATTTCATCAAACATCACTCAAGAAAAGATGCTTGTTTCATAACAATATAACCCATTTAATTTAAATGGGTTTCATAAACATCATGTCATCAAAACATAAACCATTCAGTGAAATAATATTAATGCATCCATTGGATGATTTCCCTATAAATGCATGAGTGACATAGATTGATGAAATCATAGATAAAAAATAATTTGGAAAGCTCCTTTAAAAATAAATCTTGGTGAAAATATCCTTTCTTCTTTGAAAAAATATTTTTAAAACAGAAAAAATAGTGAAAAAATATTCATTTAAAGTGTATTTGAAATAATATAATGAATTATTTAAATACAATAAAAAAAAATTTCAGATCCATTTTCCAAGAAAATGAGATTTAAATAATTTAAAAAAATTGAATTTTCTTTCAGAAAAAATGGCTTATATAATAAAATAGGGTTCTTGCCAAAAATTCAAATGAGGTCAGGTTTTATTAAAAACATTTTATTAATTAAAATAATTACCAAATAAGTAAAAAAATATAGTATAACATAAATAAATCATTAATAACCATAGGAGAATAAATTTTTAGAGTTTTATTGATTTATGGATCATAATATTTCTTCAATGGAATAATAATCATAAAGAATCTCGGTAAATGATGAGATTATTGAAATGAACTCTTCCCACTTTGGTAGCACTGAATAAAACCCCTCCATGTAATAAAATAAATTAACTCGAATCATAAAATATCATTTAAATAATTATATTGAATATATATCATATCAAATTTTACTATTTACTCTCATAAATAATATATCTATGTAACAAAATATTTTTCTAAAACATTGAAAATAGATACACAACTACATTACCAGACTGTAAACTTTTTAATCATAAAACCCCATAAAGTATAGTTCATAAAATGGTTATGTAAATACCTATAAATATATGTATAATAATAATATAGTACATTCATTATAATAATATACACAACACAAAAAATAATGAGTGGTGAATAGGGGATAACTCTCACAGAAATAAAAGTGAGATGAGATAAACCTTACATCATGTCTTGAATCTCGTCGTCCTCATTCAATGCTCCTATATAATACGTATATGATATTATTAACTTAATAAAATACAATTTTCATATTTATAATAACATATATTATTTAATTATTATTTTTTACTACCCATTCATTAATAAATCCATGCTAATGTTATGTTTCAGGTGATAAATGTCTTGTTTTTCGTACGTGTTTTGACTCATTATTCATGGTCCTATTTCATAGATCATTGATTATTTATTTAAAAATGTAAAAAATGATATAAATACCATTTATATTATGTATATGATTATTTATAATGACCACTAAAAAAATAAATAGAAATTGAAATACATTATTCGTGAAGATTGGAGGCCAAACACACGGATGAACTCAGTTTCTAATTTATTATCATATAGAAAAAAATAATCTAAATGAAATATATGGGTATCTATATATTATATCATTAATTTATAAATATTGTGTAATATAGATCATATAATTTCAATAAAACATTCATTAATACATTCCATGTAAACAATAAACGACTGAAATCCCTTTGAGGAAGAGGTTGGCCACACGTCCTCAACGGAGGTTATTGTATATCAATAAATTGGAATGATTGCAGGTATGTTTTATATAATAATTAAAGAAGAATAAATAAATAATAATATATCATATATATGATATAATAATGGTATTTCCATCACAATACCATTCAATGATTGGTGTTAAAGGAAGAGAAGACTACATAATTTCACGGGTTGTTAATTCCCCAAACACACGAATGGTATGTTCATTGTCTAGTTGAAGGAATATTATTTGATTTATGAGAAAAAAACGTATAATAAAATATATATCTATATTTTGGATAATAATTTTATTATATAATCATGTAATAATAATATTATTTTGGTTTATAAATAAAACAAATGAAAAGTTCTTTTGGAAGGGTGTAAACTATTCATTAGGTAACTCCTCTTAGTTTTCACATATGGGATTACTGGTCTGGATTTATATTTGAAGTGGAGATTATAGGATGAATTTAGGGAAGTTGGTTGTCTATATTGGATGTTATATTCTAATACAAATGGCTTGAGTTTCATGAATAAGTGAGGGGTGATGAGTGCAATTTTTGACTAGAGGAGTGGCATTCGTGAAAATATATTAAGGTAAACACTATTCAGAGGTCCCCCTTATAGAATGTGCCTCTAGTAAATTTAAAAATTGGAGATAATAGGGATATTGGTTGAAATATTTCAATAAAATGGATTTTTCTCATGTTTCTGGGCAATTTGGCACTATAAATTATGTTTTATCCACTATGTAAACCAAATTTTATCATTATCCCAATATATATTCTTAATTACTTTCAGAAATATTTTTTAATAACTAAATTGAACATATAAGTAATCTTAAATTATTATGATTCCAAAATTGTAATCCATTTGGCAAAATTTAAATCATATTAGTGTTAAAAAAATATAAATGTAATCCTACAGATGGGACAAGATTACAAGCTTCTAAAGTGAAAAAGTATAAAAAAATGAAATGTTATAATATATAATTTCAATGTGAAATTAATTATGGTTACTCTGATTGAATTAACTGATGACCACATGGTGTAATTACAATTTAAAAAAAATTCAACTATAATTTCATAACATAAATAAGTTCTATGAAAATGCAATTTTTAATTTAAATTTTGTATTTATCACTATTTATCCATAAATAAAATTTTTCAAGAAAATCCAAAAAATTCAACCTAATATAATTTTAATGTTATAAATTAAAAAATAATGTTTTTTACCAAATTAAATTTCATGATGTTTCTAAACATATTTTTTCTATTGTTCATAGAATGACATAAAAATGAGATAATTTAAGAATATACTATTTTTAAACAGATAAATACTATAAAAAATTTTATTTCATTATAAATAAGTTTTTTTAAAAAAAATATATATAATATTTAAAATTTATTTATTAATATTAATATTACTATATTTAATTTCTATGATATAAATATCTTCTTAATATAATTATAATAGTAAAATGTTGTTTTGTATAAACTCTATTTTTCATGTAATGTGAGTTAATCTTGTTATGAATATACCGCAAGATTAACATAATGTATAATATTAAAAAATTAAATAGTATACATTTTAAATAAATACTTCAAATAAAATTAATTTATTCAAAAAATCATTCATAAAAAGTCATGGTGTTAAATATGACATACTGATTTTATAGATATCTTCGCAATTGATATCATGGATATTTATATGTCTTTGAACAACGAATCAACTATTTGTTTTAGATGACTTTGATTATTCACTACGTAATTATGAATTATATTATTGATATTCCAGGTGATTATTAAATTAGCTATAATATCTATTGTAATGTTTCAGGATTATATAATTATCTATAATTATTAGATCGTCTTTTCTTCCAAACATATTATGATCAATTTTTTCATTAAATGGACATTGATTCAGTTATTTTACATTAAATATCAATTAAAAAATATATATTAATTATATACTCTATTATTTTTATACCCTTACATAGTATCGTAGTGAACTCTTTCTTATATTTTATTCTTCCACATGTTATGAGGAAGTGTTTTTTGAGTTATATTAAGAGATGTGCTATGGGGAATAGTGGTGTTTCCGTTAAAAAAATTATGGAATTTGATATATTCAATGTTAATGTAAATTTAACAATATATCTTTTTTATTATGAATATTAAACTATTTATTCACCGGGGAAGTGATCTTTTATAAATTTTTCCAATATAATAATGAAGACATCATCATTTGGATACTAGGGTTAGGGTCGTTACAGTTGTCATGAAATCATGTTTATTAGAAACCATGTGAATATGGTTTAAAAACACATATTGAGGATCATAACCCGATGAAATACATTGAAGATAAGTGTATAAAAACATCCTAATGAATTTGTATGTAACAGATTATGTGGATTCCTAGTGATACAACCATATTTGATTACTAAAAGTTGGAATCGTTCTAGCATAGATGTACCTAGGGGTAATCACTATAAATAGGGTGAATTGGGAATGTTCCAATCATTGCCTAGTGCATGAAAATGGGAATTACTATGCCCCTGGCATGACACACCTAAGGGATATTCTTAGGATAATTTAATTTTTTATAGATCATTATGAAAGATTTTAAAATAAATATATCAAAAAATACATGTTTATGATTACGAGATTATCTATATGTAAATTTTGAATTTAGTATTAGTGTTTCCCCACATTTGGTATTATATATTATGTTTCATAATGTAATGATCCAAGGTAGTGTATTTTGTTTTTTATAAATTTTGAATGATGGAATGAATGTGATCCAAATTAATATATGCACTCCATTTAGAGATTTCATCTTGGGTATGATAATAAAGTTGGAGCTGAAGCTACACATAGAATGAATCAAATAGTGACCATATTTGGGTAGTTGACATATCTTATCTATAATAACCTTTCTTGGATTGGTAATCTAGAAAATACACCATATTGTGTGACAGTGTTAGACCACTTAAATTTTTTTTAAATTTCCATCATTCAATGGTAATGTATGACCATTTTTAGATGATAAATGGATAAAATTCAATGAGATGATATTTCTCACTCTAGGAAGTAAAGAAATAGGGATGTTTTACATTGAAATATATCTTCTTATTGGGGATTTAGATTACTGATGTTCATTAATGAAATATACTAAGGATGATGAGGAGATATATTTCATGTTTTGAACTGATTTTAAGGTACTATAATTAGAAAAATATTTATCTCGTGATCAATGATTAGGTATAGAGAGACAATTACTGAGTCATAAAACAAGATAAAGTTGAAAATTTCACAAAGTATTAAAGAAAAGTTAAAAAGATTAGAAGTCATACTATGGAAAATTTATATAATCCAAAGTGAAATATTTATCTGTTCTGTAATTGAATTAGTCCAATCCTCAAAAGTGATATATTATCCAAAATATTCTCCTTATATTAGGATATAGTATAATGTGAATTAAAAATTTGGAAATAATTCTCCATTCCATATGTATTAAAATTTATGAAATATAAGGGTATTATAGTAGATAAAAATATGGATAAAGGTATTAAGGGAAAGATTGGTTTTTATAAAATTGATATATATGGAAGGACACTCTATGGGACATGATTAAAACGATAAAGAGTTTCCTTAATGTTTGAAGAAAAAAGACACTATTATCATGATTACAAGGGAAGGAAATAATATTCCACTTTGTAATTTATCTACTGTATGGTGATGGGTTACTATGTTAAATAATTCTCTACGATTCAAGGTAATATACTTACAAAATATTTAAGGGGTCAGGGACACAATTATGTTATTACTATAGTATATGTGGAATGATTAATGTGATTTTATTTGGATATAAGAATTATTTTAGTAAATAATATACTTGTAATAAGATTTACAAAATATATAATTATTCCAATATAGTACAATGTCATTAGGGATTTGAGAGAATATATTAAATGGTTCATATGAACATGAAACGTGATTTAGTGGAATGTTGAAATTTGGGGAAAACACATGTTTCACAGAGGATAAACATTAATATATGTTCAATATTGATATAATAATGAAAAATCTGTTTTTATGAAGGTATTCATAACCATTATTTTATATCTAATATTTTATACTGAGGACACTATGTGTTATTAAAATTTTGTAACATTATAGAAATTAAATTTATATGTTTTTTTGAAAAAAGTACAACCCACATGTCTGGTGACAACCCAGTGCTTCTGGTAGGGCTATGGGGATTAAACCTTCAACTAAATAATGATTAGAGTTTACTGTCTACCACAGAACTATGTGATATCTTAGTTAATATTTCATTTTTTTGTTAAATTATTTGAAGGATAAATATTAACATTGAACCAATAGTTTAAATGTTTAGGTTTAGAGATTAATCTATTATATTAGAAAACATGTGCTAATATTTTTCAAATAGTAAAGATAGGAGGAAAGGATTGTTATTATTTTATAGATCATATGATCTTTTAAAAGTTAATTTATTACTTTAATATTGAAAAATTACTCTTTATTTGTCATTATTTGTTGAAAATATGTGATTGAGAAGGAAATGATTAATAATTGAACTTACAATTCTCATGAAATTATATTTCCTTCTCTTCATAGTCTAGATAGTAAAATCAGCCCAAAAAAATTAGTAAAATTGATCCTGAAACCAAAATATTATCCTATTATATTAATTGTTCATGATTTGATGTTATTTTCACCTATCATAGATTTATGTTCTTGTTTTCAATTAATTTTACATTAATGTGTTCTCTATAACTCCCCCATTATTAATTATTTTTTCCCACTATGTCCAAATTTTAATTTCCCACCAACGTAATCATTATATGGAATCCTAGATATGAGTGTTATCAGGTATCATTATATTTTCTAGTATTTATTGAGTATGTTTTTATCATCCCTCTATTTGATGTGGGTTTTCATTAAGGTTGGAACCATTGATGTGAGATATGAAATTGTGAAGACCATATTTATTTATGTGGGTAAAATTTAACACCATATTTTTTATAAGAATAAAATTATTTTCTATTTCATCTGATACACGAAAAAATGTTCTCAAATGAACCACAAATGTATTTCCTTAAATATAACTTATATATTTCGTTACTCACAACACCATGTTAAGCTTGCGTTACAAGTAACCCCAAATTATGACGAACTACGATACACGATTAATGTATTATTTTTATCGCCTAACCATTGGAATGGTGATAATGAATTTTACTAACTAAATTATAAAACACATATATTTTACACACCTCCATTGTTTATCTATTTATGATATATAAAATAATTATCATTTAAAATAGAAAAACGTTTTCTACAAAATTATAATTGTTGTAAAAGGCCTTTTAGTCTCACCATCAACACATTTTTAAAATTAATTTTTACCACATTTAGAAACATTATATGAAGAATGAATTTTAATTTTAAAAATTATTATATCAAATTATTCGTATGATTTCTTTTTTGTATTTTTTTGAATTATTTCATTTTTTAGGAATAGTTAAAAATATTGATTTTTACTAAAGGCTGCATTTTCATTTCCTTTTTTTAAAAGATAAATTATTTCTTAAAAGAGTTTTTAATGCCAATAATTTTAAATAATATATCAATTAATCCAATTTAGTTTATTGGAATCAATTTTATATTGAATTTTGATATAAAAAACAATGTAAACTTTTGAACATTTTCTCTTTAAAAACTGCTTTCTGGTTGCTTCTATAGGAATAATTTTAATTTAAATTTTTACACTTATTTGAATTTAGTTTTAAAAAAATTGTATCCATGTTTTTTAAAAAACATAATTTTCAATATTTAAAATTTTCAACATGACTATTTACTATAATGAATAATATAATAATTAAATAATATTATCGTTGGTTATGGTAAAAATGGGTTTTTTAGGGTTTTAAACTAATAAGATAAAGGTTATCAATCCCCAACAAATGTTTAACAACCATTTTATAGAAATATTGAAACAATATAATGAATATAGATAGATTATGACCTATTTTTAGGTTAGTTTCATGAAAAAAAACATGGTTGTAATTTAATCCTTTCAAAAATAACATGTATGTTTCTTCCACTACATAAAAATGGCCACCAACCATCCGACCATATTCACACTTACATAACAAATTGGGTTCGATAATCAATACCAAAATAACTTCTATAATTTCTACCCCTAACCACATAATCTTTGGGTTTCTTATAGATCCAACCATTGAAGGATTTTATTACAAACTAACAGAAATTGTCCTAAGAGAAGGTAATTTTCTCTAATGAGCATTTGTTTTGTTTCTTCCACCACCTCCTTCAATTATTATTTATACATGATAATAAAATAATTTCAATATATAAGTATATTAAATATACCAAGATTTTTTCATCTAAATATCAAGAACTATATCAATCTCATATTCCCTCATTTGGGAAATGAAATAATCGATCATGTCTTTGGAAGACTACCACCCCGAAAAATGATGTAATTCATTTTCTGTCACTACCTTTTATGAATTTTTATAATAATGTTTTTAATTTATATATATATGATATTTAAAACATTACTATTCTTATTTAGTTATTATATCATGTATAAATGTTTACATTCCATTCTTTTAGAGACATAATAATCTCACTTTTGGGTACGATGGACTATGTCCTCGCGAACCGATGTGATTCATTATTCATATACACATTAAATGAGGTGTAATATGGGAAATGTAAATAATGGATGTGATATATATTACCTAAAAATATTTATGAATTTAAAATATCACTTAAATATTCTTACATTCTAACCCGTTTGAAAAAAATAATGTCACTCGTCTGTACGATGGACTAGAACCTTGCGAACTGATGTGAGGGTTTTTTTATTTATTTTCTTACATTGATGGTAATAAGGACCAATTAAATGAATAATATAAATATATATGATTTATATGAAATCATATTTATTCTTTTCATTTTATATAATATTTAACTTTATTCCATTCCGTCCATCTATAAAAATAGAAACATTTTTCTTGCGTACATATGGCCTACCATATCCATGAATAGTTGTGTTCATTTTTTACCTCAAACATCACAAATTTAAAATAAAAAAATATAAAATTAATAAATATAACATTTTTTCATGGTTATAATTATTGAATTAATGTGACCACGATCAATGGAGAAGGACAGAAAATATCAAACCAAAACATACCTAAAAATTAATGATCTGTTAACAAAACATAATTTTAATCAGGAATTGATATTAAACGATTAATGAAAGGAAATATGTAAATAATATATGGTATGATATATATTTTTATAGTTGTAAAATATATTAATAATAAATATTTATTTATTATATAGTTAGTTCAAATGCGTGTTAAGGTTGTAAAGACTTAAGGTAATGGTTTCTCATATCACATTTACTTCCATGAGACATACGCCATATTCATCACTTATTACATTGTGTAGAGTATATAATTATCCTTTTAATATTTTATATGATAAATCTATATATATTCATTCTATTTAATGTTTTACTTGAATATTATTTATTTTATGGGTCTTACGATTTAGTGGTTACCTAAGTGATATGTGTTTATTTAACAATGTTCTCATTATTTGGGATTTTTGTTGTTTTATACTTCCCATGGATATTTATTTGATATTTTATAAGAAAAATAATACTATTTTAATATTATATAGTAATTCATGAACATTTACAAGTAATTTTACAATTTTTCCATTCTTTTTTATATCATACGATTGAGAAAATGTTTATATTAAAATTCAACTATATTTTTCACATTGTCGAAAATAATTTTCTATCAAAAGAAATATATTCAAAAAAAATTTATTAAAAATGGTTTTAAACTTTTTTAAAATGTTATATTAATGTCATTCTTTCTTATTATGAATTTGTTTAGGATATTTTGATTAGAACCTTAATGTATTTTTCAAAACATGGATTGTTTTACTTTTATAAAAAATATGAAGGAAATATATATTTAATCAATTATGGGAACAATGGAATTACCCACCATCATTGCCTTGAATAATCCATTGAATAATTCGATGTTTTTTTATGAAATGGTTTTTTAATATTCTAGAAATTCTTATTTTTTTAAAAAGTGACTTTCAATTAAAAGGGTTTTGAAAATATTTTATGAATTTTTTTCCAAATATAAAAAGTGTGATTTTTAAGGAAATGTTATTTTCCATAATAAATTATCAAATTGATATTGGATCTTAATTTTCAATCTAAGAATACATACTTTTCTGTAAAATATTATTTTATTTTGATATTCTCTAATAATAACATACCTGTTATTTCTCTGGGTGGATTATGATCAGTTTGATGGGGGCTATAATATTTTGAAGCCATTCATTTTACTGTGGATTGTTTATGATAATGATTTTTTATTGAGGATATGTATTCACATTTCATATTATATTTTAAATGAAAATGTTTTTTCTACTTTTATTAAACCCATTCATATTCAAAATGGATTGGACTTAGTAATTGAAGGGTGTGGCCCAATATATTCCCTTAAATCATCAGTGAGTCTCATGAGAAACATTGGAGAGGGTTTTGGCCTAGGCTGTGACAATTTATATGCATTTATTTGGGATAATCCTTAATGGAATTTAGATTTTGTGGAACAAGTCCTCGAAGATATGTTTCATATTTCTCACATTATGCATTCTATATTTATAAATTTAGTTATTGATATTCCTTGTGATTTTTTGATTAGATATAATATCAATGTTTATGATTTTCGATCATGTGATTATTTGTAATCATTTTATCTTATGTTATTATTTCCATATTATGATCAAGTTATCTATTAATTTGAATGTGATTTAGTTATTTACCTTTCCATATTGATTATTCCTTTTTTTCATTATAGATTTGACTATACACATACCCTATATTAGAATTTATGCTCAACAATTTTATCTGTTTTATTTTTAACTAGATTACCATGAACTGATTTATGATTGATATTAATGGATATGATAAGGGGAATAGTGGTGTTCTGATAAAAAAACAATATATAATTTATTTTTGAAAATTTAATATTAATATTATTATGTATCATGTTTCCCAACACTACTAAATAAAGTGGTACATTGTGATATAACCACTTTTATGCAGTTTCAATGTAAAAAAACAAAGTTACTGTAAATTAATAGGGTGAGGGTTGTTACCATTGGTATCATTGAATGTTTAGTAGAAACATTCATAACTAGGTTTAGGAAACCATATATTGAGGATCTTAACCATATGATAATCATCTAGGATAAGTATATATATACATACTATAGCAATGGTATGTGTGGTATTACATGGTTTCCAAGTAATACATCCATGTTTGGATACTACAAGTAGATGTGTTTGTGCAAGAATTATACCGAGAGTCAATAACACTGAAATGAGAACATTAGGCATAACTGGATCATCACCTCATGCTCAATAATTCCCTTTAATGAGCATTTTTTTACACAAATGAGGGTTATGATAAAGATAATTATAATTTTGTATAAACAATTATGATGGATTTAAATATAATGATATCTCCAAAGAAACAATGGTTATTTTTATGAGATTAGCTATGTGTAATGTTTTCAATTTAAGTTAGGTATTTCAATACTTATGGTAGTATAAATTATGTTTCATAAAGTTTTAATCTATTCTAGTGTATTACAATGTTTAAAAATGGGGCTTAATGGATTGAATGGGGACTTTATCAATACATGTAATACATGTAGGTATTTCCCTCCTGGTTAAGATAGTGAGTATGGAGATAGAGCTAGAGCTATATCTGATCATATTTTCCCCATATTTGGGTAGTTGACTCAGGTAATGTGTAACAAACTTCCCATATAGTATATCATTTTTATCCACCACAAAGTGTCATAACATTAGACCACTACATTCATCAACAAAATACATCATTCAATGGGACAAAAATTGCTTTTTAATTTTTGAAATGGATATGTTCTTTAGTGAATATATTTCTTATTATTTCATTTAAAGAATGGTAGAAGGATTCCAATTAAATATATTATATCTTAGGGGATTTAAAACAATTGTGGTAATTAATTTTAAGCCTGATGGATGATTAGAAAAAAGAATGATTTTATTCCATGGATTTTCAATTAAATATTCATGGAAAAAACTTCTCAACATGAGCAGTGAATGGATATAGATAGAGAATTCCTGAGATGAAGAAAAGAGGAAGATAAAATTTTCATTATGTATGAATCAAACCATACAAGATTAACAAGGTATACTATGGAGTAAGTACATAATACAAAGTGTAATATTTTATGTTTTTGTGATGTAATTAAGCCAGTCCTTCAAGGAGAAATAGTCTCCCAATAATTCTCATCATGTGAGGATATAGTTTCATGAAATATCAGAATGAAAAATAATACTCAATAAAATATGGTTTTTAAGGGAAGAAAAAGAGGAATAGGGAAATAGAGAAAAATAGGGATAATGGGTAGAATGTAATGAAGTACTTTCGAATATGGGATACATAAAGAGGGAAGCACCTTGATAATTAATTAAATGGAAAAGTAGTTTATAATAATATTCGAGATAAAATATTCCATACTATTGATTGAAAAATAATGAAATAATCTCCCATTTTGAAATTAATCCAATATAATGATATGAGGAACTATGAAAATGAATTCACAAAGCATCGAGGGAATACACCTCAAAAGAAAATAAGGGGTCAATGTCAAGATTCTACTACTAGTATTTATGAATTGAAATGAATATTATGCCTATGATGTTATTAAATATTTATGTTATATGATTATTTTAATTAATAATATTATGCTCATAAAAATTACAAAATACATATAGATTGTACTGCTTTAATATTCCATTATGGATATAATAGAATAACTTAAATAGTATTGATCATAATGAAATGTTTTTCCATGGCATCTGAAACTTCTTGGAAAACACGTGAATGGGGTAGAAAACCCTATAATGTGTTCCAACCTATGAGATAATAGTGATAAGTGGTTTTTATGAAGTTATGTTAAAATATAAATATTTATTGAATATTTTATGATGAGGTGATTATGGGTTATTAAAATTTGATAAGATTATAGGATTCATAATAATAAGGTTTTACAATAAAAACTGATATAAAGGGTTAATACCCATCATATCGGCAATTAATGTCGTAGGGCTCAAACCTACATGAAAATAATGATAATGGTATAGTTTCTAACACTAGAAATGTAATGTACTCGTTAAAATGAAATTGTTTTTATTTAAACTATTTGAAGAAAAAATATTATTGTTGAACAAGTGGGGTCACTATTGAGGTCTAGATATTAATATATTATATTGGATAACTTGTGATAATCATTATGTTTTAGTAATGACAAGAGGTATGGATTGTTATTTTTTATGGATCTTATGATATGATAGAATTTTATTTATTACATATTGAATGTAAAATTCTTCATCAATATTCATCTTTAGGAAAAAAGATGAGATTGTGATATAAATTACTAATGGGTGAAATTATTATTGGAATGTAATTATATTTCCTTATGTGATTAGTCTATATTGTAAAAGGACCCCTCATTTTAATAATATATTACCTTGAAATAAAAATCATATCCTATTATATTCATTTATGATGAACTGTTGGTGTTTTAAAAAATCAAAGATTTTTGTTTTCTTTCATTTAATTTATCCTGAAAATGTTCTCTATCACTCTACATAATAATTTATGTTATTCCTCAATGACCATATTTTAATTTTTCATTGATATTCTCTATATTTTCAAATCCAGTTCTTTGTTATATCTTGTATACATTATGATTTCCAAATCTTTTTTTATGGTAGTTGTAACATCCCTATATAAGATGTGGGTTTAAAATAATGGTTTAACCCTTAAATATTTATATTTAATTATGAGGGAATAATTTAATTAAGTAGGATAAATTGTAAAGAAACATGATTTAAATAGAAGAACAGTATTATTGAAAGCATATTAGACAAGAAAAAACAACCATAAAAGCATTAAAATATATTTCCTTAAATCTCTTATATAGATCATGTTACATGAAACACCATGATTTGTTTGTGTTACACACAACACCATATTTTAAATAATCATGAAAAAAATTTTAATTTTGTTATTATCACTTATCCTATGAAATGAAGAGTATAAATATTAATAACTACATTATGAAAATTATATATTTTACACATTTTCATTGGTTATCTTTTGATTATAATTTAAATAATAATATATAATATAAAAATATAATGTATTTTTTAAAACCTTTACATTTTGTAATTTACGAATCAGTAGCACCATGTGAAAATAAATTAAAATAATTTTTTCACACTTTGAGAAAATGATTTGAAAAAATAAATTTCATTTTTGAAATATAAATATCAAAATTATTATAGATTGAATTTTTTAATTTTAATAAAATGCCTCATTTTTTATTTATAGTTAAAAATACCCCATATTCTTGTTTCTCCCATCCTTTTATTCCATGTCATCACCACTCAAATAATGAAAAATACAAGATTTCTCTATAAACAGACTATTGGTTTAATGTATTTAAAAAGTGAAATTAGATTTTATCTTAGTTTCAAATTAAAATTATTTCTATTATTTATCTAGTAGTCCATTTTTTCATGGTAATCAAGGGATAGGGAAAAGGTTAGGTCATAACCCTTTTTATTAAAAATGGAAATAAAATACAAGAAGAAGGACAGGTTTATACAGGCACACATGTGCTTCTTCCAAGGAGATCCAATGAAAAGAAGAACTAAAATGCCAATTCCACAAGGATAGGAAACATTGTAATCACCATTTGAGTAAGAATCATAATAAGGAGGTCCATAAGATCTAGTTACCATGGTCGGATTCAGATATTAGTAGTCCTTCCCCAGACATTCTTTCCAAAGAGGATTAGGGTGAAATCCTTCATCATCCACAAAAACATTCCTCCCTTTAGACAATACATGACTATAAGTTGTGTTTTAGGGAATCTTCATCTACTTTATTCCACCTTCCCATGACGCCTTCAATTTCCTTTAATTTAATAATTTCCACTTGAGTCCTTGAAATTATCCATCAATCACATGGAGCTTGTTTCCCCATAAGCACAAGGTCAAAACCCTCATGTTTCTTTTCCAAATTCACTCCTTACATCATTTTTTCCCCCATCTTGGGAAACTTGATCAAGAGACAAAGTCTGTGAAAACCCTATCCCAAGGCATTTCTCTACTTGACGCACTGGCAGAAAGTGATAAATGTCCTTATCAACATCAGTCTCCTGTGCAATATCCTCCTTATCAAATTGAGGCTCTTGTGCAATATTCTGAGAGGATTTCTCTTAAATACTATTAATTTTTTCCTCCTCTTATTTTTCCTACAAGATTTATCATTATGACCTTTAATACGAAAAAAGAACATATCACATTTTTATAGTATTTCCCATTGGCATGTCTGACAACCTGACAGTCAAGATAATGGTCAGGCATTCCTTCATATCCCAGCTTAAGAGGGATGTCATCATCTAATGCATATAGGACAATATTTTGAATCAGTCAAGAACATAGATCTTCATCCACCAAAATCCTAGCATAATTTCCAAACATCACAGCCTCAATGGTCTTGTTAGTCTAAAATGGTATTCCCACCACATAAATAATTTCAAAAGGGATTTTAGGATTCCATACTATCTAGTGATGACCAATAATTTTAATTCATACATATGATTTGATATTTTATGGATAATGGATTGATTTGGAAATCCCATTCTTGAAATAAAACCTTGCCCGGATTTAGATAAATTGATTTGAATCCCCAAGATCATCATTTAAGATCCTTTGATGGAAAAATAATTTTGAAAAATGAACATCCCATAGGTATGTATCTCAAATCAGTAAACCCCCACATCGAGGATAGTTTTTGATCCAAATCATTAAGTGGTAAAATTTTTCCATCACATGGAATAAAAATCCTGGAAATAATAGAATTATCACAGATCTTAAATTTATGAATTATAACCTTTCTAATTTCAACAACATGGGTAATATCACCCTTTCTGGAAATTTTTTTAGATGTTCCATCATGTACAGATGTAAATATCATTTGTATATATTCACTTCCAACTCTAATGGTGTCGACCACATCAGCTAATTTACTAGATGAAATTTTCATCTCCACCATTTCTAATCATGGAAGGCCCAAAAAATCTAACCCCTTAAAATCCATATTATCCTTCATCTCCCATGAGGTTCATACACTAAAAACTTCTGTCCCCATAGATCTGAACCGACTCTCTCCCATTTTACAAGTGAAACAGAAACTGCCCTCCATTCTTCCAGTGTGACACCCATTGAGGCCACTGGGTTCATATCTCTTGTAGATATGCAATGATCCTTTAGGGAAGATGCAATATTTTTGGAACTAAAGTGCATTGGCCAATCAACATCCATTAAATCAAGATGAGCTGCATCATCGTCATCTACTCCCACATGGTACATATCTAGTGTAGATCTACATGGCTCTTTTTAGGTGGATGGTGAAACCCTAGAACCAATATGATACAAGTTATCATCTTAATTTTCTCGTTAAGAAATTATAGGGGTCTCTATAACAATGAGCAAGGTGAAATCAAGAAAATGTGGTGAAGCCATAACCGAGGGCCGTAGATCCACAGAGCACCAAATTATCTACGAGGAGAGCTCAAGACCTGTGCTATCCTATTTTTAAATACTCTCATTGGATTCATTATCATATTGAATTTTCTTATGAAACCCTTGAAATCATTTTAAAAATTTCCATATGATAACCTTTATAGTGATCATATTTATGGTATTATTTTTAAATTATGATTTTCCACTTATGGAAATGTAATTTCAACAAATGTATTCCATATTTAAAATATGAATAATTTATATTATCTAATAAATCCAAATTAATTTTTTTCCATAATGAATAATTAAAACATTAACAATTATTTTCCATTTTTATGGTAAAAATGGGTTTGGGATGGGATTATACTAAAAATATAAGAGTTAAAATTTAACCAAATCATGTATAACAACTATTATTTGGAAATATATGTACCCTATAATCTATATTTTTTGAAAATGACCGACTTTTGAGGCTTGTGGAATGTTTAAAACATTGTTTTAATTGATCTTGTTAAAAAAATAACAATTGTTTCCTTTCCCCGACATATAAAAGGCAACCCACTATCATTACCTCTTAACACTTCGAAAACACATTATTTTATGAAATCTGAAGCCAAATAAATTGTTAAATTATATCACATCATAATATAAGCTTTGGATTGGTAATAAATCCATCCATGGAACGTTTCTGGTTCAAAAAAATATATTTTTCTAGAATAAGAGTTGATATTATTTAATAATAATTTTTATTTTGTTTCTTCCTCCACCACGTTCAATTATTATTTTACCATGACCATATAATAACATCACTATAATAGTATATTACACATAATAATATTATTTTATTATATTTTCTTGACCATTAATCTTCTCATCTTCCCTAAAATGGGAAATAAAATCATCAATAGTGTGTACGATTGACTAATGCCTCACGAGCTGATTTAGTTCATTTTCTATCACTACATCCCATTAATTGTTCTAATAATTATATATATATATATATATGATATTTTAAAAATAATTATAATTATATATTTTTGATATAAAATAAACATTTTTTACGTTCCATTCCATGAGGAACACGATATCCTCGCACGTTTGAACTGTGGACTATGGCTTCACGAAACAATGTGATCTGTTATTCACTTACACATTAAAGTAGAGTTAATAAGGACAATGGTAAAAAAATATGTGATATATATGACCCTACTATGATTATGAAATAATTATATCACATTTGAATTATTACATTCCATCCCATTAGAAAACTATATTGTCGCTCAAGTGTACGTCGGACTACTGCCATATTAACTAATGCGACAAGTTTTTCATTTGAATTTTAACTTATTGGTAATAAGGAAATATTAAACGAATATTATATATGTATATATATATATATATATTATATTTTACATCGTAATTACTATTTCTTTTTGATATATTATTTACATTTCTTAGATTCCACCCATCAGAAAAATAGAAATAATGTCCATTTGTACATATGGCCTACCATCTCCAAGATTGGTGTAGTTAATTTTCTATGAATAACATCAATAGTTTAGCGTAAACATAAAAATAATTAATATATATTATATTATTATCATGGTTAAAATTGAATAAATTATTGAACTAGGATCATTTTAGAAGGACTGAAAATACAAAAACAAAACATTAATGAAAAAAAGAAGTTATTACCCAAAATGTATCTTTAAGAAGGAATTAATAATTAATGAGTAATAAAAAATCATATTTGAATGATATATTGAATGATATGTATATATATATATATTCATGGTTCCTTAATATGTATATATAATATTTATTATACATGAGGATTGAACATGTACGAAGGATGTTGAGAATTAAGTTAATGGTTTCTCATATCATAGTAACTTCCTTAGCATATCATTCATATTCACAAATTAATCATTCGTGGGTGTATATACTACTTGTTTTTTATGTTAAATCATGAATCTCTATATCTATAAGTCAATTATAGTTTCATTAGATGATTATTTCATTTATGGGGATTTTGAGTCCAATGTTTCTGTCACACCCCGACCACAGATGCCCATGTTTTTACTATCTTCTCGGTCCTGTGACTTTGAGAAGAATTGCATTGGGTCCAGGTTGGAATTTTCATTGAAGCGTTGATGTTTTCGGTGGGTTTCGGGCTAGTGCGCAGTCACCGCCCTGCTAGCGATCACTGCGCATTCGGTTCGGGTGGGTGCGCGGTCACCGCACCGCTAGCGGCGGTCGTGCGTTCAGACCCAGTGAGTGCACAGTTGCCCAACTGTTTAGATTTATAATAAAATGAAAAGAATAAATTAAATTGAAAATAATTTTATTAAATGTTTAATAATAATAATAATAATAATTTATAATATTGTTATTATTATTATTATTATTATTATTATTATTATTATTATTGGATTATTATTAATATTATTAATATTATTGTTATGTACTAATAATAATATTAGTAATATTGTTATTTTTATTTATTTACTTATTTTATTTTATTTTATTTTATTTTATTCTTTATTCTTATCTTTTTCCTATTTCTTTGTTATTTTCTTTCTTTTTTTCCCTCCACGCGTTGTCCCCTTGTCTCCCGGTCCTGCGTGCGACCCACTCCCTGCTCCCTCTCTTCTTCGCGCAGCATCACCCAGGAGCCTCGTAGCTCTTCCGCTGCAGCAGCCCCGTCACCCTCCTTGGATGCTGCTTCCGCGCACAGCAGCCTGCATCCCGGCCTCCGTGCCTGCAGCCTGGATGCTCCGCCAGCACCCCATGCTCCCCTGCCGCGCACCAGCAGCCCGCCCAGCTTGCCTCCCCAGTGTCCCAGCCTCCACGCCTACAGTATGCCGCTCCACCAGCGGCCCTCCCTGCTTGCTCAGTTCCCCGACCGACTCATCCCTCCTGCCTTCTCTCCCACATCTAGACCTCCACCAGCCACAGCCTCTGGACCGCCCTTGACAGCACCTCCTTGCTGCCAGGTCTTCACCAGGATCCTATTCCCTTCCCCGCGCCACCCCCTTGAAGATCCCCCAGCACCCCATGATCCCACCTCCTGCGTGCTTTCAGTCCACCGGGTCTTGTCCTGCCTTTGCCCGCCGCGCCCCCATCTGGCACCTCCTCGCTTGCAGCCCGCGTCCCGGCCTTCCCTTGTCCAGCACATCCGCCCGCCTCCATGTCCGGCTCTCCCTACTCCTATAGCGTGCTTGCAGCGCCTCCACACAGTTTCTCCACCGCGCCACCCTCCTACTGAGAAGCTCCTCGCCACCAACCCTCTACCAGGCTTCCACCTCGGCCAGCAGCGCCGACACTCTCCTCCTACCCTGCTTCGCCCGACGAACTTCCCTTCGTGCTTCAGCTCCCCCGCACCCTGCTCTGCCTCCTAGAAGCAGCAGTCGACCACCGCCGTGCTCCAGCGGAAGCACCGCCCTCCAAGAACGCGTGTCGTCTCCCCGACCTTCTCGACTTCCAGCGGACTTCCGCCTCCAGATCTGGTGCTCTCCTGTTAGCCAGGGCCCCTTGCCGCACACCTCACCTTGCACTCGTCCTTCATTGCGTTGATCTAGTGATATACCACCCTACCATCCGCGTTTCTAGCCGACATGATCATGTATAGCCCGTCCCTACCTTGTCTGGCCGCTGCCGCCACACCCCACGCCAGCCTCTCACCGGTGCACCCTCTGCTGGCCGGCGTGACACCCTCCGGCACGACCGCCCTGTGCCGGCATCACACCCCCTATCTGTTCTGCTATCTGCCTCCCCTTCCAGCTGTCGCAGCCCTCCTTTTCCATCTTCACTAGCCTGCTATCCACCTCGGGCTTCCTCACACACTTAGACCATTGTCTTTGACTGGCGGGACCTCTTGTTAGCCGTCACACAACTCCAACCAACTAGTACCCTCCTGTCGCGTGCCTTCCAACTGGTCGCAAACCCTTACCGACCACACTTCCTCCTATCGGGTACTTTTCCAGTGCCCTCCATCCCCACACTAACCTTCCAGGGTGGAAATACCATCTCCGTCAACTCATGTGTCACCAGCCGCACGCCTGGTTCGTAATTTGGCGTGCGAAGAACGCCACCGCCGAAGGCGAGCGGTTCGAGCTCAGCCCATTGTGCTTACTCCGTTGTTGAGGTGAGTTTTGCTTTATTTATTCATTTTAATCTTCTGAAATCTATGATTATGGGTTATTATGGTTTTATGGTTGATACGACATGTTGGCAGAGAAAGTCGGTGATACCACGGTTAACCGGTTGCGCGTGCTGGTGCGTAAGTTGGGACGTATCGCTTCGTCGTCATAACTGGGCTGCGAGCCGAGGTAGGTCCCCCACAACACATAACATTAGATTTAGAATTTATTATTTTCTTGATGTTTTATTAATTTTAATGAATTAGAAATAATATTAGATAATAAAAATTTAAAATAATTATTTAGTGTGAAAAGAGCCGTTTATTTTATACCGAACACTTGGAACATTTTTTTGACGGGCAGACACCCAGTATTGAATGAATGCCCGTTTGGACTTTAAACATAATTCACAGAATTTCAAATGTCCTTTTAGTTTTAAAGATAAATTATTTCATATGAGAATGTGTTTTGCGATTTCTTGAAAAATGAGGTTTTGCGTTAAAAGTTGTGAAGTCCCGTTTGGCACTTTAGTAAAATAAATTATTTTGGAAAACCCATTCAGGGGTGATCATTGGTGTACGTTGATTGCGTGAGCTGTATGTGATGTTTGTGCATCGTGACTGATTGTTTGGCATTTTGATTCACCCATCTTTTTATTGTATGTGTTGACATGGGAACCTGGCATAGTGAGTGAATCTTCTGAGAACGATTGCTGCACTAGTTTAGATTACGCACTGGCTAGTGGCCCCATAGCAGGGGAATACTGAGTTATTACTGCTATGGGGATTGGGACCCTCGGTTAGGCCATGCAGGGCTATGCCGGGCATTAGGGCGTTATGACATCATCGAGTTAGGGCATGCCTTCAGGATGAGTCAGATGTATAGTATGTTCTGGATTGTTCATGATCTCCTAGGTTCGACCCATGTTTCCTTTAGTGTGTATTTCTGTGTGGTGGACGATCGAGAGGTCTAGTTCGGTTGCTGGCCTATGTGCGCCACTTTTCCCATTGCCCTTGGTGTGTGTTGTGTGCTATGTGTGGTTTTCCATTGGTCAATAACTGAAGTCTAGTTTTCAAAATTGTTTATAAAAATTTCTTTTAAAAATGAATTGTATCTATTCCTTTCAAACATTAAACTTGTTTTTAAATTAAAAAGGGAAACGGACTGATAGTTGTTTTAGAAATGAAAGTGTGTGTGTGAAAACCAATATTTTTTTTATATTTAGTTCAAACCTGTAATTGGTAAATTTCTTTATTTAAAGGTAGTGCATTGAGAATAGATATCGGGCTAGCCTACTGAGTTTTAATAATCACGCCTATAGTTCTTTTCTGTTTTTAGTGTTTGTGCAGGTTACATCTTGGGTGCGTTCACCTTGGGTGATGTTTGGTCGTGAGTTGGAGAGTGACCTGCAAGGTCACACGGGGATAGTGGTTGTTTCTTTCGGTTAGTTTTGATTTCTTTTGTTCTTTTTAGTTACTTTACATTGTTTATTTATTTTGCGCTTCTCTGTTTATTTTTTGTTACTTTAATTATTTTTTTTATTGGGCGAAATCATTCCCACTTTCTCACTGTTGATGCCCTGGCGCTTGTCGCCAGCCCGAGAGGATCGGGAACGCCTCTCGGGTCATGTCGCGGACCGGATCGGGTGACCGGTTCAGGGTTGACCCAGGTTGGTTCGTGACAAAATGGTATCAAAGGAGGTCGACTCTTAGCGGACCTCGCTTTTCAGAGTGCCGTTTTTTATTTGGGATGTCCGATAGAAGGAGATTTGGACCGTCGGGGCTCAGGAGGTAGGTTACGGGTCGGTTCCTGATCACCACTGCTCGTGACGAGACCTGAGTTACCAGGGTTAGACCAGGTTTTGAGTCTTTTTCCTTTTATTGTTATGGTTTGAGGGATGATAATGAAGGCAAACTGGTTAATATTGTGGCCTCACATGGGGTGGTGACCCATGTGGAGTCCAAAAGTCCAGTTCAAGTACCTTTTAGTGATATACCTTACTTGGGATATGGCTCACCACCATGTCGCTGAGTTAGGGAAATGCACTAGATCCTCGTTCCGGTGGTTTGTTGTTGGTTGTATTTCGTTTTAAATTCGGTTTATGTGTGTGTGTGCTGAAAATGAAAGTGATTTCGAAATGAAAAAAAGGTGTTTCTTCCAAATTGTTTTTGAAATTACTAAAGTGGGTTTTTAAAGAGAAGGTGTATCAGTTTGGAAAAACATGGTATGTGTTTGTATTTGATAAGAAAAATAAGTGTTTGAACTTTGGAACTCCTTATGGAGGGTCACACTTGCGTGGGTATGTATGGAAAGTGCGTGGGGGCACTTGTTCACAGATAATGTGAGTGGGATTGAATGAACGCACGTGTGACAGTTCATAAAGTGCCATAGGCGAGTTTTGAAAATTTTAAAGAAATAACGGTTTTGGAAAAATGATTTCTACTTGTGTTGTATATGTTTGGATTATGGGCCTATTTCCCTTAGCTTGTGTTGTTGCTTTGATTGAATTTTGGCTTGATGCCGGTTTCGATGGTGTTTTTCGTGTTGTCATGAGTATGCCGCCAAGAAAGCCTCCAAAAGTTGTCAATAAGTTATTCTCAGTTATCCGTTCCTTTTGTGTGTTTCTTGCTTATCGAGGTAGTTGAAGTCTATCAGAGGTAGTTGTATAGTTCTGAAATATGGTGTGTGTTCACAGTGTTGGGAACTCCCATGATAGTTAAGGTTCGTACCGCCCTAGAGTTATTTGAGTGTTCAGTTTTGGACTAGTAAAAATGAAATGTCTCATCATCGTTAGAGTTTTGGGTGTGATTAACGATGGACAACTTCCGTGAAGGTTCCTCATCTGGCAAGGAGTGCGGGCCGGTGGAACATGTCTCCAAGAAACTATCCTCGTCGGTACCGGCTCCTAGTTCACCAGACCGCTCTCTTGTGTGTCACCATTATGGCCAGTCCGGACATTCTAAGCCATCATGTTCCATCCCTTTGAAAATGTACGACCATCGTGGTTGTTTGAATCATTGAACGGAAGGAGTTAGAGACCAGAAGATGAAACTGCCTGACTGTGAGGCAGGAGATGCTTCAGCTATCAGGGCCCCAGCCACAGGTCTTGGGGTGAAGCTCGCGCACAGTCATGAGTTTCCGAGGGTGTGAGGAACCTCGGTCAGAGTAGTGTTTTCAGATTTGGGAGGGAAATATCCAAATTTTCCTTGTCCGGTTCTTGTCACCGTTGTATGATCATCATAACTGTGGTGTTGTGATGAACTTGTTCTACCGCAGTCCAAGCAGTTTTGTCTGATCTTAGTGTGTTGGATAGGGGAATGTACATTTTGTAAAGTTGATGGGAGGTGTTGAGTTAATTTCTCATCCTCAAGTTGCTGGATTGTTCCGTATCAAACTTTTTATCAAGTCTCAAGTGTGTTTTTTGGTACGTGTTGGGAAAATGAGTGAGTTTGGTTTGGGAGTTCCCGTGTCCCCCCCGGGGGATGGTTTGTTTGGGTTTCAAGAGTTTTTGTATTAGTAAATTCTTGTGGTGGGGAGAAATCTCTCATGTTCCCACCTCAATCATGGGAAGTGGTTTTTCTTGATTTGGTCGGGTGTGACGTTTGTTGGGAATGGTTACCCCAAAGCTCTCGGTCCTTTAGGATTTTGTCTGGGAATGAACACAAGTTGTGTCAACTGTTAGCTTGTTGACTTTCTAGGGGCAGAAAATGTCTGTGGTGGGGAGAATTGTCACACCCCGACCATGGAAGCCCATGTTTTTACTATCTTCTCATTCCTGCGACTTTGGGCAGAGTTGCGTTGGGACCAGGTTGGAATTTTTGTTGAAGAATTGATGTTTTCGGTGGGTTTCGGGCTAGTGCGCAGTCACCACACTGCTAGCGATCACTGCACATTCGGTTCGGGTGGGTGCATGGTCACCGCACCGCTAGCGACGGTCGTGCGTTTGGACCTGGTGAGTGCGCAGTTTCCCAACTGTTTAGATAAATAATAAAATTAAAAGAATAAATTAAATTGAGAATAATTTTATTAAATGTTTAATAATAATAATAATAATAATTTATAATATTGTTGTTATTATTTTTATTATTGTTATTGTTATTATTATTATTATTATTATTATTATTGGATTATTATTATTATTAATATTATTGTTATGTAACAATAATAATATTAGTATTATTTTTATTTTTATTTATTTACATTATTTTATTTCATTTTATTTCATTTTTTTATTCTTTATTCTTTTCTTTTTCCTCTATCTTCATTATTTTCTTTCTTTTTTTCCTCCACGAATTATCCCCTTGTCTCCCGGTCCTACGCGCGACCCGCTCCCTGCTCCCTCTCTTCTTCGCGCAGTAGTACCCAGTAGCCCTGTCTCTCTTCCGCTGCAGACGCCCCGTCACCCTCCTTGGCTGCTGCTTCCCTACACAGCAGCCCGCATCCCAGCTTCCACGCCTACAGCCTGGCCGCTCCGCCAGCACCCCCTGCTCCCCAGCCGCACACCAGCAGCCCGCCCAGCTTGCCTCCCCAGCATCCCGGCCTCCGCTCCTGCAGTATACCGATCCACCAGCGGCCCTCCCTGCTTGCTCGGTTCCCCGACCGGCTCATCCCTCCTGCCTTCTCTTCCACATCTAGACCTTCGCCAGCCACAGCCTCTGGACCGCCCTTGACAGCACCTCCTTGCCGCCAGGTCTTCGCCAGGATCTTATGCCCTTCCACGCGCCACCCCCTTGCAGATCCCCCAGCACCGAATGATCCCACCTCCTGCGTGCTTTCAGTCCACAGGGTCTTGCCCGGCCATTGCCCGCCGCGCCACCATCTGGCACCTCCTCACTTGCAGCCCGCGTCCCGGCCTTCCCTTGTCCAGCACATCCGCCCGCCTCAATGTCCGGCTCGCCCTACTCTTGTAGCGTGCCTGCAGCGCCTCCGCACAGCTGCTCCACCGCACCACCCTCCTACTGAGCAGCTCCTCGCCACCAGCCCTCTGCCAGGCTTCCACCTCGGCCAGCAGCGCCAGCACCCTCCTCCTACCCTTCTTCGCCCGACGAACTTCCCTCCGTGCTTTAGCTCCCCCGCACCCTACTCCGCCTCATAGAAGAAGCAGTCGACCACCGCCAAGCTCCAGTGGAAGCACCGCCCTCCATGAACGCGTGCCGTCTCCCAGGCCTGCTCGACCTTCAGCGGACTTCCGCCTCCAGATCTGGTGCTCTCCTGTTAGCCAGGGCACCTTGCTGCATGACTCACCTTGCGCTCTTCCTTCCTTGCGTTTCTCTAGCACTACACCACCCTCCCATCCGCATTTCTAGCCGACGTGCTCCTGCACACCCCGTCCCTTCCTAGTTTGGCCGTTGTCGCCACACCACACGCGAGCCTCTCGCTGGTGCACCCTCTGCTGGCCGGCGCGACACCCTCTGGCGCGACCACCCTGTGCCGACATCACACCCCCTATCCGTTCTGCTATCCGCCTCCCCTTCCTGCAGCTGCAACCCTCCTTTTCCATCTTCGCCAGCCTGATGTCCGCATCGGGCCGCCCCGCACACTTAGACCATCGTCTTTGACTGTCGGGACCTCTTGTCAGCCGCTGCACAACTCCAACCAACTGGTACGCTCCTGTCGCGTGCCTTCTAACTGGTCACAAACCCTTCCCGACCGCACTTCCCCCTATTGGTGACTTTTCCAGTGCCCAGCAGCCCCACACTGACCTTCCAGGGTGGAACGACCAGCTCCGTCAACTCCTGTGTCACCAGCCGCACGCCTGGTTCGTAATTGGTCGTGCGACGAACGCTTCCGCCAAAGGCGAGCGGTTCGAGCTCACCCCATTGTGCTTACTCTGTTGTTGAGGTGAGTTTTGCATTATTTATTCATTTGTATCTTCTGAAATCTATGATTATGGGTTATTATGGTTTTATGATTGATACGGCATGTTGGCAGAGAAAGTCGGTGATACCATGGTTAACCGCTTGTGCGTGCTTGTGAGTAAGTTGGGACGTACCGCATCGTCGTCATAACCGGGCTACGAGTCGAGGTAGGTCCCCCAATGCACTTACATTTAGATTTAGAATTTATTAATTTCTTGATGTTTTATTAATTTTAATTAATAAGAAATAATATTAGATAATAAAAATTTAAAAAGATTATTTAGTGTGAAAAGAGCCATTTATTTTATACCGAACACTTGGAACATTTTTTTGACGGGCAGAAACCCAAGATTTAATGAATGCCCATTTGTCCTTTAAACATAATTCACGGAATTTCAAATTTTCTTTTAGTTTTAAAGATAAATGATTTGATATGAGAAAGTGTTTTCGGATTTCATGAAAAATGTGGTTTTGCATTAAAAGTTGTAAAGGCCCGTTTGGCACTTTTGTAAAATAAATTATTTTGGAAAACCCATTCAGGGGCGATCTTTGGTGTGTGTTTATTGAGTGAGTTGTATGTGATGTTTGTGCATCGTGACTGATTGTTTGGCATTTTGATTCACCACTCTTTTTATTGTATGTGTTGACATGGGAACCTGACATAGTGAGTGAATCTTCTGAGAACGATTGCTGCACTAGTTTAGATTACACACAGGCTAGTGGCCCCATAGCAGGGGAATACTGAGTTATTGCTACTATGGGGATTGGGCCCCCCCGGTTAGGGCATGTATGGCTATGCCAGGCGTTAGGGCGTTATGACATCATTGAGTTAGGGCATGCCTTCAGGATGAGTCAGGTGTATATTACATTCTGGATTATTCATGATCTCCTAGGTTCAACCTAGGTTTCCTTTAGTGTGTATTTGTGTGTGGTGGATGATCGAGAGGTCTAGTTCGGTTACTGGCCTATGTGCGCCACTTTTCCCATTGCCCTTGGTGTGTGTTTTGTGCTATGTGTGGTTTTACTTTGGTCAATAAATGAAGTCTAGTTTTCTAAATTTATTATAGAAAAAAGTTTTAAAAATGAATTGTATCTCTTCCTTTCAAACATTAAACATGTTTTTAAATTAAAAGGGGAAATGGACTGATACTTGTTTTAGAAATGAAAGTGTGTGTGTGAAAACAAATATTTTTTTATATTTAGTTCAAACCTGTAATTGGTAAATTTCTTTATTTAAAGGTAGTGAATTGGGAATAGATATTGGGATAGCATACTGAGTTTTAATACTCACGCCTATAGTTCTTTTCTGTTTATAGTGTTTGTGCAGGTTACAGCTTGGGTGCATTCGCCTTGGGTGACGTTTGGTCGTGAGTTGGAGAGTGACCTGCAAGGTCACACGGGGATAGTGGTTGTTTCTATCGGTTAGTTTTGATTTCTTTTGTTCTTGTTAGTTACTTTGTTTATTTATTTTGTGCTGCTCTATTTATTTTTTGCTTCTTTAATTATTATTTTTATTGGGCGAAATCGTTCCCACTTCCTCACTATTGATACCCTGGTGCTTGTCGCCTGCCCGGGAGGATCGGGAACACCTCTCGGGTCATGTCGCGGACCGGCTCAGGTGACAGGTTCAGGGTTGACCGAGGTTGGTTCATGACAGGTTCCATAGTTGTAAGCATTTATTTCACAATCTCATCATTATTGGAGAATTTTTTTTAAGTCTAACATAGGGGTAAAATTGATATTTTTTTCTTTAAAAAAATCTATTTTCTTCTCCTATGGTTATTCATTCTTTTTTCATGTAATTTTACCATTTTCACAAATTTTTAAATGAAATATTAATTTTTTTAACAAATTTATACTTCACTAATCTCTTTAACAAAAATACAATTTCATGAAATTTTATATTTCCTATAAATGTTTTAATAAAATTTATTAACTCTTTAAAAATTACTTATTAAATTATTTCTTACCTATTTTTTATTTTTACAAAACAAATGATGACATGACCATTCATTTTTTTAACCACGGTCTATTTTTCTTATACTGAATATGTGAAAGGAATAATTATTTTGACTTATAAGAAATGAAAAGAATTACTCTATATCATTTAAATAATTTTTCCATTTAATGTTTAAAATGTTATTTTATATGAAAATTTCAATCCTAATATATTATAAGTTATTAGTTTTAAAATATGATTTAAAATGTATTTTATTTATAGGATATTTTATGAATTTACTTATTTTAAAATTAATAGTGCGATTTTAAATGATTGTTTAGTTTCCTAAATAAGTGTTCCATGTGATTATTCAAAATTATTTTCCATTTTATAATATATACTTTGAGGTAAATTATTCTATATTGCATATATACTACAAAGATACCATACATTTTCTCTCTTCATATGTTTTATGATTAGTTTGAGTGGGGATGTACTATTTTGATACAATAAATTTTAATCTGGATAGTTTATGAGTATGATAATTTATTTTATAATGTATTTACATTTAATATTCTAGTTTAAATAAAAATGATTATGTGGATTATTTTTTACCTCTTTCTTATGAGGAATTCAATGGGAATAATATGTGACCAGTAGGGCATACAATAGTACCTCAGTGCATCAATTCGTCTTATAAGATAGAAAAGATTTGTTTTTTTCTAGAGGCCATACCAATTTATATAAATGCCATGAAATATTGCCTCGATGATATTTATTGTTCTTAGAACAATTCGATGATATGTTTCAAATGTCTGACATTATGAAATCTATAATTATGTATTTAGTTATAGATATTTCATTTGACATTTATATTTTACATAATATATATAGTTATCTTATAGGATCATGTAAATATTTTTAATTATTTTATGATATTTTATTCTTGAATTATTTTGATCATTTTTTTGATTAAATGTAAATATTTTTGGTTATTTATATTCCATTATTTAATATACCTTATTAATTTGTGATTGATTAGGCTATAAACTTACCCTTACTGGACATCTGAGATCCCCCCTCTATTATCATTTATTTTTTCTCTAGGATACTAGGATGTGTTTTATGATTTATATGTAGACATACACTAAGGGAAGTAATGGTGTTCCTAATGAAAATAATATTTTTATATTATTTTTTCAAATGTAATATATATTTATGTAAATATCTAGTTTACCAATTCTACTAAAATATATGCTTCTTGATGATAATATTGCTTATATCTATTAAAAATGTTATAAAGTAGACATCTGCTTCATGTTTTTTGCGATAGGTTCGTTAGAGTGGAAACAAAATGAATCGATATTAATGAAAGAATTTTACCATAATAAAGTTGTGTGACTCACTGTGAGATTCTAACTTGTAGTGAAGCAATCCACCATATTGATGGTTTCTTGTATTATTTCATCAATGAATTTATATATCTTGAGTAGTTTAATGAGAATGATTGATTAATTGATTTATTTTTTATGTAGGAAATATTTATGAACAAACATTTATTTTGTAACAAATCTATGATGGGTTATATGGTTTGAACAAGGGAACAAGTTGGTGGAAGAATATATTTAATAAATTTTTCAGAAAAACAGAATAAAGAATGACCTGAATGTACCATATTAATTATTTTAATCATTTAATTATTTTAATGTTATATTATATAAATATATATATATTAAATATTCGTGGAATTTATTTATGAGTTAAAATTAACGATAGTCGAACAGTTATAGAAGAAAAATCTTAGAGAAGCAATAAGGATCATATGAATAAGTTTTAAAATTGACCCTATGGAATTTTTGGAGGTTTAATAATCATATATGTAAAAATGGTTCATTTTATATACATTATAATATATTAATAATGTATCCTTTTGAAAGAAATTGAGAATACATTGATGCTAATGAGGTTTTCTTTTCGAGCGACATGTGCTGAGACTATTTTTCATCCAATTTAAGATGAGCTTGATGTGCATTATTTTCTATTGTTCTTTACATAATTTAATTAATTTTGATCCAAATTCGTATTTCATTTATGTAATCTTCAATTGATGAAGGTATTTAATTAATGTTATTCCAAAATGGTTTTATTATATGGGTTCCATGAAATGGAACCCAACACGTATCGTTGATATATTTTAATGAAGATTGTCATGCATAGCCAATATATAGCGATGGGCATCCATTAATTTTGGATAAACTAATGGATGTTGCCTAGATAATACAATAATATATTATAAATAACCATTATTCACATTATGATAGAACAAACCCCCTTTTATTGATTATGATTCCTAACATTATTAATGTGGATCCTTTTACCACTATAACAACACTGACTATGAGACAACATTGGATGTTGTTTTCTGGTCCCTATTCAGTCTTTTTCAACACCTAATTAATCATGGATTAATGATAGATGTTTATACTCATCAGTTATTCTTATTTTTATGAAAAATATATTTAATAGAAAGTTGAAATTTTCAAGGATATATTGAGATTAAAGGGGTCTCCTTCCACTGAAATGTTCATGTGATGAACCTTATAAACACATAAATTCAATTGGAGAGATATCCATTGATAGAAAAACAAGTTTATTTAAATGTATTGGGTTAATATAATTTTTATGTAGATAGATAATTTTTTCTTGCATAGAATTATGTAATTATATAATGAAATTATCTGTTTTCAAATTAGGATTACGTTGTGTGGAAACAGAACATTTGGTTATTCTACCTAAGCCCATGTTAAACATTAACATAATTCATCATGGAAGAACATGATACATTTTGAAACAAAATTTCCTACATAGGTGCAAGGTATTTTTTTAATTAAAACATAGTATATGAAACAAAAAATAAAAATAGTGTATAATTTTCACTTATTTAACAATATATTGAGTGTAAACATATTACTGTGTGTTTAATTTACATTATATTTAGGGTTAACATAATTTAACATGATAATCAAGATAATATGTTGGGATAAAACATAATTTCAATTGAATAAATCCATCTTTACAATATGTTTTTGGCAGATGTAGTGTGTATTTCATCTTAAACAATATATTTCGTCACAATATCGGTTGATGTTCAAACATGACAATATGTTATAATAAAACGTATTTTAATGTGGTAAAATATATCCAAAAATAACATCTAAAGATAATTTTTTTAATTTTAATTATCTTTTATTGATATTATATATACCACTGGTATTATACTTAAAAAAAATTATTATTACTTTCATATATTAATTATTGAAAGTTCATATTTATATCTCCAATTTTATTGAATAAAAAATATATTAAATATTATAATTTTTCGTACTATTAATGTTTAGTTATTTTTCTATGGAATGTGAATATCGTGTATGAAAAAATTATGTTATTATTTGATTCTATGAGATAGAGAGCTATATTACATGTTAGTTATGACATATTGAGACTTTTGTTTCGTCAAACTATTCATTGGTTTTTAGATGATGTTAGTAGCTTTAATATAATAGTGCGCCATAGTTTTTGTATATTAACATTTAAATGTATTATTAATTGGTTCCCCCGTTGAGTAATGAATCCCTGGTTGGATTTAGGATGATCTATATATCAGACTATATTATAGGATTGTGTCCTATTCTAGAAATGGGGGGTTGTCTATATGTGGATCTGGGCACAATAATGAAGATTTTTTCACTCTTCTTCTGTTGTAGTCAATTCATTGAATATTTTTTGTATCATATCCTTATGATTCATTTAGATATATAATAATATGTTTGGATTTTATATTTTTCTGGGTAACAAAGATCATGGGTTGTGTGAAGAGCCACACATTAATGTGGTGTTAATAGTTTAATTTGATTTATAGAATACCGCTACCAAAAATGAATTATTTCAATAATTCACACAAAAAGGATAAAAACATGAGAATATAAAGATTTAATATAATTATATTGAAATTAAATTAACAATCATTTTATTTTTATGTTTGTTGTGAGACATTTAAAATAAAACACCTCAACTTAAATCTATTAGATTCATTCAAATGTATCACTTTATTGTCCAATGGACATTCAGTATGGGTGACCCTAACTATTATGTGTTCTGTAATTATCGTGTGTGCATAAAGAAAGTAACCTAGTGACCATAATAATTTGTATACTTGTTCATAATGATTTGATTAGGTTATATTAACAAGGATACCCAAACTGTTGTGACACTACATCAACTGATATGAGTCAACCTATATGATGGATCATGATAAAGAGATATCCACTTTATTATCCAGTAGTTAATTATGATGCGATTAATAGTTTTCTTTACCTAGTGAAGTCATGGATTTTTTGTGGGATAACATGTGTAAATCCAGTTGAAATATGAAACAAACATAATTAAAATATATGTGAATAATGTGGTTATCATTTATCATATAATTAGAATCAATGGATTTCCTTAATGAAATATATATTATTATATTCCCACACAATAATATATTTTTATAGATTATTGAATACAATAGGATAAGCATGTTGAGATCTTTAAAAGGTACATACAATCAAATAGGTATCAATTACTATATTGGGCTGAGAAGTGTTGTAAAAGAAAATTATTCAGAGTAATTGATTGGAAAAATAATTAAAAATACTTTCTCTAAATATAACTCAGATGTATTAGATAACATTTTTCATCACACATATGGGATAGTAAACACAAAGTTTTGGATAAAGTGGTATTAATAATTGGATTAGTATATTATCATGTCATTAATTAAGATAATTTTCTATATTAGTAGTCAATAATTTTGATGTAAGTATATGAATTTGGTTTTTTCTTAATGTTAGAAAACAGTTTATTTGTTTGTACTACAATTTTTTTTATCTATAATGTTTTCTAATGTTATGAATTTAATTATTTATTAAGAATAATATTTTTTCAATGTATAAAAATAAAATGTTTTATCAATTTCAGAATATTGTTAATATTTTATATATTCTAGATATGGAAAATATTCTTTTAAACATTTAGAATATGAATGTTGTAATTAAATCTACTCCCAAAAAACTTTTACAATGTCTCATTGGAAAGATAATTTTAAATGCATAAAAAACATTTTAGAGTTGTATTCTTAATAGATTAAGTTGTGTGTTATTTGAATATTTTTAATATTATTTATAATAAAAATTGACTGAGTCAATATTTTTTATAAATGTTATATGTTTTAGTTGAAATTTGAATATTATATATAGTTATTTATATGGTCCAATGAGTACTAATTAAACATGTGGTTTTAGATTAATAAATGATTTTTCAAATGATATTAGTTGGAATAGATATTTATTTTTAATGAAAAATCTTATTAAACATTTGAAATGATCATTTATTTTTATAATGAAGTATAGAATCAACTAGGAAAATGTTATAATATTTTTTTATCAGATTGGGGTATTGAATAATTGATATATGGTGTCACTAATAATTCGAGTGATTATGGAAATTTTGAACAACCCACTCATGTTGGAATAAAAATTGGGAATGGTGTTGTTGCGAGGTGGAATAATACCTTGTTAGATATGTTTAAATATATGACTATTTAGTATAATATTCCATTTATATTATAGGGTTATGCTATAAATATGGTATCATTCCTACTTAACTGTATTCCATCAAATTTATTAATAGATACACCGTAATAGATATTACTTCAAAAATGTTTAAATATGATTTTTATGATTATTTGGGGTCATAGATACTATTAATGTCATTTTTATTACATTAATCTCATCCTTAAATTATAAAAATGATTTAATATTTGTTATTCTGATGATGATATGGGATATTACATTTACAGCACAACTAATTGTAAAGCATTTGTGAAATAATGTTGTTATCTCATTGTGCATGATAATATGTATTTGGGTGTCCATAAGAGGATGTTTAAGAAATAGTGATGTTGAACACCAAAAAATATGATGTGATCCTAAAATATATTTAGATTCATTTCAAATTTTTTTTTTGGATAATTGTTATGGATAAGATATATAAGAACCTCAAATGATTGATAAGATTTGATAGAAACCTATGAGAAATGGATATATCATTGATAATGATGATGAAGTATTATTCAAATGAAAAAAACCTACAAATTTCATAGTGAATGTTGAGGGATCTTTTTTTAATAAATTTTATAAATAAATGGAACCAAAATTTTAGTCCATGTAAAATAATAACATTATAAACATGTTTGATGTACATGAATTTGTATCACCCATGTGATAAATGTTTATTATATAAAAGAATATTAAAATGGATGGTATTGTGTTGACCAATAAATCACCCTTGATGGAAAAATCATACAATAAAAATCAAGGTATTGAATATGAAAAATGATTTCACCATTAATGATGATAATGTACATATGAATATTCCATGTCTAATAATTTCATTTTGATAATGAGATATGTAAAATGGAAGTCATAAATGCATTTCACAGTATGTATTTAATTGAGAATATTAAAAATAAACATTGTCATGTTTTTGAAGTATCAAAATAGGTTGTTAAGGTATCTAAATTGAAGTAGTTAATTTATGGATCGAAGAAAACTTCTCAGTGTTAGAATATAATTTTGATAACATAATTTAAAAGTTTCCATTAATTGAATAAAAATATGATTTATGTGTATATATTTTTATTATTTGGCTTATAATCGTATTCCTTATATTAAATTAATATATGAAATAAAACATATTTTAAATGATATCATGACCCTTAACTCATTCAAAATGTGGCTAGGAAAATGTATCTTTACGAGAGACAAGGGAGAAAACTATATAATATGTATGAAAAATTAGAGATAAAGATCGAATTGAATTATTTGAATCAGATTTATATTTACATTGGTAATGTGATAAAGTGTTTTGGCATGAAGAAATAAAAAATATGGTCTTTATATTAACGCTGGATGTCCCCAATCATACGAATATTCATAATTACTCTAATGATTTATAAAACATGGATAACATTACAAGTGTGTTTTTATAGGATCTATCATGTATTTCATGTTATGTACATGAATTACATTTTTTATACTATCATCAATACTATATGATACCAATCCAATACTATAGATACACACTATATTTCATCAAATACTATCCTTTTGGAAATTTAAAGTATTATGTACATGGTTATGGTCTTTCTAATAGAAGATATTCATTTTTTAAAAGTATATATAGAATATTGTTTACTTTTTCAGAGATATACATTAAAAAAGAATTATATATTAATTTTTATATTGAATATTGGAGATACTATTTTAAAAAATTCCTAACAGCCTACTTCTAACAAGAAGTAGAGTACAATGTTAATTCTTGTATTATGAAGTACGATGTTTGGAATGGAAGGTAATAACTAACCTAGTGGTTCATCCTAATACTAATAGTGTTATCAATAAATATAACAAAAATATTGGATGAATATTTAGGTAATTTAACTATAGTATCACTTATATGTTAGTCACATCCTTAATAAATAACTTCTCATATGATAGATCATTGATTGTAGATAATTTAGGATCTATTTGGTTGATATAAATGACAATTTAATAGATCTGTTAATGAAATAAATAACACAAAAAATATGAAAGTCATATAAAGTATCTACTAATATGATTCATATGTTATTAATATAAAGGGTGAATAATATACCACATACTCACAATAATATAAATATATATTTATCATTCAATAAAATTTGTTGATATTTATTTTACATTAATTGTTGAATAATATTTTTCCCTCCTACAATGTCTTTGAAATGTCGCAAATCAATGATAATAATAGAGTGGTTTTTGATGGGATCATATGCTATGATTACCAATAATATAATATTTTACACAATAAAAAATGTTCTTTACATGATATGATGAATGGATTCATGATTTAATATGTAGTGTAATATCCCATAGTTTTTTATGAACCTCTTTCCCAGCTTTCATCCCATTAAAATGTACTTTTGATTTACTGTCTTTTGTGAAATAATAGATATCATATAGTTGGTTTCGGAGGATTTAGTGGAATTAAAGGGAATTCATTGTTGTTTCATAGATATGAGAAACCATTTGGAACTCCCCATGAATCTTTGAGGCTCATTTGAATAGTGGAAAGAGAATATTTTATAGAAGGTTAGTGCTAACCATGAAACTGTTCCTTGAAAACTATGTATCATAAGGCAGAGGTGAATGATTTTTTTTCACATGGTTTGGATAATTGTATGATAAAACGAAGAAAAAAATATTAAATAATAAAAAAATTATATTTTATGTGGGAAATATCTATGAATCCTTTCAATCTTCCCCCTTTTCCCTGGTATCTAAATCATAGGGACCTAAATTGTGATTCGTAACAAATCATGTGCCTACATACTCAAAATCAAGTGGATCTAGATCATTGGATTATGAGAACTCAATGAATGAGGTTTTACATCATATATTATTTTCTTCTATTATATATATACTATTTTGGTATTTAGATGCATCATATATCCATGTCTTGTCCGCAAGATCTATGGATTCTACCATGTTCTAATGGGAATTTTGATATCGATAAAAGATTGTAGCTTGATCTATTGAGAATTTATTCCTATATCCTAAATATATCTATATATTACATTGAACAAGAATCCATTTTGGTAATCTGATATGGTTTTAACCCTTCGGAGTGAAAAATACTGGAATTCCAATCTTTTGGGTTATATGATGTTGAATTAGTTCTTTTTCCTAGTGAACTCTAAATCATGGAATAGTCAAGTTTTATTCCCTAAAAAAATGGAATTTACCTATCAAATCATTGTAGTTAGGAATTCAATACTATTATGGGATGTTGTATGGAATTTTTTGGCATGTTTGGGTTGTGAGTTATATTATGTGTTTCAACTTGTATTTGATTAGTTTATAGGCATGTAATGTTTTATATAAAATTTTTGTTCCTATCTATTTCATAACATGTATTAATACTAGTACTTTTTTGTAATATTCTCGGTGTTTTTATTCTCACTGTAAATGTATATTTTACCTAGGGATTGTCAATATGCATTGGGATCTTTTCATAGTGATCAAGGTGACAGATGACCCTAGTGGACTTAACAGGCACCATAGAAGGGGACATTCGATGATATAAACCATTGGATATGGGTATATATATGTTAGATAGAACCCGAGTTATTATTTTTGTTATCCCATTGGGTAATTCCATATTCCATTTGATTAATTTCCATATAAGCTGGTACAATATACTAATGTGGAACATCCTTCTGCTTGATAAAGGACTATTTTTTCAGGAATGCCAAGCATGTGTACCGTCGATGGTGAGAAGGTATTCATGAGACATGAATGTGAAATGCCTTTAATTACGGGGATGATTTTGTTCAATAATGATGGAAAATTCATCGAAAATAAAGGAAGACATGGTTTCATAAAATTATCTATATAATGTGGCCACTAAATATGATATTCTTTTTGCATAGTGTAGAACCAAGTATGACTGAGGTTTGTGGAATCTTTTTTAGTTCAAAATCCCCTAAAAAGGATCAGTTATATTCATTTATGTTCATTACTATAATATCATGAAATAAAAATCAATATATATGTGTACTTATGTTAATGATGTATTGGTGTTGTCCTAATGGATTTATTCTCACCCTTTATATAAGAATCTTTGTGCATGACCAGACATCATTATTGGGGATCTTGAGAAGAGGAATGTCCATGTATAAGGGATGTGAGGATATAAAACACGAGAGATAGTTGACAAATAAGGAAATATTACAAATAATTGTCGTAACACTTATATTTATTTAACACTTCTAGTTTTACCATATATACATTTTAACCTTTCACAATGGAGGTCTGTTATTTATAGTTTCATAAAGTGACATGACATCAATGATATCATATAAAAAATTATTTTTAGTGATGATGCTTAATTATATTATATTTATGCCATAATTTCTAGTGTTGTCTCTCATTACAAAGTTTGAATCGCCCTCATCTAATTTTTTACACTCACCGCTACTCCGAAACTTATTGGGTAATGGGAGGCATTCATGTCTTTATGTGTAATGTTAGCAATGACTCGATGATTTGGGATACGTAATTAAATATATAATTAAATGAGCAAGGATTCTGACCTCTTCATTTGGTGATATGGAAGGAGGATATAGGTTTGGTGGAACTCATCTAGGGGAGTTTCAATGTACCTAGAGAAGTCATATGTAACTGGCCTCAAGGTTACTGGTTTTGGGATTTTTGTTAAACTTTATAGAATTTGGGTGTTCACATGTATCATGAATATGCACATCAGGTCACATGTTATATGTATATTCATGTTTTTTAATTAATAGTAGTTTATTAATTAATTGCCTTGATTTTTTTAATATGTTCGGTGATATATATGTGATGGAAGTAGTTATATTGACATTATAAAGCTAATATGATATATATATATATATATCTGTGTGTGTGTGTGATACTGTATCTAATGCATAGGTATTGAGGACTTGTACTGATCCTTTGGTAGATCTAAGAGGGTGATACCATCGATTTAGGTATCACCTTGGATTGGTATTACTATAGAAATGCATTATTTGTTCCATATAATAATTTAAATTGTACTTGAATGAATGATGATATATGCATTCTATGTTTCAATATTTCATTTCAGAAAACGGTACCTCAAAGATTCCAATATACTCATTCTAGGGAGAATGTTATAGTTCCATCATAGGTTATGTAAGAGGATTCAATCATGGGTGCTCCCACACCTTCTCTAGTGCTTTAGTTGGAAATCCAACCCCATACCATAGTTTAATAGATTGGGATTTATTAGGGGAGAAGGGTGAGGAGGATAATAGTTTTATATGCTCGGTACATTCAATAATAGAAACCACCAATATTTAGGGCATTAGTAGTACATTGGATGTTGAAGAAAAGGAATAAACGTTTCAGGGGAATCTTAAATCTAGTAGATAATTCTAATAATAAAACTGTAAATATGAGTTCCTTTATGCTTCAGGGGCCCACCAAGAGGTGGTGGGGCACTATGGATAAACATGGAATGCATGGTGGTCTTACCTGATAGTTTTTTAAGGAGAAATTATTAGAGGAGCTATTTCCCAATTCATTATTTTGGGATTGATTAAAGGATTTTATGAATATTTATCATGTGACAAAGAATGTTTCTACATACTCATATCATTTCACAATTATTCTACAGTTTTGTCATATTTTGGTTGAGAATGAGGTGCAGTAATCTTCTAAATTTGATATTATACTTCATCCAATGTATAAATATTTAGGTATGGGTATTAATCTAATGATTAATAATGAGGTTATTTGAAAATCACTGAATTTTTAAGAGTGTATATAGGGGGAACACTTTTCGGTCTTCATCAAACTTATAGTGAATTAATGAATAGTATTTTCATTATTGTAGAAAGTACCTATTTCATTTATCAGAAATGGAAGGAACGTGAGGTTCGGTAGCATAGAATATAGTCGGAGTAGAGTAGAGTAGGGATTCATATACTCAATTTATGGGAGGAGATTTTAATATGATCTACATGTATATACAAAAATTAAATTTTAGTACATCATGTGTGAAGCCAACCCAGAAATGTCAATAGTGTAGAAATATGGGTCGTATCCAAATATATATTTTCTAATTTTTCATAACCAAATATGATGAGCTTATTAGGGTACAGTAAGGGGTCCCAACTATTATACTTAGACACCATAGTCTTTGTTGACTCACGTGAATTGTGTACTATAGAGTCATGGTCGTGCTCCATAGGCATGTACTATATATTTGATGGATGCGGTTAAATCCATCAATGGGGATCGATATTCATTAGTTACAGTTATAGTTTTAATAAAATTTATGTTATGTAAAAAACATTTATATAGTATCTTCTCATTATTTTATATTTTCTAAAACCATTTAAGGACAAAATATATTGGTTAGGTTATTTTTTGTGTTCCCCTATCGTGACTCAGCTGTGGGATAGATAATAGTTTTTCTCCAGTGATGTCTTGAATGTGACATAGTTATTTTTTTATATAGGAAACTATAATACTTCATGATCATACATATGACTATTTTTTAGGTGATACATATAATTGTCTGGTTGAGCAGTTATCAAGATAAAATCAAATGTCACTGTAGACAGGTATCTTTTACCATACTTAGAGCAGATGGGTTAGTGTTTAAGAGATATTGGGTTCCTCGATAAGTATATGTAAGAAAATTCATAATCAATATTAGATAAATTATTGGACAAATAAATTTTTTTTTCTATTCCAACATTGTAAAAAATGTCTCCCTCTATCTTTCCTCTAATGGTGGGTTGTGATCAAGATGTATTCCCAGGTGAATGCTCAGTACGTCATCAAGAAATATAAATTTTGTTTAATTTTGAGAAAATGAATGGGGAAAATGATATTGATTCATAATTATCATATTGAATAATCTAATTTGATAGAATTTATGATGAAATTAGAGGATATTGAGGAGAATGGATTTCACCAACATAGAACACCCCCTTGGGTTGGTCTGGTGTTGTTTTCCATGAAGGAAGATAATAGTCAATGGATCTATATGGAATACATGATGATAAATATAGTAATAGTGATAAATTGGCACTTCCTAAAGAGTATTTATGATATATTTGATTGGTTATTTATATCATGATGTTTTTCCATGTCTGATATTCATCTAATCTACCATCAGCTATAGTTTAGACAATTGGATATTCCCAATACATTGCATATGAGAATTTACAAATCGTATGAGTATCATTTCATGAAATTTGGTTTTAAAAAATTTTGATTGGTTTACATGGATCTCTTGAATAATATTTCCAAGTATATATATCAACTCATTTTTCATTGTATTCAATTATAATATGAACATATATTCAAGAAAATAATATATTTTTGTTAGGAAACTTGATATTGTATTGATAACACATAAAGTATATCAGCTTAACTCAAAACTATTTAAGTGTTTCTTTTGGATTATGGAATTTTTTTTATTTTAAATGTGATTTCAATGGTGGGAATTTCAATGGACTGACATAAGGTAAAGGTTGTTATGTATTTTTCATAAACATGTAATGAATTTTAGATTAGTATATTTCTTATTATTATAGGGTATTATAAATACTTTATCTAGGTCTTCTCAAATTTTAAAACCCCAACAATAAAGAAGACCAAAAAGGGAGAAATGTTTTAGTTGAATATCTTTTGTGAGGATTTATTTCAATAGCTGAAGAGGATATGAAAAAAAATATTTTGTTTATATTTTCCTAGAGCATGGTATTAGACACATAGTGTATTATGATCCATTAATTGTTGGATTGGGAGATGTTATGACATATAGAGAATATGTAGTCACTTTTGGGTAATATCTAATATGACCACAAGAGTGGAACTACCTGACACATGACATAGATTTGGTAATTGTGTTTTAAAATGTAAGGTGATGTAAGCATTATCTATTTGATAAAAGGGTTGTAATATACACATACCATAAGTCTATATCATATATATTCTCCTAGTCGGACCTTAATTCATGGAAGAGGCATTGTGTGGAGTATTTGAATATGATTACTTAAATAATACAAATTCTTTAGAAAAAATAATTTTAAATAAAGATGTAGTCAGTATGTAAATTCTAGAGACATGAGAGCTTGGAGAGTATACTTCACATAAAAAATTATGTCTAAGAGGTTTATGGTTCAATAACTATTTAATACATCTGTGTATCCCTGAGTAATGACATTAACACCATTGATTATCATTTATTCACTAGTTTACCCGGTAAAATCCATCTAAGAGTTTAATCACAAATGAATAGTGATGTGGGAATTATTGGTGTGGGATGATTAAATCCAAGGATTGTCCTCGAAAGAGTATGTAATGATCTACATTTATCGAAGGTTAGTAGTTCTAGCTACCTTTAAAGAGGATATGATAAGAGACTACCATGTTTTGAAATAGGAAATCCATACATGATCAAAAAATAATTACCTTAATATATGAGATTAGATTTGGTGTTCATGAATGAAGACATACATATATAGGTGTTTTCATGATGCATTACCTATAATAGGGAAATGGATGAAAATAAATACCTATTAGATTTCATCAACCACTTTTGATACCCTTGTAGAAGTGGGATGACATGGTGTTGGACACTATGAGGTTGTTACCCATGAAACCAAGGAGTTATCATTTTTTGGGATGTATTCGATCTACAGATGAATGTAGCTCATTTATTGCTGATTCGAAAGTAAATTTTGTGGTTATGTTATAAAATATATAGGTAGGGTAGATTTAATTCATTAAAGGTACTCTACTAATTTTCGTATAATTTAGAGATGAAATAGGATCATTTATTACAGATTATAGAGATTCTTTCAGTTGATGAGATGGGACAATTGTACAAAGGCAAGATTGAAAGCCTACATGGATATGTCTTGATCATTATATCAACCAAAGAAATTCATTTCAAATCATAGTTTTTGTATATATTATAAATGTATTTGGGTACCCAATTGAAACTGTGTACAACGTATCTCAAATAGATGGATTGATAATCTAGGAGGATGATCTAGATTTTAGAGGATATGTTACTAGAAAGCATAAAATTAATTAATGGAGAATGGGATGGTCACCTATCCTTAATTTGGTTTGTGAAATAAATTAACATTAAAAAATAGATTCATATGGAACCTTATTAGGATTGTTATAGATACCCATGCACCTCATTGTTCTATTATAATGATGTTGGTGTGTTTTTAGTTGAGAAGTTGGAAATCATAAAAACGATAACCAACTGATTGAAAATGATCTAGAAGTGGTTAATTACTACTCAAAGTTCATAGTTATAAAATTTATATAAAAGGATATGATTTTTACTGGTCGTTATGGATGACCGGGGTTTCATATGGGTGACTATTTTACTATGGAATAAATGGTGGTAAAATAAATGGATGATACCTTTAAAAAAATTATACCATTTGAGATTTTACATTGTATTATTAAAGTTTCATGCCTATTAGATCTTCCACCATGGTATCATAGTCTGTATGATGTGTTCAATGTAACCAAAAATCATAGTAACATGCCTAATCCTACGAATGTGATTGATTCTGAGGATGGTGAGTTGGATCTTGATGAAATTTTTATTGAGCTCCTAATGCAGATCATAGACTATAGAGGGATTGTTTTTAGAATACATTATCACATTTTCATAATCCAATGGAAGTATAAATGTTTCAAAAATGATATTGTTGATAAATAATTTGATTTAAATTATAAATGGAAAATGTTGTTTGGGCATGAAGTACATAGACACTTTTCAATGAAAAAAATTTCTTAGGTTGGTTATTTTAAATTTCCTTTGTTTTTTATGACCTTTGTGCCTTACTTTCAAACCTACATTATGTTTTTTTAGAAATTATTTTTATGGTTAATGTATCTAGTATCTTTTTCATGGGTTTTTATGATTTTTGGGACCTTAAAATGGATGCATAGTTAGCATTTGAATAGAGTAAATGATGTATCTCTCCCCAAGAAACCATGTGACTTTTTTGAATAAGTACATCAGGAAAAGAATGGTTATTGAATTGTTAGTCGTAGCCATGAGATCCTTCCTTGCAAAATGGGTATGTATAAAAATATGTGAAAGAACATCTAAAACATGATTTGGAAATCTATTTTACCAAACTATGTATAGATTAAAAATAAATAAAAAAATATGATTTTATATCTAAATAATCCAGAAATCCTCTAAATATTACTCCTATTCTTGGGTTTATATAGCCCATTAATGTCAGTGGTTATTTTTGGATATTTCTCTCTCTCTATAATCTAAATCTGGTGGATATGTACGGTTTGATCTTCTGAAATCAAGTCAAGTGGTTTTACATCATCAATTAATTATGTCTATTCTAGATATCTTATTTCAATTATGATATGAATCATTTTTCCAAGATTTATTTGATATATCTATGTATTCTTCTATTATCTGAGGGGGGTTCTTTCAAGGTTTAATGATTAGAGCTAGATCAATTTAGAGTATTTCCTCCCCTTGAATGGATTTAGATATAACATTGATGGGAAATCCATTTCGATAAGTTTTTTTTGGATTTTTTGATTTCGAATGAAAACCTTCATGATCTATATTCATAAAGTACATATTTATATTGATTGGGCCTTATTTCTGTTGAAAATTTTATCAAAGGCATAATACATGTATCTTCTCTCATTAGACCTTAAATTTTTCTATCGACAAATTAAATTTAGTAATTCATCACTATCTTGGGCCTTTTATGGAATATTTTTATTCTATTCTTATAATTTCCTTATTTTTTCACTCTCCATGTGTTATTAGTTATTCTTCCTAGAATAGTTTATATTCCATTATTGTTCCATAAATTTTTTACCTTTATTTTGTACTACCAATAGTCAATATAATATTTCCTTGTCATAGAATGTTAATATTTTGGATTGTTTATATCTCGATAAACCTATTCTCTATGATTATGATGAAAAATTACTATGATTGACACATATATATCTCCATGGAGGAAAATTATGAGGGACATGAATCATTGTATGTGGCTCTGTATAGGATATTTACAACCCGATGTTGGTATGTGAGTGTCCTATGGGGGAACTACATACAATAATGGAAAAAGGGTCTATATTGTATTGTATGAAAAACTGATGGGGAATGTCTGTGTATATGAGAGAGTTCTATTTAATGAATAATTCCATGTGCAAAATCCATTTAAGGAGAGATGGAAGTAATGATAGTTGAATGTGAAATGACCTTCAAGTTGGGTATGAATTTTTTCATTAACTCTTCATATTAATTTTTTTTAATTGAATATGGGGTAACATAGAAATTTATATTTAATGTGATGAATAAATATGATATTATAATATCATGGTTCCAAATTAGGTGTGGATGTGGTTTGGGGAAACATGGTTAGCACATGATTTCTTGATATGTAAATGGTTTTATGCTTGGATGTGCATTCACTGTTCCTTCATGATAGAAACCACTATATACATGTGTGCTTATATTATGGGCACATTGGTGGTGTTAAACAACATTTATAATAAAACCATTCTTGATAATCTCAAAGTGATAGAGAAAATCATGTCTAAAGATCTAGAGAAGGGAATGGTCCATGTATAATGTTTTTAAAAACATGTAATTTGGGAGGGAGTCATGGTACTATGATAGACCATATTGAGTTATTGTACTATTATTATTTATTAATCACTCTATGAAATACCATTAATACTTTTTAAACAACAAAAATTGGTTTTATATAATATTTACTTGTATGAAATGATGTTACATCAGTTATAAAACTTATATGTATTAATTTATATTGTGATATTAATTTGGATTATATTTATGTTATGATTTCATGTATTGGATATTATTATATATATTATAGTCTCCCACAGTCATTTTGAACATATCCATTATTTGAATGCCATTTATGTATTTGGAGAATCAAAATAGTTTTTGTGTAACTTTATCCTAGACCCAGTGATTTAGTTTATTGTGTTCCAAGTAGGGATGTAATATATGGACTAATCCAAAAATTTATATCTCCATAAATATCATAATTTTCATGATAGAATTTGGGTTCATTACTTATAATCAATCCATCATCTATGAAGTTACTGTGATACCTATCATGATAAAATCAATTCACCAAAAACATTCTCACAAAATCCATTTGGTGTTGGATCATTTGTTGGTGATTGGTTATATTTTTAATCATTTCCATGGTTAGAGAACAACCATGAATGATTTCATCCCTTCTATATGAAGTTTTGAAAATTTTCCCCTTGTTGAAATAGACTAATGAAATTCATATCCACTGCCCTTTGAGTCACAATATATGTGTTCATCTACTATGATTAGAGAACTGTGATATACTCATCAGCTAGATGAATGGTTTTCTATACATTCATTGACAAAGATAGTGAACATTGGAGAATCAAGAAATGTTATGATGTCATATATTATATTGGAAATCCCTCATGCCTAGTAATCACATGATTCCTTTTGAGAAAAGATTATATGACATTATATATTATGTATATGATAAATATTTTGGTTGATAAGTCCATATTAAAATTGGTGTATGTTTGAAAAAGACCACACCAAACCCCATATTAACTTTAGTACCATTGATGGTCTTATAAAGACATTTATTTTCAAACATTTATAAATAGGGATTGAAATTTTGATTTCAATGATACTATGGTCAATTTGGTCTATCAAATAAGACACTATATAATCCTTTCATGATAGAATAATATTTTTTTCTCTAAAATAAAGAGATTTAAATTTTTCTATATCCAGAATAAATTTTACTGAATTCTCAAAGAGAACTGTAGTTTTTCATTACGTTATTATAGGATTTTAATGAATGTAGGAGATCATTGGATTTTTTAAAACATATATATTATTATGAATTATTATAAATAATTTAGGATATATTAGAATCTATGGATCATTAAAAATGATCTTGGGAATGAATCAATTCCACTATAATCTTCTATTAAAATGATGTATCTGAAATATTCATAACAACCAACATTATCTTTAGAATCTTTGATTATCTATGACCGTGTCCCATCACATGGATTCATTATTTATGAAAAAAATGATATTTTTATTTATGGAATCCACATTAAATAATGATGTGAATTTAATTTTATACACAATGGGTAGTAATATATGGATTCCATGAGATGGAATCAATACATATGAGTGTGTATAATTTATGAAAGGGAATAAAACATGTCCTATGTGAAGGGATGTTTTTCACTGTATTTTAGATAACCTATATTATATGATCTAGAAAAAACTCTATTCCCTTATAAATCATAACTTATCAGTCATTAAAGGTTATAATATGTAAAGACCTGTAAATTTCAAGGATGTTTTTTTCTTATTTTTTTTGGAATTTTACAAGAGCGCAGTTTCTGACAGCACCTGATTCCGAGGCCCGGTGTGCCCGGAATCATTTTCCGAAGTTTGTCTCGGGTACATTCAGTGAATGGACGAGCGGGTTTTTCTACCTTTTGAACCGGTGCCCGGAATCGAATTCTGAGGGCACCGATGAAATCGTAGCACCGGTATTTTCTTATAAACGCCTCTTCCAGAGTAGCGTTTGTTCGGGTGTGGTTTTTAATTTTTGGGCATAAAGTTAAGAAATAAAATAAATTGTTCGACAAACTTTATTTTATTTCACTTATGCTACTTGAAGCCACATGAAAGCCACTTAAACTGAGTTGAAACAGATAGGGTGCTATCCAGAATTATCCTACCCTCTTGGTAGGATATTTTTGAGGTGGGGCCCGCACGAGCCCCACCGTTTCTTTTCCGCTAAGTAACGCACCCGCGAAAACCCGTCATTGTGAAAGTCAACTGACACATTTTCTTAAATTCTTAACGCACCATTTAATTGGGCGGTTTTATTCGTGAATTAAATGGGAAGTTTCTTTAATTGAATTAATTCAACGAATTGAGGGGTCGTTACTTACCTTTTTTGTTTGTTGGCGTAATAATAAAATAAGACCAACACCGCATTTTGGAGGATTACTCGTTGAGAGGTTTTTGACAGAGGTTCTTGAGCCTTCATCATTCTTCGCGAAGAACACGAAGAACGCGAAGAACTTGAAGAACGCCGGCCTCTGATAAAGAACGCCGAACCCAGAAATCGACGACGCGACGCCGTGTGCCACGTCGCCAACGTTTCCTCCCCCGCGACGTTCTTCGGTGACGTTCTTTAATCCCCTACAAGAACCTTCGATCATCCGTTGAGGTGAGGGTTTCAGTTTTTCTTTTATTTTCCTTTGCGGTTTTAAACTCAAGAATGATTTAATTATTTTTTTAATTAAATCTTTTGTTCTTGAACCTCGGAGTTCGTCGACGTGACACCCTTCCGCGATGACACGACAATTCCCTCCTTCCATGACGATCAATCCGCGAAGGACCCGCACGTGCGACTTGACGAGGTAGAGATTTTTGTTTTGGAAATTCCCTTATTCCCGTGAAAGTTTCTTTAAAATTAAAGAACCGGATGCAAATGAACAATTTTAATTTATTAAAATTTTTGTATCATGTGTGGAATAAATTCTCCCGTTGTTTTTATCTAATGCGGAGGGTGCGGGCCAAATGAACACGGCCTGACAACCCTCTGTCGTTCTTCGTTGTTGTGAGAATTTGACGGGCGATGACGGAATGTGCTGCAATGGACATTTGATTGTTCCACATTGAATAACGAGTCCCGGGAGGAGCAGCGGCGCAGACAGGAGCGGAATCGGACCACCGGAACGACTCCGATGGCCTGCGGAAGCCGCTGGCGGCGCGGGTCGCCGGCGCGGTGGTGCCGGCAGCCGGGGGGGCGGCGCCCCGGCGCGCTGCCGGAGTGGGCCACCGCGGCTGAAGTCACAGTGGCGGTGCCCGCGGACCCGCGACCGCGTGGGTCCGACGCACTCGGACGCGGCAAAGCAGCGTCCTTTGATCCAGCGCGGCCCCAAGCGGGGGGCCGCGGCACCTCCAGACCATAGGGGCAGCGCCCCGCGGCGCACGACCGTTCAGCCGCTCGGCCGAACCGAGCCAGGCCGGTCCGACCGGGTCGGACTGGGTCGGACCGGGTCAGGTCGACCCCGTTCGGGTCCACCCGGTTCGGCCGACCCAGGGGGGGTTAGGCCGGGTCGGCCCGGGCCCGGACCCCCCGTCTTCGGACCATTTTCGGTCAAATGCCCGTAACATGAGCTACGGGCCTCTGAACGACGCTCCGTCAGCGGCAACACGATCCTTGGATCGAGACGGTCGTTTCGGTATATTGAACTCAATGTTTCAGAATACTTTGGGTTCGGCCGGGTTGGTTCGTACACGAAACCAACCGGGCCCTCGGAGCGGAAACGCTCATATCTTGAGCTACGGACGTCCGATCGACGTGTCGTCAGCTTTGGTGGATTCCTCTAAGTGAGACGGATCTTTTGGAATACTCCGCCCAAGGTTTGGATGCAGGTGGAGTACGGTCGGGTAGGTTTTTCCTTAAAAACCAACCGGGCCCCTGGGACGAAAAAGCCAATAACTCTCAGACCGGGCGTCCGATTGACGCGTCGTCTGTAACGTTGAGTTCCTGTTGACGATACGGAACTTTGGGATACATCAACTTCGGACTTTGTTTCAGTTGATGTATCGGCCTCTCGGCTCGTGGAGCGGACCTTCCCGAACGAGCTTGCTGTGTGCGGGATCCCTAGAGCTGGCTGCGACTGCTACAACGACGACGACCATGCAGAGATCCTCAGTGGAATGCGGCGACGGCTGTGCAGAGATCCTCAGTGGACTGCGCCGACGACTGTGCAGAGATCCTCAGTGGACTACGACGACTACTACACTCAGCGATCCTATGTGGATTAGCGCTACAGGTCCTGTGTGGGCCCAATCCTGTGTGGGTATGATCCTGTGTGGGTCAGCGCTCAGCGGTTCGGTGTGAGCCAGCGCCTACAGGTCCTTTGTGGGCCCGATCCAGTGTGGGTCTTTGCGGGGGTTAGTACCTATCGATCCTTTGTGGGTCCGACAACATATATGGACAAGTGATCATCTTTATCGTTATCCCAAGAAGTATACCTGTGTGAGCTGAATCCTGTGTTACTCTCCTCTGTGGATTGTGTTGAGTTATCTTGTGTGGATTTACTGTTTACTCTCCTTTGCGAATTGTGTTGAGTTATCCTATGTGGATTACCGTTTGCTTTCCTATGTGGACTGCGTTGTTCTTGGGCTCAGACGTTGAAGCCGAACGGGAATTGATGACTTAGGTATATGTATGGGAATATAACTAAACAGTGTCAGTTGTTACTTCGTGATTATATCTTTCCTTTGTGGATTATCCTTTGTGCATTTCGTGAGACCTTCGGGGGTCTCAGGGTCCCTACTGAGTAGCTTATACTCACCGCTGCACGGGCTTTGCCTGCACTACATTGTGTTGGTTGCAGACAACGGACATCGCTGATCGTGGTGGAGGCGTGCGGAGTAGCACGGTACCTGGAGGTTGACCACTGGGCGGGACGTACTCGGAGCGGTCAGGTGGACCCAAGGAGCAATGGAGGCTATGTATACCCACCCTCCAGGTGGGACTTCTAGAGGACGGCTTGACGCAGCGGCTTTTCCTTTCAGTTGCTGTTTTCCCCTTTCAGTTATACTTTACAGTTGGGCTTGTATTTCCGGCCCCCTTTTACTTTCAGCATAGCTTGTTACAGTTTTTACTTAGTGTTTACTTTTCCGCTTGCTTACTCTGTGGTGATTGTTTACATTTCAAAGGAAATGCCTTCCCTCTTTCCTGGATTTACGCCTTGGTGCTAGTCGTTAGCCCCTGGCCTATGGAAGGCGGGCTTGGGGTAGTCACGGCACGGGCCCCGAGGACGGGTCGTGAAAAATTGGTATCAAAGGCAATCAGTTCTACCGCAGACTCTGATCTTTCTTCTATGTGAAGCAATAGTGTTTGCTATATTGAGTGTGGTTATCAGTCCAGGGAGTCCAGTGATGGTGCGGTGGACGAAATATCCATACATTAGGACCCTGACTTCTGATTTCCGACTTAATGCACGAAAACATTGATTGCATGTGTGTTTCAAGTTTTTTTGTGATTACTTGTGTCAGCTCACCAGGTATACTGTTATGACCGGGGCGCACTTGTTTCCTTTTCAGGATGGCCCGACGACAACAGCCAGCTAGGGTTCCGAGAGTAGAGCACGACGACAGCCCGCCGAGCGACGAGGCCTTGGTACAAGGCCCGTTGACAGCAGAGGCACTGGCGGTACCTTTACCCGCCGAGCCTCCGATGCTTCTAGCACCGACCATTGACGATGCACGTCGTCTCGGAGCTCTGCATGAGTTCCAGCGCCAGCGACCACCCAGGTTTCGTGGGGAGACGGACCCCCAGGAAGCCGAGGACTGGATGGAGGCGGTCGTTCGAGTTTTCAGGCCAGTGAGGACACCAGCAGACCTCATGGTGATCCTCACGGCGAGCCTACTGCACGCAGCAGTAGGACGATGGTGGAGCCTGATGCTCCAGGTCCACGATGAGGCCTCTCCTATATGTACGGACTTTGAGAGCCTCTTCTGCTTAGAGTTCGTCCCGACCACCCTTAGTGCGGTGCGCATTCAAGAGCTTCTTCAGCTATGGTAGGGTGGCTTGACGGTCGCCCAGTACGCGGCGAGGTACACCAATCATTCTCGCTACTCGACCGACATGGTACGAGACCCCTTATTTCGGGCCCAGACCTTAGAGCAGGGATTGAGACACGAGATCAGGGCATCGCTGATCTCCCTCAGCATACCGACCCAGGCAGGGGTGCTAGATCGAGCCCTTCTGATCGAGAGCATTCTGGATGAGTCCAAAGCGAGACCTACCGCAGGGCGGCAGGTAGCGGAGTCTTCGACATCAGGTAGCCGATGGATGACTTAGGGTTCCAGGCAGACCAAACCTTCCGGCAGACAACCTCAGGATACTGGATCAGCAGTGCGGGGCACACATCACAGAGCCAGTCTTCCGAGAGGCAGGCAATGCTACTCATGCGGCCGGCAGGGCCACATGGCTCGTGACTGCCCGACCCGCCATACTGAGGAGCAGTAGACGGTTGAGGGGCCACCCAGGCAGAGGCATATGGTCGACCATGGAGGTCTGCAGGGAGGAGGCGGACGAGGCAGAGGAGCTGGCCGATCAGCAGGTGGTGGGCGACGCTTTGAGGCTCTGCCACTACCACCACCAGGAGGTCCGCCCCGACCACAGGGAGCTGGCGGGCAGAGACAGGCGTAGCTCCAAGAAGCAGAGGCCTACGACCACGGCACGCCAGAGATGATTCAAGGTACGATCTGTGTCTATTCCACCCTTGCTGTAGTTCCTATAGACATAGGAGTGAGTCACTCATTCATAGCTGCTGCCCTTGTTCGGAGCTCTGAGATTCCGACAGAGCCGTTGGCTCAATCCTTACGGCTAGAGACTCTTACGGGAGAAGACTCGACGATTACGCACTGGTGCCGGCAGTGTGGGCTTACTCTAGGAGATGAGAGCTTTTGCTGGGATCTTCTTTTAGCGGCGTTGAGGCCTTAAGACGTCATCTTGGGCATGGATTGGTTATCTATGGTCCATGCTCAGATTGACTGCATTAGGTGTAAGGTGTGATGTGTGCGCGCTGACCGGAGCAGGTTCATCTTCACCAGCGAGAAGGGAGCCTTTACAGTACAGGATGGACTCACGCAAAGGAGAGGGCATCCCATCACTCATCAGTTGGCTAGCCTCATCCTTGGAGTAGTTGACGTGCGGAGTCCTAGTTTTCCTGCAGTGGTGGATCAGTATGCGGACGTCTTCCCCGAAGACGTTCCATGGCTACCTCCTCCCAGAGAGGTAGACTTTAATATTGATCTATACCCCGGGACAGCCCCGATATCCACTCCAGAGTATAGGATGGCCCCCTCTGAGCTTCGAGAGCTGCGGGTACAGTTGGAGGACTTGCAGGGCAAGGGGTTCATCCAACCCAGTGTTTCACCATGGGCTTCCCCGATTTTGTTTGCCAAGAAGGCGGATGGGAGCTTGCGACTGTGTGTCGACTATCGTCGCCTGAACCAGGTGACAGTGAGGAACAAGTATCCACTATCGAGGATTTATGACCTCTTCGATCAGCTCAAGGGAGCACGGTGGTTCTCGAAGATAGACCTCAGATCAGGCTATCATCAGCTCAGAGTTCCAGACGAGGACGTGCAGAAGACGACCTTTAGGTGTCGGTATGGCCACTATGAGTTATTGGTTATGCCTTTCGACATAACCAACGCTCCAGAAGTGTTCATGAGCCTCATGAACAGGATCTTCCAGCCATACCTCGATCGATTTGTCGTGGTCTTCATCGACGAAATTTTGGTGTACTCGACCACGGAGGAGGAGCACGCCTACCACTTGCGGGTTGTACTGGACACACTTCGAGAGCACCATCTTTATGGCAAGCTCTTGATGTGCTAGTTCTAGTTATGTGAAGTCCACTTCTTGGGGAACGTCATTTCTGAGGCGGGATTTGCAGTGGATCCCGTGAAGATCGAGGTAGTGCTAGCTTGGGAGCCACCCAAGAGCGTGACGGGGGTGTGGAGATTCTTTGGACTAGCAGAATACTATAATAGATTTGTGCCAGACTTCTCTAGAGTTGCGGAACCACTCTCAGCTTTGAAGAAGAAGGGGAAACCCTTTGTGTGGTCAGACAGATGTCAGCAGAGCTTCCAGGAGCTGAGGCAGAGATTGACCAGCGCACCTATCTTGAGGTTGCCTGAGGAGGGAGTTGGATACATAGTCTACTGCGATGCATCAGGGACCGGACTTGGGTGTGTATTGATGTAAGAGAGGGCCGTGATTGCTTATGGATCACGTCAGTTGAGGCCGCATGAGCAAAACTACGCTACCCATGACCTGGAGTTAGCAACAGTGGTCTTCGCACTGAAGAATTGGTGGCACTATCTGATGGGAGAGCGCTTTACATTCTTTTCTGTCCACCAGAGTCTCTGGTACATCTTCTCTCATAAGGACCTGAACCTGAGACAGCAGTGATGGCTCGAGTTCCTCTAGGACTATGACTTTGAGATAGTCTAAACTCCGTAGAAGGGGAACATGGTAGCCGATGCCCTCAGCAGGGGGACGGGCATCCAGCTACTTGAGGAGGCGACAGAGTAGCTAGCCACTTTGCAGATATCCTTCGTGGATAGAGACGGAGTAGCCTTCCTTCAGTCTCTCACCGTCTCTCCTCCACATCTACAGCAGGTCAGAGAGGCTCAGCGTGGGGACGCTGACTGTGAGACACGGCGTGCACAGATATCCTCGGGACAGGAACCTGATGGTTTCTCCCTTGGAGCAGATCACGACATCCTTTTCAGAGGATGTACCTTGGTACCAGTAGCTTTACGAGAGGAGGTTCTGAGAGAGTTTCACACTTCTCCTTTGGCAGTATATCCTGGAGTGGCGAAGATGTACCAGGATCTCAGACGACAGCACTGGTGGCCGGGCATAAAGAAGGTTGTGGTAGAGTTCGTTTCACAGTGCCTCACCTGCCAGCAGGTGAAGTCAGAGCATCAGGTTCCAGCAGGCTTGGTGTAGCCCTTGGAGGTCCCGAAATGGATGTGGGATGGGATATCTATGGTCTTCGTGACTGGACTTCCATGCACTTCCAGATGTCACGACTCCATTTGGGTGATTGTTGACCGACTCAACAAGTCGGCACACTTCTTACCAATCAGAGAGCAGGGCTCAGTGGAGATCTTGGGGCGTCTCTATGTTCCAGAGATTGTACAGCTTCACGGTGTGCCATCGACTATCTTCTCCGATCGGGACGCCCGTTTTACTTCCTGGCTTTGGAAGGGGTTTCAGGAGGCGTTCGGGACGCGACTACGTCTAAGCACCGCCTTTCACACTCAGACGGATGGTTAGACGGAGAGGACCATTCAGACTCTAGAGGACATGCTCCGCACATGTGTCCTTGACATTGGTCGCAGCTGGGAGGACCACTTACCCTTGGTGGAGTTCGTGTACAACAATAGCTACCACTCCACCATTGGGATGGCACCATACGAGGCGTTGTATGGCAGGCCTTGAAGATCTCCTTTGTACTGGACAGACCCTGGGGAGTCAGCACTTGTGGGACCAGAGATGGTCCGGGCCATGACAGAGAAGGTCCAGGTCATCCAGGAGCGGATGAGGACAGCTCAGAGCCGGCAATAGTCATATGTTGACAAGAGGCAGAGGCCACTAGAGTTCGAGGATGGTGACCACGTCTTCTTTCGTGTCTCACCTCGACGTGGATTACAGAGAATTGGCCGAGGCGGCAAGTTGTCTCCACGCTTCATCGGACCTTTCCAGGTCCTCAGCAAGATTGGAAAGGTGGCTTATCGCCTGGATCTGCCACCTCAGTTGAACCGGGTGCATGACGTCTTCCTCGTATCTCAGCAAAGGATATACGTGCATGACCTGATGCACATCATTGACCATGGGGAGCTAGACGTGGATGATGGGGCGAATTTTTCGGAGGTTCGAGTGGAGATCGAGGATCGATAGGAGCGGGTCCTTCGTGGGCGATCAATTCCTATTGTACGCATTAGATGGCAGCACGAAATCCTCCATGAGAGCACATGGGAGCGGGAGGCTCAGATGCGTGCTCAGTACCCACATTTGTTTCCCTAGTTTATGATGTATCTTTATGGGTACGTAAAGCCCTGAGGTGGGAGTAATGTAAAGACCCGTAAATTTCAGGGAATTTTTTTTATATTTTATTTGGAATTTTACAAGAGCGCAGTTTCTGACGGCACCTAATTCCGAGGCTCGGTGTGCCCGAAATCATTTTCAGTAGTTTGGCTCGGGTACGTTCAGTGAACGGACGAGCGAGTTTTTCTAACTTTTGAACCGGTGCCCAGAATCGAATTCTGAGGGTACCTATGAAATCGTAGCGCCAGTATTTTCTTAGAAACACCTCTTCCGGAGTTGCGTTTGCTCAGGTGTGGTTTTTAATTTTTGGGCTTAATGTTAAGAAATAAAATAAATTGTTCACGAACTTTATTTTATTTCACTTAAGCCACATGAAGCCACTTGAAAGCCACTTAAACTGAGTTGAAACGGATAGTGTGTATCCCGAAATATCCTACCCTCTTGGTAGGATATTTTTGAGGTGGGGCCCGCATGAGCCCTGCCGTTTCTTTTCCGCTAAGTAACGCACCTGCGAAAACCCGTCATTATGAATGTCAACGGATGCGTTTTCTTAAATTCTTAACGCACCATTTAATTGGGCGGTTTTATTCATGAATTAAATGGGCGGTTTCTTTTGTTGAATTAATTCAATGAATTGAGGGGTCATTACTTACCTTTTTCGTTTGTTGGTGTAATAATAAAATAAGACCAACACGGCATTTTGGAGATTACTTGTTGAGAGGTTTTTGACAGTGGTTCTTGAGCCTTCATCCTTCTTCGCGAAGAACGCGCAGAACGCGAAGAACGCCAGCATCCGACGAAGAACGCTGAACACGGAAATCGACGACGCGACGCCGTGTGCCACGACGCCGACGTTTCCTCTCCTGCGATGTTCTTCGACGAGGTTCCTTAATCCGTGACAAGAACCTTCGATCATCTGTGGAGGTGAGGGTTTCGGTTTTTCTTTTATTTTCCTTTGCGGTTTTAAACTCAAGAATGATTTAATTATTTTTTTAATTAAATCTTTTTTTCTTGAACCTCGGTGTTCGTCGATGCGACACCCTTTTGCGACGACGCGACGATTCCCTCCTTCCGCGACGATCAATCCGTGAAGGACCCGCGCGTGCGACTTGACGAGGTAGGGATTTTTGTTTTGGAAATGCCCTTATTCCCGTGAACGTTTCTTTAAAATTAATGAACCAGATGCAAATGAACAATTTTAATTTATTAAAATTGTTGTATCATGTCTTGAATAAATTCTCCCATTGTTTTTATCTAACGCGGAGGGTGAGGGCCAAACGAACACGGCCCGACAACCCTCCGTCGTCTCTTCTTTGATGTGTGAATTTGACGGGTGAGGACGGAACGTGCTGGAACCGAAATTTGATGGCTTTGTAGTGAAGAACGAGTCCCGGGAGGAGCAGCAGCGCAAACGAGAGCAGAATCGGACCACCGGAGCGACTCCGGTGGCCCGTGGAAGCCACTGGCGGCGCGAGTCGCCGACACGGTGGTGCCGGAAGCCGGGGGCGGCGGCGCCCCGGCGCGCCGCCGGACAGGGCTGCCACGGTGGCGGCACCCGCGGACCCGTGGTCGCGCGGGTCCGGCGCACTCGGACGCGGCAAAGCCACGTCCTTTGTTCCAGCGCGGCCCCACGCGGGGGGGCGCGACACCTCCAGACCGCAGGGGCAGCGCCCCGCGGCGCACGGCCGTTCGGCCGCTCGGCTGAACCGAGCCAGTCCGGTCCGACCGGCCGGGCCGCGCCCTGGCCGGACCGGACCGGGTCAGACCGGGTAGGGTCGACCCGGTGCGGCCGACCCAGGGGGGTCGGGCCGGGTCGGCTCGGGCCCGGACCCCCCCCGTCTTCGGACAGTTTTCGGTCACATGCCCATAACATGAGCTACGGGCCTCCGAACGACACGCAGTAAGCGGAAACGCGATCCTTGGATCGAGCCGGTCGTTTCGGTGTATCACACTCAAGGTTTCAGAATACATTGGGTTCGGCCGGGTTGGTTCGTACACGAAACCAACCGGGCCCTCGGAGTAGAAACGCTCATATCTTGAGCTACGGATGTCTGATCGACGTGCCGTCAGCTTTGGTGGATTCCTCTAAGTGAGACAAATCTTTTGGCATACTCCTCCTGAGGTTTGGACCCAGGTGGAATATGGTCGGGTTGTTTTTTCCTTAAAAACCAACCGGGCCCCTGGGACGAAAAAGCCAATAACTCTCAGACCGGGCGTCCGATTGACGCGCCGTCTACGACGTTGAGTTCCTGTTGACGATACGGAACTTTTGGATACATACACTTCGGACTTTGTGTCAGTTGATGTATCAGCCTCTCGGCTCGTGGAGCAGACCCTCCCGAACGAGCTTGCTGTGTGCGGGAACCCTAGAGCTGGCTGCGACTGCTACTGCGACGACGACCGTGCAGAGATCCTCAGTGGACTGTGGCGACGGTTGTACAGAGATCCTCAGTGCACTGCACCGACGACTGTGCAGAGATCCTGAGTGGACTGCGACGACTACTGAACTCAGCGATCCTACGTGGATCAGCGCTACAGGTCCTGTGTGGGCCCTATCCTGTGTGGGTCCGATCCTGTGTGGGTCGGCGCTCAGCGGTTCTGTGTGACCCAGTGCCTACATGTCCTGTGTTGGCCCGATCCTGTGTGGATCTTTTCGGGGGTTAGTACCTATCGATCCTTTGTGGGTCCAACTACTGAGATGGATCTGTGATCATCTTTATCGTCATCCCAAGAAGTATACCTGTGTGAGCTGAATCCTCTGTTACTCTCCTCTGTAGATTGTGTTGATCTATCATGTGTGGATTTATTGTTTACTCTCCTTTGCTGATTGTGTTGTGTTATCCTATGTGGATTACTGTTTGCTTTCCTGTGTGGACTGGGTTGTGCTTGGGCTCGGACGATGGAGCCGAACGGGAATTGATGACCTAGGTATATGTATGGTCATATACGTAAACAATTTCGGTTGTTATTTCGTGATTGTATCTTTTTTTTGTGGATTATCCTTTGTGGATTTCGGGAGACCTTCGTGGGTCTCGGGGTCCCTACTAAGTAGCTTATACTCACCCTTTCACGGGCTTTGCCCGCACTACATTGTGTTGGTTGCAGACGACGGACAACGCTAATCGTGGTGGAGGCGTGCGAAGCAGGACGGTACCTGGAGGTGGACCACTGGGCGGGACGTACTCAGAGCGGTCAGGTGGACCCGAGGAGCAGTGGAGGCTATCTGTACCCACCCTTTAGGTGGGACTTCCAGAGGATGGCTCGACGTTGTGGCTTTTCCTTTCAGTTGTTGTTTTCCCCTTTTAGTTGTGCTTTACAGTTGGGCTTGTATTTCCGGCCCCCTTTTACTTTCATAACAGCTTGTTACAGTTTTTACTTAGTGTTTACTTTTCCTCTTTCTTACTATGTGGTTCTTGTTTACTTTTCAAAGACAATTCCTTCCCTCTTTCTGGTATTTACACCTTGGTGCTAGTCGCCAGCACCTGGCCTATGGATGGCGGGCTTGGGGTAGTCACGACACAGGCCCCGAGGATGGGTCGTGACATAATATCCCTTTAGCGATTTGGAGTCCTCAACATATGAACTTGGTAAATTTTTCTAGTCCACCACATATACTAGAAAGATCCCATTAGTAATTGTTGTGTGGTCACATTACATAAATCAACATAACTTAAGGAAAAAATAAATAAATTTGGAGGTGTCTCCACTTCAAGTGTGATATTTTTATGTTCCTCATGTTTTATTACATGTTAAATTTATTGAGAATATATTGAGAAATTGTTTTTCATTCCACTATAATTTTCATGAGATAAACACGCCAAAACACATTTTCTTGAATGATTATATTTTCATAGTCATACCACTATTGGAATTTTTTAAACAAATTTAGAATGTAAAAATAGAATTTCAATTCCTTTCCCATTACATTACAATATATGTTTCTAAATTATAAATCAATAAAGATAATAGAATTGGTTGAGTACATTGAAAAGGTTCCGTATACATCACAAGTTTGAATATTAAAATGTAATATTGGTTGAACATGAGCAATTATTTCTCAAATAGTTGAATTTATGGGGAGGTACATGTATATACCTAACAGATAACATTGGGAATCTATGATGTTGATTCTATAATGATTTAATTGATTCATGCTTATATAATGGCAGTTTGGAAAAATATTTTTAGAGGGGAATGTTGGTTCTAACATCATATGTGGTGACTAACAAAGGGAGAGTACTATATATTATGTGAATATATATGGGGAGAACGTCTGATATAGGAAAAATTATTTTTAATGGTGGGAAAAATATTTATAAAATAGGAATAACATATAATTATTAAAAAATCTTGGAAGGAGATGGTTTTACTTTTGAAAAAATTATAGGATATGGATAAAATATCTTGGGAAAATGAATAATATTTAAATAATCATAGTGTGATAGATCTTGTGAAGAACCTATTGATTCATTCCTTGAAGTGGAATGATTATTTAATATTACAATTCATTAGATACAAAATATTAGACATGATATTGAAATAATATAATATTTAATGAAATAGTTACTCATAAAATATTTTCGTAAATAAATTTCTAATTGAGAATTTAGGGAATTGTTGTAGCTTAGTAAGAATTAATTGATTAATGAATGTTGAGAAGACAATCATGAAATCACATTTGGGTAGATTAGAAGGATGAATCATGTTGAATCAGTCTCTTAGTTTGTAATTTTTATAATGGTGAACCATGATTTTTTTGATATGGCTATACCAAGTTTTTCGATATTATACTAAATGCTAATGTTTTAATTTTTATGGTGTGACACTAATAGTATATATTGTACCATCATATAAAAAACACATATTTGGGAAGTATAAGAAAATGTTTTAATATTACACAATATTTTTTTATAAACTAATTCTGTGATATGGTATCTCCAATGAATTTTGAAACCCATAAACCTTTCTCATAAAAAATGTGAAATCATTATAAATCTCTATATTAGTTGGGAATATTCACATACCATGAATAATATTATATGACCTTCTACCTCATTCTATCTTACCCTAAAATTTTGTTTTCTTTTTTCGGATTTTTCATGATTGAAATTACTATTTTTTTATGTAATGGGGAACTATAGTTATGTGTTATAGTGTGGGGTAATGTAGTGGGTGTACTATAGTTTCAAATCTAGTGGGACACTATAATTTTATATATAAGATAATTTTATGCTATTTCAATAATATTTTTATATTAAAAAACATTATTATTTTTTACTACTATGGGTTGTACTAGAGACCTATAGTAGGATCTAAACATTTATTGATCATCCCATGCATGTGAGTGGAATTTATTTACTTCATTGTGAGAGAGTGAGTGAGTGTTTGTATTAATTTTTTTCCCCCGAGATAATGGTTTTCATTATTATTTCTATTATTCACTTTATAATATAAAAATAAAAAAATATAAACATATTCTGTGGTAGATCTATTGATATGGGATCGGTAAATTTGATACTATAGAACCAATCAAAAATTGCTTTCTAATATTAATTGATAGAGAAATATTGTTATTGATTTCCTCACAAACATTGAATTGGTGGGTCATAGTTTTTCATCTCCATTTATATTATATTATTTTTTCTTTTATCCACGACTCTGATGTATAACATGAATCTTAGACTAAATATTACATCCTTTTATACACCAGTTTGATATTTTGATAATTTATTTAATGGGTACGGTCCTCGGGAAAATCATATGTTTCCTAAATTATTTTTTATAATAATTATATTTATATTATTTTATAGCTTGTGTTAAATTAGGTGGGTTTGGAGGGATAGGGTGAGACAGTACATTTCATGGAAAATTATAGAATTATTTTAAATAATATTATATCCACTTGTCGATGTATGTATGGTTTAGAGTTTGGGGTGTTGGGTATATCACATGGTACAGTCTTAGAGAAGGTTTATTCTCTTTCATATGTATTTTAGGTGGAGTTAAAATCCTCATTAGTTATTAATAATAATAATAATAATAATATTATTCTAGTTTTTTCTGTTGTTTTTTGTTTACTATTATTATTAATATGTGGTAGGGAACTATATAACAACTATGTGAAGATATATATAACTGATGTAGATTATCACATAATTGTGGTGTGGTCTAATAATCACATGAAGCTGTGATACTATCATATTCATGATTGATGTTTCATACTCTTATCTTCTAAAATTAAAATTTTTTGTTTTGTGATTTTTATTTTATTTATTATGTTTTAGTGTTTTTTTCCATGGTCATTTTATGATAATTGATAGATATTTCAAAAAACATGTACCATTTGGTTGTTTTTTAAGCTTTATATCTTGTTTATTATAGGTGTTTTTCAAGGATCTGTAGACCAAATGTATTAATCTTGATATAGAGGACTACACATTCACATATGTATTTAAAAAGATAAAATCACGAAGACCAGATACACTTCATTCTAAAGTGGATTTTATATTATCATAGATAGTATTTTTTAAGATATACCCTCTAACACCATAGTTGGTGTAAATTAAATTCATGTCATGCACTCTATTTTTATCAAATTCATATTTTATTATGGTTGTATCTTCTGTAGTGGGATATAGATGCATGTTTTTAACATATATAGGGATTATAAAGTGGTTATTTATCATGTTCTATTGAATCATCTTAGATCTCAAAGTTGATTTGTGGATACTTGTACATGTCTTGGATTCCCAATTGTATTTAAAATGGAAGATGTTGTGGATCAATAGTGACGCCAAATTGGTGGTTAACATCATAAATATGATATCATGATATATCACATATAGCATACTCTAAGATTAGGTATACTGCATTCACACTATCATGGATTCCTCTATTCACATTACATATATTTATTGAGAAGAAATATAGGTTGAATATATTCTTTTTTAAATAAGTTGAGGAAGTAACTCATTTTTGTAATTCTAATAATCATCATATTGTGTCCCCATTTTACATTATAATATGTTGCATATCCAATATAAAAATTTTGTAACCCTTTCATGTAAATCTAATTCCAACCTTTTATTTTAATATTATAGCACTTGGTTCTCCCATGATTGTTTTTTTTCATATGACAACTAAGTAATTTCCAATGTGATGCAATGTGTTTGGATGAAATAAAAATCAATTTAAAACATTATGATCTTATTTCTTTCATGTAATTAATAATCATGAAGTATATTAATGTCACCTGGCTTCAGTAGAGTTATATAAAGAATAAATTCCCTTATTGAATGTACAAAAGAAATAATGTGATGAAATAAATCAATTTATTTCATATCAATGATTAAATCCTTATTATTAAAAATGACTTATCAAATTTTATGGTGTATAATTTTCAGAGGTTTTATTCAGATGGCGATAATTATTCTACCCCATAATTAATGGACACTATATTCATTAGATTTAATACCATAATAATATAGATATTAGTTTTTATTATGTATAAATTCAGGTTAAATTTAATTTATTTGATTAAGATATATAAAATTTAGTAGTCGATGATGGAATTTTTTTCAACTTATTTATGTTAAATTGGTATGTTATTTATATTGATAATGTCAATATTTTGAGAGAATTATATTCTCATGTCTGAAGACCATATAAAATCACCTGAAATTATATATCCCTCATCTCTATGAATGAGGATGCTATTGATATTAATGATTTTAGGAAAATTTCAATTTCGAACATTATTTCAAATATCGTAATTAATATTCGGGATGTGGGATTGGAAAAGTCCTTAGTTAGTTCATAATTTCTAATAAATTGTGATTTTTCCAGGGAATAAGCTTATATTGATGCATCTTTTTTTATTGAAATGAATTAACTAACTATGGATGGTTATCAGGGATGCTATATTTATATATAATATTGAAATATTTATGTATTTAACCATGATTACATTGATCTTCATTATATATTTTCTTTAATAATATATATTCTTAAACATGTTCATCCCATTAATCGGTGTCATCAAAAAGCGGAAAAAATATATATATTTGTTAATGGAACCATTTAGGATTAATTAGGTGTTCTAAATGTGTTATGAAATGGGGTCTCATATCAATATATTTCTTTTCCATTTATGAAGAGAATTGAGCCAATAATCTTAATGATCTTCTTAATAATGGCTTATATTACTAGATAACGAGTGGGAGAAATTTATTTTTGTTGTACACTATTTTATATGAATATGTAATCATTATTTTTAGTTAATCATCCTAAAAGTATCTATATGTTAATAATTCCATTTTTGGTCATTATGAAAATGTTTTTTGGGTGATCAATATGTTTTGTAAAATCATCTATTATGCTTCTAGAGAGGATTATAACCATAATAAAAAATATAATACACATATAAAAGTATTTTAAATTTGATATCTACCATTTTATAATTTTAGTTTCCCATTTTCCTAGTTGTAGAATAAATTTTTCCTCCTATAGAACCTTTGTTCTATAATCATAGCCCAAATGGAATGATGGAAGGGACAAATTAATTCAGTAGTGGGAGTTATCTATTTGGACAATATAGTTAGTAAATAAATGTTTTTTTGGTGAATTTATATATATAATTTCTTATATGAATATTTAAAGATATTTAAATAAAATTTAGGAACATTATTTTGATAGGGTGTTCTTATTAAAAGGAAAATAGTTTCTGTTACATGGAAATAATGCACCAAACCTGCTGACATTGATCTACATCGAATAAAATATCACGTAATGTTTAATGAAAATTATATTTTTAACTATAAATGGAAATAAATACATCTTATGATAAATATTTTTTGTTTATCCAATTTATATTTTATCCTTAGTGTCAATGTTTTTAACCTTTTTACCACTCATGTATTATATTGATGGATTTAAAATCATCTTATAATGAAGTGATGGACATATAAATATGGATCATGTGAAGGTAATATGATCTTTATTGGTGGAATTATATTTTCATGGGAAGTCCACTGAAAGATAATATAGTGGTTATATATCAAAAATAGTGTCCCTTTATTACATATATGGGTCAGAACATGAGTGACTATGTTTATTCATTTCCTGCTTAAATTCTTCAAAAAAAATTAAATTTGTGAGTTATATAATAGTAATATATTTTTGGGGACACTATATATTAAGTACTTTCTTGACACCAAGGTGGATTAAAAAATTAAATTTGGTAATTTCAAAAAATTTATATGGTGGATTACTAAATTTAAAAATACTTTTATTCTACCATCCAATTTTTTGTTGATATGGGTGAATTAATGGAACACACTTCCACTTAACGATCATATTTCTACCTATGGAATAAAAATAGTATTATCCATTTATTTATATATGAGGATAAATGAGAACCTATAATCCCTTTTTTAGTTGATCATATTTCTGTGAGTCTATGATGTTATGAACAAAGTGTGTTATGTGTCAGTCTGTGAATGAGAATTTTCCATTATATAATCATTGTTATTTTAATTTAGGTTTTGGGTTTGAAATGAGAAAAACATAATTTCATTGGTTAAAACAATAGACCATACTTTTTAATGAAATAATATTTTTTCTTCATAGAGAGGTTTATAAAGTATTATATATTTAGATTGGTCTGATGGGAGAAAATAAGATTGACTTAAATATACTATGAATTATTGGTTTCTCTAGAAGGTGTAAACAAAACCCAATAATAAAGTACATCAAATGATTTTTCTGAATTTTATGTGGAAAAAAGTAATTCTAGATGGTTGGTGTTGAATTAGGTGAACCCAATCCATCAAGATTTGTAGTATTTTTTTGAACAGATCATAGCATCATTTAGGGGAAATTATATAAATATAATGTAAATACGCTTGCATTTTAAAAATACCTATATATTATGTTTCATGAAATTTGATATTTTCTCCACTTTTTATTGGTTTTTAGTGGTTGAATGTGTTTGAACACCAATTTTATGAAATAATGAATAGTTGATTGTGAAATTTCTCATGGATAATTATTCTATATTGAATATAATTCATTCAAATGGTTTAGGGGATTTAATGGAATTTCACAAATTAATATAGGGAATAAATAAACTGTTGATTCACTCTTACATAATGTAATAATTGATTTTAAATCGATGAGGTTATTTTTTAACATTTTTTTCTTCTTTTGTTGATTCAGATTTTATGTTTAATTATACACTAATCATTATACAAAAAATTCGAAATGAATCTCTTATATCTATAGTATATTCATAGGACCATCTATGATATGATCATAAATTATTATTTATTATTATTATTATTATTATTATTATTATTACTTCTATTATTTTTATTATTATGTTTTTGTTGGGGGGTCATGGTATAGTGGTTGAGGATCCCTATCAGACAACCCTATGTGAAGGATAAACCACCAATGGCCCCCTTTTGTAGGGAATTTAAATTTATATATTATCATTGTTTTCATATTATGGAATTTTTGGTTATAGAAGAAGGAATTGTAGAAGATATGGGTACTAAAGTAGTGTTATTCACAAATGGGGCCTTAAGGCCATCATTTGGGCCAAAAGTGAATATATTAGACTTCTAATCCATAAGTACATAAGATAATGAACATTTTAATTTTTCAAGTGGGATCATAGAAATCCTTGTAGGGAGAGATGAGGTATGACCCTCTATTATACCTTTGGTGTGTGTGTGTTTGTATGTGTGTTTGTTTGTTTTTGTATTGTATTTCCCTCATCCAAACTGAAATTAGTATTATTATTATTATGGCTTTTCTATATCCTTTTCATTCAACTAGGATCTTCTATGTTTTAAAAAACCAAGATGGATATGTTTATAATCATTTTCCTTGTTTATATGCATTTTCTAATTTTATCACATAATAATAATAATAATATTTTTATTGTTATTGTTCTTGTTGTTCTTGGGGTTTTTTATATATATTAATTTGTAATCATAAACAAAAAATACCAAAATTATATGAACCTTAAATTATTTATCTTTATTTTTGTTTCCTAATATAATGTTGGTTTAGTTTTTAGTCTTATAATTGATGTTTTGTTTATTATAATTGTTATAATGGTTAATGTTGTCGAATTCTAATTGGTCATAACATATCCTAACATTTTGGTGGTCTCATGTTTGAGGATCCTTATTATTATTCTGGTTACCCTACTGGTACCTATGTAGAACGATCAACTACTACACATCCTTATGTGTAAGGGTTCTCTCCAAAAAACCACATTTATTAGTTATTTTATATAGATTGTAAAAATTAACTATAGAATTGATACTAGTGAATACTATAGTAATTGATAATATAGTAGGAATAATATTTCAACAATAATACCATTCAGCAAAAAATCAGCGAACATTCCTTAATGATGTACCTTTATGCCACATGGTCTTTAGGATATTACATGTCAAAAGTTTGGGCCATGAAATTTGTAATGAGAAATATTTTGTGTTGGTTTAACCACATAGGTGTTATTCTTATACACTCTAGACATTGGGAGTATATGTTATTATTTTTATTTTTACCAAAATAATTATTAATTATTAATTATATAATCATGAACAGATTTATGTAGGAATTTTGTATCCAAATTAGTGATTTTAATAAATTTTATAATAAACAAGAACACACAAAAGAACATTTCATTAAGGATTACAGGGAATAGTTTTTTGAAAAAAAATTAGAAAGTAAAATTCATAGAATGAATTTTTACAACCATTACATCATCTTCACTCGTGTTTCAATTTATTTTATACAACCCATAATGATTTGAAATGTAATATAACCTCACCATTATCCATTAGCATCTATAATATAATATACGATATAATGGAAATATTTTTATTTCATTAAGGATTCATGAATAAAACAATTATAGGATTGGAACTAACATCAATACTCTCATTATCATAAAAATAATCATTTGAAAAAAATATATAATAAAAATTAGTCTAAAACATTAAAATTAAATGTATTTAATTTAAATGTAGAATTATTTTTTGGTTCTATGAATCCATAATATACAATAACATTAGAATACATCTAAAAACATTAATTAAAATGCTGAGGAATCCATAAACATCCCCAAGTATCAAAGTAAAAAAGATATACATAATTCAAGATATAGTTCCTATAAATGACAATCTCATCATGATCCAATCTAGATGTAAAATTTATTATAAACTTTTAGTATGTCTAATTAAAACATTGACTAAGATGGAAAAAAAAAATTAATTCAAGTTGAGATCCATTAATTCCATGTTTGGATTACTCTTGGACATAACATCAATTATTGAGCTAATTTATTTCCTGATCATGTAAAAGTAATCAATATTAATTATACTTGTGAAGAATTATTCTATATTTCTTTCATTATCTTCAATTCATTCAATGTAGTCATCACATATAATAGGATGATCCTATAGAGCTCAATTTATCTATTCATTAATATCATTACTAAGGATGATCTAAAGTATCTTAGATCCAATGTTATAGTATTTTGTCTTATCAAGAACCAATAGATAATACTTTTTTTATTATCAACCAACCAATGGGGGTGTATCCAAAATCCCACACAAGATGATCTGGTAACCATATTATATTTGAATTTTGTGTAATCATGAAAAATATTTGATTTCATTGGTATAGATTTTTAAAATATTTCAACATATAGAAACTATTTTTTTATTTAATGGAATAAGAGATATAATATTATTCTATTATATCATTGAATTTAGATTTTATTCATTTATGTTACACAATTTCAATGGTAATAGCGTGCATATGATATTATTCATTATCCTAGTCCTTACCATTAAGAACAAGTACAAGAGGACTGCTATTCCAAATGAAACCCATGATATCAATATCAATGATATAGTTATCTTTTTCCTTGATCCAAAGGATATAAATATTCCTATTAAAAATTTAATTACTGTAAAACACCAAACAAATATATTCATTTTGTTTTTTTGACCTTATTCATTTACCCAATGAGGTAATTCAATTTGATCATTTTTACCTTAAATAATATACATCATTCATATTTTTTTAGGTAAAAATTGTTTCCAAATTTTATGATAGGTCTATCAATATTCCAAGTCCAAAAGTTGGAAGTGAAAATTTTATATTCTCCTCATATGTCTATTGTTATACAAAAGTATCCTTAGAAATAAAAATTAATTGATTGGATTCCACAATGTCATATCATATACCCTTTCTATAATCATTAAATTTTAGTAGATTTCTAGATGCATCATAAAACTCATGAAAATTATTACTATTCACTCATTTTAATTGAAACTTATTCTTCCAATAAACTTCCAAATGACAACATTTTTTGAAAAATCAAAATGTAGTATTAGTAATTTTCCATTGAAGGACATTCTAATACCTAAAAGATATAAAATTAATATTAAAATTTTAACATCCTGGGTATTTATTGAATTAAAATTTTTCATATATATCAATATTTATGAGTATGAATTTTATTTTACATTAAAGGGGATTCTTTTTCTAATAGCATACTCAACACACTATAATGGGTTTCACTGAAATCTTATGTTGCACACAATATTGAGTTATAGTGTAAATAATACAATAATATTGTAATAATTTTAAATGATATTATCACATAGACATTATATTAGTCAGAATAAATATAACTAACTACAATATGATTACACATTTTTTAAAATGTTTTTAAATTTACCCCATAAATTTTATATTCGTAAATTGAGAATGAATCAAATTTTAAACATAAAATAATATAATATTTTTAAAATATTTTTTTACTATCTTTCGATGGAAAACCTTTTTAAATATACCTTTTGTCACATTTATATGTTCTATTTGAAAAAATAAACTTCTTATTTATAAAAAGGAAATAAAATTTTATATTGGTTTAATTCGTGGTATATCTCTGAAAACATATATATATTAATTATTAATGAAAAAAAACTGCATTTTAATTCAAAAATGCGTTTTCATCTCATTTATTTATATAGTTATATTTTCCTTTTAATTATTTTTTATGTATAAATGGATTATATTTTTATCATTTAATCCAATTTTTGTCATTGGAAGTAATTTCACATTTAAATTTGACATAAACAGTAGTCAAAATTTCGATTGTTTTTATTTCTTCAAAACCCACGTTCTAGTATTGACAATAAGAATTAATTTTAAAATAATTAATGAAACATATGTGTTTGGAATTTAAAAAAAATGATTCCATATTTGGAATCATAAAGTCCAAATTGTGTTAATAGGTAGCTGTTATTTTTTGATATAATGAATAGTAACTCCAATAATTATTTTTATTTACCATGGTTAAAGGTTAAATCAACTAAATAAGGTTAATAGTAATATTATAATATCATAAAAGTACACTAACACATGTCCTAATCCTATAATATGAGATATGGACTACCAGGGCTTCCTTGAGTTGGATTTATAACCCTTTGTAATCACTTGGGTGTGATAATAACATGTTATAATAATTAATTTGAAGTAAAAAAATAAATATAACACAAATATGTATCTTTTTTCTAAAATAAATTTAATGTGGGTTCCTAAAAATGATCTATTTGACTGTGAATGTTATTAGAAAGATAAAAATAATCCCTAAATCATGGTAGTTTAATTATTTTTTCTATACATTAAACTAATAAATTAATTTATGATATAATGATGATGTGGTGATTACCTTATTAATTAAAGATTCAAATAATTGAAATTTTAAACATTACAATAAATGCATTTTGAACATTTTAATTCCCTAAAAAATTTTGGATGATATTGACATGTGATAGACGGTTTAATGCCTATTTTTATACGTAATTATGTTCATATGATTTTAAAAAAAATCTATTACTAAATAGTGTCAAAATTGACATAAATGTGTTTTTAAAACAAATACTATTTTATTAAATGATATAATAGTCCTAAAATTATAATATTCACAAAATTGACTTAAATAATTTGTAAAATGTCATTAATGATATATTTTTGTGTCTATTGGTATTTCATAGTAAATATAGTTCCCTTATTTTATAAAAATACAAGAAGAAATGGTTAGAATTAATGTTTTTCACTAAGGGTTAAAGTTAAAAGATAAGGTATATTTTTTTAACTAAACATGTCTAGAACCTATTGGATGAGATATTTTAAACCCATAATGACCATATAAACAAACTATATCACTTTGGATATTCTGTAATTTAGAAATAAATTTATAATAAAATTATATTTCAAGACTTACCAAAACTGCCCCTCCTCCCTCTTATAAACGAACACCCCCTCTACCCACTTTCTCACACCTATCAAGACCATTTTCTCAACCAATTTCTTCTAAAATAATATATCAACATTTATCACTTACTATTAATAGCCTTAACTTGGGAATATGGATGTTCATGAAATCATTTTGGATCAAATAAAAAGGACTTACCAGATTTAGAGGTTGCAACTTCTCTCAAGCTTCTTTCATTTATTTTAATTCTCAACTCCCTATGATATTATTATTCAATGATTACATAAAAAAAATATTATATTTGATATAAAATTATGTTTTTATGACATGGAATATAACAACACATACACATAACCCTATATAATTGATACGAACATATTGTTTCAATATACGGAGAACTACTGCCTCACGAAACGATGATTGTTAAATTTTATCCCACAACCTATCATGGTAGCCATTATAATGGAAATATATTTATATATGATATATATTATATTTTTATTTTCTCTATTATTATTAAAATTTTATTTTAAAATCCTTTTATGTTTTCAATATTCTGTGAGAACGATAATTTCATTTGAGGGAGTGTGGACTACTGCCCCTCAATGTGATATGACTCGTTCATGACATAAATTGAATGAATAAAGGATGGAGTTAATGAATATATGTAAAATATGTAACATGGTTATTATAAATTAATTGTAATATACCTATGTATCATTTATTTTTCATTCCATTAATACGATAATTAAATTAAAGTAGCGTTCATGGGTATGTACGACCTACTATCTCCATAAACGATGCATTTCATTTGTTATCTCCAGATTTTTTGGGAACTTATAAATACATATATATATGATATATATGATATTTAAATAAAAAATATCATTCTAGCGATAAGGTAATTATGACCACATGGATAAATTTCATCAAAATACGGTAATTTTGGACTCAAATACCGAACATCGACTAAATGTCTAAAATGAACTTAAATAATTATGAAATTTTTATAACATGGTTATAAGTTATATAAAATCAATTATAAACGTTAAAAGGGTTTTAAAGAAGTTAAAAATTTTCCCAGTTTTATTATTCATGAAATTAAATAATGAACAATACAAGTTGTACTCAAGGTAAGGGAAATCATAACTCAATCTCATTTCATTGAGTTAAATATCCATGTCATTAGTTTTTTTCTTTCAAGAATTTGTATGATTGACCTCTAATTTTTATACATTTAATATCCAATTATGTTTGGTGTATTTATATTTTTCACACATAATTATTTCATTGATTTATCCTTAATCTAAGGATATGATCTTTGAAGGAGACTTCGTCTCAATCTCCATTAATTGAGGCATATTTTGATGTTATACACCATATTATTTTTTATATTGTATAATCAAACCTATAACTATTAATTTAATTAAATTGGAATATTTTTTATATGAAGTGTTTTACTAAACGAAAAAAATTAATGTCCTTAATGTATACGGCGATAATAACTTCTCCACCTCCAAAAATGTTATTTAATATTTGTATTCCTCTATAATACTTAGTGTATTTTTATTGGACAATAAATCCAATATTCCATTATTTAGGTATCGTGGAATTTAAAATGGGTTCTCAAATGAAAATTGAATTTTATACAGAAAATTTTTCCATATGGGATTAGTAGAGTTTTTCATAATGGTTTTACGATAGACCTATTTTTTGTAATTTTACGTGAGAATGAAAGGAAATGGTTGAGCCTGATATATATTAAACAAATGGTTTATCCCCAATATAGCTCATGGGAGAGCCTAATAAAGCATATGAAAACGGTTGAGCCCCATTATAGCTCACTGGCCAGCTTGATATTTCTTATAAAAATGGTAATCCCAATTAAAGATATATAATTTGGATATCAACCATGTGTCTTTTCCAATTGGAATATGTTTGAAAGGATTTTATAGAAATGATGATCTAAGTCACCTAAATGAGTTTTGATTTATTTCTTTTAGTTTTAGTGTTTTTCATTGATAAAAAGGTATGAGTGTTATTTTTCGGAAAATGTTTTCTTTCATCCACTCAATGAACATTGAATGGGTTATAAGTTTTTATCTATACTAATGGTTTTCCAATGTTTTTATGTCCCTTAACGATCTATTTATGTTCATACAATTTTGTTGAAATTATTTTCATATGGTATAAGGGTAGGAGAAAAGAATATGTAAAGAATATTTTCATCAAGAAAATAAATTCCTATTTTTAAATGTTTTATATTGTTGACAAAATGGATACTATTTTAGTTGTATCCAGGTTATATAAATTTGAGTTTTTATTTAATAGTTATTGATTAAATCTCTAAAAATATAATCCTAAAAATATCCTCAATGTGATTTCTTGACTTAAATCGAGATTATGTAACATTTATGGTTGGGGACTTATATTTGGTATAAATGTATGGTCTAGACAACATTGGAGATTATGATTTTTTTCATAAGGGTTAGGGATATCATCAGTGGTTTATAATTTTAAGTTATATCATATATTAAATTTCTTATAAACCCTTTTCTAGGAATTATGAATATAAATATTAAGGTGATTAATGTTCTTTTTTTAGAAATTCACCTTTGAGAAAATTCCGGGTTATTATTTTTTGGAATAAAAAATGCGAGGAATAAGATAAACTTTAATGTTAAAATATGATATGGTAATTTTTTAGGATTTTATTTCATTTGTGGGAATGTTATAAAATTTCCTTTTAAAAAAAAAGGAAAACACATAGACCATGTGCCAACTCATCACGTTAAATAGAGCAGCGGGATTTGAACCCACCACTAAAGTGCGACTGGGATTTATCACATACCTCTAGACTACATGAATTCCCTAGTTATTATTAATTATTAATTTTAGTTAAATAATTTTATGGATCAAGAATAAGTTGATTTTATGAACATATGTTTTCTCAAATGGTTACCCTTAGTATATGAAAATGATTTGGTGATTATGTGAGAATTGTTATTTTATAAGATGATCACTATTTGGGGAACACTATATGCCTATGGAAAATAGATTACTATAGGATTTCATTTGAGGAGTAATGGATGAAATTTATTTGGGAAGAATCTATTTTTTTGTTATGGATATAAGGTGTTTTGTGTTATTTGTTGAAATTCATAACCTATCATGGAGAATTTTTTTTAGGATAATTACATTTAAGTATTAGAATTTAAAATTAGTCGATTTTATTTGGATACAAATGTTATGATTTAATGTGGAACACTATGTTATCAAATCATTCTATATTTTGGGATTCAATCATAGTTTGGATTAATTTGAGTAATTTTAAGGACAATTGTTTATTTAATGGAGTTTATTGAATATTGGGTATTGTTCGTTGAATATTGGAGATTAAGTGTAATATTTTTTTTATAAAGGATTGTTTTTTTGGGTATTATATGTTATTTTAGAAACCATTTTGGTTTTGGTTAATGTCTCAAGATAGGGGAAATATATAGTTCATCTTTTTTTAGATAAGGTGATTATCTACAAGTTTATTCTATCACTCTAAGTGTAAACAAGTAATCTTCAATACTCATCATTTAGAGAATTGATGAGTTTGTGGTAGATATTTAATAAAGAATGAATGTCTACTTGAAATGTAATAATGTTTCATTATGTTAATAGCCAATCTCATAAATAAACTCATTAACATTATGAAATATATATTAAAATAAAAAAAATTCCATTTAATTTTATTATTGGGAAATAAATGATCATTTAACCCATCCAAATATTATGGTTTTCTGGTTGTTAACATTCTCATGATCATGTTTTCCATCACCATATATCAGAACAAGATGGATAGTTTTTATTCCATATACTTGTTTTCATACATTGAATCTTAGAATGGGTTATCTCTGGTGACATTTCTAATTAAATTTAATTAATTTAAAGTGGTCATTTAATTTTCTCTATCATTGATGTTGGGTTTTCAATGAATTTACCGATCGAATTTTAAAATTGTGAGGACACAACTTACAAAAGGGGGAATAATGTGACATCCTATGTTTTTTAATAATAATACATTTTTATATATTTTATTATCTATGAATGAGATATTAATTTTATTTTAATTTTTGTTCTTTTTTTGATATCATACTCAATACGCAACAATGGGTTTCTCTCATATCTTGCATTCCACAAAACATTGATTTATTCCGAAAAATAATAAAATAATTTTTTATTATTTTAAATGGTAGTAAAAAATAATGTCATTGTATTGGTTGGAATAAATGTAATTATAAAAAATATGATTACACATGTTTGTTAAATTCTTTTACATTTATACAATAAAATTTAGAGTCTTAAAATGAGATAGAATCCCATTTTAAGCATAAAATACTCTAATATTTTTAACATCTCATTTTACCATCATTTGATGGAGACCGAGTTTAGAATATGGTTTCTGTAACATTTATATGTTTTATTTGAAAAAATAATATTTATCTTTAGAAGTGGGACATCAAAATTTACATTGGTTGAAATTTTGGTATTTTTATGATAAAATCCATATTTTAAGACATTGTGAAAAATACTTCTTTTTAATTCAAAATGGACCTTCCATCATATTTATTTAAATCATTATATTGTCATTTTAATTGGTTTTAATGTTTCATTGTATTATTTTTTTATAATTTAATCCAATTTTCATCATTAGAATAAACTTATAATATAAATTGGACATAAACACATGTCATTCTTTTGATAGATTTTTCTTCTTAAACCGCACTTTGAAGTTTCGAAAACATTAATTAATTTTAAATTAATTTCAGCAACATAAATTTTTTGAATTTGGAAAAATGGATTCCATATTTGGAATCACAAGTTCAAAATTATGTTGATAGGTTCTTTTTATTTTTATACATTATGAATAGTAACTTCGGTAATTGTTTTTACCATGGTTGAAGAGTAAATCAGGTAAATAAGGATAAAAAATAATATTATAATATAAAACTACCCTAAAACGTGAACCAATCCTTTCTAAATAGATATAGCTGACCATGTGCATCATTGGGTCTATTTTATGAAAACATCGAGCCACTTGAGTGTGATTATGACATATTATAATAATTAATTTAATGTAAAGTGAAATATAACACAAACATATATCTTTTTACAGAAATAATTTTAATTTGGGTTTATATTAATTGTATCTTAGACTATAAATATTAATTATAAATATAAATTTATTTCATACATCATGTTGTTTCATTTAAAATTTTCTACATTAAATAAAAAAATATATTTATGACACAATGATGATACAGTGATTACCTTATTAATGAAAGATTCAAATAAATTATAACAATTGTGCTTTTCATCACACACTTAAACATTATTTGTTACATAAACATCACTTTATAAAACATAGAAGATTGAGAATACTAGTGTATTTGGTAATTAGGATCATTACATAACAACTTAGAACATAAAACATGCAACATCTTTATTGAAAGCTTCTTTTACATGACCACTACATTCCCTCTTCCGTAGCATTGTAAGGGATAACGAGAGGACATGCATGAGAAAAGGGTGATCTATAAATACCATTAAGGGAATAAAAATTGAATAAAGGGAGGAATAAAATACATGTTATACAATATGATTATCAATAAAGCACAATAGAAGCATAAACATAAAGGCATGATAAACAATGATAATCATAACATGGAAATGTGGCAACAACACTTAACATTGAATTAGCATGAGCCAAAGCTCATTGCACATGGAGCATGGGTAAACCCTAATTAAACATTAATAATGAGTAAACCCTTGTTTTACTTGAATTATAATGATTCAACACCCATTTCAAATGACTTATCATTATACAATACTTTACCCAATGTATTGGAGCGCTATAAGGGCGCACCCTTCATAAACATTTCATTTCATGCATCAGTCTGCCACATGGATCATAAAACATTGATTCATAAAACATCATCATTTATTCCATGATAATGGTATGTGGAATTCATACATTTAACACTATAATCAATATGTAAATGTCAAAAAGTTTAATACCCTTGATAGAGAAAAGGACATGGTATTTACTACATAATGACATTGGCTTGGAAAACCGGTGCAATTTCGGCAGCATAACGGTGTGATGTAAGAATTCATAAAAAATGGTTGGTGAGAGATAAAGGGGTGTCTCATCATATGTACATGAAATATAAAGTATGTGGGTCATATAGATACGTGTCAAAACAATTTCTATCGAATTTAGATTCATGATACAAAATAATTTCTTGAATATAAGTGAGGAGAGAGAAATTCCTTTCGGAATTTCGGTATAGTAATGGGTGTACATGGGAGGAACTTAATGATGGATAAAGGGGTATAAAATCATTAAAATGTAAATAGGGAAGTATGGGGGAGGTTTGAAACCATACCCCTACATTTATAAAAGAAACTAAATGGGAATAACAACATAAAGAAAATTGGACAAAATTGAGAAAGGAAGAAAAAACCCATACTTGGAAGTGTGCTTCCAAAGGAATGAGAAAGGCTTGATTGAGGCTCCTTGGGAGCATGGGGCGCCTTGGGAGGATTCTAAAGAGAGGAGGTCCAAGGTTGGACGAACTCAAAATTTATTTTAGTGAGGAGTAAGTGGGATCTTGGTCGGGTTTATATAGGAAAGGTGAGGGAATTATTTATTATTTAGGTTTGGAACATCTCACATTAAACTAATCCAAACCACAAACCAGACCATGGTTTTTTCCCATGGGTTTTGGAAAAGGGGAGTGGAAAACAATATTTTATAATTCTAAAGTCCTAACTTCTTAAAATAATAGGGTTTCTTATATGTAGGTGAGTCACACACTCATGGAAAAAAATTTAAAAAGGAAAAATGTTTTATAAGTTTTGGAGGGTCCACTAAGGCATCATAAAATTAATCAAACAAATAAAAAATCACAATATTTTAAGGATAAAACATATATGGGCAGAACCTATCATTTATAGTATTTATTACACAAATATTGGGTCATTATGATGTCATAAAACACATTATATATTTAAACGATATTTAATTTTTACCCAAAAAATCGACTACCTAGAAAAATTAGGAAAATTTCACAGATGGATAATTTAGACGTCTCGATTCCAAAAATAATATTCATTTTCTCTAAATAATTTATTAAATATGTTAAATCTCACTTTTAAAATAAAAACAGACATTTATAAAAAATTCATGGGTATTGAAAAAAATGGATTTCAAAACATAATAAAAATTACAATTGCATTCATAACATTATACTATCATTTATATCTAAAATAAATTAATTTAATAATAATATTATTATTTTATTAAAATATTATTTAATTCAAAATTTCAAAATTTTATCAAAATATATTTCTTAGATTAATATTAACTAAAAAACTATTTGTGATTTAAAAACTCTTTACAAAGTAACAATAATAAAACAAAAGTATATTCATTATTATATACAAGAATAATTAACATAACCATAGTACTAGGGATTGATTACACAAGCCCTTAAAATATCTTCATAAGACCTAAGGGTAAGGTGTGCGATAGTGGCCGACTCTTAGGATGGATCAGATAAGATTACACGTGTGGTGATATCTATCAACATCCACTTCTCCCGTAGACGGTTCTTTTCGAGCTTAATATGTTGAATCTGGGATTGGACTTGGCCAAGATCGATGCCCAATGGTGCCACCTCTTTTTTGAGATCCGAAAAATGGGCTTCGTATGGAGCAATTCTACTTGATGAGGCCATCTCTTCCCTTGTCTGCGTAAATTTGATTGTTAAAGCCTTATATTTATATTAATCATTTGATCTCTATTCAATGTCCATATTATCAATGGTCAAAATTAAAAATCATAAAACCAAGGAAGTGAATTTGTTTTAAATAACCATTTTACATAATAAGACATTTAAATAGACCAAGGAGAATTTCTATTAATGATTTTTTGGGTCGTTACAATCTTCACCCCTTATGAAATTTCTCCCTCAAAATTTTCTTTTCCTTAACTAAAATAGATGTGGGTAACTCTGCTTCATCATTTCCTCTGATTTCCAAGTCGCTTCTTCAATTAGAGATTTTAGAATCAATAACAATCATAGATAAATGTCTCCCACACTTCTTCATAGATGTGTAGTTAATATTCCAATGGACCTAAATTATATATGAAAAACAAAAAAATTCTTATTTTTTTACAACCTATTGATCCTCCTCTTCTTGAAAGGGAATTAAGAAGAAGCCATATAATTGGTGTTATTATTCAAGTATTTACCTTTTCTATTCCTCTTTCTCATCATAATGTTTGTTTTTTTCAATTTTCAAATAAATATTATATTTTTTAATAATATCATATAAATATTAAAGTGACTTTTAAAATTTTTTACAATATAATTTACAATAAATCTACTGAATTTCAAAATAAATGAGTTGTGTTCAAATAATATGCACTATTATTTAGGTAGATAGAATAATTTTTTTTTTCAAAATTTATAATATAGCTAACTATCATATACGTTTTAGAACCAATAGGACCAAATTCTCTTTTATTTCAAATGAATATTTATTTAGATGTCTCATTTGTCTAATTATATGATTTCTCCAAATAATAATCAACATGATCGAATAACATTGAGTATCCATCTATATCCTTAGGAATCGTCTAAAATTCATTAGCCATGGATTGTATTAGGATTCATTGAATATCTAATACATCATCCACATGTTTTTGGAATAATATATGATCCTTTATAGTAACCTACAAAGTTGTATCATTATGAATAGTTGATTACAAAATAGATTACATCTACAAATTTTGTAGTTAAATGCATATGATTCCCCAAAACTGATGGAAACTGTTGTTGGTATCGATATTGTAGTTATAAAATATCTATCAGAAGGATAATGTCAATGTATTATTATATAAAACATTCAATGAATAAATAAAAAATATTTTTTTATAATTTAATGTTATTACTCAAAATGTGATGTAATACATTTTAATCAATTTGTCTCCCACAAGTTTTTTGAATCCTTATATCCATTACTACTCAATTTTAAAAGGATGTATTATAAAATTATGTGTTGAAATTTATATTGTCTTTATCCATTGATATAGTAACTTTCAATAGTCCAATATATTGATTGGATACCTTGATCCTAAAATCATTGACATTAATTTCCTCAACACATCCATCCTAGATTCTCCTTTTCTTATTGAGATAATATTCCCTTGATACCATGTAGGTTAAGTCATCGAAAAAAAGTTCATATAACTCCTAAATAATTGATACAACCATTAAAGAGTCAATAAAAGTGTTTTGAACAATGGTTACATTCATAATTCGTATTATGGATGGATTTTTCTGAAAAAATACTATTTTAATTGATTTCTTTATATCGTGAATAAATAATTTAAATTTTAACCTTGTATATGTGTTTTCATAGTATATGGGTCTAAAATAATTATTTTCTTATGTGTGCAAATATAATTTACACATAATCCATTTATTTTTATATCTTCTTATCATTGATACTAATTCATTTACATTATGTGATCATGAATAATCATCCATCAAACATTTATCAGATAAATACATAACTACCATTGTATTGCAAAAACTAAAAAAAAATCGAATTCTAATGAGATTATAACTATGTGTTGGATTATCAAGTGGATGATAAACCAACCCTTGTCCCTAGGGGAAATACTCTCTGAGAAACTCCAAGATTATGTTTCTATATACCACCTTTAACCACTATGTCTCCTTAGTTGGTTTCATATCATCTTCATCTTGAACAATATACACATATCTAGAATTTCCATTCCTTACATATTATTACTCTTGCATAGTTCAGGGTAACCAATATTTTGTGGTTAAATTTCCTTACATATTAGTACTCATGCATAGTTGAGGGTAACCAATGTTTTTGGGTTAAATAAAAGAAAATATAGACAAGAAGGCTTATAGATAATTAATAAGAGTGTATGATGTACATATTATCATCATTAATATGATTAAAATTTCTATAATATATATGAAATAATAATCAAAATAAAAATAAATTCAACATATAAAATGGTCAGTAAAAATCATGATCAATCACATAAGTATAAAATATTTATTTAAAACTAGATATCATACATTAAAATTCATTGATTATAATAATAAAATTTATAAATTAATAATTCAATCATATTTATAATTATTCATTTATATTTTATCATTTATAAATTTGAATTATCCTTGATATTATAATAATTTTTACAATTTTAATATATTAAATTAATAATTTGATATTAGAATTTATTATTTCATGGTGTGTAATGATTGAAAATATATTGTGGACTATTCTGTTCAGTATTAAATTATACATGGAATTTAAAATATGTGACCTATAACAGATTAAAAACGAATATTCCCTTCCATGATACATGAAATTTAATATCATCCACATAGAATATGAATTATACTACATATAATTATATTCAGATACTGCGTACATACACAAAATTTATATATTATAGTTATTTCAAGATATATTGTGTCTTAATTTTTTGTGGGTAAACTAATACAACCTCTTTGGGTTTATTGAACACAATACATGAAAAAAGATTATTTTACATGTGCTTCAGGTTATTCCCATGAGGTGAAATGCATGTATGGTGACCATGTCCATCATGTAGTTAAAATATATTGAAAAAAAATAAATAATTTAATCATTTCATTATTAATAACCATAATAAATCACAATGCATGTAATTAATGGGGAAGACCATGTCACATTTCATTTACACCCTCTATAAAACATTAAATTTGTTTTTTTATTAATATATTTCCTTCTTATTATATTTTATGCACATGGAAAATCTATCTTGGCATATATTCTGCTTGGGTTGGTATGGGATTCTTGATATTTATGGCCACATAACTGTAATTTTCTTATTTATTTAGATAGTTGTAATAAATTCCTAGGTTCTCAGCAAATATTTCATAGTGGATATTCATATTGTATATGATGCTTAAACTAGATAAATGATTTGTATTGACATCGGGTACTCTTTTATATCCTCAAAAAGAGTAATCCATTTTAATGTTAATTAAATCCATGTACATTAATCCTATGAATTCCATATTTATTAATACATTTTATTTTTAGGTAATTACATGATGTGTACACCTGCTACACACATTGTAACACTGTAAATATCATTGCAAGTCAACACACAATATATAATAATAAATGGTGGGTAATGATCGGAACAAGATGTGGCATAATTGATGTAGCTCATCCTAGTTTGGTTAACACATGGTACAAAATATGTAATTTTCTATTATACATTTTTTAAAATGATTATAAAACTATTTCCATGGAACTATAAAAAAGGATATTTGATTGTCCTTTATCAATTTGTGACCAATTTTCGGTCATTTGAGTCTGAATGGTTATATTACCTTGACATTATCATTAATCAATGAAAACTATAAATTGTAAAAAATGAATAAATTTTGAAATATATTAAAAAATAAGAAATAATTTCAATTTAATGTGTCATTATTGTAATGAAAATTGAGGGTTTCAAGGCATAACATAAGAGGATGGGAACATTCACATTTATTTTATTTAAAAATATCACCTAATTAAATCCTAACATGTCGATTAACACAACACTAGACTAATTATAAATGAAATCATTTCAAGTATAAATTATAATTAATTAGTATCCATAATTATTATATCTTATAATTTTTCATTTTTTATTCAACATAAATAATAATTTTACAATAGTTTTTTGTATTGTCAAAATTATAATCATTATATCTCTATCCATGTATGATCATTGAACCATGGAACACCATTGTTGGAACACTGAGTACGAGTTTTGATGTTCCAAATTTCATGCATCATTCATATTTGATTGAATCAAGAATTAATCTAGAAGGATTAATTATGGTCCTCTATTTATTGATTGACATGATATAGAATAATTAAAATATGATCTAGAGAGAGTTTTATTGGATAATTCTCATTAGTCTTCAGAGGAATAACCTAGAGAGGAATTTGGTTATTAAAAATAAATTCACCACAATATAAAATGATATAATATGGGCGTCTATATATTGGTACGGATAATATGTTATTACATAATTGGATGTAAGAAATTAGAATATTCTATATAAAACTGACCTCTAAAAATAATTATAAATTTTTTTTTATGACATGAACTAACATAGTAAAATAAAATATATATTATAAAATAAATAAAACACTATTAATTTTAATGATATTATATAATTTATATCATTTCAATTGGACCGAAAAACTAGATTATTACTCCACCTATATATTTATCAATCAATGAAAAATTAACAGTTATTTGAATGTATAAATATCATTGTATTATTCATTTAATTTCGTAAAAAAATATTATACACACTTTCTGAATAAAAATAATTTATTTAATGTTAATCTCTTATATATTAAAACTTGAAAAAATGGATATAAAATTAATGTAATCAATAAAAGTATAATCAATACTATTATTTTGTATGTAGAATAATATTTATTCTAATATTTAATTTATATTGTATTTATATGATTTTCTAAATACACATAATGTTTAAGAGTCTAGGACTCTATATTAGTGTCATTTGGTGAGGTTGACTAATTTCCCTGATTTGAATCTAAAAACATATCAAATCACACATAGTTATAGATGTTTTTGTAGAAACGAAAAATACCTCATATTATCTCATACTATGTAACATAATCCCCTTTTCCTAATATCACATAAATATGTTTGGTTTCCAATTTCATACACCTATATGTGTGATATATCTTTATTGGACTACCAAAAATAAAATTTTGGTTGTATATCATTGAAAATCAATTAACCAGGCTGATCTACATTAATAAGATGTATAACAATGTTTATTTCTATTAAAATTGAATGGAAAATGATATCGTTACTTATTAAATAAAATCATATCACTTATAATGCACCCATTTTATGATATATATATATATATATATCCTTGATCATATAAAGTTATGTTTTTACTCATTGTATCAAAGAAAAAAATTGGATGTCATCATACCCAACTAGGTCTACATCCCTTTTCAGGTTGAATTACTCTCATCCCGTCTCTAACACATTCTATTGGACACTTTTAACCAATTCTCCATCCTTAATCCATGGATACATAGTCTACGATGTGATTTAATTTTTATAAAATCACCATAGAAACTACTCTGTACATTAAAGGCTCATGGACACCTAATCTTCCTTTCTATAATGTACATTTATTTTGATAAATTTTATCTATTTCGGGGTCTATGTGTCACACCATGAAGGTTTATAATTTATTTCTTAACTATTGGATGATGACAAAATAAGATAGTGTTAAAGGGTCTATCAGGAACTTTAACAATACAATTCCATCAATGGGAAATTTACGGAATATTTTTATTTAGAATATAAGATATATCACACCCTGATGAAAATAAATATATTACATGAAATTAAATAAAATTAATATGACATAAAGATATTTTTAAAGATCACAAACCCTAATAGAATTTATTTCTATAAAATAAGCCCGGTTAACCTCTCTTAAGATTATCTAAGCCTCATCCAAACATGGGTGACAATATATCAAGATATAATTTCTTATATAATTACATATTAAAACATATAGTTAATTTTTTTCATTAATTCAGTTTGTTATATTCATCTTTAATTCAACATGAAGTTTCTGATCAGTGAAACCTTTAATGATGACATTGCTACATCTCATATAATTCTATCAGTATTTCTAAAATAAAATTTCCTATCACATGTCACCAGATCCCTCATAATTTTATCTTAGTTTAAAAAACCCTAAAAATCATAAGGTATTATAAATATATCAAAATTGGGATTATTGATATTTTTTCACCATATTTGAATGACCTCATGGAATGTGACAAAAAAACACTATAATTTCATCCTTAATCCAAAATACTATGAAGGAATCAAAATAAAAAAACTATTATGAAACTACACGATACCATAGCTTGTGGGAGGGAAAAATAAAAAAAATGATTGAGATTAGAGGGAAACACTATAATGGATTTTTCCGTATAAAATTAGTTGGATACAAATAAGTACATGTGAGGAAAAACCCTAATGTATTTACCTTAATAGGTAATGTGAGATAGGATGAAATGGGGATGATGGCTTGAAATTCAAAAATGGAAAAATTGTAAGTATTCTAATAAATAATGGTAGCTCGTATAGTATAGAATAACCATTTTCATAAATATGTTAAAATAATAAATCTTGAACTATAATAGAAAAATAACAACACTTTTTTTCTCTTGTGAATTCTTCCAAACCATATTCTATCAATTTAACCCCAATTATAACTATGTTTTATCTCAATTAATGGTTTGCTTTCATATTTTCCCCAAAAATGATCATTTTGTACACATCAAACCCTATGTGTCGAATCTTCTATGTTATTTTCCAAATAATGTATTTTTTTCCTTAGGGTTTATAATGAATCATGCGCTACTAATTCATACTAATCGAAAAGATTAAAAAAGAACTAAAACCCCCAATTTTAATGTTTCACAAAAAATTTTAAAAAATCCATGTACACTAAACACAAACCAATTGAAAAATCTCAAAAGCATCTGAATTTAAAAATGTTGTTGATTTTCATAACTCATTGCAATGTGATTCATTAAAAAAGTGATGTAAGTGTGTTTAAATAATAATTATTAAAAACTCATACATACTGTAAAAATTTATTTTCAATTAATTATTTTTTAACATTATATAAATTTTTCATTATATATTAATTTTCTAATTAATTCAATTTTATTAATAATTATAAATACAAAATATATAAAACATTAAAAATTTGAAAACAATTTTTTTAACATAATAAAATATATTATGTTATTTATAATTATCAATAATTTCAAATAAAATACATCTACATAAAAACTATTTACAAATAAATAATTCTGAAAACATAAAATTTTCAAAGAAGAATAAAATTAATGATAATTAATGACAACTCATAAAAAAATAATATAAAAATATATTATTGTTAAGAAATTTCATTATTTTAAATTAATAAACAAAAATATTGATCAACAAATAATCATTTTAAACTAACTCAATAAAATGACATTAAAATAAACTATAATTTACTATTGATATTTTGTATAACGATTAAAACATCATACACATATTATTGAAAATTTTTAAAAATTAATATCCTATAAACAAGAGACAAATATCGAGCGCCTATTGTATTAGGACAACTAGGTACATAACATATCATGTTTAATTAAAAATAATATGTCTTTATTTTAATATCCATATTCAACTCATAAATCCTATTGAGCTACTAAACTGTGTAGGAATGCTTGGGGAACACATATAAAAAAGGAATTATATATATATATATATATATATATATTTCCTGGTTAGGAAATAATCAAGGTAATGGAGCATATCATTTAAGTTAAAATGATAAACATGTTATCATAAAAGAAAAGTATTTTGAATAATAAAATTGGAGAATATTATAATGTACATGGAAACATAACATCGTGGGATCATTGTAATGTGGTAGTAATGTTAAAAATTCTATAATCCTAAGTCACGGATTACGGGCAATACAATATCACACAGTGGACTGATTCCTACAATAGATTATGTTTACTCCCAAATCTCATACCTATAGAATCATGAAACATAAAAATTTACTAATAAATTAGAGTAATATCGAGTCTCATCCAACATACAATGTAAATTCTTATATTTTCACAAATTGAAATCAACCATAAAGAAATAAACAATAAAATTACTCATCTCTAGAAGTAGGTTTTATAATCATACCACATATCATAATCAAATATACTTCATAATCATTACAAATTTAATAAGGATTTAATATTTTGGATGATAATATTTGATTAAATAATCATATCTCTCAAATTTTGTGTCATTTAAAAAACATTGATGTTTTTCTAGAGAAATGGGTATAGAAATTAATTGTCAAAATGTGGTCTTAAGGAATATATTAGACTATTTTGAAGAAATAATGAATAAAAAACATTACTTGAAAACTAGAAAAAAATAATAAATTTTATACCAAAATATTCATTTAATTATTTAAATTAGTAATGGGAATAAATAATTTACATTAGTGATACATAAGATGATTAATAGATAGAATAGTTACCCATAATGGTGTTTTATTTTAAAGATGGTTTTCTTGAAATGAACTTAAGGCATGTATAAATTCATAAATGGAATGTATAAAGCTGTTATATATATAATATAAATATAAATACATTTTCAATGTATTCTATAATTACAATTAGAAATTTTATTTTGGTCAGAGAGGGAATGATCCTAACCGAAAGAAAATACGGTGGTTTAGTGAGATCTCTTACTATATTACCAGAATAATTATCCATTATAGGTTTACATGTAAAAAAAAATAAAAACAAAATAAATTAACTATAAAATTATTTCATCAATTTTTTATATAATATAATTGTTTCATGATCATTTAAAAACATTTTAATGAGGTGTAATGATTAATTTCATTCTTCTGGGGGGTTTTTTTCACGGATCCAAGGTTGGATCACATGGGGAGATTTATTATAGTTTTTATTAAATGTGAATACTATTATCTAATCCATATAAAATTATATTCATTTGCTTCCAAAAAAAATAAAATTTCTGAAATGTACATGTGTGTTTCGTAATAGGTATGATTCATTTAGTAAGAGTTTAAATGCTAACAGTTATAATATTTTGGCGGTTACACCATCCATCCCAAACAAGTTCCATTGTAATTTATATTATATGAATAAATTACTTACATAAAATGATACAATTTATATTATAATTATAATCAACTTATTTGTGAATAATATTATATTCATAACTATCAAAGTTGGAGTTGGTGGAAAATTAACTGTGTTGATCATAGAGGTGGTGAAAACAAAATATTTTAACACCATTTTAAATTAATAGTCGATTTAAGTGAGGATAATATGTGGATATTTCATAATAATAATAACATTTATGTATATTTAGGATTCTGATGTTTCTATTTTCTATGTATGGAGAACATATGTGGGTAGTAGAGGAATAATTAAAATGGAAGTGGTTAGTCGATAATTTTTTTATTCATTTGGTTATATCCTATTAGGATACCCATTAAGAATCTGAGAAATGGTATTTGGGAAGAAAAATAGCACTAGGAATTTTGGGGAGAGGGTTGGGAAAAGATTCGGTCATAAATTTCACAATCATTAAATCTTATAGTGTGTGAGGAGAAGAGATGGTGACATGTGTTATTTATAAGTGTAGGAGGGGATTATTTAAATACTATAATCGTTACATTATTATTTTTCTCCAAGAATAACAATAGTGATAAATCTTGTGATTATATAAATTAAATAGTGCATGTGAGTTATAAATAATGGTTACTTATATCATCCATGAGTCAAATATTCTTTTATTAAGCTTATAATGATAACTTTCATATTTTTTATAGTTCACGATTCACCAAACAATTCCAATATATTAGAAAAATACCAACAAATCACCCAAAATAAAATTTAAATGTTTAGATTCAAAAATTAAAATAATTGTTTTGAAATTAATTTTCAAAATAAGAAAAATTATATTTTTAAATAAAATCATTATTTATTGGAAATATATTTAATTTCAAAATTTTTTATATTTTATAAGAGTCCAATATTTTTATGAACTCATAAAATTATATTATAAATATATTTAAAATTATTATTAATTTACAATAAAATTTAATGAAAATAAACTTTATTTTAACACATTATATTTTTTATTAAAATTAAAATAACATATTATCTTCTTGAAAATACACAAACACGTATATTGTCCTTTTTAAAATATTTATTTAATTTTATCATTATATAAATCTGTCATATTTTCTTTTTATATGATAATATATATTATTCCAAAGTCCCATAAGTGAGGATACAATTTAAATGTTCATTTTACTATTCCTAATATTAATATTAATTTTCTAATAATGAGATTACTATATCAATGATCAGATTACATTTCCAATCTCCATATTTAAAACCGCCATATAGGTTCCCTACATCATACAAATACTTCATAATTCATTAATTTTGGATCAAATTATATTTTATATAAATATAATATATATATATGTATATTTATATTTATTCATTTTCAAGATGAATAGTTCTATATTGATATTGTTCTTCATTTCTACAGTGTTGTTCATGAGTGTGGTTACACTGGAGGATCGAGGATATCTGAAATTTAATATTTTAGTTATATTTTTTTAAAATTTTATCCAGTAATACTATTTTTAATTCATAGGTAAATATTTATTCAATATATGTAATGATTAATTTATTGTTTTAAATTGATTCAGGTTATTTAATGTGGGGTATTATCTTTATATTATATTACGTTAAAAAGTGAAAAAATAAAATAATTGACTTGGAAATTCAATTGATAAAATTTTATATAATTATATTCATCCCCAATAAGAAATATCATCCTCAAAATTTTATTTTTTATATTAGTATGAATATTTATAAGTGTAATTATACATTATTACTTCTTTTGGATCCCATATCACATCCTCGTACATGTTGGTAGTCTATAGTACTTTTCCTCTGTGATATGTCCTGTTTTATAGATCATTTTCATTATGGAACAGATATTTATCAACTTATCATAATAGGAGAGATCATATAATTCCCCAACCATAAAAAATACATAATCTTGAATTAAGATAATAATTCACATTTAAGATCTTTTCAGATTTATAGATTTAGATAATTAGATCATATCTCATGCATAACAACTTGAATACTACATGTAGAAACTTCTACTCAGTATCCCTTTTTTCATAAGATAAAAACACTAAAAAAAGAAATATGTTTAGTTCCATGTTTTAAACAACATGAAATTCCATCGATCCCATAATTGACCCTATTCCACTTTAAGCCCAGTGAAAAATATTTCAGAAACATTGGATGAGAATAAAAATTTCAATTAGGGATACATAACGATTGAAAATTGTTAATTTTGAAAACAACAAGTAATCCATAAATATTTTATCATAAAGTAGTAATTTTTACCATAATGAGATAGAAACAATACTTCACTGAATATAACCACATTTATTACCCTTCTTTTGAAACCAAAATATTACCATAAAACCAATAGAAAGCACACATAAAATATAATACGTAAACATGGGACATAATCATACTTAATTGGAATAATCGTATGGTCAACATCCACAAAACATTCATAAAAATAGAATAGTCATATGGGTGACTTACATGCCCAATGCATTGGAGGTTATAATGTAACCACACGTACATGTTTTATTATAGAACCACCCATCATTTGGTTTATCACATAAACACCCATCAAATTTCTATGTACTATTTTATAATCATCAGACATAAGAGATTTCAAATATCAATATTTCAATAATAAAATTTCATATGCAATCACAAGAAATAATTTCAGGATATTGAAATAGAAAATCCACTTTTAAAACCATTTTCAATCCCAATATATGTATAATGTTTATATGGTAATAATTTTCAATTTAAAAACATCACGGCTTGTTAAGGAAGAAAAATATCAAATAATGCTCTTGGTGGTAGATAGGTCGTTGTCACCGCATACAATAAAAATATTAATTTTTTCTTTTAGTAAAATTCTACATAGAAAAGATATTCCCTTTGAATAAAAATATAATTCAAAGGGGTTTATTATACCCCATGTTGAATAAGGAGGTGTATATTATCAGAAACATGCTTTAATGAAAGAAGATTGAGACAAAGTCCCTTACCTCGAGTCTGACTTGTCTCATATGTTCCCGGTTCATCCTGAATAATAAACATAAGTCAATTTATGCTTTATTAAAAACATTTTAAATTTTTATTATTCCTTATATATCACTTCTTACCTTGATATAACTATTAGTTAATTTTTTGAGTTCATATCAGACATTTTGTCGATGTTCCGAACATGAGTAAAATTATACTTGTTATAATTACAATTTGTCCAAGTGGTAAAAAAAGAATATCTCTAAAATTATATTCATGATTTAGATATCATATATTTCATATATATATCTAGTATATAGGAATTTATAATATTCTATATAATTTGGATATAAGAAATGAAATACACCTTTAATGGAGACGGTATGACTTACATATGCATGAACGCATCTTTAATTTCTTATTCATATTTAAAGGAATGAAAACTAAATGATAAATATATATAATATAATTCCATTGTAATAAATATTTTATATATGTTACATAATTTCATTAATTACATCCTTTCTACGTTCCATGTATAGCATGAACGAGTCATATCACCTTGAGGGGGCGGTAGTCCGCACTTCCATGAATGAAATTATCATATTAACGCATTATGGAATGCATAAAAGTATGTTATAAATTAAATTAAAGAATTATATTTATTAAAAAAATATCATAAATATCATATATAATTACATTTCCATCATAATGACCACCCTAATTGGTTGTAGGTGAATATTAGACAATCATCGTTTCATGGGGCAGTAGTCTGTCGTTCATAGAAATAGTATTTCGAATACCCATTAAATTGAGGTGTGTGTAATTGTAGTTATATTACATCTCATAAAACTACCTGGTATATTTAAGATACTGGTTTTATTATAAAATAATTTAATAATAAGAGTTTATGGGGTTTCTGAATGAAATTAAATGAATAAATCTTTAGAGAAGACATTACCTAAAACCGGGTAACTTTTTTTCCTTTTAGCCATAAGGCTTTCTGGAATTTTATTCTTCTTATGAAAAGGATTATAGAATTAAGGGATCAATTTTGGGCGATTATTGGAGTAGATTTTGGACCATCCAAGAGGATTGAGAGGTGTGATTAATGGTATAGAGCATGTGTCTTTTTATAAGAGGGAGGAGGGGTACATTAGGAATGTTTGAAAGTATTATATTATTATTAATTGATTTTAGAATTATAATAACATCAATGTGATATATTCATAATATCAGAAAATTATGTGTCTAAATAATCTAATCCAATTGGTTTTATACACGTTTAGGTCAAAAAATTAACCTTTTATTTAATCTTTAACCCTTAGTAAACTTATATAACTTTTACCATTTCTTATTGTATATTCATAATATATGGTTATATAGTTACTATAAAATAACAGTTGAACTTATATTTGTTCCTTAATGACATTTCAACCTTATATAAGTCATTTGGAAGAATATTATGATTTTAGGAGTATTATATCATTTAATTAAATAGTATTTCTTTAAACTCATTTTTGTCAATTTATATACTATTCATCTCATGAATATTAATATAATCCATAAAAACAAGATTATTTATAAAAAAATCATTATTTAAAATAGAAAAAATCATACGTATCCATAAAATTTGAGTATGGCATTAAAAAATTTATAAAATAAACTGATTTTAATTTTTATAATCATATTTATTTAAAATATTCATTAATAAGGTAATCACTACATCATCATTACATCATAAATAAATTTATCTATTTGATGTATAAAAATCATAAATATAATAACATGATTTAAGAAATATTTTTATCTTTATAATTAATATTAATTATTTAATATATCACTTATATAGCCACATATAAAAGTTTTTTAGTAAAAGATATGTGTTTATGTTATCATTTCCTTAACTTTTAATGGAATTTAATTAAATGTCATTTTAAGACCCATGTGGCTCCATGTGGTCCTAAAATAGTCCTAAGGATTACCATGGTCGTAAATATCTCATCCAATTGGATTAGGACACATATTATGGTAATTGAATATTATTGTAATATTATTTTTTTTACCCTTATTTAATAGATTTACTCTTTAACCGTGGTAAATAAAATCTTTACTGAAGTTACTATTCGTAATCTCTAAAAATAAAAGATTCCTGTTTAAAAAAATTTGACCTCCTAATTCCCAATATGTAATCCATTATTCAAAATTAAGAAAACATATGTTTCATAAATTAATTTAATATTAATTCCTATTTTCAAATAAAAAAACCATGTTTTTAAGAAATAATAACTATCAAAAGATTGTAATGTGTTTATGTATAATAATAAAGAAAATTAATTCCGATGAAAATTTTATTAAATAGTAAAAACATAATCTAATTCCACTATAAAATCACATAAAAATATAATCTATCCATAAAAATAAATTAGATGAAAACATTGTTTAAGACTTAAAATGTAGTATTTTTCACAATTCATTAAAAATGTACATTATCAGAAAAATATCAATAATTTACCAAAATTAAATTTTGATGTCCAGCTTCTAAATAAGATTTTTATTTTATTATATAGAACATATAAAAGTTTCAAAAACTATATTTAAAAGGGGTTCTCCATCAAAAAGAGGTAAAACTAATTTTTAAAAATATAAGAGTATTTATGATTAAAATTTGATTCATTCTCATTTTAAGACTCTAAATTTTATTGGATAAATGTAAAAACATTTAAAAAACTTGTTTAATCAGAATATGGTTAGTTATGTTTATTCTTGGAAATACAAAATCTAGGCATTAACTACCTTTTAAAATTAATAATATTATGGTATTAATTTTCAGTATAACTCAACATTGTGTGCAACAAAATATTTTGGTAATATATATTGTTACCTGTTGAGTACGCTATCGATAAAATATTGCCCTTTAATGTAAAATTAATATCTTATTCATAAGTATTAATATAAATCAAAATTATTGTTCTATAAATACCTAGGTTGTTACATCTTTCCCCCCTTTTGGGAATTTCATTCCCCTAATTCTAATCACATATCAATTAAGTGGGGGTATTTATCCCTCATAGAATTTTCAGATTCTCAGGATACCTCTTCAACAATGTTTTTTTTTTCACAAAACCTTTACCTAATTAATTACCAAATTCCGCAACACTTTCTCTCTTCAGTCAAGAATATGGACTGGTTGTTCCTCATAAGAAATATTATCTTCCAACTGAACTACCTATGGACTCAAAACATGAGATAGATCTAGCATATAATTTCTCAAGATTGAAACATGAAAAACATTGTGTACGTGGGATAGAATTGGAAGTAAATACACTTTGTAGGCAATTTATCCAACTTTATCCATGATTCCATATGGTCCAATGATCCTCATAATCAGCTTTACCTACTTACCAAAACGAATCACACTTTTCTATAGAGAAACTTTTAGAAATACATGATTACCTACTTTGAAAGAAAGATCATTCTTTCAGTTATCAACATAACTTTCTACCTAATCTGGGCTATTATCATGTGATTCAGAATTAACTGAACTTTTTTTCCATATATTTTACCAATTCTGGTCTCGTAAAATTTCATTCACCTCTATCATCCATAAAAAATATTTTTCAACACCGGTTTGCCGTATGATGCCTCAAATGGATCCATATGTATACTGGATTGAAAACTATTATTATATGAAAAATAAACCAAAGAAATTTGTTGGTCCCAAAATCAGTTGTAATGTATTGAATATGCACATTTCATATCATCTATTATATGAATTGTTCATTCTGGCTTCCCATCATATTGAGGATGAAAAGTCGTACTGAAATTTAATTCAGTACCTTATAAATTCTGAAAGACCTTCCAAAAGTTAGAGGTGAACCTGGGATTACGACAAGATAAAATGGATAGGGGAAATCCATGTATCCTGAATGTATCATTAATATAAAATGAAGAAATTATATCTAGAGACAATGTGTATGAAATATGAATGATATTAGTAGATTTTGTCAATCGATCGAAAATAACACAGATTGCATTATTACCTCGAGATGTCTTCGGTAATCCCACAATGAAGTCGATGGATATATTTTCCAATTTTCACTATGGCACCGATAAACGATGAATCATCCATTTAAGTAACTTCAACTCCACTTTAACATATTGACATTTCCAACACTTCAGAGTAATGTTTATAATATCTCTTTTCATTCCATCCCACCAGTAATACTCCGAATGATCTCTATATATCATATTAATATAAGGATAAACTAAATATGGAGAACTATTAGATTCACATAACAACTCTTTCATCAACTATGAATCACGTGGAACACAGAATTTCTTACCAGATTTCAAAATACAATCATTATCAATGTTAAATTCAGGCAACATGCCCTTCTAAATCAACAATACATTTTTCTGAAACTCAATGTCTTCCTTCTGCACATTCTTAATTCGGCCTGATAGAGATAATTTTACTGACACCTAAAACAAAATAGAGTAATTTCCTACACCAAAAACTTCTATTCCAAATTTCATAAAATCATTAATCAAAGGATCTTGTTCCAAACATATCATGTTTAATGTAACATTACTCTTTCGACTCAAAGTGTCAGCAACTTTATTTTCATTTATTTTATGGTAATGCATCATGAAATCATAATCCTTGATTAATTCAAGCCATATAATCTATATAATGTTCAATTATATCTGAGTTAATATATACTTTAAAAAATTTGGTCAATATATATTTCACACTATACTCAACACAAATTATGCATCCAAATTTTTAAGGTAAAAAAATTGAAGCTAATTCCAAATCATATATAGGGTAATATAACTTCTGATTTTTCTACTTACGTGAAGCATAATATATTACCTAATAATTATTTATTAATAAAAAACAATTTATTTTCAATGAAACATCGTTATAGATAAAAAATTAACCATTTCCGGAAGGCAAGTCCAAAAACTGGATCATTCACCAATCTTGTTTTCAATTCTTGAAAAAAATCCTCACATTTTTTTACATACAAAATAACACCTTTTCGAGTTAACATAGTCAGTGGGATAGATAATTGTATGAACCCGAGATATTATGAGAATTATTATTTTTATTTTAATTGTTGTCTTGTGTTGTATGGGACACTAAAATTATATTGCTCTATATGCAACACCATATTAGCTTGCAGTTTAATCTACACTAATCTTGGATCGTGTTACGCACAATTTCAAATACGTTTGATAGATGTTATTCTATGCAACATTGAGTGTATATATATATATATTCAATGTATAAAAGAAATATGGATGGATTCTATTATACGCAACAACAAATGAATCATTCACTACATGCAACCCTGACATGGATTTCATTACACGCAACTGCGACCTTCCATGATATCGTGTGTTATACGCAATACCAAGTTTCACTAAACAAGATATTATTATAATATTTTTATGAACTAGCCATTATGAATAGTAATACTTACTTTTTGAAATTTTATAAATTTTATCATTCAAAATGGAGTTCATTTTTCAATTCAGAATATCGAAATTAGCCTAGGGTGAATTTTTTTTATTTTTCTGAAAACATTCAATTTTTTATGAATAGTGAAAACACTAGGTTACTATTTAAAAACCGACTTTTTATTTAAATAATTATTTATTTTATTTAAATTTATTGTAGGTCAAAATTGAAACATAATACCTATATATGTTCAATTTAATTCATTTAAGTCGTTTTATAATAATTTTAGATATATTAATGGTTTATTGAACTTTTCGTCCTCTTTTACCCACCTCCTAGAATAATTTGAAAATATACATAAAACATAATTTTATCGCTTCTGTGAGAGGATTTTCTAAAATCAGAAAGACATGTTTAATATCAAAGAGTAAACTGTGGTTTTATAAGATAAAAATAATTTTTTTTGAATAGTAACTTTTCACTATTATTTACCATGGTTGAAAGTAAATAGGGTAATTAATGGTACAAATTATATTATTATTACCCTAACACATGTCATAATTCTATTGGATAAGTCTAATTCGACAGAAAACAAACATGGGAATAAAATATGACCATTTAGGTCCACTTGGATTAGATTAGGACATTTAATATTATTTTATTTAAAGAAGAGTTAAAATAGTTAAAATCCATGTTTAATAACTAAAACATTTTTAATATAGGGATATACCTAATATAAATTAGACAATAAATATTAATTATAAATCTATAAATATTTCCTACATAATGGTATTTTATTTATAATTCATAGACATTAAATAATTTAATTTATTTATGACACAATAATGATGCATTAATTACCTTATTAATGAGAAATTAACTTAATTGATGTTATAAATACTGAAATAAATGTAATTTTAGACTTTTTATGAATTAAAATAATTTTATATGTTAATATGACATGTTATTATTGATTTACGTAACTTTTTTGAAATAACCATGTTTATATGATTTTCACAAAAATCAAATACCAAATAGTTTCAAAATTGACATAATATAGTTTTTAAAAATAATATTTCTTTATGAATTGTTATTTTATTCCTAAAAATCTGAGGTTCGGCCAAATGACTTAAATAAGGATTTATATATTAATAATTAACCAATTGGGGTTCTTTTGTATTGTTATAGTAAGTTTATTAACCATATAGTGTAAGAAAACAAAAATACACAGTAAAAGTTAAATTATTTAACTTAGAGTTAAATCTAAATGATAAGGATAAAATAGTAACCTAAACTTTTCTAAAACCTATTGGTTGAGAGGATGTGGACGAATCCCCACCTTATATTCTAAATAAATCAATTTGGAGCTATTAAAAACCAAATATGACTTTATTATAAAAATAATATTTTAAGTTTTTCCAAAGGTGCCCCTCTCCTCCCTTATAAAAAGAACACCCCTTCCCTCTTCTCTTCACACCCTTTTTTGCCTTGAAGCTCGGCCAACCCCTACCCATTTCTCTTCTCTACTTCCCTAGAAACATTCTTGAGGTTCAGGTCATCTCAAAATACCAAGACTACTTCCTTAAGAGGAAGCTTATAGGAGGGGCGTCGAAGAAGAGGTAATCTCTTCTTCTGATTCTCTCAAGTTTCCTTCTTCTTATAATTCTTCGTCATTAGTTGTATCATTATAAAGTAATAAAATAAGTATTACTTATATAATGATATGATATTATAAATATGAAACAACCCTATTTCACCTTCTATCCATCCAACGGAAAATGAAATCATTGCGAGTGCGTACGTACAGAATACCGTCTCCACGCTGTGGTGTAATCGGTTTTCAACCACCACCTTACTTGGATGGGTATAATGGGGTAAATAAATAACAATATATGATTATTGTAAAGTGATATTTATTATGAAATATTATACATAAAATTCAATACAGTTCCACGATCATGAGAATGATATCATCGCTCGTGCATACGTACGGACTACCGTCTCCACGATGCAATGATATTCATTCTCCATGTTAACCATTCATGAATGATTATAAAGTATATATAATGAATAATAATTAAATATATGACATAATAATGATACTGGATTTATGTGTGTATATATTTATGTAATCTACTTAATTCCATTCAATAAGGAAACGAAAACAGCGTTCATGCGTACGTACGGCCTTCGTCTCTATGAACGGTGTATTTCATTCCATTTATCTATCTATCATATATATATGTATATTCTGAATATAAATAATATATAAATAATGTTTTACATTCTGGAATTAAGTAAATGAGGATATAATTAATAATATCAAGGACAAAAAGTCGAAACACGTACAATAAATGAAACGGTTTTACCCCAATTGTTGCTTTTACATGAAATTTACAAAAGAACAGGCAATATAATGTCATAAGTAAAATATATATGATATCATAACAATGAATATGATTATGGAATAAGTCAATGGCATTATTTAAATCACTATAATGGACGTTTGGATACATACAAAGCATATCAGACATAAGGTAAGGGATAACCTTTCCAATGTCATTCTTATCCGAGATTGTTTATTCGTAAGTACTTACTGGGGTTTTTGTTATCATCCATGTCCATGTTTTATAAAAGTGTTTTTATGTTTTTTAATGTCCTTTTTACCCATTTTTAACTTTTCCCACATGTTATGAATGTATTATTTCTTTTGTTTACCATATGAGGAACTTTTTGACTTTTCTGAAAAAAAGTACGAGGAGAATGTTTTATTAACTTATATGACATGAATGGATTTTTCCAGTTTCATAACACCTTATTTTCATGAAGCCTAATATACAATATTTCATGACTATTTTCAACACAGTCATCTTCTTTTAAAATTTCATGGAATTTTGTGAAATGAAAATTATTTTGAATAAGAAATTATATTTTCTTCAATAATTTATTTCATGTGTTTTATCAAAACCATTTTCCATCTAAGATGACATTATTTGATATGTGTATGTTTAAAGAATAATGTATCTATGATTTTCACGGTTTCACTCCTCTTAAGATGAAATTACATCCATTTATTTTACATGGATTATGTTACGATGGGATGATGTTTATGAAACCCATTTTATTCTTTGGGTTATGATGAATGTTTTATGTTTATATTGTGGCACAAGTAAGAATGATTTCATTATGAGATGGGTGGGACCTATATCTTCCTCCAATGCATTGGGTAATGATTTATATATCATGAGACATACATGGATGTAATAGTAAATTAATCTGGTTCAGTGTTACTGGATTGGAACGAGGAGTGAACTCGATTCAGAAAGGGACATTGTCCAATATAATGGTCTTGGCATCAATGCCTTGTCTAATATGGAAATAATATCATCTGATTAATGTTTTACCACAATTACATGATTTATTCTCATTATATTTTATGATGATTGATGTTCCATTGTGATCTATTCCTTACGTACGACCATGTTTTATGTCATTGCTCAAGATTTTGATGTTTAAACATTATGTTCATGTTTTTATGTTGAAATGTATATGGTTTGTTTTATTTTTTCCATTATAACCCTTACTGAGCATTTGAGCGCACCCTTTATATGTTTTATTTTCCCCAAGATATAATTAAAGGATTTAGGTATGAAAATAATAGGGGAAGATCATTATGGGAGATGTTGAAGATCTTTCACCATGATTAGAAGATTATGTTCCGAGTTTCCGAAGACAGTAAACTATTATGGTCCTTGCGTGTTGGTATCAGAGGAAAGGTTTAGTTAAACTTTGGAAACTAGGATGTGAAAACTTTAGTGAGATCTCTAGAGATATTTCTAAGGTATGTCTAGGGTTGTCCCTAAGGTTATGTATAAGTATAGGTTATGTTCCTAGAATTATGGTAACGATATTAGAATTAAAACTAAGATGTTAGATATTGAAGGTACAAACACTATATTATGTTGTTTTCCCTAGCATGATTTTGGCCTCTCACACTATTCTTTTTTGGGTTTTAGAAAATAGGTGGAAACCAGAAGATTCACGATAATAGAGGATACGATGGACAATGGAATGATATTCTTCATGAGCAACCAAATGAAACAGGATTTGGAAGTCCAAACATCATTGTTATGCCTAATCAGAAATCTCATAATATGATCAATAATCTCAACTTTGGTAAGCTTCTAAACTTGGATAATAGGAGAAATATGGAGTTTCATGATGATCATAGAGGAAATAAAGTTCAATTTCCCTCATGTAAATCATGTGGGAAGAGGAATCTGGGAGATTGTTTCAATGGAACTAAAAGATGATTTGGCTGTGGAAAAGAATGACACAAAGCCAGTAAGTGAAAAGGAAAAGGTTTAGTTAACACAATGGAAAAGGATAATGGTATTTCTAAGACATCAAAAATGGTTAAATGTTTTAAATGCGGAGTGTATGGGCATTATGCAAACCAATTCCCTAAGGGAAATCTCATGAAGAGAATCAGTATGGTCATATGGGTAGTATTTATGTTGATGATGACGATGAGACTACAAATGATATATAAGTTTAAATAAATGACAAAGCTCAGTCAGTTTTATAAGAATGTAGTGGAATTATTATATGTTTTTCAAGAGTTATGTTGTATAGGTAATTTAATGGTACTATGTAATAAAGACACATCTAAGGAATGTTAAACTATTGTTTTTCCTAATGTATTTGAAAGTATATGTTGAATGGTACTGGTAACCATGAAAGATTATTTCATATATTTTTTGAAAGTAGATGATATATGCATAATGAAGGGATACAGATGTATTGAGTTGTCTGATAGTATTCAAGAACTCATGATTGATATAAGGACTATGTGATATCATTGTTTGAGTATATATAATTTTTGGGATTTTGGCATGAGGAAAGAGTTAAAATTTGATAGCACTCATGCTTTCACTATGGTTCTATTATAATTCATATTTAATGAGAATACATGATTAGGGTATTCATAGGTTTGGAATGTGATCAACAAGATATTTTGTATGATAAATGATGGTATTCACATGCTCGGTAGAGGACATTTCAAGTATTCATTATCTTTATACTATGAGATTGGACAGAAGTATTTTGGATTAACCTAAAGATTGTAATAGATTAAGTTAGATATTAGATAGTATTGTTTATGTCTGGAACTGTTGTTATGTTATAATAGTATAGTTTAAAAAAAGACAACTCGTAGGATGGGAGACAACCTGTCGGGTTGGACATGTTTGCGGGAATTGAACCCACAAACGAAGTGCGACAGGCCTTTATCACCTACCACTGGCCTACAAGAAGTCCCCGGTTAGTAGAAACTCGACTTTTTAAGCGGTATGATAGATGAAGTATAAGTCCATTTTTGGAATCATATACGATGAACCTCACCATAGATGGAATTATTTATATTTGATAATTTTTGCTATCCTTTTGTTTGAGACATATGGAATGACTCATCATTCTATCACATGATCTGCTAACACTTCACGAATAAAAAATTAAACTTTATTTCATTAAGAGATGAAGTGGAAATTGTTCAAGGCACGGAAAACGTTGATATTATACCGAAATAAAGTAAGTTTTTCATCTAATTCAAATTCTTCAACTTTAGGGAAATGATCTTGAAAACCAAAAATGTTGTCCTACTGCCCTTATATCTAATGAATCATATGGAACCTTTGATCATCACAAATTTATGGCTTTGTGATTGTTGGATTTTTCATGTCCATGTTCTCTACCACTATCCATCAGAACATGATGGTTAGATTTCCCTTCCATATCCATATTTCCACCTATGTTCTCCTATGTGGAAACCCATGGATAAGTTAATTTGGGTAACCGTCACGTTTCATACATTAGTTTTTAATATTAAGCTTTAATATTCCATTTTACGATGTGGGTTTCTATTAAATAAAATTTCATGTAGTAGAAAATTTATAACCCTGATGAATTTCAAGGGAGAAATTCATTTTAAGGGTGGTAGAATGTAACAACCCGAGATTTTATGAGAATTATTATTTTTATTTCATTGATGTATTTTGTTGTACGTGACACCAAAAGTAGCTTGTTCTATAAGAAACATTGTATTAGCTTGCAGTATACAAAAAACTAATCATGTATCATGTTACACAGAATTTCAAGTTCGTTTGATAGAAGTTATTTTACGCAACATTGAGTGTATATATATATAATCAATGTATAAATAAAATATTGTTGGATTATATTATATGAAACAGCAAATTAATCTTGCACTACATGAAACCCTGACTTGGATTTCATTACATGCAACTGCGACCTTCCATGATTGTGTGTGTCATATGCAATACAAAGTTTTACTAAACGAGATATTATTATATTATAAATATGATTTAGTCGTTATGAATAGTAATACCAACTTTTTGAAATTTAATAAAATTTATTCTTCAAAATTGAATTCATTTTTGGATTTGGAATATCGAAATTAGCCTAGGGTTAATTTTTGGTATTTTTCTAAAAACGTTCAATTTTTGAGGAATAGTGAAAACATTGGGTTACTATTTAAAAAACTGACATTTTATTTAAACAATTATTTATTTTATTAAAATTTATTTTAAGTCATAATTGATACATAATACCTATATAAGTTCAACTTAATTAATTTGTGTCATTTTAAAATGATTTTAGATATATTAAAATTTTATTGAACTTTTCAGCCTCTTTTACCCACCTCTTAGGAGAATTTGAAAATTTACATGAAACTTAATTTTACCGCTTCTGTGAGTGGAATTTGAAAAATATGAGAGAACGGTTAATATCAAGGAGTAAAATGTGGTTAAATAAGATAAAAATAAATTTTTGTGAATAATAACTTTTTACTTTTTTTACCACGGTTAAAAGTAAATAGGGTAATTAAGGGTAACAATGATATTATAATTACCCTAGCACATGTCCTAATTCTATTTGATAAGTTTAATTAGACCAAAAACAACCTTACGAATAATATATGACCATTTATATCCACTTGTATTAGATTAGGACATTTAGTATTATTTTATTTAAAGAATAGATAAATAGTTAAAATCAAAGTTTAATAATTAATACATTTTAATATAGGGTTATACATAAGATCAATTCGACAATAAAAATTAATTATAAAGATATAAATATTTCCAACATAATGATATTTTATTTATAATTTTTAGACATTATATAATTTAATTTATTTATGACACAATAATGATGGAGTAATTACCTTATTAATGAAATATTAAAATAATTGATGTTATAAATAACCAAATAAATGTAATTTTAGACTTTTTATGAATTAAACTAATTTAATATGTTAATATGACATGTTATTATTGATTTTATTAAATTTTTTTTAACTAACCATGTTGTTAGGATTTTCAAAAAAGTCAAATACCAAATAGTTTCAAAATTGACATAAAATTAGTTTTGAAACAAATATTATATTATTTATTGTTATTTTATTTCTAAAAATATATGGTTTGGTAAAATGACTTATATAACGATATAAATATTAATAATGATCCACTTGGGGTTCGTTTGTCTTGTTATAGTAAGTTTATTAACCATATAGTGTATGAAAACAAAAAGACACGGTAAAAGTTAAATTATTTAACATAGAGTTAAATATAAATGATAAGGATAAAATAGTTCGCTAAACTTGTTTAAAACCTATTTTTTGAGAGGATTTATACCCATAACCACCTTATCTTAGAAATAAATCAATTTGGAGCTATTAAAAAATGAATATGACTTTATTATAAAATAATATTTTGTGTTTTTCCAAAGGCGCCCCTCTCCTCCCTTATAAAAAAGGGCACCCCTTCCCTCTTCTCTTCACACCCTTTTGAGCCTTGAAGCTCAGCCGAACCCTACAAATTTCTCTTCTCCACTTCCCTAAAAACATTATGGAGGTTATGTTCTTCTCTATATACCAACTCTACTTCCTTAAGAAGAATCTTAACGGAGGTGCGTCGAAGAACAGGTAATCTCTTCTTCTGATTCTCTCAAGTTCCTTTGTTATTATAATTCTTATTCTTTAGTTGTCTCATTATAATGTGATAACATCAGTATTACTTATATAATGATATGTTATTATAAATATGAAACAACTGTATTTCACCTTCTATCCATCCTACAGAAAACGAAATCACCACACGTGCGTACGTACGGAATACCGTCTCCACGCCGTGGTGTCATCTGTTTTCGACCACAACCTTACTTGGATGGGTATAAAGGTATAAATAATTAACTATTTATGATTATTGTAAAGTGATATTGATTTTGAAATATTATACATACAAATCAATACAATTCCACGATCATGAGAATGATATCATCGCTTGTGCGTACGTACGGACTACCATCTCCCCGACGCGATGAGATTCATTCTCCATGTTAACCATTCATTAATGATTATAAAGTATATATACTGAATAATAATGAAATATATGACATAATAATGATACTGGATTTATTTATATATATATTTATCTCATCTACTCAATTCCATTCAATATGAAAATGAAAACAGCGTTCATGCGTACGTATGACCTACCGTCTCCATGAACGGTGTATTTCATTCCATTTATCGATCTATCATATATATATATATATGCAAAATATATATTATATATAAATCATGTTTTACATTATGGAATTAATTAAATCGGGATATAATTAATAATACCACGAACAATAAGTCAAAACACGTACAATAAATGAAATGATTTTACCCAAATAGTTTCTTTTAAATTGGATTTACAAAAGAACGGGTAATATAATTTCGTAAGTAAACAATATATGATATCATAACAATGAATTTGATTCTGTAATAATTCAATGACATTATTTAAATCATTATACAGGAGTTTCAGATATATATTAAGCATATCAGACATAAGGTAAAGGATAACCTTTCCAATATCATTCTTATCCGAGATTGTTTATTCGTAAGTATTTACTAGGGTTATTTTTATCATCCATTTCATTTTTCTGAAAGTGTTTTTTTGTATGTTTAATTTCCTTTTTACCCATTTTTGGATTTTACCACATGTTATGAAAGGAATATTTCTTTTGTTTACCATACAAGGAACTTTTTGACTTTTTAGAAAAAAGTACAAGGATAATGTTTTTTTAACTTATATGGAATGAATGGATTTTTATAGTTTCATAACACATTATTTTCATGAATCTTACTCCACAAGATTTCATGACTATATTCAACAAAATACTCTTCCTTTAAAATTGCATGGAATTTATTGAAAAGAAAATGATTTTGAATAAGAAATGATATTTTCATCAAGAATTTATTTCAAGTGTTTTATCAAAACCATTTTCCATTTAAGATGACATTATTTCATATGTGTATGTTTCAAGTATAATCTCTTTATGATTTACATGGTTTCACTTATTTTATAATGAAATGATATCCATTTATTTTATATGTATTATGTTATGATGGGATGATGTTTATGAAACCCATTTGATTCTTTGGGTTATTATGAATGATTTATGATTATATTGTGGCACATGTAAGAATGATTTAATTATGAGATGGGTGGGACCAATATCTACCTCAAATGCATTGGATATATATTTATATCTCATGAGAATGATATGGCTGGAATGGTAAGTTAATCTGGTTCAGTGTTACAGGACTAGAATGAGGAGTGAACTTGATTTCGAAAGGGACTTTGTCCACTAAGATGGTCTTGGAAGCAATGCCTTGGCTACTATGGAAATCATATCATGTGCTTAATGTTATTACACAATTACATGATTTATTCCCATTCTATTTTATGATGATGGATGTTACATTATGATCTATGCCTTAAATACTACCATGTTTTATTTCATTGCTTTAGATTTTGATGTTCGAACATTATGCTCATGTTTTTAAGATCAAATGTATATGCTTTGTTTTATTTTCTCCATGCTTACCATTACTAAGCATTTGAGCTCACCCTTTATATGTTTTCTTTTCCCCAGGATATTAAGAAAGGTTTTATGTAAGAAAACAAAAGGGGATGATCATTATGGGAGATTTTGAAGATCATTCACCATGATTAGAAGATTATGTTCCGGGTTTCCAAAGGCACTAAAATATTACGGTCCTTACATGTTGGTTTTTATTATGTATTTAAGTATTCTGCAAAAGTAATGTAATGTCCATGTACATCAAGCTTTGGGTATCTACAATAAGCATCCAAAATTCTAATCAAAACCTCTATAATAGCCTACCAAACAATGAAAACTATGTATCTTGGTTATATTTGTGGGTCATGTACATTCCTCAAAAACTTTTGTTTTATTAGGATCAATAGTTATTCCAATTTTTTAAACAATGTCACCAAGGAATGAAATTTTTTGTAACCAAATGTCAAACATGCTGAATTTACAATAAAATTAATTTTCCATTAAGGTCTTCAAGACAACCATTAAATGACTTTAATGTTCCGCTTTAATTTTGATATATACCATAATATCATCAATAAACACAACAACAAATCTTACCCAAGAACTCACACAGAAACTATTAATAAGATCCATGAGTATAGAAAGTTCATTGGTTACCCCAAAAGGCATAACTACAAATTCATAATGGCCATATCTAGTACGAAAAGCAGTTTTTGAAATGTCTTCTTCCTTTACATTCAACTGATGGTACCCCGACCTAAAGTCAATCAACAAAAAGTAAGGAGCTCTATGGAGCTGATTAAAAAAATCATCGATATGAGCCAAAGGATACTTGTTCTTAATAGTGATATTATTCATGGATCTATAATTAGTGGAAAGTCTAATTGAACCATATTTTTTTAACAATCAAGATTGGAGCAACCCCACGGTGATGTGGTAGGTCGAATGAACCATTCTCTAACAACTCATACAATAGTTTGTTTAACTCTAAAAATTAAATTTCCTCCTTTAGATAAGGGGATATTAAAATTTTACTAGCATCAGGAATGAATTCATCGGTAAATTCAACTTCCCAATTAGGGATAACACTAGGAAACTCATAAAAAATATATAAAGATACTCATTTATTAATGGAACATCATTAATCTAAATAGTTCCTTTGTATTCATCAATATGTGAAAGGTAACATTCATTTCCATATTTCACATGTTTCTCAACATCCTGATATGTTATCAGATATAAGGGTTCATTCTTGTACACAAACATAAATTCTTTCTGAAAATAAACCTATTTAGATCTACATACAATCTTAGCATGGTAAAAACAAAATGATTAAATTCCAAAAATAACATCAAAATATAATAGATGAAAAACAACATGGTTTACAGGTAAATTATTTCCCCAAATAAGGATATGAAGATTATTATTATTTCATTTTGTCTCAAAATTTCCCCCATGTGTTTTTAAAAAATGTTCGGGATTAATATCTTGAGATGGAATTCCCAATTTATTAGAAAATTTCTCAGAAATGAAATAATGTGTAGATCGTGAATCCAAAAACACATTGGCATAATCTAAAAAAACAAAAAAAGTACCTGATACCACTTCATTTGATGGTCCCACATCAACTGTAGTAGTAGCAAAAGAATTTTCCCCACCCTTCTTCTTTTTATCTGTCTAGTTTCCACCATATGTAATCATCTTTAGACACGCATTTTCATAATTCCCAAACACATTTCAACTAAAACATCTTACCACTAGCTTTTCATTTTCTGCTTGATAATCATTCATATAGTTACGAGAAAAATGACTTCTATTACAATACCAGAAGCAATTCCCATACTTTGATTAACATTCAACAAGATACTTTTTACCACACTTCTAACAAGATGGAAATTTAATTTTCATACCTCTAGGCTTCTTTGATGAATTATTTACCTTCACCTGCCAATTGGACCTCTTCTATTTCATGCTCTCTTAGAACAACTGATCACCAAAAAACACTATTTATACATTCTCATCAAGTCTGGAATGTTTCTCATAGATTTTGAATTCATAAAAATATAATGGTCTTCGATATTTTGGATTTAGTCTTATGTAAAATCAATTTTTCTTACTATCAAGATGTCAAATGATATTTGGAGCATACCTATCCAGTAGAGTGAAAATTTATTCATATGTAGCCAATGATTCATCCTCCTTCCTCAATTCCAATAATTGTTTTTCCATCCAAAGTCTGACCGCCATAGGAAAATATTTCTTAAGAAACAGTCCTTTGAATTATTCCCAATAAAGAGCATCAAACTCCTCATTGTCCCTGATATTTGTATCTATTGACCACCACTAATCTGCTTCCCCTTCAAAACGATAAACATAAAGACTATGTTTTTTATTTTATGTACAACCCATGACATCGAAAATCTTTTCCAGTTCTTTGATAAACCCTTCATCATGAATAGGGTCTGATGACCCTATGAATAATTTGGGATGATTCCTCATGAAATGATCCAGTATATACATGTTCATCTAGGTTTAATCTGGTTGATCTCGTGCATGAATACCACCACCATTTATAGACTGAGTAAATTGTTCCATCACTAAAATAAGTTGTTCAGTTCTGATTCATAGGATCTCAGGATACTGATTTGGAAGGATATTCTCCTCTGTATGCCTTCTCAACACTGCTTCCATATTTCCACTATAGATAACTATTCCTAATAGACCTATCTTAAATGAAGAAACATAGTAATATTAAAAGTTTATATCATTTCAATTTGACCATAATGAAAAAATCATTTATGGGTATTAAATTAGGAAAATTCTTATTCATAAAGATATCTAAAGAGGCCTCTAATACCAACTATAAGGCCCCATCCATAAAAATTACATAAATTTGAATTAATTTAGTAAAAAAAATTGAGTATTTTTTTGTTTCTGATATTTAGATAATTAATTCATAACTTATATGTAACAATTTGAATATTACATGTAGACACTTCTACCTAGTATCTATTTTTTCAAAAGATAAAAACTCTTAAAAAAAGAAACGTGTTTAGTTCCATGATTTAAATATAATGAGCATTCATCGATTCCATCATTTAACCTATTCCACTTTCAGTCATGTGAAAAACATTTCAAAAACATGGGATGAGCATTAAAATATCAGTAAATTATACCTAATTAAGGACAACTATTAGTTTACAATATAACATTTAAACCATGAATACATTATAATAAATTAATACTTTTCACCTTAATGAAGTCGAAAAAACCCATCGAAAATATATCATCCTTACTTAACATTCTTTTTTATCCAAAATATTACCATAAAACCCATAGCAAACACACATAACATATTAAAGGTAAACATGGAACATAATCATACTTAATTATAATAACCATATAGTATACTACCGTAAATATTTCTTAAAAATGGAATAGTCATACAGATGACTTCTATACCCAATGCCTTGGATTTTATAATGGAACCACTCATCCTTGGTTTATCATAGAACCACCTGTCGTTTGGTTTATCACGTAACCACCCGTGAAATGTCCAATTACAATTATATAATCATCGCACATAAATTAATGTAAATATCAAAATTTCAATTATAAAATTTCATTGAAAATCACAATAAATAATTTCAATATATTGAAATAGTAAATCCACTTTAACACCCATTTTCAATACCAAAATATGTAAAGGGTATATTTTAATTATTTACCATTTAAATACATCACTACTTCTTAAGGAAACTAAATATAAAATAATGATCGCAACGGAGGAAAGGTCATTATCTCCGCATACATTAAAAATATTCCTTTTGTTGTTTAGTAAAATTATACATTGAAAAAATATTTCCTTTGAATTAAAATAAATGTTAAAGGGTTTTATTATACACCTTGTAAAAGATGGAGGTGAATATTATCAAAACATTCGTCAATGAAATGTGATTGAGACAAAGCCCCTTACATCGAGTGTGACTTGTCTCGAATGTTGCATGTTCTTAGTGAATAATAAACTTAAGTAAATTTTTACATGCTTCAGATCCTTTTTCATTTTAATTATTCCTTTTATATTACTAATTTCCTTTTTATAACAATTAGTTAATTATTTTAGTTCATATCGGACATTTTGTCGATGTTCAGAACTTTAGTCAAAATTGAACTTGTTATAATTAAAAAATTTATATTTGGTAAAAAGTACATTATCTCGAAAATGATATTCATTATTTAGAAATCATAGATATGATATATATCCAGTGTATATGTATTTATAATAGTCCATTACATTTGAATATAATAAATGAAATGCCTCGTTCATGGAGATGGTAAGTTATACATACTCGTAAACGCTACTTTTGATTCTTTTCCATATTTAAATGAATGAAAAATAAATGATAAATAGGTATATTATAATTTCAGTATAATGTCTATGTAATATATGTTACATAAGTTCATTAATTCTATCCTTTATTCATTCCATGTATTTCATGAATGATTGATATCCCTTTGATGGGGCTGTAGTCTACACTTCGTCAAATGAAATTATCATATTTAAACATTATGGAATGAATAAATGTATATTCTAAATTATAATTACAGAAGTATAGATATAAAATAAATATCATATATATCATATATAATTACAGTTCCATCCTAATGGTCACCCAAAGATGTGGTAGGAGAATATTGAACCGTCATCGTTTCGTGAGGCAGTAGTTTAACATCTACATAAATAGTATGTTCCTCACCCATTAGACATAGGTGTTTGTAAGTGTAGTTAGAAACTATCTCATAGAAACAACCTACTATATTTAAGATACCAGTGTTGATATAAAATAATTCAATAAAGGGAGATTAGGGGTTGGAGACGGAAAATAATTTAAATAATATGGAGAGATGACATTACCTCAAATCCGTTATCTTATTTTGATTTGTAGAAAAGGGATTTCTTGAATTTCCTTCTTCCTAGGGGAAGGAGAAACAAACCAAGATTCTATGGTATTTTTTCCTTTGAATAATTTAATATCTTGCATTGTATGCAACATCGAGATTCTAACACACCACAACAATTCAAAATAGTCATTATAAATAATAATACCCACATTCTAAAATTTTATAAATTTTATTATTCAAATTGGAATTCATTTTTGGATTCCGAATATCAAAATTAGCTTAAGCTGAATTTATGGGATTGTTCTGAAAACATTCAGTTTTTGATGAATAGTGAAAAATACTAAACTTTAATTAAAAACAACTTTTTTTATCAAAATAATTTATAGTGATAAATTATAGTATTGAGTGTTTTTATAGTATAATTTGATTAAATTTTTACTATTTAATCCAATGTTGGTTATTGAACATAATTTCAAATTTATACTGGACATAAACAACTGCCAATCTTTTGATAATTATTATTTCTTAAAAACCCACTTTTTGTTTTGACAACGGGAATTGATTTTAAATTAATTTATTCTACTCCTATATTTTGAATTTAGAAAAATGGATTCCATATTGAGATTCAAGAGTTCCAAATTTTGTAAATAAGTTTCTTTTATTTTTATACATTTTGAATAATTACTTAGGTAAATATTTTATTTACAATGGTGAAAGGGTAAATCCGGTAAATAATGGTAAAAAATAATATTATAACACTAAATTAGCCTAGCATGTGTCCTATATCTATTGTTTGATACATTTATGACCATGGGAATCCTTGGGTCGATTTTGGGACCCCATGAAGCCACTTCTAAGTGATAATGACACTTTATATTAATTAAGTTAAAGTAAATACAAAAATGAAAAAACATATATGTTATAGTAAAACAATATTTACAAAGGGTTATATATGTTATTTCTTTGACAATAAATATTCATTAGAAATAATAAAATATTTCCTACATAATATTATTTTATTTGAAATTTTTAGACATTCAATAATGAAATTTATATTTGATAAAATGATGATATAGTATTTTCCTTATTAATGTAGGAATCAAATAAATGGTATTATAAATGTAAAAAATATATGAAAAATCAATGTATTGAGGCCATAAAATAATTTTATAGGTTAATACGAAATGTTTTCATTGATTAGATTAAATTACTTTTAATTAATAAAGTTTTTAGGACTTAAAAAAACAATTATTAAATAGTGTCCAAAATTGACATAAAAGTGTTTTTTTAAAAATATTATATTATTAATTGATATAATATAAATAAACATCTAAGGTTTGGGAAAAAGACTTATATAATGATATTTATATCATTAATTAACCACTTGGGGTTCTATTGATAGTTTATAGTAATTTTATTAACCAAATAATATAAAAATACCAAGAGACAGGTTAGATGTCAAACTATTTATCTAAGAGTAAAATCTAAATAATAAGGATAATATGGTTACCTAAACCTATCGAAAACCTATTGGTTGTGTTGATTTTGACGCATCCCCACCTTATCATCAAAATAAATATCATTGGTGCCATTAATAATTGAAAATTATTTCATTCTAAAATAATAGTTTATGTTTTTCTTAAGGTCCCATCACCCCTCTTATAAAAGGGAACATACCCTTCTCTCAAATTCACACCATAAAGCATTTTGGATCGACCATCCCTGACCAAATATCCTCCCAATTATCATCACTTAATCCTAGAAGCATTACTTTAGTCATAAATCTAGCCTAAGGATCCTTTTTGATCAAATAAAAAGGAAGAGCCCGAAGAAGAAGTAAATATTTCATCACCTCTCTCATGTTCTTTTCTTTTTACACTTCCTATTTCATTTTTGTTTCCATTCTAAAATAATAACTCCAAAATCTTCTATATACTATTGTGTTATTATATATATGGTACAACCATATTAATTATTATATCCATCCTTTGAATGTCATGTCACCATATGTGTGTAGGTACGGCTTACTGTCTCCACGTCATGGTGTAGTTGTTATTCATTATATTATTTTTAGGATGGGTATAATAATGATGGATAATTGATGTAAATAATTAATATAAAATGATAATTATTATTTATATATTATATAAAATCCAAATATATATGATTTTAATATCAAAATAATTATATTTTCGCTCGTGTATATGTACGGATTACCGTCTCCACGAACGCAATGAGATTCATTCCCAATCGTATCCATTCATGAATAATTTTCATTTGATTGTTAATAATAATGTTTTAATACATAATATCATTATGTATATAAATAAAATATATCCTATTCATAACAAACATGGATTACGTAACCAATCATATAAAGGAGAACGAATCAGTTAACTCCCAAAACAACGACAATACTAAAATATCATTAGCAATGAAACATTAGAAGATCATATATGATATCATATTAATGTATATGGTTATTGTATAATTTATTAACAATTATATCACCATTATAAGGAGGATAATGTACCCTCGAACAAGGAAAAGTACAAGGTAAGGGATAACTCTACGATCTCTTCATTATCTGAAGTTGTTTATACATAATTATCTACTGGGACATGATTATCATGAACATCTATGTTTCTTACAAATTTATTTCAAAAAATTTTTACTATTTCCTATACTATTGGTTAATGTCATTTATACCCTTGATTTACATTTTATAAGATGATTATGAAGTAATCTTTCCATATTTTTCCAAAAAGGGTACTTTATGACCTTTTCATCAAAATTAAGGTAAGAATGTTTTTAACTTATACGGTGGGTGCGGCTATTTTCTGCCATTATAACATCAAAGAAGATTCCCTTAAAAGATTATAATAATATTTTCAAAAAAACAATTTAAAATTATGTACCTTTAAATGATTTCAAAAAATTAAAGAGATATTTCTCTCAAATAGTTTTGATTTCATCTATTTCAACATCCATTGATTGATTTTACACTTGTTTGAAGTTATTTCATTATGATAAAAATCTTCCATATTGTATTGAAGGTTTTGTGACATGTTTGATTTTGGACGTGTTTTTTTATACCATTCATAGTTTATGGATAATGTATTTACATTTTGTATTAAAGTTTTAATATGAATTTTTATGTTATGCTTAATCCTTTTCATATGAGAAATGCATTGGACATAGTAAGTGACAGGTGGTGCCCACTATAGCTCCTCAATGCATAGGTATGTATCATGAGACAAACTAGTGTCTTGGAACAAGGCCTTGGCAAGATCTTATTTGTAGTCTGGGCAGAAGTCTTTGACTATGTGGTTATGAATGTCTGGCATTATTCATTCCATCATTATGTAAGTGGATATTGATATTGCATGTGATTATTCGACTATTATAATATCCATGTGAATATGTAAATGTAATTATTTGATATTATCATTTCCATATATTTCTGAAGTTCATGTTTAAAAGGATTTTTTTAGTTATAAATTGCCATAAATGGTTTTTATTATTTATGAATGTTTCTGCTATATTGTTATTCTTACTGAGCATCTGAGCTCACCCCTTTTCTGTTTTATTTTTCCCAGGATGTGAAAAAGTATTTTTTGACTGAACTACAAGGATAGTCTGAGGTAATATGAGTGTGGTCTATAGAGACAGTGTTGTTGTAGTTTTTCATTTTATAATGTAATCTAAATCTTATGAATGTATCTCGTATTTTCAACTCTACTAAACTGATTGGTCTTTCGGGACATGATTTCCTTGTGATCATTCCAATGTTATGTAATAATGCACCGACTCTGGGTAACTAGGGTCAGGGCATTACATTTTGTATCAGAAGAGGTTTAGTATACACCTGGAAACTAGATTTAGATAAACTATGATTAAATCAAATTACCCTAAGACATACATTGAGGATTAGTATAGAAGAACATCCTAGAATTTTTGTAATGTAGAGATTTTGTGAGTTTTATATGAAATACATCCATGTCTGGATATTAGAAGGTAGAGGAGGCTCTGGAACAGATGTTCCTAGTCGTAAAACCTGAAAATAACACTTTGAGCTAGACTCGAATGGGAATTGGTGCATGACAACGGGCCTTGTTGCACTCTTAGTTACGACACTCCTGGGGGATATGATTATGGTAATTATCATTTTATTTAACAATAATTATGAATGGTTTATGAGTATATACTTTCTCAAAGAAAACATTTTTATGATTATGAACTATATCTATAAATTGTTCAATTTATTTTAAATATTTTAAAAGTTTGGAATTATGTATTTCGATCCATAAGCTAATCTAGTGTATTCCATTGTTCTGAAATACATCTTAGTGGAAGGAATGGGAACTGTATCAATGCATTTAATCCATGTAAGGATTTCCCTCCAGCATAAGATTATTATAGTGGAGTTGGTGAAGCAACTAGTGTTGATCAGCTTATCAATATACTGGGACAACTCACTCAGGTTATGAATAATAACTATACCTGTATAGAGCACCCTGATCTACAATGTGGATGGTCAATGATAGATCGCTTAATGAGGAAACAACCACCAATATTCAATGGGATTACAAATCAATTGGTAGCTGATCAATGGATAAGTTCGTTAGAGAAAATATTTCATGCTTTGGGGAGTAGAAAAAGGGAAAAAGTTTTCATGATAGTTTATTGCCTCACGGGAGATTCTGATCAATGGTGGTCAATGATTCAAAACACAAAGTTAGATGAAGAAGCAACAAGAATGAAATGGAGTGAGTTTGAAGAGATTTTCTTTAAAAAATAATTTCCTCATGACCGTTAAGTGGATATGGAAAGACAATTTCATAGTATGAGGCAAAAAGAGGATGAGAATGTCACAAAGTATGAAGATAACATTACAAGGTTAGTAAGGCATGAAGCAGATTATATACGTAACCCATAAACTATGATTGATCATTTCATTGATGGGTTAAACCCATTTCTTCGTTGAGCATTAGTCTCACAATCCATCTCATCATCTGAAGATATTGTCTCATGTGCTATCAAGATAGAAAAGGAATTATCTATGTCCTAGGACTTTAAACAAAAGCAAGAGAAGAAAAGATCTTCTAAACACTCTGGATATGGAAATAAAGGGATGAAGGAAAATATTGAATATCCATCCTGCAGTAAATGTTGGAAGAAATAGCTCGGTACTTTCCTTAATGGAATGGGAGTCTGTTACAAGGCTGGTGAAAAAGTACACTATGTTCTTGATTGCAAACGGAAGAAAGAGGCTGCCATTGTTAAATGATAAAATTTTAGTGAAATGGGGTATCATGGAAATGAATTTCCTAAGATCCAAGGAAACATAACTCATAAAAGGCCAACGGATCAAGTCCAATCATATGCTACCACTAATGCTGAGGTTGAAGCTCTGAAAGATGTGGTGGCAGGTAATTTAACGGTTTCCTTAGGTTTAGAAAATGATTTATTTGATTTTGGATCATTTCATTGTTTCATATCTTCCTAGTTTTCAAAGTGAATTTTATATTTTCAATTTGATTTAACAAGGGAGTTTTCAGTAAAAACTCCTAAGGTAAGTATTATTGCAACAATGTTTTGTGAATCAGTTCCCATTAAGGCATATAAATTTTATTTAACTGCTGATCTCATCCGCATACCCATTATTGAATTTGATATAATCCTCTGTATGGATTGACGTTCTGGACATGATGTGAAAATTTATTATAAGATGAATGATGTTAAAATTATATATGATGATAAGGAGTACCTTATCTTTAATGTAAAAACGTCACCATCTAATTCTTATATAGATCTACCCACAGTATCTCACCTAAATTCAATAATTGGGGATCAAGATAATGAAATAACTATGGGTGAGGAAAGAACTGTTCAAATAGAGGACATACATATTGTGCAATAATATGTTGATGAGTTTCAAGAATATTTACCTAGACATCCTCCAGAATGAGAAATTGAGTTTTCCATTGACTTAATTCCGGGTTCACGACCTATATCTCTGGCCCCTTATAGAACGGCCACTGTGAAATTAGTTCATCTAAAGAAAAAACTAGAGGAATTGAGTAATAAGGGATTTATTTGCCCTAGTGTTTCTTAATGGGTAGCACATGTTCTTGTTGTAAAGTAGAAACATGGGTCTATGAGGTTGTGAATTGACTACAGGGAGATCAATGCTATAACAATAAAGAAAAAGTATCCCCTACCTCACATTGGTGATCTTTTCGACCATATTCATGGAGCTGAATATTTTTTAATGATTGACCTTCGATCTGGATATCATCAGTTGTGTGTGAAGTAGGAAGACATTCCGAAAATAGCATTTCAAACTAGGTACTGGAATTAAGAATTTACTAAAATTCATTTTCCGTTGACTAATACACCCTCTATTTTCATGGATCTAGTAAAGATGGATATGGGAATAATCATGGAAGTGAAACATAAATACTTGTTAAAATGGTTTCCAAACCAACTTTACTAGAATGTATAAAATGTTCTCAGGCTGGTGATGAGGAGTTTCAAAAGAAAATTAATCGTGTGAACGATGGGAGATTGATCGACATATTATATAAAGATGGGATTTTGAAATTTGGGAAGAGACGTTGTGTTCTAGATGTACCTGATCTAAAAAGTGAATTGTTAGATGATGCTCATATCTCCAATTTCCTTGTAAATCCTGGTAGCACTAAGATGTATAGATACTTGAAGGAACATTTTTTATGGGACAACATGAAGAGATAGATTTCAAATTTTGTGTCAAGATGTATGGTTTGTCAACAACTGAATGCCGGAAGGGAACTGCCCAGAAGATTCATTGAACCTCTTCCTATACCTAAGTGTAAATGGGATAATATTACGATGTAATTTTTCATGGGACTACCAAAGACTCCTAGAAGGAATGATTCAATAGGGGTCATTGTTGATCGTCTTACCATGTAGTACATTTTCTTTCTATAAGAGAAGATTTACCACATGAATGTTTATAAGGTCTATATGTTAATGAAGGTTTAAGACATCATGGAATACCCCTATCCATTGTTTCTAATCATGATCCCCATTTTACATCACAATTATAGAAATTTATTCAAAAAGCCTTGGATATTGAACTTCGATTGAATAGTTCCTACCACCCTCAAACTGATGGAAAATCAGAACGGACTATTCAAACCATATAAGACATGTTGATATCTTGCTAACTTTACTATCAAGGTATGTGGGATCAATATTTACCTCTGGTGGAATTTTCATAAATCAATAGCTTCTATTCAAGTATTCAGATGGCACCATATGAAGAATTATATGGAAAGAGATGTTTCACTCTAACCTATTGGGATGATGTTGGTGAAAGAAAACTCGTAGGCCCAGAACATGTGGAGGAAATAAGGTAAAAGGTGAAGCTAATCCAAACCCACATCAAAGCACCTCAATGTAGTTAGAAGAGCTATGGCGATAACCAAAGGAAGGATTTATAATTTCAAGTAGGAGATTATGTTTTCCTGAAGGTGTCTCCATGGAATGGTGTTATACGATTCGGTAAGAAGGGTAAATTGATCCCCAAGTACATCAGACCTTTCAAAATTATACAACAAATTGGGGTATATCTTACCATTTGGAAATGCCTCCACGTCTCTCCAAAGTTCATGATGTGTTCCACGTATCACTATTGAGAAAATGCATGTCTAACCCAACACATGAACTCACCTCTGTGGAATTAGAACTAGAACCTGATTTGTCTTATTGCTAAGAGCCTATCAAGATTCTTGATACAAGAGAATAAGTATTGAGAAATCGGATGACTCGTCTGGTATAAGTTCTAGGGAGAAACCATAAGATAGAAGAGGCAACATGGGAACCTAAGTAACATATGACGAAGAACCATCAGATTCTTTTTATGCTGTAATACCTTGGAAATTTGGAGGATAAATTTGTTTTAATGAGAGGAGAATGTAACACCCCATGCTTCTGCGGTATTTTCACGTTGAATAATTCAATAGCTTGTATTGTATGCCACTTCGAGATTTTAACACACCGTGACCAATCAAAGTTTTCGTTATGAATAGTAATACCTACTTTTTGAAAATTTCTTATTCAAATTGGACTTCATTTTTGGATTTTTAATATCAAAATTATCTTAGGGTGAATTTTTGGTATTTTTCTGAAAACATTCAGTTTTTGATGAATATTGAAAAATAATAAACATTAATTAAAAAAAATATTTTAATCAAAATAATTTATAGTGATAAATTATAATATTGAGTGGTTTTAAAGAAAAAATAGTTTATATTTTTACCATTTAATCCAATTTTGGCCATTGGATGTAATTTCACATTAAAACTAGACATAAACAAGTGTCAATCTTTTGATAGCTATTATTTCTTAAAAACACTGTTTTTGTTTTGAAAACGGGAATTAAGTTTAAATTAATTTTTTCCACATATGTGTTTTGAATTTAGAAAAATGGATTCCATGTTTATAATCATGAGGTCCAAATTGTGTAAATTGGTATGATTTATTTTTAGACATTTTGAATAATTAAATCGGTAAATATTTTATTCACCATGGCTAAAGGGTAAATCCGTTTAATAATCATAAAAAATAATATTATAATATTAAATTATGCTAAAATGTGTCCTAACCTTATTGGATGATACATTTCCGACCATGGGTATCCCTGGGTTGATTTTGGGACCCCATGGAGCCACTTTTAAGGGATAATGTCACTTTATATTAATTAAGTTAATGTAAATACAAATATGACATAAGCATATTTATTTTAGTAAAAAATATTACATATGGATATATATGTCATCTCTTAGACTATAAATATTCATTATAAAGATAAAAATATTTCCTACATTTTGGTATTTTATTTATAATTTTTTTAAATTGAATAATTAAATTAATTTATGACACGACGATGATGGAGTACTTTATTAATTAACGAATAAAATAAATGGAATTCTAAATATTAAAATAAATAGACTGTGAATGTTTTGATGCCATACACGAATTTTATAGGTTAATACGACATGTCAATATTGATTAAATTAATATGTTTTGAATTAATAATGTTTTTAGGACTTTAAAAATCATTTATTGAATAGTTTCAAAATTGACATAAATGAGTTTTTTAAAAAAATATTATATTATTAATTAATATAATATTTCTAAAAATATATGGTTCGGCCAAAGGACTTATATAATTTTAGGTATATCATTAATGAACCACTTGGTGTTCTCTTGTCAATTTATTGTATGTTTTTAACTGTATAATATAAAATTACAAAGAGACATGGAAAATGAAAAACTATTTAAATAAGAGTTAAATCTAAATGATAAGGTTAATATGGTGACCTAAACCTATATGAAATCAATTGGATGAGAGGACATCGACCAATACCTAACATAGCATCTAAATAAATAACTTTGGATCCATTAAAAACTGAAAATTATTTTATTATAAAATAATATTTTATGTTTTTCCTATAGTGACCCTCACCCCTCTTATAAAAGGCTACATCCCCTTCTCTCAAATTCACACCATAATATCCTTTTGGATCGGCCAAGACCTACCCCAATATCCTTCCAAATGTCCTACCTTAATCCTCAAGAACTCCCTTTAGTCAAAATTCCATCCTAAGGTGCCCTTTTGATCAAATCAAAATGAAGAACCCGAAGAAGAGGTAAATATTTCATCACCTCTTTCATGTTTTTTTCATCTTCCACTTCCTCTTTCTTTGTTGTTTACATTAGAAAATAATAATTATAGTAAATTATATATAATTTGATATTATTATAAATATGTTATAACCATATTCATTACTATATCCATCCTTTTAATGTCATGTCACCATACATGCGTACGTACGGCTTACCGTCTCCACGTCGTGGTGTAGTTGTAATTCAATATATTATTTTTGGATGGGTATGATAATGATGTCTAATTGATGTAAATAATAAATATAAAATTATAATGTTTCTTTATATATGATATACCATCCGATTATATATGATTTTATTATCAAAATAATGATATTGTCACTCGTGCGTACGTATGGATTACCTTCTCCACGAACGCGATGAGATTCATTCCCCATCGTATCCATTCAAGAATAGTTTTCATTGGATGGTTAAAAATAATTTTTAATTACATAATATCATTATGTATTTAAATAAAATATATCCTATTCATAAAAAACATGTCTTACATTACTACTCATATAATGGAGAACCAATCAGTTAACACCTGAAATGACGATAATACTAATATATCTTTAACAAATCAATATTAGAACATCATATATGATATAATATTAATGTATATGGTTATTTTGTAACTTAATAACAATTAATTCACCATTATACAGGAGGTTAAGGAACCCATGACCATGAAAACGTACAAGGTAAGGGTTTATTCTACAATCTCTTCATTATCTGAGGTTGTTTATACTTAATTATCTACTAGGATCTCTTTATCATGTACATCCATTTTTCATCAAAATGTATTTAAAAACATTTTTAAAATTTCTTATACTATGGGTTAATCTCATTTATACCCTTTTTGACTTTTTATAATATTTTTATAATGTAATGTTTATGTCATTTTCCAAGAAAGGTACTTTATGACCTTTACGAAAATATTAATGTAAGAATGTTTTTAACTTATACGGCGGGTGCAGCTATTTTAGAAAATTATAACATTGTCGAATAATCCATTACAATATTATAATAATATTTTCAAATGAAATATTTTCATTTAAAATTATGTAACATTAAATGATTTCAATAAAATAAGGAGATATTACTCTCAAATAGTTTTGATTTGATCTATTTCAACATCCTTTGACGGATTTTACAATTTTTTGAAGTTAATTCATTATGATACAAATATTCCATATTTTATTGAAGGTTTTGTGATATGTTTTACTATAGATGTGTTATTTTTTTTTACCATTCATGGTTTATAGATAAAGTATTAACATATCATATGCAAGTTTTAATGTGAATGTTTTTTTATGTTTAATCATTTTTAAAAGAGGAATGCATTGGAATTAGTAAGTGACGGGTGGAGCCGGCTATAGCTTCTCGATGCATCGGTCTGTCTCATGAGACAAACTAGTGTCTTGGAACAATGCCTGGACAAAATATTATTTTTATTATTGGCACTAGGCCTTGATTATGTGGTTATGAAGGCCTTGCATTATGCATTCCATCATTATGAAAGTGGCTATTGATATTGCATGTGATTATTCAACTAGAAGAATATCCATTTGAATAAGTAAATGGAATTATTTGATTTTATCTTTTCCATATATTTCTGAAGTTCATGTTTAAAAGTCTATTGTTTTATTTATACGTTTGTTTACATTTTTATTCTTTTTATGAATGTTTCTGCTATATTATTATCATTACTAAGCATCTGAGATCACCCCTTTATATTTTTTATTTTTCCCAAGATGTGAAGAAGTATTTGATGACTGGCCTATAGGGATAGTCTATGGGTATATGAGTGTGGTCTATGGAGAAAATGTTATTGTATTTTATCATTTTTTATTTTAATTTAAAACTTATGAATTTATCTAGTATTTCTATGGCAACTAAACTGATCGGTCATTGGGTATGTGATTTCCTTGTGATCATGCCAAAGTTATGTAATAATGCACCAACATTGGGTAACTGGGGTCGGGATGTTACAAAAGGATTCTAGGAGGAAGGGAGGAATGTTGGGAGATTATTGGTGCAGAGTTTGAATGATACAATATGCGTTAGTGGTGTGAATAATGGGATATAGGTCGTGTCATTTTTTAACATGGAGGAGGGGCACCTTAGGAATGTTTGAAAGTATTATTTTATTACTAATTGATTTTAAAAATATAATAACACCAAATAGATATATATATATATATATATAATATAATACGAGGATGGGTATAAATTCTCTCATCCAATGGGTTTTAGAATACTTTAGTTCATAAGCATAAACTTATATTTTAGCTTAAACCCTTAGTAAACTTATTCATCTTTTACCATGTCTTCTTTTACATTAATACTATATGGTTAATATAGTTACCATAAATTTGCAATAGAACCTCAAATAGTTCATTAATTATATGTTAAACCTTATATAAGTAATTTGGCCAAATCATAGATTTTTAGGACTATTATATCATTTATTAAAATAGTATATGTTTTGAAAACTCATTTGTGTCAATTTATATACTATTCATATCATAACTTTTAAAAACCCCATAAAACATAATTATTTCAAAAAAAATTCTAATTACAAGATAAAAAATCATAATTATCCCTAAATTTTGTGTATGGAATAAAATGATTTAAAATAAATTTATTTTATTTTTTATAATCTTATTTATTTAAAACATTCATTAATATGGAAATCATTACATAATCATTGTATTATAAATGAATTGATTTATTTGATGTCAAAAAATTATAAATAAAATTCCATGATATAGGAAATATTTTTAGATTTCTAATGACTATTTATATGTGAAGATATCACTTATATAACCTGATATAAAAATTGTTTTTTAAAATAATATATGATTATGTTATATTTTCCTTAACTATAAATTGAAAGTAATTAAATGTAATTTTCACACAGAAGTGGATCCATGGGGTCCTAAAATATTCCCAATGATGTATGTGGTTGGAAATAGCTTATTTAATATTATTTGGAAACATGTTAGGGTAAATTAATATTATTATAATATTATGTTTTTATATTTATTTACAAGATTTACCATTTCACCATGGTAATTAAAATATTTACTGAAGTTACTATTAATAATGTATAAAAATAAAAATTACCTATTTACATAACTTGGACCTCATGATTCCAAATATTGAATCCTTTTTATCAAATTCAAAACATATATGTTGCAGAAATTATATTAATATTAATATACGTTGTCAAAACCAAAAAGTGTGTTTTAAAGAAATAATAACATTCAAAGTATTGACAAGTGTTTATGTCTAATTAAAACGTGAAATTACTTCCAATGAAAAAATTTGGATTAAATGGTAAAAATATAATATAATTATAGTTTAAAACCAATTAAAACTATAACACAACCCTATAAATAAATAAAATGATAAGATAATTTTGACTGAGAATGAAGTATTTTTCATTGTTAAGTAAAAACGATCTTTATCATAAATATACAAAAAAAATTCCACAAGAAAATTTTTATGTCCCGCTTCTAAAGAGGATATTTATTTTGTCAAATGGAACCTATAAAAGTGAAAAAAAAATATTTAATAGTTGTAAATCATCAAATGGCGGTAAAACTACTTTATAAAAATATAAGATTGTTTATGATTAAAATTGAATTAATTCTGATTTAAAGCCTCTAAATTTGGTAGGATAAATGTAAAAAAAAATAACAAACATGTTTAGTCATGATATGCTTAAATATGTTCATTCTCTCCAATACAATGGCTAGGTGTTATCTACATTTTGAAATATTAATATTTTTATATTATTTTTCTGTATAACTAATTATTATGTGAAACCTAACATTTAAGAGAAATATGTTGTGGCGTGTTGAGTACGCTATCAGAAATAGTCTCCTTTAATATATAATTAATAACTTATTCATAACAATTAATAGAAATAAAAAACTATTATTCTATAAAAACCTGGGTCGTTAATGATTATTTTTTAGATTTAACACCTCAAAATTCAATACATGTTAGGGATCTAGTATGTACTTCAACAAAATGAATTTTTGAATGTGTCATGTACTTGAGACAGGATTTGTTCATTTTCTAGAAAAAAGGCCAAAATCTGATGTGATAAAAAATATCAAAGGAGGTGATGTTCCTAGAACATATCTCTACATTTTTAAAAATTAAAAAGAATTTGTTACATAGATATATGTATAGAAATGATTTATCTCCTACCATATTATTCCACTATATATGGAAATTATCATCATTTATATTTCATAAAATCCGGTTTTCTTAGATTTTCTGCTAAATTCTTCGGGCCTTTTTTACCATCTCCTTGACAATTTCATGACACAATATATGAAATTCGTCAACTTATTCCCAAAACATGTGCATTCAATATATTTTCTTATACATGGATTTATATGAATCCATTAAGATGATTGAGTTAAATATATTATTTTATGATAACCCAACTAGAGGAATATGTAAATATAATCCGCATCTGATGTCCATCTAGAATGACCTCAACATATATTAAATTTCATGATAGTCTGTTCATATTGGCATTAGTTTAGGGGGATAAATCATAATAATCTTCAACTAAATGTAGAGATCATATTTTAGACTAATACAAAATGTAGAGGTAAATCATAGATCTCAATAATATAAAATTGATATTTGGGTTCCATACATCCTCCAACATCTATCGTGTACAATATATCAAGTTGATTAGGGAATCAATCCTCTATAATATCAATGATGTGACCAGTATTTTTAAAAATATCCACAACAAACCATATAACATTGTTTCCTATTAATGTTTTTTATAACCATTTTTAATTTTAATGGAGATATTTTCCCATTTCATTAATGGTATGGTTAATGGTTTCATCATTACCTTCTATTTTGTTTCTCTATTCCGTCATTTTCTGAAATTATTTGAAATTTTATGTATATTCCATGATATACATATTCACATTGTCCCACAAATTGATATTTTGGAGATCCTGGTATATATTCATGCTCCCTAGGTGGGTGAATAAGTTCAATCCATGTAAATAATTCAAAATATCTTTCTTTATCTCCTTATTTGAGGGTTCACATAGCCTTGACTCAAATAGTATAACTCATTCTTCCTAAATTTTGAACTCATAGGATTTATCTTTTCCCCAATCTTCCACCTTATTTCAGAAATCCCCATCAACTCAATGTTCATCCATTATATTCTCTAGAAGGTATAGTTGTGATATATTTTGAGAAAATAAGGATGATGTTATTTTGTTTTTGATACACATGATTTCCTTTTAATTGTATAAAATGTTCAAATCCATACCAATCCTTATCATAGAAAAATAAACAATATAATTTCTTCATATACAATCTTCCATGTTATTCACCTTACCCAGATGATAATTGAATGTGAATTAAAAATCCATGATTACCTATAACCATCTTCACTAACACATATTAATATTATTTAGTGAAAATATAGACTTCTGGATATAATGTTCTAGATGAATTTCACAATTATCCCTATCGATATAATTTATTCAAATCATCAATGCGAAGGTCACTAAAGCTAACTACGGATAATTTGATGGTTTTTTTCGTCACATACACCCATATATATATAGTCATAGGCTATCACATTATCAGTTTTACTCAATAAATATCCCAATACCTTCTCCGAAGAATTATTATGTACTGCAATGTTTTCCCCATATCAGGTTAGTATGAGTATATGTTTGCGGATAAACAAATTATTTAACTCCATGATGCTTTATTTTAATTCAGCAGTCCATATGAACTTTACACCCTTCCATGTCATTCATAAATAATCTCTAACACCTAGATAGTGTAAGAAAATGTCATATCTACATTTTATATGTTGTTCTGGTCCATTCTTCAATCACATTTGTCTTGTAAGGGTCTACATATATAACTTTTCTTGTGATAACATACCCCAATATTGATACATAATTTATCTAAAAATCACATTTACTCAAATTTTCATATGATTTATCCTATCATAATGTCATTGGAAAAATATTCAAATTCTCTTCATGATCATGCTTCTTATTGTAGTATACTAAAATATCAACTCTGATGACACTAACATATTTTTTCACAGAATATATAATGACTCTATTCTTTATTTCCATGAATATTATTTGATAACTAGTGAGTCTCAAGTGTATTACTGTGAACTCATATAGTCTATACATTGTATGAAATTTGATCATGTCCATATCTTCATTTATTATCATTATTTGATAATACTATTACTGAAGGACCACCTTATTGAATTAATATTCCCCATGTTTCAAATAGAACATGTCATATATCTATGGATGAGGATACATCTTTTACCACGATATGGATTAGTTAACAATAACAAATACAGAGGCACAATTACTCATCCATATTCTAGATGAAGATGACCGATTCACCCCTTGACATTCAATTAGGAATACAAAAACCTTTTTTGGATTCTATTATAACATATTTTTCAGTCCATCCAACTCCTTTTTGGACTTTCTATAAGGTGTCTTGGATGTTGGAAGAGATCCAGGTATATGTCCAGTTGGGATATTATCCTATCAGTGAGGGCGAATACCATGAAACTCTTCCGGGAAAACATCAATATCATCCATCATAATGAGAATTTATTCAGAGAACTTTTCCTCCATTATCTCAATATTATCATGTAGATATACTTTAGAACATGTAAATAATTATAATGATTGAGAATAATAGTATAAAGTAGAGTCATTCTCCACTATTCCCTTTTAACCAATTAGAGGATTACTCAAAAAGTTAAAAATGATCTCCCCCTCCTGATATTTAATATTGTATTTATATAAGGGTAGTAAATAAATTCTAAAACTAGGAAAAATTACACTAAATTATGTATGAAAATTTTTTATATTATATTCAGTACAATAAAAATAATTGAGGAGTCGTTATATACAAAAGTTGTAATAATTTACCCTTATTATGTTCTCAATGATAAAATGACCTCCATTTATTAGGTGGTTTCTGAACAATTTTATTAAAAAATCAAAATATGAAAGAATGTACTAAACAATAAGAAAATATTATGTTCAGTATTTATGAATTAATATCCAATTTAAATGTCAACACATAATTTATGGGATCATCCTCACTAGTAGAGATAACATATTCTCATTTTTTCTCACCAGGAAATTGAGGTTGATTTAATTGATTTCTACTAATAAAAATAAGCTTATTGAATTGTATTTCATGAATCATGTAATTCTTGTAGTCGAAACAATAGACCATATGCTAGTTATCGATCATACTATTCCATTCTTCCATTAGTGGTAGTATTCATCTAACATTTTCATTGAATAGTCTTACTCCCTTCTTTCCCATGCCTAATGTATCACTATATTACCATGATATAGATTTTGGGAATCTTCACCAAAATTTTATACATCTACAATGTTTTTTTCCTCTCTAGGATTTACATATTTACTAAAATGAATTAGATTCTATTTTACATGTTTTATCTTAAAATCCATAAGACCACTAAGAGTTAATAATCTCCATATCAACAATAATTTCACAAATGAAAATTACTTCAAATCTATCATATTCGTAAATTATCAACGATATTTATAGACATGACATTAAAACACTATTGAAGCATTCCACCATATTTTTGGTTTTGTTGTCAATGTCAGAGGAATATCGTACAGTCCTTGTAAACTTTCTCTTATACATCCTCATATAATAATATCCATTTTACATCAGTCCATATAACATGACCTCTATTTTAAGATGGTGTGTTTGGGGAAAATAATTATGAGAAATATTTTCATGAATCATTATTATTCCATGTAATATATTTCCTCACTGCACATTGTATTCTGGATTAGTGTCCACCACGATTCAACTTCACCACCTAGGAGACAAATTGGAAATATGGATTTCTATTTTTCTTGGATTTGGAGGAAATATGAAATAATATAAATGGAGCTAATCCATTATTATTTTGTGAAGGGAAAATAATAACAAAAAATATGAGGAGTACTTTTTCACATAATAGACTCAACCATAACATCCCCATTTTAGGAGAACCGTGGAATTACACATTATTAAATTTCTTATTCATAACATGAGTCAATTGATCCTACACTAACATGATTTTTTCATATCCATATTCCAAAATCATAGGTATATCATTATTTAAATCAATATTTTACCTATCACGATGGATGTTAGAAAGGTTCTTCCAAATTCCCGCCACCAAATAAATAAGGGAATCAAAATTAGGAATGATAATTTTCATAAAAAAATTCTATAAAATGGAATCTATGAACATAGAAGGAATAACTTATAAATGACAGACATAACTTAAATTAGGAGGATATAGGTTTAAATATATGTTATCCATTTTAATATTCCCAATTATTTTTGTAACCTAACAATTTATTCATATCTATCATAATGGATTGTAATTAATTTTTGAATTTCTCAAATAATATCCCTATGTAGTGTCATAATAGGTGTAAAACAGTGCATATTTATCATTCCCCAACTATAGGATTATTTAATACAAAATTATCCATTTTAGAGTTATCACCAACAGTTATATCTTTACATCATCAATATCTATCTGTATTATCATGATAGGTACGTAATTATTTGGAAAACACTCTCTCTATGTATCACCAATTTTAGGATATTTTCCTACGCATAGACTTATTCATAGAATTTTTAAAAAGGTACTTTATCATATTCCCCAAAATCCAATATCCTTCTCTAATACCATGTTTGTTGAAGCAGACCTTTTATGAAAATTAGTCCATTATTTTTAACATAACTATCCAATATCAAAAACCCAAATACCTAGAGGCCTAGTTAATTTTTTGAATACTCTATAAATAAAACGTCTATATTATTCTAAGATAAAACATCATTATTTTAATGTCTATAATGAGATTATAAATCCATTTTTTCTTCAAATAAAATTAGATAAACTAGGTAATAAATAAACATATGTGTTGAGTGAAAATTCATTATAAAGGAATAATCATGGTAACAATTCATAGAGTATGTGTCCAAAAGATTGAAATTATATCATAAAATACCATACTCAATAATAATCATATGGTAATTTAACACAATGAACATGGAACTATATGATCAGGTAATCATGGAAATGTGGAAGAAATATGAGGTATGATATAAGATGAAGTCAATGATATCTTCTAAGATGACATAAAATAGTTTGCAAAGTCCCATCATGGATTATGTTTACTATATAATCACATACCTATAGTCTCATGAGACAAAAATATTATCCAATTAATTATATAAATATCTTATTACAAACATTATAAAATATAAATTATTATTTGTGACTGTAATGGAAATCAAATTTCATTAATAAACATAATAATTACCCTAAATAAGATATGAGTCACATAATTTTTCCATATTCCAAAATCAAATGATATTTCATAAACATACCAAATAGAAGAATTAATTAATTAATTTTTATCTTCCTATGATGATAAATAATCAGCATTCTCAAATTTTTTGTTCATTTAAAATAATATTCATTACAATGGTTACCAAATTGGGTATATAAATGAGCCTTCAAAATGGTGTTTTATTGAATCCGATAAAGTCATATGATGGAAGAATAAACATGTAATTTTCATTGAAAACAAGAGGAAAATAATATTTTTATATAGGAAATGTTAATTTAATTATTTATATCATGAAAGTGATGAGATAATTAAAAATTATTTCAAATAAATGTATTAAGGAAACTAAAAGTTTCCCATGTTCAGGTTTGATCATAAAGAAGGTTATAGATAAGTGAACTTAAGGAATATATAACCAAATGAAAGGAAGATAGAAATATAGGAATATATTTATGATAAATATAAACTTATTTATAATAAATTCATAACATAAAATATAGTGATAAATTCAGTTATCAAGAGAAAGTCTATAATAAAAATAAAATTGGGTGGCTCTGAGATATATCTTATGATATATCAAGAATAAATCTGAACGTGAACTTTTTGTAATTAATAATAAAATAAAAAAATTTCAATTAATTAATTAATTAAATTTAACATTTTTATTTCGATTAATAAAAATATATTACGAACATTTAAAACCATTTCAATGAGATATAATGATTAATTCTATTGTTCATATGGATTTGAATTCATGGGGACATGTTTGTTTCAGTTTTAGATATTTATTATTGTTATTATAATGTATTAATATATCATGATAAGTGAAATTAAGTTATATTAATGTACTTAAATAAATTAAAATGGTTCCAAATATTGATTTTTTTCTTACATAGGGATGATTCATTAAGTAAATATGTTAATGTTATATGGTTGGTTCATTTATATATATTTACCAACCATCACAATCTACATTCATTTTATTTAATATTGTTGAAATATATTCATTATAGAATATGAAATAATAAATAATATTCTTATTATCATATTATTTATCCATAATAATATTTTTACAAAAATCCTTGATGGTGGTGGAAAAAAAAGAGGGTGGTGTTCATAGAGGGGTGACCTAACCATACTGTGAAGGATGTTTTATTTTGAAAATCATTTTTGATAAGGGTAGAAGATAGATATTCCTCAACCACAATAATATATAAATATATTTAGATACTAATGATAATACTTTTAGATTCATGTGGAAGATATAGGGTTTTAGAAGATGTGTTATATTGAAAGTTGTCAGTCTTGAATATAAGATTTTCCTTTTCTTGTCTCTTCTTAGACTACTGCTTAAGGATCCTTGAGTTTGTCATTGGTGTTTTCAACAAAAATTTAACATGAGAGAGAGAATTGGGAAGTGATTTAGGATTACTTTATCGTTCTCTAAGGCATAATATGTGTATGGATAAGGTCACTGAGGGTTGCTATTTATATGGGAGGAGATGAGAGTTTTTTAATATTATAATCATTTATTTTTTATTTTTCTTCAAGAAAATTTATGGTGGTGAATCTAACATCTACATAGTATTAATAGTTCATCTAATTTTCATCTAATTTTTTAATAGAATCATCCACGAATCACAAATTCATGCATTTAACTTATAATGATAAAAATTTTATTTTGAAGTATTTTTATATTAAAATATTTGAACTATTTAAAAAACCAAAAACATTCCATACCATTTTCCGAAATATAGATTCCAAAAATGAAATAAATTTTTATAAAATATTTTTTTATTAAAATTTTTATTTATTTTCAAAAAAAATACGATTTTTAATATTGTGATCAATTTGTTCACACCTTGAAATACAACTTATACACGCATAAAATAATATTATAATTTTATTAATAAATAATTTTAATTACTAATCATATTTTATAAAAATAAAAAATATTTTAACTCATTATATTTGTTTTAAAAATGAAAATAAAACATTAATATTTTAAAAAATATATATACACTTATAATGTCCTATTGAAAATATTTATTTACCACTATCAAGATATAAATACATCATATTTTTATTTCATTAGATAAAAAATTTTATTTTACACTCCCATATATGAGGATGTTATTCAAAAAAATGTATTATTATTCCAAATAGTAAGGTTAATATTTTGATGGTCATATTTCGATTTCAACTATCTGACTAGTATTCCAATGATAATATTTGTTATGGTCATATGGGTTCCCTACATCAAATCAATGCCTCATATTTCATTCATTATCCTTTTAATTTTATTTTCTATCAAGGTTATATATATATATATATATTAGTTTTTAGAATGAATATAGCATTAAAAATATTCCTATTCTTTTCTATAGTGTCGAATAATAGGGCATTGATTCTGGTGTATCGAGCAGACCAAAATTTTCAAAATTTGGATATCTTATTTTTTATTGTGATCCCATTTTAAAAGATTAATTATTAATTCCATATTCATTCTAAAATATTGACTTTAAAATTAATTTAATGAAATATTTTTGGTTATAAAATGTAGTTCATGTTCTTTATATATTAATACATTACTAAAGGTGATACAATTATATAATCAGATGGGAAATTCAACAGATAAAATATAGGATCATTACATTATGGAATATTGATCATAAAATAAAATTTCATATTCTAAAATTACTATAGTAAATATTATAGTTTCATTCCCCAATTTGGACTCATTATAACAAATCGATATTCCATAATAACAAATTATGGATAAATTATTATTTTATTTATGGATACATTCATATCTCTACCTAATAACATTTTTTATAAATTTAATAAAAATGAATTTTCCTCCCCCATAACCAATAAAATACCATGGAATGATATTATTGGTATTTCAATATCTTTTCCATTATATTTTGAGCCTTTATGTATGTTTTATCATAATATTTGTATTCTAGGTAAGTCATTACATCTTAATTTATATTTGGAAATATTAAACTGTGTGTGTTTTAATTATTTTGATGCATTTTTCATGAATCTCATTTATTTTATCTTATATTTTATTTTTGGATGAGTTATCATATACATGATTATTAAATTTAGTTTCTTGAGTATCTTCATAAATCATCATACCATTACAAAATAAATAATCTTGATTCCCATAGATTCTAAATGGTTTTATAATTTTATTTATCAACAAAAGTCATTTTTATTTAAGGATATATATTTATGCACATATATATATATATTCAAAAACATAAATAAAAAAATGATATAATAGAGAATATTTATTATTGAATTGAAATAATATGAAATATATTTAATATATATATATATATATTGATTCATTTTTTCCATATATAATGTTTATTGTTGACCATTTTCTTTAATGATTCTATAAGAATTTGTTAAATTATCTATACATTCAAATGTTATTGAAAAACAAAACCACAAGATCACTAATTTATTATAACCCTAAATCAATTATATACTAAAATTAGGATTTAATGTTAAATTAAATATTATTTTCATGATTGAGGAATAATACTTATTAAAACCATTCTGAATGAGAATATTTAGTCACATATCATATTCGATTATAATTTATATGTTTATTGAAAATTTTATAAATATTTATTCACCATGTGAATATTAAATTACAAGAACATATAGTATTTATTTATCACTTGTTATTATCAACATGATAGTATATTAAATTTAGTTTGACAAATAAATACTTTAATTATATAAATTAATATTGAATGCATATTTATTCAAAAGATGATGAATATAATATTTATGGAAATACATAAAATTATTAAAAATTTGAGTGAAGATTATATTTATTTATTTTCAGACTGAATAATATATAATATTCTATTTAATGGTAAATTTTTAAAAAGGACTTGTGGATTTCATGGTCTAGATGGAATGATATATTTAATATCATTACATTAATATGGATTTATTTATTTTGATATTTATATTATCAGTGGGTATCGCACATTCCATGTAAATAATAATAATTACATTCCTATTATTTTACATGTGTTTATTTAATGATTAATTTTTTAGTTAAGGTCTTATTATCAATTTATAATTCATAACCATGATATATAAATAACAATATATATTATTTATTATGTTTAGTTACATGATACCTCATTGTGTATAAGAAATATACCTTAGATAATTATATCAATGAAGAAAAATACTAGATATTCTTTGAATATTGAAATAATTCCACAACCACTACCCTCCCCAGAAATACAAAATATATTAATAGGAGAATCCTTCAACATTGAAAGGATTTGGGAGGTGATAAATAAGATTGATACATGACAATTTGTTCAAACAAACAAAAACTGGGAGTTATATTAGTGATGTTTTGAGGTTATTTGAGAAAATTTGGATCATCGCTAGAGGGAATCGATATTATATCATCATAGTAAAATTATGATATATCTTTTAGGGTGTCAATATTATCTACATCTTCAATGATGTAATAATTTTGAGACTGATAGTATTTTTATTACCAAATTTTTTATAAGCATAATGTTATAATATCGTCTCTAATGTGTCATTATTACTTCATCATGTTTCGTCAAAAATATTTATGGGTCATGAGAGATATTTTAAATTTTATTAAAAATAATTCTTTAGAATTGGTGAAAACCCATTATTATGCATGGGCCTGACAGACATCCATTATTTCCCAAAACATTAAAGTGGTGTAAAATCAGTCATATGTAAATTTATAATTATTTTTTCCTTATTGATGATTATAAACATTCCATATCATGGTTTTCATTTCAATATATCCCTATTAATCCATTTATTTATAGATAATTGTTTATTCATACTCATATGACCAATAGAAGGATAAAAAGAGCTAAAGAACCCCTGAATATACCTATTGGAGGTGATAGGGTTTTTGCATGATAACATGGAACTAAACACTGTGTAGTTAGAGTTCATAAATTGTATCTAAGTTCATTTCATCAAGAAAATAATTATTCTAAATCTAACATTTCTTTTTTGGAACACCTCACATGGTTCAATTATATACTATGTGTTGATGGATCTATCATAGTGAAGAGCTTTTCAGGCTACATGATATGTCGCTAGTGTACATGTCATGTTGTCTATGTGGATTCACCCAGAACATTGTGGAATATACATGGTAAATTAGGAATCATCTATTTATTACTTATCACATGGGATTCACAACTATAAAATAAAATGGAAAAATGTTATGTTGCTAGCATAAATGTAATTTATTTTATTAATATCTATTGAAAAATACATTTCAGGTCCCTATATATGTATGGAATGTTGGTTGTGAGTAGAGTACTTTGTATCTAGATCTCTAGTATATGTCATGTGTCTTATATCATTTTATATGGAATCTAAACCATCATCGTGAATATATCCATGAATTAAATATATTTAAATAAAATAAATTTCATAGTTAATCAAAACTATATTTTATATTGATGATATAGATGTAGTGTGATAGTGTTTAATAAATATTATATTATCAATTAATTTCCATATAATATTTAGAACAACAAACAATATATAGTTTTTATCTACATTAGATACATTGTGATCAAGAATAATAGTAATCACCAAATATTTTAACATGTGTTCACATGTTGTAAATTCTAATATGAAAACTATGATTGTCATATAAAACTAAACACATTTTAATTATATGATATATCATGTGTGCTACATGTCTTGTATGTGAATAATACATGACAGTAACATCTCTAGTGGTTTATATGGGTACATTCCGTGTTTCATCAAACTAAACATCATATACAAAATTAATTTTTAATAAAAAATTTAAAGTATTTTATTTTATTTAAATTATAGAAGGATGAAATATAATATAATATCCAAGAATCATTATATTAATAATATAGAAAAATGATTATTTAATTTTTAAATTTAAATTTTTTAATTTTATCATTGAAGAGAATTTTTTTAAAAATCAGTTATTAAAAAAAATTCTAATAATAAATGTATGTAATGTTTTTGGATGTTTGTAACTGATCGAGATATTATCTGAACTATGTATTTAGGTTTGCTTTAATTAAATATTTTATAATTGGGTTTTAATGTGAATGAATATTCGTTAATAAATTAAATTAATGGATTATGCTTCAAGCCTCCCACATTTATTTTATATAACATGTGAGCCCATGCCTTCTTTTATGTATCCCATATCCCTATTTCCCCTTACCTATGATTGTGTAATGAGTATATAAAACATGGATCTCCATATAGAAGTGTTTCTTCTAACCTTGATCTAAGGTGAAACCAATAATAAATATCCATAGGATAATGGAGGAATGGTAAAAACACAATCAAATATTTTCTTATTTGGATATTTCTCCAACAGTCATAGGCTAATTTAGAATCTTTTATACAAGCCAACCATAAAAAATATCATGATCATGTCAAATTAAATATTTTATTTATATCCCATTCATGGTTAATTTAATGGAAGCTTCATTGAAATCATGTAATCTAATTAATTATTAATCCAATATGAAATAATTAAAATTAATTGATTATGAATTAAAATATTTTATTGGGATACGGTTAGTTAATAGTCTGATATCATTATAATAATAAAAATTAATGATATGTTAAAATATTTATATTTATTCTTGTATAAAAAATCCTATAATTAAATATTATTTTATAAAATCATTCTACTACATTATTATGAATTAAACCATAGTTTTGATTACTTGTATGTCTTTATTTAGGGTTTAATAAATTAACAATTTGTTCTAAAATATGTTTTTTGGTGACATAACTATATAGTATCAATTTTTATATACATCCCTAACCCGAATAACTTAGTTTGGGAAAGTCTTCCACATGATCTAATGCATGTCTAATCATATGAAATTAGTATTATACTAGTGTATAGGTCCTGAAATGTGCTATGGGATGAATATAACATTAGTAAAAAATCAAATTTCTTTTGATAGAGTGTCATGATGAAATAAGTAATATCAAAGACCACATAACAAAAACTGACTAGAAATAAAATATTATATCAATATATAATATATGGAGTCATAAATTATAATCCATAAGATCCCCATGTGTGGTAGATATATACCATGAATAAATAAAAAATAATTAAATAAGAACTGTGATAATAATTTTGAGTCCATCACAGCATTGCCTCCATCACCCATGAACCTCTTCCTCAGCTTCTCCACACATTTTTATTTCCCTTCATTGGATTATGGAAAACAAATTAAACAGACCCATGAGGTTGAATATAAATTTTTTTTGTATATTCTGAATAGGGAACTACCAATTAATCCCTAACATAAGTGAAATCGTACATACAACTAGATTCCATGTAAAACCAGTAAAGGTGTAAAGAAACAATCATGTGTTGAGTAATCATATACCATCCAATATATCAAGAACTCTTACTCAACCAACATCTACTCTATATAAAATGTGAAGCCACAAATAGTCATTTGATGAATAAGTCATACCATGTGATTCATACATCAGCTTGAATGATTTAGCTAAAATCCAGGTGTCCATGTTCTATATTATAGAGAAATTACAAGTACACCTTTAATGGAAGGACACGGTGTCTATATATAAACCCAATTTACACCTCTAGGGATTGAAAAACTACCATATTTTAGACTAGTATAATTCCTTGCTGCAGAACACCTTCACACATGTCGAACCAATATCCAGTTCTTTGTAAAGGAAAATTACGAAAAATCAACTCAAAAGGAGGAACCCACTAACTGCAATGGTGGAATGCCTCTTATAAGGGACCTAGAAGTCATGCTATAATGATCAAGAACCTTTAAACCAACAATAGGGAATATATACATTCATCTAAATAGAAGACATAAATATCATGTAAAAAATTGTGTCACATAATGTAATGTTCCATAGGCACACTCACACCCACGTACAAAATATATCAATCAAGGGTCATGTGGGTCGCACATACACCGACATGCATATCGTATCAAGAAATGGTATTATGGAAATTATACAGACTCACATGTATATCATTAGAGGCAAGGGTTTCATGGGATACACACAAACCCAATTACATATCACATGATTCAATTTCATACAAAGGACCTAAATTGTTTGGAATTCCTAAATCATATGTATTGATGAATAATAATATGAATTCCTACCTAGATCAATCCCTGATACAAACGATCCCTATAACTATCCCCAAATAATCACATGACTATTATAGATTCATGATCTAAAAAAGAATAATGGGATAAGGGGTTGAATTTATGTTGGATTACCCAATGAGAACCACCATTAACAACGATTCAAGATCTAATAAATATATAGATAAAACAATCCTCTATATATCTAGGATATGATCCTCGATCCATGGTTTTTTCACTCTTCAATTTTAATTCATATCGTGATAATAGGTATAGAGGTATGAAGGGGTAAAAAATCAAAAGTGAAAAATATGATCCAAGGGTGATTACTCATTATTTTTAAAGATGAATTACCAGAGGCCTTAATATAGAATAGTAAACTCCCAAAACACCATTAGTGCCACCAGTAAATTCACAATCCAGTTTTCAAGGAGATTTAACATGGACATCATGCCCCAAAAAATCCACACAGAACATCCGTCATGGATTCCACTATGAGTTAATGCCAAAACTCATAGTTTTCAACCCCCATCATGATTCAAACTATGTCATGGTGATCTCAATTATTCTTGTTTAAAAAGGTGGGTCTAACTAGGTTCCATACCGAGCCTTACATCCTCTAAATTAGTTCTAAATTCATTTTCCAAACCATGGTCTTATTGTCACAACCCCATGTAAAAACACTATTTAAAATTACGAGGAAAGTTATTTCCCTTTTTTTTCAATTTCAATACTGAACAACAAAACCCATAACCGACCTCTATGTTGAATCCATTAAGACAGATAAAAATAGCTAGAAGATCAAGTAACACTATTGCAGAATGATCCTAAAACAAGGAAAAATCTATTTTCTATCTTCCAGAACATGTCTAAACACCATAATTTGCACCCATGAACCCCTCTAGGACTTATCAAAAGATGAAAAAAATTAAACAACATACATCAAAACTAAATCAAATAGTTACATGAAATTTGTGGTCATTAAAAATATACCCCTTTGAGGTATTTCAATTCTTTACATGGTCTTTAGAGGTCATGGTTGAACAACTAAGTCCATTGAGTCTGAAAATATGATCCTCATTACCAAGTCACCTTCTAGTTGTTCTTGTGCTACCATATAAAATAAAACAAGGGCATGGTATTATATCAAAAATAATTCCCTATCTATTATATTGTATTAATGTGAAGTTACATGAATGGTGCATTGTGATCCAACTCAAGATTCTCATTGTCAATCACAAGTTTAGGGTCTGGTTCATATTTCCAATGATGATACATATAGGGACATTATTCATACCATGGTATCATAGTGAATGATCTAATCATTTTTCAGTTTCTTGATGTAATATATGATTTATAATGGAAATTCCTACCAAAGTAAAAAAATTTAACTATTTCTATAATGATAGATTCTCCAACCAAGATGAAACCCATTCGAAAACTCAATCGCCTATATAAACCTTTAAGGATCATCGCCTCATTTTATTATACATAAATTGTTTTCTTTGAGCACTCACCAAATTATTTTGAATCAAATTCACCTAAATTGTGTTCTCTAGAACTATGTTTGAACAATGTATTGATGACTAACCCTTCTCAAGATGAAATATTGATAAATGAAATGTTCAACCATAGAGAGCCCCAAATAGCACCCTTCGGACCGAAGGGAAAAAATATAGTTATAAGAACAATTTCCCAATTCAAAATTATCATAATTAGATCCACTAAAATTCAAAACACATTCTTTAAACATGTCCTCTAAAATTTTAATCTTCTATTCCGAATATCCTTAAATTTGTGGAAGATATTCCTTAATTTTTTTAACCAATTCCCCATTGAATTCTATAATACTTTTAAAAACACATTAAATGAGCATCACAATTAGATACCTAGCTCACGGGAACTCTATAAAATGATATAATCTCTTGGAAATAGATATTTCAAAAATCATTAACTAAATCAGTCTCTTGGATTGGTAAGAAATGTTCCACCTTTTCCAAACTGTCAACTACAACCCAAATATCATCTCGGCCACTCCGGGTCCTATGTAACCCTGTAACAAGACAAATTGTAACATTATCCCACCTCTAATAATTTACAAGAAGTAGATTATTAAATCAAAATGGTCATTGATTCTTGGACTTAATGCTTTAAAGGGTAATAAATTAGGAGAAAAACCCACTTATTTCATTCATCATACTCAAAAAATAGAATAATCACTTTGTATCATATTAGGTCATAGTTGATCTTTGGAGCACAGATAATTATGACGAATGATAGTAACTCATAATATATTCCATCATATGAGTGGGGACTACTATCGTAATGTCTATATAGATCATATTATATTTATCCAATAACTATAATGAAACATGTATGTTTTCTTAGGACATTTCTTACATCCATATAAATTTAGGATCATACATTTTATTAGATTTTTCCAGATCAATTAATGTAGAATTGATGGATCATGGAGAAAAATTCATCACCCCATTATTTTTGGAGGCACCCGTTACACAACCATCTAACAATTGATAAGCATATACTCTTATTTTTATGATTTCTCCCCAAGTTCCATTATATTCCAACATATCTAATTATGTTGTGGCCTATATAAATGAAAAATAACTATCTTAAAAAGATAATTTTTATAACAATTCAATTCATGATCCACATAATATAATTCTAGGTTCCACTCATTTGGTCATACATGGAGAGACTCGTATGAAACTACTTGATTTATCTACCTCAAAAAAGCTCCCAATATAGCCCCTAAACAACCATATAAAATAGAAAATAATTCCCAAGTTAATGAAATATTAAAATTAGATAAACATTCATCGTTCACTTAAGATATATAAAACCCACTTCACATTGGTTTGTCAGTTTTAAATTTACTCCCTTTCACAGGCCTAATGAAATGTGCTTTTATGTATGGGGGAAGTCACGAACTAACCACATGTTGTGTCCATGGAATCAATGTAAAATCTAAATCTTAAATATGTTCCATGGTAATACCTCATACATATCTATAAATACCTTTTCCATGTGAACATAGATTCCAACCCTAGAAATCACATACTCTATTAAATTTACATCAACAATTCAAAATCGACATTATGAAATCAGTTCATAATAACTATGCACATAATTTATTCTAAACACATACTCAAGATTTCTAGAATTAAACATTAGTGTTTGAAAAAAATAAAAGCATCGTCAATAAATAAAATTAAAAAGGAGTCCATGTTTGGTTTGTATTTGTTATTTATGAGAATCATGAACACTTATTTTTCATTCGTTGACCCAAAGTGGATCATTATATAATCATAAATCCAATATCTAATCCTAAAAACAAGTTTTTACATGTATTATTATTTTAAAGAGGCTAGAGGAAGCCGAAATACATACAAATAATCCAGAAAAACTAGGACCCCCTCAACTAATCAATTAAAAGGTCATTCATTGGAAACAAATACTTGTTCTTAAATGGGAACTAATTTATATTCCAATAAAACTTTAATAATTTTTTTCTACCATAGTACTTCTCAAAAAACAAAAATAGAGAACCCTTATGAGAAAATATGGATTAAATAATGAAATTTTCCATTAAATCCTCATATTGAACCTTTAGTTCATTCTACTCAACTATTTTATAGTGTAAAGAGGAATTGATATACGATTAACAATTTATATGTGTTGAATATAAAATTTAATCCCCTACCAAGAGTATTTACTTACAATTAATCTCGAAAAAATTCATTATCATGATTCTCTAGGGGAGGAAAAGAGGATTATACTCTTTCCTTATTCATTCCAAGAACCATACTCACCACATGTGCTATAATGGATCTAACAATCAAAGGTATAGTCTCTCACTACCTACCACTAAATACTAATCTCTGTTGGATCGAATATGTAGATGTATATGTATATTAGATGGAACAATACAAGAGGGGGGTGAATTGAAGGTTCAAAAACATTGAGTTTAAACACATAGAGATTAGTTCAAAAGATCATAAACTAATACAATTCAAACAACCATAAATGTATTAAATATAAAGGTATGAAGTAATGTAATACTATTAGAAAAGTAAAGTAATTCTATTCCAGATGAATACAATAATCAGAGTAATACAAGTGTGAGTGATTCTACCATAAAGCATATAGTATCTATTAATACAATATGTAATAGAATAATTGTAATTGAAACTATTAAAATTGAATGTATAAAGAAGAAAGGAAACAATAAAAATTCCTTTATAATACAAATAGCAGTGGTAATATAAAAGTATTACAATTCTTTTGACCCAAAGAGAAGGGTTATCCTTTCACCTAGGATAAGAGGTCTGTCTTACCACTTCTTTGGTAAGCCCTCGATACGATGATCGGTTCGTCTGTCTGCCTATCCCCAGCATCCCTCGATACGATGATCGGAACGTCTATATTCCTATCCTCGGCATCCATCAATACAATGATCGGAACATATGTCTTCCTATCACCGGTAGCCCTCTATTTTATAGTTAATCGGCACCTCTGTATTTCAATTACATGAAATCCCTCGATACGATGATCAGACGCACAAAGCACAAACCATGAGAGAAGTCATATCATCTCTCTCTAGAACTTGATAGAAGAAAATTATCACAGTTATATCACCTTCGTTCTTTCTCAGCTTCAAATGACCTCCAATTTATAGGCCTTAGGTTCCAACAGTCACATTTCCTCCAACGGTCATATTTCTCTGAATAACTCGGAGGGACTTGGACACCGGGCATTATAACGGTTACATTGAAACAGAAAGCATGATATCGTTTTGATTAGATTGTAACTAACTCAACAACATCATATTGGTTAAAAAAAAGACATATGAAGATGATAAGAAAGAGTATGATTAATATGAAACATGTGTTTTTTCGATAAGTACCAAAACAAGCAAGTACTGAATGTAAGAGTATTATAATTATTACTAAATGTAATGTATTGATATGATACAAAGTAAGATACACAAAAGTGAGTACGATTGATAGAGTTAGTACGAAGCAATCGACAGAGTAAGTACGATACGATTGACAGAGTCAGTACGATATGATTGACAGAGTCAGTACGATATGATTGACAGAGTCAGTATGATACGATTGAGAGAGTCAGTACGATAGGATTGATAGAGTCAGTACGATATGATTGACAGAGTGAGTATGATACTAGATAAAAGTCATTTGTGATTTCCAAAACATGATATATAAGTCAAAGGAAAACGTTTGACTCAACAATATCCCCCTTTTTGGAAAGCACAACACACAATGTAAAGACAACAAGAAATACTTATCACCCCTGAGTTATTGGAAACTCTTCTGATATTAATTTGAATACAACTAACTCCCCATTAAGTGTATACTTCCTTAAGGATTGTATTCACAAATTTTCATTGATTTAGAAGTGTTTGTTCAAAACATTCTCTCTTTTTAAAACATTCTCCCCCTTTATAAAACATTATCCCCCTTTGTGAAACCTTCTCCCTCTTTGTGATTTCCAAAAATAATGGGGTAACCTTGAGTTTCCTGAAAGGGTTAGAGGAAATAATTGCATGAAAAAATAATGTTTAACATAAAAGTCATTACAAAACAAAAACAGGTTCCATTAGAAATGAAAAACAAAAACAACAGTCATTTGTTTTCTCTTTCCTTTTCCTTCTTTATCACCGCATGAAGAATAGCTTTCATCATTTTTATTTCTTTCTTGTCTTCAGAAATTAAATCTCCCTGAGATTTGAGAATCTCTTGTTGGTTGGTAACAAGCTGATCTTGATTCTTGATAGTCTCCTCATGGACACTTATTACTTCCTCAAGGGTATCAATTTTGTCTTGCAGATTGTTGTTATCTCTGGATAATGCAGTATTTTGTTTCTTCAACAAATAAATTTCATATTTGAAAGATTAAACCATTGAGAATTCCTACTGAAAAGCATTCATTCTCTCTTGAAACTCTTTCACTTAAGGAATTTCTGCTCCATGAGTTACCTGATTTATCCTTTCAACAGTTTCTTTGCCAAGCTTGTTAAAGGCAATAGAAAGATCATTTGAAAACCTCCTTATATCTTCAATTTCTGTCTCATGGTAATTCACCGAGATTTCTATTTTGTATGACCACTTGGTCATCCTGTTGTAAGCCTTCTTATGAGCAGCCGAATTTTCAAATAGAACTTTCAAATCGGCTTCAACTGACAAATCCTTCATTCTCAATTCCCTTATAGAACCAAACTTCTTTTTCTGATTGTCAGTAATATAATCAATTTTCCCTTCCATCCTGGGAAAGTAGGGAATAGTCTTTTAAAACCTCCTTAAAACATGAACAATGTAATCACTTAACTTGAGAGAAATTGATTGTTCTTAATCAGTGTCTTCATCGTACGAAAGCATTTCATTTTATCGGCTTGAGTCAACAACTGGCAGTTTCAATTTCTATTTTTCTTTCTTCCTTCTTTCTTCTTCTAATTTTTCACTGATGACAATAAATTTTTCAGTATGAGAGGATTGATCACCTTGCGTTTCTTGATAGGGTGTTTTTTCTGGTGTTTCAGAACTTTCAATAGGTGCTTGATAGGCATGAGGAACTTGTTGAATACCTTCACTCTGCTTTTGAACCGATTGTTCCCTACACTTTTTCAAACTCTGAAGGAATTCTAAAAGAAAATATCCTTCCGCTTCTTCAGCTTCTTCTATTTCATGCAACATTTTCTTTCCTTTTTCTTTATCAGGAAGACTTTGTACGATGGGCTCTTGATGCACATCATCTGTTAGTTGAGAACTTGCATCCTCAAACATTTTCAAGACTTTAGAGACATCAAAGACTTGAGCCTTTCTTCTCAAAACAGACATCTTTTTCTTTTCTCCTTGAAGGTTTTCCTCTACCCTTATTCTTTTTGTAAAAGATTCAGCTGGGTCAAGACTGAACATTGGATCACCTTCCTTTCTCTGTTCTCTTTCTTTTCTCTACTTGGCCACAACCTCCTTGCTGTACTTTGGTTTCTTCATTGTCTTTGAACTTGTTTGGGGATCTGACTTTTGAGGAACACCAATAGAAGGATTGTCTTTGGCTGGCATAGGTGCCGATTGATTCTGAGATAATTGTGCTTCTAAATCTGTTATAAAAAGTATTGAATTTGGATCAAAACAAACATTAAAATTCTTCAAAGTAAATTTTATAATCCAGGAGGGCTTCAAATCTATCAGATTTCCTTTCAAAAAAATATTACAAAACTTCATACTCTCGATAATGAATTTTGTAAGAACAGATGGATACATAATCATTTCGGAATTAATTCCTCCTGTCTTGACATTCCCGATAGTTTCTAAAATATATCCCATTAGATTTACTTTTCTCATATTTAAAAGATAGTCAAGAATGGAAACATCAGATACCTTTAGTGTTTCTCTATCTCTTTTCATTGGGATAAGAAATCCTTGCATCCAAAGAGTCACAAACCTATTGTCTGGAGAAAGATGAGCCACTTTTCTCTTCTCTTCATTTATAATAACAAAGACTTCTCGGCACTTTCTCTATTAAATGTACTGACCTACTCTGGTAGTTTATGAGATGGACAGAAAGAATCACCTTCTATTGGGACATTCATAAAATGAGCCGCTTGTTTCACAGACATAGACAACATTCTATCGTACACATAAAAATTGATAGTCATGTCTTTGTCGAAAGATGCAGTTTTATAGAACTGACTTACTTTATTAAAGAGAACCAGATCGTGATAAATAGGTCTTTCGAAACATAAATTCTCCCATACTTGAAACAAAATGTTTCTTATGATTGTAGAAATGTATGAATCAGAAAATGTCCCGAGAAACTACCCTTTCTCTGAAAAATTATTTCTCTCTCAAAGTCTTTGAAGACATTTCGACGGGAGTATTAGCAGAGAACTGAGACATATAGGTGAAGCTGCTTGAAAGATCGTACTATGCCTTAAATTGTTGGAGCAGAGCTTCGCCAAAAAATCTAAAAAAACAATGTGGGTTTGCGGAGTGGGTGATATTTATAGGCGGAAAAAGGGTGAATGTTGATCTTCTATGGTTGAGATTAGAAGAAATAAGATCAACAGATAGGATTAAAAAAATGAATAAAGTATGTACCTGCCATAGATCGTAAGGTAATTGTTGGTTTTAGATAGTATTAAATAAAAACACAAGCGTATGATGTAAAAGAATACTATCAATTGTCATAATGATGGAAAACAAAGTCATTACCATTAACTGTCGAGACGATGGAAAACAATCTTGTTACCATGAACTGACAGGCCAATGGAAAAAAAAGTAGTTACCATTAACTGACAAGATGATGGAAAACAATCTTGTTGCCATGATCAATCGATACGATGTAAAGGAATTTGATTACCGTGATCAGTTGATATGATGGAAAAGAAATTCATTTTCATGATCGGTTGATACGATGGAATAGAAATTCATTACCATGATCAGTTGATATGATTTAAAAGAAATTCATTACCATGATCGGTTGATACAATGGAAAAAAATTCATTACCATGATCGGTTGATATGATGGAAAAGAAATTTATTACCACGATCAGTTGATATGATAGGAAGATAGGTAAATAATAAAATAAAACTGTCAATACGATAAATAGAAAAAAAGTGATATGAGAAAATTTTCAATACGATAAACAGAAAAGTAAATGATACGATAAAACTATCAATATGATAAATAGAAAAGTAAAAAACACATACCAGGAGAGTAAATAATTAATGATTATAATATAAAAATAAACATAGTATGAAATTTTCTCCCCCTTTCTATGAGGAGTTTTGTTTAATGTAAGGAGAAATATAAAAACAAGAAATAGATGTGAATGAATATTTTAATGTAATCATTCCTAGCTTCTGTTTTATAAACTCAAATCTATCGGAAGGTAATGGTTTTGTGAAAATTTCAGCAAGTTGTTCTTGTGATCTGATGAATTGTAAAATGATAACTTCCTTTTGTGTGTGATCCCTAAGAAAGTGATGCCTAACAACTATGTGTTTTTCACTAGAGTGATGTGTTGAGTTCTTACTAAGAGCTATGGTACTAGTATTATCACATAGAATTTGGGTTTTGGATAAACTCAAACCATATTTAGTGAGTGTGTGTTGCATCCACAACACTTGAGCACAACAACATCTAGCTGCTACATATTCAGCTTCATCAAGGGAAAGTGCTACCGAGTGTTGTTTCTTGATGGACCAAGAAACCAGAGAATCTCCTAAGAAATGAAATGTTCTAGATGTACATTTTCTATCCATTCTACAACCACCAAAGTTAGTATCTAAATTTGTTTTTAAAACAAAATCATTTCCATAAGAGTAAAAAAGTCCTAAATCCATAGTGCCTTTCAAATACCGAAAGATTCTATTTACGAATTTTAAATGAGACTCTTTTGTCTTAGATTGATATCTTGCACATAAGCATACAGAAAACACTAAGTCTAGTTGACTAGGTATCAAGTATAGAAAACTTCCTATCATACCTCTAAAGATTGTTTGATCTACGGGTTTCCGAGTTTCATCAAGATCAAGTGTATTTGAGGTAAAAATTTGAGTACTAATACTTTTAGTTTTGTCATATCCATAACTTTTGAGTAAGTATTTAATATAATTATGTTAAGATATATATTTACCTTATAGTTTTTGAGAAATTTGAAAACCTAAAAAGAATGTTAACTCACCCATCATACTCATTTCAAACTCATATTTCATTAAATTAGCAAAAGAATCAGTTAATGATTTCTGAGTTAATCCAAATATGTTGTCATCAATATAAATTTGAACAATTAAAACATTTCTATTTTCCATTTTTATAAAAAGGGTTGGATCTGATGTACCTTTTGTATAATTTTTTTGTAAAAAAATCATATAAGTCTATCATACCATGCTTTAGGGGCTTGATTAAGACCATATAGGGATTTAGTATGTTTAAAAACAAGATTTGGATGTTTTGGGTCTAGAAAACCAGGAGGTTGTTCAATAAAAACATATTATTGAACAAAAATATTTAGAAAAGTGCATTTAACATCCATTTGAAATAGTTTGATGTTAAAGTATGCTGCAAAGGATAATTGATTTCGAATTGATTAATTCTAGCTACTGCAGCATATGATTCTTCATAGTCTATTCCTTTTTGTTGATTATAGCCCTTAGAAAAAAGTCTTGCTTTATTTCGAACAATGATTCCATTTTCATCGCATTTGTTTCTGAAAACCCATTTTACTCCAATTGTAGTTGTTTCTTTAGGTCTTTCAACTAAATTCCAAACTTTATTCCGCTCGAATTCAGTTAGTTGATATTTCATTTCTTTGATCCAATCTTCATCACCTAAGGCCTCACTTGGACTTTTAGGTTCAAATTGGGAAAGAAAAGAAAGATGTTCTATTTCATTTCTTACGTAATTTCCGGTCCTTATAGTTTGATTTACATCACCAATGATATTATCAATAGGATGATTCCTAAGAAACAATTGATTTAGATTTTTTAAAACCTATTCATCAACATATGGTAGGAAATATTCTATGGTAAATTTTTCAGAAGTATCTTCTTGACCATTTTCCCTATCAGAAGGAGCATCTAACAAAGGTTGATAATCAGTTTTTGAAAACACATCTAAGGATGTAGGTTTGGATGATTTAAAAACAAAAGGATCAGATTCATCAAATTTTATATGTACTGTTTCCTCAACAGTACACGTGTTTTTATTGAAAACTCTATAAGCCTTAGAAGTTGTGGAGTAACCTAGAAAGATTATTTCATCAGATTTTGGTGTGAATTTGTGTAGATTATCTTTTGTATTCAGAATAAATACTTTTCACCCAATAACATTGAAGTATGAAACTTTAGGTTTTTGGCCATCCCATAACTCATAAGGTTTTTTATTAAGAAAAGGTCTGGTTAAAACATGATTTATAGTATAACAAGCAGTACTAACAGCTTCATCCCAGAAGTTCTTATCAATTGAGTATTCACTCAACATGGTTCTAGTAATTTCCTGAAGAATATGATTTCTTCTTTCAATAACACCATTTTGTTGAGGAGTTCTTGGAGCTGATAAATTGTGAGTAATACCTTTCTTACTACAAAAAGTTTCAAATTCAAAATTTTGGCCTTTAGTACCATGATCACTATCACTATGAATAGTTTTCAATGGAAGGTTTTTCTCAATTTTAACGTGGTCTCTAAAAGTTTTGAAATAGGAAACGGCTTCATATTTATTTGTTAGAAAATAGACCCATGTGAATATAGTAATGTCATCAACTAAAACAAATACATAGTATTTTCCTCCAATGATTCCAGTTTGCGAAGGACTAAAAATATCCATCTACACTAGCTTAAATGCATTAAAAGTTGAAAATTCATTAATTGATTTATAGCTAGTTTTATGTTGCTTGCCAAATTGACAAGGATCACAGACTTTTGAAGAATCATATCTAAGATCTGGTAGTCCCTTTACAAGTTGTTTCTTAGAGAATTTACAAAGGTTTCTTAGATTGCAGTGTCCTAGTCTTCTATTCCATAGCCATGAATGGTCTTCTATTTCACATAAAGAGGGTAAATTTTGGCTTCTATGGTCTTCTAAGATAATAATGTATACATTATCTTGCCTATGGGCATATAGAATGAACTCATCCTTGGAATTGTAAACTATATACTTATCATTTCTAAAATTCACAAGGTAACCTTCATCAAATAATTGACTTATGCTGATGAGATTGTGCCTAATACCTTTAACAAAAAAACGTTTGAGATAATAACTTTTCCAAAAAAACAATATTTCCTATAAAACAATCTTTCCATGAGCATTATATCCGAAGGTAAGCTTTCGTCCTTTTGTTTTGATAATCTTTTCAAAGAAATCATTGTTTCTGGTCATGTGTCGAGAACAACCACTATCCATATAGCAAATATTTTTGTTGGTATACTTCTCATTTTCCTGAAAAACAAACAATTAGTTTTCTGAAATCCAAACATGTTTGGATCCAGATGGGTTAGATAAGAGAATTTTAGGAATCTTCATTTCTTTTACAAAATGAACTTTATGAAATCATAAAGATTGAGTTTTATTAATAGAACACTCTCTTTTACAGTGTCCACCACATTAACACTTAGAACAAAAAGGTGTTTTTTGTGGAAAAAATAGTTATTACTAAAATCTGGTTTGGAATAAGTATAACCAAGTCCAGAATGATTCCGTAAAGTTCTAATTTGAGAATACATCTTGTCAAAGTTTTCCTTGACATGAGTAAAGTTTGACAAACATTTCTTTAAAGAGAAAATTTCTGACTTTAGTTTTAAGACTATGATTTTATCTTCCAAAGAATTTTATTTTAAATTAGAGTTAGGCTCTAAATCATTTTTCTTAGAAGTCACATTTTATGGGTCCTTAGAATGTTTATCCTTATCAGATTTGACTTTCTCAAGTGTTTTTAAAATACTTTAAAAATCAGAAGTTTTCATATCAAGATCTTTAGAAAGATCTGATACTTCTTTATTTAAAACTGAAATTCTAGAAATTTCAATATCAAGCTTTTTCTTAAGTTTAGAATTTTCATTTTCAAGTAATTTAAAAAATATAGATACTTCTTCAAAAGAAGGTAGTGTATCATCTTCTAATGAATAAGAATCACCATTTGAAGATTCATAATATTTATTATCAATATAATTTGCATTTAAAGAGACATTTGTAATAGCTTCAGCATTATGTACCTTGTCCATAAGACAATGATCCTCAAATGGTAGTCTAGCTATAAGTCCAATATTTCTCTGTACTGAGGACTCATATTCTGAAGAATTGTTTGTAGAATCACTACCACTTTCACTCCAAGTATCATTTTCCATCAAGAAATTCTTTGGCTTATAATACTTTTTCTTATTTCATTCGGAATGTTTCTCCTTTCTGTCTTTTCTCTCCAGTAAAAGACAGTCAGGCCTTATATGTCCTACTTTCTTACATTTGTAACAAGTTACCTCTGAATCTTTCTTATCCTTCATATCTTTCTTTTTGAATTTGTATTATAAGTCTTTCTTTCCCACAATCTTGTTCATCCTTCGATCAAGATTGGCTAGCTCATTATCTGAAAGATCAAAATCACTTGAATCAGATATAACAATTTTCATGGCTTTGGATCTTTTTATCCGTTCAGGTGTTTTATCTTTAGTTGTAAAATCTACACTACCATTCCCATACTTCTTCTTGTAGAAATCATAATTTCTTTTCATCCTTGTTTCATGTTGTAAAAGAGTTAGAAATAATTCATCAAGAGTTATCTAGGAAAATTTTCTATTTTCATCAATAGTAGTCCTTTTGGACTCCCATTCATTTTTGTATTATATCTATAACCTTATCTACAAGAGCATCATCATAAAGTCTTTTTCCCCCCATAGATTGCAAACTGCTGACAATTGTGATAAATCTTTTTTCAACTTTACATACTGGCTCTCCATAAGGAAAAAAAATCCATGATACTCTGCTCGGAGCATTGCTCTTCTTGTTTCTATTACCTTGGATGTACCAAAATGTGCGACTTACAATTTCTTCCAAATACAGTTGGCTACTTCACAAGAAGATATCTGACTGTATATATTCCTGGTCATAGAACATAATAAAGTATTGCGTAAATTGTAATTCAATTGATATTCTTGCTTCTCTTGATTAGTGAAAGTACTGACTTCTTTGTCAGGAATTTTGTAACCTCCAGTAAAAATTATAAAATTTTCTACACCAATATTGATCACAAACATCATCATTCTATATCTCCAGTACTCATAATCATTCCCATCAAAGATAGGTGGTCTAGAAGGATTCAGGTTTTCAATTGATCCAATATTCATTCCTTCCATCTAATGAAACAAAAAAAATCTTTTCCACTCCACACGTTAGTGTAGTATGTATTTAAAATGAAAGTTTAAAAGAAATAAAGCAAGTAATAAAAATCAGTGGAAACCTCCTCTGATACCAACTGTTGGATCAAATATGTAGATGTATATGTATATTAGATGGAACAATACAAGAGGGGGGTGAATTGTAGGTTTAAAAAACTATGAGTTTAAATACTTAGAGATTAGTTTAAAAGATCTTAAAATAATAAAATTAAAACAACCACAGATGTATTGAATATAAAGCTATGAAGTAATGTAATAATATTAGAAAAGTAAAGTAATTTTATTCAAGATGAATAAAAAATCAGAGTAAAAAAATGTGAGATATTCTACCTTAATGCGTATAGAATCTATTAACACAATATGTAATAGAACAATTGTAATTGAAACAATTACAATTGAAAGTATAAAGAAAAACGGAAATAATAAAAATTCATTTCTAATACAAATTGCATCGGTAATGTAAAAGTATTACAATTTATTTGACCCAAAGATTAGGGTTATCCTTTCACCTAGGATAATAGGTCTGTCTTACAACCACCTTGGTAAGCCCTTGATACGATGATAGGTTCGTTTGTCTTCCTTTCCCCGGCAGCCCTCGATATGATGATCGGAACGTCTGTCTGCCTATCCCAGGCAGCCCTCGATACAATGATCAGAATGTCTGTCATCCTATCCCTAACAGCCCTCGATTTCGTAGGTAATCGGAAACTATATCTTTCAATTACTTGAAAGCCCTTGATACGATGATCAGACACACAATGCACAAAGCATGATAGAAGTCACAATGTCTTTCTCTAGAACTTGATAGAAGCAAAGTATCACAGTTATATCACCGTCATTCTTTCTCGGCTTTGAATGACCTCCTATTTATAGGCCTCAGGTTCCAATGGTCAAATTTTCTGCAACGGTCATATATCTCCAAAAAACTCAGAGGGACATGGACACCTGGCATTATAACGGTCACATTGAAACAGAAAGCATGAAATTGTTTTGATTAGTTTGTAGCTAACTCAATGACATCGTATTGGTTAAAACAAAAGACATACAAAGATGATAAGAAAGAGTATGATTAATATGAAACATGTTTTTTGTCTATGTACCAAAACACGAAAGTAATTAAAGTAAGATTATTATAAGTATTACAAAATGTAATGTATTTATATGATAAAAATTAATATACACAAAAGTGAGTACGATTGACAGAGTTAGTACGATGCAATTGACAGAGTCAGTACGATACGATTGACAGAGTCAGTACGATACGATTGCCAGATTCAGTACGATACGATTGACATAGTCAGTATGATAATAGATTAAAGACACTTGTGATTTCCAAAACATGATATAGAAGTGAATGGAAAACTTGTGACACAACAATATCTAGTAAATAAATTCATGTATACCTTAGGATATATAAAGAATACTCATCTTTGTGAACAATTGATATGATCTGGATTAGTAGTCAACCAATCTATAATGAAAATATCATTAATTCTATCCATTTCTATGATCATGAAATCCAATAGATATCCATAGTGGGAGAACACCATGGGACACTCTGGACACCTCTGGAGAAGATCTACCAACCATTCTATGGGTGTATTAAGATATAAAAATTTAGAGGACAACTGATCATAAAATTGTAACCAATCCTCATAATGAGGAGAAATAAGAGAATGTGGTCTCCTAATAACACATAATGTAGTTTATAGCATATATATAGTAAATTTCAGCCTGAATTAGTTGAAGGCCCCCCTATACCATTGTTTAGATCTTGATATATAATGTAGAATCTACCAAAAAATGACCCACAACCATAACACTAATTTTAATGACTCTCCTAGGCCATATAATTCTACAGAGTCTCTATTTACCATTTCAGAGCTCTTCCACTCCATAGAAAGATATCTCTAAACCTGATAATGATTCCTTAACAAAAAATTACTGAACATGTCTCATGTTATGAAATCGGTAAATGTGTCAATAATGATGGTAGAAAACTTGAGGCAATTCCCCTTCCATTGGTAATTATATCACATGTTTGTGCCTTATCACAAAAATTGTGTTGAATATATCTTAATCATCTATGGTTGTATCTCTCTACCAGAGCATGTATTAGTTGACTTCCTCTTCTAATAACTACATGAGGAACCCATAAAACTTCTAGTAATGCCACTAATTTTTTCACTAAATGATTTATTATAACTATTTTTTTATCCTCCTAAAGAAATCTCTAAATGTTAATTTCATTTCAAAGTTCTATTAAACATGTAATCATATCAAATATTATAACCCTGTTCCTCGGTTCATGACAAAATCCAATTATGATCTTTTGAGAATATCATACATTATTCTAATCCATGAGAGTAGAAAATTTATGTAACTTCGTAAAATATGTGGAATAAGTAAACATTCATTTTTTCACAATGAATATCCAAGAACTCACAATGTTTACTTGCTTCAGTGTATCAGGGAATCACTCCTTAAGGAAAATTTTCTTAAAGGACACCTATGATTGAACCTCATTCTCCTAAAAATAGTTTTTGATTCTCCATTATCTACTTGTGATCCATGGGCTAGTATACCCATTAAATTTCACTCACCATTTCTTAGGAGACTATAATATATTAAAGATCCCATTAATTATATCAATATTATCCTAAAAATCATGGGGGATCTTGTACCCTACTATGTTGGTGGACGTTTTGTGAGAAATTTCATGGCAAATCATCAATATATTACCTACCCCTGTGGTTTAATTTACCCTAAATATGAAATATATGATATAATACCTACTAATGTGATTCTTCTACTAAAAAAAATATATACCACTGAATGATTCTTAGTTTTATCTTGAGGAATAACTTGAGGAACTGTAGATGTGTCCCCTATTATGGGAAATTTTAACCCATATCAAAAGGTTATCAGGTGATATTATGATGAGGAATAATTTATCAAAATTCTATAAGAAATTTTCAGAATTCCCTTACTGGATTAAATGAAAACATAAGATAATTTATTCAATGGTCCCATAAATTAGAATCACCTAACATAGTCTCATCCTAAGAGGTCACACATATAAAATATATAGACCCTAAAATAATCCATTTTCCTGAGTACCGAAACATTAGTTATAATAATTATTATATGTTATATATCATAGAATTATATGCTTTATGTAATTTAATTTTAATCACATGTACATCATTGAATATCAAAACACATATTACTAATAAAATTTAACTAATTAAACTAGTATTTATTTAACAAAATTGGAATATTACTTTTGATACTATGAGACTTAGTATGAAACATGAATAAACATAAATAACATAAATAAAAATAGAACATGTTTACTCATAATCAATATGAAACAGTAAAATTATAACCAATATCAAAAATCCCATATCCTATTAACTCTAATATTCATTACTAATGAGATGGCTAGTCACAAACATGAATCCTATAACTGAATGTGGTAGATTCACTCTCATTTATACCATTCTAAAATCATTTTCAAGACAAATAAATGAAAATAAATTGTAGTCTATTATACCACTTTGTAACACCCTGCCTAGAATCACTGATTTTGAGCTAGAAAAAATCATGACCTCATGTGAGATTTACTATATGAAAGAGGATATGAACTAGTATAGAGGGCCTAAAAGGTATTTTTGGTAAAATATCCCCTCAATAATAAAATCCATGCATTACCGATACTATGAATGATAAATAAGAAACCTTAATTACAACATAACACCGCCAAAACAAAAAGATAATGTTTTATTTGTATGGAATACATTGAGTAATTCATGATAATATAAAAGATCCACAACTATGGTAGATCAATACTAAGAAAAAGGTAAAATTAAATAAAGAAAATTTGTAATGAAAATCCATAGTTCATCCTGACATTTCCTCCATCCCCCTAGCTCCTCCTTATATTCCCATGGGTTCCCATAAATGGTGTAACTATAATCCTAGTAGGACCCCACCAATTCATATATAACATAAGTGGTCTAATATAAGAAATGTGTATTTCAAAACCTTATTTTTTATTTAATATCTATATTAGTTCACATTTTGCATACATGTTTTTGACCTGTTAATAATTTAATTCATTTTCTAGGTAAATATTTTCAATTGGTATGTTCATTTTTTTCATAGAGTCACTAAAATATAGACACGCGGTCAGTTCAAGACATAGAGAAAAACCTACTCACATGTTGCATGGTATCATGGTTTTTCATGTGGTTGTTTGAATCCTTCATGTCATAGGTTTAGTAAAAATGTTGTCACTCGAACTTCAAAATAAGGTCAATTCATGGCTTGGAAAAAAGATGATCATTTAGAGAATAGTCATTTTATTGTACATACTATTAGTTTGTGTAAAATGTGTGCTCACATCCACATTAATAGTTGAAAATCATAGTCAGTTAAATTTCTCCAAACCTAAGGAATATTACACTCGTAGTAGGTGTACATGGTAACTTCAATTCATTTCCAATTTTACTATTTTATCTAGAAAATGGTTGACTATGATAAAATCATAAATTCACTCTAAAAATAATAAAAATGATTTGGGTTCATCTAATTAATTATTTTCTAGAATAATCTTATATAATTCCACATTATTATGATATATAATAATGCCATATAAAATGAAATTAATTGAAAAAAACATGTTTACGTTATATAAAATATTTGTAAATAATTGAAACAATATATAATTTTCCACTCAAAAATAAATATATTAATCTCAGTAATTAGTTTCACATTTTATCCCCCATTTGATATTATCAAAATGTAAACTGATGTGAAAATTTGACATGGAATGACAACGAAACACTAAATTATTCAATAGCATAAAAATAGAAAGATATAAAACATACATTTGGATCAAAATTGTCATTTTATTAGCATCTCAAAATAATTTGATTGGTTATAAGGAATGTTAATATCAAGAATTTCAATCTGAATTACAATTTGAAACATATGTGATCCTGTCAAGATGGGTAGAATCCATTTACATAGTGGTTCATGTTTAGGTAGGTTGTCTAGGTTTGTTATGTTATTGTACCTAAGTTGTAGAAGTTTCTTGAATCCCCAAAATCCTAAAAATCGGTTTTACATGTTGAAATATATGTCTTGGAGAAATTAAAAATTGTATAATGGAGGATAATGTAGTAGTTTGATGAGTTTATGTAACATTTAAGGTAGGAGGTTCAAGAATGGTTTTTTTGGTAGTGTATAGTTACAGCTCTAGAAAACTTATATATTCTATAACAACTTTCGATACATGTTCTAATACTTGCAAAAAAGTATCTTTATTTTCCATAAAGTCATATAAAACAGGTATTGTGATTTTAATATTTTTATGTAACGACCCTATATTTTATTAATAAAAATACCATTATTTTAATGTCTTATAGAAAACACATGAACTGTTTTTTTCATTTTTTTATTATTGTGTTTAAATTTTGGTAAGGTTTCATTTCCAATGATTATATGTTCATTGAATAGTGATCACACAACTGATATAAATATCAGACTTTTAAAAAAGAATCATTTCGACATAGAAAAAGGAGAGGATGGCCTCATCCAGTAGACTCAGGCCATACGAAGCTCATTTATCTGAACTCGGAATGGAGGTAGAGTAACTGATCTTCTCTCATGACCAATCCCGAAATGTGTTTTTACATTTTAAGCTTGAAAGGAATGACCTATAAGAGAAGTTAATGTTAATAGAGATTTCCACTCGGGAGATGTTATCCCAACCACCCCAAGAGTCTATCACCATTACACACCTCAACATTAGGTATTACATTAGTGATATAAGTGGTTATAAAAAATGTTATTAGTTTCTTATTTTTTTAATATATTTTTATCAAAAAAATTAATATTCCATCAATTCCATTATGAAAACAACCTTTCATAAAAGGTGGCGATTTTGATAAATTGTATTCCTGAGTAAAAATGGTACTTTTGAGAAATATATAAATTATTATCTTAAATTTAGGTTTCTATGCATAATATAATAAAAACAATTATTATAAATGATGATTATATGAGTTCCTTGTCAGTAAATGATTAGATAATCAGTTTGATAAATTTATATGTTTTATACGATAAAATAGAAACTGTATTATTCAAAAGAAATTTATTTGAAGAATTAATGAATTTTTTAAATAATTAATATTTTATAAAATATTATTATAAAATTAATTTGATGAATAATAAATGAGTATATAATTTTTATGATTTAAAATTTCATTTTTATACATGTTTGAAAATTGTTTATGTCAAAACCCATGAATTTTCAATAAATGTCAGTTTCTTTTTAAAAGTAAAAATTAACATATTTAGGAAATAATTTAAATAAAATGAATATTATTTTTTGAATCATTATGTTAAATTTATTCAATGGTTAATTTTTCATAATTTTCTGAGGCAGCCGAATTTTTGGGTAAAAATTAAATACCATATAAATAAAATATGTGGTTTATGACATCGTAATGTCCCCAAAATGATGTAATAAACAAATAAATGGGAATTCTCGGCTCAATATATGTTTTCCAATAAAGATAATGTGATTTTTTATTTGTTTTACATATTTTATAAATCCTTAGTGAATCCTCCAATATGTATAATATATTTTATGATTTTAAATTCATTTCCTTAATAATGTTACTCTCCTACGCATAATAAATGATAATATTTTAATATATTTTCCAACTGGAATTATAAAATAATTTTATCCATGCCTATTTGGAAATAAAACTTGGGAAAAACCATGGGAAGGTTTTTGGTTATAAATATTTAATTATATAGATTCCAAAACCAGTGTTTGTGAAATATTAAATATTTACCCTTTATTTTTCAATGTAAAAACACCCAATATCCAACATTTCTACACTAAAAATCCATATATCACGTACCTACACTTCCCTAGTCTCTCTATAATCCTCTTATGCCTCCCCAATATCTAAATAAACACCTCTTCAAGCTCTTGATGTCACACACTCCAAAAAGCGACCTTCCACCATTCTATTTAATCAAGCATTATTTTCATGTTATGTATTTTAATTTTTTTATTCCTATGTTGGGATATGTTATTAAATATCATTTTACAAATCATTTATTTTATAAATTATTATATTCCATTTCACTCTCATTTATCCCTCTAATTAACCCTTATTTTCACCTGTTACCATGCCAAATTTCCGTAAGGGACTCCTTCCTTTCTAATTTTTATCCAAGTTTCATTATTTTTTTATACCCTTTAATTTTCAATTAAAAATGTCTAGGTATGATTTCAAACCTCCCCCATACTTCCATACTTATGTTTTAATGATTATATACCCCTTTCTCTCTCATTAATGCCTTATGTGTACACCTGTTACCTTGCCAAAATTTCGAAAGGGATTTCCCTCTTCTTAATTATATTCATGTATTTAATCTATATTTGGAATCTAAATTCAATTTTATATATTGGTATATTATGTTCCTTAATCCCATTACTGAACATTTAATTTATAAATAATGTGATATCCATTTCTTTCTCATCATTCCATTTTACAAATTACAATTCGACGTTGTTATGCTGCCCAAATTGAACCATGTTATTGCATGCTAAAATCATCTGTTAGTGAATACCATACCCATTTATCTATCAAGGGTATTCACCTTTATGATCAGGTACTTATTGACATGGTTATAACATGTATTTATTCCATATTACTTGTTCAGGTAATAAATGATGTTTTTTAATGAATCAATGTTGTATGATCTATGTGGAACACTTATGCATGGAAATGAAATGATTATGAAGGTTATGCCCAAATAATGCTCCGTTGCATTGGGTAATGTTTAGTATCATGATACGAAATAGTAAATGTGGGTATAATCATTATAAGTCGTGTTCAATGAGATTTTACTCATGATAATACAAAAGAAATGCGGTTTTATGCATGTTAATCCTCAGGAAATGATCATTGGCTCATACTAATATCTTATTATGTCGTTTCCACATTTCCATGTTATGATAATCATGTTATATCATGCCTTTTTTCATGTTTATTTTATGATCCATTGATATACCTATTTTCTAACATGTATTGTATTCTTCATGTTATGAAATGTTTACTCCCTTTCTAAGCTTTGTATCACAACCATTTCTTTTTTATATCCTCAGGTTATCCCGTGTAGTGTTAAGTACGAAGGAATGGGTTGCTCATGCCAATGATGTTTGAAATAAATATATTATATTTCATGTTTTAATTTTTTATGTAATGTTCCTAATTTCCCAAGACTCTATACCTCTCGATCCTCGGAGTGTTCTTATGTACATGTTTATGTAAAAAATCATGTTTAAGTGTGTAATAAGGAGTCAGGCTGTTCTAGTTTGTATTATATGTATGTTTAGTTATTTTTGGGATTAGGGTTATAAAAATCTAGTAAATACCTTAGGGATAAGAATGAGTATATGTAATAATACATAAATTTTGTTGAGTATAGTTTATGTGGTTTATCCAGAATATATATACCTATCTATATACGAACATGTATAGGTGGTTGTGGCACAGATATATCTAGGGGTAAAACTCAAAAACACTGCTTTGACCAAGACTCGAATGGGAACTGGTGCATGACAATGGGCATTAATGCACTCTGTGTTCGACACTCCTAGGGTATATTCATTGGTAAACTCATAAGGTTATTATGAACCATTTTTAAACGAGTAATAATAATAATAATATAACAAGAATATATTTTAGGAAATAGATCATTGATAACTTATATTGAATCCTACAAATTCATAAGTTAATGAAAAAATGTAATATATATGTTATCCCTTTTGTTTATTAGATTCCCCATTATGTTTTTAATACTTTAAAATAATCTCCTCTAATTATATATCAGATAAAGTAGAACCCAAATCAAAAATTGAAAGGAAGGGTTATCATACTTAGTTCTATGAATACTTTTATATCCCTAAATTTTAGTATAGTAATCCAAACACCACCACAAATCATGGAAGTAGAGATTTTGGTGAGAATGAAAAATGTGGAAATCATTGCATCCCATGAATATAACTCATCACCTATCACAATTTCTGTATTAAACTTCCTGGAGAACCTCATTTTACTCCCTCTAGTGTAATTTGATGCAATTCATAGAATCGATTGGTTTTCCCTATATAGAACCAACATTAATTTCCATGAGAGAGAAATCACTCTAAATTTGGAGAATCGACCCCTGATTCTGTACAAGTGCAAAGAGGAGGATGAATCTTCTTTAGATCCATAATCTCATGCATCTATATTACTGACCTATGATAATTATTATTTTGCTCATATGATTTAGTCTATTGATGGATCCATTCTCGATGACATGCCAATTTTGATGAAATTTTTTAATTGTTTCAGGAGGAATTTCTTAGTCTTCCTCCTAGAATAGATGTTGAATTCTTGATTGATCTCATACCTAGGGCACTTCCAACATCCATAACCTTATATTGAATGGATGTTGTGTGGCATGAGGTGCTAAAGAAGAAACTAAAATAGAATCTGGATAAAGGGTTTATACACCCAAGTGCTTCATATTAAAAGACCTGGAATTTCCATGGAATGTTTTATTAAATTCAAGGGAATTTTACGAGTCTGCGAAAATTGATGGCAATTTATTCTGAGGCCCAGTGTGATCGGAATTAATTTCTGAATATTTTTTGGGTATGTTCATTAAAACGACAATCAGGATTTTATAACTTTTGAACTGGTGCTCAGAACTGAAATATGATGGCACAGTTGTACATGCAGTGCTGGTTTTCGCTTAAAAAGTATTTCACCTCGATGGTAGATGGTCGAGAATAAAAGATAGTTTTTGGATTTTTATGAAGAAATAATAAAATAAACTATACAAAAACTTATTTTATTTTATGTTTACAAATATGTGAGTGTTGGTAAAAACCTCCAAGATGATGTTGGATGTGGGGGCCACCACACCATAACCTCCCATTAGAGGGTATGGTGGTGGGGCCCACAAGAACATAACCTCCCTTGGGAGGATAATATTGGTGGGGACCACCCGGGATTGTAACCCCTTGGTACCCCCATTTAAGGTGGAGAAAATCTTCAAATATTCTTCACTTAAATGGATCCAACCCACTTCACTTAATGGAGCCGACCCTCTTTACATGATTGAGACCACTCCCCAAATTAATTTTGCCAACACCTGAGAATTAATTAGAGGGAGCCTCTTAATTCAATTCCTCCATCTTTTAAATTTGTGCCAATGAATGAAATAATAGACAAACTATTATTATGTGGGCATTATTTTCTTTTTGGTGGAGAGATTGGGAGAAGAGAGAGTTCTCCAATGAAGAACCTCCACTTCAACGAAGAACGCGAAGAACGCCGGCGACGAACGATGATTTCTGCTTTGACTTCCTTCCTCGACTCCTATCGACCTACCCTCCGCAATATCATCAACAAGCCAATGCACCTCAACATTTGAGATGTGTGGGGGACACGATGAACAGAAATTCTTTACATCGACTTTTTGTGACATCGACAATGAACAATGGACCCAAGGAAGGGGGTTTACTTGAATTTTTTGTTGTTCATTGTTCTCCATCGAAGAACCAGTTGCTATCACCTCTAATGGAAGAGGGTACAGGCCAAATTAACTTGGCCCGACTCCCTCTACCGATCTTCCGTGATGTTTCTATGGAATGACAATGAGGTGACGACAACGAAGGAAGCAACAACGAAGGTTGTGCTACCCATGGCCTCCACGAATCGCGCCGCCCCCTGGTGCACCATAGCTTCTATTCGAACACCGCGCACACGCATGGCTGAACACACGGCCTGCCCCGCATGTTGCAGGCGACCCTTCGTGCTACCCTACAAGCCCCCCGCACCTAGCCTGGCTATGCCGACGGCCTGCCCGGCGCCCCGGTGCGCTGCCCGGTGCCCCGATGCCCTACCAGGCGCCCCCGCATCCCCCACAGCGGCATGCCCTATGCCCCGGCGTGTTACCCAGATCCCTTCCCGGCGTCCTCGAGTCCCCTGCCACGGCCTGCCCGGTGCCCCTGTGGCCCCTGCCGCGGCCTGCCCAGCACCCCTACACGCTGCCCGGCGCCCCCGCGGCCCCATTCGTGGTATGTCCTATTCCCCCACGTGCTGCTCGTCGCCCCCGACCCCTACTTCGGCAGGCCAAGCCTCCCTGAGCCAACCTTCCTGTGACCCAAACACAATGGGCTGAGCCATGCCTGGCTGCACTTCGCAAAGCTCCAGGTCATACTGGCCCCAAGCCTTGGCCGAACCATCCCTTAATCTGTTGGTCCGGGCCCAGCGGACTGGGCCAAACATAGTAGCCTGACCCACCCAACGGGTTAGGTCAGACCCAACGGGTCTTTCCGGGTAGACCCATACCGGGTCAGCCCAGACTTGGTTGGGATGAGTCGGTCTTACTGGGTTTGACCGGACTAGGGACCACTACAGACCCTTTAATTCTGTTGGTCATACCTTTGGCACCGGATGTCTATTTGAAGAACAATCTGCAGTACTGGTATTCTTGGAGTGAAGCCGTCTCTTTGAGAATATCACACTAGAGTTTGGGGTATATTTGAGTTATGGTCATGTTGGATCGTACACGAATCCATCTGGGCCCCCAGGACTAAAAGGCTCATAACTCACAGATCGGGCATCTTATTGACGCGCCGTTAGTTGCATTGAACCCTTATGACGAGGCAGACCTTTGAGAACCTTTTTCGTGGCACTTCGTGACAGTTGGTGTATTTCCTAGTAGCTCGTGGATCAGATCCTTCAGTGACGACCAGACAGTGTATGGAGACCTAGTAAATGGATGTGACCTGACGACTTCTTGACCGATTCCACTCATAGTGACTCGACTAGCCTAGTGGGGAGCGCCTTTGGGTGGCGTGGAATACCCACGGTGGGGATCTCCTCTATGTGATGTGGTAGACTTATGATAGTTGATAGGAGGAGTACCACATTAGGCTACAAGTGGGAGCACCTCTGTGTGACACGACTGACTCGTGTTGGAGAGCGCCTATGTGTGACTCATAAGACCCACAGTACTCGATAGGAGGAGTAACTCAGCAGTCCATGGTTAGTGGGAACCACCTAAGTGTGATGCGGCATGCCCACTGTACTTGACAGCGTAGGAGTTCCCCAGCAGTCGTGGTTTCGTTAATAAAAATCCTTATTTGAGCTGATTCAATGACTATTGGGTTTTCCTCGTGGTTGAGATGGGTTACTAGATAACTTAGGTATATGTATGGGTATATACCTAAGTAATGGTTATCCTTTTATTTCAAACATCGTGGTTTATCTGTGTTGGATTTTGTGAGGCCTTGAAGGTCTCGAGGTCCCTACTGAGTAGAGTTATACTCACCCCTGCACGGGCTATGCCTGCACCTCGTTGTATTTGTTGCACACGACGGACAATGCTAACTGAGGAAGAGAGAAGCATGACTGGACGGTACCAGTAAATGGACCACTCAGTGTGATGGTACACGGAGGAGACGGACGGACGTGGAGTGCTGAGGAGGCCATCTGAAACTACCCTTCATGTAAGAACCCCATAGGATGACCTAGTAGTGGGTTTACTTTTCTTCAGTTGTACTTTATTTTCAGTTGTACTTGTACTTTCCTATTTTGCTTTAATGTTTGGTCCCTTTTCCATTCCATCACTTGTTTTTGTATACAGTTTTACTTGGTGTTTTCCTTCCAATTGTGTACTCTGTTTTGTTTGTTTATGTTATAAATAAAATTCATTCCTTATTTTAGGGATTTACGCCATTGGTGCTACTGGCCAGCCCCTTTCCTATAGAAGGCTATCTTGGGGTAGTTACGACATGGGCCCCGGGGGACAGGTCGTGGAAAATTGATATCAGAGGAGTTGGTTCTACAACCGAACTTATGACTCTGAAATTTCTTTTCTATTAAGAAATATTGTTAAGGGTACTAAGTGTGTTTTTGAGTTCAGGGACTCTAGTGTTGGTGTGGGTGGCCAACATATCCATACAACGGGTCCCTGAATTCTGATTTCCGACTCAGTTCATGAAAACACTGATTGGATGTGTGTTTTCAAAAGATTCCTTTAAGTCACCTCAATTAGGTCAGCTCACCATGTATAATGTTTTGATCGTTTCGCATCTGTTTCTCTCAGGATGCCTCCCCATGGATGACCAGTTTGAGGCGAGAGAGTTGTATGCACTTACAGCCTACCTAGCGATGAGACCTCGGTGTAGGGCCCTCCTCTAGTCCATGCACCAGCGGGGGAACCAACAGTACCACTCTCCATTGGGCCACCAATGCCACTATCCCCAGTAGCAGGTTGTGCACACCGCTTGAATGCGTTGCGCGAGTTCCAGCACCAGAGGCCACCTAGGTTCAGGGGAGATACTAACCCACATGCAGTTGAGGATATTCTATAGGTTGTGGTGAGGGTCTTTAGACTGGTAGGGACACCAGCCAATTTTATGGTGATCCTTGCAGCTAGCCTCCTTCAGGCAGCAGCAGGCAGATGGTGGACCTGATGCTCCAGGTGCACGATGAGATTACGCTACTATGGACAGACATCGAGATCCTGTTACTAGTGGATTTTGTCCTAGACTCACTTCGAGCGGTGCACATACATGAGCTACTGCATCTACAGTAGGGTAGCATGATAGTGGCGCAGTACTCAGTGTGGTTCACCGACCTCTCATGCTACTCCAAATATATGGTACGAGACCCTTTCTTCAAGTCTCAAACCTTTGATCAGGGGCTCAGGCGAGAGATCAGAGCTCCAATGATCTCACTTAGCATCCTGACGCAGGGAGGGGTGTTGGAGCGAGCCCTCCTAGTGGAAATTTTCCATGATGAGTAGTCTCCAGCAGTGAGACACACCCCTAGATGACATGTAGAGGAGTCTTCTATAGGTTGTTATAGACAGAAGTCGTAGAGGTCCAAAGGTATAAGACCTATAGGTGGTCGAATGCATGACTCAGGATCGGTTGTGTGGGGCACACAGAGCAGAGACACACATGCCAGTACCAGGCGATGTTACTCAAGCGGTTGGCATGGTCACATGGATCATGACTGTCCGACCCACCGTACTAGTGATGTTCCAGGAATAACTCCTCCAAAGATATTTAATTCTATATATATTTTTACCCTAGGATGGCACCAATAACTACTCCATAATATCGAATGGCTCTAGTGGAGCTTCACGAGCTGCAGGTACAGCTTGAGGACATGCATGGGAAGGGATCCATCTGGCTCAGTGTTTCTCCCTAGGAATCACCAATTCTGTTTTCCAAGAAGGTGGATGGGAGCTTGCGGAATTTTGTTGACTACGGTCGCCTGAACCAGGTGACTGTGAATAACAAGTACCCACTCTCTAGGATTGACAACCTCTTTGATCAGTTGAAGGGAGCATAGTGGTTCTCGAAGATAGACCTCATATCAGGCTATCACCAACTCAGAGTTTGAGACGAGGATGTGTAGAAGACTCCCTTTAGGTGTCATTATGTCCAATACGAGCTATTGGTTATTCCATTCAGTGTATCCAACAGTCTAGAAGTTTTCATGGTACTCATAAATAAGATCTTCATGTCGTGCATCGATCGCCTTGTCGTAGTCTTCATCTATAACATTCTGTTCTACTCGACAACTGAGGAGTGGCATGCCAACCATTTCCAGGTAGTACTGGACACACTCCGAGTGAAATATCTTTATGGTAAGCTCTCGAAGTTCCAGTTTGGGATTCGAGAGGTTCACTTTCTTGGACATGTCATCTCGGAGGCTGGAGTTGCAGTGGATCCAGCGAAGATTGAAGAAGTACTTTCTTGGGAGCCACTGAAGAGTGTGACAGAAGTACATAGTTTTATAGGTTTGGCATGATACTACCAGAGATTCATTTCAAACTTATCCAGAGTTGCAGCACCACTAGCATCCTTGATGAATAAGGGGAAACCCTTTGTGTGGTCTAAGAGATGCCAACAGAGCTTTCAGGAGCTGAGGGAAAGGCTGACTAGTGCCCCCATCTTTAGGCTTCCAGAGGAAGGCATAGGGTACATAGTCTACTGCGATGCATTAGGGACAAGAAATGGGTGTGTCCTGATATATGAGTGAGGAGTGATCGTATATGGTCCTTGGAAGTTGAGACAATATTAGCAGAACTATGCTACCCATGACCTAGAGTTAGCAGTTGTGTTTTTTTCCTTGAAGATGTGGCGGCACTATCTGGTGGGCGAACGTTTTACTATGTACTCTGAACACAAGAGTCTCAGGTATATATTCTCATATAAGGACCTGAACCTAAGACAACAACATTGTCATGAGTTTCTCCAGGAGTATGAGTTTGAGATAGTCTTACTCCTGGGAATAGGAATTTTGCTGCCGATGCACACAATAGGAGGACTTGTATAATGTTTCTAGGCAAAGTGATAGAGTAGCTTGCGACTTTACTGGTATCCTTTGAGGATAGAGATGGAGCATCATTCCTATAGTCTCTTACAGTCACTCCCCCACTTCTTCAGCGATTCCGGGAGGCACAGCATGGGGACGCTGACTACAAGACATGAAGTGATCACATATCCACAGGATAAGCACCTGATAGATTTTCTAAAGGTGGGGAGCAATTAATCCACATCAGAGGACGTATTATGGGGCTAGTGTTACTTCAGAAGGATGTTTTGAGGGATTTTCACACATCCCCTATAGCGGTACATCCAGGAGTGGAGAAAATGTATCAAGACCAAAGATGATTGCACTAGTGCCCAGGTGTGAAGAAGGCAGTAGTGGAGTTTGTCGCACGATGCCTCACTTATCAGCTAGTGAAGGCAGAGCACCAGGTACCCGTAGGCTTGGTTCATCTTTTAGAGGTCCCAGAGTGGATGTGGGATGGGATATCCATGGACTTCGTGACGGGTCTTCAATATACATCCAGGGGTCATGACTCGATTTGGGTGATCATTGAACAACTCACCAAGTCGGCCCACTTCCTACCGATCAGAGAGCAGGGTTCAGTAGAGAGCATGGGACGCCTCTATGTGCAGAATATTTTGTGTTTACATGGTATAGCCTCGAATATTGTCTCTGATCGTGACACACAATTTACTTAATGGCTATGGATGGGTTTGCCGGAAGCTTTTGGGACACAGCTTCACTTGAGCACCACCTTCCATCCTCAGATAGATTGCCAAACTGAGAGGACCATCCAGACCCTCAAGTACATACTTCGGGCATGTGTCCTCGAATTCGGACGCAGTTGAGAGGATCACTTACCTTCGGTATAGATTGCCTAAAACAACAGCTATCACTCCACAATAGGGATGGAACCATTCAAGGAGTTGTACGGAAGACCTTGCAGATGAACCTTGTGCTAGACAGGCCCTGGGGTGTCAGCACAGGTGGGACCAGAGTCGGTGCGAGCTACTATGGAGAAGTTGAAGATCATCCAGGAGTAGATGAAGACTACATAGAGCAAGAAGAGTCATATGATGACGGGAGACGAAGACCTCTGGAGTTCGAGGATGACGACCATGTCATTCTATGGGTCTCACCTCGATGAGGTCTACGAAGCCTTGGCCGAGGCGAAAAGGTATCTCCGAGATTCATTGGATCTTTCCAGGTCCTCAGCAGAGTAGGAGAGGTGGCTTACCACTTAGCTCTTCCACCTTAGTTACACCGGGTTCATGAAGTCTTACATGTATCTCAGCTGAGGGGATACATGAACGACCCTTCCCATATCATTGACCATGGAGAGATGGACTTCGACAATGGGTTGACTTTCACGGAGGTTCCAGTGGTGATTTAGGATCGACAGGAGCGGGTCCTTCCTGGATGGTCGACACATCTCGTGCGTGTTCGCTGGTATCACGGGGACCTCCAAGAGAGCACATGGGAGAGGTAGGCTCAGATGCATGCTCAGTATCCCCATTTGGTTCCTTAGTGTGAGTTGTAGCTTACTGGGAAATAAAGCCCTGAGGCTGGGAGAATGTAATGACCCAGAATTTCAATGGAAATTTTTTTCATAAATACATTATAATTTTATGATTCTGCGAAATTTGACGGCACTTGATTCTAAGGACCGGCATTCCCAGAACCAATTTATGATGTTTTGTTTGTGTACTTTGAGTAATCGTACAAGAGGGATTTTATAATTTTTGAACCAGTGATTGGAACTGAATTCCGAGGGCACCGTTGAACTCGCTGCTCCAGTTTTCGCTTATAAATTCATTCACCTCGACGAAAAATTTTTTAGAATAAAAGTTATTTTTTTGATTTTTATTAAGAAATAATAAAATAAAGTGTACAAAAAATTTTTTAATTTGCGTTCCCATGTGTTTAAGTGTTTTTTAAAACCTCCAAGAGGAGGTCGTGGGTGGGGGCCGCCACACCTTAACCTCCCATGAGTGGTTATGGAAGTCGGTCCCACCCAAACATAACCTCCCATGGGAGGATAATCTTGGTGGGGACCACCCGAGCTTGTAACCCCTTGGAACCCCCATTTAAGGTGGAGAAACTCTTCAAATCCTCTTCACTTAAATGGAGCCAACCCTATTCACTTAATGTAGGCAACCCTCTTCACATGATTGATCCAACTCCACAAATTAATTGTGCCAACACCCATGAATTAAATAGGGGAACCCTCTTAATTCAATTCATCCATTTTTTAAATTTTTACCAACAAATGAAATAATAGACAATATATTATTTGGTGGGAATTATTTTCTTTTTGGTGGAAAGCTTGGGAGAATATAGAGTTCTCCAAGGAAGAACCTCCTATTCAACAAAGAACGCGAAGAACGCCAGCAACGAACAATGATTTATTCTTTGACTTCCTTCCTCGACTCCTATCGACCTACCCTCCGCAACATCATCAACAAAGCTGATTCAGCTTGATATTTGAGATGTGAGGTGTACGCGAGGAATGACGAATCTCTTTGTCGACATTCCACGACATTGGCAATGAACAACAGACCAAATTTAAGGGGTTTACTTAATGTTTTTGATGTTCATTGTTCTTATTTGAAGAACCAATTTATATCACCTCCAAATGTGGAGGGTAAGGACCAAATTAACATGGCCCGACTCACTCCACCGATATTCTGTGATGTTTCTACATCATGGCATTGAGTCGATGGTGACGAAGGAGGCAACGACGAAGGACACTCAACCCATGACCTCTGTGAATCGTTCCGCCCCCATGATGCACCGTAGCACCCGGCCGAACACCGTGCGGTTCCCGGCGCGACCTCGCTCCCTGCCCGGCCCTGCCGGCGGCCTGCCTGGCACCCCGCGCGCTACCCGGCCCCCTGGACGGTGCCCTGGCAGCCCTTGCAGCGGACTCCCCGGTGCCCTCGCAACCCTTGTTGTGACCTTCCTGGTTCCCCCGCATGCATCCCGGCACCCTGCGGCCCCTATCGCGGCCTGACCAACCTCCCCGAGCCGTCCTCCCCATAACTTGCGCCCTACAGGCCGAGCTGTGACTGGTCGCACATCGCAACACTCTAAGCCATCCTGGCCCAGAGCCCGGGCCGAACCGCCCCGCAGTCCGCTGGGTCGGGCCTAGTGGACTAGGCCAAACATAGAGGGATGAACCACACAATGGGCCAAGTCAGACACAACGGGTCTATCCGGGTTGACCCAAACTAGTTCAGCCCTAACTGGGTTGGGCCGAGTCAGTCTGAACGGGTCGGAACGGACTCGGTCCCACTGCCGACCCTTTACTTCTGTTGGTCGTATCTTTGGCACTGGATGTCTATTTTATGAACCATCAGTGGTGCCTGTATTCATGTAGTGAATCCACCCCTTTGAGAATACCCCATTAGAGTTCGGGGTATATTTGAGTTATAGTCAGGTTGGATTGTACATGAATCCAACAGGGCCCCCGGGACAAAAAGGATAATAACTCACTAAATGGGTGTCGATTGACGCACTATCAGTTGCATTGATACCCCTATGAGGAGCCAGCCCTTGATATTATTCTTCGTGTAACTTCATTATATTTGTTGTATTTTCCCAGTAGCTCGTGAAGTGGATCCTTTGGTGATGAGCGGAAATCGTACAGAGACCTAATAGCTGACTGAGACCTGACGACTGCTTGACCGATTCAACTCGGAGTGACTCGACTAGCCCAGTGGGGAGCGCCTCTATGTGACGTGGAAAACCCATGGTGGGGAGTGCCTCTATGTGACCTGGAAGAACCACAATACTTGACAAGAGGAGTACCTTTGCAGGGTGTGAGGGGGAGCGCCTCTGTGTGACACGACAGACCCGTGGCTGGGAGAGCCATTGTGTGACATAGTAGACCCACAATACTCGATAGGAGGAGTACCTCAGCAGTCCAATGTTAGTGGGAAGTTCCTCTTTGTGATGCGGTAGGCCCACTGTTCTCGACAGAGTAGCAGTTCTCCATCACATGTGAATTCATTAATAAAAATCTTGGTCTAAGCTGAGTCAATGACTTTTGTGTTTCCCTCACTATTGAGATGGGTTACTAGATTACATAGTTATATGTATGGGCATATACCTAAGTAATGGTTATCCATTGATTTCATACATTTTGGTTTATCCTTATTGGATTTTGTGAGACCTTTAGGGTATTGGGGTCCCTACTAAGTACTGTTATACTCACCCCTACACGAGCAATGCCCGCACCTCATTGTATTGGTTGCAGACGACGGACAATTCTGACTGAGGCAAAGAGTAGCCAGACTAGATGGTACCCAGAGGTGGACCACTCGGTGTGCCGGTACACAGAGGAGACGGACAGACGTTGAGTGCTGAGGAGGTCATCTGTACCTACCCGTTGTGTGCCCTATTGTGTTTGTTTATGGTTATAAAGGCAATGCCTTCCCAGTTTTAGGGATTTACGCCTTTGGTGCTAGTCACCAGCCCCTGGCCTTTGAAAGGTGGGCGTGTGATAGTTACGACACGGACCCCAGGGGATGGGTCATGACATCACCCTAGAGTGCACTGGTACTCTTTTTCAAGAAGTAATATGGGTCAATGCACCTTTGCATTGATTATTTTTAGCTCATAAAAATCACAATAAATAAAAACTATCCTTTTCCCCTAATTGATGACTTGTTTGATTAGCTACACAGAGTACAATACTTCTCCATGGTGGATCTATGGTCAGTATATTACTATTTAAGGGAGAAGAAAGAGGATATCACCAATACGTCGTTTCATACAGGGTACAAACATTATGAATTCATAGTAATGCCTTTCAGACTCACTAATGATCCAGAAATATTCACGGATATGATGGATATTGTATTTAGAGGTTACTTTTAAACATTTGGGGTTGTATTTATAGATTATATTATAGTATACTAAAAAACCAAGTAGGAGGAAGATGAGAATCCAAGCACTGTACTAGAGACCGTGTGAAAGGAGAACCTCTATTCAAAGTACAACAATTATGAGTTCTGGTTGAAGGAATTCTCATTCTTGGGTCATATCATCACAAGAAATGGGATATATATGGATCCCTCCAAGAATAATGAAATTTAGGGATATCTAAGGACAACATATGTGATGGATATTCATAGCTTCCTTGGGTTAGATGAATATTATAACTGATTTGTGAGAAATTTCTGATGATTTTAAAACCCTCTTACTACGATAACTCGAAAGGGAATAAAGTTTTCTTGGAATGGTGAATGTGAAGAGTGATTCAAGGAGTTTAAATAGAGGCTTTTCACTATGGTCATAATCATACTACCCACAATTATATGACTTGTCATGGTATTAAGTGATTCTTCAAATAAGGGAATGGTCTATATGTTGATGAAAAATGAAAAATTCATTTCCTATGCTTCAAGGAAATAAAAATTTCATTAGCCAAACTATTCAACGCATGATCTGGAGTTGGATGTAGTGACCTTCATAGTGAAAATATGGAAGCATAATATATTTGGAAAAAATTGTGAAATATATACCGATCACAAATTTCTCAAATATATATTCATATAATGATAAGAATATGTGCCAATTAATATGGTTAGATCTGAACAAAGACTTCGACTACTCAATCCATTACGACCTTGTGAAAGAGAATAAGGTGGAAGATGATCTATGTAGAAAGGATATGGCGAATATTTCATTGATGATAATTTAAAAGGATCCAATCGTCATATATTTGATGAATATAGACCAGGGAATCCTAAAAAATAGAACATTTTCATTCCTTTCACAAATTATTTATCAATCGTCTCTTTTGGAATGATTAATGTATGCTCAAAAGGATGATGTGTGAATTTAGAAGAAAGTGGAAACTATCAGAAAAGGGAAATCCTTAGAGTTCAATGTTAATGAAGAAGGAGTTGTGATATTTGGATCAAGACTATCTGTTCTATCAAATACAATGTTAAAAAAAGAACTTTTTTATGATGCACATAGTTCTAATTTCTCCATTCACCTAGGAAACACAAAGATGTATCAAGGTATTCGATAGCATTATTGGTGGGATAACATGAATAATGAGATCACTGTGTATACATCAAAGTGCCTAGTATATCATCATGTGAAGGAATGAAGGAAGTAGTATAAGGGGATGATGCATCCATTAACCATAACAACATGGAAATGGGAGAAAATCACAATGGACATTGTCACAAGACATTCGAATACATCCAAAGGAAACAATACTATCTAGGTTGTTGTGTATCATCAAACAATGACTACACACTTCATTGAAATTCGGGATGATTTACCATTAGATAAAATGGTACATATATTAAATAGAGAAGTGGTAAGGCTACATGGACTAACCCAATCGATTCTATCTAATCGAGATCCAAGAATCACATATATGTTCATAAAAGTATCCAACATGCTTTGAATACTAAGATGAACATTAGTATGGATTGTCGTCCTCAAATAGATGGCCAATATAAGAGGACCATCTAAACACAGAAGGAAAATTTTAGAGAATGATCAATAGACTTCAAAGGAGGATGGGAACCACACCTTCCTTTGGTTGAGTTCTCTTAAACCAGCAGTTTCCCCTCAAGCATCGAAATAGATCCTTATGAATCCCTTTATGGGAAGAGGTGTATAAAAACATCATGTTGTGATGATGTTGGTGAGGTAAAACTTCTAGGTACTGGAAGGGTCGATGAAATGGTAGAGAAGGTTAAGACCATACAATAGCACATTAAAATTCTCAAAGTCGACAAAAGAGATATATTGACAACCATTGATGAGACCATGATTTAATTTCCAATACATGGTATTCCTCAACATATCATCATTGAAGAGAGTTGTGATATTTGGGAAGAAGGTAAAGATTGATCCAAGGTACATCGACCCTTTTGAGATCCTTGATTTCATTGGAGCAGCGGCCTACCAACTTGCACTCCAACCAAACATGTGTCAAGTACATGATGTATTCCATGTATCACTCTTAAGTACATACCTGACCCAACTCATGTACTCAATCAATAGGTGGTACCACTGGATAATAAAATCTCCTATAATGAGAAGCTGGTGAATAGCATAGATCGTAGAGAAAATGTTCAATGAAATAATATTATGTCCCTCATCAAGGAGTTGTGGTGAAACCATATGTTTGAAGAAGAAACGTGGGAACCGGAGGATGTGATGAGGAAGAGCTACTATAATTTTATTAGTGTGGGAAAAGATACTTTCGAGGAAAAAATTTCTTAAGGGGGGATGTTTTAATGACCCAATATTTTATGAATAAATGTCCCTTTCTTTTAATGTTTTATAGAAAAACACATGCACTATTTTTTTCTTTTTTATTGGGTTTTAATGATCATTAAGTATCATTACTATTGATAATATAGACATTGAACATTGATCACATGATAGATATAAATATAATGTTTTCAAAAAATAATCCTTCCATCATAGACAGTGGAGGGGATGGCCTCATCCCGTAGACTCGGTCCTTATAAAATGAATTTTCCAAATCTTGAAAAGGAGATAGCATCACTAGTATTCACTCTTGACCAGGTCCAATAAAAGGTTCAACATGTTAATTTTGAATAGAATATCCTACGGGAGAATCTCAAGTTTATATAGATTACCACCTGTGGGATTATCTGATCCACCACAAGAGCATGTAACTATCACACACCTCACACTTAGGTTTTATGTGGGTGTTATAAGAGTTTATGTAATAAGGTATTAGTTATTTAATTTTTAATCCCTTCGTATAAATAAAATTCTTATTCTATAAATTCCGTTATGAAAATAGTCTTTCCTAAAAAACTGACGAATTTAATAAAGTTTCTTTTCGAGTAAAAATGGAACTTTTGAGAAATATATACATTATTATATTAGACTATGATTTTATTAATAATATTATAATAAAAAATATTATAAATGATTATTATATTAGTTATTTATCTATAAATGATTAGGTAACCGGTTTTGAAATGTTCCGACAATAGTTACCTAGAGTCGGTGCGTTATTACTTATCATTGGCATGATCACATAAGTTCATGTCTGAAATACCGGTCAGTTCAGTATCCTTGGAAGTACTAGATACATAAATAATTTTTAAATTACATTATGATATAGAAAAACAACAACATTATGTCCCCTTTTAACACAAATGTATCCCCTAGCCTATTCATGCAGGTAAATCGTCATATACATCATCACATCTTGGGACAAATAAAACATAAGAAAGGGGTTAGCTCAGACTCTAATTACAGATAAAAATATAAGGGATACTATCAAAAATAAACATAAAAAATTTAAGGAAATGTACAAGACTAAAACACAAGCCTTTTAGATATAAACATCATCATAATATGGAAATGGTAAATCAAATAATTCCATTTACTTATTCACATGGATATTCTACTAGTCGAATAATCATATGTAATATCAATAGTTAATTTCATAATGATGGAATGCATAATCCTAGAAATCATAACCACTTAGTTAGGGCCTTGATCCAACACTACAAATACAAAATTTTTAAGGCCTTGTTCCAAGACACTGATTTGTCTCATGAGACCCATCGATGCATCATGGGGCTATAGCGGACCATGTCCGTCACTTACTACCTCCAACACATTCCTTATATGGAAAGGTTGAAACGTAACAAAAATATTAGTATTAAAACTACCATACTAAATGTTAATTCTTAAATCATAAAACCTGAATGGTATAAAAATAGCTCATACACATTCAAACATATCACAATAATTTCAATACAGTATGAAAGATTGTATCAAAATATATCAACATAAAACAAGAATAAAATTCAACAAAGGACGTTAACATAAATGAAATCAATATGAAGACTATATGAGTGAAATATCTCTTCTTAAATGAAATATTTTAAAAGTAATGAAAAATTTTATTTTGAAAATTTTTCTTATAATATTGTAAGAGAAGCTTTGACAGTTTTATAATGGCTGAAAATAACTGCACCTGCTGTATAAGTCAAAAAACATTCTTCCATTATTTTTTTAAAAATGTTATAAAGTACCTTGTTTGAAAAACGATGGAAAGAATCATTGAAAAAAAATTTATAAAATGTAAAAAAACGGTATAAATGACTTTAACCCATACTCTAGGAATTAGTTAAAATATTTTGAAAAACATTTTTGAGAAACAAGGATGTGGATTATAAATTGGTCCTAGTATATACTTATATATAAACAACATCAGATTATAATGAGATTGTAAAATTAACCCTTACCTTGTACTTTTCCATATTCAAGGGTACGTTAACCTCCTATATAATAGTTAAATATTTGTTAGTAAATTATTCAATAATCACATACTTAAATATTTTATCATATATGATTCTATAATATTTCTTTTGTAATAATATTTTAGTAGAGTCATTATTTCAGGTGTTAAATGATTCATTTTCCTTTATATTATTTCTTATATGAGTCATGTTTTTTATGGATATTATGTATTTGATTCATATAAATAATGATATTAAGATCATAAAAATTATTTTTAATCAACAAATGAGAATTATTCTTGAATGGTTACGATGCGGGATAAAATATCATCACATCGTAGAGACAATAAGTTATACGTACACACGAGGGACAATATAATTTTGTTTATGGTTAAATCGTATTTAATTGGAATTATTATTATATATAATTAATAATTAATTTGTTATATTTATTATTTTCATCAATTATATTCATTATTATACCCATCCAAATAATGAAGTGTTGAATAACAAACTACACCACGATGTGGAGACGGTAAGCTGTACATACGCACGTATGGTGACTTTTTCATTTATAGGATTGTTAGAATATTGAATATGTCATACCATATTTATAATAACATGAAATTATATAGAAGGTAATGGAGGTATTATTTTTCTATGTAATCAACAATGAAGTTGGATGTAGAAGATGGAAAGAACTTTGAACGAGGTGATGAAATAATTACCTCTTCTTCAGGTTCGTCCTTTTGATTTGAACAAAAGGGCTCCCTAGTTTGGATTTCTGAAAAATTTAAGGCCTATAGGTTAAATTGAGGGTAGTTGGGAGGAGTTGTTAGATGGTTTTCGATGATCCGAAGGTATTTGGAGGTGTGAATATAATAGAAGGGAAAGTACCATTTTATTAGAGAGGTGAGGGGCACTTTAGGAATAGTTCGAAATATTAATTTATAATAAAATAATTTTAAGTTTATAATATCTTCAAATAGATTCAGTTCGAGGATAATGTTGTTTTGGGTAGAAATACCCTCAAAAGATAGGTTTTAGACAAGTTTAGGTCATCATATTAACGTTATCTTTTTTATTTAACTATTAGTTAAACAGTTTAAACCATGTCTTCTTGTATTTTTATATGACATGGTTAATAAACATACTCTAAAATACTAATAGAACCTCAAGTAGATCATTAGTGAAATATATAACTTTATCTATGTTCTTTGGATGAATATTAGATTTTTAAGAATATTATATAATTTAATAAAATAGTATTTGTTTTAAAAACAAATTTATGACATTTTATACACAATTTAGTATTTGGTTTTTGTAAAAGTCATCAAAACTTGATTACTTCAATAAAAATACATTTAACCAACCATAAAATTTCATATTCACCTATATAAATCATGGATGGCAACCAAACATTCAAATTATAGTTATTTTAATATCTATAATACCATTTATTTGATTCATTCATTTATTAGGTGATTGTTGCATCATAATTGTGTCTTAAATAAATTTAATTATTTAATGTATAAAAATTATAAAAAAATACCATGATATATGAAATAATTTTTTCTTTACTAAAGAAAACTTATAGTCAAAATTATCTTATGTATAACCCTATTTTAAAAATGTTTTAGTTATTACAATTTTAATTTAACACTTTTAACTCTTCTTTAAATAAAATATAATAAATGTCCTAATCTAATAAAAAATTGATCAAAATGATCTTATTTTTGTCCTAAGTTATATTTTGGTAGAAATAAAATTATCCAATAGAATTATTACTTGTGTTGGGGTAATTATAATAGCATTTTACCTTCAATTACCCTATAGTACATTTTACCGTGGAAAATAAAATTCAAAAGTGACTATTCACCAAAAAATTATTTTCATTATAGTGATCCAAAATTTACATACTTATGTCAACCATGTCCCTTTTATTTTTGAAATTCAACTCACAGAAGCGGTAAAATTAAGTTTTATGAATGTTTTCAAATGTGCGTTGAAGGTTGTAAAAGACGTTCAAAAGTTTTATAAAATTTTATATATCTAATATAATTATTAAATGACTTAAATTAATTAAGTTGGATTAATATAGGTATTATTAATCTCTTTTTACTTTAAATAAATTTAAATTTAAAAATAATTATGTAATAAAAAGTCCATTTTTAAATAATTACGCAGTGTTTTTCACTATTCATCAAAAATTAATAGTTTCCATAAAAATACCAAATATTCACCCAATGATAATATTGATATTACAAATACAAATATGAAGTCCAATTTGAAAAATAAAATCTATAAAATGCCAAAAAAGAGGGTATTTCTATTCATAACTACTTTTTAAACGGCTATTTTGATTGGTCGTGGTGTTTTAGAACTCAAAATTGCATACAACACAAGCTATTGTATTATTCAAAAAGAAACGTATCGTGGAAGATTGAGGTATTACATTCTTCCCTCCTTAAAATTATTTCATAATCTAAATTTCAATAATACTACTAAATAAAAAGATTCAGGTTGTTCTTCATCATAAGTTACTCTGGTTCCATCATTACCTATTCCATTTAATTGTTTCTCCAAATGAAATTTACCAGATGAGTAGTTCGGTTTCTCAATACTTTCTCTCTTGTATCAAAAATACTGATAGGCTCCTCATAATAAGACAGATCTAGTTCCAGTTCTATTACTTCATTGTTGAGTACATGCATTTGGTCAGGCATATATTTTCTCAACAGTGATACATGGAATACATCAAGAACTTTGGAGAGAGTTGGAGGCATTTCCAACTGGTAAACTACAACTCCAAATGGTTCTATAATTTCAAAAGGTCTGATGTACCTTGGAATTAATTTACCATTCCTATCGAATCGCATAGCACCCTTCCATGTTGATACATTCAAGGAAACATGAACTCTTACATGAAATTCCAAATCCTTCCTTTGGTTATTGTCATAGATCTTTTGCCTACATTGAGATTCTTTGACATGGGTTTGGATAATCATCACCTTTTCCATTGTTTCTTTAAAACATTCTGGCCCTATGAGTTTTCTTTCAACAAAATCATCCCAATAAGCTGTTCTGTGAGATCTCATTCCATATAATTCTTTATATGGTTCCATCTGAATACTTGAATAGAATCTAGTGTTAAAGGAAACTTCTACTAGAGGAAATACTGATCCCACATACCTTGAATGTCAGGTGACAAATATATCAACATGTCATCTAAGGTTTGAATATTTTTTCTTGACATTCTATTAGTTTGATGGTGGTAGGTAGTGCCTAAACGAAGTTCAGTATCTAGGACTTTCTGAATAGTTTTCTAGAATCTTGATGTAAAATGGGGATCAAGATAAGAAAGAATCGATAGGGGTACACCATTAAGTCTTAAAACATCATTAATATATATAATTACTAATGGTTCAAGTGCTAAATCTTCTCTTATAGCATGAAAATATGCTGACTTGGTAAGACGATCGATGATGACTCATATTGCATCATTCCTTGTAGGAGTATTTGGTATCCCCATGAAAAAGTCCATTGTAATATCATCCCATTTCCACTCAGGTATGGGAATAGGTTTCTTGACTCCTCCTGGATATTGTCTCCCAGCCTTCCCCTATTGACAAACCATACATCTTAAAGAAAATCAGCAATCTCCCTCTTCATGGTTTCCCACAAAAAATGTTCCTTAAAGTCTATATACATATTAGTACTACCAGGTTGTATAAAAAAATTGGAGCTATGAGCATCATTTAACAATTCCATTTTTATATCAAGTATATCTGGAGCACAATGCCTTTTCCAAAATTTCAAAATTCAATCTTCATATAAGATTTCGATCAATCTCCCAGCATTCACATCATTAGTTATCTTTTGAAACTCCTAATTATCAGTCTAAGAACATTATATCCTTTCTAGTAAAGATGTTTTGGATGATATTTGAAAAATGTATCATTGTTTCACCTTCCATGATTATTCCCATATCCCTCTTTACAAGATCCACGAACATTGGATCCCATTCAACTCTCATCTAGTTCAGAACTCCATGATCGGATCTGCTCAAAGCATATTCCACTATATTTTCCGTCCCTAGGTGGTAGTGTATTGTGAAATCATTATCCTTGAGTAGTTCAATCCATCTCCTTTGCCGCATGTTGAGCAATTTCTGTGAGATAATATACTTCAAACTCTTATAATCAGTATATATCTCACATTTTTCACCATAGATATAATGTCTTCATATCTTCATATAAATGATTACAATTGTTAATTAAAAATCATGAGTAGGATAATTTTGTTCATAAATTTTTAGCTTTCATGATGCATAGGAAATAACTCTATCATTTTTCATAAGGACACTACGAGGTTGCCAACGAGCCTATACCATAGTGGTACAGGCTCCTTCATTGCATCCAAAAGACCCAGGATCAAATCTGGGCAGGGACTAATTTTGGAGGATCTATAGCATCAATATAAGAAACACACTGTAGTTGTACTGTAGTAGAGGCACTATAGCGGCAGTGGCACTATAGAAGGAACTGTAGCAGACGTGGTACTTTTGCAGGTATTGTAGCTTCCTGGGTACTATAGCAGTACTATTCACCTAGGGGCTATTTGAGCCAAAAAATCAGCTTTCAAGCCTAGTCTTACAGCCACATGGCCTTTGGCCTTCAGGCTATGTAATGGGTCTCCCACTACCTAGTCTAAAGATGCCTTTGCTTTTAAAAATAAAATGAGGATTCACCCCCAACCTTAAAAATAACCACATCCGTTCTTTGAAACATCACTATAAATAACAAACATGTCATTACCTGATGGTAGATTCATGATAGTATCATTGAATACAATTCTCATAAATTATTAAAAACATTCTTAACAATCATTTTTCCAACAAATTTAACCCCTTTACGTGTGATCTTGGTTAATGGGTTAGCCAATCGGGAAACATTCTGGATGAAACCCTGATAGTAACCTCCTATTCCAATAAAACCTCAGACAACAGTTATTCTCATTGGTGCTGGAAATTATTGGATTGATCTTGTCTTATAATGATCAATATTGATTCCATAGTTAGAGACATTATGGCCAAGAAAAGAATTATCCAGAATCAAGAATTCACACGTGCTAAACTTCCCATATAATTCATTTCTTCTAAGAGTCTTTAGAATAATATGCAAGTGATTTTCATGATCTCCATATATTTTGGATTATTCCAATATATCATTAATAAGTACCACTAAAAATTATTCAAGATACTCATGGAAAAATCTATTCATTAGATCTATAATAATATAGGGTGCATTAGTCAGTCCAAAAGGCATTACTGTAAACATGTAATACCCATATAGGGTTAAAAATGTTGTCTTTAGAATTTCTTCCTTCTTCATGCACAAATGATGGAATCCATATCCAAGGTAAAACTATGAAAAATATTGAGCTCCATAAAGCTAATCACATAAATCATCAATGAGAGGTAGGGGACACTTTTTCCCTATTGTTATATCATTGATATCCATGTAGTTAATGCCCAACCTCATAGATCCATATTTATTCTTAACAAAAATAATATGGGATCCCCATGGAGAAAGAGTAGGGTGAATAAATCCTTTATTACTCAATTACTATAGTTGTTTCTTTTGTTCCACTAATTCCACATTGCCCATTCTAATATGGGACTTTGATATGGGACATGAACCATGAATTAAGTCAATGGAAAACTCAATTTCTCATTATGGAGGATGTCCAGGTAAATCCACTAGAAACACATTAAAATATTCATGAAAAATATGTACATCCTATATTTGGAAATTCCATTCCAGACCCATATATATTTTAATCCCTTCCTCCCTAATAATTGAATTTCGTAGAGCTACTGGGGGTGGATCTATATGAGAATCAGATGGTGACATTTCTTCTCTAAAGATAAGGTATTCCTTATCATCATCAAAAAATGTTACTTCCTTATTCTTACAATAAATTTTCGCATCATGGTCCGAAATCCAATCCATAATGAAGATAATATTTAATTAAATCAGGGGTATGACAATAATATCTGAAAATAAAGCACCTATATTTTCCATTGTAATCAAGAGCTTGGTGGTGTTTTTCTCCACACATATAACAAACACTCATCTCCTTCTAGCAAGTACCTAGGTGTCTATTCCCACATTTATTGCGGGGTGGAAAGTCAAATTTTCCCATCTTCAGTTTATTTCATTTTTTAGAGTGTTTAACAGATCTCTTCTTCTCTATCTTAGCTTTAAAGTCATAATACATAGAGTATTCCTTTTATGTCTTGATAGGACATGAGATTATATCTTCGTATGATGAGAAGTATTGTGAGACTAATGCTTGACAGAGAAATGTTTTTAACCCATCAATGAATTGATCAATCTTACTTTTGGTGTTATTTATTTAATATGGATCATGAATTTCTAACCATGTAAAGTTAGCCTCATACTTTGAGACATTTTCATCCACCTTTCGCCTCAGACATAGAAATTGCCTTTCCATATCCGCTCGATGTTCATGAGGAATGTTTTTTTCTCTAAAAATCTCTTTAAGCTCCCTCCATTACATATTTGAAACTTATTCATCCTCTTTTGTGTTTTGAATTAATGACCACCATTGATCTATATCTCTTGTGTGGTGATAAAATACCATGAAAACTTTTTCCCTTTTTCTACTACCCAAAGAATGAAATATTTTATATAACGAACATATCCAGTTCCCAATTAAAAATGAATTTGTAGTCCAGTTTAATGTTGGTGGTTGTTTCCTCATGAAGCGGTCTAACATTGATCTTCCATGTTGTGGATCAGGGTACTCTATATATGTATGGTTATTATTCATAACCATAGTGATTTGTCAAGAAATTATTATAAGCTGTTCAGCATTGGTTATATCACCATCTCTACTATAATTATCTTGAGTATGTGGGAAATTACTACATGGATTTTGTGTATTGATACGGTTTCCATTACTTCAACTAGGCCCCTTTCTAAACAATGGAATAAACTAGGTACGTTTATGAACAGAAATGCATAATTACAAACATTTAAATACCTAAAAAAAAATTAATAGTTTATTCAATTAATCCATAGTCATAATAATGTTTTTTTTGGTAAAGTATTTACTCATAAATCCTTCATAATGGTTTATAAAGAAAATGTTATTTATCCTAAGAATTTCCCATGGGAGTGTCAAACCTGGTGCACAGTAAGGCCCGTTGTCTTGTACTAGGATATGCCAGGTCAAGCCTCAAACTTTGTGTCAGAGTTTTTACTCTTATGTACATTTATGCCAGAACCACATCCACTTGAAGTATCCATAATGGATTTATATCTTATAAAAACTACATAATATTTAAATTACCAAAAAATTTGGATGTTCTTCTTTATTAATCGTTAAAGTCCATCTTAGGGTAATGTTCTCTAATCAGTGTTTTCCTAAATCTAGTTTCTATGATATAAACTAAAATTCCTATAATACCAACTCTAATGCCCCGAACCTAGTTACACAGAGTTGGTTTACTATTACATAACATTGTTGTGGTCACAAGAGATCATGTCTGAAATACCGATCGGTTTAGTATCCTTGGAAGTTCTAGATACATACATAAGATCTAAATTACATTATGAAATGGAAAAACAACAAAATTGTTTTCCATTTGAACACACTCATATACCTTATCCAATTCTTGTAGGTTAATCGTAATATACATCTTCGCATCCTAGGAAAAATAAAACATAAGAAGGGGTGGGCTCATATGCTTAATAAGGATAACAATATAGCATAAACTATAATAAAAAATTAAAAATATTTAATGAAATTTATAAGACTAAAAAACAAGACTTTTAAATATAAACATCAGAATAATATTGAGAAGATAAATAAAATTATTCAATTTACATATTTACATGGATATTATACTAGTTGAATAATCACTTGTAATCTCAATAGCTAATTTAATAATGATGGAATGCATACTTTTGGACATCATAACCACAAAGTCAGGGCCTCATTCCAATACTACAAATAATTTTTTTCCATGTCCTTATGCCAAGACACTAATTGGTCTAATGAGCCCTACTGATGCATCAATGGGCTATAGCGGTCCCCTCTCGTCACTTACTATATCCAATGCATTCCTCATATGAAAAGGTGGAAACATATCATAAACATTCGTATTAAAAATAGTAAATAAAATGTTAATACTTTAATAAAAAACCATGAATGGTATAAAAATAGCGCATCCATAGTCAAACATATCAAAAAACATTCAATTCATTATACAAGATTATATCATAATAAATTAACATCAAACAAGAATAAAATCCAACAGAGGATTTTTACATAGATGAAATCAATCCAAAAAACTATTTGAGTGGAATATATATTTAAATTTTTAAATAATTTAAAAGTAAAGATAACATTTATTTTGAAAAATATTATTATAAGATTGTAAGGGAAGATTTGATGGTGTTATAATGGTTGAAAATGGATTCACCCGCCATATAAGTTAAAAATGATTCTTTCCTTAATTTGAGAAAAAGGTCACAAAGTTCCTTGTTTTGAAAATGATAGAAATATTTCTTTCAAAAAAATTTAAAAAAAAAATGGTATAAATGACTTTAACCCATAATATAATAAATAGTAATAATGTTTTGGAATACATTTTTAAGAAATATAGATGTGGATGAGAAAGAGGTGCCAGTAGATACTTTCGTATGAACAACCTCAGATAATAAAACGATTGTAAAATTAACCCTTACCATGTACTTTTCCATCATTGAGGGTAAGTTAACCTATTGTATAATAGTTAAATAATTGTTATTAAATTATAAAATAACCACATACATAAATATGATATCATATATGATACTTTAATATTTCATTTTTAAAAGTATTTCAGTTGTATCATTGTTTCTGGTGTTAACTAATTCATTTTCCTTTATATATTTTTTACATATGTCATGTTTTTTATGGATATAATGTTTTTTATTCATATCCAAAATAATATTAAGTTCTTATAAATTATTGTTAATCATAAAATGAAAATTATTCTTGAATGGTTACGATGGGGAACAAGATCTCATCACATAGTGGAGACGATAGGTCGTACTAAATCATGAGCGACATTATCATTCTATTGAAGGTGAAATCATATGTAATTTGATGGTATATTATATATAAATAATAATTAAAATTTTATATTTATTATTTTCATCATTTATTCTCATTATTATACAATCCAAATAATTAAGTGTTGAATAAAAAACTACACCACAATGAGGAGATGGTAAGTTGTGCGCTCGCACGTATGGTGTCTTTGACATTCATAGGAGGGATAGAATAAAGAATATGGTTGTATAATATTTATAATAACATCACAATATTTATTTGGTATGGGAGATATTATGTTGGTACAGAAAAAAATAAAGAGGAAGGGGAAGAAGAAAAGAAATTTGGAAGAGGAGATAAAATAATTACCTCTTCTTGGTGTTCTTCCATTATATTTGAACAAATGGGCTTTATAGGATGGATTTATGATCAATGTATGGAATATAGGTTAAATTAATGGTAGTTTGAAGGATATTTTATTTGGTGTTTTCAAAGCCAAAATGCTTTGGAGGTGTTAATATAAGAGAAGTGGAAGTACCCTTTTATAAGAGAGGTGAGGGGCACTTTAGCAAGAGCTTGAAATGATAATTTCTTCTAATATTATTTTAGATTTCTAATAGCTCCAAATGGATTTATTTAGAGGATAATTGGGTTTTGGGTCTAAAACCTTAAAAAAATTGGTTTTAGTTAATTTCAGGTCACCATATTAACCGTATATTTTAGATTTAACTCTTTGTTAAATAGTTTACCTTTTACCATGTCTTCTTGTATTTTTATATTACATGGTTAATAAACATAATATAAAATGTCAAGATAATATCTAGGGGTTAATTAATTAAATATATAAACTTATCTATATCATTTGGACGGATCGTATATTTTTATGAATATTATATCATTCAATAAAATTGTATTTGTTTTAAAAACACATTTATGTCAATTTTGAAACTATTTATTATTTGGATTTTGTGAAAGTCATAACAACTTAATTAACTCGAGAACAATACAGTGAATCAACCCTATGATGTCATATTCACTTATAAAATTAATTTATGGCATCAAAACATTCATATTATATTTATTTTAATATTTATAATACCATTTATTTGATTCATTCATTAATAAGGTAATTACTATATCATGATTATGTCATAATTAAATTTAATTACATAATGTCTATGAATTATAAATAAAATACCTTGATATATAAAATAATTTTATCCTTATAATTAATATTTATAATAGAGTTTATCTTATGTATAATCATATATTACAAATGGTTTGGTTATTAAAATTTGAATTTAATACTTAAACACTTCTCTGAAAAATATATAATAAATGTCCTAATCTAATCCATAATGGATCAAAAGGATCATATTTTTGTCCTAAGGTTGATTTTGGTCGAAATAAACTTATCTGGTTAAATTAGGACATGTTTTTGGGTAGTTATAATATCATTTTTACCTTTAATTACCATATTTACTTTTAACTATGGTAAATAAATTTCCAAAGTTACTATTTAAAAAAATATTTTCATCCTATTGAACCAAATTTTACCTACTTATGTATAATGTGTCTTTTGAAGTTTTTAAATTAAATTTACAAAAGTGGTAAAATTACTTTTGATGAAAAATTGAAAATTTTCCTAGATGGTGGGTAAAAGACGTTAAAAAGTTCATTAAAGTTTTTTATATATAATATTATTATAAAATGAAACCAATGAATTTCATTAGATTAATATGGATATTATGTATCTATTATTTACATTAAAATAAATTTAATTTTAAAAATAATTATTTAAATTAAAATTCTATTTTTGAACAATAACACCGGGCTTTTCACTATTCATCAAAAATTACATGTTTTCATAAAAATACTAAAATTCACCCCAACATAATTTTTATATTCCAAATCCAAAAATGAATTCCAATATAAAAAATAAATTTATAACATTACAATGTGGATATTACTATTCATAACTATATTTTAAACGGCTAGTTTGATTGGTTGTGGTGTGCTAGAACTCGACGTTGCGTACAGTGCAATCTATTATATTATTCAAAGAGAAACGTATCATTGAAGCATGGGGTGTTACAAGTCTCAAAATAGGTATATTGTTTATATGATAAAATAGAAAGTGTATTTAAAAAAAATGTTTTAATGAATTAATGAATTTTCAAAATAATGAATATTTTAATAAAATATTATTTGAAAATTAATTTTATGAATTATAAATTAGTATAAAATTATTATTAAGTCAAATTTAATTTTTATTAATGTTTTAAAACTATTTCTGTTAAAACCCATGAATTGTCAATAAATGTTGGTGTTCATTTTAAAAGAAAAATTTCACATATATAGGAAATTATTTAGATAAAATGAATACTATTTTTTTATCAGGATGTCAAAATTATCCAGTGGTGAATTTTTCATAATTTTTTGAGATAGTAGAATTTTTTGGTAAAAATTAAATATTGTAAAAAATAAAATATATGTTTTATGACATCATTTTGACCCCAAAATGATGTAATAAATAATAAAATAATAATTCTAGTCTCTATATATGTTTTATCATTAAAATAATGTGATTTTGGATTTTTTAACTTTTTTTAAAATGGCTTAGTGAATCTTGAAAAATGTATGACATATTTTATAATTTTAAATTCATTGCTATAATAATTTGACTCACCTCCATATAAGAAAGCATAATATTTTAATATGGTCATCCATTTTCCATTTAAAATACTTTTTTCCACTCATATTTTTCAAAAACCATGGGAAAATCATGGCAAGGTTTGTGGTATTGAATATTTAATTATATAGATTCCAAAACCTAAGTTTGTTGTATATTTAATAATTTACCCTCATTTCCTATATAACCCACCCGAGATCCAAATTCTCTTAACTCAAAATCCTTTGATCACATCCCTACTCTTCCCTCTTCTCTACGTAATCCTTCAACGGCTCCCCAAGCCCTCAATAACCGCCTCTTCATGCTCTTGAAGTCACAAACTCAAGTAAGGGATCATTCATCATCCTCTTTTATCAAGAATTTTTTTCATGTTATTTCATTTAGCTTATTTTATCCCTATGTTGGGATATGTAATTAAATATCCTCCTTACTTAAAATCTGATTTATAAATTATGATATCCCTTTTCCCTCTCATTTATCCCTCTTATGAACCCTTATGTACACCCGTTACCATCCCAAATTTCAATAATGGATTCCTTCCTTTCTCATTTTTATCCAAGTTTCATCATGTTGTTATACAATTTTATTATCAATAACAAATTTTGGGGTATTATTTCACACCACCCCCATACTTCCCTCATTTTTTTGAATTATAAGAGACCCCTTTCTCTCTCATTTATTCATTATGTGTACACCTGTAACCATGGAGAAATTCCATAAGGTATTTCACTATTCTTATTTATATTCAATCATTTCTTATATATTAGGAATCTAAATTCCATTTCATATGTTTGGATATTATGTATCATGATCCTCATAATGAAAATTAAATGAATAAATTATGATAGAACATTTTCTCTCTAATCAACCCATTTTTCCAATTTCTATTTGACGTCGTTATGCTACCGAAATTGTGCCATGATTATCCATACTAAAATCATAATGAATTGAATATCATAACCATTTATCTATTAAGGGTATCCACCTTTATTCTCACATACTTATTGTAATGGGACTTACATTTATGTATTCAAAATTCCTTATTCATATAATAAATTATTATATTTAATGAATCCATGTTGTATGATCTATGTGGCACACTTATACATGAAAATTAAATGATTATGAAGGGTTTTCCCTGATTTCACTCCAATGAATTGGGTAATGTTTATAATAATGATACGCCATGTGAAATGGGGGTTTACTCATGCTAATTCATGTTCAATATGGTTTTACTCATATTAATTCATGTTTAATGAGGGTTTACTCATACTAATACATTTGCAATGAGCTTTGTATGATTCTAATATCATGTTGTATTACATTTCCACATTTTCATGTTATTATAATCATGATATATCATTCCTTCATGTTCATGTTTGTATTATTCTCCACTGATATGACAATTACATTAAATTTTTTTTATTCTTTATATTATTCCTTGTTTACTCCCTTACTGGGCTTTATAGCTCACCAATTTCTTATGTATGTCCTAGGGTTATCCCAGGAAATGTTGCGTACAAAGGAATGAGTTGGTCTTTTCAAAGAGAATTGAAATAAATATTTTGATTTTCATTTTTAATTTGTTATGTAAATTTCATAATTTCCCAAGACACTAGACCTCTCAATCATCAGAGTTGTCTAAAGTTCATTTTTTGTAATAAATCACGTTAATTGTGTAATAAAGAAAACAGTTGTTATATTTTAACTCATGAATTGTCATCAGAGGTCAAATATGGGTTCCTAAAATACTAATCCAATGATATAAAAATAGTTTTGAGGTGTGACATTGTGAATATAATTTTGAGATAGAAATCAATGGCCTTTTATTGTCTCTCTATATCTCTCATAATATTTGACATATTGTCTTCCATAATTAATTTTTTAACAACATGTGATCAAAACCCATCAAACATAACATCCCTTTTTCTCAGAAAATCATCAATCACAACTCTAAAATCATTACGTAATATTTTAATGGTCCTTCCATCACCAATGGTAGATGGTATATGTGGAGTAGGATATGGAGAAGCATATATATAATCCTTAAGTAATGAATTTAGATAACTATGGTAAATAATCTAGATAATGTTTGAAAGGTCTACCTATAAATACCAAAAATAAACAATTTAGTCCTCAATATCATTCCCCATACAGTCAATTTTAAAAAAGTTTCTAGAATAAATGTGAGAAATGAATAAAGATTCTGGTATAGTAATCTCTAGGTAATTTCCAACAACCAATAAAAAAATTTAAACATCCACATCAGATCTGATTAGAACTCATACGAAACATATATTGTAATATGGGATGTTGAGGGAATATAAGTAATTGAAACAATAGGAGTCAGATCAAAATATAGAATCCTACCATCATCATCATGATCAATATATTTAGATCATATTGTCTAAACATCTACTCCATCAGCAACTTACTCGCTAACATCTTGATAAACCATATTGAATGATTCAAAACATGTTACCATGATTCCTTTAAAAAGTAATTAAATATTTATTATTAGAGTACGGACAAATATTTGCTCAAAATGTTGGACTACTAAATGTCTCTGAATGTAGAACTCAATTCAATTGTGAGAATCTATCTCACCAATAAATGATTTTTTAATCATCATTGATCAGATGGGATGGTAGGCCCACTATCCAAAGAAGGGTTATCCCTATGGCTACCACCATCTCCATAAAACACCAAATAGTATATACCTAATACAATAGAACATAGGGACCACCAGTAGGTGCATCTAGTATAGTTTTTCTAGGAGTTCTATCTATCACCTGTGACGTATCAGAACTATATCCATCCTATTCAGAGTTACCATAATAATACCATGTAGGCCCATAAACAAAACCCATGATAAACAATATAGTTTGAACAAACTCCTTATCTTATACATCATCCTCAATAAAATGTTAGGGTACATAAGATTTAGGAGGTCTAAAATAAATAACATGAGATGTGTATGACCCCAGAACACCCTAAGAAGGGAAAAATAAATAAGGGTGTCTAATTTTTCTTCAAAAGTGATGGATCCTATTCTCGCATTGGTACAAACCAATTAATCCACTATATTGGTAAGGAGTTATATTAAAACATTCACAAATAGAGAGATAACAGAGTTGTTTTACATCATTCACCACTATGGTATACTCTATGAATCCTATGATGACAGTGTCTCGGTCGTATCAAAATCCATTAATCTTCACTAGTAGAGGAATACAAAAGTCTAGATACATTCACTCTATACTATAAACTATGCCATTACATGATTTTAGGGACAACACACTGCATCCCTTAGAACACTTCCATTGACTTTGTTATCCCACTACTTTGGATTAATTCTTACTAGGTTTATCTACATGAATATTGCTTCTGTATATTGGAATTTAATTCTATTTATCTGTCTATCATGAGAATATTCTTGCATCATAGAAAATATTTAATGAAATATGACAAGAACTATTCCCAAATACCTGATGTTAAGAACTATTGTTCATGGATCTCCTTTCTGAAGCTCACTTCCTTCACAATGAAAGCATTCTTCGCAAATCAAACTTCCTTCACATTGCCCACTGAGTCAACATCCAATACTGAATCATTGAAAATAACCCATTACTCACAAGAATTTTCATCATCCAAGACATAACAAATCTCTTCAGAATTCTCATGCTCACATAGGCAACCAAACTCGTGCTGCTCCCAACCTTCACAAACTCAGAGAGATTCCAGATTTTTTATTATTATTTTCATATGGAATAATGTGGGGGTATCCTTATATATATATGCTCATCCCTTGGTGATGCTCCTCCATCTCCAGCATATTTTCCATATAATTCATAAAAATAATCCCAAATCCAATCATTTCGCAAATCCCCAGTTGTACATTTCATATTCATGGAGATCACCATCAACACATCATGAATTATTGATGACCCACTTACCGTAGTCATAGAGAACACCATCAACTTCATGATGATTTAAATCAGAGAATTTAAAAATATATGTCTTCACAAAACCTATTCCTTTACCATATTTATGAAGATTTGATTCCAAAAAAACATTGTTGTCATATTGTACAGTAATATAACATTCTTTGAAAACACTATGAAAATAAAATATTTGACTCACAACAAACAAAAACAATACTCCATTTCCATATGTGAATGATGTTGTTATTAAGAAGAAAAAATAATTTCATCCTAATGTGTTATTTTGGGTTCTTAATCAGTATCATTTATCTATATTTCTTCTTCATAATATTCCTCTTATTCAAAGGAAACACAAATTTCATCATCAAAATAATACAAATCAAACTAATTTATCTCATGAAAACGATACAATAGATCCTTTGGTTTAGCTGCAAACTTCACATGATAAAATTTATAATATAAATTCTCAGAATCCATTGCCTATTTCCTTTCCTAGTAATTTAAATTATGTTTCATATGCATACTAATTTTTTAGTTAGTGTCATCTAAATAAGATACCTTTCCACCATCTATATAAGGAAACATTTTTAATCCATGATGGATGATATGAAAATTAGATATGGTTGTGAGCTTTACACATAACAAGGTTTTCACAACTCATTTAAATGTATCTAGACATGCATACACATACTATGCAGAAATCCTTTTTTCATTAAGAACATGATGAAAAAACTCCCAGTGAATTAAGGAACTGATGTCCCCTTTCCTAGGAAATATCAAATGTTGATTGAATTTTGACAATAACCTATTACCACCAATATGCTTCATCATTTTACATCTTCTTGGTATTCCATTAGATTTAGTTATTATAACATATTTTGAAATCCAAATTTTTAATGGTTATTGGATCGGATATTAGGTAATATTTATTGACAACCTTATGTGGTAAACCAATGTTTTTTCTCATATGTTATAATAAAAAATCATTAACTTCCTCATTCACTATTGTTTGAGTGGTTCCTCATTTTTCTCCTAGGAAAATTCCAAATTGATATTGAAATCCTAAAATAACCTCTAATAGAATAACTTACAATTTTTTTAAACTAATCATCCCATCTTTGACTGGAAAACATTATCCTTGTTAATTATTTGATAAAATATAATCACTGAGTGTTGAATTCTATTTTAATACATACAGGTTGACTAATAAATTGTGGATAACATAGATTCACTATATCACTCATATAATATTGATCCATTACAATTTTTTATAGGAGGATCATTGGAAGGAGGTGTGGAATCAAGAGATATTTTCACCCATGAAATAATCAATCTTTGATTATATTCCATATAATATTAATGTTTGAAAAATTGGTTTTAGAGAGGATTTATTGAAAAGGGAATGCATCTATAAAATATAAGGCAATAAAAAATAAATATATTTTACAGAATAGATATTTACTGATTCATATTCTAATTAAAATTTTGTTCAATTATTTCGGAATATAAAATAATAATATATTTATGTAGAATCATGCATAAAAATATTAAATTTAAAAACAATTTATATAGATATACACAAAAGATCGTGTTACTCTATGTTCCTGGAAACATAGACACCCAAGGTCTACTGAACATGATTTCATGTTAGGAGAAGTTCTATTATGAGAAATTGCTCCATATAGCTATATTGAAAGTCTATAAAAAGCACATGGTAATTGTAGTGACTGTATGAGTTTATATTCATGGTCGGTAATGCAAATGAGTGACTGATTGGTCATGGTAACTATTTGACCATATGAAAAATACTCATAGTCACTTAAAATAACATGTGAACTATACTTCAATTTTAATTTAGCAACCAGACCCAAGATTTAATCTTCAAAACAAAAAATTCATAAAATCATAGGAGTTATAAATAAATTGAATGATTTAAAAATATTTTATCATTCCTAATTCATGTATAATATCATTAATTCTCTCAATATTCAATGGATTTTTAAATATATCAGTAATATAATATTATATACCATTTAATTCAAGAGTAATATCACCTTATGAAAATTTTTCCAAAATAGTTTTGTTTTATATCAATATGTTTTGTCCTTAAATGTGATACTATTTTTTCATAAAAATTATTTTCACATGGTTTGTAACAATTAATAAGGACACGTCGAAATATATCTCATTATTCTAGTCATGTGTGTTTCTCAAGAGAATATTTGAACAATAGATACCCATAGATATGTAATCATCTTCTGAAGTTTATAATGAAATTTAGATATAATCTTTAATACACCATGAAAGTAGATATTATCCCAAAATTTTACATATTATATATGATCTTTTAATATCTAACTTACATCCTAAAAAATATTAATCAGAATAACTAACCATATTAAATTGTTTCCCGCTAGTGTATAATAATACCAAATCAGTTTTAAGTTTAATTTATTTAAACATTATTTTAATTGCATTTATATGAAATTATCTTATCTTTTATTGAAATTATCCAAAAATTCCCACACTAAACATAATATTGGGTAATATAGTAATTAAAAATAATAAACATCCCAACATACAACTTTTAGTGGTTTTATTTACTAGTTTCCATGTTTTGTAATCAACCTTATAATCACATTTAATAATGTCAGTATCATTATCATTAGTGTTTTACATACCAAAACATTTTAAAATATTTTCTGTTTACATTAAATTGATTTAATATGATTCCTTCTTTTTTTGAATAAATTGAAAATGATGAAAGAAATCATGTTCGCCCATCAAACTCATTACAAATTAATTTTCATTATTTTTTTCATGTTTAATACCCAATGAGTTTTTAGATGATCCAATATATATTATCATCATAATACATTTTATTTACTAAAACTCCTCTATAAAATATCTTAATTAACAATGTCTGATCAAAAATCCCTATTGAAAAAACATTAGAAACCAATACTGAATTGGGCTTTTCATTCCATGATATATAACCACTTTTAAATCTATACAATTATTTTGTTAATTTTATAAAATATTTTGAAAATAATGGTTTTGAAATTATAGGGGGTTTTCTATAAAAACATCCTAAATTATATAACACTTTATTAAATTAATATTGATATCGAAATGATATAATGGAAAATTAAAATGTGATTCACATGCTTGAAATATTATAATGTCCTCATATGATTCTAATGGGAATAACATTTATTCATAGTTAATACCTTCTACTTTACCATAAAATTGTACAATTCATTTTTCTTTATTTCTAATTATATTTCTAGAAAAATAATCATTATAACTAAACACCTAATTAGTTTAAATGGCGAGGAAGTCCTTATGACTTTTTACTTGCTCCTAGACTATATTCCTTTCAAACTGATCAAACTAATTTCATGTATCCATTACTCATAAATTACTATTTATTTAATCACTGATCGTCCTAGATTTGTGTTGTAAAGGGATGTCTTGGGGTTAAATACGATTTCTAAAGGATTTTGTAGCATGATTTCCTCTATCTTGATCTCCAATTATGGAATATAAGGGTTGGTTTCTATGATTCTTAATGGATTTATAGATATAAGAACTCAGTAAATAATTTTCATCTTCATGTTCTGCATTAAAAAATTCCTTCATGAACAGTTATTTTTCTACAGTTGGTTTAATAGTGCCTATATTATATTTTGTTGAGGTATTGATATTCAAAATCTAAAGATTGTCCTCAAGGTTTTCTAAGGATTTCTCAGGATAATGTTGGTATATTTCATCTAATTTTATATGTATAAATTCATGCACAATTTTGTACCTTTTATTGGATGCCTTGAATGATTTATTATTGATTAAATAACAAATGTATGTTACATTATCACTTATGGGTGAAATTTTTTCTATACACTTTTTTTCTTTAGAGTAAATATATTTCATCTTAAACCATGAATATAATTAACCATATATTTAATTCTATTCCATAAATCATATTGGTTTTTCTTTAATGACAGTATAATAATAACTGTGTTGATAATATGGAATGATATAGATATAACTTCTATCAAAAAAATAAACTAGATGGCCATAATCAATACGCATAGTGTTGGAAATCACCTAATGATTAATATTTCTTCTTACTATTAAATCATTTTTGTGGAGTCATATGAGTATAAAATTTGTGATTGTGTCAATGTTTTGAGAATAAATATTAAAAATCTTGATGTTTGAACACACAAAAATAATCACTTATTAAGTTCTTAATAGTACATCCATGATTATTTTTATCATATTTTTTATATGTAAAAAAAATTAACAAGATTTAATTTTTTGAGATGGAAGTATTTCCAAGTATTATCTATAAAATTCATATAAAATAATATAATCATAGTTCATACCATTTAATATATATACTATAGAGTATCTAAGCAAGTCTAGGTCAATAAACTCTAGTGGTTGAGATGTTGAAGTTTCATTATTTGGTTTGAAAGTGATTTTTTGTTGTCTCCCTTTTTGACATGGGTTGCATATATTTCTAATTTAGAATTAAAATCTAGGATGATCCTTAAAATATTATTTCCAAATTATCTTTCTAAGTGTGTGTAGGATGTAGTTCCCTATTCATTAATTCCATATCCAATAAAAACATTGAGATGGAAATAAATTTTTTTTATTTTGAGAATGTAATTAATTAAAATCACCTACATAATCATTATCATTATAAAAGGCTATAAAAACTAAATAATTCAGGGAATAATAAATTTTACAGGAATTATTTTCAAACACAAAATGATAACCATCGTCACAAAAATGTGATATTCTAAATTGTTTATATGTTAAAACATTTTTAAATGAAACATTAGAAGAAAAATAAAAATAATAGATTTTTTTATTTGACTATGCATAAATATCATTCCTTTAGGATTGTCAGCAAAATTGGCATGTCCACCATCCACCTGGATAGTATATTATAAGCATCAATGGTCCCTAGAGGTGTGTCTATAACATCTATTATCCATATACAATAGATGTTTACTTGTACTCTCAAATAATGTATTCGTTAACATGGTAAAATTAGAAATGAATTTAATACTACTAATGATTGGGTCTAGAGCTATTATTAAATAATGTTTTTGGAATCCAAAGGTATTTAAATGTTCTACTATAAATAGACGTTATAATTTTTAAAATAAAAACATTATTTGGTCGATAAATATAAGAATTTTTATAGAGTTGATATTATATGAACTATAAGCAAATTTATTCATAAAAATTATTCCTTGACCTACCTGGTGGCAATTCCATTAGTATACGTAATTGTGGTTTGTTTACCAATAATTATTTTCATGGTTTTTATTTCAATTTTAATATTTGAGATAATAATTTTATAATTTGAGCGTAATTTTTTCTTTTAATAGTTGATAATTTTTGTCTTCTTCAATAGTAAAGTCGTGTTTAAAATGAAAATAAAAATCATAACACATATATAATATTTTTTATTTATATTTATGTATCGTTGAATGTTTCATGTGCCATAATATATCACTCAAATAATCCCTTACATCACAATTTTTAATTACTATTTTTATTTATAGAATGATATGAAATATGAATAGAATACGTAGAAAAAATATTTGATACCTCAAATGTTTTTTAATAATATATTTTATTTTTCATTGTTATCTTATTTTCAGGATTTAGAGTCATTTAATTTATTCTTATAAGTTTCTACATGTTGATATTTTATCCTTCTTTGTCATTTTTCCTTTATCCAAATATATAATCTTATACTTTGGTCATTGAAATTTATACTTGATGTGTTCTTTTATTTTTCATCAATACCAAGTAACTTCACCTGATATAATATTCATTTTACAATTCCATTTTATATGATATACTTTTTTATAATTCGATTTCTAGAATTATTTACTATTCTTCTAGAATTTTGTTATTTACCTATCTAGGTTAGATAATTCTTCATCACATTTTGAATGTGATACATCCTCATCCAAACTATTAAATTTGATTTTAAATTTTATATTTCAGTAAAAATTATTGATAACAACTAAAAATAACTATTTTTTATCAGCTTCTTCTTTTTTCAGTGTCAGTTCGACCTCTTATGTGAAAATTTTTCCAATAAAAATTATAAATTCTAGTTTATTTATTATAAATGATAATCTTTTGAAAAAAGAAGTTACTCTCCACCAATCTATCAAAAACAAAATGAGCCTCATCACTGGATCTTGATATTCAATTCTCTACCCATGTGCATGTGTCTTTGTTTTAATCTCATTGAACCATAGTTAAATATAATGAAATTAATAAGTTCATCTAAATGGTATCATATTTATTTTCATATCTATTAAGAGGAATTTCATTAATGTTTGATGTTCCTTCATGATAAAAATGAGTTTTATCTCATATTTTAAAAAATTTATAATAAGAAGTTACTATATAGAACCCATATTTTTCCAATTCATAGTTTAATGAATTCAGGTCTTATAGTTACAATAATAAGAGGCCTTTGTGGCATAATCCCATTCAGAACTATTATATTTCGGTATTTGATATTTTCCCTCCATTAAATTCCAAATATCAAATCCAATTATTTCTATATAAATATTCATTTTGATGTACCACTGAGAATAATTAGTGCCATTAAAATATTGAGGCCAGTTTTTAATATTTCCTATACATATTAATATCTATAAAGATATAAATTTGTAAATTATATAAATTTAGATCTTTTGGTATTGCTATATAATAGTTAAAAGTATTTTGAGAACCTTTGATACCAAATTTTGGTTTTCCTCAAAAACCTAAGTGGTGGGGGTGAAATAATTTTAAAAATAACAACTCTATTAAATATTATTCAAAATTCATCCCCCTTTTAATGAATATTCCCATTTCACTAAAATATTTGAAATATTTAATTTTATCTTACAAAAATATTACTAGAACGTTGATCACAAATTAGTTAAAACATGTTTAAAAACTAATTTAACTTTTTATGTAGATCACATTATAACAAAAAAATTATAAAAATCTCCTTAAATTTAACTACTAATTTAATTTTATGATATTATTGTTTTTAAAACACATACATGTTTTTTTAAAGTTATAAAACAAAATAGTAAATCACAAAATGAAATTAATTTAAGAGGTTTAATCTCAAGATGATACCTAGTCCTATCTACATAGAAATCACAAAATTCTATGAATTTTTTTTTAATTAGAAATAATAGTACAGACCCTGGATAAGATTTTATATAACTAAATTCATATAGGTTTTCCAGGCAATATATGGACTCTTCAAAAGTTCTCTATGGGAAAATGAAAGAAAAACATTGTATATTGTAAGACTATTCTACACAGCCTCTTCTGTAGTTCTTATTCAGAGTAAATATATAAGAACTAGATGATATAATTTCTATAACCCTCCAATAAAATAAATGATCTAGTATTTAAAGATTATGAATATTATAAAAAATAAATCTCAAAACGTATTCTTGAATAGAAATAGAAAATAATATAACATGAGAATATTCAATGCATCTCAATTTGATCAAAATTTGGTTTTTTGTAGACCATAGAGTTGTATTTTATAGATATCCATAGATTTTTCATATATTGTTCAGGAAAATATATTTTCATGGGATGTTCATAGAGAGTCCTTCATATATCATTTTTTCTCATGAACGTGCATATTTTCTTTCTATTATCTATGTGTTTTTATAGTTTCAGTATTATATTTTTTCATGAATGGTTCTTCTTCTTAGTGAAACTTCCATTTCAAAATTATCAATTGGAGGAAATTCATTATAGTTTAAATTTCACTAACATTGAAATTAATTATATGAAATATAGTCATTGGATAATTGAAAATAATTAATTTATTAAGATATACATTGCCACTTTTCTTTACATAAAAAACTGTTAATTTAACATAAGGTCACCTCACACATTTACATTGTATTGTGACGTGTCACAATAAATTATTATGGTAAATTCATTTTCTAGTACAGTAACTTATTTTCAATATGCTATCACTTCACTTCCTCACAGTGGAGATTTATTACATCACACAGTGACATCATTTGTCCACACTATCACCTTATTACTCAATTCATTAGGTTCATTTTCTCACATTATAGTTATATATTTTTGTGTTGATACTACAATATAGACACATGGTTAGTATAAGGTGTAGATAAAATCTACACACCGTTCACATGGTATACATTATTGGTTATGCGGTAGGATGAATCCTCTATGTTGTTGGTTTAGTACATGTATGGCCACAAGAACCCCCAAGCTAGGTTAATTCATTCCATGGATTGAGATTCTTCATTAGATGCATGACCATTTGATTGTACATACTGTTAGTTAGAGTAAAATATTTAGTCACTTCAACATTGTCACATGACCATCAGGATCAACTCAATTTCGTCACATTGTGGATATATTACAAATTCAGTAGGATGACATGGTAACTTCAAGACATAACCAATTATATAATTTTTGGATAAAATGGTTAACTATAATAAAACATGATCATTGTTATAAACATAATAATTAGTATTTTTAATCATTTAAATAATAACGTGATGGAGTAATATAATAACATTGACTTACATTAGTGAAAAAACAAGAAATAACATTGTTTTTTTAACATTTGACATTTGTTTTTAACCGATTTATTTAATGGGGACATTAAAAATAACATTCCTACGTCGGTTCATTAAAAACCAACACCGAAAAACAACCATAATTCAAATTTTTTAATCAGTTTTGAGTAAAATCGGCACCAAAAATCGACCTTCAGTGTCGGTTTATATGAAAACTTACACCAGAACGCACATGGGAGTTGATATTCGGCATCAGTTTTCATAAAATCCAATGCTGAAACTTATATGTGAAATATGTTCGGCATTGGTGTTGATGAATATTGACACAGACCCCCATATGTTTTTATAATGTTCACCATCTATTTTTATGAAAATATTCACCAAATGTTAAAAAAAATATAAAAATCAAAATATTACAAATCCCAAATAATCGTAATCCATATAATAAAAAATAGTATACATCGATCAAATATCATTACACATTAACTAAAAACCTACAAAAAATGACATCCTTTAATATATTTAACCAAAAAAGTATCCATGCATTTTATTATAAAGTACATTTAAAATATACATACCTAAAATTAACAACGTACTCATTGTTCGTTATTTTTAAAGCATTCATTTGATATCAATGTGTTAAAACTCCTATTATAAAAAAATAATTAGTTTTTTGATCACATGTTATTTGGAAAATAGAATATATTTTTCATAAACATTATAATATAAATACCTCAAATCATAATAAGACTCAAAAAATAGTTCTCAAAAAAAGATTAATGATGTGTATGTTCAATTTCGTTATAAGACTCTGTATTGTTGAATGTATACATTAACATTTAATTATATTAGATTAAAAAAAATAATGTGATAAAGAATATTAAAAAATTAATATATCTAACTTTATGAAATTAAGTAGTTACCCGGGCTGTGAATATCTTGTACCTGAATCATAGAACATAATACGCACAATCAGCATGTCATTATTGATGATGAAAATGCGGATAAAAAAAATAACTTGATAATATATATATATATATATTTAGATCCATATCTAAAATTCAAAACAATTGTTGTTACATTTACATAATTGATTGCATTTGGTTTCTTTCTCGAAATGTGCTCTTTGTTAAATATTTTCCATAACTGAATTTTCCTATATATGAACTAATAATAAATGTATAAATAATGAAAATTAAATATAATGATATAATGAAAAACAAAAAAATTAACTATCTAATAAGCTAGAAAAACTATTATGAACACTCCCTAATAAAGAGAACAACAAATATAAGGTTCACTCACTTGGGAAAAATATGCGTAACATCAAATGCCCCTACAATACAAAAACATAATTAACTACATTAGAATGTTCATTAGTTCATAATTATCTTTATGATCGTAGTTATAAATAAATGGGAATACCAACATCGAATCTCCATATATGATAATCTCTCACATATATATATATATATATATATATATATATATATATATATATCTGAAAATCTACTAGGATTCTTCACATGTTGCACTTCCATGGAAATATATTCTGAATATATAAAATCGTAAATGGTTATAATATCATTTTTTACAATAATCATATGTATATGCCTAATTTAAAAAGGAAATATAGTTATTCATTTTAAATAATATTTTTATTAAAAAATAAAAATTCAAACCTCAATTTACATACATGGAATACAGCTGCAACACATTCAGGATGAGCTCTTTAAAATCAACTAGATTCATGATATCTTCTTTGAGTAATCTCAATGGATAATATCTTCCACATATATATGATGTCATTCGAAAATCATCTATATTTTTCAAGGAATGAAAATATTGGGATAATCTTTTTATCCCATAAGAAATATATGAAGTATCTATAGTTGATTGTTTCAGAACATGTTGTTTAAATTGTGAAATTTATTTTCCATTATGATAATACTACTTAAGATAAATGTCCAAAATCATTATAAGTAATTGTCAATATTATATAATTAATATTTCAAAAAATGGATACCTCATGTGAAATATAATGATGAATACTGGTTTTCCAAACTAAAAAATGACCTGGACAATCCCCAACTCTAATAATATCTAGAATAGAAAATAGTATTAGACCATTAGGATCAGTAATATCCAGTACTAATACTCTAAACATACTCATCCGAATATTTTGATCATTTAAAGAGTTCCCCAAAAGAAAATATGAGTCCTAACACATCAATATATATGTGAGGATCACCAGCAAACAACTCAAAGTATACAGTTTGGTCTGAACAATTAGGTGGAAGATCAGTAGGTATGTTGGGTAGGGTAGTTCGTCAGGGATGGAGGTCGAGTATTATAATAAGAAGGTTGTGTAGCATATTCTGGCTAAGATGGAGGTAGAGGAACAAAGTAAGCAGGTTGGGTAGGGTATTTCATCTAGGATGGAGTTGGAGGATCAAAGTAAGAGGGATGGGTAGGCTGGGTAGGATGGGATGACTGTGTAGATTGTGACTATCTTGCCAAGTTTTCTAACAAATCCAATTTCTTGGATGATTGGATTTGATCACAAATATAATATTTCATCTCTTACATATTAGAATATGAGGATTCTATTTGTGGGTCTTTTTATTCCTTACTCTGACAAAAAACATTCCATATACTAACACCCGCCAGATATCCTCTAACATGATTGAGGTGTTCTACAATACCTAAATTAGCGGGTAGGGTGTCCATCCTACCCTTAGAGATAAAATTAACTAATGTCTCTTTCTATGGATGTTCATCTAGAAATGACAAATGAAATAGTTATATTAGTGTTTATAATTTATAAAATAGAAAATTTCATGACAATTAAATAATGTTTACTTAAAATTTTAGCAGCTACTTTATAAGCTTATTTTTTAAGATACTTTTAATTTTTATTTCCTCTCGCTCATTTCCATTTTTCATGGTGTGTGGTAGGAGATGGAGGACCAATCTAGACCTCATTTGAACAACTTCTAGATCGACCTCCTAATGATTCAAGTATTTCTTCAATCATTTTCTGATCAAAATATGGATACCCTCCATCTGATAAAGTATGAGGGTATACATTTTTCCAAAGATTCTATTGATGAGATCTCCTAAGGGAATGTTAAATAATAAATAACTGATTAGTAATTTGATAAATATATAATAAATTTAACAATATAAAAAAATTTCATACCTAAAAATTTTCTTCATGATGGGTGTTAATAAATTTCATCCATGTATCATCATCTGTATACAGATACTTAAGACATGTTTTTTCAAACATCTTCATTCCAAAAACATAATTTTTTGCCAGTTTCATTTTAAAATCTCTCCATCAAACCCCCACTAAAGAGACATGTCTTATATTAATTTCTTTTTTCCCTCAATATTGAATGTCATATGTAATTGAATAAAAAAAATATGTCATTTAGAATATTTAATATTCTAAAAAATGAGATAAAATAAATAAAATAATATTATTTACCATCACAGCCTCCCAAAACAGTTGTTTTGTAATCCTTTCCATGTACTTCCAGTCAAGATATAAAATATTAATCCTACAAAAAACTCTGCATTGATATATAACTAATAAATAGAACTACATTTGGTCTAGTTTCATTATTATTATCATCCGAACCAATATGTAATATTTCATCTTCGTGATCATTTTATTGTTTTGAAAAACATGTAATATCACATTTATCGACATGAGAACTTGATTTCTCTTTAGTAATGGGAGAAGTCTCCTCAACTGAGGATCCATTATTAGACCAAAAACAAAAAATTATAAATTAAAAGTTTTCTTTCATTAAATATGTAAATTAATGAATATTTCACTATATGAAAAAAAAGATATTCCTTGGTAACTTCTCCTCTCTATCTGTATTTAGAATTTACACAGGAAAATGTAATGAAATTTTGTGTACCATTATATTATAAGAAAACTGAATATTTAGAAATAATAATGAAAAAATGAGTAAAAATGAGGCACACATTTGTATGTTTCACAAAAATAAACAAAATATAAATAATTAACATAAAAATTATGAGATTAATTTAGTGTTATCCCATATTCCTTCATAATGATCATTACATATTGCATGAAATTTTTCTTCCTTGTATTCATTATAATCATCTGGAAATCACGTAATAGATGAATAAGACTCATGTAAATCAATAACATCATCACCATCATTATCATCACCCAAATAGTATATTTTCCTTGAAAAATAATGAACCACTAATCATTAGATAGATCAATGACATAAAATATCTGCTTTTCATGTGGATAAATGATAAATGGTTCCTCATTGTAATTATATCTTTTCAAATCAACCAGTGTAAATCCAAAATCATCTTGTTTCCCACCTCTATTGTTATCAACCAAATTAAAAATAAACACAATGAATCAATATTTTGTAAAGTCAATTTCCTTTATATCCTCAAGAACTCCAAAATATGCGGATGATGTATAAATTGGGGTTTATCTTTTTAACTTTAAAAATCCATTTCTTTAGCTATAACATTCACACTGATATTTTTAACAGTAATATTATCATCTAACTTTTTGTGTAAATTTTTTACCAATTAATATCAAAACATGTCCATGTTATCACATTAAGATATTGTCCCCCTTCAATCCTTTTCAACGTTTTTTATTTAGATATATATATTCTCACATTATCATGAAACCGTGAAACAAATTTCGTTTTATGCTCAATCATCAACCACTTTTCATTTCATTTTGGATATCGTCTCTTTAATTAGGTAATATGTGATGATATATATAATTGATCATGATATGTGTTGTTAAAAATATTTAAATGTTCATGAATCACTTCATCTCATGTAATGTACATTACTTTACATCATTAATACATCTACATTCACTATCAACTGTCAAATGTTGATATATAGGGAGACCAGTATGCTCCACATCATAAAAATATTTAGTACAGAACATAACCACCTCTTCTGATACATATTTTTGAACAATAGAAGCCTCCAGTCGATATGTATTTTTAGAATTTTTCTTTAAAATATTTATACACCATTCAAAATTTAGATAGAATTTAAATAAATAGGCCCACATATTCTTATCTCACGCAATGGATGAATCACCATATGAACTAATATATCAAAAAATTTAGGTGGAAGAAACATTTGCAGTTGTAAAAGTATAAGGTAAGATTCATTATCCAACTCATTTAAAAAAGTTTGGATCAAAAACATTGACACAAATGGATTTGATAAAAGTACATAACCAGATGATAGTCATTCTAACAGCTCATGGTAATATACCACGCAATGCAAGCTGTGGAAGTTGTTTCATCAATACATAATAGTCATGAGATTTCAAGCCATTAAATTTTCAATACTTCACTGAAACAAAATTCTTAACATTTGATGAATATCCACCAGGTTCTTTTATAAAATATAAACACTAGAAAAATATCAAATTCTCACTCATGATAAATGTGGGACATGCTGGAGGTAAATATGTTTTTTTCCTTACATAGTGGGAGATAACTCCAAACGTTTTCCCATTACAATAAAGTCCAAACTAGAATTAAATCCATATTTGTTTTCCTTTTATGTCTAATATTTTTCCAATAAAACTATCACATATATTTTTATCAACATATATAACATCAATGATTTGTTTTATCTCTAAAACTACTCAGTATGGTAGTTCAAAAATCTTTTTTAATAAATATATTTTTTTGAATACCAGAACTAATTTTTCATTCCAAATGTTGAATCAATATTTTTCAATGTGTTATAATATACATCAACAAAAAATGGATTTGGAGGAAGATTTTATTCTTTTAAACCATTAAGTACATTTTTAAATCTACAATAAGGATGATCAATTCCCAAAAATCATCAATTTCTCATGTACAATTCATTTCATCTATTATGTAATTGAAAATATAAAGTATCTTCTTCAAAAATTGGACAAGATTTGTGTCCCTTAACATAGTATAAATATATGATTCCATATGAAGGGAAGTCATTTATAATGATTATTATCAAAACACATAAAAAAAATACTCTTTCTTGCATGCATCAAAAACACTTACAACTACCTTGCATAGAAGTTTCTTAAACATCAATAAATGTTCAAAGATACACATCAGTATCGTTTCCAAGATTTTTGGGTCTAGAAATCATTATGTTCATCAGAACATATTTTTTCTTCATACATATCTATGCAGATAAGTTTTAAAATACCAACAAAATAGGCCACAAATTTTGTTGGCTACTTAATATCAAATATGGATTCATTCCATCTATATTCACTCCCACAATGATATTTCTAACTTCACTTCCAAAATAAGAAAATTGACTATCAAATATCTTTCATTATTATGAGCCAATAGGGTGACATAATTTACCATCAGAGATATGTTCATCTGAATTCCATCTTAACATTTTTTTTCATTTATTGAATTTGAAAAATAGATTCTTCAAAAAAATAATTATTGGACGGTACCAAATTTCTTTATCAGGATCATTGATTTTGGAACATAAAAATAAACCAAACTTAATTTATCCAAAATATATAAAGGGATTATTTGAAAACATTATTTGATTAAGAATGAGGTTATATGTCAGTACCTGATAAGGAATCTGAATTGACATTTTCAACCATCATATTGAGTGATGTTCCACATGAAGGAATGTTTGATAAAAACTCATATTCTTTCTTATAAAACACATACTAATTGGGGAAATAATTTATCTTTTTATACCACAATCCAATTAGAAATAATAATTTCTTCACCACATAATTGGATTATGGAAGCTTGTTTCTTTCTTGATGTAGCTCTTTTAAAAGCGCATGTATGTCAATGAAACTTTTTTCACTCCAACAATTAATTTCATTAAAGTTTACTATTCTCAAAACATCTTATAACACTCTATATTTACTAAAACATGTGAATAATGGTTTCTTAGAATCTCCATACAATCATTCAACACTTACTATTTTTTCAATGGTTTTTACACCTAAACCATGAATTAAATCTTTAATATGATACCCTATCAAATTATGAATATATTCATCAACATTATTTGTTGAAATTATAGTTATTTTACCATCACAGATCCAACATCTATATTTAATGATAAAACCATAAAAAATTAGATGACCCTTGATTTCTCAAGAGCTTAACTTTCTCATATTAAAACACTTCGCACATGGAATATAAAATCAAATAAATTTATGAAGATTTTGTTTTCAAAATTCCACAAATTAATCAACTCATTTTTCCTATTCATTAGTGTTTCTTCGTAAATTGATCTAATTATGATCCAATTAAATTCCTGATATCATAATATAATTGATGAATACATTAAACCATATAAATATTTAATTATATTTAAATATATAAACTAATTAACTATAAATGGAAAATCATTTAATAAAAAATATTGATAATCAGATGAAAAACATCAGATATCAAACACAATTACAAATAGTAAAATTTTTATTTTCATCTTATTCACATTTGTTTTTTTATAATATAATTAAATTATTTTCAATCATCTAACATTTATCAGTTCATTTTACGTATCTTTTACATTAGTTTAGTGTTGCATGTGTTAAAAGTTTTGAATATATCATTAATTTATGAGTTTATTTGTCACGACCCCCTCCCACCATAGATGCCCCTCTTGAGCTGGTAATGGTGAAAGGGAGATAATGACCCCCCGAGTCCCGCCTCCAGTAGGCCACAGGGTGGCGACTAGCACTAATGGTATGAGTTTTCACAAATATGGTAGGCATTTCCCTTTTTATTATTAAATATCTGGAAATAGGACAAGTCAACCACCTAAAAGGAAAAAGGGAAAGTGTATATAAATAAACCCAAACCATTCCCACATGCATGTTTAAACAATTTTATAACAAGGTAAAAGTACAAGAAAGATCAAAGTACAATACCAAAAGAAAACAATGGTACAACAACAGCAACAACTCCAACTGTCCAACTAGTAGGGTCCCGCACGACCCTGGTAGTCCACCTAGAATCCTGAAAGTAAACGTAGGGTGATCATACAAGAATACTCAGTAGGGAACCATAAATCCCACATGCACAAGTGGGGAGACATCCTAATGTCCCGTGAAAACAACAGAAGAAACCTAGTAAGGAATTCTATCCACCCAACCTTACCAGCCACACTCACCAAAACACAATCACAATAGGTAGTAGTAGTATATAAGAACAAGAGTATTGGGTACCCCACACCATTTCCCTTTCGTTAGCTTCTCTTCCTAACGATGAACTTCCTGATGCTGCCACACTCTCCCCACCTGCACACACTTGGGACTCACAACCACGTATCCCGCACGCACACACCTGGGCCTCACAACCACGTATCTTGCCCGCACAAACCTGGGCCTCACAACCACATATCCGGCCCGCACACACCTGGGCCTCACAACCACGTATCCCGCCCGCACACACCTGGGCCTCACAACCACGTATCCCACCCACAAACAGCTGGGCCTCACCCTGAAGATTCTTGGGAAATAGTAGAACATGCCCGAATATTCTTGGGCTATAAACACCCCAATCGAAACCTACCCAAAGAGTCTTAGGTGTAAGGTCACCTCAATCCATCCCAGGTTAGGGGAGAAGAAGGAGGAAGGAGCTAGTAACTAAGGGAATAACACCCTCTCCCATAAAATGGGAGTGTTCGGCACTACGTGCTCAATATGTGTAGGGTGAGATAAAACAGAAAAGATATATATATATATATATATATATATATATATATATATATATATACCAACCACACAGACCAACCTATGGCTTCTAAAAAGAGAAACTGAGCACGTGCCTCAGCACTGCTACTACGAAGCATGCATATGACAAAAAAACCCAACCCCATTTAGGTTTTCACATTTCAGTAGAAATGGTTATTTAGTTCCTTAACTACTGAGAAACAATCCACAACTAACCACACCAATCATTCGTAAAACATATCATTGCCATCCACAAAACAAATTAGGAAAAACATAAGCAGCACAACAAAGTCCCTCTTATCAACAAACCAACCCCATTGATTATTATTTCTGTTTCATTACCATGCCCCACCATTCATTATCTCTTTCACTTTTATTTATTAATCACAACCCATAACCCGTTCACATTAAAACACAACCTTGCAGCCCCGCTGCCAACTGCCATAACCACAACCGCACCAAAACCCATACATCAATATCCCTTTAATACCATTTATGCAGCCCCACTATCCGTTACCCACACAACATTCACACCAACCCACAACCAAGTCAATCGCAGCCCCACTGCTCACCCAATCCACAACAACCCAAAAAACACCCTCAACACATGCAACATAACCAAGCCAACACACGCATTTTCATTATTCCATTTTGTTTAACTGGGGTGATCACACAAGGGTTCCAGATTTTCATTTACTCATCCAACTGTACGTGATTATCCAATTTCCACATTCCACAAGGTTACATTCCTTAAGAAAATACCGATGGAGAGGGAAACATTTAATTGCGTAAGCAAAGGCCCCAAACGACCATGATTTTTAGTAGGTAGAAGCTCATTCAATTCACAAATAAAATATCATAGGATATAAAAAGTAAAGTAATAGCAATCACTAACTTCCCCACCCCATTATTTAACCAGTTATTATCTTTATTTAATGGTTCAACTGTTCCTCATGAAAACAAGCAGACACCCACCCCTCATGATACACAAATTAGAGAGACGAAGGTAAGATCCCTACTTCAATAGGTTCCGATCACAGCGCTCCCCCGGATCAACTTTAGAAGGAGTCCGTCGGCGTCCGTCACTTCTTTTAGGTCCCGGAAAAACCTCCTCAGGTGGAAGTCGGAAAGAAAAGGCCGAAGGAAAGTAAATGGAACCAAGCTCGGAAGCATCACCTCGTCGTTACGATCCTGTGACGCTGACGGATTGTAAATCGGAGCTCGGACGAAGAAGTTATGGAAGAAAGAGCCTTCGAGTCTCTTGGGAGAGCTCTGCTCAGAGGAGAGGGGAGGAGAGGTGTGAGGTTAAAGGAAGAGGGGACCCCTCCTTTTATAGGCGTGAAAAGAAAAATTACACGGCATGTACTTTATGGTACACGACGTGTAATCGGTTCTTTCACATGGTCTCCATGCGGCTTCCAACACGGCTCCGCGGCCATTGATTGGTCAACACACGGTTTGAGGGTAGCGCATACGCGGGGAAAGACTACACGACATGTAGTTTGGAATCACGGTGTGTACTCATTCATTGCACACGATAAGGACACGACTCCTACACAGTACATCGTCGTTGACTGGTAACACGTACGTGGGGAAGGACTACACGACATGTAGAACTGGACACACGACGTGCATCCATTATTCCACACAGCAAGTACACAGTCTGCAACATGGGGTATACCCGGGAAGGGGGTACATGGAGTGTACTAAAACTACACGGCGTGTAGTTTCAAAATTCTGGAAAGTGTGGAAAAGTCCATTTTACACTCCAGAACAATTATAGACCTTCTTTTTGACAAAGGAATGGGCCAGAGAGGTCCGGGCCATTACATCAGATACCACTTAAAACATTCTCGTCCCCGGGAATTCAAAAACCCACCCAGAGGAAACCCAACATGATTCCTCTTAGGGTTCTCATTATAACAGGAACCCAACCAACAACCCTAATCATATGTGTTAGGAATTCCTTCTCCTATGTCGAGATATTATCCACTTTAGGCGGCACTGACTCGCCTGCACGGGTTTAATCGCATCCTTATTAATACGTCTCAAATATGAATTGGGTCGTCCCACTTTCATAAATTATGATTTTTCAAATCACACTAACCCCAACACCACACAACCAACACACCACCCGAACACGTGGGTTTGGGAAATTCCTTCACCTATGTCGAGATATTATCTTCTTTAGGCGGCACTGACTCGCCCGCACGGGTTCAATCGCATCTTTATTAATGCATCTCGATTAAGGGTCAGGTTTTCCACTTTCCCACACATCCGTACATGTTACACATTACAAGGGAACAAAGAAACAAATGGCCTCACAACTGACAAGCGAAGCATTCCATATAACAAGGGTATAGAGTACAAATCAACACAAGCATAGAAGAACAAGGGAAAAAACACAAGTCAAAACAACTCCGGGTACTCAGCGTGCATCTGGGTCTCCCACTCCCAAGTGATCTCCTCAAGGCCGCCATGCCTCCACAACACACGAACCAAGGGAATGGTTCGTCCACAGATTACCTTCTCTTTATGATCATCGATTCTGAATGGTCGTTCCTAGAAGGTCACATCGTCTCCCATATCTAACTCTCCCCAGTCAAAAATGTGGGAGTCGTCGTGTAAGTACCGACAAAGCTGGGAGACGTGGAAGACATCATGAACCTTCTCCAACTGATGTGGTAGGGCCAGCTGATATGCCACCTCACCGACTCACCTCAACACCTCAAAAGGTCCGATGAACCTAGGCGAGAGATTGCTCCCTTTCCCAACCATCTGCTGCCCAGGTCGAGGGGAAACCTTCAAGAACACATAATCCCCCACCTCGAACTCCAAGGGCCTCCTCCGACGATTAGCATAAGACTTTTTTCGGTCTTGAGCCAATTTCATCCTCTCACGTACAAGCTGGGATTTCTCTGTGGTGCTCTGTACTACCTCTGGACCAAGTGCACCTGTCTCACCAACCTCTACCCAGCAAATGGGTGAACGACATGGACATCCATACAAAGCCTCAAACAGTTCCATGCCAATAGTAGAGTGGAAGCTGTTGTTGTAGGCAAACTCTACTACATGCAAGTGTCGTACCCATGATCCTCCGAAATCCAGAACGCATGATCGCAGCATGTCCTCCAACATCTAGATAGTCCGCTCCATCTGCCCATCGTTCTGGGGATGGAATGCAGTGCTAAGGCGTAGCTGGGTGCCAAAAGCATGCTGTAACCCCCTCCAGACTCGTGAGGTAAACCGAGTATCCCGATCTGAGATGATAGTCCTTGGAACTCCAAGAAAATGCACCAGCTCGTCTATGTACCTCTGTTCTATGGTACTCAACGGGCCCGACTCCTTGATTGTTAATAAGTGAGCTGATTTCGTCAGATGATCCACCACTACCCAGATAGCATCATAACCATCGTGTACTCTGGGTAGTCGTGGGACGAAGTCCATTGAGATGTCATACCACTTCCACTCAGGGACATCTAAAGGATGAAACAAACCACTGGGAACATGGTGTTTAGCCTTCACATTCTGACACACTAGAAATTTAGCCACAAATTCTGCCACTTCCCGTTTCATCCCAGGCCACCAAAACAGTTCCCTCAGGCCTTGGTTCATTTTTGAAACTCCTGGATGTACCGCCAAGGATGGGCTATGGAACACACGTGGAACTCCCTTATGCATTGCCTCTGGAACAAACAACCTTCCATGTAAAAGAATCCGATTTCCGCTATCCTCTGTCCATCCTTCTAGAGCGTTCCCCTGATCGACACGACCCCGCATCACTTCAGCCTCGGAGTCCCCCCACTGAGACTCTTCCACCTGCTGCAACAAGGAGGACTGCACCGTCATCTGAAACAAATAGCCTCTAATACCTTCTACCCTTGAATCCAAGTGTAAGGCAGCCAACTCTCCCATCTCCTTCCAAGCATCAGCGGAATCCCGACCTACTTCTTGATGCAACTTCCTACTCAAGGCATCAGCCACAATGTTTCCCCTACCTTTAGTATAAGAGATATCAAAGTCATAGTCTTGGAGAAACTCAACCCATCTCTGCTGAAGCATGTTCATGTCACATTGGGAGAAGATATAACGCAGTCTCTTGTAATATGAGAAGACCACAAAGCACTCCCCAAAGAGGTAATGTTGCCACAACTTCAGTGCAAACACTACTACTGCAATCTCCAGGTCATTGGTGGCATAGTTACGCTCGTGAGGGAGCAACTGACTAGACCCAAAACAAATCACTTCCTTCTTCTGTATCAGCATGCACCCCAGGCCAAGGCCAGAAGCATCAAAAAACACCTCATACAACAACCCTTCCTTTTCCAACCTGAGTACGGGAGCACTGACCAACTTATCCTTCAGGTATTCAAAAGATTTCTGGCACTGCTCGCTCCATAGGAAGACCTGGTTCTTCATCGTCAAATCTATCAATGGAGCAGAAACTCGAGAGAATTCTGAAACAAACCTCTGATAGTAACCTGCTAACCCCTGGAAACTACGAAATTCTTCCACACTCTTGGGTTCTTCCGAAGAAACAACTACCTCTACCTTTGACGGGTCCACCGATACTCCTTGCTGAGACACCACGTGCCCAAGGATGTGTACTTCTTGTGTTAAGAACTTACACTTTGCTAATTTCCCGTAAATATGGTGGTGTCGAAGGACTTCCAAGACTACCCTGAGATGCTCAACGTGCTCCACCTATGATCTTGAGTAGATCGGGATGTTATCGATAAACACAACGACGAACCGGTCCAGAAACTCTCGGAAGACAAATTTCATAAGTCCCATGAACACAGCTGGTGCATTCGTAACTCCAAACGACATCACTACAAACTCGAAGTGCCCATACCTTCACCTGAAAGCCGTCTTTGAGATGTCACTATCCTTTACCCTTAGTTGATGATATCCTGATCGCAGATCAATCTTAGAGAACCAACCTGCTACCCTCAACTGTTCGAAGATATCATCTATCCTTGGGAAGGGGTAACAGTTATTGACCGTTACCTGGTTCAACCTTCGGTAGTCTATGCATAGCCTGAGACCACCATCTTCCTTCATCACGAACAAAACTGGATCACCCCATGGTGACACTCTAGGTCGAACAAAACCCCTCTCCATCATATCGTCAATCTGAATCCGTAACTCCCGAAACTACGAAGGTTCCATCCGATAAGGGGCCATCGAAATCGGACGGGCACTAGGATGTAAGTTTATCCCAAACTCAACGTCACATCAGGGGGGTAGAGTCACAACCTCCTCAGGAAAAACATAGATGACCACCCCAACAACATCAGGGACATCCATCATATCTGTATCAGCTGGAACCACTGACAACCCACCTAGCAACGAAAGGAGAGGCTCCTCACGTTGGCATCCCACCTGATAGCTTCTCTCGCCAACAAAATATACGTGCTGCCCATCCATGTTTGAGGAAATGGCTCTTCTACGGAAGCAGTCGATAATGACACTAACCAAAAAAAACCAGACAATGCCTAGGATGACATCGTATGGCAGCATCTGTAACAGAAGAAGGTGCCCACAAGATCGATGTGGTCCCAACGTCAGCCCACATCCCCGGAAAACACAAGATATGCTGGTCTGGCACCCAACTGGTGTACTCAGTACCAGTGGTATGGTTAGTATCTCTACGTCTAATCACAAAGCATGGGATAGACCAGGTGCAATGAAGGAGTGTGATGCTCCTGAATCGAACAAAGCATAATCAAGAGTGCTGAACAAACAAATTGTACCTCGCACCACGTCTGGTCGTGCCGGAGATGCCAACTATATTGTGTGAAACTTCCCACGCCAAGATCCACTACCTATCTGATGTCGTCCTCCTCCCCGACCATGCCCTGGTCATGGTCCCTGAGGAGAACCCTGAGGTCGGCCTCCTCCTGCAAATTCTACCCTCGGAGGAGCATGGTTCTTCTGCTGCTAAATGGGCCTTGCTGGAAACTGGTGATGCTGAGGTGGGCGCTGAACCTTCCCTCCTCCACTGTACTGAGCACGGGTCAGGCACCGACTCTGAACATTCCCAAAACCTCTACAATAAAAACACATCGTACCTAGGATCGTGAAAAAGGGACGAGGAACCGAAGATCTAAACTGGAACTGCTGGGGCCTGCTCCCCACTGGCCTGAACCTGGAAGGTCCTGTCATAGGAGACCTGCTACTGACTGCCTTCGCCTTCGACGAGCCTGGCTGGATCTACTCTCGGGGTGCACCTCCCACCGAGTGCATCCTCTCTACAACATATTCCTTATTATATACTGCCATGTACTTCGGAAGGTTGAAGGGGGTGACAACATACTGGAGCGAAGGATGAAGAGCCTCCTCCAAATGTCTCGCCCGAGACTCCTCATCGGGAAAGAGATCCGGAGAAAATCGCAGGAGATCCTTCAACTTGATCCCCAGCTCTCGTACCAACATACTCCCCTACTGAAGGGAGAGTAACTCCTTTCGCTTCTCCTCCATGATCATGGAAGAAAAGAATTCCTCTCGGAATTCCTTCTCAAAGACAGCCCATTGAACCTCTGCCTCTATCCTCTCTCCGAGGTAGAGTGTCCACCACTGTCACGCTGCACCTCTCAGCTGACTGACTACTAGGGGAACCCAGTACTCCCTCGGAGCATGGATCATCGTAAAAGCGATCCCTAGCCCCTCAAGCCACCCCTCCATCTCCGTATCTGAAGTACTACCCTCTTAATTCTTGAGGGTATGCCACTGGAAAGAACAAAGTGTCTTATGCCACTGGTTATATTCCTCCTCTCGGTCAATCCTCAACTGATCGACCGCCACAATCTGCTGGGCCTCAGCCGTATGAGCCACCCAGGGACGACGTCCAGGTGCCATAGCTGTACGGTAAACAATGATCACCTAAGACCAAGTAGTAAGGAAAAAAATCAAGGTTTTATTTTATCATTTTATTACAATTTCTTTCCCAGAAGACCCAAATAAAGTAGAACACAATCATGATGATGCATATACCTTCCCTATGGTCTCTACCCTGCAATCAATTTAGGCTCACTTGGTCATTCGGTAGGCTCAGAGTCCATGCATCAGATCACGGGGGCCCTAAAATCCCGTGTCCTAGCTTGTATTCCTTGGCCTATGTCACGCACCAAGATTTACTAACATTGTCACCCTACCATCCCCTGCAATCCTCACTGTGCCTATCTCCAGACTCAATCCTATCTCTCAACCTGCCTCTGATACCATTCTGTCACGACCCCCTCCCACCATAGATGCCCCTCCTGAGCTAGAAATGGTGAAAGAGAGATAATGACCCCCCGAGTCCCACCTCCAGTAGGCCACGTGGTGGCGACTAGCACCAAGGTTATAGCTTTTCACAAATATGGGAGGCATTACCCTTTTTATTTTTAAAGATCAGGAAATAGGAAAAGTCAACCACCAAAAAGTAAAAATGGCAAGTGTATAGAAATAAACCCAAACCATTCCCACATGCATGTCTAAAAAATTTTATAACAAGGTACAAGTACAAGAAAGCTCAAAGTACAATACCAAAATAAAACAATGGTACAACAACAACAACAACTCCAACTGTCCGACTAGTAGGGTCCCTCACGGCCCTGGTAGTCCTCCTGGAAACTAGAATGTAAACGTACGGTGAGCATACAAGTATACTCAGTAGGGAAACCTAAAGCTCTCGTGCACAAGTGGGGAGACATCCTAATGTACCGAGAGAACAACAGAAGAATCCTAGTAAGGAATTCTATCCACCCAACCATACCAGCCACACTCACCAAAACACAATCACAACAGGTAGTAGTAGTATATTAGAACAAGAGAATTGCGTACCCTGAACCATTTCCCTTTAGTTAGATACTCTTCCTAATGATGAACGTCCTGACGCTTCCACACTCTCCCCGCCCGCACACACCTGGGCCTCACAACCACGTATCCCGCCCGCACACACCTTGGCATCACAACCACGTATCCCGCCCGCAAACACCTGGGCCTCACAACCACGTATCCCGCCCGCACACACCTGGGCCTCACAACCACGTATCCCGCCCGCACACACCTGGGCCTCACAACCACGTATCCCGCCCGCACACACCTGGGCCTCATCCCAAAGATTCTTGGGAATCAGTAGAACTTGCCCGAAGAGTCTTGGGCTATAACCACCCCAATCGAAACCTACCTGAAGAGTCTTAGGTGTAAGGTCTCCTGAAGCCATCACAGCCTAGGGGAGAAGGAGTAGGAAGGAGCTAGTAACTAAGGGAATAACACCCTCTCACATAAAATGGGAGTGTTCGGCACTAAGTTCTCAACATTGGTGGGGTGCGATAAAACACCAAAGATATAGATATATATATATATATATATATACCAACCACACAGCCCAATCTATGGCTTCTAAAAAGAGAAACTGAGCACGTGCCTCGACACTTCTACTATGAAGCATGCATACGACAAACAAACCAAACCCCCTTTAGGTTTTCACATTTTAGTAGAAATAGTTATATAGTTCCTTAACTACTGGGAAACTATCCACAACTAACCACACCAATCATTTGTAAAACAAATCCATGCCATCCACAAAACAAGTTAGAAAAAACATAAGTAGTACAACAAAGTCCCTCTTATCAACCAACCAACCACATTGATTATTATTTCTGTTTCATTACCACGCCCCACCATTCATTAACTCTTCCAATTTTATTTATTAATCGCAACCCATAACCCGTTCACATTAAAACCCAACCCTGCAGCCCCGCTGCTGTAGAGACCCGAAGCTTGAATTACATGGACATTACATTACTTTTTCGGAATACTTAATACATAAAAAAACATACACACAAGGACCGTAATAGTTTAGTGTCTTTGGATATATGGAACTTAATCTTCTAATCGTGGTGAAAGATCTTCAACATCTCCCATAATGATATTCCTTTTTTACCTAAAACCGTTCTTTATATCCTGGGGAAAAGAAAACATAAATGGGTGATCTCAAATGCTCAGTAAGGGTAAAAAAAATAAATATCAATCACATCATATTCATAAGAACATTACATTTTGGAAATCTTAACCTGCAAAAGAGAGCATAATTTCATAACATGGGATAAATCATAGTAGTCAAATGAAATCCCAATAATCATAACTTAAAACATGAAACTTTGTGGCATACACACATAATCATAGAGAATCATTTCTTATTAGTCAAGACTCATTTCCAAGACTATCTTAGTGGACAATGCCCATTTCTGAACCGATTTCACTCCTCATTTCTGTCCTGTTTCACTGAACCGGTATACCCTACCGTTCCAGCCATGTCTATCTCATGAGATATAAAATCTTTACCCAATGCATTGGAGAGAGATATAGGTCCCACCAATCTCTTAATGATACCATTATTATGTGTGCCACAAAATCATAAATCATACATCATTGCATAACCCATGTAATAAAAATGTGATTCTTAAACAACATGACATCATAAAACAATTCATATAAGATAATAGAATTCATAAAAATAATTCAATCACAACATAATCAAATCAATGTAATAATATGTATAGAAACAGAACCCTATATTATCTTAGATGGAAAATAATTTTGATAAAACACTTGAACTCCATTCTTGAGGAAAATATCCTTTCTATTTCAAAAACATTTTCCTTTCTTAACATCTCATAAAATTTTAAACTAAAAGAAGTTGATTAAAAATAAACTTGAAAACTTGTAAAGTAAGCTTCTTGGAAATAATGTTTTAAAAATCCATTCATGCCGTATAAGTTAAAAAAACATTCTTCTCGTACTTTTGTCGGAAAAGTAAAAAAGTACCTCATACGAAAAACGACAAAAGATTCCTTTCATATCCTTTACTAAAAACTCACCGAAGGGTAAAATTGGATTTAAAAAATTGTAGGTGGATGTAAAAATATTACATATTGAGGGAACATAGAAATGGATGATAAAATAGACCCCATAAAATACCAAATTATAAACAATCTTAGATAAAAATGAAATTGTGATATTTTCCCTTACCTTAGGCCTGATTTGCTTCGTAAGTGTCCAAACCTCCTCTTCATTGATGTGATTCTTTGAGACCTCCTTTTAGGGAACTAAATTGGACTTTGAAGAAGACCAGGACCACTAGGATTTCTCTAGGGAAGTGGAGAGAAGAAATTGCCTGGGGTTGGCCGAGCATGAAGTCTCAACGTGGTGTGAGGAAGAGAAGGAGGAGGTGCCCTTTTATAAGGGAGGAGAGGGGCACCTTTGGAATAACTATAAATATTATTATATTATAAAGCCAAATTCGATTTTATATAGCTCCAAATTTATTTATTTCTAAGTTAAGGTGGGTAGGTGTAAAAATCCTCTCATCCAATATAATTTATACAAGTTTAGGTATCAATTTTAACATTATCATTTAGATTTAACTTTAAGTTAGATAATTTTACTTTTACCGTGTCTTTTTGTGTCCTTACACTATAAGGTTAATAAACATACTATAACAAGCCAAACTAACCCCAAGTTGTTTATTATTAATATATATAACCTTATCTAAGTCATTTGGCCGAACCATATATTTTTAGGAATATATTAACAATTAATAATATAATATTTGTTTGAAAAACTATTTTATGTCAATTTTGACACTATTTGGTAATTGATTTTTGTAAAAATCATAACATAATGATTAGATCGAAAAAAGTTACTTAAATCAATAATATCATGTCATATTAACCTATAAAATTAGTGTAATTCATAAAAAGTCTAAAATTACATTTATATGGGTATTTATAACATCAATTATGTCAATATTTCATTAATAAGATAATTACTGCATCTTCGTTGTGTCATAAATAAATTAAATTATTTAATGTCTAAAAATTACAAATAAAATAAAATTATGTAGGAAATAGGTTTATCTTTCTAATGAATATTTATAGTCGAATTTATCTTATGTATATCTCCATATTAAAAATGATTTAATTATTAAACATTGATTTTAACTATTTAACCCTTCTTTAAATAAATTAACAATAAATGTCCTAATCTAATCCATGTGGGATTAAATGGCCATATTTTATTCCTAAGGTTGTTTTTGTTCGAATTACACTTATCCAATAGAATTAGGATATGTGTTAGGGTAATAATAATATCATTTCTACCCTTAATGACCCTATTTACTTTTAACCGTGGTAAAAAAAGTAAAACGTTACTGTTCACCAAAAATTAATTTCATCTCATTCAACCACATTTTAGTCCTTGATATTAACCGTGTCTCTCAGATTTTCGAAATTCCACTCACATAAGTAGTAAAATTATGTTTTATGAAAAATTCAGTTTTTTTAACTACCACTTAGTGGTTTCACTGTTCATCAAAAAATGAAAGTTTCCAGAAAAATACCAAAAAATTAGACCTAAGCTATATTTGATATTATGAATTCAAAAATGATGTCTATTTTATCAAATTCAAAATATATTAGTTACATTATCTAATTTAAAAATTAATTCCCGTCGTCAAAACAAATAGCGTGTTTTTAAGAGATAATAACTATCAAAATATTGACACTTGTTTATATCTGGTTTAAATGTGAAATTACATGCAATGATCAACATTTTATTAAATTGTAAAAATATATTCTAAATATACTTTAAAAACAGTCAAATTAATAATTTATCACTATTAATTATTTCTATTTAAAAATTTGTTTTTAATTAAAATTTAGTAATTCTCACTATTCATCAGAATATGAAAGTTATCAGAAAAGTACCAAAATTTTACCCTAAGCTAATTTTGATATTCCGAATCCAAAAATGAATTCCATTTTGAGAGATAAAATTTCTAAAATTTTAAAAGGAGGTTATTACTATTCATAATGGCTAGTTTTAATAATATTTTAATAGCATATCGTTGTTTAGTGAAACTCAGTATTGCGTACTACACACACTATCGAGGAAGGTCACGATTGCGTGAAATGCATGGCAAGTCAAAGATGTGGTTTGTGCAAGCTCCTTTTGATGTAGCGTACAACACAAGATATTAATGAAATTAAAAAGAATATTTTTCATAAAATATCGGGGTGTTACATTCTACCCCACTTAAAATGAATTTCACCCTCGAAATTCGTCGGGGTTATAAATGATTTACTACTCGAAAGTTTCTTTGATAGAAACCCACAACGTAAAAAGGAATTACAAAACAAATCTTTAAAAACAAAAGTATGAAACGTAATATTTACCCAAATAAACTAATCACTGGGTTTCCACATTGGTGAAAATATGGATATGGAAGAGAAATCTAACCATCATGTTCTGATGGAGAGTGGTAGAGAACATGGCTATGAAAAATCCATCAGTCACAAAGCCATAGATTTGTGATGATCTAAGGTACCATCTGATTAATTGGATATAAGGGCACTAGGAAAACATTTTTGGTTTTCAAGAGCATTTCTCTAAAGTTGATGAAATTGGAATTAGAAGAAATACTTTCGTGATTTTGGTACAGTCTCACCGTTGGTCGTTCTATGGACAATTTCCACTTCAAATCTTAAAGAAATGAAGTTGAATTTGTCATTCGTGAAGTGTTAGAAGATCATGTGATAGAATAATGGGTCATTCCATCTGTCTCAAACAAAAGGATAGAAAAGTTATCAAAAATAAATAAGTCCATCAATGGTGAGGTTAATTGTATACGATTCCAAAAATGAACTTATAATTCATATATCATATAGCATAATAAAAAAACTAGTTTCTATTAACCGGGGATATCCTGTAGGCCAGTGGTAGGCATGAAAGGCCAGTCACACTTTGGTTGTGCATTCGATTCCCACAGCCTTGTCCGAGGCGATGGGCTGTCACCCGTCCTGCAGGTTGTCCTTTTTGTAAAACTATATTACTATAACATCCGGTCAATAATATCGAAAAAACATTTATCCTTAAACAATAATAACCTATCTCCAACATAGTCCATTCCAATCTTTAGGCTTATCCATAATACTGCAGTCCACTCTCATAATATAGTGAAAATGATTACCAGAGATTTAATACCATCGTTGATCCCCATATATCATAAGATATGTCTTGTTGGTCACATTCCATACATTCAAAGGCCTTAATCATGTGTTCTCATGAATACCCATTGAAACTTAGTGAAAACATGAATGCAGTTAAAAGTTAACACTTTCTACATACAAAAATCCTCAAAATTCTATATACTCAACCCATGATATCACTTAGTCCTTATATAAATCATGAGCTCATGAATACTTTCAAACATTTCATTTTTTTCCTTATCCCTTCATTATGCGCATATCATCTTTTTTCCAAAAATATCTCAATCGCCTTCCATGGTTACCGGTACCATAAAATTATTGAAAACCCCCATAGAGCAATACATAAATATTCCAATATTCCACGATATATATACAACATTATTTTGGAATCCCGTTATATAAACAATTAATCATTCCACCACATTGTTGTCATATTCAACATCGCCAATGGTGATCGCATGTGACTTCCCTTTGTCCTTTGCCTTAAGTGGTTTCTCATATCGATCATCACTAACCCTTGGATTAGGGCATTTATTATCATAATGCCCTCATTTCCTTGCACTTGAAACATTGAAGTGTAGTAGGTTCATTCTGTGTATCTATTCCGTTGTTTTCATCATTAGACATTTTCTTCCCATAATTGCAGCATTAAAATGCCTGATGACCATCCTTTCCACATTTGAAACATTTACATGTCCCTTTAAGACAATCTCCACCATGCTTCTTTCCGCACTTTGAGCATAAGGAACCATTCATCTTCTTTTCACCATTATTCTGAGATTTCTCCTTCAACTCCATCTTTCGTTTCTTGTCAAAACTACGAGATGGATAAGTAACACCAACTTCCATATCTACCTTGATAGCACAACGCACAATTTCTTCATAGCTACTGAAGTCTCTTATAGCTAATGCGCTTCAAAGATTTGGTTTTAATCCACAGAAGAATCAATCAACTTTACTTTCTGGTTGGATAATAAATCCAGATGCATACCTTGCAAGCCTTGTAAAATTCGCTTCGTATACACCAAAATATTCATCATCCTTTTGTTTTAGTTCAACAAACTCCTTCTTGATCTTTGTTGGAATAATACAAGGGAAGTACTTATTGAAAAATAAGTTCTTGAACTCATCCCATTCTATGAACTCAATTTCAACTCTTGGCCTTGTATTCTTGATAAGATTCCACCATTGATCAGCTTCACCTTCCAAACGATATACTGATAAGATGACCTTATCATGTTATGAACATTGAAGAACTGAAAATATCATTTCAGTGGTATTGATCCATTGTTCAGCAACAAGTGGATCAGAAGGCCCACTGAAAGAAGGTGGACGTTGCCTCATGAAGGACTCAATAGAATATTGTTCCCTTCTCTGCTCATTTGGAAGTCCAGAATGATTCATAGCTTGTGTAAGTATAGCAATAAGATTTTGCACTCCATCTCCCATAACATTTGTTTGTTCATGAGGACAATCATTGCATTGTCCATTTCATTGATCAACACGGTTCCTTCGGGTTCCAGCCATCGTCTAAAAGCCAAAAAGAATAGTGTGAGAGGAAAAAATCATGCTAGGGAAAACAACATAATAAAGGGGGAGTACCTTCAATATCTAACATCTTAGGTTTAATTATATGATCGTTAGCGTAATTCTAGGACTATAACCTATACGTATACTTAACCTTAGGGACATCCCTAGAAATACCTTAGAAATATCTCTAGGGATCTCACTAAAGTTCTCGCATCCTAGTTTCCAAAGGCTGACTAAACCATTCCTCTAATACCAACTGTAGAGACCCGAGGCTTGACATACATGTACATTACATTACTTTTGTGGAATAATTAATACATAACAAAAACATACACACAAGGACGGTAATATTTTAGTGTTTTTGGAAACTTGGAACGTAATCTTCTAATAGTGGTGAAAGATCTTCAACATCTCCCATAAAGATCTTCCTTTTTTTACCTAAAGCCTTTCTTTATATCCTGGGGAAAAGAAAAGTTAAAATGGTGAGCTCAAATGCTCAGTAAGGGTAAACAAAATAAATATCAATCACATCATATTCATAAGAAAATATCATTTTGGAAATCTTAACCTGCAAAAGAGAGCATAATTTCATAACATGGGATAAATCATAATAGTGAAATTAAATCCCAATAACCATAACATAAAACATGAAACTTTGTGGCATACATACATAATCATAAATAATCATTTCTTATTAGTCAAGACTCATTTCCAAGAATATATTAGTGGACAAAGTCCATTTCTGAACCAAGTTCACTCTTCGTTTTAGTCCTGTTTCACTGAACCGGTATAACCTACCATTCCATTCATGTCTATCTCATGAAATATAAAATCTTTACCCCATGAATTGGAGGGAGATATAGGTCCCACCCATCTCATAATGATACCATTATTATGTGTGCCACAAAATCATAAATCATACATCATTGCATAACCCATGTAATAAAAATGTGATTCTTAAATAACATGACACCATAAAACAATTCATATAAGATAATGGAATTCATAAAAATAATTCCATAAAAACATAATCAAATCCATGTAATAATAGGGATATAAACAAAAACCTATATTATCTTAGATGGGAAATAATTTTGATAAAACACTTGAACTCCATTTTTGAGTAAAATATCCTTTCTACTTCAAAAACATTTTCCTTTCTTAACATGTCATACAATTTTAAACTAAAAGAAGTTGATTAAAAATAAACATGAAAACTTGTAAAGTAAGATTATTGGAAATAATGTTTTAAAAATCCATCCATTCCATATAAGTTAATAAATACATTATTCTCGTACTTTTGTCGGAAAAGTCAAAAAGTACCTCATACGAAAAACAACAAAAGATTCCTTTCATATCCTTTATTAAAAACTCACCGAAGGGTAAAATTGGATTTAAACAATTGTAGGTGGATGTAAACAATATTACATATTGAGGGAACATGGAAATGGATGATAAAATACACCCCAGTAAATATCAAAGTATAAACAATCTCAGATAAAAATGAGATTGCGATATTTTCCCTTACCTTAGGTCCGATTTGCTTCGTAAGTGTCCGAACCTCCTCTTCTTTGAAGTGCTTCTTTGAGACCTCCTTTTAGGGGACTAAAATTGGTCTTTAAAGAAGACCATGACCTCTATGATGTCTCTAGGGAAGTGGAGAAAAGAAATTGGCAGGGGTTGGCCGAGCTTGAAGGCTCAATGTGGTGTGTGGAAGAGATGGAGGAGGTTCCCTTTTATAAGGGAGGAGAGGGGCACCTTTGAAATAACTAAAAATATTATTTTATTATAAATCCAAATTCGGTTTTAAATAGCTCCAAATTGATTTATTTCATTGCTAAGGTGGGTATGGGTCTAAATCCTCTCATCCAATAGTATTTAGACAAGTTTAGTTATCAATTTTAACCTTATCATTTAGATATAACTTTAAGTTAGATAATTTTACTTTTACCATGTCTTTTTGTGTCCTTACACTATAAGGTTAATAAACATACTATAACAAGCCAAAAAAACCCCAATTTATTTATTATTAATATATATAACCTTATATAAGTCATTTTTACTACCCTTAGATTTTTAGGAATATAATAACAATTAATTATATAATATTGTTTTTAAAAACTATTTTATGTCAATTTTGACACTATTTTGGTAATTGATTTTTGTAAAAATCATAACAGAATGATTAGTTCGAACCAATTTACTTAAATCAATAATAACATGTCATATTAACCTATAAAATTAGTGTAATTCATAAAAAGTCTCAAATTACATTTATTTGGGTATTTATAACATCAATTATGTCAATATTTCATTAATAAGATAATTACTGCATCTTCGTTGTGTCATACATAAATTAAATTATTTAGTGTCTAAAAATTACAAATAAAATACCATTATGTAGGAAATATTTTTAGATTTCTAATGAATATTTATAGTCTAATTTATCATATGTATAACCCCATATTAAAAATGACTTACTTATTAAACTTTGATTTTAACTATTTAACCCTTCTTTAAATATATTAATAATAAATGTCCCAATCTAATCCATGTGGGCTTAAATGGTAATATCTTATTCCTAAGGTTGTTTTTTGTCGAATTACACTTATCCAATAGAATTAGGACATTTGGTAGGGTAATAATAATATCATTTTTACCCTTAATGACCCTATTTAATTTTAACCGTGGTAAAAAAAAGTAAAAAGTTACTATTCACCAAAAATTATTTTCATCTCATTGAACCACATTTTAGTCCCTGGTATAAACCGTGTCTCTCGGATTTTGAAATTCCACTCACAGAAGCGGTAAAATTAGGTTTTATGAAAAATTCAGTTTTTTTAACTACCCCTTAGTGGTTTCACTATTCATCAAAAAATGAAAGTTTCCAGAAAAATACCTAAAATTAGGCCTAAGGTATATTTGATATTATGAATTCAAAAATGATGTCTATTTTATCAAATTCATAACATATCAGTAACATTAACTAATTTAAAAATTAATTCCCGTCGTCAAAACAAATAGCGTGTTTTTAAGAGATAATAACTATCAAAAGATTGACACTTGTTTATATCTGGTTTAAATGTGAAATTACATCTAATGAGAAACATTGTATTAAATTGTGAAAATATATTCTAAATATACTTTAAAACCACTCAAATTAATAATTTATCACTATTAATTATTTCTATTAAAAAAGTTGTTTTTAATTAAAATTTAGTAATTCTCACTATTCATCAGAATATGAAAGTTATCCGAAAAGTACCAAAATTTCACCGTAAGCTAATTTTGATATTCCAAATCCAAAAATGAAGTCCATTTTGAGAGTTAAAATTTCTAAAATTTTAAAATGTAGTTATTACTATTTATAACGGCTAGTTTTAATAATATTTTAATAGCATATCGTTGTTTAGTGAAACTCGGTATTGCGTACTACACACGCTATCGAGGAAGGTCGCTATTGCGTGTACTGCAAGGCAAGTCAATGATGCGTGTTGTGAAAGCTAATTTTGGTGTAGCGTACAACACAAGACATTAATGAAATAAAAAAGAATATTTTTCATAAAATCATAGGGTGTCACAGCTGCCAACTGCACCAAAACCCGTACATCAATATCCCTTTAATACCATTTATTGCAGCACCCTGTCTGTTACCAACACAACATTCACACCAACCCACAACCAAGTCAATCGCAGCCCAGCTGCTCACCTGATCCACAAAAACCCACAAAAACACCCCCAACACATGCCACATAACCAATCCAACACCCACATGTTAATTATTCAATTTTGTTTAACCGGGGTGATCACACACGGGTTCCAGATTTTCCTTTAATCAGCCAATATTACGTGATTATCCAATTTCCACATTCCACAAGCATCCATCCATAAGAAAATATAGAAGGAGAGGGCAACATTTAATTGCGTAATCAAAGGGCCCCAACGACCGTGATTTTCAGTAGGTAGAAGCTCATTCAATTCACAAATATAATATCACAGGATATAAAAAGTAAATTAACAGCAATCACTAACTTCCCAACCCCATTCTTTAACCAGTTATTATCTTTATTTAATGGTTCAATTTTTCCTCATGAAAACAAGAGGACACCCACCCAACATGATGCACAAATTAGTGAGACGAAGTTAAGATCCCTACTTCAACGGGTTCTCATCACAGAACTCCCACGGATCAACTTTTGAAGAAGTTCGTCGGCATCCGTCACTTCTGTCAGGTCCTAGCAAAACCTCCTCAGGTGGAAGTCGGAAAGAAAATGATGAAGGAAAGTCAACAAATCTAAGCTTGGAAGCTCCGCCTTGTCGTTATAATCTCGTGGCCACTGACGGATCGTAAATCGGAGCTCGGACGAAGAAGTTATGGCAGAAAGAGCCTTCGAGTCTCTTGGGAGAGCTCTCCTCAGAGGAGAGGGGAGGAGAGGTGTGAGATAAAAGGAGTAGGGGATCCCTCCTTTTATAGGCAAGAAAAGAAAAAGTACAGGGCGTGTACTTTATGGTACACGGCGTCTACTCGTTTCTTTCACACTGTCTCTACGTGGCTTCCAACACGGCTCTGCGATCGTTGACTGGTCAACACATAGTTTGAGGGTAACGCATACGCGGGGAAGGACTACATGGCATGTAGTTTGGACACACGGCATGTACTCATTCATTACACATGGCAAGGACACAGCTCCTACATGGTACACGGCCGTTGACTAGTAACGTGTACGTGGGGAAGGACTACACGGCGTGTAGAACTGGACACACGGCGTGCACCAATTATTCCATATAGCAAGGACACGGTCTGCAACACGGGGTATACTCGGGAAGGGGTACACGGTGTGTACTCAAAATACACGGCATGTAGTTTCAAAATTCTGCGAAGTGAGGAAAAGTCCATTTTACCCTCCAGAACACTACTTGACCTTCTTTTTGGCAAAGGAATGGGCCAGAGAGGTCCGGGCCATTACATAATTTTACGTAGTTATTACTAAAAAGTGGCGTATGTTACATGTAAAAGACACTGGCCATAATATATAGGGATTTCTCACATATTACAAGTATACCTCCAATAGATTGAAAAAAATTAGTAATACTCTCACATAGTTGCTGATAAAGAGGATATATGTTATACTATAACAATAATATCTATATCAACATATGATGTTGCATACTCATTTATACCATTTGGGTATTCAACAAGTGGCCATTTTAGTGGAATTCTATTTCAATAAAAATATAAACATATAAATCAGATATACATAAAATATGAATATACCACATAACATATTTAAAAAAAATTAAATAATGCCACTACATAAGAATTTATAACATGGTTCATTAATTTGTGTAGAATTAAATTAATTTGTCATGTATTGTATTGTTTTTGGATATATTATAACATATTGAATACACATATTGGGCATAAACCATGATTTTATAAATTTCATGAACTCTTTTAATAGTATTGATTAAATAATGTTCTATATAAAATGATCCAATACACCTAAAAACAATCATACTTTTGTTGTAATCATTAATTAATATCTATTTATCTCTTATTGTATTATTTAAAATCATTATAACACTCATCGTAAATATAGATATTTCTTATAATTATGAATTGAGATTCTATAGGTGGTGGATTGCTACTGAACAGAATAATCCTTTGACTATTTTTAATGTAACCATGTCAAAGTCAGTATGAAATTATGTATCAATAATTAAGGATGTTCTGCATTTTTTATAGTATATTTTATCATATATTATTTTAAATTATCATAAGAAAACAACTTTATTTACAGTTATTTTGTATCTAAAAACACTATAAATATAATCAAATCCAATTAACACATGTTAATGTGAATGAAAATATTGATATGATCAACCCAAACAAATATCAAGAAACAAATACCTTAGGGACAATAGATTTTTATGTGTTTTACTACTTAAAATGAGAACCTAATAACTTAGAATTATCTAGTAAAGCTCATGATAACACATTCCACCAAATTTAAAAAAACATATAAAATTCATAGTTTAAATTATCCTTAATCCTAAAAATGAACTTCATCCCTTGTATTCATTGCAATAATAAACAATGCATGCAAGACGTAAATTAAATTCAAAGTAAAAAAACGAACATTAAAAATGAAAAAATCTAAATTAAAACAAAATTTTTGGTCAGAAATAATATTTTGAGAAGAAACAAACAAAATGATGATGAAGTAATCAAAGAATATAAACAATGGTGGTCAAAGATCCTGAAAATAGTAGAAAATATAACGACTATGTATTTTGAAATAACCGAGTGGCCTTTGAAGTGTCGCAGTTTGGTAGGGAATCGACATGATAAAAGGGTTTCGTAGATCAAAAAATTAGGGTTTCCCGACATACAGTGATTTTTAATGACTTTGGTAGTCGGTTATTAATAATTAGACACCGAAAATCCAAAAACAATATTTTCAGTGTCTGTTTTTACAAAAACGGATGCTAAAAATTTTTTATTTTATTTTTTCAAATCAGTTTTTGTCGAAATAAATGTTGAAATATTTTTATTTTTGGTGTTGGTTTGTTAAAAAATCGATGGAAAATTTAAATTATTATATGGTTTTTTGTGTATGTTTTAGGAAAAATTGATTCCAAAAACCATGTACAAAACATTTTTGACTTCAGTTTTTATTAAAACTGATGAAAAAATCTCCTGGACATACATTTTTTATCAGTTTAAAAAACTGACGACATTTATCAAACGTTAAAAACATTATTTCCACTAGTGTTCTAGGAATCATACATGGTCCTGAAAATTTCATTATTCTCAGAGTAAAAGATATAAATTGTAGAGTCCTCTACTACTAATGAAATTTCAAAAGAGTCTGGAGAGGTTAAGAATAATCTCTTCCATATATATGTTGACGATCTTATTAATTTTGATTGCTTTGTGTTGTCATCCATTTCTATTTAGATCCAAAAACTCCATGAGTACATGAATGAAGGGTAAATAATGACATATATCCATGATTTATATCTTCAAATACCATGTTAGGAAACATATGAGTTCTCCAGAGTAAAGTTTCAGTGTATCCAAAGAGATGGTACACCAAAAGGACCTGAGATAGTCATGATTAATCAATACATTTATCATCAACAAATATTGGGGTTTCATTTTCCAACACATGTATATGATGTGTATAAATACATTCATTATTATAGTAAATAAAAATAATGTAATGGAAAAAAGATTAATTGTTATCCTAATGTCTAAATATTCTTCACATAATCCTTCTAAGAAGAGAACGATCAGAGGGGAATAAATGGATTATTATTCTATCAATTTCTATTTTTAAATGAAAATCCAATTGAAGAAGATATTCACCATTGATATAATCATGGTTGATCTATAATCGTGTTTGTTATTGAATGAAACATTTTAATTTTGGAAAATTAGGTATTATATATATATATATATCAATTGGTTATCAAATTTTTATCCAAATATTTCATCCATGTAGTGTTTGGATTCTATAATAATGTGATAAGGATTTGTGATTTATAATATGAGATATGATATTTTTAATAGCTATTGGAGATTATCACCACATGTTTCATACATGACTTGTCATGTTTAAAGGAACTCTTATATTGTGGAAAGTGTTAACAACATCTTTATTTATATAACATACCAATATATTATAAAAAATAGAGATTTTATGATATAGTTATTTATAAATACATTTGATTTGTTTTATATCATTATGTTTAAATAAGACTGATTTCATACTAGCTATGTTATTATATTGAAATATTTTTTATAACGTAATTATTAATCACTAGCCATAAAATTGGAAAGCATGAAAGGTAATAACACACAATTAAATATATATAAATTTAATACTATTTATAAAATTAATAATAAATTAAGAATAAATAAGCAACCAATGTTTTTTAATGTAATTTTATTCTTCAAAAATTCTTTTTTATCAAAATTGGTTTTATTCATTTATTAGAGTTAATATTATAATTATTTTTATTGAAATTATTTATTTTGTAATATATGAAAAGGATATAATTTTCCATATATTAATTATAAAATTATCATACGGAGAATTTTTTTATATTTTCGCAAAAGGTGATTTTCCAGTGAATAGTGAAAAAATTGTCTATTATTGAAAATTGTATTTTTATTTCCAACATTTTAAAAGTTATATTTTGTTTTAAATTAATTTAAAATTAAAATTATATCTATAATATTATGAGTTATTAGATTATGTTTGTTGGGATTAATTTTATAGATTATTTTTCTATAAAGGCTTTATTATAAATAATAAAAAGTTTTTCAGATGAAATCTGTTTTTCCATTACATTTTAAGGTTTTCTATTAAATTATATTCTACCAATTTTAGAATATGAATATGGTAAAATTTCCATCCATATTGGTAAGAAGTATTTCATAATTTTTAAAATTCATCCATTTGAATTTTTTTAGGAATTTTATCTTCGGTATATATATGTCTCCAAGGTAAAAGTAAAATGAAAAAAACTGTGTAAAAAATTTGGGATAAGGATTTAAAATTTCAATGAAAAATTCAATTATCCTATTGTATGATTGTATTTCTTCCATTTCCATCCATTTCACAAATACATGAACACTTTCTACCATTTTTGTTCAATTGTGACAATAATAATAACATTAGAAAAGAATAAATGAAAAATGTCACTCTCTTCACTTTAATGTCTCTGATATTTTTATATGAGGATAAAACACTAATAAGTAAAGTTATAATGTTTATTTGAGATATGAATTATTTTTTATCATTTTTTTTAATATTATTAATTCAAGAGTTGACTTCAATTCTTATGCAGCACTGAAATTTTATTTATTTAATTTATATAAATATAAAAAAATGATTATAAAATTTTTAAAAGAAAAAAAATAGTGATTTCTTATTTTACCATAAATTTTAATGATAAATATATCATATTATGGATATTTTAAAGGATTATATTATAATTTATTTTCTATTACATTTTTCTAAATTTTAAATTAAATGAATAATTCCAAAAAATGTCAGTAATGGTATTCTATAATAACTAATATTTTATTAAATGAATGAAAATTTATAAAAATATTATAATTTTCCAATTTAATAGTGTATAGTTTTAAATATCAACATTGGTTCATTTATTGTTTCCTTATAATTTTGTGGTCACATTCTTGGACCGTAAAATGTAAAAAACGCTGGTATTTTGGAAATTATCAAATTGGGTAACATGTTGTTAAAACAATGTGATAAGTGTAAAAACTTCACCTTAAATGTCCCAAATATTGTTTTATGAGGATATTTAGACTCATATTCACCATATATTTTAAATATATCATTTTTTGAGACACTCAAACCTGAATATTATGTAATATTTATCAAATATTTTATTTAATTCCAAGAGTGAGCCCCCCCCCCCCCCTCACTTATAACAGATCACAAATTATCTACTATTAAACACACCATTTAATCCATTATCTTGATCATGACCTAACTAAATATACATAAATTTTATTAATATTATTTATCCACTATAATATAAACTCTATTCCATAATCATGAAATTGAATGTATCGCTTCTGTGTACCTATAGACTTTCGCCTCCATGTAGTGATACAATTAATTTTCCATCACCAAATTTCATTGATTTTTATTATGATAGGATTTAATTTATATATATATATATATATAATATTTATCATTTATAAATTCTTCTAATAATATAATATCTACCTTCTTACAATGAGTTTTGTTAGAAAATGATAATATTTCTAGTATGTACATGTCAACAAACACCTCCACGAATCGATGTGATTCATTTGTCACCTACACATTAATGGAAGGTAGTAATGGTATATTTAATTAATATATATGTTTTATATGATGGAATAATAATTATAATATATTTATTTTTTATTTACCTTTGTATTTTTCTTTATGTCAAAAGGTTATAATAGTGTTTATGCGTACGTACGACCTACTTTCTCCCTAAACAATTTATTTCATTTTTATTTCTCTACCAATTTTTAATATATATATATATATAATGCATATATAAGATATTTATATAATGATCACATTATATAGATGATATATCCATGATAAATGTACAGTTGAAGATATATATGAATCGATAAATGCATAATAAATGAAATAATTATCACATGGAATAGTCATTTTTTAAAAAAATAATAATAAACAGGTGGTAAGATATTATAAGTAAATTATATATGGTATGATAAATATTTTTATAGTTATTTAATATATTTATATTAAATTTATATATATTATACCAGAGGTTATGATTTATTTGTCGAAATATAAGAACTGAGGTATGTGATTTAACATTCTATCAAACTTTTATCAGGATTGTTTCTGCTTGAATTTTTATTTCAGAAATTATATGATCCTTATAAAATAATTCCATTTCCATTAATTATCCTCTATATATTCATGTAGTTATCGATTTATATTATTATTTTCCTCTCTATGTTGTTTAAAATTATTCAGAAAATTATTTTGAGTAAATTAGACATTATTTCTTATATGGTCTGTAATATTTCTTTTTATCGTCCATGTTTTCGATAAAAACATTTCAAGAATGTATTACTAATATATTTTTAATTTTTATAAAAATTATCACCAATTTTTTTTAAATATTTTTTAATTGAATCTTCAATAAATTTTATAAATTAGGTAAATTTTACTTTTTACCAAAAATGATAAAGCAGTAATTTTTTCCGTACATGACATGGAAAACATTTCCTACAATAATTACCTCTCAATTACTTGAAGATTACTTTACCATTTTTCATGGTTCTATTCATTGAAATTATTTTCATGATAATTAATAAATGTTATTATTTTAAATATTAAATGAAATTGGTTGTTTCCGCACTAAAATATTCTATTTCTATTTTAAAAGAAATTTAATTTCTGATAACATCCTATGATGTTAATTCTAATTATTAAAGATATGATCTAATGGTAGAATATGTATTCATTATCTGGAAGGTTTATTATTAATATTATGATATTCTTATGAATCCCATTTAAGTTCCTTTGGTTACTCCCTGATAAATTTATAAAATGTATATGAAACATTTTTTTAATACATGGGATATGATCTGATGGTATTATTAAATCTTTACAATATTTTGGCACTCAAATGTATATATTTCAAAATTTTATGGGTGGGACCATAATTATATATTTCTATAATAAGTTATGAAATAGTTTATATCAAATTGGATAATTAGTGGAAATATTTTCATTTTCTTGATCAACTATGGGATATAGAACGATGTACTTGATCCACTATAGTAAACATACTGGGACACCTGATCCATTATGGGAAAAATTTGATTATACCTAAGCACATATGGTTATGGAAAAAAATTAATGCCTGATAAACTATTATTTTATTGTATTTTTTTTAAACATGACATGTGAAATGGTTTATATACCTACGGTTGTTCCAGACACTAATAACATGATTATTATCTGAACTCATGGTTCATTATTTATTTATGATTCATTATCTCTCTTAAAAATCATTATTTTAAAATGATAATGTTCTTCTTCAGGGATAATGTTTACGATATATGATATATGGGGTATGAAAGTTTTATATTATGTTCGTGATCCCATACAATTATGATTATTTTATACATTCATGTGATAATTGATTAATATTTGACATGATTACACTTACTAAGAATTTGAGATCCATATTCCTTATATTTCCATTCCCCAAGTTATGAATAATGGCCTTAAGAATGGTTTTTGAAGAAGGGTACAATGATAGAATATAATTATGAGAGGTGATAAATAATGTACTTAAATATGATGTGAATGCATTTATTCTCTAAATATACTAAATATATATGGTTCGGTCATTGAAATTAATGTTATTTAATCAATGTTTATCGGTTAACATTTAAATGTTTTGTATGAAATACATCGGATTAAATATATGATAATCATGTGTGGTGATGTAAATTATTATAGATTAGTATAACAAGATTACTGAAAAAAATGGAGATTTGTAAAATTATAAGATAACATCATGACTTTTTGGGTAATGATCATGGATAGTATTGGATAATCCAAATGTTCTATAGAGTAATAAATTCTATTCATCATATATACATTTTAGGACTGGTAATTCGTGATCATAAGATAGACCACCATGAAAATTATGGAATTATTTATAAACATTCCATTTTTTGAGACAATGGGTATAACTAGAATACATCACGCATGAAATGAATGTGATGGAAAAAGAAAATAATGCCCACTATAGCAACCAAATTCTATGTGACATCAAATATAGACTCTTGTAATTATTCTCACATAACAATATCAAGCCATAAATCATTAAAATTATCCAAATGATCTATAGATGGAAAATTTTACTGTTTATCCATTCAATAGGAAACAGCCAACTTATTTTAGTGTATCTCCTCATAAATTAGTGGTTAATAAATGGATCAACATCCATGAGAAAATATTTTCTATTCACCTGTTCCTAGGAAATAATAAAAATTTCCCAACCATTTATCATTTGGAAGGTGATTTATATAAATTTTATAATAATATTAAGAATAATTAGAAATGGAAATATGTTTCATATATGATGTGGAATGAGATTAATATCATATTTTTATTTAAGTACGTCCCTCCTATTTGAGGTACAAATATGTATATCTAATTCATTAAGGAAATTTAAATGTTTGATAATTCTTAAAGAACCTATGAGGTAAATTTTTCCTAACGTGTAAGGAATGATTTTTGTTTAATAATCATCTTTTAAAGAAAAATTATATGACTCGTTCATGTATTAAGATCATGTCTACCAAAATAATTATATATAAAGGACTTGGGATATATGATAAAAATTTAATGTGAACTAAATGTAGAAATAGAAATTTCATATTTTAATGATTCACATTTTTTTGATAAGAAAAAGAATTTTTAGTTTCATGAAAACATGAATAAATAAAATTATAGAGATAAATTATTTTTATCTGTATGCGCGAAATATTGGATCAAACATCTATGGAATTGAATGAAATGAAATGGGGGTGCTTTTAATGTGTAAAGGCTTGTCATAAATCCCATTAATGTAGAAAGGAGATGAAAATTAATGTTAGTGTAATAGGTAAAAATAATATTCCAACTAATGTACCTCCCTCAGTCCAATTCTTCAAATCCAGGGAGTATAGAGATTATTCCAACTATTACACAATTTTTAGACCAAAGACAAATGGATTTCTCATGATATCATGACTGTTGAGTTTTGTTTTGATATTGATGTGGTGATGGGTACACTAACCACACACTCTAGAATAGTTAATGTATTTTTTTTATTATATCTCTTCCCACATTTTATATATAATTATTTTTCTAAGGGTATAAAATTAACCCATAACTAAAAGATGTTGAGGTAGTAGTGAAAATGATTAATTGTACGATGGCCACATCTAAGGTCTATAATTCTTCTGTATTTTATGTTTTATGGAATGTGATTGAAAAAAATTAAATGATTATCCCATTTTTTAATTTTTATGTGATTATTGGTATGGATGGGATTTTTTTATATAGAAACAATATCAATTACTAAGGAATGGAAGTGAAATTTCACATTTCCAATGAACTTATGATAATTTGTCAGTGTAAAGATGAATATGAATTCCAGTATAATTTTATATATTTTGTGGATCGTAACTCCTATCCATTAATGTTATATATCTCATATGGTTGGGAAGAAAATAAAAATTTAACATATTTCTAATATATAAGTGTCTGTTGATGTATTTTTAGAATATTTTTCTAGTATTAATATGAATTGGGATATTGGGTTTTAAATATTACACATATCGAGTTCTAAAACAGTTTCAAATATTCTACATAGAATTGCACTAATTGATTTGCAGTAATTTCAGAATAAAATCCAATTTAATCTTGATAAGAGATTCAAATTCCACTGTGCACCACCACTATGTTAACTAAATATTCTTATTATGAAAAACTATGGTCATATGTATCTTTTAATTGATTATTGGTACATATGATTATTACTATAAAAAAAATTATCCTCTAGCCTATATAAATTATTTTTCATCAATTATGTTGATCTCTATAGAGACCCAAATCTTGACATGAATAAACATTACATTACTTTTGGAAAATACTTAACAAAACACAAAAACAGATGCCCAAAGACCGTATTAGTTTTGTGTATTTGGAAACTCAAAATATAATCTTCTAATCATGGTGAAAGATCTTAAACATCCCTCATAAAGATCTTACACTTTTGTTTTCTTACCTAAAACCTTTCTATATATCCTGGGGAAAAGAAAACATTCAAATGGTTAGCTCAAAGTCTCAGTAAGGGTAAATATGAAGAACATAAAATAATCCGTAAACATTTGAATGTAAAAATATGATCATGAAACATCAAAATCATGAGTAATGACATAAATCATGGGAGTACATAAGGCATAGATCACAATGGTACATTAATATGATAAAATATCATGGGAATAAAAAATTTAATTATTTCAAACCATTAATCACATTATATTATTTCTATAGTAGCTAAGGCATTGCTTCCAAGACCATCATAGTGGACAAAGTCCATTACTGAACCGGGTTTACTTGTCGTTCCAGCCCTATATTACTATACCGGATTTACTTGTAGTTCCATCCATGTCTATCTCATGAGATAGAAATCATTACCAAATGAATTTTAGGGAGATATAGGTCTCACACATCTCATTATCAAATCATTCTTCTGTGTGACACAAAATAAACATAAATCATTCATCATAACCCAAAAAATAAAATGTGTTTCATAATCATCATACCATTAAAACATAATCTTTATAAAACAAATAGATATAATTTCTTGAATAATAAAATCAAACAATATAAATAATTAGGACATTGTACTTGAAACATAACCATATTAAATAATTTCATCTTAGATTAAAAATAGTTTGGATAAACACTTGAAATGAATTCTTGAAGAAAATATCCTTTCTTCTTTAAAATCATTATCTATTCTCAAAATGTCCTTAAATATTAAAATAAAATAATTTTGTTGAAAATAATCATGAAATATTGTAGAGTAAGCTTTATTTAAATAAGGTGTTATTAAACATTAAAAATATGTTCGTGTTGTATAAGTTAAAAAAAACAATCTCTTTGTAATTTTTTTTGGATAAGTTAAAAAGTACCTCGTATGGTAAACAAAAGAAAGATTTCTTCCATACCATGTGGTAAAAGTGAACAAAGGGTGAAACTGACTTTAAAAATACATGGAATAATAGTAAATATTTTATGAAAACATTTTTAGAAAAAATGGACATGGATGATAAATATAACACCAGTAAATACTTTTGAATAAACAATATTGGATATGAATGGGATTAAAATAATTATCACTTACCATTTATAATCGGTGGAATCATACCTGTCATAAAATAAAGAAAATTACATGAAAATGTAAATATAATATCCTTCATAATAAAAATCATAAAACATTCATGGGAATCATAAACACCACACAAAAGAAATATGAGGTGATTAAGGCAAATGTCTCACAGAAATAAAAGTGAGACGAAATAATCCCTTACCTTAGGTATGATGTCTTCCTTATGTGTCCAAACCTCTTATATAATGATTTAGAAAATTTCGTTGACTTATTAAATTATCATATTAATTTTTTTATATCATATATGATTCACTTTTGACTTCATATTACCCGTTTATTTTTTAATTCAATTGTGATGCAACGATTTGGGTAATAATCGTTTCATTATCGTACGTGTTTGGGCTTGTTCTTCTTGAAATTATTACTTATATAATTATTTTATTACTTACTAAATGTAGAGAATGATTTATATAACATATAAATCTATTATATAAATATATATATACAATATATAGATAAATGAAATGAAATTCACCGTTCATGGAGATGGTAGGGCGTACATACGCATGAATGTTCTCTTTGTTTCCTTATTGAACTGAATGGAATTAAGTAAATGAAAAATATATATTCATAAAAATTGTATCATTATATTATCATATAATTCATGATTATTTATTATATATACTTTATAAACATTCTTGAATGGTTAACAAAGATAATGAATCTCATCGCATTGTGGAGACGATAATCAGTACGTACGGACGAGTGACGATATCATTCCCATAGTTGTTGATTGGTATTAGAGTGGATTAAATAATATCTCATAATTAGTATCATGTTATAATAATCCTATATAGTTATTATTTCCACCATTATACCCATCCATGTAAAGTGTTGGTGGAAACCATATTACACCACGACATTGAGACGGTAATCCGTATGTACGCATGTGTGGTGATTTTGATTTTTGTAAGATAGATAGAAGGTGAAATAGAGTTGTTTTTTATTTAAAATAACATATAAAAATATTATTCATACTTATATTATTACTTTATAATTAAACAAATAATGAAGAAGATGTATAATAATAATGAAATTTGAAAGAATCGGTAGAAGGGATTACCTCTTCCTCGGTGTCCCTCTTTTAAACATCCTCTTAGGACACTAGAGTTGGTCTTTTGAGAAGACCAAAACATCTATAATATAACTAGAGAGGTTTAGAAGAGGAATTTAAGGGTTTTTATGAGAATTAATGCTTGAAATAGATTTACTAAAATATAGAAGAGGTGACCTTTTATAAGAGAGGAGAGGGTCACTTTTTGAAACCTACAAAATATTAATTGAAAATGAACTAAAAACCCACTTACAAACCAAAAAATGAATAAACATAGAAGATAAGATGAGATAGGTTTGAAATCTCATAATCCAATAAAATTTAGACATTTTTGGAGCTTATTTTAAACCTTATCATTTTGATTTATCCATATTTAATCAATTTGATTTTCTTTTGTGATAATAATATTCTAAATTTTAAATTCCTTTATATACTTACTATTGTGTTGTAAATTGTCCATAATTAGATAAATTATGAAATTTTAGAACATATAATTTTCTATTTTTAATTTTTAAATATTTTTTGTGATTTTTAAAAAATTTAAAAATATTTTATTTTTCTAAAATACCAATAGTGTCAATTTTGACACTATTCAACTATTTTAATTTAAATAAAATCCCCACAGAATATATGTTTTAACCACATTATTTAATAGATTACTATCATGTCATATTTAACTATAAAATTCTTGTATAACATTAATTAGTTCATATAATATTTATTTTAATATTTTTAATACCATTTATTTGATATTTCTTTTAACAAAATAATTACTATAACATTTTTGTATAATAATTTAATATACATATTTTTTGCATAAAAATTAAAAATAAAATAATATTATTAATATAAATCTAATAGATTTCATAATAATACCTTTAATATAATTTACCTTCTAAAACACCCATCTTTTAAAATGTTATGTTTATTAGATTATGAAGGTGACAACATTGACATCATTTAAAATAAAATAATATAAATGTCATAATCTGTTTTATAAGGCTCCAAATGGTCACAAAGTCTCCACTTTTATGCTTATTCTCTATCTATACTCTACCAATAAGTATTGGTGAAGCTTTTGGGCCTTTTATGGGTATTATTATGTGAATAAAAACTATATTATTGATTTTTCACTAAATAAATAATTCCTACATAATTAATTTATAAGATAATAAGGTAATTGAATATCTCTTAAAATTTACAATTAAATTACCATAATAAAGAAAAATAAATATTTTTCAAATGAGTTTTTATAATCAAATTTATATTCTCTATAACCATATATTAAAAATAATTTAATTATTAATGGTTGAGTGGGACATATTTCACATTCCATTAAATAAAACAAATTAAAGGTCTTAATAACATACAAATGGGTTATAATATAAACCATTTAAACCCAAGAATATTTTAGGACTAAATATAATCATCCAATTATATTAAGACAAGGGTTAGGGTAATTTTATAATATTATTTTTACCCTTAATTACCTGATATAGCTTTAACTCTGCTAAATAAAATTTACCATAGTTACTATTAATAATATCTAAAAATAAAATTATCATATTAACATAATTTGGACCTAATTATTCTTAATATGGAATCAATTTTACAAAATTAAAGACACAAAATATGCAGAAATTAATTTAAAATTAATCCCATTGTCGAAAAAAATGGTTTTCTCTTTAAAACATTGCAAAAGATTGAAATATTTTTACCTATGAATTAAAATTAAAATTAATGATAATGACATAAATCATATTAAATAGTAAAAATATATTCTATTGATACATTAAAACCATTCAATATTATAATTTAACCACAGAAATTATCTCTATGAAAAAAGATGTTTTTAATTAATATTTAGCGTGTTTTTACTATTAATTAAAATATGAAAGTTATCAAAAATTTATTCAAAGAAATTTTTTTTATATTGGTTCAAAATAAGAAGTTTATTTTTTCAAATTTATCTTATAATCATCTTAAAAATTAGATTTAAAAAAGGTCCTCCATCAAAAGGCGGAAAAACTGCAATATTTTAAAAATACTTCCTTTATATGAATAATTGATTTTCTTCTCATACCATTTACTAGAAAAATTTTAAGATGAATTATAATGTTATAAAATAAAAATTCAGTTAATACTATTCATTATGGCTAGTTCATAATAATATTATAAAATATCATTCTTTAGGGAAACTCGGTATTGTGTACCACACAAGCTATCGAGAAAGGTCACTCTTGCGTGTAACACATGCCAAGTCAGTGTTCCATATAGTGAAAGATTTCTTTGGTGTTGCGTATAATATAATAACAAATAATTCAATTATAATTTGAACAAAATATATACTCAATGTTACGTAGAATAATTTATATTAAAAATAACATGATATTGTGTGTAACACGGGCTAAGAATTGTGTTGCACATACTTCAAGCTAATACGGTGTTGCATATAGTGCAAGATAATCTTGGCGTAGTGTACTAAAGAAGATATAAAAGAAATTAAAAATTATATATCTCATTAAGTATTGTGGTGTTAAATTCAACCACACTTCAAATGAATTTCACACTCGAAATTCATCGGGGTTATAACTCGTTTACTACTTGAAAGATTCTTTCATAGAAACCCACGTCGTAAAAAGGAATAATAAAACATAATTTGAAAAAGGAATGTTATAATCCTAAAACTCACCCAAAGTAACTCAGCACTGGGATTCCACATAGGACAATATAGTTAAAAATATGGATATAGAAGAGAAATCTAACCATCATATTCTGATGAAGAGTGGTAGATAAAGTTGATATGATAACGACAACAATCACAAAGCCATAAATTTATGATGATCTAAGGTACCATCTTATTAGTCATATATGAAGGTACTAGGACCACATTTTTTTTTCATTATCCTTTCCCTAACGTTGATGAAACTTTTTCATAAGAAGAAATACTTACTCGATTTCATCGTTGTGCATTCCATAAAAAATTTCCACTTTATCTGATATTTAAAGAAACAAAGTTTAATTTTTCATTCATGAAGTATTAGAAGATCATGTGATAGAATGACAGGTCATTTTATCTATCTCTATCACAAAAAATTTTAGCACAAGATATTAAATATACATAATTCCATTTATTGTGAGGATAGTGGTATATGGTTCCAAAAATGAACTTATACATCATCTATCATACCGCATAATAAAAAAACTAATTTCTACAAACCAGGGACATCATGTAGCCCAGTGGCAGGTGATAAAGTCATGTCACACTTCAGTTGTGGGTTTGATTCCCATAGCCTTTATTGACGCGATGGGTTGTCGCTCGTCCTACAGGTTGTCGTTATTCTAAAACAAAACATTGATAACATTCTAGAAAAATGTTTTATCCTTAAAAAATATTATCTGATGTACAACAGAATCCATTCCAACCTTTAGGCTTATCAAAAATACTTTTATAAAATCACATAATATAAAGAATATGATTACTAGAAAGGTCATCTACCAAGAATTTGAATACAATAATTTTTCCCCCATATATCATAAGATATATCTTGTTTGTCTCATTCAAAACATGTGAATACCTTAATCATGTATTCTATTCAAACCTGAATTACAATGGAATCTTAATGAAATCAAGAATGCTGTCAAAAAATAACTCTTTCCCCATACCAAAATCCCAATAAATTTAATATAATCAAACAATGATATCACTTTTTCCATAAACCAATCATGATCTCCTTAATACTATCAAACATATAATTTTCTCTATATCCCTTCATTATGCGAATATCATCTTCTTTCCAGAAATATTTCAAACAAATTTCCTGGTTACCGGTACCATTCAACATATACTTTCAAATACTCAAGGAAAATAAATAGTGTAACAATCCTTAGATTTTTCTGTATTCTATAGTACCATAATGTATTCTTGATAAACATGAAATCATTCAGCTGCCTTATTAAAACAATTATCGAGCTTCATCATTTTATTTCTCAACACTTCTTTCATCTCATATATCTTTGGTAGTCTCTTCTTCATCATCAACATAAATACTACCCAAATAGCTATTTTTATTCTCTTCATGAGATTTCTACTTAGGGAATTGGTTTTGATAATTACCATACATTCCACGTTTAAAACATTTAACCATTGTTTATTTCTTAGAAATACTATTATCCTTGTCCATTGTGTTAACTGGATGTTTTCCTTTGTAATTACTAGCTTTGTTCCCTTTTCAACACCCAAATCATCTTCCAGTTCCTTTGAAACATTATACTTGATGCCTCTTCCAACATGATTTAAATGAGGGAAATTGAACTTTTTTTCCTCTGTTGTCATCATGATACTCAATCTTTCTCTTATTAGCTGAGTCAAGAAAATTTCCAATGTTGAGATTATTGATCAAATTATGAGATTTCTAATTATTAATAATATTGATTTTTCACCTTAAAAATCTCATTTAATTTGGTTTCTCATAAAGAATATCATTCCATTATACATTATATTCTCCATTAACAAGAATTTTCTTGTTTCAAGCCATTTTCTACAACCCAAAAAGAATAGTGTGAGAGGAAAAAATCATACTAGAAAAAAAACACAATCAAGGGGGATTACTTCCAATATCTAACATCTTAGGACTAATTCTATGTTATTCATGATCTTTATCATAAATCTTGGACATTAACCTAGTCTTATACTTAACCTTAGGGAAATCCCTAGACATACCTTAGAAATATCTCTATGGGTCTCACTAAATTTTTCTCCTCCTAGTTTCCAAAGGTTGGCTAAACATTCCATCTGATACCATCAGTATAGACCCAAAGCATGATGTACCTAAACATTACATTACTTTTTCTGAATACTTAATACATAACAAAAACAGAGGCCCAAAGACCATATTAGTTTAGTGTCTTTGGAAACTCTTACCATAATCTACTAATCATGGTGAAATATCTTCAACATCTCTCATAAAGATCTTCCACTTTTTTTTATTACCTAAAACCTTTATTTATATCTTGGATAAAAGAAAACATAAAAAGGGTGATCTCAAATGATCAATAAGGGTAAACATGGAGTACATAAAACAATCTATAAACATTGGAACGTAAAAACATAAACATAATACATCAAAATCATGAGTAATGACATAAATCATGGTAGTACATAAGGAATAAATCACAAAGGAACATTAATAATGATAAAATAGCATGGGAATAAAAAATGAAATTGTGGAAGACCATTAATCACATAATATTATTTCCATTATAGTTAAGGAATTGCTGCCAAGACCCTCATAGAGGACAAATTCCAAGACTGAACCGGGTATACTTGTCGTTTCAGCCGTGTATTACTGAACCAGATTTAATTTTCGTTCAAGCCATGTCTATATCATGAGAAATAAATAATTACTCAATGCATTGGAGGGAGATATAGGTCCCACCCATCTCATAATGAAATAATTTTTTTGTGTTCCACAAAATAAACATAAATCATTCATCATCACCCAAAAAATAAAATGGGTTTCATAATCATCATCCCATCATAACATAATCCATATTTAATAAATGGATATTATTTCATCCATAAAAAATCAAACCGTGAAAATAATTTGTATATAGTACTTGAAACATTACCATTCAAATAATTTCATCTGAGATAGAAAATAGTATGGATAAAACACTTGAAATTAATTCTTGAGGAAAATATCCTTTCTTCTTTCAAATCATTTTCATTTCTCAAAATGTCATTAAATATTATAAGAAAAGAATTTTGTTGAAAATAATCACGAAATATTTTATTTTAATCTTCATGTAAATAAGGCATTATGAATCCTTAAAAATCTGTTCATGCTGTTTATGTTAAAAAACATTCTCTTTGTACTTTTTCCAGAAAAATCAAAAAGAACCTCGTATGGTAATTAAAATACATATTACTTCCATTCCCTATGGTAAAAGTCAAAAAAAGGTAAAAATAACTTTAAACATACATGGAAGAATATTAAACATTTTATGAAAACATTTTTAGAAAACATCGACATAGATGACAAATATAACACTAGTAAATATGTACGAATAAACAATCTTGGACAAAAATGAGATTGGAATAATTATATCTTACCATTTATAATTGGTCGAATCATACATGTCATAAAATATAGAAAATTGTAGGAATATTTAAATATAATATCCTTAATAATAAAAATCATATAACATTCATGGGAATCATAAACACCATAGAAAAGAAATAGGTGGGGATTAAGGCATATGTCTCACAGAAATAAAAGTGAGACGAAATAATCCCTTACCATAGGCTTGATTTCTTCCTTATCTGTCTGAAATACCTATATAATGATTAAAATAATGTCATTGACTTATTCAATAATCATATATGATTCACTTAATACTTTCTATTACCCGTTCAGTTGTCAATTGCATGTAGATGCAATGTTTTGGGTAATAATCGTTTCATGTACTGTACGTGTTTGGACTTGTTTCTCATGACATTATTACATATATAATTATTTTCTTACTTCTAGAATGTAAAAAATGATTTTTATAGAATATATATTCAGTATATATATATATACAATATATAGATAAATTAAATGAAATACACAGTTCATGGAGACGGTAGGTCGTACGTACGCATGAACGCTGTTTTCGTTTTCTTATTGAATATAATGGAGTTAGGTAAATGAAAAATTTATATTCATAAATCCAGTAGAATTATTTTTTCATATATTGAATGGTTATTTATTACATATACTTTATAATAATTCTTGAATGGTAAACATGGATAATGAATCTCATCGCATCGCGGAGACGGTAATCTATACGTACGCATGAGAGACAATATCATTCCCATAATTGTTGAATGGTATTGGAGTGGATTATATAATATATCAGAATTAGTATCATGTTATAATAAAAATATTTAGTTATTATTTCCACCATTATACCTATATAAGTAATGTGGTGGTGGAAAAAAATATTACACCACGACGTGGTGATGGTAATCCCTAAGTACACACGCGTGATGATTTCATTTTTCATTGGATGGATAGAAGGTGAGATACAGTTGTTTCATATTTATAATAAAATGACTGTATATTATTCATACTTTTGTTATTACATTATAATGAAACATCTAAAGAGGAGTAATTATAATAATAATGAAATTTGAAAGAATCGGTAGAAGAGATTACCTCTTCCTCGACGTGCCTCTTTTAAACCTCCTATTAGGGCACTGGACTTGGTATTTTTAGAAGACCTAAACTACTAAAATATAACTAGAGAGAAATATAAGAATAATTTTCATGGTTTGGATGATATTTAAGGGTTAAAATGGAGTGAAGAGAAGAGAGGGGAGGTTCCCTTTTATAATAGAGGAGAGGGGCACTTCTAGAAACCTCCAAAATATTAACTTATAATAAACTCAAACCCCACCTAAAAACCTAACAAATGAATAAAATTATAAGATAATATGAGATGGGGATTTATTATCATCATACAATAAAATTTATACATGTATGGAATTTATTTTATAACTTATCATTTTGATTTATCCTTATTTAATCTATTTGATTTTATTTGTGGAAATAATATTCTAAATTTTAATTTGTTATAAATACTTACTTATGTGTTGTGAATTGTAAATAATTAGATATATTATGAAATTTTAGAACATATGATTTTTTATTTTTTATTTTTAAATATTTTTGTGATTCTTAAACAATTTAGAAATATGCTATTTTTTAAAATACCAATAGTGTCAATTTTGACAATATTCAATTATATTAATTAAATACAATAAAAAAAGATATGTTCGAAAAAAAATATTTATTAGATTCATAACATGTCATATGTGTCTATAAAATTCGTGGATAATAATAATTAGTTCATATAATATTTATTTTAATATTTTTAAAATCATTTTTTTGATATTTCTCTTAATAAAATAATTAATACAACATTTTTTTATAATTATTTAATATACTTATGTTTTGCATAAAAATAAAAAAAATACTATAATTAATATATATCTAATATCATTCATAATATTAATTTTAGTCAAATTTATCTTCTAAGACACCCAACATTCAAAATGTTTTTCTAATTCAATTATGAAGGTGACAACTTTGACATCTTTTAAAATAAAATAATATAATTGTCCTAATCAGCTTTATAAGGCTCCAAATGGTCCATACGTAGCCACCTGGATTATTATGGTGTATATATAATCTACCAATAAGTTTTGGTCAAGTTTTTGGTCATTTTATAGGTATTATTAGTTCATTAAAAACTATATTATTGAATTTACACTAAATAAATAATTTCTACATCATTAATTTATAAGCTATAGAGGTAATTAAATATTTCTTAATAACTAAAATTAAAATACCATGATAACGAAATTTTTTTTATTTTTCATATCAGCATATAGAAAATAATTTACATTCTTTATAACATTATATTATAAAAAATTTAACTATAAAAGATTGGTGAGACATATTTCACGTTCCATGAAATAAAATAAATTAAAGGTCTTGATCACATACAAGTGGGTTCTAATAGATACCATTTCTACCCAATTATATTCTAGGACAATATATAATCATCCAATTATATTAAGACAAGTGTTAGGGTAATTTTATAATTTTATTTTACCCTTAATTACCCGATTGACCTTTAACTGTGGTAATTTTTTTACCATAGTAAGTATTCATATTGTCTAACAAAAGTAGCCTATTAACATAATTTTGACCTACTGATTCCAAATATGGAATCTTTTTTTTCCAAATTTAAGAAACATAACATGCATAAATTAATTTAATATTAATCTTGTTGTGGAAAAAATTGGTTTTGTTTAATACAATACAAAATATTGAAATGTTTTTACATATGAATTCAATGTAAAATTAATAATAATGACATACATTATATTAAATGGTAAAAATATATTCTATTTAAAAATTAAAATAATTCAATATTATAATTTAACTATATAAATTATCTCAATGAAAAAAGTGGTTTCTAATAAAAATTTAGCTTGTTTTTACTATTCATTAATATATGAATGTTATCAAAAAAAGTATCAAAAATGTATCCAAAAAAAAATTTTATATCCTTATTCAAAATAAGAAGTTTGTTTTGTCAAAATGAACTTATAAACTTGTCAATATTAGATTTAAAATGGGTGCGCCATCAAATGGAGGTAAAACTACATTTTTTGATAAATTCTTCCTTTATACAAAAATTGATTTTGTTCTCATATCATGTTCTAGAAAATGTGTAAGATGAGTTATAATGTTATAAAATTAAAAATTAGGTTAAAACTATTCATAACGGCTAGTTCATAATAATATTATAATATATCATTGTTTGGTGAAACTCGGTATTGCGTACCACACAAGCTATTGAGGAAGGTCGCTCTTGCGTGTAACGCAAGCCAAGTCAGTGTTGCTTGTACCCAAATATTCTTTTAGTGTTGTGTATAACAAAATCAAAACAAGTTTAAATTATACATTGAACAAAATCTATGCTAAATGTTTCGTAGAATAATATCTACCAAACAAACATTAAATTGTGTGTAACACGAGCCAGGAATAGTGTTAAATATACTACAAGCTAATACAGTGTTGCGTATAACGCAAGATAATCTTGGTTTTGAATACAACAGAAGATATCAGTTAAATTAAAAATAATATATCTCATAAAATCTTGTGGTGTTATAATGTTGATATGTTTTCAAGATTTTATTTTAATAGGTATATCAACAATTAAGGGTTAATAAGGATGACATACATATTATATTCTTTGATAGGAGATATCAACATTAAGAATTTATAGATATTCCATTTGAAATTAAAAATTACCCTATTATCATCATGGATAAAATTTATAAATTCTTTATAGAATAACTTGATCAGTTATTTTAGTCTTTATAGAAGGTATTATTATATATTTGATGATAAAAAATATCATGAAGATCATTTGGTGTTGTTATAAAAGATCTTGAGTAAGGAGAAGCTGTATGAGAAATTTACTAAGTGTGAATTTTGGATTTAGAAATATTCGTTATAATTTCATATAATAACATGTGAGGGTTTATCATTGGATCATTTAAAGACATATGTTATTGAGAAATGGATTAAAAATCCCATGGTAACAAAAAAAACATATTTTTTATGGGATGGTTATATATTATTGATGTTTTGTGAGATATTTTCAATGGTTATCTAACTCACTCACTAAATATTTTTTTATTCTATAATTATGAATGTGAAGATAATTTCATTCAATTGAATTGTATTTTTGTAAGTTCACTTATTCATACACTAACCAGTACTATTGAATTTTTTTATATTTATAGGGATGCATCAAAGAATGTAAGTGGATGAGTCCTAAAATATAAATGATGTGGTGATAGAATTTGACTCATGAAAATTGGAAAAACATTGGAAAAATTCCACAAATCATGATTTTTAGATGGGAGTTGAAATTTATGAATTGATGATGTGGATGCACAATAATTATTTTTAATGATATAAATAATGATAGATCATAAAATTTTAATTTATAGGTTCACTCAGAAAGTGATGAATATGATAATGAAAAAGTGGTTTTAGTTTATTAATTATTTTGAATTCAAAATAAATTACCACATTTTGAATGAAATTAGGGTGGATAATGATTTTATTTGGAAAGATCATTCTACGTTCTCTATTATAGGGACATAAAGATGTCCAATACTTATGGATTTTCATATGATGGGTCACAAAATTCGTAGTAAAGGGAATAGATCCAATCTTCTTCATATTAATTTTAAATAATATATCCATGTGAGGATTATATGGGCATATAAGGAATATGTATAGCTTTACAAGATGGTAATAAATTTTCCTAGGATCAAAATTTATTATGATGGAATCATAGTGTTCATGAACCATGTATTTGTTTCCCATAACATACATAGAGAAAAAGCTATAGGAAGAATCTCATAGTTTATCATTCTTTATTTATCCTAAAATTATTAATTTGTTGAGACATATGAATGATTATATGCATTAGTTATAATTTAAAATGGATATTGTAGTATATGTATCTCAATGTATAATACACCTTCATGTTAAGGCTGTGAGACTAAAGTATAAGGGGTTGTTACAACTATTACCCATACTTGAATATAACTGGGAAAACATTACCATGGATTTCTTTGTCAGAACCCCAAAACATCTAAAGGAAACAATTCTACATGGGGTGTAGTCAATCACTTTGTGATGTCAGAACACTTCATTTCCATCAGAGAATATTTCAATCTTGATATGTTTTCTGTTTTATGTATTAATGATTTTTTTACATTACCTTGACTACCACATTCTATTTCGAAATATTAGGTTATGAGGTTTACCTTGATGTTCAAGATAAGTCTTCATCAGGCTCTGGATATAGAGTTGAGTCTATGTAATTCATATCATCCTTAGTCACTTTTTCCATCCAAAATAACCAAACAAACTCTGTAGGGTATGATGAGATCTTATTATCTTGATTTCGAAGGAGTTTGGGATCAACACCTTCTTCTAGATGATTCTTAATAAAAAAATATCTTCCACTCAATAATTTAGTTATCTCTTTATGAAAACCTATATGTTAGGAAGTGCATAACACTATCTTTTTGGGATGAAGTTAGAGAAAGAAATTTATTAGGAAAAGGAATAACTACTGATATAGAAGAAACAATTAGAGACAATATGATTCATATAGGATCATCTTAGAATCATCAAAAAAGATAGGATGAAAATTTCAACCTGATCTAGCGATTGAGGTTAGTTTAACGGTATTCCTATGAATATCTCATTGAAGGTATGTTTTTATATTTGTAAATAAGGGAAACAATATCCCTAAATATACAGATCCATTTGATATTCTTGATCGTATGGGGATTGTAGATTATCATTTCAAACATCCACTAAGACATCATCGAATTATGTATTTATTCCATATATCTCTCCTAGAGAAGTACGTACCTAACATTTCACATGTAAGAAACTATTATGATAGAGAATTGGTAGAATATCCTTCTTATTAGAAACAAAAAATGGAGATCTAATCCTAGATAAAATGTTTAATGAAAAACGACCAGTGAGCTGGTAAAATTTTTTAGAAAAAATAATAAATTAGAAGAAGATACTTTGGAACCTGAAGATGATTTGAAATAAATATAACGTCAATATATATTATCAAATTAATTTAATTTTCAATGATTAATTAATTTTATAAAGGTATAATGTAACATCTTCAAATTTTATTATATATATCTTATAAAATTCAAAACTAGATTCCACTAAAAGGTACCCCATTCATAGGTGTCATATGTCCTCAAGTGAATCTTCATATATGCTAAAGGATGCTGACATGTAGTGATGGTACAATGTGGTATAATAGGGAGAATACACACTCCTGATCAGAGTAGCAAATCAGTGAAATAAATAAATTAATAAAGGAATCATAATATCAATTTGAAACTGAAGGTAATGTAGCCAAAAGTCATGAATAAACATCAATGTCAATAACCAGTAACATATAAAAACAAATGATATTTTTGGTATCTACCAAAAGGAAACATATAAGAATGGTTTCAATCAAGAAATAAAACATGTGTATCAAAATAGAAAAAAATACAACAATGACTATCTAGAATATCATCACGAGCCATAGATGGTCAAGTAATCCCCTAAACTCATGATATAATAACTCATGCATCAACCACTAGGTGATTTCCCCTTTCTCTAGCTATATCCACATAATCCTTCTAATTACCATCAGTGTTCCAGATAGGGTGTGAGGTAAAATAATTTGGCCACCACAAAGTTTGAATATAAATATCCGGTTTGAGTATATTATATGAAAAGTGTGAAGAAATAATGGTTTTATGTAAATTGAAAATATCAAAGAGTCAGGTCCAGTTCCTAAATGATACCAGGATGATACAAACTGCTTCAACCCATTTTAGATGATCTCTAAATATGTCACTATATATATATGTAGTCTATATACATAATGATGTATAAATATATATATATATATATATATATGGATACATACACTTGTGTGGACCCAAGGAGTAAATTAGTAATCTAAGGGGAATAGAATGAGTCTTTCAAGTTTCAAGGGACTCCATTCCCAGTCATAAATAATATTAGGGACATCGTTCCCATTATAATTATTATGTCAGACTCCTTGATCGAGTTTCATATGTATGTCAATCAATTCATGATATCACAAGTATAAGAGTTTCCAATCTCAGTTTTCATAGTGTATGGATTCCATACTCTTACATCATAGTACATGGATTCCATTCATTTACATGATGGTATTGGGTATCCATGCCCATTCATTATAGTAAAAGGTCTCCAAGCTTGAACATTATAACATTGGGACACCATGTACATACATATTATTATAGGGTCTCTATTCCAATATGTCAAATGATATAAGGGTCATCATTCCCATTTATCATAAAACATAAGGTTCTCTGTCCCAATTTGTCATAACAGGATACAGAATCAACAAATTTTGGGAGATCCAATAGATAATTTTTACTATATTAGATTCCACCATTTTACAAGTGCTTGAACACTATCCTTTTTAATCATGTGATCTGGTCATACCACTTCACTTGAATTAAATTAATTAATGAAAACTCATATTGGATACATTACAAACCCATGTAAGAGATGAATTTTTAATTTAAGAATTTATAATAATAAAGGAAATTCAATTTTTAAACCTCCGGTGGTGGAAACAAATGGATAGAACCTATCATAAGAGGAATGAAATAATACCATTTCATATCTATCAAGTATTTTAAATTAATAATGTTTTATTTCTACATTATTGTGACACACAGAGAATCAGTCATGTGACATAATGACACATAAAATGTTGCATCAATACATGAGGAATAAATACTAGACAATATAAATTTAATATTGTAGGAAAACTCATCTATTATTGGGATACTATTTGGTCCGTATAAAAAAACAACAATAAAGTTGAACTCCCTGGAAATAGGAAATATGATTTTACACCAAAATAATGTTATTGAAAGAAATAATAAAGAATAATGGATCCTAAAGAGTAAATCACAAACAAATATGAATATAATTAGATGATTAGAAGTTGAATCTATGTCTGGAAAAAATAATTTTTGAATAACCTATGTTATGCTCATTGAGGAGATCAGAATTTATGAACATGAGAGGGATATACACTAGAAATTAGATTGGAAAATGAGTTTAAACATATTATCCCTTAAAGAAAATAAAGGAAAATTTACTTATCTTATAGGTGATGCATGACATGGACTCACAATTGGAGAAACCATGCACCATCTATATGTGGACTAATATCCATTGAGGGGAATCACATGGTTCATGTGCACTATTTGGGAAACAATGCACAAAACATACTATTTTTCTCTATTAGGAACTACACTTAATTTTCACAGTCATAAACCATAGGTCGCATGATTATGGGAAACCATGTATTCCTCATCTTACCACTGAAACACCAAGGGAAATTTGTAATGAATGTCAAGACTGGGTACTATGGTTTCTATTATCTAGGCTTCCTAGAAGTTTCTTCCACGAGTAGGGGTTCCCATCTTTGAACAAGCCCTAATCACCCATTTTTCTATCATAGTATCAATATGAATTAAACTAATATAAAATATAAGTAATTATCTAAAAACTTATGATTTCTTTACCTCATATAAAAATTTTGATCTTCTATTTTTCTCCCTTAAAGGAACTGATCCTTGAGTTTCCCTTCCACGGGTGCTAAAACATCATCATTGGAAAAATACAGCCACTGAGCATTTTAATTTTACTTTTTCTCCCAAGCCTTTTTTGTACATGGTCATGGTTATATAGAATTTATACTAAAGGTAGAGACTACCCTCATATATCCTTCATTATACTATTCACAATGCATATGTGAAATTTCACAAAGAATAATTTGTATCTTACTCTCAATCAATATGATCAAAAGTATGAGATAAGAGGGAATGAAAATTTCTAAGTTGTGTAATGTGTAAGATTTCATGCATGGAATGGTGCCTATAATGTAATTTAAACTATTAGGCTACTATACCTACTCTTTCCAAGATCTCATAAAGAACAAAAAAAGTAAAAGACACCATACCTTTACTCTGAATCCATCTATGCAAATGTATGGGTGAAACCTAAAAGAAACAAATCCATGAACAAGAACTACAAAGGTATTTGATGGAAATTTGTATAAGAATTATATTCTGGATTTAACAGTATACATTCATTTTCTGATCAAATTTTCCTACTTTGTTGTCTCCTACCTTAGACAAGGACCAAGCAGTACTTCCTCTCCTACCACTAGCTACCAGAGAGTTGAACAAAATATCCTACCATGTAAGGACTCATATGGATCTATATTAATTTTTTAATTAATTATATTATTAAAATAAAACTAAAAAAAGAGTGATATTATTCTCCTAAGAGCATTCCAAATCATGGACTCATGCTTTTAGAACTTCCTCTAACACATGTATAGTTTCCTCCAACTTGCCTTTATCCTGAGGGGAAATGTTGTTCTTCTAAGAACCTTTATACCAAAAAAATGATGTAAAACATGATATAACCATGATGTGAAACCAGAAACCCAATTTAAAACAATTTAATAAAGGACCTCATGTAAGCGTATAATCTAAAGAATATACATTCTTCCATACTCATCAACTAAGAAAGTCTCCAGGATTGAAAGGAACTGGGATACCTTCATCAGTCGATCAACGACTACCAAAACTACATCTCTATCACAAAGATACCTTGGTATAACAACAACATAATCCATTTCAATGTCAAAACATGCCCATTTTTTAAATATTAATGGATTCAAATATCTATTGGGAGACTAGTGCTCTACATTCACCTACTGATAGGTGGAACAGATAACAATAAAACTTGCAATCATATGTTTCATATATTCCACCAATATTTACGATGCATATCATAATACATCATGGAGGTAATTTGGTTCACTGCCCACTAAAAATAATGGGACTCTTATATCAAATAATTCCACATGTATATTAGATACCATATACGACCATGTGTATTAATTATGTTATTTTTATCAATAGATCAATCCAAAGGCATGTCCTCTACTAAAATACCTACTTGTAGGACCAAACCTTTGGGATCTAAAAACAAAAATATATTTAACTTATCCATTAGTGAAGAGTTAACTTCTAAATTTGTGTTAAAAGACTAATTGTGAATATCATGAAACCCCAGATGAAAATTAGAAAATTGGGAAATCAATTTAAATTCATCACTGGATTCCTAAATGGATTCTTACATATTTTTTCTTCTAAGTGCATCAGCTACTACATTTCCCTTCCCTGGAATATAGTTAAGAACAATGTTGAACTAATGAATATATACAACCCATATTTGATATATTAACCTAAATTTTCAGTTCTTAATTATATACTTTAGGACTTTGTGGTCTGTATACACCAAAAACAACTCTTCTATCATATAATGCATCAGAAAATGAAAGGCATTAACACATACTCCAATATTATAGTTGTGCATATGGTAATTACATTGATGCGGTTTAAAATTTAAAGACTTGAATGCAACAAAAAGATCCTCCTACATGAATAGTGTGCCCATACTGATTTATGGTGCATCAAAGAACACTGTATAGATTCTATCATGAACTCGTATAATTAGGATCAGTGATTGTGTTAAGTCTTCCTTTGAGCTCAAAAAAGGACTTCTCACAAGATTCAAACCTGAAGAACTATACACACATTGTATTCAATATAGTGAGAGGCTCTTTGATGAGTAATATATCCTTAATTAAATTGATGTAGCAACCAGCTAGTCATAAGAATTTTTGTAAAACATTCATGTTCCCAGGCTTCTCCAAGCTAACTACTGGACTGACATTCTTTAGGTCATATGATACTCCTAAATCTTAGGTAAAATCACCCAATAAGTCAGAATTGTTTTGATAAAAAGAGGTTCTTTTTAGTTTATCATATAACTAAGGCTCTCTCAGAGTACTCAATACAATATCATTGTTTTTTGGATGGTCACTTTGAGTATGAGATTACACAGAGATATCATCAACAAAAAACATTAAAAATGAATAAAAGTAGGGATATAAAACCATTTTCATAAAGGCCGTAAAATTTTCATAACATTCATGAGATCAAATGGAATAAGCAAACAATCATAAATAGTATACATTATATGAACAAATAAGTGATATGTCCAAAGGTCTAACATGAACTCAGTGATATCCATATCTAAAATCGATCTTAGAGAAAACGCTTTCTCCATAGAGACAGACAAATAGGGCATCATTATGAGGTACTGGATACCTATTTTAATGATAATATGGTTCAAAAGATGATAAAAAATTAAAAATATTATTGTAATATCCACTAACATGTTAAAATAATTGTCGAACCCCATGGATAATTGTTGGTCCCTATAAAACACTTAAATTCAAAATCCTCTAGAGACCTCTTAAGATACGTAAAATCATTAGTAGCCATCCTTAATGAGTAATGGATACCAATTCATCACCTGGAACGTTCTTGATATTAAATTATACATCTCTCTCATAAGGTAGTCTAGAGAAGATATTAGGGAAAACATCACTGAATTATTTACTACATGTAGGTATTCTTATTGATGTAGTCCCTAATTGTCTATATAATGTCTACCAAATCCAGATAAACATTCTACCTAACCCTATATGTTTTAATCTTTATATACATTACATGACATACTTTTTCCCCTTGTGATGGTAGATACCTATCACTAGTGATGTAAATGATACCGTGTGGTTATAGTAGTTTTTATAGGTGTGATATAGGAATACACAGTCCATCCTAAGAATGAAATAAAATCATATCATCTTGAGAATGAATATTTACCATAAAATATTATATCAACCTATCCCCAGGGTGAATTCCTTGAATAATAATACACTCTATGAATGTATACCCAAATGGGTGTCGTGTCTCATCACACCACAAAAATACTCAACATGAAGTATAAGGATTTCTATGATATCCATCGAGATGATGTAATGAGAATCACCTACATAAAATATAGAAGAAAAGATTGTAGATGTTAGAAGAATAATATCATGAATAGTAGATGGCTCAGAACCCTAATCCTATGGTATAGAGTTTTCTGAATAAATCTAGAATGATCCACATCTAGGTACTACAGCTTGACTACCCTAAGCGTGCCTGGATACCATAGCCCCAACATCATCCACATTATGTATATCTAGTAATACTCTATATTCATTTTTGAAAAGGTTATTCACATCCTTATTCTAAGGAAAAATCTGATATGCATCTTCTCTAATTGGGCATCAATGGGATGGTCATGAAAAAATACTAAAGATTCCTCAACATTCCACAATGACAACACTCAATGGGGACTCATGACCACTAAATATTATTTTTTCCTATCTTAACACATTGTTTAAGACCCAATTATCTGTTAGTGGGGTAATATTACATCAGATTCATCGGCACACAACCTCAAAACATCCCTTAAGGCCACATGTTGAACCACTTCCCAAACTTAGTTCTAAAATGCATGGGCCCACACCATCTTCTTCCCTCATGTTTTTCTTAATGACGAAAGCCTTGTTTAATATATTATAGATAGAATTAAATTGGAAAACATTCAACTTTTATTGAACTGGATTCCTAATCCCATCCTCAAATTGCCTCAATTTTTCTAAATTTTCAGAAGTAAGGATTGGTGCAAAGCGATGAAACACATTTCTATGAGATGAGTTGTCCATAAACGACTTTTAATCCTTCTTTTGGTTCATAAAAACCCTTGATTGATAAGATATCAGGGTCTCAGTGGATAAATGTGCATTTAAACTAGGTTAGAAATCCCTCTTAATGAATTCCTGGTACTATCCTTCTAGGTTCAAAATATCCTACAATAATTTTTTGGATCCATGAAGAATATACATAGAAAGACACACCCACCTATCAAGATTTCTCTCTAGGTGATAGAATATATATAAAACCATATCATGATATGACAATAAAGTAACGAGACATTATCCCCTGAAAACATAGAGTATGCTTCTCCTTAAACACCTGCAATAGCTCTCCCAAACATGACGTATCCCATAGAGGGTTACTTATATAATATTTATAATCTAGAAACAGTCCACTCAAAACTAAACATAATTTCCTATATCAATGATAACAGGTGGTTCCATGGGTGGAACTGCTAGAGGTATCAATGATGAATTAGGTCCCAACACCCATAGAGCATGGTCGTCACCACCCTCCAAGTTCAAGATTAGAGGAAATTATGGTGTCATTGTATTACAAATTCCAAACGCATGCCTCATATAGGATAAAAAACTGATAATGCTATTGATACATGTATAGGATCGGTACAATAATTACTATACAATAGTCACACCCATATGCCTGCTCCTAATGCGAGGTATGGGTGATAGGATCAATAATATAAGATAACTAGAGACACTTCTTACATCCCACTACTTATGTGAGGTCTGGGTCAATATTTTTGTTTATCTATGTGGTTACTAGTATATAAAATATCAATTTAATGTTATATAGGGAAAACCCTTTAAATTGAAATGTCAATTTCGTTTTAATAGTTAATATATTATAATTTATGATTTATCATTTCATTCATTTTCATATCAGTCATGTTAATGGAAGTAAAACACATAATTTATTTAGGTACATGATTTTTAAATTATAATGAGTAGTTAATTTAACTAATACAGATCTTTACATTCAATATTACAATATAACATGTAATATAATATGATTTGACTATATGAATTAGAATTCAAAATCTATATAAAAACATTAACACTGAAGATTAAAAATGAGATTCATGTATCTCAAATAAACTAACATTTTTGTATATGTCACCTTAGTTACTCAACTCATACATGTGATACTAGATTAATTAAGGTTCAATAATAAAAATATATAACAAATCACCATTAAGTATGATGTAGAAAATTAAATAACCCCTTACCTGATCACCTTTTTCCTAAATTTTTTTTATCATAGTTAAAATTATCTCATTTGTGGCCAATACAACCATTATCATATCTTATGGCAATGAGACATACAATGAATGGAATAATACATGTCTTTTTAGTCCTATAAGGTGCCTAAAATGATGCACTATCAATTATTATTTTATGTACCAATCCATGGATAAAATATAATCCCACATCATTACATAATAACTATACATATGATGTGTGTCACCTGATAGTGTAATCAAATCAAATATAATATGAATAAAAAAGAACCATATAACACATCCTAGGAAATTTGTATTTTTTCCTATACATGGGCAGTTGATTCCAGGCACAGTCTCATTTACTATTTTTAGACTCGTCCTAGTCTCCATTAAACCATCCCAAAATTGTATGGAAATGAAATGAACCTTTGATACCACTTTGTGATGTCCCATCCTTGATGCCACAAAATAGTACCCCCAATATGGTTTCACAAATGAACTTTGGTTCATCTCCCTATACATTATATGATTACAACTAGTAATTGGGGTCCAAGGTGGTATTGTGGGAAGACTATACCCTCGTGATCAGAGTATCATAGTGATAAATAAATTGATAAATAGAAAAAACATAATATCAACTGGATTCGGAAGGTTAATAATCCAATTAAAAAAACAATTAGAATGAAAACATACAGTATCATATACCAACTGAAATAATGTCCTATATCTATCAAAAAGAAATAGGTGCGTTTGGATGTAATAAAAAAATAAAATGCATGTATAAATAGGGAAAACGACCAAAATTAATATCTTTAATATAATCATGGGAAATAGCTAGGTTCTATGCTACCTCAATCCCATGATATAGTCACTCAAGTGTCAATAACTGGGGGACTTCCCATATCCCTCCATGTATCAACATAATCATCCCAAGAACCATTAGTGACCCAGATAGGGTATGAGAAAAACTCACTAGGACACCACAAAATGTGTATATAAATATCATATTAGTGTATATAATATAACCAGTATGAAGATATAATGGTAATAAGTGAATAAAAATGGTAATGGGTCAACACTATTTCATGAAGGACACCAGGATGAAACAACCTACATAAGCCTGTACAGGATAATCTCTAAAATTGTAACCAAATATATACAAATATATGGTACTTATTTTTATTGACATTTAATTCCATATATATTGATAATTTTTCTAGTCTATATAGGAGGTTTAACACAGGAATCCCTGGGTAATAGAATGATTCTTCAAATTGTCAAGTGATGTTTGCCCTATCATCAAAAATATCAGGGACACCTAAGAAAAGTACCATAAGTAACTGGGATTCCATGACCAGGTATCATAAGTAATGGATCCCATGAAAATTATCACAAGTATATGGGACTCTATGCCTAAATATCCCAATATAGGGTAACCATGCCCAAATATCATAGTATTGGGATGCTATGCTCGTACATCATGGTATAGGATTGGCATGTCAGTACATCATGGAAAAGGGTCGCCTTGCTCATAAATCATTTAATAGGGACTCCAGGACCATATATCCTGGTATTTGGTCACTATTACCATATTTCATATTCGATAAGGGTCCCCATTCTCATTTTTCATAATCCATAAAAGACTATATTTACATTTATCAAAATAATGTACAGAATCTATGACATATGGGAGAACAAAAAAATAATTCTAATTTCATTAGTAGATATCTTTAATAAGGGAATAACTATTATCATATTTTCACATGCGAGTTATTCCACTTCTCTTCTGTTAAATTCACTAATAACCTCCTCTTTTGGAGACATCCCAAAATAATGTTTGAGTTGACTTGTCTTTTAATCATTTCTAATATTAAATGAAATTCAATGGATATACTGAAAGTGGTAGAAAAATATGATTAGAACCTATCCCAAAAGAAAAACGGATTACCATGTTATATATATAAGATATTTAATTAAATGATTTTTATTTGTATTTTAAGTTAACACACTTATAATTTGTTCTATGGCATAATAAAACATATTATAACGCATTATGACACGATGGATAAATACTATAACACTACCTTATTCCTATAGTGGAACACTTGTCCATTATAAGCATCTATCTTGTTCAATATTGGATGAAAATGACAATATAGATGAATTCCCATGAAATATGTAATATGATATTGCGTCAAAGTAGCATTGATGATAGAAATAGGAATGATGAAATGAGGCCAAGGAGTGAAGAACATACCAAGATTGATCTCATTAGATGTCCAAATATTAATAGGAGTCCACAATGAACAATTATCCAAGAACCTAGGTTAGGCCCAATGAGGATATCTTAAGGGGTGAGGATGATAGGGATTTCATCTATAAATAATAAAGGAAGATAGAGTATAAATATAAAACTATTAGTAAAAAATGTTAATTTTACCAAAAATACAATATATGTAAGGTTATGATGCACAGATAGCCAAACTGTGGTCCCACTATACACGACCTCTTATCTAAGGATGGGACACAAAAGGTTCGTGTGCGTGGTTTGGGAAACTGACCGCAAACTATGTTGTTTGGATCAGTTAAAAATGGTAGTTTGTTTCCAGGGTTGTGTAGATAGGGTCACATGGTTAGGAAAATCATACATCCCTCTAATACTCCCTAAAAACCCCACTCGGTAATTATAATCCATCTAGACTAATCTGCATGGTTTCTACTAACCGTGCAACCTAGCTATTACTTACACAGTCTGGGATTTTGAGCTCCAAACAAGCCTCAAGCACCCTTGTTTTCTCCACAGACTCAATAGGAATTCATATTAGGTCAAACCTAAGGAATTAAAAATTAATTTAAAATTAATATACAATATATAAAATCTAATTTCTGACATTTATCCATAAATATTTTTTTTTTCATTGTTATTTGTTTCTACACCCAATGATGAATTTAAACAAACCACGTTATACTATTGAAATATAATTATGTAATGTTAGAGTTATCACCTAGAAATTGAATTGAAAACTATGAATTTTATTATCCAATTTATGAAATATATATAATTATCATACTCTATACAAAATTATTAATTATTATTAATAAATAAGAACTAAATTTTTTTAACACACATTATTCATTAAAAATTCTTTTATTTCATTCAATGTGTTAATGTTATAATTAGTATCTAGAAATTTTAAACTATGTATTATTTAAAATGTATATAATTTTATAAAACATAATATCAGAATTATCTTATACTGATTTTTTATTATTTTTTAGTGAATATTAATTCTCTTATGAATAGTGAAAAGTATTGTTTTTTATTGATAATTGTATTTACAATGTATTTAAAAGTTTAATGTTGTTTTAAAATATATTAAATGTAATTTTTTACCTTATATTATTAAAAATACATTTAATGTTATCATAATTAATTATATGGTTTAATTAAGTATAATAACAATTTTTCAAAAAATGGAATTTTTCTAAAAACTTATTTTCTCGTAGAATTTTTTCCTGTTAAATTAACTTTTTCGACATCCTGAAAGTGAATCTTCAAAATGTTATTCCATATTTAGCATTATGAGTCCAAAATTTTGAAAAATTGGCCCTTTTTATTTTTAGTTATTATGAATAGTTACCTTGGTAAATATTTGTGACAGTAGTGGCGGTATAACATGAAAAATATGTATAAAACATTTAGATAGGGATTTAAAAATTATCTAGAACATGTATTTATCAAATTAGATGAGTGGGATCGTAAATATATATATCCATGTGTCCAGTATATGGCCACATTATTCCATTATTGATTTATTTTTACCTTTATATTAATTTAAGAGAGGAATGAATAAAAACATTCACTATCTTGACTTTAATATATCAATTTTTTAAGTTAAGATAAAATAAGTAAAATATTTGTCATAAAAATATATTTGAAAGAAAAATTGATTTTAATTATCATTTTAATTTATTGTAAATTTTTTATGAGTGGATAATTACATTAAATGGGAATGCATTGCCGATACTGTTGTTTTTTCTAATAATAGAAAAAATAAAATAAATGATTTCAAAATTATCAAAAGTAATTCAATTTAAATGATATATAGTTTAAAATTAATTTTATAGTTAAATATAATTTATTAATGATTTTTTAATGTTTATATTCTAATTTCTTTGATTTCATTATGTTTTCAAATTTAACTTAATTTAATAGTTATGAATGACATTAATGATATACATTATTAAATAATATTAAATTAAATGATTTATAATTTAAAAGAAATATCCAATAATTAGAATATTTATTGAAATAAAGTATATATTATAAACCATTTTACATTAATTATTCACTTTTCCTTTATGGTAACATTATTGACACTTAAATTATAACAGACTTTGATATTATGGTAATTGTAAAAAGGGGTAATTATGGTTAAAACAAAGAGATAAGGGTGAAAAAATCGACTAAACATATCCTAATTTTATTTAATGATATTATTTAGAAACATAATAACAATAAATTCAAAAAAATATCAATTTGAAACCACATTACCCAAAAACATTATGTTTTATTAATCTAATACTTTATGTAATTACAAGAGTTCCCCTCTAATCACTTTTGAAAGGTCACATCATCTCCTAACTTCATCGAACCCTTTTGTCAAGATAAATCGACCATAAAATACCTTATTATATTATAAAATTCCATATACACAATTTTTAGGTGTTTATATACATACAATACAACTCAATGGGTCCTTAATAATGGATCTAAATGAGGCCTACCGAAGAAGAGATAATCGGCATACCCAACCACATTTAATTAAACAATTCTCTTACATCCTCTAAATCAGTGTTACTCATCATAAAATAATAAACAATATATCTTAAAATAATTAATTTTTAATATGATTATGTATTATCCTATATCCCCCCTATATTCTATCAAATTAGAGGTGAAATTATCACTTGATCATAAAGGTGGAATTTCACTTCCACGTAGCGATACATTTCATTTTCCATCACCATATTAAATGAATGGTTATTATGATGGGTTTATTCTTTAAATTTTATATTTATTATATTATTATATTTATCTAATTATAATATCATATCTACCATCTTACAATTCCATTCGTTTTAAAATTATAACATTGTTCATGCTTACATGTGGTCTACCACTTCCAAGAAGTGGCGTGATTAGTTTTTCATTTTTGATTTAAAAAGTTGATAACAAGGATAGATTTAATTAATATATATTATATACATTATACAATAATTATTCTATAATTTTAATATTATTGAACTTCTTTTGTTCCAACAATCAAACAATTATTACATCATTCAAGCGTATGTATGCCCTACCATCTTCGTAAATAGTGTAATTTTTTTTGTCACAACCATTTATGGATGACTCTAAATAAATATATAATAAATATATATTATTTTTATATCATGATTAAATTTATGCTTATGATATAAACATGGTTAATGTAAAAGGAATGTAACTGTTTAACTGAAACATGCATGAGAAACGAAACAATTATCACCTAGAATAATGATTTTAATAACAAATTGTTAAAAAATGGTTGATAAGATATTATAATTATATCATATGAGATAATATACATATGATTCTGATTATTTAATTATTTTATAACAAACCTATATTTATTACACAGGATGGTCGAATTCATACGACGAAAGAATATACTTGATATAATGGATTTATGGTTGAAATAAATTTTAATTAAGATTATATTAATAATTTTAATTTTATTCTCCTATGGATATTCATATAATATTAACTTAATATTAAAATTTTTATCTCTTCGTACTAAAAATGATAAATGGTTTCTGAAAAAGATATTGTATTTCCTCCTTGGTAGGGAATATTTTTCATCCTTATTCATCATTTATATGAAATCTATTCAATAATATTTTAATATTATCATATTAATATTCCAAGTCATTTTCATCAATTTTTATCTTTTTATAAATAAAAAATCATATCAATTTTTTTTCATTTTCTGAATTATATAAATTTTAGTTTTTACCAAATATGTATAAGGAATCATTATTTTAACTTACAATGACATTGTCATAATTTCCCAATTTTATGGCCACTCAATTCCATGAATATTAGTTTATGTCTTTCCATGATTATTTTCAATGAAAATTGTTTCCTAATTGTTTTTCAAATATTTGGATATAAAACAGTGATTAAAAAATTAATGATTTTTTTTTGCTGAAGGAATATTATAGTGGTATTTTAAAATAAATTTAATCATTCACAGTTTAATTTGATATTAATTATTCTCAACTTAGGATATGATCTTATGAATCCATACTTATTCTCTAACTAGATGTTTTATGATTATGATGATTACATGTTTACAAAACAAGTTTATTTTCCATGGTTTATTCTATTTTGAATATATGAAATGTTTATGAACCTTGATTTTTTCCACAAGAAATGATTTGATGATAAGATGAATGTTTTTATAATGTTTTTTCACATATAATTATGGTTTTTATTATGTTATGGATTATTTTAGAATTATATAATTCTACAATTAATTGTGTATAGATTTATATCTCATGAAATAATTATGGGAAATAAGTTCACATACATGATCAACAATGAGAAACAAGTCGATGTCTGTCATGCACTATCACAAATAGATAGGTACTCCAAATCAACTATGGGATATATGTGATGATTCATGATATATTATGTTAGGAAAAACAATTTTTTATGTCTAGTCCTCTATGATTTTACGGTCCTAGAAGTTAACCATGACAAATGAAAATGTTTATATACCTAAAATAGAGCCACATTTTTAGGAAATTATTATGATCTAAAGATATTTTAGTTGTTTGATATCTAATTATTTATAACACTTATCATTCATCTATTTATAAATAATAATGGATTATGTCATGACTCATATTTACAATATATGAAATATGGGGTATGAACATTCCTTGTTATGTCAATGATATCATACCGATTAATTATATTAGGATTTTATATGATTGAAATTAATTGACTTAACTTGGTATATCTATTGTTTATTGACTTGAAACAGTGTAACTACCTCCTTTGCTACATGGAAATTATAAATTTATATCACCCATGATATACCTTACAAAGAATCTGAGCTCACCCATTGTTATTGTTTCTTTCCCTAGATTGTGATGAATTATTAAATGTATAGTTTTTCAATATGGGTATAAATTGAGAAGAAAAATATGAAATATGATGAATAATTTAATAAAATATGACTTTTATGTACCTAGTTTCTAAAGAAAATAATCCATTATTATATTGTCATATATCTTAATGTCATTTAATGAATATTCATCTATATTGATGTAAAAGTTAATTATGAAATGCCTAGGAGACTAGAGATATGGATGGTTTTATTTAAAAAATTTGAAAAAAAGTTTCTAATTTTATAATGATAGAATATTTTATAGTATGAAAAACCAAATAATAGCATTTATGTATTGAACTATGAAAACATTGTTTCATAAATCGATAAAAAATATGGTTTGTTTGACTGATAACAAACCCAAAAATTAAAACACTAGCTGTGTCATGTAGAATAAAATTTCATGAAACCATTATACCACGATGGACATATAGATTCATTATAACTAATATCACATTGAATATGTTTGTCTTATTTAAAAATAAAATTGACAAAAATAATGATTTTTTGAAAAGGTTATAAGGCTATAATTCTTCATAAGTTCGTTTATATAACACACCATGACTTTATAAAATAATTATTAACAAATAAATTAAGCTTTTTAATATTTTCTTGTCATATACATCATATATTTTAGCTTTTGTTATACAGAATATGATATTTAAACTAAAGATAGAATGTTATTAAAATAATATTATCTGAAATTATATTAATCATATAGAAACTATAATGCACATTATTAATAGTATTAAAACAATTATTAAAATATATGGTTTATAAATTTATATAAAATGAATACTTTGGTCCCATTTGATTATAAATGAAAATAAATATTTTAAGAAAATTAATGAATTTTTTTTGGAAAACTTCTTTTATGCATAGAAATGTTTTTTACCTCAATAAATTAATCGAATAACTTTTTTGAGAAATATTTTAATGAAATTTATATATTATACAAAAAATATAATGTTTAAAATTTTTCATATGTGTTTTATATAAAATATTAATGACTAAATCAAATTTTATGCTTAAAACATTATTCTTCTAAAAACAGTTTTTTCAACTTTTTGACACTTATTTTAATTTAATTTTTTGTCACTATTAGGGAAAAAATGGAAAAAATTATTATTTTTTAAAATCATCATGTCAAAATTACTTTAGGTTGAATTTCTTATAAATTTTGGAGAAGATATATTTTTCATTTAATAGTTAAATTATTTGTTTTTATTAAATATATTCATTACCTTTAATGAATTTAAAGAAAAAAAAATTGATTAAATATGGTTTTTAAAGTAAACTTAGTTCATCTATATATATTAATAAAAAATTCATTTTAATCCATTTTATATTTAATTTTTATATACAAATTTTTTAAAAAATTGATCATTTTTCTTTTAGAAAACAGTTTCTGAATCAGGTATGTGGGGTAAATTTTAATTTAAAATTTTCAATTGATACGACTAAAATTTCCAAAATGGATTAAATATTTGGAATCATAATAATTTATATTTTTTTAATTTTACCTTCATTTTTTACGATGCTGATAATTAAAAACAGGAAAACATATTTTCCATGGTTAAGGAAAAAATGTGTGTACCGAGGGTTAATATAAAATGATATGGCTAAATAAAAAACCAAAACCATCCAAATGATCATTTTATGGATATATTCAGATAAGAAGTCTACTTTAATCAATAATGGTCTATTTTGGAGACTTTTTATATATATAAATGTAGGTACACATTATTTGTTTCAAAAATTATAAGTGTTCCACTCAACTCACATATAAAAGGCCACTTTTCTCCATGAATCATTGAACATAAAAAACAAATTTTTTAGGAATAAATATTGAAATAACATCCTTAATTTCATATAACCATCTTATGTTACTTTTTTGGTTTCAAAATTTAACCTAGGAATCCTTTTGGTGTGAACCAAAAGATTATTTCTAAAGAAGTGGTAACATCCCTAATCAAGCGTTTCCTTTTATTTCTTCATTCACCTCTATAAAATTTTTATAAACCATTCTGATATTAAGCTATAATAATATTTCATAAATATAGATTTTATTTTACCAATTAATTAACCAAAATTGATGTCCTCTTCCATCAAATGAGTCAAATAATCATCATTCGTATTTATGACATATTATTGCCTTGTAAATCAGTGTCATTGGTTTTCCATCACCCCCAATAACATCTGGATATAATGATGGATTTATTATTTATATATTATATTAATTATAATATTATACTTATTTAATTATAATATCACATATACATCCTTTATTTCTATAATTCTAGAATGCAACAATGTTGCTCGTGTGTACGACAAACTACCATGTCGCATAGTATTGTTATTAATTCACACATTACATGGAAGGTACAAAGAATATGTTTAATGAACATATGTGATATATATGATATAACAAATTTTAATGGTAAAAAATTAATTACATTTATTTCTTTCCTTCAATTGAAAATTGGAAATGGTGTTCATTCGTACATACAACCTACCATCTCTATGAATGATATATTTCATTTTATTTATCTAAATATTTTATGTAAAAATACATATACATATATATATATAAATATATATAACAAATATATATGGTATTTATATCATGTTTATTGGAATTATGCAACCATGATCATATTAATCGCGAAAAAAATAAACAAATCAAATCGCACACAAAATAGCACTTATTACCTAAAAAATAACTTTAACATGGAATTGTTAATAAACCATTAATAAAAGTATAAAATTATATCATAAATAGTATAATATATATACATATATGGTTCAGTAATAGAGGTATAATAAGCTTCTATTTATTTAATATTAGGTTTGAACATCTATATTGGAATTCAAGACTTAAAGTAACATATTTTTATCTTAATTTTCCTTCATTGAGACATATGTTATGTTATGAACAAATCTTCTTTTATAAAGTGTATATATATACCATTTTTCATGGAATATATTTAATTTTTATAAATATCATGATATTATAGGTTTCAATTAATGTTACTCTATACTAGGGAATATTATTCAATGTTACCAATGGGGTAAGGTATTTATGGTACAATCACGTCATTTAACGATATTTCTCAAGATTATGATTAAAATAAAGAAATCATATGATATATCTCTCATGAAACACATTGATTTTCATATAATCTAACCATTTTTTAGTATAAATTATTTTGATTTATTTTCCCCTATTTTTTTACTCATGAGTTCAATATAATTATTCTAAGTGAAATCATCTTTATTTCTCTCTTGTGTTTAAAAACTATTAATTTTCAAATCCATGTTTTCTAAAAATGGATTCATGTATATTTTTTTAGCATTATCAAAATAATTTATTAATAATTTTAACCATTTTTTATTAATATTTTTTTGAATTCAATCATCGTGTATTTTTCAAATAAGACCCTTTAAGCATTTATTAAAAACGTGAGTAGAATATTTTTTTAACATGTATGACAGGAACAAAAATTTACCGATGTCATGAAAATTATATTTATGAATATTCCTTGATAATTTATTCAAATTTATTTCCAATGACTATTATTTTAGAATTATTCTATGAAATTTAATTTTAAAATATATATATTATTAATGAAAGTGTTTTTTCCTCCGAAAACAATCCATGTGAATTTTTATTCAAAATAATTTTAAAAATAATATAAAATAATTTATTATTACTTATGATTTACTAATTTTATGATTCAAGGATACCATAATTATTATTTCATTGTATGGTTTATGGTTATGAGGAATATATTTTTATAAAACATTTTTTTCTTCACTATGTTATACCATTGTATCATGCATATAAAACCATCTTTGTTTTCCCCCAGTTATGATTTGAAGAAATAATGAAATTATGATGAACCCATTTTCTTTTAAATTTTTTATGTTATGAAGAAATCATTATGAACCACATTTATTTTAATTGTTACTGATATGAAAAAAAATTTATGATCTTGATATACATGAATGTATGATTTTCATTATGTCATAGTAGTAATGTTATGACCAAAGTTGATGGTTATGTCATAAAAATGGAAAGTGGTTATGTTATAACCAATATGGTTGGAACCTATATCTACATCTAATGAATAGGGTATGGACTGATATCACAAGATAAAAAATTAATATAATGTGGAGTGAAAATAGTTCATTGACGGAATCCTTCCAATATGATAGTATTGTGACTGATCCTTGACTTGTACGATGGTATGGGGAGAGACCCCATTTATTACTTATATCCTTGGAAATGATCCTTGACTAATATTTAAATGACTTTATATGTTTATTTTTATGGTAAATATCTATGTCTTGCAGCAATGTTATGTTCCCATGTCTCTAATTTTTTATTCCACTACGATTCAGGTCTTATGAGATACCATGATTTCTCCCATTAATCATGATTATGATATAAGATATTCATATGTATATCATACTTTTTAAACCTTAAATATCATATTATATCAACCTTTCTTATGTTTCTTTTTCCCAGAATATAATTATTGGAATTACATTTGATATGTCTAAGAAGGGTGATAGTTAATAGGAACCAATTACGAGATGTAGTAGATTTCTTAAGAACTATTTATTTATGATTCCATTTTTTTAGGAGAAATATAAATTTAATATAATCATGTGTAATTTTGTGTAATTTAATTAATATTCATCTAAAATATATAATATCTTTGTATGATATGATTGTGTCATTATAGTTGGAATCATATTATTGGTTTAGTAAAACTTTTTAAAATCATATGAAAAAACATTAAGGTAATCCCTTGGAAAAATTTTATGTATATTTATAGAGATATGAATAAGGGTACTTATAGGGATAATTAAAAGTATAAGAAAATATCATTGAATTTTGGTAAAGGATAGTGATAATGGGATCCATATAATTACATCCCTATCAAGATAATATATGTGGATGTGAATTTTGATCATAGATTTATAGGGGTAATAACTCCAAAAAATGGAACATTGATCTCACGACAATCGGAACCTATTGTATGAAAATAGGCCTTGAAAGAAACTTATTTTTCACTCATGTGGATATTCCTTGGTAATTTACAAAATTATTAAGAACCTTTTTAAGAGATTTGAATAATTAAAAAGAATAACCTAAATTATTATTAATGATTCATAGATTTAAAAGAAGATTTCATTATTTATAATTACAATAAAAATATTTCATGATTATTTGGTTTTATAGTGTGATTAGCGTTTCTCACATTATGGTTTATGGATTTGGTGAATGGATATATTCTAAAAGAACATCGTTAATGATCAATGTAATGTATAATGAAATTCCTTTTCCAGAGAAACTATATTTTATAAAAAATATAATGAGACACCTCATTGTAATGCAAAAAAACATTCTCAATATATGAATCATGCAAAAATTACAAATAAGAAAAGAGGTAAAAAATTAAATTGAGAATTTCATGAGGAGAAGTCCACAATATTTTCATAGGTGAACTGATCCACAAGTTGATGAGTAATGGATCAGTACCATTGAAATGATATTTTTCATTCTCCTATGTTTGGATCCTAAAACAAAAAATTTGAATGTCTATTGTTTTGATGGTGAAGAAGATCAATTATGGATCCATATTTAGAATATGATTCATGATAATATAATCAACTCTATCGAATGTGATGATTATAGTAGGATATTATTCAGTAAATACATACCTCGTATACTATGAACATGGCTGGAGAAGATATTTCTTGAGACCAACTGAATGATGGTGAATATATTGGTACAAAGGGAAAAAAATTACATGTATTCCACCACATGTTTCTAGAATAATCATATTTCTGAAAAAAAAATATTGATAAATTTTTTGGAGGTTTAAGAGTAGGTCATCGAAAGGATTAGTCTGTAAGAGACATTATATGCTACATAAAATGAACTTTTTATGTACTTCTGGTAGAAATAGATAATTGAATATTATGAAAATTCATTTACATTTGACATGAAAAGTAAGATCTAGTACCTTGAAAATGTGAATAAATCCCATGGTGGAAAAAAAATCATTCACCTACGTGGAATAAATTTGTGAAGAGGCACTCAGGTGAGTTCTTGAGATAAATAATTTGGTTTTACAAGTGTGGAATTCATATCCATAAAAAAATAAAAGGTGTTTGGAAGAGGCTATAAAATGAAATAAATGGAGAGATAACCCAAAAGAATACATCACCCGCACTATAGTGTTTCATACACAAGGATTTTCTGCATTATGTGAATCAATTTCACAATCCATTAGATAAAGTGGATCATAAGTCTCAAGAGACACTAAAACAAGTAAAATTATAAATATTGTGGAATCTCAATGGATTAAGTTAATCATGGTAACTAGGGAAAACATATCATCCCCTCCTTATATTGGAATTTCAACATTGATTTTGTATGAATAATCCCTATAAAAATATTATTTTTGTTACATTAGTTAAATTTGATGTGATTATATCACTCTATATGCATTGTAGAATAATGAAATCAAATTTGATAATATATCAGTACAATTATTACCTAAGATACCAATTAAATAAAATTCATATAATAGAATATATTATAAAATTAATCATGTTTGAATTAACTATTGGATGTGTATATGACTCAACGTAAAATTAACTCAACAGTTATGAATACTATAATGGTTTTATGATTTTAATATAGATAATGATGTTCAAAATCATTAACAATTATTTTTTGGTTTTATCTGATGTGATTTTATCAAGATTCATGACATTTTAAGAGAAATTTATGAAAATATAACCCTATCATTTTTTATATGTTTTAGTAAAATTGTTATTTGAAATATAATTACTTTATAATTTATATATTTATGAATAAAGTCTCTGGTAAGCTTTAAGGATTTTATTATATTCATTTTTGAGGTAATTATGGTTTATAGTCATTCACATTAGTAAGTTAGCACACTTTATTGGTAAATACCTCTTGTCTAGTAGACCAAACCCTATGATTACATTATTAAATTTGAACTATATAAAATAAATCGTATCATGAAGGACCGAACAGTTTAGTAGTCTTGGTAAACTAGATACATAAATGATTCAAATATTGCATTTGAAAAAAAAATACAACATATTTGTTTTCAAGAATAACATCACACCCTATAAAATTTCATTTCATAATAATCTTATTATACTTCATGGATTAATGGGGAAGAAAAATAAGATAAGTGTTATCACAAATTCTCAGTTGGAGTATGCATGCATAAAGGTCTATATTGGATAAATAATTAATGAAAAAAATCAATATGTATAAGTAAATAGCTGAATATAAATTACATTTAATCAATAACTTTTCTATCATGTAATGATAATTCATAATCATTATATAAATGTAAATATTTTGAAACAAATTCTATTTAATCAATAACATCAGAACAATCCAAATTCATATATAAAATCCTATTTAAGATATCATGTATAATAATAGTGGATTTCTTGAAGATAAAATGATTAATTATAGTATTCCATGATCTCAGGAATCATGGTACATACACTATCAATACATTTCACAAGAAAATTTATTCATTATGGGTAAAACCCATATTAACTTGATGAATTTATTAGTCTCATGTGACTACCTATTCATTGAGGGATGATCTTTAACCAAGCCCCAACGATGTCATAATTTCCAAGAATTACTCATATATCGATATAATAGATTTCATTAATGATAAATAGACCTTATCAAAAAATATCTGTATTGAGTATGATATATATATTAAACATTATATCCCCAGTAATTCAAATAACATTCAAAGTAATAACCATATGTAAAAAATAGTATAAATTTTAGGAAATAATAATATCCATGATTCTAAAAATATAGATATTTAATAAAAATGAATATTTCAATGAATGATGATCATAAATAAATCAGGGAAATTTATAAACAACATTGGAATAAAATACGGATCATAATATTAAAAATAGTACTCAATGAACATAAATTGAGACGAATTATCATACAACATTATAATTATTCGAATCATAAGAACCATGAAAAGATAAAATTCAACATAATATTAAATATTACCAGGATAAATAAATTATTTAAATAATTTTTCAAGGGGGAATTACACACACCTCATAAAATAATCTTGGTGCATAACATCAAAATATGCCTCAACGTATAAAATCGAAGTAAATTCCCATCAAATGATTATATAATTGAATTTAGAATTAATAAAATGAATTGGTTCAGTGTATAAAATATAAATCTATATAAATCAAAATGAAATACAACATATGATAATAGAAATTAATTTCACAAATAATCTTAGCGTGACACAATCAATAATGTAATAATGTAAACCAATAAATGCAAATTGTGTTAAGAAATCCCTTACAACATTCTTCAATTTATATGATTTATATTAAACTCTTTTATAATGGTTTGAATATTTTTATTAATTTATTCAATAATCATATCCATATTCATAATTCCTTATATGAACGTATTTATGACATGTTACCACTCATTAATTAATATTATTTCATTGTTTTCATTATTTCAGTTTTTAATTTCCATGATTTCTCATTCATGTTTTGTCATGAATGTCTGAGTTTATTGGTATTGTATATAGATCCATAATATATAGAATTATATTAATGTTATAAGTCTCATATATTATCATTAAATATATTTTTATAACCATTATTTAATTTATTTAATGGAAAATGAATTGGATAGTGTCTTGGAGAGGGTAGGTTGTACGTACACATAAGCAATGGTATCATTACCTTAATTGGTTAAGGAAATGGAAGATATATTAATTTAAAAGAATAATTATAATTTTATAATTTTCCCATATATAAATAGTTTCTATCATTATAACCATCCTTATTAAGGGTTTATGAATAATAAATCACACCACTATGTTGAGTGTGTACAATGTATGTACACACGTGAGGTGATTAAATTTTTCACACGATGGATAAATGGTAGAATACTGTTACATCAAAAACATAATAAAATATAATAATATATTTAATGTGAATTTACTATTTTATAATGAAAAAATACATGAAGATGATGTATATGTAGAAATAATCCTGAAAGAGTTGGTAAAAATGATTTCATCTTATTTGGAATACTTCTTTTAGATCTCTTTTTAAAGAATCTAGGGTTGGTGTTTTGGAAGGAAAAGAACCTATATAACTCATATAAGGATATTGAGATTGTAAATGGTTAGAGATTTTTCAATTTTTATTGCTTAATTTTCGGTAAATATGTGGTGTAAGGGAATATATTTTATAATTGAAGTGAGGGGTATGTTATGATTATTTAAAAATCTTAAAAAAAAGTCTATTCAATAGAAAAACATATAAATTATCCAATAGATTCATTGTCGTGTTAATTTAGACCACATAATTTTCCCCAAGATATTATTTAATATTTTATGGTTTTAAAATAATTTAACAAAATAATAATTCTATAAAATATCATTATTTTCAAATTTGATAAAATTTTTATATTGAAATTAAAAACATAAAGACAACAAGTAAAATTATAACCAACTATTATATAATATCCTAAACATTCCATGTCATCAAAAAAATTATTAGATCACGTTAATTATATCAAAGAATATTTATTTTAATATTTTTAATATAACTAATTTTATTTTTCTTTTAAATAATTAATTATTGCATCATCATTGGACAATATTTTAAGGTAGTCATTTATTACAAAAAAATTTAAAAAAATAATGTTGAAGATAAATAATTTTATTTTAAATGACTATTTAAAGTCTAACATATCTTTTAGATAACTACATATTAAAAATGATCTACTTATTAAAAACCATAGTGTGACATCTTTGAATTTTCATTAAAACAAATTCTATAAGGGTCATAGTGTCAAAAAAGTATCTACAAGAGGAAATAAATTATACACATGGATTATTGTGGTAAAAACAAACTAATAAATTTAAAATAGTGATGGTTTATGGTCACTTTCAATCCTTATCACTTTATTTTAACCCATTATTACATGATATACACTTAATCGTGGTTTTAAAATTACTATATTTATTATTTATATTGTCCAATAATAAATAATACCTATTTAACATATTTGAACCTCATTAATCCAAATATTTCATCGATTTTTAAAAATTAAAAATAGATAATTTAAATAATTTAATTTAAAACTACTCAGGAAAATTACAATGAAGAACAGTTTAGCATAAAAAATGCTATTTTTAAAAATATAATTTTTTTAAAATAAATTCGAGAATAAAATCCATTATAAACCCCATATATAAAATATTATAAAAAATAAAATTTTATATTTTAAAACTAATTCAGAATAAAATTTTAATTTTGTAAATCATTTAACAAAAATTAATGTTTTCACCAAATATCATTATTTTTCACTATTAATTAAAAATTATATCTTTATAGAAAATTATTCAAAATTATTACTAATAAAATATTTAGTAGATAAATCTATTTTTTTTAATTTTTTTAGTTTTTTGTAAATGTACAAGAAATTGAATATAATTTTTTCTCATATAAATAAATAAAAATAATTTTTTGATAAATAATTGTATTTTATAAATAAATTAACATTACATGAAATGGTTTATATATTACAGAACAATAAATAAATAAATTTTTAGGTAATTTGAAATTCATATATATATATATTATAATATAGTAAGTCATATTCAAACTCTATTATTTTATCGCAATGTTATAATGGTCATATTTAAAATAATAATAATAAATATTATATTAGGGTTCGGTTAAGTTCGATGTTTCATGCATCCCAAGAAGTAAATTAAATTTTAAATATTCTAAAATATTTGGATGTTATATTCTCCCCACCATAAAAAAATTTCATAATCTCAATTTTATTTGTCACTTCAAAAGACTAGGGTTTTCATTTTAAATTTTATTTGTAGAAATAGAACATCATAAAAAGGTTCAATAATGGATCCATGTAAAAAGAAATAATGGTAAGTATGATGGTCACATAACTGGATTACATGTAGGAGAATATAAGTGGAATGTGAAAACATTGACATGGAAGATAACAATAATTATCATCGACTGCTGGAGAGAGATATAGAACATAATCACAAGAATATTAACCATCGCAAAAATATAAATCTATAAATAGTTAAAATACCATTGATTTATCGATATGAAAAGTAAATAAGTAATGCTTACATTGTGATATCCATTTTCTGGATTTGTTTAATTATTTTACTACATAGACAAATCACTCAACAAAGCAAACATATTTTATTTAATTCCATATCATAGAAATATTATCATCCTTTGTATATAATTTGATCTGTCTGCACATCATTTTTACATAAAGAGATTTATATTAAAGATGAATATTTTTTCCATGGGGAACTTTTAATTAATAATATATTCCAAAAGTCATTCATGTGGCCCCTAGATAATTTCCAAGATCAAAATGGTTAGCATAGGTTATAAAAAAGATAAACATAGCTTATCCTTAAACAATAATATATACAATTCAACGGAATCAATTTCATACATAAGTAACCTTAGTAATCTTCCAAAATATTACAAACTATATTAAAAATCAGAAAACTTGATCAAACGTTTTTCCCAAGATACATAATTAATTATATAATTTTATATTCCACATATGTTAATATATTGATAACATATTCTCCAAAAACATGGTAATAACATGAATAGTCTTATTAAAAACAAAAATTCTTCCAAAAATGAATATTTTTCTTTTTCCTCAAATAATACGCATACTATTGTATTTGTACCTTAAATCCAAATGTGTATAAAATTCCATCAATGATAACAATAACCAAAAAATCTATATCCAATTTCTAGGTCACAAATATTATCCCATAAATATATATTTATGATTACTATCTCAATAATGGTCACATCTTAAATTTTTTCATACCTCAATCACATGATTCCAAAAATGCCAATATAACGATTAATAACATTTCCTAGTCATTATAACCTTTCATCAAATGCTCTCAAATCCTTTAATAAAAAATTAATGCATTAAAATACATATAAATTTCATAGTTTATATAAACTGAATTTAATTGATAAAATAATTCAAAAACATTATTCTTTAATCAAGACACTAGTGAATTAATCATTCCCCTTCATTAGTAAATAATTATATATAATTCATCATCAGATTCCATAAAACATGTTTCTATTCATATGTAATGTTTATTCTATCCATCATCGGAAACATATCCATTACTCATAAAACTATATTGATTCTCTACATGATACTTCTCCCTAAGACATTGATTTAAATAATTCTCATTCATCCCACATTGAAAACATTATACTATTTATAATATCATAGGGATACCATTATTCTTATCCATTATTTAAAGATTACTTTTTAATTTTCCCTTGGATATTACTTTCATTTTTCCCTTCTTTTCCACACACAAAAATTTTTCTGCTTTAATAAGAAAATCACTTTGCTGTTTCTTCTTAAATTAATGATATATAGGAAACTGAATCATATATTCTCAATGGTATCCACCAATTGACCACCTAGAAAACTCTTTCCTTATATTTTTTAGGGAGTTTGAGTGTTGGTTAAGGTGCATTTTTTTATCTGTATATTCTGATAGCTAATGAGGAATAATCACAATACCCTTTACTATAGTCATCATCACATTTGATTTCTCATTAAAACATTATCTATCACATTCAATTTTAATAAATTTCCTTCTAGTTCCCTCCATTATCTAAGTCCTAAAGAAACATTTATGAATCAAACTACAATAGTTGTATTGAGTTATTACTTAACTACAATCATAATTCCATCTTCTCAATCTATGAATCCTTTAGTTTAACCTTGGTTGTCCATGTTAATTAAAAAAACTATATAATGTTAACCAGTAATTTTACTTATCCACAAAGTCATTGATTATTTTATAATCTAAAGTTTATGGTTTACTGAATCTAGTTTTAGAAATCTCTAATATACATCATCTGATACTAACAGTGTAGACCCCAACTCTAGTATCCTAGAGCTAGTTGTTATATTATTGCATATCTACTAGGTATAATGAATAGAATACTAAAAGGATGAATTGTATAATAGTCTTGTAAATGTGGATACATAATTTATTTCTATATTACAATTGAAAATTTTAATAACAAAGTTTTTATTTTCAGAATAAAATTATCCCCTCAAGAGTATCCTTGCATAAAAATTCTAGTTCACTTCATTGATTCAAGGAAAATTGAATCAAAATAATTGTGACCTAAAATTCTTATTAAGGGTATTCATACAACTCAAGCTATAATGAATCGATAATAAGGAAATAGAAATCAATAATCAAATGTAAATAACTAATCACACGTTCCATTTAATAACTAAATTTTCTATCATGAGAATATGATGTAAAATAATAATGGAAACGTAAATAATTGGAAACAAAATTTATTTAATAAATAACTTTTTCCCAATCTGAATCAATAGATAATATCATAGTGAAAATATCATGTATAGTAATACCTGAAATCTTGATGATATAAATTCTTAATTATTGGACACCATGATCTTAGTCATCATGGTACCTCCACTATCGAGACCATTAACAAGAAATTGTAATCATTATGGGTAAAACCCCAATAATCATAGGAAACTTATTAATATCATTAAACTACTGATTCATCTAGAGTGTATAAATAACTAGTCCCGATCCATATCTGTATTCCCAAATCATTCCTCATATTTTTAAATAATCGATTTAGTTCATGGGAAATCTGCCTCAAAAAAATATGTGTATTGATTAAGAGATACATATATAAAAGTATATCCCCATTTATTGAATTAATATTCAATGTAAACCTTTTATGTATTAATCGGTAGAGTATTTTGGAAATGGTTGTATCCATAATAAGTGAAATATGGATATTTACTAAAAATGAAATTATCAATGAATGATGATTATAAATAAATTAATGGGGCATTATATACACCAAATAATATAATTTTGGTGCAAAATATTAAAAGTATTTCTTAATGATGTCAAATTGAGATGAATTATATTACCTCTTTTTAGTTGATCTAATCATATTCCACATTATCGAATATAATTTAACAAAAAATGAAATATTTTGAAAATAAATAAGGTCATCATATAACATGTAAAAAGGTCATTATATACAACTCATTAAATAATATAGGTTATTAAGATGAAAATATTCCTCAAAGAAATAAAAATAAGATTAAGTTACATTCATTTATTATATCATTTATGTGATAAGTATTCAAATGAATTGATTATGTGTATCAAATGTAAACACAAATTTAAAAAGTGGAAATACAGAAATATGATAATAAAAATTCATTTCACATATAATCTTACCTCACAGTTAATTTTAGTTTTTAATTATTTATCCTCCTATATAATATTTCATATAATGTTATTAATTTATTCAATAATTATAATAATATTTTTAATACCTTATATGTCATATTAGAACATATCAGCCCTATTTCATTAATAATATTTTGTTATTTTCATTGTTTTGGTGGTTAATTTACTTATTTTCTCATCCATGATTTATAATGAATGAACTGATTATTTTTAATTTGATATTGATCCATTTAATATAGAATTATATTATTGTTCTAAATATAATAATTAATAATTATATATATTTTAAGAACATATCTTGAGTCTTTAATATGGAAACTGAATCAAATCGCATCATTGAGATGGTAGGGCATGTGTAGGCACGAATGATGGTATTGTTCCCATAATTGGGTAAGGAAATGGATGATATATTAATTTTATAGAATCATTATCATTTCATAATTTTCATATATATAAATTATTTCTATAATTATATCCATCCATGTAATGTGGTAATGAGAAAAAAAATTACACCACTGCACGGAGATGGTAAGCCATACGTACACACTCAAAGTGATTTATTTTTTTATATGATAAATAAATAGTGTAATATTGTTGTATCATAAATTTAATAACACAAATTAAAATATATGATGTTAGATTTATTAATTTAGGATAAAAAACTCATAATGAAAATTTAGAAGAATAAATGATCTTGAAAGAGTTGGTGAAAATGATTACTTATTTTTCAACAAAAGTCATCAAAATATCTTCTTAAGGTATCTAGGGCTATTCATTTGGGAGGAACAGAAACAATATAAATTAGATATGGATATTGTGAAAATATATTTTTATATTCTGGACATGATATAAGGAAAAATAATGAGTAAATATGTTATGGAATGGGTTCCCTTTTATAATTGAGGTGAATGGAACTTTTAGAATTTCACAAAATAATAAAATATTATAAGTCTGTTATTAATACAATGACTTCAAAATAGACTATAAATTAATATGGAATGAAATTCCATACCATATCCTCACACCAAATATATTATTTAATATTATTATAAATTTTATATTGTCAAATAAAATATTAATTCCATAAAATATCATTATTGTCAGATGTGATAATATTATGTACATTGACATTAAAAAATCAAGAAAAAAGTCATTTTAGAAACAATTATTTAATTAATTACTATAAATGGAAATTTAATCTAAAAAATATTTGATTAAATTAATTTTTTATAATTATATTTATTTTAATCTTTTTAAAATCGTTTATTTTTTGTTTCCATTATTTATATAATTACTACATCAGTGTTGTATTAGATTTTAATGTAATTATTTATAACCTAATTATTTAAAAAATTATTATAATGAAGATGAATATTTTACATTTCAAGAAACTATTTATTGGAAAACGAATATTCTAGATAATTATATATTAAAAATATTATACATATTAAAAACTATATTGTGACATCATTGACTTTCCATTAATTAAAATACTATAAGGGTCTAGTGTCAACCATCTGGCTCCAAATGGTCATAAATTTGACCTATGGATGATTATTGTAAATAATTACTTAAAAAATTAAATTTTGGAAAGTATTATGGGCATTTTATGGTCCTTATAATTTTAATTTTAATCTCAATTAACTGATTTACCCTTAATCATGTTGAACAAAGTACATGATTTACTATTTATAGTGTCCAAAAATGATAAGGAACTATTTGAAAATTTCAGAACACCTAATTCAAAATATTGAATATATTTTAAAATATTTATAACACCAAATTCCTACAATTGAACATAATATTTAACAATAAAAACACAACAAAAAATATTTTCAGGAAAATGCACTTCTTAAAAGAACAATGTTTTTTATAATAAATTAATTTAAAAAACCACTTAAAAACCACATTTGGATTATTTTAAACAAAAATGAAATAATTTACTTTAAAATAAAAATAAAAATTTAATTTTAATTCTGTAAATACATTTATAAATAGTATTGTCTTCAATTAAGGACAGTATTTTATAACTATTCAATGAGAATTCAATCTTTTTAGAAAATTCCAAAAAATTCATACTAGGATGATTTTTACATGATGAATCCAAAAATTATGTTAATTATTTCATATAAATATTATTAAATTTAAGAAAATTGTTTATATTTATTTTACCATCGAACCTAATAAAAATCATTTTTTATGAAAACGTATAAGTAATGAATAAAAAGAATTTTATAAAAATATTATATTTATTTATTAAGAATAATTAAGGAAATTTTTATTTAATATGACCATCATATATAATTCATAATATATCTAATAATATTTATTCCCATAATTTTAATGTATTTTATATAAAAATTGTATCTTAAATAATAATATTTAATAATATATTGCAATTTGTTTATGATTTATGGTGCATGCGCCACAAGATATAAATTAAATTTTATATATTCAAAAATACCATGATGATATAGTATTGGTATCAGAGAATATTTCTATATGGATCCTCTTACCATAATATAAAATAATTAAGTGTTAATATTTCATGCAGTACTACATTTAATTATATCTAGTCGAGATCTAATGATTACCATGATGTTTTGGTGAAGTCTTCAGAATGATTTTGATACAGATTAGAGTTTCATAACTATGTAACATCCTTAGAGAGATGGATATTTTAAAATATTAATTCAAAAACTATAGGATATGTTATGATCTTGTTCAATGGATTTCAATGGTGGTTGGGATCCGCACCTTCTTCTAGTTTTGTTTTTATACAGAAATAGCTTTAAGTTCAGCGTTTAGATAGTTCTTTATGAAAAACATTATGGAAATAATTGTACACATCAACATATTTTAATAAATATTCAGTGAGAAAGCTATTATGTCCTAAATTAGATGATAAAATGGATGTGACATTTAGATTAATTTAATTATATATTAGGAGAACTAAATTTTGGATGAAATTTTTTACTGTTAATCTTCGATATGATCTAGAATTTGAAGTTAGTGAGAATGTGTTTTTATGAATTTCTCTATAGTAGAAATATGGAGACACTAGGAAAAAGGTATATAGAGAATTTTTAAATTCTTGATCATTTCTTGAAAACATCATATCACTTGGTGCTTCCTCTCAACCTATTTTAGGTTCACAATGTGTTCCATGTATCTCGTTTGAGGAAGTACATACCCAATCCATCACATATGCAGAACTCTGAGGTCATACTGTTGGAGAATGGTATTTCTTATGAGGAAATACCTGTTGATATTATATATCATATAAAAAATGTTTTATGATATAATACTAGTCACCTAATCAATTGTTTGTTTTTAAATAACCATATAAAAATATATGTGGGACATGAGGATGTAATGTAGTAGAATTATCCCCATTTTTTGGTACCAAGGAGATGAATTTTGATGAAAATTTCCAATTTAAGGGGCATAGAATGTAACACATAGATATTTTGTGGAATAATTTTTTCCAATAAACATTATCATTTTGATATTTTGTCTCATGAACAAAACTTATTGAATATTTCATTACACAGAACATTGAGTGTAAAAAAATGTGACATTCTATTATGATAATATTGTTTAATATTATTTTCTTTGTCTGGGAATTGGAATTTCGTTTATGAATTAGATTGTGTAATTTATAAAAATTCATCATTTATACATGTATATGAAATGAATTATAATGTGAAAAAATTAATTATAAATGAAAACAAAAATCTTTTTAAAATAATGGAGATCTTTTTTTAGAAAACAGTTTTTATTCACACAATAAATTTTTACCTAAATAAACAAATTGGTATAATTTTTTTTAAAACATAAATGTTAAATATTCAATAAAATTTTTATCATTAATGTTTTTTTCTATACAATAGATTATAATAAATTTAATTTTGTACTTATAACAATATTCTTATAAAATTATTTTTATTAATTTTTTTATAGTAATTTTGAATTTAATTTCTACCAATTTAAAAAATTTATTTGGAAATATGAAATTAATTTTTCAAATAATCATTTCATAATTAAGGTAGGGTGACTTATTATTAATTTTATGAGAATGTAAATTTTTTGATGAATAGTGAAAGATACAATTTCTAATTAAGACTTTTCATTTATTTTAATGAATTCAAAAACTTAAAAAACATTCAGTTGGTTTTTAAATTAACATTAGTTAAATGATATAAATATATATATATCCAACATAGGTCATTTGAATAAATTTTTTATTGAATTTTTATATAAAATCATTTTATATTTTTTAAAAAGTTCTCTATGGAAAATTATTTTTTTAATGCATTACCAAGATTAATATTAAATTAAATTTTTTATATTCTGTGATTAGAATTTGGAAAAATGGATTTAAATATTTTAATCAACAAAATTGATATTGTCTATTACTTTAATATAATTTATTTACCATAATTAATAGTAAAATATGTAGAAATTAGTTACAATAGTTAAGCTATAAATGGGTTTAATGGGCGTTAAACTAAAAATATAAGGGTTAAAAATTAACAAAAACATTACCAAAACCAAATTTATGGCCATAATTTTACATTACATCTTCAATTATATATGGTTTTTCATATTGGATCCTTCTGTAAAATATCGAACCATAGTTTATAAATGATATTTTTTATTGAAATAAATGTGTAATATATTATGTTATACATTATTATACACATCAAATACAAAAAAATCAATAAATTATTAAATAAATGAAAATAATTAAATTATATAACAAATAAATAAATTAAATTAAATGTTACAAGTGGACAAAAAATATGAAATACAAATACCACAATGGGATAATATTAGACATCCTGACTAACTAGAATCAACCTTCTGTTGAAAAATTTTATAAAAATAACAATATAGAAGTAAACCAATGGAGATTATATAAAATGGAAATGCATAACCTTGAGATAAATTTAACTGTATAATTATTCATAGAATTAAGAGTTAATGATATGAGGTAATGTGGTCATTATAACACTAATGTGACCATTTTAATAGTAACCTAACTGTTGGGAATAATAACATGACTATTGAAAATAGTAACCAGAATATTTGAATATTAATTGATCTTTAAAATAATAAATTGTAATATAAATAATATTTATCAGTAGTTATATAAATAAATATCAATATTATATTTCCATGAAATAAATATCATGATTAAAAAATTTCAATACAAATATAAGACGATTTTTAATAAACTGTATTTTAATGTATTTCATAAAACATTATTTCTTTATTAAAAGAAAAAATTAACTATGTTAGAAATTTACTTTGATAAAATGGGTATAATTTTTCAAGTCACCAATTCGAAATTTCCCAAGTGTTGTTTATTAGAAATTTTCTGAAATAATTCAATTTTCTGGTCAATTGTAAAAATAATGTTTTTTCATAACTTATATATCATAAATTAAATCATTCGTGATTTACTAATTAAATAACACATTAAATACCAGGATATTTAAATATATATATATATTAAATTTCATTTATGAGTCCTTAAAATACAATAACAATAATTTAAAAACCTATTAAGTATTTCTTGTAACCTAAAGTAAAAAAGTAATTCCTTAAAATAACTTTTTTTGTTTCTATGCATATATCCTTTTTAATATTTGAAATATGTATGGTCCATACCCTAGAATCTCATAGCTAATGCATTATTATATTAAATTATAATAGATACAATATTCCAATCCCATGGGACTAAATGCATTATCATTTTTGGAAAACAATATTACATACATGAAACCCATAATAAATTGGGAAATGTAAATAAAAACATGATACATAATAATATGAAATAAAGATAGTCTGTGAAACACATTTTAAAAAATCTTTATCATAACCTGGTGAATGGTAATATAATAAGTGTGAGATAAAATGCTTAGTAAGGGTATGTAAATAAGAATAATTAATGAATTTATAACAAGAAAACAATATGGAATGTTATATAACTGATAACACGTTGAATTCAAGTTACTAGATAAGGATTAATATATATTGAAATGTTAAAAACTGAAAAAACATTCCATGAAATAAATAAATTGTTAATTAAATTCATCCATAGATATGTCGATGAAAAATCAAATGGTTAAACAATAAGTAAGTCTAATTCAGTGAAATTCATATTTATTGGATGTCATGTCTAAGGAATATGTAAACCTGTCCTTCCAAGATGTTTCGCAAGATGGTTAAAACTAATCTACTTTGGTCAATATATTTGTATCATTAGAACCTTTCAATTCATATAGGGTAAATATAATGTTCATGCACCACCATTCATTCATATTCCAAAAAAATCCATAATATAGAATAATTGAAATATAAAATATGCCTTATCAAATATCTATATTAAATAAAGAATACAAATTTATCAATAATTCCTCATATAATTAAATAACAAGTCAATGTTTAAAATTTATGTTAAAATGTTATACTATTTTTGAAATAATAATATACATAACTCATTAATGTGGATGTCCATTTAAAAATTATTACATTAAAGTGATTGTTTGAAGATAAAGTTAAAAATCACAAAATAATATGAGATTAAAACATTCTTGGGGAAAATAAATTTAAACATCCCAAAGTGTCCCACACCACATTGAAACATATGAATCACAATCACCATGAAGTAATAACATTAAATGAAACTTAAAATATCATCATAATAAGTATATTCAAATTATAACACAACAAACCTTGGTATATACACAATATAAAATAATCTAGTTTGATAACAATATAATATGTCTCAATATAATTAAATTAAGAAGAAATATCTTACCTTGAGTATAACATTACATGCATGTATTTATCTTCCTCAATAATAAACTTCTGATCATTATTTACTTTATTTATAACCTATTTCAATTTTATTATTAATTTTATTTCACTTATTGTAATGTTTTATAAAACTTTTTATACAACTATGTTTTTGTCGAGTGATTTCACCAAATTCAGATCATGTGTCAAAAACGACTTAGGTAGGTTATCTATGATCAAAGTGGTAATTATATATACATATACATAATCATAATCCTGAATTTATTATCATATTTATCCTTTAATTATACTTTTAAATCCAATTATGAAAGAGATTTATAAAAACTGAACCAACGTTACAATCATGGAGACGATAAGTTGTACGTACGCATGAGTAATGATCCCATTTTTCAATGATTGTTGTCGAATGGTGGTAACTTTCATTATAACATTCTATAATCATAATTATAAAATAAACAACATTTTATTTAAACGTATATATATATATATAATTACTTTAATATAAATAAGTCACATCGTGACGAGTATGTTGTAGTCCACACATCCACAAGGGATGTTATCACTTTTTAGTGTGTGTAAAGGGTCATAAAGAAAAGGATGTATTATATTTCCAGACATATAATTATGTCATTAAAATAATATATATTTTATTTATGTCACATATATTTAATTAATCCAATCCTTAATACATTCCATGTAACTGGTGAACATATCGCATCACTTTGAAGATGCCGAAATCCACACGTCCACAAATGATGTTGTCTTATTTACACCAATTGAAACTCATAAATTTATGACTAATATAAAAATTACAAAAGTATTAATAAAAAAATAAATATCATGTAAATAGCATTTATAAATATGGTTTCCATCATAATTCCAAACCATGAGTGGTGGTAAAGGAATAACGAACAACATCATTTCGTGAGGCGGTAGTTCACCATACAAAATAAAGGTATGTTTGTTTCCCATTTGATGGAATTGTGAGTAATTTAAGATAAATATATTATCATAAAAACACTACAATGTATTTATTATAATTATATTACTATATTTTAATGATATAATATGAATTTAAGGAGTGGATAATGAAAATAAAATAAAAGAGCTTAACGAAGGATCTTATCTCTTATTTGGGTAACTCCCTTTAGTTCGCACAAAAGGGATTCCTTGCATGGATTTCATCCTAATGGTAGAATTATATGTTGAGGTTATAGATTTTTGGAGAAAATTTTGTTATATTTGGGATGTTCTAATATTTCTTGAGAGGTGTGAGGAAGTGGAAGAGTGAATGCGTTTATATAATGGAGGGGGAGTGGAATTCTTGTAATTACTAAAAGGTAACACTATTGGGAGGTATCCAATACCTCATAAGCATAAAAGATGAATAAAATTATTGTAAATAAGTGAATATATGTATGATCCAAATATATAAAACAAAAAAAACATTCATTTTAACAGTTTTGTTCCTTAGTCTTTAGGTTTCCTTAGATTTTTCATTTCGGTTTTTCATTGAGGTAATTATTTTTCTTACGAAGGTAATTTAACCATTAAGAATAAACTAAGAAGAATATTATTATATAATATACACCCTCTTACTTTTAAATTTGATATATAATTTACCAAATATTAATCCAGTGTTTTTTGGAAATAAATTCTAAAACAAACACATGTGACGTGAAAAAACACTACATTGACTCAGACCATACAGATAATGTTTTTATTATATATGGGTAAATATGTTAATTATAAAAAATAAATTGGACCAATAATAGAATATATTTTATATTTATTAACACTTAAAATTAACTTGGACAAATATTGGGTATTTATTAATTTTAAAACATTTAATAAAATATCATTTCTTTTAAAATAACATTAAGTTTTATTTTTAAATTATTCATTTAATTTCAATTTAAAAGTATTAAAAATTAATGGAATTAAAATGTATTTTTTAAAAATATTTTTATCATTATATATTTAAATATAAAATAATGTAACATGATAATTAATTAAATTTAATTTACATTTAATGTTTTTAGCATCATTTGTTTTGTTGATTTATTAACAAAATAATATATATGTCAGTATTTGTTAAGAATTTAATGTTACTAATTCCTATTTAAAAATTATAGTTAAATTATAATGATAAAAAAACTCATTTACCTTTGAAAAATAATACATACAATATAAAATATATAACTTCTTCCTAACTCTAATTTTTTATAAATGATAAAGTAAAGAAAGGTTCTTTTTTTCTTACATAACATATTATATGTGTAACTTTATGGAAATAGTATCCCAATAACACCTAAAATTTTCAATAATATTTTATATGGTTGAACTGATACATGAAGTGGGAATTTTTACAAGTGAATAGGTTATTTTTTCACTTAACTATAATGTTTAGTCCCCAGTTAATCATAATTTTACCTAATTTCTTTGTCATTAATTTTAATCATATTCACTAATAATTTTTGTTAAAAATTAGATTGAACATATTAGACTATGAATTTTATAACTTTTAAATTCTTTTATGTATTTTTTTAATTAAATTAATAGATGCAGAATAATTATTTATAATGATAATGTCATATATGTGGCAAGAAAGATGGGTTTTAATGTAATAATGTTCAAAAGCTCAATATGACCAGAAAGTCCATCCATAAGCTAAGCTTCTGACTATTTATTAAATAAAAGAAAAATTGTGTAGAAGAGACTGGCATGGTAATTAAAAGGAACTTTTCCTCATCTATAAAACACAATATTACAGATAATAATAAGATATGTAATTCCCATAATTAGAGTCATTAGTAGTTTCCCATTCATAGTGGAACTTACCCTGATTGAGGATCTTAAGAATTTCAGAGCTGAACTCTCTTAAATGATTATAAGATCATGTAGACACAGTGTGAGGTATTTTAGAATAGTCTTTCCTTGGCCATATCATCGAGGGATCAGGAGTGGAAAGTAAACAATCATCAATCGTCCCCTTTCCAAAAATGAGTACATCATTGAATGTAATAAGATCATCGTCCCCCGCTGTCTCTTCCGCCTCAAAGATGACACCCCTCTTCCCAGAAATCTTTTAGGAGGTCAAACTATTTGGAATTTCATGATGACAATCAGCATTTTTAGGAGGCCCAAATTATGGAGCCATCTCAAAAGTTTCGTCACATATCAAACCTGAACTAGGACTATCATTCATACTTATATTTGAGGGTCAGTGCACGAAGGGGATCTAGCAACAGAAAGGATATGAGCATGTCTAGGATCAGCTAAATTCGTGGGAGCAACATCACAACCATTCTTAGATGTAATATCCTTGGAAAAATCATCTCGAACATTAGAGGGACCACTCATCAGAGACTTATCCGCTATCAGCTCTTTTCCTTTCAAATTATGCACCAAAGAAACAGATTTACTAGAGTCCAATATCCCCGCCTAAGTGGAAGATGAGTTTTTGAGAGAGTCTCTATCATGATCTGTAGACTTTTTCAAATCCGAATTCTTCCTCTCAAGTTTCCTTCTTCAAAGATCATCTAAATGGCCTTTCATCCCACATCTCCCACAAGAGATCTTCCTCCGACATAACTCTAACGAGTGACCAACATCGATTCATTCATTAAAAAAAGAGGCTTCCTTTCATAATCAACATCAATATGGATGTTATCTGTTGGAGTGGAAAGATTTACCTTATTAATCAAGGTGGAACTCAAATCAACCTCCACCAACATTCTTGAAAAACGTCCAAACCGAACAACATCAGTTTCCATGTCAAGGCAAATAACAGACCCAAATTCCATACCAATGTCATGAAGAATATTTTGATGCCAGAGGACCCAATTAATCCCATGGAAACAAACCCAAACCTGATAAAAAGAATTCCTTGCACGAGAATAATTGAAATCAAGTGACCATTCATAAAGATGAAGCCATCATGGTTTCAACGATAGAGACCGAATGCCCCATGCATGTAGCTTGAAAGAATTTTATGGGAATATGAAATGAAAAAAAACCACAACAAAGAGAAACACACTTCCAATAAGAAGAACCCCACAAAAACAAGACCCATCTAACTAGATCATCTTCCTTCCAAGACGTCTCACCCATCGCTAAAACATGGCACCCATTTAGATAAATCTTCCCAATTTAAATCCTCACATAAAATATATTATGAGTGACATCAACATGATCCATTGACCACTCTTGAAGAATTTTACTTGAGAGGGAGTCCATAAAAGAAGAAAACGACAAAGCATATGTAGGACAGCCTTCTCGACCACTCGGGTCCTCTTCAATGTCATTTTGTACCATTGAAACATCCTTTAACTTCACCTTGTAAGGATCAGAAGACATGGTGGTGGAATCCAAACTCTTCAGCAATACCCTCTTCAACGCAGACTTTATATGTGACCCAGACAAAGCCAGATCCCACATAGCTCTAGCCACATGCATAACACATCAAGCCCTATTTACCACCCCATATCTGAAATCACAAGCCACAGATTCAAAATTCACAAGCAGCAGACAAGAAGAACTTGTACCGATGACCCTATCCGCACAATCCAACCCAACAGAAGCCGGAAGAGAATATCCAGAGACATCATGAACATCCGATGATGGATCCACCCTTGAAGTAGATAGATAATCTTGGGATCCTTCATCCTGGCGAGTGACGGGCCGATAAATGCCCCTCATATCCAGACACGACCCTTTCATGATGGCATCACTGAGACCTATCTCACCTTATTTAAATTGTGTTATTGTAATTTTAAAAATTTCATAGTAATATGGGGTTTGATATTTGAAAATACTATTGTTGGAAAACCCCACATTAGAAATAGGGTTTATAACAAATATTCTTAAACAGGTGGAAATGGAAATGATAAGTTAACCAAAAAACTAGGCTTTCAAATAGGATAACAATAATGAAAACATGAACCTGGAAGAAAATGAAGCTATCATGTTCTGATAGAGGGTGATTGAAAAATTGTTCCACTAAAAGTTGATGACCACAAATCCATAAAATAGAGGTGTGAAATACGTCACTAATAACATATAAAAATGATTTTAATTGAAACTAAATTTTCTCAATAACATTTTTCCTATAGTTGATGAATTTATTCACTCTAGTAGAATATAAGTAAATATATGTTTCAATTTCATAAACAAAATATTGTCCTTTTTTTATTCCTTGAACTATTTATACTTCATTTCTTTGCTCATGATGCATCATATGGTGAAGTATTCATTAACATTTTAAACCTCATCAAAATTTCAACTTAAACATTTTTATAAATGGCTATGTTTTCCAAAATATTATCATCCCATACTTTAAAGGGATGGTCACTGAAATTTAAAAATGAAGATATCCAATAATAAGAAGTTTCTTTTAATCATCCATACCAAACATGTGAATATTTTAATAACTTGAATTAAAATAAAACCTTATTCAAAACATTCATGCATATTATTCCTTAAATATAATATATATTATTTGATGTATTCCATAAATTCAAATTTCATGTAAACTCTATCAATGATATCATAAACCACTTTATCAATAAATAATTACTGATATTCAAGGTATTCAGAACATATCTGATATAATCTATCCAACCATAATTATATTAATATTAGGAACAAATTAAGGGTTACCATTCCATTAATCATGTGTTTTTAAAAAAGTATATCTTTCTACTGGATAACTTTTCTTGACACCACTGATCATATGATCACAAATACATAATGAAAAAGTACTTCAGTACACTTCCTATGTATTCCATAATCTTTATAACTAGTAAATCAATGATAAAATACTATAAGGAAATAATTCTTGAATACCAAAAAATTAACATTAATCGTTCCTCTTAATCAATGGTAGTACCATAATTGTGACTATGATCCATTAGCATCTTTTGGGATATATTCCACTAACACATGAGACACTGATTTTCATATTATCCCACATTTTTGTTGTTGATTCATAGTACATGAAAACATTTTTATTATCTTATAATCAATATCATGGTGTCCATTATCTCCCCATTTATATAAAACCCCCATTACTTTTAAGAAATTATTACAGTTATTATTCCTATAATTATTACATGAGGGAAAATACACTATTATCGTCTTTCCTTTATCAAAATGTTTCCCATTCACCCTATTATTCTCATGATTTACTCTAACACCATGATACATAGATAATTATTTCTCTATCTCATTAACACATGAAATCATGTCTTCATATGATGATAATTCATGGGAGACTAATTCCCCTCAAGCGAATGGCTTAATAGAAAAGAAAATATATTATCCATCTTACTCTTTGGATCAAGTGCATTAGTGAGGTTATAATTTTTTCTACTAGTTGTCATTTATTAATGAATACATCTTTTATATTAGATCTCACAATGTTAATTCCAAACACATGTAAAATGCATAACATAAATTGAAAATGTCTAGTGTTTTTATTCTTGTAATCATAAACTTGTTTTCATTGGGATGTTCTTTTATAATTATCCAAAATTCTACCTTGGGGTCATGTTCCCTAATCTATGTTTTCTATATATAGTTTTGAACATTTTTTCTAAACATTTTCTAATATCAAAAGTAACTCTATCAACCTATTAGCGTGGAGTTAGTACATTATTATACTAAATTTGATTAGAAACTAGATTTAAATATCAACAGACCAAAAAGTTATTTAGTTTCGGAAAGCCATATTACAAACCTGATACCCATAATACATTGGTAAATGAAAATTGAAAAATGATACATATAAATGGAATAAATAGAATCCTTGAAAGACGTTCAAATGAATATTCTTCATATCCCTGGGAAACGAAACATAATATGGTTGAACTCCAATGCTCAGTAAAGGTAATTAAAGTGTAAAAAATAATGAATTTATAAAAATAAATCAACATTTAATATTAAATAACTGATAACACATGTGATTCAAATAACTAGATAAGGAATAATAAATATGGGAAAGTAAGAAACTAAAAATACATTCTATAAAATTAATAAAATGGGAATTAAATACATATATATATATAGATGAAAAAGTAAAATCAATAAAAAATATATATATCTAAATGAGGTAAATTCTTATCTATTGGAAGTTATGTATGAGGCACATGAAAACCTATACCATCTAGTCCATTCCCAAGATGGTTTAAACTATTCAAATGTTTCTAAATTATTTATCTCATAAGAATATGTTAACGCATCAAGGGAATATATATTGTTTGTTCCCCACCAATAATTTATATTCCAATGAATTCCGAATATCAATTAATCAAAACAAATAATATTCCATATCAAATATCCATATTGGATATAGAATATATATTTATCAATAATTCCCTAGATAAACAAATAACTAATAAAATAAAAAAATATGTAAAAAATTTAATAAGGTTAAAAAAATAATAACATCCATCACCCAAGAATTTGTTAATCCAATGAAAAATTTTATAATTAAGTAATTGTTTCGAGATACTATTAACAATCACAAAATAAAGTGACATTCAAACATTATTGAGGAAAATTAACTTTAAACATTTCAGAGTGTCTTATACCACTTTGAAACATTTGAATCATAATCATCATGAAGTGAAAACATTATATAACACATATAATATCATGATAATAATTATATTCATGATATAACATGTTAAAATGCATTATATACACTAGATGAAGGAAACTAGGTGCATAACATTACAATGTCTCAATGAAATGAAATTTAGGTGAAATCTCTTACCTTGAGTCCAACATATCACATGTGGCCTTATATTAATTAATAATAAACATATGTTAATTATTTACTTTCTTAATAACCATTTTCAAGTACAATTTTACTTTTACATCCCTAATTATTATTATTTTTACAACTACATAAACAATTCAGTTTTTCTCTGGTGGTTTGAAAAAATTTGATTCATGTGTTAAAAATAACATTGGTAAGTAAAATATGGTAGAATGGGTAACTATATAAACATATAAATAGTTATAATAATGAAATAATTATCATATTTATAAAAAAATTATACTTTTTAAAACAATTATGAAATATGGTTATTAAAAATGAACCATTGTTACTACTATGGAGATGGTAGACCCTAGCACAAATGAGTAGCATTCCCATTTTTCATTGATCATTATGGAAAGTGAGTTAAGTAAAATTATATATTTACAAAATGATTATTATATCATAAATAAAATTTTATTTAAAAATATATACTTATATATAGAAATATAGTGATGTAAATGAATCACATCGTGTCAAGGAGGTAGTAGTCTAAATGTCCACGAGCAATGTTACCACTTTTGGGGTGTGAAAAGTGTAATAATGAAAATGAAATATTATATTTACAAAAATATAATTATTTAATGAATATAATATATATATTATTTATTTATCAAAATATTAATTAAAACCGTGCTTTATACATTCCATGTAATGTGTGAACGTATCATATAGGCTTGAGGAGGCGGTAGTCCACTTGTTCCCAAACGACATTATTGTATTTACACCAAATGAAACACATAGACATATGTGTTATATTATAATTATTATATATTTAATCCAACATAACTATCACATATATCATATATAAATAGTGTTTCCATCATAATTAAAAATAATCAGAGGTTGTAATTGAAAAATGAACTACATCATTTCGCGAGGCGGTAGTTCACCGTACACAATAACGGTAAGATTATTACCCATTAGATAGAAGTGATTGTATGTGTAGGTCAACTTATTATCATCAAATCATTAAATAATATATATTATATTTATGTTATTGTATAGGAATGATATAATAAGAATTTATATAGTGTAGAATGAAAATAAAATAAAATAGCATGAGGAAGGATTTTACCTCTTCTTTGGGTAACACTCTTTTCTTTGAACCAAATGGCTTACTTGGATAGCTTTTTTCCCAAAGGGATGACTATAGGTTTATAGGAGGTATTTTTGGATACTATTTGGGAAGATTTTGGATGATCCAGTGTTTTATCAGAGGTTAGTTGAAGAGGAAGAGTAAATGCCTTTTTATAATGGATGGGGAGTGGAAATCTTGTAATTAACAGAAGGTAACACTTTTATGATGTCTGTCATTCCTCATGGGATACCCAAATAGAAAAATAATTTTTTAATCTGAATTTCTTCCTATTAAAAATCCCGTTACCTCAAAAAAATAATTGATTTTATATTTTTTCCCTTGGTCTTTTAATTTTTGTATTTTTTTTTATTTTGGATTTTCATTTAGGTAACTAGTATTTCAACCCAAGTAATATGAACATTAATAATTAATTACGGATAGATTTATAATAAAATAAATACCCACAAAATTATAATTATGATATATAATTTACAAAATAAAAATCCCATGTTTGATGGAAATAAATTTTAAAATAAGAGCATGTAAAGTGTTAAATCACTACTATAACCTGAACCATACTGACAATGTTTTTACTATCTATGGGTCAGTATGTTAACTATAAATGATAAAATGGTCCATGAATGGACCATTTATATATTTATTGACACTTATATTTCATTCGTCTGATATAGAATGTTTATAAATTTTAAATCATTTAATAAAATATCTTTTATTATAAAATAACATTAATTTCAATTTTAACATTAGTTATTTAATTTTAAATTAAAAGTATAAAAACATTATTGGAATTCAAATATTTCATGTTTAAATCTATGCAACAATATATATTTATATAAAAAATAATTTAACACAATAATTCATTAAATTTACTTTACATTTAATTTTTTTAGCATTATTTGTTTAACTGAGTTATTAACTAAATAATCTATGTGTGAGCATTTTCTATGAATTTAATATAAATAATTCCTATCTAGAAATTATAGTTAAATTATCATGATAAAAAATTAATTTATATTTCAAGATAAATGTTTATATCCTAAGCTATGTATCTTCTTCCTTACTCTAAATATCTATAAATGTTAAAGGTAGAGAAAGTTATTTTTTTTATTTTTACCTTAATTAATTATATGATTCAATTTCATGATATAGTATCCAAATAACTAATACTTTTTTTAAAAAATATGGGATATGGTAAAACTATTAGAATCTAGTGGATTTGCGGAATTTTTCTAAGTAATTTTGGCCCTTAATTGTAAGGTTTAGTCACTTATTCAACTCAATTATTCCTTAATCATAATTAATATTTATAACTTTAACTAATCATTTTGGTCATAAATAAACATTATCTTATTAATAAATAAATAATATACTGATTGCCCCCATTTTTGTATTTTTTTCAAATTCAATTCACATAATTGAAAAAATTGGTTTAAAGATAATCCCATAGATGTGGCTAGAAAGTGATGTTTTAAAGTAAGAAGGATCAAAAGTTCATTAATATTTTGTATCTAAATTAAATAGATTAATGCATTAGGATCCTTGTAGTCTGGGCCTATGAATAAGAAATTGGATAATTCAATATGTAATAATAATCTATTTTTTGAAAATTATACTTTTCTAGGGCCTCAGTTTCTAGTATTCTTTAGAAGGTCATGTTCCTTGTTTTAGAGATGGCAGAGCTCAATTTCATGAGAAGGCTGAATTCCTCATTTCAAGGGTTTAGTTACACTATTTATTTATTTTTTGTCCTCAGTATATTTTTTATTTTCTATGGACATGAACCTTGTGATGTGATCTAAATATGGCTGATCTTGTGATGGATTATGGGATATAAAATGACAGGGAGGCCTATATGATGTGTTAATAGTTGATTCTTATGATATAAATATGCATAAGTATTTTCATGTGAGTTTTGGGGATGGAACTAGATGTCATAGAAAATATTAAAGTTGGGCCTACCCATTAATGAGCTGATGAGACCTGGTATACTTTCTTATGAATCAGTTTCAAGGATGATTACTAGGTTGCTTATTTATTTGCAATACATTCCCCATAGCTTTAGAAAATTAGAGGTTCTTGGTTATATGTTTGCCACTTAGTTGTAGCTTTTGAATATTTTCAAAGGTTAACTAATTTATTGAATAATGCTAATAATTATTGAATAATTCCTAACCCACAAGGTTGGTTAATAATGGAATGAGAATTCTTAAAATATTTTAATCTTGATAATCCATGGACTTGGTTTTGGTTATTCATGGATGTCATGGAAATTACTCTAATGATTAATTTAATTTAATATTGATTAATTTCAATGGTTAATTAATGGATAATGAATTAATTAATGGAAGGAAAATGATTAGAAGAGTGGAATCAATTAATGTATTTCTTTTATATTCTTGTGTTCTTTTAGGATATTTGGTCTCAGTAGTGATATTAGGGAGTTTAATTGATGTTGACTACAGTTTAGTCTAATACTAGGTTATTCCAATAGTTTGGTTGTGAAATATATTATATATATTATAATATATTATTTCATATTCTATACCACCCATATCGGTTAGGGAAATCAACACCTAGTTGAATCTATGAGGGTATTTTCCCAAACATTTTGGTGGGAGGATGGATGGATGAGTACACTAACTTTCCCTACTCTCTTCTCTTGGTAGTTATATGTGATTTTATGTAGGGAAATTAGTTTTCCTATATATTTGTGTCGAGTTTTGTGATTGTTTTTTTCTTCTCACACACAAATGTAAAAAGATATAGTATCCAAAGGATTATTATAGGTATGACGTGTATAGGTTGTGATGGATTGAGGTACTTACATGGTGTAATGGGATATAATGGCTTCACATATAATACTGGATGTTTGGTATATATCATATGGGATATGGTGGCTACAAGAAACTACTCGGTTACTATTTATGGATATGTAGATGTGTCGATTTGGATATATGATGCATGATGTGCATGTCATCATGAATTTTATAGGTGTTTTCGACTGTGATAACTTTTAGAGAGAGGTGACCAAGAATGTGCGATGTTGGGGATGAGCATAAAACCTATAGGGAAGAGGGAGTGGGGTACCCTTGATGTTTCATTATGATATTATTTTTTCTCTTGTATGTGATACATAATGATAGTCAGCCATAGTGAGTCTATGAACATAGTATATTTATTTAGGTGTGAAGTTAGTTTCACTATTTTACATTGTTATTTATCCATTTCATTATCTTTTTCAAAATAGTATGTGGGAGTATCCTATTGAATATACTATTATGATAACCCTATGTATAAAAAACAGTTTTTAATTTCATTAGAAAGCGAATAGAAATCAGGTTGTATTTTACTAGTTTGGGTCATAGTATGAGTTGTTTTGTATTTTTAAATATTTTCATATTTACCATTTTAGTACATGTAGTTTACCATTCAATTATTATTACATTATGAAAATACATATTTCACTTTGTTATGCTTTATAAATATGTTTATGTATTTGTAACTACCCAAATATTCATTAATGAAAATTCCTCTTAATCTAATTAAATGTCTTATTATGGTTATAGAAAATGTTAACATCTTTGATTTTTTTTTTTGGAATTAAAAATACATTTATGAATTGTCATCGTTTCTATTATAGCTATTGAACAGTGAACACATGATTAGTATAAATACAGGGCTTTAACAAATCCAATTTACTCAGACAAAGGAATCGATGGCCTCTTCCAGTAGACATGCCACGTATGAACCCCATTTATCGGATTTCGAAAGGAGTTTCCATCATTGGGATTCTCTCTTGACCAAACCCAAGATGAGTTTGAACACGTTATGCTCTAGAAGAACAGACTTTAGGAGAAGTGGAAGTTAATAGAGATTACCACCCGAGCAATGGTATCGGAGCCACCCCGAGAGTTTATCACCATCACAAACCTTACCCTTCGGTCTTATACTGGTGTTATAAGGGTTTATATAACAGGACCCTAGTACTATGATTATGTACATTATTTTTAACTATAATAATGAATATACTTTCATTTTATTATTGTCAATTTGTAAATTGTTTTTAAAGTTCAAATAGTATTTTTAGTTAATATTCAACTATGAAATATATTATTGATGAATTAATAGATTTTTGAATTAAATAATATTTTAATAAAATATCATTATTATTATTAATTTACTTTTTATTATAAATAGATGATCATATAATTTTATGAATGAAAATTTAAATTTTATTACGGTTTAAAAGCTGTTTTTTGTAAACCCATGAATTATTGATAAATGCCCGCTTTTATTTTAAAAGTAAAAATTATATTATTTGTAAAATTATTTAGATTAAATAAGTATTATTTCTGGAATCAAGATGTCGAAATTATACAATGGAGAAACTTTCATAATTTTATGAGACAGTCGATTTTTTTTGTAAAAATTAAATACCGTTTAAATATATAATGTGTTTTATGAAGTCATAATGACCTAATAGTGATGTTATAAAATAAAATAAACATTATTTTCAGAGACACCTTTCCCTCTCTTAAATTCCTCTCATGTACACTCCTGACTATGCCAATATTCCGAAAAGAATTTATCTCTCCTTTTTTACCTTCAAGAGATTATTTTGTATCATGAATCTAAATTCCATTACAATTGTTGGTACATGTATCTATATGACCACATTACTTTCCATTTCATGTACATATGATTGTACACCCCTTTCTCTCTCATCACCCTTTCTTATGAATTCTTATGTCATGTTGTTATGTTGCCGAAATTTGCACAACGTTTTTCCATGCCAAAGTCACTGTGTAGTGAATACCATGCCCATTTCTCTATCATGGGTATTCACCATTATGCACAGTTAATTATTGATTATAGAGTTTCATGTATTAATTCCACATTCCTTTATCATGGAATAAATGATGATGTTTAATTAATCCATGTTTTATGATAAATGTGGCACACTTTTCCATGAAATGAAATGATTAAGAAGGGTGTGCCCTAATAGTGCTCCAATGCATTGTGTAAAGTATAGTATCAATATATGTCATTTTCAATGAGTGTTGACTAATTATAATTAACGTTCAATGATGGGTTACTCTTTCTTCATGTGTAATGTGGGTTTACTCAGGCTCCATCTAAAATGAGTCTTGGCTCATGCTAATTCCATGTTCAGTGTGATTCCCACATCTCCAGGTTATGATTATCATGTTTTATCATGCCTTTATGTTCAAATTTTTCTTGTTCTCTATTGATATGCCTATATTATAACATGTATTGTATTACTCATGTTATTCCATGTTTATTCCCTTATTTGGATTTTCAACTCACCCTTTTCTTATGCATGTCCTTAGGTTATCCTATACAATGATAATTACGAGGGAATGTAGTGGTCTTGTAAAGGAAGTTTCCAATAAGACGTTGTGTTATATGTTTTAATTTGTTGTGTAGTGTCCCTAAGCCCCAAATACACTATACCTCTTGATCATACAAGTTGTATCAAGTGAAGTTTTTATGTAATAAATCATGTTTATGTTTGTAATAAAGAGCATGGTTTTCATAGTTGGTATTAAAGGATAGGTTTAGTTATTTTTGGGATTTGGATTAGAAAACCCTAATGAATACTTATTGATAACACTAGGTATAATAAAAACGACACTATTTTTGGTGATTATTGTTTATGTGGTTTATCGAGAAAATAAAACCTTGTCTGGATACGAGTTGGTAGAGGTGGATCTAGAACAGATGTACCCTAGGCATAAAACCCGAAACACCTCTTTGAGCTAGACACGAATGGAACTAGTGCACGACAACAAGCCTTTCCAAACTCTTGGTTATGAAAATCATGGGGGATATTCTTTGGTAAATTCACAATAATAGTATGAACCATTATTAAGGGACTTAAAAATTCCCTAAGAATATATGTTAGAAAGTAGATCATGGATAACATGGATGGAATCCAATAGATTCATAAGTTAAGGAAATAAAAGAAATTTATATGTAATCTAGTTTTTGTCTTTGGATTCCCCTTTATGTGTTTAACGTTTTAAGATACTCATCATTAATTATATAATAGATAGCGTAGAACTAGAATCAAAATGATAAAGTTAGGTTTATCACCCATAGTTCTACGCATTCATTTATATAACATAATTTTAGAAGAAAAATCCCAACATCACCATAAATCATGGAAGTGAAGATGTTGGTGAATAAAAAAATGGGGCAATCATTGTATCCCATGAATATAAATCCTCCCCTATCAAAATTTGTGGATTGAAATTTCTGGAGAACCTCGTCATACTCCCTCTTGTTGAATTTTTTTCAATTCTAGGCATGGATATTCATTCCTTATATAGAGCCAACATAAATTGTCATGAGAGGGAAATAACTCTCTATGTGGAGAATCAACCCCCGATTCTGTACAAGTGAAACAAGGAGGATGAATCTTCTTTAGCTCCATCAACTCAAGAATGAATATTATTTCCCTATGATAATGGGTATATAGCTCAGATGATTGAGTCCACGGAAGCAACCATTCTTCAAGACGTGCCTATTGGGACGGAATTCGCTGAAGTGTCTGGTCTTCCTCCTAGAAGATATGTTGAATTATCAATCGGCCTTATACCTAGGGAATTACCAATATCCAAGACTCTGAATATAATTGTTTTTATAGAACATGACGATATAAAGAACCAACTATATGAGAATCTGGATAAACGGTTTATACGCCCATGTGCTTCACCATGGGGTGCACGAGTCCTCTTCGTCAAGAATAAGGATGGTTCAATGCGCCTTCGCATCGATTATTGTGAGATTAAAAAAATCACTATAACGAACAAGTATCATCTGCCACGTATTGATGAATTGTTCGATCAGCTGTGTGGAGCACAATACATCTCTAAGGTAGATTTGTGGGCGTGATATTATCAATTAAGGGTGAAGAAGGAAGATATCCCCACGATTGTTTCTCGTACAAGATACGAGAACTATGAATTCATTGTAATGCCTTACAGACTCACTAATCCTCCAGAAATCATCCTTGACATGATGAATAGAGTCTTTAAGTATTACCACAAAAACGTTTTGGTAGTCTTTATAGATGATATTATAATATACTTCAAAACCAAGGAGTAGCATAAGGAGCGTCTAAGCACTATACTAGAGAACTTGAGAATAGAGAAGATCTATGAAAAGTACGGCAAGTGTGAGTTCTTATTGAAGGAGGTCTCATTATTGGGACATATCACCACAAGAAATGGGATATATATGGATCCCTTTAAGAAAGCTACAAAAGAGGGATGGTCGAGGCCAACATTGGAATGGATATCCACAGCTTCTTTGGGTTTGTAGGATATTATCGATGATTTGTGATAAATTTCTCACGATTTTACAACCCTCTTAACAAGTTAACTCGGAAGGGATTAATGTTCTCTTGGAGTGATGAATGCGAATAATGATACAAAGTGGTGAAAATGAGGCTTATCAATGTGTATGTGCTCACATTATCCGCAAGTGGAATTTGTTTTGTGTTATTCTATTAAGCTTTGAAGAAGGGCATAGGATGTGTGTTGATGAAAAATGACAAATTCATTGACTATGCTTCAAGGTAATTGACATTTCATGAGAAGATTTATCCAACACATGATCTGGAGTTGGATGCAGTGATCTTTTCTTTATATTTTGGTGGCATTATCTCTTTGGGGATAATTGTTAAATATATACAGACCGCAAAATCCTAAAGTATATATTCACACAGAAATATTTGAACATGCACCAATGAAGATTGTGGGAGATGACAAAATACTATGACTGATCAATCTATTACCACCCTGGGAAAACGAACAAGGTGGAAAATTATCTAAGTAGAAAGGACCCACTTATTCAATCCTTGATGAGAATTGAAAAGGGTCAAATCTTCTTAGATTTGATGAAGAAGGACATGTGAATCGTAAAGAAGGGAACATCATCAATTCTTTTACAAATGATTACTCAAACCTCTATTTGTAAAGGTTAAAGGATGATCAAAATGATGATGTGGGAATTCAGAAAAAAGTGTAAGTGATCATAAATGGGAAATCATTAGAGTTGAATGTTAATGAATATGGAATTATTATATTTGGGAAAAGGATATGTGCTCCATCAAGTCTGGAGCTAAAGAAGGATCTTTTGGACGATGTGCATAGTTCAAATTTATCCATCAACCCAGGAGACACGAAGATGTATTGAGATATCTAAGAGAATTATTGGTGGGATAATATGAAGAAGGAGATCACTGAGTATACATCAATGTTCCTGGTGTGTCAACAAGCGAAAGTTGAGAGGAAGAAGTCTAAGGGGATGATAGAACCATTACCCATACCAATATGGAAATGGGAGAACATCACCATGGACTTTGTCACCAGACTTATAAAGAAATCCAAAGGAAACAACACAATCTAGGTTTTTATGGATCGTTATAAAAATTATGCACACTTCATTGAAATTTGGGAGGATTTCTCCTTGGATCAACTGGAACAGATTTATATCAAAGAAGTGGTAAGGCGGTATAGAGTAACGGTCTCTATTGTGTCTGATCAAGATCCAAGATTCACCTCTATGTTTTGAAAGAGTCTTCAGCATGCTCTGGATACTGATCTAAACTTTAGTATGGCTTGTCATCTTCAAACTGATGGTTAATTCAAGTGGACTATCCAAACACTTTAAGACATGTTGAGAGAATGCTCGATGGACATAAAAGGAGGATGGGATCAACATCTTCTTCTGGTTGAGTTCTCTTATAACAGCAGTTTCCACTTGAGCATTCGAATGACACTATATGAAGCTCTGTATGGAAAGAGGTGCAGAACACCAACATATTGGGATGAAGTCGGTGAGCATAAGCTTCTAGGACTAGAAATGGTCGATGAAATGGTGGAGAAGGTGATAACCATTCAACAACATATAAAGTCAACCCAGAGTCGACAAACTAGTTATGCAGATAACCGTTGACGAGACCTTGAGTTTAAATTTGGAGTCATTGTATTTCTACGCGTATCATCGTGTAATAAAGTCATGAGGTTTGTTAATATAGAGAAGTTAATTCCAAGGTACATAGGCCCCTTCAAGATTATTGATCGTCTCAGGTCGTGGCCTATCGACTAGCACTTCCACCTACCATTTCGAAATTACATGATATCTTTCATGTATCCATATTAAGGAAGTACATACCAGACCCATCACATGTACTCTCTTCACAGGTAGTATAGTTAGATGATTATCATTCTTACGAGGAGCAACCCGTGCATATCTTAAATCGATGGGAAAAACTCCTACGAAATAAGACAATTCCCCTCATGAAGGTGTTGCGGTGAAACCACAATATTGAAGAAGCGATGTGGGAATCAGGGGAAGTGATGATGTTGAGTTATCATCATCTTTTTTAGTGTTGTAAAAGGAAATTTCGAGGGAAATTTTTTTTAAAGGGGGAAGATTGTAATGACCCAAACTTTCATTAATGAAAATTCATCTTAATCTAATTAAATGTCTTATTATGGTTATATAAAATGTGAAATTATTTGGTTTTGACTTTTGGATTTTAAAATACAGTTAGGAATTTCTACCATTGATATTATAGTCATTGAACATTGATCACATGATTAGTAATAATATTGGTCTTTAAAAAATCTAATTTACTCACCCAAAGGAAGCGATGGCCTCATCCACTTGACTTGCCCTGTATGAAGCCCATTTATCGGACCTCAGAGAGAAGGTAGCGTCATTGGAATTCACTCTTGACGAAGCCCAATCTGATCTTGAACATGTTAGTCTTGATAGAAACCTACTACAGGTGAAGTGGAAGTTAATGTAGATTTCCACCCGAGTAATGTTATCTGAGTCACCCCAAGAGTCTATCATCATCGCAATCATTACCCTTCGGTTTTATGCGGGTGTTATAAAAGGTTATGTAACAAGACCCTAGTACTATTCTTATTTAAATTATTTTTTAATATAATAATGAATATACTTTCATTTTATTATGGTTACTTTGTAGATTTTTTTTGAAGTGAAAATAGTATTTTTAGTTATTATTAAACTAAGAAATATATTTTTGATGAATTAATTGATTTTTTGAATGAAATAATAATTTTAATAAAAATATTATTATTATTATTATTATGAAATTAATTTTTATTAAAAATAGATGATCATATAATTTTTTGAATGAAATTTTAATTTTTATTATGGTTTGAAAGCTATTTTTGATAAAACCCATGATTTTTTCATAAAAGTCTGTTTTTATTTTAAATGTAAAAAATCGCATATTTATAAAATTATTTAGATAAAAATAATATTATTTATGGAATCAGGATGTCGAAATTATCCAATAGTGAAATTTTCATAATTTTCTAAGATAGTCGAATTTTTGAGTAAAAATTAAATAGTATTAAAATATATAATGTGTTTTATGAAATCATAATGACTTAATAGTAATGTAATAAAATATTATAAACTTTATGATTGGACAATATATGTTTTTACATTAAAATAATTTTATTTTAGATTTGTTTTTTTTATTTTTAAAATTTTTAATGGACCTTTCAAGACTTACAAAACAGTTTGAATTTTTAAATTGTTTTCCTGTAGAGTGTGACACACCACCACATAAGCCACCCTATTATTTTAAGAAGTTCGGACATTGTACTTATAAGATATTTTTTTTTCAATCCCCATTTAAAAAAAACATGGGTAACAACCATGATCTGGTTTGTGTTTTTGATTAGTTTAATGTGAGGTGTCCCAAACCTAAATGATAAAGAATTCACTCTACATTCCTATATAAACCCACCCAAGATCCCACTTCCTCTTCACTCAATTCATTTTGTGTTTGTCCAAACTCTGACCTAATCTCTCTATAATCTTCCCAAGGTGCCCCAAGCTCCCAAGAATCCTGTCTCAAGCCTCTCCCAAGCCTTTGGAAGCACACATCCATGTAAGTGGTTTTCTTCCTTTCACATTTTTGTCCAGTTTTCATTAAGTTGTTATGACCTTTTAATTTCAATTATAAATGTTTGTATATGTTTTCTCACCTACCCCATATTTTCCTATTTATGTTTGAATGATGATAGACCCCTTTCTATCTCATTAAATTCCTCCCATGTACACCTATGTCTATGTCGATATTCTAAAAAGAATTTCTCTCTCCTCATTTACATTCAAGTAATTATTTTGTATCATGAATCTAAATAACATTAAAAAATTTGGGACATGCATCTATATGACCCCCTTACTGTCCATTTCACGTACACATGATGAGACACCCTTTTCTCTCTCAACAACCTTTCTTATGTATTCTTATGTCATGGTGTTATGCTGCCGAAATTGCACCACGTTTTCCAAGACAAAGTCCTTGTGTAGTGAATACCATGCCCATTACTCTATCACAGGTATTCACCTTTATGAACATTTACTTATTGATTATAGAGTTTCATTTATGAATTCCAAATTACTTTATCATGGAATAAATTATTATGTTTAATGATTCTGTGTTTTAGGATCCATGTGGCACACTTATGCATGATGTGAACGTTTAAGAAGGGTATGCCTAACTGGTGCCCTAATGCATTGGGTAATGTATAGTATCATGATATGTCATGTTAAATGTGTGTTGAATCATTATAATTTTAGTGCAATAAGGGGTTACTCGTGATTCAAGTGCAATGAGGGATTACTCAGGCTCCATGTGCAAGGAGCCTTGGCACATGATAATTCCATGTTAAGTGTTGTTGCCACATCTCCATGTTATGATTATCATGCCTTATCATGAATTTATGTTCATGTTTTTCTTATGATCTATTAATATTCATATTGTCTATCATGTATGGTTTTCCACATGTTATTCCATGTTTATTCCCTTACTATGCTTTATAGCTAACCCTTTTTTATGCATGTCCTCAGGTTATCCTATACAATACTTAGTACGAGGGAATGTAGTGGTCATATAAAGGAAGTCCCCAATAAGAAATTGTGTTCCATGTTTTAAGTTCTTATTTAATGTTCTTAAGCACTAAAGACAGTATAACTCTCTATCTTCAATGTTTTATAAAGTGATATTTTTATGTAATAAATACTGTTTACTTGTGTAATAAAGAGCAGGGTTGTCAAAATATTTTTTTTTCTTAACACTCTCTTATACGTGTCTCTCATAGAGGGTCATTACTCACATATAATAGTTTATTATACCCTCAGTGCATTTCATGAACCCAAGGCCTATTTGAGGTTGGACTCGTGAAGTCTTTATACCTCTCTCATCATTGTGGTATAGCTATGGTTAGGGGTCCTGAATGAGTGGTATCAAAGGTCCATGAATATGGATAGGATGGATTTTGGAGTCAGGAATATGTGAGGTTTCATGGGATGGGATGAAAACTGTGTCATCTATGTTTAGTTAGTGATGTAATCATCGTAGACTAGCTATGACATGGTTATTTAAAACCCCTTGTCATATTATGTAGAGAAGTTTATGATTATTGATCCCACTTAACGGGGTGATAATGGTTGTTGGGTAGAGTGCAATGAAAAGATCATCCGTCATTCTAATTTTATCTTGTGTTTGAAATGGGTAGACCTTGGGATTGGTTAAATCGAAAATTGGATAATAAATTGTTTAATTAATTAATATTTTGCATTCCATATTCTAGGTTTATGATATCTAATATTTTTTTCTTCCTTCATGTTATGTATCTAGTTTGACATCATCATGAGGTTTGTGCCGAGGATGTTTAGTAGGATGTTATAACAGATCACCATAGAGTTGAGGTTGAGAACTATAACCCGTGAAGGTGTACACTTTGAATGTTCTAGTGCCAATGTCTATACAAATTTGAGGGCTCCATTTTAGATTATATAATAGAAGACTAGTAAGATTAGGTTGAGATGGATTTCAGTTATATTTCTAATTGAAAGGAGCACTGGGTTTTATTGGTTGTGACGATGTAACATGAAGTTGTGATTTAGTGATGGTTCATGTAAATTGGGGGTTGTGAGGAGTCAGTAGTCTCATGAGATAATTTCTCGTAAATGTTTAGAGATGCATTTCATTATTCAACCATTAAGGTGGCCAGTCACTATAATCGTCTTACACTTCAGTAGGGGAGTTCCATCATGTGGGAGATTGGGATCCATTTCAAGAACCTTTTTTGATATTCTTTATACCTATATTGTGATAAGGAGTCCCAGAAAAGGAATTTTGAGGAGGTTTTTCATCCAGATATCTAGTGTCTTGTAAAGCCTTTTATGTTGAAGGCATATCTTGAGATGATGGAGTGGGAAGAGGTTATTGAAAGGATGAATGGATGAACTATATTGTTAATAGAGGGGAGTCATTAAGATTCCTCATGATTAAATGAAATGGTTTGGGGTCCCCAATTTTCTAGAAAGAAGATATTTCATTCAGTTCGGGATATTTCCTTGCCCTCGTTATCTCATTTCTCATGGAATAGGTTCTAATACATATTCAAAGGGATCAAATATATTTTTTTTCTTATGGAAGTTTGGATCATCATTGTTTAGAGTGGTCATCCTTTGTGAGAATTAAATGTTTTCTAGCTCTTAAACTTTAGGTTCCATTTTTGAGTTAGTTTTTGGAGAGGCAGTAGCATTAGGGTGGCCTAGTTTGGGATAAATAGAGAGTAGATAGGGGTTGTAAATTATAGCCTTGCTATTCTCTTCATCCTAATATATCAAATTTAATCCATGGAGGTTGACATTATTAGGGTCGTAGAGGATATGTATAATTTCTTACTCAGCTTCACACTTTATTGTTTCCCACTCCATGAGAGCCAGATGTCATTTGAGGTACAATTTTCTTCTTTTTTATGTGGGTTTATAATTTTTTTATATAGGTGAATTGAACTTCTAAATATCACCTACCCTCATCCATGTTTTTTCAAATGAGTTAGAGAGGATTTTAGTTATTTTGGTATTGACTGTGATAGTTAAAGGCTGAGCAAACCATTAAAAAGTATGTAGAGACTTGAAGATTGTGTTGGGGAAGCACCCCTCCAGGGGATATTTCCTATGTTTGTAGATACAATAATATATCATCATCCTTAGTGTGTATTTTTTTAATTCTATGTAGGATATCATGGATTTCATAAGGAGGTTGGTTGTTTACTATGATATTAATGTAAAGATATAGGTATTTTTTGATAGGCACGATCCTCAGAAGGGTATGAGGTCTATTTATTCATTATTTACATTAATTTTTAGATAATAATGAGCTCATCAGAGGTTCACCATTTAGTTCATCCCAGGGATGGGGAATACTACCCTGATTTCTTTCGAGAAGATGTTGTAGAATTTCCCCTTCAATGAGTGATCAAGTTTGGGATTGAGGTAAGATAATCTGTACCTCGTGTATTGTTATCTCCATGTAGGATGACACCTTTTGGGGTTTGGGAGTTGTGAGTATATATTCATCATCCACTGTAGTGTGGTTTGGTTTTCAAGAGTGTCTCACCATGGGGTGAATTAGTTTTTATTTTGAATAAAGTTGATAACAGTTTTCGACTTTATATTTATTATCATCTATTAGAAAAAGTGGAAATAAATAGCCTCTATAATATTCTATGGATTTATGATTAATTTTATTAGTTTAAGGGATCATGATGGTTATCCAAAAATCTATTAATAGTCATAATATAATCATATTTGGGTGATGGATGTGGATGTTTCATAGATAGCTTTCTGTTTTCTTCATGGGAATTATGAGTTTCATTTATGTCATTCATTGTGAATAATTATCTTGATGATTTCATGTGGTAGATTAAAATAGTATTTAGAGATTTCATGGATAGTATCTTGGTGGTTTCCATCATTAATTTTCTTCAATAATCCATGTATGAGGAGGAACATGCAGAGCCTCTTCATTACATTTTGGGATTTCATCATTATGAGAAGATATTTGGGATGTTGTCGAAGTATGAGTTTTGGAATCATAACGTCTGTTTCGTGGGGAATGTTATATCTCATCATGGAGGATAAGATTATATATTAAATATATAGGAGGTTGTGTTTTAGAAAACCCAATAGATAGTAGAATAAGTGTAGATTTTTCATGATACTGCATTCTATTTTTGGAGGTTCATAGTATTTTTATCATGGGTTGAGACTCCACTACCATCCTTGATCCAAAAGCATCAGGTTTTCGTGTTGAATTAGGAGTGTGAGGAATATTTTTTGTAACTAAATGAGAAGATTTTTAATGTTGTAGTCCTGTATTTTCTAGAAGAGGGTGTGAATTTTGAGGTTTTCTTCGATGCTTCACATCTTACCATGGCTTGTGTTATGATGTAGCAGAGATAAGTTGTTTCTTATTGGTTATTGATGTTACATATCGATGGGTGTTACAATGCCTCCCATTATCATCAGTTTATTATAGTGGGTTTTTCATTGAATATTCTGTTCCACTAACACTCCAACATGTGTTTTTTCTTTTTACTGACCATTATAGCCTAATGCATGTCTTCTTCAAGAATGAAGTGAACATGAAATAGCGTTGTTGGATGAGAGTTTTGTAGTATTATGACATTTATATTTCATATAAACTCGGAATGGTAAATGTTATAGATAATGTTCATATAAGGAAGACATGTAGGGATTCTATACATGAATCTTGATATTCCTTGTGAGTGATAAAATAACTCTCAGTGTTTAATTTTGACATGGGAGAGGTTTTAGGTAGCAGTTGTATTTTCCAATATACTATATAGTCATATTTATTTAGTAAGTGTAAGATTCATGAATACAATAGTAAAGGTCTAGAGAGACTCATTTGTTTTTTATGATTCCCCTGATGGTTGGTCTATGGATGGACAACATTGGGTATTGTTTTAGGGAAGGATTTTCATTCATTTTGTAATGCTTGAAATGGTTCCCATTAAGATCCATTGTTCATCTTTGGTGGTATATAATATTGTGACAAAGATGTACTGAGCATGGATAGGTCAGTCTTGGTTGTCAGGGTTTAATCTTAATATTGTAGAGTTTTTTATCAATGTTTGGACTTACAGAAAGTGATGGTTATGCACCGTGTTCCAGGTGGTTTTCCCAAGTAGTTATATATTCTCCAGTGGAAGTGTGAGGAAAAATGGAAGGAATTCATTATCAGTTTCCCTCCAGGTCAGGGATTTTATGATGATATAAGTTTGACCGTCGATCCTTTGATGAAATCATCCTACTCTATAGCAATCAGGGAATTTATATTAGTGAAGGTTTTGTTCTGGTAGTATGTAGTGGAGGTCGTGAGACACCAGAAAATACCAATGATGATAATATCATATCTAGATGATCATTTTACCTCCATGGTGAAGTGAGGTCTCTAATATTTTTTTGGTTCATAGTTATTACATAACACTAATTTTCATCTGCAGATGGATGGCCAGGTAGATCAAACAATCCAAACTATTAAAGAAATGATTTGCTCTTGTGTAATGGATTTTGGACGATCATGCATGAGTCACCTTCACTTGGTTGATATTTCTTACAATAATAGGTTCCAATCCACCATTAGCATATAATCATTTGAATATTTGTACATCTATCCTTTCAATTATATGTTTTACTAGATAGGGGTCATGGAGGATTCAATTCTTGGGCTAGAATGGGTAATATGTATAACATAGATGGTTTATATAATTAATTATAGGATGAGGTTAGTTCATGATAATATTAATTTTTTTTCATTTCAATGGTAAATTAATGTTTTATCAGTGACGATGTCTAGCGCACGGGCAGGGTGTGATCGAAGCCGCGCAGCTTTGCTCGGGTCACTATGTGGCATGTCTAATGTTCATGTCAAAAGAATAATATGGAATGAATAACAAAATTAGGATAATGTAAAATAATAAAAATAAAATGAAGATCAATGAATTATTTTAATCAAACTAAAATGATAAATTTTATTACTGTTATTATTATTATTATTAACCTCTTATTATTGTCTTTATGATTGTCTAGGTGGATAATTTTATTAGGAATGTTATTATTATTTTATTGTTATTATTAATTTATTTTCTATTTTTTATTATTTATACTCTTTTATTTGATTTTTTTGTGTTAGGGGTGGCCTCTTCCCCCTCCATCGCACTCGAACCCTCTCCCCTAACCCCTTCCCATCACGACCACCATCGGCGTCCTCCTCTCTCTGTCGCGACTACCACCAGCCTCCTCTTATCCTTACCCTGACCACCATAATCCTCCTCCCCTATATATCTCGTCCGTCGATGTCCCCCTCCTCTCCCCATCACGACCGCCACCAGCTTCCCCCTATCTTCCAATCACCATAGGAATCCACCATCCCTTTATTAGAACCGCAAACTGTCGACCCTCTTCTGGTGACCGTGACCCCGCCCATCCAGTAAACCATTCTTTATATTTTTAGGATTTTGATTCTCTAATATGGTGTCATTTTTAGGGTTTAATATTATATTATTGGATCTGATATCATTGATTAAGGGTTGATGTAGTTTTTTTTGTATTAATTTTACCTCATTAGGGTTGTTGGTCCTGTCAATGATTGCTCTAGATTTGGTTGACAAAGTCATTGATTTTTTCATCTTATCCGTAATATATTTTTATTTTTTAAATTAAATTCAATTTTAATGTAGGTATTTCGGTGTTTATAACTCCCTGGAATTTAATCGGTATGGAGTTGGTTGGTTTTGGGTGTTGTGCATCGATTTGGTTAGCCGCCGCCAACGGAGTTAAGTATTTAGACCTGGTTTTTGGGTTTGCCTATTTTATATGGTTTTCATAGGGTGTTTTATAGTGCTAGTACTTAATTTTGTAGTATGTTCTTCCATGATCATCATGGAGCAGGGTTCTATGTTTTTTTTGACCCCTAGGGTGACTTTGAGGTATGTATAGATGGTTATCTGAATTTTATTTTCTATTATTATTATTTACCTGTTTTGTCTAGTTTATTTCAATTTAAATTTCTCTTATTTTCGGGGCTAAATAATTCCCAACTGTGTTTTTTGATGCCTGGCACTAGTTTCCTGTCCATAGGGATCGGGAATGCCCTTCGGACCATGCCACGCACCGGCTCGGGTGTCCAGTTCAGGATCGACCTGGTTTGGTTTGTCACAAAATGGTTTCATATGGGGTATAGCCCCTGTCCTTTTGGGATGTATAATAGTTTGGAGTTAGGGTTGTCATAATTAATGTTGTTAAATGCAGGTAGGTTCTTGATCACCACCTATTTTGAATGAAACATGGATTTCCAGGGTGGTCTTGTATGGTCTTTCCTTGAAATCTGTGCTTGTCTCTCAATTGATTTGGAGGTCCTTAATCTTGTTTTGGTGTTTCTAGTAATTTTTGATATTATATGGTAATTTATAAGGGTGAATGGTTGGTGTGCATGGCCTAGAAATCCATGTGTAGACCATGAAATTTACTCCGATGAATTCCTAGGTGCAGACCAAGTTGGTGCACTGTCTTCCAAACCACGTGACCATACCATGTGAAGTAGTTGTTTATATGAGAATTTCGAATCATGATTAATTGAATGAATTGGTTACTTTGGAATATTCTTTGTGTGAGTTTAATCTTGTTTTGGGGAGTTTTTACAATGATTTAAAACAGATGATTGGTCTATTGAAATGAAACATCCAAAATTAAAATCATGGATTTTGTGAAAAAGAAATGAGTTATTTTTGAAAATGGATGTTCTTTTGGGAACAATTTTTGGATTTTAAAAGATTTTGTAAAGTGTAAACTGGAATGGGATTTGAAATTTTTTTTTATTTTTGGAAATTTTTGTGACATTTGAAATTTACATTTTTATTTGGAAATGAGAATATTATTTTGAGGTGTTTTTAGTTTGAAAAAAATCCCTCTTTCTTGAACGATGTTCTAGGTTTTTTTTGTCAATATGTAGGTTTAAAGAAATATTTATTGGTATCTCTTGAGATGTGTTTCATGAAGTCTTTAGGGTAATTCCCTTTATGTGTTTGGTGTTTTCTTGTGGTATGTTGTTTGCAAAGGACCAGTTTGGTTGGGTCATTGGTTATCCCTTGTTGGATAGTGTGCACCAAAAAATGAATCGAAGCTTGTCTGATTTCTGTCCACAGTTGACTCACTTCTAGTAGACCCTCTAGTTCTTCAACGTAAGGACTCATTTCTTAGGGTTTTAAAATTAAATCCAGATCTTACATTTTATTGTAGATCAAGACCTCTCATAGCGCGAGATCAGATGAGAGATTATTTGAGAAGCTTTGCGCTCTTTGATTTTCTTGAGTCATCAGAATATGACGTTTTACATCGTTGTTTCTGAGATTCTTGACAGGAAGCAGAGAAGGAAATTCTAGCGAGGAATGATGGAAGCAGATTCGAGTTCTCCTTGCTGATTGATGATTTAAAGGGCCTTTGGATATTTTATCGGTTTCTAATGGAAAGAGGTCATTTTGGCCACCAGTATGGAATGTTTGGTCATAAATTTTTTTATGGCCTCTTGAAGAGTTCTTCCCTACTTGGGACTCAGTGTAAATTCTATTTCCTTCCAAGGCATCATAGGTTGAAACACTCATGCTTGGTGGTGTCCTGCAGTGTTGTGTTCTTTTTTTAATGCAAAGGTGGATGTTGTGTAACCTATCGAGATACTCCTGCATAACATCATTTCACGGAATTCTAAACTTCTTTATTATTTATGGAGATATCTCTTCCTCTGTTGTTTCTTTCTCAGGGTAAAAAGGGGTGGTGTGTGTGAATCTTCAAAATCCATGTCACGGGGAAGTGACATGTTCGGTCAAGTGGGTTCTGGGGAGTGTTATGTTCTTCAGGCGCAATATAAAACAATTTTTGGTGGATTGTGGCACAAAAAAGAGTAATTTTGATCGGGGTTTTTAACACCTGATTATAAGAGGGGAGATGCTTCAATCAATAGGGCACTTACCATTGGTCTAGGAGTGAATCTGACGCGTAGTTAGGAAACCCCAAGGGTGTATGGGATTTCCGCCCATATTTTGTTTTCATTAAGAGAGGGGAGGGTGGAAAAGGCCTCTTAGTTGTAACCCACTTGTTATAATAATTTTCTAATTTTTGAGTGATCTCAAAGAGGCCTCATTCCATATGAAATCTATATGGGTGAAATAGTTCCTCCTTGGTCATAAGGATTTGTAATTATTCCATTTCCATTGAATCCACGGTGGTTGTATCTCACTAGTGGTGAGTATCCATTTAATGGTCCTTGTAATGCCAGTATTGTACATTGATCCTCATTTCAAGTCAGACTCATTAAAGGATTTTAATTATCATGGGAGTGGTGAACTATGTCGTGTCTTGAGTTTGTCTTGAAGTTTCATTAGTCAGCTTTTTTTCAGTGGGAGATTGGTTTATGCGGGAAACTCCCATGTTATCCCATGTCTGGTTACCCATGTAGGTCCATTCTAGTTGGATAAACTGGTCATTCCTTATGGTGGGGAGACCCACCATTGGTCTCATCAAGTTTCCATCGAATTAAATCAGGTTTATATTGTTTGAAATGTTGGGGAGTCCATTTGGTCCTCCCCGTGTCAGTTATCCGGTTGCGTTTCTGGTGTTTCTGTGGTAGTGGATAGTATCATTCAGAGCTATCTAATTTCAATTCCATTTATGAGTAAGCTTTGGTGTAGGAGTTCTCCTAACGACATTTTTGTAATAATGTTATTGAGGTATTCATCATGAAATGTGGTTGGATATTTTTTTTCATTTTAGTTTACTTGATTGATTTTCATTTGATATTTATTAGGGTGTTCAGGCCCAAGATATTGAATTGTTCATTGTGAGAGTTCCTCCACTTTGATCAACCTAATAGAGGTGTTTAGACTTTTCGGATCGTGTGACACTTAGTGAGAATTTCATTTTGTGTCTCAGAGTTCACTTGGTAGGTTCTTTTTTTTATTGGTTGTGTACTTTCCTAAATCAAATTTGTTGTTTGTCAGGATTTTCCTTATTCTAAGAAGGAGTATTTGTTCTTGTTTTCTAAATGACCATGTTGTGGATTTCAAAGGGAGTAAATCGTTATGTTGGGGATAGTTGTCTCACCTGGACATTTGAACTAGTTTCATTTAAATATTTTATCATGTTTTGAAATTTTCTGTCGAGGTGTGGGTCGTTCCCAATTTAAGTTTTTTTGATTCCATGGTAAATGAATGTTTGAGACTTAATGACATACATCGCACAGGCCGGGTGTGATCGAAGCCACACAGCTTTGCTTGGGTCACCATGCAGAATGTTCGATGATCAAGACAAATAAATAAAATGAAATGAATAATAAAATGAGGGTAAAGTAAAATAAGAAAAATAAAATAAATGATAATGAATTATTTTAATAAAAATAAAATGGTAATTTTTTTTACTATTATTAATATTATTATTGACCTCTTATTATTATTTTAATTATTATCTTGGTTGATAATTTAATTAAGAATATTATTATTATCTTATTATAATTATTAAATTTTTTATTTTTTATTTTTCAAATTATATAGTTTTATTTGTTTTGTTTTGGGTTAAGGTTGGCCTCCCCCCCTCCATCATTCTCCAACCCTATCCCCTAACCCCATCACATCGCTACCACAGCCGACCTCCTCATCTCCCTATCGTGACCACCGCTATCCTCTTCTTCTTCCTGTCATGACTACCACTGGCCTCCTCCTCTCCATGTTGCGACCGTCGTCGGCCTAATCCTCTCCCTTTCTCGACCACCGAAAGTGTCCCCCACTCTTCCCATCACCACCACAAACCTCCATCCCTCTGTATGAACTGCAAACAATTGTCCCTCTTCTAGAGACAGTGACCCTTCCCCTCTAGGAAACCATTATTTCTCTTTTTAGGGTTTTGATTCTCCATTATGGTGTTGTTTTTAGGGTTAAATCATATTTTATTAGATCAGATATCCTTGATTATTGGTTGATCTAGTTTTTTGGATAATGTTTACATGTTAGGGTTTTTTGGTCTTGTTCACGATCATTCTGTCTATGGTTGTCAAAGGCATTAAGTTTTTCCACTTTTCGGTAAGATCTTTTAATTTTTTCACTTCAATTCAATTTTAATTTGGGGTTTTCAGCGTTTATGACTCCATGGTATTTAATATATATCTATTTTGTTGATTTCGGGTGGTTGAACTTTGATTTGGTTCTCTTCTATCAACTGAGGTGAGTTTTAGACCTTCTTTTTTATTTTTCCCATGTTATATGGTGTTATTTGGGTGTTTTAGAGTGCTAGTATTTACCTGTGTCATATGTTGATTCATGCTCATCAATTTCAAGTCTCCATGTCAAAGTTGATTCTCCTGAGTATGCATAAGAATGTATTTAAATAAATATATAAGTTCCCTCATTACACTTATATTCATGAATGGCAGTGTTTTTACATATATGGGGCTAAGTGTGCATATGTATATATATAAAAGTGATTGTGTAGGTGATTGGAGATATACATATGCATATATACGTATATGTAAGGATCCCCTTTCATATTTCCATGGCCATGTGGGTGTGTTCATAGGGTCTAGGTGTCCTTGAATATATGTGAAAGTGTGTATGCTTTGTGGGGGGGGGGAAGTAAACTTGAGTTAGAATATTCCAAGAGATGAAGTGGACAGTTTGATTCCACCAAGAGGTAGATTCTCAATGCCTAATTCTTTAACATGAAATCGAGTATTTATTGATTGTTTTAAAAATATTTTTTCCATTTATATATGAAATTCATATACTATATACATATACATAATTGGTTATATACATTGAAAAATGGCCTTTCACTTTGTTGTTATATTTTCTTTTAAAGATTTAAAATGAATAGTTTGAATTATTTAAGGTATATAGATTTATTTTAAACGTGTTGTTCTATGGTTTTTCAATTTCTCCCATAAATGGTTTTGAACATTCTTTTTTTCTCTTCTAAAGGTATCATGACGTATGTGTGTGGTGAAAATGTGTTTTTGAATGTTTTTAAGATGCATATGGTGTGAAAGTGGTTTTTCCTAAGGGAAATATGATGTTTTCAAGAGATTAACATTATTGTGGTTTATAAGTTATTCAAGTGGCTTACCAAATTAAGAAGTCAATGTGTGACATGTATGAATGTGTATTTGGTGTGCATGTGAGAAATAAATTATTAATTTATCGCATGGAAAACCCGGGTCATCTAGTTGGGTGGACTAGTTATACTTTACTAGTGATTTGAAGTGGTTCTTCCATGTCCCGCTTAGCATGTATGAAGATACAACACCAACTAAACATATATGATGATTTAGGGTCCACTAGGTTATGGTTATGTTCCCCGATATTGTCTCGTTCACAAGAAGGGATATTCACTATGGTTAATCTTACATCGAGACGCGAGGTTCTAGGTACCCATGATCTAGATAAACCTTATTGCATTTCAACAAGTTTCTCATTTATGACTTGGTCCTTGTGGAGATATTTTATATTCAGTTGTTTCATGCATGATCCCTCTTTTTTGAAAACCATACGTGAATTCAAACTATTTTCCTTTCATTTTAAAGTGTCAATGTAAGCATAAAATATAAATGGAATATATTGGAAGCGAATTATTTTCCTTAAATTTGAAACTTGTTAATTCAATTTGACAAGAATGAATAAAATTACTTCATTATTTATTATTTTTAAACTATCATAATTTGAGTTTCTTTTTATAGGTATGGGAATAGGGTGTTGTTATTCCTTCACTCTCATTCTGAGAATCTTGGTTCTCACTTCTACTTTACATTTTAGTTTATGGTTATAGTCTGGGATTTCTCTTAGAGAGTGCGGGGTTCTATGTTTCTTGGTGAAATATGGGTTCACTTGGAGGTATGTCTACCTGGTTATATTTATATTAATTTCATCAGTAACTGTTTACCTATTTTTTCTTGTTTATTTCTATTTTCTGTATTTTATTTTATGTGCTAAATCGTTCCCAACTCCATTTTATGTTGGCTGAAACTAGTTTCCAGTGTGTGGGGATCGGTAATTCCCTGCAATCCATGTCATGGACTGGCTCGGGTGACTTTATTAGGGTCGACCTGGGTTAGTTCATGACATGACTTCTGTTGGAACCGTGGAATATCAGATAGCACTTACCCAATATATGACCGGGATACCTTATTTTTTCATATTTCACATCCTTTTTGTTATCTTCATGATTAATATCATGAAATTGATTTGGAAAGATTGATAATGATGATGATTCACCCATTGAAGAGTGGAATTTGCATATCTAGGACTATTAAGAGAAAGTTTTTTGGGTGTTATGTTCACTTGGTTTATGAATTATAGTGTAATTATGGGGAAAAAAGGTGTACCTAGGTACGTGCGTTACAAATGTTCTCTAAGTACCTAGAGTTTCTTTTTTTCTAGCTCTTCACATGTAACATTCATACCTTATTGATGTTCACCCTTTTGGTTTATAAGGAGAATTTCTCTTTTTTCTCATTGTGGATTTACTCACATCAGAGAGGTATCTCCCCCAGGAGACTGTATAGAAGCTGGTTTTTGTTTTCATGTGGATATATACTATTTTCCTCTAATTGAGGTGGTTAAGCTCCTATGATGATGAGATCTTTGATACGTATCTCATAGGGTGGTTATTTGGACAACCCATTTTTATTTTCTCTCTTGTATGGGTTTAGATTCTCGAGGATTATAATTTTTTGATAGGAATATAATGTAATGACCTATATCCATGTGGACTTCCCTTTTCATGTTTTGAAGACTCATGGTTATCATATGAGGATTGGAATTGGTCTGGTGGGGTTTGGATGAAAATGGTTGGAAGAAGTAAGAATTCACATCGTGTAAAGTATCATGATGTGAAATAGTGGTTCCCGATGTGTGTGTGGCCGGTTCATGATGTTCAAATTTTTAGTTTAAATTATAAAAGTGATTCATTATTCAATGTAAATATAACACTGAGGAATAAATGATTTAAAAGGGTATTATATGTTGGGTAAATCCCATGTGGAGTGCTTCTTTAAGGGTGTGCACCCGTTCAAGTTTTTCATAAACCCTCATCATACAGTGTGTCCCTCACTCATTCTAAGATACCAGTAACTCGCAATGTTGTAATTTTGATATCTCTTCCTAAGAAATCTTTTAATTGAATTACCCCTTCGATCTATGGTGATCCAAGGCGTGTTCTACCAAAATTACTTTCCATTTCTCCTTATTTTGGTCTCATTACTTTATATTAATATTTCCACAAAATATATTATGATATCTCATGTTTATGATGGGGTTTTCCTGGTTCTTTTTATCTAATTTTGAGGTGTGTAATCCTTTTATATATGCATTTCATACAAGATAAGTGATCAGAGATCAATGATGTGGTCTATTCTTATGCAAAAAACATTGAGAACTATTGAGGTAAGGGATTCATGGATTATATATTTAATTATGTCAAATTTTAAATTTATCATACATTAAACCTTTGTATGGAAATTAATTTCACCTAATAATTGTTGAACCATATTATTTAATTGGTCAGCTATCCCATGTTGATGATGTTATTTCATTTTACTATGATAGAATATTTTGTATATTTATTCTAGATAGTTTGATATTAATTATGACTGATTTTTTAGAATTATTTTATACATAGAGTATCATTTTGGAATTGATAAATAATGTATAGATAGAGTTAATTTATAATTAATTATATTGAGTAAATGAAGAAGTGGAATGTTTGTAATCTGGGGGTTAATGTAATGTTATGGTAATCAAATTGATGAAATTCACATGAGTAATTGAAATTGTTCTTCCATATTATTCAATAAATGTATAGATAATGTGAAGAATATTTATACATGACGATAAAACATGAAATGTAATTATAATAGGGAATGATACTTCTCTAGTTTGTGGATGCAATAAATTATTGCTAATATTTTTTTTCCTTTGATGATTTGTAATAACATGAAGATTTAATTTTCCTATAATTGGAAGATATAAATATTGAATTGATTAATTATATATATAATATGAAGTGTTTGTGTGATAAAGATAATTTCCTGCAACTATAGTTTCATTTTTTCTTGATTATATTGAGTGCCTTGTTTTTTAGTCATCAGATATTGTTTTCATGAGAATGTTGAATGCCTTTTTTAAGGGGCCAGTTTCCCTATTGTTTTCTTGACTAATCCTACTTCATTTTTGATGTGTTTTAAATATGATCCTTTAAAGTTGATCAAGAAAAGGATGATCTTATGATGGAAAAAATTGGTAGGGGAGTCCCGTTTGTGATTTTATCTTGGTATAGAAGAGGATGGGATAGTGGATGTTATATATGTGGGCATGGAGGCCCGAATGATGTGGTAGTAGTTTATTCCTTTGATAGTGATCTGAATCCGTATATGCATGTTTGTGTCCATGAAAAAACTAGAGGTTATGGAATAGGTTGCAACTGGGCTTACCCATTAATGATATGTTGAGATATGTTATGCTCGATTATGAATTTGTTTAATGGATGAGTGTCAGGATGATTGTTTTTATGAAATCCTTTCCCCACAGCTTGAGGAAGTTGGAAGTGATTTGTTTCATGTTTCCTCATGCTGGTAGACTTGGATGGGTTTTCTATAGTTAGAGTTTTTTTGGAATAACTCGAATAATTGTTTGATAATATTTAACTCATGGGGTTGGTTGATGATGAAATGAAAATTCCTAAATGATGTTAATAATGATAAACCAAGAACATGGTATGGTTTGTACCGTGTGGTCATGGAATTTACTCAGATGATTATTATAATGTAATGTGGAATAATTTTAATGGTTAATTAATGGATATTAAATTAGTCTAAAAATAGTAAAATGATTAAAATAATGTATTTATTTAATTTCTCTCATTTACATGCTTGTGTGATTATGGGATTTGTAGTCTTAGCTGTGGTAGTAAAGAGTCTTAGTAATGTTATCTACAATTGAATATTATACTAGGTTATACCCTTAGTGTGTTTGTGACCTATATTCTATCATGTATATTATTTGATTTCCTACATTTACTATGCATTTCGGTTAAGGAAACTGACACCCAGTAGACTCTAGGAGGGTGTTTTCTCTAACATTCTAGTGGGAGGATTGATGGACGGCAACCCCCTATAGCCCCGCTCTCTTCTCTTGGTATTTACATACAATGTTATACACAATAGTGAGTTTCCCCAAATATTTGTTAATAGGAATGCGATGGATTTTTTTTATTCCACACACATGTTTCACCAGATATAGTATTCAAAGGAGTATTTTATGTACGTTATCTATAGTTTTTGATGACTTGAAGTACTTACACGGTGTATAGGATATAATGGCTTGAGGTATAATACCTGATGATTAATATACATCATAACAACTATGGTTTTCCCCCAAAACTACATGGTTACTATATATGGATATGTGAAAGGGATGGTGTGGTTATGTGATGCCTAATGTGCATGTTGTAATTCCTTTCCCTTGTGTTTTTGGGACATCTTACTTTTTAAGAGAGATGGATAAGGATCTGTGACATTGGGGTAGAGGGACATATAGTGGGGAAGAGGGATAAGGGTACCCTTTATGATTCATTATATAATTATTTTTTCTCTTATATGAGATACATGGGGAGTGTTATTCATGGTGAGGCTGGTAACTTAGTATACCTCTTTAGTTTATGAGATACTTTCAATATTGTTCTCTATTATTTTTCATTTTTCCATTATTTTTTGCATGATAGGATTCATGGAGGAGCCTATTAAATATACTATTATTCTCACCATAGGTATATATAAACTGATTTTTAGGTCATCTGGATCATTTGGAGATTGGGTTTTATATTACTAGCTCATGTCCAAGTATGAGTAATTTGGGCTTTATGGTCACATTCATATTTACCTTTTCGGTACATATAGTTTCCCATTTAGTTTCTAGAATTATATTACATTTCTTGTTGCACTAGGGTTTACATTACATATATATATCTAATTTTTTTTTGTATTTTTATTATCTCTATATTATGGATTTTTCTTTTAGAGAGTAATGTCTCCCATATTATTTTTTATTAGACCCTATATTCTAATCACCAACCTGAGGCCTAGTAGTGTCAGAACTCAGGATATATCTATCTCTATCACCTCATTGTGGTACCATTTTTGGGAGGGGTGTGAAAATTTATGTATTCCATCATGGGATTATGTGTTTATGAATGATCATAATTTAAATGGTCTTAAACACCCCATTTAAATTAAATTGGATGGTATACAACATTATTGGTGATACTTTTTGAATATAATAAATAGAATACAACTCATTTGTTTTTTGTATCAAAAGGTTATTTAAGAAATATTGAATTTATAGTTTTTCTTTTTAGAATTAAGAGTAAAGTTATTTCCAATCATTAATTTATATGTTATCTCTGATTATGTGGTAATTATTGGTCAACAACATTTTTGAACATTATAGGAACTATGTTAATATATTTTTAGAAAAATGGAAGCCCACATTCCAGGTGATAACCCATCATATACAGAAACAAAAATAAATGAAATTTAAAGATTAATTCCTACCAATGGGATACATGATGTGATGGTTATTATTTCATTGTTTTAGTTAAACAATTTGACAAATAAATATTAATGATGAACCATTCATTTTACTTTTGAGTTTTAGATATTAATGAACTAAACTAAAAAACATGTGCTAATAATAATGGTTTTTGAAAATAGTTAGAGATAGAAGGAAAGAAATATAACTCTTTTATGAATATTATGATCTGTGAAAAGTGAATTTTATTTCAACAGGTATAAAATGTTTCTTTTTTGGTGTATTAATTTGTTGGAGTAAATGATGAATTGGTAAATTATAAATGAAAAAAAGATATAATTGTAATTATTAAATAGATATGTATCAAGTATGTATGCTTCCTTATATTAATAGATATAAAAAAGAATTCCTCAATATTAGTTAAAGGATTTTTAATATAAAAATTATCTTATTTCCTTTATACTTGAGGAGTCAACGTGTCTATTAAATAATCACAAATTTATACTTTTGAGTTCTTTAACATTCCTTTGATTACTCTATTTCTTATGATCATTAAAATCTACCATTATCTATAATTATTTACACATTTATTCAATTTATATATAGGAAATTATCACCAATGGTTTTATATGTTCGAACCTAATTATTTCTTATTTCCTATGACATTTGTGCTTACCATTCTCTCTTATTAAGAAGATGTTTTATTAACCCTTATTATGATGTGTGTTTTCAACAAAGTATTTTTTAAATATTAAACCCTTGATTTATTACTGTATGAGAAAACTGAGACAATGAAATTTATTTCATATTTTCATCATTGAACACCTTGAAATCCTAAAATAGGAACATCTTTTTAATGACCCAAACATTCATGAAAAAAGTCATTTTACTTTATTTATTTTTATATCTTATAGATATATAAAAAAACATGCACCCTTTTTTATTATTGGGTTTAATTTACCATTGCGTATCATTAATGTTGATAATATAGTCCTGAACAGTGATCACATGACTAGTACATATATAAGGTTTTAACAAATCCTTTCAAAATTGACAAAGGAGGTGATGGACTCATCCAGAAGACTCGGGCTATACAAAGCTCATTTTTCAGATCTTGGGAGGGAGGAAGAATCATTGATCATTTCTCATACCAAGCCTAATCTGAGATTCAGCATGTTAAGCTTGAACGGAATCACCTCTGGGAGAAGAGGAAGTTAATAGAGATTATGACCCGAGCGATATTATTTGAGCTACCCCAAGAGTCGATCACAATTTCACAGCTTACCCTTAAGTATTATGTGGGTTTTATAAGGGGTTATGTGATAAGGTATCATATACTTTTTGTGTAGTCTCTTTTAAAAATAAAAGACTTATTCCATCAATTGTTTTTTGATAAAAATTTTTCTTAAAAATATAATGAATTAGATAAATTTATTTTTTAGGTAAAATTGTAATTTTTAGAAATTTATAAATTATTATATTGAGTTAATAGTTTTATTATTAATTTTACTATAATAGTGTTATAATAACACTCCCTTATATTATATGGGATTATTATATTTATTTTTTTTACTCTATAAATGATTAATTATTCTCATTGATACGAAATATAATTTTATTTGACAAAACTAAAATTTTATTTTTAATAAAACAATTTATTTTTTTGAAATAATGAATTTTTAGAATAAATAAAAATTTAATAAAAATTTATTATTATATACATTTTATTAAATATAAATGATCATATAATTTTTATGAAGTTAAATGTAACTTTTATTAAGGTTTGGAGACTGTTTTTTTTTCAAAAACCGATCAATTTTCAATAAATGATGCTTTTTATTTTAAAAGATAAAATTCACATACATAAAAAATTATTTATATAAAATGAATATTTTTTTTGAATTATGATGTCAAAATTATCCAATGGTTAATTTTATTACTTTTCTATGATATTTGATTTTTTGTGTAAAAATAAATGTCGTATAAATATATAAAATGTTTTATGACATCATAATGACCCAATAGTTATGTAATAAAATAATATAAAAAATGATATTATGCCTATATATTTTTGACATTTAAAATAATGTAATTTTATAAATGTTTTATTTGTTTTAAAATACCATAGTGGACCCTCGATGACTTATAAAATATTTTTACATTTAAAAATGATTTCCTTAATAGTGTGACTCAACTCCACATAACAAAGTCTAATATTTGAATATGATCTACATTTGAAATTATAAAATATTTTATACCACTCCCCTTTGAATGAAACCATGGTATGGTTTGTGGTTTTTTTAGTTTAATGTGTAGTGTCTAAAAACTAAATAATAAAGAATTCCCTCTAAATATAAACCCACTCAACCTCTAATTCGTCTTCACTAAAACCATTTAGATCTCAACCAACATGTTCCCCATACTCCCTAGAGTCTTCCAAAAGTTCCCCAAATCACCAAATAAGCCTCTCCCAATCCCTTGGGATCACACTTCCAGGTAAGGGATCCTCACTTTAATCTCCAACATTCAATCTCAAGAATTTTATTTGAAAATAGTTCTTGTAATTTAGAATGGTTATATTATTATTATTTTTTAATCATTATATTACTATCCATTTGAGGTTATTTAAATTATGTATTATTTATCCTCCGATATTTTTACCCTTTCCTAATCAATTACTATGCCAAACATTCGTAAGGGATTTCACTATTCTCATTTCCATTCAATCTACTATTTCACATTATGCTTCTTATGTTCCATTTTTAATATGATGGGTTATAATGTCACAAGACACCCATATAGTCCATGTCATTTATATATGATGTTATCATCCATTCACTCTAATAAACCCCATGTTTTCCTTTAATCGCAGCTGTTACTATGCCAATATTCTATAAGGGATCTTTCAACCTCCTCTTTTATCAAGCATTATTTTCATGTTATGTATTTGAATTTATTTTATTCCGAGGCAGGGAAATGTTATTAAATATCCTACATACTTACCATTTTATTTATAAATTATTATATCCCATTTAACTCTCATTTATACCTCTTATGAACCCTTATGTATACTCGTTACCATGTCGAATGTTCATAAGGGATTCCTTTCTTTTTCATTTTTATCCCTGATTATTCATGTTTTTATGCCTTTTATTTTCAATTAAAATATTTTTGTGTTAATTATACCCTCCCCAATACTTTACTCCTTATTCTTTTAATGATTATATACAACTTTCTCTCCCATTATTTCTTTTTATGTTCACCCATTACCATGCTGAAATTTCGTAAGGGATTTCTCTCTTCGTATTTCCATTCACGTATTTATCCCATATTATGCATATAAATTCCATTTGATATGTTGGGATATTATGTTCTATGATACCCTTTCATTCCATTTCATTAAAAAATGATGATATACCCCTTTATCTCTCATCAACCCAACATATGAATTTTCTTAAGACAAAGATATGATGCAGAAATTGCACAACGATTTTCCAAGATAAAATCATCGTGTAGTGAATATCATACACATTTTTCCATCAAGGGTATTAACCATTATGCATATATACTTATTTAATGGTACTTATATGTATTTATTCCACATTTCTTAATTGTTTAATAACATATTATATGGAATTATTACATGTTATATGATCCATGTGGAACACTTATAAATGAAATGAAATGTTTATGATGGGTGTGCCCTGATAGCACTATAATGCATTGGGTAATGTTTAGTATCATGATAATCCATTTAAAATGAGGTTTTAATAATGTTAATTCATTTGAAATGATGTTTTAATCTTTCTAATTCATATAAAATGTGTGTTTACTCATGCTAATCTATGTGCACTGAGAGTTGGATCAAGCTAATATCATGTTATATGGTGTTGCCACATTTCCATGTTATGATATTCATGGTATATCATGCCTTTATGTTCATGTTTAACTTGTGATCCATTGATATTACTATTGCCTAAAATGTACTATTTTCTTCATGTTATTCTATGTTTAATCCCTTACTGGGCTTTATAGGTCACCCATTTTTATGTATGTCCTCAAGTTATCCCATGAAATTCTAACTATGAAGGAATGTTGTGGGTATTTAAAAGATGTTTTCGATAATGATTTTTTATTTTTTATGTCTTAAATTCTCATTTAATATTCCTAACTTCACAATACACTAGTCCTCTTGATCCTTGTAGTTTTCTTAAGTGAAATTTTCTTTAATAAATCTTGGTTAAATATGTAATATAGAGCAGGGGTGTTATAGTTGGTATCAATGGATATGTTTAGTTATTTTGGGATTCGCATTATAAAACCCTAGTGAAATCCTTAGGGACAATACTAAGTATAAGAAAAGCATCCCTAAATTTTAGTGAGTAGAGAGTAAGTGGTTTATCATGAAAATATATCCTTTTTTAGATGTGAACTTTTAGAGGTAGCTCTGGAATAGATGTATCTAGGGGTAAAACCAAAAAACACCGCTTTAAGCTAGACTTGAATGGGAACATGTGAACGACAATGAGCCTTTCTACACTCTTGGTTCGACACTCCTAGGGTATATGCTTCATTAAATTCATAAGATTATTATGAACCATTATTAATGGAATAAAAAAAACATTAAAATAAAAATTAGCAAATAGATCATTGATAACATAGATTGAAACCTATAAATTTATAAGTTAAGGAGATAAATTTAATTTATATGTTATCCCTTTAATATCATTGTATTTCCCTTTATGTTTTAAAATGTTCAAGATACTCATCACTAATTTTCCCATTATTCTATCCAATGTCCGGTAATATGTCGAATATAGATAACAACCGATGTGAAGGGAAACATGATGAATTTCCCAATGAGATTCCCAATCAAATGGGAGATCAAGTAGAAAATGTCATTATTATGCCAAACCAGCTATCAAAAATCACGATTTAAAATTGCCACATTACTGAATTACCAAGGAAAACAAGGAAGAGGATGTTGAAATCTCCAAAAAGTCCATCTATTAACGTAGGTATGGGGAAGAAGACCAAATTTCCTTGATGCATCAAGTGTTGAAAGAGGAACCAAGTTAAATGTCATAAGGGGACTATGAGATGTTTTAAGTGTTGAAATGACGGGCACAAAGAATCCAATTGACATGAAAGAATGGATAATGTGATGGATGGAAACAAAGATCCATATAAGGCATCTTATACTGTTTTATGTCATAGATGTGGAGAAATCAAGAATTATCCAAGAGAATTCCCTATTTTAAAGGCAGAGAAGCATGATGAGCATCAACAATCTTCAAGATAAGGTAGAAAAAAATTTCTTATTATATTATGTATAACGATGAATGAATTAAATGTAACCACTAACTCAAAGTTGCGTATGTCATAATGAAATTAAAGTCATGTCCTATTATATTATCTTTTAGGTTTTCTAATAACATTGAGTCCCCATTAGAAATGATATTATATTATTAGGTGAAAACTTCTATAACTGTTATATCATATGTTGAAGTGTTTGAGAATGTTATTTTGGAAAATTTTATAAGTCTTTTTTGATGGAATTTGAGGAAAAATGAAAGATTCATCGCTTATGCCTCAAGGTTGTTGAAAACTCATTAGAAAAACTATCCCACTAATGATATATAGTGTGAGGTAGTGATCTTTGCTTTAAAAATAAGATGACAACACAGATTTGGGTAGAAGTGTAAATATATACAGATTAAGAAATCCTCACGAACATATTCACACAAAAATATTTGAATACGCGCCAATGAATATTTTTAGTGATGATCAAAGACTATGGATGCTCAATCCATTACCACCCTGGGAAAGTGAACAAGGTGGTATATGATCTAAGTAGAAAGTACCCATCGATTGAATCATTGATGAGAATTGAAAATGATCCAATATTATTACATTTGATGAAGATAGAAATGGGAATCATAAAGAAGGTAACATCATAAATACATTCAAAAATAATTTCCCAACTGTCTATTTTGGAATGGATAAAGGATGCTCAAAAAAATGATGTGGTAATTCAGAAGAAAGTTGAAACTATCAAAAAAAATGTAAATCCTTGGAGTTCATTTTAAATGAAGAAGGAATTGTGATATTTGGGTCAAGACTATGTGTTCCATCAAATCCGATGTTAAAGAATGAACTTTTTTATGATGCACAGAGTTCGAATTTCTCTATTCACCTAGGAAACACAATGATGTATATAGATCTCCAAGATAATTATTGGTGGGATAACATGATGAAGGAGATCGATGAGTTTACATCAAAGAGCCTGGTATGTCAGAAATTGAAGGATGAGAGGCGGAAGTCTAAGGGGATGATTTAAACCATATCCATACATTCATGGAAATGAGAAAACATCACCAGGGACGTTGTCACCAGACTTCTGAATACATCCAAATGAAACAATGCTATCTGGGTTGTTGTAGGTCGTCTTATAAAGATTGCACACTTAATTTATTTCTCAATAGATAAACTGGAACGGATACATATCAGAGAAGTGTTAAGGCTGCATGGAGTACCACTATTGATTGTATCTGATTGATATCCAACATTCACCTCTATATTGTTGAGGAGTCTCCAACTTGCTCTGAATACTATGTTGAACATCAGTATGACTTATCATTCTCAAACTGATGTCCAATCTGAGTAGACTATCCAAACACTTGAGGAATTGTTGAGATCATTCTCAATGGACATCAAAGGAGGATGGGATCAACATCTAATTCTGATTAAGTTCTCTTACAATAACAATTTCCAATCAAGATTCCAAATGGATCCTTTTGACACCCTTTTTGGGAAGAGGTTCAAAACACTGGCATGATGTGATGAAGTTGGGGAGTGAATTCTTCTAGGTCCAGAAATGGAGTAATAAATGGTGGAGGAGGTTAATACCATCCAGCAGCATATTAATGTTGCTCAGAGTTGACAAAAGAGTTATGCTAATAATCATCGACGAGACATAGAGATTGATGTTAGAGACATGGTATTCCTCTTCATATCACCATGTAAAATTTTTATGATATTTGGGAAGAAGGGAAAGATTATTCCAAGGTAAATTGGGCCTTTGGACATCCATGATCAAATCGGAGGTGTGACATATCAACTAGCACTTCCAACGAACCGCTCTTAATTACATGATGTATTCCATGTATCACTCATGACTAAGTAAATACATGACCCATCTCATTTACTCAATCCAGAGGTGGTACCATCAGATAATGACATCTCATATGAAGAAAAGCCTATGAAGATATTAGATCATAGGAAAAGGCTCTAAGAAATAAAACAATTCCCCTCATAAAAGTGTTGTGGAGAAACCACAAGTTTGAAGAATAAAAGTGGTAACTGGAGGAAGTGACGAGTAATAGTTTCCCTCATATGTTTGAGTATTGGAAAAGTAAATTTCAAGAGTGAAATTTCTGTAGGGGGGATTTTTTAGTGACCCAAACATTCATGTATAAAATACCATTTCATTTATTTAATTAACTATCTTATGGACATAGAAAACACATGCACTATTTTTTCATTATTAGGTTTAAATGACTATTCAATATCATTACCATTGATAATATAGCCAGTAAACATTAATAACATGACTAGTACATATATAAGGTTTTAACAAATCCTTTCAACATAGAAAAAGGAGGTGATGGCCTCATCAAGTAGACACAGGGAATAAGAATATCATTTATCGATGCTCGGGAAGGAGGTAGCATCACTAGTCCTTTCTCTTGACCAAGCCCAATCTGAGTTTCATCATGTTACGCTTTATCAGTATCACCTATGATAGAAGTGTAATTTAATAGATATTACCACACAAGCGATGTTATCCGAGTCACACCAAGAGTTTGTCACAATCACACACATTACCCTTTGGACTTTTTCTAGTGTTATAAGGGGTTATGTAAGAAGGTATTTGATACTTTTTTTGTAATACCTTTTATAAATAAATTTATTATTCAATCAATTTTTTTATGAGAATAGTTTTTCTTAAAAATATATTGAATTAGACCAACTGATTTTTTTTTATAATGGTACTTTTTAGAAATATAAAAATTATGATATTAAATTGAGAGTTTTATTTATAATAATATAATAATAGTGTTATAAGAAAACTCTTTTAAATTATATGTGATGATAATATTTATTGGCTTTACTCTATAACTTATTAAGTATTTCGTTGGATAAGAAATATATTTTTATAAGAAAAAACTAAAATTGTATTTTTTATTAAAGAATTTATTTTTATGAAATAATGAATTTTTGGAATAAATTATATTTTAGTAAAATATTATTATTATATAATTTTTATTAAAATTAAATGATCATATAAGTTTTATGAAGTAAAAGGTTACTTTTATTAAGGTTTGGAAACTATTTTTGTCAAAACCCATCAATTTTCAAATAATGAAGGTTTTTATTTTAAAATTAAAAATTCAAATATATAGAAAATTATTTAGATAAAAAGAATATTGTTTTTCTAATCAATACATTAAAATTATATAAAGGTTAATTTTTCATAATTTTCTATGATAATCAAATTTTTGGGTAAAAATTAAATTTCGTTTAAATATATAACGTGTTTTATAACAACATAATGACCAAATAGTAATGTAATAAAATACTATAAAAGGGATATTTGGAAAATATATGTTATAAATTTAAAATAATGTGATTTTATATTTGTTTTCTTAATTTTATAATGCCTTAGTGGACCCTCCATGACTTATAAAATATTTTATCTTTTTAAAATGATTTACTTGAGAGTGTGACTCACCGCCACATAAGAAAGCCTAATATTTTAATATTTTTTCCCCTTACATTATAAATTATTTTATAAAAATTTCATTTGGCCGAAAACATGGGAAAAAACCAGGGGATGTTTGCTCTTTTTGATTAGTGTAAAGTATAGTGTCCAATGTTGGGCGGAAGAAAAGCGGGAGTGAGATGGCAAGAGGGGGGGGTGAATTGCCTTTTAAAAAAATGATTAACAAATTAAAAATCAAAGTATAAATGCAGCGGAAATAGAGAAGGCAAGACACACAAAATTGATAACGGAGTTCGGCCAAAACCCGGCCTACGTCTCCGCTCCCAACTCAACCGTTGAGAGATTCCTACCGCTTGCTTTTCAATGGTTTTAGCAAGAAACCCACTAGGCTTTGAGGTAGCACTAGGACCTATTACAGCTTGCTTTTATTGGTTTAGCAAGAACCCACTTGCTTTAAATGGAATAGCAAGAACCCACTAGCCTTTTTAACGGGTGAAGGCTAGCTCACCGAAACACAAGCCTTTTAAAAGGAAAGGCTTGAAGAAACCTCTTCACACCTTTGTGGTGGTGTGAAACCCAAAAGAAAGGGGGATGAGAAAAGGGTTGGGGTTTGTAGGCACAAACCCAATTTTAAAGCTCAAAATGAATATAAAATAAAAACCGTATTGGAGGAAGACTTGGGCGCCAATTGGATGATGGAGCTGATGTAGCGTGCTCTCCCAAGCTTCTTGAGGGTGCTCTTGAATGTGGAATTGGATGGAGCACTTGGGGTTCCCTTGGAGGAATGCACCGGAGGTACGCCAAATGATCAACAAGGTGTCCGTGGGCTTCCGTATCGTTCCGGTAGGTGTCCGGGGATTCCTTGGCCTTTATTTATAGGCATGGAACCCTTGGGGAGGCTTCGGAGCCGTTGGAGAGGTCTTCGGAGCCATTGGAGGCCAAAAGATGGTTGACTGGTCAAACCCAACGGCTAGTTTGACTGGGCCACCGGCTGGCCGGTACAGCTCCACCGGCTGGCCGGTGCCTTGGTAGAGAAGAAGAGTCTTGATCCAGGCTCTACCGGTCGACCGGTGGAGGAGCCACCGGCTGGCCGGTGGCAAGACAGTAGCAAATACTATTTGGGCTGGGTGCCACAGGTCGACCGGTGACAGAGCCACCGGTCGACCGGTGGAACCTGGCAGTGGGCAATCCCTCTGCCAGTTCCACCGGCTGGCCGGTGCTATCACACCGGTTGGCCGGTGGACTGAATTTCAGTCCATTTGATGTCCATTCTTGGGCCAACTTCTTGGCAACCTTGTGCCTTTCAATCAAAAACACTTCAAACAATGTTAGATAAACATGAAAGTGATTGTGATCATGAAAATTAAACCACGAGGGGATACGAGAGGTACAACAATCTCCCCCTATTTTGATGATCACAATCACCGAAACAATCAAAGTAAAATACTGAAATTAAAGACATTCTTAAAGGATAATTTGAAAATAAATCAAAGCATGATGAAAAGGATTCTCCCCCAATCAATCAAGAAATTTCTCCCCCTTTGTGATTATCAAAAATAGAATGGGGCATAAAACTTGATTGAGGGAAAGCGTTGAAAAACAAGATTTGAGATTTGAAAATCAATTGAAATTTGAAATTTGAATTGAAAGTTTTGAATCAAAATATGAAATGAAGATTTTGAATGAAAATTTGAAACCAAGTGTTGATATTGAAAGTTGGAATCGAAAATTTTGAAATTGAAATTAAACGGGCTTAATTTTTGAAATTGAGAGTTTTGAAACAAAGTTTGAAAACAATTTAGAAAGTTCTCCCCCTAAATAGAATCAATAAATCACCTGGGAAAGGAAACTATCTTAGGCCCGGAGAGACTCGCTAGAAGGGATTTTTCAATCCATACTTGTCTTGTAGCGGGTCTTCTCCTATAGAATTCATCCGAATAAAAAATCGATTTGGGCCTACCATACCGGGTGTTTTTGCAATTACATTCATATATCATGTGCCCGGGTTTTTTGCAATAATTACAAAATTTAAAACTAGAGCTCCCCCTTACAAAAACAGTGGGTGCATGGGAGGAGGAAGCTATATTGGTGTAGCCTAGCCCTTGGGTGGTTCGGGAAACGCGTTGGGAACCAAGTAAATTGTTCAAATTTTGTTCCCCTTGGGTGAACTTCGCTAGAGTTTCTCTAAGGTCCTTGATGGTTGATTCCAATGAATCAACATTGGGAAAATTTTGGATTTTTAGGGAGAGTTCCTCCTTCTCTTTAAGAAGTTGTTCTTTTTCGGAGGAGAGTTTTTTGAAATTCTTTTTCAAAGCGACAAATTTTGATGAAAGCTCATGAAAACCATTTTCTAATTGATCTCTAACGTGTTGGAGTTCTTCATATGACAAATGATTGAAAGAATTTGAAGAACTAGAAGACGAGGAAGAAGAGTCGGAAGATGATACCTCATGATTTTCCATTAGGCATTTTTTACCTTGGTCGCTCGAGGAGATGGAGGAAAATGAAGAGGTGGAGCTATCACTCCATGTTGCCTTTGAAGCCTTCTTCTTTTCCTTTTTCTTGGCCCTTTTCTTGTGAAGTGGGTAAGCGGGTACGGATTTTTCATCGGGTTCCTGCTTTTGAGCGGGTTCTAGCTTTTGAGCGGATTCTTGCTTTGGAGCCTCACTAGTACCTTCATAGGTTAGTTCTAAAAGCTTCCAAATATCATGAGAAGATGTGCCAGAAGAAATATGATCAAAAACATTTCGATCTAACCCACAATGAAGAGCGTTCATGGCTTTGCCATCAAGCTCGAAATTTGCAATGTCAGCGGGGGTCCATTGAGATTCATCGGGAGAAGAAAGGGTGAAACCATGCATGACAATTTTAAAAATAGGATAACTAATGCTTTTAAGAAATGTAGTCATGCGGGTTTTCCAAAAAGAATAATCGGCTCCATCAAAGAATGGAGCACGATCCAAAGAAAAACCTTCGGGGGCGTAAGAGGTTGAAGCGGTAGAAGCCATCAAAAAGGATCTTTAATTTGAAACCGGTTAGGGAATTATTCAAATACGCCCTCTGATACCAATTGTTGGGCGGAAGAAAAGCGGGAGTGAGATGGCAAGAGGGGGGGTGAATTGCCTTTTAAAAAAATGATTAACAAATTAAAAATCAAAGTATAAATGCAGCGGAAATAAAGAAGGCAAGACACACAAAATTGATAACGGAGTTCGGCCAAAACCCGGCCTACGTCTCCGCTCCCAACTCAACCGTTGAGAGTTTCCTACCGCTTGCTTTTCAATGGTTTTAGCAAGAAACCCACTAGGCTTTGAGGTAGCACTAGGACCTATTACAGCTTGCTTTTATTGGTTTAGCAAGAACCCACTTGCTTTAAATGGAATAGCAAGAACCCACTAGCCTTTTTAACGGGTGAAGGCTAGCTCACCGAAACACAAGCCTTTTAAAAGGAAAGGCTTGAAGAAACCTCTTCACACCTTTGTGGTGGTGTGAAACCCAAAAGAAAGGGGGATGAGAAAAGGGTTGGGGTTTGTAGGCACAAACCCAATTTTAAAGCTCAAAATGAATATAAAATAAAAACCGTATTGGAGGAAGACTTGGGCGCCAATTGGATGATGGAGCTGATGTAGCGTGCTCTCCCAAGCTTCTTGAGGGTGCTCTTGAATGTGGAATTGGATGGAGCACTTGGGGTTCCCTTGGAGGAATGCACCGGAGGTACGCCAAATGATCAACAAGGTGTCCGTGGGCTTCCGTATCGTTCCGGTAGGTGTCCGGGGATTCCTTGGCCTTTATTTATAGGCATGGAACCCTTGGGGAGGCTTCGGAGCCGTTGGAGAGGTCTTCGGAGCCATTGGAGGCCAAAAGATGGTTGACTGGTCAAACCCAACGGCTAGTTTGACTGGGCCACCGGCTGGCCGGTACAGCTCCACCGGCTGGCCGGTGCCTTGGTAGAGAAGAAGAGTCTTGATCCAGGCTCTACCGGTCGACCGGTGGAGGAGCCACCGGCTGGCCGGTGGCAAGACAGTAGCAAATACTATTTGGGCTGGGTGCCACAGGTCGACCGGTGACAGAGCCACCGGTCGACCGGTGGAACCTGGCAGTGGGCAATCCCTCTGCCAGTTCCACCGGCTGGCCGGTGCTATCACACCGGTTGGCCGGTGGACTGAATTTCAGTCCATTTGATGTCCATTCTTGGGCCAACTTCTTGGCAACCTTGTGCCTTTCAATCAAAAACACTTCAAACAATGTTAGATAAACATGAAAGTGATTGTGATCATGAAAATTAAACCACGAGGGGATACGAGAGGTACAACAATCTCCCCCTATTTTGATGATCACAATCACCGAAACAATCAAAGTAAAATACTGAAATTAAAGACATTCTTAAAGGATAATTTGAAAATAAATCAAAGCATGATGAAAAGGATTCTCCCCCAATCAATCAAGAAATTTCTCCCCCTTTGTGATTATCAAAAATAGAATGGGGCATAAAACTTGATTGAGGGAAAGCGTTGAAAAACAAGATTTGAGATTTGAAAATCAATTGAAATTTGAAATTTGAATTGAAAGTTTTGAATCAAAATATGAAATGAAGATTTTGAATGAAAATTTGAAACCAAGTGTTGATATTGAAAGTTGGAATCGAAAATTTTGAAATTGAAATTAAACGGGCTTAATTTTTGAAATTGAGAGTTTTGAAACAAAGTTTGAAAACAATTTAGAAAGTTCTCCCCCTAAATAGAATCAATAAATCACCTGGGAAAGGAAACTATCTTAGGCCCGGAGAGACTCGCTAGAAGGGATTTTTCAATCCATACTTGTCTTGTAGCGGGTCTTCTCCTATAGAATTCATCCGAATAAAAAATCGATTTGGGCCTACCATACCGGGTGTTTTTGCAATTACATTCATATATCATGTGCCCGGGTTTTTTGCAATAATTACAAAATTTAAAACTAGAGCTCCCCCTTACAAAAACAGTGGGTGCATGGGAGGAGGAAGCTATATTGGTGTAGCCTAGCCCTTGGGTGGTTCGGGAAACGCGTTGGGAACCAAGTAAATTGTTCAAATTTTGTTCCCCTTGGGTGAACTTCGCTAGAGTTTCTCTAAGGTCCTTGATGGTTGATTCCAATGAATCAACATTGGGAAAATTTTGGATTTTTAGGGAGAGTTCCTCCTTCTCTTTAAGAAGTTGTTCTTTTTCGGAGGAGAGTTTTTTGAAATTCTTTTTCAAAGCGACAAATTTTGATGAAAGCTCATGAAAACCATTTTCTAATTGATCTCTAACGTGTTGGAGTTCTTCATATGACAAATGATTGAAAGAATTTGAAGAACTAGAAGACGAGGAAGAAGAGTCGGAAGATGATACCTCATGATTTTCCATTAGGCATTTTTTACCTTGGTCGCTCGAGGAGAAGGAGGAAAATGAAGAGGTGGAGCTATCACTCCATGTTGCCTTTGAAGCCTTCTTCTTTTCCTTTTTCTTGGCCCTTTTCTTGTGAAGTGGGTAAGCGGGTACGGATTTTTCATCGGGTTCCTGCTTTTGAGCGGGTTCTAGCTTTTGAGCGGATTCTTGCTTTGGAGCCTCACTAGTACCTTCATAGGTTAGTTCTAAAAGCTTCCAAATATCATGAGAAGATGTGCCAGAAGAAATATGATCAAAAACATTTCGATCTAACCCACAATGAAGAGCGTTCATGGCTTTGCCATCAAGCTCGAAATTTGCAATGTCAGCGGGGGTCCATTGAGATTCATCGGGAGAAGAAAGGGTGAAACCATGCATGACAATTTTAAAAATAGGATAACTAATGCTTTTAAGAAATGTAGTCATGCGGGTTTTCCAAAAAGAATAATCGGCTCCATCAAAGAATGGAGCACGATCCAAAGAAAAACCTTCGGGGGCGTAAGAGGTTGAAGCGGTAGAAGCCATCAAAAAGGATCTTTAATTTGAAACCGGTTAGGGAATTATTCAAATACGCCCTCTGATACCAATTGTTGGGCGGAAGAAAAGCCGGAGTGAGATGGCAAGAGGGGGGGTGAATTTCCTTTTAAAAAAATGATTAACAAATTAAAAATCAAAGTATAAATGCAGCGGAAATAAAGAAGGCAAGACACACAAAATTGATAACGGAGTTCGGCCAAAACCCGGCCTACGTCTCCGCTCCCAACTCAACCGTTGAGAGATTCCTACCGCTTGCTTTTCAATGGTTTTAGCAAGAAACCCACTAGGCTTTGAGGTAGCACTAGGACCTATTACAGCTTGCTTTTATTGGTTTAGCAAGAACCCACTTGCTTTCAATGGAATAGCAAGAACCCACTAGCCTTTTTAACGGGTGAAGGCTAGCTCACCGAAACACAAGCCTTTTAAAAGGAAAGGCTTGAAGAAACCTCTTCACACCTTTGTGGTGGTGTGAAACCCAAAAGAAAGGGGGATGAGAAAAGGGTTGGGGTTTGTAGGCACAAACCCAATTTTAAAGCTCAAAATGAATATAAAATAAAAATCGTATTGGAGGAAGACTTGGGCGCCAATTGGATGATGGAGCTGATGTAGCGTGCTCTCCCAAGCTTCTTGAGGGTGCTCTTGAATGTGGAATTGGATGGAGCACTTGGGGTTCCCTTGGAGGAATGCACTGGAGGTACGCCAAATGATCAACAAGGTGTCCGTGGGCTTCCGTATCGTTCCGGTAGGTGTCCGGGGATTCCTTGGCCTTTATTTATAGGCATGGAACCCTTGGGGAGGCTTCAGAGCCGTTGGAGAGGTCTTCGGAGCCATTGGAGGCCAAAAGATGGTTGATTGGTCAAACCCAACGGCTAGTTTGACTGGGCCACCGGCTGGCCGGTACAGCTCCACCGGCTGGCCGGTGCCTTGGTAGAGAAGAAGAGTCTTGATCCAGGCTCTACCGGTCGACCGGTGGAGGAGCCACCGGCTGGCCGGTGGCAAGACAGTAGCAAATACTATTTGGGCTGGGTGCCACAGGTCGACCGGTGACAGAGCCACCGGTCGACCGGTGGAACCTGGCAGTGGGCAATCCCTCTGCCACTTCCACCGGCTGGCCGGTGCTATCACACCGGTTGGCCGGTGGACTGAATTTCAGTCCATTTGATGTCCATTCTTGGGCCAACTTCTTGGCAACCTTGTGCCTTTCAATCAAAAACACTTCAAACAATGTTAGATAAACATGAAAGTGATTGTGATCATGAAAATTAAACCACGAGGGGATACGAGAGGTACAACATCCAAAACCTAAATAATCATGAATTCCCTCTCATTTCAGATATAAAACCACCCAACCTCCCTTTTCTATTCAATCAAACTGTTTGGATCTCGACTGACCTCTGCCCCATACTCCCTATAGTCCTTGAAAGGCGCCCCCATTCTCCCAATAAGCCTCTACCAAGCCTTTGATATCACACTTCCAAGTAAGGTATCCTCACTTTCCTGTACTCCTTTCTAATTCTAGAAACTTATTTGAAAGTAGTTCATCAAATTTCGAATGCTTATAATGTGATTATTTTAAAACCATTCTATTACTATAAATTTGATGTTATTTTAATGAGAGATTATTTATACTCCCAAATTTTGACCCTTACGTATGTTGTTACTATGCCAAAATTTTGTAAGGGATTTCACTCTTCTCATTTCCATTCATGCTACTCTTTTACAATATGTTTATTAATTTCCACATATATACGTTGATTTATGATGTTCCACTACCCCATATTTTCCATTTGATGTATATATTATGATACGTTATTTTCTCTCTCATCAATCCCCTTAATGATCCTTTATGAACTCTTATTACAATGCCAAAATTCCATAATGGATCTTCCACCCTCCCCTTTTATCAAGAATTATTTTCATGGTATTTCTTTGAATTTATTTTATTCTTAGGTAGATATATGTTATTAAATATCCTCTTTACCACCAATTTGATTTCTAAATTTTTAGATCCCATTTTAATGTCATTTATCTGTCTTGTGAACCCTTATGTATACTCATTACCATGATGAATGTTCGTAAGTGATTCCATCTTTTTTATTTTTATCCATGTTTCCTTATGTTGTTATAACATTTTATTTTAAATTAAAAATGTTGGGGTGTGATTTCATACCTTCACTGTACTTCCCTCCTTAAGTTTCCATGATGAGATACCACTTTCTCTCTCATTAATTCCTTCCTTGGACACATGTTAACAAGCTCAACTTCTGTAAGGGATTTCTCTCTATTTATTCCAATTAAAGTATTTCTTCTATATTATTCATATAATTACCATTTCACATGTTGGGATATTATGTAACATGTTCCCATCACTATATATTTCATGTATAAATGATTAGATACCCATTTCTCTCTCATCATCCCAACTTATGAATTTCTATAAGATGACGTTATACTGCCGAAATTTTGTCGCGATTTTCGAAGAAAACATCATTATGTAGGGAATACCATACTAATTTCTATATCATGTGTATTCACCATAAAGAACATATACTTATTGAATGGTACTTACATATATGTATTCCAAATTCCGTAATCATGGAATAACTTATGATATTGAATGATTCCATGTTATATGATCAATGTGGCACTTATGCATGAAATGAAATGATTATGAATGGTGCACCCTAATATCACTCCAATGTATTGGGTAATGCTTTGGATCATGATACTCCAAGTGAAATGATGGTTTTATCATGATATTTCATGTTAAATGAGGTTTTACACATGCTAATTCATGTGGAATGAGGGTTTACTCATGCTAATCCATGTGAAATGAGCCTTGTCTCATGCTAATTTCAAGTTGTATGTTGTTGCCACATTTCCATGTTATGATAACCATGTTATATCATGTGTATATGTTCATGTTTCTCTTGTGCTCTATTGATATTACAATTTTCAAATATGTACTATATTCTTCATGTTATTACTTGTTTACCCCCTTACATGGATTTATAGCTCTCTCTTTTCCTAAGTATGTCCTCAGGTTATCCAATGCAAGGCTAAGTATGAATGAATGTTGTGGTCAGGTAAAATAATTTTTCAATAAAGAGGTTATATTTTTATGTCTTAAATTGTCATGTAATATTCCTAATTTCCCAAGAAACTAGACCTATCAATCTTCATATTTGACTTATGTGCATGTTCATGTAATAAATAATATTTAAATATGTCATAAAGAGCATGGTTGTTATAATTCTATTTCATAGTAGATTTAAGACAAAACACTAAGCTTAAAAACCCATGAAATATATTTCTTTGAAATTAATATCACTGATAAATTATAGAATAAACAACTCCTAGTCTAAATGAATCATAATCTAGTATATCTTTATAACATAGATATTAATCTTGTTGTTATGAATATTAATAACTGCATTATAAATATTATTGTTATCTATTCATTATAAGTATAATAAAAATAATTTAAAAGAAATGAAATTTTATCTGAAAATTTTTATATTTTATAAAAGGCAGTTTAGTCAATCATTTTGCACATTATTTAAAATTATTTTTTAAATTTTTTTAACATATTCATTTCATAAAAAGGATAACTGTTATATCAGAATATCAAAAAAACTTTAGGTGATATTTTTTTTTCAGAAATGTTTCATTTTTTGATGAATAGTAAAAATTGTATATTTTTATTGAAAATTTTATTTTCGTTTAAATAATTAAAAATGTTAATATAAATTTTATATTATTTTTAAATTAAAAATTGCTCAATTATATTACAATATAGCTATTTTAGTTCATTGGTATAATTTTTATATTGAATTTTTTTAATAAATCCTCATATACTTATGAGCATTTTTTCTTTCAAACCCAACATTTCATCACATCTATGGGTATAATATTAAAGTGGATTCGAAAAAATATATAAATTAAATTTGAAAAATTTTGTTTTATTATTTTTAATTAATAAAATTTAAATTATCTAATACGTTCACCTTATTTTCTTACATTTATCAATATTATAATATGTAAAAATTAATTTCCACGATTAAGGAAAAAAATGCTTTATCAGTTGTTAAACATAGTTGATGAGGGTTAAAAATGACCTAACAGCTTTCTCAACACCCATTTTTTATAAATATTGATGCCTTATCACCACAAATGTTATCTAACAGGCTATTATTTAATATTTTGGAAATATAAAAATTACGGTCTAATTGAATCATTTTAATTATTTCCTGTGTGTCATCTCCCCCACTTATAAAATCCCACCCCCTCCTCCAACTTAAAAGTCATTTGGTTTGGGGAAAAATTCTTTAAACGTCTATAAACATCATATATCCCTTTTATTAATTATAAATCCATCCTATGAATGATTTTGATGAAAACAAGAAGAAGATCCATAAAGTAGATGTAATGTTTTTAAGAGAGTGTTTTCATTTTATTTCTTCTTGAACCTCTATAAAATATAATTTTATCACTAAAATACTTTTAAAAATGAATTTACGATATACTTATATGGTATAATTTTAATGGTATAACATATATTCATCTCTACTTCAATGAAATTGGAAATGAAACCATTGATTTTGTGTATGGTGGAATACCAACTCACAAACAAATGTAATTTATTTTCCATCACCACCATTCAAATGTAGATATTGTAGTGAATTTAACACATTTATATGATATTTATGATATTATTAAATTTATTAAATCATAACATAATATATATATTCTTACATTCCATTCCATTGAAAAAATGAAAATGTCATTCGTGTGTATGGTGGACTACCACCTCGTGAAGCGATGTGATTAATTTTTCATATTGTGTTTACGTGGAAGTTAATAAGGATAAATATAGTAGATATATGCCATGTATATGAGACGATATTAATTATGAATGATTAGTAAATCACTCACTTCCTTACCCTTTCACCCGTTAAGGAAAGGATAATGTTTCTCATGTGTTTGTACTACATATCGTCTCCACAAAGGGTTGTGATCCATTCTCAATGTTCAAATTTAAATAATGATACTAAAATATTATCTAATAAAAAATGATATAAAAATATTTATTTTTTTTGGGGGACGTTATATCTATATCCTATTCCCATGAACTAAAATATTCATGATTAAACACGCCTGATAAAACAAGGAAATTAACACCACAAACAAAAAAAATAACAAAATATTAATAATGAATGGTTGATAAGAAATATAAGTTGATCAAAAATGATATTATAAATATGATTATGAATAAATTAAAAATTAATAACATTATTAAGACCAAAATAGAGGATTTTAAATCACGTCCATTCAAAAGGAAGTATGGGGTAATGGATTTCATCTCAATTTCATTTCATTGAGAAATATTGTAATGTGATTCATATAATTTATTTTATATCTTGTATATACTTCCCATTTTACATGTAATATCATGAATACATAATTATTAATGGTATTTTAAGTATCAATTTGAATTAAATTATCTATGTAAGTTGACTTGAAAATTACTAAGTGGTAAAGAATTTCATAACTCACATTCATTCAATTATGCTATATTTCTAGAAGGGTGGGGAAAGCCCTTTATGTAAAAAAATAAAAATGACAACATGAACCAATTTTGAACTAGGTATGAAAAACTCATTACATGCTCAGAGTCCTAGAGGTATCAAATCGAATATAGAACCCTGTACAAAACCCATTATAATCGCCCAAAATATCATAGGAACAAATCCCATTACAAAATAAATGTCACTCAAATTTACTCTAAAAAACAAGAAAAAAAATATAGATATTAACGTCACCTCTATCATCCCATCCCCATACCATAAATCCTCTAAACATGCTCACCGCAACCATATTCTCTGAGCAGCCACTGTGAAAAATGTTTTTCGAGCAATATCTAAAAAATTTTGTGTTTTTACAAAATGTTTTATGAAAAATCATAATATAATTTTATAAACAAAGAGAGTATGGATTTTAATGGAAATGTGAAAGGAATCATTGTTTTAATTTTTATTATATATATGGAATTTCCCTCCATCATAAAGAAAATATATTTCAACGTTTATTTTCAAATAATTTTTTTTTAAATGTTTATGGAATATTGGTTTTAAAATTAATTTTTAAGTTTATAGGATATTTTCCTAAAAACATTTTTGATTTTTTTAAGGTATTTCCATTCAATAATTACAAAAAAAATTATTTCACTTATAAACCACTGGGGATATGATTTATTGATACCATAATTATTCTTTCTAGGTGTGGTTTTTTAACATTTTGTTGACGGAAATTATTGATATTCACATCCTTGATTCATTTTTGTAGTCATTAATATTCCTATGAAATATTAAATTTTTTATAATCATTTGAAATTATATATCCCCTAAATATAATTATTTTTTTTCACGCATCTACTTTTTTTTAAACCATATATCATTTATACAAATGGTATTTTATATTGAATTTTATACGATTGACTAGGGAAATTATTGTTAATCAATATTTCTTACTAGATATGGGAATTTTTGGAAAAAGCATATTGTTCATGAAAAAATTTATCTTTCAATATATGAAGAATTATTAAGACATGTAGAAATGGTTAGGGACCAGTTGTAGATATCCCCTCAATGAATTTCCTTTCTAATGAGAAAAATTAAGTGGTTGTCCCTAGATTAATGGGTTTCTAGTGTATACTTACCGCTTTGTTTTGAAATTACTTGTAAAAGGTTATTATTGTAGAGGTATTCATGATACATGAGAACATGATGTCCTATAATAAATCATTTCCTCCACTATTAATTTACTTATTGTTGTCCATGATATTTTCACAATGATTTTACCTCAATATTCTTTTTAATTTTCTGTTTAATGATAAAATGGAATGTCTTTTCGGTCATTTACCTTTTAATATTGATTATACATTATCTTGTTAGGAAAGTCATGTCAGTAATTAAATATAATGGTTTTTCACTAAATTACCTTTTTATATTTATTATAATAGTCAAATTATTTAAATGGAATCTGTATGTAGTTATTTACCTTTCCATTTTGATTATCATTATTGATTCATGATTGATTTCTCTATATTGAACCCTTACGTAGAATTTTATATTTCTCTTACTTTTTATCAATTCCCAAGAATCTAGTATGTGTGATAAAAATGGAATGCAATGATATTCTTGTGGGAATAATGATATTCTCAAAAGAAAACTATAATAAATATTTTTAAATGTAATATAGAAATCATGTATCTAGATAGTTTACTAATATTACTAAACCATTTTGTCCTTTAGGATGTGATTCCCTATATATTATTCCAGTTTAATAATGTTAGTCACTGACTCTAGGATACAGGGGTTGGGATCACTACAAATATGGTATTTTGGGGGTTTTTAGCCCTAGGTACATATATTAAAGATCTACAACAAATTTTAGTATACATAACAGGAAATATTTTAATAGAATCCACTTACTATATACTTTACCAAAATTTTAAGAATATTTGCATGTATTTAGTATTATCCCTATAGATTTTACTAGAGATTTCTATCCCTAGTCCAGAAAAACAATAAATTTATTTTAATCCCACTATGACAACCCTTGTATTTGCTACTCATTAATTAATTACTTATTACATTATGGTTATCTTAATGAAACCCATCATATCACCATAACTAGTTTGTTTGGGATATTAGGTACACAGTATAATATCAAAAAACAAGGATACAATGATATTTTTAAAATCTCCTTTAATATATTCTTAAAATTCATCATTATGCTAAAACTGAATAGGATAACTTGGGGATGTATATAATAATGGGTGGGATATAAATATAATATATAAATAATATCATAAGGTAAATAAAGACATGTGATCCAATAGAAATAAAAATGTAACATAATATTTGAGAATAATAATCATGATCAGTGATGTGTGATATAAATGATATCAAAAAGGAAACCTGGGAATGTTGAAACAACATAAAACATGGCATTATAATAATTAGTCAAGGTTAGAAACCATGAAAATTTAACACAATTTTTTTAGGAAAACCAATGATTTACCTTCTATGTAATCTTATATGATTAAAACATTACCTAATAAATTGGAGCCTCATCTGAGTACACCCATCATAATCATATCATGTACCTACATATGTGTTGAACATAGATCATATAATATAAGAATTTATTTCATCTCTATTAACATAATTAATGAGGTGTGTCAATAAAAATCACGTAATTCTCCAATCAAATAAGTATATGTGCATATTACATAATACCATTGAGTGTAAATGATATAGTAATTCTCTATAAAATTGTTTGTCATGAAAAATCATAGTGAATTTTGGCAGCATGATATTAGTACATAATGATTAATAAAATTTTTTAATGTGAGAAATGACTGTATAGTAATTTTCAAATAAAAACGAATCTGTGAGTTATGTGTAAAAATATATCCTAGAATTAGTAATTTTAAATCAAAGGGCCAAAAATAATGAAGGTTCTAGAATGAAGAGCATGAAAGGAACCCTTTAATTGAGAGGGTGTTACCAAAAGCTTAGGATGAGCTTTGTGAGATGTTGGGGAGACCTGGGGATGGATCTATATAGGTAACGGTTGTGTAAGGAAATGAAAAAAGGTTTTTAGTGAAAAACAAATTGTAGATTGGGAGGAAATATATAAGAAAATAGAGGGGAGTTATTTATTATTTAAAAAACATAGCTTTTGGAATCTATACAAAAAGTAATGAAATCCAAAAACATTATCATGTGTTCATACAATGATTCTATCCAAATATATGTTGTTTGAATTATTGTTTATGTACCATAGTCTAAATCCTTAAAATGATACCCTTGGTGATGTGTATGTGAGACGTGTTAATAAAGAATTGATTTTAAAATATTAATATAGTGTATATGTCTGGGGTGATTCGTAACATTTTAATAAAATTATTAAAATAACATTAGAAAAAATTATTTGAGAGGGTAAATTTAATATTTAGTCATGGATTCCTTTTATGGAATATATTAAATCACATATTGGTCATTATTATGTCATAATACATAACATATATTTATATGTTATTTAATTCCTTACCCAAAATTAAAATGTCTCAGATTTGTTTTTAAAAACACCATTAAATCATTTTGACATGTTGAATCAAAAATATTATTTTATCCAAATAAATTTATATCTATTAGAGTTTATATTTTTAAATAAAAATCACCACTTTTTTAAGGTATAGGTTTTTTAAAGTAATCATTTTTATGACACTTATAATTTTTTTTTCAATTCATAAAATTATAAAATAAAATATTCTTAACAAATATCATTTAATAAAAAAATATTAAAATACTATTATTTGGAAAATTCATGAATTTTTCATTAATGTATTTCTTAATTGAAATCACTTATTAGCCAAAAATACAGTTCTGGCATTGTCAAATTGAGGTATAATTTTTATCAAAATTAATAGGTAATCATTTATAAAGTAAAATAAATAATGAACAAGTATAATCATTTTTAAAAATAAAATAAAATCCATAAATCTAATCTGTTAGGTTTAAGATACATATCCCTTTACTACACTAGTGAATACCTTTAGGGTATGGTCTACAAAAGGAACCTTTTTGTGCTAGTTGGTGAACCTGGTTTAGGTTATGATCTTAGTGATCTTGAACATATCCCATAAATTATTTCACTCATGATATATATATTCAATATTATCTTGGTCATGGTCATAATAAATTCCCAAAGATTTAATCTCCCTTAAAGGACATGATAAGTGGGATTCATAAGTTAAGATCCTACTTGTCGGGGCCATCACTTCCTTTTTCTATATTAATTGGATTTTTCATATCCCAAAATATTTAATAATCATATAATCTGTATTAAATGACTATATTATAAATTTGTATGATACTTAACAATATTTTAAATCTGATAGGATATAATATTCCCAAAAAACAAATAAGTGCAATTGTTTCCTATAACATCACTTCTTAATAAGGTGTTTAATTTAACCACAATGAGAATTTTATTTATAAAATTTAATATCTATAAAATATCCCTTCCTTAAGAAATATAAAAATTATGGATCTATGAATGGTTGATAAAAAAATTGAAATATGTAATTTAAATGTGATATTCTTCCAACAAAAAAATATACATGTGGTGGAATAAATGACTATAGAATTTTGTTGATTCCTTTTATGTAATATTAATTTTAAACCACTAAACCATAGCATTTTTTGTTGAAGATTATGAGGATGTTGTGATGAATGATTGAATTAAGAAATCGATATAAGTTAATGAGAAAAATTATAAATTTGTGGATAATATATTTTGTGTTGATTGTGATCTATTTAGTGATTAAATAATTATTACTCGAATAAGCCCAAAATTTTATAGAATTTATAAAAATACGTTAAATATGATAATATTATGGGATTTTAGTATGATCGAGTTCAAATTAGATAGAAATTAAATTTCAAAAATAAAATTTCACTTACATCACTAGGGGAACCATATTTTTTCAGAAGATATAGGACATAAATAATTGTTTAATGTGATGAATGAAGAGTTGGATAAAATTGAGTAAAGTTACACCTAAGTCTTTTTCCCTCAGCCAAAAGTATAGAAATTTATAGTAATAAAATTAGAGTTTATAATTAATCTTAGTGAATAGGGATAAATTTATATAAACAAAGAGTGGCTAATTCCTAACATCTATTAATATGTGCTGGGTTTTGATTTTGAGGACAATTCTCTATTATTGAAAATCTTAAAACAATAAGACTACTTTTCGATTTTTCTTCACAAAAGAAAGTAAATATTATTTATGATGGAACTTATGTTAGTCCTCTTAAATATCAATATTGAATAAGAAATTTAAATTGAGAAAACTAGTGGTTTCATACTTGAAAATGATGAACAATTGTGTGAACATTGAAGAATTTTATGTATTAGTTGAAAAAGACACCTCAATCTTGGTATTTTAAACATTATGGTCTCATAATGTAGTTTAAATTTCGTAAATTAAAAGTTGATATAAACTTATATGTGAAATATATGATTACAGGTAGAATAGTTTTTTTCTTTCATTGATGTTATAAATTTTTATGATAGAGATAGAACATGTGATGGATTTTCTAATCAAACAAAGAATAAAATTAAGGTATCATTACTTGAAGAATAAAAATTAATTCTATGATTTCAATTTTCATAAATTTTTTTTACATATTCTACTCACAAAAAAATTATTACAAGTATATTGTAATCATTCAATACTCAAAGAATGTTTTTAAACCCACAACGTTTGGAATAAATATGAGTAGAGATAATTCTAGACAAATTTTTAATAAGAAGGATTTACATAAGATGATTGAAAGAATAATCTTTCATAATTCATCAAGGCCACACATTGTATATGATATAGTTTCTTGTGTATAATATTAGTGTAATCCAATGGAATCACTCAAGAGGGGAGAAAAAATAATCCTACTGTCTGTTAAGGGAATGTCATAATATATCATGATGTATAGACTGAGTAACGAGTTCACGATTCATGGATTCACTAATGATGATTGTGCTGGATATTTAATGATCAAAAATTATAATTAGATTAAACATTCTTCTTGGGATAATGTCCTATGAGTTAACATAGTAAGAAAATTATTTTTATTATGTTGAGTAAAATAGTATCATAATATGTGGTCACCATATAGGTTTGTATATAGATGATGTCAATGAATGTTCAGATGGAATATTTGATGTTGAATATTAAAAAACCAGTTGAGATTCCTTGTGATAATATGTGTGTTATTTTTCTCTAAAATACATATGAAATATTCCATATCAAAAAGTATTCTTATTAAATTTCATTTTATCCTGGATAATTATTCTAATAGAAATTTAATGTTTATTATATATAAAAAAGGATAAGATTTATGATTTTATCATAAATACAATTTAAATGGGAATAATTGAGGAATTGAGGCTAAAACAACATGTTCATCCTCCACCTCATGCTAATGAATGTTCCTAGGAAAATCTCTGTGATCTATTTGATTATGTTCATAAAGGGGGATAATAGGTTCCAACCTCGTACTATATATTTTTCATATCAGAATCTGGGATTTACAGTGAAAGGGGGAGTGAAATATCTCGAAGTTACAATTTTATAAGTTGATATGGATAAGGTAGAGTTTTTCAAAATCATGGCCACAATTACTCTTTATCCCCGAGGGTTATAATTTCCTGGAAATTATTTCATATCTTGGCATTGTAGTTTCAAAAGGATATCTATAATAAAAACAACCATTTTATAAAATTTGTGAAAAGATTCATTGATAATGTTTCCATCAATTTAGGAGGGGGGGATTCGATGTTATTTTGTAGATTTTTTCATGATTATTGTATTTGTTTTCAATATATTAGGTGTCAATGTTTTTGTGATTCAGGTTAATATGAATTATTTTTTATCCAAATATATTTTCAGATACATTCATTATAACATTAGATAGTTCATTGTTGAATCTAAATGTTTCTAACATCATGATTACTAAATGATTCACATGATTCAAGAAACATTCCACTCATTATTTTTTAATAGAGATAAAATTTTTTAAAAGAATTATGTTATAAAATGGTGAAGTTGAAATCCATGGAAAGTATGATGTTATGATGATGGAGTAGATACATTGAAAATGTTGTTCTCTGATGATGTTATAAGACACAGTATGATCAGAAAGAGGCTTTGTAACTCTAGAATAAGAAGTGTTCATAAATTAAACAAACATAGAAGCGTCAGAAAAAGATAATAAGAAAATAATTTTTCAGAATTCATCATATAAAATCAACAATATTAGAAAAATATGGTACAATTGAGAAATATTTGAATTTATATCACTTATTGGAATCCATTTATATCATAAATGTTTTGTAGAAGTTCAACCACATATACTTTGAAAGGAACACTAGGCAGACAAGTACCAGATTAAGAAAGGAAATGTCATTATACATGAAACATTGTTTTCATTGGTAGAAAAAATTTCAATTCCATCTGACAGATATTATCTCTAAATAATACTAAAATTCTCATTATGTTTATTGAATTAATGAATAATGTGAATAAAATACAAATAAGAAATATTTTGAGTACCAGTATGATATGATCATATAAATAAGTTTAGATTGAGTTGTACTAAAGATGTTTAGTCTATAAGAAATAATTTTAATTCTAGTATAATAAGAAAAAACATTTTGAACATGAGATAGACACTTGAGAAACATTACATCAACATTATAAAGTAAATAATTTTGATTTTTATGAGATATTCTGTAAATATTCATAAATATAGTAGATATTTTATTATTATTTAAAAAATATCATCGAATATTATATTTGAGTAAGTTAACATGAAGAATTTTGAGTCCAAATATTCAATATAATTAACGAAAATCAAATGAATATTGAGTTGAACTTGAAATTCTTAATTGGAGCACGTGATCACTCCTTGATTTTTATTGTTATTATTCCAATATTATGGGGTACATGCTCATTGAGAAGAATATATTTCAAGAGTTCCAAATTGATGAATACTTTATAAGATAATAGTATGATTTTTATAAAAAATTCAAATGGTTGAAGAATAAGGAACCAGACCGATCATATAGAGTAGCCCATACATGACAGAGTAGAATTGGTAAGAGACTGTGGTGTGCTATAAGAAGGTTTACCATATAAAGACTACAATTCTGTAGAAGGAAATATTCCAAAAATAGAGGTACTAAATAGATAAATTTTGAAAAAATTGAAGTGGTGAGAAGAATTCAATTTTTTAATATTTCATTGGCTCTATAGGATGAAAATCATTATAATTAGTTGGAACATGTATAATTTCCTTTTGTGAGACAAATCAAGGTTGAGGGTGTTGGATCATTTGTATTGAATTCATTATACTATCAATATTCATGGATTAATGGGAGTTCCCAAAAAAAAGGACTAAGTACCCACATTGTATAGAACCTGGTAAAAACATGTGATTCATGCATTATTTAATAATCATTTCATTCAAGTGAGGTTGAGCTTTAAGGTTTTGAGGATCAAAACACTAACAGGTTTCAAAATTTAATTTAAAAAAAATAAATTTCAAAATATCACCAATGATTCAACTACTACCCCTTCTCAATTGTTTGTATAATCCTAAGATCATGATTTTTAACAAGTTTCAAGACCTTTGCCACTTGAATTATTTCATTTTTTCTTATAAGATTTTATTGCCAATGCTATTTTTACCTTAGATAGTAAAATATTTATTCTTAAAAATAAAGTGTTCCATATTAGATAACTTGGACCCAATAACTGTAAAATATATTTCAATTTTTCTATTTCGATTTCTAAAATCCTTAAAATATAATTGTAATATATTAAATATATAATAAAAGAAAAAATTAAGAAAAGTAATACAAGAGTTCTAAAATTTCATATATAGTTTTGTAATATCTAATAAATAATTTGATATATATTTATTAAATTATGAAATACATATTTTCCTTAATTTGAAATATTTATAAATTTTTAGGTCATAAACATACACAAATAATCTCATAAATTACATTGTATTAGTAAAAATGGTATATTTCATTGTTCACCAAAAATTAAATTTTTTTCAAAAAAATTAAAAAATTATTGCTAAGATAATTTGAAAATTATAAATCCAAAAATGAAGTTAAATTTAACTAATTATGATTCCAAAAATTTATAATTTTTTTATTTAATGAAAAAGATAAAATAATAAAAGAAAATTTTCTTTATTACAAAATGTTATTTTTAAACATTAAGTGATATTGATATTTTATAATATAATTTTTTAATCTAAATAATTTTAATATATTAGTTGATATAATAAAATATTAAAAATTATCTTTTAATATTAATTGATTTCATTATTTTTATAAATTGGAAAAAACTTTAAAATGATTCTTAAGAAAAAACAATTCAGATCAATATTAAATCTCAATTATTTATTATCCTCAAATTGGATGAATTTTTTATTGATTAATATAATTTTACTAACTATAGGATATATATATATATTCTTCTTATCATTTTATTAATAATTTTCATATAATATTCCTCTTCTCATATTAGTTAGGTGTTTTTGTTGAATCATTCCATTGAAGATAGAAATATTTTAGAGAAAAATATATTATAAAATCATAGGTTTTTACATTACACTCCATTAAAAATACTTCTAACCTTGATTTTTCTTTTACTAATAAGAAAACAAGTGAGGGTACTTATTCTTGAAAACATCCTCATGTTCCCATTTATATTTTTCAAACATATTAATCCTGCATATAACTTGTTCAAGAAGAATGGTCTTCTTCTGAAGCACCTTATCTCTTTAGTCAAAGATCTCCACATGTACTGATTGTGTCCCAGTTACATGGATTCCATGTTCAGTAATTGTGAGGTTTATGGTATATTATTCCTAGATGGTGATACACGGAACACATCATAAAATTGGGAGAGTTCAAGAGTGAGTGTTGAGGGATAGTAAACTACATCGACATGATCAAGGATCTCTAAGGGACTGATATAACTAGGGATAATCTTTACTTTCATTTCAAATCTCATATCCTTCTACCATTGAGATTTTTAAAGGAATGACTAATCAAAAACATTAAACACTAAATATAATTTATGATTTTATGAAATTTCTTTTTTAAACTTTATTATATATTCATATATAGATGAATTGTTTAAACCTCTTCAACAATTTAATGGAGAAGGCTGGGAGAAATTAGTTTCTTCTATCCAACATCATCCCAACATATTAGAATCTTGTATTTCTTCCTGTATAAGTCCTCATATTGTTCCATATAAATTCTATAATTGAAATTATAATCATATGAAAACTATAAAAAGGGTAGTTGTTTATCCCAATATAAATTGAAATCCATAGAAAAAAATCACAACATATCGTTCGATGATTGAATATCCATTGCAGACTGACGATCAATATATGGATGATAAGGAGTACTGAACAACTTCTCTATCTTTAGTTTTTTTGTACGGAATTATCTAGAATATCATGGTATTCCTCATATCCCGATCAGAAACATTGGATAGTGGTGCTCTATGTAGCCTTACCATTTACCTTTTTTATATCCTATAGAGGTGGTCAAGAGGAAAATAATTTTTATTCAAATAAATTGTTATTACTTTTTAAAATGATTGACATTAACCCACATAGAATTATGGACTTTATATGTCTATGTGAGTCCAATAAAAAATACAAGGGAATTTTTTCCCATTTCCATACTGGTATAGGTAGTGGTGTCAGTATACCCACATTGTTTTATCATTCATCCTTAATATTACGGAATACAAAAAAACATTATGTACATTATCAGATTTCTCTCTATATCTTATACCCATATAAATTTTTTTTATATCTATATATATATTTTTATTTTCTAGACATATAGAGAAAGAAGGGATACTTAAAAAATCCAAAAAATCCTTATTCAATACATTCATTGGTGGAACACATATCGGGGTTCCAAAAATTATAACTCTATCCTTATCATGGTTGAACTATGGAATACTAACCACTTTTCTACAAATTCAAACTATATTTTTGGGATTGTTAGATCTTCTTGTGAATAGATGGTGGAATAGTCATTTTATAAAGGTATGATTTTTGCCTTTCTCTTTTGACTTTAGTATTAATCCATTTAAAATCAATGAGTATTTAGTTTTTTTCAACCCTCACAATGGAGAATGAAAATTTATCATTTTATCAGTGGGTAGGTGATAATGTATCGTGGAATTCTAGACCTTTCTCACATCTAACAATCGCTTTTGGTGTATTTTTATATGTATTTATATGAATATAGAAATTAAGATCTCATTATAATTATAAATATCAAACTTTCACCTTATATATGGTGCCATAAAATTTTCAACAGAATGACTACTACCATTAACTGTAGGTCATGTGTTGGGAAGGTTTTATCAATAGTCATTATATATAGTTCCATAATTTTCTATAGCATGGATTTGAGTGGAATTTTTAATTTTTTGTTTCAGATCCTTATGAAGGATAACATGATCATTTTTCCTTATAAAATGATATTGATTAATTTTTTTGACCACTCTGTTGGTTCCCAAATGTATTTTCTATCCTAAGAAGATAATTGGGTGTAATTCTGAGCCGTTCAAATTTTTGAAGAATATTTAATAATTAATTACTTATTCTTGTTGGTTTGGTTGGTGATAACTTTTGAACTGGGAATCCATTTGATATTCTAACACTATGGTTGAATTCAGAATGGAGGGTTTTTTATAGGTTATGTAAGCCCACTTCAGGTTTCTAGATGTGGGATAAGAATTTAAAATGGGTTATTAATTAATTAATCAATTACAAAAATTAATAAAACACTACCCCTTGATTCCATTATATGTATCACAGAATGGGAGGAACCTCAATTGTGTATAATGGTATAATTGATATGGAAATGATAAGGAAGTGTCACCATACATCATCCATGGTGGTGATCGAGACTAGATCGATGTGAAGTGGCACCACATAGAGGTTTTGTACATGAAGATTTTGTGTTTTCACCATGAGGGAGGATGGTTTTGTATAGTTATTACCTAATCTAAATATAGTAATGTTTTTTTAGTAATTTAATACCTTATATAATTTCTATGGACCCCATGGGGTCGATCTCTACTTAATCGGGGAAAACTATGCGTTTGGGGAGGTTGTATGGATTTTCCATTTGTAAATCTCGGTCACACAATGTGTGGCTTTAAGAACACATGCTATGTGTTCATACTGTTTAGGGAATATGAATTTTTCAAAATCAAACTCCATATAATCAAATTACAATCCATGTAGAGGGGCATGGGAATATGGTCAAGTACATCAGTAGACACCCCATGTATGGGGGACAAGGTCATGTAGTAGTACACAGCCAGACCCCATGTATTCATTGACCATATAGTAGTACATGACCAGACCCCATGTGTACCCAATTTATGTATTAATTCATGTCATGTTTTTTGGTTTGAGATTACCTGATGTGTACTTGGGGTATACGTCATGAACAACTCATTTCTTACACTATGGTGGGTTTTGGGTGATTTCTCATCTGAGAGTCAAAATTGGACAAAAGAGTGGTCCATTTTGAGTATTTCCCCTTGGATAACATTATGGGGGATCCGTTTCTACATTATGATTTCATCTAGGAGGTTTTTTTGGAGTGAAAAACTAAAATTGGAGATGTTATTACTTTAATAATTTAATCTATTTAACTCTTGGTAGTGAGATATGTGATGAGTCCCAAGATAGGATCATGATAATTATTGGAGGATATGATATGGGATCAGTAGAGTCATTGATTAGTGTTAGAATGAGATTTTTTATTGCTAGTGGTACTGCATTTTTGGTGAATGTATCTTGGAAAATGGGTCATCTTAAAGCTATTTGACACCCAATTTTTAACCCTTGTAATCCTATGATTCCTTGAGATTCTAGAAACTAGGTAGTGTGATTTTTGAACCAATAGTGATGGGAATTTACCCAATAGGATAATTATGACTATAGATACTATGTGTGTTTTCTAAAATGTCATTCCTTTTTTAGGATTCTAAGTGGGATTCCTTGACTTATGTGCAAGCACATAGGTCCTAAGTGAGTAAATATTGATAAAATGACTCTATATGGAAACATTGTTCGATAGGCGTGCTTGAGGCCAATAGGAGAAATTTTCTACATACAGTTACTAGATTGATTCATGGAGGGATTTTGTAAATTGGTATCAAAAAATTTCATTTTATATTCTCTTACCAATTGAGGAGTGGTAGAAAAAAGTATTACAAATATTTTGGATCCGGTAATAGATATTAGGATAGTGCTTCAAGAACACATATTTATGTTGTATTTTATTGTAACTAGGGATGGTATTGTTTTTTTAATGGTTTTATCTTAATTTAACCTTGGGCAGTAGACATGTTTATTTTATTTAATGGTTTATGATGTATATATGTCATTTTTTCCATTGAAAAGGGTTCATTGATTGATTTTGGAGCTTCTTCCATTGGGAAGAGGCAATTAATTAATTTTACACTTTTCTTGTAGAGGAATAAGTTATTTCATGCGTCATGATGTGCACGATTTTTTTAAATATTCATACATTTTATTAAATATAAAAATATATTTTCATTGGATGCATGTTTTTTCAATGAATCAAATTCTTTATTTTGGTTTTCATGGTGATGTTTTGGGAGTTTCAATTCAAATACACAAAGAGAGAATGATCATATATAAAATTCAAGGCTACATGCTGTGAACATTATAGAAACATGATTTTTACATTTTCCCATGCATGACTCAGCCTTCTTAGATACATGACCATGCAGTAGACTAAATAAAAAATTCCATAAACATAATTCTACAGACTGGGTATACCCTTCTATAAGTGGGTGGTGGATGATATATAAGATACATGCATTTATACGGTAGAACACACAATGTACTTCCACAAACCAAATATAGACTCTTAAAATAATAATGCAAGTGTGGCAATTCCCCAAAAAGCGGAGAAGAAAATGCAATAATGGTTGAACTAATTATGTCTCCTATACTTCCTAAAACTCAACATGTACTTTCATCTTCTATCGATAAAGGGTATTCCCTGTAGATTTTGGGGTGGCCCATGCGAGGGGGAAGTTCTTCCAATCTGTCGATGTGATCTTCTCCCAAATCCAATAGGATCTATTACTTTTTTCAAATTTTTTAAGTTTTTTTCATCTTCCTCTTTCTTCACTCATGTATTTATTGAAGGTATTGAGTTCCTACTCAACCCACACAATGTGACCATGGTCTTAGTAGAAGGAGTTTCCAATTTATGGGATATAATAAGATTATTGGTGTTTTTTAATATAAATTATGGTGTATTTAACTTTATTATGATTTATTTTATAATTATTTTAATAAATTAATTTTACATTCACTTGTTATGACATGTTGGTCCATGAATATATCTTGTAATGAGAAATAAAGGAGTTTCAATTAGTGAAACCATGACCATTGAGTGAACCAATTCCTACTATTTTAGGGGTAAATTTTAAATTTTTATTTGAACGTTGAATCAATGAACAAAGGGAATGGTCCTTAAATACATAATTATATATTATTAGAATGTAAAACATAAATTTAGTTGAATCCTAGTGGTAAACAATTTCATAAAAAAATTTGAATACTAAAAAATAAATTTTATAGCTAACCCAAGATTAACTGAAACAAAAACAAGATTTTCCCATATTCTTCATTCTCTATCTCCATTTTCAATTTTTTTCACAAATAATTCCACATTTATTATCTCATCATCATCATTCATTTACCTGAGTAATAAAATAAACCTCACAGACTTGTACAGTAATTTCTTCTCTATTCTTTCTCAGTGGGATCAACCCCAACTACCACTAGTTTCCTATTTAGTTGTTATAAAACTGAAATAATTTGAGGAAACTTGTGACTAGAACAGTCACATAAGGATAGGAACTTAGGATACACATGATATTGTATTACTACTATGTTATTTTATTTATGGAAGAGGCTCAACAGTTTATATTGTCAATATCTAATCATATAAAATTTTAGATGGATCTTATTTTAAATTAAATACTTTTATATCTATGGTGAGACACTCAATTTTGAGGAATACAATTTTTTCCCCATTCATAACAGGTGTAGTGACCCTAGTGGGTGATTATAACATAGGTTCATAATAGTTGGGCCCTTTGGATTTGTTCATATTCGGGATCATTATAAGTGGCCTGATCCTCCAAGAATCATCTAATGTATAAATTCATAAAGAGGATGGAATCCCTAGCTATGGTAATTTTATGTTTTAATTGATGTCCTTTATATTAAAGAACCTATAAATGAGTGTTCAGAATGTTGTTGTTATAGGATGGGATGGGAGCCTCTATGATTCCTTGTGAGTTATTGTCATTATGAGACATGAATAATAGTGTGAGGTGAGAGAACTAGAGGCCCTTAGTTATGAATCATGACCTAGTGAGTCAGTGGTTGGTGTGATTGATGGATACCACAATAGAAATTAGATTGGGTTACTGTTTTCATTGAGGGTAAAGCATATGTTTGGGCTTTAGGGACTGAGATCGGTGCATAGTTTGTGGTTATGGTTTTTGTTATGAGCATCTTGATTCCTTTTATTTCTGATGAATCACCTAGGATACATGGGAAGTTAAACTTTATTTGACAAGAAGGACTATTTGGTTCCTAGACTGAGTGAAAGTTGAACTTTTCGGCTATTTTTGGTGGTTACGAGCTTGATTTGGAGCATAAGAGGTGCAATAGGACAAGTGGTTTGGGCTTGTGAGCTGAATTTTCATGGGATAATTAGTCACTAGTTTTTAAACATTTTTAGGTTATTCAACAGAGTGTTACTGTTATGTGTCAATGATATCCTAGAGGAATGAATATCTAGTGATGTGTTATTTATTTTGGTTTATAGATGCGGTGCTACGGAAGTACACTACTCTGATGGTTGAATGAGAATGCATCCCTTATTATTCTATGAACTATTGTGGGTGTAATGAGAGGCTTGTGGGCATGGTGACCCATGGCCCCAAATATGGAATTTGGATGTTCTAGGAATTGAACGGTTTGTGGTTGTATTATTTGATGAAATCTTAGTGTACACCATGTATAGATAAAATAATAACATATATCATCAAATTTTCATGATTACACTAAGAGATAATAGAATATACTCTAAGATATATAAATGTCAATTCCATTTTTGCGAATGGTCACCTAGAATATTGGGCTCATGGAGTGTTATAATTGATATTGTATGGTGGTAAGTGAACCACCATCCATCATTGAGTGATGACATTGTGATAGTTTGGATTCCATCGAATATAGTGGGTTTAATACATGATATTATGGAATATATAATATTTGAAACTTTGTTTCATCTCTCTATTGAGTGTGAGATGGAGATATCTGTTTCTAATGTCTAATGGTTTTTGAAGCATGAGGTGTAGAGTTGGTGTTCTAATGTGACATGACAATAAATATACTCATATGGTAAGGAGAAATATATCAATGATGGTGGCATGCCCATTTTCTATGTATAGTCAAGTGGGTTAGTGGAACACTATGATTTTTTTTGATAGTGAATTTTGAGGGTTGGAAGTGTTGTAGATCTGAATCATCAATTATAGATTGTGTGCAATTGTCTATAACATAATGAACCTAATGAGGAATTTTGGATGTTGTTGTGACATATTAGGATGGAAGGGTGTGATCATGCACTGTATTGGTAGTTTTTAGGTGACAGAAAGTGGTGTCTTTTCCTTTGATTGGTTGTATGCCTAATCCATGGACTTTTGCATAGAAAATCAGTCATCATCCGCAAGTAGAACAGAAAATGATTTTCATGAATTGACGACCGAGGTGGGCCAGGATGTTTTGTTATAAGTTCACTAAGGCTTCTCAAATATGAAAAGTTTTATGGTGGGATGGTTATAAAGGATCGTGATTTTCTAGATTTTTTATTTTGAAAGAATTATTATTTTTTGGATTTGAAGGATTGTGAAGGGTAAAGTGGACATTTTATCATACAAGGTGATGTTAGAAACTTTTTCTGACCACACGGTTTGTCGCAAAATAGAGTTTTTATCCTCAGATAAGAGTTATTTGGAATTCATAATCATTCAAATTTTTGTAGAATATGAAATATATAATTAATAAAATATTAAATTATTCACATGGGTTGGGTTTGTGATATTCTATCAATAAAGAAATAAATTGATATTATAAATACATGGTTGAGTATGGAACATGGGTTTGTTTATTTGAGGTGTAATCCCACTACAAGTTATGGTACTTGGGATTAGTATTTAAAATGGATATTTAATTTAATTAATTACATAATTAATTTAATAAAACACTCCCCCTAATTCCTTCCAATGAATGACAGAAGGGGGAGGTCTTCTCCCTTCTGTGTGATGGTCGAATCAAGAAGGATATGATAATTAGGTGATGTCGAACTTCGTTCATGGTGGTGATCAAGGCATGATCTAGGTGGAGTGGCTTCTAGGAGAGGGTTTGAACCAGAATATTCAGTATTTTCACATCTAATTAAGTTGGTTTCTGATTTTTATTCCCTAGTCTCAATAAATTAATGTAATAATGTTTTTAAATTTCTTTTATGACTGTTAAAGGCCATATGGGTGTCGATATATGCTTAATAAATTATAATGATGGATTTATAAGGTTTACAAGAAGTTTTTTATTTAGAAATCATGATCACACGTTGGGTTGATTTAAAAGAAACCTCATTTATTCAACCCCTTTTAGAAGGATGTTGTTTTTGTAATTACACTCCATGTACTTGAAGTAATCACCATGTAGTGGGCTATGGTCATGTTGATGGGTACTTGGGAAGATACTTCATGTAAGGGGGGCATGGATATGTAGTATTACATGACTTGACCTTTTTTATTCCCAGTCTATATACTAGTTTCTAATAAAACCCCATGTGTACTCATGCCATGTTGAATTACATGGCAGGTATGTAGGTTTGGGTGTTCATGTCATGTATTCAGGCTACATGCCATGTACTACCCCTTTATTAACCTTTAGTGGGGTTTGGGTGATTTCATGCCAAATATTATGAATTAGACACATGTGTTTTCCATTTTGTGTATTGTTCTATATATACTATGATAATGGAGTCCTTAATGTGTTCTTGGGGCTTCTAAAGAGGCTTTTTTTGGGTGAGAAAACTATAACAGATAGCTTTATCCTATAATAATTAAATCCATTTATCTCCTTAGAGTGATACATGGGATGATATCCTGGTGAGGGTCATGAGAACTAATAGAGGACCTGGTATGGGTTCACTAGAGTCCTCGATTGGGGTCATAATTGATCTTTACTAGGCTATTGAGACTAGTTTTTTATTTGAGGTGTCTTAGAATAGGGGTGTAATTGAGGACATCTTCATCAAGAGGATTACTAATTTTTGGAATATATGGTTGTGAGATGGTAGAACTATAATTTTGGATCTATGACCGTCTGAGATACGGTCATTGACATGAGATATTAATTGTTGCCAAGAATCCCAAGAGGGATTTCTACACATGCATATCAATTCCACGGATTCCAAGAGCGATTATCTTTTTATTTTCTAGTTTAGAGATCCCTTGGTTTGTTTTATATGATATATTTACCCTTTTGGGAGAATGAATAAGTACAAATAGTTGTGAATGAAACATAGATCTCAAACCAATGTGTATTCTCGATGGTTCTGGGAAGATGACGACATGAATGGGAATTTGGATGACCCATTTATGTTTATTTTGTTTTCATTTTATTTGGAAAATGAAATGAATTCATGTTTAGAATGGTAATCCTTGTTATCGTACTATGTTTTATGGTTAGGCGGGTTAATCCATGAAAAATTTTAAATGATGCAATGGTCTATATTTCTGAATTAGGCTCCGAACACAAGTTGGTTTTGTGGTTTAGGATGTTACAGATGTTGCTCCAAATTTTCATATGAGACTTGAGGACACAAAATTCAATATATCTGGAAAATATTATTGGATTTAGTGTTCCACTAATATGTATGAGATTAGTGGACATGGAATTGTAGAGATCTAAATGAGATTTGTGTGCATGGAATTCCATATATATAGCTGACATTATTGGAAATGGTTCTCCATATATATATATATGATATTAGTGGACATGGTGTTCTGTTGTTAAATATGATATTGATGGATATGGAGTTCCAAAAATATATATGTTACTTTTTGACTTTCCATTCCACTAATATAGATGATATTTGGGGATATGGAGTCCCATAGATACGAATGAGATTGGTGGAAATGGAATTCCACATAAATATAAGTTATTGTTAGACATGAAGTTCCATATATATGGTTTACAGTGTTAGACATAACATTCCTCATCCATGGATTAGGGTGTTAGACTAAGATTTCATCACCCCTGGTTTTTGGAATTTTCCACGACGTTCCCCTCCCACGGGTTATAATGTTGGACATGGAATTCCTTAGAAATGTTTTATGTTGTTAATCATGGAATCACTCAACCATGATTTATTATATTAGACATGAAACTCTATATACATGTTTTAGGTGTCATACATATACTATGGGACTATTTTTTAATATATGTGTTAGATTTTGGTTTGACAAATTGGGTACTCATAGTAATTTAAAATTGGTTGAGTATGTGGGATTGACGCATATAGATACCATCTATGAGTTAAAAAGTAAAGTAGAGAGGTTTTTTTAGGGATTCCAAAAATGTAGAGTCCAAATTTTACATGGTATACATGGTCATAAAGATATAGATACTTAGGCACTATACAAATAAGTTATAGTCGATATTGGGTAATGGACTACAGGAAAAATGGTTGTTTTTGTTCTATTTTCTAATTTTTAAGTCTTGGATAGTATTTGTATATTTATTGAGCATGAAATTATGAAAATAGGTTACTTGTATACTCTCAGGGGTGTACTATTGAGTTTTATTTATCTCCCTTTTATGTGAACCCCGGTGTTTGTACATACCTTATGTCTTATTTTTGGTTGAGCAAAATTGTATGATGGATTGGTAGATGACTAGGGATTCATGATTGAGAAAAACTACTCATACAAAGTATGATTATTGGGATGGAGTAGCTATAAATCTTACTAGAGACTAGGTATGTTTCATGTCAATGAGTTGGAATTATATCCTAATTTGTTTATTTTTATGTTTTTATTGTGTATTATTTTGGTCTTTTTGGAGATATGTGTTGTATGTATGTCATTTTGTTCATGTCTTTATTGTATTTAAAATTTTTACGACATGATTCAATTTATTCATTCATACTATGAGGTGTATGATTCTTGGTTATTTATTTATGGTTGCAAACTATTATATGGATTATAGTCTCCCCACAGTACCACATTAGACCATCTCTGAAAGTTAGTAGCCTCTAGTATATGACGATGAACACTTATGGTCTTATTCCAAACTGATCTAGCTATTGTTCTTAGGGAGATATGGGTTGAGATGTTAAACATTAATTGAATGGATTCATAAGCAATTATCATCTTTCCCTACATATGAACACATACTATACATTTCAGGTAAGAATTATTGTATTTCAAAATACCATATCCAATATATGGTAGTGTAAGTACATGTATAGTGTCCAATTTATTTTTAATATCTCTAAAGAGTTCGTTATATTCTGTTGTCTAGTGGATTTTCACTCACCTGTAAGTTAACTATGTTATTATATTATATAATCACGAGAATTTCATCACAAATCACATATAGTATTTAGTTAATCAAATAAAACCCTATATATCTATCATAGTGGTTGTCCTTGAAAAATTTCAATTATTTCTTTCTTTGATATTTCCATTTATATACCCTCATTGGTGATAACATGACTGTATATGGTTAATGTTTTCCACCAAAATTCACACTTTCTAAACATGGAAAATAATTTCACCATTTTCTGGTACTTAGCATAATTATAAAATTATCTTCATTTTCTTACTTACACATATAATATATATTAATTTCATCAAGAAATATTACTTCAAATTTTTTTATTATAATCACTTAATACTCAATTAATAAAATACATAAATATATTATGATCATTTTTCACCCCAAAGGGTATTACTATAAATTCATAGTGTCCATAAATTCTGTGAATATCTATCTTTGATATATATTCTCTAATTAATCTTAATTGATGATATATAGATCAAATGAAAATATTCATAAAGTACTGAGATTATTATACTTTATTGAATAGATCATCAATATATGGTAGAGGATATTTTTTATTTATTTTAATATTGTTACATCCATGATAGTCAATATAGAGGTTCATTTATCTATCCTCTTTCTTTACAAAAGGTTAAGGTTCACCTCATGAGGAAGCACTTGAGAATACAAAGATCTTATCTAGATTCTCATGGAATTGTTTAATTAATTATTCTATATCAATGTGGTTTATTATATATGGACTATTTGAGAAAGGCACAAACCAAGGTATGCGCACAATCGAAAACTCATCCTCAATCTCAAGGGGGAGAAAATGAATCTAATGAAGAAATGCAGCAGTATACTCCCATACAATAAGAATGAAATCAATAATAACATCATTATTGATCATTTTTTTGTAGAAATACCTTAAAGGAACTAATAGTGAAATCCTTTATAATGATTTATAATGTAATATTATATACTAAAGGACATCCCTCAAGAGTATCTACCTAGGCTTATAGTCTTTAGCCCCCTCATTGTGCATCAAAGTGATGATCGAGTTAATTCTCTGCCAACACTTTTCAAGGTTATTACACTAGGAATATTTTTCACATATTCATATCTTATTTTCATTATCTATTTGGGGATGCATTTATTTGAGAACCAACTACTATAGACATTAACAATATTTTTGGATATCATCCTATACATAGAGTCATCAATGGGGTTTTCAAAAATATTATCTAACTTTAATACCAAATGTAACTAAACTAATCCCAAAAGGTAATAAATGTTGATATCAACTATATCAACCCACCAAAAACATACATAAATATTACAATGATTCCGTGGCTAAATTAATACATCTCAAAAATAGTCTTATAGCCTGAGTACTAGAAGGATTATTATCTAATATACTAGAACATATGAATCTTATTTTGTAGAAATTGTTGACATTTTCATATAACTATGATCTTGTATACCCAATATTTGTAGTCTCTTATGATATAGTCATATTCACAACCTAGGGAATAGAAATATATGAAATGGGTGAGCTCAAATGCTCAGTATGGGAAACTTATCAAGTATCCATAACCATTAGATCATTACTAAGAGGGGAAAATTGATTTTGGGAGAAATAAAAAAAGGACAAGGGATCCTATGTTTAAATCATAAAATATTATATATCATTATAGATAACTATATATATACATAATCCCAATATAATCTTCTTAAAACATTTCCTAGAAGCATATAAAAATTATAAAAAAAACATGAAATAATAACATAAGAAATTAGAACATATTTAAATAATATAATATCATAAAAATTTGGGAATATCTTTGTAATAAATCATATATTATTAAAAAATATGTTCCAAAAAAATAATAATATGTAAGAAGCTAATTTTTGAGAAATCATCACAAATTGATTCTCATAATATAGTAGTGTAGGAATCCTAACAATATTCCCATTGTGGAGGGATCATTCCTTATCAATTATAATTATTGTCTTATGAGATATAAAACCTTAACTAATGAAATAGATATATATATATGAAACCATACATTATAATCCATTCATGTGAGTGCAAATTAGTATCAAATAATTCATAATATAACATACAACCCATGGGAAATAATGGGTTTCATAGCATTTCTAAATGTTATCATAGAAAAATCATGATCATTTTATACCAAAAAAATGATCACAAAAAATAAAAGTTTAAAACATATAAGTTGATTTATGAACCATCACTTCATTTATTAATAATCATTTGATAATTCAAAAAATGAAAAAAGTAGTTTTTTAAAATATATTTTTAATATCACCTTAAAAGGACATCATTTCAAAGTCAATTTCCAAAAACCATTTTATTGATGATTAAGAGAAAAATTCATAAAACATTACATAAAAATAAACTCTAATAATGGAAAATTTATAATAAATAAATAATTCTTAAAAATTTGAATTATAAAGGAATAAAATAATAACATTGAATGTAAAATCCTTTTAAATATTGTAAAATAATTTTTTTTAAACCCTCAATGTGAAATATATTATGAAATATTTATTTCAAAATAAATAATTTGGAATATAAGTATCATTGTAGAAATATAACAATTTGGATTCCACTAGGTAAAGAATAATATCATTGTCAAGTAAACAATATGGATATGGATAAAACAATATATGAAAAGATTTGGAAGTTATTCATAAAAAAAATTAATATTTTAGGAAGTAATTGATTCAATATGGAAGATGAACTAGGTGTAAAAAATAAATTCCCCAAAAATAAGATTTAAATACATAAAAAATCATCATATGGTATGATAATTAAAACCTAAATGATTATAATCTATGTGGAGTGATTATGAATCAAGAAATACAATTGAGTCATCAAAACACCATGCCTTTATTCCTGCCCAGCTCGATGCGATCCAACCTCTTGTAAAAAAAATATAAATATCATAATAATATATTTCAAAACATTTTAAATATACACTAACCTTTTATATACTTCACTTATGATAATTTATTATGAATATATTATTTATTTGTTGCTTATTTTTACCATCGAGAGTTCGAAACAATAATTATTTCAATCAGGATTTATGGTGTCGATTTTGATATTTATTATTTGAGACCCTTTTTATAAATATTCATCCATATAAGATAATATAATTATTTTTATAATGACCTATTGTTTTATTCAACCATTTTATGATATAATTTTCATGTTTCTTAAAGATGAAATTCTGAATAATTATTTTCAAACTGTTTATTGATTTTGATGGATTAGAAAATAATGATCAATAGTTTTTTTATTCATATATAATAATATTAGAGATATTACTTACTATTATACATCACATATACTCATACAATATGATATTTTACCAACCATGAATCTTGTACTAAAAAACAATACAGTTCCATTGGGGATATAGTTCGCCCGTATACATGAATGATGGATTTATTTACCCATTCCATGAGAGAAAATAGAAATATAGTTTCTTTTTTTAGAACTAAAAACATGTTTTAAAAATCACAGTTATATATTAAATTCATTATTAGTACCATTTTTTAAGGTTCTGATGGAAAACAAAAAATGTTATGTCATGGATATTGTTTTCTAAACATATGCATGATTGACATTGTTTTCCTTTCTTAAGGGGGAGGAGAGAGATGTTTAATGTTTACACACATAATATAATAACATTTTGTATATTATAAATTAAAATTTTAATTATAAAAGAATTTTATTTTTGGAAATGTAAATATTAAAGGAAAATATTTTAGTGAAACGATTGATATTACATAAACAAATTGAGGTTTATCTTAGAGGATTTCATGGAAAGAAAGGGCGTATAAAACTCTGTTATGACCAGAATATTATGAGAGTTAAATAATAATATAGAAAGAAAAAATATTATTTAAGGAAGAAACATAATTTTTTGAGTTTAATTGAATGTGTATTTGGAAAACTCTTTTATAAGTGGTGAGAATGGAATGTTTATAAATATTTCAGCTTAATATAATGGAAACACATGCTAAACATGTATATTGGATCCAAAAATAGAAATTAATTGATTAGTGTGAGATACTTTCTATAATAACTCAACTACATAATTAAAAACACATTTTAACACGTTTCATTAGCTTTACCCCTTGAATTATTAATGTTGGTATATAATCTTTTGTCGATTTCGCTAGTTTTTTCCTAAGGTAACATAGTATTTCTTCTAAAATATAAAGCGTACCTTATTAAAAAATTTATAATAACTACTTCAAAATTTGAATTTAGTTTTTATAAATAATTTTTTAAAATATTCTAAAAATTAGTTTTAGTATAGCAAATTTATAATGGATTGAAATAATTTTTTTGAAAAAAAATTATTGCATTATAAAATATCAAATATAGGATTTGGAACTATAATAAATATTTTAAAATATATAAATCCTATTATAAAATTCATATTTTCTAATAAAAATGTTTACTTAATTAATTTTTCATACCTATATAGTAATAATGGCCTAAAATTCACAGTGTTTTTTAAAATAGTATATTTCATTATTCACTAATAACATCTTTTTTTACAAAAGTATTAAAATTTCATGACATACTATATTAGCATTATAAATTCAGAATTGACAATATTTTCATTTAATTTAAATTCTAATAATTTATGAATTTATTTTTAAAATTGAAAAAGAAAATATAAATATAAATTAATTTTTTATAGGAAAATATTGTTTTTTAAACATTAAGTGTTCATAATATTATTTCATACCAATTTATCATGTAAATAATTCTAATATTATAGTTTGTATAATTAAATATTAAATATTATCATTTATACTTATTTACCTTAATTATTTAGATAAAATATACAATATTTTTAAAAAAATATTTGAGAAATATAAGTTAATTTTATCATTAAATCGCATTTATTTTTAATATTGTGAAAGTAATAATTTTCAGTTGATTAATATATATTTATTTACTAAATGTTTTATTTTTTATATAGTTTTTTTGTTTAATAATCACCTAATATGTCTTAAATCATTTTAATTTATATTTTTTCATAAAACAACATATTGATGATTCAATTAATTAAGAAAAAAATATATTCCAAGATCTTAGGTCCTTTCACTTTCAACAATCTATAAGATGTTTTTATGGATGGGTATCTAGAGGTACTATCAATTAATGTTTCCATATCATACTTATAGTAATGAGTATGGGTTATGAAATTAGGGAAACTATTAGGGCCTCTCGCATGTGGTTTCCCCAAACCCAATGAATAAATATTTCAATTATGTTGGAGGTGGTGGAGGTATAAATTCCTCAGTCCTTATGAGAAGGGTTCATTAGGATAAAAAATCATTATATCGTTGACCCAAAAGGGAAATGATGATCCTTGGGGTGGACGTGGTTTGAAAAATTCATCAAGCCATGCGTACTAGACTTTATTCATTATCACCACTGAAGCGGCCACTAGAATAAACTTCATTATTGTCCCTGCATTAGTCGAATAATGAGATGGACACAGACCAAATTATGAGTTTTTGCTACATAATATAGAGGATTTCCCTCTAATGAAATTTTTTACCTCTCTCAAACAGAAATCCAACTCCACATTTTTTAGGCATTGTACAATAGCCTATATATATCCTGCTCACACAAAGTACAACATTTAATTTCTTTGGAAGTGTTATGGAGATATAAAATAGTATATATTGAATATAAAAACCATTGGAATGTGGTAATAAAATTGAAATCTAATTTTCATAGTGATCTCTAGTAGTGTGTAGTAAAAATAAATGGTTTGTGTTCTCTCCATCCTTTTATGTGTATTCTAGATGGGGAATATATAATTTTTTAGTGTAGAGTCATTGAACTAAAATTAAAATCATATTGGATGTCCATGTGTTGTTTCCCTAATATTGGGTTCCTTACAGCTAAAAGGGATTCCAATTATATTTGATAATAATTCTATCTTATTGATTTATCATGGTTGGCATAATCCATGTAGGGTAAAATTTTCTCTATAAGATGGTTGAGTGTGATCTAGAAAATCAAAAGTGGGTAATTTTTGTAATCCTCACACAATTTCATACTATAAGGTTGAAGTGGGAAAGGACATAAATAATATATTATATCTAGTTATTTATTTCCTCATACTCATGATTTTTTACTCATAATTTGAGAGGTATTTCCAATTTTTATCCAATAAAAGTGGTCACTTCCCAAGTACCATATTGGTTATAGTACGATAGTATGTAATTCCATCCATTATATTGAAGTGTAAATGATCCAAGTGTTTCCTAAAAGATGGATCCTACATCAAACACTACTTTAATTGAGGAATGTAATCACTATATAATAATGTGGTTCATAGTGTATTATTCCTTAGTATCTCAAGTGAAATTATATTTGAATTCATTCTAATTATTCCTTCAATAAAGGGGGGGGGGACTTTTAAATCCAAATGGGATATGTCCATACAGAGGATGATTTCAATGAACACCATTTGGAGGACCTCTATGTTTATATTAATATTTAAAATCATAGTAAGCACCTACATTATGGATTCATAACTAGCTGTATACTAGATCAATGTAGTATATTTCCAAGAGTGGACCTTCAAAATGGATGATCAGGTTTCAATGGGGATAACCTTCATTATTGGTGATATTTGATATGATTGAAAGGGGTTTACCTTTTTTCTATGTGATCTTTTGATTATGAGGTTTATTTTTATAGCTCCCAACATGTGAATGTTTCCCATGAATGAACTTTTTATTACCACATGGATAACCATTTTGGTTGAAAACCAAGGGAGGTGCTTCATATCATAGTAAAATACGGAGGACCTCTATGATTATAACAACGTCATATTTTTAATAATAATCTGGTAGACTATTTTTCAGTTATCAAGTCATGAATAAGGATCACAACAACGTTATAACTTCTCAATATATATATATGATCAGACTATTAAATTTTGAGTTCCATTTGGTGATATTTCTTTTTGAATATCTCCTTTTGGCATCTAGTGTCGCACACGCTATGAAAAATTACCTTCATAGATAGGATCCCTCTTAGATGACTCTCATGATATCATGGGAATATATCAAATAGATTCTTTAGATCAGGAAATACCATGATCCTTCACATTATTAAAAACCCTAATATGATGGTCTACTTCTTTAGAATGGTCTAGAATATGAGCCTACCAATTTGTTTACATTTTGATATCCAGAAAACCATCCTTTTACTATGGTGGACAAAGAATATAAGCATTCTACTGATTTTTTGGGATAAACTGGTGGGATGTGTGAAATTGGTAACGACATAATCCTTCGATGCGATACTTATTATGATAAACAAGGAAAATATTATAACCTAGTCTTTTTATAAATGTACATTACATCACTTTTTTGTAACATTTCATACATTACACAAACAAATGCCCATAGACCGTATTTGTTTACTGCCTTTGGAAACTATGAACACAATGGTCTAATCTGGTGGATGATCTACAATGTTTTCAAAAAAGATCATTTCCTTTTTTACACCTAATTAAAACCTTTCTTTATAACCTAGGTAAATGAAGCATAAGGAAAGGGTGACCACAGATTCTCATTAAGGGTAAACATGGGAGATATATAAGCACAATTAAGAGAATAAGGTTATGAGAACCTAATAATGAAAATAGTGGATCATACCCTATATTTCAAAGATCATAAATACAAATCTTGGAAATAAGATTGTAATTTTTACAGACATGAATCATAATTAAATAAAGAAAATAATCCATGAAATCATTACATAGGAGTAATATATATAATTGTGGAAAACAAATAAACATGTAATATCATTCCCTATAAGTCAAGATGCATTTATATAACATATCAGGGAACATAACGTGGAATATAACTACTAGTTTAGACACACCATAATTCAAAATAATATTTATTCCACATAAGGGATTGAGTTTACTATATTCCAATATTTTATCAGGTTTCCACATCTTCCCATAGTGGATTGGATTTCCCCAAATTCCCAATGTGGATAGAGTTTCCCCATCCCCCCATAGTGGATCAGTACTTTTTAATTTATTATCATCATTATATTGTGAAGAATAAATATTTTATCAATGCATTGGAGGGAGATATATGTCCCACCAATTTCATAATGAAATAATACATATATGTGCCACAAGAACAAAAATCGTGTATCATATCATAACCCATGGAATGAAATGGGATTCATAAACATCATTCAATTATAACGTATCCAATATAAAAGAAATGGGTTTCATAAAGATCATTACATTATAAAAATATATCATTCATAGAATGAATTAGAATGGTCACATTGGATAATATTCCCAGTAAAACATAAGTAACATAAAATAATGTTATCTTAGATGGAAAATAGTTTTGAGAGATCTCCTGAAAAAAATTCTCCATGACAATATCATTTCTTCTTCGAAAACACATTCATTAATTGAAATACCATGCAATTTTAAAATAGAACATTTTCTTTGGAAATAACATTGTAAGATTGTAATGGAAGATTCAAGGCAATAGGGCTCCATGAAAGTGTAAATAATATTTCATTCTATATTTTTAAGAAAAATATATTAATCAATTATTGAAGAATATTAAAAATATTTTTGGAATATATTTTTAAGAAAAATAGACATGTAATATTAATATTCCATAATAAATACATATGTATAAACATTCTCAGTTAATACTGAGATTGTGAAATTAACCCTTACACCATTATAATTAGTCGAATTGAATGCCCCATGAAAGAATTAAAACTAAATTTCTATAAAAATTCCATAATCTTCAGTATAATACACATAAATCGCATTTACATGTAGTGTATACACAAAATAGAAGAAACCAGCGGTGTAATATGCATGTTTTCCACTGAAATAAAAGTGAGACATCAATCCCTTACCTTTGGTCTGATTCCTCCATACATTTCTGATACTTCGGTATAGTGATTCTAAAATTATTTTTAACATTTAACAGAATAAAAATATTATTTATAATATCATATATTATTTATTTATGACTTTATATTACAAATTTAATTAAAATTCAAAGATAGTGAACAGTTTTTGGTAATAATCGCCTTCTATATTATACGTGTTTTGACTTGGTATTTTTCATAGTATTCCATAGATCAAGATTTACATAATTTTAGAATGTAAAACTATATTTATATATGTTATGTATTGATTATATATATATCTAGTACATTTATCTTAAATGGAATGCATCATTCATAGAGAAGTTAAGTTGTACGTATGCATGAACGGTGTTTCTATGTTTTACCATACTGAATGGAAGAAGGTAAATGAAATATATGAATATATATTATTAATTTTCATTATTATTTCATATTTTTCAAATTTAATCATTATATAGATTTTTATAGTCAATTTTTAAATGTTTAACCAAGAAGATGAATGTCATTTCGTCATGGAGACGGTAGGCCATACCTATGCACGAGCAACGATATCGTTCTCTAAATGTCAATGTGGTGAGGAATTATAAGATATATTAATTATACTGAATCAATATCAGTTCATATTTATAATTTATATCCATTATAACTATCATTATATCAAAAAATATAATGTAGAGAAGAAATATATATTAAACTCGGGCGTGGAGATGGTAAGTCATACCTACGCTCTCAGAGTACTATCATTTTTACTAGCAAGAATAAAACATGGTATATGGTTTCTAAATTGTAATAACAACATCTTAGAATATATTTCATTATATATAAATTACTTTATAATAAAATTAACAAATGAAGAGGATGTAAATGAAGAAACAATTTTGAAAGAGTCTATAAGAAGATTACCTCTTCATCGATGATCTCCTACTAGATCCTCTTTTAGGGACACTAGGGACGATATTTTGAGAATACCATAGCTTCTATAATGTTACCAGGGAATTTAATAATGGATATGATAAGGGTATTTTCCTTATTTATGTCTCAAAGTGGTCTGAGGAAGTGAGGTAGGAGGTGCCTATTTATAATTGAGGTGAGGGGACCTTTTGTAAATCCTTACAATATTAAAATTTAATAAAGCTATTATGGAGACAAAAACAACCAAATGAGATATAAATGACTGGGGAAGATATTTTTGACCATTTATTGTCTCATTTTTTATTATTTTACCTTTTTTAAAAAATAATTTTATAATAGGTAAATTCGATAAGATATCATTACTGTCAAGTTGAACACTATTCATTATATTTGACATCAACTACATCATGAAAAATTGGTAATTAGAATATAATTTTTAAAATCATATATAATATATCTTAATTGTACATAAAATTCAGTAGTCACATTTACTAATAAAGAAATATCAAATTAATATAATTAAAATCAATTATTCTATTTTTTATTAGTTAAATTAATATTGTTTTAGATTTGAGGAAGACTTTAAGGTAATTATATAACATAAAAAATTTAAAATATATATCTACAATTAAACTAATATCATTTATATCAATATTTACATTTATATCAATATTTACATTTATATTCATTCATATCGTGATTTTTTCCCTATGTGGACACATAAAAGATATTAAATACAGGAGAATGATATTTTGTAACTATCATTGACATTAAATAAATATAGGTTATTTTTATTGGCTAGTGTCCATATAAAAATGCCAATTCGATATTAAGCTGATAAGGGTCGAATCCTATTCATCCAATAATTTTTTGACATGTTATTCTTAAACCCTATAATTTTGAATTATGATTAATTATTCTATTGTTATTTTAATTGTGGTATCAAAATTCTAAATATTAAGGGGTTATAAATTATTACTTATATTGGGTCAATTTTCCCAAAATAGACACTCTATTACATTTTAGACCATATCATAATATATTCTTATTTTATAACGATTTTATTGATTATTAATTAATTTACTAAAATATAATTTTAATATAATATCATTAGTATCAATTTTTACACTATTCACAACTTTTTCATTAAATAAAAATATAATAAACATAAAATTAAAAAAAAACCATTGTCATTACATGTAATTTCTATATTGACACATAAAATTCATGGGTCACCATAATTAATTAAATTAATAATTATTTTCAAAATTTTAATATCATTTATCTAACAATTTAATTAATTAAATATTATGCATCATCATTATTTCAAAATTTATGTTCATTATTTTATTACTAATATTTATAAATAAATTATCATGATGTAGATAAATGTTTTATTTTTCAAATTATGTTGTATAATTGAATCTATCTTCTATATAACCCATATATTAAAAATGTTATAGTTATTAAAAATATGAGTATGACATTTTTAACTTAACTTTATATGAAATATAATAATTGTGATATTCATAACAAAGTGGAATAAAAAAATCATAATTTTGGATAAAGTTTTATTTTTTTAGAATCAAAATTATCCAATAAAATTAGTAAAAGTGTTAGGGTAATTTTAAAATTTTATATTTTTATTTTCACCTTTAATTATCCAATTTACCCTTAATCGTGGTAAATAAAGAAATTACTAATGATATTATTCATAATATTGAAAATATTAAGTTGATTCTATTAGACTCAAAATATCACACTAATTAGAACCATGAATATCATTTTTTTCTAAATTCAATTCATAAAAGAGGTAAAATTATGTTTGGTGCTATTCTCAGAGACATGGTGAAAAGGCATTTTAAAAGAACGTTCCAATGTTCAATAATATTTTTATATCAAATTTCAATATAAAAATTATTAAAATGACCAAAATTGTATTAATATATCTATAATTTATTTACTGTGACTTTAAAAATAAATTTTAAGTATAATAATTATTTAAATTTGAAACATTATTTTTAACAACTACACAGTATTTTTCACAATTCATCATAAAATAAACCTTCGTAGAAAAATGTTAAAAATTCACCCTCCGATAATATCAACATTATGAATTCATAAATTAAGGTTATTTTATAAAATTAAATTTCTATAAGTTTCTAAAATTAATTTTATTGTTTTTCATAGAAGGACTTGAAAAGCAGTTCCTTTACAAAAAATAGTATTTCTAAACCTATAAAGACTTTACTAAAAATTATAAATTTATTTACAAATATGATTTATTTATGATAAATCAGTATAAATAAAATTTCAAATTTAGTTATGACTATTCATATTACTGTTGTTAATGGTTATTTTATACTCTCTCATTTAAATTATTTTAATAATGCATGTTTTCACAAAAACTCAGTGTTTCGTGTAATGCAAGCCAAGTCGGTGTTGGGTGCGGTTAAAGCTCAACATGGTGTTGTGTATAACATAATACAAACATAGTGATTTTATATAAGAATAAAAATATATATTTTTTGTTATGTGAATTAAAAAAATATCAAAAGGAGTAAATTAATTTGAAAAGAATAACTCAAAAATCTCAAGGCGTTACATTATACCCCCTTAAAATGAATTTTTCCATTAAAATTCATCTTTTTTAACAAATATTTAATACATGAAATTTTCTTTCATTGAAACCTACATCCTAAATATCAATTCTAAAAAATCAATTTTAAAATGATAACATTTAATATAATAGTTCCCAATTTTAATCATAACTAGGTCTTTATGTAGAAGAACATAAGTGAAAATTTGGTCATGAAGGAAAAGAAAAAATATTCATTGAGATTGATAAATATCTATGATCACAAGAAGGTGGATTATCCAGAGAAAGATAAAAATTAATTAAACATGAAATGGTCTTTGGTTTCTTCAAAATTAAGATAATAGGAGCAAATTTTTACAATATAATCATTTTTCTAATGTTAAATAGTTTTCATGAGAAGAAACACTTGAGTTATTCAATATCTCAACATTTCTCCTTCCATGATAAATTTCCACTTCATATCTTATTGTAAGAAATGAAGTTGAATTTATCACTCAATAATATTTATCATATCATGAGATTCATAAATAGAATGATAAGTTATTACATGTATCATTATCAAAACAAAAATTTAAACATAAGTTATCAAATATGAATAAGTCCACCTATATTGAAATAATACTTTAATCTGAAACAATTCATCTAAATTTTAACATAAACTTACCATAAGTTGATGACTATAAAATTATTCTAAATTATGAAAATAAAAAACACAAAAAAGAGGATCAAAAAATAATATTAACATTTATCTCCCATATATCCTAAGGTAGTTCTTTCTTTCCATATTCAAAACATGGGAATACCTTAATCATGTATTCTCTTGCAACATGGTAATAACCTGAATTACCATACATCCATTTTGAAAAAATACATGTTGCCTTATTACATGGTTTATTAGATATATTCCTCATTTTCAAGAAGCTTTAAACTTCATCCATGATATCATAACTCAGTTTTTTAAAACAAAATCAACAATCATTTCCATGGCACTCAGCACTATCCAATTTACATTATCCAAATTGATAATCCCTTTAAAAATGAAAAACACTATTTTCTCCAAATGATGAACACATTAAGGGTTACCTTACCTTAATAAAAATATTATCATTCCATTAAATCACTTTTCCTTGTCTTCATCGCCATTCAACATATCATTTTCAGTCCTCAAGGAAACTTTTATACTAAAAATACTTATATAGTTCATGATTTGTATTACATAATCTTTGAATTCCAAAACATATACAATTAAATCATCCAAATTTTTTTGATAACCCATTACTCAAGATTTATAATAATATTTCTTCCAAAAATATGAAATATAAATAATGTATTAAGGTTCATGAACATCAATAAAATCATTATTTTTATGTTTAATGTAAATGATATGGTTAGATCATCCCCTACTATTCCCAAGTCATCCATGATCTCATTATCCTCAGTAGAATAAAAAATACTCATACAACCTTCATGATTATATTCATGATATTTCAACTTAGGAAATTGATTTTCATAATTCCCATACTTTCCAGATACAAATCATTTAAATTTCACAACATTCCGTCTAGTTCCAACTATTGACTAAGGCAAGGAAAAACGTCTGAGCAACAATTATCATAGTATAAAATATTCAATGAAATGGAAATTACATATAATATTGAAATCAATGGACCGTATGTTTATTCCTAGGTTATTCAAGATCATTACCAAAATTATAGGACTATAACCTATAGTTAGACTTATCCTTAGGGATATCCCAAGACATATATTTAGAAATATCTCTATGTATATCACTAAATTTTTCACATCCTAGTTTAAAATGGATGAGTATGAAATCAATAAGATAACAACTATAAAAAACCATTCCTTTCAAACAATTACATTACATCACTTTTGTGGAATATTCCATACATTACAAAGACACATTCTCATAGACCATATTATTTTAGTGCCTTTGGAAACATGTAACATAAACATATAATTTGGTGGAAGATCATAAATGTTTCCCATAAAGATCATTCAATTTAGTAAACCTACTTGAAACCTTTCCTTATAACCTAGGGAAAGGGGACTTAAGAAATAGGTGAGTTCAGATGCTTAGTAAGGGTACAAAATGGATATGTGTAAGAATAATCATGAGCATTAGTGTTTGAGAACATGATCATGAAAATAGAGGATAATACCATGCATATTAATGATAATAAACATGAATCATTGAATAAAAATTGGATGTTTATAAATCATAAATCATAATAAAAAAACATAAGTCAATAAAACATAACATAGCAGTAATACATAGAATTGTGTCATACACATCAACATGTAATATCATTCCCTATATATCAGAAAGAATTTATATAACTAATCAGGTCACTTTGTGGGGACTACACCTACTGAGAAGGACACACCACTATCCCCAATCATATTAATTTCCTTATAAGAGTTAGGTTATTCCCATATTCAAATATTGGATCCAGTTTTCCCATCATCCCCTAATGGATCAGGTTTCCCCATCTTTCCATGGGGGATCAAGCCAGTCGACATGATTCTCATCCTTGTCAAATAAGACATAAATATTTACCCATGAATTGGATGGAGATATAGGTACCACCCATATCATAAAAAATTAATACATTTATGTTCCAAAAGAACATAAATAATGTATCATAAGAGAACCCATGGAATTAATTGGGTTTCATAAACATCATTTGATCATAAGATAACCGATTGAAACGAAATTGGTTTCAAAAATAACATTACATCATAATGATAAAACATTTATAAAAAGAGTATGAATTGTAACATTAGAGTATATTCTCAGTAAAGCATATGTAATATCCAATGACGTTATATTATATGGAATATAATTTTGAGATATCTCTTGAAAGCAATTCTCAAGGAAAATATCCTTTTTTCTCTCAAAACATTTTCTTTAACTGAAATTTCAGGAAACTTTAAAAGAAAAAGTTGTATTTTAAAATATCATTTTAATATTATAAGTTAATATTCAAGGAAATCAGTAATCATAAATGAAATAAAAATTATTCATTTCATATAAGTTAAAAAAATTCTTCTTTTACTTTTGATGGAAAATTCAAAAAGTAACTCATTAGGAAAAAACACAATATTCCATTCAACCAATTTTTAAAAAATTAATAAATGGGTAAAATGACATTAAAAATTTGTATAAGAATAATAAAAAAATATTAAAGTACATTTTTATGAAATATTTACATAGAATACAAATATACCCCAGTAAATGCTTTCATATAAACAATCTCGAATAATAATGAGATTGTGATATTAAACCTCACTCTAAAATCAGTAGAATCGTATTCCCCTTGTAATAATGAGAACTAAATGGATATAAAAATTACATAATCATAATAATAAGTCACGTAAATGAAATTTACTAGAATAATATACTCCACATAGAAGAAAATAGTTTTGTATAAGGTATGTGTCCCGCAAAAATAAAAGTGATACATAAATCCATTACCTTAGGACTAATTAACTATGTACATGTCCAAAGCTCTTTTATAGGGATTTTAAAAATTTTATTAAATTATTATAGAATAATTATTATATATTTTAATATCATATATGAATATATTATGACTTTATATTAAATAATTATTAACAATTACATATTAAAGCTATATTTCGTATAATAACAGCTTTTTTTATCATATGTGTTTTGACTAGTTTTTCTTGAACCTATTACATGGATAATGATTTACATACATAAATTTTGTAAAAATGGATTTTAATACCATGTATATTTACCATATATATATAGTGTATATATATGAAATAGAATACACCATTTATGGAGACAGTAATTTGTATGTACGCATGAACATTGTTTATGTTTTCTTATTGTACTAAATGGAAGGAGGTAAATGACATATATGTATATATAATATTACGTTAGAATTATTAATTCCCATATTTAATATTTTTTCATTTTATATATTCTTATAATCATTCGTCAAATTTTTAACATGGAAGATGAATCTAATCATGTCGTGGAGACAATAGGTCGTACGTACGCACGAGCGAAGATATCATTAAATTAACGGTAAATGGGTGAGGAATTGGATGGTATATTAATAATAAGGAATAAATATAATGGAATATTTATTATTTATATCCATTATAAATATCATTATACATATAAAAATAAATTATTGATGAAAAATATATTACACCATTGCGTGCAGACGGTAAGCCATACATATAAACGCATGGGACTTACATTTTTATAGGATGAATAAAATGTGGAATAAGGTTATTAAATAATAATAATAAAATCTGCTAATATAGGTTATAATTTAGTTATTACTCTATAATGGAATCATCTCATTATGACGATGTAGAAGAAGAAACAATTTGGAAGAGTCGGTAATGATATCAGATGTTCCTTGAGGATCTCCTTCTAGATCTCCTTTTAGGGACACTAGAGTTCATATTTCCCGAAGACCATAACTTCTATAATGTTACTAGGGAAGTTTATAAGTTAATAATTAAGTTTATGGTCGATATTGGAGGCTCGATGTGGTGTAAGGAAGTGAGGGAGGATGTCCCCTTTTATAATTGAGGTGAGGGGTGCTTTTTGAAAACCTCAAAATATTAAAATATATTAAGGATATTATAGCTCCAAAATCATCCAAACGAAATATAAATTAATGGGGGAAGATATTATAGTTCTTATATTATACCATTTTTTTTCCATTTTTTTATTTTTAAATTATTTAATAATAAGTTAATTCAATAATATATCATAATTGTCATATTTAACACAATTCATTTAATTTTACTTAAAATACATCAAGATAGTGTTTCAATTAGACTATAATGATTTCAAAAATCAATAATATATCTTATAGATCTATTAAAATCATTATACGCATTAAATAATCTAAAATATATAAAAATTTATATTATAAAAATCAATTATTCTATTATTCGGTGAATTAAAAAAAATATTTATTTATCATTGTAGAAGATTATAAGATAATTATATAACTTCTAAAAATTAAAAATAATATTTTATTATGAAAATAATGTCATTTATATTAATATTGAAATTTATATTCTTTCATATCTTTATTTTGTCCCGTTGTAGACACATAAAAAATATTAAATACAAAAGATTGATAATTTGTAACTATGTTTTACTTTAAATAATATATATATTATTTGTATGTATTAGTGTGCATTAATAAATTAAAATTATAGCATAAGAGGTTAAAGGTAGAATATTATTCATCCGATAATTTTTTTATGATTTTTGGTTTTATTTTTATCCTTATAATTTAAATTTACCCATAATTAATCTATTGTAATTTTAATTGTGGTAACAAACTTTTATGTTTTCAGATGTTAGATATTATTTCTCATATGGGGTAAATTTTATATAAAAGTATAATATATGAATTTTTAGTCCTTATAAAAATTTCTTTTATTTTTCTAAATATTCTTCTAATTTATAATTAATTTCAAAATATATTATTTTTATATAATGTCATTACTATAAATTTTGACACCATTAATAACTTTTTCATTAAAAAAATCCATAGAGAAAGATAATTTCATACAGAACAATTAAATATTATCATAAAATATCATATTAGTCTACAAAATTCTAGGGCCACCTTATGCAATTCATGTTATATTTATTTAAAATTTTTTAATATCTTCTATATAATCATTTTATTAACTAAATAATTCTTTCATCATAAATGGGTCTCCATTTTAGTTAATTATTTTATCACTAAATATTATAAATAATTTATAATGATTTATAATAACATTTTAGTTTTAAAAATACTATTTATAGTCTATTTTTTCTTCTATATAACCCCATATTAATAATGTTATGGGTATTAAAAATATGAGTATGATATTTTTTCCATACTTTTGAATAAAATAACATAATGTCGTATTCTTGAACTAGTAAATTAAAAAGGGTAGAGTTTCTAAAAAAGGTTGATTTTATTATAATACCATTAATCAAATGAAATTAGTACATGATTTAGGTTATTTTTATAATATTATAATATTATTTGTACCATTAATTATCCAATTTAACCTTTACCATGGTAAACAAATTACTAAGGATACTATTTATAATATCCAAAATATTAAGTTGATCCATTTAAACTATAAATATCATACTGATTATAACATTGTAAATTATTTATTCTAAATTCAATTCATTGAGATGGTATAATTATTCTTAATGATAATAGCGTAGACGTAGTGAGAAGGCGGGTTAAAAGAATGTTCAAAAGTTCAATTATCATTTTATATAATATCTCAATATAAAAATAATTCTAATGACCTAAATTAGAATAATATATGTATAATTGATCTATTTTTTACTTCAAAAAATAATTTATATTATAATAATTATTTAAATGAAAAACATTGTTTTTAACTACAATGTAGTATTTTTAACTTTTCATTGAAAAATGGAACTTCTCAAAAAAATACTAAAAATTAACCATAAGATAATTTTACATTATGAATTCAAAAATGATGTTTATTTTCATAAAATTAAATTTATAAAAGTTTCTAAAATTAATTTTATTGTTTTTTCATAAATGGACATGAAAAGTAGTTACATTAAGAAAATAGTATTTCTAAACTTATAAATATTTCACTTGCAATTATACATTTAATTATAAATTTGTTTTATTTAATTGATAAAATTATAAATAAAATTTAAAATTTTGTTATTAATATTTATATTAAAAAAATTTATCGATAGTTTATAACTATCTCATTTAAGTAATTTTAATATCGTGTTGTTTCACAGAAACTCAGTGTTGTGTGTAACACAAGCCAAGTTAGTGTTGCATGTTGTGCAAGCTTAACATGGTGTTACTTATAACTAAATCCAAACCTAATGGTATTATATACGAATAAGAAAGTATATTTACTATTTCTTAAAGTGAAAAATACCAAAAATATTAAATTAATTATAAAAAAATCAAAAAATATCGGGCTATTACAGAAAATATAGTTGTAATACGAATAGAAGCGTGATTTATTTATATATTAATTTTTTTAGATATAATGATAATCTGCCAGAATTTCATTGTGAATATGGCCCCACTCTAGAGTAATTCCAATGATATATTGATGATCCACCCTAATGATGGTAGAAAGAGTATAGTATGGGCCTCTATTGGAAAATGTGAAATGCTGACATCGATCAATAAACACTACTAGAATATAGTGGAATCCATACGAGACATCATATGTTTTATAAACATTCCATTCTATTTGCTTTAGGATTTGATTATGGTCTTCTATAATATGAGTTGGAATAAATTTTCTCTATTTGGTGGGATTGGGGATATGAGAAAATTCATGTCATCAAATTTCAATCAAAACATGTTGATGGGCTTAATTTGTGTGATATATAATAATAGATTACTACATTTTTTATCATGGAATTTTTTATCCTAAACATGTAAATTCCACCAGTATATATTGGAAGTCTTGCTGACTGTGAATATGATTATTATTCTTCCTTTCGGTAATACTAATGTTGGATAATTTAATTATTCCTTATGAACATGAATATATGACTTTCACCTCACTTAACAAATTTATACCATCAAGAGGACCTCATCCATGTCTCTCAGGTTTGGGTGATTTAGTTTATGACGTCCAAGACTGTATCAATGTATTGGTGATGAGGAATAGAGGCTACACAACATTATAGGTATTTTAATTAATCAAAAACACTTTTATGTGGCTCTAAAAATGTATTGATGATGTGACTATGAACATTATAAATTTATACCAAAATAGGGTAACACATTTTGTTATGTTTTATGTATATAATCTTAAACTGGTTAACCGTTGGTATTATTCCAAAAATTTCACCATACTCTCAAACATTTGGCGGATTTCTCTTGGGGATTGATAATTTTTAGGCTCTCTAGAGTTCATTTTCTTTGGGGATGGAATTAATTTGGTTTTACTCTAAAAAAATATTGAACCACCTGGTATTAGTGAGGTTACATTGGTGACAACTTCCTCTTATTTTATATGGTCATAGGCATTATTATGGATGATGTGTTCATTTTAGGTTTTCATTATTACAAAATTTATATAGAATGGTGGTCTGGTTTTGATATTCATTTATAGTTTGATCATACAAAAAAAAATCACATTAATATAGAATCTCATGTGAGGTTCTGATTGGCATATACTTTTCTCTGGTAATGCTTTCACATAAACTTAACTGTTTTGATTTTGAAACATGATCATGGAAATAATGATTGGATGAAACCTGATTTTTTTAGTAGATACAGACCTACGTTCAAAATATATGTGGTCACATGGACATTACTAGTGGTTTATTGATTATGTTTTGGACAAGCATATGAGAGTTCAAGCTTTCCATGCCCTTTTGACTTTGAAAATTACCATCTCTATAACTCTCTTATATATTTATTTCATGTTTTTTAATCCATCCCAAATTTCAAAATAAAACTGGTTACTACTATGGAATTTTTTTATTGAGGAATTTATTAATGAGACCATTTATATGTATCAATAGTTATCAATAATTCACTTTTTTTTTGTGATAATTAGATTATGAATATATGGTTTTAAGATAAATTTTTGGGAACTATGGAATTTTTCACTATTTTGGGTGTTAGAAGGTGTTGTAGTGTTGAAAATGGGCCCATTATAGATGATTATTATCAATCCATGTGATGGGAATAAAAACTAGTGTATTTTGGAACTACATAATGGGAAAAATAATACATATATTGCTGATGTGAAGAAAATGGTTGTGGATCCGGTAATGGTTTGAAAACTATGTGTACATTACATTAAGTTTAAGATTACTTATATATTATTGATTCCTAGAAATTTGAATCCATAAAAGGAGGACAACTTCGAAGAAACCTCATAATATTGGATGTTGTGAAAATTCTGCAAAAGAATTAAATTCTAGTTATTCTCATAGGGAATCTGAACCAACATTGATATGGTTTCAATATAAATATGGCATGGTGAGGATTAAGATTTTATTTTGGGTTTGAATTTCATAGAGAGGTAGTATAAATCCTAGATAATATAAATTATATCCCATATGTTTTAGGAAAAATAGATGACGCTCATGTGTCAAGATCACTCCATTTTGTTTAATATAAGGGGATAAGGACTATTTTGTGTGTTTTGAAATCCTAAAACTATGAAATATATGTTATGATGGAGGAAAAAATAGAGGATTTAGTGGGGATTATTCCTAATATCTACCCATAGATATTAACTTCATGTTTATTGGTAACTAAATAAGGAATATGATTGGGAATATGTGGGAAACGTGCTGACGATGAAAAGGTAATTTTTTACACTTAATATACAGACAATGTTAACTTCATGCCTAATTGATGAACTATAGTGATGAAATCATCAATACGAACATGATTGAGTCATACGCATAAATATAAACTCCACACTGCCTTTTTGACTCATTATAAATCAAAGTGATGGCATCATCAGTGAGAACACTATTGGGGAAAACAACTAAAGAGTAGTCCCACACTATATTCCTAGATTAATAAATAATCATGGGGATGAGACCATCAATAAGAAAAATTTTGGGATTTAAAATTTAATAGGAGGTCTACTTGTCCTCTAACCATTAAGTAGGCCATGATGGATGACATGACCCACCAGTATCCAAAAAAAGTAGTTTGATTTCAGAGAGATCAATTTTTTACTTATAATAATGACACACATTATTAAGGGGTTGCGTTATTATGATCACCTAGAGGATTCTATCTGTATAGGAGGATAATCCCAAAGTGTTAATTTATTAATGATATACATGATCAAAATCCATTTGGATCATCCATACCTGGCTCAAATATCCTCCCAACTATCCTCACATCATCCTATTTTCCTTTCATTGATCAGGAAGCCAACATAATGATCCCTTTTGATCAAATCAAAAGAAAGCACCTAAAGAAGAGGTAATTATTCCATCACCTCTTTCAATTATATTTTCTTCTTCCACTACCTCTTTCTTTGTTGTTTCCATACCAAAAATAATAACATTTTTACCTTCTACAAATTGTGATGTTATTATAAATATTGTATAACCATATTCATTATTATATTCATCCTATAACTGACAAAGTCACCATATGTGTGTACGTACGACTTCCATCTCCATGTCGTGGTGGAGTTTGTTATTCAACTCTTCATTATTTGGATGGATATAATAGGGATTATAATGGATGTAAATAATAAATTTAACATTTTAATGATTATATATATATAATATACTATCCAATTACATAATATTTCACCATCAATATAATGATATCATTGCTCGTGCGTACGCGCGGCTTACCGTCTCAACGACGCAATGAGATTCATTTCCACATTCACCATTAAATAAAGATTATAAAAAATATATATTATGAATAAGTATGTAATATATGAAGTAATAATGCTAATATATATATATATTTACATATATTTCATTCACTTACTTCCATTTAGTACGATATGAAAACTGAAACAGTGTTTATGCGTATGTACGACATGTCGTCTCCATAAACGGTGTTTCCATTTCATTAATCTATCTATTATAAATATTTATATTATTAATATATATGATATATAAATCATGTTTTATATTCATGAAGTATGTAAATCATGATCTAGGTGATACGATCAAGAATAATGAGTTAAAACATGTACAATAAACAAATCGATTATTATCTGAAATGTTAATTTAACATTGAAATTATTATTAAATGGGTAGTATAAAGTCATAAATGAATCATATATGATATCATAAATAATAATATGGTTCTGGTATAATTTCATAACATACTATGGTCATTATACAGGAGGATAAATGTACCCTAGACTAAATGAAAGTACAAGGTAATGGTTATTTCTAGAATCTCTTCATTATTTGAGGTTGTTTAAACGTGAGTATCTTCTAGGACCTCTTTATCACCCACATCTGTGTTTCTCAAAAAATTATTTCAAAACATTTTTTATATTTCATAAAAAATGGGTTAAATTTATTTATACTCTTTTTTTGAGTTTTTATAAAATGTTTATAAAGGAATCTTTCCTTTATTTTCAAAATAAGGTCCTTTCGACCTTTTCGACAAAATTAAGGAAAAAATGTTTTTTAACTTATACCGTGGGTTTTGATATTTACCATAATTATTACACCTTAGAATCTTCCCTTACAATTTTATAACAATATTTTCAAAATAAATTTTTTATTTTATAATTACCTGACTTTTAAATGATATCAAAATTGAAATAGATCTTCCACTCAAATAGTTTTGATTTAATCTATACCAACATCCTGTGATGGATTTTACACTTGTTTGAAGATGATTTATTATGATAAAATATTTTATATTTTATTGATTGTTTTGAGATATGTTTTACATTGGATGTGTTATTTTTATACCATTCATGATTTATGTTTAATGTATTATCATTTCGTATGCTAGTTTTAATAAGAATTTTTATGTTATGTTTCAAAATTTTCATATGAGTAATGAATTAGAATTAGTAAGTGACGGGTGGAGCTCCGTATAACTCCTTGATGCATCGGTATGTCAAATGAGAAAATTAGTTTCTTGGCATAAGGACTTGAAAAAGTAATTATGTGTAGTCTTGGCACAAGGCCTTAAATATGTGGTAATGATGTCCGGAGTTAAGCATTCCCTCATTATGAAATTAGTTATTACATGTGATTATTAGATTAGTAGAATATCCATGTGCATGTTTGAAAGAGCGCTGTCATGGGTGCCCTCAAATGATTAGTTTGATTTTGGGGTACTTAGGTGCAGTAGAGTAGCTGACCAAGGTCGTCTCTCAAAGGAGGAAGTGAATTTAACAACTTATTAAAGGTATTCTAAAAAATAAAATAGAATAGAATAAAAAAACTACATTAAAGGATTGGGGTTTGTTATAATTTATGAATCTATAAGTAGTTTTCTAGGAAAAAATGTATTTTTTTTAAAATGAAGTTTGATTAAAAAGACAGAACAAGAAGATGTTTTTTTAGAAATATATTTTAAAAGGATTAATTGATCAAACTCTACCACTTCATTCACTTATTATTTATTATCATTGAAATCAATATCCACTTAATTACGATCCCCTAATTTTTTATCCCTCGAACCCTACGAGAGTTAACTTAACCACAAAGATGAAATTACTTAACCCCTAGGCTAGCTTCGGAACACGCAATCATAGTACCCTACTTTGATTGTTGTTATAAGGATAGCTTATGGTCAGTGGTTAATTAGAGAACATATACATTCTTTAAATGAGGATAAATTGTGTTTAGGGATTATATTTTAACTCTATAAATTTATTCAGTGTGGTCTTGTATTACCGATTAAAATCGCGCTCTCACAATTTACACAAAATCTCGACCTCGCGTGTTTTGTATTAATTGTTCAATTGCATGGTTAGTTTCTTGTAATTAAAAAGCACAATTCATGGATAATATTATTTGAATTACAGTAGCTCATTTATTCAAAATAAATTAATGAAGAAGAATATAGGTCGATCGATTACTAAAAATAACTACTCTTCCATGGGTGGCGTAATCATCGTAGAAGCGTTTTGCATGTGAAAAGTTTTATAATGGGTATAACCCAATAACGCTTCTACTCAAGAATTAAAACCCAATAAGAAGATTAAGAGAATAATAAATTTAAACAAAACAGAAGAAAAGATAAGAAATAAAAAAAATAACAAATAAGTTTATTACACAAACAAAATCATTAAAACATGAAGGAGAAGAAGAAGGCCTCGTCGAAGGGATCCTTGCTTCAAGACCTACCCTTATTTAAATGGTTGGATAATTGGAGTGGATCCACTTCCCATCTTCCCTCAACTTCGCAATTCACTTCCCAACCCCACCAAATGAGAAAACACCGATTTATAGAGTGGTCCGGAGGCTAGGTTCAAAGTGGTTTAATGTGTGAATGGAGAATCTCGGCCAAATATTTTATTCCAAATTCCACCACCAATTTGACCACCAACACGCGTGAATTGGCCGGCCTTCCAGAAGGATAAAATGTGCATATATGGTTCCTCTATCTCCTCTCCGATGTTGGGCTCAATATAGGCCTAGATGAAGTAGTTATGGCCTAAATACAGATGCTTCTCCATTCAGGCGTGTCCAACCCACCTTTGCCTCTATTGCCCAATTACTCCATCCAAATGCATTATTTTGATCTAGTGTCCTGAATAATGATGGTAGGGAATTAATTTAGGAACACTTTTACTAAATTTCATGTAAAAATAATAAATATAAAAATATTTAACTTCTAAATACTACAGTGCACTATAAAGGGTAAAACTAGAATTTTCACCAAATTTACAAATGAATGATCAATCCCCAAATATTTTATAAAAAAACATATTTAACACAATGTGAGGAAATTATTTCATTTATTATCAATAAAATATTCATAAAATAGTGTTTTATCAACTCTACCACACTTACCCTTTTTCACTCATGAGAAACATATCTTATCAAGTAAACATTAATATCAACTCAAAATCAATTTTAAAACACATATCTTTGAGATCAAACAATTACACACCAAGAAACAAAAGATATCATTCTTCATAAAAAACCCTTATTTCAATTTCTTCATTTATATCATTCAATATATTTCCACTTTATTTATCCTCCCATGCACAAAACACTTACCTCACTTGAATTTTTTCTTATCACACAAATGTCATTTTTTTGCAATGTCTTTATCATCCAAACTCATAAAAGGGTCACCATAGTCTTGATAAATTCCTATATCGCTACCCGATATGAGTCAAGGACATATGTTTATCATGAGGACATTTCAGGGTTTTTCTGTGGCTTTCGGTTGGTAGGATTATGATTTAAAAAACTCTGAGGCTGAATGAGGAGGGCTTGACTCTTTTTTGAAGAAAAATTTCATTAATCTAATTTTCACTTAAATATGGTCTTCTCCTCAATCCCGATAGTATCAATTTATCTCCAACATCATGAAAATTCATGGAAATTTTACACCATTCATCATTTCATCATCAAAATTGTCAATCTTCTCAAACATGATTTTTTTTGAAAGCTCCAGATAGGCACAGCTTTCCACCTTAATTAGAAGCTCCAGAAAAGGCACCACTTCACTTGTCATGAAAGCTCCAGAAAAGGCACAACTTTCAATATAATCATTTTCATAAGCTGCAAACACATCTCTTCAGAATTTAATTTTCCACCCAAAGTATCACAGAATGTGGTAGCACCACACAAGATAGATTCCCCCACAATTAAGCTCAACTCAATCATGCAATTTCACTTCAAGAGTTGGTTAGATAGGAAAAATTGGCTTGTAATGTGGCTAACCTAACAGGTAGTGCATGAATTATAAGGTCTAAAAGGATTAAATGTTCAAGGTAGGCCATTATAAAACAGGAATATTTGAAAAATGGGCTTTAATACCAAACAAATGCCTCAATAATTTAAACATAAGTACCTCAAACCCTCATGTTTTGACAGAAATAAATCAAATTCTGGTTAATTCAAGCATGGTTTGATTCTCTCAAGAAGTGAGGTGAATGTAAAGAATAGGAAAATAATGGTTCATAAGCCTCACTGGAAAGTGATTTCAAATATAAAGACAGTGAGATGTGGCATGGGATTCAAAATTCAGTGTACTTTTCATTAAATTACTAAATATTTGAACATGAAACAAAGTCATTTCAGCATTCATTTCAGCATAGTTTATTGGGATAAATTGTTTCACTAATTGATATGCATTTCAAAATTGTGATGAGAATCATTTCAGCTCAAAAATATCAAAAACACAAATAAATTTGAAAAATAAACACACAAGATTTGAAAAACACACAAAAATATTTTTTTAACAGGAAAACAATTGATGTTACTAAATTAAAAGGTTCCCTCCCCCACACTATAAATATTTCATTATCCTCAATGTGAAACCATGACATGATATATTCACATGAAAAGAATCATTTTTAAATAGGACAAATAATATAAAAGTGAAATGGTTAGGAACAGCCTGATGTGCTCAAGTGATGATGGGGTCATGCAGTGCGATAAAATCCATTGCATCAGTAAGAAGTCCTGCAATGTATCTCTTCAAACGTTTCCCATTGACTGTAAAGCTCCTTCTAGTGTCCTCTTTTTTGATCTCCACTGCACCATAAGAAAAAACATTAGATACAATATAAGAAAATAACCATATGGAATGTATCTTACCAGGCATCAGCTTCAGTAGTGAACTGTAGAGAAGGACTTTCTCTCTGTCATGAAACTCCCTTTGGTGGATCATTCTATCATGAGAAGATTTTGATCTTTCCTTATAGAGCCTTGAGTTCTCATATAGAGACAATATAATCTCTTCAAGCTATTGAATTTTCATCTTCCTTTGGATTCTATCTTGGGCCAAATCCATGTTGCATTTCTCTATATACCAATAATCCAGATGCTCAACTTCCACAGGGAGATGACACGCTTTCCCAAAATCAATCCTAAATGGGGACATACCAATGGGTGTATTGTATGTTGTCCTATAAGCCCACAATTCATCTTCCAAGCGCTTGATCCAATCCTTCCTATTTGGCTGCACAATTTTCTCTAATATTTGTTTCAACTCATGATTTGAAACCTCAGCCTGACCATTTGTGTGGGGGTGGTATGGTGTTGATGTTTTGTGTGTCACCCCATACTTTCGAAGGCGGGAAGCAAAATTCCTATTGCAAAAGTGTGTCCCTTGGTCACTGATGATGGCCTTTGGTACTCCAAACCTGCAAAAAATCTATGCCTTCACAAAATCCACAACAACATGAGAATCATCAGTCATGGTGGCCTTGTCCTCCACCCATTTTCTCACATAATCAAAAGCAACCAAAATACACAAGAAACCATATAAACTTGGAAAAGGACCCATTAAATAAATTCGACACACATCAAAAATCTCATAGAATAGTATGGGTTGTTGGGGCATCTCATGTCTCCTAGAAATATTCCCAGTGTGTTGGCAACCTGAGCATGACTTACAGAACACATGGGCATCATGGAATAAACTAGGAAAATATAATCCAGAGTCCTAAACATTCCTAGCTGTCTGTTGGGGTCCAAAGTGTCCACCACATGCAAGTGTATGACAGAATTGCAAAACAGACTCAAACTCATGATCAAGAATATACCTCCTAATAACTTAATCACTAAACATGCGCCAGAGGTAAGGATCATCCCACACATAAAACCTAGACTCACTTTTAAATTTTTGGACTTGATGTTTCTTCAAATTCACTAGGATTTCAGAGGCAAAAATGTAATTAACTAAATCAGCATACAAAGGATGTGTACCTAAGACGATATAGAGATGCTCATCGGGGAAAGTGTCCCGAAGTGGTACCTGGTCCAAGGTGTCACCCTCTATTGTGTGAGTAAGCCTACTAATGTGGTCCGCCACCAAGTTTTCTGACCCCTTTTTTTCCTTTATCTCAATATCAAATTCTTGAAGAAGGATCATCCATCGAATCAGCCTGGGCTTTGCATCTGGCTTCTTTAGGAGGTACCTCAAAGCTGCATGGTCAGAAAAAACAACTACTTTAGAGCCCAATAAATATGAACAGAATTTATCTAAAGAAAATATGATAGAAAGAAACTACTTTTCTATGGTAGTGTAGTTTTATTGGGCAGAATCCAATGTCCTTGATGCATGGGAAATCACATGTGAACGTCCTTCAATGCTCTGAGATAAGACAGCTCCAACCGCAAAGTTGGAGGCGTCACACATAAGCTAAAAAGGAATCTCCCACCGTGGGGGCTGTATTATAGGTGTAGTGGTCAGACGTTGTTTTAGCTCATCAAATGAAATCCTACAAGATACATCAAACACAAAATCAGAATCCTTTTAAAGTAATCTTGACATAGGAAGAGCAATCTTACTAAAATCGTTGAGGAAGTTCCAATAAAATCCTGCATTCCCTAGGAAAGATCTAACATCACACACACATGAAGGATAGGGTAAGGATGAAATAATGTCTATCGTAGATCTATCAAACTCTATCCCATGTTTTGACACTACATGCCCTAAGACAATTTCATGCTCTACCATGAAATGACACTTTTCAAAGTTCAGGACCAGATTATTCTCAATACAACAATTCAATACCATTCCCAAACTATTTAGACATTCATAAAATCAAGACCCATACACTGTAAAATCATCCATAAATACCACCATGAAGGTCGCAATAAAATCAGAAAAATACTCACCACGCATCGTTGGAAGGTACATGGGGAATTGAAACTTCCAAATGGCATCCTCCGTTAGGAAAATGTGCCAAAGGGACAGGTGAATGTAGTCTTTTCCTGATCATCCAGAGCTATAAGAACCTGAAAATATCTAGAAAATCCATCCATGAAACAATAGTGTGTTTTCCCAGCTAGTCTCTCAATAATTTGATCAATAAATGGGAGGGGGAAATGGTCCTTGCGAGTGGACTGATTTAGTTTCCTATAATCAATACACACACACCAACTGTTTTTCACCCTCATTGGAACTAACTCATCTTTCTCATTTTTAACAATAGTAACACCACTCTTCTTAGGCACAACCTGAATTGGACTTACCCACTGAGAATCTGAAATGGGAAAGATTATACCTGCCTCGAGCAATTTCTCAACTTCTTTTTTAACAACTTCGAGGAGGGTGGGATTGAATCCCATTTGTGGTTGTCTCACCAGTTTAGCCCCATCCTCCAAGAGAATCCAATGCATGCAAATGGAGGGGTTAATACCTAATATGTCTGCCAATGTCCAACCAATTGCCCTAATGTTATCTCTCAATAGATTCAGAAGTTTTTCTTCATTTTCAAAAGAGAGATTGTTAGCAATGATAACAGGTAATCTATCACCACTCAGCAAGTATGCATATTTATGATTTGGGGGAAATGGATTGAGTTCCAATGTAGGGGGTGATGTGTGGATGGAGAAATTGATGCAACAGAAATATCTTCACAATGAACATCAGTATCAGAACAGAAATCATCATAATCAGAGAATAAAGCACCAAATCCATCAGCATACTCAATAGCCTTGTCATAATCAGAGTTCACATGATCAAGATTAGAATATGAATCCATTTCAAAATCAAATATTAGAGAGTCTTGTTCATTAGAAATAGGTGTCTAAGTTCTCTTAGACATTAAACCAGAACCAATACTCATAATCTCCCTAAGAATTGGACAATCGAAATATATGGAGTTTTTACTTGGTGGTTCAAAATGGGAGATAACAAAAGAAGAATGGTCCTCATAGGGGTACTTCATGGAGTCCATAACATTAAATATCACATCTTCATCCCCAAATTCCATGGAAAGTGTACCCTCATTGACATTTATGATATTTTTTGCAGTTTTGAGGAAGGGTATACCTAAGATAATGGGGGCATGAGAACTTACCTGATAATCATCCATGTTAAGAATGTAGAAATATACTGGGAAGATCATGTCTCTTACCCATACAAGTACATCCTCAAGGACTCCTGCTGGATATATTGTAGCTCTATTTGCCAACTACACCACTACTCTTGTTTGATTCAACTCACCAACCTTCAGGGAAGAGAATACAGAATGAGGTATCACATTTATGGAAGCACCTAAATCACAAAGTGCATCAGAGAAGTGCAACTCCCCTATGGTACATGAGATGGTGAATGTCCCTGGATCCTTTCACTTTTTCAGCATTCCTAGAGTTGGTGTAATGAGTGCTGACACATTCCTTCGAAGATTGATCCTCTCATTTTCCTTGATTCCTCTTCGATTGGTGCATAGTTATTTTAAGAATTTGGCATACCTTGGGATTTTCTTAATGGATTAAAGTAGAGGAATGTTGATCTACACACGCTTGAATGTGTCCAAAACCTCCTTTTTCATTGCTTCATCAGCCATATTCTTGGTTTGAACAACTATGTTTGGAAAAGGAATGGGTTTAGGAGATACATCATCAATCTTTTTCTTAACTTTATCTTTCTCCTTGGATTGCTCATCAGTTGGTATGGAATGCAATTTCTATGGATTTGAGGTGAATCCCAGTGGAATGGTAGGAATAGATATATCATTAATTTACTTCCCACTTCTCAATGTCATGGCACTAACATTCCCCTTTGGATTTGGAGTGGGTTGGGAAGGTATATTTCCAGAATTCTTACTTACAAGTTCATAGAGGGCGGTGGAAATCTGGCTCATTTGAGTCATAAACTCCCTTAGCTTCGAACCTTGACTATTTAGCACATTCTATTGATTAAGAACAATTTTCTTCAAAAGTTAATCAGTGTTAGAATCTACCTTGGGTGGGGGATTACCTTTTTGCTGGCTTGCTGATGTTTGGGCTTCAAAACTCCTTTGGGGTTGTTGGAAACCCTGCTGGTAAGGCGTAGGCTGCTGGAAGTTTTGTTGAAAGGGTGACCGTTGTTGTTGTCCAGAGCCATACCTCATGTCCTATTGATCTTTACACCCTTGGTTATATGTTGGATCAAACTTCTTTTGGGGATATGGTTGTTGTTGTTGTTGTTGCTGATATGGTCTCCCAGGGAACACTGTTGAACAATCTTCTGTTTCTTGGAGTTGTGGGTAACAGTCAGTTGGGTGGCTTGTCTTAGTGCACATACCACAAGGACGTGAAGGAGGGGGTTGGGATGTCTTTTGAGCCAAAGCATTCTACCTCACCATAGTGGCCAATTCTTCCAACTTGGTATCAATCAAATTACTTTCAAGAGAAGAAGGACTTACCTGATGTACTCCCCTGACAAGTGGTGTACCTCAATCACCAAATTGTTGGGAGGTTTGGGCCATCTTGTCGATCAATTCACGTGCAGCTACTGGTGTCTTGTCCCCCAATGCCCCTCCTGCTGTGGCATCCACCATGATCCTCTCCATATGAGTGAGTCTTTCATAGAAGTACTGAATGAGGATTTGCTCGCTGATTTGGTGATGTGGACAGCTTGCACACAACTTCTTGAATCGCTCCTAGTACTCATACATTGACTCCCCATGTGCTTGATTGATCCCAGAGATCTCCTTACGAGTGGAATTGGTCCTTGATGCTGGAAAAAATCTCTACATGAAAAAGATGTTTTAAATCGTTCCAACAAGTTACATCATCGGGTTCTATATAATACATCCAATCATTCACAACTCCATCAAGTGAGAATGGTAATGCTCTTAATTTTATATGATCTTCAGAAAAATTTCTTGGTTTTAAGTTTGAGAAAGCCAGATTAAATTCCTTAAAGTGTTTGTTGGGATCCTCACCAGATAATCCATGAATCTTTTGAAAATGGTGAATTAATCTAGATTTCAATTCAATGTCTGATTCGAGGTTTGAGTATGCAATACAATTTGGTTGATAGTTAATATCTGGTGTAGCCAATTCTAGAATGGTTCTATTAAGTTCATTTAAATCCATTATTTCCATACATTGTTTCCTCTTTTATGTTTGAATTTGAATAGCTTCCAATTTCAATGTTTCTATAATAGATGAATTCACCAACTGGTTGAATATTGAGACTTCTCCTAGACTGAGAATATCTGATTCGATCCCTAATGCTACGTTCAATCTCAGGGTCAAGATCTAAGAGATCATTGGGATTATTTCATGTCATAAATCAAATAAAAATGGAAATAAAGAAAGTGGACCATAGTTAAATAAAACTGAGAAGTTTTAGTTGATGGTCCAAAAAAGAAAATAAGATGATGAAAAAAAATGAAAACTTGGGAAAGGGGAAAGATGAAAGAGAGAGGTGAAGAAAATAATAAAATGAAAATAAAATAAATACCTGTAAATGGTTGAATAAATTACTTGCCTCCCCGGAAACGATGCCAATTCGAATGACCGCTGTCGTGGGTGACCTCAAATGATTAGTGTCATTTTGGGGTACTTAGGTGCATCATAGTGGCTGACCAAAGTCATCTTTCCAAGGAGGAAGTGAATTTAACAACCTATTAAAGGTATTATAATAAAATAACATATAATATAATAAAAACACTACTTTAAAGGATTGGGGTTTGTTATAGTTTATGAATATAGAAGAAGTTTGCTGGAAGAAGATTGTATTTTTTTTGTTTTTAATTTTGAAATGAAGTTTGATTAAAAAGACACAACAAGAAGATGTTTTTTAGAAATATATTTTAAAAGGTTTAATCGATCTAAATCCTCCTCTTCATTCACTTATTAATCATTATCATTTAAATCAATATCCACTTAATTATGATCCCATAATTTTTTATCCCTCGAACCCTACGAGAGTTAACTTAACCACAAAGATAAAATTACTTAAACCCTAGGCTAGCATCGGAACACGCAATCGAAGCAACCTACCTTGATTGTTGTTCTAAGGATAGCTTATGGTCAGTGGTTATTTGTTGAACATATCCATTCTGGATTCATTTTGTTAGCAATAAAAATTTTGGACAATGGAATATTGGTCTCTATTTCAATATAACCTTTGAATCTCAATGTATAATGGATAAGGTATACATGTATAATTCATTAACAAACTTGTATTTAAATTAAAATTATTATGATTGAAATAATTATATATCTTTAGATGAATAATCCACTTTATCAAGTTATAATGATACTTTTCCTTCTTATGAAGAGGTTTCTAGATTTCCCAAACTTCTTGAAATGATAATTGAAATGTAAATAGAAAACATGAAAAGGAGAATTATAAAGTAAATGTTTTATTAGTATAATTATCATAACATTTTTGATGATCTTGATAAGAAATCTTTGGAAGCTAATTTTATTCATAAAACCCATGAAAAAACTAATTTTGAGAAGGATATGATTTCTAATTATTTTGAAAAAGTTTTTTCTAAGAAAAATATTTTATAAACAAAACTCACATAAAAAAAATACTTGTGAGGATAAGTATTTGGATAATAAACTAAAGTCTTAAATTTTTCATTTAAAGAAACTCTTATATAAGATTACATCTTTAAAATAAAATTTTGATAAGATGTATCAACAAATCCATATTCATGGTAATATTTTTGGAATGAGTTACTCTAATTAAAAGCATATTTTTGTTAACAATTACTTTGTTCTAAAAATCCCATCCTTTTTTCACAAAGTGTCAATGTGGTGGAAATGAAAACAAAATCATTAATTAAAATTAAATCCTTAGGATTTCACAAAACACATTTTTCAATGAAAATGTTGATTCTGAAGATATAGTTTTCTAATGTTTCCAGATACAAGAAATTTGGGATTCATACAACCTATTTTTTTTGTTTTCAAAAAAAAAAACACGTAACAACAAAAATAATACATGGTGCATGGATAGTGGTTATTCATGATATATGACTAGTAACAAATAATTTTTTGAAATGATTATCAAAATGAAAGGTGGAAAATTCACTTTTAGTTATAATTCTCATGGAGGATTTTTTGTTACAACAAATATAAATCTTCTTATAAAAACATTAATTTTAAATGTTTTATTCATTAAATTTCATTATCAAAACTTTTTAAGCGTAAGTTGTTTTTTTATGAAGGTTACCTTTTGAATTTTTGAAATGATAAATGTGTAGTTCACAATTCCAAGGATGAATTCATTACTTCTACACATTGATATGATAATGAATATATACATAAATTAGAAGACCTTATGATCCAAGACATACCTTGTCTCACTGTAATGGAAGATCAATCATGGTCATGGAATAGAAGTCCATGACACTGTAATATTAAGAACCTATGTATATTGAATAAGAAAAATACTTTTTAAGGATCTACTAGAACATAGATTCCATTCTTAAAAAAAATTTCACCCTTGTAAATTTGTAAAGAAAAAAAATGAAAATCTTTAAATATATTAGTGAAGTCACAATTAATGATGCTTTACTATTACTGTACATGGAATCATTCGGTCCCACACAAACTATATGTATTGGTCGAAAGTAATATTGTTTTATTTTAGTTGATGATTACAATAGATACACATGGATCTATTTTCTAGAAAATAAATACAGTGTCTTTTTTTATTTCAATACTTTTTGTAGAAAAAGTAAAAACTGGATAAAAACTATCCCTTTATTACTATTCATTGTAATCATGGTGGAAAATTTGATAAATATGATTTGAAACCTATGGTAATATAAAAATAATTAATGATTAATTTTCAGATCTTAGAACTCATCAAAATTTTATTGTTTAAAGAAGAAGTAGTATTCATTAAAAAATAACAAGAACCATGTGGAGTGAATACACAATTGATAAACTTTTTTGGGCTGAAGCTTGCAGTACTTATTTCTATACTAGAAATTTTGTTTTAATTCAACCTTTTATTAATAAAACACTTCATGAGTTTTGGACAGGCAAAAATCCAAAAGTTTCTTACATCAAAGTATTTTGATGTAAAGTTTTCATTTTCAATTCAAAAGATAATATATAAAAAAATATCACACAAATATGATGAAGGTATATTCTTAGGCTATTCCACCACATCAAATACATACAGAGTTTATTAAAACAATCATGTACTATTGAGGAAACAATACTTGTTAAATTTTAATAAGTTGGTAATTTTGTTTTTAAAAAACCCAAACTACATCATTGGATGTGTTTTCCAAAACTGATTATCAACCTATGATATAAGACTCTTATAATAAAGAAAATACTCAAGAAATTGTTTGTAAAGTATTTACTCACGAATAATTTATACCTTATTTTGATGATTAGGTTTTAGAAAATCCAAATATATTTTTTCTTAGAAATCATCCTTGTGATAGTATCATTGGGTATATAAATAATCTTTTAACTACTTGAAAACCCATAAAAATGATGTTGACCATCTATCATTTCATTCCCAATTTGAAAATTAAAATCTTGATTAATATTTAGGTGATGAGGATTAGATTAATGTAATGTAATATGAGATATATGAATTCAAAAGGAATATAGTCTAGAGCTTGGTTGAAAGACGCAAAGTGTCCACTGTAATTGGTGTAAAATGGTTCTTTAGAAAAAATGTGATTAAAAGGGAATAATCATTAGAAATAAAATAACCCTTGTTGATAAAGGTTATAATAAATAATATCAAATAGATTATGAAGAAATCTATGATCTGGAATATTGATTTCAATATTTTCGTACTCAATTATCCTTTTAAGTATTGTTTAATTTCAATTTTTTCAAATGGATGTGAAGTGTTATTTCATTAAAAAATATTTTCTAGAGGAATTTTATGTTTAACATTATCCAAGTTTTCAAGACACAAAATATCTGGAATATTTTTATAAACTTACCAAAGATTTATATGGAATTAATGAAGCCCTGAGATCTTGGTATGATGGATTAACAAAATTTTTATAAAAATATAAAAATTTTAAGGGAATGTATGATCCAAAACTCTTAATAATGAAAGATAAAAAAATTTATTTTTCAAATCTATGCTATTGAAATTGTATTCAAATCAACTCAAAAATATTTAACTGATTCTTATTTGAATCTTATGTTATCTAAGTTTGAAATGAGTATGATGGGTGAGTTACCAATTTTTCATTGTTTTTAAATTTCTCAAAAACCAGAAGTAACCTATAAATCCCAACATTTCTATATCAAAAAACATCTTAAAAAGTATGGATACGATAATAATATTAGTATTAGTACTCTTACTGGAACCTCAAATTCACATTATCGTGATTAAGCTAGACAACCAGTGGATCAAACAAATTTCATAGGTATGATATGAAAGATACTATACTTAACAACTAGCCATCCAGGATTAATCTTTTTGGATTGATTATGTACAATATATCAAGATAATATAAAGGAATCCAATTTAAAAATAGTTAAAAGAATTTTTTTATTTAAAAGGAACCAAGGATTTATGACGTTTTTATTCTTATGGAAATTATTTTGATTTAAAATATTTTAATATAAATTATCAGGTGGTTTTATGATGAATAAAAAATGTACTTTTTGAACCTATCATTTTTTAAAATATTCACTAGATTCATGGTCTTATATAAAACAACACTCAAAATCACTTTCCACTGTTGAATCTGAATATGTTGAAGCAATAAGTTTTTGTGCTCAAGTGTTATGGATGGAACACACACTCACATACTTTGGCATGAGTTTTAAAAAAACATAAATACATTTCGATAATACAACTGCGATTTAATTGAGTAAGAACCCTTAACAAAACTCTCATGAATAACATATAGATATTAGAAATCACTTTCATAGGTATCACACAAAAAAAGATGATATCATTTTACAATTCATCATAATGAAAAAACAATTTGTTGATATCTTTAAAAAAATATTACCCCCGATATATTTGAATACATTAAACAGAAGCTATGAATGATCATTATAAAGTAATCATTCATAACTACTTCTTATTAAAATAATCTCCTTACATTATGATACTCTTCTTCATTGGGGGTAAATAATTATAACATTTAAAAAACTTTTAGTCTTTTAATTTTTTTAATTTTTTTATTTATTGTTTCTAATTATAACATGTTTTAAAATAGGACTCAAAATCACAATATTATTTGGATTTCTAATTGGATTCTGAATCACAATCATATTTTAATTTCTAATTTCATATAGTAAAACAATCGTATTTTAATTACTAACCTTATTTAGAAAAATAATAATATTATACATTTCAAAAAGATTTTTAAAATATATGTTATTTGAATTGAAAATTTTTATTTACAAATATTTCGATTCAAAATCCTCAAAATAAAAAATATAGTATTTAACTAACTTATTTTTAACAATCGCGATCTGTTTCATTTCAATGAAGAAAGATTTATCAGATCAAACTATCCATTAGGAATGGTATTGTACTTTATTTTATTCCTTAAAACTATTTCATTTTAACTAGTATCACACTTGTTTTTCTTCATTCTAAATGTTTTTTTTCAAACTTGTATTTATTTCAAAATAATATTAACCCAATACGATAAAATCTTTTTTTATAAAAAAATCACGATTTTATACTATAATAGATTCCTTCATCAGATTTTATCACAACCATAAAATCAGAAAGATTGTATATTAGCCATCATATTAAATCATGGATGATCAAATGTCTATTTAATTTTCTTATAAATATAGGACCCCCATATACCAGATCATATAGCAATAATTTTCACAATGAAGATATTCCACATTTAAATCTCGATATCTGATTCATTTCATGTCTTATTCCTCCATTTATAGCCTAAATATGATGTCTCCTTCAAAATATTATAAGAAATGGTTCTTTTTAGAGAAATTTTATCTCCCAGATCTTTTTATGAGAAATACAATTCATCACTAAGGAGAATTATTCAATTTCATGGTTGGTAATCTTTAGGTGTTGAATAGATAGATCCAAAATATGGTTTGTTTTATTGAGATATATTATATGATTTCTATGATTAAGTTATGTTTTAAAAAACCAAAGGAAAATAAATGTTTTCATTTTTAATTTTTTAAAAAACCTATATAATGTCTTAGAAATATACTACTATATTTCGTAGTGTATCCGATGAAGGAGACTTGTTCAGTCTACCTCAAAAAATAACTGATTCAAAGGGAACATATATAAAGGAAACAACTAAAAAGAAATTATTTTAAATAAATGAAGATGTGATAAAAATTAATCATTTAATTCCCTATTAAATAGTTATATCAAATTGATGCAAGGTTTTCTCATTTTGAGAAATGGAGATATGGATACTCTGAATGATTCTTATGTATTTATTCTCAAATATCTTGTGAATATGGTCAAGATAAATCTCATAAGGTTTATCCATTTTAAAATTAGTAATATTAAGACAAATCCGATAAAATATAATATTATAATGTTTCTTAGTTTGATTAAAAAATGGTTGAATATAGGCTGAAACATTTTAATGTTGTAATAAAATTGGATCCATTCAAAGAAAATAATTCATTTATCAGTGAATATATTATTAAATGGAAGAAATTAGTTTTTGAACTAGAATTAAAATTGTTTGTGAAAAGTACCATGGTATCTACATCAAAGGATAAACCATATATAAAAAAGGTCGATGAAAAGAAGAATAGAAAATAGGATTCTATTCCATCAAAGAAATAAAAAAATAGGAAAAATATTCAAATGAAGTAATTGAAAAATGGATAAAAATGAAGTAATGAAGAAAAAAGGAGAATCAAAGTTTCGACTATACCTTGTAAGATAATTATCATTAATACACCATTGTGAGGAAACTCTGAAAAAACAAATCAATGAACAAAAACAAATTTAAATTTTTTCAGAATATGAGTTTTTTGGAAAGTTGTTGAAATCTATTGAATTAGCCTCACCTAAAATTGTCTAACCTTAACCGGATAAAGGTATTGTTTAAAAAAACTATTTCAATCCATTTTCATGCCCCCTCTATCATGTTGAATGTAAAACAAGTTGATTTTATTCAAAAAAATGACAATGGGAAAAGATTACTTGAGAAGTGAACCTCAAAATCATGAAGTGATTATGAAGTGTGATAAAGAAACCCAAGAAGAATAAAATGTGTTTAAAAAAGTAGAATAATATGAAATTTGAAGGATAAGTAGGAGTATGATAATAAGAATAAAAATAAGAAGAATATATAGAATAAGGATAAGGTGGATAAAAAGAAGATGAATACCAACAAAAACAATAATCGGAAGAGAAGGAAGAAAATAATTCTTCATAAAAGTATTATTTAAAAACCATTGATGCTTCATCAAGAAAGTTCTCTTCATTTGGAAATATTATTGAAAAGTTAATAGGTCAAGAAATATAAATAAATCCATCATATCAAAAAGTTGAATCTTTTTCCATTTTGGATGAATAGAGTTAGATTCAAAATTACCAAATAAGTAAGAATGTTGTTGAAATTTCTGATATGAATCCAAATCTGATCTCAATGAAAATAAAGGTAGTGAAAGAATAGATTGTAACAAGAAAACGAATTACATTATAGTAAGAATAATATAATAAAATAACATCTGAAGGAAATGATTATATTTATCATTTATTAATCCGTTTGGGGAAGACAATTCCATATTTTCCTAAGCTCAAAAAAAATCAATATGATGATGGAAAACCAATAAAGGGATATAAATTTAGTAAAAAAAATTACAAATAGGATAATACATTTGGATTCAGAATTAAAATTTTATAAATAAAATCCTAAAAATAATATAAAAATTTTCAGAAAAATAAAAATTGTTATCAAGGTGTTGATGAGAACATAAAAATTCATGATAACAACCTTGGAATATTCATGAAATATTTAGATGAAATTATTTCTAATTTTAATAGTCTAATAAGGGATGTGGCCAATGAATTAATGTTTCTTGAAACATTAAAAAGTGACTCTAAGAAAAAGATTCAAGAAGTTTCCAATTTTTAAAAGACATTAATGTTTTTTCGTAGTGAAATCCATGCATTGAAGAATTTGTTTTTCTGATTTCATAGAAAGAATCAGAAATATGGAAGATGAAAAAATGGAAGAGAAGTTTAAGGTGCACAAAGAAGATAAGAAAGAACAAAAATTATGGAATTTGGATTCAAGATGAATGTATTTAGAAGCATTAAATGAAAAAAAAATTCATGCATAGCATTTGGAAAAGTTAAAACAGCATAGATATGAGTACAAGAAGCATAACAAATTGTCATATCTCTAATTCATTCTAATAATGATTAAATTTTCTAATCCTATTTTTGTATGGAAACTATTTTGGATACTGCAATGATATACTTTTTCATACATATTTAGATTAATTTAATGGCTTCCATTTCTCTTGGATTAAAAATTCTTTCATTTATTTCGTGATGATCATGAACATGATTGTTTCAAATAAATTCATTTCTAACCCTTTTTAGGCACCTAAAATAAAATTCCTATTTCTTTATAAAAACATAAAGGGGAGAATTATATAAATAAAGGGGATAATATTTTAGTGGGGGTAATTCTATATAAAGGGGAATATGATTTTAGAATGGTGAGAATTACTAACAAAATAATAGAATATGATCCTTCGGGAGACTGTTATCCTAACAGGGCGATTAGTCATATTCACTATCATATTTAGAAAATTATATAAGCTTAGGGGGAGATACTTATAATTTTTTATTTTTGAATATGATAGTTCTTTAAATGGAATTTTGGACTTAAGTCTTTCAATGTTATTTTGAACATAATATTTGTTGTTTGTGCTTTCCAAAAGGGGGATATTGTTATTTCATAGTTCTTTTGGATATTTAAATTATTTTTGTTTTGGAAATCACAAACTCATTATTAAATATACAATATATTATATATTTATTTATGAAGTATATTTATAATTTTTTATAGAAAACAAATAATATTACTTTAAGTTGAAATAATATTAATGTATTTACAAGATTATATTAAAATTATCATAATGAGAAATATTCTCATTATTATCAGATTCACCTTATTAAATCGGACGTGAGACATTTTTTCTTGAAATTATATTGAAAAAAGTTTTAATTTGATTTGACATAAGATCTAATATCATCAGAATCACACTCATTGATAAATTTTTAAAGACAATATATAATTAAATCAATCAAATTGACTTCTATTTACATCTTGAATACATAATTTTTTTCCATATAAGAAAAATATACCAAAAACACTGTATTTTCAAAAAAATCGTGTATTCTATTATATGTGTAAACCAAAATGATGTTGTGGTTTTATTTATAAGATGACCATTGGAGTTCAATATGTCAATGTCCCTATAAAAAACTATGATAAAATACAATCCTTGGAGATTAAGATGAATGTTGGGACGCACGCCTATAAATACAAGGCATTTGAAGACATCAATACATGATGACATGAATGAAACTATGTGAGAGATATGTTGAAAATTATATTGTGTGTGTGAAATCTTATGTTTATAAGAAGTGAACATCTTATTCCTTATACTTGTAACTTTTAAGAGTACATTCTACCATGTGTGACTCAACTTGTTGTAATTATGATCAAGAGATTCCGAGGATAGGAAGACATAATCCAATCATATTGATCAAGGGATTGTGGGGTAATAAATATGGAATTTGATCCATCAGATTGAGAGATTCTGATACTAGGAAGATAAAGGACCCTTTAATTTCTTGATCGAGGTATTCCATGTATAGGTATAAATAGAAAATTCAATCATATTATTGAGGGATTACCCTGGTGTGGGTAAGACATAAATTCTTGAAAGTATAACTCAAAGGAAATTTATCCAAGGTTACTCGATACCCTTCTATTTTGGATAGAATAAATCTATTCAGATGTTGTTACTTTTTTAATTACACGTTCTTTTAATTCCTCTACAATTTTAATAGAAATTGAATTAATTTATATTCATCATTATATTTTTATTCATTTGATCATAATATATTTAATTATTAATCGTTTTATTTACTCTATATTACATTGAGAATACAATTTATTAATAATACAATTATATAGATTTAAGATAAAATAATTAGTATTTTAATATTCTGTTTTTTCTAAACATTGTGATTATGATACCCATTGAGAATGATCTAATAAATATTTTTCTATTGTGCATATGACTAAACACTATTTATTGAATATGATTATATTTGTTTGAATCAAATCTGTGGATAACAAATCAGGCTCTTCTTGATTATGATATAATTATCATCAGAACCTTGGGCCCATTCTGATTACTATTTTAATACATAAGAGGTTTTTTGAATAGTATTTTTTAAACTTATTAAATGAAGTTTCTTTTAAGATTGAAAATGATGCTTTTGAACATATAATTCACCCCCCTCATGTATTTGGGTATCTAAAAATACTTTTTGATCCAAGAGCGTTTCAACACTATTTATCATATTCAAATAGATGGTCAATATGATAAGAATATTAGAAATTTAGAAGAATGTTTTATTGAATTCCCTATGTATTTAATAGTTTATTGGGATTACTGGAATCTATTAGTATAGTTTTCATACAACAATTGTAATCACATTGTCATTCATATGGCTCCTTATAAATACCTTTATGGAAGGAAGTTCGAAACACCAACATGTTGGGTTAATGTTAGAGAAAGAAATCTATTGGTACCCAATCAAGGTGAAGAAATTATAGATAAGGTTAGATCCATTCAACAACACATAATGGTAACTAATTTTGGATAAAAAAAGTTATACTAGTTTTCTCTAGTGAGATCAAGAGTTCGATGTGGGGGATAAGGTGTTCCTATGGAATATCTCATTGGAAGAAGGACCTATGACTGGGAAATAAGGGTAGATTTGAACACTATATATATTGGTCCCTTTGAAATTATTTATTGTAATTGGATGGTAGCTTTTCTTTGACACTTTCCATGAATCTCTCTCATTTTCATGATGTCTTCTATGTATCTCCCTTGAGGAAGTAAATACAAGGGGATTGATATGTACTAAACTCAAATATCATTACATTAGAGAAATGTTTGTCTTATGAAGAACAATTTGTGGAGATTCTATATTGTAGTGAAAAATTTCCATGAAACAATACCACCCGTCTTGTTAATGTTTTTTGACAAAACATTAGAGAAAGATATATGAGAACCTAAGGATGTAATGAGGCATAAGTATCCGTAGTTGGTTTTATTGGATTGATATAATTTCATGTGAGAAATTATTATAAAGAGGTGGAATTTATACCAAAAGATATTATTATATATTTCCCATTAATTATGTCCAATTTATTGGATATCTTTATTTATATGCAACACCAAGATTAAATGAACCACAATAGGCTATTGAAATATTATTCTATGACATTTATCTCTTAACTATTAAATTGGAGGATATAATAATGATTAAAAACCATAATAAAAATATGTATATATATTTTATTTAATTTTATTTATTAATTAATTTTTAGGAATTAATTACTCAATTTATAGTACAACCATTTTACACTTCAATAATATATTTTCTTCAAAAGTGATTTTTATTACATCTTGTTTGTGGATATTATAATTACTTTATAATACTATTAGAGATTAAATTTTATAAAATATATATAATTTTTGAAATTATCATGTTAATATTATCATAGGTTAAATTTTTTATATTTTCTCTAAAAATATTTATTTTTTAATAAATAGTTTAAATTACTGATTTTAGTAAAGCTATCATTTCTTTTCTTTAAAATGATTAATTTAAATGTCTCATTATTTTTTGTATTTGGTTTTTAATTTCATAATATACATTTTTTTATATAATATAATTAATGATATTTGGATCGGCATTTAACATGATTTTTTAGTAAGTCAATTTCCCTGCTAAAAAATGAATTTTTATGAAAAAAAAATCATCACATTTTGTCGTTTTATATTTGAAATAATTTTTTAAACTTGTAGGATTTTAATTTGATAAAATGGACTTAATATTTTGAATTATTATGTTAAAATTTTATAAATAGTTCCTTTTTATTTTTAGTAAATATTAATAATAGTCATGGTAAAACATTTCACCTCGGCAAAGGGTAAATAATGTAATTAAGGTTAAAAATAACCAGATAAGGAATTAAAAAGCTATAAAAAAGACATATTTAATTAATTTAATGAGATTAATTCGACCATAACTATCCTAAATTTTAATAAATGGCATTTAAGTTCCATTTTTTCATTTATGTGGACATTTATATTATTTTAATTGATGAAAAATACAAATTGTTAATCTCTTTCCATTAAATTTTTGATATATGTTAACATAGGGGGAAAATTTATTTTGAATAAATAATAAAAATTATTTTTAGATGCATGAAATTATTTTTATTATGTTAATTTTTTTATAATTTTTTAGTGATTATATAATTACCTGAAATCCTTATACAAAACTGACATGGTGTTTGTGAAACTAGTGGAAAAAATAAAAGTAATTTTTTAAAAAACACCTAAAAACTAGGGTTTTGGGATTATATATGGATCTAAAATAATAGAATAATTAATAAAAATGTATTATTGATGGTTAAAAATAGATTTATTCTAATTTAATCTTTTTCGTGATTTCTCTTAAGATAAAATATATGAATAGTTTCTAAACTAGTTTTAAGAGTATTTTTTTGTTAAATTAAATTTTATAAAATTATTTGAAAATAAGAAAATAATTTAAATGGGAAATTTATGATGATAATTGTTTCAAAATTTCATACATTATGCATTTATTAGAAATTTTTTAACTTATAAGTAAAATTATAAACCTTTAAAATAGAAAGGTTTATTACTTTAGTTAAGGTTAAAATTGTTTGACAAGTATGTTAAATCACAAATAAGGTCTAATATTCAACTTCAGGTTATAAAAATTTTATTTTCTGAGGATTTTTCAACCATACCCTATATTATATTTGAAATAATTACCACATGGTTCCAATTTGTCTTGATAATGAATTTATTATTTTTAAATATTTTAATTTTTTGGTGTTTCCTTTCATTCACAATAAAAAGACACCTCTTATCCTCTCTTATATACTTGATCAATAGCCTATTATCTAAATAAAAGACTAAAAAACCTATTATAAAAATCATTAACCATGTTCTAATAGTTTTGGTATTCCAAAAATAACAACCCTATGTTTGTTTAGAGGAGATTTGAAGGAGCACTTTCAAAGAAGTGGTAATCATCTTCCTCAAGGAATTTAATTTTTATACTTATTTTACCAACATAAATTATGGAATAACCATTAAAATACAATATATCCCGATTCTACCATATAGTTAGATTTTATTGTTTTTATTCTATAGTATTTATCAATCTCATTGTCCATCAAATGGGAAACAAACCCATCATTCATGTGTACAGCATAATACCACCTCACGAACAGATATAATTTGGATTCCATTACAACATTAGACATATTGTAATAATTATGGAACTAATTAATATATATTATACTTATGAAATACTTTTTATTATATAATTATAATAAATCATCTATTTCCTTACCCTTCCACCTATTAAAAATGATAATGTTCGTCGTGCACACATACTACTTATCATCTCCACGAAGGGATGTGATCCATTTATCATGTTCGTTTCTCACATATTATTTTAAATATATATCATTAAAATTTAGGATTTATATATGATGATTAAAATTATTGGTATGATATATCCATGATAAATATAAAATTAAGATTATTTCTAAATCAAAATATATATGAAAAATGCAGTAATTAACATCTTATACAATGATTTCAATAAAATATTGTTAAAAAAATACTGATAAGATGTTATAATTAGATCATATTTGATATCATATATATGTATATGATTTTAATTAAAATTATAATAAATTTTAATTTATTATATAGGAAGGAAAAATTATTTATGAGGCAAGTCAAAAAATTCATAAGGTATTTTCTATAAATTTCTACTCCATTCAGACATATTTGGTATTATGAACCAATTTATTTTTATTTAATGTATATAATTATCCTTTAATGTATTTAAAATTAATATATATTTATTATTTATTATTAATTTTTCAATTTAATTTTACTCTTTATGGGGGTAACAACTTAAAATTTACCGGTGGTAAAAATTTATTTTAGAATCTCATTGTTTTGGGATTGATTTTATTCACTCAAGGAATATCATAATATATAATAAATAATCACCATATATATTCTTATCCTTTAGATATTTAATGATTGTTTACATTTTATTATAACCTTTCTTCACATTATCACATAAATCATGCAATTTAAGGTTGAAAATAAAATTCATTCCTATTTCCCTTTTGATCGGGTAGATTTTTTTTCCATGACTACAATTTTAAAAAATGTTTTGTAAAATTAATATCTATTTACTAAAATGATTTATTAACGACATGTTATTATACCCCTGAATTTTTACAAGGTTTTAAAGGAATATTTATAATGTTTTCTTAATGATTCATATTTTTCCTTCTTTACAAAAATTCAAGTTGAATGTTTTTAATGTACATGGTGTTAAAGGATTTTTCCACTGCCATAACCAATTTTAACTATTTAGTTTCCTATATAATATTTATAGTGTTTTATAAGGAATATTATTTAATGAAAAATTATTTTAATTATTTTATTCTGTTTTCTTTATTTCTCTATATGGCATTGTTTTGTTACAAAACATGTAGTTTTTATGAACTGATAATCATATTTTAGATCTTATTAAAATTTTGGTCATTAAATTTCCCTTGAAAAATACAAAATATTATGATCATTTTCAATGTAAATTACATATCTCTTAAATATCCATATTATATGCATCATGGATATGATTATTTCCTAATTTGTATACCATTTATATATATGATGTTTTACTATGGAAGTTATTTGATTGTTTGGGGAAATATTAATATTTCATATTATTTATTCAATAAGAATATTTATTGATAAGACATAAATTTTTTAATTAAATTTATCATTTAATATATGATTAATTCATTGGACATGTAGTGATAGGTGGGACCCATTTATAGGAATCCCCCATGATGTATGGAAATTTCCCATGAAAAAAACTTGTTTTTAAAAAGTATTATATTGTTTTTTGGTGTATACCTATCCATTGATTAAACTATATTGGAATAACGCCTTGATGGTAAGATATCATTACGTATGAAATCATGACATCAAACATTAATCATTCCCTTAACAAGGAATTAAATTTTTATTATACATTAAATTACACTATTAATATTATACATGGATGCATTTCGTTCCCATGTTATTTATTAAATGGAGCGTTTTTCCCTTTATTAACCTTGATATATTGATTATGCCTTATTTTTCAGGATATATTCTATTGTATGTAACACATACAGAGAATTTAAGAACACCCTTAATAAGTTTTCTTTTACCCGAGATATGAAGAAGGATACTTCAAAAAATATCAAGTATGAGAATCTTTCTTGTGTTATGGTTTTTATTTTTCCAATGTAAAATAGGAATCACATTTGTATCAAGTTTGTTAAGATAACTAAACTGATTGTTCATAGGTGATATGATTATTTGTATCTTATGAAAATTTAGTAAAGTACACACCAACTCTAGACTATTGGAGTTGGGAATGTTGCAGTGTTCCTATATCAAGAATTAGGAACCATGATTCCATTTCATAGGGTATAGGAAATGTAACAATCAAAATATTGTAAGTATTTAAACAACATTCATAGTCAATGATTCAAATATTGCTGTGAGAATATATATCTTAGGATGGAAAATGTAAACTATGAACCTCTCACTAAGAGGATAATGTCATCATCAACTAAAAGAAATACACTACTATTGCACACTCGAGATCAGGCATAGAATTGTTCCATTAATGTGGCCTCAACAGTTGAGACCCATAAGAGAAAAAATGATCTCTCTGCATCACAAATTATCCATGATTATTCCATTATTCATGAAAAATAATATGGCAAGAATAAATAATGATAAAATAATTCTACATAAATATTCGTCTAGTCATGAAGCTAATCTACTAACAATATTAATTAAGTAATCCCAAAAATAATAATAATTTATTATCATTGATGGAAATGATTAATATTGGATTTTTGATCTCACACATCATGATATCTATACATCCAAGTCCACTCGCAAGGACAATTTAATAGATGGGTAGTTATATACAAGAAACCAATTTAATGATAGAATAATGATTTATCTCATGAGACTTGTCTATTAATAAAGGGGATATATAATTTGGGGCCCTATATGTCACTACATGCCTAATGAATTTCTCGTATGTTGAATGATCAAATTAATTCATGAACAATATTCCTTATCAATAAATGTCAATTTTGAGTAAATAATAAACAAATATCATTAATTCATTAGTTAGTAAAATAACACACAATGTAAAACACCTTATATAGGAATGGTATATAGTTAAAGAATTAATTATATATATTATACACTGAATATGGATATTTAAAAGGAAATTTAATGTCTAATTATCATATAAAAGTGAATATTTCAAGGTAAATTTAATAAAGAAAAAATTAATCAAGAATGTGAATGTCAATACATTCCTTGTTCAAACTAATCATAATACATCTATATAAAGAATAAAAATTATATCATAAAAACATATTTTTAGTGGATTATAAGTAAAATATAGATTTATTTTCATTTATGAATATAAATACAATAAAAAATCCTTAAAATATCTTCTGTAAAACACCCTCTTAACTTTGAATATGAATTTTAAAAACAAAAAATATCATGAATATTAGGGAAATTGTTTTGAAAATAACCTTTTGAAGAAGTAAAGTAAGCATAAAATAATTGAGTGGTCCTTAAAGGGGAAAAACTCTATATATTCCAAGTATGTTAAAAACAATATTTCTTTTATCATTTTTGATAAAAATTAAAAAAGTGTCTTCCATTGAAAATGAAAAGAATGTTAATTTTTTTAAAAAAATTATAAGTTAAAAATGAGAAGAAATTACATTAATAAATAATTTTATAATTATAAAAATATTCTTGAAATCACTTTTACAAAACATGGATATAAAAGAAAAGTATTTTCCACTTAAAAGAGAAATAAAGTATTATTTTTTAAAAAACATTTTATCTATTATTCTAAGTAAAAAAGATTTCATAATGGGATGATTAAATTAAAACATAAAAAATAACCATAGGTTGAAAAAATTAACGTGGTTTATTATAAAATTATCAAATAATTTCCATAAATTTAAATTTATGCAGACAAAATCCCGGTGAAAATGAGATTGAAGTATAAACCCTTACCTCTTTGTTAGATTTTGAATCATAACCCCATGAAAGAAATAACATAAAATAAATCATTAAATACCATTAATACAAATATATTCGATATATAGAATAAAAATGGTTTAGTAGATACCCCTCATAATAATAAAAAAGATGTATAATACCAAATTGATCTCAATTGAGTGGAAATTGAGACAAAATATCTTACAAATATCATACCATTGAAGTGAGAATGAATAAATTGATTGATTTTGTTTATAAAATTTAAATTTCCATAAAACAAATTGAAACATAATATAATATATTCAAAATTAATTACACACACACTCTTTGAATATCAAATACAATTAAGGAGTAATATGACATAATAAAAACAAATTAGCTAAGAAATTCATTACCACTGGGAAAAATTCTAGCTAAATCCCATGGGATGAAATTATTTGAAGTGAAACTAAAAATACCCTGAATAATAAGGGATTCATGACATAAATTCTAATATAGTTAGTTCATAAATCATATAAATTAAATTAGGGTCATAACAATAAAATATGCCTTAATGAAAGGGAATTGAGAAAAAATCACTTACCTCACGTTTACCACTAGTTGAACATTGTTTAACATCCATTATAATAGTTTTCAATAGGTTATTAATTTATAAATTTATTATATTCATATTTATAATATGATATGTAATATTTTTATAATAGCATAGAACTTTTTTATTCATAATATTTCATTATTACAATTTTTTGGGAGTTAGCTTTTTTTTTTCTCATGCATGTTTTTTAACAAAAGTTGTGGTTCTTGTACATATCTTATAGTTACATCATCTCTATAGTGATATTAATGTTATAAAGAATATATTTTCCTACTATATTTATTTATTATAGTCATTTAGTAAATTTAAATAGGGAAATTGATTCACATCGCTTTGTGGATATTACAGGTCGTAAGTACGCATGATCGATGATATCATTTTTTTAATGGGTGAAAGGGTAAGAAAGTGTATTGTATAATAATTTTATAAAATAAATATCTTTTAATAATTATCATATAATTTTATTATTTGAATAATTATGAATTTCTAAGTGAGTTGGTGATAGAAAAAATTTATATCGATTTGTGTGGCGATAGTCCGCCAAACACATGAGTGATGGATATTTTTCTCATTTGACGAGGAATGAGATGGATAAATATTATACTATAAACATAATAAAATCTTAGAATATTTGGAATAATTAATTTATTATATTATAAGGGTTAGTACATAATTTAATGTGGTAGAAGAAAAAGTAAGAAAGAAATATCTTAGTTAAGATAATTACCTTCCATTAGAAAAACCTCCTTTGGGTCTATTATTAAGGACCCTAGGGTTGGTCTATTGGGAATACCAACACATAAAAGAATTATTTAAGGGTTTGGGGAAATATTTTTTAAGGTTCGGTTGATCCAAATGGCTTGAGATGATTTAAGATCTTACAGGACTGGTGCCCTTTAATATTTGAGGAGATGTGACATTTTCATAAATACCCAAAACAATTAAATAATGGGAAGTCACACTCAACAAATGTTACAAAAAAATTTATAATTAATGGTTTGGATGGAATCTATGGCCATAAAACACATAAAATAATGAAAAAACATATTTTTTTAACAGTATATTGCATTTTCATTCAAGGTTACTCACTTTTACCATTTTTGTTTTCACCACGGTAACTTATTTTTAAAACATAGGTTATTTATCCTTAAATGATAAAATAAAATAACCCTTATTCAATAATTTGGATCCAATTATTAAAAATATGAAATAAAAGTTATCAAATAAAAATTATATGTCTGTGTAAAATTAATTTTGACACAAGTGCATGTAACGTGTAAAACCCATTTTAACCTTAATCGTGATACTTGATTTTCATTGTTTTTACTATTCGTTAAAAGAAATTAAAAAATTATTAAAGATTATTAATTTTGATTTTTATCTATATTGAGTCCATTTTATCAAATTAAAACTCAATAATTGAAATTAAATCATTTATTACTGACCCATAAAGCAGGTTGAAAAATGGCTTTCCTGGAAAATGAAATTTTCAAGGAAAATATGGGTTTCTATTATCTATATGACAAGTAATATTAATTAAATTAATTTAAAATAATATATATAGATATATAATATATAAATTTATTTTTTGTAATTCCTCATTATTGGTTATTTTAATTAATTCAAATATAAAAACATTATGCACTTGAAAATGGTTTTTAGAAAAAAAATGTTCTTTTAAGCCTAAAAATAAACTTATACCAAAATATTGTTAATAAATGATTAAAATGTAAATATTTAGATAAAATATTACTAAATAGTACTTATTTTACTTGTAAATCAAATTCAAATCATAATGTTACCTTAAATTACCATTTTTATTGTTAATAAATAAGGGTTTTACAAAAATGCAATATTCTTTACCATTCACTGATATTTCATGCTTTTCAGAAAAATACAAAATTTTCACCCTATATTAATTATAACATGAATATTTAAAAATATTTTTTTATAATATAATTTCTAAAATTTTAAGAAATTGATCGTATTATTTTCTACCACAAATAAATAAAAATATTTATATTGAAAAATATATTTTTGAAGTGTGTAAATATGATAATAAAAATTGAGTCCTTATTTACTAATATATTTTCTTCATAAAACTTTTTTTACATAATATTTATAAGATGGTTACTCCTATTTAACTCTATAATTTTAACAGTTATTTAATAAAATACAAAATAGAATAATATATCATAGTTTATTCAGGTTCGGTGTTTTGTATTGTAAACTCTGTAGAATATATTGGTGTTGTTTTAAAATCATAGGGTGTTACAAAATAGATTCAGATATTTGAAAATCATGGAATCAGAAATACTTTTAATTTTATGCTACTCTAATATTATATTAATATGATAAATCCATTGAGAATAAATAATAATATCAATTATATTTTTTTCAAACATATATTCAAAAATCACCAAGTACATATCGATTTTCAAAATGCTCAACGTGGTTGAAATTTAAATATAATTTGACATTTAAATTCATAAAATTACTTAGAAATAAGAATGCATCGATATTTTGATGAAAAATTTCTGAAATTATCTTTGAATCTTTTTATCAATATATTCACTCTAGTGATCACATAGCAGAAATTGTGGAAATAATTTAAATTTAATAATCCTCCAAACGACTAATTAAATGCAGGGTTTCCATATGTGGGGATAACTCCAAATGTATGTATCAATATGTATAGTTGATTCCAAATTTATAATATAATAGTGTGAGGTTTGACACCAATTTTTGGATAATATACCAAACATTATACATCTAAACATGAGATTACTTCAAAAAAGTTATGTTCACAAACCTAACATCCAACTTAAACATGGGGTTCCAAAAATGGGGTTGGATACAAAAATAATGTTTCAGTAAAAATATTTGAAATGTTATTACACACTTCTTCAAAACATCTTGAATAATTTTTTATATAAACATTCAGCCAATAATAAAGATCAAATTAAATTAAATATTCCAAAATTTCAGGAATAAATAAAGTAATTATTGAATTAAATATAAACATAGATCTAAAAAAAGTAACATCATTGGTAAAACAAATGAAGGTGTTTGTGAGAATCAAAATCCATAAAATTATTGTTGGATCATTATATTCAGGCCCAATAATCTCCCCATTTTTGAGGACCAAAGAACTCAAAACATTTAAAGAAACAAAAAAATAATAGATAAAAAGTTTACAATTATTAAGAAACTTTTCCTAATAGATATTGAGAACATTTTATGTTTATCTTGATTTCTCCCCATTTTGTGAAATAAAAATACATTTATAAATATGGAATAGAACAATTTCGACATATCACTGAAATTTATGTGATTGTTACGTAAGATTGAAATAAGAGAATTCAAAAAATGGATTTCCTTAGATACAAAATAGAATAATAAACTATAAAGACCCTATTTTTTACTTATAAGAATTTATAGTATATATCTAGAAATATTTTTGGATCTTGGAACTGATACGGTGCACAATTATGGGGCCCTATGTTCATGGAATTATTTTTATAAAATATTTAATATATTTTATATTACACATGAATTTTTTCATACAAAAATTTCGACATCTCTTTAATGGAAGGTCATATCATAATTCTAACACCATAGTTGAGTCCGGAACACAAGGTTTAACCTAGGTACGATCTAAAATTTCTTGGTGTAGGGTGTTCGGAAATAGTGACCATTGGTAGGTTCATTTAATAAAAATAAATTCTTTCTTTCTTTCTTTCTTTAATTATACATTTCAACCTCTACCTCTTATATAAGTATATGGTTATGAAAGGATCGCTCGGATTAGCCCCATAACCCAAGGTGCATTGAGAGGAATTCCTTCTGTATCTCATTCGAGAATCAGAATTTGACGATGATGAAACATTAGATCCTGACAGATATGTAGAGACTCTAATTTTCCTGGTAATAATTTGGTATATATCTATAAATATTTTAAGAGCCAAGATCTGAGATGAAGTTCTATTATCAGTCTCGGTGTACCCAAAATTTATTTTATCAAAATATAAATTTAATTTTATAAAACTTGAGCATATATTCCTATAGAAAATGATATATATCTTTAACGGAATATCTGATTGGAAATTTGATACCCAAATTGAGTCATTATGAGGTTTACCCTAGCTATGATGTAAAATTTTTCGGTGTGGGGCATTCAAATATAGAAACTATTGGTATGTGTGATTAATAAAAATAAAAAATTATATTTATTTATTTAATTAAATACCTAAACCTCTCCCCCCTCTATAAGTATTCCATTATGTAAGGATCTCCAAGGCCATCCACATAACCATGGGATCATTAAAATAAATTCCTTCCATCTCCCATTGGTGATTTGAATCGTATGTAAATGAAACTCTAGATCTAGGAAGATCAAGATGAAACAAATGAAATGAATCCTCTTCTTTGTTGGTGAGTGTGTTCTTCATCATAATATAATCCAATTTCATCTAGGACTAATCCATTTGTGGGTTCTTCCTCAATTGATTAAATATATTGTGCATGATCATATTGTATCTTTGATCTGTGTCTAAATCAATCATTTTCATGAACCTGTGTACCGATTTTAATTGATTACTTCGTTTTCTCACCCCAAATATCCTAAATTTTTACTTTATGGATAATATTTTTTGGAAAATTATTATTGAACCCTTTTTATTGTTAATTTATCCCAATCATTTTTCATGTTCTTTATAGATAGTCATACAGGGCTTCTTTTCAACATTATCATGTCGGACAGAGTCCAGTTGCCCCGGTAATTCATTGAAAATTACGATACAAAGAATGGATCATCTCCCAAATATGGATTATGAATTATTTTCAGGTTATGGGTGACTGATTCTTTGATTCAGAATCCAAATTGGTGATGGAGTGGCATGGGAAATATGTGAAAGAGTTTGTCCATAATGAGAAACAATCAGATATTAATTCCAAAGGATGACCCAAAAGGATGATAAAAAAATTCACCTTTGATTTTGTGAGAGTTGGAGGAAAGAAATGTGGAGGGGTGGCCTAATTTGGAACACCGAATACTGATCAATCCTTCTGTGAGAAACCGAACTATATGATGTGGAATGTGATAAGGACACATAGTGTAGTACCCCTTTGCCTATGGTTCTATAGTTTTTAGAATGTTAAGGATGAAATGTTTTGTACTAAACCTATGCATCATGTGACTTTCCCTGGGTAGACATTCCATGTGACCAGATCACACTAGAATCACCATGTGAAAATGGAGACGCCATGTACCACAATACATAGACATAGGAAATGATCCATTGACAAGGCCATGAGAATAAACATGACCCCAAATGGATTGGGAACACTATGTATTCTCCTTAAAAACCAATATTACTACATGGGAAATAAACTTTGTACTGGTAGGGACGCTGCTAGGTCAAGGGGTGGGAACACAATCCATGTGAGTACCTTATAGATTTTGTACCCCTACTTTCCTACTGAGGAAACTTTTACCTCCCATATATCCTTTTTTCTCAGATGGATTTTGGACTTTGAGTAGGTCATGGTTCCTATATATACTATCCAATTAGAACCCTCCTATTGGATAGGGCATGGGTCCTTGATTGACCACTTGAATGGAACCCTCCCACCAGACTGGACATGGGTCCTATTCTAACTACTAGAGTAGAACCCTCTTATTGGGAAATGGCATGGGTCCTCTATATACTATTTAGTGGAACCCTCCTATAGAGTCAGGTCAATGGTCCTCACCCATTAAAGTGTAGCCCTCATGTCGGGACAAGGTATGGGTCATATAACCATCTTCTGAGTGTCACTATCCTACAGAGTCATGGTATGGGTCACAATCCACTGAGGGGAACCCTCCTTTTTTACTAGGTAATGATTCCTATACCTATAGATTGTGCCCATTGACAGTGTGGCATGGTGAAGAGATATTTATTGACTTGGATGGCTTTTCTAGGAAGATGTGAAGAATGATGTGAATTAATGATGGACTCTTGGAACTATTGTAACACATATCCATGGATGGGAAGTGATATGGAGATCCCTATTTTATCTAATTTGGGATTATTTGGTTTTAGCACATATATATATCCATGTATATGGATATTATTTTCTCTCTGGATTTTGGTTGAGTTCTCTATCTATTTGTATTTGGTCTCTTACTCCTTCCCTTCAATTTTTAGGAAGTCATACTTGGTATGTATATACCCACCCATTCATGGGATATCCCTAAATATTTTTTGTATTACGAAAAAGATGTATAGGTTGGAAGTGACTATAAGGGATTGTAGGGATATATAGTGCATTGGACTACATATGGTGATTAGGGCATGAATATTTGGATTTATGAACTCTTAGTGTTTTCCCCATACTTTTTAGGTTCGTTCATCTTACTGGTTGGATGTCTATTTTACGATTTAATTTTTAGTTTATGATGTCATACTCTAATACAACCTAATGGTGATTATGCAAGGTTTATGCTCTATTTTTACATATTTTGATTATTATTCCTTTTCACTTATGAAAGAATATGGTTGGGTGTGTGCATAAAGTTACATTTGGAAAAGGCCGCCCATAATAGTTATGTCTTTCGGTGCTAGTTTTCATCCCCTAGCCTATGGGAGTGGGCGTGTGGTGGTTGTGTCTTGAGCCCCATTGGGTGAGGACATGATAGATTGTTATTAGGTAAGTTCATTATTTGCGATGGTGTATGGAGTAATCCCCTTAGGAGAATTTTTTTGGGACTTAGGGAAATACATTAAAACTGTATCGAATCCATATATTACACTATGGAACCTATTTATGTTATGGGCAGTTGACGTATCCATTCACCTGGACTCCAAATACCTAGTGTTCGACTTGGAATATGGATACATTGATTGTAGGGATAAATTTAACATTCATCGTTTAGGATTGATTATTTTAATTCCCTTCTTTATTTATATCCCCATTTAATATATATATATATATATATGATCGTCTGAATGTGGTGCATGTTTATTAATTTTATAGGATGCCTCTATGATGAAAACTAGTTAGGATTCTATTTGCGGGTCACGACATTGATCTGATGAGTGATAATGCCTCATTTCAGGGCCTATCTTGTGAGATCCTTCTTCCAGATGGACAGGTAGCATCACACCCACCTATTGAGAATAAAATCATACCAACATAGAGGTCTAAGGATACACTTAGGCGTAGTTATCTCTAAATGTTCCAGTGCTAGAGGCCGATGAGGTTCCATGACGAGCCAGTTCCCAAGGCAGTAGAAGATCAAATAGAGTCGGTGATCCATGGTTTTAGGATTTTCTGTACACCTATTGATCAGGTGGTTGAGTTAAAAGATAGACTTTTCCATGGAGAATCTAGTCACCTCTGTAGTCTAGTTACATAGATGCATGATGAGACAACACAATCGTGGACCAAATCCTATCAACTATTTCATGAGGATTATTACCGCTTATTATTTCACTTAGATCAAATTTATGAGATTTTAGAGCTGTAGTCGGGATATATTACATTGGATAAGTATATTGTGAAGATCAGTGATCTTATTAGTCACTCCCTCAACCTGATCATGGATGGACTCTTCCAAGAATAGAAATTTTCAAAGGATATTAACAGATATCTTTTTGTTGTTTTGGTACCCTTTTGAATTCCCATATATATTGCAGTATTAGACTAGGCACTAGTGCTGTAGAGTTTCCAGCTAGATAGATTCTAGGTATCTGGAACTGGTTGTTGCCATCGTAGAGATGAGTCATCCACATCAGCTAACAAACTCGAGTGGACAGGATCTCAACATAGGATATCTACCTAGGATCAGAATTCGGAATGTGGACAGGGGAAACATAAAGTACATGGTCCGCCCAAATAGGGGTGGTACATTTTATGTGATGGGTGAGGCCACAAGGTGCATTATTTCCCAACCTAATGTACTAAGTATTGTTGTAAGATAAAAAATAGACCACCATGGCAGCGGAAGCATGGTGATCAAGGTTCTCCTGTGTGAGTAAAGGTTGGACCCAAGGGAGTCGACGTCAATATAAGAAAGGTGGAGCTCCAATATGAGGATATGTTGGTGGTGGACGACATTATTAGATCCTTCCAACACTATAGGGCAGCCCATGTCTCGTTCAGGGAGCTAATGGTCAAGGCTGCAGATAGCTTTAAGATATGGTGTCATATGGCCCAATGGAACATGAGATGTTTAGATGTATTATATGTGTTTATTCAACTCCGACATAATTATCAGTAAGCATAGATGTGAGTCATTCCTTCATCTCATTACTCTTGTCTCGAGAGATGGACCACCCAATTGAGGGGTTAGCTGAGTGGAATTTTCGTGAGGTTCTTAATAAGAATTCTTCTCTTATATCTTTTATCATTTGGTGGTCTTATTTGTATCATAGTTGAGAGAAGTTATTGTGGGATATTTTGGTCATCCCAATATAACCTTATGTCTACATCTTGGTTATGGATTGTTTATACATGATCTAATCCATTATTGATTTTCACCCCATATGAGTCATATGCCTTCAAACTAATGGGATGAGATTCTCTTGTATAGGTGAGGGTGATCTGATTGGGGGACAATTTCATTTTTTGATTATGATGATGTATCACATCACCCATTAGTCGTCGAGTGTATCCCTTGGTGTAACAGACTCTTAAAGAATCAAGATTACTTCAGTCATGGGAGATTTTATAGACATTATACTTGAGGATATCATTGTACCAAATCTAAAGCAAGAGATAGACTTGTGTACGAACTTTTACCCCAAGACCACTCTGATATATTCTAAGGCATATCAGATGACCCCTTTCGAGCTCTAGGAGTTGTGGTTGCGGTTGGAGAACCTTCAAGGGAAGTCTTTGATTAGACCTAGTGTGTTACCATGGGTATCTCCAGTATTATTCAGGAAAAATTCAGGTTGGACCGTTAAATGTTGTGTGGATTATCATATCCTAAACTATTCTATGATAAATAATAAGTTCATGTTTCCTTGGATTTAAGACCTCTCGAACTAGTTGTCAGGTACAAAATGATTCTCGAAGATTGATCGTCTGTCTGGTAACCACCAGTTGAGAGTTCATGAGGAAAATATTACAAAGTAGTCATTCTGGTGTTTCTAAGGACACTATGAGTTCCTTGTGATTCCCTTTAGTGTGATGAATTCCCCCTCTATGTTTCTGTTTTTGATGAACTATATTATCAAGTCGTACTTGGAATAGTTTTTTATTGTCTTCATCAGTGAAATACTCATATACTCTATGTTAAAGGATGAGAATGTAGAGAACATGAGGATGGTCCTTGATTTGATTCTAGTGCACCATCATTATGGTAAGATCTAAAATTTTTTGTTCTGTATATATGAGTTTCACATTATTTGGAATGTCATTTCTATAACCAGATTACATGTGGACCCAGAAATGATCAATGTAGTGATTTCTTGGGAGCCACCATAGATGTGTCAATGGTTCGGAGTTTTCTTGGTTTAGATGGGTAAAACAGATCTTTTTAGTGTAATTATATATGATTTCTCCCCCATTGACATCCCTAATGTGGAAATAGAACCATTTACCTGTACTGAGATGTTCTTGAGATAATTTGAGGATTTGAGGCTAGGGATAAAGAGTGATCTTGTTTTGAGACTACCAGAGGTGGGTATGGAGTGCGTAGTATATTTCGATGCCTCTGGAGATGGACTTCGATATTTTTTGATGTGGTGATAGATATATATCACAAACAGGTCATGGTAGTTGATACCCCATGAGATGAACTACGTGACTCACAACCTAGCACGAGAAGTGGAAGTCTTCGCTCTGGGGATGTGGAGGCACCGCCTTCTATGAGAGTGGATTGTTGTTTACTTATACAATGAGATCCTCCTATATGTATTCAGCTATAGATACTTTAACTGGAGATAGAGGCACTGGTGGGAATTCTAAAAGGACTATGAAATTGACATATTATATACCCCTTATAAGGAAAAATTGGTGGTAGATTCCTTTAGCAGGATGTCCCAGGATCGTTTGGTGCATGATGCAGCTAAGATGTTGGCTTCCTTGAAAATAAAACTAGTTGAGTAGGCAGGTGAAACATTTCATCAGTCAGTGGTGTTGAATCCTCCAATCCTCTAACATTTGAGAAGGTCCCAGTTGGGAACCATTGACTATGATTTCTTTCATGACTAGATATCCCCAATAGATTCACCATATGGATTATATAGAAGGGTAATAATGTCATTCTTTTCCAATGAAGAATAATGATCCTAACCATAATATGGGACAAGGATATGATAATGTTTCACAAATCTCCTTTAGTTTTACATCCCAATTTGGTAAAGACGTATAGAGGCCTTTAACAGTAGTTTTGGTTTTCTAGAATGAGATAATGTGTGGCTGAGTTCATCTCTTACGGCCTCAATAATTATTACGTAGAGTCTAAATACTAGGTTCTGGTATGGTTTTTATAGCCCCTTAAAATACTAAAGTGTAAATGGTATTTCATATCAATGGACTTTATGATAGGGCTTTTGTGGATATTGAGAGGCCATGACCCCATCTAGGTGACATTTGACCAACTCATTAAGTCATAACACTTCCTTTCTATCAGGTACCAGAGTTATGTGGAGATTCTAGGGAATTTTTACATGCATGATATTGTTCGTATTTATCGGGATACATTGACTATTTTCTCCAATAGTGATGCACGATTCACATCACAGTTTTGGAGAGTCCTATAGGAGGTATCTGAGATCCAAATGAGAATGAGTGCAGCCTTACACCCCCAAAAAGATGAGAAGAACAAGATCACTATCTAGGTGTTAGAGGATATCTTGAGGGATTTTGTTGTAAATGTTTTGTAGATATCATAGGATCACATTAAATTGGTATAGTTTTTTTATAATAATAGATACCACTCTACTATTGGCATGACACCTTTTAAGTTTCTATATGTGAGACCCTACATGTCAATCTTGTTTTAGACAGAGATCATTGGTGCATCTATTATTGGGCCATAGATGGTTCATTTTCAGATGCAGAAATTACAGGTCATCCACGAGGTCATGAGGATATCCCAGAGTATGAAGAAATATTATGCATATCAACATTGTAGGCCCTTGGAGGTTGAGAAGGGAGACAACATATTCCTAAGACTCTCCCTATGCTGATGATTGGAGATATTTGCATGGTGATCAAAGATATCCCTTTGGCTCATTAGCTATATGAGAACTTTTATAGGGTTTTGGAGGTTGTTTACCACCTCCCCAACCCCCACAGTTGGATATGGTGAATTATGTCATCCTCATGTCATAGATTAGGTGATACATGCATGACCCTATGCATTTTATTGACTAGGGTAATATATAAATCAAGGATGTATCCACCTTTCTAGATCACCAGGTGGTGATTTAGGATCTATAGGAGATGATGCTATTTGGAAAGACCATCACATTGGTTCATGTGTTGTAGCTGCAAGGGAGTGTGCATGAGATCTCCTAGGAGCGGGAGAACTACTTTCGGTCTTAGTATGCCAATATTTTTGTTTAGTTTGGTTTTTAGGGAATGAAAATAATGAAGGATAGAATAATTTAGAGACCCTATTTTTTCCTTGCAAGACTTTGGAATATGTCTACAAGTATTTTCAGATCTAGGCACTGAGACAACATGATATTCGGAGTCTCGAAGTTCATGAAATTAATTTTTTTAAAAAATTAAATATGTATGTCTTAAATCGTATCTCAAATAATAAATCCAAGATCATGATTAAGTCTGGAACATGATTTTTACCCAAGGTGTGACTTAAAAGTTTTCATTACGGGGTTTTTTGATATACATACTATTGTCTGGTGCATTTAATAAATATATATGATTAAATATATATTTTTAATTACACACATAAACCAAGCCCAGCATATAAAATGATTTCTTTATGGAAGTATATACAATGTTATCTGAATAACCCTAGGATTATGGAGAGTAATTCCTTACACATCTCATTGGTGAATCGAAATTAGACGACGATGAACCACTGGATCCAGGTTGATTGAGGCACAACAAACAAAACAACCCATTTTCTTCATTAGAGAGTGTGTTCTTCATCATGAACTGATCCAATTAAAGGTAGGAATCGTAAATTATGGGATTCTACCATAATTGATTAATTATATTAATCATGATCATACTATATTATTAATCTTAATTTGAATTAATCCTTTTTATGACCATTTATTTATTTTAATTTTTTATACATTTTTCTCAACCCAATATGCCTACTTTGTTTTCATTGATAAGGAAAACATGTAAAAATATTTTTGTACCTTTTTTCTTGAGAATTTATCCTAATCATTCTTCAAATTCATTGATATTGTCCTATGGGGTCTTGATTCAACATTTATTGGAAGTACAGATTCTGATTGGAACCCAGAATTCATGCTGAATTTGCATGTGATTATTGGATCGGAGACTGGGGATGGATTTGAGATCATTTCTTATTGTTGTTGAATGGTTTATTGATTTGGAATCCAAATAGTACATGGATCATCTTGGAAGATGTGTGACGACATTCAGGATTCATGAGTACCAATTGAATATTTGTTTTCTGTCCAATGGGTAGACATAAAAAATGATTTAAGGCTTCCCCTTAAAATTCGGGCAACCTTGAAGAGATATATAAGGAGGAAAGGGATGATCTAGAATGGTGGATGTAGATCTATATTTTAGGGAAAAAACCCAACTATACGACATGTACTGTGATAAACACAAGCCATGTAGTGACCCTTTGGATGAGGCAATTGGTTTTTGAGAATGTTACAGATGAAATGTTGTGTAGTCCACCTACATGCCATGTGAATCTCCCTGGGTATACATGACATGTGATAGAAGAACATAGGTTGGGCCCTGTGTTGAAGGATACACTATTTATCATAATACATAGACACATAAAAATATACACAGGAATGGTCTGGAGTATGTGCAGGACCCCAAGTGGTTGAGGCACACTGTGTAGTCCATGTACACAATGTGCAGTGCTATAAGGCTGGTGATCCATGTGTGGGATTTGAAATAATAAGGTGAAGGGGTAGGACCTCACATCATTTGTTTCCAATTACATGTTGTGTACCACAACTTCTATTTTAATTAATCTTCTACCTTTCATATCACCATTTTTTAAAGGTATTTTGGCCTATGAGTAGCCTCTCCTAAGTATTTTTACTCATAGAACCTGATAGTTTAATCCCTATCGGGTCTTAAGATACTATGTGATGTGTTCCCAATATGACACATCCATAGGTGATGCTCAATGCTGGTAGTGATCAGGTATGATTATTATAGACATGATAGTGAAAACTTCCTACAGGAATAGGGCATGGGTTCTCTACCTAGTCACTAGAGTGGAACCCTCCTACAGAGTGGGCCATCGGTCCTCTATATGATATCGGAGTAGAACCATTATACTAGGAAGGTGATTGGTTATTTATTTACTACTAGAGTGAAACCATCCTACATGGATTGGGCATGGCTTTCCAACCTATTCACTATAGTGGAACCCACCTGTTCAGTAGGGCATCAGTCTTTTACCTACTATCTGAGTGGCACCATCTTACTGAGTAGGTCATGAGTCCAAGATTGACAACTTGAGTGCAAACATCTAGATGGTGTTGTAACTTTTCCTATATATACACTAGATTGAAACACTCTAATTGGTATAGGGCATGGGCCCCCTATCAACCATTTAGAGGCACCCCCCTATAGAGTCATGGCATGGGTTATCATCCATTAGAGTGGAACCCTCCTTCTCGGGCAGGGTATGGGTCATCAATATACTAATTGGAACCCTCATGATTTACTAGGGAATGGGTTCTATACTAAGATATTTTCCCCTCAAATATTTCGTACAATGATGAGTTTTGGCTTGACATGGATTTTTCTATTTGGAAAACATGTGAGATACGGAGCATTGTTGATAGAATCTTGGAGCTATTGGAACTCTTATCCTGGGTTGGTCTGTGAGATAGATATCCCATTTCTGTCTAATTTAGGAATATTTAGTTTGAACATATATATTTCTATCCCTGTCATTTTATTATTTTACTCTCTTTCTTTAGGTTGAGCTGTGTGTCAATTTCTATCATGTATCTTACTGCTCCCCCTTTATCGTTCAAGTTTCCCTATGTTGTATGTATATAATCATGCCTATATGGGATTTTCTTGCATGCGTTCCATCTTATAATGATAACATATTGGTCATTGGAGATAATAGATGAGTATAGGGATATCTAGTGCATTGGACCATGTATGGTGGTTAGAGCAGAGAGATTCAAAGCTGGTCTTTCTCAGCATTTACTCTTTCAGTTTTTTCAGGTTGGTACATATTTTTTCATGGGCATGTAATTTTCTCCTTTATTTTTTGTTTTACATTGTCTTACTCTTGTAACCCCAATAAGTTTTTAATGTATGGTTTATACTCTATTAATTTCATCCTTTTATTATTAATCCACTACCCTTATAAATAGATATGGTTGGGTGTGTGCATGCAGGTACGTTAAGAAATGTCCTTCCATGATAGTTATTCCTTTCATCACTTTTTGCTAGCCTATGGCCTATGGAGGTAGGATTGGGGTAGTTCCGGATTAATTCCCATTGGGTCAGGTCACGAAAAAAACATACATTATAAAAACAAAAATATTAATTAAAGAACATAATTTCTATACATATTATCAAATTAAATTGAACCTGAGGATCAAATATTAATAGGTTAATGTGTTTTCTGAGGGGAAGGATCGTCTTCATGTTTGTCAAAGGAAGAGGACTGAGCTGTTAAATAATATCTAGGAGTACGGTATATAACCATAAACTCCACCATCAAATCATTGAAATTCTGATTCATTGGGCACTCCCACTATTTCATGACAGACCTAAATTCTTGAAACATCCTTAATACTTTTACCATATTTTCCTTTTGAAAATTATAAATTCTCTCAGAAGATTGAAAATACATGGCCATCATTTTACCGAACTGGTAACAAAAAACTTAACTTCTATTTTGGATGAAAGCTATTTTTGAACACAATCATCATTATTCTCTAATAGAGTGTGTAAGGGCACACCATCAAATTGAAAACTCTATACCATCTCATCCATGGTTGGAAGTTCATCATATAGAATCTGTACTTTTCACAACACATCACTAGATATTTCTCCACAAGATGTGTAATTCATTCCTTACCTTTAACCAAAAACCTATACTCTTTGAAATTTATTAACCAAAAACCTTTTCAGATTAGTAATATTTCACTTTGAAAAATATCACATCTGATCTTGCCAACCTGGTCATCTACGTACCTTTTAAAATCATGAAAATCTATTTTAGAATTTGAGCATTCCTTTACTATTTAATTATTAACCTAGAGAGAATAAAATTATATTCTTACAACAGACACACTTTTATTTTCTCAAAATACATTCTGAAACTTTTTAACTCTCTAAATAACATTACACAGACATTTTTAACTGATTAAACTTCTCAACCATATCTACTTACAAAGGGTGTGTAGGATCTTCAAAACCTGAATCATAAAAAGATGATGATTCCTTATAAGGTTACATAGAAGGTTAAAAATCATAAACTAATTGAATTGATTGAAATTATATATGTTCAATAGATGGTGATGATAATTCTCCAAGAACTTCAACAAACTTATGATTATCTTTTACTATCATATTTATAGACTTCTCAATAAAATATACATGTTATTCTTGATCAATTTAGTTGATGTAACAATATCAGAGTGAGATTCCCCCTCTATTTATAACACCTCAAAATGTTATTCTTTATTGTGATCTATCTGATCAACTTGGTCCTCCAAAACTGTAGCGAGTTGAATAACATTGTTCATAGATACTCAACATTGTATGCAAATCTTTATTCAAAAATAAGAAATTATTAAAATCTCAATTTTACGTTATATCCTCAATAGATGTAGGTACCACACTTCTCTAAGGCCATATAACAACAATAGTTCTCTTAATTATTTTATTATAAGGTTCCTAAAAAACTCTTCGAAACTAAAGAACTTCTCCAAATCGGGAATGAGTGTTCTCATATAAAACATAACTCTTCCTAGGGATTGAAGGAATTTTAGAATAACCAATATATGAATATTACAAATAATAAAATTCACCTTAAGAACCTTTTACACTATTGATTCACCAATATATTATGATTCAGGCCTTGTAGAAACAACTAATTTCCAGATCTTATCCTCCCCCTCAACATGAGCAATAGATTTCCTTTCTTCCTCAATAATAACTAGCATCAAATTACCCATGGTTACACTCTAAAAAACCCAAATTTTAATAGGATTAAAATAAAAATAATGTTTGTATGTTGACATAGAAAATATATTATAATTTCAGTAATCATTCCTTTATTTTATATAACAAGATATAATATCATTCTATAAGGATAAGAGAACAGACTAGAATACTATTGGTAGGAGTGGTTAATATATTACAACATGTTCTGAATGAAATTCAACTGGATGTTAATCATCCTCATAATCATGACATACATGAATAAAAAAATGAATTTTCTCATATTCAGTGATCCTTAAAACTATTTCTCATTAATTAAATTTTACCATCACCTTCTGGTCAGATTCCAAACGTTCACCATCATCTTCTTAATTTAGGAACTTCACAATATAAAAGGAAATAATTTCATCATACTTGTTCACTTCATCTCCAATCATACTAATCCTGAAATGGAAATTTACTTCACGGGGGAAAGAAAATATTTAACCATATCTACTCCAGAAATGGATAACTCCTTGTAATTTACCTTTGATGAGAGGAAAACCTCACAGTCAGCAAAGATAAACAAGGAATTATCATAAATTTTTTTTACTAATAGTTTGTATAAATATTTAAAATTACCTCTATCAAATAGGTATTCTATTCTTCGAATTTCAAACACACGATTTAGTAATAAATTGATGTTAAACAACCACAAAAAATTAATAAATTTTCCTTTAATCACATTCAACTATGAACTTGAAGGCCTTTTTATCTTCACAGCATTTGGATCGACTTCTTCATCCTCTTATTCATCCCCATCGTAGGAAGTGAATAAGTTAAGGTTCAAAAAAGCATTGGTTTGAGAGATTGAGAGCTCAGGAGATTGAAATGATGTAGGTTAAAATGTGAAAGAGAGATAGATATTATATCAGATGATTTTTTGTGATTGTTCAGTTTCTTGATCAAATTATTCAGAGTAATAATTTGGATTATTAAAATTAATGTAAACCATTGTAAAATAGATTAAAATGGAATTTTAATAAAATTTCCTTGAAATCTAAATAAATAAATAAAACATTTAATGAAAAAGGATAAATAAATAAATAATTATAAAATATATTAAAATTTTGAATATGTATATTTATATAGATTTACTTAAAATTAAATAAACTTAACACCCCCTAATAAAATCAAAACATTCAGTAGGAATTATTTTTGTGAAAAACTCATCAAGTTAATACTTTTTATTAACGAATTATAAGGATATATCCCTTTTTACACAAGATCACGTAAAAAATGATATCTAATATCAATATTCGTAGTCATGTCATGACATACATAATGTTTTTGAAATACTAATTACCCTACTAATATAACATAAAATAAAAAATTAATAAAAATTGAGTCCATATTCTAGAGGTGTGTGTTTCATTCACAACACATGTGCATGAAAACATCTATATGTATTCTTCATTAGTGGTTGACAAAGAAATTGAATGTTGCTTCAACTAGACTATGAAACCAAGGATTTTCAAAGAAGTTATTGGTCCCTATGGTTATTTTTCTATCTAATCTATGTCATCCAAAATCTTAATATGAATATGAAATGAAATCAAAATCACTGGTTTTTAGATAAATACAAGAGATATAAATAGATCATTCTAAAAATGATAAAATCAATTTACTAGTAAGTAAATGATTCACTATTGGATTTGATTTAAATCATGCACAAATTTAAATATAAAAAATAATTTCTAGCATTCTAACTATAAGATATTACAAACTACCAGTCATAACTATATATAACATATTGTCAAGTAGATTAACAGCTTCATCCAAATCATGTTTTATGTTAATACACATAAAAGTTTCAAATATCATATTATTTTCAGGAACAAATTTTTTTAAACAAATAACTTATATATTTAATTTTATTTAGAACATTTAAAATATCCTTTTGAAAAAAAATTAAATATAAAAAATAAATTTAATTTTACCATAATACTCATTTAAAATTTCTTTTTCAGAATTTTTTTAAAATATTATTACAAATATTATGATTTATATAACTAAAAATAATATCATCTAATCTAAATTTTAACTTAAAAAATATCAAAATATGAGATTTTCGTAAAAACAGTAGGATCATCCTGACATACAGAAAAACTATTTTTAAAAGAAAAGAACTCAATATTTTCTAACATGCCCTTTGTACCTATTTAAGACTATAATGATATTTAATAAGTTTAATATAGAATTTGGTGGATTATGGATTTCAAAACATATGGGTTGTTCAACATAAAATTACACCGCTAAATAACTATTTAATAAAAAATAATATTTAACATCTATTTGGTATAATTTAAAACTCATTTGAGATACATCGGCTAAAATGATTCTAATGGATTTTTTCCTAGAAACATGGGAAATGGTAACCTCATGATATATAACATCCTCATGATTATAACCCTTAGAATGTAATCTATCTTTATTCCTAGTATTCATAGCTTGAATATCTTGTTTATTTTTAAAGTCCCATTTAGTTCCTATTACATTATGTTATGAGGTCATGACAACTATTTCCAAAACTCCATTCCTCTTAAAATTGATTTATCTCTTCCTTGATAGATAATATCTAACTCTTATCATCTAAGGATTTTTCTACAAACATAGATTCAAACTGGGATATAAAGGTAGGGAACTAAACTAGTTTTCCAAATCCCCTAGTCCAAAATCCCAATTCTTCATTTCCTATAATTATTTCTATATGGGGACCTTTAAAGTTATAGACTCTATAGGTAATGCACTTTGAGGTTCCTTGGTTTCATATTATTTATAAATAGATCAATTATAATTATATTCTAATTTAATTTCAAACATATCATTATATGAATCAAGACATGAGTCATTCAATGAATTAGTAGTTTCATCTATTTGAATTTTATTGGGATTTAATGGATCAATCTCATTAAATTTCACACTAACTGATTCTACAACTATCCTAAGATTTTTAATAAACACTATAAAAGCATTAAAAGTTTACAAATACACTATAATGATTCCTTTATCATTATTTAGATAAAATTAACCAATATTTACCTTATTATTAGATATATACACCTTTCATTCAAAAACATTAATGTATCGAAATTTATGTTTCTTATAATTCTATATGTCGTAAGATGTCTTTTTAAGAAGAGGTCAAATTATGTGTAATGTCCTGGAATTTCCATGTAATTTTTTTAAAATTATATTGAATTATTTCAAGACCAGGAACATTGATGGCATGTGATCCAGTGTCCCGGTGATTCTAGAATGGAATTTTGAACTTTTATTAAGTACGTTCAATAAACATGCAAGTGGATTTTTCTAACTTTTCAGTCAGTGATCGGATCGATTATCTAAGTATTTCGTTGAAATCAGAACTCCAAGATTCTCCTAGAAATGACTTAACATCGACCGGCAAGGGTTGGATAGAAAAGTTAAGTTTTTGACTTTTATGAAAATAATAAAATAACTTAGAATTTTATTTTATTTTATTTTTCTCACAATTGAGTTGTGGACGGTGGTGCAGCGTTATAGAGATGAGGCGGTGATGAGTCTCTTTAATTGGGGATCATTAATGGATCACTGTGAAAGTGTAACAAAACTACTTCACAGTGTAATAGAAACACTATGATGTTTTCCATTTTTAATTAGCTAACACATTGGAGAGTGGGAATTAAATGTTGGGTATTCTACGATGAACCTAGGGAGGAATTCCATGCCCACTAAGAAAAATAAATGCCAGAGGGGTGGATTCGAGATGCGAAAAATGATTACGAAGCTGGAAAGAGACAATCGCCGACAAATCTTCACCCCCCATGAATGAAATTCTTCAGAAACATGCATAAAATTGAGGTATGGGTTTGAACTATTTATAGCTTCCCTATTCTTTTCTAAAAATTAAAAATGTGGATCAACCCACGAACTGGTTGATCTGTAGATCGTGCATTCATTCAGAAGGGTGAATTCATTTTGGATTCGTCTATCTAGGATTAAATTATCAATTTTATTTTTTGAACTAAATTCCCTAGTCATCCCCATGTTTTTTAAACATTTAACATAGAGGGAACGAGTCGACATAAATAAGGCAAGAACCCCTCCGCATGTGTGTTCTTCCTGGATGAATTCACAAAATGGAAGAAAGGAAATTTCGAGGTCGCTGCAGTTATAGTGACCATTTTACAATCGTGTGGACATAGAAATATCGAGTAACAGACCACCATAGAATCCCCAGTGGCCCATAGAAGAAACTGTCGGCGTGCCTCGATGGCAGAGGGTCGCAGTGGCGTGGAGGTGTGGTGCCACATAGAGGTTGAAGCCCGCATCAGAGCAGCCTAAGCGAGCGACGGAGGCTAAAGCCACCGCGGACGTGGAACTAGAGACCTGCGGTGCAACTCTAGCTCCACATTGACCTGGTCAACCTGTGGACATGGTCTACAGGTGACATGGAGTGCATGACTGATTTCACTAGCCACATGTGCTAAACACCCGACGTGACTATTCCACATCCGGGTGGAAGAGCTGACACGCTATGGCAGGCCATACCCATACTAGTGGTTCGGCTCCGTGCCTGGGGGTCTATCCTTCCATAAATGGCCAAACCCGTATCCCAATAGGCTGAGCCCAGGCCAGACCGGATCTCGGTCGTGTGGGGTCGGCCAGAACGGGTCGGACATGACCTTGACCCGACCGGCCCTCATTTCACTAAAACACATGTATCTTAAAAATCGTGTGTTCGATTGGTGCACTGTCAGTGGCGTTGGGACCCTTGGGATGAGGCGGTCCTTTTGAGATACTCTACATGAGTTTTGGAAGAGGTTAGAATATTTCTAGGTTGGATAGGACAAGTATCCAATTGTGCCCTTTTTAGAAAAACAATCTCACATCTTACAGACCATGTGTCCGTTCGATGCGTAGTCTATTGTGTTGGGACCCATACGATGAGACAGTCCTTTAGGTTACTCTATGTGGGACTTCATGGTGGTTCAGGTACGATATATGGGTTAAGGAGAATATTCTCCCAGTATCAAGCATCCTTAGTGAGAGAATCTAGTGGATGGCTCTGACGTGGAGAAATAAAAGCGACCCTTCATGGATCAACATAAAAGTGACCTTTCATGGATCAGCATAAAAGCATCCCTTTTGGATCATAATAAATGAAACCCTTTGTGGATCAGCATAAAAGATACCCTTCATGGATCAGCATAAAAGAGACCCTTTGTGGATCAACAGAAGAGCGACCCTTCCTAGATCAGCATAAAAGTGACCCTTCATGGATCAACATAAAAGTAACCCTTCATGGATCAATAATAGCACGACCTGACGTGGATCAATAGTAGAGAGACCCCTTGTGGATCATCATTAGAGTGACCATTCATGGATCAGCAGTAGATCATCTCAATATAATAAGATGATCTATCTTTATGACTAAACATATTTATTTCTATACATATGTTATAACTGTTGTGAGATGTGTCTTTTTCATTATGCTTACATTGAGATCTTTCTTTGTGGAAATTCTCCTTTGTGGATTACTGTGAAACCCGATTTGTTCTCAGGTTCCTTGATGAGTATTGGTATACTCACCCATGCACATGCTTCACCCGCACCTATTGTGTCTAGTACAAACAATGGACTACTTTGATAGGGATTTGGGGATCCAGGGCTAGATAGTGCTTGGAGGTGGATTGGTAGACGTGGTGTGCTGCAGCGACATCCGACATCGAGCTGTACCTACCCTTCAGGTAGGATATTTAGCAGAATACCTCCAGAGCATGTACTACATTTTTTGTACTTTTATTCTTGTTGGGCATGTATTTTGGCCCCCTTTACATTCATTTTACACCTTTTATTCTTAGTGGTTGTACTTTGTGGTGGTGGTACATTGTGGTGTTTGTACTACATACTTTCTGTTGTGGATTTCTTTGTGCAGTATGCCCTGTCTGTGTATGTACAAGTTTAAAGGAAATGCCTTCCCTTTTTGCGATATGCCTTCTTGGTACTAGTCGCTACCCTCAAGCCTATGGAAGGTGGGCTTAGAGTAGTCACAGCATGGGCCCTGGGGGACGGTCCATGACAAATAGTTATCGGATGGCAGTAGATTATACCAGAAGAACTAAGAGTCTATACTTTTCAATGGTGGAATAGTGTTATCTATCTTGAGTTCAGATTTCAAGCCAAGTAGTCCAGTGTTGGTGTGGCAGCAGATGTATCCATACACCAGGATCTTAAATTTTGTTTTCGAATAGAATACAATATAAAACCGGTTGCATGTGTTTTGGAAATGTTTTTCTCTTGATCTATATTGAGTAAGCTCACTAGGTATAAATTATTGATCGTGGGGAATCTATTTACCTAAAGGATTCCTCTATGAAGAAATCCATCGAGGATTCTAATGAGGGATCACGATGATGACCCAATAAGAGGTGAGTCATTGTTGAAGACACCATTTACAGTGATCGCACCTTTGGGTGGTGTAACAGCAGTACCACCACCTGTAGAGTAGAAGTTGCTACCTGCCCCCACTAGCAAATAGTGCACGCTGATTGAGCGTGTTGTATGAGTTCAAGGGACAGAGGCCTCCAAGGATTCGAGACGAGATAGATCCTTAGGAATATAAGGATTGGAAGGAAGTAGTTAGGCGGGTTTTTCTCCTGGTAGAGACACCTACATTCCATATGGTGTTCCTAGTTGCTAGCCTTTTTCAGGTAACGACAAGGAGATGGTAGATCTTGATGCTCTCGACTCACGAAGAGGAGACCCTTGCCAAGAATGACCTAAATAGCCTCTTCAGGGTGGAGTTTGGACCATTAACATAATTCTAAGTGTGTATTCAGGAGCTCCTGAACCTACAACAGGGAAGCCTGACTATGGCCTGGTACTCAACAAGGTTTACCGACATATCATGCTACTCCATTGAAATGGTACATGGCCGTTTATTCAGGACCCAGACCATTGATTAGGGACTACAACATGAAATCAGGCAATTGATGGTTTTTCTCAGCATCCCAATGCTGGCTAGAGTGCTAGAGTGAGCTCTACTAGTGGAGATCTCCATAGCTGTGCAGGCACCGATTGTGAGAGCCACCACAGGATGACAGGTGACCAAGTCATCTGCAATAAGCAGTAGGCATACGACATAGAGGCCCAAGTGGGCCACACCTTCCAGAAGATGACCCTAGGACACATGGTCAGAGGTATGGTGCTCGTGAGGTAGATGAGTTCATCTGAGGGATAGTGTATATTACACCAGCGATGGACAGGGTCACATAGCTCGAGACTGTCTAAATCCCCACACAGATGACCATAAGATGGTCGAGGGACCTCTGAGGAAGAGATAAAGGTTCAATCGAGGAGGTCCATAGGGTGGCGGACGTGGTAGGGGAGTAGGCCGAGAAGTAGGGAGTGGATGACTGTTCGAGGTGTTACCATCACTACCCTCACGTTGTCCCCCATGAGCTTAGGGAGCTGGTTGATAGGGGCGAGCTCAGCTTTAGGTGATTGATTCCTATGACCCTGGAGCTCTATAGATGATTAGAGGTATTATTTGTGTCTTCTTTACCTAATCTACAAATCTTATAGACATGTGTTCCATTTACTCTATCCTTTACATCGACCTTTTTCGAGGCTCGGAGATTCTAGTGGAGTTGTGGGCTCAATTCATACTATTAGAGACTCTTATAGGAGGGTATTAAAAGATTAGACACTCATACAGGTAGTGTGAACTTACTCTTGGAGGCAAGAGCTTCAAATCAGATCTCCTAGTATCAGCGTCGAGGCCTTACGATGTCATCTTGGGAATGGACTGGTTATCCACAATTTATGCTCAGATCGAATGTTTAAGGCACAAAGTGTGGTGTGTCAATGAGGATGGGACCAGGTTTTCCTTCATCGGCTATAAGGGAACCTTTGAAGCAGAGGATGGCCTTTCTTGGGGGAGGGTGCAGCCGATCACTCAACATTTGGCTAGACTCACCCTTTGTGCTGAAAAAGATGAGTTGGAACATTTCTATAATGGTGGATGATTATGATGACGTCTTTCCAGATGTTTTACAAGGACTACCTCCTAATAGAGAGGTATAATTCTTTATTTACTTGTACCCAGATATGGAACCGATATCTACACCTACATATTTGATTGCTTCCACTGATATTTGAGAGCTGAGAGTACAGTTGGATGAATTCTAGAGGAAGGGGTTTCTAAGACCTAGTACGTCACAATGGGAATCCCCATTATTGTTTTCCAATAAGGAAAATGGTATATTGAGGCTATGTGTGGACTTCTGTCACCATATCTAGGTGACTACAATGAACAAGTATCCATTTCCAAGGATTTATGACCACATTGATCAGCCGAAGGGGGAGATGTGTTCATGAAGGTCAACCTCAGATCAGGAAATCATCAGCTTCGAGTACATGATAAGGGATGTGCTGAATACTACCTTCAGGTACCGTTATTGGCACTACGAGTTCCTATTTATTCCCTTCGGCATAATGAATTCCCATGCAGTGATCATGGTACTCGGTAACAGGATCTTCCAGCCTTACCTCAATCATTTTGTGGTAGTCTTAATTGATGAAATCTTGGTGTACTTAGTGTCGGAGGAGGAGCACACTGGACTCCAGAGGATAATACTGGATGCACTCTGAGAGAACTAGATTTATTATAATCTTTCAAAGATCCAGTTCTTGATTTAGGAGGTCCACTTTATAGGACATGTCATCTTGGAGGCTGGAGCTGTGGTGGATCCGATGAACATAGAGTCAGTGCTTTCTTGGGAGCCACCTATGAATGCGACATAGGTGTGGAGTTTTAGGGGGTTGGATGGGTAATACTATAGATTCGTGACCGAATTCTCCATAGTAGTGGAACCAATGATTGCTTTTACAAATAAAATTCCTTTAGAGCTTCCAAAAGCTGCGGTAGAGCTTGACCAGTGATCCCATATGGAGGTTTTCCAAGGTGGTAATTGACTACGTGGTATATTGTAATTCATCATAGACTGGAATATGTTGTGTCTTTATGTAAAAGAAAGTAGTGATCATCTACGGATCATAGAAGTTAAGGAAGAATGAGTAGAACTATGTGATCCATGGCCTGGAGTTAGCAGTAGTGGTCTTAATCATGAAGATGTGATAGAAATACTTTATGGGTGAACATTTAACCATCTACTCAGACCAAAAGTGTCTTAGGTATTTCTTCTCACTGAAGGACCTGAACTTGAGACAGTGGTGACGGATGGAGTTCCTCCAAGACTATGAGTTTGAGATAGTCTAAACTCTTGGGAAGGAGAATGTGGTGGCTGATACACTCTACAGGAAGTTCAGTTTATACATGCTGAGTGAGGTCATAGAGGAGCTAGTCACGATGCAGATATCATTCATTGATAATGATGGAGTAGCTTACCTCTAGTATATGATGACCAATCCCCCTCTCCTTATGTGGGTAACGGATGCACAGCTTGTGGATTTTAATCGAGAGGCCTGACGTCTCAGGTATCCTCAAGACAATCTCATGATGCGTTTTCGATAGGTGAGGATCTCTTCATTATTTTCAGAGGATGTACCATAGTACCAGTGACATTACGGGAGGAGGTTTTGAAGGAGGTCTATACATCCCCATTGGCGGTACATCATGGTATTGAGAATATGTACCAAGACCTCCAAAATTAATACTGGTGTCTAGGGATTAAGAAAGTAGTGGCAGAATTCATTTCATGATGTCTCGCATTTTAAAATGTGAAGGCCAAGAATCAGGTCCCAACAGGATTGGAATATCGACTTGAGGTACCAGAGTGGAAGTGGGATGGTATCTCAATTGACATCATGAAAGTGTTACAACGCATGTACATTGGCCATGAATCTATCTGGGTGATCATTGACTAACTCACCAAGTTGGCTCAAATAATACCCATCCGATAGCATGGGTCAGTAGAGGGCTTGGGGTGCCTCTATGTCTAGGAGATAGTGTAGCTTCACAGGGTGCCTTCGATGATTGTCTTGGAACATGATGCACGCTTTACATCTCGATTGTGGAAGGGGTTGAAGAAGGTGTTTGGGACCCAGTTTCTCTTGACCACATCTTTTCACCCCCAGAAGGATAGTCATATGGAGTGGGCCATACCAACCATAGAGGACATGATTCGTGCATGTTTCTTAGATTTTGGTCGAATTTGGTAGTACCACCTACCATTAGTGGAGTTTGTATAGAACAATAGATATCACTCCACCATTATCATGGAACCCTTTGAGGCCTTGTACGAGTGGCCATGTAGATCCCCATTATGCTAGAATGACTTAGGGGAGTCATCACTCATGGGTCCATAGTTGGTATGGGCTTCCCCTGAGATAGTGCAGATCATCTAGTAGTGGATGAGTACTGCACAGAGCCGGTTTAAGTCATATGCTTAATGAATATGAAGACCCTTGGGATTTGATGAGTGATACAATGTCTTCTTTTGGGTCTCACTTCGACGGGGATTACAGAGATTTGCCTAGGGCAGAAAGATATATCTGAGATTCATCGGACCTTTCCAGATTCTCAATAGATTTGGTGAGGAGGTTTACATCCTAGCTCTTCCCCCATAGATGCACAGGGTGCGTGCTTTTTATCATGTTCTGTTGCTGAGGAGGTATGCGCATGATCCATCGCATGTCATCGACTGGGGAGAGATGGACATTGATGATGGGGAAACATTTATAGAGTTCCTGGTGGAGATAGAGGACTGATATGAGTTGTTCCTTTATGGATGGAAATTCCTCTAGTGCATGTTGGATGGAAGAACGGGAACCTCTATGAGAAAACATGGGAGCAGGAGGCTATGATTCGTGCTAAGTACCCCTATTTGTTTGAATAGCCTTTTTTTGGATTTCAGGGACGTAAAGCCCTAATTTGGGTATAATTTAATGTACTATAATTTTGATGTAATTTTTTTTAATTATATGGAATTATTTTGAGACCATTTACTTTTACAGAACGTAATTTCGTTTCCCAGTGAGCCCGGAACGGAATTTTGATCTTTTTTTAAGTATGTTCAGAAAACATGAAAGCAGGTTTTTATGAATTTTTAACTGTTACTTGGATCAAAAATATAAAGACTATGTTGAACTCAAAATTTTGGGATTCTCCTAGAAGGTGTTTAACTTTTACCCGAAAGGGTCAGACGGAAAAGTGGGTCAGACGGAAAAGTTAATTTTTTAGACTTTTTGAAAAAATACGAAAATAAATTAAAAAGTTATTTAAATTAATTTTTCTCATCATTCAGCGGTGGACTGTGGCGTTGTGATGCTGAGACATGGCGACGAAGAGGTGTTTTAAATGAGGATCATTAATGGATCGTTGTGTAAGTATAACATCTCTACTTTTTCATAAATGAAACATCATAATGACTCAACATTGTAGTGTAACAGAAAAGATCAAATGTGTTATCTTTTTAAATATATAATGAGTTAGAGAGTTGGAATTAAACGCTATGAATTCTATAATGAAACTATGTTGGACTTCCTCTCCAACGTAGAATAAAAATTTCAATGGGAATGATTCAAGAGGTGAAGAATAGCGACGAACACTAAAGAAGACGGTAAGTGGAAATTGTCGAGGAAGCTTGAACACCCACGAATGGAATGCTTCGGAAACAGACATGAAATCGATGTAAGGATTTGAACTATTTACATTTTCATTTTTCTTTCTAAAAATGAAGAATATGGATCAACCAGTGAACAGTTTGATCCACATATCGCGCTTTATTGCGAGAGGGTGACTTCTTTTGGGATTCCTCTCTCCAGGATTAAATTATCACTTGTATTGGTTGAACTACAATCCTCGGACCTCCCCATGTTTTTTTAAACTTCTACCATAGAGGGAACGGGATGAAACAAACAAGGACCAAGCCCCTATACTTCTCATAATGGAATAAAGGCAAGTTAAACACCTTCGAAGTGAAGGTTGTAGCCATATGATACCATAGGCACTAACGAATCGAGAAATGCACCACCAGAGCACCTTCGGTGTCCCGCAGAATAAACTGTCTATGGCTAGTGGGGGCTGGTGGTTGCCCATGGTGGGGGCCGTAGGTAGAGGGATTTGAGGCGCATGTTGTTGCACTATGGAGGAAAAGGTTTGTGTCTGTGACAGTGTGGAGGTGTGGCTCTAACCAGGGCGATGTGTAGGCAGCGACCAATGTCTAGGCCGCCCAGGCGAGTAACGGAGGCTGCGACCACCACGGCAGCATCGCTGGAGAACTGCGGTGCTACGATGGTACCCTGTTGACCTAGTCAATCCGTGGACTTTGTCTGCAGGTGACGTGGAGGGAATGTATGATTTCACCATCCATGACTGCTGAAGACTAGACGTGGTTGTGCCGTGTATGGATGGAGGAGTCGGCCAGCTATTGTGGGTCGGGAAAAACTGGCAGGCCGGGCAAGACTCATGGCCCTATGGGTCAGGCCTAGTATGGACTGGATCTAGATCAAGTCAGGTCAACCCCGAACTGGATATGGTTTGGGTTGGGTAGGTTCTTTTTGAGTCAGTTTGGGTCGGGTCATTCCCACCGAGTCGGGATGGACCTGGGCCCAACCGTCCCCCATTTCACTAGAAAGCCTGTATCTCTCAATATGGGTGTTTGATTGATATTTCTTCAGTGGCATTGGGATCCCTGTGACGAGGTGTTCCTTCTGAGATATTCTCTGTGTGTTTTGGTAGAGGTTGGTTTATTACTGGGTTGGATTGTACTCAATTCCAATCAGGCCCTTTTTTTTAAAAATTCCCATATATTATAGACTATGTGTTCATTCGACGTGTCGTCTATTGCATTGGGAACCTTTCGACGAGAAGGTCCTTTGGGTTACACTATGTGGGACTTAGTAGTGGTTGAGATATAACTGATGGAATGTGGAGTATATTCTACCAAAATCAAGCGTGCTAAGATGGGGAATCGAGTGGTTGGTTTTGATGTGAATAAATAAAAGTGAACCATTGTGGATTAGTATAAAAGTGACCCTTTGTGGATCTGCATAAAAGCGAACCTGCTTGGATCAACATAAAAGTGAAACTTTGAGGATCAGCAAAAAAATGAACCTTCATGGATCTGCATAAAAGTTACCCTTCGTGGATCAACAAAAAAGTGACACTTTTTGGATGAGCATAAAAGAGACCCTTACTAGATCATCATAAAAGCGACCATTTGTGGATCAGCAGTTGCATGACCAGACGTGGATCAGCCATAGAGCGACCCGTTGTGGATAAGCATTAAATCCACCCTTCATAGAATTGTAGTAGAGCCTCTCAATAGAATAGGATGATATATCATTATTACTAATCATCTTTATTTCTATTCTCAAGTTTCACCTGGTGTGAGATGTGACTTTTTCTTTATGCTTACTCTAAGATTTTGCTTTGTGGTGTTTTTCCTTTATGGATTACTGTGAGACCTGAGTTTCTCTTGGGATCCCTAATTAGTATTGTTATACTAACCCCATCACGGGCTTCGCCTATACTTGTTGTGTCTTATGTAGATGATGGATAGCTTTTAGTGGGACTTTGGAGAGACATAGCTAGACGGTGGATGGAGGTGGATCGGTAGACATGGTGTTCTGCAGCGACATCTGACGGCAAACTATACCTTCCCTTTAGGTAGGATCCTTAGTGGATGACCTTCGAAGCATGTACTTTTTTTCCGTACTTTTCTTTCTGTTGGTATTTCATTTTGGCCCCCTTTACATTCAATTTACACCTTTTACTCTTAGTGGTGGTACTTTATGGTGGTTGTACTAATTGCTTCCCTTTGTTGTTTTCTTTGTGCAGTATTCTATGTCTTTGTGTGTACAGTTTTAAAGGCAATGCCTTCCTTTTTTGCGATATTCCTTCCCAGTGCTAGTCACCAGCCCCTGGCCTATCGAAGGCGGGCTTGGGGTAGTCATGGCACGGGCCCCAGGTGATGGGTGGTGAAATTATAACTCTATAAATAATATTATATGTTGTATTAAAATCTTCTTCCCAAAAATTAATAGGTAAACTATACTCATTTAACATGGTTCTATCCATTTCATGAATGACCCTATTTCTTATTTTATCGGTTCCACTATGATAAAGTGTTATTAGAGTATAACAAATTATGTTTAATACCTATGTATGAGGAAAAGTAATTAAATTCAATATTATCAAATTCTCTTCAATTATCATTTCATAATTAAATTATTTTAAATTATTTTTCATTTTGAACCAACTTATAGAAACTTATAATGACTAAAAAATAATCACTTTTGAACATCAAAAATTAAACCCAAGTCAATATAGAAAAATCATCAACTAAAACATAATCAAAGAATTTTCTAGCCAATTTTTCTTCTCTAGAATTTCCAAAAAAACCAAGTGGATAAGTTCTAAAGGTTTGTATGTATAGAATTTATTTATTATCATAAAATATAAATTATGTTTCTTTCCTATTTTTAATGCATCACAAAGTATTTTCTTATTAAACCTTAAAAAATGAATATCAAAAACTAAATTCTTCTTAAATAATATAGATAGGGAAAATATATTACAATGGAAAGACTTATTTAAAATATAGAAGATTCACATACTCAAATATTTAAAAAATTCACATTTTGGTCATCCATGGAACTAATGGCCAAATAATAAATATTCATGGTTCTAGGTTCTTTAATAATAATCATTTTATCGTTAAAGATAAAACAAATACTATTAGATAAATAAAAATAAAAATCATTATCATGTAGTTTAGAAATACTTATTATTTTATTCTTTCACTGTTGAACATAGAGATTGTCTTTTATCATAATATAACTTCTGTCTCCAATTGGCCCGACTCAAATGACCTTCCCTTTCGAATTGTCACCAAATTTAACTAGAACCCCATCCACTTGAAATTATACATGAAATTTTAAAAAGGCTCCCCTCATGTGACCTGATCATAAAAATTCAATATACCATATAAATTGTTTTATCCTATGCCTTTTCAAATACATAAATATTAAACAAGAATTCATTTTCATATCATAATTCTTTTGGGTCATGTGATATCATAATGTAAATATTTGGGTAACCAATTCTATTTAACCTTTCAGGAAATTCTATATTTACATATATGTAAGCCTCTAGAACTATAATCTTTATTTAAACTATTTATATAAGGATTCCTCAATAATAAATTATTATCATAATTACAATTAATTCCATACTAAAAAAAGGAATCACTGGGCATGTTTCAATTATTTGAATTAGAAAAAAAAATCTATAAAGATTATGTTTTTCACCATTACTCTCAATATTAAATTTTCATTTTCTATGTACATTCATTTCAAGAATTTTATTTACATTTTCTTATCTTATAGTAATCACACTAGAATTACTTTTTAATGATTCTACTTTATCCTAAAAATCTTTAATTTTACATTCATGTTCAGTACAACTTGAAGAATTCTTATTTAATTTGCCTTTTAATTTTTTGTGCTATATTTGAATAGTATTGTAACGCCCCAACCCCAGTTACCTATAGTCGGTGCATTATTACATAACATTGTAATGATCACAAGAATGCTCAAATCTCGAAAGACCGATTGGTTTAGTAGCCTTGGAAACACTAGATATATTCATAAATCATACATGACATCATAAAAATGAAAACTACAACAACATATTTTCATCATATTCCACACTCATATCCGCACATAATATCCCTGCAGGTCATTCAAAATTTACTTCTTCATACCCTGGGAAAAATAAAAGATAGAAAAGGGGTGATCTCAAATGCCCAGTAAGGATATCAATATAGCGGAAGCTTTCATAAATAAAAATAAACATTTAAGGCAATGTATAACTAAAACAAAAGCCTTTAAAACTTGAACTTCAAAATAGTATGAAAAAAACAAAATAAATTAATTCCATTTACATATTCACATGGATATTCTACTAATCGAATAATCACATGCCATATCAATAACCACTTTCATAATGATGGAATTCATAATGCCAGACTATCATAACCACATAGCCACGGCCTCGTTCCAAGACTAAAAATAAGATTTTGTCAAGGACATGTGCCAAGCCACTAGTTTGTCTCATCAGACCTACCGATGCATCGAGGAGCTATAGCGGGCTCCACCTGTCACATATTAAGTCCAATACATTCCCATATGAAAATGTTTAAACATAACATAAACATTCGTATTAAAACTAGCATACTAAATGTAAATACTTTCACCATAAACCATGAATGGTATAAAAATAACACATCCACAGTCAAACATATCAGAAAACCTTCAATACAATATAGAAGTTTTGTTTCATAATAAATCAACTTCAAATAAGCCTAAAATCCATCAAAGGATGTTGACATAGATGAAATCAAAACTCTTTTTAGAGAAATATATCTCTCTATTTTGAAATCATTTAAGATTCTTATATTTATAAAATAAAACATTTTCTTGGAAAATATTCTTATAATCTTGTAAGGGAAGCTTCAATGATTTTATAATGGCGGAAAATAGCCGCACCCGTCGTACAAGTTAAAAAACACATTCTTACCTTAATTCTGTTGAAAAGGTTAAAAAGCACTTTGTTTGGAAAACGACGTAAAGATTCAATTATAAAACTCTGATAAAAAGTCAAAAAAGGGTATAAATGACTTTAACCTATATTATTTTAAATAGTATATTTTTTTTGAAATACATTTTTAAGAAACATTGATGTGGATGAGAAATATGTCCCAGTAGATTATTACATATAAACAACCTCGGATAATGAAGAGATTGTGATGTAAACCCTTACCTTGTACTTTAACTTCGTTGGGGTAGGTTAACCTCCTGTATAATCATGAAATAATTGTTATTAAATTATACAAGAATCATATACATCAATATGATATCATATATGATCTTTTAACAATGATTTGTTAATAATATCTTAGTATTATCGTTGTTTCGGGTGTTAACTTACTTGTTTCATTTCTTATGTTTTGTTATGTAAGCCATGTTTATAATGAATAGGTTGTTTATTATTCATATCCAGAATGATATTGAGTCCATAAACATCATTTTTAAATAATCAAATGATAATTATACTTGAATGGATACGATGAAGAATGATTCTCATCGCGTTCGTGGAGACGGTAGTCCGTACATACGGACGAGCGACAATATCATTCTTTTGATATTAAAATAATATATAAATTGATGGTATATCATATATACAATATAATTAACATTTTATATTTATTATTTACATGAGTTACACATCATTATTATACCCATCCAAATAATATTATATTGAATAACAATTACACCACGACGTGGAGACGGTAAGCCGTACGTACGCACGTACGGTGACATGTTATTCAAAGGGTGGATAGAATACTGAATATGGTTATAACATATTTATAATAACATCACAGTATATATAATATACTAGAGTTATTATTTTAGAATGGTAATAACGAAGAAGGAAGAAGTGGAAGAAGATAGGAACTTCGAAAAGGGTGGTGAAATCATTACCTCTTCTTTGGGTTCTTCCTTTTGATTTGATCAAAAGGGCTCTTAGGTTGGATTTATGACTAAAGGAAGGACTCTTGGATGAAGTGAGGGAAGTTGAGAGAGTATTTGGGAAGTGTTTGGAAGAACCAAAATGCTTTGATGGTGTGAGTTAATGAGAAGGGAGAGTGCCCATTTATAAGAGGGGTGAGGGGCACCTTTGGAAAAGCTAGAAATATTAATTTATAATAAATTCATATTCTGTTTATAATGGCTCCAAAGTTGATTATTTAAAGGTTGAGGTGGGGATAGGTCGAAAACCATTCAACCAATAGAATTTATACACGTTTGGGTTATTATATTAACATTATCTTTAAGTTTTAACTCTTAGTTAATTAGTTTGACATTTACCATGTCACTTTGTGTTTTTTTATTATATGGTTAAAAAACATACTATAGACATCTAAGAGACCCCCAAGTGGTCCATTAATGATACACCGATCATGATATAAGTCTCTTGGCCTAACCATATATTTTTAGGAATTTAATATCAATTAATAATATAATATTTGTTTTAAAAACTATTTTATGTCAATTTTGACACTATTCAATAGTTGATTTTTGTGAAACTCATAACAGAAATATTACTGCAAAAAAAGTCAATTAAATGAATTATAATATGTCATATTATCTAATAAAATTAGTGTAATTCATTAAAAGTCTCAAATTATATTTATTTGGGTATTTATGATATCAATTATTTTAATTTGTCACTATTATAGTAATTACTCCATCATAATTATGTCATAACTAAATTAAATTATTTAAAGTATAAAAATTATAGATAAATTATCATTATGTAGTAAATCTTTTTAGATTTATAATGAATATTTATAGTCGTAATTCCAACATATATAACACTATGTAAAAAATATTCTAAAATATATATATGCTTATGTCATTTTTGTACTTATTTTAACTTAATTAAAATTAAATGTCCCTATCACCTACAAGTGGATCCATGGGGTCCCAAAATCAACACAAAGATGACAATGGTAGAACATGTATCAAACAAAAAGGCTAAGACACGTTTTAGGGTAATATAGTATTATTATAATATTATTTTTTAACCCTTATTTACCGGATTTACCCTTAACCATGGTAAATAAAATATTTACCGAAGTAATTATTCAAAATGTATGAAAATAAAAGTTACCTATTTACACAATTTGAACATCCTGATTCCAAATATGGAATCCATTTCTCCAAATTCAAAACACAGAAGTGGCAGAAATTAATTTAAAATTAATTCCTTTTGTTAAAATAAAAAGCGTGTTTTTAAGAGAAAATGACTATCAAAAGATTGACACTTCTTTATGTTCGGTTTAATTGTAAAATTATTTTCAATGACCAATATTGTATTAAATGGTAAAAATTTATTATAAATATAATTTAAAACAACTCAAATTCATAATTTATCACTATTAAATATGTTGATTAAAAAGTTGTTTTTAATTAAAATTTAGTAATTTTCACTATTCATGAAAATATTAATGTTATCCGAAAAGTACAAAAATTTCACCTTAGGATAAATTCGATATTCAGAATCCAAAATGAAGTCCATTTTGAAATATAAAATATATATAATTTCAAAAAGTAGGTATTACTATTCATAACAGCTAGTTTGATTGGTTATGGTGTGTTAGAACTCGGTGTTGCGTACAACACACGCTATCACATTATTCAAAGAGAAGCGTACCGTAGAAGCTTGGGTGTTACATTCTCCCCTCCTTCAATTAATTTCGTCCTAGAAATTTCTAGAATACTTATAACATGAAAAGACTTGTGTGGTTCTTCATCATAAGTTCCTCGGGTTCCCACGTTCCCTCTTCCATCTTATGGTTTCTCCACAAAACTTTTACCAGACATGTCGTCCGGTTTCTCAGTACTTGTTCACTCGTATCAGGAATCCTGACGGGATCTTCACAATAAAAAAAATCGGGTTCCAGTTCTAATTCTTCATAGGTGAGTACATGTTTTGGGTCAGGCATGTATTTCCTCAACAGAGATACATGAAACACATCGTGAACTTTGGAGAGACTTGGCGGCATTACCAATCGGTAAGATACAGCCCCAATTCGATCTAGAATTTAGAAAGGTCCGATGTACCTGGGACTCAATTTACCTTTCTTATGAAAACGTATGACTCCCTTCCATGGAGATACCTTCAGGAAAACATGATCACCGACTTGAAATTCCAAATCCTTCCTTCAATTATCAGCATAGCTCTTCTGCCTACTTTGAGCTACTTTGATGTGATTTTGGATTACCTTCACTTTTTCCATCGGTTCCTCCACCAGTTCTAGACCTACAAGTTTTCTTTCACAAACGTCATCCCAACAGGTTGGTGTGCGGCATCTCTTTCTATAAAACGCTTCATATGGTTCCATCTGAATACTAGAATGGAAGCTATTGTTATAGGAAAATTCTACCAGAGGTAAATACTGATCCAACATACCCCAAAAGTCAAGTGAGCAGGATCTCAACATGTCTTATAAGATTTGAATAGTCTGTTCTGATTGTCTGTCTGCCTGAGGGTGGTAGGCATTGCTCAAATGAAGTTCAGTATCCAGGGATTTCTGAAGACTCTTCCAAAATCTTGAAGTAAAATGGGGATCATGATCAGAAACAATCGATAGGGGTACTCCATGAAGTCTCACAACTTCATTAATATATAGTCTTGATAGATGTTCCAGTGGTAGATCTTCTCTTATAGAAAGAAAATGTGCTGACTCGGTAAGACGATCAACAATAACACATATTTCATCATTCCTTCTAGGAGTCTTTGGTAGCCCCAGGAAAAAGTCCATTGTAATATTGTCCCATTTCCACTCTGGTATGGGAAGAGGTTGCATGACTCCTCCAGGGTGTTGCCTTCCAGCTTTCACTTGTTGACAAACCATACATCTTGACACAAAATCAGTAATCTCCCTCTTCATATTGTCCCACCAAAAATGTTCCTTCAAATATCTATACATTTTGGTGCTCCCAGGGTGTATATAAAAATTATAACTATGACCATCATCCAGAAATTTCCTCTTTAGATCAGGTATATCAGGAACACAAAGTCTCTTCCCGAATTTCAAAATTCTATCTTCATACACAAAGTCTCTCAGTCTCTCATCATTCACAGCTTTAATCTTCTATTAAAATTATTCATCATCGGTCTGAGAACTCTTAATCCTTTCTAGTAAATATGGTTTGGAATCCATTTGAAAAAGCCTTGATGTTTCTCCTTCCCTGGTTATTCCCATGTCCATTGTCACTAGATCCATGAAAATTGGATCCCTTTCAATTCTCATATTTTTCAAAACTCCGTGATCTTTTCTACTTAAAGCATATGCCACCTTGTTTGCCTTACCTGGGTGGTAGTGTATCGTGCAATCATAATCCTTGAGTAATTAATTTCATCTCCTTTGCCGCATGTTGAGTTATTTTTGTGAGAAAATATACATCAAACTCTTGTGATCAGTATAAATATCACATTTTCACCATAGAGGTAGTGCCTCAATATCTTCAAAGAAAAGATCACAGCTGCTAACTCGAGATCACGAGTAGGATAGTTTTGTTCATGAATTTTCAACTGTCGTGATGCATAGGCAATAACTCTATCGTTCTGCATAAGGACACAACCAAGTCCTTTCTTCGATGCATCACTATAAATAACGAACCCATCATTCCCCGATGGTAGAGTAAATATAAGATCATTGACTAATCTTCTCTTCAATTCTTCGAAACATTCTTCACACACTTTTTTCCAAACAAATTTAACCCCTTTACGTGTGAGCTTCATTAACGGGATAGCCAATCGGGCAAAATTCTGGACGAAACGTCGATAATAACCTGCCAAACCAATAAAACTACGTACCTCAATTATACTCGTAGATGATGGCCATTCTTGGATTTCCCTGGTCTTAGAAGGATCATCAGAGATTCCATATTTAGAGACAATATGGCCATGAAAATAAATCTCCTGAATCCAGAATTCACACTTGCTTAACATCCCATATAATTCATGCCTTCTCAGAGTCTTCAAGATAATGTGCAAGTGATTTTCATGATCTTCGTAGCTTTTGGAGTATACCAAGATATCATCAATAAATACCACCAAAAATTCATCAAGATACTCCTTGAAAACTCTATTCATCAGATCCATGAATACAGATGGTGCATTAGTCAATCCAAAAGGCATTACAGTAAACTCGTAATGCCTGTACCTGGTTCTAAATGTTGTCTTCAGAATGTCTTCCTTCTTCACAGACAACTGAGGGTATCCAAATCGAAGGTCATTATTTGAAAAGTATTGAGCTCCATGTAGTTGGTCAAATAAATCATCAATGTGTGGTAGGGGATACTTGTTCTTTATTGTTATATAATTGATCTCCCTGTAGTCGATACATAACCTCATAGATTCATCTTTCTTTTTAACAAATAGAATAGGGGCTCCCCATGGAGAAACACTAGGGTGAATAAATACCTTATTACTCAATTCCTCTAGTTGTTTCTTTAGTTAAACTAATTCTACAGTGGCCATTCTATAAGGGGACTTTGATATAGGCCTTGATCTAGGAACTAAATCAATGGAAAAACAACTTCTTGTTCTGGAGGATGTCCAAGTAAATATTCCAGAAATACATCTACAAATTATTTCACAACAGGTACATCCTCTATTTGAACATTCCTTTCCTCACCCATAGTTAGTTCATTCTCTTCCTCCCCAATAATTGAATTTAGTTGAGCTACTGGTGGTGGATCTATATAAGAATTAGGTGGTGACGATTCTGATCTAAAGATAAGGTGTTCCTTATCATCATCATCAAGAATCATAACCTCTATTTTCATACTATAAATCTTCGCATCATATTCAGAAATTCAGTCCATACCGAGGATTATATCAAACTCAATCATAGGTATGACGACAAGATCAGCAGATAAAGAACATTTATGTGCTCTAATGGGGACTGATTCACAAAACGTTGTTTCAATGAATTCCTTTATGAGTTTTAACTGACAACTCCTTTGTTAAATAAAATTGGAAATATCTAATTTACATAGAAAACTAGGAAGATATGAAAAAAAGGCGATGATCCATAATCAAATAATGCATTTGCTAAACTTTAGGAAACCATTAAATTACCTGCTACCACGTCTTTCGGAGCTTCTACCTCAGTATTAATGATAGCATAAGCTTGGCCTTGATCCATTGGCCTTTTCTGAGGTAAGTTCTCATGACTCTTAGGAAATTCATTTTCATAATGCCCCATCTCCCTACAATTGTAGCACTGAACATTGGTAGCTTCCTTATTCCCCTTCCAATCACGAGCTTGGTAGCCTTTTTCACCACACTTTTAACAGACTCATGTTCCCTTCAAGAAAGTACTGGGGTGTTTCTTACCACATTTACCATTGGATGGATATTCAACCTTTCCCTACTTCCCCTTATCTCCATTACTAGATTGATCAGTAGTTCTCTTCTTTATTTATTTTCTTTAAAGTCATAAGACTTAGAGAATTCCTTTTCGGTCTTGATAGCACATGAGACAATGTATTCGTACGATGAAAAGGATTGTGAGACTAATGCTCGACAGAGAAATGGTTTTAACCCATCAAAGAAATGATCAATATTACTTCTTGGGTTACGTATATAATCTATAGCATACCTTGCTAAACTTGTAATGTTATCCTCATACTTTGTGACATTCTCATCCTCATTTTTTCTCAGACTCCGAAATTGACTTTCCATATCTGCTTGATGGTCGCGAGGAAAGTATTTTTCTAAAAACAGATCCTGGAACTCCCTATATTCCATATTTGATACTTGATCATCTTCCTTCGTGTTTTTAATCAATGACCACCATTGATCAGCATCTCCAATGAGGCGATAAACTGCCATGATAACTTTTTCCCTTTCACGACTCCCCAAAGCCTGAAATATTTTCTATAAGGAATTTATCCATTGCTCAACTACTATGGGATTTTTACTCCCATTGAACGTTGGTGATTTTTTCCTCGTGAACCGATCTAACATTGATCCACCATGCTGTGGATAAGGGTGCTCCATATGGGTAAGGTTATTATTCATAACCTGAGTAAGTTGTCCCAATATGGTGATTAGATGATCGGCACCAGTTGCATCACCAGCTCTACTATAATTATCTTGAGCAGGAGGGAAATCCCTACATGGAGTGCGTGCATTGATACAGTTTCCATTTCTTCCACTAGGCGCCATTTCTAAAAAATGGTATAAACTAGATCAGTTTATGAATCAAAATACATAATTCCATACTTATAAAACACTTTACATAAATTGAACTATTTATGGATATAATCCATAATCATAAAAATGTTTTCTTTGAGAAATTATATACTCATAAACCCTTCATAATGATTTGTTATGAAAATGAGAGTTATCCTAAGCATATCCCCCGGGAGTGTCGTAACCAAGAGTGCAGCAAGGCCCGTTGTCGTGCACCAGTTCCCGTTCGAGTCTAGCTTAAAGCGGTGTTTTCGGGTTTTACCCCTAGGTACATCTGTGCCAGAGCCGCCTCTACCTACTCATATCCAGACAGGGATGTATTGCTCGGAAAACTCACAAAATCTCTACAATACCAAAATTTTAGGAAGTTCTTCTATACTAATCCTCAACGTTCATCTTAGGTCTACGTGCTCTAATAAGAGTTTATCTAAATCTAGCTGCCAAGGTTTGTACTGAACATCCTCTAATACCAACCGTAACGCCCTGACCCCAGTTACCTATATTCGGTGCATTATTACATAACATTGGCATGATCACAAGAAGGATCAAATCTCTAAAGACCGATTGGTTTAGTTGCCTTGGAAACACTAGATATATTCACAAGTCTTACATTACATCATAAAAATGAAAACTACAACAAAATCTTTTCTTCATATTCCACCCTCATATCCCCACATACTATCCCTGCAGGTCATTCATAATTTACTTCTTTATACCCTGGGAAAAATAAAACATAGAAAAGGGGTGAGCTCAAATGCCCAGTAAGGATAACAATATAGCGGAAGCTTTCATAAATAAGAATAAACATTTAAGGTAATGTATAACTAAAACAAAAGCCTTTTAAACTTGAACATCAACATAGTATGGAAAATATAAAATGAAATAATTCCATTTACTTATTCACATGGATATTCTACTAATCGAATAATCACATGCAATATCAATAACCACTTTCATAATGATGGAATTCATAATGCCATACTATCATAACCACATAGCCAAGGCCTCGTGCCAAGAATAAAAATATGATTTTGTCAAGGCCTTGTGCCAAGACACTAGTTTGTCTCATGAGACCTACCGATGCATCGAGGATCTATAGCGGGCTCCACCCATCACATATTATGTCCAATGCATTCCCATATGAAAAGGTTTAAACATAACATAAACATTCGTATTAAAACTAGCATACTAAATGTAAATACATTCACCACAAACCATGAATGGTATAAAAATAACACATTCATAGTAAAACATATCACAAAACCTTCAATACAATATAGAAGTTTTGTTTCATAATAATTCGACTTCAAATAAGCATAAAATCCATCAAAGGATGTTGACATAGATGAAATAAAAACTCTTTTTAGAGAAATATATATTTCTATTTTGCAATCTTTTAAGAGTCATATATTTATAAAATAAAACATATTATATGAAAATATTCTTATAAGCTTGTAAGGGATGCTTCGATGATTTTATAACAGCGGAAAATAGCCGCACCCGCTGTATAAGTTAAAAAAACATTCTTACCTTAATTTTGTCAGAAAGGTTAAAAAGCACCTTGTTTGGAAAATGACGGAAAGATTCCTTTATAAAACTCTTATAAAAAGTCAAACAAGGGTATAAATGACTTTAACCCATATTATTTTAAATAGTAAAAACGTTTTGAAATACATTTTTAAGAAACATGGATGTGGATGATAAAGATGTCGCAATAGATTATTACGTATAAACAACCTCGGATAATGAAGAGATTGTGAAGTAAACCCTTACCTTGTACTTTACCTTGGTTGGGGTAGGTTAAACTCCTGTATAATGGTGAAATAATTGTTATTAAATTATAAAATAATAATATACATCAATATGATATCATATATTATCTTTTAACATTGATTTGTTTATAATGTCTTAGTATTATCTTTGTTTCGGGTGTGATCTTACTCGTTTCCTTTCTTATGTTTTGTTACGTAAGCCACTTTTGTAATGGATAAGTTGTATATTATTCATATCCAGAATGATATTGAGTCCTTAAACATCATTTTTAAATCATAAAATGATAATTATACTTGAATGGATACGATGGAGAATGAATCTCATCGTGTTCGTGGAGACGGTAGTCCGTACGTATGCATGAGCGACAATATCATTCTTTTGATATTAAAATAATATATAAATGCATGGTATATCATATATAAAGAATAATTAACATGTTATATTTATTATTTTAATGAGTTACACATCATTATAATACCCATCCAAATAATAATATATTGAATAACAATTACACCACGACGTGGAGACGGTAAGCCGTACGTACGCACGTATGGTGACATGTTATTCGAAGGGTGGATAGAATACTGAATATGGTTCTACCATATTTATAATAACATCACTGTACATATAAGATACTGGATTTATTATTTTAGAATGGTAATAACAAATAATGAAGAAGTGTAAGAAGAAAGGAACATGGAAATGGTGGTGAAATCATTACCTCTTCTTCGGGTTCTTCCTTTTGATTTGATCAAAAGGGATCTTAGGTTGGCTTTCTGACTAAAGGAAGGACTCTAGGTTTAAGTGAGGGAAGTTGAGAGAGTATTTGGGCAGAGGTTGGCCGATCCAAAAGGCTTTAATGGTGTGAGTTAATGAGAAGGGAGAGTGCCCTTTTAAAAGAGGGGTTAGGGGCACCATTGGAAAAGATAGAAATATTAATTTATAATAAATTCATATTCGGTTTATAATAGCTCCAAAGTTGATTATTCAAAGGTTAAGGTGAGGATAGGTCTAAAACCATTAAACCAATAGAATTTAGATATGTTTGGGTTACTATATTAACATTATCTTTTAGTTTTAACTCTTAGTTAATTAGTTTGACATTTACCATGTCACATTGTATTTTTATATTATATAGTTAAAAAACATACTATATACATCCAAGAGACCCCCAAGTGGTCCATTAATTATACAACTATCATGATAAATGTCTCTTGGCCGAGCCATAGATTTTTAGGAATTTAATATCAATTAATAATATAATATTTGTTTTAAATACTCTTTTATGTCAATTTTGACACTATTCAATAGTTGATTTTTTTGAAACTCATAACAGAATTATTACTTAGAAAAAAGTCAATTAAATCAATAATAATATGTCATATTATCCTATAAAATTAGTTTAATTCATTAAAAGTCTCACATTATATTTATTTGGGTATTTATGATATCAATTATTTTAATTTTTCACTATAATGGTAATTACTGCATCATAATTGTGTCATAAATAAATTAAAATATTTAAAGTCTAAAACTTATAAATAAAATATTATTATATAGGAAATCGTTTTATCTTTCTAATTAATATTTATATTTGAAAATCCAACATATATAACCCTATGTAAAAATTGTTTTTCTAAAAGATATATGCTTATGTCATTTTTGTACTTATTTTAACTTAATTAAAATTAAGTGTCCCTATCACCTACAAGTGGCTCCATGGGGTCCCAAAATCGACCCAAAGATGCCTATGGTCGAACATGAATCAACACATAAGTCTAGGACACGTTTTAGGGTAATTTAGTATTATTATAATATTATTGTTTAACCCTTATTTACCAGATTTACCCTTAACCATGGTAAATAAAATATTTACCGAAGTAATTATTCAAAATGACTAAAAAAAAGTTACCTATTTACACAATCTGAACACCCTGATTGAAAATATGGAATCCATTTTTCCAAATTCAAAACACAGAATTGGCAGAAATTAATTTAAAATTAATTCTCATTGTTAAAACAAAAAACGTGTTTTTAAGAGATAATAACTATCAAAAGATTGACACTTGTTTATGTCCGGTTTAACTGTAAAATTATGTCAAATGACCAAATTTGTATTAAATGGTAAAAATATATTCTAAATATTCTTTAAAACCCCTCAAATTCATAATTTATCACTATTAATTATTTTCATTAAAAAAGTTGTTTTTAATTAAAATTTAGTAATTTTCACTATTCATCAAAATATTAAAGTTATCCGAAAAGAACCAAAATTTCACCTTAGGCTAATTTCAATATTCTGAATCCTAATTGAAGTCAATTTTGAAATATAAAATATATATAATTTCAAAAAGTAGGTATTACTATTCATAACGGCTAGATTGATTGGTTATGGTGTGTTAAAACTCGGTGTTACGTACAACACACGCTATCACATTATTCAAAGAGAAGCATACCGTAGAAGCTTGGGGTGTTACAAGTATCCTAGAGAATTCGGACAACATTATAAATATTATTTATGTATTTATTCTTTTTGCTCGTAGATTTATATTTTTCATCTATCAAAATATAATATCCAACTATTTATTCATTAGATTAGAATTCATAATAAAAACTAGAAGTATAATAGTAATAAGATTGTACTCTTATTCTTTATACATAAATCACATATTTCCTTTATGATTTAATTATTCTTTGTTTAGACTAAAATACTGAAAAATCATTGAAATATTCAAATATACTCTAGGTATCCTTCAAATCCCTCTTACCTTTTCATTCATATTTAGCCTTGATTTAGATCTTCCTATCATTATTATCCATTTTACTTTTCTCCATCAATTATGGTGAACATGTTATATATGAATCAACTTATTTCATTCATAACATTCAACTTCTTTCATACCATGAATAGCTCAATTCTAATCAGTAAAATGTACCTTAAAAACATTCTTATTTTCATAAAACATGTTGAATCTTCTTGCTAGTCGAACAAGTTCCACTCCATAATTTGAACAGCTTGAATCATCAGAAAATATACCATCCTATTCAGAATTATTTTCACCTTTTAGGATAAAAACATCAAGAACTATATTTTATTTAATATTAATTGTATAATGTTCTTCCCCATCTTTCATTTCATCTTTATATATCATTAGAGTTCCAATAAATTCTTTTTTGAGATCTTTTATAAGAATTTACAATATTACTGTAGAAGTAATTACATTCCAAATAAAGGGTAAAACTCTATGTACCTTTTACATGAATTTACAATTATTCAGTCAATCTTCCATTCATCTGAGTGATAATTTCCCCTTCATGAGTTCTAAAAGTATAAAACTTTAATTTATGAGTATGTTACCATATATTTAGGATATTTCAATTACCTTCATAGAAAAAATCTGTTGTATGACACATTTTATAGACAACATCACAATAAGAAACATTATTAATCACATCTCCTCCACATCCACATATGATTTCCTTCACAGCTATTTTATTTAGAATATATTATTATTTTTAGAAACATCCCATTTTCTAGATCCTCCATGTGAATTTCATATAGAATATCAAAATTAATATAAACATTGAAACCATGATTATTTAAATATATATTAAATAAATATTTCTAGTATCCATAATTTTTAGCATTGAAATATAGACATATAGTCATTAACATGTCTTATTTTAGTACATCTATTGAAATAATTCTTAATGTAGACCATTAACTCAAGATTGATAGATATTAGAATAAATAGTAAAAAGTGAGATCCTTTGATATTATTTTTCGGAATGAATTATGAAGAAACAAGAGGGGGTGAATTGTTTTATTTAAAAAACAATTGAATATTTTTTAATTGATCACCCTTTTCAAATATGGAAGGAAACTTTTTCAATATTACATAAACATATTATGACATATAAATTAAAATAATAAGAACATATAAAAAATTTAGTGGTTTTGGGAATAAAGGTTCCCTAATCCACTCCATCATCACTCTCCCCATAAGCTTTTTGATTTTCACTAGTATATCCTTTTACAATGGATCTTGATAGTTGAGTGCAAGAAACTATAACCTGTTACAAAATATTTTATAAAGATTTAAATAGGACAAATAACATTCCTAAAAACACTCCACACATGAGTGTTTATAAATAATAGAGATTTTAATTAGATGAATAAATCCAATTTAAAATAATTTAGATTAAGATAATTGTACTAAAAAATAAAGAGATATTCAAAGGAATAGATGAATAATGTTAAATAATTTCCCATAAAAAGAATAATTAAATCATTCAATGGAGAAAATATTCATATAACACAATAAGAAAAACATTTTCCTTAATAGTATGAAGAAAACATATATAACATGATTTTATCTAAAGCTCGGTATTAAAAAAAATTCAGCAAACTATATAATTTAAAAAGAAAAAAGATATAGCAGTAATAATAAAAGAAAAATTTTGAGAGGGTTTTGAAAAAAAGTTAATGAGATTAATATTTTTGATCTTCATATAATCAAAGATAAATTTAAATAGATTCAAATCTTGGATTATATTAATCATATATATTTATTGATAACAAATAAAAAACTTCATTTGATTATAGTAAAATAGATCCAGAAAAAAATAGATAAATCATGATCTTAGAAATGTTCATCTTGTTTATAACATGAATTTAATTAGAGGTAAAAATCCACAACATACCTTAGAAATTAAAAAAATTAATACATGGTTTCATAATTTATAAATATTACTTTGAATTGATCTATCAATATATTTATTCCAGTGAAAACATAACAAACTCTCCGAAATAATTAAAAATTAAAAAGCATAAAGGTGACTGATTCAATTTGGGGTTTCTATATAATAGAATAACTCCAAAAGTATGGTTCTAAAGGTATAGTTTATTCCAAAATACTTCAAAACATAAAAAAATTTAAAAAAACATAATGTAGAAAATGAGGATCAAATAAAAAGAAGTCTTCCATAATTTCAAGAATAAATAAAATCATAACTGAATTAAATATAAAATTGAAACCCACATAAAGTAACATCATTAGTAAAAAAATTATGGTGTTTTTGGAATAAAATCAATGAAACTCTTGTTAGATCAACATATATAATCCCAATATTTGATAGGTATTCCACATGGCCTTATGTGCTCCTCCCCATATGCCAAAGCCTATTAACTAAAAGAGAAGGCATGTCAGGTTACCATGGAGAGACTATGACCATGTTATTAACGTGTTCTACACATCAGTAAATAAGGTTGATATTATCCATCAAAATAAATAAATAAATAAATTCATCAATCATGTAGCAGATAAACATATATCCCACACTATAAAAAATTCACAATTTTCTCATTGGCGAGTCATAGATTTTTGAAGGACACACGAACATGTCCAAAATACTCAAAAGAACAAAAAAATAAAAAAACACCTCAAAAGGTACAAGTACCATCCCGATCACCATATCCAATATCTATCCCAACCAATATTAATCATTTGTTATAGGAAAATTTCTCTTATTCAAGTTTTAATACATGAATTCTTCTTTCATACCAACGAAAATCCCAAGAAGTGTTTGAGTACGAATCAGTAATCCACCTTCAACTATTTTGAAACCATATCTAAATTTATCTAATATAGTGAATTCCAATATAGGTTGTAAAATAAAAAATAAAAATATCTATATAAAATAAAATAAAATACACACGATCCTTTTTCCTAATGATGACACTTAGGTTGAACATAAACACATAGGATAGTGATGGATTTATCTTGTGATGGATGTATTTGATAACATCACGATGACCTTGCTAACATTAATAACCATAAGGAATCTAGTCACTCATCTTGAAATCCTCTAATATCACATGTTATGTAAAATATAGGTACTCATCCCAATATTCCATAACATCTTGTATCATGTTGAATCTAGGGATATCATCCTAGAATTTATAACTCATATACCGTATGGAATCCAAGGATATAATCTAAACATTACCGCTTATTTATAATCGTATGTTATATGAAATCCAAGGATAACATCCCAAATTTCCACTCATTTAACATCATGTATCAAACCAAATCCTGGAAACTTATCCCATCATTCTCACTTATTTAACATCATGTTCCCTATGGAATCCAAGGATCTCATTACAACATTCTCACTCATTGAAATACCCCCAATGTATTATTATATATCCCATTTAAGTATCATTAGGTCCAAGGCCCAAGTCAAAACATTCCTATGCATTTTTACTTCAAGTAACTCATTTATTATCTAGAATAGATGGGTTTTTGAAACTCTATTTATAATGATATCACAAGAAAAATTACCCTGATAATTAATGTATAAGGTTTCTTAATGTTTAACAAAAATGAGGGGGTTTTAAAAAATGTTCTAAAAACCATCCCTTTTCCTAAAGACCCAATCCAAAGTCTATGAAACCTTTCAGGTTACCCATTAATAAAATGAAAATATTACCTATTTTATAATAACCATAAAGGGTATCTAGGGTTGCAATAACAATTTACTAAGGGTTAATTTATAGCCTGTAAAGGGTAGTATAATTATTTTAAGGGAGACAACTAATGGAATTTTGATTATAGGTTGAATACATGTCAAAATGGCATAAAATTATACACGTCACATACTATAAAATGATGAAACCATGAGGGATAGATTGAAAACTATATATATATGATTAAAAGAGTTCTAATTAACTAATATAATCCTTTTGTTCGAGGATCAAGAGGGAAATTAATAATCCAGATAAAGGCCCTAAAAAGGGAATATTAGCCACAAAATGGGAAAATCTATTTAGTGAAAATATAAAATAAGGGATGTATGTATATTTGTAGAATAAACTATTGATTTCAAATTCCTCAAACAAAACCCCAAATAGAGGACAAATAGAATAGATCTACTAATCTTGAAAAAGGGGAAGAGGTTATCTCAGTGGTGGGGTTGGTGTTTAAGTAAAGAAGTGGAAATTTGGGTGAAACTTAAGGGTGAAAAGATGGTAAATTACTAAAATAACCCGATTAATAAATTTTATATAACACATAAGTTGGTCAGTGGGTCTAAACAGCTATTTTCTGGGATTTTAGTGGCACATAAATCCTATAAGAATACCATCAACTAGCTGATGGCACTACAACTTTAAGGTTGCAAGCACTGATTTCTTTTTAAGCCTCTCAGACACCAATGACACCACCCAACCCCCCTTTTTCATTTCATAAAATGAAATTATAAAGGTTTTTTTGTAAAAATAAAGTGATTCCATACATCAATGAAGTGGTCGTGTATTACAAATGGGAAATTTTGTATATTTATAGTACTAATGTTATAACACAAGATTATAATAGTATGTTTTACATCAATTATAAAATCATTAAGATATTGTTCCATTCATAAAAATTGAGTGCACTCCATAATAGTTTCATTATATTTTTCCTCTTTATTATTCAACTAAATATATTATTTTTTTCCTACTAATATATGATGTACAAAAATATCCATGTTAAAAAGAAACACATGATGTAATATTTTGTTAAACTAATAATCCTACCAAATCATCATATATAAAATGAAATAACTAATATGATTTTCTTATTATATAAATAAAGCCTACATCCAATATATTGTTGATATATTAACTTATTCACTTTTATTCTTACACGTTTCTCTCATTGGAAAAACATAAATATTACGATACATGAAATTTCACAATGATAATGTTGGTTTGTGTCATTATGATATATAATAGGCTCCCAATATTTTTCTTATAATCCATTAAATATACCACTTTTAAATAACCATCACTTGAAAATGGTATACATATAGAAGCTAGTGTTTTCCTTAATTTAGAATATTCCATTCTAAATATTTTGAAAACCACTTTAGCATATTTTGATTTTGGAATAAATGTTCCATTTTTTCCATTAGTAACCTATATTCTAATAATAATGATTAAATCAATAATAATAGGCATCTTTAATTCTCACCTCATGTATCTAGTAATTAATTTTAATTTTACTTTCTCTATTCCTCTAAAAAAAATTAATTGATTTATATATGTACCATTATTCATTCTTGACCGTTCATTTAAATGTAGAGGTTGTGATCAACATTACCTCAATGAAAGACAATATTTCTCATGTATTAATCCATCAATTAATATTGGTACCTTAGTGCTTGTTACATCAAATACATTACCTTCTTCAATGGAAATAAAATGATCACATCTCACCATAATAATCCCATTTGGATTCACCATGTATAACTCTTCTAAGAGAACAGAATTGAAGAGTATGGATTTTATGTCCATTTGGTAGACATCAATCTAACTTTATAATAACATATCAATGAAACATTGTATATTTTATAACTAGTAAATGTGGGAAATGTTATATTTTAATTGATTCCCTCAAATTAAAAAATTCCACATAATCATGTTATACTCTGATTCACCTTTCTAATCTCAATGAGTTTACTAGGAAACACCACTCTAGTTGTGATAACATTTTATATAACCAGGTAATAATATCCCATGTGTCAATCTTCTAATTTTTTTTATATTCTTCTTAAATTTCTTAGATCTATTTTTCATCCTTTGTGTCCTCTTGAAGATTTTAGATCCAAATGAGACAAAAAAAAATTTTTGTGGAGTCCCCATTTACTGGGTTTTCACTATAATTTTCTATTCCCCAAAAAAATTTCAACATTTATTTCATCCCTTGTTATTATCTTTATTAAACCTATTGATCCTAATTTATATTCCTTACAGTAAGTGTCCACTTTTGATTAAAATATAGCAACATGTATGCCCCATATATTTCTCACTTTAGTATCAATTTCCATGGAATATTTACCCATATTTCTCTAGAAACCTACTTTCTAGATTATGAATTATTTTTGGTTGTTACAGTAGTTACATTATAACATTAAATTATTCTCCCAAAAAAATTTTATCGAATTTTAATTCTTTTATTTTATATGAATATCAATATAAAAATATGTTCACCCCCATGAGCCTAAAAATTTTGTGTTTCTTTATGTATAGAATTTAACATTTACTCATGAAGACTTAAAATTATTTCAATTTTCGAGACATATCATACCCCCATCATGTTGGGTGTCTACTCTTCACCTAGAAACAAAAAATATATATAGGTGATACATACCAATGTAAAAACTGGTAACTCCTAATATTACACTAATATATTTTTCTCAATTAATATTGTTTTTTCATTTTATTAATGATATAGTTCCTCCTCTCAGGAACACCATTTAGTATATGAGTCCTCACTGCCAAAACATGGTGCCGTATCCTATTCTTCATGAGATATTTTTCCACCAAATATTATTGAATTAAATTAAATTATAAATCTATGACTTCTAAATTTTCCACCAAATCATATTCTATTATAATATATATAATACTTAATGTACATAAACAATTAATATTTTAGGGAGATAAAAATCATCCATTATACCCTATTCAAAGAATCTATTAATAAAATATATTAATTTTTCCACTTTGGGAACTATATGATATTGGTCAGTACACATCAATGTGCCCAAATCAATCAATATCCCATATTTCTTATCCTTCAAACTATATGACTTTTAAATTTCTTCAATTTTTGAAAAGTATTTCATAGGTGAATATATTCATGTGTGAGTATTTCAAAATAATTCACTCCATTGTTCTTGACCAATTATTCCCTGTATTTTTTCTCCAAAACAAAAAAAATTATTCCACATGGATTTTCATCCAAATTATATGTAAATCATGTAATACCCTGATATTTTATGACATATTTCTCTTTAAATAAATTTTATATCATTGATATAATGCTTTATAAGAAAACCTAAGTCTAAATAAACCGTAATATAGTTTATTATTATAACATATATCTTAAATTGGTAATATGAATAGGAATAATTTTTTTAAAAAAAAATGTATAATGTATTTAGATTTTGAAAATGTATTGATAAATAATTAGTCAATTTTTAGTAGAGCCGTTATATACTATGAAATTACATTAAACCTCTAAATGGTTTTTAATATTTTTTATGAGAAATTTATATAATAAATTTCTAAAACTTTTAGAAAATTTATTTGACCAAATGAAATTATATTTTAAATAAATATTCCATAATTGCCTTTAATTTAAATTTTGATAATTTTCTAAAAATTCTTATTTACAATGAATCGTAAAAAATTCTGATTTCTGTTTAAAACTGTGTTTTCATTTAAAATATTTCATAAATATGTTTTAAAATGGGTTCATATATTTTTCATTTATAATATTTATTATCAAATTAAGGTCATTTTAATCAATATTGTGATGGGTTTTGGTCTAAAATAATTTTATACTTAAGAATTCATTTTTCTAGAAACCTACTTTTTATCGCATTTAACGGGTTTACATTTAAATTGAAAGCTAAAAATTATGTGAATTTAATTTTCCAAAACTGATTAGAGAATTTCAATAAAAATAATTAATATTATTTATTATGTTTAACTTTATATTCTATTATAATGAATAGAAAAAAATAAAAATTTGATACCACAATTAATGTTAAAGTGTGTAGACCCATCAGGGGTAAACAAAAAGATAAGGATATGTTTTCAAATTAAACATTTAAAAACCCTATTTCCCACCATATTTAGACCTAATACCATAACACATTTATTATCTGGAAATTTTGAAGTACATTACCATGGTATTACATTATTATATTTAAATATTTTAAGATATTTTAATTGCATCCTCTCCCCCACATATAAAAGGACACGCATACACTCTCTTCTTTACACCAATATGATACATATAGATCAACCAATACATAGAAATTTTCTTATAAACTTTTTTATTCATGAATTATTGATTTAATTCTTCTTATAAGACCATTACAGTGGCCCATAATAAAGGATCTAAAGGAGACCAATCTAAAAATACTTAACCTTCATACCCGACCTCTTTAAATTTATTTATTCTTTAACTTCATATAAATATATACTGTTCATAAAAAGTAAAAATCAATATTATAAATAAAATAATTTTTTTTATTTAAACACCAATATCTACCCTCTATTCCACCAATGGGATGTGAAAGTTCACTCATTCTTATGTGTGGATGACCACCTCCACGTAGTCGTATAATTCATTTTCCATCACTATAATTCATGGATGGTTATTATTATGGGATTAATGTTTATATATTTTATTTTTTATATAAAAATTCATTTATATTTATAATATCGTATCTACTTTTTCCATTTAATCTGTTCGAAAATGATAGCATCGCTCATGCATACATTTGGCCTACCACCTCCACGAATCGATGCGAGTTTTTTACGTTTTATATGGATGGTAATAAGGATATATTTCATATACTTATTTCTTATTAATGATATAATTATGGTTATCTATTAATTTAAAAAAAATATCTTTGTCTCCTTTTCATTAGAAAATGAAATCAGAATTCATGTGTATGTACAGCTTACTGTCTCCATAAACGGTGTAATTAATTATTCTATATATACCATTTATGGATGAATATAAATATGTATATAATGAATATATATAATATTTATATCATGATTAATATTCTGGATATGAAGGAACCATGATAAAAGTATAAGGATCAGTTCTTCAGAACCAAAACATCTATGAAAAAAAGAAACACTGAACACCTAGAAAGAACGATTTTAAGAAGGAATTATTAATAAATGGATGTTAACATGTTATAATTGGATAATATATGAAATTATAAGTATTTATATTATTATGGAACAGAATTATAATGAATTAAAATTTTTTATAGTGGAGGTTAGAGTGCATTAAAAATAAGAAAAACTTTAGGTAAGGGTTTATCATCTCAAAATGTCTTCTTTGGGACATATCTTATGTTATGAACCCATCCTCTTTTTTGAGGTGTATATATAGACCCTATGAGCAATAATATAATGAATAGTTTTATTTTCATGATATTTAATGTTTCATTTTATGTTATTCTTTCATGGGTATTATGATTCAAAAGTCATCAATGCGGTAAGGGATTTACGTTTCAATATCATTTTATTCAGAATTGTGTATTCTTGAATTTATACTTAAGGAAGTTATTTGATATGTATATAATAAACGAAATTTAATTTATTTTACACTAAATATTAGAGTAATTTTCATCTAATATTACTATTTTTCTCTCTTTGGTACTTTAAATGATCTGGAAAATGTTTTAATGAAAAAATATTTTAATTTCCTCTTTTGGTAGGGAAACATTTTTCTTCCATATCATTTTTTTCTAAAATGTTTTCATGAATGTTTTTTTACTATTCATTAGGTATTATTTAAATTAAATTTTCAAATGTTTTAATATTTAAAAAATTATTTAAAAATAATCTTCTTTTTAATTTCTAAACAAGGTAATTTTTATCGATGGTGTGAATAGAATCATTTCTTTAACGATTACAACATGAACTGAATTTATCACCATCATTACCACTAAAATATTTGGTTATTCCATTAGAAGTTCCCATGTTTACATTCATAGAATATTTTTTTAATAATATCCTCGAATTTTTAATATTTTAAAGAAGTTATTTCAAAATGAATAGTGTATTTACCCTAGGAAATATTCAATGTTATCCTTTAATTGAATTTTCATCTTAGATTAAATCTTTTGATGATACTTATGATTCACTAGGGATATAAACTAGTGATATAGTCCTTATTAGTTTTATTAATGTTTTGTGATTATAATGATATTATTTTTATGAAACGCGTTTATTTTCCATGGGTTATACTATGATGATATGTTGAAATGTTTGGTAAACTCATTCCTTTTCGAATATTAATATATATATATATATAATGAATTATTTGTGGTCTTATAGAACACATATGAATGGATTATTATTATATTATTGGTGGGACCAAAATTATATATCCCTAAAATGAATTAGGTATTGATGTATATCCCATGAGATAATCAAATTTGGTTTGGGGAATGAACCCATTTTAGTAAGCGAATTTGTCTATTATGATAGTCTTGGGAGTAAACCTTGAATAAGGATACAATGGAATGGGGATTGAACCTTGTCCACTATGATGTTATTAGAAGTGAACCATGAATAAGTAAATGATTTTCAAAACATATTTATATTCCTTAAACTTATGTCTTGTGTTAATGTTATTATCTTGTAGATCATATTCTCTAACTCCTTTATGATTCATTTTTTGTGAACTAATATTATATAGACCACGACTCAGGATTATGATCTATTATATGTTGGTTATGGTTTTCGAATGTTAATTTCATGTTCTGATTCCCTTATTCTCATTTTATGCTTACTTTATCACTAATATCTCCCTTATTTACCATTAATAAGCATTTAAGATCACCATTTATTATGTTTTATCCCACATAGTTTTGAATAATTGTTTTAAGTAGGGTAAATATAATAATAGTTATATTTGGGAATATCATTGTGGAATATGGTGAAGAAATTTCATGAAATACGAAGATTTTGTAAATAGTCTCAAAAGACACTAAACATTTACTATTCTAAAATGGATCACAATGTTTTGTGAAGAATCTATATATAATAATTTATAATATCAATGTATAAAAATTATAGGTCACTATAGTTTCTATCAGAGTATGGTTTTGATAATATTTTGGGATTATGATTACAGAAATTTGGTAGAAAACCTTGGGATAAGTCTATGAATAAGATAACATCCTAATGATTTGTTAATATAGAGACCCAGCCTTTTCTTACATTACAATTACATCATTTCAGAGATAAACTACATAATAGTATTACACATGGAGGATACATAGGTTTAGTGTCTTGGGCAAACTAGGACTACACATAACAAGTACAACATCAAGCATAAAAATTCATTTAATCTCTTGTTGTATAGCTTCTTAGTAGCACTTGTCCTCTCTTTAGTACATGTAGCCACCTGAGGATATACATAAAAAGGGGTGAGATAAAAGCCCAGTAAGAGGATAGATAAGAACAATATAGCATGGGGTGAGCATAATCATGACATAGGAAGAAGATCTTGAACATGAGAGGAGCATAAACAATAAACATGAAATGTGGCAAAGCATAAAAATGAAACATCATGTCTTAGTGGTTATCTACCACACATAATTGTGAACAAAGCTAGCATCATGTTCACGCATAATTTCACATTTACTCATGAGATTCATCACTTTACCCAATGCATTGGAGCGCTATATAATTCCGGGCGCACCCATCACATTTAAACATTCATATTGCTCTATATAATTCCTGGCGCACCCGTCACATCATAACATTATCATTATCATGCTTGCCACATAGAACACATATCAAACATGTACATAAATAACCCATGGAAAGGAATGGGTTTCATCTCATAATAACACATTCATAAGCATTGGGTTCCCAAAATAAAGAGGGAACAACATACTTGATATAAGAACCATCAACCTTGAATGAGAGGCAAAATGTGAGATCTTGAAAGAAGAGTTCTTTTGGAAAACATTTTGATGGACACAAAAACCAGTGACAAACATTTATATCCCAGAAAATTAAAGGAAATGATGAACAAAAGGCCTTTGAGGAGTAACCATATCAAAAATGGCGTGAAAGAGGGAGAACCCGAAGGAAGAAAATTGGGTTCGAGATTTCCCCTTACCTTGTACTCGAATGCCTCCTTCTCTTTAATGTCCTGTATAATGACATTATATTCATTAATTAGAAATTTCAGAACATTTTATACATTAATAGGGTTCATTCTGGTTTTATTATTTCATATTATGTTCCTTTGGATGACTTATAGAGTTTAAAAACATTGATCGGGGATGTTCTTTTTCATGGTTTTCTTGAGCGGTCCACTTGTATTCATAATTTTATGTTTGGGTAGATCATGGTTAAACATCCAGAACTGATATTACATGTAATTAATGGTATTACAGAAGCTTGGATGATTTTATAAAGAGTTATATTAGATCCATGTGGCCGAATTATTAGATAATAATTAAATGTAGATTATTTGGTCTAATTTGAGCGGTTTTTGGATCACAACCAACTCATTTTAACTTTTCACTTAGTAGTATGGCCATAGGTTATTTCTAGAACTTAAAACAGAACATAATACATATAAGGAATTCTGGTTCAACCATAAAAATGGTTTCATGACCAGATTGAAGGTATAAATGGAATAAAAGAGCATGTTGTTTTTGAAGGTGATAAATTATCACCACATGAACAACGTTCTCTTTAATAAAATAAAAGGAAGGGGAAAGGGTGAGGGGTGATATAATATAACATCAGAATCATAATATTACAGTATATATATAATAATGGATTTACAGAAAAATTTGTATGAAGATATATAGAGGGAGATTAAGAAAGGAACTTGAACTTGAAAGGAAAATAATGGAGAAGAGGGAGAGAAATCACCTTTTGGATCCTCCTCTTGAGAACCTCCTTAAGGGCCTAAGCTTGGTCTTTTGATGAGACCAGAAGCTCTAGGACGTGGAGGAGAGGCTAGAGAAGATTATTGGGAAGAGCTTAGACAATACTTGAAGCTTGAGAGGTGTGGTTTGGCAAGAGGAGTGGGAGGGCTTATTTATACATGAGGAGGGAGGTGTTTTTGGCATAAAATATTAAATAAAATAATATATCATAAGTTAGAATTGTAATAGTAGTTTTTTGACATCCTAAATTATATATTAATATAATAAAATCATTTTTAGGCTTTAACTATTCTTTATAATTCGAATTCATTAATTTATTAAAAGGAAAGTGAAAGAAAGAGAAAAAGACACTTTAAGAAATCACTTTTTGACTTTAGGGTTTGGAAAGTTCATTTTAGGTTTGAGAATTGGATTTATTGTGTTTTAAGAAACCATTTATGAAATTTAACATGTTTTGGCCGAAAATAAAGTTCTATAATGTTTATTTCATCATTACATCATTAATGATGCAATTTAGTGTACACCGATTATGCGAAAAACTGTATTTTTTTACTAGTCATCCGAAAATTGAAGTATTTCAGAATAAACCCAAAAATTTACCCCTACCATTTTTCGACGTGTAGAATCCAAAAATGATGTCCATTTATCAAAAATAATTTTCTAAATATTATTAATTTAATATTTAATTAAAATCATAATTTACTTAAAAAACAGTTTTTAAAATTAAAACTGATTTTGTAGTTCTTTTAAAAATTATGTAGGGTCTTATAAAATTATCTAAAAACTATTAGACATTGATTCAATAATTTAGGAATATATTTCAGGAAAATAAATATCCTTTTAAATTAATTAATTATAATTAATTATTTATGACTTATAGAATACCAAAAATGTTTACTAATGTCAAATTGTCACTTACTAAGATGTCTAAATTTTATTTTATTATTCATAGGTAATGTTACTCTTATTTACTATTTATAAGGGTCATACTACTATTCATAAGGGTAGGTTACTATTCATAAGGGTAGGTTACTATTCACCAAAAATTATTTTTATTTCATTGGACTCCAAAAACTATCTTGAACACAATCGTGAATGTTGGATTTTTAAAATTCCAAACATAGGGGTGACAAAATTATGTTTAAAGGTCACTTATCACATAGTAGTTCATTATTTTGTGTTTTTATGACATAGATATAAGAAGGGAATTTTCCATTGGAAAACTTTGGGTCGTTACATTCTTCCCCCCTTAAGAAATTTCGCCCCCGAAATTTCACTTTACACCAACAGGTGAGGGTACTTCTCCTTCACTGCCTCTTCCGGTTCCCAAGTTTTTTCCTCAATCTTTTGGTTCCTCCACAACACTTTGACAAGGCGGGTTGTCTTGTTGCGTAGAACCTTATCACTTCGGTCCATAATTTTTACCGGCTGCTCCTCATATGAGAGATCATCTTCCAACTGTACCACCTCTGAGTTTAGTACATGTGAGGGGTCTGGAATGTACTTCCTCAGTAGTGATACGCGAAACACGTCATGGACTTGAGCCATATTCGGTGGAAGTGCCAGAGGATAGGCCACGACTCCTATACGATCAAGGATCTCAAAGGGGCCAATGTACCTTGGGCTTAGCTTCCCTTTCTTCCCGAATCGCATGACTCTGTTCCATGGAGATATTCGAAGGAAGACTTTATCTCCAACGTCGAACTCCAAGTCCCTTCTATGATTGTCAGCATAGCTCTTTTGCCGACTTTGAGCAGAATTGACATGTTTCTGGATGACTTGAACCTTCTCTGTCATCTCTTGAACAATATTGGGACCATATAGTTTTCGTTCTCCAACTTCATCCCAAAAGGTTGGAGTTCTACATCGCTTCCCATAAAGAGCTTCATACGAAGCCATCTGAATACTCTAGTGGAAGCTATTGTTGTATGAGAACTCAACCAATGGAAGGTGCTGATCCCATCCACCTTTGAATTCAAGAGAGCATGATCTTAGCATATCTTCAATTGTCTGAATAGTCCTTTCAGACTGGCCATCAGTTTGGGGGTGATAGGCCGTGCTGAAGTTTAATTCAGTACTCAAAGCATGTTGAAGGCTCCTCCAAAATTTAGAAGTGAACCTTGGATCACGGTCAGAGACAATCGAGAGTGGAAAAACGTGTAACCTCACTACTTCATTCACATATATCCTTGCAAGTTGTTCAAGTGAGAGGTCTTCCCGAATAGCGATAAAATGGCCAGTCATGGTGAGTCGGTCAACCACAACCCATATCGCATTATTTCCTCTTGACGTTTTCGGGAGGCCCATGACAAAGTCCATAATGACATTTTCCCATTTCCACATGGGTATAGGCAATGGCTGCATCATACCTTTGGAATTTTGCCGCTCAGATTTAACTTGCTAACACACCAAGCACCTTGATATATATTCTGCAATCTCCTTCTTCATGTTATCCCACCAGAAGTGTTCTCGGAGATCACGATACATCTTGGTACTTCCAGGATGAATAGAGAAAGTTGAGCTATGTGCATTATCAAATAGCTCCTTCTTTATTCCGGTTGATGAAGGCACACAAAGCCGCGTTCCAAACCGAATCACACCATCATCGTCGATATGGAACTCTTGCAGCTTTCCTTCCTTTACTGCATTCACCCTCTTTTGTATCTCCACATCATCCCTTTGTGCTTCCTTGATCTTCTGTTGGATGGATGTTTGCGCAATCATTTGGGAAAGGTAGGATGTATCCCCTTCCCTTAAGATTCCCAAATCCATCCTTTGCATATCCAAGAAAATAGGGTCTTTCTCAATCCTCAACATGGATAGAGTAGCAAGTTCTTTCCTGCTTAGAGCATCTGCTACCTTGTTCGCCTTTCCAGGATGATAGTGAATAGAGTAATCGTAATCCTTGATTAGCTCTAACCATCTCCTTTGATGCATGTTGAGCTCCTTTTGTGTGAATATATACTTTAGGCTCTTGTGGTCGGTGTATATGTCACACTTCTCACCATAAAGGTAGTGCCGCCAGATTTTCAAGGCAAAAATCACGGCTGCCATCTCTAGACCATGCGTCGGGTAGTTCTGCTCATGGATCTTCAACTGTCGTGAGGCGTAGGCTATAACATTATCATTTTGCATGAGTACACAACCCAAGCCTTTCTTTGAAGCATCACTGTATATCACAAAACTTTCTCCACTTTTCGGTAGTGTGAGTATAGGTGCAGTGATCAGCCTTATCTTTATCTCATTGAAGCTTCCCTCACATTCTTCCGTCCATACATACTTTACCCCTTTCCTTTTTAACTTAGTTAGAGGGCTTGACAATCGTGAGAAGTTTCTCACAAAACGTCGGTAGTACCCAGCTAATCCAAGAAAACTACGGATTTCTGTGACACTAGAGGGCCTGGGCCATTCTTCAATCTCCTTTGTCTTTGAAGGGTCCACAGAAATTCCCTCGCTTGTGATCACATGTCCCAAGAACGTGACTTGATTCATCCAAAAGTCACACTTTCTGAACTTGGCATACAACTTCTCCTTTCTCAATGTCACCAACACAAGTCTTAGATGTTCTTCATGTTCCTCCTTTCTCTTGGAGTAGATGAGAATATCATGGATAAACACTACCACAAATTTGTCGAGGTAATGTCTAAAGACTCTATTCATCAAATCCATGAAGATTTCAGGGGCATTAGTAAGTCCAAAGGGCATCACCAAAAACTCATAGTGCCCATACCTTGTACGGAAGGCAGTCTTCTGAATATCTTCCTTCTTCACCTTTACTTGATGATATCCAGAATGAAGACCCACCTTTGAGAAGTATTGAGCTCCTCTTAACTGGTCGAACAAGTCAACAATCCTTTGGAGAGGATACTTGTTCTTTATAGTGATCTTGTTGAGTTCCCGATAATCGATACACAGTCGCATGGTACCATTCTTCTTCTTCACAAAGAGCACTGGCGCACCCCAAGGTGATGCACTAGTGCGTATGAACCCTTTGTCCAGATGCTCTTGCAGCTGCTTCTTTAACTCCTCCAGTTCGATAGGAGCCATCCTATAGGGGCACTTCGAGATAGGAGTAGCTCCGGGTATGAGTTCAATTGAGAACTCTACCTCACGATCTGGGGGAACTCCGGGTAACTCTTCGGGAAATACATCACCGTATTCCCTTACGATGGGCATTTCCTCAAGGTTGGAACTTTCCTTTGACTCAATCATTTGGGAGAGGTATGCTTCTTCATAGGGAATCATCACCCACACCATTGAAGGATTTATCAAAGGAGATTCATGATCTTCCTTGCATTTGTAGAGGAGCATGGGATGGTTCGGAATATGAAAATATATTTCCTTTTCCCGACAGTTGATATGTGCTCTATATAATGAGACCCAATCCATTCCCATTATAGCGTCAAATTCCACCAAGGGAAGTATTACGAGATTTGCCGGAAGAATCTTCCCACATACGTCAATAGGAGAAGAATCAAACACTTGGGTTGCAATGATTGCACCACTTGGTGTTTTTACAGATATCTCTACTTCAAGGTTTCGAGGCTTCGATTATATAGTTCAAACAAACTTGCAAGATATAAAGGAATGCGTAGAACCATAATCAAATAAGACTTTTGCCATTCTTGAGTGAATAGAAAGTGTACCTTGTACAACTTCATTATCATGTTCCACCTCCGCAGTAGTGATGGCATAATACTTCCCTTGGTCCTTTGGCTTTGGTGGTTGTTGGCGCTAATTACCCTCGAAAGCTCGAGGTTTAGTGCACTGGTTTGAATAGTGCCCTAGCTCCTTACAGTTGTAGCATTGAACCACGAGTGGTTCTCTCCTTTCATCGTCTACATTATCCTTCAATTTCATGTCTCTTCGACACTCATGAGCTAGGTGTCCTTCTTTCCCACACTTGAAGCATTTCCCCGTCCCTTTGAGGCAGTTCCCACTGTGCAACTTCCCACATTTTTGGCAAGTGGGTCGTTGTGTCTTCATCCCATCTTTATCACTAGATCCACCAGCTTGAAACTCTATCTTTCTTTTCTTATAACCAAAGCCATGGGACCATTATCCAAACTCCATGTCCACTTTGAGAGCACACCGAAAAACTTCTTCATAACTCCCAAAGTCTCAAATTTAAAGAGCCTTTCGAAGATGTGGTTTTAATCCACTAAAGAATCTATCAATTTTTCTATCATTGTTGATAACAAAACCCGAAGCATACCTTACGAGCCTTGTGAAATTTTCTTCATAGGTTGTGACAGATTATCCTTCTTTTTGCTTGAGCTCTATGAATTCTCTCTCCACCTTCGTGCGAAGAGTTCATGGGAAGTACTTATTAAGAAACATTATCTTAAAGTCTTCCCATTCCATCTCTTCAATTTCATCCCTTGGCTTGGTGTTCTTAATAAAATCCCACCATTGATCAGCTTCTCCATCTAGACGATAAACGGCTAGAGTCACCTTCTCTGTCTCGGAACAGTGAAGAACAGAAAAGATCTTCTCTATGGAGTTGACCCACTGTTCCGCAACTAGTGGATCGGAAGATCCACAAAACGTCGGTGGTCGTTGCCGCATAAAACTTTCGATAACTAGCTGCTCCCTCTTTGGTGAAGGAGGATGTTCCCCATTATTATGGTTATTATTCATAACCCGGGATAATTGGGTAAGCATCGTCATGAAGTTTTGAACTCCACCTCCAAAATCATTGGGGATGTCGTTCGGGCAATCGTTGCATTGGCCTTCGCAAGAGTTGTTGGCCTGATTTCTCCTGGTTCCCACCATTTTCTAAAATAGAAAAGGCTAGAACAAAACATAAGTAAACAAGTCATGAATAACTTATCCTTGTAAAAAATTATACCAAAAACATAACATATGGGATCCCTAGGTAAATATACTTGTGTGCATATTTGTACTTAGTCTCATGCTAGAGGTTTTCTTTAGGGTTCACTAATCCTAATTCCCAAATTAACTAAACCTTTCCTTTGATACCAACTATAGCGACCCGGCCTTTTCATACATTACTATTACATAATTTCAGAGATAAACAACATAATAGTATTACACATGGAGGATACATAGGTTTAGTGTCTTGGGCAAACTAAGACTACACATAACAAGTACAACATCAAGCATAAAAATTCATTTAATCTCTTATTGTATAGCTTCTTAGTAGCACTTGTCCTCTCTTTAGTATATGTAGCCACCTGAGGATATACATCAAAAGGGGTGATCTAAAATCCCAGTAAGAGGATAGAAAAGAACAATATAGCATGGGGTGAGAATAATCATGACATAGGAAGAAGATCTTGAACATGAGAGGAGAATAAACAATAAACTTGAAATGTGGCAAAGCATAAAAATGAAACATCATGTCTTAGTGGTTAACTACCACACATAATTGTGAACAAAGATAGCATCATGTTCACGCATAATTTCACATTTAATCATGAGATTCATCACTTTACCCAATGCATTGGAGCATTATATAATTCTGGGCTCACCCATCACATTTAAACATTCATATTGCGCTATATAATTTCGGCCACACCCGTCACATCATAACATTATCATTATCATGCTTTCCAAATAGAACACATATGAAACATGTACATAAATAACCCATGGAAAGGAATGGGTTTCATCTCATAATAACACATTCATAAGCTTTGGGTTCCCAAAAGAAAGAGGGAACAACATACTTGATATAAGAACCATCAACCTTGAATGAGAGGCAAAATGTGAGATCTTGAAAGAAGAGTTCTTTTGGAAAAATTTTTGATGGACACAAAAACCAGTGACAAACATGTATATCCCAGAAAAGTAAAGGAAAATATTAACAAAAGACCTTTGAGGAGTAACCATATAAAAAATGGAGTGAAAGAGGGAGAACCCGAAGGAAGAAAATTGGGTTCGAGATTTCCCCTTACCTTGTACTCGAATGCCTCCTTCTCTTTAATGTCCTGTATAATGACATTATATTCTTAATTAGAAATTCCAGAACCTTTTATACATTAATAGGGTTCATTATGGTTTTATTATTTCATATTATGTTCCTTTGGATGACTTATAGAGTTTAAAAACATTGATCGAGGGTGTTCTTTTTCAAGGTTTTCTTGAGCGGTCCACTGGTATTCTTAATTTTATGTTTGGGTAGATCATGGTTAAACATCCATAACTGATATTAAATGTAATTAATGATATTACAGAAGCTTGTATGGTTTTATAATGAGTTATATTAGATCCATGTGGCCGAATTATTAGATAAGAATTAAATGAAGATTATTTGGGCTAATTTGAGCGGTTTTTGGATCACAACCAACTCATTTTAACATTTCACTTAGTAGTATGGCCATAGGTTATTTCCAGAACTTAAAATAGAACATAATACATATAAAACATTCTGGTTAAAACATAAAAATATTTTCATGACCATATTGAAGATATAAATGGAAGAAAATAGCATGTTATTTTTGAAGGTGATAAATTATCACCACATGAACAACGTTCTCTTTAATAAAATAAAAGGAAGGGGAAAGGGTGAGGGGTGATATAATATAACATGAGAATCATAATATTACATTATATATATAATACTGGATTTACAGAACAATTTGGATGAAGATAGATAGAGGGATATCAAGAAAGGAACTTGAACTTGAAAGGAAATTAAAGGAGAAGAGGGAGAGAAATCACCTTTTGGATCCTCCTCTTGAGAACCTCCTTAAGGGCCTATGCTTGGTCTTTTGATGATACCAGAAGCTCTAGGACGTGGAGGAGAGGCTAGGGAAGATTATTGGGCAGATCTTAGACAATAATTGAAGCTTGAGAGGTGTGGTTTGGCAATAGGAGGGGGAGGGATTATTTATACATGAGGAGGGAGGTGTTTTTGGCATAAAATATTAAATAAAATAATATATCATAAGTTAGAATTGTAATAGTAGTTTTTTGAAATCATAAATTATATATTAATATAATAAAATCATTTTTAGGCTTTAAATCTTCTTTATAATTCGAATTCATTAATTTATTAAAAGGAAAGGGAAAGAAAGAGAAAAAGACGCTTTAAGAAATCACTTTTTGACTTTAGGGTTTGGAAAGTTCATTTTAGGTTTGAGAATTGGATTTATTGTGTTTTAAGAAACCATTTATGAAATTTAACATGTTTTGGCCGAATATAAAGTTCTAGAATGTTTATGTCATCATTACATCATTAATGATGCAATTTAGTGTACACCGATTATGCGAAAAACTGTATTTTTTACTATTCACCCGAAAATTGAAGTATTTCAGAATAAACCCAAAAATTTACCCCCTACCATTTTTCGACGTGTATAATCCAAAAATGATGTCCATTTTTCAAAAATAATTTTCTAAATATAAATAATTTAATATTTAATTAAAATCATAATTTACTTAAAAAACCAGTTTTTAAAATTAAAACTGATTTTGTAGTTCTTTTAAAAATTATGTATGGTCTTATAAAATAATCTAAAAACTATTAGACATTGATTCATTAATTTATGAATATATTTCAGGAAAATAAATATCCTTTTAAATTAATTAATTATAATTATTTATTTATGACTTATGGAATACCAAAAATGTTTACTAAGGTCAAATTGTCACTTTCTAAGATGTCTAAATTTTATTTTATTATTCATAGGTAATGTTACTCTTATTTACTATTTATAAGGGTCATTTTACTATTCATAAGGGTAGGTTACTATTCATACGGGTAGGTTACTATTCACCAAAAATTATTTTTATTTCATTGGACTCCAAAAACTATCTTGAACACAATTGTGAATGTTGGATTTTTAAAATTCCAAACATAGGGATGACAAAATTATGTTTAAAGGTCACTTATCACTTAGTAGTTCATTATTTTGTGTTTTTTTGACATAGATATAAGAAGGGAATTTTCCATTGGAAAACTTTGGGTCGTTACAGTTAAGGAAGATATTATGTGGTTTTCATAGATATACATCAATGTATAGATAATACAAGTTAAATTGGATTTATTATATATATATATATATCTGGGGGTAATAGTTGTAAAAAAGAATTGGTCAAATATATTTCATCCATTATTTTATTGAACGGTGACTGTGACTTGCATTTCACTTAGATTAACACTCTTAGGGGCTATGCTTGGGTTAATTCGCATATTATTTATGAACCATAATGATTTATTTAAATATATGATTCATGTGAATGAACTAGGTTAAACCTAAGGATTCATGGATTGAAAATAATGTTTCATTATTTAGACAACCTATAAATTACTATTCCAAATTATATAATTTCCCACTATTATTATTGTTTCTTATACTATGATATTTAGTTTATTTAATGGATAGAACCTGAAGGAACCATTTTAATTGTGAATTTGAAAGATAATGAAATTATTTTTCTCCTGATGAAATAAATGTTATGGGAGGGAATTCAAAATATATTTGTTATACTTCTGTTGATTTCTCAATATATGAATCATGTAGAGATTCCAAAAATGAAAATGAGGGAAAACAATTCTCTTGATTACTTTATGAGGAAAATACTATTTATTTTAGTCTGTCCATAGATACACTAGTTTCTGATAAATGAATCAATACCACTATAAATATATTTGTTATGATCTAATGTTCAGAATAATAATAATTTATTTTGGTTGTTTATCATTTCAATGGTGAAGAGGGTCAATAGTGGGCTCTTATCAAGAACACATGGAAAGGGGTAGAAATTTACTCCATGGAGTGGGATGAGTTTAAGAGCTTATTTATCAATAATTAATTTCCATATATTCTTCATATGAAAATGGAGAAGTAATTTCTTGAGCTAAACCAGAAGTTTGATGTATCCACATGATGGAGTGGACAAGAGAATCTTATAATGGAAACTGATGATGATTCCCTAATTCTGTCAAATCATGTTTCTTAATCGAAAGGTATGTAAATAATTTTCATACAAAATCTATTTATTTTGTGTTCCCTCTAATTTTTAATGAGATATTTCAGCTAAATCAATTCTATTACATAGATCATGAATCCATAGCCTTTTTAAAATAAGAGGATCAACTTCCTTCTTCTAATCTATGATTTTTTTCTTTTTGGTAAATTCTTTAAACATCATCCTTCACTAAAATTCCTTAAAAAATCTTTATAATCCAATGAATTTATTGATTTTTAGATTGTCCTTATTAGCTCATTGATTTTTTTGGTACTTTTTTCTTCTGAGAATAATTATTATCTGCTTCATTCTATGGGTTCTTTGATCATTGGGGTAATTTCAATGAATTTTATAAAATGGTATCCAATGTTTGATTTCAACTCTAAATCACCTATTTTACCTGTATGGTTAATCTTTCTAGGATTTTTATTTCATTTATTCAATAAAATTACCCACTTATCTACTGGTAATCTAATTGCGCACCCAATTAAATTTGAATATTTTACATTAAATCATTAATGTCAATAATTTGAGAAAGTCTATATTGAATTGGACCATAATCAACCATTTCTTTCAGTTATCTGGATCTAGAATGGAGACACTGGTTTTTTTCATGATGTTTTCAATGAAAATTTACCAATCTAATACTCTAATTGCATTCACCATGGACACTCTCTAAAAGAATTTGCCTCTATGAAAGAAACCATGATAAAATGTAACTTTGTAAAGTTCCCTCCCCATCCAAATAAGTTAAACATAGTCTAGTTCAAGAAAGAAAAATGTTTTCATAATAATTAAGTTGAACACTCTCATGCTAATGACCCAGTAATTTTTTCATTCCCCTTGGATCCTTTCCTAGATTATCCTTAGTGTACTCAATTTGATGTTTTCTCTGGGATTGTGGATGTGTTAAATAATGTTCTGCCCATTATGGGAACATCAAGTGATTTTATAACCAATCACAAGGTGTCACAAGATAAAAAATTTATTTTTTGGTGAATCTAATCTATATAATCATGAATAAGTACACCAAATTAAGGTTAAATTTTTTTTACTCCAGTATCAAAAAAGGAAGGAAGCCTATCATTAATTCAAATTGTTTTATCCCTCCCTTCCCTAGGAAGACTCAAAAGCACATTGACTACTCCTAATTAAAGAGAACCATTAGTACTAGATCTTCGAGGTTTCAAATGGAGAAATAAAACATCCCTCCATTGTTGAATGTAAATGAAGATCAATTTTGATTCCCAAATAAATAGGATACCTCTACATACTCCAATGAATATGATCCCTTTGAATCCTCTGAAAAAGATAATTCATCCTCATCTTATGATCATGAGGCATATTTGGGTAACATTAAGCTCAAAATTTTCAGTTGTGTAATTGAGGGTGGATATAAAGAGGAATTATATCATTGGATTAAGGAATAATAATGGTTGAATTTTAGAAGATATCATAATTAATAGATTGTATTTAAGGATTTTTTATATATCAAAGAGTGAATATTTGATCTATTTTAATTTTATCTTGATCAAAATCCCAATTTTGATTATCTTTAAATTCATTAAAAATAAATCTTATATATAAGATGTTGTGGTTTCTGGTATATTGGTCCCCAGTATTTCAATTATTTCTCAATTTATTTTTGGGAAGTTATTTCTTGGAATAATTTTCAATGTAATGTGGTTTCTATTTACATTGACTCACATCTTTGATATAGTAGTTGATGGATCACTCTCATCATTCTTCTAATATTTTGACCTGGAAGTTTTCTGTAATGACAAGATCTACATGGAGAAGTAGAAAATATGACATTGATGAATATGGTATTTGAGAATGATTATGCCACTCAACCTTTATGCTTCCTCCCATGATTTGATTTCGGGATAATGGGTTACAATTGAAGAGTGATCCTTAAATCAAGTGAAGGTTATTTTTTCTAGTATAGGATACACTTCTAGAGTAGCCTACAAATTTTTTTACATTTTTCAGGCATAAATGAGGATTTATGTTGCTCTACATAATTATTTTCTCTTGTATACTATGTGGGATCTGGCTACATATCATGTATATCCATATCTCTTGTTTTATTATGCTGGTTGTTTAATGTGATTCAATGAGTCGTTATTTTCTAGCGGATAATACTCTATCATTCTACAGGAAGCCAATATAGGTTGTTTTATTTTTTGATAGAAACAATCATAAATCAACTACTGTCCATTATGATATAATTATCGTGGAATTTTGAATACTACTAAAATACTGATCAAGGATCAATGATTGATGTTCGGATTACGGATGACCTAACAACTCATGTATCTCCCTATACTGAAGGTTTATAGATTGGTTACATGTTATACTTCTTGTTGTGGATGGATTTTTGGGACATAAAAATGATGATCTAATGTGATATACTGGTTTACAATGAATTATATTTTGTGTCCTATTGAGTATTTATTTTTTTCAGAGGCCATGTGCTTGAAGAAAGAGATGATTTGGGTGTTCTAACAGTTGAGGCCCATCGCACACTAATTCTTTACTACATCTTGATTATTTTTTGTAGGGTTATTTCCATTCCCATTATTCTTATTTTAATTCATGGATAATGGGACAATGTTGAAGAGTGATACATTCATTTCTAATTGTGGATTAATGAATACATGAAAACCCATTCATATATTTTTAGTATAGTCTTGGTTTTTTGATTTTTCATCAATTAGTATTCTCTAAATTCCCAGTTGGTTTATGTCATTTGTACATCATGTCATAACATTGTAAAAAAATATTAAATAAATTTTAAGGGGGTGGGTTGGGTCACCAATGCATGCCTGATCTATTTCTAAATGATTTATCCATTAGTACCAATGAGTTAAATTTTACAATACATGTGAGGTATTGCTTTGGGATTATCATCCAACCAAAAAAGTTAGATTGACTGATTATTGTGTGGCTTCAAACCAATTCATCAAAGGGGTAGTTTCATAAGAGTCTTTAGAAGCTATAAATATATCATTATTTGTGCTATCAAGGTGTAAATGTAGATTGCTGCTATATATTAATGTCATGGTTTTGATAATAATATAATTATGGAATTAAAAAGAAATTTTAAAAATTAAAATCATGGAGGGAGAAAGATGATATTTACTTTATACTTAAATTGTGGAAGGAAACATTGAAGAAACTGTCTTCAAGTAAAAGCAAAATCGTTTAAGCGTGGAAATTATAGTCATTAGGAAATCAAATAATGGTGTGATACGAAGAAGAATTTTGATAATGATTGAGGGAAATCATCATAGAAAACACTACACACACTCCAGTGTTTCAAATACAAGGAGTGTGGAAATTATACTAACTTGTGTCTCAATAAACATGTTAATGAAGTTTATTGAAATCAGAAACCTCTTATGGATAGAGAAAAAGGCAAATATCATGTAATCACTATTGTTGATATGGGGTATGATAAACAAATTATTGAATGGAACACTTAGCATTTACTCTAGAACATATAATGCCATATTTAATTATAGATATACCAACTCCCTTATATCTAATGAACTTTTTAAGGGTATCATAATACCATCTCAATGATTAGATATTTAATTAATAGTGAAAAATCTTAATGGTATGATGATGTTATCTCAATTCTATGATTATTCACTGATTGAAGTTTTCAGGAATGTGATTCATATAAATATTGTTATTTTACTCAAGATAAATTTTATGTTATTTTGGGCATGGTTGGATTTATTTATATATAAATAAAATATCAATTTCTAAGAAAATTATGTCTCATTTTACATACCAAACAAACGTGTGATCTTCTATCACTATAAGGATAAAAAATTTCATAAAATGGAAATCACATTGACTATATGGGTATTGATTCCTATTATAAAGGATTTTTTTATCTCTGATGGTTGGGTAATACTCAACATCTAATATAATCCTTTGTACGAGAGTTTATAGATATTTTTTTGAAATACTTTTTTAGTATTCCTCAGAATTGTGAAAACTCATATATGGTGCAAAACCTATTTCAAAAACAATTTATAAAGATGACCTAATTGAGTTATAGGAATTGGATAAGAAACTAAAAGAGAATCTTGGTGAGTGATTCATTAGGTCTAGTGTGTCACTATCAGGTGAACCTATTATTTTTTTTAAGAATATAGATTGATTTATGAAACACTGTATTAATTATTTGGAACTGAACAAGATCGCAGTCAAAATTAAGTATCCAATGAATTGTGTTGGTGGTTTTTTTGATCAATTATGAAGAGATGTATATTTTGAAATGATTAATCTTCAATCTAGATATTATTAATTAAGGGTCAAAAGTGAAAATATACCCAAGAAATTTTTTTTGATGTATAGACTTTATGAGTTTATAGTGATTCCTTTTGCTCTTAATAATTCCCCCATTATCTTTGTGTATTTAATGTATGTATTCTGTGTATATAAATTTTATTAGTGTATCTTAGTCATTATAGAATATATTCTTATATATTCTATGTGTTAGGAAGAGTATTTAGATCACTTGAGGATTATACTGAAGACCCTAAGGAAGTATTTTCTATATAAAATATTTTACAAGTGTGAATTTTGGCTATAAAAATTTTTCTTTTTGGATTATATAATCTCAAAAGAGATTTTATTAGAGGATCAATCAAGGAATAAAGTTATTAAACATTGTCTCAAACCATCTAATGTGATTTAGATCCATATTTTTCTTCGTATGGTTTGATATTATCAAAATATAATTGGATAATTTCACAAAACTATCTGATACATTAACCATGTTAGCATGAAAGGGAGATAAGTTAATTTCAATTGATGAATGTGAAGAAATTTTTTTTGAAACAGATGGGAAGGTTAGTCATTGTGCATGTGATTACACTAATCTATAGCACTGAGGGGTTTTTGGTCTATAGCGATGCATCAAAAATGGGACTTGGATGTTTCCTTATGTTGAATGATATGGTTATTTCTTATGCCTCTAAATAATTAAATTTTCCTGATAAAAATTACTCTACTCATTATTTGGAGTTAGCTATGGTAATTCTTGATTTAATGATATGGAAGAATTATCATTACGGTGAAAGGGTGGAAATATATATTGACAATAAAAGTTTAAAGAATATATTTACTCAAATGAGTTTAATACTTTCCATAGAAAATAGTTGGAGATGATTAAATATTATGAATACTTAATGCATTAGTAGCTTGTGAAAGAAAACAAGATTCCAAATTCTCTAAGTTGGAATTAGAATACTAGTTTATCTATGATGAGGATCATAAAGGGTCATATATTTTATCATTTTTAGAGGATTTACCTTGAATTCATATTGGAATGGGATAAATATTATCTTTCTCAAATTATGTTTCAACGACATATCCAAGTGAATATTAAAGAATAATTTAAGGGAGATGTACAACTACAAAAGAAGGTGATATATGTTATTATGTTTAACCTTGATTATGATGGAATTATAGGGTTCAAAAACCGCAAATGTATCTCTTTCATACCATGTTTAAAGAAGTATTTTTGGATAAGGCTTATTGTTCATCATTTTCTATTCGTCATGGAAGTATGAAGTTTTATAGAGATCTAAAATTGTTTTTTTAGTTGGATGAAAATGAAGAGTGATATTTCTGAGTATTTATCTTAGTTCTTGGAATGTCAACATGTTAAGGATAATAGACATAATTCTATGGGGATATTACAACCATTACCCATACAAATATGGAAATGGGAAAACATCACCATGTATTTTTTCATTAGACTCCCAAAAAAATTTAAAGGATATAACTTTATTTGGGTTGTAGTACATCACCTTACTAAGTCAACACATTTCATTAACATTAGAGAATATTTACTTATTGACCATATTAGTATGATATACATTAAATATGTGCTAAGGTTGTATATATTACCACATACTATTTTATCTTATAGAGATCCTAGTTTAAGCTTGACAATTTGGTGAAGTATATAGTAAACTCTTGATTTGATGTTGTCTTTTAGTAATTATTGTTAACCTTTGGTAGTTGGTTAGTATGAGAGGAAAATTTAAATATTAGGGGATATATTGATTCATTTTCTCTGTATTTCAAAGGTGGTTTGTATCAACACATTCCTTTAGTCAATGTTTCTTATAACAGTACCTTTTTCTCGAGTATTCAAATATCCCATTATAATGAACTCTATTAAAAGATGTTTAAAAATAAAATTTTAGTTGATAATGTAAGGGAAATAAATATATTGAGACTTGATAAAGTTAAGTAAATGGAGTAGAATATTAGAGTCATTCAGTAGCATGTCATGGTAGTTCAGAGTCGAAAAAAAGTTATATTGAAATTCATCCATGAAATATTTAATTCAAAGATTGTGAGAAGGTGAACCTATAAATTTTTACATGGGAGAATACTATGAGATTTATAATGAAGTTAAATATAATACATGGTTATATGTGTCCCTTAATGATTCCTAATCTAGTGGGGACTATATATTATCACATATAGCTTCCATAGAACCTCTCTAAGGTTACTGATTTGTTCTATGTACCACTCCTAAGGAAGTATGTACCTAATCCTTAATATGTAATGAAATTAGAGGATTCATAAATGGATTATGATCTTCATTATGTTGAATAGTTAGTATACATCTTCATTTATATAGATAATGTACTATGTAACAAGCTACTCATCTGTTTAAAGATCTTCAGAGGAATTAGAAATTTGAAGAAGCTACTTGGGAACCTGGCGATGTGATGATTTATATATGTCCTCATTTTTTTATCATAGTGATGTAATATTTAGGGGTAAATTTATTTTAAGGGGGAAATAATGTAACACATTAGGATTTTATGATATATTTATCTTTAAATAAATGTTATTTCTTTGATATCTTTATTTAAACAAAAACCCTAAATCTAAATGATACATAATATAGTATACCATTAAAACCAATAAATTAAATTCATTTTATTAATACTAGTAAACAAATTTTCCGAAAACAAAATTATAAAATCTTTTATATAAATAAAATATATTGATAATTTTGAAGTCAATTTTTATTAGTCATTATATTATTCTAAAATACATTTTTTTCAAAAATGCTATTCATTTATTTTTGTGAGAAAATCATATGATTAATATTTTAAATATTTATAAAAATAATTTTTAAAATTTAAATTAATTTTTTAAATTTGAATTCTGAAATTGTCCTAGAGTTAAATTTTGATGATTTTATGAAAATTTTAATTATTATTGAAAGTAGTTGTTTTGTTTCAATCAATAAAAAATCATAATTTTAATTAAAATTGATTTCAAAGTAAAATTAGTTCCTTTATATTATTTATAATATAATTAAGGTCATTGGAATAAATTTTATAATATATTTTGGAAGAAAAACATTTTATACTTATGAAAATATTTTTTTTTCAAAAAACCACTTTTATCACATTTTATGAGTTTAATTTTAAATTAAATTCTATCACTAGAAAGAATTAAATTTGATAAAATTTATTTCATATATTTAATAATCATAATAAATATTTCTTAAAAATTTAAACATAATTTTTTTTCATAATACATAGTATAATTAGTAAAAATGTGTTACCATGGTTAAGGTTAAAACGGGTTGACCTGGGGGTCAAATCGAGAGATAAGGATATATTTTCTAATTAAAAGTATCTAAATCCTACTTTTTGGAATTATTTTGGATTCATATTTTCCCAAATTAGAGTATTTATCAATTTTTAATCATTTTTATTGTGCATAACTTTATTATATTTTAATTATTTATGCCCTTGCACGTGTGTCATCTCCCCCACTTATAAAATGTCACCCCTCCTTTACCTTATTTACAGTAATTTGAGACATATGTCTCAACCAAACCCTAAGAAATTGTCTTATAAACCCCTTTATCCATTAATTAAATGTTATTTTGTTTTTAAAACCCATTTGATGGTTCCTTATGAAAGGATCTAAAGGAGGCTAATTGAAGAAGATGTAACTGTATTACCCGACCTCTTTCAGTTTATTTCATTTTCTTCCTCCATAATTTTTTTTCATCATAGAATAATAAATTTATTATCCTTAATATACATATATATTATTATTATTAAATAACCGAAAATATTCACCCTCCACTCCATCAAATGGGATGTGAATGTATCGCTCATTCATGTGTGTGGACTGTCTCCTAAATGTAGTAATATATTTCACTTTCCACCACCATTGTGAATTGATTTTTATTATGATAGTTTTTATGTTTATATATGATATTTATGAAATAATTATGGTTCTATAATTATAATTTAATATATATGTTTTTATCATCAAATCAATTGGAAAATGATAATGTCGCTCGTGCGTACATATGGACTACCACCACAAAAAAGCGATGTGAATGTTAATGATTATATTTGTGTGTGTTATTTATGATGTAATTTTGGGTTTAAATTTAAAATAATAATTCAATTTATTTCTTTATTTTCTTTATAAAATTACTATTGTGTCCATGTGTATGTACGAATTACTATCTCCATGAATAATTTAAATTGTATTTCTATCTCTAACTTTTATGTATGATTATAAATATGTATATAATGAATATATGTGAAATTTATATCATGATTAATATTATTGATATTATAGAACCATGATTAATGTATAATTACTGGATCATTCAAATCGATACTTCCATGAAAAAAATAGTGAACACCTAGAAAAAACTATTTTAATAAGGAATTATTAACAAATGGATGTTAAAATGTAATAAGTGGGTCATATATAATATAATATGTTTCAAATGAATTTGGTATAAATTTATAATTAATTTATATTAATTACAATATAGTTTAGATAACATTCAATGCAATTTGAACATGATGTAAGGGTTTATCATCTAAAAACGTATTCTTTGGAACATATGTTACGCTACAAAACTATATTATTTAATGAGGGTTATATAAATCCCATTTGACATTTTATATAAGGAATCTTACTATTTTCCCTTTATTTAAATTTTCATTTGATTTTATTCTTTCATGTGGATTATCAATCAAAAGACACCTAAGCGGTAAGGGTTTTATAATTCAATCTCATTTTATTCACGATATTTTATGCTTGAATTTTGATTAGACAAAACAATATGATCATAATACACAAATTTAATTTTATTATAATCTAGTTATTCATGGAATTTTATAATAATGGTACCATTTTCCTATCATTGGTACATAAAATGAATGGGAAAAATATTTTAATGAAAAAAAAACATTATTTCCTCTTTTGGTTGAAAACCCTTTTTCTTCTATATACATATTTTTAAAAAAATATAGAATATGTTTTGATATTCTTCATTGAATTTTTAAATTCGATTTTAACAATTTATTATTTTTACAAAATTGGTTAAAAATAATATATTTGTTATTTTCTAAACAATGCATCGTTTTCTAAAGGTGTGATTAGAATATTTATTTTATATATTATAGAAGAATGAAATATCTCACAATAATTACATAAAAATTATTTTCAGATCATTTTATATGATTCCGTGGTTATTATTATAGAACTTTTTTCCTCATAATATAATGGAATTTTTTAGATTTTAAAGAAATTATTTCAAAATGAAAATAGAATTTACCTCAAGAAATATTCTATGTGATTTTAGAGTAATCTCATAAAATATTACATCCTATAATACAACATATTCTTTACTATGGATATAATCCAATGATAAAATACTTATTATTTTTCTGTATTTTTCATGATTATAATGATGATAATTTTATGAAACTAGTTTTTTTATAAGTTATGCTATGATGAAATGTTTATATGTCTAGGAAACCCATTTCCTTTCCCCACATTATGATTTAAGAATAATGGTTTGTGGTCTTATGGAACATATATGAATGGATTATCATTATGTGATGGGTGGATGCAATATTATAAATCATTCTAATGAATGAGGTATTGATCGATATCTCATGAGATCATAAGAACTAGAACAAGGACTGAACCTAGTTTGGTAAGGGATAGTGTATAATATGATAATCTTATTAGTGAACCTTAACTAAGCATGTTATGGAATGGGAAGTGAACCCAATCAACCATGTTAGTCTTGTAAGTGATCCTTGACTAAGTAAATGATTTTTTATTATTTTGTGTATGACAAAATCATATGCCTTAAGGAAATGTTTTTCTCTCATAGATATATATTCTTTGATTCCTTTATAATTAATGTCTTATAAACATTCAATATTTATTCAATGACTCAAGTTTATGAGCTATGATATGTTTGGTATGGTTTTTAATTGTTAAGATCATGTTCTCGTACCATTATTATCAATTTATGCTTATGTGATAATTGATAACTCCCTTATTTACCCTTATTTGGCATTTATGATCACCCATTCTTATGTTTCCACTACCAAAGTTATAATGAATGGTCTTAAGTATGGTATTCCTAATAAGAGTACTATATGGTAAGAGATTTATGGGATATGTTGAATATCATTGATGATATATAAATATTGTGTATCCAGTCTCCAAATACTCTAAACATTTAAATTTTTAGCATGGATTGTAATGTTCTGTAATGAATATTCATCTAATAAGATGTAATATCTACCTAGGAAAATTATGGATCCCTATAAAACATTTATCCTCTCCTAAACCAAATTTTTATAGACTCACCTTTATGTTCTTCTATTGAATCACAAATGAACCATATCTTCCATTAATGATGAATAAATATTTTTTGTAATTAACCACATACCCTGAGTCACATAATTAAATTACAAATAGAAAATTGTGACTAAGGCCTTGAATCATTAAGATACCCTTGAATCATAATTTTTTACCTCTAATTTTTTATTTTTATGGTTCAATAATCTTCATTCCTTCAACATTTAAAAATAGTAATTTGACATTATCATATATGGTCCCCACGATAAGATCATTAATTCCCATCATATGGGAAGTATACCCCCTAGTAAGAATCCATATTCCAGCATGACATATTTCACTGAAATAAATATTTTTTATATTTAACTTACCCAACTTAACCTTCTTAGTCCATGTCAACTGGATTACATGATTTGGTAGGGAATGCGATCGTTCCTCTTATGGATTCATTGAACCATCCATATCTTATAAAGCTGGAAAATTATTATATGTTTTTACTCTATTTGATAATCATTCCTACCATAAAATATTTCTTTTTCTATTCACCTTTATTATATAACTTTTTACATTTGATAAGACTTTTATGGATTTTTTGACACATTTACATCAAAAAAAATCAACATTATAATCATAAATTCCTAACCCAGGTGCCACATAATGATGCCTCAAGTTGTTTCGTCACATTACCTTAATTGCACGCCATTGTATTACATAGGATGTAGACTAAAACAGAGGGTATAATATGTCATATGGGGAGACTATACCCTCTTTATCAAAACAATGAAATAAAAGAAATCAATATAAAAAAGTAACCAAGATAATGAAATAATATATAACCAACCAAGATCATGCATCACATGATGAATTCCAAAACAAGGAAAATGACCATAAACAAAATAAGTAGATCATTCCATATAAGTATCAAGTGTCAAATGAAAAACCAATGTAAATATGCATTGACAAATACCAAGTGGTTATTGAAATCATGTCTGGTTCCCTCATCTAGGATAAATCCCGATTCCTGACTCACCAATCCAACATATGGATATTTCCTATATAATGGTCTCCAAATAGGAATCCTATTTGACTATCAAATGGTGGACCATGTAGGGATTGTATACAACTCAGTAGACGAACAAAACTGGTGTATAAACCAGTAACAGGTCTATAACAGCGTAATATTTTTATAAAGAATAATAAACAAAAAATAAACATAAATCAGTTTCAAAATTATTATTCTTTAGTTAAGAACATTGGTCGTCGGTTTCCTAGTGACAACTAATCCAATCATACTTTCTTTAGCCCACGCAAATTTCTGAACCATACACCATTGGGGGTTTACATATTATTCTTTAATGGGATATAGTTAATCAAATTATTTCTAATTTAAATTTAGTACCTTGGAGAATCATTCAGGGTTCCATTGTCACTGATATGTGGAGCGTCAGTCTAGAATCATTATATTGGAAACATAGAGCATTAGTTCTATACTAATATCTTAGATACATAAAGCATCATTCCAGAACCAAAATATCATGTTCTCTGAGCATCTGCCCAGGACAACTTCACATTCATGCAATGGGGGCCTAGAGAATCATTCTAGCACCCCACTATACTTGGATCATCAGTCCATCACCACACCACATTGTTCACATAGAGATATAGGAATATATCAACGTTCAACGTCATTGAACTTATTTTCAATATTTAACATAATAGTTCCCCATTTCATTTATCTAAAAAAAATAGTTGTTTACTTTAATCACATAGAACAACATGATTAATACCACATGAATCCATTTCTCAATAATTATTACACAACTCATTAACCCTTAAAATTTATACTAATCAAACCATTAAATATCATTATAAAACCATGCAGTCCATATTTAGCTTAATTCCATAAAACCAATATTTCCCTTTTTATATTCCATAAATAATCATCATTACAAGGATATTGGGACACCCAATGGGTTTCCATCAATACCAATCTCATAAAACCCAATGGGAATAACGGTATCCATTAAGGATCACACAATTTCAAGAGTTTCAAATTTAATTTTAAAATTTAAATGAAATTTCAAAATGTGTAAATGAAATGTTACAACTAAAAACACTACATCATGATCAAGAATATAGAACATATCATGTACACCTACTACCATAAGATCTATGACAAATTATAGTCTAAACATTCCCTTTAATTAAAGTTAGAATAGTCGAGATCATAATGGTGAAGAAGATGTAGGATAAAACCCTAGTATTAAGATCATATAAAATAATATCCATAAAAACATAGATCTATACAATCAATAATATTAGAACTCATCCCTCTCTATAGGGAGATAAATACAAGAAAGAGTGAAACCTAAATAAGGAAGAGATTACATACCATATAGGATTTGATTTCTTCCACTGAATATATGATTCAAAAGGTTTTTGAGGATCCTAGTTACTTAAGAGCCTCCAAGAGTAAATGAAATCATGGTAGTTAGAGTGGGAGTGATTACAAACATTAACTGGGTGTTAAGGAATTTTTAATTAAAATATCAGTGGTAAAAATTCCATGTGCACAGTTTTTTTGATAGTTCTTACGATTAGAAAAACTATGTTCCCTAATTCTGGGTCCCTCTATATGGGGTCCACAGTTTTTTCCAAGGTGGGAATATAGTTTTTCAAAATATTTTCCTAACTGTGAAACCCCTATTATCCCAAGAGAAATATTTTTGGGGGTTGGTGTAGGGTTTGGGAAAACCATGCACCAGCTGTGCACTACCCAAAAACCCATCAAAAGCATCCAAAATTCACCTGAACACACCCAAGACAAGCCTCAAATTAAAATTTGACTAAAACAACCTTAAAATTTGTAACTTATGTTCCCTTTAAAGGTCGGTATCTTACAAAATCCCAACCTTATAAAAACTATTCCTTGATCTATAATCATAAGTATCACTAAGATTTCTAGGTGAAAAGGTCGGGCCATTATGAATGCATATATTATTCCCTCTCCTATTTTTCCACTTAGAAAAGATCATTCCTCCATAGAACTCAAAATAAGTTGCATAGTCATTCCCTACAAAACACTTGTAATGTGATCCAAAACAAAAATTGGATGCTCCTCAAAGGACGCATTAGCCTCAAGTTCAATATCATCATCATTGATCACATGATAAGGGTCAACATGACATTGTCAAATATTTTGCACATGAAAGACATAATTCATAGATCTATATCACTGTGGAATATCTAATTGATATTCCACCTCTATATTCCTCTCTACAATCTAAGATACAATAAACCATTGTGCTGACTTTCCCTACTCCAAATATGATAGTGACCCCATATCGATTAAACCAAATGGAATAAACAATCACCCATGGTATACTCAAGAGGTTGATGATGTTTGTAAATATAAGACTTTTTTCTAATCCACACAAAATACATATGATTCCAAATAAACTGAACCTATTCTAATTTCTCTTTCATGAGACTCAATCTCACCAACTCTAACTCACCCACCTCTATCCATAATTAAGGTGATCTACATGGCCTTCAATAAGTGCCTCATATGGTGTCATCTAAATAGTCTCCTAATAAATATTGCAATAGGGGAACTCAATTAGAAATAAGTGATTCTCCCAAATCCCACCAAAATTTGGATGCATGCTCGAAGAATATCCTCCAAAAACTAAATTGTGCACATTGATTCCCCATTTTCAATCTCAGAATCACCGGTGTGCCAAGTTCCTTTGACATGACTTTACATAAGCATTATGTAATAAATGGATCATGATACAAAACTATACTTTATAAATACCCATTAAAATGCATTACCTTGTGAACATATAAGCTACCCAACTAATAAATTGTGAAAGTATATCTAATTGGAATGAAATTGGATAATTTCATCAACCTTTCAACAATCACTCATATCGCATCATTATTTTGAGGTCTTCACAGAATAACCACTAGTAAATACATGTTAATTTCATCCTACATCCATTTCATGATGTATATTGATTTTATCAAACCACCATGTCACTAATTCACATCGTTCACCTTCTGACTAGTGTAGCATCACATCATAAAACAAGTTATCTCCCTTTTCATACACATCAATAAATATTATTGATGTAGGTCATGGTACAATTCATTTAAACCAGGGTTTACTACAAACTTCAAGGAATGAAACTCATTCATTAGATATTCTCTCGTATAATTAGGAACAATAACATAGTTCTAAACATGGATTATCTCATCCTCATATATTCTCCACTCATAAGGCGTCTACCTGTATTCTAAACAATCCCTCAATGTTAGAAACTCCATGTCTTCAAACTTCATTTAACTGATCCTATTTAGAAGTGTGTACTCAATTGATAAGGATACAAGGTTCAACATTTATTTCTCCTCTTGAACATTCATGTGCATCTTAGCAAATAAAGACATCATCTTCCACATAGAATCAGGCTCCTAAACAACATGTGTTTGTGTCTTTTAGATCAAAGAATCAAAAACAATGTTTCCCTTTCTCAGTGTATTGTCCATAACATTTTATAATAACAATATATACTCAACTCGTCTCTGTTTCCAGATATTCAAATCAAATTTTAAAAATATGTACTTTAAACTTTTGTGGTCGGTATACATTATAAGGATTTCTCCCAACAGGTAATTTTACAAACACTTTAAGTCATAAACAATATTGGTTAACTCAAAATCAACCATTGGATAATTTCATTCATGTATACTTATATTACATAACCCATACACCACAACCTAGTCTCCCAGCGTCAAGACTACTTCAAGTCCAATTACAGACACATCACAAAACAAGGTATATTCCTCACCCGGGTTGGGTAATTTCAAAATCAGTGTGGTAGTCAAACACTTCTTCAACTCTATGAAGGAATATTTACATTCTATAGACTATTTAAGCTTTATACCCTTCTTGGTCAATCCTAAAATTAGTATTTCCAAATGGGAATATCCATTGATGAATCTTCGATAATAACCCACCAAACCCAGAATATCTCGGCATATCAAAAACATTATTGGGATTATCCAAATAAAAAAACCTAATAATTATCTAGGTCCATTGACACAACTTCTTCCATAATGATGTGAAATAATAAATGTACCATGTCGATCTAGTAGCTGCACATAGATAGCTTGGGAAATAGTCCATGATATCTATGTATACTTAAGACAATGTCAATATGTTGGGAATGATCATCATGAATATTTTATTATAATAATATTCCATCCAAAAAAACTAAAACTATTCCTTGTATGAGTTAAATATTCATTTAATCAAGAAAAAAAATAGAACCTTAGAATTATTTATCCTGAGAAGCATCATAATGAACTCATATAGTCCATTCTTTCTTCTTAAAGTAGTCTTCAGTTTTTCAAAATAGATCACTAATAGATGATGATACCCTGACCTCATGTAAATCATAGAGATTACACAAGAATCAATCATCCATTCAAAGATAACATCAATATGTGGAAGAGGATGTCGGTTCATTACTATCATCTGGTTCAACATCCAATAATCGACACATAAATGCAATATCCCATCAACCTTTTTAGAAAAAAAACTAGAGAAATAAAAATTGAAATACATGGATAGATAAATCCATTATCCCTCAGTTATTTTAGGTGAGTCATAAGATATTGAAGACCTATTAGTGAAATTCTATAAGGTGAAATTTAAACTAGTTCATCTCCCTAAATTAGATCAACTGTAAAATCAACATCTCTCTTAGGTGGAATCTCTTATAATTTTTCTTGAAACATATCCTGATACTGATCCACTATTGGTGGAAAGACACTATGCCACACACCACAATCATCCAGAAAATACTTCTAGCTTGTTTAGTAATCTCCCCTAGTTTCTGATGAACTATCCCTACACAGCCTTCTTGGATATCCCATTCTCCACAGTGAACATATACATCACCCACGAGAGATGTAAAGGTTACTCACATATGGTAACAATCGATGTATGATAGATATGGTACCATCTTGTCCATGCAAAAAAATAAAGTCAAAACATGACATATCAAGTACATACATATCCCAATGGAAATGATACTCATCAATCTCGATGACACACCCCTTACATATATGTTCTTCGACCGTATTCCCAATGGTTTTTAAATCAACATAGCCCCATAAATGAACTCCATAGTTAGACTCAAAGCATTCACCATTTGAGTAGATATTGAATAATTTTAATCCCCTATATAATATTAAATTATAGAAATAATATATTATATTATAATTATACCTCTAACTATTAATGGTGTATCCTCACTATCCAAAAGTGATGGCTAAACTATATGTAGTTGGCTTATCCATATTTTGTGTTCTCTAGTCTGATCCCACTATGTTGCATACTCTACTGATATGGAAACTCTTTCCCTAAATTACCACATTCGCCACCCAACTCCCCTATCTAGCCGAACTACAATTGCCTAGCTGGTATAGGGTGGAATACAACCTTCAAGTACTCTTGTTCGGCCTGGATCTTCCATCACTTCCCATCAGTCAACTGTTTTTTAGAACCTTTATAAGTGTCCCATCATGCAGAAATACTGGCACTCCACCGATATTTGGGTATGTCCACTATGAAAGTGACTTGACATACCACACAAATCGAAGAACACTTGATTCTTACCCTATATAACTATTCCTTTCCACTAGATACATTGTTCTCTGCTTCCCAGATGAAAATTATTTTAATTAATCTTCCTACCCAGGTCATATGTACCTTCTGTTGATCCAATAGAAACCACATATCCTCCACTAGAATCCACCATAAGGTTACCCTAAAAAATGAGATCCTAATTCAGTACCTCGGAATTATTTTTCAACCAGAATTTATTAACATGGGGGTTCATCTCACCTTTATGTATGTACTGAAAAATCTCTCCCAAGCTGCCTCATCTCCGAGAAGCACTAGGAAAAATCACTACAAGTCATTGAAGCGGCTAGTATATTATGTCCCTATCATACTTCATTGGGTCAACCACATAAACCCCACTTCCCTCTAATGTCTCAATGTCTCTGAGTAAAATTATTTTATGAACTTATCATGTATGTCCTTACATACCATTCCTTCCAACTGCTTCTCCTGAGCATGAATATCCCCCAAATATTATCTATCCCTCATAACATATTGGTTTCTAATTTGACACTTTTCTTCACTGGACTCACTAAATTATCTAGGAGAGTCTATATAAACACAATCCAGAACTCATCTACCCCAAGGCCACCCTATCTGGTGAATATTGAAGGTTGATTAGCTAGAACTCTCCAGTTATATCTAACATATTCTGCATATCCCACCCTGGATCTCTTTCCATGAATTGGGAAAAGCGATCAAGGTTCACATGGAACTTCTATTTTACCCCATCACTCAAAACTATTAGGGCCTCTTGTCCTGCTAATCAAGACACATTTTCGACAATGTCCTCCTACCTTCCTACCAACAAACATCATCATGAAGGCATGTATCTACAAATACAGACATACATCTAAGGATATATACCACATCATTAACACATTTTCACAAGATAGATTCACATAAGGACAAAATAAATCATCTCATATACAATAACCTATGATCAAAACCAAGGTACTAGAACTACACTCAATCATCATTATCTTGGTAAATGGCTATCATAGGGTAAAAAATTTATTTTATAAATTTCTCATTAGAAACACATTTCTATACATTTTGTTTCCACGTTTAGTATATATTAATGATTATAATTTTATTATAAGGCACCATTATTTTAAATTATTCATGTAAATAAAATTGTTTCCATACCCATAACTCACTCATAAAATTATTTTTCATGCATTCATAAAAGGATTCATTCCACATAAATTCATGAGTTCCTATAATGATGCATGCATATTTAACTATCGTGTCATACTACTCCATAATGAAATTCTCAAAAAAATAATTACACCACACAGAAACTGAATCACCCAAGGTGAAATAACATTCAACTGTAAAAATACATCAAGATGAATAGTACCACCATGAGAACATGGTTTTTCCCATGCACATGGGTTAGCTACTCCCACGCATGAGCTTGTGACTAAGGATCAACTCATCGTAGTCTCCTATCTACCATTCCCAAATATTAAAATGACTGAAAATAAAATCAAATCCATGAATTCCACTTTGTAACATCCTGACTTGATGTATACATACAAATTCCCCAAGCCAATTCATCACATGACCTCAAGCATGCCTCCATGTTCACTTGAGTCTTATGATGAGTAGTGAAGGGTTAATGTGTCATGTGGGCAGACAATACCTTCTTTATCAAATAAACACAATAATGGAATAAATACACAACATATACAAGATAACATGATAATCAATAACATATCAAGACCATGAATCACAGATTGAATTCTAAAATAACTAAAATGACCATAAACTAACATATTAGTTATGTCATTCCATATAAGTATAACACGCCAAATGAAAACACAATGTAAAGACATACTGATAGCTCTTAAGTGGGTGATGACATCATGCATAGTTCCCTCATCCATGTTCTTTTCTAAATCACAACATATCCATATAACATAGGGCTCTTTCCCTTATCCTGACCTACAAACATGAAGTCTATTCGGGTACCAGATAGTGTACAGAGTATGGTTTGAGTACAACTCATTAGATCACCAACAATAGCAACTAAAAAAATATACATTCTAAAATAGTGTATGAAATTTTATAAAAATTAACAGAGAAATAATAAAAGTAATTTTTTCACATTTATTGATATTTAGTTAACCACATAGTCCCTTAATTTCATGGCGACACACAATCCAATCATACCTACTTTGGCACATGCCAAATTCTAAATCATTCAGCAAAAGTTTTTTAAAATTTATTATTTTATGGGATTTTATTATTCAAATTAATTTCAATTTAATTTTGGTACCTTGGAGCCTCATTATAGGTACCATTATCATGGATACTTCGATCGTCATTCCAGTATCATTACCTCAGTCGCTTGGAGCATCATTCTAGAACCAATGTCATTGTTACATTGAGAATCAATATAGTACCAAAATCATAGGTACATAGAGAATCAGTGTAGAAAAACTTCACTTGCATACATTGGGGACCTAGAGAATCAGTCTGGCACAACATTGTATATGGAGCATCAGTCGCGCACCACATAACATTTTTCACAATTACATATATGTATATATCAATGTTCAATATCATTGAAATTATTATCAATATATAACATCATGGTGTATAATTTTATTTATCAAACACAGCCATAGTAATTTACTTTTTTCACATACAGAAACATGATAAATACCCTGATAATCCATTTATCAAAATTATTACACAAATAATTAACCATTAAATGTTTATCCAATAAACCCTCTAAATCCAATTTCAAACCACGGAATAAAAATTTATTTCGAATACATAAGCCTACTATTTCCCTTTTTAAATTCCTTAAGTCATCATTTCAAGGATATTAGAACACTCCATGTGTTTCCATCTGGCTAGGTCTCATAATATTCAACGGCTCTAAAGAGATCAGTGAAGGGTCTCAAAACTTCATGGAATTCAAATTATCTTTTCTAATTGAAAAGAAATTTCACAAAGAGGAAATGAAATGGAACAAATACAAAAACCAAATCTTGATCAACACTATGGTAAATAGCATTTAGACCAGCTACCTTAGGATCCTTGATGAATGCTCGTCCAACAATATACCTTAATTTGAGGTAGAACAATTAAAATCAGAATGGAATAAAAGATATAGGATCCAGACCTATGATCAAGGCCCAATGAAAAAAATATACAACAAAACCATGTATTGTACCATAAAAATAATAGAATTAATCTCTCTCTAAATGAATAGAAATACATGATACATAGGAACCAAAAATGGAATAGATCACATACCAGAGAGGAGTCAATTTCTTGAACCAGATCATTGATTTATGAAGGAAGGAATATGAGGAGCCTAGAAATCCTCTCGAGATCCTCCAAGAGCAAACAAAATCATGTTAGTTTGAATGGGATGAATTGGGAAATATATTGGGGGGAAATAGTTTTTAATTAAAATTTTGAGGGTTTAAATGAAGGGTTTCTTGGATGGGCTGCATGGTCATATAATCCATGAACCCTAACCATAAAGGCATGTTGTCTCGGGTGAAATGTTTCTCTAGGGTGGGTGCATGGTTTTTCAAATCGTGCACTTAACAATGAAGCTCCATACTATCCAAAGTGCACCGTTTCAATGGGTGGGCCCATGGTTTGGGAAAAACCTTGTGCCAACTATGCACTACCAAAAAACACCCTCAAAAAATTCCAAAACTCACTTAAATACACCCATGATAAGCATCATCAAAAAATTTGAGTAAAACAAGGGTAAAAACTAACTAAAAATAAGTAACGGAATATCATATGAAATGTTGGAATATTATAAAAAATATACATTGATTATAGAATATCCGTCTCATCTATTTTTATTTCCCCTAACATGTGAAGTTCTATTTTTTCTATTAAAAACAAAAATATTGTATTCCCCAAAATTCCATAATAATAAAACAAGATTCAATATGTATTATCATGTTCCTTTGTTTTTAACTTTGTTGTATTTAACATCAATTTTATTCTTCCAAAAAAACCTTGTTTAGGGTGATAGTAATTGGGGTTTTATATCGACCACATCATATTTTTTCTGGGTTCAAGAACCCCAAAAAATTTACCAAATTCTATGAATCATTTAATTGTTTGTAATGGGTACACCTTATCCATTAATAAATTTTTCACCTACCTAACTTCATTTAAATCTCATTCAATTTATGTTATAGATATAATGTTGATAGTTATAAGACACTCTAAATAATCATGATTTCATCATAACACTAAGAGATCATTTTCTAGTTCCTTAATTATTTTGACATGGTCATTTACAAGAAAATTTATTCCATAAATGATCCAAGTACACTATTCAACATTAAACATATAAGTAATCACCTTTTAATAGTTTTATTGATTTTATTTTTTGGTCCATTTTATCATTTAATTTAACTATAAAATTTTCTCTTCTTACTACTGTACAAAGAATTTGGAGTCGCATATCACTTAATTACATTTACTTTTCTCCCCTCTAAAAATAAATATTTTTGAGAGAATTTGATCATTTGAATTCCATTTAAATTATTCCTTAAAATTAAATTTCATCATTTTCATATGATATCATTATGTCATGGTAAACAGCATGGATTTCCTCATTGATATCTTTAGAGTCATCAGTTTACTCCACATCCATTTCATTTGAGCTAGTGTCTTATTTTGAAACAAATTTTTTCTTATTAATGGATTTATATAGTGAAAATATTTTCTTATCAGACCATAAAATTGCTTCACCCTGAGTTAATAGTCATCACCATCATCATATTATAATTTCTATGGTCACTTTACACTAATATGCCAAAATTTTCCATATTCAAAACAAGAAACTGGAAGGTTGCCTTTGAATTTTCCTTTTCCACTTCTTAGTTTTTAGGATAGAATATACAACATTACATTAACTATGATTTCGGTATAATATTCTTCAAAATTGATTATTTTTATTTAAATTAATTTCTATTTTAATATACTCTCTATTTTTATCAAAACATTGTCATTATTTATCATGTAATATGAAATGTGTGTGCTATATACGTTATCCAATTTCACTTCCATGGGATAAATTTTTTCACCATTCTATAGTATCATGATTAAATATAGTTTAAATCCTCTAAAAATTACTTTTTTAAAATTTACATTTTCGAGACTTCCCTGAGTTCATGATGATAATTTACTAAAATTTAACCTTGGAAAAGGATGCGTTGACATTCTAATTCTGCTATATTTTCAAATCCCTATACATATTCCATATTTCCTATAATTTATCTTCATGTGTCTTGAAATATCCATAATAGATGATGTGATGTTTTTTCCACATAGATTGTGGTGATTTAAATGATATCACCTTTATGTAAATAATAATAAAAAATAATCATTCAAGCATATTGACACTTTAAAATCGAGATAAATGTTTTTTCTTTTTCTAATAATAATTTCTGATAAGGAATTGAATTGTTAATTTTTTCCATATAATATTGATAGAATTGTGATTTTATTTTTTTTCAAAAGTGTGCTTTAATTGATACAATATTATATTTTTATTATTACCAGTTGAAATTTTCAGTCATTTAATTTTTGGTATAAAAATATGTGTATTTGGATCTAAGATGTTCAAAGGATTTTTGAATTTATTTTTTCATATTTTATGAACCAATTAAATGAAATATTTTGTGAAATATTTATTAAAATTATATTTACTATATTTTATTCTTGGAGAAGTGTTCAAATTTTCCTCCCCAATCTTACATGTTTTTATTTTGAATATTATTTAATAAACCTCATTTTTATTTATTTTATTAAAATTATAGAACAAAAGATTGATCTACTGTGAAATGTTATCATATTTTAGTTATTTTTATCAAATTTTGATAATAATATATAGTTTTGAAAATGTTTTGAGTATTGGAATTTAAATTTCAATAGTTTATCTTTCTTTCACTAAATATGATTCAATGTAACAAATTTTAATATTTTTTTTGAAGTGTAAAAATTCATATATTATTATGTTTTGGAGTTTCATTTTGATTTATGAAATCATTTTATTTCATATATTTGAATCTAAAGTGTTTTATATTTTTTGCAGAATCCCACATAAGATATTTCTAGTGCCTTCATTTGAATTTTCTCAAAATCATCATAAAATGCTTAAAACAGATCACATTTTACGGTGTTTTTTGAATTGGAGAGGGTTATATATGTTTTAAAAAACATGTCTCAAAAACATTGAACAGAATTTATGCTTCATTATTTGAAGGAGAAATGTGAACGATGTTCACAATTCTACTATAATTTTTATTTTTTTATTTATTTTAAAATTAGTTAATATTTTACATTTATAATGTTTATGATAATTATTAGTAATTTATTAATATGTATTATATTTATCAATTATAAATTTTATTTTTTATTATGAATTAGTAATATATTATTATTTTATTAATATAATTAGTAGTATAATAAAAAATGTTTATTGTTCACTGATAAAAGTAAGTTATTATTATTGAAAAAAATATTTAATAGTTAATAATTTAAAAAAAAATTAATAAATTATGGTCTGTATTGTTAATTTATTAGGTATATAATCAATAACATGATATTTATTGTTAAGATTAAAAATAATTATATAATTCCAAATAATAATATTTTTAATAATTAATAATAACATTAATATGAATATTTATTATACATAATATGAATTAAAATACTAAGAACTATTGATATAATTAACAAATAGTGATAATTATTATTATTATGAATGTAGTTATTAATATTAATGTTTCTTAATTAATAATAAGTATTTATTTTTTTATAAACCATTATAAAATTTTTATTGATAAAGTTATTAGTCATTTATTTATAATTAATATATTTATTAATTCGTAATTGTATTCTATTTTATTTATTAATAATATATAATTATGATTTTAACTAATTAATAGTATAATAACAAATATTAATAAATACTTATTTATAAATTTTGGTATAAATTTTATTGATATAACTGTTAGTAATTTATTAATAGGTAATACATTCATTAATTATCAATTATAATATTTACTAGTTAATAATTATTCTTTTTTTAATATATTATGGTATGTATTATTAATTATTTACTTATATAACGAATAATTTAATATTTATTATTAATTTTAATGATAATTATTGAATTCAAAATTATTATTTTATTATTATTTTATAATAAATTTAATATTATTATTTATTATATCATAATTTGGTTTATGATAGTAAGAAGTATTAAAAATTCAAACAAAGAGTTGTTATTTTATTCACTAATATAGTTTTTAATATTACTATTACTTAATCATTCTTAAGTATTTTTATTAATTTCTAATTCAATAATTTTTTAATGTTACAAAAGAATATATAAGTAGGTTCTAAAATTATGTATATGTATATATTTAACAAACATATAACATATATCAATAGATTCTATATCAGTGTCCCGGGTGCTCTTTTATGCCACAACCTGGTGTATAGATAATGAGTCAATATTGTGTCTAACAATGTATATGCTTTGGCATACACACATCATATGTAGAATCTCTGACACCTACCTCCACATCAGACTGTGTAACATGTGGTGGATCTATAGTCTCCCGCCTGTACCCTATCCTACCTACAAGAATAATGGATTCTGACTTGAACTCTCTCTAACATGTGATGAAAATTATTGTTGTATAGTGGATATTTGTAGATCATAGAAAAATAAAGTATGAAACAAAAACTAGTCAACCTTTATCCTTGAAATAAAATCTTCCACACTAGTATACACTATCAGTTCCTATAACCCTAGTTGTGGATGTGACTCATATGCCATAGTAACTGGAGAAGCATATGACTGATCATGATAAACACAAACCTCCTATGCAAAATTTGTATCCATAATAGGCTCATCACCCCAAGAACATCTATATCAGGCTCAAAACACTCAGTATTTCAAGTCACATCAAATAAAATATGATGATAAATATTATTCATCGGAATAAGTAGCTCTGTTGATACTCTATGAAAAAAGGTTTCGTCAAATAAGCCTCTCTCTACGGGATCAAAAATATGAATAAGTTGGACTGTATGAGAATCCTGATAAAAAATGCAGTTAACTAATGTTAATAAAAAAATTAAATGTTGGAAGGAACATTTTTTATTAACTCATGAAATCCCCATCCATGTTTTGTATGGTACATCACTAGGGAAATGTGGTACCATGGCCCATAATAATGCTGACATGATATATTCACACATACAGTGAATTCTTCTCATAATTGGGACTCATGATATTGGTCCCACATCTCAGTATATCATGCATGATACCACCTCAAGTAGATGTATTTCTTCCATAATATCCTTAGGGAATGAAGTGAGGGAAAATAAATGGGCAATGTAGAAATGGTATGATAGAAGATTACGTTTTTTTAACTCTGTTAGAATTATTCCACTTAATGACATGATAATGAATCATAGGTATGACACATGATCTAGCAACAATAATTTACATACAGTAAGGTGAGAGACTCTGAATTATAGACTAAACATATGGCATATATGAAACCTAAAATATAAAAATTGAATAAGTAATTAATAAAGGAAGTCGTGTATCATACAAAATAATAATTTAACTAATAATTAATAATCATGTACATCATCTGATTGAATATTGTCCAGCATATTTCTATAAGTGTGGACATAATACCTAGTGGTATCTAAATATGAATTCACTTGAATTTACCTGTAGATAACATATTTATACTTACATTTCATAATATAAAGTTATACATTTTATTTTCACACAATAAGGACGGAAAAACATACCACCATCCATATAGGGACTCCCGTAAAATATCGACAAGCAATGGAACACAGACATGTGGAGATAAGAGAGGGATTCACTCCCACATACACCTTTGGATAAAAATAATTAATCTTGTAATATGTATTTTATTACGCGACAAGTTCTTTATAGCTCTCTGTATGTATATGCAAGATATGCAGACCCCCAACTACACCTCCCTGTCTAATCCAAATCCTCTAAAAATAGTAAATACAATATGCTGAAAATGTAGTGAAATTATCGACAATGATCATGACTCTAATAATTCCTAGAATGTATGCACATGAAAATATAATCACAGTGATCTTTTTAGGATCGTAGTCTAGATTATAAAAGTGATTTAATATCCACGACATGTGTATTTTACTCCCAATGATGGTCCTTCCATAGTCCCCAACCTTAATTAATAGTAGTTTTTGAACTAGATCCATCCAATCCACACAAACTCAGCCCATCACAGTGACACCATTGATTGGATACCCAAATAATGGACACATCCTCAAGTGCAATATTCACCTCTCCCTCTGTAAAATGAAATGTGTGCGTCTATGGACTCCATCTATCCACTAGGGATGCAATGAGAAGATGATAAATTCATGTGATGTCTCACATTGCTACACTATAGAACCCAGTATGGTGATGATGGGGGGTGATGGAATGAGGTGGTGAAACATGTTGAAATTATTATACCTACACACTCAAATAAAGAATCAAACATCCCTCTATAACTATCCATGAAACATGTATGTCATGGAACGTGAGAAATGGAGGGCCCTCCATCTATAAATTTGATATCACCCCTTTTTATTTTTGTTATTTTGATAATGTTTTTAATATATTCTCTTAAGAACTATATTAATAATAATAGGTTGACAATTATCATAAATAGGTAAGAATTATTGTGAAAATTGAGATAAACAAATAGATGTAACTGATGATGATATATTAGTCCATCAATTTCATGTTTTAATTATCTCAAATATTTTTTATTTTATTTATAAATAATTCTATTTATATTAACCATGATGAAAATTACACATGGTACCAGAGATTTCATAATATATTCAACTAGATGGGTGATTTCAAGGAAACTTTTAAAGGCAATTTGTTTAGATGTTGAACCTTTTGTTATGAATTTCTATTATTTGTTTAATTTTTTAATTTTTAAAATATCACTAAATTCTTTTTGATTGAAAATATAAAATAAAATATCTAGATCTGAAACATGAAATAACTAAAATAATCAAAAAAATAAAAGGATCCATTCATGAAAAAACCTAAATACAAAAAAAATACACAGTCCTAATAAAATTCAAAAGCTCAATCAATATTTTTGTGACATGGCACCCCTTCCTCCCACTTGGGGGATTCTTTTACGAGTATTTCCCTATATGTGGTATATACTAAATCCTAGTCCCACTCCCCATTCTTGAGGCCAGACCATCACAATTCTGATATGAGTAGACTTTGGTCATCTCTGAGGGCGCAACCTGCTAATATCAGGTGCTAATGTAACAATCCATACTTAAAAAAATACAAAAATGAAAGAATCTATAAATGAAAAATCTATAATATGAAACATATTAATATCAGTGACCATATACATTTTATTTTTAAGAAGTTAATAGTATAATAATCTCTAATAGTCATCCAAGTTGCACTATTATAGTCAAATAGAGTTCTAACACAACACATTAGGCCATCATAGTGTTCTTGTGAAATGTTCATTGTTGAAAAAGATGAAATGATATCTACATAGGGATATCTAAATGCATGTAATAAATCATTATACAAACATTCCAATAGGAATACAAACACTCGACCAATGTTTCCTATGAGAGATTCAAGGTACTCTATTAACTAAAAGAATATTTGTACTCGATCAATTGTAAGAACATGAAATGAAGATGCATACTGACATATCGAATCAATGTGTATTTGGAAATTCTGACCAAAACACAATCAATTTTTCATCCATTGATAGTCCTACAAGGACTTTTCAACAATGTACATCATGCATCTATAATATTTCTCCTATATTAACCTTATGATTCATAGTTTATACACAACCTATAAATCCTTATTTATGAACTCCAAAATATTTGTTTTTGTGTGGCTATATCTCCTTACAACATTAAATATTAATAACTATTTTTCCTTTTATATTTTCATCATATAATCATATAAATCTTGATTATACCTTCATATTTATTCAATTCATTGATTGAACATTCCTTATTGGGGATTGTATGGTAATAATAGAAGAGGACAATGTATTTAAAGGGATATTAATTTTTTCCCAAAAAATATAAGCATATGAAAACATACCAAACTTGAGAATATCCATAATTATTACTTCAAACCTGAAATTCTTGTGCACATTACATGCAATATGTTTAATGAAATATTGATGAAAATCATTCGGTTCTCACCATTAAATGTCATCATTTTTAATGTCTTCTATAATTTATCAATGGATATCTGATATTAAGAATACTACCTATATCTATGTTATATGAATGAATATACTGGCCAAAAACAAACTCTACGATTCAAAATTCTATATTTTAACAATGTAAAATGCTAGTGTTAGAGAAGTATTATTACCATCCTATGTGGTAGTAATAAGATTAATACATATATTCTTGTAATAAAGAAAAGTTCCATTAACATTAATGAATAATCTAAAATATGGAAGATTAGTGATACATGGATTGAATTCCCACAACCACCTATGGAAGGTTACCTTTGTTTGATCAACTTGATGATCTAGAGAGACATACTCAATAGTGTCAAAATGATAAATAACCAGATTTTTTATAGAAAACAACAACATTATTTGTTGTTAAACTATATATAATTAATCCCAATCACTATATATTTCCACAATTTAGTTTTTTTACATTCCTTGATTTGTCATAGGATACCATGTATTTCAACAATGGTTGGTTTCATTCTAAAAAAAGGGACACCAGAATGTCCTACCACATTCATATCATCTCAACATGAACAATCGATATAAACTCTGCATCAAGTGAAGAGTAATCATGTGATAATCTTGGATGTACAAAAATATGTGGGTATTCCAACTTAGTTATCATCCAATATGAATAAAATATTATACATTTCCATCATTTGAAATTTTTATCTTGGACCATATTTTTCACATTGAATGTGAATTTTTCCTTCTTGGACACATCAACCAAAAATTAAAAATATAACTCAAGGATGCATTGATTTAGAAACATTATCTAGTCACTTTTACATTAGAACTCTTACCCAATATATTTGGTTTTATTAGATAACAAAAATCACTTACCTATAATTCTAAGGAAATCAGTAGATAGTGTAATGACATCCCGATCATAATTTTGTGTACGCGATATTACTTTTACTAAGGAATTCAATAATGTGGGATGATTAACACTAACTAGTTTTTGCCTATATATCAAAGGAACCTAATAAGGATCCTTCTTCACATATTCCTCACCTACATCATATCTTGATGAATCCTTAGATACTTCCTCATAAAATAATGTTTAATTCATTAAATATGTAGTATTTATCGGGATGTCCCCTATAATCGTTTCCATATTTTGATCTTCTTCTTCCAAAAAAATTCTACTATCAAATTCATATGATAATTCATTGAATTAGAGTGTTATAAAGTTCTTAATTCAATATATCTCCCATAAAATGGTTTTATAGTAGTAGGTTTCACCTCATTAATATCATAAATATCCACATATAATTTCATTAAAAAATTACTTCATTATTTCCTAAATAGTTATGATGAATCCATCCAATAATCATATTTGAGTAGTGGATACTCAATGTGCCATATAAATTCAATATATTTAAGATGTTGATATGTAATTGAATTAATTGATTGATTAGCCCTATGTTTTATGAAATCATGATTCCTCTTAAAAACTTCTCCCAAGGTCACAAATTCATGAATATTTTCCACTCATGTATGTGGAAAAAATAGTTCAAACCCTGATCTGTAGAAATTACCGCACCAATGAAGTATATTAATTCTCACATGATTACCAAAAAAATATTATTAGTAAAATTATATATACTACATCATAAAATTTTTAACATGTTTTAATTGGTTATTATTAAATAACTATGAAATAATCTTGAGACTTTTTCAATGGATTGGTTTATAAATATTTGATAAACCAACCAAAACCTAGAGGAGGACTCCTAGAACCTCTATGATCTCAAATTTATGAAACCATAATTCTCTTTCTAGTCCTAGTGTAAAAATATATCCATAAGAAAAAACACATCTTATGGAATGCCCCATTAACTTCATTGCTACTCCCAGGCATGTGATGATGGTACCTGGGAAGAAATTGGAAGCTGGTAGATCGGGGATTTAAATTTTTTTAATCACCGGTATGACAATACTTTTCATATCTAGCAATCAATCCCTAATAGAGGTCATATTATCTTGTGTGAATCAATTTTATCATGGAAATTAAATAAACATGTACCTCATTGGATTTGATCATGTGTTCAACTAAATCCTATTTCCAATTATCATTGCCGAAAGGATTCGAATAAAAACACCTCTATACCTCCAAAAATGACTCAAGAATGCATGTGATCACCTTTAAAAGAATTCCAGTTACTATCATGGATCTCTGATTATTCATTTAGCATCGTAATGATAACCTCAATTTGTGCATTCGATCCGTTGAAGGCATCCCTAGATCAATTTCACGGAGAGAGAATTTCTCCCTCTAAAAATTGTTAGTAGAGGGTGTCTCTAATTTAATATAAATAAGAAGGGCATGGATTGGGTGAATCTCTCTGAAAATTATACTGGGTTAGTCAAATACCATAAAATGGGTTCTTGGACCCTTGTAAATAAAACACACACTATATAAGAAATAAATAAATAATTATGATGAACTAAAATTCATCATATATATCATTTATATTTTTTTCACATAATTAGAAGATTTATTATATATATTTTGTGATATAACCGAGTCATATAACGCTACTCGTAATTCAGTCTAATTTCAAACAAACCTATAATATTACAATAATATTCATTCATATAATATTTTTCCTGTATTCACTAACTACATCATGAATACTTTTATAAATAAATTCATCCTAATTATTCTATACTAAAATAAAAATTAAATTATTTATTCATCGATGATGGATTACATTGATAGCACTTGGACCTTGTGGTGGGGCTCACCATGTTCAATATACCTATTCACCTGAATAGATATGATTATTGAATATTCTTTTCTGTGTGACCATCTGGGACTTATGTCAATAGTAGTGAATACTATTCAAAAATCAAGAGGGATTATAACAACCCATATGGGCCCCAATAGTGATAATTCATATTCTGAAAAATTAATACCAACCTACGAACACGCACTATGTAATATAATCACATTATCTTCTGATATCTCATAAATAAGGATGCACACTTATGTCATCGTCCTTTCTTGCATTATTATTTGTTCATTTAACTAGCCATTCTTAACTCCGAATACCTTATAAAAGGATTTATGAAGGTACTACCATCCTGATCAAATAGGACTAAGATATTACTTCCTCAACTTGAAAGAGACAAACACTATCTGGACCATTCAACCTATTTCATACCACAAATGATGCACCCAACACGAGATAACTCCCCATGATTTCATTATCAACAAAAATTTCTTTCATAAAATTATGATTTCAATCGAAATACATTGATAATGATCTAATTTTAGGAGACCCATACAGATGTTTGTAAATAGGAACAACCAATGACACTTTAAACATGTGTTGTTCCTATTGGAAGGTATGTTTTCAGGATCTCACTGATAGTAGATCCCCATGTGTTAACTTCATGAGAAGAAGTCTCAGATCTTATGAGCCCCTAGTACATGATAGATAGACAACAATTGTGTCCAATTAGTGTGATAAATCCAGACAATATGACATATATTTATGTTTAATGTCATAGTATTTTGAAGTTATCATTATAGAATATGGTCTGCTATAACCTTTTGATGTGACAATTAATATATGGAAAATACCATTTAAATATTGGATGAAGAAATTTCCATACTAAAATGGTAAGTATACATCATGTATATCTCACTGTATATATGAAATGGTAATAAAAATATTGTTTAGTTAGTTATATGGAACCCACATTACAAAACTCACACATGTACTAGATACAACTTTCTATCAAAACTTTTTAGACCTCATATTATTATGATCATGTTTATGCTGAGTCGTAACTTTATTTTTTGTTTATGTCACATCTCAATTGCGTGGTTATTCTGTTATGTGTGACACTACCTCCTTGATTAAAACTTCTCATGATTTTTAATTTATGAGTATATATCATTTTCCGAAATCTAATCTTTACATATTGGATATTTCTAGTAGAAAAATTATGGTGATAATAATAATTTAAAAAGCATGGTTTGATTCCAAGAACTAGAAAATAATTTGTACTGATACACTGCTTCTTAATTGCCTCAATAACTACAATATACATGATATTTTTAGATATATCTACCCCTATATTGTGTGATATTTCCTTACTCATTACCTTAGACTAAATGTGATATAAGATCATATTGATATAAAGGAAGACTAGTTTCTATCCCCTAAAAATTTTCATCCCTTCCAGTATACATACTATGTACATATCCTATTACTTCTTCATGTACAATTGGATAGTTCTAACTTCTTACCTTATAGTTCACGTGGATATAATTGATATTTTTCTATTATAATTTATATTTTGTAAATATTATTTTCTGTACATAGAATTATATATGTGATTGATCCATCATGGAAGAATATGAAATTAAACTCACCACATTAATGTACTTCTATTCCTATGTTTGACATCTACAAATATTTATTCCATGTCACTCTAGAAATAATTTTCTATCATATTTTTCCATATTGTATTTTAAATACCTTGTTAGAATATGTAACATTTCGTGGAATAAGAAACCTTTAGTTCCACCTCAGTAGATGACATCCCTAAGAATATAGGTTGATGGTTTAATCAAATATGTATAGATATTTCTTTTATTTTAGTATTAACTAACTATGATACCAATAGTTTTTTAACATATGTTTCCAAAAATATTTTATATGGAAAACAATTGTGCTTTTAATAGCCTTTGTTATACATATGTCACTGATTCATTACAAATTAACACTCTAATATCTTGTTTCATACATATAATGTTGTGTTGGATTTTAGGAAGTTTCACATTTTTGTCATTCTATGATGTAACCATCACGTTTTAGTTGTGTCATATACACACCTTCCATCATTGGTGGTCTTGAAATACAATTCTCAATAAAATGATCATATATTTTATTTATGACATGTAAAATTTTTAATGGATTTAGGTATAATGACTTGTTATAACCAATCAAGTATCATTGGTAACATTCTTGTACCTTTCGTGTATAGTCTCTCCTGAATTCCCACTATAGTATTCAGAATAATAATCCATATGTACTTTGATACAAGGAATCCATAATTAAATTTAATTGATATAGTAAATTGTAGCTAATTTCCATATACTACATAACTTAAGGAATTTTTATTCTCAATGAATAAAATATCACCAGTTGCAGTGGATATAAAACCATCACCATGGTTTTTTCCTTCCTACATTGTATGTGTTTTTGGAGCATTCTATTCCACATCTCTTGTGGAACTTCTTCCTATGACATCTACTTGAGCATATTTGTCATTGACTAAACTCTAGTCAATCTTGCCCTCACATCTCAAATAGAGATGTGCACCATTTTATATAAATGTGGTCTATAACTTGAATATCTCTTTTATATTTTAATTTTATCATAAATATCCTTAAAAACTTTTAGATTATTACTTAAAAGTAAATTTTGTTTTTCATGATGAAAGTTTGAATATATTCTTAACAAAAAAATTTCATCAAAAACATGTTCTAATGATATAAAGTATTATTATCAAACTATAACTCATGGGATTCCCATTATTTTTATATTTGTCATGTCATTATGGGATAAATATATTATTTGTGATCCATGTCTTGAAAATAATTAAATTTTTTTCATTGGGTATAAGGTGAAACTTTTATACTTGTTTTACTTACATCATGGATTGAATGTGTATAAAATAATGTTTGTTTAATAATTAATCCATTCTACTTTATATTGACCAATTTCAACATTTATGACTCAACATTGATACTCCTTATTATCAACATAGATTTTTTTTATATAATGTAATTTTAATTTAAGTTTTACCCCATGGTAGATTATATTGATCGATGAATACCTGGTCAAGATATTGTTCACCACACCAGCCCAAAGAAACATAAATCTTCATACCATGTTTATATAATACTTCAATTTTTTATTCCTTAATAATAAAAAGGAATTTAATGATATATATTTACCACTATCTTAAACTTGGAATAGTTCAAACTCTCTTGATAAACTATTTCTAAATGCTGTTTGGAAAACCATTATTTCTAATGGATTCTTTGTCCAAAATAAATAAGTATATACTTCCATACTAAATAAGGTTTCTAGTTCTTTTGAGTCTAAAAACTATAATACTTATATCATTTATATCCACTTTTATTTTTACTTTACAAAGAATTATATTGCAGAAATTGGGTATATAAGTCTGAAATTTTATATTCATCATGTATTGCCTATTATTCATATATTAATAAAATATTTTTTTGTGTATAAGCCACCAAAATAAACATTAATTCCTAAACTAGAATAATGTGACATTGTTTCCAAAGGACACGTCAGATAAATTTCATGGTAATACTGAATTAAAATTCAATTATAATCACTAACCTGGAAATTAGAAGGTTTTTGCTTCTCCACGCTGACATAGGAACCACCCTTTCTCATCTAGTTGGAGAACAAGTCTTAATTATAGTAATGTTTCTATACTTACATGGATATTTTATTTCAATACAAGTATTAAATAGGTATATTTAATTTAATACCCAAAAGTTATAACAAAAAAATTACATACAATTGATAAATATTCCTGAAGAAGATGTTACTACATGCATATTTAATTCATTTCAATGTGTATATTTCCATAGATATATTTCCCACGATCTTAAGAAAATAACCTCATATTTAATACCACTATATTTTAAGGAAATTATAATGATACCTTTTCTGTTACTATTTTTTTGGTCTTTTCTGCTTGTCCTTAAACCTATTCGACAAAGGTTTAATCTCTATTTTAATGTTCATACTACTTTGTAAACATTACCAAGAAGGTAATAAATAAAATTATCCATGATGTTAATTTTTTAATCATAAATGAAACTAGAGTAAATGTTTAAATAATATATAGGTTTTATAGATCATGAAATAACGTTATCCACATTTTATATTTATATGTATCTAGTGTGAACCATTATATTTTTCATATTTTTCTTTACTTTCCCCTTGTAAGAAAGTCAAATATGAGAAAACATATAAATTCATCAAAATCCTAATTTTGTATCCACAACTCACATCGGACGTTGATGGTAGAATTATGACATAACCATGATATTATTCATTCATATTTGTGACGTAAGAATTTTGTACCATCGCTTCCTGAGGTGGCTTTATAGGTACTAGGGAAACCAACAACTTGAATTTCAAATGTTGTAATAATTTTCCCATGCACTTATACTACTTGTTAGAAATTCATTAAAATTTGGACATTTTTTTCCAATAACTATCACAGTGTGTCTTGTTGTATTACTTTCCAATTTTCTAAAAAAATCTAGTAGATTTTACTTTTTTCTTGATTATAGATTTACACATTATTGACTAATTCGTTAATACATTAAATGTCTACCACTATTTTATTGAACCCCAGTAACCCACTGTACTATATTCAAAATACTCTATAACTTGATTACTCTAGTATAGAGGATCCATGAACCTCCCCTCAAAGTCTACAATCATTGGATTTTCCACTAATCGTAGAGTTCAAGGTAGGGTTTTGTCTGTCCAGCCACATGTAATCATGGATCCTAGATCTATTGAGTGAAGTCCCAACTTCTAAAATCATAAAAATGATTTAATCAATGATTTCCTCTAAATTTGGTAAAATTTATGTTTTTCTACTTATTTCCAACCAATATTACTTTTTTCAACCCATCACTCTCATAAAAACGCCCAGTAGTATGAGACACCCTCAAATTTGGCTAATGAGCGCCCCAAACACCCTATTTTTTTCAAATTCAAATGACGGAATTCATTTGAGACATAATATTTCTTTGTGTGTGATTACTATTTTTCTTGATGAATGTAATCCATTTCAATTAACATTTTTATTATATGTTGTCATGTTCAAAACTAAACATTAGTAGAAAACATTCATCTCATGTTTATAAATTTTAATATATATTATTTTATATGTTTCCTGCTATCATGAAAATTCATTAAATAATAAACAAATTCATAAAGAAAATATAAATACCCAAATGGTATTTATCATCTAATATTAGTTTATCCATTTAAAATTAATGGATCACCCCTGACCTAGGGGCATCATACTTTATACTTAGCATAAATCATGATACAACAAATCCCTATAGAGTGTGTCTACTTCTCATTTGGATTTTTCCTTGTCCTGGAATGGTCCACGACAAATAGAATCCTCATCATAGTAAAAAAATACACAAACACGGGCAAGGGGGTCTCAAAAGTGAAATGTATATAGATTAAATGATGGATTCATAGCCCCTTATACATATTGAATAAAAATATGATGATGCACATAACATCATAATAGTTAATTAATTAATTACAATCATCACATGTAATAAAATAATTAAATAAATAATCTTAACATACATAGGTTTGTCAATGCTCAAGACGATCTAATATATAAATTAAAATCATGATAAAAATAATTTGCAATAAATTTCAAGTATGAGGGAAATTTAAATAAATTAAATGAATTAATTAAATTCAAATATTTTATTCTTATTTGGTTCCATAATTAATTTAATTTTTATCCTAGAAATTAAATAATTTAATTTAATTTAATATCTAATCTAAATTAATTTTTCCTGAAATATTAAAAATTCTATATTCTAAACCCAAAATATTATATTTTAATTATTTTAATTATTCCTAAAATTAAATTTATATTATTTACCGAGAGCCTGAAACCCATGAAAGGTCAATGCGGTTCGGGCATAACCCACGCAGTCCGATTCCAAACAAGGCACACCTCGTATAGGGATGTTATATTCCTTGAAATCTCTCCAATAACCATTTAGGGTTGACTGAACCATCCCCAACCGACTACAGGGAGAACCAAGTCGAATAGGACCCATGGAAGGGGGTTACCTTACTGCTGGAGGGACCAAGAATGGTGTAACAATTTTAGGGATGTTGGGTCATGGGTGTCTAGCATGGTTTGGATGTAGGGTGTAGTGGGTTGAGGCAAACTACTAGGGTGTGGACTAGGGAGGGCAGTTCTTCTTGCTGAATGGAGAACCAGTAAGGAGGTGGTGGTGTTCATGATAGCGCGGGCTAGGAGGTGGCCGACTTCTGACTCAATCGATGATGGCTTGTACGGATGGTCATAGAACATCAACCACATGGTGGACCCACAATATGATAACATTCGGTAGGGCTCCGTTATAATAATTCATGATGTGGTGGTGATTCAGTGGTGGTGGATGGTGAAAGCCTAGGGGTATCACTCTAGCAAGGCTGGATGGGGATATGGGAGAAGGGAGACAGCATGTAGAAGGTGTCAGCCTATGTCAATTCATCCCGATGATGTGGATGGCGGTTGGAGTTTCTGCCAGAGGAGGAATCGGGTAGTGGTCTAGGGCTAGGGTGGTTCATCCTTGTGTAGGGAGTAGCATGTGATAGTTAGTCAAGTGTGCTATGATTATAATGATGAGGATTGGAGTGAGGTGGTGTCTTTTTCTTGTAGTTTCAAGGAGGACACTAATGAGGAGGGTGGTCCTGGGGGATAGGGGTTGGTGGGCTCTGAATCATCTCTCCCAAGATATTTAATTATTATTATTATTTTTTTGAAATTTTATATCTGGTCATGCCAGGATAGTTTCTTTTTAAAAAATAAAAAATTAATAATATTATTTTAATGTTTTTTTATTTTCTGTGGAATTCTTTTCAATATGTGGAAATTTCAACACATCCCATCTTGTTTTTGTTCTTTGTAGATGTTTTTCAATACTTTTTTCTTTAGGGTGTGGTAATTGTAACCCAATAAATTTAGAAATTGTATAGAACCCTACCTAGGAAAAGGAAAAATGAATTGGTTAGAAATTAATATTATAGATATAGTAAATATATCCAAAGATCATGGTACGCATGAAAAATGGTTAGAACCTCAAACTGGGTAATGTAACACCCCATGCTTCCACAGTACGATAACGTGCGATGTACGCAACACCGAGTTCATGCACACCATGACCTATCAAAATAACCATTTTAAAAGTGTTTATGAAGCGTAATAACCAAATTTTGAATTTTATATATATCCCATATAATTTTAACATTCATTATTTTTGTTTCAAAGACATAATATGATGACAAATTCATTTTTTCAATAAAAGATTTGTTTTGCAGAAAAATATAGTTTTCCCTCCATTTAATGGAGAATCCTTTTAAAAAAAATATTTTACACTTTTATATAATCAATTTAAGGAAATTAAGTCCTTCTTTAAAATAGGGATATAAAAATTTAGTTCCACTAATGTTTTGGTGTTTTTCTGATAACTTTCATATTTTGGTGAATAGTAAAAAATACTATATTTCAGCTGAAAACAACTTTTTAATAAATTTAATTTAGAGTGGTCAAATATAAATTTCAATTGTTTGGAAGTATAATTAGAATAAATTTTTACCATTTAATATAATTTTTGTCATTAGATGTAATTTCACATTTAAACTAGACATAATCAAGTGTCAATCTTTTGATAGTTATTATTTCTTAAAAACACGTTTTTTGTTTTGACAAAGGGAATTAATTTTAAATTAATTTATGCAACTTATGTGTTTTGAATTTTGAAAATTGTAATACATATTTAGAATCATGAGGTCCAGATTTTGTAAATAGTTAACTTTTATTTTGACACATTTTGAATAATTACTTCAGAAAATGTTTTCTTTACCATGGTTAAAGGGTAAATCCGGTAAATAAGGGTAACAAATAATATAATATTAATATTAAATTATCATAAAATGTGCCCTAACCCTATTGGATGATACATTCCAGACCATGGGCATCCTTGGGTCGATTTTGGGACCACTTTGAGCCACATAATAGTGATAATGACACTTTATATAAATTAATTTAAAGTAAAAGCAAAAATGACATAAACCAATATCTTTTAGTAAAACAATTTTTACATAGTGTTATAAAAGTTATCATTTCGACTATAAATATTAATTATAAAGATAAAAAATTTTCCTAAATAATTGTATTTTATTTATAATTTTTATACATTTAATAATTAAATTTATTTATGACACAATGATAATTCAGTATTTGCCTTTATAATGAAAGAATCAAATAAATGGTATAATAAATGTTAAAATATACGTAATTTGAATTTTTTGATGCCATAAACTAATTTCATAGATTAATATGACATTTTAGTATTGGTTCAATGAAATTAGTTCAAATTCATCATGTTGTTGTGACTTTAACAAAAACAAAATACCAAATAGTGTCCAAATTGATATAAAAGAGTTTTAAAAACAAATATTATATTAGTAATTCATATAATATTACAAAAAATGTAAGGTTCGGACAAAAGACTTATATACTGATGGTTGTATCCTTAATTGACCACTTTTTGTACTATTAGAGGTTTATAGTAAGCTTATTATCCATATAGTGTAAGATCACAAAAAGACACAGTAAAAGTTAAACCATTTAACTAAGAGTTAAATCTAAATAATATGGTTAAAATGGTATCCTAATCTTGTCCAAAACCTATTTCATTAAATAATTTAGACCCATACACACCTTATACTAGAAATAATTCATATTTAATCCATTATAAACCTAAAATTGTTTTATTATAAAATAGTGTTTCTAGCTTTTCTTAAGGTGCCCCTCACCCCTCTTATAAAAGGGCACTCCCCCATCTCTCAAATTAACACCTTTAAATCCATTTTTCTCTCCCACCCTCCCTACCCAAATATCCTCCCAACTTCCTTAACTTCAACCTAGAGGCATTACTTTGGTTTTAAAGCCAACCTAAAGAGTCCTTTTGATCAACTTAAAAGGAAACACCCGAAGAATACGTTATAATTTCACCACCCTGTTTCAAGTTCCATTCTTATTCCACTTCCTATTTTTTTGTTGTTTCCATTATAAAATAATATCTCCAGTATCTTTTATATATTTTTATTTTCATATAAATATGGTACAACCATATTCATTATTCTATCCATCCTATGAATAATAATGCCACCATGCGTGCGTACGTACGGTTTACCGTCTCCACGTCGTGGTGTAATTTGTTATTAAATAGTATGTTATTTGGATGGATATAATGATGAGTAATATGTATATAAATAATTAAAATAACATGATAATGTCTCTGTAATATTAATTTACCATCCAATTTCACACATTTAAGGGAATGATATGGTCGCTCGTGCGTGCGTACGGATTACCGTCTCCATGACACGATGAGATTCATTTCCATGTTAACCATTCATCGACGATTATAAAAATATATACTTCAAATAAGTATGTAATATTTGAAATAATAATTACACTGGAGATATATATATATATATATTTATATTTACTTACATATATCTTACTCACATACTTCCGTTCAATACGATATGAAAACAGAAACAATGTTTATGCGTACGTACGGCCAAATGTCTCCATAAATGGTGTTTTACAATTCATATATATATATATATTGTAAATATTTATATTCTAAATATACATGATATATGAATCAAGCTTTATATTCTGGAGGTATTTAAATAAGGACCTAAATGATACGTTCAATAATAACAAGTTAAAATATGTACAATAAAGAAAGTTATTATTACCCAAAATGTTAATTTGACATAAAATTCATTATTAAATCCGTAGAATAAATTCATAAATCATGTATGATATAATAAATATTAATATGGTCATGGTATAATATAATAACATACAATGGTCATTATATATGAGGTTAGACATACCCTCGACCAAAGGAAATTGCAAGGTAAGGGGTTTCTTATCTCACTTTTAATTCCATGAGATTTCCATTTTCACCACTTATTTATTACATGTGGTGTATTGTGTACGGCCATTTGATTTGTATTATCATGATTATCTTTATATTCATTATATTCTATGATTCAATTGGTTGTTATTGACTATTTTTCATACGACCCGATTGATTACAATGAGGTAAGGGTTAATTATTCAATCTCATTATTATCCGAGATTGTTTATGTGTAAATATTTACTGGGACATTTTTTTCATCAATGTCCATTTTTTATAAAAATGAATTCAAAATGAATATTTTTAGTATTTTTGAAAGGTACTCTTTATCAAGATCCAAATTTTAAATGTTTTAAAGATTTATCTTTCTAAATATTTTTAATTAATTTCCTTGTTTTCAAAATGGTTTTAATGATTTATTTATAATGACATTAATGTTTTGAAATGATAATTATTTTCAAAAGTTTCAAAGTGGTATGGGACACTTTGATTCAAAAATATATTTTAAATGACTTCCTTTATAAATTGTAATATTTTTAAATGATTTCATGAAAAGGGGTATTTCTCTCAAAGCATTTTACAGATCATTTTCATCTATGTCAACATCCTTAGATGGATTTTAAATATGTTTGAAGTTGATTTATTATAATAAAAATATTCCATATCGTATTTAAGTTTTTGTGATATGTTTGACTGTGGATGTGTTATTTTATACCATTCATGGTTTATGGATAAGGTATTGACATTTCGTATGATTGATTTAATATGAGGGTTTATGTTATGTTATGTTTCATCATTTTCATATGGGGAATGCATTAGACTTAGTAAGTGACGGGTGGAGCCCGCTATAGCTTCTCGATGCATCGGTAGGTATCATGAGACAAACTAGTGTCTTGGCATAAGGCCTTGAAAAAAACTTATTTGTAGTCTTGGAACGAGGCCTTGACTATTTGGTAAGGATGTTCGACGTTAGTCATTCCCTCATTATGAAATTAGTTATTACATGTGATTATTAAACTAGTAGATTATCCATGTGCATGTTTATATGGTAATGTTTGATTTATTTTTACAATATTATGGTCATGTTTATGTTTAAAATTCTGTTGTTTTTATTACACATCTTTCTTTAAATGTTTATAGCTTCCGCTAATTTATTTACCCGTACTGAGCATCTGAGTTCACCCCTTTCTTATGTTTTATTTTCCCAGGATTTCTAAGAAGTGTATTATGATTGATATGCAGGGTTAAGCTAAATGGAATAATGGAGATATCAAAGAACCATATATGTTGTATTTTATGATTGAAATTGTAATGTGAATTTCATGTATGTAATCTATTTTCCAAGACTGCTAAACTGATTGGTACTTCGGGACATGATTCCTTGTAACCATGCAAATGTATTCAAATAATGCACCGAATTTGGGTAACTGGGGTCAGGGCATTACAGTTGGAATCAGAGGATGTTTATAAATAACATTGGAAACTAGATTTAGATAAAATATGATTAGAACACAATACCCTAAGATAGTCTTTGAGGATTAGTAAAGAAGAAGTTCCTATAATTTTGGTAATGTTGAGATTTTTGGAGTTTTCCAAGCAATCCGTCTCTGTCTGGATACGAGAAGGTAGAGGCAGCTCTGGAATAGATGTACCTAGGGGTAAAACCCAAAAACACTACTTTGAGCTTGACTTAAATGGGAACCGGTGCAGGAAAACATGCCTTTTTTCACTTTTGGTTACAACACTTTCGGGGGATATTTTTCAAATAATTCACATTTTCATTATAAGCCATTATGAAGGATTTAATAGTAAATACTTCCTCAAAGAAAATATTTTTATGACAATGGATTATATCCATAAACTGTTCAATTTATGGTACGTGTTTTGTGTGTTTGGAATTGTGAATTGTGATTCATAAACTGACCTAATGTATGCCATTGTTCAGAAATGGCACCCAATAGAAGGAAAGAGAACTCCAGCAATGCGTATGATCTAAAGAGTAAGAAGGATCATATCGTTCATGGTATTAATCCAACATATTAAAGGGAAATAGTCTCCCAAGTATTCTAATCATATGAATAAATATTATGATGTGTTAATAAGATAAGTAATGAATTACTTGAGTCTCATGGGTTTGAAGGGAAGCAAGAGAAGAAGAGTTTGGAAGAGAGAAAGATGGATAAAGGGAGGAGGGAAAAGAAGAATTTTACAATATGTGATAAATGTGGAAATAATCGCCGGGGTAAATGCATGAATAGAATGAGAGTTTGTTATAAGTGTAGAGGAAAAGGACACCAAGTACATGATTGCAAGGGTAAGAAAAAAGTTTTTAAATGTACAATGGTTTATCTGCAAGGAGTTGGGACACTACACGAACCAATGTACAAATCATCATAGTATACCATAAATGATGCTATTTGATAATAATAATGTTATGAAATTACCACTATTGAAGAGGAATGACTAGTTTTATTATTATTTTTATTTATGAATTATTTCATTTAAGTGTTGTGTCAATGAGGTACTAGAAATAAATAAGGATTGTACTAGAGTACAATTTCATTGAGGATTTAAGATTTTATAGTACTAAGAAAAGTGACTCTACAGTGAGTTATACTTTTTGTAAATTACATGGTTGAAGAAAAGATAAACCTTAATATGGTCCTAATATTGGGGTAATGATTTTGGAATAAGAGATGGTTGATTTGGATAAATTATATTCGATATTCTTTACTAACTTGAAAATGATTAATGATTTGTATATTCTATCATTGTGGGAGTTTACAACATTTTTTTATGGAAGAAGTATATCTATTATTCTATAAGTAATAAGGGAGAATGAATGTAATCAATAAGGTTTTATGGTAATTTAGGATGTTTCAGTGTTTTAAAAGATTACATAATGAATGTGTTCAAATGTTTTTACGTGGAAAAAAGCATCATCATTGTGTTTACCTTCCTTATAAATTTTGGAATATGAGTTTGGATAGATGTATTTTGGATAATTCTAAATGTTGTAATCAATTAAGTTTGACATTTGATACTATTTTCATGGTTAAATAATTTATAGATATTATTTCTGGATTATTATAAAAAAGACAACCCGGAGGTCGGGTAACAATCCGTCGTGTCCCGCAAGACCGCGAGACTTGAACCCGCAACCGAAGGGTGAAAATGGTGCATCACATACCACTGCCATACATGATGTCCTAGTTTGTATAATGTAGTTATATTTTAAATGTTCTGATAGTTGAATTAATAATTCATTTTCTTAAACCCTATACGGTTAGGATAAATAGAATATTTTGGAGTTATATTACCTTTTGAAGTGAAAGATGATTTTTTGGTAAAAATTTAGTAAAGAATGAAAGTTTACATAAAAATTATGTATATTTTCTTACATTCTTATTAAATCACATAAATAAATTCCTCAAAATTATGAAAGGTAACTTAAAACAAAAACATTGTTGGTGAACTTTTCCTACTTGGGAATCAAAGACCATTTAGCCAATCACAAGTTTGTAATTTTTTGGTAGTTAACTTTATCCAAATACTCTTTTCTAAAACTCTTCGTCAGACATTGATGGTTTTTTTTCTCATCTATATCCATGTTTTCATAGAATCTTAGTAGGGGTTTTCTCGAGGGACCATTGTACTTATTTTTCTTTCTTTTAAAGTTATATTTTTATTAACCCTATTTCTAATGTGGGTTTTCCAAAAAGATATTTTATATTTTAACCCTTTATTTTCAAAGAAAAATTTCAAATTGTGAGGATGCAATTTATTGAAGGAGGGGAGAATGTAACACCCCAATCTTCCACGGTACGATAACATGTGGTGTAGGCAACACCGAGTTCAAGCACACCATGATCTATCAAAATAGCCATTTTACAAGTGGTTATGAATAGTAATAACCAAAATTTTAATTATATATATATCCCATATAATTTTAACATTCATTATTTTTTTTAAAAGACATAATATGATGACAAATTCAATTTTTCAATAAAATAATTGTTTTTTAGAAAAATACAGTGTTTCCACCTTCTAATGGAAACCCTTTTTAAAAACAATATTTTAGAATTTTATATTTTCAATCTAGTTAAATTAAATACTTATTTATAATCGGGACATAAAAATTTAGTTTCAATAAATTTTTGGTGTTTTTCTGATAACTTTTAAATTTGGGTGAATAGAGAAAAATACTATATTTTAACTGAAAACAACTTATTAAATGAATTTAATTTATAGTGCTAAAATATTCATTTAAATGGTTTTTAAGTATAATTAGATTATATTTTTACCATTTAATCTACTTTTTGTAATTAGATGTAATTTCACATTTAAAATAGACATAAACAAGTGCCAATCTTTTGATAGTTATTATTTCTTAAAAAACACTTTTTTTTACAATGGTAATTAATTTTAAATTATCTTCTGCCACTAATATGTTTTGAATTTAGAAAAATGGATTCCATATTTATAATCAGGAGTTCCAAATTGTGTAAATAGGTAACTTTTATTTTTTTACATTTTAAATAATTACTTCGGATAATATTTTATTTATCATGGTTAAAGGGTAACTCCGGTAAATAAAGGTAAAAAAATAATATTATAATAATATTAAATTACCCTAAAACGTTCCCTAAACCCTATTTTCTGATACATGTCCGACCATTGTCATACTTGGGTCGATTTTGCGCCCACATGGAGCCACATAAGAGTGATAATGACACTTTATATTAATTAATTTTAAGTAATGGCAAAAATGATATAAAAATATATATTTTATTAAATCAATTATTACATGGTGGTATATAAGTTATCCTTTCGACTATAAATATTAATTATAAAGATAAAACTGTTTACTACATAATAGTATTTTATTTTTAATTTTTAGACATTTAATAATTAAAGTTTTTAATGACACAATGATGATGTAGTATTTTACTTATTAATGAAATAACCAAATAAATGGTATTATAAATGTTAAAAAAAATATAATTTGAATGTTTTGATGCCAGAAACTAATATAATAGGTTAATATTAAATGTTAGTATTGATTCAATGAATTTATTTCTAAGTAATCATGCTGTTATGACTTTAACAAAAACAAAATACAAAATAGTATCAAAATTCACATAAAAGAGTTTTAAAAACAAATATTATATTAGTAATTTACATAATATTTCTAAAAATATAAGGATCGGCCAAAAGACTTATATAATGATGATTTTATTATTAATTAACTAATTTTTTTGATTGGAAGTTTAGAGTATGTTTATTAACCATACAGTGTAAGAACACAAAAAGACACAGAAAAAGTTGAACTATTTAACTTAGAGTTAAATACAAATGATAAGGTTAATATTGTATCCTAAATTTGTCCAAACCCTATGGGTTTAAAGGATTTTTACCAATCCCAACCTTAGCCTCGAAATAATTTGGTTTGGAGCCATTACAAACCAAAATTGATTTTATTATAAAATAATATTTCTAGCTTTTCCTAATGTGCCCCTCACCCCTCTTATAAAAGGGCACTCCCCCTTCTATGAAATTAACACTTTCAAAGCCATTTTTCACGGCCAAAACCAGACCAAATATCCTCCCAACTTCCCTCAATTCAACCTAGAGGCATTACTTTGGTCAGAAATCCAACCTAAGGATTCATTTTGATCAACATAAAAGGAAACACCCGAAGAATAGGTAATAATTTCACCACCCTTTTTTAAGTTCCTTTCTTATTCCACTTCCTCTATCTTTGTTATTTCCATTATAAAATAATAACTTCAGTATATTCTATATAATATAATATTAATATAAATATGGCACAACCATATTCATTATTCTATCCATCCTATGAATAATAATGTCACCATGCGTGTGTGCGTACGGCTTACCGCCTCCACGCCTTGGTGTTATTTGTTATTCAACACTATGTTATTTGGATGGATATAATGATGAGTAATATGTATATAAATAATTAAAATAACATTATAATTTCTCTTTAAAATTAATTTATCATCCAATTCCACACATTTAGGGGAATGATATTGTCACTCGTATGTACGAACAGATTACCGTCTCCACGACGCGATGAGATTCATTTCCACGTTCACCATTCATCGATGATTATAAAAATATATATTACTAATAAGTATGTACTATATGAAATAATAATTCTACTATATATATATATTGTATATATATGTATTTACTTACAGTTATCTTATTCACTTACTTCCGTTCAAGACGATATGAAAACAGAAACAACGTTTATGCGTACGTACGGCCTACCGTCTCCATAAACCTTGTTTTCCATTTCATATATATATCTATTATAAATATTTATATTATAATATATATATGATATATGAATCATTATTTATATTCTGGAATTATTTAAATAAGGACCTAAATGATACGGTCAAGAATAACAAGTTAAAATATGTTCGTTAAAGAAAGTGATTATTGCCCGAAATGTTAATTTGACAAAAAATCATTATTAAATGGGTAGTATAAAGTCATAAATGAATCATGTATAATATAATAAATATTAATATGGTCCTGGTATAATATAATAACATACAATTTTCATTATACAGGAGGTTAAACATACCCTCGACCAATGTAAAGTGCAAGGTAAGGGGTTTCTTATCTCACTTTTAATTACATGAGATTTCCATTGTTCACCACTTATTTATTGCATGTGGTATATTTTTTACTTACATTTGATATTTATTATCATTATTGTCTTTATATTCATGCTATTCTATGATTAAATTGGTGGTTGTTGACTATTTTCATATGACTTGATGGAGTACAACGTGGTAAGGGTAAATTCCTCAATCTCATTATTATCTGAGATTGTTTATGTGTAAGTAATTACTGGGACATTTTTATAATCCATGTCCATTTTTCATAAAAATGAGTTCAAAATGAATATGTTAAAGATTTGTGAAAGGTACACTTTTTCAAGATCATAATTTTAAATGTTTTAAAGATTTATCTTTCTAAATATTTTTAATTAATGTCCATGTTTTCAAAATGCTTTTAAGGATTTATTTACATGGATATTAATGTTTTTAAATGATAATTCTTTTGAAAGTTTCAAAGTGGTATGGGAATCTTTGATTATAAAATATATTTTAAATGAATTCCTTTATAAATTTTCAGAATTTTAATGATTTCATGGAAAAGGTTTATTTCTCTCAAATTATTTTACTGATCATTTTCATCTATGTTAACATCTTTAGATGGATTTTAAACTTGTTTGAAGTTGATTTATTATGATAGAAATCATCCATATTTTATTTTAGGTTTTGTGATATGTTTGATTGTGGATGTGTTATTTTATATCATTCGTGGTTTATGGATAAGTTATTGACATTTTGTATGCTGGTTTTAATACAAATGTTTATGTTATGTTATGTTTCAACATTTTCATATGAGGAATGCAGTGGACTTAGTAAGTGACAGGTGGAGCCCGCTATAGCTCCTCGATGCATCGGTTGGTCCCATGAGACAAACCAGTGTCTTAGAACAAGGTCTTGACATAAAATTATTTGTATTCTTGGCATGTGGTCTTGACTATGTGGTAATGATATCCGGTGTTAGGCACGCCCTCAGTATGAAATTAGTTATTACATGTGATTATTCGACTAGTATAATATCCACGTGCATGTGGATATGGTAATGAATGATTTATTTTTACCATATTATGTTCATTTTTATGTTTAAAAGTCTATTTTTTTTATTACACATCTTGACTTAAAATTTTATATCTTCTGCTGATTTATTTACCCTTACTGAGCATCTGAGCTCACCACTTTCTTATGTTTTATTTTCCCAGGATTTCCAAGAAGTGTATTATGATTGATATTCAGGGTTAAGCTAAATGGAATAATAGAGATATCAAAGAACCATATATGTTGTATTTTACGTTTGAAATTGTAATGTGAAGTTCATGTATGTAATCTATTTTCCATGAATGATAAACTGATTGGTCCTTCGGGACATGATTCTTTGTAATCATGCCACTGTATTAAAATAATGCACCGACTCTGGGTAATTATGGTCGGGTCGTTAAATATACGATAAAAAATATATAAAATATGTTCTTCTATTTTAATATCTTAAAAATCACAAATGATATGTATCAAAAAACATGTGTATGTCTATATCTTGGCTATCTAATATATGATTGATACATGGTTTTTTTGGACCGAATCAAATCCCTCTACTTAAATTTAATGAAATTTTAATTTTATTGGTATAAAAAATTCACATCATCACTCTAATACCAATTGAAGGTATCGAGGTGAACAACAGAAGTCGGTAGACTGGGGATTTTAAAACATTTAATCATCAGAGTGAAGAAAATTGTTTTTTTACAATATAAGCCCTAGTATAGGTATATGGATTTAACATGAATTAATTAGACCCTGAAAATTAAATAAATTGGTACCCTATTTGATTCAAAGATTCATTCTAATAAATATTTTCACGAGAAATAATTTCTTGGAGGATTAGAATCCAAACACATGTATATCATCCAAACATGCACCAGATATCCATATTCTCACCCTTAATCGAATTATGGGTGCTAGTGTGGAGCTTTGAAAAATCCTTCAACATCACGACGATCTCGTTGATATGTGCCTTTGATTCATCGAAGGTATTCATGAATAGATCACTCAGAGAGAGACTTTATCTCACTATAAATTTGGATGAAAAAGAGTCTCTCATTATGTTGGAATGAACAACACTTAGATTGAGTGCATGTCTCTTGTTTATATAGTGGGTGAGTTAAATACCCAAAAATCATTCCCCGGCCCACGGAAATAAAATCCCTACTATGTAAGAATTATATAAATAAATATGATAAATTAAACTATGTCATAAACATTATGTTTTTTTTCACATTCTTGTAATATATAATAAACATATTGGATGATAAAAATGAGTAATTTAACATGAAGTGTACTTCATTCTATTATTACAAAACCTATAGTATTAAAATAAATTATTTTTCATATAATATTTTTGTTGTATTCACTAAATATCTCTTGAATACTTTAATAAATAAATTTAACCTAATTATATAATAGTTGAATAATAGTGAATTTATTTATTCATCTATGATCGATTACATGGACAAAACTTTGACCCCTTGGTGGGGATAACCATGTCCCATATACCTATCAAACTGAATTGGAAATATTCATGAATAAGTTATTTTGTGTGACTCTCTATACCCTTATCTCAAAAGAAATGATTATTATTCACAAACCAAGAGTATAGTCTAGAAACCCACCAAGGCCCCTAAATAGATAAAGAATTGTTATAGAAATGACCACCAATATATGAACATGCACTGTGTTATATAATCTCTTTTTCATTCCATATCTCATAAATAAGGATTCATACGTGTGTCATCATCCATTTTTTATTTAATATATGTCAATCTAACTAGCCAGGCTTACCTCCGACTACCTTGGACGAGTATTTGTAAAGGTACTACCATCCACATTAACTAGCATCAAGATATTATTTCTTAAACTCGTACGAGAAAAATTATTTCTAGACCATTAAATCAATTTCATACCCCCAATGAAGCACCAAACATAAGCTTCCTTGACACAATTTCATTATCATAGTTTTTTCCTCAGATCCAAATACACAATCAAATGACATAGTTTATATTGATCTCAATTTAGGAGATCGATTCAAATGTTTTTAGATATAAAAAATCAATTATATCTGAAACATGTGGTGTTCCTATTAGTGGGTTTATCCTAATGATCTCACCTACCAAATATCACCAAGTGTGAACTTTGGGAGAATAAGTCACAATTATTATAATCCCCCAACACCTGATAGTCAGGCATCAATTGTTTCATGTTATTATGATGTAACTAGACCATAGGATATATATATAATATTAATGTCATGGTATCTTGAGGTTTTCATTATAACATGGGGCCTTCTATAACCTTTTCATATTAAAACTAATCTGTGGAAATTAAATTTTAAATAGTGGCTGAATATATTTATTGTAACGACCCAAACATTCATTAATGAAAAATCCTATTGATCTATTTAAATATATTATTATGTGAAATGGTTATATATAATATATAATTCCTTGGTTTTTTGTTTTTGGATTTTAAATTACCATGAAGAAATGCTATTATTTCTAATATATTTGTTGAACAATGATCACCTGATTAATATAAATATAGGGCATTAACAAATCCAATTTCATCAGACAAAAAAGTGATGGCCTCATCCATTAGAATTTCTCCATAAGAAGCCCATTTTTTAGAGCATTAAAAGGTGGTGGAATCATTGGGATTCACTCTTCACCAAGCCTAACCTGAGCCTAAACACAATATGCTTGAATGGGACTGCCTTTGATAGAAGATTAATTTAATAGATATTACCACCCGAGCAATATTATCTGAGCCACCCCAAGAGTATGTCACCATCGCACACCATACCCTAAGGTCTTATGAGGGTGTTTTAAGGGGTTATGTAACAAGACCCTATCACTAGGATTATGTGCATTATGTTTGTATATAATAATGAATATACATTCCTTTCAATTATTGTTATGTTTTAAATAGTTTTAAAGCACAAATATTATTTTAGTTAACATTCAATTAAGAAATCTATTTTAATGAATTGATTTTTTTTGAAATTAAATAATATTTTATTAAAATAATATTACCAAATTAATTTTTATTAAATATAAATTATCATATAATTTTTATGAATGCAATTGTAATTTTTATTAAGGTTTGAAATCAGTTTCTGTCAAAACCTGTGAATTTTCGATAAATGTCAGTTTTTATTTTAAAAGTAAAAAATTCACACATTTAGAAAATTATTTAGCTAAAATGAAAATCTTTTTTTGAATCGAGATGTAGAAATTATCCAATAGTTAATTTTTCATAATTTTTTGAGACAGTCATATTTTTGGGTAAAAATTTAATACTGTTTAAATATATAATGTGTTTTATGACATTATAATGACCCAATAGTGATGTAATAAAATACTATAAATGGTATTTTCGGCCAATATATGTTTTAACCTTAAAATAATGTGATTTTAGTTTTCTTTTATTTGTTTTACAAGGCTTTAGTGGACCCTCCAAGACTTATAAAACATTTTATCTTTTTAAATTATTTTCCATGAAAGTGTGACCCACCTCTACATAAGAAACCCTAATATTTGAAGAATTTAGGCATTTGGCCTTATAAAATATTTTTTTCCAATACCGTTCTATAAAAACCATGGTATGGTTTTTGGTTTTGATTAGTTTTTTTTGTGTACGGTCCAAAACCTAAATAATAAAAAATTCTCTCTCCTTTTATATATAAACTCATTAAATCTCCCACTTACTCTTCACTCAAAGCCTTTTGAGCTCGACCAAACCCAGCCCTCCTATCTCTAGAATCCTCCTAAGGTTCCCACTACTCCTAAGAAGCCTCTCACAAGCCCCTTCCAAGCCTTTGGGACCACACTTCCAAGTTAGGGATTTCTTCCATTCTCATTTTTGTCCAAATCTATTTAAGTTGTTATACCCTTTTCATTAAATTAAAATGTTGGGGTATTATTTTTTACCTCACCAATACTGCCCTACTTATTTTTTAATTAATGAGAGACATATTTCCCTCTCATTATTTCCTCCCATGTACACTTGTTACCATGCCTAAATTCCATAAAGAATTTCTCTCTTCTCATTTACATTCAAGAAATTCTTTTGTATTAAGAATCTAAATTACATTTCATTTGTTGAGATGTGTATCCATATGACCCCCTTACATTCCATTTCAGGTACATATTATGAGAAAACTATTCTCTCTTGTCAATAATTTTTATGAATATTTATGTCGCGTCGTTACACTGTAGAAATTGCACCACGATTTTCCATGCCAAAGTCATTATATAGTAAATACCATGCCCATTTCTCTATCAAGAGTATTCACCTTTATGCTTGTTTAATTATTGATTATATAGTTTAATATATTAATTAAACATTCCTTTATCATGTAATAAATTATAATGTTTAATGAATCCATGTTATATAATACATGTGGCACACTAATGCATGAAATTAAACGATTAAGAAGGGTGCGCCATGATAGAAATCCAATACATTGGGTAAATATTAGTATCATTATACATCAAGTGAAATGAGGGTTTACTCATTCTAATTCAAGTGCAATGAGGTTTTACTCAAGCTCCTTGTTCAATGAGCCTTGTATCAAGCTAATATCATGTGAAATGTTGCCACCACATTTCCAAGTTATGATAACCATGAAATATCATGCCTTTATGTCCACATTTCCCTTATACTCTATTGATATGCCCATTGCCTAACATGTATTGTATTATTCATTTTATTCCTTTTTTACTCCCTTATTAAGAATTATAGGTCACCCCTTTTATTCATGTCCTCAGGTTATCCAAGGCAATTCTATGTATAGGGGATTATAGTGGTTATTTAATGAATGTTTTAAATAAAGATGATTTGTTTTATATTTTAAGTTGTTATGCAATTTTCCTAATCCCCAAAGACACTAGACCTCTCTCTCTTCTATATTCTAACGAGTGAATATTTTATGTAATAAATAATGTTTAAGTGTGTAATAAAATGTAGGGTTGTTATATATATACTATATAATTTTAATCTTACATCATGAATCTCTCACTGTATACATGAAATAGTAATAAAAAAGAATTTTTTAGTTAAGTCTAGGGAACCCACTATTACAAAAACTGAGAGGGTCAAGGGGTTTGGGATAAATTACTTTTTTTTGCATATATCCTTACATATTTGGAGAGATAGATGACACACATGTCATCAATGAGAAAAATAAAATGCAATTATTAATAATTATATACCCAAAACAACAAGAAATGTAATTCAAATCTTGCATTGGTCAGTAATCTCATGATTTGTAAATTATTATAACATAAACAACTAGATGCAAGAAAAATACAACATGCAATTTTATTCATTCATTAGACAGTTATCTCCAGATCATCCATCATAAAATAATGATAATATGTTTGTTTGGGATAGTTATAGTGCTTAAAATATTCCCTTTAAAATCCATATAAATGTCTTTGATCAATGTTGATAATTTGAGAAATGTTAAAGGGATGGCTTTATCTGCACTTTTTTAGCACTAATAAAGGCCCCCTTTTATAAGTTCTTGTTTTTTAGAAACGATAAAGGGGGCAGAGAATTCTTTCTTTTCGAACCTCTCTAAGACCCCCATTATCGTCGATTCCCCCCCCCCTTATCATCAATTTTCAACCACTCCCCAATTACGCCTTTATCATTGCTTCCCCACCCCATTTATTAGTGCTTCATGAAATTCCAGCCTCCTTCACGCACATAGATTTCATCTATATACCTCTCCTTCAAAACTCAAATGCCTTTACCACTGTACGAAGATGTTTTATTACCTATTTTACGATAATTTTTTTATTTATATATATTTACATGTATATTTTTTATTCATATATTTATAAATTTATTTTTAAATGCATTTATAAAAAATACATTTGTTTGAGTGTGATATTTATATAATTATATTTATTTAAATTTATTATATATTATTTTCATTTTCATATACTGTACTATAATATAAATTTATATCTATTTATTAATAAAAAAATATATGTATTTATAAAAAATATTTATGTATTTTTATAAGTATATATATATATATATATTCATATATCATTATAATTCCAAAAATGGTCAGAAATTATTTTAAATACATTTTTTGAATATGTAAATATATTTAGATATAAATTTTATACATTACATATATATTTTTCTGTATATATATTTACAGATTAACATATAATTGAACAAATATATTTAAATTGTTTATTATTTTTTTAGATATGTTTAATATAAAATACATTTATATATTATATTTAAAGATAATTATAATGATGTATTTATAAAAATTCATTTATATATGATGTATAGACATAATATTAATACACACACAATTATACATTTATATTTCTCACATACATGTACAAATATTTACATAATATGTATTTATTTATATATATTTGAATATACATATACATATATATTTGTTTGACACACACATGTTGATATATAATCATTACATGTATGGGTACATATATTTATATGTTAATTCATTTTTATAATGTAAATAAAATGGATAATGTTTTATTTTAAATATAATGTATCATAAATATTCATTATATATATATATATAGATTTTATGTAAATATGTTTAAATATGTATTTATAAAATTGATTTATTATAATAAAATATAAGAAAATATTCATATAGTTGATTATAAATAAAATAATATTTTAAAAAATGATAAAACATCAAAACCATAATAACATTATGAATGTAAACCCAAGAAATTAATCCATTAAATGCTGAAAAAAGAAATAAAACCCTGTTAAATGAGGCTGAAATTCCATCGAATGTCAAGAAATTAGGATACCCCGACTAAAAAGTCAATTTTGGAGGACTTTGGGGAATTTTTGGTATCAAAAAATTTTAACTAGGTTACCCCCATCACCTTGGTGTAGATCCCTTCGTAGAATTCAATTTGATATGAGGTAGAGCTCGAACAGTCACCAAGATAAAAAATTATGTCCTTTCAAACTTCAAGTCATGCATTCAACTAATCTTAGATTGTTCAATAATTAATTTAATTTTCATGCCATCCAATTGTTATTAAATGACTATTACTCGATAATAATTAGAAAAAAATTATTTTATATTATTTTTTAACTAATTTTTGTGTCATTTTCACTAAATATCTTACATATTAATTGAAATTGCATATTTAACCTTATATATAACATATTTTGAAATATATATATATTATACTTAAATAAATATAAATATATTTATATATTATTTTATTATTTTTAATTAAATATAATTTTCTTAAGAAATATACCCTTTATTAGTGATGGGAAAGAAGCACTAAAAAATGGGGGAATTTATCAATGCTAGTAAAAACCCACTGATAAGCCCCCTATCAGTGATTTTTTACTAGCATTGATAAAGGCCTCACTTTATCACCATTTTTTATATAGCTTGTAAAGGTGCCCCTTTATTGGTTTTTTTTATTATCACTTATAAAGGTTTGACTTTATCATAATTTTTATTATCACTAATAAAGGGTACCCTTTATCAGTGATTTTTAATTTTCATTGATAAAGGGCCTCCTTTATCTATGCTTTTGCTTGTGCTGATAAAGCCTAGCATTGGATAAACCCATTTTTATAGTAGTGTTATTATGTGATACATATTTTAACTTTACCTTTAACTTTATATAATTAATTATACACACAAACCCATTTGTATTTAGTCTTCTGTGATGATTTACCACTCTTATAGGTTGAAATCTAATGCTAAAACCCAAAACGATATAAATAATATCCCTATATAATATTGACAATGACATGATTACCTAGAAATAATATTTAATAAAATGTTATATATATTTTTAATAAATCATCAAATGTCTATCATTTATAAATTAGTTATGATTAAATAATTATGGAATGATCTTTAAAATTTTTGTATGGTTGGTTTATCATTATTTGATAATCTAATCAACACCTTTGGGGGAATCATGGAGCCTCTAAGGTCAAATTTCTGTAACCATCGGTCTCATTTCCGTCATGGTGTAAAAATCAAGCTTTAAACAGCAATGCCTCTTGTTGAACTCTCTTTTATTACAATGTTACTCCCATGAAAGTGAACATGATAGGATTGGGATACATAGAATTTTTAAACAGACACATAGGTCCTTACAATATTAGAAAGAGGGATGACACGTAGGTCATTAATGGGGAAAATAAAATGAAATTATTAAAAATTATATAACCACATGTAGAAAACATCATGTGATTTCAATCATACACTGATTAGTCATCTCAAGATGAATCATCATACAATACTCATAGCATGTTTTTTTGGATACTTATTATGTTATACATATTATAACTTTACTTGTAATTGTATCTAATAAATAATAAATATCTTCATATGTGTCCATATATTTATATTACCTACCATCCAAAATTTAATCTTGTCAAATCTGTGTGTGTGTGTGTGTGTGTATATATATATATATATATTTATGTAGAATCAATTTATTTACCAATATGTGTTGAATATTATAATTTAAATTTATTTAAATTCAGATATTATATACAATAATAAATTGATAGAAATATAATAAAATATATTTTTTCACAATTTAAATGAAAAATATATTCATTTTAAAATATTATATTCAAATAATATATCATATATATACACATTTAAATATATTCGAATTTATTTAATAATATTTTGGAATATAACTATATATACTTTTTCAAACAACTATAGAATTCTAAATAAAAATATTATTAATTTATACATAAGTAATGAATACAAAATTAATAGTAAATTAAATAAATTTAATTAACACAATTAATACAATTTACTCATAAATAACAATTATAATATTGTGATCTTATGTTACATTAAATCTATTAAAATTACGTAAGTATATATAAAATTTTTGAAGTAATTATACTTTCAAAAAATTTAATAATTATATTTTATACATAATTAATTGAAACACTAATTATTTATAAATATTATAATTTAAATTTATTATTAATTGTAAACTATTTTAGTAAAATTAATAAAAATAATATTATTTTTGTATATATCTTGAATAATATATTTATATTTAAATAAAATTTTAATATGACACGTATTATAACATGTATTTTTTATAAATAAAGATTCATAATTTAATTTTTATAAAACCCTCAGGTAGATCCAATGTTTTACCTATGTATATCGAATGTTTAATTTAAATTTATTTTACTTTGTATGTTATATATAATTATATATACATATAAATATATTCAAATTTAATTAATCACTATTTAAATTTCTAATATATACATTTTTTAAAACAATAATATTTCCCTAAATATGAATTATAATATTTATAAAATTTAAATTTTGAAAATACCATTTATAAATATTCTAAAACCATTCAATACAATTTAAATCATACAAGGAACATTAATTCATAAAATATTTAAATAATATAAAGATATTTATTTCCTAAATTCAAACAACCATACATTTAAAATAAATAAATCATATAAAAAATAAATAAATCAATTAGACAATTAATCTTTTAAAATATAAATTTTACCTTCTCAAAAGTCAAAAATATCAGTTGAGAAATAAATCTAACTGAGATTTACTGCAAATTATAAAGTGGACGAAAATGAAATGGAAGGGGAGACCCTCATTTTATGACATTTACCCGTAGGAGGTGGGAACCTCATTCAAGCCTCCATTCATAACTTTAAAAAGGCCGTGTAAACCCCATTTAGGCTTCCATGTCGCCCCTATGGAAGCGAGAACCCCATTCTTGCTTCTGTGGTGACACAAGAGGCATGAAAAATTTTCATGCCTTATTAAATGTATTTTTTAAAATAACTTCAACCATATCCCAATTATTTTTTAAATTGTAAGGCCCTTTTAAAAAAACAGCATTTTGAAGCAGTCTAATATAGATAATTGAAATTTCTGATAATACTTATATAAAACAAGTGCATAAGAAAATTTTACACCATCATCTCCTATATAGATTAATTTTCCCCACGTGGGTGATTTTCACCCCTCATATTAAATTATAACATTTTCTATGACTTTCCTATTATCCCCATCTTATTTATATTGATGTATAATTGAATTATGACACCAAAATCCTTGGATGAAAATATACGTAATCTCTATTGAGTGAAGATCATTCCAGGATAGCTATTAATTTCAGGAAAAGAAAATTAGAAACTAAATGAAGTTGAGTTATTCCTAGATAAGCTCCACTGAAAGTATGAATTGTCCCCATTTCTTTTTGTGGATGAAAAACTAAGGATTACTAATAAAGAATCCATAATATCCTATGAGATTCATTCAGGAATGGTCTAATCTGAAAGAGATCTAATGAACTCAATATGAAATTCCAAATCTGCAGAAATATGAATGGGATAAGAGTTAGTAAGGAAGGATGACCCAAGACAAACAAACCAAGGAATAATTAAATAGTGAACCTTAAATGTTCAGATGAATGAGAGATAATTTATGAATTGACTGGTTATGGGGCTATGTTATATATTGGGATGAATTATCCTTGAGAATAATAGAGACATGTCCTATTTATAGATCCCCAAAGAGCTTATTGATGAATCCTATTAAACAACGTATTCATTCATAGGATCAATCAAGAAATGATGTAGATATATACATGGAAGATAATTATGCAATATGTCATTTCTAAACTTGATAGAATAATACTAGAACCCCATTAATGATTAAACATGTTTATCTTAGATAGATCATATGAATGTAAGGCTCCTATCTGGAAGCTTGAACAATGTATAGATAGAAGTATTTAGACCATGCAAAATATGATGACATGTAGATCGCTTTCTGATTGTTGTTGTGAGATTTAAACTAAATATGATGGTTCCTCACATCATACAAATCCTAAAATTGTGGGGATTAATTATAGTTCACTTGAGGTGTTGGATGATATAATCAAATTATTTTGTATTTGATGAGGGCTTCATTGGCTTTGTAGTAGGTAGGAGGGCCTAAACTTAATGTAAAAAGAGTACTTGTGAAGAAACATCATTGTCCATATGCAAAACCCAAGTTTCACAACAAGGTTTAATTGTAGGATATGACATGTAAATTAACTTGATCATTGTTAATGAAAGATTATTCCACCCATATAGTCATGTGTAAGGACGATTTATGGAGTTCTTATTAGAGGTGGAAGAAGATTGGTTTGTTGGTTTTGAAGATTCCAACAGTGATGAACCCAAGTACATCACGCTCAGAATCTAAATTGAAGATGAAAAAAATATTATGAATCACCAGTTTCGATTTATTGGAGGGTTAAAGGGGTAATGTGGATTATCTATAATTGTTAAATTGATGGAAATTAGCTCCAAATTTGAGTACATTGGGGGATTGTCTCTTTAAGAATAAGAAACATGGTTTAGTAAACTAATCTACTTAAATAATAACACTTATTGGTAGAGTGATGTTGTTAGCCCAGCTAGGTTAAATTCCCAAAGCGGGGGTGAATCCAGATATGAATGATTATAACAATCATCTCTATGGATCACGTTAGGTTAATAAAAAGCACCCGGGTCCCTAATTCCTGTAGTAGAGAATAATATGAGAAATAAAACATGCACATGACCCAACAATTTTACCTGGTTATTTATTATTGGGGTACATTCAAGGAGCACACAAATACAATTTTACTATGTACCAAATACCCTAAATATAACTAAAAATATAGGATTTTGAGTTGACTCACTATCCCTCCTGGTTTGAAACCAATAAAAATTAGAAATCTAACTACCCTCGCCACTGAAGTGTGATCCCTATTTCATTATAGGAACATTGGGATGTTTTGAATCACCTCAAAATAGTTTCACGCATATATTATTGTGTCACTAATCCCTATTTTCATCTATTTAGATGAAATACACTTCACCAAGTGGTATTTGTCTTTGTGGAGATTCATTTCACAAACTGCCTTTTCCCTTTACATAGACCTCCTTCACGAACCACCTACTTCACAACCCACCTGCTTCATGAAACACATGGCACCACATAGCATGAGTTTTTTGTGAGCTACCTATGTTTATTATATGAAATTCACTTCACATATAACCTTTTACTTTATTAGTAATAATTCCTTGCAAAACCCTTTGGTGAAATGTCTTCGCGAACCACCTCTTTTGTATAATTTCTCCCTCAAAAACCACTTAATTCACAGAATTGTTCCTTTTCAATCCACTTTAGAAATAGCAGAATTCATCCTTCTATGATCATCTATAATGAATTTCAGTATCTAATGGTGTGATTTTGGGTCTGTTATATAGAAACTTCTTCCTAAAAAATCACTAATTTTAATGTTTGAAAACTCCTTCATGGGTCTTCCATCACCACGTACTGCATCAGCTTTGCGGTTCTCATAATGAGACTACCTTTTTCTGCAAGAAATAATCCTTTTTAGATCACATAGTGAAAATTTAAATGCATAAATAATGCTATGTAGAACTCCTAAATCCTCACCTTCGACCAAAAAACAAATCACCTCCTGCAAAATGATCATTTTATAAATTTTTCCAAGTGCATACCCTGTTGTGTTGGACATAATTCGTCAACATTATCCGAAACTGATGACCTCCCTCACAGAGATCCTTTTTAGTTCACATTACAGGACTTTGTGGTCTAATAACTACATAAATTATGGTTTCCAAACTCCTTTAAATGTTTGTTGGTTCCCCAAAAATGCTATTTGAAAATCCTCCCTTTTACATAAAACAAATCCTGAGTTTGAGGCCCAAAAATTTAACAAACACTGGGAAATTGTGCCGCCTTATAAACATTTGTTTTGAAAATAGAAACCATACCATAATGTGTTAAAATATATATTTGATTAAACACAATACTTCTAGAAACATGGAGATGGTACCTTGATGGATTTTTCCCCAACTATCCCCCCCTTTGGGTTTGTTGACGACACTTCAGAACAGCTCAGACACTTTTATCGACAAACCACATAGACACTATCTACTACAATCCACTAATGACACAATGAAACACTAGATAGTGATCACATATTTAATAAAAACATAATATAATCCCACATTATCCGTTCCCATCATGAGAAATAAGAGTAGCATGAAAATTTTATCAATCAATCACTTCTTTCTTGATACCACATGTAACACTACATGTAGATCTCAAGAATAAATCATTCTCCATCCGTATATTGTAAACCAATATCATCATCAACCTATATCATGATATATAAACTTTTATTGATCATCATTGGAATCATCATATTTACCCCCCCCCCCCCATGGACATCACATCACCCTCTATGAACTTATTCCCATATCTCGGTCATGATATTTTCTCCCAATTTGTTAATGAACCTAAAAGTCACTACTCTATGGCTACAAAATTATAAATAAAAAATATCGGTGGATTTGGGAAAAACACATAATACATCAAGGATAGGGGGGAAACTTTCACACTCTCTCAAGTGTAGGGACTCAATTAAACTCTAGGATCCATTTGATGCTACTCAAAAGCCACTTTGGGTATGGCCTTTGTTTGAATCTCTAAAACATTAGTTATGTAGGCATATACTCCAAATTCACAAGACAATGATTCACCTTATCCTTAAAAAATGGTACTTGATTTAAATTTCTCTTATCCTTTACTGATGGAATTAATTTTTTCTAATATTTATACCAATAAAATTATCGCAACAGATTTTGATCGGAGACATCACTTCAACTCCAATGTCATCAAGGTACTACTTCATTGATAATAATTGTGTGCATGCTTCAATATCTACAATATATTAATCTTCTATGGTTATAAATGAAATGAATTTTTTTTTATTTATTATACAATAAATACACAATCTACGATGGTATAATGCACCACCAGACATTAATGTTCTATCATCTGTTGAACTGGACCAATCTGTATCTATATAGCCCGATAACTGTTACTGATATTTTTCATTATATAGAAAACTAAAATCCACCATGCCCTTGATATACCTAATCATTCATTTTAATTCACGTAAGTGTTTTTATTTATGATTACTTTTATATCACAGTGCTTTTCATGTGGAAAAAAATAGTTTCATATCTTATTGTTGTCAAGTACAATAGACTTTAAATTATATTCCTATATTCTGTGACATTAACTACTTTTTCTTCATCATCTCTTGATAGTTTCTTCTTGGGATCCACCAGAGTCATCAAATACATGTATTTACTGATTCCAAATCATATAAAAACGTCTTTGTAATATTTATATTAAGAAATAATTATGTTATTCTTTCCTTGAATTACCTATAAACCAAGGAAAAATTTCCTTTCACCAATTGTTGTCATTTTAAACTCACATTTCATGAATTATAAAAACTATTTCCACTATGCTTAATATTATCCACCAATGATTTTATCATTAAATACACTATAATTATCATCCTTTTATTACTATCAATGTTGACATAGAGATTATTATCAACTCCAATTTCCTGAAAACCGAGATTTTTTAAAAATTGATCAAGACATCAATACCATTCTCTCGGTTCTTGGTTCAAAACATATAGTGTCTTCCTTAGCTTAAAAACATTTTTATCATCTTAATGAATGATAAAACCATCCATATTCTTTATATACACTACTTATACAATTACCCCATTCATAAACGTTGACATGATTTCCATATGGAGAACATTGAACTACTATTGCATTGTTATGGCCAATAATAATCTTGTTCCTTTTATCCTTAAAATTGGATAAAATATTTCTCCAATATAAATACCCTTTATCTCAGAGTACCCTTTACACACCTGTCATTATTTGTTTCAAATCACTGTACCGTCTTTATTTAGCATGTTGGTAATAACCTTTATGGTCTCAATGAAATTATTATTTCTTACACTGAAAACATTGTCCCATATCTTATTCTTCTCAATTTGGCCAAGCTCATGATTCATGGTTTGAACCCACTTATCACCTCCAGCTGATTTCTCAAAACATTTAGGATTTACCTGAGATAGGAATGATGTCCTTTTTGATGATTTCATTCTCTTTGTTTGAATTGGTGATGACTGGTCATCAATGATATTTTTCCTGTTAATTTTTTATCAACTCCTCATATTTCGTGGAATTAAAAATTTGAATTCCTCCTGATCATCATCATTATATTCATCTAAATGAGTATTTTCCACTTATTATCCCCCTGGGTTTCTTACCTCCTCATCACTTTAATTAGGTAATTGTTCACTTTTTGTTGATGATTCTATTCATTTATTAATACACTAACATCGTTGCTTTCTACTACTTCTCCCAACATATCATTGAAGAATTTATGTGCTTTTATTTTTCTATAGTAATCATGGAATATACCCTCATCTTCACATGTAAAATTTCATGTGTTTCTCTTTATTTAAAATAAAACAGTTACTTCCAAATAATTAAAAATAATTTAATGTTGTATTTTTTTGCAACACATCTCATATGGTTTCTTTTTTTCCTTCAAAAAAAATGTTAGATATATATACTGAAGTCATGACTGCTTCCTTATAGAATATCATTGGTAAGAAATATTCAATGAGTATTATTTTCTCCAGGTTATTGATGATGTAATCTCTCCTCCCAACCCCTCCATTTTTATGAGGAGTTCATACTACTAAAACATGATTTCATTTCCAATGTTTACCTAAATAATATTACACATTGCTATTTGTGAATTTCATACCATTTTCAATACAAAACTTCAAAAGAATCTTCCCAAGCATCCTTTTCGATTACCTCTGATATTTTCCTATACAATAAGACAAATCATGCATGTGAGAAATGATAAATACCCATTACATCATTTTCAAATCATCAATTAAAATAACATTATATCTCTTCCCATAAATAGATCATTGTGAGATAGGTCTACAGACATCTGCATTCACCAATTCAAGCACTCTGGTTATTTTTTCTTTTTCCTAGTATATCTTACTAAAAATATTATCTTATTGAAAATCATCCCACATATGAGTAAGATATCATGATATCTTTTGGAGATCATGAGATGCATCAAATTTGACCAAATATTTTAATTTCTTTGGAATAGATTGATAATTTTTATTCCATAACCTATTTTCTTCCTCTCTGGATAGAAAGCCCATATCTTCTTCTCCAATCTTGAAATAGAGATTCCCATTCATGTGTTTTCCCTGTAAAACAATTCACCTTCTTTTGACATGATGATACTTAATTTATTTGAAAATCTTAAGGCACGTCCTGAGTAAATAAATTGAATAACCCCTAGAAATTTTTTTTGAGACAGTCAACAACCAATACATCAACATGCCTCATGCCACTTCCCCAAAATTGGATTTTTCTAAGAAAAAAATATTTAGGCTTTCATCATTATCAAACTATATCATTCCTTCATTATCGCACCTAATTCATATCATAGGATCCTTATTTCCTATAATATTATAGGTTCATTCATTATCAATGATCCATATTCCAATGTGATTTGAGGATTTAAAAGTAATCTATGGAACCACTTCCTACTGAACTCTTTTCTTTGGGATCTATTTCATTTATTTATAATTTTTATATTCCATGGTGTATGATGTACCACATTCATCTTTAAATGATTGAAATCTATTTTGTGTTTTCATCTCCTTTGATTATTCCTTGATTTCTTTTGTAAAACCACTTTGAGCCTATTTCAGAACATTCCCTAGTTTATTTGATATACAATATCTTTCTATGTGTTAAAATCCTCAATAATAGAAACAATGACCACAAAATGATATCATAGAATATTGATCTTTGTTTGGATTACTATGTTTCAATTGTTCCCTTAGGTACCACTTAGTGTTGTTGAAATTCTAGGAGTCATAGTGAAAAAATAGTTATGCAGATAAATAAATGTTGGAAACTGAAGAAGAAGAAGAGTAACCCAAACACAATGATTTACGTGGTTTGGTATTAATCTTTATGTATATGGAGTGAAAGAAACATCACTTTAGTCTGGAGCACAAAATTATTGGTAGTTTCATGGTTCTAAATCATACACAAACACTAGCCCAAAATGGTATAATAAAGAAGATGAATCATTATTCCACCAACGAAACTGAATGTCTACTGTCCTACAATGAATGGTGTTTCGATGTATACATCACTATTTTTATACAATCACCCATGTCCAAGATACTACAATGGTCTATAGTTGGATGCCCATGGATCTAAATTACAATTATCTTAAAACTCCATACCTTCTATAGTAGTCGTACCAATGTATGCACTTTTACAGTTCCCTATCGATGTCGGTTGGTCAGCTCTACTATAGTTAGTCAGAGTTGCAACATTCCCCCAAAATATGGGTTGGGGCCCTTCAACCCCAAACCTCCTATATAATGGGCATGTTTCCAATATAATACCCAATGCGAACATAGTGATGCTCAACCCATGGAGTTGTGGCCTAGTGTGCAGTATGGTCCGTAAGAATTTAGCTCAGCTTCATCCAAAAAATGGATTTTGGTGACACCAATCCAATAATCTCCCACTGAGATCATGATACACTATGCTAACCTGCTTCAATTCCACTGACATATACTACATACATAATCTGAGATCCTCCCCTTCTTAACTCTCAAGTGAGTGTTATTCACAACTTCAATTTCAATGATGGTGATTCATGAAATACTATATGATTAACTTTTTTTCTATCATGGTGTCTTATATTCTACCTCACATCCTCCATTCATCGGTGGACACCAATAGTGGAAAAAGAGTGCATCAAAATTTGTATTACTATCAGCTATTTCAACATGTCTACCAGATTGTTAGTTCCACAAATCTTCTACAATGTCACCAACTCATCCAATATCATGACTCTGATAAAATGGCACATCAAATAAATATTCTTTAAATGCATTTGAAACACAAGGTTCTCTGTATGATTTATAACACTCCGATTTTCATTGTGAAATACATTCTCCTTTCAATTTCTACCCAACTCATCGAAGAATTTATTTAGCCAAACTATATTACTTTCATCTCATGTTACTGTAATTTATTCTACCTCTATGATGGATAAATTCACCACCTTATACAATTTTGATATCCATCTTACTGTAGTTCCTCCATTGCTAAATACATAAAATATTGTACTTCTCCCTCCATCGATATCACCTACATGGTCAGCAACCACATACCCCTACAATGAATTTCTTTTCCCAAATCACAAAGATACATCCTTATTGTCCATAAAGAACAACAGAATCCACTTCATATATTCCCAATACTACTTTATAGGGTTAGACATGAAATAATCTTATGATAACATCAATGTCACATCTGTGGGGTCTCTCTTGATATTTATCCCTAAACTCTTGCCAGATTATCCAAGATATTTCATCTCTTACTCCTTAGCTAGCTACCTTTTCAACTAGTCAATTATCTACATACATGATCCTGCAATAAGCATGTAATCCACTTATAGAAGAAGTATAATATATTAATCAGAAAAGTATTTGATGTAGAAACATTGATCCATCCACATAATTTTTATGAATTTTTATCCACGAATGCATTAAAAATTTTGTTCCAATACAAGGGTTCTTGCTTCAATCCACATATTCTATTTTGGAGTTTATACACGATGACTTCTTTTTTAGTCTCAACATATCACTATAGCTACTATATATAGATGTCCTCCTTTGGATATCTATAAAGGAAATCTATCTTAACATCAAGTTTCTTGAGATAAAAGTATTTTGATGCCATAATTATGAGAACCACCTGAATGGTGGTAAGCTTTTCTATAGGTTAGAAAATTTTAGTGACATCAACTCCCTCCTTTTTTTGAAATCGTTTCACCACCAACCTTTCCTTGAAACACCCCTTTCTGTTGTTTTCTTCTTTGACCCAATATACCACCTTGTTTTGTAATTCTTTCTTTCCTCTTGGAAGAGATTTCAACCCCCATGTTTTGTTATCATGCAAAGAGGAAATCTCGTCCTTCATAGCCAGCCCCCACTTTCTCGACTCCTTCAACTACATTACCTATTAAAAACATTATGGTTCTCTACTGTTATCCAATAACATATAATCTAATGATGGTGAAAACCTCTTCACGTGCCTTCTCACCCTTTTTGATCTCCAAAATTCCTCCTGAGGAGTAGGCTCCACTAGTTCCAGTGCCCTATGCTTAGGTACACCTTCTAGATCCATTGTCTCATTGTACACTAATTGACTGGAAATTATTTTTTAGTTTCTTATCAAATCACTTTGTAAGGAAAGTGAGAAACCGTAATGTTCAGAAAAACAACCAAAAATAGAAAATTTCCAAGCATAAATGAGTCTACCTCTGCCCAGCATTTTCACCGTGAATGGGTCTGCCACCAAGACATGAGCACTCAGACGGTCCCTTGAAAAGATTAACAAGCACAATCCTGATGGTCAGGCCATACCCTCTCAGAGTCCAAGTGCCATGCCGAAGTGGTGAACTCATGCTCTAAACCTCATCTTAAGTAGAACCAGAAAATGCTGGAAATATAACCCCAAAATCACCTTTAAACCACTACCTAAAGATAGGTCCTCTTAATCAAATACTCAATAAAAAAGAAAGACTGAACTTTAGTCAGAAAAAAGCAAGAATAGCGTCATTGAAATAAAATTTCAACCTGCTAGAGTTCATATCCCTAAAGAGCTTCCATGAGATATCTGTTACCTGAATATGTTGCACTTCCGTTAACAGGACTTCTAAAGCCGAAGATAGTTTATCCCATACCTGTATGTATTCCTCAAGCTTTAACAACCCCTGATTGAATCCCCAAACTAGAATCGAGTCTTGTTTGTCAACCCAAGAGTATTGATCCTCCTTAATATTGATTTCAATATTCCGGCCCATCATCTTGGATGCATCCTCTTCATACGCATTGAGATACAACACCTGATCTTTAACCCCATCAACCGAACTCAGAATTAAACCCCATGATCCAGGTTGATCAGGGTGCTCCGGCTTACCAACGGCCTCCCAGGACACCCTCTCATCCACTCTATTTTTTGCAGACCGAGTCCTTGCGGGAGGTGGAAAGGAGGAGTAGTTCTTCTTGCACTTCCTCCTTCTGTTACCCCTACCCCTCGGGCTTGTTTCACCAGCATAGGTACACTTATTTCCTCCCATGGAAGGCTCCACTCGGTCCCCATTTTCACAATCTGATTCCTCATGTTTTTTAAGCCCTTCCATATTGTGGCCATCAAATTGATTTCCCACTAGTATGGAGTAATGGACCCCCCTAACCACCTCTTCACAGGAGGAAACACCAGCATGCTCGGCCCCTGAAGAAATCACATTGCTTGAAGGTACCACCTCCTTATTCAGCCTCTTCCTTCCTAAACTCCGGTCTTCATTAACTCCCAGCAGAGAATTTTCCCTGCTCAAACCAACCTCCCCATCCGCTGTTGTCATACCAAGATTCTCGGCCTGGCTGGGTTGAATGAAGCCGCATCCCATGAACTGTGGTTGAATGTAGAAGTCCTCAAGAACCACTCTCTGTGTATCCCCATTAGTCTGTATTCCAGTACACTCCACATTTATACTAGGAGTGGAGTCACATGGGAGTTGATATTGGACATTCTTGTCCCCTGCATTTCCTTTGCACCCTGTGACAGATCTGCTTCAACCGCTGAGGTCACTTATCAGCCTGCTAAACACCTCTTTAACTTTCGGATTATCAGGACTAGCTTGCGGTTTCTCCTTCCTCACTTGATTGTCACTAGAAAGCAGCCCCGTGCCAATAGCCTCTGTGCCATTCCCTGTATCACCTTTGCCCAAATCTGCCAACTGAGTCGCTGTAGCATCACTCAGTGGACCACTCCCCGCACCACACCTACTTCCTCCAGCCCCATCAATTCCTTCAGATTAAACATCCTCCATCACACCATTCATAGGAGTTCCATGATTTCCATTGCGCACGTCCTCTGGAATTTTAGAAACCTTAGCTTCCTGCCTCCAACTCTCCATAGAATGACCCAACTGCTTGAAAACCCTACAGAATTAAAACCACGACTCATATACCAGAGGTTGATTACACCGGAATTCTTCCCCGACGGTAATCCAAATAATGTCTAATGAAGCCTTGGATGCGTTCACCTCCACACACACACGAGGATTAATTGGGTGAGAGACCGCATTGGTCCGACTATCCGAACACAAGTATCTACCCAGAAGATTTCCCATGTCTTTAAAAATTGAAGGATTCTAAAAAGGAAGTGGTAGATTCGGGAAACATACCCAGACCGCCACTAATGGAGAGTCGCACTTCATATGAAAGTCGTACGACCATCGGGATAGGAAGAATCGTGAGTCGTTGCAGATGCGGGGAGCCCTCGACCATGCCTTTATTAGGTCTCCCTCCGAGACGAAACGAATCAAAATGGTTTGGTTGTCCAGCAATCCTACAGTTTCCCTTTCTTGTAAATCCCAGGAACCAAACACAAACCTATCAAGTAAATCAACCGGAGGTCTTCTCTTCGATAATTGAGCGATTAACGAGAAGCTATGGAGTCCCGACGCCTCGTTAATCTCCGCGATCGAAATCGGAAGGTTGGGGCTCCCATCATGAATCTCTTTCACCTTGGGGATTAATGAACATGGGGGAAACTACGGAAGGAAGTCCGGGTTTGAAAATGGAGTGAAATACTGCGGAGGTCCCTACCCCAAAGGAGGAGGAACCAGCTTGGAGGCCACCGCCGTCACTGGACGGGCGTCGAACCCTTGCCAAACCCTCGCCGAACCCTCCTCCCGTACACTAATTATTTGTTCCAATTTTAATCCTTAACTACATGAAGATCCTTGTATGTGAAACCATCATTATAAACCAAATTATAGCTGGCACGACCCGTCCTCGGGCCCGTGCCGTGACTACCCCAAGTCCGCCTTCCATAGGCCAGGGGTCGGAGACTACCACCAAAGGTGTAAATCCTGATAACTGGGAAGGCATTGCCTTTATAAAAACAAACAAAACATCACAAAGTACAAGCGGAAGTAATACACTAAGAACAAAAAGAAGTGCTGAGAAGTAAGTGGGCTAGAATACAAACCCAACTGAATTTACAACTACAACGGAACAAAAGTACAGCAGAAAAAGACAAATGTCCAGAAGAACGGAAGCAGCTCCTGGGTCGTCCTCCTCGGATCCTTCCTGAAGGGTAGGTACAGATAGTGCAGCTCCAGGATCATCCACCACGGATCCTACCTGAAGGGTAGGTACAGATAGCCTCCACAACGCTATCTCCTGTCAACCTCCTCCATGTGTCGTCTCGTTGTGAAGTCCACCTCCGGATACTGACTCATCATGAGGTCCACCTCCGGGTACTGTCCCATCCTCGAAAACTCGGCCTCCGTTAGCACTGTCTGTCGTCTGCAACCAACACCACGAGGTGCGGGCATAGCCTGTGCAGGGGTGAGTATAACGATACTCAGTAGGGACCCCGAGACCCTCAAGGTCTCACTAAATCCAACAAGGATAACCACAAAGAAATATCTCAACAGATAACCTCTACCTAGGTATATGCCCATACATATACCTAAATTATCAAGTAACCCATCTCAATCATGAGGAAACACAAAGATTATGAAATCAACAGATAACCACTACCTAGGTATATTCCCATATATATAACTAAGTTATCAAGTGACCCATCTCAATCATGAGGTAAACACAAAGTTCCTAGAATCATATCAAACCAGGATTTTCATTATCAAAACCGTAACTACTGAAGAGCCCCATCTCTAGTGTGTACAATGATCATGTCACGACTCTGAGATACTTCTCACTAAACTAAGACTGCTGAGGTACTCCTCCTATCGAGTACCGTGGGTCAGCCACCCAAACATAGTAGTGTTACCCGCCGGGGTCTACCACCCAAACATAGTAGTGTATTCCCCCTAATAGCCTGCAGAGGTACTCTCCGGACGAGTACCACTGGTCTACACCCAAATACTGTAGTGATCTGTCCGCCATGGGTCTGCACCCAAACAAAGTAGTGCCCCATCCACAGGGCTAGTCGACTCACTCCAATTCGAGTCGGTCAAGCAGTTGTCAGGTCTCAGCCGGCTACATGGTCTTCGTACTCTGTAAGCTCTTCTTCAGGAGGGTCCACTCCATGAGCTACTGGTCGATATTCCAAGTATCTCAAAGTCCCACAAAGAAGTATCTCAAAGGACCGCCTCATCATAGGGGTCTCAACGCAACAGATGGCGCGTCAATCGGAGGCCCGGTCTGTGAGTTATTAGTCTTTTCATCCCAGGGGCCTGGTTGGTTTTGTGGGCGAACCAACCCAGCCGTATCTCAACTGTACCCTGAAATCCCATAGGGTATACTCATAGGGACCGTTTTTCAACATGATCACCAACGCCGCTGACGGTTCGTCAAACGGACGTCCGGTCTGAATGTTATCAGCTCTTCCGTTCCAGGGGCCCGGTTGGATTTCGGGTTCAATCCAATCCGGCCACTATCCATCTGCATCCAAAACTTAGGCAAATTATTCCAAAAGTAACTTCTCATCAAGAGTAATCCAACAAAGTCGATGGTACGTCTATCGGAATACCGGAGCTCAAGTTATAAGCGTTACTGCTCTGAGGGCCTGGTTGGTTTCGGGTTCGAACCAACCCGGCCATCCACAAAGTTCTCCGAAACCTTGAGATTATTATACCGAAATGACCATCTAGATCCAATGATCATATCGTATCTTACAGTGCGTCGATCAAAGGTATGTATCCCAAGATATGGGCGTTTGAACGAAAACTACTCGAAAATAGGGGGTTCGGGCCAGGTCTGACCCGGCCCGAGACCCCCTGGGTCGGCCCGAACCTGCTCGACCTGACCCGGGTCTGGGTCCAGCCCACTGGGGCGTGGCCGCATGGCCTGCTCATCTGTCCAGCTGAGCGGAAGAGGGGGGTGCGGTTGCCCCCCTTGAATGAAGTTGCGGCCCCCACGTGGGGGCCGCTTACTTTGAAAGCCGGGGGTTAAGACACCCGGTCTCCCCCATGGTCCCACACGGCCGCGGGAACGGTGACTGCCATCGTGGCTTCATCCGCGGCGGGCCTTCCTGGCGGCGCACCGGGCGCCGCCACCTCCTGGAAGGCAGCCGGTGCCGGACGCTCTCTGATGGTCTGTTTTGCGTTCTGTCTTCACCAACAGTGCTCCGAAGACCCGACCTTCACTGTGGAGGCTTCAAGTTGACTTGTGGCCCCGTTTTTCATCTCTCGTCATTCCGCACACAATGATCAACCAGCGGAGTTTTCGAATCGCCTCCACAGCCCCGTCTCTGGCCGCGGTTTAGTTCGGCCTCAACGGCACGGCGCGACGGAGCCGCGCTTCTTCGTCGCGTTCTTTCTTGTTTTCACGTGGTTTCATTGCACCGCACCACCTTTTTTTCCATGCCGCAACGAACAAAACAACAATGGGGGAGGAGAGTCAAACGTGTTTGTGCGGTCTTAATTCCTCCCGTTATTGTAATAATAGGCGGCCAAATTAGAGAATGATGAAAGGCGAAGAAAAATATTCACGAACAAAAACAATTATTTCCCTACCTAGAAATGACATCGCATGTCATCGAGTCGTGGAAAGAGGCTAGGGTCGCGATGATCGATCGTCGCGGAAGATCAGTGCCGATTCCGTTGTCATCGGAGGAAGAGTCGTCATCGATGGTGATGTTCCCCGCGGTGGTGTCTCCTCCCTTTACGCGGAGGAAGATGAAGAGAAGGCACGTCGTCAGTGTCTTCGCGTTCTCCGCCGGAGGCGTTCTTCATCGAAGAGGCGTTCTTCGTCGGAGAGTCTGTGTTCTTCAAAAACTAAATATCTCTCCCCCAAAGTTTTCCCAACACACCAAATGCTCCCAAAATAAAATAATATCTCATGATATTATTTTTATTCACACAACCAATTATCAAAATTCAAAACTCAAACCACTTAAATTAATGAAGAGAGTTGGCATGATTAAAGAGGAGAGAGGGGGAGGTGAGTGGTCTCACATTAAAGGGGAGTTTCAAGGGGTTATGGAGACTGTGAAAAGGTGGGGGCTCATTTGGGCCCCACCTCTCATTTATTCTCCCAAGGGGAGTTACCAACCCAACTTGCAAACAAGGATAAATCTACTTAGAAGAAAAATAAAATTGGATTTCAAATTGTATTTTATTCTTCACTTACACCCCAATTTTTAAAAAAATCCTCCCTAGCAATAATACCGTCAGAAAAGGTCTTTTTAAGAAATTACAATTACAGTGGTTCCATTAGTACCCTTGGATTTCAATTCTGAGCACTGGTTCAAATTTTAGAAAAACCTGCTCGTTTGTTCACTGAACGTACCCATGCTAATCTTCGTAAAATTATTCCGGGCACACCGGGCCTCGGAATCAGGTTCCGTCAGAAACTACGTTCTTATAAAATCCCAAAGAAATTAAGAAAAAAAATTCCTTCTAATTTCCGGGTCTTTATATTACTCCCACCTTAGGGATTTACGTCCCTGTATAGCTATAACACAAACTAGGGAAACAAAAGTGGTACTGAGCACGCATATGAGACTTGCGCTCCCATGTGCTCACCTAGGGGTTCCCGTGCTACAAGCGAAAGTTCACAAGAGGAATAGACCATCCCCGTAGGACCCACTCCTGTCGATCCTCAACCCCTACTGGATCCCTATGGAATTCGTGCAGTCATCGACGTCCAAATCCCTGAGAGTGATGATGTGTGAAGGATCATGCACGTATCTCTTTAGCTGAGGTACGTGGATGATATTATGCACCCGGTGCAACTGAGGTATAAAGTGCAAGTGGTAAACCACCTCGCATACCCTTATGAGGACCTAGAATGGTCCGTTGAGCCTCTGAGATAACTTTCTACCTCTTCCACACCTTCGTAATCCTCGTCGAGATGAGACCCGTATAAGGACGTGATCTTCATCCTCGAACTCTAGAGGTCTCCCTTTCCTGATTATAACTGAAACACAAAACTCCTTCTTCCACGTGGGTGAAGTTGGCCGACTCAAGAGTGATCGGATACACCTTCCTATGCATGAGTTCATCATGTGCTTCCAGGGGTTTCCTTTTTGCCGACCAAGGAAATCCCATCCCGACGTTGTAGTTAGACCACAACCTTTTTGCCTAATACAGTCAATCTGACCATGAACTTTGAATCCAATCCATATCGAGACCAACGTCGTAAGGCCTTGAAGATGCCACCAAGAGATTCCAACCAAAACTCTCACCTCATGGGTCAGTCCACACTATCGGCGTAAGTGTGATTATTGAGTCTCCTCTCAAGGTATCTCCAGACGTGAGGGTCAAGTCTACGGCTTACCAGAATCTATAGGTCTGGGACACGATTCGTGGAAGGAAGGAATGATTTTTATCTACGTCTGTTACTATGGAAGATAGTAGTGGACAGAGACGGTCCCTTGAATCATTCGTAGAGCCATTGGGTCACACTCCTTGACACCTGCAGCTACTCTCTTCCCCTGCCCTCCATCTCCCTGAGCCTAGCGGGGACTACAAAGGTGGGTGGTTGTAACATGTCGAAAAGTAAAACACCCCATATTGATCTCCTCTCCTAGCTCTGCTTCCATATCTGCTGCTCTGCAGATTCAACTCTCCTTGACATTTCCACTTCTTGAAACATTTTACACGTCCAAGTGTCTGAGACTGACGCCAATTCGCATCTTCCCACTGCTATCATTCACTGGCTATAACCAACCAGCCAAAGAACATTCAACCACAAAGGTTCTATCAATCACCCTAACATAAGTAGGAATGCATAGAGGAAAGAGTGCTTACTCGGCTATCCATTAAACACACCTCGCTCTGAGTTCCGAGCTCTAAAGACCTGATCATATCGTAGTCATCAAGTACCAAGAACGATCGGTACGCCTCGATGAATACTCAGCTACCGATATATCGTCCTGTCGAAGCTGTAAAAGCTCTAGAAAACTCTCATCCACTTCCTAAAGAAAGTACTCAGATGCCTGTGACTCGGGATTTCCTCGGAACATGAGGGTATCTGATGTTAGAACACGTCTAAGGCAGTATTCATACATGTGTCACCTACCGGTACTGCCGGTTGAAACTGCTGACCAACAGGTAGTAATGTATAGCTGACACACTACCCGAAAGCATTATCTCAGGCATTGGTCCATGTACCAAAGCCTCATCACTATGCAGACAATCCTCATGGTCATTCACTAGAAAACACTAGTAGCCATGTCCACTATCAACTCTACTGATGTTTCAGCTAGGAGTAAAACTCTATCAATCGCCTCCAGCCAGTGCTCTGCTATCTGGGAATCTTCCTCGCCTCGTAACCTCGGAGGCCGCTGCTGCTGGAACTCGTGCAACGTACTCTACCAGCATGCACAGTTCGCTAGTATAGCTGGTGGAATCATCTTCCCAATAGGTGGTGGTGTTGCTGGTACACCACCCGAAGGTTCCAACATAGAAAAAGGGCCCCGCACTGGAGCCTCGTCGCTCAGTGGGCTGTAATCGAGTACTCTCATTGAACTCCAACTGACTATCTGTGTGGAGACATCCTAAACAGATGCGACACGGTCAACGGTTTATACCTGGTGAGATGACCTTGTTTGATCTAAATTTAAAACTTTTGGCAACACACACGCAATCAGTGTTTTTCGTGCACAAAGTCAGAAATCAGTAGTTAGGGTCCTGGTGTACGGATAGGTCGGCCACCGCACCAACACTGGACTCCCTGAACTGAGGACCACACTCGGTAACCATAACATTATTTATTCATAGAAAGTTAATATAAGAGTTATAAGTTTTTCGGTAGAACCGCCTCTTCTGATACCAATATGTCACGACCCGTCCTCGGGCTCGTTCCGTGACTACCCCAAACCCGCCTTCCATAGGCCAGGGGCTGGCGACTAGCATCAAAGGCATAATTCCAGATAACTGGGAAGACATTGCCTTTATAAAAATAAAAAAAACATCATAGAGTACAAGAGGAAGTAATACACAAAGAACAAAAAGAAGTGCTGAATAGTAAGTGTGCCAGAATACAAACCCAACTAAAAGTACAACTACAACTGACCGAAAGTACAACAGAAAAACACAAACAGCCGGAAGAACGGAAGCAGCTCCTGGGTCGTCCTCCTCGGATCCTACCTGAAGGGTAGGTACAGATAGCGCAGCTCCTGGATCGTCCACCACAGATCCTACCTAAAGGGTAGGTAGAGATAGCCTCTGCAACTCTCTAGCCCGTCAACCTCCTCCAAGTGTCATCTTGTTGTGAAGTCCACCTCCAGATACTAACTTGTCGTGAGGTCACCTCTAGGTACCGTCCCGTCCTCGAACACTCGGCCTCCGTCAGCACTACCTGTTGTCTGAAACCAACACAATGAGGTGCGGGCATAGCCTGTGTATGTGTGAGTATAACGATACTTAGTAGGGTCCCCGAGACCCTCAAGGTCTCACTGAATCCAACAAGGATAACCACAAAGAAAGATCTAAATAGATAACCTCTACCTAGGTATATGCCCATACATATACCTATGTTATCAAGTAACCCATCATAATCATGAGGAAACACAAAGATTATGAAATCAACAGATAACCACTACCTAGGTATATTCCCATACATATACCTAAGTTATCAAGTGACCCATCTCAATCATGAGGTAAACACAAAGGTCATAGACTCAGCTCAAACCAGGATTTTCATTATCGAAACTGTAACTGCTGAAGAGCCCCATATCTGGAGTGTACAATGATCATGTCCCAACTATGAGGTACTGCTCACTAACCTAAGACTGCTAAGGTACTCCTCCTGTCGAGTACCGTGGGTCAGCCACCAAAACACAGTAGTGCTTCCCACCGGGGTCTCCCACCCAAACATAGTAGTGCATTTCCCTTAATAGACTGCAGAGGTACTCTTTGCATGAGTATCGCGGGTCTGCACCCAAATACTATATTGCTCTGTCTACCATGGGTCTTCACCCAAACAAATTAGGGCTCCGTCCACTGGGCTAGTCGACTCACTCCAAGTCGAGTCGGTCAAGTAGTCGTTAGGTCTCAGCCGGCTACACGGTCTCCGTACTCCGTACGCTCGTCTCCAGGAGGGTGTACACCATGAGCTACTGGTCAATAATCCAAGTATCTCAAAGTCCCACTAAGAATTATCTCAAAGGACCGCCTCGTCATAGGGGTCTCAACGCAACAGACGGCGCGTCAATCGGATGCCCGGTCTGTGAGTTATTAGCCTTTTCGTCCCAGGGGCTCGGTTGGTTTCGTGTGCGAACCAACCCGGCCGTTTCTCAACTATACCCTGAACTCCCATAGGGTATACTCATAAGGACCATTTTTCAACGAGATCACCAACGCCGCTGACGGTTCAACAAATGGACGTTTGGTCTGAAAGTTATCATCTTTTCCATTCCAGGGGCCCGGTGGGATTTTGGGTTCAATCCAACCCGACCACTATCCATCTACGTCCAAAACACAGGAGAAGTATTCCAAAAGTTCCGTCTCATCAAGAGGAATCCAACAAAGTCGATTGTATGTCTATCAGACGTCCGGAGCTCAAGTTATAAGTGTTACCGCTCCGAGGGCCCGATTACTTTCATCTTCGAACCAACCCGGCTATACCCACAGTTCTCCGAAACCTTGAGTGTAATATAGAAAAACTACCATATCAATCCAGGGATCTCATCGCAGTTGACAGTGCATCGATCGGAAGTCCATAGCTCATGATATGGGCATTTGAATAAAAACTGCCCGAAAATAGGGGGTTGAGGCTCGGTCCGACCCGGCCCGAGACCCCCTGGATCGGCCCGAACCGGCTCGACCCGACCCGAGTCCAGGTCCAGCCCATAAGGGTGCGGCCCGGCCCGCCCTGGGCGGCCCGTCCGGTAGGGCAGTCGCACTGGCGCGGCCGCGTCGCCTGCTCAGCTGTCCGGCTGAGCGGAACAGGGGGGTGTGGTTGCCCCCCTTGAATGAAGTCACAGCCCCCACGTGGGGGCTGCTTCCTTTGATAGTCGGGGGTTATGACCCCCAGTCTCCCCAATGGTTCCACATAGCCGTGGGACCGGTGCCTGCCGCAACGGCTTCAGTCGCGGCGGGCCTTCTTGGCGTCGCGCCGGCAGGCCCTTCCGTGGACCACCGAACGCGCTCTGGTGGTCCGATTTGCTTTCCGTCTTCGACAACAGTCCTCCCGGGACCCGACCTTCACTACAGAGGCATCAATTTGACTTTGAGGCCCCGTTTGTCATCACTCGTCATTCCACACACAACGATCAACTAGCTATGTTTTTGAATCGCCTCCACGGCCCCGTCTCCATCCGCGGTTTCGTTCAGCCTCAACGACACGGCGTGTCGGCGCCGTGCTTCTTCGTCGCGTTATTTGTTGTTTCCGTGTGGTGTCATTGCACTACCCCACCTTTGTTCTTTCCGCAACAAACAAAACAACAAAGGGGGAGGAGATTCGACCGTGTTCGTGCGGTCCGACCTCCTCCCGTTATTGCGATAACAGGCAGCCAAATTAGAGAACGATGAAAGGCGACGAAAAATATTCACGAACAAAAACAATTAATCCCCTACATCGAGAAGACATCGCATGTCATCGAGCCGTGGAAAGAGGCTAGGGTCGCGATGATCGATCGTCGCGGATGATCGGTGTCGATTCTGTTCTCATCGGAGGAAGAGCCGTCATCGATGGTGACGTTGCCCGCGGTGGTGTCTCCTCCCTTGACACGGAGGACGATGAAGAGAAGGCACATCGTCGGTGTCTTTGCGTTCTCCATTGGAGGTGTTCTTTGTCGAAGAGGCATTCTTTGCCGGAGATTCGGTGTTCTTCATAAACTCAAGAGCTCTCCCCCAAAGTTTTCCCAACACACCAAATGCTCCCAAAATAAAATAATATCTCATGCTATTATTTTTATTCACACAACCTAGTATCAAAATTCAAAACTCAAAACACTTAAATTAATGAATAGAGTTGGCATGATTAAAGAGGATAGAGGGGGAGGTGGCTGGTCTCACATTAAAGGGGATTTTCTAGGGGTTATGTGGAATGTGAAAAGGTGGGCGCTCGTGTGGGCACCATCTCTCCTTTATTCTCCCAAGGTTAGTTACCAACCCAACATCCACACAAGGATAAATCTACTTAGAAGAAAAATAAAATTGGATAATAAATTTTATTTTATTCTTCACTTACACCCCAAATATTAATCAACTCATCCCGAGCAAACACACCTTCAAAAAAAGTCTTCTTAAGTAATTACTGGCACTGTGGTTCCATCAGTGCCCTCAGATTTCAATTCCGAGCACTGGATAAAAAGTTAGAAAAACCCGCTCGTTTGTTCACTGAACGTACCCGACCTAAACTTCAGAAAATGATTCCGGGGACACCGGGTCTTGGAATCAGGTTCTGTCAGAAACTGAGTTCTTGTAAAATCCCAAATAAATTAATAAAAAAATTCCCATGAAATTTGATGGTCTTTACAATATCTCCCAATTTCCATCTTGTTGAGATCATACAAAATAGATAACCAAACTAATTACAACCATATCCAAATAAAAAGAATGGTTTGGACTTTTCATCAAGCATGTACCTTGAAATAGAATCAATATGTATATAATCCATACTACCAAATACTTGTAAATTTTAGAATCTAACCTTCTTAATAGACCATATATCCTTGGATAGAAAAACTCCCATTGGTATTGATGGACCCTTGTTAATGAGAAAAGTATCCATGTTTACTACATCATCCTATAAGATCTTGAGTAACCACAAGTGCAGCCTCCGACTCCTAGAACACTAATTCAGTGTCCTATTATTTTTTTAGCTACACCATTCAACAGTGGTGTTATTTTTTTAGTCGCCTCCCTTATAATTCTATTATTAGAACAAAATTATCAGAACTCTTCACTTCCATACTCTCCACCAGTTTCCAAACACAGATATTTCAAATTTTTTCTTGACACATTCTATATCATGATTTTCCACTTCTCAAACACCTTAAATACATCATATTTTCCTTTCAAAAAGTAAATGCATACCATCCTTGTTTAGTAATCAATAAATGTAACATAATATTGTGATACTCTACGAGAATTTAATGGTGTGGGCCCCCAAACATCTTTGTACACCAGGTCTAGCTTTCCAATATTCAGTGTTCTTCCTCTTTTTGAAAAATATATTTTTTTCTCCTTTCCATGGATAAAATCCTTACAAAATCCTACTTATAATGACATTATCTATGGTAGAATTATTTTTATAGCTAATACCTCCATCCCCTTATCAATCATGTGGACTATATTTTAGTTCCACAGTTGTGATTCTCTTATATATTTTATTGATACAATCATCTCTATGGTTTTTTCTATCATGTTTTACAGGGTACCATTAATTACTCCTCGAGTTATGACAATATATCCCTTGGTAATCTTCTAGGAACCACCATAATGTGGTACTGAGGCCTCTATCATCAATATACCTTGTAGAAATAATATTTCATCCAAAAAGGGATATACCTAATAAAATTATAACTTGGTGACCCCCATTGTTTCTCCTGATCTGTGAATTACCCTTCCCCGTGATCAACAAGGGTTTATCATCAGTAAGATTTACCTTTCCAAATTTTCCAGAAACATAATTGTTTATGAAACTCTTCTCCAATGTGGAATGGAAACACACCCCTATTTCTAGAATCCAATACTCTATAGGTCTATCCATGATCAGTAGCAATATGTCATTAGTTCATTTATACACCATGTTTCCTCCATTAGTTAGAGGTGCCTTTTTTATCATCACTCTTTCTTAATGTGTCCTTTCTTCCCATAAGCACACTAGGTAGGACCCGCCCCCTTTCACTTTTCTAGGATCTTTCCTATTGACTTTTATAATCCTCTGGGATAATCTCTCTATACATATATTCCTCTTCCTTCAATGTTCAGAGAAGAACCAGAGAATCTACTAGATTCCCATCTTTATAAATCCTCATTATGGATCTGGTGTTATTCATATTTCAGAACCATATTGATTTTCTTTGAAGTACTATTAACCTCTATTACAGTCACTTCAAAATTGTTAGGTAATGAAGACAGTAAAACCACTTCCCGTAACCCATTTCTAATAACAATTTACACTAATGTCGACTAACATATGATTGTGTAGAATTTGTTGATGTGATGTGCAACAATACTCCCTTAAACCATTTTTAGATTGAAAAATCTTTGAATCATGTTCACATTGTTTGTATCAAAAGGCTTCTCATAAATATTCATGAATGAATTATTCATTACAATATTCATCTTCTCTTATCTGATTTTGAACTCCATGTTTTTTTCCAATTTATGGAACATAACTCCCAAAACCTGTCAATCCAATAGCTCCCCTATAAATTCTCCTTCTCTGTTGTATTTGAACCCCATATTGAAAAATTCATTTTCTTATGGTTAATATATTATCCAATATACATCTTCAAATAGATAAATTTAGTTCCATTTAAGTTGTAAATCTTCACCTTTACTTATTCTATAACCATCATTCGTTTCTAGAAATCCACACACAACCTTTGATACCAATTATTTTGGAAACTATCTAACTCACAATGACAGAACATTTTTGTGGATGAAGAAAAGTAGGAAACGAAAGAATAATAACAATAACAAAGACATAAGGATTTACATGGTTTGGTTATAATACCTACATCAAAATAGACATATATAAATCACTATAGTAGGGAGAACAAAATTAAAAGGAGTGTAAATCCATTATAGCACACAAAAACCCTAGCCCGGAATGGGGTAATAAAGAAAATTAAGGATTATTCCTCGAACCAGATAGAAATTACACTATGATACAGTGAAAATTGACTGGAATTCCATATCACAACAGTTTCATGGATACCCAAGTCCAATATCCTATAGTTGATGGTATCTAGAATTCTGCAGATCTATAGTACCACTATTTACAATGTCCATAGTAACAGTAGTAGTTATGCGAAATTCCACACTACTACAGTTCCCAATGGTAAAAGTTACAATAGTTCCCCAAAATTTGGGTTGGGCACCTTAATCTCTCATACCCCTAGAGTAGTGGTGTTTTTCCTTCTACAACCCCCAATGATATCACAAAGTTATTCAACCCATAGAGTTGCGGCCTAGTTCATAGTATGATATGTAAGAATTTAAACCAGCTCTATCCAAAAAAATTTCAGGATTCACCAATCCAACACATAGCTATAGAAAACACATTTTTTGAGTGTCCCATTTTTTCAAAACAATAACATCTAATGAGAGGTACATTCCTATTTTTCACTATTGAACCATTTGTTTTCACCTAGGTTCAATGGATTTTTTAGTTTTGATTCATACCCAAATAAATCTTCAACCTCAAAGTGGGTGCTTGTGGTATAAAATAAAAACATTACTAATTTCTATTTTCAATCAAGACCCACACCAAATTTATCATTGTGATCTATTGTTTTCTTCTCCTAAAAATCTTTTTTCAGTTTCACTAGAACAATAAGTTCTATACTTACATTTTTTGTAGCCTTTTTATCATGATTTATGGGAGTAATGAGTTTATCCTTATCATTTAACTTTTATATTGTATTGATAACCTCCTCCTCAGGATCATCAATACATTTGAGTCAGTCTTTTATAGTGTTTTTCAGACTATCATAAATTCTATTCTGTTATTTGACTTTGATCTTTTACTCAATGACTTCTTCTGAGGTTTATTGATTTTCATATTTATGACTTTCCATTTCACCCTCCATCTACGTATTCCTTTTTTCATGCTATTTTATATAGTGTTTCGTATCAATAATCATCTTATTGGATTTCAACGTTTTGGATCCTGAAACGTCTATCAATTTAGGGATAGATTCTAATTCGATCTAAATATCAACTCTTCCTACAACTTGTACATCGTCGTTGATTCTTTATTACCTTATTTGGGAATTTATGAAAATTTCCTCTATAACATCTGCTTCATTGTCCTTACAGTCCTCCAAATCTTCTTCCTCGGTTTCATATAAACCATCATCTTCATCTGAAAGTAGACTCTTCTTTTTGAATAAATTTATCTAAGTACTTATCCTACCTTCCACTTTGGCTGAATACTTCCTCCTTATAATTTCATCATCATCCTCATCATCTTGATAAAAATTATTTGGACACTTTTCTACATGATTCACAATATTTTGACATCAAAATCATGCAAGTGTACATTTCCCTATGATATTTTTTCATCATATTTCTAGATTTGATGGGAGTAATAAAATGAACTCATCCAAAATGTCTCACTTTTAACTATCTCCAATAGTGAGCTTCTTCATGGCATTTAATTACACTTCTTTGGAATTCTCCTTTTATACAAAAACATTTGGAATCTTCTATGTGATAGTAGGACTCTGTATTCTATCGAATGTATGATATTTAGTATGTTTATCCACCATTACAAAAACTTTTGGATTGAAATGATGTGGGGTGTTCTTAGGATTCAATTTATGATATTCAAATCTTCGATAATTTATCCTTGACCACACACATCTCCCATAATAACATTCAACTGATCAAATAATTCATCTGCCAACACATAGGGGTGTATTATTTATTCCTCATATTTGTTCCACAGGACATGAAACTTTTCTTCTTTTCCTTTTGGATCACCTTCGTGGATATTTTGATTATACCACCACATAGCATGTGATGACCTTAATTTCATCACCTTCGTGTAGATTTTATTGGATGAGGAACCCCTTAAATCATTGATTCCATTTCCATCAACATCCAATTGTCTATGATTTTCTTCTAATAAGACAAAATTTTCCATATTGGTAGAAATACCATGCATTGAAGCTATAAAAAAACCATACCCAATGATTAGAAGAAGTGCTCCATTCGATTCGTCCATATATAAAAATATTTCCATCGAATATCAAAATCCCTTCTCTCCCTTTCATATAGAGGAGAATAATTCTAGATATAAAACATGAACATGACACATAAATTTTCCTTTTTTTACCCTCACTGGGCTACATCAAATGAGCATACAAAGGAAATGTGCATATATACCAAAGCGACTAATTCTCACTCCCAGTACAAGATTAGGATCAGACACATCACCCCTCCCAGTTTACATCCAATAACAATTTGAAATCTCACTACTCTCATCACTCAAACATGTTCACTTATTCTTTAGATGAAACATAAATTTTTCTAAATCACCATAGAATTTTTCCACACAAATATGATTGTTCCATAAAGTTCTTTTTTATCCAGCTAGATTAAATACAAATATCCTCATGGAATTTTCCTTACAGAGATTCATTTCATAAGCTTCATTTTACCTTTGAAAAAACTGCCTTCACAAACCATCAACATCACATATAAAATTTAATTGCATTTCAATACTTCTTCATGGACGTCCTCTATATCATAGAAAACAATTTCATTTGAGTGTAATAGTTTCCTGAAAAATCCATCATTGAACTATTTTCCCAAACTAACTCCTTCGAAGAATTTTTCGGTCACAAACCACTTGCTTTGCGAAATTGTTCCCCCATGAAAATCTTTAGAATTAGTTGGAATATTCTCGTAATGATCTTATCTAATGAATTTATCTCTCTAATTAATTGATATTGGGATATTTCAATAGGAAATTTGATTCAAATAATACACTGATATTAATTATCAAATACTCCTTTTTAGTTCATCCATCACTTCATATTACTTCCACTATATGGTTTGAATAGTGAGGCTTCCTTCATCAAAAAATTAAAACCCTTTGCAGGTCGCATAGTGAAAAGTTTTATGAGGAAACCCTAAATCACTGCCTTCAATTGAAAAAGGATGTGCCTCCTCTGAACTAATATTTCTATGTGTTTGAAAAAAACATATATCTTTTTGTGGAATACTTAATTCCCTGCCTTTATTCTCAAATGAAGAAATCCCTCATAGAGTTGCATTGTGGTTCGCATAATGTTTCATTAGGGTCTACAAAATCATGCCTTATAATTTAGAAACTATTTTAGATGATTTTGGATTGAAAAACTTTCTATACAAAAATCCTTCCATTTCCATAAAATAAATCAGTGTTTTGGGTACCAGAAATTTGGGAAAGACTCGGAAACATCGCCGCCATCAAAACATCTTCTTCGGAAACACCAACCATTTTGTAATATCATCAATAAGAATTTTCAACAAACAAAAAAAATTCCATAACCCCAGATTTGATACCTTAAGGTATTTTCTCCCAATAGATTCCATGATAATAACTATAGTGGAAAAGATTGATTTTTGGATAACCCAAATCGGTAGATGTTTATGAAGGAAATAAATCCCACTTATATTTTTCTTAATCAAATCTGAAGATGAACGCAATCATCTTTTCACTGAGGATTGATGAGGAATATTTAACAAAAAATCAATAAACCATAAGGATCTAGAATATACATAGGGGTTTATAGCTTGAGTAACAATATAGAATACAATACATAGTTACCCATGCCATGTGGAGGTTGGCGATTCGAGTTTTGATGTACTAACTATAAGTTAAAGTGAGGAGATTTATCATCATATAACCTTAAAATAGAAGTGGTCCTATGAATTCAATGATTTTTGATCTATTCATTTATCAGATACTCTTTAATATGATTTGGAGGAGCAATCTTGGGGACTACAGCAATAGAGAGAATATGGATTCAAGAATAGAGATGGATCGATATTGAATAATTCTTCATCCTACTAATGTGATATAATTTCATTTTTTTGAAACAAATCGTGTTTATTGGGTAAAATTATAATGAAGAAATATGTTCCTTTTGTGGATCATCTTTTTTACTTTGTTCTTGAACATTTTTCTATCAATTTGTTGATTTTCAAGATTAATTGGAAATTTAATCTCGAGGAAACCACATTATCTCTACAAGGAATACAGAATTTAGTGCATTATAGACCACTAAATTCACATAGAAATGCACTTATACTATCTTTATAATGTTTTTGTGTAACATTTTGATTTATTAAATCTGTTTAGACAATTTTTTAAGAATAATGAAAAATAAAATAATCAAAAAAACTTTAATTTTTTCTTATTTTTATTACTTGTTTCAACCTCAATACTATTATTTCTGATTCATCTGTTTAATTCATAGTTTCATGCAAGATTCATCACTTTATGACTATTTTATCATTACCCTCTTTTCATTTTCATCGTCATTGTTGTTGTTTTTTTTGGATGTTTTTTTGTTTCTTCAACTTCACAAACACCTTTTTATTGGGTTTCAACATACTTACTTATATATTTGTTGTATCTATAAAATTTATATACAATTATAATTTTTATAGATATATCTCACTAAATTATACAATAATTGTTGAGGAAGACATCGTGAGGATAAAAGAAAAAAACTATCTCAAAAAACAACAAGAAAATAAATTTAAAATAATATTTAGAAATCTTTGTAATCTACTATGAGTTTTTCTTTGTTTATTATTCCTTGTTGAACATATTGGAATATTGTTTTAAATTCAAACTTAGTCAGAGCCTAGAATATTATAAAATATAGTTACTGAAATAAACAAATAGTTTATTTACCTAAATAAAGATAATTCCAAGGTGGAAGAGGTGAGTTACTGAGAGAGAGAGAGAGTCCCTCTGGGGTAATTAGAAAAACTGTCAACCTAAAATCATTAAAAAACTTAAAAGGACCTTGAATGAGAGAGTTTCCACTTCCAAAAATATTAGGAAACCCATCATATATTATTATTTCCAAGATATCATAAAAATATGAACCTAAATATTCATTTCTATCACTACTGCTAACATTCAATGAAACACCAAATGAGGACTCTCTACACATAAATAGTGGATTTTAAAAATTTATGTGTTAGTTTCCTCTTAAAAGGTTATGTGAAAATGATATTGTAATGAGACATTTCCCTTTATTTCTTAAGGTAAATGCTAGGAATGGTTCCTGGAATTAGATAAAAATATTTTTCAAAATGAGGAATATGTATATTAACGTTTTATATTGAAATTGATCCCTTAGAGAATGAAGGGAGTGTATAGGAATAAAATAAACATTTTTTAACAAGAGGATGGAGAATTTTATCCTAAATCATGTGACTAGTTTGGGATATCCTCTAGTAGATTTATGATCATAATCTTTTGAAGCATGTCCTCATTAATTTTTTCTATAAATGTCAGTCAGATTCAAGATTGAATTTGGATGACCAATATAGTAGTGGTAATTAAACAAAAAAATAAAAAATAATATTTAAGGAAAATATATTATACTATTTACATTCATTCACATCATAAATATTCTTGTATAAGAATTGTTAATAAGTTACAGTACAACTTTAGTTTAGGGATAGTAATAAATTCTCAATTTACAGAAATAAAGTACCAACTATAGTCCCAAATGAAACAAAATTTCTCAAAAATATGTAGAGAGATTTAAGTAAAAGTTAGAATAAATCACATAATATCATGTCCCATAAATGTGGTATGGTTTTGAATTCTATATTTTAATGACCAAGTATTACCATTCTATTCTAACATCTATAAAATGGTAATTTTTGGTGTTGTGGTCATAAGATGTATACTAAATAACCCATTTTCGACCAACTAAAACCTAGGGTATATGAAACATTATAATTTCTGTAGGAAGTTGAAAGGAATTTTATGACAACCTAATACCCATGGATTTTCACCATAGTTGAAGCCTCAATATCAAAATAAACATATGGAGGAATGATGTGACATGGGTATAATATATATTAATATTTCGTCATTTTTATGAATATTCAACAAATAATGCAATTATACATGCCCCCAAAACAGTAAAGTTTTAACAACTTAAGAGGCTAGATATATAAAAATATTATTTCATAAATGAACTTCAATTTATCCTATAAAGTTCTTTTGTCATTTTACTTACCGTATATATAATCTTACTCAAACATTTCTTCAGAAATTGGGGAAATTGTAAACATTAGAGAGGGTGAGATCAGATTCCCAGTAATAGTAAAGATAAGAGATATCAACAAAATGATCATAAGTAATAATAAGGGTATGAGAACCTGAAAAAAACATAAGAAAATCATGCATAGTCCATTCATAGATCATGACTCATGATTCATCACATAATTATTGTTTATAAAAAAAAGTAAAAAAAGTCAAAAGTGTGTAGAATCATCAATAAACAAACATTATCTAAGAGATCATTTTATAAATATCAAAATGTGTCACAATAATAAGATTATAACATTGTGAACATGAATAAATAGTAATAGGTTAACTCATTATTTTAAGTACATGATATCATGTCCTCACATATACTTATAGACATGAAACCAGGTCCATGTATAAACTTATGTACATGAAACTAGGTCCACATATCATGTTAGAAACATGAAATTAGGTTCACACATAACATAATTATCTCGATAGATATCCATATTTACCCAATGGATTGGAGGTCTATAATGAACCCACCCATCACATAAAAATAATCCATTCATATGTATTCCACAAGATCATGAAACCATTTATCACTACATCATAACTTAACCTGTGGAAAATAAAATAAGTTTCATAAATATTCTATCATCATAATCATAAACCATATAGAGAAATAATAATGATGGTAATATTGGATCATAGACCTAGTAAATCATAATAAACATCAATGGATTCATTTTACAGATGAAAGTACCTTTATAATATCATAGGAACATTTTTTTAGGATAATACACTTTTACTTTTAAAATCACTTATTTAAAATATAAAAAATGAAACAAATTATGAAAAATTTTATTTGAGAAGAACCATGGAAACATGTAAATTAATATTCAAGTCAAATATAATTTCTGGCAGTGAGAAATTATGTTCATTTAGTGTACATTAAAACAGTGATTCCTTTCTCAATTTCAGTAAAATGGTCCACTGTCCATCATTTTGAATATGATGTGACGATTACTTTTAAAAAATTATAAAATTAAAACATGTCTGAAATAACTACATAAAATAATTTGGTACTGATAAAAAATTCTTTATTTTTTTAATAAAATATAAATATGGAAGAAAATGTTTCCAGACTAAGAGTGAAATAAAGTCGGTTTTCAGTTAAAATTTATTTTCAGTTTCATGAGTACATAAAGAGAGAAAATTTAACGGAAATAATTTAATCTACATAAATAATTTTATAAAAATAAAATAAAAAATATTATATATATTTTTATCGTATAATTCAATCAATGGAAACTTAAGAACAAACTATCCTAGTAAAAGTGAGATTGTAACATAAAACCCAAGCCTCAAGTTTGACTTCATTCATAAGAAATGTAAACTATTATATAATAAAAATAAATTTATTAGAAATAAATACCATAACCATATTCATAAATATAACACCATTCACTATTTACTTATAACATCATATCACCCTTTCATTAACAATCATTCATTTTTATCACCATTTATGGTTTTATATTTCATGTATGTTTTGGTTCGATAGTTGTGGTCCATGGAATTTGATCAAAGTTACTTCATATAAAAATATTAATCATGATATAATATCATATATATTCATTATATACATATTTATAACCACTTATATAAACCAATTATGAAAATTTAATGACATCACTACATGGAGATCGTAGTTCGTACATATGAACGAGTGATGTATCAATTTTTCGATCGATGAAATGAAAGAATTGTAAAAAATAATTAAACTATAAAGGAAAATTATTATATCAAAAATATAATATATATATATATATATATATATATATATATATTAAATTTATCATAAAAATCAACCATGAATGATGGTGACAAAAAACAAATCATATAGATACGTGGAGGCAATAGTCCACATGTACACATAGGTGATACTTTCATCTCCCACATGATTGTGTAGGGATGTTAAATGGTAGTTTCATCATCATAATAAAATATTAGTATTTTTTTAACTATAGTAATAATTTTATGATAGACACAATAGGATTATAGGATTTATTATAATAAATAAAATAGAAAGCACTTAATTATGAAATATACCTCTTCTTTGGGAGACCACACTTGTCTTACACGTTAAGATATGAAATATTGGTCTTAAGAGAATAAGAAAAATATATAGGATGAAGGGAATTAATATAGTAGGTTTTTGGAGTGGGAATTGTTCAACAAAAAAGGCTCAAATTATGTGAATAATGGAGGAGAAGAGGTTCTCTTTTATATGTTAGGGAGGGAATTTTATCAAATTTCATAAATAATTTCAATAATATATGGTCACTTTCATGTGAATGTGGCTCAAAATGGACAAGAATTTAAATTTAGAATAATATAATATTTTAATTTATTCATCCAATCTTTATTTTACATGTTTATGTTGAATTTATACACTTATATATTGGTTTAACCCCCTCCCCCAATTAACTTGTTTTAACCTTAACCATGGTAACAACATTTATCTACTTTTACTAATCATTAGGACTAGTAATTAAGTAGATCCTATTGAATTATATTAATTAATATAACTAAAAATATGGAATACATTTTAACAGTATCAAATTCAATACATATTAGAATATATTTTTAAATGAGTGTGCAAAAATACAAAAGAAAACATATTTTTAAAAATACATTTTTAAGCATAAAATTGAATTTACTTCCATTATTTTCCTTGTAAAACCATAAAATTAATGTCAAAATATTTTTATTGAATATATAATATAAAATTATAATTATAACCATTAAAAATAGTGATTAATTTAACTTACTAATATAAAAAACATTGTTCGTATAAAAACAATTTTTAGGAAAAAGTGTTTTTAATCCCAAAAAATCAGCTTATACCAAAATAAAGAATGATATTGATTCATTTTTAAAAAATTAGATTATTTATAATTAATTCTTTCTTATGATACATAAAAACTAAATTTAAAATTAAAATTACATGATATTATGAAAATAAATGAGAGTTTTACAAAAAATGGAAATTTTAACTATTTTCTCAAAAATAAAAATTTTAGAAAAATATTAAAAATTCACCATAATATAATATTGAAATGATTTTTTAAATAATATATATTCATTCCCTCTAATAAAATTTATAAACATTTTGAAAATTAATTATACTGTTCAAGAATAAAATGCAACAAAACCCACTTTTTGAAAGAAAAATATATTTGAAACATAAATTGAATTTAATGAAAATCAAGTACAATGTATAATACACTAATTAATATATTTATATTATTTAAAAACATTATAAATATTTTTATAACATGGTGAAAAACATTTATACATTCCAATTTAATAGATAGGATATAACAGATTATTTTATCACAGTTCATTTAGACTGGGGGCTACCTTTAAAGAAAGCTATCAAATACCCCAAGTTTATTTTAAAGGAAGTACGTATAAAATCATGGTGTGTTACATTATACCCCCTTAAAACGAAATTTTCCCACAAATGTTTTTAACTATGATACAAACAAATTAGGGTATCTCTACTTTATCACATCATTATATTCCCATGTAGAATTCATGAATTTATGATTCCTCCAAATATAATTAAATAGGTTATTAGTCTTGTTTCCTATAACATCATCCATGTGATCAAAGATTTATTCCAGTTGTTCTTTCTAAAAATATCATTCTCTAGTTGTAAATATTTTAAGTTCATTACATGTGAAGGATTAGTTATGTACATAGTTCAAGTAGATACTTGGAACACACCATGAACATGTTAGTGGTTTGATTAAAGGGAAAATGATAAGCTATATTTCATACTCGATCAAGAATATCTATGGTACCTATATAATCATGGATAAACTTTTAATTATTTATAAATATTATAACCTTATTCTATATAGAAATTAATATCAGTACCTTCCCATGAACTTCATATTCATGTTCTCACATAATATTGTCAAAATAACTCTTTTATTTAATCTAATATTCATTGATATGATGTTGAATAGATATAACCCTCAATTAAAAGTCCTCAAATATTTTAGGTCCTAATTTATTTATTTCTCTAACTACATAATGGTATGTCAAAGTTCGTCACTTCTTTTTATATATTGATTCATAAGGATCCATCTGAGTTCTCAAGTAAAATTTATTATTATTAGATAATTCTACTAAATAAAGGTGTAAATACTAACAAAATTTTAAATACATATAATAAGATCAAAACATATCCTATAGGATTTGGGTGGTTCTCTTAGAAAAACCATATTTCTGAGTATGATAGAAATAACTAAAATCTAACTCCATGTCCATAGCATGTTTAAGACTTCTCTATATCTTCAAGGTAAACCTAATATCCTGATCAAATACAATAGAATGTGGTACTCCAATATATATTACCACAAAAGTTATATATATAATCAAAATATTATTAATAGACAAATCATATATGGTTTAAATAAATTTTGATGACTTCATAAATCAATCAACTATAACCCAAACAACATTATGGCCGTTAGATTTTTTTGAGAGACTGGTATCAAGATTAATACTGATGTTTCTCCATTTACATTATGGTATTGGTGGGACATATACTTAGTTTACAAACCTTCTCATTCCATCACAATTATTATTAAACTCAGGAACATTTCTCACATTATTTTATAGTTATATATCCTCGTCAACCTATTTAATCCTCAAATAGATGTAATGTTGATAATTCATCTAGGTAATATGTTATATGTCCCCATTTATCATGACTTCAGGACACATATCCTATATATCCATAAATATTGGATTTTTTCAATCCTCATCATGGAAAAACATGCATTGTATTTCTGACTAAAAGCAACACCCACAGTGTTTTCCTTCCCAGGGTGGGAGTGTATTGAAAAGTCATAATATTAAATCAATTATTCCCATATACTTTCTCACAAATTCATCTATTTATGTGTTAATATATTCTTCAATATTTTAAAATTATTATAAATATTACATTTTCCCAATAAAGAGAATACCTTCATTTTTACAATACATAAATTAATTCTTTCGATTTCAAATCATTAGTAGGGTAATTTTTTTCCATAATTTTCAATAGGTGTGAGTCATAAGATATCCTAATATCATTAATCATGGGGGGAAATCTCAATCCCTTTTTTATGCATCATTATAAATCAAAAACCCTTCTATAATTCAAGGTAGTGTAAGAAAAGGTGTGATGACCAACCTTCTTTGTAACTGCATGAAATATTCCTCACATTAATCTATCTAAATAGACTTGGGTCCTTTATGAGTCCTCTTGGTTATTGGATATTATAACCTTGACAAATACCATATAAATATATAGTAATATCTATATAACCTAAGAAAAATATAGATATCTATTAACATGGTTGGTCTGGCCAATTACATAGTTACTCATGTGTTTCATGTATCCAGTGATATAACCTCATGTTAGATTACATAACCTAAAAAATTCACACTTACTAAATTTGGAATATATTTTATCTTTTATTAAGGTCTTTAGTAAAATATTTAAATCAAAAATCATGCTCTTCCTTTCTAATTGAATATATAAGAATAATTTCTACAAATACTATTGCAAATTGATCAAGGTAATCTCTATAGACAATATTAATTAAATCCATGATGATAGAGGGAGTATTGGTACATGAAAATGGAATGATCTAACTTCATAATGAACATGACTCATATAAAAATCTCACATGGGTATATAATCCCTATTGACCCATAGCTGATGATATCAATATTGAAGAAAAATATTGGAAAAATATTTATCGCCTCACAATTGATCAAATAGGTCATCATTATAGGGTATGGGTTACTTGTTCTTAATTTTGGACTTGTTAAGTTCATGATAAAAAATTCATATATGCATTGAACCATATTTTTCCTTAATATAATGGATGGGAGAACACCATGGTGAATTATATGTTGAATGAATCACTTATAAAGATTATCCTAGAGTTTCTTCTTTTATTACTACAATTTAATCAGGGTAGTTCTATATAGACTCTTTTATGTATGTTTATCCATAGATATGAGTTTTATTAAAAACCCCACATCAAGATTTGGGGGAAGACTATAAAACTCCTTAGTAAATACATCAACATATTTTTGAATAATGGGAAAATTTTCAATATTGAGTTTATCCCCAACCATTAGATATAAAAATAACTCATTCATATGTAGTAAAACCCATATGATGGAAATAATTTCCATTTGTTGTTCAGGTTCATCCTTACACAAATGGAAAATCTCCGGTTGATTCAGACTATCGAATGTGACTTCCCTTCCTCAAAAAATGATGGGGTATATATAATGAGATAGATAATACATGGCCAAAATAATATCAAATAAAAATAGAATAATAATAACAATACTAATAATTTTAGGGAGAATATTCCCAAAAAATTATATCAAATAGAAGCGATGGAATTTTGACGCGATCATCATAGCTCTAAGATTTTTCAATTCTAAAACAACATATATTCATTAATGAGGTTATCCATTAAACATAGAAAATTATTTAAATATAAAATATTTGTAAGAAAATGAATCCAATAAACCATTTTCAAATCCATGTAGAATGATAAGTATACCTTTCATCAAGTCATTATCATGGACCTCTTAACCATCTTTTATTGAATTATATTTCCATTTTTCCATTTACATTAGAGTTTATTTCGGATTATTATCATCATAATTCATTTGATTAAGGAATTTGATTTTAATAATTCCAAAAATCCTTGAATATAAAACATTAAAGTGTGTGTGGTGTATTTATTTGATATTTATCTCTATTTATTACATTGACTGGCCTCTGCACATCACTTCAAAATTATTTTTCTCAATGTCCAGGCCTCAGATACTTGGAACATCTTCCCATTACTTTTAGGATATTACTTGAGTGATCCTTACCATATTTTTAGAATTTAGGAGGTTTAAATGTTTTATTCTCTCCATGTAGAATACCATCGTAGATTTTATTAATCTCCATTTTCTTTTCATATCACCAGAATAATTAGAATGAGGTTTTCCAGCTTCCATTTCCACTTTGAGTTGATATCAACCAATCTCTTCATAGATTCAAATGTACCTTAATAATAATTCCTTTCTATGACATTGATTTAATCCAATAAACAATAAACTAGACTTACATTCTAGATGAATGATAAAACCAGAAGCATTCCATACGTGTCATGCAGTGTTTTCTTCATATATACTGATGGTTTCATCTTCCTTCTGCATTAAATCAAGAATGATCCTCTTAATTTATTATGTAGATTTCAGGTAAAATACTTATTTTGAAATAAACTCTACAACTCCTACCATTACAAGAATTGTATTTCTTCTTATTGCATTGTATTATAGAATAGAGACCACCATTGATTATCTTTAACTTCCAAGAGATGGAATTCTAAGACAACTTTCTCAAGAACTGATCATTAAATAATGAAAAATGTATTTCCAATTACATTGATCCATTTCTAAAAATTTAGTGGATCAAAATACCGATAGAATAAGGTTTCATGTCTTCATATAAAATAATTAATGGAATGTTTCTCCCTCATCAATGCATTGAGTAGATTAACATGGTTTGTGTTACTGGCCATAGATTGAGATAATTGAGTGGGAATAGTCATAATATATTTCATCCTAGATCTCAAGCCATTTTTTTCTCATGAGTATGATCATTTAATTACACATCACTTCATTCATCAGATGATTAATTTTTTCTTTCCATTGAATAAAACCAAGAACATAGTGTAAGAATTGATATTCAATAATTTGTGTGAAAGAACATATTATCAGGGAAAAAATTCCTAATATATTCTAAATCATGACACATTTTTTTAAATATATACCCCCTTAGGTCTAACATAGGCTATCCATGGTATTTATATATTCTAATAATTCTTAATTATTTATAAATAAAATGTGAATTAACCCAAAATTATCCTCTATGAGTGTCTATATAGGTCTAAAATTTGGCCTATTATGCATCGGGTCAAAGTTGAGTTAATACCCAACATGCCATCTTCAAGGTTATTACCCCGATGCATAACTATTCTAGAGCCTACATGAATATTCTAGTATCCATATAGGGTTATATTTTCTAGGAAAACAATATTCTTTTATTTACTATTACATAAGATGTTATCCTATACTTTGGATTTCCCAAAGGGTTCCTAGAAAATGTTTCTTATCCCAGTTTCAAAATATAACTAAAACTTTTTCTAATACAAATTTAGGTGACATGATCATAACATATATTTATATTACAAACTTTTAGATGAATATTCAAAACATAATAAAATTATACATGCCTCAAAACTGTAAAGGTTTAAATTATTTATATATTACATACAGAAACATATTATTTCATAAAGTATAATCAATGTCTCTTAAAATTTTCATATATCATAGTAATTTCCATAGACATATCCCACTTCAAACATTACTTCATAACCTATGGAAAATAGAAACATTAAAATGGGAGATCTTATCATATCAATAAGGGTAAAGATGGGATATATCAAAATATGATCAAAATTAATCTTAATGGTATAAGAAGTTAATAATGAAACAAAAAAATCAAACCCAATCAATTCATATATCATAAATCATGATTCATCCCATAAGTTTTTTTTTAACAAAAGAAAAACTCATAAGTGTGCGTAATCATGAATAAATAGATATGATCCCTGAGATAATATCATAAACATTTTAATTTGAATAATCATAATATTATAACATTGTGAACATGTATAAATAGTAACAGGATGACCCGTTGTGTTGGAGGTATGAAATCAGGTCCAAGCATATAATTAAGGGCAATAAACATGTTCAACACATAAATTTATGGACGTGAACCTAAGTACACACAACCTACTATAAAAAGGAAATTATTTTTACACACGACGTAGTTATCTCATGAGTTATCAGTATTTACCCAATGTATTGGGGGGGATGTAATGGACTTTCCCATCACATAATCATAATCCATTCATATTCATTCCACCAGATTATAAAATCATTTATCATTACATCAAAACTTAATCCATGGAAAAAAATGGGTTTCATCAATATTTTATCATCATAAACATAATATATATATATAATGAATAAAATGGGTAACATTGGATCATATCCCTAGTAAGGAATCAAATACATCAAAGTAATTTTATATAGTGAATATTCATTAAAATATCATTGAAATTTTTATTAATGAAAATAACTCATTAATTTATAATTAACTTATTTAAAATATAAAAATTTAAAAAACATTAAGAAAACAAATTTATTGGAAAATAAATACATAACCTTCTAAAAGATTACTCAAATAAAATATAATTTATTTTTGTGGTAAATTCTATTAATGCGTTGTATAATAAAAAAAATATTCATTTAATATTTTGAGTTAAAAAAACAAATGTACCTCATTTGGTAAATGATGAGAATATTTCTTTTAAAAATTATAAAAATACAAACATGGGTAAAAATGAATTTATAATATCATTTAGGAGTATGAAAATCATTATTGAAAACATTTTAAATAAAATATGGTCATGGAGGAATAATATTCATGACCAAAGAGAGAAATAAAGCCATTTTTCAATAAAACATTATTTTGGTCTCTTTGGTTATTAAATAGTGGAAAATAAAAGTAAAATGTGACATATATATAAAAATTGTGGATAATAAAATAAATAATATTTTATAGAGATATATCATATGATTTCATCACCTGAAATTTAAGGATAAAAAATCTCTGTAAAATTGATATTGTAATATTAAATCCTTATCTCAAGTATCTCTTGCATCTTATGAAATATAACATCCTATATAATAAATTTAATTTTTTTATAATTATATACCATAACCATAATAAGGTATTTAATACCATACATGGTTTACCTTTAACATCTTATTGTACACTCATTAATAATCTTTCATTATCATCAACATATTGGGTGTCAATCGCTTCATTTTTAAATTTATGTTTGGGTTTGGTAGTTATGTAAATTGAAATTTGATCGTGGTGTCTCATATAATTAGTGTTAATAATGATATAAATATCATTTATATTGCTTAAATATTTAATTACAACCATTAATATAAATCACTAAGTAAAAACTAATTACATCACTATGTGGAGACTATAGTCTTTACATACCCACGAGTGATGTTTCAATTTTTTGATGGATGGAACAAAACAAAGGTAAAAATAATTCAACTTTAAAACATAATTATTATATCTTAAATAAAATAAAAATACATTGAATCATCCACTATTACTAACCATGCAATATGGAGATATAAAATGAATAGTATCGGTATGTGGAGTTGGTTGTCCACATGTACGCACAAGAGATGATTTCATCTCACACTTAATAGAGAAGTGATAGTAAATGGTTGTTCCATCGTCATAATATAATATAAGTATATTTTTTATACTGTATTCATCATGTTTTTATGGAAAATACAATTTTATAAGATGAAAAGGAACAAATAAAATAGAAAGGGCCCAATTAAGATTTCGACCACTTCTTTGAGAGACTTCATTTGGATTACACCTTAATCCGTGAAACATTGGTCTCAAAAGAAGAACATATGCTCTCGGATAAATTTAAGGAATATAAAAATGTTTATTAGAAGCTATTTTACAATATATAAGGATTAAATTCTCTAAATAAGTTATTATAAGGGGTTCCCTTTTATAAGTGAGGGGAGGGAAACACATGGTATTATTTAAAATATTTCAATAATATAATGTTACTTTCATGTAAAATTAGATCTAATTGGACAATAATTAAAAGTAAGTATAATATAAGTTTTCAAAAACCATAAAAAGTAATATCTTTAAAAGTTTAGTTGGCACCCCTACCCTTTTCTCTTGGTTTAACCCCTAGTAAACTCATTTTAACCTTAACCGTGGTTACAAAGTTTTACAGTTTTTAAAATTAATTATGACCAAAAATTAAGTAAAACTAATAAAATTATATTAATTACGCTACTTATAAATATTAAATCTATTTTACAAGATTATATTTGTATAATTGATAGTATTTAATTTTAAATAATCATGTAAAATGTGAAGAAAATTAATTTAGAAAATGCATTTCTAAGCATAAAACTGCATATACATCAATCAATTTCCTTTTAAAATCCATAAAATGAATGTTAAAATATTTTATTAAATATATAATATATAATTTTTATTATAACCATTAATCAATATAGATTAAATTTATTTACAATGATAAAAAACATTGTGTGCATGAAAATATGTTTCTAGAACAAATATGTTTTTAAGCCCAAAAAATGCTTATAAAAAATAAACTATGGTGATGATTCCTTTATAATTAATTAGTTTATTTATAATTTAAATTTTATTATGTTACTTTAATATATTATGTTTCTTTAAAATTATTTTATTTTATGAAAATAAATGATAGATTTACAAAAAAATAGTATATTTCACTATTCGCTTAAAACCCAATATTTTAGAAACATCCTTAAAATTCACACTACAATAATATTAAATTTATAAATTAAATAATATTATATTAATTATAATAAATAAAATTTCTAAAAATGGTATAAATTAATGGTATTTTTTGGTTATAAAATGTAATGAAAACCATTTTTGAGGAAAACATATTTTTAAATCATAAAAAGACTTTAGTAAAAATTGAATATTTCTTTATTATGAATTAATTTTTAAATTTTCATTTTTTCAAACCTTAATACATACTTTTAATAATGTTTTAATTGATATTACTACATAAAATATTGATTACTACGTTATAAAAGATTAATATATCATGGTTTATTTACACTCAGGGTTCCGAATGAAGTAAGGTATCAAATACCCAAAGTATATTTCAAAGAAAATACATATGAAATATTTGGGTGTTAAAATGAACCCTATAATTATAAATGGAATGTAATGGGTATGATTAAATAGATTGTTTTTGGAAAATTTGACCCACAAAATATGCGACATGATTCAAATAAGGCCAAAGTTGATGCTAGGATGCATAACATGGAGCTTCAAGTTGGGAAGATGGATAGGGAAATGAAGGCAAGGGATAAGGAAAAATATCCTAAAACAAATAATGTAAACCCTATGGATAAAATGATGGATATTTCAACTATAATTGGTTTGAAAAATCATATCAAAGATATAAGTGATAGTAGAACATCCCAAGTTAAATTCTGACTGAAATTGAAATCCAAAATATAGAATCCTTTGAATATTGAAATATAGTTAGGAACACTGAAATAACATTAAAAGAAGATATTTAAACTCCATAAAAAGATTAAAAATACTTGAAAATTTATAAAAATACATTTAAAGAGAATATTGAGTAAAAATATGAGTAGTCTCCTTTTTTTAAGAATGATTCTCCACACATATCTTTTACTCAAAGAATTATGAAAAATAACTAAGAATGAAAAAATATCATGTTACTTTATTGTTTTAAGAATATTTACATAAATATTCTATTCCTTAATGAGTTGGTTAATTTTTTATCATATATGAAAATTTTGAAAACAAATTGTAAAATAAAAATAATTTAGCAAAATTCTCTACAAACATCATGATAGAGGAGTGAAGTGTAGTCCTCAATTTTGGAATAGACTACCTCCTAATATTAAGGATAAATGTAGATTTTTAATTACATGAACCATAAATAGAGTGGAAATACCACTTTTATTTGTGACCTTAGTGATAAAACTAACATTATCCCTTACTCATTATTTTTATAGTTAACATTTGGAGACCTACTTCCCACCACAATGATCTTGTAGTTGGCTAATCGCTCAAGCACACACCCCATAGAGAGTGAAGGTCTTTCTTTTTATATCATCAAAACTATGTTTATAATTTAATTTGTTGAATTTATACATGGAATGTTTTAAATAATAGCATATCATCGTAGGAGGGCCATTCCTAGCCACCAATGATGGTTTAATATATGTTTCTAAGGTAAAATTTATATTTAATTTTGTGGATAAAAAATAAAAAATTTAGTGTTTTTAAAAATTATAAAGAATCATTATAATATAAACTCTACTGAATTTATAAATTTTTTAACTATGGTGAATGTTTTATTAAGGAATAGGAGGAATTTTTAATAATAATTAATGAGATTAATAGTAAAATCACACCCGTTGAAGAATATATGGGATTTTTTTTAGTAAAGAGGTAGATAAATTTTATAGGTATGAGAGTGAATTTCTTGAAAAAAATGAATATTTTTCTAAAAAAATATTATAAAACTAGATCTGGAAATTTCTTATGAGGTATTTTCCAATATGGAAAATAGTTAAGAAGAGTCTTTCTTTAGTTCCTACATATATTTTATGAAATTTATTGCCCACATTGGCCCACCTTGCCCTAATATTCTACAATTTATCCAATAATAACAACATCTAGAAATTAAAACACTTCCTTTTCACCTAAAAAAATAATTTCTAGGTCATAAATCTAGAAGTATAGTTTCTATATCTAATAACTTTGGGAAATAGAAGAGAAAAGGATCTTGGATGTGTTAAAATGGTAAAAAAACCTCCATATATTTCTCTATTGTTGATATTAATGTAATTATCCATTTATATGGAATAAATATTTTTTAAATCAATCCTAATATGAATTTAAGAGTCAAGGGGAATAGGTTTCTAAATCCCAATTTAATATGGATTATAGGGTAGATGTTATCAAAAGGGTTGATGTTGGGATTATCTATTCTACTTCAAATAGACGTTAGGTAATCCCTATTTATATTGTTCTTAAAAATGGAGGTTTCATTTTTATCATAAATGAAAAATATGAGAAAATTGTAGTTAAAAGGTTAAATTTGTGAAGAGATTATATAGACTACATAAAACTCTATTAAGGCATAAGGAAGGTCTACTTTTCATTTTCATTCTTGGAAAAATAAATTGGGATGCTAATTTGGAATGATTTTTTCAATTTTTTAATGGTTATTCTGGTGAAAACCATATCAATATGGACCTATAGTGTTCAAATAAAACAACATTAACATGCCCATTTGGAATATTTTCTTACATGAAAAGTCCATTTAGATTATATGGTTCACTGAATACCTTTAAAATATATATAATAGATATCTTTTAAAACATTATTGAGGAGATTGTTTTCATATTAATGTTTGACTTTTAAAATATTGAAAACAAATTTAAGAACTATCATGAAAAAATATAACATTTTCACAATTGGGAATAATTTTAATTAACAGTATCCTAGGAAACATAATGTGGTATTATGATCATAAGGAGGGTATAGAAGTAAATAATGATAAAATTGAAGTTATTCGAGAGCTACCTCCTCCTAAAAGGGTTTAGGATGCTAAAAGATTTGGGTAGAATGCTAGTATTTATTGGAGGTTCATAAATTATTTTTCTAGGATCATATGGACCTCTTTAAAAATATTATTTAAATATGACCCATTTTTATTGGATTAAAATTGTGTATATTAATAATATCTTCTTAGTTAAAAACTCAATTCTTCGCTCATCATCATTTCCCTTGATTTGAATTTAGCCTCTTAATTATTATGATATTTTAGGGACCTTTATCCAGGTGTTATTTTGGAGATTGGAATGAAAAGAGACATGATAAGGTATACTATTCTATTTGTATCCTAGATGTGGCCCAAAAAAATTACACAGTATTTAAGAATGATTTGTTAGAAGTTTTTTTATTTGTATAAATTTAGAAAAAAACATGTTTGGGTTTGAGGTTATTTTATTCACATATCATTCAACCATTAAATATCTATTGTCCAAAATGAGAAAAATCAAGGCTCAATATATCGGTCCATATTTTATAGGAGTCTAAAAGTTTCATTAGGGATATGAAATGTGTTGAATGTTTGGTTTCGAACCATTACTCAAGCCCTTCCAAAACTTCAAATTATTACCCTAGAGAGATAAATTCCTTATTCCCATATGATAAAATTCTTGTAGTTTTAGTTAATAAAACTTGTTGGTCAACATATTTTTTTAATTTCATTGTTTTAGAAGTTATTAGAAGGTATCTTATAGAAAAATAAAATAATGAATCTAATTTAGAACCATAATTAATACTTTTTATATGCTCTATTTTTATTTAGGAGGTGTACTAATGTAGTTCTTAAGTGGTGTCTTCCTAAGGAGTAGATATTGACCATCCGTAAGGCCTGTCACTCTTCAACATAATGAGGAAACTTGGGGGTGATATAACATATCAAAAAGTGAATGAATATAGATTTTACTAGCCTAAAAATTTCAAGGATTCTAAATGTTTAGTAGTGAGATGAGATAAATTTGATTTAATAGAAAATGTGGGTAGAAAAAATGATCTTCCTCAAATGGGAATTCAGGATTTTGAGCTTTTTTAGTAGGGATAGGATTTTATAAGACTATTAACATCTTCTAATGGGAATGAGTATACCTTAATGGTTTTTTATTATATTTCCAAATAAATGTAGGTTAGGGATATTCCTAATAATCAATGTAATTATGTATTGAAATTCATTAAAAAGAACAACTTTTCTTTATTTTGGACACTCGATTTCTTATATATAAAAAATGTTATGCACTTAAAAAACATCATTTTCAAATATTTATAACAAATATATGGGTTTGTACCCAAAATTATATTTTCATACCGTCCCCATCCTAGTTGCTAAAATTCAGTTTCAAATATGGAGATTAAATAGATCATATAGAAAAATATGAGTGGAGAGTTTATGTAAGTCTCATTAAAATTAGATGAGGCCTTATGTTGATATCGCATTACCATTAAAACTTCTATCAGAATGTATCCTTACATGTGTATTTTTGTGAAATCAATCCACTTACCTTTCATTCAAAAATAACCTATGATATGTTATTTCTAAAGATGAGTGAAGATGATGAGATAAGAATACAAAACTATAAAATTGATATAATTTATAAATAAATAAAAACAATCATTAACTAATTCAATAATTCATAATAGAAACTATATGGTTGGTTATATGATTTTTATATTTAATTATAAATCAAATATATTCCTTGGAATTCCAAAATATATGTGGTATACGCATTTCACTATCCTAGGAGAGATATTCAATGGGGTAGTGTTGGTATTAGTAAAAGATAATATACCTCTATTACATAATAGGAAAAATTTTAAGCCTTACCAATATGGGTAGTAATTGGGATTGGATTCTATATTTGTGCATGAAAACTATACCATTATTGATTTTAACTGAGAACAATGAACTCAGTGCTTCATGGGAATCAAACCATGGAGAACTTCTGGTGATCTCTTTTTTTTTAATAATAATAAATTTAATTCTAATATACATTTTTAAGGATCCATTTCTCCCTAATTATTTAAATGTAATACCTACTATGATACTCTATGTAATATAATTTTTATTGTTTTCAAAGACCAAAATGTGATGAGTTTTTACATAACATAAATCAAATCTCTTTCAAATTCAAAATTAAGTTTTTTACTATTTTAATCCTAATATATTTTAATATAATGTATGTAAATGTCATTTTATAAGAGCTAAAATCAGACTGACTAGAAAATATTTACTTAAAGTAAAAGAATATATTTATTTGGTAGCACTTAAAAGAGAATCTCCTCCTTTATCAGGGTAGTTTGTTCTTTAAATTTTTCTCATTTTTATTGTTAAATATTATGTCATTAATTTTATTTATTTGAATTTTTTCATTACTATATTATTTTATTTTAATCCCACAATTTCATGAAACCCGCTATGGGTGGGATGGATTCTCCATCTTTTATAATAGTATTAATGATGATTTTTTTTTGAAAATGATGTTATTTTTTGAATCACTAACTAGATACAATTTTTATAAGAAATTTTATAAACTCGAATATTTGTCTATATAGAGAAATAATGAACATATTTATATCTATTTTAAGGAACTGTTTTGGAATTATTGAAACAAGTATATTTGAACATCATTTTTACCCTTGGTCAATTTCTGAACTTCCCGTAAAACTATTTTGAACAAAAATATTTTAACTTGTTTCTCTATATTTGAAGTTTGATATTGGATACAATGTTAGGTTTTAAGTGGGGGGAGTGGTCACCAAATGAAATAAGTTTTTCTTCGTTGAGAACATATAAATATACCCTTAAATGATTCAATTTTTTTCATTTCATAAGTATTCATTCCTGGGTGTTATAAGTTTTTCTTTATTTAGAGTAACATTTTACTTCATTGGGTAACTAATATTTTCTATTTCAATATTGATTCAAACTAGTAAAATATTTAAATTTATCTCTTAAAAATTCTATATTATTAAGAAATATTAGAATTTATATTTTAGATATTAATTAATTTATAACTTTTTTATTTCAATTAAAAAAATTTATTGGAATAAAAATTGGATATGAAATTAAATACTTATCCTAGTTGAGTATTTTTTTGAATAATCTAAAAATATTATATAATTTAATTATGAATCCAATTAATCAATAAAAATTCTCAAACATTTATTTTTTACTAACTATTTTGTGTAAATAAAATCTAAGACTAATCACTATAGATAATAAGATAGTCTAGAAGAAAATATGAATGCAATGTGATGTTTGACTAATTATTTTAATAACTTTTATAATCAATAAAATTTGTAAGACTAATAAAAACTTTTTCTCAAAACACTTTAGTTTGTGTTGAGAAATCATCTTTACTTACTTGAGAGAGTCTATTGTGGGAAGTATTTTTTTAAATCACTTTATGGTTGGATATAAAATTTTTTCACATTTATTATTAATTTTCTCCACCAAAGATAAAAAAATTAATTTCTAAAATAAAATAAATGGGGTCTGTGTTAGGTAAATTTATGTGTATTTTAAATCATACTTTTCAATATATTTATTATATAATGTTTATTTTTTAATGATATAAAGTGACTTAATTGATAAATAATATAATTTTGATCATTCTCGATTGAGATTTACATTCACAAAATCATTTTTAAAAATTAACTTTATTTAGTGATAAATTGGTCAAAATTTCAATACAATAGTTTCTGAAAATTTTATTTAATATTTTTTATATGATCTTCTAAAATATCAATTGTAAAAATATTTGAAGGGTTTATTTCAATGTTTGGATATGGAATTTTCTTCTCAAATTATCCATGAATCTATTTTTAATAGTATTTTTTGGAACATGTTTCTGATTCATTTTTTAAAATTTCATATTCCATGATTAACATACTATGAAATATTCTATAGACTTAGTTTCTAAAAAATTTTGATTGAAATTTATTTTTAAAAGGAACATTATTTTTTTATGTATTGGATTTTAGATATCCATAGATCCATGTTTTTATGTTAAATTTTCTTGATGGAATACATTTTAATCTTGTTTTTTTAAGTACAAAAATTCATTAATTATTATTATTTTTTGTTCCTTTTTTATTTTTGAAATCATTTTATTAAATTTATATGAATATACTAGGTTATATTTTTATTTTATTATTCCATTTATAATATTTCATCAATTCCTCCATATAAATTTTCTCATAAATAACCTTTGATTTCTGAAAGGTCCCAGAGTCCCCGTAAAACATTTAGAAGTAGTCTGACATGGATAATTTTAAAATATCATAATACCTTTTCAAAAGTTATGTATAAAAATATTTTCAACCACACACCTACTTGTAGATATGTTTTTTGTATAATATTTCATTACTATGAAAAAACTATTTTGAATAGAGATATTATTTTCCTTGTTTATATGATTTGTCATGTTAATGATTTTCTCCCCTCATATGATAATATACAATCTTGTATGAATTTTTAATTTATAATCCCGAGGCTCCGTTAAAGACAAACAAAATGAATATGTTGAGATATTTTGAAGTATATAAACCCATATCCATTGATTGATGACAATTCAAGGATGGCGGTTCATTTGAATATACGAAAACTAGAGCTTAGAATAGATCAAAGATGAGATATTCATAGTGAAATACCTAAACATAGGAATTCATATCTATTTCTTCATAAATAAGAAAAATAGGAATAGAAAATATAGTCATTGATGATGACCTATGATATTTTCTCATATTCAATCAATTATGGATGACTAATTTAAGATAAAGGATATCTGATGAACTCAAGTTGATGAAACATATATTCAAATAAATAAAATAGCCTATAGTCACCAGTTAATAATGATCTAAGGATAATATAATAGGGTGGCACTAAATGTATAACATTCTAATTATATATAAAATTAATATGATGTTTTAATATTAAGGTGAAATTGATTAAAGATGGTATCAAGTTACTAATTTGGATGAATGATCCATGGGAAAAGTGAAGCTAGGTTGGATTGAAAAAGATTTTATGAAAAAATTAGTCGATCAAATTAAACTATATAAATTGACTCAATAAAGAGTAAGAACCAATGATGATCATTACAGGGAATATAAATCCAAATGATCTTGTTTTTAATCTCAAGATACAAACATTATAATATAGTTTAGGATGGTATAAGTCACACTATGGTATAGATGACGAATCTGGTCAAACCTACCACACGTCAGGGAGGTTAGTATATATTATTTGAAACTCACTTTAGGGAGGATGAATTCAACAAGGATGAAGATAAAGACATGTTTGTCACTAAAAAAATTTTATTTGTAGGTTCATAATTGAAGATAATGGGGCCTTTAATCATCTGATTATAATGACCATGAGGATGAATTATAGTTCACTATATTTGATCGATTTTATGCTCAAGTGAGTACTTTTTTCAATGAAAAGTTCATTGGATATGTTTTGTGTCACATGTCGGACCAACTCACTCTATGTACAGTAACCAAACTAGTTCATTATTAGAACTCAAGCATACCTCTCCATACACGAGAGGCTTCTGATTAGCAGTGAAGACCTACGGTGTTTATTTTGGGAGACTATAACCTCATATTAGATTAATAAAACAATGTAAATAACCAAACATATTCCATATAAAATAAAAAGAGTGCATCAGATATACATATAAAAAATCATTAATAAATGAAATGCAATAAAGTCATGGACAACCAACCTATTGATCACTTTATATTTCAATCTATTCCAACTAACTATGTATTTCCCAAGTTACACCATTAAAGGACCTTAGAGATCTTGGTCCATATCAACCTACTATTCTCAAGACCCCGATTTGGGTCTCATATCATGTATCATGCTCAAGATACAACTAGATTCCTTTACTTGAGGAGACACCTCACCATCAAAGATCTCATTCGACAAAAATCCTTTTTTAAGATACCCTAATTCACTCCAAGGGTTCAACTATCATGATCAATATGGAAAAAATAATGACAATTCACTCCTCTTTTGTCTAACTCCGAATCTAAGGCATAAAGAACTAAAAACCCACTAATGGGTAATATGGGAAAAGTACACCATGTGTAACCTAAGTACAGGATGTGTACTCCAAAACCTCCACCCTGGCAATGTACTTCCACATGGATGGGGTATACCTGGGGTCTGATCGTGTACTACTACATTACCAGGGAATATATAAGGTTTAGCTGTGTAATTCCACATGGCTATGAAACACCTTGGTTCTAGCTATTCTATATTACATCGACATATACCCCTTACATGGGGTTCATTCCCAAGTACCCTACCACTTATCCATGTATGACTATATGTAATGTACTTTGAGTACATGATGTGTAGTCCCAAAACTCCTTCTTCCTGCATACTCTGCCACATGGACCATATCCACTACATGAAATTAACTCCATGTATATGATTTGTACTTTAAAAACCTCATATTCCCTAAATAGTAAGATCACAAGGCATGTGTTCGTGGAACCACACACCATGTGTGTAGAGACCCAAAGCATGACGTAAATGGACATTACATTAATTTTTCAGAATACTTAAATACAAAACAAAAACCAACACGCATGGACTATAATAGTTTAGTGTCTTTGGAAACTCGGAACATAATCTTCTAATCATGGTGAACGATCTTCAACATCTCCCATAAAGATATTCCCCTTTTGTTTTCTTACCTAAAACCTTTCTTTATATCCTGGGGAAAAGAAAACATATATAGGGTGAGGTCAAATTCTCAGTAAGGGTAAGCATGGAGAAAATAAAACAAACCATATTCATTTGAACTTAAAAACATGAACATATTGTTTAAACATCAAAATATTGAGAAATGACATAAAACATGGGAGTAAATAATGCATAGATCATAATGGAACATCAATAAACATAAAATATCATGGGAATAAATCATGTAATTGTGGAAAAACATTATGCACATGATATGATTTCTATAGTAGCCAAGGCATTGCTGCCAAGACCATCTTAGTGGACAAAGTCCCTTTCTGAATCGAGTTCACTCCTCGTTCCAGTCCTGTAACACTGAACCGGATTAACATACCATTACATCCATGTCTATCTCATGAGATATAAATATTTACCCAATTAATTGGAGGGAGATATATGTCCCACCCATCTCATAATGAAATCATTCTTACTTGTGCCACAACATAAAAATAAATCATTCATCATAACCCAAAGAATAAAATGGGTTTTATGAACATCAACCCATCATAACATAATCCATATAAAATAAATGGATATTATTTCATCATATGAGAATTGAAACCATGTAAATAATAGAGACATTATACTTGAAACATACACATATGAAATAATATCATTTTAGATGGAAAATGATTTTGATAAAACACTTGAAATAAATTTTTGATGAAAATATCCATTCTTATTCAAAATCATTTTCTTTTCACAAAATGCCATGAAATTTTAAAAGAAGTGGTTTTTGTTGAAAATATTCATGAAATATTATAGGGTTAACTTCATGAAAATAATGTGTTCTGAAACTGTAAAAATCCGTTCATTCCATATAAGATAAAAAACATTCTCCTCGTAATTTTTCCGAAAAGTCAAAAAGTTCCTCGTATGGTAAACAAAAGAAATATTCCTTTCATAACATGTGGTTAAAGAAAAAAAATGGGTAAAACTGACATTAGACATACATACAAACACTTTTAGAAAACATGGACATGGATGATAACAATAACCCCGGTAAATACTTACAAATAAACAATCTCGGAAAATAATGAGATTGGAAAGGTTATCCCTTACCTTATGTCTGATATGCTTCGTATTTATCAAAACCTCCTTTATAATGATTTAAATAATGTCATTGACTTATTACATAATCATATTCATTGTTATGATTTCAAATATAGCTTACTTATGACATTATATTACCCGTTCTTTTGTAAATTCGATGTAAAAGCAACGATTTGGGTAAAATCATTTCATTTATTGTACGTGTTTCGACTTGTTGTTATTGATATTATTACATATATCATGATTTAATTAATTCCAGAATGTAAAACATGATTTATATATAATATATATTCATCATATACATATATATATGATAGATAGATAAATGGAATGAAATACACCGTTCATAGAGACGTTAGGCCGTACGTACGCATGAACGTTGTTTTCGTTTCCTTAATGAATGGAATTAAGTAGATGACATACATATATATATACCTAAATCCAGTATCATTATTATGTCATATATTTCATTATTATTCATTATATATACTTTATAATCATTCATGATTGGTTAATATGGAGAATGAATCTCATCGCGTCGTGGAGACGGTAGTCCGTACGTATGCACGAGTGATGAAATCATTCTGATGATCGTGGAATTGTATTGAAGTGTGTATATAATATTTCAGAATCAACATCACTTTAAAATAATCATATATAGTTATTTATTTACACCATTATACCCATCCAAGTTAGGTGGTGGTCGAAAAAAGATTACACCACGGCGTGGAGACGGTATTCCGTACGTAAGCACGCGCGGTGATTTCGTTTTCCATAGAATGGATAGAAGGTGAACTATTTTTGTTTCATATTTATAATAACATATAAGTATATAAGTAATACTGATGTTATTACTTTATAATGAGACAAATAAGGAAGAATAATTAGAAGAAGAAAGAAACTTGAGAGAATCGGAAGAAGAGATTACCTCTTCTTCGACGCACCTCCTTTAAGCTTCCTCTTATGGAAGTAGAGTTGGTCTTTTGAGAAAAACAGAGCCTCCAGAATGTTTCTAGGGAAGTGTAGAAGAAAAATGGTCATGGGTTGGCCGAGCATCAAGGCTCAAAAGGGTGTGAAGAGAAGAGGTAAGGGGTGCCCTTTTTATAAGGGAGGAGAGGGGCACCTTTGGAAAAACTTAAAATATTATTTTATTAATAAGTCATATTCGGTTTTTAATAGCTCCAAATTGATTTATTTCGAAGATAAGGTGGGTATTGGTAGAAATACTCTCAAAAAATAGGTTTTATACATGTTTAGGTTACTATTTTATCCTTATCATTTAGATTTAACTCTAAGTTAAATAATTTAACATTTACCGTGTCTTTTTGTTTTATTACACTATATGGTTAATAAACATACAATAACAAAAAAAACGAACCCTAAGTGGTTCATTATTAATATATATATCCTTATCTAAGTAATTTGGCAGAACCTTAGATTTTTTGGAATAAAATAACAATTAATAATATAATATTTTAAAAAAAACTATTTTATATCAATTTTGACACTATTTGGTATTTGATTTTTGTGAAACTTATAACAACATGGTTAGTTATAAAAAAGTAAATTAAATCAATACTAACATGTCATCTTAACCTATAAAATTATTTTAATGCATGAAAAGTCTAAAATTGAATTTATTTGGGTATTTATAAAATCAAATATGTCAATATTTCATTAATAAGGTAATTATTGCATCATTATTGTGTCATAAATAAATTAAATTATTTAATGTATAAAAATTATAAATACAATACCATTATGTAGGAAAAATTTATATATTTCTAATTAATATTAATAGTCAAATTTATCTTATGTATAACCCTATATTAAAAATGTTTTAGTTATTAAACGTTGATTTTAACTATTTTAACTCTTCTTTAAATAAAATAATATTAAATGTCCTAATCTAATCCAAGTGTACCTAAATGGTCATATTTTATTCATAAGGATGTTTCTGGTCGAATTATACTTATTCAATATAATTAGGACATGTTTTAGGGTAATAATATTTTCATTTTTAACCTTAATTTCCCTATTTACTTTTAATCGTGGTAAATAAAATGAAAAAGTTACTATTCACCAAAAATTATTTTTATCTTATTGAACTACATTTTACTCCTTGATATTAAATGTGTCTCTCGGATTTTCAAAATTTCACCCACAAAAGCGGTAGAATTATGATTTATGTAAACTTTCAAATTCTCTTAGGAGGTGGGTAAAAGATGGTTAAAAGTTTAATAAAATTTTAATATATCTAAAATTATTATAAAATGACTCAAATTAATTATATTGAACTTATATAGGTATTATGTATCAATTTTAACCTAAAATTAATTTAAATAAAATAATTAATTATTTAAATAAAAAGTCGGTTTTTAAATAGTAACCCAGTGTTTTCATTATTCATCAAAAATTGAATGTTTTCAGAAAAATACCAAAAATTCACGCTAGGCTAATTTCGATATTCCGAGTCCAAAAATGAAGTCCATTTTGGAAGATAAATTTAAAAAATTTAAAAAGTGGGAATTACTATTCATAATGGCTAGTTTATAATAATATTATAATAATATCTCATTTAGTGAAACTTCGTATTGCATATAACACACACTATGGTGGAAGGTCGTGGTTGTGTTTAATGAAAGCCAAGTCAGGGTTTCCTGTAGTGCAAGATTCATTTGTTGTTTCATATAATATAATCCAACCATATTTCACTTATACATTGAATATATATATATACACTCAATGTTGCGTAAAATAACTTCTATCAAACGAACGTGAAATTGTGTGTAACACGATCCAAGATTAGTGTTTTGTATTCTTCAAGCTAATACTGTGTTGCATATAGAACAAGCTAATTTTGGTGTCGCGTAAAACACAAGACATAAATGAAATTAAAAATAATAATTCTCATTAAATCTCTGGTCTTTACATTCTACCCCCCTTAAAATTAATTTCTCCCTCGAAATTTGTCGAGTTTATTATTTGTTTACAAATTGAAAGTTTCTTTAATAGAAACCCACATCGTAAAAAGGAATACAAAAACTTGACTTTAAAAACTAATGTATGAAACATAAAGGTTACCCAAATTAACTAATCATTGGATTTACACAAAGTAGAACATGGGTGAAAATATGGATATGGAAGAGGAATCTAACCGTCAAGTTCTGATGGAGAGTGGTAGAGAACATGGCTATGAAAAATCCAACAATCACAAACCCATAAATTTCTGATGATCTAAGGTACCATCTGATTCATCTGATATAAGGTAAGTAGGACAACATTTTAGTTTTCAATATCATTTCCCTAAAGTTGAAGAATTTTAATTAGAAGCAATACTTACTTTATTTAGGTATAATATCACCCTTGTTCATGCCTTGAACAATTTCAACTACATCTCTTAATGAAATGAAGTTAAATTTCTCATTCGTGAAGTGTTAGCAGACCGTGTGATAGAATGATGGGTCATTCCATATGTCTCAAACAAAAGGTTTGAAAAAATTATCAAATATACATAAGTCCATCTATGGTGAGATTAATCGTATATGAATAAAAAAAATGGACTTATACTTCATCTATCATATCGCTTAATAAAACTAGTTTTTACTAACCAGGGACTTCCTGTAGGCCAATGGTAGGCGATAAAGGCCTTTCGCACTTCGGTTGTGGGTTCGATTCCTGCAACCTTGTCCGACGCGATGGGTTGTCACTCGTCCTATGAGTTTTCCTTTTTTAAACTATACTATTATAACATAACAAAATTTCTAGCCTTAAAAAATACTATCTGATATCTAACTTAATATATTCTTATCTTTAGGATTATCCAAAATACTTCTATCCAATATCACAGTATAAATATAACGATTACTTGAAATTTCATCTACCGAGCATGTGAATACCATCATTTATCATATGATATATCTTGTTGGTCACATTCCAAACATTTGAATACCCTAATCATGTATTCTCTTGAAACATGAATTACCGTGGAACCTTAGTGAAAACATGAGTTCTGTCAAAAGTTAACTCTTTCATCAGACCAAAATCCCAAATATTTTATATACTCAAACCATGATATCAGTTAGTCGTTATATCAATCATGAGTTAATGAATACTATCAAACATCTCATTATCTCCTTATCCCTTAATTATGCGAATATCATCTACTTTCAAAAAATATATGAATTAATATTTCATGGTTACCCGTACCATTCAACATATACATTCAAATACATCCGGAAAAACAATAGTGTAACAATCCTTAGAGGTGTATTTATTCCATAATACCATTAAATTACCTATATAACATAACTCTTGATAAACATACAATCATTCCACTACCTTCTTAAACCACTGACTGAGCTTCGTCATTTCTTTCATCTCATATATCATTTGTAGTCTCTTCATCATCATCAACATAAATACTACCCATATGACCATGTTGATTCTATTCATGAGATTTTCCCTTAGGGCATTGGTTTTCATAATGCACATACATTCCACATTTAATACATTTAACCATTTTTTATGTCTTAGAAATACCGTTATCCTTGTCCATGGTGGTAACTGAACATTTTTCTTTGCACTTACTGGCTTTGTGTCCTTATTTTCCACACACAAAGCATCTTCCAATTACTTTGAAACAATCTCCCTGATTCCTCTTCCCACATGATTTGCATGAGGGAAATTGAACTTTCTTTCCTCTAGTATCATCAATAAACTCAATCTTTCTCTTATTATCTGAGTTGGGAATCTTGCCAAAGTTGAGATTGTTGATCATATTATGAGATTGCAGATTAGGCATAATAACGATGTTTGGACTTCCAAATCCCATTTCATTTGGTTGCTCATGAAGAATATCATTCCATTTTCCATTATATCCTCTATTATCGTGAATCTTTATGTTTCCTGCCATTTTCTAAAACCCAAAAAAGAATAGTGTGAGAGGCAAAAATCATGCTAGGGAAAACAACATAATAAAGGTGGATTACCTTCAATATCTAACATCTTAGGTTTAATAATGTTATTGTTACCGTAATTCTAGGTCTATAACCTATATTTATACTTAGCCTTAGGGACATCCCTATACATACCTTATAAATATCTCTAGGGATCTCACTAAAGTTTTCAAATCCTAGTTTTCAAAGGTCAACTAAACCTTACCTCTGATACCAACTGTAGAGTCCCAAAGCTTGATGTACATGTACATTACATTACATTTGTGAAATACTTAAATACATAACAAAAACCAACATGAAAGGACCGTAATAGTTTAGTTTCTTTGTAAAATTGTAACATAATCATCTAATCATGGTGAAATATCTTCAACATCTCCCATAAATATCTTCCCCTTTTGTTTTCTAACTTAAAACCTTTCATTATATCCTGGGGAAAATAAAACATATAATGGGTGAGATTAAATGCTCAGTAAGGGTAAGCGTGGAGAAAATAAAACAAACCATATACATTTGAACTTAAAAACATGAACATAATGTTCAAACATCAAAATCTTGAGCAATGACATAAAACATGGCAGTACGTAAGGCATAGATCATAATGGAACATCAATCATCATAAAATATCATGCGAATAAATCATGTAACTATGGAAAAACATTAAGCACATGATATGATTTCCATAGTAGCCAAGGCATTGCTTCCAAGACCATCTTAGTGGACAAAGTCCCTTTTTGAATCAAGATCACTCCCTGTTCCAGTCCTGTAACACTAAACCGGATTAACTTACCGTTCTATGCATGTCTTTCTCATGAGTTAAAAATCTTTACCGAATGCATTGAAGGGAGATATAGGTCCCACCCATCTCATAATGAAATCATTATTACTTGTGCCACAACATAAACATAAATCATTTATCATAACCCAAAGAATAAAATGGGTTTTATAAATATCATCCCATCATAACAAAATCCATATAAAATAAATGGATATAATTTCATCATAAAATAAGTGAAACCATGTAAATCATAGATACATTATACTTGAAACATACACATATGAAATAATGTCATCTTAGATGGAAAATGGTTTTGATAGAACACTTCAAAAAAATTCTTGAGGAAAATATCATTTCTTATTCAAAATCATTTTATTTTCACAAAATGCCATGCAATTTTAAAAGAAGATGATTTTGATGAAAATAGTCATGAAATCTTATAGAGTAAGCTTCATGAAAATAAGGTTTTATGAAACTGTAAAAATCCTTTCATGCCGTATAAGTTAAAAAACATTCTCCTCGTACTTTCTTCAGAAAAGTGAAAAAGTTCCTTATATGGTAAAAAAGAAATATTCCTTTCATAACATGTGGTAAAAGTTAAAAATGGATAAAAAGGACATCAAACATACATAAAAACACTTTTAGAAAACATGGACATGGATGATAACATTAACCCCAGTAAATACTTACAAATAAACAATCTCGGATAAGAACAAGATTGGAAAGGTTATCCCTTACCTTATGTCTGATATGCTTCATATGTATCTAAACCTTCTGTATAATGATTTAAATTATGTCATTGACTTATTAAAGAATCATATTCATTGTTTTGATATCATATATAGTTTACTTATGACATTATATTACCCGTTCTTTTGTAAATTCGATTTAAAAGCAACGATTTAGGTAAAATTGTTTCATTTATTATACGTGTTTCGACTTTTCGTTCTTGATATTATTACTTAGATCCTAATTTACTTAATTCCAGAATGTAAAACATGATTAATATATAATATATATTCATCATATATATATATATATATGATAGATGTAACGCCCCAAGATTTTATTCTTTTTAATTTATTTGATGTCATGTGTTTTATGCTACACCATGATTATCTTGTGCTATACGCAACACCGTATTAGCTTGTAGTATACGAATCAAAATTCTTGGATCGTGTTATGCACAATTTCGAGTTCGTTTGATAATAGTCATTCTACACAACATTGAGGGTATATATATATAGGTTCATTGTATAAATGAAATATGGTTGGATTTTTTTATACACAGCAACAAAGGAGTCTTGCACAACACGCAACCCTAACTTGGATTTCATTATACGCAATCGCGACCTTCCTCGGTAGCGTGTGTAGTACGCAATATCGGGTTTCACTAAACAACGATATATGGTTATAATATTATTATAAACTAGCCTTTATTAATAGTTTTAACAACATTTTGAATTTTATATCATTATTATTCAACTTACACATTTTCTAGAACATGGTATAAGAATAAAATAAATTTTTCAGGTAAAATAAGTATTTTAAAAAAAATGCAGTTTTTCCACCTTTTGATGGCGCGCCCACATTAAATCTAGTTTTTGGCATGTTTTTAAATTAAATTTCACAAAATAAAATTATTCATTGGAATCAATCTATAAAATTTTACCTTGGATAAAATTTTCATATTATTCTGATAACTTTCATATTTTAATGAATAGTAAAAACACGCTATATTTTAATTAAAAACAACTTTTTTCATCGTAATAACTTATGTGGTTAAATTATAATATTGAATTGTTTTAAAGTATAAATTTAATATATTTTTACCATTTAATATAATGAACGTCATTAGCATTGATTTTACATTTAATTCGTAGGTTAAATCAATTCAATCTTTTGCAATGTTTTAAATAAAAACCTGTTTTCATTCGACAATGGGATTAATTTTAATTTAATTTCTGCAACTTTTGTGTATTGAATTTGAAAAAATGGATTCTATATTTGGAATCAGTGGGTCCAAATTATGTTAATAGGATGCGTTTTATTTTTGGGAATTATGAATAGTAACTGGTAAATTTTATTTACCATAGTTAAAGGTAAATCGTGTAATTAAGGGTGAATATAATATTATAAAATTACCCTAACACATGAAAAAATTCTATTGGATGACTAAAGGTCGAACCATATCACCTAAGGGTCATATTAGATTCATTTTATGGAGTTTTGACCATGATAATAATTTAATTATTTTTAAAACCAAAGAAACTGACAACATGTCACTCTCTTAAATCTTATAAGTATAATAATTTTAATTTAGTGATAAACATCATAAAACATCGAACATGAATAGTATCCAGAAATTTAATAAAATTATCTACATCATGATAATTTATTTAGTTCTTTTAGGGCTTAAATATTTATCATTAATGGTGATATATTAATGATGCATAAATTATTTATTAAGTGAAAAATTAGTAATATAGTTTTTATTGAAATAATAATACCCATTAAAAGTCCCACAAACCTGACCAAAACATATTGTTAGTGTATATCTATACCATTATCATCTAATGAACTAATATATAACTGTTTGGAGTCTTATAAAATTTATTATGACACTTATATTATTTTATTTTAAATGATTCCAAAGTTGTCACCTTCATAATTTAATAAATATAACAATTTAAATATTGTGATTTTAAGATGATAAATTCGATTAAAAGTATTAGTGTGAAAGGTAATAGATTTATATTCAATATTGGATTTTATTTTTAATTTTTATGCAACAAATAAGTATATTAAATAATTATACAAAAATTTTGTTGTAATTATTTTATTAGGAGATAAACCAAATAAATGGTTTTAAAAATAATAAAATAAATATTATATGAACTATTTAATGTGATCCACTAATTTTATAGATACATATGGCCTTTTATGAATCTATTAAAGATTTTAGTTCGAACATATCTTCTGTATATATTTTATTTAAATTCATATAAATTAATAGTGTCAAAATTGACACTATTGTTATTTTATAAAAATAACATATTAGAAAAATGTTTAAAAATCACAAAAATATTTAAAAATTATAAATTTTAATTTATATGGTCTAAAATGTTATAAAGTATCCAATTATGGACAATTAACAACAAATAAATAATTTTTTGTTGTAAATTAAAATTTAGAATGTTATTACCAAAAATAAAATTAAATTGATTAAGTAAGGATAAATCAAGTTTATAATGTTTAAAATAATTTCCTAACATGTATAAATTTTATTGGTTGATGAGATTACAACCCTATAGCATCTTATATTTGAATATGAGTCATTTGTTGAGGTTTTTATGTGGGGTTATATTTATTATAAATTAATATTTTTATGATTTCCAAAGGTACCCCTCTCCTCCCTTATAAAAGGGCACCTCCTCCCTCTCTTCCTCACACCACTTTGAGCCTTAAAGGTAACACCCCGAGATTTTATGAAAAATATTCTTTTTAATTTCATTAATGTATTGTGTTGTATGATACACCAAAAGGAGCTTTCACAACACGCATCCCTGACTTGCCCTGCATTACACGCAATCGCGATCTTCCTCGATAGTGTGTGTAGTACACAATACCGAGTTTCACTAAATGAGATATTTTTATAATATTATTATGAACTAGTCGTTATGAATAGTCATAAGCAATTTTTGGAATTTTCTAAATTTTATTTTTCAAAATGGACTTCATTTTTGGATTCGGAATATCTAAATTAGCTTAGGGTGAAATTTTGGTACTTTTCGGATAACTTTCATTTTCTGATGAATAGTGAAAATTACTAAATTTTAATTAAAAACAACCTTTTTAATAGAAATAATTAATAGTGATAAATTATTAATTTTAGTGGTTTTAAATTATATTTAGAATATATTTTTACAATTTAATACAATGTTGGTCATTGGATGTAATTTCACATTTAAACCAGACATAAACAAGTGTCAATCTTTTGAAAGTTATTATCTCTTAAGAAAACGCTATTTGTTTTGAAGACGGGAATTAATTTTTAAATTTATTAATGAAACTAATATGTTTTGAATTTGGTAAAATAGACATCATTTTTGAGTTCATAATATCAAATATAGCTTAGGCCTAATTTTAGGTATTTTTCTGGAAACATTCATTTTTTGATGAATAGTGAAACCATTAAGTGGTAGTTAAAAAAATGAATTTTTCATAAAACGTAATTTTACCACTTCTGTGAGTGGAATTTCAAAAATCCGAGAGACATGGTTGATGTCATTAAGTAAAATGTGGTTCAATGAGATGAAAATAATTTTTGTTGAATAGTAACTTTTTATTTTTTTTTACCACGGTTTAAAGTAAATAGGGCAATTAAGGGTAAAAATGATATGAATATTACCCTAACACATGTCCTAATTCTATTTTATAAGTTTAATTCGACCAAAAACAACCTTAGGAATAAAATATGACCATTTAGGACCACTTGGATTAGATTAGGACAATTCAAAGAAGAGTTAAAAGAGTTAAAATCAATGTTTATTTACTAAAACATTTTTAATATAGGGTTATACATAAGATAAATTCGATTGTAAATATTCATTAGAAATCTAATAATATTTAATACATAATGATATTTTATTTATAATTTTTATACATTAAATAATTTAATTTATTTATGACACAATGATGATGCAGTAATTACCAGAATAGTGAAAAATTAGAATAATTGATATTATAAAGACCCAAATAATTATAATTTGAGACTTTTTATGAATTACACTAATTTTCTAGGTTAATATGACATGTTAGGACTGATTTAATTAACTTCGGTCTTATTAATCATTCTGTTATGAGTTTCAAAAAAATAAACTATTGAATTGTGTCAAAACAGACATAAAATAGTTTTTAAAACAAATATTATATTATTGATTGTTATTTTCTTCCAAAAAATCTATGGTTCGGCCAAGATAATTATATCATGATAGGTGTACAATTAATGGACCACATGGGGGTATCTTGGATGTATATGGTAAGTTTATTAACTATATAATATAAAAATACAAAGTGACATGGTAAATGTCAATCTAATTAACTAAGAGTTAAAACTAAAAGATAAGGTTAATATAATGACCTAAACTTGTCTAAATTCTATTGGATGAGATGATTTCGACCCATACCCACCTTATATTTGAAATAACTCAATTTGGAGCTATTAAAAACCGAATATGACTTTATAATAAAATAATATTTTTAGTTATTCTAAAGGTGCCCCTCTCCTCCCTTATAAAAGGGAACCTCCTCCCTCTCTTCCTCACACCACTTTGAGCCTTCATGCTTGGCCAGCCCCTGCCTAATTATCTTCTCCACTTCCCTAGAAACATCCTAGAGGTACTGGGCTTCTTCAAAAACCAATTTTAGTGCCCTAAGATGAGGACTCAAAGAGGCGCTTCAAAGAAGATTAGGTACGGATACTTACGAAGAAAATCGGACCTAAGGTAAGGGAAAATATCGCAATCTCAATTTTTATCCGAGATTGTTTATAATTCAAAATTTATTGGGTAATATGTATCATCCACATACATGTTTCCTCAATATGTAATTTTTATAACCTTCTACAATAGTTTATATCCAATTGTACCCTTCGGTGAGTTTTTAGTAAAAGATATGAAAGGAATCTTTGTCGCTTTTCGTACGAGGTACTTTTTGACTTTTCCATCAAAAGTACGAGAAGAAGGTTTTTTTTAACTAATACGGAATGAATGGATTTTAAAACAATTATTTCCAAGAAGCATCTTTAACAAGTTTTCAAGTTTATTTTTAATAAACTTCTTTTAGTTAATATTTTATGACATGTTAAGAAAGGAAAAATGTTTTTGAAGTAGAAAGGATATTTTCCTCAAGAATGGAGTTCAAGTGTTTTATCAATCATATTTTCTATCAAAGATAATAAAGGTTTTTGTTTCTATCCCTATTATTACATTGATTTCACTATGTTTTGATGGAATTATTTTTATGAATTCCTTTATCTTATATGAGTTGTTTTATGATGTCACGATGTTTAAGATTCCCATTTTTATTACATGGGTTATGCTATGATGTATGGTTTATAATTTTGTGGCACAGATAAGAATGGTATCATTATGAGATGGGTGGGACCTATATCTCCCTCCAATGCATTGGGTAAAGATTTTATATCTCATGAGATAGACATGGCTGGAACGGCAGGTTAAACCAGTTCAGTGAAACAGGACTGAAATGAGGAGTGAACTCGGTTCAGAAATGGACATTGTCCACTAAGACAGTCTTGGAAATGAGTCTTGACTAATAAGAAATGATTATCTATCATTATGTGTGTATGCCACAAAGTTTCATGTTTTTTGTTATGATTATTGGGATTACATTTCACTACTATGATTTATCCCATCTAATGAAATTATGATTTCTTTTGCAGGTTAAGATATTCAAAAGTTATGTTCTTATGTATATAATGTGATTGATATTTCTTTTGTTTATCCTTACTGAGCATTTGAGCTCACCCTTTTAAGTTTTCTTTTTCCCCGGGATATAAAGAAAGGATTTAGGTAAAAAAAAGAAGATCTTTATGGGAGATGTTGAAGATCTTTCACAATGATTAGAAGATTATATTCTGAGTTTCCAAATACACTAAACTATTACGTTCCTTTTGTGTGTGTTTTTGTTATGTACTAAGTATTCTGCAAAAGTAATGTAATGTCCATGTATTTCAAGCTTGTGGTCTCTAAATTCGGTATCAGAGGAAAGGTTTAGTCAGCCTTTGGAAACTAGGATGCGAAAACATTAGTGAAATCCCTAGATATATTTCTATGCTATGTGTAGGGATGCCCCTAATGATTAGTATACATATAGGTAATAGTCCTAGAATTATAGTAACGATATTAGAATTAAACCTAAGATGTTAGATATTGAAGGTACTCCCCCTTTATTATGTTGTTTTCCCTAGCATGATTTTTGCCTCTCACACTATTCTTTTTGGGTTTTAGAAGATGGCTGGAACCCGAAGGAACCGTGTTGATCAATGCAATGGAAAATGCAATGATTTTCCTCCTGAACAAACAAATTTTATGGGAGATGGAGTGAAAAATCTTATTTCTATACTTACACAATCTATGAATCATTCTAGACTTCTAAATGAGAAGATAAGGGAACAATATTCTATTGAGTCCTTCATGAGGCAATGTCCACCTTCTTTCAGTGGGTCTTCTGATCCACTTGTTGCTGAACAATGGATTAGTACCACTGAAAAGATATTTTCAGTTATTCAATGTTCTGAAAATGATAATGTAATCTTAGCAGTATATTTTTTGGAAGGTGAAGCTGATCAATGGTGGAATCTTATCAAGAATACAAGGCCAAGAGATGAAATTGAGTCCATGGAATGGGACGATTTCAAGAACTTATTTTTCAATAAGTAATTCCCTTGTATTCTTCAAAAAAATATGGAGAAGGAGTTTCGTGAACTAAAGCAAAAGGATGATGAATCTGTTTGTATATACGAAGCGAATTTTACAAGGCTTGCAAGGTATGCATCTGGCTTTATCATCCAACATTAAAGTAAAGTTGATCGATTCATCAGTGGCTTAAAAAAAATCTTCGAAGGGCATTAGCTATAAGAGACTTTAGTAGCTATGAAGAAATTGTGTGTTGTGCTATCAAGGTAGAAATGGAAGTTGTTGTTACATATCCATCTCATGGTTTTGACAAGAAATGAAATATGGAGTTCAAGGAGAAATATCAGAATAATGGTTAAAAGAATATGAATGTTTCCTTATGCTCAAAGTGTGGAAAGAAACATGGTGGAGATTGTCTTAAAGGGACTAGAAAATGTTTTATGTGTAGAAAAGAAGTTCATCGAGGATCTTAGTGTCGAAGTAATGGAAAAAGGGTTTCTAATGGTGTGAATAATGAAAAGACTGCACAAAACACACCAACAACACTTCAATGCTTCAAGTGAAATGAAATGGGGCATTATGCTAATCAATGCTGTAATCCAAGGATTAATGATGATCGACATGAGCAACCACTTAAGGAAAAGGAAAATGGGAAGTCACATGCGATCACTATTGGTGATGTTTAATATGACAACGATGTGGTAGAATTATTAAGTGTTTATGTAATGGGATTACAAAATAATGTTGTATATAGTATCATGGAATATTAGAATATTTATGTATTGACCTATTGTGGTTTTTAATAATTTTATGGTACCGATAACCATGGAAAGTGATTGAGAAATTTTGGTAAGCAGATGATATCCGCATAATGGAGGGATAAGAAGATAATGAGATGTTTGATTGTATTCATGATCTCATGATTGATATAAGGACTAAGTGATATCATGGTTATAATATAAAGAATTTTTAGGATTTTGGTATGTGGAAAGTGTTAACTTTTAACTGTATTCATGTTTTCACTAAGGTTCAATGGGTATTCATTCCTCAAGAGAATACATGATTAAGGTATTAACATGTTTGTAATTTGACCAACAAGATATATCTTATGATATATGCGGGATAAATGATGGCATTCACGTGATTGTTATGTGACATTTCAAGTAATCATTTTCTTTATACTATGATATTGGACCGAAGTATTTTAGATAAGCCTAAAGATTGGAATGGATTATGTTGGACATAAGTTATTATTATTTATGGATAGAACTTTTTTCGATATTATTGATGGGATGTTATAGTAATATAGCTTTAGAAAAAGGACGACCTACAGGACGGGCGACATCCCATCGCGTCGGACAAGGCTGTGGGAATCAAACCCACAACCGAAGTGGGACTGGCCTTTATCGCCTACCACTAGCCTACTGGAAGTCCCTAGTTAGTAGGAACTAGTTTTATTATGCGGTATGATATATGAAGTATAAGTTCATATGTGGAATCGTATACGATTAACCTCACCATAGATGGACTTATTTATATTTGATAACTTTTGCTAACCTTTTGTTTGAAACAGATGGAATGACCCATCATTCTATCACATGATCTATTAACACTTCATGAATAAAAAATTAAACTTCATTTCTTTAAGATATGAAGTGGAAATTGTTCAAAGCACGAACAATAGTGATATTGTACCAAAATAAAGTAAGTATTTATTCTAATTCAAATTCTTCAACTTTAGGGAAATGATCTTGAAAACCCAAAATGTTGTCCTAGTGCCCTTATATCCCAAGAATAATATGGTACCCTAGATCATCAAAAATTTATAGCTTTGTGATTGATGGCTTATTCATAGCCACGTTCTCTACCACTCTCCATCAGAACATGATGGTTAGATTTCTCTTCCATATCCATATTTTCACATATGTTCTCCTTTGTGGAAATCCAATGATTAGTTAATTTGGGTAACCATTACGTTTCATAATTTAGTTTTTAAAGCCAAGTTTTGGTATTCCTTTTTACGATGTGGGTTTCTATTAAAGAAACTTTCGAGTAGTAAACCATTTATAACCCCAACGAATTTCGAGGGCGAAATTCATTTTACGGGGGGTAGAATGTAACACCACGAGATTTTATGAAAAATATTCATTTTAATTTCATTAATGTCTTCTGTTTTATGATACACCAAAAGGAGTTTCACAACACACATCCCTGGCTTGCCTTGCATTACATGAAATCGTGATCTTCCTCGATAGCATGTGTAGTATGCAATACTGAGTTTTACTAAACGAGATATTATTATAATATTATTATGAACTAGCCATTATGAATAGTAATAACCACTTTTTGAAATTTTGTAGATTTTATTTTTCAAAATGGACTTCATTTTTGGATTTGGAATATCTAAATTAGCTTAGGGTAAAATTTTGGTACTTTTTGGATGACATTCTTTTTCTGATGAATAGTGAAAATTACTAAAATTTAATTAAATACAACGTTTGTAATCGAAATAATTAATAGTGATAAATTATTAATTTTATTGGTTTTAAAGTATATTTAGAATATATTTTTACAATTTAATACAATGTTGGTCATTGGATGTAATTTCACATTTAAACCAGACATAAACAAGTGTCAATCTTTTGATAGTTATTATCTCTTAAGAAAACGCTATTTGTTTTGACGATGGGAATTAATTTTTAAATTAATTAATGCAACTGATATGTTTTGAATTTGGTAAAATATACATCATTTTTCAGTTCATAATATAAAATATAGCTTAGGCATAATTTTTGGTATTTTTCTGGAAACTTTCATTTTTTGATGAATAGTGAAACCACTAAGTGGTAGTTAAAAAAAATGAATTTTTCCTAAAACATACTTTTACCGCTTCTATGAGTGGAATTTCAAAAATACGAGAGACACGGTTGATGATAGAAAGTAAAATGTGGTTCAATGAGATGAAAATAATTTTTGGTGAATAGTAACGTTTTATTTTTTTTCCCACAGTTAAAAGTAAATAGGGTAATTAAGGGTAAAAATGATATTATTATTAGCCTAACACATGTCCTAATTCTATTGGATAAGTGTAATTCGACCAAAAACAACCTTAGGAATAAAATATGACCATTTAGGCCCACTTGGATTAGATTAGGACAATTCAAAGAAGAGTTAAAAGAGTTAAAATCAAAGTTTATTTACTAAAACATTTTTAATATAGGGTTATACATAAGATAAATTCGATTGTAAATATTCATTAGAAATATAATAATATTTCCTACATAATGATATTTTATTTATAATTTTTTAACATTAAATAATTTAATTTCATTATGACACAATGATGATGTAGTAATTACCAGAATAGTGAAAAATTAGAATAATTGATATTATAAATACCCAAATAAATATAATTTGAGACTTTTTATGAATTACAATAATTTTTTAGGTTAATATGACATGTTATGATTGATTTAATTAACTTTGGTCGAAGTAATCATTCTATTATGAGTTTCACAAAAATCAACTATTTAATTGTGTCAAAATTTACATAAAATAGTTTTTAAAACAAATATTATGTTATTGATTGTTATTTTATTCAAAAAAAATCTAAGGTTCAGCCAAGATAATTAAATCATGATAGGTGTATCATTAATGGACCACTTGGGGGTCGCTTGGATAGATATGGTACGTTTATTAACTATATAATATAAAAATACAAACTGACATGGTAAATGTCAATCTAATTAACTAAGAGTTAAAACTAAAAGATAAGGTTAATATAATGACCTAAACTTGTCTAAATTATATTGGTTGAGAGGATTTCGACCCATCCCCACCTTATCTTTGAAATAACTCAATTTGGAGCTATTAAAAACTGAATATGAATTTATAATAAAATAATATGTTTTGTTATTCCAAAGGTGCCCCTCTCCTCCCTTATAAAAGGGAACCTCATCCCTCTCTTCCTCACACCACTTTGAGACTTCAAGCTCAGCCAACCCCTGCCAAATTCTCTTCTGCACTTCCCTAGAAACATCCTAGAGGTCATAGTATTCTTCAAAGACCAATTGTAGTGCCATAAGTGGAGGAATCAAAGAGGTGCTTCAAAGAAGAGGAGGTTTGGACACTTACGAAGCAAATCAGACATAAGGTAAGGGAAAATCTCGGAATATCAATTTTTATCCGAGATTGTTTATACATCAAAATTTACATGGTAATATTTATCATCCACATCCATGTTTCCTCAATATGTAATTTTTATAACCTTTCTACAATATTTTATATCCAATTTTACCCTTCAGTGAGTTTTTAGTAAAAGATATGAAAGAAATCTTTTGTCGTTTTTCGTACGATGTACTTTTTGACTTTTCCGACAAAAGTACGAGAAGAATGTTTTTTTTAAATTATACGGAATGAATGGATTTTTAAAACATTATTTCCAAGAATCTTCCTTTACAAGTTTTCAAGTTTATTTTTAATCAACTTCTTTTAGTTAAAATTGTATGACATGTTAAGAAAGGAAAAATGTTTTTGAAGTAGAAAGGATATTTTCCTCATGAATGGAGTTCAAGTGTTTTATCAAAATTATTTTCCATCTAAGATAATAAAGGGTTTTGTTTCTATCCCTATTATTACAATAATTTGACTATGTTGTGATGGAATTATTTTTATTAATTCCTTTATCTTATATGAGTTGTTTTATGATGTCACAATGTTTAAGATTCCCATTTTTATTACATGGGTTATGCTATGATGTATGGTTTATAATTTTGTGGCACACATAATAATGGTATCATTATGAGATGGGTGGTACCTATATCTACCTACAATTAATTGGGTAAAGATTTTATATCTCATGAGATAGACATGGCTGGAACGGCAGGTTAAACCGGTTCAGTGAAACAGGACTGAAAGGAGGAGTGAACTCGGTTCAGAAATGGACTTTGTCCACTAAGATAGTCTTGGCAATGAGTCTTGACTAATAAGAAATGATTCTATATGATTATGTGTGTATGCCAAAAAGTTTCATGTTTTATGTTATGATTATTGAGATTACATTTCACTACTATGATTTATCCCATGTTATGAAATTATGATTTCTTTTGCAGGTTAAGATTTCCAAAAGTTATGTTCTTATGTATATGATGTGATTGATATTTCTTTTGTTTACCCGTACTGAGTATTTGAGCCCACCCTTTTATGTTTTCTTTTTCCCCAGGATATAAATAAAGGTTTTAGGTAAAAAAAAGAATATCTTTATAGGAGATTTTAATGATCTTTCACCACGATTGGAATATTATATTCTGAGTTTCCAAAGACACTAAACTATTACGGTCCTTGTGTGTGTGTTTTTGTTATGTACTAAGTATTCCGAAAAAGTAACGTAATGTCCATTTACGTCACGATTAGGGTCTCTACATTCATGATCATCCAACCCCTGCCAAATTATCTTCTCCACTTCCCTAGAAACATCCTAGAGGCCCTGGTCTTCTTCAAAGTCCAATTTTAGTGCCCTAAGAGTAGGTTTCAAAGAGGTGCTTCAAATAAGAGGTAATGTCCGTTACCATTCTTTCAAATTTATTTCTTCTTACAATTATTCATCATTATTTGTTTAATTATGAAGTAATAACATCAGTATCACTCATATACTGGTATGTTATTATAAGTATGAAACAACCATATTTCACCATCTATCCATCATATGGAAAACAAAATCACCGCGCGTGCGTACGTACGGAATACCATCTCCACGCCTTGGTGTAATCTATTTTCCACCACCACCTTACTTGGATGGGGATAATGGTGAAAGTAATGAATATATATGATTATTTTAAAGTGATATTGATTCTATAATATTATACATACACTTTAATACAATTCGACGATCATGGGAATGATATCATCGCTCGTGCGTACGTACGGAATACCGTCTCCACGACACGATGAGATTCACTCTCCATGATAACCATTCAAGAATGATTATAAAGTATTTATAATAAGTAATACCAAAATATATGACATAATAATTCTAGTGGATTTATGTATATATATATTTATGTCATCTACTTAATTCCATTCAATTCAATAAGGGAACGAAAACAACGTTCATGCGTACGTACGGCCTACCGTCTCCATGAACAGTGTATTTCTTTCCATTTAACAATCTATTATATATATGTATATTATGAATTTATATTATATATAAATCATGTTTTATATTCTGGAATTAAGTAATCATGATCTATGTAATCATATGAATAATTTCAAGTCAAAAAACGGACGACAAATGAAACGATTTTACCCAAAACACTCTTTAACATGGAATTTACAAAAGAATGGGTAATATAAAGTCATAAGTGAACCATATATGATATAATAAAAATTAATATGATTCTATAATAATTAAATGACATTATTTAAATCATTATAAAGGAGGTTTGGATACATACGAAGCATATCAGACCTAAGGTAAGGGATAATTTTTCAAATCTCATTTTTATCCGAGATTGCTTATTCATAAGTATTTATTGGGGTTATTTATATCATCCATGTCCATGTTTTATAAAAGTGTATTCATGTATTTTTAATGTCCTTTTTATACATTTTGAATTTTACCCCTTGGTATGGAAGGAATCTTTCTTTTATTTACCCCACAAGGTACTTTTTGACTTTTCTGACAAAAGTACGAGAAAAATGGTTTTTTTATCGTATACGGCATGAAAGGATTTTTACGGTTTTATAAAAGACTTATTTTCATGAAGATTACTACAATATATTTCATGACTATTTTCAGCAAAATCATTTTCTTTTAAAATTTCATGACATTTTGTTAATAGAAAATGATTATGAAGAAAAAAGGATATTTTTCTCAAGAATTCATTTCAAGTGTTTTAACAAAACCATTTTCATCTATGATGACATTATTTCACATGTGTATGTTTCAAGTATCATGTATCTTTGATTTACATGGTTTCACTTTTCTTATTATTAAATGATACCCATTTCTTTTATATGAATTATGTGATGATGGGATCATGTTTATGAAACCCATTTTATTCATTGGGTTATTATGAATGATGTATGTTTATTTTGTGGCACAAGTAAGAATGATTTCATTATGAGATGGGTGGGACCTATATCTCCCTCCAATGAATTGGGTAAATATTTATATCTCATGAGATAGACATGGCTGGAACGGTAAGTTAATCCGGTTCAGTATTACAGGACTAAAACGAGGAGTGAACCTGATTCAGAAAGGGACTTTGTATACTAAGTTTGTCTTGGCAGCAATGCCTTGGCTACTATGGAAATCATAACATGTTCTTAATGGATGAAACAATTACATGTTTTATTCCCATGCTATGTTATCATGATTTATGTTCCATTATGATCTATGCCTTATGTACTTCCATGTTTTAAGTCGTTGATCAAGATTTTGATGTTTAAACATTATGTTCATGTTTTTAAGTTTAGATGTATATGGTATGTTTTATTTTATCCATGATTAACCCTACTGAGCATTTGAGCTCACCCTATTTATATTTTCTTTTCCCCAGGATATAAAGAATGGTTTTAGGTAAGAAAAAAAATGGGGAAGATCTTTATGGGAGATGTTGAAGATCTTTCACCACGATGATAATATTGCGTTCCAAGTTTCCAATGACACTAAACTATTATGGTCCTTGTGTGTGTGTTTTTGTTATTTATTAAGTATTCCTCAAAATTAATGTAATGTACATGTACGTCAAGCTTCAGGTCTCTACATTTGGTATCAGAGGAAAGGTTTAGTCAACCTTTGGAAACTAGGATGTGAAAACGTTAGTGAGATCCCTAGAGATAATTCTAAGGTATGTCTAGGGATGTCCCTAAGGATAAGTATATGTATAGGATATAGTCCAAGAACTACGGTAAAGATCTTTGAATTTAACCTAATATGTTAGATATTGAGGGTGCTCCCCCTTTACAATTTTGATTTCCGTAGCATGATTTTTTCCTCTCACACTATTTCTTTTGGGTTTTTTAAAATGGATAGAAACTGGAAGATTCACGATAATGGAGGATATGACGGACAATGAAATGATATTCTTCATGAGAAACCAAATGAAATAGGATTTGGAAGTCCAAACAACATTATTATGCTGAATCAGAAATCTCATAATATGATCAATAAACTCAAATTTGGTAAGTTTCATGACTTGGCTAATAAGAGAAAAATGGAGTTTCATGATAATCATAGAGGAAAGAATGTTCAATTTCCCATATGTAAATCATGTGGGAAGAGGAATCAAGGAGAATGTTTCAAAGGAACTAGAAGATTCTTTGGGTGTGGAAAAGAAGGACACAAATCAAGTAAGTGAAAAGGAAAAGGTTCAGTTAATACCATGGACAAGGATAATGGTATTTCTACGACATCAACAATGGTTAAATGTTTTAAATGTGGAATATAGGGGCATTATGCAAACCAATGCCCTGAGGGAAAGTCTCATGAAGAGAATCAGTACGGTCATATGGGTAGTATTTATGTGGAAGATGATGAAGAGACTACAAATGAAATATGAGATGAAATAAATGATGATGCTCAGCTAGTGGTTTAAGAAGTTAGTGGAATGATTGTATGTTTATAAAAAATAATGTATGGTACTATGGAATAAAGAATCATCTATGGATTGGTACACTATTGTTTTTCCTAAAGTATATGAAAGTATATGTTGAATGTTATCGGTAACCATGGAAGGTTATTCAGAACTTTTTGGAAAGAAGATGATATGCGCATAATGAAGGGATAAGAAGATAATGATATTTTTGATTGTATTCATGAGCTCATGATTGATATAATGACTAATTTATATCATGGTTTGAGTATATAAAATTTTGAGGATTTTTGTATGTGGAAATTGTTGACTTTTAACTGCATTCGTGTTTTCACTAACGTTCAATGGGTATTCATTTTTCAAGAGAATACATGATTAAGGACTTCGAATGTTTGGAATGTGACCAATAAGACATATCTTATGATATATGGGGATCAAAGATGGGATTAACATGCTTGTTATATGACCTTTTTAGTAATCGTTCACTTTATACTATGAGTTTAGAAAGAAGTATTTTGGATAATCCTAAAGATTGGAATGGATTTTGTTGGATAGAAGTTAGTATTGTTTAAGGATAGACCATTTTTTGATATTATTGATGGGATGTTGTTGTAATAGAAAAAGGACAACCTGCAGGACGGGCGACATCCCATCGCGTCGGACACGACTGCGAGAATCGAACCCACAACCGAAGTGTGACTGGCCTTTATCTGCTACCACTAGCCTACAGGAAGTCCCTGGTTAATATAAACTAGTTTTATTTTATTAAATGGTATGATAGATGAAGTATAAGTCCATTTTTGAATGATATAAAATAGATGGACTTATGTATATAACTATGGCTACCCTTTTGAATAAGACAGATGGAATGACCCATCATTCTATCACATGATCTGCTAACACATCACAAATGACAAATTCAACTTCATTTCTTTAAGAGATGAAGTGGAAATTGTTCAAGGCACAAAAATGGTGAGATTATATCGAAATAAAGTAAGTATTTCATCTAATTAAAATTCTTCAACTTTAGAGAAATGATCTCGAAATCCAAAAATGTTTTCCTAGTGCTCTTATATCCGATGAATCAGATGGTACCTTAGATCATCGCAAATCTATGGCTTTGTGATTGTTGGTTATTTCATAGCCATGTTCTCTACCACTATCTATCAGAACATGATGGTTACATTTCTCTTCCATATCCATATTTTCACCTATGTTCTCCTACGTGGAAACCCAGTGAGTAGTTAATTTGGGTAACCATTACGTTTCATTCTTTAGTTTTTAAAGATATGTTTTGGTATTCCTTTTTACGATGTGGGTTTCTATTAAATAAACATTCGAATAGTAAACCATGTATAACCCCGATGAATTTCGAGGGCGAAATTTATTTTAAGGGGGCTAGAATGTAACACCCCGAGATTTTATTCTTTTTACTTTATTTGATGTCATGTCTTTTATCCTACACCATGATTGTCTTGTGCTATACGCAACTCCGTATTAGCTTGCAGTATACACAACACAATTCTTGGATCGTGTTATACAATATTTCGAGTTCGTTTGATAATATTCATTCTACAAAACATTGAGTGTATATATATATTTATATTTTCAGGGTATAAATGAAATATGGTTGGATTTTTTTTATACGCAGCAACAAAGGAGTCTTGCACAACATGCAACCCTAAAAATGGATTTCCTTATACGCAATCACGACCTTCCTCGGTAGCCTGTGTAGTACGCATTACCGGGTTTCACTAAACAACGATATATGGTTATAATATTAATATAAACTAGCCGTTATGAATATTATTAACTACATTTTGAATTTTATTACATTATTATTCATCTTATATATTTTCTATAACATGGTATAAGAACAAAATAAATTTTTCGGGTAAAATAAGTATTTTTAAAAAAATGCAGTTTTGCCGCCTTTTGATGGCGCACCCACTTTAAATCTAGTTTTTGACATGTTTATAAGTTAATTTTTCAAAATAAAATTATTATTTGGAATCTGGATATAAAATTTTACCTTGTATAAAATTTGCATATTATTTTGATAACTTTCATATTTTAATGAATAGTAAAAACACGATATATTTTAATTAAAAACAACTTTTTCATCGTAATAACTTCTATGGTTGAGTTATAATATTTAATGGTTTTATAGTATAAATATAATATATTATTACCATTTAATATAATTAATGTCATTAGCATTGATTTTACATTGAATTTGTAGGTTAAATCAATTCAATCTTTTGCAATGTTTTAAACAAAAACTCGTTTTCATTCGACAACGGGATTAATTTTCATTTAATTTATGCAACTTCTGTGTGTTGAATTTGAAAAAATGGATTCCATATTTGGATTCATTGGGTACAAATTATGTTAATAGGATACTTTTTATTTTTGAGAATTATGAATAGTATCTACTGTAAATTTTATTTACCATAGTTAAAGGTAAATCGGGTAATTAAGGGTGAATATAATATTATAAAATTAACCTAACACGTGACAAAATTCTATTGAATGACTAAAATTAGACCCATATCACCTAAGGGTCGGATTATATTCATTTTATGGACTTTTGACCATGAAAATAATTTAATTTTTATTAAATCCAAAGAAAGTGACAACATGTCACTCTCTTAAATCTTATAAGTATAATAATTTTAATTTAGTGATAAACAACATAAAACTTAAAACATAAATAGTCTCCAGAAAGAAAATAAAATTATATACATCATGATAATTTATTTAGATTTTTTAGATATTAAATAATTATCATTAATGGTGATATATTAATGATGCAGAAAATATTTATTAAGAGAACAATTATTAATATGGTTTTTATTGAAAACATAATACCCATTAAAAGTCCCAAAAACCAGACCAAAACTTATTGGTAGTGTATATCTATACTATTTTCATATAATTACCTAATATATAACCGTTTGGAGTCTTATAAAAGTGATTATGACACTTATATTATTTTATTTTAAATGATTCCAATGTTGTCACCTTCATAATTTAATAAATATAACAATTTAAATATTGTTTTTTTAAGATGATAAATTATATTACAAGTATTACTGTAAAAGGTAATAGATTTATCTTCATAATAGGATTTTAGTTTAAATTTATATGCAACAAATAAGTATATTAAATAATTATACAAAAATGGTGTAGTAATTATTTTATTAAGAGATAAACCAAATAAATGGTTTTAAAAATAATAAAATAGATATTATATGAACTATTTAATGTTCTCCACTAATTTAATATATACATATGTCCATTTATGAATCTATTAAAGCTTTTAGTTCGAACATATATTATGTATATATTTTATTTAAATTCATATAAATGAATAGTGTCAAAATTGACACTATTGTTATTTTATAAAAATAACATATTATAAAATTGTTTAAAAATCACCAAAATATTTAAAAATTATAAATTTAAATTTATATAGTCTAAAATGTTATAAATTATCTAATTATGGACAATTCACAACAAATAAATAATTTTTTGTTATAATTTAAAATTTAGAATGTTATTACCACAAATAAAATTAAATTGATTAAGTAATGATAAATCAAGTTGATAATGTTTAAACTAATTTCCTAACATGTCTAAATTTTATTGGTTGATGCTATTACAACCCTATCACATATTATATTCGAATATGATTCATTTTATGAGGTTTTTAAGTGGGTTTATATTTATTATAAATTAATATTTTTAAGATTTCCAAAGGTACCCCTCTCCTCCCTTATAAAAAGGCACCTCCTCCCACTCTTCCTCACACAACTTTGAGCCTTCAATCTCGGACAATGTCACGACCCGTCCTCGGGGCCCGTGCCGTGACTACCCCAAGCCCGCCTTCCATAGGCCAGGGGCTGGCGACTAGCACCAAGGCGTAAAATCCCAGTAAACAGGGAAGGCATTGCCTTTATAAGTAACAACCACACAGAGTCAGCAAGCGGAAAGTAAAGTGCAGAAAAGTAAAGGGGACCGGAAATACAAGCCCAACTGTAAAGTACAACTGAAAAGGTAAAGTACAGCAACTGAAGAAAAGACGGAGGCCTCGTGTCGTCCACTGGCAATCCCACCTGAAGGGTGGGTACAGATAGCCTCCAGGCTCCTCGGGTCCCACGTCCGCTCCGAGCACGTCCCGCCCAGTGGTCCACCTCCAGGTACCGTCCTGCTCCACGCCCCAACCGTGATCAACGCTGTCCGTCGTCTACAACCAACACAACAAGGTGCGGGCACAGCCCGTGCAGGGGTGAGTACAAGCTACTCAGTAAGGACCCCGAGACCCCCGAAGGTCTCCCGAAATCCACAAAGGATATAGCACAAAAGAAAGATGCAATCACGAAGTAACATCTGACTCGACTTAGGTATATGCCCATACATATACCTAAGTCCCCAATTCTAGCTCTGCTCACGAGCTCAAGAACAACTCAATCCACAAAGGAAAGCAAGACTCAAATCCATAAGGAGAGTAAACGGTAAATCCACAAAGGATAGTTCAACACAATCCACAAAGGAGAGTAACATACGATTCAGCTCAACCAGGTATACTTTTTCAGATGACGTCAAAGATGATCACTGATCCATCTAAGTCGTCGGACCCACAAAGGATCGATAGGTACTAACCCCCGCAGAAGACCCACACAGGATCGGGCTCACACATAACCTGTAGGCAGTGGCTCACACAGAACCGGTAGTAAGGACCCACATAGGATCGGGCTCACACAGAACCTGTAGCACTGATCCACGTAGGATCGCTGAGTGCAGTAGTCGACGCAGTCCACTGAGGATCTCTGCACAGTCGTCGCCGCAGTCCACGAAGGATCTCTGCTCTGCCGTCGTCACAGTCCACGGAGGATCTCTGCTCTGCCGTCGTCGCAGTCCACGGAGGATCTCTGCTCTGCCGTCGTCGCAGTCCACGGAGGATCTCTGCTCTGTCGTCGAAGTCACAGCCAGCGCTAGGGTTCCCGCACAAAGCGAGCTCGTTTAGGAGGGTCCGCTCCACGAGCTGAGAGGCTGATACATCAACTGACACGTAGTCCGAAGTTGATGTATCCAAAAGTTCCGTATCGACAACAGGATCTCAACGCAACAGACGGCGCGTCAATCGGACGCCCGGTCTGAGAGTTATTGGCATTTTCGTCCCAGGGGCCCGGTTGGTTTTTAGGGCAAAACCAACCCGACCGTACTCCGCCTGTATCCGATCCCCGGACGGAGTATGCCAAAAGTTCCGTCTCACTTAGAGGAATCTACCACAGCTGACGGTACGTCGATCGGACGTCCGTAGCTCACGTTATGAGTGTTTCCGCTCCGAGGGCCCGGTTGGTTTCGTGTACGAACCAACCCGGCCGAACCCAAAGTCTTCCGAAACCTTGAGTATAATATACCGAAACGACCGTCTCGATCCAAGGATCGCGTAGCCGCTGACGGTTCGTCAATCGGAGGTCCCAGGCCCAAGATATGGGCGAAAGACCGAAGAGGGCCCGAAAACGGGGGTTCTGGGCCCGGGGCGACCCGGCCCGAACCGGGTCGGCCCGACCTGGCCCGACCCGGCTCGGCCGGGTCCGGTCCGGCCTGGGCGCGGCCCGGCCGACCGGACCGGCCGGCTCGGTCTTCGGCCGAGCGGCCGAAGAGCCGCCGCGGGTCAAACCCACGGCTTTGGGAGAAACGCGGCCCGCGCGGGCCGCGTGCTGTTGGCCGGACCGCGGACGCGGTCCGGCGGTTCGCCGCCGCCGCGGCTCGGCCGCGGCGGACTCCTCCGGCGGCGCGCCGGGCACCGCCGCCTCCGGTCGCCGGCGACCCGCGCCGCCGTCTCCTTCCGCGGGCCGCCGGAGATGCTCCGGTGGCCCGATTTCTTTCCCGTCTGCGTCGTTGCTCCTCCCGGGGGACGATCTTCACTGCGGAATCAACAAATGGCCCTTGCGTCGTGCTTTTGCCGTCGCCCGCCAAATCCGCACAAAAGGAAGATCGGCGGAGGGTTGCCGGGTCTTGTTCGTTAGACCCGCACCCTCCGCGTTAGTCATAAAATCATCGGAGGAAAAGAATTAACCAAATCATCAATTTTAAATAAATTAAAATTGTTCCGATCGGGTTCTTTATTTGAAAAGAATAAACACGGGAAAAGAAATAAAATATTCCAATCAACCCTTACCTTGTCGTCGTCGTCGGACGAGAGGTCGTCGCGGAATCGCTCGTCGCGGAAGAAAGAGATCGCCGCGTCGTCGCGGTATCCGGCGTCGCGTCGCCAATCTCCGGATCAAGATCAAACAGATTTAATTAATTTAAATCCGTTGATATCGAATTATAAAAAGGAGAGAATTAGAAGATTCGATTCTCACCTTTGTTGTCGAACGAGGATCGGCCGCGGAAGAAGAGGCGTCGCCGAAGAACGTCGCGGGTAGGGCTCGTCGACGTCGCAGATCACGGCGTGTGTCGTCGAATTCCTGTCGCCGGCGTTCTTCGCGTTCTTCGCGTTCTTCGCGTTCTTCGCGTTCTTCGCGAGGAGATGAAGGAACGAAGATTCTGTCAAATCGTTTCCAAGGATTTTTAGGTTGGTCTTATTTTATAAACATGCCAACACACGAAACCGGTTAAGAAACGATCCATCAATTCGAAAGAAACGACCCATTTAATTCACGAAAGAAACAGCCCATTTAATTCACGAAATAAACCGCCCAATTAAATGGTCTGTTAAGAATTAAAGAAAACGTGTCGGTTGACTTTTCAGTTACTTTGACGGGTTTTCGCGGGTGCGTTACTTAGCGAAAGAAACGGCGGGGCTCGTGCGGGCCCTGCCTCACAAATATCCTACCAAGGGGTACGATATTTCTGGATAGCATCCTATCCAGTTCAACTCAGCTCAAGCCGCCTTTAAGTGAATTCAAGTGGCTTCCAAGCAGCTTAAGTGAAATAAAATAATGTTTTCGCACAAACTTTATTTTATTTCTGACTTAAAGCCGCAAAATTTAAAAACCACGTCTGAGCAAACGCAACTCCGGAAGAGGTGTTTCTAAGAAAATACCGGCGCTGCGATTTCATCGGTGCCCTCAGAATTCGATTCCGGGCACCGGTTCAAGAGATAGAAAAACCCGCTCGTCCGTTCACTGAACGTACCCGAGCCAAACTTCGGAAATTGATTCCGGGCACACCGGGCCTCGGAATCAGGTGCCGTCTGAAGCTGCGCTCTTGTAAAATTCCAAAGAAAATTAAGAAAAAAAAATTCCTTGAAATTTGCGGGTCTTTACATTACTCCCACCTCAGGGCTTTACGTCCCCGTAAAGATACATCAACAACTAGGGGAACAAATGGGGGTACTGAGCACGCATCTGAGCCTCCCGCTCCCAAGTGCTCTCCTGGAGGTTCCCGTGCTGCCATCTGACGCGCACAAGAGGAATCGACCGCCCATGTAGGACCCGCTCCTGTCGATCCTCGATCTCCACTGGGACCTCCGCAAAAGTCTCCCCATCGTCCACGTCCAGCTCCCCAAAGTCGATGATGTGCGTTGGGTCGCGCACGTATCTCCTCAGCTGAGACACGTGGAAGACGTCGTGCACCCGGTGCAACTGAGGTGGTAGAGCCAGGCGATAAGCCACCTCTCCTATCCTGCTGAGGACCTGGAAAGGCCCGATGAAGCGTGGAGACAACTTGCTGCCTCGGCCAAATCTCCGTAAACCACGTCGAGGTGAGACACGCAAAAAGACGTGGTCGCCATCCTCGAACTCTAGTGGCCTCCGCCTCCTGTTAGCATATGACTTCTGCCGGCTCTGAGCTGTCCTCATCCTCTCCTGGATGATCTGGACCTTCTCCGTCGTGGCTCGGACCATCTCTGGTCCCACGAGTGCTGACTCCCCAGGGTCTGTCCAGCACAACGGTGATCTGCAGGGTCTGCCGTACAACGCCTCGTATGGTGCCATCCCGATGGTGGAGTGGTAGCTGTTGTTGTACGCGAACTCCACCAAGGGTAGGTGGTCCTCCCAGATGCGACCAAAGTCGAGAACACATGCACGGAGCATGTCCTCGAGTGTCTGTATGGTCCTCTCCGTCTGACCATCCGTCTGAGGGTGGAAGGATGTGCTCAGATGGAGCCGCGTCCCGAACGCCTCCTGCAACCCCTTCCAAAGCCGGGAAGTGAAACGAGCATCTCGATCGGAGACGATAGACGATGGCACACCGTGAAGCCGTACGATCTCCTGGACGTAAAGACGTCCCAAGCTCTCCACTGAGCCCTGCTCTCTGATGGGTAAGAAGTGTGCCGACTTGGTGAGTCGGTCGACAATCACCCAAATGGAGTCGTGACCTCTGGAAGTACGTGGAAGTCCAGTCACGAAGTCCATAGATATGCTATCCCACTTCCACTCCGGGACCTCCAAGGGCTGTACCAAACCTGCTGGTACCTGATGCTCTGCCTTCACCTGCTGGCAGGTGAGGCATCGTGAAACGAACTCTGCCACAGCTTTCTTCATGCCCGGCCACCAGTGCTGTCGTCTGAGATCCTGGTACATCTTCGCCACTCCGGGATGTACCGCCAAGGGAGAAGTGTGAAACTATCTCAGCACCTCCTCTCGTAAAGCAACTGGTACGAAGGTACGCCCTCTGAAAAGGATGTCGTGCTCTGCTCCAAGGGAGAAACCATCAGGCGCCTGACCTGAGGATATCAGTGCACGCCGGGTCTCACAATCAGCGTCCTCACGCTGGGCCTCTCTGACCCGCTGTAGAAGTGGAGGAGAGACTGTGAGAGACTGAAGAAAGGCTGCTCCGTCTCTATCCACGAAGGATATCTGCAGGGAGGCTAGCTGCTCCGTCGCCTCCTCAAGTAGCTGAATTCCCGTCCTCCTGCTGAGGGCATCGGCTACCACGTTCCCCTTCCCAGGAGTATAGACTATCTCAAAGTCATAGTCCTGGAGGAACTCAAGCCATCTCCGCTGTCTCAGGTTCAGGTCCTTCTGAGAGAAGATATACCTGAGACTCTGGTGGTCAGAAAAGATAGTGAAGCGCTCACCCATCAGATAGTGCCGCCAAGTCTTCAGAGCGAAGACCACTGCTGCTAACTCCAGGTCATGAGTGGCGTAGTTCTGCTCATGCGGCCTCAACTGACGTGATCTGTAGGCGATCACGGCCCGCTCCTGCATCAGGACGCACCCGAGTCCAGTCCCTGATGCGTCGCAGTAAACTACGTATCCAACTCCCTCCTCAGGCAACCTCAAGATAGGTGCGCTGGTCAACCACTGCCTCAGCTCCTGGAAGCTCTGCTGACATCTGTCTGACCACACGAAGGGTTTCCCCTTCTTCGTCAACGCTGAGAGTGGTGCCGCAACTCTGGAGAAGTCTGGCACGAATCTCCGATAGTATCCGGCTAGGCCCAAGAAGCTCCGCACCTCTGTCACGCTCTTGGGTGGCTCCCAAGCTAGCACTGCCTCGATCTTCGCGGGATCCACTGCAACTCCCGCCTCAGAGATGACGTGTCCCAAGAAATGGACCTCACGTAACCAGAACTGGCATTTTGAGAGCTTGCCATAAAGCTGGTGCTCTCGGAGCGTGTCTAGCACAACTCGCAGGTGGTAGGCATGCTCCTCCTCAGTCGTCGAGTATACCAAAATGTCGTCAATGAAGACAACGACAAATCGGTCGAGGCATGGCTGGAAGATCCTGTTCATGAGGCTCATGAACACTGCTGGAGCATTGGTTACGCCGAATGGCATAACCAAGAACTCATAATGGCCATACCGACACCTGAAGGCCGTCTTCTGCACGTCCTCGTCTCGAACTCTGAGCTGATGATAGCCTGACCGGAGGTCTATCTTCGAGAACCACCGCGCTCCCTTGAGCTGATCGAAGAGGTCATCAATCCGTGGCAGCGGATACTTGTTCCTCACTGTCACCTGGTTCAGGCGACGATAGTCGACACACAGTCGCAAGCTCCCGTCCGCCTTCTTGGCGAACAAAATCGGGGAAGCCCAGGGTGAAACACTGGGTCGGATAAACCCCTTGCTCTGCAAGTCCTCCAACTGTACCCGCAGCTCTCGAAGCTCGGCGGGGGCCATCCGATATGCTGGAGTAGATATCGGGGCTGTCCCGGGGTACAAGTCGATGTAAAAGTCTACCTCTCTACGAGGAGGTAGCCCTGGAACGTCGTCGGGAAAGACGTCCACGTACTGGTCCACCACTGCAGGAAAAGCTGGACTCCGCACGTCCACTGCTCCTAGGATGAGGCTAGCCAACTGATGAGAGATGGGCTGCACTCTCCTCCGCGGAAGTCCATCCTGTGCTGCAAAGGTTCCCTTCTCGCCGGTGAAGGTAAACCTGCTCCCGTCGGTGCGAACACATCGCACCTTGCGCCTAAAACAGTCGATCTGGGCATGAACCGTGGATAGCCAATCCATGCCCAAGTTGACGTCGTAAGGCCTCGACGCCGCTACAAGGAGATCCCAGCCGAAGCTCTCGCCTCCTAGAGTAAGCTCACACTGCCGGCACCAGTGCGTAATCGTCGAGTTTGCTCCCGTAGGAGTCTCTAGCCGTAAGGATCGAGCCAACGGCTCAGTCGGAATCTCCGAGCTCCGAACAAGGGCAGAGGCTATGAAAGAGTGACTCGCTCCTGTGTCTATAAGTACTGCAGCAAGGGTGGAATAGACACAGATCGTACCTCGAATCATCTCTGGCATGTCGGGGTCGTAGGCCTCCACTGCCTGGAGCTGGGCCTGTCCCTGCCCGCCAGCTCCATGTGGTCGAGGTGGCCCTCCTGGTGGTGGTGGGGGTAGAGCCTGGAAGCGTCGCCCACCACCCGCTGCTCGGCCAGCTCCTCTGCCTCGTCCGCCTCCTCCCTGCGGACCGCCACGGTCGACCCTCTGCCTCTGCCTGGGTGGCCCCTCCACCGTCTGCTGCTCCTCTGGTCGGCGAGTCGGGCAGTCACGAGCCATGTGACCCTGCCCGCCGCAAGAGTAGCACAACCTGCCTCTCGGAAGGCTGGCACTCCGCTGTGTGCCCCGTACTGCTGAGCCGGTGTCCTGATGCCGTCTGCGTGGGGGTCTGGTCTGCCTGGACCCGAGAGTCATCCGTCGGCTACCTGCTGCCGAAGACTCAGCTACCTGCCGCCCTGCGCTAGGTCTCGCCGCTGAAGAAGGCTCTGCTAGGAAGCTCTCGATCAGGAGGGCTCGCTCCAGCACTCCCGCCTGGGTCGGAATGCTGAGGGAGATCAGCGACGCCCGAATCTCCTGTCGCAAGCCCTGCTCGAAGGTCCGGGCCCGGAAGAAGGGGTCCCGTACCATGTCGGTCGAGTAGCGAGATAGGTCCGTGAACCTCGCCGCGTACTGAGCGACCGTCATGCTGCCCTGGCGCAGCTGGAGAAGCTCCTGGATGCGCACCGCTCGGAGGGTGGCCGGGACGAACTCAGAGCGGAAGAGGCTCTCGAAGTCCGCCCAGATCAGGGATGCCTCATCGTGAACCTGGAGCATCAGGCTCCACCATCGTCCTGCCGACGCCTGCAGGAGGCTCGCTGCGAGAATCACCATGAGATCCGCTGGTGTCCTCACTAGCCGAAAGATCCGTACCACCGCCTCTAGCCAGTCCTCGGCGGCCTGGGGGTCCGCCTCACCGCGAAACCTGGGCGGTCACTGGCTCTGAAACTCATGCAGTGCCTTGAGGCGACGTGCATCGTCAGCGTCTGGTACTGGAAGCATCGGTGGCTCGGCGGGTAAGGCTACCGCCGGTGCCACTGCTGGCAAAGGGCCCTGCACCGAGGCCTCGTCGCTCGGTGGGCTGCCGTCGCACCCTACACTCGGAACCCTAGCTGGCAGTCGTCGCGGGGCCATCCTGAAAAGGAGAACAAGAGCACCACAGTCAGAACAGTATACCTGGTGAGCTGGCACAAGTAATCACAAGGAAAACTTGAGACTTTCATAAAGCAGATCAGTATACCCGGTGAGCTGACACAAGTAATCACAAAGAAAACTCGAAACACACACGCAATCAATGTTTTCATGCATTAAGTCGGAAATCAGGAGTCAGGGTCCTGATGTACGGATACGTCGGCCGCCGCACCAACACTGGGCTCCCTGAACTGATAACCACACTCAATACACTAAACACTATTGCTTCATATAGAAAGAAAGGACGATCAGAGTTTGCGGTAGAACCGACCACCTCTGATACCAATTTGTCACGACCCGTCCTCGGGGCCCGTGCCGTGACTACCCCAAGCCCGCCTTCCATAGGCCAGGGGCTGGCGACTAGCACCAAGGCGTAAAATCCCAGTAAACAGGGAAGGCATTGCCTTTATAAGTAACAACCACACAGAGTCAGCAAGCGGAAAGTAAAGTGCAGAAAAGTAAAGGGGGCCGGAAATACAAGCCCAACTGTAAAGTACAACTGAAAAGGTAAAGTACAGCAACTGAAGAAAAGACGGCGGCCTCGTGTCGTCCACTGGCAATCCCACTTGAAGGGTGGGTACAGATAGCCTCCAGGCTCCTCGGGTCCCACGTCCGCTCCGAGCACGTCCCGCCCAGTGGTCCACCTCCAGGTACCGTCCTGCTCCACGCCCCAACCGTGATCAACGCTGTCCGTCGTCTGCAACCAACACAACAAGGTGCGAGCATAGCCCGTGCAGGGGTGAGTACAAGATACTCAGTAAGGACCCCGAGACCCCCGAAGGTCTCCCAAAATCCACAAAGGATATAGCACAAAAGAAAGATGCAATCACGAAGTAACATCTGACTCGACTTAGGTATATGCCCATACATATACCTAAGTCCCCAATTCTAGCTCTGCTCACGAGCTCAAGAACAACTCAATCCACAAAGGAAAGCAAGACTCAAATCCATAAGGAGAGTAAACGGTAAATCCACAAAGGATAGTTCAACACAATCCACAAAGGAGAGTAACATACGATTCAGCTCAACCAGGTATACTTTTTCAGATGACGTCAAAGATGATCACTGATCCATCTAAGTCGTCGGACCCACAAAGGATCGATAGGTACTAACCCCCGCAGAAGACCCACACAGGATCGGGCTCACACAGAACCTGTAGGCAGTGGCTCACACAGAACCGGTAGTAAGGACCCACATAGGATCGGGCTCACACAGAACCTGTAGCACTGATCCACGTAGGATCGCTGAGTGCAGTAGTCGACGCAGTCCACTGAGGATCTCTGCACAGTCGTCGCCGCAGTCCACGAAGGATCTCTGCTCTGCCGTCGTCACAGTCCACGGAGGATCTCTGCTCTGCCGTCGTCGCAGTCCACGGAGGATCTCTGCTCTGCCGTCGTCGCAGTCCACGGAGGATCTCTGCTCTGTCGTCGAAGTCACAGCCAGCGCTAGGGTTCCCGCACAAAGCGAGCTCGTTTAGGAGGGTCCGCTCCACGAGCCGAGAGGCTGATACATCAACTGACACGTAGTCCGAAGTTGATGTATCCAAAAGTTCCGTATCGACAACAGGATCTCAACGCAACAGACGGCGCGTCAATCGGACGCCCGGTCTGAGAGTTATTGGCATTTTCGTCCCAGGGGCCCGGTTGGTTTTTAGGGAAAAACCAACCCGACCGTACTCCGCCTGTATCCGATCCCCGGGCGAAGTATGCCAAAAGTTCCGTCTCACTTAGAAGAATCTACCACAGCTGACGGTACGTCGATCGGACGTCCGTAGCTCACGTTATGAGCGTTTCCGCTCCGAGGGCCCGGTTGGTTTCGTGTACGAACCAACCCGGCCGAACCCAAAGTCTTCCGAAACCTTGAGTATAATATACCGAAACGACCGTCTCGATCCAAGGATCGCGTAGCCGCTGACGGTTCGTCAATCGGAGGTCCCAGGCCCAAGATATGGGTGAAAGACCGAAGAGGGCCCGAAAACGGGGGTTCTGGGCCCGGGGCGACCCGGCCCGAACCCCCCCTGGGGTCGGCCGGACCGGGTCGGCCCGAACCGGGTCGACCCGACCCGGCCCGACCCGGCTAGGCCGGGTCCGGTCCGGCCTGGGCGCGGCCCGGCCGACCGGACCGGCCGGCTCGGTCTTCGGCCGAGCGGCCGAAGAGCCGCCGCGGGTCAAACCCGCGGCTTTGGGAGAAACGCGGCCCGCGCGGGCCGCGTGCTGGTGGCCGGACCGCGGACGCGGTCCGGCGGTTCGCCGCCGCCGCGGCTCGGCCGCGGCGGACTCCTCCGGCGGCGCGCCGGGCGCCGCCGTCTCCTTCCGCGGGCCGCCGGAGATGCTCTGGTGGCCCGATTTCTTTCCCGTCTGCGCCGTTGCTCCTCCCGGGGGACGATCTTCACTGCGGAATCAACAAATGGCCCTTGCGTCGTGCTTTTGCCGTCGCCCGCCAAATCCGCACAAAAGGAATATCGGCGGAGGGTTGCCGGGTCTTGTTCGTTAGACCCGCACCCTCCGCGTTAGTCATAAAATCATCGGAGGAAAAGAATTAACCAAATCAACAATTTTAAATAAATTAAAATTGTTCCGATCGGGTTCTTTATTTGAAAAGAATAAACACGGGAAAAGAAATAAAATATTCCAATCAACCCTTACCTTGTCGTCGTCGTCGGACGAGAGGTCGTCGCGGAATCGCTCGTCGCGGAAGAAAGAGATCGCCGCGTCGTCGCGGTATCCGGCGTCGCGTCGCCAATCTCTGGATCAAGATCAAACAGATTTAATTAATTTAAATCCGTTGATATCGAATTATAAAAAGGAGAGAATTAGAATATTCGATTCTCACCTTTGTTGTCGAACGAGGATCAGCCGCGGAAGAAGAGGCGTCGCCGAAGAACGTCGCGGGTAGGGCTCGTCGACGTCGCAGATCACGGCGTGCGTCGTCGAATTCCGGTCGCCGGCGTTCTTCGCGTTCTTCGCGTTCTTCGCGTTCTTCGCGGGGAGATGAAGGAACGAAGATTCTCTCAAATCCATTCCAAGGATTTTTAGGTTGGTCTTATTTTATAAACATGCCAACACACGAAACCGGTTAAGAAACGATCCATCAATTCGAAAGAAACGACCCATTTAATTCACGAAAGAAACAGCCCATTTAATTCATGAAATAAACCGCCCAATTAAATGGTCTGTTGAGAATTAAAGAAAACGCATCGGTTGACTTTTCAGTTACTTTGACGGGTTTTCGCGGGTGCGTTACTTAGCGAAAGAAACGGCGGGGCTCGTGCGGGCCCTGCCTCACAAATATCCTACCAAGGGGTAGGATATTTCTGGATAGCATCCTATCCAGTTCAACTCAGCTCAAGCCGCCTTTAAGTGAATTCAAGTGGCTTCCAAGCAGCTTAAGTGAAATAAAATAAAGTTGTCGCACAAACTTTATTTTATTTTTGACTTAAAGCTGCAAAATTTAAAAACCACGTCTGAGCAAACGCAACTCCGGAAGAGGCGTTTCTAAGAAAATACCGGCGCTGCGATTTCATCGGTGCCCTCAGAATTCGATTCCGGGCACCGGTTCAAAAGATAGAAAAACCCGCTCGTCCGTTCACTGAACGTACCCGAGCCAAACTTCGGAAATTGATTCCGGGCACACCGGGCCTCGGAATCAGGTGCCGTCTGAAGCTGCGCTCTTGTAAAATTCCAAAGAAAATTAAGAAAAAAAATTTCCTTGAAATTTGTGGGTCTTTACAGAAAACCCCTGCCAAATTCTCTTCTCCACTTCCCTAGAAACATCCTAGAGGCCCTGGTATTCTTCAAAGGCCAATTTTAGTGCCCTAAGAGTAGGTTTCAAAGAGGTGCTTCAAAGAAGAGGTAATGTCTGTTACCGATTCTTTCAACTTTATTTCTCCTTCCACTTCTTCTTATTTAGTTGTTTCATTATTAAGTAATAACATCAGTATCACTCATATACTGGTATGTTATTATAAGTATGTAACAACCATATTTCACCATCTATCCATCCTATGGAAAACAAAATCACCGCGCGTGCGTACATAAGGAATACCGTCTCCACGCCGTGGTGTAATCTATTTTCCACCACCACCTTACTTGGATAGTTATAATGGTGAAATTAATGAATATATATTATTATTGTAAAGTGATATTGATTCTGTAATATTATACATAATCTTTAATACAATTCAATGATCATGGGAATGATATAATCCCTCGTGCGTACGTACGGAATACCGTCTCCACGACGCGATGAGATTCACTCTCCATGATAACCATTCAAGAATGATTATAAAGTATATAAAATAATTAATCATAAAATATATGAAATAATAATGCTACTGGATTTATGTTTATATATAGTTAGGTCATCTACATAATTCCATTCAATTCAATAATGGAACGAAAATAACGTTCATGCGTACATACGACCTACCGTCTCCATGAATGGTGTATTTCTTTCCATTTATAGATCTATTATATATATGGATATTAAGAGTATATATTATATATAAATCATGTTTTATTTTCTTGAATTAATTAATCATGATCTAAGTAATCATATGATTAATTTTAAGTCAAAACACGGACGTCAAATGAAACGATTTTACCCAAAACACACATTAAAATGGAATTTACAAAATAACGGGTAATACAAAGTCATAAGTGAACCATATATGATATAATAACAATTAATATGATTCTGTAATAATTAAATGACATTATTTAAATCATTATACAGGAGTTTTTGATACGTACGAAGCATATCGAACCTATGGTAAGGGATAATTTTGCAAATCTCATTTTTATCCGAGATTACTTATTCATAAGTATTTACTGGGGTTATTGATATCATCCATGTCCATGTTTTATAAAAGTGTATTCATGTATGGTTAAAATTCCTTTTTACCCATTTTGACTTTTACCCCATGGTAAGGAAAGAATCTTTATTTTATTTACCCTACAAGGTACTTTTTTACTTTTCTGACAAAAGTACGAGAAAATTGTTTTTTTAACGTATATGGCATGAAAGGATTTTTATGGTTTTATAAAGCCTTATTTTCATGAAGCTTCCTACAAAATATTTCATGACTATTTTCAACAAAATCCTTTTCTTTTAAAATTGCATGACATTTTGTTAAAAGAAACTGATTTTGATGAAAAAAGGATATTTTTCTCAAGAATTCATTTCAATTGTTTTATCAAAACCATTTTCATCTAAGATGACATTATTTCAGATGTGTATGTTTCATGTATCATGTCTCTATGATTTACATGGTTTCACTTTTCTTATTGTTAAATGATATCCATTTCTTTTATATGAATTATGTGATGATTGGATGATGTTTATGAAACCCATTTTATTCGTTGGGTTATAATGAATGATGTATATTTATTTTGTGGAACAATTAATAATGATTTAATTATGAGATGGGTGTGGCCTATATCTCCCTCAAATGCCTTGGGTAAATATTTATATCTCATGAGATAGACATGGCTGGAATGGTAAGTTAATCTGCTTCAGTATTACTGGACTGAAATGAGGAGTGAACTCGATTCAGAAAGGGACTTTGTCCACTAAGATGGTCTTCCCAGCAATGCCTGGGCTAATATGGAAATCATAACATGTTCTTAATGGATTCCACAATTACATGTTTTATTCCCATGCTATGTTATCATGATTTATGTTCCATTATGATCTATGCCTTATGTACTTACATGTTTTAAGTCGTTGCTCATGATTTTGATGTTTAAACATTATGTTCATGTTTTTAAGTTCAAATGTATATGGTTTGTTTTATTTTATCCATGCTTACCCTTACTGAGCATTTGATCTCACCCTTTTTATGTTTTCTTTTCCCCAGGATATAAAGAAAGGTTTTATGTAATAAAAAAAGGAGGAAGATCTTTATGGGAGATGTTGAAGATCTTTCACCTTGATAAGAAGATTACGTTCCAAGTTTCCAAAGACACTAAACTATTATGGTCCTTGTGTGTGTTTTTTTGTTATGTATTATGTATTCCACAAAATTAATGTAATGTCCATGTACATCAAGCTTCGGGTCTCTACAATAGATCGATAAATGGAATGAAATACACCATTCATGGAGACGGTAGACCGTAGGTATGCATGAATGATGTTTTCGTTTCCTTATTGTATGGAATTAAGTAGATGACATAAATATATATACATAAATAAATTATCATTATTATGTCATATATTTCATTATTATTCATTATATATAGTTTATAATCATTCATGAATGGTTAACATGGATAATGAATCTCATCGAGTTGTGGAGATGGTAGTCCGTACGTACGCACGAGCGATGATATCATTCTCATGATCATAGAATTGTGTTGAAGTGTATGTATAATATTTCAGAATCAATATCACTTTACAATAATCATATATATTTATTTATTTACACCATTATACCCATCCAAGTAAGTTGGTGGTCGAAAAAAAAATTACACCACGGCGTGGAAACGGTATTCTGTACGTACCCACACACGGTGATTCCGTTTTCCGTAGGATGGATAGAATGTGAAATAGGGTTGTTTAATATTTATAATAACATATCAGTATATAATTAATAATGATGTTATTAATTTATAATGATACAACTAAAGAATAAGAATTAGAATAAGAAAGAAATTTGAGAGAATCAGAAGAAGAGATTACCTCTTCTTCGACGCGCCTCCTTCAACCTTCCTCTTAAGGAAGTATAGTTGGTCTTTTGAGAAGACCAGAACCTCCAGAATATTTCTAGGGAACTGTAGAATAGAAATGGGCAGGGGTTGGCCGATTTTAAAGGCACAAAAGGGTGTGAAGAGAACAGGGAAGGGGTTCCCTTTTTATAAGGGAGGAGCGGGGCACCTTTGGAAAAACATAAAATATTATTTTATAATAAACTCATATTTGGTTTTTAATAGCTCAAAATTTATTTATTTAGAATCTAAGGTAGGTATGGGTCGATTTCCTCTCAACCAATAGGTTTTAGACAAGTTTAGGTTACTATTTTATCCTTATCATTTAGATTTAACTCTAAGTTAAATAATTTAACTTTTACCGTGTCTTTTGTTTTCTTACACTATATGGTCAATAAACTGACTATAACAAGCCAAAAAAACCCCAAGTGGTTAATTATTAATATATATGTCCTTATCTAAATAATATTTCCTAACCATATATTTTTAGGAATAATATAAAAATTAATAATATAATAATTTTTTTAAAAACCATTTTATGTCAATTTTGACACTATTTGGAATTTTATTTTTGTGAAAATCATAACAACATGTTTAGTTCTAAAAAAGTTAATGAAATAAATACTATCATGTCATATTAACCTATAAAATTATTTTAATTCATAAAATGTCTAAAATTACATTTATTTGGGTATTTAAAACATTAATTATGTTAATATTTCATTAATAAGGTAATTACAACATCATTATTGTGTCATAAATAAATTAAATTATTTAATGTCTAAAAATTATAATTAAAATATCATTACGTAGGAAATATGTATAGCTTTATAATTAATGTTTATAGTCAAATTTATCTTATCTATAACCCTATATTAAAAATGTTTTAGTTATTAAACATTGATTTTAACTATTTTAACTCTTCTTTAAATAAAATAATATTAAATGTCCTAATCTAATCCAAGAGGACATAATTGGTCATATTTTATTCCTAAGTTTGATTTTGGTCGAATTAAACTTATCCAATAGAATTAGGACATGTTTTAGGGTAATAATAATATAATATTTACCCTTAATTACCCTATTTACTTTTGACCGTGGTAAGTAAAAGTAAAAAAGTTACTATTCACCAAAAAATATTTTTATCTTATTGAACCAAATTTTACTCCTTGATATTAATCGTGTCTTTGGGATTTTTGAAATTCCACTCACAGAAGCAGTAAAATTATGTTTTATATAAATTTTCAAATTCTCCTAGGAGGTGGGTAAATGTCGGTGAAAAGTTCAATAAAATTTTAATATATCTAAAATTATTATAAAATGACTCAAATTAATTACATTAAACTTGTATAGGTATTATGTATCAATTTTGAACAAAAATAAATTTAAATAAAATAAATAATTATTTAAATAAAAAAGTTGGTTTTTTTAATAGTAACCCAGTGTTTTCACAATTCATCAAAAATTGAATGTTTTCAGAAAAATACCATAAATTCACCCTAGGCTAATTTTGATATTCCGAATACAAAAATGAATTCCATTTTGAAAGATAAAATTTATAAAATTTCAAAATGTTTTTATTACTATTCATAACGGCTAGTTCATAATAATATTATAATAATATCTTGTTTAATGAAACTTGGTATTGCGTATAACACACGCTCTCGTGGAAAGGAATTATTGTGTGTAATGAAAGCCAAGTCAGGGTTACGTGTAGTGCAAGATTAATTTGTTGTTGTGTGTAATAGAATCCAACCGTATTTCATTTATACATTGAATATATATATATACACTCATTGTTGCGTAAAATAAATTCTATCAAATGAAGATGAAATTGTGTGTAACACGATCCAAGATTAGTGTTGTGTATACTGCAATCTAATATGGTGTTGCGTATAGAACAAGATAATTTTTGTGTCGCATAAGATATCAACGAAATTAAAAATAATAATTCTCATAAAATCTCGGGTTGTTACAATGTGATTGGGATTTTTGAATGGTAAACCCCTGTGAACCTCCAAAAACCCATATTCCCCACAATTAAGAATAGATCAATCTATAGGGGTCCTCAACAACCATAAATGGATTTAAAACCTTAAAATAACTATTTTACTTGGATATTTGTCTTAAAATATAAATAGTCTTGCATATAGGCCTAAAACACAATATCTTCACACCATATCCATGCCATATACTCACTAACACCCGATCTAGCTCTACAGTGGCACCCTATGTGGTTCTTTATCATATTTTCCCTTTTATCTTCCTCTCCATATCTCAAATGTATGACACAGAATCCCCAAGGGGGTGTTCATGAAAATATTAATTGAATAAAGTAGGAAAAAAGGTAAAAGTAAAAGGAAAAGAATAAAAGTAAAAAAATGATCCAGATCAAGATAAATGGCTCTAAGCCCAGCCTCGACACCTGACATGAGTTTATGCCTCCACTATAAACCCCCCACCCACATTCCATACTCATCCATGGATATGGAATCTAAATTCAATTATCTATTCCAAAATATATCACCATTCAAACATGAATGAATAAAATAATATCTAATTAATTTAATATTAAATACTAATTATTCAGTGAAAAATCTACTGGATTGGAATTCCACTAAACATCTATCTTATGGTAAAAATATATTATGGGACAAACAGAGTGGTCCAAAAAATCATCTAAGATCATATTCAAAGGTATAAATTCAATTTTTACTCATCAAAATCACTTGAAAGAAAAAAAATCTTCTCATTTCATAGTATTGAAAAACATCGGTATTTAGAACCTCCCCACCATAACCCTTATCATCCCCCCTTATCCTTGGTGGTAAACCAGTATCCATGCTCTCATCTTGAGCATTTCTACAACAACAATATCATTACCATCCAAATACCGGTCTCACAACATCCACTACTAACTCCCAACATGAGAGACATTCAACCATGGATGATTTGGTACTCTCTACCAATAGAGTATCCTCATCATCACCTCAAAACCAAACAAAATATTACATTCTCATGATCCAACCATCATTTAATGTAATTAATGGCATGGACACAATTTCTTATTCGCAAGAACCAACTTGTAACATCACCCGTTCTTAGTCCCAAAATTATGTGATCTCTCTAGGAACTCCTATTCACAATTGGGAACCTAACCTACCAAGATTAACAAAATGATAGCCTACCTTAAAATGTCATTTTATCATGTAATATGTGTATCCTTGGTATAAAGTGTGTAAACTTTAGGCACATTCTTATCCATCACCTAGATTCATCCCATTCATGAGAATCCAGCCACACTCTGACCACATTGGCAATAGCTCACTCATTGGTCAACCGAGATAAGCACCCAAATATTCCTTCCCATTAGAACTGGTCTCAATACCAAAGAACCCTAGGTGATTTCTTAGAAACAAAAGGAATCATCAATCCTATATTAAAAAACTCATTCACCTCTCATGCATAAATCCCAACAAGACCATACAACCAAGATCACTACGTATAAAGGCATATTTGTACTCAGGCTAACCCATATTACATGTTTCCCTTGGTCATACTAACTACTAAGTCACTATTTTATGAGTCGTGACTAAGGTTTTCTATGTCTCCCACCTATCCCTAACAATCAAGTCTCATAACGGGTCACTAGCCCCAACCTCCTATCTCGTAGGTCTGTTGTTCAATAACCATGTCCCAATTTATATACATGCATGGGAAACATCCTTTTCCCTCCTTTCCTTTTAAACAACATCTAATATTCTTATCTCACATCTATATGGGAGGTAACGATAGCATTGACCTACTAGGGTCAAAACACACTTACATGGGTTTAGTTATATAAGTATTCAATTAAATTTATTAGAGGAAAACTCTATTTAAGTTGAATATATAAACTTATTTAAGTGTAAACCATTGGTAACTATTAACTTGAATAAGGATTATATCCTCTTAAACATTTATGGTATGCCCTTCAAAGCATTGGCCTACTAGGCCCTGATCCTCTCTGAGCATCCTAATTATGGTTTACACCCTCGAGTTTCATGATATGAAATAAAATAATGACAATAAACTAATCCTCATTGAGCATCTATGAAAATAAATATCCCCTCAAGGTTCCAGTTCACTAACCATCATGTACCTATCAACATTTTAAATAACTATATAACTAGATGACCATAAATGAAGTTCATTTAAGTAAAATATCATAGCAATGTAGAGGTAAAAATCATGCAGGCTATTGTGAATCATTAGTTTACCACACGTAAAATTATACAACCACAACGGGTATACTGGAAGGAAATTAGCTACTGGTGTTAACCAATGAGGTTCAATGGTAAACACACAACATCATCTCAAATGATATGTGTTTTACAACACTCACATGGTTTATTTAAATATAATTTCATTCCAATATATATGGAAAAACACTATTATGATTGTTACTAGAACTTTAAATATACAACCCTAACTAAAAAACCCATATGGGGTCCATCAATTAGGAACCATGTGCCATATTGACCCCCAATGGTAACTATACCTCCTAGGCATGAGACTAAGTCATCATCCTCACCATCGAACATCTCATCTTAAATACACAAGTACTTCAATAGAGAATGCACCCAAAGTGGTCTAAGTGGGTATAATTCCACTAAGAACATATACGGGAAAACACCATTTGGGTTGTTTTAGAAATTTTAAATAGTAAGACACATCATAAATAGTAAAAATTCACACTATAAGGCCTATAAAATATAGAATCTACATGCCAAATATGATACATGATAATTCTTTTTCCTCTAAAGTCCATGATTCAAAATAAATCGATGGCCTATTTCTGAAGGGATGAGAGGTAGAAATCCATAATATATCACAAAATCCACACCACATGTGAACTCATCAAATAAAAAATATCATATACAACTATAACATCACATATCCAGAATAGTAATCCCATATCCTTAGTAACCTTGAGTTCGAACCGGAACATGTGTTCTTGACACACCAATTCGATATCCATTATATGTTCTCACGCATTCTTAATAAGTCTATGTAACATTTACCAAATAATAATATAACAATAAATAAACATCTTTGATACCACTTTTTTATATACTAACCCAACTCACTCTATGAATAGTATACAGACAAGTTCATGATGAGGATTTAAGTGAGGATCCCCAAATGCCAGAGGCTTTCGACTGGAATCAAGGACCAATGATGTGTATGTGGGAAGACAATACCATCGTATAAAAGTAATAAAACAATCTAAATTACCAAACAACACCCATAGAAACTAATCAGAGTATAAAAGAAATAAATATAAAAAAGGTGGTGATAAATGAGATGTAGTAAATGCTCGACCAGCCAACATATTTGTATCTTTATGTTGCAAACCAATCCCACTAACTAGAGACTATCCAATATACATCATCTAAAGACCTTGGTGATCCTAAGACATTTCCTCCAACTATTTTTATGACCTGAATCTAGGTCACATCCCATGTATCACTCTCATGAGACAACTGGATTCCATTACTAGAGAAGAAACCTCCTAATCAAATCTATGGTGCCAAAAAATGACACTTAGGAGTACTTAAATTAACATAAGGGTTACACCATCACTATAAATATTAAAAAAAAGCCCAAATGGAGTCCTCTTTTTCCAATTCATAAACTTGGGTGTAAAATCACTTAAACCCCAAAAATGAGAAATATAAGCAAAGTACACCGTGTATACTCCAAAACTCGACCCTAAACATGTACTTCCACATGACCATGGTATACATGTGGTCAATGAATGTACTACTACACAACTAGGGAATAGATGGTTTCTGGATATGGACTACCACATATCTAAGACACACCTAGGGTATGGTCATGTACAACTATATGGTTATATCCCCATTACATGGGGTTACTAAATAAGATCTCAAAAACTTGGCCTTGTGTAAATACATGGTGTGTACTCTAAGTATATGGGGTGTATTCCCAAAACTCTTTCTACCCAGGTACTCATCTACATGGACTAGTAAAACTACACGATATGTACTTCAACTACACAGCATTCACGTAATGTACATGATGTGTACATTCGAAAATTCATCTTCTAAAAATAGGAATAATTCATTGTGTGTTTTAAAGGAAATAAATGTAGTTTGATTGGGATTTCCAAATGGGAACCCCCTTGTGAACCTCATGAAACCCCTGTTTTCCCTTTATTAACAATAGATCAACCGCAAGGGGTCACCAAAAACTATAAAATGGAATTAAATCATTAAAAAACTATTTTATGGAGATATATAGATTAATATATAAAATTTTCCTACAGCCATATTTTAAATTTCAAGGATTCCCATAGGATCTCCATCTCGCACCCATTTGCACCCAATCTAGCTCTACATCAGCTCCCTAGGAAACATCTCCTCCTACTATCCCTCTTACCTTCATAAACCACTCTCTACTTCATTATATATAATACCTTAGGGGGTGTATGTAATAAAGGATAGATTAAATATAATAGGTAAAAACAAGAAGAAAAAAAAGAAAACGAGGCTTGGGCCAGACCCCGGTGTTTGATGTGAGTTAATGCCTCAACTAGGAAAGCCCCCTTATTCCAAACTCAAATATGGAGACAAAATCTCCATTATATGATATTTTCAAAAGATATATCCATTTTAAAATACATGAATAAAATAATATTTAATTATTAAAAATAAAATACTAATTATTTCTTAAAAATTTAAATGACTCGTATTTCCATGAAACTCTTATCTTAGGATAAATACCCTATTCTAGGAATAACAGAGTGATAAATAAAAATATTAAAGGTCATTTTCTAGCTTAAAAGGACTATTTTACCCCACATGAGCATCTTAAAGTAAATAATAATATTTCTGCTCATTTCATAGTTTGGAAAAAACATGGTTCATTACATTGAGGGTAAGAGAGCCTAGGATCAATAGAATATGATTTCCTAGGAAGCATATTCAACATTTATTATCAAAATATTACTTTCCTGATATGGTTTTATTAAAGGATAATCTTTGAAAATGAGATTAAGCCCAACCAATCTTGGTAATTTGAAATTTTAGGTCTATTAGTAGATAGAATGAAGTTCAAGTTAAGTGGAGGCATGAAACACTGTAGATGGGGACAATTTTATTATAATGTCTAAGGGATATTGAATTAATAATCATTAAAGGTTGAAAGTTATTTTTTACTGGCTTTTAATATGATCAAAAATGATGAATCAAAGTGAATATAGCTGGGAAAATGATTTATAGATGAAAAATTTGGTTATGCATCATCATTATTGATTTGTTAATGATTTATGAGGTTGATGACCATTGTTGTAAATTTTTACTCCAATGGAAGTTGACTCTAGATCAGAGTAAAATGGAGGAACACACTGAAGAAGATACTCAAAATGTTTTATAGACATAATTTATTCAATTGAGAAACTAAAATAAAAACACTACTTAGTAGAGTGATAAAAATTAAGTAAATGTTGGGGAAAAGATTAAATTTTCTGGTAAACTGAACAAGTATATATTTATAATTGTAATGAATTCCACATATATTGTTTAAAATAAAAGGAGAATCTAAATTAATAAATTCATCAATGAGTCTCACCAAGTAAGAATGAATAAAAAACTAAGAAACCACAAGTAATTATGATATCCATGGAAGTTATTAGCTCAAGTAACAACAAGGAAGATGATTCATAGTTATAAACACTATGTTGAGGCTACTAATTAAATATATGAGGTACTGGATGTGAGCTAAGGTGATTGAATTTATTGAAAATTAACATTAAAAAGTTTGAGAACCTGTGTATTCGATGGGTTTTTATTCATTATTTCCTCACATAGTAGATTTAAAAAGATAAAAATGCATAAATCTATTGACCATAGCTGTAGAGAGGATATAAATTAAATAAAAGAGATTTTTTGATCAAGAATACTCCATCATAATTCTCCATATTTTATCTAATTACTATTTATTTTTTTATATTTATTTTTTGAACACACATAGTTATTGGATAAACTTTTTAGGAGAAATAATATTATTTTATTTTTAATTTTTTTAAGTTGTTTTCTAACATTGTTTTTTTGGGATGTTGTCTTTTAAATTTAAATGAAACTTTTGTGTTGAAAAAAAAACTTCATTTCTTTATGTATTATTAAAGTAAATTATTGATAGGACATTGAACTCACCCAATAGTTCAATAACACACTCAATAGAAGGTGTTGGTGAAAATTTTGAATATTTTAAATCTAGTTATCCAATTTTATAAGAATAATTTAATATCAATTTAGTAGAAAGTAATTGAAATTACACTATCTTTTTCACATGTTTCAGAATCATTCCTATTATTTGGAATTCATATATTTCATTTATAGTCTAACATTGTTTTATTCACTTTATCATTATTTCATCATTACAATCATTTCATTATCATCATCGTTCTTTCTATCATTTTTCATAAATTTTAATTTGTTTCTTGGAGTTTGTAGAAACCTTTTTTGTGGGTTCAACCCAACATTCCACTTCACAAGTTCTACGTAGGAAAATAAATTAACTGAATTTTATAAAAATCATATCACCATACATCTATCTATGTTAGCTGAAGTCCCAAGTATAGAATATTTATAAATTACAATTACAAAATATCAAAAATATTACAACATCTAATTCTTCAATAATATAATGTTATATTGATTAAAAATTAGAATCTATGTGTGGTTGAAAATATATACATTGGATTTAATGAGATTTTAATGAATCAAAATTCATTAACATTGATACAACTAATTTGTCCCAATATTTCTAAATACCCTTATAGGGGGTGGGAGGGGTTAAATTAGGGTATGTATTTCTGTTAATATCGATTGTCACAAAAAAAACATGTTCCATGCTTATTATGAATAATATATTCCTCACAATGAAAATAAATTTATAATGTAGAATAAATATAGGAATAAAATATTTATACTTGGATTACCCAAACTTGTCTAATTCATTGAGTATAGACTATCTGTGTACTAGTGTAAAATAACACTAAGAGTAGTTCATTTACAATTCTATGTTACCACATAGACTCTATAATTTCACAACACTCATAATTATAGATAAATAACTACCCTAAACCACTTGGAAAACTTACTCCCCCAAGAGTCGTTTCACTCCTCAACATCCATCAACCAAAGCAAATAGTATTATTGAAATGTTGTTTCAATTTACAAAATATTCTTCAACATTAAATAAATTGGTATATATCCTTTGAGAAAAACCATTGGAATATCTTTCTTCTTATTCTTCATTTATTTCACACACACTTGATTTTTAGTTCCCTTTCATCGACTGAATTTTATATCACAATCTTAGATACCTTATTTTTTATCATGTTATGTTCTCCCATTTTACTTTGATTCCACGATAGTATATTTTTTATTTATAGAAAGATATGAATCATATTATTTTATTAACAAATTATTATATTAAATTTTAGTTAAGATTTATCAAATAAAATTTTTATAAAAATATATTTTCATTCTTCACTTTATATGTCACCAAATTAGAATTTATCTTTTATTTAATTTCACTTTTGATTAAATATATATAATCCTCCAAAAAGATCCTATGATTTTTAATAAATATCTCTCAAAATTGAATATAAATTCATAATATTGAATTAAAAGAAACACAATTATTTTGTCTCTGTAGACTTGATATCGACATACAATTTTCATTATCGAAACAACATATTGAAGTTCTTCTATAAGCATAAATCTCTTCTAAATTCTCTGCGTCACACCGACTACTTGTTTTTGACTTCTGATTTTATATCTTAATTCTAACAAAACAATGGACTACACATTCCAAAACCCTCATATCATGCCTCTCCATTTTTAATAGGGACATAAAAAACTCTCCATTGTGTCCACCATAACACTGTGTATATTAGTTTCCCACTTGAATTGACCTTATCAATTAGAAACCACCAGTACCACAATTTGATTCCATCACATGATCCTAGCATGATGAGCAATTCACAAATTTTGAGTGTCTCTGTTTCCCATAGGTATTCAAAAGATAAAACCTGATTTGATACATATTAAGTGGTTGCACCCAAATTTACCCATGAAATATGGATAAAGTGGTCTTCTATAGCACAACATGGGTTATCAAATCATCAAAGGCCTCAGAAGAAACCTAATGAAACACACATTATATGGAAGTGATTTGGCTATAAAGTGGCCAAATAGGGTTTGAATTAATTTTATTATTAAATTATATTTTAATGACTTAAGTTAATTCAATTTAAAATAATGATTTCATCCATGGTTATCATATGGGGTGGATTGAATGGATTTATTTTAAATTATTTAAATTTAATAAACTCAAGAAAAATTAATTCCATGAAATCAATATATCCTCATCAATAATTGGATTAACAACTTCACATATACATGATAATCACCTATAAAATTTGGGTATAATTTTTATGATATCTAAAAGGTAAAGAATATTATTATAACATGCAAATTGTGGCAATAAAATTCAATAAGGAAGAGTAATAAATAAAATCATTGAATGGAAATCTCATCAAAGAATTGATTGAAAATTATTTAAATTAGAAATAACATACAATAATTCACTTGTATAATCCCTTATATCAACCCAGTATAGGTTTATCCCTCCATTTATTCTATTATATCAATGAAAGTGGGTATTAGACTCATGAGTGTGGAATTGACGAAGAAATAAAAGTAAATAATGATCACTCCACCATTGGGTGACGAAATTCGAAAGTTATGGTGTGAATAAGTTTATACCATAATTAAATAGAATCACATTTATATTTAAAATAATATTATAATACAATAAAAAGAACTTTAATTAATAAAATTTTCTGATTTTAATGAGTTACATGTGAAAAAGAAATGTGTCAATAAAAAATCACAGTGTAACAATACAATAAAAATTAAAAACATCAATGCCTAATAACTTCCCAAGAGGATCCTTATATAGGAATATAATGATACTATTGTTGATCCACCATCAATAAATTACTTCCCCGTAATTTAAGAGAGTAAAAATTAGGGTGTTAATTAAAAGGAAATTGGATGTTTCAATGTTGACCATGAAAATTATCTAGATTCATTCCCCATTGGGACACACGAATTTTTAATAGAGGATGGTTTAATCTAATGTGGTTATAGAAGAAAAATATATTATCCCAGATAGATTATAAAAAATATAAATATTTAATTCCAATTAGATCATTTCTTTCAGATGTTATGCTTGAAATGGTGGGTTGCTTTTATGGGCCTTTAGATCTGGCTTATAATTTAAATGTCAACTACAGCTACCATGATCTCCATGAAAAAATCATAATTTTCTCCATCAAAAGTTTAATTAAAGGATACACATAATTTTATCTTTATAAAATTAAATTTCTAGCCTCATTGGTCTTGTATTTTGGGCCCCAATTTTGTTTGATGGGCCTTAGGATCATTATCCGTTGTCCAGAAAATTCCTCCATTCATGACCAAAAATATCCATCTTATCCTGGGATTCATCTATCAATCTGAAATGATAAAATGTTCCATATAAAGTTTTCAATAATATCCCTAAATATTATATTCAAAAAATGAATATAATATTTTCCAAAATAGCTGATTTTTTGGGCCCAAATTTTCATTTTAAATATGAATTATTATTACGAAAATAAAGGAAGTTCAATTTCTATAATGCACTAAAATAGATGTTTATGTACTTTGAAAGAGATGAATTTTAAGATATAATCAATGAATATTATCCACTTTTAGTGGATAGTCACACCCCTCAAATAGAGTTTTTCTAGTCCCATGTAAATGGTATCTTAAAAATAGGAAATTTAATTCCATTTTTCAAAAATAGTTTAACATTCAATGATCACCAAAAGGCATCATGCCAAAAAATCATGAAACCTATCAAAATTAATTCACACAATCTAGGTTCACAAGAATATACCAATCCCAACAAAATACCTTTTTTCAAATACATTGCCACATTTAATAAAATTTAAATTAAGCATGATGATGTGTTGTGCATATCAAAAGAAATGGGGCCCATTTTCTTATTCAAGGGGAAACAAATGGAAGTGCTAGGTGGGGGTCACAATTAAACATAATATGAGTATACATTTATTTTTATTTTTGTATTTTTTACCTACCATAAAATTAAAGGACCATCTCTGTGAAATAAAACTACGGAGCCATGATCCCCAAGTGTCGGACACCACACATTTTTCTAATTTCATGATCTATAATAGAAATTTAGGTCTCAACTATTGGAAAGGAAACAATGGAGTCATGATCCCCATGTTTCAAACACCACACATATTAATTGTGGATCTTTTAATAAGAGGATGATAATTTAAACCTTAAAAAATTATATTTTTCTACCACACATTAAAAAAACTATTCTTGTGAACTTAAACGTTCATTAAAATTATAATCAAGGAATTCCAAATCATTTTACATTCATTTTTTAGGATTCCCAATGTAAATTAACACATGAAAGAATAATGAATTGATTTTTTATGAAATATTAGATTTTTACTCCACTTAAATTAGAATGACACTCCCCTGAGTGTTAAAATAGAATAAAATAGATAGTTAATAATTGGGAAGAAAGAGGGGAATAATGTGATGTGAAATGAAATCATGGAAAAAATCACCTCGTTTAAAATTGATGACCATAAAAAAGTAGTTGATGACATTGTATTTCTTCCATATGTGGACTCCTCTGGGATGTTTGTAGGTAGGTTTGAATTTTGGAAGGCATGTGTTTCATTTTAAAAAACTTAAATGCTTCAGCTGCCAAATTTCGAACATATAAAACATTAGATCACATTGGAAACCACAAGAGGGTTCCCAAAACAAAAAAAAATTGACAAAAAGGGGAAATATACCTTTTTATTTTTTAATTCCAAACATTGATCCAATGGATAGGTAAAATTCAGGTTTCCTACTAGAAAGTTCTTTATTTAATTTCATTATCTCAATATGGAACCTAAATCTAACAATTTTTGTCTGGTTCGTAGGTTGGCCCCACTAGCTCTTCCTCTTGTTACTATTTATTGAATGTTTCAATGAATGGTTTTAACCAATGGATATAGAATTTGAGTATCTAACCACTGGTGGGGTCTTGAATCTCTATTTCTCTAGGGGGTATATATGATGCAAAGTATAAGGCCTTGACCATCTCGAACTTCACTTTCGTGGGTATAAATGTTGTTTGGAACTATATTAGAGAATAAATATTCCTGGTTCAAAGTTTTTGACTTTGATATTATTATATTTTTAGTCTATATCTCTATCTTTGTTGATCATTGAATTTTCCTAAGCCTCCATCCTATGTTCCTCAAGTTCGTTAATGTCTAATTGCCTCTTTTTTCCAATGAAATGTAAATTTTTATTTTAATAATTTCCCAAAATTCCTTATGTTCAATTTCAATAGGTAAATGAAAGAATTTTTCATATACCAACATATATTATGGCATGACTATGATGGTTTTGAACATTGTATGATTTTACCAAAGTGAACCCAATAATTTCTCAGAACAATATTTTCTTGAGGGATTAACAGTTTTATCCAGAATTTTCTTAATTTCTCTATTTTCCAACTCATTTTGAACAATTTTTTGAGGATGGTGGGTAGGAAAAATTATGATAAATTACATACTTTTAAATGAGTGATGCGAAGGGACGGTTACATAAATGGGTTCCATAATCACAAATGATATCCCTATGAATTTTAAATCTATTAAAAATGTGTTCTTTTAGGAATATGATCACAACATGATGGTCATTTAACTTTGTTGGAATGGACTTAACCCATTTTGAGATATCATAAATATCTAAGAGGATATAGATATATCTCCTAGATATTAGGAAGAGTCCGATGAAATTAATTCCCCAACAGCAAATATTTCAACAACTAGAATGGGTGTATGAGGATTTTGATCTCTTTTGGTTATGGATCCTATTTGATGACATCAAGAACAACATTGGAAGAATTTTTAGGAATCCTTGGTGATTTTAGGCCAAAATAAACACATTTTTAGGACCTTTTCATTGTTTTATTAGTGCAATAATGGCCTCCATATGCCTCTTCATGAAAAAATTTAAGAATTTAATCTTGCTTAGATTTAGGGATATATCTCATATACACTTAATCAGGAAAGAACATGAAGTGTAATTGATAATCAAACACATAGTGCTTAATATGTGAAAGTAATTTCCTATTATCTTAAGTCCTGAGGAATTTTAGAATATCACTCGTAACCAAATAGTATGATATGTCAGCGTACCACAGGCAATAACTGAAATAATTTAGGTGATCATCATGAAATGAATCAGACACTGAAAGGTTATGTGAGTTTCCATTGAATTCCATCTTATAGAGGTAAACATATTCAACATTTTCGACACCCTTTTATCCTTAATAAAAAAAATGCTTCATGAATAAGGACCCACCTAATCAATCAAGAATTGGAATCTTGTTTTTCGAAAAGGTATTTTAGAGCATAAGGATCTGTGAAGAAAGGGATAGGGGATCCTAAGAGATAATAAATAAATATTTGAAAGACAAAAACAATAGTAAGTAACTCTTTCTCAGTATTGGTTTTGTATATTTATTCATCATTTAATGATTTACATTCATAAGAAATGAAACATGGTGTTTTATCCCAATGTTGTCATAATACAACTACTACAATGAAGTCACAAAAATCACATATGAGTTCAAATGGAATATTCCAATTGTGATATTGTATGATAGGTGGAGAGATAATAGATGGCTTGACTTTTGAGAATGACTCCTCATAGATATTTATCTATATAAATTGAGCATCTTTCATGAGCAAAGCACAAAGTTGTCAGGAAATTGAGTTGAAATTCCAAAGAAAACTTCTATAGAAACCAGCATGTCCAAATAAGGACTTCACATCCTTGATATTTTTTATAGGGTGAAAGTGATGAATGATATAAACCTTAGATTTATCAACTTTAATCCCTATACCATAGACAAGATAGCCCAGAACATGTCCTTCTTTTACCATGAAATGGCATTTTTTCTCATTTAGGATGATATTCTTATCATCACATCTAAATAGAACCCTTTGAAAATTTGTTAGAAATCCCTCAAATATTTCCCTGAATATGGATAAGTCATCCATGAAGACCTCAAAACAATCTCCCACCGTGTCTGAGAATATACACATCATGGACTGGTCGAAGGTAACAAGGGCATTACATAACCGAAACGGCATGAGATTGATGGAAAAAGTGACAAATATATAGGTGATGTTTATTTTTCCTTGATTTTCTAAGGATACATAAATTTGATTATACATGGAGAATCCACTAAAAAGATATAGAACTGATGGATCTCTTCTCTCTCAAGGACTTGATTAATGAAGGGAGAGGGGAAATAGTCTTTCTTCGGTGACGAGTTTAACATAATATAGAAAATAGACACTCTCCATCCACTACGAACCCTTGTAGGGAGAAGATCTCTATCCTCATTTTTAATCAATGTGATTTCATCCTTATTTGGAACAACTTTAATAGGGCTTACCCACTCACTCTTATAAATGATATAAATGATACCCTCTTTCAACAACATAAAATTATCTTTCCTTAACACATCCATAATATTGTGATGGAGTCATTGCTAAGGTTGACAACATGGTTTGGAGTTAGATTTTAGTACAATCCTATGAGTTCCAATGAGTGGGATAATCCCAAGAATATCAGAAGGGCCCCATTCAATTTATTTGTAAACACCCAGAAATTCCATGTAATTTTTTTTAATTAAATGGGAATTTTACGAGTCCATGAAAATTGACGCCCCATTATTTGGAGGTCGGGAGTTCACAGAATTAATTTATAAACTTTTTTTCGGGTACGTTCAGTAAACGTGTGAGATGGTTTTTCTAACTTTTGAACTGGTTCTCGGAATTGATATCTGAGGGCACCATTGAACTCGCAGCATCAGTAGTCTCTTAAGAAGACCTTCACCTTGACTGCAGTAGGTCGAGGGTGGATGTTAGTTTTTCACTTCTTCATGAATGAATAAAGTAAAATAAAATTGTGTAACATTTTATTTTCTTCTAAACCTCCCATTTGAGTGTTGATAGTTTGGAACCACCAAAACTAAACCTCCCATGTGAGGTTATACAAGTGGGTACTACCAGAACTAAACCTCCCATGTGAGGTTATGGAGGCGGGGACCACCGAACCTAAAACCCCCAATTTGAATTTAAGGGTGGGGACCACCCAAACCCTCATAATGTGAGAAACCTATTGAACACCCTCTTTAATGATGGTGGTGACCTTTAGGTTTCCCCAAAATTTTATTATGCCAACCTCAATGTAATTATGATGCCAATTTAATTTGTGCCACCAATGAAATTGGGGAAACATATCATATTGGCTACCTATTCAAATTTTGGTGGAATTGGTGAGAGAAAAACCATTGGAGGATTATTATCACCAACGAAGAACGCATTCTCCAATGAAGAACATGCTCCCCAACGAAGATCGCTCAGGACAATCAAGGAAACGCCAATGTCACTGACGTCTGTCTATCCCCAACGACTTCGTCTCTTTCCTCATGACCTCCGTCAACAAATCTCTGAGGTAGGGTTTTAATTATGTATGATTATATTCCCATGTTATTTCCTTCTAAAACAATGAACGTGGATCAACACACCATCTAGTTGATCTACGAATGATTTCTTTTGCGGTTTTGGGAATAATCATTGCCAGAGGTTATAGGTTTTGATGTTCTTCATTCAAGATTTTTTGAGCCATTTGATACCGCTCTAACATAGTGGGTGGGGACCAAAAAAAAATGGCTCGAACCCTCCTCTGTTCTTCTTGAATGGTGTGTTCTTTGAGATGGAAGAAGGAGGCATTGTGCCATGGTGACGAACGGATACGGCGGCCGACACACCGCCGACCATGATAAAGGTAATTATCCAAGGGTGTTTGGTCAGGTCGGACGCCAGCGCAGGCACGACCCTCCGCTTCCCGTGGCCTCCGCCGCCCAATAGCCTCCGCGACACCCTGCCAACTACGTCCCCCGCCACCCCGCGGCCTCCGCGGCACCCTACCGCAAGCGGCCTCCGTCGCTCCCGTGGCCTCGACGCCCTCGCGGCCCCGTCGCCTCAGCTTCCCCTCAACGTCCACCACCCTACAGCCTCCACTGCTCTACGGCACCCACGACCTCTACCACTCTGCGGCCATCGCGACCTCCACCGCCCTGCAGCCTCTGCCGCCCCACGGCCTCTACGGCCCTCATGACCTCTGTCGCCCCACGGACTCCACCGCCCCACATCCTCGTGGCCCAACAGCCTCCACGCCGCCCTCACAGCTCAATAGCCTCATGCTACTCTCATGGACTCTATAGCCTTGCACCTACCTTTCCCCCCCCCCCCCCCCGCATCCTCTACGGCGCCATTCCGGCCACTCGCGGCCTCATGTCACCCTCACGGCCCCGTGGCCCTCGACCTACACCGCGGGCCGCCACCGAGGCTGGGCCACCCAGCTTGGGCTGTGTTAGAACCAGAATGTCGGACCTCCCAGCATGGGTCAGGCCACCCAACAGGCGGGGTCGGACCCAATGGGTTGGGCTATGTCGGTCTGTCTGGGTCGAACCGGACCCGGACCAGTTTCAACCCTATACTCTCTTTTGGCCATAACTTTGGAATCAGACATCCATTTAACGAACTGTTAGTGACGATGGAATCCATGAAGAATTAAGGTCCCTTTGGTATACACCACTAATGATTTGGATAAAATTGGGATATGGTCGGGTTGGATCGAGCACGAATCCAACCGATCCCTCTAGAATAAAAGGCTAATAACATATAGACTGAGCGTCTTTTTGACGCACCATCTATTGCGTTGAGACCCCTATGACATGGATGTCCATTGGGATACCTCTTTTTGGGATTTCATGACAGTTGGAGTATCGACCGGTGTCTTGTGGAGAGGACCCTCCGGGAAAAAAGTGAGCTTAGTATGAGAAACCTGTAGCTAGCTACGATGATGTACTAAGATCCTGTGTGGGTATGATGATGTACTGACAATGTACTAGGATCCGATGTGGGTATGATGATGTACTAGGATCCTGTGGGTGTCTGACAACATATTGACCATGTACTAAGATCATGTGTGGGTATAGCGATGTACTGACGATGTACTAGGATCACGTGTGGGTCTGACGACGTACTGACGAGGTACTAGGATCATGTGTGGGTCTCACGATATACTAGGATCATCTATGGGTGTGATGAGGTACTAGGATCATGTGTGGGTCTGATGATGTACTATGATCCTCTATGAATCTGATAAGGATTTAGTATCTTTCTCAGTTCTTCCTCTTAACGGAGTAATATGATTTAGTAGTTATATCTATTCATCTTTACTACCGTACCTAAGTTATACCTTGTGTGAGCTGAGTCCGTACTTGTGTGGTAATTTCTTTGTTGTAATACCTTGGTGGTATTATTTTGTGTGGCATACCTATGTGGTACTTACCTTCATGGTATTCCTTCCTTTGTGGAAGAGTTTAGCTTTGGGCTAATGAGTTGGGCATTGTGTTTCCTCATGTTTAATATGGGTTTACATGATAACTTAGGTATATGTATGGTAATATACCTAAGTATGGTTTCCCATTGTTTTCATGCATTGTGGTTTATCCTTTGTCGATTTTGTGAGACCTTGAGGGTCTCGGGGTCCCTACTGAGTATCGTTATACTCACCCGGGCACAGGCTATGCCCACACCTCATTGGGTTTGGTGAAGATGATGGATAGCGCTGACTGAGGAAGAGAGTACCAGGAATAGAGGTAGCTCGGAGGTGGACCATAGATGATTCATACCTCAGATACAACCATTCGAGAGATATACCTACCCTTCAGGTAGGATCCTTAGCAGGTGATCACAGGAGCTGTTCCAGTTTACTTGTACTTTCATTTTATTGTTCTTTCCAGTTGGGCTTGTATTCTGGACCCATTTTCTAACTATACTCACTATTTTACTATAAAGTTTTCTTGAGTTCATATCTTTTTGTGTTCTTGGTTGCATGTGTTTATAGGTTATAAAGGAAATTCCTTCTGAGATTTAGGGAATACGCCTTCGGTGCTAGTCTCCAGCCCCTAGCCCGTGGAAGGTGGGCTTGGGGTATTCACGACACAGGCCCCGGGGGATGGGTCATGAAAAATTGGTATCAGATAAGTCGGTTCTACCATAGAAAATTGGACTCTGATATTTTTAATGACAATAGTGTTAAGTTTAGTGAGTGTGGTTATCATTTTAGGGGATCCATTGTTGGTTCGGCGACCGACGTATCCATACACTAGGACCATGACTTCTGCTTTCTAACATAATTCACGAAAACACTGATTGTGTGTGTGCTTCCAATATTTTTCTTTGTGATCTCTTTGAGTCAACTCACCAGTTATAACTTAATGACTGTGGTGTAGAAATTTGTTTTTAGGATGCCTCCATGCAAACAGCCAGCTAGGCTTGCGAGAGTAGTATGCTCTGATAGCCCACCGAGCGATGAGGCCCGGTGCAGGGCCATTTTCTAGTATAGGTACCAATAGAGGAACTAGTGGTACCATTACCCATTGAACCACCGATTCCAGCAACCCCAGTAGTAGAGGGTAAACGCCGCTTGATCGCATTGCACGAGTTCCAGTGCTAGAGGCCCCCCAGATTCTTGGGAGAGACGGACCCACATGCGGTTGAGGATTGTCTAGAGGCCGTAGTGAGAGTATTTCTACCGGTAGAAACACCAGCTGATCTCATGGTGATACTTTCCCCCAGACTTCTATAGGAAGTATCAGGTAGATGGTGGAGCCTGATGCTCCAAGTTCACGATGAGGTGACGCTTTTCTAGGTAGACTTCGAGAGCCTGTTTCGGGCAGAGTTTGTCCCAGCGACTCTTCACGCAGTACGCATACTTGAGCTTCTTCATCTATAGCAAGGCAGCATGACTGTGGCTCAATACTCAGTGAGGTTCACTGACCTCTCATGCTACTCCACTGAATAGTTGTGGGACCCATTATTCTGGGCCTGGACCTTTGACCAGGTGCTCAGGAGAGAGATTAGGGATTCAATTATTTCTCTCAGCATCCCAACACAGGCGGGGGTGTTAGAGCGAGCCCTCATAGTGGAGAGTTTTCTTACTGAGCATTCACCAGTAGCAAGACCCACCACCAGACATCACGTAGCAGAGTCTTCTACAGCTAGCAGCAGACAGAGGTCACAGAGGTCCAATAGGACTAGGTGGACGACCGTATGAATCTGGATTAGTCATGCGGGGTACCGGAGATAGAGCCAATCATGAAAGGAATATGCAGGGCTTCACATGTGGAGGGTACAGTGACATGACTCATGACTATCGGACCCGTTGTATGTATGATCATCAGATATTCTTTGGACTTCACAGGTAGAGACATAGGCTCGATTGAGGTGGTCTGCAGGGAGCAGGCAGACGTGGCAGAGGAGCTAGTTTTGCAGTTGGCGATGGGAAAAGATTCGAGATGTTACCGCTACCACCAACAGGTGGTCCACCCCGACCACAATGAGCAGCTGGACTGGGGAGAGCTCTTCTCTGTGAAGCTGAGCTTACATCCATGGTGCTCTAGAGATGATACGAGGTACAATCTATGTTTATTCTACCATAGTTGTAGTACTTATAGACAAAATTTCTAGTCATTATTCTATTTCCACTACCCTCGTTCGGAGATCAGAGATTTCGACAGAGCCGTTGGCTCGATCCTTACATCTAGAGACTCCTACGGGAGTGGATTCGACGATTATGCACTAGTTCCAGTAGTGTGAGCTTACTCTTGGAGGCGAGAGATTTGGATTGGATCTCCTAGATGTGGGGTCAAGGCCTTACAACATCATCTTGGGTATGAACCGGTTATCTACAGTCCATGATTAGAATGAATATATTAAGTGTGAAGTGTGGTGTTTCCACACAGATTGGACCAGGTTTACCTTCACTGGAATGAAGGGAGCCTATGAAGTATAGAATGAACATACCTGGAGGAGAGTATAGCCGATCATTCATCATTTGGATAGCCTTACCCTCAGAGCGGTTGATGTGGAGAGTCTGAGTTATCCTGTAGTGGTAAACCAGTACGCAGATGTCTTCCCTTATATTGTTTTGGGTCTACCTCCTCATAGATAGGTGGACTTTTACATTGACTTTTACCCTGGTATGGAACCAATATCTACACCAGCATATCAGATGGCTCCCTCGTAGCTTCATGAGTTGTGGGTATAGCTTGAGGACTTGTAGGGTAAGGGATTCATTCATCCCAGTATATCTCCTTGGGCATCCCCAATTTTGTTCTCCAAGAAGGTGGATGCGATCTTTAGGCTTTGTGTTGACTATCGGTGCCTAAACCAGGTGACCATGAAGAACAAGTACCCACTTCCGAGGATTGACAACCTATTTGATTAGATGAAAGGAGAATGGTGGCTCTTGAAGGTAGACCTTAGATCAGGCTATCACCAGCTCAGAGTACGAGATGAGGATGGCAGGAAGATGGATTTCAAAAGTTGGTATGGCCATTATGAGTTATTGTTTATGCCATTCTTCATGAAAAATGTTCAAGCAATGTTCATGGGACCCATGAACATGATCTTTCATCCATAAGTTGGTCGTTTTTGTAGTATCCTTCACCAACAGCATTCTAATCTACCCAACTACTGAGGAGGATCATGCTTATCATTTTTGGGTATTACAGGACACACTTTGAGAGAACCAGCATTATGGTAAGCTCTGGAGGTTCCAGTTCTAGATTCGAGGGGTTCACATTCTGGTACATGTCATGTCTAAGCCTGGAGTTGCAGTGGATCCAGTGAAGATTGTAGCGGTACATTCTTGGGGGCCACCCAGGAGTGTGATAGAGGTATGGAGTTTCCTGGGTTTGGACGGATACTACAAGATATTTGTGCCATATTTCTCCATAGTTGCAGTGCCTTTATCAGCATTGACAAAGAAGAGGAAACCCTTCGTGTGGTCGGAGAGATGCCAATAGAGTTTTCAGGAGTTGAGGCAGAGGTTGAATAGTGCCCCCCATCTTGAGGCTTCTGGAGGAGGGCGTATAGTAAGTAGTCTACATCGACACATTAGAGACCGGGATTGGATGTGTCCTGATGCAGGAGAGATAACTGATCACATATGGTTCTCAATATCTAAGACATCATGAGAGGAACTACACAGACCATGACCTGGAGTTAGAAGCAGTGGTCTTTGCCTTGAAGATGTGGTGACATTTTTGATTGGAGAGCATTTTATAGTCTACTCAGATCACAAGAGTCTTAGGTATATCTTCTCTCAAAGGGACCTGAACCTAAGACAACGACGTTGGATTGAGTTCATCTAAGACTATGGCTTTGAGAAATTATATACTCATGGGACGGAGAAAGTTATAGCAGATTCACTTAACAGGAGATATGGTATACAACTACTAGGTGAGGAGACGGAGTAGCTGGCCGCTTTGCAGATATCCTTTGTCGATCGAGATGGAGCTGCTTTTATACAGTCTCTTATAGTCACTCCCCCACTTCTTCAGCGAGTTAGAGAGGTGCATCATGGGGACACTGAATGCGAGACACGACATTCTCAGATATCCATACGACAAGAACCTGATGAATTTTCTGAAGGTGGGTAGCACGTCATCCTCTTCAGAGGACGTACCATTGTACCAGTTTCAGTTCAAGATGAAATTTTGAGGGAGTTCCACACTTCCCCTCTAGCGGTACATCCAGGAGTGGAAAGGATGTACTAGGATCTCTGATGGCATCACTTGTGGCCAGGAATGAAGAAAGTAGTAGCATAGTTTGTCTCACGATGCCTCACTTGTTAGCAAGTGAAGGGAGAGCATCAGGTACCAGCAGGCTTGGTTCATCCTTTAGAGGTCCCAGTGTAGATGTGGGATGTGATATCCATGGACTTCATGACAGGACTTCCACATATATCCAGGGTTCATGACTCTATCTGGGTGATCATCAACCGACTAACTAAGTCGGCCCATTTCCTACCGATAAGAGAGAAGGGTTTAGTAGAGAGATTGAGATGCCTCTAGGTGTAGGAGATTGTGCAGATACATGGAGTACCCTCGATGATTGTCTCTGATCATGATTCACGATTACTTCCTGGATATGGATGGGGTTGCAGGAGGCTTATAGGATGCAGCTTCGTTTGAGCACCACCTTCCATCCTCAGACAGATGTCCAGACTGAGTGGACCATTCAAACCCTTGAGGAAATGTTGCGTGCTTTTGTCCTTGACTTCGGTCACAGCTAGGAGGATCACTTGAATTTGGTGGATTTTTCATAGAACAACAGCTATCACTTCACCATTGTGATGGAACCTTCTGAGTAGTTGTACGAGCGACCTTGCAGGTCACCTTCGTGTTGGACTGACCCAGGGGAGTCAACACTCATGGGACTAGAGATGGTTCATGCTACCACAATGAAGTTGCAGATCATCCAGGATAAGATAAAGACTACACAGAGCACATAAAAGTCCTATTCTGATTGGACACGAAGACCTCTGGAGTTCGAGGTTGGTGACCACGTCTTTCTACGAGCCTCACCTCATTGAGGTTTTTGGTGATTTGTTCGACGCAGAAAGTTATCTCTGAGGTTCATCGGACCCTTCTAGGTCCTCAGTAGAGTTGGGAAGGTGGCTTACTGCATAGCTCTTCCACCTCAGTTGCACTGGGTTCACGACGTCTTCCACGTATCCTAGCTGGGGAGATACGTGCATGACCCTTCCCACGTCATCGACCACAGAGAGTTGGATGTCGACGATGGGGAAAATTTTATAGAGGTTCCAGTTGAGATTGAAAATCGACATGAGCGGGTCTTTCGTGGCCGGTCGATTACTCTGGTGTGTATTCATTGGCAGCACGGGAACCACGAGGAGAGAACATGGGAGAGGGAGGATGAGATTCATTCTCAGTACCCCCACTTATTTTCCTAGTTTTGATTTTTGGCTTATGGGGACGTAAAACCCTATGGTGTGGAGAATGTAAAGACCCAAAAATTACATGTAACTTTCTTTAATTCAATGGTAATTTTACGAGTCTGTGAAAATTGATGGTGCATGATTTTGAGGCCCGAAGTGCCCAAAATGAATTTATTCACCTTTTTCTATTACGTTCCGTAAACGTGCAAGCATGTTTTTATAACATTTGGACCGGTGCTCAGAATTGAAATCTGAGGGAACTATTGAACCCAGATCAGCAGTAGTTTCTTAAGGAGACCATTAACTTGACAGTAGTAGGTTGAGTGTGGAAGTTAGTTTTCCGCATTTTCGTGAAAGAATAAAATAAAATAAAATTGTGTAACATTTTATTTTCTTCTAAACCTCCCATTTGAGTGTTGAGAGGTGGGGACCACCAGAACTAAACCTCCCATGTGATTTTATGGAGGTGGGGACCACCCTAATTAATCCTCCCATGCGAGGTTATACAGGCGGGGACCACCGAACCAAAACCACCCAATTTGAATTTAAGGGTGGGGACCACCCAAATCCTATTAATGTGAGAAACCTCTTTAAATCCCTCTTTAATGAGGGAGGTTACGGTTAGGTTTCCCCAAAAAATTATTATGCCAACCTCAATGTCATGATGCTAATTTTATTTGTGCCAACAATTAAATTGGGGAAACATATCATATTGGATACCTATTCACATTTTTTTGGAATTGGGGAGAGAAAAACCTTTGGAGGACTATTCTCACCAATAAATAACGTGTTATCCAATGAGGAATGTGCTCCCCAATGAAGAACGCTCACAAACATCGAGGAAACGCCAACGACACTGACGTCTGTCTATCACCAATAACTTCATCTATTTCCTCATGACCTCTGTCAACAAATGTCCAAGGTAGGGGTTTAATTGTCAATGATTATATTCAAAAGTTATTCCTTTCTAAGACAGAGAATGTGGATCAACACTCCAAATAGATGATCCATATATGATTTCTTTTTCGAGTTTGGGAATAATCATTGTAGGAGGTTATAGGGTTTGATGTTCTTCATTAAAGATTTTATTGAGTTGCTTGCTACCGCTCTAACGTGGAGGGTGCAGGACAAACAAACATGGCCCGACCCCTCCTCCATTCTTCTTGAATGGTGTGTTCTTTACGATGGAAGAAGGCAGCTTTTTGCCACAACGACGAAGAGATACGGTGGTCAGCAAACCGCAGGCCGCAACGGCATTCGCCAGCCCGCTCCCTCCCTCGTACCCCACCACCTACGGCCTCCGTCGCCCCGCAGCATCCACGACGCCCCACCTCCCGTGGCCTCCACCACCCCTGCAGCCTCACCGCCCTCATGGCCCCGCGACCTCTGCCTTCCAACGGCCTCCGCCGCTCCGCGGCCCCCGCGACCTCTACCGCCCAGCGGCCTCGTGGCCATGTAGCCTCTGTGCCGCCGCCGGGGCCCCATGGCCCCGCGCCGCCCTTGCGGACCATGTGGTATCACATCACCCTTGAGGCTCCCACGGCCTCTCACAGTCCACGTGGCCCCCCACAGCCTCCATGCCGCCCTCGCAGCCCCCTGCAACCTCGGACCACTCTCACGGCCTCGCAGCCCCAGAGCCACACCACGGGCTGCCCAGCACGAGCCCGGTCGGACCCAGCGGGACAGGCCACCCATCGGGTGGACACAAACTGGGTCGACCCAGGCCGAGTCGGACCGGACCCTGACCAATTTCGACCCTATAAACTCTTTTGGCCATATCTTTGGCACCATGCGTCAATTTGACAAACTATCAGCGGCATTAGAAACCTTGAAGAAAGGTACTCCCATTGGTATACCCTAATAGATATTTGGATAATGTTGGGGTATGGTCGGGTTGGATCGAGCACGAATCCAACTGGGCCCTCCGGGCTAAAAAGATAATAACTTACAGGTCGGGCGTCTATTTGACAAGTCATATATTAAGTTGAGACCCCTATGATGTGGCATTCCTTTGGGATACTTCATCATCAGACTTCATTACAGTTGGAGTATCGACTTGTGGCTTTTGGAGCGGACCCTCCCAAAGAAAAGCGAACTTAGTGCGGGAACCCTGTAGCTAACTGTGATGATATACTAGGATCCTGTGTGGTTCTGATAATTTACTGACAATGTACTAGGATCTTGTATGGGTCTAACGACATACTGACTATGTACTAGGATCATGTGTGGCTCTGAAGACGTACTGACGATGTACTATGATCCTCTGTGGGTCTGACGACGTACAGACGATGTACTAGGATCCTATGTGGGTATGACGACGTACTGACAAGGTACTGGGATCCTGTGTGGGTCTGAAGATATACAACGATCCTCTGTGGGTATGATGATGATTTATGATCCTTCGCGGGTCTTCCTTTTAACATAGTAAGATGATTCAATAGTTATATCTAATCATCTTTTCTACTGTACATAAGTTATACCTGGTGTTAGCTGAGTCTGTACCTATGTGATACTTCCTTGTCGGTAATACCTTGGTGGAATTCTTTTGTGTGGCATAACTATGTGGTACTTACCTTCATGGTATTCCATCCTTTGTGGAACAGTTGAGATTTTGGCTAATGATTTGGGCCTTGTGTTTCGTAATGTTTGAGATGGGTTTACTTGATAACTTATGTATATGTATGGGCATATACCTAAGTAGGGTTGACCATTATTTTAATTCTTTGTGGTTTCCCCTTTTTGGATTCTATGAGACCTTAAGGGTATCAGGGTTCTTATTGAGTATCGTTATACTCACCCCTATAAGGGTTATGCCAACACCTCATTGTGTTTGGTGTAGATGACGGACAATGCTGACTGAGGACGAGAGTACCAGGACTGGAGGTACCTCAGAGGTGGACCTTAGACGAGGCGTACCATAGAGATGACAGTTCCAGAGCTGTACCTACCCTTCAGGTAGGATCGCTGGCGGGTGATCACAAGAGCTATTCCAGTTTACTTGTACTTTCAGTTTCTTGTTCTTTCATGCTGGGCTTGTATTCTTGCCCCTATTTCTTACTATACTCACTCTTTTACTATATAGTTTGCTTGAGTTCATATCTTGTTGTGTGATTGGTTGCATGTGTTTATAGGTTATAAGGGAAATGCATTCCCAGTTTTAGGTAATACGCCTTCAGTGCTAGTCGATATCCCCTAGCCTATAGAAGGAGAGCTTGGGGTAGTCACGGCATGGGCCCCGGGGGATGGGTCGTGACATTATTTATTATAATTTTATAGGATATCTAGAATCATTATCTATGTATTGGATTCAAGGTAGGATTAAATTAAAACATGAAGGGTTTGATTGTCACCTAATAATTAATACTTCAGTGATGAAGGTAGGACTTTAAATTCGATATCATATTGGTTAACACATTCAAAATATGGGTGGACATTTTCATAAAACACAGTGTTTTTTCTATATTTCTTATCAGAATGGGTTCCTTTTGAAATTAATTTTCAACTACCACATTAGCTACATCAGTGTTAGGAATGGATATGGACTCAATTGTATTGATTTCATCAGTGTTATCATTGATTGTTGATCTTGAAAAATCATCAATGGAATCATTTGAAAGAGATTTAGTCCAAGGAGTCACATATCCCTCATATGAACAAAGGAAATAAATCTCTTCTTGACTTACACATCCTTCATTGATTCCTTTTCTTCTAGATCATAATCAACACTACCTATCCAATTAACCTCATTGATCTCTTACTCATCCCCAATTTTATAGTTCTCATTATAGATGTTTTGATTAAGGATCATGTTTCCAAAGGTTATTGTCATGTTCCCATTCTTAACATGGATGACTGGTTTGATTGTTTCTATGAACGGATGACCAAGGATTATAGGGGTCTTCTCTCTAGGACCTAATCATGGGAGATTTTCTAGGAAAATGAATTCATTTGGGTAAATTAAATTTTCAACTTTCACCAAAATGTCTTTGAAGATCCCCTTAGGAACTCGAACCCAATGATATGAATGTTGGAGACTGATAGATGTTGATTGGAGATCTTTAAGTCCTAATTTACAATACATATCCTATTAAATTAGGTTCACACTATCTCATAGAACATAATGTTCATTGAAAAAAATTGTTCTATCTTAACTCAACATTTATGTATAGAAATCCTGGATCTTTAAACGTAGGATTAATGATCCCTTGAATGGTGGTACTCACATTAGTAGCCAAAATGACTTTCTTTTGATATGAAAATTTCATTTTAAAAGTGAACATGTCCTTAAGGTCCTTTGAGTATATAAGAATGGTTTATATTTCATTTATAAGGGGAATGTTCATCTTATCCTGATAGAAGATGTGCCTTAATGTCTCCTTCAATTGAGGTTTATATTTTCCTCTCATATGCTGGGGGAAGGGTGCATATTGTTTGATTTTTTGGTAAGGTTGTGGTTCCTTCACATTCGTATTTTATTTTTCTGAATTTGATGGCTTTTATTCAAAATATTTCATGTGATTTTTGAGATTTTAATGGTTTTATAATGGGTTTTTCCGGTTTTTCAATTGATCTCCCACTTCTTAAGATAATCACATCTTGTATTTGTTCAATAGAGGTTTTTGTGTAACTTGATTATCCTCTTAGAGTTGGGGATCAAATAGCCTGATTAATTATGTATACCTTTCTAGTTTTGATCATTTATTATTATTTTTTAAGTGATAAGACCTATGATTTCATTTTCTACATTTTTTTACACAACTATTCAAGTATTGGGATAGGGACCAATTGGGTAGTAGTTTCTATTGGTTGGTTTATCCCAAGAGCATAAATTGGTTGTTGGATTGGATGTTGACTGGGTTGTTGGATAGGTTGTTGATATTGGACATGAGGATGTTGGTATTGGATTGGTTGTGGTTGTAACTAATTATGGTTTTGAAAATCATATTAAGGGTATGGTTTTAGATATTCTTTATGTGTTGGTTGTTGATTATTCTTCCAAAGGAATCTTGGATGGTCAATATACCTTGAATTGAAGGTGTTTCGGTATTGTGGGTTTTTAATGTTCATTGTAATAACTTATTTTGGTGGTCCTCATCAATAAAAATCCTTGATAGAAGGAATGGTTGGGAAATTCTTTGTATTATTGTCATCTTTGTAACAAATTTTACAAACAAGATCAAGAGATTGGGTTTTTTGGACCTTCCTATGATTGATCTCCTCAAAATTCCTAGTGAGTACAGTAATGTTTCCTCTAAGGTTTTACTTTACTCCAATATTTTTCATTTAACTAGTTTTGGGTGGATTCTCATAGTAAGGTTATGTTCCCCATGTATATTTTTGTTCATCCATTCCTTCTAGATATTTGTAATCATTATTTGTGGCTTTATTTTTAAAGGTTCTATTAAACATCATGTCAATGAATTTTTTGTTTCCCAGAACCAACCCTTTATAGAAAATTTGAATATTTTATATGATTGAAAATACATGGTGAGGTACATTTTTGAGTGTGTATTTGAACCTTTCTCATGTTTCTTAAAATTAATGCCCTTCTTTTTCAAAAAAATTATGCTCTTTTTATGTGAATTTCTTTTGTGATAGGTGAAGTACTTTTGGGAAATTCTGGTTTCAGTTGGTCCCTAGAGTGAATGGATGATGGTCTCAGATTGTTTAACCAATTATTTTCTCTATACATTAATGAAATAGGAAATATCATCATATTATATTACTCATGTTTATGTGGTGGTAACATGGTTTCAACAATGTCTTCAAACTCTTTGACATGTAGGTATGAAATTTTTGAATCAATACCATAAAAGCTTTGAAGGTGTTTAAGGTCTGGAGGTTTGAATACATTGAGGACTTATTATATAGAATAATTCCTAAAGAAATAGGGTTCATTTTTTCAATTATGTTTTAGGTATTCATTCATGGTTTGATCGACTGCATTCCCTATGTTTGGGGTTTCCTCATTGGGATTACCATTTTGGTTCCTACCCAAAATTACAAACTATATTATTTAAATACACTCCATTGTATTAGGCTCAATTTTTGAATTTTTATTATTATTAATATTGGGATATAATAAAAAGGTACCCCTAGGTGAACTTGACTGCCCAACCCAAGGACTATCCACCCTAACTAGATGGTTTGAATGGACACATGTATAGGCAGGCATGCGCTAAGAAAAGATAAAAAAAGGAAAAGGGAAAAGATAAGAGAATTGGAATGAGAAAAGAGAAATACGGGAGAATAAAATGATGTTATAAGGTGAATTAATTATTTCTCCATTAATGGAGCCAAAATTTCGTTTCATCCAAATTTACCCAAGAGATATTGTTAAAGTGGTCACTTGTAGGGCAACATGGGTTTTCGAATCCTCAAAGACCTAAGAAGAAACCTAATTAAACACACATTCTATGGAGGTGATTTGGCTATGATGTGGTAAAATTGGGTTTGAATTGAATTATTATTAAATTATATTTTAAATACTTACGTGAATTCAATTTAATAGAATGAGTTGATACTCGGTTATTGCATGGGGTTGATTGGATGAATTTATTTCTAAATTATTTCAATTGCATTAACTCGAGAAGAATTCATTCAATGAAATCAATATAAACTCATCACTTATTGGTTTAACATCATCAAATACACATAATAATCACTTATATAGTTGGAGGATAATTTTCATGATCTCTCCAATGTAAATGATCTTATTAGAACACAAAATGGGCTGTGATAAAATTCAAAAAGGATAAAGAAGAAAGAAAATCATTGAATAGAAATCTCAACAATGAATTGATTTGAAATTATTTAAATGAGAACTAACCTCCAATACATAACCTTTATACTCTATTGGATAAAAAAATAGAGGTTTATCCCTCCATGTATGTTGTTCTATGAATTAATGCATGTTACAGACTCATGAGGGGGGAATTGATGAAGAAAAATTATGAAATAACGATCACTCCAACATTTTGTGAAGAAATTCACAAATGATAGTGTGAATAAGTTCACACCTTGATTAAATGGTATAAATGTGATATTTAAAAGAAGATAAAAATGGAATAATAAGAACATTTATTAATGAAAATTGGTGATTCAAACTACAAACATGTGGAAAAGAAATGTGTGAATACAAAATCACAGTGTAACAACACAATTGAAAGTAAAAACAATGATGCCTAACACCTTAACCATCAAGTCCTTATATAAGAATATTAAGAGATTATGGTTTGTCCCCATTAATACATTCCTTCCCTATATATTATGAGATTAAAACGGAGTGTGAGAAATCAAATGAAATTAGACGTTTCAAAGTTGACTTGGAAAATCATCTATATTCATTCTCTACTTTGATGTGTGAATTTGTAACTAAACATGGACGAATATTATGGGTTAGTATATGAATCATATCGTATTATTGGTTTCCTATAAATTATCTCAATATTTCACTCCAATTATATCATCTATTAGGATATTATCTTCTAAATGGTGGGCTACTTTTATGGTCCTTCATATCTAGCACACAATTTAAATTTCAACATCAGCTCAGTAGATCTCAATGAAAATATCAGAATTAGCTCCATACATAGTTTAAAAAAATTATCCATATAATTTTATCTTTCTAAATAAAACAATTTAGCTTCATTGATCTTGTATTGTGGGTCCCACTTTTGTTTGATTTTCCTTAGGCCCATTATACTTTGTCTAGAAAATTTCTGCATTCATTCCCAATAATCTACAACTTCTATTAGGATTCATCCATCGATCCAAAAAGATAAAATGTTCCAAACTAAGTGATTAGTCCTATACAAAAATATAAAATTAAAAAAATTAATATAATTTTATCCACAAATAGAAATTTTTTTTGGCCAAAATTATAATTTTAAACATGAATTTCACTTGTGATGAGAAATAAAGATTAATTTCTATAATGCACTAAAACTGATGTTTATGGACACTGAAACACAAGAATATTAAGATATAATAAATAATGATTATCCTAATTTAGTGTAAAATCATTAAGTTCTCCATCATTTTGTTATTTCAACCATCCTAATATAGAATCCTTTGTCCTAGAACATGACATCCAAAATACTCGTTTTTTGTTTCCCCATGTTTCATAGAGAAATCATCAATTTTAACGGATGAGTTCCATTGGGTGGTGAAATTTTTTTTAATGTTATAATACCAACATGGTTATTATTCCTTACTCCATGGTTTGTTTGGATTCTTCTCCACATGACATTAATGTATGAAAACTTACTAATTTCTTTTAGGAATCTTATGCAATCTCAATGAGGATCCCTTCAAATTCCCCAATAGGATGATTATAATGTGTCATTTTTTTATTTTAACCTTTTATCATACCACCACCATAGTTTATCTAATGTGAACTATGGTTTTTTGTATGTACTATGGGATGAACAACCTCAATTTCCTCTTCCATCTTCTTCTAAAATTTCTTTCCCATTTTAAGACTTTTTAGGCTATATTGAAATTTTCTTATTCAGTCTTGTTAATAAACAAAACCCAAAAAAAACATTTATGAATTTTTTTATAACATATATAATCATTATTAATATTATAAAATATTTATTTAGTAAATTTTATTTTATTATTTAATAGCTTATTCATGTGTATTGTATTGAGTAAGGAATCGATGAAATGTGTTCCATCCCCTCACCGTATTTATTTTAGATTGGGGACTTGGTTTCATTGCATCATCATTTTGGTCAAAATACATAGTTTAATATTTTATACATCATCTATTAGTCTGTGATACACAATTATCCCTTTTAAATCCTCCAGAATTATTTTTTATTCACAAGTTATTTGAATAATTTAGTTTGTTTACTTACTAAATATCATTTCATTAGACATGGTGCGTCTTTAAGTATCATATTTTCATATGAATCATAACTACAAATCCATGGAAATGTCTCAAAATCATTTAACCATATATTCATATTATTTATTATATTATTACCTTATTAAATTATTCATAATTGAATCCTTTTTTTGTAAGTTAGTGAACACTTTCACTTTTATCTATTATAATTAAAGCATCTCTAAGTCGAATTATTTTTTTTAATTTTTCTTATATTACAATATTTTTTAATTTATAATGTTCTATTTTACATTTTATTTTGGATACAGACTTTCTTTATTCTCAAATGATCAATTTCCATGAATATTTTTCATCACATGACCTTGGTAATAACATTCATACCAAAGTACCTATTAATCAAAAAATTGGATTTTATTATGCTCTTATTCTCATAAAATATTGTATTTTATCTTGGGTAACATTATACATTAAATATTATTCTGATATATCTCTTTATTTCAAGAATAATTTTACATAACACCTCCTTTGTCTAAAATATAATCTAAATAACACTGATTATGTAAATCTCTCCTTCTTTTATGTTTTCATGATTATGATGTATGTATGATTTTTTACTTCTTGGGAAACTCATATGAATGGAATATCCAAATTTCATAGATGGGAATGATATCATAGAACTCCCTAATATTTTATTTAATGATTAAATATCATGAGATAAAATGTATAGTTCTTAGTAATTGTGTTGAAAATATTATGTTATGATGTGTTAGTATAGATCCCTGATATATGTTATGATGACATTTTTTATATTTATTACACATTCTATTGTTATGGATAATGATTATAATACGCTAATGATTAAATGTATGTGTTCATAAATATATGACATTTCAATGAAATCATCAGGTTCAGATCCTACGACTCTCATACATTTTCATATGAACCTATGATATTATTTATTTATCTCAAGTTCTCTATATGGTTCATAATTATTTATGATTCCTATTATTTACCTTATATAAGGATTTATTGCTGACTCTTAACATAGGTTTTTATACCTTTTATATCCTATGTTGTATTAGGAAAAATATGGTTTTCATTATATTATGTAGATCCATATAAAATATGTTGTTCTTTAGTTTTCATAAGAATTATTACATAGTTATTGGGATGTTTATCTGCTTTTATGGTGTTTCAGTTCTTCGTGGTTTGTTGTTCACTTCTTGGGAAAGAACTATGGGTTTCTCAGGGTAGTTCATGGGATGAGGTAAAGGGATCCTCTATACTTGAGTATTTTTTTTCTCTCCCAATATGTTCTTAGCCACATCATCAACATGGCCACCATGTAGGGATCCATCAGTCCATATCGGTGTAACTGCAATACAAGGAATATCTCTCATTCAATGTTTGTGTATGATTCTATTATATTTATGAATACAGGAATCAGTTTTTTATGGGTTTAATAAATTCCTTTATGATTGTTCTTAATATAGAAAACGGTTTGGTAATTATTATAAGATCACCTTCTATGTCCTGAAACATTACAGGGACAACAGAGTGGCTTCTCTGAGCAGGAGTCTTGGTATGCGGCATGGTTCCTTCCCTATTGAGTACCTTGGAGCACCGATTTCTCCTGGAATGATGTCTATTCAGAACATTGATCACATATTTGGGAAAATTCGGTGACAAATACACAATTGGAAGAATCATTTTTTGTTATTAGAAGGTAGAATCGCCGAGGAAAAAAATGTTCTAACCTCCATTCTAAGCCATGCACTCTCAGCCTTTAAGGTTCTAAAGGGGGTTATTTCTTGTCATGAAATCATTATTTACTATTTTATTTTGGATACACAGGAGGAGGGTAGGAATAAAGGGGAATCATGGAAGAGTATTGCAAGGTCGGTTCAAGAGTGTGGAATTGATGTTAAGAGTATTTCTGGCACATTTCATGGAATGCGGGCGAAGTTGGAATGGGAGGTTATTGAGAATCATACTCTATGGGGTATTATGAGGTAAATGTGGGTAATTGGAGGAGGATTTGGATCCAATGTTCACCAAACATCAGTATGGTCAGTTGTTTCCTCCCACATAAATTCTCTTCAACCTCACACTAGATGGATTGGGGGTGAGGGGAACATTTCATTTTGGTGACATAATTGTCTTGGTACTACCCTCATATTCCCTATATACCCGGTCACCCACATTACCTTTAAATAGGTGAGTAGGTATTCTGAATTTATTAGTGTCGTACATGACAGTATAAATCATATGGCCTTTGATATGATCGATCTCTCAGATGGACCAAATGGATGTTCTTTCACTACATCATATTCTTGTACATTGTCTTCAATGGACTACAGAAGGGTCTCTACTATTTCATCCTAACATGACTCTTAGGGTGCGACCTTATGGGTTAAATGGGACCCCAAAAAATATAATTTCCTCCTTCAGCATATCAGTAATAGGATGTTACCTTTGAATGATAATGAAATACATTTAGGTATTAGCATGGACACTTGTTGCATGCGTTCCAGGGACTCTAGGGAGGAGATTTCGTCCATCCTATTCTTCAGCAATGAATGGGAGATCCTTGTGCAGGAGGCCATTAGAGACTTCCTGGGGTTCCCTTTCAAGGCTCTGATGGACCTATACTTTTTCGACTGATTGTTTCATGGTGTGGGGAATGGTGGACTGGAGAGGAAATCCCACACCATCATTCATTCTTCTATGTGCTGGTGTATTTGGATGGCTCTAAAAAAATCCTGAAATGAGGGGATTCAATCCACTTGTAGGTATTTGGTGGAAATAACCAATTTTATTCTCCATGATATGGTTCAAACATTCAGTTAAGGGTGTGAGGTCCCCTCTCTCGGACTTCTTCAGGTGGGCTCCCATGAGGTCCATTTCACCATCCCTGGCCATTGTGTTAGATGGTTCTCGCACCATCTTGGTTTATAGCTCAATTTTGATGGATCATGTTCCATGAATGACATGAAGGGTTGTAGTATTGTCCATGATCCCATGGGATGTGTTATCCTTTATTTCTCATATCACTTTGGTATAGGTCACTCCTTTCAAGTTGAGTCTTTGGTACCACTTAAAGGTCTCCATATTTGTAGGAATCATTGTATTTTTCTTCTTACAGTCAATAAAAACTCCATTATCCATCATGAATCCATGCATGGTAAGTAGAATATCCCCTATTACTTATCATATGACCTGCGAAGATACAATAATACCATCAGATATGGGACCGTTTTTTTCACAACTCGAGGGAGGACAATAATGTGGATAATCATCTCGCTTTGATAGAATTGTAAGGCCTTCATGTTTATATTCCCACAAATTTGTACTCTTTCCCAATTTAAGGGAATAACTTGATTAGAGGGGATGCACTAGGTCTGCACTACTTCTGGCCTCCATAGCTTCCCCTCCCTCAGATAGTCTCCCCACGTTTTCTTTGGACCATGGATTTTTACCCTTCCTTTTATTGAATAAATAAATTAATGATGGTTATTATTACATTGGGAATCACGCAATAACACTAAGACTATATTTTTTAGATTTTTTAATTATGTTAAAATAATTTTGATAATGTGTGTATAAGAAGTGTTATATTACATTTTGTATCATAGAATGGTTTATTTTTTGATGAATGATTTAGAGAACCTAATAAGAAATACACCATAAACATCATTGATTTAAATAGAGAAAGTCATAATCTAATATAGATAAGTGATTTATTTTTTATTTTTTATATATTAATTGTAATCCATTATTATTTAAATCTCTTGAAATTAGTGGAACATGTCGACAACAAACGTTTTGGGTAATGTAGTGATTTTACTTATGTGATGCCCAATACAATAGGAGACGCATTCGAGGACCCAAAATAGATATTTCCCCAAAAAATAAAAGTCGTAAATAAAAACATAAATCGAGTGAAGAACATAAAATCTACTAAGAGATAACAATTTATAGTTAATTAATTTATTTGATATATTCTTTATTCATTTTTTAGATCAACTAGTCATCTATTCATGAGGCAATGGATTAATTACATTATGAACATATTCATTATTCATAAATACATTGAGAATGGGAAAGTGATCTTCTTTGTATAAATATAAGAATAATAAGTAGATAATTAGTGGTCACTAATCAAAAATAAAAGAGATATTAATTACATAGACTTCATGAAATGGGAAAATTAAATAAAATAGCATCCTCATATTCTAAATATTAAAATGGAGAGGGTTATTTTGGGACACATGAAAAATATGAAATAATCTAGTGGATCATATAAATAAAACAACACAGGGATAATTAAATACTATGTTTATAACAACCTTACTCTTTATTTCACATTTAGACTTGATTTATTACGTAAACATGAACATAATACAACCCAGAAGAATGAAAGTTCTAGTGTCTTTGGGGATTAGGAACATTACATAATAACTTAAGACAAAAAATACAACATATTTTTTGAAAAATTCTTTTACATAACCACAACATTCCATAACACTTAGCATGGCCCGGGATAACCATAGGACATATACAAGATAAGGGTGGGAAATAGAGCCCAGTAAAGGAGTAAAAAAAGAATAACATGATGAATACAATAAATTTTAGTAAATAGACATATCAATGGAGCCTAATAGAAACATTAACATACTTTTATGATATAAAACTATCATTATAACATGTTAATGTATCAATAACATAAAACACTGCATCATTAAAATAAATGAATCAGGTAAAACCCTATCCCAACATGGTAGAATAAAGTCCTATAAAGAATCAGGTAAACTCATATCCAAACATGATGTATTATGACACTAAACATTATTAAATTAATTAGAGTGCTATCAAGGAACACCCTTCATAATCATTTCATTTCATGCGTAAGTGTTCCACATAGATCATACATCATGTATTCATTAAACATTATAAGTTATTTCACGATAAAAGAATGTGTAATAAATACATGTATTTCCCAATTCAAAATGTACCTGATCATAATTTTGAATACTGTTTATAGAGTAATGGGTATGGTATTCACTACACGATGATTTTAGCATAGAAAATATGTGTGCAATTTCGGTAGCATAACGACTTTAAATATAAATTAGTTAAATGGGTTGGTCAGAGAGAAAGGGGTATCTCATAATCTATTAATGAAATCGATAGTTTGGGGAACATGGAATGTAATATCCCGATATATGAAATAGAATTCAGACGCATAATATAAAAGAGATTCTTGAAAGGAAATGAGAAGAGATAAATCCCTTACAGAATTTTGGATTGGTAACAAGTGTGTATAGGAGGGATTGATGAGAGGGAAAGGGGTATCTCACCTTTAAAAAATAATAAAGTCTTTATTTGTTATATGAGAAAACATACCAAATCATTTTTAATTGAGAATAAAATGGTGTAACAACATAAGGAAACTTGAATAAAAATCAGAATGAAAGGAAGCCCTTAAAAAATTTCCGCATAGTAACAGGTGTACATAAGGGTTCTTAAGATGGATAAATGAGAGTGAAAGGGTATTTACTCATTTATACATCATGTAAGAAGTAGAGTGGATATGTAAAAAATGTCTCCCAATATATAAAAATTGTAATTAAAAGGCATATCATAAATGAAGTGTTTGGTTAATAGAGGAGTGAGAGAGTCTCTTATGGAATTTCAACATGGTAACGGCATAGGTAAGGGACCAAATGAGGCGGAATAAATGATCCCTCATTCACATAAAATAAAATGGAAAGTAAGAATTTCATTATAAAACTATGAAAATATAAATAATTGAAATTAAAAATACAAATTTCAAACAAGTTTCTTGAATAGAATGGAAGAGAGGACGTGAGAATCCGTTACTTGGATGTGTGGTCCCAAAATCTTAGAATATGATTTTTTAGAGCTAGGTGGACCCTTCAAAGAACACTGGGGAGTATGGGGAAGAGGTTTTTCAATATTAAAATGGTTTAAGTGAAGAGGAATGGGATATTGGGTAGGTTTATGTAGGAAATGAGAGGGAAATTCATTAATATTTCACAAACATAGGTTTTGGAATCTATATAATTAAATATTTAAAATCGCAAACTTTCCCATGATTTTTTACAATGTTTTTTTCCAAAGATGAGGGTAAAAAGTTATTTTATAAGTACATGGGCCAAATATATTAAAATATTATCCTTGCATATGTGTAGGTGAGTCACATTATTATAGAAATGAACTAAATATCAAAATATATGTTTTACATTTTGGAGGATTCACTAAGGCATTATAAAATAAGTCAAATAAATATAAAATCAAATTATTTTAAATTTATTACATATATATTTTCAATATCCCTTTTATGGTATTTATTAAATCACTATTGGGTTATTATGATGTCATAAAATACAATATATATTTATATAATATTTAATTTTTACTCAAAAAAATCGACTGGCTCAGAAAATCTTGAAAAATTACCCGTTGGATAATTTTGAATTTTTTATTCAAAAAAATTATATTCATTTTATCTAAATAATTTTCTGAATATTTCAATTTTCACTTTTAAAATGAGAACCCACATTTATAGAAAATTGACATGTTTTGAAAAAAAATAGTTTTTAAACCATAATACAAATTAAATTTGTCTTCATAAAAACTATATACTCATTTATTATTAATAAAAATAATTTGATAGTAATATTTTTTAAAAATATTAATTATTTCAAAAATTCAATAATTCCTTAAAATAAATATTTTAATTAAAAATATACCCTTTCTGTTTTATCATATAAAAATATAAATCTTATCAAACCGATTTCCTAATCATTTATAGATAAGGAATTGATATAATCATTATTTATAAGAATTTTTTTATAATGATATTAATAAAAACATTAATATGTATATTTCTCAAAAGTACCTTTTTTACCCAAAAAAATAAATTTATCTAATTCCATATATTTTAAATAAAGACTATTATCATAAATGAATTGGTGGAATAAGATGTTTATTTATAAGAAGTTGTTACATAATAAGTAACTTATACATTGTTAAATAACCCCTTATAAAACCTACATAAGATCTAAGGGTAAGGTGTGTGATCATTGTTCAGCAGTTATATCATCAATAGTAATGATGCTTAACGGTCATTTAAACCTAATAATAAAAAGTGCATGAGTTTTCTATATCCATATGAAATTATAAGAAAGGAAGTATTATTCACAAATAGTCGGGTCGTTATAACCTTACCCCCTTAAGAAATTTCACCCTTGAAATTTCATTTTCCCACACTAAAACATATGAGGGTAACTTTTCCACATCACTTCCCATGGTTCCCATGTTGCTTCTTCAAACTTGTAGTTTCTCCACAACACCTTGACGAGGGGAATTGACTTATTTCATATAATATTTTACCTAAGATCTAATATCTTCACTGGATTCGCTTCATATGAGAGGTCATTCTCCAATAGTACCGACTATGGATTGAGTACATGCGATGGGTCATGTATTTACTTCGTCAAGAGTGATAAATAGAATACATCATGTACTTGAGATAGGTTGTGCGGGAGTGCTAATCGATAGGCCATAACTCTAATAAAATCAAGGATCTCCAAAGGGCCGATGTACCTTGGACTAAGCATTCCAATCCTCCAAAATCTCATAAATCTCTTCCATAGTGATATGTAGAGGAATACCATGTCTCCAACATCAAACTCTAGGTCTCATTGACAATTGTTAGTATAGATCTTTTGTCAGCTCTAAGAATCTTTAATGTTCTGTTGGATGGTCTTAACCATATCCACCATTTCATCAACCATTTCTAGAACTAGATGTTTTCTCTCCCCAACATCATCCCAACATTCCAATTTTCTTCACATCTTCCCATAATGTTATTAATAAGGATCCATTTGGATGCTTTAGAAGAAATTGTTATTGTAAGAGAACTCAACCAAAGAAATATGTTGATCACATACTCCTTTGAATTCCATTTAGCATCCTCTCAACATTACCTCATGTTTCTGGATAGTCCACTTAGATTGTCCTCCAGTATGAGGATGATAAGCCATACTGAAATTTAGCTCAATATTCATTGTGTGTTAGAGACTCTTCCAGAACATATAGGGGAATCTAGGATCACGATTAGATACAATTGATAATGGTACGCCATGTAGCCTTACAAAATATCTAATGTATATTTGTTCTAGTTGATCCAGTGATAAATCCTCTTGAATTTTAATGACTTTTTCAGTATTTGTAAGGCAATCCATAACAACACAGATAACATTGTTTCCATTGGTAGTCTTTAGAATTCTAGTGACAAAGTTCATGGTAATTTTTTCCCATTTCCATGTTGGTATGGGTAATGGTTTCACTATCCCCTTAGCCATATACCTCTCAGCCTTCACATGATGAAATACCAGGAACTTTGATGTATACTCAATATTCTCCTTCTTCATGTTATCCCAACATTAATTCTCTCAGAGATATCGATGCATATTTGTGTGTCTTGGGTGAATAGAGAAATTTGAACTATGTACATCATCGAAAAGATTTTTTGTTTAACTCCAGATTTTATAGAACCCAACATTTTGAACCAAATCTCATAATTCCTTCATCATTAACATTGAACTCCAAGGATTTACCTTTTTTGATAGTTTACACTCTTTCTGAATTCTTAAATGATCTTTTTAATCATCCTTTAAACATTCCAAAAGAGGCGGTTGAGAAATCATTTTTAAAGGATTGTTGATGATCCCTTCATTATGATTCCCATGTCCATCTTCATCAAAAATATGGAGATTGTATCCTTTTCAATTCTCATCAATTATATAATCGCTGGGTCCTTTCTATTTAGATAATATGTCCCCTTGTTTGCTTTTCTAGTGTGTTAAATGATTGAGAAGTTTTAGTCCTTTATGGGCTTTAACCATCTTTTTTGGCATATGTTAAGATCTTTCTGTGAGAATATATATATGAGAATTTTGTGATCCATGATTATTTTACACTATTCTCCAAAGACATAATGCCACCATATTTTCAATGCAAGGATCATAACTGCCAAATAAATGTCATGTGGAGGATAGTTTTTTTCTTGAGTTTTCAACTGCCTTGAGGCATAGGCAATGAAATTGTAATTCTACCTCAACACACATCCTAGTACCTTCTTCGAATCATCACTGATGATTACAAAAAGATCCCCACTTGTGGGTAGTGTGAGCATAGGGTAAGTGATAATCCTCTTCTTCAACTCCATGAATCTTTCTTCACATTAATCTTTCCAAGAAAAATTGACTCCATTCTATGTTATTCAGGTAAGGGGGATTGATAAACATGATTCATTTCTCACAAATTGGTGATAATATCTAGCTAACCCCAGGAATATATGGATATCTGTCACAGATGTCGGCCTCAGTTATCACTTAGTTTATATTCATTATAAGTATCTATAGATATTCCATTGATTGTGATGATATGCTCTAATAATGATACTTCCTTCAACCATAACTCACACTTGTTATACTTTTTTTAGATCTTATACTTTCATAAGGTCTCTAGTACAAATCTTAGATTGTCCTCACAATCCTCCTTGGTTTTTGAGACTATTAGAATATATTCTATAATGAGAACCACAAATATTTTGAGGTAATATCTAAAGACTATATTCATCAATTCCATGACGATTGATGTAGAATTTGTGAGTCTGAAAGTCATTACTATGAATTCATAGTGCTAGTACCTTGTATGAAAAATAGTTTTGGGGGTATCCTCCTTATTTACCCTTACTTGGTAATATCCTGATCTCAGATCCATCTTGAGGAAGTATTGTACTCCACGTAGCTTATTGAACAAGTCATCAATTTGTGGTAATTTATACTTGTTATATATCTTGATTTGGTTGAGCTTATGATAATCAATACAAAGGAACATTGTCCCATCCTTCTTCTTGATGAAGAGGACCGGTGCACCCCATGGTGAAGCACTTGGGCATATAAACCCTTCATCCAGATTCTCCTATAATTCTTTTTATCTCCTGATGCTCCACAATATCCTTTCTATATGTATTCATTAATATTTGAAATTACCCAGGTATAAGATCAATAGTGAACTCAACGTATCTTCTAGGAGGAAGACCGGGAAATTCCTTGGGAAACGTATCAATGAATTCCCTAAAAATATGAATGTCTTAGTGGATGGTACTTTACATAGAAACAATAATCTACGAATGATATGGATTCTCATAGGTGAGTAATCACCATTATTGAGATTATGGTATAAAGAATATTTGTCATGCTCCTTTCACTTGTGTAGAATCGGTGGTCGATTCACCATATCAAGACTAATTTTCCTCTCAATACAATTTATTTTGCATCTATATAGGTAAATACAATCCATGCCAATAATTGCATCAAATTACACCTTGGGAAGTGTTATGAGGTTTTTTGAGAAGTTTAATCCAAAAATTGTGACAGGGGAGGAGTTATATTCATGGGTTGAAATAATTTCCCCGTTTTCCATTTTCACTGAAATATCTACTTCCATTCTTCGTGGGGATGTTTCTATTATTCTACTAAATTTTTGGATATAAAATAATGCGTAGAAACCAAATAAAGAGGCTTGTTCACTGTTATTGGATGAATAACTAGCATACCTATCACCAATTCTTTATCAAGATTCACTTCGGTGGTATTGATTGAAAAAGGTCTCCCTTACTGCCTTGGAGTTTTTTGGTTTCCATTGAAAACCTTTGTCTTGGGGAACTAGTTCACAATGTTCCCTAGTTATTTTTAGTTATGGGAATGAAAAATGCATTGATGATGGAATAGATTGTTTCTTTACTCTATTGTAGTATCCAATTTTTCTTATCAACATTTGCTAGCTTAGTGCCCATTATTCCTGCACCTAAAGAATTTCCTCATGCCCTTTAGGAATTTTTCAAGGGTGATTCTTTATGCACCTTTAGAAACTGAGATGCTGTAATTTCTTATCTCTGTTGGATTTATCCATCAAAAAACCAGTATTAATGTCTACTTTGCAATTATTATCCCTCTAATACCCCTGAGATTTTTTTATCTTCATTTCAACCTAAAAGGAACATCAAACAGTCCCATCATAGTTGTCGAATTCGCAGATCGCTAGGGATTTCCATATTCTTGGTTTTAGCCTAACAAAGAAGCATTCAACCATGAATTCAGGGGTAACGACAAAACCCGAGGCGTATCATGAAATTTTGGTGAAGTTTTCCTCATACAGCCCAACATATTCCTCATACTTTTACTTGAGTGCAAGGAAATGTCTTTCCATCCTAATATGGAGGGTGCGGAGAAAATATTTATCAAATTTTATTCCACAAATACTTCCATTACATCTCCTCGATCACTTTCTCAGGCTTCATATTTTTTATCAATGTCCACCATTTATCAGCTTCACCCTCTATATGATAAGTATCCAGAAGAACCTTACCTTTTTCATAACATTAATGATTATAGAATGTATTCCAAATGGATTTGATCCATTTTCTTGTGATTGATGGATCAGATGATCGAATGAAAGTAGGATTCCTTTGTCTCGTGAATCTCTTGATTGTTACGTGTTCATTCATTGGGGGGAGGGGGGGTTGAACGTTCCTTTTGACACATTTTTCTATTCAAAACATGATTTAACATAGAGATTATCATGAAAAAGATTTCAATTCATGCTCCCATCAGATTGGGGATTTCATTAGAACAATCATCCCATTGATATTCAAATAGGTTTTAATCTCGAGTCCTCAAATTACCAGCCATTGGATTGAATAAAAGGAAATTTATGGGTAATTATATTAAAATATTAAATACATAAAGGGGAATCCAGTGAAAAAGGGGATAACATATATATTATATTTATTTTTTTAACATAATAATTTATATGCCTCAATCCAAGTTATCTATGATCTATTTCCGAAAGTATGGGATTTTTTTCTTGCTCCCCTAATAAATGGATCATATTAAGTTTATGAATTTTCTAAAGAATATCCCTTTGGAGTGTTTAACTAATATTGTAACAAGGCTTGTTTTCATGCACCAGTTCTAATTCAAGTCTAGCTCAAACGGTGTTTTTGGGTTTTACCCCCAGATACATCTATGCCAGATCCACCTCTACTTGTTTATATCCAATGATGGATATATTTTCTTGATAACCCACTTACTCTATAATCACGAAAATTTAGTGATTCTTTTCTTATATTTAGTATTATCCCTAAGCCATTCACTAGGGTTTTATAACCTAATCCCCAAAATAACTAACCTTATCCTCTGATACCAACTATAAAAACCCTTCTCTTTATTTCAAATATAAACATGTTTTATTACATAAACATTCACTTAATAAACCAAAAATATCGATAAGTCTAGTTTCCTTGTGGCTTAGGAACATTACATGACATATTAATACATGAAATACAACATCTTTGTTGAAAACTTCATTTATATGACTACAACATTCCTTCGTACTTAGCAATTCATGGAATAACCAAAGGAAATACATAAGAAAATGTTGAGATATAAAGCCCAGAAAATGAGGAAAAAGGAATAAAATTATTAATAAAATACACATTTGTAAATAGACATATTAATGGAGCATAATGATAATGTGAATATAAATTCACGATATATCATGATCATCATAACAAGGAAATGTGGAAAAAACTGTTAAACACTCCATTATTGACATAAAGTAATCAGGTAAACCCATGTCCCAACATGGTGGACTAAAGTCCTATAAAATAATCATGTAAACCCTTGTCTCAACATGAAGTATCATGATACTAAAAAATAACAAATTAATTAGAGTTCTATCAGGTTTCACCCTTCATAATCATTTCAGTTCATGCATAAGTATTCCACATAGATCATACAACATGGATTCATTAATCAGCATATGTTATTACATGATAAAGGAATATGGAATAAATAATTTATTCCCCAATTCAATACGTACATAATCATAAAGTTTAATACCCTTGATAGAGAAATGGGTATGGTATTCACTGCATGATGATTTTAGCATGGAAAATAATGGAGCAATTTCAGTAGAATAACGACATTAAATAGAAATTTTTAAAATGGGTTGATGAGAGAGAAAAGGGTATCTAATAATCTATTCATGAAATTGAAATTAAGTAGATCATGGAAAATAATATCCCAACATATAAAATTTGATTTGGATGCATGATATAAAAGATATGCTTGAATGGAAATGAGAAGATAGAAATCCCTTACGAAAATTTGGCATTGTAATGAGTGTGCACAAGAGGGATTAGTGAGAGGGAAATACGTCTATAACAATTCAAAAATAATAATATCAGTATGGGGGAGGTGTGAAAACATACCCCATCATTTTTAATTGAATATATAAGTGTTTGACAATATAAGGAAACTTGTATTAAAATGAGAAAGGAAGTAATCCCATACAGAATTTTGGCATAGTAACAGGTGTACAAAAAGGTTCATAATATTGATAAATGAGAGTGAAAGGGGATCTCATAATTTATAAGTCAGGTGGAAAGTGGATGGGATATGTAATAATTTATCCCAATATAATAAAATGGAAATTAAAAAGCATATCACAAATGATGTTCTTGGTAAAAAGAGGAGAGAGAGATTCCCTTACGGAATTTCGACAAGGTAACGGCATAGGAAAGGGACCAAATGAGGGGGAATAAGTGATTCCTGATTCACATAAATATAATTGGAAACTATGGATTTGATTATTAAATGATTAAAATATAACCAAATGAACATAAAAATAAAAATTTCAAACAATGTTCTTGAATTGAAAGTAAGAGAGGAGGTGAGGATCCCTTACTGGGATATGTAACCCCAAAGAATTGGGAGAGGATTCCTGAGAGAATGGGGCACCTTGGATGGACTCTAGAGAGTATGTGTAAGAGGTTGGTATAGATCCAAATGGTTAGAGTGGAGAGGAATTTTATATTGGGTGAGTTTATATAGTAAATGAGGGTAATTATTTAATATTTCACAAACCTAGGTTTTAGAATATATATAATTAAATATTGATAACCAAAAACCCTCCCATGGTTTTTACCCATGGTTTTTCCAAATAGTATTGGAAAAATTTATTTTATAAGGGAACGATCCTAATATAATAAAATACTATCCTTTATTTTATGGAGGGGAGACACATTATTAATGAAATGAACTTAAAATCATAAAATATGTTATACATTTTGAAGGATTAACTAAGGAATTATTAAATAAGTCAAATAAATATAAAATCACATTATTTTAAATTTAAAACATATAATTGGTCTAAGATCCATTTTATGGAACATATTACATCACTATTGGTTCATTATGATGTCATAAAACACACAATATATTTATATACTATTTAATTTTTACCCAAAAATTTGACGGTCCCAAAAAAATATGAAAAATTCACCGTTGGATAATTTCTACATCCTGAATTAAAAATAATATTTATTTTATCTAAATAATTTTCTAATTATGTGAATTTTTACTTTTAAAATGAGAACTGATATTTGTTAAAAATTGATGGGTTTTGACAAAAAAAGTTTTTTAATCTTAATAATAATTACATTTGACATCATAAAAATTATATACTCATTTATTATTAATAAAAGTCTTTTATTAATAATATTTTATTAAAATAATAATTATTTCAAATATTCTTTAATTCCTAAAAATAAATTCTTTAATTAAAAAAAATACTTTCTGTTTTATCATATAAAAATATAACTCTTATCAAACTGATTTCTTCATCATTTATAGATAAGTAATTGATATAATCATCATTTATTATAATTTATTATAATATTAATAATAAAAACCTTAATGTATATATTTCTCAAAAGTACCATTTTATCCAGAAAAATAAATTTATCAAATTTGACATTTTTTAGAAAGACTATTCTTATAATGGAATTGGTGGAAGAAGAATTTTGTTTATAAAAAAGGATTACACAATAAGTAACTAATACCCAATTACATAACCCCTTATAACTCCTGTATAATACCTAAGGGTATCATGTGAAATCAGTGTTCAACGACTATATTATCAATGGTAATGATACTTAACAGTCATTTAAACCTAATAATAAAAAAAGGGCATGTGTTTTATATATCCATATGAAATTAAAATAAACGTAATTTAATTCATAAATGATCAGGTCATTACACCATTAGCCTTATCATTGATCCTAGAATAAAGGGCGACTATTTTATTAGTGTCTTATGTACCCGTTTTTTTTAACATTTTTTTGATTCGAAAAATTTATAGATAACATGAAATATTTATATCTGAACTAAATATGGATATGGAAATAAGATATTCTTAATATTTTTTGAGACTCAACCTGCAAGGTGAATAATGGAGATCAAATCTATTGTCAAATTTTATGAGAAAATAATATTGAAATACAGAAATGTCAAATTGTTAGAACGAGGCACCTAGAGAATTATCTTAAATTAATGATGAGATGTTTCAAGTGTAGAAAATTGGGTCATAAAACTAATGAATACAAAATTGACTCTAATAAGAAACTAACATTATAGAATGAAGGAAGATTTTGTTCAATAGTTTACTAATTGTCCAATGAGTCAAATTAAAGGGACACAGGCATTATGTAATTAAATACACTATACAAAGGGTCATATTGGGTAATTGATGAAAACCCCTCTAATTCCATAGGTTAAAGGATGCCCTTATAATATAAAGAGTACTAAGGTTGATCAAAAAATTATATGGTTTCATGTACACCTAATATTCATTCAAGATTAACTAATTCCATATTTTATTTTTGTTTTATGCATTCTATAAAAATATTTTTACACAACCTCAAGGCATAGATTTTTATTTTTATGTAATATAAATAGTATTTCAATAAATTAATAATATGTGTAAAAATTTACACTAATTTAAATTTAAGAGAATCATATCCAAATGAAATGATATTATACTACCTGTGGTACAATTAGATGCTATATTTGGAATGGATTGATTATATTTTCATAAATACAATATCATCTATATTTCTAGAAGAAAAAAGTTTTTTAAAATAAACAATTCAATTATTTTTTATATTTTCAAGTATAAAGATGTATCTTCTTTGTAAAAACGTTCTCAATAATTTATATTTGATCCTTATAATTATCTAGCTCAAACAAATCAGATAAATAAAATTATCATTATTGAGTACATGAACATTTTAAAATATTATTTTGATGTATTCCTATAATAAATTCATATTATTCATCGTAATCAATAGGATTAGTTCTATTATTGAACTTATAACCAATGCAATACACTCTCATTTTAGTATATATTTCCACTACCATTAATCAGGTTTTTTTGGTAACATGTAATGCATATTATAAATAACTAAAATGAAAAATTCCTTCTTTAATTGTGGAAGAATATTAATATAAAAATTAAAAAAATTACAATATAACTAAAATTTAAAAAAAATTCTATAATTATGGGGAATATTAAACCAAAAAATTATATACATTACAAAGTGGTATTTTTTGGAATTTGTTTGGGAAAAATGATCTAATAGGTTTCATAATATTGGGGTTTTAGTGGGTCAGTTTTGGTTTCAAATGTTAATTTTCTCATGAGTCGTGTTTATAGTGTATTCAATCTCAAAACACATTATATAAAGATATGGGGTACACCTGGAGTGAGGTACTTATGATGATTTAAATATTGGAAGGTCATAGTGAATATTCATGTATGTATGCACTTGGGTGCTTTCTTGTAGTGTACTTGGAAGTGGCATGCCCTTTCCATCACACAAGCACAATTTCAGGTAGTGTATGGAATACAAAAGTGGGTTTGTGTGTATATTTTCCCTCAAAAATAAATAAATAACAAAATTGGTGGTTAATGTTGTCATGTTAAGGGTTACCCCTGAACACATTTTCAAAGGTGTGGAAAATGAATTAAAACCTAAATTAGAAAACAAAATGAAACAATAAGTTATTAAAATTACTGTAATGTAAAAATTATCATCATCATGGTCTACCGTAAATTTCCTGCAAAAAATAATTATAATTGTAAAAAAACATGCCAAAAATATAATAAACTTCTTTACACAGAAATTAAAGAATCCAAATACTAATTTTATAAATGTATTCAAGGTGATATATATACATGTAATATGAGTGGTATAAATATAGTGGTTGGTTATATATTCATTGAATATACTACCATTGGATATAAGGTAATAAGATATATGGTCATTAGGTATACTTATATCGAATAGGGGAATTCAATTTGTCTAATTTTTAGTAATCAATTAAAAGATTATAATTTATATATAATAAATAATTTGGTAATTAAATAAAAAGATAATTATAAATTAAAAATAATTATCAAGAAAATAAGTATTTTTATTTTTTACATATTATTATTATATTTATTGAAATGAAAAATTTAAATGTGGTTATAATAATTAATGATTGGTTCTAATTCCAATAGATTTTTAAATTTGAATTGTCGTAATATAATTAATTCATTTCAATGAGACATGATAAAATCATTTTATTTTAAAAATATATCTATTTCAAAGAATTATTTTCTCAAAATATTTTATATTTTTATCTTAACAATTTATATTAAAAACATTTAAAGCACGAATACACAAAAATTTACCATTTCAAATTATAAACAAATATATTAAACATCATATAATTATTAATCGATATAAAATAAAATTAATAACACTTAATGTTTCAAAAATCATTTTCCAATAAATAATGTTTTCTATATATTTTTTTTCTCATATAGAAGACAGATTTCTAATTTTTGGAAACCAAATTTTATTAAATGGATTATAAATATATTATCCCCAAACCCGTACTCTCAGGCCTAGTTCCAAAAGTATAATATTTGCATTTCTGGATTTTATACTAATAAACGTGACCCAATTTTATCCATCCAAAATATATAACATCTAAAAGTAATATTGGATCACATACATACCAAAGTACCTTTTTGGATTAGAGTTTTATATTATTTGGAAGAACTCTTACATAATAATACTCATTACTTCAAGTGATGATTATTTATACTATATGTTGCTTTAAATTTTTTATAAAAAGTCTTCAATATCACTAATAAAATATTTCACCCAATAAACTTTTATAGATATAATTCATTTGACATCATTCTTCATATCTTGGTGAAAATGGAAAACATATGAAGGATGAGATGAAATTATCAATAAGGGTAAACATAATCATTAAAAATTGAATGTCATCCATGAGAATAAGTTTATCATAGGGGTATAATGACTTAATCAATGTTCATGATCATAATATAAGAGAATTGATATATATCAAAACATAGATCATAAATCATTACATGTGGTATAAGGCTTCAATAGAATAAAAGAGTTATATATATCAACACTCCTTGACTAAAGGATACATTAGAACTCATAGAAATCATTGAAAAACAATATAGGTATCGTGGAACATCAACCATTCATCATGGAATCACCTAACTAGATAATTAACAAACCTATTTAGAGGGATATTTAACATGTAAAATCTTTTGTCTCTTAGGGGTAACTTGAAATCAGTTAACTCTATCATCACATAAGAGTAACATAACTCCATCGGTTCTTAAGAGTAACTTCCATCTTTTTTACTCTATCTTCTTACCCAAAGCATTAGAGAGATATATGTAACATCCATTTATTTTGTGAAAAAAAATCAAATGAATTTAATCTTTTCAATATTCATCATTTAACACAACATTGAATATGGTTTTTATTATATGAAACCACCAAGTTATTATTCTTTTGAATAAATCACCAAGTATATCTTGTAATACAAGAAACACATTAATTAGTTTTTTGTACACACAACACTATGTTTTTATTTTGTTATATACAATGTCGAGTTCCTTCGATAAAATGTTTGACATGAAAGACCTTGTTTCAAAAAACTACAACATATTATTAAATATATAATTAAAATATTATTATAGTTTTCACCAAGCCGTTGGAATCATGGTTATGAATAAGATTAATTAAATTAAGAAAATACGAATTATACATGTATATAAAAAGAATTATTTTTTTCTAATTAACTATATATTAAAACAAAACCCTTCTTAAAATATTGGAAATCTTTTTCAAAAAAACGATATTTATGTAATCAAACATGTTTCACATAAATAAATAAATTAATAATGTTTTTAAGTGATTTTAATGATATATATATATATATATATTATTCATTCAACTACTTAATGTTAATATTATATTATTTCTAAACAATATATTAGAATAAAACCAATTTTATGAAAGAAAAGATATATTTATCTAGTAGGTAATTTTACCTCCTTTTTAATGGAACACCTAATTTAAATATAACTAGTACCAAACTCATGCATTTTTATGCCATAATCATTAAATTACATATTTTCATACATACGATCAAAAAATTATGGTGTTGATCTATATAACATATGAAACTCTTTGGGATAGTGGGAGGAAATTGGAAGAATAAACAGTGGGATGCTCGTGACACACGAAAATGGAGGGAAGGTTCAGGGTGCCATATGTAGTTGGAAGTATTCTATATAACTATAGATGTGAATTTATTGGTAAACATGTATATAAATTAAATCACTGTATTCATAAAGTATAAATATAGGTGTGTTTGATTTCAAACAATTTATGCATATTATAGGTGTAATACCTTCCAGTAAATAATGTATGATAAAATTATTGAAAAAGGGAGGAATTTAGATTTTAAATGATATAAATGTAATGCTATATATTAAAATATAGTGATTGGTAAACCAAAAAAATTGTACAGATTTTTTATATATGTTTTTTTATTATTAATGAATATTAAAAAGTTTAATTTTGCACCTGGAACTAAAACATTTGTATTAATAGAATTTGTATTGACAATTAATCTCAATGTTGAATAAGTGTATGAAAATACCATTTTCATTAGTGAAAGGAATGCTTACTATAATTACTACATGTACAATGAACGTATAGATAATTCTAATGATCTCAGTAATGTTTGAAAAATTTCTACACTTACTCCTGAACTTATTCACCCTGACTCGAATAGGAGAATAATTACTCATTGGGTTCTGGGGAAATCCAATCAAAACAACCTAGTAGTTCAGAAGAAGAATTTGTAACCGGGGTCTCTAACATCTATAATAAAAATTATTAATACTAGTTCTGTTGAAGAAGCATTCAAATAATTATATGATGTTTCTTATCTAATTAGAAATAGATTAGATGACCATGATTTGTTCTATGAACAAGTTGAGTACTTACACAAAGTCTTGCTAAGGAACTAATGCATTTATATTAGACTCTTTAGTAAATTTGTTACCATGGTAGACTGGATATTTCTCATGAAGTATCCAAGTTTCCATTTTTTGGAAATCCACCTTGATGTCATTGATCGATCTAGTAGAATCCATGAATCTCAACCTAATGTAGAAGGTCCTTGTAGCCATCAAAAACCAACATCAATTGAGTCCCACAACTATGGTTCTCAAGCCATTATATGGTTTGGAATGCACTCATGAATTTTTGGATTAGTCATCCTCAATAATTTAATTCTATATTAAAAACACAATTAACTAAAATGAGTTTCATGCTTTATTTCTGTTATTAAGTAAGTTAATTTACATCAACACTATTTTCAATATATTCTATTTGAAAACATATGAAGACCATTTTTATACAATAGAAAAATAAACCATGACACTTTTCTGCATTTTCCTTATGTTACACTTGTATTCATAATTCTATTTACATTAATAATCTATCTGTTACACTTTTATTCATACTTTAGTCATACCATGACTATTTTCAAATAACAATAGTATGCATAATCTTATATGCATCCTATACGCAAACAATCAGAGTTGGAAAACCTAGTATAAACCAGATAACTATATGTTTAATTAGAAAAATAGTATATAGATGGTATGTATACAAATTTTATAATTATATAAATCATTATCGATATAGTATATATCAAATATTTGAATTTACATAAAGCTAAAAAATACAGTAAACTCTATGTAGTGTGAAACTGTATACTCCCACACTTCACATAAATGTCATGGAATCATTTTGTCTTTAAATATAGTGTGTATCATGTATATAATATGTATAACGGTATATATACTGTATATAAAAAAAAGTACAATATGAATACACTGTTTCAAACTACTTACTTATGTATGCATAAAGTATGGATATGTTCAATCAAATTATTTAGACAATTTTACACACTCTAATGTAGAAATTATGCACTCATATTACTCTTACGCCCATTTAACATTGACACTATAAGAAAATAATAAATTTAACATATTCATATTATTAATATTATTGTTTTCCTCTAATAATTTGTCTATATTAGTCATGCATTCTATAAAATCCTACAATTACTCCATGAAATGTTCTTCAGTGACTGCATATACAGTTGTATGGATATTTTTCCAGTTTCAGGATTACATTTCAGGTAGTTCATCTACATCAGCATGGATAATTTTATAATTATAAGAATACACTTCACTAACTGTCACTACACCTATATGCATTTTTTACAGAATTAATTTATACTTAGCGTGACACTGTGAGAGATTATTATGATAAAAACAATATTTAGTGAATTTCTTTACAACTACTCATGTTTATGATGGAGTTTTGTATTAAATCGTGTTTCAAATATGTTATGCATGCTACTATTTTTTCTTTAAACTCTTATATATGAGTTCTATAAACCCATATGTTCAATCAGATTTTATTTTGAATTATGCATGTACAGGACTATAGAAAATATTCTATAAGTTATCTACTATTCAATCTGATTTTTTATTCAAAAACATCTACTGGGATCTTTCATACAATAATCAAATTGATAGAAGTTCATATAGAAGATATGGTTGAAATGATGAGATAAAATCTGAGAAATTCCACTACATATGAATAATCTAGCCTCTCTATCAGGTCTACTTCCTTTCTATAGAAAATAACACTCCATTACCAAGAGTTTATTGCTAAAATCCCATAAAATCGCCACATGTCTCTATATTTTTATTATGTTTTCCTATTTGGCTTCAAGGGAAGCTTGTAGTTGAGGAGTATGAAAAAATATTTCCACCCATAAAATTGAAATGAAAAATTTATTGCAGAGAAAGAAAAATAAACATAAACAGGTACCTAGATCCCATTGACATTTTGAAAAGGCCACTTCCCATGGTATTTGATAGGACTATGACCAATTATCTCTCTATTTTGATCCTTATCAATTTTTCAATGATAGAGATAGTCACCAAGATAGTCTCACTTTTTCTAACACATATAGAGAGGCACTTGCAAATACCATGAACCATTAATGGTCTTCCCATCCGAAGAAAATTTACAGTGCTAGAAGAATATATCCCCCACACATCCAGACCTCTTAAACTGCTATAAACATGGAGGAAACAACATCGTGCCCTTAGTTTCCAAGAAATGGGACTCAGGGTGACGAGAATTAAGATAATTCCTAGAATGCTATTAGGAAAAAACCCAACATTTTCCATGAAATGAGATAAAAAACCAAATGAATGGAAACTAAAACAATGTTCAAAATTAAAATTTTTTGAGTGGATCATTAATCATCATCTATGATTTTTACATACATAAAACAATGAATCTTCTCTTATAACCTACAAAATAAATCAGTAAAATTAATATAAATTGTCAATTCAGATTGAAGTGTTTTGATTATGAACCATACTCGGTCAGTAAGCATTTAAGTTGTCACCCTGTTCTATCAAAGTACATGAGACATTTAAAAGTTCAACGTTCATGCATGATATGTTAAGGGGTGTTTTTTCTTCCCATTCCATCCAATACACCAATACACCAAAATAAAAATTATTAATAATATTAATAATGAAAGAATCAATTAGTGCAACCAAAATCAATTCTCAAAGTTAGTTGAGTTAATAAACCCGATTGTGTTAATGAATATGAAATTAGCATACAAACTGAATATAATATGAATAGAAATAATTAATATATTAACATATATATGAATATATATATATATATAAACAAATTGATTGTAATATTATAAAACCATGGGCATGAATGTGACTATAATATGAATAAGAAACCCATGGACTAGAATTTTCTCTAGTGTTTATGTTTATGGTTAAATTCCATGACGTGGTCTTGAAAGTAGTGGTGGGAAACAGATATTGTTTTTTAGGGGATCCTTTTGTAGAGATAATGTTTTTAAGAGGCATGAATCTGTGATTTGGTTTGTGATGGGTAAGTATTTTTGTTGGACTTTTTGTCTTCATGATTGGATGCAATCAAGAAGCTGTTATGTGAATCAAACTGGCATTCATTTGATTTCGGATTGCCTTCTTTGGAAATGTTTCGGTGGTGTGGTTTGATGCATGGTAGCGGTTGATCTATTTTTTCAACAAGTCCTATGGCCTACTTGGGCCATTTGATGAGAATGATCTCAATGGTGATGAGTCTCAAGGGGAAGGTGAAGGTGAAACTAATGAAGTGGAATCCAAAATGATAAGCATAGATGTTAAATAGGATGAATGATGATTCTACCTACCACTATCATTAATTCTATTTTTTATTTAATTTTGTTGGTTAATATGAGTGGGAACTTATTAAGGAGGTGTAGGGAAAGAGATCTGGCTTGAGCACTATTTTGGTGTTTCATATTTCGTGTGCATGGTAGAAGGGATTTTGGGTAGTTTCACTATGGTATATGGTCATTGGGGAATGGCAACCAGTTCACCTACATGACTTCTTTAGAAGAGTTTTAAATCAAAGATCTTTTGTAGTCTATTTATATTTGGATTTTGAAGTTAGAGGTGTTATGGAATTTCCCATCAATACCAAGATCATGTAATCCTACATGGGATAAATAGATGAGCAGCGATGTGATGGTGAAAGCCGGTCTTATTGTGTTTGATGTTGGGTAGGAGTTCTCACTGTATTGAATTTGGTTTTTTTTTCATGGGATCTTGGATTGTAGGGGCTTGTTTTAATGTTTTAAGTTGTTCAAGTCATTTTGGGTTCCCCCTCACCCTTAAAATGGGGTTCATTCTAATAAAAAAATTTCAATCATTGGTCAATGTTTTAAAAATAAATTACTCAAGTATCTTTCAATTAATGATCCCCATCAATGTCGTCCAACATATTTATCTATATCATAAAATTGTTAATGTCGCTAATAGATAAACAATTATTCAATTAAACAAATTATTAATATATGAATATCATGTGATCTTGTTTTATACACAAAAAATATATTTTCCATTTTAATAATGTGGGTATTTTGTAAAGTGAATTGCAGTTCTAGAAAATGTTAGGTGGAATATTAAAAATTGCATTGCATAATCAATATATAGCATTGTCAGCATGAAAATATAATGTGAAGCATAAATATTAATTTAAGAATAAATAGAATTTAAGAAATAATAAAAACCAAATAATTTTAATCTAAGGTCACTACCATTAAAATACTTGTAAGTATGAGGAGTCCAAACATCTACCCTGCCTTGGGAGAATAATCTCGTTTTTTGAGATAGTGAACTAATCAGCTACTCTATCATTGACTGGGAACTTGTAATGGTGGTAATTTATTTTTGAATATATCTTCCATTTTTCCTCTAGATATCTTATGGATTTACTATTATTTAAAGTCATTAAACAAATATATGCAGTTTTCAATAAGTAATGTCAAATGGAAACTTACCAATTGTTAGAATGATAAAATTAATAAGAATCAGTTTATAATTACACGATTATTAAAATATGTTAAGACTCTTGCCACACAAATCACCAAACTCTCCCATTTGGGGGGAGGTATTTCATAACTCATATGCCACTCGTGAACTTGTTCTTTTCTATATTTATCAGCTTCTTGATAATTATTAAAACCCTATAGCTCTCTATACCTGGGCAGAATTATAGTTTGAATATGGGTAGGGGTAATGTAACAGATGGATTACCAGAGAAGGAGAAAAATGAATAACATTCTTTCATTCAATTTCTTAGGAACTATAACTAGAATTGACTGTAATTTGAACAAACACACCATGGGCTGTATGTTTTTCTAATGGTGATGGTTAACGTTTAAAATGTTGTATGTTGACATAAAAAGAGGTTAATACAGTTGAACCTATATTAAAACATATATTTAGTCATAATTATGCATCATGTCTAATTAATATAAAAATATTATAATATTAGATATAGTTAATAGAATGATTTTAGTATCATATCATTTGTTCTTTTGTCCAAAGCACCAGTTTTTCTATTTTCAAAATAATTAGAAAAAAGGAAAGGAATCCAAAACAATATTTAAGGTTAAAATTTTTAAAGTAGATCATTAATCATCATCTATGATTTTAGCATCCTTCAAACAATGAATCTTATCTTATACCTTGCAAAATACGTTAGTAAAATTAATGGAAACAATCATTTAAAATTTTAGTGTTTTGATTATGAACCATACAAGGTCAGTAAGCATTCATATTGGCACCCAGTTCTATCAAAATACCTAAAATTTTTTAAAGGTAACGGTTTATTCATGATATGTTAATTGGTGTTTTTTATTATTTTTCCATCAACTTCATCAAAATGAAAATAAAATAATGGTAATAATATTGATGATGATTGAATCAATTAGTACTAAAAATATAAATTCTCAAAGTCAATGCAGTGAAAATCCACTCTCCAGTTTTAGAGAATAAGAAATAAGTAAAATGGGGCATGCTGATTTTTTTGCATTAGGGAGAATAACTAGCAAGATTTTTCCAATTTCATTCAAAATTTCCAAATGGTATGTAGTTTCACATATCAAATAATTTTCAATCATAATAAAAAACACAAATTCCTTCTATGAACTTTCCTCCACTACTCTTCCAGGTCACATGATCAAAGATATTCCCACAAACACAGGTTTCCCATGTTATCGAAATTATTAAAGAAAAACACTAAAATTTAATGCAGGACGGAAAATTTGGGAATGGACCTCCTGACCTGGCCCCTCACTGTGGATATTAGTAATCCCATCAACGTTCCCATCAACATTCCCATAAAATACTTTTCGATGTGGGGGTGGAGGTGGAGGCGGATGACAAAGATGGAAGAGAAGGTGAAGTCAGATGAAAAGGTTAAGCTGGAGGCTGAGTCTGAGTTGGAATGGGAGGCTGATGTTAAGGTGGAGGTCGATACAAAGGAGGAGGCCGATACAGAGTAGGAGGTGGAGACAGAGACCAATTTTATGGAGGAGGATAATGTGGAGACCTAGGAGGAGATATAGTTAGGAGAACAATGAATAATCGTGGGTATGGAGAGAGGGGAATAGGTGTGGAGTTAACGGGAGACATGGGTGGGTGGAAAAGTTATTAAAATTAACATGATAGAGACACATGGTAGGAAATGTTTCATTCCATTATTAAGATAATGAACTTGCACCCTCAAGTTTGGATCAGTACACTTGTGTGTGGGTCTATAGAGCTGACTACATCGGCAAAAAAGTCCATTACTGTGTCGATCCACCCACTCATGGGTATTGTAGTGGTGAACACATCACCCTTCATGGGTGGTGTGAGTAAGAGGTACATGGGGAGCATCCTTCTCGATATCTTCACCATGTTTGGTAAAGCGAAGAAAATCCATGTCTGAATTGTGTGGTCCCAAGTGGATTGGTGGACACTACAGTTCATACATGCGGTCCTTCGTGAATTTGCGGGACCATATTTTATGGGATTTAGCACTATAGAATTCTGTTAGAGGGAGATCCACATTTCAAGCTAACCACATGGCATGAAACTGGATTGGTGGATCATGAATGTGAACCTAACTTTGAATTTCATCACTTAGGCCATATAGGAAATACATGACATACTGAGCCTTAGGTTGGTGAGGTGTCAAGGATGCCAGATTATCAAACTACTCAATATAATCCTAGACAGATCCCTACTGTTGGAGGGTTGTAATCTCTTCATAGGGTTTCTGAATTTCCAAGCTAATAAAACATATTAGGATCTCCTCCTTTAATATTTTCCATGTTAAAGTCAGATGCACCTCAACAAAAGTAGTAATCCTGTGAATTGGGATGATCTCCATGATCAATTGATCCAATATGATTTTATTAGCTTCAGTGGTCTGGTGAAGATGAAAAACATCTCAACATGCACAATCCAACCTTGGGGATCTATGCCAGTGAATACAGGGAGCTCCAATTGTCGAGCTTGAGACTACTATCCAAAGTTGTTGTAGAAAGGGAGGATAGCTACACCAACCTCCTAGTCGTGCTTAAGGGGTCTGGATAACTATTCGTCATGCATGGAAGAAACATCTTTCATTTCAGATGGGTGCACCTCATCTAGATAAAAGGTCTTATCGAGGTGGCAGACCAAGCCAGAAACTCTATTGGTGAGTTCAGTAATGTCATTAAATGTAGACTATAAGAAGGTATTACACTCTTGTCCCCGGGTTTCAAAGAACACCATGAGTCGACCAAGTCACTACTCAAATTTAATCTTGATGATTTTTATTACAATTTTCTATGAATATATCATAGAGGGTATGGGTAGTAAAATGTAAGGAAACAATGAAGGATTGGATTACTGGTCTGTGTAGCGCACTCTGGCGCTACAACAAACTACTCATCCACATTTTCCAAAAGGGCCACCCCTTTTGGTAATATTATTATTTTTTTCACCTCAAATGTTTCCCTTACCTTAAAGGAAAATGACCTGGCTATTTTTAGCAATAGTGCCTTATCGTATGGCGCGCCATTTCCCCGACTGTGTGAGCCACCTCAAAACGCAATCGGGAAACGCACGACTGCTTCTGAGGAAGGTATCTGGAGTGAAATGGGGTGTGGAAATGTAGAAGGGAATCTATAGTGTGTGTCACGTTGGAAGGTAAAATAGGTGTTTGATGGTGTGCATCATCAAGGGATATGATGTGATCTATCAGTGGTCATCACTGACGAGTGTGATGAAACCCACAAGTGAGGTGCCGCTTCGGGGAACTAGTAAGAATAGTGATTCGTGAGTCTCCTCCTCAATAGGAAACTCAGATGGGTAAGTCTCATCATGTATATAGTTTCACAACATTAAACATGAAGCATTTGAATGTGTGGGCACTAAATTAGTGATTGGAAGTTCGAGATCGAGATAGAAATAGTAGGGGTTGCCTAGAAACAAAAAACAAAAGTGAAATAGGACGGCATCCCTCGTGTTTAAGGGTTGGGATGAAAAACAGTTGTTTGGACCAGTTGATAGAGAATAAAGGAGTGAATACTTAAATTATAGAAGAAAAGTAAATGAAAATACAGTATAAATGAGGTAGAGGATGGTCGGGAGAGACTCCCTCCCAAGCAAGAGGCCGAATCTTCTGCGCAGCCTATGATACAATTTTCCCCTTGCCTCCCTCACTCCCTACTACTTCAACTTATAATGACCCCCTTTCCTTTTGGATAAAGCTACCCCCCCCCCATGACTAACAAACAAACAAAGTTCATACCACCTTAACAAACTATCCCCCCTACAAAGGCCATTATACCCCAAACTCCTTCCAACTCAAAGGTTTATAACAGAACTCATACCACTTATAAAGTTGAAGTTGTAGATCATAAAATTGAAGATAATAAAATGTATTCATATGTGCATTTTATTAATAAATTATGGATAACAAAAACATTAATGGATAAGGGTTGATTGGAGAAGGAATCTAAAGGTGATCAAAATGGCAGACAATATCAGGCTAAAGAATCACGACAGAGATTGTGGTCGGGGTTAGGAGGGAAAGAGTGGTGGATCTCAAGTATGTTCAATGGATTTTCCTCTGGATTGGTGAAATTTGAGGTGGAGGGAGCGTGTGATGGTTGGTGATAACAACTTTCTTGGGGTGTGGCCCAAGATTTCTATCGATGTCGCTCCTAAGACATCAGCGGTGACTCTGGGAACTCTTGTATGTTGATCATCTTGGATTTCCAATAACAACCCATTAAGATAAGATAATAAAAACATTTAAATATTAATGAATACTGATATTAAATAAAATTATTAAATTAATAAACAATATTAATTGTTAATCAAATAAAACAAGACTTTAAATGAGCTCCAACTTGAAAAAAATCATTTTAATATCCTTATTTGGTATTTTGAAACACGTGAGTAAATTATGTATCCCATAAGGCTTATCTTAGTGTAAAAGGTCTATGTGGCGTGTTTGGGTGTCTCGGGTTTGAGTCTCTATGACTTCCTACATGTTTTTGATTTCATGATTCTTTGTAGAGTTTTAATATCCCCTCCCCGAACATTTTTAATGAGTAAATTAAGTAATGGAAATCAAAATAGATAGAAAATAAATAACTACATATGGTGATTGAAAATACCTAAATATGGTTTCTTTAGGGCCCTCCCCCAGAAAATATTCAATTCCCTTCCTAATTATACATTAATGAAGCGCAACCTAACCTAATAACCTGAAAGAAAGAAAATGTATTCTAAAAAGAATAAATTAAAATTAGTAATTAAAACACAGGGATTACCTAAGAAAGGGATCGCTGTTGATATTCTCATGAGAATTATTTACTGAAATTGGAAATTAGTTAAATAAAAATACAATAATCAAATTAGAAATAATGATCATTAGTATATAAATTAGGATATAAATAATGTTTTAATAACCATTCATTATACTACATGTGGGATCTCATCTTAAAAGAAAATTTAAACATAAAAAATAAAATTTTCAATCTTAATGAAGTTAGCTATATATCAATGAATATATTCAAGAAAATTAATATAAAAGGAAATAATAAAAGGGATAAATAAGTTTAATTTCTTCTACCATATGGCATAATATAAGACTTGAAATGACTTCCAACTATAAATTTTTAAGAGTTTTAAACACTTATGATTAAAATAAGAAAAATAAATGAAAATAGATACCTCAGACAACTTTTATGTCACTTCCTGATTATGCCTTAATTTAGTACAACATAAAATACATTTAATAATGGGTAAACTAAAACTAAAGTACACTAAAAGTAACAATTTAAATCTTAACATACTTCTACTGTTTAAGAGAAGATAATAAAAATATTTAAATAATGTTGTAAAGATCATTATAAACTGGAATGTATAAACATGCATATATGTATAATGATGTTGAAGAGAAAAAACGTTCTTTAAATAGGTTTATTATTTTTAAAATTTGTGATAAAAGTTAAATATTATAAATTCAAAATGAAAACTGATGCTTTGTTGAATGATTAGTCTTTAAAAATATAAATCAACAAAACTACCCAAACAACATTTGGGACCACCATTCAAAATAAAATGAATGTTTTAAATTAAAAAATACAATCATCCACAATTTATTTTTAGTAGTATATTAAATTTGTACAGTAGGTTAAACTGGTGAGTTTCATATAAAAAACTCAATGAATAGTGTTTATACATGAAAACTAAAATGAAAAGAGCTAAAAATTGAATTTTTTAACAGTTTACTGACTATTTTAATATTATTATTTTTTGTTTCCACCAACTACAAAACTTAGATCCCTGAAAAGACTTGAAGAATAATCCATAATGATGTAACATCAACACTTGGTTTATTATTACTCAAATTGATTTATCAAACACTACTAAAATGGCACAATGAGATCATACCAAGACATGAATAGAACCTATTTTAACATCTCTATGCCACCAAATTTCTGGACAAATTGAAAAAATATAATCAATTATGTGAAAAAGAAAAATTATTTATAGAAGAAATGAATTTTAATGAACATAACTCTGTGACTTTTAGAATAACTAAAAAAATATTTGAAATTCACATCATTAATTTTCTATATCATCAATTCTTCAAAACTAAACATATAAAAGATAAAATCTAAAATAAAATAAAAATTACATGAGTGAGCATGACTATAAAAAATGACGACATATCAAAAGACAATTTTATTTTAATTAGTCTTAAAATTTTTAAAACAACTAATATACATGAAAAATATTTGTGAAAAACATTACAAATACAATGAATGTTAAAAACAATCAGAATAAAATGTTTTTAGTATTATATCAAAGACCATTTTATTTGTATTAGTTATTAAAATTGTATATCATATAAACTATATAAACACAATTTATAAGAAAAATTCAAATTGAGAAGTTTGAAAAAAAAATGCAATCAAGAATAATTAATTTTGGGAATATAATTAATTTTCATAGTAGGTTAAATATATTAGTTTAAAGAAGGAAAATCATTGAATAATGTTGAATATGTTTAATAAAAAATGAATAGATAAAAATTTAATATAAATATGTATGTAGTATATCGAATGTCACAACAGTTGGTTCATTACTACTCTAATTGATCCATCAAACAATACTTATGTGGAATAATGAGAACATACCATAACATTACTGAACCCCATTTGAACATATATCAGCCATGAACTAGTTCGAAAAAAAGTAAACAGTGAAGAAAATAACAAAATGTGTGAAAATGTAAAACTATTTACAGAAAATAAACATTATCAAGATGAAATTCATTATCTAGAACATACATATATACCACTTAGAATAACTGAAAATCCATGAAATTAACTACATTCATTTTCTAGACCAACAATTCTTCATGGATAAACACATTCAATATCGCATATAAAAGAAAAAAATTGTAGATGAGTGATATTGATTATAAAACATAATGGCATATCAAAGACTATTTTATTTTCATTTATTTCAAATTGAAGTTGGATAAAATAGAAAATATTGTTCTCTATAAATTAGAAAATTGAAAGATGGAAATAGGGTTAAGGATATGGGGTATGTCATATTATCTAATAAATTGAGTTTAAAAATATAATGTATATAACATATCAAAAACTAAATAAACGCCAGCACAAAAAAAGTTAATAGTTAATTTTAAATCATCTAATCTATTGAAAATTATAATTATGACCGCACTAAAAGTATTTAATTATCATCCACATCTCGTATGATCTTCTCCATGGACCACCTTGCATCACCCCGTTATCACCTCTAATGGTAATTTAAAATGTATTGTGAATTAATAAAATTATAAAAAAATGATATGAACTTGAAATAGGAATGTAAACTTCTCATGAAACATTTCTCATTTCAGAAAACTGACCATGGCACATGACCATAAAAGAACTATATTGATTAATACAATAAGCACTGTGTGGAATATAGACATGGTTAGGGGAGAGAGACATAAATATGATTGTTCAATGTGAATAAAATTAATGTACATTATTTGTATCTCAAAAATTATTATACTATAAAGTGGATATACAGTATAATTATACTAAATATGTATATAGATTATGATAGCAGTAAGAGGATGCATGCACGGTGAAGACAAGAGGTTATGTAATATGTATTCTGTAACGACAGATGATATAGTATGAATATAAAATTATTCATATACTGGATCATATAGTAGGGAGGCTAGAAGAGGGATAATATATGCAGATGGAGGGAGGAATTTTTTTTCACATTAGTGACTTAAGATGGAATGGAAAAATATTTTCATCTAATAGTGATGAAAGTCTCCTTCAGGAAAGTAAAAATGATCTATGCCACGGAATTTAAATGTTCTTATTATATAGATTGGTTGGAGAAACATGTATTTTATCATCAAGTTCCCTATTAGGGATGTTGTTGTCATTGAAGAAGTTGAAGAATACTTACAGTGGCTGGATGAATTATTGTGCAAAGAAAACCCTTGTAGGAGGAGGAGGGGCCAACGAATGTTAGGAAATCGGGCCTCCAGTTATGCTTATAAATGGATCAATAGCTAATAAAAAGTTATAAATCTCTATGAATAAACTCCAAAATAAGAGGGCGGGAAGAAGAGTACAATAATTCATAGTTATCATAAAAGTAGTAAGATTCAATTAGTTATGTGGTCATCCTAAGAAAACATTTCATTAAGGAGAAACCACATCTTTCTATGTATAAAGAAATTGAAACTTTTAAAGTGACGATTTCTCTATAATTGGAGGAGTAGTAATCGAATCCAAGGACATCATAGAATGGGGAGGGAAGACAGAGAGGGAATTTTTTGGTGGTAGAAAATCGACAGAGGTGGGAAGAGATTGATTGTTGGGGAGGGAAAATGGAGGGGGTAGGGTTTTATGGATGAAAATCGAGAGATATGGAAATGGAGACTGAGGTCAAGGTGGAATCTTGGAAGAGGGAAATAGAAATAGGAGTGTCATGGGATATGAGTTGGTAGTCATTTGGGAGACGATGTTCCATTAAGAGAGGGTTGTTAAGAAGAGGATGTCATGCCAAGAGGGAGAGTGGGAGATAGTGACGGGAACCGGGGAAGATGGTGGAGGCTGATCAGAATTCAGAGTAGATTATGGGAGGTGGAATATGAGAATAAAGGAATGGGGAGAGGAAAAATATTGGGAATGATTAATGTGACTATCGAAATAACTGAAGAGATGGACACTAATGCACAATGGTTTGAGAATGAAGTAGGTAGAGACATGTAGAGGGGGGGACATTCTATAGTATAGAAAATGGATTATTCAAAATTTTATAATTTTAATTTGAAAACATAAACATCATTTTTGAAATAAAAATATAAAAATTTTCTATGGGTGCTTTTTTGGTATTTTTCTGAACAGTTTGATTTTATGATGAATAGTGAAAACACTAAATTTTAATTGAAAAATACTTTTTTATCTTATTTATTTATATACTTAAATTATATATTAAATTATTATTAAAAATGTAATTAGTTCAATTTTACAATATAATTCCAATTTAGGTAACTTTAATGAATTTCACATTGATATTCGATATAATAATATTTAAATCCTTTGATCTTTTTTACTATAAAAACTAGCATTCCAGTCACGAATGTAAGATTAATTTGAAGTTAATTTCCACCAAATATGTGATTAAAATTATAAAAAATGTATTTTTTTAATTCAAATAATAATAAATTATAATTTTTTTATGTTCAAATTATTTTTTACCAAAAAATATTAGTGAAAGTAATTAAAATTAATTACAACAATTAAGGTAAAAAATGAGTTTACACAATGGTTAAAAATCAATATTATAGGACCAATGACCTTTACACTTGTAAAAAATCCATTAGATAGACATATTTAGGACATTAATCATATTTTTTAAAATTATTATTTTTATTGGAGACACATTATATAAGATATAACTCTCAAAATTATTTACGTTGTGATATTTATAAGAACGACACTCATCCTCCACTGTAAAAAGGCAACTCGCCCACTCACTTCATCACACCTATAAGGCCATTTTTACTAGTAAAAACCAATGAAAATATTTTTAAAATAACCCTACCTTAATCATAGTTTCCTAACGTTTGTCATATATTCAACCAATGAATCCCTTTTGTGCAAACCAAAAGGAGTTACCCAAAGAAGATGTAACACCCTTCAACAAGAAACTTTTTTTATTTCTTTCTCCACACCTTCAATTATTATTATTACATAATTATATAATAAACTCAATATTATCAATATAATGAGATTTTTTTATTTTAATGGTAATACCTACACTCGCAAACTCTTCCATCTAATGGGATACGCAAGAACTATTCATGTGTATGACTGCCTACCACATCGCGAACTGATGTCATTCGTTCTTAAAATACCACCTTTAAAGGTTGGAAATCATGTTGTAATTAATTTTTTTAAATGATATATATTATATTAATTATGTATTTATTATTATGTAATTATTATATAATAGATACCTCCATAATTTTCATTTTTTTGGGAATATGATAACTTCGTTTGTGGACGTGTGTTCTATCACCTCCTCAAAGAGATGTGATTCTTTCGCACTTTAAATGGAATGTATTAATGATGGGTTTAGTAAATGTATTTTGATATATATGACATAATAATTCTACTTTAATGATAATATATATAAATATTTCATTTAATATCTTTATTTCAATATGACAAGAAAACTGAAATAGCATTTATGCATACGTACAGCCTACCATCTCTATGAATGGTGTATTTGATTTCATATTTATATATTTTATATATTATTCTAAAGATTTATTTAATTAATATATATGATATTTAAATCATCTTTATAATTTTTTAAATTATAAAATAATGATCTATGTAATAGGATCAAGAATAACAAGTCAAATGTATTCAAAAAACAATGTTGTTACAACCCCAAACATAACGTTACCATGAAATTGTTAATAAAAAGGTAATATAAGTCATAATTAAATAATATATTGTGTGATATATAGGAATATGTTTATTTATAATATGAATAAAAATGTATTCTTATTATACTTAAGGTTTTAATGTGTATGAAGAAAGTCAAGGCTTAAGTATGGGGTTTTCCAGTCTAACTTTTATTTTTGCGATACTTATGCCATATTAACCACTGAATTATTCTATGTGTTTTATATACATACTAGGAATTTATTTTTTGATTATTATCCATAAATTTATGGGTATTAACATATCCCTTTTATGATCTATATTTTATGGGGTTTATGGTTCAAAAGTTAACAAATCTGTAAAGTAATTTTGTTTCAATGTTCCTTCTTTGAGACACATGACATGTTTTGCACTTATATTATTATATGTATTTTCTGCAATTCCATTTGAGATGTTATATCATCTATAAAAAAAATTCATGATATTTTAAGTTTCATTTAATTTTATTATTTCATGTTGATTGTGATTCAATGTTACCAAAGTGGTAACCCTTTTTTGTTATAATATCATTGTTTATTAGGATTGTTTATGATTATGATAACATTGGTGAAATATTATGATCCACCTATCATGAAAGCTCATGACATTTATTCTCACCAATTAATTCATTATATATTCGTATAATGGTTCCAATTTTCCATAATTTTTAACTTATGATAATTATGAAACTGTTTAAAGAAAATTTGACATTATTTATCTTTTCGTTTAGAAATATTTGTTATTCTAAAACAATGTTTTATAAACAAATACAAAATAGTTCAAAAATTATCCCATGGTATTTAAAATAAATTTTTACCCATGTTTTAAATTTTTATCAATTATTTTTAAAATAATCTTCGTTTCATCTTCCGATAGATTCACATTTCTAAACTTTTTACGGAGAAAAATTAATGTTCGTAATGTAAAGATTTATCCACCATCACGACAATAAATTTTTTAAAGCATAGTATTTAATTTTATATGATTATTTTTATGGAAAATGGTTTTTCCTAATATTATATACATTCATTGTTGTAAAATTTGTTTTCAATAAAAACGTTTTTAAAAAAAAATTATGTTGAATAAGTGTTTTAAATGAATTTAAAAGAATCATTTATATTATTTAAATTCTCTTTTCAAAGAAAAATGATTTAAAAAATATTTTATGTTTAAAATGTTTTTAAAATTATTATCAAGTTTACTTTTCTATTTTTTCGATATGTTATTTTCAATGAAAATGATTTCAATGATTTCAATTCTTCTTGTATATGTTTTTAAATATATTTTCATAGAAAAAAGTTTTCAACTATTGTATGTTCTCAAAAAAATCAATTAAAAAGGATATTTTCCTCAATAAATGTTTTAAATGATTTTTAATGCTTAATTCATAAGATTTCAATGTGGTTTTTGAAGAAAAGTATTTTGAAAACAAAATTATGTGTAAAAAATATATTTTCAAAGAAAGGTTCTTTACCTTAATAAATGCTCCAAGTGATCTCTCTAAATCCTCTTATATATACAATTATATACTTTGATATTGTTTATGATTTATTAAGGATATTATCCGAGGAAACCATTATTACTCTTTCTTTGGATGGTTTATGTTCAAGATGAAAAGCTGTTTACGGAGCCCATTTCCCTTCCACAGGTTATTCCATGATATAAAACTTATGAAACCCACTCCATTTCATGATTTATTCTATTATGAAATTAATATGACACTTGTCTCTTTTCCAGAGTTTATGATATGATTTTTATGATACACATATTTTTTAATCATTCATAGTGTAATGAATATTTTATTAACCTGTGGCATATGTATGTATAATTTCATTATGTGAAGGGTCAGACCTATATCACACTCTAATGATTTGGGTAAATATTTATAAATCCTGAGTAATACTTGGATGGAATGCGGATTAAACTCAATTCAATAGATGACGTTTTCCACCAAGATGTTCTTGACAGTGAACCTTGCCTACTAAGATTGTCTATGGAGTGAACCTTGATGATTAAGATGGTCTTTGGTGTAAAACTTGACTGATTAGATAGTTTAGGGAGTGAAATAATTCCACTATAAGGAAAGAATTACAAATAAGTATGGTGGTGTGTCCCAGTGAGTAGGTATATCCCCAATGAAGTGCCTTGAATGATTTTAAAAATAAGACTTGACTTATAGGGAATGAATTTATATTCTTACATTTATGACACAAACTCTATGTATTATTCCTATGTTATGATTTCATGGATTATTATCTTGAGTCCCTTGGGATTTATTCTTTATTAACTACCAATCATTATTTCAGGATTCATATCCATATTCTTTAATATTTAGTGTATTATTTTTTCAATGTTATTCTCATGTTCTCATACCATTATCCTTATGTTTTTCTTGCGTATCTCATTGATTTACCCTTACTGAGGATCTGAGGTCACTATTTCTTATATTTACTTTCTCTATGTTATGAATAATGATTTTAACTAGGATTACTAAATGGGAAGATCTTTTTTGGAGACATTTAATATCTATCACCAAGTTATAATATTATATTCCATGAGTCCAAAGACACTAAACTATTATTGTCTTCACGCATATACTTTTTTAAAGAACTAAATATTCTTCTAAAATTTTGTAATATACATTTATGTTAAGTATGGGTCACTATAGTTGCTATCAAATGAAATTATTATTCAACCTTTTGAAACTAGGATGATAAAAAGTTAGTGAGATCCTTTAGGATATTTTTAAGGATATATCTAGGGATGTCTCTAAGTATAAGTATAAGGTGGAGTTAATATTTAGGAAAATGTCTAGGAATTTTGGTAAAAGATAGAGTGAGTGGTTTTCTACAAATAAATCCTCTTTTGGATAATATAAGTGGATGTGGATCTGGCATATAGGTACATAAGTGTAGAAACCCAAAAAACACCGTATTGATCTAGACTCTATCAGGAACTAGTGCATGATAATGGGCTTTATTGCAAACCTAGTTTGACACTACTAGGGGATATGATTTGGGAATTTAAAAAACCTTTAAGAACCATCATGAAGGATTTAAATAGAAGATGACTCTTAATAACCTATGATAAACACAAGGAATCATATATTAAAGATGTCTGTGTCATGATTTAGATATATTATAAGTGATTTTTCATGATTTTGAGGTCTTATAATATAATAAGTGTTACTCACACTATACTTCCTGGTTTTAGTCAATAGAGGTAACAAGGGGGGGATGGGTTATCATTGGATGTGTTGGAAATTTTTTTGGTGACGTATCAAATGGGGTGATGATTTAAGTAAAGGATGTTGTGATTATTCCTAGTCAATTTTCATGGAAGTGGTTTAATAATACAAATCTTAATCAAATCATATACTCACCAAGGAAGATAAGGAAATATTTCTCTAAGAATTCAGGTAATGAATTCCATATAGGAAATATGATTTAGTTTCCACCATTTTGATAATATGGTATGAAACACCCAAGTGAATGACTTAGAGGAATAAGAATATGTTTTGACTGTGGAAAAAATAGAAAAAAATCAAGTAACTACAAAGGGAAAATGAAAAATTCAGTTAACGTAATGGATGCATATATGGGCCCCCCATTGTTATTATCAATAGTGGAATGTTTTGTCTGGGTAATGAATGGGAATTATGAGAATTTATTTCCTAAGTTAAAATATCCCCAAGAGAATTATCAAGGTAGTACGAGTAATGGTTATACAGCTACTAATTATGAGACTGTAGGTGAAATGTGAAATGAAAGATGTACTAAATAATAGGATGAGGAAGCCTTGTTAATTTATTAAGGATTAAGGGGAGTAACCTAAGTAATATGTATTTGGATTAAATAATTATGAGTTTTGAGATATATAAGGATTGTTAGTTTATGTTTTTGTATAAGGATTTTTAAGAATATGTTGGATGGTTTTTATGGACTATAAAAGTTATTTAATTGAAATTTTATGTTAATGGGAAACATATTATTAATGTAAATATAACCCTTAATACATTACTAATGTTGATATAGTGATGTTTTCACAAATATATGTTGGATATGAATAATTGAATTGGACAGTAATGAATACCTTGGAAGTGATGAAGGGTTTTTTGACAAAGGGTTTTATGCTATCATGGATGTAGTTTACCACATTTTTTTATTTATGGAATATATACAATAAACATTGGAATAAGGAAATATGCATGTTTTCAATATTTATTCATAGTAATTTATGTTATTAACAATTTTCAAGAGAATACCCGATGAAGGTATTCACATGTTTTGTTTGTGAAAAATTTGAGAAAATTTATGATATATGGGGGATCAATGAAAATATTATTTTGATAAATTTATTAACCTTATTTCTAATGTTTTTGAATTTTAGATTTTATAAGGGTTATATGATTAACCATTTAAGGAAATTTGTTTTCATACTTCGAGTGATGTTTTTGAGATTAAAGTATTATCTTACCATATAAGGATTTATGCATGTTGGATAACTTGTGCTAAATTTTTTGATTTTACACTTACTAAAGATATATGGAATGAACTATCGTTGTACCTCATGAAATATTGTTATATCAATAATGAAAAATCCGCATTCATTTCTTGGAGTAAGAGACGAAGTATAAATTGATAAAGGCAAAACCAAAGGGTGAAATTGTGCATATTAAAAGGAATAAAATCAAGTAAGTATATTTCCTTATGTTATTATATACTAAAATAATTCCTAAACTCTATGAAAAGGACATTAAAAGATATTTATCCTAGTACCTTCATTTCTATTGAACTGATGTAATTATAAATCATCACGGATTTACAGTATTGAGTCCCTTAACTTTCAATTAACCATTCACTGGATGGTGATCAATGATCTTTATCACTCTCTATAATTATTTATACTTTTATTCCATGTCCAATATTAACTCCAACCCAATTTTATCCTATATGGAAACCTAGTTATGAGTTACTTAGTGTAGATATAATGGTTTCAAACTTCCCTTTCTAAAGGAAGTTTTAGTATTTATTTTCATGATGTGGGATTTTATGAAAGTGAATTTTAATTATTAAACATTTAATAACCTAGACAAATTTCTAGATAAAATTAATTTTAATTGGATTAGAATGTAACACCACAAGAATTTATAAAATATTTTTTCTGGATTAATTTAATCATTTAAATATCCTACATTTCACGCAACACTGATTCTTTCTTGTGTTATATAAAAGCACAAAATTAATCTATAGTTGTACACAACACCAATTCATGGCTTCACTACACCCTACACTTATATTATATTCTTATATATGAAACACTAAGTTTATCTTATGTAATATAAAATTTATATTTCCTTCAATTACATGAATGACACACAATACATAGTTTTACCAAACTATAATGTAATATTAATATTATTGTTAATATATTATTATAGATTTCACCTAGAAGATGGAATGGTTGTTATGAATTTGATTAAATTATGAAAATATGATTTAATCATGGATATAAGATGAATTATTTGGTAACCAATTAACTAGAAATTAAAACAAAAACCGTTTGAACTTATAGGAAATCATTAGCTCTAAAACTATATTTATGCAATAGAACCTGTTTTTTCATGATAAATTAATTAAAAACCCTTTTATCAGTTATTTTAATGAATAATAATTATTTAATTTTCATTAAAATATTTAATTTCCATCTTATGTTTTTTCTAGACAAGAGATAATAATAAATCAAATTTTATAAATAAAAATATGAATTTTTCTAAAAGGAAACTTTATTACCTTTTAATGAAAAAGATATTTTAAAAATAATTTTTGAAATATTTCTATTTTTTATTTGAAAAATAAATTTAATTTTTGAATTATTAATATCAAAATATACTATGGGTGAATTTTTTATATTTTCCAAGGATGTTTCATTTTTTGATGAATAATGAATAAAATAAATTTTGATTGAATTTTTTTTTTCATATAATTTATTTATATAGCTGACTTTTATTTTAGATTGGTTTTAATGTATAATTGGATCAATTATACATCAATAAATCCAATTTTGGTCATTGTAATCAATTTCACATTGAAATTGGATATAAAATAATTTCAAACTTTTGAATTTTTTTACTTTAAAAACAGTCTTTCCCATCACGTCCACAAGATTAATTTTAATGTGATTTCTACCACTTATGTTATTGGAAGTTTTAAAAATGTATTATATATTTGGAAGAAAAATAGTTTATAATGTACTTTAAAGTATACATATTTTTTACCAACAAAAATTAATGAATGTAATTAAAATTAATTACATTGATTAAGGTAGAATGAGTTAACTTAGTGGTTAAACATTAATCTTAATGGAAAATGACCTAAAAACATGTCAAAAATCTATTTTATGGAAATATTTATGCCATTAAACCACTTTTATTTAATTTTTATCATTATTGTAGACACATTATGTAAGAGAGACCTCTCAATATTGTTTTCCTTTTTATATTTACAAGAATATCATTCCTCATCATCTATAAAAATGGAACTCACCCACTCAATTAATCACAACTATAAATACCTTTTTCTCATAAAGAACATGTACAAATATCCTCCCAACTAACCTAACCTCATCCTAGTGTCCTAAAATTTGGAATAAATCCACCCAAGTAAGCCCTTTTCTAAAAACTAAAAATCTTTACCCAAAAAAGAGGTAACATCTTTCATCAAGAAATTTTTGTTTATTTTCTTTTCCACCCGTTGAATTAATATTATTCCATACTGATATAATATCCTAGGTATACTAAATATGATGATATGTTTTTATATTAAGGGTATGACCTATACTCACACACACTTCCATAAAATGGGATACACAATCATCTTTTGTGTGTACGGTGGACTACCGCCTCCCGAACCGATATAATTTGTTCTTTCATTGCAACCTTTAAATGTTTAGAATACTAATATAAATAACATTTTTATATTATATTTATGTTATTTATGATATATTAATACTTTTAAAATTATTATATAACACATACCTTCATGATTTCCATTTTTTTGGAATACGCTAACTTCGTTTGTGGACATCTGGACTACTACATCCTCAAATAGATGTGATTCGTTCACAATTTACAGGGAATGTATTAAGTAGGGGTCTAGAAAATATATATGATATATATGAAATAATTATTATACTTTAATGATAATATATATACACATATATTCCATTGTCTTTCATTTTTTAAAAATAACAAGAAAATGGAGACAACATTCATGCGTATTACAACCTACCGTCTCTATGAATGTGGTATTCGATTCCATATTTATATCTTTTATAGATTATCTAAAATATTTATATATATAATATTAATGATATTTAAATAAATTTTTACATTCTTGGAATAATTAAATCATTATCTAAGTTAGAGTATCATGAATAATAAGTCAAAACATATACAAAAAATAAAGAGGTTATTGCACGAAACGTAACATTAACATGAAATTGATAATAAATGGGTAATAAAAAGTAATAATAAAAACATATATGGTATGATATATAAGTATATAGTTCTATATTATATTTATAAAAATATTATAATTACTATTATGGAGGTATGAATTTGTACTAATAAATTCAAAACATAATGTAATGGTTTTCTAGTCTCAATTTTATTTCAATGAGACTTCGGCCATATTCACCACTCGTTTATTTTGTGTGGTATATATACTACCCATGAATGTATTTTTTTATTATTATAATTAATTTTATGGGTATTAAAATATCCCTTTAATGATCAGTATTTTATGGGGTTTATGGTTTAAAATTTTCTAATTCAGTAATGTAATTTTGACTTAATTTTCTTTCTTTGAGACATATCACATGTTTTTCACCTATATTCTTCTATGATCTATATGTAATTAAATTTTACATTTTATATAATAAATATAATTTTTTCATGATATTTTTAGTTTCATTTAATCTTATTCTTTCATTGGGATTATGATTCAATTTTACCAAATTGATAATAGTTTATTGCTACAATCTCAAAGTTTATTAGGATTGTTTATGATTATGCTTCCATTAAGGAAATATTATGACTCATATCTTAATAAATCACATAAATTTTATTCACATATTATTATTCATTATATATTTATCTAATGGTATCATGTTCATACTCCTTGGTTCATAAGATTATTAATTAAATATTTTTATGAAAATATTACTTTATTTCTCTTTTCATTCGGAAATCATTGTTCTTGCAAAATGATGTTTTCTAAAAATAGTTTACAAATATTTATACTATTACCAATGATAATTAAATTCATTTTATCTCTTGTTTAATCTTTTTACACTTTTTAAAGGAGTTTTTTTCATTTTGTGGTCGACGCACTTTTCTATACTTTGTACGATGAAAAAGGAATGTTTAGTATGTCTGTATTTATCCACCATCATGTTTGTAATTATTTAAATATTTCCTTTTAATTACAAAAGACTATTTTTAAAGAATATTTTTTTAATATTCATGAAATTCATTTTTGTAATGTTTTTTTAAATGAATTTTTTTTTCAAAAAAATAATTCTCAAGAAGTATTTTAAATAATTTTTAAAGCTTCCATTATATGTATTCAAATATATTTTAAAATAAGAAGGCTTCCAGATGTTTTTTATGTTTAAAAATTGTTTTAATGGGTTTTTAAAGCTTTATTTATTTTCTTTCAAAATTTATTTTTAAATGAAATGATTTTGATGATTTTGAAGATTCTTATATAAGTTTTCAAATCTATTTTCAATAAAAAAGGTTTTAAAAATGTTTTATGTTCTACAAATAGATTTTTCATAGAGAAGATGATATTTTCCCCATCGAATTTTTTATATGATTTTTAAATCGTAATTCACAAGTTTTACAAGTGGGTTCCAAAGAAAACTATTTTAATATAGTATTGAGTTTTAAAATTTGATTTTCAAAGAAATAATATTTCCTTTAATAAATGATCCAAGTGATCGTTCAACATTTTTCTCCATATAAGATGATATCCTTTGATATAGTATATGATTTAATAGGGATATGATCCAAGAACATTGTTATTATTATTTCATTGAATGGTTTATTATAAATATGACAAGTTGTTTATTAAACCCATTTCCATTTAATATGATATTCCATGATAAAAAACTTATGACACTGGATTCCTTTCACATGATATTGTATTATGAAATTATTATGAAACATATCTCTTTTCCACAGGTTATGATATGATGTTTATGAATCCTATCTCTTTTTATGTGTCATGATATGATGATTGTTTTATTATCTTGTGGAAAATGTATGTATACTTTTATTTTGTGATGGGAGGGACCTATATCTCCCTAAAATTCATTGGGTAGTGATTTATTATCATGAAATAGATATGGATGGAATGGGGAGTAAACATAGTTTAGTAAAGGACTTTGTCCGTTAAGATGGTCTTGGGAGTGAACCTTGACTACTAAGATGGTCTTGTGAGTGATCCTTGTCTACTAATATAGTATTGGGAGTAAAACCATTAAACTATAAGGAATGGGCCACAAATAGGGATGGTTTCATGAGCTATCCCATGACAGGGATCGAGCTTCAACTACCCCCATCCCTCCTCTATAATCTAGGGGTGGTGACCAGCGTTGAAGCCTAACTAACTCAGGGAGTCCTTTTCCTAAGTACGTGTATGCACACACACATCCATCTCAATGAAAATGTTTAAAGGGAAAGTGTAAAAGATGAAACACAACTATAATGTAAATCAAGAATTTAGGAACCTCTAGACAGTAAAAAGTATGGTGGTGTAAACTAATAAGTAAAGGGAAAAAATTCAGGCCCAACCAGAAATATGTCCCAAACTAACAAAACTGAAAAATTAAACTACTGAGAGATACCACCTCTAAAATCCCATGCTATAACCACTGTATATGGTCTAAGAACCCAATGTACTTAAGGTTCTCTATAGTAATGGTCGATATGTCTATCAATTGTATAAGAAAAAACACATGTGGGTAAATCCCATAAAGGGGTGTATATATAAATACCCAGTAGGAAGCCCCAAAAGCTAAAGGGGGTGTAGTAAGACATACAAAAGGAATAGAAATATGGTAGATGCAAGATACATTCAATTGAATAGCTCAACCAAACCCAAGATTTAATGTAAGGTCTTCCAAAACTAAGGTTCTAAACATGGTTAGTAGATGAACTATCCATAAATTCTTCCCCACCTATAGAATGATAGTAGAATCATCAAACCACAAGAAGAAAGAAATGAAAAGAACATGGCATACACCATGAATTTTCACCTCTCCTAGAAAGAGAGTAACCAAATTCAGTTTTTGGATATATAAGGAAATATGTGTGTGTGTGTGTGTTCTCATTCAAAGAAACAAATATGAGAGTGTAAAGGGATATCTATCTCACAACATCATCTAGGAAGAATAGTAGACAACAATTAAAAAATTTCATTGATGATGCCCAGCATCTCATGTGTCTATCTAAAAGTAACCATACAAGTATAACCATGCCTCCTCACTATGTCGCAGAGCCAAGTCGGAGCAAACTCAAAGTAGAGGACATTCACCCTAGTATGTTAGGGGGTTCCACTCTATAAGTCATTGAGGATTCTACTACCCATCACTAGTAGAGGTCCATCTTGGTATCTATTAATGATGCCACTACCCAGCTACATAGGATGGTCAAATCGGTATCATCCAAGGACACCACTACCCACCTCTATTGGAGGGTCAACTTGGTCTCCATTAATAATGACACTTCCCATATATGCAGGAGGGTTTAATCAATATCCTTCAAGGACGCAACTTCCAAGACACAATATAGGGTCCAATTGGTATCCATTGAGGATACCAATCACCAAATCTACTGGATGGTCCACTCAGTACCCTTCAAGGATTCCACTACCCAACTACACTAAAGGGTCGACCCAGTATCCATCGAGGATGCCACTATCTTGCTCTTCTGGATGGTCTACTCGGTATCTGTGGAGGATTCCACTTCTCATCTATGTTGGAGGGTCGAATCGGTATCCGTTGAGGATGCCACTGCCCAGCACTAATAGAGGGAAAACTTGGTATCCATAAATTAAAACACTACCCAACTATGATGGAGGGTCAACTCGGTATCCACTATGGATTCTACTTCCCCTCAATGCAAGTGGGTAGACTCAGTATCCATTGAGGATGCCAATTACCATCTACGATAGTGTACTAACTCGATATCTATCGATGATGCCACTACCTAGCTCTACTGTAGAATCAACTAGGTATCCATTAAGGATGCCACTACTCTGGTACCCTGGAGGTTCGACTCTATATTTTTCAAGGACTGCACTACCTAGCTACAATGGAGGGTCAACTCAAAATCAATTGAGGACTCCACTTCCCAGCTACACTGGATGGATGACTTGATATCCTTTGATGATGCCAATTCTTATCTACATTTTAGGGTCGACTTGATATTCGTCAAGGACATAACTTCCTAGCTATGATGGAGGGACAACTTAGTATTTGTTAAGGACTCCACTACTCAGCTACACTGGGGGTTTGATAAGGTATCTGTCAAGGATACCATTGATTAGCTCTATAAAAGGTTCAACTTTGTATCCATCGAGGTCACCACTACCCGGCTACACTGGAGGTTTGACTCGCTATATTTTGAGGAAACCACTGGCCATCTACATTGGAGGGTCCAATCAGTATCCATAGAGGATGCCACTACACATATATTCTAGACAGTTAATTCAGTATCCATCGTGGATTCCACTTACCAGCTACACTAGAGGGTTGAATCGGTGTCCATCATGGAAGACACTGCCCAGCTATGCTGGAAGGTCAACTTGGTATCCTTAATGGATGAAACTGCCCAACTCTTCTAGAGGAAAGACTCGGTATCTATAATGGATACTACTTCCCAGCTACACTAGAAGGTCGACTCGGTATCTATCAAGGACGCCACTACCCAACTCTACTAGGGGCTCAACTTGGTATCCCTCAATGACACCAATTCCTAGATACTCTAGAGAGTCAACTTGGTATCTGTTGAGGATAGAACTTCCCATCAACACTGGAGGGTCCAATCAGTATTTGTGGAGGACACCACTTCCTAGCTATAATGGAGGGTCAAATAGGTATTTTTTTAATACACCACTTTCATACTACATTGGATGTTCTACATGGTATATGTTGAGGATTCCACTGCCCTGTTACACTGGAGGATTTACTAGGTATCCATCAAGGATGCCACTTCTGAATTACTATAGAGGGTCATCTAAGTATCTATCGAGGATAAAATTTCCCATCTACGATGGAGGGTTCATTCATTATTCGTCAAGGATGCCACTTCCTAGCTCTATTGGAGGGTGCACTCAGTATATTTCAAGGATGCGACTATCAATATATGCTAGAGGGGTAATTTATTATCCTTCTAGGATGCCACCTCACAAATATAATGAAGGTTCAACTCAATAAGGTAATCGGGGAACTCCACTTACCATCCCTACTATAGGGTAACTCTCTGAAAGTTCCTCGTGATCATACGTGATCAAATCCATCATCATAAATTTCCTTATCTGGCATCATTCCTAGAACATTTCACAATGTATCTCTAAATACACAAATAATATCACCATAACATTATATGTAGAAATAATCTTAGGATAGGCTACTCGTAGTCCAAAATATGAGTTTAAACGAAGGACATACGGATGATTAGATATTCATAGAGGAGTACATGGCATGTAACGGACCCACATGGTGTGTGGTCCCGCTCTGATATTAGGCTATGTCCTTTACAGCACATGGATTTTTGTCCATATAGTATTATATGTCTTGTAAGGATACTACACGCCATGTCTCAACCAAATCCCTGATGAATGAATGAGGCTTTCCCTCAGTCTGAAGGGAAAAATGTAATTTTATTTATAAGAATATGAAAATGGCCATGGATGGACAGATAGATCACACTATTACAATCCTCATGAAAAGCAATCAAGGGAGTCTATTCAATTTCCCAAATTGGAAACCCAGTGAAAAAGTCACATTTCACAATATAACACATGAACAATGCTTTGTGGGCCCATGTCACAAACATGAATTAAACACCCAATAATTGTATAGAAACATCCACCTCAATTTCAATATCATGATTCCTTACATAGTTTATCATTCCAACACCATATTAAGAAGATATGTTAGATATTAGATTCAGAAATAATAATAATTTTATTATTATTGGGTGTTTCATCAACCTAAGACATGATCTTGAAAATGTATCCAACACTGGTGTTTAAATGACTGTCTTAATTCCAAGGTCATGCTTCCACTGACAGTTCGTCAATCCAACATCTCAACATAATGATATATGAAAAACATAAATTTTAATCAATAATATTTAAAATAATAATAATTTTATTATTATATTATTATTATTATTTATACTTTCAAAGGGAAGGGTGATTTATGTTGGTTCGTGCAACTTTCTTCCACCTCCATTGTCAATGTTATTTGATTATTATTATTATTATTATTATTGATACTATTGTTATTATTGTTATTATTATTATATTCTCAATGTAATGAGAAGGCTTGTTCCACACCTCCCCAACCTTATTCCACATGCACAGGAAAACCCCCAGGTTATCAACTTTACTCCCACATTTAATATCATCATTATTATTTTTATCAATAATAATAACAAAAAAAATTCACATAATTAATTGGATTAAATTTCATAATTTATTTAATTCAAATCTCCCCACTCAAAAATCATAGGGCTACCCAGAAGTCAGGACCAATATTACTATTATTTAATATAATAGTAATAACAAATCATCATTTCATTTTTTTAACTCACCCACATTATATTATTAAAAACAATGATATTAATGCCCACTATGTTGAACACATCATCCACCTCACAAAATATCTTAGTTCGGTCACCACCACATAAATTCCAAGTAGCCTCTACTATGTGATGTTTTGCATAGGGTCCACTCAAAACCAATCATGTTACACTACATGTCATCATCACAAGCCAACCGAGAAAACAGGGATCACAGATCTGATCCAGAACTATATCTGATCACAAATCTCTCACCTGTTGGACCAAACTGATTTTTTTACCAAACATCATCAGACTTGTTTATTAATTAATCCCCAAACCATTGATATTCGTGTTTTTTGAGTCACTATAATGAATCTAGGGGTTTTATTACACTTGAACCCACTACGACAATGTGGAATTGTGAACCCATGGTCCAACTATGAATATAGTAAATAACAGTGGGGGAAATCACCAACAATAAAGGTGATAAGAATCAATGGCAAAGAATTATTGTCCAAGGGTTCTGTTTTAGGGAAATAGTGGTGAGAAAAATGAAATATATAACAAATAAAGAGAATGAATAATTTATTTCGATGCATGGGCTCATTCGAAGGTACATTTAAACACATATCAAAGTAACAAATTTCATCATTCTAAATCTTTTAACCAAAAGGGGAGAAAGTAAAAATTTATGAGTCCTATATCAATTCTATATTGATCCTCAGTGAAGAACACATCCAATAGTAGTGAAGGTGATCTGATTTTTCTAACGCCTATCGATTCACCTCGATCTGAACATTAGTCAACTTCCAGTCTCAATCCGCCAATGAAAAATGGGTGAAAACTTCTTGCGATGATCCCAGGATTATGCAGCTTTCCCAGTTGATTATACATATAAGTTTATTTATAGATGAATCTAGTTTATGTTTTTAAATTTAAAATAAATAAATTATTTATTTATTTTAATTAGATATACTTGCCAACATCTACACTTACCTAACGTTACACACTGACCAACATTGGGCCACACTTAAGGTAAACACCACATTCTGAACTGAATAGTGGTCTTAGATTTCTCATCTCATCCTCCATATATGATTTATTTGGGTTAGGTTTGTTGAATAAATTAATTAAAACAACTAATATTTCCCAAGAACCCACCAACGAATTTCCCATCTGAATATCCCATTCCGACTAACTTTAGGTCACACTTTTGGTAAAATCCACATTATGGATTCAAGAATGATATCAAATTTTCAATCTAAGACTTATTTTATGAGATTTTCCTCTTTTTTAGGAAACCTGGGTGTTTTCAATAAAAAAATATATTTACTATTATTATAAAAATAATTTTGGGCTCATCGGGCCCTGAAATCACACACTGTCTCAGCACCTAGCTCCAAACATATTCCTAGGAATATTTAAAATTATTAAAAGAAAAAATGATATTATATACATTCTTCCATTTTTAAATAATTTCTTCCCTAAAAATCAAAAAATAAGGGAAAATTTGGGGACATTGATCCTATAACTTTCTCTTCCATTCATCTTCCCTACACCAAGATTTGAAGCCAAAGGAGATTTGTGAAACTCTCTCATCACCTCCTCTTATAACATGATCAAAATCATTTTCCATCCCTAAAAAATGATGTGGTTCCATTATTCAAAAAATCAATATTGTGGATCACCTATGGATATCTGGTCACACATTATTTCTCATTAGATATCCCCATTTTGTTCCTCCATAACTCACTGAGGAAGTAGAGGGGTAACAACCAATGAATGGGGGTATGTTACCCCATCCTCACCTACATGGGTCAACTACAAAGAGTTCAAATACTCCATCACCTCTCTCGACAACAGCGGATGGAAAACCTTGTTGTGAGCATCTTATTCCATGGTCAGGCCCTTTGTGAACCTCAAGATCATGTCGCTTCAATTGTTTTAGGGTCCACATTCACTCCTATGCCTGAAAAGACATATCCCAAAAATAAAACCCTTAGAATCTATAACTAACTGAACAGAGTTTTCATATGAACAACACTAATAGAGCTTGTCTAGAACCACCTCCTATGTCTCTTTTTCTCAAAATCTAACACTGAGGACATGAGGGTTCCATCATAGAAGACTACCACATGTAGATCCAAGAATGTTTAAGGATCTGACTCGTAAGTCTTGTGAACGTTTTTGTGTCTTTAATCAAGACAAAGTGTATCACCAAGAACATAAAAAACAATAGTGGTTCTAGGAATCCATGATCAATAAATCCACATCTTGAATAAGGATCTGGTGATAACCCATCCTGAGTTTAGCCTCTAAGATGCACTTTTTCCAAAACCACTGGTCGAAGAACTTAACAATTCTTGGGGGTGGATACTCTTCCTCATGTCACCTGGCTCATGTGGCACCAACTGACACCTGAACTCAAGCTATTATATTCCTCTTATTAAAACAACAGAGGGGTTCATATGTGAACATATTGGGTTTTACAATTTCCCCACTTTTAAGATTCCTCCAACTACACTACTAGCTCTAACAGCTACATGTAATCATTCGATATTCTACCATAAAAATTATGTCATCCCTAGTGAAATTCCATGTGGAAATAAAACTATCTATGGTGAGGTAATCCTAGATCGTCCTCAAGAAGGATAAAATTATACTCCTCCGCTATCACAAGAAACTGAGATCTCATAGAATCCACTCCTCCAAGGGTAATACAAGTTAGCTGATAAAGAATTTGTTGTAACCTTCTGCAAATGGGCTCATCCTACCCCATATGGGGATCAATCTACATCAAGGATGAAAACTTCATCCCGCAACTAGGAAGAACTACCATACCCACTCATATAAAACATATATTTATATAGATGATTAGTCCATTATGAGGAAAAAATCATAGGGTACCACTTCTGCTATAGAAATATTTCATGTGAGACTCCCTCTCCCCCCTTGTAAATTCATGTCAAACCATCGACATAAATGTGTGATCATTGATACCCTATATAGGATCCTCCATCATAAGGGTTTAATAATGATTCCTCTACTAGTATCTCTAGGTATCGAACATGGCCTACACATAGGGAAATGTAGATTTCAACTCTAGATAGAAAACTACAACTGAATAAGTAGCGACATCGGTGAAACCTCGATCCACACTCAATCCTCCCATCTAGAAGATAAATTTTTTGAGAGATCATCCTTCCACTTTCCTTCCTTCTCTCCTTGAATAGGGATTTCTCTAAATCCTTATCACATCTTCACATCCTAATCATGCAATTCAAAGTAACTCCTCCAATACACCTTCATACTATACACTCTGGGATGGAGCTGACTCCCTAGCATGGTTTGAATTGCATCACATGGATGCATCATAGTGGTGGAAGTGTCCCTCTTCATTGCATGTATAATTCCATGCAAAAAAAATCTCCATCAAAGGACTCTAACAATACACCTTATTGTCCTGGAGATGTCTCACTATGAGTATCACCATCGAAAGGGATCCTAACCGAGTGAGATATCCAAATAACACGATGAGTCCTGACCTCAACGACCTAAGAAGGGATTATTTCTCAATAAAAAACTAGGTGATCCCTATTATTGGAACCTTATATGTGAACTCAAAAGAGGTGCATCATATTTTGGTACCACTGGAACTAACTAATTCTTTATGAAGAGAACTAGTTTCATGTCCAACCACATGATCGTTAGATATATTCATAAATCTATTAACTTGGATCACCGACCCAAGACAATCCACTTCTGCCTAGGGATTTGGCTCGGTGAGGAGCCTGAATGGCCTCTATTGTTGGAACTAATGGGGTGTTCTTATCCTGGACACATTCTCATCCTTCTATTCTAGTACCAACTAATTATCGATAGGTAGGCTTCCTCTACCTACCCTCCTTGTGTAATATATCTCATAGGATAGACCCTGAATTGTGGCATCATCTCTCATTGGATCATTTTCATGATCTGGATGTCAATAACCTGGATGAATATCTTAGCATAGGCATATCTAAAGTGTTCAGAATGTACCACTTTCAAATTATCACATATATATATATATAATAAGGATCTAACTAATAATGTATAGTAAATGACTCAATCCTATATGATGCATGTACCATTGATCCCTACAAAAAATGTATTGGTATAATGATTCAATAAGTAGGTAGCCATTTCCTAGGTGAATGTATAAATCAGCCACATTCACCATAACTGTATTCTTTTTCCTTAGATCAACACATGATACACATTGACATTATTTCCTTAAAATGCAACGAAATAATCGTATAGGGACTAGTCTGAATAATTTCCCAAGGAATGAACTTTCTCTGATACCAATCTATCATGACCCAACCCATGCTGGGGCTTGAGTCGTAACTACCCCAATATCGTCTCCATATAATAGGGGTGGCAAAAAGTGTCGAATGCATAACCAACTCACGGAGGCCTTTTCCTATGTACCTGTACAAACACACAACCAACTTAATGAAAAAATTTCGAGGTAAATATTAAAATATGGAACACTGCTATAAAGTAAAAAAATGATTGCATGAATATCTAGATAGTGAAAAATTAAGTTATTATAAAATGAATAGTAAATGGAAAAAATACATGCCCAACCAAAAATTGTTATCAACCTGATAAAACAAGAAATATAAACTACTGAGAGAGCCTAGCTCTTGAATTCCATGTTATGACCACCATACATGGTCCATGAACCTAGTATCCCTATGATCTTTTATAGTCATGGTCGTCCTATCCTCCATCTTCATAAGACACAACACTAGTGGTAAAAGACCATGTAGGGGTGATTATATACATACCCAGTAGAACACCCTAAAAGATGAAGGTGGGGCAGTAAGAGATAGAAAATGAAAAAAATAGTATATACAACATACAGTCAAGAGAATACCTCAACCCCAAACAAGAGTGAAAGTAAGATAATCCAAACATAATGGGATAAACATGGTGATTAGATGAACTACCCATCAAGTATTTTCCACCTATAACAAGAGAGTGGACTCATCTAACCCTGATAATCTAGACACGGAAAGCACATGGCATTCCCCACAAGTCTTTGCCTCACCTATAAGGAGAGTAACCAAATCCAAGGTGTGGATATATATATTCTCAAACAAAGAAGCCCAAATGAGAGAGTAAGGGGATATCCCTCTCATACAGCATCCCAAGAAGAAGATTGGACAACAATTACAAAATTCCATCAATGACTCTAGATATACCTTGCGTCTACCCCAAAGTAACCCTACAAGTCTAACCAAGCCTCATCATTGTACCAAATAGACGAGTGGGCACAAACTCAAAGTAGTGGATGCATGAATTTATATGGCATGGGGATCCACTCTATAAACCTTAGAGGACCCCACTTCCCTTCGCTAATGGAGGAATAATTTAGTATCCTTCGAGGATGCCACTACCCATCTACACTTGGGGTTTAACTCAGTATCCATCGAGGAGACCACTACTCAACACTACTAGAGGTTTTAATTATTATTGGATGAGGATTCCACTACCCAGATATGGAAGAGAGTCAACTCGATGTTCATTGAGTATGACACAACCCAGCTTTTCCAAATGGTGACTCAGAATCCGTTGAGGACTCCATTTCCAAACTATATTGGAGGGTCGACTCGGTATCTATCAAGGACACCAATTCCCTTATATGATAGAAGGTCCACTCGATATCCTTTGAGGAAACTACTACCCAGCTAAGAGAGAGGGTCGAATCAATATGCATAGAGTATTCCACTCCCCAAATCTACTGGAGGGTCAACTCGATATCTATTGAGTACAACACTATCCGGCTACACTAAAGGAATGACTTACTATCCTTCAATGATTCCACTACCAAGCTAAGCTGAAAGGTCCACACAGTATCTGGTGATGACTCGATTTCTCAGAAACACTGGATGGTCAACTCGGTATCCATCGAGGACACCATTGTGAAACTACACTATAGAAACCACTATGTATCTATCAAGGATTCCATTATCCATCTCTACTGGAGGGTCCAATTGGTTTCTATTGAGGAAGAAACTTCACAGATATGCTGGATGGTCGACTCGGTAACCAACAAGGATGCCACTACTTAGCCTTATTGGAGGGAACCACTCAGAAAGGTCTTGGTGATCCTGTGAGATCACTTCCATCATTGGTCATTACCTTATCAGGCATTGTTTCTGGAACATTTACCATCATACCTCTAAATCCAAAACTGAGGCCACCATCACATTCTACATGGAAAAAAATATGGATAGGCTATTATGGGGTTCAAAATATGATTTCAAAATATGGAGATATGGAATTTTGAAGATTCATAAAAGAGTACATGACATATAAGGGACCCACACGACATGTGGTCTCGCTCTGTTGTTAGGTATTTTCCTTTCCAGCACACAGATTGCTAACCATGTAGTACTACATGACGTGTAAGGGTACTAAAAAACATATCTCGACCAAAATAATGATATACACATGAGGCGCATCATCGGTCCAAATGGAAAAAATGTAATTTCATTGACATGCCTCTAAAAACAGACCTATATTGCTAAATGAATCACACTATTGTGATCCTCAAAGAAAAATCCTCGCAGTAAGATATTCCCTTTCCCAAATCAAGAACCCAGTGAAAAATTTACGTTTCACCATATAACACATGAATGGTACTTCATGGTCCTTATCCATGTACCCGAATTAAACACTCGATATTATTCCTGAAACAGCCACGTCAATTTCAGGATCCCGATGTCGTAGACAGTTCATTATTCTAAAATCATATGATAAAGATACATCAGATACAAGATTCTGTAATAATAATAAATTTATTATTATTTGGTGTTGTTTTTACCCGAGAACAAGTCCAAAAAAAGATATCCAACATCAATGTTAAAATGACCGTCTCAATTCTATGGTAATGCTAGCCCTGACAATTCATCAATCTGACATCTTAGATTAAAGATATACGTGAAACATTAATTGTAATAAATAATAATTTTATTATTATTATTAATATATTGTTATTTTTTACACTTACATAGGGGAAGGGGGATCTATGGAGGCACGTACAACTTCCTTCGATATCCCTTATAATTTTTATTTTGATTATTATTACTATTGTTGTTGTTGTTGTTATTGTTGTTATTTTTACTATATTCTCAAATAAATGAGGAGGTTTCTTCCACGACTCCCCAACTTCCTTCCACATGCACAGGGAAACCCCCAGGCACCCAAATCACCATAAAAATTTAATCTCATCATTATTAATGTTATAAATAATAATAATTCAAAAAATTACTTAATTAATTGGATTAAATTTAAAAATTCATTTATTTAAAATCTATTAAATCTAAAATTGAATCACTAACCAACGGTAACCACCATGATTATTATTATTTTTTATAATAATATCAACAAATGATCATTTCATTTTGTTAACTCACCCCCATTAACATTATTAATAACAAAGATATTAATATCCAATGCATTAACCACCTCGTCCAACTCACTAGAGATCCATTTCTGGTCACCACCACGACAATTCCAAGTAGCCTCTGCAATGTGATTATGTGCATAGTCAGTGCTCATAATCGATTCTACCACACTGCATGTCATTACTAGGTTCCACTTAGGAAAATAGGGATCACTAATCTGATCCTGAAATACCTCTGATCAGAAATATCACACTCGCGGTACTAAAATGATTTGTTCAACAAACATCATCCCACATGTTTATAAATTCATCCCCAAACCATCGATCTTCATTTCATTTGTGTCATCACAACTAATCTGGGGGTTCAATAGCACTAGAACTCACCTAGAAAATGTCAAATCATTAACACGTGGTCTAATGATGAATAGAGAGAAGAACGATGGGAGAAATCCACTAATAATAAAGGTTATAAGCATCATTTTCAAAGTGTTCTTGGATAATAGTTTCATATTAAGAAAATTGGGGTGACAAACATGACATAGATAAGAAATAAATTGTAATTATAATTTATTTCGATACATAGGCTCATGTGATGGTTCATATAGACATATATCAAAGAAATAAATTTGATCATTCTAAATATTTTAATCAAAAGGGGAAGAAACCACAATTGACGAGTCATACCTCGATTATAAATCAATCATTGATGCAAAACGCATCCGCTAGCGATGAAGGTGATCTATTGTATATTTCAACTATCGATTGGCCTCGATAAGATCATCAGTCATCACCTGACCACAATCTTCCAATGAAAAAGTGTCGAAAGCTCCTCATGATGATCCCATAGTTATGTAGCTAAGATGATCAATTTTCTATAGAATCTTCTTTATAGAGGAAATCAGTTTACTCCATTTAATTAAAAATAAATAAATTATTTATTTATTTTAATTAGATGTACCCACCATCAACTTATGTTACCATACATCCCATGCCGACCAACTATAGGTCACACCAAGGGTAAAAACCACATTCCACACTCAATGGGGTTTTCAGATTTCTCGTATGATTCTTCGTTTCTAGGTTATATGGGATTGGTTTATTTAATAAATAAATTAAATAAGTTAATTTATCCAATGCACCCAAAAACAGTTTTCCCATCTAAACAACTCGTTTTGACAAGTCTATAGATCTTCAAAACCATCAAAATATTATTTAAAAACATACACTTGTAAAATAGTGAATGGTCTAACCCAATGGAAGGAGGGTGAATGTTTTAGGGCTTATTTATTCTCCAAATTAATGAAAACAGTAAGAAAAATCATTAATTTAATAATCGAGGAACACTTTTTTGGTGAAAGATGTGTTAATGTTGTAAGATAATGTTGGTAAGGAGTTGGAGAAATGGGAAATGTTGCTGACTAGTGGAAATTCTACCTACCGATTTAAAAAGGGTTTCTTCTTTCATAGAAATTTAATTAAATTTTCTATTTTGAAAAATTAGTTCGATTAGTATCCCTAACCAAGAGACTAATCAAGTAGAATAATGGTTCATGAAGTTGACCACTTCAAGAACCATTCAGGCTTCTATGGTCTTTGTAGATTTATCAATAAGAATCATCTCAATGACAGATATTGGGGCTTTTGGATACCCATGTTTAATCTCACCAAAATATCATAGAGTTTTGATTTAAATCGATTGTAGTGAAAAGGAATTTAAATATAAATAAAAATTAATCTCTCCAATCAATTATGATTTCAAGAAAGAAATTAAGTGAAGAAGATAAAATAATAAACCAGCAAAATAGAAACTCCCAAGGGAAAATTACTCAATCTTCTTGTTGGAATTCGTAGAAAATAAGAGTACACAACACATGTTTGATGTATAGAAAATGGAGGAGTGCAGAGAAGAAATTATTAAACAAAATAACTCACATTTAATTTGTGATGCACTCATAATATAGTCTAGAGCTCCTAGGTTAGTAGTGGTGTGATGCGGATGTTAAGTTAGTATTGTTCTCCTTGTCCAAAAAGCCTTGATGCTCAAAAAAATGAGAGATCCCATGTTCTTCTATCTACCCTTTCATTTTAAAGTGTTTGGTTTTCACGTCATTGGTCACCAAATTTTCCACTAACATGGACTTGGTCTTTCAAAATCACCGTACATTTGTTTTTATCTTCTATCTTCCATGTAACATCAGCAATACTTCTCTAACTAAATGAATCCAGGTCACTCAAATGATCATGGATGAGATCCCAACTAAATTTGAATCTACAAAATATAAACATGAAAAATTATTTGATGTTATGATGTTAAAAATATTCCTTTAATAATTAAATATTTATATATTTGTTTAATTATTATTAAATTTATGAAATCATTAAATTATTAAATAATATTTATTTTTAATTATTTGTTATTATAATTAGTTTATTTCTATTATTATCTAATTAAATTATTTATGATAATTAATGTTAATGTTTTTATAATTTTATAAAAATATTATTACATTTACTTTTAAGATTATTTTTTTATTTAGTTAATTAATTTATAATTATTTAATTTAATAACTATTGATATAAATTATAATGTCTAATTATAATTTTAATTATTATATTAACATAAATACTAAAGTATTAAGATTATTATTTTATATTGATTTATTTGAATAAATTAGTTTATTTTAATAAAAAATTATTAATAATTATTATTAATATTCTTATTATAGTATTATTATTATTTAATTTTAATAATATATTTTATATTTTATTTGTTTTAATTTAGTATTTTATTATTATTATTTTCATTTCTCTTGTTGGTTCTTTTGCATTTTGCGCGGGGATGGGAGTTTCTCCTAAGTCGCGTTGGTTGCCTCCTCCTAAACCACAACCTCTCCTCTTCCCATGACCACACTACATCTGGTCTCTTCACAGTGGCATCGGTATAGGCACAGACTAAGCTATCAGTTGTCTTCGATAGCAGCATGCATTCTAATATCTAGTGGCCAATATATCTACATCTTCTTCAGCGGTGACTCCAGATTTGGAAGTGATGTGAGCGGGTTCAGGGTTCAGCTTAAACAAATCTTCTCTAGCGCTCCTCCTATAGGGTGAGTCTAGGTGACATCTAAAACTTCGGTGGCTTCTTGTCTTCTCACAATGGCTAGAACTGGTGGGGGTTGTTTCAACTAGTGATAGATCTATGATTGGATTTTATATATAGTTGTTGGAAATTCAAACAAATACCACGTGTCAAGCAGCACAGATTTATTTTCCCCGCATTTTATTTTTCATGCAGCGTGTATTAACTAGACTTGTTTTTCTATTGCATTTTTCTCCCCACGTTTCCTTTTAATATGGCTATTTTCTTTCATTAATGTGTCTGTTTTATGAAGCTGTTTTATTTAATTAATGTGTCCATTTAATTTAGTTGTTTCATTCCTTTTTAAATGCCTATAAATTGTTGTCAATTATAGTCCAAAAAATATACGAAATAAAAATCTTGAAAGATCCTTTGTGTTGAGTGCCAATTTTATTCATCTCATATTTCTCGGCTTGTATAGAAAACAAACCGGTATTAGAGGGGCTTACCAAGATCCTCCAAATTTTTTTTAAGATTTCTACAATCCAGCCATAAGTTCTAAAGTTGTCTAGGGAAAACTAAGAAAGGTGGTGCATCCAAATGAAGGTGTTTTTCATGTCACACGAATTATGGGAGATCATCACCAATGGGTATATTATACCCTCAACTGGGGAAGAAGCTACATTCATGAATGAGGAAAAGATGGGCCTCAAAAATCAAAGAAAGAAATACAACAAGGCGTTGTTCCTCCTCTATCAAGGGTTGGATAAACCACCGTTCAAAAATATTTTTGAAGCAACATCAATAATTCAATCTTGGGATACCCTTTCTGTAACACCCCGAGATTTTATGAAAAATATTCTTTTTAATTTCATTAATGTCTTGTGTTATACGCTACACCAAAAGGAGCTTTCACAACACACATCTCTGACCTGGCTTGAATTACACGCAATCACGACCTTCCACGATAGTGTGTATTGTACGCAACACCGAGTTTCGCTAAACAACAATATGCTATTAAGATATTATTAAAACTATCCGTTATAAATAGTAATAACCACTTTTTGAAATTTTGTAAATTTTATTTTTCAAAATGGACTTCATTTATGGATTCGGAATATCGAAATTAGCTTAGGGTGAAATTTTGGTGATTTTCGGATAACTTTCATATTTTGATGAATAGTGAAAATTACTAAATTTTAATTAAAAACAACATTTTCAATCAAAATAATTAATGGTGATAAATTATTAATTTGAGTGGTTTTAAAGAATATTTAGAATATATTTTTACAATTTAATACAATGTTTTTCATTGTATGTAATTTCACATTTAAACCAATTATAAACAAGTGTCAATCTTTTGATAGTTATTATCTCTTAAAAACACGCCTTTTGTTTTGACAACGGGAATTAATTTTTAAATTAATTAATGAAACTGAAATGTTTTTAATTTGGTAAAATAGAAATAAATTTTGATTTCATAATATCAAATATAGCTTAGGCCTAATTTTTGGTATTTTTCTGAAAACTCTCAATTTTTGATGAATAGTGAAACCACTAAGTGATAGTTAAAAAAACTGAATTGTTCATAAAAATTAATTTTACTGCTTATGTAAGTGCAACTTCAAAAATCTAAGAGACACGTTTGATGTAAGTATGTAAAATGTGGTTCAATGAGATGAAAATACTTTTTGTTGAATAGTAAATTTTTACTTTTATTTACCACGGTTAAAAGTAAATAGGGTAATTAAGGGTAAAAATGATATTATTATTACCCTAACACATGTCCAAATTCTATTGGATAAGTTTAATTCGACCAAAAAGAAGCTTAGGAATAAAATATGACCATTTAGGCCCACTTGGATTAGATTAGGACATTTATTATTATTTAATTCAAAGAAGAGTTGAAAGAGTTTAAATCAATGTTTACTTAATAAAACATTTTTTATATAGGGTTATACATAAGATATATTCGACTATAAATATTCATTAGAAAGATAAAAATATTTCCTACATAATAGTATTTTATTTTTAATTTTTAGACATTAAATAATTTAATTTATTTATGACACAACAATGATGCATTAATTATCTTATTAATGAAATATTGACAGAATTGATATTATAAATACTCAAATAAATATAATTTGAGTCTTTTTATTAATTCCACTAATTTTATAGGTTAATATGACATGTTATTATTGATTTAATTTACTTTTTTCGAACTTATCATTCTTTTAGGATTTTCACAAAAATCAATTACTAAATAGTGTCAAAATTGACATAAAATAGTTTTTAAAACAAATATTATATTATTAATTGTTATGTTATTCCTAAAAATCAAAGGTTCGGCCAAATGAATAAGATAAGGTTATATATATTAATAATAAACAATTTGGGGTTTGTTTGGCTTCTTATAGTAATTTTATTAACCTTATAGTGTAAGAACACAAGAAGACACGGTAAAAGTAAAATTATTTAACTTAATGTTAAATCTAAATGATAAGGTTAGAATAGGAACATAAACTTGTATAAATTCTATTGGATGAGAGGCTTTCGACCCATCTCCACCTTATCCTCGATATAAATCAATTTGTAGCTATTTAAAACCGAACTTGACTTTATAATAAAATAATATTTTTAGTTATTCCAAAGGTGCCCCTCTCCTCCCTTATAAAAGGGTACCTCCTCCCTCTCTTCCTCACACAACATTGAGCCTTCAAGCTCTTCAAACCCCTGCCAAATTATTTTCTCCAATTCCCTAGCAACATCCTAGATGTTCTGGTCTTCCTCAAAGACCAATTTTAGTGCCTTAAAAAAGGTCTCAAAGAAGCACTTCAATGAAGAGGTAATATCCGTTACCGATTCTTTCATCTTTATTTCTTCTTCCAATTCTTCTTCATTAGTTGTTTAATTATGAAGTAATACCATAAGTATCACTCATATACTGATATGTTATTATAAGTATGAAACAACCCTATTTCACCATCTATCCATCCTATGGAAAAAGAAATTACCGCGCGTGCGTACGTACGGAATACCGTCTCCACGCCGGGGTGTAATCTATTTTCCACCACTACCTTACTTGGATGGGTATAATGGTGTAAATAATGACTATATATGACTATTATAAAGTTATATTGAATATTATAGAGTATACATACACTCCAATATAGTCCCACGATCATGAGAACAATATCATCGCTCGTGCGTACGTACAGACTACCGTCTCCACGACGCGATGAGATTCATTCTCCACTTTAACCATTCATGAATGATTATAAAGTATATATAATAAGTAATAATGAAATATATGACATGGTAAATCTACTGGATTTATGTATATATATATTTCATCTACTTACTTCCATTCAATACAATAAGGAAAGGAGAACAGCGTTCATGCGTACGTACGGACTACCGTCTCCATGAACGGTGTGTTTCATTTCATTTATCTATCAATTATATATATATATATATACTGAATATATATGATATATAAATCATATTTTATATTCATGAAGTAAGTAAATAATGATATAAGTAATAATAATGTCAAGAACAACAAGTCCAAACACCTACGATAAATGAAATAATTTTACCCAAAACACTCTTTAACATGGAATTTACAAAAGAACGGGTAATATAAAGTCATATGTAAACCATATATGATATCATAACAATGAATATGATTCTTTAATAAGTAAATGACATTATTTAAATCATTATACAGGAGGTTCGGACACTTACGAAGAAAATCGGACCTAAGATAAGGGAATATATCACAATCTCATTTTATCCGAGATTGTATAAACTTTGGTATTTACTGGGGTGTATTTTATCATCCACATCCATGTTTCCTAAATATGTAATATTTATATCCTTATAAAATAGTTTATATACAATTTTACCCTTCGGTGAGTTTTTAGAAAAAGATATGAAAGGAATCTTTTGTCATTTTTCGTACGAGGTACTTTTTTGACTTTTCCGAAAAAGTACGAAGAATGTTTTTTTAACATATACGGCATGAATGGATTTTTAATAAATTACTTCCAAGATGCTTACATTACAAGTTTTCAAGTTTATTTTTAATCAACTTCTTTTAGTTTATAATTGTATGGCATGTTAAGAAATGAAAATGTTTTTGAAGAAGAAAGGATATTTTCCTCAAAAATGGAGTTCAAGTTTTTAATCAAAATTATTTTCCATATAAGATAATAAAGGGTAATGTTTTTATCCCTATTATTACATTGATTTGATAATGTTGTTATGGAATTATTTTTATGAATTCCTTTATTGTATATGAATTGTTTTATGATGTCATTATGTTTAAGATTCCCATTTTTATTACATGGGTTATGCAATGATGTATGGTTTATGATTTTGTGGCACACATAAGAATGGTATCATTATTAGTAGGGTGGGACCTATATCTCCATCCAATGAATTGGGTAATGATTTTATATCTCATGAGATAGACATGTCTAGAATGGTAGGTTATATCGGTTCAGTGAAACAGGACTGAAACGAGGGTGACTCGGTTCAGAAAGGGACTTTGTCCGCTAAGATAGTCTTGGAAATGAGTCTTGACTAACAATAAATGATTCTCTATGATTATGCGTGTATGCCACAATGTTTCATGTTTTAAGTTATGATTATTGTGATTACATTTCACTACTATGATTTATCCCATGTTATGAAATTATTCTCTCTTTTGCAGGTTATGATTTCCAAAATGTTATGTTCTTATGAATATGATGTGATTGATATTTATTTTGTTTACCCTTACTGAGCATTTGAGCTCACCCTTTTATGTTTACTTTTCCCCAGGATATAAAGAATGGTTTTAGGTATAAAAAAAGTGAAGATCTTTATGGGAGATGTTGAAGATCTTTCACCAGGATTACAAGATTATACTCCGAGTTTCCAAAGACACTAAACTATAACGATCCTTGTGTGTGTGTTTTTGTTATGTACTAATTATTCTGAAAATGTAATGTAATGTCAATGTACGTCAAGCTTCGAGTATCTACAGTTGGTATCAGAGGAGAAACCTAGCCTTAAGTGCGGTGCACTGCCTCGGTTGAGATGTAGGGCTCACAACGAGGGCGTTGTGCTCTAAAGGGGGGGTGAATGTAACATCCCCAAATGATAAAGGGTTAAATGACTAAACGATAAGACTCATGTCAACAAGGTGCACCTTCCTTTTCGGGAGCCTGTCTGATTAGAACTCCACAGTTAAGCGTGCTTAGCCTGGAGTAGTGATCAGGATGGGGGACCCTCTGGAAAGTTTCCCAGGGTGTGTGTGAGTGAGGACAAAGCACACTGGAAAGGATATGTGTTGGCCTGTGGGGATTTTCATTAGTCAGATGACCCGTTCGGGCACGTGGGTGGACCCTGGGGTGGGCCCCACATGTCTGCGGGGCAACCGGGGGTACCTGGTGGGCCAGGACCCGACGGCCATGTTATGGCGGGGTGGTTGTGCTGTCACCGGGACCCGGTTGTCACAGTTTGTATCAGAGGAATGGTTTATTCAACCATTGGAAACTAGGATGTGAAAATGTGAGTGAGATCTCTAGAGATATTTCTAAGGTATGTCTAGGGATGTTCCTAAGGTTAAGTATACATATAGGTTATAGTACTAGAATTACGCTAACGATCATAGAATTAAACCTAAGATGTTAGATATTGAAGGTAATCCCCCTTTATTATGTTGTTTTCCCTAGCATGATTTTTTCCTCTCACACTATTCTTTTTGGGTTTTAGACGATGGCTGGAACCCGAAGGAACTGTGTTGATCAATGCAATGGACAATGCAATGATTTCCCTCCCGAGCAAACAAATGTTATGGGAGATGGAGTGAAAAATCTTATTGCTATACTTACACAAGCTATGAATCATTATGGACTTCCAAATGAGCAGAGAAGGGAACAATATTCTATTGAGTCCTTCATACGGAAACATCCACCTTCTTTCAGTGGGACTTCCGATACACTTGTTACTGAACAATGGATCAGTACCACTGAAAAGATATTTTCAGTTCTTCAATGTTCTGAACATGATAAAGTCATCTTAGCCGTATATCGTTTGGAAGGTGAAGCTAATCAATGGTGGAATCTAATCAAGAATACGAGGCCAAGAGATGAAATTGAGTCCATGGAATGGGATGAGTTGAAGAACGTGTTTTTCAGTAAGTACTTCCCTCGTATTCTTCGAACAAAGATGGAAAAGGATTTTCTTGAGCTGAAGCAAAAGAATGATGAATCTGTTGGTATATACGAAGCGAATTTTAGAAGACTTTCAAGGTATGCATCTGGCATTATCATCCAACCTGAAAGTAAAGTTGATCGATTTTTCAGTGGCTTAAAACCAAGTCTTCGAAGGGAATTAACTATAAGAGACTCCAGTAGCTATGAAGAAATTGTGCATTGTGCTATCAAGGTAGAAATGGAAGTTGGTGTTACATATCCATCTCATGGTTTTGACAAGAAATGAAAGATGGAGTTCAAGGATAAATCTCAGAATAATGGTGAAAAGAAGATGAATGTTTCCTTATGCACAAAGTGTGTAACGAAGCATGGTGGAGATTGTCTTAAAGGGACTAGAAAATGTTTTACGTGTGGAAAAGAAGGTCATCGAGCAGCTGAGTGTCGAAGTAATGGAAAAAGGGTTTCTAATGATGTGGATAAAGATAACACTGTAGAGAACGCACCAACAACACTTCAATGCTTCAAGTGCAAGGAAATGGGGCATTATGCTAATAAATGCCCTAATCCAAGGGTTAGTGATGATCGACATGAGCAACCACATAAGGCAAAGGACAAAGGGAAGTCACATGCGATCACTATTGGTGATGTTGAATATGACAACGATGTGGTGCAATGATTAAGTGTTTATGTAATGGGATTCCAAAATAATGTTGTATCATGGAGTATTGGAATATTTATGTATTGGTCTAATGTGTTATTCAATGTGATTGAGATATTTTTGGAATATAGATGATATGCGCATAATGAAGGGATAAGGGGAAAATTAAATGTTTGATAGCATTCATGAGCTAATGACTGATATATGGAAGAGGTTATATAATGGACTGAGTATATAGAATTTTTGGATTTTGGTATGTGGAAAGAGTTAACTTTTAACAGCATTCATGTTTTCACTAAGGTTCAATGGGTATTCAAGAGAATACCTGATTAAGGCCTTTGAATGTTTGGAATGTGACCAACAGGACATATCTTATGATATATGGGGATCAACGATGGTATTAAATCTCTGGTAATCGTTTTCACTATATTATGAGAGTGGACTACAGTATTATAGATAAGCCTAAATATTGGAATGCATTATGTTGGACATAAGTTATTATTGTTTATGGATAAAAGTTTTTTCGATATTATTGATAGGATGTTATAGTAATATAGTTTTAGAAAATGGACAACCTGTAGGATGGGCGACAGCCCATCTCTTCGGACAAGGCTGTGGGAATCGAACCCACAACCGAAGTGCGACTGGCCTTTATCGCATACCACTGGCCTACAGGAAGTCCCTGTTTAGTAGAAACTAGTTTTATTTTATTAAGCGGTATGATATATGAAGTATAAGTCCATTTTAGGAACCATATATGAATAATCTCACTAAAAAATGACTTATGCTAACCTTTTGTTTGAGACAGATTGAATGACATGTCATACTAACACTTCACGAATAACAAATTCAACATCATTTATTTAAGAGATGAAGTGGAAATTGTTCAAGGCATGAACAACAGTGAGATTGTACCAAAATAAAGTAATTATTTATTCTAATTCAAATTCTTCAACTTTATGGAAACGATATTGAAAACCAAAAATGTTGTCCTAGTGCTCTTATATCTGATTAATCAGATGGTACCTTAGATCGTCACAAATTTATGGATTTGTGATTGCTAGCTTTTCCATAGCCGTGTTCTCTACCACTCTCCATCAGAACATGATGGTTAGATTTTTCTTCCATATCCATATTTTCACCTATGTGGAAACCCAGTGATTAGTTTATTTGGGTAACCGTTACATTTCATACTTTTGTTTTTAAAGATTGGTTTTGGTATTCCTTTTTACGATTTGGGATTGATTAAATAAACTTTCGAATATTAAACCATATATAACCCCGACGAATTTCGAGGGCGAAATTCATTTTAAGGGGGGTAGAATGTAACACCCCGGGATTTTATGAAAAATATTTTTTTAATTTCATTAATGTCTTGTGTTATACGCTACACCAAAAGGATCTTTCACAACACACATCTCTGACCTGGCTTGAATTACATGCAATCGCGACCTTCCACGTTAGCGTGTGTTGTACGCAACACCGAGTTTCGCTAAACAACGATATGCTATTAAGATATTATTAAAACTAGCCGTTATGAATAGTAATAACCAATTTTTGAAATTTTGTAAATTTTATTTTTCAAAATGGACTTCATTTATGGATTCGGAATATCGAAATTAGCTTAGGGTGAAATTTTGGTGATTTTCGGATAACTTTCATATTTTGATGAATAGTGAAAATTACTAAATTTTAATTAAAAACAACTTTTTCAATCGAAATAATTAATGGTGATAAATTATTAATTTGAGTGGTTTTAAAGTATATTTAGAATATATTTTTACAGTTTAATACAATTTTGGTCATTTTATGTAATGTCATATTTAAACCAATTATAAACAAGTGTCAATCTTTTGATAGTTATTATCTCTTAAAAACACGCCTTTTGTTTTGACGACGAGAATTAATTTTCAAATTAATTAATGCAACTGATATGTTTTGAATTTGGTAAAATAGAAATCATTTTTGATTTCATAATATCAAATATAGCTTAGGCCTAATTTTTGGTATTTTTTCTGAAAACTTTCAATTTTTGATGAATAGTGAAACCACTAAATGGTCGTTAAAAAAAACTGAATTGTTCATAAAACTTAATTTTACCGCTTCTGCGAGTGGAATTTCAAAAATCCGAGAGACACGGTTGATTTCATTATGTAAAATGTGGTTCAATGAGATGAAAATAATTTTTGATGAATAGTAACTTTTTACTTTTATTTACCACGGTTAAAAGTAAATAGGGTAATTAAGGGTAAAAATGATATTATTATTACCCAAACACATGTCCAAATTCTATTGGATAAGTGTAATTAGACCAAAAACAATCTTAGGAATAAAATATGACAATTTAGTCCCACTTGGATTAGATTAGGACATTTATTATTATTTAATTCAAAGAAGAGTTAAAAGAGTTAAAATCAAAGTTTACATAATAAAACATTTTTAATATAGGGTTATACATAAGATAAATTCGACTATAAATATTCATTAGAAATCTAAAAAGAATTTCCTACATAATGGGATTTTATTTTTAATTTTTAGACATTAAATAATTTAATTTATTTATGACACAATGATGATGCAGTAATTATCTTATTAATGAAATATTGACATAATTGATGTTATAAATACTCAAATAAATATAATTTGAGACTTTTTATGAATTACACTAATTTTCTAGGTTAATATGACATGTTTTTATTGATTTAATTAACTTTTTCGAACTTATCATTCTGTTAGGATTTTCACAAAAAACAATTACTAAATAGTGTCAAAATTGACATAAAATAGTTTTTTAAAAAAATATTATATTATTAATTGTTATGTTATTCCTAAAAATATAAGGATCGGCAAAATGACTTAGATAAGGTTATATATATTAATAATAAACAATTTGGGGTTTTCTTGGCTTCTTATAGTAAATTTATTAACCTTATAGTGTAAGAACACAAGAAAACACGGTAAAAGTAAAATTATTTAACTTAATGTTAAATCTAAATGATAAGGTTACAATAGAAACCTAAACTTGACTAAATTATATTGTATGAAAGGCTTTCGACCCATCCCCACCTTATCCTCGTAATAAATCAATTTGGAGCTATTTAAAACCGAACATGACTTTATAATAAAATAATATTTTTAGTTATTCCAAAGGTGACCCTCTCCTCCCTTATAAAAGGGCACCTCCTCCCTCTCTTCCTCACACAACTTTGAGCCATCAAGATCGGCCAACCCCTGCCAAATTATATTCTCCACTTCCCTAGCAACATCCTAGAGGTTCTGGTCTTCCTCAAAGACCATTTTTAGTGCCCTAAAAGAAGGTCTCAAAGAAGCACTTCAAAGAAGAGGTAATGTCTGTTACCGATTCTTTCATCTTTATTTCTTCTTCCACTTCTTCTTCTTTAGTTGTTTCATTATGAAGTAATAAAATCAGTATCACTCATATACTTATTTGTTATTATAAGTATGAAAAAAACCTATTTCACTATCTATCCATCCTACGGAAAAAGAAATCACCGCGCGTGCGTACTTACGGAATACCGTCTCCACGCCGTGGTGTAATCTATTTTCCACCACTACCTTACTTGGATGGGTATAATGGTGTAAATAATGACTACATATGACTATTATAAAGTGATATTGATTCTGAAATAGTATACATACACTTTAATACAGTCCCACGATCATGAGAATGATATCATCGCTCGTGCGTACGTACGGACTACCGTCTCCACGACGCGATGAGATTCATTCTCCACTTTAACCATTAATGAATGATTATAAAGTATATATAATAAGCAATCATGAAATATATGACATGGTAAATATTCTTGATTTATGTGTATATATATGTCATCTACTTACTTCCATTCAAGACAATAAGGAAAGGAAAACAGTGTTCATGCGTACATACGGACTACCGTCTCCATGAACGGTGTGTTTCATTTCATTTATCTATATATTATATATATATATATATATATACTGAATATATATGATATATAAATCATATTTTATATTCTGGAAGTAAGTAAATCATGATATAAGTAATAATAATGTCAAGAACAACAAGTCCAAACACCTACGATAAATGAAACAATTTTACCCAAAACACTCTTTAACACGGAATTTACAAAAGAACGGGTAATATAAAGTCATAAGTAAAGAATATATGATATAATAACAATGAATAAGATTCTGTAATAAGTAAATGACATTATTTAAATCATTATACAGGAGGTTCAGACACTTACGAATCAAATCGAACCTGAGGTAAGGGAATATATCACAATCTCATTTTATCCGAGATTGTTTATACTTTGGTATTTACTGGGGTGTATTTTATCATCCACGTCCATGTTTCCTCAATATGTAATATTTATATCCTTCTACAATATTTTATATACAATTTTACCCTTCGGTGAGTTTTTAGTAAAAGATATGAAAGAAAGCTTTTGTCGTTTTTTGTACGAGGTACTTTTTTGACTTTTCCGACAAAAGTACGAAGAATGTTTTTTTAACTTATACGACATGAATGGATTTTTAAAACAATATTTACAAGAATCTTCCATTACAAGTTTTCATGTTTATTTTTAATCAACTTCTTTTAGTTTAAATTGTATGGCATGTTAAGAAAGGAAAAAAAATTTGAAGAAGAAATGATATTTTCCTCAAGAATGGAGTTCAAGTTTTTAATCAAAATTATTTTCCATCTAAGATAATAAAGGGTACTGTTTTAATCCCTATTATTACATTGATTTGATTATGTTGTGATGGAATTATTTTTATGAATTCCTTTATTGTATATGAATTGGATTATGTTGTCATGATGTTTAAGATTCCCATTTTTATTACATGGGTTATGCAATGATGTATGGTTTATGATTTTGTGGCACACATAAGAATGGTATCATTATGAGATGGGTGGGACCTATATCTCCCTCCAATGCATTGGGTAAGGATTTTATATCTCATGATATAGACATGGCTGGAATGGTAGGTTATACCGGTTCAGTGAAATAGGACTGAAACGAGGGTGACTCGGTTCAGAAAGGGACTTTGTCCACTAAGATAGTCTTGGCAAAGAATCTTGACTAACAAGAAATGATTCTCCATGATTATGTGTGTATGACACAAAGTTTCATGTTTTAAGTTATGATTATTGTGATTACATTTCACTGCCATGATTTATTCCATGTTATGAAATCATGCTCTCTTTTGCAGGTTAAGATTTCCAAAATGTTATGTTCTTATAAATATGATGTGATTGATATTTCTTTTGTTTACCCTTACTGAGCATTTGAGCTCACCCTTTTATGTTTACTTTTCCCCAGGATATAAAGAATGGTTTTAGGTATAAAAAAAGGGAAGATCTTTATGGGAGATGTTGAAGATCTTTCACCAGGATTAGAAGATTATACTCCGAGTTTCCAAACACACTAAACTATTATGATACTTGTGTGTGTGTTTTTGTTATGTAATAAGTATTCTGAAAATGTAATGTAATGTCAATGTACGTCAAGCTTCGGGTCTCTACACTTTCCACCATCTCCAAAGGTGGTGATCAATTGAAATGGGTACGTCTTCAAACATTAGGAGTGGAGTTTGATGAGGCGCACATGAAAGAAGGTGAGATTATTTCCGAATCTTTCTCAAGATTAATTGTTAATGTTAAAATTTTGAAAATAAATTGTGAAAAAGTGGAAGACATTCGAGTTATTAAAAAAACACTTTGATCTCTCACAACCAAGTTTGAAAATGTGGTTATGGAAATCAGAGAATAAAAAGATTTGGAGAAACATTCCATTGAATAATTGATGGGTTCGTTGCAAGTTCATGAGCAACGAATGCAAAAGAATTTCAGTTCAATAGTAGATCATGCCTTAGAGTCCAAGTTGACTCTACAAGAACAAAATAATGGCCACACACAATGAGGCGGTCATCATGAAAGAGGAAGAGGGTGTAGATATTATCCAATCCATCAACAAAAACAAAAAAAATCCTACCATTTTCGTGGAAGAGGGAATTGTTAAGGTCGTTTCATGCGTGGTCGTGGAAATACAATGAACATTCAATTTCACAACTGTAATAAATTTTGAAATTATGCCTATGATTTTTGGTGAAATGTTGGTTATTAAGAATGATCCAACTATGCTGAAACATATCATCATGAAGACGAAGGTACCACATTCTTCCTCTCACAAGAAAAGGCATGTGAATGCCTCGATGTGTGGTATCTAGACACGAGTGAAAGCAACCACATGTGTGGTAACAAATAATTGTTTGAGGAACTCATAGAAGAAGTTTGTGGTGACGTGATATTTTGAGACTCTTCAAAGGTACCCATGTTTGTAAAAGGTAAAATCAAAATCAATCTAAAGGCTGGTGAGCCAAATTGCATCTCTAATGTGTATTATGTATCAAACCTGAAAAAAATATCATTAGTCTCAGCCAACTACTTGAGAAGGGATGTATTATAAACATGGAGAATTATTCTTTTTCATTAAGGGATGCTCATAGGAGACTTGTTTCTCAAGTCCAAATGGAGAAGAATTTCATGTTTTCACTGTGTATCAACGCAAAGGCAGAGGAGTGTCTATTGGGACTCATGAATAATGACTTGTGGAGATGGAACCTGTGCTTTGGACATCTTCATTTAAACAGGATTAATCTTCTATCCTCATCAATCATTGTGTGTGGATTTCCAATGATTAAAGTTCTAAATCATGTATGTGAGGCATCTACACTCAATAAGCAACAAAGGAACTCCTTCCAAAGTGGATTGTCCAGAAATGAAAATGAACCACTTCAGTTGTTTCACAATAATATCTGCGGAACACTTGAAACACCCTCACATGGGGGTAATAGGTATTTTATTACTCCCATTGATGATTTTAGAAGGAAAATATGGGTGTATTGAATCAAAAAAAATATTCTTTATTTGCGATATTTAAAATGTTTAAATCTCATGTTGATGCTGAAAGTGGTTATAGAATCAATGCTCTCAAACCTGATAGAGTTGTAGAATACACTTCAAATGAATTTCAAGATTTTTTCAGGGAACAAGGCATAAAGCAACAATATTTTGTTTCCTATATGCCACATCAAAATGGTATTGACGAAAGGAATAACTGCACCATTCATGACATGATGAGGACCATACTGAAGGAGAAAGGCATGCCAAAGAACTTCTAGGTAGAAGTAGTGGAATGTACTTCCTATCTGCTCAATTGGAGTCCAACCAAGAGTGTCAGAAACTTGACACCACAATAGGTATGGAGTGGCTACAAACTGAGCATAGTGCACCTAAGAATCTTCAGGTGTGTTTCCTACGCTCAAGTTCCTGAAGCGATAAGAATTATGCTTAATGATCGCAGTGAAAATTGCATCTTTATCGGCTTCAGTGAAGTGTCTAAAGCCTATAATCTCTAAAATCCACTAACCAATAAATTAGTGGTGAGTAGAGGTGTGGTCTTTAGTGATGAAGAATCTTGTTAATGGGATGATGAAGAATCAAATGAAGATATTCCAGTCGAAATAGAAGATCCTAAACAAAGGCATGATCATCATGAGAAAATTCCAGCAACACCTTCCTTTTGAACATCATTAGTACACAGGAGTCCGTGAGGACATTCCATCACCCCTAAAAGGACTCCATCAAGTCAAATTTTGGTGAGCTCATCCTCACCCATGGAACACCTAAAAATGAACATCTTAATATATATTTATGAGAATACCGACGAGGTAAATATTTTTTTCCTATATGCAGATCATAAGCCTCTAATGTTTCAGACATCCACAAGGGAATAATGTTGAAGAATGGCTATGGAAGAAGAAATTTGTACTATATAGAAAAATAAAAAATGGGATCTGACCACACTTCCACAGACCCAAAAAACCATTAGTGGAAAGTCGTTGTACAAGATCAATGGAAATTCTGATGGATAAATCGATCACTACAAAGTAAGGCTCATAGAGAAGGGGTACAAACATAAGTAAGGGGTGGATTATAAATAAACCTATGCTCCTGTTTCTCACCTTCACACTGTGAGGATGATTACCTCCCTTTTTGATAATCACATTTGGATGATCTACCAACTGGATATGAAGTATGGAATCCTAAATGGAATTCTAGAAGAAGATGTCTATGTTAACCAGCCTGAAGGTTTTGTTATGTAGGGGAGGAAGACAAAGTGTATCGACTAAAGAATGCTCTTACTGGGTTGAAGAAGGCTCTTCGTGCTTGTAATTCATGCATTGATAGCTATCTTCTATAGAACTGCTTTGCTCAATGTCCATATGACCATGCAGTTTACATCAAGAAGAATGGTTGTGGTGACATACATATTGCATGCCTGTTGGTTGATGATTTGTTTTTTATAGGGAAAAACCGATCAATGTTCGATGAATTTAAGGAGTCCATGTTCAATGAGTTTGAGATGACTGATGGAGGTCCCATTTCCTTCTTTCTAGGCATAATGTTAAAGAAAAAACATGGAAGCATCTATATATCTCAGAAGAGGTATGATAGGGAGTTGCGTGAAAAATTCAATATGGACAATTTAAATACTGTAAACACACCTGTAGCAAATAAGCATAAAACTAAAAAAATATGGAGAAGGAAGAAACATTGAATCGACTTTGTTCAAGAGTATGATTCGAAGCCTGAGGTATCTCACAATCACAAGTCCTGATATTGTCTATAGTTTTGGGATTCAAAGCAGGTACATGTAGGCACCAAAAGTGTCACATTGTCTAGAGGAAAAATGTATCCTCTTGTACGTTAAAGGAACGATGGATTTTGGTATTTATTATCTATAAAATGAAGAAGAAAATCCGAATGGATACTCAGACGGTGATTATAGAGGTGACCAAGATGAAATAAAAAGCACAATTGGGTTTGTATTCTTTCTTGTATCGACTACTTCCACGTGTAATTCAATGGAGAAAAGTGTGGTCTCTTTGTCCTCATGTGAAGTAGAGTATGTGGCGACATCATCCACAATTTATAAAGGAATATGGTTGAGAAATATGTTGATGGAGATGAAGCATCTGCAAGATGTATCCAAAGTGAATTATTTGGATAATAACTCAGCAATTGAACTTTCCCAAAATCCATCACATCATGGAAGAAGCAAACATATTGATACACGATTCCATTTTCTGAGAGATCATGTGAAGCAGAAAATGATAAAATTGGAATATTTTCATACTATAGAATAGGTGGCTGATATTTTCACAAATGAATTACCGACATATGCATTAAAAAAACTAATAATGATGCTCAGGATGAAGCAGGTCATGGTTTGAAGGGGAGTGTTGGAAATGGGAAAAAAACCACATGTCAAGAAGCCCACATTTATTTTCCCCAAATTTTATTTTTCATGAAGCTTTTATTAAATACACGAATTTTTCTCCTGGTTTTTTCTCCCCACATGTCCATTTAATGTGGCTGTTTTATTTCTTTAATGTGTCTGTTTAACGTAGATGTTTTATTTAATTAATGTTTCCATTTAATTTGGCTATTTAATTCCTTTGTAAATTATTATAAATTGATGGAAATTGTAGTCCAAAAAAATATATGAAATACAAATCTTGAAAGATATTTTGTGTTTTGTGCCAATTTTATTCCTTTCATATTCCTCGGCTTGTATAGAAAATAATAGCAGAAGTGTTGCAGCTCAGCTTGGATGGGTGAAAAAAAATTGACTTTTAGATTCATGTTATGTTGAATATGGGTTTGTCTTATCCATAATAGGGAGAGGTGGTGGGGACTTAGGTTTAATAGTGGTGGTGAATTCATTGAAAGAGGTAGAGATGATGGTATGAAGGTGGTGATGGAAACATAGAAGAAAGATGATATTGGAAGCAAGAGGTTGATGATTCTAGGGGTGAATCAAAATAATAAGAGTGGTGGTGTCTCCTGTGACGGTGAGAATTTGGTTGAAGGAGATAATACTGGAGGTGTGAGGAAAATTATCTTGAACTATCTCATATGTAGTGGAATCAAAGTGTGTACGATGTCTCAAGACACCATTGTGGTTCTTCCTAGTGGTGTCCTGTGAAAATGGAAAATGAATTGAGATGAATGGAAATCTATGGGGGTCTTACGAGGCACTGCTAGAGTTTTTGAGGTTTATTGACCAAATGATGTCTACCACTTAGAAATTTTCAATGTGACGGTGTGTTAAGACACCTTTGGGTAAGCGGTATCTCACTAGTGGTGTGTAATTGAACTGCATTAAAATAAAAAATAAATAATTCACTAATTTAAAAACTTATTACTAGAAATTAAAAACAAACTAAACTTATAAGGAAGAATATTTAAGTAATTTAATATTATATTTTGTATTAAAACACAAAACTTAGAAGATTTAAATTAAACTTTTCCATTAAAATCAAACAAAATACAAAAATATTTTGTCAAGAATAATTAAAATTTAAATGAAAATTAAGAAAATGAACAAATGACAAAGTTAATGAATGTAAAGAATTACAATTTGATATTAACTAAAAAAATTGACTAATTAATATATTTAACAATGAAATTATAAAATTGAAATTATTTATCAAAAACAAAAAAAAATTAAAAAAATAAATGATTAAAAATAGAATAAAAAGATGTGGAAAATCAAACATTTTAAGGCCACACCAAATTCCCCCACACTTAGTCATTGATTTTTATGATTTAATTATCATGCTTTTGTCATTTTGAAAAAGAAACATTTTTTACATAAAGACTCAAAATGAAGCATTTCTTGCACTTTAAATGCAAAGGACCATAAAATATTAAATTGGATTTTCAAAAAAATGTTTACAATTTGTCCTATATAACTTCAAATACTCACTGAGTGATAAAGGAATCAATGAATCATATACTTCTAAGGTTTTCATGCCACATATACGAAACTACCTACTAAATTACTTTAATTCAAGTTCTATTTCAAATTTCAAGAGTGATAAAAGGTTAAATATAAGTGGAATTAAAAACTTAACCAAAGGAACCATATACTTTGACTTTATCTTAGGTTCCAAAAGGAAAAAATTAAGTTTTTTTAATCACTTTATTGATACAATTTTAATGATTTTCATATATATCAATTGTCTCTTTCATCTGGTGTTCAAAATTCCCCTCACCTTAATGAACTCATTTTTTGATAACAAGGGAATTTATTCATTTTTTAAATTTTTTCCTAGCCATAGAACATGCTCTTAGCACTATGTGTATGCACTTATTAGAATTGTACATAGGGATTACTCACACACATTGTGCCTAGTGTCTCAGAGGTTCACCATGAGTTCACATTTTCCCATTTTACTCGAGTTTCAAAAGATTTATATGAATACCAATTAAATTGGCTCACTAAAGTGATTTATTTTTTAAATAATTAAAAAGTGAGTCAATTGAGATGAAGTTAAATCTTTTAGTTTCCTATGTTTAGGATCATCACTCCAAAAAATGTATACTATATCACTCTAAAACATAATTTCTAAAACAATATTCATAAAATTAGTAAGTGAATTCAGTCAACAATCATTCATCCTCAAAAATTCCAAATTAAAAACAACTCTTAACTATCAGTAAGTAATTATTCTTAGGAAAGACACATTTGAAGTACTGAAAAAATCATAAAGAATATCAAATTTTAAAATAATTTTGAAAAATAATTGGAAATTTTTTAAAAAAAATGTTTAAAAGGGAATAGGGATTTGATGGGATTAAATTAATGCATTAATAAACTCAAAAAATACGAAGACCCTCTACCCCACACTTAAAACCCAACTTTTTACCCATAGTTGAGTTCAATGGTTGAGAAAATAAATTGGAGTTTTAAAACTCAAAAAAAGATTTTCAATTCATTAGTTTGATGACATGTTCAAGGGTCACATTTTAGTTCAAAGAGTGTGATTTCCATAATAAATTTATGATATTACAACAAGTTCGCATGCATTATTATTAAATCCAGTGAAAATAATTTTTCAATTAAGTTCAAAAATTATCATGAAAAAATTTTACTGCACAGTGAATATGGTGTAATAACGTTTGAAAAAATGATTTAAGAAAATTTTCAACATCATAGTGAAAGATATGCTAAATACCCAACAATAAAATCATATTCAATTAAAATCAAACAGTTAGAATGAATAACCCCCCCCCCCCACACACACACATAATTTCTAACAATGAGTGGATTTAAAATCACTAAAGTACCCATTTTCAATAATCCAGCGCATGCAAAAAAAATTCTACCGACCGACACATGCAGTAAAGATAGTAAAAATAAGAGGAACTGTAAAAAAGAGATGTAGAAAATAAAAACTCATTGTTTTAAGAATATTTCACTTCATAGTAAGACTAAAATTAATTCCTACATATTAAATGAATGCAATCCTCTGGTTTTTTCAATTTCAGTTCCTACATAATGAAAAATATTAGAATATGAAATCAGTACATGAAACTCAAATATAATTAAAAACCAAATGTATGAGCAGGGAGAATTTATATCCAATGATGCTCCAAAATGTAGCAACATGTAATTTGAGTACAATGGGAATGATTATCTTCTATGGACACCAACAACAGCAACCTTCTTAATGTATAATAACCAGGAAGACCAAGATCTAATAATTAAAAGAAACAAATAATACAATGATAGAGAAAGAAACACTTTATTCAAAATAAAACAAACACAAAAGTAAAAATAAAGACAAACCATAGTATTAATCCCACGATGCATTGAATTTTAAGTATTAATATAAACTTTATTTAAGGCACAAATATTGATTTATTGAAAGAAAAAAAACATGTCTTTCCTCCAATTTATCACTAGTTTCAAATTCCCCAGTCAGAATCCCCTAGAAACTAACAAAATTCACTAGGAGGGTGTGGTTTCCTAATAAGGAACTAGAACATGTTTTTTGATGATGTTTTTTAATCAAAAAATTAGTAAAATGGGCTAAAAATATTTTAGTGAATATATAAAGTCTTCTATCAGCAAGCACACAACCATGGAAGACCACCTTAATAATGATAAAAAGCATGTTGTTCTGTTTTACATCATAGGTTCGCAATCTATCTAATTTGACTTTCAAGAGTGAATCAACCTAGTCACGGATCTTTTGATGTGTCATAAGGGTATATAGGGCTTCCAAGTTTAAAAAACTGTTCTTCAAACTTACGTCATAAAACACTATCTCAGATTCGATGGAAATTGTTGTGAATACTGTTGAGTTTTGAGAAGTAATATCAGGAGAAAGTTCTTCAATTCCATATTTAAAAGGTTTTAGTTCAATTGAAACCATTTATATGTCCATTTTACATTTTTCTTATACTAAACATTAAGTTCAAGAACCCATTTTTCCAATTCCATATTCAATGGAGTGTTATGGTTGAAAAATAAATCAATGATGTTAATTTCAACCTCCATTAAAATAGACTCCATAACCAATTGGGTTCCATCATCATTTCTAAGCTGTAGAGGGTTGGATTCATAGTCCAAATCATGACCATTAAATATATTTTCTTGAGATTACATTTTTTGAAAAATTTGACCTTACTGATTTTTCAAACATTGAATTTCATATTCATATTTTTGAATAATTACATTATTAGAGCTCCTAAATTAATTGTTCAAATTATCACATTGCTTAAGATGTGAGTCCCTTTAAACATAGTTAAAGATTAAATAAAAAAATATATTTAATTATGAATGTTAACATAATTATTTAAATCCCATAGTTTCCATTAAATAATTTGTGAAACCAAATTCTTGGGGAAGTAGGTAAACTGTATAACATAAATCATGTCACATAAAATGAATTTTGTCCCAAAGAATTGAAATTAAGACCACGAAACCCTTGTAACTTTTATAATATTTGTTTCAATATCTCATGAACAATTGAAATTCAAATGAATATTAAATATCCTGATAAAATATTATTTAATGATATAATATCTCAATATATAGCATATACACCTTATAAAACGAATTAGGTTCATAATAAGAAACTTGTCTTGAAGAAACAATATTGAGATGAATAATCCTTCTAATGATCATGTCATTGAAGTGAAAATTAATCATTGAGGTGATTATGAGAAAATTTATAAAACCACATAAAACAAGTGGAAATATATCATAATAAAATCATAGTTCATTTTATAAAAAATCATTATATAATATAGTCAATGAAGTATAAGTATAAACCAATGAAAGGAAATAGGGTTAAACAACCCCATACCTCATGTTCATATTTTCTATGTATGCCCTTTAAATATGATATAATAAATTTATATTAAGTTTTTAAATATTTTAGAACATTCTATAGAATATTTAATTTATAATTAAACCATTTATTTCAATTATTTCAATGATATATCTAATTACTTAAATGGTTATTTCCACATCATGTGTTTTGTGGTCTTTCGACTCATTATTACAAAATGACTTATATAGGTTTATTTTGGTCAAAATATTAATTGTTTAATAATATCTATAGTATTATCAAGAATTAATTATAATTTTTATATATTAAATATAATTTTATAAAAATACATGAATGTAATTCAGGAAAATTTAATCACATCACTTCATGGATGTGGTAATCCACACATATGCATGAATGACATTATCATTTCCAATGAAAGGCAATGTAATGAAAAAGATGATATATTATCTATATATAATAATATATTTTTCATTAATATCATATATATATATAAATTAAATTAATCATTTTAAATATCCAATAGATGTGGTGATAGAAAATGAAAAACATCGTTTCATAGAGGTATCAGACAAGATGTACGTATGAACAATGTTTTTATTCCCCATAGAAAATAAAAAAGAGGTGAACAGGGTTATAAAAAATCATAATATAATTTTATTATAGTTTATATACTTATATTATTATATCATAATGGTTTAATAATATTTTAATGAGTTAGATGAATAATTAAAATAGAAATTCTCGGTTTGGACAATTACCTCCTCTTTAAAAGACAAACTATGGCTTACACCATAAGGCCTGTAGATTGGTCTTTTATTGATAATAAGACCTCTATGAAGTAGTTAGGTATGTTAGGAAGGGATATTATTATTTATTGAATGATATAAGTTTCTCTTTGAGTGTTGATAATAGAGGATATGTGGTGTCCTTTTACAAGAGAGGAGAGGGACACTCTTGGAATTACATAACGTATTAAATTAATATAGTCTAATTTTCATGTTGAACAAAATTCATATATTTATAATAAATGATAGATATAAGTATAAATAATCCAATATAATAATATTTAGACATATTTTGGTGATATTTTAACCCTTATATATTAGTTTTAACCCCCAGTTAACCTTTTTACTTATTACCGTGATAACAAAGTTTTTCACTCTTTAGGGACCCAGAAGCATACAATATAAGGAAAACTAACCCACAAATGGAACTTTTTGGATATTATATATAATATATCATTAAATTTCTGAAATATAATATTTTTATGAAATTTAGATCACTTATTAAAATATTATTTAACATAAAATACAGTTAAAGTTATTTCCAGTAATATTTTTATAATATGAATTCAAAAAATACAGGACCCTAATTTTTCTCAACTATAAACATTGAACACATCAATAATACATTATATTTTTCTAAAAATTTCTTTTAAAACCATAAATCGCTCAAAAATTATTACTTATTAAAATTTTAAAATTATTTACATGATTTTTCATTTTCTTGCATAAGTACTATGTCGGAATTGCTTAAACATTAAAGGTAATTATTTAATCACCAGAAAAAATAAAAATAAATTATCATGATTATAAAAATATTAATATTTCAACTTACCATTTATAACTGAATATAATATCCTTTTATTCCTATGAAACATACTAGATTTTTTAAAATAAATATGATGACATTTCTTATTTATTCTTTAATTAAAATAATATTAAAGTCATTATCAAATAAAAACAGCAGCAACATTCCATTTTTTTAATAAATGAAGTGTGTGTTATAATTAAAATTATCCAATTAAACACATTCATTTTATTTGGTGACTTTAAAGTCATATCCTATAGTTTTTATCATGTTTTACCCATTTACCATTAACATAGTGACAACATTTTTACCAAGGTTACTAATCATTATGATGAAAAATAAAGTTAACCTATTAGCAAAACATGGAAATTATGATTAAAAATATTTAATCCATTCTATAAAATTCAATAACTACAATTTTTATAAATTACTTTTAAAATAAATCCATAAAATATGATAAAAATGGTCTTCCAGAAAAAATGAATTTTTATGTATGAAATATTTATATACAATAATTAAGAATAAATTCATTTAAAATTACATTAATTAGATTATTTTAGTCAAAACGAACTAAAAAATTATAACAAAAAAGAAAACAAATTAGGGTTTTGTAAATGGTTGAATGGAAAAGACATTTTTTTAAAAAGTCAAAATTTTATTCACTATTAACTGAAATATGAATCTTTTATGAAAAATCCCAAAATTTCATACTATGGAAATTTTTATATTTTGATTTCAAAACATATATAATTTTTATGAAACATATATTTCTAAAATTGGTAGAAAATAATTATAATATTCTCTCATAAAACAATAAAACAAAATTTTTTAGAAAACATATTTTTGAAGCAAAAATGACTTTATTAAAAATTGAGTTATTGTTTCATAAGAATGAATCTATACATTTGTAATGAGTGAGAACTTTATATATATTTTATAAAGTGATTAAATTTATTCATACCAACTGATTAAATGGATAGGTTACAAGTGTCATATTAAATAATAATATTACATGATTGTTAAATCTCGGTGTTCCGTGTCCTATACACTATTGAAGACAATGTTATTTTAAAATACTAAGGTGTTACATTCTACCAACATAAAGAAATTTTCTTTCTTGATAATATATATCATTTCCCAAAAAATGGTTCAAAACATCTTTTTAATATCAATTATAAGGATTATACCTTAAAATATGAAAGGAAAATATTTTTTAATATATTTTTACAATATCTTTATTGAAATTACACATCATAAAAAGGATATAATATAACATCATTTTTAAAAGAGGAAAATGAAAATAGAAATTTCACATAGGATTAAATATAATTAGGTTCTCAAATAAGGAGAAAGATGGAAGGAAGTTAAAACATGAACTTGGAAAGAAGATCCATTTAAGAGATAAAGTTATACTTTTTTTAGAATAGAATCACCAATTCATTTGAATGATCATAAAATTATAACATATTTATTTGAAGATATTTTTCCTAGACATGAGTGTTTTTTACCATTTGGATAATGAACATGATAATATATACTTACTTAATTTATTTTCATTTCATAAGCATAATTTCATCCTTTGGTTGTGATTCCATCAAATTTTAACTTCTGTCACATATCTTATTCAAATAAACAAATAATCAAGAATGTTTTTTCATTTTTAAAGCACTAAAATCAACTTCTAATGGATCACATGATCCATAAAAGGATAACAGGTTATTCTTTCTATCTATAGATATTAACCAAAATCAAAATGGTTATCACATATTAAAATATTCCCCAAAATGAATAAACCTTCAAATGAATAAATAAAACATCCAAATACCCAGTACCACAAAATGTTCAACTTTGATCATTTCATAAATAAATAACACTATATCCCAATTATCATCAATAACATCAATATTTATGAATGTTTTAACCTAAAATATTTTCTCATATATTTTACTTTATATACCTAAAATTATAATATAATTCTTCTAAAATAATCCTTTATGTTAAACATAAGGGTTTCGTATACACCAACATAATAAAACTTCTCCAATAATACGATTAATTACCTTAAATACCATCACATAAAACCTAAAAGGGGGTTTCTATGAATTTAACCTTATGATTAACCATAAAATTATAAACCCATGATGGTATCTATAACTCATATGTTAAGATCACATGAAATCATCCATGTCTCAAAAGTTATCTAAACTCTTCTCTGATACCAACTATAATAACCCAAATTCTTCACTCTTGAATCCAGTTCTAAAAAAATTATCATTTCATATCTTGCTCTAATATCAATAAACATAAACAAATTTTACCCATCCAAAACATACAACATAAAATATATTTATCCACTCACTTACATACCCAAATACCTTTTAGGTTTATAGTGTTATAGAATAATGAGATACTCTTAAAAAACTAATTTCTTCAAGTGCCCATTTTTTCTATTGTACCCAATTTTTCTTATTTCACAATAAATCTTCAAAATATCCCATAAAATTATTCAAAAATTAAACCTTTATAGAAATAATTTATTCAACAACATTCTTCATAACCTGTAGAAAATATATAACATAAGAAGGGTGAGATAAAAAACCCACTAAGGGTAAACATGAGCAATAATAATTAAATTTCATAAAAAAACATCAGATGATCATAAAGGTGTGATGAAATAATCAAATTACATGATCATAACGTAATAGAATTCATCCCCATCAAAATGTGGATAATAAATATTTCAACAGGAAATAAAGTTATAACATAAAATAATATTCATATAAGTCATCAATCACAAGCCATGTGAAAATAATCATTTAGAAAAGGATCCATTAGAACTCATATATTTCATTGAAATTCATCATGTAATCACATAACTAGATAATTATTACATTTATTATGAGTTAAATTTAACAGGTAAACTTTATGATATCTTTTATAGTAACTAATAATAAGTTAACATCTTCATCTATTAAGAGTAACAAAAGTATGTCATCTCCTGGGATTAACATCCATTCGGTTAACACTGTCTCATTAACTAATTCATTGGAGGTCTTTAAGAGACACACCTCTCACGTGTCATGAAATTTCTCTTATGGATCAGGGTTCACTTCACAATCACTCTTTAGTCAATAATTTCCAAGTACAATGTCATGAACCATAACATGTATATTCATTCCTTTCATCAAAACCATCATAACATTATTTACCCTTGAAAAAAGAAATCATTTTCCTGAAAATATACTGAAAACATCATCGTAAACCATTACAAAAAAAGGAAGTAAATGGTATTACAATTTCATATTCCCAATGATAAATATGAATCATTAAAGGATGTTGAAATAGTTGAAAATAACATTAAAATAAAATTAAAAATGTTTCCTTGTAAATACTGTAAAAGAACATTTTCTTTGACTACCTTTAAAAACTAAAGATTCCAAAAATTATTGAGAAATGTATTATATTTGAAAATAATTATGGATTCTTATAAAGCTTCAAAAAAATAATAGTTTTTATAGATATAAAATCTTTTCATGGTGTAAATGTTAAAAATAAACATTATTTTTAAAAATATGTAAAGAAATTAAAAAGTGAAATGTACAAAAATATCAATAAATATTCTTTTTAAAAAAATAAAAAGTTGCTAAAATATCATGTAAATTATATTAGGAATTAATTTATGTTTTCAAAATAATATTAATTAAATAATATGAAGGGAGATTTTGGTTAAATGTTTTTAAAACCATTAAAGTAAAATTTCTAAAGAAAAACCATTTATGGAATTTTATACCAAATAGCATTTGAAGTAAAGAACAGCAGAAGGAACATTAAATACCATTAGTATAAAAATATTCATGGTATTATATGTCATGATTCAGTTTATGCAACATATAAATTAATATATGTTCATCAATCAATACATTCCTCATGAATGAAGATTCATATGTGAAACACTTGAAACATGGGTAATGATTGAATAAAAAATCCATTGAATGAGGGAACATAACATGATTATAAAAAACTCATGATTTCTATGAATTAATATGTAAAAACACATTCGTGGGTTTTTAATTACACTATATAAAATAAATAATGGTGCATAACATGAATTATGTCTCAAAGAATTGAAATTGATACAATGAATACCCTTACAACTTTTATATCATTTGAATCAAAATACCATGAATGTTATAACATCAAAAGAACATTAAATATCATAATCAAATATTAATACATGATTTAATATCTCAATAAGTTGTATATACACCTTATAAAATAAATTAAATTCATAATACAAAACATGTTTCCATGAATCAATATTGAGATGAATAACCCTTACAAATATCTTATCACTGAAGTGAGAATTAATCATTGAGGTGAATATGTTTAACAATTTTAAAACCAAATAAAACATGTGTAAATAATACATAATATAATAAGAGGTAATCTTACACATAATAACTTCATAATATAGTCAATGAAGTAGAAGTATAAACCAATTAATATAAATAAGGTTAAGAAACCTCTTATCTCCGGTCCAAAATTTCTATGTATGCCCTATAACTACTATAAAATAAACTCATATTAATTATTTAATTTTATATTAACCTTTTTTAGGTTTATTAATATATCATTAAAAAAATTACGAAATTTATTTTAATGTTATATTTAATTACTTAATCGGTTAAGTCCATGTTGGGTGTTGTGAGGATGTTCATTTCATAATTTAAAAATGACTTTGGTAGGTTGGTTATGGTAAAAGGAGTAATTTTTTCATCATACAAAGAATATAAATCCTAACATAATTTACTTTTTTATATATTAAATACAATTCTCTAACCATCCATGATAGGCGTACATGAAAAATGAATCACATTGTATCATGCTAGTGGTAATACACACATATGCATGAACGACGTTATCATTTTATGAATAATAAAATGTTAAGGAAAAAGATGATATTTAGTCTTTATAAAATTATAATTATTTCATCAATATCATATATATAAATTATATTCATATTTATAAATATCCATGAGATTTGGTGATGGAAAACCAAACGCATCACATCAAGGAGGTGGTAATCCACACATACACACAAATGATGTTTTTATTCCCCATATGATGGAAAATGTGGGGAAATGGGTTGTGGAATTATAATAATAAAATTTTAGTATAGTGGAGATATTTATTTTATTGTATCATCATGGTTTAATAATATTTCAAATATTTTTAAGTATAAGTAAAATTAAAATGCTCAATCTAGATGATTACCTCTTCTTTATAAGATCATCTTTAGCTTACACATTAAGGATTCTAGGTTGGTCTTTTGGTGAGATTAGGAACTATATAATATTTTTGGGAATTTTAAAAAGGTATTTGTTCAGATATATTTATAGATATGAGGCAATTGAATTGTGTATATAAGAGGAGAGGTAGTGTTATTTTATAAGAGAGGAGAGGGGAACTCTTGGAATTACTTAATGTATTAAGTTAATATAAATTAATCTATGTAATCATGTGAAACATAATTGATATATTTTGAATATTGGATATATAAAATTATAACTTCTCTTATAAAATAAAATTTACACAATATTAGGTTATATTTTAACCCTTATCTCTTATTTTTAACCCTCATTAACACTTTTAATGATTAGTGCAATAACAATGTTTTTTTACTCCTTAATGGTCATGAAAGTCACTATATAAGGAAAAGTGACCCATAAATGGATAATGGATGATATAATAAAAAATATCCCATTAAATTGGCCAATGATAATATTTTTATTAAATTTAAATCGTTTAATTAATTATTAATTAACATAAAATACCACTAAAGTCATTTTTTGTACTATTTAATTAATTCGAATTTGAAAAATATCAAGAGAGTAATGTATTTAAAATATATAATTTTTAAAAATCATTATTAAATTATATTTATCTAAATAATTCATAGAAAACAACAAATCTCCCAAAAAAATATTACATTGTATGATTTTAGAATCATTACTTGGTTTTTCTACTATTTTCACAAGTAATGTGTCGGCGCTGCATAAGCATTTAAGGTAATTATTTAATTATTAAAAAAAAAATAACATGATAAAAAAATATTTATATTTAAATTATATATTTATATCTGAACATAACTTCCTTTTATCCCTATAAAAAATATTATATTTTTTAAAATAATGAGTGTGATATTTTATATTTATTCGCTACTTAAAAAATATTGTGGTTATTATCAAAGAATAATGGAACCAAAATGTCATATTTTAGAATATATTATGTTTTTGGTCAAATTAAACTAAAAAAAGAAACATAGGTAAGTGTTTTGTTATTTTAATGTCTTACCACATAGTTTTAATCTTTTATTATGCATTTTACCATTACCGTGGTGACAACATTTTTTCTATGGTTACTATTCATTAACACACAAAATAATGTCAAACTATTTTCCAAATATATAAATTATTATTTTAAATATGAAATCCATGTTATAAAATTCACTACCTATAAGTGGTATAAATTTATTTAAAAATAAACCTACACAATGTGGTGAAAATAGTTTTAAAGAAAAATGGTTTTTTAAGTATAAATTTTTTTATACAAAAATTAAACATAATGTCGAATAAAATTACATTGATTGAAATATGTTTAATCAAAATTAAATAACTAAATTTTATTATCAATTAAAAATATAATGTTACTTTTTAAATACTTGAATGGAAAAGATAATTTTCTTCAAAATTACTATTTGATTCACTATTCACTGAAAAATTGATCTTTTCAAAAAAATCACAAAATTTAATCCCAATAATATTTTTATATGATGAATTAAAAAATGATTCCATATTTATTAAATAAAATTTATCAAATTTATATAAGTTAATTATAATATTCACTCACAAAAATAAATAAAAAACATTTTTAAATAATTTTTTTTCTTTAAGCATTAAATGAATTCACTAAAATTTTGTGTTCAATTCCTAAAAATTAATAAATAAATTTTTCTTGAGTAGTTAATTTATATAAATTTCATAATATGGATACTTATATACATAATGTCTAATTCAATTGGTAGGTTATATCTTTCATATTAAATAATAATATCCCATGATCCTTAATGCTCGACGTTGCTTGTCTTGTAAACTATCGAACATAGTCTTCTTTTAAAATATATGGGTTCTAAAATAAATATTAAATAATCACATTAAAATTGATTAAGAAGTAAAATATCAATTTTATATAAAAATGTAATATATCAAGGTAAAAATTTAACTAACATAGTAAATAAAAAATTAGGAAGAAAATTCATCTTGAGAAATAATAAATTCATCAAAGTATCTAGTTCTTCAAAACCATATTCAATTACTATATCATCTAAATTATTCAAAAATGTCATTGTAAGCTATGGTTCTGTTTTACCGATATCATTATACTTCTATGAAAATGATATTACAGTCATATAACACTATCCTCCTCAATAATTACTATAATTGGTTCTTTTATGGGTGGGTTAAACCTCTTACATGAATGATGTAACATCATATGATTTTATTCTATATTTCCTTTCACCCAAATTTATTTTCCCCAATATATTATAATATACATTAACTCAAGTCTAAACAAACTGTAAAATAGTATACCTTTATAAACTATCCATTATATTAGTGATATGACTAGGAATAATCAATTTTAAAAAAAAAACATATAAAGGTTTCAGATAAATAACATATATTGATAAATAAGTATGCAATTTTTAGTAAAGTCATTATTTAATTTAAAAATACATTTTCCTCAAAATATATTTTATTTCTTTTTGTGATAAAATAATATAATTAATTCATTCAACTTCTAAAAAATTTATTTTAAGAAAAATAAATTATTTTATTAAATCATCATTTAAAAAATTATCTTAGAGTGAATTTTGTTAATTTTATAAAAATTTAAATTTTTTGATGAAAAAGGAAAAATACTAATTTTTATTGAAAATTGTCTTTTTGTTTCAAAATTTTAAATTTTAAATTTTAAATTTTTTTTGTAAAATGGTTTCAAAGTAAAATTAGATCATTTATATTATGAATAGTATAATTAACTTCATTGAAAACTTTTTATGATTTATTTTTGTGTAAAAACAATTTATAATTAAGAAAAAAAAATTGGGAAATTGTTTTACATCGCATTTTGTGGGTATAATTTTAAATTAAATTCTACCAATTTTTAACTTTAATTTGATTAAATGGATTTAATATTTTGAATAATAATTATTAATATTATTTAATAATTTATAGTTAATTTCTGGTCAAAATGAATAGTCAAAATAGTAAAAATATTTTACCACATTTAAGCATAAAATGGGTTTACTGAGGGGTGAAACCATGAGATAAGGATAATTTTGTCAATTAAACATGTATCAATGAGATTTTATGTACATATTTAAATATAATTCTATCCCAACTTAAAATATCTAGACATTTGGAAGCATTTGGACTGAGTATGAATTTATTATATTTCAATCTTTTAAAAAATTCCATGTGTGTCATCTCCCGACTTATAAATGGGCACACATACTTTCTCTTCTTTACAATACATTGATATAGCTCCAAAAAACCCTTTCCAATTGTTTCATAAACTTACATATCCTTTATTTTTATGCTCATTTGTTCTTAAATATCATTCCAATTTTCTTTAATAAGGTATTTGAATGAGGCCAAGAAAAGAAGAGGTATTCATCCTCCCCGGCATCTTACAATTTATTTAAAATTTTACATTCTCTAAATATATTGTACTCATAAAAAATAATAAATTAAACATACTCAATATACTTAAATGATATTATTGTTATAGAAACACCATTCTTCACTCTCTTTTACATTAAATTTGAAGTGAAAGTGTCACTCGTGCATATGTGTGTGCAACCGTCTCCATGTAGTGATATAATTCATTTTATATAACCATCATACATTAATTCATTATTATTATGGGATTAATGTTTATATATGATATTTTTTTAATTAATTATAATTATGAAATTATAATATAATATCTATCTTTTACCTTCTATCCTATTTAAAAATGTTAATGACATTCGTGTATACGTGTGGACTACCACCTCCATGAAGAGATGTGATTTTTTTCATTTATGTTTAACGTGGATGGTAGTAAGGATATATTTGATATATATATATTATTTATGTTATAATTATGTTTTTATGATGATACAATTGCATTTATATTTCTTTAAGTATTTTTTTGAAAATGAAAACATCATTCATGTGTATGTATGGCTTACCATCTCTATGAATGGTGTAAATCATTTTTGTATCTCTAAATTTTATGGGTGATTATAAATATTTATATAATTAATATATATAATTATTATATAATTATTATATTCTATAGATAATGTAACTATGATCAAAGCATATGTATTGCAACATCTAAGAATAAACTTCCCTGAAAAATGAAATAGTTAACACATGAAAACGATGATTTAAATATGAAATTGTTAATAAATGGGTGTTAAAATGTACCCAGTGAAACATATATGAAACTATATGAATGTAAATTATTCTTTTACAGAATCATAATAAATTTTAATTTATTTTACTGTAGGTTAGAGCACCTTCGAATCAAGTTGAACATGAGGCAGGGGTTCATCTTCTCAAGTTGTCTTCTCTGGGATATATGTTATATTATACACCTATCTTACTTTATGAGGTGTATTTATATTACATTTTATATATTATATAATTAATATAATTATTATCATGATATTTATATTTTATTTTAAATTAATTCTTCACTGGCACTTATGATTCAGAAGTTACCAAAGCGGAAAGGGTTTTAGGTTACAATCTTATTGTTTACCAGGATTGTTTATGATTAAGTTTATGATGATATAATTTCATGATATAAATCTAAATAATCTCATTAATTTTATTATTATATAGTTTTTTCTATAGATTAAATTTTTTTTCCATTCATTTTAATCTCTTTAAATACTCAAGATACCGAAATAAATTTTTAAGGAAATTTGTCTTTATTTCTCTATTTGGTTGAAAATCCATTTTCCTACATGTCTATGATTGGTAAAAAATTATTCAATAATTTTTTTAATATTATAATATTATTTATACTTGTTTTTTAACATTTTTTACATTTAATAAAAATATTAAATTGGAATCTCCTCCTTATTTTCCAAATGTGGTACTCTTTACTTTATATAAAAAATTGTGAATGAAATCTTTATTTTAACATACACATAATGAATAGAATTTCATTTTTTCATGATACATAAATGGGTTGAAACATAATTCATGATTTTACCTGGTTATTTTAAAATATACTTTTCCCTTAATATAATGGAAACATTTTTATTTTAAATAAGTGATTTCAAAGTAATAAGGTTATTTTCTTCAAGAAATATTTTATTGATGTTTTAAAGGAATGTTTTATCTATGAAAACATATTTTTATGTTAATTATGATTAAATAGTTTTATGATCTAATTATAAAATCCTTATTCATTCTCTTAATGTTTTTTGAATATGATGATGATATTTTTATAAAATTCATTTATTATACATGGGTTATTGTAATACGCTGAGATTGTAAAAGTAAAAAATTATATTTGATAGTGTCAATAACACGAAACACTAAGATTATATAAGGATGAAACACCCCAAGAAATTATGATATATTTATTTTTAAATAAATTTAATATACGCAATATATTCAATATATTATGGTACATGTAACCCCGAGATTTCTATGTTCGATAGCGTATTCAACAAGAAACACCTAGCATAAATGACCCATAATATATATAACCATTATAACCTATCCATTGATTTTGTGTGTATGAATATTATTAACTAATTTAATATATATATATATATATGTTTCCTATATGATAAAAATTATTGATAATTTTTTTATAAATAATAAATCAATTTCTGGAAAAGTGATTTCATTTTTACAAAATGATTTGTTATTTATTTTCATTAAAATAAAATTATAAAAAATAATCTTTTATAAATTTAATTTTATAAAATTAAATTTATTTTTCGAATTATAATATGAAAATTTATTTTGGGTTAATATTTGGTACATTTCAGAAAATAATGATTTTTTTGCGAATAATAAAAATATAGATTTTTTGTAAAATTACCTTTTATTTTTAATAAATTTATTAATTTAAATTTACCAATATGTTTTGAATATGTTTTAATTTTAATTAATTATTATATTTTTATATATAAAATCATTAATTACTTTTTAATCAACATTATATTGTATTTTGGTATATGTTAGTTTTTAGGTCTGAAAATGGGTCTTTCAGAAAACTATTTTAAAGTGCATAATGATTCTCCATTATTAATATTTAAAATAACCCATAATGAGTAATGATTTAAATTAAATTAATATATTATATATAAATGTATTTTAATTTATATTCTTGTAATGATTATTATTACACATTGAGTTAATATAAAATCCTCTTGTGCATGAAAAATAAACTTTTCAAAAATACTATTTTTCATCGCACCTGTGGGTTTTTTTAAATTTAAAATTTGATAATATTATAAAATTTATTTGAATAAATAAATTTATCTTATAAATAATAATTTAAATATTATATTAGGGTTAATTTTTGATAATTTTATGAAAAGTATCATTTTTGGATGAATAGTGAGAAATGCTGATTTTTAATTGAAAACTGCATTTTCATTTAAATTATTTGTATAGTTAAATTATTTTATAAATTGGTTTTAAAGTAGAATTATTTAAATTTAATATAAATTAATTAAATTTATGTCATTGGAATCAATTTCATATTGACAATAGATATAAAAAACGTTGTAAACTTTTCAACTTTTTCTCTTCAAAAACCTGTTTTCTCATTGCATCTCTGGGGTTAATTTAAAATTAAAATTTTCTAATTATATGAATTTAATATGGGAATATATAATAAATGTTTGAATCTTAATTATTTATATTATCTAGTAATTTCAACTTATATTTTGACCAAAATTAATATTGAATCCATCAGAAATTAATTACCACGGTTAAGGTAAAATGGGTTTACCGGGGAATAAATAAAAACAATAAGGAAAACAATAACCTATAAAATTTTACTAAAAATATTTTATGAAACTATTTTGACCATAATACTTATGAGGTTCAATAATGTTCCATTTTGGACCCTTCTGACATATGAAAAAAATGGGATAACTCATTTGTTTTTAAAAATACCAAGTGTGTCTTCTCCACAACTTTTAAAAGACCACCCCCTATCCTCTATTCTCCACGCATTCAAACCTATTATGTTGAGCCAATACCTAACCAAATCACTTCTGAAATCTTCTAATATAATCCTAGATGCCTTATTTTAGTCATAAATACAACCTAGTAAGGCCTCTATAGGATACCTAAGGAGGACAACTAAAGAAGATATAACATTATTTAACGAGCATTTTTATTTTAATTATTTATCCACATACATAAGTTATTCTTAAACCATTAATATATAATAACATAATTATATTCCATATAATTATATTTTATTCTGTTAATTTCATATCCTAAATCATTTTCGTCTTCCATCAAATGGGTTATAAGTCATCATTTGTGTGCATGGTGGATTATCACCTTGCAAAATAATGTCATTCGTTTTTTCATTACCACCTCCATAGTTGGGTATGATGATGGATATATGGTTTATATATGAAATTTATAACATAAATATAACTATATATTCATGATATCATATATACTTTTTATATTCCATTTCAAAGGGGATATGAAAACATCGATTGTGTGTACGGCAGACTACCGACTCGTAGAGAGATGCGATTCATTTTTCACAAACACATTGCATATATATGTATATTTAATAAAATATTATAGTATTTATGATATAATTATAATTATTTAAAGATAAAATATTATTCACCTCTTTCAATAATGGTCATCGAAAAATGGGAATGTTACTCATGTGTACGTACAGCTTACCGTCTCCATGATTATAACATAGCTAATTTTTACTCATGTGTACGTACGGCTTACCGTATCCAAGATTATAACATATCTAATTTTTCATAACCATCATTAATTAATGTTTTTAAAATTATAACTGACGTATAAATATGATAGCACTAGAGCCTTATCCTAGTTGGTGAGAATTAAGAAAGTGCATCCAAGAGACCCAAGATAAAGTTCGGGTAGGGACATAAGTTTTGGAGGTACTGTAGCAGTACTATAGAAGTAATATAGTATGAACTATAGTAGGCACTGTTTTATACTATAGCAACTATAACTATTCATCTTTTTGTATTTTTGGGCCACCGGTTTGGTCCTCGGGTCCTTCATGCCCTTCGGGCCACCCAACACCTTTGGGACAGTAAGGCTTTCGGGAAACTTCATGGCCTTCGGGTAATCTCAATGTCGTCAAGCGACATGAAAAGTTGTGCTTAATAGATCAAGAAGACTCTAAAATGTGCTGGTTCAAGATGAGGATTTAGATAAGTTAGCATTCACTCGGGTAGAGCTAACAGATTAGGAAGAATGAGAGGGTATGCCAATTGCCATTGGGACAAGCCTGTGTATGAATCGGAAGCCTAAATGATCAGAAATGTGAATGTGGGGAGTTGAAATTATGATATAAACACTCTGGATAAGTAGTTACAAGTATTTATAGTCTGTGTTAATCTTCTAAAGACCATCGGGTAATGTATTGTCACAAATCCTATAGGCCATGTAAGGGTTCCTCTTCAACCCATAAAATGGGGATTATAAAAAATGAATAAAAAATAAGTCCTTAGGTCCATTTATATTATGTATAACTATAATAATTATTTCATTACTATTATTATTTATATGTTTATATAATTACCTCTTTGACCATAGTGGACCTACCAATGTTAATTTTGTCACATCAACCAAATATGGTCAAAAAAATCCGACAAAACATAATTGATTGAGTAATAATATATTGCGTGTTAATAAGTGAAATGAAAGGAATATGAAACTTGAAAAGATTATTAAGAAATAATATAATTAACATAAGTTTATTATTTATGAATAGGAAGAAAAATCTTGATGAATCAAACTCAAGTTAAGGGGTTTCTTGTGTCACTTATATTTCTATGAGATATATGCCATATTCACCAATTGTGTTATAGTATGGTGTATATAATTCCCATTTAAGTATTTTAATATTACTATACATATATTGTTTTATTTAAAAACCCATTTTAAGATCTCTCTTTCATGGGGTTTACAGTTTCACTGTTACCAAAGTGGTAATTGATTTCCACCTCACTTTTTACTTCTGTGAGACACATGCCATATTCACTTCCTATTTATTTTATGTGGTGAATATACTATACATGAATGTATTTTATGATTTTTATCCTTAAAATTATTGATATTTACATATAAATTTTAGGATATCTCTTTCATGTGGATAATGTTTCAAATTTACCAAAGTGGTAAATATTTTATGTTTCAATATTATCGTTTATCAGTATTGCTTATGATTAAGTCTGAAATTTTGAAATTTTATGATCCAAATCTCAATAATTATCATTAATTTTCTTATCCTCTAGAAATTCATGATATTTTCAAGTTATATTACTATTTTTATATTCTTTTTTATTTTAATAATTGAGAGAATATTTTTAATAAAATTAGACTTAATTTTTATCCTTAGTTAGAAATATGTTTTCCTCTGAAACCATGTTTTCTAAAAAATGGTTTTAAAAAATATTTTTTACATTTTAAAAAAATTGTTATATTATTTTTACCCAGTTTTACATTTGATAAAAATATCCAAAGGAATCTTCATGTCATTTTCCAAACAATTCCAGTTTGGCTTTTACCCAGAATTTGAAAGGAATATTTATTTTAATGTGAACAACATGAATGAAACTTCCTGCCATCATGGACATTATTTTATTTGAATCTTAATTTATATTTTTTCAAGGTTATTTTAAATGGAAATGATTTTAAAAACCTTCTTAAATAAGTTTTTTCAAAATATAAATGATATATCTACAATAAATGTGTTAATTGATTTTTTTAAAAGATTTATTTATATATTTTAATGGTTTTTTTCAAATAAAAGGATTTCAAAAATATTTTGTGAATTTTTAGTTCAAAAAAGTGCTTTCCAAAATGAAAAGGTTGTTTTCCTAAAAAAGTATTTGATAATATTCTAATTCTCTTTATACTAAATAACATCAACAACCATTATTGTTACTTATTATTTAATAGGAATATTTGGTAATGATACCACCTTTATTATTTCTCTATATGGATTAAGATTATTTTGAAGAGATTTTTATGGAACCGAATTCTTTTTCATGGGATATTCATGTTTCAAAGATATTTTTAAAGAACATTTTTCTATTCCATTGGTTAATCATGTTTCAAAAATATTGACATGAATCCCATTTCTCCTCGATGGGTTAATTAGGTTGTGAAAGAATAATGATTGTTTCTATGAGTTTTATGATTAAATGATATATATATATTTAATTTATTCACGTTTTTTCTCTCAGACTTTATATGTGGTGGGTGATTCTAGATAGTTTCATGTGATGTGGTTATACCTATTACGATGGGTGCACCAAGATAGTGCTCCAATGCATTAGGTATTGTTAATGTTCTTTGGAGAATAATATTATAATTTAGTCATATGGTTATACCAATTGTAGGGTTTTATAAGGGTTTTGTAAGTGTTCTATAAAGATGAAGTCCTTTGATGACAACACATTTTTTCTATTCTTTATATGGTTGTATGATGTTTCATTTGATCAATATTAGTGTCACATGTCTCAGGATTATTGATTATTATAACCTTTTTCCTTTGTTAAATCCTTATTCAATGTTTTTATGTCTGATTATCTGGGTACTAATGGGTATTAATATTATTATGTTATACTCATGTACTAAAATTATTTCATCATACCATTTTTCTCTTATTATTCTCACTAATGACATTAATTTGTTAAAGATTTTGTTTTCCATTGCTGATCATTTGATCTCCAAATTCTTTTGTTTCATTTTCCCTTGGTTATAAATAATTAGGTTTAATGAATTATGTTTCAAAGATATTTCCTATGTATGATGAAAATGACTTAATGTGAAATAATAAGATCTTGGTTTATTGGTAGAAATTCTCATTTGATTACATGGGTATTTTTTATATGTGATTTTGTATTAATTATCTAAAAATATATACCTAAAAGGTCCTTTAGAATGTAAGTGATCTAATTTTTCCATTTTATGTCACAAGGTTTGGATAAAAATGGTTAATAATTATCAATATCGATGCAAAAAATGTAATGTTTATGATTTCACCACCAGATCATGGAGTTTAAGTTTTTGTCTAATATATTTATTAATTTATGAAATTATCAAATGTTTATGAAACCTGTTTTCCTTTCATAGGTTATGATATGATGATATGATGAATGATTTATCTTCTTGTGTCACACATATGTATGGTTTTCATTATGTTATGGGTGTAACTGGAATAATATATTCCTTCAATTCATTTGGTAAATATGGGTATCTCCTAAGATAATAAGGAAAATAATGGGGAGTAAAAATGGTTATGTAAGGGAGTCTTTATACTATTATAGTATTAGGAGTGAACCATGATTAAGGATATGATGGAATGGTGAGTGAACCCAATCCACTATGATAGTCTTGGGAGTAAACATTCAGTAAGGATATGATGTAATGGGGATTGAACCCAATCCAATATGATAGTCTTGATAGTGATACTTTACAAAGGAAATGATTTTATGTGCCTATGTTTATGAAATGAACTTATTTCTTTTTCTAATGTTATGATCTCATGTATTATGTTCTTTTATTCATTTAAGATTCATTTCCTATGAAATACCATGTTTTTTTGGTTCCAAGGTATGTAGTGAAAGATAGTGGGATAGGGATTTTAAAATTTTCTTAATCAAGGATATGAAACATCATCAACTCTAGTGATTTTCGTGCAGAAAAATGTCTAAGGATCTTAGGTGAATTTATTAGGCACAAAAATTAAATGAAGAATTACTCAATTCAAATCGCCGGTGTGTTTTAATGTAGCTCATTACCAGTGATTATTTCTCCAAGTATCTAAGCTTGAAACCTATAGATCATACACACATGCTCCATGTGTCTACAAAAACACTATCAATTGGAATTCTAGTGCTAACCTAGAGATTCAATTTCAGTTTTTATGCCCTAATGATCACCTTAATCCCATCCCTTATATCCATGAAGGGAATTGAAGATCGAATTCTTGGATGGGAACTTTCTCCCTCAAGAAAGTTGGAAGAATGATAGAGGAGGTCTCAAAATCAAGGGAATGAATAGTACTATGAAAATGAACTCCTCTTTCCTTATATAGTTCCAATTAAACACTCAGAAAGGGTTCCTCCACACCCATATATAAAATGACCACTAAATAAGTAGTAAATAGAAAATTTTGATGAATTTACTATTTCATAATTCCATTTATATTTTTATAAAATTATTCTAATATAAAATAAATATATTACATGATAAACCTAAGTCATTAAATCGGCATGTAATTCATAAAATATCAAATGAACCTTGAATATTAAAATATTATTCATTCATATAATATTTTCCTTATATTCACTTAAAATATTATGAATACATTTAATAAATAAAATCCACCCAATTATTCTACACTCAAATATTAATGAATTTATGTATTAATTGAAGAATAATTATTACATAGAAAACTCTCAAACTTTATGGTGGGGCTTGTGATTTCCTATACTCCAACTCTTCGGAATAGGTTAGACTCATGAATATGATCTTGTTTATGACCCATTAGGATCTTCTCTCAATAGAAGTGAAAACATTTCATTGAAAAAGTGAATATTATAGTATCCCCTCAAAGACCCTAAAGAGATAAGAAATATTCATATCAATTAAAACCTTCATATGATCACACTAAATGTAATATAATTTATTTTTCTCATGATATCTCATAAATCAGGACACAAAGTTATGTTATCATCCATTATTGCATTATTATTTATTGATCTAACTATAAAAATGACCATCTTCTACCATGGACATGTATTTAATGAAGGTACAACCATAATGATAAAATAAAACAAAGATATAACTTCCTAAACATGGAAGTGAAAATTTCTATCTTTACCATTAAACCAATTTCATACTGTCACACACGGTTTTTTTTCTGTCTTTCTATTGATCCGGCCCATTCCCAGTTTTAACAACTGAATTTGTTTCTTTTATAACTCTTTTGTTTTTCATCCTTTTTCACCCAATCAACTTCCCCCTTATCCTATACTGATATATTAAAATTTATTTATCTTTTTGGACCCATTAGAAATTCATAAGCCAGGCGAATTTGGGTCACTTATTTAGGTATTGGGCCAGCCCATGGGCCCATTTCCTGTTTTTAAAAAAATAATTTGTTTCATTTATATATTTTTCATTTTTTTAATCTTTTTCGGTTATTCCACCTCCCACCCGAAGCCAATATCCCTATCCTCACCCCCAATATAGTTTTTACCACATTGGAGCTCATATTGGTCGCTTATTAGGGAGAATGTTCTCTGGTTTCCTCAAAACGTCCAGAATTGAGAAGGTAACTTGTTTCACCCATAACTCATTCAATTAGTACTGTTTTGGCCACTAATTTTCTTTCCCTGGTTCTTCCAGATCTTAGGAGTATCTCCATGAATTTTCAAGCCATTCCCTTCCCTCTAGGGTTGCATATCTAATGGAATACGAAGATTTTTCTAGGGTGAAAGGTGAGATTCCTTCTCCTTCCTCCTTCCTCTTCCCCCTCCTTTCATTATTTAATGGTTTTATATTGTACCCTAGTCTTGATAGACCTAGGGTTTTGTTATACCATGTTTGTTTGATGGGTTTTATGTTTTTTTAGGTCTGGTATTTATAGTTTTAGGGTTTATAAACCCGCGGCGGGTGATTTCGGGTGTGCGTTTCAATTACGCCAAAGATTTGAGGTAGGATACCCCATGCACATGAATTTATTATTTAAGTTTCATCCTTTTATTATATTTAAAACCAGATATATATGTTTATTATTGTTTTTCATCCTTTGGATAATTTTATTGGTGTTCAAAGTGGTTCTTTAATCATTGGTTTGTGAACGGTAGTGTTGTTTTGTCATGAAAGTTCTCAACAATTGTTTGTTTAAATGTTCCGTTATCTTTTGCAAATATTTTGTGAGGTTTATAATCTTTTATATGGTATTTTTAACATTTTACAGTATCTTTAATGAAAATATGGCTTTCAATTGGTGTTTTATTCCTTTTCATGTACATAAAATAAATTGTTTTGTTTAAAAAGGGCATGTCATGTGTTCGGTAAATTGCCCGGTTGGATTTTATGTGTGATGTGTGATTTAAAAGTTACTTGATTGGATTTATAAAGGAATTGGAAGAATTATAAATGGTATTTTTGGGTACTTATATTGATTTCCAATTTGGATTTGTTTTTACAAACAAGTGGGTTTTGATTTACAACATATTTTGGCCCGAGTTGCCCAAAAATGGACCGTTTCACATCTTTATGAAAATGGTTGTGTTTTGAATATTTAACCTAAGTATTATAAGAGATTTATGAATGAGTTTTACTGCTGTAAATGATGTTTATACAGATCCTTAATAAAATTAAAATGTATACCTTCATCAAAGGCTAGTTTTGAGAAAATGTTTAAAGGCTCGTTTGGCATTTCCTAATGAAGGAGTGTTTTACTTGTATATAACAAGTTGTGAAATTGGGATTGTTTTATGGTCCATTAAATGATTTTATTAAATGTTTATTGGGCTGCCAAATATGATTTGGTTTGGTTATGATGTGTGTTTATAATTTAAAGAGTGTTTTTGAAAGAGTTTTATTTGCAAATCCTCAATACACTTCATGAAATTGTTTTACCGAAATATTTAGCGGTTTGTTGATTAGTGTAAGAAATGTGAAGAATGATAATGGGATGTTTGTGTTTTTATGGTTTTAGAATGGAATGGGGATGTGAAATGTGTATTTGAAAATATGTGTAACTTGATTGAGCACTAAAGGGAATCCCGGGTATCTAGGTGGGCGGACATGTACTAGTATGCTAGTGATTCTGTGGGGGTTGGCCCCTGTTTCACGTAGCAAGTTTGACGATGACAACACTAACTAAACTATGATGATGTTGATGATTGGGGAACACTAGGTTATGGGTATGTTCCCTACTAGTGTCTCGTGCACGAGAATGGATATTTATTATGGTTACTTTCACCGAGATACGAGGTACCTGGGGCTCACAATTAACTAGTGCCTAGGGGTATTCCTGTGACTAGTGCTCATTGGCTATTTTGTACTCACCGTCGGCATACGGTGTGTTTGGTTGCTAAATTCAGTATTATGTGTTATTTATTTTAATGTTAAAATTATTTAAAGCAGCCCTCTTAAAAACTATTTTCATTTTGAAGTTTCACCTCTTTGAAAATAATTGTTACTTGCATTTTTGTTTATTAAACCTGTATGTTTTTGTCTGATAATTATTATAGCATGAAACCTCATTTGAAAACCAGACTTTCAAATATTGAATTTAAAACTATAAATTGATGTTTCTTTTATTTTAAAGTAATGTGCATTGGGAATAGAATACCGGGATAACCTAATGAGTTTTAATACTCACTCCTATAGTCTTCTTCTTTTTTTAGCCCTTGTGCATGTTTCATCTTTAGTTCGATCACCTTGGGAGACTTTTTATCATTGTGTTGGAGAGTGACCAGAAGTGTCACATGGAGTTATTTTTTTCATCGGAATTGTTCATTTGAGTTGTTGGTTTTGTTCTAATTTTATTTTCTTGTACAAATAATATTTATTTAAATTTTTATATAAATTCATTTTGGGCTGTCCGTTTATTTCCGCTGTTGGATTGATTGTTTATATATGGGAGAAATCGTTCCCTTGTGTACTCTATTGATTCCCTTGGTGCTTGTCACCATCCCGGGAGGATCGGGAACGCCTCTCGGGACTTGTCGCGGGCTGGCCTGGGTGACCGGTTCAGGGTCGACTCGGGCTAGTTCGTGACAAAATGGTATCAGAGGAGGTCGGCTATTAGCGGACCTTTCTTTTTAGATCGCCCTTGTTATTTTGGGGATGTCAATGTAGATGGAGGAGGATTTTTGGGACTTTAGGGGTAAGTGCAAGAAGAGCATCGCGAACTCTTTCTTGTTCTAATCCTCAGGTTTCCATGGAAGTCCGGTTTTATTAGTGTCCATTGTTCTAGTTGATTGTTTTATATTGGGATATGACAAGGGGAGTCTGACCAATGGCCTTCGTGAGCTCACAGGGCCTGGAAAGCCATGTGGAGATGGGGAATGGTCCTAATAAGTCTCTCTGTGTTGGTGTTGTGTTTGGCATATGGCCGCCAACCGTATGGTCAAGTCACCCACCGACACTAGTTCCATTTTTCTTGGGTCTCTTGAACCTTTCTTGAATTCTAAATTTTTGTTTTTAAAATCCTTGTGTGAGAATTGTGGAAATGGGTTTTAATGTAAGGATTAGATTTTGAAAAGTGAAAAAAGGGGGTTTCAATAATTAAATATAAGAATGGTTTAGGAAGGTTGTGTTTTTGTGAAAAAAAATGGAGGGAAGCAGAAATGATATAAAGGGATTGGATTATCCATAATCTAAACATGTGGTTTGTTGAAATAAAATGTTTTGAAATTGTGAATCATTTTAAAGTGATTCTGGATCTTTTTTTTAAATGGGGTATTTTAGGATGTTAAAAAAGTTTTTTAAATTGGATAAATTAGTTTTTGAAATTAGTTTTGATCGGTTGGTTTTTTTACTAGAAATGTTATTGGTCTCAATGGACATCAGATTATGAAAATATACATTGCTGATTTTTTTTTAAAAAAAATAATGTGAAGGGGTTGTTTGGAGTGGCTTGGTTATTTAAAAAGTTTTTAAAAATGAAAATGGGCAGGTTTTCAATAAAATGGTTTTTAATTAATTGTGGTTTTTTTTTGTGAAACATGTAAATGTTTTTTGACTTGGTGGTTGGTGTTCCTTTTGAAGGTAAATTGTTTTTTTTAATTATGATGTTTAATTTTAGCCTTTGGTGTTTTCATGGGTTCTCACATGCATGGTTTTATTTATATTTGGAAGTATGGCCTATATGGTATGGTGGTTGGGTGTCAGGGGTGGCATGGAAATGTGCATGTGGGTGAGACTTGATGAAACACCATTGGTGAATGTGGAAACCCACCATGTTAGTTTGATTTTTCAAAATTGTTTTGAGCTGAAAATTGTGGCCCTTTTTTTTAAAAACCAATGGTTATGTGGCTTGATTTTTCTATGTTGTAGAAGAGTTGTTTATTCAGCAAGCTTCCTTGTGATCTATAATTCATACTCTTGTTGTATCTTGAGATGATATCTTGTTGGTGTCTTGGTTTTGGAGAAATTTTCATTGGGTTTCTAAAGATGTGTTTGATGTTGTGATGTGGCTAGTGATAGTTCTCCGTTGGAAATCTTTCCTACTGATAAACCTAAGGATTCCTTTCAAATTTTAAATCCACCTCTTTTTATGATGCCTCAACCTGTTTGTTGGAATATAGAGATGTTTGGGATCTATTAAAAGTGCTTCTAGGTCGTGATAATTCTTTTGGATAGAGCAGTTGTGTTCGGTGATGTTGATGTGTTTCGTCTAATTCCTTGTCCATTATGCCCCTCATTTGGAGTGATAAGGAATTTTGATATGTATCTATTATTTTCTTATTTAGATGAAGGTTTTTTTGTGATCCAGTGTGGGTTTTTTGAGTGGTGTGATCCTTATCACCTGACTGCGGTGCAACAAATACTTCAAGAATCAGGGCTCCAGCCATAGGCCTCGGAGTGAAGCTTTTCACGCAGTCAGGAAATCAACAGAGGTGTGGAGTGCTAGATTATGATCCTTACTCCTCTGTTTTGGTAAGTTAGTTAATATGTCAATGTTTTGGTTCTTCATTTCTATGAATTTCCCTTTGTCGCAACAAGCGTGGTGGACTTAACCCCTCACACAGTGTCTATGGTTTTTCCTTCATGGATGTGGGTTTTCAATCAATGTCCCTGTGTGGACCACCTGTAAAAATCAGATGCAGTCTTGATGTTACCTATTAATTGGAGCAGAGTTTTGGGTAGTTTCATTGTTTCTTTTGTTGTTTCAGTGGCCAAATTATTGGGTCCCCTTCCCTCCCATCCCCAAGTGACGGGGGTCCAGATTTGTGCTGAATGTGTTGGCCAAGTTCTTGTCCCCTCCGTTCGGGAGTGGGTGGTTTATATGTTCATTTTGTAATCCTATTAACTTGGTATATTATGTTTTTCTAGGATGGTTTTTTTGGGCTTCTGTGAGTGACGCCCAATTTTAGCTCATGTTCAATTCTTGCCTATTCATTGATAGTTGGTTTCTAATGGTGGGGAGACCCACCATGGGTCTCTTGGATTTTTATCCTAAGAACATTTCTAGGGATAGTTGATTCTTAATGGTGGGGGGTACATTCTATAATCCTTATGTGTTGTTTTTTTTAGCTAGAATGTGTTCTGGCTTTCCGGGGGCGGAAAGCTTTAATGGTGGGGAGAATTGTCACACACGGTTTTTTTCTGTCTTTGTATTGATCCGGCCCATTCCCAGTTTTAACAACTGAATTTGTTTCTTTTATAACTCTTTTGTTTTTCATCCTTTTTCACCCAATCAACTTCCCACATATCCTATACTGATATATTAAAATTTATTTATCCTTTTGGACCCATTAGAAATTCATAAGCCAGGAGAATTTCGGTCACTTATTTAGGTATTGGGCGGGCCCATGGGCCCATTTCCTGTTTTAAAAAAAAATAATTTTTTTCATTTATATCTTTTTCTTTTTTTAATCGTTTTCGGTAATTACACCTCCCACCAGAAGCCAATATCCCTATCCTCACCCCCAATATCGTTTGTACCACTTTGGAGCTCATATTGGTCGCGTATTAGGGAGAATGTTCTCTGGTTTCCTCAAAACGTCCAGAATTGAGAAGGTAACTTGTTTCACCCATAACTCATTCAATTCGTACTGTTTTGGCCACCAATTTTCTTTCCCTGGTTCTTCCAGATCTTAGGAGTATCTCCATGAATTTTCAAGCCATTACCTTCCCTCTAGGGTTGCATATCTAATGGAATACGAAGAGTTTTCTAGGGTGAAAGGTGAGATTCCTTCTCCTTTCTCCTTCCTCTTCCCCCTCCATTCATTATTTCATGGTTTTATATTGTACCCTAGTCTTGATAGACCTAGGGTTTTGTTATACCATGTTTGTTTGATGGTTTTTATGTTTGTTTAGGTCTGGTATTTATAGTTTTAGGGTTTATAAACCCGCGGCGTGTGATTTCGGGTGTGCGTTTCAATTACGCCAAAGATTTGAGGAAGGATACCCCATGCACATGACATTATTATTTAAGTTTCATCCTTTTATTATATTTAAAACCAGATATATATGTTTATTATTGTTTTTCATCCTTTGGATAATTTTATTGGTGTTCAAAGTGGTTGTTTAATCATTGGTTTGTGAACGGTAGTGTTGTTTTGTCATGAAAGTTCTCAACAAGTGTTTGTTTAAATGTTCCGTTATATTTTGCAAATATTTTTTGAGGTTTATAATCTTTTATATGGTATTTTTAACATGTTACAGTATCTTTAATGAAAATATGGCTTTCAATTGGTGTTTTATTCCTTTTCATGTACATAAAATAAATTGTTTTGTTTAAAAAGGGCATGTCATGTGTTCGGTAGATTGCCCGGTTGAATTTTATGTGTGATGTGTGATTTAAAAGTTACTTGATTGGATTTATGAAGGAATTGGAAGAATTATAAATGGTATTTTTGGGTACTTATATTGATTTCCAATTTGGATTTGTTTTTACAAACAAGTGGGTTTTGATTTACAACATATTTTGGCCCGAGTTGCCCAAAAATGGACCGTTTCACATCTTTATGAAAATGGTTGTGTTTTGAATATTTAACCTAAGTATTATAAGAGATTTATGAATGAGTTTTACTGCTGTAAATAATGTTTATACAGATCCTTAATAAAATTAAAATGCATACCTTCATCAAAGGTTAGTTTTGAGAAAATGTTTAAAGGCCCGTTTGGCATTTCCTAATGAAGGAGTGTTTTACTTGTATATAACAAGTTGTGAAATTGGGTTTGTTTTATGGTCCATTAAATGATTTTATTAAATGTTTATTGGGATGCCAAATATGATTTGGTTTGGTTATGATGTGTGTTTATAATTTAAATAGTGTTTTTGAAAGAGTTTTATTTGCAAATCCTCAATACACTTCATGAAATTGTTTTACCGAAATATTTAGCGGTTTGTTGATTAGTGTAAGAAATGTGAAGAATGATTATGGGATGTTTGTGTTTTTATGGTTTTGTAATGGAATGGGGATGTGAAATGTGTATTTGATAATATGTGTAACTTGATTGAGCACTAAAGGGAATCCCGGGTATCTAGGTGGGTGGACGTGTACTAGTATGCTAGTGATTCTGTGGGGGTTGGCCCCTGTTTCACGTAGCTAGTTTGACGATGACAACACTAAATAAACTATGATGATGTTGATAATTGGGGACCACTAGGTTATGGGTATGTTCCCTACTAGTGTCTCGTGCACGAGAAAGGATATTTATTATGGTTACTTTCACCGAGATACGAGGTACCTGGGGCTCACAACTAACTAGTGCCTAAGGGTATTCCTGTGACTAGTGCTCATTGGCTATTTTGTACTCACCGTCGGCATACGGTGTGTTTGGTTGGTAAATTCAGTAGTATGTGTTATTTATTTGAATGTTAAAATTATTTAAAGCAGCCCTCTTGAAAACTATTTTCATTTTGAAGTTTCACCTCTTTGAAAATAATTGTTACTTGCATTTTTGTTTATTAAACCTGCATGTTTTTGTCTGATAATTATTATAGCATGAAACCTCATTTGAAAACAAGACTTTCAAATCTTGAATTTAAAACTATAAATTTATGTTTCTTTTATTTTAAAGTAATGTGCATTGGGAATAGAATACCGGGATAACCTAATGAGTTTTAATACTCACGCCTATAGTCTTCTTCTTTTTTTAGCCCTTGTGCATGTTTCATCTTTAGTTCGATCACCTTGGGAGACTTTTTATCATTGTGTTGGAGAGTGACCAGAAGTGTCACATGGAGTTATTTTTTTCATCGGAATTGTTAATTTGAGTTGTTGGTTTTGTTCTAATTTTATTTTCTTGTACAAATAATATTTAGTTAAATTTTTATATAAATTCATTTTGGGCTGTCAGTTTATTTCCGTTGTTTGATTGATTGTTTATATATGGGAGAAATCGTTCCCTTGTGTACTCTATTGATTCCCTTGGTTCTTGTCACCATCCCGGGAGGATCGGGAACGCCTCTCGGGACTTGTCGCGGGCTGGCCTGGGTGACCGGTTCAGGGTCGACTCGGGCTAGTTCGTGACGCATACCACCAATGATGCACCCAACACAAGCTACCTTGCCATTAATTCAATTTCATGGTATTTTATCTAAATCAAATTATGTAACCAAATGGTACCCTTTTATAATGATATCATGTTCAGATACCATTACACATGTTCATAGATATGAACAACCAATTACACTTGAAACATGTGGTGTTCTTATTAATGGGTGTGTCCCCATGATCTCTTCTACTCGATATCACCAAGTGTTTGCCTCATGAAGAAAAGTAAATGATTATTATCCCCAAACACATTATATTCACACATCATATATTTCCCATTTTCATGATGTATATATACCATAGGATATATACTTTATGTTATTATTTTGGTGTATCTAAGTTATCATTATAGCATGGTAACTTTTATAGACATTTGATACAATGTGTAATCTAAATAAATTACGATAAATAAGGGGATACAGAAGTATCAACACTATTATGGTAATATAAACACACACACACACACACACACACACACATATATATATATAATGTATACATGTAATAGTAATAAAAGAAAATAAATAAGTTGGGTCTAGGGAACCCACTTACAAAACTCCCACTCGCACTAGATTCAACTGCAAACATGTCTCAAACCACAACCTCTCACATGAAAAACATACTTCTATTGAGATATGGATGTATCGAGGGTACTTCTATGTTATCATATGTGAAAAATCTTCTAATTGTGACTTCACCACTCTGAATAAAATTCCTCAATAGATGAAACTTCCAAAGTAAATAATTTTTCCTTTTGTGTAACATGGGTTCCTTGTAAATCCCCACTACTATAATATTATCTTAATAAATTAGAAGAGGGTATGCACTGCTAAGCACAACAACGATGCCTGAGACAAAGTTGTGTATCCAACCTATCTCCTTAGCTGTATTGAAATCTATGATATACCCAAATTCTATTGTAGAGTTCTTTACCATAGGTTTCTTTGAGCATCTCTATATTACTTCACCACCATATAGCTAGAAAACATATCCCAACTACAATTTCAGATCATCATGATCTATCTGGAATCTAAAATCATTGTATTGCCTTACTACTAGTTCCTCATCTCTTATACACACTAGGAACATATCCTTTATATGTCCCATGTACTCCATGGTTGTTTTTATAGTTTCCCAATGAATATATGCTGGATTATCATGATATCTTCCCCCTAAGCATAAATAAAAGGAAACATTAAACCTTGTACATGGGATGGAATATATAATAGATGTCCTACTAATGATTAAGGGATTCTACAAATTCTTTCAATATCCTCATGCATTTTTTTCAAATATTTTCATGGATACAATAATACATGGTGTCATTGGAAACAACTCTATCTTTGATTGTTCCATATTATTCCTTTTGGGTACCATGTTTACATATGTACTTTTTATTATCTCAAGAATCCTTTGATATCTATCTAAATATATATTATTCCCTAGGATTTAGTTTACTTCACCTTTGAATTTCATGGAGAATCATTTATTTTATTATGTCTTAACTGACAGTATTATTTTTATTTAATTTCCCATAATTAATATTTCATCAACATATAATACATGAAAAACTATATCATTCCTAATAACCTTATTATATACACATGGATCTCTTTCATTATTCAAAAAAACCAAATTATTTTACGGCCTCATAAAAATGAACATTCTATGATTGCAATTCCTGCTTCTACCCATAAATGGATATCTATATATTACATACTTTACTAGAAATCTATGAATTAATAAACCCTTCAGGATTATACATGTAGATATCTTCAACCAACTTACCATTTAGAGAATAAAATTTGACATCCATTTAATAAATATCATTTTCATGGAAGGCTGCTATTGCGCGAAATATTCTGATATATTTTAGCATCACTACTGGTGAGAAGGTTGAATCATAATCTATTCCTTAACATTTCATGAAACCCAATGAAACCATCCATTCCATAAAGGTATTGGATTTTCCATCCATGTGCAGTTTTTTATTGAATACCCATTTTCAACCAATGGGTTTCATATCAGCAAGAGGGTCAACCAAGATCTAGAATTAATTTCATCACATGGAATCCATCTAATAATGCATAGAATATTTCCATTTAGTAGCATCCTTTCCTTATAATTCTTCCTTATAGTTTATAGGTTAATCATTATCTAAGAGTAATGTGTCACATAACTCAATGACAAAAAAACATATCTCTCTAGTTCTTTAACCTCATAAAGAGACCTACATAGTTCTTTTTCTATAGGAACAACACTAAGTCTTGTAGATATTGTTAATGTACTTAATTGTATTCATATGGAGAACCATATTCATTAAAGTTGATCTAGATACCAATAATTCAATTGAAAATTTCTTCCCATTCTAGAAATAAAGTATGCCTTTCCACAATCAGATTCTTATCTGAAGGGTTTTATAGGTAACATCCATTAGTTTCACGAAAAAACCTATGAAGATACACTTCATGCTTTGGGATTCTAATTTTCCACTAGGTATATTATTTAAAAAATCCCCACATCCCGACACACGTAAGTGTGATATATTAGGTTTCTTTCCACACCAAAAATCTTATGGAATCTCATATGTCACTTTCATTAGTACTCGGTTAAGTGTATATGCCACTTTTTACAATGCATATCCCCAAAAGTATAATGGAAGAGTTTTATGAATCATCATTGATCTGGATATGTAAAGTAAGGTTTGATTCCTCCTTTAACTAACATTATTCCACATAAGTTTATAAGGAGGAGTTAGTTGGGATACAATCCCAAAATCTTTAAAGTGATTAATGATGTCTAGGTTAGGATACCCTCATACTAAATTTTAGTAGAGTTATTTAATATTATTACAATGGTGGTTTTCTACTTCATGATGGTATTCCATAAACAACTAAAAGGAATCTGGCTTTTACCTCATTATGTAGATATAACCATAACTATTGTAGTAATCAATTATATTAATGATGTATGAAACTGACCCATTACCTCTACTAGAAATAGACTATATATTTTAGTATGAATCAATTCCAGTAAGTCAACGGATCTTAATCCATTCTTTGATGGTCATTACTTTTTTTTTGAGTTCAGGTATATACAATTGACTATTAAGATACAACATATGATATCCTTATAAAAGATATATTTATTTCCAAACATGAAATAAAATCTAATTGTGTCCTAATTTTAAATTGATATTATGTTTATGTTATGTAAAGTAATATAACAATAATTATTTAATATAATCACTATGCAATGTTAAATGATAATCTCCCACTGCCAAGGCTTCTAGTCTCACACCATTTAAAGCTCGGAGATACACCTCACCATTTTCAATGTAATGGAATCTACATAGTTCCCATGTTTGAATAAAAATGGGTGATCCACATGTTTTATCTAATACCAAACTTATAGATAAATATATATTACATTCAATGAAAAAAATACCCAAAGTAGAATTGTCACCTTGTTTCCTTTTCCCATCTCTGCAATTTCTATTCTAGTGTCCTTTCATTCCATATGAAAAGAAGATAGCTTCAAGATCATTTCCTTATATCTATAACTTTATCCTTTTTAAATCATAGTGTACATGCATCTTTAGCTAGGTATTGGCATTTGAACCCTTAGACATTCCCTTATTCCTCTTGTTCACCATAAGTATTGAGCAGTTGTTATTATTCATAAACATATATTTACAGAAAACTAAATCCATAAGATCTAGGAGTGTCATTTTCATGTTATTCATGTTGTATTTAATAATAAAAATTGGAATTCATGGTGTTAAAGAGGAAATAAAGAAACCAGTTGACAGTTCTTATTATATATTTCTCCCAATGGATTCAAGTATCTCAATATACCCTTGAATATTGAGTATATGTGATCCTTCTCGATTCCCTTCTTCTATCATGTGTCAATATAGTAAACTAGATATATCATAACTTTCGTACCTATATTTCTATTGATATAACTATTATAGTGGAGTAATAATCTTGTATCCATATTCATCCTTCTGAATTTTCTACAATTGACTGGAAATTGATGACAACATGATACACTACACATCTAGTTAATCGTCTACAAGCTTCTTATACTTTTACTTATCCAAGTCTCTTTCTCCATGATGGGGATCATTAGGAAGTAGGGACTCAAATACATTAATTTTACACTCTTGGAGTAGCACTATGAACAAGTTCCTATACAACTTCTAGATTTTATGGCCAGTTATGATATTTTCTATATCTAGTATCGATTGTAGTGATAATGAACCATTGGTCTTGGGGATTTCCAATTTTATCTATAAAAAAATAGAAGTCAGTACATTATCATGATTTTTATTTAGACATAATTGATAACATTATTTAATCAATAAATGTCAACAACTATTTTATTGAAATCTAGAATCCCTCACTAATAGATTCAGGATAACTAGTTGATTGATTATTATAGTGGAAAGGATCCTTGAAACCTCTACTCATGGTCCAAGATATGGCTACTCCACTACTCAGAGAGTTTCATGGTAGGAAATGGTCTGGAAAACTATATTGAATCACAATTCCTTAAACTATTGAGGGATGTCCCAACTTCATGAAATCATAACCTTGATTCTCTCAATTATTTTCCTCTAAAGTGTTATTAAGCTATCTAAGGAAACTTATTTTCTACCGTATTTAGTTAAGCTAACCCATTATTTACATAATAAATCAGTTGTAGTAGGAGGAACCCTTAACTATGGCTCATCATCACCCTATACACTCGGTTTTGTATAAATGTAAATAACGAAAGGTGTTCAAAACTTATATTACATTGAGGGTTTTTAATTTTTATTTATGAAATTAATCATTTTCTTTTAAATATGTTCACTATATTTTTTCGTCCTAAAAACAGAACATGCGTTAATAAAAAACATTCATTACGACTTTATGAGTTTTTTGTTTATTATTTTCCATGATCTTGAAATAAACATGAACTTTCAAAAAATAATAAACAATTCATAAAATAAATGAAATACCCAACTGATCTAGAGCATCTAATATTGGTTGATCCATTTAAACTTAATAGATCAACCATCACCTAGGGGTATAATACTTGAGTTGGGTCTTGAATCATATCATAGATCCTCTCTAGTCTAGTTTTTTCACTTCTCATTTGGGATATAACCTCATCTTGGCATGGTACACCTCTTACATCATCATCATAAATAGATAAATATACTTTAATATAGTCGAGGGTGTACCAGGAAGTAAAAATTACATATATAAAAAAATGGATAGACGTGTAGTCACTTATACATGTTAAACGAACAAAGGATGGTATGTAGATCATCATAAATTAATTAAATATTATAGTCATCAGATTTATATTTAAAAATTAATTAAATAAAAATTACTTAACCATGAAAGGTCGATCAATGATGAAGACTAGTTGATGGGAAAAATAAAAGCACAAAAAAATTCAAATGTAATAAATGTAAGTTTGAAGGAATTTAAATAAAATAAATGAATTTTTTATTTTTTTATTTTTTCAATTTTTTAGGTCCCTATAATTAATTTAATTTTCAATTATGAAATTAATATTATCAATTAATTTAATTTTACCTAAAAATTAAACTTATTTTTAAAATATTACAAATATTATATTTTTTAATTAGAAAATAGTAAACTAATTTTTGAATATTTGAAATTTTTACCGAACAAAAAACTTTTCAAGGCCCATTATAGGTTCGTACGAACACACACGGGTCTAGTACGGGTCAGGAAGAACCCATGCAAGGGAGTTCCCAGTTGGGATGAACTGTGTAGGGTAGATCGGGTCAGTCTAAACCAAAATAAATTACGGGTCTCTGATTCTGGGAAGGTGAAACCACTAGAGGGGGATCACACATGGAAGGGGGTCTGGTCACCATGACATGGGGTTTCGAGATCGGGTGTGAGGAGGACCCTCCAACTGACAAGGTTGTCCAAGGCAGCAACGACATCCGAAGGAGGTAGCGACTGATGAGGTCATCTCGGGCACCAATGATGTCTGAGGGAGGTGGGTAGCCATAGATGTAATAGGAGTCACATTGATCAAGTGGGATGATGTATTGGATATATAAGTTGATGACCGGGATGAGGTTACTATGATGTCCAAGAGAAGTGAAAGACAAGGGCGACATGCTATGGGAGCATCGATGGGTGAAGGTTCCACCGTTGAGATCCCTTTCTATTTTTTGATTAATTTTTTTTTTGTAAATATGTAGACAACCTTGAGTAACAACACAAAAACTTTTATCCCATTTTTGTTTCATTGTTGGCTTAAAGATACGTCACCCCTTCCCCAAATTTCTCTTTCTTATTTTTATTTAAAAAATGAAAAAATCCTAAAATTTTTGGCTTTTATTGATTTATAATTCCAAAGCCATGTGGAATTAAAATAAACATACCAAATGAATTCTAACCATTAGAATATTAGATACTGTCCAAAAATGTTCTGACCACCAAAATTTAAGTTAAAATCAGAAAACAAAATCCTAATATATATACATATTGATATTCAATTTTGAATAATTGATAAATGAAAATGATTCATATTAATTTTATTTCATATTTTTGTAACTTGGATATCCAAGACCAGATCAATGCATGGTTTATTATTTTGGTACCATAATGAATCCCTCTATTTAAATTATTTAAAAAATATTTTTCATTGATCAAAATAATCACATGTTTTCTTTGATAAATATAATTTGTGCTATGGCATGCAATGAAAGCCGCTGGATTGATAAATTTAGATTTTTTATTATCAGAGTGATGAAATTTCATCATATTCGATTATCTGATCCCTGGTAAAGGTCCAAGGATATAACATGAATTTATTAAGAAAAAAAATATTAAATTAATGATTAACTCATTCAAATCTACAGCGTGTTTGACTATAAATCATTGACAGTGATTGTTTCTCGAAGGAATCGAGCTCAAACCCTTCTAGATTGTCCAGACATGCTTCATGAATATACAAGAACAACATTTATTGAAATCTGGGTGCTAGAATGAAGATCCGGTGAAGCCTTCAATATCTTGATGATACCCATGATCCCTTCCCTTTGATCCATGAAGGATATCTAAAATTGAATTCTTGGACATGAAATTTCTCCCTCTAAGATGCAGGATAAATGAGAGACAAGTTCACAAAAATCATGGGAATGAATAGCCCCATGCATATTACCTCTTATTTGATTATATAGCTGAGGTTAAACACTTAGAAAGTATTCCTTAGACCCCATGTATAAAACACCCAATAAATAAGCAGTAAATAACAAATTGTGATGAACTAGCTATGGAATAATGTCATTTATATTTTTATCACATACATTAAATATAAAATAAATATATTAAATGATAAACCCTAGTTATAAACTTGCTCGGAATTCACACATTATTAAATAAACTATGAATATTAAAATAATATTCATCATATGATATATTTCCATGTATTCAATTATTACCTTGTGAATACTTTTAATAACTAAATTCATCCAAATTACTATATACTAAAATAATAATGAATTTATTTACTCATTTGTGATCGATTATTAATGGGACAACTCTCAGACCCCATGTTGGGGTCCACTATGTCCTATACTCTTATTCTTTAGAATATGGTAGACTCTTAACAACGCTATTGAATGTGATCCTCTAATACCTTCTCTTAATAAGAGTGATTACTATTCATAGACCAAACGTGGAGTCTAGAAACCCTCCAAGGCCCCTATAGAGATAAGAAATTTTCATAGCAATGAAAATCTTCCTAAGAACACACATCATGTAATATAATATCTTTGAATGATGATATCTAATAAAACAATATGCACACTTGTGCCATTATCCACTCTTAATTTAATTAATTTTTTATCTAACTATACAAATTTGATTTATTTAACCATGACCATTGATTTAATAAAGTTACTACCATACCGATTTACTTTTCTTGAGATATTACTTCCTCAAATTGGAAGTGACATATTCGATCATGATCATTCAACCAATGTCATACCACCAATGATGCACCTAAAAAAGTTACCTCACCATAAATTCAATGTCATTGTTTTTTATCTACATCAAATTACATGATAAAGTGGAATGCATTGATAACGAGCTCAAGTCAGGAGACTAATACACATGTTCATAAATACTAAAAACCATTGACACTTGAATCATTTGGTGTTCCTGTTGGAAAATATTTCCTCATGATCTCGTATAATTGAGATCACTGAGTGTGGACTTCATGAAAATAAGTCTCAATGATTATGAGCCTCCAAACCTAATACTCACACATCATTTGTATCCTATCAGCATGTTGTATTTGGACCATATGAGATATATTTATGATTTTTTTCATGGTATCTCCAGCTTTTCATTATAGACTGTGAACTACTATAACCTTTTTGTACAACATGTAATTTAAGGACAATTCCATAAATATAGTGGACACAGAAGTATAAACACTATTAGTGTAAGATAATAACATGTATATATCAAACTGTATACACATAATGGTAATAAAAGTACATACATAAGTTGGGTATAGGGAACCCAATTATAATAGCATTATTCTATAAATCAATATTATGAAATATGTTATGATGGGTATGTTTTTCAAATGTTAAGCTCGTGTTCTCATAACCTTATGCTCATTTTAGGCTTAATTGATCACTGTTATCTCCCTTGTTTACTCTTTTTGAGCATCAGAGATAAGACTTTCATATTTTATTTTCCCTTGGTTATGAATAAAGGTTTTTAGTAGGTTATTTCTAATATGGACTATGTGGGGAATATATTTTGGGTATATTATTAAGATCTTTCATGAAATAAGAATATTGTTTATTAAGACACTAAAGACACTTACCCTTTTTGGTTTTGGAATGGATCATAATGTCATGTAATGAATATTCCTTTAATAGAATGTAATATCTATGTATGAAAAGTATGAGTCGCTATAGATGGTATCAGTGGAGGTTTTAGTTATTCTTTAAATATCAGGATTAAAGAACTTTATTTAAAACCCTATGGATACGTCTAAGAATAGTATAATATCATATAAAAAATTGTAAAGAAGAGATTTTTCAGTTTTCCTAGTAATATATCTCTTCATGGTTAATATAATTTAGTGTGGTTTTTGAATAGATTCATATAGGGGTAATAAACCTAAAACAAGTTGGTTTAATATATATTGACCATCATTTTGCTGCATAGAGAATGTGCTCCTACTGTGCACCTAGTTTGACACTCTTAAGAGATATTCTTAGTTTAATTCACATTTTATTTATGAACCATTATGAAGGATTTGAATATGTGATTACCATAAAACCTAGGCTAAAGCTAATGAACCATATATTAAAAATATGGTGTAATGATTTAGACTTACTGTGAATGATTTTTTATGGTTATATAATTACTTATTATGATGTTTGATGATCACAAAATCCACATTTATTTTATTAATGGAATAAAGATAAAATATTATGTTGAGGTATTGATTGGCATGATAAAATGATGATGTAACTTATTTGAGACTGTTATTTTGAATTATTTTATATCATGAGAATTCACTATGAATGTAAATTTATTTCCTCTATGATTAGATATTGAATTAGTAGTGAAAATCCCTGATGGTATGATGATTGTATCTCAACTCAATTATTATTCTTATATTAATTTTTTTGGGAATATACTTCCTTCAAATATCATTATTCTACCTCTAGTTAAATTTTAGCTTATTTTGTACATGGTTTGGATTTATTTATATAAATCCAATGTCAATTAATAAGGAAGATAGTTCGCATTTGATATTCCCATCTAACCTATGATAATCTATCAGTGTGAGGATACATTTAACCATATAATGGAAATTATATCCATTTTATAGGTCTAGATTACTATTAAAATGGGTATTTATCTCCAATGGTAGGGGGAAACTCAACATTAAAGATATTTATATTGTACAAGAGTTTCTTGATGATTTTCCAGAAGTTTTTACTAGTCTTCCACCAGACCCTAAAGCAATTTTTTAAATAGAACTTTTGTGTGGTGTGACACGAATTTCAAAACTCCTTATAGAATGGTCTCGATTGAGTTTTAAGAATTGAAGAATAAAATCATGGTTAAACTTGACAAGGGATTCATTTTCCCAAGTGCATCACCATAGGGTACCCCTATTCTGTTCATTAAGAAGAAATATGGATTAATGTGACTATGTATTGACTATTAGGAACTTAATAAGATCAAAATAAATAATAAGTATCCTATAACCCATATTTAGTGTTTTTTAGTCAATTATGATGAGCTAAATATTTTTCCAAGGATGATATTTGATTTGGATACTATCATTTGAGGGTCAAAAGAGAAGATATACCCAAGAGAATATTATATATGAGGTATGGGCACTATGAATTTATAGTGATTACATTTAATATTAACAATTACCCATGTCTTCATGGATTTAATAAATAGAGTCTTTAGAAATTACCTTGATCATTTTTTGGGGTTTTTTTAAAGAATATATACTTATATATTACAAGATTCTGCAGGAGTATTGTATAGTAGAACATAAGGAAGTAGAAATGGTATGAAAATTTTATTAAGTGTTACTAGGTAATATTATCTCAAGCAAGGTTATATCTATGGATCCATCAAAGATGGTAGTTATGGAACGTTGGCCCAGAACAACCACTATGTCTGAGATCCTTAATTTTCTTGGTTTGGATAGATGTTATTGATGCTTTGTGGATAATATCTCATGAATATATAATCCACTCACCCAGAGAAATCATAATAGAGCTATATTCCTTTGGATAAATGAGTGCAAGGGAAATTTCATGGAACTAAAGAGATGGTTAGTCAGTGAACATCTTCCCTCACAACCCTATAGTATATAAGGGTTTATGATATTTAGTGATACATCAAGGAAGGGACTCATATACATTATAATGAAAAATGATATGGTGATATCATAATCCACATATCAATTGATGTTTTGGGAGAAGAATTACCCAACTCGTGAACTAGAGTAAGTTTTGGTATTTTTTGTAATAAAGATATGGTAACATTATATTTATAGTGAAAGGTGGGACATGTATACCAATAATAAATGGTTAAAATATATATTCACTCAAAAATAGTGAAATATACTCTACTCAATGTGTTATCAATTTACAAAACTGAATAAGTTGTAATATTCTTTGAGTCAAAAGGATTATGCTATTTTATTTATGATGAGGAAGAAAAAGGATCTCATATTTCTATATTTTCAATATATGGACCATAAAATCATAAAGGAATGGAATAAAACATATCTTGAACAAATTATTGTTCAAAAATATATCCAAATGAAGACTAAAAAACCCAAAATAAATATGTATAAATGAAAAATAAGGTGATAAAGTTCCCCAATTTTAACCATGATTGTGATGGAATTAAAAGGTTTAAGAAACATTTATTTGTCCCGTCCATACAATATTTTAATGAAGAACTATTGGATGAAGCTCATAGTTCATAATTCTCTATTCATCTTAAAATTTTTAAGATATATATATATATATATTAAAGAGCATTTTTTGGGGAAAATATATTGTTCAATATGTGTCTTAATTCTTGGTATGTAAGAAAGTAACGTTTGGGAGATATAAGTATAATGGGATGTAAAAACCATTACCCATACCAAAATGGAAATTGGAAAATATCCCCTTGGAATTTTTCATTAGACTCCCAAAAACATATAAAGGCTATAAAAATATTTGATTTGTAGTCGATCACCTTATAAAGTCAGCACACTTCATTCCTATTAGTGAAGATTTATTTCTTGATCAACATTCTATAATATATATTAAGAAAGTGGTAAGGTTTTTTAGAGTACCAAATTCTATTGTATCTAATCAATATCTGAGGTTTACCTTGATGATATGGAAAATCCTTCACTAAGATATGGATTTCAAATGTGGTAGGGATCAACACCTTACTATTGTATAACTTTCTTATAAAAATAGCTTTCACTCAAGAGTTCAGATGGATCCTGAGGAATACAACTATGTAAAGAATTGTTTATGTCCAATGTGTTGGGATAAATTTCGAGAAATAAAGCTATTGGTGCCTGAGTTAGCTAAGGAAATTTAAGTGAATGTAAGAGTCATTCAGCATTACATTAAGACCGCATAGAGTTAATATAAAATTTATACTGACAGTCATCGGTGAAATGATGTATTAAAAGTTAGTGATAATTTATTACTATAAATTTATCCATTGAAGAAGGTTGTGATATTTGGAAATAAGTGAAATATAATCCTTAGGTATATTTTTTCCTTCGAGATTCTTGATTGAGTGGGGATTGTATCTTATCGCTTGGAACTTCAACTGAACCGCTATCATGTTCCCAATGCTTTCTATGTATCTCTATTGAGTAGTAAAAACCTGATATAAAATATGTAATTAATTAAAATATTATATCACTAGAGAATCTTATTTCCATGGAAGAGAAACTAGAATAAATCATGGATTATAGAAATAAATTTATAGATAGCAAGACTACTCACCTGGTTAACGTACTCTAGAGGAGTCAAATACTTCAAGAAGCTACATGTGAACCTGAGGATATTATTAAATATAAATATCCAATTTTTTAAAGTCATAGTAATTGAATTTTTATGGGATAATTAATATTAATGGGGGTAGAATGTAACATCCTAATATTTTATTATATATTTCTCTTCAAATAAATTTAATTTATTTGATAGCTTGTGACGCACGTACACTATAGTTTAAATGTTCCATAATATAGTATATTGTTATGAAATAACCATCCAATTGGTGATATGAATCGGAATAACCAAAATATAATGTATATATAAATACTATTACATAAATCAAATATATTTATGATTAAGTACTCAATTATTAGTAAAGTCATTATATTTAAAAAAAATACATTTCCCTTAAAAAAATGGTTTTTATATTATTTTGTGAGAAAATAATATAATTAATTTCTACAAATTTTAAAAGATTTATTTGAAAAAATTAACCTCATTTTTTAAATTAGTGTTTTGAAATAATCCTTAGAGTTATTTTGTGATACATTTCTAAAAAGATTGATTTTTTGATGAATAGTGAAAAGTTTTGATTTTTATTGAAAACTGTCTTTTCATTTCAAGCATTTACAAATTTAAATTTTATTTTAAAATGGATTAAAGGTAAAATTAGTTAATTTATATAATTTATATTGAAATTATGGACATTTGAATAAATTTTATGAATTATTTCTATATTAAAAAATATACTTGAGAAAACTAATTTTCTAAAAAAACATTTTATCGCAATTTGTGGGTTTACTTTTAAATTAGATTCTACTGCTTTTATGAATTAAATTTGAGTAAAATTTATTCCATATTTTTAATAATCATAATGAATAATATTTAATAATTTCAGCTTAATATTTTTCATAATTAATATTAAAAAACAGTAAAAATCATTTACCACAGTTAGGTTTAAAATGGGTTTACTTGGGGTTAAATAAAGAAATAAGGATTTGTTTTACAATTAAAAATGTCCAAATCAAAGTTTATATACATATTTCAAGCTCATAGTACCACTCATTTTAATATCTTTCCATTTGGGAGATTTTTTCATTAGTGTGTCATTATTATATTTTAATCATTTAAGAAACACCAAGTGTGTACTCTCCCCCACTTATAAATGGACACCCATCATTTATATTCTTTAAACATATTTGAGCCATATAGCTTGATGAAATCCTACCCAATTAACTTATAAATATCATTATCCATGAATTATAGTTTCTTTTCTTCTTAAGAGACCATTCTAAGGATCCTTAAGAAGGAATCTAAAGGAGGCTTACCAAAGAAGAGGTAATCATCTTATCCACCTCTTTTAATTTATTTCTTCTTTTACATCATCTAAAATAGTGGTATTATTCATAAAATAATGAATTGTGTATCCTAAATATAATGAAATGTAATTATAATTATCTAACATCAATTATTAACCCTATTTTCAATCAAATGGGAAGTGAAATTATCACTCATGCATACATATGGACAACCACCTCCACATAGTGATATAATTCATTTTTCATCACTATCATTCATGGATGGTAATTATGACGCGTTCAATGTTTATATATGATGTTTATGAAATAGTTATTCCTATAAAATTATAATATCATATTTAAATTATTACCTTTCAATCCATTGAAAATGATAACATAGCTCGTGTGTACGTGTGGACTATCTCCTCCACGAAACGATGTGATTTGTTTTTCATTTACATTTTTACATAGATGGATATAAGGATAGATTTAATGTATATATATGTATATATTATTTATGATATAATTATTATTATGGAATTATAATATAATATTTATCTTTTTCTGCTTCTTTTCATTAGAAAATTAAAATAGCGTTGATGACTACGTATTACTTATCATCTCCCTAAATTATATCAATCATATTTATATAAATACCTTTTATGGATGATTATAAATATTTATATAATGAATATTTATTATATTATATCATGATTAATATTATGGATATTATGAAACCATTATCATTGTATATGGTCTGAAACATCAAAACCTAAACTTCAATAAAAACAAAAGAGTTAACACCCAGAGACGATGATTTTAATAAAAAATTATTATTAGATGGGTATTAAAATGTTATAAGTGAAACATATATGATACTATACATATGTAAATGATTTTTTACATATAATTATAATAAATTTATATTTATTATATAGTAGGTTATAGTTCTTTTGAAACAAGTCAAACATGAGGTAAATGTTTATCATCTTAAAATGTCATATTTGGGTCACATGTTATGTTATGCACCAATATTACTTTATGATCCATATATACAACCCATTTTACATGTTATATAAAGATTATACTAGTAAAAATGTTTTTTAAACTTTTATGTTATGTTATTATTTCATGGTTATTACGATTCATGAGTTATCAAAGCGGTAAGGTTTTTATGTTAAAATCACATTGTTTACCTAGATTATTTACAATTAACTTTATGATGGTGGAATTTAATGATATAACTCTCTATAATATCATTAATTTTATTAAACTCTTATTATTTCTAAATATTATATGTTTTTATTACATTTTACTCTCTTTATGTACTTATGATATTGGAGGAATATTTTTAGGGAAATGCGACTGTATTTCTCTCCTTGGTCGAAAATCATTCTTCTCCCATGTTTATGTTTTATAAAAAAAATAATTAAAGTTTTTAATATAATATTATGATTATTAAAAGTTATATTATCCATATTTGAATTTATATAAATAAATTAAATGGAATCTTCTTATCATCTCCCAAATAAAGTGCTTTTGAATTTTTGAAAAAATGAGAAAGGAATCATTGATTTAATGTACACAGAATAAACAAAATTTCCCACAATAATGACTAATAAATTATTTAAATATTAATTTACATGTTTCTATGGTTATTTTCAAATATATTTTTTTCCTTAATATTTTAAAATTATTGGGATTTTAAATAATAGATTTCAAAGTGAAATGGGTATTTTTGTAGACATATTCTAGTGATCATTTAACCTAATTTTTAATTTATGATAACATCATTTTAGTTTACTTATGATTTACTATGGATATGATCCAATCATACTATATTATTCTTTATTTTTATGTTTTATGGATATGATATTGATATTTTTATGAAACTCATTTATTTTCCTTGGGTTATGATTTTATAAAATAACGAAATGTTTATGAAACCCATTTTCTTACCACAGGCTATGATATAATAATATGTTGAATGTTTTATGATATTATGACACAAATATATTTCGCTATGTCGCTATAGGAAAATGGCCATTTAGCGGAGGTTTTTTCACGGCAGATTTAAAAACTGCCGATAAATGTGTTTTGGGCCGCCATTTCGCGGGGGGTTCTAAAACGCCGCGAAAAAACCACCGTGAAATGGCTTAAATTTTTTTATAATTTTTTTTATATATTTTTTTAAATTTTTTATTTAAATTTTTTTGAGGAATAAAGGTGGTTTTTTGAAAAACGGCCGTGAAATATCGGCGGTCTGGGTTAAACCACCGTGAAATGAAAGGAAAAAATAAAAAAACACAAGAAACCACGAAATCACTAAAACAACCGTAACATTTTATCTGAGCGTCCATTGGAGCACCACAACCAGTCAAATCGATGCTCATGAAGAGATATAGAGGCACCTATAATCAAAAGCATGGGACGATCTAAGCTGCGGAAGAAATGAGAATTATAAGAAAGATGAAAAAAGTTCTCCAACTTCAAACGGCCATAACGTTCGCTCTGGGTGCCCGTTTGGGCTCTACCAAATATCAAATCGAAACCAGTGAAATTAGCTACGCACTAATTAAACACAAGAAAGCTTTTTTCGTGTTTTTCGACCCCAAAAACCCCTCCAAAGGCCTCTGAATCCCTGTTTCCATCACCAGTGTCCCGTCGAACATGGCTTCAAACGGACATAACATTCGATCCTCATGTCAGTTCGGACTCCTCCACCTGCAAGATCATAGCTCGTTCCATGAGCTTCACTTTGACTGGTCGCGGCACCCACATGCACTCTTGGATCATATGTTATGGCCTTTTTAGTGGGTATCGTGTTTGTTATGTTTTCGATGCCTTGTTTCTAGCACCCGTTCCCCGTCAGCTTTTTTTTAAATGGTCATAACATCCGATCTGCCTGTCCATTCAGAATATTTCACCTATCAGGTCAAAGATCGTTTCAGGATCTTTGATTTGACAGGTCGTGGATCGGAAGCAGACTCTCGGATCATAAGTTATCTCCGTTAATGTGAGTCCAATGTTTTTGTCACTTCATGACCATTTTGACAGGGTTTAATGGTTGCTCCATTTATTACTGTTTATTTTGGTTTCCATAACTTTTTATCTTTATCAATGGTTTTTTTGTGGTTTATTATGATGATTATGTTGAATTTTTAAGGGGTTTTCTAGAGTTATCATGAGTTTTCATATGTTCTCATTCTTTCTAATGCCTCATTCTTCATATGCTTCTCCATCCGTTTTCATGCATTCTCATTTTTTCTAATGCCTCATTCTTCATATACTTTAATTTGTTTATTATCTATTATTTGTTACTGGTTATTTATTATTATTATTATTATTTATTATTTGTTTATTATTATTTATTATTATTTATTATTCATTATTTATTATTTATTATTTATTATTATTTATTATTTATTATTTATTACTATTATTATTTATTTATTATTATTTATTTATTATTATTTATTGATTATTATTTATTATTTATTATTTATTATTTATTATTTATTATTTATATTTATTTGTTATTTATTGGTATTTATTATTTCATATTTATTATCAATTATTAATTGTTAATTGTTAATTATTTATTTTTACTAACAATAAAATATTATTATTATTATTATTATTTGTTACTGGTTATTTATTATTTATTATTTATTTTTTATTATTTATTATTTATTATTTATATTTATTTATTATTTATTATTTATATTTATTTATTAATTGTATTTATTTGTTATTTATATTTATTTATTATTTATTAATTATTATTTATTATTTATTATTTATTATTTATTATTTATTATTTATTATTTATTATTTATTATTTATTATTTATTATTTATTATTTATTATTTATTATTTATTATTTATTATTTATTATTTATATTTATTTATTATTTATTATTTATTATTTATTATTTATTATTTATTATTTATTATTTGTTATTTGTTATTTATTAATTATTGTTTATTATTTATTATTTATTATTTATTAATAATAATATTTTATTTATTATGTGTGATTTATTATTTAATATTTATAAATAAATATTTTTTTATTTCGTATTTTTTATTTATTATTATTTATTATTATTTATTATTATTTATTATTATTTATTATTATTTATTATTATTTATTATTTATTATTTATTATTTATTATTTATTATTTATATTTATTTATTATTTATTATTTATTATTTATTATTTATTATATATTATTTATTATTTATTATTTATTATTTATTATTTATTATTTATTATTTATTATTTATTATTTATTATTTATTATTTATTATTTATTATTTATTATTTATTATTTATTATTTATTTTTTTATTTTTTATTTTTTATTTTTTATTATTTATTATTTATCATTTATTATTTATTATTTATTATTTATTATTTATTATTTATTAATTTTTTTTTATTTTTTTTTATTTTTTATTTATTATTTATTACTTATTATTTATTATTTATTAATAATAATATTTTATTTATTATGTGTTATATATTATTTAATATTTTTTTATTTCGTATTTATTATTTATTATTATTTATTATTATTTATTATTATTTATTATTATTTATTATTATTTATTATTTATTATTTATTATTTATTATTTATTATTTATTATTTATTATTTATTATTTATTATTTATTATTTATTATTTATTACTTATTGTTTATTGTTTGTTATTTATTGTTTATTATTTAGTATTTATTACTTATTATGTATTATTTAATATTTAATATTTATTATTTATTATTTATTATTTATATTTATTTATTATTTATTATTTATTATTTATTATTCATTATTTATTATTCATTATTTATTATTTATTATTTATTATTTATTATTTATTATTTCTAATTTATTATTTATTTATTATTTGTTATTTATTATTTATTTTTTATTATTTATTATTTATTTTTTATTTTTTATTTTTTATTTTTTATTATTTATTTTTTATTATTCATTATTTATTATTTATTATTTATTATTTATTATATATTATTATTGAGTTTATCTCTATTATTTATGTATTATTTGTTTTTTCAATTAATATATATAAGTATATTAAATTCTGTTTATTAACCACATGATGAGCTTGCTGGACTGGTATAGTCTTTGGAAAATATGCAAGAGGTTTGGGGTTCAAATCTCACCGAACGCAGTATTTCTTTATATTGCATGGGCATGTCCATCGGCATGTGCATGGGCATGTGCATGGGATGAGAATGCATGGATAAATAAAGTAAATAAAGTAATACGAAATAAATACAAAATAAATAAAATAAATACGAAATAAATAATATAAATAAAATAAATATAAAATAAATAAAATAAATACGAAATAAATAAAATTAGTATGAAATAAATAAATAAATAAACAATAAGATAAATAAAATAAATACATAAATAAATACAAAATAAATAAAATAAATAAATAAATACGAAATAAATAAATTAAATAAATTAAATACATTAAATAAAATAAATAAAATAAATAAAATAAATAAATAAATATGAAAAAAAAATAAATAAATAAAGAAACAAATAAAATTAGAAAAAAATGAAAAAAAAATGAAAAAAAATTAAAAAACCGCCGTGAAACGTTCTGCGACGGTTTTAAAAACCACCGCGAATAGTTTCCTGGTGCACAATTTCGCGGTGGTTTTTCAAAACAGCCGCCAATCTATTTTGCGGCTGTTTGAACCGCCGCGAAACATAAAACCAAACCGCCGCTAAATGCCTTTTTTTTTCGTAGTGTGTGATAGGTAGGAACATAATTATATATCCCACAAATCAATTTTGAAAAGATGTATTTTTGATGAGATTGTAAGGACTAGATTGGGGAGTGAAACTGATTCAGTACGGGACTCTACCCACTAGGATAGTCTGGGGAGGGAACCTTGACTAATGATATGATGGAATGTGAACTGAATATAATCCACTATGATTGTCTTAGGAGTAAACCTTGACTAAATATATGATATAATGGTGAGTGAACCCAAACTATTATGATAGTATTCACATTCATCCTTGACTAAGTAAATAATTTTCTATTCTTATGTGTATGATGAAATATTATGTCTTACGCCAATGTTATGATCTCATGGATCATGTTATTTGATTCCTTTATAACTAATGTCTTATGAACTTCCATCATTTATCCTAGGACTCAATATTATGATCTACGATGTGTAGGTTATGGTTTTTAAATTTTAAGCTCATGTTATCATACACTTACGCACATGTTTTTTAAGTGATAATTGATATCTCCATTTCTCACCCTTACAAATCATCGGAGCTCACCTTTTCTTATATTCCCTTTCCCCACGTTAAGTATAAAGGGTATAAGTATGGTATGTATAATAACATTACCATTTGGGAAGATATTTGTTAGATATAGTGAATATCCTTCATGAAATAATAAGAATGTGTATCTAGTATCCAAAGAAACTAAACCTTTTCAATACTAGTGAGGATTGTAATGTTATCGAATGAATATTCATCTAATTAGATATAATATTTATGTATGGAAATAATGGGTCATTATAAATTATGTTATACTAAAACCTTCTTTTTCATCATTATTGAGTATTATGACATTAATAATAGTAATATATGATTTTAATTTTTAATTAATGATATGAATATTGTTATATAAGTGTGTCACAAAAATGAATTTTCATTATAAAGTAACTCATTAAGGATTGCATTAGTAGAGATATCATAGTTTCTATAGGGACATCGTATGAACATTTATAAGGGAATTTCATGTATTTTGATGGTTTTCAAAAGATGATTCTCGACCCCATGAAATAATTTCTTTGGTTTTTTCTTAACAGATTTTCATTTAATGAAATTTACTTGTGTACTCTATTACAGTTTATTGTTGGTTTAGCATCTTTTCTCCTCATTTCTTCACTGTAAATCTTAATTTTCTTTATAAAATTTCAATAGGTATGATTTGGGTGACAAATTAATATATCTAATGTTTACAAAAAATATATAAAGATTTTATATTAGGATCCCTTTTTCATAGGTTTTATATTCTAAAGATACTAATATGTCAAGCGTTTCATTTATAATATCACATTGAAATTAAGATTTTCTATGTATAAATTTTTTTGGAAAAAATGTACATACTTACACTCTTATAAACCATTTATTTTAATCACCTATTTCTATTATTAGTTTTCACACATCTCAAAATCATTTCACCTCCCCTGGGTTCAAAATTATATCAGAAGGGGGATTAAAATTAGAGTGGACCTTATCACTTCTTTTTTGGTTTGGAAATTTTTTCCAAAAAGTCAATATTTTAATTTGATTTTACATATTTCAATATCTAAAATTTTATAATTTTATAAGAACAATTTATATCAACATTTTCCTTCTTTTATAAATATTTGAATGGAATCCTTTTAAACATTTTCTTCATAGTGAATTTTTTCCATCTTTCTTTTGAGTTTTTATTGAAAATATTACCTTTAATGGTTTCAGAATTTGTAAAAAATAAATTTTATTTCCATTGAAATTCATTTTAATAAAATTATTTATTTATAGATTATAAAATTAATAAAATTAATATTAAATCTAGGAATTATATTTCTTCTTATATTTGAAAAAAATATATAAATCACTTTTAATGTTTTTTTCATCACTTATAATATCCTTTAATATTTTTATACATTATTATGGATATAATCTAGTTATACCATCCATATTATTTTATCTAGATATCTTATGATCGTGTCTTGTAGAAATTTTCATGAAACCCATTTTATCTCTTGGTTCATTTATGTTTTGGTTGATTTTTATGAGAATGTTTACTTAGCAAGAATATATATTATTTTTCATTATGTAATGAGTGTTCTATGAATTAAATTCACCTCTAATTCATTAGGTAAATATTCATATATCATGATATGAAATGTAAGGGACTAGGGAGTGATATTAATCCACAATGCTTATGGGAAAGGGGAGTGAAACCATACCATTGTGTTCTAGGAATCACTCCACTAGGTGATGTTGGTCTTAATAGTGAGAGTTGACATTAGAAATAACATTCTATGCTTATCTGTTTTCCAAATATCGATGATATGATAAATTATTATGTTATGTTTCCATATATTATGATAAATTTCTCATGATTCCATATTTTTACACCCTGATTCATATGTCATATTAAAACCCCTATATCTCGATTCATGATTTATGATCCAAGTTTATATTAGGTAGGATTTTCATCAATTATATTCATATACATTTATTATGTTATCATTCCCACATTTATGTTATGATCTTCAATTGATATCTCTTATGTTCAACCTATAATGAGTACCTCAGATCATGATTAATAAGGTTTCCAATCCCTAGGCCTGGAAGAATACTGTCATATATAACATTTATAGAAGGATATTTTTTGTTATGATTATTAATTGGATATATTGAGTAATGTTATTAAAATAAGTTGGTTATGTGTATAATCATCAAATATAGTAATCCTATAGGTTATGGGTAGTAATTTTCTTTGATATTTATTAAATATTCATGTAAAATTATATAACCTATAGATATTTTATTTTTGGTTCATATCATGGGGTATGAGAGAGGGGTTTTGTTAATTATAAATATTTCATTTTGAACAATAATATTATAGAATATTAAATATGTAATGTTGAACAAAAAGTGTTTTTGGATGAATAAACTGTTCCATAAGTTGAAACTAATATGCTATTTATTGAAATGAAGGTATCATAATTAGACACATCTAAATATTTATTTTCACTTCCATATAATCATTTTCTATTGATTTTTTATTAATACACACACTAATTTTTTTTGTTTTAATCTATGGATAGAACTCAAACAAATGATGTTAATAAGGCCTACAATAGAGAATTCAATGATTTTTCCTATGAACAAAATCAATGGATATGAGCTAAAATGGAAAATATTATTACTTCGATCACTAATTATATCAAGCCATGAAAAATAATATGAATCATATCAAACTCCCAATGAAACCAAGAAATTAATAACTCTTCATTTTTCCCTTCATACGGTAATGACCACCATTTATTTTATTCATCTTCCAATTAACTAATTAAAACGAATTAGTGAGAAACAATATGAAATATATTTTTTACACTCAAGTGCTCATAGATTCAAAATTATGGCCTAATTCTTTATCATTTATATATTGAAGGTGATTCATTATTGAGTTTCATAAAGAACATTTGTTAATGTTAAGAAATAAACACCACAAAATCGTAGAGGGTTTAATAATGAATTTTTCAATAAATATTCACCCCAAAATCTTCACACTAAAATAGATAGATAAATCCTTAGTATGAAGAAAAATGGTGATGAATCGATCGGTACCTATGATGGAAACATCCTTTCGATTTCAAGGAATGCATGTGGTATTTTCATTGATCCCTAAAAAAATATAGATCATTTATAAAGTTGATTAAAATGAATTCTCTAAAAGGAACTGACACTAAAAGTTGTTGTAGCTATAAATAAATTATTTTATTTGTTATTTATGAGTAAATTGATACTAAATACCCCTTTAATTATAGTGATTTTGGTGATAAATAAGTGTAAAATGTATTTTCATGGAAACTCAAATAACAAAACATATGGAAGAAAGAAGATACAACCTCATGTATTCATAAAATTCAGAAAGATGTATAGAAAACGTTTTCTCAATATAATGTGGATATGTTTTACATGTAAAATAGAAGGACATCAATTACATGAAAGCTAAAGATATATGAAGAGGAAAACTAATGAAATGGATAAAATAGTGTTCACCCTAATACACCAACCACAATTCAATAGTTCATGTGCAAGAAGTATATAAATTACATAAAATAGCACACTAATAAAAGGATTAATGATGGAAATTTATTTATGCAACACCCAATGCCCATGAAGAAATGGAAAGACTATTCAATCATAATAATAAAAGAGGTTCATGAAAACGAATTAGTTAAAGGTAAACTCATCATCTACATAATAATATGAAATTTCTTGATTGATTTTGGTTCCTCCCACAATCTCATATCTAGGAAATTTTATACGATCATTAATTCACCACCTGAATGATTAGATGTTGAAATATCAATGAAATATTCTAGTGGTAAAATTATTCTGTCATATGTAAATAACTTATTTTATATATTTTTTTTGGTAAAATGGATTTTGAAAATCATATTACTCTTTGTTTGGTTAAATTAGATTTGGTTTTAGGTATGGATTGACTCCCTCTACAAGGAGATGATATTAACTTTTGGGATAATAAAAACACATTTCATATCCTAAATTGGTAAATTATCATAAATCAGTGGAACTATTACTATGAACACTTGATATAAGCCATATCACTTTTATAGGTCATGTTACATAATAATGGGAGCTATTTAGCTCAAATAATTTTGGATAAACACATTATTAAATATATAACAATTGTATTGTTATATATCCATGTATTTGCAAATGAATTTTCAAGTCTTCATATAGATCATGATGTTGAGTTTTCAACAAAACCCATACGTGGTGCTATGCCAATTTCAATACATCATTATATAGTGGCCCTTATTGAATTATTGATGTTTATGATGGAAATCAAAGATAATATGGATAACGGTTTTATACTTCTATGTGTTTCACTGTAGAGTGAAATAGTTATTATTTTGTGGGATAAAGATGGATCAATTAATATCATCCTTTATTATACTGAACATAATAATATCACAATCAAGAGAAAGTACCATCAACCCTATATTTTTTTACTTTTCAATAAACTATAGGGGGATCGATACATATCAAAGAAATAAATTTCGTCACAATTTCATTAATTATGTGTGAGAAGATGGGATATTCGAATTAAATACTTTAGTAGAAAACCTAGACCATATGAATTCAAAGGGAAGCCTTTTGAACTTAAAAATTTCACAATAATCTCTATAAATATAATAAATATAGTATTTAAAAATTAACTTAATTAATTAATTATAGATTTTTATTGATGATATTATCATGTATTTAAACTGTATGGATGAGTATGAAGATCATTTGAGTATTATACTGAAGACATTGAGATGGTAGAACTAATATAACAAATATAAAATATATGATTTATATGTATATAAAGAATATTTCATGGGTACTTTAATGATGAGTAATAGTACCCCACTGGGTCCTTCAAATTTTTAGATGATTTAATAATTTCTTATATTAACCACCATAATAGTGATACATGGTTTTTATGGATTATCAAGATATTACCAAAAAATTATCATACATTTCTAATGATTTTTGAATACACTGACCATGTTATTTTGGAAGGGATTCATGTACCTCTAGACAGATGTAGGTGAATATAATTTCAAAGAGGTTAACAGAAGGTTGGTCACTACAACAGTACCCACTCTACCTTGTAGAAGATAAGTATTTTTTAAATATAGTGACATATAAAAGATTGGATTGAGATGTTTCTTCATATAAAATGATGTAGTGGTAGGTTATGCATCATGTTAAATAATGGTTCAGGAAAAAAGTTACATGATGAATTATTTAGAGCTAGAATCATTATTATTTACATTAATTATATAGGGGACTTATATTTGTGATGAAAATGTGAAATATATATTGATTGGTAGAGAATAAAATATATATTCCCACTGAAATAGTTAGCCATGAACCAAACAAGACGGTTGGATTTGATTAAGGATTATGACTTATCAATATACTACAACCATGGGAAGGAAAACAAGGTGGATGAGAATTATAATTGGAAGGATAATTATACTTTATCCTTGGTGAGGATTGAAGGAGATAACATACACATGGATTTTAACATTATTATCTGATTATTTACATAGAAAGGGTAGGAATCCTATATTCACCAAGTTACTACTCAACCATCCATCCCTATGAATATGATTGAGTTTCAGGATGAGAGTATAGAGCTACATAAGAAGATATGGAATATTCAATAGTTTAATATTCACATTGATAGAATTATAATATTTAGAAAATGATAATGTGATTGCTCAATACCATAATTGAAGAATTAATTATTGAATGATGCACATAACTTATCATTATCTAGTTATCCTGAAATAAAATGGTAGTATAGGGATATCATAGAGAATTTCATTTAGAAAAAATTAATAGGGATATTATCAAGTATATATCATGATTTTAGGTATTCTAGATATTAATATAGAATTATTGAAGTCTACAGGGATAATATAACCATTCCATATACTAATACATAAATGGGAGAACAATGCCATTATTTTTTTTGTAGGTATTAATATTTTCAATAAGTTTCATACTACCATTTGGTTACTATTTATTTTCCAACAAAGTCAAAACATTTCATTGTTATTGAATAATATTTTTCACTCAATCAAAAATATATGATATTCAATATATAAATAGTAACACTACATGGAGAACAAATCTCAATTTTATCTAACCAATATCTATGGTATACCTTTTTATTCTATAGAATACATCAATAATCATTAGATACGGTGATAAACATTACTATTAAATATCATCCTTGGATTGATGATAAATCTGATAGGTCTTTTCAAACCCTATGTGATATGCTATGATCCTATTCAATGGATCTTAATGTAATTTGGAATTAGTATCTTCCTTTGAAAGAGTTCTCTCATAGATCAATTTTCAATCTAGCATTCAAATGATGCCATATAAATCTTCATATCGGATGAGATTTTGAAATAAAATTTGATGGTATAATCATAGTGAGTGATTATTTTTATGACCATACCTTGTCAATAGATGTTAGTAATTATTTAAAAAAATCACTGACACATTAAAACTACATAAATATTATAAAATAGATACACTTTCAATCAAAGTTGATATTCTAAAGTTAAATTTGAAGATAATATATTAATTTTAATGTCTCCATGGAAGAGGGTTGTGATATTTTTTATGAATGGAACATTGATATATGGATAGAATACCAATTTAAAACACTTAATCCCCTATGGATGATATCTTATCTCATTGCACATTCACCAAAGTGCATGATGTGTTTCATGTATCACTTTTGATGATGTACATTCTTAGACCATCACATCAACTAAACATAGAGATAATATAACTATAAAATTATCTCTCTTACATAGAACAACCAAATGAAATCATATATTAGAGATAAAATGTACTATAAAACCACCACAAACGAGGTTAATGTTCTCAGGGGTAATCAAATTATTGAGGAAGAAACATAAGAACTTGAATATGTTATAATAGAAAGCTACCCTTATTTTTTACATCAACATAAAAAAAATTTGATGGTGAAATTATTTTATGGGGGTAAAATGTAGCATCTCACTTTTTTAGTATATATTAACCTTTAAAAAATCATATGGGTTTGATGAATTCTGATTCATGTATCATCAAACATAAATTAATAAAGACTTATTTCATTAAATTGTTATATTGAGCTATCAAATGAAATAATATAAATGGTAAAAATTGATAAACCTGATTAGTAAAATTACAAATAGAAAGAAAGGACATGTAAATACAAATATTGGAAGGTTAATATTTTCATCATCAGAATCTATAATGAATATCACATCATCAATGAAAAATAGAGAAAGAATAAAACTTTTATTAAATGTGATAGTCATATTTATAGTGAAATTATAATATATGTGGAATGATTTTAGAGATGTATATAATGCTATATGAAGGAATGTATTTTTAAAATTTTATATATTATATTTGGTTATATGTTAATTATTCATATTTTCATTTGATATATGGTCGTTAAATATGTCAATATTGAATATAATTTTATCAAATAGTTACATTAAACTTGTTTAATTTTTAGTGAATATTAAAAAATATATAATTCATATATGATAATAAATTATAGAATTAAATTAAAAATTAATTAATTAAATTTCGATCATATAAAAATATGTATCTTTAATCATTACATATTATTAATTTTATAATCCTGGAATATTTTTTTATAAAATTATAATAAATATTAAAATATCAATTTTTTTATAAAACTAAATTTTTATAAGATAAATCTATAATTTTATGGAGATTTTATTAAAATAATTTTATGTTAAAAGTGTTCTTTTTCAATAAAATGATTTTTCTATGTGTTTTGTATTTTTTTCTCCAAAAATAAAAAATAAGACTTATTAAGGGATGATTCCAATAAAATGTAATTTTTTGATGTATAATAAAATATATTCTAAATAAATTAGTAATTAATTGGGATGAAATGAGATTAAAGACACTAATATTTCAAAAAATAATATTTATATAAAATATTTTTATTTTATATATTTCATATTCATTTAAATGTTAAATTTATAATATATATATAATTATAATTAATGGATTATAAATTTTGAATTGCCTTTTTAAAATTTGTTAAGAGGTTTAATTTCATTTTGGTTTAAAAATAAGTTTTTGAGGAAAAAATTGAATTTCATCTGAAAAGGTAAAATAGTGTAAAAGGGTTTAATTAAAGGGTAAAGGAAAAAATATATATCTATAATTATATTTAATTTTTTATTAAGGTATTTTTTATCTCCATCCATTATCTATCCATATTGGATCCACATCCTATGTAAAATGAAAACCTTAAACCTTTTTTAATGAGTATTTGTGGAAATACCACTCAAAAACATACCTATAAAATGATCCAACATCTACCCCTCCCAAAACAAACATTGAATTGTTTTACCTCCTAATAAGATAACTAAATATCAACTCTTAATTCCATAATACACATTTTTTATCCTTTGGTTAAAATAAGGATTCATAAATCCTTCTTTCTAAAGGAACACAATTTGAGAATGAAAGAATTCATCTAATGAAGTAACTATTTCATCATCATTATCAGTTATTGTCTCATATAATATATTTATAAATTCCATTATCCACTATATTTATGTTTATTAACACTATTATGCTCTAATTAAATTTATATTACCATTATATAATACTATATTACTACTCGTTCATTAGTGTATCATGTTCTTCTTTGGGTCAATTCAACCAACTATATGAACGATATTATACCAAAACAATAATTTTCATAATGGATGGTAATGAAAACAATTAAAATTAATAATAGTTTACAATAAGGAGTATTTTAGGTTATGAATATTTTTTTATATGTGATAAAAAACAATGTTCATTATAAGGTAACTTTTTAATATTGATAAATAAATAAAAACATGCTCTTCATAAATTCTATTCTCACAAACCATAACAATAATGTACATCATATGAACATGGTACTATATATATCATTTAAAAAATAATTCCACAACTTGAAATAATTTTTAAATGATGAACTTATTTCTATGTAATGAGTATTAACATCACCATGATGAATATTTTATGATATAATCAATATCATTAATATATGATGATGAATATAAATAATAACTGATAAATATACGTGTAATAAATGATCATAATTAAAGATTATAATATGTAATAGACATGAATAATTTCTTAAAATAAGTTATTATTAGGGTTATATATATTATATATGATTATAAATATACATCATGTATGTTAGGATTAATGGTATGGGTTTCTCCTCTCATTTTCCCTTAAGAAGATATACTCTATATTCACTACTTATTTTTCTTTTTTGTTGTGAAATATCACTATATGGAAGACTTTTTCTATACCATAAATTTTATAAAAATTTATTTTATACTACATCATAATATATCTCTTTCAAGTGATATTTATTCAACTGTTACCATAATCATAAGGGTTTTTTTAATATCACATTGAAATCATGATTTCCTAGGTCAAAATTTCTATTTGGGGATATTTTTAAAATTTATAACTAAACCCCAATTTATTTTATTTTCCTCTATTTATTTCTATAATTTACTTTTCTTTATAACATTTCACAACATTATGGTTCACAATTGGACTTAAATGATTCTTTTAAGTGGAGTCAAACTTATCTCTCTTTTTCATGAAACTTCCTCCTCCACGATTATTCATTTCGTTTGATTTAATGAATGTTATTATCCCTATATTGATGAATTATTATGGTCAATTTTTATTGAATTTTTTTTTCACAAATTGTTAATGGAGTTTTTATATTTTTTTAATATGGTCACAATCTTTCACCATTTTCATAAGATATTGTTTACAAATATTCATTTTCATTTTTTCATAAATCAATAGAGTGATTTTTATTTTCTATATTTATATTTTTTAAATACAATAATATATAAATTATTTCTATTTAATAAATAATTTGAAATATAATTGATATTTATTTTTAATTTTTTAATTTTTTTTCTAAAGTACATATAAATTATTTTATCAAAATGATTTATTGATTATTTTGATTCACTATGGATATGATGTGATGATTCAATCCACTAGACTTCTTATCATGAATTATGATTACATATTATGGAATTTTTCATGAAATACATTTCATTCTCTTAGGTAATATTTTTTATGGATTATTTATGAACGTGAACATGTTTACGTACCAAACATATATATGTTTATTTGATATGTGATGTGGAACCGAGAAATATATATCCCTCCAATGTATTATTAATAACTTGATATTCATTGATATGAAATTTAAGTGAATGGGGAGTGAAATGAATCCACTATATTTATGTGAATGGGTATTGAACCCAATCCCTTATTTTATAAGACTCTTTCCATAATGTGATGATGATCTTGGATGTTATACTTAAAAAACAATTGACTTCCTAGGATTATTATTAGGGCATATTTCTATGTTATGAAACCATCCTTTGTTATAATTCCATGGATTATAGAAATTTTATCATGATTTTATATTCTTATTCCTCCATTCAAATTTTATATTAAATGTATTAGTTCATGATTTATGATTTATTTTAGGTTTGAATTTTTTAGGTTTTATTCGTGTACCTTGATTATGTCCTCATGTCCACATTTTCATATTATTCTTACATTTGGTCATCAATTTATGTTTCTTATGATCACCCCTTACCTTGCATTAAATTTTACCCTTTTTATTGTTTCAATTCCATAATTAATTAAGTAGAATATATTTCTATGTGCTACATTAAAAACAATGTGAAAGAAGTTTGGGGTGGAATTCTCTGGTACAAGGACATCCCTCCAAGGTATAACTTATTAGTATAGAAAATAATAAATCATGTAATTCCCATAGACAAATAGGTCAAGAGCATGGGGATCAAGAGAATATCTAAGTGCCTCTATTATAGTAATCTAATCAAGGAATCAACCTCTCATCTGTTCTTTGAAGGTGATTGGGTAGCTATAGTATGATTCTTTTTTTGGTTAGTTCATTGGGATTTCATCTCATGAGCTTAGAAGAAGAGATTTTATCTAAATATTTTTTAATGGTGTGGGAAAACCCAATCAAGAAATTAAATTCAGGGTGATCCTCTTAGAATCTGGTAGTTGTTGCAATGGGGTGGTGAGGAACATGCCCCATCATAAAGGCTCTGTCAGCATGTTGTTGGATTTGGTAGTTTTAACAAGTAGTACAGTGGAAGACCTTTATTTTATTCTAAAATGGTGGGATATATCTTGTTCTTTGAGGAAGATCGTGGAAAATAGAGGTTCTACCTACCCATTCAGAGAATGATTCCCCATGGCCATTTGGTTTATTGGAATCATCCTCCCAATAGTCTATAGCTCAACATTGACAGAGCCATCAAACATGGTTTTATATTGGGTAAATACATTGGTCATGACCTAAGAAGTTCTTTTATCATCACTTTAAATTCTTTCTATGGTAAATGATACTCTCTCCTTACAAATTCATGTTCCATATTCAATGGTCTTGAGCTCTGTCACTCTAACAACATTGTGTATTAATCATTTTAAACCATTTCTTATGTTATCACCAACTCCCTCTAAGGGAAAGTTACCACTGATTGGTCTATATCTTACCAGATTCATAAATATAAGTCACTAATAAATAACAATACGGAACTACTTCACACATGGAAAGAATTGAATACATTTGTTGATTTTTTTTCTTTGAAGGATACTCTAGATAGAAACTTTGGATATTTTAATAGAATAGGTTCCCTTACCCATGGTTACATTGATCTTGAAAGAGGATATTTCATTGTGTCACATCACTTTAGATCCCCAGGAACATTGGATCCCTTTTCTCATTAATAAAAAATATTATTATTGATAATGGTGGTGAATGATCAAATCCATTTATGATTAAAAAAATTTTTGTAAATGAGTTGGTTATATATATTATCTCCCAAGAAACTATGTATGTATCTTAAAATTGCTGTTTATTATGATATGAAATGAATATTCATGTATAATGACATAATTTTTTAGTATTTTATTGTTCATTCATCTCACCCATAAAAATTCCTATATAAAAAATTCATTATAGAATAGTATTCATTGAGATTTAAGACATGATGAAGAAACAAAAGAGATAATTTTTAAGGTTTATATAGACTATAATTATTTACCCTACGGTACTCCAATCCTCCTGATTAATAAAAATAATGACTCAATTCATCTCTACATTAATCATCATGAGCATAATAAAATCATGCATGATAAAATAATCCTCTTCCATAGACTAAGGACATATCCAATCAATTACATATGGATCAGTACTTTTCAATGGTGGAATATCAATAGTTACATCATCAATTGAATGTGAAGAAATAAAATTTAATGGCTCCCTTTTGAAAAATATATAGAAAATATTAGTTCTCAGGGATTCCATTTAGACTCACTAATCCTCTAGAAATATTGATAAACATGACGAATAGTGACCTTATAGATTACCTATATAAATTTACAGTGGTCATTATAGACGATATTCCTATATATTGTAAGATAATAGAATAATAATTAGAGTATTTCAGAACCATATTGAATACTTTTTGAATGAAAATTTATTCAATGTACACAAAATATTACTTATTGATGATGTGGGACATATTATTGATGCATTATATAAAAATAAATGAGATATATATTAATCCTTGAATGAATAAACATATAAATCAATAACCTAATTTAAAAAATGCAATAATTATCTATAGTTTTCATGGATTACATATATACTATCTATAGTTTGTTAGAAGAATCTCAAAAATTGTAAAACATACAAATAAAACTTATTCATAAAGGTGAAATGTTTTCCAAGATAAATTAATGTGAGGAGTAATTAAAAGAGTTAATTATGAGGATTATCACTACTCAATTAATAACTTTTCCCATACATAAGTATTTTTTAAAAATATATAATGATGCATCAAAAAAGGGAATGGTTTTTGTAATCATGAGAAATTAAAAAATAACAGGCTATGCCTCACAACAGTAGAAGGGTCATGAGATTACTTAATGGATGATATCTAATTGGAATCAAGAATCATCAAATTAATGATTTATATTAATTTAATCTATGGTTTCATCTATGGAATATTTATAAATCAGAATATACTAATGTATATATTCACCCAGAAGGTGTTATAAGGAACTGGTGAAGATGGTTAGTTCTCCTCAAGGTCTAAAACTTATTAATCCATTACCTTAATTGAATGGAAAATAAAAATATATATGGACTACGAGAAAAGTATACTATAATAATATCAATGTTGAGGATTTTATTTATTGAGTATCCTAAGACATTCAATGGATTATCTTGGGAATCAAAATAGAAGGAATGATTTTCTACTCTACTCAAATTATTACTTGACCATTTATCATGTTGAATATTTAGTAACACCAAGGGAATGGAGTGGATATAAAAATGTAGTGGATGAAATAAGAATTGGGAAAACAATATTTTTAACATTTATAAATATATAGTTTTATAATTTTGGACGTGATTATATATTCTATTAAATTTTATGATGAATAATGAAAAAATAGATAATTCCAATGATTCAACAATCTCTATCCTCTATTTTAAGGAGAGATATGTTTATATATATATAATAACTTTTAATGGGATAACATGAATAATTAGATTACTTGGTATACATAAATTCTCTTGGTATTCAATAATTTTAATAATGAATGAAAAAATAAAAAAGGAATAAGGAAACCATTACCTATAGTAAAATTTAAATGGGAAAACACCACCATGGATTTTCTTATAATGAAATATCACTTAATCACTATTTAAAAAAATATTCTACAGTTACATCATAAAATCAAATACATCTGATAAGTGGTGGGAGTACATGGAGAAGAAAAAAAAATTGTTTAAGATCTTAGGTTTATAAAAAGGTTCTGGAAGAGCCTTAAGCATTCTTTCAACATAGAGACAAACTTCAATAAATATTATCATCATTAAAATAAATATAAATGGATAACTAAATTATTAAGAGGAATTCACATATCCTTCCCTATAGACTACATAAGAGGATATGATCAACATAATCCTTTATTCTTATTTTTCACAAAAATAACTTCCACTCGGGTATTCGGATGGATCTATACGAAACAATCTTTGGGAAAATGCATGGAACTTCAAAAACATGAGTTTCTATTATAGATAAAATAATATAGGAACCATGATTAGTTGTTGAAATGGTAGATGAGGTCAATTATATTCCAAAATACCTAAAAGGGTCACAATATAGATTGAAAAGATATAATGAGAATCATTGGAAAGAACTATAATTTGAGATTATAGGTAATATTTTTGTTTTATTTATCCATAGAATTGATTCATGAGTTTTTAATAGAAAAGTAAAAATATTTCTTATATATAATTCCCCCATTGAGATTCTACATTAGGGTGTAGTTGTATCCTATTGACATGTTCTTCTAAATAAAATTCTGATTTATGTATTATATTCTATGAATCCCTCTTGAAGAAGTATATATTGGATCTACCACATGTACTAAATCCTAATGTGTGGTATTTTGGGCCTAATCTCTCATATAAGTAGTTTTTGATTCGATATTTGTCTGATGATCATATTTTTTAACCGAAAAAACCATCAACTCTAATATTTAGGATAAGATATTTCATTACAAACCATATTTTCATGGATGGGTGGTCATTGAGGTTCCCAACCGATGAATCATTAGGTGGTGCATTGGTCGAGATTATGGGTATTATGGATCGTTACACCCTTTTGTGGAATTATGTTGTACTTTTGAACTCTCTTAAATATTTAATACATATTGGTTAATCATTCCCAAAACTCCTAGGATGGTACTAATTCCCTTTTTTTAATGATTTATTTCAAAATAAAATAGTTTAAATATCCATATGTAGTAGTGATTTTCAATTATTATACATTTCTAGTTAATGCTACTAAATTTTAGATTACCATAGATTGAATCACTATAGTTATGTTATCTAGATTTTACAGCCATCTAGGGAGGTAAAAGATGTTATGAATTTGGAATTGAACCTCAAAGGGGTTCCTTATGTATCCTATAAGAACCTTCATCAAAACCCTCATAATTTAAGTTCCACAATTCAAGGACGTGTGGAAAGGATTGATCTATTTTGATCAACATCATGTGGAATGGAAAATTAGGTGGGGAATTCCAAATGATGTTTGGTTTGTGACTTATCCATTAGTGACACGTCCTTGATATCCTCAAATGGAATATGGCCTCATGAGTCTAGGTTGGATTCAAAAAGAATATGGACCTATGAATAAAATATAGTTTCATCATGAATATATCCCAAAAAATGATATATGTTAGTGATTAGTATAGATATTCCACTAAAGGACGCATGATTTCATTTAGAATATAACCCAATGATGAGGTAATTATATTTTATATTTGGTTTGAACTTCCTAGAGGCATCCAATATATCCTAATGAAACATGAATAAAAGATCGTCTAGTTTGAGTGATATAGTTTAAGGTCATATTACTATACCATAACATATAGTTTAGAGTTATGTGGTAAAGATTACTATGCTATTGAATTTGTGAAAATAGAGGATTTAATCAGGATTATACATATGAGGTTACCTTATAATGATAGGTTGGGTCCAATGACTATTAGGAGGCCCATATTATATAAATAATAGGCATTACAATAAAATTATCAACATATATTTATAAGAACTTTTAAAATCATGGTTGGTTTGAGAGATAATTGATAATGAAGGATCAAGCATATTGAAAGAAACTGTATAATTGGATTTGAATGGGGATTGCACGTTGAGGCTACCATTTTTAAGTAATGTTATCTCATTGATGTTATTGTCAACAAGAACTATCTTGGGTATTATAACTTAAGGGTAAACTCATCATGTCATCTTCCTATCATTTGATATGTGGTGTGGGATAAAGACTCAGGAAATGTATGGTATCAAACAATAAATACTATAGGATTAATCCAGGAGGTGTTCCCTTTCTTTCATGACACATTGAATTGAGAGACAATCCATCATTAAGTTGTGTACATTCCCATAGTATTCCCCATTATTAGAGCTATAATTATCTGGGGAATTCATGATTGGAATACAAATATGGGATTACTATCTAGGTAGGATAAATAAGAGACAATAATTAACAATTCAATTCATTATTGAAGGGCCACACATTATTGTCCCTTCTTAAATCATATGCATTATATGGCCTCTGATAAGGATTTCTGTCAGCCATTTCAAGGTTCTTATTTTTGGAGGATAATTTCATGAAGGCATTTTGACTTAGCATGATGGGGAAGTTCAAAAGAATGAAGGTGTCCTCAAATGGATGAGACTTATTAAAAATAATGGAGTCTAAAATGTGGGTCTCATGAGGTTGAACTCAATACAAGGGCCTCATGAGGTTGGCCTTGTAAAGTGGGTCTCATCATGTTGACCTTCCAGACTAGGTAACACGAGGTTCACCTTATTGAATGGGTCTCATGAGGCTGACCTCAATGAGTGGGTATCGAGTGGTTGACCTAATATATTTTCTTCTATTCAGTAAACCTTACTTCTATTAGTCGGATTCACTTATGTATGGCCAACCTCACTTTTTTGATGTCTCCTTAACCTCACATGGTTATCCTGTTGGGTTTCCTCCATAGTGTTTCCCTCCAAACGGTTATCTTCTGTGGATGTCACCTATACAATGTTGAAATTTTTAGTGATGGCCTTTGTATACCCTACATGGGGTTATTTTATTTATCATAATAGGTTACTTTTTATTACCTATAGGTCATAATAGAAAATGATTTCCCATATTAGACATTTTTTGGATTTTTACAAATGGGATCTCTCATGTATCTCTATATGTGTAGTCTTCATAATAGATTTAGGTATTTATAGGTATCTCAGAGTCAGTTATTTACTAAAATAGAAGGATATGTGGGTGATTACATGTGACCATGTAGAGGGAGTATGTTGTGAGGTGAAGAGTCTTGGAGTACACAGTGGTGCTTCACTACAAGGTCACCATGTGGAGTGTAACAAAAATGATGCTTTGTGGCCTTGTGGTTACACCATTTGTAGTGTCATAAAATGATGATCTATTACTGCATTGTTTGAAAACATGATGCTAAATGCCAAACCATGATCTCATACCATGATATAAACCTTTTCATTCATCGTACAGTTGGATTAACCTCATAGTTCATCAGTTCTTTATTATGTTTCATCAAACATCATTCCTTCTTGATTTTATTCTCAATTACTGTATTATTTTTTTAATTCATAGGATTTAAAATGAAACAATTATAATTTCATCCAATTGGAATGATAAGGATCTTATTTGGAGGAAGTATAAATTTATGTGTAGTTTTCATATAGTCCACTTTTTGGTGGGCCCCTATAAATATGTTTTTATGGGGGCTTCATTCCTACATTCACTTTTTTTATTCACACCGTTTCATGATGACCCTTTAAAATGGGGAATTAAACATTCAAGACTCCATAATATCTATAAGGGATTCCTGATAAATCTTCTCTACATAGTAAACCTTGTGGTTCATGGGGTTAACCACATGGCCTACGAATTATTCCTCACAGGAGGGAGATTCCATGATAATTGTGTTATTAGATTTATAGACCACAAGTCTAGACTCATAGTTTGAGAGGTATATTATATGGATTACTGATTCTGTGTTGTATGAATTATATTATTTATTGGATATGTGGTCAGCATCATGACCCAAAATTTCTACCTTGAGGAGTACTTACTTTTTGGATTTTTTGGGAATTTATTAAAAAATGAAATTGACTCTTTACTTTCATTTTGACCACATAATTTTCCCCTTTTATAGATTAAAAATGAATCCAAAACAAATTTCCCAAACATTTAATTTGAGTAGAACCGATATAGATGATGATGTTGCTACCACACAACTTCAAATTATTCTCCTAGATAATACCTTTCTATAAGACATGATGGGAAGAAGCCCTGTGAACCTATCCAAAGTCATATAGGTTAGAAATATAAGTGTTTAGAATACTAGATGATGTGTACATTGTAGTTCCATGTCCTATAAACTTTCTAATCATCTAGATCATCCATGAAAAAAGTTTTTTGTGTGAACATTTCTATAAATGGATATTTTATTTGTCAAAAAGAATATGGATGATATACACTAGTGTACTAATCCTTGACATTGTAAGGAGAAATGAACACACTAGATGATGATATTAAAAAATATTAATCAATCTAAAATGTGGTTAATATCTGATCAGAAGATGGATTTAGTATCCAATTAGGAATTCCATTTTGGAGGCTCATTTGGCATTGACTAAGGATGGCACTTAAAGGTAGTTTGTAGGTATTTAAAAATCAAGAATGAAATTTTAGTTTTGGGGATATATGAGGCATACTAGATTTCATAGTATTTATTCCATAATTACATTCAAATAGTTTTGGGATTACTCAAACATTGGAGTCTGTACATGAACAATTTCTACATGTTACACATGGAGATTGGGAATAGCCTTTTGTACCTTAACATTAACCATAGAGATCTAAATTTAATAGGCAAATATGGAGATTTTAGCCCTCCTTCTACCATGTGGGATATCTTATAAAGGACTCCACTATTTTTAAGAAACATAATGATGATGGTGGATGAAATCTTGGATTGTGAACCCAATTATTGATTCCATATTCAGCACTTAGATGAGAAAGTTCATCAAGCTAACTAGGATAGAGTCAGAGGAAAAAAGACCATGCACCCACCCATACAAAGACTCAAATAGTGATTCAAGTACATAATGTCCAATATTGGAGGAAGGGAATTATACCACATATGGTGGGGATGTTATCCTAATATTTTACTGAATCATCCATATGGTATAATTTCTTATGATAATATTCAGTGGATACCTTCTCCAAAATGAAGTATTTAAAGCTAGAGTCACAGTGGGGACCTTCATATTGGTATCCTAGTTGGCCACATGGTGGTGGGTTAACCTAGTGGGGTTAATATTAACCATGTTTCACCACCTTCCTAAAAATTTACATTGGGGGGACATTTTTGGATAAAAATTCGTTTACAAGTTCATTGGGGTTGGATTGTAGGGTATGCATGAGGCTATCAATTCCTTTCCAACTAGGTGATCCAAAATGCATGATTCTAACCCTATGTTTTCTATTTGTGTGGGTTCAGGACCTATGATCTAATGGAATGAGATATAAAATCCATGTTGAACTATTATGATAGGTTTTCCTTTATTCCATACGCTACACCATTCAATGATATTATAGAAAACACAACCAACTCTAATAAATAAATATCATACTTGATATCTCTATAATATGTTTTAATGGATACAAGGATTGGTGAGGAGGTTATATTTGAATGATATGTTGCTCATAGATTTATTAATAAATTTTATTTTATACATATGTGATTCCCTAATTTTCTTATAAACCATGTGAGAATAAATAAATATTATGGCTACTTTCCAATTGTGGATAATGGTCTCCTGGGAGGGGACTAGTGTTCAATTCTTCCTCCCACCTAACATTTTTGACATTGGGATTGTGGCCGATTATGATCAATCTTGGATATGATTATACATTAATTAGAATATATCTAGGATCATGCCTTAACTAAATGGACTACCAATGGATTAGACAGATGAAGAAGGAGAATGGTTGATAATAGAAGATGATCCAGATGTAGAGTGTCATGTACCTGAAAATTAAATTTATATTATTCAAACTATTTTAAGGAAAATGTGAGAATCCATGGTTCAACCACAACCTCCAAAGAACACATTTCACATGCCATAATTCAAATTACCAAAAATTCAACCAGAACCAGCATCACCATGCCAAAACCCTCATCACACCGCCTGTTACAGAATTTAAAAGAGATACCATATTATAGAAACTCCCAAATATCTCATGATATACCAGGAGTGCTGCACATATCCTATTCCACATCGTCACCATCATCACACTACATCATCATCATCTCGACACTCTAATACACTATGGAGAACCACAAAAATGCAAAAAACCAGTCGTCATCCCCATCGTCCCTTCACCGATGTGAAAAAAGTGATGTGCTTTCACGGCCTACAAACCGTGAGTTGGGCGTCGCCGGAACCGCGTCGCTTCACCCTTTTCATCACCATCGATGTTGACTTCATCATTACACTTGAAAAAAAATTAACTGAACCATATATAAAAAGTAACAATTTCATCGAACGAGCATAGAACATGCATTTTCAAAATACCACAAAACCTCATCACCCAAAACATTGAATCACAAACACCATGCACATCTGTCAAACTAGAATCCATCTTCGCAAGATAAAATCGACTCTGGTCATGCTTGGAAACCCGAAGGCAGCCACACCATAGATCCCAAAACCCCAAAGATACCTCTGTACCAGATCCTACTGGGAGAGGTGATTTACGCTCAAATTTACCTAAGAGATGAAGGTAGAACGGTCCTTGTATTGAAGCTTGGGTTGTCAAATCCACAGAGACCTGAGAAGTAACCTATAGACACGCACACTATAGGGACTTATTTTGGATATGAAGTGGCCAACTTGGGTTTATTTTAGATGGGTTTAAAGGATCACTAATAGATTTAATTGAATTCAATTTAAAATAATGATTTGATCCTAGGTTATCACTCAGGGTGGATTGGATGAAATTCTTTTCCAACTATTTAAATTTCTAATATTTGAGATGGGTTCATTTAAGAAGATCAAACAACATCCTCACTTACTAGTTTAATACCTACACACATTAATACTAATCACCTGTACACTTGAAGGATCGATTTTTTGAACAATTCAAGGTAATGTTTCATATTATCACTTCAAGTGTGTGGCCTTAAATTCAATAAGGATGATGGAGTTTAAAAATCATCAAATAAAAATCTCAATTAAAATAAGTGATTAGACATTAATGGGGTGATAAATAACATACAATACAACCCCTTGCTACTCCCTTGGATCAACCCATAATTGGGATATCCCTCCATTGATTCTATAGTTTCAATGGAAGCGGAAAGTAGACTCATGAAGTAGGAAATGGAGAAGTAAATAAAACAATAAAAATAAAATGATCACTCCACCGTTGTGTGAATAATTTCACAAGATTTGGTGTAAATAAATACAGACCTTGAGGTTCTGGTATCAATTTGAGATGGAGAAAAACAGAATAAGAGGATAAGAAGAAATTTTATTAAGAAACTAATGTGAATTGAACAACTTACATGTGAAAGACAAACATGAGACTACAAAATAGCAGCATAACATTACAATTGAACAAAGCCCAAAAGATGAAAAACCTCCTCCACCACCACTGCCTTATATAGGCATTTTGGAAGCCTTGGGATGATAATCCAATAGTACAAATCATCCCACATGATTATGGAAGGCCTAGGGTGGTGGAAAGCTTGTGGAACTTGGACTTTTCCACACATGACCTAAGGTGGCAGCCAGATTTGATCCACCAAACAGACGCGCTTAGAAGCCCTTCTAGATGGACAAATCAGAGTGGGACATATAAGAAGATAAATGGAGCCTTGGATGTCTAATAACCGCATGTACAATTTTGGGCTCATTTTTAGTTGTATATTTGGAGTTATGATTAGATTAGTGGGCTGTTTTTCTGGGCCGCAGAATCTGGCCCAGAATATTATCTCTAACTTGGACCGCCTAAATGACCACAATGGAAGCCGAATTAGCCCTTTCTCATAAATAATGATTCGTTCCCCTATATGTATTATAGAATCCCACGAAATTTGGGATTCATTGGGCTTTTATGTTTGGTCCCACATTCACATCAGTGGGCTGGTGCCCAATCTAACTTCTCCAGAACTGTTTCCTTTCATCACAAAATATCTCCATCTTATTCCATGAATTCTCCATTAATCCATGAATAAAAAATGATCATATTTAAGTGTACATAAATTTCAAAAATTATCAAATTAAAATATGTATAATTATATTCCATAAAATCATATTAATCATTGGTTACTTTAAATGATGTTCAAAAATGTACCACATAATAATGCATTTTAAGAAAGAATTACAATCATAATTTGAAATGATTTTCAAAGTGTAAAATGCACTAAAATGGTGTTTATGAATAATAAAGAAAATGAATATTATATATATTAACAATGAATATTATCCTCATTCAGTGGATAATCACACCCCCCCAACTTGAGTTTTTCTAGTCCCGAGCAAAATATATCTCAACAATATGAAATTTGAATTCTCTTTTCCAAAAACATTTTAATACACAATGATCACCAAAAAACCTTATACCAAACAATCATGAAACCCATAAAAATAATTTAATAAAAGATAGTTTCATAAGAAGATCCCAATCCCAAGCCCATTACTACGTTGAAATTCATTTCCATATTTCATCCAATATCAATTAAGTAGAGGATGTGTTGTGCATCACAACAGACATGGGGGTTCATCTTTATTAAATGGGGAAATTACAGAAGCACTAGGTGGAATCACATTTCAATATTAGGTTTTTTATTCAAAAAAAATTTATTCTATTATTTTTTTTTCAATTTTTTCATTGTAATTGAACTTGGCACTCAAAAGAGTCAACCCTTGTAGCGAGACTTTTCCGAATACTCCCAGGATCAAAGACCTTAGGGAACCAAGTGAAGCCCACATACTCGAGCATCATCTCGAGTTAAATCTGTCAAAAAAATTCAAATTACCAAAAATAGAGATAAAATTACTAACTCTAGGCCAGACAACTATGGATTCACGATCCCCAAGTGCTGAAATCCACACATTAGGTCCTTTCATTGCTCTACGCACAAATTTATTATTATTATTATTATTATTATTATTTGAATAATCAAATTAAACTAAAATGATCACCAAAACTATGCTATTTATTTGGGGACCCCCTAAACTCAAACTAATACCCCACTATCCAAAGGACGTGCATTGTGATCTTTTTGTTTATTTGGATGAAAATATAAAAGATGAAATATCACATTGGACAGCCACACTTTCCAAAATCTATGCTCATGAAATTATACAAGGATTAAAATCAGAATCATGGCATGCTAAATTATTTGATATTTAGTTTCAAATTGTGCAATGTGTATTACCATGTTCAATGTTAATGAAATTTTTCCTTCCATTTACAGTTTTTTTTCAAACCATTCATTTTTTTGACACAAAAGCATTTTTTATTTTATCTCCCCCAACATAAAATAACATTGTCCCCGGTGTTTAAAGATAAGAAAATTTAATAGGGGGTAGAGGTTGAGAATGAATGTTCAAAAAGTAAATTGAAAATGAGGATCATGGAATGAAGTCACCTGGTGGTCGAAGTTGAAATTCTTGCTAATCCCTTTTAATCCTTTGATATCCATGTCATTTGCAGAGTTACCTAGTAGAAAAAGGAAAAACAAAACAAAAAAAACCAAACCAAAACAATATATATATATATAGAGTAAAATATAAGTATATATATAAAAATTATAGAATAAATAAGCACAAAAAGTCGTAGGTCAGTGGTAAGCGCACACCCCTGTCTCCCTTCGGTCCCAAGTTCGAATCCCCACGACTTCTCCGGTTGTGACGGGGTTTGACCCACAACCTAGGACGTGTCCCTTATTATTATTATTATTATTATATTTTTATTTATTTCTTTTGTATTTTTTTTAACCAACAAAAACGTTAAAATAAAATAAACTGATAATACATTGTCTTATTTTTAAATTTCTGGGTAAGGAATTACTCAAGGATCACACCACGTGACATGGATGAATATGGGGCTCCCCTTTCATACCCATCAATACTCATAATAGAAGAACATGTCAACAGTATATTTTTTTTAAATATAAAAATGACTAATTAATCCTATTTAAAATATAAAATTTATTAAAACAAAAAAATGATAGGAAACTTGAAAACCATTGGTTTCCTCCCATGTAGTGCTTTTTTTAATGTCGCTAACCCGAAATGGATCCTAAATCTATCAATTTTTTTCTGGTTCGTAGGTTGGCTCAGTTAACTCAACCTCTATTTCCTGTTTATTGAATAATTCAATGAATGGTTTAAAACTTTTACCATTGACCTTGAAAATGTAACCACATGTGGGATCATGAATCTCTACTGCCCCATGGGGGTATACATGATGCACTATGAAAGGACCTGACCATCTAGACCTTAACTTCCCCTGGTGTAAATGAAGTTTTAAACTATACAAGAGCACAAGTTTTCCCAGTTCAAAATTTTTGACCTTAATATTCCTAGATTGGTAGGCTTGAAATCTAGCTTTATTGATCCTTTAATTTTCATAATCCACCATCCTAAGTTCCTCTAGTTCATTTAGATATAATTTCCTTTTTGTTCCAGCCAATGAGAGGTCATAATCCATTTTTTTAATTGCCTAAAAGGCCTTATGCTCAATTTCAATAGGTAAATGGAATGCTTTTCCATAAACCAACCTATATGGTGACATTCCTAGGACGGTTTTGAATGTTGTATGATCTGCCCAAATAGCATCCAAGATTTTCTCAGACCAATCTTTCCTAAAAGGATTGACATTTTTCTCGAGAATTTGTTTGATTTCACTATTGGCTAACTCAGCTTGACCATTGGTATGTGGGTGGTAAGTAGTGGATACTTTGTGAGAAATTCCATATTTTTCCATGAGTGATGAGAATGGAAGATTTCCAAAATGAGATCCACGATCAGTAATGATAGCCCTAGGAATTCCAAATCTAGAGAAGATGTTTTCCATGAGAAATATAATCATATTTTGATGATCATTGGATTTTGTAGGAATGGCCTCAACCCATTTAGAGAAATAATCGATAGATAAGAGAATGTAAAGATATACCCTAGTGTTTTGGAAGGGACACATGAAATCAATTCCCCAACAGTCAAAGATTTCAACCACTAATATGAGAGTGAGTGGTGTTTGATTATTTTTTGTGATAGACCCTACATGTTGACACCTAGGACAACTTTGAAAAAATGTGTAGGAGTCCCTTGAGAGGGTGGTCCAGAAGAGACCACATTAAAGAATCTTAGTATATGTTTTCTTAGAGGAAAAGTGACATCCACATGCATCACCCTGACAGAATTTAAGGATGGACTCTTGTTCAGATTCTGGGACACACATCCTAATGACTTGGTCAGGGAAGAACTTATAGAGGTATGGATCATCAAACACATAGTGTCTATCATCTGAAAGGAATTTCCTTCGATCTTGAGTACCTAATAATTTTGTAATGACTCCTGTAACTAAGAAATTGGCTATTTCGGCATACCAAGGGTAGTCACTCATAGAGTATAGGTGTTCATCAGGGAATTAATCATATACAGAAAGGAGATTTGAGTAGTCTTTTAATTCAATCCTAGATATGTGATCAGATAAAAAAAATTGAACGCCCTTTTTATCCTTGATTGTGAGGTCGAATTCTTGTAGGATAAGGACCCACATAATCAGTCTAGCCATATCATCTTGTTTTTGGAATAGGTATTTTAGTGCAGAATGGATAGTAAACACAATGATGGGGGATCCTAAGAGGTAGGACCTAAACTTCTCTATAGAAAACACAATAGAAATTAACTCCTTTTCAGTGGTGGTGTAGTTGATTTGGGAATCATTTTAGGATTTTCTTGCATAAGAAATGACATAAGGAGTTTTATCACAATATTGTCCTAACACAGCTCCTACAGCAAAGTCACTGGCATCACACATAATTTCGAAAGGAAGGTTCCAATTTGGATATTTCATAATGGGAGGAGAGGTGAGAGAGGATTTGAGGGTTGAGAATGTTCCCTCACATCTTTCTATCCAAACAAATGGAGTATTCTTTACTAGGAGAGCACAAAGAGGAATGGAGATTGAACTAAATTCCTTGATTAATATTCTATAGAAACCAGCAATTCCTAATAAAGACCTCACTTCCTTGATAGTTGTGGGTGATGGAAGGCGATGAATGATGTCAACCTTGGATTTATCAACTTCAATCCTCCTACCTGAGACCAGATGGCCTAGAACTAGTCCCTCTTTAACCATAAAATGACATTTTTCCCAGTTTAGGACCAGATTGTGTTTCTTCACATCTTGACAAGACTCTCTCCACATTCTACAGACATCCCTCAAATGTGTCCCCAAACACAGATAGGTCATCCATGAAGACCTCTATAAAATCCTCTTCCATGTGTGAGAATATTCCCATCATGCACCACTGGAAGGTTCCATGAGCATTGCATAAACCAAAGGGAAAGCGTTTGAAGGCAAAGGTGCCGAATGGATATGTGAATGTAGTCTTCCCTTGATCCTCTAGGGAGACCTCAATTTGATTATACCCTGAGTACCCATCTAAGAAATAGTATAAGGCATGACATGCAACTCTCTCAAGGACATGATCAATGAATGGTAAGGGGAAATGGTCCTTCTTGGTGAATGGGTTTAGCTTCCTATAGTCAATGCAGACCCTCCATCCACTACTCACCCTTTTTAGAAGAATCTCTCTATCCTAATTGGTAATCACTGCGATTCCGGCCTTTTTTGGAACCACTTGGATTGGGCTCAACCATTCACTCTCAGCTATATGATATATGATACTAGATTTTAACAATTTCAGAAGTTCCTTCCATATTACCTCCATGAGATTAGGATTGAGTCACCATTGAGGTAGACGACATGGCTTTGAATCAGATTCCAAAACAATCTTATGAGTCCCAATAAGTGGGCTAATCCCGGGAATATCAGACATGGTCCAACCAATGGATTTCTTAAGTTTCCTAAGGACATCTAGAAGCATCCTCTAATTATTGGCTTCAAGATAAGATGAAATGACAATAGGATGTTTTTGATTGTCCCCTAGGAAATCATACTTGAGTGTAGTGGGAAGTTCCTTCAATTCAAGCTCATGTCAGTTCAGAATTTCAGCAGAAGATTTGGACATTGGATCAAGATCAATTTTATTTCCTAAAGTTTTATATAGGATTGATTTCCCACATGTAGAAGTTTCAGCTACAAGATTGGATTGATCAGATTTAGGGAAGGAAGTTGGATTAGTCTCCATGAAAGTGGTTTCTTGAAAGGTTTCACTGATTGTTGGACCTAAGAATTCATCATAAGAGCAATTTGAAAATGATTCAATCCAAGGAGATAAACATCCTTCATATGGAAAAATTAAATCAATATTATCCTGACTTAAACATTCATCAGATATTCCTTGATATTATATGGATTCATTATCAATGCTTATTATCATGTTTACTTCATGAATGTCCTCGTCATCCCCTATTTGTGAGCTTGCATTATAGATGTTCAAGTATAGACTCATGTTTCTAATGGTGATGGTCATGTTCCCATTTCAGACTCGGATAACAGAGTTGATTGTTGTAAGGAAGGGATGAACAAGGATAATTGGGGTTTGTTCCTTAGTTCCTAGTTTTGGATGGTTGTCAAGGACAATGAAGTCAGCAGGGTAGATGAAGTTTTCAACCTTTACCAGAATGTCCTTTAAAATCCCCATTGGAACCCTAATGCTATGATCAGGAAGTTGAACTGTGACAGATGTGGGTTGGAGTTCTTCTAGGCCTAACTGGTAGTACACATCATAGGGAATGAGATTGACACTATCACCTATGTCACACAAGGCCTTGACAACTTTTCTCTCTCCTAGTTCAACATCGACGTAAGGGAAACTCAGGTCTTTCAACTTAGGAGGAATGTTCCCTTGAATGGTGGTACTCACATTAGCATCCAAAAGGACTTGGTTTTTATGTGAAAATTTTCTTTTAAATGTGAACAAGTCCTTAAGGTACTTTGAGTAGGCAGGTGTGGTTTGTATGGAATCAAGAAGGGAAATGTTCAACTTTACTTGTGAGAATATTTCCCTCAATGTTTCACTCAATTCAAGCTTAGTTTTCACCCTCATGCGTTGAAGAAATGGTGCAGGTTGTGGAGTTGTTTGTTGAAGAGTTGTTTCATTCACATTGTTATCAGTTTCCTCAGTTTGATCTTGTGGTTCATTTGAATTTTCAACATTTTTGAATCTTCAGGTGGGTTCTGAATTAGTTTTTTAGGTTTCTCAATTGATTTCCCACTTCTTAAAATAGTCAAAGCCTTTATTTTTTTATGAGTTGTTTGAGTGTAACATGACTCTACCCTTTAATTTGAGGATGGTAATGCCTGATTTGGCATGGGTACATTTCCAATTTTTATGGTTTGAAGTTCTTATTTAAGGGAATGGACTTCTGAGTTAATCCTTTCCATTTGTTTCCACAGTTGTTCTAGTAGGGTTTATGGAATAGTTTTTTTGGGTGCTTGAGAATATTGGTTTATCCTAGTGGGATATTTTTAAGGTGGGATGGTTTGTTGAAAATGGAATGGTGGCTATTGGTATTGGATAGGTTGGGTTGGGAACTGGTTATAGGTTTGGTAGTTCGGATGGGGGTAAGGATTTTTTCCTTGTGGTTGGCTAGGTTGTTGGTTATCTTCCTAGCGGAAGCCTGGGTGGTCACTCTACCATGGGTTGAAGTTGTTTTGGTATTGAGTCTTTTGAATGTTCAAGGAATTTACTTCCACTTGGGGTCCTCCTAAAACAACATCCTTGATAGATGGAATGGTTGGGCAGTTTTCTGTCTTATGGTCATGTTTGTCACAAATTGTGCAAACATGGTCAACAGTTTGGATTTCATGGACTTTCCTAAGGTCTATCTCTTTAACCTTCCTAGAGAGTGCTGCGAGTTTATCCCTAATGCTTTCCTATTATATAAGTGTATTAATTTTAGTAGTTCTTTGTGGCTTTTCAGAATAAGGTGAATTTCCCCATGTTTGGTTTTGTTCAGAACAGCTTTCTAGATACTCATAAGCATCATTTGGGGCTTTGTTTTTAAAGGTTCCATTACACATCATGTCAATGAATTGTTTGTTCCCCGGACCCAAACCTTCATATAAAATTCTCAATTGTCCAGGAATATAAAAACCATGGTGTGGAACCATGTTAAGAGTTTATTTTAACATCTCCCATGTTTCATAGAATGAATCTACCTCTTTTTCAAAACAAGTTTTGCATACTCTTTTTAAGTGCAATTGTTTTTTGGTGGGAAAAGTATTTTTTGTAGAATTATCTTTTTTGTTGGTCCCAAGAGTTTATGGATGATGGTCTCAAATTGTTTAGCAAATTTTAAGCTTGATCCTTTAATGAAAAAAGGAAATGGAACCATCTTAGCTGATTCTAGTTGATGTGGGGGACACATGGTTTCTACAATTTCATTGAACTCCTTAATGTGAAGGTAGGGCATCTCGGACTCCATTCCATTGAATGTGGGAAGATGTTTTAGGACATGGGTTTTAAAGATGTAATTGGAATCTCATAGGGAGTTGTTTCTAATGCATGAGGGGGCATTGGTCCAGGAAGGTGTGAGGTAATCATTCATGGTTTGATCAATTGCATTCCTCATGTTTGGGGATACCTCATTTGGGTTTCCATTTTGGTTTCCACCCGGTTTTATGAGTTGGTTTATTGGAAGAACTTCCATTGAAATTGGCTCAATTTTTTACTCTAGATTATTAGGAAGATTAGGATCTAATGGACATAGTTCCCTTGGTGTACTTGAATCCCCATCCTCAGGACTATCCACCCTAACTTGACGGTTTGATTGATCGCGGGTGTAGGCGGACATGCGCCAAAAGAAAAAAAACGAGAAAGGGACAAGATAAAAGAATTTGGATGAGAAAAGAAGAAATGGGGAGAATATAATGGGTGTTTAGATGAATTAAATGGGTCCCCGACAACGGCACCAAATTTTATTCATGCTCAAATATACCCAAGAGATGAAGGTAGAACGGTCCTTGTAGTCTAGTTTGGGTTGTCGAATCCACAAAGACCTAAGAAGTAACCTATAGACACGCACATTCTAAGGACTACTTTTGGAGATGAAGTGGCCATATTGGGTTGATTTTAGACGGGTTTAATGGATCACTAACAGATTTAAGTGATTCTATTTAAAATAATGAGTTGATCCTAGGTTATCGATCGGGGTGGGTTGGATGAAATTCTTTTTCAACTATTTCAATTTCTAATATTTGAGATGGGTTCATTTAAGAAGATCAAACAACATCCTCAATTTCTAATATTTGATGCGATGATAAATAACATCCAATCCGGCCCCTGATACTCCCTTGGATCAACCCATAAGTGGGTTATCCCTCCATTGATTCTATGGTTTCAATGGAAGAGGAAAGTAGACTCATGAGGGAGGAAATGGAGAAGTAAAGAAAACAATAAAAATAAAATGATCACTCCACCATTGTCTGAATAATTTCACAAGATTTGGTGTGAATAAATCCACACCTTGAGGCAACAATAGAAAATTGAGATGGAGAACCACAGAATAATAGGAGAATAAGAAATTTTATTAGGAAACTGAAGTGAAGTGAACAACTTACATGTGAAAGACAAACTTGAGGCAACAAAATCGTAGCATAACATTACAATTGAACAAAGCACCAAAGATGATAAAACTACTCCACCACCACTTCCTTAAATATGAATTCTAGAAGCCTTGGGTCGATCCTCCAACATTTCAAAGAATCCCACTTGATTATGGTAGGCATAGGGTGGTGTAAATCTTGTGGAACTTGGACTTTTCCACACTTGACCCGAGGTGGCATCCATCTTTGATCCACCGAACAGACGCGATTGGAAGACCTTCTATATGTCTGAATCAGAGTGGGACATATAAGAAGTAAATGGAGCCCCGGATGTAACCTAACCTAATGTAAAATGTGGTCCCATTTATAGTTGTAGATTCGGTGATATGATTAGATTAGTGGGATGTTTTTCTGTCCTGCAGAATCTGGCCCAGAATCTCATCTCTAACATGGGCCGCCTAAATGACCACAATGGAGGCTGAATTAGCACTGGATCCTGAAGAATGGTTTGTTCCTATATATTTATTCTAGAATCCCACTAAATTTGGGATTCATTGTGCTTTTATGTTGGGCCCAAAATTCTCATCAGTGGGCTGGTGTCCAATATGACTTCTCCAGAATTGTTTTCTTTCATCACAAAATATCCCCATCTTAATCCATGAATTATCCCTTGATCTCTAAATCAAACATGTTCATATTGAAGTTTAGATCAATTTCCGAAAATATAAAATTTAAATATGTATAATAAGATTCCTTAAACTCAGATGAATCATTGGGTACTTTAAATGACGTTCAAAAATATACCACATAATAGTACATTTTAAGAAAGCATTACAATCATAATGTTAAATGATGTTCAAAGTGTAAAATGCACTAAAATGGTGTTTATGAATAATAAAGAACATGAATATTATATATATTAACAATGAATATTATCCTCACATAATGGCCAATCAAGATGCGCTGAGGATTGTGAGGTCAGATCATAGCTTTGAGCGACTGAGGGCTCCAAACACCACCATCGCCAAGAATGAAGAAACCGAAAAGTAGAACAAAAAAAAGCGAACCCATGCCAGTAGAACCTAGAAACCCATAGTCCACTGAACCCTATAACGCAAAGCCACATTGTAACCATCCCACCAGCTCTGACCAGGAGAGGCGCAGAGTCACCTTGGGCAAGAGTAGGGTTAGGGAAGCTTAGGGTTTCCATAGCACAACCGACGGGAAGCCGAAAGGGCCGCTGGAGGAAGCCCATCGCAGCTAGCACCAGAAAGAAGAAGAAGAAAGACAAATGAAGAAGCATCGGGAATAAAGGGACCATGACAGAGAAGGAAATCGGAATGGGAGGATGCTGAAGAAGTAGGAGAGAACCATTGCAGCTGAGGAGTGCCTCGGAAACCCTAGGGGGAGGCCGAGAGAAGAGGGATTCGGATTCCTAGAAGGTATATCTTCCAATAAGGATTCATAAGCCTCTCTATAAAATAATGAGACAACTATGATAGGTCTTAAATTAATATATACACTAAAGAACATCTCATAGTAAGGTTATTCTGATTAAGTAAACATATATCATCAGGATCTTGAAGTTTTAATTCACAAAAAATGAAGTCAGAGTATGATTTTCCGGATGAACACCTATGGTACTGAGGTCCGATGATAGTTTTATTAAAGGAAAGTAAATCATCCAGAGAAATACTAAATATTTAGTATATATCTTTTAATTCTCTTTATATCTGATCCATTCTATTTATTAACTATATTTATCAATATTACCAGATCATACTGAGGAATGACTATTAGTTACATCTCCAGCATCCTTTAGTGGGGGAATTTTGATGGTTTTTGAATTTGATACAAGTTCTATAGTTAAAGAATAATGATATCAAAAAATATTATAGAAAATTAAGGAATTTCCCTCCAATTCTCCAAGGGTTTTAGTTCCATTATTGATGATCCCTCCCATAGCTTTATTCCAAGAGGGTATCAAAAAAATAATAATATGCATATGAACTAGTGAATCGTGTTATTTTGGGATATTTGAGTGAGTATTATCTCACCCCCTATGTCACTTTGTGTAGCTCAATAAAAAATCATTGATTCATTCATGGGCTTGATACTACCACACAACAATAAGAATATATCATATGTGAAAGTGTACCACTAGAGGAACTTTTATCAGTATGATTTTTATTGGTCCCCATAAGAAATCATAGTCATACTCCCATGTAGATGGTTCAATTGATTTCCCCATGTACTCAAGGAAAATTTTGAACCACTTAGAATCTTTTTCTATTAATCTCATATATACAAGACTAGTATACAACAATACTATAATTATATACCCTATGGTACCTATTTCTCAAGGACACATTATCCTTACTCATTCTTTAGGGACCTTTATAGAGACGATTCCCATGGGATAGACCAAAGTTTATGTTTAGAGGGGCCTATAGAAGTATTAAAATTTGGAATCATAGGTGCTTTTTTCTATACTTACAATTCAAATAAATGATGTGTTAGAGATTTAGGTTTTGGTTTTCCACCCTAGAGAAAAATTTACTAACCCAGGAATGATTTTTCTAGAATTTATAATACCCTCAAATTAACAGCACCTCTCTATATCATGATAATAATTATTCATATGGTAGCCATGTGTGGAGGAATTTTTCATTCTAACTATATATAATTCCCTTTAGATTTTTCAATCGATCATAGGATGCACTCTTGCTATGAGACACTCCCCCTAACACTTTTAGCAAAGTTATAGGGGTGAAAAATAATGTAATCTCCATATCAAATCTTGAGTAACCATATATATCAATCCTAATATATTGTCATCATTTTATCTAACTTTACTTTCATATAATATTTAGTCAACTTCACTCTAAGTCAAAGATATCTCAGATTCCATTGTCCTAATTTCTCAATAAATGATTATGGTGGGACCACAAGGTAACTATATCTCATCTCATTCAAGGGACGTTGATTCTAGGCCTTCTCTTGTTAATTTTGTTCCAGAGTACATTCCACCATAAAATTAAAACATCGATTCTAACCAATAAGTTTTTGATACTCATCCAATTACACACAAGTCCATGTGGAATAGAATCTGGGATCTCATTAGTAAAACCTATCTAGATGAACTATCATAGAAGCATCCCGAACGTGGTTTCATGTTCACAACTTTGGAGATTATTGGGTTTGTTTACCAATCCATCCATGATGTATTAAAATAAAACATTTATACTCAACAAAATGATCAAGAATTATTAGTGATTATATTAGTGATTGAGTTTTCAGAAACATCCATGATCCCCAGGGCCCCAGTAATCTTGGAATATTGTGGACATGTGGTGAAATTAGTAATGTATAAGAATCACCTAGTGTAAGAATAAACATTAGATTAATTTTTTTCCTCAAATTTTTATTGTCTTTAATAAAATCTCACAACCACACCAAGATAGAAATTTATTAGCACCAAAAATCAATTGAGGAAGCGGGGAAGGAAATTATGGACACTTCTATGACAACAAAAATGCAGCTTCCACATGCAGAGGCTGAATTAGTTAGGCTGTGTAAATATAAAGATCAATTCAATCCATGCCAAAAATCAATCTAATACATCTATGATTCTATGGAATATAGCCTATGAAATTCACTTCCCCATATTTTTATACTCAAGGATATACTCCAAGAAATTTACGTTCCTTGTTTATTTTACTAACCATTGGATAAAGATGTATTTCTCCTTAATAAATTGTAAAAAATATTTTACTATAATTATTTTCCAATCCATGTTGTCTTGTGATACATTCCATGTGTTGAATTAAGATTACTTTAATTGAACTGATCATATAACTATAATTAATAATGTCAATCATGCTTCTTCAATTATTGGGTTGGTGAGGTTTCATCCACTACATGGATCATTGTAGGATATAAGACAAAATACCTTCACCATACACTATATTTGGTCTATTTAGATTATTTTATTTCGGTGTCACTCGCATATGGGTATAGGGAATACTATCATAATTGTACTCCCAAAGTTAGTCTATAATTAGTTTGAATTAATATGTTGATTACCCTGAAGGTGACACATGGAATGAGTATTCTAATACTTTGGAGAGTTAAAGTACCATAAAATCATGCCAATGTGTCCAGAGTGATAGATTGATCAAACTATTTCCTGGTCCAAGGGCCATGGTTAGCATAAATTGACTTTCTATGGGGATATATTATGGGATCTATAAGTTTTGAGTCATATATTATCTCACCCTATATTTTTCTTAACCCTCATATTAGGTTTCATAAGTGGTAAATAACTTGGATTTATCTTAGGCTACACTATATGAGTTTTTAACCTAACAATCGTTATTCTTTTTTATTTTTAAATGGTCAATTTTGTATAAATCATGTGAGATAAGTGTTTGGTGAGTGGATATTTGACTTTTTGGTTATATTTCCCTTTATATATTTTCATCCATGTGATTTATGTGTCTCTTTCCTTATTCATTGTATGTTCATGGATGTTGGACCACTATAGTTTATGTTTTTAGTCGGACAACTTTGACCATGTTTTTTTATAGTTTAATATCAAATAATTTTGACCGCAGAAGGTGGAATAGTCTATCGAGCTAGGAGAAGGAAAAAACCTAACATGAATGTAGATCTCATTTCTAAGAATAGAATATTCAAGAAAAATTTATTTTAATTTATGTCCATTAATCTCAAACCATTATTTAATATGGTTTAAAATCATTTGATGAGGACTATCTAAGGTAAAAGAATAAAATGTTGCATTTTTTTCTTTAGAAAATGGGTACAATACATGAAGGGATAACATTATGTGTGTGGATAATCTTTAATAGTTTTATTTTGAATTGGGAAAATCATAACTCAAAGACTATGAATCATGAATGATAATATGGGGTACATATACCTTGGATGACTACTGAACACATTCAAATAATGTATTTTGTTGGAATGGTGCAAGAGCTTATGAGGATTAGAGTACCTCCACCATGGGAAAGAGATAATCATCTATTTGGAATGATGGATTGGGGGAACATATACAGGGGCCAAATTAGGGTCATGTATGCATTGCAAAACAAAGGTGTCTCTTAGATCCAAGTTCACTCTTTACCGATATCCATGAGAGACATATGAGGATTTGAAAATTCAAGAAATTACGTATGGTCATGGAATAGGAGAATTCAAGGATGATTATGGAACACTAAAGGCTAAATCTCCATGTATTAAACACATCATCGAGGTAAATATTTGATAAATTACTTTTCTAATGTTTTCCTATAGAATGGGTCTGGAAAGAATATCTAGATTTTTCATGGACCATATGGTGGGCCCCATTAACTTCTTACCTTTTTAAATTTAGACTATATTTTTTTACCCAATCCATGAATGTTTAAATATTACCAAGGATCTACTTGAATTTTAATTATTCCTCCCTTTATGGGTTTTTAGTCTTAAATGTTTCATGACTTTTCCAATAGCATTTTAAGGTATTTTGATCTGGACTATTCGAGTCTAGAGTTTATGGTCATGGAGGATTTCCAAATATTCCCTAAGTTTCAGGTCAAACATATTTGGCATGCGTGAAATATTTTATCCAAAAAAAGTCAAGGTAAACGTAACATGAATGATATGCTCAATGTCAGCACAAAATGTACCGGGGGTGGGTGAAAATAGTTTATGTTCATGACACTTTGACCCTAGAAAATATAAAGATGATACAATATACACCTTAAGGGTGAATAGAAAATCGATGTGGATGTAGATACCAATATTAGTTTATATTATCTCACTAGGAGTGCAATTTGTTTTACTCCATGGTTCTTTAACCAAGACCATATAGGTGAAAATGTGACCCAACAACCAACATGGAGTTCTAGGGATAAGAACACTCCAATTCCTTTTGGGAATAAGAAGATGATGTGAAAAATCATAGCTCGAGGTTCCTAAATCAAGTGTGATAATATAAAAAAGTTATTTAATTGTTTTCCATTGAACATATTATAATTTTAGGTTATTTTGAAATGTTTTCTAGGCATATGGAGAATAAAGGTTCTTTTTATTAGAAAAAACTAGCATGTGGTTAGAATTCTTGATTGGGGACATGCATGCAGAAGACAAATTAGGGCACGTATTCTTAGAAAAATCGAGGATTCCTTTAAAACTAGATTTATTCATTACTAATATCCATGAATGTATTTTAGATTTATGAGATACCTGATACCTAAAGTGTGACATATGGAAAAATACATTAAAACTAGGCGATGGAAGTATTCCAGACATTAGTTGACTATGGTTAGCCTATTGTAGTCCATTAGAAATGATTCAAAATGGGTGATGGCCTATGTTCGAGTCCATAAAAAGCATTATAAATGTATTTAAGTATCTTGAAATAACAAGAATCAAAATACGTATAGTTATTATGTTTTATAGGTTCCATTCACGAATCTATCTAAAATATAGAGGAGGGATGTTCAATGTCTATGTTTGAGATTGGATACCCAAATTACTACATAGCTTCACTCAATGTGGTGTTCCTGGGTATAATCAATAATGAATATAGGGTAAAATCATCAAAAATTGTTACGTGCATAATGGGAATCTTATACTTTTGTAGGATCCCTTAATATGTATTTTATAATATAGATCTAGATCCTATGTAGGGTGTATAGGCCATATGTAGTTTAATTTCATTTTAGGTTGACGTTATACTATTTAGTCTGATAACATGAAACAATGAATTAAGTGTCTTTTAGTTTAATTTAAATTGAAAAGGACATAAGTTTTTTTGTAGTTTCACCTCACACAATAGGGACTCAGTTGTCTTGTTGTTTAACATTATGTGATAAGGATTGAGGTGTCGGGAAGTTTGATGTTTTTCAATAATGACTCTGGTGTCATTCTATTTAACGTCATGTGATAAGTACGTGGGAGTCACATAGTTTAACATCCTTCAACAAGGAATAACCCCACACATTTTAACATCATTTGTTAGGGGCATACATATATAGTAGTTACATTGATATGACTCATCTGTAAGATGATACAACCTCATCTTAGTGTCACGTTCATAAGGATTTGTCATTATGATTAAATGTCTTGAAACTAGGGGAATTTTATCATTTCATGAGTGTCTAGAAAAAAACTATATACTGAAATACTTTAGTTTTTCTATCTCACACAAGAGAAAATAACTTACTCGTGAACCGTGTGGGGAATGACATTCCTAAATCCAATGTTGAGAAAAGTTGGTAATTTTTTGTAATTCAAGGAAGAACCTAAGATATTGAATCATGAAATAAATTCATATCATTGTAGAGTAGTAATCACACCACACATGGTTCAAGAATATCCTCTACAAATATCTTACTCATACACATAGGGAAATGGATTTTCATTATGACTGGGTTAGCAAGAAAGATTAATATGGAGGAGAATACACAAACAATAGGGTGAAGGGGTCATTACTTTTTAATATAATTTATAGATTATCATAATATCTGTAATCTTAAGCATCAGGACATATCCTACAACACTTGGAATCATTCTTCATGTAAATATAGAATATCCTCTATAAAGATCTTTCTCATGTATATATGAACAAAGGTTCACCTTAACAACAGCCCATCGACAAAGCATAATGTAGATGAGAAAACCTGAACATTAGGGTGATTGAGAGAATTATATGTTTATAGAATTTTTGAATGGTCCTATGATAGTGAATATTATGAATTTCTATATACCCTACTATATTATTAATTAATCCCCACTTAGTTCTGATAGAAGTAGGTCCTTGTACAAATTCGTATCGTATATGGGGAGAGGGAATTTTATTATGATGATACATATCAAACAAGGAGAGGGATCCATAGTATTATCTTGTATTAGATCACTTTATATAAATATATGTCAATGAATCACAAATATGTCACATGGATGTAGATCTCATGTATGGGAAAGGGTCTCACTAACATGCCACCCCTAATAGTTTGATGGTTCATGAACAACATACTATATATCACGCAGTTTAATATCATGAATGTGGGACTTCATTATCTACAAAAAACATATTTTATCTCACTCTCCCTAATATAAATGATTTTTTAGGATATATAAGTTCACATGATTTGATATCAATATGAGGTATCATATTAATTGATGAGATATTCTAAATCACATAAGAGTGCATGATGGGGAACATACATGTGAATTTTTATTTGAATACAAGTAGCAAAATATCAACATGGTTCATACTCTTGTGTAGATATAAGAGGTTGAAAATTATGAAAATTAATTCTTGGGCCAAGGATAGAATATCTAAGAATAACTACATATCTTTTAAGCATAGTTTTGAAGATAAAAATCATTCTTATATTGGATATTCCCCACATAGATATATCTCATGAATATAGAAAAGTTTCATGTATTATTTTTTATAATATTTTCGAGTGGGAGTAGGATTCGAGGTCTATGCATCCTTACACATCCCATCATATCAATAATCAGACATGTAGTTCATAAAATATAGTATTCTTCCACTGATCTAATTCTTATATCGGTACATGGTGCATTATGAATTGTTCGTGCCAATAAAAAGAAGAAATCATTCCCTAGGAATTTTGAGTAGTCTAAAGTATTATGTCTATGACTAAGGAATTCTAAAATTTAGTGACTATTTAATGGGGGAGTTTTTCACCATTTTGTAGGTTTGGATCTTTTAAATGTGTGGGAATTTAAAAATCTTGGGACCAGCAAGAACCCAAGGTCGGGTCTATGATAGGTGATCTAGTCAATCACTATATATTCTAATACAATAGGAATAAAAAAATACACAGTTCTTGATTCTTCACTATATAGATATTTCTTATATACTTGAAAAAAAATGAATATATCTATTGTGTAGTGTCATTTGGAAGGTGATATATTGACAAAGAGGCAAAAAATGCTAAACGGAAAGAGGGAATTTTTTACCAGGATTAATGATTAGGCCTAGTATAGGAGATCCATGCATCAATACATATCCTACTAGGATAGGAATCAATACACATATAGTTCAAGAAGGTTTCATTCCCTGTATAGATCTTGATCCTATGTAGAAAAAAGGATTTTTTTTATTATAGGTTCTTAAATAAATAATCCTATGTCAGAGGTTCCTATTTAGATCTATTTCATTCGTATGAGAGGGAAATTTTCATGTTTTTGGAACACACACCCAAGTGGATTATGACTATAAGGAGTAGATCGAAAATCAATATAGTTTTGATAATGGTGAAACTATGTCTGGGCCCAAGGTTACAAAATCATGTGCATCACTACATGTCCTGAAAAATTAGGAATCAAGATATACATAGTTATTATATAATTTCTATATGTTGATAAAACTCTTAATGTTGGATAGGGATATTTTATATCATGGTCTTGGTGAACCACGATGTTCAACTCAACTAACGCTACCTTAACTGTTTAATACCCTGTGGATGGAGAAGGTAAACTTGTATATATCAATATCTTACACAAGTATAAATCATTTTAGTGTGGGTTTATGGATATACGATTCCAAAATGAACAATTTTTAGAGTCCAATAGGTTTCAAGTTGTTATTTGTGTAGAATATAATGAAAAAATAACTTGGAATTCTAATTGTGTTTCCTTTGGTTGTTAACACATAAATAGATTGTATTTTAGGAAGAGTATTTAAATATAATGATGAAATAAGATGTGTTCTTATAAGTTTTAAATGTCATGATAAGTGATATCATGATTCTTTCAATGATGTTTTTAGATAAAGTTTGATATAAGGTGGAAGGAAGAAAAGTGAAGAATATGTTTTTTGGGTTGCTATTTGAAGAAGTAAAAAACCACGTATGTGAATATATATATGTGCTATACATAAGGAAAGATCCACATTTTTTTCCTACATAGAAAAATATGTATAACTAAATATAGTTCTACATATCCAAATACACAAAATAAGATCTCTATGTACACAAATTTGGATATGTTATTGGTTAAATTGTAGTATATGTTTATGTGAATAAATATGAATATTCAAAGAGACCATGTATGTGAAAGGAATTTATATGAAAATCGATAGCATATAGGAATGGGAAACATATGATAATATACCACATATAATAATGAATTTGAGTATGTGAATGGAACTTGTATTTAATTTTTTTTTGTTGGATAATGGTTCATAGATATGAATGAGTTTTTGGATATATTAGTTAAAAAATAATGATGTGTGCCATTTTATCTCAATATATGTAGATGAACAAGGACCTGTGTGACACAAAAAAATGAATTAATGACCAGAGCCCATAAATATTAAAAATAAATAGGTTGATACACTGATATTTTGAGATGTTTTTCTTTTTTGTGGAGTAAAATTTAGAAAGATGAACCTACAAGTTTTACTCCATGAATAAATGGAGTCTTGACCATATCCAATGTATAGTTAAATTATAAATACATTAATATGGATTAAATATATATTTTTTTTTGAGTTAATTTTTCATTAAATTTCCATATATCATTTATAAGAAAGAATAAAGATGTTTGAGTCTTTAGGGAAGGATCTCAAGAGTTTTAAATTAATGAATATCTTTGAAATTCAAAGATACTTGACTCATATATTATTATGAATTTTTAAGAGACGTAAGATAAATAAGAGGTGATAAATTCTACACATATATATTTTCAGTTGACATAGACCGTGTTGTGGTGTACATGTAGTATTTAAGAGAGTTTGGTTGTATGAAAAAGTATAGAGAGAGAAAATTAAGAAGAATAGGTTCTTGATCACTGATGTGCAAGAAATCAAATAAGAATAAGATCTAACTTATATAATCATAAGTTTAAATAATCCAAGAGTCATAGTGATGATGTTTTAAAGTATGTTGGTGATATTCTGCTCCATTGATGAAAAAAATTATCTTATTATTTGTATGTGGTGTACATGCAATGGAAATGGAAAATAGTGTAATACAAGTGATGGATATACCCTACTTGTTGTAAACCACTAGGATTAATTTCTAGCGGATTGTGTAATCTCATATTATTTTCATATTTTAAGGAATAACTACTCTTCTTGAGTAGTAATCTTTGTAAATTTATTTGTTCATGTGGGTGTGTTTATGTGTTATGTTTCAGCAGATTAATTTCTATATAATTTGATGAAAATATTTTTTATAAATAATAAAACCTGAAAATATATGACCACTTATTCACCCCCCTATTATTAGTCACATATATACTAAATTTTTATTTTAATTTATATCATATTTGAGGTCACTTTCTTGACTCTAGGTTGTTTGTAGTTTAAATGAGAAGAATAATAATTCCATTGATGTACATAACTCAATTAATTGTATGTTGATTCCTATATTCTATGAGAAAAAATATCACACCTTTAAGGATATAATTAAACCCTATATATTATCCATTTACTATGAAATTATAGAGGCTTTAACACATGGTTTCATTCTACATATGGAATTTTCACCCTTAAGAACTATAAATAAGAAGATAATAGAGAATTATGGATGAGCCTAAAATTTCATAATTTCTTCTCTCTTTGAAAGTGAATTACTGACGGTTAAAGGAATTGGAATGGATAAACACATTTGGGATATGTTTAAGAATATTTATGAATGGAAAATGAAAATGAATGAATCTATGTGTCAAATTTAGATATTTAAATATGGAGATATGAAAATGAAAGATAATGAATCATTTTGTGAGTTATCTATAAGGCTTAATGATATTATAAGAAAAATAATAATATTTGGAGAAATATTTGAATAATCAATAGTTTATTAAAATATATTGAGAATTCTTCCTAACGTATTTGATTCCAAAGTTTAATAATTGGAATATTTATATCCTAAAAAAATATATCTAGATGATCTGTATAGTAGTTTCATTATATATGAAATGAAAGAGATATTTCTATCAAATGGAAGGGAAATAATAATCATGATATCTCTTTAAAATCCACAATGAAATAAAATATAAATTGAGTTGTTATTGATAAATAATTTAGTGGTTCTTATTTAAAATATGAAGTGAGTAGGTTCTTTGATGAAAAAATATATTTATTTTTTATAAAGATGAAAAGGGTAATAAGTAAGTATAAAGTAATGTTACTATTTATGTGATTTAACTCTATAGTAATTAGAAATTAAGTAGTAAAATATCCAATAATAATGGAATATGAAGATAGTTATAAAGAAGATATAAGTTCAAGAAGACTACTGATGAATAATTCATGCAAATCAATGTAATATTCATAAATAAGTAATAATAATAACTCAAAAAAAGAGAAACTTTTTATCTGAAATAATGGAAAATAACAATAGTAAAAAATAAGTATAAGCTAAATATTCTAGCAATGAAGGTGATGATTAGTTTTTTGGTTGTAATGGTAAATAATGAGTTTTTACCAATAATGAAATTATCAACTATGATGAATAAAAATAAAAGACATATATGAATTATATTCTAAAAAAAGAATTGAAATGATATCTCTAAAAAAATTTAATGTTGGAGAAAGAGAACAAAAATTTAAAGAAAGACGGTAAAATTATTAGTAATAAATAAATATTTCATAAATAAGAAAAACAATGATAGTTAAAATATATTGAACACACAATGATATTACATGATGAATATAAAATTATCAAAATTAATCATTGAGATAATATTAGGGATAATGATAATGAATGTGAACTTGTATAATTGAAAATGGATGAATAAGAACAAGAAACATCTAACTTCCATAATTCATTTTTTAGAAGTTGGTGAATGATATGAGGAATGATAATCTCATAAACACCTGAAAAGATAGTTATAAAATATTAAAAACAAGGCTAATGATATTGGGAAAGGGTTTGATATGAAGAACCAAGTTAAGAGGATCATGTATATATCTAAAACAAGATAATTACAAAGTTGTAGTATTTTTGAGAAATCAAACATTGAAGAAAAAAATACTATATGTGGAGACTCTAATAAATCTGATAAAAATTATAAATTAAAGAAAATATAGTCGAAGTTTGTATAAATTTTGGTTCATAAAAAGTAACATATATTGATCATTAGAAAGATGTTAGAAAATAGATACATTGTTCTGGAATGCATGATTATTTTAAAGGAAGTTATATTATTTATAGATATTGTTGGTGTTTTGGAGGATTTAGACATTCAAATAATATATTGAGGTTCAATCATAAAAATTAAAATTGATCTAGGAGGTATTAGAGGTGAAGTTTGTGGGGGAATTATCCCACTCAAAAAAATCACTCAAAACAAACAAAACAGTATAATATAAAGATTGAGAACATATTATATCTTCTTGAAACTCACTATTTCATGTGTGATCATCCTAGAAACCCTGATTTTTTTACCTTATTGCCCAAAAATGTTCCAATAATTAAAATCAAAAGTATTAGGTAAATAATTAAAGGGGAAAAGAGAAGGCTTTAGTTGTTTAAACTGAACTCATAGTTGAAATGAAGAATGACATTGGATTTTGGATAGTGGTTTTTCATCACACATGTCCAAATATTTTAATATTTTTAAGATTGTGAATGAATATAAAGAAGGTATAGTGAATTTTTGAAATCATGAGTCTCTCATAATCAAATGCATTTGATCAACTGGCATTTTAATAAAAAAGTGGAAATATAGAAGTTACTTTTTTATTTATGTACAGAATCATAATATATTGAGTGTTTTATATATATGTGATGAATGAAAATATGTTTTCATTATAAGAGATGGTTTTATTTGTAAAATGATTAAATATGGGGATGTTGTGATAAGAGAATAGTGAAACAAGGTAAATCTATTCCATGTTAGAGATTCACAAATTTTTTTTTATTTAAGCATAAAAGAAGAAAATCAATTATGGCATGGAAGTATTAGAAAAATCTTCCAACGAAAAGAAATCACCATGTTAAAACATAGAGGTATTGTATGTGATTTACCTAAAATGATAAGAACTAGATATTAGTGTTTTTTCATGTTCTATAAAGAGAAATTTTCAATTTCTATACACAAAAAGGTTGGCAAACATACATGTCATATTTTTGAGATTATTCATTCTAACATATATGGGACCATGAGAAAAAAATTAACAAATATAGATTAGAATTGCAGATAATTATTTTATTTCATTTTATAATGATTTCAATCATATTACATGTATTATGTTTTCATGACATAAATCATAGGCTCTCAAGATATTCAAAAGTTTTAGGAAAAGTACTAAAAATTATGGCAGCTACACTATAAAGTATATAAAAATTCATTATGGTGTTAAATACACAAATGGAATGTATTGAGGTTGTCTTTAGTACCATTTTATTCTTTATTATCTTAGTACAACATATACAACATATAAAATAGTTTGGATAAAAGAAATAATATATATTAGTTGAGATGGCCCGAACCATGTTAATTGAACATGACAATTATCAGTTCTTTTAGATATAATTTATTGGTGTAGTAGTCCATATCCAAACTCCATACTTTTATAAATCTCATTCTGACATGAATTTGTATGATATATATGATGAAAAACCTTATATTTTAAGTACTTAAGGGTTTTAAAAGACCATATATTATCAAAGTCAAAGGTAAAAATTATGAGATACTTAATCAAAGAGATATTGAGTATCTTACTTGGATAATCTATAAACAGTGTAGGATTCAAATTCTGTAATGAGGAAACAGAAATACATATTGATTTTCCTATGTGAATCTGTTGGAACATTCATATAAAATGGTTTCACAATTAGCAACAGACACAAGTTGAAGTGAAGATGAAGTTATTTTTATAAAAATAATTGGGGATTATCTAGTATAATTTAAAATATAGAAGCTATAGATGATAAAGATATTGATTTATCCTTTTCAAGTGATGAGAGAAAAAAAATGTTTATTTTATTCTAAATTGATAAATAAAGTTGAGGTTCAAAATGTCATTGGATATCAAGGAAAATAGGTTCAAATAAAAATAAAACTAATAACAATCTCACATAACACACCATTTTCACAGGTTGATCCATGAGATTTTAAAAAAAAATTGGAGAATCAATAGTGGATTAATGTGATGAATGGGGAATTGGATTAGATTGAGAAAAATGAGGCATATGATCGGGTACCCAAACCCAAAGATAAAAATATAATTGGAAAAAGTGGATTTTATGGATCAAGATGAATAAAAATTGTTAACGGTAAGAAACAAGGAAAGACTAGTCTATAAGGGCTACTCACAAGTTGAAGGTATTTAGTTTTATGAGATATTTACACCAAATTCAAGACTTAAAACCATAATAATATTTCTTTTTATTGAAGAAAAAAAGGAAATATATGATTTTTTAAATAGATCTAGTCTTCTTTTATTAATGAATAATTGGAAACAAAATTCTATATAGAATATCCCAATGGTTTTTTTATTAGAAAGGAGTAGAACTATTGTGTAATTTGAAGAAGTATTTATATTGACTTAATAATTTCCCACGATTTTGGTATTCCAAGATGTATTCCAGTTTAAATAATCTTAACTTTAAGAAATGAAATGTGGAAAAAAAACTTTTATATAAAATAAAATTAAAAGGTTTCTCTCGTTGTGAATATATGTGTTGATGATATCATCTTGTCAAGGGATAATAAAGAATAATGATAAGGGTTTTCCAAATAGATGAATATTTTTTTGATATTTCTATGATGGGTGAAATGAGATAGATTATTGTGTTTAAATTCTCTAAAAAATGATCACAATTCCATATCAAAAAAATAATCCAAATAATTACTAAAAATATTTGGAATAGAATATTCAAAACCTTTTTCCACACCTATGTCTATTAGAGAAAATGTATTTAATGACGTTGTTGGAAGTGAATTTAATCCTAAATAATTTTTTTAAATTTATTTGAAGCTTAGAGTATTTTAAATACTTTATAATATACATATTTTACTTTGTTAACTTTTGTTCCATATTTCAATGTTCACCTAAACTGTCACATTTTATTATATAAAAATAAATTATTTGATATATTAAGGGAACTTCAGATTATGGGATAAAGTATGACAGTAATGGAACACCGAATATTTTTTTCTATATAGATACAAACTAGGTAGGTTGTTTTGATGATATAATATCCACATCTGGAATAGTTTTATTTATAAGATAAATATGTGTGAGTTAGAATAAAAATAAGAATAGTTTAGTAGCTATAAACATTGTAGAAGCTAATTATGTTTCTATCACTCATAATATAAAACAATTTATATGGATGAATACACATATATAATATTTGGTGGTTGAAGAGAAGCTTCACTTATCATAGGTTGTAATAATCAAAATGCAATCAACCATTGAGAAAATATGATGCAATATTCAAGATTAATGTACATTAAATGTCACTTTACCAAAGAGATTGTGGAATTAAATGAACTAAAGCTAGATTTTTTTCCTATTTCGTACCATGTGGTTGATATTTTCATAAAACCATTGAGAAATGACACTTTTCTAAAGATGAGGTTGATTATGGGTGTTCAACCTCACTCTCTTCAAGTATAAGGTGTGTGATTTCTATCCCCTATCTCTTGTAATCATTGGATATTATTATCAAAATGGGAGAAAGTATGAAAACAAAATTCTATTAATACTTCATTGGTAATGAAATTTTTTAAGGTAAGAAACGTATTTAGATGTATATCCATTGATATGTACTTAACCATGATCATATACTAGTTCATGAAAGGGGTGAATCCACCCTCCATTGTTACATCCAAGATATTGTCCAATTTGGGTGATAACCTACATGACTTTATCTTACCTTGGTCCCCCAACCCATCTAGAAATTGCATCATTACTTATAGGTATTCTATATTTCCTAATTAATCACATTATAAATACCTTCAGAACCCATGTGGTAATCAAAACTCATTAGAAGATCACACCCCAGTTAACAAGACAGTTAGTCCCTATCATAAATCCAAGGGAATAACTACATTGGATTTAACAAACTTCTATATAGATCAACATTAAACATATAATATAAAATCTTTATCAATAAATACACCATTTTTGTAAAGATTTTTTCATAGAATGAGCTCATGTGATGGAGAAGAAAATTAAGAACCACCTCATCATAGTGCCATAGACTTAGTGGACTAAGGGAATTTTCATTACTTAAAATTATGCTTTGGCACAGGATTGGATGTCCAGGAAACATTTTTATCTTGAAATGGAAGGAATCAAGACACATATTGTTCTTATATGGTATCTTGTCTATAATGATGAATCTCAAATATAGGGGAAATATTTATTGATGAAATTTATCATATGACCTAGTATATAAGATCTGGGCATCACTATGTATACTACATTAGTCAAAATTGAGCCTCACATATTTAATGAGGTGAAATTAACTACATAGATATTTTTCATATTAATGGTAAATGGGAATTTATTTTTTGAGAACATTAACGAATGGAAAAAAAATATTCACTAAGAATTACTCTATGGATCAGACTCAGACGTAGTGGAATAAGTCCATGAAAATAAAATGCTCTAGGATGTTTAGAGTCATATAGGAGCGACTTATAGGGGAATTTATTTTAGGGTCACCATACTCATATCGATTTGTTATACAGTTTATGTTCATGTAGCGAGGACATTCACCACACAATTTTCCATCATGTGGAAGAAATATTATATCATGTAGTTTAAATTCATGAAACAAGGACCCAAGTGTAATACAGTTTAAGGTCATGTGATATGGAATAAAATATTTAGTTTAACATCATGCCATTTAAGTTCATGTGATGAAGACCAGAGTGTCATGTTGTTTAAGGTCATATGATATAAACTAAGACTATACATATTATCATAATGTATCTTGGAATACTGATGTTATATCATGAAAATAATTTCGTTATAAAAATCTCATTGGTGGGGGAATGATAATATCCCCATCGATTATACCCAACGAGCAATCTCTATTTGAGTATACCATGTATATAACATAAGGACCTTCCCATTTTGGTTTTATCTTTGTAGTAATCATCACTAGTATCATTGGAGTTATAAAGCCAAATCCAATCCTCCTTACATAAATGAATGATTGAAAACCATGTTGTTGATGCCATGGGCTACATGATTCTGGTGGATTTCATGGTCGTGCAATGTGTTCCAACTATTATCATTGATCCATTATAACTTATTGAGTGACTTATAGTTTTTTTATTATTCTAAGAGTTTCCCACATTTAGAAATGTAGAGTGATGTAATTTTTACATAAATGGGAAACATTGCCTCTATTTCATAGATCAAAGACTGTTAGGTCCCTTGCATGGTTGTATGAGTTGTGGTGTGATAAGCTCATTTGGAATGCATAATCTTGTATGCCTCGGATTCCGTGTTTTTATTTACCTTTTCATAGATTATATTTGATAAATACTTATTTAAGGCCTCTATTAATCTATCTTCCACTACATGATAGTGGTACATGTGGTTGGACATGATGTTATAAACCATATTAATGATTTTCAACTCATAGGAACAAATATTGGTCTATTTTCCATCAGTATAGTGTGAGGGACACCAAATATTGTGATGTTTTTTGACATGATGAATTTGATAATATCCTTTTCCTCGACATCATTGAGAATTATGGATAAAACTCATTTTTTGAAGAAGCTAGTGGAAGTAAGGATGTACTTGGATAACCCAGCTGTAGTTGGGGGATATGGTCCCATGACATCCAATCCTCATGCGATGAACTACTAAGAGTACTTTTTAATTTGAAATAACTCCATGTATTGATGGATAATGTTTGCAAGATTTTGAAAATCAAGGGAATTCCTTGTGAATTACACATATGCATGTTCCATTGTTAATAAGAAATATTTGATTCTTCTAATTTGATTGGAGATATTAGTCCCCAAAGGATGGGCCCATAGGAGCCATCATGAACTTCTTTCATAACTATAAGGACATATCCACCTTCAATAAATAGTATGAATACTTTGGAAAACCTCATTTCTAATGGATATTTTGTTCTTTCAAGCCTTCATTGAGGATGAAGTTTTCTTCCTAACTTCAGATCAGTTCATTATTCGCTTAATCTAATGGAAGGATTATACTTTAGAGATAGTCTATTATGAGGAGGATCCATTTATTAATGGAATTAGATTATGATAATGTTGTTTTTCATGCTTCTGAGTATTTTTTATTCAATTGATCTTCTATATGTCACTAATAATGATAAGGGAGACCACTCTACACTACGCAGTGTACATAAATATCTCATCTTGGTCGGGGTCAACGAGGGTTGTGGGTATATTATCTAAAACATTGGAATGATAATTATATGAGTGAGGGATAAGTTTCACTGTTGTATAAAAGGGTAATTCTTTCATCAATCACCTTATGTAACCAAGGATGGGGTCATGTAACACCAAGAGATTTTGGAATATATTTTTCTCTCTATTAATACTATGTTTGATATATTTCTCTATATAAAACCCTAAACTAAAATGAGTGATTACATATTAAATGAATATAATGAAAGAAATTATAAGAATGATAAAACCTCTAGAAAGTAAAAATATGTTACCCCATGAAAATTTATAACATTTAGAGGATAAATGATAGATATAAATTAATATTAAAAATAATTATTCTTTCTTATAAAGTTGTTTTTTCAATTGTGCTATATTTTATCCTTATAAGTTAAATTAAAAAATTAAAAAATATTATATAAAAAAATAGTTAAATTATAAATTGATATGATATAATATTAATAACGAATAAGGTTTAAAAAATTATTTTCCAATAAAAGTAGTTTTTCTTTATATTTGTATTTTTTTAAAGGTTGGGGCCAAAGCCTAAATTTATTATTTAAATAAAAAAGACCTCTTTAGTGTGGGTAGAGGGGGACCCATTACATAGCCCGAAGGCCCAAGGCCAAGTGGCCTGAATACAAGGCTTGAATGCCCATTTTCTGGCCCAAAGGACCCCTTGGTAAACAGTACTGCTACAGTACCCGCTGTGCTACAGTTTCGTCGCCACTACAGTACCCAGTAATAGTGCCTCTGCCGCTATAGTTTCACCGCTGCTATAGTTCTGCTACTGCTACAGTGCCCTGCTACAGTACCCCAGAAATTCTTCCCTACCCGGATTTGATCCCGAATCTTTTGGATTCCAAGCAGGATCTTGTACCACTTTGGTACAAGCTCATTGGAATTTATATTTTTATTTTCATTTATAATAAAATTTTATAAGTTTTATAATTTTAACATTGTAAAATTAAATGAATTTTTGAATTCCTAATTTTAAAATTATCTTAGGATGAATTTTTTATATTTTTTTTAAAATAATTGATTTTTAATAGTCCATAATCATGTCTTCTGGACATGTCCAAAGGGTCTTACTGATATATTTTCCATGCCATAGGGATTCTTCGTTAAAAGTTTGACATTTCTTGGGGTATTTTCATGATCAATTTTGACATATTTGGGGGTCTTTTCATGATCAAATATGACATGTCCATGGTGTTTCATATGATTTAAGTAGGCATGTATAGGGAATTTATCGTGATCATACTAACATTTATGAGGGATTTCAGGTGATCTATCTCACATTTCTAGGGTCTCATTGCATGATTTATGTACAGATTATGTGAAGAGAGTAAGTCCTTTGTGTGAAAAATAGTGTAAATTCCTTCATATGAAGCTTCCATTGTTTTTCATCCTTCTTCATGCAAACACAATTTTTTTAAAAAAAAATTCCTACTCGGGAATCATGTGATCAATAAAACATGTTGAGTTTTATTTGAATTATCTAGATGATATGCTAGAAATCTATTATGTGAATAATTAAATAATCACATGAATTTTATTCATATATCGTGTAATCCATTAAGTTACTCACCATATTTTTTAAGTTGAATAATCTTTATATCATGTGACGATTTTCTCCTAGTATTTTTCTTTCACCTCTATTTGTTTTTTTCTATGTGTCAATAGGGGATGTTATAGAAATCATCATCTGAAATCTATGTCATTTTTATGGTGATTAATTCTCATATCTCTACGTCAGTCAGTTTAGGGTGTATTTTCATAGTGTCATTAACATTGAATGATCCCCCCAAATGTCACCAATAAAATCTTATTTGTTTTGAATGATAAGCAGTGATCACATGACCACTCCATCATTACTTTCTTTCTTGATCCCATTATTTGCCAAAGAAAATTTTCATGATCAATACAAGATTCCAAAATGGAATTCACATAATCAAATCCATTTTCCTGATATGCTTCACCTGATTGAGTCTAAATGCCCAAGGGATATCACATCATCGAGTCTGAAAGTCAAGTGGTCCTTATGATATCAGGCTTCATATCAATGGTATTTTTGTGTTATTATCCCAACTCATTTGGGTCCCATTAGAAGATTATACTGGCATGTCAAAGGGAACTCACATGATCAATGAACATATCACACAAAGGGTATAATCTGTTCACATGAAAAAAATATAACTATATTCATATAAGGATCCAATAATTTTCATATTTTTTTGTATAAATACTATTGATTTAACCCATTGGTTTCCCAAAAATCTATCATAGAATCAAAAATACATATCTAATGGAATTCAAATGAAGAAGGTAACATGAATAGTGGCCTTTGTGTGTAGAGATAGATAAATCTCTAGGGATTTGGTGTGATATATAATGACTATGTGAATCATATAATCACTTTTCATGAAAATAAATGTAAATCCATTCACATAAATATTCTATATTTTTTTGATTTTCTTTTAAAAAAAATATTGGGTGATTATCATTCATCCTTAAATCAATATGTCACATGATCATAAGGACTCATCTATAATTCTTCTCATATCCATCGGGGCTCATCTAGAATCCTTCATTATATCAATATTCCATGTAAAAGATGCCTTCAAATTATCAATTAACTGATCACATAAAGAGAATAACCCATTCTCATGAAAATAGAGTAAATATATTTCCATAAGGATCCCATAACTATTCTCTTTTCATCATATGATCCATTTAAATAATTATTAGATATTTTTCAATTGAAATGTTACAGGATTATGAAGGATCACCTCAGGGGATTCGCATGACCATCAGGGCTCATCTTGAACCCTTTATGAGATTCGGAGGGATCATTGGATAGATTTTTCATGATCAATAGAAAGATCACTCAAAGAATGTGAACAATTTTCATGATACTCCTAGGTTCATGTGGTCACGATTCCTATTGAATGTATGGGACTCATATTATTTCGATGATTAATCTCCATGTATCCATGTTACTCCTTCCTTTCCATTTATAAGAATATAGTAACTATAAATTAGGTATTTATCCAATCCTAAAAAAAATTATTCCCATTTGGTGGGCATCAACAAATTCCCCCCCCCCCTTTAAAAGTGAAGTAAAAAAGGAACAAGAACTTGATTCTGAGAATGTAATTTCCCATCTGTGTCTCTTGGGATTCCATTAGTTTGCATCACAATAATTTTTTGGTCTAATGGTAGATAGTTTGTATTCTGTGAGGTGCCCTATAAGTATGAGAGTGCGAGGCATGTCATTTCACATATTAACTAATCCACTAGAGCTCTCGTGATTTTCTCTCTCATGTGATTACTTAACAAGACCACTTCATGTAACCCATCACGAGAACTGTCTGTGAGACCTAATTGTGTGATATCATCGCTCGACCTCTTCGCATGATCTCCTTTTTATGATGAATCTTGAAACAAACCAAATAACAAATAAATTACAAGTTAGATTAACTATGATGCACAACCATGGATGGAAGGTTGCTTCATGTTCTTCATGTTTCTACAGAGGTTTTTCACATGATCTCAAAATTTTTATGTGATTCATATGACCTTCAAATGTTCATGAAATAAAAATTATTAAAAAAGGATCATCTGATCATAACAATTTATATGGGTCACTCAATTCAGGTGATTTTTAATAGCTCATGTGATCTTAACCCCTTATATGGGTCATGCGATTCATGTGATGTTTCATGATCTACACAATTATTTTATTTGATTAACATAAATAATTCCTTTTTATAGGCTACAAATCTTCTCATGTATTCTTCATGATCTATGAAAATTAATTCCACTTAGAAACTTTATTCTGAAGTAGTCGATCAGCCATCCATGATTGTAAGGAACCGTAATTTCAATCCTTGGCACCGTGTCTTTTCTGAAAATAGGTTTTAAAGGGAATCATTTTGACTGAGCTTCAAAACTATCTCATGTTTCATAGACTTAATTTCTATAGATTTAGCCTTTAGGGTGATGCTACCATTCCTTCCCCCAACTACAATATTCCATCTCACTATCTATCATATTCTCTATATTTGATTGAAATGATAATTTTTTCATATAATCAGTTGATTTTGAAGCCATTATAGGTTCCATCCTATACATTGGGAAACACCCCTCTCAGTCTAAATAGTCATGATATTACTCATTAACCAATCACTTAGAGTTACACAATTATAATAATATTCTCTTTGGGAAAACCAAATGGTGGATGGAGTTCAAAATGGGATCTGTGTCTTGGTAGAAACAATCTTGATGAATGGGAATGGCCATTCTATGTTAGGTGGAGCTATAAATAGTTTTTTAACCAACTTCACATCATTCACCTCTATGAGGTCTTGTGGATTTTTCAAATTTTCATATTCCAACAATCGGAAAATTTTAGATAATTGACTTGTAATTGGTGCACCATCACCATCTATTTTCATCTGACCAATGGTGAGGTAAGGATCATACTATGAGTTTATTTATCATCTGGGTGGAATACATCCTATTGGAGAGACGTATGATGAATTAATAATTTCCATATATGTTTGGGATGATACCAAACAAACTCTAACCATGGCACGATATATTGTAACCATTTTGAAGGTGAAGTTAAATAAGGAGTTGAACATATTCTCAATCATTTCATTCATGGATTGTATTAGTGTCTCCCTTAACTGATGTGGTACACATACAAATAACATATACCATCATCAATTAGATTCTCTAAAATTTCAGGACAATGTGGGAATTTATTTGGAAATATGGGATTCTATGGAATATGCTTCATGGGACTATAAAGTGATATTAAAGGTACCTTCATGACTTAAAATAGTAGGATTTTTTCCATGTTTCAAAATGGATAGATTTTCCCAGATAGGGATTCATTCATGGGAATCAGAATCAGCACATTGGTGATAGAAAACTAATTATTAGAAGGGTATCCTATTAACCTAGGCCTTCTGAACCTTTATCATCTTTATCAAATCCTTTTCCATGTTCAAGAGGGTAATATCCCTTACTAGATCAGTGAATTTTTTAATTTTTATTTGGATCGATATGAGATAATTTTCAATGTTACAAGTATTAGAATACTATTGAAATTCCTTATGCCTTGTTCCATACAAATATGATAAATTTATATGAGGTTGATTTGATGTCATTAGGTGATGATGTTATTGATATATTGATTCAGCATAATCATTTTAGTTTCATATCATAGTCCACACCTACCGGGCTGATTATTGATAAAGAAAATGGTTCTACTAGAGAGATTTTATATAATGTCTCACTCTTGGATAGTGTACTTACAACTTGTATATATGAGTTAATTATCTTTGATAAATATCCCCCTTATGATTTTTCTATCCAATTTCCGTAAACTCAAATGGTTTATCCCCTTCCCTTAGTTGGAATGTAGGGATAATAGAATACTAGAATCATTGACCAATTATATATTATGATGCCATGTGAAGATAAAATTTTTGAAATCATTATTCTTATTACCATTGTATTATTTTCCTTTCTCGGGACTATTCACAAGCATGGGTGGAATCTTACTGGGTTGGTATACTGAATCAGTTAGTTCTTCAAGTAGACAAGCCCTATGATTTTTCTAGTCTCATGTTTGTGGTAGTGATTGAGTTGATTCAATACTTAGGATAGCCCCCAAGGAAGTTATATCACTATATTTATGAGTCTACTGTTAGTAGGGCATGTTTTTTGAAGAATCTAGGCCTTCAGTACTATTGAATGATGATAGACCATTTAGGGGGAAAACACATGACACTTCTATTCTTTCATCCTCAACATCTTGACTGAACCTTATTTCAATGGAAAATATATCTAAATATATTTCATCAACTATTATTTATTATAACACATTCTCTCAAGTGGTCATCAAGAGAAGAGCACCATAAAGGATAATTTGGTGAAGATCCATGTGATGATTACCAAGACCCCCTTAGAGATGATCTAGGACCAAGATGAATGAATTTTCCAACACTTTTGCGATTTTGGATATGGGGGAATTGACTATCATAAATTATCTGATATCATGATATAGATTGTTCTAATTAATCAATAAAAGGCCAATAATGAGAGGGACTTTCACATCATTGATTATATGACTTCTCTAGTCCAATAAATAAGGGAATCATTGTGGGTTCTGGAATAGAGACATCATAAATTCTTTCAGTTACATGCTTAGATGGATGATTTGACTACACAGATAACAGAACATGAATCACTCATAGCTCATAGAATTTATGATTTTTTGATATCATAAAAATTATTAGAAATCAATTAGAAAATAGGGGTATATTTTTTCACATTTATTGAGACTCTTCATTCTTTGGTGATAATGGAAAGAATGGAGAAGACATCCCTTCATTATTGAATTGATTTCTCCCACTGGACTCTTTATGATTTAGTAAACTAATTAAACTAGATTTTATTATGATCCTTCTATATACATGTATATATATATATATTGAAATAATTAGTGGGACTCTAAAAAATGGAAATTTTGTCCTTTATACTTGATTAATAAAACAATATTTCAAACATTGTATGTTTTTGTCAAGATTCCTTTCGTTTATCATGTAGATAGAATTTTTCTTACTCATTACCACATATATTGTCAAAAATATTAATCCTTTTCATAATAATAATAAAATCCAAACTTAAACTCAAATGAATGAATCATAGTAGACCTATATTTTTAATTTCCCATATATGGTTATTAGAATAAGAAACCTTATTGATGTATCTTCTCCATTTGTTCCAAGATCACCTATATAAAAAGAATAATTTGGGTAAATATATTTGAATATGGAAATCACTCTAACCTTTTCCTTTTTCAACATATTTAGAGATCATAGCTTGATTTTTATAGGGAAATATAATGACCCCTTCAAGATTTTTATCATTTATCTTTTTTTATATTACTTTTAAATTTTACCTAAGTTTCCTATGGGAAAAACTAAGTCATCTTGGACATGGATATTTCAAAGGATTCCATTTGTTTTTTTAGACCTAATAAGTTTTTATGTTTTTCAACTTCATAAATTCGTAGTGTTTCACAAATAACACAAAATGCATGTCCGCCGAGCAAAGACTCATTTTTTTACAAGTTTCCTTTTTCTGGTTTTCAAACTATGGAGAATTTTGTATCTTTTGATTAATTATTTTTTATAATTCTTTCATGATGGAATAATAAAATTTTAGGTCTAACAGATCGCAACTTATGTTTCTATAGTTTAGGGTCTTCTAGATCGGACCATCTATTTTTGTATTTTAAGGTATTCTATCTCATACCTATTGTTAATGTATTTTAGGGTCCTCTATGTAATGATCCATCATGCTATCTTTCAGATTTCCCTTCTTTTTATATATATTATAAATCACATGAAACCACATAGATAATGTAATACAATCTTTATAAATGAATAATTAATGAAATAAGAGGTATTTCTAGAAGTTAAGGAACAAGTACTGATGAAATAGTAACATGACCACATGAATAGTAATATGAAACTTTTGAATAGTAAAACAGAAAAATGAATAATAACCTCACCCATGAAATTATAAATAAAATTTAGGCATCTCATATGTTAAAGAGTTATATAATTATATCACAGTATAAATAAATGGATATTTTAAAAATTATTAATTAAGTGTTGGTATTTTTTGGAGTAAAATGTATTTAATTACAATTATATAATTAATAAAATTATTTAAAAGATAAATCATTTTCATAAAATGGATTCATAAATAAATTTTTCTATCCTTTTATTTTAGGATAATTCAATGATACCTTAGTTAATTTGTCAGAGTGTTATAAAATCAGTTTTAATTTTAAAAACTACATTGTTCAAGTAAATGATGATTTAAATTAAAATTTTAATTTATCATATTTAGAAAATAATTTTCATAAAATATAGTTCATTTTTGAATTATAAACATTGAAAAATGTTAAGGGTGGTTTTTTGGCATTTTTCTAATATAGAAGAATATTTAGTGAATAGTAAAATACGTTAATTTACGGTATTCAGACATTATAAGATAAATACACTATTCCTTGGGTAATACCTCATATAATCACCATAATCTCGAACTCACTGAAATTATTTTAATATATTTTATGATAAATATCAATCTATTCATAGTCTTGATCCAATATAATAAACAAATGAATAAAATATTCAAAAATCACTTCTCTCCTCCAATCTAAGTACCACCCCTCACCACTTCTTCTCCCCACACCTTCAAAGATTTTATCATTGTAAAATTTATTCCCAATCCTATTTAAAATCACCTAATATATGTCTGAGAGCTTTTAGTATTAAAAAAATAATAAAACCAATCCCTTTATGGAGGTTCTCAAGGAGGAGTATTCCAGAGGTAAAATCCTCTTCCTTTTCCTTTTAATTTCATTTCATGTTTTTTATTTTATTATTCTCTCATCACCTACCCTCATCAAAATATAATTATTCCTCCAGTAACTTACATATAATGAAATTTTATTATGCTAGTCTAATAATCCATCATCATGCAACTTCTCATATCCCTTTAGTTCTAAAAATTGAAACGTCATCTGTGCGGCGTTGTTTCATCACCTTCAAGGATGAAAATTTTTCATTTTTCTACACCATATTCAAGGATATTCATGAAACCATTTAAATAGTTGACATAGATTTTAAAATTTATATTATAATTCTTTCTTTGTTATTTATGTATCAATTTTACATAATACCAAATGATAAATCAAAATGAGTTTGGTGTGATCAATAACTTCTGTAATAATCTGAACAATTATCACTAAATGTTTTATCTAATGACTCATCCTAATACCATATCAAAAATGGAATTTATAACCATTTACACTAATATATTCTCATTAATAACATATAATTCCAATTTTGGGGAATTATATCCATTTTACAAGAACTCCATTACTTATAAACAGGAAAACTGAACATGAAAAACAAGAAAATGAATGCTCTTGAATGATGAAATTAAACTGTATAACTCATCAATAAGAACATAAATGAACTTAATAAAACTATAATGAATCAAATACATATATTAAATGTTATTAATTAATTAATTAATGGATTTTATTTGATTATCATGTACATTAAGATCAAGTGAATAACATATTCTGACATAAGGTAAGGGTTTCTCTTCTCACTATTATTTCCATGAGATTTTCCTTATTCACCGCTTATTTATTATATGTGGTGTACATATACTTCCATTTGATATATAATGTTATTAATATATTTATCTTAATGGTATTAAATGATAAATATTATAGTTGTTAATTTTTGGTCATATGATTCGATTGATTACAAAGTGGTATGGGATTCTACCTGAACATTCCTTTTTTACTTCGGGTTATTCTTTCACTATATTAACCCAATATAATGATTATTTATTTCTATGTACTTATTATATAATCTTTTTTTATTCTACAAACTCATATATTCAGATTATTTAATATTTAGTTTATGGGAATTATATGTTTCATAATGTTCCCTTCTGAATTCTTCCCGATACGCAAGCTCGGTTAAAGGGAACGTCTCGATTTCATACCCATTTCCAAGTACCATCCATAATATGTTTTAAGTCACAATTATTTTTATAAAATAAATAATTTAGTCATGAAAATATATATTTTCGCATTAATCATTATATAAAAACTATTATGACAGATAAAAATTATTTTTTCATAAGAACTCTTCATTGTAAAGTAAAAGGTTTATTTCTCTCAAATATTCCTTGATAATTTTATTATAGTATTTTAATCTTTCAAAAACTATATTGAATTTTATTCTTATTGAGGTTTATCTCTTATGTTGAAAATCCACCATATTTTATTAAATTTTTTATCATTATTTTGACTATAGATGTGCTATCTTGATACTATTCACCATACTACTCAGAATGGTTAGTGATTATATTTACATACTGGGGAAAGTTATTTAAATTTCATATGTATATGTTGTTTATATGTATCCCCATTCATGTGAGGAATTCATGGGACTTATTAAGTGTTGTGTGGGGCCTTATATATCCCCTATATGCATCTTTAGGTCTCATGAAACAAACTACACTAGCTTTTACTCATTATGTATTATGTCTTAGTCGAGACCTTGATAGTATTTTTAAGATGTTCAGAATTTTTCATTCCATCAATATGATACTAGTAATTGATATTCTATGTGATTATTAAACTAGTATAATAACCATGTTTTTGTTTTATTATAGAATTATTTTATCAGCATTTATCCCTACCATTTTATGCTCAAGATTATTTTTTAATGAAATGTGTTATTCACCATGACTTATTGTTTATATTAGATTCCATTGTATTACTTACATTATTGATCATATAATTTCACCCCTTTATTATGATTTATTTTTATCCAGGACATGAACACTAATATTATGAAAGACTTGTAGGGATAATATAAAATTTATGGATCTCTCCAATGGAATTTATATATTTTATTTCCTCTCATAGTTGTCATGTAAAACTTATGTTTGTATCTAGTTTTACAAAACTACTAAACTATTTATTTATTTGGGATACGACTTAGTTTTTTATTATTCCAATGTAATGAAGTGAGGAACAAGCTCTGAGAAACTGGGATTTGGGTCTCTATAGGTTGTATCAAAGGAATTTTAGTAATAACATTGAAAACTATATTTAAAAGATATAGATTAGGGAACATAATCCTAAGATATAATTTGAGGATAATTATACCATCCTATAATTTTGCTATGGTAGATATTATATGGATCCTCTAAGAAAATGCATCCATGTCTAGAAAGTATGGGTGGATGTGGTTCTAGAATAGATGTAACTAGGGGTAACAACTTCAACAAGGTGTCTTGGGCCTAACTCGAGGTAAATTGGTACATGAAAACAAGCCTTACTGCACACTAGGTTTTACTCTCTCAGAGGATAATCTTAGGATAAGTCACATTTTCTATACAAACCATTATGAATGATTTAAAAGTAAATATAGTTGTAAGGACCCGACCATAGTTTCACAGAGTCGATGGGTTATTATATTACATTGGAATATAAATAAGGAATATCCATCCTAATGTACTGATTAGTTTAGTATATTTTGAAATAAGATACATACAAAAGTTCAACATTAGAACTTGAAATGAAAAAAACAATAAATAAGTTCCATTGGGAACATCCCCCACTCTAAGACTATCCCTACAATTCAATTATAATATACCTCTTCATGTCCTGGAAAAAATGAAACATAAGAAGGAGTGAGGTCAGACACATAGTAAGGCTAAACATTAAAATGGGAGATAACATAAACAATAGTCATAGTGAATAATTGTAAACACAAGCCTTTAAAAATAAACGTGAATATAATATCGCATGAATATGAGATGAGTAAATATTTTCATCAAAAAAAATAATCAGGGGTATTCTTCTAGTCAAATAAACTCATGATCTATGAATTTATAGCTTTATAACGAGGGAAATGAATATGACAAACATTTTTAAACATACCATCAAGGCCTCGGCCAAGACATCTAAAAATGATTAAAGCCACAGCCAAAATAAAATCTAAAAATTGGTATGGCCTCAGCCAAGTCCATATCTATTTGTCTCATGAAACCTACTGATGCATCGAGGGGATAGAGAGGGCCCCACCCATTACATAATAATTATAATCGATTCCTAATATGAACATTGATAAATATAAACAACATATACATTCATATTGAAACTAACATATGAAACGTAAATAACGTTCCTCAAACATTAAGCTTAAACACTAACCATTAAGGGACGATTGGTGAATGTTTTTGAGATAGAACATCCATAGTAAAACAGATAATAAATCATAAAATTAAATATGGAAGATTATATCATAAATATTAATCCCAATAATACATAACAATCAATAGGATTATTGAAACAGGTGAAGATATACCTATAAAATCATCATGTAATACTCGAGATAAATAACATTTTACTTTGAAAAGAAGAGTTATATTGGAAAAGTGTTTGTATAAAATCATAAATTATGTAAGATAGTATTTTAATAATAAAATGATTTATTTTATAATGATAATGGTTTCTAAAACATATAATAGAGTGACCTTGAAAATAGGTAATATTTCTATAAATTCCCTTGAGTCGGGCTTATATTTCCGGAATAATTTTTTGAAAGATCCTTTTAAAACATATAATTATCCATAAATTAAGGTAGTATTATGGTTGGTACACATATATATATAATTAAAATAGAATATATGAGGATTAAATATTAATTAATAATAATTTAATTGAGCTAAGTAGATAATAAAAGTATACCGAATGAAAACCGAGGTCCGGGTGAAAACCCCTTACCTTAAGTACAAAGGTTTTCCTAAATTGTTCTTAACGACCTGAATAATCAAATTTAGGTTCATAAATTAATGATTACAGAACCTCATATACATGTAATTGATTTATTATAACCTAATTAGGTTCATTCATGTCCTTTGGATGGGTTAGGAGATTCAATTTCATTGTTTGGGAGAATTTTCTTCCTTGGTTTTCATGATCGGTATACTTATATTCATGTATGGATAAACATGTAGAATGAGAAAGGTTGTCCATAATAGAATTTATAATTTATTAGTGAAATAATAGAAGATTACATTGTTATAAAAAAATTCTTTTTTTGAGTGAATATAAATCATTATATAAAACTTTAATTACAATTGTTTGGGTTAATTGGCTGTTTTTTATCACAATGAATTCATTTTGATTTATAAATTTATATCATGTGTAAAAAATGACACCAGAACCTTAAATAAGTTGTTATATATTTATTAATGTCTGTTTCAACCATCAAAATTATTTCCTAACCAAAATTTAAGATGTTAATATAAATTGAAAACTTGTTTTCCTTGAATGTGATAAATTAACATATCTCGGGTGGTGTTTTCATTTCTAGTATAAAATAAGGGGAAAGGATAGATAATGAAGAATTATTCCTTTATCATAAAAATTTATATTACATGTAAGTTACTAGATTCATCCTAACATTTGTATGAAAGGAGGTGAGGAAATAAAAATAAAATAATTGAACTTGAAATAAAAGAAATGAAAAGAGCAATTTTCCTCTTGAAGTAATCTTCCTTGAGAGCATCTTTAGGGGAGGTTTTTTGGTCTTTTTATGAGACCAAAGGATGGTGGACGTGGTGGAAGATATTGGGAGGGTATTTTAGTAGAATTTAGACAATTCATAAGGCTTTATATGAGTGAAGATAAGAGGAAATTATGGGGGTTTATAGTGGAGGAGAGGAGGGTTTTCCCATTATTTTACTCATTATTTTATTATTTTTTAAAAGAAAATCAATAGTCTTGATTCTTATGACCAAAAATATTAAAATGTGCATGTGAGTTCAAAACAAGGTTTCTTTCATCATCAATGATGCTAGGAATAGTGAATTTAACTGATAATGTATATATACAATAAATTACCATATTTGACTATTCATCCAAAATTCGAGTATTTCAGAAAAATCCTAAAAATTCACTATAAAATTTTATCAACGTGTAGGATAAAAAAGGAAATCCATTTTTTGAAAATAATTTTCAAAATATTATTAATTTAATTTTTAAATAAAATTATAACTTATTCAAAAGATAACAATTTTAAAACTGTAATTCGTTTTATATCACCTTGAGAAATTAATCAATATCTCGTTATATAATAAACTTAAGATAATAAAATAATAGTATGATTTACTATTAATAAAGGTCATATTACTATTAATAAGGTTATGTTAATATTCACAAAAAATTACATTTATCTAATCATACTCTAAATATCTTATTAAACGCAACCGTGTATGCCAATTTTTCAAAATTCAAATCACAGAGGTAGAAAAATTATGTTTACTGGATATTTTATAAGAAATTGGTGTTTTTTAGAGACATAGTGTTTCATTCATTCAATATTAAATTTTTTTGTAGAATCATGGTTTGTTACATTATACCCTCTTTACAAAAATATTTTCCTCAAAATTACAATAATGTTACCTTATAAAGAGATTTGGGTAGTTCTTCATCATAATCTCCTCAGGTATCCATGTTGCCTCTTTGATTTTATGATTTTTCAAAAGTATCTTTACCAGTCCAGTCATCTGATTCCTGAACCCTTGATTTTTAGTGTCCGTAATTTGGATAGTCTCCCCATAGTAAGATAGGTCAGGTTCCAATTCTATACCTTCAGAAGTGAGGATATGTATTGGATCTAGCATGTACTTTCTCAGCAATGAGTCATGGAACACATTATGTACTATACAAATACTATGTGGCATAGCCAAATGATATGCAAAAACTCTAATTCTATCTAGAATTTTAAAAGGGCCAATATAATTAGGGATCAGTTTCCTTTTCTTCCTAAATCTTATAACACCCTTATATGGAGATACTTTTAAGAAAACATGATCTCCCACTTGAAATTCTAAATCCTTCCTTCAAATATCAGCATAGATTTTTTGTTTCCTTTGAGCTACTTTTATATGGACTTGAATAGTATTTACCTTTGTTTTTGTTTCCTCCACAGGCTCTGGACCCACATGATTCCTTTCACTGACTTCATCCCAACATGTTGGTGTACGTCACCTCTTTCCATACAATGCTCTATATGGTACCATTTGAATGATTTAATGGAGACTTTTATTGAAAGAAAACTCTATAAAAGGTAAATAGTGATCCCACATACCTTGACAATCATGTGAGCATGATATCAACATGTATTATAAATTTTGGATCATCCTTTTTGATTTCCCATCAGTTTGTGGCTGATAAGAAGTACTCAATTGAAGCTCAGTATCCAAAGATTTCTGATGACTTTTACATAATTTCAATGTAAATTGTGGATCACGATCAGAAAAAATTGAGATAGGTGCTCCGTGAAGTCTCACAACTTCATTAATATAGAGTCTTGATAGGCACTCTAGTGGAAAATCCTCCCTTACATCAAGGAAATGTTCATATTTTGTATGTCGATAAATAATTATCCATATCACATTATTCTTACTTGGAGTTTTAGGTCATCCAGTGAAAAAATCAATGGTGATGTCATCCCATTTCCATGTCGGAATAGTTAGAGGTTGCATAACTCCTCTCAGATGTTGTCGTTTAGACTTAACATGTTGACATACTATAAATCATGATACATAATTGGCAATCTCCCACTTTATGTTGTTCCAATAGAAATACTCCATCAAATCTCTATACATTTTAGTGCTACCAGTGTGTATAGAGAAATTTCACCTATAAGCATCATCTAATGACTCCATTTTCATCTCTAGTATATAGGGAACATATAGCCTCTTCCAAAATTTCAGAATTCCATCTTCAAACATGAAGTCATCAATCTTCCCTTCTTTCACAACATTAATTTTCTTTTGAAGATTCTCATCATCAGATTGTAAAGCTTCAATTCTTTCCAATAAATATGTTTGGTCAACCATTTGAAAAACTAGTGATGTTTCACCTTCTTTGATAATTCCCATATCCATCCTCACAAGATTCATGTACAAAGGATCCTTTTAAATCCTCATTTTTTTTTTCAGAAATCCATGATCCTTAATTCTTAGTGCATCAACTACCTTGTCTTTCTTTCCTGGGGGGTAGTGTATACAACAATCATAATCCTTGAGTTGTTCAATCCATCACCTTTGCCTCATATTTAGTTCTTTTTGGGAGAAGATATATTTTATACTCTTATAATCTGTATATATCTCACATTTTTTCCTATAGAGATAATGCCTTCATATCTTCAGATAAAATATTATCGCTGCTAACTCAAGATAATGAGAAGAATATTATTTTTCATGAATTTTTAACTACTTTTATGAATTGGAAATAACTCTATCATACTTCATAAATACATAACTAAGTCCTTTAGTTGATGCATCACTATAGATCACAAACCTATCATTCTCTGGTGGTAGAGTTAGGATAGGTTCATTCTCTAATCACCTCGTCAATTCTTTAAAATAGTCCTCATATTTTTTGTCCAAATTAACTTATCCCCTTTACATGTAATCTTGGTCATTTTGTTGGATAAACAGACGATGTTTTGAAAGAAACGCCGATAGTAACCTACTAAACTAATAAAGCTAAGTACATTAGTTATGTATGTTGGAGTAGTCAATTCTTTCAAAACCTTTTCCTTCATAGTATAAATGGATATTCCATCCTTATAGAAAATGTTTCCATGAAGGGAAACTAGTTGAATCCAAAATTCACACTTTCTAAACATCCCATATAATTCATTTCTTTTAAGAATCTTCAGAATATTTCATAAGTTATTTTCATGATCTTGTTATATTTTGTTTTATACCAAGATATCGTTAATAAATACCACCAAAAAGTCATCATGATATTCATTGAAAGCTATATTCATTAGATCCATGAAATCATAGGGTGAATTAGTCAATCCAGAAGTCATTATGGTATACCCATAATGACCATACCTAGTTTGAAATACTTTCATTGAAATATATTACCTCCTCACACACAAACTGATGATATCTAGATCAAAGATAAATCTTCAAACAAAAATTGGGCTCCATGAAGCTGATCAAAAAAATCATCAATGTGACGTATGAGAAACTTGTTCTTTATTATTGTAGAATTTATCTCCCTGCAGTCAATGCACAACCTCATAGATCAATATTTCATTCTTAATGAAAATAATAGGGGATACCCATAGAGAAATTATAGGGTGAATAAATACTTTATCACTCAATTACTCTAGTTTTTTCTTTAGTTCCACTAATTCCACATTGTCCATTCTATAAGGGGTCATTGATATGGTCCTTGAATCAATAATTATGTTAATGGAAAACATGAATTTATGATCTGGAGGATGTCCAGGTATATCCTCTGGAAATACATCAACATATTCTTTCAAAATAGGTACATCTTCTATTTGAACATTCCTTTCCTCACCCATAGTTATTTCATTACATTACTCCGTATAATTGAATTCAATAGAGCTACTGGGGGTGGATATAGATGATAATTAGACGGTGAAGTTTCTACTCTAAAGATACTGGATTCCACATCATATAAAATAAATTTTCACCTAATGGTTCGAAATAAAATATATACTGAGGATTATATCAAATTAAATCATGGGTATGAAAATAAATTCAGCAGATAAAGCACATTTATATGCCATATTGGGGGCTGCCTGACACAACTTTGTTACATTGATACTTACCTTAAGAGTTTTCACGAAAAACTCCCTTATTAAATCGAATTAGAAATATATAACTTTATTGGAAAACTGGGAAGTTATGAAAGAATTCGATGATCTAGAATCAAATAAAGCATTGGATAAGTATGAGTAAACAATTAAAGTACCTACAACCACATCATTAGGAACTTCTATATCAGCAGTTGGATCGCAAAATCTTTCCCCTGCTCCCTTGACCTTTTCTGAGACACATTTCTTTGATGCTTGGGAAACTCATTAGCATAGTGTCCCATATCCCTTCAATTATAGCATTAAAAATTAATATCTTCTTTCTTACCCTTGAAAACACCAGCATGATGTCATTTCTTTCCATATTTATAGCACATCCATTTTCCTTTTAAATAGGCACAAGAGTATTTCCTTCCATAATTATCACATGGTGGAAATTAAACGCTTCCCTTCTTCCCTATTTCCTTATTTTCCTTTCTAGATTTTTCAACAAACCTATTCTTCTCTTTATTTCCTTTAATGTCATAAGTCTTAGAGAACTCCTTTTCTGTCTTAATAGCATAAGAGATTATATCATCGTATGATGAGAAATTTTGGTAGAACAGTGGCCGTTGGAGGAATGGATTTAGGCCATCAAAGAATTGATCAATATTTCACCTTGGATTAAGAATATAGTCTATATCATTACTTTCCAACCTTGTGAATTTAGCTTAATACTGTTCAACACTCTCATCTTCCTTTTGCCTAAAATTCAAAAATTGTCTTTCCATATTCACTCCCTATTCATGAGAAATGTATTTATCTAAGAAGAGTTCTTTAAATTAACTCCATTTCATGTTTTCTATCTCTTCCTACTCATTTTTGTTTTGAATTATTTTCCACCATTGATCAATATCTCCCGATTGATGATAAACTTCCATGAAAACCTTCTCCCTTTTCTTACTGCTCAAGGCATGAAATTTGTTCTCTATAAAACATATCCATTGCTCTACTATGAATGGGTTTATAGTCCCATTAAATGATGGATGTTTTTATATCATAAAGAGATCTCACATATCTTCTACACGTTTTGGATTTGGATGATCAATACGGGAAAGGTTAGTATTCATAACCTGAGTAAGTTGTCCCAATATAGTTATAAGTTTCTCAACACCAATCGAAGCACTAGAGACCACATCATTATCTTGAACATGAGGGAAATATATACATGGGATACAGGCGTTCATGTGGTTTCCATTCCTTCAACTATGTGCCATTTCTAAATAATGGTATGCACTATATTAGGAAATTAATCATAATGTATAATCTAAAAGTAGAAAAATACTTAGCATAATTAATCTCATAATCATAAACACAATTTCTTTGAGGAAAAATTTACATTTAAATCCTTCATAATGGCTTGTAAAGAAAATATGAATTATCCTAGGAATATCCCCTAGGAGTGTTAACCCCGGTGAGCATTAAGGCACATTTTCATGCACTAGGATACCTCAGGTTAACCCCGAAACTCCATGTCAGAGTTGTTACTCTTAGGTACATATATGCCAGAACAACATATACTTTTAGTATCTAGATATGGATGTATTTTCTAGAAATATCCACAAAGTCTATTCCTTAAAAAATTACTATCAGTTATTGTATTCTTTACCCTCAAATACTATCTTAGGGTTTTTCCCCAAATCTATTTTTTCTAAATCTAGTTTCCAAGTATTCTACTAAACATCATATGATACCAACTGTAAGGACCTGACCCCAATTTCCAGGAGTCGGTGCCTTATTTCATTACATTGGAATATAAACAAGGAATATCTATCCCAAAGGACCGATTAATTTAGTATCATTAGAAACAGGATACATACAAAATTCCATCATTAAAACTTGCAATGAAAACAAAAAAAAATAATCTCCATTGGGAACATCCACCACACTAAGACTGTCCTTGAAAGTCAATCATAATATACCTCTTCATGTCCAGGGAAAAATGAAACATAAGATGGGGTGATCTTAGATGCCCAGTAATGGTAAACATTATAGCCTAAGATAACATAAACATCAGGCATAGGGAATAATTGTAAACACATGCCTTTAAAAATAAATGTGAACATAATATGGAAGGAATATGAGATGAGTAAATATTTCCATAATAAAACATAATCATGGATATTCTACAGGTCGAATAACCTCATGAACTATGAATTTATAGCTTCATAATGAGAGAAATGAGTATTCTAGACATTCTGAAACATACCATCAAGGTCTCAACCAATACATCTAAAAATTATTAAAGCATCAACCAAAACCATATCTAAAAATGGGCAATACCTCAGCCAAGTCCATATCTATTTTTCTCATGAGACCTACTGATGCATCGAGGGGGTATAGCGGGCCCCACCCATCACATTATAAGTCTAATGAATTATTCATTTGAATGGGAATAAACATAAACAATATATATATTCATATTGAAACTAACACATGAAATCAAAAATAACGTTTCCTAAACATTAAGCATAAACACTAACAATTCAGATTAAATTGGTGAATGGTTTAATGATAGTACATCCACAGTCAAAATAATCATAAACCTTTAAATTAAAAGATTTTAGTTAATTTAAGGTACTGGATTCATCACAACATTTGGTAGAATGGAGGTTAGTAAATAAAAATAAAATAATTGAACTTGAAATAAAAGAAATGAAAAGTGGAATTTACCTCTTGAAGTAATCATCCTTAAGAGCCTCTTTGGGGGAGAGGTTTTAGTCTTTTTATGAGACCAAGGGATAATGGACGTGGGGAGGATCTTGGGAGGTTATTTTAGATGAATTTAGACAAGGCACAAGTCTCTAGAGGCTTGAAGAGAAGAGGGAATGAGGGGGGTATAGTGGAGGAGAGGAGGGTTTTCCCATTATTTTACTCATTATTTTATTATTTTTCCGAAAAAAACAATATTACTGATTCTTGTGACCAAGAAAAGTAATATGCACATGTGAGTTAGAACAAATTATTCTTACATCACCCATGATGCTAGGAATAGTGAATTTTACCGATAATGTATATATATGTTAAATTACAGTATTTTACTATTCATTAAAAATTTGAGTATTTCAGAAAAATCCAAAAAATTCACCCTAACTATTTTTCGACATGTAGAATTCATAAATGAACTCTATTTTTTAAAATAATTTTCTATATATTATTATTTTAATTTTAAAATATAATCATAAATTATTCAAAAAATAACAATTTTAAAACTATAATTCATTTTATAACACCTTGAAAACTTAATCGAGATCTCATTATATTACAACCTTAAGACAATAAAATAATAGTATTATTTACTATTCATAAGGGTCAAATTAATATTCATAAGGGTATGTTACTAGTCACAAAAAATTAAATTTATTTTATCAGACTCTAAATATCATATTTAATGTAACCGTGTATGTAATTTTTTTGAAATTCAAATAACAAAGGTGGAAAAATTATGTTTATTGACTAGGTTATAAAAAAAAATTGTTTTGTTGAGACTTATTGCTTCATGAATTCGATATTAAATTTATGTGCAGAATCTTGGGGTGTTATAAATTCCCCAAAGAAACTATGTTTAAGATAATGAGAATAACTATGCATAGAAGTTCAATTTGTGTTATGTATTTGGATAGTTTGAGATTATAAATTATTATTCATTACCTAATATATTGTATACCGTTATTTAGAAATGGATCCTAGTGGAAGTAATGGAAACCATATCAATGATCGTTTCCCATTTAGGGATTTCCCTCTTATGCAAGATAATGATGTCAGTGTTGGAGCTACGATAGATGCTGAGAAACTTATAACTATACTGGAAAAAATAATTCAGGTTATGAAAAATAACCTTACCCATATAGAGAATCCTAATAAAAAATGTGGAGTATAAATTTTATACCACTTTATGTGAAAACATCATCCATCATTTAATGGGACTACAAACCCATTTGTAGCAAATTAGTGGATAAGTTCCTTAGAGGAAACTATTTATCACTTTAGGAAGAAATGAAATGGATAAGGTTGTCATGATAGTTTATCAATTATCAGGTGATTTAGATCAATGGTGTTCATTTATTCAAAACACAAAGGAGGAAGAAATTGAAAATATTGAATGGAGGTATTTTAAGGAAATTTTCTTAGAAAAATATTTTCCTTGAGAACAGTGAGTGGATATCGAGAGGGAATTCTTGATTTTAAGATAGAAATTTGATGAAAACATTGTGAAGTATGATGCCAAATTTACAAGGTTATAAATGCATGTTTCGGACTACAATTGTAATCCAATGAGGAAGATTTATTGATTTTTTGGTGTTTTAAAACCATTCATCTGAAGGGAACATGTCTCCAAAAAAATTTCATCATATGAAGATATAGTCTCATGTGCTATCAAGACAGAAAATTAATTCTCTAAGTCATAATAATTTAATGTAAAGAAAGAGAATAATAGGGATGACGAACACTGTGGAAAAGGAAATAAGGGAAAGAGTAATAAGGGAAGAGTTGATTTTCCATCCTATAATAATTGTCGGAAGAAACACCTTAGTACTTGCCTAAAGGGCATTGGTATTTGTTAGAAATGTGGGGGAAAAGGCCACCAATCTCATGATTTTAAGGGAAAGAAAGAAGATACCAATGTTCAATGACCAAATTTCAAGGAGATAGGACATTATGCAAATTATTTTCCTATGAATCAAGAAAACTTTCCCCGAATAAGGCCAAAATAGCAAGCCCAATCTTATGTTATCACAACTGTTGATGTTGAAATTCCTAATTATGTAGTAGAGGGTACTTTAATTATTTCCTCAAATATATCCAATTCATTATTTGATTTTGGATCATCACATTCTTTTAAATGTTTCTAGTTTTCTAAGAAAATAAGGCTTTTCAGTTTTGTTTTAATAATGTAGTTTTCAGCCAAAAATCCAAAGGAAAGTCTCATTACAACAAAGATGTGTCAGTCAGTCCCCATTATGACAGGTAAACATACTTTAGTTTCTAACCTTTTCATCATACCTATGATTGAATTTTATATAATACTCATTATGGATTGTATTTCAAAATATGATTCAAAAATATATTTCAAGAAGAAGGAAGTCATATTTTGTGAGAAAAATGTAGGATTCCTTATTTTTATAGAAGAAACATCATCATTTGGTTCTCATCTAGATCCACCTTCAGTAGATCTTCTAAATGAAATTCCTATGGAGGAATAGAAAACATCATCTATAGATATTCAAATTGAATATGTACCTATTGTTAAAGAATATATTGATGAATTTATAGAGGATTTACATAGACATCCTCAGAGTGGGAAGTTGACTTCTCAATTGATTTAAATCGTGGTTAGAGACCTATATCAAATACTCATTAGAGAATTTCTACTACAGAATTAGTAGAGATGAAGAAAAAAATTGAGGAATTGAGTGATAAAGTATTTATTCACCCCTAGTGTTTATCCATGGGGATCCCATGTTCTCATTGTTAAGAATAAAGATGGATCCATGAGGGTGTGTATTGACTATAAGTAAATCAATGCTATTACAATAAAGAACAAGTATCCCCTACCTTGCATTGATGATTTATTTGATCAACTTCATAGAGATAAATACTCTTCGAAGGTTGACCTTCAATCTGGATATCATCAGTTTCATTTAAGGATGATATTTCAAATAAAAAATTTCAACCCAGGTATATACAACACAAGTTTACAATAATTCCATTTGTACTAACTAATGTACCCTCTGTTTTTATGCATCTAAGGAACAAAGTGTTCATGGAATATCTTAATGAATTTTTTGTGGTATTTTTTGATGGTATCTTGACATATTCAAAAAGATATAAGGATCATGAGACCAACTTGTGGCTTATTTTAGAGAATCTTAGGAAGAAAAGTGTTATAGAGATTTTTAGAAAGATTGAATTATGGATTCAAATTGTTTTATTTTATGGACCATATTGTCTCTAAGTGTGGAATCTCAATTGATATTGTAAAGAAAAATGTAGTTTAGGAATGGCGTATACCAATAAAAATAAATAATGTACATATTTTTATTGGTTTACCAGGTTATTATCGGTGTTTTGTTTCATAATTTCACCTAGTTAGCTAACCCATTAACCAAACATACTCATAAAGGGGTTAAGTTTATATAGAAAAAAGAATTGAAGAATGTTTTGAATAATTGAAGTGATGATTAGTTAATTCTTCAAACTAGACTCTCTATTGGGAAATGGTGGATTTTTTATTTATAATGATGTGTCAAATAAAGGAATCAGGTGTGTCCTTATGTATAATGATACATTTATTGCATATGCATCAAGGAAGTAAAAAAGTTCATGAATAGAATTATCCAACTCCTGATCTAGAGTTAGAAGATATAATCTTTACTCTAAAGATATGAAGACACTATCTCTATGGAGAAATTGTATGATATATACAGATCAAAAGAGCTTCAAATATATCTTCTCATATAAATAACTCACATTGAGGCAAAGGTGATATCTTTAACTACTCAAGGATTATTATTATTATTCAATACACTATCACCCAGGAAAGGTAAATAATGTAGATGATTCATTATGAAGTAAATATCATGGAGTTCTATAAAAAATGAGGATTGAAAGGGATCATTTGTTCATGGATATAGTAAATATGGATATGGGTCTCATCAAAGAATGTGAAACATCATTAATTTTTCAGTTATTTACCCCAAAAACTTTATTAGAAATGATTAAAAGTTCATAGTCTGATGATGATAATCTTCAAAAGAAAATTAATGCTGTGAATGATGGGAAGTTTCTAGACTTTGTGTTTGAGGATGAAATTATAATATTTGGTTGGAGGCTATGTTTTACCTCTATACCTGAGAAAAAAAGTGAGTTATTGGATGATTCCTATAGTTATAAATTCTATATACACCCTATTAGCACTAACATGTATAGGGATTTTAAGGAATATTTCTGGTCGAATAACATAAAGAGAGAAATTTCTGATATTGTATCAAGATTTTAAGGCTATCAATAATTAAAGGCTGAAAGACAACATCCTAGAGAAGACATGAAACCTATTCTTATTCTTATATGGAAATGGGATGACATAACCATGTATATTTTCATCGGAATACCAAAAACTTCAAGAAATAATGATTCAATATGGGTGATTTGTTCTCGACTTATCAAATCTGCACATTTTCTGGCTATACGGGATGATTTTCCAGTAGAGAACCTTGCATGGATCTGTATTAATGAATTTTTAGGACTTCATGGAGCACCTATCTCAATTTTAATTTAATCATGATCCATGATTTATATAAAAATTCTAGAAAAGTATTCATAAATCATTCCATAATAGGCTTCATTTGAGTACTGTTTATCACCCTCAAACTGACGGGTAGTCAGAAATGATGATCCAAACATTGGAAGACAAGTTGAGTTCATGGTCACATTAATTTCAATGTATGTGGGACTAGTATTTACTTTTTGTAGAGTTTTACTACAACAATAGTTTCCATTCTAGTATTCAAATGGCACCATATGAAGCATTTTATGGGAAAAGATGTCTTACACCAATATATTGGGATGATGTTGGTGAAAGGAAGCTTGTGGGCCCAGATCTTGTAGAGGAAACAAAGGAAAAGGTAAAGATTATTCAAACCCATATCAAAGAATCTCAGTGTATGAAAATAGTTATGATAATAATAAAAGGAATGATTTGTAATTTTAAGTTGGATATAATGTTTTCTTGAAAGTATCTCCATAGAAGGGAGTTATATGATTAGGGTAGAAAGGGAAGAAGAGCCTCAGGAACATTGGATTTTTAGAAATTCTGGAGATAATTAGAGTTTTGACTTATCTATTGGTGATTCCACCTATCCTTTCTACTGTAAACATTGTGTTTCACAACTATTTATTAAGAAAGTACATGCCAGACCCAACGTATTTCCTAACATATAAAGGAATGTATTTGAAACCTGATTTATCTTATTGTGAAGAGCCTATTTGGATTATGGACACTAAATAATAGGTCATGAGGAATTATAAAACATGATCAGTAAAGTTACTTTGGAAAAATAATAAAATTGAAGAGGTTATATGGGAACCTGAGGAACTTATAATTAATAAATACCCAAATCTTTTTATGACTTGACATTATGAAAATTTTGAGGATAAAATTTTTGTTGTATGGGAGAATGTAACGACCCAGAATTCTATCAATGAGATTTAAAATCTTATGTATATATATTATAATCATATAAAACCATATAGAGAATATAATAAAAACATTATAAATGAATAATGAATGAAATAAGTGGTATTTCTAGAAGTTAAGAAACCTATACCGATGAAATAATAAGTTGACCTTAGGGATAGAAATATGAACATTTTGAATATAAAACTAGAAAATGAATAGTAGCCTCACCCATGAAAGTATAAATAAAATTTAGCCATCTCATAAGTGAAAGTATGATATAATTATATCATGTAATAACTAAATGACTAATTTAAAAATTATTAATTGTTGGTATTTTTGTGAGTCATAAATATTTAATTGCAATTTAATAAATAAAAAAATTCTTTAAAATAAAATTAATTTTCAAAAAATGGATTCATAAATCAATAGTTTATTGTCTTATTATTTTAGGATAATTTAATGAGACCTTAGTTAATTTTTTAGAGTGTTATAAAATCAGTTTTAATTTTAAAAACTTTATTTTTTGAGTAAATGATTATTTTAATTAAAAAATAAATTTCTCATATTTAGACAATTATCTTCATAAAATGGAGTCCATTTTTTAATTCTACATGTTGAAAAATTTATATGGTGAATTTTTGGTATTTTTCTAAAATACTTTAATTTTGTTTTGAATAGTTAAATACTGTAATTTACGGTATAAATACATTATAAGCTAAATACACTATTCCTTTTGTAATAACTGATGTAAGAACCATAATCTCGAACTAAAATTCATTAATTTAATATATTTAATGATAATTCTCAAACTATTCATATTCTTGATCCAAAATAATAAAAAAATGAATAAAATATTCAAAAATCACTCCTCTCATCCACTATAAATACCACCACTCACCACCTCTTCTCCTCACACCTTCCAAGATTTTAGCATTGTAAACATTGTACCCAATACTCTATCTAAGACCATTACCCACATCCAGGATATTTTTCTATTAAGAAAATACCAAAACCAATCCCCTTAATGAGGTTTTCAAGGATGAGTATTCAAGAGGTAAAATCCTCTTCCCTTTCCTTTCAATATAAATTCAAGTTCCATTCTTTTGTTATTATATAATATAATTCACTCATCCAAATATCATGATGACTCTATTACATTACATATACTCTAATTTTATTATTCTAATGGAATAATTTATCTTCAATCACCTTTTCATCTTTCTTTAATTCTAAAAAGGGAAACGTTACCCATGATTTGTTGTTTCATCACCTTTAAGGATGAAACGTTTTCATTTTCCTACACCATCTTAAAGAATGTTCATGAATACATTTTAATGGTTAAAAATATTTTAAAATTTATATTATAAAACTTTTTATTTTCTATATTTAACATATTTACATAATACCAAACGATAAAACAAAATGAGTTCATTATGATCAATAACCGCCATAATAATCTAAATGATTATCACTAAATGTATTATCTAATGATTAATCCTCGTAAAATATAACCAAATGATATGTATTAATATTTAAATATATATATTCTCATTAATAACATATAATTTCAATTCTGGTAAATTATACCCATTTTACATGAACTCCATTACTTATAAACAAGAAAATCGATCATTAAAACCAAGAAAACAAAAGCTCCCAAATGATGAAATTAAACTATATAACTCATCAATAAGTCGATAATTTAACTTAATAAAACTAAAATGAATCAAATAAATATATAAAAGGTTATATATTAATTAATTAATGTGTTTAATTTTATTATCCATTACATTAATATCAAGTGCAGAACACATTGAGACATAAGGTAAGGTTTCCTCATCTTAAAATTATTTCTATGAGATTTCCGCCATTTAAAAATTATTTATTGTATGTGGGGTATGTATACATACATATTATATATAATATTATTCATCTATTTATCTTCATGGTATTAAATAATACATATGATGGTTATTAATTTTTTGTCACATAATTTGATTGATTACAATGTGGTAAGGGATTCTACCTGAACCTTCATTTTTTCTTCGGGTTATTATTTTACATTATTTACCCCAATGAAATGATTATTTTTTTAATTCTTATATATTTTTTGTATATGTTCTAAACCCATGTATTCATATCATTTATTCTTTCATTTATGGGAATTATATGTTTTATAATGTTCCATTCTCAATTATTCCCAATACGAAAGCCCCATTAAAGGGAACATCTTGATTTCTTACCCATTTTCAAGTGACACCCATAATCTATTTTCAGAAACCATTACTTCTCTAAAATAACTAATTTTTTCATGAAAGACTATATTTTTTCATTATTATTTTTTTATAAACAATTATGAAAAATAAAAATAATTTTTCCAAAAAAACCTAATCCTTGCAAAGTAAAAGAGGTATTTCTCTCAATAATTCATTGATAATTTTATTAGATTATTTTAATATTTCAACGCATCTATTGAATTTTATTCTTATTGAGGTTTATCTCTTATGTTTATTATTCATCATATTTTATTAAATATTTTATTATCATTTTGACTATGGATGTTCTATCTTGGTATCATTTTCTATACTACTCAGAAATGGAAATGATTATGTTTACAAATTGGGGAAATTTATTTATATTTCATATGTATATGTTGTTTATGATTATCCACATTCATATTAGGAATGAATTGGACTTATTAAGTGATGATTGGGTCCCTTTATAGCCCCTCATTTCATCTGTAGGTCTCATAAGAAAAACTTGACTGGGTTTTTATCCACTATGTATAGTATATTGGCTGAGGCCTTAATGGTATGTTTATGATGTTCTACATTATTCATTCCCTCATTATGATAATATTAATTAATTGTACATGTTATTATTAGACTATTAGAATACACAAGGTTATTTTTTATTATGAAATTATTTAATCAACTTTTATGCCTACCATTTTATGCTCCAGATTATGTTTTAATATCAAGTGTTATTCATCGTTCCTTACTGGTTATATTAGATTCAACTGTATTACGTACCCTTACTGAGCATCTGATATCACCCATTTATCATGTTTTATTTTTCCATAAGACATGAATATTAATCTTATGAATAAATTTTATGGATAATATAGGAGTTATGGATGTTTCCAATGTAATTTATAAATAGTATTTCCTTTCAAAGTTGTAGTGTAAAACTTATACTTTTACCTAGTTTTACAAAACTACTAAACTATTTGGTCCTTCAGGATATGAATTCCTTGTTTATTATGCAAATTTAATGAATTAAGACACCTAATTTGGGAAACTATGGTTGTGGTATCTGCATTTTATCTCAGACCTTCTATTATATTGTATTCCAAATACATAGAATTGGTGAAGTATGGTTATTCATGAAGGGTTCAAGTACACTAAATATTTTCTTTAGTTATAAAGTATGGGTATTGAAGAAGTGTTTGGAAACTATACATACTTACTGAGATGATTATGGGTATCAATGAAGGTTTTGGACATTCCACATCCTTATTGAGATGTTGAAGGATGGGTATTCATGATGAGTTTGCACACCCCTCATCATGGATGTGATTATAAAGGATGGGTATTCATGAAGGGTTTCAAAACACCACATCCTTGATAAAATTTGGTTTAGTGTATAGTTTCTTAATTTTAGGGATTCCAAATCCATGTTTATAGTTCGAATATGGGTTGTTTCAATCACATCTCCATGATTTGGAGTAGAGTGTGATGTGATGGAGTAGACACAATAGGGGATGATCACAAACCACTTCAAGGTGCTATGTTCCACTACAATATTGTCAGGGTTCAATAGGATTATAGGTTTGTTACTGTCAGGAGGTGATTACTCTAGTTAATTGGTCTAATTAACTTATGAAAATACAATTCTTACATGGTCAAAAATGGGGGTCTCTACTCATTTCCAAGTGTTTAGGGAAATTTATAAAGATTCAAACACTTGGATAGTTATGTGGAGTATAAAAAAAGACTATCCAAGGAGAGATTTGGCACCATGGGGTTATTATTTTTATAGTATTGGATCTTTATACCTACGCCATATGGTTTGGGGTCACATGTTGAGGGCCATAAAAAGGTTAAAGAATAGACTATTTCATTCTTACATTGAGAATGGGTATAATACTTGGTGACATAATGTTGAGGATGTTGAATCCATTTGAATATACTGGTTCTGGGGATTGTTAATCATGGTCCAGGAATATATGATTCAACTGAAAAGGGTGTATAATGGGTAAAAATCAACCATTAGTAAGGGTGGGAACTAGTATCACACACATCTACGATAATAGATCATGGATATAAGTGGGGCCTTTCTTCCGGAAAAAACATCCACTAAGCACGGGCTCTAGGTCATTGCATAATTTAAAACTAAATCCTAGTGGGGTACCTTCATATAATTTAGTCCCTATCAAAAATACACTATAGGTAGGAACCAATATAAATTACTCATGATTATAGGGTTCTAGGAGATCTGTATCAACTCAATGAATTGGTGAGATTGAGATTAAACTTCAAATACATGAAGATGATTTATGGAAAATGTAATAATTTAGAAGGATCCTATAACCCTAAATGTGGGGTCACCGCATAATGAAAATGATCTCATGGAATGGGGATGTGGGAAATCCTTACAGTAACTTCTTCCTGGAACAAACTACACTAAATTAATCATTTAATGGAAGGTTATTATAGGTGTTTAAAAAACCACTACTACATATATTTAATTTCTTAAAAAACCCTTCTCATGCCCCATCCCCCTTCTCACCTAAGTCCCCCTAACCCGATCCCTCACTACCACTTGTTCCCCCTCACCGCCCTAAATAACCTTGATCCCCCTTGTTTCTGAATCACCCCCCATTCCTCCTCACCACCTTTCCCCGATCCCTTTTTCCTCCACCTCCACAATGCTCCCTGATCTTTTTTTCAACCACAGCCCCACCCCTCCCTGATCTCCCAATTTCCCCACTACATTACTCCATGATCCCCCTTTCCATCACCACTTCCATTTCCCACTTCCTACCATACCTCTCCATAAACCTCCTTTTCATTGTCTAAGCCCCCTGTTCCCTATCACCACCAGTCCCCGATCGCCCTTGACATCTCCACCCCATTTCTCCTTGATCCCCCTTTCCATTATCATCACAATGCTCCCTAATCCCAAAATTCCCCCTCAATTCCAATACATGGTACCCTTTATGTCGTCACTCCCTAATCCCACTTACTTATGACCAAGCCCCATATTCCCCCTCACCATTACCCCTCTCCATTGACCGATCCCCCATTTTCCCCTTGCCACTACCTGATCCTCCCACCTCTCCCTGATTCCCCTCACCACTCCTCATTCTCCCTCACCACCACTCCCTAATGATCATGTCGCCTGTCCCATTACCTCTTACCACTACTCTATATCGATCCCTCATAGAACTTCTTGTTCCAGCACTATAGTTTCTTCTCAAGCACTCCTCAATCCCTTGTTTCTCCTCCCTGAGCCCCTGAGCCCTCACTACCCCTCCCTAACCCCTCATTGTCGCTCCTCTTTCCCTTTACCCCTTTTCATCCAATCGAAGAATCCCTCGTTGTCAAAAAATTGTATTTGATCCCTAGATACCAAGACATTGATCCCTCACCACCACTCCCAATCCCTTTTCTTATACCTCATGGTCTCTCTTATGACCCTTTCTCCCTCTACAGCCTCCATCCCCTACCATTGAACATCGTTTTCATCCCCCTTTATAAGGTTATTTATTTATTTGATAATTTTTTAACATCATAATATCACATCCATTTTGAATTTTTAATTCATTAAAAATACTTATAAAGAAGATATAATTTTTTGATGAATTGTATACATTCCAATTAAAATATAAGAAAATGTTTTTGTTCAAAAAATGTAGTCAAATTAAAATTCATAAGGAATTTTTTATATTGTTGATTTCGAATAAATTAGTACTTATTTTTTAATTGACACAATTTTTTTATGTGTCTTAATTTTCATTAACAGTGTGTCATAACTTCATGATATTTAGATAAATGATAGATCACATTAATGAGGAATACACCTCAGTGTGCTAAGGGTTTGGATAATTTTTTACATTTAAAAATTTCCAATTGATCCATTGATAGTACAATAATATTTCCATGTCCTAAATGTAAATTAAGAATATTATTGAATAGAATTGATGTTTATGAACACTTGATATTGAATCAATTACCTAATAAATATTTGTGGTGGATTTGGCATGAAGAATCAAATGTTATAGAAGTTTTGAGCACTAATAGCAGTCAACATAATGATCTCCAAACTTCATCAACAATGGAAAATGAAAATAAAAACCTTATAAATGGTGATTATATTATTTCAAGGTGAAAACAACAATATCAACAAATATCTGAATAACCATTTGAGGTTTCTACAAATAGGGAATTGAAGAATGATTTTTTTGGATTATAGGACAACCAAATCAAGATCATAACCTATCATTGGATCCTCCCATTGATATTGTAGAGACTAATTTAAGAGATAACTTCACTGAGTAGGAAAATTCATTTCAGGATTTATTTGATGATGTAATTCAAGAGATGTATGGTGGATATATAAAATATTCAAAACATTATTTTCTACTAAATTTTTACCATATCAAATGCCTATGAATAATTACATATATGTCAATGTCCGTAATATTGGAATTGTTACATGATGAATTTCTTGATGACAAGATCCCTAAGTATTTTCATGATATGAAAATTTCGTTAAAATTATTGGTCTAAATTATAATAAAATACATGATTATCCTAATAATTGTATGATTTATTGGGGAGAGGATTAAATTAGATAGGATTGCAAAAAAATTTCATATTTTATATAGATGTCAATGGGTGACGTTGGAAGTCTGAATCAACATACCTATATAAATAATAAGAAAAATAATACACATGCATAGGTTTTTCATTACATCCCTTTAAAACCATTATTGAAAAGATTATTAATGTCATTCAAAAATGATGAGCACATGAAGTGGAATTACATAGATAATATTAGTGATGGGTTAATGTGATATCCAATAGATTCCAAATCATGGAAGAAATATGATTCATTAAATCCATATTTCTCATCTGATCTTATGAATGTGCAATAGGGATTGTATACTGATGTATTTAACCCATTTGGGACTTTGAGTTCGAGTTATATCATTTTTCTGGGTGTTTTGATCCCTTACAATCTACCTCCATGGATGTGTATGAAAAAATATATATTATCATTTCAATGATTATTATCATAAAAAATTACTAGAAATGATATTTGTGTGTACTTAAAACCTCTAATTTAAAAATTAAATGAGTTATAGAGAAATGGTGTTTAGACATATGATGCATATTCTAGAAAAATTATCAAAATGCATGCTACTCAAATGTGGACCATTATTGACTTCTATGGAATTGGGAACTTATCTGGTGTAACACATACTTGGGTTTGGCATTTCCTATTTGTAATATTTATTTTGAGCCTAAATGAATACCTTACATTAAAAAATGGTGATTCTTGTTTCATAACATATTTCTTGATACATCTCATAGATTTCAGTTGAACAATTCAAAATAAAATGGGTCTATTGATTTTTGACTACCTCCACAGTTATTGAAAGGTTATGAAATATTGGATCAACTTGTAAATGTTGAAGAAGAATGTTTTAAGGTGCATTATTTGAATGATAGTGGGAAATGAGTTCAAATTTTATCATCAATTGAAATTGAAATAAAATAATGGAAGAAAAAAATTATATTCTTCAAACATATGTTTTGAGGATTTAATTTTCTTCATTATAATCATGATGTTATGAATATTGAGAATAATGTTTGTGAAAATTTTATCTTCACATTACTTAATTTTCATGGAAAATTAAAGGACCATCTCAAAACATGGAAATAATTCTAAACAATGAATATAAAGTGTGATATATGTATATATAATATTGGAAGGTATTCTCCAGAAACATTTTAAATTGAAAATAGTGATAAAGATACATTCCTTTGAATTTTAAAACAAGTGATGGTATCTAATGGGTATTCAAGTACATATCATGGTGTGTCGACCTAATTCATTTTAGGATAAATTGATTGAAAGTACAGGATTCACATACTTTTTTATAAAAGTTACTACAATTGGCATTGTGTACATTGTTACTTGAAATGTTTATTGTGGTTGTACTATCATTTTTCACATTTTATGAATAACTATGTTAGAAAACTCTACATCCATATGTTATTAACAATGTTCAGGATATATTTTTCCTAACACATTGTGCAATAGAGGTGATCCTTCCTCCATCATTTTTTATTATCGAGATTCATTTACCTATTCATTTAGTTGAGAAAACTAAATTAGGAGGTCTCATACATGATTGATGGATTTATACTGTTGAGATGTACTTTATTTATATGTTTTTCATCTTATGTAAACAATTCTTGGAAAATCCTTAAATACATAATTATTTTTTATTTCTTTCTTTCAAGGATACCTTGGACATTTAAAATCATATGTGAAAAATAAATCTCAACCTAAAGGCTCTATCTCTAAATCTATTTAACATAGGAGTGTCTAAACTTTTTTCTCTAGATACTTGGATGATATTGATATAATATTATATTGAGTTAGATGTGTTGTTTACACATTGATTCAATCTCAACTACATGAGAATTCAAAAATATTTCCTACTATTGCCTGATTAGTTGGGAGGATCTCAAAAATTGCACGATCAGAAATGGAATTATTACTGGAACATATATATGTTTTGTTGAATACTGAAATATTAGATCCATTTTTTAAGAAAAAACATAAAAAAAAGAGACTAATTAAATTTCAAACATGAAAGGAGAAAAACATAACAAAATATATTTATAAAGATCTTGTAGAATGTTTTGCATGTTGGGTAAGTTTATAGATATTTTAGTCAATACAGATATTAAGTTGACACGTATATTTTTTAAATATAATAACGTATATTTATTTTTTTAGATCGTGAATATTGATACTTGGGAGGAGTAGTCAGAAGATTTGAAGTTTCTAGATCGAGGTCCTTTAAAACAGGATGGAAAATTTAATGCATATAAAGTGAATGGCTTTAAATTTTATAAAGTCAATCATGAAAATGGTGTAAAAACACAAAATAGTGGTATATTTCCTATTTCTGAATTGGTATACTATGTAATGATGACTGGTATTATTGAATTCAACTACCATGGTCATTTTTTAGTATTTTTATTCAAATGAAAGTTGGTTGATATTACCAATGATTTTAAAAGATATTCCTCAAAATTTACTTCTGTGAACATCTCTCACTTTATGGATTTCAGTGATCATTAATTAAATGATCAATATGTATTCTAATTATAAGTTAAAATGGAATATTATGCAGAATTTGTTGTGGATGAATTGTGGAGTGTATTTTTTCACATAAAACAAAGTGACTTGTATGATATGGGGGATGAGTTTTAATATTTGACCTTTGAAATTGAATCCCATCAACAAAAATAAAGAGACTTATTTTCCCAACATGAAATTGAAAATATTAGACTTGTATGGGTGTATGAAGTAGACACTACTAGAAATTAAGGATATATCCACAGTTTGAAACTATGGCTATAAGTTATAGCCATGGTTCCATGGTATTTTCATGGATATAGGGAAAGGCCTAGAGCCATTATTTCAAACAGTGTCTAAAGACCTATAGCCATGATTCAAATTGTGGCTAAAGGCCTATATCCATAGTTTGAAACTGCGGCAGAACCTTAATCCCTAGAGGGACTATAACCATAGTTTGAAATTGTGGCTATAGGCCTTTAGCCACAGTTTCAAAATGAGGAAATAGGAATGTAGAAACGATTTAAAACCATTGCTATAGGCCTTCCAATTTGATAACCCCCACCCCCACTCCCCCTACAGCCCCTCCCTTCTCCCCTGGATAGAAACCCCTAGAACACCCCATCCCCCCTTACAAACCCTCCACTCTCCCCTGGATAGACCCTCCATGCACACCCTTTCACCCCCTCCCCCCTAGACACCCCCCCTAGAAACCCCATAGACACCCCTCCCCCCTAGACACCCCCTGGACACCCCCCACTAGACACAACCTCCCCCTAGGCACCCCCTGGACACCCCCTCCCCCACTAGACTCCCCCAATGGACCCCTTGGAAACCCTCCACTAGACCCCCCCTGGACACCCCCTGGGACACCCCCCCCCTTGGACACCCCCCTGAACACCCCCCCCCGGACACCCCCCTAGACACCCCATGGAAACCCCCCTGGGCACCCCATGCATGCATATATGTGAAAACATGCATATTAAGCAAATGAAAGAAGAAAAATGAAAAAAGGAAAACTGTTAAAATAGGGAATTTATCAAAATCAATTCTAAAACAATATAAAGGCACATGATTAAAAAGTGAATACCTTGGGATCAACTATCCAATCATGATACAGAGCAATTTCCAGAAGATCGAATATTGCACACTCAAGAGTAAACTTGAAATCATCAATTTTTCAATCATGGGTTATGTTTTATTGTTGGTTCTATACAAAGCAAGCATCCCTATCCTACAAACCAATACAAGTAAACAAAATCAACAAATGATCAAAAAGGAAAATCCATCAAGAATCCAAAATCCGGAAGCCAAACTCTCTTTTGAACTATTTCACCTACATATATTCATGGACATCCCCCCTCCCCCTGCACCCCATACCCCTACCCCCTACCCCCTCCCCCTACACCCCCACTCCCCCTGCACACTGCCCCACATCCCCCTTCATCCCCCGGGACGACACCCCACTCCTGGACAACCCCCTCCCCATGCACCGCCTACCTCATACACACTTCCCCCAACCCTCTATACCCCCCCTCTTGGACACCCCTTCCCCTAACCTTGTACCCCTAGCCCCTTCACCCCCTTGGACACCCCCCCCCCCACTCTCTGACCCCCCCTATACCACCTACACACTACCCCTAGCCCCCTTCACCCCCCGAGACACCACCCCTCCTAGACATCCCCCCTCCCCTACACATTAGCCCCAACCCACTTGACCCCCCTCCTAGACAACCCCCCCCCCTTCTGGAAACCCCCCCTCTTGGACACCCCCCCCCCAACCTGGACACTCATACCCCTCCCTACCCCCCTCCCCCTGCACACTGCCCCCTTCAACCCCACCCCCCCCCCCACCCCTGGACACCCCCTCCCCTCCTGGATAGACCCCCTACTCCTACACCCCATGCGCACTGATCCCCCATCCCCTTCACCCCTCCACCCTCCTAGACACCCCTACCCCTAGACACCCCCCCACCCCACCCCACCCATGACACCCCCTCCCTACTGGATACACCTCCTTCCTGGATCCCCCCAATTTTGGACCCCTCCCCCTCCCCTAGACCCCCACACCCCGTGTTCCCCTCCCTTCCCCCAGCACACCTCCCCCCCCCCCCCCACACACACACACTGCCCCCTTAAGGAGAAGATATTTCTTGATACACAATTTAAAATGCTTATTGCATGGGTGAATGATTCATCCACTCTTGTGATGATATTTGGGAATCGTCTACACCTGTGTAAAGTGTAGTATGATATTTGATTATATGATTCTTGTTTTTTGGATTTCTAACACCTCTGTCGATATGGAGGTGTTCGACTGCTCATTGTTTTGTGTTGAAGGGGATCTTTTGATGGAGTTTCCAAGAGAATCAGTATCCTTTGCTGTTGTTTCTAGATAATTTCAGTGTAAACACAAGGTTCTTAAGGAAATGAATCATTTTTTGTTTGAGTGAGACTGGTCATTTTTAAAATAATTCATGGAGAATGGGGTATTCTACATAATAATATACACATGAGTATAATGGGAAATAATTTGTTGATTCTAGTAAATTAGAATCCATTGAGCATGCATTACTGGGAGAAAAGTGGTTTAGCTGATGAGAAATTTAATTGATTTATAGATGGATAGAATTTATGTTTATTTTTTAGTTTTAGTTGGAGGTGTTTTGATCAGTCATTGAATGCAGCATGAGTTATAACAGAGTTTTTGGAGAATTTATGCTAATGTTACTTGGGAAGTTACATAAGACTCGAAAAATAATTTCTCTCATCTGAGGGTCACCAAAGGAGGAGGTGGTTTTGTTGGTGATTTTTAGGGAGAATAAAAGGGATACCACTCATTTCATTCATGATATTCAGGATTAATTCTAGACAGAGTTCCATATGAGATAATAGATAGAACAAAAGTTTATAACACTAGAGTAGACTGATGAAGAGCGGATCTGAGATATCTTTTGGAGAACTCAATGAAGATATGATACTAAGAACGGATATAAAGATTGAACACCTTTAACATTTCAAAGAATTTATTGCTTAAATTTTCAGTGGTTAATACTTATGTTTTCTTATGGTGATTTCATTCTAAGCTTTTATAATCTTCTATAAAACTGTAATTTTCTCTTTATTTAAAATTTTTAGATATGCGATCGTTGTTTAATAATTATTCTTCCATATTTTTGTTTTATTTTCTATTCCATTCATTGACTGATAAATTATAAATAGATGTTTATTTTGCATCTGGTGTGGACTATTAGGTTAGCCCAGTAAGGAGATTCTTGTTCGATTCTTGTTTTTGAAGCTGGGAAATTCATGATCTGGAACTATGAGAACAACACTTTGACTCTATCAAAGTTTTTAGAAATCGTTGAATACTTTGGCTGGATATTAATGAAAGAAGGGTAAATCTGGGATCTTATTTTATGACCTTGACTTATAATACATAATTAAAAATTTATTTTATATATTTTAGACTTTATGTTGAGATAAATTATGTAATTAATTCATTAAAAGAAATGAAGAATTAATGAACCAATTGAGTCACTTGGAAATCCCACTGATATTATCTAACTTTGCTCTAGTTTTCATTCAATGTTGTCTATTATCATTTTTTTTATTATTTTCATTTCTTTTAATAGTTTAATAAATTTGGTTAGTTTCATTTATTTTCATAGAAACCCCCTAATAAATTTATTTTAGTCAAATTTATAAGAAATAAAAAACATTAAAAAGAATCTCCGTAAATATAGTCTCATTGGGAGACATCCTTGGTTGATGCTATATTATGTTAGTTAAAAGATAAAAATATTGAAGTGGATTTAAAATGACTTTAAACCCTAGCTTCTAGCTACTTTATTGGTAAATAAATTCTATATGTTTTTTATTTATGATGAGATTATACTTTTAGTGCTTGTTTTTATAATACCATTAGTTAAATTTCCTAAAATATTTTTTAAATTTTTTTTTAGATATGATATACTGATTTCTCTATTATTAATACATTTACCTTTATTTTTCACTTATTGTTTGGGTATATTGGATCTTTATATTTTAAATATATTTAATACTTGAGGTGGATAAATATTTTTTTGTTTTTTTAAAATAATATTCACCCCTTGTAATGTGAATATAATCAATATTTTTGGATAACATTTGGTATAAAATTAGGTCTATATTATTGAGATCAATCTTGACATAATCATTCTAAATATTCATTACATTATCATATTTTTGATCATATATGATTCCTTACACTAAAGTAGATTGGAAAATGTGTTTTTCTTTTTTTATGATGGATGGATTCCATGTTGAATATATTGAAAATTTTAATCATAAAAGATCACACATAGTTGATGGAAATGATTTTGAGAACTGGTGAGATTTGATGGAAACATTAATTATTCTTATTGGAAGTGAATTCCCAAGAATAACTCAAAATGATATGGAAATTGTGGTTATGTTGTACATAATTTATGATCGTATGACTTATAATGTCATATGAAAATGTTTTTCATTAGGCTTTCCATTTATAAGTTAAAATGGGGGACAATTAGTGGTGACATGTTCATTACACCACTTGCCTACTTGGGAAATTCCATCTTAAAAGTCCAACGGCACTTAAAGGGTGTTTTGGTTAAAAAACCCTTTTAATAAAAAGAGGGAAACCCCCTACATGGATATAAAAAGGTTTAAGTATGATGTGTACTCTATAACTTACAATGAAATCAAGTATAAGGAAAACATCAATACAATAATTTCAAGCAAGGTATACCACTGTCAGTTCTTGCATAGAGTGAACCTCCATTGGAGGGGTTTTATTACAAAAACATGGCTTGTTTATCAAAAGAAACAATTATATTAACTAAAAATTATTCATGAATTGAAATTTAATAGAAGTAGAATAAATAATGCAGTTAAATTAAATTTAAAACATTATGGAATTAAAGAGGCTAGGATAGGGGCACTACCTCAAAGGAGCCAACCCATACTCTATGCTTGGAACTTTTATCCGCGACAACTATAAGCTACTTCATCCATCCTCTAGGAATATTCATATTTTCATATACAAAAGACACCCTAACCCCTATGTACGTGTCTTCATGGCCTTGAACACACATAACATGATCCTTATATATATATTATCACATGCATAATCCTGTTATCACCCTCACACGTATGAATTTTCCATATATATACATAATCACACCTATCACCTTATATGTAATCGCACTGCCATGGGAGGATATACATATAATGGGAGATATTATTATATATATTCGTACCATTCCATATGTGGAGAGTCTCCTTTGACATTGGTTACCGCAACACACACGAACGGGTCCCAGGAGACTTCAAAAAAATTCCAGTGATCTGATGAATCATCATTAATTGAAAAAAAACATTGAAGTGGGAGGAAAATTATTAGTGAGAAAGGAAATAATAAAATAGGTGATGATGATAAAATCATCAACACTTGATGTGAAGGTTTCTTATCTAATTAGGAGCCAACATATCATGCGGTTTCAATTCATTCAATAGGGATGTGGAACATCCAATTTAACATCATACATCAATTAAATTAAACATCAAATTTATATTTTGCACAATTATAAAATAAGAATATGTAATAAATGTACACAACATTATGGTTTCTAAAATGGAAAACAAGCATTAAGAAAAACATAACATAGTTTATAAAAAATCATTCTTTTATAGATACAACAGAGATAAGAGAAACTGCTTTTATATTATGTGGGATGATCAATTTCTTGGTTTTCAAATACCTTTAAAAAAAGTTTCTAACTATTTTATGGGTGGTAACTATAGTGTATTAATAAAATTATAGGTATTAAACCATACATAGTATTTTTCTTAGACAGTTAATATGGAGTACAACTTGTATTAAATAGATACTTCTGACATGTAACTAACACTAAAAATGAAGACAATAAATTAGAAAAGGAAGATTAATGGGAGAAACATCCAACTCAAAGCAAGACAAACACATAACAAGAAACTGAACTTAAAGAAAAAGAGACAAAGACCATAGTTGGTAAGATCCATGATAGAAGTGACTATATCCCCATAGGCATCTTTCAGATCCATCAGCCTTGGCCTTGTAGACACCATCATGTGTCATCACCAAATCGGTGTCCTTAGTTTTTAATCAACATTCTAAGGATTTCATTAAAAATATTGTAAATGAATATAAATTAGAAATGTAGTTATGATATCCGAAAATACCCCCCCCCCACTACACACCCCCTATCCCCAACCACCTCTCATGTACACCCCCTACCACCTCCCCTACACCCCTACTCCTTCCACTAGCACACCACCCTTCAACCTGCACACCCCCTACACACCCACACCCCCTTCCCCCTTCACACCCCCTAACACCCCATGCCACCTACCCCCCTGCACACCCCACACTACCCCCTTACCTACACCATGCCCCCTCCCTTGCATACCCCCCTGCCACACACCTACCCCCTCCCCTGCACACCCCCTTCCCCATCCCCAACAAACCCCCTTCCCCATCCAATACACTCCCCTTGTCCCCTTAAACCAGTACACCACCCTTCACCATGCCCCATACACACCCACACCGCCCCACCCACCCCCTTCACACCCCCTGCACACCCCTTTCCCCCTTCCCCATACACACCCTCACACTACCCCCTACCCTACCACATACACACCCCCTCCCCCTACCCCCTGCACCCCCTCCTCCCCCTTCCCCTGCCCCCTGCACACCCACACCCCCATGCCCCCTGTAAACCCCACCACTCATGCACGCAGTACACCCCCCTTCCCCCTACCCCCTTTACACCCGGACCCCCTTCCCCCTGCCCCATGTACCCCTCCCCTTTCACAACCCCTCTTCCCATGTTCCCCCCACCCCTCCCTCTGCCCCTATACCCCCCCTACACACCTTCACACCCCTTTCACCATAATTTAGTATACACTACAACATCTACCAAACACTAGCATCATTATATGGTGGAATTCAATGTATAAAACAAGAATAAAACTTACATATAAAATTTAACTCAATATCAATATCACTAAAACCTTGATGAACCTCATCAACTCCTTCATAAACAACAACATCATTATCCCCTCCTCTCAGACCACCATCATATTCAATATCTTTATTGGCATATGCACCTAAATCAATGGTAGGAGAAGAATAATCCTCATAAACCGAACTCAAATAAATGAGAACACATTTAATTAATGAAAACATATAGAGGTTATCACTAAAATCAAAAAATCAATCCAGATTTATTTTACTCACAGAAAATCATACAAAAAGTGAAAATATAGCAATGCCAAGGATTTTAATGGAATTTTAGGGAATAAAACAATGAATTACATATAAAACATTATGAAATTTCTAGTTTGATCACTCCCCCACATTTAGTTTATTGAACTCCAAGGAAATTCATTGTGTATTGGACTTCTTAAAAAGGAGGAACACCCCTTACACCACCTATCCCCTTTCACACACCCCCTTTCACACCACCCCCCCACACACACCCACTGCACCACCCCAGATGGACACACCTTGAACCTCCCCTGGTGGAGACCTGCACTACACTCCCTCCCCCCTCCTGGAAAAACACCTAGATTGAAACCCTCCTTCTCCCCTCGATATACACCCCCCTACATAGCCCCCCTTGCACCCCACCCCGCACATCCCCCCTACGGACCTATACAAACCCCCTTTCACACACCCCTGTACACCCCCACTGTACATCCTTGCACAGCCCCCACCCCCTGAATACCCCTTTCACCGCCCCTAAACCTTGCACCACACCCTAAAATCCCCCATGCACACCCCTTGCAGGTGGAATTTTGGAATGTCACTAAATAAGGAATGATCGGGTGTCGTGGTATCCTGGTTAACAAATGGATACCCCAAGTGTAGGGATTCATAGTGTCTTAGGTGTGCATGCATGCCTTGTTGTTTTCTTTTATGTTTATATTGATATGTACATGACAATAATAAATAACATGATCATTAATAAAGGTTTTTTTGTTCAAATGATATCCAATCCCATCCAATACATACACCATAGTGTGGTATCTTGAATCACCAGATAACACAAACCACAACATGATGGATTTTACTACATCATGTTGTATTCTTTGGTGCATATTTACAATAATGTACAACTTTCACATATGCATCATAGGTTTTATTAAAATAATTTAAAATCATTGTGTAATGATACCTTGAATTTTGGATATGATATTTATATAAACACCCATAAACATTAAGAGAAAACATTGTACCAAAATTCTGAGAAACTAGAAGCCCTCTACAGGTGTTTTGGTGGATATATTAGAGTTGTGAAAGATGAGAATATATGTTTAGGGGGTGGATTACTAAATAGTGATGTGGCCATGGAGATGGTTTTTTTTCATGTGATTATCTACTCAATTCTACATTGTCATGAATAAGAGTAATTCATTGGTAGTGAAGTTCGGAGAATCACTCAAAATTGTATGGAAATTGTGGTTATGTTGTACAACATTGATGATCTTTTGACTTACAATGTCATATGAAAATTTTCTGAATAATTATTTCCTAGAAGTATTCAAATATCTAAATTATGACTTTTTTTACTATGTGATCAATGAATATATGACAATATAGTCTCATAGGTGGGATTAACACTACCCACCTTCACACCCCATGCACCCCTGCAGACCCCCCCCCCCCAAAACACTCCTTACACCCTCCCCCTACCCCTAGCACCCTCCCCCTTCCTCTTGCAACATAACCCATCACACCCTCTCCCCCTACCCCCAACACACCACCCTACCCCCTACCCCTCCCCTACCCCCATCACACCCCTGCCCCCTACCCCCTCCCCTACACACCCTGCCCACCCCACCCCCCCTCACACCCCCTACCCACCTCATGCACCCCCTACAATGTAGGTGTTTGGTTATAATTGTACATTTACCACTTCCCCTTATGAAATTTCAAAATTGGAGTGAAAGTCACCAGGAATAAGACACTCTATTTATGTCATGACATCCAATTAAACATTAGAAATGAGGCATTATCGGTACATAATTCACTACATGTGGAAATACTGCCCATGTCCCAAGTTAACCATGTTTGGTTCCATTTAACTCATTCAATTAATTAAAACAAGGAAATTAAATTTATAAGATCAAAGGGGGTCACTTAGTGGTGACTTGGACATTACATCACTTTCCTAATTAGGCAATTCCATCTTAAAAGTATAACAGCTCTTAAAGGGTGCTTTGGTTCAAATAATAATTTTAATTAAAATAGGCAAACCCCCTAAATGGATATAAAAAGGTTCAAGTATGATTCTTGATTTACGACTAAAAACGACATCAAGTATAAGGAAAACATCAAGGCAATAATTCCAAGCTAGGTATACCACTGTGAGTTTTTGCAGACAGCGCACCTCCATTGGAGGGGTTTTATTAAAAAATCATGACTTGTTTATCAAAAATAAAAATTATCTAAACTAACACTTATTCAATAATTTCAATTTAATATAAACAAGAAGAATTAATAAGGAAACTAAATGCAATTTAAAACATTATTTAATTAAAGAGGCTAGGAGAATAACCCTACCTCAAATGAGTCAATCCACACTCGGTGCTGGACACTTTTATCAGTGACAACTCTAAGCTGCTTCATCCATCCTCCAGGCATATGCACCTTTACATATACATAAGGACGCCCTAACCACTATGTCCGTGTCTAAATGGCCTTTAAAATGCACAAGAGGATCATTAAATAGAGGCTCACATGCATAAGCCTGTTATAACCCACACACGTATACATTTTCCATATATATACATAATCACACATAGCCCCTTATATATAACTACACTTCCATGGGCAGATATACCTATAATGGGAGCACTTGTTATATATATGCTTACCTATGTATACGAGGTGAGTCAAATTTGACTTTAGTTACCGTAACACACACGAATGGGTCCTGGGAGACTTCAAAAACATGCCAGTGATATGATGAATCATCATTAATTGAACCTAAAAAAATTGTAGTGGTAGGAACATGATTAGTTGGAAAATAAATAATAGAATAGGTGATGATGATAATAGCATCAACATGCATCATCATCAACAATATTATGACATCAGGAAAACAATATCTTATTGAATTCAAAATAGTTTCATGTAAACACATGGGTGAAATGAGAGATTTAAATAAAATAATACAACCAAAGAACAACACATTCAATGTTTCCAGTAACTAATTCCCCAAGTATAGAATTTTTTTACAATTTGAATATTTATCATACATAATTTATTTTAAATAGTATCAATAATAACCATTTCTGTCTCTCTTGACATTTGGAGGAAATATGTGCAGAATTAACAATGTAAGAATTATAAGAAATAAAATAAGTGATTGTATGAGAAACTGATAGTGTAATTTAAAAATGCTAAACATATTGACAATATTTCATAGGCTATACTAGAGTAATGATATCAGATAAGTACATGCCAAAAAAAATCCTTCCAATGTGCACCCCCCCTCCTCATTGCACACCCCACTTGCACCCCCCCTCCCCCTCACCCTTCCCCCTGCACACCCTCCCCCTCCCTCATTCCCCTGCACCATCTCACCTTGCACCCCACCTGCACCCTCCCCTACCCATTCCCCCTCCCCCTGCCCCTACAGACCCCCCCCACACCCTCCCCACTTTCACACCTGCACCCTACCCCTGCCCCTCCCGACCCCTGCAAACCCCCCCTACACCAGCACCCCCCACCCCCTACACGCCCACTGCCCCACTTGCACCCTTTCCCTCCCCCTTGCACCCCTTCCCCCTCACCCTGCCCCCTTGCACACCCTCCACCCCACCCCCACCCCCACCATTCCCCCTAAAAACCCTCCCACATCCCTCTACCCCTATACCCTTCCACCTTGCACCCCACCTGCACCCTCCCCCCTTCCCCTGCCCCTGAAGACCCCCCGCACCCCCTACCCCTATAGAACCCCCTACCCTGCACCAGCACCCCCCACCCCCAGCACACCCCCTACCCAAATTTCACCCGTGTCATCCCCCTTGCACCCCCTCCACCCCCCCTTCCCCCTGCACACCCTCAACACCCCCCCCACCCCACCCCACCCTCCCCCCTCCCCCTCCCCATGCACCCTCCCACCTTTCACCACACCTACACCCTCCCCCATGCCACTTCCCCCTCACCCCTTCCCCTGCAGAACCCCTACACCCTCCCCCCTTGCACCTCATCTGCACCCTCCCCGTCCCCTCCCCCTTCCCCTACAGACCCCCTACCCCTACATACCCCCCTACACCCTCCCCCTTGGTCCATGGATATGATTTCTCTCACTTATCCCATCTCCATGTTTCTCTACTATTCCTATCCTCCATGAAATGACATAATTAATAGTCTGAGTAGTCATATATAAAATTTTATGATGCAGTTTATATCTAAGGATGATTCATGCAATATTGGTTCATGAACGGTGGAGGAAATTTCATATGAAAATGAAAAAGGATAAAAAAAAATTACTACCCATATTCCATTTCAAATAGAGAAAACGTACATTTGAAAATGTATAAATTATTACATGCTTAATAGGTGAAAAAACTCCGTGCATTGAGTCACTCATGCAAACCATCCTAGTAATAATAAAGTATATTGAAACCTAATATGTTAAAGATAATGAAGACACTACATCATTACCTTTTAAGGACACATCATCCATCTTTCATTTTCATGATCAACAAAATAATGCCCTCATGATGCACCTACCACTGCAAAAAGGTGCAGGAAATTACAATAAATAGTCCCAAAAGAAAAAAAATTACTACCCAATTGATCCATATTTCCCTGCAAATAGAAAAAACACAAGTTTGAAAATATAGAATGTATAACATGCTAAAAATTACTAAGAATGGAAAAATCTAAATAGTAAATAAAATACATGTGGATAATCATATTTTGTTAATTGTGACATGTTTTCAAACTATTAGGATTTTAGGTAAAACACGCCTCAAAACATTTCTGTGTTGATATATAGTTATCGATTTAGATTGGGTGTTTATAAAAGAAACATGAAAATACAAGCATACACACACACACACACATATATATATATATACAACACACAATCCTAACATAAAAGTTTCACATTAAACTCCTAATATATATCTCATCATCAACACTTTACCATTATTACCATATGATGCCACAACTAAATGAAACTCACCACACAAAACCAACACACACAACCCATAATTTCCTTTATTTTAATTACAGATCCATCCATTTTTCTAATTATTAAATTACCAAAAAACTATTCATTATTTAATCCATTTGGAACCATATCTAAAGACAACCTATTGTATCCAATTTCTACTATTAATTCCCATTCAAGTTCAACCTATTAATAATTTTTTAATTCACCAAACTAGTTACCACATGTAAAATCCAACCCATTTTTATTAATTTCCATCCCACACCATTACCCATTCATCATTACATACTTCATATTCCATTGCTACCAGGATACTAAAAAAAGACACTAAACAACAACCCAACTACCTCAAAATAATAACTATAACATATCATTCTAAATCTAATAACTAAACCCAACCATCTCACCAAAACTACATATCAATCACCATACTTTTACTACCCATGACACATCCTACACCTGAACTATTCTTGACCATCGTTACAAAAACCCCACAAAGGACACCCAACCATAAGGCCAAAAATAAACATATTGTCAGTGCACAAAAACATTTTCCAAACCACATAAATCCATAATTCACTTAAAGGGTGAGTTTTCTCATTAATTCACCATCACATTCACAAGTATTTTCACACAAATTACAGGTTCACACACAAGAATTTATTAGTCTTATATAAGTGCTTATCCTTTTATGGGTGTTGATTTTGAACAAAAATGATAATAAGGACTCTAAATCAACCATAGGGATTAACTATTTCATAGGATTCACAACATGCACATAATAAAACCTTCAAATTTAGAGAAAGAATCATCACCTAGAAATAATAATAAACTAGTAAAACATGTAAAAACACTACATCCACTTAAATATCATTTAAATATATATCATTTAATTCATTATTTATTCCTTATATCCACCTAAAGGAGACAATAAAATATGATAGTTTCACAAATGAAAAAAATAATAGAGAATAAGAATCCCATACCTAGAAGTAAGATTCAGATCAAGATAAACCAAAAATAGGGGGATATATAAACAATATTCACTGCCTCAAAATGATGCATAATGCTGTAGAAAATAAAGGAAGAATGGGGGTGTGAACATTCCTAGAATCATGAGCAGGAAGGATATTGGTAGAATAAGGAGACGATCGATGCTCAAGAATGAATTCCACATGGACATTCTTGAGAAGTGAGATGTTACCATGAAGGCGATGGGGTTTCCTCATTCATTGGAAGTGATGGGAAATGTTGTAAGGGTGATGAGGATGGGGAAGTATTGCGAAGGCCATCCGAGAACCGTTGGGGGGTAAGGAACATGGAGAGGAGAGGTTGCGAAGGCTGCCGGGGAAGAAGGGTCACTTCCAAGAGGAGAGGTTTCCGCCAAGAGGAGAGGTCACCACCATGAGAATAGGTCTTCACCAAGAGAGGAGAAGTCCCAAGGGTGGAGGAGGGCACCTAAGAGGAGAATTATCTATCGATAAGAGAGGGTCGCTGAGAGATAAGAGTTCGTGGGTAAGGTGGATCGCAAGGGGTGGGGGAGATGAGAGAGTCACAGATTGTTTAGCAACCATATAGCAACGAGTTTTAATTAAAACTGTAGCTATAAAATGACCTATATCCACATATCACAAAACAGTGGCTATGGATCCATGGATATAGGACATTTTTATAGTAGTGAGATGATGTAATGAAGGATCGGTATAATGACGTGATTAATAGAAAAAATGACTGTATGTGTAATCATCAATTAACTTATCAACTACCTAGTCTATGTGTTATTCATTTGTAGTACTAATGATTTTTTGTCATATTTAAATTTATTTTTATGCATGAGTTGTTTAATTTTTAAAAAGTAAATGTTATATTTTTTTTATCTGTATTCATTCATTATTATACCTATGTATATTATTTTTTTAGTTCTATTTATTTATATCATTTATAAATTTATTTTCAAGCATGAATTTTTTTAAATATGTAATCTTGAGTTATTTTTTCTTTTCTAAATGATAGTAATCCCATGTAATAAGTGTTTCACTGATATTAAACGATTCCTATTTGATGTTCCCTCAACTACACAGACACATGTGACCCATCAGGCTCCCTCACTATAGTATATGGGACACACACCATTTTCGTCATCAGTTTCTAGCACACCCTCCATCTCCCTCTCATCAATGTATGGAACACACTCCTTCTCTATCCCATCAGCATCTAGAACATTGTCTCCTAACTCAACAAGTTCATCATGCAATGACTCTACAGTGAGGGAATATAAGGTCATTCCTGTTTCTTCATGAGGATATTGGATGGTGATTGTTATAGGTAAAAACATTAATGTGAATATAGTTATTACACATATTTATAATAATTATTATTTTTTCATAAAATATAGAAATAATTTAACTACTAAGAAAATTTTTAATAGTTTATATGTCTAGAATTTGAATGTATTCTTTGTAGTTGTCCCCTTTGATTTTTATTAGTCCCCATAGATGATGTTGTAGGATTATTAGGCCATATTCTGAACTAAATGGTAGATGATCCATTTAACCTTTTGATTGCATATTCGTGTTGTTGAAATATTCATCAATCATGAAAGAATGAAGACTTAAATTCCCTAAGAAATTTAGTTTTAATATGTTGTGTCTAAACTGAATTCCATTATGTAATTAAATTCTAATATTTTAAAAATTAATCTCTTTATACAGATGTTATTCCACTTTATCGTTACTAATATTATCACATGAATGTGGATATTAAAAAATTTGGGTAAGAAATGGAAACATTTTAAATGGAGATTACTGAATGAATTAAATGAAAGGTTATTGAACACTCAACATCATTATCATATTGTAACTGAAGGGGTACCTAGAGAGTAGTGGAAGGTGTTTTTTGAAATCCATCACCATGATAAGCACATGGTATTGAAAAATATATTATTATATTAATCTCATATAACATATATACATGAATATGAAAATAAAATGAAATTTAATACTTTATTATTAAATTTCATGAAATTTATTTTATGATGTTTCAAGAGAAAATGTATCAATTCAAGCTAAATAAATCATCCCATGCACTTCCACTTCAATGATTTTTTCAAGAAATAGATCAAATATGGTAATATTTTCATTAGTTTAAATATTTATAAGGTAAAATTTTCTATTTCATATATTAAATTTTTTATTTTACTTATCTTAGTTTAGTCAAATAATTTATCATATTATGTCTCTAAAATAGAACTGTGGTTGAATGTTCATAATAAATATGATAGGGATTATGTGAATGAACTTTCCATAGAATCTTGGGTATGAATTCCATTATCATTTTAATAACTTATTGTCTATTTTTCACTTTTTTTAATGTGTATTTATTTAAATATTACTAATATTTGATTTATTGATAAAAATAAAAGAACTATGGGATGTTAATCCCACATATTCCTTCTCATTCTCCAAGGATTATACAGTTGTTCAAGTCCATGGGAAGAAGCATCTTGGTCGCATGTATGGGATTGGTTCCGAACCATTACGATCTGTGGTCTTTTCCAGGTCACTGGAGATTGTAGTGGTATCTACTCCTGGTTTTATTTTCTCCCTACCTTAAGATACCCAAAGTGAGTTTAATATAATGAAAATAACAATTCATCAATAGCTAAGCATAATCCTAAAACATGGGGATCATATAAAGATACAGGATTCAAGGGTCGTTTCTCTGCAAAAAGCATTGGTTGAATTATATAAGAAGATGATTGGATGTGTCCCCAATGATATTGTTTCAGCAGTTAAATCAAAAAACATCATAATCATTTCATACACAAAATTTTATTAGTTATATTTTTGAATTTAAATATAAATTACTATTTAATTTTGAATTCAATTTTCATATTAGTGATGATAGCAAGAAGTGGAGACAGAGATAGAGACGGTGTCGATCATAGTTCACCAGGAAGTGAAGAGGGTTAACTTTTTATTCGGTGATGGTGAAGTGAAAATAAACTCATGATATACTTACATGATGATATAGTGATTAATAAACCATAATGTGCATTGAGGAATTATATATTCATTTTATCTTACATTGCATAAAATCAATATGCACAGTTGATTTTCTATGTTTTCTTCTGAAGTTTACCCTATACTTGTCCTTCATAGGCTCATTGGTTTTTTCAATTTTTTACTTCTCATTATTGAAATTATTTCTCTTTTGTTTCTAGTTAAGTGGATTAAGTGATGATTTTTTATAGTGACCTCAGTTCAGATAGATATCTATAGTCAATTATTTGTATTTTTCTTTTTTATTTTGTTCTTGGTGTAAGTCATAAAATTATTTTTTCTTGTATTTTGGTAACTTTATTGAGTATTTAAATACATATTTTATGTTATGGAAAATGAGATAGTTATATATTTTTGTGTTATAACTTATTTGGTTTCCTTTTTATTTAAAAATTATTGTGGGATATTTCATGGAAACCTGATATATTGACATTCCATATCGGATAAATTTTACTCTTTTAATTAAAATTACATGTGAGTTGAGAAAATTTCATTGAGATATTTTTTTACCAAATTATCTTTTACATTATTCCAATGATTTTTACACATGTTGTTCTCTTTTTACATGTAAATAATTCTAAAAAAAGTGGTCTTTTAGAATTTCGCTACATTTCATTGATTTAAAAGCTAGTTTTGCTGACATTTTTTTCTTTAGCTCTTCATTTTTGAAATAATTAGCACATTGGATTAAGGATTTATCAGTTTTATAATATTCATTTTGTTATTAGTTTTATTATTTTTATTTTGACTATGATTTTATCATTCTCTTAATGTATACAGTTTAATATATTTAGTTTATATTAAGGCTTTATGTGATGTTTTATGGAATATATCATGTTTTGTTTTAAAATATGAATTTTGTTATCTAAAAATGATTTGTTGATTATGTTTCAATATGATTCTGTTTGGTTTTATAGGGATAAATGTTTTATAGATTTTATTTTTTAAAATATAAATATATAGCGAACGTTAAAACTGATGTTATATATGCTCAAAAAAATTAGTTTCAGATTAAACTACCACTATATATTATTATATATAGCTACTATTTATACCGCAACTAAATACATGATAGTTTTGACAGGAAAAACCGCCTTTGAAAATTGAAATAACTACCACAAAAAAATTGTGACACTTATAAGAAACCACTACTAAATAGGTGAAACCAATACAAGTTGTATTTTAATTACATATTTAGTGGCTATTTTAAAAACTGTCATGAAAACATTTGACAATGGTTTAAACCGTTGAAAAAATTAAAGATAAATGCATTGAGTCCCTTATTTTTTTGTAATGAAAGGGTGTCCAATGATCATATCTCAACATTTACTAGGTCCATAAGATGGTATCTACAAGCTTTATGATTTTTTTATTTACACAATAACATTTTCCTAAACTCTAATATTGAAGAGTTCAGAGAGTAGAGAGTTGAATTTTTCTTAGACTGAACTTTACGGATTTTTAACCTAATATGTTTTATGTATCCTTAACTATCAGTTTAGGTTATTGTGATTTGGAATGTTAAATTCTAAAATTTAAGTTCATACAACTTCAACCAGTGTGCATATGTTTTAACGTCATGATGTACATGGACCTGGTATCAGGGGAGTGTTACAAAATAGCCTAATTAGGGCTCCCAAAGTCAAGAGTACTCCAATGACCTTTCATGCTGAGGATTATGGTGAGGTAAATCATGGATCAAGGATTTAAAATAATGAGTCATAATAAATTATATTCATACTAAGGATGATTGTGAAACACATTGTGGTGATGAGTTCTACTATGATGTTTTTATGGTTCACAAGGATTAGAAGGCTCTTCTTATAGGGTCAAGATATATTTGATTGATGGGTCTAAAGCCCTTATGATTATCCTACTCATACATGATCAAATAGTGAGATATTTTCTAATTTCCATGGTTCAGGGAAAGTTTGTGTCAATATGAGATACTCAAGATATGAAGTGTTATTTATGGATTGTATTTATCAAAAATATAATGGAATCACCCCAAAATTTGTTTGAACAATGTCAGGATCTTATGGTATTTTGATAAGGAGTGATGATGGATGATGGTTTTCATTGTTTAACATCATTTATTAGGGATGCATTTGTCATGTACTTAAACATCATGTGAATAGGACATCTTTCTTGTAGTTTAATGTCATGTGGTAATGACTTACAGACCTACTTGAAATGTTTCAAGATACACTTGAGGAAAAATATTACTTGGTGGGGTTATTTAGATATATGAGGCATATTTTACCCTTACATAGGATTATTGGTGAGTATCCATGAGTTTGGTCCCATCCTGTATGGATTTATCTTATATACAGTCAATCCATGTATAGATCTGATTTATACATAGGCAATTCTAGTTTATATGACTCTGTTATCCATAAGAAGTTTAAGGTATTGAAAATTGGAATAAAGATTTGGTGTATATGTAATTTCAATGGATATGATTCCATGGGTATCCATTTACATATTGTAATGGAAATAACCATTCCAAAGTCATCACTTTTATGGATATACCATATATAGACCCAACTCGTATGTGAAAGGGGGGAGGATACACACAAATTTTTTTAAAATTTTACAGCTAGGCCTAGGTATGTTGGATCCCATATGTGACTATGTATCCTTTAATAATAGGAATCAATCAACACATAGTTCTTAAAAAATATACTCCCAACAAATATCAAAATTATATATAGGTAAGGTGTATTTTTTTACTTCTTCCCTTAGTGAGCCACAACAATATAGTTGAATAAGGGGTCCTCTATATAGATTGGGCTCATATATAGGGAGATAGAATATCCATATTTAATTCTAGTTTTTAAATGAATCATTGATCCTTAGAAAAAATTTAGGGATAAGATGGCCTTCTCTAATAATTTTTAGTTCTTATAGGATGGACAGTAGGTCAGGTAGTTTAATGTCATGCAACTAGAACATTGTTGTGTTGTTTAACATCATGAAACAAAGACATATCGCTGAGATGAATGACTAAATCAAAGATATTGGGTATTTACAGAAGATTCATACCCTAGTATAGAGGTGTACAAGAATTTGATATTATAATCCTTCTTTGAGAATGAGTTTTATGCACAAATTTGTTATATATAGGGTATCTAAATCCACTTGAATAGTTGGTATATGGTAATATTAAATCACAACTCAAGAATATTTGATTCAATGAGTGGAGGAGACCAATGGGTACATGAAAACCATTAATAATAATGGAATCCCATATTCCACGCAGTTAGGATAATTTCTCATGGATTTAAGGGGGGGCTTTCCTATGGGACTAGAATATCCACTGGGCAGAAGCCCTATATAATTTCATTATTCACATATGAATCATAGTGGGGTCCATTTGGATTAACTAATACATGTTACCAGTATGTTATAGGGGGGAACCAAGATCAAGGGAGCTTATTTATATGGGGTTCTTAGAGAAGCATATCAACTCAAGGAATTTGTTGGTTTCAACTCAGATATTGATGGAATGAAGTTGGTACATGGATAATGCAAGATTCAAGAAGGGTTTGATCACCCTAAAGGATATGGCAACATGTACTAAACACATTTAAAGGAAATGGGATAAAATAGACAATTATAATCTACACAATCATCAGAGGAGATTATATGTACAATATGAAGACATCTTATTGTGAAGTTTAATGTTTTCTGATGAGGACGAGGTTCCTTATCTTTTGATAGAACAAACCTTGATCACACTATTTAGATAGACTTTTCAAGTACCCTAAAATCACATGAGTTATGCTTAGCATGAGAAACAATAGATATTTATACATTCGATTGATTTGTATGAGATTACATGATAGGTAATATGTTGGGGTAATCACATTTTGGTATGATCAAGAATCCCCACATAAATTTGGTTCTCATTTAGGGACATATTATGGAGTTATTAGAATTCATGGTTAGTCCTAGAATGGAGGATGTAAGCATCACTACATACACTATAGTATGTTTATCAAGCCGCACGTAGTTCTTTTTAGAGAATCCCTTGTACAGTTCTTCCCCAGAGGCATGGTAAGGGGTATTTTTTATTTTCATTATGGTTGGGTCTAGGATTGGAGACCCATTAATCACTAAATATCTTGTATGTACAGGAATCAAGAAACACATAGTTTTTTAAAAGAAATTTCCTTACACAGATCAAACTCGCGTACTTAGAAGAGGGTGGACTATTACTCCCAACCACAGGCCACTCATATGACAATGGTTTCTATATGGATATTGTTCTCATGTAGGGAATAATATATGGGAAAGGAAAATTCTATCATCGTATTGTGGCTAGACCTAGGATTGGAGAACCATGAATCACTATATGTCAAGTTGTAACAGGAATCATGCCACATATAGTTATGATATAAATTCTATGTATTTATGATTCTTTCTTCCATTACGTGGAATATAAAGTCATAAATCCATGATATATTTTTAATACCTCATGGAAATGTGGAAAATTAGAGAAATATATCATGTCCTTGAATTTATATATCAAAAATGATCCTTTGAAGATTAGTGGGACCAATCCCACACCATTAGAGAAATAACCCATAGGATTAAGGGGGAACATTCCTCTAGGACTAAAATATCCCATAGGAATACACTCTTCGATATTGTCTTATTAACTAGTAAATCCTAATGGTGTCACTTCAAGAACCAAAACATCTCCTAAGCATAATCTCTTAGGTATTGTGTTATTCTCCAATGAATCCTAGTGGGGTCCCTTCAAGGTTAGTAATTCCCTATTACGAATATGACATAAGGGATAACTAGGAGGATGTGGGCTCGAGGTCTATGAAATGAAAAGATAGTATATTATCAAGGTATATAGATATTTATACATGGAAAGGGGTTATGAAGTTTGTTTGTATAAAAAGGGGGCTTCTAAAGGGATTTTAAGCTTAATAAAGTTAAGTCTTCTTAAGTGATTCATACCCTAAAATGAAAGTGTACATGAATACACTGTCATAATCTTACAATTATAATGGGTATGATGCATAGATTTGTAACATTAAGGGTATCTGAATTAACATGAATAGTTTGGTTATGGGAATTTTAAATCATATACAAAGAATAAATGAGTCAATAAGAGGTGGGGACAGGTGGGTACAGGTCAACCATCAATAATGGTGGAATTCCATATTTCTTGTAGTTAGGATAATAGCCCTTATATTTAAGGGGGGGCTCTCCTCTTGGGCCAGAACATCTACTAGGATCATGCTCTTTAGTGTTACATTATTCAACAGTGAATCCTAATGTGGTCCTTATGGATTAACTAGTCCCCATTACTAGTTTTCTATATAAGGGGAACCAAGATAATAAGAGCTCATAGTACATGGGGTTTTAATAAAAGGATATCAAATCACATAATTGATTGGTATCATCTTAGATATCAAAGATATGAAGTTGGTTTGTGGGGTACATAAGATTAAAGAGGATTAGAGTACCCTAAAGACTATTCCAACATGCATTGAACACATTTTTAAGGTGAAGGGATAAAAAATGTAATTCTTGAACACAAAGTCATCAGGGGATGATTTGTATAGAATAAAGACCTATTACCAAGTAGTTAATCATCATGTGACTAGTATGTTGTTAGGAAGTTTTACATCATGCAACTAGGATGTAATTCCCTACCCAGAACACATATTGTATGTTCTATTTAAAGAATGTTTCTTGGTTCCCTAAGCTCACATGAGTCATGCTTGGCATGAGACACAAGGGATATCTAGGTATTTTCTTGAGCTGTATGAAAGTGAGTAACATGGAATATGTGGGGGTGTTTTCAATTTATTATGGACTAGAGCCTCTATATGGATATGTCTATCATGGGGGAAATGATTAGGAGTGATAAAAACTGATGTTTTGGGCTGTAAAAGAGGATCCATGTGTCACTACGTACCTTGTGATAATAGGAATCAAGACACAAGTTATTCTGTATAAATCTCCCTGTACAGGTCCAGATCATATTCTAGGGTTAAATTTATTTCTCTACCTTTCTTCTATATTATTACAATTCCTAAGATTTGAGATATGGTTGTTTCTACATATCTTTGATAATAAAAATCAATCCACACATATTTCTTGAATGTCAAATTATCTGCACTGCTTGAGTTCCTTTGTGGGGAGAGGGAAATTTTATCATATTGTGGTTGGGCCAAAGATTCCAGATCTAGGGATCACAACATGTCCTTTAGATTTGGGAATAATTACACAAATAGTAATGAGAAGTAAAATTAACTATTCATGTCTGACCTATATGCAGAAAGGGAGAAATTTTTTATTTATATTGTGGTTGGACCCAATATTTTAGATCCGGGCATCACTACCTATCCTGTAGAAATTTGAATCAAGACACACATTGTTATTCATATTGATACCTACATAGGTCTTGTCTATATACATGGTGGTTTTACTTTTTATTTATATTATAGTTATGGACATTATTTGAGATCTAGGTGTCACTACATATCCTTTGATAACAATAATCAAGCCACATATAGTTCTTATATGGAAGATTTCCTATATAGGTTTGACCCATATGCAGGGAGAGAACATTTTTCCTTTAAAATTATTAATGGAACCAATATTATAGATTATATAATCGATACATATCATGTAGATATAGGAATCAATCCACATTTACTTCTTGTTAATGTTCCCTTCATATGTCTAGTCTATATACAGGGAGGGGTTCATTTTTAAATATATTATGTGTAGGTCCACAATTTTTTATCTAGGCATCATTGAATATCTTGTGATGATAGGAATCAAGACACACATATTTATTATATGTAATATTCCCTATAAATTTCTAAACCATACGTAGAGAGGGTATGTTTTCCATTTATATTATGGTTGGACCTAAGATTTGAGATCTGGGCATCACTATGATTCCTATTGAAATATGAATCAAGCTGCATATAGTTCTTATATGTTAAATTACCTATACAGGTCTGAACCACATATAGGGTGGGGAAATTTTTTCATTTATATTGCATCTAGATCCATGATTTGAGATCCAAGAATCACTAAGTATCCTTTAAAAATATGAATCAATACACACATAGTTATTGTGAAAGTCCCTTATGTGGATTTGACTCTCACATAAGGATAGGGGTACTTCATTGCTTTCCCCCACACAGATCTATCTCATGTGTAGTAAATTATTGAGAAAATAATGTCCTTCATCATTAATGAAGGAAAGTCATTGGGAATGAGGGTTTGGTGCTTAAAAGGGGGGGGGGGGAATTTACCATTTGTAAGGAATTTGGAGGGAACTTTTCATGATCTAGTTGGCCCCTACACCAAAAACCTTTTACACAAATTGGGCTCATATATAAGAAAAGGCAGTAGGTACTGAAATGTGACCCAATGTTTTGTAGCTTTAAATTCATATGCCTATGACTATGTTATATCCAGTTTAATGGAATGGGGTAAGGACATACTCCATGTAGTTTAACATCATGTGGTAAGAAGTATTCTATGGAGTTTTATATCATGTGATAAGTATGGATTCCATGTTGTTTAACATCTTATATCAAGGATTCAAAATTCAGTGAAATTACAATTCTCGCTTCTAGGACTTATATTTCACTATGGTAACTATTCAAAGTGTTCTTAATAAACCTCACATTGGTGGGCTGTATTGTTTTCCCCATCCATCATGGTCATTGTGTAAGGTTCATAGGAATATATCTTATATATGATGTAATTCCCTTCCCACTTGGGTTTTATCTTTACAGTTTTATTCCCTAGTATCATTGGGGTTCTAAGAACTGATACTAATTGTTTTTTTAGGAATTAGAAATAATAAACCTTTTTATTAAAGTCTCGTGTGATCGAATTCTGATGAACTTTGAGGTTGTGTAGTGTATGCAACTATTTCTAGTTGAGTCATTTTAACTCATCCAACCACCTATATGATTGTTCTTCATATGAGAGGTTTCAAATATACCTATTCATAGAAAGGTACACTATAATTCAAAGGTATCATTAAATTTTTATTATAAACCAACATATATGGGTTCTCTTGTGTAGTAGTATGTGTGGTGGTACGGTAGGAACATAGAGCATAAAGGATCTTTTATAGCTAAGACATCTTGTCATTTTCCAGCATTTTCTGGATAATATTTTACATAGTCTTGTTGAATGCCTCTATCTGTCCATTTTTCACTACATGATAGCAAGATAAATGGTTAGACTCAATGTTATATTCCTAATACATTCTCTTTATATCAAAAGAACATAAGTTGGTTAAGTTTTCCATCAATATGATGTGAGGGATAACATATCTGATTATAATATTGGACTTTAAGAAGTTGATGATATTATTTGTCCCAAGTTCCTTGAGTGGTAATGACTCAACACATTTGTAATTGAATTTGGTAGCAGTAAGGATTTACTTAGATTTATTAGCTGTAGTTGGGGGATATGATCCCACAAAATCCATTCCCCATACAAAAATCATCTATAAATACTTTACTATATGTAGAAACTTCAAGGACTTATGGATGATTTTTTCATGAATCTGTCATGCATGACACGTCCTAGTGAATTCCACATAGTTCTGCATCATATCTTTCTATTATTAACCAAGCCTCATAATTTGGTGGGAGAGTATTGTTTCGTACCGGGGAGTGTTATAGGATCCTTTATAGACTTCTTCTATGATAATAGGAATCTATCCATCTATAATTCATCTGAATAGGACTCCATAAAATCCACATTTTTAGTGGGATTCCTTCTCATTTGGCCCCTCTTGTAGGGAGAAGTTTGTTGTTGGTTTCAAATATTCTCCCTTTCAACATGATCTGTTGGGAGAACACCATTTCAAGATAATCTATTTTTGGATCCATCTATTTGGTGGTAGAAATTGACTAATCATTCTCTGAGGTAGAATTGACAAGATTTATTTTCTCTATTTCATAGATGATGACCGATGAGACCAACCTTTTGTGCGTTATGTGGAAAACATATTTTTCAAAACTGAGAGCATCTATGATTGTGGCTACACTATCCAGTTAATTGTTATGAGCATTTTGGGATAGAGGGACAAGATGAAGTGTTGGTTAAAAATGGAATTCCACCGTCAGTCCTCTAATGTAATCGATGAGAGGGGTCAATTATTTCTTCTTGATGGAATAATATTTATTGATATATTTGATTACTAACTACATGGACCCTATCATATTCATGTAGTATATCTAAAACTACATGTATAGCTCTAATATAGTGATAAGGACTTGATATTCTACATCATTATTAGTACATTCTTCTAACGCTGAAATAGAAGAGGGAAAATTTACTTTGTCCAAAGAAAAAAGTACAATCCCTAGACTAACGTGATTGAGGTTTGTGTTTTCCATTATCTTTCTAATTATACCTCATGAGACACCATCATAATATATCTTTCACATTTAAGAAGTGTCACAGGCATAGAAAGCTTCATCTTCTATAAGTTTTTTTCCATTGGTGTGTTTTTTGAGGCGGGATGTGTTGCAAGGAAATTAGCTAGGGATTAGCCTTTAACTAACTTCTATGATAGTAATTGGATCTAATATAGTTATATGATAACTAAACACTAGTCTAAAAACCTATTTTCTGTACTGTATCCAAGAATATACTTGATTGGGTCAACACGAGAGACTTTGTGGACTTTGTGATGTTCAAATTAATGCCTTAGTTTTTTCACTACAAAGATGAGTGAGAGGCAGTTCTTTTTTATATTATAATATCGAGTCTCAGTATCTATCATCATTATACTAATATATTAGAGACTGATTTCATTCCTCGTGTCATTTTTCTATGCAAGGAGATCACTAAGCAACCATTTCATGGAATTCATATACAGGATAAGTGAATTATCTTCTACTGATTGCACAAAGACTGGTGAATGATGTACGTACTACTTATGCTTCTTGAAAGATTCTTTCCAGTCCTTATCCCATGGGTAGGGGACTCCCTTATTCATTAACATAGTAAATGGGAGTGGTTTTCTAGACATTTTGATAATGAAATGCCAAATATAAGTGAGGTTCACATGGAGATCCCTCATTTATTTAAGATTTTTAGGGGGTGACATTGTTAGGATTGCACTAGTATTATCCAGATCGATGATAGACCACAGGGCTTTGTTATTTCCGGTAGAGTTGCCAAATTTTAAAATGTATAACATGAATCATACAAAACACTAAACTACAGGGTAATATAAGAATTCCAAATCTAGGGTCAAACCCACATAAATAGGGATAGAGAAAATATTAATTAAATAATAATCAATTAAACTATTTTTGATGTATATAAATTAAATATAAACTACTGAATAATTGATAGTTCAAGAATTTGGGTTAAGAATATATAAAAGGGTTCCATGCAGTAATGAATCTAGTTCAATGGGATGACAAGGTATAAAACAATTAATTAACAATAATTCAATCATCATAATTGGGTCATAGGGATTCCAATGGTCATGATAAATTATCTTCATCTAATGTTATCCTTTTCTCATGGTAATGTACTTCAAATTACAAATAATGGGTGACTCAACACCTAATATAAACATAGGAAAGAAAAAAAATCAATGGTCATTGTGGAATTTTAAACCCTTGATTTCATATTAAAAATTGGTATTGAATCAACTCAGTAAGTGCTCATGATCAAACAAAGAATAAAATTAAACCCATTCCCCAACCCCACTTATAATTTTAATGAAAGAAGAATCAATAAATACATCACAATGAACAAGAGATGTGAAATCCCAACATAAATTGTAATACCAAATAAATACCTCATACAACAAATCCTCGTTCATAACACACCCCATCAAAAAAATAAATCACCCCCTCATACTATCCATGAGAGGGTATAGAAAAGAATAAAGAAAATCATATAGAAAAGTAGCAACAGCAGGGCTTTGTGGTGGTGCACCTTAGTCTGACAAGCATCCAGGAATCTCCCTTGATTATAGATCCACCCAAAGTATTGGATGAGGGTGATTTTTATATGAAATTCTATCATGACCCACATAAATGTGTATCTATTTTTTATATTCCTGACATTATCATGACATGTAATGTTTTATATAATGTATAATCTACATCAGTATTGTCTTTTTCATATTTTTTCATATCCTAAATATTCACATTGTATATTTTTATATGATTTGTAATGGATTTTAACAGCATGTAATGACTTCCTAAAATGAACATACCGTATCCTTTCTCCAAATGAACTCTCATCATGTAAAGAAATATACAACATTTAAGTGGTGTTTTTCTAGTTTTCTAGAATTTTATATATTCAAAATTCGGGTGTCACACCGTGAGGTTTTATTTTCAAATTCATCCCCTTTTTAATCCTTTTCCAAATATCCATTGTATCCTTCCATAATTCATAAAACATGTAAAAAATTCCCAATATTAAAAATATTAATCAACTAATTGTAGAAATAAATTAATTAAAATACCATAAAATATATTCATGAAATACAGATATCTATCAACCTTGAAACCTCATTGGCCTACCATAAATCCAAGGAAATTCCCTGATGTTACTCTAAAATAAAAATTCATTGGATTCATCTTCAAACTTTTCTACTACAATTTATTTAATATAAATTTAATATCAATGAGTTGATCACCAAACTATCGATATTTAATTACAAATTCAATGACATAACATTCTATGATTCAAACCAAGAAGGGTTTAGAGATATGAAACATGGTGTGTTGGTAAGTTGCAATAGTATTATTTAATACAATAGACATGACTTGGAAGCAAAAGATCCCCTGAGGACCCCTGAAGGAAGTGGATTACTCATCTTCTGGGGCCTTCCTTTTATGATTATTCCCTGAATACCCATTCACAAATGAAAGTTCTTGGAATCCATTTGTTACATTGATCAAAAGTTCTGTGATCAGTAATGGGAAAATGTCCTTTAGGTAGTGTCTATTAAGTTATCCAAAATCAATGCAGACACTAATCTAACTATTCTTTTTATTAGAGTAGATAATGTTGATAAGTCATTTTGGGAACTCCACCTATTAGAACAAGTTATATTTGATTGATTTTTTAACTTTTGATTCCACTTTAGTATCATGAGAGGGCTCTATTCTCCTAAACTCCTTCTTAAAAAATACAATGGTCATTGGACAAGCCTAAGTGATAAGTAGCCATGTCAGGTTTTATCCCATGAATATATGTATAAATCCACGAATTAATTTATTGATGCCACTTTATAAATGAAATGTATATATCTAACTTCTCGAGAGGCATGGAAGAATGAATCAACATCAGTCACATGACTTTTTTTCAAGTTCATTATAATATAAATTTATATATACATATTGGATACATTTTTTTAATGTTTATTCATGATTTATTTGATAATGAATTGTATTTTGGATTCTTCTCACAGGAATTATTAAATTTTGGACTCAAAGGAATAAATGCTGAAAAATATAAAAAATAGACTATACAAACTTTGTATCTCATACACAAAGTTTGGAACTCATTCGCAACATGCATGCAGAGGCATAGAACAGCTCGTGAAGCCTTTACATGGCATAAATCGGGTACACGACATGTATAGTCATTACAAAATAGGTAGATTTCAAATATCATAATCAAAATAAAATTAAATCGCATACATGACGTACAGAGAGTAAATGACATGAAATGTTCAAATTATCTCTTATTCAATGATACAAACTATATATTTAGTAAGAAATTTGGATCTCAAGTACATGATGTTCAGAAAATTCACATGATGTGAAGATTTCAAGATAAAATTCACATAAGATAGTATAATATTTTCCTGATTTACACATCATTTACTTCCAGGGCCTCTTAATATTTTGAGCACCCTCCGTATACAAAACATCCAAAAAAATTCTCTTATTTTCATCGGACGTTTACCTTGTTTTATAATTGTTTTTCTTCCAAACCTATTTCAATTAATTCCATTAATTTTTTACAAAATTCTCTTGATTTTTTATTCATTATACATACATTCTACATAATTTGAAATCGTGTTTCCCTTATAGACATTAATTTCAACACCGATCTCCATTTTTCATCAATTCTTGATTCGTTATTCAACGATTATTCATTCACAATTTTTTTGATTGCTTATTACTTGTTTTGATTCCATACTATTCATTTTTTTCATTGTTTTGTCATGAAGAATAGTTATTTTATCTATTTTTTGTTGATGTTAATTTTTTTATCATTGATTATTTCTATTTTTTAATATTTTATTTCTTCGTTATCAACTATTTCATTATTTTGAGTAGATTGTTTAGTATTTCCTTGTTTTTTATCATCACTACCATGCATGAATAATCTGATTAGGGTTAGGAGTCGATATTGTGGTTGGTTTGAACCTAATGTATATCTAAAGATCAAAACCCAGTATTCCTATTGATTATAACCAGGTTTATAACATTTATAAATATCCTTCTTTGGGATTATCCCAGACCATTGGAGGTGAAAATTGAATGATCATGACCTCGTTGGAGAAGATCATGGTAGGAAAAATATCTTGTAATTATTTCTGCCTAAAGAAAAATCTTCCTAGGCCTATATTGTTAATTTATCTACACCAATGACTCTTTCCCATCTTGGTTTGATTCAATTGGCTAGAGAAAGGTCAATTAGTGTTCTTTACACCACCTCATAGTCTACTCCATAGGTATATCCCATGTTAGAATTAAGATTACCCATTTTCATATACCCTAAAATAGACCTTAGTCCCCTCATTTGTTATCTAAATTAAAATAAAACTACTCAGATTTAGTAAAAACCAAACCTAAAGTGTTAACATGAGGAATCCTTCCCAAGAGTATTGTTTGATTGTTTTATGACCTTCCAGTAGTCCCAATGGGTTTAACCCCCCACTTCCACATTACTATTCCTTAGTAGTAAGTGTAGTTGTGGACTATAAAATTATAATCTGATCACCTCCCACACGAATTCAATGATGTGTATGGGCATGTCAAATTTTGGAATTGTTTTCGTGAATCAAACTCGGGTCACCCATGTGATAGGCCACTACACTATATGTGATATGTGATATATCTTCCATAATACTTTCCAAAACAATGCAGACACTATTTAATTTTATGTGTGGGGGAGTCATTGTTGATCTTTATTGTTAATAGACATGGATTATTTATTAGTTTTAATTTCTATTGGTGACATATTTCACTGCAACCATTATTTAACCTTGAAAACTCTTTACGACCATTTAAATAAAATTAAAATTTAGGTTGTAAATTTTTGAAATTCACCCTTTACCCATATTTAGATTTTTTGCATGATTGTTGAGTTTATTAATTTAATTTAATTTCAATTTTTTAAATGCTTTTGATTGAATTATTACTCTATTTTATACCCGGAGAAATTGCCAGTTATTTTTTTTATAATCTCATTCCCAAGAGGATTCTAGACTCATGATTTCATATTATTTTTTGAGTATATTTCTTAAGAGACACATAGGGAATATCAACCTATTAGAACTTTCATTTAGATCTTATTAAGGTTATGATTGATGAAATATATTTTTAATATGATTGAGTAAATCATTATTGAGACAATTTTTCTTGAGACCCACCTTAAATGATGCCTTTGTTAGCCTTTAGTATTCGTGAATAACCTTTTTATGATGGATTTCTTTCAAGCTGATTATCTCTTCCTACACTTCTCTTGGTATTATGCATGATTATACTTTTAATAAGTTTGGGAGAATTTTACCTGCTGGTGGACATAATATGTTGTTATTGAGGAAATGTTCTATGGAACATTTACCATACTTATATGATGCATTCCATGATTAATTTTGGAATTTTATATGCCTACCCTTTTCCTTGGAAAATCATTAGAAAGAAAAAGAAAAAAATATTGGGTTGTTTATTAGAAAGTCAAAAATCACAATTGCATGACTGATGAATCCTTTAATGGATCATACATGGTTAGGGGAGAGATGTGAGAACTATATTGAACATGAATTTCGAAAAATAAATAGAAATAAAAGTAAAGGAAAGGGGTACATTTTTATAATTACTTGATATATTCATGGACCCTACCTGATCTTTTGGAGCATGGATACCATTTTATCTTAGAGGAGTTACTTAATTGCACTGTTTGTGTTCATCATGAATTATAATTTAGATATTACCCTCCTTTTTATATTTAGTTATAATTTTTACCCACTTTCCCTTAGCCTCATAGTCATTTGAACCCTTCTTTTAAATCCATCGTGATTGATTTTGTATTTTTTCATACGAAGTAGAGATATTGGAACCAATGAAATAATATGGTTAGGATCATGTATTCTGGGTATGAGAATAACTCTAGTTACATTTTACCTTGAGTGATGAGATAAAATTTATTATTAGATAAATTGAAAATTTGGTATAGAATTTAAGTAATAGTTATGAAACTGTAATTAAAGAAATAAAGAATATGGATAAATAAATGAACTATGAGGCATGAATAATTTTATTTTCAAGATTTATTCAGGAGGAATGATGTTTTCTCTTTACACTAAGTATTATTTTCTTAGTTGTAATAAATGTTTCCTATTTTAAAAATTGTTTCTTTTTGAATACATGTTGAGATTATTTTTTCATGCGGACAAACAATTATTCATGCGTGTGGAAATTTGATAATCTAAGTTTATATATACATATTGGATTCATTTATTTAATATTTATTAATTTTTTATTTGATAATTCATTGGGTTATGGTTTGTTTTCATATGAATAATAAAATTTGGTCTCAAAGGAATGAATGCTATAAAACTCCAAAAAAAAAGACTTTACATGCCATGTATCTTGTACACAATGTGTAGACCTCATTCACATAATGTCTGCAGAGCCATTATAAGGGCCCAGCCTTAAAACTTTACATAATCTTGAATTAAATGAATAATTCACATTGAGGATCTTTTCAGGTTTAGAGTTTTAGAGAATTAGGACATAACTATTACATCTCAAAGAATACATAGTAGACATATCTACTCAGTTTTCATTTTTTTCACAAAATAAAAAATCATAAAAAGAAACATGTCTAGTTCCATGTTTTAGATATCATGTCTTTACTTGATTCCATCCTTTAACCTATTCACATTTAAGTCCTATGGAAAACATTTCAAAAAACATGGGATGAGCATAAAAATATCAGTAAGGGTTATAAAAATATGGAATGAAAACATTAGTGCATGTATACATAAGAATCAATGAAATCATACTTTACTCATAAAATATAAGAACTTCAACATACCTCATGAAATCATATGATTTTTGAATAACTCATAGAAATCATAAGACATAAAGGTAACTTGAGGCATTCATAACATTCTTACGTAGGTAGTAACCCTCATGGTTATGTTTGGAATACTCATCACAGTATATTCCCTAAATCTCTTCAAAGAAACCCTAGATTTTAACCTCTTCATGTTACCCAATGCATTGGAGAGATATATCAGGCTCACCCGCCCTTAGTTTATCACAGAACCACCCATCTTCATAAACAATGCCCAAGAACCATAACATAATCATAACACTTAAAACATGCATAAAAGAAACATAAAATTTCTACATTTCAATCACAAGAGATCACATCATGATATTAACATAAATAAAAACATCTAATAAAATCATTAAAACTCTATGATATAAATATCCCTTTAAACTTTGCAAATACTAAAATAAGATATTTAAAAGAGATTTTAGAATCAAAGTGTCCCATACCACTTCAAAACTTTTGAAAGGGTTTTAAAACATTCATTTCCATATAAATAAATCCATAAAACCATTTTTAAAACGTGGACGTGGATTATAAATGTTTAAAAGAATAAATATTTACAACCATTTAAAATAATGTTTTAATAAATGAGTCATTTTCCATTTCAAACATTTAAATTATAAGCCACATGAAAGTAGACCATTTTCAAAACATTTAAATGACTTGATTATAGGCATAATATGGATATGGAATGTCAAAGGGGCTGTATATACACTTTAAAAATAATAAAATTGCATATCATCAAGAAGTGTCTCAAGGAAGAGAAATTGAGACGTAATCCCATTCAAAGATCATGTCATTAGTGCAAGGATAAATCAATGAAATAATTATGTGTGAAATGTATAAATACACCCAATATAAGTGGATATCAAGTGTAAAACAATCAGAGGTCATTCACACATACTCTTGGAAAAACAAAACCAATGACATAGATATTTAACTCAATGAAATGAGATTGAGTTATGATTTCCCATACAAGTTCATATAAATGACGTAAGAATTTATCAATGAGATGATTATGTATAGAAATAGTATATCCACACAATGTTTTGTGGAAATTACAACATAGATATTCCACAGATAATCTTGGCTTAATAAAATCAATAAGTAGAGGTTTAACCCAAATAATTGAAAGTGGGTTAAGAAGTTCCCTTACAGAAATCTGACAGCCTAACAACGTCACTTTAGAATTAATAAAATGAGATGATGAGAGATAAAAATGGATATATCATCACTTGGACATAAAATTTATAGCAATAAGGATATATAAGAACATATCCCATCATAATAAGATTAAAATACCTAACAAAAAGAAGTATTTTAAAATGAGGAGGGTGAAAGGTTCCCTTACCGATTTGGGTAACTTTCGAAACGTACACCCCATGGAAGAAGCGTCATACAATGAAGATGTAAATACCCATAAATTAAATTATATTACATAAATAGTAGAATAATGGGCAGTACATATACCACTCAAAGTAAATAGTGGTAAATGTAGCATAAATCTCACGGGAATAAAAGTGAGAGATGAAAAATCCCTTATCAAAACTCGGCATCCTAACGGCGCCACTTAAAATTTATTAAAATGAATTGATGAGAGTAAGAGATGTGTATCAAATCATATTAAAATACAAATTAAATTAAATTTAATATAAAATAACATCCTCCAACATAAGAACATGGAGCATAAAAGAAATGACATAAAAGAGATTACTTGAAAAGAAAGAGAGAGGTCAGATCCCTTACCTCAAGTCTGACTTGTATTGTTTGTTTCTTTATATTCCTGAATAATAAACATTGGTAAATTAATAATTTATTAAGGACCTACTTTAAAGTTTATTATTAAATCCATATCACATATTACAATGTTATGATAATTAGTTAATTATGTGAGTTCATATTAGACGTTTTTCTTGATGTTCGGTACATGAGTCAAAAATGAACTTGGTTGAAAAGAATTGTCCATATAGTTATAATTACACCATCTACAGAATAGTATTAATTATTTAAATATCATATATATCCATTATATATTCATTTTATATTATTCCATAACATTTAGAGATAAAAAAATGAAATTCATCGTTCATGGAGACGATAGGTCGTACGTACGCATGAACGCTACTTTCATTTCATTGTCATATTAATGGAATTAAAACTAATTGAGATATATATATATTATATATATTATAATTAAAGAATAATATATATGTTATATTGGTCACATAATTTCATTAATTTCATTCTTTATACATTCCATTTATTGCATGAACGAGTCACATCACTTGAGGGGGCGGTAGTCCACACTTCCTCAAATGAAATTATCGCATTTGCACAACATGAAAAGAATAAAGGTATGTTTTAAATGTAAAATACAGAAACAAAGAGAGGAAATAAATATAATATATATCATAAATAAATATAGTTCCATCATAATGGCCACCATTAGAGGTTGTAGGAGAAGATAGAACAATCATCGTTTCGTGATGCACTAATTCTCCATCCACTGAAATAGTATGTTCTTTAACAATTATACGGATGTTTGTGTAAGTGTAGCTCTAATAATTCTCATAACAACATCCTAGTATATTGAAGATACTGTTTTGTTTTACAAAATTAAGGAATAAATATAGTTTATGTAGTTGGAGAAGAAAAATAAAACAAAAAAACATAAGAGAAGACATTACCATTAAATCAGGTAACTCCCTTTTGTTCGAACCAAAAGTGTTTCTTGAAGAGAATTATGCCTAAGGTAAGGCTTCTAAGATGAATATATGGATTTGTAGAGATAAAATGATCATATTTGTGTTGATCCAAAGGATTGAGAGGTGTGGGTAACGTGGTATAGGTGGGGGCCTTTTATAAGAGGGAGGAGGGGAACTATTGGAATGTCTTGAAAAGTTACTTTATTATAATTTTTTTTCATATATTAAAGGCCCCAAAATTATATATTTCAAGGATAAGGTGATAAGGGTTCTAAATAAACCCATCCAATATTTGTTTGACAAGTTTAAGTCTTAGAGTTTACCTTATCTTCTCATTTTATTTAAATCGTTCATTAATGAGGTAATCATTGCATCATCACGGTGTCATAAATAAATTTATTAATTTAACGTCTAAAAATTATAAAAAAATATAAATATGTAGGAAATATTTTTATCTTTCTAAAAAATATTTATAGTAAAAAATATGACCTGTATAACCCCATGTAAAAATTGTTTTAGTAAAACAATACATGTTTGTGACACTTTTATTTTTACATTAATTAAAAAGTTATTAATGTCAATTTCTTACCCAAGTGGCTCCATGGGGTCCCCAAGTTGACACATGGATTGTCTTGGTCGGCCATGACTCATACAATAATTTTAGGACAAGTGTAAAGTTAATTTCATAATATTATATCATTATATTTACCTTAAATTACACTAATTACCTTTAATCGTGATTAATAAAACATAAATGTTATTATTCACCAAAAAATTATTTTAATCCCATTGAACAAAATTTTAGTTTCTAATGACAACCATGTATGTTGGATTTTTTAAATTCAAATCACATAGGTGGTAAATTTTCATTTAAACAAAAAATCAGTTTTTTTAACTACCACTTAGTGGTTTCACTATTCATCAAACATCGATGTTTTTCATAAAAATACCAAAAATTCACCCTAAGATATATTTGATATTACAAATTCAAAAATTATGTCAATTTTACAAAATTCAATATATAAAGGTTCTATTAATTATTTTTATAATTAATTCCCATTGTCAAAACAAATAACTTGTTTTTAGGAACAGTATCTATCAAAATATTGACACTCGTTTATGTCCAATTTCAAAGTGAAAATAATTATAATTACCACCATCATATTAAATGGTAAAAATATATTTTAACTACACTTTAAACCCAATTAAAAATATAATTTATCCTTATAAATAAATTAGATTAAAAGGAGGTTTTTAATTAAAATACAACCTTTTCACTAAAAATGAACTTTATCAGAAAAAAATAACAAAAATTTACACAAAGTAAATTTTGATGTCCAGATTCTAAAAAAGGATTTTATTTTGTCAAATATGACATATTAAATTGTCAAAAGTATATTTAAAAAGGGTTCTCCATCAAAAGGAGGTTAATCGACCTTTTAAAGACTATTAGAAGATTTATGCTTAAAATTGGATTCATTTTCATTTTAAGCCTCTAACATTTATTGGATAAAAGTAAAAATATTTGACAAGCATATATAATCATATTTTAGATAGTTCTGTTCATTCCCACCACTACAATGGGTAGGTGTTAACTACCATTTAAAATAATATTATTATATTATTAGTGTGTAATGTAAGATTTCAAAGAAACTCGTTGTTGTGTGTCAGGTACGCCATCGATCATGGCATCCCCTTTAACGTAATATTGATATTTTATTCACAAATATTAATCAATATGAAATTTTCATATCCTTTATTTACCTGGGATGTTACAGCCATACACCTTCCCATGAATCCTTTATATGATGTGAAGATAGTACATGATGTGTACAATAAATACATGGAATTCATATTTCAAATATCAGAATCTCACTAAAATTATATCATATGCACGATGTGGAGAGAGTGGGTGACGTGTAATGATTGAAGGCTCACCCATTCAAATATATGAAGTGATTCTTCAATGGAAATTGTGGATCTAAAATATAACTAATGAATACAACTTACATGATGTGAATATTTTAGGGAAAAACTTACTTAATCTATTACATAATGCTCATAAATTACATATCATGTAATTCTTGTACCTATTAATAATTTTAGTTCCCTTCACATAAATAATGTCTAAAATGTTTATTTTTCTATCTCATTTTCATCTGATGTTTTCTATTATTTTTAATTTTTTTCATTACAAACCTATTTCAATTCATTCCTTAATTATTATAGAAAATAATTTTGAATTTTTAATCATTCTACACATGTTCTAAATTCATTGAAATATCATTTCCATTCTTGATATCTGTTTCAAAACCGCATTCCATTCTTCATCAACACTTGTATCGTTCTTTAATATATCTTCATTCATAGTGAGTTTTTTATTGCTTCTAATGTGTTTTTATTGTGTATTTTTTCACTCTATCATTATTTCTTAATCTTTAATATGTATTTGATTAGGGTTTCATAGTTATTGATATTTTTACATTCATTATTACTATTTTTAATCTTGGGTTGATTCTTTATCAACTGTTTCATTATTATTCATATCATGTCTAGTATTTTTTTTCTTTTGATCATCACTTCGATGCACAAATAACCCAATTAGGGTTAGGGGTTGATATTAGGGGTGATTTGAACCTAATGAATACATAATGATCGAAACTAGGAAACTATATGGAAAGTAACTAGGTTTAGAACATTTTTCATCTCTTTCTTTTCATTATACTTGACTAATATAAGGTTCAAATTGAAAGAACATAACATAGTTAGAGAAGATCAGGTTATAAACCATAGCTTATAATTATTTCTTCTTAGAATCTAAGCTTTCTACACATAGTTTGTCGATTACTCTAGACCAATGAGTCTTTTCCAATTTATGTTGATCCAATTGGCTGGACCAAGGTCAATTGGTGTTATTTTAACCACATCCCAACCTATGTTATAGTTCTATCCCAAGTTATATTTAGTATTAACCATTTTCTTATATCAAAAATTTTAACCTGATCCCTTTTTTTATTATGTGAATTAATCCCAAACTACTTAACATTAATAAAACCCAAACCTAATTAGTAAACATGAGGGTAACTTTCCAAGGTTTTTGTTCGATTGGATGTTGACTTTCAAATAGTCCTCATGGGTTCAACCATGCATGGCCACATTACAACATTCTAGTAGTAAGTATAGTTTGGGATTAAAAATATTTAACATGAAATCTTCCCACTTGAATTAAACAATGTGTACATATGTGTCATATCACATTATGGAACTCATCAATGGTGGTGGAGATTCCTTCCTCAAATTTGGGAGGAGAGATCTTGAGTTCATCCTCTTCATCTTTCATTTCTGTATCTGTGATGAATTTTTTAGACATGATGAGAAACTAAGGGGCATCTATATCCCTATCAAGATAAGAGATGGAATGACACTCAACAATGTAATCCTAAACTACTAAAGTCATTATAGATATATTCATGGTATTCTGGTCTTCCTTTACACTGCTACTGAGGGTAGGAGAGTTATAGACAGTATTAATTGTTCATAATTTATTGGGGATATTTTAAATTTTTTCTAATGGAACAAGGAAATTCTCAGACCCCGATATAGAATTAGTTTTATTTTCCTTTAACGAATATAATTATCCAACACAATTTCTTTTATATGTACATGGGATAGTGAAGTTTTTGATTCCCAATAACTTGATGGGATTGATTCTACTACCTCAAACTGGTGTATGGACAACACATATTCATTATTGAGAATGATCTAGGGATTAAAATGGGATGTTCACAAGACTTTGGGAGACATGAACTATATATCATCATCCACTATTGGTTCTTTTCCTTCCCTTATGTATAAAATTTACTTAGTGTATATGGATTCATAAGACTCGAAGGGGGGGTTGTTACCATGCAGTATGCCAGCTTTTCTGTTGATGGGGTATTTCTTGAATTGTTAAAATTTTGAATGAATCACCACATGGGTATAAATCCAAGGTATTCTGAGAAATACATTGTACATTTTTTCTTTCTGGATAACCATGAACACGTTATTATTTATGACATACCAAAACTAAGAATTAAGCTTAATCTTTATAAGGTTCCTTTTCTCTCTCTTTTCGTACACTTGAATAGCTAGTTTTGAAGGATAAAAGTCTCCCTCGCTATATAATAAATGTAAATGGTTCATATCTGGATAAGTTTGATCACAGAACCATTTTTAAACAGATCCTTTCAGATGTAAATATTATCAAGTTTTCCTGAAATATATAGGGGTATTATATGTCCCTAGATAACTTCTTCCTAGTCCTTATCCATGAAAAAATGGTGGTATGAAATTATTCAAGTGTAGTCTCCACTCGGTAAACCTTGTCTATAGTGAATTACATATAGAACTCATGTGGGATCCAAAGGGACTCAATTAATTCCTATCTCTGTTCTTTTGAAATTTGGAGAACATCCAGAATTGAGATTTTGGTTGGGGAAACCGCTTACTATTAAATAATTTCATATTTTTATACTATATGTATGCACATACCAATGTGGGGTTTCTAATTATCTTGTATATTAGGAAATTATGTGTTTAACGTAGTTAGGACTGGTGTTTGAGAATAGGTTGAGGGTGAATTTTTTCGATTAGTATAGGTTGTGCTTGCCAAACCCATCTTTGGGATTACCAGACAATCACACCCCCACCAGTAGGTCTTCTAAAATTATTGGATTTGAATGAATAATAAAGGAATATGAGTTATCTACAAGATTATGTTTGGATTTTTTAAGAACTATAACATGGTTCTTACCCACATATAATTATTCCACAGGTATGTGACTGGAATATTGGCTTCTACTGCACCCATGTTTTCCCCTATACCATCGTCTTCTGCATTGTTGGAATTCAGATCCACTTTTAGGTATGGGAAACTCATACTCAAGGGTTTATTAATCATCACATAATGGATATGATAAGTGAATAAATTTAACAAAAAATGATCTCTTCATCTGATGAGAGGTCCATTTGGTGGGTCAATTCCCATTCCCTAGATATTGATGTAAAGAAATATGCAAGAGTCAGTGTTTGTGTGCGAGTTGGATATGAATCATCATATTGTATCTTTTCCTATTTCTGGTGAATACATATGAATCTAAGAGTAAAACTCAATTGTTCCTCCCTAAGTGATTGGATCATTACTGGTTTGTAAAGATACGCTCTCAGGTTGGTGTGAGCTCGGTCTGCTGCTTTTCGAGACATCAAGTTATTGAACTTCAGTTCATGCCTAACTAAAAAATCATTCCAGTCACCCTATTCTTCTAGTTAGGTGATGTACACATAAATATCCTATGTTAAGGCCCCTCCCAGTGTCACCATTCCAGAATAAACTATTCTCTAGAAAATTTATTTGATGATAAAGAGGTCTTAGATAGTGAGACATGGTCTCCTATGAAAAGAGAAATAGTCAGGGTGGTCACTAAGGATGACCTGATTGGGTTTCATAGGATCTAGTAGATTAAGAATGTTATTTTCCATGGTTTTGAGGAATTAACAATTAAATTATTCAGTTTTCAAGGAATACTCTTTGTTCATCCATTCTTAACATCACGGGTGACATTGATCTTATTCACCTTCAGGTGAGGGTGTTTTTGTTGCGGCTGCCACTCAGGGGGAGGGGATGAGTGACTCAACTCTCACATGGGTTATTAAATAGGTAACATTATGGTTTTTATGATAATATGAATAGTTTATGCCTTACCAAAACTCTTTCCTTTCCACGTGTGTGTGGGATAATATTTGGCTCAAGCTCACTGAATGGAATCTTCTAGGAATTTTGTCATCTCTATAAACTCACAAAAACCTCCTAAATATTTCATTATAATCCAAGGCATTTACAACTCATATTAAATATTCTTACCATAAAGTTCCATCAATTTGACTTTAAATATTGGGATACTAAGTGAATATGTTCAACCTTTCCATCTAGAGATAAAGTCAGAAACACACTCATTTTTATGTTTTCTTGAAATTTTTGTGGTTGAAAATTATTATTTTCTTTAATGTGAATCCTAATTGATAATAGAGTTGACAATGGAGGTATTCCCAACTGAAAATATATCCTCATACAAGGATTCTATACCAAATGAAGGTCGAACCTACTAGAGTCTATATGAAACATCTTTTTTTGTACCTACTACTTGTCTCAAGGCCCGTCATCAGGCCACATCGGGACATGAAGTGACTGAGATGTTTTTCTAGATATCTCATGCCATAAAATTCTGGGAATATAGGATTTTTTAAATTGGTTGGGGGAAAATTTTCATCCACCCATTCAGGATATAGATTCTTTTCAGGCTGCATGGGGGTGTCCTTCCCTGCATGGATTCCATTTTAGTAGATAGAGATTTTATGATTTTTAAAATTTTGGGAGGTATCATTATATATACAACCACTCATCTATAAGGATATGGTGATACTTTATGTGGTGTCCCTTGTTTCATATCTTTCTAATTATTGATCTATGATAATATTGGATGATCACCCTGATGGGGGAGAGGTTTTCACCATACTAGAGAAAATTCAGGGTCATCCTTAACTTCCTCATTTATGTAGAACAGTTTCCTAGATCTAGAGTGGGCCTAGTGATCAAATTCTTCTATTTTAGGGGGATTAGATCTCACCTTATATTTGTGAGTAAGGATATACATTTCTATTTTAAGTAGATACACATTGGGAACATTTATCCTAAGTTGTTCCTAATTGGTTTGTCTGAGGTTCTATATCTCACTTTCATATTATGCTAGTCATTCCTATGAGTAAGGGATTGAAACTATTTTAGGTGGTGAGTAGAATGTAACCACACCTTTACCTTTATCATTTGTATAGTTATGCTGAGGATGTGGCAACTCGTCGTTCTGAGGTTCCATGTTCTGGTTCCTTCTCTTATTCCATAGACGTGTAGCCTCAGTTTGTGCATCTAAATTTCCTACCTCTTAGGGTATGGTTTCCTCGTTTATTACCTCTACATTTTCTTCTTGGTATGTGTCATTTTCATATTGATGGTTATGATGTTCACTAAGTCATATCGTGATAAAATAGTTACCCCATAACTCTTTAAATAATATGATGTCTTTTCCACTTTCTCCTCCTTCAAGGGTTGTATCAAGGTCATTTATATAACCCCTCGTCTTATTAGAACATCTTTTCTTATAAACCTTATGAGGTTTTATTTCCTTTTCAAGATTTTCCCCTCATCTTAGTCTATGAACACTTACCTTATGGGAGCTTCCTGTCATACTTATCGAGCATGATCCAAGTTAAAGAGGTGTTTCTTGTAGTATGAGTAATTTTTGGAATATTGTCCACTGGTATTTACCTTCTCACATAGAGATAAATGATTCCTTTAAAGGTTTTGATAATGATAAAAATTTCCCCAAGATTATGGGTTGAGGTTTTTTTAGGGCTACTATTGGCACTTTCTGATCCTATTTTCGAGAATTTATTAACACATGGTTTAGTTATAGAGATAAGAACCCCCAAAACTATTAGATGGGGTTGGTATGGAAACACCACAGATTTATTCATGACCCTATTGGGGTGCGAACACCCTAGTGGTGGTGATTGAGATAAAAAGTCCCCCATCCCTATGGTCTTGGTTTTCTCTTGGGTGAAATTCATGATGACCATTATTACAATATTCCTAATTTGGTGCAGTATTATTCGCTCATGTTTTGGATGTAATGAATTATTTTTTATGGGAGTAAATTACCAAGGGAAGATGTTGGGTATTTTGAAAATTTTTCTTCTTTTTTGATATGTATTCCCATTTTATTGAGAAGTCTATCTAAGGAGTCTTATGGCGGCCCTCTCCCTCTGTTTGTAGCATATTTCCATCCTATAAGTAGAGAAGATTTGTTTTATTGACCAACTGGACCATTCATTACCCATTCCCATGACATATCCTACGGTTATGAAATTAAAGGATGTCATATAGGGGGACCTTTTTATCCTAGGGGAAGGGTAAAGTGTAATTATCTATACTTTCCCCATCCTTGGATAATAATTTTTTATAGGTCTTTGGAAATCAATTATTGGAGGGTTTTCACGCTAAGGAGGAAAATTTCATTGGAAATTTTTATACTCTTCAAATCTTGGGTCTTGATCCATGAGGAATGAGGTCATTTATAGCTGACAAGAGAGTGTATTTATGATCTAGATGTGACCTTTATATCCTTAACAAGGGAGGATTCTAGACTTAAATCCTTGATGGGTCATCCTCATATTCTATTGAAATCAGGTTGGGAAATCTTCGTCTGGATCATTTGGGACCTCGTAGTTGGAAGTGTTGATGGGATAAAACATGATCGAAAGGTTTTTTTAGGCCAAATCCTTACACATATCTATGTGAGATTCTGCTTTATCAAATCCATATTCCCCCGCCTAGTAAAACCAAAGAGTCATTTATCTGGGTCTCATTCTGATTGAGGATAGGAGTTAGTGATAGTTCATAGGGAACTATATACTATTAACCTCAGTGATTTGAGAACCTCTATAAACGATGTTTTTTGGACAAGGGGATGATTTCCTTTTCCAGATGAGATATTACAACAAGGAGGTTGTCTACGGGGAATGTCAGATGTAGAGTCCCTATATTCCATATCTAAACTACCATGAAGAGGGATATAGATATATTTATCACCTTTTACATCATATAAAAAGTTGTTGGACCAAATATGTGTTGTATATATGCATCATATATCCTTAAGTATACTAAAATTGAGCATATCATGAATATGAGCCTCATTTTTTATCATAGCCATAATATTCTAATATTATTTTGGGGTTTTATCATAGATATGAGCATGTTATATTATTGTTTCATGAATATTTTGAATACCTTCTATTGATAAGGGAATATAATCCTGCTACTAAGAAGCTAATAGAGTATGCCGGTGAGCTTCTGTATCATCAGTACATATATGATCCTACCTTTAGGTGGTTGCTCAAATATATTGGACATCACTAGATGAAATGGGGTTATATTCCTAGTTAGAATAATCATTACCCAAATGAATATGCTAACATACCTTTAGAATGGGATAATGGGTATGCATCTCTTCTTTTATAGCCTCTCAAGAATGTCTACGGAGTCTTTCATCAATGGGAGTAGGGATATGGGGATGGTTCCCATAATATTTTTGAATATTTTGAGTAATATCTTAAAATATTATATGATACTGTCTTAAGTTTCTTTCCAAATTGTACTCATGAACCATGGTTAGTGCAGGAGTATAAACCTAGTCCTCTGCCTTTGGGATTTGTTGCAGGATTTCTTCGATAAGAATGTGCGCCTATCCTGAGGAATTTTCTAAACATGATTGGTGAGCCCCAGTTGGAACATAAATATGATCCTGGTCATATGCCCCTTCCTTTACTTGGATATTATAATAATCCTCCTCTATGTTAGAAAGAATATTATCTTTCCCTAGATTATCTACTTGTTCATGTCTATCATGGTGATATGCTACTATGGCTATTTGGATACGGATATTCATCTATCCCTGTATATGTGTTAGTATAATAATATTTTAGTAGAGATCTTCTATTGTTTCCAAGATGTAGTGAAAATTTAATAGAGTATGAACAATAATATAGGCCTGCATGTTCTCAATCTCATAGATATAATAGAAGATGACTTTGATTAAAGAAGGGATATATTCCTACACTTTTCCTCGTGCTATCAAGATATTCCAATGGGATTCATGTGAGAGGGTGGGTATATGTTTATACCCTATACTTACTGCCAGATTATGTGGGAAGAATTGATCTAGGTGAGTAGGTATATGATCCTTCTCACTGGTTGCTGGCGGAATATGCTGGTGGGCTTTACTAGTGAAATCGGAAATTTGGGCACCCTTCCATTTATTTTTAGCGTTCCGCACATAGAGAGAACTCTTTGGAGCAAGATAATGAGTGTCTAAGATGTAAACCTATCAAATAATTCCTTCAAAATGTGATTGATGGTCATTAGGAGTATGGTTTTGGTGACAACAGATGACAGGATTCCACCTAGGTATCTCCTGGATTTGGATAAGATCATGGTTGACTCCTTGATCCCCCTTCCAAAGGTAAGGAAGGAGTTGATTGTAATGCACTGATTATAGGATTTTGAAGTGGTTGGTAGTGGTTAAATGCGTCACCAGTTCCTTTATATCATTCCTTGAAAGTGGATAGTACAAAGGATTCAGCATCTTGAGACTTTTACATGCATCCTTGAGGGTCAGTATTGTACTACTTCGATGGTATTCCCAGACTATCACATTCACCACATGAAGCTAACGGAATCTGGTGGGTGATTTTGTTTTGAAACCCATATAGGCTAATGTCATAAATTAGGTTCTTGAATATTATCTTGATGATGAAATGATATCAGGTAAATTTGATGTTTCTGAGAACAGTTTTTGTAGTCACAATGACAATAAAAAACAAGGTCACCAATCAGTGCATCATCTCAGGTATAAAACATATTAAATTATCTATACACGGGTAAAAAAATTCTTATTATAAGTTTGGATATTTTTCTTGGGTGGAAACGTCATGTTGAAATGGACTATCTCATGGTAACACTGATTAAATTTTATTATTGAAAGATTTTGCATCATTTTCACTATTTTAGTTTCCATAAAAGGTGGAGAAAAGTGGATCAACATGAATATACCCTTTTTCATTTATTTTTTAAAGTTTCACATTAGGTTCACAATTTTTTTTTTCGAAGGTGTAAACTCCCAATAGTTTTTACTTCTATAATAATCCATGGGCCTACTTTCTGAAGGAAAAATATCATATGGGGTTTCAAACCCAATGACACTTAGGAACTCAAACTGGTCGGGATGATGGGAGGTTGAGGTCCCTGCACCCTTTTAGTGGAAATTATTTCCTACTCTATGACTCTTATATATTTAATATATGTTCATGAATCTTTCCCAAATACCATTATCATACTAGTTACCCTAATAAAACAATCTGGTATTAAATCCCTATACATGAAAAGGGTGTTCTTTTAATGACACCATCAGTATGTATCAAATTTTACTCATATGGTTCTCATTATTTATTATAAATGGGTGAATTGTTATGTTTTGAAGTCATATAACTAGGAACACTAGATTTTACTACCTTCCAGGAAGGAAATTTGTATTTATGGAATGAGATTGAAACTCCAAGATGCATATTACATATCCTATGTCAACAGAAATCAAATCTCACATAGTTTTTTTGGCATAGTTTTATATCATCTGATGGGAATACACCATAAAGTATAATTTTATTTTGAAAGGATGTATATGAGGGAATTTAAGAATTGGGTATGGATCTTGGGACATAGGAAGGAATCCTATGTATCTTACTTATAACATGAATGAGAGACTTCATAGTTTAGTTTTTCCTCAATTTGATGATGTGTGGGGATGGATAATTAATTCTCATGATGGTTATTTCACCGTAGTTTATCAATATGGGAATGAATTATGGGCAAACACAAATGTGGTTTACCATGTAAGGAGTCATTCATGTCATGTTATTGAACATGACATATACACTGAGGTTTTCCTGATTAGGGGTATTTTATGAATCTAGTATCCTGATAATTGAAAGTTTATAAGCTCATGTGATTCGTGCTTGATGTCAGAAACAAGAGATAACAAGTCATCGGGTGTTCTATGTATGAATATAGGACTTAAACATTGAAGTATCCCTGATTAAAGTTTTTATATAAATCTCGAACCTTATAAAGTAATCATATGTGTCCTTCTTAAAACATGAATTAGAGTATTTGAGGTTTTTTATGTTTCCTAATACACTAATGAATGAAGTAGTATGGTAGACCCATGGGTTGGGGACTATAACCAAGATTAAAATGAATATTGAGGGACTTACACTGAGGTGGATTCCCATGTGGGAATCCATTTCTCATTTTCGTCAAGGGAATTACATCGAGGTGGATGCCCAAGTGTGAACCCATTTCTCATATGATTATATAAGGGGAAGGGATACAGACTCATATGATATTTTGGTCCCATTGGTTGAGATAGTTTTTATATTAAGGTAATTATGACAAGGGGGATTCCCATGAAAGATATTAATCCCTTATTCTCTAATGGATAGATGGTGGGGACCATGAGTGGTCGAATGATCTTGGTTGGATGGCATGATCATCCCATAATACCAATAAGGTTTCATGAGTGCCTAACCTAGTCCATTAATGACACTTCCCATATGAAGGTGGAATATTTAACCAAATAATCATGGTTAGGGGTTCTCATGGTTTGAGGTTACATGCCCAAGTATACATACTAGATAAGGATGACATGTCTAGGTGTGTCTGCCTAACATGTTTGAGGATCTTCCGGATATTCCAAGGTGTCTTCCTAACATGGTTTACATGTTAGATGGCTATCACATGATAAGAATAACATATCTAGTGTTATTTATGTGATCAAAACAAGAATATTCTAGAGTATTCACATGATCATAGTTCATATGTCCAAGGTTCATTGTGTGGTCAAATATAGAATGTCTAGGGCCTTTCATGTGACCAAGATAACAAGTTTTAGGGTTGTCGTGTGATAAGTTTGACATGAATTAGGGTTTTCATGTGATCCAATTGACATGTTTGAGGGATATCAAATGATCAAGATGAAAATCCTAGAGACTTATTGTGAACCCAGCTAACATGTTCAAGGGTTGTCGCATGATCAAAGATTCAAAGTCCAGAGACTTCATTTGAACCTAGATGACACGTCTGAGGAATTCACATGAACCAACTGACATGTCAAAGGGATTTCATGTCATAAAAATTGGCATGATTGAGGTCTTTTTTGGGATCCAATTGACATTTCTAGGGTTTATTCTCATGATTGAGGAAGTGATTAGGTGAATTGTGTAATTCCTTTGCATGAAAAACAATGTATCATCCTTTTCATGATGCTTCCATTATTTAATAGACTTATTTGTATAAACACCCCAATATTAATCAGGTATTTTCCTACAGATGCATTTCTTGATCAATATGACATGTCAGAGGCCCTTGATCTGATCCAAATGACATGCTTATGATCCTTCATGTGATCAATGAAATGATCACATTAAGTGCATACACATATGTGGTAATCCAAAAAGTTACTCCCCAAACTTTTTCATATAGAAGACTCTTGAGATCACATGATCCATTACTATAGTAAGTTCACTCTCACCTCTATGTGTGTGTTTTTTAATGTTTCAAGGGGGGATTTTATAGGCATCACCATCCAGAATCAATGTCACTTTCTATGGAACTTAATTCTCATATCTTGGATTGAGTCGGAAGAGGGGTAATTCTTATAAAATATCATGTGATTTTCTTAATCCCCAACATTTCATCAATGATTTTATATTTTCATTACATGATAAATAGAGATTGTTTGATCACTTTTTCATTACAATCTTTCGTGATCCTATGCCTTGCTGGAGGGATTTCGCATGATTGATACAGGATTCCAAAACAACTTTTGTATAATCAAATCCATATCTCCAATAGAATTTTCATGACTGAGTTGACATGTGAAAGGGACTTCTCAAGATAATTTCCACATTTGTAGAGGTATTTATGAGATCATGCTGTATTTAAACTCATTTTTGTATGATTGGGCTAACTCATCTTGGTCCCTTTACGAGATCATTCTCAAATGTCAAAGGGATATTCCATGATCTAAAAACTAATAACATGAAATGCATAATATATTTACATGAAAAATGGAGTAACTCAATTTTCATAAGTATCCATTAATTTTAAGATTTTACTATATCAATTCTATGGAATTTACCATCAACTTCCCATCATGGTATGACAAGATCAAACATACAGGTCGAATGGACTTCACATGAAGATGGTGACATGTTCAATGGACTTTATGTGATGAGGATGATACATAAATAGGTATTTCGCATGTTCTTTAACTGACAACAAAAATCACATAATCACTTCACATGAAAATAAATGTAACTACCTTTTTATGAAGTTTCTATATTTTTTATCTTCTATTTTATGAACATATTGGGATATTTTTTGGTGTTTTTCTATCGACATGTTAGATAATAAAAAGGAATCATCTAGAATACTTTTCATGACCATTAGAGCTTATCTTGAATCTTTTGTGAGATCCGGATGGCATTTCAATGGTGAATTCGCATGATCAATGAACCGGTTACGTGAACCTCATAACCCCTTCTCATGAAAAATGGAGTACCTGTCTTCTCATAAGGATCCAGTAATTATTTTATTTTCATCATGTGATCCCTTTGTATGTTATTCGAACATGTATCGATCAACATGATGCATGATTCTAAAGAATTTCCTGAGGGGGTTTTTGTGACCATCAATTCTCACCTGGAATCCATCATGAGATCAAGAGTACACATCGGATGTCTTTTACACAATTAGTTGATATATCGCGTGAATTTAATGACACATTTGTTTGATTATCCTAGGGTTATGTAATTGTGTGTCCTATTGAAGGTTGTGTGATTTTAATGCTTCAGATGATTAATCTATATGTATCCATTCTAATCATTTCTTTCCTTTCTATAGAAAATAAAATCTATGCTTTGAGTGTTCCTCAAATCCCAAAATTCATGATACTCATTTGGTGGGCATCAACATGGTCTTCACGTGTTACATTCACTAATGTTAAAATAAATTTTTATTATGAATATAAATTTTATTTTATAAAATAGATTTAATATTTGGGGTTATTATATATAAATTACATAATAATTCACATTTTATTTTGAAGAATTAAAATAAAATTAGTTATTTAAAAATTAATTACCATGGTAAAAATCTAAAATGGTAAAAGTGAAAAATATTGGAGTAAAAGAGTTACAAACATATTTAAAACATGTGTTAAAATAAATGGTTTAGATATTATCAACCTTACCTCATCCCCCACTCCATTATTTTTCATTATTTGACCCATGTTACCCTTTAATAGTTACTTTATGTTTTATATTATTCTTAAAACATCATTCTCTTCTCCAAGAAAAGGATAACACCAACAACTGAATTCTATGATCATTATAAAGAATTATCTTTAATGAAACTCAGTCATAGTCTCTCCCAAAAATCTATCCTTATGTCTTATAAGTCTTTTTATTTCCAATAGATCAAGCTAAGGAACCTTAAGTTGTTACCCAAGGGAGAACATTGAAATGGTTTGGTAATGATATCAACTGAGCTCCCTTAATTATTTTCTTATCATAACCCCTAAAACCTATTATATCCATGAAATTATGATAAAATAAGGGGTTTTTAAATGTAAAAATTTTATTATACAAATAAAATTTTAATTATATTCTTTTCTTTAAAAAATTTCAATAAATAAAGATGTAGTCATTTGTATGTGTGGACTACTGCCTCTATAAATGGCATGTTTTCTTTTTCATCACCAATATATAAGGGGGGTTCTAAAACTATATTTAAAGGATTAATATGATATTTATAACATTAATAATACTTTATAATTATAAAAAATTCCCGAATTGCATCCCAAACTATAGAAAATTAATGTGTCACCAGTTCATACGTGCGGACTACTACCTTCATGAAAGTGACGTATTTCATTTTTCTGTATAGAATTTTATTATTTATAAAATTATCATATAACCTAATTAAAAAAATTTGGAGGATATAAATATTATAATTATTCTTCATTAATAATTATATTATTCTAAATGAATCACTTTCATTACCATACTCAACCATGGATTATAGTTTGTTCTTTTTTGGGTTGATTTGACCACATTCATGAACAATGATATAAATTTCCATAATTAATGAAAATAGAAACTTAAAAAATAGTTTTATTATAAATTAATGGGAAAATAATGTTTTTTATTGTTCTGGAAAGGTTATACTAATATTTAAATAATTATCATTGTACCGCCTATTTTTTTATTATAAATTACTGAAATAAGCTCACCATTAACTTCATCATATCAAATCATAACCAAAATACATTTGAAAATATATTATACCATTATAAATTAGTATTATACATATATTAAAATTCCTATAATTTTTTACGAGTGATAAACATTGATTCAATAAACATGGCTCTACACCACCATTGTGAAACTAGTACAAAACAAACAATCAAAGATGATAACATTTGATAATGAAAATGAAATATAAATAAATAATATATTTGTAATAAATGATTGTAAATGAAGTTTATAAAAGGTTATAGTTATGAATAGGATTATAAAATAGGTCATTATTATAGTTATTTTTTATACATGGGGTTAGAGTATGTTATACAAAGTGGGATAAAAATATAGGGTCTATGTTAACTCAATTTTCATTCATTATGTTATGATTTATCTTCTGGAATGTTGTTATTATAAATTGGGAATTTTATAACATATGAGTTTATTATATTAATATTCTTATTTATATTGGGTTTGTAATTATTTTCATGAATACCTCCTTCCAATTATTTTGATTCAACTATTACCAAATCTGCATGGGCGATTCATCTCAATTTCAATGCTATTGAGACATGTATTATTTTATGCAATTTATTTCATTTATGTGGCATGTATACTGTATATTGAATATATAATATCATGAATTATTTTTTATTCATGGTAATTGAAATTTAATTTCAATATCACTCTTTCAAGGGGTTTCTATTAAAATGTTTCTTAATCTATAAAGGATTTTTCTTAACTCAGATTATTTTTATGAATCTAAGTTATTCTTTTTTACTATGGTTTTATAGGAAGATATCTCTTGTTATATGATGATATTATTATTCATTTATTATTTATTTTCCGGGGAAATTACATTGATTTATTTCTTTCTTCTTGAAATTTTGGGATGTTAAGAATAATTATCTTCCTCTCCAAATAAGATCTTTTTCTTTCTTATCAATGTTTTATCATCTTACCAATGTTCTCCATTATATTTAGAAACCCAATTATTTTTTATCAAATGTGACATTCATATTTTTCATATCCTCTTTTCAAAATGATTTTTTGACTCATTTTATAAATTGTATTTTCAACATAGTCAATTCGAAATATTAAAAAGTTTTTCCATCCTTTTATAATCAAATGTTTTATCTTACACACAGTATTCATTTTAATAAACTTTATGTTTTTGATGTATATAATATTAAATATTATTTTTAAAATTAATTTTTTACCAAATTTATCAATTCACCTTTTTGAAAATGGATTTTGAATTTGGTCTGTATCTTCTTCTTTTATGATAATGCTAAAAAGATTTGCTCAAACTTTTTTATGCTTTAACTATAATTATACTAGTTACCTCTAAAGAAAATTATTTTCGTATAAAAATTATTTTTCAGGAACCATATTATAAATTTTTTATGAAAAAATATTTTTGGGTTATTTAATTTTTGGTATTAGGATTTTATATTCTTGAGGTCAATTTGTGTGATACCATCTCCAAATGTTATCAAACCCATTTTTCATTACATGGGTTATTTATCATGGGATATATGATTATTTTCATTTAGAACACATATGATTGGATAATTGATGTGTACGGTCCAATAACTTCCTCTAATATATTATTTATGGTTTTATATCTCAAAATATAATCAATCATGGACATACTGGGATTTTTTAATAACAAAAAGAGAGAGACTTCATTGATTATGAATACAATGTAAAGGGTGATCCTTCTTGGATTAAGCTCACAAAAAAAATGTGTAATCCATCATGGATTATACATAGAACATAATGGATTGTCCTTATTGGATTAAAATCAAACCATAAAGTATTTTACTTCTTGGATTGAACCCATAATTTAATGGTGAACCTTCTTGTATTACACTCACAACATAAATGATAAGCCTTTTGGATTATACTACAACATAAAGGGTGAGCCTTCATGGAAAGGTTCATAATATAAAGGGTGATCCTTATTGAATTATTCTCACAACATAAAGGGCGATCCTTATTTTATTACAGTCACAACATAAATGGTGATCCTTCTTGGATTACACTCACAGTCTAATGGGTATGAATTATTGGATATTCTCATTACATAAAAGGTATACCTTCTTGGATATTCCTTGAAAATTATTATTCCATGTTCTTATATTTAATATCATTTTTACAATTGTGTTTTTTTCAATGAAATTCAATATTTCAATGTCATATACCTACAATAATGCTCTATGGATCATGTTTATTATCTCACACTCTTATTGTATGTCACATGTTTATTCATTTGAGATTTTAGTCTCTTCTATCATGACTTATAGACAACTATTTGTTTATATTTTATTTCTTCATTTTACATGTTTTTTAAAATTATTATGATCTAACCCTTAATGAAATGGTAATAAAGTTTCCCTTAATGAGATTCTGAGCACGCCCCTATCTTTTGATTCCATTTCCTAGGTTATTAAGATTAATATAAATTATGAGAAGTTTATAAGAGAATCCAATGCGTCTTAATTATGAATAAATATTTAAAAGCATCATAAAATATGTATCTTATATATTTGATCCTCAAAACAATGAAAATTATAGTTATTGGATTTTGTGTTTATTATGATATTTAATGTTTATCTTATGAAATTGATTGAAAAATATACTCTTAGCTTGGATCATCTATATTTATATCAAAGATAGAATTTAAAGAATTTATTTTATCACCAAATCCTAGAGTACAAGTATGGGGAACCTCATTCTGTATCAAAGTTGGGTTTAGTTATTTTTTGGATTAGTTTCACTACTAGAAAAGGATGATTTACCAACGGTTCTGAACCGTTGGGAAAGACCATAGAACCGTTTGTATACCTTATACTAAAGGTTCTGTGAACCGTTGGTAAGTAAGCCATTGGGATAGCTTTTCCCAATGGTTTACATAGAACCGTTGGGATAGGTTAGAAAAATTAGCCTATCCCAACGGTTTTGGGAACCCTTGGGAAAAGTTTTTACCAACGGTTTCCCCTGAACCGTTGGCAAAACCAACATTTTCCCATGGTTCCCAACGGTTTTAGAAATCATTGGGAATGTATTTTTACCAACGATTCCCTTTGAACCATTGGTAAAAACATTCAATGGACCCTATGCCAGCGGTTTGAAACCGCTGGCATAGGCTATGCTGTGCAAATTGCACAGTAGCCTACAATTTGCACAGCACTGGCATGGTGTCCATCCATTCAGGTAATTCTCCGATCTCCTCTCCGATTAATGTACCTGAAATTACCAACTAACACATACATATATAGAACAATTTCATACACAATTAACATATAATTCATCTGGAACATTACATATCCAAAATTAAATCAGAATTCCTAGCTTAATTATAAACATACATAATTCATTTAAACATACACATTTAAATGTTTTTTTCTAGAAATGATATCCAATTTAAACAAAATACATAAATTTGTAGTGATACCAGCAACACCATGCCTCGGATGGAGACGAGGTTGACTCATTCATGTCATATATGACGCATTGATCATTGTTCTAAAGTATCAATACAATCAGAATCTGTTTGGTCAGTTTTCCATATGTACTTAAAATGTTGTCCATTTTAAACAAAAGAGAGACACTTAGAGTGATCTTGGCCACACTACGACTCATATTGAGTCACGGTTGACTCTTACATGTCTCATATGACCCAGGTATCATTGTTTTAAAGTTTCAATAGAATCTGAATGTGTTTGGTCAGTTTACCGTATGTCAGTTGCTGTTTTCAATTAAAATGAAGTCCATTTTAAACTATAGAGACACACTTTGAGTGGTGTTGGCCACTCCGCACCTCATATTGAGGCCATATTGACATGTACACGTCACATATGACCCATGAATCATTTTCCTAATTTTTCAACAAAATACAAATGTGTTTTGTTGGTTTTCTGTATGTCAGTTGTTGTTTTCACTTAAAATGTTGTCCATTTCAAATAAACCTGAGACACTTTGAGTGGTGCTAGCCACACAGGGAATCGGATTGAGGAGGGGTTGACTTGTACACACCGAAAATGACTCTATTAACTTTTTCTGAAAGTTTCAATATAATCTGAATGTGTTTGGTCGGTTTTCTGTTTGTCAGTTGTTGTTTTCACTTAAAATATTGTCCATTTTAAAATATAGAGAGATAGTTCAAGTTTTGTCAGCCACACCAGGCCTCGTATTAAGGCTAGGTTGACTCATACACATCACATATGACTCATGGATCCTTTACCTAAAGTTTCAATGGAATCTTAATGCGTTTGGTTGGTTTTCCGTATGTCAGTTGTTGTTTTCACTTAAAATGATGTCCTTTTGAAACAAAAGAGAGTCACCTTTAGTGGTGCCGGCCACACCGGGTCCCAGATTGAGTCAGGGTTGACTCATAAATGTCACATATGACTCATGGATCATTTTCCTAAAGAGACAACACATTAAAAATGCGTTTGGTCGGTTTTCCGTATGTCAGTTGTTGTTTTCACTTAAAATTAAGTCCATTTCAAATAAAAGAGAGACACTTTGAGTGGTTCCGGCCACACCGCGCATCAGATTGAGGCGGGTTTGACTCATACACGTCACATATTCCTTATAGATCGGTGTGATAAAGTATCAACATAATCAGAATCCATTTGGTCAGTTTTTCATATGTACATAAAATTTTGTCCATTTTAAACATAAGAGACACATTGGGTGGTTTCGGTCACACTGAAACTCAGATTGAAACTTGGTTGACTCCTACACGTCAAATATGACCCATGGATCGTTTTACTAAAGTTTCAATAGAATCCTAATCAGTTTGGTCAGTTTTCCGTATGTCATTTGTTGTTTTCAAATAACATGAAGTCCATTTTAAACTAAAGAGAGACACTTTGAGTGGTTCCGGCCACACCGTATCTTGTATTGAGATGGGGTTGACTCTTACATGTCACATATGACTCATTCATCATTTTCCTCAAGCATCAAAAAATTCCAAATGTGTTTGGTCAGTTTTCCGTATGTCAGTTGTTGTTTTCACTTAAAATTATGTCCATTTTAAATAAAAGAAAGACACTTTTAGTGTTTTCGGTAACACCGTGCCTCGAATTGAGGTGGGGTTGACTCTTACACGTCACATATGACCTATGGATCATTGTTCTAAAGTATCAACACAATCCGAATTCTTTTGGTATGTTTTCCGTATTCTAGTTGTTATTTTTACTTAAAATGTTGTCCATTTCAAATAAACCTGAGACACTTTGAGTGGTGACGGCCACACCGGGCCTCAGATTGAGGCGGGGTTGACTTGTACAGGTCGCAAATGAATCATGGAACGTTTTCTTGATGTTTCAACAGAATCCTAATGCTTTTGTTTGGTTTTTTGTATGTGAGTTGTTGTTTTCACTTAACATGAAGTCCATTTTAAACTAAAGAAATACACTTTGAGTGGTGCTGGCCACGCTGCGTCTTGTATTGAGATGGGGTTGACTCTTACACGTCAAAAATGACTCATGGAACTTTTTCCTAAAGCATCAACATGTTATGAATACATTTGGTCGGTTTTCCTTATGTCAGTTGCTGTTTTCACTTAAAATGATGTCCATTTAAAAAAAAGAAATACACATTGAGTGGTGCTAGAAACATTGTGCCTCGTATTGAGGCGGGGTTGACTCATACACGTCACATATGAACCATGGATTTTTGTTCTAAATTAACAACACAATCCTAATGCGTTTGGTCGGTTTTTTGTATGCTAGTTTTTATTTTCACTTAAAATGTTGTCCATTTCAAATAATCCTGATACACTTTTAGTGGTACTGGCCACACTGAGCCCCAGATTGAGGCGGGGTTCTCTCGTACACATCACAATTGACTCAAGGATCATTTTCATAAAGTATCAACATAATCTGAATGCATTTGTTATGTTTTTCGAATATCAGTTGTACTTTTCACTTAAAATGTTATCCATTTCAAACAAAAGTGAGACACTTGAAATGGTTCCAGCCACACTGAACCTCGGATTGAGCTGGGGTTGACTCATGCACATCACATATAAACCATGGATTTTTTTGATAAAGTATCAATAGAATCCGAATGTGTTTGGTTGGTTTTCATTATGTCAGTTGTTCTTTTCACTTAAAATCCCATCCATTTTAAACAAAAGAGACACAGTTAGAGTGCTACTGGCCACACCACACCTCGGATTTAGACAGGGTTGACTTTTACACATCAAAAATGACCCGAGGATCATTTTCCTAAAGTATCAACACAATCTGAATGCATTTGGTCAGTTTTCCATATGTCAGTTGTACTTTTCACTTAAAATGTTATCCATTTCAATCAAAAGTGAGACACTTCGAATGGTGACGGACACACCGTGCCTCGGATTTAGCAGAGTTCAACTCATACACGGTACATATTACCCATGGATATTTTTCCTAAAGTTTCAACAGAAACTGAATTCTTTTTCTCAGTTTTCCGTATGTCAGTTGTTGTTTCCACTTAAAATCATGTCCATTTTAAACAAAAGAGAGACACTTTGAGTGGTTCCGGACACACCGTGCCTCAGATTGAGGCAGTATTGACTCGTACATGGCACATATGACCCATGGATTGTAGTTCTAATGTATCAACACAATAAGAATCCATTTGGTTGGTTTTCCGTATGTACTTAAAATGTTGTCCATTTTAAACATAAGAGACACTTTGGGTGGTGTCGGTCACACTACGACTCAGATTGAGGCATGATTAACTTTTACATGTCGCATATGACCCATGGATCATTTTCCTAATGTTTCAACAGAATATGAATGTGTTTGGTTGGTTTTCCGTATGTCAGTTGTTGTTTTCACTTAAAATGAAGTTCATTTTAAACTAAAGAGAGACACTTTGAGTGGTACCGGTCACACCACGTCTTCGATTGAGATAGGGTTGACTCTTAAATTTCACATATGACTCATGCATCATTTTCCTAAAGCATCAACATATTCCAAATGTGTTTGGTCAGTTTTCCGTATGTCTGTTGTTTTTTTCACTTAAAATTATGTCCATTTTAAACAAAAGAAATACACTTTGAGTGGTGACGGAAACATAGTGCCTCGGATTGAGGTGGGGTTGACTCGTACATGTCACATATGACCCATGGATCGTTTTTCTAAAGTATCAACATAATCAGAATGTGTTTGGTCGGTTTTTCGTATGCTATTTGTTATTTTTACTTAAAATGTTGTCCATTTCAAATAAACCTGAGACACTTTGAGTGGTTCCAGCCACACCAGGACTTGTATTGAGGTGGGGTTGACTTGTAAACCTCAAAAATGACTAATGGAACGTTTTCTTAATGTTTCAACAGAATCTGGATGTGTTCGGTTGGTTTTCTGTATGTCAGTTGTTGTTTTAACTTAACATGAAGCCCAATTTAAACTATAGAGAGACACTTTGAGTGGTTCCAGCCACACCGCGTTTTGGATTGAGACGGGGTTGACTCGTACAGGTCACAAATTACTCATGGAATGTTTTCCTAAAGCATCAACACATTCTGAATGCGTTTGGTCAGTTTTCCGTATGTTAGTTGTTGTTTTCACTTAAAATGATGTCCATTTTCAATCAAAGAAAGACACTTTGAGTGGTGCCAGCAATACCATGCCTTAGATTGAGGCGAGGTTGACTCTTAAACAACACATATGACCCATGGATCTTTGTTCTAATGTATCAACACAATTTGAATGCGTTTGGTAGGTTTTCTGTATGCTAGTTGTTATTTTCACTTAAAATGATGTCCATTTCAAATAAACCTGAGACACTTTGAGTGGTGTCGGCCACACCGGGCCTCAGATTAAGGAGGGGTTAAATCATACATTTCACAAGTGATCCAAGGATCATTTTCCTAAAGTATCAACACAATCCGAATGCATTTGGTCGGTTTTCTATATGTTAGTTGTACTTTTCAAGTAAAATGTTATCCATTTCAAACAAAAGTGAGACACTTTAAATGGTGTCGGCCACACTATGCATAGGATTGATTCGGAGTTGACTCATACATGTCACATATGACCCATGGATCATTGTGATAAAGTATCAATAGAATCCGAATGTGTTTGGTCAGTTTTCTGTATGTCAGTTGTTCTTTTCACTTAAAATCCCATCCATTTTAAACAAAAGAGACATAGTTAGAGTGCTACCGGCCACACCACGCCTCGGATTTAGACGCGGTTGACTCGTACACATCAAAAATGACCCATTGATCATTTTCCTAAAGTATAAACACAATCCGAATGCGTTTGGTTAGTTTTCTGTATGCCAGTTGTTATTTTCACTTAAAATTTTGTCTATTTCAAATAAACCTGAGAAATTTTGGGTGGTTCCAGCCACACCTGAGGCACGGTATTACCATCTTGAAAAATAGTCATGTCCTCAATTTATCTTCAAGGAACCAATATCACTCATGAGTAATAGTAACCATCCCTGTAGCCCTCACCTAGAAACCAAAGCATACATCCTGGAATTTCAAGTCTAAATTCCCTGAGCATGACGAGTCCGTCTGTGAGTCCTGAACATGTAACCCATGTCTTATCCTAACAATTGACAAGTAAACCAAATAAAACAAGTCATAATTCACATAAAATTGAGAATGTACAACAAGGCTTTGTATTCAAATTAAATCATATCATCACATGCATTTGATGAGCATAAGCTAATAAGATTACCAAGACATTCATATAATTCAAGACATACAAAAATGGAATAATCCTAAATAACATTGCATGATCATAGAAATAAAAAAAAGGCATGTGAAATCAAGGAGGGTGGGGGGCTGTCCGGGGGGGCTGTCCGGGGGGCTGTCTGGGGGTGTCCGGGGGGGATGTCCGTGGACCAAGGAGGATGGTGGGGGGTTGTCTGGGGGGTGTTCGGGGGGTTGTCCGGGGTCCAAGGAGGAGGGTGGGGGGCTGTCTAGGGGGCTGTCCAGGGGGCTGTCTGGGGGCTGTCCGGAGTCTAGGGAGGTGGGGGGCTGTCTGGGGGGCTGTCTAGGGGGCTATCTGGGTGGCTGTTTGGGGGGTGCTGGGGGCTATCTGGGGACCAAGGTGGAGGGTGAGGGGGTCTATCCGGGGGCTGTTTGGGGGGCTGTCTGGGGGGCTTTCCATGGTCCAAGGAGGATGGTGGGCAGTTGTCCAGGGTCCAGGAAGGTGGGGGCTGTCAAGGGAGTTCCCAAACACACAAAACTCTATAAACATGCTCAAGATACACCACAACCACTAAAATAAATCGACATCCATGTAAACAGATAATATAAAAAAATAACTCAACCCAAATACTATACTACGGGTCAAGATAAAACCAACAACTAGAATAGATTAAACATCAAATCTCAGTAATATTAGTCAAAAATGTAACAGATCAATTTTTCCCAAATCACCATCACCATCATCACCATCATCATCACCCTCATCCTCATCCCCATCATCATCCTCGCCCTCGTCATCACCCTCCTTTCCCTCGCCCTCCGCCTTTCCCTCCTCATCAGCCTCTCCCTCCTCCTCTCCCTCCTCTTCTGCATCAAACTCCTCGCTATCATCATCGTCAGGATGGAAATCAGCTTGACCACCACTAGAACTGCCTCCTGGTGCACCATATATAGAACTTATCGACGATATATATTCATCAAAAGCTGGGCTGGCCTCTGGTGGAAGTGTTGGACGTAGAAATTCAATAAATTTCATAAATGCACTGTTTTCCCTTGCAGACTGTTCTGCCATCTCGATGGCCCTTTTTCAGCCTGTTCTGCCTGTGCCCTAACTTTCTGCATCTCGGTGTCACTAAAAATCGTACCTAAGTAGATACAATACTTCTTCGGGGCTATCCTAGGTCAGCAGCATACTCTGCTAGAATGCTCCTCTCCCAACACCTGATGTAAGTGATCAGTTGGCCCAAAATTGTCTAGTTCTTGGGCATCGAGGGCCTCTAAAGCAGCCTGTTGAAAATATAAATATATTATTAAGTTACAAAATATATATTAAAAAATAAAATCAACAGATTAAAACTTACAATCTGCTGCTGAGTCAGTTCGTTGATGGCACTTCCATCCTTTTTCTTCTACTTGAGCAAAACTATTTTGCTTGAGGCACAAGTCCTTCAATATTTTGTTGTTGCCGCAACAATGACATTGAAAAATAAAGTGATATGAAAAATTTATCAAATTATTAAATAAATTAAGAAACAAAAGAAACTGTAAGTCATAATGAAAACTTATAAACAATTGTCATACCAGCTTCCTCTCATGATCTGGCATTGTAGTACGTCCTAGTGTGTGGAGTTATTTTTTGCATCAACGTTTTTTTATTTTTTCTACATGATTCCTAAATAAAATTTGATAATTCAAAGGATAATATTAATTCAAAACATGAAAGTTATTATTTAAATACCTCAAATTTAATTAATACCTTAAACTGAGTAGTCGTCCAATGGGTAATCATCTGTCGATACTGGTCTATAGGACAATCATCCAAGATTGGAACCACCTCTAACTTAGTGCCAACTCTTGCATACCATCCAATATACAACTCATACTTGTAGGCTCTCCAAAGCACACCTAAATCCTTCAGACGTGCTGGTCGTGCACCCTCACCATCTGGAAAATTAAATCAAAGCTGACACCAAAATATTAATTCATATAAATACAAAAATAATTCATGGAATTAAATACAATAGATTTTTTACCCATATCTCTACCCAAGCTCTATCCTTGGCCTCATGTGGAAACTATCTCCATGATAGCGTGCTGACGGGAATGATGTCGGAGTATTTGGAAAGCATCGCCAAAAAACTCCGACATTGATGCCATGTTTTCTCACCCATTTGGTTTCTTTCATTGTAATCCACCATTACCTGTGTCCGGCGGTTCCACACCACACAGATATGTGTATTCCCCTGCCCTCGTATCTTATCAGTAGATGTATCTTTCATGAAATAAAAACAAATATTTTATCAAAACGTGTTATAATGAAAATAAATATTGGTATAAAAATTTGTTATGGTTCTATAAATATACATGCGACACTCTGATCGCTGAGTGTCGTTGGATCCACAAAAAATGATGGAACACCCTGTGGTGGAACAAGAGTCAAAGACGATGGAATATAGAAGCTTGGAGAGACATAAGTATAAGGAAATGAAGATGGGATAGTTGTATGACCGGATTCTGGCTGGGGAGTGGTAATCATAATGAGATATGAAAAAGATAGGCCAGAAGATGAGAAAGGTGGAGAAAACATGGGAGGCCTAAATATCATGTGTGTCTATAACAACACACTAGGATCAGAATGTGGTAAGGATGACATGTTAGTGGGAGGGGTAGGTTCTAGTCGGGTACGCGAAGGTGGTCATCCACCTCTGGTACGAACCCTCCTCATACCACTAGCATGAGTACTAGGACCAGTACTAGGCTCCTCGTCAAATAAAGGTCGAAGTATAGGTGGATCCTACAAAAATGATTACAAAAAAATTAATTAGATGACATTATATATTCTTTAAATATATATATTTGAAATAAATTACTCACTATAGGCACTAATGGTGGAAAGCCCATCTCCTCCATTCGATGATTGTTCTCCATCATTTTTTTCCTTTGTCTCTCTTCAATTGGCAGTATTTACTGCTTTTGAAAACAAATATGTAATTAATTAGAAAAAGGAAACTAATGTGTAACCCAAAAAACAAAATATATGAGGTAATAGGGGGATTCATTGGTAATTTAACTATCAATTGTTTTAGAAGAGCTTGAATGGATTTAATAAATCATACAAGTTGTAATGTTCACCAAGTTAGAAATATTGTTTGACTAGGTTTGAAGACAGTTCAATTCCAAATTAGAAAATGCTATTCAAATAAAACTGCAACCAATAAACATTGAAAATTCACATAACGGTCAAGTCAACTAAAACATATTTCAGATCATTACTAAATCAATTTGAATATTACCAGCCTTAACAACCCAAATCGATGTAAACCAAAATAATTGAGAACCTGGATGAATGATTCTATATATTTTCAATCACAACTTCAGGTTCACAATCAACTCTGAAAATTGATCTATTGGATTCATCAAAAGAAATAAATGGATTGGTTCCAATGGCACTAGGTACAGTGTCAATTCCATCATCACCATTATCAAAAATATGTCTTGGAATTACATCAACTATGACACCAAATTCATGTCGAAGTTGGTATTTGACATAAAAAACTTGATTATCCATTGATGTCAACACATATGGTTCTTCGGTAGTAAGAGTGAGATTCATATTAATTACTTGAAATCCACAGTCATCAATAAATGTTCCTTGTCTCGTCATCAAACCAAACCAATGGCATTTCATCATTGTGACTCATCCATGAGAGTAATAATCCAATATTAATATTTTCTTAACGACTCCATAATAACCCACATTTTCAAATCGCGGTCTACTATCTGATGCACTAGGATAACAATATATTGTGGTAGTAATCATAACACCATCATGTTGTGTTCTCATGTTCTTTGCTCGTTCAGTGACAATAAATTTGTACCCATTGATTACAATTGATTTATAGTCACAAACCACGGTATTAGGACCAAAAGCCCAAGATATTATTTCCTTAGAGACAGAGTCAGCAGACAAACTCAATACCTACAATATAAATGACTATTAAACTTAATTAAATATTGATATATTTATTTTAAACAGTAATATTTTTACCTTTAATTTTAACCAATCAGAAAACTCTTTGCTATGCGAAGTATCTCTTCTTCTAAAAGATAAAGAATGATGCTTTCTATTTATCATTGTTTTATGATCCCTATAGATAAAAAATATGAATATTTTAACAGATATATATGTAAGATATAAATATTCAATTTAGTTACCTGATATAGTCATAGAACAAATCACAGTTGAACAAAACTGTGCGATGTGCCATCTCCCGATCTTCATGGATTAATGTCTTCAATGTATATGATCCATTTGAGGAAGTGATGGAAAACTGGGTTCAATTTTCTCATATTTTTCTTCTTCATTTCTCATTGGTCTGTTCATTCTTGTAGTAAGATCAGACAAAAACATTGAGCTGAACTCCATGCATTCTTGATCCAAGTAATCATTCATGATAGAACCTTCGGGATGATTCCTATTTCGGACATAAGACTTTAATGTGTACATATTTCTTTCAGTTGGATACATCCAAAGAAAAGAAAACTATCCTCCAAGAAGTATTTCAGTGGGAATATGGACAGTCAGATGCAGCATGCATGTGAAAAATGATGGAGGAAATATTTTATCCAACTCATACAAAATTAATGGGGAATCTGTCAACATGTTTTACAATAAAGACTTGGACAACTTCTTAGCACAAATATATCTAAACAAATGGCACAACCGAATAACAGTCACCCTTACATTATTGGACAAAAGATGACATATTTCTATTGGAAGCAACTCATGCAGTAGAACGTGATAATCATGAGTCCTCAAAGATTTTAGCTTCAACTATCTTCTATTGACCCGTTTAGATATGTTGCTTGAATAGCCATCAGGAACTATAATAGTATCTAATACTTCCTGAAATTGTTTTTTTCGTACGTTTCATCACATAAGAATCACATCGAAGTTGCCATTAATTTTTACTGATACGCACAAGATGCAATTCTGGTCTGATGCCCCAATCCACCAAGTCACGCTGAGATTTTAAATCATCTTTTGTCTTCCCCTTGACATTTAGAAGAACTGAAAGCAACATTTCGCATATATTCTTTTCAATATACATTACGTCCAAGAAATGCAACAAATTGGTTAACCAATAAGGAAAATCAAAAAAGATACTCATCTTCCTCCAATTGTAACAGGTTTCAGTGGAAACATTCTTTCTCTTTCCAGATTTCATTTGACCCTTCTCGAATGAAAAACTGAAATCTTTCAATTCATTAAGCACATCAGTTCCAAACATACACTGAGGTGTATCATTGATATCTATGGTATTATCAAATCTTCGACAATTGGTTCTATATAGATGATCCATTGGCAAGAATCATCGATGTCCCATAAAACTGAAACTACACTAATGTTTCAGTCTTATGGATCTTGTATTCTTCATTCAAATGGGACATGACAGTTTTCCCTTCGTGCTTTATCCAGGAATCATTTCATAAGCCGGAAAATCATTGATCGTCCACATAAGCGCAGCACGCATCTGAAATATGTCTTTCAAACATGCATCGTATGAGCACACACCCACATCCCAAAGAAGTTTCAACTCTTTTATTAAAGGTTTCATGTATACATCAATATCAATATCGGGATCAGAAGGACCGGATATGAGTATACTCATGAAAGTGAAAGGTTTTTTCATACACAGCCATGGGGGAAGATTATAAATGTGTATAAAAATTGGCCATGTGTTGTGCAAAGTAAGAATCTTCCCAAACATATTAAAACCATCACATGAAAGACCCAGCCTCACATTATGCACTACAGCTGCAAAATCAGGATATCGAGCATCAAACTATGCAAATCCATCTGCAGGATAAACCAAATCATCATTATTCTTCTTTCTCTCGGTATCATTCCATATAATTTTTATTGATATTTCATCAGACATAAAAAGATTCTGGAGTCTGGGGATCATGGAAAGTGCCACATTACTTTTTGTTGAACGCGGGATGGTGTTCCATCATATTTTAACTTCCAGCATGATGTGCCACATTTTATACAATCATTTCATTCAGCGGTTTCCTCCCAGAATAAACTGCAATCTTTCGGGCAAGCATGAATTTTGTTTCTTCAAAATCTATGTTCCTCAACTAACTTCCATGGAATATAGTGGTTTGAGGGAATATCTGCATCATTCGGAAGAAAATCTTTCAAGAGGGTAAGAATGTAATCGATTGCTGTATTAGAAATCCCCTACATAGTTTTCCCATGAAACAATCAGATTAAAAATTCCAGCTTTTTCATTTTATTTCATTGTCGACATACTAGAGTTGTGGAAGCATCATTCAATTTTCTCACCCTATCAATATCATCTTTTTCACTAGATACATAATTTTTCTTCATATCTAAGTCTTCTTGAGTGTAAATCCTTTCTTTTTTATGATGATGAATAAATAGAAACTGATCACCTAACAAATTCTCCATTCCAGTCCTTTTATTTCGATCATCACCAATTATAGATTTCATTTTCTCCCCATTGTGATACCACACAAAGTAGTTTTCTTGAAAACCATATTTGGTTATGTGGTAGCTGACTTATTCATAGCTCAACCAAGGTCTACCAACACAATTGAAACATGGGCAATGTATGCGACAACTATCTGAAGCATTGTAAAATTCAAAATTTATAATGCTCTCCAAATTGTTTTGATAATCACTTAAGATCTGATCAGTTTCATACATCCAAATTTTGTCCATTCTGTAAAAAGAATTTATATAAGTCATTTTGTCATAAACAATTCAATAGGATTGAACTTTAATAGAAAATACATTTAAGTAAATGATAAAGGAAGAATTTTCTAGTTGATGTAGTGAACTATTAAAATAATGTAAAGAACAAGTACTCATAAATTAAATTAAAATTTATTTATATTCATTTTCATTAGGTATATAAGAGCCACATGCCTCAGGTCCCATTATGTGTTATGGGCATCCAAAAGCATTCACTCATGTTCAATAACTCATTATTGGAACCTCTATGGCCATAACTTTCATTACCCAATTACTTCCCCAAGTCAAGTGCACCCCATGGGTGTATAAATTTTTGAATTCTACACTAATAGTTTGTTCATGGCTTGAAAAAAGATTTAATTTCATAAAGTATGGACAAAAACATTTATTTTTAAATTTGAGATTAATAATAATGTATGCCAATGATAACAACATTACTGAATTAAACTTGTGACTTATCTAACATTTTTATGGATGTCTACACATGCCTTCATGGCTAGTGAAAAGCACCCCACCCTCATAAAAGTGAGTATTGGCCAAGAATGACACATAATATACAACATACAATGAGAACCATATTTAATTGACCGTAAAGTTATATTAGTACAGTAATCTTGGGGGAAATGGAATATATGATCCTGGTTAGCTGATGAATTCAAAATCTTATATTCCATGTGTTGGACACTATCTAAGGTAATAAATCATGTGAGGATGGGTTTACATCATTCAATTTATTACATTCTAGTGAGAATGAAGGCTTGAATTAATGACTTGAGTTCACTGATTAAATTAGGGTAGAGGTTTCATAAGCTGTGTATACAAAATGATTAAAAAAGGGTAGAGGTTTCATACACTGTGCATGGTGGGGGAGTCTCAACCAATTTAGAAACTAAAATAAATTCCCATCATAGGTATCAATAAGAAACATCAGCATCAAAAGAAACTCCAAATAAAAAAGGACTAAAAACATCATACATTTCAAGAATTCACTACTATTCATAGTTTATCCACATGTTTAGCAGTAATTATATGTCTTAATCATGAACCACCTCTACAGCTCCCAGTTTTCACCAATAAACATAAGGTAAATATCTCAAAATATATTTAAAACAACTCATTAATAGGCTCAAAATGTAAATATATTCTTGAACCAACCATGGAATCCTTTTCACAACACATTCTCACACACCGGTTATCTCAATTTTTACTAAATAACAAACATAGCACACAACAAGTTTACTAAAACAAATTATATACACAAGCCTTATTAAAAAAGTTCTCATTTTAATAAAACACTTTCTTCAAGATTAAATAATTTCTGAAATATCTTTCCAAATCCATTTTAAATCACTTATGTCTGCCTTTACCAATGGTTTTATGAAATCGTGGGTAAAGGCCTCCTTGTTGAACCATTGGTATAGGAGCGTTGGGAAAACCCAGATTTCCAATAGTGGATTCCACTATATGAGGTATGAGTCCACTAGTGGATCATAAATCTATATTTTCCCACCTATCTATCTAAGTCACCATGACTAGTCAAAAGAGGTGGATAAGATAATAATGTTATAAGGATCACAGTGAGGATCCTTATCAGTATCAATCATATTATTCAGACCTCAAATCATATCTCAATCTCACCCCAATCTCCATCGATATGAATAATCCCATTTTCAACATCCATCAATTGTAATTACAAGAATTGAGCAAGTTACATTAATGAATTATTACAATTGAGGATCTTCATAAAGTTCTAACTGAGTGGTAAAAAATCTTCAATTCAATTAAAAACCCCTTATTTAATTCAATATTTAGAAAGGTTATCTATACCAAATTCCTTCAAAAAACAAACATGTAATTCTAAACAGGCTTTTAAAAAATCCTTTATTTCAAAACATCCCAAAGGCATTAAAGGATGTTTTACAATTAAAAATTCTCAATATTAATTCAAAACATGGGATTACAACCTATTTCCACATGAATAAATATCCAATTTAAAATTACCAAAGAAATATCATTTCAAAAAAAATCATTCCAAGAGGGTTCATTGTTATTTCACAAATTAAATCATTTGAAACTACTTAGAAAACATTAAATAGGTCAACTCATTTCATTCAAATCAATTTATTTCATTATTTGAATACAAACTCGAGACAAAGACTTAATTTCACTAATTCATTATTTAAATATTCTTTGAAAATAAATCTAAGCAGTCATGGAATTGAATAATTCATAAATACTTGAAAGATGTCAAAATTATAGTCATCTAATTCATGACTTGTTCAATTCAATGAGAATAGGGTTAAATAATATTTCACAAGGAATTTTAAGGGAAATATTCATATAAACGTTGCTAAAAATTAATAAAAACAAATAAATATTTTTCCAAGTTATAATTAATTACAAGATGAAGAAAAAGCATAAAAACACATAATTAGAAATTATGGAATCCAACCACAATGCATTTGAGATGTTTCTTCTTCCACAGAGGGTTAAAGATTTAATTAATTAAATGGTTTGGAATGGAGGAAGTCTAGATTAAATCAAAACACAAAAAATATATATATACAAATAAAAATCAATACTTAAAACTAAAATATTATATGAATAACAATAAAAACAAGTTAGAACTTAAATATTTTGTGTATAAAGAAGAAAATACCTGATTTGAGATAATTCTGATGGAGTTGCAGTGGTTCGGATGGGGGAAGTCACGAGAGGAGTGCTGCAGATTTAGGTTTCTATCTTGCGAATAGGGGAGAGGAGAGGCCGAGTGTATTTGGGGTAAAACATTACCAAGGGTTTTTAAAAACCATTGGTAAAGGGGTGTCCAAGGTACCCTTTCTCAATGGTTCTAGTGAACCGTTGGAAAAGGGTGGGTTGAAAACTCCATTACCAATGGTTTTAGGAAACTGTTGGAAAAGGGGTACCCTTTACCAATGGTTCACTAGAACTATTGGTAAAGGGTGTCCAGAAGCATGGGGAAAACCTCCCATTCTAGTAGTGTTTAGTTATTTTTAGAGATCAGGATGAGGTAACATTAATGAAAACCCTAAGGGTATGTATTTTTATAGGAAAATATCCAAAATTTTGGTAAATTATATATTTTTAGTTTCCTAGAAATTATATCCATGTATGGATACATGAAAGTGGATTTGGTTGTACCAAAAATACCACTAGGGGTAATCACCCAAAAATTTCCTATTTGAGTATCAACTCGGTCTTCACTTGGTTTATAATAATTTATCCAAAGAATAAATACCTACAAGACACTCTTGGCGGTATTCTTTTATAATTCACACTATATGATGCATTATAATATATTTGAATATATTTAGGTTAAAGAAATTAATAGGAAATCGACTATGGATAACCATGTTTGAAACCTAGAGATTCTTAAATTATATTATATGTGTAATTTATGAGATATTTCTTCTAACCTTTTAGTTTTCCTTCCACATTTATTAATTTAATTATTTTTATACCTTAACTTTTAATTAAGTAAATTAGTGGTTGAAACCCAATGTAACTGAGTTAAAATGGGAGAAATGGACAATTTAGTTATTCACCCGATGAGAAAAAGATAGATATAATCAAGTGTTAATAGTAATATGGTCATTGTAACAAGATATCATGAGTTATGATTAACAAATAGAACTAAAACAATTTCATAGATTCACTAAAAATGACAAGGTTGAATTTTCAGGAAAGTTCTCAGGATAATGACCATATAGTAATAAATATTCAACTTCCTACATGTCAAGAATATGGTAAGAATCACCCAAAGTAATGTCTCAAAGGAACAATAAAATATTTCAAGTGTGGAAGTATTTTCTATCAATGACATAACTATCAGGGAAGAGAAAATAATCTGATCGATGAAATGAATGAAAATAATATCCAATGCTTAAAATGTATTTTGTTTGGTCATTATGGAAATTTATGACCTAATCCAAGGTCTAACAAGGATTATAAAGCTCATAAAACTCATAAAATAATATAATATGGGAAATACTTTTCATATAATACTATTTAAGTGGACAGTGGTAATTTTGTGGTGAAAGGTACAGTCACCCTTCACCCCATATTTTTGAATGCCCTAGTGGATTATACTCTACCCACTCTAGTGAATATGTGATGTTTTATAAAAGTATAAAATCACCACGCCAATTGTTTTTTTATTGGATTAGCAGAGAAACATTATATTTGTATAATTATAGTATCCTATATTGATGTTTATGGGAATGTGTCTTGTGAAAATATTATTATCCATCCTTTAAATGAATTTAATTAGATTTTTTGAGATGGATTAGTTCACTCTACCTAGAGAAATATTATTTTATGGAATAGAAAAATCACATGTAATATCAACCTATGATATTCTATCAATGGGAGGATAATTTTGAACACCCTTTAAATGAAAATTATATAGTGTGGGTCTTGATATTGAGAAATGATAGAATTATTTCTCAAATGGTTAGAGAAAGAAACTGTATATTAGTGATAAGTTTATTATGAGGAAGAAGATATTTTTATTCTGCTAGAAATTATATATTATTTTGTGACCATATTTTAGATTTATTTATCTATTTTAACTATAATTTTATAATTAAAATTAGGAGGATGTGATTTATTTAAGGGAAAAGAATGTAACACCGTGAGATTTTAACATAAATTTTTCTCTAAATTAATACAATTTTTGATAGCTTACTCAAAATTCAAAACCGAAATAAAATGAGTTCGGAAATATTAGATGAATATTATAAATAAAATTATAAAAATAATAAAACATCTATTAAATAAAAATATATATTACAGAAAAAAATATTATATTTAGAGGATAAATAATTAATATGATTTAATATAAAAAGGGATTTTTCTTTAGAAAATATATATTTTTGAAGATTTTTATACTAAATACTAATAAAATATATGGAACCCCTTAAAAATATTATATTAAAATTATTTAAATTAAATATTTATATAAAATAATAACAAAAACACCTAATGTTTTAAAATTTTATTTTTCAATAAAGTAGATTTTCTTTCTATTTGTTATTTTAATTAAAAAATAAATTAATAAATTAATAAATTTTATTTTTATAAAATGAAATTAATTTTTGAATTCATCTCTTAAATATTATCTTAGGATGAATTTTTTATATTTTAATAAAATAATTTATTTTTATGTGAATGGTGAATAATATAGTTTTTACTAATGTCATTGCATTTATGACTATATCAAGAAGTAATTATAACATAAAAAAATAAAAAAATCATGATAATTTTTTTAGAGTAAAACTATAAATTTATAAATACTACTCTGAATTTAGAAAATTTAATTTTATCATTTTACTAATATAAGTAATATTATCCAATAAAAAATAACCTTTTAGTTTAATTAAATATTATTTTGGAACAATTATATTTTGGGTTGATTTTAAATCCATTTAAATTTTATTTGTTTTATTATATACTAATTTATATCTTTAAAATAAAAATATGAAAATATTATCCTATAAATAAATTTTAAGCATAAAAATACACTTTTTTCTAAAAAACTGGGTTTTTTGCATTATATGTGATAATGTAATAATTATTTTTTCATATACATTAAAATTTTATTTCATTTAATGCATTTAATATTTTTAATTACTATTTTTAAATTATTTAACAAGGCTCATTTTAATTTTAGACATTAAAAGTAAATTATAGAGGTAAAAATTAATCACCATAGTAAAAACCAAAAATGATAAAAATGAAAAATTTCTGAGTAAAAGAGTTAGAAACATATTTGAAACATGCGTTCAAATGAATGGTTAGGGGATAATAGGACTTATTACATTCCCCACTCTATTATTTTCCAATACTGGATTAATTTCACCCTTGAATAGTGACTTTACCTTTTATATTATTACAAAAATTTCATTCCCTTCACCTATAAAAGGAGATCACCTCCACCCCATTTGTCCACTAATTATAAAAGAATTATATTGTCCAAAACTATTATCTACACTCTCCTTAAATATATACCAGTGTCTTAGATTCCTTGTTATTTCCAAAATACCATGTTATGAAGCCTTAAGTTGTTACCGAAGGGAGAACATCCCAAGGGAGATATAATGTACTCAACCAAGCACTTTTAATTAATTAGTTCCCCTACCCAAACCCAACCTATTATATCCATTTAATTATGATAAAATAATTACTAATAATATTATAAAATGTTATTACTCAAATATAATATCCAATTTTTCACTATAGACTTTATTTATTTATTTACCTTTATAATAAATAGATTAACCATTATAAAAACATCTAAATAATAACATTATTATTATTTTATAATTATATTAATCTAATATAATCGCTTTCTTAATCATACTTACCCATAGATTGTAGTTTGTTCCTGTTTTGGTTGGTTTAACCACCTACATGAAAAATTCAATAAATTCATATCACAGATGTATATAGAAACATAAATACTGTTTTTATAAGAAATTATTTATAAAATTATGTATTTTTATTTTTCTATAAGGGTTATACTAATATTTAAATTATTATCATTGTACTTACTTTTTTCGTCATAAATTATCAAAAAGAACTCGTCACCAAATTCATCATCAAAAATCATAACAAAAATACATATGAAATGAGGTTATTAATTTATAAATAATTATTAAGAATATGATAAAATAAATATTATGATATCATGATTGTAAAATTTAAATCTACAAACTTGAGTCAACATCAACATTATGTAACTAGTACTAAACAAATAATCGATGAAAATACCATCTAATGGGGAAGATATAATATAACTAACTAATATATTTTGAAAGAAGATTGTAAATAAATTTTATAAAATGTTATAGGTATGAATTATTCTATGAAATAAGTTACTAAGATAGATATTTTTTATACAAGGGGTTAGATCACATTCGGTTAAGTGGGGTAAAAAGTAACGGTTTTTGTTAAATAAATTTTCATTCATTGAGTTATAATTATTATTTACGAACTTTATTCCTATAATTTGGGTATGTTATACCATATTATTGTACTATATTTAAATTTAATTTAATTTTTATGCCATTTATGGGTAATTTCATGGATCTCACCTTCCAATTCTTTTATTTCAACTCTTACTAAATTCTTAAGTGTGTTTCATATTAATTTTATTTCCATTGATACATGTTTTGTTTTATGTGTGTAATTTAAATTATGTGGTGTGTATTCTACCTATTGTATATATAATATCATGAATTATAATTTTCTCATGAAAAATGATGTTTAATTTCAATCTATCTCTTTCAAGTGGTTTATATAAAATATTTCTTAATCTATAAGGGAATTTTCTTGACCCATATTATTTTATTGGGTAATAATGATTACCTTTGAATATTTTTTTTACATTATGTTTTCTCTTACTATAAAATAATAATATTATTAATTTCTTTGTTCATTTATGGTGTAATTACATTGATGTATTTATTTCATCAAAAAAATTTATAATGTTCATGATAATTTTTATTCCTTCCAAATAAGATCTTTTTCGTAAATGTCAATACTTTATCTTCCCATATACATTATCCATTATATCCGGAAGCCCAACTATGTGTTATTTAATGTTCCCTTTATATTTTCCTTCTTCACATTTTAAAAGTATGTTTTTTCCTCTTATTATGATTTCGGTTTTCAACACTGGTATATCAAAACATAAGAAAGGTTTTATATCCTTTCATAATCAAATGTTATACCATCCACTACACATTACTTTAGATAGCCTCTATGTTTTTGTTTCAATGATCTATTAATAAATATTATTTTTAAGTATACATTTTTTCCAAAGTTTGTACTTCACTTATTTAAAAATTAATTTTGAGTTTGATACGTAACTTCTTTTTTTATGATAATTTTAAAATTATTTTTTAAAAATGATTTTATGGATTCACTACCAGTTTCCTATTTATCTATAAAGGATTTATTTACATGGAAATTATTTTCCATGAATCACATTATATATGTTCTTATAATACTCTTTTAGGGTGGTTGAATTTTTTTGGTTAAAATTATACATTATATAGGTCAATATTTCTTATACCATTATGAAATGTTATGAAACTAATTTTCTTTAGATATGTTGTTTATAATGTGATGAATGATTTTATTAAATTGGAACACATATGACTGGATGATTGCTGGGTAGGGTCTTATATCTCCTTTAAATTCATTTCTTAAATATTTTTACCTCATCAGATAACGATAGGTGGACATACTTAGATTTATTTCCAACATAAATATTTATCCTTATTAGATTACACAAATTAATATAAAGGGTGATCCATCATGGATTATGCTCCATAAATAAAGGGTGATCCCTCTTAGATTATTCTAAAAAAACAAGTGGTGGGCCCTCTTGGATTATGGTCACAATACAAAGTGTGATCCTTCTTGTATTACACTCAAAACGCAAAGGGTGAGCCTTCTTGGATAAACCTCACAACATAAAGGGTGAGCCATCATGGATTACACTCATAACATAAAGGGTAGGCCTCCTTGGATATTCTAACAACATAAAGGGTGATCCTTCTTCAATCATGTTCACAACATAAATGATGGTCCTTATTGGATATACTCACAACATAAGGAGTGGAACTTCTTAGATATTCTCAAAACATAAATGGTAGGCCTTCATGGATATTATCATAATATAATGAGTCAATGTGATTGTATTTCATACCCTAATTCCTTATTATGAAATATTTTAGAAAAAAAATCTATTTTTTATATTTCATATGACTATGATTATGCTCCATGTATCATGTTTATTATCTCACACACTTATTCCATGGTATATGTTTGTTTATTTGATATTTCATGTCCTTATATCATGACTTATGGAAAAATCTTATTGTTCATAGTACTTTTTTGCAATATATTTCTCCCCTGATCATGTTTTCTTATTTATATATGATATAACTCCAGATGAAATATTGATAAGTTTTCCTTAACAAAGTGTTTGAGATCGCCATTTGATTATAATTATATTCCTTTGGTTATAATGATTAAGATAACCGATGACAATCCTGGAAGGGACTATGATGATTCTCAATTATGGGGAAATTTTCACAAGTATCATAAATAAGTATCATTTGTAGCTAATTATCAAATAAACTAAATCTTTCCTTCTTATAATTATGTGTTTATTGTGAGATGTAATGAATATCTCATAAAAATGATATAAAATACAGATATTTTTATCTTAGACCATCTCACTTTTTTTATAAAATCCAGTGTTTAAATAATGGTTTCTTAGCAGTATATCCTGCAGTGTGGGCCTTGGGATCCCCTGGGAAACTTCTTCTTCTTAATGGGATATTCAAAATTAATTTTCTTAATTGAGTGATCTAATTACCATTTAACCTTAAAATGGTATAATTAGAGTTATAGAGTTAACTCTAATCCCATGATGATAGATTGATACTATGAATTATTGTTAGTGCAACCTTTGGATAGTATGAAATAAAAATTTATAACCACCATGGTCAGGGATGTGAAGACATTCTCTATACAAAATAAATTAACATTCAGTTTTTACATTATTTTCTTAGTCAAAGTTCAATAGGTGATATCAAATTATATCTTCCATGTTTGGGGTTTGTTATGGAAATAGAAAACCTCTTCATCCCATAGTTTAGAATTCAAAAATGTTCTTTTTGGGGTAATTTATACTATATGAAAATTAACCATATCATACCCATTTATTTCCTTTTTTGAAATAAATTTAATATTATAGTATTATAGGATAACCACCCATCAATCCAAATTCCTAGCCAATATCAGATGGTAGAGGATGTACTTGGGTGGATATATTCTAGATACCATTAAGACTATGTGGTGGTTCATGTAGTGACTCATCTTTCATACTATGACAATCAGTTTGGGGTAGTTCTTCTCAATGCTGAAATATCGATTCTTAGTATCCAACATTATATGGATGAGATAATAATAAAAAATTTCGTTTCCCATATCATTTTTCTATGTGATAAGGGAACTAATTAATCTCTCCATGGTGTCCATGTATAGGATAGGTATCTTCCCTTATACTAGTGGAAACAAGACCAATTGGTGTATAAGATATCAATTTTATTTTTAGAGTATTCATGATAAATTTAGAAGAACCTCTATGTGACCCCTTTATTTATAAAATTCATGAAGGAGATGCATTTCCTGGCTATATTGGCTTTTAAACACTTGAGGTAGGTAATCTGACCCTTAATCCCTCTAATCTCGTTGATATTACAAGGATGTATAATTTCAAGGATTATAATAGTCTTATAATGGTTTACTTAGATCTAATGGTGGAATACCATGAAGATAAATAATTTTCCAAACATCACCCTAAAATCATACTTTAGAGGGTATATATTCATTTTTTCCTATCAGAGTTTACTAAAAACTATTTTCAATTTTAGAAATATGATTATAGTGCTACTAGGTTTTAACCAGTAGATCATTAATATTGAATTACTTGATCATTCCAATAAAGGTATTGAATATTAAATTCATGAAACATTAATAGGCAGTGTTATACTTCCATAAACTAAAGGGAATGAATGCATAATAGAATTTCCATTAGAGTAATCTCCATTCATTATTTTCCTCATCCTTAGGGTATATAGTGATCTAATTGTACCCTAAGTACCCATCCATAAAGAAAAGGGCTTTTAATCCTATAGTTTCATCATATATGAGTTTTTGATTAATAATAAGAAATAATCCTTCAATTTGTGTCGGATGAGGTCCCTAGAACTGATGCACACCCTAATCTACCCATTCATTTTATTACAAGGATAATTTTGGTGATTTGTTTAATGTACTAAACAAATTCGAGGAATTTGGATTTAATAAGCTTATCAAATTCAAATTCAACCTTAGTGGTGTGGGATGGATGCATCCTCCTGTTTGCCAACTTAAAACTATGATAACCATCTAATAGGTTCATATGATGGGTGTTCATATTGTAATATAGTCTAAATATATCTCTATAATTATAGGTAAACACATAATAGAGCTTCTTCATAAAGGATATGTGAATTTAATTCTCTTTAGGTCGCATGGGGCCACTGATTAATGTGGGTTAGTCCTCTACTGTGTCGTGATTTATTTTTCTATTTTCATTAATTTAGGTATTGATACCATAATCAAATTCCCATGGGGTATCCATGAGGTTATCTTTCTCTTCTTCCTCCACCTTGGTATCATCAAATTTTGGGGATGAAGGCGAAACTTGAGATCCAGAATATAACATGTGTGTATTCTCAACTCTTGTTGATGATGAGGATGAATCCTTAATGTCATGACCTGACCTATTGGGACCTTTCTTGGTATTTCTATAATCTATGAGTGACACCCTAATCCCACAAATAATAGGTCAGGGGATTTTGTCCTGAAACAAGAACAACTAAAAAATATGCCTTTAATATCACTAGAAATGGCATTTATTTGTGATATAAAATCCCTGACAACATGAGTGAGGTTAAAAGCCCTAGTCTTTTATCAGCACTGAAAAAGATATTATAAAGGGTACATTATCGACGGTAAAAAGAGCCTGATAAATGGGACCTTTATCAACTCTTTTAAAAGCACTGATAAATGAAGAATTTATCAGTGCTTTCATTTAGCGCCACTAAAGGCATCGTTTATCAGTTTGTATAGAAGTGCTGATAAAGTATACCTTTATCAGTTCTTATAAAATCACTGATAAAGGAAAATTTTTCAGTGTTCATAGAATCATGGATAAAGTAGACCATTATCGTGCTTTTAAAAGCGATGATAAAGGTACATACTACAGTGTGTGGTAACAGCACACTACTGCACCACTACAATGTCTTGTAACAACACACCACAACACCAGAAACACACCATGTATCATTAGAAACAATTCCCAATAAAAGATTCAAATAAAATGAAATTTACCACACAAAAATAAGAAAAACGCTCTATATTATAAAAATTTCAAACATTATTTTATATAATTACATAAATAAAATTTTTTAATTGCATTAAAAAACATCAATGTTACTTTATCTTTTAATCCTAACCTGAAAAATGATAATTCTGAACAAACCACCCCTACTCGAGAAAAATAATGCACTTGTATAATAATTCAATTCTTATTTTAGTAATAATATAAAAAAATAAATTCACAAAAAGTGTTAATTTTACTAAAATTGATGTTAATTTTAAATAAAAAGATTCACTTGGAGTCATACCAGTCACACCGTGCATTGGATTGATGTGTGTCTAATTCAAACAAATCTCAAATGACTTTTGGATTATTTTCCTGAAGTATCAAAACAATATGAATGTGTATTCTCATTTTGGAGTGTGTCTATGGTATTTTTTACTAAAATGTCATTTTAAACTCAAAACACACACATTTGACTCATTATAAACACATAGTGTGTTTTTTTATGTGAAATTGATTCATACATGTCAAGAATTAATTATGAATCATTATATTAAATTATTAGTAAAATCTAAGTGTGTTTGGTTGGTTTCCTAGGAGTGAAACTTTTCGAACTAAACTGCTAATTTTAAACTAATAACATACACATTGAGTTATACTGAGCACATCATGTATCAGATTGAGGTGAGTTTTATTCCTACAAGTCATAAATGAAATATGGATCATTTTCGTAAAGTATCAATACAATCTGAATTTTTTTTCTTACTTTGGAATAGGATAGTTGTCCATTTTAGTAAAATTGTTGACTATTTTAACTAAAAATACGCACATAGAGTCATACGTGTCACACCGTGCATTTTATTGAGGTTTTGATGATTCATACATGTCCAAAATGACTTATGGATAGTTTTATTAAAGTATCAAAAACAATATTAATTGGTTTTCATGGTTTTAAGTACATCACTTATCTTTTTTAATAAAATCTCATTTTAAAATTGAAACATGCACTTTGACTCATACCAATCACATTGTGTATCATATTGAGGTGTGGATGATTCCTAAAAACCATAAATTACTTATGGATCATTTTACTAATGTATTTAAAAAATTTGAATTCATTTTCTTAGTTTTGAGTAGGTCATTTGGACTTTTTACTAAAATTGTTGTCAATTTTAAATAAATCCATGCACTTTGAGTCATATCGGTCACCCCATACATCAAATTGAGGTGCATATGATTCATGCACATATCAAATCACTTATGGATAATTTTCCTAAATTATCAAAATAATATTAATGTGTTTTTTTGGGTTTTGAGTATGTTAGTGTTTTTTAATAAAATTGATTTTAATTTTAAATGAAGATGCACCTAGATTTATTCCGGTCACATTGTGCATTGGATTACAGGGAATCTGAATACTATACATTCCAAATAACTTATGAATTTTTTTCCTAAAGTATCAAAACAATATTAATTTGTTTTCTTGATTTTGAGTATGTAACTTGTCTTTTTTACTAAAATTCCATTTTAAACTTGAGACATTCACTTTGAATCATATGTATCAAATAATGAATCAGTTTGACATGACACTAATTATTAAAAATCATAAATTATTTTTGAATTTATTCCATAAATTATCATGAAAATACAAGCATTTTTGCTTAGTTTTTAGTGATTGAAACTTTTTAAAGTCAAATATTGATTTTAAACTGATAACGGACACATTGAGTCAGTATTATTTTTTAGTAAAATTAATGTAAATTTTAAATATAAAGAAGTACTTGGAGTCATAATGTTCACATTGTGTGTATCAGTGGTGAATGTAGGTGTGATGTCTTAGTGTATTGATATGAAGGTGGAGATGGGTGGTGCTTCTATTATGTTCTCGTTTTTCTATGCGAGCAATAAGGTTGTGGAGAGGAGGGAGCTCTGGTCTCATCTGAAATCGGTACAAACTAGATATATGGCATGGTTCGTGGGAGGTGATTTAAACTCTATTGTGGATCTTTCAGAGAAGCGTGGAGGAATGGGGTGCAATGTTGAAGGTATGGTGGATTTCAGAGAGTGCCTGTTACAAGTAGGATTATTGGACATAGGCTTCAAAGGGGCGAAATACACATGGTGTAATAACTGGAGATGACAGGATAGGATTTGGAGCCGACTGGACAGGTGGCTTACCAATGTGCATGGGCTGGACCTTTTCTCTAAGTCATCGGTTAATCATCTTCCGCGTATCATCTCAGACCATGCTCCTATTTTACTAGATATTAAGTGTGAAACTGTGGGTGGCAAGAGCTTTTATTATTCAAGAAAATGGAATAAAAACGATGGGTTCTTGCAGGTGGTGAGGAAGTCCTAGGTGGAGGAGTAAAAGGAGAGTTCTTGGGGAGGGCTGGTGAATCGTCTTAAAAGACTCAAACAGGAGATCAGGCAGTGGTTGGTGGTGCAACCAGACTTGAATGTGGGGGTGAAATATCTGTAGGAAGAGGTTGATGGATTGGAGGAGTCTCTTCAATCTTTGTGGGATGAGGATGTCATTATTGAGTTATGCGAGAAAAGGGTGGTTTTGGTAGAGAAGTTGCTAGAGGCGGAGAGGAACTTCATGCAGTGTTCCTGAGTGAAATGGATTAAGGAGGGGGGCCGCAACAGTTCTTTCTTCCATGCGTGCATCAATTAAAGGAGGAATATGAAAACCAATTTGAAAAGGGAGGATGGGTCTTACACGTCGGATGTGGAGGTGGCGGGCAGGCTTGAACTGGAACACTTCGAGGGCTTGTGGGCGGGGGAGAATACCACCATTTTTGAAAGGGAATCTCTAGGGGATTCTGGTTTTATGAGCTGTGTACCTATGTCTATTACTTGTTCTGAGAATGAACACCTCTCATCATTACACCAGGAGAGGGAGATTAGGGAAGCACTGGAGAGCATGCCGCGCGAGAGTGCACCTGGACCAGATGGTTTTCCGGCCTCATTCTACCGTGCTGCATGGGATGTGGTCGGGTCCTGTGTAGTGGAGGTTGTTCAGGATTTCTTCCGAGGGGTCCCCTTGATTAAAGGGATCTCGGGTTCAAGGGTGGTCCTTATTCCAAAAATCAAAGACCCTTTTCTCATCAACCATTTTAGGTCGATATGCTTGTGCAACATCTCATACAAAATCTTGGCGACGGTAATTAGCAGGAGTTTATCTATTTTTCTTCCCAGGATTGTCTCTAAGGAACAACATGGTTTCATACAAGGGAGGAGTATACAGGGGGCGGTTGGAATCGCGAGCGAGATGGTTCATGATCTGAACAAACGGACGGTTGGATCCAATATTATTCTACAGGTGGACATGAAGAAGGCGTATGATAACTTGGAATGGGGTTATATACTTCAGGTTATGAGGATTTTTGGGTTTCTGGAACAGTTCTGTGACATTTGTTTCAGATGCTTTGCCTCTCCGTGGATCTCAGTTTCACTACTGGGGAAGTGTTTTGGATTCTTCAAATCGGTGAGGGGGGTACGACAGGGGGAACCTCTCTCGTCGGCTATTTTTGTCATGGCTCAAGATGCCTTGTCCAGGAATATGAAGAAGGGCATGGTGGAGGGTGATTTGAATCCTTTCTGTGGTAGAAGGAACTCGGGGGGTTATATCTCACATGATGTTGGCCGACGACATACATTTATTTTTGAATGGTGGATGCAGGACTTTAAAATCCTTTAAGTCCATTATGGGATTGTATGGGAAGCAGAGTGGGCAGTCAGTCAATCATGAGAAGAGTCATGTGTTCATATCCAACAAATGCTCAGGAGGGAGATGTAGGACCATTCAGGGGGTTCTCGGATGTGGGTAGAAACAACTTCCTATTGTTTATTTGGGGATACCTTTATCCAGCGGGAGGATAGTGAAGATACATTTCAATGGGGTTCTGTATCGCATCTTGGGAAGGATATTCAACTTGAAGAACAAGGTACTTTCGTTTGGGGCCGGATTATGCTTATTAAGAGTGTATTGTTATCTATTCCCATGCATATTTTCCCATCATCAGTCCTCCGAAGGGAACTGTGGAAGGAATTGAGCGCATTATTACATCCTTTTTGTGGGATGCGAAGGGAAATGGAAGGTGTCATTGGGACTCGTGGAAGAGGATGGCTGGTCCAGTGGAGGAGGGTGGGGTTGGGTTACGAGATCTTCAAGAAGTCATACTGAGAATGCAGACCAAGCTAGCGTGGGAGGTGATTGTGGGTAAGACTCTATGGGCCAGTTTTTTCAGAGCCCGATATGGATGGGATGGGAATTTCTGCATGCGTGGGGCAACAAGCCTAGCCAGATGCATGTTCTCTCATCTGGACGTACTGCTTGATCAAACCAGATGGGTTATTGGTCGTGGGGAGATCAGTTTTTGGAAAGACACGTGGTTAGAGGAGAGGCTTTGGTTTGAAGGCTTCCTGAATCCTGACATCTTTTTTAAGGAGGCGTGCAGAAGTTATGAGTTCATGCATGAAAATCTTAATGTGTTGAAAATGAACCATCTCGGTAGTGTGGTTATGAATAATGACCCAGATAAATCTTGTGTCACAGAGGTGAGCTTGGGACATTTTAACATGAATGGGTACAGGATAATCCTGCATGGTAATGATGTGGCAGTTGGAGCGGAGGAAGCTACTTGGTGCAAGGTATTACCAACAAGAATGAATTTTTTAGTGTGGAGAGTCAGAAACCAAGCCTTGCCAATAGAGGAGAATATTCAGGGGAGAGGGATCAGCATGGCCTCGCGGTGCTACTGTTGCGAGAAGCCAATCTCGGAGTCTACAGTCCATCTGTTTTTTCAGGATCGATGGGCCTCTCTCCTCTGGGCTCGGATTGATCGGTTCAGGTTTCCATGCGGGGAGTGCCACTCGGTTCATGACTAGATTTCGTTTTGGCTCTCTAGGAATGATGGTAGGTTGGGGGAGCGAACAGTGCGCATCATCATTCATGTAGCCATCTGCTGGACCATTTGGGAGGCTCGCAACCAGGTAAGGTTGGGTGGTGAGAGGTCCTTGTTGTATCTTCAGATCCGGATGAAAGCCATTATAGTGGAGTTTTCCTCCATTTTCAAAAATGGTGTTCAATCGCTTATGTTGAAGGGTCTGGTTAGTGGACAGGCTGGAAAAAGGTTGGATAGAGGACGGTGGGTTAAATGGCAGCCTCCAAAGCATGGGTGGAAGCTGAACGTGGATGGCTCATGTGTGGGCGGAATTATGAGGGGTGGTGTCTTGCTTCGAGACTGCTAGGGTTCAGTTCTGGTTGCCTTTAGTGCTTATTATGGACCAGGTAACTCTATGGGTGCGGAGTTTAGAGCCCTTCTTTCAGGTTTGATGGTATGCAGGAGGAAGGGGCTCTAGGTGATAGAAGTGGAATCGGATTCAAAGGTTCTGGTCAGATCTCTCCAGGGCTATCAAGTCATCTCATGGGATTTAACGTATATATGTCTCCGGTGTAAAGTGGAGACCAGTTAGGGAAGGATGGTTCACCATAGTCTGAGGGAGTCCAACTTTGCGGCTGATGAGCTGGCACGTTGGGGCCGACCTGAGGAGACGTTGGTGGTTTATGAAAGCCTTAACTCTCTTCCTTGGGAGTGTGTTAATGTGGTTCGGAAGGACTCTCTTGGCCTTCACTATTTTCGTCCCCTATGAAGTGTAATTTGTTTTTCACTTGGTATTAATAAAAAATAACTTTCAGTCAGTCACATTGTGTGTCATATTGAGGTGAGGTTGATTCCTACATGTACCAAAGTCTCAAAACAATCCCCTACTGTCAATGTTACCTTGATTTCCATTGAATTTCCATATCAAACTACCAACACTACTTTTGCGACTCCAAACAAACCACATCAACTTGAAAAAAATTGTTCCACATGAATAATAAAAATTTATTATGAGTAATACTAAAAATAAATAAATAAAACCTAAATATGAAATAATACATTAATTCTATGAAAAATGATTTTACTATGAAAATATCAAGATTACCTCTATTATTGAGCAGTAGAGCGAGCTTTATGGAATCTGATAATGGTTAACACTTCATGGGTGAATGGTTTTTGGGGAGAATAAGTTTGTGGATTTTTTGATGTAGAATGTCATGAAATATTGATAGAGCAACACAACTCAATCAAAAAAATATTCTTATATAAGAAAAAAATTATTATGTTATTAATACTAAAAAAATAAATTATACATAAATGTGAAACAATACATTAATTATATGGAAAATAATTTTTCTTTGAAAACATCAATATTACCTCTATAATAGAGCGTACGTTGCATTTTTTTCTCTTCCTAAAAAGAATGTAGAGGTAACTTGATAGAAATTGATAAATTTAAACACTAGAGTGGTGAAAGTTTTTGAGGGAGAAGAGGTCTGAGGACTTTTTGGTGCATAAAGGCATGAAAGATAGACATGCTACCACAACTCGAACAAAAGAATCCACCTATTAAATAAAATAATTATTTTGTGAATAATACTAAAATAAATAAATTAAACATAAATATGAAATGATACATTAATTCTAAATACAATGAGTTTACTGTGAAAACATCAAGATTACCTCTATAATTGAGCATAGGTAGCATCGTTGCTCTTACTATAGAGGTAGTGGATATAACATGAAATAAAGTGATAAATGAAACACTGTAGGGGTGAAAACGTTCTGAGGTAGAACAATTCTGTGGATGTTTTGGTGCATAAATTCATGAAATATGGATAGACCTCCCCAACTTGATCAAAGGAATCCACCTGTATAAGAAAACAATTATTATGTGATTAATACTAAAAGAAATAAATTAAACATAAATATCAAAAAAATACATTAATTCTATATACAATGATTTTACTGTGAAAACATCAATATTACCTCTATGATTGACCAGATGCAGCATTTTTTCTCTTGTTGCAAATACATGACACATGGACAGAAATATTCTAAAATAAATGAACTCTCTATGGAATAATGAAAATTAAATAAAAATTTAATCATATAGTTTTTTGGTAAAATATATAAAGTATATCATAACATTACCTTTACATATTTCTAAAGGGTTTCCTTCATTATATTTTTTTCTTCTGAGGAATTGGTAATATCATCATGTGTAGAAGACATTTTTTTCATGTGTAGTCAAACAATTAATTTAGATTATGTTAATGTAATACATAAAATATAATATTATGAGGGAAAAATAATATATTAAAAAATACATTTACCTTCTCATTTAAATCTATTATTTTAAATGTCTCAAGGATTTGTATCCTCTATCTAGAATCCAAATCCACTCTTTATGGACCCCTCTCACTTAAAAGTCATTGTCTACAATGGTAATGAGATTAAATGATTGTGATGTCCCAATGAAAGGGTCATCCTCGATTGAATTTTCATCTTACTCAAAAAAAATTTTATTCAAAAGTAGGACAATTGACCAATTATTATTTATTAGATTAGATACATAAAATACTTGCACTGCATGTGATGCCATTATGAACAGACTGTCTTTTTCCCCTTCTACACTAAAATTCACATTCACAAATCCCATTTTGTCAACTTTCACTCCATTGATATTGTCTACACATTCTTAATAGAAAAGAGACACTTGAAATGTTGTATAATCCCTATCATATATCCCTTTTATAATTCCAAAATATTACATATTTTCATAAATTGGATTTTTATCCTTCAAATCAGATATGTGAATCTCTTCAGCCATAGGTGTAACACCACTATTTTTTATCATACTGAAGTCATCTTGTTATTTTTTATAGAACGTATAACCATTGATTAAATACCATTATAGGACATAATATTTTCATTCGGTCCTCTGGCTAACCATTTAAGTCATTCGACAGTTGAATTCGGATTTTTAGATAATCCCTTATAAATTTTATCTCTGAACCAACCTATAAACTTTTAATTATGTGTATTTAATATACATATTTCATCCTTTGATGGATTCAAATCTCTACGAAATTATTTGTTTTATTCAATGTATGAATCAGCATCTTCACTATTATGTAATTTGTAAAGGTAATATTTCTCCCTCTCTGTCAATGTAATTGTAACAATATATCTTTTGGAAATCCCTTCACCCAGAAGTTATTCATTATGATGAGACTTTGGGAGACCGCTGTTTTCAAAATCTGATAGGTAATTGGTACAAAGTTCAATATGTTCTTCAAAAATATATAATTCTACAATAAAACATTATGGTCGACTTCGATTCCAAACATACCCTTTCAAAATCCTTATATACCATTAAATGGAATACATCTATTTGTAATTTATAGGACCACATAGTTGAACCTATCAAATGAAGTGAACCATCTGGTAGAAAATTATATCAAATAATTTGGTGGGAAGAAGATATCTAATTCAAATAATATGATTGTAATATCCTTATTCATGATGGGAAACTTTGTTGGGTCTATAACTTTATAGCATATGGATTTCAAAAAATGCAGAGTCTATTTAATGTATTTTATAAATATTGAGGCAGAATGAAATATAAAGTAATAGCATTTAAATATTTCATTAAAACATGATAGTTGTATTATTTTAGTCCTTTTAACTCGTTCACGTGACATTCTTAATAGTTTATGAATACCCTTTTGAAACATTTACACTTGTAAGGAAAAAGAAAAATTGCAATTTTTCCTTTCTAAATAGACTGTAAGCATCAGGGGGAAGAGAATTCCTCCTTTTACACTTCCCTAGTACTAACTCTTCCCTTATCCCTATTTCAATCAATTCCAAACTAGACTTGATATCATCCTTCATTTTACCAGGAAAATTTAGTAACATACCAATAACACTATCAAATAGATTTTTTTCTACATGAATGACATCAAGAAAATTTCTTATATACAAATAAATCCAATATGGTAATTCAAAAAAAATTGATCTCTTCTTCCAACGTAATTCTGTAAGTTTTTTAAAAATTGGTTTACCAAAAACAGTGTCAATATTTGTTAATTTAATGTATCATTGATCCCCTTTTACTAGAAATGATGTTGTACCTTGTTTGATATTCCCATTGAATGCTTTCAACCAGTATTGGTATTTACGTATTCTGGGTAAAACAATTTTGATGTCCTAAAAACATATTCTTCGGGGAATGTTTAAAAAAAATGTGCATGTGTGTTTTTCAAAAATGAGACACCCAAATATTCCTTTAATTCTATATCTTGATAAATTTCCATAAGTGGGGAAGTCATTTATTAATCAATACATCATGTCATTAATGTGAATTCTTCACTTATATGAGCATTATACATTATAAGACATGTATCCCACATCAATTTCAAATCATCGATCAATGTAGCCAAATAGACATCAATTTCATTACCGGGTTTATTTGGTCTAGATATAAGTAGAGAAAATATATGTATTTTCATTTCATGCATAAACATGGCAGAAAATTATAATTTACCAACATGATGGGCCATGTACTATGAGTACTACTTTGTACACTAAAAGGATTTATTCTATCTATAGATAATGCAAGACGCAAGATTCTAGGCTCATTTACAAATTCAATAAACACGTAATCATTTTTCTTCCATTGAGGAGAATTTGTTGGGTGATGTAGGTTCCTATATTTAATTCTTGTATTTTCATGCCATGTTAATTGTCTCACCATTTCCTGACATCCATATAGTCTTCTAAACCGTGTAATGATAGGAAAGTACCACACAAATTTTGAAGGACTTGATTCATTTTTCTTGTATCGATCTATGCCACACTTAGGACATTTTTTGAGTGATTCATTGTCCTTGAGAAACAATATGAAATCATTTAGACAAGAATTTATTTTTTTATAGATCATTACCATTGAACATAACATTCATTTATCATCGTATTTTCGGCATTATATTTCATTTTCTTCTAGTGGAATATCATTCTGGAGACCAAGTAGTTCTATAAAATTGGTTTTAATCCATCTGTTATCGGATTTCAAATTATATAACATCAATACAGCTGGCAATGTTGCATATTTAGTACCACCGGTACAAAATGGCTTCTTGGAATAGATATTTAAATATTCAAACAACTTTATACAATCATTAAGTTCATCTTAGATTTCCATTTTCATTACTTCCATACAATCTCCATCATCATTTACAATGATATTCATATCAAATGATTCATAAACTGTAGTATCATCCCGATTAGTGTCCAAATATCATTTTTTCCCATGTTTAGTTGAAAATTTATATATTTGATCTATCTTTTGACAAAGAAAATGTTCTTATAACTCTTCCAGACTAATTTTCTTGAATAAAAACAATGTAAACACAGACAATGGATTTTAGAAGGGTCGTCTGCATGATCTCTTAAAAAATTTATAAACTCTTTAACTATAACTTCATACTTGTTTGTTAAACGATTAGAGTGCATCAATGTTTTATTTATATACACTATATTGGGTTCATAGAAGATTAAATTTGTATAATATATAAATAAATACCCATAAGATATTCATTATCGAAGGTGAAAGTTATAAACAATTCAAATAAGGGAAGGAGAACTTTTTATTGTTTCAAATAATTTTAGTATGTTGAAAAAAATGGGAAATGTGATTTGAGAAAATAATTACTCTACTATGGAAGGTGTTATCCTATGAATTCATTCGAAGGTGAATGTTATAGACAACACATCCTCATCACCTCATCTCTCATGCATTTATCATTGCATTTTGTTTTTTTGACACATCCTTCATCTCTTGTGGACATGAACCTATATTGATTTCAAATACTATAATAATTATTCATCCACGGGATGATTAATGCTCATAGTAGTAAAATAAACATAAAAGATACAGGGGATGATTTTCAACAATGAAATTGAAATAATGTTTGTTCGAGAGATGAAGGTGATGATTATGATAGTTTTCTATAAAACAGATGGGGGATGAGTCTGAAGAAATAAACTACAATAATTTCTAATATATAGAATTTAATAACTTCCATTCTAGTTTTTGGAATAAGTGATGTAAAATCCTAAGGACTTATTACATTTAAAATTAAAGGTATATCAAATATTTAAAAACATGTCAAGACTCTTTTGATGTCATGTCACCACACTGACCCATCCAAAGGATTCTAGAGAGGTTGTCTCAACAAATATACCCATATGAAGGATTATAGAGAGGCCATCTAATACACATTAACCCATCATTGACATTCAAGGGAGGTTCATAAATTTTTTTGAATAAATCAATAATACACATCAATAAGATATATCACAAAAAAGGAGAAAAACACAGTAACCAATGTAACAACTATCCCATACACATTTATACTTATATATATATATATATAACATGGAATTTATACTACACATAATTAAAAAAATTACACATTTAAACATAATTTGTAATTAGAATAAATAAAATCTATTCTTAATTTGGAAATCCATAACCATAATTTTTTAATAAATAATTATAAGATCTCCATTACATTATAAGTTTTGAAAACACATATAAATAGATAAATATATATATTTACACATATATATATATATATATGTGCCCCCAGGGTCAAGATCGGTTGGTAGTGACTCTGCGGGGTCTCATGGAGGTCTTGGGTTCGAGTCTCGTTGAGTTGTACCCTATTGGTGTGGATTGTGATTTTTATTGTATTTTTCCCCTTCCCTGATCTATTGCAATTATGTCTGTGTGTGTGTGTGTGTTTATGAAGTAAATATAAATTGATAAAAATATATGTAACCCATACAGTAGAATATCACAATATAATAAAATAAATACAACCCTATACTAAATTATAAGTCATGATATTTTTTGTTTGTTGATGGTCTTAAACAAAAACAAATTGGGGTTAATTTAGTTCTGTAATGATTGTAATGATGTTTTATTTTAAAAGAAATAATTCCTTATAAAACAAGATAAAATATGGAATTATTTTTAACCCATGTGAGAGGACCAGTGGGAATGTATTTCCAAATGGAGACTCCAACCATTCCAGCTATCTAAGTTCAATTGAAGAGAAAAAATGATGTCATAGAAGGTTGAGTAATATTTTTCAAATAATTTTTTGACAAAATTAAAATTGATATGTGTTGATAGAGTTTTTTCATCTCAAAAGCTAAAGGGGATTGATTTGTGAGACAATCCAAAATGTAAAATCATTATACGAAGTCATAAAAAGGTGTAAATTCAGTCCAACAATCATCTTTATTTGAAATTTTTTTTTGAACCATGAGACACAATTAAAATCAAGTTGATCTTTACTTCATCACATTTATTGATGAATTTACCATAATGACTAATCTGATGATTATAAAAAATAAATCAGATGTGTTGGAAATGTTCAAGATTTTCATATGAACATTTTAGAATGAATTGGGTATGTGAATCAATTATTTTATATCTTACAATGAGAACGAATTCACTAGTGGTTATTATCTAATATTTCAAAATAGAAAAAAACATAAGCTTACGGAGAGTTGGGATAGAGATATAGATAGTGAATAAAATTGATTAAAAACAAAAAAATTTAAAAATACCAAAATAGGATTTCCAAATAAGTAGTCAATCAAAAAACAGATCATAAAAATCATTCTATTCATAATCTAAAATAAAAATAACATACAACGATTAGACCACAAATACCTAATGACATCATCAAATAAGAAATAAAAAAACCAAAGAAAATTGCAAGTCCTACCTTGCTCGGTTAAAGAAAATATGCTTTAGAAATCCAAAATGCTACCAAAGACCAGATTTCCGACAATGTTCAAGAAACTAGAGGAAATCAAGTGGTGTGATTTGAGTTCGATTAACCGAGGTGGAGTGTCAGTAGTGGGTGGATTTCTTAGAAATATTTAGATATCATGACAGGTTCACAAATGGTTAGGTTTTTCTAAATAGATCAGGATACTTTTATCATGTCTTATAAATAAGTATTGATAACGAGTATTTTTATAATTTCTTAAGTAATAAGCATTGATAAAATGAATATTTATCATCACATTGATTATAAAGGTATGTCTTTATAAGTGCTAAAAAGGTACTGATAAAATCTATATTTACTAGTTCTAATGTGTTATCACTAATAAACATTCATTTTATCATAACTTTTTTAGCACTGATAAAGCCTCATCTTTATCAAAGTAAAAAAAACAGATAAATACAAACATTTATCAGTGCTTATTTCTTAAGCACTGATAAATAATTTTCAATGATAATTAAAAATAAACAAATTTTAAATATATATATAGTTAATAGATATATATATAGTAAATATATTTATTTTTAAATATATTAAATAAAATTTTATAATTGTTTATTTATAATTATCGAATTTTAAAAAAAATATATTTATATCTAATTTTAAGTGAATGCATGCATATATGTTAAAAATGAGTGAAATTGAATAAATTAAAAATAAGTACACTTTAAAAATATGGAAAAAATGGATATGTTTTGTGTGTATGCGTTGTATATAAAAATTCATTAATTGTGTATATGTGAAATAAATATAACACACAATTGATCTATGTTAATTTGAAAAATAAAATGACACATTCAATTATATGTCCATTACACTATATTATTAGTTGGTGTTTTTAATTCATATTAATTTTTAATTATAAACCATTATTCACTAACTATATGACTATTTAATATAAAGCGGGTAAATATTTTTTAGTATATAAATCATATTTATATACATTAATATATATATATATATTTAATATTTAAAATTTATTAAAATTCATTATCGTAATTATCTAATTAATAAAATGTTTAATATTTAACAATGTATAATCACTTTATTCTTTTTTATCAATAATTATTTAATTAAGAAAATTTGTAATATTTTTTTTAATAAAATCTTTATTTATTTTTTATTTATTTAATTATATCATTTTAATATTCAGACCCTTATTAGTGCTAATAAAATTTATCTTTATCAGTGCTGAAAAAAGTGCTGATAAAGGGTACCCTTTATCCATGCTAAAAATAAAGCACTGATAAAAGGTTAAATTTATCAGCACTGATAAATATTCTATTTATATGTACTTTTTTGTAGCACTGATAAATACTAGCGCTTTTAAATTCTAGTTTTGTTGTAGTGAAGTACGCATGTCACTAAAAAGTATAAGCCTTATCATATATCAACCAATAACAAATACATTTCCAGTTTATATAATAACCACAACTTAGTAACAGTATACAATACATGAATGAAACATTAAGTATAAAACACAAGTTTCGAAGTGGAATACAATGGGAATATATTCCCAACATGTCTTAATTCCCTGTAAATGTAACACACTTGAAGCTCCACCTCACCCCATTAGATCCAAGGTCAATCACCAATAGCATCATACCCCACTATCCCTAGTAGGAACACCGTATTCCACCATGCATCTCTTATCATCACAAAAAATTAGCTTCAAAAAATTTATATTATCTCTATGTCCACCAAGTCCATCTTAGGCCTATTTACCAACTACACAAACACACGAAGTGCGAGAACAAGGCTCATGAATGGGTGATTATAAACATACTCAGTATGGAAACATGAACAACACTAGAGAGTTAAATAGTAGGGGTAAGCTAAATACTTGGGGTATAAGAAATATATATTAGAAGCAACTAAAAGGATCCATATGTGATTTAAAATCATTGTTCATAGGGATAAAAAGATTTTTAACCATCTCAACCCTATCCCTCTCAAGATTACTCACATGAGAAATCAATGATGATCATTATAATAGAGGTACAACAATGTTTAAAGTCAATAACCACCCACTAATCAAGTCATGAAGTCCACCTAGGGTGTTCAAGGTTCAATAAGTCTTTAGAAATACCACTATGCTCTAATTTTTTTCCATCACGCCTATACCATTAATCATTGAAGGGGGTATACTCTAGTTAGAACTAGTTATGATAAAGAGGCCATGCTCTATATATCTTTAGGAAATCTATCCCAACTCATAATTTTCAGAATTTTCAAATGACATAAGTGATCATTTACTCATATGATTTTATAGTATCCCTACGCCATAACTATATTTTAAATACCCACTCTAGTAGAGGATAATTTTCCCACCCAATCTTCATATGTGGGGAAAATACCCAATCCACAAATATAGTATTATTAGCCCATAAAATGGGCGAAATACCCACTCTATATGATTTTTAAATCATTGGATATCAGTCCCATGCTTTCATGGGTGAAATAATAACTCCCAAGGGGGATCCTAGTCCCCTACTTTTATAGGACAAATGCTGGCTCCCAAAGAGGATCCTGGTCACAGTGGGTGAAATACCAACTCCACCTAGGAATAATGAGGGAGAAATATATGTCAGGATGAATCTTTCTAGGATAATGGGAAGTACATGGTGTGTCCTCCGGGTACATTACATGTTATCCCAAGCTAAACTGTGTTATGTCATTCCACATGGAAAATCCCCAACCAACTTGTCATATAGAGAGGTCGCACAGTGTTCCATTTCTATAGAGGTAATTAGAATGCACCTAGATTTATTATTTTTTTTTATATATGAGGGTAAATAGTTTGTGGCCTAGAACACATGATATGTGGGTCTACATGAGTTCTTGGGTGTGTACTCATTATCTACACTGATTTGGTCATCCAGTATCACACAACGTGTGTGACCAACCACACGACCATGTGATATTTAAATATACTCAGCCCTAGATTTTCATCTAGTACACTACATGGAATGTGTTATTATGAAAAAAGTGTCATGTAGTTGAGAAATTTCTATAAACCTAGCCTTATAATTAATGTAACACCCTACGATTTTAAGAAATATATTTTTTCATATAAGATTAATTTCTTTGATATCTAGTGCTACATGAAACAACAGGTTTAGTCAAACCATGATATACTATTAAAATATTATTATAAAATAGCCATTGGATTTTAGTTATTAATATTATTAACTAAATTATAAAAAATTATGGTTTACAAATGTATAAAATGAATTCATTAGCTATTAACAAATTTGAAATCGAAATAAAATTCATTTAAAAATAAAGGAGATGTTTTTCTAAAAAACTATTTTTATCAGTAAATTATACTATATTTGAATTATTTAATGAGATTTATATATTATATATTCAATAAAATGTTTTAATATTTATATAATATTTTTTATTATGCATAGGATAATAATAAATCCAGTTTTATACTTAAAATGTATTTTTTAAGCTCATTTCATCGGATTTTAAGAACATAATTTGAAATTAATTTCTAAAATTTATAGGTATTGAATTAGATAAAATGAATTATAAATTTAGAATCAATAATTTTAAATTTATTAAATATTACCCTTTTAGTTTTGGTCAATATGAATAGTTACTACGGTAGAATTTATCACCTCAGTAAAGGGTAAATTAGGTCAATCAAGGTTAAAACTAAGTGGAAAGGTGATAATTTTCCATCCTATTTATACTTTTATGAAGATAATTTTACACTTATTACTTTAGGATCTAAATTTATTAGTTTAATGGACTCTTTTCCACTAAAATGACCTATATAATATCTAAATCAAATAAATTTAAAAATATTCACACTATTTTTTGTAAATATATCTTATGTTTTCACAAAGGGAAAAAAGAAAGTTATGAAAAAATATAAGTGTTTAATTTGATATTAATGAAATTATTTCTAGAAAAAAATTTATTTTTAATTTTAAGAAATTATATAATGACTTTAATTGCTTATGAAAAACCGATGTAGTATTTCTCTATTTAATAAAAAATATAATAAATGATTTTAAAAATATTAAAAGTGATATAATTTGAATTAGTTAATGTGTCCCAAGAATTTTATATATCTATATGCCATATTATAGATTTTTGAAATCATTATATTATAATTAACAATTTTTATTTATGTATTTCAATTTAAATTAAATGAATAGTGTTAAAAATGACGTCACTCATGTTTTACAATTAATAATATTTTATTAAATGGAACTAAATTCATAAAAATATAATATTCATCAAAAAATGGTATATATTTTAAAAAATCAATCATGATCCATTTATGGGTCGTTTATCATTTTATAGTAACATTATTAACCCTTAAAGGGTAAAAAACATTAATAATACAGTAATTGTCAAAAGGGTTAATGGGGGGTTAAAACTAAAATATAAGAGTAAAAATGTGATCCAAAGTTGTCAAAACTTAATTTTATGAGATTATTATTACTATTAAGAATATTATATTCTAATATTATCAATTTGGATCTATTTTAACATCAAAATTAATTTATATTAATAAAATATTTTAAGATATTCCAAGAGTGCGCATCCCCTCAATTATAAAAGGTAACTCTCCTTTCTCTTCTTCACAAAACATTGAGCCTTATATATAGACCAAGATATACCAATTTACCTTATCAAAATACATATACATATCTTAGAGGTTTTATTATTCCCATAGCACCAGCCCTATAGCCCTTTAGAGGATATCTAAAGGAGACGTTTCAAAGAAGAGGTAATCTCCTTAAATGATCACTTTATTTTCAATTTTTCTTTTACCAAATCTAAATGTGCTATATTATTTATAAAATAATAATGTAATTATACTAAATATAATTAAATTAATTTATTATGAAAAAAAATTATACACCATCTTTCCAAATAAATGGTAAGTTAAGGTATCACTAGTGCCTACATATGACTTATCGTCTCCACGTAGTGATACAATTCATTTTTCGTTACCATGTTTTAGGTATGTTTCTTATGATGGGTTTAATATTTATAAATGATATTTTTTAAATTATTATACTTCTATAATTATAATATCATGTCTATATTCATATCGTACAATCCTTTGGGAAATGATAATGTTGCCCATGTGTACGTGTGGACTACCACCTCAACGAAGTGGTGTGATTTATTTTTCATTTACATTTTTCATGGATTATAATGAGGGTGAATTTGATGAATATATATTATATATATAATAAAATTATGATATTTTAAATTTTAAATAATATTTTCCTATATTTTTTTCAATCTGTTGAGAAATGAAAATAGCATTCATGCGTACGTATGACTTAACGTCACCATGAACGGTGTAATTCATTTTTCAATACCTAACTATTATGGATGATTATAAATATATATAGAGAGAGTAAAAAAAATATTTTATTTATACCATTATTAACATTTTTTAGATTATGTAACTATGATCAAAGTATAATGATAGAAATTACCAATCCAAAACTTATAAGAAAAATGATGCAATTGTCACATAGAATAGTGATTTTAATAAATAATTGTTAATGAATAGGTGATAGAACATTAAAATTGAATAATAAATGGTATAATATATATTATTATGGGTATATGATAAGATTTATAATAAAATTATATTTATTATACATGATGTTTGAAAATTTATTAAGGAAGTCAGAACTGTGGTAAGGGGTTTAAAGTAACAATCTCATTATTTATCATTATTTTTTATGATTAAGTTATAATGATGAAATATTATAATCAAACTCTCAATATACTAATGAATTTAATTATACTCTGGTATTTTCTTGAAATTACAAGTTTTACTTTTGTTTCCCTCACCTTTTATTCTCAAGATACCAAAAGTATGTTTTTAAGGAAAATCAACTTCATTTTTGTCTTCTGTCTGAAAACCTTTTTATTCTATATCCACATATTCTAAAAAAATTAAAATGTGTTATAATATTATACTATTATTTTTTAATGTTTTTAACCATTTTTACCTATTCAAAAAATAATTTAAGGGAATCTTCTATAATTTTTTTAATGAGGTACTTTATAACTTTTCTATAAAAAAGTATGGACGGAATATTTTTTAACTTGATGGCATAAACCCAATTTTTCACCATCGTAGATGCCTAATTTTTTGAATTTTCCTTTAAAATTTAGATTTTTTATTTTTCAATTTAATTTATCTTCCATATTATTTATAAATTTTTAGATTTTAAAGAAGTGATTTCAAAATATAGAGGTTACTTTACTCGAGAATGTTTTAATGATCTTTTGATTCATCAATTATAACAACCTTAAATGTTTATTATTATTTAATTATAATATGATCTAATGATATAATCGTTATTAATTATATATATGGTTTATGTTTATGATGACATTATGTTTATAAATCATGTTCCTTTTACATGGGTTATGTTATGATAAAATGACTATGAAACCCATTTCTTTTAATCTATTATGATACAATGAATGGTTTATAATCATGTGGTACATGTATGTATTATTTTCATTATGTGATTTGTGGTAACTGTATTTTCCTACAATTAATTTGGTAAATATTGATATCTCATGAGATAAAGAGGATTGGAAAGGGTAGTGAATACAATTCAGTAAGAGACATTATCCACTATGATAGCCTTGACTACTACAATATTTTAGGGAGTGAACCCATTCCACTATGATAGTCTTGAAAAATAGCCTTGACTACTAATAAAATATTTTCTATACTTAATCCCATGTCTTATTCTAATTTTATGCTCTCATGGCTCATGTTATTTGATTCCTTTATGATTCATGTATTATAAACTACCAAGATTTATTCCATGACTCAATATTATGATCTATGATATATAGGGAACAATTCTCAAATGTTACGATCATGTTCTCATACCTTTTTTCTCATGTTATTCTTATATGATCATTGATATATCACTTGTTTACCCTTACTAGAAATCATAAATCACCCATTATTATTTTTCTTTTCCCATGTCATAAAAAATGGTTTTATATATAATATGTTTAAGAAGTGTGATAGTTATGAAGATATAAGTGGAAGATGATGTAGAACAATTATTTACCATTTTTTTATGTTTCCATGTTTTAAAAGATAATAAACCAATATTATTATTGCCTGGATCATTATGTTATGTAAATAATATTTTTCTACGTAGATGTAATATCTATGTATGAAAACTTTGGTTCTCTTTAATGTGTCTTCTGATCATCATTCCTCACTTACCAAATCCACTAAAGATAATATTTGAAACACTTTTATCTCACATTGAATGTGCTAATGTCACCCACAGTGACTGTATTTCTACCACCCTTAACCATAAATCATGTCCTTAATTCCCCATGTTTCACTCGCATATCGTATCTCTTAAATCAATCATCAATCAATCCTTCCTATGTTTATTGTTACCAATAATGATCTTCCAATGTGTCTCAATCTCCAACATTGATCCCATAACAATAATATATGGAGCTGATAATGAATCAAAAAACTAAAAGGGTTCCATGATAAAATTTAAATCACCGGTTAATCGAATACCAGAGATGAATACATGTCGAATTATGGGGGGATCCCATAAAACAAAAAGGTTTGATATAAAAAACATTTGTGTTCAGTTTTTCCATCATTCATGGATGGGAATAGAAGAATTCGGAGAATCAAAATGATCAAGATTAATGATTCTCATTTCATAATATAAGAAGAATTTTTAATTTAATAGGTCATGAAAATATTAAAACCATATTAATTCAAGAGAAATCAATCTATGTTTAGAATGAAAATTAGAATGTAAAAATCAAAAAAAACCTAACCCAATTTTTAATCATCAACCGTTCAATCTGTTATTGTATCCACTATACCATTAATTGTCACTACTGAATTTTTATTATTGATGTTTTTGTAGATATCTTCTCTCTCATTGATCTATCATCATTTCCACTTTCAATCCTCGATCTCCCCATTGTACATTCTCTCTAGGTTTCAATTCATTGTTAATAGAATACCCCAGTGAAATATCATGAAGCGGTATTTATAGTAGAGATCTATAGTTTTCATAACAATTCAAAAATTAATTAATTAATTAAATTATTTATTTAATTCTCTAATGACAATTAACTTCTAAGAACCCAGATTTGAACTAAACTAACATCGTACCTATAGTAAACACTGCATTGTGGACTCAATGGTAAACTTGGTTTTTATTTATGAGCCTCGTTCAAGAGATATAAATTCTTTATTAAAAATGAAAATTCATGCCTTAAAATAATATAATATTTTTATTATTTTATTTTCAATGCTTCATGACACTCATTTTTGTGTTATAGTAGTACCTGTTGGTAAATATCATATTCAAGATCCAATTCAACCATAAAAAAATTATGGTCTTTTACTATGGAAAATCAACCTTTTTACCCCTGGGGATGTCCTCAAACTCTGAAATTTAAAATATTTAGTCAAGTAAATGTTGAAAAAATTAAGTTATTACACTCTCCACATCGTTAAACTTTTATACCATATAAAGAAACAATTGGAGCTACTAGATAACATAATATTAGGAAAAAACTGATGTGGGAAAAACACTTCACTGTATGAACTCCCTTTTCATATAGAGATTTTATTTCGTGAAAAAATTATACACCATTTTTTAGAAAATAAGTATCTTATTCATCTATAAAGGTGATATCTTTTCCTAACTAGAACTAATAACAAAATAGTGATTTGTAATCTACCTCCATGAAGGTCTTGAAAATCTATATCAGCCGAGGCCTTTAGATATTCATGGTTTGTTACCGAAAATTGGTTAAAAAGGTACCACACACGTCTATCACACAATAGAGAGGGTTCATAAACAATTTCAATCATATTGGGATCACCCTGTTTTGTTCTTGCTATGAAACATTCCCAATAATCATCGTAATGGTAGCCACTAAATCCATCTCACTACACTTGCTGTTTTAATGAGTTACATGTTATTATCATAAAAGTATCATGGTTTCATGTTCATCTTAGTTAATAGAAAATCCCTTATTGTCTCCATTCAACAAGGCACAGTAATTATCTATACTAACTCATAGATCAAGAAAAACACAATTCATCCTTCAACCATGTAATTACTAGGTGTAAGGGTGTTTTTTATCACCTTGGCCTCTAATAAATTCACACCCACAATCAGAGATAAAATAGTTGTGAATTTCCTTCATCATTCATGAATTAAACTAAATAGAACACGAATCACATCACTAAACTCACCCACATTATCAATATAACATCGTTTCTTTTCATGTGGTCTATTTTAACATAATTAGGAGTGGATAGTCCTAATAGTTTAGATGACCCTTCTCTATCATCTTTTGATATCAATAAACAACTAGACTAAGTCACCATCATTTAAAACCTCTTGAGAATAAATTTCTTTCTCTATCACATCGGATGTTTTATCATGTGATAGACACATATAAAAGGATTTTATAGGAACATAATATCAAGGACCATTATCTACTAGAGAGTTATCTACTTGAGCATGAAAACCATGATACTTAATATGATCCCCAAAAGAAAAACAACATCCATCATAGATAACTTCTCACACACTCACACCATCATATGGACATGAGTTCATACATTAGAAAGCAACCATAATACTTCCACTACTACACTACTCTAATTTGTTTCCACTATGCATTCAACTTCATGAAGACCAATATCTCCATTTTAATTTGGGTCTCACACTAAAAAAGTTTACTACAACTCTCATGGTAAGACCATAGAAATAACAAACCACATGATAGGTTCTTCCTTAAACATTTTCAAGTAGTGTTTCATTTATACTATCTGCAGTACCATAAGGTTCTCATCATTCCATAAATAATTACTCAAACACCATCGCTAGAATTCAAGATAATTCATTCTGAAGTCTCTCATAAATTTTAAACAACAAGACAATCTCTAAAACTATTTATTCATTACTCAAAATTCATAGGGGGGGAATTTACTTTTTCACACACTAATAATTCAATACAAAATTCACAAAATAATGAGAAACTATATTTAAAATATAGAGGGTTAGCTTCTCCCACCACACATGAGGGGTCTTGGTTACTGTTGCAGACATAACCCTCCTCATCGGTAGAAACACTATCACCTCCCAAAACTCATTAAAAGGGTACCCATTTAAACCAAGGTGTGTTTTGTCACACCAAATTTCTACCATAAGAATAAATCTATAATAATAATTATATTTCCCCATTTGGCTAGAACTCATTTTCCCCATTTGGCTATAACAATCATCTATGACTATTGTTAGGCCTTTTATCCACTATTTGTGTTTGATGAGTTGTTTCTTGAGTTTTAGTCAAGATATATCCCTTATATAGAGGCAGAGGTAGCTTATCTCCACTTCATAATTTGTAAAATCTTTTTAAGGAGTATACGGTAGAATGGTATCATAAATATTAAATCACATCTAGATGAGAAAACTCAATATAGACATGATAAATCCTAGATGATTATTATATGATACATGTAATAACCTTAGATTAACCTTGGAATGAAATATTTGATTTAAAGATTGACTATTGGGTTTTTAGGGTCATGGTGAAAGGATACATAGGACACTGCACCTACATTGGCCTCCATGGTTTTATAATCAAACTCAAGACCATTTTATCATAGTTTCCCTAGGTTCCCAAACTGGTCCTCACATGAAAAATAGATCCCAAAACCATCCCTAAGATATAATGCTTTGATAACACTCTATCATGACCTTACCCATTTGGGCCCCTCCTAGGATGGTAGTAATCCATAGTGACACCTCCGGACAATGATCAATCGATTAGGTGTTAGTGACTATCACCGGGTAGGCTTATATCTCAACATGATAGGCCTTATCCAATATTAACCTATGAAAATTACATTTACTACACATATAATAACAAAAACATAAGAATACATATATCATAAAAAACAAAAACTATTTACAATGCATACATGAGACATCAAGTGGAAAACACAACTCTGGAAGAAGAATACTAGGGGAAAATAATACCCAACAAGTATCTATACTAGGAATACATTATACACTTGAAGTTCCACCTCAATGTATAATTTATAAGGTTGATCACTAACTAAACTTACCACCACCATCCATAGTAGGACCATCGTACTCCACCATGCATATCCAAGCATCAATATGCATCAACACTTAACAATCCTTATCATCTCCAAGTCCAGTAAGACCATATCTGACCTATGCATTGACTATATAACTACAACATGTGTGGGAAACAGTCCTTTGAATGATTTATTATAAACAGACTTAGTAGGATACCTCAAACCAAAAAAAGAGATTCAAATAGATTGGTGGTTGTCATAAGGATCCTAATATGAGTTAGAGAAACCAAAACTAACCATAAGGATCCATATGTTCTCTAAAATTAATGGTTATAGGTATACAAGTATTTTGAATAATCTTATTTCCATATATTAAAACATTCCTCACATTATAAATTAATTATGCATGGTATACAAGAGGGTTCACAATATCTTATGATGATAAACATTTTCTTTTAGATTCATGAAGACCACCTTAATTATCCAGGGTTCCATGAGTCTCAAGTAATCCCACACTTATCCTCCAGTTTCCTCCATATCTCTACCCTAAACCATGAAAGTAGGTTTTCTCTCATCTGACCTAGCTATGATCAAGAGGCCATTCCCCTTAATACATTGGGAAATCTATCACAACTCAGGATTTATAGATTTATTAAGAAACCTAGATTATCCTTTCCTTATATGATGCTAGAGGATCCCTTCCCTATGACCATGGGTGAAATTCCAACTCACGTAGAGGATATTTGTCCAGTTTGAGCTCCACATATGGGTGAAATATCAACTCCATAGATATTAGATTAATTACCTATAAATCTAGTGAAATAATAATTCTATCTGATTCATTAATAATAGTATTTCATCCTTGTTCATTTATGGTCAAAATACTGACTTATATGAAGGATTTGAGTCTCAATGGTTGAAATACATACTCCTCTTGGGAGTAATAAGGGGAAACATTGTGTATGGATAAATCGTGGCACGCCAAGGGGATGTACATGGAATTTCTTATGGGTACACATCAAGTTATCCAAATCTGACAAATCAGTGATCCTCTATCATTCCACATGGTGTATCTCATCCCAACTACATAGATTTTAGAGGGGTCACATGTTGTTCCATGTTAGTGGAGGTATTCAGTATATACCTCTTCTACCGAAGTCATGTACCTTTTTAGGGTACCTAAGGTGTATCCCATCATAGACGATGTGTGGGGAAAGATGGGTCCTTGGCTATGTACTCCTATTACATGTATAGTTTTTTATCTATAATCAAATGATTCAAGGTACTAGACACAATACTATGTTATATTTTTCTCAAATCAAACCCTAGAACCACATCTAATAGGCTATACAATGTGTGTTATTCTAAACTGAACATTTTTTCATTAGGAAATTTCCATAAACCCAATTTTTTTATGTGTATTCTGGTCTTTATTCCAAATCTACTAAATCTACCAAAAATCATATCTGAAAAAATCATCTCTCACATTGAACATGCTAATATCATCACTGGCGGCTGGAATCCAGTAAAAATTATTCAAATATCACCTCTTGATTCTGTGTGTATCACTAGTGCATCATTTATCAAAAATCCATCATTAATTGATCCTTCCTCTATTTACCGTTACTAACAATGATCAACTACCATGATGCAATCTCCATAAAAAATCCCATAAAAATGATCCATGGAGATGATAATCATTTTTCAACGAAAGGGGGTCAAATAGAGAAGGCAAATCACTAGTCAATCGAATACTTATGTTAAACACATAAATAATGGTTGGAAAAACCATAAAACATAGAAGTTAGAAATCAACTATAGCATTGTTCATCTTGGTAATCATTTATATATTGGAATAAAAGAATTAGAAGAATTGAAATTTTATATTTTATGGATTATTAATTCTTAATCTATGAAGAATATATAATTTAATAGGGTCATGGAATGACAAACACCAGATTAATTCATGAGGAATTGATCCATATTCACAGCAATAATTAGAACATGGATAAATATAATAGAAAAAATAACACTTTAGTGGTGAATATTTTATGATTTGAAATATTTTCATAGACATCATTTTTTTTATCATCACCATCAAATTTTTATCATTGACATCACTTTATATCTAGTCCCACTACTGTATTTTTCATCATCATTATTTATAATCCTCGGTCTCTCAACTTCTCATTTATAGGGTTTAATTCATTTAAATGGTTAGCCCAAGATAAATCTCATATATGGATATTTATATAGTATTAATAGGGTTTTCATCAGAATTAAGACACTTAATTAAATAATTTATTTATTTATTTTATCATCTCATGATAGTGAACACCTAATAATTCAAATGTAAACCAAACTAACATCATGCTTAGGGTAAAATCCCCATTCTAAACACAATCAAAATCCTGGGTATCCCATATGTGGAACTATTCAATATATATTATTATTTCATTAAGAACACACATCCATGCCTTAAAATGTTATATTATTTTTATTATATTTTTAAACTCTTTGCGACACTCATATTCACACATCAAATTTAACTGGGGATAAGATCCATATTTCAGATCTAATGGAACCTTAATTATATTTTTATAAGGTCATCATATATTAAAAAAATTATTTTACCCTTAAAGAGGTTCTTGGACTCAATAACATTAATTTTCTTAGTAAATTTTAACCAAATAAATTTAGGTTATTTCACTTGGGTCCCCAAAATTTCGGTGTGAGTGGATCATTATATATGGTTGATCAATAACCTTCTAAACTTGGAATTGATGTATATATATTATTTGGAGATAAATAGAAAGAGTGAACATGTTTGATCAGGTAATTTTCACCTTTGATGTTATTCTCCTTAGGTATGACTTCATTAACTTCGAAAAACCTTATCCCTACAAACATAATTGGTACTTTGTAAACATGGTCCAGTGAATCCTTAGAACTATGGAAACTCCCTGAATCTTGGTTTGTTTCCTTCATAAGATTAAAGAGAAATATATAATCATCACCAAGTGAATTGCAAGTGTTTTGGGGGAATTTTCCAAACCATTGGGACTGGTGATCTATGTTTGGTATTCTATTATACACTAATTCCCTTCTCTATTGCATAAAACCTGTATGGTGCAATGGTAATCACAACATTTAGTGGTGGTTTTTTAACTTATATTACTCAAAAAATTTCATCAATATGGTACTTTAGGCATTGATTGTATGGTGAGAGTACTATTACATGGTTTTTAAGACAATTGCTTCCTAATATAAAAATAAATGGTGTGTCTTTCTAGATTACCATAAACTCATAGTTAGATACACGATATTTAAACTAGTCCTTGAGTTTGATTATCCTGAGGTGATTTTTTTCACTTTTTCATACACTTGAATGGTTAACATTTAGGGAGATAAATAATTATCACCATAAACTAAGTATCAAAATGTCATATCTGTGATAAGATTGATCATAAATCTATTTTCAACCATAGATTAACGAATGTTAACATTATCAATAATTCCTAAGATGTATAGGGGTATGATATTTCTCTAGATAGTGGCCTCTTAATCCTTTTATGTGAATAGGATAGTTGTATAAAACTCCACTAAAGCAGTATATAAATGATACACCTCATCCATAATTAATTTAATATCATATTCTTGGGGGACATGAATATACTCAAAAGGTGCTTCCATGAGCACTTTTGATAGGTGAATAACATATAAGAATGAATGTTTGGATAATAAAACTACTAACAACTTCAATATATATTACTTTTATGCCATGGGTTAAGCCATCCCAACATGGGATTGTTCTTTAGCCTACATCTTTGGGGTTGATATATTTTTCATTGATGATCCTTATACATATCCAAAACTTGAGGGAATTTTTTCCATTGATGGGTTGAGATGAGTTAGTTTTACCAAACATTTAGGATAGTCAAATATTTGTACATCTACTAACCAATATTCAAAAATATTTGGATTTAGATGACTCTGAGAGGATTGGAAAATGTATTTATACTCTTATTGGTCTCACTAATGGGATTTCCATCAAGTTTTGGTTATATATATGGCATCAGTAAGTACCTTGATGAAATTTTGAGCTCAGATGTGGTTATGTATCTCCCAACCTACTGGGCCTCCCTAGCTTCTTCCTTTGGATCATCAGTTATGTGAAGGTAACTCAAGTTTATATTCATATTCTTTATCATAGAATGGGTCTTATAAATTAATAATGTTGACCAATCTATATTATGTCTATTTTCTAGATTATGGTTATGTTTAGTGATGTAAAATTAATTTTTTGAATGTTGGGGAAAGAAATCCCTGAGATTATAAATTGGTTTAGGATTTCATTGAATATCCTTTTATTGTGACCTATTTTTATTATTTTAGTTGTGTTTACTTCCATATGATGGATTTGAAGGCATGAATTTGGAATGTTTATAGGTAAATAGTGATGTAATTAGTTTATTGAGTTGTTCCCTAAGGATATAAGGATCCCGATCATATATCTTCTACATAATATATTTAACATATGTTCATTATCATCAGTCTAGAACTTATTTCCAGTTATTTTCTTCCACTGGTTGGATAGTGGACACTTAGGTCACCTTGATAGAAGATTTCCCAACATCACCTATTCATAATCACCAATTTTATAGATAGTGTATTTAAATATGATGTATTATTGAATGGTGTGGACCAATATTAAATGAAAAAGAGATATATTTGGGATGATCATTAAGGCTAACATCATCAGGTTCCCTAACCTCAAGAAGTTGGAGTATATTATTTTCTATGGTTGTGATGAAGTATCTTTGAAACTTCTCCCTTCAAAAATATTAGGTTTTGTTTCCTTTTTTCTCATTTCATAGGGTAATGTGTTAATTTTTATCCTTTAGATGAAGATATTTTTTCAATTGTTGTCATTTAGTTGGAGGAATTGGGTGATATAGAGACTTTTTAGGTGCCATTGTAGCCACCGATGCTTGCTCAAGCATGATAGTTTTAGTTTCCACTTTTCCAGACCTTTTTGTCTAATCAAAAATCATAGAATAATATTTATCCTTGGTTTTCTGAATATCATCCTCATGATTTTTTCCCCTATCTATAAACTCTCCTAATATTCCTAGTATATTAATTTTATTAGCATTTTCTACATCTCATCATGGTGATTCTTTATGAAAATATATAGTATATTCGTATATGTTAGTTTCATATTAATTGAGTATAACAGGGCTTTCCATATGGAGATAAAACCAAATACCCTCCCATTTTCATGATACTTGTAATTTGAGAGATCAATTAATGTTATCTTCCTTAGCATAGAGATGGATTGGGAAAGGGGTTGATAATGAAGGTATTCCCTTCATGTGATGGATCTATCTGGTAAACTATTACACTATATGATGGTTGGTCTCTCAAATGACTACATAAAGCATTTTATTTTTTCTATCTCTTACCGATCAAGTATTCATGTCATATGATCACACCTTGACCCAAAATGTGATAGTTTCTACTCTCAATCTCTTGTGACATTAAAGGATTGAAATATATGATTACCAAAGTTGGTGCAGAGGTGGAGTGGCATAAACTCATTCAAGATATGGTTTTGTTTTATGTTACACTGTATAATTCCACCCTTTTATTCCTTATATTCAAGTAAAAAATGATAAGATGGAGTTATGATGTTTTTTTTGTAATAATTTTTTAGAAGAACCCTGAATGTATATAAAAAATAATCTTGATTTGGTCGCCTTGAATATATCAGAAGATGACTCCTGGTTCAATATTGATCTAGTTGACATTAATTGAATTATGGGATTTTTTATTGTAGTGGAGGAAAATATTGGTCTCCCTTGATCACTGAGATCAATTCCACTAGTTTACTTGACCTAGATCCAACCGGGTACTCATATTCTACTCTTGTAGTCTAGGTAACCTCTTCCTCATAAGTGGGAGTAGAAACATTCACTTGTTCTTGGAAATTATAATCTATGTGAATATTTCATATATGTAATTAAATATTTATTCATTTCTTATAGTTTATCTCAACCTCATGTTGGATTAGTTTCTCTTCAAAAGGTAGTAATTATACTTCTCTGGGTTTCATGTGGGATATATTCAATCCTTTCCATTTATCATTAGTAGAAGGGCCTTGAGGGGGTGGAAACATATTTTTTGGAGCTTCCAATTTCCAATACATTCTCTATTTTTTGGAATGAATAGATTATGAATTTCTTTCATTATAAACCATATCTCAGGTGATTATTTATGTATTTCATAATTTGATGTTTATATCGTAGTATGCATCCTATATTGCTCAAAATTGATAATGATTACGGATGTGTGCCTAGAAGTGGGAATTTATTTATCCTTATATGAATAATGGGGTAAACTTTCATTGATTTTCCCTTATTTAATGGAAACATCAAGGGCCTTCCTCAGGTCCTCCTTCATAGTTGATCATTTCTTCTTATGAACATTAAGGGCTTAATGTTATTTGTCTAATATTTCATTGACATCTATCTAAGCATGGTGATCCTAAGGTAATCCCCAACCATTCTAATAGATCATTCCCAAAATGATAGGGGTGTGTTGTGTGGTGGAAGAAATTGTGGGGATTCCGACTACGAAGATCACAACCCTGCTAGTAAATAATCAACTTCCTTGGAGGAAGTGATAAAAATTCTACAAACCCTAAGGGATAGAGATAGCATGGTTCTACCAACAGAAAATATTGAACCTGTTGAGGGTTTGATTATTCCATTGTTGGTGCTAGTGGTAAAAATTCCCTTAGTGTTATAGGCTTGGGTTTCTCCAAAATGGCTACTATAGTTGCTACTAATAAAGTTTTCTTGATTTAATTCCCTTTAAATTGGGTGTGAGATAGGTAAAATTCATGTTCAGATTGTGAAATATCCACCACTATAGGATATCTCATGGTTTCATACATCACCTATCACAAATATAATAATTATGTCACATTATTGTAGGTTTGGGGTAGAAACCAATAAATGTCTTATTCTCTTTGGTCACGCTACTTTTACATCTTAGAGATGAAATATTTTTGTTGGATAAACCACTTATAATGTACTTTATTTGGAAATTTGGACTCTAATGCCTCATTTATATTGTAGGATGTATTATTTGGGATACAATACAAATACGTATGGAGTGAATTGAAATACTAATTACTCTCCCCATCCCCAGATGTATATTTCCTATGGGTAATCATGTATTACATGTTAAATTGGCCATAAACTATTGATACAATCATATTGAAAGTTCTCACTGTGTTTTCATGACCTCAAATAACATGCTATGGAGAAAGTAAAAAAGATGATATGAAATAATATCTTTTTCACCTCTTGTAGATGATCCTCATATCCCTAATAAGGAAAGTGCTTATGTATTTTTTGATAAAGGGTTTCCCAAAAATTTGGGGATAATTAAGTTATGAAACCCTCCATTAACACCTCTTGGATGTCATATCAGAGAGTGGAAATGGGATAGAACATAGCCTAGAGGCTATCCTTAGCTAGTTATTTCACAATGTCTTCATCATATTCATTATCCTCATGGGAAAATTCTTAATCTTTATCTAACAACCTTGGATAATTTTCAAGTTCCTTACTAGAAAGCAGATTGTTCCTTCTATTAGTTCATATTAAGTACCATAGTTAGAATTTGAGTCTATATGCATAAAAAACCTTAGTCCCTTGATCATCACTTTTTATAATGGAATTATCAAAATATTTTTTGAATAGGGTAGTACCTTATTCTCTTGTATTTTGTAGAGGACCTCCAAAACTACTGGTTTGAGTATCGTGAGAAGGACATCCTTGGATGAAGATACCGTCACTTTCTAATGATTTATCAGTATACTCTTAGGAAAACCATGGATAGCCATTATTAGGCCTCATGAACATCAACAATGATCAGTGCATGAATATGGTCCTCCTCTTGGGTCATTGTCGTCCTTTGTAAAGATCTTATTTTAAATACTCTTTTTAGGGTAGATTGGTGGATACTTTGGAAGGGAGTCTTCATGGATGACTCTCATACCATTGAAAGAGAATGATGATAGATTCCTTGGAATTGAGAAATATTATGCGAATGTCCCTTATTTTCCACTGGAATATACTGATGGGTCACTTAAGAATATGAAGGAATATGTTCCCACCATTTATTAATTATTGATCCATATCTTTAGTCTTATTCAAAAATAAGAAAACATGGATGTGTTCCTACTTCAATGCCACTACAATGATATACTGATAGGATTCTTAGATTAATGTTTCAATATAATCCCACTTGTGTGTTTCTATAAATATATAATTGCTGTCCTCTAGATGTAGAGCAAGGATATGGTCTCACACTTGAGTAGCTAATGAAACATATTGATGATCCTCTTCATCATCATAGGGATTAGTGATATGGGTCTGATCCTAGGTTATCACTGAGATATGTCAATTAATAACATCTATTGGAAAAATGAAGATCTTATGATATATTTTTAGTAAGCCTCCAAGGATAGAAGCATATCCATCCATTTATTAAAAGATATGTTGATTTTTTTCTATGGTAGGGATGGAAATATATTTTTTTTCCATAATGGGTGTTGGAATATAGTTATGCTCCTATCCTCTACTATCCATTAGGATATTCTGGAAGGCTTCATGTATACGGGAATGACTATGTACCTTACACCAAGTTGTTTTTGGGATATTCTATCATGCTTCTATTGGTGTGGCCAGAGTATACTTGAATTTTTACTAGGTTTTAACAAGAATATGGCCCTATCTCTAGTTTTAGGAACAATGTACTTGTGGAATTCTTATGTAGATGTTGGGATTTAAGACGGATCCCTATGGTTAGAAGAACTATGTGCATGGAGATATCCCCTATACACCTAGTGATTAGTTATTAGGGGAGTAATATGTTGTGAGACATCCTCAACATTCTATTGATGGTTGGTTTCTATATAATGCTGGTAATGATATTGATTTTCAAGGGCCCTCTTCATTATCTTCTTAGCTAGGAGGATTCCGCAAATGACCTCCTTAACCACCTTCATTAGATAATGGAGGTATTGATTTATGTTCTCAAATGATAGAGTCTTAATGTGTTTGAAGGTGGTGATGAGTTCCATTGGCTTCTCCATATATTTTATCTCATAGGATGGGTTGTAAGGCCTCAGTACTGAGACTCTCATGTGCACCCTTCATAGTTAGAATGGTACTATATTAGTAGTACTCCCTCACCATCGTACTCTCCAAATAGTGATGGAGGGGCCATATGGGGGAAATTTTCTTTCTGTTCATTGGGGATACATCTTTTGTGGTAGTTAAATCAGGAGAGAGCTTGCTTGATGATGATAACATCACATCAGAATTAAGGGATCTCTTGAGAGGGTGCATATGAAAACAGAACCATATAAAATGAACATGGATCAGTGTAGTATAATTATTAAGCATATGTTTGAATGATTGATTACATAGGATTACAATAATTTTGTTACTTTTTTTTAAAATATTCACATTAGGTTCACTATTTTCTTTCAATCGGTTTCTAATGGGATTTAATTTTAGGACAAGAAAAAACTAATAGCTCTCATATTTTTGATAAGAGATGTCATTATAGGCCTACTTTCCAAAGAAAATTTGTAACTGGGGTCCCTTACCAGTGATCCTTCAAGTGTCATTTTAGTTGAGAGGATGATAAGTTAGTATCATCCTCCCATTTATGAGGGATTATCTACTGCTTAAGAACTCTCTTATATATTTAAGATATATTCATGAGTCATTCCCAAACTCCTAGGATGGGGTTATTTCTAAAATTATAATTATTGATCATCAACATGAATTGATGTAAAAATACATATGTATTAGTGGTTTTTAATCATTATCCTTTACTAATTAATGCTTATAAATTTTGGATTGTAGGGGGATTAAAGTAATATAGCCAGGAACTCAAGAGTTTATCACCATCTAGGGAGGAGGAAGGTGTTATGGAATTGGGATTAAAACTGAATGAGGTTTTGTATGTATCCAGTAAGAATATGAATCAAAACCCACATAGTTAATGGTTATATGTAAAATATCAATCCATCAAAATTAACATTTTTCATTAAGCAATATTAGGTGAAGAGTGATTGGTGATTGTTTTCACAGTACTTATGAATGAGTACCCCATTTTGGATGACCCCTAAGGGAATATATCCCTATGAATCTTGGATATATTCATAATAAATATGTCCCTGTGAGTAGAATAAAGTTTTATTATGAATATGTGTCAATAGATGATATATTGTGGTGTTTAAAGGGGTTTTGGACCTCCATTGGGGGATTTTATTCCTTAGGAATAATTTCTAATGATAAGGAAAGAGTATTTGATGTCAATTTTTAATCTCATAGAGGTTTATTATGTATCCTATAGAAATTGGAATCAAATACCATGTCATTTGAGTGAGAAAGTTTTAGTTTTTCTAAAAGGACCATAACTTGTTGTTTCATGTCATGTGGTAAGGATGTTTCTTTTAATAAAGGTAAAACATCAGCGATTTTGTGGGGATTATGAATATAAGGATACCATAAGAAGATAGGTTGTGGATATATTAATTAAGTGGCCTATATTATAAGCAATTCAGTTACATCAATTCCACAATCAATTCATATTTAAATTCCAATACGATTCCTTCTCAGTGTGAGAAAGAAGAGATAATGGAGGATCAAGCATATTTCATCAGAGTTTACAATTGTATTTGAATGTGGAATACATGTTGAGGCTACCCTATTAGTATCCATGACTCATTGATAGTATTTTCAATAAGAACCATCTTGGGTCTTATATCTGAAGGATAAACTCATACTCCCATATTCCTACCTGTTGAGGGGAAGGGTGGGATATAGAGGTGGGAAGAGTATGAAATACTAAAAGAAATAATAGGGGATTACAAAAGGAGGGATAAACAATTTTTAATGACTTATTGATTGAAGAATAAATCCCTAATGGATTTAGGGAAGTTCCCAATACCATCCCCATGATTAGGTGCCTCATTATCATGGGAATGTATGATTATAAGACCCCTATGGGACCTAATGGATTAGGATAATTAATGGTAGGCACATTTTATCAAGGGAATTCACAATTTAAGGGTACATTGTTGTGTTCATTCCCTATGCATATACATTGGGTAGATTAGGATAAGGATTTAATATGTCCTTTTTGAAGTTTTTATTTTGTTCAGAGAAAACCATGAAGGCCTTTTGGATTGGCCTAATGGGGATATTTGAAGGAAGGTAGATTGCATAATTCAGAGGTACCTTTTAAAATGTAAGGGAGTTCATAGTGTTGGTCATACAAGGTTGACCTCGTGACATGGGTATTGTGAGTTTGACCTCATGGTTCTAGTCTCATGAGGTTAACCTCATGGATGGGTCTTGTGAGGTTGACCTTATAGAGTGACTCTTTCAAAGTTGACCTTGTAGAGTGTTTCTTACAAGGATGACCACACATACTATCTTTTATGTGGCCATTTGTGATCTTTTGAGGTTTTCCTTTCTACCACAAGTTCATCCTCACTTTCATGAGGTCAACATCACTTCGGCGAGGTTATCTTAGCCTCACATAGTTACTCCACATGGTGCCTTCATGGATTTGGCCTCTACGTACTTGGATTATAAATGATTATTATTCATGAGGTCAACCTCCATGTGTTTTTCCTATGTTATTTTTTAATTTCTATATTGGTTTTCCTTTATTAACAATAGATATCACCAACTAATATTTTATACATTTTATATATCTTGGATTTCATTATCTGGGCTCTATTCTATATCTCTTTGTATGTATTTTTTAGAATGGATTTAGGTATTTATAGGAATCCCTAGGATAGTGATTTCCTAAAATATTTGGATATAGGGGTTATTACACAAGTCGATGGATATGAATTATTTTGGGAGACCAAGTGGTATACAGTGTGTGGTTCTGCCTCACAGCATGGTCATCATGTAGTGCATAATAAAAACAAATCCTCGTGGTCTCATGGTTAGACTGAATAGAAGATCTTAAAATGTAACACCAACACCGTGTGGTTGAACCACACAACACTGTGTGATAGAATATTTGACATTATGGGTCCTCATACCACGGGTTGAGCCTTACAATTCATCATAATGTGAGCTCAACCTCATGGTTCATCAAAGCTCCATTTTTTTCTTTGAGAGTCTTTCCATATTTATTGATCTCAATTTTTGTTATTTTTTTACATATACTGGATTCATTAAAAGACAATTTATATCTTCTATCATTTAGATAATGTTAAATATAACATGGTTACTCGCTTTGGAATTTTTTTTTGGAAAAACCATATGTATGAAGTGGAAATATGGGAAACATAGGAAGATATGAAAGAGAAATACCTATCTCTACTTTAATATTAGAGTATGAAATGACATTTAAAGGATGATATTTCCTAAGTTGTGAAGAATATAATGACCAAGATATTTATATTGTAAATTTTCTTTCTTTATATACATTTGTGACATATTATATATAAGCTACAATATAAATTATTAACTTGTAATGTATAAAAATATTTAAATAACTTTAATTCATCAACAATGAAAAAGAAAAATAATTAATAATTATACTTCATAAAATTAAATTAAATTATTAAATAAAAAAATAAATATAATTTGAAAATCCATAAGTTTGATGTCGTGTTATAACATTATAAATTTAAACAAAACTTTGAGAATGAAACGAACCATTTGAAATATGGTTGGAATTTTGTAAATGGATTGTAGAGATCCATGAAAAAATTTGATTTAATGATGAATGGAAGAATTAAGTGGAATTTATATGTTTTGGGATGTTATATAACCATGTGAAATTTTACTTTTAGAATATAAACCTAACCATTTTAATACTAACCAACATATTAGAAAATTATCCTAGCCATTGGAATGGTAAAGAATCCATTAAGCTATATGATGAATTGAACTTCAATATAATTTTTTACATCAAGTAAATAAATAAATATATGTGTCAAAATACCAAGAAATAATTTATCATTCATTGTAATATAATGTATGTATAAGTGTATATTTTTTGTTAAAAATGATTCATATTATTTAAGAAAATATATTTTTTGAAAAGAATTAATTATTATAATTACCAAATATATAAATAAATTTTATATTAATGGTTGTGATTTTTGGAGAAGAATGTTAAAATTAGGTGCAGGTGATGATTTTATATTTTTCATGAATATTAATATACATAGGAGAAAAGTAAGATACTCTATAGGTATTATATTTTGAAATAATGATATAAGGATAAATGTTTGGGCTTTTGAGAGTTATATGAATGTTACAATACTAAATTCACAATTAATTCTCAAGTATCTTACTATTGAATCAAATTTTTAATGCATATTTAAGGAATTAATATTATATTCAAATATTTTATAAAGAAACATATGTATCCAGCTATAAATAACGCCCATCACCACCTCATTTTTCATAACACTTTATGATTCCACTCTTAATGAAATTATGTAAATTTCTCTCCATAAACAATATTATCTACATAGGTAAGGATCAAGAATCATCATATGGATACAATTTCAAGGATTTTTTTGATTAGAAAAGGATTCATCCCATAGAATAAAGTAAGTTCGTCATATAATTATCTTCCATTTCCATTCATTTTTTTTTCTTTTGATAAATTAGGATTTTATTATGAAGTTTTATTTCAAAGAATAAATTATATTATGTACAATAATATGAATGATAATATAATATAATGAACATAATCATTGTTTTTCAATGAACATCCTTCCATGGAATATATAATAATAAATAAGGTTGTTGTTATTAATAATAATTCACCGTATTTATTAGTGAATATAATTATTTATTATGTTGTTAAATATTATAATAATAAGGATATTATATTGTGATTTATATTAATAAATTTCTATATAAACATAAAATGAAATAAAAAAATTATATTCATTATGGCCTATAAAACCAACTAAATGAATAAATAATTATACGATAAAATTAGCGTCACATATGCAATGATTATGATAGGATACATTTAGATATTAGGATCAATATAGACTTCTAAAAAATCATCAAATCCATAATCTACCTCTTATTTTTGGACTCATTCAAAAGGATCCTTGATCATTGTTGACAATCTAATTTGATCATTGAAACATGAAACAAACATCCCCCCAAATGATGGACATGAACATCATGATTCAATAAATATATTATTTTGAAAAGAAAAGAATAATAATAAATGAAGGATCCTAAATAAGGTTCAATAACAAGAAATTTATATATTTAATTTTATTAAATTCGATCTTATAATCACACACATATCTGAATCGAGACATCATATAAGTGGTTATTTCGAATCACCATCTTTCTAATAGATTGTAATCATTATAAAAATCCACCATCAATTTGATCTAAATAAAAAAATTATATTTAATTCATAATACATTTTATTAAAATATATAAGTTTCACTTCCCCTACCAAATTGTTTATTTTTTTCTTGACCCATATGAATAACTTATACATTTTACATTATAAATCTCCTTGTATTGCATATGGTATTTCTATACTAATTTCCCTCTATTTTAAGAATTAACTTTAATTACATAGATGTTCCCCCCACTTTTATCTATATCATTCTTTATTTTTTATATTAAACTATTATTTTATGTGATACACCATACATACATTTCCATGTGTTTATGTGAACACTTTCTCTTTTATCTATTATGATTAATGGTTATGAAAACTTACCTACTTTTTTAAAAGTTATTTATATTTTAATATTTCAATGTTTATTATACCAATTTATTTTTTATTTTTGGTTCTTTTTTTTCTTTTTATCATATTTATAATTTTTAGGAATAATTATTTCTACATGAATTTTCAAAATATGTTTGTAAAAAAGTACCACTCAATTTTCCCTTATGTATTTCTAAAAGATAAATTCTTTTGTCCTGTGATTATTTATACATACATAATATTATACATTGAAATCCATTTGATAATGTCTTATTTTCAATTTTCTCTTATGATAGATCACCTTATTTTATAGTGCATTCCTAATGATATTGATAATATAAACCATTAACTCTCCTTTTTTACATTATTTAGATATATATATATATGATTTCTAATCTATGATCTACTCATATGTCTGAAAAGTTTTTATATAATGGGTGGTCTTAAAATTTATATCCCCTAATTGATTTGGAAAGCCATTAATCTCAGGAGGTATTATCTATAGTGTATGGGTAGTGATCCTATAATATTATGATAAAACGTTTTGATATTGAGAATTAACTTATTCTATAATGACATTATGTCTATAACGCATTCATATATTAAGTTTCAGGATAATATTATGTTCATCCATCCATGTTCATGTTCCTCAATATATGATATTATCTATTTCTATGTCATGTCATGTTTACATGTTGTAATATTTATAATTTTTGATATCATCTTGTGATACTCATTAGTGTTCATAAAGTATTTAAATGACATATGGTTTTATATAATTCCATTTTTAACCTATTTTGGGATTTATAGATCAAACATTTCTTCTGTGATTATCCTTTTCATAACCTATATGATGATTAGAATTTAATGGATTAATAGAACATATTATGGGGATATATAAAAAAAATTATGTTGTTATTTTTAGATGATGTATTATATAGATAATCACACAAAAAATAAACATAAATATTGTTGGTTTTTTTAATAATAAATATGTTAAAAATTATATAATTACATGTGTATATGATGTGGGTAATTATAAGAAGGGACTCGGATAAGTGAAGATAAAATAGTCAGAGGGGGTACTTTAGTGAATTAGAAATGGTTTTCCCTTGAAATTGACCTATGAGAATATTAAAACCATGATACTATATTTGAAATATGTGGAACATCAATAGACTAAAAAGGGAATTACACCAATAACCATCATCTAACTAGATATAATGTCTCCATTAAATGGTATCCTTTTTAATGTTTATATCTATGTTATGGGTGTTGTTCCCTTTCATGGTTATACAATATTATAATCCTTAGGATTACTCATATATAACATTCTTCCATCTCCGCTCATTTATTTTAATCAATAAATTATCTATTGTAGTTTATAATTTATTGAGTTTTAGGCATGGTTTCTTTCTTTATTGAATTTTATCTACAAATTATTGAACTCGTTTGTAATGAATATATAATATTGTGTTTATATTTACAATATATGGATAATATTTCACCTATAATTCATCTTGGATCTAATACTCTACCCATTAAAGAGTGTGAAAAATTAATCTAAACTATGTCTTGTGATCATCCATTAGATTGTTGTAAACTCATTCATGAGTAGGCTTCACCACTATTATTCATTCAAATAAATCATTAAACATTTTCATAGAATTTAAATGGTTTTGTAAAAAAATTAAGCACCTTTTAATAGAATCTCTTTAATTAGATATCATCAGGACCAAAATGATCATGTTATGGGGATTAAAAAGGCTATATGGTAGTGTATCAATTTCAAACCATGGTGGTATGTGATTTTGCCAACGTATCATTATAAATAACGGGGGAATCACTCCACTCACCTTGATTCATTTTATAGATCTCAATCTCTATTTTTCCCACCTTTTGAACATATTAAAATCATTTATCCCCATAAATCCTGAAGAATCATTTTCCCCATATGTCCTCGATAAATATCTCTAAGTAAAATTGTTAAAGATAATTGGGATATGTTAAAGAAATATTTTACATATCCAAAATTTATTGTTTTTACAACTATTATGACCCATTTTATTATTTCTAAAAATTAGTTTAAATCATTTTGATTATCATTAGTATATTGTGATTACATTGATTAAAAAATGGAATCTCATATATCTGAACCAACTCATTTATATTCTAAAGAGGAAATAAATTTAGGAAATTACTACTGGACTCAATCACAAAAAGTTCATTCTTATAGACTAAAAGTTATAGTTGTTACATGGGAATTACCATAAAAAATTAAAATTATCAACTATTAGATCTAATTCTATTTTATTTATTTTTTTAATTCAAATATTCTCATATTACCCATCATAGAAAAACATTCATGTATCATGATTTACCTATAAATCTATTCTATAGGTAGAATATATTTCATCATCTAGGTTTTATTCCATGGAATACAACTAAATTGTTGTACCACATGTGGTATTTGATCGTTCCAAAAAAACTAATAGAACATTATATATCCTTTATTAAACAATTATTCCATTATGTATATTTTTCTATCATTAAACAAATTCATGGTTAGATTATTTCATGGGAGATATGTCTTGATGGAAAATTTTAGCATACTTAGATGCTATAATACATGGTTAGATGGTGCATTTTTATTTCCAATGTATAAATAATATTTATGGTAAACTATAAAGAAGTATATATCTCATAGAGATATCTATATGTGGATTCCAAAAACATTGTTAATAACTTAAACTGGTAGAGTTCCTAAAACAATTCTGTTTATTATATAGGATGGCCAAAATTAGATTATGGTACATATATAAGAATAATTTCATGACTATACTAGTGGATATATATAATAAATTGTTTCAACTACTGGTTTTTATGGTCATGTAGAATATATTCCTCTTAGGTTAGGATCATTTAAGATAATTCTAAAATTTCAAAAGAATTGATCCTCGACCAAGAATTGATGTTAATATAAAGCTATTTTTTAACATGTTCATGAGAAGTATTAGAGAAATTTTAATGATAAATATACAGAATTAACTATATAAATTATGTAAAAGGGTGAAGAACATACATACTAACCATATGTTTAAAATATAAAATATAATTATAGTTTTTTTGGATCATCATAATGATTAATCACCAACCATATCTCACTATATTATATACCATATAGTTAATTCGAATTTCACTTTTATTTTTTATTCATATATATATGAATGTTTAATCACTATCTTAATGGATTTAGAGAAAAGACAAAGAAGGTTGATCTATATATAAGTACTAAGTATAGAAAGAATCTATTTTTCTTGGTTGAATGTTTGATAAGGGAAATCCCAATTTCATATTTTGGGTATATTCTATAGCTTGTGGGGGTAGATTACTACCCGGATTGAGTTGTATAAATTTTAAAACATGATGGAAATTCTAAATTTCTAATTAAAGATGTATATTTAGAGTATTTATGAAATCATACCACTATCAATATATATTTATTATAGTGATCCTACTTTTCTTACAAAACTATTATATCATTTTAAGGATAAACAACATAATAACATTACAAGATCAGGATACAAAGATTTTCTGTCTTGGTAAAATTATGAACATACATTACATATTAAAAATAAAAAATAAAAATTGATTAATTTATTCTTATATATATTCTTATTGGCTCTTGTGTTCTACTTAGTACAAGTAGTCACCTAAGGATATACATCAATGAAAGGGGTGATCTAAATGCACAGTAAGAGGATAGATAAGAACATGAATAATTATAACATGGGTGAGAATAATCATCTTAATCACATCATAATATTATTATAATTACCATAATCATGATAAGAATAATTATATAATGGAATGTAATGTTGGAATGCAAAAAAATTAAGCATCATGTCTTATTTTTCAAATACCACACATAATTATGAACAAATAGAGCATCATGTTCACAAATAATATATGTGTACAGTCACAAAATCATCATTGGAAAAAAAATATAGATTAATGTTTACACATATTTCATATTATATTGTGAGTTACATCACATTACCCAATGCATTTGAGCATTATATAATTTTGAGTGCACCCGTCACATCATAACATTTACATAATCATACATGCCACATAGAACATATACCAATATTATACATTATCCAACGGAAAGGAATTGGTTTAATTTAATAAATAATAAAAAAATGAATAAAATTTGGGGTTCCCAAATGATAAAGGTAAAACATATTTTTTATAACAACCATTACACTTGAGTGAAGAAGAAACAATCTCAAGAGGAGTGAACGATGTGTTTTTATGGAAAGAAGAGTTATTTTGGAAAATATTTGTATTTTTCATAAAATAATATTGGAAATATTTATACACCAAAAAATAGAATTCAAGGATAATGAAATTATAATTTTTTAAAATTAAAATAATATCCATACTAAAATTTTGCATGAAAGAGGAAAAACCCTAAGACGAGAGTTGGGTTCGAGAATTCCCCTTACCTTATGTATGAATGATTTCTTCAAATTAATATCCTATATAATCAAAATAAATTCAATAATTAATAAATAAATAACCTATTTTAAATTTATTTTTTTCATTATAATTTTATTAATTTCATTTATGGCATTTTCGATGAGTTATAGAGTTCAATTCCATCATTTGGAAGTGTTCGTATTATTGGTTTTCATGATCGGTTCACTTGTATATGAGTATGGAAGTTTATGTAAAATGAGAATAATTATATAGAATTGGAGTTATATTTTACAAATGAACATTAATAATAATAATTTATTATTTATATCATTTTTTTATATGTTATGCGGATTTTTTATTTCTTCAATTGTTAATGATAATCGTTTAGATTATTTTGGCACATTTTTCATCATCAAAAACTAGTTTTGTTTTATTTTTAAATATTATGTATATATGTTAGTTCTAGAAAATAAAAAAGTTATAACATGAATTAGTAAAATCTATTTAGACCATTATAATGGTTTTATTACCATCATTGATTCTAGTAATGGAAAATGAGAACACATCGTCCACGATGGTGGTAAATCGATACAACATGGATGATGTTTTCATTTTTAGAATAAAAGGGAGAGGTGAATATGTTTAATGATGGATAATACATTAACATGGTGAAATTAAATTATATAAATGACATTGGAGTCATCATGACACTTGGATAAGGGTAGGTTAGGAGAGAATAAGAGACATAAATTAATTTATTAAAAGAGATCGAAAGTGGGTTTTACCTCTTGAATTTCTTCCCTTTGAGAACGTTTTTAAGGTGCCTAGGTTTGGACTTTTCTTTATACAATAACCTCCAAGACATGTGGAAGAGGATATGAAAGTTTATTAGGTATAATTTTGACAATATTCAAGGCTTAGAAGGTGTGAGGAGAAGAGGTGGTGAGAGTGGTATTTATAAGGGAGGAGAGGGGTGTTTTTGGATTATTTTATTCATTAGAATATTATTTTGGTTCAAGACTATAAATAGTTTTAACCTTATCACTAAAAATATTAAATAATTAATAATATTTCAATATTATTGTATTACATCAATTATACATGATAAATGACTGAATAATTCATGTATTTAGCTTATATCGTAAATTATCGAATTTCACTATTCACCAAAAATTCATCTATTTTAAAAAAATCTAAAAAATTCATCCTACCCATTTTATGATGTGTATAATTCAAAAATGGGCTCCATTTTATAAAAATAATTTCTTATATTTGAGAAAAAACTAATTTTAAATTTAAATCATCATTTATTCGAAAAATATCAATTTTATTATTATAATCAATTTTACAACACTTTGATAAATTAATTAAGGTCTCATAAAATTATATTATAATAATACTACTAAAAATATTAATTTATGAATATATTTTATGAAAATAAAATTTCTTTTAAATCATTAGATTAATTATAAAATTATAAATAAATATTTATTGTTTTACAAAAATACCAACACTTAATTTATCATTTTTAAAACATTTACTTAAAAATGGGACCCATTCTATAAAAATAATTTCCTATATAAGAGAAAATATTAATTTTAAAATAAAATCATCATTTATTCAAAAAATATCGATTTTAATATTATAATCAATTTTACAACACTCTGAAAAATTAATTAGGGTCTCATAAAATTATCTTATAATAATAAGACAAAAAAATATTAATTTATGAATATATTTTATGAAAATAAATTTACTTTTAAATCATTATATTATTTATAAAATTGTAAATAAATATTTATTGTTTTACAAAAATACCAACACTTAATTTATCATTTTTAAAACATTTATTTACTTATACTATGATATGATTATATTATATTATCATTTAAAAGATAAATAAATTTTATTTATACTTTCATAGATGAGTTTACTATTTTATTTTCCATATTAATATTATTAATGTTCATTTTACTATTCCAAGGGTCATGTTACTATTTCATCGGTATAGGTTCCTTAATTTCTATAAATATCACTTATTTCATTCTTCATGATATTTTTTTGAGATCTATATGCTATATATGTCTTTTATACCATATAACATAATTATAATAAGGGAAATTACACTCATAAAAGTTTAGTATGTTACATTCTTCCCCCTTTTGATATTTCTCCATCGAAATTTCATTTTACATACTAGGGTAAGAACATTTGAGGGTACTTATCCTTCATTACTTTCTCTGGTTCCTATTTCACTTCTTCATACATGGTTCCTCCACAACACATTTACAAGGTAGGTTTTATTGTTGTGTATTACCTTATCTCTCCATTCTATAATATTTACCACTTGATCCTCATAAGAGAGATCATATTATAGTTGTACCACCACTGGGCTCAGTACATTTGAGGAATTCGGTATGTACTTGGGAAATATAAATAAAACACATCATGAATTTGAGCCATATTTTGTAGAAGTGAAATTAGATAGTCCATTTCTTCTATGAAATCAAGGATCTCAAATGGGCCAATGTACCTTCATTTAAGCTTCCCTTTCTTTCCAAACTATATGACACTCTTCCATATTTATATTTAATGGGAGACTTTATCTCCAACATCTAACTCCAACTCCCTTCGATAGTTGTTAGAATAGTTATTTTAATGAATTTAAGAATATTTGATATGTTTTTGGATGGAATGAACCTTCTCTATCATCTCTTGCACTAGATCAGATCCATGTATCTTCTGTTCACCAACTTCATCCCAACAGGTTGGAGTTCTAAATCACATTCCATACAAAGATTAATATGGATCCATCTTAATACTTGAGTGGATGTTTTTATTGTGTAAGAACTCAACCAATGGTATATGAAAATACAATCCAACTTTCAATTACACTGATTATGATCTTATCATTTCCTCCATTGTATGAATAATCCTTTCAGATTGGCCATCAGTTTGATGGTGATAGGACATGCTAAAATTTAATTCAGTACTCAAAGGATATTGAAGACTTCTCCAAAATTTAGATGTCAACCTTGGATCATGATCAAATATGGTCTAAAGTGGAACCCCGTGAATCCTCACAACTTCCTTCACATATATCATAGAAATTTATTCGACATATAGATATTACTGAGTAGTGACAAAAGTGGGCAGTCTTGGTGAGTCGGCCCACTACAACTTGTATCGCATTGTTTCTTTTGGATGTCTTCAAGAGTCCAGTGATGAAGTACATTGCAACATTCTCCCATTTCCACATGGGTATATAAAATGGTTTCATCATACCTATAGACTTTTTTCATTTTGCTTTAACTTTCTCACATATAAAGTACCTTGAGATATACTCTACAATCTCCTCCTTCATGTTGTCCCACGAAAAGTGTTCTTTAAGATGGTAGTACAAATTGGTACTCTCAGTATTGATAGATAAATCTGATCTATGTGAATTATAAAATAGATCCTTATTTAACTGAGGTGATTAAGTCACACACATCCTTGTTCCAAACCAAATCACACCATCTTCATTTATGTGGAACTCTTGTAGCTTCCCTTCCTTTATTGTTTTCACTTTTTTTGAAGCTTGAGATCATCCCACTATGCCTTCTTGATCTTATCTTGGATATCTGTTTTGGAAATAATTTGGTAAAGGTAGGATCTACTCCCTACCATTATTATTTCTAAATCTATCCTTTGAATATCTATGAATATATAGTCTTTCTTAATCCACATCATAGATAGAGTAGCAGGTTATTTCTTCTAAGAGAATCGGCTACCTTTTTTTCCTTCCCAATATTATAGTGAATAGAGAAATCATAGTCCTTGATCAAATATAACCATACCCTTTGACTCATGTTAAGATATTTTTTTAATATATACTTTAGGCTCTTATGATCAGTATACATGTTACAATTCTAACAATAGAGGTAGTACCGCCCGATTTTCAAGGCAAAAATCACAGATTCTAGCTCAGATCATGCGTTGCGTAGTTCTTCTCATGGATCTTCAACTGTCGTGATGTGTAGAAAATCCCTATATAATTATTCCTGAGTACAAAAACTAAGATTTTATTTGAAGCAACACTTTATATCACAAAACATTCTCCACTTTTTGTTAATGTGATTACAAGTACAGTGACTAGACTCTTCTTTTTCTCCTTTACGCATTCCTCACATTCTTCCATCTAGACAAACTTTACCCATTTCCTTATTATCTTTGTTAGAGGGATAGACAATCACGATATATTTCTAAAAAAAATTTAGTACCCTTATAATCCAAGAAAATTATGGATTTCCATGATAATAGTGGATCGGGGCAATTATTTAATTTCCTTTGTTTTTGAATGTTTAACAAAAATTCCCTCACTTGTGATCATTTTTCCCAATATTGTGACTTGATATATCTAAAATTCTCACTTGATGAACTTGGAATACAATTTATCCTTCCTTAATGTCACTATTAAAATCCTTATATATTCCTCATATTTCTCTTTTCTCTTTTACTAGATGATAATACCATCGATAAACACTACTAAAATTTTTTGTAGGTATTGTATAAATAACCTATTCATAAAATCCATGAAGATCGTAGGGTAATTAGTAAGTCCTAAAGGAATTACTAGAAACTCATAGTTCCAATACTATGTGCGGAAAGTAGTTTCATGAATATCTTCCTCATTCATATTCAGTTGATGATATATATAACAAATTTCCACCTTTAAGAAGTATTGTGGTCTTTGTTTTTGATCGAACAAGTCATTAATCCTTTGAAGATGATACTTTTTATTTATTGGGATCTTGTTGAGTTCCTAATAATAGATACACCACCACATTGATCTATTTTTGTTCTCAATAAAGAGCACTAGTTCACCCCAAGGTGATGCATTAGGGAATATAAACCCTTTGCCCAATGATCATGTGAATTCTTCTTTAACTCTTCCAATTCGATTGGGGATATCCTATATGGACATCTTGAGAAAGGAGTAGCTTTGCATATGAGTTCTATTGAGAATTCTACCTAATTATCTAGAAGAAGTTCGGATAAATCTTCATGAAATACATCATTGTATTCCATCGCAAAATTCATTTCCTCCAGGTTGATACCTTCCTTTGACTCAACCATTTGAGTGAGGTATTCTTATTTATAGGGAATTAACACCCACACTGTTGAAGGATTTTCCAAAGGAGATTCCTAATATTCCTTGAATTTTTAGAGGATCATGGGATAGTTAAATTTTTTAAAAGATATTTCATTTTTCTGATAGTTTATGTGCACTCTATATAACAAGAGCCAGTCCAACCACATTATAACGTCGAATTCCACCGAGGGAAGTATCATGGGATTCGATGGAAGAATATTCCCACGTACACAAAATGGATAATATTCCATTATTTTGGTTTCAATGATCAACCACTAAGTGTTTTTATAAATATCTATACTTCAAGTTTTCAGGGATTTTATTTAATAGTTCTTGAAAACTTTCAAGATATAAAAGAATATGTAGAACCAGAATCAAATAATAATTTTGGAAATTCATGAGTGAATAGAAAGTGTACCTTATATGAATTCATTTTCATGCTCCAATTTAGCATCAGTGATGGAATAAATGTTTCCTTGATCTTTTTATTTGGTGGTTGGTGACATTGATTACCCCAAAGGAATCAATTTTTAGTGCACTAGATTACATTATGCCCTTAATCCCTACTGTTGAAGCATTTCACCATGGGTGGTGCTCTCTTTTCCTCCATCATATTGGTCAGATTATTTATGTCTCTTCGAAATTAATGAGATTGGTGGAATTATATCCCACACTTATATTATTTCCTCATCCCTTTGAGGAAATTCCCATTATGCTTCTTGCCACATGTTGACATGTGAGTGGTTGAGATTTCTTTCCACCTTTTTCATTAGATCCTCCAGCTTGAAACTCCATCTTTTTTTATTATCTCCATATCCATGGGACAATTCGACAAACCACATCTATACTTTGAGATCACATAAAACAAATTATTCATAAATCCCAAAGTCTCAAATAGCTATATTATAACAACCCTGCTCTTTATTACACACTTAAACAAGATTTATTACATAAAACCTTCACTTGATAAAACATAGAAGATCGAGAGGTATACTGTATTTGGTACTTATGAACATTAAATAACAACTTAAAACATAATATGAAACATCTTATTGAAAAATTCCTTTACATGACCACTACATTCTCTCGTACTTAGCATTTCATGGGATAACCTGAGGACATTCATAAGAAAAGGGTGAGCTATAAAGCCTGGTAAGGGAGTAAACAAGGTATAACATGAATATTACAATAAATTTTAGGAAATAGGCATATAAATTGAGTGCAAGAGAATCATTAACATAAATTCATGATATATCATGATTATCATAACAAGGAAATATGGCAACAACACTTAACATGGAATTTTCATGAGCCAAGGCTCATTGCACATAAAGCATGAGTAAACCCTCATTGCACATGAAGCATGAGTAAAACCTCATTTAAATTAAATTATCATGAGTAAACAGTCATTTCACATGATTTACCATGATACTATACTTTATCTAATGCATTGGAGCACTATCAGGGCGCACCCTTCTTAAACATTTCATTTCATGCATAAGTGTGTCACATGAATCATACAACATTGAATCTTTCAAAATAATCATTTATTCCACTATAAAGGAATGTGAAATATATACATGAAGCTATTTAAGAAATAAGTAAATGTTCATAAAGGTGAATACCCTTGATAGGTAAATTGTCATGGTATTCACTACACAATGACTTTGGCTTGGAAAATCGCGGTGCAATTTTGGCAGTGTAATGGCTTGACATAAGAACTCATAAAAATGGTTGATGGGATAGAAATGGGTGCCTCGTCATATTTAAATGAAATGGAAGGTAATGGGGCCATATTGATATATGTACCAATAAATTTAATGGAATTTATATGCATAATAGAAAATAATTTCTTGAATGTAAAATGAGGAGAGAGAAATCCCTCGCGGAATTTCAGCATGGTAAGGGGTGTACATGGGAGGCATTTATGAGAGATAAAGGGGTATACCATCATCCAAACATAAATATAAAAGTATAGGGGAGGTGATAAATAATACCACAACATTTTTAATTGAAAATAAAATGGCATAACAACTTAAAGAAAAATGCAAAAAATGAGAAAGGAAGAAATCCCTTACTTGGATGTATGATCCCAAAGGCTTGGGAGAGGATTAAGAGAGGCTTCTTGGGAGCTTGGGGAAACTTGGGAGGATTATATAGAGAGGAGGGAAGATTTTGGATAAACTTAATTGGATTAGAGTGAAGAGGAAGTGGGATCTTGGGTGACTTTATATAGGAAAGGATAAGGAATTATTTATTATTTAGGTTTGGGAAACCACACATTAAACTAATAAAAACCACAAACCATCCCATTGTTTCTGCCCATGGTTTTTTCCAAATGGGACTGGAAACTAATATTTTATAATTCCAATGGCCGAACTTCTTAAAATAATTGGGTTGATTATGTGGAGATGATTCACACTCTCAAGGAAATCAATATAAAAAGATAAAATGTTTTATAAGTCTTGGAGGGTCTACTAAAGCTTTGTAAAATAAATCAAATAAACCTAAAATCAAATTATTTTAATAGTAAAACATATAATTGAATAAAATAATGTTTAAATTATTTTATTACATCACTATTGGGTTATTATGATGTCATAAAACACATTTATATTTAAAGAGTATTTAAATTTTACCCAAAACTTGGATTGTCTCGGAAATTTATGAAAAAATCACCGTTAGATAATTTCGACATCATAACTCCAAAATTAATATTTATTTTATCCAAATAATTTTCTAAATATGTGAATTTGTACTTTTAAAATAAAAACCTACATTTATCGAAAATTCATGGGTTTTGACAAAAATAACTTTCAAACCTTAAGAAAAATTACAATTGTATTCATAAAAATTATATGATCATTTTAATAAAAATTAATTTAATAATAATAATATTTTATTAAAATATTATTTAATTAAAAAATACATTAATTTATCAAAATAGATTTCTTAGTTGACTATTGACTAAAAATACTCTTTGTGCTTTAAAAACTAACTATTTACAAAGTAATAATAATAAAATGGATTTATATTCTTTATACAAAATAATGTACATAGTCATAGTGATAGAGTCTTGTTACATAACCCCTTAAAACACCCTCATAAGACCATAGGTTAAGGTGTGGGATGGTGATAGACTCGTGGGGTGGCTCGGATAACATCGCTCGGGTGGTAATCTCTATCAACATCCACTTCTCCCGTAGGCGGTGCCGCTTGAGATTAATGTTTTCAAACTCATCTTGGGATTGGTCAAGAGCGAAGCCCAATGACAACATCTCCTTTCCGAGCTCCAAAAAATGGGCTTTGTATGGGGAAAGTCTATTAGATGAGGCCATCACTTCCTTTGTCTGAGTAAATTGGATTTTTTAAAGCCCTATATTTATACTAATCATTTGATCACTATTCAACGACTATATTAGCAACAATCACAACTCTTAACAGTATTTTAAAATCCAAAAACATAAAACCAAGGAAGTTTATATGTTTTAGTTGATCATTCTACATAATAAGACATTTAATTGGATCAAGAGGGATGTTCATTAACTAAATTTTGGGTCGTTACAATCTTCCCCCCTTAAAAAATTGTGTCCTTGCAATTTGATTACATAAAAAAAAGAACTCTAAAATTTAAAATCAATTTCAGGGTTGCATACCGATCACCATTAAGCATTCCACAACCTTCATTATCACGTTGATCATAGAGAGTGAGGGTCTACTCTATGCAATAATACTTCAATGAACATTCAAAGTATTCCACTTCCTTTGTCCAGACGCAGTCCATGCAACTTGGATCGTACCAATGGAAAATACGATGCACTTTTTGAAAAAAAAACTATGTATAGTTTCCAAACATCACCATGTACGAGGTTTTTGTAAAATATTTTGACAGAGTCAGATTTGAAAATTTAGAAATGCGGTTCTTCTAATATATTGTCTAAGTTTCCAAAAAGACTGTAAGACAAGACTATATATATATAGGCTTCTTGGAGTTCTCCCTCATCGGCAGCTATTCTAAAATCTAATAGTGCATCATACTCTATATATAGGGTGAAATATTTGAAAATACCCTGATGTTACCTCATTCATCTTGAATGGTGGTAGAGTTGGGAACTTAATATTTGATCATAGGTGATCCATGACCCTTGATGATTTTGTGTTATGGAGGAGGTGTTTGATATGTCGTAGAGCATATTGTAAGAAAGTTGGACATTGGAAAAGGTTTTTATGCTATGTGAGCTTGACTTCGTAATAATTATAGCTAGTAAGTCCTTAGGAATGGACAAGAGTGTAGTATGAGGTTCTTCCCCTACCATCTTGAAACTATCCTTTATCCAACTAATGAAACATATCATATTTTTAGTTAGCCTCTAGAAATGATTAAATTGTGATAATAATATGCTTTAAGTCTAAAGATTTATTATTCCTTAATTAAAGTAAAGTTAGGGGTAACACATAATGGGTAATCCAAGGACAAAAACAGATGACTTACAAAAAATTTTATTTCTTAAATTACGAATCTATAGGATTCAATATTTGTTATCCATGATCTACTTTCAAACATTTATTCCTAGGAGAATTTTTTTCCCTTTATAATGGTTTATACTAATATTATGAATTTTCCAAATCATATATCCCTAGAGTGTCATAACCAAGAGTGTACCAAGTCCCTTTGTCGTGTATCAGGATACCCCGGGTCAAGCTCGAAACTCCTTGTCGGAGTTTTCAATCCTAGGTACATCTGTTCCAGAGCCACCTCTACCTGCTCATATCCATACAGGGATGTATTTTCTTGATAATTCACTTACTCAATCCTCAAAAAACATAGGAATGTTTTTGTTATACTTAGTCTTATCACTAAGGCTTCCACTAAGGTTTTTTAATCCTAATACCAAAAATAACTAAACCTATCATCTGATACCAACTATGATAACCCTGATATTTATTACACACTTAACATAATTTATTACATAAAATATTCACTTGATAAAACATATAAGATGGATAGGTCTAGTGTCTTTGGGTCTTAGGAACATTACATAACAACTTAAAACATAAAATGCAACATCTTATTGAAAACCTCCTTTACAGGACCACTATATTTCCTCGTACTTAGCATTACATGAGATAACCTGAGGACAAGCATAAGAAAAGGGTGAGATATAAAGCCCAGTAAGGTAGTAAACAAGTTATAACATAAATATTACAATACATGTTAGGAAATAGTCATATAAATGGAGCTCAAGATAAACATTAACATAAAGGCATGAATTATTATCATAAAATGGAAATGTGGCAACAACACTTAACATGGAATTAGCATGAGCCAAGGATCATTGCACATGGAACATGAGTAAACCCACATTAAACATGAAACATGAGTAAACCCTCATTTAAATCTAATTATAATTATTAAATACTCATTTCACATGATGTATCATGATACTATACTTTTCCCAATGCATTGGAGCGCTATCAGGGCGCACCCTTCCTAAACATTTCATTTCATGTATAAGTGTGCCACATTGATCATACAACGTTGAATCATTCAACGTCATCATTTATTCCATGATAGAGGAATGTGTAATAAATACATGAAACTATTTAAACAATAAGTAAATTTTCATAAAGTTGAATACACTTGATAGAGAAATGGGCATGGTATTCACACTTTGGCTTGGTAAATCGCAATGCAATTTTGGCAACGTAACGGCTTGACATAAGAACACAAAAAAATGGTTGATGAGAGAGAAAGGGGGTGTATCATCATATTCAAATAAAATTGACAGTAATGAAATCATATATATACATTTCCCAACAAATGTAATGGAATTTAGATGGATAATACAAAATAATTTCTTGGATGTAAAGTGGGGAGAGGGAAATCCCTCATGAAATTTCGGCATGGTAACGGGTGTACTTGGGAGGCATTGATGAGTGATAAATGGGTATACCATCGTCTAAACATAAATAGAGAATTATGGGGGATGTTCAAATTCATACCCCAACATTTGTAATTGAAAATAAAGTGGCATACCAACTTAACGAAAAATGGAAAAAATGAGAAAGGAAGAAATTCCTTACTTGGAAGTGGGATCTGAAAGGCTTGGGAGAGGCTTGAGAGAGGCTTATTTGGAGCAAGGGGTGCCTTTAGAGGATTCTATAGAAAGGAGGTTAGAGTTTTGGTGAACTCCAAAAGATTTTAGTGGAGATTAAGTGGGAGCTTGTGTGAGTTTATATAGGAAGGGGGCGGGAATTCTTTATTATTTAGGTTTGGGACACCACACATTAAACTAATCAAAACCACACACCAGCCCACGGTTTTTGCCCATGATTTTTTTCAAAGGGGGGTGAAAAAAATATTTTATAATTCCAAATGCCTATATTCTTAAAATAATAGGTTTTCTTATGTGGAGGTGAGTCACACTCTCAAGAAATTAAATTTAAAAATATAAAATGTTTTATAAGTCTTGGAGGGTCCACTAAAGCTTTTTAAAATAAACCAAAAAAACATAAAATCACATTATTTTAATGGTAAAACAAATAATGGCAGAACATAATATTTATAGTATTTTATTACATCACTATTGGGTCATTATTATGTCATAAAACAAATTATATATTTAAACAGTATTTAATTTTTACCCAAAAATTCGACTGTCTTGAAAAATTACGAAAAATTTACTGTTGGATAATTTCGAAATCCTGATTCCAAAAATAGTATTTATTTTATCCAAATAATTTTTTAAATATGTGAATTTTTACTTTTAAAATAAAAACTGATATTTATCGAAAATTCATGTGTTTTTGACAGAAATAGATTTCAAACCATAATAAAAATTACAATTGTATTCATAAAAATTCTACGATAATTTTAATAAAAATTAATTTAATAATAATAATATTTTATTAAAAGAATTATTTATTTCAATAATCAATTAATTTATCAAAATATATTTTTTATTTGAATATTAACTAAAAATACTATTTGTGCTTTAAAAACTATTTACAATGTAACAATAATAAAATGAATGTATATTATTTATAAAAAATAATGTACATAGTCATAGTGATAGGGTCTTGTTACATAACCCCTTAAAACACCTACATAAGACCTTAGGGTAAGGTGTGTGATGGTGACAGACTCTTGGGGGGGTTCGGATAACATCACTCAACTGGTAATCTCTATCAACTTCCACTTCTCCCGTAGGTGGTTCCACTTGAGCTTAACTTATTCAAACTCATCTTGGGCTTGGTAAAGAGAAAATACCAATGAATCCACCTACTTTCCGAGCTCCAAAAAATGGGCTTCATATGTGTAATGTCTATTGGATGATTTCATCGCTTCCTTTGTATAAGTAAATTAGATTTTTTAAAGCCTTATATTTATACTAATCATGTGATCACTATCCAATGGCTATATTAGCAACGGTCAAAATTATTAACAGTATTTTAAAATCCGAAAACATAAAACCAAGGGAGTGCATATGTTTTATTTGATAATTATACATAATAAAGCATTTAATTGGATCAAGAGGGATTTTCATTAAAAAAATTATGTCGTTATGTAGATCCTTTTAAAGGTGTGGTTTTAAACCACTAAAAAATATATAAACTTTTCTATCATTATTGATAAAAAATCTGATATATACCTTTAAAGCCTTATGAAATTTGCTTTGTAGGACATGATAGATTCACCTTCCTTTCTATTTATCTTTAGGAATTCTATCTCCATATTTAAATGATGAGTTCTAGGGAAATACATGTTAAGAAATATTTTCTTAAATTCTTCCCACTCCGTCTCTTAAATTTCATCCTTCTTATTGGGGTTCTTAAACAATTACCACCATTGATCGGCCTCTCCATCTAAATGATAAATTTATAGAGTCGCCTTCTCCTTCTCAGAGTAGTGGAGAATGAAAAATATCTTATCCATTGAGTTGACCCACTCTTCCATGATGATTTCATGGAAGGATCCATTAAACTTCAGTAGTCATTGTCAGATAAAAGACTCTATAACCATTTTCTCCATCTTAGGTGAATAATGATGTTCCACATTATTCAAGTTATTATTCATAACCTGAGATAGCTGGTTAAGAATCACCATGAAATTTTTAACTCCACCTCCCAAGGAATTGGCGATATCATTCGGGAAATCGTTTCATTGTCCCTCACATTATTTGGTGGACATATTTCTCCTAGATCCCACCATTTCTAAAATATAAAATATTTTAACAAAAAATAAGTCAAAAAATTCATGAATAAATAATTTATTCTTTTGTGAAATTAACTCGAAATTCATAACTTGTGGGATCCTTCTGTTTATAATTTTTCTAAAACAAAGCTTATTGGGTTTTTATATATACCTAGTCTCATAATAATGGTTTCCACTAATGTTATATAATCCTATATCCCAAATTAACTAAATTTTACTCTCATGCCAACTAAGCTATCATAATTTTCTTACAAAACTATTAAATGATTTTAAAGATAAATAACATAATAATGTTAAAAAATTGGGATCCAAGTGTTTAGTATCTTGGGTAGATTAGGACCATACATTAAAGATGAATAATAAAATATAAAAAATAATTATTTTCTTCTTATCTAGATTCTTAGTGGCCCTCGTGTTCTTCTTAGTACATGTAATCACCTGAGGATATACATCAAACAAAGGGGTGAGATAAAAGCACAACAAGAGGATATATAAGAACATGAATCAACATAACATGGGTGAGAATAATAATCATCATTATATCATAATATTAGTATCATCATCATAATCATGATATTATTCATTATATAAAGGAATGTAATGTGTAAATTCATAAAACTAAAACATCATGTATTAGTGTTCAAATACCACACATAGTTGTGAACAAAGCTAGAATCATGTTCATGCATATAATATGTGAATAATTATAATATCATCATTGTGAAAAAATATAGCATCATATTCACACATATTTCAAATTATCTCATTAGATACATCACATTACCCAATGCATTGGAGTGTTATATAATTCTAGGTGCACCCATCACATCATAACATTTAGGTAATCATACATGCCACATAGAAAATATATCAATATTAGATATTAACCCATGGAAAGGAAAAGGTTTAATTAGATAAATAATACATACATGAATAAACAATTTTATACCCAAATGAAAAAGGGAAAATATATTTGGTATAAGAATCATTACACTTTAGTGACGAATAAACAATCATAATAGGTGTAAAAGATGTGTTTTTTAAGAAGAGTTCTTTTGGAAAATATTTTTATTAATCATAAAATCAGATTAAAAAGATTTATATTGTAGAAAATAAAATGGATGGATAATTAAATAATAATTTAATTAAATTAAAAGAATATCCATATGAAAATTTAGCATTAAAGTGGAAAACCCCTAATAAAGGAGTTGGGTTCGAGAATTATACTTACCTTATGTATGAATGATTTCTTCACTTTAATATCCTAGATAATAAAATTAAATTTAGAAGTTATTAAATCCAAAAGCAATATTACATATATTTGATTCATTATAATTTTATTAATTTAATTTATGGCCTTTTTGATGATTTATAGAGTTAAATTTAATCATTTGGGACTATTCGTATTCTTTCATTTCATGATCAGTTCACTTGTTTACGAGTATGGAAGTTTATGTAAAATGAGAATAATTATCCAGAATAGGAATTATATGTAAGTAATATACTTTTATAATATTAATTTGTTATATATATCATTTGGTCATATGGTATGGTGATTATTCATTTCATAAATTTTTAATGATAATCGTTTAGATTATTTTGGCGGCTTTTCCATCATCACAAATTAGTTTTGTTTTATTATTTAATATTATCTATATAAGTTGGTTCTATAACATAATAAACGTTATAACATAATTTTTAAAGTCTTTTTTAACAATTTTAATGATTTTATAACCATCCTTGAAGGTGGTAATGGAAAATGAAAACACATCATCCATGATGGCAGTAAATCGACACATCACGGATGATGTTTTCATTTTTAGAATAAAATAGAGAGGATAAGAGGTTTTATGATGGATAATCCATTAACATGATACCATTATAGTATATAAATGACATTTTAGTCATAATTCCACTTGGATAATGGTAGGATTGGAGATAATAAGAAAATAAAAGAAATTAAAATAGATCGAAAGAGGGTATTACCTCTTGAATTTATTCACTTTGAGAACCTCTATAAGGCACCTAGGTTGGTTCTTTTGTTTAGAAATAACCTCTTTGTCGTATGGTAGAGGCTAGGAATGATTATTTGATATAATTTTGACAATATTTAAGTCTTGGAAGGTGTGTGGAGAAGAGGTGGTGAGGGGTGGAATTTATAGTAGAGGAGATCGATGTTTTTTGATTATTTTATTCATTAGTTTATTATTTTAGATCAATACTATAAATAGTTTAAACCTTATCACTAAATATATTAAATAATTTTGGATATTTTTAGATTATGGTTTTACATCATCCATACATTAGTAATGAGTCTATAATTCTTATATTCAGCTTATAGTCAAAATTATTGTATTTAACTATTCAAAAAAATCAACTATTTTAGGAAAATATCAAAAAATCACATTAACCATGTTTCGATGTGTAGAATTTAAAAATGGGCTCCATTTTGTGAAAATAATTTTTGAAATATGAGAAATAAAATATCTAAATAAAATCATCATTTATTCAGAAATTACTGATTTTAATATTATAATCGAATTTACAACACTTTGAAAAATTTATTAAGGTCACATAAAATTATCTTGTAATCATAGGATGAAAAAATACTAATTTATGAATCTATTTTATTAAAATTAATTTTCATTTAAATCATTATATTAATTATAAAATTATATATAAACATTTATGTTTTACAAAAATACAAACGCTTAATTTTTCATTTATAAAACATTTATTTACTTATACTATGTTAAATTATATAATATTATCATTTATAATATTCCAAAATTTTATTTATACTTTTATATGTGATGGTATTGTTCTATTGGGTGGATTACTATTCGTAATTTTCATATTACTATTCCAAGGGTCATGTTACTATTCCATCAGTATAGGTTCATTGATTTCTATGAATATCACTTATTTCATTTTTCATGATGTTTTTATTGGGATATATATGCTATGTATGTGTTCTATACCATATAACATAATTATAAGAATATAAGTTCCTCTGATAAAAGTTTGGGTTGTTGTAGTCATCGTGTTACAAAATTCATATGAATGTACTTCCAAGTCAATATTTTAGCATATTTTGAAGTACATAATATGATTATTTGTAATGATGGTTCAAGTATTTATGAAATATAATATTTCTAAAAAAATTATGAAAAACCTCTTTGGATATAAGTTATTATTTTACTATAGATTGTATGGTATATGTGCCATATCAATTAGCATATATTTTTTTATATTTGTAAAGAAAATTTAAATCACCATCTATAGAAGAAAATATTATTTTTACATGAAATATATGACCCATGTTGGTAAGTTATGACACTCGTGTTATCATCACATTTTTATAAATAGAATTGTGCATAATTTTAATCCTGAATTATTCTAAACTGTTGATTCCCAATGATATAGTAGTATTACTAATGGATCTAGTAGTTTGGGTTAAATTACCTTCAGCTATGGAAAAAAGGAAACTTATGAACAATATAAAATAAAAATATAATACCATAGAATATGTTTCATTCTAAATGATCTAGTTTTATACACAATTATCCTCATAAATCCTAATTAAGGAGCCACCATCAAATAAAACTCAAGGAAATCATGTGAAAGGAGGTTGTGTGGGATTTTGATCAATATGTAAGGACTAATAAATCACAAAATTAACACCTTAATAGTATCCCCTACTTGGAAAGAATATTCATTCTATTATATGCCTCCAAATGATTTTCACCCTTAATATCACTTGATTTTGGATGGCATGAAAGTATCAACTATACATTAGAGTATGTGGTGTATCCTTAAATATTTTGGTTATATCCCTTATATTATGAAATTATAGGATCTTTATTATATGGGTATCAATTATAATATAAATAAAAAGACCATATATATTATTGGGTTGGAAATATTATTTTGGGTGATTAATATATAGGACCCATTTACTCTTTATATAATATAGCTCAGGGATATTGGGGATGAAGATTCCATGAATAAAATGGTCATTGGAAATTAATTGGATAAATATTTTGGCTATGTAGACATATAATGGGAGACTTTAAATTATTATATTCTCTACTTTATTTAAAAATAGTATGTATATGATTTTTCATTGAGTATAAAATTATGGTCAATGTGTATTTAACCACATCACACTAATATAGAATGTTTGGAAATATAATTTTATATAAGGAAGAATTGGGGGAACTAATAATAGGATAACACAACACTAAAACATATTTAATAACTAGAAGTAATGTTGGTTTATCAAGTAGTATTATTTTCTATTCAGTCCTAGATGGAAACTGATATTAAAGAAGAAACCCACTCGTATAAACTCCAGTGACATGTGCGTGATATATTATTAGTTATGCCAATCATATATTCAAGAAATATTTTTGATTGGGTGACCTAGACACAACTCCTTTATGTATTTTTATTATCATTACATGTATAAAATTAAATATATACACATTTTTATTCTTACCATAATAGTTTTGATAATTCTTCACCCTCTATTTACAAGATAATGTCATTAGGTTACGTGTTGTATCAATAGGTTTTAGAAGTTTCCAGCTGTAATGAGTGTTAAGTCAAAAGTCTTATTTTGACTTCTATATCATGTTTTGGAAATCACAAATGTATTCTATCATATGTTTATAAATTACAATTGTCTTTTATCATGTTTATCGTATCGTACAATGTTGATCGTACCGATCAAATCGTATCGTACTGACTCTGTCAATCGTATCGTACTGACTCTGTCAATCGTATCGTATTGACTCTGTCAATCGTATCGTATTGACTTTGTCAATCGTATCGTACTGACTCTGCTATTCAGATGATCATTATTTGTTTTGGTACTTTGTCAAAAACTCTCTCTGCATTTGAATCGTACTCATGTTTCTCATTTCTATATATCTCTTGTCCTAACAAAACGATGTCGTTGAGTTAGTTACAAACTAATCAAAAGGATGTCGTGCTTTCTGTTTCAATATGACCATTGGAGGAAATATGACCGTTGGAACCCGAGGCCTATAAATAGGAGGTCATTTGAAGATGAGAGAACAACGATGAACGAAGAGAACGAATGAGGAGACTCTGTGAACTACAAAGATTCTAGAGAGAGACACTGTGACTTCTCTCATCTGCCTTGTGCGTCTGATCATCGTATCGAGGGCTTTCAAGTAATTTAAAGACAGAGGTGCCGATTACCTACAAAATCGAGGGCTGCCGGGGATAGGCAGACAGACGTGCCGATCATCGTATCAAGGGATGCCGGGGATAGGCAGACAGACGTGCCGATCATCGTATCGAGGGCTCACCAAGGTATTGGTGAGGCAGACCTTTTATCCTAGGTAAAAGGATAACCCTTCTCTTTGGGTCAAAAGAATTGGAATACTATTACATTTCCGCTGTTACTTGTATTAGAAAGGGATTTGTATTGTTTCCTTTCTTCTTTACATATTCAATTGTAATTGTTTCAATTACAATCATTCTATTACTTTTTGTATTGATTTATTCTATACGCTTTAATGTAGAATCATTCATCTTTTTATTACTCTGATTATTGTGTTCATCTTGAATACAATTGTTTTACTTTACATTAGTATTACAATACATCATACCTTGTATTTTCAATACAATTGTGGGTGTTTATATTTGTATTAGTTTAAGATCATTTAAACTAATATCTTTGTTGCTAAAACTCAAAGGTTTTTAAACCTACAATTCACCCCCCCTCTTGTATTGTTCCATCTAATAGACATATATATCTACTTATTCGATCCAACAATTGGTATCAGAAGAGGTTTTCCACTGATTTGTATTACTAGCTTTACTTCTTATTACTATCTTGAATACTTACTACACTAACGTGTGGAGTGGAAAAGTTGTTTTTGTTATATTAGATGGCAGGAATGAATATCGGATCAATAGATAATCAGAATCCTTCTAGACCACCAATCTTTGATGGGAATGATTATGAGTATTGGAGAGATCGTATGAAGACTTTCGTCATCAATACTGGTGTAGACAATTTTATTATGCTTACTGGGGGTTACAAAATTCCTGACAAAGAAGTTAGCACTTTCACCAACCAAGAGAAGCAAGAATATCAACTGAATTACAAGGTATGCAATACATTATTATGCTCTATGACCAGGAATATATATAGTCATATATCTTAATGTGAAGCAGCCAACTGTATTTGGAAGAAATTAGAAGTCACTCATTTTGGTACATCCAAAGTTATAGAAAACAAGGAGAGGAATGCTTCGAGCAGAGTATCATGGATTTGTTTTTCCTTATGGAGAACCTGTATGTAAAGTGCAACAAAGTTTTATGACAATTGTCAACAGCTTACAATCTATGGGATAAAAAGGACATGATGATGAAGATCTTGTTGATAATATTATAGATATTATGTCAAATGAATGGGAGTCGAAAAGGATAGCTATTGATGAAAATATAAAAGTTTCCCAGATTACTCTTGATGAACTCTTTGGAACTCTTCTACATCATGAGACAAGAATGAAGAGAGATGCTGATTTTAATAAGAAGAAGAATGGGAATGGATGTGTAGATTTTGCATCTAAAGCTAAAACACCTGAAAGGCTTACAAGGTCTAAATCCAAGAAAGTTGTTATATCTGATTCAAGTGATTGTAATCTTTCGGATAATGAGTTAGCCAATCTTGCTCGAATGATGAACAAGATTGTGGGAAAGAAATATTTTCAATATAGATTCAAAAAGAAAGACAGGAAAGATAGGAAAGATTCAGAGGTAACTTGTTATGAATGCAAGAAAGCAGGACATATAAGGCCTGATTGTCCTTTACTAAAGAGGAAAGATAGAAAAGAGAAACACTCTGAAAGAAACATGAAAAGGTTTTATAAGACAATGAAAGGATGGAAAGCAAATGATACGTGGAGTGCAAGTGGTAGTCATTCCTCAAATGATTCTTCAGAATATGAGACATCAGGACAAAGAAATGTTGGACTTCTAGCCAGACTACCAATTGAAGATCATTGTCTCATGGCTAAGGTACATAATGATGAAGCTGTTACAAATGTCTCTTTAAATTCAAATTATGTTGATAATAGATTTTATGAATCTTCAAATGATGAACCCTCATCATCAGAAGATGATACTTTACCTTCTTTTGAAGAAGTCTCTAGATTTTCTAAGTTACTTGAAAATGAAAATTCTAAACTCAAAAAGAGATTTGAAAAAGAAAATTCTAGAATTTCTATTTTGACTAAAGAAGTATCAGATCTTTCTAAAGATCTTGATGAGAAAACTTATGATTTTGAAAGTGTTTTAAAAACCCTTCAGAAAGTCAAATCTGATAAGGATAAACTTTCTAAGGATCTTGAAACTGTGATTTCAAAGAAAAATATTTTAGAGTCTAACTCTAGTTCAAATTCAAATGTTGTAGAAAACAAGAATTTGGTTTTAAAACTAAAGTCAGAGATTTTATCCTTGAAAAAGTGTTTGTCAAACTTTACTTATGGAAAAGAAAACTTTGATAGGATGTATTCTCAAATTTGACCTTTGAGAAATCGTTCTGGTCTTGAATATACTTATTCCAAACCAGTTTTTAGTAATAACTATTTTGTTCCTCAAAAAACCATTTTCTGTTCCAAGTGTCAATGTAGTGGACATTGGAGAAGAGATTTTTCTCTTAACAAAACTCAATATTTAGGATTTCATAAAGCTCATTTTTCAAATCAAATGTGGATTCCTAAAATACTTTTATCTAACCCTTCTGGATCCAAACAAGTTTGGATTCCGAAAATCTAATTGTTTCTTTTTTAGGAAAAGGAGAAGTGTATCAATAAGAACATTTGGTACATGGATAGTGGTTGTTCTTGACATATGACTGGAAACAAAGATTTCTTTAAAAAGGTTATCAAAACAAAAGGTGGAAAAGTTACCTTCGGAGATAATTCTCAAGGAATGATTGTTGGTATATGTAATATTGTTTCAAATGTTTTTTTGAAAGGAGATATTATTTTACAATTCATCGGAACGTAAGAACAACTTGCTGACATTTTTACAAAACCTTTACCTTCCGATAGATTTGAATTTATAAAACAGAAGCTAGGAATGATTACATTAAAATAGTCATTCATATCTACTTCCTGTTTTAAATCTCTCCTAATAGTAAGAAACTCCTCGTAGAAAGGGGGATAACATTTCATTCTGTCTTTATGTTTATTTTATCTTATGTTCTTTAACTATTTACTCTGGATTGTTTATTTTTTCCCTGTTTATCGTATTGACAATTTTAGTTTTCTGTTTATCGTATTGACAATTTCAGTTTTCTGTTTATCGTACTGACAATTTTAGTTTTCTGTTTATCGTATTGACAATTTTAGTTTTTCTGTTTATCGTATTGACAGTTTTATCGTTTCATTCATTTTTTTTTCTGTTTATCGTATTGACAGTTTTATAGTATCATTTACTATCGACCGATGATGGTATTCAAATTCTTTTCCATCATATCGACCGATGATGGTATTGAATTTCTTTTCCATTGTATCAATCAATATTATTGTATCGACCGATGATAGTATTGAAATTCATTTCCATCGTATCAATCAATATTATTGTATCGACCGATGATAGTATTGAAATTCTTTTCCATCGTATCAATCAATATTATTGTATCAACCGATGATAGTATTGAAATTCTTTTCCATCGTATCATTCAATAGTTTTGAATCGACCAATGATAGTATTGAAATTCTTTTCCATCGTATCATTCAATAGTTTTGAATCGACCGATGATGGTATTGAAATTCTTTTCCATCGTACCAATCAATCAATATTATTGTATCGACCAATGATAGTATTGAATTTCTTTTCCATCGTATCATTCAATAGTTTTGTATCGACTGATGATGGTATTGAGATTGTTTTCCATCGTACTGTCAGATCATGGTAACAAGATTATTTTCCATCGTACAGTCCGATCATAGTAATGACTTTGTTTTCCATCGGAATCATGATATTTTTTTTACGATTGTATTTTCTTTTGATATTTACCAAAACCAACAATCACCTTATGTTCTCCGACAGGTTTTTTTTCTCATTTTTTTTAAAATTTTATTTCTTTGTTTTAATCCTAACCATTGATCTGGATTTATCTATTCTTGACCGTAGAAGATCAACGGTCACCCTTTTTCGACCGGAAAAGATCAACGGTCATCACTTTATCGCCTATAAATACCCCCTCCCCTCCCCAAACCCACATTGGTTTTTCAGGATTTCCGGTGCAGCTCTGCTCCACTAGCTATAAACCATCGTACGATCTTCTCATCGGCAGAACCTTTATGTCTCAATCCTCTGCTAACACTCCCGCCGAAATGTCTTCAAAGACATTTATAGAGAAAGACTTTAACAGTGAAAGGATAGTATCCCGAGACTTTTTCGATACGTACAATTCTACAATCAGGAGGATCATTTTGTTTCAAGGATGGGAACATCTGTGTGTTGAAAAGCCTGATATTCAATATCCAGTTCTTTTTGATGAAGTTTGTCAGTTTTACAAAACCGTTTCTTTCGACAAAGATATGACTATAAACTTCGCTGTGTACGATAGAAAATTATCTATGTCTGTGAAACAAGCGGCACATTTTCTGAATGTTTCTGTAGAAGGAGATTCTTTTTGTCCATCTCACAAACTACCAGAGGAAGTTGGTATGTTTAATAGAGAAAATGCTGAAAAGTTTTTGTTTCTTATTAATGAGGAAAAGAGGAAAGTGTATCATCTTTCACCGGACAATCGTTTTGTCACTTTATGGATGCAAGGTTTTCTTATCCCATGGAAAGGGGATAGAGAAACTCTTAAAGTTTCTGATATATTCATGCTCGACTATCTTGTAAATATGAGAAAAGTAAATCTCATGGGGTATATTTTTGAAACCATCAAGAATGTCAAGACATGAGGGATTAAGTCCCAGATGATTATGTATCCAGCCATCCTTACGAAGATCATTTTTGAAAGTATGAAGTTTTGTAACATTCCTTTGAAAGGAAACCCCATGGATTTGAGGCCATCTTGGATTATTAAGAGTACGATGAAAAAGCTGAATGTTTGTTTTGATTCAAATTCAAAACTTTTTGTCAGAGATGTAGAAGCTGAATTGGCTCAGAATCAATCAGCACCTATGCCATCCAAGGACATTCAATCCACCGGTGTTACTCAAAAGTCTGATCTGCAAACCAGTTCGAAGCTGAAGAAGAAGCCAAGGTACAGTAAGGAGGTTGTAGCAAAATGGAGAAAAGATAAGGAACAGTGAAAAGAAGGTGATCCGAAGTTTGGTCTTGACCCTGCTGAGGCCTTTGAAGAAAGAATAAGGGTAGAAGAAACCCTTCAGGATGAAAAGAAGAAGAAGGTTCTTTTGAAAAAAAGGCTCAGGACATTGATGTCTCTAAATTCTTGAAAGCGGTTGAAGATGCTAGTGCCCAACTAACAGAAGAAGTGCATCAAGAGCCCATCGTACAGAGTCTTCCTGAGAAAGAAGAAGGAAAACAAGTGATGGAAGAAATAGAAGAAGAAGAAGAAGGAGACTTTCTTTTAGAATTTCTTCAAAACTCAAAGAAGATTAGAGAGGAATCGGTTCAAAATCCGAGTGAAGGTGTTCAACAAATCCTTCATGCTGATCAAGCACAATCTCCGGACAGAATTTCTTTTCAAGAAAGGCAAGGTAATCAATCTTCTCATTCTGATAAAGTTGTTTTCATTAGTGACAAAGTGGAAGAAGAAAGAAAACAGAAAGAAAAAGAAAAAGGGAAACAGCCAGTTGTTGACTCATGCAAATCGTATGAACTACCATCGTATGATGAGGATACTGATTCAGAGTATACAATCTCTCTCAAGAAGGGTGATTACATTGTTTATGTTTTGAGAAGGGTGGAGAAAACCATTCCTTATTTCCCGAGGCTGGAAGGGAAGATTGATTTTATTACTTAAAATCAAAGGAAGAAGTTTGGCTCTGTAAATGAATTGAGGAAGAAAGTTTTTTCAGTAGAAGCCGATTTGAAAGTTCTTTCAGAAAGTTCGGTTGCTCATAAGAAGGCTTGCAATAAGATGACCATGTGGTTGTACAAAACAGAGAGCTCAATCAATGATCATGAAATAGCTATTGAAGATATAAGGAGGTTGTCAAATGAGCTTGCAATTGCTTTCAACAAGATTGATAGAGAAACGGTTGAAAGGCTGAATCTTTTGTCTTCTCAAAGAGACGATGTTCCTTCAGTGAAAGACTTGCAAGAAAGAATGAATGTTTTCCAATCTGAATTCTCGAAGGTTTCATCTTTCAAAGATGAAATGGTTTTACTGTAGAATCAAAATTCTGTGTTATCCAAAGACAACAAGAATTTGAAAAACAGGATTGATACCCTTGAAGAAGTAATCAGAGTTCAGGAGGAGACCATCAGAAATCAAGATCAGATTTTTGCGGATCAACAAGAGCTTCTCAAAACTCAGGGTGAATCAATTTCTGAAGACAAGAAGGAGATCAAGAAGATGAAAGCTGTTCTTCATGAGCTTATAAATAAGGAGAAGGAAAGAGAAAACAAATGATTGTTTTATTTGTTTCTTTTGGAACTTGACTTTGTTTTGTAATAACTCTTACGATCCTTTTTTTTCTTTTATCCATTGTCTTGTATTGATTTACTAACTCTTTCAGAAAATTCAAGATTACTCCTTTCTTTTTGTAAATCACAAAGGGGGAGAATATTTACAAAGCAAAGATTGTTTTACAAAGGGGGAGAATGCTTTACAATGCTCTAAAAGAAAAATCTACGAATACAATCCTTAGGAAAGTCCATACCTAAGGGGGAGTTAGTTGTATTCAATTTATTATTCAGAAGAGTTTTCAATAACTCAGGGGGAGATAAGTATTTCTTGTTACATTTAATTTGTGTGTTGTGCTTTCCAAAAAGGGGGAGATTGTTAAGTCAAAAGTCTTATTTTGACTTCTATATCATGTTTTGGAAGTCACAAATGTATTCTATCATATGTTTATAAATTACAATTGTCTTTTATCATGTTTATCGTATCGTACAATGTTGATCGTACCGATCAAATCGTATCGTACTGACTCTGTCAATCGTATCGTACTGACTCTGTCAATCATATCGTATTGACTCTGTCAATCGTATCGTACTGACTCTGTCAATCGTATCGTACTGACTCTGCTATTCAGATGATCATTATTTGTTTTGGTACTTTGTCAAAAACTCTATCTGCATTTGAATCGTACTCATGTTTCTCATTTCTATAAATCTCTTGTCCTAACAAAACGATGTCGTTGAGTTAGTTACAAACTAATCAAAACGATGTCGTGCTTTCTGTTTCAATATGACCATTGGAGGCAATATGACCGTTGGAACCCGAGGCCTATAAATAGGAGGTCATTTGAAGCCGAGAGAACAACGATGAACGAAGAGAACGAATGAAGAGACTCTGTGAACTACAAAGATTATAGAGAGAGACACTGTGACTTCTCTCATCTGCCTTGTGCGTCCGATCATCGTATCGAGGGATTTCAAGTAATTGAAAGACAGAGGTGTCGATTACCTACAAAATCGAGGGCTGCCGGGGATAGGCAGACAGACGTGCCGATCATCGTATCGAGGGCTGCCAGGGATAGGCAGACAGACGTGTCGATCATCATATCGAGGGCTCACCAAGGTATTGGTGAGACAGACCATTTATCCTAGGTGAAAGGATAACCCTTCTCTTTGGGTCAAAAGAATTGTAATACTTTTACATTTCCGCTGTTACTTGTATTAGAAAGGGATTTGTATTGTTTCCTTTCTTCTTTACATATTCAATTGTAATTGTTTCAATTACAATCATTCTATTACTTTTTGTATTGATTGATTCTATTCGCTTTAAGGTAGAATCATTCATCTTTTTATTACTCTGATTATTGTGTTCATCTTGAATACAATTGTTTTACTTTACATTAGTATTACAATACATCATACCTTGTATTTTCAATATAATTGTGGGTGTTTATATTTGTATTAGTTTAAGATCATTAAAACTAATATCTTTGTTGCTAAAACTCAAAGGTTTTTAAACCTACCATTCACCCCCCTCTTGTATTGTTCCATCTAATAGACATATATATCTACTTATTCTATCCAACAATGAGAACCATGAGGTACTATGATAGTAATCTTAAATATATTTCATATGTTTTAGATACATCACTATGATGGGACACAAATTATGTATGACTATCAGGTTTTGGGGTCTCATAAGCATTGATACTTCTTCTCATGAATTTCACACTTGGTGATCATGATTACATGAGATCATGGGATTAAATTGCAAATAGAAACACCATATGTCTTTGGTTTCATTGGTTGTTCCCATATATAAACATGTGTATTGATATCTTAACTTTAATTCATTATCAACGTGTTTCATTTGATAGTGTACTTTGATTTAAGCAAAAAACCATAACATTGAAGTTGTGTCGACGTAGCTTCTGTTGGGTGCATCCTCATTAGTATAACATTGGTTTAATAATCAGTATATAATTTATATCTTCTAAGTTGAGGATTTGATACCTCATGGGCCCATGTAAACCATGATGGTAGTACCTTTATTAAATCAATGGTCATGGTACATGAAGGTAAGTTAATCCGGTAAGTTTATGAAATATATAAGGAATTAAAAGGATGGTGACACAAGTGTGCATCTTGCTTTATGAGTTATTGTGATACAAATATATTATATTGAATTGAGTGTCTTCATAGGAGGAAGATATAACTATAACATTTCTTATCTCCTTAGGGGTCAGGATGAGTTTCTTGACTCTACTCTTAGTCTATGAGTTGGACTCACCACTATCGAGATAAGGACCTAGAGTGTCACACACAAAGTGCATCTACAAGTTCCATATATTTAGATAAATCAGAGTTTATGACGTATTGGGCCCCACATTATAGGTCTAGTGAATGTTTTAGTATGATCGATCAAAAATATAATAATTCATTTATATTATTCGAGTTTAAAATTATTATGATTGAAATTATTTCTCAGGTTAATTACAATTTGTTTGTTCTTAAAATTGAATATAAGAAAATATAGTTTTTCGAAGGAATATTATACGGTCAAGGTTCCATAAATTATTTAGGGAGCTTAAGAGCTAAGTTAAGGATTCAAATTTATCACATAACATGTTAATTTTTTAAAAGTGGGTGATAAAATATTATTGATATTTATGAAAATTTTAATTAAGTCATAAATGTGTGAAAGTGTCTAAAATGAAAGTTATAACATTCCAGGGACCAAAGAGAACTTTTGTAATGTATAACCTAAGTATATAAGTTAATTATAGACTAAATAATAGTGCACTCCATAATTTTCACGAATTTTCAGCTCTCTTATATTTTATATCAATTTATAGAGTGAGAAACCAAAGAAAGAACAAGGGTGGATCAATCTTGTCTTCTCGAACGAGATCGCGTTCTTTATATTATCGAAGAAACATTATAAAGCTCTTCTATTTTCTGTACTGACACTCGAGAATCATATATCAATTATCCAATGGTTTTGGTTCATGTGTGGATAATATAGAGGATACCTATCTTGATTTCTTTGAACCACGATAGGCCTATAGTGAGTGGATAAAATTCTCGATTTTAAAGGAGTAAGGTGCTATTTAAGGTTTCATTCAATTTTATTATTAGTTATTAAATTAAATTTCATTCAATCCTTTGAGAAATTAGGGTAATGGGTTTTATGGATTTTGTGTTTCTAACATGAATCCAAACTCAAAATTTTAAATTTTATATATCTCATGCTTTCACTGTTCCACAGGTTCCTTTAATTGGTATCAGAGCGAACGTGAAATTATTTAAGTTGAAAAGTTTTAAATTTCAATTAAATTAACTATGATTCGATTTTGTTCAACCCATTGATTATAGTATACATGTGTGTGTGTGTGTCTTATATAATATATATTATAATATATATATATATATGGTGCCCCAAATTAGGATTCTCTCCCTCACCCTATCTCGGGCCAGACCAATTTAGTGTGGGTCTGACTAGCCCAACTTGTCAAGCCAATCCAAAGACCTAAATTTATATCTAGGGTTATTAATTAGGTCCATATAGACATAAAAAATTGTGATAAATTTTTATAAATTTAATTTAATTTTATAAAATTTAGTAAAATTATTTTGGGCCTTATGGGACGTATTGATAATTAATTCAAATTAAATCATTAAAAATACCCTTAAGTTGAATTTTAGAAAATTTAATAATTCTAATGAAATATACTTGCATCTATACTGATCATGAGTTGAGACAAACCCATGCATGTTCTTTTATTAAATATTTAATTTAATTATTTCATTTGAGTTTTAAATATTATAATCATTTTATTTTGATGACATGTACATCATCCCTCTGTCTTCAATTTGTTTTAGGGAATGTGGGTCCAAATTTAAGTGATAAAGTGAAATTTTACACCACTAGTTTCCATCACCACTATTTGAGTATACATTTTAGTGATCAGAGGAGTTTGTGGTGAAGTGGTTTAAGTTGTGAACCAGTGTAAACCAAACCAGTAAAGTGTATGGGAGTCGCAGGTGCTACAATTCCAATCAGGCATTGACACAAGGAATTACACTAAGGTCTCTGTTAATCCATTATTTTCTCAATGGAATAAAAAATAGTTAACCACTCATGATCACATTATTATTTATATATTTTTCATATTCATGGTTTATTATTTTCTGAATGTGTATTTGTTACACCCGATCACATATTATAAAAAAACAAGCATACATAGATAAAATGAACATTTATGGTGAATTTTTTCTATTTAAAACAAGTTCAAGACGTGATTTTGATCACATATAACAAGAATGTTATATAGAAAAGGATATCATTCACTAATATTAAATTAATAAATCCCTAAAACAAAATATTAATTCATTAAATTCCTTCCATTTCTTGAATTTGGACACAACTGATTATTCGATGTGCTCATCATCCCTAGTTGAGGGTGCATGCTACCACCAAGATTTCATATAATATTGGTCGGTGGAATTAACTAAATTTGACAACAAAATAGAAATAATAGTTAGATTTTTGCAAATTTAGAGGAAAAGTGTTCATAAATGTCAAGTAATTTGTGATAGGACATAAGACTCCACTCAACTGATCAAGGATCTACAAGTTAATGTGGCTATCAATTAAAAACCCTAACTTAGAATTGGTGATTCCGTAGATTGGGATATAAAGAGAGGTTGAAGGATTCTTTCCACTATAATAGTCAAGTGACAGATTATTCCAAATCTAGTAGTTGAGGCCTATTAGGATTTTATTAAATAGTTTGAGAAATTTTAAAATAGCATTTGAAAATGTCTATTAGTAATCAATATAAATTATCAGTTTCCTATGTTTATTTATTGTAGATAAAATGGTAACCTACACCAATTTAATTTGACTATAATAAATATTGGGTAAATAGAATATCCTGACCAACCATAACTTCTAAGAGTGGTACAGGCACTTAAACATAGTATTTCACCAGGACTGGAAGTTTTTAGTCCGATATTTATGTAAATAATCGACTAGAGGGGGTGAAGAGTCTTTTTAAAATTTTAAACTAAATAATCAGTTAGGGTAATTTATTATTTCAATCAAAAATGTAGTGGGGTGATTAAGAAATAGTGCATTGGAAATAAAACAGTTGAACATAGTATTTTTATAGTAGTTTGGAAAACCAAGATCCTAGTGAATTCTTCACTATTCTCTACTCAGTGATAAAACTGGTACTCACTAAGATGAACTCACTTTTAAAGGTGTGATAACCTATTATAAACAATTCCTTTTACAATACCTGGAGGCACAACCCTGACTATGTTTAAGAGTTGCTACCCGGTTTAGACGTGACCTTTCTTATGGAATCACAACCAATGAACTTCCTTTTGGGATGTAGAATTACCAATATGAGACTTGATTTTGATTACGAAATACATAAACAAATTAATAAAAATAAAAACACATAAATAAAATATAATACAATGAAAACCAAAAAAATAATTAAAACTAGCATGGATCAAGATATGTGAAAGATGATGAAGTTCAATGTTCTATGATCACTTTATTAAAATAATGTTGATTGATGAATGTACTTCATGATCATATAAATGGAACAATAGTTTCATAACAAGAACTCAATCATTCATAAAAAATATTTTATCAGTTCTATATCAAATAAAATATTATTATTTGAATAAACTGAATCGAGTTTGTTTTATCATTCTCTCCTTGTTCACATTAAAAAAACATCATTGATTTGAAGATCTTCATGATTTATGAGGTTCTTATAAATCAATGATCATATAGTTCCATGATTTAGAGAATAATAAAACATAATATTATTGTTACCTATAATTTTAATTGACATTCTCTTTATTAGAGCTTTTTTGTGCTCTTCTATTTCAACAAGAAACTCATTAAAACCATTTATAATAAATTTTTCATACAAAAATAGAATTATTAAAATAATTAGAATGATAAAAAAAACACTCACATGAGCTTGAAATAATTCCATATATCATAAATAATGAAAACATAGTATGAGGTTTTAAAAATGAAAATTATTATTTCCATAGGAATTTATTTGATGATATTAATTCAAAATTTTATGGAAAATTATATATAATATTAAATTTATTTATTAATTAATAAAATAGTTAAATAAAATTTAATAAACTAGTAGATAATTAATTAATTAAAATATCCCGACTGTAGTGTATGATTGAGAATATTAATTTTCACAAAAAATAAACAAAGGAAAGTAATACCCATGTAAGGAATAAAACCTACAATCAGTACAAAAATCATGTGATCACATGCGGTCAGTATACTTACCATGTGTGCATGGTTGGTATACTAACTGTTCAATTGTGTGCGGTCACAAAAATAAACTTATGGTTGATAAATACAGAAAAAATAATATGTTTTTAGTGTATATAAAAATATAAAATGCAGTTAACATAACTTTATGATGTTAAAAATATATATTTCATACTTTAAGTAGGTAGTAACGGTAACTATACTTCACCACATGGAAGATATGGATTTGATTATGGTAGCTTGAAGTACCATCCATTATAGGTACATCAAATAACTCACGGTAAGTTCAAAATGGTATTCATATTAAGTATAATTATAATGCATGGTAGGTATTCAAATGCCTCCATGGTAGGTAAGTTCCTTATCACACAATTGGTTGGGTTTCTCATGTTACCAAGTGCAAAAAACTCTGTATATTGGCTTTACAGTGCATGGTAAAATACTTACTGCTTAACGGTAACAGTTGAACCAAACTAGAGAGTGTTGGCGCTGCCTCATGGATGAGGTAAATAAAAGGAGGTTTTGGCTGGAGTCACGAGTTGTTGCAATGAATAATATGAAGGTGTGTGATGCTGAAGGTTTCCCAGAATGAAGGAACTTTCCATTTATTCTAGATAGAGAGTCGTGTTTTCATGATGCGCACTTTGTGCATGGTGGGGGATGGTGTTTCCATGCTTGAAATATAGATAATGATAAAGTGTGAGAAAATTACAAAAACTGAACATTTATTGAACTTTCAAAAATATCTCCCATGTTTTGAAAATTTTCCAAAAATGCATTAAAATTATATATTTAAAACATTCACCCTCTTAAATAGTATCAAAAACAAATTTTTAACAAAAAATATATTTTCATAATGATTGAAATTTAATAACAATTCTCATGTAAGAAAATAACCATTACTGAATCCAGTTTTAAACATCCAGTAATTATAAAATATATTGTTATTTTCATTTAATAAATCACATTATTATGATTTATAACATGAATAAACATTTAAACATTCATGAAAAGATAAAAAATAAAACATTATACTTCTAAAAACCTATTACAAAAAACAATAAGACAATTTTTTTAAGAGTTTAATAATAAACACCCCCTGGGTAAAGCATCTAATTTATATGATTAAAATCATATCAATTAAAAAAATATTATTAATTTAAAGAAAAAATATAAGTTCCACCTTTGAAAGTATCGATAAAATTTTGGCATAAATTTATAATTTACATCAATTTATAATTTCAAACATATTTTAATTAGAAACAAAGATAAACTAAATTGTAATTTATCAATGAAATTTCAAAATTTATAGAATGAATCCCTAGATTAAAGGTGTTTACAACTACTTTCAACCACTACAAGAAATATACTACTAAATTAGTATGTGGTCAACTAATTTTATTAGTAATATTTTTTCAACACTAATTTATAAAATAATGTTGTTATATGATGAAAACTATAACATGATTTCTTTCCTAAAACATTAAAAAAATTATTGAAAATAATTTCAAATAGATTAGTAAAATTTTAACTTTGGCATATAGTAACTCTTTAACACTAAATTTAAAACTCATATACCAGTATATTATTTCATTTAATAAATAAGGGGTAACTCCCCCTAAATTCATGATTCTATAAGAATATATGTAAAACTTAATAACACAATTTTTAGAAAATTTAAACACATTATATTCATATATGAAACTAAACCTTTTAAACTAAATAGGTTACATCCTGCATACGTTCAAAAACAAAACAAAAGTTAAAATTCATGCCTGATATCCAAAAATTAAAATAACATCATAAATGATATTGCATATTATTCATTCCAGCATACCAGTTTATCAAATATTAAATAGTATTCATAAGGAATGAGAGAAAATACTTACTTAAGAATGGGGACGAGTTTAGGTCTGATAAGTTTTGAGTAACATCATTTTGTTACCCATGTTATCATGGATTCAACTGAATTCATAGAAGATATTTTGTCCACCCAAACAAATTTCAAACCTCTATTTCTGGGTAATACTAAAAAAAATCTTAGATTAAACTACTTTGTTATGACCTAAATATTGAGTAAATATAAAAGATAATTCATTGGTATACTTCCCTTAAATTCAACATTTAAGACAAGTTAAAGTAGAGATAATCCCTTTTGATATTTTAATAACGGTAGTTTTATTCATGTTTGGTGAAAATCTATTATATCCAAAACCATTATTATTAAAGTTTGGTTTCATCATGGAAATCATTTTATCATAATTATCTTTCCCTTAAACAAATTTAGATAAGGTTTATTTTTTATTACGAATTTCATTTTTAAAAATCACTTTATCTTTTTGAAACACTATTAAATTAGTATAAACTCTATCATTAAAACTAGAAGTTATATTTCTTACATTCTTATTTTCATTCTTAAGTTTCTTAAATTCCTTCTAAAAATTAGTGATGTCATCCAAAAAAGAATTAAATATTTTCCTAGTATTTATCATTCACTTCAAGAATGTTTTAAAGTCTATTATTTTATTTTTTTTAGTTTTAACATATCAAAATCAGAATTACGTTTAGTTTTGTCTTTCTATGAAAAATATATATTCAAATTATCACATTAATTTTTTATTTTTTCATTTTCTTTAATAAAATTTATGTTATTAATTTTTATATCATTATATTGCTCAATAATCTTGATTCTATCATTTAGTAATTCCAAATTCTATTTATACATATATATAAATTTATAATTCATAAAATCAAAATTAGAATCATAATTATAATTTTTTTCTTTTTCATATTCAGATATGGAATTATGATCAATATTGGTAGGAATAATTAATTTTTTAAACAATGAATCACTTACCTAACATTGTAAACCCATTAGAGAAAGTTTACCTTTTTTGTTTTCACTTCCTCAATCATTGCTTGAATCTGAACTACCTGAGTAATTCCATGCTCCAAATAATTATGGTTTTTTCTTTCTTTTATTATATTTTTAATTATTTGAATGCTTGAGTTTAGGGAAATCATCCCTTATGTGACCTTTATTCCTACTCTCATAACATGTTAATTCTAAAAAATCATTATTATTACAATTATTACATTTATTGTATTATATTTTCATTCTTTCTTCGAAACTGACTCTTACCACCATTTTTTTATAAATTTAAAAAGATTATTTCTAAAATGATCTATCGCTTTGTCTCATTCTTGGAACTCAGATTCATAATAATTAGATGTAAATTAAAAGTTTACTTAAAATTTATAAATTTCCTCTTTATAGTCTCCTCATTGGAAATCTTTTTCAACTCAAGATCATATTTCAGAAAATAATCAATTAGTTCAACTAATGTATACTATTTTAAATTCTTACTTTCGTTGATCACCAATTTAATTTCATACCATATTTTTGGTAGAGCTCTCAAAACTATTTCAACTAATTATATGTTTTCTATTAGTTTACCAATTCCACTCATGAAATTTTTTATACTTGTAAACTGGTGAAACATTTGGTTCTATGACTCATCTTATCCCATATTGAAATCTCAATATTATTCTTAGAGCGTTCCCAACCTTATTCTTTTAAGATTTTTTATTCCACAGTGAGTGACTTGATGGATTCTATAAATTTCATGGGTTTTCTTACAAGATAAAACATGGCTACCAAAACATATACTTATAACACAGTACAAAATATTTTTCACTTTATAATTAAAAACATAATTTATCATGTCATTTTCTATAAGAGTCTTTGGATCATCTTTAGGTAGCTCATAATATTTCTCCATGATAGTATGATGATCCACACTCAACTATTTCAAGTAATCTTCCATTTCGTCTTTCCAATACAAATAGTCACTTCTATCACAAAATGAGGTCTTTTGAGTAGACCATTAATCATTAGCATTACTACCTTCCATATTACAGAACTAGTCTTTATTCCTCATACTATTAGTTCTATGATAGTCTACTTAGAAAAATTGTTAAAAAAATAAACAATAGAGCTGATCTATTCTTAGCTCTGATACTAATTATTTGGTGTCATATTAAAATAATAAGTGGTGCTAACTAATTAGAGACTGTCCTCTGATAGAAATTTTTTGATTGTGATTTATAAAAATAATCGACTAAAATAGGTGAATAGTATTTTTAAAATTTTAGACTAAATAATAAATCATATTAATTTATTATATTAATAAAAAGTACATTACAGTGTTCAATAAAAAGTGTAGTATAAATAAAAGAGATGAACACATAATTTTTATAGTGGTTCGAATCACCAAGATCTAAGTCTACCCTTTAAAATTCTATACTCAGTGAGAAAATTGGTAACCACTAATAAGAAGTCACATCTAAAGGTGTGATAAACTATTACAGATGCTTCCTTTTACAGTATCTGAAGGCATAGCCCTAACATTTTTTGGGAGTAACAACCTAGTCTGGACCTGACTTTTCTTTGAGAGTCACAACCTAGGAACTTCTTTTCAGGTGGTAAAATAACCAATATTAGACTTGATTTTGAGTGGGAAAATCATAAACCAACACTTTCAAATACAAACTGATAAATAAAATATAACACAAAAAAAACCATAAAAATAATTAAAACCAGTGGGGATCAAGAGATGTGGAAGATGTTAAAGTTAGATGATCTTTGATCAATTCAATGAAATAATGTTAAACATTTATGTTCCTTTATAAAGTATCAATGTAACAATAATTTTATAATAGGAACTCAATTGCACCTCAAGAAAATTGTATCATTTTTGCCTAAAGTAAAATATTATTATATGAATAAACATTTTTGAGTTTGTTTTAACATGATCTCCTTGATCGCATTCCAACAGATCAATTTTCCATCATTAATTCAAATATATTTTGGATTTGGGAGGAGAATCTAAACCACTTATCATAGAATACAACATGATAGAGAATACAAAAACTTAGTATTACAATTACATGTAATTTGAGTTGTAATTTTCATTATGTGAGGGTTCACACACTCTTTTATTTCCACAAGAAAACATTAAAACCATTTATAATATATCTTTTAGAATAAAATAGAATTATTCCAATATTAAAATGATAAAAATCCCTCATGTAAACTTTTAGATATTCAATATCTCAAAATAAAATGAAAATAGAATATATGGTGAAGAAAATGAAAAAAAAATTATAATAATTTATTTCATAATATCAATTCAACAGTTTATGAAAAAGTCATCATAATATAAATTTTATTTAAAAAGGAATAAAAAAATTAAAAAAATTAATAAACTAGAAGTTAAATAGTGTATTAAACTAAATCTAAAATGGAGTATGCTAAAGGATATTATTTTCTGAATAAAAAAAATTAGAAATGGAAAGTACTAATAATGCAAGGCATAAGCCTTGTGGTCACTATACTGGCCATGTGATTTCTTTTGGTTGGTATCCTTACCATCGGAGAATAGTCTATATACTGTATTTTCCATTGTGTTAGATCACAAAAATAAACTTGTAGTTAGTATATAAAAAAAATAACATAAAGTTAGTGTATATAACGATATAACAAGAATTTTATGTAGTTAAAACATATATATTTTATAATTATGGTAGGTAGGAATGGTAACTAAAATTCACCACAGGGTAGGTTGGTTTCACTTACAGTAGATTTAAGTTCCATCCATAGTAGGTACACAAAATAACTTAAGGTAACTTCAAAATGGAATTAACTGTAAGTATAATTTTAACGAAAGGTTCATATTTAAATTCCTTCATGGTTGGTAGGTGCCTTGGCTCATGGTGGGATTGACTACTCATGGTAGGTGGTGCACAACACACAATATCATGGATTTTTAATACATTTTAACTTATTTTTAGCTTCCCAGTGTCAGTTGAACTAGGAATGGGAGTGATGGAGCTACCTCAAGGATGAGGTCAATTCTTGGAGGTGATGCCCAGTGTCACAAACTACTATGAAGAAGGAGATTAAGGCATTCAAAACTATTGGTTTCTCAGAATTAAGTAACATTATACTGAAGCTGGAAAGGGATTTGGGTTGTGGTTATGTGCTCTATGTTCATGGTTGGGGATGGTGTTTCCTTGATTGAAACGCAAAAAATGATCTAGTGTGAATAGTGATGTTGAAGAGGAGTGTTGACACTATGGATTTTCAATCAATGTGCTTGTTCCTAGGCAATCTTCTACATAGATTGAGTAAAATTGTTTTTCTACTATGAAACTAGGGAGGAGGTTGCAGATTCTTGATCAACCTGTAATATAGATGCAGTGGTTGTGTTGAGTGCTTATCCACGAAAGATGATAAATAGTGAATTCCAAATATATATATACATATTAGAATATTTATATTCATATATATATATATCTGTATAAATATATATAATGATATATATATATTAGAAAGATATAAATTATGTAACTTCAAATTATAAATACAAAAATATAGAAAATATAGTTTTTAAAACTATATCATTAAAAACAAATTAACTATTAAAAAATTATAAAACATGCACATCTACACATGTGATATGAAATATAAAATGCTAAAATATTAAATAATATAACAATATCAAAAAATTAATACAATATTATATGTAAAAAAATGATTATGTTGTATAGTAATGGTGATGAAAATTTAAATATATTAATAATAAAAAATGAAAGAATAAATGTATAAGAAATTTGAATTTAATTGAATGTGCGGACTTTTTAATTTATCAAAAATAAATATTAATGTTTCAAACAACTAAAGATACTTTATGTGATATAATCCTCACTTCCTTTTGATCTCTCTCAAGGGGGTGAGAAAGATGGATAAAGATAAATAATAGAATCATATGGATTATGAGCTATATATTTAGTGCTTTATGTTGTTATCTATGTTCAGTGAGATGCTTTAAATGCATGAGGACAAAATTTATTTCCAAATGTTGTCTTATATCAAATAAATATACCATGAGTGAGATCATAAAGAAATATATGAGATATCTAGTGCTTTGTATAGATTAAGTCTAGTAGAAGGGAATCAAATAGGACCACATGTACTCAAGATGATCGGGTACATTGAGATAATCGAGGCCCTTGGGTTCAAACTAAACCAAGAACTATATTTCAATATCATCCATGCCTCTTTTCTACATAGTTTATCCACTTTCCTTGTCAATTATAATATTAATAACGTGAATAAGTCACTCTCGGATTGATTGTATTTTGTTCTCTAAGAAGATAAGGATGTCATGAATTTTGATTCTATAGTCTTTATGGTGAACAAGTGGAAGAAAGGAAAGGATAAATTGTCAAGGACTAAGTCTAAGTCAAAGACGCTGATGAACCTCCCAACAAATAAGCTAAAAATACAAAGGCAGAGAAAAAAACAAATGGTAGTCTTGTTTTCATGTAGTAGGAAAGGCCATTGGAAAAAATAATTGTGGAGCTGTAAAGATGAAGTAAGGTGTCACTTATTCTTTAGGTGTATTTTTCGTTGAATAAAATATTTTTGTATCGATAAGTTCAGTTTTTGATAATATATTTGGACCATACATTTATATTCAAATAATGTAACCAAGTATATTCAAGAAAATTAAAAAAGATTAGGTTGATCTCCTAGAAAAAAAATTGCGATATTAGCATCATTAGCAGTGGGATATTATCATATTACTTTTCCTAGTGTAATGGTTATTTTAATGAATAATTGTTATTATGTACCATCTATTACCATAAACATAATATCACTATCATTTTTTGACACTAGTAGATTTTATTTCATGTTTGGAATTCAATGTTTTCTTATTAATATGGATAACAAAGGTGTTAAAAAAGATGGATGCAAATATTCTTAAGATGTTCAACCAGGAGAAGTCTCAATCTGAGTGGGGGTCTTCTGGTGACTCTGATTACGAAAATAACATGTCATATTATGATTATTATTCTTGATTGAGGGAAATTTTGTTTGATTTACCCCTTTTCCCACTCTTATGTCCTTTTGAATAATAATTGGTCAGAAGCTTTGCTTCTGGATGACCTTTAAAAAAAAGGATAACAAATTTTATGGTATGGAACATCTTAATAATGGGTTATATGTACTTTAACTAGAAAATCATTTTTCATAATCAATAAAAAATCTAGTGATAGTGACTCATATTTTACCCACCTATGACACTTCTATCTAGGTCATGTAAATGAGAAGCATTTAAAGAAAACTATATCAATAAGGTTATTTACACTATATTGAGTTCAAACCCTTGGATGTATGCCATGATTGTTTATAAGGTAAAATGATAAAAGTGACTTTTAGTGGGAAAGGATAAAGAGACAAAGAACCATTAGAATTGATACATATTGGTGTCTGTGGTCCATTTTCAGTAGAGGCTCAGGGTGGTTTTTATTACTTCATTACTTTTTCCAATGACTATAGTATATATGGATATATCAATTTAATGAGTTTTAATTCAAATTCCTTTAACATTGTTAAGGAATATAATAATGAAGTATAAAATCAACTTGGAAAGAATATTAAGAAACTATCTTCAGACTGTGTGGAAAAATATCTTAACCATGTTTTCCTAAATCATTTAAAGTGGTATAGGATAGTTTCCCAACTCACTCCTCCTTATAGACCTCGGTGGAATGGTGTTAATGAAAGGAAGAATCAAACACTTTTTGACATGGTCATATTGATGATGAGTTATAAAATTATGTCTTTTCCCTTTTGGGGATATGCACTATATATTACAATATATACACTAAATTGTGTGACAACTAAATCATAAATTATGATTAAATAAGAGTTACGGTATGAAAATAAATATAGTCAATAACGTATACATTTATGGGGATGCAATGTTTTTTTAAAGACAATACCTAGTGAAAAATTAGCATCTTAATGTATGAAGTGAATATTTATAGGTTATCCTAAGGAGACTAAGGGATATTACCTATATAAATCTTTATATAGAAAATTAATTGTGTAATGACATGAAATATTTCATGAAAGGGGGGAAATATCAATGTAAATAGTGGGATCAAGATTGAATTCAATTAATTTGATGCTCTGGGTGTAGAAGAGTTGGTATGGGAATAATATCTCCAAGAGACAGTGTGAGAGGAAGATGTTATTAAGGCACAAGTACTACATATGTCTACTAAAGATGTTAGAGAACCATAGAGATATGGTTTTCTTATCACCGAGTTAGGTGACACATTACTCTTAAAGAATAATGAACAATTAGCCTATAAAGAAGTTGTAAATGGAAAGGATATTACTATTTGGAAAGAATCCATGCATTCTAAAATGATGTATATGTACTAAAATCAAGTTTGAATTTGGGTGGACCAACTAAAAGATGTAAAACATATTAGTTTTAAATGATTATTCAAGAAAAATATAGACATGAATGGTCAAGTGAGTACTTATAAGGCATTAAAAGTAACAAAGGGTTTCAGGAAACATCAAGGCATCGACTATGATAAAATCTTCTCTCTAATCAAAATGCTGAAATCCATCAGAATATTAATTGTAATAGAATCCTTTAATGATTATGAAATTTGGAAAATGGAAGTAAAAAACTATTCTTTAAATGGTAATGTGGTTAAATTCATCTATATAACACAATGCGAAGGGTTTATTATGTCAATGAGTGCTAATAAATTATGCATGATGTGGAAATCCATTTATGGATTGAAGTATGAATTATCATCATGGAATGATCATTTTGATGAGGCCATAATAGAATTTTGTTTCATTAAGAATTAAATTGATCTATGTATTTATAGTAAGTTTAGTTGTAGGGCCATAATTTTCTTAGTATTTTATGTTTATAACATATTGATAGTGGGAAAAAGTGCAGGTATTGTAGTCTATGAGGACTTGGTTAAATGAAATATTCTATATGGAAGACTTAGGTGAAACATCCTATATTTTAGGGATTAGTATCTATCAAGATAAGTCTTAGAGTTTGTTTGTACTAATTCAAAGTACATGTGCTAACAAGGTAATCAAAATTGTATAATATATAATAATCCAAAAATAGGATTATTTCCAATGTCACATAGCATTATTCTCTCCATGATGGTGTGTCCATAGACACAGGATGATATTGAAAGAATGAGTATAATCCCTTATGATTCATTAGTGGGACCTATCATGTATTTCATTTTATATACTACATTTAATATTTCCTTTTATTTAGGAAGGATGGGAAGATATCAAGATAACCTATAAGAGATTCACTGGGAAACTGTAACAACTATCCAAATGTTCATGAGATGTCCAAGGGATATGTTCCTAGTGTGTATAGGATATGAAGAGCTATTCATGAGAAGATAAATTGATGCTAACTTCTATAAATATCATGATGATTTAAAATTGCATTCAAGATATGTATTTTTTCTTTAATGGTGGTGTAATGAGCTGGAGAATCTTGAAAAATATGTGGTTACTGATTCTATAGCATAATATGAATATATAGAAGCTTATGATACAGTTAAGGAATCGGGTTTGAAATAAATATTTATTTATAATCATAGTGTTGTACCAAGATATACATACCCTATTATAGTACATTGTGATAAAACTCTATAATCGATGTTTTCCAAGGACCTCATGTCATACCATAGGACAAATCATATACTTAAGAAGTTTAATGTCTTGAGTGATTTTACTCAAATAGGTGAAGTTATGGTTATAAGAGTACCCAAAAAGGATAATGTTGAAGTTCCCTAACTAAATACATATCTCATCAGAATCATGATACTCATATGATAGCTAGCATGTTTATAAATGTTACCAGTTAGCTCTAGTGAAAGTGGGAGTGTTGTGAGTTGGTTCTCTAGACCCAACTTATTTATATAACTTGATTACCATTAAATTTATACAGTTAGATATATATGTGTGTTTATTATTACTTTAATAGTGTTTATAAAACAACATCCAAAATTTACATGATAATTTCCATAGGTTATGTGTCATATCAAAAAAGTTATAGTTGTTACCAACTGTAGTGATAACCTTGAGAAACTATTATAGTAATCTTAAAAATATTCATATGGTATAGATATATCATTATTATTGGAAATAAATCAGTTTTTTCAATCTGTTGTTGGGGTCTCACAAACATTGAGACTTGTTCTCATGAAGTTCACACTTGGTGAAATCGAGTACACGAGGTCATGGGGACTGACCTACTAATAGGAATTCCACATGTTTCAGGTGTCATTGGTTGTTCCTATATATGAAAATGTGTATTGGTATCTGAACTTGAGGTCATTATAAATATGTACCATTTGATCATGTACTTTTATGTATGTAAAAAAACCATGAAATTGAAGTTCTATAGAGTTATATTATGTTGGGTTCATCTTTGGTGGTATGACATCGGTTGAATGATCAAGATATAATTTTTTTCTTCCAAGTAAAGTAGGATATATCTAGTAGGCCCATGTTGACCAAGTTGGTAGTATAATCATTAAATCCATGTCCAAGGTACAAGAAGGTAAGATCATCTAGTAAGGTCCTATAATATATAAAGCATCAAAAGGATGATTACACAAGTGTACATCCTACTTTATGAGATATTAGAAGACAAATGGATTATATTACACATAGTGTGTTTGTAGGTGCTAGTCATAGCTATGAAATTCCTTATATCTTTAGGGGAAATTATTAGTTATTATAATCCAATATTAGTCTATCATTTAGTCTAACTTATATCAAGATAAGGACATATAAGGTCACACATTATGTGTGTCCACAAGTTCCACATATTCTAATGAATAGGAGATTAAAACATAGTGGCCCCCACATGTGGAGGCTAGTGAACATATGAGTGTGATTAATCAAAACTAAAATAATTAAATTATAATATTCATGTTTAGAATAATGTGGATTGAATTTATTTATCAAGGTATTCATATGTTTTTTCCATAAAAGTGAATACAATAAAATATAATTTTCTGAACAAACATTATATGTTCAAGGTTCGTTAAATTATTTGTGGATCTTAAGAGATGAGTTAATGGTTCATATTTTATCATGTAACGTGTTAATATATTAAAAGTGGGTGATAAAAATTTGATACATTTATGATAAGTTTAATTAATTCATAAGTGTTTGAAAGGGTTGAAAATTAAGGTTATAACATTCTAGGGACAAAAGAATAATTTTGAAACATATAACCTAATTATATAAGTGAGTATTAGAATAAATGATAGTTTAATCTGTAATTATCAAGAATTTTGAGATCTCTTATCTTCTCTCTCAAGTTATAGAATGATAAAATGAAGAAAGAGAAAGGTTGGATCGATCCCATCTTCTCGATCGAGTCTATATTATTCATGTGATCAAAGGGACATCATAAAACTCTTTTATTTCCCACACTAGCACCTAGGAATCATTGATCAAAAATCATGGCCTTGTGGTAAACATGTGGATGATATAGAGAACACCTAGTTTGGAATCTTTTGATCCATGACACACAGATGATGAGAAAATCAAATTTTTTATTACAAATAAACAAAGTACCATTTATAGTTTCATTTGATTTTATTTTTCATGATTAAATTGAATTGCATGCAATCAATTGAGATATTGGGGAAAGGGGTTTTGTGTATTTTGTTACTACATGTCCCAATAAGGTCTATTCTGCAACTCCCTAAGCCCACCTCTAATAGGCCAGGGGCTGGTGAATAGAACTGAGTAGGAATATCACTAACATGGACAGCCTTAGCCTAAGTACCTATACACACACACACATCTCCATGCCCATAAAATAATGAAATGTATAAACAACTGAACAACCATGCCTACATAAATCTAAATCTCACAAATAGAGCACAATATGAAGTAAATGAATGTAAGCATGTCCAAACACAGGCCCACAAAAAATAGTCTAAATAAAGTCCAACTTGAAAGTATAAATAGGGACTACTATCAAGATACCATAGGAACACACCTCAGTATATTTTTTTCTCACTAGGAACCACCCGGTCCTTATCCTTCTAGGACTCTTTCAATGGTTAAATCATTATCACAAGACACAACACGTACAAGAAAATCCTAAGCAGGGGTGAGTATAACAATATCCATAAGGACACCCTAAAATAATAGAGCATACAAAAAAAAGAACAATATTCAGATCTAAATAGTTATATTTTTATAGCTCATATAACAAGACTATCCAGATACACTTAGCAAATACACATAGCCTCAAGGTAAAGTGACAATCATAAATCTAGTCTAGGATTCCAGCTCGAAGTTTCCACATAGCACTCAACTGGAAGAACACACTCCAATAGTCTGATAACACTGATTCCATTCATCTGATAGGTAACACTCATCTTGTCTCACCATTAGAAGTATACCCTAGATGTTTGAATATATATTATACATGGATGAGGATCACTCCTATGGTATCCTGCCTTTTTATTACATAACTTTCAATTTATTTTACAAATAGAGGATATTTAAAGTCTAATGTCTTCAAAAAAATATACATATTACATGAAAACATAAAACATTCATTTAATCCCCTTGAAAATATTCATGAAAATTTCATCCTATGTACAATTATTTAATCTCATAACCTAGAGACATACATCAAATGAAAGGGTGAGCAGAAGGCCTAATAAGGAAATAAGTGAAACAGTTTACATGTGAACTTTAGCGATGTCAAATAACATGGGGATAAAGTGGAATATCATAACAATAATAAATTGAAAAATAACTTCAAAATTTGGCTACAGCATTTAATTTAGACATTCATAATCATATAACCAAGGTCCATCCCCAAGGTGTCATAAAACTTACCAAGGTTATTCACCAAGGTTTCATAAAACATGTCATCTCTAGAGATTAATTTCTTTACCTAATGCATTGGAGAACTATCTGGGTGCACCATTAATATATCTTTATTTACATGTGATCCACATATATCATAATAAAAAAAATTCACAAATAACCCATAGATAAAAAATAAATGGGTTTCATTTCAAAATCATGGCATTTTAAAAGTGTTTATAAACATGATCGTTATTTCATTTATAACCCATGGAAAAGGAATAAGAGTTTCATGTATGTAAATTACAAAATAAAATATATCATTTTTATGTATTTATGAATACCCCCATAAATGAAATAGGTTTGGGTATTCACATAAATAAAATAAGATAATTTCTTGAGAAGAAGAGAGATATATTTTGAGACGAATTTTCTACAGCATAACGGCTATATAATATTGTTTTAGAAAACATTAAAAAGAGAGGTTAAAAGGGTCACCCACTCATAAATAAATTATAATAAAGTATATGGACAAAATAAAATATAAATAATATCATGTTATGGATATTTTAATGACATTCTGCATGAAAATGAAACTTGAAATAAAAGAGAAGATGTGATTTCTTTTATGAAAAAATGGAAGCTTAATGGCGTTACATAATAAATAAAAAAAAATGAATTGATGAGAGAAAAAAGGTAATATAATCATATGGAAATAGAAAGTAAAATAATAGGGATGTATAATATCATACCCCAACATATGAAAACCGAAATTCCAAGACATAACATAAAAGAAGTGTTGGCTAAAAAGTAGGGTGAAAGGTTCCCTTACCTTGAAGACTAACTTCAAAAAAATAGAATTTTGGGACCTTGAGGGGATTGAGGGAACCTTGGGAGGACTCCTTGGGGGGTAAAAATATCATATATTTGTTGAGGAGGAATTTTTAATGAAATGAATGAAGGAATTGGTTGGTATTTATAGAAAAAGTGAGGGAATATTTTATTATTTTCTAAGGGACACCTCATTTGTGGTATTTGCAAACCCATGGTCTTGCCAATGGTATTTTCTGATGGTGTTATCCACTTCAGACACCTCATAACATATTTTATTGTACACTAGTCTACCAAAATTTTATATTAATTATTACATCTTTATGATTTCATTAAACATACCGAAAACACATAACTGTATTTTTACTATTCCAGAAAAATTCAAGTATTTTATAAAAGTCAAAAAAAATCAACCTAAGCATTTTTTTAATGTGTATAATTAAAAAATTAAATTCATTTTTTAAATATAACTTTCTAAATATTAGATATTTAATTTTTAAGTAAAATCACTATTTTTCTGAAAAAATACTAAGACTTAACTAATAATTTCTGAAATAGTTGTTTACTTATGCTATTATATCACATTACAATTCACAATGCCTAACTTATATTTATAATTTCTTAAGTGAGGCTATTATTCCATTGGTCGCATTACTATTCATAAGGGTAATATTACTATTCATAATTTACTATTCAGCAAAAAATAAGTTGATCTTATTAGAATCTAAATTTCTTATTGATTATAACTGTATATGTCCTTTTTTTAAATCATTTTAAATTATTAATTTTTATATTATAAAACAATATTTTAAAATACTCTTTTTTCAATATTCAGCAATAATATGAAACTTCTAAAAATCCATCCTATATTTATTTTGACATTTTAAATTCAAAAAAATTACCATAATAAGAAATAATAATTTTATTTATACAAAAGTATTACACAAAGTAACAAGTACTCATTACATAGCCCCTTATAACACCTACATAAGTCCTAAGAGTAAGGTGTGCAATGGTGATAGAATCTTGGGGCAGCTCAGACAACATTTCCTGAGTGGTGATTTCTATCATCTTGAAATTCTCCCAAAGGCTATTACGTTCAGGATTAATATATTGAAGCTAGGCTTGGGCTTGGTCCAGAGAAATACCCAGGGATGCTACCTCCTTAACATGCTCTGATAGATGGGCTTCATATGGCCCGAGTCTAATGGATAAATCCATTGAATCTTCTTTGTATATTAATTAACCATGATCATTTTTATTTATAAACAATAATCATAAAGTTAAGAGTATAGTTTCCAACGGTCATATTGACCAATGGTAATATTGACCAACGATCATATTGACCAATGGTCATATAACAGTCAAAACCCAGTGGTATTATTTTAATTATACTCACTTCATTAATAAAAGGGTATAGTTTTTTCAGTACAAAATAAAATAACACACAAAATTAGGAAACAAGTATTATTCAAAAGTTTAGGTTGTTACAAATCCCAAGGCCATAGGATATACCAACAAGTCAATATGGATTAACCCACTAAGTATAGGATTAGCGCCCCCTAGTTTTGGTCATGAAGATACCAAGAAATCCACCTGTGGAATGAAGATGAATAGAGGATCTCACTTCGGGCCTCAAAAAAGGATTTCAACAACTCTATCCAAAATTCCCTACTGAAGGTAACATTTTCCTATGTGTAGGATGTGATTCCATACTAACCATTAAAGAATGGACATGCATAACGCACCCTAAAAATTATCCAAGATATAGAGGACAAGGGCATAAAGCCATTATTTTAGTATTACATAGCATGTGTTAGGGTACACACCATGTCCCTTCAACCCTAGGTCCATATCATGTAAAAATGGCACGTGTATGTGTCTGTTTAGAATTACATGGAATGATACTACCTATGTACCTCATCTAGTACCCCAGTACACAGATATTCCTATATAGCCTAGTCCTAGCAATGTCTATGTAGGGGTAAATTGTATGTCATATATCATGTACTCCAGCCCGTGTATGTGTACCCTCTACGGTTCACGTTGAGATCTAAAGAAGAGCTAACATGTTGTGCAACATGGTCACACACCGTGTGATACTTAAACTTATCCTAAAACCCGAGTTGTCACTAAGGGGTCCCACACGGCGTGTACCTCCTCAATACGTTTTGTGTACTACATAATTTTCCAGATTCTCATATCTGTTTCAAGCATCTTCTCCCATGACTCTGGTTGCTGATTTCACTTGTATTGTCTTTGGTGATCATAAATTTAACCCAAACATGCCTCACCATGGCCGCTCACTGGAGTTTGGTCTTCTAATTCACATTATAAATGGTGTTCCTTCATTCCTATGGTCGGTGTACACACCACACAAATCCAAGGATCCCCAATCAATTTTGATCCATTCACCACTACCGCCTTCACACGACCCTCATGCCATACCAATTCTAAATTTGAAATATTGGATCACTATGCCACGAAATGAGCCTGCAATGATCGATTCCTTGGTATTTGGTCAAACTATGGGATAATGGATTTCCTATGATAAATGAATAAATGGGAGAGAAAATCACAAGTGAAAATCATAAGGAATTTAACTCAGACAATGTTTTTATTGACCTTGATTAATTTCCATTAGAATGAAGAATGAAGATATAATCAAATAGTCACAAAACAATTCTCCAAATTCCATAATAAATATAACCAATACTATAATACGCATGATCTGTGAATCAATTATTTGGTCAATTGATTTGTGTTCATCATAGAAATAGAAAAAGGGCGCAGAAAACCAAATAAACAATTTTCATACCTCAATATGGATCAATTGATGATGAAGAATGGGGTTGTGCTATGATCATTGGAGAGATATTCATATTTCATTTTTCATCGATCATCAATCTTTGATCTAGTCATCATCCAAAATTAGAATCTCCATCAATGTTCTCCAAGAAATTTCAGGGTTATCTGAATAACCCTTAAATTCTCCCATAATAATGTTTAAAAAGAAATAAATAGGTCACTCTATCAAAAAATGATATAAAATAATTTATTTTATTATTTTATTTATTTTACGCCCACATCAAATTTTCCACAAATTCCACACTATGAAAAAATTTATGTCATGAAGAGGGTAAAAAATGTATTCTGAACTCAACGGTTCCCTCATACTTCTTATATAAGCCCCAATATAGAATTTATTCCACTTTTTAGAAAAACAATGCATGTGTGATATTAAATATATATTATATATTTCAATCATTTATTCTAGGAAAATCGAGCCATGGAATCAAACATCATTTGAGTTCCTAGTCTAGAAAATAATCCATGCAATATCCAAAAGTGATACAAAGAAAATTTGACTCATTACAATCTCCCCACCTTGGTAATTTACATCTCAAAAATTCAAAACAATGGATACATAAAACGATGTGGGTACTGAGCACAAATATGAGCCTCCTGCTCCCATGTTCTTTCTATAAGATTCTCATACTACCGCCAAACACACAATAAAGGAATCACTTTCCAATTAAGGATCTTCTACTGCCAATCCTAGATCTCTACCAGGTACTTAGAAAAGGTAGCACCATCCTCGATTTTTATATCACCCTTGTCGATAACGTGTGATTGTTCATGCACATACCTCATTAGTTGTGACACATGTAAGTAATTGTGTACCTGATCTAAATGTATAGGTAGATATAATAGGTATTCAAACTAGAAAACTATACATATTATCTAGAGAGGTATTATGAATCTCATAGATAGATTTACACCCCCAATAAAATCTCTATAATCAACAATGAGTTGAAACTCATAAGAAGACATGGTATCCCTATTTAAACTCCAAATGCCTCCATTTTTCGGTCTATATAAGACTTTTGATGGCTTTGTACAGTCCTCATCCACTCCTGGATGATATTCACCTTCTATGTAGTTGCTTGCACCAAATCTAGGTCCAAAATTGTTAACTCTCCTTAGTCAATCCAGCAAAGTGGTGACCTGCATTTTCGCCCATACAAAGCCTCGAATAGTGACATAACGATGGTGCAATGGAGTTTTTTTGTAAAGAAACTCAACAAGTGGAAGTTTATCCACCCACCTATGGGTAAATCCCAACATTAAATCCCATATCATGTCCTCCAAAACCTGAATTGTCCACTCTATCTGGTCATCAGTCTGGGGTTGAAACGTTTGGAACAAGTGTAAATGAGTCCCGAAAGCCTCATGTAATACCTTCCATAACCGAGATGTGAAGAAAGAATATAATTCAGAAATGATAATCAAGGAAACTCAATGGAGTTGGACTATCTCCTACACATATAGGCATCCCAATCTATATATTAAACTCTAATCCCAAATTTCTATGAAGCTGGTAGACTTGGTGAGGTGGTCTATGATCACCCAGATGGAATTTCATCCTCTATAAATACATGTTAAGATAGTTTCAAAGTCCATGGGTAACACATCCCACTTCCACTATGAAACCTTAATGTGTTGAGATAAACCCACTAGAACATGGTGCTTATCCTTCACTTTCTAATAAGTAAAGCATTAACAGACAAACTCTGAAGGTCCCTTCTTTATCCCTAGCCACCAAAACTGATGTAAGAGTTATTGGTACATGTTTTTCACACTTGGATGTACCTAAAAAGGAGATGTATGAAATTCTCTCAAAAAATCCTCCTACAACATCATTGGTACCATCGTGTTTCCTCTAAAAAGAATAAGATTATCTCCACCTTCAGAAAATCCATCATGACCATGTCTAGTGTATATCTAAGTACGTAGGATCTAATAGTCGAAATTACCAATATTTTCCTCCCTAAACCCCTATAAAAGTTGTGTATAACATCCATTGGATATATACAATCTAATCTATATCCATTAATAAAGGATAATTATAATGATTCCAACTGCTCTGATGCCTTGTTCAGCAACTGTGAAAAAGATCTCTTGCTGAGAGCATCTTCTACCACATTTTCATTCCCATAAGTGTAGAAAATATCAAATTTATAATCCTAGAGGAACTATAACCATAAACTCTATCTCAACTTATGATAATTCTAAGATAAGATATAATTTATACTCTTTTGATCAGAATAGATTATAAAATTCTCACCCATTAGGTATTATCTCCACCTCTATAGTGAGAAGACTATTGTTGCAAACTGAATATCATGAATCACATAGTTCTACTCAAGTGGTCTCAACTAACGTGAACTATATGAAATAACCGCTTGATTATTCATCAGGACACAACCAATATTAGTTCCTTATGCATTGAATAACACTATATAATCAACACCTTCCTATGGTAATCTCGAGAGGGGGGAACTTTTCAATCTCTACCTCAACTGCTAAAAAGCCCGCTGGAACATTTCTGTCTATATGAAAGGCATCCCCTTTTAGGTAAAAGTATTCATGGGTGCTAATATCTAGGATAAATCAAGTATGAAGCTTAGGTAATAGACTATCAATCCATGGATGCTCCACATCTCCATCGTTCTCTTGAGAGACTCCCAAGATAACATTTCCTCCACCTTCACTGGGTCCACTACCACTCCATCTACTGAGATAACATGTCCCAAAAAGTGGACATCATGAAAACATAACTATAACTTTTAAAGATTCCCATAAATCCAGTGCACTTAGAGTATGTCCAGAACAATCCTCACTTTCATTTCATGTTGATCCTCATATGAATATTACACTAGGGTATCATCGATGAATACTATGATGAACTGATCTAAGAAAGGCTGAAAGATCTGGTTCATAAATCCTATTAACACTGCTATGGTTTTCAACACACTAAAGGGCATCACCAACTACTCATAGTGACCTTAGAGACATATAAATATCATCTTTTGTATATCCTTATCTAATACATACAACTAGTGATAGCCTAACCTGAGTTTATCCTTTGAGAACCATCGTTCCCCTCTCAATTGATTGAAGTGTTCATCAATCCTTGATAATTGATAATTTTTCTTCATAGTTACCTAGTACAAGTGTAGATAGTATACACACAACCTCATTTTCCAGTTCTCCTTCTTGGAAAAAAAACTAGGGCTACCCAGGGTGAAACATTGGGTCTAACAAATCCCTTTCTCTGAAATTCCTCCAACTACACCCTCAGGTCGTGAATCTCTTCAGGATCCATCCAATAAGTTGGTGTAGATATCGGTGTTATCTTGGGGTGTAGATCAATGCAGAAGCCTATATCTTGGTAATGAGGTAAATCTCTAACATTCTCAGGAATGACATCCTTCTACTCCCCCACAAATCAAGAGAACTTAAAACTTATAACATTTGCTGCATCAAGGGTCATAATATCTAAATTGTGAGTAATCGAATGAACCCTCCAATGCATGTGTCCATCCTATGATTCCTGGGTATTCTTTTCACCATCAAAAGAAAACCTATTCCCATATTTGTGGACTCATTGCATCCTCCACCAAAAATAGTCAATATGATCATGAACTGTAGATAACTAATCCATACCTAAGATGATGTCGTGAGGTATCATCACTACTATAAAGTGATCCCAATAGAAACTCCCTTCTCCAAGAGTCAGGTCACACCATTAGTGCAAGTGTGTGATTGATGAGTCATCTCTAGTAAGATTCTCTAAGTTCAAGGGTAGAGCCAATGACTCAACCAGAAACTCTAAGTCTCAAACCAGATAGGTGGAAACAAAGAAATAACCAGAAATTATGTCTATCAGTACTACATCTAATGTATAAAAGACACATATAATACCTTATATCATTCTCAAAGCCTCTAGTTTATAATCCTTGACTTCCTATAGTTTCCTCTTCCCCTATACTCTATATCTCTGATCCTAGTATGGACCACCTAGGTGTGGTGGTGGTAACAAGTCAAATCATCTACAACCTACTATTTCTCTCCCAACTCCTCTACTATGCCCACAAACCTACGGACCAGTCTTCTCCTGCAGCAGCCTCTACCTCAATGGTCCATCCATGGTCTCTCTATTAGCTTTACATTGGGTTGGAAAATATCAGGAAACATGTCTCCCTATGGTCACCAGATTAGCACCATCTCTCCTTAGGATAACCAGACCCATAAAGTGTGCCCTAAACTATAGACCCTCTATCCAGAGACCTCCACCTGAAACATCTCACACATCCAGGTCCCTGAGACTAACATATTCTCCCTGCTATAGAGGTCTCTACTCCTATGGGACCACTGTCTGTTTCTTCATAGCTAAGAAACTCTCAACCACCAATGGTCACTCTATCACCCCATCATAGGTAGAAATTCATTGAGTGATAACACTAGCTCAGATGTCTCTATACATTCCTTGTTCAAAGTTCCAAGCCAGGAAAAATTGATCACAAACAATATCCATCGAGTACCTAGAGAGGTTAGTGAACCTTGATGAATACTCATCTACTGTCATTCTACCCTGTTAAATCTATAAAATCTCCTGGTTATATATTGAGATAAATCCTCTCTAAAAATCTACTCAATCTCTATGCATGATAGAGTCTTCTTATCATAATATCAGGTCACTAACCCCTGCCATCATCCTAGAGATCCTTGGAGAAGTCTCACTTATAGGACCAGTATTTGATCTCCTAGTGTCCTGAGAAAATGTAAAAGTCATGTCACTACCTCAATCCAATCCTCATCCACCTATGTATTGGTCTCACCATGGAACTTGAGGGGTCTCTATTGCTAAAACTCATTCAGTGTGCTCAACCTGTGCACTTCATCCTCTAGTACTATGGGTACCATCTATTTCTCAAAGGGTAGTGGTATAGTTAGTGCACCACCTGGAGGTAACACTTATGGAATTGATCCCTGTATCAACTCCTTATCACATTGGGGGTCATCCTCATGATCCTAATATAGAATCCTAGATGGAACACATCATGGAGGCATCCTTAATTAAACAATATGTAACATGGTCAATGCGTATATCTGGAGAGATGAATCAAGAAGGAAATGGAAACCACAAACTGTTCATATATGATTCACATATCATTGTTCTTCCTATCACCAATGTTCTCATATATCGAGTTGAAAAGAATGTGAATAGAGTCCTGGTGTATGGATATGTTGGTCATCACACCAACACTAAAGTCTCTAGCCTGAAATCCTAACTCGAAACACTTAACAATGTTGCCACAAACCAATCTCATAGACTCTAGTCCTAAGGTAGAACTAACTACTCAGATACCACTCTTTTAGGACCCGTAACAATGGGGAATGTTCTATGACTCCCCTAATACACCTCTAATAGGCCAGGGGTAGGAGACAAGATCTGAGTAGGTATATCACTAACATGCGAGGCCCTGTCCTAAGTACATATACGCATGCACACATCTCTAAACCCATACAATGAGGAAATGAAAAAAAAAACTAAACATAAATGTATGAATACATATAAATCCCACATCCAGATTATTATAGGAAGTAAAGGAAAGTAAAAAAATCCAAAAAAAATCCCTCCACAAAGAGTCCTAAAATAATTCCAACCAAAAATCCTAGGTAGGGACTATTGTCAATATACCACAGGAAAACACCTATGTCTGTCTAGTATCACTAAGCACTGCTTGTTCATGTTCCCTCTAAGTATCTTTCAAAGTGTCAATCATCTACACAAGATATGACACGTGTGAGCAAAGCCTGTATATGGGTGAGTATAACAATACCCATTAGGATACCTTGAAACCAAAAACCATAAAACAAAAGATAAATAGTCACCACTATAAAGGTATATGTCTACAAAATATATAATAATAATACCTAGATATACTCAACAAATACACACTGTTTAAATGTAAAGTCACAACCATTATTCCATTTCAGGATTCTAGCTCAAAGGTTCCACATATCACTTGTACGATAGAAAAACTCCATGAGTCTGATAACACTGATGGCATCGATCCGAGAGGTAATACTTGTTGGGTATTTAAATTAGAAGTATACACTATAAGTCTGAATTGATATGATACATAGATCAGTATCACTCCCAATAAAAGGGGGTGCATCAAAAAATCAATATGGATTAACCTGCTAAATAGAGGATTGGAACCCGCATAGTGTTGGTCACGATGATACAAAGAACATGACCTAGGGAAGGAATATGAATAGAGGATCTCACTATGGGCCTCATGGATGTATTGTAACAACTCTATCCAAGAAGTCTTGCTGAAGGGATCATTTCCCTATGTGTTAGAGGCAATTCCATACTAACCCTCAGGGAATGGATATGGGGAACGCACCTTAAAAAACTTGTCCAAGATGTATATTACAAGGGTTACAATGATATTTTTTAGGATTTCATGACATGTAGTAGGGCTACACATCATGTCCCTTTGACCTAGGATCATGCCCGTGTAAAAATGGACATTTTTTGTGTCCGTGTAGAAGTACACTGTGTGATACTGCCCATGTAACTCATCCTGTGACCTAGTATATGGCTATGATCATGTAGCCTTGTCATGTACATGTTCGTGTAAGAGTAAATGATGTGACATATCCTATGTACTCTAGCATGTGTCTATGTACCCTATGTGGTACATGCCAAGCTCTTGAGGAAGGTTCACACATCCTGTGACATAGTCACACTCTATGTGATACTTAACCATCTCCAGAAACCTTGGCTTCTACTAAGGGGGTACCACATGGTGAGTAGCTCCATAATACATACTAAAACAATTTATAGATTCCTATATATGATTCATTCATCTTCTCTCATGCCTTTGGGAAATGATTTTGCTAGTGGTGTGGTCGTAGATCATAGATCCAGACCAGCCATGCCTCACTATGGCTACTCAATAGAGTCCATTCATCTGATTTACATGGGAATTGGTGTTTCTTCATTACCATTATCTCCGTACAGACCACACAAACCCGGGGGGTCCCCAGTCTAGTCCAATCTATTCTCAACTAGCATTGTTTTATGATCCTCACACCATTCCAAGTTTAGATCTGTGATACCGGGTCACTAAGCCATGAAATGGGTAAACAACGATCAATTCCTTGGTATTTGGTCATACCGCCAGCCAAGGGATCACCTGGGATGAATGAAAAAATGGGATAGAAAACAATAAGGAATAATCATGAGGAACAGACCTCAATCAATGTTCGTGTCGACCTTGATTTTTTTCTATTAGAATAGTGAATGAAGATATAATCAAATAATCACAAATAAATTCTCCCAATTCCTAAATAAATCTAACCCATACCACAATATGCATGATTCACAAATCAATTCATTATTTTATTGGTTCTCATGAATCATTGAAATAGAAAACATCAAAAGAAAACCAAATAAACAAACATCTACCTCAAGATGAATCAATCATTAACAAACAATGGAGCTACATCGTGATTGTTAGCAAGATCCTTTGATTTCGTCTCACACCGGTCATCGATCATCAATTTTTTCGTCATCTGCCTATGGAGTCTCCTTCAATGCTATCCAATGATTTTCAAGGTTATGTGTATAGCCCTAAAATTATTCTATAAGGTTGTGTTGAAAAGAAAATAATTAGGTTTTTGGGTTAATAGATGAAATAAAAAAAATTCTGTTATTTTGTTTATTTTATTCATTTTATTCATTTTATTCATTTTATTAATTTTACAACCACAATGACTTGTCCAAAAATTCCACATGATGATAAAGGTTATGTCATTCCTATGGTAAAACCTTCATTCTAAACTCTTAGTTCCCATAGATTTACCATCCAGGCCTGGGTTTACAAGTTATTCCACATTGTTAGAAACAATTCACATGTGTGCGATTAAATATATATAATATATTTCAAACATTTATTCTAAGCTCACCGGGCCTCAGAATCACACACCATAATAGAGCCTAGTATCAAAAATAATACTTACAATATCCAAAAAAATTATTGGAAAATACAATTCATTCTAGATTCAATGTTTTTAACATGAATCTAAACCTAAAATATTAAATTAAATACTTTTAATTCTTACACTGCACCCTATTTTCCTTCATAAAGGTTAATTAATCTTTTAAGACATTAAATTTAATAGACATCTCAAATAATCATATGGGAACCTGAACCATTATATGATATGTCCTCTTTCCATAAGAAACTAAACTACGCCCATCAAGAGGGTATTGATCATCTGTGATATTCCATTGGTTATTAATAATTCATTTTATGATTTGAGGAAATGGAATAATATAAAATCATGTTTTTAATTAGAATGGATAAAACAATATAGAAACATTTCTCAATGAAAAAATAAACTAGAAAGAAACACTTCTTGGTAATTTTTTTAATACATCTATAAAGAAACTTCTAGATTCGATTCATTGTTCTATAGTATATTATATAGGGAGTTTTGGGATAATTTCTAAGAAAAATATCTCATTGGTGATCTAATCATAAATTTTCAATGATACAAGGTATTTTTGTGGTAATGTTTGTAGATTTTTTTATTCATCGGGAAGGAATTGAGTTCCCTTTATGTTTATTTATATCTATTTTGTTTCATACCATATAATTATTTTTTTCTATATGACATATGAATTTTAAATGTATAATGTTTCATTAAATAATATGAATCTATAGCCTCCGTATATTTATAAATGGAACTCCAATCCCCCTAAAGATTAATGATTAATGTGATCGGGTCAAACAAATCAATAATAACACATGATGGTTCAAAAAAATTTATTTCTCTATAAAATTCCTCGAGTAATCCAACCTTTGAGAAAACTATAGAATATAAATTTAGTGCTTTAATTAGTGATTGTGCATACATGTAATATATATAAAAAAACCTAAATATTCCATAACATATGTTTTTTCAGTTTTTATGGTAATTCCAATATAAATGATTATTGGAAAAATAGATTAGATTGATACTCTATAGTTTTGAAAATTCATGTTAATTATTTATTTTGAAATAAATCCCCATAGTATCCTTTTCCTTAAATATTAATATTATCATGTAATTTAAATGATTGGGTATCGAAAATAGTTTGAGACTATTATTTTACTTTATCTTTGTTGATAAAAAATTAATATTTTGACCATAAATTTTTTAATTAAAATCCATTTAGAGAGATTCATGGTTTTTAGGTTCCCTTAGATATTTTTAAAAATATCAATGAACAATACATTAATCTAGAGTGGTCATATAGGGGTATATTTAGATCATTCATGAAGAAACAATATTATTATCTTATATCCTAAACTAACTAAGATGTTTTTATGATGGAAAATTCAAAAAACTAGATTCCTTTAAATGTTAGGGATTTTACTATGAGAAATTATATAAATTATGTAAAAAGATCAATTTTTATTTCACTGATAATTTTTTTCAACTGAATAATATATAAAAGGGCTGAGATTCCTTCTATGATTTTAAAAACTCTTAGTGATGGGTCCATATCATCCAGAATATCATTCCTTATATTCCCAAATATTGTATTAAGATGGAAAATTATTTGGGGAAATTTTCATTAATTATTGAATAGTTATATTTAGTTGTTTTCGTGGCCATAAATACTTGTGAAACATGAAGAGTATAATATGAGTATCCTGCCCAGATAGAAAATATGAGATTAATATTTCATCCATAGATTTGTATTAGATGATTCTATTTCATTATTTAGAAGTCTTATGTGTCAAAAACGGATGAAAATTGAACTAATTAAATTTAAGGGAATTTAATCCACTCCACTTGCTTATAATTATCTTAATCCACTTCCATTAAAAGAGTTATAATTTTTATTATCTATGGATTTACATGTTTCCTGATCATATAGTGAATAATTGATTAATTAATATCCAAAGACTCTATTTTTATCATTAGAAAATATTAGTCATATTTTTCCGTTTCCTCAAATTTTTCCTCTTATTTTGTTCAAACATTCAAGATATGTTGTAACCTAATTTATCATTGAAAAAATGTATGTTATTATATATTAATATAATTATAGATAAATAAATTTGTATTCATGTAAAGATATTTTTGGAAATTTGATTTTTACCCCTCCCCTCTTTACACTATAAATTTCAAATCAAGTTTTTGACATTTCTACTCATTTGTGTGTGTGATTTTAGTCTATGTATATATTCTTGTGTCCCTTTATCTTTTATTTTCATTTAAAAAAATGATATACATCCCTATAAATATTAATCATGAATTAGATTGCTTATTTATCATTACATCAATTTCATTCCAATGATTTGGATGATATATTTATATAGAGAAACCACACATCATGGTTTGATTAACTAAATGGTTTTGTGTGACTCCATCGAATGTGTCATGGATTATTGAAAAATACAATATATTATGAAGCCTTGATGGATTATTAGAAACCTTTTCACATAGTTTTTAACTTAATAATGAACCATTTATCAACAACTCATATTCATGGATAGAAGGTTGAGCTAAAATTTAAGTTATAGATAAAATATTATGTAATTATAATCTTATATGTGTATTATTTAAATGTTAATTTGATATGAACATTTTAATTACTCATTGAAAATAATATACTAATCATATATCAATTTTAATATATCTATATCATCATTACTATTCTCATTTAAATTAAATTTAATCATTTTTTATGATCTATAAACATTAAATCCCCCTTTTCATGAACATGGAAAATGGAGTTGTTAAAATTATTCTATTACATTAATGATTATTGTAAAAAAATGACATTATAAACATTGTAGAATAGAATCATATATTTATAAATAGATCAGTTAATATTATTCACTCATCTAATTTTCATTCGTTCGGTGGATGGTGTAACATTAAATGTTTTTTATAAATGTTTTTATAAATTAGAAGAAAAAAATGTTTACAAATATTAAAATGAACTTAGTAATTTAATTATAATATTCATAATTTATTCCAAAATATTATGGTGGTTGGTAACACTCAATATGGGGAGAAAGTATTTAGGAAAATCATTGATGACAATAAGGATGATCTAAAAAGATAGTGCCTTAAATCCTTGCCTGATGAACATAGTGACATATCTAGATACATACTCAACATTGATTAGAATATTGTAACATATAAACCCATACCACTATATATAAATATATTTTTTAAGAGTTGGTATAAGAGAATAATGAATCACTAGAAAAGTAAAATTCACTACCTAATCATTCTATTAAGTTTCTATAAGCTCTTAATGAAGAACTCGGGCTACAGACTACACCATTAATGATTGTCGATGAAACCATGAAATGATTAATATTTTATTATTATAAAACATAGTGGTCAAATAATTCACTTGTATTGATATTAATGATTCAACACCATAGATTCATTCCTAGGATAATGTGGAAGAAGAATTTACCATAGTTTGTGTGATGGGTTTTGAATATAATTTTGGGTATCCTACTCTCCATCTAATTGATATAAGTGGGGTTGTTATCAATAAGTAAAAAATTCATAAATAATTCATTACTCATGATAAATTCAGTGAAATACATATTATGATTATAGAAAACAAATACTCAATCAATTTTATAATTCATTAAAATGGATACCAAATGGAGGAAACGAACATTCCTTTCATATTCCCATAGAATTAAATGTAAACCAATGTGGAAGGTATCTAATTTTTTATTATGAAAAAGGGACCAACTAAAGTGATTTTTTTGAAGTATATTATATATATATAAATATAGAGTTTATTATCATGTAAAAGACATCAACCTTGAGATTACATATAGTAAATTATACCAACCAAGTTGTAGACAAAATAAATGGAGTTATTTTTCAAAATAACCTAATGTTTTCTTTTAGTCTTCAAAATATTTCATTTTTTTTATATTTTATTGAAAAATGATTAATTGTATATTCATAAAGTTATGTTGGATTCATTTTTATTGGACATTTATTAATGATATATGATGGGAATTCACTAACATTTGGATCCTATTCAAATTTCATAAAGTACCCAACCATTTAATGTGATCCAGTATTAGATACTTCACCCACTTATATAAGGAAGAAACCCTTCTCCCATATTCCTAATTCATACCCACTAAATCTATACCTATATCTCAAGAAATTATCCTTATCTCATCGCTATCACAACACATTAGTTTTTCTTAATATGTCCTATGTTATAGTGTATTCCTTAAAAATAAAAATAAGTCAAAAGAAACATAGAAAACAATATAATTTAATCATTAAAAGTTTTGATATTTTTCAAACTATTTTAGAGGATAAAAATTCATTGATTTTAACTCAAACATTTTTTCATTCAGTCAAAAAAAATTATAAATAAATTTTCTATAAAAACTATATTTTTAGTTCCTTCATTGGGATTATAAAATGATATTCCCCCTACCCATAAATTACATTTTAATAATTCTTATTGAGTTTATTAATAAAAAAATCTTATAATTGGTATTTCATAGTCAATTGTTAATAGGGATTGATAGGCCTTTGAGTTGATTTTCCAAAATTTTGTGTGAATACAAAATGAAACATCTTGAAAATTTTACAGCTTGGTTTCTTTTTATATACAAATTTATTATTAATTGAATTAATTTATAAACTAATATGGGTTTTAAATAATAATTATTTCTTCTATTAACTTAAATTAAACATTAATTCAAGATCAATAATATATAATATTAATACAACTTAAAACTGAATATTTATTACAAATGTAAAAATGAACATTTTTGTATAACAAAAATGATAATTTATGAAAAGTAAAATAATTATGAAATAATATTTTTTAAAAATTATCATAGTTATAGTTTAACACTTAAAAATTGATTTAATAATTATAAATACTTAGAATTAATTATAACAATTAATTTTAAATTCATACTAATTTTATAAAAATATTTTTTTATTAGACACAAAACCTTGTAATAATACTAATATAATAAAATGGTAAGACATGTAATTTAAAATATATGAAATAAATGAAATTATGAAATTATAAATAAATTTATATATGCTTATATCATTTAAAGATATTATCTAATTTTAAATTTATAATAACGTACAAAGAACCAATATATTACTATTACCTAAATTTAAGAATTATGAATATATTATGAATTATGATAAAATTATTAAATATAAGAAATTTATAATAAATTAAATATAATCATAATAAATTATGTCTTATTAAAAGTTAATATATTAAAAATGATCATTATATAATAATTATAAAATTATAAAATTATGTTTTGAAATTATAAAATATATTTTTTATTATTTAATCAAATAAAAAAATTTAAATATTAAAAAATTGATTCTCAAATTTTAATACTGAATATTTATAAAAATTAATCAAAATTTTTTTAAAAAATATTAATAATAATAAATGAAAATTGGATAAGCGAATTAAGAAATAGGGTTAGGGATTTTTAGGTTCAGATGAATCGAAGGCTCTCAGGAAGCTGGATGTAGAGGGATACATTAAGCATTTGGTTCAGGGAGAGTCCAATATGAGATGGTCAATTTCAGTTGAGAGATACATTTTAGGAGGTCAATTCAAGCGAGGTCAAGTGGTAAGGATGAGTGAAACCAAGGGCTTCGGTGAAGATGAGTTGGGATCAAACAACTTTGAGCATCTCTAACTAGATCTGGACCTCTAACATAGTTTTAAACTCTATTTGAGGGATAACAAACATCGTCTCTTCGATTTGTGATTTCCAAAGGTAGGTGTTTGTCCGAATCTTCATGAAATCTAGTTATTAGGTGTCTAGTTATCATATTATTTGGGTTTTCTTCAATTTATTATGTCATTCATCATCTTATGTCCAGTAGTGATCAATTTCCACTATAATTTATATTATGTATCAATTTTTCGACTTTTATGAATGGAACGTCCTTTATTGTTCATCCTATTTATGTTTTTGTGGTATTTTAAATGATGGTAGTGATTGGGAAAAATATTTGGGTATTTTATTTCAAAGTTTTCAAATGTCTTGGAACGTTTTGTGACGGGTTGTGGACTAATACTTCTTGAAGAAGCCTCTAATATTCACAAACCAATATATGTTTTTACTTTTGGATGTTTCTTTGTCAATTCTAACATGTAGCTATCAAATGAATATAAACAAAATCTGTAAGCATCATTAAATATAAAATATATATATATATATATACTTCATATTTCTTAGAAATAACAAAACTTAAACCACGCTGGTGTATACTATTACACCAATAAAAATATGTATTATATAAAGTTAATTCTATAAAAGAGAATTAATGGCTATAAATATATGAACCCACCTTCATAAATTCAAAACATAGTTCTATTTAGAATCATTATTCTTCTTAGAAGGATAAGAAGTGAACTACCTTTATCACTCATCCTTTTCTTGTGTTGTATCCAACCTCAACCGAAGGAAATTTTCCTATTAAGGTAAGGGATACTATTATTATTATTATTATTGAATTTGATTTTAATTTTTAAAATAATTTATAAGGGAGTTTACTATTTTTTTTATTTAAACTGTGATTTTCAATGGTTTTTATTTCTACATTTGAATTATAATTTTTATTTAAGGGATTATCTATTTAGTGACCAGTATGAATAATTTATTTTGTAAGGGATTATTTGTTTAATTTTAATCATATGGTTTTTTTAAAGAGAGTTCTTATTTATTTATTTTTCATAAAATTTCTTTCAAATTCAATTTATAAATGAAACTCCACTAATCAAATATTTCTTTTATTATCACAAGAATACTTATCTTTCAAATAAATATATGTATTCTAGGTTATTCAATTTTATAAAGAAATTGTGTTTTCATATTTAGTTATATATGGGTTATTATTTATGTTTTTATTTTTAAGACTCTTTAATAATGAAATTAATTTTATAAGAAATTAATATTTCATTTATCATTTTGATAATTTCCACATTTGAAAATGAATTTATCCAAATATTTATGATTATTTGAAAGATATCAATTTATGTGTATTTTTTAAAAAGTTTAGTCATAAATACTATCATCTTATTTGTGAAAATAATTTATACATTCATGAATGTGATTTAAAAATTTAAGGTATATCCATTATATGAAATTTTTGACATTTCATGCATGTACTAGTTTAATTTTTACTAAATATTGGATTTATGTACATATTCAGTGAAAAAATTATTTATTTAAAAAATCTTATATTTCAAAGTGGATTTATGAGTTTAATGATTTCATGAATGTTAAATATATTAAAATTTCATGTATTTAATCAATGATCGATGGATATTAGGTTCAGTTTCTTTAGTAATTCTTATGAAAGTAAGTATATAAATATATATATACTTGTAAATGAATGTGAATATGCTATTAAGTTTTTAAAAAAATAAAAACTCGAGCGTAATTAAATATATATAGATTAATAATAAAATGTTTTATCAAATATGGAACTTGGAATTTTTAAATATGATAGGGAGGTGGGGAGTGAACCCATCCCTTAAGTGGGTAAGCCCAAGACGGACTTCAATGTTTCATGTGGCCTTAGAGTTTTGTTTTCAAAAGCATTCATAATGATTTATAATAATATTTGGATTATTTATAATGTTTTTTCAAAGAGTAAATATATTCAAAGTATTAAATTAATTTTAAAAATAATAAGTATTCTCAATAATATTATCATGATATTTCCAAAAGTATTTCAAATGTATTTCTCAAAGGTTGTTTTTAAAGGAATTTTTCATAAACGGTATTTCAACAATTTTTAAACCCCTTACTAGGCAATTGAGTGCTCATACCATGTTTTAAAATTATTTTAAAAGGTATCTTAGAAGTTCTTAGATAAATGTAACCACTTAAGAAGATAGTTCATTTGAAGAAAAGTAAATGTTTTAAATATTATATCATTTTAAAACTTTGATAAAGTGTAAGGTGTTTTTCTAATTTTTCAGAACCTAGACCAGAAAAGTTCTTAACATTTATTAAGTTTTGTGTGTTTTTATAGTTTCTTTTAAAAAAATACATATCTTTTTTAAGTGTTAAAACCAAAATTTCGGGTTCTAGGAATTATAAAAATGATAGATACAATTTTTTTACCACATATTAATTAGATAAGATAAATAGTTTCCCATGAACATACATTGAAGCTACATTTTGAATCCCCTTTGATCCAATGAATACCTTATTTTAGATATCGTTGTTATAAGACCATGACCTTTTCCTTCCTATAGTAAATCTGACATTATATATATGATTTTCTAAAATTTATCTGTTATAGGGAATGTATTGAATAAATAATTTGTATTCATTTATTTATTTATAATTTTTATTTGTGTGGGAATACAACATCATAACTGTTAGGGAGAGGTTTTTTATAGCAACTAGAAATATTCATACATAGATATTTCATATAATTATATGGATATTATTTACATAACTTAACAATCCACACCAAAATCATTTATGTATAGTATCATTGGAAACCTAAAAACCTAAACAACTATTTCATAATAGTTCAACATCCTCTCCCACTTAGATCTTTATAACAATAACCCTTATTAGACATATCATACATAAAACCCTTATTTATAACCTCATAAAGTAAACATAAGAAAGAGTGATCTATGATTCTTAATAAGGTTAAATACTAGAGATATCAATGATCATGTATGTATAACATGAGAAAAAGGGTACAAGAACATGATATTAACATTTGAAAACCATACTCATCATATCATAGATCATAATCTTAATTCATGGCATAAATCTTGAAAGATTAAAAATCACGAGTCATAAGGGAATAAAAAAACATGATCCTTGAGAGCATAATATTGGAAGAAGACATGGAATTTGGGCATACACATAAGCATAGAAAATAATTTCCTTAGTATTAAAGTATCTTTTACAAGACTATGATAGTTTAATGGTCTCACTCCCCAAACTATCAAAGTAATCATGGTTCACTACCAAGACTATCATAGTCTGAAAATTCACTTACTAATCTAGGTTAAATCCCTATTAAAGTCATGTTTATCTTATGAAATATCAATATTTACCCAATACGATGTAGGGATATATACATCCCACCCATCACATAATTAAAATCATAGATATTTGTTCCAAAAGATCAAAAAAATTCTTTATATCAAAACCCATGAAAATAAATAGGTTTCATATACATTTCATCAAAGAATAACCCATGGAAAATGAATGGGTTTCATAAACATCATTCCATAATAAATATATACCATATAGATAAATAATAAGTATAGTATCCTTGGATCATATTCCTATTAAAGCATAAGAAATATTGATGGTTTTGGTAGTTGATGAATCAATATATCAATAAAAAATTCTTGAGAAAAATAACCTTTCCATTTTGAAATCCCTTCCTTACAATATAAAAATTTCCAAAATATCATGGAAAAGGAATATTTTAACATAACCATTGAATGATGTAATTTATGCTTAAAAACATTGATCATCCCTAATTGTGGGAAATTCTATTCATGTTGTATAAGTTAAAAAGTATTCCCTACATACTTTTTTCAGAAGATTTACAAAGTACATCATTTAAAAAATAAAAAGAATATTTCATTGAAACAATTTTGTAAAAATTAAAACATGGTAAAAATGGATTTAAAATTAATAGGATCATAGTAAAAACCATATTTACAACATTTTTATAAAACATTTATACTAAATAAATAGGTTTTCGACCGAAGAGAGAAATAAATTTGATTTCACTTAAAAACATATTTTTGATATTTTGATTCCAAATGGTGAGAAAAATGAAATGAAAACTTGTATATTAAATAAATATAAAGAGTAAAATAAAATTTATGATTATCTTTATAGTTTTATCATAAAGTTTCATCCTAAAAACATAATCACAAATAATCATGAAAACAAGGAGATTGTAACATAAAACCCCTTACCTCAAGTCCAACTTCCTTCATGTATTTTCAAAAATCCTACATTATAAGTATATTTTTTTATAAATATTATTCCAAAACCATAAGTATGTATATAAAACCATATATTATTTACATATAACCTTTTATCACCTCTTTATTAACAATTATTTACTAAAATAATTGTTTCCGATGATAATTGCTTCATTTTTCAAGTCATTTTGCGTTTGGTAGTTTCGATCCTTGTAATTTGATAATAGTTCCATCATATACAAAATTTATATCTTGGTATAAATTTCATATATATTTATTATATATGTATTTATATTCATCAGTAAAAGTTAGATATATAAATATGAATTATACCGTTCATAGAGACGGTAAGTCGTACATATGCATGAATGTTGTTTTCATTCTCCAATGGATAGAACGAAATAAATTTAAATATTAATTCACCATAAAAATATCATTATTATATCATATATATCATATATATTCCCAAAATATATCCTAATTACCATCCAATTAATATATAAATGAAAAATGAATCACATCACTTCATGGAGGTGGTAGTCAACACATACGCATGAGCGACATTATCATGTACCAAAGGTTTGGGTGGTAAGAATGTAAATATGATATTATAATTATAAAAACATAATTTTTTCATAAATATAACATATAAATTTTAAAATCATAATAATACTCATTCATAAAACATGGTAATGAGAAATTAATTTTATCGCAATGTGGAGACGGTAAGTCGTACATACTCATGAGTGATACTTTCACTTCTAATTTGATGGAAAATAGGGTGTATAATTGTGTTTTTTTAATAATAATAACATTAAATTATATTTATGATACTTAATTTATTATTTTATGAAGGATATATCTAATTTATAGTAGGTAAAAAAATTAAAAGAAAGTGACTGTTTTAGGTGATTACCACTTCTTTGAAATTACTACATTAGATATCTTCTAATGGGATGTAGGGTTGATATTTTGGAAATAAATAAACCTATAGGATGTTCCTAGATATTTATAGAAAATAAATTGTTATATTTTTTTAGATCTATAATGTTAAATGTATTGTAAATAAGATAAATGAGTGTTCCCTTTTATAATTGAGGGGAGGGGCACTCTTGAAATTTCTTAAAATATTAAATTAATATAAATTATATTTTTTTTAATGGATAAAAATTTATAATATTATATAATAGGATTATTATGAGTTTAAATACTCTCATTAAATAAAATTTTGACAAGTTTGGATCACATTTGTACCCTTACCTTTTAGTTTTAACCTCTTTAACCCTTTTTGACAATTACTATAATATTAAAGTTTTCTATAGTTAAGGTTTAATAATGTTACTATAAAATGAAAAATTACCCATAAATTGAATATTTATAATTTTTAAAAAACATAACTAATTAATTTGGATGGATTTAATATTTTTATGAATTTTATACTTTTCAATAAAATATTATTTGTTATTAAATATTGTTGATGTCATTTTTAACACTATTAATTTAATTTAACTTTAAATACACCAAGACAAAGTTTCAATTTGAATATAATTATTTTAACCCCCCCTAATATGTCAAATATATCTATAAAATTAATGGAACACATTATCTCATTAAAATTATATAACTTTTAATATTTTTAAAATCAATTATAATATTTTTTTATTAAATGGAGAAATACTTCATCGGTGTTGAATAAGAAATTAAGGTCATTATATAATTACTAAAAAATAAAAATTAATTTATATCAGTTAAATAATTTCATTAAACTCAAAATAGACACTTATATTTGTCCATAACATTATTTTTTCCTTATGCGTACTCATAAGAGATATTAAAAACAAAGAGAGTGACATTTTGTAATGTTCGTTGGTTGAAATATTATATAGAAACTTCTCATGGAAAAGTTTCAATTAAACTTATAAATTTCATTCCTAATGTGATACGGGTTCAATTAACTCAATAAAATAAGAATTAGGATGAAAACTTATGGCCTGACCACATAGTTTTATCCTAGATTAACCTGATTTGTCCTTTACTGTGGTGATAAATTTTACCTTGGTTACTATTCATATAGACCAAGAATAAAAGGCACCTATTTACCAAATTTGGACCTCTAGATTCTAAATATTTAATTATTTTTATCTAATTCCATACCTATAAATTTAATAAATTAATTTAAAATTATGTCTACAAAATTAAATAAAAACTGCCTTTTAAAAAATATACATTTTTAAACATAAAACTAGATTTATTATTAACAAATTCATAATAAAAAATATTCGATGAATGTTAAAATAATTTATTGTATATATAATATATAAATTTAATTATAATAATTCACCAATATTTATCAATTTAATTTATTCGGATAAAAATACATTGTGCATATAATAATAGTTTTTTAGAAAAACATATCCTCTATTTTCAAATGATTTTTATTTACATTTCTAATTAATTGATAACTAATGAATTCATTTTAAACATGTTTAAACCATAAATTTTCATATTTTATTTAGTCCTATTAATACCCTCCAATCAAACTACTAGGTGATAATAATATTTTAATACTATGTCATGGTTCTTCTAAACTTGTTGTTGCATGTAACACAAGCTATCAATGAAATTTAATTTATTTTAAATATATATTTCTTAAAATATCAGGTTGTTACATTATACCCCCTTAAAATAAATTCATACTCAAAATTTGGTTACTGTGATACAAATAAATAATGATACTTCTACCTCATTATTTCGTCAGGTTCGCATATATCTTCCTTAAATTGGTGGCTTCGTTAAAAAAATTGACTAGATAAGTGGTCTTGTTTCATGGAAATTTACATGATCTATAGTCTCCCAAAACATTTTCTCATAAGAAATACATTGTACCAGTGGTATTACCTCTAACTTCAGTACATGTGAAGGATTAGATATGTACTTTCTTAGGAGAGATACATGGAACACATCATGAACTTGAGATAGATTCAGTTGGAGAACCAATCGATAAGTTACCATCCTGATGTAATCAATAATTTAAAATGGAATGATTTACCTAGGGTTTAGATTTACCTTATTTTCAAATATAATCACCCTCTTATAGGAGGATATTCATAGGAATACATTGTGACCAACTTTAAACACTAGATATTTCTGATGATTGTCATCATAATTTTTTATCAACTTTGAGCTTATCTTATGTGTTATTGGATGGATATAAAATTCTCTAATATTTACTCAACAAGATCTGGTCCTAATATCTTTATTTCTCTAACTTTATTCCATCACATTATAGTTCTTCACATTCTATCATAGAGGGATTAATAAGGATCCATCTGAATTCTATAATGAAAGTGATTTTTGTAAGAGAATTCCTCCAAAGGAAGGTGTTGATCCCAACCAACTTTGAAATACATAGATAAATCTCTCAACATGTATTCTATATTTTGAATGGTCCTCTCAAAATAACAATCTATTTGAGAATGATAAGTAGTTCTAAAACTTATCTCTATATCCAGAGCCTACTGAAGACTTCTCCAAAACATAGAGTTGAACCTCAAATCCTGATCAGATACAATTGATAGTTGTATACCATGAAATCTTAACACATCCTTAATGTATAACCAAGTAATTAGATCAATAGAGAAATATTATCTAATTGAAATAAAGTGTGTTGAATTTGTAAGGAGATGGACTACAACCCATATATCATTATTCTCTTTAGATTTTTTGGGGATTTAGAAGAAAAAATACATGGTGATGTTTTCTTATTTCCATTCTTGTATAGGTAATGGTTGTAATATCCCCCTTAGACTTCTGTCTCATAGCCTTAACTTACTGATATACCAAGAAGTGAAAAAAATATATTTCAATTTCAATATTCATTCCAACCAACTAAAAATACTCTTTCAAATATCTATACATCTTCATAATTACAATATTAATAGAGAATGAGTAAATATGAGCTTCATCCAATATATCCTTCTTCAAATCTGGTACTGAAGGGAAAAATACATAATTACTGAACCTTTTTATTACATCACAATCACGGTTGAAATTAAGAACATTTATCATGTCCTTTTGAAGCTCTACATCTTCCTTTTATGCCTATTTGATCTTTACTTGGATATATGGTTGAACACTCATTTGATAAAGATAATACTTTTCTAGATACTTTAATATCTCAAGATCCATCCTTCAAAAGTCCAAAAATATTAGATCTTGTGATCCTCTTTCAAGACCTAACCCAACAGGGTTTGAGCTACAACTACCCCAAGTCTACCTCCATTGTCCAGGGGCTGGTGACAAGTGCTAAAATTCATATCTAATATTGGGGGCCTTTTATTAATGTACCTATACACACACACCCATCCATATCAAGGAAGAAGTGAAAAGGAATAAAAGAAAAATATGGGACATCTAGAGTAATAACCATGCATGAAAAACTACTAGGGAATACAAAGAGTATGATAATGTACACTGAAAAGTAAAAAAGGTAAAAATACACACCCAACCAGAAATGTTTCCCAACACAAAAAATAATATAAAATTAAATGCTTAGAGAACCCATCTTTGAATCTTCAAGCTCTGATCATCACACACTGTCAAATGTACTAGGTATCCCTAAACTCTTATGTATTCATTTTTGACATGTCTATCATATGAATAAGACATAACATGTGAAGGAAAAGCCCATGTAGGGTTGATTATACACATACGTAATAGGATTCCCCAAAAGTTGAAGGGGGGGCACATCACAACCTAGCCCAATGGGGCCTGAGATGAAACTACCCAAGACTAATTTCAATTGGATATGGGCTGGAAGATTGAGTCGAGAAGGTATATCACTAACATGGGGGGAATTTCCTATATACATATATGCACACACACAACTACAAGCTCATAGAATGATGAAATTTAAAAAACCAAAGGAAACCAATGAATTCATACATATATATCCCACAATGAGAGTACAATAGAAGTATTGAAAGCAAAAGAAGGGAAAAAATGCCCTCCAAAGAAAACTATAAAAGCATAGAACCTGCTCAAAAGGAGGGGATTATTGTCAACTGAAACTATTAGAAATCTCCTCAGCCTATTTTGGTAAACACCTTAGTCTATCCATCTCACTATGCTCTTCCTACCTTGGGTCCTCCATGGAATCCATCGAACGACATGTGGTCTGCACAAGAAACAAAACATGTGCGGGAAAATCCCATGTAGGGGTGAGTATAAAAATACCCAGTAAGCACCCCAAAAACCCAAAAAGAAAAAGAAGATCAACTATAAGTCAACATTCCACTTGACCTAGCCATAGGTAAACCTAATTGAGAGAGAAACTCCATCTCTAACCATACTCGACTGTACATGACAATTCATCTCAGTCTATAAGGGGTGTTATCCCCGACATGTGACAACACCACAAGGACTACTAGAAATCACCCAGATATACTCATCTCATACACTAAATCTCATGAGGATCCAATCTCATAGGAAAAAATAATATTATATTCATAGGCTCTAATCATAACACAAAAACTAAGAGAAGAAACCATGAGCCCAACCATCCCAGATGGCACCCATCCAAGAGATGCACTCTATCAGAAACAACTCTTCCATTCCTAATGGTACTTCTGAGAGAATTTGATCCATCTGAAACATATTACTAGGTCCCACTATAGTATTTCAACACCATAGGTCCTATCATAACTACCTTGCACTCAATGAAAGCTTATGAAACCCAAGTGAAGAGGCCCACCCCTCACCACTGCACACAGTTGAGGGAGAACTGCTATAGACTATGCACCACATTCATCCTCGCTAATAAGAGAGAATGGAGGGACCCATGCCTATCCACTACCCCATAGTTTAGGTATTAATTCTATTAAATATCCCATGAAACCTTTTTTTCTCCTATAAGGAGTATCCCAAACCTCAGTCTATTGAGGAAGGACTAACTCATATCTTAGTATAGTTCACATCAAGAGGAGGGGCCTGCTCCATGTAACTATATCCCATAGTTGAGGGAGATCTAACTCCAATGGAGGACCCCATCCTCACTAATACTTGGATATGGGTGATTACTACTCCATAAGTGAGCACATGCACCCTGATTTTATAGGGTAGTAACACATCATAAATTGTGGACCCTCACCCTAAATCGGTAGGGGATTACCACCTAGTGGAAAGAAGACTCACACCCTGGTAGGACATGGGAGTACCAACGTGGATAAATAATTCACTATGGGGGACCCACACCCTGACACAGTAGGGGAGTACTGACCTTAGACAATAGGACCTACTCCCCTGCACGGTAGGGGAGTACGGACTCTACTGGAACAACACGTATGGAGCAATTGCACCCTAGAACGAAGGGGGAGTACCAAATCCTAGAATATAGTACATGCACCCTAACACAGTAAGGGAGTACTGACTCTATCTATATGTCATATATATAGGACCCACGCCCAGATCCAAAAAGGGAGTACTGACTCCACGGATAGATTCCCCCTCGTCCAATAGAGGATTACCTACTCTACCTTCACGAACATCACAGGGAAACCCGTACTCTAGTCTATTAGGGGGTAACACCACTAGAGGAAACTACCCAAAGGTAACGAACCCATTCCCACAACATGGGGAGTCCCATATCTACCTAATCATATAGGTAATGAAAACATGTGCCCTAGTCCAGTAGGTGAGTAACAGTCCTATCTTCTCTTAAATATTATCTTAGGATGAATTTTTTATATTTTAATAAAATAATTTATTTTTATGTGAATGGTGAACAATATAGTTTTTACTTATGTCATTGCATTTATGACTATATCAAGAAGTAATTATAACATAAAAAAATAAAAAAAATCATGATAATTTTTTTAGAGTAAAACTATAAATTTATAAATACTACTCTGAATTTAGAAAATTTAATTTTATCATTTTACTAATATAAGTAATATTATCCAATAAAAAATGACCTTTTATTTTAATTAAATATTATTTTGGAACAATTATATTTTGGGTTGATTTTAAAACCATTTAAATTTTATTTGTTTTATTATATACTAATTTATATCTTAAAAATAAAAAAATGAAAATATTATCCAATAAATAAATTTTAAGCATAAAAATACACTTTTTTCTAAAAAACTGGGTTTTTTGCATTATATGTGATAATGTAATAATTCTTTTTTCATATACATTAATATTTTATTTCATTTAATGGATTTAATATTTTTAAGTACTATTTTTAAATTATTTAACAAGGCTCATTTTAATTTTAGACATTAAAAGTAAATTATAGAGGTAAAAATTAATCACCATAGTAAAAACCAAAAATGATAAAAATGAAAAATTTCTGAGTAAAAGAGTTAGAAACATATTTGAAACATGCGTTCAAATGAATGGTTAGGGGATAATAGGACTTATCACATTCCCCACTCTATTATTTTCCATTACTGGATTAATTTCACCCTTGAATAGTGACTTTACCTTTTATATTATTACAAAAATTTCATTCCCTTCACCTATAAAAGGAGATCACCTCCACCCCATTTGTCCACTAATTATAAAAGAATTATATTGTCCAAAACTATTATCTACACTCTCCGTAAATATATACCAATGTCTAAGATTCCTTGTTATTTCCAAAATACCATGTTATGAAGCCTTAAGTTGTTACCGAAGGGAGAACATCCCAAGGGAGATATAATGTACTCAACCAAGCACTTTTAATTAATTAGTTCCCCTACCCAAACCCAACCTTTTATATCCATTTAATTATGATAAAATAATTACTAATAATATTAAAAAATGTTATTACTCAAATATAATATCCAATTTTTCACTATAGACTTTTTTTATTTATTTACCATTATAATAAATAGATTAACCATTATAAAAACATCTAAATAATAACATTATTATTATTTTATAATTATATTAATCTAATATAATCACTTTCTTAACCATTCTTACCCATAGATTGTAGTTTGTTCCTGTTTTGGTTGGTTTAACCACCTACATGAAAAATTCAATAAATTCATATCACAGATGTATATAGAAACATAAATACTGTTTTTATAAGAAATTATTTATAAAATTATGTATTTTTATTTTTCTATAAGGGTTATACGAATATTTAAATTATTATCATTGTACTTACTTTTTCATCATAAATTATCAAAAAGAACTCGTCACCAAATTCATCATCAAAAATCATAACAAAAATACATATGAAATGAGGTTATTAATTTATAAATAATTATTAAGAATATGATAAAATAAATATTATGATATCATGATTGTAAAATTTTAATCTACAAACTTGAGTCAACATCAACATTATGAAACTAGTACTAAACAAATAATCGATGAAAATACCATCTAATGGGGAAGATATAATATAACTAACTAATATATTTTGAAAGAAGATTGTAAATAAATTTTATAAAATGTTATAGGTATGAATTATTCTATGAAATAAGTGACTAAGATAGTTATTTTTTATACAAGGGGTTAGATCACATTCGGTTAAGTGGGGTAAAAAGTAACGGTTTTTGTTAAATAAATTTTCATTCATTGAGTTATAATTATTATTTACGAACTTTATTCCTATAATTTGGGTATGTTATACCATATTATTGTACTATATTTAAATTTAATTTAATTTTTATGTCATTTATGGGTAATTTCATGGATCTCACCTTCCAATTCTTTTAATTCAACTCTTACTAAATTCATAAGTGTGTTTCATATTAATTTTATTTCCACTGATACATGTTTTGTATTATGTGTATAATTTAATTTATGTGGTGTGTATACTACCTATTGTATATATAATATCATGAATTATAATTTTCTCATGAAAAATGATGTTTAATTTCAATCTATCTCTTTCAAGTGGTTTATATAAAATATTTCTTAATCTATAAGGTAATTTTCTTGACCCATATTATTTTATTGGGTAATAATGATTACCTTTGAATATTTTTTTACATTATGGTTTCTCTTACTATAAAATAATATTATTATTAATTTCTTTGTTCATTTATGGTGTAATTATATTGATGTATTTATTTCATCATAAAAATTTATAATGTTCATGATAATTTTTATTCCTTCCAAATAAGATCTTTTTCGTAAATGTCAATACTTTATCTTCCCACATACTTTATCCCTTATATCCGGAAGCCCAACTATGTGTTATATAATATTCCCTATATATTTTCCTTCTTCACATTTTAAAAGTATGTTTTTTCCTCTTATTATGATTTCGGTTTTCAACACTGGTATATCAAAACATAAGAAAGGTTTTATATCCTTTCATAATCAAATGTTATACCATCCACTCCACATTACTTTAGATAGCCTCTATGTTTTTTTCAATGATCTATTAATAAATATTATTTTTAAGTATACATTTTTTCCAAAGTTTGTACTTCACTTATTTAAAAATTAATTTTGAGTTTGATACGTAACTTCTTCTTTTATGTTAATTTTAAAATTATTTTTTAAAAATGATTTTATGGATTCACTACCAGTTTCCTATTTATCTATAAAGGATTTATTTACATGGAAATTATTTTCCATGAATCACATTATATATGTTCTTATAATACTCTTTCAAGGTGGTTGAATTTTTTTGGTTAAAATTAAACATTATATAGGTCAATATTTCTTATACCATTATGAAATGTTATGAAACTAATTTTCTTTAGATATGTTGTTTATAATGTGATGAATGATTATATTCAATTGGAACACATATGACTGGATGATTGCTGGGTAGGGTCTTATATCTCCTTTCAATTCATTTCGTAAATATTTTTACCTCATCATATAACGATAGGTGGACATACTTAGATTTATTTCCAGCATAAATATTAATCCTTATTAGATTACACAAAAAAATATAAAGGGTGATCCATCATGGATTATGCTCCAGAAATAAAGGGTGATCCCTCTTAGATTATTCTAAAAAAACAAGTGGTGGGCCCTCTTGGATTATGGTCACAATACAAAGTGTGATCCTTCTTGTATTACACTCAAAACGCAAAGGGTGAGCCTTCTTGGATAAACCTCACAAAATAAAGGGTGAGCCATCATGGATTACACTCATAACATAAAGGGTAAGCCTCCTTGGATATTCTAACAACATAAAGGGTGATCCTTCTTGAATTATGTTCACAACATAAATGATGGTCCTTATTGGATATACTCACAGCATAAGGAGTGGAACTTCTTAGATATTCTCAAAACATAAATGGTAGGACTTCATGGATATTATCATAATATAATGAGACAATGTGATTGTATTTCATACCCTAATTCCTTATTATGAAATATTTTAGAAAAAAAATCTATTTTTTATATTTCATATGACTATGATTATGATCCATGTATCATGTTTATTATCTCACACACTTATTCCATGGTATATGTTTGATTATTTGATATTTCATGTCCTTATATCATGACTTATGGAAAAATCTTATTGTTCATAGTACTTTTTTGCAATATATTTCTCCCCTGATCATGTTTTCTTATTTATATATGATATAACTCCAGATGAAATATTGATAAGTTTTCCTTAACAAAGTGTTTGAGATCACCATTTTATTATAATTCTATTCCTTTGGTTATAATGATTAAGATAACCGATGACAATCCTGGAAGGGACTCTAATGATTCTCAATTATGGGGAAATTTTCACAAGTATCATAAATAAGTATCATTTGTAGCTAATTATCAAACAAACTAAATCTTTCCTTCTTAGAATTATGTGTTTATTGTGAGATGTAATGTTTATCTCATAAAAATGATATAAAATACAGATATTTTTATCTTAGACCATCTCACTTTTTTTATAAAATCCAGTGTTTAAATAATGGTTTCTTAGCAGTATATCCAGCAGTGTGGGCCTTGGGATCCCCTAGGAAACTTCTTCTTATTAATGGGATATTCAAAATTAATTTTCTTAATTGAGTGATCTAATTACCATTTAACCTTAAAATGGTATAATTAGAGTTATAGAGTTAACTCTAATCCCATGATGATAGATTGATACTCTGAATTATTGTTAGTGAAACCTTTGGATAGTATGAAATAAAAATTTATAACCACCATGGTCAGGGATGTGAAGACATTCTCTATACAAAATAAATTAACATTCAGTTTTTACATTCTTTTCTTAGTCAAAGTTCAATAGGTGATATCAAATTATATCTTCCATGTTTGGGGTGTGTTATGGAAATAGAAAACCTCTTCATCCAATAGTTTAGAATTCAAAAATGTTCTTTTTGGGGTAATTTATACTATATGAAAATTATCCATATCTTACCCATTTATTTCCTTTTTTGAAATAAATTTAATATTATAGTATTATAGGATAACCAACCATCAATCCAAATTCCTAGCCAATATCAGATGGTATAGGATGTACTTGGGTGGATATATTTTAGAGACCATTAAGACTATGTGGTGGTTCATGTAGTGATTCATCTTTCATACTATGAAAATCAGTTTGGGGTAGTTCTTCTCAATGTTGAAATATCGATTCTTAGTATCCAACATTATATGGATGAGATAATAATAAAACATTTCATTTCCCATATCATTTTTCTATGTGATAAGGGAACTAATTAATCTCTCCATGGTGTACAAGTATAGGATAGGTATCTTCCCTTATACTAGTGGAAACAAGACCAATTGGTGTATAAGATATCAATTTTATTTTTTGAGGATTCTTGATAAATTTAGAAGAACCTCTATGTGACCCCTTTATTTATAAAATTCATGAAGGAGATGCATTTCCTGGCTATATTGACTTTCAAACACTTGAGTTAGGTAATATGACCCTTAATCCCTCTAATCTCGTTGATATTTCAATGATTTAGAATTTCAAGGATTATAATAGTCTTATAATGGTTTACTTAGATCTAATGGTGGAATACCATGAAGATAAATAATTTTCCAAACATCACCCAAAAATCATACTTTAGAGGGTATATATTCATTTTTTCCTATCAGAGTTTACTAAAAACTATTTTCAATTTTAGAAATATGATTAGAGTGCTACTGGGTTTTAACCAGTAGATCATTAATATTGAATTACTTGATCATTCCAATAAAGGTATTGAATATTAAATTCATGAAACATTAATAGGTAGCGTTATCCTTCCTTAAACTAAAGGGAATGAATGCATAATATAATTTCCATTAGAGTAATCTCCATTCATTAGTTTCCTCATCCTTAGGGTATATATTGATCTGATTGTACCCTAAGTACCCATCCATAAAGAAAAGGGATTTTAATCCTATAGTTTCATCATATATGAGTTTTTTGATTAATAATAAGAAATCATCCTTCAATTAGTGTCGGATGAGGTCCCTAGAACTGATGCACACCCTAATCTACCCATTCATTTTATTACAAGGATAATTTTGGGGATTTGTTTAATGTACTAAACAAATTCGATGAATTTGGATTTAATAAGCTTATCAAATTCAAATTCAAACTTAGTGGTGTGGGATGGATGCATCCTCCTGTTTGCCAACTTAAAACTATGATAACCATCTAATAGACTCATATGATGGGTGTTCATATTGGAATATAGTCTAAATATATCTCTATAATTATAGGTAAACGCATAATAGAGCTTCTTCATAGAGGATATGTGAATTTAATTCTCTTTAGGTCGCATGGGGCCACTGATTAATGTGGGTTAGTCCTCTACTGTGTCGTGATTTATTTTTCTATTTTCATTAATTTAGGTATTGATACCATAATGAAATTCCCATCGGGTATCCATGAGGTTATCTTTCTCTTCTTCCTCCACCTTGGTATCATCAAATTTTGGGGATGAAGGGGAAACTTGAGATCCAGAATATAACATGTGTGTATTCTCAACTCTTGTTGATGATGAGGATGAATCCTTAATGTCATGACCTGACCTATTGGGACCTTTCTTGGTATTTCTATAATCTAAGACTGACACCCTAATCCCACAAATAATAGGTCAGGGGATTTTGTCCTGATACAAGAACAACTAAAAAATATGCCATTAATATCACTAGAAATGGCATTTATTTGTTATATAAAATCCCTGACAACATGAGTGAGGTTAAAAGCACTAGTCTTTTATCAGCACTGAAAAAGATATGATAAAGGGTACATTATCGACGGTAAAAAAGAGCTTGATAAATGGGACCTTTATCAACTCTTTTAAAAGCACTGATAAATGAAGAATTTATCAGTGCTTTCATTTAGCACCACTAAAGGCATCGTTTATCAGTTTGTATAGAAGTGCTGATAAAGTATACCTTTATCAGTTCTTATAAAATCACTGATAAAGGAACTTATTTCAGTGTTCATAGAATCATGGATAAAGTAGACCTTTATCGTGCTTTTAAAAGCGATGATAAAGGTACATACTACAGTGTGTGGTAACAGCACACTGCAGCACCACTACAATGTCTTGTAACAGCACACCACAACACCAGAATCACACCATGCATCATTAGAAACAATTCCCAATACAAGATTCAAATAAAATGAAATTTACCACACAAAAATAAGAAAAACGCTCTATATTATAAAAATTTCAAACATTATTTTATATAATTACATAAATAAATTTTTTTAATTGCATTAAAAAACATCAATGTTACATTATCTTTTAATCCTAACCTGAAAAATGATAATTCTGAACAAACCACCCCTACTCGAGAAAAATAATGCACTTGTATAATAATACAATTCTTATTTTAGTAATAATATAAAAAAATAAATTCACAAAAATTGTTAATTTTACTAAAATTGATGTTAATTTTAAATAAAAAGATTCACTTGGAGTCATACCAGTCACACCGTGCATTGGATTTATGTGTGTCTAATTCAAACAAATCTCAAATGACTTTTGGATTATTTTCTTGAAGTATCAAAACAATATGAATGTGTATTCTCATTTTGGAGTGTGTCTATGATATTTTTTACTAAAATGTCATTTTAAACTCAAAACACACACTTTTGACTCATTCTAAACACATAGTGTATTTTTTTATGTGAAATTGATTCATACATGTCAAGAATGAATTATGAATCATTATATTAAATTATTAGTAAAATATAAGTGTGTTTGATTGGTTTCCTAAGAGTGAAACTTTTCGAACTAAACTGCTGATTTTAAACTAATAACATACTTATTGAGTCATACTGAGCAAATCATGTATCAGATTGAGGTGAGTTTTATTCCTACAAGTCAAAAATGAAATATGGATCATTTTCGTAAAGTATCAATACAATCTGAATTTTTTTTCTTACTTTGGAATAGGATAGTTGTCCATTTTAGTAAAATTAATGACTATTTTAAATAAAAATACGCACATAGTGTCATACGTGTCACACCATGCATTATATTGAGGTGTGGATGATTCATACATGTCCAAAATGACTTATGGATCGTTTTATTAAAGTATCAAAAACAATATTAATTGGTTTTCATGGTTTTAAGTACATCACTTATCTTTTTTAATAAAATCTCATTTTAAAATTAAAACATGCACTTTGACTAATACCAATCACATTGTGTATCATATTGAGGTGTGGATGATTCCTAAAAACCATAAATTACTTATGGATCATTTTACTAATGTATTTAAAAAATTTGAATTCATTTTCTTAGTTTTGAGTAGGTCATTTGGACATTTTACTAAAATTGTTGTCAATTTTAAATAAAACAATGCACTTTGAGTCATATCGGTCACCCCATACATCAAATTGAGGTGCATATGATTCATGCACTTATAAAATCACTTATGGATAATTTTCCTAAAGTATCAAAATAATATTAATGTGTTATTTTGGGTTTTGAGTAGGTTAGTGTTTTTTACTAAAATTGATTTTAATTTTAAATGAAGATGCACCTAGATTTATTCCGGTCACATTGTGCATTGGATTACAGGGAATCTGAATACTATAAATTCCAAATAACTTATGAATTTTTTTCCTAAAGTATCAAAACAATATTAATTTGTTTTCTTGATTTTGAGTATGTAACTTGTCTTTTTTACTAAAATTCCATTTTAAACTTGAGACATTCACTTTGAATCATATGGATCAAATAATGTATCAGTTTGACATGACACTAATTATTAAAAATCATAAATTATTTTTGAATTTATTCCATAAATTATCAAGAAAATACAAGCATTTTTGCTCAGTTTTTAGTGAGTGAAACTTTTTAAAGTCAAATATTGATTTTAAACTGATAACGGACACATTGAGTCAGTTTTATTTTTTACTAAAATTAATGTAAATTTTAAATATAAAGAAGTACTTGGAGTCATAATGGTCACATTGTGTGTATCGGTGGTGAATGTAGGTGTGATGTCTCAGTGTATTGATATGAAGGTGGAGATGGGTGGTGCTTCTCTTATGTTCTCGTTTTTCTATGAGAGCAATAAGGTTGTGGAGAGGAGGGAGCTCTGGTCTCATCTGAAATCGGTACAAACTAGATCTATGGAATGGTTCGTGGGAGGTGATTTAAACTCTATTGTGGATATTTCAGAGAAGCGTGGAGGAATGGGGTGCAATGTTGAAGGTATGGTGGATTTCAGAGAGTGCCTGTTACAAGTAGGATTATTGGACATAGGCTTCAAAGGGGCGAAATACACATGGTGTAATAACTGAAGATGACAGGATAGGATTTGGAGCCGACTGGACAGGTGGCTTACCAACGTGCATGGGCTGGACCTTTTCTCTAAATCATCGGTTAATCATCTTCCGCGTATCATCTCAGACCATGCTCCTATTTTACTAGATATTAAGTGTGAAACTGTGGGTGGCAAGAGCTTTTATTATTGAAGCGAATGGAATAAAAACGATGGGTTTATGCAGGTGGTGAGGAAGTCCTAGGCGGAGGAGGAAAAGGAGAGTTCTTGGGGAGGGCTGGTGAATCTTCTTAAAAGACTCAAACAGGAGATCAGGAACTGGTTGGTGGTGCAACCGGACTTGAATGTGGGGGTGACATCTCTGAAGGAAGAGGTTGATGGATTGGAGGAGTCTCTTCAAGCTTTGTCGGATGAGGATGTCTTTATTGAGTTATGCGATAAAAGGGTGGTTTTGGTAGAGAAGTTGCTAGAGGCGGAGAGGAACTTCATGCAGTGTTCCCATGTGAAATGGCTTAAGGAGGGGGACCGCAACAGTTCTTTCTTCCATGCATGCATCAATTAAAGGAGGAATATAAAAATCTATTTGAAAAGGGAGGATGGGTCTTACACGTCGGATGTGGAGGTGGTGGGCAGGCTTGCACTGGAACACTTCGAGGGCTTGTGGACGGGGGAGAATACCACCATTTTTGAAAGAGAATCTCTTGGGGATTCTGGTTTTCTGAGCTGTGTACCTATGTCTATTACTTGTTCTGAGAATGACCACCTCTCATCATTACCCCAGGAGAGGGAGATTAGGGAAGCATTGGAGAGCATGCCGCGTGAGAGTGCACCTAGACCAGATGGTTTTCCGGCCTCATTCTACTATGCTGCATGGGATGTGGTCGGGTCCTGTGTAGTGGAGGTTGTTCAGGATTTCTTCCGAGGGGTCCCCTTGATTAAAGGGATCTCGGGATCAAGGGTGGTCCTTATTCCAAAAATCAAAGACCCCTTTCTCATCAACCATTTTAGGTCGATATGCTTGTGCAACATCTCATACAAAATCTTGGCGACAGTCATTAGCAGGAGTTTATCTATTTTTCTTCCCAGGATTGTCTCTAAGGAACAACATGGTTTCATACAATGGAGGAGTATACAGGGGGCGGTTGGAATCGCGAGCGAGATGGTTCATGATCTTAACAAACGGACGGTTGGATCCAATATTATTCTACAGGTGGACATGAAGAAGGCGTATGATAACTTGGAATGGGGTTATATAATTCGGGTTATGAGGAGTTTTGGGTTTCTGGAATAGTTCTATGACATTTGTTTCAGATGCTTTGCCTCTCCGTGGATCTCAGTTTCACTACTGGGGAAGTGTTTTGGATTCTTCAAATCGGTAAGGGGGGTACGACAGGGGGAACCGCTCTCATCGGCTATTTTTGTCATGGCTCAAGATGCCTTGTCCAGGAATATGAATAAGGGCATGGCAGAGGGTGCTTTGAATCCTTTCTATGGTAGAAGTAACTCGGGGGGTTATATCTCACATGATGTTGGCCGACGACATACTTTTATTTTTGAATGGTGGATGCAGGACTTTAAAATCATTTAAGTCCATTATGGGATTGTATGGGAAGCAGAGTGGGCAGTCAGTCAATCATGAGAAGAGTCATGTGTTCATATCCAAAAAATGCTCGTGACGGAGATGTAGGACCATTCAGGGGGTTCTCGGATGTGGGCAGAAACAACTTCCTATTGTTTATTTGGGGATACCTTTATCCAGCGGGAGGATAGTGAAGATACATTTCAATGGGGTTCTGTATCGCATCTTGGGAAGGATCTTCAACTTTATGAACAAGGTAATTTCGTTTGGGGCCGGATTATGCTTATTAAGAGTGTATTGTTATCTATTCCCATGCATATTTTCCCATCATCAGTCCTCCGAAGGGAACTGTGGAAGGAATTGAGCGCATTATTACATCCTTTTTGTGGGATGCGAAGGGAAATGGAAGGTGTCATTGGGACTCGTGGAAGAGGATAGCTGGTCCAGTGGAGGAGGGTGGGGTTGGGTTACAAGATCTTCAGGAAGTCATACTCAGAATGCAGACCAAGCTAGCGTGGGAGGTGATTGTGGGTAAGACTCTGTGGGCCAGTTTTTTCAGAGCCCCGTATGGATGGGATGGGGATTTCTGCATGCGTGGGGCGACAAGCCAAGCCAGATGCATGTTCTCTCATCTGGACGTACTGCTTGATCACACCAAATGGGTGATTGGTCGCGGGGAGATTAGTTTTTGGAAAGACACGTGGTCAGAGGAGAGGCTTTGGTTTGAAGGCTTCCTGAATCCTGACATCTTGTTTAAGGAGGCGTGCAGAAGTTATGAGTTCATGCATGAAAATCTTAATGTGTTGCAAATGAACCATCTCGGTAGTGTGTTTATGAATAATGACCCAGATAAATCTTGTTTCACAGAGGTGAGCTTGGGACATTTTAACATGAATGGGTACAGGAGAATCATGCATGGTAATGATGTGGCGGTTGGAGCGGAGGAAGCTACTTGGTGCAAGGTAATGCCAACAAGAATGAATTTTTTAGTGTGGAGAGTCAGAAACCAAGCCTTGCCAATAGAGGAGAATATTCAGGGGAGAGGTATCTGCATGGCCTCGCGGTGCTACTGTTGCGAGAATCCAATCTCGGAGTCTACAGTCCATCTGTTTTTTCAGGGTCTATGGGCCTCTCTCCTCTGGGCTCGGATTGATCGGTTCAGGTTTCCATGCGGGGAGTGCCACTCGGTTCGTGACTACATTTCGTTTTGGCTCTCTAGGCATGATGGCGGGTTGGGGGAGCGAACAGTGCGCATCATCATTCTTGTAGCCATCTGCTGGACCATTTGGGAGGCTCGCAACCAGGTAAGGTTGGGTGGTGAGAGGTCCTTGTTGTATCTTCAGATCCGGATGAAAGCCATTATAGTGGAGTTGTCCTCCATTTTCAAAAATGGTGTTCAGTCGCTTATGTTGAAGGGTCTGGTTAGTGGACAGGCTGGAAAAAGGTTGGATAGAGGACGGTGGGTTAAATGGTAGCCTCCAAAGCATTGGTGGAAGCTGAACGTGGATGGCTCATGTGTGGGCGGAATTATGAGGGGCGGTGTCTTGCTTCGAGACTGCTGGGGTTCAGTTCTGGTTTCCTTTAGTGCTTATTATGGACCAGGTAACTCTATGGGTGCGGAGTTTAGAGCCCTTCTTTCAGGTTTGATGGTATGCAGGAGGAAGGGGCTCTAGGTGATAGAAGTGGAATCAGATTCAAAGGTTCTGGTCAGATCTCTCCAGGGCTATCAAGTCATCTCATGGGATTTAACGTATATATGTATCCGGTGTAAAGTGGAGACCAATTAGGGAAGGATGGTTCACCATAGTCTGAGGGAGTCCAACTTTGCGGCTGATGAGCTGGCACGTTGGGGCCGACCTGAGGAGACGTTGGTGGTTTATGAAAGCCTTAACTCTCTTCCTTTGGAGTGTGTTAATGTGGTTCGGAAGGACTCTCTTGGCCTTCACTATTTTCATCCCCTATGATGTGTAATTTGTTTTTCACTTGGTATTAATAAAAAATAACTTCCATTCAGTCACATTGTGTGTCATATTGAGGTGAGGTTGATTCCTACACGTACCAAAGTCTCCAAACAATCCCCTACTATCAATGTTACCTTGATTTCCATTGAATTTCCATATCAAACTACCAACACTACTTGTGCGACTCCAAACAAACCACATCAACTTGAAAAAAATTGTTCCACATGAATAATAAAAAATTTATTATGAGTAATACTAAAAATAAATAAATAAAACCTAAATATGAAATAATACATTAATTCTATGAAAAATGATTTTACTATGAAAATATCAAGATTACCTCTATTATTGAGCAGTAGAGCGAGCTTTACGGAATGTGATAATGGTTAACACTTCATGGGTGAATGGTTTTTGGGGAGAATAAGTTTGTTGATTTTTTGATGTAGAAAGTCATGAAATATAGACAGAGCAACACAACTCAATCAAAAAAATCTTCTTATATATGAAAAAAATTATTATGTTATTAATACTAAAAAAATAAATTATACATAAATGTGAAACAATACATTAATTATATGGAAAATAATTTTTCTTTGAAAACATCAATATTACCTCTATAATAGAGCGTACGTTGCATTTTTTTTCTTCCTAAAAAGAATGTAGAGGTAACTTGATAGAAATTGATAAATTTAAACACTAGAGTGGTGAAAGTTTTTGAGGGAGAAGAGGTCTGAGGACTTTTGGTGCATAAAGGCATGAAAGATAGACATGCTACCACAACTCGAACAAAAGAATCCACCTATTAAATAAAATAATTATTATGTGAATAATACTAAAAGAAATAAATTAAACATAAATATGAAATGATACATTAATTCTAAATACAATGAGTTTACTGTGAAAACATCAAGATTACCTCTATAATTGAGCATAGGTAGCATCGTTGCTCTTACTATAGAGGTAGTGGATATAACATGAAATAAAGTGATAAATGAAACACTGTAGAGGTGAAAACGTTCTGAGGGAGAACAATTCTGTGGATGTTTTGGTGCATAAATGCATGAAATATGGATAGACCGCCCCAACATGATCAAAGGAATCCACCTGTATAAGAAAACAATTATTATGTGATTAATACTAAAAGAAATAAATTAAACATAAATATCAAAAAAATACATTAATTCTATATACAATGATTTTACTGTGAAAACATCAATATTACCTCTATGATTGATCAGATGCAGCATTTTTTCTCTTGTTGCAAATACATGACACATGGACAGAAATATTATAAAATAAATGAACTCTCTATGGAATAATGAAAATTAAATAAAAATTTAATTATATAGTTTTTTGGTAAAATACATAAAGTATATCATAACATTACCTTTTTATATTTCTAAAGGGTTTCCTTCATTATATTTTTTTCTTCTAAGGAATTGGTAATATCATCATGTGTAGAAGACATTTTTTTCATGTGTAGTCAAACAATTAATTTAGATTATGTTAATGTAATACATAATATATAATATTATGAGGGAAAAAATAATATATTAAAAAATACATTTACCTTATCATTTAACTCTATTATTTTAAATGTGGCAAGGATTTGTATCCTCTATCTAGAATCCAAATCCACTCTTTATGGACCCCTCTCACTTAAAAGGCATTGTCTACAATGGTAATGAGATTAAATGATTGTGATGTCCCAAGGAAAGGGTCATCCTCGATTGAATTTTCATCTTACTAAACATTTTTTTATTCAAAAGTAGGACAATTGACCAATTATTATTTATTAGATTAGATACATAAAATACTTGCACTGTATGTGATGCCATTATGAACAGACCGTCTTTTTCCCCTTCTACACTAAAATTCACATTCATAAATCCCATTTTGTCAACTTTCACTCCATTGATATTGTCTACACATTCGTAATAGAAAAGAGACACTTGAAATGTTGTATAATCCCTATCATATATCCATTTTATAATTCCAAAATATTACATATTTTCATAAATTGGATTTTTATCCTTCAAATCAGATATGTGAATCTCTTCAGCCATAAGTGTAACACCACTATTTTTTATCATACTGAAGTCATCTTGTTATTTTTTATAGAACGTATAACCATTGATTAAATACCATTATAGGACATAATATTTTCATTCGGTCCTCTGGCTAACCATTCAAGTCATTCGACAGTTGAATTCGGATTTTTAGATAACCCCTTATAAATTTTATCTCTGAACCAACCTATAAACTTTTAATTATGTGTATTTAATATCCATATCTCAGCCTTTGATGGATTCAAATCTCTAAGAAATTATTTGTTTTATTCAATGTATGAATCAGCATCTTCACTATTATGTAATTTGTAAAGGTAATATTTCTCCCTCTCTGTCAAGGTAATTGTAACAATATATCTTTTGGAAATCCCTTCACCCATAAGTTATTCATTATGATGAGACTTTGGGAGACCGTTGTTTTCAAAATCTGATAGGTAATTGGTACAAAGTTCAATATATTCTTCAAAAATATATAATTCTATAATAAAACATTATGGTCGACTTTGATTCCAAACATACCCTTTCAAAATCTTTATATACCATTAAATGGAATACATCTATTTGTAATGTATAGGACCATATAGTTGAACCTATCAAATGAAGTGAACCATCTGGTAGAAAATTATATCAAATAATTTGGTGGGAAGAAGATATCTAATTCAAATAATATGATTGTAATATCATTATTCATGATGGGAAACTTTGTTAGGTCTATAACTTTATAGCATATGGATTTCAAAAAATGCAGAGTCTATTTAATGTATTTTATAAATATTGAGGCAGAATGAAATATAAAGTAATAGCATTTAAATATTTCATTAAAACGTGATAGTTGTATTATTTTAGTCCTTTTAACTCGTTCACGTGACATTCTTAATAGTTTATGAATACCCTTTTGAAACATTTACACTTGTAAGGAAAAAGAAAAATTGCAATTTTTCCTTTCTAAATAGACTGTAAGCATCAGGGGGAAGAGAATTCCTCCTTTTACACTTCCCTAGTACCAACTCTTCCCTTATCCATATTTCAATCAATTCCAAACTAGACTTGATATCATCCTTCATTTTACCAGGAAAATTTAGTAACATACCAATAAAACTATCAAATAGATTTTTTTCTACATGCATGACATCAAGAAAATTTCTTATATACAATTAAATCCAATATGGTAATTCAAAAAAAATTGATCTCTTCTTCCAACGTAATTCTGTAAGTTTTTTTAAAATTGGTTTACCAAAAACAGTGTCAATATTTGTTAATTTAATGTATCGTTGATCCCCTTTTACTAGAAATGTTGTTGTACCTTGTTTGATATTCCCATTGAATGCTTTCATCCAGGATTGGTATTTACGTATTCTAGGTAAAACAATTTTGATGTCCTAAAAACATATTCTTCGGGGAATGTTTCAAAAAAAATGAGTATGTGTGTTTTTCAAAAATGAGACACCCCAATATTCCTTTAATTCTATATCTTGATAAATTTCCATAAGTGGGGAAGTCATTTATTAATCAATACATCATGTCATTAATGTGAATTCTTCACTTATATGAGCATTATACATTATAAGACATGTATCCCACATCAATTTCAAATCATCGATCAATGGAGCCAAATAGACATCAATATCATTACCGGGTTTATTTGGTCTAGATATAAGTAGAGAAAATATATGTATTTTCATTTCATGCATAAACATGGCAGAAAATTATAATTTACCAACATGATGGGCCATGTACTATGAGTACTACTTTGTACACTAAAAGGATTTATTCTATCTATAGATAATGCAAGACGCAAGTTTCTAGGCTAATTTACAAATTCAATAAACACGTAATCATTTTTCTTCCATTGAGGAGAATTTGTTTGGTGATTTAGGTTCCTATATTTAATTCTTGTATTTTCATGCCATGTTAATTGTCTCACCATTTCATGACATCCATATAGTCTTCTAAACCATGTAATGATAGGAAAGTACCACACAAATTTTGAAGGACTTGATTCATTTTTCTTGTATCGATCTATGACACACTTAGGACATTTTTTGAGTGATTCATTGTCCTTGAGAAACAATATGAAATCAATTAGACAAGAATTTATTTTTTTATAGATCATTACCATTGAACATAACATTCATTTATCATCATATTTTCGGCATTATATTTCATTTTATTCTAGTGGCATATCATTCTGGAGACCAAGTAGTTCTATAAAATTGGTTTTACTCCATCTGCTATCGGATTTCAAATTATATAACATCAATACAGCTGGCAATGTTGCATATTTATTACCACCGGTACACAATGGCTTCTTGGAATAGATATTTAAATCTTCAAACAACTTTATACAATCACAAAGTTCATCTTAGATTTCCAGTTCCATTACTTCCATACAATCTCCATCATCATTTACAATGATATTCATATCAAATGATTCATAAACTGTAGTATCATCCCGATTAGTGTCCAAATATCATTTTTTCCCATGTTTAGTTGAAAATTTATATATTTGATCTATCTTTTGACAAATAAAATGTTCTTATAACTCTTCCAGACTAATTTTCATGAATAAAAACAATGTAAACACAGACAATTGATTTTAGAAGGGTCGTCTGCATGATCTCTTAAAAAATTTATAAACTCTTTAACTATAACTTCATACTTGTTTGTTAAACTATTAGAGTGCATCAATGTTTTATTTATATACTCCATATTGGGTTCATAGAAGATTAAATTTGTATAATATATAAATAAATACCCATATGATATTCATTATCGAAGGTGAAAGTTATAAACAATTCAAATAAGGGAAAGAGAACATTTTATTGTTTCAAATAATTTTAGTATGTTGAAAAAAATGGGAAATGTTATTTGAGAAAATAATTACTCCACTATGGAAGGTGTTATCCTATGAATTCATTCGAAGGTGAATGTTATAGACAACACATCCTCATCACCTCATCTCTCATGCATTTATCATTGCATTTTGTTTTTTGACACATCCTTCATCTCTTGTGGACATGAACCTATATTGATTTCAAATACTATAATAATTATTCATCCACGGGATGATTAATGCTCATAGTAGTAAAATAAACATAAAAGATACAGGGGATGATTTTCAACAAAGAAATTGAAATAATGGTTGTTCGAGAGATGAAGGTGATGATTATGATAGTTTTCTATAAAACAGATGGGGGGTGAGTCTCACGAAATAAACTACAATAATTTCTAATATATAGAATTTAATAACTTCCATTCTAGTTTTTGGAATAAGTGATGTAAAATCCTAAGGACTTATTACATTTAAAATTAAAGGTATATCAAATATTTAAAAACATCTCAAGACTATTTTGATGTCATGTCACCACACTGACCCATCCAAAGGATTCTAGAGAGGTTGTCTCAACAAATATACCCATATGAAGGATTATAGAGAGGCCATCTAATACACATTAACCCATCATTGACATTCAAGGGAGGTTCATAAAAAAATGTGAATAAATCAATAATACACATCAATAAGATATATCACAAAAAGGAGAAAAACACAGTAACCCATGTAACAACTATCCCATACACATTTATACTTATATATATATAACATGGAATTTATACTACACATAATTAAAAAAACACATTTAAACATAATTTGTAATTAGAATAAATATAATCTATTCCTAATTTGGAAATCCATAACCATAATTTTTGAATAAATAATTATAAGATCTCCATTAAATTATAAGTTTTGAAAACACATATAAATAGATAAATATATATATTTACATATATATATATATATATGTGCCCCCAGGGTCAAGATCGGTTGGTAGTGACTCTGCGGGGTCTCATGGAGGTCTTGGGTTCGAGTCTCGTTGATTTGTACCCTATTGGTGTTGATTGTGATTTTTATTGTATTTTTTCCCTTCCCTGATCTATTGCAATTATGTTTGTGTGTGTGTGTGTTTATGAAGTAAATATAAATTGATAAAAATATATGTAACCCATACAGTCGAATATCACAATATAATAAAATAAATACAACCCAATACTAATTTATAAGTCATGATATTTTTTGTTTGTTTATGGTCTTAAACAAAAACAAATTGGGCTTAATTTAGTTCTGTAATGATTGTAATGATGTTTTATTTTAAAAGAAATCATTCCTTATAAAACAAGATAAAATATGGAATTATTTTTAACCCATGTGAGAGGACCAGTGGGAATGTATTTCCAAATGGAGACTCCAACCATTCCAGCTATCTAAGTTCAATTGAAGAGAAAAAATGATGTCATAGAAGGTTGAGTAATATTTTTCAAATAATTTTTTGACAAAATTAAAATTGATATGTGTTGATAGAGTTTTTTCATCTCAAAAGCTAAAGGGGATTGATTTGTGAGACAATCCAAAATGTAAAATCATTAAACGAAGTCATAAAAAGGTGTAAATTCAGTCCAACAATCATCTTTATTTGAAATTTTTTTTGGAACCATGAGACACAATTAAAATCAAGTTGATCTTTACTTCATCACATTTATTGATGAATTTACCCTAATGACTAATCTGATGATTATAAAAAATAAATCAGATGTATTGGAAATGTTTAAGATTTTCATATGAACATTTTAGAATGAATTGGGTATGTGAATCAATTATTTCATATCTTACAATGAGAACGAATTCACTAGTGGTTATTATCTAATATTTCAAACTAGAAAAAAACATAAGCTTGCGGAGAGTTGGGATAGAGATATAGATAGTGAATAAAAGTGAATAAAAGCAAAAAAAATTAAAAATACCAAAATAGGATATCCAAATAGGTAGTCAATCAAAAAACAGATCATAAAAATCATTCTATTCATAATCTAAAATAAAAATAACATACAACGATTAGACCACAAATACCTAATGACATCATAGAATAATAAATAAAAAAACAAAAAAAAATACCCAAAGAAAATTGCAAGTCCTACCTTGCTAGGTTAAAGAAAATATGCTTTAGAAATCCAAAATGCTACCAAAGACCAGATTTCCGACAATATTCAAGAAACTAGAGGCAATCAAGTGGTGTGATTTGAGTTCGATTAACCGAGGTGGAGTGTCAGTAGTGGGTGGATTTCTCAGAAATATTTAGATATCATGACAGGTTCACAAATGGTTAGGTTTTTCTAAATAGATCAGGATACTTTTATCATGTATTATAAATAAGTATTGATAACGAGTATTTTTATCATTTCTTAAGTAATAAGCATTGATAAAATGAATATTTATCATCACTTTGATTATAAAGGTATGTCTTTATAATTGCTAAAAAGGTACTGATAAAATCTATATTTACTAGTTCTAATGTTTTATCACTAATAAACATTCATTTTATCATAACTTTTTTAGCACTGATAAAGCCTCATCTTTATCAAAGTAAAAAAAACTGATAAATACCTACATTTATTAGTGCTTATTACTTAAGCACTGATAAATAATTTTCAATGATAATTAAAAATAAAAAAAAAATTAAATATATATATAGTTAATAGATATATATATATATAGTAAATATATTTATTTTTAAATATATTAAATAAAATTTTATAATTGTTTATTTATAATTATCGATTTTTTTAAAAAAAAAATTTATATCTAATTTTAAGTGAATGCATGCATATATGTTAAAAATGAGTGAAATTGAATAAATTAAAAATAAGTACACTTTAAAAATATTGAAAAAATGGATATGTTTTGTGTGTATGCGTTGTATATAAAAATTCATTAATTGTGTATATCTGAAATAAATATAACACACATTTGATCTATGTTAATTTGAAAAATAAAATGACACATTCAATTATATTTCCATTACACTATATTATTAGTTGGTGTTTTTAATTCATATTAATTTTTAATTATAAACCATTATTCACTAACTATATGACTATTTAATGAAAAGCGGGTAAATATTTTTTAGTATATAAATCATATTTATATACATTAATATATATATATATATTTAATATTTAAAATTTATTAAAATTCATTATCATAATTATCTAATTAATAAAATGTTTAATATTTAACAACGTATAATCAATTTATTCTTTTTTATCAATAATTATTTAATTAAGAAAATTTGTAATATTTTTTTTAATAAAATCTTTATTTATTTTTTATTTATTTAATTATATCATTTTAATATTCAGACCCTTATTAGTGCTAATAAAATTTATCTTTATCAGTGCTTAAAAAAGTGCTGATAAATGGTACCCTTTATCCATGCTAAAAAAAGCACTGATAAAAGGTTAAATTTATCAGCACTGATAAATATTCTATTTATATGTACTTTTTTATAGCACTGATAAATACTAGCGCTTTTAAATTCTAGTTTTGTTGTAGTGAAGTACGCATGTCACTAAAAATTATAAGCCTTATCATATATCAACCAATAACAGATACATTGCCAGTTTATATAATAACCACAACATAGTAACAGTATACAATACATGAATGAAACATTAAGTATAAAACACAAGTTTTGAAGTGGAATACAATGGGAATATATTCCCAACATGTCTTAATTCCCTGTAAATGTAACACACTTGAAGCTCCACCTCACCCCATTAGATCCAAGGTCAATCACTAATAGCATCATACCCCACTATCCCAAGTAGGAACACCATATTCCACCATGCATCTCTTATCATCACAAATAATTAGCTTCAAAAAATTTCTATTATCTATATGTCCACCAAGTCCATCTTAGGCCTATTTACCAACTACACAAACACACGAAGTGCGGGAACAAGGATCATGCATGGGTGAGTATAAACATACTCAGTATGGAAACATGAACTACACTAGAGAGTTAAATAGTATGGGTAAGCTAAATACATGGGGTATAAGAAATATATATTAGAAGCAACTAAAAGGATCCATATGTGATTTAAAATCATTGTTCATAGGGATAAAATTTTTTTTAACCATATCAACCCTATCCCTCTCAAGATTACTCACATGAGAAATCAATGATGATCATTATAATAGAGGTACAACAATGTTTAAAGTCAATAACCACCCACTTATCAAGTCATGAAGTCCACCTAGGGTGTTCAAGGTTCTATAAGTATTTAGAAATACCACTATGCTCTAATTTTTTTCCATCACGCCTATACCATTAATCATTGAAGGGGGTATACTCTAGTTAGAACTAGTTATGATAAAGAGGCCATGCTCTATAAATCATTAGGAAATCTATCCCAACTCATAATTTTCAGAATTCTCAAATGACATAAGTGATCATTTACTCATATTATTTTATAGTATCCCTACGCCATAACTATATTTTAAATACCAACTCTAGTAGAGGATAATTTTCCCACCCAATCTTCATATGTGGGGAAAATACCCAATCCACAAATATAGGATTATTAGCCCATAAAATGGGAAAAATACCCACTCTATATGATTTTTAAATCATTGGATATCAGTCCCATGCTTTCATGGGTGAAATAACAACTCCCAAGGGGGATCCTAGTCCCCCTACTTTTATAGGACAAATGCTGGCTCCCAAAGAGGATCCTGGTCACAGTGGTTGAAATACCAACTCCACCTAGGAATAATGAGGGAGAAATATATGTCAGGGTGAATCATTCTAGGATAATGGGAAGTACATGGTGTGTCCTCCGGGTACATTACATGTTATCCCAAGCTAAACTGTGTTATGTCATTCCACATGGAAAATCCCCAACCAACTACTTGTCATATAGAGAGGTCGCACAGTGTTCCATTTCTATAGAGGTAATTAGAATGCACCTAGATTTATTATGTTTTTTTATATATGAGGGTAAATAGTTTGTGGCCTAGAACACATGATATGTGGGTCTACATGAGTTCTTGCATGTGTACTCATTATCTACACTGATTTGGTCATCCAGTATCACACAACGTGTGTGACCAACCACACGACCATGTGATATTTAAATATACTCAGCCCTATATTTTCATCTAGTACACTACATGGAATGTGTTATTATGAAAAAAGTGTCATGTAGTTGAGAAATTTCTATAAACCTAGCCTTATAATTAATGTAACACCCTACGATTTTAAGAAATATATTTTTTTCATATAAGATTAATTTCTTTGATATCTTGTGCTACATGAAACAACAAGTTTAGTCAAACCATGATATACTATTAAAATATTATTATAAAATAGCCATTGGATTTTAGTTATTAATATTATTAACTAAATTATAAAAAATTATGGTTTACAAATGTATAAAATGAATTCATTAGCTATTAACAAATTTGAAATCGAAATAAAATTCATTTAAAAATAAAGGAGTTGTTTTTCTGAAAAACTATTTTTATCAGTAAATTATACTATATTTGAATTATTTAATGAGATTTATATATTATATATTCAATAAAATGTTTTAATATTTATATAATATTTTTTATTATGCATAGGATAATAATAAGTCCATTTTTATACTTATAATGTATTTTTTTAAGCTGATTTCATCGGATTTTAAGAACATAATTTGAAATTAATTTCTAAAATTTATATGTATTGAATTAGATAAAATGAATTATATATTTAGAATCAATAATTTTAAATTTATCAAATATTACCCTTTTAGTTTTGGTCAATATGAATAGTAACTATGGTAGAATTTATCACCTCAGTAAAGGGTAAATCAGGTCAATCAAGGTTAAAACTAAGTGGAAAGGTGATAATTTTCCATCCTATTTATACTTTTATGAAGATAATTTTACACTTATTACTTTAGGATCTAACTTTATTAGTTTAATGGACTCTTTTCCACTAAAATGACCTATATAATATCTAAATCAAATAAATTTATAAATATTCACACTATTTTTTGTAAATATCTCTTGTGTTTTCACAAAGGGAAAAAAGAAAGTTATGAACAAATATAAGTGTTTAATTTGATATTAATGAAATTATTTTCTAGAAAAAAAATTTATTTTTAATTTTAAGAAATTATATAATGACCTTAATTGCTTATGAAAAACCGATGTAGTATTTCTCTATTTAATAAAAAATATAATAAATGATTTTAAAAATATTTAAAGTGATATAATTTGAATTAGTTAATGTGTCCCAAGAATTTTATATATCTATATGACATATTATAGATGTTTGAAATCATTATATTCTAAATAAAAAAATTTATTTATGTATTTCAATTTAAATTAAATGAATAGTGTTAAAAATGACGTCACTCATATTTTATAAATAATAATATTTTATTAAATGGAATTAAATTCATAAAAATATAATATTCATCAAAAAATGGTATATATTTTAAAAAATCAATCATGATCCATTTATGGGTCGTTTATCATTTTATAGTAACATTATTAACCCTTAAAGGGTAAAAAACATTAATATTACAGTAATTGTCAAAAGGGTTAATGGGGGGGTAAAAATAAAATATAAGAGTAAAAATGTGATCCAAAGTTGTCAAAACTTAATTTTATGAGATTATTATTACTATTAAGAATATTATATTCTAATATTATCAATTTGGATCTATTTTAACATCAAAATTAATTTATATTAATATAATATTTTAAGATATTCCAAGAGTGCGCATCCCCTCAATTATAAAAGGTAAATCTCCTTTCTCTTCTTCACAAAACATTGAGCCTTATATATAGACCAAGATATACCAATTTACCTTATCAACATACATATACATATCTTAGAGGTTTTGTTATTCCCATAGCACCAGCCCTATAGCCCTTTAGAGGATATCTAAAGGAGACGTTTCAAAGAAGAGGTAATCTCCTTAAATGATCACTTTATTTTCAATTTTTCTTTTACCAAATCTAAATGTGCTATATTATTTATAAAATAATAATGTAATTATACTAAATATAATTAAATTAATTTATTATGAAAAAAAATTATACACCATCTTTCCAACTAAATGGTAAGTTAAGGTATCGCCAGTGCCTACATATGACTTATCGTCTCCACGTAGTGATACAATTCATTTTTCGTTACCATGTTTTATGTATGTGTCTTATGATGGGTTTAATATTTATAAATGATATTTTTTAAATTATTAGACTTCTATAATTATAATATAATGTCTATATTCATACCGTACAATCCTTTGTGAAATGATAATGTTGCCCATGTGTACGTGTGGACTACCACCTCAACGAAGTGGTGTGATTTATTTTTCATTTACATTTTTCATGGATTATAATGAGGGTGAATTTGATGAATATATATTATATATATAATAAAATTATGATATTTTAAATTTTAAATAATATTTACCTATATTTTTTCAATCTGTTGAGAAATGAAAATAGTATTCATGCGTACGTATGACTTAATGTCACCATGAACGGTGTAATTCATTTTTCAATACCTAACTATTATGGATGATTATAAATATATATAGAGAGAGTAAAAAAATATTATATTTATATCATTATTAACATTTTTTAGATTATGTAACAATGATCAAAGTATAATGATAGAAATTACCAATCCAAAACTTATAAGAAAAATGATGCAATTGTCACATAGAATAGTGATTTTAATAAATAATTGTTAATAAATAGGTGATAGAACATTAAAATTGAATAATAAATGGTATAATATATATTATTATGGGTATATGATAAGATTTATAATAAAATTATATTTATTATACATGATGTTTGAAAATTTATTAAGGAAGTCAGAACTGTGGTAAGGGGTTTAAAGTAACAATCTCATTATTTATCGTTATTGTTTATGATTAAGTTATAATGATGAAATATTATAATCAAACTCTCAATATACTAATGAATTTAATTATACTCTGGTATTTTCTTGAAATTACATGTATTACTTTTGTTTCCCTCGCCTTTTATTCTCAAGATACCAAAAGTATGTTTTTAAGGAAAATCAACTTCATTTTTGTCTTCGGTCTGAAAACCTTTTTATTCTATATCCACATATTCTAAAAAAATTAAAATGGATTTTAATATTATATATTATTTTTTTAATGTTTTTTATCCATTTTTACCTATTTAAAAAATAATTTAAGGGAATCTTCTATAATTTTTTTAATGAGGTACTTTATAACTTTTCTATAAAAAATTATGGACGAAATATTTTTTAACTTGATGGCATAAACCCAATTTTTCACCATCATAGATGCCTAATTTTTTGAATTTTCCTTTAAAATTTAGATTGTTTATTTTTCAATTTAATTTTTCTTCCATAATATTTTATAAATTTTTAGATTTTAAAGAAGTGATTTCAAAATATAGAGGTTACTTTACTCGAGAATGTTTTAATGATCTTTTGATTCATCAATTATAACAACCTTAAATGTTTATTATTATTTAATTATAATATGATCTAATGATATAATCGTTATTCATTATATATATGGTTTATGTTTATGATGACATTATGTTTATAAATCATGTTCCTTTTACATGGGTTATGTTATGATAAAATGTCTATGAAACCCATTTCTTTTAATCTATTATGATACGATGAATGGTTTATAATCATGTGGTACATGTATGTATTATTTTCATTATGTGATGTGTGGTAGCTGTATTTTCCTACAATTAATTTGGTAAATATTGATATCTCATGAGATAAAGAGGATTGGATTGGGTAGTGAATACAATTCAGTAAGAGACTTTATCCACTATGATAGCCTTGACTACTACAATATTTTAGGGAGTGAACCCATTCCACTATGATAGTCTTGAAAAATAGCCTTGACTACTAATAAAATATTTTCTATACTTAATCCCATGTCTTATTCTAATTTTTTGCTGTCATGGCTCATGTTCTTTGATTCCTTTATGATTCATGTATTATAAACTACCAAGATTTATTCCATGACTCAATATTATGATCTATGATATATAGGGAACAATTCTCAAATGTTACGATCATGTTCTCATACCTTTTTTCTCATGTTATTCTTATATGATCATTGATATATCCCTTGTTTACCCTTACAAGAAATCATAAATCACCCATTATTATTTTTCTTTTCCCATGTTATAAAAAATGGTTTTATATATAATATGTTTAAGAAGGGTGATAGTTATGAAGATATAAGTGGAAGATGATGTAGAACAATTATTTACCATTTTTTTATGTTTCCATGTTTCAAAAGATAATAAACCAATATTATTATTTCCTGGATCATTATGTTATGTAAATAATATTTTTCTACGTAGATGTAATATCTATTTATGAAAACTTTGGTTCTCTTTAATGTGTCTTCTGATCATCATTCCTCACTTACCAAATCCACTAAAGATAATATTTGAAACACTTTTATCTCACATTGAATGTGCTAATGTCACCCCCAGTGACTGTATTTCTACCACCCTTAACCATAAATCATGTCCTTAATTCCCCATGTTTCACTCGCATATTGTATCTCTTAAATCTATCATTAATCAATCCTTCCTATGTTTATTGTTACCAATAATGATCTTCCAATGTGTCTCAATCTCCAACATTGATCCCATAACAATAATATATGGAGCTGATAATGAATAAAAAACTAAAAGGGTTCCATGATAAAATTTAAATCACCGGTTAATCGAATACCAGAGATGAATACATGTCGAATTATGGGGGGATCCCATAAAACAAAAAGGTTTGATATAAAAAAACATTTGTGTTCAGTTTTTCCATCATTCATGGATGGGAATAGAAGAATTCGGAGAATCAAAATGATCAAGATTAATGATTCTCATTTCATAATATAAGAATAAATTTTAATTTAATAGGTCATGAAAATATTAAAACCATATTAATTCAAGAGAAATCAATCTATGTTTAGAATGAAAATTAGAATGTAAAAATCCAAAAAAAAACCCTAACTCAATTTTTAATCATCAACCGTTCAATCTGTTATTGTATCCACTATACCATTAATTGTCACTACTGAATTTTTATTATTGATGTTTTTGTAGATATAATCTCTCTCATTGATCTATCATCATTTCCACTTTCAATCCTTGATCTCCCCATTGTACATTCTCTCTAGGTTACAATTCATTGTTAATAGAAAACCCCAGTGAAATATCATGAAGGGGTATTTATAGTAGAGATCTATAGTTTTCATAACAATTAAAAAATTAATTAATTAATTAAATTATTTATTTAATTCTCTAATGACAATTAACTTCTAAGAACCCAGATTTGAACTAAACTAACATCGTACCTATAGTAAACACTACATTGTGGACTCAATGGTAAACTTGGTTTTTATTTATGAGCCTCGTTCAAGAGATATAAATTCTTTATTAAAAATGAAAATTCATGCCTTAAAATAATATAATATTTTTATTATTTTATTTTCAATGCTTCATGACACTCATTTTTGTGTTATAGTAGTACCTGTTGGTAAATATCATATTCAAGATCCAATTCAACCATCAAAAAAAATTATGGTCTTTTACTATGGAAAATCAACCTTTTTACCCCTGGGGATGTCCTCAAACTCTAAAATTTAAAATATTTAGTCAAGTAAATGTTGAAAAAATTAAGTTATTACACTCTCCACATCGTTAAACTTTTCTACCATATAAAGAAACAATCGGAGCTACTAGATAAAATAATATTAGGAAAAAACTGATGTGGGAAAAACACTTCACTGTATGAACTCCCTTTTCATATAGATATTTTATTTCTTGAAAAAATTATACACCATTTTTTAGAAAATAAGTATCTTATTCATGTATAAATGTGATATCTTTTCCTAACTAGAACTAATAACAAAATAGTGATTTGTAATCTACCGCCATGAAGGTCTTGAAAATCTATATCAGCCGAGGCCTTTAGATATTCGGGGTTTGTTACCCATAATTGGTTAAAAATGTACCACACACGTCTATCACACAATAGAGAGGGTTCATAAACAATTTAAAACATATTAGGATCACCCTGTTTTGTTCTTGCTAAGAAACATTCCCAATAATCATCGTAATGGTAGCCACTAAATCCATCTCACTACACTTGATGTTTTAATGAGTTACATGTTATTATCATAAAAGTATCATGGTTTCATGTTCATCTTAGTTAATAGAAAATCCCCTATTGTCTCCATACAACAAGGCACAGTAATTATCTATACTAACTCATAGATCAAGAAAAACACAATTCTTCCTTCAACCATGTAATTACTAGGTGTAAGGGTGTTTTTATCACCTTGGCCTCTAATAAATTCACACCCACAATCAAAGATAAAATAGTTGTGAATTTCCTTCATCATTCATGAATTAAACTAAAGAGAACACGAATCACATCACTAAACTCACCCACATTATCAATATAACATCGTTTCTTTTCATGTGGTCTATTTTAACATAATTAGGAGTGGATAGTCCTAATAGTTTAGATGACCCTTCTCTATCATCTTTTGACATCAATAAACAACTAGACTAAGTCACCATCATTTAAAACATCTTGAGAATAAATTTCTTTCTCTATCACATCGGATGTTTTATCATGTGATAGACACATATATAAGGATTTTATAGGAACATAATATCAAGGACCATTATCTACTAGAGAGTTATCTACTTGAGCATGAAAACCATGATACTTAATATGATCCCCAAAAGAAAAACAGCATCCATCATAGATAACTTCTCACACACTCACACCATCATATGGACATGAGTTCATACATTAGAAAGCCCCCATAATATTTCCACTACTACACTACTCTAATTTTTTTTCCACTATGCATTCAACTTCATGAAGACCAATATCTCCATTTTAATTTGGGTCTCACACTAAAAAAGTTTACTACAACTCTCATGGTAAGACCATAGAAATAACCAACCACATGATAGGTTCTTCCTTAAACATTTTCAAGTAGTGTTTCATTTATACTATCTGCAGTACCATATGGTTCTCATCATTCCATAAATAATTACTCAAACACCATCGCTAGAATTCAAGATAATTCATTCTGAAGTCTCTCATAAATTTTAAACAACAAGACAATCTCTAAAACTATTTATTCATTACTCAAAATTCATAGGGGGAGAATTTACTTTTTCACACACTAATAATTCAATACAAAATTCACAAAAATAATGAGAAACTATATTTAAAATATAGAGGGTTAGCTTCTCCCACCACACATGAGGGGTCTTGGTTACTGTTGCAGACATAACCCTCCTAATCGGTACAAACACTATCACCTCCCAAAACTCATTAAAAGGGTACCCATTTACACCAAGGTGCGTTTTGTCACACCAAATTTCTACCATAAGAATAAATCTACAATAATAATTATATTTCCCCATTTGGTGAGAACTCATTTTCCCCATTTGTCTATAACAATCATCTATGACTATTGTTAGGCCTTTTATCCACTATTTGTGTTTGATGAGTTGTTTCTTGAGTTTTAGTCAAGATATATCCCTTATATAGAGGCAGAGGTAGCTTATCTCCACTTCATAATTTGTAAAATCTTTTTAATGAGTATATGGTAGAATGGTATCATAAATATTAAATCACATCTACATGAGAAAACTCAATATAGACATGATAAATCCAAGATGATTGTTATATGATACATGTAATAAACTTAGATTAACCTTGGAATGAAATATTATATTTATATATTTACTATTGGGTTTTTAGGGTCATGGTGAAAGGATACATAGGACACTGCACCTACATTGGCCTCCATGGTTTTATAATCAAACTCAAGACCCTTTTATCATAGTTTCCCTAGGTTCCCAAACTGGTCCTCACATGAAAAATAGATCCCAAAACCATCCCTAAGATATAATGCTTTGATAACACTCTATCATGAACCTTACCCATTTGGGCCCCTCCTAGGATGGTAGTAATCCATAGTGACACCTCCGGACAATGATCAATCGATTAGGTGTTAGTGACTATCACCGGGTAGGCTTATATCTCAACATGATAGGCTTTATCCAATATTAACCTATGAAAATTACATTTACTACACATATAATAACAAAAACATAAGAATACATATATCATAAAAAACAAAAACTATTTTCAATTCATACATGAGACATCAAGTGGAAAACACAACTCTGGAAGAAGAATACTAGGGGAAAATAATACCCAACAAGTATCTATACTAGGAATACATTATACACTTGAAGTTCCACCTCAATGTATAATTTATAAGGTTGATCACTAACTAAACTTACCACCACCATCCATAGTAGGACCATCGTACTCCACCATGCATATCCAAGCATCAATAGGCATCAACACTTAACAATCCTTATCAGCTCCAAGTCCAGTAAGACCATATCTGACCTATGCATTGACTATATAACTACAACATGTGTGGGAAGCAGTCCGTTGAATGATTTATTATAAACATACTTAGTAGGATACCTCAAACCAAAAAAAAGAGATTCAAATACATTGGTGGTTGTCATAATGATCCTAATATGAGTTAGAGAAACCAAAACTAACCATAAGGATCCATATTTTCTCTACAATTAATGGTTATAGGTATACAAAGATTTTGAATAATCTTATTTCCATATATTAAAACATTCCTCAAATTATAAATTAATTATGCATGGTATACAAGAGGGTTCACAATATCTTATGATGATAAACATTTTCTTTTAGATTCATGAAGACCACCTTAATTATCCAGGGTTCCATGAGTCTCAAGTAATCCCACACTTATCCTCCAGTTTCCTCCATATCTCTACCCTAAACCATGAAAGTAGGTTTTCTCTCATCTGACCTAGCTATGATCAAGAGGCCATTCCCCTTAATACATTGGGAAATCTATCACAACTCCGGATTTATAGATTTATTAAGAAACCTAGATAATCCTTTCCTTATATGATGCTAGAGGATCCCTTCCCTATGACCGTGGGTGAAATTCCAACTCACGTAGAGGATATTTGTCCAGTTTGAGCTCCACATATGGGTGAAATATCAACTCCATAGATATTATATTAATTACCTATATATCTAGTGAAATAATAATTCTATCTGATTCATTAATAATAGTATTTCATCCTTGTTCATTTATGGTCAAAATACTGACTTATATGAAGGATTTGAGTCTCAATGGTTGAAATACATACTACTCTTGGGAGTAATAAGGGCAAACATTGTGTGTGGATAAATCGTGGCACGCCAAGGGGATGTACATGGAATTTCTTATGGGTACACATCATGTTATCCAAATCTGACATATCAGTGATCCTCTATCATTCCACATGGTGTATATCATCCCAACTACATAGATTTTAGAGGGGTCACATGTTGTTCCATGTTAGTGGAGGTACTCAGTATATACCTCTTCTACCGAAGTCATGTACCTTTTTAGGGTACCTAGGTTGTATCCCATCATAGACGATGTGTGGGGAAACATGGGTCCTTGGCTATGTACTCCTATTACATGTATAGTTTTTTATCTATAATCAAATGATTCAAGGTACTAGACACAATACTATGTTATATTTTTTCTCAAATCAAACCCTAGAACCACATCTAATAGGCTATACAATGTGTGTTATTCTAAAATGAACATTTTTTCATTAGGAAATTTCCATAAACCCAATTTTGTGATGTGTCTTCTGGTCTTTATTCCAAATCTACTAAATCTACCAAAAATCATATCTGAAAAAATCATCTCTCACATTGAACATGCTAATATCATCACTGGCGGCTGGAATCCAGTAAAAATTATTCAAATATCACCTCTTGATTCTATGTGTATCACTAGTGCATCATTTATCAAAAATCCATCATTAATTGATCTTTCCTCTATTTCCCGTTACTAACAATGATCAACTACCATGATGCAATCTCCATAAAAAATCCCATAAAAATGATCCATGGAGATGATAATCATTTTTTCAACGAAAGGGGGTCAAATAGAAAAGGCAAATCACTAGTCAATCGAATACTTATGTTAAACACATAAATAATGGTTGGAAAAACCATAAAACATAGAAGTTAGAAATCAACTATAGCATTGTTCATCTTGGTAATTATTTATAGATAGGAATCAAAGAATTAGAAGAATTGAAATTTTATATTTTATGGATTATTAATTCTTAATCTATGAAGAATATATAATTTAATAGGGTCATGGAATGACAAACACCAGATTAATTCATGAGGAATTGATCCATATTCACAGCAATAATTAGAACATGGATAAATATAATAGAAAAAATAACACTTTAGTGGTGAATATTTTATGATTTGAAATATTTTCATAGACATCATTTTGTTTATCATCACCATCAAATTTTTATCATTGACATCACTTTATATCTAGTCCCACTACTGTATTTTTCATCATCATTATTTATAATCCTCGGTCTCTCAACTTCTCATTTATAGGGTTTAATTCATTTAAATGGTTCGCCCAAGATAAATCTCATATATGGATATTTATATAGTATTATTAGGGTTTTCATCACAATTAAGACACTTAATTAAATAATTTATTTATTTATTTTATCATCTCATGATAGTGAACACCTAATAATTCAAATGTAAACTAAACTAACATCATGCTTAGGGTAAAATCCCCATTCTAAACACAATCAAAATCCTTGGTATCCCATATGTGGAACTATTCAATATATATTATTATTTCATTAAAAACACACATCCATGCCTTAAAATGTTATATTATTTTTATTATATTTTTAAACTCTTTGCGACACTCATATTTACACATCAAATTTAACTGGGGATAAGATCCATATTTCAGATCTAATGGAACCTTAATTATTTTTTTATAAGGTCATCATATATTAAAAAAACTATTTTACCCTTAAAGAGGTTCTTGGACTCAATAACATTAATTTTCTTAGTAAATTCTAACCAAATAAATTTAGGTTATTTCACTTGGGTCCTCAAAATTTCGGTGTGAGTGGATCATTATATATGGTTGATCAATAACCTTCTAAACATGGAATTGATGTATATATATTATTTGGATATAAATAGAAAGAGTGAACATGTTTGATTAGGTAATTTTCACCTTTGATGTTATTCTCCTTAGGTATGACTTCATTAACTTCGAAAAACCTTATCCCTACAGACATAATTGGTACTTTGTAAACATGGTCCAGTGAATCCTTAGAACTATGGAAACTCCCTAAATCTTGGTTTGTTTCCTCTATAAGATTAAAGAGAAATATATAATCATCACCAAGTGAATTTCAAGTGTTTTGGGGGAATTTTCCAAACCATTGGGACTGGTGATCTATGTTTTGTATTTTATTATACACTAATTCCCTTCTCTATTGCATAAAACCTATATGGTGCAATTGTAATCACAACATTTACTGGTGGTTTTTTAACTTATATTACTCAAAAAATTTCATCAATATGGTACTTTAGGCATTGATTGTATGGTGAGAGTACTATTACATGGTTTTTAAGACAATTTCTTCCTAATATAAAAATAAATGGTGTGTCTTTCTAGATTACCATAAACTCATAGTTAGATACATGATATTTAAACTAGTCCTTGAGTTTGATTATCCTGAGGTGATTTTTTTCACTTTTTCATACACTTTAATGGTTAACATTTAGGGAGATAAATAATTCTCACCATAAACTAAGTATCAAAATGTCATATCTGTGATAAGATTGATCATAAATCTATTTTCAACCATAGATTAACGAATGTTAACATTATCAATAATTCCTAAGATGTATAGGGGTATGATATTTCTCTATATAGTGGCCTCTTAATCCTTTTATGTGAATAGGATAGTTGTATAAAACTCCACTAAAGTAGTATATAAATGATACACCTCATCCATAATTAATTTAATATCATATTCTTGGGGGACTTGAATATACTCAAAAGGTGCTTCCATGAGCACTTTTGATAGCTGAATAACATATAAGAATGAATGTTTGGCTAATAAAACTACTAACGACTTCAATATATATTACTTTTATGCCAGGGGTTAAGCCATCCCAACATGGGATCGTTCTTTAGCCTACATCTTTGGGGTTAATATATTTTTCATTGATGATCCTTATACATATCCAAAACTTGAGGGAATTTTTTCCATTGATGGGTTGAGATGAGTTAGTTTTACAAAACATTTAGGATAGTCAAATATTTGTACATATACTAACCAATATTCAAAAATATTTGGATTCAGATGACTCTGAGAGGATTGGAAAATGTATTTATACTCCTATTGGTCTCACTAATGGGATTTCCATCACGTTTTGGTTATATATATGGCATCAGTAAGTACCTTGATGAAATTTTGAGCTCAGATGTGGTTATGTATCTCCCAACCTACTGGGCCTCTCTAGCTTCTTCCTTTGGATCATCAGTTATGTGAAGGTAACTCAATTTTATATTCATATTCTTTATCATAGAATGGGTCTTATAAATTAATAATGTTGACCAATCTATATTATGACTATTTTCTAGATTATGGTTATGTTTAGTGATGTAAAATTCATTTTTTGAATGTTGGGGAAAGAAATCCATGAGATTATAGATTGGTTTAGTATTTCATTGAATATCCTTTTATTGTGACCTATTTTTATTATTTTAGTTGTGTTTACTTCCATATGATGGATTTGAAGGCATGAATTTGGAATGTTTATAGGTAAATAGTGATGTAATTAGTTTATTGAGTTGTTCCCTAAGGATATAAGGATCCCGATCATATATCTTCTACATAATATATTTAACATATGTTCATTATCATCAGTCTAGAACTTATTTCCAGTTATTTTCTTCCACTGGTTGGATAGTGGACACTAAGGTCACCTTGATAAAAGATTTCCCAACGTCACCTATTCATAATCACCAATTTTATAGATAGTGTATTTAAATATGATGTATTATTGAATGGTGTGGACCAATATTAAATGAAAAAGGGATGTATTTGGGATGATCATTAAGGCTAACATCATCAGGTTCCCTAACCTCAAGCAGTTGGAGTATATTATTATCTATGGTTGTGATGAAGTATCTTTGAACCTTATCCCTTAAAAAATATTAGGTTTTGTTTCCTTTTTTATCATTTCATAGGGTAATGTGTTAATTTTTATCCTTTAGATGATGATATTTTTTCAATTGTTGTCATTTAGTTGGAGGAATTGGGTGATATAGAGACTTTTTAGGTGCCATTATAGCCACCGATGCTTTCTCAAGCATGATAGTTTTAGTTTCCACTTTTCCAGACCTTTTTGTCTAATCAAAAATCATAGAATAATATTTATCCTTGGTTTTCTGAATATCATCCTCAAGATTTTTTCCCCTATCTATGAACTCTCCTAATCTTCCTAGTATATTAATTTTATTAGCATTTTCTACATCTCATCATGGTGATTCTTTATGAAAATATATAGAATATTCGTATATGTTAGTTTCATATTAATTGAGTATAACAGGGCTTTCCATATGGAGATAAAACCAAAGACCCTCCCATTTTCATGATACTTGTAATTTGAGAGATCAATTAATGTTATCTTCCTTAGCATAGAGATGGATTGGGAAAGGGGTTGATAATGAAGGTATTCCCTTCATGTGATGGATCTATCTGGTAAACTATTACACTATATGATGGTTGGTCCCTCAAATGACTACATAAAGAATTTTATTTTTTCTATCTCTTACCGATAAATTATTCATATCATATGATCACACATTGACCCAAAATGTGATAGGTTCTACTCTCAATCTCTTGTGACATTAAAGGTTTGAAATATATGATTACCAAAGTTGGTGCAGAGGTGGAGTGGCATAAACTCATTCAAGATATGGTTTTGTTTTATGTTACACTGTATAATTCCACCCTTTTATTCCTTATATTAAAGTAAAAAATGATAAGATGGAGTTATGATGATTTTTTTGTAATAATATTTTAGAAGAACCCTGAATGTATATAAAAAATAATCTTGATTTGGTCGCCTTGAATATATCAAAAGATGACTCCTGGTTCAATATTGATCTAGTTGACATTAATTGAATTATGGGATTTTTTATTGTAGTGGATGAAAATATTGGTCTCCCTTGATCACTGAGATCAATTCCACTAGTTTTCTTAACCTAGATCCAACCGGGTACTCATATTCTACTCTTGTAGTCTAGGTAACCTCTTCCTCATAAGTGGGAGTAGAAACATTCACTTGTTCTTGGAAATTATAATCTATGTGAATATTTCATATATATAATGAAATATTTATTCATTTCACATAGTTTATCTCAGCCTCATGTTGGATTAGTTTCTCTTCAAAAGGTAGTAATTATACTTCTCTGGGTTTCAAGTGGGATATATTCAATCCTTTCCATTTATCATTAGTAGAAGGGCCTTGAGGGGGTGGAAACATATTTTTTGGAGCTTCCAATTTCCAATACATTCTCTATTTTTTGGAATGAATAGATTTTGAATTTGTTTCATTATAAACCATATCTCAGGTGATTATTTATTTATTTCATAATTTGATGTTTATATCGTAGTATGCATCCTATTTTGGATCAAAAGTGATAATGATTACCGATGTGTACCTAGAAGTGGGAATTTTTTTATCCTTATATGAATAATGGGGTAAACTTTCATTGATTTTCCCTTCTTTAATGGACACATCAAGGGCCTTCCTCAGGTCCTCCTTCATAGTTGATCATTTATTCTTATGAAAATTAAGGAGTTAATGTTATTTGTCTAATATTTCATTGACATCTATCTAAGGATGGTGATCCTAAGGTAATACCCAACCATTCTCATAGATCATTCCCAAAATGATAGGGGTGTGTTGTGTGGTGGAAGAAATTGTGGGGATTCTGACTACGAAGATCACAAACCTTCTAGTAAATAATCAACTTCCTTGGAGGAAGTGATAAAAATTCTACAAACCCTAAGGGATAGAGATAGCGTGGTTCTACCAACAGAAAATATTGAACCTGTTGAGGGTTTGATTATTCCATTGTTAGTGCTAGTGGTAAAAATTCCCTTAGTGTTATAGGCTTGGGTTTCTCCAAAATGGATACTATAGTTGCTACTAATAAAGTTTTCTTCATTTAATTCCCTTTAAATTGGGTGTGAGATAGGTAAAATTCATGTTCAGAATGTGAAATATCCACCACTATAGGATATCTCATGGTTTCATACATCACCTATCACAAATATAATAATTATGTCACATTATTGTAGGTTTGGTGTAGAAACCAATAAATGTCTTATTCTCTTTGGTCACGCTACTTTTACATCTTATAGATGAAATATTTTTGTTGGATAAACCACTTATAATGTACTTTATTTGGAAATTTGGACTCTAATGCCTCATTTATATTGTAGGATGTATTATTTGGGATACAATACAAATACGTATGGAGTGAATTGAAATACTAATTACTCTCCCAATCCCCATATGTATATTTCCTATGGGTAATCATGTATTACTTGTTAAATTGGCCATAAACTATTGATAAAATCATATTGAAAGTTCTCACTGTGTTTTCATGACCTCAAATAACATGCTATGGAGAAAGTAAAAAAGATGATATGAAATAATATCTTTTTCACCTCTTGTAGATGATCCTCATATCCCTAATAAGGAAAGTTCTTATGTATTTTTTGATAAAGGGTTTCCCAAAAATTTGGGGATAATTAAGTTATGAAACCCTCCATTAACACCTCTTGGATGTCATATCAGAGAGTGGAAATGGGATAGAACATAGCCTAGAGGCTATCCTTAGCTAGTTATTTCACAATGTCTTCATCATATTCATTATCCTCATGGGAAAATTCTTAATCTTGATCTAACAACCTTGGATAATTTTCAAGTTCCTTATTAGAAAGCAGATTGTTCCTTCTATTAGTTCATATTAAGTACCATAGGTAGAATTTGAGTCTATATGCATAAAAAACCTTAGTCCCTTGATCATCACTTTTTATAATGGAATTATCAAAATATTTTTTGAATCGGGTAGTACCTTATTCTCTTGTATTTTGGAGAGGACCTCCAAAACTACTGGTTTGATTATCGTGAGAAGGACATCCTTGGATGAAGATACCCTCACTTTCTAATGATTTATCAGTATACTCTTAGGAAAACCATGGATAGCCATTATTAGGCCTCATGAACATCAACAATGATCAGTGCATGAATATGGTCCTCCTCTTGGGTCATTGTCATCCTTTGTAAATATCTTATTTTAAATACCCTTTTTAGGGTAGATTGGTGGATACTTTGGATGGTAGTCTTCATGGATGACTCTCATACCATTGAAATAGAATGATGATAGATTCCTTGGAATTGAGAAATATTATGCGAATGTCCCTTATTTTCCACTGGAATATACTGATGGGTCACTTAAGAATATGAAGGAATATGTTCCCACCATTTATAAATTCTTGATCCATATCTTTAGTCTTATTCAAAAATAAGAAAACATGGATGTGTTCCTACTTCAATGCCACTACAATGATATACTGATAGGATTCTTAGATTAATGTTTGAATATAATCCCACTTGTGTGTTTCTATAAATATATAATTTCTATCCTCTAGATGTAGAGAAAGGATATGGTCTCACACTTGAGTAGCTAATGAAACATATTGATGATCCTCTTCATCATCATAGGGATTAGTGATACGGGTCTGATCCTAGGTTATCACTGAGATATGTCAATTAATAACATCTATTGGAAAAATGAAGATCTTATGATGTATTTTTAGTAAGTCTCCAAGGATAGAATCATATCCATCCATTTATTAAAAGATATGTTGATTTTTTTCTATGGTAGGGATGGAAATATATTTTTTTCCATAATGAGTTTTGGAATATAGTTATGCTCCTATCCTCTACTTTCCATTAGGATATTCTGGAAGGCTTCATGTATACGAGAATGACTATGTACCTTCCCCCAAGTTGTTTTTGGGATATTCTATCATGCTTCTATTGGTGTGGCCAGAGTATACTTGAATTTTTACTAGGTTTTAACAAGAATATGGTCCTACCTCTAGTTTTAGGAACAATGTACTTGTTGAATTCTTATGTAGATGTTGGGATTTAAGACCGATCCCTATGGTTAGAAGAACTATGTGCATGGAGAGATCCCCTATACACCTAGTTATTAGTTATTAGGGGAGTAATATGTTGTGAGACATCCTCAACATTCTATTGATGGTTGGTTTCTATATGATGCTGGTAATGATATTGATTTTCAAGGGCCCTCTTCATTATCTTCTTAGCTAGGAGGATTCCGCAAATGACCTCCTTAACCACCTTCTTTAGATAATGGAGGTATTGATTTATGTTCTCAAATGATAGAGTCTTAATGTGTTTGAAGGTGGTGATGAGTTCCATTGGCTTCTCCATAGATTTTATGTCATAGGATGGGTTGTAAGGCCTCAGTACTGAGACTCTCATGTGCACCCTTCATAGTTAGAATGGTACTATATTAGTAGTACTCCCTCACCATCGTACTCTCCAAATAGTGATGGAGGGGCCATATGGGTGAAATTTTCTTTCTGTTCATTGGGGATACATCTTTTGTGGTAGTTAAATCATGAGAGAGATTGCTTGATGATGATAACATCACATCAGAATTAAGGGATCTCTTGAGAGGGTTCTTATGAAAACAGAACCATATAAAATGAACATGGATCAGTGTAGTATAATTATTAAGCGTATGTTTCACTGATTGATTACATAGGAGTACAATAATTTAGTTACTTTTTTTAAAAAATATTCACATTAGGTTCACTATTTTCTTTCAATCGGTTTCTAATGGGATTTAATTTTAGGACAAGAAAAAACAAATAGCTCTCATATTTTTGATAAGAGATGTCATTATAGGCCTAATTTCCAAAGAAAATTGGTAACTGGGGTCCCTTACCAGTGATCCTTCAAGAGTCATGTTAGTTGAGAGGATGATAAGTTAGTATCATCCTCCCATTTATGAGGGATTATCTACTACTTAAGAACTCTCTTATATATTTAAGATATATTCATGAGTCATTCCCAAACTCCTAGGATGGGATTATTTATAAAATTATAATTATTGATCATCAACATGAATTGATGTAAAAATACATATGTATTAGTGGTTTTTAATCATTATCCTTTACTAATTAATGCTTCTAAATTTTGGATTGTAGGGGGATTAAAGTAATATAGCCAGGAACTCAAGAGTTTATCACCATCTAGGGAGGAGGAAGGTGTTATGGAATTGGGATTAAAACTGAAGGAGGTTTTGTATGTATCCAGTAAGAATATTAATCAAAACCCACATAGTTAATGGTTATATGTAAAATATCAATCCATCAAAATTAACATTTTTCATTAATCAATATTAGGTGAAGAGTGATTGGTGATTGTTTTCACGGTACTTATGAATGAGTACCCCATTTTGGATGACCCCTAAGGGAATATATCCCTATGAATCTTGGATATATTCATAATAAATATGTCCCTGTGAGTAGAATAAAGTTTTATTATGAATATGTGTCAATAGATGATATATTGTGGTGTTTAAAGGGGTTTTGGACCTCCATTGGGGGATTTTATTCCTTAGGAATAATTTCTAATGATATGGAAAGAGTATTTGATGTCAATTTTTAATCTCATAGAGGTTTATTATGTATCCTATAGATATTGGAATCAAATACCATGTCATTTGAGTGAGAAAGTTTTAGTTTTTATGAAAGGACCATAACTTGTAGTTTCATGTCATGTGGTAAGGATGTTTGTTTTAATAAAGGTAAAACATCAGGGATTTTGTGGGGATTATGAATATAAGGATACCATAAGAAGATAGGTTGTGGATATAGTAATTAAGTGGCCTATATTATAAGCAATTCAGTTACATCAATTCCACAATCAATTCATATTTAAATTCCAATATGATTCCTTCTCAGTGTGAGAAAGAAGAGATAATGGAGGATCAAGCATATTTCATCAGAGTTTATAATTGTATTTGAATGTGGAATACATGTTGAGGCTACCCTATTAGTATCCATGTCTCATTGATAGTATTTTCAATAAGAACCATCTTGGGTCTTATATCTCAAGGATAAACCCATCCTCCCATATTCCTACCTGTTGAGGGGAAGGGTGGGATATAGAGGTGGGAAGAGTATGAAATACTAAAATAAATAATAGGGTATTACAAAAGGAGGGATAAACAATTTATAATGACTTATTGATTGAAGAATAAATCCCTAATTGATTTAGGGAAGTTCCCACTACCATCCCCATGATTAGGTGCCTCATTATCATGGGAATGTATGATTATAAGACCCCTATGGGACCTAATGGATTAGGATAATTAATGGTAGGCACATTTTATCAAGGGAATTCACAATTTAAGGGTACATTGTTGTGTTCATTCCCTAATCATATACATTGGGTAGATTAGGATAAGGATTTAATATGTCCTTATTGAAGTTTTTATTTTGTTCAGAGAAAACCATGAAGGCCTTTTGGATTGGCCTAATGGGGATATTTGAAGGAAGGTAGATTGCATAATTAAGAGGTATCTTTTAAAATGGAAGGGAGTTCATAGTGTTGGTCATACAAGGTTGACCTCATGACATGGGTATTGTGAGTTTGACCTCATGGTTCTAGTCTCATGAGGTTAACCTCATGGATGGGTCTTGTGAGGTTGACCTTATAGAGTGACTCTTTCAAAGTTGACCTTGTAGAGTGTTTCTTACAAGGATGACCACACATACTATCTTTTATGTGTCCAATTGTGATTTTTTGAGGTTTTCCTTTCTACCACAAGGTCATCCTCACTTTCATGAGGTCAACATCACTTCGGCGAGGTTATCTTAGCCTCACATAGTTACTCCACATGGTGCCTTCATGGATTTGGCCTCTGCGTACTTGGATTCTACATGATTATTATTCATGAGGTCAACCTCCATGTGTTTTTCCTATGTTATTTTTTAATTTCTATATTGGTTTTCCTTTATTAAAAATAGATATCACCAAGTAATATTTTATACAGTTTATATATCTTGGATTTCATTATCTGGGCTCTATTCTATATCTCTTTGTATGTATTTTTTAGAATGGATTTAGGTATTTATAGGAATCCCTAGGATAGTGATTTCCTAAACTATTTGGATATAGGGGTTATTACGCATGTCGATGGATATGAATTATTTTGGGAGACCAAGTGGTATACAGTATGTGGTTCTGCCTCACCGCATGGTCATCATGTAGTGCATAATAAAAACAAATCCTCATGGTCTCATGGTTAGACTGAATAGAAAATCTTAAAATGTAACCCCAACACCGTGTGGTTGAACCACGCAACACTGTGTGATAGAATATTTGACATTATGGGTCCTCATACCACGGGTTGATCCTTACAGTTCATCATAATGTGAGCTCAACCTCATGGTTCATCAAAGCTCCATTTTTTTCTTTGAGAGTCTTTCCATATTTATTGATCTCAATTTTTGTTATTTTTTTACATATACTGGATTCATTAAAAGACAATTTATATCTTCTATCATTTAGATAATGTTATAAATAACATGGCTACTCGCTTTGGAATTTTTTTTTGGCAAAACCATATGTATGAAGTGGAAATATGGGAAACATAGGAAGATATGAAAGAGAAATACCTATCTATACATTAATATTAGAGTATGAAATGACATTTAAAGGATGATATTTCCTGAGTTGTGAAGAATATAATGACCAAGATATTTATATTGTAAATTTTCTTTCTTTATATACATTTGTGACATATTATATATAAGCTACAACATAAATTATTAACTTGTAATGTATAAAAATATTTAAATAACTTTAATTCATCAACAATGAAAAAGAAAACTAATTAATAATTATACTTCATAAAATTAAATTAAATTATTAAATAAAAAAATAAATATAATTTGAAAATCCATAAGTTTTATGTCTTGTTATAACATTATAAATTTAAACAAAACTTTGAGAATGAAACGAACCATTTGAAATATGGTAGGAATTTTGTAAATGGATTGTAGAGATCCATGAAAAAATTTGATTGAATGATGAATGGAAGAATTAAGTGGAATTTATTTGTTTTGGGATGTTATATAACCACATGAAATTTTACTTTTAGAATATAAACCTAACCATTTTAATACTAACCAACATATTAGAAAATTATCCTAGCCATTGGAATGGTAAAGCATCCATTAATCTATATGATGAATTGAACTTCAATATAATTTTTTACATCAAGTCAATAAATAAATATATGTGTCAAAATACCAAGAAATAATTTATCATTCATTGTAATATAATGTATGTATAAGTGTATATTTTTTGTTAAAAATGATTCATATTATTTAAGAAAATATATTTTTTGAAAAGAATTAATTATTATAATTACCAAATATATAAATAAATTTTATATTAATGGTTGTGATTTTTTGAGAAGAATGTTAAAATTAGGTACAGGTGATGATTTTATATTTTTCATGAATATTAATATACATAGGAGAAAAGTAAGGTACTCTATAGGTATTATATTTTGAAATAATGATATAAGGATAAATGTTTGGGATTTTGAGAGTTATATGAATGTTACAATACTAAATTCACCATTAATTCTCAAGTATCTTACTATTGAATCACATTTTTAATGAATATTTAAGGAATTAATATTATATTCAAATATTTTATAATGAAACATATGTATCCAGCTATAAATAACGCCCATCACCACCTCATTTTTCATAACACTTTATGATTCCCCTCTTAATGAAATTATGTAAATTTCTCTCCATAAACAATATTATCTACATAGGTAAGGATCTAGAATCATCATATGGATACAATTTCAAGGATATTGTTGATTAGAAAAGGATTCATCCCATAGAATAAAGTAAGTTCGTCATATAATTATATTCCATTTCCATTCATTTTTTTTTTCTTTTGATAAATTAGAATTTTATTATGAAGTTTTATTTCAAAGAATAAATTATATTATGTACAATAATATGAATGATAATATAATATAATGAACATAATCATTGTTTTTCAATGAACATCCTTCCATGGAATATATAATAATAAATAAGGTTGTTGTTATTAATAATAATTCACCGTATTTATTAGTGAATATAATTATTTATTATGTTATTAAATATTATAATAATAAGGATATTATATTGTGATTTATACTAATCAATTTCTATATAAACATAAAATGAAATAAAAAAATTATATTCATTATGGCCTATAAAACCAACTAAATGAATAAATAATTATATGATAAAATTAGCGTCACATATGCAATGATTATGATAGGATACATTTAGATATTAGGATCAATTTACACTTCTAAAAAATCATCAAATCCATAATATACCTCTTATTTTTGGACTCATTCAAAAAGAACCTTGATCATTGTTGACAATCTAAATTGATTATTGAAACATGAAACAAACATCCCCCCAAATGATGGACATGAACATCATGATTCCATAAATATATTATATTGAAAAGAAAAGAATAATAATAAATGAAGGATCCTAAATAAGGTTCAATAACAAGAAATTTATAAATTTAATTTTATTATATTCGATCTTATAATCACACACATATCTGAATCGATACATCATATAAGTGGTTATTTCGAATCACCATCTTTCTAATAGATTGTAATCATTATAAAAATCCACCATTAATTTGATCTAAATAAAAAAAATATATTTAATTCATAATACATTTTTATAAAATATATAAGTTTCACTTCCCCTACCGAATTGTTTATTTTTTTCTTGACCCATATGAATAAATTATACATTTTACATTATAAATCTCCTTGTATTGCATATGGTATTTTTATACTAATTTCCCTCTCTTTTGAGAATTAACTCTAATTACATAGATGTTCCCCCCACTTTTATCTATATCATTCTTTATTTTTCATATTAAACTATTATTTTATGTGATACATCATACATACATTTCCATGTGTTTATGTGAACACTTTCCCTTTTATTTATTATGATTAATGTTTATGAAACCTTACCTACTTTTTGAAATATTATTTATATTTTAATATTTCAATGTTTATTATACCAATTTATTTTTTATTTTTGGTTCTTTTGTTTTCTTTTTATCATATTTATAATTTTTAGGAATAATTATTTCTACATGAATTTTCAAAATATGTTTGTAAAAAAGTACCACTGAATTTTCCCTTATGGATTTCTAAAAGATAAATTCTTTTGTCCTGTGATTATTTATACATACATAATATTATACATTGAAATCCATTTGATAATTTCTTATTTTCAATTTTCTCTTATGATAGATCACCTTATTTTATAGTGCATTCCTAATGATATTGATAACATAAACCATTAACTCTCCTTTTTTACATTATTTAGATATATATATATATATGATTTCTAATCTATGATCTACTCATATGTCTGAAAATTTTTTATATAATGGGTGGTCTTAAAATTTATATCCCCTAATTGATTTGGAAATGCTTTAATCTCAGGAGGTATTATCTATAGTGTATGGGTAGTGATCCTATAATATTATGATAAAACGTTTTGGTATTGAGAATTAACTTATTCTATAATGACATTATATCTATAACACATTCATATATTAAGTTTCAGGATAATGTTATGTTCATCCATCCATGTTCATGTTCTTCAATATATGATATTATCTATTTCTATGTCATGTCATGTTTACATGTTGTAATATTTATAATTTTTGATATCATCTTGTGATACTCATTAGTGTTCATAAAGTATTTAAATGACATATGGTTTTATATAATTCCATTTTTTAACCTATTTTGGGATTTATAGATCAAACATTTCTTCTGTGATTATCTTTATCATAACCTATATGATGATTAGAATTTAATGGATTAATAGAACATATTATGTGGATATATAAAAAAAATTATGTTGTTTTTTTAGATGATGTATTATATAGATAATCACACAAAAAATAAACATAAATATTTTTGGTTTTTTTAATAATAAATATGTTAAAAATTATATAATAACATGTGTATATGATGTGGGTAATTATAAGAAGGGACTCGGATAAGTGAAGATAAAATAGTCAGAGGGGGTACTTTAGTGAATTAGAAATGGTTTTCCCTTGAAATTGACCTATGAGAATATTAAAACCATGATACTATATTTGAAATATGTGGAAAATCAATAGACTAAAAAGGGAATTACACCAATAACCATCATCTAACTAGATATAATGTCTCCATTAAATGGTATCCTTTTTAATGTTTATATCTATGTTACGGGTGTTGTTGCCTTTCATAGTTATACAATATTATAATCCTTAGGATTACTCATATATAACATTCTTCCATCTCCGCTCATTTATTTTAATCAATAAATTATCTATTGTAGATTATAATTTATTGAGTTTTAGGCATGGTTTCTTTCTTTATTGAATTATATCTACAAATTATTGAACTCCTGTGTAATGAATATATAATATTGTGTTTATATTTACAATATATGGATAATATTTCACCTATAATTCATCTTGGATCTAATACTCTACCCATTAAAGTGTGTGAAAAATCAATCTAAACTATGTCTTGTGATCATCCATTAGATTGTTGTAAACTCATTCATGAGTAGGCTTCACCACTATTATTCATTCAAATAAATCATTAAACATTTTCATAGAATTTAAATGGTTTTGTAAAAAAGTTAAGCACATTTTAATAGAATCTCTTTAATTAGATATCATCAGGACAAAAAGGATCATGTTATGGGGATTAAAAAGGCTATATGGTAGTGTATCAATTTCAAACCATGGTGGTATGTGATTTTGCCCACGTATCATTATAAATAATGGGGGCATCACTCCACTCACCTTGATTCATTTTATAGATCTCAATCTCTATTTTTCCCACCTTTTGAACATATTAAAATCATTTATCCCCATAAATCCTGAAGAATCAATTTCCCCATATGTCCTCGATAAATAGCTCTAAGTAAAATTGTTAAAGATAATTGGGATATGTTAAAGAAATATTTTACATATCCAAAATTTATAGTTTTTACAACTATTATGACCCATTTTATGATTTCTAAAAATTAGTTTAAATCATTTTGATTATCATTAGTATATTGTGATTACATTGATTAAAAAATGGAATCTCATATATCTGAACCAACTCATGTATATTCTAAAGAGGAAATAAATTTAGGAAATTACTACTGGACTCAATCTCAAAAAGGTTCATTCTTATAGACTAAAAGTTATAGTTGTTACATGGGAATTACCATAAAAAATTAAAATTATCAACTATTAGATCTAATTCTATTTTATTTATTTTTATAATTCAAATATTCTCATATTCCCCAACATAGAAAAACATTCATGTATCATGATTTACCTATAAATGTATTCTATAGGTAGAATATATTTCATCATCTAGGTTTTATTCCATGGAATACAACTAAATTGTTGTACCACATGTGGTATGTGATCATTCCAAAAAAACTAATAGAACATTATATATCCTTTATTAAACAATTATTCCATTATGTATATTTTTCTATCATTAAACAAATTCATGGTTAGAATATTTCATGGGAGATATGTCTTGATGGAAAATTTTAGCATACTTAGATGCTATAATACATGGTTAGATGGTGCATTTATATTTCCAATGTATAAATAATATTTATGGTAAACTATAAAGAAGTATATATCTCATAGAGATATCTATATGTGGCTTCCAAAAACATTGATAATAACTTAAACTGGTAGAGTTCCTAAAACAATTCTGTTTATTATATAGGATGGCCAAAATTAGATTATGGTACATATATAAGAATCATTTCCTGACTATACTAGTGGATATATATAATAAATTGTTTCAACTACTGGTTTTTTATGGTCATTTAGAATATATTCCTCTTAGGTTAGGATCATTTAAGATAATTTTAAAATTTCACAAGAATTGATCCTCGACCAAGAATTGATGTTAATATAAAGTTATTTTTTAACATGTTCATGAGATGTATTAGAGAAATTTTAATGATAAATATACAGAATTAACTATATAAATTATGTAAAAGGGTGGAGAACATACATACTAACCATATGTTTAAAATATAAAATATAATTATAGTTTTTTTGGATCATCATAATGATTAATCACCAACAATATCTCACTATATTATATACCATATAGTTAATTCGAATTTCACTTTTATTTTTTATTCATATATATATGAAAGTTTAATCACTATCTTAATGGATTTAGAGAAAATACAAAGAAGGTTGATCTATATATAATTACTAAGTATAGAAAGAATCTATTTTTCTTGGTTGAATGTTTGATAAGGGAAATCCCAATTTCATATTTTGGGTATATTCTATAGCTTGTGGGGGTAGATTACTACCCGGATTGAGATGTATAAATTTTAAAACATGATGGAAACTCTAAATTTCTAATTAAAGGTGTATATTTAGAGTATTTATGAAATCATACCACTATCAATGTATAGTTATTATAGTGATCCTACTTTTCTTACAAAACTATTATATCATTTTAAGGATAAACAACATAATAACATTACAAGATCAGGATACAAAGATTTTCTATCCTGGTAAAATTATGAACATACATTAAATATTAAAAATAAAAAATAAAAATTGATTAATTTATTCTTATATAGATTCTTATTGGCTCTTGTGTTCTACTTAGTACAAGTAGTCACCTAAGGATATACATCAATGAAAGGGGTGATCTAAATGCACAGTAAGAGGATAGATAAGAACATGAATAATTATAACATGGGTGAGAATAATCATCTTAATCATATCATAATATTATTATAATTACCATAATCATGATAAGAATAATTATATAATGGAATTTAATGTTGGAATGCAAAAAAATTAAGCATAATGTCTTATTGGTCAAATACCACACATAATTATGAACAAATCGAGCATCATGTTCACACATAATATATGTGTACAGTCACAAAATCATCATTGGAAAAAAATATAGATTAATGTTTACACATATTTTATATTATATTGTGAGTTACGTCACATTACCCAATGCATTTGAGCATTATATAATTCTGAGTGCACCCGTCACATCATAACATTTACATAATCATACATGCCACATAGAACATATACCAATATTATACATTATCCAACGGAAAGGAATTGGTTTAATTTAATAAATAATAAAAAAATGAATAAAATTTGGGGTTCCCAAATGATAAAGTTAAAACATATTTTTTATAACAACCATTAAACTTGAGTGAAGAAGAAACAATCTCAAGAGGAGTGAACGATGTGTTTTTCTGGAAAGAAGAGTTATCTTGGAAAATATTTGTATTTTTCATAAAATAATATTGGAAATATTTATATACCAAAAAATAGAATTTAAGGATAATGAAATAATAATTTTTTAAAATTAAAATAATATCCATACTAAAATTTTGCATGAAAGAGGAAAATCCCTAAGACAGGAGTTGGGTTTGAGATTTCCCCTTACCTTATGTATGAATGATTTCTTCAAATTAATATCCTATATAATCAAAATAAATTCAATAATTAATAAATAAATAACCTATTTTAAATTTATTTTTTTCATTATAATTTTATTAATTTCATTTATGGCATTTTCGATGATTTATAGAGTTCAATTCCATCATTTCGAAGTGTTCGTATTATTGGTTTTCATGATCGGTTCACTTGTATATGAGTATGGAAGTTTTTGTAAAATGAGAATAATTATATAGAATTGGAGTTATATTTTACTAATGAACATTAATAATAATAATTGATCATTTATATCATTTTTTTATATGTTATGCGGATTTTTTATTTCTTCAATTGTTAATGATAATCGTTTAGATTATTTTGGCACATTTTTCATCATCAAAAACTAGTTTTGTTTTATTATTTAATATTATGTATATATGTTAGTTCCAGAAAATAACAAAGTTATAACATGAATTAGTAAAATATATTTAGACCATTATAATGGTTTTATTACCATCATTGATTCTAGTAATGGAAAATGAGAACACATCGTCCACGATGGTGGTAAATCGATACAACATGGATGATGTTTTCATTTTTAGAATAAAAGGGAGAGGTGAATATGTTTAATGATGGATAATATATTAACATGGTGAAATTAAATTATATAAATGACATTGGAGTCATCATGACACTTGGATAAGGGCAGGTTAGGAGAGAATAAGAAACATAAATTAATTTATTAAAAGAGATCGAAAGAGGGTTTTACCTCTTGAAATTCTTCCCTTTGAGAACGTCTTTAAGGCGCCTAGGTTTGCACTTTTCTTTATACAATAACCTCCAAGACATGTGGAAGAGGATATGCAAGATTATTAGGTATAATTTTGACAATATTCAAGGCATAGAAGGTGTGAGGAGAAGAGGTGGTGAAAGTGGTATTTATAAGGGAGGAGAGGGGTGTTTTTTGATTATTTTATTCATTAGAATATTATTTTGGTTCAAGACTATAAATAGTTTTAACCTTATCACTAAACATATTAACTAATTAATAATATTTCAACATTATTGTATTATATCAATTATACATGATAAATGACTGAATAATTCATGTATTTAGCTTATATCGTAAATTATCGAATTTCACTATTCACCAAAAATTCATCTATTTTAAAAAAATCTAAAAAATTCATCCTACCCATTTTATGATGTGTATAATTCAAAAATGGGATCCATTTTATAAAAATAATTTCTTATATATGAGAAAAAACTAATTTTAAATTTAAATCATCATTTATTCGAAAAATATCAATTTTAATATTATAATCAATTTTACAACACTTTGATAAATTAATTAAGGTCTCATAAAATTATATTATAATAATACTACTAAAAATATTAATTTATGAATATATTTAATGAAAATAAAATTACTTTTAAATCATTAGATTAATTATAAAATTATAAATAAATATTTATTGTTTTACAAAAATACCACCACTTAATTTATCATTTTTAAAACATTTACTTAAAAATGGGATCCATTATATAAAAATAATTTCCTATATAAGAGAAATTATTAATTTTAAAATAAAATCATCATTTATTAAAAAAATATCGATTTTAATATTATAATCAATTTTACAACACTCTAAAAAATTAATTAAGGTCTCATAAAATTATCTTATAATAATAAGACAAAAAAATATTAATTTATGAATATATTTTATGAAAATAAATTTACTTTTAAATCATTATATTAATTATAAAATTGTAAATAAATATTTATTGTTTTACAAAAACACCAACACTTAATTTATCATTTTTAAAACATTTATTTACTTATACTATGATATGATTATATTATATTATCATTTAAAAGATAAATAAATTTTATTTATACTTTCATAGATGAGTTTACTATTTTATTTTCAATATTACTATTATTAATGGTCATTTTACTATTCCAAGGGTCATGTTACTATTTCATCGGTATAGGTTCCTTAATTTCTATAAATATCACTTATTTCATTCTTCATGATATTTTTTTGAGATCTATATGCTATATATGTCTTTTATACCTTATAACATTATTATAATAAGGGAAATTACACTCATAAAAGTTTAGGATGTTACATTCTTCCCCCTTTTGATATTTATCCATCGAAATTTCATTTTACATACTAGGGTGAGAACATTTGAGGGTACTTATCCTTCATTACTTTCTCTGGTTCCCATTTCACTTCTTCATACATGGTTCCTCCACAACACATTTACAAGGTAGGTTTTCTTGTTTTGTATTACCTTATCTCTCCATTCTATAATATTTACCACTTGATCCTCATAAGAGAGATCATATTATAGTTTTACCACCACTGGGCTCAGTACATTTGAGGAATTCGGTATGTACTTGGGGTATATAAATAAAACACATCATGAATTTGAGCCATATTTGGTAGAAGTGAAATTAGATAGTCCATTTCTTCTATGAAATCAAGGATCTCAAATGGGCCAATGTACCTTCATTTAAGCTTCCCTTTCTTTCCAAACTATATGACACTCTTCCATATTGATATTTAATGGGACACTTTATCTCCAACATCAAACTCCAACTCCCTTCGATAGTTGTTAGAATAGTTATTTTAATGACTTTAAGAATATTTGATATGTTTTTGGATGGAATGAACCTTCTCTATCATCTCTTTCACTAGATCAGATCCATGTATCTTCTGTTCACCAACTTCATCCCAACAGGTTGGAGTTCTACATCACTTTCCATACAAAGATTAATATGGATCCATCTTAATACTTGAGTGGAAGTTGTTATTGTGTAAGAACTCAACCAATGGTATATGAAAATACAATCCAACTTTCAATTACACTGAGTATGATCTTATCATTTCCTAAATTGTATGAATAGTCCTTTCAGATTGGCCATCAGTTTGATGGTGATAGGACATGCTAAAATTTAATTCAGTACACAAAGGATATTGAAGACTTCTCCAAAATTTAGATGTCAAACTTGGATCATGATCAAATATGGTCTAAAGTGGAACCCCGTGAATCCTCACAACTTCCTTCACATATATCATAGAAATTTATTCGACATATAGATATTACTGAATAGTGACAAAAGTGGGCAGTCTTGGTGAGTCGGCCCACTACAACTTCTATCGCATTGTTTCTTTTGGATTTCTTCAAGAGTCCAGTGATGAAGTATATTGCAACATTCTCCCATTTCCACATGGGTATATAAAATGGTTTCATCATACCTATAGAATTTTTTCATTTTGCTTTAACTTTCTCACATATAAAGTACCTTGAGATATACTCTACAATCTCCTCCTTCATGTTGTCCCACGAAAAGTGTTCTTTATGATGGTAGTAAAAATTGGTACTCTCAGTATTGATAGATAAATCTGATCTATGTGAATTATAAAATAGATCCTTATTTAACTGAGGTGATTAAGTCACACACAGCCTTGTTCCAAACCAAATCACACCATCTTAATTTATGTGGAACTCTTGTAGCATCCCTTCCTTTATTGTTTTCACTTTTTTTGAAGCTTGAGATCATCCCTCTATGCCTTCTTGATCTTATCTTGGATATCTATTTTGGAAATCATTTGGTAAAGGTAGGATCTACTCCCTACCATTATTATTTCTAAATATATCCTTTGAATATCCATGAATATATAGTCTTTCTTAATCCACATCATAGATAGAGTAGTAGGTTATTTCTTCTAAAAGAATCAGCTACCTTTTTTCCTTCCCAATATTATAGTGAATAGAGAAATCATAGTCCTTGATCAAATATAACCATACCCTTTGACTCATGTTAAGATATTTTTTTAATATATACTTTAGGCTCTTATGATCAGTATACATGTTACAATTATAACAATAGAGGTAGTACCGCCCGATTTTCAAGGAAAAAATCTCAGATTCTAGCTCAGATCATGCGTTGCATAGTTATTCTCATGGATCTTCTACTGTCGTGATGTGTAGAAAATCCCTTTATAATTATTCCTGAGTACAAAAACTAAGATTTTATTTGAAGAAACACTTTATATCACAAAACATTCTCCACTTTTTGTTAATGTGATTACAAGTACAGTGACCAGACTCTTCATTTGCTCTTTAACGCATTCCTCACATTCTTCCATCTAGACAAACTTTACCCATTTCCTTATTATCTTAGTTAGAGGGATAGACAATCACGATATATTTCTAAAAAAATTTAGTACCCTTATAATCCAAGAAAATTATGGATTTCAATGATAATAGTGGATCGGGGAAATTATTTAATTGCCTTTGTTTTTGAATGTTTAACAAAAATTCCCTCAGTTGTGATCATTTTTCCCAATATTATGACTTGATATATCTAAAATTCTCACTTGATGAACTTGGAATACAATTAATCCTTCCTTAATGTCACTAGTAAAATCCTTATATATTCCTCATATTTCTCCTTTCTCTTTTACTAGATGATAATACCATCGATAAACACTACTAAAATTTTTTGTAGGTATTGTATAAATAACCTATTCATAAAATCCATGAAGATCATAGGGTAATTAGTAAGTCCTAAAGGAATTACTAGAAACTCATAGTTCCAATACTATGTGTGGAAAGTAGTTTCATGAATAACTTCCTCATTCATATTCAGTTGATGATATATATAACAAATTTCCACCTTTAAGAAGTATTGTGGTCTTTGTTTTTTATCGAACAAGTCATTAATCCTTTGAAGATGATACTTGTTATTTATTGGGATCTTGTTGATTTCCTAATAATAGATACACCACCACATTGATCTATCTTTTTTCTCAATAAATAGCACTAGTTCACCCCAAGGTGATGCATTAGGGAATATAAACCCTTTGCCCAATGATCATGTGAATTCTTCTTTAACTCTTCCAATTCGATTGGGGATATCCTATATGGACATTTTTAGAAAGGAGTAGCTTTGCATATGAGTTCTATTGAGAATTCTACCTAATTATCTAGAAGAAGTTCGGATAAATCTTCATGAAATACATCATTGTATTCCATCGCAAAATTTATTTCCTCCAGGTTGATACCTTCCTTTGACTCAACCATTTGAGTGAGGTATTCTTATTTATAGGGAATTAACACCCACACTGTTGAAGGATTTTCCAAAGGAGATTCATAATATTCCTTGAATTCTTAGAGGATCATGGGATAGTTAAATTTTTGAAAAGATATTTCCTTTTTCTGATAGTTTATGTTCACTCTATATAACAAGAGCCAGTCCAACCACATTATAACGTCGAATTCCACCGAGGGAAGTATCATGGGATTCGATGGAAGAATATTCCCACATACACAAAAAGGATAATATTCCAATATTTTGGTTTCAATGATCAACCACTAGGTGTTTTTATAGATATCTATAATTCATGTTTTCAGGGATTTGATTTAATAGTTCTTGAAAACTTTCAAGATATAAAAGAATATGTAGCACCAGAATCAAATAATAATTTTGGAAATTCATGAGTGAATAGAAAGTGTACCTTATATGAATTCATTTTCATGCTCTAATTTAGCATCAGTGATGGAATAAATGTTTCCTTGATCCTTTTTATTTGGTGGTTGGTGATATTGATTATCCCAAAGGAATCAATGTTTAGTGCACTAGATTACATTATGCCCTTAATCCCTACTGTTGACGCATTTCACCATGGGTGTTGCTCTCTTTTCCTCCATCATATTGGTCAGATTATTTATGTCTCTTCGAAATTAATGAGATTGGTGGAATTATATCCCACACTTATATTATTTCCTCATCCCTTTAAGGAAATTCCCATTATGCTTCTTCCCACATGTTGACATGTGAGTGGTTGAGATTTCTTTCCACCTTTTTCATTAGATCCTCCAGCTTGAAACTCCATCTTTTTTTTATTATCTCCATATCCATGGGACAATTTGACAAACCACATCTATACTTTGAGATCACATAAAACAAATTATTCATAACTCCCAAAGTCTCAAATAGCTATATTATAACAACCCTGCTCTTTATTACACACTTAAACAAGATTTATTACATAAAACCTCCACTTGATAAAACATAGAAGATCGAGAGGTATACTGTATTTGGTACTTATGAACATTAAATAACAACTTAAAACATAAAATGAAACATCTTATGGAAAAATTCCTTTACATGACCACTACATTCTCTCGTACTTAGCATTTCATGGGATAACCTGAGGACATTCATAAGAAAAGGGTGAGCTATAAAGCCTGGTAAGGGAGTAAACAAGGTATAACATGAATATTACAATAAATTTTAGGAAATAGGCATATAATTTGAGTGCAAGAGAATCATTAACATAAATTCATGATATAGCATGATTATCATAACAAGGCAATATGGCAACAACACTTAACTTGGAATTTTCATGAGCCAAGGCTCATTGCACATAAAGCATGACTAAACCCTCATTGCACATGAAGCATGAGTAAAACCTCATTTAAATTAAATTATCATGAGTAAACAGTCATTTCACATGATTTACCATGATATTATACTTTATCTAATGCATTGGAGCACTATCAGGGTGCACCCTTCTTAAACATTTCATTTCATGCATAAGTGTGCCACATGAATCATACAACATTGAATCTTTCAAAATAATCATTTATTCCATTATAAAGGAATGTGGAATATATACATGAAGCTATTTAAGAAATAAGTAAATGTTAATAAAGATGAATACCCTTGATAGATAAATTGGCATGATATTCACTACACAATGACTTTGGCTTGGAAAATCGCGGTGCAATTTTGGCAGTGTAATGGCTTGACATAAGAACTCATAAAAATGGTTGATGGGATAGAAATGGGTGCCTCGTCATATTTAAATGAAATGGAAGGTAATGGGGCCATATTGATATATGTCCCAATAAATTTAATGGAATTTATATGCATAATAGAAAATAATTTCTTGAATGTAAAATGAGGAGAGAGAAATTCCTCGCGGAATTTCAGCATGGTAAGGGGTGTACATGGGAGGCATTTATGAGAGATAAAGGGGTATACCATCATCCAAACATAAATATGAAAGTATAGGGGAGGTGATAAATAATACCACAACATTTTTAATTGAAAATAAAATGGCATAACAACTTAAAGAAAAATGTAAAAAATGAGAAAGGAAGAAATCCCTTACTTGGATGTATGATCCCAAAGGCTTGGGAGAGGATTAAGAGAGGCTTCTTGGGAGCTTGGGGAACCTTGGGAGGATTATATAGAGAGGAGGGAAGATTTTGGATAAACTTAATAGGATTAGAGTGAAGAGGAAGTGGGATCTTGGGTGACTTTATATAGGAAAGGAGAAGGAATTATTTATTATTTAGGTTTGGGACACCACACATTAAACTAATAAAAACCACAAACCATCCCATTGTTTCTGCCCATGGTTTTTTCCAAATGGGACTGGAAACTAATATTTTATAATTCCAATGGCCGAACTTCTTAAAATAATTGGGTTGATTATGTGGAGATGATTCACACTCTCAAGGAAATCAATATAAAAAGATAAAATGTTTTATAAGTCTTGGAGGGTCCACTAAAGCTTTGTAAAATAAATCAAATAAACCTAAAATCAAATTATTTTAATAGTAAAACATATAATTGACGAAAATAATGTTTAAATTTTTTTATTACATCACTATTGGGTTATTATGATGTCATAAAACACATTTATATTTAAAGAGTATTTAAATTTTACCCAAAAATTGGATTGTCTCAGAAAATTATGAAAAAATCACCGTTAGATAATTTCGACATCATAACTCCAAAATTAATATTTATTTTATTCAAATAATTTTCTAAATATGTGAATTTTTACTTTAAAAATAAAAACATACATTTATCGAAAATTCATGGGTTTTGACAAAAATAACTTTCAAACCTTAAGAAAAATTACAATTGTATTCATAAAAATTATATGATCATTTTAATAAAAATTAATTTAATAATAATCAAAATTTTATTAAAATATTATTTAATTAAAAAATACATTAATTTATCAAAATAGATTTCTTAGTTGACTATTGACTAAAAATACTCTTTGTGCTTTAAAAACTAACTATTTACAAAGTAATAATAATAAAATGGATTTATATTCTTTATACAAAATAATGTACATAGTCATAGTGATAGAGTATTGTTACATAACCCCTTAAAACACCCTCATAAGACCATAGGTTAAGGTTTGGGATGGTGATAGACTCTTGGGGTGGCTCGGATAACATCGCTCGGGTGGTAATCTCTATCAACTTCCACTTCTCCCGTAGGCGGTGCCGCTTGAGATTAATGTTTTCAAACTCATCTTGGGATTGGTCAAGAGCGAAGCCCAATGACAACATCTCCTTTCCGAGCTCCAAAAAATGGGCTTTGTATGGGGAAAGTCTATTGGATGAGGCCATCACTTCCTTTGTCTGAGTAAATTGGATTTTTTAAAGCCCTATATTTATACTAATCATTTGATCACTATTCAACGACTATATTAGCAACAATCACAACTCTTAACAGTATTTTAAAATCCAAAAACATAAAACCAAGGAAGTTCATATGTTTTAGTTGATCATTCTATATAATAAGACATTTAATTGGATCAAGAGGGATGTTCATTAACTAAATTTTGGGTCGTTACAATCTTCCCCCCTTAAAAATTGTGTCCTTGCAATTTGATTACATAAAAAAAAGAACTCTAAAATTTAAAATCAATTTCAGGGTTGCTTACCGATCACCATTAAGCATTCCACAACCTTCACTATCACGTTGATCATAGAGAGTGAGGGTCTACTCTATGCAATAATACTTCAATGCACATTCAAAGTATTCCACTTCCTTAGTCCAGACGCAGTCCATGCAACTTGGATCGTACTGATGGAAAATACGATGCACTTTTTGAAAAAAAAATTCTATGTATAGTTTCCAAACATCACCATGTACGAGGTTTTTGTAAAATATTTTGACAGAGTCAGATTTGAAAATTTAGAAATGCGGTTCTTCTAATATATTGTCTAAGTTTCCAAAAAGACTGTATGACAAGACTATATATATATAGGCTTCTCGGAGTTCTCCCTCTTCGGCAGCTATTCTAAAATCTAATAGTGCATCATACTCTCTATATAGGGTGAAATATTTGAAAATACCCTGATGTTACCTCATTCATCTTGAAAGGTGGTAGAGTTGGGAACTTAATATTTGATCATAGGTGATCCATGACCCTTGATGATTTTGTGTTATGGAGGAGGTGTTTGATATGTCGTAGAGCATATTGTAAGAAAGTTGGACATTGGAAAAGGTTTTGATGCTATGTGAGCTTGACTTCGTAATAATTATAGCTAGTAAGTCCTTAGGAATGGACAAGAGTGTAGTATGAGGTTCTTCCCCTACCATCTTGAAACTATCCTTTATCCATCTAATGAAACATATCATACTTTTTGTTAGCCTCTACAAATGATTAAATTGTGATAATAATATGCTTTAAGTCTAAATATTTATTATTCCTTAATTAAAGTAAATTTAGGGGTAACACATAAAGGTTAATCCAAGGACAAAAACAGATGACTTACAAATAAATTTTATTTCTTAAATTACGAATCTATAGGATTCAATATTTGTTATCCATGATCTACTTTCAAACATTTATTCCTAGGAGAATTTTTTTTCCCTTTATAATGGTTTATACTAATCTTATGAATTTTCCAAATCATATATCCCTAGAGTGTCATACCCAAGAGTGTACCAAGGCCCTTTATCGTGTATCAGGATACCCCGGGTCAAGCTCGAAACTCCTTGTCGGAGTTTTCACTCCTAGGTACATCTGTTCCAGAGCCACCTCTACCTGCTCATATCCATACAGGGATGTATTTTCTGGATAATGCACTTACTCAATCCTCAAAAAACATAGCAATATTTTTGTTATACTTAGTCTTATCACTAAGGCTTCCACTATGGTTTTTTAATCCTAATACCAAAAATAACTAAACCTATCATCTAATACCAACTATGATAACCCTGATATTTATTACACACTTAACATAATTTATTACATAAAACATTCACTTGATAAAACATATAAGATCGATAGGTCTAGTGTCTTTGGGTCTTAGGAACATTACATAACAACTTAAAACATAAAATGCAACATCTTATTGAAAACCTCCTTTACAGGACCACTACATTTCCTCGTACTTAGCATTACATGAGATAACCTGAGGACATGCATAAGAAAAGGGTGAGATATAAAACCCAGTAAGGTAGTAAACAAGTTATAACATAAATATTACAATACATGTAAGGAAATAGTCATATAAATGGAGCTCAAGATAAACATTAACATAAAGGCATGAATTATTATCATAAAATGGAAATGTGGCAACAACACTTAACATGTAATTAGCATGAGCCAAGGATAATTGCACATGGAACATGAGTAAACCCTCATTAAACGTGAAACATGAGTAAACCCTCATTTCAATCTAATTATAATTATTAAATACTCATTTCACATGATGTATCATGATACTATACTTTTCCCAATGCATTGGAGCGCTATCAGGGCGCACCCTTCCTAAACATTTCATTTCATGCATAAGTGTGCCACATTGATCATACAACATTGAATCATTCAACGTCATCATTTATTCCATGATAGAGGAATGTGTAGTAAATACATGAAACTATTTAAACAATAAGTAAATGTTCATAAAGTTGAATACACTTGATAGAGAAATGGGCATGGTATTCACACTTTGTCTTGGTAAATCGCAATGCAATTTCGGCAACGTAACGGCTTGACATAAGAACACAAAAAAATGGTTGATGAGAGAGAAAGGGGGTGTATCATCATATTCAAATACAATTGACAGTAATGGGATCATATATATACATTTCCCAAAAAATTTAATGGAATTTAGATGCATAATACAAAATAATTTCTTGGATGTAAAATGGGGAGATGGAAATCCCTCATGAAATTTCGGCATGGTAACGGGTGTACTTGGGAGGCATTAATGAGTGATAAATGGGTATAACATCGTCTAAACATAAATATAGAATTATGGGGGATGTTCAAATTCATACCCCAACATTTGTAATTGAAAATTAAGTGGCATACCAACTTAAAGAAAAATGGACAAAATGAGAAAGGAAGAAATTCCTTACTTGGAAGTGGGATCTCAAAGGCTTGGGAGAGGCTTGAGAGAGGCTTATTTGGAGCATGGGGTGCCTTGAAGGGATTCTATAGAAAGGAGGTTAGAGTTTGGGTGAACTCCAAAAGATTTTAGTGGATATTAAGTGGGATATTGTGTGAGTTTATATAGGAAGGGAGCGGTAATTCTTTATTATTTAGGTTTGGGACACCACACATTAAACTAATCAAAACCACAAACCAGCCCACGGTTTTTGCCCATGATTTTTTTCAAAGGGGGGTGAAAAAAAATATTTTATAATTCCAAATGCCTAAATTCTTAAAATAATAGGTTTTCTTATGTGGAGGTGAGTCACACTCTCAAGGAATTAAATTTAAAAAGATAAAATGTTTTATAAGTCTTGGAGGGTCCACTAAAGCTTTTTAAAATAAACCAAAAAACATAAAATCACATTTTTTTAATGGTAAAACATATAATGGCAGAACATAATATTTATAGTATTTTATTACATCACTATTGGGTCATTATGATGTCATAAAACAAATTATATATTTAAACAGTATTTAATTTTTACCCAAAAATTCGACTGTCTTGAAAAATTATGAAAAATTTACTGTTGGATAATTTCGAAATCCTGATTCCAAAAATAATATTTATTTAATCCAAATAATTTTCTAAATATGTGATTTTTTACTTTTAAAATAAAAACTGATATTTATCGAAAATTCATGGGTTTTTGACAGAAATAGATTTCAAACCTTAATAAAAATTACAATTGTATTCATAAAAATTCTACGATAATTTTAATAAAAATTAATTTAATAATAATAATATTTTATTAAAAGAATTATTTATTTCAATAATCAATTAATTTATCAAAATATATTTCTTATTTGAATATTAACTAAAAATACTATTTGTGCTTTAAAAACTATTTACAATGTAACAATAATAAAATGAATGTATATTATTTATAAATAATAATGTACATAGTCATAGTGATAGGGTCTTGTTACATAACCCCTTAAAACACCTACATAAGACCTTAGGGTAAGGTGTGTGATGGTGACAGACTCTTGGGGGGGTTCGGATAACATCACTCAATTGGTAATCTCTATCAACTTCCACTTCTCCCGTAGGCGGTTCCACTGGAGCTTAACTTATTCAAACTCAGCTTGGGCTTGGTAAAGAGAAAATACCAATGAATCCACCTCCTTTCCGAGCTCCAAAAAATGGGCTTCATATGCGGAATGTCTACTGGATGATTTCATCGCTTCCTTTTTATAAGTAAATTGTATTTTTTAAAGCCTTATATTTATACTAATCATGTGATCACTATCCAATGGCTATATTAGCAACGGTCACAATTATTAACAGTATTTTGAAATCCAAAAACATAAAACCAAGGGAGTGCATATGTTTTATTTGATCATTCTACATAATAAAACATTTAATTGGATCAAGAGGGATTTTCATTAAAAAAATTATGTCGTTATGTAGATCCTTTTAAAGGTGTGGTTTTAAACCACTAAAAAATATATAAACTTTTCTATCATTATTGATAAAAAATTCTGATATATACCTTTAAATCCTTATGAAATTTGCTTTGTAGGACATGATAGATTCACCTTCCTTTCTATTTATCTCTAGGAATTCTATCTCCATATTTAAATGATGAGTTCTAGGGAAATACATGTTAAGAAATATTTTCTTAAATTCTTCCCACTCCGTCTCTTCAATTTCATACTTCTTATTGGGGTTCTTAAACAATTACCACCATTGATCGGCCTCTCCATCTAAATGATAAATGTATAGAGTCGCCTTCTCCTTCTCAGAGTAGTGGATAATGAAAAATATCTTCTCCATTGAGTTAACCCACTCTTCCATGATGATTTCATGGAAAGATCCATTAAACTTTAGTAGTCATTGTCAGATAAAAGATTCTATATCCATTTTCTCCATCTTAGGTGAAGAATTATGTTCCACATTAATCAAGTTATTATTCATAACCTGAGATAGCTGGTTAAGAATCACCATGAAATTTTTAACTCCACCTCCCAAGGAATTGGCGATATCATTCGGGAAATCGTTTCATTGTCCCTCACATTATTTGGTGGACTTATTTCTCCTATATCCCACCATTTCTAAAATATAAAATATTTTAACAAAACATAAGTCAAAAATTTATGAATAAATAATTTATTCCTTTGTGAAATTAACTCAAAATTCATAACTTGTGGGATCCTTATGTTTATAATTTTTCTAAAACAAAGCTTATTGGGTGTTTATATATACCTAGTCTCATAATAATTGTTTCCACTAATGTTATATAATCTTATATCCCAAATTAACTAAATTTTACTCTCATGCCAACTAAGCTATCATAATTTTCTTACAAAACTATTAAATGATTTTAAAGATAAATAACATAATAAAGTTAAAAAATCGGGATCCAAGTGTCTAGTATCTTGGGTATATTAGGACCATACATTACAGATGAATAATAAAATATAAAAAATAATTATTTTCTTCTTATCTAGATTCTTAGTGGCCCTCGTGTTCTTCTTAGTACATGTAATCACCTGAGGATATACATCAAACAAAGGGGTGAGATAAAAGCACAACAAGAGGATATATAAGAACATGAATCAATATAACATGGGTGAGAATAATAATCATCATTATATCATAATCTTAGTATCATCATCATAATCATGATATTATTCATTATATAAAGGAATGTAATGTGTAAATTCATAAAAATAAAACATCATGTATTAGTGTTCAAATACCACACATAGTTGTGAACAAAGCTAGCATCATGTTCATGCATATAATATGTGAATAATTATAATATCATCATTGTGAAAAAATATAGCATCATATTCACACATATTTCAAATTATCTCATGAGATACATCACATTACCCAATGCATTGGAGTGTTATATAATTCTAGGTGCACCCATCACATCATAACATTTAGGTAATCATACATGCCACATAGAAAATATATCAATATTAGATATTAACTGATGGAAAGGAAAAGGTTTAATTAGATAAATAATACATACATGAATAAACAATTTTATACCCAAATGAAAAAGGTAAAACATATTTGGTATAAGAATCATTACACTTTAGTGACGAATAAACAATCATAAGAGGTGTAAAAGATGTGTTTTTTAAGAAGAGTTCTTTTGGAGAATATTTTTATTAATCATATAATCAGATTGAAAAGATTTATATCCTAGAAAATAAAATGGAAGGATAATTAAATAATAATTTAATAAAATTAAAAGAATATCCATACAAAAATTTAGCATTAAAGTGGAAAACCCCTAATAAAGGAGTTGGGTTCGAGAATTATACTTACCTTATGTATGAATGATTTCTTCACTTTAATATCCTAGATAATAAAATTAGATTTAGTAGTTATTAAATCCAGAAGCAATATTACATATATTTGATTCATTATAATTTTATTAATTTAATTTATGGACTTTTTGATGAGTTATAGAGTTCAATTTAATCATTTGGGACAATTTGTATTCTTTCATTTCATGATCAGTTCACTTGTTTACGAGTTTGGAAGTTAATGTAAAATGAGAATAATTATCCAGAATAGGAATTATATGTAAGTAATATACTTTTATAATATTAATTTGTTATATATATCATTTGGTCATATGGTATGGTGATTATTCATTTCATAAATTTTTAATGATAATTGTTTAGATTATTTTGGCGGCTTTTCCATCATCACAAATTAGTTTTGTTTTATTATTTAATATTATCTATATAAGTTGGTTCTATAACATAATAAACGTTATAACATAATTTTTAAAATCTTTTCTAACAATTTTAATGATTTTATAACCATCCTTGAAGGTGGTAATGGAAAATGAAAACAAATCATCCATGATGGCGGTAAATCGACACATCCCGGATGATGTTTTCATTTTTAGAATAAAATAGAGAGGATAAGAGGTTTTATGATGGATAATCCATTAACATGATACCATTATAGTATATAAATGACATTTTAGTCATAATTCCACTTGGATAATGGTAGGATTGGAAATAATAAGAAAATAAAAGAAATTAAAATAGATCGAAAGAGGGTATTACCTCTTGAATTTATTCACTTTGAGAACCTCTATAAGGCACCTAGGTTGGTTCTTTTGTTTAGAAATAACCTCTTTGACGTATGATAGAGTCTAGGAATGATTATTTGATATAATTTTGACAAGATTTAAGTCTTGGAAGGTGTGTGGAGAAGAGGTGGTGAGGGGTGGAATTTATAGTAGAGGAGATTGATGTTTTTTGATTATTTTATTCATTAGTTTATTATTTTAGATCAATACTATAAATAGTTTAAACCTTATCACTAAATATATTAAATAATTTTGGATATTTTTAGATTATGGTTTTACATCAGCCATACATTAGTAATGAATCTATAATTCTTGTATTCAGATTATAATCAAAATTATTGCTATTTAACTATTCAAAAAAATCAACTATTTTAGGAAAATATCAAAAAATCACATTAACCATGTTTCGATGTGTAGAATTTAAAAATGGGCTCCATTTTGTGAAAATAATTTTTGAAATATGAGAAATTAAATATCTAAATAAAATCATCATTTATTCAGAAATTACTGATTTTAATATTATAATCGAATTTACAACACTTTGAAAAATTTATTAAGGTCACATAAAATTATCTTGTAATCATAGGATGAAAAAATAATAATTTATGAATCTATTTTATTAAAATTAATTTTCATTTAAATCATTATATTAATTATAAAATCATATATAAACATTTATGTTTTACAAAAATATAAACGCTTAATTTTTCATTTATAAAACATTTATTTACTTATACTTTGTTAAATTATATAATATTATCATTTATAATATTCCAAAATTTTATTTATACTTTTATATGTGATGGTATGGTTCTATTGGGTGGATTACTATTCGTAATTTTCATATTACTATTCCAAGGGTCATGTTACTATTCCATCGGTATAGGTTCATTAATTTCTATGAATATCACTTATTTCATTTTTCATGATGTTTTTATTGGGATATATATGCTATGTATGTGTTCTATACCAGATAACATAATTATAAGAATATAAGTTCCTCTGATAAAAGTTTGGGTTGTTATAGTCATCGTGTTACAAAATTCTTATGAATGTATTTCCAAGTCAATATTTTAGCATATTTTGAAGTACATAATATGATTATTTGTAATGATGGTTCAAGGATTAATAAAATATAATATTTCTAAAAAAATTATGAAAAACCTCTTTGGATATAAGTTATTATTTTACTATAGATTGTATGGTATATGTGCCATATCAATTAGCATATATTTTTTTATATTTGTAAAGAAAATTTAAATCACCATATATAGAAGAAAATATTATTTTTACATGAAATAAATGACCCATGTTGGTAAATTATGACACTCGTGTTATCATCACATTTTTATTAATAGAATTTCGCATAATTTTAATCCTGAATTATTCTAAACTGTTGATTCCCAATGATATAGTAGTATTACTAAAGGATCTAGTAGTTTGGGTAAAATTACCTTCAGCTATGGAAAAAAGGAAACATATGAACAATATAAAATAAAAATACAATACCATAGAATATGTTTCATTCTAAATGATCTAGTTTTATACACAATTATCCTCATAAATCCTAATTAAGGAGCCACCATCAAATAAAACTCAAGGAAATCATGTTGAAGGAGGTTGTTTGGGATTTTGATCAATATGTAAGGACTAATAAATCACAAAATTAACACCTTACTAGTATCCCCTACTTGGAAAGAATATTCATTCTCATATATGCCTCCAAATGATTTTCACCCTTAATATCACTTGATTTTGGATGGCATGAAAGTATCAACTATACATTAGAGTATGTGGTGTATCCTTAAATATTTTGGTTATATCCCTTATATTATGAAATTATAGGATCTTTATTATATGGGTATCAATTATAATATAAATAAAAAGACCATATATATTATTGGGTTGGAAATATTATTTTGGGTGATTAATAGATAGGACCCATTTACTCTTTATATAATATAGCTAAGGGATATTGGGGATGAGGATTCCCTGAATAAAATGGTCATTGGAAATTAATTGGATAAATATTTTGGCTATTTAGACATATAATGGGAGACTTTAAATTATTATATTCTCTACTTTATTTAAAAATAGTATGTATATGATTTTTCATTGAGTATAAAATTATGGTCAATGTGTATTTAACCACATCACACTAATATAGAATGTTTGGAAATATAATTTTATATAAGGAAGAATTGGGGGAACTAATAATAGGATAACCCAACACTAGAACATATTTAATAACTAGAAGTAATGTTGGTTGATCAAGTAGTATTATTTTCTATTCAGTCCTAGATGGAAACTGATATTGAAGAAGAAACCCACTCGTATAAACTCCAGTGACATGTGCGTGATATATTATTAGTTATTCCAATCATATATTCAAGAAATATTTTTGATTGGGTGACCTAGCCACAACTCCTTTATGTATTTTTATTATCATTACATGTATACAATTAAATATATACACATTTTTATTCTTACCATAATAGTTTTGATAATTCTTCACCCTCTATTTACAAGATAATTTCATTAGGCTACGTGTTGTATCAATAGGTTTTAGAAGTTTCCAGCTGTAATGAGTGTTAAGTCAAAAGTCTTCTTTTGACTTCTATATCATGTTTTGGAAATCACAAATGTATTCTATCATATGTTTATAAATTACAATTGTCTTTTATCATGTTTATAGTATCGTACAATGTTGATCGTACCGATCAAATCGTATTGTACTGACTCTGTCAATCGTATCATACTGACTCTGTCAATCGTATCATATTGACTCTGTCAATCGTATCGTATTGACTCTGTAAATCGTATCGTACTGACTCTGCTATTCAGATGATCAATATTTGTTTTGGTACTTTTTCAAAAACTCTCTCTGCATTTGAATCATACTCATGTTTCTCATTTCTATATATCTCTTGTCCTAAGAAAATGATGTCGTTGAGTTAGTTACAAACTAATCAAAACGATGTCGTGCTTTCGGTTTCAATATGACCGTTGGAACCCGAGGCCTATAAATATGAGGTCATTTGAGGCTGAGAGAACAACGATGAATGAAGAGAATGAATGAAGAGACTCTGTGAACTACAAAGATTCTAGAGAGAGACACTGTGACTTCTCTCATCTGCCTTGTGTGTCCGATCATCGTATCAAGGGATTTCAAGTAATTGAAAGACAGAGGTGCCGATTACCTACAAAATCGAGGTCTGTCGGGGATAGGCAGACAGACGTGCCGATCATCGTATCGAGGGCTGCTGGGGATAGGCAGACAGACGTGCCGATCATCGTATCGAGGGCTGCCGGGGATAGGAAGATAGACGTGCCGATCATCGTATCGAGGGCTGCCGGGGATAGGCAGACAGACGTGCTGATCATCGTATCGAGGGCTCACCAAGGTATTGGTGAGACAGACCTTTTATCCTAGGTGAAAGGATAACCCTTCTCTTTGGGTCAAAATAATTGTAATACTTTTACATTTCCGCTGTTACTTGTATTAGAAAGGGATTTGTATTGTTTCCTTTCTTCTTTACATATTCAATTGTAATTGTTTCAATTACAATCATTCTATTACTTTTTGTATTGATTGATTCTATACGCATTAAGGTAGAATCATTCATCTTTTTATTACTCTGATTATGGTGTTCATATTGAATACAATTGTTTTACATTACATTAGTATTACAATACATCATACCTTGTATTTTCAATACAATTGTGGGTGTTTATATTTGTATTAGTTTAAGATCATTTAAACTAATATCTTTGTTGCTAAAACTCAAAGGTTTTTAAACCTACAATTCACCCCCCTCTTGTATTGTTCCATCTAATAGACATATATATCTACTTATTCGATCCAACAATTGGTATCAGAGGAGGTTTTCCAGTGATTTGTATTACTATCTTTACTTCTTATTACTGTCTTGAATACTTACTACACTAACGTGTGGAGTGGAAAAGTTGTTTTTGTTATATTAGATGGCAGGAATGAATATCGGATCAATAGATAATCTGAATCCTTCTAGACCACCAATCTTTGATGGGAATGATTATGAGTATTGGAGAGATCGTATGAAGACTTTCGTCATCAATACTGGTGTAGACAATTTTATTATGCTTACTGGGGGTTACAAAATTCCTGACAAAGAAGTTAGCACTTTCACCAACCAAGAGAAGCAAGAATATCAACTGAATTACAAGGTACGCAATACATTATTATGCTCTATGACCAGGAATATATATAGTCAGATATCTTCATGTGAAGCAGCCAACTGTATTTGGAAGAAATTAGATGTCACTCATTTTGTTACATCCAAAGTTATAGAAACAAGGAGAGCAATGCTTCGAGCAGAGTATCATGGATTTGTTTTTCCTTATGGAGAACCTGTATGTAAAGTGAAACAAATGTTTATGACAATTGTCAACATCTTACAATGTATGGGAGAAAAAGGACTTGATGATGAAGCTCTTGTTGATAAGATTATAGATATTATGTCAAATGAATGGGAGTCGAAAAGGACAGATATTGATGAAAATAGAAAAGTTTCCCAGATTACTCTTGATGAACTCTTTGGAACTCTTCTACAGCATGAGACAAGAATGAAGAAAGATTCTGATTTTAATAAGAAGAATAATGGGAATGGAAGTGTAGCTTTTTCATCTAAAGCTAAAACACCTGAAAGGCTTACAAGGTCTAAATCCAAGAAAGTTGTTATATCTGATTCAAGTGATTGTAATCTTTCGGATAATGAGTTAGCCAATCTTGCTCGAAGGATGAACAAGATTTTGGGAAAGAAAGATTTTCAATATAGATTCAAAAAGAAAGACAGGAAAGATAGGAATGATTCAGAGGTAACTTGTTATGAATGCAAGAAAGCAGGACATATAAGGCCTGATTGTTCTTTACTGAAGAGGAAATATAGAAAAGAGAAACACTCTGAAAGAAACAAGAAAAGATTTTATAAGACAAAGAAAGGCTTGAAAGCAAATGATACGTGGAGTGCAAGTGGTAGTGATTCCTCAAATGATTCTTCAGAATATGAGACATCAGGACAAAGAAATATTGGACTTCTAGCCAAACTACCAATCGAAGATCATTGTCTCATGGCTAAGGTACATAATGCTGAAGCTGTTACAAATGTCTCTTTAAATGCAAATTATGTTGATATTAGATATTATGAATCTTCAAATGATGAACCCTCATCATCAGAAGATGATACTTTACCTTCTTTTGAAGAAGTCTCTAGATTTGCTAAGTTACTTGAAAATGAAAATTCTAAACTCAAAAAGAGATTTGAAAAAGCAAATTCTAAAATTTCTATTTTGACTAAAGAAGTATCAGATCTTTCTAAAGATCTTGATGAGAAAACTTCTGATTTTGAAAGTATTTTAAAAACCCTTCAGAAAGTCAAATCTGATAAGGATAAACTTTCTAAGGATCTTGAAACTTTAATTTCAATGAAAAATATTTTAGAGTCTAACTCTAGTTCAAATTCAAATGTTTTAGAAAACAAGAATTTGGTTTTAAAACTAAAGTCAGAGATTTTATCCTTGAAAAAGTGTTTGTCAAACTTTACTTATGGAAAAGAAAACTTTGATAGGATGTATTCTAAAATTATACCTTTGAGAAATCGTTCTGGTCTTGGTTATACTTATTCCAAACCTGTTTTTAGTAATAACTATTTTGTTCCTCAAAAAACAATTTTCTGTTCCATGTGTCAATGTGGTGGACATTGGAGAAGAGATTTTTCTCTTAAGAAAACTCAATCTTTAGGATTTCATAAAGCTCATTTTGCAAATCAAATGTGGATTCCTAAAATTCTTTTATCTAACCCTTCTGGATCCAAACAAGTTTGGATTCTGAAAATCTAATTGTTTCTTTTTCAGGAAAACTAGAAGTGTATCCATAAGAACATTTGGTACATTGATAGTGGTTGTTCTCGACATATGACTGGAAACAAAGATTTCTTTGAAAAGGTTATCAAAACAAAAGGTGGAAAAGTTACCTTCGGAGATAATGCTCAAGGAATGATTGTTGGTATATGTAATATTGTTTCAAATGTTTTTTTGAAAGGAGATATTATTTTACAATTCATCGGAATGCAAGAACAACTTGCTGACATTTTTACAAAACCTTTACCTTCCGATAGATTTGAATTTATAAAAAAGAAGCTTGGAATGATTACATTAAAATAATCATTCATATCTACTTCCTGTTTTAAATCTCTCCTAATAGTATGAAACTCCTCGTAGAAAGGGGGAGGACATTTCTTTCTGTCTTTATGTTTATTTTATCTTATGTTCTTTAACTATTTACTCTGGATTGTTTATCTTTTCCCTGTTTATCGTATTGACAATTTTAGTTTTCTGTTTATCGTATTGACAATTTTAGTTTTCTGTTTATCGTATTGACAATTTTAGTTTTCTGTTTATCGTATTGACAATTTTAGTTTTTCTGTTTATCGTATTGACAGTTTTATCGTTTCATTCATTTTTTTTTCTGTTTATCATATTGATAGTTTTATAGTGTCATTTACTATCGACCGATGATGGTATTCAAATTCTTTTCCATCGTATCGACCGATGATGGTATTGAATTTCTTTTCCATCGTATCAATCAATATTATTGTATCGACCGATGGTAATATTGAAATTCTTTTCCATCGTATCAATCAATATTATTGTATCGACCGATGATAGTATTGAAATTCTTTTCCATCGTATCATTCAATATTATTGTATCGACCGATGATAGTATTGAAATTCTTTTCCATCGTATCATTCAATAGTTTTGAATCGACCGATGATAGTATTGAAATTCTTTTCTATCGTATCATTCAATAGTTTTGAATCGACCGATGATGGTATTGAAATTGTTTTCCATCATACCAATCAATCAATATTATTGTATCGACCAATGATAGTATTGAATTTATTTTCCATCGTATCATTCAGTAGTTTTGTATCGACCGATGATGGTATTGAGATTGTTTTCCATCGTACTGTCAGTTCATGGTAACAAGATTATTTTCCATCGTACAGTCCGATCATATTAATGACTTTGTTTTCCATCGGAATCATGATATTTTTTTTACGATTGTATTTTCTTTTGATTTTTACCAAAAACAACAATCACCTTATGTTCTCCGACAGGTTTTTTTTTCTCATTTTCGTTAAAATTTTCTTTCTTTGTTTTAATCCTAACCATTGATCTGGATTTATCTATTCTTGACCGTAGAAGATCAATGGTCACCCTTTTTCAACCGTAGAAGATCAACAGTCATCTCTTTATCGCCTATAAATACCCCCCTCCCCTCCCCAAAACAACATTGGTTTTTCAGGATTTCAGGCGCAGCTCTGCTCCACTAGCTATAAACCATCGTACGATCTTCTCATCGGCAGAACCTTTATGTCTCAATCCTCTGCTAACACTCCCGCCGAAATGTCTTCAAAGACATTTACAGAGAAAGTCTTTAACAGAGAAAGGATAGTATCCCAAGACTTTTTCGATACGTACGATTCTACAATCAGGAGGATCATTTTGTTTCAAGGATGGGAACATCTGTGTGTTGAAAATCCTGATATTCAAGATCCAGTTCTTTTTGATGAAGTTTGTCAGTTTTACAAAACCGTTTCTTTAGAAAAAGATATGACTATAAACTTCGCTGTGTACGATAGAAAATTATCTATGTCTGTGAAACAAGCGGCACATTTTCTGAATGTTTCTGTAGAAGGAGATTCTTTTTGTCCATCTCACAAACTAACAGAGGAAGTTGGTACGTTTAATAGAGAAAATGCTGAAAAGTCTTTGTTTCTTATTAATGAGGAAAAGAGGAAAGTGTCTCATCTTTCACCGGACAATCATTTTTTCACTTTATGGATGCAAGGTTTTCTTATCCCAAGGAAAGGGGATAGAGAAACTCTTAAATTTTCTGATATATTCATGCTCGACTATCTTGTAAATATGAGAAAAGTAAATCTCATGGGGTATATTTTTGAAACCATCAAGAATGTCAAGACAGTAGGGATTATGTCCCAGATGATTATGTATCCAGCCATCCTTACGAAGTTCATTTTTGAAAGTATGAAGTTTTGTAACATTCCTTTGAAAGGAAAACCCATGGATTTGAGGCCATCTTGGATTAGTAAGAGTACTATGAAAAAGCTGAATGTTTTTTTTGATTCAAATTCAAAACTTTTTGTCCGAGATGTAGAAGCTGAATTGGCTCAGAATCAATCGGCACCTATGCCAGCCAAGGACATTCAATCCACCGGTGTTACTCAAAAGTCTGATCCACAAACCAGTTTGAAGCTGAAGTAGAAGCCAAGGTACAGTAAGGAGGTTGTAGAAAAATGGAGAAAAGATAAGGAATAGAGAAAAGAAGGTGATCCGAAGTTTGGTCTTGACCCTGCTGAGGCCTTTGCAGAAAGAATAAGGGTAGAAGAAACCCTTCAGGCTGAAAAGAAGAAGAAGGTTCTTTTGAAAAGAAAGGCTTAGGACTTTGATGTCTCTAATGTCTTGAAAGAGGTTGAAGATGCTAGTGCCCAACTAACAGAAGAAGTGCATCAAGAGCCCATCGTACAGAGTCTTCCTGAGAAAGAAAAAGGAAAACAAGTGATGGAAGAAATAGAAGAAGAAGAAGAAGGAGACTTTCTTTTAGAATTTCTTCAAAACTCAAAGAAGAGTAGAGAGGAATCAGTTCAAAATCCGAGTGAAGGTGTTCAACAAATCCTTCATGCCGATCAAGCACAATCTCCAGACAGAATGTCTTTTCAAGAAAGGCAAGGTAATCAATCTTCTCATACTGATAAAGTTGTTGTCATTAGTGACAAAGTGGAAGAAGAAAGAAAACAGAAAGAAAAAGCAAAAGGGAAACAGCCAGTTGTTGACTCAAGCAAATCGTATGAACTACCATCGTATGATGAGGATACTGATTCAGAGCATACAATCTCTCTCAAGAAGGGTGATTACATTGTTCATGTTTTGAGAAGGGTGGAGAAACCCATTCCTTATTTCCCGAGGCTGGAAGGGAAGATTAATTTTATTACTGAAAATCAAAGGAAGAAGTTTGGATCTGTAAAAGAATTGAGGAAGAATGTTTTGCCAGTAGAAGCCGATTTGAAAGTTCTTTCAGAAAGATCGGTTGCTCATAAGAAGGCTTGCAATAAGATGACCAAGTGGTTGTACAAAACAGAGAGCTCAATCAATGATCATGAAATGGCTATTGAAGATATAAGGAGGTTATCAAATGAGCTTGCAATTGCTTTCAACAAGCTTGATAGAGAAACGGTTGAAAGGCTGAATCTTTTGTCTTCTGAAAGAGCCGATGTTCCTTCAGTGAAAGACTTGCAAGAAAGAATGAATGTTTTCCAATCTGAATTCTTGAAGGTTTCATCTTTCAAAGATGAAATGGTTTTACTGAAGAATCAAAATTCTGTGTTATCCAAAGACAACAAGAATTTGCAAAACAGGATTGATACCCTTGAAGAAGTAATCAGAGTCCAGGAGGAGACTATCAGAAATCAAGATCAGATTTTTGCGGATCAACAAGAGCTTCTCAAAACTCAGGGTGAATCAATTTCTGAAGACAAGAAGGAGATCAAGAAGATGAAAGCTGTTCTTCATGAGCTTATAAAGAAGGAGAATGAAAGAGAAAACAAATTATTGTTGTATTTGTTTCTTTTGGAACTTGACTTTGTTTTGTAATAACTCCTATGATCCTTTTTTTTCTTTTATCCATTGTCTTGTATTGCTTCACTAACTCTTTCAGACAATTCATGATTACTCCTTTCTTTTTGTAAATCACAAAGGGGGAGAATATTTTCAAAGCAAAGATTTTTTTACAAAGGGGGAGAATGCTTTACAATGCTCTTAAGGAAAATCTACGAATACAATCCTTAGGAAAGTCCATACCTAAGGGGGAGTTAGTTGTATTCAATTTCTTATTCAGAAGAGTTTTCAATAACTCAGGGGGAGATAAGTATTTCTTGTTACATTTACATTGTGTGTTGTGCTTTCCAAAACGGGGGAGATTGTTAAGTCAAAATTTTTCTTTTGACTTCTATATCATGTTTTGGAAATCACAAATGTATTCTATCATATGTTTATAAATTACAATTGTCTTTTATCATGTTTATCGTATCGTACAATGTTGATCGTACCGATCAAATCGTATCGTACTGACTCTGTCAATCGTATCGTACTGACTCTGTCAATCGTATCGTATTGACTCAGTCAATCGTATCGTACTGACTCTGTCAATCGTATCGTACTGACTCTTCTATTCAGATGATCATTATTTTTTTGGTACTTTGTCAAAAACTCTCTCTGCATTTGAATCGTACTCATGTTTCTCATTTCTATATATCTCTTGTCCTAACAAAACAATGTCGTTGAGTTAGTTAAAAACTAATCAAAACGATGTTGTGCTTTCTGTTTCAATATGACCGTTAGAGGAAATATTACCGTTGGAACCCGAGGCCTATAAATAGGAGTTCATTTGAAGCTGAGAGAACAACGATGAACGAAGAGAACGAATGAAGAGACTCTGTGAACTACAAAGATTCTAGAGAGAGACACTGTGACTTCTTTCATCTGCCTTGTGCGTTCGATCATCGTATCGAGGGCTTTCAAGTAATTGAAAGACAGAGGTGCCGATTACCTACAAAATCGAGGGTTGTCGGGGATAGGCAGAGAGACGTGCCGATCATCGTATCGAGGGCTGTCGGGGATAGGCAGACAGACGTGCCGATCATCGTATCGAGGGCTCACCAAGGTATTGGTGAGACAGACCTTTTATCCTAGGTGAAAGGATAACCCTTCTCTTTGGGTCAAAAGAATTGTAATACTTTTACATTTCCGCTATTACTTGTATTAGAAAGGGATTTGTATTGTTTCCTTTCTTCTTTACATATTCAATTGTAATTGTATCAATTACAATCATTCTATTACTTTTTGTATTGATTGATTCTATACGCTTTAAGTTAGAATCATTCATCTTTTTATTACTCTGATTATTGTGTTCATCTTGAATACAATTGTTTTACTTTACATTAGTATTACAATACATCATACCTTGTATTTTCAATACAATTGGGGGTGTTTATATTTGTATTAGTTTAAGATCATTTAAACTAATATCTTTTTTGCTAAAACTCAAAGGTTTTTAAACCTACAATTCACCCCCCCCCCCTCTTGTATTGTTCCATCTAATAGACATATATATCTACTTATTCGATCCAACAATGAGAACCATGAGGTACTATGATAGTAGTCTTAAATATATTTCATATTTTCTAGATACATCACTATGATGGGACACAAATTATGTATGACTATCAGGTTTTGGGGTCTCATAAGCATTGATACTTCTTCTCTTGAATTTCACACTTGGTGATCATGATTACATGAGATCATGGGATTAAATTGCAAATAGAAACACCATATGTCTTTAGTTTCATTGGTTGTTCCCATATATAAACATGTGTATTGATATCTTAACTTTAATTCATTATCAACGTGTTTCATTTGATAGTGTACTTTGATTTAAGCAAAAAACCATAACATTGAAGTTGTGTCGACGTAGCTTCTGTTGGGTGCATCCTCATTAGTATAACATTCGTTTAATAATCAGTATATAATTTATATATTCTATGTTGAGGATTTGATACCTCATGGGCCCATGTAAACCATGATGGTAGTACCTTTATTAAATCAATGGTCATGGTACATGAAGGTAAGTTAATCCGGTAAGTTTATGAAATATATAAGGAATTAAAAGGATGGTGACACAAGTGTGCATCTTGCTTTATGAGTTATTGTGATACAAAGATATTATATTGAATTGAGTGTCTTCATAGGAGGAAGTTATAACTATAACATTTCTTATCTCCTTAGGGGTCAGGATGAGTTTCTTGACTCTACTCTTAGTCTATGAGTTGGACTCACCACTGTCGAGATAAGGACCTAGAGTGTCACACACAAAGTGCATCTACAAGTTCCATATATTTAGATAAATAGGAGTTTATGACGTATTGGGCCCCATATTCTAGGTGTTGTGAATGTTTTAGTATGATCGATCAAAAATATAATAATTCATTTATATTATTCGAGTTTAAAATAATTATGATTGAAATTATTTCTCAGGTTATTTACAATTTGTTTGTTCTTAAAATTGAATATATGAAAATATAGTTTTTCGAAGGAATATTATACGGTCAAGGTTCCATAAATTATTTAGGTAGCTTAAGAGCTAAGTTAAGGATTCAAATTTATCACATAACATGTTAATTTTTTAAAAGTGGGTGATAAAATATTATTGATATTTATGAAAATTTTAATTAAGTCATAAATGTGTGAAAGTGTCTAAAATGAAGGTTATAACATTCCAGGGACCAAAGAGAACTTTTGTAATGTATAACCTAAGTATATAAGTTAATTCTAGACTAAATAATAGTGCACTCCATAATTTTCACGAATTTTCAGCTCTCTTATATTTTATATCAATTTATAGAGTGAGACACTAAAGAAAGAACAAGGGTGGATCAATCTTGTCTTCTCGAACGAGATCGCGTTCTTTATATTATCGATGAAACATTATAAAGCTCTTCTATTTTCTGTACTGACACTCGAGAATCATATATCAATTATCCAATGGTTGTGGTTCATGTGTGGATAATATAGAAGATACCTATCTCGGTTTCTTTGAACCACGATAGTCCTATAGTGAGTGGATAAAATTCTCGATTTTAAAGGAGTAAGGTTCTATTTAAGGTTTCATTCAATTTTATTATTAGTTATTAAATTAAATTTCATTCAATCCTTTGAGAAATTAGGGTAATGGGTTTTATGGATTTTGTGTTTCTAACATGAATCCAAACTCAAAATTTTAAATTTTATATATCTCATGCTTTCACTGTTCCACAGGTTCCTTTAATTGGTATCAGAGCGAACGTGAAATTATTTAAGTTGAAACGTTTTAAATTTCAATTAAATTAACTATGATTCGGTTTTGTTCAACCCATTGATTATAGTATACATGTGTGTTTGTGTCTTATATAATATATATTATAATATATATATAAATATGGTGCCCCAAACTAGGATTCTCTCCCTCACCCTATCTCGGGCCAGACCAATTTAGTGTGGGTCTGACTAGCCCAACTTGTCAAGCCAATCCAAAGACCTAAATTTATATCTAGGGTTATTAATTAGGTCCATATAGACCTAAAAAATTGTGATAAATTTTTATAAATTTAATTTAATTTTATAAAATTTAGTAAAATTATTTTGGGCCTTATGGGACGTATTGATAATTAATTCAAATTAAATCATTAAAAATACCCTTAAGTTGAATTTTAGAAAATTTAATAATTCTAATGAAATATAATTGCATCTATACTGATCATGAGTTGAGACAAACCCATGCATGTTATTTTATAAAATATTTAATTTAATTATTTCATTTGAGTTTTAAATTTTATAATCATTTTATTTTGATGACATGTACATCATCCCTCTGTCTTTAATTTGTTTTAGGGAATGTGGGTCCAAATTTAAGTGATAAAGTGAAATTTTACACCACTAGTTTCCATCACCAGTGTTTGAGTATACATTTTAATGATCAGAGGAGTTTGTGGTGAGGTGGTTTAAGTTGTGAACCAGTGTAAACCAAACCAGTAAAGTGCATGGGAGTCGCAGGTTCTACAATTCGAATCAGGCATTGACACAAGGAATTCCACTAAGGTCTCTGTTAATCCATTATTTTCTCAATGGACTAAAAAATAGTTAACCACTCATGATCACATTATTATTTATATATTTTTCATATTCATGGTTTATTATTTTCTGAATGTGTATTTGTTACACCCGATCACATAGTATAAAAAAACAAGCATGCATAGATAAAATGAACATTTATGGTGAATTTTTTCTATTTAAAACAAGTTCAAGACGTGATTTTGATCACATATAACAAGAATGTTATATAGAAAAGGATATCATTCAATAATATTAAATTAATAAATCCCTAAAACAAAATATTAATTCATTAAATGCCTTCCATTTCTTGAATTTGGAAACAACTGATTATTCGATGTGCTCATCATCCCTAGTTGAGGGTGCATGCTACCACCAAGATTTCATATAATATTGGTGGGTGGAATTAACTAAATTTGACAACAAAATAGAAATAATAGTTATATTGTTGCAAATTTAGAGGAAACGTGTTGATAAATGTCAAGTAATTTGTGATAGGACATAAGACTCCACTCAACTGATCAAGGATCTACAAGTTAATGTGGCTATCAATTAAAAACCCTAACTTAGAATTGGTGATTCCGTAAATTGGGATATAAAGAGAGGTTGAAGGATTCTTTCCACTATAATAGTCAAGTGACAGATTATTCCAAATCTAGTAGTTGAGGCCTATTAGGATTTTATTAAATAGTTTGAGAAATTTTAAAATAGCATTTGAAAATGTCGATTAGTAATCAATATAAATTATCAGTTTCCTATGTTTATTTATTGTAGATAAAATGGTAACCTACACCAATTTAATTTGACTATAATCAATATTGGGTAAATAGAATATCCTGACCAACCATAACTTCTAAGAGTGGTACAGGCACTTAAACATAGTATTTCACCAGGACTGGAAGTTGTTAGTCCGATATTTATGTAAATAATAGACTAGAGGGGGTGAAGAGTCTTTTTAAAATTTTAAACTAAATAATCAGTTAGGGTAATTTATTATTTCAATCAAAAATGTAGTGGGGTGATTAAGAAATAGTGCATTGGAAATAAAACAGTTGAACATAGTATTTTTATAGTAGTTTGGAAAACCAAGAGCCTAGTGAATTCTTCACTATTCTCTACTCAGTGATAAAACTGGTACTCACTAAGATGAACTCACTTTTAAAGGTGTGATAACCTATTATAAACAATTCCTTTTACAATACCTGGAGGCACAACCCTGACTTTGTTTAAGAGTTGCTACCCGGTTTAGACGTGACCTTTCTTATGGCATCACAACCAATGAACTTCCTTTTGGGATGTAGAATTACCAATATGAGACTTGATTTTGATTACGAAAAACATAAACCAATTAATAAAAATAAAAACACCTAAATAAAATATAATACAAAGAAACCCAAAAAAATAATTAAAACTAGCATGGATCAAGATATGTGAAAGATGATGAATTTCGATGTTCTATGATCACTTTATTAAAAGAATGTTGATTGATGAATGTCCTTCATGATCATATAAATGGAACAATAGTTTCATAACAAGAACTCAATAATTCATAAAAAATATTTTATCAGTTCTATATCAAATAAAATATTATTATTTGAATAAACTGAATCGAGTTTGTTTTATCATTCTCTCCTTGTTCACATTAAAAAACACATCATTGATTTGAAGATCTTCATGATTTATGAGGTTCTTCTAAATCAATGATCATATAGTACCATGATTTAGAGAATAATAAAACATAATATTATTGTTACCTATAATTTTAATTGACATTATCTTTATTAGAGCTTTTTTGTGCTCTTCTATTTCAACAAGAAACTCATTAAAACCATTTATAATAAATTTTTCATACAAAAATAGAATTATTAAAATAATTATAATGATAAAAAAACACTCACATGAGCTTAAAATAATTCCATATATCATAAATAATGAAAACATAGTATGAGGTTTTAAAAATGAAAATTATTATTTCCATAGGAATTTATTTGATGATATTAATTCAAAATTTTATGGAAAATTATATATAATATTAAATTTATTTATTAATGAATAAAATAGTTAAATAAAATTTAATAAACTAGTAGTTAAATAATTTATTAAAATATCCCGACTGTAGTGTATGATTGAGAATATTAATTTTCACAAAAAATAAACAAAGGAAAGTTATACCCATGTAAGGAATAAAACCTACAATCAGTACACAAATCATGTGATCACATGCGGTCAGTATACTTACAATGTGTGCATGGTTGGTATACTAACTGTTCAATTGTGTGCGATCACAAAAATAAACTTATGGTATATAAATACAGAAAAAATAATATGTTTTTAGTGTATATAAAAATATAAAATGCAGTTAACATAACTTTATGAAGTTAAAAATATATATTTCATAATTTAAGTAGGTAGGAACGGTAACTATACTTCACCACATGGAAGATATGGCTTTGATTATGGTAGCTTGAAGTACCATCCATTATAGGTACATCAAATAACTCACGATAAGTTCAAAATGGTATTCATATTAAGTATAATTATAATGCATGGTAGGTATTCAAATGCCTCCATGGTAGGTAAGTTCCTTATCTCACAATAGGTTGGGTTTCTCATGTTTCCTAGTGCAAAAAAATCTGTATATTGGCTTTGCAGTGCATGGTAAAATACTTACTGCTTAACGGTAATAGTTGAACCAAACTAGAGAGTGTTGGCGCTGCCTCATGGATGAGGTAAATAAAAGGAGGTTTTGGCTGGAGTCACGAGTTGTTGCAATGAATAATATGAAGGTGTGTGATGCTGCAGGTTTCCCAGAATGAAGGAACATTCCATTTATTCTAGATAGAGAGTCGTGTTGTCATGATGCGCACTTTGTGCATGGTGGGGGATGGTGTTTCCATGCTTGAAATATAGATAATGATAAAGTGTGAGAAAATTACAAAAACTGAACATTTATTGAACTTTCAAAAATATCTCCCATGTTTTGAATTTTTTCCAAAAATGCATTAAAATTATATATTTAAAACATTCACCTTCTTAAATAATATCAAAAACAAATTTTTAACAAAAAATATATTTTCATAAATATTGAAATTTAATAACAATTCTCATGTAAGAAAATAACCATTACTGAATCCAGTTTTAAACATCCAGTAATTATAAAATATATTGTTATTTTCATTTAATAAATCACATTATTATGATTTATAACATGAATAAACAATTAAACATTCATGAAAAGATAAAAAATAAAACATTATACTTCTAAAAAGCTATTACAAAAAACAATAAGACAATTTTGTTTAAGGGTTTAATAATAAAAACCCCCTGGGTTAAGCATCTAATTTATATGATTAAAATCATATCAATTAAAAAAATATAATTAATTTAAAGAAAAAAAATAAGTTTCACCTTTGAAAGTATCAATAAAATTTTGGCATAAATTGATAATTTACATCAATTTATAATTTCAAACATATTTTAATTATAAACAATGATAAACTAAATTGTAATTTATCAATGAAATTTCAAAAATTATAGAACGAATCCCTAGATTAAAGGTGTTTACAACTACTTTCAACCACTACAAGAAATATACTACTAAATTAGTAGGTGGTCAACTAATTTTATTAGTAATCTTTTTTCAACACTAATTTATAAAATAATGTTGTTATATGATGAAAACTATAACATGATTTCTTTCCTAAAACATTAAAAAAATTATTGAAAATAATTTCAAACAGAATAGTAAAATTTTAACTTTGGCATATAGTAACTCTTTAACACTAACTGTAAAACTCATATACCAGTATATTATTTCATTTAATAAATAAGGGGTAACTCCCCCTAAATTCATGATTCTATAAGGATATATGTAAAACTTAATAACACAATTTTTAGAAAATTTAAACACATTATATTCATATATGAAACTAAACCTTTTAAACTAAATAGGTTACATCCTGCATGCTTTCAAAAACAAAACAAAAGTTAAAATTCATGCCTGATATCCAAAAATTAAAATAACATCATAAATGATATTTCATATTATTCATTCCAACATACAAGTTTATCAAATATTAAATAGTATTCATAATGAATGAGTGAAAATACTTACTTAAGAATGGGGACTAGTTTAGGTCTGATAAGTTTTGTGTAACATCATTTTGTTACCCATGTTATCATGGATTCAACTTAATTCATAGAAGATATTTTGTCCACCCAAACAAATTTCAAACATTTATTTCTGGGTAATACTAAAAAAAATCTAAGATTAAACTACTTTGTTATGACCTAAATATTGAGTAAATATAAAAGATAATTCATTGGTATAATTCCCATAAATTCAACATTTAAGACAAGTTAAACTAGAGATAATCCCTTTTGATATTTTAATAACGGTAGTTTTATTCATGTTTGGTAAAAATATATTATATCCAAAACCATTATTATTAATGTTTGGTTTCATCATGGATATCATTTTATCATAATTATCTTTCCCTTAAAACAAATTTAGATAAGGTTTATTTTTTATTACGAATTTCATTTTTAAAAATCACATTATCTTTTTGAAACACTATTAAATTAGTATAAACTCTATCATTAAAACTAGAAGTTATATTTCTTACATTCTTATTTTCATTCTTAAGTTTCTTAAATTCCTTCTAAAAATTAGTGATGTCATCCAAAATAGAATTATATATTATTTCCTAGTATTTATCATTCACTTCCAGAATGTTTTAAAGTCTATTATTTTATTTTTTTAGTTTTAACATATCAAAATCAGAATTACGTTTAGTTTTGTCTTTCTATGAAAAATAGATATTCAAATTATCACATTAAATTTTTATTTTTTCATTTTCTATAATAAAATTTTTGTTATTAATTTTTATATCATTATATTGCTCAATAATCTTGATTCTATCATTTAGTAATTCCAAATTCTATTTATACATATATATACATTTATAATTCATAAAATCAAAATTAGAATCATAATTATAATTGGTTTCTTTTTCATATTCAGATATGGAAGTATGATCAATATTGGTAGGAATAATTAATTGTTTAAACAATGAATCACTTACCTAACATTGTAAACCCATTAGAGAAATTTTACCTATTTTGTTTTCACTTCCTCAATCATTGCTTGAATCTGAACTACCTGAGTAATTCCATGCTCCAAATAATTATTTTTTTTTCTTTCTTTTATTATATTTTTAATTATTTGAATGCTTGAGTTTAGGGAAATCATCCCTTATGTGACCTTTATTCCTACTCTCATAACATGTTAATTCTAAAACATCATTATTATTACAATTATTACATTTATTGTATTATATTTTCATTCTTTCTTCGAAACCGACTCTTACCACCATTTTTTATATATTTAAAAAGCTTATATATAAAATGATCTATCGCTTTGTCTCATTCTTGGAACTCAGATTCATAATAATTAGATGTAAATTAAAAGTTTACTTAAAATTTATAACTTTCCTCTTTATAGTCTCCTCATTGGAAATCTTTTTCAACTCATGATCATATTTCAGAAAATAATCAATTAGTTCAACTAAAGTATACTATTTTAAATTCTTACTTTCGTTGATCACCAATTTAATTTGATACCATATTTTTGGTAGAGCTCTCAAAACTATTTCAACTAATGATATGTTTTCTATTAGTTTACCAATTCCACTCATGAAATTTTTTATACTTGTAAACTGGTGAAACATTTGGTTCTATGACTCATCTTATCCCATATTAAAATCTCAAAATTATTCTTAGAGCATTCCCAACCTTATTCTTTTAAGCTTTTTTATTCCATAGTGAGTGACTTGATGGATTCTATAAATTTCATGGGTTTTCTTACAAGATAAAACATGGCTACCAAAACATATACTTATAACACATTACAAAATATTTTTCACTTTATAATTAAAAACATACTTTATCATGTCATTTTCTATAAGAGTCTTTAGATCATCTTTAGGTAGCTCATAATATTTCTCCATGATAGTATGATGATCCACACTCAACTATTTCAAGTAATCTTCCATTTAGTCTTTCCAATACAAATAGTCACTTCTATCAAAAAATGGGGTCTTTTGAGTAGTCCATTAATCATTACCATTACTACCTTCCATATTACAGAACTAGTCTTTATTCCTCATACTATTAGTTCTATGATATTCTACTTAGAAAAATTGTTAAAAAAATAAACAGTAGAGCTGATCTATTCTTAGCTCTGATACTAATTATTTGGTATCATATTAAAATAATAAGTGGTGCTAACTAATTAGAGACTGTCCTCTGATAGAAATTTTTTGATTGAGAATTATAAAAATAATCGACTAAAATAGGTGAATAGTATTTTTAAAATTTTAGACTAAATAATAAATCATATTAAATTATTATATTAATAAAAAGTACATTACAGTGTTCAATAAAAAGTGTAGTATAAATAAAAGAGATGAACACATAATTTTTATAGCGGTTCGAATCACCAAGATCTAAGTCTACCCTTTAAACTTCTATACTCAGTGAGAAAATTGGTAACCACTAATAAGAAGTCACATCTAAAGGTGTGATAAACTATTACAGATGCTTCCTTTTACAGTATCTGAAGGCATAGCCCTAACATTTTTTTGGAGTAACAACCTAGTCTGGACCTGACTTTTCTTTGAGAGTCACAACCTAGGAACTTCTTTTCAGGTGGTAAAATAACCAATATTATACTTGATTTTGAGTGGGAAATTCATAAACCAACACTTTCAAATACAAACTGATAAATAAAATATAACACAAAAAACCATAAAAATAATTAAAACCAGTGGGGATCAAGAGATGTGGAAGATGTTAAAGTTAGATGATCTTTGATCAATTCAATGAAATAAAGTTAAACTTTTATGTTCCTTTATAAAGTATCAATGTAACAATAATTTTATAATAGGAACTCAATTGCGCCTCAAGAAAATTGTATCATTTTGGCCTAAAGTCAAATATTATTATATGAATAAACTTTTTCGAGTTTGTTTTAACATGATCTCCTTGATCGCATTCCAACAGATCAATTTTCCATCATTAATTCAAATATATTTTGGCTTTGGGAGGAGAATCTAAACCACTTATCATAGAATACAACATGATAGAGAATACAAAAACTTAGTATTACAATTACATGTAATTTGAGTTGTCATGTTCATTATGTGAGGGTTCACACACTCTTTTATTTCCCCAAGAAAACATTAAAACCATTTATAATATATCTTTTAGAATAAAATAGAATTATTCAAAAATTAAAATGATAAAAATCCCTCATGTAAACTTTTAGATATTCAATATCTCAAAATAAAATGAAAATAGAATATATGGTGAAGAAAATGAAAAAAAAATTATAATAATTTATTTCATAATATCAATTCAACAGTTTATGAAAAAGTCATTATTATATAAATTTTATTTAAAAAGGAATAAAAATATTAAACAAATTAATAAACTAGAAGTTAAATAGTGTATTAAACTAAATCTAAAATAGAGTATGCTAAAGGATATTATTTTCTGAATAAAAAAAATTAGAAATGGAAAGTACTAATCATGCAAGGCATAATCCTTGTGGTCACTATACTGGCCATGTGATTTCTTTTGGTTGGTATCCTTACCATCCGAGAATAGTCTATATACTGTATTTTCCATTGTGTTAGATCACAAAAATAAACTTGTAGTTAGTATATAAAAAAAATAACATAAATTTAGTGTATATAACGATATAATAAGAATTTTATGTAGTTAAAACATATATATTTTATAATTATGGTAGGTAGGAATGGTAACTAAAATTCACCACAGGGTAGGTACGTTTCACTTACAGTAGATTTAAGTTCCATCAATAGTAGGTACACAAAATAACTTATGGTAACTTCAAAATGGAATTAAAGGTAAGTATAATTTTAACGAAAGGTTGGTATTTAAATTCCTTAATGGTTGGTAGGTGCCTTGGCTCATGGTGGGATTGACTACTCATGGTAGGTGGTGCACAAAACACAATATCATGGATTTTTAATTCATTGTAACTTATTTTTATCTTCCCAGTGTCAGTTGAACTAGGAATGGGAGTGATGGAGCTACCTCAAGGATGAGGTCAATTCTTGGAGGTGATGCCCAGTGTCACAAACTACTATGAAGAAGGAGATTAAGGCATTCAAAACTATTGGTTCCTCAGAATTAAGTAACATTATACTGAGGCTAGAAAGGGATTTGGGTTGGGGTTATGTACTCTATGTTCATGGTTGGGGATGGTGTTTCCTTGATTGAAACGCAAAAAATGAGCCAGTGTGAACAGTGATGTTGAAGAGGAGTGTTGACACTATGGATTTTCCATCAAAGTGCTTGTTCCTAGGGAATCTTCTATATAGATTGAGTAAAATTGTTTTTCTACTATGAAACTAGGGAGGAGGTTGCAGATTCTTGATCAACCTGTAATATAGATGCAGTGGTTCTATTGAGTGCTTATCTACGAAAGATGATAAATAGTGAATTCCAAATATATATATACATATTAGAATATTTATATTCATATATATATCTGTATAAATATATATAATGATATATCTATATTAGAAAGATATAAATTATGTAACTTCAAATTATAAATACAATAATATATAAAATATAGTTTTTAAAACTATATCATTAAAAACAAATTAACAATTAAAAAAATATAAAAAATGCACATCTACACATGTGATATGAAATATAAAATGCTAAAATATTCAATAATATAACAATATCAAAAAATTAATACAATATTATATGTAAAAAAATGATTATGTTGTATAGTAATGGTGATGAAAATTTAAATAGATTAATAATAAAAAATGAAAGAATAAATGTATAAGAAAGTTGAATTTAATTGAATGTGAGGACTTTTTAATTTATCAAAAATAAATATTAATGTTTCAAAGAACTAAAGATACTTTATGTGATATAATCCTCACTTCCTTTTGATCTCTCTCAAGGGGGTGAGAAAGATGGATAAAGATAAATAATAGAATCATATGGATTATGAGATATATATTTAGTGCTTTATGTTGTTATCTATGTTCAGTGAGATGCTTAAAATGCACGAGGACAAAAATTATTTCCAAATGTTGTCTTATATCAAATAAATATACCATGAGTGAGATCATAAAGAAATATATGATATATCTAGTGCTTTGTATAGATTAAGTCTAGTAGAAGGGAATCAAATAGGACCACATGTACTCAAGATGATCAGGTACATTGAGATAATCGAGGCCCTTGGGTTCAAACTAAACCAAGAACTATATTTCAATATCATCCATGCCTCTTTTCTACATAGTTTATCCACTTTCCTTATCAATTATAATATTAATAATGTGAATAAGTCACTCTCGGTTTGATTGTATTTTGTTCTCTAAGAAGATAAGGATGTCATGAATTTTGATTCTATAGTCTTTATAGTGAACAAGTGGAAGAAAGGAAAGGATAAATTGTCAAGGACTAAGTCTAAGTCAAAGACGCTGATGAACCTCCCAACAAATAAGCTAAAAATACAAAGGCAGAGAAAACAACAAATGGTAGTCTTGTTTGCATGTAGTAGGAAAGGCCATTGGAAAATATAATTTTGTAGCTGTAAAGATGAATTAAGGTGTCACTTATTCTTTAGGTTTATTTTTTGTTGAATAAAATATTTTTGTATCGATAAGTTCAGTTTTTGATAATATATTTGGATCATACATTTATATTAAAATAATGTAACCATGTATATTCAAGAAAATTAAAAAATATTAGGTTGATCTCCTAGAAAAAAAATTGCGATAGTAGCATCATTAGCAGTGGGATATTATCATATTACTTTTCCTAGTGTAATGGTTATTTTAATGAATAATTGTTATTATGTACCATCTATTACCATAAACATAATATCACTATCATGTTTTGACACTAGTAGATTTTATTTCATGTTTGGAATTCAATGTTTTCTTATTAATATGGATAACAAAGGTGTCAAAAAAGATGGATGCAAATCTTCTTAAGATATTCAACCAGGAGAAGTCTCAATCTGAGTGGGGGTCTTCTGGCGACTCTGATTACGGAAATAACATGTCATATTATGATTATTATTCTTGATTGAGGGAAATTTTGTTTGTTTTACCCCTTTTGCCACTCTTATGTCCTTTTGAATAATAATTGGTCAGAAGCTTTGCTTCTGGATGACCTTTAAAAAAAAGGATAACAAATTTTATGGTATGGAACATCTTAATAATGGGTTATATGTACTTTAACTAGAAAATAGTTTTTCGTAATCAATAAAAAATCTAGTGATAGTGACTCATATTTTACCCACCTATGACACTTCTATCTAGGTCATGTAAATGAGAAACATTTAAAGAAAACTATATCAATAAGGTTATTTACACTATATTGTGTTCAAACCCTTGGATGTATGTCATGATTGTTTATAAGGTAAAATGATAAAAGTGACTTTTAGTGGGAAAGGATAAAGAGACAAAGAACCATTAGAATTGATACATATTGGTGTATGTGGTCCATTTTCAGTAGAGGCTCAGGGTGGTTTTTATTACTTCATTACTTTTTCCAATGACTATAGTATATATGGATATATCTATTTAATGAGTTTTAATTCAAATTCCTTTAACATTGTTAAGGAATATTATAATGAAGTATAAAATCAACTTGGAAAGAATATTAAGAAAATATCTTCAGACTGTGTGGAAAAATATCTTAACCATGTTTTCCTAAATCATTTAAAGTGGTATAGGATAGTTTCCCAACTCACTCCTCCTTATAGACCTCGGTGGAATGGTGTTAATGAAAGGAAGAATCAAACACTTTTTGACATGGTCATATCGATGATGAGTTATAAAATTATCTCTTTTCCCTTTTGGGGATATTCACTATATATTACAATATATACACTAAATTGTGTGACAACTAAATCATAAATTATGATTATATAAGAGTTATGGTATGAAAATAAATATAGTCAATAACGTATACATTTATGGGGATGCAAGGTTTTTTTAAAGACAATACCTAGTGAAAAATTAGCATCTTAATGTATGAATTGAATATTTATAAGTTATCCTAAAGAGTCTAAGGGATATTACCTATATAAATCTTTATATATAAAATTAATTGTGTAATGACATGAAATATTTCATGAAAGGGGGGAAATATCAATGTAAATAGTGGGATCAAGATTGAATTCAATTAATTTGATGCTCTGGGTGCAGAAGAGTTGGTATGGGAATAATATCTCCAAGAGACAGTGTGAGAGGAAGATGTTATTAAGGCACAAGTACTACATATGTCAACTAAAGATGTTAGAGAACCATAGAGATATGGTTTTCTTATCACCGAGTTAGGTGACACATTACTCTTATAGAATAATGAACAATTAGCCTATAAATAAGTTGTAAATGGAAAGGATATTACTATTTGGAAAGAATCCATGCATTCTAAAATGAAGTATATGTACTAAAATCAAGTTTGAATTTGGGTGGACCAACTAAAAGATGTAAAACATATTAGTTTTAAATCATTATTCAAGAAAAATATAGACATGAATGGTCAAGTGAGTACTTATAAGGCATTAAAAGTAACAAAGGGTTTCAGGAATAATCAAGGCATCGACTATGATAAAACCTTCTCTCTAATCAAAATGATGAAATCCATCAGAATATTAATTGTAATAGAATCCTTTAATGATTATGAAATTTGGAAAACGGAAGTAAAAACTATTTTTTAAATGGTAATGTGGTTAAATTCATCTATATAACACAATGCGAAGGGTTTATTATGTCAATGAGTGCTAATAAAATATGCACGATGTGGAAATCCATTTATGGATTGAAGTATAAATTATCATCATGGAATGATCATTTTGTTGAGGCCATAATAGAATTTTGTTTCATTAAGAATTAAATTGATCCATGTATTTATAATAAGTTTAGTGGTAGGGCCATAATTTTCTTAGTATTTTATGTTTATAACATATTGATAATGGGAAAAAGTGCAGGTATTGTAGTCTATGAGGACTTGGTTAAATGAATTATTCTATATGGAAGACTTAGGTGAAACATCCTATATTTTAGGGATTAGTATCTATCAAGATAAGTCTTAGAGTTTGTTTGTACTAATTCAAAGTACATGTGCTGACAAGGTAGTCAAAATTGTATAATATATAATAATCCAAAAATAGGATTATTTCCAATGTCACATAGCATTATTCTCTCCATGATGGTGTGTCCATAGACACGGGATGATATTGAAAGAATGAGTATAATCCCTTATGATTCATTAGTGGGACCTATCATGTATTTCATTTTATATACTACATTTAATATTTCCTTTTATTTAGGAAGGATGGGAAGATATCAAGATAACCTATAAGAGATTCACTAGGAAACTGTAAAAACTATCCAAATGTTCATGAGATGTCCAAGGGACATGTTCCTAGTGTGTATAGGATATGAAGAGCTATTCATGAGAAGATAAATTGATGCTAACTTCTATAAATATCATGATGATTTAAAATTGCATTCAAGCTATGTATTTTTTCTTTAATGGTGGTGTAATGAGATGGAGAATCTTGAAAAATATGTGGTTACTGATTCTATAGCATAATATGAGTATATAGAATCTTATGATACAGTTAAGGAATCCGTTTGGAAATAAATATTTATTTATAATCTTAGTGTTGTACCAAGAAATACATACCCTATTATAGTACATTGTGATAATACTCTATAATCGATGTTTTCCAAGGACCTCATGTCATACCAGAGGACAAATCATATACTTAAGAAGTTTAATGTATTGAGTGATTTTACTCAAAGAGGTGAAGTTATGGTTATAAGAGTACCCAAAAAGGATAATGTTGAAGTCCCTTGACTAAATACATATCTCATCAGAATCATGATACTCATATGATAGCTAGCATTTTTATAAATGTTAGCCGTTAGCTCTAGTGAAAGTGGGAGTGTTGTGAGTTGGTTCTCTAGACCCAACTTATTTATATAACTTGATTACCATTACATTTATACAGTTAGATATATATGTGTGTTTATTATTACTTTAATAGTGTTTATAAAACAACATCCAAAATTTACATGATAATTTCCATAGGTTATGTGTCATATCAAAAAAGTTATAGTTGTTACCAACTGTAGTGATAACCTTGAGAAACTATTATAGTAATCTTAAAAATATTTCATATGGTATAGATATATCATTATGATAGGAAATAAATGAGTTTTTTCTATCTGTTGTTGGGGTATCACAAGCATTGAGACTTGTTCTCATGGAGTTCACACTTGGTGAAATCGAGTACACGAGGTCATGGGGACTGACCTACTAATAGTAATTCCACATGTTTCAGGTGTCATTGGTTGTTCCTATATATGAAAATGTGTATTGGTATCTGAACTTGAGGTCATTATAAATATGTACCATTTGATCATGTACTTTTAGTTATGTAAAAAAACCATGAAATTGAAGTTCTATAGAGTTATATTATGTTTGGTTCATCTTTGGTGGTATGACATCGGTTGAATGATCAAGATATAATTTTTTTCTTCCAAGTAAAGGAGGATATATCTTGTGGGCCCATGTTGACCAAGTTGGTAGTATAATCATTAAATCCATTTCCATGTTACAAGAAGGTAAGATCATCTAGTAAGGTCATATAATATATAAAGCATCAAAAGGATGATTACACAAGTGTACATCCTACTTTATGAGATATTAGAAGACAAAGGGATTATATTACACATAGTGTGTTTGTAGGTGCTAGTCATTGCTATGAAATTCCTTATATCTTTAGGGGAAATTATTAGTTATTATAATCCAATATTAGTCTATCATTTAGTCTAACTTATATCAAGATAAGGACCTATAAGGTCACACATTAAGTGTGTCCACAAGTTCCACATATTCTAATGAATAGGTGATTAAAACATTGTGTCCCCCACATGTGGAGGCTAGTGAACATATGAGTGTGATTAATCAAAACTAAAATAATTAAATTATAATATTCATGTTTAGAATAATGTGGATTGAATTTATTTATCAAGGTATTCATATGTTTTTTCCATAAAAGTGAATACAATAAAATATAATTTTCTGAACAAACATTATATGTTCAAGGTTCGTTAAATTATTTGTGGATCTTAAGAGATGAGTTAATGGTTCATATTTTATCATGTAACGTGTTAATATATTACAAGTGGGTGATAAAAATTTGATACATTTATGATAAGTTTAATTAATTCATAAGTGTTTGAAAGGGTTGAAATTTAAGGTTATAACATTCTAGGGACAAAAGAATAATTTTGAAACATATAACCTAATTATAAAAGTGAGTATTAGAATAAATGATAGTTTAATCCGTAATTCTCAAGAATTTTGAGATCTCTTATCTTCTCTCTCAAGTTATAGAATGATAAAATGAAGAAAGAGCAAGGTTGGATCGATCCCATCTTCTCGATCGAGTCTGTAATATTCATGTGATCAAAGGGACATCATAAAACTCTTTTATTTCCCACACTAGAACCTAGGAATCATTGATCAAAAATCATGGTCTTGTGGTAAACATGTGGATGATATAGAGAACACCTAGTTTGGCATCTTTTGATCCATGACACACTGATGATGAGAAAATCAAATTTTTGATTTCAAATAAACAAAGTACCATTTATATTTTCATTTGATTTTATTTTTCATGATTAAATTGAATTGAAAGAAATCAATTGAGATATTTGGGAAAGGGGTTTTGTGGATTTTGTTACTACATGTCCCAATAAGGTCTATTCTGCAACTCCCTAAGCCCACCTCTAATAGGCCAGGGGCTGGTGAATAGCACTGAGTAGGAATATCACTAACATGGACAGCCTTAGCCTAAGTATCTATACACACACACACATCTCCATGCCCATAAAATAATGAAATGTATAAACAACTGAACAACCATGCCTACATAAATCTAAATCTCACAAATAGAGCACAATATGAAGTAAATGAATGTAAGCATGTCCAAAAACAGGCCCACAAAAAATAGTCTAAATAAAGTCCAACTTGAAAGTATAAATAGGGACTACTATCAAGATACCATAGGAACACACCTCAGTATATTTTTTCTCACTAGGAACCACCCGGTCCTTGTCCTTCTAGTACTCTTTCAATGGTTAAATCATTATCACAAGACACAACACGTACAAGAAAATCCTAAGCAGGGGTGAGTATAACAATATCCATAAGGACACCCTGAAATAATAGAGCATACAAAAAAAAGAACAATATTCAGATCTAAATAGTTATATTTTTATAGCTCATATAACAAGAATATCCAGATACACTTATCAAATACACATAGCCTCAAGGTAAAGTGACAATCATAAATCTAGTCTAGGATTCCAGCTCGAAGTTTCCACATAGCACTCAACTGGAAGAACACACTCCAATAGTCTGATAACACTGATTCCATTCATCTGATAGGTAACTCTCATCTGGTCTCACCATTAGAAGTATACCCTAGATGTTTGAATATATATGATACATGGATGAGGATCACTCCTATGGTATCCTGCCTTTTTATTACATAACTTTTAATTTATTTTACAAATAGAGGATATTTAAAGTCTAATGTCTTCAAAAAAAATATACATATTACATGAAAACATAAAAAATTCATTTAATCCCCTTGAAAATATTCTTGAAAATTTCATCCTATGTACAATTATTTAATCTCATAACCTAGAGACATACATCAAATGAAAGGGTGAGCAGAAGGCCCAGTAAGGAAATAAGTGAAACAGTTTACATGTGAACTTGAGCGATGTCAAATAACATGGGGATAAGGTGGAATATCATAATAATAATAAATTGAAAAATAACATCAAAATTTGGCTACAGAATTTAATTTAGACATTCATAGTCATATAACCAAGGTCCATCCCCAAGGTGTCATAAAACATACCAAGGTTATTCACCAAGGTTTCATAAAACTTGTCATCTCTAGAGATTAATTTCTTTACCTAATGCATTGGAGAACTATCTGGGTGCACCATTAATATATCTTTATTTACATGTGAGCCACATATATCATAATAAAAAAAATTCACAAATAACCCATAGATAAAAAATAAATGGGTTTCATTTCAAAATCATGGCATTATAAAAGTGTTTATAAACATGATCGTTATTTCATATATAACCCATGGAAAAGGAATAAGAGTTTCATGTATGTCAATTACAAAATAAAATATATCATTTTTATGTATTTATGAATACCCCCAGAAATTAAATAGGTTTGGGTATTCACATAAATAAAATAAGATAATTTCTTGAGAAGAAGAGAGATATATTTTGAGACGAATTTTCTACAGCATAACGGCTATATAATATTGTTTTAGAAAACATTAAAAAGAGAGGTTAAAAGGGTCACCCACTCATAAATAACTCATAATAAAGTATATGGACAAAATAAAATATAAGTAATATCATGTTATGGATATTTTAATGATATTATGCATGAAAATGAATCTTGAAATAAAAGAGAAGATGTGATTTCTTTTATGAAAAAATGGCAGCCTAATGGCGTTACATAAAAATTAAAAAAAATGAATTGATGAGAGAGAAAAGGTAATATAATCATATGGAAATAGAAAGTACAATAATAGGGATATATAATATCATACCCCAACATATGAAAACCGAAATTCCAAGACATAACATAAAAGAAGTGTTGGCTAAAAAGTAGGGTGAAAGGTTCCCTTACCTTGAAGACTAACTTCAAAAAAATAGAATTTTGGGACCTTGAGGGGATTGAGGGAACCTTGGGAGGACTCCTTGGGAGGTAAAAATATCATATATTTGTTGAGGAGGAATTTTTAATGAAATGAATGAAGGAATTGGTTGGTATTTATAGAAAAAGTGAGGGAATATTTTATTAATTTCTAAGGGACACCTCATTTGTGGTATTTGCAAACCCATGGTCTTGCCAATGGTATTTTCTGATGGTGTTATCCACTTCAGACACCTCATAACATATTTTATTGTACACTAGTCTACCAAAATTTTATATTAATTATTACATCTTTATGATTTCATTAAACATACCGAAAACACAAAACTGTATTTTTACTATTCCAGAAAAATTCAAGTATTTTATAAAAGTCAAAAAAAATCACCCCAAGCATTTTTTGATGTGTATAATTAAAAAATTAAATTCATTTTTTAAATATAACTTTCTAAATATGAGATATTTAATTTTTAAGTAAAATCACTATTTTTCTGAAAAAATACTAAGACTTAACTAATAATTTCTGAAATAGTTGTTTACTTCTGCTATTATATCACATTACAATTCAAAATGCCTAACTTATATTTATAATTTCTTAAGTGAGGCTACTATTCCATTGGTCACATTACTATTCATAAGGGTAATATTACTATTCATAATTTACTATTCAGCAAAAAATAAGTTGATCTTATTAGACTCTAAATTTCTTATTGATTACAACTGTATATGTCCTTTTTTTAATCATTTTAAATTATTAATGTTTAAATTATAAAACAATATTTTAAAATACTCTTTTTTCAATATTCAGGAATAATATGAAACTTCTAAAAATCCATCCTATATTTATATTGACATTTTAAATTCAAAAAAATTACCATAATAAGAAATAATAATTTTATTTATACAAAAGTATTACACAAAGTAACAAGGCCTCATTACATAGCCCCTTATAACACCTACATAAGACCTAAGAGTAAGGTGTGCAATGGTGATAGAATCTTGGGGCAGCTCAGACAACATTTCCTGAGTGGTGATTTCTATCATCTTGAAATTCTCCCAAAGGCTATTACGTTCAGGATTAATATATTGAAGCTAGGCTTGGGCTTGGTCCAGAGAAATACCCAGGGATGCTACCTCCCTAACAAGCTCTGATAGATGGTCTTCATATGGCCCGAGTCTAATGGATAAATCCATTGAATGTTCTTTATATATTAATTAACCATGATCATTTTTATTTATAAACAATAATCATAAAGTTAAGAGTATAGTTTCCAACGGTCATATTGACCAATGGTAGTATTGACCAACGATCATATTGACCAACGGTCATATAACAGTCAAAACCCAGTGGTATTATTTTAATTATACTCACTTCATTAATAAAAGGGTATAGTTTTTTTATTACAAAATAAAATAACACACAAAATTAGGAAAAAAGTATTATTCAAAAGTTTAGGTCATTACAAATCCCAAGGCCATAGGGTATACCAACTGGTCAATCTGGATTAACCCACTATGTATAGGATTAGCGCCCCCTAGTGTTGGTCATGAAGATACCAAGAACTCCACCTGTGGAATGAAGATGAATAGAGGATCTCACTTCGGGCCTCAAAAAAGGATTTCAACAACTCTATCCAAAATTTCCTACTGAAGGTAACATTTTAATATGTGTAGGATGTGATTCCATACTAACCATTAAAGAATGGACATGCATAACCCACCCTAAAAACTTATCCAAGATATAGAGGACAAGGTAATAAAGCCATAATTTTAGTATTATATAGCATGTGTTAGGGTATACACCATGTCCCTTCAACCATAGGTCCATATCATGTAAAAATGGCACGTGTATGTGTCTGTTTAGAATTACATGGAATGATACTACCTATGTACCTAATCTAGTACCCCAGTACACAGATATTCCAATATAGCCTAGGCCTAGCCATGTCTATGTAGGGGTACATTGTATGTCATATATCATGTACTCCAGCCCGTGTATGTGTACCCTCTACGGTTCACGTTGAGATCTAAATAAGAGCTTACATGTTGTGCAACATGGTCACGCACCGTGTGATAATTGACCTTATCCTAAAACCCGAGCTGTCACTAAGGGGTCCCACACGGTGTGTACCTCCTCAATACGTTTTGTGTACTACATAATTTTCCAGATTCTCATATCTGGTTCAAGCATCTTCTCCCATGACTCTGGTTGCTGATTTCACTTGTAGTGTCTTTGGTGATCATAAATTTAACCCAAACATGCCTCAACATGGCCGCTCACTGGAGTTTGGTCTTCTAATTCACACTATAAATGGTGTTCCTTCATTCCTATGGTCATTGTACACACCACACAAATCCAAGGGTCCCCAATCAATTTTGATCCATTCACCACTACCACCTTCACACGACCCTCATGCCATACCAATTCTAAATTTGAAATATTGGATCACTATGCCACGAAATGAGCCTGCAATGATTGATTCCTTGGTATTTGGTCAAACTGTGGGATAATGGATTTCCTATGATAAATGAATAAATGGGAGAGAAAATCACCAGTGAAAATCATAAGGAATTTAACTCAGACAATGTTTTTATTGACCTTGATTAATTTCCATTAGAATGATGAATGAAGATTTATCAAATAGTCACAAAACAATTCTCCCAATTACAGAATAAATATAACCAATACTATAATACGCATGATCTGTGAATCAATTATTTGGTCAATTGATTTGTGTTCATCATAGAAATAGAAAAAGGCGCAGAAAACCAAATAAACAATTTTCATACCTCAATATGGATCAATCAATGATGAAGAATGGGGTTGTGCTATGATCATTGGAGAGATGTTCATATTTCATTTTGCATCGATCATCGATCTTCGATCTAGTCATCATCCAAAATTAGAATCTCCATCAATGTTCTCCAAGAAATTTCAGGGTTATCTGACTAACCCTTAAATTCTCCCATAATAATGTTTAAAAAGAAATAAATAGGTCACTCTATCAAAAAATGATATAAAATAATTTATTTTATTATTTTATTTATTTTACGCCCACATCAAATTTTCCACAAATGCCACACTATGAAAAAATTTATGTCATGAAGAGGGTAAAAAATGTATTCTGAACTCAATGGTTCCCTCATATTTCTTATATAAGCCCCAATTTAGAATTTATTCCACTTTTTAGAAAAACAATGCATGTGTGATATTAAATATATATAATATATTTCAATCATTTATTCTAGGAACATCGAGCCATGGAATCAAACATCGTTTGTGTTCCTAGTCTAGAAAATAATCCATGCAATATCCAAAAGTGATACAAAGAAAATTTGACTCATTGCAATCTCCCCACCTTGGTAATTTACATCTAAAAAATTCAAAACAATGGATACATAAAACGATGTGGGTACTGAGCACAAATATGAGCCTCCTACTCCCATGTTCTTTCTATAAGATTCTCATACTACCCCCAAACACACAATAAATGAATCACTTTCCAATTAAGGATCTTCTACTGCCAATCATAGATCTCTACTAGGTACTTAGAAAAGGTAGCACCATCCTCAATGTTTATATCACCGTTGTCGATAACGTGTGATTGTTCATGCACATACCTCATTATCTGTGACACATGTAAGTAACTGTGTACCTGATCTAAATGTATAGGTAGATATAATAGGTATTCAAACTAGAAAACTATACATATTATCTAGAGAGGTATTATGAATCTCATAGATAGATTTACACCCCAATAAAATCTCTATAATCAACAATGAGGTGAAACTCGTAAGAAGACATGGTATCCCTATTTGAACTCCAAATGCCTCCATTTTCGGTCTATATAAGACTTTTGATGGCTTTGTACAGTCCGCATCCACTCCTAGATGATATTCACCTTCTATGTAGTTTCTTGCACCAAATATAGGTCCAAAATTGTTAACTCTCCTTAGTCAATCCAGCAAAGTGGTGACCTGCATTTTCGCCCATACAAAGCCTCGAATAGTGACATAACGATGGTGCAATGGAGTTTTTTTGTAAAGAAACTCAAAAAGTGGAAGTTTATCCACCCACCTATGGGTAAATCCCAACATTAAATCCCATATCATGTCATCTAAAACCTGAATGGTCCACTCTATCTAGTCATCAGTCTGGGGTTGAAACGTTTGGATCAAGTGTAAATGAGTCCCGAAAGCCTCATGTAATACCTTCCATAACCGAGATGTGAAGAAAGAATATAATTCAGAAATGATAATCAAGGAAACTCAATGGAGTGAGACTATCTCCTACACATATAGGCATCCCAATCAATCTATTAAACTCTAATCCCAAATTTCTATGAAGTTGGTAGACTTGGTGAGGTGGTCTATGATCACCCAGATGGAATTTCATCCTCTATAAATACATGTTAAGATGGTTACAAAGTCCATGGGTAACACATCCCACTTCAACTATTGAACCTTAATGTGTTGAGATAAACCCACTAGAACTTGGTGCTTATCCTTCACTTTCTAATAAGTAAAGCATTAACAGGCAAACTCTGCAGGTCCCTTCTTTATCCCTGGCCACCAAAACTGATGTAAGAGTTCTTGGTACATGTTTTTCACACTTGGATGTACCTAAAAATGAGATGTATGAAATTCTCTCAAAAAATCCTCCTACAACATCATTGGTACCATCGTGTTTCCTCTAAAAAGAATAAGATTATCTCCACCTTCAGAAAATCCATCATGACCATGTCTAGTGTATATCTAAGTACGTAGGATCTAATAGTTGAAATTACCAATATTTTCCTCCCTAAACCACTATAAAAGTTGTGTATAACATCTATTGGATATATAAAATCTAATCCATATCCATTAATAAAGGATAATTATAATGATTCCAACTGCTCTGATGCCTTGTTCAGCAACTGTGAAAAAGATCTCTTGCTGAGAGCATCTTCTACCACATTTTCATTCCCATGAGTGTAGAAAATATCAAATTTATAATCCTAGAGGAACTATAACCATAAACTCTATCTCAAGTTATGATAATTATAAGATAAGATATAATTTATACTCTTTTGATCAGAATAGATGATAAAATTCTCACCCATTAGGTATTATCTCCACCTCTATAGTGAGAAGACTATTGTTGCAAACTGAATATCATGAATCACATAGTTCTACTCATGTGGTCTCAACTAACGTGAACTATAGGAAATAACCGCTTGATTATTCATCATGACACAACCAATCTTAGTTCCTTATGCATTGAATAACACTATATAATCAACACCTTCCTATGGTAATCTCAAGAGGGGGGAACTTGTCAATCTCTACCTCAACTGCTAAAAAGCCCGCTGGAACATTTCTGTCTATATGAAAGGCATCCCCTTTCAGGTAAAAGTATTCATGGGTGCTAATATCTGGGATAAATCAAGTATGAAGCTTAGGTAATAGACTATCAATCCATGGATGCTCCACATCTCCATCATGCTCTTGAGCGACTCCCAAGATAACATTTCCTCCACCTTCACTGGGTCCACTACCACTCCATCTACTGAGATAACATGTCCCAAAAAGTGGACATCATGAATACATAACTATAACTTTTAAAGATTCCCATAAATCCAGTGCTCTTAGAGTATGTCCGGAACAATCCTCAATTTCATTTCATGTTGATCCTCATATGAATATTACACTAGGGTATCATCGATGCGTACTATGATGAACTGATCTAAGAATGGCTGAAAGATCTGGTTCATAAATCCTATTAACACTGCTATGGTTTTAACCACACTAAAGGGCATCACCAAGTACTCATAGTGACCTTAGAGATATATAAATATCATCTTTTGTATATCCTTATCTGATACACACAACTAGTGATAGCCTAACCTGAGTTTAACCTTTGAGAACCATCATTCCCCTCTCAATTGATTGAAGTGTTCATCGATCCTTAATAATTGATACTTTTTCTTCATAGTCACCTAGTACAAGTGTAGATAGTATACACACAACCTCATTTTCATGTTCTCCTTCTTTGCAAAAAAAACTAGGGCTACCCAGGGTGAAACATTGGGTCTAACAAATCCCTTTCTCTGAAATTCCTCCAACTACACCCTCAGGTCGTGAATCTCTTCAGGATCCATCCAATATGTTGGTGTAGATATCGGTGTTATCTTGGGGTGTAGATAAATGCAGAAGCCTATATCTTGGTAATGAGGTAAACCTCTAACATTCTCAGGAATGACATCCTTCTACTCCCCCACAAATCAAGAGAACTTAAAACTTATAACATTTTCTGCATCAAGGGTCATAGTATCCAAATTGTGAGTAATCGAATGAACCCTCCAATGCATGTGTCCATCCTATGATTCCTGGGTATTATTTTCACCATCAAAAGAAAACCTATTCCCATAGTTGTGGACTCATTGCATCCTCCACCAAAAATAGTCAATATGATCATGAACTGTAGATAACTAATCCATACCTAAGATGATGTCGTGAGGTATCATCACTACTATAAAGTGATCCCAATAGAAACTCCCACCTCCAAGAGTCAGGTCACACCATTAGTGCAAGTGTGTGATTGATGAGTCATCTCTAGTAATATTCTCTAAGTTCAAGGGTAGAGCCAATGATTCAACCAGAAACTCTAAGTCTCAAACCAGATAGGTGGAAACAAAGAAATAACCAGAAATTATGTCTATCAGTACTACATCTAATGCATAAAAGACACATATAATACCTTATATCATTCTCAAAGCCTCTAGTTTATAATCCTTGACTTCCTATATTTTCCTCTTCCCCTATACTCTATATCTCTGAGCCTAGTATGGACCACCTAGGTGTGGTGGTGGTAACAAGTCAAATCATCTACAACCTCCTACTTCTCTCCCAACTCCTCTACTATGCCCACAAACCTACGGACCAGTCTTCTCCTGCAGCAGCCTCTACCTCAATGGTCCATCCATGGTCTCTCTATTAGCTTTACATTGGGTTGGAAAATCTCAGGAAACATGTCCCCCTATGGTCACCAGATTAGCACCATCTCTCCCTAGGATAACCAGACCCATAAAGTGTGCCCTAAACTATAGACCCTCTATCCAGAGACCTCCACCTGAAACATCTCACACATCCAGGTCCCTGAGACTAACATATTCTCCCTGCTATAGAGGTCTCTACTCCTATGGGACCACTGTCTGTTTCTTCATAGCTAAGAAACTCTCAACCACCAATGGTTACTCTATCACCCCATCATAGGTAGAAATTCATTGAGTGATAACACTAGCTCAGATGTCTCTATACATTCCTTGTTCAAAGTTCCAAGCTAGGAAAAATTGATCACAAACAATATCCATCGAGTACCTAGAGAGGTTAGTGAACCTTGATTAATACTCATCTACTGTCGTTCTACCCTGTTAAAGCTATAAAATCTCCTGGTTATATATTGAGATAAATCCTCTATAAAAATCTACTCAATCTCTATGCATGATAGAGTCTTCTTATCATAAGATCAGGTCACTAACCCCCGCCATCATCCTAGAGATCCATGGAGAAGTCTCACTTATAGGACCAGTATTTGATCTCCTAGTGTTCTGAGAAAATGGAAAAGTCATGTCACTACCTCAATCCAATCCTAATCCACCTATGTATTGGTCTCACCATGGAACTTGAGGGGTCTCTATTGCTAAAACTCATTCAGTGTGCTCAACTTGTGCACTTCATCCTCTAGTTCTATAGGTACAATCTATTTCTCAAAGGGTAGTGGTATAGTTAGTGCACCACCTGGAGGTAACACTTATGGAATTGATCCTTGTATCAACTCCTTATCACATTGGGGGTCATCCTCATGATCCTTATATAGAATCCTAGCTGGAACACATCATGGAGGCATCCTTAATTAAACAATATGTAACATGATCAATGAGTATATCTGGAGAGATGAATCAAGAAGGAAATGGAAACCACAAACTGTTCATATATGATTCACATATAATTGTTCTTCCTATCACCAATGTTCTCATATATCGAGTTGAAAAGAATGTGAATAGAGTCCTGGTGTATGGATATGTTGGTCATCACACCAACACTAAAGTCTCTAGCCTGAAATCCTAACTCGAAACACTTAACAATGTTGCCACAAACCAATCTCATAGACTCTAGTCCTAAGGTATAACTGACTACTCAGATACCACTCTTTTAGGACCCGTAACAATGGGGAATGTTCTATGACTCCCCTAATACACCTCTAATAGGCCAGGGGTAGGAGACTAGATTTGAGTAGGTATATCACTAACATGTGAGGCCTTGGCCTAAGTACATATACGCATGCACGCATCTCTAAACCCATACAATGAGGAAATGAAAAAAAAACTAAACTTAAATGTAATAATACATATAAATCCCACATCCAGGTTATTATAGGAAGTAAAGGAAAGTAAACAAGTCCAAACAAAATCCCTCCACAAAGAGTCCTAAAATAATTCCAACCAAAAATCATAAGTAGGGACTATTGTCAATATACCACAGGAAAACACCTATGTCTGTCTAGTATCACTAAGCACTGCTTGTTCATGTTCCCTCTAAGTATCTATCAAAGTGTCAATCATCTACACAAGATATGACACGTGTGAGCAAAGCCCGTATATGGGTGAGTATAACAATACCCATTAGGATACCTTGAAACCAAAAACCATAAAACAAAAGATAAATAGTCACCTCTATAAAGGTATATGTCTACAAAATATATAATAATAATACCTAGATATACTCAACAAATACACACTGTTTAAATGTAAAGTCACAACCATTATTCCATCTCAGGATTCTAGCTCAAAGGATCCACATATCACTTGTACGATAGAAAAACTCCATGAGTCTGAAAACACTGATGGCATCGATCCGAGAGGTAATACTTGTTGGGTATTTCCATTAGAAGTATACACTATAAGTCTGAATTGATATGATACATAGATCAGTATCACTCCCAATAAAAGGGGGTGTATCAAAAAATCAATATGGATTAACCTGCTAAATAGAGGATTGGAACCCGCATAGTGTTGGTCACGATGATACAAAGAACATGACCTGGGGAAGGAATATGAATAGAGGATCTCATTATGGGCCTCATGGATGTATTGTAACAACTCTATCCAAGAAATCTTTCTGAAGGGATCATTTCCCTATGTGTTAGAGGCAATTCCATACTAACCCTCAGGGAATGGATATGGGGAACGCACCTTAAAAAAACTTGTCCAAGATGTATATTACAAGGGTTACAATGATATATTTTAGGATTTCATGACATGTAGTATGGCTACACATCATGTCCCTTTGACCTAGGATCATGCCCGTGTAAAAATGGACATTTTCTGTGTCCGTGTAGAAGTACACTGTGTGATACTGCCCATGTAACTCATCCTGTGACCTAGTATATGGCTATGATCATGTATCCTTGTCATGTACATGTTTGTGTAAGAGTAAATGATGTGACATATCCTATGTACTCTAGCATGTGTCTATGTACCCTATGTGGTACATGCCAAGCTCTTGAGGAAGGTTCACACATCCTGTGACATGGTCACACTCTATGTGATACTTAACCATCTCCAGAAACCTTGGCTTCTACTAAGGGGGCACCACATGGTGAGTAGCTTCATAATACATGTCATATACTAAAACAATTTATAGATTCCTATATATGTTTCATTCATCTTCTCTCATGCCTTTGGGAAATGATTTTGCTAGTGGTGTGGTCGTAGATCATAGATCCAGACCAGCCATGCCTCACTATGGCTACTCAATAGAGTCCATTCATCTGATTTACATGGGAATTGGTGTTTCTTCATTAGCGTTGTCTCCGTACAGACCACACAAACCCGAGGGGTCCCCAGTCTAGTCCAATATATTCTCAACTACCATTGTTTCATGATCCTCACACCATACCAAGTTTAGATCTGTGATACCGGGTCACTGAGCCATGAAATGGGTACACAACGATCAATTCCTTGGTATTTGGTCATACCGCCAGCCAAGGGATCTCCTGGGATGAATAAAAAAATGGGATAGAAATCAATAAGGAATAATCATGAGGAACAGACCTCAATCAATGTTCGTGTCGACCTTGATTTTTTTCTATTAGAATGGTGAATGAAGATATAATCAAATAATCACAAATAAATTCTCCCAATTCCTAAATAAATCTAACCCATACCACAATATGCATGATTCACAAATCAATTCATTGTTTTATTGGTTCTCATGAATCATTGAAATAGAAAACATCAAAATAAAACCAAATAAACAAACATCTACCTCAAGATGAATCAATCATTAACAAACAATTGAGCTACATCGTGATTGTTAGCAAGATCCTTTGATTCTGTCTCACACCGGTCATCGATCTTTAATTTGTTCGTCATCTGCCTATGGAATCCCCTTCAATGATATCCAATGATTTTCAAGGTTATGTGGATAACCCTAAAATTATTCTATAAGGTTGTGTTGAAAAGAAAATAATTAGGTTTTTGGGTTAATAGATGAAATAAAAAAAATTGTTATTTTATTTATTTTATTCATTTTATTCATTTTATTCATTTTATTCATTTTATTTATTTTATTAATTTTACACCCACAATGACTTGTCCAAAAATTCCACATGCCGATAAAGGTTATGTCATTCCTATGGTAAAACCTTCATTCTAAACTCTTAGTTCCCATAGATTTACCATCCAGGCCTGGGTTTACAAGTTATTCCACATTGTTAGAAACAATTCACATGTGTACAATTAAATATATATAATATATTTCAAACATTTATTCTAAGCTCACCGGGCCTCAGAATCACACACCATCATAGAGCCTAGTCTCAAAAATAATCCTTACAATGTCCAAAAATAATTGTTGGAAAATCCAATTCATTCTAGATTCAATGTTTTTAACATGAATCTAAACCTAAAATATTAAATTAAATACTTTTAATTCTTACACTGCACCCCATGTTCCTTCATAAAGGTTAGTTAATCTTTTAAGACATTAAATTTAATAGACATCTCAAATAATCATATGGGAACCTGAACCATTATATGATATGTCCTCTTTCCATAAGAAACTAAACTACGCCCATCAAGCGGGTATTGATCATCTGTGATATTCCATTGGTTATTAATAATTCATTTTATGATTTGAGGAAATGGAATAATATAAAATCATGTTTTGAATTAGAATGGATAAAACAATATAGTAACATTTCTCAATGAAAAAATAAACTAGAAAAAAACACTTCTTGGTAATTTTTTTAATACATCTATAAAGAAACTTTTAGATTCGATTCATTGTTCTATAGTATATTATATAGGGAGTGTTGGGATAATTTCTAAGAAAAATATCTCATTGGTGATCTAATCATAAATTTTCAATGATACAAGGTATTTTTGTGGTAATGTTTCTAGATTTTTTTATTCATCGGGAAGGAATTGAGTTCCCTTTATGTTTATTTATATCTATTTTGTTTCATACCATATAATTATTTTTTTCTATATGACATATGAATTTTAAATGTATAATGTTTCATTAAATAATATGAATCTATAGCCTCCATATATTTAAAAATGGAACTCCAATCCTCCTAAAGATTAATGATTAATTTGATCGGGTCAAACAAATCAATAATACCACATGATGGTTCAAAAAAATTTATTTCTCTATAAAATGCATCGAGTAATCCAACCTTTGAGAAAACTATAGAATATAAATTTAGTGTTTTAATTAGTGATTGTGCATACATGTAATATATATAAAAAACCTAAATATTCCATAACATATGTTTTTTCAGTTTTTATGGTAATTCCACCATAAATGATTATTGGAAAAATAGATTAGATTGATACTCTTTAGTTTTGAAAATTCATGTTAATTATTTATTTTGAAATAAATCCCCATAGTATCATTTTCCTTAAATATTAATATTATCATGTAATTTAAATGATTGGGTATCGAATATAGTTTGAGACTATTATTTTACTTTATCTATGTTGATAAAAAATTAATATTTTGACCATAAATTTTTTAATTAAAATCCATTTAGAGAGATTCATGGTTTTTAGGTTCCCTTAGATATTTTTAAAAATATCAATGAACAATTAATTAATCTAGAGTGGTCATATAGGGGTATATTTAGATCATTCATGAAGAAACAATGTTATTATCTTACATCCTAAACTAACTAAGATGTTTTTATGATGGAAATTTCAAAAAAATAGATTCCTTTAAATGTGAGGGATTTTACTATGAGAAATTATATAAATTATGTAAAAAGATCAATTTTTATTTCACTGATAATTTTTTTCAACTGAATAATATATAAAAGGGCTGAGAATCCTTATATTATTTTAAAAACTCTTAGTGATGGGTCCATATCATCCAGAATATCATTCCTTATATTCCCAAATATTGTATTAAGATGGAAAATTTTTTGGGGAAATTTTCATTAATTATTGAATAGTTATATTTAGTTGTTTTCATGGCCATAGATACTTGTGAAACATGAAGAGTATAATATGAGTATCCTGCCCAGATAGAAAACATGAGATTAATATTTCATCCATAGATTTGTATTAGATGATTCTATTTCATTATTTATAAGTCTTATGTGTCAAAAAAGGATGAAAATTGAACTAATTAAATTTAAGGGAATTTAATCCACTCCACTTGCTTATAATTATCTTAAGCCACTTCCATTAAAAGAGTTATAATTTTTATTATCTATGGATTTACATGTTTCCTGATCAAATAGTGAATAATTGATTAATTAATATCCAAAGACACTATTTTTATCATTAGAAAATATTAGTCATATTTTTCCTTTTCCTCAATTTTTTCCTCTTATTTTCTTCAAACATTCAAGATATGTTGTAACCTAATTTATCATTGAAAAAATGTATGTTATTATATATTAATATAATTATAGATAAATAAATTTTTATTCATGTAAAGATATTTTTGGAAATTTGAGTTTTACCCCTCTCCTCTTTACACTATTAATTTCAAATCAAGTTTTTGACATTTCTACTCATTTGTGTGTCTGATTTTAGTCTATGTATATATTCTTGTGTCCCTTTATCTTTTATTTTCATTTAAAGAAATGATATACATCCCTATAAATATTAATCAGAATTTGGATTTTTTATTTATCATTACATCAATTTCATTCCAATGATTTGGATGATATATTTATATAGAGAAACCACACATCATGGTTTGATTATCTAAATGGTTTTGTGTGACTCCATCGAATGTGTCATGGATTATTGAAAAATACAATATATTATGATGCCTTGATGGATTATTAGAAACCTTTTCACATAGTTTTTAACTTAATAATGAACCATTTATCAACAACTCATATTCATGGATAGAAGGTTGAGCTAAAATTTGAGTTATAGTTAAAATATTATGTAATTATAATATTATATGTGTATTATTTAAATGTTAATTTGATATGAACATTTTAATTACTCATTGAAAATAATATACTAATCATATATCAATTTTAATAAATCTATATCATCATTACTATTCTCATTTAAATTAAATTTAATCATTTTTTATGATCTATAAACATTAAATCCCCCTTTTCATGAACATGGAAAATGGAGTTGTTAAAATTATTATATTACATTAATGAGTATTGTAAAAAAATGACATTATAAACATTGTAGAATAGCATCATATATTTATAAATAGATCAGTTAATATTATTCACTCATCTAAATTTCATTCGTTCGGTGGATGGTGTAACATTAAATGTTTTTTATAAATGTTTTTATAAATTAGAAGAAAAAAATGTTTAAAAATATTAAAATTAACTTAGTAATTTAAATATAATATTCATAATTTATTCCAAAATATTATGGTGGTTGGGTAACACTCAATATGGGGAGAAAGTATTTAGGAAAATCATTGATGAAAATAAGGATGATCTAAAAAGATAGTACCTTAAGTCTTTTCCTGATGAACATAGTGACATATCTAGATACATACTAAACATTGATTAAAATTTTGTAACATATAAACCCATACCACTATATATAAATATATTTTTTAAGAGGTGGTATAAGAGAATAATGAATCACTAGAAAAGTAAAATTCACTACCTAATCATTCTATTAAGTTTCTATAAGCTCTTAAAGAAGAACTCAGGCTACAGACTACACCATTAATGATTGTCGATGAAACCATGAAAGGATTAATATTTTATTATTATAAAACATAGTGGTCAAATAATTCACTTGTATTGATATTAATGATTCAACACCATAGATTCATTCCTAGGATAATGTGGAAGAAGAAGTTACCATAGTTTGTGTGATGGGTTTTGAATATAATTTTGGGTATCCTACTCTCCATCTAATTGATATAAGTGGGGTTGTTATCAATAAGTAAAAAATTCATAAATAATGCATTACTCATGATAAATTCAGTGAAATACATATTATGATTATAGAAAACAAATACTAAATCAATTTTATAATTCATTAAAATGGATACCAAATGGAGGAAACAAACATTCCTTTCATATTCCCATAGAATTAAATGTAAACCAATGTGGAAGGTGTCTAATTTTTTATTATGAAAAAGGGACCAACTAAAGCGATTTTTTTGAAGTATATTATATATATATAAATATAGAATTTATTATCATGTAAAAGACATCAACCTTGAGATTACATATAGTAAATTATACCAACCAAGTTGTAGACAAAATAAATGGAGTTATTTTTCAAAATAACCTAATGTTTTCTTTTAGTCTTCAAAATATTTCATTTTTTTGTTTATATTTTATTGAAAAATGATTAATTGTATATTCATAAAGTTATGTTGGATTCATTTTTATTGGACATTTATTAATGATATATGATGGGAATTCACTAACATTTGGATCCTATTCAAATTTCATAAAGTACCCAACCATTTAATGTGATCCAGTATTAGATACTTCACCCACTCTATATAAGGAAGAAACCCTTCTCCCATATTCCTAATTCATAACCACTAAATCTATACCTATATCTCAAGAAATTATCCTTATCTCATCGCTATCACAACACATTAGTTTTTCTTAATATGTCCTATGTTATAGTGTATTCCATAAAAATAAAAATAAGTCACAAGAAACATAGAAAACAATATAAGTTAATCATTAAAAGTTTTGATATTTTTCAAACTATTTTCGAGGATAAAAATTCATTGATTTTAACTCAAACATTTTTTCATTCAGTCAAAAAAAATTATAAATAAATTTTCTATAAAAACTATATTTTGAGTTCCTTCATTGGGATTATAAAATGATAATTTCCCCTACCCATAACTTACATTTTAATCATTCTGATTGAGTTTATTAAAAAAAAAATCTTATAATTGGTATTTCATAGTCAATTGTTAATAGGGATTGATAGGCCTTTGAGTTGATTTTCCAAACTTTTGTGTGAATACAAATTGAAACATCTTGAAAATTTTACAGCTTGGTTTCTTTTTCTATACAAATTTATTATTAATTGAATTAATTTATAAACTAATATTGGTTTTAAATAATAATTATTTCTTCTATTAACTTAAATTAAACATTAATTCAAGATCAATAATAAATAATATTAATACAACTTAAAACTGAATACTTATTACAAATGTAAAAATGAACATTTTTGTATAACAAAAATGATAATTTATGAAAAGTAAAATAATTATGAAATAATATTTTTTTAAAATTATCATAGTTATAGTTTAACACGTAAAAATTGATTTAATACTTATAAATACTTAGAATTAATTATAACAATTAATTTTAAATTCATACTAATTTTATAAAAATATTTTTTTATTAGACACAAAACCTTGTAATAATACTAATATAATAAAATGGTAAGACATGTAATTTAAAATATATGAAATAAATGAAATTATGAAATTATAAATAAATTTATATATGCTTATATCATTTAAATATATTATCTAATTTTAAATTTATAATAAGGTACAAAGAACCAATATATTACTATTACCTAAATTTAATAATTATGCATATATTATGAATTATGATAAAATTATTAAATATAAGAAATTTATAATAAATTAAATATAATCATAATAAATTATGTCTTATTAAAAGTTAATATATTAAAAATGATCATTATATAATAATTATAAAATTATAAAATTATGTTTTGAAATTATAAAATATATTTTTTATTATTTAATCAAATAAAAAAATTTAAATATAAAAAAATTGATTCTCAAATTTTAATACTGAATATTTATAAAAATTAATCAAAATTTTTTTGAAAAATATTAATAATAATAAATGAAAATCGGGTAAGCGAATTAAGAAATAGGGTTAGGGATTTTTAGGTTCAGATGAATCGAAGGCTCTCAGGAATCTGGATGTAGAGGGATACATTAAGCATTGGTTTCAGGGAGAGTCTAATATGAGATGGTCAATTTCAGTTGAGAGATACATTTTAGGAGGTCAATTCAAGCGAGGTCAAGTGGTAAGGATGAGTGAAACCAAGGGCTTCGGTGAAGATGAGTTGGGATCAAACAACTTTGAGCATCTCTAACTAGATCTGGACCTCTAACATAGTTTTAAACTCTATTTGAGGGATAACAACCATCGTCTCTTCGATTTGTGATTTCCAAAGGTAGGTGTTTGTCCGAATCTTCATGAAATCTAGTTATTAGGTGTCTAGCTATCATATTATTTGGGTTTTCTTCAATTTATTATGTCATTCATCATCTTATGTCCAGTAGTGATCAATTTCCACTATAATTTATATTATGTATCAATTTTTTGACTTTTATGAATGGAACGTCCTTTATTTTTCATCCTATTTATGTTTTTGTGGTATTTTAAATGATGGTAGTGATTGGGAAAAATATTTGTGTATTTTTTTTCAAAGTTTTCAAATGTTTTGGAACGTTTTGTGATGGGTTGTGGACTAATACTTCTTGAAGAAGCCTTTAATATTCACAAACCAATATCTGCTTTTACTTTTGGATGTTTCTTTGTCAATTCTAACATGTAGCTATCAAATGAATATAAACAAAATCTGTAAGCATAATTAAATATAAAATATATATATATATATACACTTCATATTTCTTAGAAATAACAAAACTTATACCACTCTGGTGTATACAATTACACCAATAAAAATATGTATTTTATAAAGTTAATTCTATAAAAGAGAATTAATGGCTATAAATATATGAACCCACCTTCATAAATTCAAAACATAGTTCTATTTAGAATCATTTTTCTTCTTAGAAGGATAAGAAGGGAACTAACTTTATCACTCATCCTTTTCTTGTGTTGTATCCAACCTCAATAGAAGGAAATTTTCCTATTAAGGTAAGAGATATTATTATTATTATTATTATTATTATTATTATTGAATTTGATTTTAATTTTTAAAATAATTTATAAGGGAGTTTATTATTTTTTATTAAAACTGTGATTTTCAATGGTTTTTATTTCTACATTTGAATTATAATTTTTATTTAAGGGATTATCTATTTAGTGACCAGTATGAATAATTTATTTTGTAAGGGATTATTTGTTTAATTTTAATCATATGGTTTTTTGCAAGAGAGTTCTTATTTATTTATTTTTCAAAAAATTTCTTTCAAATTCAATTTATAAATGAATCTCCACTAATCAAATATTTCTTTTATTATCACAAGAATATTTATCTTTCAAATATATATATGTATTCTAGGTTATTCAATTTTATAAATAAATTGTGTTTTCATATTTAGTTATATATGGGTTATTATTTTATGTTTTTATTTTTAAGACTCTTTAATAATGAAATTAATTTTATAAGAAATTAATATTTCATTTATCATTTTGATAATTTCTACATTTGAAAATGATTTTATCCAAATATTTATGATTATTTGAAAGATATCAATTTATGTGTATTTTTTAAAAAGTTTAGTCATAAATACTATCATCTTATTTGTGAAAATAATTTATACATTCATTAATGTGATTTACAAATTTAAGGTATATCCATTATATGAAATTTTTGACATTTTGTGCATGTACTAGATTAATTTTTACTAAATATTGGATTTATGTACATATTCAGTGAAAAAATTATTTCTTTAAAAAATATTATATTTCAAAGTGGATTTATGAGTTTAATGATTTCATGAATGTAAATTATATTAAAATTTCATTTAATTAATCAATGATCGATGGATATTAGGTTCAGTTTCTTTAGTAATTCTTATAAAAGTAAGTATATAAATATATATATACTTGTAAATGAATGTGAATATGCTATTAAGTTTTTTAAAAAATAAAAACTCGAGTGTAATTAAATATATATAGAGTATATAGCATCCCGTCTTTTATAACATAACTTTTCATTCCATTACATGGAACTGAGGATCTTTAAGGTTTAGTGTCTTGGAAAAAAGGAACATAAAACATGAAACAAAAAAAAAACATTCTTCTTAAACACTTGAAAGGCTTCTCCTCATGTTCACCCTAGGTTCATTACTACATCTCATAACCTGGGGACATACATCAAAAGGAAGGGTGAGCAGAAGGCCCAGCAAGGGAAACAAGTGAAACATTTTACAAATGAACTTGAGATACATCAATAAAGTCATGAAAAGAACTTTAATGCATGAAAATGAAATCATGAGGCATATCATAATAAAAATAAAACTTTTTCATAATTTGAAGATGTGGCTGCAACATTTAATATTTACAATCGTTTCGTTTCACCAAGGTCCATCCCCAATGTGTCGTTAAAAATTACCAAGGTTTTTCACCAAGGCATCGTTAAAATTGTAATCTCTAGTGGTTACATCATTACCCAATGCATTGGAGCGCTATCAGGGCGCACCGTTAAATTTGACTTTATTATCATGTGAGCCACATATATCATCATAAAAAATTTCATAAATAACCCATATATCATAAAGGAAATGGGTTTCATTTCATAATCATAACTTTTTAAAAACTGCTTTAAAGACATGATCTTTATATCACTTTAAAACCCACAGAAAAGGAAGGTGGGTATCATGTATGTAAATCCCAGAATTTAAAATAGAACATTTTGGTATATATGTGAATACCCCTTTAGAAGAAAGATCTCTGAGTATTCACTTAATAAAATAAAAGGACTTTAGAAAAAGAGATAGACATTTTGAGACAGAAATTCTGCAGCATAACGGCAATGTTCCGAGGGTTTAGAAGACATTAAAAGAGAGGTAAAATGGGTCAAACATTCATAAATGACCCATAAAATAGTACATGGACAGAATAAGAAGGATACATGATCATGGTAATGAGATTTCAAGGACATACCATTTGAAATGAAAACATGGAAGGAAGAAAAAAAAATTAGATTTCTCTTATGAAAGTTCGGCAGCCTAACGACGTTACTTAAACATCAACAAAAATGATTTGAAAAGATCAAATAGGATCTCTCATCATGTGAACATAAGAGTTCAGTATGTTATATATAGAGATAATTCCCCAACATAACAAAAAGTAACTTGAAAGAATTGACATGAAAGTAGAACTTCAAAACGAGAAGGGTGAAGAACCACTTAAAAATTCGGCAGCCTAACGGCGCCACTTAAAACATCAAAATACTGAATTGAAGAGATCAAATGGGTTATCTCATCATATGAACATAATATTACAGTATGATATATATAGAGATCATACCCCAACATAAAAAAAGGAACTTGAAAGAATTGACATGAAAGTAGAACATCAAAACGAGAAGGGTGAAGAACCACTTAAAAATTCAGCAGCCTAACGGCGCCACTTAAAACATCAAAATACTGAATTGAAGAGATCAAATGGGGTCTCTCATCATATGAACATAAGAGTCCAGTATGATAGATATAGAGATCATACCCCAACATAATAGAAATTAACTTGAAAGACTTGACATGAAAGTAGAACTTTGAAAAAGAGAAGGGTGAGAGAATCCCTTGAAAAATTCGGCAGCCTAACGGCGCCACATAAAACTTCAAAAAAATTGAATTGAAGAGATAAAATGGGGTCTCTCATCATATGATCATAAAAGATCAGTATGATAAATTTATAGATCATTCCCCAACATAATACAAAGAAACATGAAAGACTTGAATGAAAATAAAACTTGAAAACGAGGAAGGTGAAAGAATCCCTTAAAATTTCGGCAGCCTAACGGCGCCACTTAAACATTCATAAAACGAATTGATGAGAGAAAGGGGGGTTCTCTCATCATATGAACATGAAATAGGCAGTAGGATGAATATAAAAGAACACCCTCCAACATAAGAACATGGAGTATAAAAGAAAAGACATAAAAGAGATTACTTGAAAAGAAAGAGAGAGGTCGGATCCCTTACCTTAAAATGTAACTCTTAAACCTCAAAGGTTGGGACCATGAGGGCTTGGGGGCACCTTGGGAGGACTCCTTGGGAGGTAATGAGACCAGAAATTCATTGGGAATGAGTGGGGAGTCGAATGGATGAGAGGAGGGCTTGGTATTTATAGGGAAAGTGAGGGGACAAGGCATTAATGGCCAAGGGACACCTCACATGGGCTTTTCTCAAACCCATGTGCTCTCCCTTGTCATTTGTCATGGAGTTTGGCCACATGGGGCCCCCAAAACAATAATTCATCACCCTTGGCCGGACAACCCTCAAAAGATCTCATGACATCATCATGACACCGTTATGATGTCATTAAACATACCGAAACCCTAAAACTGTATTTTTACTATTCACTGAAAATTCAACTTTCTCAGAAAAATCCCAAAATTTCACATTAACCAAATATCAATGCTCTGATTTCAAAAATGAAATCCATTTTATAAAAATAATTTTCTAAATATTTTTAATTTAATTTTTAAATAAAAACACTATTCATCGAAAATTCATTTTTTCCGAAAAAACCCCAAAAATTACCATAACATAATATCGATGCTCTGAGTTCAAAAATAAAGTCATTTTTATAAAAAAAAATTTCTAATTATTTTTAATTAAATTTTTAATTAAAAAACACTATTCACCCGAAAAAACTAATACTTGAATAATAATTAATGAAACCGTTATTTAACTATTTTATTGAATCACATTACTTAATCAAGGTGCCTAGATTATTTTAAAACTTTCTTTAAGTGAGATTACTAATCCATTTGGTCATATTACTAATCCTAATCATAAAATCACTATTCATAATTTACTATTCATCAAAAATCAAGTTGGTCTTATTAGACTCTAAATTTAGTACTGAACATATTTGTAGAAGACCATTTTTTGAAAATCATTACACATTTTTAATTATTTTGGGTTTACATAAACATATTTAAAATATCCTTTTTCTAAAATTCATCAAAAATATGCATACTATATTTATCCGGTCATTTCAAAATTCATAAACTTCATCATAAGAAGAAATCCCGATTTTTATTTAAAACAAGGATTACACAAGGTAGTTACGTTCTCGTTACATAACCCCTTATAATACCAGCATAGGACCTAAGAGTAAGGTGTGCTAGGTTGATAGAAGCTTGGGGCGGCTCAGTCAACATTGCCCGAGTAGTAATTTCTATTAGTTTGAACTTCTCACGAAGGCGACTTCATTCCAGCTTCACATGATGAAGTTCGGCTTGGATTTGATCCAGAGCAAAGCCCAGTGGTGCTACCTCCTTCCCAAGCTCTGTTAGATGGTCTTCGATCGGTCCAAGACTACTAGGTGAGGCCATCGAATCTTCTTTCTATAATAATTAACCAAGATTACTTATATTTAGAGATAATAATCAAAACATTTTGTTCACAGCGGTCATGTTGACCGATGGTTATATAATAGTCAAAACCCACTGATCTCATTTTAATTATAATCATGTTTATCAAATAAAACATTTTTGTTGAGTATAACAATAACACGTAAAATTAGGGAACAAAATTTATTTAAAAATTTCGGGTCGTTACAATCTTCCCCCCTTAAGAAATTGCATCCTCGCAATTTTAAAATTGGGTTTTGAAATTTCATTGAAAGTCCCACATCGGAAAAGGAGTCCGTAAAACTATTACTTTAAAATAAAGAAAGGGAAGTACAATGGTCACCCGAGTTAACCCACACTGGGGTTCCATGTAGGAAAACATGGACATGGAGGAAAAAAACAAAGGGTCAAGTTCTGAGGGAGAGTGATAGAGAACATGATTAGGAGAAAGTTAACCATGAGAAAATCCCAAACTTATGATGTGTGTAAACGGTCTTTGATTACCTAGTAGGAAACGTAAACCAACAACATTTTTGTTTTACGTTTCTTTTCATAATTTTGAGGATTTCATTTACTACATAGAACAAAAACATAAGAAAATATACCTACCTTCAAGTAGAGTTTCATCCTTTAACAAGTCCCTTCCAACACTAATCTTTTCTCCAAATGATGAGAATTAAAAAACACTTGGTCTCATAAAATCACAAGAATCATCTTCTATAGAATCACATAATATACAAAAGATTAACTATCTATTTCTTCTATCTTTAAACATTATCGCAAAAACAGAAAGGTTAAGGTAAAATAACTCTTCAAAAAGAAAGAATCCCATAGGAATGGAAACTACTTTTAAATCATCATAGTTCCATGGTACTACCCAAAGTTCATCATATACCATTCCATAAATAACGGTCCTTAAAATTCCTCAAAACAAACCAAACTAAGATTGAAACCCAAATACAATAAGGATTTGATAACATAGTCTTCCAAAACAACTTCATTGTTCATCTCCAGACAACATCAACCACTCCAAACATCTTATAAAAAGTAGCTAACCTAAACATATTTTACCCAAGATAGGTTAGTCATTCCCATAAGTAACCTAAATTACTATAAGTTCACCTTAAATTCATCGATTCTTCAAAATATAAGTCAACCTTACTCCTCAATGAAAATACCGTAGTAATCTATTTACCTCGATCAAATATGGTTCCCAAAATAATGAACGTCTTCCAAAATAATAATCATATTTTAATCCCCTAATCATCCCTGTCAAATTAATACGAAAATCGTCGCATTTCCTATCACATTGGTTGTCGGAACATGTTCTTCCATTTCCCACCATTAACTAAGAAGAGAAAGCATAATTAGGGGCTTAAGTACTTAGCTAATAATCATGAAAAGGAACTGAAAGCATATAAGGATAACTTGTATATGAAAGGTATATCCTAACTTGTGATCTCCTAGGTTCCCATCTAGGTTATGAATGATAATATATTCTTATGTGAACCTTTATTTTATTTTATCTTTGTTCCTTTAACAATGGTTCATACCAAACTTATGAATTTACCAAAGCATATCCCCCGGGAGTGTCGTAACCAAGAGTACAGCAAGGCCCGTTGTCGTGTACCAGTTCCCGTTCGAGTCTAGCTCAAAGCGGTGTTTTCGGGTTTTACCCCTATGTACATCTGTGCCAGAGCCACCTCTACCTGCTCGTATCCAGACAGGGATGTATTTGCTTGGCAACCCCTTACTCAATACTCACCAAAATACCAGGAAGATTTCCTATATTAAACTTTTCTATAGGGTTCCTCCTAGAGTTTTCATATCCTAATTTCCACAAATAACAAAACCATCCTTTGATACCAACTATAGCATCCCGTCTTTTATAACATAACTTTTCATTCCATTACACGGAACTGAGGATCTTTAAGGTTTAGTGTCTTGGAAACAAGGAAAATAAAACATGAAACAAAAAAAACATTCTTCTTAAACACTTGAAAGGCTTCTCCTCATGTTCACCCTAGGCTCATTATTGCATATCATAACCTGGGGACATACATCAAAAGGAAGGGTGAGCAGAAGGCCCAGCAAGGGAAACAAGTGAAACATTTTACATATTAACTTGAGATACATCAATAAAGTCATGAAAAGAACTTTAATGCATGAAAATTAAATCATGAGGCATATCATAATAAAAATAAAACTTTCTCATAATTTGAAGATGTGGCTGCAACATTTAATATTGACAATCGTTTCGTTTCACCAAGGTCCATCCCCAAGGTGTCGTTAAAAATTACCAAGGTTTTTCACCAAGGCATCGTTAAAATTTTAATCTCTAGTGGTTACATCATTACCCAATGCATTGGAGCGCTATTTGGGCGCACCCTTAAATTTGACTTTATTATCATGTGAGCCACATATATCATCATCAAAAATTTCATAAATAACCCATATATCATAAAGGAAATGGGTTTCATTTCATAATCATAACTTTTTAAAAACTGCTTTAAAGACATGATCTTTATATCACTTTAAAACCCACAGAAAAGGAAGGTGGGTATCATGTATGTAAATCCCAGAATTTAAAATAGAACATTTTGCTATATATGTGAATACCCCTTTAGAAGAAAGAGCTTTGAGTATTCACTTAATAAAATAAAAGGAATTTAGAAAACGAGATAGACATTTTGAGACAGAAATTCTGCAGCATAATGGCAATGTTCCGAGGGTTTAGAAGACATTAAAAGAGAGGTAAAATGGGTCAAACATTCATAAATGACCCATAAAATAGTACATGGACAGAATAAGAAGGATACATGATCATGGTAATGAGATTTCAAGGACATACCATTTGAAATGAAAACATGGAAGGAAGAAAAAAAATTAGATTTCTCTTATGAAAGTTCGGCAGCCTAACGACGTTACTTAAACATCAACAAAAATGATTTGAAAAGATCAAATAGGATCTCTCATCATGTGAACATAAGAGTTCAGTATGATAGATATAGAGATAATTCCCCAACATAACAAAAAGGAACTTGAAATAATTGACATGAAAGTAGAACTTCAAAACGAGAAGGGTGAAGAACCACTTAAAAATTCGGCAGCCTAACGGTGCCACTTAAAACATCAAAATACTGAATTGAAGAGATCAAATGGGGTATCTCATCATATGAACATAATATTACAGTATGATATATATAGAGATCATACCCCAACATAAAAAAAAGTAACTTGAAAGAATTGACATGAAAGTAGAACTTCAAAACAAGAAGGGTGAAGAACCACTTAAAAATTCAGCAGCCTAACAGCGCAACTTAAAACATCAAAATACTGAATTGAAGAGATCAAATGGGGTCTCTCATCATATGAAAATAAGAGTCCAGTATGATAGATATAGAGATCATACCCCAACATAATATAAATTAACTTGAAAGACTTGACATGAAAGTAGAACTTTGAAAAAGAGAAGGGTGAGAGAATCCCTTAAAAAATTCGGCAGCCTAACGGCGCCACATAAAACTTCAAAAAAATTTAATTGAAGAGATAAAATGGGGTCTCTCATCATATGATCATAAAAGATCAGTATGATAAATTTAGATATCATGCCCCAACATAATACAAAGAAACATGAAAGACTTGAATGAAAATAGAACTTGAAAACGAGGAAGGTGAAAGAATCCCTTAAAATTTCGGCAGCCTAACGGCGCCACTTAAACATTCTTAAAACGAATTGATGATAGAAAGGGGGGGTCTCTCATCATATTAACATGAAATAGGAAGTAGGATGAATATAAAAGAATGCCCTCCAACATAAGAACATGGAGTATAAAAGAAAAGACATAAAAGAGATTACTTGAAAAGAAAGAGAGAGGTTGGATCCCTTACCTTAAAATGTAACTCTTAAACCTCAAAGGTTGGGACCATGAGAGCTTGGGGGCACCTTGGGAGGACTCCTTGGGAGGTAATGAGACCAGAAATTCGTTGGGAATGAGTGGGGAGTCGAATGTATGAGAGGAGGGCTTGGTATTTATAGGGAAAGTGAGGGGACAAGGCATTAATGGCCAAGGGACACCTCACATGGGCTTTTCTCAAACCCATGTGCTCTCCCTTGTCATTTATCATGGAGTTTGGCCACATGGGCCCCCAAAACAATAATTCATCACCCTTGGCCGGCCAACCCTCAAAAGATCCGATGACATCATCATGACACCGTTATGATGTCATTAAACATACCGAAACCCTAAAACTGTATTTTTACTATTCACTGAAAATTCAACTTTCTCAGAAAAATCCCAAAATTTCACATTAACCAAATATCAATGCTCTGATTTCAAAAATGAAATCCATTTTATAAAAATAATTTTCTAAATATTTTTAATTTAATTTTTAAATAAAAACACTATTCATCGAAAATTCATTTTTTTCAGAAAAAACCCCAAAAATTACCATAACATAATATCGATGCTCTGAGTTCAAAAATAAAGTCATTTTTATAAAAATAATTTTCTAATTATTTTTAATTAAATTTTTAATTAAAAAACACTATTCACCCGAAAAAACTAATACTTGAATAATAATTAATGAAACCGTTATTTAACTATTTTATTGAATCACATTACTTAATCAAGGTGCCTAGATTATTTTAAAACTTTCTTTAAGTGAGATTACTAATCCATTTGGTCATATTACTAATCCTAATCATAAAATCACTATTCATAATTTACTATTCATCAAAAATCATGTTGATCTTATTAGACTCTAAATTTAGTACTGAACATATTTGTAGAAGACCATTTTTTGAAAATCATTACACATTTTTAATTATTTTGGGTTTACATAAACATATTTAAAATATCCTTTTTCTAAAATTCATCAAAAATATGCATACTATATTTATCCGGTCATTTCAAAATTCATAAACTTCATCATAAGAAGAAATCCCGATTTTTATTTAAAACAAGGATTACACAAGGTAGTTACGTTCTCGTTACATAACCCCTTATAATACCAGCATAGGACCTAAGAGTAAGGTGTGCTAGGGTGATAGAAGCTTGGGGCGGCTCAGTCAACATTGCCCGAGTAGTAATTTCTATTAGTTTGAACTTCTCACGAAGGCGACTTCATTCCAGCTTCACATGATGAAGTTCGGCTTGGATTTGATCCAGAGCAAAGCCCAGTGGTGCTACCTCCTTCCCAAGCTCTGTTAGATGGGCTTCGATCGGTCCAAGACTACTAGGTGAGGCCATCGAATCTTCTTTCTATAATAATTAACCAAGATTACTTATATTTAGAGATAATAATCAAAACATTTTGTTCACAGCGGTCATGTTGACCGATGGTTATATAATAGTCAAAACCCACTGATCTCATTTTAATTATAATCATGTTTATCAAATAAAACATTTTTGTTGAGTATAACAATAACACGTAAAATTAGGGAACAAAATTTATTTAAAAATTTCGGGTCATTACAGAGTAATAATAAAATGTTTTATCAAATATGGAACTTGGAATTTTTAAATATTATAGGGAAGTGGGGAGTGAACCCATCCCTTAAGTGGGTAGGCCCAAGACGGACTTCAATGTTTCATGCGGCCTTAGAGTTTTGTTTTCAAAAGCATTAATAATGATTTATAAAAATATTTGGATTATTTATAATGTTTTTTCAAAGACTAAATATATTCAAAGTATTAAATTAATTTTAAAAATAATAAGTATTCTCGATAATATTATCATGATATTTCCAAAATTATTTCAAATGTATTTCACAAAGGTTGTTTTTAAAGGAATGTTTCATAAACGGTATTTCAACAATTTTTAAACCCCTTACTAGGCAATTGAGTGCTCATACCATGTTTTAAATTTATTTTAAAAGGTATCTTAGAAGTTCATAGATAAATGTAACCACTTAAGAAGATAGTTCATATGAAGAAAAGTAAATGTTTTAAATATTATATCATTTTAAAACTTTGATAAAGTGTAAGGTGTTTTTCTAATTTTTCAGAACCTAGACCAGAAAAGTTCTTAACATGTATTAAGTTTTGTGTGTTTTTATAGTTTCTTTTAAAAAAATACATATCATTTTTAAGTGTTAAACCCAAAATTTCGGGTTCTAGGAATTATAAAAATGATAGATACAATTTCTTTACCACATAATAATTAGATAAGATAAATAGTTTCCCATGAACATACATTGAAGCTACATTTTGAATCCCCTTTGATCCAATGAATACCTTAATTTAGATATCGTTGTTATAAGACCATGACCTTTTCCTTCCTATAGTAAATCTGACATTATATATATGATTTTCTAAAATCTATATGTTATAGGGAATGTATTGAATAAATAATTTGTATTCATTTATTTATTTATAATTTTTATTTGTGTGGGAAAACAACATCATAACTGTTAGGGAGAGGTTTTTTATAGCAACTAGAAATATTCATACATAGATATTTCATATAAGTATATGAATATTATTTACATAACATAACAATCCACACCAAAATCATTTAGGTATAGTATCATTGGAAAACTAAAAACCTAAACAACTATTTCATAATAGTTCCACATCCTCTCCCACATAGATCTTTATAACAATAACCCTTATTAGACATATCATACATAAAACCCTTATTTATAACCTCATAAAGTAAACATAAGAAAGAGTGATCTATGATTCTTAATAAGGTTAAATACTAGAGATATCAATGATCATGTATGTATAACATGAGAAAAAGGGTACGAGAACATGATATTAACATTTAAAAACCATACTCATCATATCATAGATCACAATCTTAATTCATGGCATAAATCTTGAAAGATTAAAAATCACGAGTCATAAGGGAATCAAAAAACATGATCCATGAGAGCATAATATTGGAAGAAGACATGGAATTTGGGCATACACATAAGCATAGAAAATCATTTCCTTAGTATTAAAGTATCTTTTACAAGACTATGATAGTGTAATGGTATCACTCCCCAAACTATCAAAGTAGTCATGGTTCACTACCAAGACTATCATAGTATGAAAATTCACTTACTAATCTAGGTTAAATCCCTATTAAAGTCATGTTTATCTCATGAAATATCAATATTTACCCAATACGATGTAGGGATATATAGATCCCACCCATCACATAATTAAAATCATACATATTTGTTCCAAAAGATCAAAAAAAATTCATTATATCAAAACCCTTGAAAAGAAATGGGTTTCATATACATTTCATCAAAGAATAACCCATGGAAAATGAATGGGTTTCATAAACATCATTCCATAATAAATATATACCATATAGATAAATAATAAGTATAGTATCCTTGGATTATATTCCTATTAAAGCATAAGAAATATTGATGGTTTTGGTAGTTGATGAATCAAAATATCAATAAAAATTCTTGAGAAAAATAACCTTTCCATTTTGAAATCCCTTCTTTAAAATATAAAAATTTCCAAAAATATCATGGAAAAGGTATATTTTAACATAACCATGGAAAGATGTAAAGTATGCTTAAAAACATTTATCATCCCTAATTGTGGGAAATTATATTCATGTTGTATAAGTTAAAAAGTATTCGCTGCATACTTTTTTCAGAATATTTACAAAGTACATCATTTAAAAAATAAAAAGAATATTTCATTGAAACAATTTTGTAAAAATTAAAACATGGTAAAAATGACTTTAAAAATAATAGGATCATAGTAAAAACCATATTTACAACATTTTTATAAAACATTTATACTAAATAAATAGGTTTTCGACCGAAGAGAGAAATAAATTTGATTTCACTTAAAAACATATTTTTGATATTTTTATTCCAAATGGTGAGAAAAATGAAATGAAAACTTGTATATTAAATAAATATAATGAGTAAAATAAAATTTATGATTATATTTATAGTTTTATCATAAGGTTTCATCCTAAAAACATAATCACAAATAATCATGAAAACAATGAGATTGTAACATAAAACCCCTTACCTCAAGTCCAACTTCCTTCATGTATTTTCAAAAATCCTACATTATAAGTATATTTTTTTTATAAATATTATTCCAGAACCATAAGTATGTATATAAAACCATATATTATTTAAATATAACCTTTTATCACCTCTTTATTAGCAATTATTTACTAAAATAATTGTTTCCGGTGATAATTGCTTCATTTTTCAAGTCATTTTGGGTTTGGTAGTTTCGATCCTTGTAATTTGATAATAGTTCCATCATATAAAAAATTTATATCTTGGTATAAATTTCATATATATTTATTATATATGTATTTATATTCATCAGTAAAATTTAGATATATAAATATGAATTATACCGCTCATGGAGACGGTAAGTCGTACATATGCATGAACGTTGTTTTCATTCTCCAATGGATAGAACGAAATAATGTTAAATATTAATTCACCATAAAAATATCATTATTATATCATATATATCATATATATTCTCAAAATATATCCTCATTACCATACAATTAATATATAAATGAAAAATGAATCACATCACTTCATGGAGGTGGTAGTCAACACATACGCATGAGCGACATTATCATGTACCAAAGGTTTGGGTGGTAAGAATGTAAATATGATATTATAATTATAAAAACATAATTTTTTTATAAATATAACATATAAATATTAAAATCATCATAATACTCATTCATAAAACATGGTAATGAGAAATTAATTTTATCGCTATGTGGAGACGGTAAGTCGTACGTACTCATGAGTGATACTTTCACTTCTAATTTGATGGAAAATAGGGTGTATAATTGTGTTTTTTTAATAATAATAACATTAAATTATATTTATGATACTTAATTTATTATTTTATGAAGGATATATCTAATTTATAGTAGGTAAAAAAATTAAAATAAAGTGACTGTTTTAGGTGATTACCACTTCTTTGAAATTACTACATTAGATATCTTCTAAAGGGATGTAGGGTTGGTATTTTGGAAATAAATAAACCTATAGGATGTTCCTAGATATTTATAGAAAATAAATTGTTATATTTTTTTAGATCTTTAATGTTAAAGGTATTGTAAATAAGATAAATGAGTGTTCCCTTTTATAATTGAGTGGAGGGGACTCTTGAAATTTCTTAAAATATTAAATTAATATAAATTATCTTTTTTTAATGGATAAAAATTTATAATATTATATAATAGGATTATTATGAGTTTAAATACTCTCATTAAATAAAATTTGGACAAGTTTGGATCACATTTGTACCCTTACCTTTTAGTTTTAACCTCTTTAACCCTTTTTGACAATTACAATAATATTAAAGTTTTCTATAGTTAAGGGTTAATAATGTTACTATAAAATGAAAAATTACCCATAAATGGAATATTTATAATTTTTAAAAAACATAACTAATTAAGTTAGATGGATTTAATATTTTTATGAATTTTATACTATTCAATAAAATATTTTTTGTTATTAAATATTATTGATGTCATTTTTAAAACTATTAATTTAATTTCACTTTAAATACACCAAGACAAAGTGTTAATTTGAATATAATTATTTTAACCCCCCCCCCTAATATGTAAAATATATCTATAAAATTAATGGAACACATTATCTCATTAAAATTATATAACTTTTAATATTTTTAAAATTAATTATAATATTTTTTTATTAAATGGAGAAATACATCATCGGTGTTGAATAAGAAATTAAGGTCATTATATAATTACTAAAAAATAAAAATTAATTTATATCAGTTAAATAATTTCATTAAACTCAAAATATACACTTATATTTGTCCATAACATTATTTTTTCTCTATGCGTACTCATAAGAGATATTAAAAACAAAGAGAGTGACATTTTGTTACGTTCGTTGGTTGAAATATTATATAGAAACTTCTCATGGAAAAGTGTCAATTAAACTTATAAATTTCATTCCTAATGTGATATGGGTTGAATTAACTCAATAAAATAATAATTAGGATGAAAACTTATGGCCTGACCACATAGTTTTATCCTAGATTAACCTGATTTGTCCTTTACTATGGTGATAAATTTTACCATGGTTACTATTCATATAGACCAAGAATAAAAGGCACCTATTTACCAAATTTGGACCTCCAGATTCTAAATATTTAATTATTTTTATCTAATTCCATACCTATAAATTTAATAAATTAATTTAAAATTATGTCTACAAAATGAAATAAAAACTGCCTTTTAAAAAATATACATTTTTCAACATAAAACTAGATTAATTATTATCCAATTCATAATAAAAAATATTCGATGAATGTTAAAATAATTTATTGTATATATAATATATAAATTTAATTATAATAATTCACCAATATTTATCAATTTAATTTATTCGGATAAAAATACATTGTGCATATAATAATAGTTTTTTAGAAAAACATATCCTCTATTTTCAAATGATATTTATTTTCATTTCTAATTAATTGATAACTAATGAATTCATTTTAAATATGGTTAAACCATAAATTTTCATATTTTATTTAGTCCTATTAATACCCTCTAATCCAACTACTAGGTGATAATAATATTCTAATACTATGTCATGGTTCTTCTAAACTTGTTGTTGCATGTAACACAAGCTATCAATGAAATTTAATTTATTTTAAAAATATATTTCATAAAATATCAGGTTGTTACATTATACCCCCTTAAAATAAATTCATACTCAAAATTTGGTTACTGTGATACAAATAAATAATGATACTTCTACCTCATTATTTCATCAGGTTCCCATATATCTTCCTTAAATTGGTGGCTTCGCCAAAAAAAATTGACTAGATAAGTGGTCTTGTTTCATTGAAATTTCCATGATCTATAATCTACCAAAAAATTTCTCATAAGAAATACATTGTACCAGTGGTATGACCTCTAAATTCAGTACATGTGAAGGATTAGATATGTACTTCCTTAGGAGAGATACGTGGAACACATCATGAACTTGAGATAGATTCAGTTGGAGAACCAATCGATAAGTTACCATCCTGATGTAATCAATAATTTAAAATGGAATGATTTACCTAGGGTTTAGATTTACCTTATTTTCAAATATAATCACTCTCTTATAGGAGGATATTCATAGGAATACATTGTGACCAACTTTAAAGACTAGATCTTTTTGATGATTGTCATCATAATTTTTTATCAACTTTGAGCTTATCTTATGTGTTATTGGATGGATATAAAATTCTCTAATATTTACTCAACAAGATCTGGTCCTAATATCTTTATTTCTCTAACTTTATTCCATCACATTATAGTTCTTCACATTCAATCATAGAGGGATTAATAAGGATCCATCTGAATTCTATAATGAAAGTGATTTTTGTAAGAAAATTCCTCCAAAGGAAGGTGTTGATCCCAACCAACTTTGAAATACATAGATAAATCTCTCAACATGTATTCTATATTTTGAATGGTCATCTCAAAATAACAATCTATTTGAGAATGATAAGTAGTTCTAAAACTTATCTCTATATCCAGAGCCTACAGAAGACTTATCCAAAACATAGAGTTGAACCTCAAATCCTGATCAGATACAATTGATAGTTGTATACCATGAAATCATAACACATCCTTAATGTATAACCAAGTAATTAGATCAATAGAGAAATATTATATAATTGAAATAAAGTGTGTTGAATTTGTAAGGAGATGGACTACAACCCATATATCATTATTCTATTTAGATTTTTTGGGGATTTAGAAGAAAAAATATGTGGTGATGTTTTCTTATTTCCATTCTTGTATAGGTAATGGTTGTAATATCCCCCTTAGACTTCTGTCTCATAGCCTTAACTTACTGATATACCAAGAAGTGAAAAAAATATTTTTCAATATCAATATTCATTCCAACCAACTAAAAATACTCTTTCAAATATCTATTCATCTTCATAATTACAATATTAATAAAGAATGAGTAAATATGAGCTTCATCCAATATATCCTTCTTCAAATCTGGTACTGAAGGGAAAAATACATAATTACTGAACCTTTTTATTACATCACAATCACGGTTGAAATTAAGAACATTTATCATGTCCTTTTGAAGCTCTACATCTTCCTTTTATGCATATTTGATCTTTACTTGGATATATGGTTGAACACTCATTTGATAAAGATAATACTTTTATACTTACTTTAATATCTCAAGATCCATCCTTCAAAAGTCCAAAAATATTAGATCTTGTGATCCTCTTTCAAGACCTAACCCAACAGGGTTTGAGCTGCAACTACCCCAAGTCCACCTCCATTGTCCAGGGGCTGGCGACAAGTGCTAAAATTCATATCTAATATTGGGGGCCTTTTATTAATGTACCTATACACACACACCCATCCATATCAAGGAAGAATTGAAAAAGAATAAAAGAAAAATATGGGACATCTAGAGTAATAACCATGCATGAAAAACTACTAGGGAATACAAAGGGTATGATAATGTACACTGAAAAGTAAAAAAGGTAAAAATACACACAAAACCAGAAACGTTTCCCAACACAAAAAATAATATAAAATTAAATGCTTAGAGAACCCATCTTTGAATCTTCAAGCTCTGATCATCACACACTGTCAAATGTACTAGGTATCCCTAAACTCTTATGTATTCATTTTTGACATGTCTATCATATGCATAAGACATAACATGTGAAGGAAAAGCCCATGTAGGGTTGATTATACACATACGTAATAGGATTCCCCAAAAGTTGAAGGGGGAGCACATCACAACCTAGCCCAATGGGGCCCTAGATGAAACTACCCAAGCCTACCTTCAATTGGATATGGGCTGGAAGCTTGAATCGAGAAGGCATATCACTAACATGGGGGGAATTTCCTATATACATATATGCACACACACATCTCCAAGCTCATAGAATGATGAAATTTAAAAAACCAAAGGCAACCAATGCATTCATACATATATATCCCCCAATCAGAGTACAATAGAAGTATTGAAAGCAAAAGAAGGAAAAAAAATCCCCGCCAAAGAAAACTATAAAAGCATAGAACCTGCTCAAAAGGAGGGGATTATTGTCAACTGAAACTATTAGAAATCTCCTCGTCCTAGATTTGGTAAACACCTTAGTCTATCCATCTCACTATGCTCTTCCTACCTTGGGTCCTCCATGGAATCCATCGAACGACATGTGGTCTGCACAAGAAACAAAACATGTGCGGGAAAATCCCATGTAGGGGTAAGTATAAAAATACCCAGTAAGCACCCCAAAAACCCAAAAAGAAAAACAAGATCAACTATAAGTCAACATTCCACTTGACCTAGCCATTGGGAAACCTAATTGAGAGAGAAACTCCATCTCTAACCATCCTCGACTGTACATGACAATTCATCTCAGTCTATAAGGGGTGTCATCCCCGACATGTGACAACACCACAAGGACTACTAGAAATCACCCAGATATACTCATCTCATACACTAAGTCTCATGAGGATCCAATCTCATAGGAAAAAATAATATTCTATTCATAGGCTCTAATCATAACACAAAAACTAAGAGAAGAAACCATGAGCCCAACCATCCCAGATGGCACCCATCCAAGAGATGCACTCTATCAGAAACAACTCTTCCATTCCTAATGGTACTTCTGAGAGAATTTGATCCATCCGAAACATATTACTAGGTCCCACTATAGTATTTCAACACCATAGGTCCTATCATAACTACCTTGCACTCAATGAAAGCTTAAGAAACCCAAGTGAAGAGGCCCACCACTCACTACTGCACACAGTTGAGGGAGAACTCCTCTAGACTATGCACCACATACATCCTCGCTAATAAGAGAGAATGGAGGGACCCATTACTATCCACTACCCCATATTTGAGGTATTAATTCTATTAAATAGCCCATGAATCCTTTGTTTCTTCTATAAGGAGTATCCCACACCTCAGTCTGTTGAGGAAGCACTAACTCATATCTAAGTATAGTTCACATCAAGTGGAGGGGCCTGCTCCATGTAACTATATCCCATAGTTGAGGGAGATCTAACTCCAATGGATGACCCCATCCTCACTAATACTTGGATATGGGTGATTACTACTCCATAATTGAGCACATGCATCCTGGTTTTATAGGGTAGTAACACATCATAAATTGTGGACCCTCACCCTAAATCGGTAGGGGATTACCACCCAGTGGAAAGAAGACTCACACCCTGGTAGGACATGGGAGTACCAACGTGGATAAATAATTCACTATGGGGGACCCACACCCTGACACAGTAGGGGAGTACTGACCTTAGACAATAGGACCTACTCCCCTACACGGTAGGGGAGTACGGACTCTATCGGAACAACACGTATGGAGCAATTGCACCCTAGAACGAAGGGGGAGTACCAAATCCTAGAATATAGTACATGCACCCTAACACAGTAGGGGAGTACTGACTCTATCTATATGTCATATATGTAGGACCCACGCCCAGATCCAACAGGGGAGTACTGACTCCACGGATAGATGCCCCCTCGTCCAATAGAGGAGTACCTACTCTACCTTCACGAACATCACAGGGAAACCCGTACTCTAGTCTATTAGGGGGTAACACCACTAGAGAAAACTACCCAAAGGTAACAAACCCATTCCCACAACTTGGGGAGTCCCATATCTACCTAATCATATAGGTAAGGAAAACATGTGCCCTAGTCCATTAGGTGAGTAACAGTCCTATCTTCTCTCTACATGAACCACACCAATCTCCAACATCAGCTCAGTACATCTTCACAAGCGTATTTATCAATTCAGACCACCTCATATCTCATAATACATAATATATTCCACCATCACATTCTATGTGTAAAACCTCTCAGAATATACTACTCACAATCCTGAATCCAGGTCCCAGATAAAAATATACTGAAGGTGAAAGATCCCTAGAGGATCTCCAAGTAGTACACGGTGTGCACCAGGGCACACATGGCGTGTGAGCCTACTTGAGAACATGCACGTGTATCTGATCCACATGGGTTCCATCCCATGTAGGGGTAAATGGTGTGTAATGAAGGAACATGTCATGTCCCTCATCACCCATACCCAAGATGAATTACCCTTCTACAAAGACCGTCTGATTGTGTCCTGCACACACCATGTATCCCATACTACACAACATGTTTAGAATAAATGGCCACCTGCCCATGTAGTTTTCCCATTTTCGTGTACTAGACCTCGTGTTCATGTATATTTTACGTGTTTTAGTACACAACCATGTAGTTTTACATGGATAACTCAATCCATGTCCCTAGATCACGCGGTTTAGGGCACTACATGGCATGTAGTCACGGTACATGGAGTTTAGTCCCAAAAGTCCATCTTCTCCAAATAGAAATATCTACAAGGAATGATTCAATAAACTACACACCATATAGATTGTGATCCCAGTCATTAATATCCTCTTAAAACCCTCTATTTTCCCTAGTTTACATCAAAACTATATATGTACCTATAAGGGACCTCTAGTAATTGTTTTTGGGCTCTAGAACCTTAAAAAAATGCGTAAATAAGGAGATTAGGACCAAAACTCAAATATTCATACCTAATTGGTGAAAATCCAAAGATTTGGATGAAGAATGATTCCAAAATCATGATACTCCACAATCTTTTGATGATCTACATCAAAAATATGGATCGGTGGAACTTCATTGCTTCAAATTAGCATTGGTTTTGTTCATTTCCAAAGGGGAGAAGAGGAGAGGAGGAGGAGTCTCTCCTTTGGGTTGTGTGCACCAAATATGAGGGGTATGGGATTAGGTTTATAAAATTTAATTAAATTTTATTTAATTATTTAATTCCACCTCATAGGCCCCATCAACGCACCTCCATCCAAAACTCTCGGCACAGACAACTTTAGGCCACGCCAAGGGTAAACACGATGTTTCAGACTCAACCATGGTCTCAGAAATCTGATATAAGACTTATAATGTGATTTATATCTAGTGAAACTATATGTGTGTGAAACGTGTAGCTAATTTTTACCTATCGACCAGTCAAGGTTCCGGTTCTCTGCTAATGTGTATAGCATCACCTGGGTCGAATCCTCAGCGATTATACTTTGTAATAGTCGTTTGTTTTTAGTTGATTGTATTTTGATTGGTGGGGTTTTTTTGCAGAGATAAATTGAAAATTTTGATGGTTGATTCTTGATTTAGCAAATATATGAATATTGGGGTGAGTTCATTATTGGGGAGTTAAGCTTGTGATATCCTTGAGCCTTGCTTTGTATTGCATTAAATTAACACTGATGTCATAAGTTGACGTTGATTGGAATTCCTAAGTGTCAAGACTTTAATACAAGGATTAACTTAACTTAGGGTTCTAATGTCAATCAAAAATTATTTATGGTAGTGTATTTATGGCTCCTATAATCCCTGGAAACCACTTGTCAAACAAAAAATATCATTAATCCATGACATATTATGTTTAACATACACAGTATTAATTTAAAGAATACTCATTAAGAAAATACTCTTAATCACTTAACATCCCCGAATTATAACTCACCTCAATGGTAGATTTACTCATCCATTATGATTTTTGATAACCTCGGTTTAATGTTTAAGGTGACTATTTAAAAATATTAGAAATAGAAAGGGACAAGAAAAGAGTAGTGCGTCGAACACACACACGAAAGATTTTGAGAAAAAAAAATGGAATTTCGATAGAATGAGGAAGAAAAATAAGGGAATGTAATTTAAAATGATTGAAACTATTTTAATACCATTAATATTATACTACATAAGGTGGAGAATAATAAGAGGTATTGAAGAAGAAACAAGCACTAAAATTTGATTGAAATGAAAACACAGTTACACAATTACAATTGAAAGCAAACATAAACAAACATGAAAGAGAAGTGGAGGAGAGGTCTCTCTTGTTGAAACAATATCAAAGAATATCCTACCAGAACCTTTTCAAGGCCCAAGTAATTAAAAACCTCCTCCTTTAGTGCTGAAATTCCAACCTCTTGGAATGAGAAGATGGGGTGTATTTATTGCCCAAGGTTGTGGGCTGTTTGCATTCTAAAACTATCCCTCCACTTGAACCGTAGATTTACCAATATAGACAGATGAATCACGAGCTGGTGTCTTCTTCAAAGATGTAGATATGGATGTCTTATGTCCACCTTAAAAATTTGGCCGCCTATAGACTTTTGTATCCAAAGTTATGGAAGTTTTAATAAATAATTTCATTCTATCTATTTCCATCCAGACTTTTCAATGGACGAAATGTGAATGGGTTTTTTCATAGTAAGATTCCCTCAAATAAAAATAATTTCTTCAACAATGTTTTCCAACTATATCGTGGCTTTCACACTGAAACATATCAGATTGCATGGATGTCTAAATCAGGAGAGGTCAACATTTGTGTGCTGATTTCAATTCCGGGACAGAATGGTGTGCTGAGATTAAATGAATCAGTTGGGCACCTTGTACTTGGATTTGGGCCTTGAAGTTTTTATCCAAGATGACATGTAGTTTCCCAAGAATTGTCATGGAGAATTAATATTTTTTTACTTCTGGATTGAGCCCAGTAAATCAATCTTCATGGTTGGTCCAGATTGTTCACAGATTCATTGGGCCTTCTTGTGTGGTCCATATGACCCTTCCAATGGCATAATTGTATCATGGTCTCTTCTAATGAAATGTTTTATATTGAAATAGGAATCCTACAATATAATAACCAAACAATTTGGATCATCAGGGTGAGGGTTATATATAAAATAGTAAACTGACTCAATTAGACTACTTCTAAAAATGCTCAAAAATTATACTTAGTATTAAAACATTAATATTTCACACAAATTATGAACATTTCATATAAAATAAGTAAAGGGTGTATATAATAAGTCATGAAAATATTAATAACATAAACTCCCCCATACTTAGTTTTGTGCATGTCCTCATGTGCAATAAATATAAAAACATGACAAAATCATTTTCACTCACCAAAAAATATTAAAATTTTGTTTTCTTCAATCAGGGGAGGTTTAGTCTATTTCACTCATCCATTTTGAAATCCGCCACAAGTTGTTACAGAAAAAACGTTCCAAAACTAATTCATTTTTTCATGCTCAAATTTAGAAATGGAAAATGTGGACACTCAAAACTCACACCTCTCAAGATGATAAAGTTCATTTGTGGAGGTTCACTCCTTCACCAAACAAAAGTGAAAATCTTAGAGTTTGAAAGAGATATTAGCTTCCAATACCTATCCAAAGTGAACAAGAATCAAGAGGCCTTTTTAGTGGTTTTTTCTATGTCTATGGGATGGTAGGAATATAATGTCCAAGAGAGAGAAGAAGAGAGTTAAAACACCAACATAGAAAAAGCAATGCACATTGTTTTTGAAATAAATCATGGAAGGAAACGAAAACACATATTTACAAGGGAATTATTGTGTGAAGAAAGACACAATAGAGGAAGAAAATATAAAGGTAATAAGAATATGCAATATTTACAAAACACAAAACTTCTCCCAATAAGAATATAATGCAAGTGCTCTTTTTTTTATTTTCCTTTTTTTCTTTTTTTTTCGAAAGTTGACCTTGAAACAGATCTCACACTCATATCCCAACGCATGATTGATCTCCTCATGACACTAATTTTAATAGTTATAACAAGATCAAAGGTTGAGGAAGAGTGATTTTTGACCTACCCAAGACACAACCCATTTTTTCAATCAATTTTTATGTTGATTTTTTTTCATCATTTTTGAGATTTTTTTTTGAACACTTGTCAATAACATTTACAGAATTTCATAAATGGTATACATTAAATACACCAAAACACACTGAATTACAACCTCTCCCCAACACTGAAATGGATTCTTTCCCTCAAGCAGATGATAACTCGTTAAAAATCAATAATAGGGTACCCAAAAAATGAAATCCATTCCCCCCACACTTAAATTTCAAAAAATTATTCAATGAAAATTCATGTTGATATTGGGTGTGAAAAGGTATTGGGCTTGTAATGTGTCTATTAAAGAAAAATTTTTCATAGGCTCGAAGGGGATATCAAAAGGAGGATTAATGTAAGGGAAATGGGAGACTATTTGGCTATTGTGATTCTCATGTGGTTCAGAAAATACCTTTATCATATTAATGCACACTAAGGTAAGAAATTCAGCTCGAAGATCCACAAACTCAAGACTCACAAATGGGGTTGAAAACACACATTTTGAAAAGATAGTCATAGGTGGCCTTGGCATGAAAGCAAATGTTGTTCCTCACAGTTTGGTAAAATCTTTTTCCAAATCAAAAATTGAGCATTCAAAATTTTTTAATTTTGACACAAAATTCTTTATCAAAAGTCATGATGAAAATACAAAATTTTTGAGATGAAAATATGTCTGTTGACTCCCCCAAATGGTTGTACAAATTTTCAAAACTCTATGGTGAGTAAGCATGACTCATAATTTTTTTTGTATTTTTTAAGTGATTGTTTTTTTTGTTTTTTTTTTGGTTTTTATTGTTGTTTTTTATAAAGATACACCCACACAAAAGAGAAAGTTAAAAATAAAGTTTTTGATAAAGAAAGTGGTAAAAATGAAAGAGAGAGGAAGAAGAAGAAATAGGTAGAGAGAGGAAGAGATAGAGATAGAGTTAAAGGGAAAGAGGTGCCTCTAGATTGGATTTGGCGGGTCTCCATCTCTATCTAGTGGTAGGTCGGGTAGAGAATTTGGGGATCTATTGGAATTCTATGTTGATCCAGGATTGTGCATCTTCTCATGGTGATGCTTTAACCGATGTCCATTAACCGTGAATGTCCTTTTGGAAAAGGGGTCTTGGATTTTCACTGCACCAAATGGGTAAACATTAGTAATAAAAAAAAGGACCTTCCCACCGAGAATGAAGATTACCTGGGTGAAGCCGAAATCGAGAGTTGAAGAGCATTACCTTTTCACCTTCATGAAATACCTTTCTTAGGATGTGTTTTTCATTGAGTACCTTAGTATTCTCTTTGTTCAGATTGGAATTCTCATAGGATTCAAGTCGAAGCTCCTCCAGTTCAGCCAATTGCAACAATCTTTCTTCACCAGATTTTTCACAATAAGAATTAGAGGTTTTCACAGCCCAAAAATACTTATGTTGTATTTCAACTAGTATATGACATGCTTTACCAAAAACTAGCCTAAAAGGAGACATCCCAATGGGTGTTTTATAGGAAGTTAGATAAGCCCAAAGTGCATCACCAAGTCTTTTAGGCCAGTCTTTTTTGGTGGGTTTTACAATTCTCTCAAGCACTCTTTTCACTTCTCTATTGGAAAGTTCATCCATGCCATTTTTTTGGGGGTGATATTCAGTTGAAGTTTTATGAACAACCCCATTCTTTTTCAAAATATATTTCGTGGTTTTATTACAAAAATGGGTTCCTAAGTCACTTATCAATGCACGAGGTGTCCCAAATCGATGGAATATGTGTGTCTTTAGGAACTCAATAACAGTATGTGAATTATCCTTTCTAGCGGTTTTGGTCTCGGCCCACCTAGAAACATAATCATCCGCAAGAATGATGTATGAGAATCCATTAGAAGGGGGAAATAGTCCCATGAAATCAATTCCCCAATCATCGAAGATCTCGCAGAAAATTAAAGGCTTTTGGGGAATTTCATTTCTCTTGGAAATTGTGCCAAACTTTGGGCAAGTGGGACATGATTGAAAGAACTCATGTGAGTCCTTGAAGAGTGAAGTCTAGAAGAATCCAGAGTCTAGGACCTTTTGGAAAGTCCTTTTTGGTCCAAAGTGGCCACCACTAGGCATTGAGTGATAGAATTATAAAATAGAGGAATGTTCATCTTTATCAACACATCTCCTAATTACCATGTTTGTCCCTAGTTTTCCAAAGTTTATTTTCTTCCCAAAAATAGTGTTTTTAATCACTTTTCCACTTCATTTTCTGTTCTTTTGAAAACTTTTTAGGAAAAACACCAGAAACCAAGTAATTTACAATTGGGGCATACCATGGTAACTTTGGAGTGAGAGATGAAAGGTTCTCAGTGGGGAATTCAGGATCGATGATTTCAGAATGAGAAGAATTAGAAATTCTACTCAAGTGATCATCCACGGGGTTTTCGTTTCCTTTCTATCTTTTATTTCAAGATCAAACTCTTGGAACATTAGGATCCATATTATTAGCCTCCGTTTGGAATCACTTTTCTTGAGTAATAACTTTATAGCAGAATGGTATGTGAAGATGATGATTTTGGAACCTAAGAGATTGGGTCGGAATTAATCTAAGGAAAAAACAACTGCTAAAAGTTCTTTTTCAGTGACAGTGTAGTGAGATTGAGTTTCATCCTATGTTTTTTAGGCATAATAGATGACATGAGGAATATTTTCTCTTCTTTGACAAAGAATAGCCCAAACACCTCTATCAGAAGCATCACACATTAATTCAAAGGGTAAGGACCAATCTGGGGGTTGGATTATCGGGGCAGATGTAAGAGCAGTTTTGAGTTCAATGAAGGCTCACTTTCAAACCTCATCAAAATGGAAAGAGACATCATTTTGGAGAAAACGATTGAGTGGGAGGGAAATTTTACTGAAGTTATGGATGAATCGCTGATAGAAACCAGCATGACCAAGGAATGAACGGATGTCTCGAACATAGTTGGGTTCAGGAAGAGATTAGATCACTTCAATTTTGGCAGGATTGACTTCAATACCATCTTTTGAAACTATGTGACCTAGAACAATCCCATTTACAACCATGAAGTGACATTTTTTGAAATTTAACACAAGGATACACTTGACACAATTTTGAAGGACTAGATAGAGTGGATGCGAGCACGACTCAAATGACTCGCCATAAATTTTGAAGTCATCCATGAAGACATTCATGAAGTGTTCAATGAATTCTGAAATGATACTCATCATACACCTCTGGAATGTTGCAGGAGCATTAAAAAGGCCAAAAGGCATTCTTCTATATGCATATATTCTAAAAGGGAATGTGAAATTAGTCTTTTCTTAGTCCTGAGGTGCGATTGGGATTTGGAAGTAGCCAGTGTATCCATCAAGAAAGCAATAGTGTGACTTTTCGGTTAATCGTTCTAGAATTTGATCAAGGAATGGAAGAGGGTAGTGATCTTTTTGGGTTTCAACATTCAATTTTCTATAGTGGATGCACACATGCCATTTTTTCTTCACTCGAGTTGTGACTACCTCCCCATGTTTATTTGTAACAACAAGTATCCCACCCTTCTTAGGTATAACTAGAACTGGACTAAACCATTCACTATCAAAAATTGGGTAGATAATACCAGCTTGAAGAATCTTGGTGATCTCTTCCCTAACTACCTCAAGTATGAGTGGATTGAGTCTTCTTTGTGGTTGTCTAATTGGTTTGGATGGTTCATCAAGATGGATTTGATGCATGAAAAGGGTAGGGTTGATTCCTGGTATGTCATCTAGGGTCCCACCTAAGGACTTTTTGTTTTCCTCTAACACTTGAACAAGTTTTGACTCCTCAGTTTCATTATGTGTGGCAGAGATAATGACAGGATATGAGTGATCATGGACGAGGAATGCATATTTCAGTTGTGTAAGAAGGGGTTTCAAATTAGTCTCATCATTCATTTTTGGGTTAGGAAACTCAGTAATGGAGGATGAGACTTCAGTTGCTTCAGATTCATTTTTCCTAATACTATCCAAGGTAGATCAATTTTGATCAGAGTTGAGATGGGATTCAAGAGAGTCTTCAAGATCCTCTAAATTAATGGAGTCTATGAATGAAAGGTCCACATCAACTTCACCATTTATGACTTGGTTAATCCTAGTGAAGATTTCACAAGATCCTATCTCTTCAGAACATGATGAACATGATTGAATGGGGTTCAATTGACTCTTAGAATTTCCCTTATAAGCATGGATTGAGAATGCATAGTGATCCTCAGATGTGTATCGCATGGCTTGGAAAATGTCGAACTTGACCAGTTGTTCACCGAATTCCATGTATAAGATTCCTGAATGAACATCAATCTTGGTTCTCGCAGTCATGAGGAATTGTCTTCCTATAATTATGGGAGATCGAGAAGATTTCATCTCACCTTCCATGACAAGGACATAGAAATCAACAGGGAAGATAAGATCATTGACTCGGACAAGGACATCTTCAATTATTCCCCCGGGACTGACTGTGCTTCGATTGTCTAATTGAATGAAAACACTCATTGGATGTAATGGACCTAGACCAAGGTTGGAGAATATGGATTTGGGCATGAAATTAATTGAGGCTCCTAGGTCTATGAGTGCATCATCAAAGTTCAAACATCCAATTTGGCATGGAACCGTAAAAGTCCCTAGATCATTGCACTTAATGGGTATGGAATCTTAGTTTGAAACATTTTTGAAGGTCTTAAGTTTCCTCGTGTGGGTACACAACTCCTTGAGAAACTTGGCATAATTAGGAATTTTTTTATGGCATCTAAGAGGGGAATGTTGACATGAACACGTCTAAACATGTTCAGCATTTCAGGATCAGGTACAAAGGACTTACTTGGTTTAGAAATATCTTGAGGAAAAGGAATTGGATTCCTAAGTGGAATTTAAGGAGGTGAGGTAATGGTTTCAGGTTCCTTTTCAAGTTTCTTTTTCTTTTCATTTTCTAGGTCAACATTCAAAGGAGGGTTGGAGGACTTATCTTGAGGCATAGCAATTTGCTTTCCCGATCTATGTGCAATTGCACTTAAATTACCCTTGGGGTTTGGTAATGGTTGAGCTGAGATTTGGGAAGAATTGGATGGTTGTTTTTGACTAAGGTGGGATGCAAATTGACCAATTTGGGTTTCAATGTTCTTGAGGCTTGAATGGGTGAAGGAGGCAAGATCTTCCACTGCACTTTCCCATGGCTACTTGGATGAAGAGGCTTGTCCCGGATTGGGATTACCTGGATTTTGGTTCTTGGGAATGAGATTGTATTGGTTTTGGAATTGGGAAGGCTCACTTGGATAATGGAATCCAGGAGGAGGATTGTTCCTTTGAGGTTGAGGTATAAAAGGATAAGGTTGTTGGAAGTTACCAACACCTTGACCATATTGAAACTGGTTTGGGTTTTGAGAAGGGAATTGAGGAGGATGAGATATGGGATTACCATACCTATGGCCTTGGTTATAGGAAGAATAGAAGGGCTCATAGTGAGTTTGATTGAAGCTTCTAACAAACTGACCTGATAGTTGAGGATTGGTGTTCCGCTGAGCATATGCTGCATTGAGCTCCATTGGTCCAGATGAATCAGATTGATCCTCTTGAAGTTGTGGACATGTGTCAGTTGGATGAGATGGAGAGTTGTAGATTCCGTAGTTTTTTACACGTCCATGAAACATTTATTGTGGAGAAGATGAGGTTGGGGATTTGGTAGCCACAGCTAGTTGTCGCACAAAACCTGTAAGTTCACTTATCCACTCTGTCATCTTGTTCAGCTCAATTGATTGATTATCTTGGGATTGTTTGACTTGAGCATGTGCTCGAGTATGGAATTGTTGTGTGTTTGCAGCCATGTTACTTATGAGATCTCTTGCTCCTACAGCAGTTTTATAAACAAGAGCACCGCCACTTGCGGCATCTATGAGAGTTCTCTCCATAGCCAATAACCCCTCATAGAAGTATTGGATCAAGATTTGGTCAGGGATTTGATGGTGTGGATAGGTTTCCACAAGCTTTTTTATCCTATCCCAGTACTCATGGAGTGATTCACTTGGGAATTTACTTATACCACTTATTTCCTTTCGAATAGAAGCAGTACGAGAAGCAGGAATGAATTTCTCTAAGAAGAGTCTCTTCATGTCATTCCATGTGGTTGTGGAACCATGAGGTAGGTAGTAAATCCATGACTTAGCAGTGTCAGCTAGGGATAAAGGGAATGCTTGAAGTTTGATTTGTTCTTCAGAAACCCCTTGAGGCTTCATGGTAGAGCACACTACTTGGAACTCTTTAAGGTGGAGATGTGGATCCTCATTGGCTAGCCCATGGAAATGAGGAAGAAGATGAATCAAACCCGATTCGAGTTTGAATTCAGCCTATATGTTTGTATATTGAATACCAAGAGGTTGTTAATTCATATCATGGGCAGCAAGTTCTTTAAGATTTTTTCCCTAGGATTGGCCATATCTAATTCAATTGGCTGGACAAGGACTGGTTCTTGAATTATTTGATTATCTCTTATGTTCATCCTAAGTTGGCGATGTGTTTTCTAAATTTCAGGGTCAAACAAATCCGAGGGATTGTTTGGAAATGTAACACCCCAAGATTTCATAGTGTGTTATTTCTTCAAAATAATTCAATAACTTGCACTACATGCAACACCGAGTTCAATCACACCATGACTTAAAAAAACCCATTCAAAAGAGGTTATGAATAGTATTATCTAAATTTTAAACTTTATATAATCCTTATAATTTTAGAATCCATATTATGAGTTTCTTAGATATAATGCAAGAACAAATTCATTTTCAGTATTGCACTTTTATCAACTTTTAATAGTGAACCCTTTTTAAATACAATATTTTAAACTTTTTGACTAAATGGGGACATCAAAAACTTTAAAATGAAACATCCCAAGCTTCCACGGTACGCTTTCCTTTGAATAATATAGTAGCGTGTGTTGTATGCAACCTTGAGTTTTAACACACACCACAACCAATCAAACTAGCCGTTATGAATAGTAATACCTAATTTTCGAAATTATATATATTTTATATTTTAAAATGGAATTCATTTTGGGATTCAGAATATCGAATTTAGCCTAAGGTGAAATTTTGGTACTTTTCGGATAACTTTCATATTTTGATGAATAGTGAAAATTACTAAATTTTAATTAAAAACAACTTTTTTATTAAAAATAATTAATAGTGATAAATTATGAATTTGAGTGGTTTTAAAGTATATTTAGAATATATTTTTACCTTTTAATATTATTTTGGTCATTGGACATAATTTTAAAATTAAACCGAACATAAACAAGTGTCAATCTTTTGATAGTTATTATCTCTTAAAAACACGCTTTTTGTTTTGACAGCGGGAATTAATTTTAAATTAATTTCTTCCACTTCTGTGTTTTGAATTTAGGAAAATGGATTCCATATTTGGAATCAGGATGTTCAAAATTTTGTAAATAGGTAACTTTTATTTTTAGACATTTTGAATAATTACTGCGGTAAATATTTTATTTACCATGGTTAAGGGTAAATCCGGTAAATAAGGGTTAAAAAATAAAATTATAATAATACTAAATTACCCTAAAACGCGTATTAACCCTATTGGTTGATACATGGGCGACCCTGGGCATCATTGGGTCTATTTTTGGACCCCATGGATCCACTTGTAAGTGATAATGACACTTTATTTTAATTAAGTTAAAATGAATACAAAAATGACACAAGCATATATCTTTTAGAAAAACAACTGTTACATAGGGTTATATATGTTATATTTTAGATTATAAATATTCATTAGAAAGATAAAAAGCTTTCCTACATAATGATATTTTATTTATAATTTTTATACATTAAATAATGTATTTTATTTATGACACAATGATGATGCAGTAATTACTATAATAGTGAAAAATTAAAATATTTGATATTATAAATACCCAAATAAATATAATATGAAACTTTTAATGAATTAAACTAATTTTATAGGATAATATGATATATTAGGATTGATTTAATTGACTTTATTAGAAGTAATAAACATTTTATGAGTTTCACAAAAATCAACTATTGAATAGTGTCAAAATTGACATAAAAGAGTTCTTAAAACAAATATTATATTATTAATTGATATTAAATTCCTAAAAATATAAGGTTCGGTCAAGAGACTTATATAATGATAGTTTCATCATTAATGGACCACTTGGGGGTCGTTTGGATGTATATAGTAAGTTTATTAACCATATAATATAAAAATACAAAGAGACATTGTAAAAGTGAAACTAATCAACTTAGAGTTAATACTTAAATATAAGGTTAATATAAGTACCCAAACCTGTATAAATTCTATTGGTTGAGTTGTTTTCGACCCATCCCCACCTTAACCTTTGAATAGTCAACTTTTGAGCCATTGGAAACCGAATATGAATTTATTATAAACTAATATCTCTAGCTTTTCCAAAGGTGCCCCTCACCCCTCTTATAAAAGGGAACTCCTCCTTCTCATTTATTCACACCTTCAAAGCCCTTTGGTTCGGCCAAACCCTGCCCAAATACTCTCCCAACTTCCCTCAATACAACCTAGGGGACTTAGTTTGATCGGAAAGCCAACCTAAAGAGCCCTTTTGATCAAATCAAAAGGAAGAACCCGAAGAAGAGGTAATGATTTCACCCCCCTTCTCCAAGTTCATTTCTTCTTCCACTTCTTCTTACTTTGTTCTTACCATTCTAAAATAATAACTCCAGTATATCACATATACTATGATGTTATTATAAATATGGTACAACCATATTCAGTATTCTATCCACCCTTTGAATAACATGTCACCATACGTGCGTATGTACGGCTTACCGTCTCCACGTCGTGGTGTAATTGTTATTCAATATATTATTATTTGGATGGGTATAATAATGATGTGTAACTCATGTAAATAATAAATATAACATGTTAATGATTCTGTATATATGATATACCATCCATTTATATATTATTTTAATATCAAAAGAATGATATTGTCGCTCGTGCGTACGTACGGACTACCGTCTCCACGAACATGATGAGATTCATTCTCCATCGTATCCATTCAAGAATAATTATCATTTGATGATTTAAAAATGATGTTTAAGGACTTGATATCATTCTGGATATGAATAATATACAACAAACATGGCTTATGTAACAAAACATATAAAAGAAAATGAGTAAGTTAACACCCGAAATGACGATAATTCTAAGATATTATTAACAAATCAATGTTAAAAGATCATATATGACATAATATTAATATATATGATTCTTGTATAATTTAATAACAATTATTTCACCATTATACAGGAGGTTAACCTACCCCAACCAAGGAAAAGTAGAAGGTAAGGTTTATTTCACAATCTCTTCATTATCCGAGGTTGTTTATACGTAATAATCTGCTGAGATCTCGTTATCATCCACATCCATGTTTCTTCAAAATGTATTTCAAAACATTTTTACAAGAATATGGGTTAAAGTCATTTATACCCTTGTTTTACTTTTTATAAGAGGAATCTTTCTGTCGTTTTCAAAACAAGGTCCTTTTTAACCTTTTCGACAGAATTAAGGTAAGAATGTTTTTTTAACTTATACGGCGGGTGCGGTTATTTTCCGCCGTTATAAAATATTCAAAGCTTTCCTTACAAGCTTATAAGAATATTTTCAAAGAAAATGTTTTATTTTATATGGATCTTAAATGATTTCAAAATAAAAGGAGATATTTCTTTTAAAAGAATTTTGTTTTCATCTATGTCAACATCCATTGATGGATTTTTAGATTATTTGAAGTTGATTTATTATGATTTAAAACTTCCATATTGTAATGAAGTTTTGTGATATGTTTGACTGTAGATGTGTCATTTATATACCATTCATGGTTTATGAGTAAAGTATTGACATTTCGTATGCTAGTTCCAATAAGAATGTTTATGTTATATTTCAACCTTTACTTCATATGAATCTGTTGGACAAGTATGTTCCAGGTTGGGGACTGGTTAATGTAAGCCCTCCAGGTTGGGGACTGGTAAAAGTAAGCCCTCCAGGTTAGGGACTGGTAAAAGTAAGCCCTCCGGTTTGGTCTCCGGTTATTAGAGGCACTCCGGGTTGGTGTCCGGTTATTAGAGGCACTCCGGGTTGGTGTCCGGTTATTAGAGGCACTCCGGGTTGGGTTTCGGTTACAGTTAGCCCCAAGGTCTTGGGACGAGGCCTTGAAAAGAAATTAAAGTTTAGCATTATGCATTCCATCATTATGAAAGTGGTTATTTATTTTGCATGTGATTATTCGATTAGTAGAATATCCATCTGAATAAGTAAATGGAATTATTTCATTTTATTTATGCCATACTATGTTGAAAGTTCAAGTTTGAAAGGCTTTTGTTTTAGTTATACATTGCCTTAAATGTTTATTCTTATTTATGAAAGTTTCCGCTATATTGTTATCCTTACTGGGCATTTGAGCTCACCCCTTTTCTATGTTTTATTTTTCCCAGGAAGTGAAGAAGTAAATTATGAATGACCTGCAGGGATATTATGTGGGGATATGAGTGTGGATTATGGAGACATTATTTTGTTGTAGTAGTTTTTCATTTTATGATGTAATGTAAAACATATGAATATATCTAGTGTTTCCAAGGCTACTAAACCAATAGGTCTTTCGAGATTTGATCTTTCTTGTGATCATGCCAATGTTGTGTAATAATGCACCGACTCTGGGTAACTAGGGTCGGGGCGTTACAGTTGGTATCAGAGGAAGTTTAGTACAAACCTTGGAAGCTAGATTTAGGTAAACTCTGATTAGAGAACGTACACCTAAGATGAACATTGAGGATTAGTATAGAAGAACTTCCTAGAATTTTGGTATTATAGAGATTTTGTGAGTTTTCCGAGCAATACATCCCTGTCTGGATATGAGCAGGTAGAGGCGGCTCTGGCACAGATGTACCTAGGGGTAAAACCCGAAAACACCGCTTTGAGCTAGACTCGAACGGGAACTGGTGCACGACAACGGGCCTTGCTGCACTCTTGGTTACGACACTCCCGGGGGATATGCTTAGGATAATTCTCATTTTCTTTACAAACCATTATGATGGGTTTATGAGTATATACATCCTCAAAGGAGACATTTTTATGATTATGGATTATATCCATAAATAGTTCAATTTATATTAAGTGTTTTATAAGTATGGGATTATGTATTTTGATTCATAAACTGATCTAGTGTATGCCATTGTTTAGAAATGGCGCCCAGTAGAAGAAATGAGAACTCCATAAATGCACATGATCCAAAGATAAGGAAGGATCATATCTTTCATGGTCGTAAGCTAGAATTTATAAGAGGAATAGTCTCCCATGTATTATCATCATGTGAATAAATAATATCATGTGTTGATAAGATAAGTAAAGAGTTTACTGAGTCCTATGGCTTTGAAGGGAAGAAAGAGAAGAAAAGGATGGAAGAGAGAAAGATGGATAAAGGGATGATGGAAAAGAAGAATTTTCCCATATTTGGTAACTGTGGAAAGAAACACCCTGGAACTTTCCTGAATGGAATGGGAGTTTGTTATAAGTGCGGAGGAAAAGGGCACAAAGTACGTGACTGCAAGGGTAAGAAAATGGTTTCAAATGTACAATGCTTCATTTGCAAGGAGTTTGGACACTATGCGAACCTATGTCCCAGTCATCAGAATATTCCTCAAATGATGTAATTGGATAATAATCAAGTTATTATACTACCACAGATGAAGAGGAATGATTAGAGTTCTTATGTTGATTATGTCAATTGAGTGTTGTATCAACAATGTACTTGTTATAATAATTATGGAGTATATAAGGATTGTACTACAATACTATTTCATTAAGGATTTGAGATTGTGTGGAACAAAGAAATGTGACTCAATAGCAGGATAAAGTTTTGGAAAATATATGGTTGAGAGAATGATAAACCATAATATAGTTCTGATACCGAGGTAGTGATTTTAGAATAATACATGATTGTTTTGGATAAATTATATTGGATATTCTTGACTACCTTGGAACTGATTAATGATTTGTATATTCCATCATTGTTGGGGTTTAAAACATTTTTGGATTAATGAAGTATATCCAGCATTCTATATGGAATAAGGGAGCATGAATGTAATCAATAAGGAATATGGTAATTCAGGATGTTTCAGTGTATTAAAAGAATACATGATGAAGGTATTCATATGTTATTACGGGGTAAAAAGGATCTACATTATGTTTACCTTCCTTATAAATGTTGGACTGTGAGTTTGGACAGAAGTATTTTGGATAGTTCTAGTTTGGATTATTTTGGATTGCCATAAAAGGACAACCCGGAGGTCGGGCGACAACCCGTCGCGTCCGGCAAGGCTGCGAGACTTGAACCCTCAACCGAAGGGCGACAAGGGTGCATCACCTACCACTGGCCCACGAGATGTCCTGGATTAAATAATGTTGTTTTTTTAAAAGATCTGGTAGATGAATTATAAATTCATTTATTTTGGAACCCTGTACGAATAGTATAAATAGAAAAAAAAATTACATTCTATTATCTTTTAGAGTGAAAGATGAGTTTGTGGTAGAAATTTATTAATGGATAAAACTCTAATTATAAAGTAAGTATATCTCCTTATGATCTTAGCCAATCTCAAAAATAAATTCCTCAACATTAATAAAAGGAACTTAGAACAAAAATGTTGTCCTAGATGGTACCTTAAATCATCACTAATTTATGGCTTTGGTATTTTTTTCCTTTTCATAGCCATGTTCTCTACCACTCTCCATCAGATAATTGATGGTTAGATTTCTCCTCCATATCCATATTTTCTTACATGGAACCCTAGTATGTGTTATTTTCGGTAATCTTCATACTTTCCACTCTTTATTTTAAATAGAGGCCTCGTTAATTCATTTTTCGATGTGGGATTTCAACTAAGATATTTTGAAACGTCAAAAATGTGTTATCCTAATACCCTATGTTTTGTTGAACCGATGGTATTTCAAATCATCATAGATTGATGAATTTATGGACCTCAATTACACACTTGTTTGTGATTGATGACCTCAATCACTACCTATAAATATTTACTTTTTTCCTCCATTTATATGTCTCTAATTTCCACCAATGTTCTCCTAATCGAGATCATAATTTGGTGGTGACCCTTTCATTTCTCTTTTCCTCATATTAAGACTAAATTTTAGTAACCCAATTTCCGATGTGGGTTTTCCCACAAATATGTTTTCTATTTTCAACCTTTTATTTTCGAAGAACAATTTCAAATTGCGAGGACGCAATTTATTGAAGGAGGGGAGAATGTAACACCCCAAGATTTCATAGTGTGTTATTTCTTCAAAATAATTCAATAACTTGCACTACACGCAACACCGAGTTCAATCACACCATGACTTACAAAAAAAATCCATTCAAAAGAGGTTATGAATAGTATTATCTAAATTTTAAACTTTATATAATCCTTATAATTTTAGAATCCATATTATGAGTTTCTTAGATATAATGCAAGAACAAATTCATTTTCAGTATTGCACTTTTATCAACTTTTAATAGTGAACCCTTTTTAAATACAATATTTTAAACTTTTTGACTAAATGGGGACATCAAAAAAATTAAAATGAAACATCCCAAGCTTCCACGGTACGCTTTCCTTTGAATAATACAGTAGCGTGTGTTGTACGCAACCTTGAGTTTTAACACACACCACAACCAATCAAACTAGCTGTTATGAATAGTAATACCTACTTTTCAAAATTATATATATTTTATATTTTAAAATGGACTTCATTTCTGGATTCAGAATATCGAATTTAGCCTAAGGTGAAATTTTGGTACTTTTCGGATAACTTTCATATTTTGATGAATAGTGAAAATTACTAAATTTTAATTCAAAACAACTTTTTTATTAAAAATAATTAATAGTGATAAATTATGAATTTGAGTGGTTTTAAAGTATATTTAGAATATATTTTTAACTTTTAATATAATGTTGGTCATTGGACATAATTTTACAATTAAACCGAACATAAACAAGTGTCAATCTTTTGATAGTTATTATCTCTTAAAAACACGCTTTTTGTTTTGACAGCGGGAATTAATTTTAAATTAATTTCTGCCACTTCTATGTTTTGAATTTAGGAAAATGGATTCCATATTTTGAATCAGGATGTTCAAAATTTTTTAAATAGGTAACTTTTATTTTTAGACATTTTGAATAATTACTGCGGTAAATATTTTATTTACCATGGTTAAGGGTAAATCCAGTAAATAAGGGTTAAAAAATAATATTATAATAATACTAAATTACCCTAAAACGTGTCTTAACCCTATTGTTTGATACATGGTCTACCATGGGCATCTTTCGGTCTATTTTGGGACCCCATGGATCCACTTGTAAGTGATAATGACACTTTATTTTAATTAAGTTAAAATGAATACAAAAATGACACAAGCATATATCTTTTAGAAAAACAATTGTTACATAGGGTTATATATGTTGGATTTTAGATTATAAATATTCATTAGAAAGATAAAAAGCTTTACTACATAATGATATTTTATTTATAATTTTTAGACATTAAATAATTTATTTTATTTATGACACAATGATGATCCAGTAATTACTATAATAGTGAAAAATTAAAATAATTGATATTATAAATACCCAAATAAATATAATATGATACTTGTAATGAATTAAAATAATTTTATAGGATAATATGATATATTAGGATTGATTTAATTGACTTTATTCGAAGTAATCAATCTGTTATGAGTTTCATAAAAATCAACTATTGAATAGTGTCAAAATTGACATAAAAGAGTTCTTAAAATAAATATTATATTATTAATTGATATTAAATTCATAAAAATCTAAGGGTCGGCCAAGAGACTTATATCATGATAGGTGCATCATTAATGGACCACGTGGGGGTCTTTTGGATGTATATAGTAAGTTTATTAACCATATAATATAAAAATACAAAGAGACATTGTAAAAGTGAAACTAATTAACTTAGAGTTAATACTTAAAGATATGGTTAATATAAGTACCCAAACCTATCTAAATTCTATTGGTTGAGTTTTTTTCGACCCATCCCCACCTTAACCTTTGAATAGTCAACTTTGGAGCCATTGGAAACCGAATATGAATTTATTATAAACTAATATCTCTAGCTTTTCCAAAGGTGCCCCTCACCCCTCTTATAAAAGGGCACTCCTCCTTCTCATTTATTCACACCTTCAAAGCCCTTTGGTTCGGCCAAACCCTGCCCAAATACTCTCCCAACATCCCTCACTACAACCTAGGGGCCTTAGATTGATCAGAAAGCCATCCTAAAAAGCCCTTTTGATCAAATCAAAGGGAAGAACCCGAAGAAGAGGTAATGATTTCACCACCCTTTTCCAAGTTCATTTCTTCTTCCACTTCTTCTTCCTTTGTTCTTACCATTCTAAAATAATAACTCTAGTATATCACATATACTATGATGTTATTATAAATATGGTACAACCATATTCAGTATTCTATCCACCCTTTGAATAACATGTCACCATACGTGCGTACGTACGGCTTACAGTCTCCACGTCGTGGTGTAATTGTTATTCAATATATTATTATTTGGATGGGTATAATAATGATGTGTAACTCATGTAAATAATAAATATAAGATGTTAGTGATTATTTATATATGATATACCATCCATTTATATATTATTTTAATATCAAAAGAATGATATTGTCGCTCGTGCATACGTACGGACTACCGTCTCCGCGAACGTGATGAGATTCATTCTCCATCGTATCCATTCAAGTATAATTATCATTTGATGATTTAAAAATGATGTTTAAGGACTTGATATCATTCTGGATATGAATAAGATACAACAAACATGGCTTATGTAACAAAACATATAAAAGAAAATGAGTAAGTTAACACCCGAAACGACGATAATTCTAAGATATTATTAACAAATCAATGTTAAAAGATCATATATGATATCATATTAATATATATGATTCTTGTATAATTTAATAACAATTATTTCACCATTATACAGGAGGTTAACCTACCCCAACCAAGGAAAAGTACAAGGTAAGGTTTATTTCACAATCTCTTCATTATCTGAGGTTGTTTATACGTAATAATCTGCTGGGATCTCGTTATCATCCACATCCATGTTTCTTCAAAATGTATTTCAAAACATTTTTACAAGAATATGGGTTAAAGTCATTTATACCCTTGTTTTACTTTTTATAAGAGGAATCTTTCTGTCATTTTCAAAACAAGGTCCTTTTTAACCTTTTCGACAGAATTAAGGTAAGAATGTTTTTTTAACTTATACGACGGGTGCGGTTATTTTCCGCCGTTATAAAATATTCAAAGCTTTACTTACAAGATTATAAGAATATTTTCAAAGAAAATGTTTTATTTTATATGGATCTTAAATGATTTCAAAATAAAAGGAGATATTTCTTTTAAAATAATTTTGATTTCATCTATGTCAACATCCTTTGATGGATTTTTAGATTATTTGAAGTTGATTTATTATGATTTAAAACATCCATATTGTAATGAAGTATTGTGATATGTTTGACTGTAGATGTGTCATTTATATAGCATTCATGGTTTATGAGTAAAGTATTGACATTTCGTATGCTAGTTCCAATAAGAATGTTTATGTTATATTTCAACCTTTACTTCATATGAATGTGTTGGACAAGTAAGTTCCAGGTTGGGGACTAGTTAAAGTAAGCCCTCCAGGTTGGGGACTGGTAAAAGTAAGCCCTCCAGGTTAGGGACTGGTAAAAGTAAGCCCTCCGGTTTGGTCTCCGGTTATTAGAGGCACTCCGGGTTGGTGTCCGGTTATTAGAGGCACTCCGGGTTGGTGTCCGGTTATTAGAGGCACTCCGGGTTGGGTTCCGGTTACAGTTAGCCCCAAGGTCATGGGACGAGGCCTTGAAAAGAAATTAAAGTTTAGCATTATGCATTCCATCATTATGAAAGTGGTTATTGATTTTGCATGTGATTATTCGATTAGTAGAATATCCATGTGAATAAGTAAATGAAATTATTTCATTTTATTTATGCCATACTATGTTGAAAGTTCAAGTTTGAAAGGCTTTTATTTTAGTTATACATTGCCTTAAATGTTTATTCTTATTTATGAAAGTTTCCGCTATATTGTTATCCTTACTGGGCATTTGAGCTCACCCCTTTTCTATGTTTTACTTTTCCCAGGAAGTGAAGAAGTAAATTATGAATGACCTGCAGGGATATTATGTGGGGATATGAGTGTGGATTATGGAGACATTATGTTGTTGTACTAGTTTTTCATTTTATGATGTAATGTAAAACTTATGAATATATCTAGTGTTTCCAAGGCTACTAAACCAATCGGTCTTTCGAGATTTGATCTTTCTTGTGATCATGCCAATGTTATGTAATAATGCACCGACTCTGGGTAACTAGGGTCGGGGCGTTACAGGAAAGCTACGGGGAATTCAGAGATATTTTTTAAGAAAGTGGAAGATGGGTTTTTCTTTGTATTTTTTTCAGTGTATGATTTTTAAGAGGAAGACAGGTTTTTCTTTGTGTTTTTTTTCAATTTTTTTAAATTTTTTTTTTTTTGACAATAACCAGAAACCAATGACAACATAAAGCACCATCCCTGGAAATGGAACCATTTTAAACATGCGGCCGATTGTCACCTATCGACCGGTCAAGGTTTTGGTGCTCTTATTATGTGTATAGAAACACTCGAGTCAAATCCTCGGAGATGATACATTGTAATAGTCGTTTGTTTTTAGTTGATTGTATTTTGATTGGTGAGGTATGTTTGCATAGTTAAATTAAAATTATTTATGGTTGATTCTTGATTTAGAAAATAATGAATATTTGGGTAAGTACAACATTGGGGTGTTAAGCTTGTGATATCCTTGAGTCTTTCTTTGTATTGCATTAAATTAACACCCATGTCATAAGTTGACGTTGATTGGAATTCCTAAGTGTTAAGACTTTAATACAAGTATTAACTTAACTTTGGGTTCTAATATCAATCAAAACTTATTTATGGTAGTGTATTTATGGTTCTAATAATCCATGGAAACCACTTGTTAAACAAAATATATCATTAATCCATGACATATTAAGTTTAACATACAAAATATTAATTTAAAGAATACTCATCAAGCAAAAACTCTCAATCACTTAACATCCCTGAATTATAACTCACCCCAATGGTAGATTCACTCGTCCATTAGGATTTTTGATAACCTGGGTCTAATGTTTATGGTGACTATTTAAAAATATTAGAAAGATAAAGGGACAAGAAAAGAGTAGTGTGCCGAACACACACACGAAAGATTTTGAGAATCAAAAATGGAATTTCGATTGAATGAGGAAGAAACATAAGGGACTGTAATTTAAAATGATAAAAACTATTTTAATAACATTAATATTATACTACATAAGGTGGAGAAGAATAAGAGGTATTTAAGAAGAAACAAGCACTAAAATTTGATTGAAATGAAAAGAAAGTTACACAATTACAATTGATTGTAAACATAAACAAACATGAATGAGAAGTGGAGGAGTGGTCTCTCTTGTTGAAACAAGATCAAAGAATATCCTCCCAGAACCTTTTCAAGTCCCCAGTAATGCCAAACCGCCTCCAGTGTTGAAGTTCCAACCTCTTGGAATGAGAGGAAGGGGTGTATTTATAGCCCAAGGTTGTGGTCTGCTTGCATTCCAAAACTGTTCCTCCATTTGAACCGCATATTTACCAATATAGACAGATGAATCATGAGCTAGTGTCTTCTTAAAATATGTATATATGGATGTCTTCTGTCTACCCTCAAACTTTTGCCACCTATAGACTTTTTTTATCCAAATTTATGGCGGTTTTAATAAATAATGTCATTCTGTCCATTTCAATCCAGACTTTTCAATGTCCGAAATGTGGATGGGTTTTTTCATAGTAAGATGCCCTAAAATAAAAATAATTTATTAAACAATGTTCTCCTCCTATATCGTGGATTTCGCACTGAAAAATCTCAGCTTTCATGGATGTGTAAAGCAGGAGAAAAGTCAACATTTGTTTGCTAATTTCAATTCCCGGCCAGAATGGTGGGATGAGTTTAAATGAATCATTTGGGACCATTTAACTTAGATTTGGGCCTTGAAATTTTTATCCAAAATTACATGTAGTTTCCCCCAACTTATAGTGGATAATTAATATTTTTGGACTTCTGGATTGGGCCCAATAAATCAGTCTTCAAGTATGGTCCAGTTTGTTCAAAGATTCATTGGGCCTTCTTGTGTGGTCCATATGACCCTTCCAATGGTAGAATTGTATCACGATACCTTCTAATGAAATATTTTATATTGAAATATTAATCCTAAAAAACAAGAACCAAACAATTTGGATCATTAGGGTGAGAGTTATAAATAAAATAGTAAACTGACTCAATTAGACTACTTCTAAAAATGCTCAAAAATTATACTTAGTATTAAAACATTAATATTTCACACAAATTATGCACATTTCATATAAAATAATTAAAGGGAGTATATAATAAGTCATGAAAATATTTATAACATCAGTGTGTGGTAAAATATTTTTAATATTTTTAATATCGTCGTACTGAGGATACCCATGCCCCGACTTCCCCTAACGACTTAGTGCCTAGCTCTAGGAATATTCTCCGCAATATTCTGAAGTATTTTGGATTAAAAATTGAGTCATTAATTTTTCCCCAAATTAGGTATTTTCATCGCTAAAAATAGAAATCCTAAGCATAAGTGAATAAACTGAGCTCCCAACCAGGCACCCACACCCGCGATCTCACCAAGGGTTCCCGTGATTCTTACAATCATGCACATAGAGGAACCAAACATATCAAATCACTCTTTTATCCAGATTATACCCTGCCAACATTGTGCAATAATATAACATGTTTCCTTATCTATTACAATTGGGAAAGTACCAAGAATTGTGGTCCATCTGCAGCCATGGGTTCTAGCGGTACACTACCTCACTATCCTGAAGAAGATGATAACGGAACCCCAAAGTTGTCATCCATGACTATATGGACTCTAAAACATCCTCCTCAAGTGTTTTTCATTCAAGGAGGATTTTGAACACATTATAGTATTCTTGAATGAAACAGGGTTTCCCAATAGTAAACAATGTGTCTTATTAGAACCTTAGTCTACAAACCTCCAGTTGTAACACATCTCACCCAAAAAAACACTAGAACACCCACTAGTGGAATACCAGTGAGTGTGGATGGTAGGAAACCAATCTACACTATGGAAACATCACAGGGTCTAACTCTTCTGCTAAAAAACGATTAAGAGCAAGGTTCTCCCTATCCTAGGGCTGCCAAGCTAAAGGGGTTGAGTAGGGAAACTCCACTAGAAAGGATAAGACTTTCTCCAACATGACACTGCATAACCTCTCCATGAACATAAAAGTCTGAGGAACTCATACACCATACCCTAATACTATCCTCTTTGGGTGGTACTGACTCACCCGCATGATTTTGATCGCATCACAAAAATGTGGCGCAGTGGGGAAAGAATCACCCTTCCTCATGAGTTCAAAGCTACGTCACACAGCACCACATCTTTCTCAATAATGTCATGTACAAAGATGACACCAAACACATGTGGGTACAAATGAAAATAAAAGGGAATCCCAGACACACACTTGGTCTTGCTGGGCCCTCTGTCTCAACTACCAACACGGGGATCTACCAACACCCCCTATCACCCTGGTTAAACCTCGAGTATAATCAGAAAGAAAGAGTACCCACAATAGTGTCTAGAAATTTCTTATTCATAAAGAAAAAAAGGACACAAGGAATTACTTTATTCATCCTCATATCTTTTAGGTCAAAGTCCTCTATAACCTGCAGTTGTCCTTGCCCACATCCTCCAGCTCTCTGAACCTGGTGTGGGCCACCTTGTGGTGGTGGTGGAAACACCTCGAACTGCATGACACCTCCTTCTATTCTTCTAGATCCTCTGCCTCATCCACCACCTTACGTAAATACTTTATCCAAGAATTATCTCATCCATGGTGTCTCATCATCTATCTCCCTCTCAATAGTATGATGGATTGGAAAATCTCTAGTGAGATTCACCCTACCATCGAAAGCGTAGCATAATCTCTCATATGGTTGACCAAATCCTAGATGTTTATCCTATACTAAATACCCACACAATTGTATCTAGGAATGGGTATTCCTCCTATGATGCGATACTTTCACATATCGTCTACTAGATTCTACAGACAACTCAACTTCTTGACCAATATTGCAGGTCACATCCACCCATTCCTCACCCCAAAAACACTCCACCACTAGATCTTGCTCCAGCACTCTATCATAGGTGGGAATGCATAGCGGTATCATAGACTCCATTATATACTGATGAAATCCCTTATCTAAGGTCCATTTTAAAAATAATGGATCCCAATCCATGTCTAAGGAGCATTGCGACAAGTCTGTGAACCTCACCGAAAACTCTTCCACTTTCATGTTTCCCTATAGAAGCTAAAAATGCTTCTGGATATGAACTGATCTCAATGTGGGTGGGTAAAACTCTTCCCTAAAGAGTCACTAAAACTCCTACCAGGTGAGAATCACCTCTTCAAGAGTCTATATCACCAAACTCCACCATCGGTTGGCTGAATCCTATATAAGGATTGCCACTAAGACCACAATCTGATTGGTAGTTTTCCTCACTAAGAAGAAAACATGTGTGATTGCCTCGAGCTAATCATCTGCTACATGGGTGTCTGAATCACCCTAGTACCTAAGAGGTCACTACCTGTAGAAATCAAGTAGTGCACTTAGCTTGTGTACATCCTCAGCATGAACTTCTGGTAAAACCTATTTATCTATGGGTAGGTGCACCCATAGAAAACCACCCTAAGCTAACGCCATGGAATCAGTAACCTGCATAGAAGCCTCATCACAGGGTGGATCGTCATCATAGTAATGACATAGAATACATTATATCTATCATCATGGAGGCATCCTAAAATAGAATCAAGATGTACCATGGTCAATGAGTAAATCTTTGGAGCTAACTTAAGAAGGAGAAGAAAAACCAAAACTCAGTCTTATATGATGCATGTGCCATTTATATCCAAGCAACCATTTTCCTAATGTATTGAGTCAAAAATCAGGTTATTAGAGTCTTGGTGAATGGATATGTAAGCCTCCACACCAACACTAGAACCTATAGCCTGAGAGATGAACTCAAATCATCCTAACATTATCGCTATGCAACCCAAAAAAAGCTCACGACACTGTAGTCCCAAAGTGGAACCATGCTCTGATACCACTCAGTCATGACCCGAACCAATAGGGATTAGGATGAAACTCCCCAAAATTGCCTCCAATAGGCTAGGGGCTAGGTACTAGCACCAAGAAGGCATATCACTAACATGGGAGGAATTGCCTATGTAGCTGTACTCACGCACAAATCTCCAATATCACAGAATGTTGAAATGTAAAAAACCAAAGGCAAACAATGCATGCATACATATATATCACATAATCAGAGTACAACATAAGTACAGAAAGTGAAATAAGGGGGAAACTCCCATCAAAGAAAGCTAAAAAAGTATCCAACCTACTCAGAAGGAGGGGATAGCTGTCAACTGCAACTGCCAGAAAACTCATCGACCAAGATATGGTAAAAACCTTGGTCTGTATAGTTCACTAAGATCTGCATACCTATGGTCCTATGTGGACTCTTTCAAAAGGATTTTTCTCTTCATAAGAAAAAAATAATTGAGGGCAATGCTCGTGAAGGGGTGAGTATAACAATACCTAGTAGGCACCCCAGAAATCCCAAAATAAAAAGGGAGAAACTGAAAGGCAACAGTCTGCTTGACCTAACTAGAGGGAAAACCAATCGAGAGAGAAACTCCATATTGTACCATCCTTGGATCTACATGAAAAGTCATCTTGGTATAGAATGGGTGTCATCCCCAATATAGGACAACAACACAGGGACTTCGGGAAATCACCTTGATATACTCGTCTCATACACTAATTCTCATGAGGTTCCAACCTCATAGCCAGCAACAAGATTCTCTTCATAGGATCTAATCGTAACATGAAACTAGGAGAACACACTCCATGATCCCAACCATCCTAGATGACATATTTCCAAGAGATTAAAACCATCAGGAACAACTCTTCCATTCTTAATGGTACATTTGAGAGAACTTGCTCAATCGGGAACATCTTACTAGGTCCCACTCTAGTATGTTAGCACCAGAGGCCCTGTCATCACTACCTTGTGCCCAGTGCAAGCTTAAGAAACCAAAGTGAGAAGTCTCACCCCTCACCACTAAACACATTTTAGGGAGAACTAATACAGACTTTGCACCATTTTCATCCTCTCAATAAGAGAGAATGGAGGGACCCATGCCTCTCCACTTCCCCGCAGTCTAGGGAGTACTAATCGTAACTAACTCATGAAACATTTATCTCTCCTATAAAGAGTTTTCTGAATGTCATTCCATAAATGGAGAACTAACTCCTATCTAGTTATAGTTCACATCAAGTGGAGGGGCCTACTCTATGAAACTATATTCCACAGCCAAGGGAGCTCCAACTCTAATAAAGGACTCTCTCCCCGCTACTACATAGAGACGGGGGAGTAATACATTGTAAGTGAGGACCTACACCATGATCAAATAAGAGAGTACAACTCATGAAGAAACCACACCCTAATATGATAGTGGAGTACCAATTTATAAATAGAAGACCCACACCCTAACCAGGTATGGAAGTAACACTAAGTGGATTGAGGACCTACACCCTAGTAGGACAGGGGAGTACCAACTCGGCCAACTCATTTAATACGGGGGACCCACACCCTAACATGATATGGGGATACTGACCCCTCATTAGAGGAACCGCTACTTGGCATAGTATAGGAGTACCAACTCTGCCAGAACAACTTGTATGGAGGACCTGCACCCTGGAATGATAGAAAAGTATCGACTTCTAGAATAGAGGACCCAGAACCTAACACAGTAAGGGAGTACCAACTCCATCTATATGTCATCTATGGAGGACCCACGCCCTAATATAAAAGGGGAATATTAACTCCATGTATAGAGGACCTTCTCCCTGGTCCAACATGGGAGTGCCAATTCTACCTTCATGAACATCCTGGAGGAACCCACACCCTAGTCCATTAGGGGGGTAACACCCCCAGAGGAAACTACACAAAGGTAACGAACCGACATCCATGAAGTGGGGAGTCTTGTATCTACCTAAGTAGATAGGTAAAGAAAATATATTCCCTAGTACATAAAGGGAGTAATAGTCATATCATCTCTCTACACAAACCACACTGATCTCCAACATCGGCTCAATAAAGCTTCACAAGTATCATGATCGATTCATGCAACCTCGTATCTCATAAGCCATAAAAGATTACACTATAATGTTCTATGCTGAAAACCTCTTTGGATAGACTACTCACAAGACTGAATCTAAGTCCCAGATAAGAACATACAGAAGGAGGAAGATCCTTGGAGGATCTCATAGTAGTACGTGGCGTGAACTGGGGAACACACGGCATATGAGCCTGACTGAGAATCTACCTATGTATCCGATCCACACGGGTTCCAACCCATGTATGGTTACATGGCCTATAATGGTGGTATGCTCCATGTCCCTCATCACTCGACCCCTTGTCGTGTTACCCTTCTACATGAACCAGCCGACGGTGTCCCTCACAGTTTTTGTATCCCATAATACACAGCATTTTTAGAATAAATAGCCACCATCCCATGTAGGTTGCCCTTTTCTATGTATCAGTCCCTATTCTTATGTACCTTGGTCATCTGTTTTTACACAACCATGTTGTTTTACACAGATAACCAAAGTCATGTCCACAGATCACATGGTTTAGGTCACTACATGGTGTGTAGCCATGGTACACGGTGTGTGCTCCCAAAATTTTGTCTTCCCCAAATAGGAAGAGATACACGGTGTGTATCACATAACTACAAGTCATGTAAATGGTGATCCACATCGGGAATATCCCCTAAAACCCATGATTTTCCCCATTTTACCCTAAAACCTAGAGATCTACCTAGAGGGGATCTATAGCAATTGTATTTGGGATCTAGAACCATAAAAAAATGCATAAACAAGGGTATCAGGACCAAAACTCAAATCGGCCTACCTCATTGGACAAACTCCAAAGCATTAGGTGAAGAAAAATGCTCAGATCCTGTTTCTCCCCGATATGTTGATGATCTACATCAAAAACAGGGATCAACGGAACTTCGTTGCTTTAAATCATCATTGGTTTCTTTCATTACTAAAGGGGAAAATAGGAGAGGAGGAGGAGCCTCCCCTTCGGGTTTTTCACACCAAAATTTAGGGGTAGGGTTATTAGGTTTATAAAATTAATTATATTTTATTTAATTAATTAATTCCACCTCATAACACCCCATCAACATTCCTCTAACAAAAAATCTCGGCACATACAAATTTAGGTCATGCCTGGGGTAAACACGACGTTCCAGACTCAACTGTGGTCTCATAAATCTGATTTGAGACTCTGAAAGGGAGTTATTTACATTTCGTGTTAAACTAATCATGAATGATAAAATATTTTTAATATCTCCACATACAGGCTCCCCGAGCCCCGAATTCCCACACCGACTCAGCACGCAACTCCCAAAATGTTCTCTGGAATATTCTGAAGTCTTTTGGCTCAAAACTTGAGTCATTACAAAGAAAAAAAAGACATAATAGTAATAGAAAACTCAACCCAAATCAAGAGAGTAAAAAAATCCAACAACATGGATATATGTGTGTGTGTGTGTGTGTGCTCGACAAAATAATATCAAACAATAGAGGAAGGTGATCTTCATCTCATATCCCAGCCTAGAAAAGAGTTTCATCACCTCCAAAGGTCCAACAACGTTGCCCAGCATCTTACGTGTCTATCCAGTAGAAATATCCAAGTCAATCCACATCACACCATTGTGACGCATAGATGAGGGAAACAAACTCTAGGTAGAGGAACCATTCCCTTGTTCAATATGAGGGTTCCACTTAAGTAGTCGATAGAGGACACATGCCATTATTAGTATGAGTGTGCCACTCTGATGGTCAAGGACCCATGCTATGGCTTCGTATTAGGGTTTCACTCATTAGTCGATAGAGGAACCATGTATTACCCCAGCAGGAAGTTGCCACTCTAGTAATTAGTAGAGGACCCATGCCCTACCCAGTAGGAGGGTTCCACTCTAGTGTTTGAAAAACCATGGCCCGATACCATAGGATGGTTCCACTCTGATAGTAGATAGAGAACTCAGGCCCTACCCAAAAGGAGGGTGTCACTCTAATAATCTAGGACCCATGCCTTGGATCCATAGTAAGGTTCCCCTTTGTAGATAGGTAGAGGACCCATGCTTATCCTAGTAGTAGGGTTCCACTCCCACGGTCTATTGAGGACCCATTCCCTATCCAGTAGGAGGGTTTCACTCTAATCTCTCTATTGTTCTTGCCTGGTCAATGTCATCATTGAGTATTGACTAAATAATAATCACACCTAAAACATCTCAAAAAATATCTCAAAACCCACTATGGAGTATAATGTAATGTTTTATTTGAAAAAACACACATGATAGGCTACTCATGTGATAAAATACGAGTCCAAACAAAAGAGATATGAGAGGTAAAAGTTTCCTCAAAAAGAAAGTACGTGTACATGGCATGTAAGGGGACCCACAAGATGTGTTTTCCTATTATTATGCTTAGTCATGTCCCTATTTGTACCCAGATCACTACCCATATATCCCTACATGACATGTAGATGGACTACATGACATGCCTCAACCCCCCGGGGTCCTGCCCGTGCTCCTAGATGTATTTGTGTAATAGTTCTTGTGTTCATGTACTTCAGTACACTATGTGTGCCTGACCCTACCCATGTCCATATACTCTTGGAGTACACGCTGGGTCACCACCACCAGATCACATGGCGTGTTGGGGACGCACATGGTGTGTGATACTTTTAAATAACCCAAATCCCTAGTTGTTGTGGTCGGGGCCCAACACACTGTGTTTTCTTCCAAACTACATGGTGTGTAGTCTGTATTTTTAAAGAAATCAAAATATATTTTCTATAATTCCATATTTGGATCAATTTTCATGGATCTCACCTTTAGGACTCCCAAAACTAGATTAAAGGTCCTCCATTCATCATTTTTAGCAATTTGATGGCCTGAAATTCGATTCTAATTCAACCACTCAATGTCGTACGCACCTCATTCACCACTCGTGCTTCACCAAATCCTGCTTCATATCCCAAATCCATGAAGAAATAATCTAAAACTGAAAAATCATCTGAATCCATCCCTTATTATCCAAACTGTTCATCACATATGAATCATCCATGAATCTTGGGGGCCAATCAGTCTCGGTTCTTCAAAACAATGTTGAACCAAGACCCCATTGGCCAATCGATGAAGAAAGTGAAGAATGCTTGGGATAAATGCACAAGAAAAAAGGTGATACAGTCTTTTTTCAATAAATCTTGTCCAATGAATACAAATTGGGATGCCCAGGGGTGAAAAAACTGAATAATCAATTTAAAATTAGTACATGGGCACATAAAAAGGCTTTCAATTGACACAGATCATAGAAAAAGAATGACCAAACTTGATCTATTTAACCAAATGGGAAATAATCCAAAATATTATAATTCCTAAATCTATTTGGATCATTCTTCAATAAATAATTCACTCTCCAAATAATGAGTGAAGACTTTTCATTCATTTCACCTTGATTAACCTAGATCAAGAATTTCATCGTTGTCTAATCTATATCAGCTAATGAGAGGGTGTAAGAAACTCCTCTCAATGATTCCAAGGTTTTGAGACTAACCATAGAGATCCATCATAACAGTGTAATTATAGGGTATTTCATTTTAGGTCAATTAATAAATTAATTAAATCAATTATTTAATTAACTCACTGAATGTTCCGTCAACATCTATTTTATCCTAATGCCCTATGTTGACCAATTTTAGGTCATTCCAAGGGTAAACATCACATTACGGATTTAAATTTGGTTTCGTATTTTTTATCTAAGTATCTATTTACTAGTTTTCCCATTTTATATAAGAATCATGTGAATGTAATATGATATATAATTAATATTTTTATAAAATTAATTATGGGCACATCGGGCCTCTAAATCGCACACCATCTCAGTACCTGGGTCTATAAATATTTCTATATATATTTCAAAGTACTAAATGGAAAAAACAAGATCACTATATTATTCCATCCTTAACTCATTTTTTCATTGTAAATAAAAACTGGATAAAAATATCAGGATACTGAGCCAACATCTGTATCTCTCTCTCCCAGGAGTTCTCCTACATGCTCATGTGCTGCCACAACACACTAAAAAGGGGGATAGAATATCCACACAAGTTCATCTCATGTTTATTCTTTATCACCACTAGATTCTATAAAAAATTGGCTCAATACTCAATGTCTAGATCACCCTAGTCGATAATGTGCATGGGGTCATGACTATATCTCTTAAGTTGTGTCACATGGAAGATGTTGTACCCCCTCTATAACTGTGGGGATAGGGTGAAGTAGTAAGAAACCTATCTGACCCTCTGAAATATCTCTAATATCCAGCTAACTCTTGGGGATATCCTTCCATCCCATCTAACTCTCCACAATCCTCATCATGGGGAGACTCTTAAGAAATTGTGGTATCCCTACTCAAACTCCAAGGGCCTATGATATTGATTTGTGTAAGATTTATATTGGATCTGAGCTGTCCTCATCTGCTCACAGATGACCTAGACCTTGTCTGTCATCACATACACCATATCTAACCCAATAAGAGATTCCATTCCGATCTTAGTCCAGCATATTGGAGACCTAAAGGTTCTCCTATACAAGTCCTAAAAATGCATCATTCCAATAGTATAGTGGTAGATATTATTGTACCCAAACTCTACCAATGTTAAGTGATCCTCCCAAGTTTGAAACAATCCTTACACACAATCCCTAAGAATATCCTCCAGCACATATATAGTGTGCTATATCTTCCCATCTATCTAGGGGTGAAAGGTTAAATTCATCATCATATGGGTACTGAATGCCTCATGGAGGCCTCTCCAAAATCGTGATGTGAACTATGCATCACAATTAGTGACAATATTCAAGGGAATCCCATGAAGGTGAATGATCTTTTGTACATACAACTGCCCCAAACTCTCCACCGAACTCTTCTTCCTGATAGTAATGATGTATAACAACTTCATGATTTGATCAACTATCACCCGTATGATGTCATGAACTTTCGCTTTTGGTGGAAGCCCTATTAAAAATTACATGGATATTCCATCCCATTTTTACTCTGGGATCCCACGGGGTTACAAAAAACCTACCATAACCTAGTACGTATCCTTCACCAGTTTATAGGTAAGGCATCGTGAGGTAAACTCATCCACAATCTATCTCATACCATCCCACCAAAACTATTAATAAATGTCATTGTACATCTTCCCCACACTGAGATATGCAACCAAAGGAGAAGTGTGAAAATATCTCATCACCACCTCCTACATCATGATTGGGACCATTGACCATTCATAGAAAAGGGTGGCATGATTCCCTCTTTCATAAAATCCATCTGGTGAATCTCTTGAGGGTATCTTATCATGAAATACCTCATAGTCGTCGCATCCAGACTAGGAATATCTCACATGATAGAGAAGCGGATAAGTAGAAACTATCAATAAAAAAAAGTTGCACCCTCCTTATCAACCAGATTCAGCTACAAGGAAGCTAACAGCTCTGACGCCACCTGCACCAAATGATCATGTGTCCTACTGTTAAGGGAATCTACTACCATATTTCCCTTCCCCAAAGTATAGACTATCTCAAATTACTAGTCCTACAGTAACTCCGACCAGTTCCTCTATCTCAAGTTCAAGTTTCTCTTTGTAAATACATACCGAAGACTTTGATGGTCAGAGTAAAAAAGAAAAGCACTCTCCTAAAAGATAGTGCCTCAACATCCTCAGTGAGAAGAATACTGATTCTAGATATAGGTCATGAGTCATGTAGTTATACTCATGGGTTATCAACTAACTTGACCTATATATGATAACTACTAATCTCTACATCAACATTTAGTCGATACCAACTCCTATGGAATCACAATATACTATGTACTCCATGTCCTCTTCTGGTAGTCTCAAAAAAGTAGTACTCATCATCCTCAACCTCAACTCCTTGATATACCTTTTTCATTGCTCATTCTAGGTAAATAGATTCCTTTTCCTTGTCAAGGGACTCAAATGGGATGAAATCCCAATGAATTCTTCCAAAGAACTCATGTAGTACCCCGTCAAGACATGAAAACACAGTACCTCTAACATGCTCTTGGGTGGATCCCAAGTGAGCACTACATCTTAAGTTCCTAGTCAAGATCCAAGTATATCTGAGAGGGGGAGGGTTGAATCAGTGACATCTTTTTATTTTTATGTTTCATTCTTTTTGAAAAAAAATCACCTTCTGTTAAAGATTTTCTTCCCTACTGAACACACACAACCACAGGAACATAATATTTACAAGGTTCACTACTCAAAAAAAGTATCTAAATCCGTGTTATGGTCTGGAAACAATCAAGTACCACACAATCCACTAGAAAAAAAATCCTTTTATGTGGAATAAAATGAGTAGGATATTCCCTTACACTTGTGTATCTCTATGAAAACAATCCAATAGTGCGTGTGCTCCCTCTTAGTAAAAATAGGCTAATGTAATGTTTCTGTTCTTCTTAAAGAATTTTAACAAATCAAATCATTCAAAACAATTCTTCACTTTCCAACCTAGAAGCTGGTAAGAACCTCTTGGTGAAAACAGCTTGCACTCCACACCCTACTTGTGCACCTCCCTATTTGTGCGCCACCTGTTTGTGTGCCACCTGCTTGTGCACCACCTACTTGTGAGCCTTCCTTCTTGCGCGCCACTAACTACATGAACCCCACTATTGTGAATAGCTCACAACTTGTGGACCACCTTTGGCTTATACACAACACAGTTATTGAACACAACTCCCTGCTTGAGCGCCTCTTATAACATGCACGCCACTTCTGCTTGTGCGCCACTCTACTTGCGCGCCACACTGCTAGTGTGCCTCGCTACATGCACACCTTATAAATAACTCATAAATTGAACGACACTACAATTTACATTCCACTTTCTACTACTTTCATGCTCAGAGCTCAAATTTTCTCTTAAGTGTTGAGAATTACAAAATGAGGAGGTTAGCCGTATATTTATAGGAATTTTGGTGACTTGTGCTCCCCATACACTTCTGTGCCATTCCTACTTGTGCGCAGCTCCATAAATTGTCCACCTCACCATCACTGGCATGCTGGTCCATCACTAGCGCGTCAATTTCTTTCCTTTTTCATATTTTGATATGCTGATGTTGAAATATGACTTGTGCGCAACATTCACTTGTGTTCCATTTATACTTGAGTTCCACACTTACACGTCACTTATACTTACGGGCCACTTTTTGACTTGCGCTCCAATATTTAACTTGTGCGCCACTTTATTTCCTTTTCCATATTTTGATGTGATTATCTTGAAATATGACTTGTGAGCAACATACACTTTCACGCCACATATACTTGTGTGCCACACTTGCGTGCCACTTTTGACTTATGCGCCTCTTTCTTTCCTTTGTCATAAACACTTCTTTACTCCCCATATCCTTCATAAGGCTTGCATCAAAAGTTTTCCAAACTTATGATATTTGTGAAATACAAATCATCAAAGAATCGTCATAGTTTTCAAGTCTTTTACAAAGTGATTTATTTATAATCTTTTGATAATAAAAGACAAAACTCTGCAAAAAATCATACTCTTCAAACTTCCTTCTCCATCCAACTTGTTCCCAACAATATCCCCCTTTTGAATTTTTTGTCAACCAAGATTCATAAATCACTGAACTTTGTAACCTCAAGTAATGGATTACTTATCAACAATTATAAGCCTACGTGAGCTAACTCATTGTAGGAAACAATAATTATTGACAGCCAAAACCATGTTGTCTAAAAACAGTGACTATGAAATTTCATGATCATATCTCCTCTGCCTTCTTCAAAACATATTCCAAGCTTCTAACTCAGAATTTTTCACTTATGAAATTTTCCTGGAAAAAAAACATTGTTTCCTACAACCACTCCAACAAACAGTTAGAATAGTTCACACACATACATGTTGGACTCACAGATTACACACAACTCTCCATTTATACATACTTCCATAAGGATAGATTTATGAAACAATTCACCCCATTTAAAATACTATCCAAAGGTATGATAAGAGAGGGTATAGACACACGTACCACAACCTTGATGTGAATGAAGTTGGACACCCATTGTCAACCTCAATTTAGAAAATAGTTCCTTAGGTAATGGTTTTGTAAATATGTCAGCAACTTGTTCTGATGTAGGAACGTACTCCAGCTTCAATTCATTCTTCTCCACCTATACATTGATGAAGTTGTACTTTATGTAAATGTGTTTTGAACGAGAATGTTGTACCGGGTTTCTTGTAATATTTATTGTACTCTGATTATCACATCACAAGATTAAGGGTAGCTTCACTTCAACAAGTAGATCTCCCAACTTAGTCTTCATCCACATAAGTTGGGTAGCATCTTGAGTGGAAAAAACATACTCAGCTTCATCCATTCAAAGAGTTGCTTAATTATTTTTCTTTATATTCCAACCAACATAACTTTTCCTCAGAAAGAAAACTATGTCAGATGTGGATCTTCTATCATCAACATTTCCTACCCAATCAGCATCTGAATACCTGAACAAATCAATATTTTTTGCACCATAATACACAATTCCAAAAAAAATTGTGCCTTTGATATATCTAAGAATCCTCTTTCCCACAATTAGATTTGATTCTTTAGGAGCACTCTGAAACCTTACACATAATATAACATCATAAACAATTTCAGGTCTTGAGGTAGTAAAATATAATAAACTTCCAATCAGCTTTCAAAACTCATTCTGATAAACTTCCTTGTCTTCACCATCTTTAGAAAACCTGGTTCTCACTGAAATTGGTGTGGAAACTGGTTTTGAATTTTTCATTCCAAAATTCTTCATAAGTTCCTTAGCATACTTATCTTGAGAATGAAAAATGTGGTTCCTCTTCTGTAAGATTTGTAACCCAAGAAAATATTTCATTTCTCCCAGCATGGACATCTCAAACAACTTATTCATCTTTTCAGAAAATATTTCACAATATCTTTCATCATTTACAGCAAATATAATGTCATCAACATAAACAATTACAATGTGAGAATACTCCTGACATTTCTTGATGTAAAGATTGCTATCAACTCTACCTTTCTTGAAACTCATCTTCCTTAAGCAGGTATCCAGTTTGGAATACCATGCCCTTAGAGCTTGTTTTATCCCATACAAGGATTTCTTCAGCTTACACACATAACTTTCATCTTTCCCAACAACAAAGCCACAAGGTTGTTCAATATAAACTTCTTCATCAAGATTTCCATTAAGAAATGCGGACTTAACATCCATTTGAAAAAATTTGTAACCTCATTGTGAAGCAATAGAAAGAAATATTATGATTGTTTCCAATCTAGCTACTGGGGAAAAAGTCACATCAAAATCATCACCTTAAATTTGTGAGTAACCTTTTCACACTAATATTTCTTCGTTTCTTATCACCTCACCTTCTTCATTCATCTTGTTCTAAAAACCCATGTTGTGCCAATAATAGTTTTTTCATCCAGTTTAGGTACGAGTTCCCAAGTATCATTATTTTCTATCTGATCAAGCTCTTCATTCATAGCCTAAATCCATTATGGATGATCAAAAGATTCATTTACATCATTTGAATCCACTTTTGAATAAAAAGAATTATGCGTAATAGAATTTGTTGTTCTTCTTGTTTGAACCCTCTAATGATGATCACTAATAATGTTCTGAGCCTCCACTTGCTTCCTTAACCAAGGATGAGATATTCAAATTTCATCCTTGTCAATTGAAATTGCTGAGTCTGATTCTTCTTCATGAGAAGGATTATCACTGTTGGTAGCATTATTAGAATAATTAACAAGACTTTACTTATCCTGGTCAAATTCTATATCAGTGAAAGTCTGCATTTCTTTCTCAACATTTTCAACAAATTTCACATCAGCAAAATCGACAATTCTTCTTGTTTCTTTGTTAAAAAATTTTTATCCTCTTTCTTCTAAATCATAGCCAAGAAAAATTACATCATCTCCTCTTTGTTCAAACGTTCCAAGGTTTACACCCTTTTTATTTATGATTCATGGACTCCCAAAAACTCTTAAGTGTTTCAAACTTGGAGTTTTTTCATAAAACATTTAATATGGAGTCATATCTGAATGTGTCGTATAAAAACATTGGTTCTGAATATACACGGCATTACTCATGGCTTTCCTCCAATAATAATGAGAGAGACCATGTTCAAGTAACATAGTTCTCCCCATTTCAAATAAACTTATATTATTCCTTTCAGCAACCCCATTTTGTTGAGGTTTGTATGGTGAACTGAATTCATACCGAATTCCATGCTTCTCAAGGTAACTTTCAAATTCTTCATTCTTATACTCTCCACCATTATCAGTTCTCAACTTCTTTACTAAATACTCACATTAATTCTACGGTTTCCTCCTGAAAGTATTAAAAATTTTCAGAGCATCTTACTTATGTATCATGTACATAACACAAGTAATGTGAGTAAATTCATCAATGAAAGTAAAGAAGTACTTTTCACCATTTGTTGATTGCTTTATCATTGGTCCACAGATATCAGAATGTATAAGTTCCAAGGGTTTTTTTGAATTAATGTCAACTCTCTTATTCATAGAGTTTGTAATCTTCCCTTTCTCACAAATAGTACAACACCAATATCTTCTTCTTGATAAATCAGGCATATCTCGGACACTGTCTCTTGTTGATAACTTGCACATGTTTCATTGACACATATATCCTATAATTTTATGCCATAACTGATTTTCATCCACCATTACCATGTAACAAGAGTTTTTTACTTCACCAACTTGGAACAAGTTCCCATTAGTATGTTGGCCTCATGTGACTACCTTTCCATTATTTTCATTTTTCACAACAAAACCATCTTTTATAAAGATAAGTTCATTTCCCTCATCACAGTGTTGTGAAACACTCATCAGATTATGATTCATCCCATCAACATATAATGTTTTCCTAGAATTTGTTTTTTATTTCCCGATAACGGCAGATCCAACACCTTTGATCCTCAGAGACTCATCATTTCCAAATGTAAATGTTCCTTCTTTGAAGTCTTTCACATTCTTCAGAAATTTTAAGTCTCTTGTCATATGAGAAGAATACACACTATCAAGAATCCTAGTATGTTCACCTTTTGTATCATTCAAGGAAGTTTCAACAATAAGATATTTCTGTTCTTCCTTTTCAATCTTCACCTACAGCTTCTGAGATTTATTAAGAACCTTTTGTTGTGATGGAAACAAAACAAGACAAACCTTAGAAAGATGTACAGGCTGTTCACATATTTCAAAAATAGTTTCCAATGATTGAAACTGATTTTCAACTTTCACACCATCCTTCTCAGATTTCTTCTAAACTTCCTTATCATACATCCCTTTGTGAGAGGATTGATTCCCTCTCAAACCTTCTCTTCCATAACTTGTGGAATAATAGAAATGTTGTTGATTGAACCAACACATGTTTGTAGTGTGTCCGAATATACCACATACTAGCAGTAACCATAGAATGAATATTTCCCTCTAAAACTTCTATACTGACCGAAGTTGTGAACATGCTTCTCAACAACCTTCTTGTTTTAAATCGTAACTTTCTTCTTCAGCTCATATTTCTTTTCAAACTTATCGGTACTAAAAGTAGTAGAAATATTTCTAGACTCAGTATTTTTATGAACTTCTATTTTTTTGGAATTTATAACTTTTTCCACATACATATCCTTTCCATATTTTTTCTTATCAGAACTATTTATTTCTTTCCTCTCAACCTTTGAAGGTAACTTTTGTGGATCCTTCTTTGGTTCATTATTACTAGAACATTCACCAACTTTTGAGATATATTTATTGAAACTGATATTCATTTCTTTAGCTTTAGAAAGTTTTTGTTGGAAAAGTTCTAACTCTTCCTCTATTGACTTTAACTTCACTTCAAGATGATCATTACGATTATTTTCATTCTCAAGAGAATTCTTCATATCATCAATCTCCTTTTCCATCTTTATTTTTTCATCAGGAAAACCTTCTTGATTGTTTAATGTTGAATTTTCATTTATAAACTTCTTATCGTCCTTCTCAAGCCTTCTCATCTTCCTCAAACATTATTTAAAGTCTTCTTTTAGATGATATTCATGTTGAGTTTCTTCTTCTTTAGAACTGTTTCTCCTGTAATCTCCATTATTCACTACTACAATAAAGGTATTCTCTCTATCATTCTCAGGCAATTACTTCTCAGATTCACCGTCTCTATATTCTTCTTCTTCATCTTTATATAAAAACCTTCTTCCTTTTCATTTGAAGAACTGTTTAACCTTTATCTTTGAAAAAAAATTATCTTTGTCAGCATGTTTCTTCCACGATCTTCTTATCCTTCTTTCATCATCATCGTTGTGTTCTTATTTATTCTTTTGAGGACAGTTTTTCTCAAAGTGACGAATAGCTCCACACTCAAAACATTTCAAGGGAAGTTTCCCCTTGTATTTTCTTATACCTCTTTTCACATTATTAGAAAACAAGGATAAAATTTCATCAAAAATTTTACATACCTCATCTTCAGAATAAAATTAATTAGCATTATCTTCAATAAGAGTCTTCTTTGACTTCTCCCTCTTTGCATCCTTGAATGAAATTTATCAATCGTCTTTTTTTTATCTTCATAGTCTTCTCCCTTCTCATTTCATAAGTAATGATAGTTCTATGAAAATCATCTAGAGATAATGTTTCGGGGTCTCTATCTTCTAATGAAGTCACTTTAGCATCAAACATGTCAGGCAGAATTCTCAAGATCTTTTCAACAATTTTAGAATCCTCCAAATTTTCACCAAGACATCTGATTGTACTGACAATGTCATTTACCCTGGTAAAGATGTCCTCAATAGAGTTAGATTCTCCCATTTTCAAGTCTTCATACTTTAGCCTCCAGATTTGTAGTTTTTCCTTATTTACTTTTATATTTCCTTCATAGATGTTCTTGAACTTATCCCAGATGCCTTTAGCTATAGTGACACCTTTCACTCTTAAAAACTCACTCTCAGAAAGAGATGAGAGTAATTCATTTTTAGCTCTTCTATCATTCTCAATATTCTTCTTATCGGCAGGTGTAAGAGGAACCTTATCATCAATATGCGTACATCCATCAGTTGTAGTTTCAAGACCATCATACCCAAGAGACATAAGATAAGGCATCATTTTATCTTCCCAGATATGATAATTATTTCCATCAAATATCAGAACCCCCTTACTATTCACGCAATTCAGATTCTCCATCACAAATTCTCTTCAAAACATCAGCAAAGAACAAACGAAGGTAACCTCCCTATGATACCAATTGAAGTTCTCAGTCAGGATCCAAGTATCACTGAGAGGGGGAGGGGTGAATCAATGATATCTTTTTCTTTTTATGTTTCATTCTTTTTGAAACAAGCTTCACCTCCTGTTAAAGAGTTTCTTCCCTGATAAACACACACAACCACAGGAACACAATATTTACAAGGTTCACTACTCAACAAGAGTATCTACATACTTGGTATGTTCTGGAAACAATTTAGTACCACACAATCCACTAGAAAACAATCCTTTTATGTAGAATACAACGAGTATGATATTCCCTTACACTCGTGTAGAACTTTCAAAACAATACAATAGTGTGTGTGCTCCATCTTAGCACAAATAGGGTAATGTAATGTTTTTTTGCTTCTTAAAAAACTTTAACAAATCAAATCATTCAAAACAATTATTCACATTCCTACCCAGAAGCTGGTAAGAACCTAGTGGTGAAAACAGCTTGCGCGCCACACCCTACTTGCGCGCCTCCCTACTTGCGTGACACCTGCTTGCGCGCCACCTGCTTGCACGCCTTCCTGCCTGTGCACCACTAACTACTTGCGCTCTACTATTTTGCACAGCTCAAAACTTGTGTGCCACCTTTGGCATATACACAACACACTTCTTGAATGCAACTCCCTTCTTGCATGCCTCTTAGAACTTACGCGCCACTTCTTCTTGTTCTCTACTCTACTTGCGTGCCACACTGCTTGTGCGACACACTGCTTGAGCGCCTCACTACTTGCGCTCCTTATAAATAACTCTTAACTTGTGTGACACTACATCTTGTGCTCCACTTTCTACAACCTGTATGCTCAGAGATCAAATTTTCTTTTAAGTGTTGAGCATTAAAAAATGAGGAGGGTAGCCGTCTATTTATAGGTAATTGGGTGACTTGTGTTCCCAATACACTTGCGCGCCGCTCCATCAATTGTGTGCCGCTCCATCACATGCATTCTGCTCCATCACTAGCGTGTCACTTTCTTTCCTTTTTCATATTTTGATAAGCTGATGTTGAAATATGAATTGCGCACAACATACACCTGCGCGCCATTTATACTTGTGTGTCATACATGCACACCACTTATACTTGCATGCCAATTTTTGACTTGAGAGCCAACCTTTAACTTGAACTCCACTTTATTTTCTTTTCCATATTTTGATGTGATGATCTTGAAATATGACTTGCATGCAACATACACTTGTGGGCCACATATACTTTCATGCCAAAATTGCACGCCACTTTTGACTTGCGCTCCACTTTCTTTCCTTTCTCATAAACACTTCTTTACTCCCCATATCGTTCATAAGGCTTGCATCAAAAGTTTTCCAAACTTATGATATTTTTTAAATAAAAATCAGAAGATAATCTTCATAGTTTTCAAGGTTTTTACAAAGTGATTGATTTATACTCTTTTGACATCAAAAGACAATACTCTGAAAATAAACATACTCTTCAAAGTTCCCTCTCCATCCAACTTGGTCCCAATAACATCGATCTTCAATGGGTCCATAGCTAATATTTTATTAGAAATAAAATTCCCCAAGAAGTGAACCTTGGGAATATAAAACTATAACTTTGATATCTTACTATAAAGTTTGTGCTCCCAAAGAAAAACTAGGATCATCTTCAAGTTATGCATGCTCATTCTCTTTAATAGAGTATATTAGTATGTATTCAATAAAGACAACCAAAAATTGTTCCACATATGGCTAGAAGATCCGGTTAACCAAATTCATAGACATAATAGGTACATTTATCACACTGAAAGGAATCACCAGGAACTCATATTCTTCATAGTGACATTGGAATTCTAGCTTTATAATATCATCCTCACAAACTCTAAACTGATGGTAGTCGGACCTGAGATCAATCTTTGAGAACCATCTTTCACCTCAGAAAATATCAAATAGGTCTTAAATCCTCAAAAGGAGTCTTTTTTTATTATCATGGCCGGTTTTAGGTGGTGATAGTCCATATAAAGTCACAATATCCCTTCTGCCTTTTTCAAAAACTACACTAGCGCTACCCCGGGGGACGCATAGGTTCCAATAAAACAGTTATCTTGAAGTTTCTCCAACTGAATACACAACTCTAGGATCTTTTTAGGGGCCATATAATATGTTATAGAAGATATCAAAGTGGACTATGGATACAAGCTGGAAAAAAACTCCGTCTCCAACATCGGAGGTAATCTCAGAACATCCTCGAGGATGACATCCATAAAATCCTACATGACTAAAGGAATCCAGTTGCCCGAAGTTCCTATTGCACCAAGGGATACACTTTCCAAATGATGGGTAATGGGATTCAACCTTCTTCTCACAAAACCCACATTACCTTCCATGATATTTCTCTCACCCATGAAAGAGAATATCATCCCATCAGTGTGAAAGCATCTAACTCATCTGTGGTGATGGTCAATCTGGGTTCGGACACTGGACAACCAATCCAAATAAAGATGATGTCATATGTTTCCATCAAGACAACCAAAATTTTTCACAATAACCTCTCTTGAATAAGAGATATCTCACACTACCAGTTGATAAAATATAAAGAGGAAGTGTTCACTCTAGGAACCTCAAGACAAAGTTGTTGAGCTAAAGCCTCAATTTGGATATCCATCTCTTATACCAAGAGTAAATAGATAAAGTAATGACTCACACCTATGTCTACTAATAGTGAATAATGAGTAGAGTAAACACGGATTGTAAATATAATCATCTCTTGTGTCACTGGGTCATATGCCTCCATAGCCTATAGTTATCCACGACCTTGACCACTAGCTCCCTAAGCCTGACGTGGGCCACCTGTTGGTTGTGGTGGAAGGATATCATTGCATCTCTACCACCCAAAACTCCTTCCAATGGATATCCACCAACTCCTCTACCATCTCTTCCTCCCTGGGGGCTACCCTGACCTCACCTAGGTGATCCATGATCATGGAACTACCTCTACTGTGGAGGTCTATCTTCTATATTATTACCCTCCTCATCACATTTGGTCAGGATCTCAAGCACCGTGTGACCTCTCCTATCACATTCATAGCACCTCCCCTCTCTAGTATTCACAAGTCCTCTACTCTATCCTAGACCACATACTCGAGTCTGATCCTAGGAAGATATCATGCTCTGAGATCCTCCGAACGGGAACCTACTAGTTTCTGCAGATGACTCAGTCATATAACGCCCACTACTAGCTCCATCTTCATAGAATACCTACGATGAGAGGTTATCCATCACTAGTTTTTGCTTCAACACCCTGGAATAGGTGGTAATACACAAGGGTACTACACTGGAGTGGATATCTCAAAGGATACCCTGCTCAAACATTTATGATAAGAAGTTTCCATCCCATATCATGTTGAGGGAGTGTCATGTAAGGTCTATGAACTTCACGACATACTTATCCGCTATCATATCTCCCTAATGCATCTCTATAATCTCTTGAATCTGAACTGAGTGAAATCATGAGGGATAGAAATAATCATAGAACAACTACTGGAAGTTGTTCTATGAGAGTGTCGACTCATCATGCATATATGTAACTAGACTCCACCATCACCCAGCTACTCCATTGAAAAAAATTTCTTCCACCAAAACCACTTGATTAGTCAGTTTCTAGATAAGACTGAAAACATGGATCACTGACTCTATTTAATACTCTACTTCATAGGGATCTGGATCTCCACATAACCTCAACGACCTCTCGTGCTGGAACTCATAGAGTGTGCTAAGCCTGGGAACATCCTCAGTCAACTATTCTGGTATGATCTTATACTCAATAGGTGCGGGTGTTTCTGTTTATCCACCAGGAGGAATAATATTGTGTGATGGACCCTAAACTAAGGCCTCATCGCTCATCATATCATTGTCATGATCCGGAATTAGTAACATAGTTGGATATCATTTCAGCTGAATCTTGAGCATTAAATCAAGTCATACCATGGTCAAATTAGTATATATATATATATATATATAATGGGGATCTTACTCAAGAAGGAAAATAAAAATACTCAATCTTATATGCTGCATGTACCATTGATCCATGAAACCAATGTATAAGTATTCCAAGTTTACAAGAAGGTAGTCAAAGTCCTAGTGAATGGATACACTGGACATTGTACCCACACTGGGTTCCCTAGGCTGAATTTCAAAATCAACAAATTTTGAAACAGTTTCATTAAATCCAAACCAAATCCTCATAGGGGGACTACTCCAAAAACCATCCCAAGGAATGAATCACCTCTGACACCAATCTGTCATGACCCAACCCAATGGGGCTCGATCCATAACTTCCACAAGCCCACCTCCATAGGCCAGAGGACAAATACAAGAATTTAAAGGTATATCTAATATGGGATACCTTTTCCTAATGTAATTGTTCACACACACCAGGCCATCTCAATGCAGAAGTGTGGAGGAATAAATGAAAAATATGAATGATCTTGAATAATAATCATGCCTGAAAAACCACTATGGGATACAAAGAGTATAAAAGTGTAATCTAAAAAGTAAAAGTGAAAAAATACACATCCAACCAGAAATATGTCCCAACCTAAAAAAATAGAAGAGTGAATGTTGAGAGATCCAAAATCTGAATCTCCAAGATCTGACCACCGTATGTGGTCAAATGTACTAGGTATCCCTAAGTTCCACTATAATCATCGTTGACCTATCTGTCATCTACATTACACAAGACATCTATGGGAAAATCCCATGTAGGGGTGAGTATATACATACCTAGTAGGATTCCCCAAAAGATGAAGGGGGGAGTAAGAGACATAATAGGAATAGACGACTCAACCCAATGCAAGAGAGTAAAAAAATCTAATAACATGGAAACATATATATATATATATATATATATATATATTCTCAAAAAAAATGAATACCAAACGAGAGAAAAAGGGGATCTCCATATCACATCCTATCCTAGGAAATAGTTCCATCAGCTCCAAAGGTCCAAAAACAATGCCCAAATTCTCACGTGTTTGTCAAGTAGAAACATCCAATCCAAGCCAAACCTCACCACTATACCATGAAATATTGAGAATAAATCTCTAGGAATGGGACCCATGCTATGGTATAATATGAGGATTCTACTTGAGTAGTTTATAGAGGAACCATGCTTTTCCCAATAGTATGGTTCCAATCTCATGGTCGAGGGCCCATCACTTGGCTCCATGGGAGGGTTCCACTCATTAGTTTATAGAGGAAACATGCCCTACCCCAATAAGATGGTGCCACTCTAGTAATTGGTAGAGGGGACATGAACTTCCCATTAAGAGGGTGTCACTCTAGTAGTTGAAGACGCATGCCTTGATATCGCATGATGGTACCACTCTAGTAGTTGAGGGCCCATGTCTTGATGTCATAGGAGGATGCCACTTGGATAGTAGATAGAGGACTAATGCCTTGTCTAGAAGGTGGGTTCCACTCTAGTAACTGAGGATCCATGCCCTAACTCTATAGGATGGTGCCACATGGTGGATAGGTAGAGGATCTATGCCCTATCCCAACAGGACGGTTCCACTCTAGTGGTCTATTAAGGACCCATTCCCTACCCATTAGGAGAGTTCCCCTATGATATCTCTAAATATCCTGCCCGATCACTATTATTATTGAGCATTGTCTAAATAAGTTTCATGCATATAAAATCTTCCATCGTATCCCAAAATCCACTAAAATTTATACCATCACATTTTATGTGTAAAATCACTCTGTATAGGCTACATTTAGGCCAAAATCAGAGTCTAAATAAAGATGATATGAGAGGTAGAAGTTTCATAAAAAAGGAAGTAGGGTTACATGGAATATAAGGGGGGCCACAAAACATGTGGTCCCATTATGATACCTATCCATTTCCCTTCTGGTATATGGATCACTACCCATGTATCCCTACACGACATGTAGAGGGACTACACAGCGTGCCTCATCGACCCGGGGTCATGACCATCCTCCTTGACGTGTCTGTGTAACCTTTCTCGTGTCTTTGTACTTCGGAACATGATGTGTGCCTAACTGTTCTCATGTCTATATACTCTTATAGTACACATCAGTTCACTAGCACCATGTCACATAGCATGTTGGGGTCCCACATGATATGTGATACTGATAACTCTCTAGAAACCCTACTCACCATAGTCAGGGGCCTACACGTCATGTGTTATTTGGAACTATATGAACTATAGTTGGGATTTTTGTAGAACTCCGTATTTTATCTCCAGAATTCTAGATCTGGATCCTTAACAATCAATCATGCCTCTAGGACACCCAAAATCAAATAAAGGGGCCTATGTTCATCACTTCTAGCTATTCGATGGATGGAAATTGGATTCTGATTCTCCCACTCAACATTGTACATGCCTTGTTCATCATTTGTGTCATGCCAAATCCCACATCATATCCTAGATCCATGAACTAATCATCCTCAACCCATAAATCCTCCAAATCTAACCCTGATTCACCAAACTCTTCATCACATGTGAATCCACCACAAATCTCGGGGTCCAATCAGGCCCAGTCCTTCCCGACAATGTAAAACCAAGACTTCTCAGAATAATCATTAATGAACACGAAGAATGATTGGTATAAATGCACAATAACAAATTTACAACAATCATTGTCCATTTTTTATTGGCTAAAAAATAAAAATTGGGATGCCCGAGGAGAGAAAACTGAATAATCAATTAAAAATTCGTACAATGGTGCATTAAAAGGCTTACAATTTAAGAAGATCAAAGAAGAAGAATGATCATACTAAATAAATTTAATAAATTGGGGAAAAATACACGAATTTATTATTCCTACATCAATTATAATTTTTCATCGATGAATAATATGCTCTCCAATGAATGAGATAATTCATTGCATTTGCTGCGCCTTAATTCTCCTAGTTCCAGAGTTTCGTCATCTTCTGATTTCGATCCACCAATGAGATGGTGGAAGAAACTACTCTCAATGATTCCACGGTTATACAGTTATCCCTATAAATCTATCATAGTTGTGTACTTACAGGGGATTTTAGTTTAGTTCAATTAATAAATTAATTATTTAATTAACCCATTGAACATAATTCCAATGGTCGTTTTCTTTGAACGTCTCATGCCAACAAATTTTAAGATGTTCCTAGGGTAAACATTGGGTTCCATATTGAACCATGGTCTCAGATTTTAGATTTGAGACTCAATTTAAGTGTTCTCCTATTTTTCTTAAGAAATCATGCTCGTTTAATATAAAATATTTTTAATATTTTTACAAAATTAATTCTTGGAACATCAAGCCTCATAATCACACATCGTCTTAGTTCCAGGATCCAAAAATATTTCTATAAATATTTCAAACTCATAAAAATAAAAAAATAGGGTATCTACATCCAAATTATAGATAATTTATCATGATCCTTTTGACTTAGAGCATCTTCCTCCTTGTTTTCTTTCCTATTGTAGTAATGTATTGAGAAGTCATAATATTTAACCAGGTCCAACCATATTCATTGGAACATGTTCAGCTCTTTTTGAGTTAAAATATAATTCAAGTTTTTTATCAGTATATATTTAACACCTTTCTCCATAGAGATGATTCTCCACATATTGAATGAAAAAATTACCATATCTAACATCAAATCATGAGTTGGGTAATTTTTATCACGTAATTTTAATTTTCACGATACATAAGCAATAACAATATCATTCTACAAGAGGATGCATCACAGCCCCTTGTTTGATGCATCACTATATATTAAAAAACCTTCTCCACTACAGGGCATTATAAGCATCGGTTCAATGACTAGACTTATCTTAAGTTCCTTAAAACATTCCTCGCATTCATTTGTCCAAATTAACATGGATCTCTTCCAAGTTAAATTGGTGAGTCTATTTTATATCCTTGAAAAACTCTCTACAAAGAACCAATAATATCAAGACAAACCAAAAAAACTATATATCTCAATCATAGTGGTTGGTTTGGGACAATTTTCGGTAACTTATGTCTTTGAAGGGTCTATTGATATACCATCACATGAGATTATATGACCCAAGAATTAAACTTTCTGAATCCAAAATTCACACTTTAGTACATTTTTCATAGTTCTTATTCTCCCTCAAGGTATTCAAAAAAATCATTATGTGATATTAATTCCCTTAATTTCTCTTTGAATATATAATAATGTCATATATAAATACTACCACAAACTAATCAAGGTGTTATCTAAATACTTTATTCAGTAAATCCATGAATATAGTGGGTTCATTAGTAAGAACAAGTGTCATCACTATAAATTAATAGTTTCCATACCTTATATGGAATGTTGTATTGGATATATCCTCTTTCTTGACCCTCAAATGATGATATCTAGATTGAAGATCAATCATGGAAAATTATTGACCTCTACACAGATGATCAAACAAGTCATCAATATGGGGTAGATGATACTTGTTCTTGATAGTGATCTTGTAAATTTATCGATAATCAATGCAAAGTTTCATTGATAAATATTTCATTTTAAAAAAATATGATCACCCCAAGGTGAAACACTTGTACAAATTAATCCCTTATCAATATTCTCATTGATTTTCTTCCCCAATTATTGTAACTCAATCAAGGCCATTTTATATGGAGTCTTGGAAATAGCTGTAGAACTAGGTACGAGTTCTATTGAAAAATAAACATCGTGATTCAGTGGAAGACTAGAAAATTATTCCGAAAATGCATCAATAAACTCTCACATAGTATGAAAATCTCTGATGTTGATTTTCACCCCAACCATCTGAGATATATGTACTTTTGAAAAAAATACTGACCTATATGGTGGATGTAATTTCCATCAGAAGTTCATTATTTCATCACATTGATAGAATATCATTGGTTAGTTTGAAATATCAAATGTAACTTCCCTTCCTTGGAAATTGATGGGGGGGTTTATGTAAATAAATTCAATCCATGCACAAAATAACATCATATTCAACTAGATGAAGAATGAAAATAATTATAGGAAATACTTTCACACAAACTTCAACTGGAGAAGAATCATAGAATTGGGATGTGATAATCATACCATTATGGGTTTTTACTATTAAATAAACATCAAATTGTTAAGGTGGTGTTCTATGATACCCTTATAAATGTATTTATATATAAAAATTGTGTAGATCTAGAATCAAATAAGAAATTAGTAGTTCAATATTGGATGGTAAGTGTATATTTCACCACATTGTTATCATACTCATCATCATAAATAGTGATAGAATGAGATTTCCCTTTTTCTATATGAATAAGAGGAAGTTGATGTCGATCATCATCATTAACCTTTAGATTTGGTCACTAGTTAACATAATTCCCATAATTCATGCATTTAAAACACTGGAGTATTTCTGGTTCAATCTATGGTGCTTTCTCTCTATTTGAATCATTATCTAACTTATTCCCATCACTTTGATATTTTATTGCCTAATAATCATCCTTCCCACAATTTAAACATTTATAGGTTCCCTTAAGACAATTTACCTCATGTTTCCTTCCACATTTCCAACATAAAGTAAATATTATCTTCTTCACTCCATGGTTTTTAGAATTTCCTTTGAATTCCAATTTTCTTTTCTTATCAAAAAAATGATATTGATGTGTAACTACAATCCCTATCTCCACCATGATAGTACATCAAACAATTTCTTCAAATCTAATGAATTACTTTATGGATAAAACTCTACAGAGACTTGGTTTAAAACCACTAAAAAATTTATCAACCTCACTTTAAGAATGGATGATAATACGAAAATCATACCTCGCAAGTCTTGTGATGATTTCCTTATAAGTACTAATGTGTTCATTATCCTTCTATTTCAACTCAATGAATTACTTATTCATTTTCTTATGTTTAATATGAGTAAAATACTTATTAATAAATAAGCTCTTAAACTCATCCCACTCCATAGAGTCAATTTCATTCTATTTCTTCTTATTCTTGATAAGAGCCCACCATTGATCTACTTCACCTTCAAAATGATAAACAACCAGAATAACTTTATCATGTTCTAAACATTGGAGAATAGAAAATATATATTCAGTGTTATTGATCAATTTCTCATAAACTAGTGGATAAATGGACACACTAAAAGATGGTGAATGCTACCTCATGAAGGAATCAACATATCATTATTCCCTTATTTTCTCATTTGGATGATAGGCATGATTTATATCTTGAGAAAGTTATGTGAGAGTAGGAATAATATTTTTCATTCCATCTCCCATAACATTTGGTTGTTTAGGAAGAGAATCATTTCATTGTCTATCACATTTATCTTTAACATGATTCCTTCGGGTTCGAGTAATTGACTAAAACCAAAATCATATTTTTAGAAACAATAATCACAATTTAAAATGACATAATCATGAAAAAAATTATATGATTTCTAAATCATGAAACCATCTATGAAAACTTATATTTAACTTAGGTCATTCATGATCATTACCAAAACCTTAGGATTTTATCCTATACTTAGACATATCCCCTAGGTTCTCACTAGTGTTTTTTATCCTATTTTACAAAGGTTAAATAAAAATTTCTTTGATTCCAACAATAATGACTTTAAATTTTCATACAAATATATTACATCTATGTAGATGAATATTCTATACATAACATAATGATTCATGCCAGAATCTATAGGTATAGTATCTCTGGAATGTTGGAAACATAAAAAAAGGTTCATAATATTTCTAAATCGTATCCCACTTAGATATTCATAACTAGAACCCTTATTAGACATATCATGTATAAAACCTTCCTTAATACCCATGAAAAGGAAACATAATAAAGGGTTAGATTTTATTCTTAGTAAAGGTAAAAAAGGGAGATATCAATGATCATATAAATATAACATGATAAAAAAGGTATGAGAACATGATTTTATCATTTGATACCCATACCTTGTATATCATAGATAATAATATTGATTCATGGAATAAATATTTATAGTTTCTAAGACATGAATCATAAAGAAATAAAATAATATGATCCATGAGAGAATAATATATTCATAAGACATGGAACTTTTACATACACATAAGCATTGAAAATCATTTCATCAGTAATCAAGGATCATTTACAATACTATAATTATGGAATGAGTTAACTCTATAAACCATCATAGTATTCAACATTCACCCTCAATATTATCATAGTGGACAAAGTTCCTTACTAAACTCGGTTCACTCCCCATTATAGTCCTGTTTATATATTGAGAAATCAATTTTTACCCAATGTATTGGTGGGAGATATATGTACCACCTTTCAAATAATTAAAATCATATATATGTGTTCCATAAGATCATAAACCATTAATCATATTAAATCCCATGAAAAGAAATCAGTTTCATAAACATTTCATCATAACCGAACTCATGGAAAATAAATGGGTTTCATAAACATCATACCATTATAAACATAATAAAATTAGATAAATAATAAGGATGGTATTCTTGGATCATATTCTTGGTAAATAATAAACAAAATTGAAGGTTTTTTGTCATTGATGAATCAAAATATTAAAAAATTATTGAGGAAAATCACCTTTCCATTTTGAAATAAATTATTTAAAACATAAAAAATTTCAAAATATTATGGAGAAAATATATTTTAAAATAACCATGGTAACTTGATAATGATGCATAAAAACAATGATCATCCATTATGGTGGGAAATTCCATTCATTTCATATAAGATAAAAAAATATTCCTTACATACGTTTGTCGACAAAAGTCACAAATTACCTCATTTGGAAAAGGAAAAGAATATTCCTTTCAAATTATTTTTTAAAAATTAAAAAATGGATGAAAAATAATTTAAAATATCATATTATAATTTAAAAGTCTTCTTTAAAACATTTTTATCAAACATGGGTGTGGAATAAAAATGATTTTTGGACGAAGAGAGAACTGAAGTCAATTTTCCTTAAATATATATTTTTGGTATCTTAAATACAAAATGTGAGAAAAATATAAGGAAAACATGTATTTTCAATAAATAACCTGATAATAATAAAATTAATTAGTGTCTTTAGAGATTGATCAAAATATTTCATCATCATAACTTAATCATAAACAATCTCAATAAATAATGAGATTGAAACATAAAACCCCTTACCTTAGGTACAACATCTTTCATACTTTTTCAAACCTACATTATAATAAATATATGTTTATTATAAATATTATTAAATAAACATAATCATATATATCAAACAATTTACAATTTAATTTTAACATTTCATCACCCATTTATTAAATTTGTTTTATTAAAATCACTATTTTGGATGATAATTGCTTTGTTTTTCATGTATATTTTGATTTGGTAGTTTTGTTCCTTGTGATTTGATCATAGTTCAATAATATATTTAATTTTAATCATGGAATAAATATCATATATATTCATTATTTTTATATTTATAGTCATCCATAAAATTTAGGGATAGAAAAATGAATTACACTGTTTATGGAGATAGTAAGTCATATGTATGCATGAAATTTTTTTTCATTCTTCAAAAAATGGAATGTAAGAAAGGTAAATATTAATTAACCTATAAAATAACATTATTATATCATATATATTAATAATATTAATCCTCATTAAAATCCAATTAAAATATAAATGAAAAACGAATCACATCGCTTCGTAGAGGTGGTAGTCCACATATACACACGAGTGACACTATCTTTTCCCAAAGGATTTGATGGTAGGATGTTAGACATTATATTTTCATTTAATAAATTTAATTTAGTTATAAATATCATGTATAAATATTAAACACATCATTATACCCATCCATAAAATATGGTGATAAAATTTTGAATTGTATCGCTATGTAGATATGGTAGTCCATAAATACGCACAAGCGATACATTCACTTCCCATTTGATGGGGAAAATTTTGTATAATGGTGTTTTCATAATAATAATAACATTTAATTATATTTATGATTCTGAAGTTATTATTTTATGAATAATATAACAAATTTAGAGGAGGTAAAAGAAAAAATTAAAAGAAAGTGATCGATTAAGGTGATTACCTATCCTTTGGAACGAGTAATTTCAATCACCACTAAAGGGGTCTGGGTTGGTATTTTGGGAAGAAAAAAACTCTATGATGTGACTAGGTAATTAGATAATATAAATAGTTACATTTTGGTTGATCTAGAATTTTTATAGTGGTGTGAAGAAGGGAAAGAAAGGTTTCCTTTTAAAATTTAGGGGATGGTCACTGTTGGAGATTCATAAAATATTAAATTAATATAAGTTAATTTTTATATCAAAATGGATCATAATTGATAAAATTATAATATAATATTATTAAAAGTCAAAATACTCTTATACAATAAAATTTTAACAAGTTTGGATCATATTTTTTCCCTTATCTTTTTGTTTTATCCCAATGTTAACCCTTTTGAAAATTACCATAATATTAATGTTTTCTACACTTTAAGGGTTAATAATGTTACTATAAAATGAAAAAAAATCCATAAATTGACCATGTTTGATGTTTAAAACTATATCCCATTCATTCTATCAGATAAAATATTTTTATAAATTTTATATCTTTAATAAAAGCTTCTTTATTATAAAATGTCATTGATGTCATTTAGGGGTAATTAGAATATAATGATTTAAAAACTCCTTAATATGTCATATAGATATATTAAACTCATGGTACACATTATTTTACTAAAATTATGTTACTTTTAATATTTTTAAAAACATTTATTATATTTTTTATTAAATGGATAAATAATGCATCGGTGTTGCATAAGAAATTAAGGTCATTATATGATTAAAAAAATTAAAAAATATATATATATGGAAAATAATTTTATTGAGTTAAACATAGACACTTATATTCATTAATAACATTATTTTTTTCTTGTGTGGAAAAATAAGATATATTAAAAACAAAGAGTGTGATATTTTGTAACTTTCATTTATTTAATTATTTTATAGACCATTTTCATGGAAAATATCAATACAACTAAACAATTTTGTGACTAAGGTGATGAGGGTAGAATTAACTTCATACTATAAGAATTTTATTAAAACATTATGGTGTTACAACTTATTTTTAACCTAAATTAAACTGATTTACCCTTTACCGAGGTGATAAATTTTACCACGGTTACTATTCATACTATCCAAAAATTAAAGGGACCTTTTTACAAAATTTTAACCTCCTGGTTATAAATATGTAATTAATTTTACCAAATTCAATGTTTATAAATTCAATATATTAATTTAAATGAAATTTCATAAAATGAAATGGAAACCTCTTTTTAGAAACACATTTTTAAGCATAAAACTAGATTTGTTATTATCCTATGCATAATTAAAATATTAGATGAATGTTAAAATATTGGATTGAATATATAATATATACTTTTAATTAAAATAATTCCCCATTAGTGATTGATTTAATTTATTTGGATAAAAATACATTACGCCCATAAAAATAGTTTTTCTGAAAAAAATCTTCTTTATTTTCAAATGAATTTTATTCTCATTTATAATCAATTGATAACTAATTAATTCATCTTATACATTCATAAAAAATAATTTTTCATAATTTATTTATTCCTATTCATACCCACCAATATAAAGGCTATGTGATAATAATATTTTAATAGTATATCATTGTTCGTCTAAACTCGATGTTGTGTGTAATTAAAGCTATCAAAGAAATTAAATTCTTTTGAAAAAAAAACATTTCTTAAAATCAAAATGTGTTACATTGGTTTGTTAAGAATATTCAAATAAATTATTTTCAATTTTTCTCAAACATTTTAAGTAAACTCATACAAAATTCATACCAAAAATAAATAATAAAAATAAAAAATAAAATGAATAAAACATTGAAAAAATAATGAGAAGAACACTTCTTTATATCTCATTCTCCTTGTTTTTTATCTCACTATCACTATTTTACATCAATTATTTATTTAATTATCATATATTATTTAAAAAATCTATTAATGACCGCTTTCATTATTCAAAAATAGTTATGTCCACATTGATTTCTTTTCAATATTATCCCTATTTTTATCCACTTTATAGAAATCCAATAATGAAAATAAAAACACCTTTAAAAAATATCATTTAGCAATATTAACCTTGTTATGGGAATGAATCCTAAAATTCCTAACAACCTCCTTGATCATCACTCATGGATTGTGAATTTTTGAACATCATTTAATACATTACATAATGTTGAGATGAGTCACTCATGTGATGACATTTTTATTCTGAATTTTTGAAAACAAAATAAAAATGTTTTTTGATTTATAATTTTGAAATGAAGAGGTTTTAAATTGTATTATGTATGATTTAATTTTTTATAAACCCCCTAATTAGAAAAAATGAAATTTTGAGATTTATTAATGGGTGTTCATGGGTTTATATCTTATTTTGTTTTGTTGTGCCCAATGATATTCAGTTTCCTATTTGAAGGGGGTATTAAGTAAAATTAATTAATTATTTATAAATAATTCTTTAGATTAATTGGATCATAAAATCATTATAATTTCATTCAATATTCAAATATTGTTATTGTATACCATTTTAGATCATTGATTGAATTCATCCATTCTGATAGAAGTTTAGTATTTTCATCAAAACATTCTATATTCTTATCCAATTCTTGTGATTTTTATTTTTTTTATGATCCTTAGAATATTTTTTTATATAATTGAACTAGATCTTGGGAAAGATTTTACATTTAGAGGAACATTTATATTATGAAAAAGAAGTCGATATTTTTTCATTAATTCATAGCTACATGTGATGTTTTTGTTACTCTAAAAAATCCAAAAAATGGAACTCATTAAAACACTAACGAAAAAAGATAATTAAATTGTGACCAAATGGAAAGAAAGTATCATCGTTTAATTAACTAATTATTCTTTCCAACATAAAAAAATTACTAAAGTCTAATGAATCTACCCATGGTTTCTACAACTCATAATGATAGACTCATATCATCTAGAATATCAAGCAGAATGACCTCAAAATTCTCTATAGGTAGATAATAATATGGGTAACAATTTATTTTTCCCTTTAATTCCATGATATAGATATTTTCATGTCTATTATTTATTAGAAATCTCAAATATTATATTATGAATAAAATTCCAGGCCAAAAATCTAATATTGTATGTCATGTATATATTTTTATATAGGCATTTAATAGGCTGGAATTATTTTTCATGGATCATTAAAATGAAAAATATAATTTTTTATATGATCCAATTATAGGATTTTGAGGTATTAGTGTTCAAATATGTGTGAATATTCAGTGATAGAGTTGGAGGGAAAACAAGACTCCTCTTTCTTATTAAAATGTGACTACACTTCCCATCATGGAGTTAGAATTTTCAATATCTATAGTGGGTCATTAATATTAACCAAGTTGGGGTAAATGGTTGTCCCTAATAATTTCCAGGAACCACTGACTTGAATAATCAGGTTATAAATTTGTTATAAATAATTTTAAATATTTATGACAAGAAAATAAAATTATTTTATTAAGAAACGAACCTCTAAAATCACAATAACAAAAAAGGAAGAAAGGAAAGTACATTAGAGGACAACAAGATATAAGGTGCTCCATATCAGTGCGATCTTATTTTCATGGAGAGAACAACACCTAGATCAATTGTTTTATTACTAATCATGGACAAGCAAGAAATACAAACTATATATGCAAAGAAGATAACCATAGAAACTATCCAAGGTGGCCAGCCTTGTCGAACTAGGTAGTGATGATGAAATATGTCATGTAGAGTCAACATTGTACACTCCTAGAAGGACTGACACGCACACCCAATAAATATACAGTTCCAATCATGATAGAAAATATAAATCTCTAACAAATCCAATAATGATAAACTAAAACAAGGTTACGATGAATGGAAGTCAAGATCAGAAACCCCCTCTGGTGCACATTCATCCTCAACCCAAGGTCAAGTGGATCTCTACTAAATATCCAACGGATTTGTATTCCAGTTTCATGAGGTGGCACAAACAAGATAGAGGGTAGTGAGGATGATTAGAATACCCCTATTTCCCTCTTCTTATCTAAGATGCTCTCTGTGTAGCAAGGCAATATCTCTCTATGATCTCTAATGATGAAGCACTAGACAAAAATAAAATACAAAAAATGAATTTATCTCTTCGAATCAAGGTGAAAAAAACAATAATGGCATGTTAGAGGGTTATTAGGATTAATTTTTAGAACTAAGGGAGAAAAGATGCTCGGATGGCCGAGATGGAATGGGTTGTTCGCCTAACTAAAGGTAGGCCAGCTGGTGGGACAAATTCCAGTGTGCCATTGGCACAAATGTAGATACCTAAATCAAGGTCGTGGAAAGCTAGAACAACTTGGAGCATTGAATGACCATTATCAACAGTCCCAATTCAAAGTGCTACAAAGCAAGGATAATAGTATATAGAAGACAAATAGGCACCATGTGAATAGTAGTCATGAAAAATAATCATTGTAGCATCCCATATAATCCAATGGTGTAAAACATCAACAATGGGTGTGCTAAAATGAATTAAATTGAAACCATAAATGGTGGAATAAAACAACAAACAACATAGTGAATAACTATTCAAAGGAAATTCCAAATCTCTATTTCTGGCTGCCAATAGTGTGCCCCACTTTTCCTTTCATCTCGTGTTTTTTCATTTTCTTTTTGTTAATGTTCATGTCCCGCTGTATACTCTTTTAAATTTAATATAATTTTTATTATTATATTTTACTCCCAATATTGTTATATATATATATATATATATATTATTTTCCTTAATTTTGGTTAAATTTTATTAGCACCCATTTCCTCTTTCCCAATCAAATTCCATAGCATGTGTGTGTTTTTTCCTTTTTTTTGTGGGTCAGTTTGGTTAATTTATTTTATGTTCTCTTTATATTTTAAAATCCTTTATCAATAATCATATATATCCCTATCTAAAATATTCATAATTTAGATAGTTGTTTAGGCAACCCTTTGGTGTGAGGCCTAAGTTATGGATAAATGATTGGAAGAGATGCCACACTGCATGATTTTATTGTTAAATTTATGTTGTGTTACTCTACCAATATGACATGGTTTGTTGTTATATATGATGGATTTTTGGGATTCATCAATTATTGATACTCGAATCACACAACATTTCATATAATATTGAATTATTCATCAATTAAATGTATGTATAGGGATAGATCCTTAAGTTGAGGATTTGATTATAACTAAAACATTGCATAATTATAATCCTACAGACATTGTGTTTGAATGTTAATTTCACATGATTGTTTTCTTTACTTAATGAAATTAATATTCTAATAGGCTATTTATTGAAATCATCCAATCTCACCAATAATTGGTTCTTTCAAATTAAATTACATCATTCATTTTAAGCTTTGTAAACATCAGACACACAATTCTCATAATCAATAAATATAAAGTCATTCATATGGTTTAATACCATTTTTTGTAATCATCCAATGTAATACTATATAACTTATAGTATAGCATTGTATTTGATGGTTTATAGGATAAAATCAGTCATGATTCAAGTCTATGGTATTATAAAGTTTTTGATAAGTCCCTATTTATAGATGTAATATATATATATACTATCCTCTATAGGGTATGTTATCAAATCCCAAACATCAATGTTCATGTTGGTCCTCGGTGACCAAATGTCATTGTACATTATAACATTTAATATTTATAAAAACCTACAAACTATAAGTAGATTGGTAAGTATGGTTAAACCACAGGGAAAACTAAGGTTGTGTGACAAAAAATTTAAAAACAAATAAAAGAAATACAAAACAACCAAATGATAATGATTAAGTGATGTTGTGATTTAAAAATTTAGGAGATAAATGTCACTAATAAAAAAGAGGGAGGCTAAACAGTTTATTTATTTAGGGTTGATTTGACTGGACGGAGAGATAAAATGAAATCGTTCTTACATGGGATCAATCACAAAGGTTCTAAAATTGTGTGTGGGGACTATAATACCTAATAAACCTTAGATAAAACAAAATCTCCTGAAATCTCTCCTCAAAATGTCTATTCCTAATAGAACTCAAGATGAAGATGCTTCCTCATAGAGAAGTGAAAACTATATCCTCTTCTAGATAGTACCTATGTTTTAGTTGTCAAGGGAAAAGAAACCCTACATTCATCTTATTAGTACATGAAGTAGAGTGAAAAGATGTTCATAAGGAAGATAAATTGAGATCTCTATAAAGAAAGACTACAAACCATAGTGATCAAACCCAAATAAAGAAAAAGTAAAGAAATATTTCGATCCATCCAGTCTGATCCCCAAAATCTACTTAGTTACACATGACAGAACCCGAGACAATAATAATGATTTATTAAAAACATCTTCATACATTAATATAGAGAGTAAGAGAAATAAAACAGGGAGATTCTATTTTTGAGATAGACTTCATCCTCTATCTAAAATATCCTATGAATTCCTGCACCGAGTTTCCTCTAGCCTTTGGTATGACTCTACTCTCAGTTTCATAAAGGACTGATGATGAGGGATGAATAGTATGGGTGAATTATTGGGTCATATGGGTATAGTACAGCTCTATAATCTTCTTCTTAAATTGCACAACAATTTTCATCCCATAGACAACATTAATGACTTCAACCCATTAACTTTTATATGTTACACCTTCTTGTGTGACTTGAGTGAAAATATGTCAACTAAATGAAACATACCCTTGTGTATTTGAATCCCTAGATTGAACTCTTGAATACACTAGTTATCTCTAGAAGGATCCTAACTTGAGCTCACCATTACTTTCTTTTGAATTTTATAATTGAGAATTAGGGCACCCATGTGTTTGAATTTGAATAACCTGAAATACCATTTTGTTACCTTTAGATATGACATTGGTTACCTTTCCATATAAGCATTAATTTTGTGAACCCATCTTGACATCCAGTTCATCAACAACAAACACAAAAAATTATTCACCCTTCATGGCCGAAACAACACATAGGCACAACCCCTTGTTTGATCCTTCAGGTAGCAGCGTCACCTGACTCTGAGTTAAAACATAAATCACATGGTGTGAACCAAAATTCATCACTATAATTGATATCATTTGGAAACATGATGCCCTGTCATCATCGATAAAACCTACATAGAGAAAATCACACCAGCAACCAAATTTTTCCTTCATCTTCAACCTACACACGTAACACACCTACGAGCACAAGTCCTATGATCAATCAACAGAACATATTAAAATAGCATCATCAAAAATCATTGATCTCGGCATGAAACCAAATTCCAACTTAGTAAAAATCAGCCTTGGTTCCTTCTAACACACTCGAACAACCTTGATTTAGATTCAACAGATGATATTTTTTATTTCAAAGGGTTTTCGATGATGGACCGACTTCAAGAATATAACAGGGAATCCTCCCTGGAAAATGACTCAATGTCCATGTTCTCAGGTTGGGTTCAGATCACCTTCTCCATTCATATTCAATCACTGGGTTCAAAATCAAAACTCACACACCAGCCTTGGACCCACTGGTTTGATATTCATTCGGCATTTGGTTGAATAGGATGAGTCCATCCAGGAAATTAAAAATGACAGAGCGCCTATTCATGTGGTGTACCCTAAAAGCGCCACTTGAAGTGATGACTTACTGTCAGCTTCCTAATAAAAGGGCAAGCTGTAAGGGAACAACATAGGTTTTTGGAAATGTAGATCACAAAAAAATAGGAGAAAAACGGATTAACATACAATTTTAACATGGATTGGAAATTTTCCTACATCCATGGGAGAAATGGTGTGTTCTCTATATTCTCTCTTCTCAGGATCACATCAAGGGTTTACAACAAATTACACCTCTCAGTTCATGGGATTCAAATTCCATTTTTTAGATGAATTAAAACAAACATTCTCTAGTGTTTGGAGTGGTTCATCTACCCCTAAATTTTTATTGTCTTTAACTGCTCATCCACAAAGGCTGCTCATATTTTTTCCATCCAAGGAAGTTTTTTTCTGATAGTTTCTCCTCCCGCTAAAAAGTCTCCCATGATTGGGAGTGGCCCCCAAAAATATCCCCATCATGACCAATTTTGGGTAGATTTTAGACCTGATGTGTCCTTGTAGGAATTGAAAACTTCATGAGAAAATCGAACATGCTTCTTCAAGCCAGATGACGTGGCACTTATACTTTCTTTAATTGATCTGAGGCTAACTACGATCCCCAACAAATGATACACCCCTTGAGACTCTTTCCCAGTAAGCATTGCTGCATCCCAACGTGAGACTTCCAACACTCCACCCACTATGGAAATCTTGTTCCCTTTCTCATCAAGGCTACTTAATGATAAAAAGTTCCATGTCATCCTCAGAATAAATTTCATGTCATCTAGTTTACGTACTTCTCCATCGGGTGTCTTCAATTTCACCTTCCCGACTCTTCGAACATCACATGTCGACCCATCACCAAGTCTATCCAAATCTTTCACCTACAGAAATTTATGAAACGCACCTTTCATCATACATATTTACACCAAGCTCCCCAAATCCAAAACACATCCATCTTCCTTTGGATTTTGAGTCCGCTCGTTCTTCCTTTTTAAAAATAAAAATTTCCTCTTCATGTGCCCATATCTCTTTCAGTAATGACATTTCATTTATCTCCGTTCAAATCACCCATCTCAGTACGATCTTCCCATTTTCATGCAGACTTCATCATCTGCAGATAATTCTATGATGTTTTCAACCTTCTCTTCATCTTTCTCTTTCCCAGCAATGTACCGTTTACGCTCTCCGCATTCTCTTTTATAGTGACCCCTTTTCTCGCACCAAAAACACATGATTTTTATAGGATCACATCCTCTTGATTTTTTCCAACATTCTTTACCTCCTAACATTCGTTTTCGACTCCTACCACATTGATCATCTCACATCACCAGGATTTTCTCGCCTGAATACATCACATGTCTTTAGAATGCCTCTGAATCTTGAAGCACCATCACCTCATCCAACTTCAATGTTTCCTTCCCCACAAGAAATGCAGTCAAAATTCCATCAAATTAACTTGGTAGAGATGAATAAAGAAAAAGTTCTTTTTCTTCCTCTCCAACCTTCACGCCAAGCCCCAATAATTGTGTCGGGATATTGTTGAATTCATTGGTGTGATCCAATAAATTTTTTCCCGCAACCATGCACAATTGGTATAATCTCTTCTTTAAGAATAATTTATTGCAGAGAGACTTCACCATATATCGCTGCTACAATTTCTTCTAGATCTCCTTCGATGAGGTCTCATCCAACACCGAGTATTTTACGCCACTCTCCAGACACGGTTGAATTATGCTGATTACCCGAATCTCGAGCTCTTCCTAATCATCATCACTAGTTCTCTTGGGATTTTCTCTGATCAACGGTATGATCATACCCTACTAAACAATAATATCTTTCACCATACTTTTCTAAAAACTAAAATTTTTCCGACCGTCAAACTTCTCAATCTCAAATTTTGGTAGTGCTCCACCACCGGTCATCGTCGAGGTCACAAAAGACAATCACCATTTTCATTGTCTCATCCCTTCGGTACCACTTTATGCAGTTCAAATTTTGAAAAATTAGCCATACAGATATGCCCATAATGGTTGAAATAGAGTGAATTAACTCATGGATCGTTGAAAACAGAGTTTGAATGGCCAAAATATCACCAAAACAAATTCAATGGTCCATATCACCTGTTGACGTAGTGTTGACGCGGCACACCGGAGCACCTACCGGAATCTCACCTAGAAATTATCTGACAGTGTGAAAAGTACTGTCTTTTCAGGAACATGGTTAATATTCACCCACGGTTGGACAGGAACTTTGACTGGCTCTATAGGAATCATTTCAACCCAGCTTTCAACGTTGATTGCGCTTCCGGAATCGTCTCATCCTCCTCTTCATGGATCTGGCCTCAGAAAAACTTTCTGATGTATTTAAATTTTCTGGTTACCAGAAAACTCATCATCACCTCGCCGTTTTGAACTCCATCACTCCGGCTCCCTCTGATACCACTTGTAAGGGCACAACGGAGATGTGTTGCAACATAAATCACACAAAAATAGGGGGAAAATGGATGAACATGAAATTTTAACGTGGTTTAGAAATTTTCCTACATCCACAGGAGAAACGGGGGGTTTCATATATTATATCTTCTCTGGATCACTTCGGATGATTACAACTTATTACACCTCTCAGTTTATGGGATTCAAATCCTGTTTTATAGATGAAAGAAAAAAACATTCTTCGGTGGTTGCGGTGGTTCATCTACCCTAGAATTTTTCTTACCGCAAGCTGCTCATCCACAAACGCTTCTTAGATTTGTTTTCATCCAAGGAAGGTTGTTTCTAATAGTTTATCCTCCCATTACAAAGTCTCCCCTGATTAATAATGGCCCCACACAAGCCCACATCCTCCAGTATTCATCCCAAGGACACCATTTCCCCCACCCTCCTCCATTCTTAATCGGATGCCCCTACCCTCCAAACCTCCAGTGAGGCCCCTACCCTCCAAAGCCAGAGTGACGCCCTGTCCCCTACCCTCTTCAATTCTTCATCCAACGCCCATGCCCTTCGAAACTCCAGTGACGCACCTACCGTCTGAAGCCCAAGAGACGCCCCTACCGTTTGAAGCCCCTATGACGCCCCTACCCTTAGAAGCCCCAGCAAGGTGCCCCCTCCCCTCCCTCATTTTCAAGCACCGCATTCATTTTGAGGTAAATCTATTTATCTTTCAATTTTTTAAATATTTTAAATGTTTTATTTAATTTTTTATTATCTATTTTATAATTAGTAAATAGTTTATTGATTATAATTAGAAACTAATAATTATATAATTTAAATTATTAATTAATTCACTAGTTAGTTTATAATTATTAAGAAGTTTTTAATTATATAATTGTAATTAGTAATTAATTTTGTAGTTAGTTGATAATTACTAATTATGTTAAAATAAATTACTAATAATTACTAATTAATTATTAATAATTTATAATTAGTAATTAATTATAAGTAGAAATTAACTTTTTAAATATGATTATCAATTCTTATAGAATAATCCGTGGATGGGGAATTTTATTTATTTAGTTTCAAGGGTTTAGGGTTTTGATATTTATGGATATGGGGGTTTGAATTCCCATATGAACCTATGTTTTGGGTTTTTCCCCAAAGTGCCAGTTCAACTGGAGCTTTTGTGGTGTTTTGCAAAACGCCACTTCATGTGGTGTTTTTCTATTTTCCCCCCATTTCCTATTTTTTATCTATAATTATACATCCATTTCCAATTTTTTATTTATTATTATATATTTATATTTATAATTTTATTTATATATATATTTATAACTATATATATTTAGAATTGTAAATATATATTTATATAAATAAAACTATATTTATATTTATAATTATATATATCTAGAATTGTAAATATATATTTATATAAATAAATTTATATTTATAAATATATATTTTTAATTATATTTATAAATAAATATATATTTATGACTATATAATTATAAATATATTTATAAATAGAATTATAAATAATTTCATATTTTAAACATATATTTATACAAATATATATATATATATATATCCAAATAAAATTTAAAATTATCAGGAGTTTAAATGTATTTTAAATTATATAATTATAAATATATTTTAAGTTTATATATAAATATATTTTAAATGTATATATAAATATATTTTAATAATGATATAATTATAAATATATTTATAATTATATATATTTATTTATAAAGATGGATTTACAATTATATAATTTTATAATAATAATTATATTCATTAATAATATATATATATATATTTATAATTATAATTATAAATAAATATAAAAATAATAACATAATTAATATTATTTCATAATAATTGAATTAATAATATAATACTTAATAAGAAATATACCCATAAATTATGTAAACTATAAGTGTTATTAAACAATAATGTTTGTTTCATGTAAATTATATTTTGTTTATTATATTTTTGAGTGTCTTTTCATTTTTCAATAATTTATAATATGTTGAGATAGTGTGGAAAGTTTCATTTATATTGTATCTATACTTTATAATTTATATGTTTTCAAAGTCACATACATGAAATAAAATAATGCCACAAGTATGTGACTTTGAAAGTCTATAAATTATAAATTATAAATATAATTTAAATGAAATTTGTTATACTAACTAGACATATAATAAATTATTGAAAAATTAAAAGAATTTTTAATTAAAAGTTAATTAAAAATAACCTCATAAGGAATAAAAAATAATTTTTTGATAATATAACATGTGTATATACATTTTTTTTACACTTCCTTGACTACTCTAAATGAGATCTATAGAAATAGAATAAATAAATTTTGAAGTTATGAATCTCATCTCTAGTAGGGAAAGTAACGTCACAATAATTAGTAAGTACAAATTTTATGTTATAAGAAAGATTGTATGATATAAATTATAAGTAAAATCTAAGTGAAACTTTAAAATGATCAGAGTTTTTTGTTATTTATTAATAGTTTATGTAAATTATTTTTTGTTTACAATATTTTTGAATTTATTTTTATTTGTCTCAAAAAACAATTAATTATATCAATAAATAGTTTTTTAATATATACAATGTGATATCAGAATAAATCAACATTGGTGGCCCCCAGTACCACAACTTGGTGTATGAACCTCACACCCACTCTTTGTTCAAAATCTATATCGCTCTGGTCCAAGTTATTGGTTCAAGTTCCTCCTCTTGTGGTCTTGTAGGTGCCTTATACACACCATGCATCGTTGAGTATGGGCACAAATTAAAAATTTATATTTCCCACTAACTACTTAGTACAGTGGTAAGACAGGATAGAACCATAGGGAGGGACTGATTATGTTCTTAGTGACTAAAAAAACAAAACAAAAAAAACAAAACAAATGAAGAAAAACACACAAAACAAACAAGCAGTAGATGATGGTGGTGATAGATAAATTATGAAGTGAGTGGAATTGTGTTCGAATGTGTGAGTGAATGAGTACAAGAAGAGAAAATAGGAAGACAGACAACATAAAGATAGACAAGAAGCGGGGGCTAAGTTGTGAAAATAAGCATTGGATGAGCAAGGGGAAATCCACTGGACTATTTCAATACTTCTTTCAGATATTCACACGCTAGATGGAAATATCTGGATCTGATTAAAAATGGCTGACCAGGTTTGTCGTTTGTTCAATATATTATTGTTTGATTGCTACAGTTTATCAAATGTGGTAGTCTTACAATCACCAGTTGAAAACGAATCAGAAATCATTGAGTTCAACTTTTCAGTTGAACTCAGTGTGTCTCTCTCATTTTAGAATGGTCCACTTCTAAATGGAATCCTTAGATAAAATAAAGTCTGAATTAAGATTCAAGAAAGATTAGCTTTCACATAATCTCGATGTTTTGAAAATATTATTGTCCAAAAAAAATAAGAGAGAGAGAGAGAGACATCTAGCATAAGATGAGTGCACAAATAAGAGAAAAACAAATCTATCCGACCAGCCTATTCCCCCATATAATATTAGCCATAGATCTTCGTTGGATACAACATTTTAATAAAAATGAAACCAAAGATGTTCATGTTAAGAAAATGTGCAGGGAAATAGAAAAAGAGAAAATAAATGTTTTTTCTCCATGTTCGATCTCTAGATACATCGAATGTTCTGCTCTGCTCTTCTCCTACCTGATGGTGATGATGAAGTGTTATCGATCTCTCACCTTTGGAATCGAGACATGTGATCGTCTACTGCTCTGTCCACTGCCTGCTAGAAGTGGTATGCAATCTGGAAGTCATGGATAGATGGAAGTGGAAGTCAGTGTGTAAGTGTCCCGCCCTCATTGATGGTGAAGTCTCCAATTCCACTTCACTCCTCGTCTTGTGGAACTCTCTGGAATCATATAGAAGTCTTCTCCGGCCTCCACGTGGTACTTTCACCATGTTACCTCCTCCTCACAAGTGACTGAAGAAGATGTTCTCTAACAGAATGAAAAAAATGTGCAACATTGAGCACGATCTCTTCCCCTTTAATATAAAACAAAAAGAATAAGATAAAATTAAAAAATAATTAAATATAGATATTTAAATATACATGTTATTATTATTATATTTTATATTATAATATAGATAATTAGAATAAATATAAATAAAAAAGGAGGAGATAATAAATGACATAATTAGTTTATAATAAGTATTAAAAATGAATAAGGATACAAATAAATGAATGATGAAAATTAAACTATTTATTAAAATATATACATATATTTAAATACATATAAATATTAATGTTATATAAATGAAGTCATGAATGTAATATTTATAATTAAGGGTGAAATAATAATTTAAAAAAAAATAATTGTTTTAAAATAAATAAAATAATTAATAAATATTATTAAACTATATAAAAAATTGTTATATTAAATATAATATATAGAAAAATTATTAAATATGAACTTAATATTATTAATAAACAATTATTATACTATTATTATTATCATTATTTATATATATTATATTATATTAATTATGATAAATGTTATTATACTTATTATATATTATACTATGTATTATATGTTATAGATTATAACAAATAAAATAAATTAAAAATTAAAATAAAAGGGCTGAAAACAGGGGAGGGGGTCGCGCTGGAGAGGATGAGCAGAGGAGGATTCGAGCGGGTCGGTGAGGCAGAGCTGTGGCGGAGGAAGAAGGCAAGGGGGATCAGGGATGAGGGAGCATCACCTAGTAGGGGCTCTGACAGGGGTGATTTCCGGTGATAGGGGAGTGGTGGACATAGTCTACATCTAGATGGATTTGGGTATTTTTCTTTGAATTGATTCTGTTCTATCAATTTATGAGTTCTTCAGATCTGGTTGGATTTTTTTCTACTACTATGTTGAATCTGTGATTAATATGCAATACAGTTCAATTTTCCTTCTCAGACTATGATTTTGTTGTTCTTCTTCGTCCCAATTTACTGTTGTTTTGATGCTGGTGTTTGGTGGTGCGGTGGTGACTGAGACTGCAGGGGAGTATTGGTGACTCGTGGATGGTGGATCGGAGATGAGGCAGTAGTGGGTGTGGCAATGGTGATATGATAAGGATCGATGAGAAATGTCTCACTGATGTTGTGTTGATAGGACATGTAAGTGGTGTATCGGTGTCAGTAGGTCAGAAGGGAGGGGAGAGTGTGACGGTGAGTGTTGGGGGGTGCGTATTGGTTACTTGAGTCATCGATAGGTAGGTGTCGATAGGTTGGATGAAAATGGGGTGATAGTAAGACAGTATTAGTGAGTAAAATAAAAATGGGGGTGTCGGTAGGTTGGACATGGTGTATGTATCAATGATTTGATTCACCGATAGGTAGGTTTTAGTGAGACAGAAGGCATCATTAACACAAGAAAAAATGGAAAATGGTGTAGCAGTGACTTCTGTCACTGGTATGTGGCATTGGTAACTCAAGTTAGTCACCAATGGGTGGTGTCGGTGACTCGGCAACACCACCACAACAATATCAAACCAAAAACACAAGAAAAATAAATTAATAAATTAATAATTATAAAATAAATTAATTATTTGATTAATTAACTAAATTATGTTTAGAACATTTAAAAACAAAATAAAATTAACTGCAACTTGCAGGTTATAAGTTATTCAAAATTAATTTTAAAAACAACAATAATTAAATTCGTTTACAACATTTAATTAATAAATAAATTAAAATAAAATAAAGAATTAATGAAATTAAATAATTAAATCAAAATTACGTATTAAAGTAATTAAATAATTGAAATAAATTTTTAAAATAAATTTAATTATTTAAAGTATTAAAAACTAAACTGAAAAATTTATTTATTTGCACAATAATTAATTAAATTAAAGAATTAATAAACTAATTATTTTGAAAAACAAAGGAAATGAAATAATGGGAAAATAAAATGAATGAAAAATTATAATTTAATTAAAAATAAAGAATAAAAAATGAAAGATAAATTCAAATGAATGAAAAAAATTATAATTATTTAAAATGATAAAAAAATCACTAAAATACATTGTTTATAGGAAAAATATTATTTTACAAGTTATGAACAAAAAACACAACAATTACTGATTATAAAGTAAAATACGATGTTTTGACATTTAAAATACACTAAAAAGAAATAAATGATGTGGAAAATTAAATAAAGAAGGTTTCCACATCAAACTCCCCCATGCATAAAACTTTGTTTGTCCTCAAAAAAATCCATGCCTCTGAGTTATAAAATAGAAGAGAAATTTTTACAGTGACCATAGAAAATGATGCATGTCAAGAATTTAAGAATAGAGGAATTGAATCTTTAAAGGCTTTTCAAAAGTGATCAAAAATTGAAAGAGTCCTACCTAACTTAAAACACTCACTAGAGGTCAAAGTTCTCATAGACTGATACACTACTGAGTATGTCATGCCTCCTATATGAAAACATTAACTGTCCTACTTCAATTCTCAACTCAATTTCTAATTCAAGGATTGGTGACAGGTTAAATCAAATGGAATTAAAACCCCAACCAAATTCACTTTCAATTCTCAATTTATCCTAGGTTCCAAAAGTTAAAGTCCATTTATTTCATCACTTTATTTATTCAACTCAAATGATATTTAATTAATTCAATTTTCCCTTCTTCATTTGGGTTCAAAATTCGCCTCACCTTAATCAGTTCATTTTTTGACAACGGAACTTTATTTTCAATTTTCCCAGCCATATTCCATGTGCAAGGTACTATTCATAGCACTTATTCAAATGAAAATTGGATTTTATTTATTCATAGAAATGCACCAAGTAAACCTTGTATTAGATACTCACCATGGGATCCTATTTTTCCAATTTACTCCAGTTAAAAAAGACTTAAATAATTATCAGTTGAGTTGACTTACTAAAGAGATTGAATATTTTTTTTATAAAAAGGAGAGTACCCTAGGTTCCAATGAAAATTTATAGTTTACTAAATTCAGGATCCTAATTCCTGATGAACTATCCTATCACACTCCCATCCTTAGTTCCTAAACAGAAAGTCCATAAAACAGTAAACAATTCCACTCAGCAATCACCCATCCTCAACAGTTTCAGACTAAGTGCAACTCTCAATATCCAGCATGAAGTAATACACTATGAAAAACATAATTGAAGTGCCAAATGAACCCAAATCACCATCAAGTGATGAAAGAATTTAAATTTTTTGAAATATTTTTAATTTTTTAAAAGAATACCATTTTTTAACTTTAAGGGGGAATTTGAAATGACCAGAAGAATAAACCCTCTCCCCCACACTTAAAATTGAACATTTTTCCCAATGTTGAATCCTAATGTGGATGACAGTAAAAAATGTTCTAAAATAGAATTTGAGGGGTGAAATTAGGGTTCAAAAAGAATAACTACCAAACTGAAAATAAAAAAAAACATATATACAAAAGAAAGAAAAAGGGTGAATTGTTTTTTTGTGTTTTTTTTTAAATTCACAATAGCAGTATGTCATGCAATGAATACTCAACAATAGTTTAATCAAAGTGAGTAATATGGTGCAGGAAGATTCTAAAATTTAGTTCAAATAAGTTTTTAACTCTCTAGGTTAAATCAGTTAAGCACCCACATAGAATACAGATTCATAGTTTTCAAAACAAACAGGGGGTCTCCCCCACACTTAGCTTTAAGAAGTAGATAATAAGAATTGAGAAACAAATAAAAGTAGTAAAAAGCATAACAACGCTTCCCTAACTATGTGAACCTTGCCATTAATTTCCATTCAACATATCCTCTTCTATAGCTCCAAGTAATTACTCCTTTATATTACCTATAAGTTCATAATGTGAACATAAAAATACATAATTAAAAGTTCAGAAAAATTAAACCAAGGAATTGAGTTGAAGAAGTTTTATCCAGAATATGTAGTTTGGTGCGCCATTGGTTTTCCTTTATCGTGTTTATGGAAGCAACAACACACTCAAGCATCAGCAGTTCATGATACACCATTAGACATTCATAATATCTACTAGAGATTCAAGTAGAAATAGTAATCTTTATTTTAAAATAGAAATAAAAAGAAAACAACATAAAGATCATGGGTTAGTTCCCATGAAACACAAATTTTATAGTCCTCATTTAGACTTGAGAAAGCTCACTCTTCGAACATATAGATGGCAGGAAATAACTTTGGATACCCTTCAAATAAATGCTTGATCCTCTGACCATTGACCAAGAAAGGTATGTTCTCTCCTCCAACTAGCTCTACAACTCCATTAACCAAAAATATCACAATGGTAAAGGTTCCTGGCCACTTGGTATTCAACTTACCTGGAAAAAGTTTCAGTCTAGAATTGAAAAGTAGGAACCTCTCAGTAAACATGAAGTTACTATTTTGAATTATTGAATAATGAAAATCCTTTGTTCTCTATTTATAAATTTCATAATTTTCATAGGAAATCATTCTTATCTCATCCAGCTCATTCATCTCTAAAATCCTTCTCTCACTAGCATACTTGAAATAAAATTTGAGGGCCTTTACTGCCCAATAATATTTTTGTTGAAGCTCAATAGGCAGATGAAATTTTTTCCCAAAAAGTAGCTAGTATTTTGACTTCCCTATAGGAGTCTTGTAGGAAGTTCTCTAGGACCAAAGAGCCTCATCCAACTTCACTTACCAATCCTTCCTACATCTAGACACTATTTTCTCCAAAATATTCTTAAGCTCCTTATTTGACACTTCTGCCTGCCCACTGGACTGTGGGTGGTAGGTGGTACATGTCCTATGTGAGCACCCATATTTCTCCATCAAACTCTTGAACTTATAATTTTTAAAATGAGTGCCATTGTCAGTGATGAATCCTCTATGCACACCAAACCTGGAAAAATATTTTTCTTGATTAGCTTGACCAAATTTTTAGTAGAATTTTTGGGTAGAGCTGATACCTCAACACACTTAGACATATAGTAAACACCAACCAAAATATACTCATTCTCATAGGAGGATGGAAATGGTCCCATGAAATCCAAGCTCTAGACATAAAAAATTTCAACCTCTAGAATTCTTTCATGTGGAAACACTTGCATTATTCCTACATTACCTAGCATCTAACACTTTTCACATCTAATAACCAAATTTCTAGCATCTTTGAAAAACTTAAACCAGTAGAAACCATCTTATATAACCTTTTGAGCAGTCTTATCTCCTCCATGATGGCCACCCCAAGGTGATGAATGAAAACTTTCAATTATGGGAAGCATCTCTTCTTCAGCCACACATCTTCTCAAAATCCCACCAGCACACCTCTTAAAGAGAATAGGGTCATCCAAAAAAGGAATATTTTAGCTCAAACATGAACCTATTTATTTGGTTGTGTGAGAGATCATTGGGAATAACTCTAATTTTCATAAATTTGGCATAGTCTGAAAACCATGTAGACTGTTTCACATAAGAATAAAATAGTTATTCATCAGCAAATGAAGAGTTGATTTCTCTTGGTTCCTCACTTTGGGTGTTGGGAAATCTAGGTAAGTTATCTGGAACTACAGTCTATGCACCATTATTATCCTTGATAACCAAATAAAATTCCTGTAACTATAGGGTTCATCTCATGAGCCTGGGTTTTGAATTTTTCTAAGCCAACAAGTACTTAAGGTCTGCATGTTCTGTGAAAATGGTAACTATAGACCTTATCAAGTACTGCCTAAACTTATCAAAATAAAACATCACAGTAGATATCTCCTTTTTAGTGGTGGAATACTTCTTTTTTACATCATCCAACAACTTTTTGGCATAATAAATGACATGCAATTTCATATCCTTCCTCTACCCCAAAAAAACTCTTATTGCTAAACCACTAGCATCATACATTACCAAAAATGGGGGTTTCTAGTAAGGGTAAGTGATCACTGGTGAGGTTTTCATCTTCTCCTTAAACATTTTAAATAAATCCATTAATTTCTCATCAAATAAAACAGAAGTTTCTTTAACTAGTATGGAGAACATGGGTCTATTAATCTTAGAAAAATCCTTAATGAACCTCCTGTAGAACCTAACGTGACCCAAAAAATTCTTGATCCCCTTAACATTTTCAGGTGGTGGAACTTTTGGATAACCTCAACTTTAGCGTTATCGACATACATACCCCTCTTAGACACTTTTTGAACCAAGACTATGCCCTCAATAGACATGAATTGGTACTTTTCCCAGTTTAAGACCAGATTGGTCTCCTGACACCTTTCAAACACAAGTTCCAAATTTTCTAGGAAGTTCTCAAAATTACTTCCCACTGTTGAAAAATCATCCATGAAAACCTCAATTAATATTTCAATCATATCTGAAAATATGTCCATCATACAACTATGAAATGTGGAAGGAGAATCACGCAAGACAAAGGGAATCTGTAGGTAGGAAAATATTACAAATATATATGTGAATGTGGTTTTATATTGATCAGCAGGAGAAACAGAAATATGGTTGTAACCAGAGTAACCATCAAGAAAATAGAAATATTTATTGCCTACCAACCTCTCCAACATTTGGTCCAAAAATGGAATGGGAAATTGGTCATTTATTTTAGAAGCATTCAACTTCCTATAATCTATAAAAACTATCTATTTGTTCACTGCCCAAGTTTGGATTTGTTCAGTCTTTTCATTTTTGACCACTATCACACCACTCTTTTGGGGGACCACCTAGATAGGACATACCTAGGTGTTGTCGGTAATGGGAAAAATTATCCCAACATCAAGAAGCTTGATCACTTATTCTCTCGCAACTTCCTTCATGTTGGGATTGAGTCTCCTTTGGGCATACACTACAGTATTACACTCATGTTCCATGGAAATTTCTTGCATGAAAAAGGCTAGACTTATATATTTTATGTCATCTATTGTCGATCACATGAAAGAATTGTACTTATTCAAAACACTTAGCAGGTTTCCCTCTTGGTTGAACTCCATATTGGATAAAATGATCATAGGCAATGTGTAACTCTCTTATAGAAAGGAATATTTGAAATGTGTAGGGAGGGGTTTGAGTTCAAGAATGTGTAGTGCCTCACTTGAGTGAAGACACTTGGGAATGGTTGGTCTAAGGTCTCTTTACTGCCTCTAGAAGAAGGTAGTATAGAAGGATTTCTATTCATCACTAGAACTTATAGAAAACATTTCCTTACACTCAAACTCTTCTCTCAGGGACAGAATGTGCTCCATAGTTAACTCATCCAGATTCTCCAAAAACACTCCCTCAAACTCATCAATCGGTTCTCTCTGCTTACTTGAGCCAACCCCCAATCAAAGTGGTAGTAGATATTTTAGGTTAATTATTGATATCCACTATCATTCTTAGAAACTTCTCTTCAACCTCATCGATAGTACCCCCAGTAACTAACAGCTCATCTTTGGGAATGATTGGGTGGGTGGGTTCTTTGATTTTCTTAAACACATTGAATTATTCTTTTTTCTTGCCTATGTTTAAAATAAATTTCCTCTTAGAGACATATATCATAGCTCCCATTGTGGCTAGGAAGGACCTACCAAGGATGATAGGTACCTCCTAGTCACACTCCATATCATGAATGAGAATGTCAGTAGGAAAACTGATTTTAACTACTCCCACTAGTATATCATCATCCCTACCCACTAGGTGAGTAATGGACCTATTAGAAAGTTGTATCACAATAGTGGTGGGATGGGGAACTCTTAATATCAAGTGTTAGAAAAAGATAAAGAGGTTTTATATTGATGCTAGCACCCAAATCACACAAGAAGTTAAACTTATCACCTCTATCCCCAAAGGTGTAGAGGATGAAAAATCACCCTTGGTCCTGAAGATTAAAAGGTATCCCATTTTTCAAAGCAGCGCTACACTCCTCTGTCAGACTATAAGTGGAAAATTCTTCTAGGGTATTTTTATTTGAGAATATTTTCTTGAGTGATTTTATGTATGATGAGATTTGAATGATAACTTCCAATAATGGGATATCAATGTTCATCTTTTTAATAACTTTGAGAAATTTAATCAGTTTAGAATCATGAGTTGGTTTTTTAATTATTTCAACAAATTGGATGACAAGGGAAAAGTTTCTCACAATTGGGGGGAATACCTATAGATTCTCCTTCAAAAAATTTCTTTAATTTATTTTATTTTCCTTCAATACATTTTCCATTGGTTTTTCAACTGGAACAATAGGAACCAAAGGGGTTCTAGTGCTGCTGTCCAATTTTCAGGATTCAACATTTTCCAGATTTAACTTCTCGGGTTCTTTATTAGGTTCTTGGTGGGTTTGGAGACCACTTATGGTGGTCATAGACATTTTATTTTCACTAGGATTGTCTTCAGTGGTATTGGGAAACCATCCATTATCTCTACTGCCCACATCCCTATCCAACTACCCCATTTTTATTTCTAGGTTTTTCATTCTTGCATCCATTTGAAATTTTTCAAAATCATTTTTGGTCTTTTGTTCATAAAATATACCTATAAACCAATGAAACATATCTCTCACCTCATATTTTTAATTAGATGACATAGCCTTGGGTTGGGGTTGGGGTTAGAACTACTGCCTAGGAGGTTATTGGAATCTAGGAGGGGCAGCAGGTCGAATGAATCCCTGCTCCCTCTAAGACAGGTTCAGGTGGTTCCTATACTCCTGATTATAGGTATTTGAAAATGGGTCTTCCCTGGGCTGTATCCTAGAACCATAGCCAATAAAACCGGACCACTCATGAGGTTGGGTGGGCATATAAAAGTTTGTACATTAGGTCTGTGAGTTCCCATACCTACCACAGTGGTGAAATTTCTCCCTAAGTGTGTTATGGGTGTTCTCATTGAAGAACCCAATAGCTTGGGATTCATCTTGAGGGGAAGGAGTGGGTTTCTTTATCATTATGGTTCTTCTCCAAGATCATTTTTCTAGGATTTTTGTGCAAAGGTGTTGAAAATTTATTTAAGCTCCTCAGTTGCCCTATCACTAAAGTCACCTCTAGGAGACTTGTCCAAAAAGGATTTGTGGTAATGGGTGAGGTTGTTATAGAGTGTGTCCATGAGGTATTTAGGGGTACAATGGTGGTTTGGAAACTACCTAAGTAGTCCCCTAAACCTATCCCAGGATTCATGAAATAGATCACCCTCATCTTGTAATAAGTTATTTATCTTATGTCTAATATCAAATGTCAACCTCGAAGGATAGAATTTCATAGAAAATAAATTTTACACTTGATCCTAGGTGAAAAAAATCACCTCCTCTATCTTTTGGAACCATGATCCAGCATTACCCTTAAGGCAGAAGGAAAACACTCTCAACTTAAGCTCTTACTCACTAAGGTCCCTAAGTGGAAACTATTGGACACTACAATAGAAAGGTGTAATGAATTCAAGAGAGTCTTCACTAGGAATTCCATTGGAGGTCGGCAACTGAAAAATCAGGGATTTTTTGATTTCATAATTCTGAGACCTAGGTGAGAGCTTAATGCAAGATGGTTTTCTAGAGACAAAAGAGAGTAGGTACTCTCTCAGACTTTTCCTCTCACCAATTTCATTGGTAGGTGGGTTCATGTTTTCAGGATGTGGATTTTTTAACTTTTGATTTTCAACTTCCCTATTTTCTTCAATTTTCACTTCATTTTTGTTCTTTTTCATGTTTTTCAGGTGATTTTCAATTTCAAGATTGACAGTTTCAATGTTTTTAGACTTAGAACGGGTTTTCATACAGCAACAGTTTCAGATTTTGTTTTGAATTTTATTGGGTTATAGTTTTTTTTGGTTTTTGTATTTCTGATTTTTTTAATAGTTTTTTTAAATTTTTTATATTTTATGTTTTTTTATATTTCTTTTGTTGTTTTTTTTGTGAATTATTATTTTGTTTTTTTAATGATCGCACGCAGCCTCCCCAACAACAGAACCAAAAATTTTATGTCGCGCGTTGTTGGTCATGGGAATAAAATAAAAATTTATATTTCCTACATACTACTTAGTACAATGGTAATATAGGGTCCAACCATAGGGAGGGACTAATTATGTGCTTAGTGACCAAAAAAATAAAATAAAACAAAACAAAAAAATGAAAAAAAAAATACAAAACAAACAAGAAGTAGATGATAGTGGTGATAGATAAATTGTGAAGTGATTGAAATTGTGTGTGAATGTGAGAGTGAATGAGTGCAAGTAGAGAAGATAGGCAGACAAACATCCATAAGGAAGGAAAATAGCGGGGGCTAAGTATTGAGAATAAGACATGGATAAGCAAGGGGAAATCAACTGGCCAGTTTCATTACTATTTTACCTTGTTCATGCACTTCCATACATATATGACTTCCATATTTCATACCACTTCCTACAGGCAGTATACAGAGTAGTAGATGATCACATCTCTCAATTCCCAAGGTGGTAGATCAAGAATACTTCATCAACACCATCAGGTTGGAGCAGAACACAACATAACAATCATAGCATCTAGAGATCACTCAGAGAGATGGAACAAGCACTAGATGATAGTGGTGATGGAGAAATTATGAAGTGAGTGAAACTGTGTGATAATGTGAGAGTGAATGAGTGAATGCAGAGAAAATAGGTTGATAGACATCAAGAAGGCACACAATCACCAGGGGCTATGTAGTGAGAATAAGAAATGGATGAGAAAGGGTAAATCAACTGCCCAGTTTCAAAATTTGTACACAGCACATCGTTGAGAATGAGCGCAAATTAAAAATTTATATTTCCTACATACTACCTAGTATAGTGGTGACACAGGGTTGAACCATAAGGAGGGACATATTATGGGATTAGTAACCAAAAATATAAAACAAAAAAAATGAAAAAAAACATACAAAAAACAAGCAGTAGATGATGCTGGTGATAGTGACACAGTATGAGTGAGTCAAGTAAAAATGGGGGTGTCGGTAGGTTAGAAATGTTGTATGTATTGGTGAATTGAGTCACTGATAGGTAGGTGTTAGTGAGATAGAAAGTGTTGATGACTTAAGAAAAAATGGAAAAGGGTGTATCAGTGACTTGGGTCACCGATAGGTGGTGTCAATAACTCAAGTGAGTCACCGATAAGTGGTGTCGGTGACTCGGCAACACCAGCACAAAAAAATCCACCCACAAACAGAAGAAAAATAAATTAATAATTTAGTAAATATAAAATAAATAAATTAATTAACTAAATAAATTAAAAATACAAGTTTTAAACATTTAGAAACAAAATAAAATTAACTACAACTTACAACTTAAAAATTATTCATAATTAATATTAAAGACAACAATAATTAAATTGGTTTGTAGCATTTTATTAATTAACAAATTAATGAAAAATAAATAATTAAATTAAAATTAAGTATTAAAATAATTAAATAATTTAATTAAATTGTTAAAATTAATTTAATTGAATATATAATTAAAAACTAGATTGTAGAACTTATTTATTTTCACAATAATTAATTAAATTAAATATTTAATAAAATATTTATTTTTAAAAAAAATAAATGAACAGATGAAAAAATTAAAAATAATGAAAAATATAATTTAATTAAGAATAAAGAATAAAAATTAAAGTTAAATTAAAAAGAATTAATTAATTTGAGAATTATTTAAAATGTCAAAAAATCACTAAAATACATGGTTTATAAGAAAAAAGATTATTTTACAATTTATGAACTAAAAACCCAACAATTGGTTATTATTAAGTAAAATACAATGTTTTGACATTTAAAATTCACTAAAAATAAAGAAATGATTTGGAAAATTAACTTAAAAAGGCGGCCACATCAAACTCCCCCACACTTAAAACTTTGTTTGTCCTTAAAAAAATGCATGCCTTTGATTTTTAAAACAGAAGATAATTTTTTACAGTGAGCTCATAAAATAGTACATGTCAATAATTTAAGAAGACTGGAATATAATTTGGAAAGTCTTTTCAAAAGTGATCAAAATTTGAAAGAGTCCTGCCTAACATTAAAAACTATGTGGAAGTCAAAGGTCTCACAAACTCATACACTGCCAAGTATGCCATGCCTTCTATATGAAATCATTGATTTTCCTACTTCAATTCCCAATTCAAGTTCTAATTCAAGGAGTGGTGACAGGTTAAATCAAATGTAATTAAAACCTCAACCAAAGGAACTTTCAATTGTCACTTTATCCTAGGTTCAAAAAATTAATTTCCATTCATTTTATCACTTTATTTATTACACTCAAATGATTTTTAATTAATTCAATTGTTTCCTTATTTATTTGGGTTCAAAATTCACCTCACCTTAATGAGTTTATTTTTTACAAGGGCACTTTATTCTAATTTTTCTCATCCATATTTCATGTACAAGGCACTTTGCATAACACTTATTCAAATTGAAATTGGATTTTATTTATTCATAGAAACACACCGACTACACATTGTCTCAGATACTCACCATAGGATCTCATTTTCTGATTTTACTTCAGTTACAAAAGACTTAAATAATTATCAGTTGAGTTAACTTCCTAAAGTGATTAAATATATTTTTTTATAAAAAGAGGAGTCCCCAAGGTCCAATGAAAATTTCTAGTTTCCTAAAGTCATGATCTTAATTCCACAAGAGTTATCATGTCACACTCCCTTCCTTAGTTCCTAAATAGATAGTCCATAAAACAATAAACAATTCCACTCATAAATCACTCATCCTCAACAGTTTCAAACTAAGTGAAACTCTCAATATCTAGTAGGTAGTAATACACTAAGCAGGATAGAATTGATCTTCCAACTGAACCCAACTCATCCTCAGGTGATGAAATAATTTTAAATCTTTTAAATATATTGAAAATAAAAGTTCCATTTTTTTAACTACAATGGAGAATTGGAAATGACCAACAAAATGACTCATTTCCCCCACACTTAAAACTCAACATTGTTCACAATGATGAATCATAAGGTGGGAAACGGTAAACAATGTTCTAAAACTAAATTTGAAGGGTGACATGAAGGTTCAAAAATAATAGCTACCAAACCAAAAATAAAAAAGAAACAAAAACATATATACAAAAGAAAGAAATGGGTTGATTTTTTTTGTGATTTTTGTTTTGTTTTTTTAATGATCGCACATGGCCTCCCCGACAATGGTGCCAAAATTTCTATACCGCATATCTTTGAGAAGGGGTGAAAATTAATATTTTTTGTTTCCTAATTACTACTTAGTACAATGGTAAGATAGGGTCGAACCACAGGGAGGGGATGATTATGTTCTTAGTGACCAACAAAAATAAAACAAAACAAAACAAAAAAAATACAAAACACAAAAAAACAAGCATTATATAATGGTGGTGATGGCGAGACAGTGTCGGTGAGTCAAGTAAAAATGGGGGTATCGATAGGTTGTACATGGTGTATGTTTTGGTGACTTGATTCACTGATAGGTAGGTATCGGTGAGACAGAAGGCGTGAGTTACTCAAGAAAAAATAGTAAAGGGTGTATCAGTGACTTGAGTTACTGATAGGTGGCATCGGTAACTCAAGTGAGTCACGGATAGGTGGTGTCGATGACTCGGAAACACCTGCAAAGAAAAATCAAACCACAAAAACAAGAAAAATAATTTAATAATTTAATAAATCTAAAATAAATAAATTAATTAACTAACTAAATTAAAAATACAAGTATAGAACATCTAGAAACAAAATAAAATTAACTGCAGCTTGAAACTTACACATTATTCATAATTAATTTTAAAAAAACAATAATTAAATTGGTTTTCAAAATTTAATTAATTAATAAATTAAATAAAAATAAATAATTAATGAAATTAAATAATTAAAGTAAAATTAAGTATTAAAATAATTAAAAAATTTAATTAAAATTTTAAAATTAATTTAATTATTTAAAAAATTAAAAACTAAATTACTGAATTTATTTATTTACACAATAATAAATTAAATTAAATAATTTATAAATAATTTATTTTTAAAAACAAAAAATTAAAATAATGAAAAAAATAAAAAGAATGAAAAATTATAATTTAATTAAAAACAACGAATAAAAAATTAAAGTTAAATTTAAAAGAACGATTTAATTTGAGAATTATTTAAAATGACAAAAAAATCACTAAAATACATGGTTTATAAGAAAAAAATATTTTACAAGTTATGAACAAAAAACACAACAATTGGTGATTATTAAGTAAAATATAATGTTTTGACATTTAAAATACACCAAAAATAAAGAAATGATGTGGAAAATTAAATTAAAAAGGTAGCCACATCACCTTCTCATGTTTCTATGTAGAGGACTGCCTAATGACATATGTGGAGGACCACCCAACATCATTTGTGGAACTATATGGCCCTGTAGCTCCAAAATATGGTAGAAGACTGATATCAAAGTAGCCACCATTGATGAGAGAGGTGGCCAACCCAAGTTATGTTACCACATCCAGGTCATAGTCCATTGTAGTCTTCTAATATATAGATGCCATATGTGGCACATAAACCTCTCCCGACTGTGTAAGATCCCCAGTTTACTATTTTGGACCATGTCTCTGTGATGCAACGTATGCAAGATCCTCTCTCGAATGTCTATTTTCTAGCCTCTTCCCTTGTTGATATCTTCATCTTTGTCCTCTGGTTGGTGGTGGTGGTGGCAGTGCATCATCCTCAACAGACACAGTAGGGACATCATCATCCCTAGGAGGCTCATTCAGATCATGTGTATCAGGATATAATTATGACACTTCATCATTGATACTCTTGCATATGAAATGGATAGGATCTCTAAGAGCCACCAGATCTTGGTGAACTACATACCACTTGATAAATTCCTCCTCTTGAGGATCTTTGATATGTACAAGATGATCAAGGCTACTTGACTTCAAATGAATTAGAATTCAAATTAATAAGAAACATAAGATAAACAAATATAATAAATCTTATTAAACATACCAACTATAGAATGTCTGTCACTTGATGTGTATAGTACATGATCATGTGTCATTAGTAATAATATGAATAATATTCCTAGTTATATAATCGATATAATTTTTTGGGATATTGGTGCAGAAAGATACCATATAGGGAATGTGTGTCCCAATACTCAATATAGTTTCATGAAACTATGACCATTCCATCGTTTGTCTACTTGTAAGCATAATAGAATGTAACCCATAAACTTTTAGTGGTGCTATGGGGATATGTTGTATATATCTAAACTAGTACATGACTCAGTCTGGCTGGTTCCACTCAATGATGTGGAAGTGGATGATTGGCACCACTGCACCACGATCTCTAGTCATAGTTATGAAGTATGGTGGAAGCAATGAGTAGGAAAAACCTGTATACGGGTTTCATGAAAACTGAAATGTAAACTCAAAAAATAATTCATAAATTAGAATGATAATGTTACTAAGATAAAATTGAAATATCTTAAAAAATTAATTATAAAATTAATTTTTCTACAAAAAAATAATGTTTTACTTACATAATAGGACTATAGAGTGTCAAATATTTGTTGAAATCTATGCACACTATGACTCGGAGTATGTGCATAATACTGAGCCTAACTCCACCTGATTGAAAAAATGTAATATATGTTAATTTTATAAAAGAAATTAATAAATTTACTAAATAACTCACAATAATGACGTAAATACCCCAGTGTCCCTGACGACAGTCTCGAAATAGGTGTTGTGTAAGCGGTATGACAACTCTAGGAGTGGTGCGTGGAAAACACTCCTAGGACCAAATCTATACCAAATCCATATAGCCTAAAATCTGTTTCACATAATATTGACAACCTGTACAAATAAATCTATACAGATGTGATAATACAATGTACCCCCAACTATATATACCCATCTAGTCAAGACTATCAAGTAATGGTAGGTACATCATGTGTACCAGGGTGGTAGAGTTGTCCACACTCATCATGCCTCTGATCAGTCACATAATATATGCATGTGTGTGCTTAATAAGTGTCTCTTGGTCTACATTATCAGGAATGATGGTGAAATTATCATCAATCCACTCCATGCTCAAGCGGGAACCCTGGAGGACATGTGGTATGCCAACAACACCAATGCCTAGTATATGGTGTATGACCGCACACCAGACTCCAATAGCTTCACCCATAACTTTTTGTCTATGGATGGGTATACCAAGCATGTAGGTGATCTCCTCTAAATAAATGGTCATCTCCCTCTTAGGGAGATGAAATTTGTGTGTATCTGGCCACCATCTCTCAACCAGTACATCAATCAAGTGGTTATTAATGGTCTTGAAATCGCACATGGAGACTCCATAAAATCCAATATGTCTAAGGTATGGACAAATGGATGTTGTAGTTTCATCTTGATGAAATGATATTCTCTCTAAAGAGAAAGATGTCTAATAGATCCATATGCGAACACATTGCGTAACATGTGCGACTACTGAGTAGATAACAGAGGCAACTTCATCTAAATTTATGAATATTAGAACATTAATTTCAATATGTAATTAACTCGTACCTATTTTTATGATTTGGTAAAAAAATTAAAGTTTCTTTTTTTCCATAAAGATAAATTATGTTATTTAAAGTGACCGCATATATACTTTTAGATGAAATCATTTTTAAGTGAAAGTCTCTCTTGTGGATAAAGATAAATCATTTTTGGAATGCCTTGATGTTCAAAGGAACCTTGGCCATATGATGTAGTGTCATTCCAATGGTGAAGCTAAGCATCCTAGGATGAGTCAATCGGGGAAACTCGACTCGACTGTGAGAAAGGGATGAATGTGGAGAGTGGTAAATCACCTTTGGTGGATGCTTTGAGAGGAGAAATGTGTTTTGAAATTTCAGAATGGTCTTGAGTGAGAACGTATCCTCCATTAGTTAGTGTATGAAAAATAGGGTTCTAGTGTTGGGAATGTTCGTTGGTATGGTGGAGTTGATGATTGTTTGGAGGGCAGTGGTGTTGTAATGAAGGGATTATACCAAAACATAGGGAACGAGCTCATTGGGTGCATCAAGTATGATGTGAAAGTAGAGTTCAGATTATGGTGGTCTTTCATCAAGAGTGGAGTTCCAAGTAACTGAATATGTTGGAGGGAACCATAACAGATAAATGGTTGGTGGATGACGTGATTAGAGTTTCAGGTTGGAGGGACTAAAGTGGTCACAATTTGGGTGATTTGGCCCAGGTAGAGAGCTTTGGAATGGTTTTAACTGGTCGACTACCCAAGATTTTTGGTTGCATTTGGATGTATAGTTATGGAATGGAACCATCAGGAAATGTTGTTGGAAGTATCATTTGTTTTCCTTTGGGTGTACCTAGTTTGTACACTGTTAGAGTTTGAAAATAAAGGAAAATTATGCCAAGTCATGTGTGTCATGAGTTGAGAAAAAGGATAGAACTGAAGGGGTGTCGATTGGTTCCCCAAGGGGTTATAATTCTATGTGAGAAGTTTCCATGTGTTGTAATTTAGGCACTGTTGGCTAAGTTTCTCTGTGTGGTTCTCGTGGTTGAATAATTATTGGAGATGAGGCATCCTTGGGGAGTATCAAGTTCATGTTGTGGGTTGTGGTGAGTAAGTCTTGTGGGTCAAGACCATGCTTTGGTTTACTTTTTTTTTTTCTATAATTGTATTTTTCAATGAGAAACTTGGGGAAATGGGAATGGATAAGCAGGCCTGGTGGCATGAACACTTGTTACGGAAGCTCAGGGATGCTTAGAAAGAGCAGCTCATGGATGATCCGTTATAAGGTGGGGAGGTTGTAAGATCCTGAATTCTTACTTAAGATATTTTTTGTTTATGCTTCAGTTTAAGTCTCTTATTTTGGTTAAATAAGTGATTTCCAAGTCCATGAGAAGGCTCAAGGGTGTTCTGGGGGTTCAGGGCATGAAAGAGGAGGAAAAAGGAGCTTTCTGGGCATGTTGCACAGTTTTCAGACGGTTAGTGAAAATCGTGTGGAGCATCCCAGGTAACCATGCGGCCTTGGACAAAGGCTTACACATAGTTAAGCTAACCGTGAAGAATTCCTAGGTAACCGTGTGACCCAACTTTCTAAAGAAAGTAGCATCCACATAGTTTGTGAATTTTTTGGAAAACCGGGTGCGTAAATAGTGTGGTCTAATAAAGTTGAGAAATTTAGAAAAATTCCATTATAGGATTTTAAACCCCAACATGAAATTCTCCTCCATTTTACCCCATGCAACCCAGGTGATGAGTTTGGACAACCCACGATTCTCAAGGGTGGTTCCCCTTTTATTCTTGGCTATTTGGAGTGTTGTTGGTTGCAGATCAAAGCCCTGGGTATGCCTAATGCTCCTCTTTCTTCTCTTTTCTATATTAGGGTTTTTAGTTTCTTACATATCCTTCTTAATCCCTAAAATCCTCTTTTTTATGATGAAACCTCGTTTTGGTCTTCATGGGGTGTTTTAATATGGATCCAAAACCATGATTAAGGGTTAGTTCACCATCAGATTCGAGGTAGGTGGTCTACAAGTATTATCACGTAGTTTTTATTTTAGATTTGTGCATGAAATCTTGTATTATTTTCCCCCTAATAGTGTTCTTGATTCGGTTAGATGTTTTTGGTAAAAAAGCTTGTCTAAGTGACCAATTGAAACCCTCACAATCCTCATGGGATGCGTAGAGGAATACTTGACCATTTTAGGGCCACCCATGGGGTGCGCCGGTATTTCAGAACCTAGAGAGTGGTAATGTTACGTGAAGGGTTACTGAGTGATAATGTAGAGCCATTATGAACATGATTTAATTGTGGATTAAGTTGAAAATGTAATGATGATAGTTGAACCTAGGTTGATAAGGGCATAAAGGTATTGTTTTTCATGACACAAAAATGGGAAAATGGGTTAAATGAAATTATGTTGAATGTTTAATGAATTTTGGTTAGAAATTATTAAGAGGATTAGTTCATGTGAAATGGTGAACTTGTAATTAGGTGATGTAATGGGAAAATGGGGAAATATGTCAGATGATATGTAATAATGGAATAGATGAATATTTGGAATGGGTTAATACATGGGAATTATGGGGTATACCTAGAAGTTTGAATTTAATAAAGAGGTTGTGCTATGTGAGACAAGAATTTTACTTGAAAATAATAAGTGGGTAAATACTTGTAAAATGGTAAATAGTCCAAATTGGATAATGTAAGGGAATTTTTGAATATTATTAATGGGCTAAGTCAATAGAATGGTAATGGGGTTAAATGAGACTTAAAATGTAAATAGTAAATGTATTAATGGGTTATGACATAGTATTAACTCCCATGTATATTGTTATGTATTATTATTTCCATTGGTATTGGTTATGTTTGTTGTGTTATGGTATGGTTGTTGTAATTAGACAAATAAGAATATACACATGGCTTGGTAGAGTGGGGAATTTACATGAGGTTCTATGCCCATAGGTCGAGTTATACTGAGGCTCTAAACTCCACCCCAAAATTCATGGGTTAGGGAATGAGATAGAGTATTTATTCCCCTGACGGTTTCATTCCACCTAGACCAAGGCTTCGAGGTGAAGATAATGTGTTGATGTGATATGTTTATCCCTAGTGAGGTAGGGACTTAACTTATTCCCTTATTCTTTATGATTGGTTTCCTTATAACCATGTGTGTATGATATAAATGAATAACCCATGGAAAACATGAAGATAGGGGATTAAGTAAGAAAGATGGATAAGTGGTGAATTTAGTAATAATGATAGAAATGGTAAGGATACACCTTGTTAACTAATGGTTACAAATTTTTCCTTTTTTGGTTTACCTTTACATCTACTTTATTTCTTGTATGAACTATTTATTAGACTAGATATTTTGTAGACACCTTTGGTGGTGGCCTACTGAGTTTGTACTCACACCCTGCTCGAGCTGTCGATGGGTACCTGAGTAGATTTCATTATTGCAAGTTCAGATATAGGAAAAGGATGGTTCTAGTAAGTTGAGTCCGTATTAGGATGTTCATGGATAAGGTTCCATACTTTTAGTCATGACCATTTGTGGATTTCAGTTTTTTTCTTTATTTTGGGTTTCCTGCACTTGTGGCACAACTAGTATGGCATGGAATTATTATATTTGTTTTTTGGTTTGTACCTTGTTTGTTGGATGCTTAGTTATGAATGTTCATTGGTTGTTCCATATTATTTACAATATTTATATAGATCTATACTATGTATTACTATGTTAAAGAGGGTATAGTCTCTCCATGTGACTCATTAGACCCTCGCTGTTAGTCAGCAACCTCTGGACTATGGGGAGACACACTTGAGGTCATATGACGAACTGACTTAGGGTGTTGGTCTAGTGGATCTTGTTTCAGGGATGTTATTGGGTTATTTGTGTAGGTGTTATGTTTTTTGAACCTTGGGGGGACTTTTCTTCACTATCCCCTTCAATTCCCTCTTCATTAGGTTTTAGAAGACTACCGAGAAGGTTTTGGGGGGATTGAGCGAGGGACTAGGGAGAGTAGAGCGTCGAGAGTAATTTAGGAAATTTTTTCCATTAAAATGAAGACCTCAGGGTCCTATTTATAGGAAAATATGGGACCTTTGGTGAATAATCCCTTCCCATTGGTGTTCTGCACTCATTGATGCATAGTCCAACAGTACAGGCCAATGCGTAGGTACCACGCGCGCTAACTCTTCTTGGGGGTACATACACAAAGGAGTTTTGCTAGGGTTTTCAACCATTGTCCTTATTCATTTCTCTTATTTTCATACCTTTAATCTATTTTACTTCTATATCTTTTCATCCATGTGAAAAAACAGAGTGTTAACAAAATCTCCCCCCCTTAGGATTGGATCTGATTGAAAGAACAAGGTTTGATCCTTAGGTAAAGGGAAGAAAAAGGTAAATGGATCGCATAGGTCATACATGATGGTGTGACACAAAGGTTTTTTCTCAGGTCACCCATTCTGGTTATCCATGTAGTTCAGGTCACACATTTAGGCCATACGTAGGGGATTCTTTACCTATAAATAGGGTCAATGTTTCATCGGAAGGTCTTTACAGTTCAGAATCATCAGTCTCTCCATGCTAGTACTCCAAAAAGAGATTTTTCATAAGACTTTTCAGTAAATAATGTTTTTCATAGACATGTTATGCACCATCCTACATGAAACATTCATTTAAGTGAGCTACCAATTCAATGTGTCTTGGTATAAGTACTTATGCGAGGCAACTTGGGTGGGTACCCTGCGTGAGACCATCCCTTTTCCAAATTCTTTCATTTCTATAATTTTTATCCCGAATGAACTTTTCCTTAATGAAAAAAATTTGGTACTTCTTTGAAGGTTCAATGGAATCTAAGAATACTTAATTTTTTGAGTAATAAGCTAGAAAATAATTTGAGGAATTGGTGAATGTGGTTGGACATGACTATTATGATACTTGCAATACTGCTCTACCCGATCTGGAGGGGCATCTGAAGAAATATAACCATGAATTTACTAAGAGTATTTATTTTCTGATTTACAACCACGATCATCTGAATGAGGTCTTTATATAATCTTTGAAGAATTATATTGCCCACTCCTGGTTTCATGACAACAGAAATTTCACAACTGCCAACGTTTCAATGGTGGGAGCATACATCAATGCCAGAACATCATCTACAACCTATGTCATGCACCATGGCCAGTATTCTCCAACGATTAAGTCTCACATGCCTAAATTAAAGACACACTATTATCCATACATAATTCAAATATTCTTAGATAGATCAGTCAAAGGGTTTGAAGAAATATTGGGACATCCTCCTAGGAGGGGGTGTTAGTAGAAGTTATTCCTCAATTCGGGATTAGACCATCTGAAAAGAATGGAAAGTGATGTATAAAGGTTTATAATACAATATATTTCCTTTCTTATCCTCTAGAGAATTTTTTATCCCCATATAAGGATGTGGGTGATGAGACCCCAAGTTCATACAAATGACCTCATTCACAATTTAGTCTGCTTTCTAGAATCAAAAGGGATATGCCAACTGAGGATGAGCCGAGACGGTCTAGTCATCACCATCAATAAGAGACTCAGGTTCCATTTTCCTACCATTAATATATGATAGAAAGTTTCAGGAATCCTGCGAAATCCCAGACTATTAAATCATCTTCATAGAGGGCCAAGACAACCTCATAATTCATGTGACCAGCGACAGAACAATTTTTTCAAGTGATGACCTCTGATGATAAAATCAAATAGTTGCATCTTCATCTAGGATACAAATCATAGGGATATTAGATTCCTGATCCTTGTCAGATCTACACTTCAATGACAATACCAATGAGTTTAGGATTTATATACAGGTGTTATAGATGCTCATTTATGCAACTAAAGAACAAATCCATGCCAAGATATGTGTGAAGTACATGGTGAGATATGGAACTACTTAAGGGCTTGACCACATATCTTCTGAAGAATGGATGCTCTATATCAATACTGAAGACATAAGTTCCCCTTTTTTCATATCTATTTTTTTCTTCTTTTCTTTTATCTCGAACAAAGTTTTGTTGCTTATGGGAAGTTCATTTTGATTTATAGTGGTCCAAGGGGGAATAAATTGAGGTTTAATTACCAAAATATGGACCAACTAGAAACCTTCTTGGGATTGATGAATCATCTCCCAAAAAAGGAGATCTATCCCCAGGTAAGTAGACAATGGACGCTAAGATGGCAGGGGGAAACTATATTTCCCACTCCAATACCAATATTTGAGGTTGGTACTAGCCATCCTCCATAAAAAAAGGAAGGTATTTAGAAGAATAAAATCCTTGGCCAAGTGGCTCGTTAGTAATGATAGGTTTCCATGTTATCATTAATCATTATTTTATCCAGCACAAATGTCTAAGCCTCCTTGGATTATAGAATCTACTACAATCTCCTCTCTTAATGGGATTACAAATGAGACTCTAAGAATTGAGGAGGGTACTCTAGATCAGGCATGAATCTCTACCAGTGAGTCGGTTCCCTCGACAGAAGCAGTGTCGATGGTTGAGGATACAACATCTACCACTATCACTTCTTTTTCCATTATAGTGAGGGAGGAGGATTATAGTAATGTCAAAGTTACATTATAAGATGTCATATACCAATTTCTAACTTTCATCCATGTGATTTTTAGGTTCATCATATGCACTAGAGAACCTTTTAAAGACCGATTCTAAACATGTAGCTATCACTAAGGAAGCTATTTAGGGTATAAAGTCATCGAAAAAGAGTGATGTACTAGGTCTCAGTACAAACATTCTGAGCATCTCCATGGGTGAGATTACTAGGGGTATTGGGGAATCAATATATTCCATGATAAATCATGGGATTTACTTTGATGAACAGCCTAGACATATTCTTATTCCTACTACTTTAGAATAATTTAAGGAACATAATAGTGAATTAACTAGATGCGAGTCTTTATTTTTTGTGAAACTAGTCTTTTTATGTCTGATTTTCTGATCATGACTGGTTGGAATGTGCAGCTCTATCCACGAAGAATGTTTCAGTGATGGTGCATGAACAAGACATCAAAGTCTATCCTAATATCACTATTGAGGGGGGGCGACTTAGGTGAATCATAAAATATTAAATCTTCATGAGACTTCCTTAGAAAGTCTCAGATGGACCCAAGAGAGTGATCCTTATCAATAGGTTCCAACTCAAACTGATGATGTCAGGAATACTATGGAGAAATCTACCCAAGCTGGTGAATTTAGGGATTCTAGGGAGGAATCTTCCCAAGATTCTGACCCATTACTAGGAAAGTGTCACTAACTACTTTAATCATCCCCTATTTCCTATTTCTGTTATCATTCGAGGCTAATGATGAGTCTTATCCACTATCCAATTCCATCAACTTATGTGGTTGGGTCTGAGGGTGGATCCGTTGTATAATTACAACTGATATCAGAAAGAGAACCCATTACTAAATAGAATGGGTAGAGAAGGGTGCCTCAATAAGTGCACTGATCTTAGAGTACACCTCTAACCCTGATAGTGGATTTGAGTTAGATTTGGAGTTACAGAATAATATTTGTATCACATGCCATGGGATTGGTAGGATATTTGGAAAATAATCTCTAAGACACATTTTAAAGATCTTCCCTTGTGAATCCATCAATGTCAATTCCTGATTGGTATGTTAGGATATAGAGGATTTGATTACAACTTGATTCATTCTATTGTGAAAGAGATCATTCTTATACAGGACCAAGAGCACGAGATTCATTGGGACCTCATTAAGGATAAGTTTCTTGTCAACAATGATGATCTCAAGGAAACGTTATCCCAGATGGAGGCCAACCATACCAAGAAACCAACAGAACATAGAAAAAGGATAAATGAGAAATCCATTAAAGTATCGTGTATTCAGTAGGAATTATATTCCGCTCATGGGGATCTAATACAACTCCCCCATTCATTAGAAGAATCCCAAACCAAAGGTTCAACTACCATTGTAGCTATAGTGGAAGAAATTCACTGAGCTAAAGAGACTAAAGCCATCCGGTCAGTTAAGCTTCAACAAGTGGATGACGGGACTCAAGAGTCCATTCAACAAATGAAGAGTTGTGTTGATGGTCTCTTGTAAATTATGATGAAGAGTATCCATCCTATGGCTTCACCATTGATTTTTTCTCATAAATAAAAATAATTTTGTTTTCAATCATCTATGCCATCATCTCTATTTTTATCCTATGATCACAACATCAAATAGAAACTGATTTTCATAGAGAGATGTATATTTTTGTCATCTGTTTGTAACTATAGTGATGGGATAGGGAAATTCTATAATTTTTTTCTAATCCATAGGACCTAATGAGAATAGTTTGACTATTTCTTAGGTTATATAGACAACCCTACAATATTTGTGTCTTTTGTGTCATCAACCTAATTTTTTATTAAGCCCAATATAAGGTATAATTAGTAGGTGAGGCAAATATTTTTATTAGACCACCCTTATTAGGTTTTCAGCCTAACATGTTTTGTTCCTATTTTTTTTCATTGCTTGATTTTTCCTAAACCACACAGAGTGTAGGTCTAGAGAGTTGGGAATTGATTTTTTTTCTTCATATTTCCCTTTTGGGTTTTCAATTTGGTGATTATTGCATCTCTTTTCTTGGTTAGTTTAAAGTCATGCAAGCTAGACTAGTGATTCTAGTGTTTTAGGTCGAACGACATTGAACATAAATTTTGAGATAATAACCCAAACAAGGCCCGATGGATAAGAATGTTCTAAAATTCTTTAGATACCCCCAAGGGGAATCTTGAGACATTATTTTGTGGTATCTAAATCTAAAACATGCTATTTAGGAATAGAGGAGTTCTAACTTGAGGATGAAGTTTCCACTAGTTGATAATCCCGCTATGAGGTATGTTTTATAAAAGGAAAAATGGGGCACATACTTCATAGTCAAATAGTGGAATCCATAGTATGATAGACCCATTATGTGGGTAACTTATTCAAGTCCAACTAGGTTACATACTATATAGTCAGGAAAAAGAGTTACCAGGAATTCCAACATTCTATTAATGATGGAAAAAAGAGAGTGTATGGATATTAGGATTTCTCAACACCATTATGGATGATTTTTCCAAGAGAAAATATCTAATAATGAAAGGATAATATATATTGGTATTTACCTTGAAATGGTAAACTTATCATACACAAATTTAGCTTGTATAGAGGTGGGTATATTTTGTTAAATGACTGATGTTTGGGGAAGGCCCCTTTCTGAAAAGGTTTGAAGCATCGTGCAATTTAATTTCATGTGACTAGGACATTTACCGTGTAGTTTCAATGTCTTATGATGAGGATGTTGTTCTATTCAATTTAAATTCTTTCAATAAGGAAATTATGCTATGTATTTTAAAGTTGTACCATAAGGACATTGGGGGGGATATAATTTAAGGTCTTTATCTTTGACTAAAAGGTTAATGATTCTCCCATTATTAGTAATATGTCCAGAAATGTGATATCATATTCAGGTGTGAGGGAATACAATTGTAAGATTTATCCTGGGGATCTCCGGATCTGAAGAGTGGTATGGTGAAAAAATGGATTATGGTGTTAGAGTAGGTCTCTCCCAAGAATGAAGTTACTTATTAATGATAAACCCATTTGTGGTCTGTTTTATGCAAAGCTAACTAGGGAATGTTACAGGATAGTCAATAGTAGAGTCCTTTGTTTGAAAAACAAGTTTTGTAGGATATTTTATGAAAATTCATATGGGGTGTGTTACAACATAGTTCGGAAAATAAGTTCTTAGGAATTATAACATTCTGTTTCTAAACGCTGATGGAAGTTTATGAAGATTCAGATTTTCCCAGGCATAGAGTTTGGCTTATGAAAGGAAAGTACCTGAATATGAAATGATAATTCCAAGTAAAAATCCCCAAATAATTGAGGGAATAGGTCCTCTTCAAAGGTCTGACCCAGGTTTAGGAAATATGGTGCCTTTAGTTTTAGGACATTCTACTAGAACCATAATATCATGAAAACAACATGTGATATGTGGCCTTATTGGACCAAGGTCATTCTGAAATACTTTAGACATAAGGGAGGGAATTTTAAACCATTTTATTAGGGGTTATTGGATCAATATTAAGGATATAGGGTAGATATGAAAGGGAAAATTGTAGACCATTTCAAATCATGGGTCCCACCATATTTTCATAAAAACTCACGATACAAGAAGTGGTTTCTCTTGAGTGTGAATTTATTGCTGGTTGAAGAACCCATTCTACTGGATAATTTTTGAAAATATGAATAGGGTGTGTTACTTCATAGTTAAATAGTGGAATCCTTTGGTTTAAAACCCTATTTTGTGAGCTAATTTATGAAAATCCAACTAGGGTGTGTTACTACATAGTCAAGAAAAGGAGTCCTCAATTATAGAACATTCTATCACCAGAAGTTGGAGAAAGATTATGGAGACCAAAAAGTGACCAAGATTAGGAGTATGAAATGTGGAATGGATATTGTCTAGTTCACAATGGAATCATTCAGACTGATATTAGTCATGAAGTGTAGAGTCCCTACATAGATCTGACTCACATATAGAATGGGAACATATCTATTTCCTTAGTGGACACCCCTAATGAGAGGAACCAAATTAAAATCTACCACACAAAATGTTTTTTGTATAAAAGAGAGGGGTAATTTCTCCTTACCATGTGTCTAGGACTAGGAAATGAGGTCGAGGTGTCACTATTTATCTCACTGGAATGAGAATCAAGCCACAAGTAGTTCTTGAGATACTTTGTAGTTTAAGTCATACAACAAGGACATTAGCCATGCAGTTTAAAGTGATGTGTTAAGGATGAAGTTTAATTGATGTGATTGTTATTGGACCAAGGTATATAACTCAGGCATTTCTATATATCCTGTTTGAAAAAAAATCAAGCCATGCATAGTTCTAAAATGATTCTCCATACTGATTGAATTCATGTGTGGAGAAAATAACGGTTTTTGAAATATAGTCTCACTTATGGGGTGAGACACCATATTGAATCATATTATATAGATCTAAATCATATATACATAAGAGATTAAGGGTATTTCCAATATTATAGTGTGGATGGGTCTAAGATTGAGGAACCTAAAATCATTGCGTATCCCATTGGAATGAGAATCAAGCCACATATAGTTTTTGAATAAAGGTCCCCCACACTGATGGAATTCTGGTGTGAAGGGAAGAGGGGATTTTTTTGTATAGGCTCACACATAGGGTGAGAGTCCATATTGAATCCTATTATGTAGATCTGACTGTTAGATAAGACAGTAGGGATATTTACCATATTATGTTGTGGATAGGTCTAGGATTGAAGATATGGACTTCACTATGTGTTTCATTGGAATGAGAATCAAGCCACACATAGTTCTTGAGGAAATCGTGTAGTTTATTTTCATGGGATGAGAACATCTGGTGTACCTTTTAAGGAATTGGAACTATGACCCTGATAATCATAATACAAATTTATATTCCTTACTCATACAGGGAAATCCTTCTCTAAAACTCCTAAGACCAATTGAGTTATGATCAATGTGAGAAACAAAGAGTTTTAAAGCTTCTTCCACAACACGAAGGTGAAACATGTGAAGGATAGGGGAATTTATATTTTTGTGGTGGTTGGGACATGAGGTATGATATAAGATTTGCTAAATATATCTTTAGGATGAGAATCAATCCATACATAGTTCTTGAAATTCTGTGTATTTTAACGTCATACGGTGAGGAAAAAGATGAACTGACATGAAAGATGGGAAATGTTGTGGTTGACATCAAGTATAGAAACTTGGGTGTCACTACGTATCTCATTGAAATGAGAATCAAGCCACACATAGTTCTTTAATTCCATTTAGTTTAACATCATGTAGTGAGGATGTGGGTGATTTTGAAGTGAAAAACAAATTAAGGCTTTTGTTGGACCTAGAGATACGATCTGGGAATCAATACATATCTCGTTCGAATAGAAATCAATCCATACATAGTTCTTGAATCCTATGAAATTTAACACCATGTAGTGAGGACGTTATCACAATAGTTTAACATCTTGCAGTAAGGATGTGGGTCACCCAAGGTGGAAATGAAGATTGCGGATGGACCAGGTGATAAGACTTGGGCGTCACTATGTATCTCATTAGAATAAGAATCAAGCTACACATATATCTTAAAAATAATTCCCCACATATATTGGGATTTGATTTGGGGAAAGTGGGGGATTTTATATTTTGCAGAATGATGGCAGGACCTAAGAATTGAGGTCTAGGTGTCACTACATATCTCATTAGAATGGGAATCAATCCACACATAGTTATTAAAAAGTTTCCTATGCAGATCTGATTTGTATATAGGGGAAAAGTGTCTATATATATTTTTTATCTATCAAAATCTTCCCTATGCAGGTCTAACCCATATACATAGGGAGTAATGAGGGATTTTCATTGTCCGGCACAAGATTGGAGATCTGGGTGTCACTGTGTTTCTCATTAAAATGAGAATCAAGGAACACATATTTCTAAAGAAAAGGAATCCACATGTAGGTTTGAACTCATACACAAGGATTAAAGGATACTTTTTGTTTAATTATAGCTCAACTTGAGGTGAATGACTTGGGAGTCACTGCATATCTCACTGGAATGAGAATCAAGTGATGCGTAGTTCTTGTAATTATTGTTTAATTTCTTGTCATGAAATGTGGATGTGATAATTATGGGGATTATACCTATAAAGAGACCCAAGTGTTACTATGAAGTGGTATTTATTTGACTGGGGCTTATGCACAGGTGATGCCCAATCTTTCTCCATCATATCTATCCAAGATGGAATATTAACCCACTGAGGGGTTAGAGGGATGTGATTTGGACTTACACCTAATATAGAGGCCCAAATTTAATAGACCACAAGGAGTGTCAACTAGTGATATTTTGGGTGTTTCCTAAAATCACATGAGAGAGATGTTAACCATGCATTTTAATATCATGCGGTGAGGATGAATGGTGCCTTTCATTTTTTGGGTTATACAAATATGACTAACTATGCATTTTAACATCTTTTGGATGGTATGTATATGCTGCTATGAAGTTTAACATCCTTCAGTTAGGAAAAATTTCATATGATTGCATGAAATATCTATTTAGGGACTTTGCATTTATTGGAGTCGTAATGAGATTTACACCCATTAAGATCAAGGAATAATCTCCATTAGAGTGGACCTTATGTATGGAGTAAGGTCCCTCCCACTTTAACTCATCTTTTGGAGGATTATTTCCTGATATCATTGGAGTCCTGAGGAACATTACCAATTATCATTGGAGGAACTAATGGAGGCGAACCTTCTTGTTAAAGGCTCATGGTACCCAATTTTGATAGACTTTAATATTATGCAAGGTGTGTCATATTTTTTCATCCAATACCTATAATTTATCCATTTATTTCTAGGATTTCTCATCTATAGATAACTTAACACAAATTGAAATAAAAAATGATGGAAACTAAACCTCAATGGACATGACTGCTTCTATTCCATATACCAGTGAGTATGAGTTTGCTCATGTGGTGGTATAGGTTGTATTATGATAGTCCCATAAGGCATGAAATAGATTATTAGGGAAATATTTTTTATCTTTGACCACCATCTTATGGACTATGTTTGATAGGATCTTATTGAAGGGATCTGTCTTTCTATTAGCCACTGCATGATAGCAACATGAATGGTTGGATTTTATATTTCATTCCTAATATAGCTTCCCCCTTAGTGTAATAGGAATTAGTTCCATTGTCCATCAATATAGTATGAGGGACATTAAATATGGAAATTATGTTAGCTTTGATAAAGCTAACAATGATTGTTTCCCAAATTCTTTGAGGGGTATCACCTCTTCCCATTTAGAGAAGAAAACTAAACTACTTTTCTGTATCTTGAGGTTATGGACCCACAACATCCATTCCCCATATGGAAAATGTCTATAAGTATTTGGATATATGTATAAACTCTAGGGGTTGATGGATGAAATTTGCATGCACTTTACAAGAATGACATTTATTGGTGAAATCTGTGTAATCCGGTATCAAAGGGGGGCCAGTAGTACCCAACCCTTCAGATTTGGTTGAAAATATTGTATCATGACTAGTGGGAACCATAGTATCCTAAGTGTACTTCTTTAATTATGGTATTAGTCTTATATATGTCAATACATCTAATAATGGCTCCACAAAAGGCTCATTTGTTGAGTAATTTTTAGTGATTTTTGTCATCATAAAGAGCGAAGTTCACTTTTCACTGCCATATTTTCTCTTTCCCAGTTCTATCCAGTGGGATCACTCCATCCTGAAGGTAATCCATGATGGGCATCATCCACCCAGTGGTGGGACCATATGGTTCAGGGATGGGACTGAGTTTATTAATATTTTTTGTTCTGTTCTAAACAAAAGGTGAGACCATTCGATGGTTAGAAATACTAATGACTATTTTATCATGATTTGGATCTTCCAGATCCATAACTACATTCTCCAATTCATCTTCTTGGGCATTCTTTGATCACAAGACATGAGTAAATCTTGGCTACGAGGTGAAATTTTCCACCAACCCTCATACATAGTGAAGTATGGGGATTAACTTTACATTTATGACAACATAATCTCCGTTGATATACTTGATTCTTGAATGGATAGAAGACCTTCATTTTTTATTTATTTTTGATAATCCCCCTTTTAAGGGTTGAAGGGGAACCCTTACATGGATCATAGTCTTAGTGAAACATTACATGAACTGAAGGGCATATAGGAATTCACCCCAAATAGACTACATTGAACTTCCCATCCACATCATATATCTTGATGCCAACTCTCCACCTTCATAAGGTTGATTGGCTAGTTGTCCTGTGAAAAATTTCACTATCTTGGTATTAATAGAAATTCTATACCCTATAATTATTCCAATTGTGATTATCGCTAATCTAGTGAATAAAACTCCTTTTAATCCTCATTTAGAGCCCTATCCCTTTGAAATATGCCTGGTTGCATCTTCATTTAAAGTGGAATTAAGGCATTGGGGTGGCCCAAAATCCTTAATGTGGCATGACGGCCTTAAGGTATCTCAAAATACTTACTGGTCTGAATGCCTTGGGTGGATCGAAGGACTTGAAGGATGCACTTGAAGTGTACCCATAAATGTTCCTCTACCTAGATTTGATCTCGGGTCTCTTGTATTCACTTGAAGAGTACCTATAAATTTACCTGTTGATATGTTTGATTACCAAATCAGATTCAAAATTCACCTTGAAGTGGTATACTCGTATTTAGAGTTCTAGTTTCAATCCAACAACGAGGGCCTGGTATTCTACCACATTGTTAGTACATTATTCTGATAAAATGAAGGAGTATAGTAAAAATTCCTTCTCTAGAGTGATAAGAATGATTCCTAACCTGACTCTATTGAGTTTAGGGTCTTTCTTTATCTTCCATGTTGGTATTTTGGATAAACTGTCAAAATTTATTTCTCATTTTCGAGGGCCGTCTTGAATAGAAAATATCTATTCATTTTGAAATTCAGTATTTAATGACGTCACTTCTACTAATGGGTGCTCTAAAAGAGAATCTGTTAAGGTCTAACCTTTCACTAATTTTATAGGAATAAACTATATATCCAACTATTGTAGAGTAAAAACCCACCATGCCTAATGTTCCATCAACATAGGACATATGAGGATAAATTTGATCAGATTATTGTAAGAGACCAATTAGACCTCGTGGTGATGTAGGTAGTACATTAACTTCTAAACTGTGAATATTAATTCTAGGAACCTCTTCTTGATATTTTAATAACGAGTCTCAGTTTCAATCATGGTTTGACTAAGATAATAAAGGTTGTTTTCATTTCTAGCATCTTTCTTTTTCATGAGGAAGACACTCAGTGATCACTCCAAGGTCGTTATATATAGAATGAGTGGATTTCCCTCAATAGGCGGAATTAATATAGGTGGGATCAAGAGGTATTTCATGAGGTTATAAAATAATTTATGATAGTATCTGGTCCACTGATATGTGACCCCCCTTATTCATCAGTTTAGTGAAGGGAAAACAGTCTCCTTCAAAGTTGGCTATGAAGCACCGAATGTAGGATAAGTTTTCTTAAATTCCTCCCAACTCTTTCAGGTTTATAGTATGAGACAATTTAAGTATAACTTTCGTTTTATCAGGTTCAACTTAAATTCCCTGATGGAATATAAAAAATCCACTAATTTTTACATAGGTTACCCTAAAATCACATTTTAATGGGATCATCTTCAAGATATGTTGTTGAAGCTTGTTGAAGATGGTCTCTAAGTCAGTCAGGTGTTCAGAACATTATTGGTAATTAAACATTAGATCATCAATGTAGAATTCAACAAAATTCCCCCAAAAAGTTTTAAATATGTGATGAATTGCATGTTGTTATGTGGTACTGGTGTTCTTCAATCCAAAGTGCATGACCTAATAGCAGAATACACTTTGAGGGGCCTTGAAGGAAGTGGCCTTTTCTAGTTTAGGGGATATATAAATTTGGTTGTACCTAGATTATCCATACATGAAGTATAATGTTTGATAACTATTTTTTGCATCAATTATAAGTTTTGTGATTATAACCGGGAAGTCATCTTTGTGACAGTGCCAATTGAGATCTCTAAAATCGATGAAAGCTCCAATTTTCTCATTCTTCTTCTTCCTCACTAGGATTATATTTTCTAGCCATTTTGGATAATGTACTTACCCAATTAATTCATACTTGATGAGATTAACCACTTTAGCCTCAATTTTGGATACATGAGCTATGTGTGTCTGTAGAGACCCGAAGTTTATCGTACATGGACATTCCATTACTTTTGCGGAATACTTAGTACATAACAAAAACACACACACAAGGATCGTAATAGTTTAGTGTCTTTGGAAACTCGGAACGTAATCTTCTAATCGTGGTGAAAGATCTTCAACATCTCCCATAAATATCTTCCCCTTTTTTTATACCTAAAACCTTTCTTTATATCCTGGGGAAAACTAAACATAAAAGGGTGAGCTCAAATGCTCAGTAAGGGTAGACAAAAGAAAAATCAATCACATCATATTCATAAGAACATAACTTTTGGAAATCTTAACCTGCAAAAGAGAGCATAATTTCATAACATGGGATAAATCATAGTAGTGAAATGAAATCCCAATAAGCAAAACTTAAAACATGAAACTTTGTGGCATACACACATAATCATAGAGAATCATTTCTTGTTAGTCATGACTCATTGCCAAGACTATCTTAGTGGAAAAAGTCCCTTTCTGAATCGAGTCACCCTCGTTTCAGTCCTGTTTCACTGAACCGGTATAACCAACCATTCCAGCCATGTCTATCTCATGAGATATGAAATCTTTACCCAATGAATTGGAGGGAGATATAGTTCCCACCCATCTTATAATGAATCATTTCTTATGTGTGCCACATAATCATAAATCATACATCATCGCATAACACATGTAACAAAAATGGGATTCTTGAAACATCATGACATCATAAAACAAACCATATAAGGTAAATGACGTCATAAAAATAATTCCCTCACAACATAATCAAATCAAAGTAATAATAGGGATAAAAACAGAACTCTATATTATCTTAGATTGAAAATAATTTTGATAAAACATTTGAACTCCATTCTTGAGGAAAATATCCTTTCTACTTCAAAAACACTTTTCCTTTCTTAAAATGTCATAAAATTCTAAACTAAAAGAAGTTGATTAAAAATAAACTTGAAAACTTGTAAAGGAAGATTCTTGGAAATAATGTTTTAAAAATCCATTCATGCCGTATAAGTTAAAAAAAACATTCTTCGTACTTTTGTCGGAAAAGTCAAAAAGTACCTCGTACGAAAAACGGCAAAAGATTCCTTTCATATTATTTACTAAAAACTCACCAAAGGGTAAAATTGGATTTAAACATTTGTATATGGATGGAAATAATATTACATATTCAGGAAACATGGTTGTGTATGATAAAATACACCCCAGTAAATACCAAAGTATAAACAATCTCGAATAAAAATGAGATTGTGATATTTCCCTTACCTTAGGTCCGACTTGCTTTGTAAGTGTCCGAACCTCCTGTATAATGATTTAAATCATGTTATTGACTTATTCCAGAATCATATTCATTTTTATTATATCATATATGGTCCACTTATGACTTTATATTACCTGTTCTTTTGTAAATTCATGTTAAAGTAGCGTTTTGGGTAAAATCGTCTCATTTGTCGTTCGTGTTTTTAACTTTTAATTATTCATATGATTACTTAGATCATGATTAATTAATTCCAGAATATAAAACATGATTTATATATATATATTCAGAATATACATATATAATAAATCAGTAAATGGAAAGAAATACACCGTTCATGGAGACGGTAGTCCGTACGTACGCATGAACGCTGTTTTCGTTTCCTTATTGAATTGAATGGAATTAAGTAGATGACATACATATAAATAATTCCAGTATCATTATTAGGTCATATATTTCATTAGTACTTATTATATATACTTTATAATCATTCATGAATGGTTAATCATTGAGAATGAATCTCATCGCGTCGTGGAGACGGTAGTCCGTACGTACGCACGAGCGATGATATCGTTCCCATGGTCGTGGAATAGTGTTGAAGTGTATGTATAATATTTCAGTATCAATATAACTTTATAATAATCATATATAGTTACTCATTACACCTTTATACCCATCCAATTAAGGTGGTGGCGGAAAATAGATTACACCACGGCGTGGAGACGGTATTCCGTACGTACGCACGCGCGGTGGTTTCCTTTTTCCGTAGGATGGATAGAAGGTTAATTAGAGTTGTTTCATATTTATAATAACATATAAGTATATAAGAAATACTGATGTTATTACTTTATCATGAAATAACTAAAGAAGAAGAAGTTGAAGAAGAAATAAATTGAAAAAGATCGGTAATGGATATTACCTCTTTTTGACGCGCCTTTTCTTAGTCTCCACTTAAAGAACTAAGGATGGTCTTTGAAGAAGACCAGGACCTCTAGGATGATACTAGGGAAGTGTAGAAGGGATTTTGTCAGGGGTTTTCCGAGCTTGAAGGTTCAAAGTTGTGTGAGGAAGAGAGGGAGGAGGTGCCCTTTTATAAGGGAGGAGAGGGGCACCTCAAGAATATCTCAAAATATTATTTTATATTAAAGTCAAAATCGGTTTTTAATGGTTCCAAAGGGTCTTATTTCGAAGCTAAAGTGGGGATGGGTCAAAATCCTATCAACCAATAGGATTTATAAAAGTTTATATTATTATATTAACCTTATCAATTAGATTTAACTTTAAGTTAAATAATTTAACTTTTACCGTGTCTTTTTGTTTTCTTACACTATATGGTTAATACACTTGCTATAACATGCAAAAAGAACCCCAAATTGTTTATTATTAATATATATATCCTTATATAAGTCATGTGGAAGATCCTTAGATTTTTAGGAATAAAATAACAATTAATAATATAATATTTGATTTAAAAACTATTTTGTGTCAATTTTTGACACTATTTGATATATGATTTTTGTGAAAGACATAACAGAATTATATGTTCGAACCAAGTTGATTAAATCAACACTAATATGTCATAGTAACCTAGAAAATTAGTAGAATTCATAAAAAGTCTTAAATTACATTTATTTTGGTATTTATAATATCAATTATGTCAATATTTCATTAATAAGATAATTACTGCATCATCTTTGTGTCATATATAAATTACCTTATTTGATGTCTAAAAATTATAAATAAAATACCATTATGTAGGAAATATTTTTATCTTTCTAATAAATATTTACAATCGAATTTATCTTATGTATAACCCTATATTAAAAATGTTTTAGTAAATAAACATTGATTTAAACTCTTTTAACTCTTCTTTGAATTAAATAATAATAAATGTCCTAATCTAATCCAAGTGGGCGTAAATGGTCATATTTTATTCCTAAGCTTATTTTTGGTCAAATTAAACTTATCCAATAGAATTAGTACATGTGTTAGGGTAATAGTAATATCATATTTACCCTTAGTTACCCTATTTACTATTAACCGCGGTAAAAAAGTAAAAAGTTACTATTCACCAAAAAAATTATTTTTATCTCATTGAACCACATTTTACTTACTGATATCAACCGTGTCTGTCGGAATTTCGAAATTCCATTCACAGAAGTGGTAAAATTAAGTTTTATGCAAAATTCAGTTTTTAACCTACCACTTAGTGGTTTCACTATTCATCAAAAATTGAAGTTTTTCAGAAAAATGCCAAAATTTCACCCAAGCTATAATTGATATTCCGAATTCAAAAAAGATTTCTATTTTACAAAATTCCCAACATATAAGTTGCATTAATTAATTTTATAATTAATTTCCGTTGTCACAACAAATAGCGTGTTTTTAAGAGATAATAACTATCAAAAGATTGACACTTGTTTATAACTGCTTTAAATGTGAAATTACATCCAATGACCAACATTGTGTTAAATTGTACAAATATATTCTAAATATACATTAAAACCACTCAAATTCATAATTTATCACTATTAATTATTTCGATTAAAAAATTTGTTTTTAATTAAAATTTAGTAATTTTCCCTATTCATCAGAATATGAAAGTTATCCGAAAAGTACCAAAATTTCACCTTAGGCTAAATTCAATACTCCGAATCCATAAAGTAAGTCCATTTTGAAAAATAAAATTTAAAAAATTTCAAAAGTGGTTATTACTATTCATAACGGCTAGTTTTAATAATATCTTAATAGCATATCGTTGTTTAGCGAAACTTGGCGTTGCGTACAACACACGCTATCGTGGAAGGTCACGATTGCGTGTAATTCAAGCCAGGTCAGAGATGTGTGTTGTGAAAGCCCCTTTTGGTGTAGCGTATAACACAAGACATTAATGAAATTAAAAAAATATATTTTTCATAAAATCTCGGGGTGTTACATTCTACCCCCCTTAAAATGAATTTCGCCCTTGAAATTCGTCGGGGTTATAAATGGTTTACTATTCGAAAGTTTCTTTAATCGAAACCCACATCGTAAAAAGGAATACCAAAACCAATATTTAAAAACAAATGTATGAAACGTAACGGTTACCTAAATAAACTAATCACTGGGTTTCCACATAGGTAAAAATATGGATATGGAAGAGAAATCTAACCATCATGCTCTGATGGAGAGTGGTAGAGAACATGGCTATGGAAAAGCTAGCAATCACAAATCCATAAATTTGTGATGATATAAGGTACCATCTAATTCATCAGGTATAAGATCACTAGGACAACATTTTTGGTTTTCAAGATCATTTCCCTAAATTTGAAAATTTGAATTAGAATAAATACTTACTTTATTTTGGTACAATCTCACTGTTGTTCGTGCCTTGAACAATTTCCACTTCATCTCTTAAATAAATGAAGTTGAATTTGTTATTCGTGAAGTGTTAGCAGATCATGTGATAGAATGACGGGTCATTCCATCTGTCTCAAACAAAAGGTTAGCAAAAATTATATACATAAGTCAATCTATAGTGAGATTAATCATATATGGTTCCTAAAATGAACTTATACTTCATATATCATACTGCTTAATATAATAAAAACTAGTTTCTACTAAACAGGGACTTCCTGTAGGCCAGTGGTAGGCAATAAAGGCTAGTCGCACTTCGGTTGTGGGTTCGATTCCCACAGCCTTGTCCGACGCGATGGGCTGTCGCTCGTCCAGCAGGTTGTCTTTTTTCTAAAACTATATTACTATAACATCCCATCAATAATATCAAAAAAAACCTCTATCCTTAAACAATACTAACTTATGTCTAACAATCCTTAGGCTTATCCATAATACTTCAGTCCACTCTCATAATATAGTGAAAACGATTACCAGAGATTTAATACCATCGTTGATCCCCATATATCATAAGATATGTCTTGTTGGTCACATTCTAAACATTCAAAGGCCTTAATCATGTATTCTCTTGAATACCCATTGAAACTTAGTGAAAACATGAATGTAGTTAAAAGTTAACACTTTCCACATATCAAAATCCTCAAAATTCTATATAATCAAACCATGATATCACTTAGTCCTTATATCAATCATGAGATCATGAATACTGTTAAACATTTAATTTTCTCCTTATCCCTTCATTATGCGCATATCATCTAAATTCCAAAAATATCTGAATAACCTTTCATGGATAGTGGTACCATTAATCATACACTTTCATAACTCAAGGAAAGACAACAGTGTAACAATCCTTAGATGTCTCTTTATTCCATAGTACCATGAGATTTCTTATACAACATTACACATGATAAACATGAAATCATTCCACTACATTCTTAAACCATTGATCGAGCTTCAAAAATTATTTCATCTCACATATCATTTGTAGTCTCTTCATCATCATCAACATAAATACTTCCCATATGACCATACTGATTCTCTTCATGAGACTTTCCCTAAGGGCATTGGTTTGCATAATGCCCGTACTTTCCACATTTAAAACATTTAACCATTGTTGATGTCGTAGCAATCCCATTATCCTCATCCATGGTGTTAACTGAACCATTTCCTTTGCACTTACTTTCTTTGTGTCCTTCTTTTCCACACCCAAAGCATCTTCCAGTTCCTTTGAAACATTCTCCTCGATGCCTCTTCCCACATGATTTACATAAGGAAAATTGAACTTTCTTTCCTCTATGATCATCATGAAACTCCATCTTTCTCTTATTAGCCGAGTCAGGAAACTTACCAAATTTTACTTTATTGATCATTTTATGAGATTGCTGATTCGGCATAATAATGATGTTTGGACTTCCAAATCCCATTTCATTATGAAGAATATCATTCCATTGTCCATCATATTCTCCATTATCGTGAATCATCTGGTTTCCAGCCATTTTCTAAAACCCAAAAAGTATATTGTGAGAGGCAAAAATCATGCTAGGAAAAACAACATAATAAAGGGGGAGTACCTTCAATATCTAACATCTTAGGTTTAATTCTATGATCGTTAGCGTAGTTCTAGTTCTATAACATATACGTATTCTTAACCATAGGGACATCCCTAGACATACCTTAGAAATATCTCTAGGGATCTCACTAATGTTTTCGCATCCTAGTTTCCATAGGTTGACTAAACCTCCCTCTGATACCAACTGTAGAGACCCGAAGCTTATCGTACATGGACATTACATTACTTTTGCGGAATACTTAGTACATAACAAAAACACACACACAAGGATCGTAATAGTTTAGTGTCTTTGGAAACTCGGAACGTAATCTTCTACTCGTGGTGAAAGATCTTCAACATCTCCCATAAATATCTTCACCTTTTTTATACCTAAAACCTTTCTTTATATCCTGGGGAAAATTAAACATAAAAGGGTGAGCTCAAATGCTCAGTAAGGGTAGACAAAAGAAAAATCAATCACATCATATTCATAAGAACATATCTTTTGGAAATCATAACCTGCAAAAGAGAGCATAATTTCATAACATGAGATAAATCATAGTAGTGAAATGAAATCCCAATAAGCATAACTTAAAACATGAAACTTTGTGGAATACACACATAATCATAGAGAATCATTTCTTGTTATTCATGACTCATTCCCAAGACTATCTTAGTGGAAAAAGTCCCTTTTTGAATCGAGTCACCCTCGTTTCAGTACTGTTTCACTTAACTGGTATAACCTACCATTCCAGCCATGTCTATCTCATGAGATATGAAATCTTTACCCAATGCATTGGAGGGAGATATGGGTCCCACCCATCTTATAATGAATCATTTCTTATGTGTGCCACATAATCATAAATCATACATCATCGCATAACACATGTAACAAAAATGGGATTCTTGAAACATCATGACATCATAAAACATACCATATAAGGTAAATGACTTCATAAAAATAATTCCCTCACAACATAATAAAATCAATGTAATAATAGGGATAAAAACAGAACTCTATATTATCTTAGATGGAAAATACGTTTGATAAAACATTTGAACTCCATTCTTGAGGAAAATATCCTTTCTACTTCAAAAACACTTTTCCTTTCTTAAAATGTCATGAAATTCTAAACTAAAAGAAGTTTATTAAAAATAAACTTTAAAACTTGTAAAGGAAGATTCTTGGAAATAATGTTTTAAAAATCCATTCATGCCGTATAAGTTAAAAAAAACATTCTTCATACTTTTGTCAGAAAAGTCAAAAAGTACCTCGTACGAAAAACGGCAAAAGAATCCTTTCATATTCTTTACAAAAAACTCACCGAAGGGTAAAATTGGATTTAAACATTTGTATATGGATGGAAATAATATTAAATATTCAGGAAACATGGATGTGGATGATAAAATACACCCCAGTAAATACCAAAGTATAAACAATCTCGAATAAAAATGAGATTGTGATATTTCCCTTACCTTAGGTCCGACTTGCTTTGTAAGTGTCCGAACCTCCTGTATAATGATTTAAATCATGTTATTGACTTATTCCAGAATCATATTCATTTTTATTATATCATATATGGTCCACTTATGACTTTATATTACCCGTTATTTTGTAAATTCATGTTAAAGTAGCGTTTTGGGTAAAATCGTCTCAATTGTTGTTCGTGTTTTTAACTTTTAATTATTCATATGATTACTTAGATCATGATTACTTAATTACATAATATAAAACATTATTTATATATATATTCAGAATATACATACATAATAAATCAGTAAATGGAAAGAAATACACCGTTCATGGAGACGGTAGTCCGTACGTACGCATGAACGCTGTTTTCGTTTCCTTATTGAATTGAATGGAATTAAGTAGATGAAATACATATAAATAATTCCAGTATCATTATTAGGTCATATATTTCATTATTACTTATTATATATACTTTATAATCATTCATGAATGGTTAATCATTGAGAATGAATCTCATCGCGTCGTGGAGACGGTAGTCCATACGTACGCACGAGCGATGATATCGTTCCCATGGTTGTGGAATTGTGTTGAAGTGTATGTATAATATTTCAGTATCAATATCACTTTATAATAATCATATATAGTTACTCATTACACCTTTATACCCATCCAATTAAGGTGGTGGCGGAAAATAGATTACACCACGGCGTGGAGACGGTATTCCGTACGTACGCACGCGCGGTGATTTCCTTTTTCCGTAGGATGGATAGAAGGTTAATTAGAGTTGTTTCATATTTATAATAACATATCAGTATATAAGAAATACTTATGTTATTACTTTATTATGAAACAACTAAAGAAGAATAAGTTGAAGAAGAAATAAATTGAAAAAGATCGATATTGGATATTACCTCTTTTTGACGCACCTTTTCTTAGTCTCCACTTAAAGAACTAAGGATGGTCTTTGAAGAAGACCAGGACCTCTAGGATGATACTAGGGAAGTGGAGAAGGGATTTTGGCAGGGGTTGGCCGAGCTTGAAGGCTCAAAGTTGTGTGAGGAAGAGAGGGAGGAGGTGCCCTTTTATAAGGGAGGAGAGGGGCACCTCAGGAATATCTCAAAATATTATTTTATATTAAAGTCAAAATCGGTTTATAATGGTTCCAAAGGGTCTTATTTCGAAGCTAAAGTGGGGATGGGTCGAAATCCTATCAACCAATAGGATTTATACAAGTTTAGATTATTATTTTATCCTTATCAATTATATTTAACTTTAAGCTAAATAATTTAACTTTTACCGTGTCTTTTTGTTTTCTTACACTATATGGTTAATACACTTGTTATAACATGCCAAAAGAACCCCAAATTTTTTATTATTAATATATATATCCTTATATAAGTCATTTGGCCGAATCGTAGATTTTTAGGAATAAAATAACAATTACTAATATAATATTTGATTTAAAAACTATTTTGGGTCAATTTTTGACACTATTTCATATATGATTTTTGTGAAAGTCATAACAGAATTATATGTTCGAAACAAGTTGATTAAATCAACACTAGTATATCTTAGTAACCTATAAAATTAGTATAATTCATAAAAAGTCTTAAATTACATTTATTTTGGTATTTATAATATCAATTATGTCAATATTTCATTAATAAGATAATTACTGCATCATCTTTGTGTCATAAATAAATTACCTTATATGATGTCTAAAAATTATAAATAAAATACCATTATGTAGGAAATCTTTTTAGCTTTCTAATGAATATTTACAATCTAATTTAGCTTATGTATAACCCTATATTAAAAATGTTTTAGTAAATAAACTTTGATTTTAACTCTTTTAACTCTTCTTTGAATTAAATAATAATAAATGTCCTAATCTAATCCAAGTGGGCCTAAATGGTCATATTTTATTCCTAAGATTATTTTTTGTCGAATTACACTTATCCAATAGAATTAGAACATGTGTTAGGGTAATAGTAATATCATATTTACCCTTAGTTACCTTATTTACTATTAACCGCGGTAAAAAAAGTAAAAAGTTACTATTCACCAAAAAATTATTTTTATCTCATTGAACCAAATTTTACTTACTGATATCAACCGTGTCTATCGGATTTTCGAAATTCCATTCACAGAAGCGTTAAAATTATGTTTTATGCAAAATTCAGTTTTTAACCTACCACTTAGTGGTTTCACTATTCATCAAAAATTGAAGTTTTTCAGAAAAATGCCAAAATTTCACCCTAAGCTATAATTGATATTCCGAATTCAAAAAATATTTCTATTTTACAAAATTCCCAACATATAAGTTTCATTAATTAATTTTATAATTAATTTCCATTGTCACAACAAATAGCGTGTTTTTAAGAGATAATAACTATCAAAAGATTGACACTTGTTTATAACTGCTTTAAATGTGAAATTACATCCAATGACCAACATTGTATTAAATTGTAAAAATATATTCTAAATATAATTTAAAACCACTCAAATTCATAATTTATCACTATCAATTATTTCAATTAAAAAAGTTGTTTTTAATTAAAATTTAGTAATTTTCCCTATTCATCAGAATATGAAAGTTATCCGAAAAGTACCAAAATTTCACCATAGGCTAAATTCAATACTCTGAATCCATAAATTAAGTCCATTTTGAAAAATAAAATTTACAAAATTTCAAAAGTGGTTATTACTATTCATAACGGCTAGTTTTAATAATATCTTAATAGCATATCGTTGTTTAGCGAAACTTGGTGTTGCGTACAACACACGCTATCGTGGAAGGTCACGATTGCGTGTAATTCAAGCCAGGTCAGAGATGTGTGTTGTGAAATCTCCTTTTGTTGTAGCATATAACACAAGACATTAATGAAATTAAAAAATATATTTTTCATAAAATCTCGGGGTATTACAGTGTCTATCTAGCTTCTTGTTTATATCCCCGGTTTTCTTATGAAAAACCCAAGTGATGGGTGGTCTCCTTGGGATCAATGTAGAAACCTAACATAAGAATCCTGGAGCCGATATCTTGTACTAATTACATTTTCATGATTATAAGTAATCAATCCATAAAGAACCAAAGAGTTTGTTAGTCTTTGTAAACTAGATACAAACATGTGTCTTTTATTACAAAAGAATTCACCAATTAAAACATTATTTTTTTCTTATTTTCCTTTCTAGGATAAAAACATTATCCATATAGTGTATCCTTAAAAGTCTTCATTAGTACACTTCTTGGATTCCTAGGGATAGGAAACAAAATAAGTGTAATCTCAAATGTTCAGTAAGTTTAATTAAAGTATAGCGAAAGAAATAATTAATCACAAAGAATAAATTAATATGGAAATTTAAATAACTAAACACACATTCTATATAATTAATAACCGAATGGATGAACAATATGGAAAGGTAAAAAATGAAAACACATTCCATTAATGAATCAATATATATGGAAAGGTAAATAACAAAAAAAAATTCCATTTCAACAACTAGATAAGACATAATCAATAGGGCAAGGTAAATAACTAAAACATGTTCCATTTAATCAATAAACTGAGAATGAAATGTATCCTTAGATATGTCGACGTAAAATCTCATGGATGAATAACAACTAAGTCTAAATGAGGGAAACACTTAATTATTGGATTCTATGTTTCCTAGGTACATAGAACCAGTATCGTTATGACCTTACACAAGATAATTTAGTATATCAGGTAAAACCCCATCAAAAGAGGCTAGCCAACTAACATGTACCATGATACTACAAATGCATCAAGGGAATATATATAATCGGGCCTCACCAGTGTCATAACTGTCCAAATCATGCCTCATAGATCAAATAATTGATTTAAAAATGTGCCTTATCAACTAACCGTATTGAATAAAGAATACATATTTATCAATATTTCTACAGATAATCAAATAACTATCAAAGTAGACACCGTATGTAAAATGGTATACTGTTTAGGAAATATTAATATCCATGATAAATGATATAGATAATTACGGTAAATAAAATTTTCAATGATCATCAGAAATTATAATTTTTCAAGGGGAATAACAAGGAAATCAAGGAAGTGAATGTCAATACTTTCGATGTACAAATAAATCTAAAACCATCCAGAGAAATTATATAGATGGTATCAATTCAAAATATCCTAAGTGGATTAAAATTATATGGTTTTTTTCATTGATGAAATAAAAGAATAACCTTTAAAAATATTCTTAAGGAAAATATCCTTTGCTTTGAAAAAACCCTTTTGAAAATATTTTTCTTTGAAAATACATTTTAAAAACATTTTCTTTAAAAATAAAACTTTTAAACATTCAATATAAGATTTAAATAAATGATGGTGGATAAATCATCACATGTCGTACGAGGTAAAAAGAAACATTCCTTTTACAAGGTAAAATGGTTATAAAAATGCCTTATTTTAGAAAGTGGCAAGAAGATTCTGTTGAAAACATGAATAAACAATATAAATGGGTGATAATGTCTTTAAAAAATCATTTTTTAAAGGTTAAATTTTTTAGAACATTTTTATAAGACACGATTTTTAGAGGAAAATAGGTTCTCCGACTAAATAGAGAAATGAAGTTGGGTTTTCATAAAAATACTTTCTAAATATTTTGGGTACCAAAGAGTGGGAAAATGGTACTAATACTTGATAAAGGTCATTAAGAACTATATTAGACAAAAATTAAAGGTTTTATTAAACAATTATCTAATAATTTCCAAACTCAAATAAAATGAGATTGTGGAATAAACCCTTGAAAATGATATAACATCAAAGTGAGAAACAATAAATGAGTATATTGTGTGTATCAAATGTAAATCCACACAATTTAAGTGTAAATACAATAAAAAATTATTACACTCATAATCTAATAATATTAATGATGATGAGGAAGTAATATAACTCAATGGAAAGAAATTGTCTTATGAAATTATATTAAACTTGGTAACTTTTATCTCAAATAACCTTAAAATAAATACTTCAAATTGAAACTCAAAATACCATGGATAAATATTTATTCATTACATTAAATTTCAATGTGGTATTATGTACACCATATGTAAGAAATTATGTGCACAAAAATTAAAAATGCCTCAAGGAATGAAAATGAGACAAGAATCCCTTACCTTGCATTTTCCTTTTTGGGTGAATGTATTTTAACTTCCTATATAATAAACTTAGGTTAATTTTATAATTCATTGGGAAATTTTTTCTGGTTTATCATTAATTTTATTTTAATTATTACCATGTTTTTTACAATTACTTAGATAATTAAGTTTACGCCGGGTGTTTCAACCAAATACGATTTATGTGTCAAAAACAACTTTGGTAGGTAAACTATGGTCAAAGGGGGTAATAATATAAAATATAAAGAATAATAATCATGAAATAATTTTCATATTTATATATCAATTATACTTTTAAAAATAATCATTTAATATGGTTATGAAAAATGAATCAACGTAACAATCATGGAGACGGTAGGCCGTACGTATGCATGAGTAATGTTCTCATTTTTCAATGATCATTATAGAAAGAAGGAAAGTAGAATTATATATTTCCATAACAATAATTATATCATAAATACCATATTATTTAATCAAATATACTTATATATGGAATTTTGGTGATGAAAAAGGAATCACATCATGTCGAGGAGGCGGTAGTCCAAACGTCTACGAATGACGTTATCACTTTTTATGCGTGTGAAAGGGTAATAAATAAAATTATACATATTATATTTAGAGAAATGTAATTATTTAATAAATATAATATATAGTTATTTTATGTCACATATGTTTAATTAAAACCATCCTTTATACATTCCATATATAGTGTGAATGAATTATATCGCTTTGAGGGGGCAGTAGTTCACACTTCTACAAATGATGTTATCATTTTTATAGAAAATGGTAAGTATAAATATATGTGTTGAAAAATATTTAATGAAGATTAAAAATATAATAAATATCATATATAAAATATATAAATATATTTTTCATCATAATGACCACCATGAGAGGCAATAAAGGAAGAATGAACAATCATTGTTTCGTGAGGCGGTAGTTCGTCATTGACATAAACAATATGTTTGTTACCCATTAGATGGATGTGTATGAAAGTGTAGGTAAAAACCTTATCATAAAAGAACCATAGTATATTTAGGATACTTTTCTTATTATATTAACATTTAATAATAAGGTTTGAGGTGGTCTAGAAGTAATTGAAAGAAAAGTGATTGTTGGAAAGCATTGCCATAAAAATTGGGTAACTCCTTTTGGTTTATACCAAAGGGCTTCCTTGGAAGGATTTATGAAAAAATGGAGGCTTCAAGGTAGAGTTTAGGGATTTTTTGAATCTATTGGGTCAGATATTTGTTTAAAATAAGTTTTTTTAGAGGTGTGATAAAAGGGGATAAGTGGTGTCCTTTTATAGTGAAGGGGGAGTGGCACTCTTGTAATATTTTGACAAAGGAATTCTTCCCACATTTTTCATGTTGAAATTGGATCCAATTATGGGAACAATTAGTCCCAATATAGTATATGGTATATATATGTCAAGAAAATAACTCTTGTAAAAGTTTATAGGTCATTTTGGGCCTTATTCTTAAGGTATAATCCCTTATTAAGCTTAATTTAACTTTAATTGTTGTAATTAATTTTAATTACTTTCACTAATTTTTTTGGTAAAAAAAGTTGGTATTATTATAAATTATAAATTATTCTGATTCAAAATATGGAATCCATTTTTCAAAATTCCAATCATAGAATTGGTAGAAATTGATTTCAATTCAATCATGAAGGTGGGACAATAATGCGGGTCATTAAAGTAAAAAATGTTTGAAAGATTGCTATGTTTTTATAATCAATTTCAAAATGAAATTGATTTTAATTAAATAAATTATATTAATATATAAAAATATGATCTAATTAAACTTTAAAACTAATTTAACTTATAATTTAACTTTATAAATAAATTATATGAAAAAACAATTTTGAACTAAAATTCAGTATTTTTAACTATTCATTAAAAAATGAAATGTTTTAGAAAAATATCAAGAATTAACCCTAACCTAATTATTATATTTCAATTTCAAATATTAAGTTTATTTTGAAATAATAAATCAATTAACGTTTTAAAATATGAATTAAAATGTGTTCTCCATTAAAAAATGGTAAAATTGCCTTTACAAAAAATAAAGGTTTTTATGTGTAAAACAGATTTTGTTATTATTTTATGCCTATAAAACCTAATGGATGAATATAAAAAATAATTTACATAATATATAACATATATATTTCATCAAAATAATTCCCTAATTTTAATTAATTATATTTATTAAGATAAAACTCTTTTAGAATCAAAAATTAATAATATTTCTTTTTATATCCAATTGATTCTTATTTTGGTTTCCCATTAATTGGTAACCATTGAATTCATTTTATATTCATATAAACCACAAATTTTTATAAGTTAGTTAATAATACTCATAACCACTAACATAACATCTAGGTTATATCATATAATATTAAATAATAATATTTTAATAATACATTGTTATTTGGTGAAACTTGATCTTGCGTGTAACACAAGCTATCGTGGAAGGTCACCCTTGCGTGTAACACAAGCTATCGAGGAAGGTAGATCCTACATGTAATGCAGTATAACTTGGTTTTTCATGAATTTCAATCTATATAATATATTATATTTATTTAATATGGTAAATATATTGTAATGTATCAGGTTATTGTATTCCCCTTTTCCACTTGGTGTTGCATGTCACACATGCTATCAAATACAATGTTCCTGCTTTAGATTTTTGGGGCACTAAATTCTCCCCACCTTAATTAAATTGTGCCCTTGCAATTTAAAATTTATATCAGTAATATATTTTTTGATATTTCATATGTTGAAATCCCACATTGTGAGAAGGGTTTGTAAAACATCCTCTAAAAAAGAGAGAATGGGAAGTAAAAAAATCACATGGACTACCATTTAATTAGGTCCCTAAGTGTGAGATCATTAGTGGAAAGTAAAAATATGTACTTAGGGGAAATGTGTAAATATTTATAGGGATTGAATGAGGTTATCAATAAAAAACAAATAAATTATCAATAGAATGTTGAGGGCCTCAAATACATAAAATTTTGATGATTTAGAAGGCCATCAATTTAACAAAAATTATGGTATTAAGACAAAATTTTGTTTCTATATCATTTTACTAATGTTTGGTAATTTATTTACAAACCAAGAATATAAGGAAATATTCTTACTTGATAGGTTTCAATTTTATATGATCGATCCAATATTTTGGTCGTTCTTCGATAAAATTCTAATTCATCCCTTTACTCAGAGAAATTAATTATTTATAATGATTTTTTTATTCTTGAAGCACTAAAAGAAACTTTTAAAAGATAATAAGGCCTATAAAAGAGTGAAAAGTAAAAATATTTGTCTACAAATATTTTCAAAAACTAATATGGTTAATAAATTAATATATAACCCTAAAAAAGAAACACTAATGGTTCATAATTAATATTTCTTTGTCAAATTGTTGAACTAAAAAAATAAATACTAACTTGGATATTGTGCAGGTCAGTGGTTGGCATGAAACCCTTACCATCCTTCAGTCATGATTTCAAGACCTTCGGCCTTTCCAGATTTCATTGGCTATCACCTGGTTTACATGTTTTCCTTTTCCAAAACCAAATTAAAATAACCTCAAAAATAAATATGATATACATCGTTGAAATAATTTTAATCACTAAATAGACTTTTAACTAAAGTTTTCAATACTACCCTAATACATAAATAATCCATCCATTTATTTCCACATAGTTATTTCCTTGGTCTAGATTTTATACATTATATTATTTATAGGATTTCTAAATCATGACACCTTATCTTCAATCTAAAACACCTTAGGTTTCACTTAAGATATTAATTTTCATTATCTTTTAAAATCCTTCATAATGGTTTGTAAAGAAAATTTGGATTATTCTAATCATATTCTTAGGGAGTTTCAAACTAGGTGTGCAGTAAGGCCCATTGTTGTGTACCATGTTACTCCAATTAAAGCCCAAAACACCTTTTCAGAGTTATTACTCCTAGCTACATATGTGCCAGAACCACGTCAACTTGTAGTATCTAGACAGGGATGTATTTCTAGGAATACCCACACAATATCTACCTTACACAAATTCTAGTATTTCTTTCTATAATTATCCTCAAATTATACATTAGGGTTATCTTTTATAACCTATGTTTTCCTAAATCTACTTCCCAAGGTTTCTATTAAACTTCCTTTGATACAAACTATAGAAACCCAACCCTAGAAGCCTATAGATGGTGTCTGCCACTAATTACATTGGCATGATTATAAGGAATCAATCCCCAAACGACCAAAGAGCTTAGTAGTCTTGGTAAACCAGATACGTACATGAGTCTTTTATTATAAAAGAACACACTAATTACCACTTTTTTATTCTTCTTTTCCTTTCTAGAATAAAAACCTTATTCTTATAGTGTATCCTTGCATTTATTTTTTAGTATAATTCTTTGATTCTTGGGGAGAAGCAAAAAATAAGGGTGATCTCAAATGATCAGTAAGGTTTATTAAAGAATAACTGAAGCAATAATGAATCACAAGGAATAAATTAATATAGAAAGGTAAATAACTAAACATACATGCCATATAATTAATAACAGAATGGATGAAAAATATGGAAAGGTAACAATTGAAAACACATTCCAATAATAAATCAATATATATGGAAAGGTAAATAACTAAACACACTTTCCATTTCAATAACTAGATAATGCATAATTAAAATGGAAATATAAATAACTAAAATACATTCCATTTAATCAATATACTAAGAATGAAATGTATCCATAGATATATCAACACAAAATCTCATCGATGAATAATATCTGAGTCTAAATGAGGTAAATGCTTAATTATTGGAGGCCATGTTTCATAGGTACATATAACCAGTACCAATAAGACCTTTCACAAGACAGTTCAACATATCAAGTAAAACCCCATCTAAAGCGGTTAGCCAACTAACTCATCCCATGAGACTACTGATGCAGTAAGGGGATATCTATAACCGGGCCACACCCATATTAGACATGTCCAAATAATTCCTCATATATCAAATAATTAATTGAACAATGTGCATGATTGAATAACTATATCAAATGAAGAATATCGATTTATCATTATTTCCCCAAATAATTTAATAATTTTCAAAGTAAACATCATATGTAAAATGGTATATGGTTTAGGAAATAGTAATATCCATGATAAATTATATGGATAATTAGGTTAAATTCATTATTCAATGATAATAGGAAATTTGAATATTTTAAGGGGATTAATAAGAAAATAAAGGATGTGAATTTCAATAATTTCCTCGTCCAAATAAATTGAAAACCATCTGGATAAAAGATATGGATGGTATCAATAAAAAATAACCAAAGTGGAGTAAAAATAGAGGGTTTTTATCATTTATGAAATAAAAAAATAAGTTTTAAAAAATATTTTTGATGAAAATATCCATTGCTTTGAAAAAAACCATTTGGAAAATATTTTTCTTTTAAAATGCCTTTTAAAAAAATATTTAAAAATAAACCTTTTAGACATGAAAAGTAAGCTTCAAAAAAATAATGGAAGATAAATCTACACTTGTCATATGAGGTAAAAATAAATATTCCTTTTTCAGGGTAAAAAGGGTTCGAAAAAACACCTTATTTTGGAAATAAATAATAATATTCCTTTGAAAACATCAATAAATGACAAAAAAGTGGTAAAATGTATTTAAAAAATAAATTTTAAAGGTTAATTTTTTTTTTTAAAACCTTTTTAGAAGACATGATTTTTAGAAGAAAATAGGTTCTCTGACTAAATAGAGAGATGATGTCATATTTTTATAAAAATATATTATAACAAATTTGAGTACCATAGAGGGTAAAAATGGTACTAATACTTGATAAAGGTCATTAAGAACCATAGGATATTAAAATAAAATTTTTTAGTGAACAATTATCCAATAATTTCCTCAAATTGAAATTCAAGTATAAATAATCTTAAATAAAATGAGATTGTGTAATAAACCCTTAAAAAGGATATAATGTCAAAGTGAGAAACAATCAAGGAGTATATTATGTGTATCAACTATAAATACACACAATGGAAGTGGAAATACAATAATAGATCGTAAAATTTTTTTAAACACATAATCTTATAATATTAACGATGATGAGAAAGTAATATAACTCAATGAAAAGAAATTGAGTTATGAAATTCAATTCAACTTGGTAACTTTTAACTCAAATCCCCTTAAAATTAATTCTTAAAATTGAAACCCAAAATGACATGAAGATATATTTATTAAATATATTACCTATCAATGTAGTAGTACATACACCATATATATGAAATTAGGTGCACAATAATTAAGTATGCCTCATAGAATGAAAATGAGACAAGAATCCCTTGTATTGCATTTCCTTTTTGGGTGAGCGTCCATTAAATTCATGTATAATAAACTTATGTTAATTTTATACTTTATTGGGAACCTTTTTCATATTTATCATTAATTATATTTGTCTTATTACCATTTTTACAACTACTTAATCAATTAAGTTTACACCGGGTGTTTTGACCAAATTTGATTTATGTGTCAAAAAAATTTGGTAAGTCAACTGTGGTCAAAGGGGGTAATTATATAACATATCCATAATAATAATCATGAAATAATTATCATATTTATACATCAATTATAATTTTAAAAATAATCATTAAATATGGTTATGAAAAATGAATCAACATTACGATCATGAAGACGGTAGGTCGTACGTATGCACGAGTAACGTTCTCATTTTTCAATGATCATTATGAAAAGAAGGTAAGTAGCATTATATATTTCCATAATTATAATTATATCATAAATCCAATATTATTTAATCATATATTCTTATATAAATAATTATTTTTATGAAAAAGGAATCACATCATGTCGAGGAGGCGGTAGTCCACACGTCCACGAATGGCGTTATCACTTTTTATGCGTGTGAAAGGGAAATAAAAAAAATGTTATCTATTATATTTATAGAAATTGAATTATTACATTAATACAATATAGAGTTTTTTTATGTCACATATTTTTAATTAAAACCATACTTTATACATTACATTTATAGTGTGAATGAATCACATCACTTTGAGGGGGAAGTAGTCCACACTTCCACAAATAATGATATGATTTTTACAAAAAATGGAAAGTTCAAATATATGTGTTTAAAAAGTGTTAAATATGATTAAAAAATTATTAAATATCATATATAACATATATAAATATAGTATCCATAATAATTACCACCATGAGAGGTGACAAAGGAAGAACGAACAATCACTGTTTTGTGAGGTGGAAGTTCACCATTCACATAAACATTATGTTTGTTACCCACTAGATGGATGTGGGTGTAAGTGTAGGTCAAACCCTTATCATTAAAACACCCTTGTATATTGAGGATAAATTTTTTTATTATATGAACATGTAAGAAGAATATTTGAGGTTGTGGATATGTAATTGAAAGAAAAGTGATCATTGGAAAGCATTACCTTAAAAATCAGGTAACTTATTTTGTTTTATCACTACTATAAAACTAAGTTTATCTAGCCCTAGGTATTTAACAGCTCTGGCTAAAAATATTGTTAAACACCCCATTTGGAAATTATAAAAAAGAGATATTAAAGGGGGTATTTAATAGTTCTTTTTAGTACTGTTAAAGAGGGTCTTTAACAGCGCTAAAAAAGTGATGTTAAAAGGGGACCTTTATCAGTTCTTTTTTACAAGCTATTTTTTTATCACTTGTAAAAAAGAACTGATAAAGGGGGTGTTTTATCGACCCTATTTCAGAAGCACTAACAAAACCCCCCTTTATCAGTGATTTTTTTACAAATGATGATAAAAATATACTTTAGAAAATTATATTTCATTAAAAATAATATATTAAAATATAAATATATTTATATTGATATAATTATTATATATATTTTTTGAAATTTTTTGTAGATAAGGTAAATTGGTATTTATACTTAATATATAAGTTATTTAGTGAAAATGTTTTATAAAATAACTAATAAAATATTTGTAACTAATAATTTACTTATTATTACTGAGTAACAGTCATTTAATATCAATTTGAAGATAAAAAATAAAATAATAATAATAATAAAAGATCTAAAATAAGTTGAAAACGTAACTCAAACTTTAAACGACCATAAATTTTTATCCAGGTGTCTGTTTAGGCTCTAAAACATATAAAATCAAAGACTGTGATGATCTATACATTATCAGTGACATAGGTAAACCTATATCACATTTTTTGAGGCAAAAAATGGCCCATAAGGCCTCTAAAACTTAGTTTTTAGTCGGGGTACCCCATTTTTTAAAATTTTTATGGATTTTAAGCCTCGTTATGGGGGTATTTTTGCCCTTTTTTAGTGGAGACTGAATTTATTCCTTAGTATTACATTCATATGGATATTATGGAGTTTAAATTTTTATCACTTTTCATAACATAATTTTATTTATAATCAAATATATGATAATATAAACATAATTTTTATATATTCACACATGAAAATTTAATTCTATAAATAAATAATTAAAACATTACACATAAAATATATTTATTATTATATAAACATATATATAAATATTTTGATAAAAAATGTGATGAAATATATATAAATATATAGATATGTCATAAAATGTAAAACAAAACAGTATAGGAGAGTGGTAAAGGAGTTAGTGTATAGCGTGGAGGTCTTAGGTTCTAAACTCACTAGATGAAGGTGTTTGGGTAGGGTGGTGGGATAATCTAAAGTACTGATAAAGGGGTGGGGGTGGAAAGCACTGATAAAGGGGGGTGTGTGGAAAAAAATAAGTACCCTTTATCAGTGGGGCCTTTAACAATGCTAAAAAAGTGTTGTTGAAGGAAACCTTTAATAGTGATTTTTTAGCAATGTTAAAGGGGTCATTTTAAATAACTATTAAACTTTTCTATGTTTTAACCATACTTTGATTATCAGCACTTTTTTAGTGCTGATAAAAGCCATTTGTAGTGTTTTTAATGGTCGATTTTGTAGTAGTGTATATCAAAGGGCTTCCTTTGAAGGGTCTATGCACAAAGGGAAGCTTAAAGGTAAAGGGGAGGGATACTGGGAATCTATTTTGGAATATCTTGGCTGAACCAAAGTGTTTTTAGAGTAATTAGGAATGGGGATAAGTGGTGGCCTTTTATAGTGATGGAGGAGTGTCACTCTTATAATATTTTGACAATGGAATTCTTCCCATGTTTTCATGTTGTAAGTGGATAACATAACGGACCCAATTAGATACAATATAATATACGGTCAATATATGTAAATACAATAGATATTTTACAAGTTTATAGGTCATTTTGGGTCTTATGGTTGATGTTTATTCCCTTATTATGCTTAATTTAACCTTAATCATTGTAATTAATTTTAATTACTTTCACTAATATTTTTGGTCAAAAAAAAGTTGGTATTATTATAAATTATAAATTATTATTATTCCAAATAAGGGATCCATTTTTTTAAATTCCAATCATATAAGTGGTAGAAATTGATTTAAATTTTACCCCGCAAGTGGGAAGATAATGTGGGTTATTAAAGTAAAAATGTCTGAAGGTTTGCTATGTTTTTATAATAAATTTAATAGTAAAATTGATTAAACTGACATAAATTTTATGAATTGATAAAAATATTATCTAATTAAACTTTAAAACAAATTAAAAGTACAATTTAACCTTATAAATAAATTAGATGAAAAAGGCGTTTTGAAATAAATTCAGTATTTTTAACTATTAATTAAAAATGAAATGTTTCAGAAAAATATCAAAAATTCTCCCGAACCTAATTATTATGTTTAGATTTCAAATATGAACTTTATTTTTAGATGATAAATTAATTAAAGTTTCAAAATTCAGATTTAAAATGGGTTCTCCTTTAAAAGGATGTAAAATTGCCTTTATAAAAATATTGATTTTTATGTGTAAAATAGCGTATTTCTTATCTTATGCCTATAAAACCTAATGGTGGAATATAAAAAATATTTTATTGAATATATAAAATATATATTTCATCATAATCATTAATTAATTTTAATTAATTCTGTTTATTTATAAAAAACTCATTTGGAAGCATAAAAATAAAAATAATTCTTTTTATATCCATTTGGTTCTTATTTTTATTTCTCATTAATTGGTAACCAATGAATTCATTTTATATTTATATAAAACATAAATATTTATAATTTTTTTAATTATATTTATAAAATCTAACATAATGTCTAGGTTATATCATATTATATTAAATAATAATATTTAATAATACATTGTTATTTAGTGAAACTCATTCTTGCGTGTATGGAATGTTATTGTGTAAGGTTGCCATTGCGTGTAACTCAAGAAATCAAAGAAGGCATCTCTTTAATGTAATAAAAGATAACTCATTTTTTTGTGCATTTCAAGACATATAATATATTATATTTTTTTAAGGTAGTAAATATATATTGTAAAGTATCAGGTTATTATATCCCATTTTTACACTTGGTGTTGCGTGTCATACACACTATCGAATACAATGTTACTAATTTTGATTTTTAGGGTGTTATAATAAAGTAATTCCATACCTATGTAATTCTAGAAAAACACATCCTAGTGTTGCTTCAGGAATGAATTATATACTTCATGTTTTTCAGAATTCAAGGCCGCACTGATCAGAGCGTGTCATGGATCTTCATTCTCACCCATGTTTATTTACCTAAGTTTATCCATAGTAGTAGAGATTCCCTCCTCATATGCTAGATGGGAGTCGATGAGGTTTTCTTCCTCCTCTTATTCCTCTTGTTTTACTTATTTTTCCTCTTATTGAGAAGTAGGTGATGAAGTGGGTTTTTTGGAGTCAGTGGAGGAGTCGACATTTGGAAATTTGGGAGACAAAGAAACCATTCCAAGCCTGATTAATGGAACAAGACCTTTTTGGAACTATGATGGAGAGATTAGAGACTCAGAATGATCATATTCATTTTCTCACACTTTTATGAAAACTTCTTCTATCTTGACTAATGAAGTATAGATTTTTTGATGCTCTGGGGATAGAATGAAAAACTTTTCATTTAGGATTTCATTATAGCTCAGAGAGTTGACAACTTTTCCACTATTTTGCGGTTCAGTTTCCATGAATGATATCATAGAAGTCACTGGATGTGTGTTTGATCTCAAGCCTACCCCTTCAATTTGATTTATGGGTAGAATTCACTCTTCACCAAGCTAGCTGAAAGGGTTTTCCGTAATCATCTCCAGTCCATTTGGGGAATTGATGCGAGCAACATCAACATCCATGGATTGTTTCCCTTACTTATGAAAGAATAATTCATTAATTTACTATGACTCACTATATTTAAATTATTCCTTGTCACCATATAATGTTCAAATTTGACCATTGACACAATATTTGAGGCATTGGTGCTGTGAAAAAGGAATAAATGCATGTCGATGTAGCCATGGTCTTCCCAATAGAATGCTGAAGGATATATCTTGCCGAACAACCTTGAATTATGTGTCAAACATGAGATCCTAATAATTGGTTCTAATTTTGATTTCACTGAGAGGATTTTTTTTATTCTTATCATATCCACGTGATATTAGAGTGGAGGGGTATAAGTGAGATTTATTGAGTCCAAGTTAATGAAGTATCTAGACCGGAATGAGGTTAAATCCTAAGCTATTATTAATAAAATTTCATCAAATATCGTTATCATTTATCCTTCCAGATATATACAAGGGTCTAAGATGTCAGGGGTATGATGGGATCCTCATCCTAGTCAGTGAAATATATTACTTTGTGTCATTTCGTAGGATCATTATTTTCATGATATACTTCAGCAGTGGAAACCACAACCTCAAACTATTGAGGGATTTAAAAAACCTCTATATGTTCCCCTTATAGGTCTTTTGATAGAATTAATTCATCCATGATTGATATCTTGGTAGAACCAGGGCTAGTTTATTCAAAACATCATACTTTTGGTCTAGTGTTCTATGCTTCCCATCCTATGTAATCTATTTTTTCAAGTGCTTTAGGAGCTGGATTACATTATGTGGATGGCATAGCCCTAGGAATAGGAGATAAAGGTGATTCTACTCTTTGTGAATTAGGTTAAATAGTTCTACATACACGCCGAGGTTGATAAGGAGATTACACATCTTTTAAAACATCTTCCATAATTATTATTTCATAGAAAACCTCATCATGTGTAGAGGAACTTCCTTGTTCCTGATGAGCTTGATGGAGATATTTCCCCTGATTTTTGGGCATGTAGACGATCTGAGAAGGGATGTGGTTATAGTATTAACCTTTGGTATGACCGCGTGTTTCCCTGTATCAATGACCCTAATAGACTCTTCCCCCATTTCCCCAATAAATTATAGGGAATATATTTTCATAGTCATAATCATTGTCTAAGAAGGGATCAATTAAGTTAATGACATTAACAGATCTAAAAATCAACTCCTAATCTGATGAAGATTCCATCTAGAGGGTCATCTTTTAATGTACCATTTGGCAGGGAAGTGCCTGTACTTCTGGGAATTTAGGCATGAAGTCCTATAATGTTAAAGATAACTTCAGCTTCAACATAGATTCATCTTCCTACATTTTCTTTGTAATATTCTAGCCATGTCACTTTTTTGATGACTAGTCTTCAGAAGATTGAGACACTGAAGAAGTTGGTTTGTTGTAGCAAAAGTGTTTGAGAGAACATTTTCCTATTTCAACTATTCTTACAAGACAACATGAGTCAATTTGATCATTTTTCTAAGCATCCATTCACAAAAATTCTATGAACCATTTATCTTGACTCTTTCCATGCATTCTACTCCTTCATATTGGTGGTAGAAACAAATGTAACCTGAGAAGGATAATGCTTTAGCTCCACTTTCCCAGAGTCCACCATATTTTGAATGATTTATTTGAGAACAAAACACTCCTGGATAATATGCCCCAATTCTTGATGGAAGGGTAAATAATTTTAGAGATCTTTTCACCATCCTTTCTTGGTTTCCTTTTATTTTACAACTTAACAAAGTTGTGTTCCAATGACACGATGAAATATATAGGGACTTAGTCATTTTTAAATGAATATGATTTATTTTTCATATCCTAAAATTGTTTTATACTCTATTCTCTCTGGTCTTTATGATGAGGTAGGAATTGTTGTTGATGCTCAGGAGGAATGGCCTCATGATATGGTTTAGTATTTGTAGCATGAATGGGTGTAAGGGCTTGTTTAAGTGTAACAGTAGCAACCTCTTCTTTTCCTGCTCTCTTTCCTTGAGTTGACATAATTACTCATGACTTATATTTGGTCTCTGTGATAGATTCTTCCACCCATTTATGTGATCATATCAAGTTCTCTAAACCCTCCTTTGTTTTTTATAGGCATAAGTGGAATGCACAACTCATCGCAAAGATTATCTATAAAAATGGGAAGAAATTCCTCTTGAGGGAGAAGTAGGTTTATGGATTATGTCAATCCTTTGCACTAAGCAATGAAATCTAAGACCCTTTCATTCTCTCACTTCTTATAGTTGGGGAGTTCAAGGTCAGTGTTTTTCTATAGTGTTGAGATGAATTTGAAGATAAAATTATTTCTAAGGATATCCCACTTTGTAATTGAATGATACTACAAGCTAGTGTACCATACAATGGCTGGTCCCTGTAGTGATTGCACGAAACAACTGAATTTTACCACCTTTTATTGTTTAAAGGTCCCCATCATGGGATAAAAATGAGATAAAATATGTTTAAAATGCTTCTATGGGTCTCTCGAGCCATTAAAAACCTTAAATTTTGGGTTCCCAAAGTTTGGAGGGGGAGGAATTGAATCTACCCATAACGGGAAAGGCTTATTTTATGGTGGTATTGGCGCATTCTATTAATACATGTCTTCCAATCGAGTTTTTAGTGAATAAATAATGTTCATGAGCATTCATGGAATGTTTGGTTGAGTTGGATCTTGAATAGGTACAGTGGCCGAATCTAGAATAGGTACGAAAACTAGAGCTTGAATAGGTGTGATGGATGGTAGGGCCATTGGTGGCGGAACTTCTGGTATCAGTTGTGGGTAACCTATAGGGGAAGGCCTATAAAAATATACCTAACCCTGTTCTATTTGTTCACCCAATGGAGGAAACTCTCAATCTTCTACTGTGGGATCCAAGTATATTTTTGGTTGGTATCACACATATAGAAGATGTTATAGATATTCTTCAGTTGTTGTGGAAAACCCTCTTTGTTGCAGTTCTCCAACTATAGGTGTGAGTTGATGATCTTCTTGTAGAACATATCTGGTGGGAAATATTTCTTAGAGTAATTATTCATTTATTCCTCTTAATTATTTCATTTTTTACACTTGTTGAGAAAATATTTCCTCATGTGAAAGGGGATTATCCTCTCCAGAAGGTAGGTGAGGTACAATTTGACCCATACCTTTTTCACTATTGGATTCTTTTTGAGGAGGTAATGATGGATTATTTGAAGGGATTCCTAAATTTAGGGAAAGTATCTAGTTATAGGTTGTAAAACTCCTTCAATCATTTCTGCGAGTACAATATTTTGAACTAAAATTTATTCTTCTAGCTCCTTCTCTAAACTAGACTCACTCTTTGGAGGATATTCAAGGATGGAATTGATGACATTCATCGATGCATAATGTGTTTTAGGAATTTTATTAGTGTCTTTGTGATACTTCCTTATTTTACACCATCTAGGTGGCATTTTAATCTCCTTAATTGATTCTCTGAGATTTTTTTCAGATAGTAATCCAAAGGGAATCTCTAGATAGTTTGGTTGTGAACGTCCCAAGTGAGGATACTAGATCGTAGGATGGGATGAACTGGGAGGATCCACTCTGCAAAAATTTTCGTAATCGGGAGAAGACTAATGTCCCTTCAGTAGGAGGTTTCTTAGCTGAAAAATCCCCCAAACCTAAGGTCTAGGGCTATTCCCATTGCACCTTCACAACTCTTCAGCCTTTATTTTCTATCCTCGAAGGTTGTGTTGAAAAATCCCCCAACCCTATGGACTGGGGTTTCTCTTGGACTACCATGGCTACTAATGTTGCAACTTCCCTTATGATTTTATGGAGTTTTTTCAAAACATGGGATGGTTTCATCATTTGGTATGCACTTAGGTCACCTACCTATGAAGAATGTTATGCTATTTCTGACATTTTGACTATTGGATCACTGACTTCCACTAAGTGGTAAGATTTCTTGATATTTTTAGATGCTCGATGAAAAGGTATTTGAACAGTCTTATCTCTTATGGTCAAACATCAATGAGGGTTGGTTGGGACCTATTTTTGTTGGGAATATATTTGGTCATGTACAAATTCCATTTATTTAAGTTATGCTGAAGCTATGACATTGCATGTTACAACCTTCAGTGGGATTTGATAGTTAGGGATTTCCGTAAAATGTAATGATTCATACGCACCCCATCCTCTAATATGAACACTATATGGGGTATCAAATATAATTTTTTGCAATCTCATTAATGTACTAAGTAATGCACATTAAAGAGGTCCTTACTATTTTGCGATCTTTGGGTGTCATGAAGCCAAGAGAGCTACCAAGTCAATTCAAAATTCCAACCCTTCTATTACCTTGACGTGAATTCAATACTCATCATAGGATAATAATTTTTCTCTCAAATGGAAAGGAGTTTTCCATATATTGAGGCATATTTAATGTACACAATCTTCTGACAATTCCTCTGGAATTATATATTGAGGAGTGGCTAAAGGAAAAAACATGACCAGAATGTCATCTTTAGCCAGCTGTTTCCTCATTTTTAGCATTCCTTCTTCATCTTTATCTATAGGCTCCTCTACCTGGCCTGATCAGAGTGGATGAATTCCTACCACATTATCATTGGTAGTGAGACTGGTAGGGACTTACTCTATCATATTTGAAGTTATATGGCCTAGGTGTGGTTTAGAGAATGACCATCACCTTGGGTTTCTTTTAGTTGACAAAGTATTTCACTTGTCAATGACAAGGAATTAGACATGAATGGCCATTTTTGAGTTCCTCATGGAAGGAGGGATTTCTCATCACTACATCACCAAGGGGAGGACCCTTTTGTCCATCCATCCAATGGCCTGAAGGCCTTCATTTTTTATTTATTTTTGATAATCCACCTTTCAAGGGTTGAGGTGGAACATTTACAAGGCCCATAGGCATAAGTATTACATGGCCCATAGGCCTTAGAGGAATTCATTTCCCGTATGATTAAAACATTACATACAACCCAGACTAACTACTTGGAATTTCTCTTCCCCAACATCTTCATCGTGAAATCAGCTCTCCACCTTCGCATGGTTGTTCGGCTAGGCATTCACGTGCATGTAGAGGCTTGTCCCAATGGAAGGTGTCATACCCTCTCATTCTTGCAATCTGTTTAGCTTCTGCTGTGTTGAAAGCTCCTTTGATCATCCTACATGTAGAGCTTGTTCCTTGTAGTTTGTCTGGTTTGCATCTGCACTTAAGGTGTACTGAAGGCCTTGAGGTGGCCCGAAGGCCTTACTGACCCGAAGGCCCAAACGGGGGCATATTTCTGGCTGCTATAGTGCCAGACAGTACCTGCTACATGTCCTTCTATAGTACCTGCTACAGGTCCCACTATAGTACCTACTACAGGTCCCTCTACAGTACTGCACAGTTTCCGCTACAGGTTCTACTACAGTACTACTACAGTATTGCTACAGTACTACTACAGTACCCCGGAAATTATGCCTCCACTGTGGAAAAAAATTTCATAGTGAACACCATCATGGTGAGGAAAACCATGGTGGATTACAATAAAGGGAAGGCCCTCTTTCTCCTTTTTCTTATGTCCATGTGGAGGGTTGTTGTGACTCACATCAAGAGATAAGATCTCAAGATCGATCAGATTATAGTCATGAAGCAAGCCTTCATGGTAAGTTTTTTAAGTAAAAACTTTGAAATTATTTCTACTACCCCTGTAATTTGATGACGAGAGATTAAGATCCTGAACTGACACATAAAAATGTACGATGGAATAAATAACTTGATAATTAACTAGAGTGGGATTGTAGATAATCTCTTTGTTTCCCAATCATGTTTTATGAGGCTTCTTCTTGGATTCCATCTTATGTGAAATTGGATCCACTTTCTGGGGGAAGTGGTTTTCATATGGAAGGGTTTGTTCTTGCCTTGGAGTGGAAACTAGGATAGGTCGATGAACTCCTATTGGAATGGGTGTATGTTCCCGATCCATTTGTCCATGTATCATGGGGTATTTTTTCCCATAACCCTTCTATATGGGAGAAAGGGTATCTGTCCACTCCGGGGTGACATGCTTATGAGATACACCATTTTTGGGGATGAAGTTATGTGTCTGTCCCTCGGGCACTACTATATTCATTGTTATGATGTTATGGAAAGTCTATAGAATGTGGGTAGGGATTTGCGTCTTCCATTTCACTATTTTCATGATATTATTAGTGACTTTAGGGATCGAAATTGGGATATATTCCTATTTATTATTTGGAGTAGGGGTATGTGATTGATCTTGTACTCCCTTTCCTACCAATGGATATTGATAGTACTTGTGTGTTGGGTTAGAGAGTTGAGTCTTCTCCCTAATTATCATCAGGACATTCCTATTGACTTCTCCATGTGATACCTGTTGAGGCTATTTTAAATATTGATGAATAAAGGCAAGTATGTGAACCTACTTGTGGCTTGTTTCCAAACCTGGCCAGTGAGATTCTTCGAGTGTTATCAGATGAGTCTAAAGACATGCATGACTATTGTGGGAAGTTGTATGTTCATGATCGTAGTTTGCTGCCGAATTTGAATGGAAGGATTACTTGTATGTTTCCAAGAAAGTTTGCTAGATAGATTTATTAACATGTGTGGGTGTATGTTCCGACTCATAGTTGGCCACCAAATATGATTTCTTTACTTCTACAGATGGGAGAGGGGTAGGTACCTGCTCCATTTTGACTGGATACTATCCTTAGAGGTCCATCTTTTATGCTTGGGTCTAGATGACCATGGCTGGGACATTGAGGATGGAAGCCTCATCATGTTGAGGGTTCACTTACGTGCGATATTTGTAGTGGAAACTATGTAAATGATCCCATTAGATGGACCCATGTGTCTTTTATATGAGGTTGTATGTATCCTCTTGATCCACCTCCATTATGTAAGGGAGGGACCGGTTGCTTCATCCCAGGGATAGACTCTCGAAATGGTTGAAAACGGTGATTGATTCCATCTATGTTCGGACCACTGGTCATTGTTGACCAGATGATTAGTAGGGGTTCACAATCTTTAGAGATTTCCAGTCATCCTATAGGGACATGATTTTATTATTATGATGGTACTCCTGGGAAAATTAGTGTGAGACCCAGAGTTGAAGACATTGGGTTGGTGATGATATCGTTTGTGCAGATGAAGACCCGACCTAAGCAGTGGCCATAGCATGTGTTGGTGAAAGCTTTAAGTATGCCATTAGATTAAAGGGATTTTTGAATGGAAGTTCCTAGAATTTGAAAAACGCAAACTTGAAAACCCCATCAAAGTAGAATCTCATTAAATAAGCACATGAATAATTTATTTTATTTTCTCTCTCTATCTTTTATAAAGTGAAAGGGACCTAACTGGTGGGTGACACTATCATCTTGGTTAAGGATTCACATCATGTTCACCATTTTTTCAATGGAAAAGGTGTGTTTGACTTATATACCTACGATTGATTACAGGGGGTTGAGTTATGTGTAATCATTTACATTGGTTTCACTATTTCTGAATGGTTTCCAATATATTTTTTCATTGAACCAAAAAAACTAGTGGTTCAATATCCTTAGGGAATTTATTTCCAATGGTCAGTTCTCATTGGGGAGTTTTGGTCAACGATTCTTAATAAATAACATTGGTCAAGAGTATGGATGTTCGGGCTCATCACGCCCTTTTGGGGGGAATTATTTCCTACTTCAGGAATCTCTTATATATTTATGATATGTTCTTGAATCCTTGTTTAATTCCCAAGTATGACGTGGATCACTATTGAGTTAAAAATTTATTATTTTCAAGAATATATCTTCGAATAATATGTATTTATTTGAGTTTCTTCATAAATAGAGACGTCTATATGTATCTTAGGTTCACCATCGATGGTATCCTCTTAAGAACTAATTAGAGATTAGTTTTCATTACTATGATGATTCTGGTTTTATAGCCACACATTGAGGAACTATAGAGTCTATCATCATACAGGGAGACATGAGTTGTTATTATGTAGAGATCGAACCCATGAATGGGATTCCTACATATCCTTGTGAAAGGAAGCAAAACTCACACGGTTCGGTGCCACTTAATGGGGAACATCATACCTTTTAAGGTCATGTGATAAGGACCCAGTCGTATAGTTTATCATCACCTAACATGGAATTCAAGGTGAATGGTTCATAGTTAATGTTTTGTGTGAGAATTATGCTAGAGCAACCCAGGGGACCTGGATGGGATATGAATTTATAGGCCAAATTAGACCCTATTTTGAATATATCCTTAGAAATAATAGAGTTTATTTGGGGTATTGGGTTTTGAATTTAGAGATACTTCATGTGTATTCCATTTGGATGGGAATCAAAGCCCATCAGTTATGAGAAACCCTGCCTATGGAGGCCCTATAAAGGTGTGTCTTACTGGGGAGTATGGACCTTTGAGAGGATTATGTTGGGGCTTACTTCAGAAAAGGATTCTCTAATTGTTTAGAGATATGGTTAGGACTTACTCCTTAGGAAGATGCCATGATTGAGGTTTGAGACTTATTCTTGAGGAGGAAACACTTTGTGATTTTGGGGATTTGGTTGGGGATTACTTTTTAAAAGGATGTAGATTGATCTCAAGGCATAGGTAGGCATCCTACATTTCCTGTTAATGGAAGGAATCAGAGTTCTCGTAGTTTAATTATATTGGTTTTCATGGCTTATTCCTGAGGAGGATGCCCATTGGTTATGGTTTTGATTATTTCTTAAACATAAGGAGAAGGCACATTAGTGGTTTTGGTGGGCATTATTCTTGATAAGGATACCCATTTTTAAGATTTTGTGACTTATACTAAGTAGGAGGCCCATCAATCTTGGGCCATTGATAGGTGTCATATATATCCTTGTTATGGAAGGAATTGCAGGTCTCGTAGTTCAATAGTTTATAGATTACACTCTAAGGTTTCCTTAGTGAATGGGATTATTATTGTGGATTACTTCCAATGAGGATTCCTAAAAGGTTGGGGATTATACCATGGGCGAGGCCCAGATTTTGTGAGGACTTACACTTAGAATGAAGCCCAAAATGTTTGGAGATCATGGGGTTGTCATGACCACCATCTAACTCTAAGCCCACGTAAGTCATGCTCGGTGTGAGAAACAAGAGGAAGAAAAAGATCTTAGGAACCACACAATATGTTTTACCTTGAGTTTGGATACATTTCCTTCAGGAAATACTTCTATGGAGACACTCTAAAGGAAGGTGAGGAGAATATCTATAGAAAGGTTCTCTGCCAAAACATGCATCTGGCCATGTGGATGTCATGACCGCAACAAACCTATAATCACACATGATTCATGATTAGTGTGAGAAACCATAGAAATTCAATGATCTAGAAAACCAACACGACCTCTCTTCTTCTAGTGGAAGAGGCCAGAGTGATAGTGGAGGATGTTGGGGCAATGATATATGAGAAGGGATCTAGTGCACATCCCCTCTCTGACCCACATATCCAGGATAGTCATATCAGAATAACGAACTGGATACGACCTTAGGAGGATAAGAGGAGCAATATTTCATCCTCCCCCAAGAAATTATAGGGGATTACTCAAGGTCGGATTTCCTAAAATTGGTTCCACAGTAGTAGAGGAGGATCTCACTCTGTGTTGAATGGATAAGCATGTGTAATCCTTACCCTCCCTGCTTGGAACTGAAGCCTCTGAGTCTTAGAGATGATAGGGGAAGAATATGGTTATAGACCTTGTTCCCAAGAATTGGAACTCCCTAACACTATCCCTAAGGCTAGGTTCCTCATGAATTTGGGAATATACATCCACATAAACCCCAAGGATCATAATCATATGGTAGGATATGTGTGGGAAACCAATGACCTTAGGAATATAAATCCAAGTGGGATACATGCTAGTCTACCTTCTCCCATTGTTTTTCAAGTTCATAGGATTCAGTGGAGGTTTCAACATGGTCCCTCTCAGACAAGGGATCCAAATGAAGAGAGTTCATTCCATGGATGGCATAGAAGAGGGCCTGATCAAAGGCTCACATAGGTTAATGACTAGGGAAAACCAAGGTAGGCTCATGCGGGGGGTGCTTCGCATAGGTAGGCCTAGGGTGAGATGATGGTACCCTAAGTGATGGAATACCTAAGAATATACAATTTGGAGATACCTTTCTCAAGCATTCAAGGGTATCCATAAGTGTTCTTGGAAATGGACTGTGTGGTTCCCTGATTAATAAAGGGTGCCTCATGCTAGCATCCATCAATCATAGTGGAGAGGTTGCCTCGCACAGGTGTTATGGGTTTTGGACCCTAGGAGGACTTTAGTTTCACTATCCACTTCAATACCCTGTTATTAAGGTTTTATAAGGATACCTAGAAGGCCTCAAAGGGCTTGAGTGAAGGGATAGGGTGAGCAGAGCGTCAAGAGGCCTTTGGGAAATTCTTTCCGTCCAAATAGAGACCCAAATGTCCTATTTATGTCAAATATGGGACCTTGGGTGAAGGGACCCCTTCCCTTTGGTGTGTTGTGTTGGTGTGATGCACTGTATGATGCATTGTCTTTCCACACATTCCAATTTCTAGGTACCCTATGCGCCGATGCTTCTTGGCGGTACCTACACGAGGGGTTTTTTATAGGTTTTTCAACCCCTGGACTTCTTAATTTCTCTTCTTTTCTTCCCTTTAAGATATTTCCCTTCGACATATTTTCATCCATGATACAAAATAGAGTGTCAAAAGGGATGGTTGAGAATTAGAGAAGAATATATATCAATTTTAAGGAAAAATGGAGGGATAAAATAGAATTCATTTAGTGAAAAACTATGATGATAGATGAGAGAGAGATTAAGGAAGCTTTGATTTCATGTAAAAACTTCCAATTACTGATGTAAAAAATAGAAAATTCTATACACTAACCACATAACACATTATTTTTCCAAAGTCATGGAATATTTTTCACATGTGTATGATATTTTAATTATTGGGGAGGCATCACCATGTTTTCTAACAATTATAGAGATAGAAGAAATTCAATGATCCATTAACAATATCATGAGCCTAAAGGATTGGAAGGAGTGTCTACCACATGCGATGTTTTCATACAAAAATGGGATATCACTCAATAAATCAATTTTATCCATATGAAATTACTATTGGATTTATCCTTCTTACCCCTATTGATCAATTTTCATTACCTTTGATGGAAAGTAGAAATATGTAAGGAAACGACATGTTAAGAAACACCATGGGAAATCAAAGAAGTTGGAGTGGTTTCAAAAGAAATGAAACTCAAAGCTCAAGATTCATGTATATGGACTATACTTAGTGATTAATAATATTTATTAAAAGATCACATTTCATGGTGAGTATGGTACCATTTTTAAAGTAAATTTTTGTAATATTTCATCATATTTGGATGTAGATGATGAAGAGTCATGGACAACTCCTTTTCAAGGGGGTGATATGAAAGTGATGGATGAAATTAACTTAATGGAATGTATGGAGTTAGAGATGCATGGCCCAATGATGCAAGAATTATTAAAGATAATAAAAATGAAAACGAGATCCCATCTCGATACATTAAATTGACTAACCCCAAGGTGAATGCATGGGAGTGCAAACTAGACTTATTATATCTCTTATTTAAGCCCAAATGAGATGCATGAAGCTCAAGAAAAATGGTTGAAATAATTTGGAATCTCATCCACATTAGAGAATCCCCAAATTCATCCATGTGGAAAATAAAGTTAATTCTGGTGAGCTATGGAATCAAAGTCAATATCTACAATTTTAGAGCCATGTGATTTCTCAAATTCAATATTTGTGTACTACTTTTCTAGAAGGCCTTCCTTAGGCTTTATATTTTTGACTTTAAGGGAACAAGTTAGGTTTAGCCTTTATGAATTTTTAATATTAGACCCTTTACTATTGTATCACTCCTTGGCTATAAATTTCCACCCCCATGGCACTTGTATTGGAATTAAAGATTATAATAGATAGCTTATGCTTTGTGTCACTCCATTGTGTTAGGATTGTTATAGTTTTTTCCTCTTTCTCTTGATAATTCATTCCTTTTCAATATGCAAGTCATATTGGTGATCCATGATCATAAATACCCCAATTCCATGCCTCAACCAAAGTGCGTTATTGTGTAGATTGGCCTTTTCATCCCTCACTTAAGTATGTTGTCTAAGTAGTAGGTCATGCTACTTATAGAATTAATTGACTACTTGAAGACACTATCCATACCCATAATCTCCCACTCAACCCCAAATAAAATACTTAATCCTCAACCCTATTCCATGAAGATAAGGTCACCTTGAGCATCTCACATCACTAATGCATCCTCAAGACCACCCTATAAAGTAGGTGTATAATATATTGGAGGATCATCCAACATATTTGGTTCAGAAAGAGAAGGCATGGACATGTCTCTCCTAGAAATCATTGCCTGAGCATATTCATGGGGTTCATCATTGAACCCCTACTCCTTTCCATGTGATTATACCAATCTAACCATGGATGGAGGATTCCTAGGTTTCATAGGAGTGAGAAACAAAAATCCCTCTTTGTTCATCACATTGACTTTTCCTTTCCTTTTGGTAGTGATTGTTTCATTCCATAGATCACAGTCAACTTCCTCTTGAACAATAGCCTTGCAGTTATATTTTTTAGAGGATACCTCATTATATAAATAGTATTACAAAGAAAAAAAGAGACCCATTATGCCTACAAGTACTCAGAGAGACTCGTTCCTGAGAACTCCCATGAGACCCATAGAGACACAGCCACTAGCATGAACCCCTAGAAGTGTATATATATATAATAGGAGGGTCAGGGTGGTGTGGAAATGGGGTAGGGAGCTAAAAACTAAATCACCATTTGATCTATCATTTTTGGTATCATCCCAAAAACATCATTTCATCTGGTGGTTCATACACCCATTTCCTAAATAAAAAACACATAATCCCATTTAATTTAAAATAAATAAATATTTTTTTTGTGCATCCTTATACATACTCACATCCATATCATTAGGATGGATTAAGGCCCCTTTATCTTTATTCTTGATCTGTAAAAAAATTGATAGAACCATCAAAAACAAAAAATCCTCAAGCTATATTCCCACTTGGATTCCTCATTTAAAACTACTCAAGATTCTAAGATCGGTTCGGCCTTATTTATTCACAACACAAATAGTCATATTTTTAATTGAATTTGTGAATTCATCATTGTATTCATCCTCAACCAAGATCTGGTTTCGGTTTTTATTAGGGGCTCAAATCAGCACTCCCTTAAGAAATAGTACGTCTTATTCATTTGGTTTCCATTTGGTTTCAGATTCATTTTTTAGAGTATAGAGATTAGTTCTAGAAAATGAGTCAAGCACAACCCAGTCATCTTCTTCTAAAAATATAGCTTCAGTTTGCTTTACACATGCCCGAAAAATATGTGAATAGTTGTTGAACCAAAGATATGAGAAAACCAGTAGTATAGATCCCCATTTATAGGTTGCATCTCTCCCCTCATGTTTCCTTATCCCACTAGAGGTTTGGTGGGGTTGGCCACCCACCACTTACCCAACTGCTATCCATGCCCATCTCCCTTGAAAAAGTAAGGGGGAAACAACCATCCTTAATAAATAACCACTGACACATATCCCACATAGAGATTTTATTAATAACAAATAAAATCTCCACATATCCTTTCTATATTCCAAATCATGCTACTCATTTTTCTATAAGTCCACTCAAGGATCTACAACATCTAAAATTATCAGAGTTAATCACATTTTAATAAAATCTACCACGTTTTATTTAGTGTAAATTGTATGCATGTACACACTTCCTTCCTCCACTACATCTCAAAAAATGTGATATTTTACCCCAATGTTATTCTTCTTGGAATGAAAATATGGATTCCTTGCAATGTGCAAACTACCATGACTATCACAAAACAATAGAATCTACTCTTGTCTTTTCCTGAGATCCTCCAACAACCTTTTAATCCAAATTTCTTCTTTACAAGCCTGAGTAGCTTCCATGTACTATTCCTCCATCATTGATAAATCTAAAAATGACTATAAATTTGAAATCAAACTCACATCCCTTACTACAAGAGTAAACACATAACCTACGGTGGATTTTATCCAGTAAAAATCACCTACAAAATCTAAATCAACATAAACACTGATAGTGAAATGCGATCCTTTATGACATAAAAAAATATATAATTCTTCCTTGATGTATATTAGGATCCTCTTCAATATGATCTAATTCTCTCATTATAGATTCTCTATGTACCGACTAACTGCTCTAACTGCATGTGCAATGTCTAGTATAGTACAAACCATGTAAAACATCAAAATTCCCACTGCTGATGCATATGGTACTTGAGACATCTCCATCCTCTCTATCTCACTATCACGACTCATCATAGAGGACAACATGAAATTAAAAGGAAGTAAGGTGGATATTGTCTTATAGTCTTTTATATAAAATAATTTCATGAATTTCCATAAATAATTATTTTTGGATAGCTAAATTTTACCATTATTTATATCTCGATAAATCTGAATCCCAAGAATCTTATTTCTTGGTCCCAAGTCCTTTAAATCAATCTCCCTAGACAACCATGTCTTTACCTCTAATATCTGATCATTATTGGGGCATGAAATCAATATTTCGTCCACATAAAATAAATTAATGATGAAATCATTACCATCTAAACCTTTTAAATATACACAAGGATCTGAATGAAGTCAGTTGTACCCAAGGCTTGTGATATAGGAATAAAATATCTTGTACCAACACCATGAAACCTATTTGAGACCGTAAAAATATTTTTTCAACCTGAAAACCAAGTTATATTTTCTTTCTTCTGAAAAAATTATGGTTGGATCATATAGATCTCTTCATCTAGATCACCATGGAGAAAATTAGTATTCACATCCTACTACTCTAGATGTAAAATGTATGTACTGAACATTTCCAGAACTATCCAAACAATCGACAGTTTAAAAATAGGAGAAAATATTTCATTAAAATCAATACCTTCTTTATGATAATATCCTTTAACCACAAATTGTGCTCAATATCTTTCCACCTACTCCATTCCATCCCACTTGATATTAAAGACCCATTTGTTGTTAATATACTTCCTTCCATGAGTTAATAGAACAAGATACCAAGTCATGTTCTTTTGTGGGGATTCAAGTTTCTCTTGAATCACCACTATCCATGAGGATATATCTGGACTCTGGGTCACCTCCAAAAAACAATATGGATCTCCATTTTCCCTCAATAATAAGTGTGTAATATTTCTCTCAGTGACATAGTTCGAGTACCAAATTGGTGCCCTTTTCTCTTGAGTTGACAGTCATGGTCTAGACTCAATTAGTACATGATCATCGTGATCTAATAATGCCTTAGAGGAAACTGGTTCTTCCATATATTTTCCCTCAACTTCTACTATTTTAGTTTCTATATTTTCTTTCTCCATGTATCTATTAATCATCATTTGTTCCTTGTATTTTGAAAAAATGACATCTCTACTGATGATTGGTTTGTGGGTAGTTGGTTCCCACAAATAATACCCCTTCACACCATCAGTATAACACAAGATGATACATTTCTTGGATATTGAATCCAACTTTTATATTTCTTAGTCATTAAATGGTGAATATACAGGAATTTAAAAATTATGTAACTAAGAATAGTTTGTGGGTTTTCCATTCCACATATCTATTGGCATCTTCAGATCAATCACCATTGAAGGAGATCAATTGATCACATAATAGGTAGTATTCATTTCTTCTTCCCAAAATATTTTGGAAATTATTACAGTCTTTAACATTTCACTTGTTCTGTCCAATAAGGTTCTATTCATCTTATCTAACACTACATTCTACTAAGGAGTGTACACTACCACGAACTGTATGTTGATGTATTCCAATTAAAAAAAGTATCAAACTTTTCACTTGTATATTCTCCACCATTTTCAGTCCTTATACACTTGATCTTCATTACAGATTCAACCTCCTTCTACGCTTTGAATGTTTTAAATACTTCAAAAACATATTCCTTACTCTTGATTTGGTACACCCTACATCTCCTAGAATAATCATCAATGAATGATACAAAATACCTTACTCCTCCCATGGATATAACTATTTATTTCCAAACATTGGAATTTATCATCTCTAAGATCTCATTTATTCTTGTTGTTGATGTCTGAAAATTTTACCCATGTTTCTTGCTCAAAAACACAATGCTCACCAAATGGTAAGGATACCTTTATAAGACCAAGAAACAACTTATAATCTTCAAGAATATTCAGGCCTTGTTCTAACATATGTACAAGCTTTCAGTTCCATAATATCACCAATACATCCATCAAGGTAGTTGAGTGACAACTATCTCTACCTCCTTGTATGTTTCACCCCTAATCATGTACAAGTTCTTTGAGATCTTATCTTCATTAATTACCCCAAGTGATCCCTTCACAATTCTCATCACTCCATTCTTTATTTGAGTCTTTCATCTGATATCATAAAATTTTTCTAATGAAAATATCTTCTTCTTCAGGCCCTTCACATGGTGTACTCCTTGGATGGCTTGAACAATACCATCATTCATCATCAGTTTGGTGGTACTGACTCTAACAATCTTCAAGATGTGATTGTTCCACATGTAAAAAATTATTTATGGGATAGTTTCATACTAATCAAACCATTCCCATCGAGACTTCATGTTCCATGTTTCTCTTAAGTTGACTATACATGTTTCATTGAGATTTTGCCTACTTATAGCAGTCATAAACACTTCACTAAATTGTATATCACTATTTCCAAAAGTACTTGTCACATTCAATTGAGATATATTTTCACTACCCTTATTATTAAAACAATCCTTCTTGAAATTCCCCTTATTTCTATAATTAAAACATGTTATATTCTTCTTCTTACTTCTTTATTTGGACTTGCCATAATTTTGTCTCCTACTGGAACCACGCTCCATCATCCTTCCTCTCTCCATTGATAGATCCTTTGCTTGGTGAGAAGTTTCCTACCTGTCCTACTTGTTCTTGAACTGAGTTTATTATTCAATAATTTAAAATGAAACAACATTTAATGATAGAATATTTGTTAGGATATTTTTGGTGAGGTTTATAATGAGTTGTTCATAAGAATTAGGAAAATGGAGGAGCAAAATATCTGCACATTCAATATCCACAATTTTATAGCAAAACATCATGAGTTCAGTGAACATGGTATTGAGGATTTTGATGTGGTTGGTCACTGATGATAACTTCTCCATTCAAAGAATGAATAATTTTCTCTTTAGAAGTTTTTTTTCATATAGTGACTTGTCCTCATATAGCTTCGTCAAAGTATCCCATATTTTCTTCGTCGTCTTTTTCTCTACAATACTAGATAGGAGCCCATATTCCAAAGACAAATAGATGTTTCCAATAACATTACTATCCATGTCATTTCATTTATCCCATGTAACACCCACCAGATTTTTTTTAATTACCAGTAGAGATTTATCCTTCCCCAGCACTTCATGCATCTTCATTTTCCACAACAAAAAATTATTCCTGTGGAGTTTTTCAATCTCAATTTTTTCCTCCATCAAGACATGTCGTCATTTCAGAACCTCCTCTATTTCACAATGGTGTATTTAATAATCTAAATTAATTTTTTTCAGATGTGAAAGATCATCTAATGTCACAATCAAAGAGCATACTAAAATTTCCAATAATTATTAATACCTAAAAATGTGAACAACACTGGGCCAGAACCTTACTATGATACAAATTTTTGGGAATACAAATGATTGAACCCCTAGGTCCGAAATATTCACAAGATAAAATAAAGTTAAAATGATGAAATAAATGGACACCAGATATAATGTGGAAAACCCCCAAAATGACAGGAGTAAAAAACCACAGGAAAATAGAAGGATCAGTATGGGTAAAATTTGGCACATAATCCCTCACTATTACAAGGAGAAAACCCTCATAAATATATCTCTTGAATAAATGGGGAAATTGCATCACAAAATACCACTCAAATTGTTACACTGGTGATGATATGTTGAAGATTATGAGATGATAAAACCAATGAGAGAGACCCCATTTATAGGATACATCTCCCCCATCCTTCTAACTTCTCCCAACATAGGTTTGGTGGGGTTTTCCACCCACCTTCCATCCATGCCCGCCTCCCTTGAAAAAGATAGGGGGTTGCCACCGTCCTAAACAAATTCCAAAATCTATATGAACTTTGGTTTCTTAATATTTTAGTTTCAACACTTTTGGTCTACAAATATATTCTTCCTTGATCGACTGGGGAGAGATAATATTTGATAATCATCAATAGACTCAGTGCGTCACTATTGATCAATTTTTGTCTGATTCGATCTTCAGACTTCATCATATTTGGCCAATTTTTATTTGTATATCCAAACATGTTACATTCTTCAGTCCTAGACTTCCTTGAAACCTAATTAGTTTTCTAGCCTTGAATGATCATTATGTCCTATTATTATGTGTGTTTAATGCAAATATTTCACAGTTGATTGAAAATCCATTCTTTTGCTAGGCCGGGACACTAGAATGGGGGATTAGTTATTCAGAGAGTGTGTTGGGTTAATAGAATTAATAAATTCTAAAATAAAAAATGTAAATTAAAACCATGAAATTCCAGATGAAAAATAAACAGTATTATCATGATTAAAAAATTCCAATAATTATAAATGAAAAATAAAAAATTGGAATAGTGGTAGAATAAATTTTTCAATATCCAAAATAATAAAATCACCTTCAAAAAATTATTTCAATACCAATTTACCAAAAAAAATTAAAAAATTAATTCTTAAACATTCATAAATTATGTCAAAGAAATTTAAACTATTTAAACACAAAAACCAGTTATTTCCACTAAAATATTCAATAAATAAATATTTCAACATTGAATGATCCAAAATCTAATAATTCAAAATTTAAAACTCATTTTAATTACTAATTAATCCAAAAATATCAAAAAAATATGAAAAAATGTATCGCAAATAGGCCTTATCAAATTCCCCAACATATAATCCATTACACTCTAGGGAAATATAAAGAATTTCATTTATTAAATGAAATAATTATTTACACAAAATAATTTTCCTATCCTAGGTTTAAATACACATTCCTAATTATGAGGGGAATCAAATCTCCGTCAATTTCTAAAAACTTCATGACTCCTATGTAAACCCTACTCATTGACCAACTTTATTTTAAGCATAGTACTAAATCTTTGAGTGATAGAAGAATGTAAATTAATTGAATTTACAAGTGACACCTTTATTTATCTCTCTACTCTAAATTATTTAAACATTATCCCCAAATTACACTTCAATGATACAACTCAAATGATATTTTTATAAGCTATTTCCCCTTTCATCATTTGAGTTTAATATTTTATTCATATTAATGAATTAATTTTTGATAATTAGGAAATTATTTAATTTTCATATCCATATATATATGCTGTTTACTTATTTAATTGACAAATATATTTTGTTATATTTTTTTACTCACAAACCCATATTCCAATGTCATGTAGATTCATCATGGGATCCCAAATTCCTATTTTACAATATTTTCTAAGGACTTATATAAAATTTTTTTAATTGGATCCCATTGGTTTTATTTTTATAAAAGGAAAAGTTACAAAGATTCAAAAACCAAAATTCATGTTTACTCCTGCTGTAATTTTAATTACAAATAAACCTTTTCTATCATAGAACTTCTCCTAGGTTCAGTGGAAAATTATCCATGAAAACAGTAGTGAAATAACACTCAACAATCATGAAAATTAAAAAACATTAGACTCAGTAGAATCCCTAAAAATTAGTATGGCAATTTTTGTGGGGTGGTGGGGTTTTTATGTGTAAAACATTGAATCACAACTCGACAAATTTAAATACCCCTCCCAATAACTTAAAACCCAAAATTTTCATCATTGATGAATTCCAAAGTGAAAGAAGCAATTTAAAATAGTTTAGATTGAAATAGATTTTGAATTAAAACTTGAGAAATAATGTTGAAGGGCCATAGGTATGCTCACAAAGAATTTTGCAACATAGAACAATAAGAAAATAATTATAGAGAATACATAAATTTCATCCCAAACATTTCATAATATATTACCATAGAAATGAAATTTCCATGAAGCAAAATGCTAATTTTTGAAATTTCAAAATGATTTTCAATAATGCTCAAAAAACAAGACGAAATTTCATGATTTCAGCAATCAATGATTATAAAAGTAATATTGGCATCCAACCATATTTTCTTCAATTAATTTCATCATATAATAAATCACTATTCAAAAACAATTTTATCTTTCAACTTCACTAAACTATCAACTACTGATTTTTAAGCATTTAAAAGTGAAAAATTAGAACAAAATCACCCCTAAAGTTGAAGCATTTAGAATTTATGTACAAAATAATGCTTATTACATTTATTATCTTTATAAATTCCCCTAGTTTCAAAATAGAGGTCCTTATAAAGGTTAAATTATAGTATTGAATTAAATTTCAAAGAAAAAGAAACCAAATTTTGAGTTATATGAAATTTAATCCTATAATCTTATACTTACAAGTCCAATTATCCTTGAATAAGAACTGAAATTTCTTATTGTAGAATACCATAAATCCTTGATCCTTCTTATAGTAGGTTGGATCACAGTCATTTGAGTGACCACATAGGCACATGAACTCATGTTTGGTTCATCTTCATGTGGTCACTTCACCTTACTTTTTCTCTTCATTAACCCTCCACGCAGTCACTTATTCCATTTTTTTTGTAGTCTGAAACATAATAAATTTAAATGTAACCTATTGACATAGTCAATTGTAGGATGACACACAATAAAGTTAGATAAATTTATTTAAAAATAATATTAAAAGAAAAAAAAATAAATCATGGGTTTCCTACCATAATGTGCTTTGTTTAGTGTCTTCATCCTGATTTAAACCTTAAATATCAACTAAGCATTTCCATTCAGTGGATATGATTCAATGATAATTTTTATTTTAGTGTTTAAGTATCAATATTATTAGGTTCTCTAAAGATCTTAAAAACTCTAGAATCTAAAATTGTCCACCCAAATACCTCTTACATATCAATAGTGAAATGGATGTCAATTATTATTTTTATCTAAAGAAGCTCACCAAAAGGACCAATGATTGAAGATAAAAAACATAAAAATATGAAAAGTGAAATTAGAAGAAAATTGAAAAGGTTCCCCCATGCATGAGGTTCTGAAAGACTCATAAAAAGATACCGGAGGTGTTTCAACCTGCTCACTATGGTCAAAATCAAGTTAAAAACAGAAAAAAACTCAAAAGTATCCCATTTAACAAAATCAAATTCAACTCCCATGATGTACCATTAAATTTAATATCATGAATAAAATGAAGTGATTTTTTAAAAATTTGGTTGAAGATACAGACTCATATATTTTATCACAAAAAGTGAGTGGCTCTCAATAAAACATGCCTATTTAATTTGAAAACATTCAATTTTTTGTAGACTTTACTCAAAACTCTCCCCAGTAAGAGGGAAATTCAAAAAATAAATTTCACATGTAAATCTCTCAAAATCTGGTTTATAGATTTCATGAAGATGGATTCATAGTTTTGACTCTATATAGTGTTACAAAGAGAGATTTTCCTCATGAACAGGTGCTTGAGTGATACTTTTAGTAGGATAGGGATTCAAAATATTTCTATCATCATAAGGGAAAAATAAACTAATAACTAATCTAATATTTTTGACACTCATTGATAGGTGAGTAAACCACTGAAATAGACTTTCAACTCTCAAGTGAAAGGTGATGGAAATTTCTTCTAAAATCTGCTTTAAAAACTTCATCAATAATATCTATTGGGTTGCAGCCAACTTTGAGTTGGGGATTTTAAAAAACAAGAAATTTTTCAATGTCATACACAATGTGGAGGGAATTTTTTCCCTTGGAAAAATCAATGACACCACCACCACTTCTAGAGAAAGTTATATAGAAAATAATTGGAACTTTTTGATCATAGTATACATTAAGAACTAGAAAATCAGCAAGTAACAAAATAATTCTAAAATTGAATAATAGGTCATCGTTTTTACCCATGAGTTGAGTAATAAACCTATTATATAAAAAAAGATACATAGAAGTTCATTTCAATTCCCTTAGACGTAGATTTTTTAATAAGTAGTAGGGAATGAAGAGGATATTTTCACCTAGGTTACAAAAGAAATTTATTTCCCTACATCCTCATATTCTATATTTGATAAAAACCCATCAGGGTCCATAAATGTTGGTGGAAATATTTTAAAATGAATAGAATTGAATTCCCCATTTAAATTGATAGTGTCTAGTTCTTTCCAATCTCTTTTTTTAGCAAGAAAACTTTTTGTGAATTTTACATTTTATAAAATATTGTTTAGGGATTCCATATATGGAATCTTGATGAAAAAACTTCTAATAATTTTTATGAAAATTAAGTAATCAAGATTATCATTTTTACAAACACTTTAAGGAAATGAAATAAGATGGTAATAATGTTCCATAAGAGCATGATTCAGCACTTTCACCTCACAAAAAACCTTCTTTTTTCAATATTTTCTTAGATCCCACTTCATTTTCCTTAGTTCATTCACCTTTTCAGGTGTACAATCATGATTTTTTAGGTTATACCTCACTATTAGGATATCTAGATTTTCCATTTTATAAATTTTGATCCCATGATTCATTAAAATCCACTATCTCATTCTCACTTGGGTGCACCCTATCAATTTTTTATGTGTATAATCATGTAATAGTGGTGAAATATATTACACTATATTTAGGATTCATAACAGTTGTTCTAGGAATCTTTTCATTATCCGGAAATCTCTATTCCATTTCCATCTGTGCCATTTGTGTTTATAGATTGTAAATGCTAAACTATTGGGAATCTATTTTTGTAATCTTACTCATAATAATATATTTTATATATTTTTATAATTTGATGGTACTTCCACATTTTTAATCTGATTTCTTAGTGAGTTATAAAAACTATGGGCAATGAGAATTTGTTTCATTACTCATTGAGTTTTTGATGAAAAGTTTTGGTTATTTTTTTTTCTAGCCTTATATTGGTTTGAAAATGGGTGATTATTTTCATGGTGCCTTTCCATATAAGCTACATATTGAGAACTCTTATCATGCTAGAAAGATAGGTAAATGTTGGGATAATAGTTCTCAGTGTGACTATACATCTTGTAGTGATTTCATTATTCCCTAAGTGAGTTATCTGTGAATATTATAGCAACACAAGGGTTGGTTTCAACCCTATGAATCACTCTCTTCCTAATCCACTTAAACTGTGAATTATGAGTTAGTTTTTCAAAAAAAATGATCTCAAGAATAGTCAAATATGAAAAATATTCACTATAAGATTGGCTATATAGATTTTGATTATGTGGTGTAAAACTACTGTAAAAATTCTCCATTAGAATATGGAAAGAAAGTTGGTGTTTGGGACATTTCCTAAGTAATTCTCTACAACTATCCCACTTCACATGAAAGAACTCTCCCATATCCTGAAAAAAATCCTATAATTTAATGCCTAACATCAAGAGTGGTGTTCCAAGGATAAAATTTTGATTCAAATGCATTTAATAGCTAGTATCAAGTGTTAAAAATTTCATCATACAAATTCTTGAACTAACTCTCATCCTTTCCCTTTATATGTAATGGGAATTCCCTCAACTTAAGATCTTCCTCACCCAACCTATGGAGAGGTAATTTTTCCCAAAAACTATAAAAATTCCTAATGAAGTATAAGGAATACTTAGTTGGTTGGCCAGAAAAGAGGGTGTCAAAGAAATATGGGAATTTTTAATTTCATAGTTCCAAAACCTAGTAGAAGTCCTTATAAAACAAGGATTTCTATACATAGTTAGAAATTGAAACTCCCTATGTCTCGACATTTTAAGGACTTGAATTCTGGGATGTGTTGGATTCAAATTTTAGTTTTCATTCATATTTTCAAATAATTAAATCTCTTGACTTCCCATTTCGGATTACTTGTTTTCATTTTAAGAGAAGAACACTATTTTATAATTTCATATATAAATGGATCAATCTTAGTTTTAGAAGCCCTTGTGTTTATGAATATTGATTTCAATTATTTATAGGTTTAATCTTACAAAAGTGAATGTTTTAAAATACTTTCAAATTTTTTGTATTTTTATATTTTATTTAGTCACTGATTTATAGTTTTTTTATATATTATATTTTTGAATGATTTTTATGTGTTGGTCACATGTTCCCTCCCTATAAACGACATAGAAATTTGATTAAAGATCATTGTACCTTAAAATTTTTAATATTTATAAAAACCTACAAACTACATTTACTATGGTAATCTGGGTCAAACCATAGGGAAGGCTAAGGTTGTGTGATCAAAACAAAGTAAGAAAAAAAAATAAAAAAAAATAATCCAAATGAGAATGGTAAAGTTTTGTTGTGATTTAAAAATGGAGGATAAAGTATTAATTAGAAAAAGAGAGATAGGAGAAACAGTTGATTGAGTAAGGGGTGATTTAATGATAAGCTAAAATTATATATACATATTAGATACATTCAATTAAGGTTTATTTTTTTTATTCAATTATGCACTAGGTTTTGGTTTGTTTTCCTAGGAGTTAAAAATTATGGACTCAAAGGAAGAAATACAGAAAAATGGAAAAAATGGGCTTTACACGTCGTTTATTACATACACGATGTGTACTCCATGTCCACAACATGCCTGCATGTATCATCTCGAAAATTTTAAAACATTAAGTAAGTTTGTAATAAATGAATTTTTTTATAATAAACTAATTGATTTTACTCAAACTAAGAGTATAATATTTAAAATAATATCAATTTATATCAATTATGATTTTATGATTTTTTTTCAAATATTATAATATTTTTAAATAAAACATTAATTTCATGAAATAAGATTTGATTTTTAAATTAATATTCTATATTATAAACAAATGATGTTATTTTGATATTTTAATATAAATATATTTTTTTGATTATTTTTGTAAAAATATAAGATTAGATTAACTAAATATTTTTGAATATTAAAATGATTATTTGAAAATTACATTTTAAAATAGAATATACATATTTAGTGAAATGTATATATCTAATTTAATATTTAGGATACTAATTATAATTAAAATGTTACCATTATTTTAAAATAAATAAAATCTAATATGTTTTCTTATAACTATAATAATTATAATTTATTAAAGGTAATGGTAATAATAATAATTATTATTATTATTGGTAAAAAATATTTTTTTAAAAGAAAATTAATTTTATATTAAACATCATAAACATGAATAATAAATTGGTATTTTGAATTTCTAATTTTCATTTTATGTTTAATTCGGTTATTATAAATATATTAAAAATATTATATTATGATATTAGTATTATTATTTTTGTATGGATTATAAGTTGTTTTTATATAATAATAAATATAATTATGATAATTATATTTCATATATAAATTAAAAAAATAATGAAACAAATAAAAAAATTGAAATGAATAAATAAAAAAAAATGGAAAAGATTGAAAATGAACTGAGGGGTTTGATTTCAAAAAGGGGGAGGCCGAATAGTATGGCTTCAGAGAAGTCGAGCCAAGATGAATTGGTTCTCAACTGAGCATCTTCAGGAATGGGATCAAACACTAGTGAGGCTCCTGATTCAGGAGGCTGAGAAGGGATGGATTGCTGGGGAAGGAGATCAAAATGCGGTTAGGGTTATCGAATATCTGCAAGGAGGTACCAAGCGAGGATAAGTGTTTGAGCTCTAGAATGAAATTTTTTGGGGATTGAATGATAAAGGTGGTTTTTTTTTCAGTTTAAAGGTAAGTGTATTTTATTTTTGTTGTCTGAATCATTACGAATCTTATCAATTGGATCGTTTTCAGTGTATTAATTTCATTGTTTATCTATTTGTTCATTTTTCTACCTTGATCTATTTGGATTTCTTTGTTATATAAATTTTAAATCATTTTTTAATTATTTTGGGCTGTATTTTCCATAATTTTATTTGGATGAATCATTTGTAACTAAATTATGACTATAATTTATTATATTCATTTCATCCATGGTGGTTATTTTTATTTTATATCCTGACTAGGAGATGAATCTTATTTATTGGCATGATTTCTTATTTTTCATCAAATAAATATATATCCAAAAATCATATAAACTTGTTTAATAAGCCTTAAATGTGCACCGTTTATTTTGAAAGTATAATCAAGATAGATATAATTTATATATGTGTGTGCAGTAGAATCAGTGTAATATAAGGGACCTTTATTTGGGTGTTCATCAATGAATACCAATTAGAATTTAAAGTGTCATAGATTCCAAAGAATAAGAAGAAGACGGTTTTTTGATTTCCTGAAAATCAAGTAAGGGAAATTTTTCTTAAATGTTTAATGTGGTTTCTGTATTCAATATTTTTATACACAATATAATTTTAGTCCATCTGTATTGTATTTTATAATGGTATTTTTATTGTTTTTCTATATTTATGATTGAAAGGATGTATACATATAAGTATATATATATATATATTAAAATTTCATGTTATATTATCCAAACATAAGTACCTATATATATATATATTATTTTTTAAGTTCATTCATCTTTTTAGACTTCTAAATTCAGGTTTATAATTTTTTAAGTATATATTTATATATAGATTATTTCCAAAATACATGTTACTTATTTCTAAAACTTAAAAATATATATGGACGTAATTTTAATCTTCTATTCATATTAAGGGATGTATATAATTTATAACAATGCATTTACCTCAAAAACATATGATTTTGTTTGTGTTTGAGTTTCTATATATACACATTCCTTTATTATTACATTAATTGATTGAGTAAGCAATTAATGTATGAAAAATTGTTTTAGTCATGATTTTACTCATTTTGATATTGAGAGCTATGAAAGAATGAAATTTTTATGCCACTTCTATAATTTTGTGTGTAATATATAATTTTTTTTTCTTTTTATTATTTTCTAAAATAAAAATTAAATATATAATGTTAAAAGAATTATTTTATGTAAATAGTATTTACTATTATTTGATGTGAATAATTCATACCTTCAAACCCTTATTTTATGAATAAGAATATTTCTTTGAATTAAGAAAATGGGTATCCAATACTTTTATTTAAGGATGAATTTTTTAATGATAAAGTATAACATTTTATTCACCATTTCACAAAATGTATTTTATGAGTTTATTAAGGGAATTTTAAAACATGGATGTAAATTAACATTCAATTTATACACTGTATAATGGTTATTATATTTGGTTGCTCCAAATCTATAAGATTTCGTCCTATGAAAGTATATACATATATAAATGTATAAATGTATACAAATATGTTTCCATGTTTTTTAAGAAAAAAATATAGTGTAAAATGTATATATATGTAAGTAAAGCTTAAAATGACCTTATAAAATTAGTCACTTCAACATTGTAAATATTATAGAGAAATAGGGAGTGAAACCATCCCGCTGGAAAGTGGGCAGACCCAGACAACCTTTAATGTTTCTAGTGGCCCCATGATTTTGTTTTCAATAGCTTGCATAATGTTTTCTAAAAATTCACTGGATTATTTTTAATGAATTTTCAAAGCATTATAATACTTTTTCATGGAATTTTTTAAAAGGTATTTTCGAATGTAACTTTTAAAATGTATTCACAAGCCTTTAAAACCCCGTTACTGGGTAATTATGCTTACCCTATGTTTTAAAAAAATGTTTGTAGGATCATTTAGATTTATATTGGAGTTTAGCTTCCAAAAGGAGTTAGAAAATGCGAAACAAATTATATATTTTTTTTATTTATGTACAGTTCTGAAAATATGTATGGTACTGTCTAATTATCCAAAACCTAAATAAAAAAAGGTCCTGGAATATAAAATATTATTTGTACTTTTAGTTGTCATTTATAAAACAATAATACGTAACATTTTTATATAATGAATTCAGAAGCACAAGTTGGAGGATTTATAGTTTTTATGGGAGTAAAGATCTATAAAACATTGGATATTAGACGTTTTCTTTTGAGGAAAACAAAATCTACATGATAAAAATTTCTTTTAAATTTCTAGGTAGATAATCACCTTTATGAATATAGAAGTCCATTTGAATTCTAAAGACAATAATTTAGAATTTTCTCAAATTCTACTAATGAATTATGAGGGTGAAATTATTTTAAGGGGGGAAGAATGTAACATCTCAAAACTTTTAAAATATAAAATGTGTATGTAATAAATTAATTGTTTTATAATAATTTTTTTATTAAATTAAAAGTTTTATATTTAAAATAATATTACTTTATATCAATTATAGTTTTATGAAAAATTTATTTCAAATCTTATAATATTTTTAAATATATCATTAATTTCATGAAATAATATTTGATTTTTAAAATAATATTAAAAAATATAAAATTATATTATTTTGATATTTTGATATGAATATATTTATTTTATTATTTTTGTAAAAAATGTAAGATTTGAATAACTAAATTTGTTTGTAAATGAAAATGATTATTTAAAAATTATATTTTTATAGAATATACATATATAATGAAATGTATATATCTAATTTAATATTTAGGATATGAATTATAATTAAAATTTTACCATTATTTTTTAATAAGTACAATATAATATATTTTCTTATAGGTATGAAGATTATAATTTATTAAAGGTAATTAAAATATTAATAACAATAAAAATTAATTATACAACATGTTGTTTTAAAAAAATTATTATTATTATTTTAAACATCTTAAATATGAATAATAAATTGGTTTTTTGAAATTCGAATTTTCATTTTAAATTTAATTTGGTTATTATAAATATATTAAAAATACTAAATTATGACATTAATATTATTTTTTATGGTTTATAAATTGTTTTTATATATTAATAAATATAATTATGATATTTATATTTCATATATGAATTAAAAAATAATGAAATGAATAAAAAAATGGAATGAAAAAAATCATATAAGAGTGAAATCGAACCTATGGGTTTGATTTCACAAAGGGAGAGGCTGAGAAGTATGGCTTCAGAGAAGTTGAGCCAAGATGAAGGATTTCATGGCTGAGCATCATATGGAATGGGATCGACTCCCAATGAGGCTCCTAATTCGAGAGGCTGGGTGAGTATGGGATGCCGGTGATGGAGATATAAACATGGTTAGGGGTATCAGATGTCAACAAGGAGGTACCAGGCGATGATAAGGATTTGAGTGCTTGAACGAACACCATTGGGTAACGAATACTGAAGGTGGTTCATTTTCCAGTTTTCAAGTAGGTGTATTTTCTTTTTGTGGTTGGAATCTATACAAATCTTATCTCTTGGAATTATTTCAATGTATTAATTTCCCTATTTGTCAATTTATTCATTTTTCTACCTCGATTGATTCAGTAGTTTCTGTTTTTTTGTCAATTTTTTGGGTCGTATTTGAAATCATTTAATTCAGATGAATCGTTTGTAGCTAAAGTATGAATATAAAATTATTATATTCAAGTTGTCAGTGGATAGTTATTTGTATTTTGGATCTTTAATAGGATATGAATATCATTTATTGGAATTCTTTATTCTTTTCATCAAACTGATATATATATATATATAGCCTAACCTGGTATAAGCTTTCTCAGAACACCTTAATTGTGAACTTTTTTTAAATCAGATTCAAGAAAACTATAATTTATATATATGTCTATAGTATAATTGATGTTATATAAGGGGCATTTCTTTGGGTGTTTAGTAATAAAGACCAGTGAGCATTTGAAGTGTGATAGAGTCCAAAGCAACAAAAGAATATGGTTTTCTAGTTTTTTGAAAATCAAGTAAGGGAAATTTTGCATAAATATTTAAAGAGGTTTATGTATTTATGATTTTTATACACAGTATAATTTTAGTCCATATTTATTTTACTTTATAATGGAATTTTTATTGTGTTTATGTAATTATGATGGAAAGGGTGTATACATATAAGTATATATATATATATGTGTGTGTGTGTGTGTGTATATATATTAAATTTTCATGTTATATTATCCAAACATGTGTACTTTTATATGTTATTTTAAAAGTTCATTCATATTTTATTAGACTTATATATTCATGTTTATAATCATGTAATGGTATATATATATGGATTATTTCCAAAATACATGTTACTTATTTCTAAAACTTATAGTTATGTAAGGAGGTAATTTTAAGCTTCTATTTATGTTAAGGGATGTATATAATTTCTAAGTGTTCCTTTACCCTTCTAAACATGTGATTTTGTTTGGGTATATATATATATATACATATATGTACACATTCCTTTATTATTACATGAATTGATTGAATAAGCAATTCATGTATTAAAATTTCCTTTTTTCACGATCTTACTCATGTTGATATTGAATGTTATGAAAAAATGAAATTTTTATATTACTTTTATAATTTTATGTGAAATATATAATTTCTTTTGATTTTTATTATTTTATGAAAATAAATATATATATATTTTTAATATAATTATTTTATGTAAATAGTAATTACTATTATTTCATGTGAAGAATTCATACCTTCACACCCTTATTTAATATATAATTTTTTTAGAAAAAAATTAAGAAAAAGGGTATCTAATAATTTTATTTAAGGATGAATTATTAAATGATAAAGTTTAAAAATTTATTCCCCATTCCACAAAATGTATTTTATGATTTTATGAACGAAATTTTAAAACATCGATGTTCTTTAACATTCCATTCATGCAATGTCTACTGGTGATGAGATTTGGTTTCTCCAAATATAGAATATGTATTCCTATAAAAGTACACAAACACAAAAACACACACACAAACACAAACACACACATATATATATATGTATGAAAATATGATTCCATGTTTTTCTAAAAGAAAAAACTCTAGTGAAAAATGTATTTATTTGTAAGGAAATCTTAAAATGATTTTATAAAATTAAGGTCCTGAAATATGTAAACATTATACGGAAGTGGGGGTGAACACATCCCTCAAGAAAGTGGGTAGGCCTAGGAAGCCATTAATGTTTCAAGTGACCCAATGATTTTGTTTTTAAAATCTTGCATAATGTTTTCCAAAAAATCATGGATTATTTTTAAATAATTTTCAAAGTATTATAATATTTTTTTGAAGATATTTTTCTAAACTTATTTTCAAATAAAACATTCAAAAATGAATTCACTAGGCTTTATAAACCCCTTACTGGGAAATTGTGCTCTCCCTATGTTTTAATAAAATGTTTACAGGATAATTTAGAAGTATCTTGGATTTTATCTTCGATAAGAAGTTAGTGCATGCGAAGCAGATTAGAAATTTTATTTTATTTTTTATACATTTCTAAAAATATGTATCATTATGTCTAATTATCTAAATCCTAGACTGGAAAAGGTCATGGAATGTAAAATGTTCTGTATATTTTTTATTTCTCTTTTATAAAAAAGTACACAGCATTTTTATGTACGGAATCTGGAAGCACGGATTAAGGGATTTACACTGCAGGCCACATACCAACCCGTAAAGATAATACATGATGTAAAGATTTCTCACGACGTGTATATTGATGTGGACTTCATTTGATGCATTTTTCAACATCATTTTTGTCTTTTTAATGAATATTTAATGCAAAAATGACTTTAATTTAGTTAATAATTACTTTATGGCTAACTTATGGTCGAATTAATATATTAATGGTTTTTATAATAACAATTCCTTTTTTATTATTTAATATTTCAATTTTTAAATATTATTTTTATTTATTAATGTTTTTTTAATTTGTCAGTTTTTTTAAGTGTATCCTTTAATTAATTCATATAGTATTGTTTAATTCTCTACTCTGCATACTTAATTTTTATTCTCTTTGAGTTTTTTTAGTTTTAAAATATTAATTAATTAATTGTTGTTTAAATTTTAAATTAATTTTTTTTTAAATAATGATTTAATAATTTGTAACATTTATTTTTAATCCAATTATTTAATAATTTTATATCTTTCTTTATTTCATTTAATCAATTAATTAGTATATTATTCCCAAAGTTTTTTAACAATTACTTTTGTATTAATTTAACGATTTAAAGGTTGTCATGAATTTATTATTTTCTTTTAACTAGTTTATTTTTTTATATTGTGAAGGGTGTAATATAATTTTTATACCTGATTGTGAGCATACATTAATTCTAGATGCTTTTGCATAAGAGATTTCACATGGACTTAATTGGTTGTGGTACCTATAATACAATTACAGGTTACATAATTTCTACTGACTGTGTAAGATATTTTGGACATAATCATCAATGAAATCTTAGTAAGATAAATCTTACCCCATAATAAAAATTCCAATGACTATGCTATGATCAAATTTTAGCATTGTTTCCAAGGAAGGCTTGTGTTGAGTGTCTTAGGGTAAAAAAACGAATAATTTTTTTTAAAATACACATCAAATAAAAAATAATAATAAAAATATGCATAAAAATATGTTGTTTGTGCCTCTTTTATTTTTCAACTTTTTATTGTGTGTGTTGAACTTCAAAATCTCAAGTTTTTCTCTATATTGATGTTTTTAGTATTTTTCATTGTTGTGATTGTTTTTTGGTAATTTTTATATTGAGTATTGTGAATTTTTTGTTGACATTTTGGTTTTTTATTTTTTTAAAAATGGAACATCAAGGGGTTGGTATAAAAAAATGAGATTTATTGTATTTTTTTCGGTACTATGGGAAAATTTCTTTTTATTATGTCTACAACATGTGATAACAACCTTATCAATATGAATAAAACCAAGGATTTTATGAACCCGAACCATATGATCAATCTATTTTGAAATAAATGATACAAAAAATGCTTATTAAATTTGAAGAATATTATGAATCCCAATAAGTCAAAATGACAAAAAAACTTCAACTCGGGAATCACAGGAAAATATGAGAAATCAAGATTAATTTTCTGTAATTAATGTGGAAAATGTCCTTGAAAAGTTTTAAAATGAGATTGTGGAATATAGGGAAGTTGAAACTAAGCAGAAAATATTTTGGGAAGAATATGAATTTGAATAAGAACAAAATGTTGAAATAACCAACACTCTAAATGAAGAAAATAATTATAATGAATATTTTATGAACATAAAAGAAGTTTAGTTGGAAATATTTTAGAAATTATTTATGGAGAGTGAATATAATTTCCCCATTCTCTACATGATTCCTAAAATTGAAAACAAATACTATTTTAGGAGTTCTGGAAATATGATTACTCAGGTTGAGGAGAATATGAATTATGAGAAATTTAATGGAAAAAACTCTTTACCTTGTTTTTATGAAATTATGAGTAAGGAACTTGAACATATAAATGGGGATAATTTGGATGAAAAAAACAACATGAATGTTAATTATTATGAAACTTTTGAACTAGATTTGAAAATTTTTCTTCCTTGCTTTGAATTTCTGCACCCAACTATCTCTGAACTAGTGTTTGATGAAAAGGATGAGGGAGTATGTTTTGAACAAAAAATAGTTGATGGAATCTCACTATCTTGTTCACTCATTTTTTTAACCACAGAATAATTTTTGAATGAAAAAATTTGTGAAGATTGTCAAATTTTGGAATCACTCAAAATGGTTCTTTATAGATCTTACTTGGACAATTATTCCCCTGAAACAAAAATAGAACACTCAACAGAAATTATTTTAGATAGTGAACTTTTTGAAAGTGGTCTTTATGGAAAGGTTTAGCACACACTATATGGTCTAAAGATATATAATTCATTGTAATAATTAGTTGTTAATTCTTTATTTTCATATAATAAAATTTTGGAAGAAATTTATAATATGAAAAACTTGATTTTTTGGATGAATAAAAAAACTTCTTCTTTGTTTTTTTATGATTTACTCATCTGATTTGGGTGCTGATTTTTTTCATGAAACTAAGAGTAAAAATAAAAGATTAATTCCTCTTAAGTGATAATTTTTTCTAAAATTATTCCAAATTTCATTATAACCCCTTTTCCTAAAGCTATTTATCGAAACTGATCCCATTACACCATTGTTTTCATAAATTTTGAGGTTAATTTTGAGAAATAAAATTGTGAGGATAATTTAATGCATGCCTGTTGCTGGGAGTTGAAAAATAAAATTATTTTCCTAGTGCAGCACAGTGGTTGACCAGGGTCATCTCACTTGAGGATCTTCTTAGTTTTGTTCACTTACTTTATACAAATCACCTAAACTATTGTTTTGTTTTTTTATTATTTTATGCAAGAAATAGAGAATGTTTTGGTTTTTTATTACTTTTAAAAATATTTAAATGACATGAAATATGGAAATTATAATCCTTTACTAACATGAAATTCTAAAAATAATGAGTTAAGGAATAAAGAAGTTGGTTTTGGGTTCAGTTTTGGGTTCAATCATTATTCTTATTTATTTTTTTATTTTAGTTTGATAATATAATCAGGAAATATCATGATGAATTACTATTATTAAATTTATAAATTTTGGAATCTTTGAATAACTAAGCAATACAGATTCCACCTCCTCCTATAATAAAGGTTGATGACACACCTTGGCTGAGGGTGTTCCATCTTCCAGGACCCTCTATCGATGTCATTTCAACCATTGATTCACTCAACTCCATCATGTGAAGAGCTAGTAAATTAATAGAGGAAAATATATTAAAAATAATAATCAAAATATATTCAGTTTCATGTCATGGGGGACATTCACCACACTGGGTACATTTTCTTCACCCATGCATGCTACTCATATCTACCAAAAACATAAAATAAACTTTATGAAAATTTCAAGACCACCTTGACCTCCCCCAGGACAAGCCTCAAGTCATCCTCCCATTATCATGGGTAAGAGATACTTTGGTGTAAAGAGGTAAGAGAAGAGAATAAATAAAATAAAAAGGAAATAAGATAAAATAAAAGACGAAGAGAAGAGAAATAAAATAAAAAATGAATAAAATAAAAAGAATTGGGATGAGGAATAGAGAGAGAGAGAGAGAGAGAGAGAGAAGAATAATAAAATAAACTATAACAATAATATAAAATGATATTTTGAATAAAAATAAAATAAAATGAAATAAAATAAAAAATATATATATAATAATGTTAAAATTATAAAATGTAAAAATAAAAAATAAAAATAATGAGAGGAAAATAATAAGGAGAATAATAAAAAGAGTGATGGATGAAAAAAATGATAGAAAATAAAATGTTTGGATTAATTTTATTTAATAAAAGAAAATTGAAATTTAAAAAATTTAACTAAAACAAAAATTAAAATAGAAATAAAAAATAGAAAGGGAAGTGGGAAGCCTTCGACCTCAGTAGAGCATCCTCCAGTGAGAGTCGACTCTGATAGGTAGAAAGCGTGGTTTATTTTTATGGAAAACAGAGGATCCTCAACCCTCATCCTCAAATATTTACCCAATATCCTTAGATATCTCATTTTAAATTCATCCCCAAATACCCGTATCAAGGAATGAAAACACCCAAAGGAATCAAGTGTTTAAATTCCCTTCTCATGGACTGAAATAGATTCATGGGAGGGGATTGGTTTTGGTATCATGGTTCTTGAGTGTTCATGGTGTAGTGTCTATGTGGCATTGAATATGTGGTAGTAAAGATGAAAATATATGGATTGGAGGCTCCACCTTTATCCCTACATCCTTATAAGTGGCAGTAGGGAGTATTAAAAATGTTTCATTGGGTCTTATGGGGTGAAGAGGTGAACAAATGCAAACTCATTCTTCTCTAGTGGGATGACGATATATTTCAAGGTCGAGCAGTGGTGAAAATGGTGTTCACCAGGGAATGCAGTGGTTTTGGGATGAGACAAAGGTAGTGGTGTGGGTAGACCACAGTGGAGTGTGGTGGATTTGAGCAGGCTTGAACAGTAACCCATAAATCACTATCCCACATCAAAACAATTAGTCAAAATACACTCACTTATAATCTTGAGCACGGATCCTCATCCATAGTGAATTTAGATAAGTTTTAGAGGACACCCATCCCCACCATGGACCTCACTGTCCTGACGAGGCTCTCCTCCCATCTCTATATGGGCTTGACCACTACATGCTAGTACTCAGGCTTCGACCAACCTATATGGCATGTGGATTTCATCACCACAACCCCTTTCATGGGACTAACCCCACATGTGGGACCTCCTCACGGGAAGGCCTTCCCAGGGTTATTCATGGTCGGCTAGTCACTCTTATTCCTAACTAGGTGACTTGTGGGACCTTAGTTGAGGGATAACCCTTATGATAATTTTTTTGGTAAACTGACCAGAAAATAAATAGAAAATTTTCAAATCAAAACAAAATAATCACAACAAATCTTAAATAATATTAAAATATAAAAGAAATTTTCTTTTATCCTTGTAAAATAATTTTCATTACTTCCATTGAAATTTACCACTTTAAATAAAAACATTGAAAATCATGGGTTTTATCATTGAAATTTGATTAACAACATGTATAAAAAATGACTCTATCAAATACCCCCACACGTAAACCATGCTTGTCCTCAATAATAAAAACTCAACATGGAAAATCATAGGGTACCAATGTTACCAATATTCAAATTCATAAGTAATAAAATAAAACAATTATCAATGTTAAATCAAATTTTCTAAAATCCACATAAAATATCAATTTAATTTCTCAATTTTCAAAGACACAATCAATTAAAGTATTTTAATTTCTATATTTTGAAAAATTATGGTACTTCTCCTTTCAATCATTTAAGTTCATCAATTCATTGTTATTAAACACGTTAAATCATGATTTACCTCACTTTTGAATCTCTTCACACATCATTAATGATATTTATTCAACTATAGTTATGATCATATCATTAATACATTCCCCTTATCCATAGTATTGTAAATGAACTATTTTATCCACTTTGTAAAGACAAAGGACACATAAAATCATGAGGGATTTCATTAAATGTTAAAGTTACCCTAAGGATTAAGTATGGTAGGATTTATTATTCTAAAATTTAAGACTCAAGGATGATGATTATCTATTAAATCATAAATCATGATATTAAAAATAAAAGTGTCATGAAATTATCCACTTAAATTTGTAACTACTCCCAACTTCCCCAAAATTCAAAATAAATATCATTATCAAATTAAGCATAAGGAATGATTTGTGCAAACTCTTGAAATTTTTTCTACTTTTATATATTTTTTTATTTTCTCAAAGAAACTTTTCATTTTTTTTATTTTTTTAATGTTATGTATAGAATAAAATTCACATCTACCACCCAACCACATATGATAAAAATCATAGGTTTAGTGATGGTGTATTTTACTTTTCCCAAATTACAACCCATTTTCTCATTTTTTTTGTCATTTTTGTCATTTTATTTTCTTTATATCAAGAGGGGTAAAATGGTGAAGTATCATCAATAAATCAAATAGCATTTCTTAATTCCCATATACAGTACCCCAACACTTGTTCCTTTCAATGTATATCACCCCTTCTACCATGACTGCCTTCATCCCCCCACATCAACTTTAAGATACTGTTAAAATACTAAGAGGAAGGTGGGGATGGATAAAATGGATTAAAACATGGTTCATACCTAATAAGGTCATTAATGGTTTCAAGACATGAAAAATGATTGAGAAATTTTATTTACATGAATCAATCAATTCCTTTAAATCAATAGTCCTCGTTTTAATATCAATGCTTCACTTTAATCATCCAATTATCGATTTTACTCATTTAATCTCATTAACATTGAAATCTAAAACATGGAATCATGGTTTTACTAAGAAAATAATGTATCCTAGATAAGTTAAGTAAAACATGAATTCAAGTGTGAGCATGAAATTTCGTCTTTAATGCTCAAAATATGTCACTGGACAAAAAATTTAGGGAGTATAAAAAGATAAACATAAAAAGTGAACTCCATTTCCCATGAAGATTAGTCCTTTTTCTCTACTAATTAGGGGTTGAATTATGGAATCATAGTCCTAAAAAATAAAATTAATTATTAAAAATCAAGGAAAATATCATTAATGTTCAAAAAATATAAGAGAGAGTGTGTTTCATGCTAGACTTTTTCCTAAAAATGAAATTGAAATCCTAGAAAGTTGACAAAGATAAATCCTTGTATGATCCCCCATGTGGGCCCTGAATTTTTACTACCTCCAGAGGGCAGTGCCAGCTGTTATCCAAATTGAATTGGTGGATGGAGATTCTTTTATTTGAACTACCACATGTATATTTTCACATCTTGTGCTTATTCCTTCTTAGTGAGTAATGACTCATGGATAGAGTATACTGGATCCTCCCCCTTCAAAATTAGGTATAACTCACATGGAGGGGGTAGGATGAAGTATGGATCATCCTCCTATTTGGTTTCTAATTTTTAAACCTTATATTTCTCTTTTAGTGCTGTCTCAGTAGGGGCTACATGAATTGAATGTTCAACGGGGAAGTAAACATGTATTTTGAATTGAATTAAATTTAAATTTAAATTTTTAAAAATTAATTTCTCCCTTTCAATAATAGAATTCGATTATTTTATTTCCTTGGGATCAGAAACTTGGATCTTTTCATGGGATTACTAAAATGTATTTTCGTCAAAATTAGTGAGGTGCATGTTTTTTTCAGTAGGTGCATGTGTTTTTTCTTCATCTTTCTCCAGGATATAACAAATATTGTCTGAAATTGAAAATTCATAGTAGTGGGAATTAAAACTCAATTTATATTGAATAAAATAAAATGAAATAGATTTTGAGAAAAGATCATATCCCTTAATTAGATCAACTGAAATACCTTCTTCTATGGTGAGTGACTCATGTAGATGGATGGTGGAAAGTTGAAAAAGGTAGCCAGGTTACTCCATCTTTACTTAAAATTCAAAGATGAGTGGTAAAATTTCTTCCACCACTAGAACAGGTTTTGGTTCTGGCTCAGGTTGTTTGTAAGGAATGGGGAGATCTAATTGTTCTTCATAATCATTCTAGAAGTCATCTAGATATTATTGATCTACCACATACATATCAAGCTCTATTTATCTTGGGTTAAATGGATATATTTTTGTGAGCCTTCATATTTTTCCCTATATTCATTCTACATCCCCTTTAATTTTCTTCACTTGATATCTATTATACTATAAAATATCTCCTTCTTGTTGTTATTTCACATGTGAGTAGTCATTCCATGCAAAGTAATAGAAGTTTGGATACATCATGGATTTTAATTTATTTTTTGAAAAAATTTAAAAACTATTTAAAATGTAAAAATAGAAAATGTAAGAAAATAACTAATTGGATCCCCAGAAATAATGCTAGTTTTGAATGTATGCTTGTTACAGGGTATGAAAAAAGAAAATTATTTTCATAGTGCATCATAGTGGATTACCAGGGTTGAATCACTTCCAGAGATTCTAAATTTTATTCACTTTAAAAAAATTACATAAACTATTTCTTTTATTTGTTTTATTATTTTATGTATGAAAATGGAGATTGTTTTGGTTTTTTATTCATTTTCTAAACATTTAAATGACACAAAATATGTAACTTCTAAACCTATAATAACATGCAATTCTAATCCAAATAAGTTATGGAATAAAGAACCTGTATTTTGGTTTGGTTTTGGGTTTAATAATTATTCTCCATTTTTTATTTTAGTTTGATAATCCAATCATGAAATCTCATGATGAATTACTACTACTATTATTTAGAAATTGGTGAATCTTTCAATTACTAAGAAATATCAATACCACATCCTCCAATAGTCAAGTATGATGAAACACCTTGGTCGAGGGTGTTCCATCTTCTATTACCTAGCTATATCAATTCCATTCCATCCATTGATTCACTAAAATCCATCATGTGAATATCTAATCAATTAAGAGAGGAAAAATTTATTAAAAAAATAATAAAAATAAATTTTGGTTCATATTATGGGGGACCACCACCACACCAAGGACAATCACCTCACCCATTAATGCTACTCTTATATACCACAAACATAAAATAAACTTAAAAAAAATAACACCTTGACATCCCTTGGGACAAGCCTTGGGTTAGCCTCCCATTATTTGGATTCATATATCACTTTTTTGTAAAGAGGGAAGAGAATATAAGAAATAAAATAAAAAAGGAAATAAGATAAAATAAAAGAATATGAGAAGAGAAATAAAAAAATAATAGAATAAAAATAATTGGGATGAGAGAGAGAATGAGTAAAATAATAATAATAAAATAAAATATAAGAAGAAAAGATAGTGTTATTTATAAGAATAATAAAATTAATTAAAAGAATAAAAATAAATATTTATAAGAATGTCAAAAGTATAAAAAAGTAAAAATAAAAAATAAAAAGAAGAATTATAAGAGAAAAGGGAGAAGAATAAAAAGAGATGTGGATGAAAACACTTTAATATAAAATAAAATTTAAATTTTAAAAAATAAAACTAAAGAAAATAATGATATTATAAATAAAGAAAAATAAAACAAAAAGGGAAGTGGGTAGCCTTCATCCTTGGTAGAGGATCCTTCAGCGAGAGTTAAATCTAGTTATCCACAGGCTTGGTTTCTTTTTATAGATAGTTGAGGTGCCTCGACACTTATTCCCAATTATTTACATGATATCCTCAAGTATATCATTTTAAACTCATCCCTGAAGACCCACATCAAGGAATGGAAACACCCAAAAGAATGAGGTATTTAAATTCCCTATGCATGGACTAAAATAGATGCAGTTGGGAATGCTTCAATATCATGGTGCATGGGTGTTCATGGTTTCATGGCTTAATGGATGTGAGGACGTGGTATAGGTGATACACAATATTAGAGAGGTGACTCCTCCTTCATCCCTCTGGCCTTTTAAGTGGTCATAGGGAGAATAAAAAATGTTTCATGGGGGTCGTATGGGGTGCATAGGTGACCATAGGAAGCCGTGTGATTCTCTAGGGGGATTATATCAAGTTTTAGGTCAAGAAGTAGTGAAAATGGAGTTCCTTGATGAATCCAATAGTGGAGGGCCAAGATGAATACAATGGCTTAGAAGGAGCACGATAGATCATGTCGGAGTGCAACAAATTTGAGTGGGTGTGAATAGTAACCCAAAAATCACTTCTCCACATCGAGATAGTGAGGCCATAGGTTCTATCTTATAAGCCTGAGTGTGGGTCCTTAACTGCAATGAATTTGGTTGGCTGTCGGAGGATACCCATCGTCATCGCGGACCACACCATCCCAATTAGGCTCTCCTCTCATCACTTTGTAGGCTTGACCACCACACGCTGGCACTTGTGCTTCGACCTAACTATACAGCCTATGGATTTCATTACCATATCCCCCCTACATGGGCTTGACCCCCTATGTGGGACCTCCTTATTGGAAGGCCTTCCTAGGGTCTTGCATGGACGGTTGGTCCCTCTTGGGCCTGGCTAGGTGACTTGTGGGACCTTGGCTAAGGGCCTTGGGGTTATTTTTTAGTAAACTATCTTGAAAAGGGATAGGAAATTTTGAAATATCAACCAAATAATAAATAAAAATTTTTAAATAATATTAAAATATAAAATCAAATTTCTTTTATTCTTATAAAACCATTTTCATTACTTCCATTACATATTCCACCTTTTAATAAAAAATTGAAAATCATGAGTTGTATCATTGAAAAAAAATTTAAAAAAACATTAAAATTTGATTAAAAATATGCATAAAATGAATATTTCAATAATGTCATGCCTTTAGAAGCACCCAGTTCTATGATTACCCTTTAATAAAACTCTAAAATTTTCAAATCTAAATTAATTGTACAAGTGGAAATCACACCTTCCAAGAGTGATCCTTCTTATCATTTTTATGAGTTTAAAAGTTTCTTCGTAAAGTTTGAGTGAGTTCCTTATTTTTCACCTAATACTAAATGTCATGAAAACACTATAAATTTAAGTTTGTTTGATGGATTTTATACTCTAATTGGATACATCTTAGAGAAGTACCTTAATGATAAATAGAATCTCTTGGATATTTTTTTAGATGACGAGAATTTCCGTCTAATTTTAATAAGTCTTGGTGCCCATAAATATCATTTCACTAATAAAAATGCATGGGAAAAGTACATGTGGTGGTTCCTTCATCGAAAACTATATCATCCTAGTGATTATGGTTAGTTTCTAGGAATGTCTGATTGGAGACTTTAAATCTAGAGCTAAATGAGAGACAACCCATGATTGAATAAAAACTTTTTTTCTTGTTTATTTTGTTTTTAGTAATAAATAATTCTTCGTTATCCTTGTTAGTAAATTTTGACATTATTGTCCTTCATGTTTATCCTGATGCTTACTGCTAAATACTTTCACTTTTTCTTGGTTTCATATTTTTAATTTTCAATTTGTGCATTTAATGTTTCATTTTTTTACCTTTGAAGGTACCTTTATGGAAGAGGCCAAGTATCATTTGAAATTATTAAGGAGAGTGATATTTGATCAAATCTATGAATAAACAAAACAAAATTTTTCAGTGAAGTTCTCTCTTTCATTTTTCAAGTATTATTAATTATTTATAATATTTATTGCTTCAATGAAAAGTAAATTTTAATATGAAAATTTGTTTTAAATTATCCCCCTGATTGGTAGTTAAGTATGGTGTAAAAATGGTACTTTTAGAAATTTATTTTGGGTCAGTTTATAAATATTGGGTGTTTAGTTTTTTGTAATATACTTGGTTAAAAATCAATTTCAAGTAATTTCTTAAAATATTTCTTGGAACCCTTTAAATACCTATATACTCAGTGATTTAATTAATGTGATATCATTGTATTATATGATACATGTTTGTTATGATTTAAAAACATTTATTATGTTACAATGTCAAGGGATGTAATTTTTAAAATTTAATTTTTAAAAAGTGATGGAGTTTGTGGAAAATGGTTTTTGAGCTTTCATGTGACCCTTAAAAACATGTCAATGTACTACTTGAATTGAAAATTTTTTATGAACCAAAATGTCTAATTATTTTCATCGACATTTGAATATAACAGTGAAGGGAAAAGATTATTTTTATGTTTGGGTAGAGGTCCTTCTTAAAAAGATAAAATGTTCTTTAATGAGAATCCCAGCATTTCCTTAAAAAATTTCAAAATTATGAGTTTCTCAAGATTTTATTTACATTTTTATTTTTATTCAGTTTGAAGGTTGTAATTCCACATTGTGGTGGTTAATTTATATTACTTCATGGATTTAATTGAGAAGATAATTTTTATTTCCCTTTTAAAAAATATGTTGTCTTTAAAATTTAGGTGGAATGTTTTATAATTTTCATTGGTTTTGAAATTTTTGATTAGAATTAATCTTATTAGATATGCATATAAATGGATTATCAAATTAATATCATAATTCAGGTTGAGACACAAATTATTCATTATTTATTTCTTTAATTCTTTGAGCTGATGGATGGGTTATTTATTCTTCTTGTAATTATTAAACATGCTCATCTAAAAAGAGTGTCTATTTATTATACATTCTATTCATATGAGTCGGATCACCTGGAGGTAAATAGAATTTTGGACTTCCATTTGGATACAAATTGATATTTTTTTAGTTATTTTCAAAATATTCAATTTCAGTTACTTTTGTAAAATAGGAACCCAACATTACAATGAATATATTTTATTTTTAGTTTTTAACTTGATAGAGTCTATGAAGGATAATTTATTTTAAATACTAATTCAATATGTCATTCTAGTTTATCATCACTCATATTTATTTTTCTACACTAAAATTTACTAAGCAATTACTTGAGGACAATTAATGATTAATTTGTGGGAGAATTTGATGTGGCCTTCATTTGATGTATTTTTTTACATTTTTTTGTTATTTTAATGAATATTTCATGCTAAAATGACTTTAATTTAGTTAATAATTACATTATGTATATTTTATAGGCGAATTAAAATATTAATGAGTTTTATGATAAAAATGAATTTTTATTTTTTAATATTTCAATTTTCATTATTTTTTTATTTATTAATGTTTGTTTAATTTATCAGTTTTGGTTAATTTTAGCATTTAATTAATTCATAGTGTATCATTTAATTTTCTAATATGTGTACTTAATTTTATTCTCATTGATGTTTTTAGTTTCAATATATTAATGAATTAATTGTTGTTTATATTTTAAATTAATTTTATTTAAATAATGATTTAAAAATTTGTAACATTTATTTTTAATTCAATTATTTCATAATTTTATGTCTTTCTTTATTTTAGTTAATCAATTAGTTAGTTTATTATTTCCAATGTTTTATTTTTAATAATTAATCTTGTATTAATTTAACAATTTAAACTTTATCATGAGTTTATTATTTTCTACTAATTAGTTTAGTTTTTTCTGTTGTGTTGGGGTGTAGTATAATTCTTATACCTGATTGTGAATATACATTAATTATAGATTCTTTGTTTAAGATAATTCACATGGACTAAATTTTTTGTGGTACCCATAAGATAATTACAGATTACATAATTTACGCTGAATGCGTAAGTTATTTTGGACATAGTCTTCAATGGCGTCTTTATAAGAAAAATCTTACCCCATAATAGAAATGATAATGATTGCACAAAATTCATATATGTATTGCACGTCATGAGAATTTCAAGTTCAAAATTCCACTAAAAATGAATCAATTACTTAACATGTTGAGGTTACATGACGTGCATGGTTCAAAGTCCCACTTGGTCAAAGATACAATCCAATTTTGAAGAGGAAATTTAGGATCTCAAATAAATGACATGAGGACTAATTACATGACGTGTAGATGTCGAGATAGAAGCCACTTAAAACAGTACATGATGTGAATGATTTAAAGGTCATGTACTTCCCGAGACTATTAATATTCCAACACCGATCATGCATAGGAATATATCTGCATACTTATGTTTTCTACCAAATTTTTCTCCATTTTTTCATCTTTTATCATTCCAAAGTAGTATTAATTCATTACGTTTTATATTTTATTAAATCATTTTTTATTTTTGGTTAACAAACATCTATTCTTCATCTGTTGTGAATCCATTTCCATTTTCAATTTCTATTTCAACATCACTCTCTTATTTTCATCAATGCTTGCATCTTTATTTAATTTTTATTCATGCACAGTGAGTTTTTGATTGGATTTAAATTTATTTTAATTGTTTGATCATGATTCCAAATTATTTTATTCCTGGATTTCTTATTTCTCAACTATTTTATGATTATGCATAGAAAGTGTAGTATTTCTCTCCTTTTGATCAGTACTTCCATGCATGGCTAATCCTCTTAGCGGTAGGGGTCAAGTATAGGGGTGTTTCTAATCTTAATGAATCTATAGATTAAACCTTGGTAGCCCTATGACTAATAATTTGGTTAATAATAATTTTTCATTATGTTCTTCTGCACAACCTTGACCGTGGGAAGTGAAATCTAATGAACCTTACCTAATTGAAGTTGAGAAAGACTATGACTATTAGTCTGTGATACTCTTTAAATATAAACCAAGTGTAATAAAACAAGGTTATTAGTTTTACCTTGACCATGGTATAGTTACTGCATGGTTATATCCAATTGGCTTGAGTGAAACCAATTGGTGACCCTTGCACCGCTTTGCATCCTAATTCATAGGAATATTTCAAGCTAAATCTAGGATTATCTTTTGTCAAGATCCCCGAAATTGACCTTGATCCCTTCCTTTTTATCTATTATAAATCCAAACTACCTTGATTTAGTAAAAACCAATCCTGAAGAGTGAACATGGGGAATCCTTAAAAAGGTTTTTTTCAAATGGTTTCTTACCTACCAGTGATCTCTGGGGTTTCAACCCTACACTTCCACATTACTACACCCTAGTAGTAAGTTTAATTTGAGACTAGAAATTTATAATTTGATCAATTTCCATATGAATTAAATGGCGCATGTGGTCGAGTCAAATTTTGGCACTGTTGATGGGGATCACTATTTTCTAGGCATAATATCATTTGAATTTAACCTTAGATTACCTAACCGTCTCCCCCTTATTCTATTTTACTTCCCATTTTCCTTTTACATTTTTCTCCTTCGAGCACATCTTTGTCCTATCTCTCTCTCCCTATCTCTCTTCTTGCTATAATGTATATGCATTAGGGGCCTCTGACTTGTTCAAATTGCCATTATGGTCAAGAATTTCTTCCATTTGATACTGATATTGATCAGTCTTTAACTACACACCACCACACTTTAATGGATAATTGCATCAATCCTGTATATCCCAATAAAAAAACATTCAATATGAGTCACCTTCCAATCAGGGAGAGCATCCAGTGTTGCAGGAGCACATGATAATAGACTACAACTTTCCATCCATTAGTGGTGTTGTACCCAGCATTATGTGACCTCCCATTCAAGCACATAATTCTGAGATCAAGACTATACTCATTCATTTGACCCAAAACATGGGACAACTCAGTGGATTACAAAGTGAAGACCCCCATAAACATATTTTAATTCTTCTTGAGTTTCATGATAACATTTTCAACCATGTAATTTATTTATTCACAATAATACTTTGTGTCTTATTGATCTTCTTGTGTGACCGATCCATGTATTGGATAAAAATTCAATCTCTCGAGTCAATAAATACTTGTAATGAACAAGAAATAAATTTCTTGGACAAATACTTCCCTTCAATATGGATATGGAAACTCTATAATGACATTCAAAACTTCACCCGAGTAGATGGATAATAAGCCTAGGAGGTATGGGATAGATTCAAGGAGATAAAACAAAAGTTCCCACATCCTGGAATAGATGTGTGGTTGCAACTTTATATGTTCTATCATGGACTTCAACCAGCTGTACAAACTGTAGTTGATGATGCTGCTGATGGAAGACTCGTGCAAAAGGTGCCAAAAGTGGTCCAAGCCATTCTTGATGAAGTTTCTCACAATTCCAGTTTGTGGAAAAGTGATATAGGACCACCTCATAATGGAATCCATCCAGTGGAGGAGACTATCTACCTATAATCCCCAATATAGGCCCTAACAAAGAATCTAGTGCCATTTAAATTACCTCATGTCCCGCCACTACCTCCTACTTTTATAATGGAGATTATGTCCTTTGAAATGTGTAGAGGTTTTCACCCATTCGAAGATTGTATGGAATGTATGGAATATCCCCAAGACAAATATTTTAATTACATCAATTCCAATCAATAAGTCTATTAATATCAGCAGCCTCATTAATTTAAACTAAACTATCAGCAAAGATCGTATCAGTATCCACAACAACAAACCCAACAATATTATCAATATAGGAGTGGCTAATTTCCACAAAGGAATTAGGGTCTACCTAGGTCCCCTAATCAAGTTCCATCTCCTCAACCACAATAATAATTCCAATAAGCTTTTCCAAAATCTCAACAGTTTCCACTAGCTCAGCAGTAGCAATATCAACAATTTGTACTAAGACTACCGCAACAACCCTAACCACTCTAAAACAACCTTGAAATCTTTCTTTATGAATTTTCACAAAAAAATGGATCAGAGGATGACTGACACTAAGATAGAGATGTAAAACCAAAGAGATTCCATGTGTAATCTGGACCACCAAATGGGTCAAATTTCTAAGACCATATTAAACCAACTACTGGGTATATTTCCCAGTAACACTAAGAAAAACTTGAGGAATAGTAAATGTAAGAAGCTCTTAGGATTGGGAAATGATAGAATTTTATAAACCATGAAAAGAGGAGGAAAATAATCTATAGGAACTAGAGAAATGGGTGAATTTCATCGGTAAGGATGACAATGATAACAAAAAGCAAGATATTAAAGGAATGAGTCTAGAATCATAAGCTACGAAAAAAGCTCCAAAAAAGAGCCTCCTGAAAAGAAAGAAGTTTATGTAGAACCACAACCATAAATACCCCTCTTCAATTCCCAGAAGAATGAGGCTAGTCAATATCGAAGAAAAAAATAATAAGTTTCTAGCAATGTTCAAACAATTACACATCAACATTACCTTTGTTCAATCCAACACTCAGATTCCTAACTACACAAAATTCTTGAAATAATTTCTTCTATCAAAAGGAATATGGAAGTATAAGGAGTCATATCCCTAAATGAATAATTCTCCTTCATCTTTCAGAAGAATATTCCATCAAAAATGTGATACCCAGGCAGTTTCTCAATCACTTTCACCACAGGGGAATTCCACTTTGGAAGATCCATGTGTGATTTAAGATCCAACATTAATCTCACTCTTATGAGTGTAATCATGAATCTAGGTCTCAAATAATTAAAACCAATAAGAGTGAAACTTAAACTGGATGATCAATCAGTCGTGTATCCTTGATTACTTCTCAAGGATATCTTTGTTAAGGGTGGTATGTTTATCCTTCATGAAAATTTCTTAATTTTAGACATGGAAGAAGAAGGTTATGTTCCAATTATTCTAGAATAAACATTTTTTGAAATTGGGAAGGCATTAATAAACATTAAACAATGGTGAATGATATTCAAAGTTGGATATGAAAAAGTTATATTCAACTTAGCAAAGGATTCCAAATAAGGCAATGATTCATTTGACTATAAATCCATCTTTATTACTGATGAAAGAGATGAGTTTATGGCCATTGAGGGTGACAGAGATACTATATCCCCTTATTAAGATTAATACAATGATCATGCAAATGAAAACTACTTTGAAGCATTGACAAGGGACACTATCTCACCATTCATACCCTCTATCATTAAGCCACCATCATTGGAACTAAAACATTTGCCGAGAATACTCAAGTACTGATTACATGAGACTGTGGAAACATTTATAGTCATTATTTAATCAGATCTAACATAAAAACAGGATTACAAGTTGATTGAATTTTTAAAAGTCCCAAACACTCAATTTAATGGAGAGTGGATGACCTTAAGGGGATCAAACCCACAATTTGAACCAACAAAATTTCAATAGACAAAGATGATAAACCGAAATGCCAACCCTAGAGGTGACTCACCCAACCAATGAAAGAGGTGGTTAGGAAATAAGTTCTGAAACTTATAAATGATGGAATAATAGTTTCAATATCTGATAGTGAATTAGTGAGTCCGCTACAAGCCATTACAAAAGAAGGGTGACCTAAATATTGTGAAAAATGAAGAATACGAGATGATCTCAACTCAAACTATCATTGGATGGTGAGTATGCATCGATTAGAGGAGCCTCAATATAGAAACCCAAAAATATCATTTTCTATTTCTATTTATGGATGAAATGGAGGAAAGACTAGTAGGGTATAAATTCTTTTATTTCATAGATGGATATTCAGGATATAATAAAATAGCAGTCAATCCAGATAACCACTCCAAAACTAAGTTCATGTGTCCCTTAAGAACATTATCTTATAACCATTCGTAATTTGGTATGTGTAATGCACCAGAAAATTTTCAAAGATGCATGAAAAATATATTCCATGATATGGTAGAGGAATTCTTAGAAATATTCATGGATTAATTTTCAATATATGGAAGATCCTTTGAGGCATGCCTGATTAATTTGGATCTAGTCTTGTAACACTATGAAGAAAAATTCCTATTATTAAACAAGGAAAAGTCCCAATTAATGTCCTAAGTAGGCATATTCCTCAGATATAAAATCTCAAAACAAGACATCTAACTAGATTCATATAAAATTAAATTGGTAAAAGACTTACCTGATCCTACAATAGTGAAAGAGATAACGATATTTTTGGGCCGTGTAGGATTCTACCACTGATTTATTAAAAAAATTGAAAAATTAGCCCACCCCTTGACACACTTATTATCAAAATATATTATTTTTGAGTTCAAAAACAAGTGTCGATGGGAATTTCATACCATAAAGAATAGTCTGGTTACTGCTCTTATCATAATTTTACCAGATTGGGAAAATGACTTCTAATTGATGTGTGATGAAAGAAAATGTGTTGTTGGTGCTATCTTAGGATAGTGATTTCAAAATATCTTTTGTCCCATTTAATATTTCAGTCACACATTGAATTACACTCGAGTAAATTATATGACTTTTGAAAAGGATCTTATGGAAGTCTTCTATGAATTTGAAAAGTTTCTCTTATACCTTGTACTGTCTGATGTAGTGGTCTAGACTGATCATGAAACACTTAAATATATAACAAACAAAAAGGATTCCAAACCAATTCTTATATGATGGATCCTACTACTACAAGAGTTTGACATCATAATCAAGGACACAAAATGAACTAGAAACGTTATCGTGAAATGTTTATCCAGACTTCTAATACCAATCATCAAGGATATTGATAATATTAACATCACGGATGACCTCCCTAATTAAACCCTTCTCATAATAAATACCAAAGATTAATTGTGGTTTTTTATATTGATAATTATCTCACAATGAGGACACTCTATCCTGACCATACCTATTAGTAAATTAAGATATTTTTAGCTAAATCCTCACATTACTACTAGAATGATCCAATAATGTTCAAGTGTTGTTTTTATTGTTTAATATAGTGTTTCATCATAAAAGATGAAAAACAAATAATTACTGACATGTGTCATACGTTGTTGGAGGTAGGCCATCATGTAACCAAAAGAACCACAACTAAAACCCTTATAAGTGGGAAATTTTGGCCCATTATTCATCAAAATGTATAGAAATTTTTTCAAAACAATGATTGATGATTGTGGATAGGGACTATAGGGAAAATAAATGAAATTAACCAAAATCACATCCTAGAAGTAAAAATATTCATCTTATGGGGGATTGATTTCATGGAACCATTTTCTAATTCTCATGGTAAGTTTTATATCCTAGTCGGTGTTGACTACGTCTTAAAATGGGTTAAAGCTAAAGGCACTACTCATGACACAACAAAAGTGGTAATGAAATTTTTATAGAAAAATATATTTTCCAGATTTGAATTTCCCTAATTACTCATTAGTTATTGGAGAACTCGCCTCACCAATAACATTGTGAAAGGTTTTCTTGAAAATTTTGGAATTTGGTATAATATTGGTACGCCCTACCACCCACAAACAAGCAGGCTCACTGAAGTGTCAAATAATAAAATTGAACAAATCTTAGAGAAAATGGTTAACAAAAATAGAAATAGTTGAGATGTCAAACTCAATGATACACATTGGGCATATCACACAACAAAAAAAATTCCCATAGACAATACTTCATTCTGATTGGTGTATGTAAATCCATGTCATTTTTCAGTGGAATTAGAGCACTGATCTTTTTGGGCAATAAAAAAATTGAACATGGATGGTCAAAAAGCTAGAGAATCCAGAATGATCCAAATAGTTGAGTTTAAATAAATCAGGAAGGATTCCTATGATAATGCCAAATTTTTTAAATAAAATACTAATAAGTGTCATAACAAAATATTCACATGTTAAATCTTCACTCTTTTAGATAAATATCTGTTATTCAATTCTTGTTTAAAATTATTCTCATGAAAGCTGAAATCTCAATGGAAAGGTCCTTACCAAGTCATTAAGGTTTTTCCTAATAGATCTATCAATATTCATAAAGGTAAAGAACCACCATTCACGGTTAATTGGAAAAGGTTAAAAATTTACCTAGATCCCTTCCTAGAAGGGTGCTTCTTCACTATCAAATTGACCTAAATCAAAAGTATTCTAGCTGAAAACATTATTGTTAGCGCTTTATGGGAGCAAACCCATATTTTTGTTTTCATTATTTTTAGTCATGTGATTAGGATCTTTTATTGTCTTTTTACTAGCATTCTTGTTTGTAGGTCACCCTAAACTTCACTTTACTCAACTTTTTTCATTTATATGAGTTGATTTTCCATACTATTCACTATGTGAACCTAACATTTTTTTAATTACATATTGTTTAAACATTGTGGAGTAATGTTATATCTTGTATATGTATTTTTTTTCTCACATTATTTTTCAAGAATATCAATTCACAATCCCCTTCCAACAAGTTTCCCCATGGCATGACATTCACTAGAAGGAGATCTTGATTCCCTAATTTCAATTCAAATTTCCATTTCACCTTTGTCTATGATTTATATGATATATCTCCCATGATTATTTCTAGAATAGTTTAGACACTATCTAATTTTATGTGTGGGGTAGTCTTTCTTGAGCTTTATTATTAATAACCTTGGATTATTTCTCGTTTTTACTTATCTACGATACATGTTTCATTGAATTAATGTTTAAAAACATGAAATATCATTACACCATTTTGAATAAAATAAAAATTCATGTTAGATATTGTTGAAATATATTTTAATTCATGTTTATAAACTTTAGTACGATTAACAATTTTATTAATTTAATTCAAATTAAATATTATTATAATCACTTTTGATTGAATTATTACTAAATCTTATACCCTGAGTGATTTCCAGTTATTTTTTATATACCTCCATTTCCAAGAGGATTCTAGAATTTCTTGTTCATGTTATTTTCTTAGAATATTTCTTGATAGATACTTGGGACATGTAAACCTATCGGAACATGAATTGAGATCTTATTGAGGCTATGATTAAATAAATACACTTTTAAAATAATTGAGGCAAATTTTTAAAGAAACTTTTTCCTAAGATCCACCTATACATATTTCTTTATCTATCCCATACTATCAACAAATAACCATGTTAGGATGGAGTCGTTTCAAGCTGATTATCTCTTCCTGCCTTGCTCTTGGTACGATGAATGATTATCCTAGGAAGAGGTGTGGTAGAATTTTTACTACTGATTGACACAGGATGTTAGCATTGAGGAGACGTATGGTGGAACTTTCACTAGACTGATATGATGTGGTCCATGATTGCTTTTGGAAATTTCTTTTCTTACCTTATTCCTTTGAAAATAATATATATATATATATATATATATATATATATATATAAAGGAAAACAAGATATTGCGATGTGTATTTGGAAGGTAAAAAATAACCATTACCAGAACGATTACTCATATGATGGATCATATGTGGTTAGGGGATGGACTTGAGACTTGGCCTGAACATGACTTTCAAAAAATAAAGAAAAATAAAAAGGAAAGAATAATTCAAATTGTTAATACTTACTTGACATATTCATGAACCCACCTTGATCTACAGCGCACATCCACATTTTGTTTAGGAGGAGTTACTCCATTACACTGTTTATGTTTATCATGCCATATACTTTAAATCTTATCCTCCTTTTGAGATTTATTTTCACATTCCCAACTTCCCTCAACCTCATAGTCATTTAAACCCTATTTTTGAATCCCTCGTGATTGATTTTTTATTTGTCCTTATGAAGTAGAGATGTTATAACCAATTAAAGGCTAGGGTTAGGAACATGTATTCAAGGTATTATCATAACACAAATTTCATTTTTACCTTGAGCGATGAGAGAAAATTTATTGTGAGGTAAATTTCATAATTAGTATAGTATTTAAGGAATAGTTACCAAATTGTAATTAAAGGAATAAAAAATATTGATAAAGAACTGAACTATGAGGTATGAGTGATTTCTATGCAGGATTGATTCTAGAGGACTAACTTTTTCTAATTACTGTTAGTTTTATTTTCCTGGTTGTAATACATGTTTCTTGTTTTATAAATTGTTTCTTTTGGAATCTATTCTAAGATTCTCTTTTTTTTAGGATAATAAATTGTTCAAGTGGGGGAGTTTGATAATCAGAAATTATATATACATATTGGATACATTTAATTAAGGTTTATTCAATTTTTATTCAATAATACACTGGGTTTTGGTTTTATTTTTCATTAATTATGAATTGTGGAATCAAAGTAAGAAATGATTAAAATATTGAAAAAAAATTCTTTACACATCATGTATTGCATACATGACCTGTAGTCCTCATTTACCACATGTGTGTAGGCCATAAACCAACCGATGAAGACAATACTTGATGTGAAGCTTTTGCATGACATGTATATTCATTACACATCGTGAGAATTTAAAGTTCAAAATCCCACTAAAAATGAATCAATTGCATGAATTGAAATGGTTAAATGATGTGCAAGGTTCAAAGTTCCACCCGATCAGGTATACAAGCCGATTTTGAGGAAATTTAGGATCTCAAATATATGACGTGAAGACTGATTAAATGATGTGGAGATGTTGGTATAGAAGCCACTTAATCCAGTACATTACATGAAGGATTTACACATTGTGTACTTATTGAGCCTTTTAATATTCTAGCATCGGCCATGTATAGAAATATCTCAACATACTTTCATTTTATATCGATGTTTTTTCCAGTCATTCATCTATTTTTATTCCAAACTAGTTTTAAATCATTATTTTGTCTATTTTATTAAATAATTTTTCATTTTTGGTTAATCTACATCCGTTCATCATCAGTTATGAATCCATTTCCATTTTTTATGTTCATTATAACATTGCTCACCACTCTTCATCAATGCTTTCATTGTTCTCTATTGTTTCTTCAAGAGCAATGATTTTTTATTGAATTTAAATTTCTTTTAATTGTTTGATCTTGATTGTTAATTTTTTTAATCACGGATTACTTATTTATAAAATGTTTCATGATTTTCTATAGCATGTGTAATATTTCTCTACTTTTGATCAACACTTCCATGCATGTTTAATCTGCATAGGGATAGAGGTCGATATTATGGGTGTTTTGAGCCTAATGAATCTATAGATTGAACCTTATTAAGACTATGGATATTAATTAGGTTAATAATGTAATTTCCCAGAAATTCCAGGTATTTTTTAATTATATGGGATTAATTTGAGACCAGATGCTTTGTCGGCACCTGATTCTGAGGCCCGGTGAGCCCGGAATAGAATTTTGAACTTTTTTTAGATCATTTAAGTAAACGTGTGAGTGAGTTTTTATAACTTTTAAACCGGTTCTCGGATCAAAAATATGCGGGCACCGTTGAACTCAGAATGAAGGGATAAGCCTAAAAAGGACTTAACTTTGACCAATGAGAGTTGACCAGAAAAGATTGTTATCAGACATTTCAGAAAAAACTAAAATAACATAAAAAGTTGTTTTATTTTATTTTTCTCTCCTTTGAGTGGTGGAACGCCAGCAGTATGGCGTGGTGATGATCCCCTTTAATGATAATCCTTAACGGAAGCGAAACAGACACGGTGTTTCATTAATGAAATATCATAACAACTTGGCGATGTAGCATAACAGAAACACTACAACACATTTCTCTATTAATGAGATAACACGTTGGGGAATCAATCATGAAATTCCTCTAATGAACATGCAGAGAAAATCCTCTCCAACTATGAATGATGAATTCCTGTGAATCTCTAGCAACATCAATGAACCCCGAGAATGGGACCAGAGAGTGACGAACACCAATGGAATCTCCGCGAATGAATTGCTCCAATGATGAACCTCCTCCAGGTAGGGGTTTTGTTTGTTTTAATTTACTTTTTATCATTCTTCATCCTAAAATGATGAATTCGGATCAACCCACAAATATTTTGATCTGTGGATCACTCGTTCTTGAAGGTGGGTGCCTTTGTCTTAGGATTCTTGTATCGGAATTGATTAATTATTTGATAGAACTCCAATCCTAATCCTCCCCATATTTAATCTCTAATGTGTAGGGCACTGGCCAACAAGAACAAAGTCAGAGGCCCTTTTCCTCAAGTGTTCTTTGTGGCCAAATCTCCAAGTTGACAGCGAGACAATTTAAAGGCCTTAGTAGGGAAGGCAGCACCACGTGGAAACTCGAGGCATAGATGATGTAAAGAACGGACCGCCAGAGTAGACCCAGTGGTCCTTCGAAGAACTCGCTGGCACATCGGTGCCTGCCGATGGTGTAACACAGTGGATGCCACGAATTTATGGTGGCAGACCACGATGGTGTGCTGGGGGGGGCGACAACTATAGCTGGTTCAGGCCGCAACGAGGCGGTAGGAGCCACCGATGGCGGATGCGGCCACCCGGTCGGGTCGACGAAGCAGCCCGTGCCTGCGTGCTATGGTCCCTCACTAGCATGCGGTCTTGTGACTGCGTGTGAGACCCAAAGCACGTCTTACTAGAGGAGAACCATCTTTCTCTTGTAGGCTGGACAGAGGAGACCAGTCCAGAAAGCAGGCCGGATCGGGGCACGCAAACTGGGCCGCATCTTGACCCGGTTTGGTTTAAGTCAGACTGCTGTCATGGGTCAGGCCGATGACATAATACCAGGCTGTTAGACAGCCCGAGTGGGGAACAAACTGGCCTTCCAATTTCGGTTCGGGCCAGATAAAACCGGGTCACCGGGCGACCCGACGAGCTGGACCCCCAGCCGAACTGGGCTGGGTTGAGCAGGGCCCAATGGGCCTGACCTAGTGGCCCGACCGGACCGGGTTGGCCCATAACCAAAATGGGTTAGGCCGGGTCGATCGAATAGGGTTGGGCATGTGGGGGCTCTAGGCCAGGTTGGTCGGGACCGTCCGACTCAGTCAAACAAGGGTCGGACGCAACTCACACATGTTTACTAAAATGCCAATAACTTACAAACTAGAAATCTTATTGATGACTTTTTTTTTGCGTTAGAACCCTTGCGATGAGCCATTTCTTTTGGAAAAATCAAAGGAGGTTTTCATGGAAGTTGAAATGTTAATAATGGCTTGAGGATTAGTTTCTCCTAGAATCAAGCGCACTACGTGTAGGAATCCTACGACTGACTGAGATCTGAAGACTACTGACAAGTGACCTTGTGTGGATCAGCTATGATAGCCTAGTGGGAAGCGGCTCTATGTGAACTGACAAGACTATGGTGGGGAGCGGCTCTGTGTGACTCGGCAGACCCACGATACTCATCAGAGATGATTACCTCAGTACAATGGCCCAGGTGGAAAGCTGCTCTGTGTGAACTAGCAGGACCATAGTGGGGAGCGGCTTTGTGTGACCTAGAATACCCATGGTACTCATAAAGGATGAGTTCCACACTAGTCCAAGTATAATGGGAAGTGGATCTATGTGACCTGTCAAACCCACGGTGGGGAGCAGCTCTATGTGACCTAGCATACCCATGATACTCATCAGTGAGGAGTACCCCAGCGGCCCAAGGTTTTCAGTGATGTGACTGATGGCCTTACTTTCCTAGTCTATATTATACCTGGTGTGAGCTATCTTGCTTTGTGGTTTGTTTTTTTATTGCTTTGTGGTATTTCCTTGTTGTTTTGGGTTCCCTAATGAGTATATTGTTACTCACCCCGGCACGGGCTTCACCCGTGCGTGTTGTGTCTAGTGAATACAACCGATGACTTGGTGGAGGACTTGGTGGCCCAACTCCAAGTGGTTCCTAGTGAGATCAGGCAGGTAGGACGTGCTTCTACGGATTCCAGCAGCTACTCTGTACTTACCCATCAAGTGGGATTTTCAGCAAATGGAATGCCATCAATCTTGTACTTACTCTTTTTATAGTTTTCTTTTGTTGGGTTTGTATTCTGGACCATTTTCTTCCATTTTTACCTTTACACTCAGTGGTTATTGAGTAGCATGCATGTTCTCTTTTCTAGTTTTCATGGGGCATGGTTGTGCGTGCATGTGTATAGGTACTCAGGAAAATGCCTCCCACTTTCAGGTTGATGCCTTCAGTGCTTGTCTCCAACCCTTGTCCTTCAAGAGGTGGGATTGGGGGAGTCACATCACGGTCCCTAGGGGACCGGTCGTGACAAAGTGGTATTAGAGGTGGTCGGTTCTACCTCAAATTCCTTGAGTCTTTTGTTTTGTGTTTGGGAAACATTGTTAAATGTTTCGAGTTCGACTTTTAGATTTAGGGAGTCCAGTATTGGTGCAGTGGCCAACATATCCATATATCCGGACCTTGAATTCCTCTTATCAACTCTATACATAAAAACACGGGTTCCATGCATCATATAGGAATTGAGTGTTTCCTCATGTTCTTCTTAAATTAGAGTTAGCTCACTGGGTATAATCTATTGATTGTGTTACATCTTGATTTGTGTTAGGATTCCTCTACATAGATAGCTAGCTAGGATTCTGATGTGTGATTGCGACGATATCCCTTCTAGTGATGAGGCATTGGTTTAGGGACTAGTGCTAGATATGGCCCCACCAGGTGGTGCACCAGCGTTACCACCACCCATTGATCAGTAGTTACTATCAACATTACTAGTAGAGGACACATGCAGGCTTAGAACCTTGCACGAGTGCTAGAGACAGAGACCTCCCTGGTTCAAAGGAGAGATAGATCCTCAGGTCGCTGAGGACTGGCTGGAGGCTGTGACGTGGGTCTTCCTCTTAGTGAGGGTGCCACTCGAATATATGGAGATCTTGGTTGAGAGCCTTATTTAGGGATCGACATGGAGATGGTGGAGCCTGACGATTCAAACTCATAATGAAGTGACCCTCTCCTAGGCTGACATCGAGTGGATTTTCCATGAGGATTTATTCCCTGTAACCTTGTGCTCAGTGCGCATACAGGAGCTACTTCACCTACAGTAGGGAATAATTTTAGTGTCTTATTACTCTGTGAGGTTCACATAGCTCTCCCACTACTCTATAGATATGGTGAGGGACCCTTTCTTTAGGGCCCGAACCTTTGAGTAGGGACTCAGACAGGAGATCAGGGTGTCTATGATTTCTCTCAGCATCCCCACTTAGGATGGAGTTCTAGAATGAGATCTACTGGTAGAGATATTCATCGTAGAGAAAGAACTGATGGTGTGAGCTATCATCAGGAAACAGGTAGCATAGTCTTCAGTAGTGAGTAGCAGTCAGCAGACACGGGGACCCAAGTATGTTAGATATTTTGGAGGATGGCCCTAGGACTCAGGGTCAGTAGTCCAGGGCTCCCAGAGTAGAGGGAGTCAGTAGGGAACTAGGCTATGCTCCATGTGCAGCGGGCAGGAACACATGGCTCATGACTGCCCGACCCGCTGCACAGATGATCAGTAGATGGTTGTGGGACCACCAAGGCAGAGGCAGATGTTCGAGCGAGGAGTTCCATAGGGCGAGGGACATGGAAGGGGAGAATTTTGGGCATCATGTAATGGGTTATGGTTTGAGGTACTACCTCCACCACCCCCATGTGGTCCCCCATGGCCTCAGGGAGGAGGTGGACAGGGGCGAGATCAGCTTTAGGCAGTAGAGGCCTATGACCATTGTGCTCTGAAGATTATTAGAGGTATGATTTGAGTCTTCTCCACCTTTGTTATAGTTCTTATGGACACAGGTTGCAGTCACTATTTTATTTCCATGGACCTCGTTCGAGGCTCGGAGATTTTGGTGGATCTGTTAGCTCGATCCTTATGATTAGCGACTCCTAAAGGATGGGATTTGATGATTACACACCGGTTCCGGAAGTGTAAGCTTACTCTCGGAGGCAAGATCTTTGATTGGGATATCCTAGTAGTGGTGTTGAGGCCTTATGATATCATCTTGGGCATGGACTAGTTATCCACAGTTCATGATCATATTGACTATATTAGACGTATGGTGTGGTGTGTCAGTGATAATGGGGCTAGGTTTTCCTTCACTAGCGAGAAGGGAACTCTTGCAGCACAAGACTAACTTTCTCTGAGGAGGATGTAGTCGATCACTCACCAATTGGCTAGACTCACCCTCAATGCGGTGGATGATAGGAGTCCAATATTTCCTGTAGTGGTGGATGAGTATGAGGATATCTTTCTAGAGTATGTTTTAGGACTACCTCCTTATAGAGAGGTAGACTTTGATATCGAACTTTACCCTAATATGACACTGGTATCCACACCGGCATATCGGATGGCCGCCGCAGAGCTTCATGATTTGAGGGTACGGTTGGAGGACTTGCAGGAGAAGGGCTTTGTGAGGTCCAGCGTTTCACTATGGGAATCCCTACTGTTGTTTTCCAAGAATAAATACGAGAGCTTGAGGCTATGCGTAGACTTCTAGATCCTGAACCAGGTGACCGTGAAGAAAAAATATCCACTACCAAGAATTGATAACCTCTTCGACCATTTTAAGGGAGTGAGGTGGTTCTTGAAGATAGAACTCAGGTCAGGGTATCCCCAGCTTCATGTATATGATGATGGAATAAAAAAGATAGACTTTAGATTTCGGTGTGGCCACTATGATTTCTTGGTAATTCCATTCAGTGTAAGCAATTAGCTAGAAGTTTTCATGGGACTCATGAACATGATCTTCTAGCCTTACCTCGATCGTTTCATAGTGGTCTTCATTGATGACATCTTAGTGTACTTAGTGTCAGAAGAGGAGCACGCGACACACCTACGGATAGTCCTGAATACACTCTGAGAGCACCAGCTTTATAGGAATCTCTCAAAGTTCCAGTTTTGGATTTGGGATGTCCATTTTCTGGGACACATCATCTCGTAGGATGGAGTTACAATGGATTCAGTTAAGATAGAGTTAGTGCTTGATTGGGAGCCACCCAGGAGCGTGACTGAGGGACGGAGTTTCTTGGGGTTGTCTAGATACTACTGAAGGTTCATGCCCAACTTTTCCAGAATAGAAGCACTATTATCGAATTTGACATGGAAGGTACAACCATTTGTGTGGATGTAAAAGTATTAGAAAAGTTTCTATGAGCTGAGGTAGAGACTGACTAGTGCCCCCATCTTGAGACTACCAAAGGAGGGCGTTGGGTATATATTTTTCTGTGATGAATAATGGTATGGACTAGGTTGTGTCTGGATGCAGTATTAAGTCATGATCACCTACGGTTCACAATAGTTGAGGCATCATGAGAAGAACTATGTGACCCATGACCTAGAGTGGGCAGTGGTCGTCTTTTCATTGATGATGTGGTGGCACTACTTAATGGGTGAGTGGTTTACAGTTTACTCTGACCACAAGATTCTCAAGTATATCTTCTCCCAGAAGGACCTAAACTTGAGGCAGGTGGGATGTCTAGAGTTCATCTAGGACTATGGCTTTGAGATAGTCTATACTCCTCGGAAGGGGAACGTGGAGGAAAATGCGCTCAATAGGAGATCTATTTTGCAGCTTCTGAGTGAGGTGACGGGGAAGCTAGCCGAGATGCAGATATCCTTCACGGATAATGATGGATCATCTTAACTTCAGTCAATGACTATCACTCACCTTCTATTACAGTGATTTAGGGAGGCACAATTTGTGGATATTGACTGTGAGGCCTGACGTGCTCAACTATCCTCAAGATAGTCACTTGATGGATTTTTGATAGGTGGAGACCACATCATCCTTTTCAAATGGCGCACAGTAGTACCAGTAGCATTGCGATAGGAGATTTTGAAGGATTTCCATACCTCCCCCTTGGTAGTACATCCTGGCGTAGAGAATATGTACCAGGATCTCAGACTTCAGTACGGGTGGCCAGGGATGAAGAAAGTAGTACCTGAGTTCGTTTCATGATTCCTCACTTGTTAATAAGTGAAGGCTGAGCATTAGGTTCTAGAAAGCTTGGAACAACCACTTCAGGTACCAGAGTGGAAGTGGGATGGTATATCGATGGACTTTATGATGGGATTAACACACACGTTCAAGGGACACGATTCTATCTGGGTGATTGATGAATGACTTACCAAGTCATATCACTTCCTACCCATCAGGGAGTAGGGATCGGTAGAGATATTGGGATGCCTTTACATCTAGAAGATAGTTAGGCTACATGGGGTGTCATCGAAGATCGTATCAGGATATAACGCTTTCTTTACATCTCGGCTGTGGAAGGGATAACAAGAGGCATTCAGGACTCATCTTCTCTTGAACACAGCCTTTCACCCTTAGATAGATTGTCAAATAGAGCGGACCATATAGACCTTAGAGGAAACATTTTGTGCTAGCATCCTTGATTTTGGTCGCAGTTGGGATGACCACCTACCACTGGTGGAGTTTTCATACAATAAGGGTTATCACTCCACCATTGGCATGGCATAGTTTGAGTCCTTGTACTGGCAGCCATGCAGATCACCTCTATGCTGGATAGACCTAGGGGAGTCAGTACTCATGGGTCCAGAGTTTGTGTGGGATAGGAGAAAATTAGGACTGCACAAAGTAGGCATAAATCTTATACTAATAGGAGATGGACGCCCTTGGAGTTTGAGGAGAGATACTATGTTTTCCTTCAGGTCTCACCCTGATTGGGATTATAGAGATTTGGCTGGGGTGGAAAGTTATCTTAGAGGTTCATCAAACCTTTCCAGATTCTGAGCAGAGTTGGTAAGGTGGCATACCACCTATCTCCCCCCCACAGATTCATTAAATGCATGATTTTTTTCACGTGTCACAGTTGAGGAGGTACGTGAATGATCTATCACACGTCATCGACGGTGGTGAGCTAGACATTGATGTTGGGGTGACATTTGTGGAGTTCTCAGTGGAGATAGAGGATCTACAAGAGCTGGTCTTTTATGGATGTAAGATTACTCTAGTACGCATTTTGTGGTATCATGGGAACCTCCAGGAGATAACATATGAGCAGGAGGCTCAGATTCATGATCAGCACCCCCCATTTGTTCATTTATCTTTGTTATGGCTTACGGGGATGTGAATCCCTAAAGGTGGGGTAATTTAATGTCCCAGAAATTCCATGTATTTTTTTAATTATATGAGATTATTTTGAGACCAGACGCCTTGACAACACCTGATTATGAGGCCTGGTGAGCCCAAAATAGAATTTTGAACTTTTTTAAGTTCATTTAAGTAAACATACGAGCGAGTATTTCTATCTTTTAAACTATTTATCATATCAAAAATCTGAAAGCACTGTTGAACTCAAAACATTGGGATTCACCTAGAAAGAACTTAACTTCGATCGGTGAGGGTCTGCAGGAAAAGATAGTTTTTGGACTTTTTGGAAAAAAATAAAATAATTTAAAAAGTTATTTTATTTTCTTTTTATCATTGTTGAGCAGTGGCACGCCAACACTATGGTGTAGCGACGAACCCCTTTAATGAGACTCCTTAACGGAATAGAAATAGATACATTGTTTCATTATTAATATAGTGTAAATACATGGTGATGCAGTGTAACAGAAATATTGCAACGCGTTCCTCTATTAATGAGATAACAAGTTGGGGAATCAAGCGTAGAATTAAACTGTTGAACCTACAATGAAGATCCTCTCCAACGATGAATGAAGAACGCCGGAGAATCGCTAGTGGCATTAATGCACCCTGAGAACGGGACCAGAGAGCGAAAAAAACCAATGGAATCCCCATGAATGGATGGCTCCAATGATGGACCTCCTCCAAGTAGGGGTTGTGATTGTTTTAATTTTTTTTTTCCTGTTCTTCGTCCTAAAAGGATGAAGGCAGATCAACCCACAAATAGGTTGATCCTCGGATCACTTGTTCTTGCAAGAGGGTGCCTTTTTATTGGGATTCATGTATTGGGATTGATTAATTGTTTGATAGAACTCCAATCCTAAATTTCTCCATGTTTAAACTCTAATGTGGAGGGTGCGGGCTGACATGAACAAGGCCTGATCCCCTCTACCTTGTGCGTTCTTCATGGCCAAATCTCCAATATGATGGAGAGGTGATTTAAAGGCCTTAGCAGGGAAGGAAGAACCCCATGGATACTATAGGCATAGACGTTGCAAAGAATGGACCACCAGAGAAGACCCGATGGTCCACAGCAGTGGCTGCAGGTGGATGGCGACGCGCCACGGTGGCATGTTGGGGGGCGGTAGCCATGTCCGTCTCGGGCCGTAGTGAGGAAAAAGGAGTAGTTAAAAATGGTTGGTGGATGGCAGTGGCAGACGCAGCCACCCGTCCGTGTTGACTAAGCGGCCTACACCTACGGGCAGCGATCACTCATTGGCACATGGTCCAGTGACTGCGTGTGGGACCCAAAGTGCGAGTGTATTAGCTAGTCGTAGCACACTTCAATACAGACACCCACACATCCAGATGGAGGAGAAATTTCCTACACTCGTGGGTTGGGTAGAGGAGACCGGTTTGGCAGGCGGGTCGGACTGAGGTCCACAAACTGGGACAATGCGTAAACCAGGCAGCGGTGCGGCCTGGGTTGGTTTAAGATGGCCCGTTGTCGTGGGTCGGGCCGATGATATAATACCGGGCCACTGGGAAGCCCTAGTAGGGAACAGACCATCCCTCTGGTTGCGGGTCGGTCCAGATAATATCGAGTCGTTGGGAGACCCGGTAGGCTAGACCCCAGCCAAACTGGGTCGGGTCCATCAAGGCCCAATGGGCCGGGCCAAGTGTCCAGAATGGACTGGGCCAGCCCAGAACCGAACTAGGTCAGGTTGGGTCGATCAAACTGGGCTGGGGGTATGCAGAGCCCCCAGGCTGGGTTGGTTGGGACAGTCCGACTGGGTCAGACTAGGCCCAGACACAACCGACCTATATTTACTAAAACGCCAATAACTTACTAGTCAAGCGTCTGATTGACAAGAAGTTTGCGGTTTTGGAATCCTTGTGATGAGGAAGTTATTTTGGAATAATTTAAAGATTTTTTCATAGAATTTGAAATACGATGAATGACTTGAGGACCAGTTTCTCCTAGAATCAATTACACTATGTGATAGAATCCTACAGCTGACTGAGACCCAAAGACTGCTGACAAGTGACCCTGTGTGGATCAACTAAGATGGCCCAGTAGAAAGAGGCTCTATGTGATCTAGTAGGACAATGGTGGGTAGTGGATCTGTGTGACCCGGCAGACCCACAGTACTCATCAAGGATGAGTACCTCAGTACTATGGCCAAGGTGGGAAGCAGCTCTGTGTGACCCGGTAGGCCCACGGTGGGGATCAGCTCTTTGTGACCCAAAATACCAACAATACTCATCATGGATGAGTGACACAGTAGTCCAAGGCTAGTGGGAAGTGAATTTGTGTGACCTAGTAGACCCATGGTTGGGAGATGCTTTGTGTGACACAGCATACCCATAGTACTCATCAGGGAGGAGTACCCCAGCAGTCTAAGGTGTTCAGTGATACGATTGATGGTCTTATTTCATACTCTAGATTATACCTAGTGTTAATTTTCTTGCTTCATGGTCTGCTTTTTGGTTTTTTTATGGTCTTTACTTGTTGGTTTGGGGTCCCTACTAAGTAAGTTATTACTCACCCATACATGGGATTCGCCCACACCTATTGTGTCAAGTGCAGACGACCGACGACTTGGCATAGGACTTGGTGGCCCAGGACCAGGTGGTGCCCAGTGATATCAAGTAGGTAAGATGTGCTTCTATGGCTTCCGGCAGCTACTCTTTACTTACCCATCTGGTGAGATTTTCACCAGACAGCTTTCCATTGATCTTGTACTTACTTTTGTTGCATTTCTCTTTTGTTGGGTTTGTATTCTAGCCCATTTACTTCCAGTTGTACCTTTACACTCAGTTGTTGTTGAGTAGCATGCATGTTCTCTTTTCCAGTTTTCTTGGGATGTGTTTGTGTGTGCTTGTGTACAAGTACTCAAAAAAATGCCTCCCACTTGCAAGTTGATGCCTTCAGTGCTAGTTTCCAACCCCTAGCCTTCAGGAGGCGGGCTTGGGGGATTCACGATATAGGCCCCAGTGGATGGGTCATGATAAATAATAATTTTTCATCAAATTATTTTGCACAACATTTTCTATGGGAGGTGAAATTGAATGAACCTAACCCAATTTATGTTGAGCGGTATTGTGACCATTAGCCTGTAATGATTTCTACATAAAATCTATGCATAATGCACCTAAGTTTTCATCTATACTCTAACCGTGGGATAGTTGTAGCATAGGTAGATCCAATTGGTCGGACTAAAACCAATTGGTAACCCTTTCACTTCTTCACAGCCTAAGTCATAGGAATATTCCAAGATAAATCTAGGATTATCTTATGTCAATAGCCATGAAATTGAACTTGATCCATTTATTTTTATCTATCATAAATCCAAACTACCTATCTTTAATAAAAATCAAACCTGAAGAGTGAATGTGAGGAATCTTTTCCAAGGGTTTTGTTCGAATAGTTGCTTTACTACCAGAGTTCTCTGTGGGGTTTACCTCACACTACCACTTTACTATACCCTAAAAGTAAGTGTAGTTTGGGAATATAAATTTCTAATCTGATAAATGATTGTGTGAATTCAATGACGAGTGTGGGTGGGTCATTGGACTAGATAGATTTGAGGGTAAATGATAATGCTATTGCATGTGATTAATCATAGACGTTCTGAAGGTGTGTGAAGAGGGATGTAATACCTACTTTCCATTATATAAAATAATATCTCCAGATATCTCTCCTACTAATTTTAATTTCTAAAAGAACTCAAAATGAATATGCTTCCTCAAGGGGAAGAGTAGACTACAACCATTTCCTGATTTTACTTCGGTTGTAGTTTCCAATGAAAAATGAACTCTAATTTTCTCCTATTGGTACATGGTGTAGAGTGAAAAGATAATCATAAGGAATAGAAATAGATATCTATGAATGAAAATACTATAGACCTCTATGATTAAAATCAAGGCTTGAAAATTCCATGAAATATTTTAATCTATCTATCTTGATCCCACTAATATACTTAGTGACACATGACAAAAGGATAGGCAATAATAAAATTCATTAAAAATATCTTGATATAATAATATAGGTAGTATGTGAATTGGAATAGGAATATTCTCTATTGATATCGACTTCTTTCTCCAGCTCCAATATCCTCTGAATTCCCGCACCAAGTGTGCTCCAACCTCTTCTCTAACTCTACTCTTTATTGGGTGAATGATAGTTGATGACTATGGGATTAAATTATTAAGGGTGAATGGTATGAATGAATGATTGGTCCCCTGAGGGTCCATAGTGATCTATAATATTCTTAAATTTCATTCTAATTTCTTACTCACAACTAGCACTAATGACCTCAATATCATCAGCTTCCACGTGGTTTGCATGTCATTGTACATCTTCCTCCTTGTTTGAGTTGATTGAAACTCCATCAAATGACTGTAACATACACATATACACATGATTCCCCAGAATGAACTCCTCTTGAATATAACAGTGATATCTAGAAGCTTCCCAACTCAAGCTCCCATTTCCTTGCATTTGAATTTTATAATTGAGAATTAGGGCACCCTGGTGATTGAGTTTTCATTCCCTAAAATAACCATATGCATCCTTGATATGTGACCTTGGTAAGTTTTCCATGGTTTCATTTATTATATGATTTTATCTTGACACCTAGTTCATCTGCAGTAGATAAAAAAATTCTGCATCCATCCTGGCCGAAAAAAACTCAAGAAAAACCCCTTGTATGGTCTCTTAGAAAGAAGCATCACCCAAATATTTAAGGAAAAACATCAAGAACATGGAGTGCACAAAAAATTCATCCATGTAACCATATCATTTGGAAATATGAGTCCATTTAATCTTCTATAAATACTACACATGGAAAATTGCACCAGCAATCAAAGGATTCCTTCATCTTTAAGTTGTATAGGGAACACACCAATGACCACATGCCTTATAATCAATCCCAAGACCAAATTAAAATAGTGTTTTCAAAATTCATAGATCTTGGAATAAAACATGATTCCCAATCAATCAAATTCATCCTTAGTGTCTTTAGTGACACTCAAAAAACTTTTCTTTAGACTTAGTGGATGATATTTTTCATTTCAAATGCAATCAAAAAAATTATGACATCAAGAATAGAAAAATTCATCCTCCATGGGATATCTCAAACATGATATCCAAGCTCTCAACTTGGGTTCAGATCACCTTCTTCATTTATCTTCAATCATTAGGTTCTAAATCCAAACAGACATAGTGGTGAACCCTATGGTTCAATATTCATTGAGTCATTTGGTCAAATGGGTTGAGTACATCCTTAAACATAATCATTTATATAGAATTACAATGCAACACAAACCCTTTATCTTAAATCTTGATCTATAGAAATTGATAGAACTAAAGAAGGCAAAAAATACTCAAGATCAATTCCCACTTGGATTCCACATTATTAGCTTCTTGAGCTTCTAGGTTTAATTAAGTCTTCTTCATTCACAACACAATCAATCATCATCTTCAATTTTTATCATTAGTTCATTGTTGGATTCTTCCTCAACCTATATCCATTTTGGTTTTCATTAGGGGATAAAATTGGCACTCCCTTTAGCATCTATAGGCCTTCTTGACTCAATTTATATTTGGTTTTAGATTCATATTACTTGACACACGTAGATTATTTCTTCACACTCAGGTCATGTGTAGCCTGATTATCTTCTTTTGTAAATCGAGCTTCTCTTTTCTTCGCATAGGAATAAAAATTGTCGGATTCAAATTTCACTCCCAAGACTTATTTTCTTGGTTATATTTCTTTATTGGATCAGTGAATATTTTTTTTCTTAAGAATTCAATTTCATGCTCCTTTGGTGGTTCTTAAAATTGGTTTCTCCTCAGTCAACTTTGGTGAGCTCAACTTCAGCAATCATTAATAGGCTCAGTGCATCATTGTTGATCATCCTTGTCCATATTCAAACTTTTTTCTTTAATCATATTTATCTAGTTTCCATTTTCAGATATGAACATGCTACAAGTTGATGGAATTTTTTTTCTGCTGCATTGGTTGGTGGTTGTTTCACCAACCACACCCACCATGGAAGACTTCCATCTTGGCTATTGCACATTCCAAATGTGTAGTCCCTATTCCTTCTACAATCATTGGAGAAGTCCACGGTAGGTGGGATACTGGTGGGAGTTGTGTCAAACATGACACCTCCCACCATGGATATTTAAGGAGGCCTTTGGGAGCTTCTGACATCCATCATCTGATCTAGAGAGATCCATTGTATTTTAGATCCATGAGAGATAAATGAGTGTGTGAGAGATAGAGGTGTAGAGAGTGTCCCTATTCCTTTTACATCCATGAGAGAAGTCCATGGTAAGTGGGATATTGGTGGGAGTTTTTTCAAACTTGACACCTCCCACCATGGCTATTTAAGGATTTCTTGGGGAGATTCCTGCATTCATCATTTTTTTTCCAAGAGAGATCATTTATCCATTGAGATAACCTTTAGAGATCCATGTGAGAAACAAATGTAGAAGTGGGAGGGGTATTTTGTAACCATTTTTCTTGTTGAAATAAATCCTTTTTTCTCCATTAATCTCTCCTTGTGATCAGTGAATCACAAAAAATGGTATCATAACCATTTTCCACGAAATAGCGGTGAGAAGTAGAGTTTTTCCGTTCAACAGAAAATTAAATTTTCCCTAATTGTGTTTTGAAGGAAGATTTTGAAATCCTATGTCAAACTGATTCCAATGGTGAAAACAGTGTAAAAATAGATCTAAAATGACCTTCTTAAGTTTGGTCAATTTTTCATCAAACTTATGGTGTTATAGTATCCCTTTTCTAGAGAAGAATATATCATTCCAATAGTAGTGACTTTTTCAGAGAGATTTCGGTAGCTACTCTAGAGTGCCACATCAGTTCCACGTCATTGCCTCGTCATCAGTCGATCTTAGAAGTTGACATTGATTCAGTTATATCTTGATCAATCAGTGTATGATTTCAATATTCCATGTGTTTATTCCACCATTTCCAACTACTCTGGACGCAACGATAAGATCCATTTTCTTATATTATGTATAAATTTTTTTATAATTGAAATTCTAAGGATAGACCATCCATGAGAGGTATGATCATGTTGACTTCTTCAAACTATTCCATTTTTAAGTCTCGAATAGAATATATCCTTAATGAAAATATATTTTTGAAACCATTGAGAATAAGGTAGTCAGTCCCAATGCCACTAAAAAAGTTGAGTGGAAGAAGCTAAACAAAAAAACAATCGGTCAAATATTCCAATGTATTGATCATAGTGTCTACTATCATGTTTCTCAAGAGATAAGTGCATAAAAACTTTAAATGAAGTTGGAAAATAAATACTAGTCAAAGACTGTTTGGAATAATATCCTCTTGTGGAAGAGGTTGATGAATCTTCAACAACATAGTGGAATCTCTATAGCCGAACACACTAGTGAGTTTTAAAACTTAGTGAACAAATTGGCGGCTGTAAGTAAGACTTTGAATGATAAAGATCAAGAGAACCACCTACTCTTCACACTTTATAATAAATAGGAAATGCTTGTCATATCACTCAGAAACATTGAGCTGAGAGACAAAATTATTATAGTAATGGTAAAGGATGCTTGTTCAATGAAGAGGACCAAAGGAAGGATGTGAGTTAAAACCAATGTAATATCTCATCTTGGAGAAGTGAGGGAGACAACAAGGAGGAGTTTTGGGGGTGGGAACCATAGGAAAAATCAAGAACAGAGGAAGGTCCACATATGGAAGGAGGCCAACCTACAAATGCTACCATTATGCCATGGAGGGACACATGAAGCAGAACTATAAAAAGTTTCTATAAGAAAAGGGATAATGTAGCAACCAGTAAAGAAGATATGGATATGTGTATGTGAGTGTCACCATAGAAGTTTTTCTTTTCTACAAAGATAAAGAAGAGGCATGCTTTCATACATTAGTCAAAGACACCAAATGGGTGATCGATACTATATCATTGTACCATGTCACTCCGCATTGTGAGTATTTCATGACATATCAAGATGGGGACCTTGGTGTAGTCAAGATGGTAAATACTAGTTCAGTAAATATTTTTGGCATGGGTAATATCCAAATCAAGAAAAACATTGGATGCACAATCACGTTGAATAATGTTCAACATCTTCCAAGACATTGACTCAACCTTTTTTCAGGTATAGCCTTTGTTCAACAAGGCTATGGAAACATATTCGGTAATGGATCATGGAAGATTGCAAAATGATCCATCATCATAGCCAAAGGACACATATGTAGTATGTTGTACAAAACTCATGTGAAGATATGTGCAGAAATCCTCAACACAGTGGAAGGATAGATGTGATCCAATATATGGCATAGGTTACTCAGCCACATGAGTGAAATATGGTTATGTACCTTGATGAAGAATAGTTAAATTATTATTAACAAGGATGAATCATTTGATCATTGTAAATAATTATTTTATGGGAAGTATCATAGAGTCTCATTAAATACTACTTCATCAAGGAGATCAAAGTTTCAAGATCTAGTGCACTCTGATATATGTGGACCTATGGGGATGGATTCAATGGGAGGTAACAAATATTTTTTATCCTTTATTGATGATGCATCTCAAAGGGTGTGTGTATTCTTCTTGCGGACTAAGGACCAAGTACTGGACTACTTCAAGATGTTCTATGCCATGGTGCAGTGTGAAACTGGAAGGAAGCTGAAGTGTAATCATTCATACAACAGAAGAGAGTACACATCTGGGTAATTTGCTGCTATTAAAGGATTTAGAGAATCCAATATGAGAGGATGGTACCATGCACCCCACACACAATGGAGTTGAAAAAAGGATGAACAGAACCATTATGGAGAAGGACATAAGCATGATAAGTTTGGCTAAGATCCTTAATCCATTCTGGGGAGAAGTAGTTCAATTTCCCTAATACCTCATCAATATATCACCATTGGTACCACTGAGTTTTGAGAATCCATATAAGAGATAGTCTGGTAAACATCCCACTTACTCTAATTTATGAGTATTTGGATGTTTGGAATTTTCAAATGTATCCAAGGAGCTCAGAAAAAATATAGATGGGAGATCTACTACATTAATCTTCATCAGTTATAGAGATAAGGTGTTCGAATACAAGCTTTGGGACCTAAAGGAGAAGAAGGTGATCAAAAGACGATATGTTGTATTCCATGTGAACCAAACGATTAAGGAAATTTAAAATCATAAAATGTCTTGAAGGGAAAGTGTTGAGGAAGAAATTCATAATCTAACACCTATACCAACACCACCTGACAATGAAGAGGAGGAGGTGTAAGAAGTCTCATCAGTAGCAGTCAAGGAGGTAGTGGAGGAGGATATTAAGAAGGGGTAGAATGAACCCTCTCTAAAATAAGTTTTAGAACCATAAAAGTAGCTTGGTGATGTTGTTCCTCCCAAACCAAATATTTAATAGGTTAAAATATCATAATGAGGAAGGATTCCATCAACAAAATATTCAAATTCGGAGTACCTATTGTTGACTGATGAGGAAGATCTAGATGGATACCAAGAAGTGGTGTCTCATCCTAACAAACTCAAGTGGATGCATGCAATGGAGGATGAGATGGATTATTTTACAAATAAGCAAATATAGGATTTCTTTGGAAATACCCAAAGGTAACAAGGCACTACTGAACAAACGGTTGTTCGGGATAAAGAAGGATGGTAGAAAAAATGAGGTTAAGAACAAATATTGGTTAGTTTTCAAGGGGTTCTATCAGAAGAAAGGAGATAACTTTGAAAATATATTTTCACCTATGGTAAATATGGATTCAATCTGAGTCATTTCTGGATTGGTGGGTAGCTTGGACTTGGATATTGAACAGGTGGAAGTGAAGACAACTTTTCTTCATGGTGACCTCTCCGAGGAGATCGATATGAAGCGGTCAAATGTTTTTGAGGTTTCTGGACAGGAAAACCTCGTCTAAAAATTAAATAAGAGCTTGTATGGACTGAAACAATATCCCATGAAGTGTTATAACAAGTTTTAATCATTCATAGTGAGTCGTGGAAATAAGTGGAAATAGGCAGACCAGTGTGTTTATATCTAGATATTTCAAGATGGTAACTTTTTTTCTCTTCTACTTTATGTTGATGACATGTTGATCATTGGGAAGGGTGCAACAAAGATTGTCCAGTTGAATAAGGATTTATCCAAGTCTTTTGATATGAAGGAATTAGAAGCATATCAATAGATTGTAGGGATGCAGATCATTCATAAAAGAATGAGGTGGTTTTTATGTCTATATTAGGAGAATTATGTTGAATTCATTCTGAAATGTTTCAACATGAACAAAGCCAAACCAGTGATCATTCCACTTACTGTTCATTTTAAGCTGATAAAGAGTTCATGTCTTTTATCCAAGGAAGAAATCAAGGTGATGGAGATGATACCATACTTTTTAGTTGCTGCAAGGATAATGTATTCTATGGTGAGTACAAGACCTAACATTTCCCATGTAGTGGAGATCATGTGCTGATTTATCTATAATCCTGGGAAGCAGCATTGGGATATTTTCAAATGGATTTTGAGGTATCTTGAAGGTACTTTAAATCTATATTTCTGTTATTGTGGATATGAACCTCTTATATAGGGCTATACAGATGATTATATGGTCAGAGATCCTGATAATAGGAAGTCTACATCCGGATATATCTATACATTTTCAGGATGTGTTATATCATGGCAGTCAAGGTTGTATAAGTGTGTTTCCTTATCGACGATATAATCTGAGTACAATGATTCTTCGGAAGTTTTTAAGGAGATTTTGTGGATAAATTTTTTTTCTCTAAGAGATAGGATTCATACAGAAGGAGTACATTATTCATTAAAATAGTCAAATTTATCAGAACATGAGAAAAAACTCCTTATACCATTCCCGAACGAAGTAAATAAACATTCGCTATCTTTTGATACACAATGTGATAGATTGAAAAGTACTATGAATTTTGAAGATTGTAACAAATGAGAAATAAATGGATATGTTAACAAAGTTGGTTGCTTGAGAGAAGTTGGTCCTTTGAAGTTTCTCTAGTGGATTGTAGCTGATGGGGGATAATTGATGGAGTTTTTTTCAGCTACATTGGTTGGTGGATGGTTCCCCAACCACACCCTTAACGGAAGACTTCCATCTTGGATACTTCACATTCCATATGTGTACTCCCTATTCCTTTTAAAACCATGGGAGAAGTCTATGGTAGGTGGGATATTGGTGGGAGTTGTGTCAAACTTGACACCTCCCACCATGGATATTTAAGGAGGCCTTGAGAAGCTTCCTATATTCATCAGTTCTGAGCCAAGAGAGATCATCTATACAATTATAGAACCTTGATAGTTTCATGTGAGAAAGAATGGGAGGTATGCGTGGGGTACTTTGTAACCTTTTTCCTTGATTAAATAAAGCCTATTTTTCCTCCATTCATCTCTCTTTATGACCAGTGAATCACAACACAAACTTCAGTCATGGACTTCCTTGAACCTCAATCGCTATTCAATCCCCTATTGATCTCTTTTTCAATTTTCATGTGTTTTCAATAAATATCATTCTTAGAAAATCATGAATATAATATTAAAAAATAAAAACACAGTATAATAGGGAAACAACAAGTCAATAGGTGCAACGAGTTAAGGGAATCATGCATGATCAATTGGGAGGTCTCATGCATCGTTGCTTCAAACTTGTTCTTATAGTATGTCAAGCTGTCACTTGACCATTTTTCTCATGATCAATCCTGACTTAAACTTTCTACATCTGAATCTATAGGGTTGATTTATTGATTGTTCCCTTCTTGTAATATTTTGTCTATGGTAGTTTTCCTAAGACCCCAACTACCATAATTCAAAAAACTTTTTTTAATGAATCCAAAATTAATAATATAACACACTAAAACCATAAAATTCTAGATGATAAATAAAAGAATCAAGATTATAAAAATTAAAAAAATTAGAAATTAAAAATGAAAAAATATAATAGTGAGGATAAATTTTATGAAAAAAACCCAAAAAACAAAATTCAAAACATTATTTCATTTCAGATTCACCAAAAACAATTTAAATATTTATTCTTAAAAAATCAGAAATTAAATCAAAGGACTTCAAACCATTTGATCACCAAAAACACAGATTTCAAAGAAAATATTCAATGAATGAAGATTTCAGTAGAAAATGATCCAAAATCCTATAATTCTCCATTTAAAACTCATTTTAATCATTAATTACTAAATAAATCCCCATAATAGATGTGGAAAAATATATAAAAAATTGGTGAAGTCAAATTCCCACATACATAATCAATCTCACTCCTGGGAAATACAAATAATTTCATTTATAAAATGAAAATAATATTTACACAAAAATAATTTCCCAAATTAGGTTGAAATACAGATTCTAATTATGAGGGAAATCATAGATCCATCAATTTTAAAAACATAATGCCTTCTTTTTGAATCCTACTCACAACCCTAAATTAGTTTAAGAAGAAAATTGTTTCTAGAAGTTATAATATAACATAAATGAATGGAATTATGATTTTAAAATGTGGAACCTTCATTCATCCCATTTTCTTAAAAAACATTAAACTAAATATCCAAGTTCTTCTTTATTGATAAAACTCAAATGATATTTCATTAAGTCTATTTCCCCTTCTTTAATTGGGTTTAATATTCACCTCTTCTAAATGAATTCATTTTTGACAATGAAGCACTTATTGAATTTTTATTAGCCATAGATATGCAGAGAACTTATTGAAATGAAATATAAATTTTCTATATATTTTTTACTCACACACCTAGTTCCTCAAGACTTAGAGATTCAATGTGGGATCCCAGTTGTCTAGTTCACTCTAATTTCAAAGGGATTATATATATTTATTTTTTTTTGTATCCTTAATTTTTTTCACAAAGGAAAAGTTACCATGGTCTAAGTTGAAAATTCATGTTACCTATATTTATAATTTCAGCTTCACTTAAATATTTTTTTAATCACACTAATAATCATCGTTTAAGAGGAAAAAACCATGAAAAAAGTGAAAAAATATCTCTCAAAAATCATTAAAATTCTATAATTTCTTACTCAGTGGAATCCCTCTAATCTAGAATGGCATTTATTAGGGAGTGTTCTGATTTGTACAACATTGATTCATATCCTCAAATATTTAAAGACCCCCCCCCATAGTTAAATCTCAACATTTTACTCAATCTTGAATTCTAAGGTGAAGGAAACAATTTAAAACTACTCAATTAGAAATATATTTATAATTATATATTGAGAAATAATATTGAAGGGTTGTAGGTAAGTTCATAATTAATTTTTTACATAGCACAATATGATAATAATTCCATAGATTTTAAAAAATTTCTTTTTACCACTACTTGACATTTTATCCTAGAAATTGAATTTATATAAAGAAAAATGCTCATATTTGAAAGTTAAAAATTATTTTAGAAAATGGATAAAGAACAATATGAAATTTCATGATTTTTTCAATCAATTATTATCAATGATTTAGCAGCAGTCGGAAGGATGTTTTAGTTAATTTAATTAGGAAACAAATTAATTCTCAAAAACAATTTTCATATTTAAACTTCACAAAAAAATTAGTAGAATATTTTTTTGCATTTAAATGATCTAATTATAATATAAACATTCCTAGTGTATAATATTGTATAATTTTAGTGCAATATAATGTAGTATCCCTTATTGATCTTGAGAAATTCCCTAGATTACGCAATATAGGTCCCTACAATGGTTAAAATATATTTAAATTAGAGACAATAATAAAATTTAAAAAATAACAAAATATTGTGTTATAGGATGTTTAAGTGAAAAATATATGACTTATATAACCTATTAACCTTGAATAACAACTGAAATTTCTTATTGTATAATTTCATGGATGCTTGACCCTTCTTAAGACATGATAGGTTATAATCAATTGAGTAACCACACAATCACTTGAGCACATGGTAGGTGAAATAGAAAATATTTTCAATTATTTTAATTTTAATTTCAATGTTTCTAATCCCAAAAATGTGTTATTTTATGATAAATTGTCACATTTTTAGGTTTTAGTGGCATTTTCTGCTTAATTGAAAAAATGGATCAATTTTGGGTTTTAATTATTTAAATTTATTTCTGTATTTCATCCAAAACCTTTTCTACAATGATACAAATTATGAAATTCTATTTTTTAGGCTTAAATATATCTTGGTATTAATTTCACTATTCTGGACCCAAATCTCAATCCATCATTTGGAGGCCCAAAACTGACTCATAAGTCAAAACTCAAAATCTATGCACAGATCTAGAAACATTAAATTATGGCCCCATATATCTAGAAATATATGTCCAAAAAGATAAAATTCTACAAATACAGTGAGAAGATATTATTTAACAACTTACATAAAGGTGTCTATCCCTGATTCTGCATATATCAAGGCCATAAATGAATGAGAAAACAGATTTGAGAAATATGAGGAGTATGCGTGGATAGATTAATTTTTCTTAGTAAATAGGATATAACTCTATCTTTTGGTGTCCAATAAAGATGAAATTTGGTGGTATCATGATAATACATAGAGGAACAACCTTCATGAATACCAAATTTCAAAATTATATTATTTAATGGGTCTATAACATTAAAGAATTTTCTTGAAAATTATGGATCTGAAATCTTCACCCCCTATCCCTATAAAAATGTACATCATATTCATTTCAAAGGGTTGTAAAATTACTTTTCATTTTTTTAGGTTTTTATTTTCATTTATTATAAAGAATATTTTTATAATTTTAATATATAATAGTCTTCTTCTTCATACCTCATTCACTCATATTTACTTTTATGTGTTTCTCCTAATTTGTTTTATTCTAACTCCATGAGAATGTGGAACTAATATCAGTGTTTTTTCAAGGGATATAATAGTGGTTGATTGAGTTTTATTTCACTATAATTTAAAATTCATTATTTAATTGTGATAATTTTTGTGGGGGTTAAATTGATTATGGTGAGTGATTTTCTTGTTTTCTCTACCAACGAATTCTTTTTCTTGTTCATCATTTATCATTCCCTCCACTATCTAAGTCATGCATATGATAGTGTATGTCTTGGATAGATATAGTTGAGGAAGAGATATACTATTTGGATTTAGGACAAGATTTACCCTATATGTAGAGATCTTAGTATTAGAGTAGTAGTAATTCAAATGAGAGGGTGTAGTGTGAAAGATCTTGATCACTACATTGAATTAAGTATCGATAATATTTTAATGAAAAATTATACCAATAATTATGATGAATATAATAATTTGTTCTTTTTAACTTCATTTTTCACATTGAATATATAAATATATATCTATATTTTATTCATCTTTCAAAATCATCCTCTTTATATTATTTAGTTTTATATTAGTTAGAATTTAAATAGTGACAATAGAATTTCAGTGTTGTGTGAGCTACCTCCTCGAGACTAACAATTGGTGTGAACTATACTACATGTTTAAGAAAATAAACTATTTATAAGAGATCCAAAAAAATCCATTCACATCAATTTTACACCATTTCTGGGAGGCACAACCCTTTCACACACCATTTTTCAAAAAAATAGAAAAAAAAATCATAAATTTCAAAAAAAAATAAAAAAAAATATTTGTTAAGATTTTATTTAAATTAAAATTATTATACATAGAATAACCAATTTTAGGTGTAATAATAAGTTCACAATGGTCTTGAAGTTCAATTTCAAAGGAGATATAGTGAAAAACTTGGATAGCTGAATATGTAAATTCATGTCAAGAGAAACATGAACTTGAACTAAAATGAGTGGTGGAAAGATTTTTAGATCATAATATGTATGAAGATTCTTAGATACAATAGGGCGGGTGAATTTTAAGTTTAAAGACATTCATTTTTAATCTTAAATAAATGATTATTTAATCAAGTTAAACAAATAAGATTCAGAAAACCCTCTTCTGTTATAATAAAGAAGTCGGAATGGACCTGAGTCCGATTATAAAGGAAATGAAAACACTTTGGGTTCAATAAAAATATTTATCATATTGAAATTAATGCATAGGCTCACTTAAAATATATTCTACATTAAATAATATATAATATTCAATCACATTTTATACAATAGAGAATGAATAAAAAGTATCACTTTCTATTTAAAATAAATTAAAGCGGAATTAGGAAACTTATAACAGAACACGTTGAAAAAATGAATTTGAACACTTTTAACCTAAATATAAGTGTATCCAATGAATTTGGATAAAATTTCCTTTATTTATACTTTCATGAAACTATGTATTACCAACAACAGGTTAATCCCTTGATCTGCGAAATATCAGATGCATCTTCTTTCTTTCTATCCCCAAAATCCCTCAATTAAGAAGGTAATTGAACATATATCTTTCTTTCATTGGAATCAATCGATTAAATAATGGGATGAATGAAGAAAATATTAAAGAGACAACTTTAAAAGGTTTCCTTAATATTGACACTCTCTTACTAAAGTTACAAACACTGGGAACAAGCAGTTCACACTCTAGTATAATGAGAGAAAATTAGCAGCATATATACACACACAGTAGTCAAGATTTTACAAATGAATAAGTGTCCAAGTATTTATAGGCTTGGAATACAATGTTCAACTTGGTATCCAAAAGTCATATTTTTTCTGAAATATCAGAGGGACCTGTACAGCTGTAACTTTGTTGATAAAAAATAACATAATAGATTAAATTGTTTTATCCCAAAGAAACTATCATGAGAAACAATACTTTGTAATCGAGACTAAATACAAAAAAGAATACTTCAATGGAACATTTTGAGTCCTATTATTTATATGATATTAACCGGTACTAAAAAATTACATGATAGGATTATTAAAATAATAGAAATAGTATTCTATGAATAGAGTGGATTAGATTCTGATAATTGATAGAATCAGATTCTGTAAATGGTGCGAATAAAATTCTATCAATGTTGAGAATTGGATTCTATAAATTATGATAATATGATTATATAAATGATGAGAATCAAATTTTATAAATGATGAGAATCATATTCTATACATGATGAGAATCATATTCTATAAATGTTGAGAATCAGATTCTATAAATGATGATAATCAGATTCTATAAATTATGACAATCAGATTCTATAAATGATGAGAATTAGATTCTAAAATTAGTGTGAATTAGATTTATAAAAAAATGTATCTAATTATAATTAGGGATCCAATTTTCCATAGTTCCAGTATATATTTTTTAATAATAAAGTGTTTATTAGACTTAGTAGGAAAACATAATAAAAAGGTTTAGTCAACGAGAGCCCGATTAGTATCAGAAAAGAATATGTTTAGAAAATAATTCCTTATTAATAATTAGAAAAATTATAGTAAGAAAAATAATATTAAAAAGAAATGAGTTTGTTATTTCCATAACATAAAGTAATGATAAAAGTCGTATGGAGAATTTTGAATAAAAAAACTCCCCCTTTTTGGAAAGTACAAACATTGTATTGATAAAAGAATATTAAGACCAAAATATTGCATATTTGAAAGAAGAACTTATCACTCCCTGAGTTTATAACTCTTTGAAAAATTAATATGACTAACTCCCCCTTAGGATATGAAATACCCCTAAGGATCGTATTCTTTTATTTAACAATTTCTCTTCCTTTATTAAAAAATTATCTCCCCATTTACTTAAGGATATCGTCTTTAATATTATTATAAAATATTCTCCCCCTTTATGATTTACAAAAAGGAATAGAGAGAATAATTTACCTGAAAAGGGTTAGGAAACATTCTATATGAAATAAGAGAAATAAAATACATGATAATGAAAATATTTACAACAAAAGTTTTGGTAGACACAAAAAATTAATCCTTCTTCGACTTTAATGATTTGACCATAGCTTTAAACTTCTTCAACTCTTTGTGACCATCTTCAAACATTGTAAGGAACTCTTCATAATACTGATTTTTCTTTTCATGATTCTGAATTTTTTCTTCATGACTCAAAATATTTTATACTTGGGATTTTATTTTTCTAGCCATCTCTTCATTTTGACTCTTTAAAAGAGTAATCACATCATTGTATAACATCAACCTTTTAACCTCCATTGTGATGGAATTTAATTTTCCATTTAAATTGTATCTTCATAGAAAATATTTTCAATTATTTTAATTTTAATTTCAATGTTTTTAATCCCAAAAAAGTGTTATTTTATGATAAATTTTCACATTTTTATGTTTTAGTGGCATTTTCAGCTTAATTGAAAAAAAGGATCAATTTTGCATTTTAACTATTTAAATTTATTTTTGTATTTCCTTCATAAAATTTTCTGCAATGATCTATATTATGAAATTCCATTTTTTAGGCTTAAATATATCCTGGTATTAATTTCATTATTCTGGACCCAAATCTCAGTCCATCATTTGGAGGCCCAAAACCAGCTCATAAGTCAGAACTCAAAATCTATGCATAGATCTAGTCACTTTAAATTAAGGTCTCATATCCCTAGAAATATATGTCCAAAAAGATGAAATTTTACAAATATAGTGATAATATATTAATTAAATACTTTTATAAAGGTGTTCATCCCTGATTCTACATATATCAAGGCCATTGATCCGACCCTACGTTCTGCTGCTCCTATCCTGGTCAGATTTGGAGTTGGGGTTACAACGAGGTTTTGGGATTTTTGGTTCGACGACCGTCAATGTTCCAGGCGCTAGCACCTCGACGTTGGATTTGATTTTTTGGTTTTCATCCTCATGCTATCAGTGAAGGTTTGTATGATTCTTCCCAGCGGTCGATCTATTTGATTCTTGTTTAGTGGTGTTTCAATTTGTGGTTCGGTTTTGGTTTCGACATCGGCGACGGTTTTCGTCTCGGCAGCGACAACGATGACTACACCTTGGCGATGATAGTCATCGATGGTTTCATTCAATGGCGAGGATGGGAGTCTGTAGTGGTACAGTGTTCTGGCTTCGATGTAAGTGTGCCTCTAGAGGAAATTGTGACAATGGCGTGATTATGGTTTACTAATTTTTTGTTTTCAAACTTTGAAATGGTTGTTTTGGTGGCAGTATTGTTGAGTCTATGCGGGTTTGGAAAAAAAATAGAGAAAGGAATATGAGGAGTATGCATGGATAGATTAATTTTTCTAATTAAATAGATTGTAACTCCATCATCTGGTGTCCAATAAAGATGAAAGTTTTTTCTCTCATGATAATACATAGGGGAAAAACTTTTATGAATAACAAATTTCAAAATTCAATCATTTAATGGGTCTATAACATTAAATAATTTTATTGAAAATTCTAGATCTGAAATCTTCACCCCCTCTCCCTATAAAAATGTACTTCATCTTCATTTAAAAGGGTTGGAAAATTATTTTTCATTTTGTGTAGGTTTAGATTTTCTTTTATTATATAGAATATTTTTATAATTTTAATATATACTAGTCTTCTTCTTCATACCTCATTCACTCGTTTTTACTTTTATGTTTTTCTCCCACTGTGTTTTCTTCTAACTCCATGAGAATGTGGAACTAATATCAGTGTTTGTTCAAGGGAGATAATAGCGGTTGGTTGAGTTTTATTTCACTTTAATTTAAAACTCATTATTTAATTATGATAATTTTGGTAGTGGTTAAATTGATTATGGTGAGTGATTTCCCTATTTTCTCTACCACCGAATTCTTCTTCTTGTTTATCATTTATCATTCCCTCCACTATCTAAATCATGCATATGATGTAGTATGGATTGGATAGAGATAGTTTAGAAAGATATATCCTATTTTTATTTAGGAAAAGTATTACCCTACATGTAGAGATCTCAGTATCAGAGTAGTAGAAATTCAAATAAGAGGGTGTAGTGTGACAGATCTTGATCACTACATTGAATTGAGTATCGAGAATATTTTAATGAACAATGATATCAATAATTATGATGAATATAATAATTCATTCTTTTTTAACTTCATTTTTTCACATTGAATATATAAATATATATTAATATTTCATTAATTTATCAAAATCAACCTCTTTATATTATTTAGTTTTATATTAGTTAGAATTTAAATAGTGATAATAGAATTTCAGTGTTGTGTGAGTTGCCTCCTTGAGACCAAACATTAGTGTGAACTATATTTCATGTTTAATAAAATAAACTATTGATAAGAGATCCAAAAAAATCCATGCAAATCAATTTTACACCATTTCTAGGAGGTACAACCCTTTCACACACCATTTTTCAAAAAAATAGAAAAAATCAGAAATTTCAAAAACATTAGAAAAATTATATTTGTTAAGATTTTATTTAAATTCAACTTATTATGAATAGAATTTCAAATTTAAGGTTTAATAATAAGTTCACAATGGTCTCGATGTTCAATTCCAAAAGAGATACAATGAAAAACTTGGATAGCTGAATATGCACATGCATGTCAAGAGAAACCTGAACATAAACTAAAATGAGTGGTGGAAGAGATTTTTGGATCAAAACATGTATGAAGATTCTTAGATAGAATATGGAAGGTGAATTTTAAGATTAAAAACATTTATTTTAAATCTTAAAGAAATCATTATTTAACAAAGTTAAACAAATCAAATTCAGAAAACCCTCTTTTGTTATAATAAAGAAATCAGAATGGCCCTGAGTCTAATTATAAAGGAAATGAAAACACCTTGAGTTTAATAAAAAAAAATTATCATAATGAAATTAATGCACAGGTTCACTTAAAATAGATTCTACATTAAAGCATATAAAATCTTCAATCATATTTTATACAATAGAGAATGAATAAAAAGTATCACTTTTTATTTAAAATAAATTGCAATAGAATTAAGAAACTTGTAACAGAACAAGTAGAACAAATGAATTTGAACTCTTTTAACCTAAATATAATGGTATACAATGACTTTGGATAAAATTACCTTTATTTATAATTTCAAGAAACTCTATATTACCCACACCAGGGTAATCCCTTGATCTGCAAAATATCAGATGCATCTTATGTCTTGTTATCCCCACAATCCCTCGATTAAGAATTTGATTGAACATATATATTTATTTCACTAGAATACATCAATAAAAGAATATGATGCATGAATAAAATATTAAAGAGACAATTTGAAAAGGTTTACTTAAGATCAACACTCTCTTACTAAAGTTACAAACAATGGGAACAAGCAGTTCACACTCTATTATCACAAGAGAAAATCAGCAGCATGTAAATACACACAGTAGTCAAGCCTTTAAAAATAATGAAGTTTCAAAGTATTTATAGGTTTTTTATACAATGGTAAATTTGGTATCCAAAAGTAATATTTTTTCTGAAATATCAGAGGGAACTGTACATTTGGAACTTCATTGATAAAAAAGTAACAGAATAGATGACATCATTTTGGCACAAAGAAACTATCGTGAGAAAACATACTTTGTAATCAGGACTAAATACATAAAAGAATACTTAAATAGAACATTGTGATTCCTATTATGTATACGATATTAATTAGTACTAAAAAAATTACATGAAAGGATTATTAAAATAATAGAAATTGGATTCTAAGAATAGAGTGAATTAAATTCTGATAATTGAGAGAATCAGATTCTATAAATGGTGAGAATAAAATTCTATCAATGTTGAGAATAAAATTTTGTAAATGATGATAATTTTATTATATAAATGATGAGAATAAAATTCTATAAATGATGAGAATCGTATTCTATACATGATGATAATCAAATTTTATAAATGAGGATAATTAGATTTCAAAGTCAATGTGAATTAGATTTAGGAAACAATGTATCTAATTATTATTTTGGATCAAATTTTCCTTAGTTTCGGTATCTATTCGTTTTTAAGGAAGTTTTTATTAGACCTGCCAGGAAAACATCATAAAAAGTTTTATTCAACGAGATCCCAATTAGTATCAAACTTGCATATGTTTAGAAAATATTTCCTTATTAATAATTAGAAAAATTATAGTAAGAAAAATAATATTAAAAAGAAATGAGTTTGTGATTTCCATAACATAAAGGAATGAGAAAATTCATAAGGAAACTTTTAAATCAAAAATATCCCCCTTTTTGGAAAGTAAAAACACTGTTTTGATAAAAGAATATTAAGACCAAAATATTTTATATTCGAAAGAAGAACTTATCACTCCCTGAGTTTATAACTATTAGAAAAATTAATATGAATAACTCCCCCTTAGGATATGAAATACCCATAAGGATCATATTCTTTTATTTAAGTATTTCTCTTCCTTTCTTAAAAAATTATCTCCCCCTTACTTAAGGATATATTCTTTAATATTATTATAAAATATTATCCCCCTTTATGATTTACAAATAGGAATAGAGAGAATAATTTACCTTAAAAGGGTTAGAAAACATTCTATATGAAACAAGAGAATTATAATACTTGATAATGAAAATGTTAAAAAAAACGTTTTGGTAGACACAAAAAATTGATCCTTCTTCAACATTAAGGATCTGATCATAGCTTTCAACTTCTTCAACTCTTTGTGACCATCTTCAAACATTGTAAGGAACTCTTCCTGATACTGATTTTTCTTTCCATGATTCTGAATTTTTTCTTCATGAATTTAAATATTTTCTTCTTTGGATTTTAATTTTCTAGCCATCTCTTCATTTTGACTCTTTAAAATAGTAATCTCAGCATTGTACAACTTCAACCTTTTAACCTCTATTGTGATGGAATTTAATTTCCCATTTAAATTTTATCTTCCTAGAATCAAATTTCTACTTATTCCTTAATCTTCTCGGAAAATATATTTGTTAACACTTTTAGGGATTATTTATATTCTTATAGATCATTATTGATTGAATCAAACATTTCATCAAAAACTTTGAGATTAAGATTGATACTACTTGACCACTTGTTCATCTACCTACTATATTTTCTATGTAAATCATAGTTTTCCAATAATGATTTGAATTTGGCTCCATTCAGTGGAGATGATGCTTCTCGTCTCACCTGGATCCTTTCTCTTCCTAGTCTACCCCTCCCCCCCCTCTTGGCTGGAGCTTCTTCTAGTGTGGATTCTATTCATCTCTCATTTCCACCTTCTGCCTATACCTTGCGCATTTGACCTCCATCTTGGGTATGGGTGTAGGTGCATCTGACGGCTTGGGTCGGCATTGGTGGTGGTGTCCTAGGTCTTCCTCCTCCTCTGCTCTTGTTGGTCGACCGCTTGATTTTGATCCCAGCTTGGTCGGTCTCGATATGGGTTTTAGGGCTAGCTTGGGATGGTGTGAGAGGGGGACAGCCAGTGGCCTCAGGTCTCTCTTTGTCGGCATAGGATTCATTTCCTCCTCAGCTATTCCTCTTCAGCTAATTTGGGTTTTCCTCCCAGTTTTTTGGGGTTGGATTTGGTTTCACTGGGCTTCTTCTAGGAAAAGGTATCAACCCTATATAGAGACCTTAAGTAACTCGTCTCTTCCCTATTTCTGTGGCTCATCTCTCCTCCCCAAGTCGGTTTGGTGTGGTGGTGCCCCAGAGCTTTGGGATGTGGTTCTCAAGAGACCAATTGTTTCCAGGAGGCGCGATATTCATTTTCCATCATGGTGTGATGGCAGTCCTAAAGGAAGGTATGTTCTTAAATTAATGGTTGTTCGCTATTTATTTGGTGGCCTGTTTGTGGTGGGAATGATGGAATCCAGCACATGGTTTTATCCGATGATCTAGTGTGGTGACAAGTTGGTGATGAAAATGGTGGGGATAGTTAGTGATGACATGGTGGAATAGTTTAGACTCATGGTTCTCTTCATATGTGGTGTATGATTTTTGTATATTACGGTAGCGTTGATGGTTTCTAGTGGTTTGATTCTCCAGTAAATGCAGCGACTATTGATCATCATCGGTGATAATGGTGACAGAATGGCACGTTTGATGGGTGGGTTTCATGATGATGGTGGTGGAAAACATGATGCAACTTAGGCTGTTGTGGGTTCTCTCAGCTCGAGGTCTCCTCAGGGTCTATGGTCTTTTGAATTTGAATCTTCATTTTTGACTCTTTGAATTCAAATCCTTCTTAAGGTGTAAGGTGTAAGGTGTTTTTGGTATTGTGTAAGGTGTTGTGGTTACCACTTCCATAAAGTGTATATTTAGAAAATAAAATAAAAAGAGAATTTTTAAGAAGGAATATACTTTCCTAATTTCTTCAAATATTGAACAAAAAAATCCAATAATATAAAAATGATGTCTTTTCTGAATCTGATAGATTCTGTTTACTAGTTCTGACTTCTATCGGCTTTCCATTACCTTTCTTAGAAGCTGGTTTTCTATTCTATATTATGTTTGCTTTTCATCAGATAATTGGACAATATTATCTTCTTCCTCTTCATCATCATCATCATCAGAAGGAACTTTCTGAATTTCACTTTTATCAACCTTATCATTCTGTGATGAAAAGGATTCTTGAAACTGGTTGTTAGACTTCTGAATAGACTTTTCCTCTGAGTAAAGTTTGATGATGAGGTTTGGGAAGTTCTTAGAGAGATTTTTTTAGACTGACTATATCTCTGAATTTTCTCTTATCTAGTTTCTTCGATTTCATAATCACTCTCTTTTTCTTCACTAGCTTGATATCCTGTATAAGAATTTTCTTCTACACTTAGAACTGGTCCTGAAACAACTGGTTCTCTTTTATCGGCTGGAGGAAATTATGATTCCATAGCATCTGTTTGTTGAGGGGGGACATCAATTTCTTAAAGAAAGGATTCTATAATAGTAATTTCTTCTGATGCCCTTTCTATATATTTTAACAAGGCTTAACAAACATCTAGTTATAATAATTTTTTATTCAGCTTCTTTTCTTGGATTCCTTTTCTTTTTCTTTAGCATCTTGAATTCTTAAATCTTTTTCCACTACTAGATTTAGTATAAAAAATGGATCTACTTATTTTCTTTTCTCCCTATTTTTTATTCATTTTGAAACAACTTCATTAGGATATGTTTTTTGATTCTTCAGTTTCTGAGGTTCAAAGTCTTGATATTTTCTTTTCTAAGACTCGGCTATTTCTTTCTTATAACTCTCTCTAACTCCAGAATAATTTCTAATCATGTCTAAAAACTCGTTAAATTTTTCATCAAAGGAATATTTCATTCTTTTGAGTGTTTCATCACTTATAGGAAGAATTTTTAACTTCCTTGTCTTAGATTTGCAAGGTATATTGAAAGAGTTAATACTCTTCACTAAAAATTTTTTACAATATTGTAGTAAACTGAAGAATATGTTATTTAATCGATCCATATTTTATCTTATTTATGGTCAAAAAGATATATCTCACTATGATTATCTTGTGTTGATTTATAATGAAATCCAGGATAAAGATACCAGTCACCTTGAGAGTGTCCATATCTCCTATTCTCGGAATCAACAACCCTTGCATTCATAATTATACAATTCGATTGTTAGGTAAAAGATGAGAATGTTTTGGTTTTTTAATGAAATTGAGATATAGGGATTATATGGAACGTTCCTTATTGAATGATCCTTTTGAGTCTGGAAGTTTATGTGAGGGACATGATGCTTCTCCATCAAAAGGAATTTCAAGAAGATCAAAATCTTTCTTATATGACATTGAATAATTTTTTCCAAAGAATTTAAAATGAACTTTTTATTTTCCTCCTTCTATAAAGAACTTGACAAACTCATAGAACTCCATTACTAAGTATGGATAGACTGGATCTGGTATCCCTTTTCTTTCACAATGAAAGTAGATTTCCATACTTGGAACTTTATGATCTTACATAATAATGAATTATATTTGAGATAGATGGTTTGATCAACTAACCTTTCTCAAAAGATAAACCAATATTTGAACTCCTTCTACAGAGGCATTGAACTATGGGAGGAAACTGAATGAGACATATAGTTTTGATGAAAGGAGTTGGAATCAGACTGAGATATTTGAAGACTGGCAACAAATCAGGTATAAAATTCATGAGAATCATTATGGGACATGGGGGGGGGATCCCTTCCATTATATAGGCTAATGAGGTGATGTTTGATATTCTAAAAGAAATTTGACATTTGATAAAAAATATATCTGATCTGACGGTTGAGATTAATCCAAATAAAGTTTATAAAGTCCAAACTTTTGAGGTTTTTAGGAAAAGAAACTTATTTATAAAAAATATAGATCCGAAAAATGAAATACTAACATACAGAATTGAAATTAATAAGTAAGAAGTAAGAAAATGTACCTTTTAGAGTTCTCATAATATTTATTAGTATTTGAAATAAATTATTCCTATAAATGTTAAGTCTAAAATAACTTTAATCAAGTTTGATTTTTTTAATAAAGTCCAAAAGAATTATAAATAAATAAAATATACTCCACCTATTAAAATGAGTTATTAATGTAAGGATATGGTTTAAACAAAAAAAGTGGATATCAATTATTACCTTACATTGATCATTCCTAACTTTTTTTAATGTATTCAAATCTATCGGAAGGTAATGGTTTAGTAAAAATATCAGTATGTTGTTCTTTAATTCTGATAAATTGTAAAATAATATCTCCTTTTAGTGTGTGATCCCTAAGAAAGTGATGCCTAATATCTCTATGTTTTTCATGGGAGTGATGTGCAGGGTTTTGTCTTAAAACTATGGCACTAGTGTTATCACATAATATTTGAATTTTAGTAAAACTCATGTCATAATCAGTGAGTGTGTATTACATCTACAATAATTGAGCACAACAACTTCCAACTTCCATATATTCAGCTTCAGAAGTGGAAATTACTACCAACTATTGTTTCTTATAGGACCAAGAAACTAATGAATCTCCATAGAAATTACAAGTTCTTGGTGTACTTTTTTTATCCATTTTACGACCACCAAATTCAGCATCTAGAAAACATTTTAATTCAAAATCATTTCCAAAAGAATAAAAAAATCCTAAATCTATAGATCCCTTTAAATAATGAAAAATTATTTTTACATCTTTTAAATGGTATTATTTTGGATTTTCAGGATGAAGTTACAAGGATTGAATAACAAATGAGAAGGGGGGTTGAATCAGTTGTTCTCTTTTTATAAGTTTCAAAACTTTTAGAAACATAACCCCTAAAACCTATTAATATTTATATGTTTATCAACTTTTGTTGAATAATCATGCATGAAAAAGTAGTTATGAAAGAAAAGAACACAAGATTTATAAGGTTCGGCCACAGTGTGAGAACCTAGATCCTTGCTATAGCCACTCCCACAAGCCTATGGAAATCCACTATTATAAATAAGTGAATACAACTTGTGTCAACTTCTGTTAGACACCTTCAATATCCTAATAGTAAATATTATATTGACTCCCATGATTTTAAAATTGAGACAATAAAAATAATAAAATCTTTTTTGAAACTGTTCCACAATTTCCTAGTCTGAATCCTTAGTCTAATTTGGTTGGATCTAATTTTTACTCAATATAAAGATGATGGATCTGATTATCTCAAACAATGATGTTGGATCTGATTCTCTCAAAACAAGGATGTTGGATCAGATTTCTTTCAATACAATGATGTTGGATCTGATTCTCTGAATATGATGATGTTGGATCTGATTATCTGAATGTGTTGAACTCAGTCTCAATATGAAAAACTCCAACTCTTCTAGAATGATCAATACAATTCTTCTTCAAATATATGGGGAATTTCACTTTTTAATTCTCCAGTGTTCCACCTTTTATGCGTGTGTCAAAGTTATAAATGAAAAAATGATCTAAGGAAGTGTTTATATGTGACTCAGAAAAAAAGGTGGGAAAATTGAAAACATTCCTGCCTCCTCAAATCTCAAAATATTCAAAAATATCTCAAATTTAAAAATTCAACTTTGAATTCTTAAAGCCTTTTTATATTTTCCAAGATTTACAAAAAATTGAAATTCATGTTTGACCATTTCAATTCATCATACCTTTCTCAACTCATTACGATCTGTATCTTTCTCATCTTTATTATTATATATTTATTTATCAACCCATTATGGTATTTTATTTCTCAACGTTTCCTCTCTCAACCCATTATGATCTTTTCCTTTATTAGACTTTTATTTCTTATCTCATTATGATCTTTTCCTTTCTCATACCATTATGATCTTTTCCTTTCATAGCTTTTTCTTTCTCAACCCATTACGATCATTTTCTTTCTCAGTATTTCCTTTCTCATCCCATTATGATCACTTCCTTTCTCATCCCATTATGATCATTTCCTTTCTCATGTTTTTCTTTCTCAATTAAATAATGAAGTATCCTATTGTTGTATAATTTTGGTGCTGATTTTCTAGATCCGATTTTTTCAGGATTCTGGTGCCGATTTTCTAGTGCCGGTGTTTCCAGGATTATGGTGCCGCTTTTCTGGTGCCGATTTTTGTAGGACTCTGGTACTAATTTTTTCAAGATTCTAGTGTCGGTCAATCTCAATACAATTTAAATCCCATTACAATGGAATTATCATTATGAGGAAATTTTGAATTTCTTCAAACCTCTACACTATTTCTTCAAAGTCTTTTATCATGAAAGTTTTCATGAATTATAAGAACTTCATGATCTGCAAAGCATCATATAATTTTTTTTAGAAAGTATGAAAAAAAATTAACTCCTGACATCACATTATTCTTTCAAAACTCTTTAGAAAATTCACTATTTCTCTGATTATAGAAAAAATAGACTTCTCATAATGTTGGTGTCGATTTTCTCATCATGATGGATCTCATTCCTGGATAACAAAACATTCTAACACAAAAAGGTTAGTTTTCAAAAAATAAGAAAATATTGTTAAAATAATTTATCACAAAGGTACATCACTTGATATCTTAAATATAAGCATACTGAAAATATTATGTCTGGATGACTAGCTGTTAAGTACAGTATAATTCCTATCATACCTCTAAAAGTTTTTTGATTTACTGGTTTTCCATCTTCATCATGATCAAGAGTATTTGAGGTACCTATTGGACTACTAATATTTTTAGTTATTCCATATTCATATTTTTTAATAATCTGTTTAATATAATTATATTGGGATATATATATTGCTTATGGTTTTTGAGAAATTTGAAAACCAAGAAAAAAATTTAACTCACCTATCATACTCATTTCAAACTCAGTTTTAAAAAGATTTTCAAATGAATCAGTTAAGGATTTCTAATTTTATCTGAATATAATTTCATCAACATAAATTTTAACAATCAATTTTTTTTGTTTTCATTCTTTATGAAAAGAGTTGGATCATCAGTTCCCATAAAAAATAATTTTCTAACAAAAATACTATAATTCTATCATACCAGACTCTAGGGTCTTGTTTAATACCATATAAATATTTGTTATGTTTAAAAAAATATTTAGGATATTTTGTATCTTCAAAAATAGGAGGTTGTTCAACATAAAATTCCTCTTGAACATATCTGTTAAGGAAAGTACACTTCACATCCATTTGAAAAAGTTTGTAATTAAAGATTATTGCAAAGGCAAATACAATATGAATAGATTCAAGTTTATCTACAAGAGTATTTGTTTCTTCATAGTATATTCCCTCTTGTTGGTTACACTACTACAAAACAGGCCTTTAACAGTGCTAGAAATTCCCTTTATCAGTTCTAGAAAAGTGTTTAAGACATGAGAGATGTTAAAAGACCAGGACTTTTATCAGCGCTAATAAAATCATGGATAAATGAAACCTTTACCAGCACTTTAAAAAGTGATGGTAAAAACACATTTATTAGAACTTATTAAAGTATTGCTAAAATATTTCTTTATTAGGGTTATAAAATCACTGATAAAAATCCATACTGCAATATGTTGTTACAAAACACTGCAGAACCACTGTAGTGTGTTGTTACAGCACACCACAACACACCACAACACTAAAAGCACCAGAAACACCAGAAACACGCCAAATATATCAACAAAAACAAGTCCCAATATAGAATTTAAACAAAAAAAATTACAACAAAAATACCAGAAAAAAACATTATATTATAAACATTTAAAACATTGCATATAATTACATAAATAAAAATTATTACATACATTCAAAAATAATCCTAACTGTGAATATTACCATGATTTCCATTGAATTTCTTTATTGAACTGCCAACACTGCATGAGCAGTATCGAACAAGCCACATCAACTCGAACAAATGAATCCACCTATATAGGAAAATAATTATTATGTGAGTAATACTAAGAAGAAATAAATTAAATATAAATATGAAACAAAACACTAATTATATGGACAATAATTTTACTATGAAAACATAAAGATTACCTCTATGATTGAGTAAAATAAGTTTTATTGATCTTCCTACAAAGTAAGTAGAGGTAACTTGAAAGAAATTGATAAATTCATCATTGCATGGGTGAAAATATTTTAAGGGAGAAGAAGCATGAAAGTTGGACATAGATACCCGACTCGAAAAAAAGAATCCACATGTATAAGAAAACAATTATTATGTGAGTAATACTAAAAATAAATTAATTAAACATAAATAATAAATAATAAATTAATTATAGGGAAAATTATTTTACTATTTAAACATCAATATTACTCGTGTGATTGAGCAAAGGTAGAGTCATTGATCTTATTTAAAAAGTAGTTGAGGTAACATGAAAGAAAGTGATCAATTCACCACTGCATGGGTGAAAATATTTTAAGGGAGAAGGAGCATGAAAGTTGGACAGGGCACCCCAACTCAAACAAAATAATCCACCTGTATAAGAAAACAATTATTATGTGAGTAATACTAAAAATAAATGAATTAAAAATAAATATGAAAAAATATATTAATTCTATGGACAATGATATTACTATGAAAACATCAAAATTACCTCCGTGATTGAGCAGAGGTAGCATCATTTCTCTTCCTACAAAGTGGAGGTAACTTGAAAGAAAGTGAAAAATGCACCACTGCATGAATGAAAATATTTTAAGGGAGAAGAAGCATGAAATTTGGACAGATCACCCCAACTTAGAAAAAATAATCCACCTGTATAAGAAAAAAATTATTATGTGAGTAATACTAAAAAGAAATGAATTAAACATAAATATGAAATAATAAATTAATTCTATAGACAATGATTTTATTGTAAATACATCAAGATTCTCTAACATAGAACAATAAAGATGCCAGGTTACCAAGGATTCCCTTTTATTTGTGATCAATCAAGTTTCACATTCACATGTCACTAACACTGCACATTTACAAACACTAGTTACGCCAAACAAAGTACACATAGTGTGCCACTACTTACACAGCCAACCCCTATTTGAAATCATACGCACACCAAATCATTTCACAAATATGCCTCACACCTATTATGTATGTTAATAATTTATTTATGAAGTTTTATAAAATAAACCCCGGAGGCACCAAAAGGCTTTACATCAAAAATGCACCCAAGTTCACATGAAAATGCTACTTTTGAAATAAAATCCACAGCATAACCGCATCGAACATAATTTGAAACATGTATATAATTTTATAAATCTATTAAATAATTTATAGAAAACTTACAATTAACAAAACTAGTGTTTACACCAATTTCCAACCAATTCCATAAAAAGTCCATTTTTAAAAAAATTGTACACAACCTAAAATCATTTTCAAAACACATCTTCCATCCTTTAAAAAAAATTTACAATTCACATTAAAAAATTGTACAAAATGTTCAACATGGAAAAGTATGCCAATTTCCTTTAAGAACTTACTTCCAAACCTATCTGTATTTATGTTACTTTGAAAAAATGATTTGTACCTTTCAAACAACCCATAAAACCCTTCCATGAAACACCACACAAAAACACACACACACACAATATATCCATTTTCCGTTACAAAACCCAAAACCAACACAAAGCATTCCAAACCCTTTGAAAACAAATTTCACATCACTCACACCATTTAATAAACCATTTCCACATCTCAAATTTTATTTCCAAAACAAATTCTTCATTATTTAAACACTTCACAACTCATACTCAAAAGAAAAAAACAAGACTAACATGCCCAAAATGTTCATTTCCCATCAAAACTCCATTTTCAACACACACACACCTTAAGAACCCACAAAAACACATTTTTAACTACTCAAACAATTAATTGAACACTTCTACTAATTTTTCACAACATGGTCTATATAGAAACATAACAATTTCTCCTTAGAAAATTTATTTTCAACACAAATTCATGTCCAAGCATTTTCGAAACATGTTCACACGACCAAAATAAACTATAGAGCATGTGAAAATTAACCAAGCGAGCAAATTAAATTATATAAGATTATTAGGTCATGGAACCACCTACCTAGGGAAAAGAAATTGTAAGAAATTGATGTGAAATCCCACCCACAATGCAACCGCAATTGAAAACAGAATGTCGAAAGACATGTTTGTGCAACTGGAGCACCGAAAACAATCAATTGGTGTGATTCGAGATTCGATTTATCGAGGAAGAGTGCCAAAAATAGTCGAGTGGTGTGATTTGAGCTTCGATTCACTGAGGAGCATCGGCAGTGGGCGGCTTCTATGGAAATTTCCTGATATCGCAATGAGTTCACAAATGGTTAGTGTTTTTAAAATAGATCGGGAAACATTTACCAGCGGTTTTAAATAAGCGCTGATAAAAAAGACCATTTATCAGTTCTTATAACATAAGTGCTGATAAAAGGAATATTTATGAGAACTTTTTTAGTGTTGATAAAACCAATATTTATCACCACTAAAATTAGTGTGCTGATAAATATTCATTTTATCAGCCCTTTATTTAGCACTGATAAATCTTCATCTTTATCAGCACTTTTTTCATACTGATAAATATTCTTCTATTAGCACTTATTAATAAACCATTGTTAAAGGATTTATAATTATAAATATAAATAAAAAATTGTAAAAAATATATAAATACTTAATAAATATATATAAATATCAATATTGTAAATATATTCATTTTTAAATATATTTATTATAATTTTATAATTATTTATTTCTAATTATAGAAATATTTTTAGAAAATATTATTTATATCATTATATATATTTATATATTTATAAATATATATTTAATAAATATATATAAATATAAATATAGTAAATATATTCATTATTTAAGTAAATTTATTATAAATTTAATAATTATTTAAATAAATATAATTATTTATTTATAGTTATATAAATACTTTTAAAAAAAATTATTTATTTATAATTATAAATATATGATTGTATAAATATAGTGACTGTACATTTATAAATATTTTTATTTATAAATATTTTTTTACAAATATATTTTTAACATTATTAATAAATATTTCTTTTTTTGTGCATGCATCAATGTTAAATCGAGTGAAATTGAATAAATTAAGAATATGTACACTTTAACAATATTGAAAAAATGGATAAGTTTGGTATATGTGCGTCGTATATAAAAATGCATTAATTACATATATATATATATAATCAATATAACACACTTTTTATCTATGTTAAATTAAAAAATCAAATGACACTCAATTATATATCGAGTACTATGAAATTATAGTCAATATTTTTAATTCATATTAATTTTCAATAATAAACCATTATTCAATAAACATACGACTATTTAATGTAAAATGTATAAATATTTTGTAATATATAAATCATATTTATATAAATTAATATATATATATATAATACATAAAATTTAATAACATTGATTATCATAATTATCTAATTAATAAAATGTTTAATAAATAATAATGTGTAATCAATCTATTCATTTTTATCAATAATTATTTAATTGATAAAATTTTAATATTTTTTTTAATGAACACATTTTTTAATTTTTATTTATTTAAATATTTAATTTTATTTATATAAATATTAATCAGCACTAAAAGTAAATCATTGATAAAATATACCTTGTATTAGTGCTAAAATTAAAGCACTGATAAATGATACCTTGTATCAGTGCTAAAAATAAAGCGCTGATAAAGGATACCCTTTATTATTGCTAAAAATAATGCGCTGATAATGAATAATTTATCAGCGCTGATAAAGGTTTTCTTTTATCAGTGCTAAAAAAGACGTGCTGATAAAAGGTTAAATTTATTTGCGCTAAATAAAGCACTGATAAATATTCAATTTATTAGCATTTTGTTATAGCGTTGTTAATTACCAATACTGTTAAAGGCATGTTTTGTAGTAGTGTTATAACCTTTAGCAACTAATCTCTCTTTATTCCTAAAAATGATTCCATTTTGATCACATTTGTTTCTAAAGACCCATTTTACTCCAATTATAGAGGTTTCTTTTGGTATTTCAACCAAGGTCTAGACATTATTCCTTTCGAACTCATTTATTTCATCTTGCATATCCTTAATCCAATCGTTATCACTTAAAGCTTCATTAGGAGTTTTATGTTCAAATTGAGAAAGGAAATAAAAATGTTCTACTTCATTTCTCATGGAGCTTCTAGTCCTTATTGGTTTATTTACATTACCAGTGATATTATTACTATGATGATTCCTAATAAACAACTTACATGGGTTTTGTAAAACCTTTTTATCAACATAAGGTAGAAATTATTCCAGAGAGAATACTTCAGAAACAATTTCTTGAGTATTTTCTTTATTGTAGGAATCTTCAATTGAAGGTTGATAATCAGTTTTTGAAAACACAACAGAATGTGTAGGTTGGGTTTGTTTTAAAATAAAAGATTCAGTTTCATCAAATTTTACATGTACTGTTTCCTCAATAGTACAATAATTTTTATTAAAAACACTATAAGCCTTAAAAGTAGTTGAATAGCCTAAGAATATTCATTCGTCAGATTTGGGTGAGAATTTTTGTAAGTTATCTTTTGTATTCAAAATGAATACTTTGAAACCAAATACTCTGATGTATGAAACTTTTGGTTTTTAGCCTGTCCATAACTCATAAGGTATTTTATTAATAAATGGCTTGGTTAAAACTCAACTTATAGTATAATAAGTAATATTAACAGCTTCATCCCAAAAATGTTTATCAATTGAGTATTCACTCAACATGGTTCTTGTTATCTCTTAAAGAATCTAGTTTCTTCTTTCAACAACACAATTTTTTTGAGGAGTTCTTGGAGATGATAAGTTGTGTAATGTATTTCTTACTACAAAAATTTTCGAAAAATGAATTTTTGAATCCCAGACCATAATCACTATGAATAGTTATTAATGGATGGTTTTTCAAATTTTTTAATTTGGCTGTAAAATTTTTAAAATACGGAAAGGATTCATATTTATTTTCAAGAAAATAAACCCATGTAAATCTAGTGTAATTATCAACTAAAACAAATACATAGTTTTTTCCTTTAATACTTCTAGATTTTATATGACTAAACAAGTCCATATATAGTAACTATAATTCATCAATAGTTGAGGCTTAACTAGTAGATTTAAATATTGATTTATGTTTCTTTCCATATTTACAAGGGTCACATAATTTAGTATAATCAAATCTATGATCTGGTATATACTTAAAAATTCCTTTCTTAGTAAATTTGAATAAGTTCCTAAGGTTTCAGTATCCTAACCTTCTATTCCATAACCAAGATTGATCTTTCATTACACTAAGTCAAGGTAATTCTTGGTTCCTAATATTTTCTAAGTTAAGTGTGTAAACATTCTCATGTTGATGGGTAGAAAGAATGAATTCATCCTTAGAATTGTGTACTACACATTTATCATTCCTAAAATTCACAAGAGAACCTTCATCATATAATTTTCATGTTCTTGTAAGGTTGTTCTCAAGACCATTAACAAATAAATCATTTGAAATCAAGGATTTTCCAAGAAGAAAAATGTTACATATACCAAAAACATCTCCTTGATCATTATCTATGAAAGTGAATTTTCCACAGTTCATCTTGATAATCATTTCAAAGAATTTTTTATTACCAGTCATATATTAGGGACATCCACTATCCATGTACCATATATTCTTGTTGTTGGTACTTCTTTTATTTTCTGAAAACAAAACAGTTATATTTTCGGAATCCAAACATTCTTAGATCTGGAATTGTTAGAAAGAAAAATCTTAGGAATCCACATTTTTTTAGAAAACTGGTTATGAAATCCTAAGGATTGGATTTTATTTAAAGAAAAATTTTTGTTCCAATATCCACAACCATGACACTTAGTGCATAATGGGGCACTTTTGGGAACAAAATAGTTATTTCTAAAAATAGGTTTTGAATAAGGGTAACCAACTCCAAAACTATTCCTAAGAGGCTGAATTTTTTGATACATATTATCAAAATTTTCTCTTACAATGGTAAAGTTTGATAAGAGTTTCTTAGGAGAAAATATTTTGGATTTTAGTATAATGACTAAATTATTATCGTCATAATCATTTGTTGTAGAATTAGGTTTTTTCTCTAAAATCTTTTTCTCAGAAACTACTCTTTTAATATCGTTATAATGTTTATCCTTTTCAAAATTTAATTCCTCAAGATTTTTGGAAATAGTTTTAAAATCAAAATCTTTTTTATCAAGATATTTTTTAAATATATAATACTTATTTTTTTAATATATTGATTCTTTAATTTTCTTTATCAATTTTATTTTTGATTTTTCAATTTTCATTCTCAAGAAATTTTGAAAATATAGACACTTATTTAACAGAAGTTAAAGTATTATCCTCTATTGAGAAATGTTCTTCATCTAAAAACATAAAATTTTCTTCATCAGGGTAGTTATCACTGTTAGACATATTGGTCATGGATTCTGCACTGTGTACCTTTTCCATATGACATTTATTTTCGAAATGTATTCTGTAAATAAGTACAGTATTAGTATATCCTAAATTTTAATTGTTTGAGGATTCATCAAAATAATCTCCCCCACTTTAACTCCATGAATCATTTTCATTCAAGACTTTCCTTACTTTGGACTTATAATACTTTCTCTTATTCCTTTCAGAATGTCTTCCCTTTCTTTCTTTTCTTTTTAACTCTAGAGAGTCTGGTCTGATATGTCCTTATTTCTTACATTCATAGCATGTAATTTCAAAATCATTCTTATCCTTATTATCCTTTATCTTGTATTGGTATTGAAAATCCTTCTTTCCAACAATATTGTTCATCTTTCAATCAATATTGGATAACTCATTTTATGATTGTTCAGATTCACTTGATTCTGATTGAATCACCACTTTCTTAGACTTTTTTGTCTTAAAAAATTTCTCAGGAGTTTTGGATTTCGTCTAATTTGAAGTAATAGTAAAATAAACACCTCTATTCTTCTTGTTTTCATTTTCTGCATCTCTTTTTAGTCTATTCTCATATTGAAAGATATTTCCAAATAACTCATCTAGAGTTACATTTGTGACCTTCCTTAACTAGTCAATTGTAGTTCTCTTTGATTTCTATTCATTTTTCATGATGTATATGATATTTTCTACAAGGATGTCATCATATAATACTTTATCTCCCATTGACTATAGAATTTTTACAATATTCATGAATCCCAATTTAAATTTAGCTACAAGTTCTCCATAGGGAAAAACAAAAGCATGATAATATTATCTAAGCATGGCTCTTATCTCGATGTATTTAGATGTTCTAAAATGAGTAATCTCCAGTTTCTTCCAAATTCTATTGGTTAATTTATAAGATGATATTTGGATATATATATTCCTAGTCATAAAACAAAGAAAAGTATTGTATACCTTATACTTTAGTTGATATTCCTACTTCTCTTGATTAGTAAAAAGTCCCACCTTTTTATCAGAAATTTTATTATCTCTAGTAACAATAAAAAATTTATCAACACAAATGTTGATTACAAAAGTCTTCATCCTATATCTCTAGTATTCATAGTCATTTCCATTGAAAATAGGTGGTCTTGTAGGATTATAATTGTATATTGAAACGACATTTATTCCTACCATCTTTAAAATAAAAAAATACTTTTTATACAATACAGGTTAGTGAAGAAAATATTTATAAAAAGAAGTTCATAAATGTAATTATGGAAAACATATAAAATTAAAGATCTAGAAAATATACTAAAAAATAAATTCCTCCTCTGATACTAATTTTTGGATGGAAATATGTATAAATATGATTAAATGTAAGAGGGGGTGAATTGTAAGTTTAAAAATTTTCATTTTTAATCTTAAAGAAATATTTGTTTAATAAAGTTAAACAAATCGGATTCACAAAACCCTCTTCTCTTATAACAGAGAAATCATAATGGCCCTGAGTTCAATTATAAAGGAAATGAAAATACATTGGGTCTTATAAATGTATTTATCATAATGAAATTAATACACGTGTTCACTTAAAAGAGATTCTACCTTAAAGTGTATATAATTCTCAATTAGAGTTTATACAATAGAGAGTGAATATAAAGTATCACTTTCTATTTAAAAGAAACTAAAATGGAATTAAGAAACTTGTTACATAACAAGTATAAAAAATGAATTTGAACTCTTTCAACCCAAAGATAAGGGTATCCAATGACTTTGGATAAATGTACCTTCATTTATAATTTCAAGAAAGTATGTCTTACTCACACCAGGGTAAGCCCTTGATCTGCAAAAGATTAGATGTAGCTTTTATCTTGTTATCCCCACAATCCCTCGATTAAGCAGGTAATCGAAACCTCTATCTTCTTTTAGATATAATCCCTTGATTAAAGAATCAGACAAATGAATAAAATATTAAATAGATAACCTAACAAGGTTTCCTTAAGATTGAAACCCTCTTAATAAAGTTACAAACACAAGGAACAATAAGTTCACACTTTATTATCATGAGAGAAAATCAATAGCATGTAGACACACACACATTAGTCAAGATTTTACAAATGAAAAATTGAACATGTATTTATTGTCTTCGAATCCAACAATAAAATTGGTCTCTATTGGTTATATTTTTCCTGAAATATGAGAGGGACCTATACAACTTTCATTTCAATTGTCAAAAAATAACAGAATATATGACATTGTTTTAGCACACAAAGAAACTATTGTGAGAAAAAATACATTGTAATTGGAACTAAATACATTAAATAATACTTTAATGAAACATGGTGAGTCCGATTATGTATACGATATTAATCGATACTAAAAAAATTATGTGATAAGATTCTTAAAATAATAGAAATCAGATTCTAAAAATAGAGAGAATTAGATTTTTGATAATTAAGAGAATTAGATTCTGTAAATGGTGAGAATTAGATTATATAAATATTAAGAATCAGATTCTATAAATGATGAGAATAATATTCTATAAATGATGAGAATCAGATTCTATAAATGATGAGAATCAGATTCTATAAATGATGAGAATCAGATTCTATAAATAATGAGAATCAAATTCTATAAATGATGATACTCAAATTCTAAAACCAGAGTGAATTGGATTGAAAAAACAATGTATCTGATTATAATTATGGATCCTATTTTCATTAGTTCTAGTATCTATTATTTTTTAAGAAAGTTTTTATTAGAACTGGCTAGAAAACATCATAAAAAGGTTTAGGCAACGAGAGTTCGATTAGTATTAGACTTGCATATGTTTAGAAAATATTTCCTTATTAATAATTAGAAAAAATTATAATAAGAAATATAATATTAAAAAGAAATGAGTTTGTGATTTCCAAAACATAAAGGAATGAGAAAAGTCATAAAGAAATTTTAGACTCAATAGAGATTTCACCAATACTTTTTTATATTAAGGAACTTGAGGCAGTTGAGAAGGATCTACTAAATGAATTAATAACATCACCCTGCACTCAACCAATGCTCTAGGAGATCCCTAAAGAACAAATGCAAGCTGATTCACTTATAAAGTATAAAGATTTTTTGGAAGAATATTGGAATTTATTTATTGAAGGTAACCAGGAACTTTCTCTTCCCATCCTTGATAACGAAATATAAGCACCTCTCTACCTATCTCTTACTTTGGAAGAAGATGATGAAGATGTGCCTAATGAGATTGGTTTTTCAATGGTTATCCTAGAAGAGATCAATTACCAAGATAACTTACATGAAAGGGGATATTTATTTATTTATTCTTCATGTTTTGATCTTATTCATGCTGAATTATTTTCTAACTTCTCTTCAAAATTTCAGACACGAAACAAATGAAGCAGGCCTTGGATTTTATGGAAGAAGTCACACAAGTAGTGACTAAATAATAATATTTGAGTAAGCATGTGGTGATGTAACTTCCTCCTCTACATCAACTTGTATAACATATGGAGGAGGACATCATGTAAGTCAACAGGGAGCACCCCTATCTTATTTTCACTACCACTCTGGAACTTAAATTATCCTGTTTTTATTTATCAGGGGTTGGGAATTTTCTTATCTTCTTTGGGGTTATCCATTCTCAGTGTCTACTCCTGGACATCGGTAAAAGTAACATGTGGTGGTTCATCTCAAAGAAACCACATCCACCTTCTAATTTGGGATAAAATTTTGCAACTTCCAGACTAGGTGCAGTAGAAACCTAGCACCCACTTGGGGGTCTAAACCAAGAATTATCCCTTTTATTTCCCATTTCATTTTATTTTACTTTATTTTTACTATTTTTTCATTCTTTATTTTACTTCTAAAGTGGTAGCATCTAGGAGATTCACTTAAGTCTATTACTGAAAAATAAATATGGTTATGTATTTCCTTTTCTTTATTTTATTTTATTCACAATTATAATTCTATATGTAAAACATTATTGATCTGATTTAAACTAAAAAAGGGTAGTAAATGGAATAAGTGTGGGGTATGGATTTCAATATTTTCTTAGGAATTTTGTGTGTCATTCCATTTTTTTGTGTCTTTTTTTCTGAATTTTTTATGTTTTCCTTTTTTGTTTTTGGAGTGTTTTTTTAATTCTTGATCTGAATATAATACTTTGTAAAATTAAAAACATCCTGGTATTTTTGGTACATTTCTTTATTTGAATATTTTGGTATTTAAATGATTACTAGATGGATTTTTTTTCTTGATTTCTGATATTTTCATTTGATGAATTTTTATTCATTCCAAAACTCATCTACACAATTACTATCCAAATTGAAAATATTTCCTGGCCCGAGAGGTTTATAAACCTTTTTGACATCTTATTTACATTAATATTATTCTTAAGAGTCTCGAGACATCTTTTTTGATTCAAAATTTACTATTTTACACTTTATAAAAGATGTTAAAGTTCATGAAATGTCTCAAGTATGATTGATGCACCAATTTGAAAGTTATTTTTGTATTCAACTTTTATTTTGGGATACCTTTACATTAAACCTTTATTAGTCCTCTGGTAGCCATTGAATACCTTTTTAGTAAGCCACATTACAAGAAATTCATCCCTCTACAACCTTATCTAGAGGTTAAATGCATGATTATTGTTGAAATCAAGTGTGGGGGAGTGAGAAAATGAGCTGTATTTTTCTTTCTGTAATAATTTGTTTGAGATGAAATGAAAAATAAAGCGTTTTAAATTTTATTAATTCTTTTGTGAAAGAAATTTCATTATTGAAATATGGATGGGTGTTCTAAACATAATAACACATGTGGGATGAGTGTTCAAAAACATTTTAAGATGAATTGATACCTCTATTTTCCTAAAAAACATGATTCTAAGGAGAAATTCTTGATTGAAATTCAAGATGAAACAATGAAACAAATAGGGGAAAAGAGGGAAAATATTTATCATTAATTATGAAATTCCAAGTGTGAACATACAAAATAAATAAATAGGTTTTTGGAGGTGATTCACTTCTAAGATGATTGAGGAGCATACCATTCCTAAGCTAACATTTTTTCATGTATTTATTTTAATTTAGAGCTTAACCATCCTCATTCTTCCTATAATTTTTTTACATTTAAAACCTTTAAAACCTAAATCTCAAAACAACCCATAAAAAATACCTCATTATTGACACATTTTTTGACTCTATAAAGTGGAGATACTAGGATAATAGAAAGCCTATGGATATCACACATGTTTATGAGAATGAGAAAAACTCCAAAAAAATCCTTGAGTGAAGAGATAAATATTTTTCTAGGGAGGTAGTATGACATAAACATGAGTATTAAAACGATATTGAATGTATTTTTATGATTTTTTCAGAGTTATAAAGTTTTTATCCATGTATGAGGCATGATATTTTCATTGATATGATAATTGAGATGTAACGGGAACTGTAGTGGGCACCCAAGGCCTTTGGGCCACCTGTTTGGTCCTCAGGTCCTGCAAGGATTTCAGGCCACCCAAGGCCTTTGGTCCAGTTGTCTTTCAAGGTATTCAGGCTACCTCAAGGCCTTCATGCCACCCCAAGGCCTTCGGGCCACATGAACATGCAGATGTACCAGTCAGACTACAAGGGAAAAAGCTCCAGATGAAGATCAAATCAGACACATTCACCAGAGCAGAGATAACCAGAATTGGAAGAATGAGGGGGTATGACATTTCCATTATTATCAGGCTTGTGCATCTCTACACAAGACAGCTAGCCAACCATCCTTGTGAAGGGGGAGTACTGATATCATGACATGTGTTGGGGAGGAGTAGTTCCAAGTTGTCTTATCTGGGTGATTTCCTCTAAGACCTACGGGTCATCTAATTTTCTCTAAGCCTTTAGGCCTTGTAAGGATTCCAACTCACCCCTTGAAAAGTATATTATCAAAATAATAAAAAAAGGCCTTCAGTCCATTCAGTCTGTCAACTATTATAATTTACTTCTATATTTGGGCCCTAACTTTTTCTACACTAATCTAAATTGTGAAAATTATTTATTATAGGATTAAATGCATATCCATGACCTCCGATTTTAGTACATGTGGAGGATTATGTATGTACTTATTTAAAAGAGATACATGAGACACATCATGAAGTTGAAAGAGATTTTGGGGGAGTTCCAATTGATAAGCTATTGTCCTGTTATGATCAAAAATTTCAAAAGAACTAATATGCCTAGGTACTAGATTTACCTTCTTTATAAATCTCATCATCCACTTATAAGGAGATACTCTTAGGAATACCTTATCATCAAATTCAAAAATATATATCTTTATGATGATTGTCAGTATAATTTTTTTAACTCTAAGCTGATCTTATGTATGATTGAATGAATCTAACCTTATATACTATTTCCTCAGCTAGATTAGGTCCCAATATATTTCTTTCTCCAACTTCATTCCAACACATTAGATTTCTTCACTTTCTAACATAGAGGGCTTCATAAGGAAATGTTTGAATGCTAAATTAAAATCTATTATTGTAAGAAAATCCTAGAAAAGAAATGTGTTGATCCCAACCACCTTTAAAATCCATAAAGTAAGATCTAAACATGTCATATAGAGTTTTAATGGTCCTCTCAAACCAACCATCTATTTGAGGATGATAATTATTATTAAAAATTAACTATATATCCAGATCCTACTGAAGGCTTCTCCAAAACATCAAGGTAAAAATCAGAACCTGATCAGATAAAATTGATATTGGTACACCATGAAATCTTACCACATCCTTAATGTATAACTGAGTAAGTTGATCAAGAGATATGTCTTATATAATGAAAATAAAGTGTTGTAATTTAATAAGGTGATTGAATACATCCCATATAGAATTATTCCATTTAGATATTTTAGGGAGTCCGATGAAAAAATACATGGTGATGTTTTCTCATTTCCATTATAGTATGGATAATGATTGTAATACCACCTTATAATTCTGTCTCTCGACATTAACTTACTGATATACCAAGCACTAAGAAAATATTTAGTAATATCTATCTTCTTTCCATCCCACCAAAAAAAATCTTTCAAATTTCAATACATTTTCAACTTATAGGATGAATAGAGAATAAATAACTATGAGCTTTATCCAAAAGATCATTCTTCAAATCTGGTATCAAATGGACACATACACGATTCTTAAACCTTATTATTACATCCCAATCAAGGTTTAACTCAGGAATATTTCTCAACTTCTTTTGTAGATCTTCATCTTCTTGTTTTGACTTTTTATCATCACTTGGATATATGGCAGAAAACTCATTTGAAAAAGATAATATTACTCCCCTTCCTTCAAGATTTCAAGATTCATCCATTACAAGTCAATAAATATCGAGTATTTTATGATACTTATTATAGATAAGATAGTACTATCCTTTAAAATCATAGAATCATCCAACTTGTTTTCTTTCAATGGTGGTAAGGTATTGAGCATTCATAATATTTAATCAGCTCCAACCATCTTATTTGGTGCATGTTTATCTCTTTTTGAGTGAAAATGTACTTTCAAATTTTTTAATTGGTATATATGTCACACCTTTCTCCATTGAGATAATTAATTCATGTCTTTAATGAAAAAATTACCATAGCTAACTTCAAATCATTGGTTGGGTAATTTTTCTCATAAACATTCAATAGTCATAATATATATACTATAAACATATCATTCTACATGACTATGCATCTCAGTCCCTTATTTGATGCATCACTATAGATTATAAACCCTTCTCCACTATAGAGTAGTGTAAGAATAGGTGTGTTGACTAGCCTTCTCTTTAGTTCCTTAAAAAATCCTTGCATTCATCAGTCCAAAGGAACTTGGATACCTTCTATGTTAACATGGTGATTGGATTTTATAGCCATGAAAAAATTCTCCATAAAGCACCGATAATATCAAGCCAAACCAATAAAACTATGAATCTCAGCCACAGTGGTCAGTCTGGGCCAATGTTCAATAACTATGGTCTTTGAAGGGTCTAATGATATAAAATTACATGAGATTATATGACCTATGAATGAAACTTTCTAAAGCCAAAATTCACACTTAGTAAATTTTGTATACAGATTATCCTCTCTCAGAGTTTTATCACAATACATAAGTGATATTCATGATCTTCCTTAATCTTTGAATATATAATAATGTCATATATAAAGACTACAAAAAAAATGATCAAGGTATTCTATAAATACTCTATTCATTAAATCCATGAAGATAGTGGGTGGATTAGTATGATCAAATAACATCATTATAAATTCATAGAGTCTATACCTTGTACAAAATGCTAACCTGAGTATATCCACCTTGATGAACCTCAATTGATGATATCCATAATGAAGATCAATCCTAGAAAATTATTGAGATGTACATAGTTAATCAAACAATTCATCAATACCAGGTATATGATACTTTTCTTGATAGATATTTTATTATGTTATCAATAATCAATACAGAATCAAATTGACCTATCTTTATTTTTAACAAACAAAAGAGGTTCGCCCTAAGGTGATGCACTAGATGAATGAATCCCTTGTCAAGATTCTACTGGAGTTTCTTCTTTAATTATTTTAACTCAATCGACTCTATTCTATGTGGAGTGAAATAGGTGTAGCACTAGGAATGAGTTCTATCAAAAACTTAACTTCATGATTTGGTGGAATACCGGGAAATTATTTTTGAAAGACATTAATAAACTCCTGGACAATAAAAATATATTCGATGTTGAGTTTCTCCCCAACCATATGAGATAAATTCCTCTTTTAAATAGGAATTATGACCCATATGATGGATGTAATTTATATAAAAAGTTAATTTTTCTCATCGCAATGATAGATTAGCATAGGTTGGTTTGAAATATCAATTGTAACTTCTCTTCCTTGACAAGTAATGTGGGATTTATATAAATAAATTCAATCCATACCCAAAATAACATCGAATTCAACTAGAGGAAGATTGAAAATATTTAGAGGAAATACCTTCCCTCAAACTTCAATCGGAGAAGAATCAATTACTTGGGATGTGATCATCATACCAATAGAGGTTTTTACTACTAAATCTATATCTAATTTTTGAGGGGGTATTGTGATACCCTTACAAAATCATTTAGATATAAAATATTTGGTAGATCTAGAATCAAATAAGACATTACCAGTTATAGAGTATATAGTAAGTGTACCTTTCACCACATATTTATCATACCCATCATAAGTAATAGTTATCACATGATATTCTCATTTATCTTTGTGCTTAATAGGTAATTGATGTCAATCATCATCATTTTCCTTTGGATTTGTTCACCGGTTAGTATAATTCCAATACTCCATACATTTTAAACACTAGAGTGTGAGTGGCGTATTCTATGGTGCTTCCTTTCTATTCATGTCATTAGATAACTTCTTCCTATCACTAGGCATTCAATTACCCGACGACCATACATTACACACTTCGAACATTTACCAGTTACTTTAAGACAATTTCCACCTTGTTTCCTCTTACATTTTGAGCATAATGGAAATTTCATATACTTATCTCCATGGTTTTTAGAATTTCTTTAGAATCCCATTTTTCTTTTCTTGTCAAAACCTTGAGATTGATGGGTAACCCTAACCTCCATATCAACCTTGATAGAATATTGAAAAATTTATTCATAGATACTAAATTCCTTTATGGATAACAACCATTGGATACCTAGTTTAAATTTACTGATGAATTGATCAACCTTACTTTCAAGTTGGATGCTAATGCCTAAAGTGTACCTAGAAAGTATTCTAAAATTTCCTTCATGGGTACCAATGGATTCATCATCCTTCTATTTCAACTCAAGGAATTTCATATCTATTTTCATATAAATAATACATGGAAATTACTTATTTAGAAATAAGTTGTTAACTCATCCCACTCAATAGAGTCAATCTATTCATTTTTCTTTTTGGTCCCTGATAAGAGTCTACCATTGATTTTTTTCACCTTCAAAATGATAAAATATCAGAATAACTTTATCATGTTATGAACACAGATGAATGGAAAATATATTTTTATGGGTAATAATCCATTTATCAACGACTAGTGGATTAGTGGACCCCCTAAAAGAATGTGGATGTTTCTTTTTGAAGGACTCAATAGATCATTTTCCCTCATTTACTAATTTAGAATCTCAGTGTGATTCATATATTGAAAAATTTGTGTGATCATAACATTGAAATTTTTCATTCCATATCCCATATCATTTAGTTGTTTAAGAGAAAAATCATTCCACTGCCTGTTACATTTAGCATTCATATGAATCCTTTAGGTTCCAGTCATTGACTAAAATAAAAAGAATTGTGTGAGCAATAATAATCATAGTGGAAAACCAAATAATCATGAAAAATCATTTATAGGATGTCTAAATTAGGACACCATCATCTATGTAAACTTATATTTAACCTAGTTCATTCATGATCATTATCAAAACTTTAGGATTTTATCCTATTCTTGGACTTATCCCTCAGTTTTTCAGTAAAGTTTTTCCATCCTAGTTTACAAAGGTAAACTAATTATTGCTCTGATACCAACTATAATGACCCAAAATTTTCATAAAAAGATATTAAATCTATTTAGATGAATATTATTTACATAAAATAATGATATACACTTTAATCATATAGTTCTAGTATATTTGGAAACATGGAAGCATAAACAACTAGTTCATAATTGTTCTAAATCATCTCCCACTTAATTTTATAACTATCACTCTTCTTAGACATGTCATACATAAATACTTCTTCATAACCTGGGAAATGAAACATAATAAAGGGTGATCACTAACGCTCAGTAAGGGTAAACAAGGGAGATATCAAAGATTATATAAGTATAACATGAGAAAAGGGTATGAGAACATGATATTAGCATTTTAAAACCATACTATGCATATCATAGATCATAATCTTGAGTCAAGGAATAAATATTAATGGTTTATAAGACACGAATCATCAAGGAATAAAATAACATGATCCATAAGAGCATAATATAGGAATACATGGTTTTAATATACACATAAGCATAGAAAATAATTTCCTTAATAGTCAAGGATCTTTTAAAATATTATCATAGTGGGATGGGTTCACTCTATAAACCATTATAGTAGTCAAGGTTTTCTCCCAAGACTATCATAGTAGAAAAATTCCCTTATTGAGCAGGGTTTACTCCTCATTCTAGTCCTATTTATCTCATGAGATATCAATATTTATTCAATATATTAGAGGGAGATATAGAAACCACCTATCACATAATTAAATTCATACATTTTTCTGCCATATAATCATAAACCATTCATTATATCAGAACCCATGAAATGAAATGGGTTTTATAAACATTTCATTAGATCATAACACGTGAAAAAAATAGGTCTCTTAAACATCATTCTATAATAAACATAAACTATCCATATATTTGATAAGGATGGTATCCTTGGATATTATTCTCAGTAAATCATAAATGAAATTGAATTTTGTTATCATTGATGAATCAAAATATCATTAAAACATTCATGAAGAAAATCACCTGTCAATTTTAAAATAAATTATTTAAAATATAAAAATTTATAAAATATTATATAAAATATTTTATTTGAAAATAAACATGGGAAATTGATAAAGAATCTTAAAAACATTGAGTTTTAATGATGGTGGGAATTTCCATTCATGTTTTACAACTTAAAAAACATCCCTTCCATGCTTTTTTCAAAAAAGTCACAAAGTACCTCATTTGGAAAATGAAGAAAAGATTCCTTTCAAAAAAAATTGTAACAAGTCAAGCATGGGTAAAAATGAATTTAAAAAATAATAGTAGAATATTAAAAACCTTCTTTTAAACATTTTTAGTAAACATAGATATGTAAGAAAAAGGTTTTTTGTCCGAATAGAGAAATGAAGTCAATTTTCCACAAAACATATTTTCCGTCTCTTAGGTATAAAAGGTGAGGAAAATGAAGGGAAAACATTTTTTTTCAATAAATAACCAGATTAAAAGAAAATTAATCATTATATTTAGAGTTTTATCATAATATTTCATCATTATAACTTAATCACAAACAATTTCAATAAATAATGAGATTGTAATAGAAAACCCCTTACCTCAGTTCCAACTTCTTTTATACATTTTAAAGACTCTTATATAATATAGGTTTATTAAACATAATATTATAGAACTAAAATAATATTTAACCAAATATATATGATTTAATTTTAACCATTTATCACCTGTTGATTAACAGTTCTTTATTAAAATCAATATTTCGGGTGATAATTGCTTCGTTTTTCATTTATGTTTTAGTTTTATAGTTTTGGTACTTGTACTTCGATCATATTTCCATAATATCTAGAATTTTAATCATGATATAAATATAATATATATTCATTATATATATATATATATATATATATATATATATTCATCCATAAAAATTAGGGATAAAAATGAATTACATTGTTCATGGAGATAGTAAGTTGTACATATGCATGAACATTGTTTTCAGTCTTCAAAAGATGGAATAAAATAAATTTAATTATTAATTTACCTTTAAAATATCATTATTATATCATATATATCTTATATACTCATAAAATTAATCCTTATTAGTATCCAATTAATATATAAATGAAAACGAATCACATCGCTTCATAGAGGTTATAGTCTACATATACGCAAGAGCGATGTTATCATTTCATAAATGATTTGATGATAAGAATATATAAATTATATTATAATTTAAAAAGAATAATTTTTTATAAATATTATATATAAATATTAAACCCATCATAATACCCATCCATAATAGTTGGTAATGAAAAATTAATTCTATCACTATGTGGATATGGTAAGTCATGCGTATGAACGAATGATACTTTCACTTCCCATTTAATGGGAAAGAAGGTGTATAATGGTGTTTTAAAAATAATAATATAATTTTAATTTATTAAGTATACGTAATTTATTGTTTTATGAAAAATATAATATATTTAGAGGAGTAAAAATTAAAATTTAAAAGAAAGTGATTGATTAAGGAGATAACATATCCATTGAAATGAATCCATTTGATATGCTCTAAAGGGATATAAGGTTGGTATTTTTCTAATAAAAAACTATAGGATGTTTATAGTTAATTAGATAAGATAAATTGGTAGATTTTGGTAGAGCATGAAGGATCAAAGTGGTGTGAAGAGGAGAAAGGAGGGTGCCCTTTTATAATTGAGGATAGGGGAACTCTTAGAATTTCATAATGTATTAAATTAATATAAATTAATTTTCATATAAAAATAGATAAAAATTAATAATATATGTATATAATATAATGTTAAGTCTAAATTATCACATCAAATAAAATTTGGACAATTTTGGTCCAAATTTTTAACCTTATATTTTAGTTTTATCCCCTCATTAGTCCTTTTTACAATTACTATAATATTAAAGTTTTATACACTTAAAAGTTTAATAATGTTACTATAAAATAAAAAAAACCCTTAAATAGACCATGGTTGATGTATAAAACTATATCCAATTAATTTTTATGGATATGATATTTTTATGAATTTTATATCATTTAATAAAATATTATTTGTTATAAAATATCATTGATTTCATTTTTAACACAATTAATTTAATTTAACTTAAATACATAAAAAGACGTGGAATTAGAATATAATTCTTTAAAACCTCCCTAATATTTTATATAAATCTATCAAATTCATGGGACAAATTAACTCATTCAAATTATATCACTTTTAATATTTTTAAAATCATTCATTATATTTTTATTATTAATTGGAGAAATATTGCATCAGTGTTACCTAAGAAATTAAGGACAATTTATAATTAATAAAAATTTAATATAAATTTATATCAGTAAAATAACTTCATTAAGACCAAAATATACACTTTTATTAATTCATAACTTTCTTTTGTCCCTATGTGGACATATAAGAGATATTAAAAATAGAGTGACATTTTGCAACTCTATTTGATTTAAATATTATATACATCATTTTCATGTAAAAGTTTCCATTAAACTAATACTTTTAGAGCCTAAGGTGATAAGGGTAATATTTAATTCATACAATTCGAATTATTATTAAACATTATGGTGTAATAATTAATTTTTAACCTAGATTATCCCAATTTACCTTTTATCGAGGTAATGAATTTTACTGCGGTTATTATTCATATTGAAAATAATAAAAGGGAACTATTTACCAAATTTTAAAATCCTGATTCTAAATATGTAATTAATTATAACTAATTAAATAACTATAAATATAAAAAATTAATTTTAAAGTAAGTGCCCAAAATTAAATGAAAATCACTTTTTATAAAAATACATTTTAAGTTTAAAGCTGGATTTTTTATTATCCTATGCATAATAAAAAATATTAGATCAATGTTAAAACATTTTATTGAATATATAATATATAAAATTGAATAAAATATTTCACTAATATAGATCAATTTAATTTATCAGGATAAAAATACATTGCACACATAAAAATAGTTTTTCATAAAACATCTCCTTTATTTTCAAATTATTTTTATTTTCATTTCTAATTAATTGATAACCAATGAAATAATTTTATACCTATGTAAAATATAAATTTTTATAATTTATTTATTTCTATCCATATCCACCAATCCAATGGCTATGTGATAATAATATTTTAATAATATATCGTGGTTCGTCTAAACTCTCTATTTCGTGTAACACAAGTTATTGAAGAAGTTAAATTTATTTGAAAAATATATTTCTTAAAATCTAGAGGTGTTACATTGGCTTGTGGTGAAACTTAAAAAATAGTTTTTAGTTTTTATCAAATATTTTAAGGAAACACATTCAAAATGTGTTCAAAAAATCTATAATAAAAATAAAAACTAAAATGATTAAAACATTGAAAAAATAATGAAACGAACACTTAATCATATCTCATTTCCCTTGTTTTTTCTCTCATACTCACACTTTTCCATAAATTATTTATTCCATTTTATTATATGTATTTTTTAAATATTTTTAGGACCCCTTTCATTATTCAAGTATGGTTATGTTCAGGTTGATTTTTTTACCGCACTCTCCTTGTTTTTATCCACTTTCCAACAATCCAATAATGCAAATAAAAACACATTTAAAAATAACCCTTTATCAATGTATACCTTGTTATGGGAATGAATGCTAAAATTCTAAAAAATCCTTGATTCTCACTTATATATAGGAATTTTTTGAACATCAATGAAAACATTAAATCATTGAGAGATGAGTAAATCATGAGATAAAATTTTAAATATGTGAAAACAAAATAAAAATGGATTTTGATAAATTATTTGGGAATAAATAGTTTTTTAATGTATCATGGATGATTAAATGTGTTATAACCCCCTCCCTCTAAATAGTGAAAAAAATGTTGAGATTTATTAATGGGTAATCATGGGTTTTTTTCTTATAGTGTTTTATTGTACCCAAAGATATTTAGTAGCCAATTTAAATGGGGTATTAATTAACATTCATTAATGATTTATAAATAACTATTTATATTAATTGTATCATATAATAATTATAATTTCATGCACTATTAAAATATTGATATTGTATACCATTTTATATCATTGATTGAATTCATCCATTTTGATATAATTTCAATGTTTTCATCAAAACATTTTATATTCTTATTAAATTTTTGTGATTTCTATTTTTTATGATCCTTGTTATATTTTTTTGTATCATTGAACTATATCTTGAGCTATATTTTTCATTTATAGACACATTTATTTTAATAAGTAATACCCAATACTTTTTCATTAATTTTAGTCTATATGTTATGTTTTTCTTATTCTAAAAAATCTAAAAACTGGAACTCCATGAAACACAAGGGAAAAATTAATTAAATTATATCTAAATGGAAAGAAAGGATCATGGTTTAATTAATTAATTATGTTTCCAATACAAAAAAGTAATTAAGACCAAGGAATATTCCCATGGTTTGGAAAAATCTTAATGATGGACTCATATCATCTAGAATATCAAGTGAAATTACCTTGAAATTTTCTATAGGTACATAATAATATGGGTAAAAACAAATTTTCCCTTTAATTACATGATATAGATATTTTCATGTAAATTATATATTAGTAACCTTTAACATTATATGGTTATTTTCATTTTCCTTAACGTTGGTTAAATTTTATTAGAACCCTTTTTATCTTTCCCTATCAAATTCCACAGAATGTGTGTGTGTTTTTCATTCTTTTTGTATGTGTGAGTTTCATTAATTTATGTTAAGTACACCTTATATTTTATAATATTTTATCCATAATCATATACATCCTTATGTACAACATTCATAATTTAGATGGTTGATTTGGAATCCCTCTGGTTGAGTCCTAAGTTAGGGATTCTAGATTGGTTCAAAGAAACCGCACCTTGTGATTTTATTGTTAAATTGAAGTTGTGTGCCTCTATAGAATATGAAATGGATTGTTGATACATATGATGTATTTTAGGGATTCATAAATTATTATAACTCTAATCATATAGTGTTTCATATGATATCTAACCATTCATCAATTAATCACATGCATGTGTGTGTAAGGATAGGTCCTTGAGGTGAGGATTTGATTATAGATAAAACATTACATAATTTTAATCCTACACATATTGTGTTTGAATGTTAATTTCACATGATAGTTTTATTTTCTTAATTAAATTAATATTCTATTTAGTTATTTACTAAACTCATCCAATCTCATAATTAATTGATTCTTTCAAATTAAATTACATCATTCATTTTAAGCTTTGCAATCATCAGACACACATTTCTCATAATCAAGAAATATAAACTCATTCGTACTATTTAATATCATTTTTTGGAATCATCCAATGTAATAGTATATAAATTATAGTTTAACATTTGATTTAATCATTTAATGGATAAAATTAGCTATGTTTCATGTCCTTGGTCTTAGAATGTATTTGATAATCTCTATTACTTGATGCAGTATATATTTACTATCGTCTATAGGGTATGTTATCAAATCCCAAACATAAATTTTTATATTGTTCCTTGGTGACCGAAGTTCATTGTATATTAGGGAATTTAATATTTTAAAAAACCTAAAACCTACAAATACAATGGTAAGTAGGGCCGAACCATAAGGAAAACTAAGTTTGTGTGAAGAAAAAAAGAAAAAGAAATAAAAGAAATACAAAACAACTAAATAAGAATGATGAAGTGATGTTGTGATTTCAAAATGGAGAAGATAACATTCACCGACATAAGAGAGGGGATCTAAATAGTTTTTTGAGTTAGGGGTGATTTGACTAGAAATATTTGAGATAAAATGATACTTCTATTGCATGGGATTAATTAAAAAGGTTATGAACTTGTGTGTTGAGGACAGTAATAACTAATTATCCTTATATAAAGAAACCTCTCTATAAATAACTCTTCAAAACTATTATTCATTATAGAACTTGTGATGAAGATTCTTCCTCATAGAGAAGTAAAAACTACATCCTTTTCCAGATAGTACTTCTTTTGTAGTTGTTAAGAGAAAAGAACCCATACACTTATACTTTCTATACATGGACTAGAGTGAAAAGATGTTCAAAAGAAATTGAAATTAAGATCTCCAGAAGTAAATTCTACATACCTCAATGATTAAAACCAAATAAAGAACAAGTAAAGAAATATTTCAATCCACTCAGTCGGATCCCCATAACCTACTTAGTTAAACATGGTCGAAGTAGATATGATAATAAAATTTATTAAAAACATCTCTATATAGTACTAAATATAATAAGAGAAATAGAATAGGAAGCTTATATGTTGAGATAGACATCATCCTCTATCTATATTCTTGTCTGAATTTCTACATTGAGTGTGTTTTAGCCTTTAGTCTGAATCTACTCTTAGTTGTGTAAAGTATCAATGATGATTGGTGATGAATGGTTTGCGTGAATTATTGGGTCCTTAGGGGTCCATATAGCTCTAGAATTTTCATCTTAAATTGCATGCAAATTGAATTAACATAGCCAACATTAATGATCTCATCCTATCAGCTTTCATGTGGCACATATGACAGTATATATCTTCCTTCTTTTGTGACTCAAGTGAAAATCCCTCAACTGAATACAACATTCTCATTTGAATTTTTTTCCCTAGATCGAACTCCTATTCAATACACCAGTAATCTCTAGAATGATATTGACTTGAGATCACCATTACTTTCTTTTATATTTTATAATTTAGAATTAAGTCACCCATATGTTTGAATTTGAATTCCCTGAAATGCTATGTTGTAACCTTTAGATGTGACATTGGTTGCATTTCTGTAGCACCATCAATTATATGAACCCATCTAGGAAACCATTTCATCAATAGAAAGAACAAAAAATTCTTCAACCTTCATGGATGAAACAACACACAAGAACAACACCTTATTTGATCCTTCAAGTTGCAATGTCACCCGACTCTTTGAGTAAAAACATCAATCACATGGTGTGCACCAAAATTCATCACTGTAACCAATATAATTTGAAAACATGACGGCCTATCATCATTGATAAAACTTTCAAATAGAAAATCACTCCAACAATCAATGGTTTCATTTATCTTCAACCTACACACAGAACACACCCACGAACACAAGTCATGTGATCAATCACCAGAACAGATTCAAATAAAGTCATCAAAATTCATCAAGATCAATATGAACTCAGATTCCTAATCATTCAAAATCATCCTTGGTGTCTTCTAATACACTCAAAAAACCTTACTTTAGAATAAACAGATGATATTTTTCATTCCAAAGGGAATCAACGATGGACTAACTTCAAGAATAGAAAAAGGAATCCTCCATGGGAGATGAATCGATGCCCAAGTTCTCATCTTGGGTTCAGATCACATTCTCTATTCACATTCAATCACTGGGTTCATAATCAAAACTCACACACCTACATCACACCCATTGGTTTGATATTCATTCATAATTTGGTCAAACATGATGAGTTTATCTTGTAAAATTAAGTGTCAAATGAAATAGAAATTTTTGAAACATAATAATGTTACAAGTATATAACTATAAAGGAATATAAATTCTAAAGTATAAATATAATTTAAATGAAATTGTTCATACAAACTAAACATGTGACAAATTATTGAAAAATAAAAAAAATTAAAAAATGTTAATGAAAAATAACTTCAATGGAAAAAATATCATTGTTTGAAAACATAACATGTGTACGTAACTTTTTTGACACATCCTTGACTACTAGAAGAGATATATATAGTAATATAATAAATCAACATTGAAGTTATAGATCCCATTTCTAGTAGGGAAAAGAATGTCTCCATATTTTATAAGTACAAATGTTATGTTACAAGAATGCTTATAAGATATAGACTATAAGTACAATCTAAGTGAAACATTAAACAGTTCAAATTTTATTGTTGTTTATTAGTAGTTCGGATAAATTAGTTTTTGATTACTATATAATTGAATTTCTTTTTATTTGTTTAAAAAACAATTAATTATCTCAATAAATATGTTTTTTAATATATGAAATGTGTCATCGTAATACATCAATATCGATTCACCTCAGTACCACAACCCAATATATATACCTTATGCCCAATCCATGTCCAACATCTCTGTCACTCTGGTGTCCTATCTATTGGTGTAGTTTCATCATATTGTAGTGTTTTGGGTGCCTCCTCGTGCTGCTATGTAGAGGATTGTCTAACATCTTATGTGGAGTACATCCCAACATCATATGTGGAGCTATATGGCCTAAAATATCCAAAATATGGTGGAAGTGTGATATCAAAGAAGTAATAATCGGTGGGAGTGGGGCCACCAAAAGCTTTTTGACCACACCCAGGTCATATTTCATCATAGTGATCTATGATAGATATGTATTATATGGAATATAAACCTCTCTTGACTGTGCAAGATCCTCATTCTACTGTGTAGATCATCTCTCTGTGGTGTAGTAGTATCTACAGGATCCTATCTTGATTTTCTATATCCTTGCCTCTTCCATTTCCTATGTCCTTGTCTCTATCCTATATCTGGCGATGGAAGTGGTGGTGTATCATCCTCAATAGGAATAGTAGGTACATCATTATCCCCGTGAGCCTTGTATGGAGCATGTGGATCAAGATATAAATGTGTCTCATCATCATGAACACTCTCATATATGAAATGGAGAGGATCTATGAGAGACTCTAGATATGGGTGAACTACATCTGGACTAATAAATTACTCCTCTTGATGATCTTTGATATGTATAAGAGGATCAATGATGTCTGACTGGAAATAAAATAACATTAAAATTAATATGAGACATGAGATAAAAAAAATATAGTAAATCTTAGTAAACATACAAACTTTTGAATGCCTATCCCATGATTTATAAGGTACATGATCATGTGTCTTCAGTAATAATATGAATAATCTCCCTGATCATCTAATCAATAGCACGATGTGGGATATCTTTGCTGAAAGATGCCATATTTGGCATGCATGTCCCAATACTCAATATAGTGTGCATGAAACTGAGGTCAGTCTATAGTCTATATACCTGTAATAATAATAGAATATAATATATAAACATATCATCGTGTCATGGTAATATTCTATATATATCCAAACTAGTGCATGAATCAGTCTAGATGGGGCTACTCAATGATGTGGAAGTTGTTGAGTGGCACCACCATACCACGATCTCCAATCATAGCTCTGCAGTATGGTGGAAGCAATTCATAGAAAAACAATTTATATGTTTTCCATGAAACCTGAAATATAAAATAAAAAAAAATAATTCCTAAAATATCATGATGATATTACTAAGATAAAATTAAAATATCTTAAAAAAGTAATAACAAAATTAATTTTTCTACAAAAAATAATGTTTAACTTACATCAGTGGGTTTTATAGCATCAAATATCTATCAGAAGTTAGGCACACTATGTCTCGAATTATGTTCATAACACTTAGAATGACTCCACTTGGTTAAGAAGAAGTAATATATGGTATGTTTATAAAACGAATTTATAATTTTACTAGATTAATCAAAGTAATGACATAAACATACCTGCATTTCTAAGGATAGTACCAAAATAGTTGTCATGGAATTGGTGTGAAAAATTTAGGAGTGTTTCATGGAAAACACTCCCAGGGCCACATCTATAATAGATCCATATATCATACAATCTATTTCACATCATCTCTATAAATGGTAAAAATAAATCTAAACATATGTGATAATACAACAGACCACCAACTATATTTACCTGTCTGGTCAAGATCCTCAAGTAATTTTTTGTATATCATGTACACCTAGGTGGTGGAGTAGTCCACACACAACATACCTCTAATCAGTCTTATAATATATGCATGTTTATATCGAATAAGATTCTCCTCCTCTAAATCATTGGGAATGATGTCGAAATGCCCATCAACCCACCCCATGCACATGAGGAAACCCTAGATGACACATGGTATGCCTGTGACATCAATTCCTAGTAGACGGTGTATGACCACACACCATTTTACAATAGTGGAACCTATAAATTCCTATCCTTGGATGTGTATACTGAGCATATAGGTGACGTTATATAAAGTAATGGTTATCTCCCCCTCAGGGAGATGAAATGTGTGTGTCTATAACTATCATATCTTAATCATTGTAGCAATAATATGGTGATCAATGGTCTTAAAGTCATGCATGGAAACTCCATAAAATCTAGCATGTATAATGTATGAAAAAATAGATGATTGAGGTGCTTCATGGTGAAAATTATGAGCTCTCCAAACCAAATTTGTCTAACGGGTCCTTTTTCCAACACGTCACATGAAAGTCATGGTTGTGAATAAAAGGACATATAATATTACAGAGAATAATGAAGAAACATAGGCATGTGACTGTAAAATGGGTTCAAACTTTAGAAATCATTCTCACACTTGTGTATAACTATGTTATGATCAAACGATTGAGACCATTTTTGAAAGATAAAAATATATTAATATACAATTTTAGTTAATTGGATGTGTGTATAAATTGCAGGTTTTAGTTTTAAATTATTTTAACAAACATTTTTATTTGGAAACTGAATCCAACCCTCTCCTGACTCTTCTAATTAGACCAAAAAATGGTGGTAATGAAAAAAATGATTACATGTGATAATTTTTTTCATTAGAACCATTTTTTGGTCAAATTAGAATAGTCAATATGTAGATAAATTAATTTTCCAAATAAAAATGTATATTAAAATAATTTAAAACTAAAAGCTACAATTTATACTCACATAAAATTAATTAAAACTGTAGATTAATATATTTTTATCATTAAATAAATTTCTCAATGGTTTGATTAGAACTCAGTTATACACAAGTGTAAAAAACCTTTCTAACTTTTGAAACCATTTTACAATCATATGCCTATGTTTTTCTATTATTCTCTATACGATTATATCTTATTTTGTCCAAAATCATAAATTTCACTTAAAAATAACTTCAAATCAAACTACGAAAGAGATAACTTGAAATAACATACTTCATTTTTATGAAAAACCAAAAAGTAACTTAAAATTTTTTTATACCAAATCATAAAAATCGGTTTGAGTTAAATAGCTATCGAAATTAATGTTCTACTATTCATACATTTAGATAGAGCATTTTTTTATCTACTTATTAGTCACACAAGTTATTTGATGTGTTGGTGTGGGGACCTATTATACATCTTTTTATTTTTAGAGCACATCATTTTCATCATGAAGACCATCTATTATCCATTTTTCCATACCTCAGATGCGCTGGATTTTATGGAATCCCTTGTGTGACTACAAGACCATTGATCAAAAATTAATTATTACACTGGTTTAGAGATGATAGCCAAAGACACACACATTTCATCTCCCAAAGGTAGAAATGACCATTACTTTAGATGAAATCGCCTACAGGCTCGGTCTACCCATCCATGGACAGGCAGTTATGGGCGCCACTATTGGAGATTGGTGTGTGGTCATAAACCGTCTATTAAGAATTGATTTCATTAACATTTCATGTGTCCTCTAGGGTTCCAACTTTTTCATGGGGTGGCTTGATAAACATTTCATCATCATTGATGATGATGGAGAGGAGGATATGCTTATGTATCACACATATTCATATATTATGCGACTGATCGGAGGCATGTTGTGTGTGGACTACTCCCCCACCTTGGTACACATGATGTACCTACCATTACTTGAGGATCATTTCCAAATGGGCAAATACAGTTAGGGGTCCTTTTTATTATCACATCTATATAGATGTATCTATACTGGTTGTCAAGATGATACACAACAGATTATAGGCTTTATGGATTTGGTACATATGTGGACTTGAGAGCATTTTCCCCTCATCGCTCCCAGAGTTGTCGCACCAAATCCACGGCACCGATTTCAGGACTTTACTTAGGGACACTGGTATGTTTACATCATTACTTTGAGTTATTTAGTAAATTTATTAAATGTGTTTTATAAACATACCATATATTACTTCTTTTTAACTAGGTGGTTTCAGGCTCAGTGTTATGCTCATACTTTGATATATAGTGTGCATACTTTTGATTGATATTTGAAACTATACAACCCACTGATGTAAGTTAATCATTTATTTTTCTATAGAAAAATTAATTTTTTTATTACTTTTTAAAGATATTTCAATGTTATCTTAGTAAAATTATCATTATAATTTATGAATTCTTTTTTGTGTTCACATTCCAGGTTTCATGGACCTTGTATATAGGTTTTTTCTACTCATCACTTCCACCATACTTCATAACTATGATTGGAGATCATGATGAAGTGGTTCCACTCGTCCACTTACAAATCATTCAGTGGCACCATCTAAACTGAGTTATGCGCCAATTTTCCTATATATATTATATCCCAATGACACCATGATGGGTTGATGGGTTAAATTCCATTTTGCTTACAGGTAGATAGAATATGAACTGGTCACAGTTTCATGCTCCCTATATTGAGTATTGGGACATGCGTGCCCAATACGGTATCTTTCAGCACGTATATCCCAGAACATGTTATCGATTATATGATCTGGAGGATTATGAATACTGGTACCAATGGAACATGATCATGTACCTTACGCGTTTGGGGATAATCATTCAATATTTTTTATATTTACTGAAATTTATTATATTTTTTTAGCTCGTGTTTCATATTAATTTGAATGTTATTTCATTTGCAGTCATACAGCCTTGATCAGCTTTTACATATCACATATCCTCAGGATGATTAATTTATTAGATGGGATGTATTTCACCCAGATTTAATGGCTCTCAAAGAACCTCTCCATTTCATGCATGAGAGTGTTTATGATGAGGAATCACTGTTATATCTTGCTCTATATGCTCCAGCTAAGGCTCCTCGGGATATTTATGTCACAGTTGGGTCTGCTGAGGATGATGCACCACTAGCTCCACCGCCAATCAAAGGATAGAGATGAGGAAATCGATGAGGGAAGAGGTGAGGATATAGAAGTTTGATAGTGGATTGTAGATGTTGATGCACCATAGAGAGATGATTCTACATAGTAGTCTATAGACCTTTCACATATGGGAGAGGTTTATGTGCCACATATGTCTTCATTATCTCAACTAACTACAATGGACTATGACCAGGGTGTGGTAACACAGATTTTGGTATCCCCCACTCCCACCAATGATGACTTTTTTATATCACAAATCTGCCATATTTTTGATCTCCATGGCCATATGGCTCCACATATGATGTTGGGTAGTCCTCCACATAAGATGTCGGGCAGTCCTCTACACAGAAGCAAGAGGATGAACCCACAACACCATAAGAGGAAAAAGTTGTGTGTATATCAAGGACACCAGATCGATAGAGATTTAAGACATCGAGTGGGAATGGGGTTCATGTCCCGGGATGTGGTACAGAGGGACATCGACGTTGATGTATTCTGATGTCACATTGTATATATTAACAAACCTATTTTTTGAGATAAATAATTTGTTTTTTAGAAAAATAAATATAAATTAAAAAATATAGTAAAAATTCTAATTTATATGAACTGTTAATAAATAACAACAAACTCTGAATAGTTTAAAGTTTCACTTAGATTATCTTATAGTTTATATCTTATAATAATTCTTGTAACAAAACATTTGTACTTATAAATTATTGTGAGATTCCTTTCACTATTGGAAATGGGATCTATACCTTCAACGTTGATTTATTATATTGTTATAGATCTCATTTAGAGTGGTCACAAAAATGTCAAAAAAAATTGATGTACACATGTTATGTTTTAAAACAATGATATTTTGTGTCATCAATGTTATTTCTCATCAACTTTTTTTGTAAAATTGTTATCATTTTTGAATAATTTATTATATGTTTAGTCAGTATGAAAAATTTGATTTAAATTGTATTTATACTTTAGAATTTATAGACTTTCAAAGTCATATACTTGTAACATTATTATGTTTCATTTATGTTACTTTAAAAACATATAAATTATAATGTATAATTACAATCTAAATGAAATTTTTCAAAATGACTAAACATATAATAAATTATTGAAATATTACAAGAAACTCAAAAATATAGTAAAAAAATTCATTTACATGACAAAAAATTTATTGTTTAAAAACACTACATTTACAGTTTACATAATTTATGGGCAAATTTATTATTAAGTATTATATTAATCATTAAATTATTATGAAATATTATTAATTATGTTATTATTATTGAATTTTATTAATTTTGATGTATATATATAATTATATATTTATAATTATAAATAAATATACATAATTTTATTTAAAATATTTACATAATTATACATAAAAAATTATATATTTACATTTAATTATTTATTTTAAAATTTTAATTCTAGTAATTATATTGTTAAATTTTAATTATATTATTAATTATTAATTATATTAATTATATAAATTAAAATACATCTGTATATAAATATATATATATATTTATTTATTTAAAATTTATTTGTAAATATATTTTAATAATTGTGTAATTATAAATATATTTATATTTATATAGTTATAAATAAATTTCAAATATATTTATATATTTATATTTATTTATAATTATAATTATATTTATATTTATTTATATAAATATATATATGAATAATGAATATATTTATAATTATATATCTAATTTTACCCCTAAGCACATAATGTATATATTTATAATTATATAATTATATTTATATTTATAAGTGTATAATTATAATTCTATCTCTATAAATAAATATTTATAATTATTTAAATATAAATCTATTGTACCCCCAAGCACCTAATATATAAATATAAATATAAATCTATGTATAATTATATAATTATTAAAATATATTTATATATGCATTTAAAATATATTTGTATATACATATAAAATATATTTATAATTATATGATTTAATATACATTTAATCTACTTATAATTTTAAATTTAATTTTGATATATATATATATATATATTTGTACAAAGATGGAAATGGAAAGTCTTGAGACTCTGTTGTTTTGGAAAGTTCTATAAGTGATGCAATGTATGAGCTAGGCCTTGTTCAATAGGTTACTACAAGGCTTCCTGAGCCTCAGAACCAGAATGTGGCTAATTATTCTTTACAGGAGGGTATTTTTTCTACACCTGTAGACCAACTTAGGGTATTTACTTCTAGTGAAAAACTTGGAGAGTCATCAAAGGTTCATGTTTTAGATGTTTCTAAAAATCATTAGGATATATCTCTCAATAAGATCAACTCTATAGGCATGGATGATGGAGTTCCAATTGATATGGCTCTTGAGGCAGGGACTTCAGAGTTGACTACTGGAGGAGTTGGGAATATTTTCATTGAATGAAAAATTATCAACATTACTGACTCTTTTTTGGTGCCAGTGAAATGGCCATGTTGTTGGCTTCAACAAAGGATGTGTCTTTGGTAGGGTTGAAAGTGGATGGGGGGCTTAGGAAGTTAGACAAGTCTTAGGACCGGTTCTCAAGAAGGAGTTGGCAATGGGGGTATTCAAACTGATTTTTAGTTCAGTGATGAGGTAAATGATATGGTTATGTCTCTTGATACTATAGAAGTTAGTGTAGGGGATGTCATCACTAAGAAAGATTCCATGGAATCAGTGAGCATAGGGACCAAAGAAACTACTGAAATATCTTCAGATGAAGTTCATGAGCAATGGAAGAGAGTAAAGTCTTGGAAGTGAGGCCAACATTTGTGTGGAATATACCCTCATGGTAGGGGTGGGTGGGGTCCTAACTTTACACATGAGGTTGATTTTCTTTATTTTTAGTGCCATTTTAGGTTGTTTGATGTTTGCGTCTTTTAACTCCTCTTTGCTTTGATGTGGGTTGTCTTTCCAAGTTTGTACTCCTTCTCTTTGTTTATTGTTTTTTAATAATTGGTATTGGGTCATTTTTCCCTATCCCTAATTTCAAAAAAACAATTAAACATACAATTAAATATAATAAATAATTAATTATATTTCTATTAATAAATAGAAATTACATAAATAATATTTAATTATAATTGATATGTAACAAATAATTATTTAAATGTAAGTAATAATTAACTAGTAATAAATTTATAATATATATAATAATTAAAATAATAATAATTTATAAATATCAATTTATTATGATTAGTTAAGTAGTAAATACAAGGATAAAAGTAAATTAATTTATAATTAATTACTAATTAATTATAATTACTAAATATAATTATTAATTAATAATAATTATTAATTACTCATAAATTTATGAATTATAATTATTAAGAATTAAGTAATTAATTATAATTAATTAATTATGATTTGTAATTATGTAATTGTCATTAGTAATTAAACAACTATAATTTGTAATAAGTAATTAGTTAATTGTAATTAGTAATTAATTATTTATTAACTGTAGTTTTCAATTAAATTATTTTAATTAGTAATTAATTGATTGTAATTATTTGTGAATTAATTTTATTTAGTAATTAATTAATTTTAATTAGTAAATAATTTAATGTAATTTTTTGTAACAGGTTGAACCATGGGTATGAATCCCATGGTCCCTTTATTTAAAATAAAAAAAAAGAAACATACCGGGGAGATGTAAGTTTGGTACACAGTTAAAAGTCACCCAAAATAATAAAACCCAAGAAATCATCTCAAACCTCTGTAATGAAGTTCACCAGCAGATTCTGGCCTTCTTGAAAAGGGTGTTCATAACCAATATCCTAAAAATAATGATGGAAAGAGATCCCTTATCCACAACCACTATAGAAAAAGAATCAAAACCTATTGCCTCTTTTCATCTTGATTAGAAACCACTATTACATCAGCTTGCAATGAAAACAAGGCTTGGACAAGGAATCATCATTTGAGAGATCCTAAGTCAAAATAAAAAAATGCAGCAAAAAAACCCAAAATGTTGTGTTATCCAAATCAATATGCAACATCCCAAGAAAATATGAATCTGTAAGTAGAAACAACACCAGTATAATAGCATGCAAAATCCTCTAAAAATCATCACCCAAGATCCAAACCAGAGGAACCTATTCAAATAAAATCATTTAGCAAGTGAATGAATTCCCAAATTATATAGAGAATCTCGAACTCCTCATCCACAGGGACACTGATCTCACCTCCATGTTTTGGCAGGTTGACGCTGATTTTCTTAATCATCCAAATTAGCTTCCGTAAAGTCATCATTGTTAAAGGACACAACCACCATGTTTATTGCACTATAAAAAACATGTTTTCAGAATTAAGCAGATAAAAACGATCCGTAAAGGCTTCCATTGGATCAATAATATCAAAGGGGTTATGGGTGGAGACCTGACTATTCACACTCAGTTGAGAAAATTTAATTCCTTCTTTTAATGATATCCTGGTTGAGGAAGAGGATAAACTTGTGTAAACAACATTAAAACCCTTGGGATATTCTAATCTCAGGTCATTAGATTTTAAAGATCCATGACTAATTTGGAAGGCATGGATAACCACTGAAATGTGTGAATATTCATTACACCCATCCCTATTAGAATTTCTAGGAGAGAGAGAAGCAGATCCATTCTTAGAAGGACCACTTATCCTTATAACTATAACATTCAAACTATCAAACCCTACTGGTTTGGACTATTCTAATTCATTTCAAACTAGAATATATTCCTTCATCTTATTTCTTAAATTCATCTCAACTTTGTTGGAAACATCAATGGATGTCACCCTATTGCTAAAAAATAAAAGATAATATCCTTCTTAGAATGGGGTAATATATCACCACTTAGTTTGAGAGAAATAATATTATTGTCAGCAGCATTACAGAGGGGGCCCTTATAGACTAGGTCATGGGTGGTGCTTGATTGACCATGGAATGGGAAGAGACCTTCAATGATTTTCCTTTCCTAGATGAAGCAGCAACGATTTTCATCTTATCTTTACTATTTGAATGTAAGAACCCATTTTTTGGCTGTAAAAGACTTTGTAATATTCTTGATATTATTCTAGAGTAGCGCCTTCAGACGGCGTGCGATTCCAAGCCCCGGAGTGGCCGAAATTAAATTTTCAGTGCGTTCACACTGGGAACGCCAAATAAATGGGATAACTCCTAAACGGTTCTTTAGACCAGAAATATGAGTGTACGGATGGGTCCAAAATGGGGTGTTTACCCTAGGAACGACATAAATCATGTCGGTGCATGACGTTTGGACCCCCCGCTTGCTATCGGAATGTTAAACGGATAATTTAATTAATTAATTTATTCGTTTAATAGTTAAACGAAAGTATCTATTAAACGGTAGCTCTTATTGGAAAACCAAGGTCACCGTTGAGTCTGGAACGTTCCTTTTACCCTAGTAGGGGTATAAGTTTTGCGGGCGCGGGCCGTCTGTGAAAAATGCCGCCAGGGGCGTTTTCGTAATTTGGCAGCCTCGGGCATCGAGTTTAATAACTTTTGAACGGGGACTCAGATTAAAATTTTGAGACCTCCGTTGCGCTCAGAGCATAGTTTTTATCCTAGGGGAGGCTTAATCCTGACCCCATCAGGAGTTCGGGTACGGGGCTGTGGGAGGGTGTTTAAGTTAATTAATTTATTTAATTAACCTAACCCCCCCCCCCTCTTCTCCCTCATTTTCCCCATCCCCTAGAAAGATTCTCCCCTATCCTCCTCCAATGCGGTGATGCGGCTCCGGTGAGGCGACTTCGGAGAGGCGACTCCGGCGAGGCGCGACAACTCCGGTGGGCTGCGGCGAAGCTCCGGGCAACGCCCCAGCAGGTAGGAGTTTTCGGTTTTGCGTTTTAATTTCTGAAACCTACTTCCATGTCAATTGTAATGTCTGAATTCTGTTTGATTGTTTAGAGAATCCCATAATCATGTAGTTCATTTAATAATATTTCCATCGCCCTTTTCGGATCGAAAATCCGAGTCCCGACGAGCCCGGGGTGGTCCGTTGAAGATTCCGGCCGGTTTTGAGTGTTCAGGAGGTCCGAGGCGCGACGACAAGGGATAAGGCGGCGGCGGGGGATCCTGTTACAGGAAGCGGCGGCCTAAATCGGGAGGATGGCATGGCGGAGGGGTCTTTGGCGCGGCGGCGAGCTCCTTAGCCACCGCGGCTTCGCGCGGCGCAGAGCGGGAGGACCAGCCGGTCGTGCCGACCGGTTGACTTGGAGGACCGGGGTCGCGCACCGCGACCCCGCTGGGGAAACAAAGTCCCGCGCAAGGTGGGTATTCACATGAAGAGAACGACCGGACATCATTTCTGGTCAGCAGGAAGACTTCGAGCCCGCGTCGGGCCGCACGGCTGAGCCGCGGGCTGGCCCAGGTTGGGCGGACCGGCCGGTCCAGGCCGGTCCAGCCCAAGGGGAGTCGTTTCCCCTCTTTGGACGCCCGTAATTTTCATTACGGGAGTCTGATATGCATGTCGTCTACGGAAGTGCCTTCCTGGCGCCGAGACGTTCATTTTAATATGGTTTTGAGAGTTTTTAATTCCCGAAACGAGGGGCTTTGGAGGCGCGACACGCCTTTAAGTAGTTTGACGTTTTTCCAGGGGTTCGTGTTTTGAGCGGCCCAGACGCATCCGACATCTGATTTGAGCACCGTCAGTGGTATTGAGACCCTGGTGTTGAGGCGGAGGTTTCTAGTGTGGTTTCAGGTCATGAAACTAGAGTTGATTTGTGGGCCCCACGGCCCGCCTTTTGTGCTGCGTGCAGCGTTTTGTAACTTTTTCATCGGATGTCCATTCGGGGCGAGCAAGCAGTCGTTTCTGGGTGTTTTTTCCGAAGGAATTACAATGGTGCAATCCACCCGCTCTAATTCCTCATGCTGGTGCGGGCCTCGCGAGGGTCGTTTTGGGAGTTGACGGTAATTTTTCCAGCTTTATCACCAGGTTTCCGTTTTGGACAAGTGATTAGTGAAACTTGTGTACTTTTTCGAGAGGATTGCAATAGTGCGGTCCGTTCGTAGTGCTTTGGGACAGGGGTGTGGTTACCACGAAGCACTGCTCATGTGCGATACGATGAAATGCATCTTTTTCTTCGGATATCTGTTCCGCTCAAGTGAGGAGTCCTTTTGACATGTTTTCCCGAGGGGATCGCAATGGTGCGAAGTGCCTGACTGTTTTCGGGGCTGAGGCTCTAGACCACAAGACGGCGTTCGGGCATAAAGTAGTGTTGGCGACTTTTTCGTCGGATATCCATTGTAGGTGATTAAGTAGTTGATCTTTCATGTCTTTCTGCGATAATTACAACGGTGTAATCTGTTCAGGCATGTGGAGCCTCATATGCGATCTTATTAAATGTGGAAATATGAAGGTGCTCCGGTGGCGGTTCTCCTACCATGTTTGTAGCGGACCCTTGGCGTGTGATCTCATGCACTCTCTTGTGAGTGAATTAATGCTTAAAGTGATGTGTTTGTCTGTGCCACAGCCTTTGAGGTGGCAAGCTAGAGTTGTTACATTTACCCCTTCGCACTGACGATGGGTGTCGTGTGCACGTTAGCCTTTTAGATGGAGACGTGGTATACTCTGGGAGTATACGGGAATGCTGGGAGGTACATGTGGATGTTGGTACCTGAGAATGTTTGTGCACTTGTTTGGGGTTGACTTGGGGCCACACGTCATGTGGACCCCATGTGTGTGCCATGTTCTACTTTGGGTAGCTTTGACCTCTCGCGAGATAGAGGGTCCTCATGTTCATGATGGTTTAGACCAGTAGGGTCGAGTAGTTTCCCCTGGTTTTGTGCTGGAGTTGGGTGGTTGCACGATACCCACTCTGAGTTCTGTTGGCCAGTGTTTTACCATCCAGTAGGGATGACTAGAGCAGTTCCGGGTTTAACCTCCAGCAGAGACTGGGCAGTGGGTTACTCATCGACTTCATCGGGTTTACCCTCTAGTAGAGATTGGGCAGTGGGTTTCTCACTGACTTCTAGTGTTTACCCTCCAGCAGAGACTGGGCAGTGGGTCACCCGACGACCACTTAGGGTTTACCCTCCAGTAGAGACTGGGCAGTGGGTTGCTCACTGACTTATAGGGTTTACCCTCTAGTAGAGACTGGGTAGTGGGTCACTCGATGACTCTTGAGGGTCTACCCTTCAGCAGGGTTGGCCAGTGGGTCTCCCATCATCTTGTTTTAAGTCTACCCTCCAGTAGGGCTGGGCAGTGGGTCGCCTGTCGACTTGTTCGGGGTCTACCCTCCAGCAGGGATGGGCAGTGGGTTGTCTGTCGACTTCTTCCGGTTCTACCCTCCAGCAGAGCTGGGCAGTGGGTCGCCTGTCGACTTCTTGCAGGTCTACCCTCCAGCAGGGCTGGGTAGTGGGTCGCCTGATAATGTATTAAGGTTTACCCTCCAACAGGGCTGGGTAGTGGGTCCCCTGATATATTATTATGGTTTACCCTCCAGCAGGGCTGTGTAGTGGGTCACCTGATGATGTATTAGGGTTTACCCTCCAATAGGGCTGGGCAGTGGGTCACTCGATATCTTATTATGGTTTACCCTCCAGTAGGGCTGGGCAGTGGGTCACCCGTCGGCATTCCAGACTCAGTCCTTTATACTATGCTAGTCTGTGGCTCTACTCCGTGACTACCAGAGCGGTACCCTTATTTGTACGGGTCGGTGATGTGACAGCTTGACTTTGAGAAGACCTCTCGACTGTAAGGTAGTGGCGAGGTGTGGTTTGACATTCCCCAGAACTCTCAAGTACGAGGGGCGCTTTCCCCATCGAGACGCGTCCTTGTGACACGACCTAAAACCATGCGGGCGAGTTAGTGCCGCCCAAAGCGGATAGTGTCAAGGTGCGGTGATTTGAGCCCCTTGGATTGCAGTTCAGGGCAGACGTGTGGGATGCTGGGCATAGATGATGGTTACTTATGAGACTAATGGCGACTCACTTTCTTGGGGTGAGCTACGGGATGGATATTCCCTTACGATCTTGTTTGGTCTTCTTCATTGAGCATATATATATGTATACCTAGTTCTAGTACCCACTCCTTGGGTTTTGGTTACTCTCTTTCCAGGAGAGTCAAAGACGTGCAGGGTATGCCACGTGCTTTCCGTGTCTAGATTCTCATGGTTGGATGAGTTTACTCTCCGTCTATAGGTAGAGAAGACTAGACGATAAGTTCATCTTCTCACCGTTTCTAGCTCCTTGTGTTTGGACGAGTCCACTTCCTTTCTCTTGTTGGGTTGAGATGGGCTCTATACTGTTACTCTTCTGCACTCTCTCTGTTGTACTCCTTTACTATTCCCTATTCGATATACTGCTCACCCCTCAGTACGTTCTTTGTTGCTCCCTCAATCATTCGGGGTATCCTACTGAGTATTTTTATACTCACCCCTGCTTGGGCTTTGCCCGCACTTGGTGTTACCTTGCAGACGACAGACAGGTTGGTTGTGACTTCAGCGGATCTTAGGAGTTTGGGAGCTTGGACCACGTGCGGTGGTCGGAGTCGGGTTCCAGGTGGGGGGGGGACCCTTCCAACGGTTTCTCTTTTGTTTACCTATTGCAGGTTTGTGGCACTTTTTGGTTGGGCACGTGTTTTTTCCCTTTTCTTTACAGTTTACCTCAGCACTTTCTTTGTACTTCTTAGAGGTTGATGCACTTTTGTGGTTTATATATAGCAATTTCCCTTTAATTTAATTGTATTTTCTCTTTTACTCTGCACTTTTACATTGAGTGTTGTGTGTGTGTGTGTGTACAGGTACATAGGCAAAGGCCTCCCCGAGTTATTGTGCCTTCGGCGCTGGTCGCCAACCCCTGACCTATGGAGGTGGTCTTGGGGTAGTTGCAGCTCGAGCCCGGGTAGGGTCGGGTCATGAAAAAGTGGTATCAGAGGTGGTTCATTCCTTGGGACGTTGTTCGGACGTCCCTAAAATAAAAGTAATTAGTTAAGATTTAGGGAAACAGTGTTAACGTGTCTCGAGAGCGGCTCTCAGGTCACGAAGTCCAGTGATGGTGCAGCGGCCGACGTATCCATTCATCAGGACCTTGATAACCCTCTTGTCAACTCGGCATGTTGAGACACTTGTTGCAGGGGAAATTTGTTTGTGCGTCACATAGGATTGAGTCTTTCACTATCCTTCTTGAGTCAGCTCCCCATTGTTGCTATCGCTATATACATATATGCTCATCTGACCGCGGCACTCCTTGATAATATTCAGGATGTTTCCGCGAAGACAACCATCCAGGATACCAACTTTGGTTCATGATGATGACCCTATGAGCTACGAGGCCTCAGTCCAGGACCCATCATGTGATCCCCTTTCTCTGGGTGGGCTGGTAGCAGCACCCCCACCTGTTGAGCAGTAGACAGCTCCAGTAGAGCATACTGAGCTTGAGCGCAGGTTGAGCGTGATTCACTAGTTCCAGCGGTAGAGACCACTGAGATTCAGTGGTGAGCCAGACCCTCAGGCAGCAAAGGTTTGGCTCGAGATAGTAGTTTTCCTTTTTAGGATTGTGCAGACGCCAGTAAATCTTATGGTGGCTTTGGAAGCCAACCTTTTCTGTGGAGAAGCTTGGCGTTGGTGGAGTCTGGTGACTCCGTTTCTTTACGAGTCGTCGCTTTCATGGGGCGACTTTCAGTTGTTGTTCCGTGAGGAGTTTTTCCCCTCCTTCTTAAGCTCCATTTGGATTCAGGAGCTCCTACAGTTTCAGTATGGAGGGATGACGGTGGCCGAGTATGTGACTAGTTTCACAGACCGTGCACGCTTTTACCCGGACTTGGTCCATGATGACAACTTCCAAGTGAGGAAGTTCGAGCAAGGTCTCTATAGAGAGATTCGTGCAGTCATAGTACCCTTGGGAATTTCCACATATGTCGGGGTGCTAGAGCAGGTACTGGTGACAGAGAGCTTTCTGTCACGTTCTTGAGTTGGTGGTGGCAGCAGGCACGTTAGAGCCGAGACGTCTGCCGCAGCTAGCGGGCGTCGGCAAGAAGAACCTCAACGTAGGTGGCTTTCTGACAACCAGACTCATGGGTGTGGTCTTACACCACTGTGGCGCTGGAGGGCACCAGTGTATCCCAGATAGAGTCGGTTCTATGCTTGCGATGGGCGAGGTCACATGGCACGGGACTGCCTGACCAGGAATGCGAAAAGCTTCGGGCAGGCAGCAGGTGCACCACCACGGTGGAGGCTGCGCCATGATCGTAGTTGTACCCAGAGAGGTGGTTCTAGCAGAGGATTGGGAGGAGATGGGAGTGGAGGACGACCTTAGGAGGTCTTCCCATCACCACTAGGCGGTCCACGTCAGGATATAGGAGCTGACAGTTGGGACCGCGGACAGCCGCGAGCTTTGGATGTCTACGATCCTGCAGAGCATGAGGAGATAAGAAGTACACTCTACAGCTCTTCTACTTCTTGCAGTAGAATTGTTAGACTCTGTGTGTGAAATTGTTTTCTCCCTGATCATTTTTTGGGTTGTTACCAGGGTGACGCGGGGTGTCGGTGTGGCCCTGTGCCGATAGAGTAAAATGCGTGGAACCTTTCTCTTTAGTCGATGATGTCGATTCCATCACTTTCTGAGCAAGTAAGAGAGTCTTGGTTGTGAGACATCGACTATGAAATCTTGCATGACCAGATATCCTTGGGTGTTTCACCATATGGATATTTTGAAGGAGGGAATCACCATGCCTTATTTTAGGTGCGGGAGGTGATTCCATTTGCGGCGTGCGATGTAGAGGTTCGATCTGGGAAGTGAGCTACTCCCTAGGTCCTTCGGGATATTTGAGACGTGTGAAGGGATGGCGAAGTTCCCTACCACATTTTCGTAACTCCGAAGTCTGGAGTGGGTGTACAGCGTCCCCCACATGACTTACCTGAGAAGATGTGTGCGAGCTCCTATGTACATCTTCGGCGAGGTCAGACCTCACGTGAATAAATCAAATCTTTTGGTCTGTGTGCAGTGGTGCAGAACTGTGCAAGAGTTCTTCTAGGTACGGGAGAGCTAGATGCGGGCTTAGTACCCTGAGTTGTTCCCTAGTTTTTCTTTTCGGGGACAAAAATATTGAAGGAGGGAATGATGTAAGAACCCAGTTTTTGGCTGTAAAAGACTTTGGAATATTCTTGATATTATTCCAGAGAATCTCCTTCATATGGCGTGTGATTCTGAGCCCCGAAGTGTCCGGAATTAATTTTTCAGTGTGTTCACACAGGGAATGCCAAATAAATGGGATAACTTCTAAACGGTGCTTCAGAACATAAATTTGAGTGTACAGATGGGTCCAAAATGGGGTTTTTACCCTATGAACGACATAAATCATGTCAACGCGGGACGTTTGGACCCCTCGCTCACTAACGAAACATTAAACGGATAATTTAATTAATTAATTTATTTTTTTAATGGTGAAACGCAAGTATATCTTAAATGGTAGCTCGTATTGGAAAACTGAGGGCACCGTTGAGTCCAGAATGTGCCGTTTACCCAAGGAGGGGTATAAGTTTTGCGGGCGCGGACCGTCTGTGAAAAATGCCGCCAGGGGCATTTTCATAATTTGGAGGCCTCAGGTGTCATGTTTAATAACTTTTGAATGGAGCCTCGGATTAAAATTATGAGACCTCCATTGCTCTTAGAGAATTGTTTTTATCCTAGGGGAGGCTTAATCCCGACCCCGTCGGGAGTTCGGGTACGAGGCTGCGGGGTGGTGTTTAAGTTAATTTATTTATTTAATTAACCTAACCCCCTCTCTTATCCCTCATTTTTCCCCCTCCCCTGGAATGATTCTCCCCTCTCCTCCTCCACTCCGGCGAGGCGGCTCCGGTGAGGTGACTCCAGTGAGGTGCGACAACTCCGACGTGCTGCGACGAAGCTCCAGGCAACGCCCCAGCAGGTAGGAGTTTTTGGTTTTGCGTTTTAATTTACGAACCCTACTTCCATGTCAATTGTAATGTCGGAATACTGTTTGATTTTTGAGAGAAGCCCATAATCGTGTAGTTCATGTTCTATGCTTTCCATCGCCCTTTTCGGATCGAAAATTTGAGTCCCGACGAGCCCGGGGTGGTCTGTTGAAGATTCTAGCCGGTTTTTGGTGTTCCAGCAGTCCGAGGAGCAGCGGTGCGGGCTAAGGCGGCGGCGGCTCCTCTTGGCGGTGGCGGCTCCTCTTCCAGGTAGTGGTGGCCTCGGCTCAAGAGAATTGCGCGGTGGTGGGGTCTTCGGCGTGGTGGCGAGCTCCTCAGCCGCGGCGGCTTCGCACGGCGCGGAGCGAGAGGACCGACCGGCTGTGCCGGACGGTTGACTTGGAGGACCGGGGTCGGGCGCTGTGACCCCACGGGGGAAACAAAGACTCGTGCAGGGCTGGTCTTCACGCGGCGAGAAAGACCGGCCCTCGTGGCCGGTCTGCAGGCGTACCGCGAGCCAGCACCGGGTCGCGCGGCTGAGCCGCGGGCCGGTCCAGCCCAAGGGGAGTCGTTTCCCCTCTTCGGACACCCGTAATTTTCATTACGGGAGTCCAATTTGCATGTCGTGTGCGGTAGTGCCTTCCTGGAACCAAGACATGCATTTGGAGATGGTTTCGAGAGTTTTTTATTCCCAAAACGAGGGGCCTCGGAGGCGCGACACGCCTTTAAATAGTTTGACGTTTTTCTGGGGGGTTCGTGTTTTGAGCGGCGTGGACGCATCCGACATCCGATTTGAGCATCGTCAGTGGCGTTGGGACCCTGGTGCTGAGGCGGAGTTTTCCATTGTGTTTTCGGGTCTCGAAACCGGATTTGAGGTGTGGTCCCCGCGGCCTGTCTTTTGAGCTGCGTGCAACGTTTTGTAACTTTTTCATCAGACGTCCATTCGGGGCGTGCGAGCAGTCGTTTATGGGTGTTTTTCTGAGGGAATTAAAATGGTGCAATCCACCTGCTCTAATTTCTCATGCTGGTGTGGGCCCTACGAGGGCCGTTTTGGGAGTTGACAGTGATTTTTCCAACATTATCACCTGGTGTCCGTTTTGGACAAGTGATTGGTGATACTTCTGTACTTTTTCGAGAGGATCACAACAGTGTGTTTCGTTCGTAGCGCTTCGGGACTGGGGTGCGGGTCCCATGAAGCAACACTCGTGTGCGGTACGATGAAATGCATCTTTTTCTCCGGATATCCATTCCGCTCGAGTGAGCAGTCCTTTTGACGTGTTTTCCCGAGGGGATCGCAATGGTGTGATGCACCCTACTGTTTTCGGGGCTGAGGCTTGGGACCACAGGACGTTGGTCGGGCGTAAAGAGGTGTTGGCGACTTTTTCGTCGGATATCCACTGTAGGCGAGTAAGTAGTCAATCTTGCAAGTTTTTCTGTGAGGATTACAATGGTGTAATCTGTTCAAGTGTGTAGAGCCTCATATGCGATCTTATTAAATGTGGAAATATGATGGTGCTCCGGTGGCGGTTCTTCTACTATGTTTGTAGCAGACCCTTGGAATGTGATCACATGCACTCTAGTGTGAGTGAAGTAATGATTAAAGAGATATGGTTGGCCGTTCCACAACCTTTGAGGTGGAAAGTTGGAGTTGCTACGTTTACGCCTTCGCGTTGACGATGGGTGTCGTGTGCACGTTAGCCTTTTGGCTGGAGACATGGTATACTCTGGGAATATACGGGATTGCTGGGAGGTACATGTGGATGCTGGTAATTGAGAATTTTTGTGCAATTGGTCGGGGTTGACTTGGGGCCACACATCGTGTGGGCCCCATGTGTGTGCCATGTTCTGCTTTGCGTACCTTTGACCTCTCACGAGGGTCCTTCTGTTCATGATGGTTTAGACCAGCAGAGTTGAGTAGTTTCCCCTAGTTTTGTGCTGGAGTTGGGTGGTTTCACGATACCCACTCCGAGTTCTGTTGGCCAGTGTTTTACCATCCAGTAGGGATGACCAGAGCAGTTTCGGGTTTACCCTCCAGCAGAGACTGGGCAGTGGGTGGCTCATCGACTTCTTCGGGTTTACCCTCCAGCAGATACTGGGCAGTGGGTTGCTCACTAACTTATAGGGTTTACCCTCCAGCAGAGACTGGGCAGTGGGTCACCCAACGACTCTTGATGGTCTACCCTCCAGCAGGGTTGGGCAGTGGGTCGCTCGTCATCTTGTTTCAGGTCTACCCTCTAGCAGGGCTGGACAGTGGGTCGCCTGTCGACTTGTTCCGGGTCTACCCTCTAGTAGGGCTGGGAAGTGGGTCACCTGTTGACTTATTCCCGGTCTACCCTCCAGCAGGGCTAGGTAGTGGGTTGCCTGATGATGTATTAGGGTTTACCCTTCAGCAGGGTTGGGCAGTGGATCACCCGATATCTTATTATGGTTTACCCTCTAGCGGGGCTGGGAAGTGGGTCGCCTGATGATGTATTAGGGTTTACCGTCCAGCAGGGCTGGACAGTGGGTCACCCGATATCTTATTATGGTTTACCCTCCAGAAGGGCTGGGCAGTGGGTCACCCGTCGGCATTCCAGACTCAGTCCTTTATACTATTCTAGTCTGTGGCTTTACTCCGTGACTACCAAAGCGGGACCCTTGTTTTTACGGGTCAGTGATGTGACATCTTGAATTTGAGAAGATCTCTCGACTGCATGGTAGTGACGAGGTGTGGTTCGACTTTCCCCAGAACTCTCAAGTACGAGGGGCCCTTTCCCCACCAAGACGCGTCCTTGTGACGCGACCTATAACTGTGCGGGTGAGTCAGTGCCGCCCAAAGCGGATAGTGTTGAGGTGCGGTGATTTGAGCCCCTTGGCTTGCAGTTCGAGGCAGACGTGTGGGATGTTTGGCATTTATGATGGTTACTTTTGAGATGGATGGCGACTCACTTTCTTGGGCTGAGCTATGGGACAAAGATTCCCTTAAAATCTTATTTGGGATTCTTCATTGAGAATATATATATGTATACCTGGTTCTAGTACCCACTCCTTGGGTCTTGGTTACTCTCCTTCCAGGAGAGGCGAAGACACGTGAGGTATTCCACGTGCTTTCTATGTCTAGCTTCTCGTGGTTGGAGGAGTCTACTCTCCTGCTATTGGTAGAGAAGACTCGACGAGAAGTTCATCTTCTCACCGTTTCCAACTCCTTGTGTTTGGAAGAGTCCACTTCCTTTCCCTTGTTGGGTTGAGCTAGAGTCTATACTGTTACTCTTATGCACTCTCTCTGTTATACTCCTTTAATATTCCATGTTCAATCTACTGCTCACCCCTCGGTACCTCCTTTGTTTCTCCCTCGAGCCTTCGGGGTATCCTACTGAGTATTTTTATACTCACCCCTTCTTTGGCTTTGCCCGCACTTGGTGTGCCCTTGCAGACAACGGATAGGTTGGTCGTGACTTCAGCGGAGCTTAGGAGTTTGGGATCTTAGACCACATGTGGTGGTCGGAGTCAGGTTCCAGGTGGTGGGGGGGGAACTTTCCAGCGGATTTTATTTTTTTTACCTGTTGCTAGGATGTGGCACTTTTCTGGTTGGGCGTGTGTTTTTCCCATTTTCTTTACAGTTTACCTCAGCACTTACTTTGTACTTCATAGTGGTCGATGCACTTTTGTGGTTTATATGCAGCAGTTTCCCTTTACTTTACTTGTCTTTTCTCTTTTACTCTGCACTTTTGCATTGAGTGTGTTGCGTATGTGTGTACAGGTACTTAGGCAAAGGTCTCCCCGAGTTATTCAGCCTTATGCGCTGGCCTCCATCCCCTGACCTATGGAGGCGGGCTTGGGGTAGTTGCGGCTTGAGCCTGGGTAGGGTCAGGTCGTGAAAAAGTGGTATCTGAGGTGTTTCGTTCCTTGGGACGCTGTTCAAACGTCCCTAAAATAAAAGGAATTTGTTGGGATTTAGGGCAACAGTGTTAACGTGTCTCGAGAGCGGCTCTCAGGACAGGGAGTCTAGTGATAGTGCGGCGACCGACGTATCCATTCACCAGGACCTTGATAACCCACTTGTCGACTCGGCATGCTGAGACACTTGTTGTAGGGAAAATTGGTTTTTACTTCACATAGGATTGATTCTTTGACTGTCCTTCTTGAGTCAGCTTCCCATTGTTGCTATCACTATATACATATATGCCCATCTGAACACGACACTCCTTGATAATATTCAGGATGTTTCCGTGAAGACAGCCATCCAGGATACCAGCGTTGGTTCGTGACGATGACCCTATGAGATACGAGGCCTCATTCCAAGACCCATCATGCGAGCCCCTTTCTCCAGGTGGGCCGGTAGCAGCACCCCCACCTTTTGAGCAGCAGAAAGCTCCAGTAGAGCATACTGATCTTGAGCACAGGTTGAGTGCGCTTCGCGAGTTCTAGTGGCAGAGACCTCTGAGGTTCAGTGGTGAGCCAGACCCTCAGGCAGCAGAGGTTTGGCTCGAGATAGTGGTTTTCCTTTTCAGGCTTGTGCAGACGCCTGTAGATCTTATGGTGGATTTGGCAGCCAACCTTTTCCGTAGAGCAGCTTGGTGTTGGGGGAGTTTGGTGACTTGGTTTCTTTACGAATCGTCGCTTTCGTGGGTTGACTTTCAGTTGTTGTTCCGTGAGGAGTTTTTCCCCTCCTGCTTACGCTCCGTTTGGATTCAGGAGCTCCTTCAGTTTCAGTAGGGAGGGATAATGGTGGCCGAGTACGCGACTATTTTCGCAGACCGTGCACACTTTTACCCAGACTTTGTCCATGATGATAAATTTCGAGCATGGAAGTTCGAGCAGGGTCTCTATAGAGATATTCGTGCTGTCATAGTACCCATGGGAATTTCCATATATGCTGGGGTGCTAGAGCAGGAGCTGGTGAAAGAGAGCATTCTACCACGTTCTAGAGTTGGTGGTGGCAGCAGGCACGTTGGAGCCGAGACGTCTGTCACAACCAGCGGGCGTCGGCAAACAGAACCTCGACGCAGGTGGATTTCAGACAACCAGACTCAGGGGCGTGGTCGTAGACCACAGTGACACCAGAGGGCACCAGTGCAGCCCAGAGAGAGTCGGGGCTATGCTTGCGATGGGCGAGGTCACCTGGAACAGGACTTCCCGACCAGGCATGCAAAGAGTTTCGGGCAGGCTGTAGGTGAACCACCACGGCGGAGGCAGTGCCATGATCATAGTTGTACCCAGAGAGGTGGTGCTAGCAGAGGATCGGGAGGAGCTGGGAGTGGAGGATGACCTTACGAGGTCTTCCCATCACCACTAGGCGGTCCACGTCAGGCTCTGGGAGCTGACAGTTGGGACCATGGACAGCCGTGAGCTTTGGATGTCTACGATCATGCAGAGCATGAGGTGATAAGAAATACTCTCTATAGTTCTTCTACTTCTTGCAATAGAATTGTTTGACTCTATTTGTGAAATTATTTTTCTCCCTACTCCTTGTTTGGGTTGTTACCAGGGTGACGCAGGGCATCGGTGTGGCCCTGTGCCGGTGGAGTAAAAGGCGTGGAACCTTTCTCGTCAGTCGATGATGTCAACTCCATCGCTTTCCGAGCATTTAAGAGAGTCTTGGTTGCGATACATCGACTATGAAATCTTGCGTGACCAGATATACTTGGGGGTTTCACCATATGGATATTCTGAAGGAGGGAATCACCGGGCCTTGTCCCAGGTTTGGGCGGTGATTCCGGTCGCGGCGTGCGACGTAGAGGTTCGATCGGGGAAGTGAGCTACCCTCGAGGTCCTTCGGGCTGTTTGAGATGTGCAAAGGGATGACGAAGTTCCATACCACCTTGACCTAACTCTGAAGTCTGGAGTGGGTGTACGGTGTCCCCCACGTGACTTATCTGAGAAGATGTGTGCGAGCTCCTATGCACGTCTTCGGCGAGGTCAGACCTCGCGTTAATAGATCAAATCCTTTGGTCTGTGTGTGGTGGCGCAGAACTGTTCAAGAGTTCTTCTGGGTACGGGAGAGCTAGGTGCGGGCTTAGTACCCTGAGTTGTTCCCTACTTTTGATTTTTGGGGAAGACAATATTTAAGTAGGGAATGATGTAAGAACCCCGTTTTTGGCTGTAAAAGACTTTGGAATATTCTTGATATTATTCCAGAGCATCACCTTCAGACGACGTGCGATTCTGAGCCCCGGAGTGGCCGGAATTAAATTTTCAGTGCGTTCACACATGGAACACCAAATAAATGGTATAACTCCTAAATGGTGCTTCAGAACAGAAATATGAGTGTACGGATGGGTCCAAAATGAGGTTTTTACTCTAGTAACAACATAAAGTATGTTGGCACGGGATGTTTGGACCCCTCGCTCGCTATCAGAATGTTAAATGGATAATTTAATTAATTAATTTATTCTTTTAATGGTGAAATGAAAGTATCTCTTAAAAATTAGCTCGAATCGGAAAACTGAGGGAACCGTTGAGTCCGTAACGTGTCATTTACCTTAGGAGGGGTATAAGTTTTGCGGGCACGAACTGTCTGTGAAAAATGCCGCCAGGGGCGTTTTCATAATTTGGAGGCCTCAGGCGTCGAGTTTAATAACTTTTGAAAGGAACCTCGAATTAAAATTATGATACTTCCGTTGTGCTCAAAGCATGGTTTTTATCCTAGGGGAGGCTTAATCCTGACCCCGTCGAGAGTTCGGTTACGGGGCTGCGGGGGGGTGTTTAAGTTAATTAATTTATTTAATTAACCTAACCCCCTTCTCTTCTCCCTCATTTTTACCCTCCCCTGGCAAGCTTCTCCCCTCTCCTCCTTCACTCCGGTGAGGCGGCTCTGGCGAGGGGACTCCGACGAGGCACGGCAACTCCGACGGGCTGCGACGAAGCTCCGGGCAACGCCCCAACAGGTAGGAGTTTTCGGTTTTCCATTTTAATTTCCGAACCATAATTCCATGTCAATTTTAATGTAATAATTTTGTTTGATTGTATAGAAAATCCCATTATCATGTAGTTCATGTTCTAAGATTTCCATCTCTTTTTTCGAATCGAAAATCTGAGTCCCGACGAGCCCGAGGTGGTCCGTTGAATATTCTGGCCAGTTTTGGGTGTTCCGGCGGTCCGAGGCGCGGCGGCACGGGCTAAGGCGGTGACGACTCCACTTCCAGGTAGTGCCGGCCTCGGCTCAGGTGGATGGTGCAACGAAAAGGTCTTCTGCACGACAGCGAGCTCCTCAGCTGTGGCGGCTTCGCGTGGCGCGGAGCTGGAGGACCGACAGGTCGTGCCGGCCGGTTGACTTGGAGGACCGGGGTCGTGCGTCGCGACCCCGTGGGGGAAACAAAGACCCGCGCAAGGTCGGTCATCACGGGGTGAGAACGTCCGACCCTCGTGGCCGGCTGCAGGCAGACCACGGGCCAGCGCCGGGCCGTGCGGCTGAGCCGCGGGCCGGCCCAAGCCAGGCGGACCGGCCGGTCTAGGCCAAAGGGAGTCGTTTCCCCTCTTCGGACGCCCGTAATTTTCATTACGGGACCGGAAACCAGAAGAGATCCTGAATCTGAACGACCACAGAGGAGCCCGCGGTGGACAGGATCCAGCTAGATCTTGGCCGGATCTGAGAGGGGAGGCCGCTGGAGGATCCTTGGGCGGGAGGGGCGCTGTCAGGGAGAACCGTCGCTGGAGGAGGCCGTCATCCATCGTCGAGCGCAACAGGGAGGGAGGCGGGCTTGGAGTCACGACGGGAAGCGGGGCTGTCGCGACTAACAGAAGACCCCACACAGGGGGTCGTCGGCAACAGAGCGCAACAGTGGAAGCCAGGGACCTGGATCCGTCGGGATCGGGAGGCGTGAGTTCGGGCGGGGTCGTCGCGCGTAGCGGGTAGGGGACGCCGAGGAAAGAGGCGTCATGAGGGAGGGATCCGCCGGACAGAATCGGGAGACCAGATATAATAGGAAGGTTTCCTGGAAAATGAGCCCGGAGGGGCGGCGACAGAAAATAAACTGTTGGATTGGTGTTGCCCGATCTGGTTGGGCCGACTGCTTGTGGCTCGCAACTGTAGTGGAGCTGACCGACCGACACCGACAGGCGCTGTAGCGGTGCGGACTTCGGGGTTAACATTACTATAGCACTTTTGACAAAGCCAGTCGTCATTCACTGTAGTGACGCAGACCGCTTTTTTGAACAATGATCGTCTTCTCCATTGTTTTATAGCCCTTTTTCGTGCTAGGGATTCTACTGAAAAAACCCTCTGTAATTTGTGCTCCCGAATAGTGAAATATTCTGCATCTCCTGTGGATGTAGGGATTATTCTCGAACCACGTAAATCGCTGTATCTTTTGTTTTCTTTCTTTCGTTTTTCTCGTTTCTGTCGTTGTGTCTCTCAGAGATTCCACAACAAATGGTATCGGAGGAGGTTCGGAATTCTCCAACGATGGATCTGGATGAAGGAAAAGTGAAGATCGATCACTTCGATGGAATAGATTTCAGTTTCTGGAGGATGAAGATCGAGGATTATCTTTATCAGAAAAAGATACACTTGGCACTTCTGGGTGTGAAGCCAGCGGACATGGAGAAGTCGGAGTGGGAGCTACTGGACCGACAGGTTATGGGTGTTGTGCGGCTGACGTTGGCAAAAAACGTGGCGTTCAACATTACAGAGGAGAAGAAGATGGTGGAATTGATGAAATCCCTCACAAATACGTACGAGAAGCCTTATGCGGAAAAAAAGGAGCATTTGATACGACGATTGTTCAACCTGAAAATGGTTGAAGGGAGACCTATTGCAGATCATATCAACGAATTCAATACCATCATAAGTCAGTTGTCATCGGTGGACATTGATCTTGGTGATGAGGTATGTGCTCTGGTTTTACTATCTTCATTACCAGAGAGTTGGGAAGCAACAGTAATAGTTGTGAGCAGCACTTCGGGGAATATTAAGATGACTTTGAAAGATATACGGGACCTAATCCTTAGTGAGGATGTTCGAGGAAGAGAATCAGGCAGATTCTCTGGTTCTGCATTGAACGTTGAAGGAAGAGGAAGGTACCCACAGGGGGACAGTCGCAGAGGATGATCGAAGTCAAGAGGAAAGAGTAGAGATAAGGAAAAGGGGTCTGGTCCTACTTGTTGTACATGCATAAAGAAAGGACATGTCAAGAAGGATTGCAGAGATAACTGGATGGGACCTGAAACCAGTGGAGAAAACACTGCAGCTGAAGGAACTGATGATGTGTTGCTACTGAGTGTGGATAGCCAGATGGAGTCTTGGATTTTAGAATCCGGGGCGTCTTTCCATTCTACATCATAGAACGGTTTCCTGAACAACTTTGTTTCTGGAAATTTTGGCAAGGTGCATTTTGCTGATGACAAGCCCTTACAGATTGTGGGTAAAGGAGATGCACGGATCAAGACCAACAGTGGGAGTTTGTTGGTTCTGAAAACGTGAGGTATATCCCTTGCTTGAGAAGAAAACTTATTTCTGTTGGACAACTTGATGATGCAGGGTTGAGTACCACATTCACTGGTGGTTCATGGAAGATCACCCGAGGAGCTATGGTCATAGCTCGGGGAGTAAAGAATGCACCCTGTACAACCTGACAGAAACTTGCATGGACATGGCTGCATCGCTGGAAGCTGTCGGAGGTTCTCAATTGTGGCACTAAAGACTCAGCCACATGAGTGAAAAAGGGATGAAGGTGCTGGAAACAAAAGGGCTGCTACCAGAGCTGAAGTCGGTGGATGTAGGCTTATGTGAAGATTGCATCTTTGGAAAGCAGAAGAAGGTGTCCATTGCAAAAGGAGGTAGAACACCGAAGGCTGGAAAGTTGGACCTGGTGCATACAGATGTCTGGGGGCCTGCACCAGTACCATCCCTCAGAGGCTCACAAAATTATGTGACATTCATCGATGACTCAATGAGTAAGGTATGGGTTTACCTTCTGGTGAACAAATCTGATGTGTTTAAGATGTTTCAGAAGTGGAAATTCATGGTAGAGAATGAGTCAAGAGCAAAGCTGAAATGTTTGAGGTCTGACAACGGTGGAGAGTATGGCGGTCAGGAGTTCAGGGAATTTTTTTCTGAAAATGTAATTCGGTGGGAGAAGACAATCCCAGGAACACCACAACAGAATGGTGTGGTAGAGAGGATGAATAGGACACTGAATGAACGTTCCAGGAGCATGAGGCTGCACTCAGGGTTGCCTAAAACCTTCTGGTCTGATGCAGTGAACATGGAAGCATATTCGATCAATAGGAGTCTATCTGTGCCAATGGGAGAACACCTACCTGAGGATCTCTGGTCTGGTAAGGAGGTAAAACTCTCACATTTAAGAGTCTTTGGCAGTTTAGCTTATGTAAACATTGATGCTAACTCAAGGGACAATCTTGATGCTAAGTCCAAGCCATGTTTCTTTATTGGACATGGTGCTGAAGAGTTTGGTTACCGGTTTTGGGATGATCATAAGAATATGGTCATCAGAATCCAGAACGTGGTATTCAATGAAGGTGTCATGTACAAAGGTCTTCATGAAGCTGAAGATGAAAATGGGAACATTGAATCAGAGTGAAAAGAGAAAGTGGAGCTTGAAGGTGTGCCTGATCTTGAGAGATCCGAACCGGTGGAACCTACAACTCCAGTGGAATTGAGGAGATCATCAAGGGTGAGAAGGCCTGTGTATAGGTATTCACCATCATTGCATTATCTGTTATTGACTGACGGTGGAGAACCAGAATGCTTTGAAGAGGCAATGCAGCTGAAGGAGTCAAGCAAGTGGGAGCTGGCTATGAAGGAGGAGATCTCCTCATTGCATGAAAACAACACTTGGGATTTGACATCCCTGCCAGCAGGAAAGAAAGCATTGTAGAACAAGTGGGTCTACCGGGTGAAGGAAGAGCATGGTGGAAAGAGGAGGTTCAAGGCAAGGCTGGTGGTGAAAGGCTTCCAACAGAAGGAGGGAGTGGATTTCACAGAACTATTCTCACCAGTAGTAAATCTTACCACCATCCGGGTGGTTCTCAGCATTGTGGCGTCTGAGGATTTGCACCTTGAGCAGCTTGGTGTCAAGACTGCTTTCCTTCATAGTGATTTGGAGGAAGATATCTACATGCAGCAGCCATAGGGATATGCAGTGTCTGTAAAGGATGACTTAGTGTGCAAACTCTAGAAGAGCTTATATGGACTGAAGCAGGCACCGAGTCAGTGGAACAAGAAGTTTGATTCATTTATGTCTAAAAATGAATATAATCGATGTGGCATGGATCAATGTTACTACATCAGGTCTTTCGGTGATGAATACATTATATTTCTTCTATATATGGACGACATGCTCATTGCAGGATCATGTATGCAGAGGAATAATGAGCTGAAAGGGAAGTTGGCTGAGGAGTTTTAAATGAAGTATCTTGGAGAAGCTGGCATGATCCTGGAAATGAGGATCAAGATAGACCGCATAGCTGGAACATTAATGTTGTCACATGCTGATTACATTGGGAAAGTTTTGAGAAGATTCAGCATGCTGGAAGCAAAGGCAGTCTCTATTCCCATGGCGATCCACTTCAAACTATCAAAGGAGAAATCACCGAAGATGGTAGAAGAGGTGGAGTACATGGAAAAAGTTCCATACGCATCAGCTGTTGGAATCCTGATGTATTCCATGGTCTGTACTTGACCTGACATCGCTCATGCAGTGGGAGTTGTGTGCAGGTATATGGCTAACCATGGAAAGAAACATTGGGAAGCTGTGAAGTGGATACTGAGGTATTTGAAGGGCAGTAAGGAGGTATCTCTGTGCTTTGAGAAAGGATCTTCATTGTAGGGGTATGTGGATGCTGACCTTTGAGGCGATGTCGACAGCAGGAGGAGTACCACAGGATATGTTTTTACCTGTGGAGGAACTGCGGTAAGTTGGATATCACAATTGAAGAAGGTGGTGGCTTTATCCACTATAGAGGCAGAATAAATTGTTGTAACAGAAGCTAGGAAAGAGATGGTTTGGCTGAAGAACTTCTTGGATGAATTGGGAAGAAAGAGAGAGGAGAATGTATTGCACTGTGATAGTCAGAGTGCTATACATCTTGCCAAGAACCCAGTTTTTCCTGCCCGGATGAAGCACATTCAGTTGAAGTACCATTTTATTAGAGGTTTGATACAGGATGGGTTACTGACTTTGCAGAAGATTTGTGGAACCAACAATCCGGCAGACATGTTGACAAAGCCTATGGTGATACAAAAGTTGAGGCACTGATGTGCCTCTGTTGGTCTCCACTGATGAGCAGAGGATGAGAGGCAGAATGATGGAGGACCTGATGGGAGCACAAGAGGAAAACAGTTTGTATATCATGAATCTGTGAATGAGAAGCATGCCACTGGTGAGTGAAGAAGAGGAAGAACTTAGATTAAGTAAGTTGTCTTCATCAGTTTCATCGAAGCATAGCAGTGCAGTGGATCAGGCTACAAGTGGGAGATTGTTGGATTGGTGTTGCCCGATCTGGTTGGGCCGACTGCTTGTGGCCCGCAACTGTTCCGGAGCTGACCGACCGACATCGATAGGCATTGTAGCGGTGTAGACTTCGGGGTCAACTTTACTGTAGCGCTTTTGACAATGCCAGCCGCCATTCACTGTAGCGATGCGAACCACTTTTTCGAACAGTGATCGTCTTCTCCATTGTTTTATAGCCCTTTTTCATGCTAGTATTTCTACTGAAAAAACCCTCTATAATTTGTGCTCCAAAATAGTGAAATATTCTGCCTCTCCCGTGGACATAGGGATTACTACCGAACCACATAAATCGATGTGTCTTTTGTTTTCTTTCTTTCGTTTTTCTCATTTCTGTCGTTGTGTCTCCTGGAAATTCTACAACATAAACCTAGTCCTACATGGGGGGCGCCCCCCCCCCCCCCCAGGGAGAATTTTGGAAAAACTAGGGAAGGGAAAAAATGGGTCAGAGGGTTCGGGTTTAGAGACCACCCTCTAATACCATGTTGAAGATAAAAAAAAGAGGTAGACCTGAATCCCCAAGGGTCTCTCTAAAGGAGGCCTTTGGGTTCTTTTATAATGAATGATAAAGTCCACATCAGACCACAAGTCCGATGTGGGATGTAGACTCCAACATATTTTAATGATCTGGTACTTAAAAATCTCCACTAAATAATTCTTATAATTTTATGGTCTATTCATATTTTTATAATAATTTCATGGTGGGTTAGAAAAAATAAGGGCATCAATGGGTTGTTTCAATACTCCTTGATTTTTTAAGGATAACATTGTGTGATTTTTATATCCCCCAATATATTGGTTTGAAAATTGGTCATTATTTTCATAGTGTATTTTCTTACAGTAAAGAAATTTAGAACCATCATTAGGCTAAAAATATACATCCTATAATGATTACATTGATCCATATGTGAGTTATCATTAACAAATGTAGCAGCCTGAGGGTTTGTTTCATACCTATGAATCACTCTTTTCCTAGTACACATATTTTATGACTTCTAAGTTAGTTCTTAAAAAAATTGATTGAGATCATCAATAGTCAAATATGAAAAATCTCCACCACTATATTATTCAACTAAATTTTGAATATATGGTGTAAGATTGTTGTAAAAAGTGTCCATAAGAAGATTTGAAGAAAGGTGGTTGTTGGGACATCACTTATGTAATTCTCTAAATCTACCCCTTTTCTCATGATAATAGATATCACCCTCATCTATGATAAATCCTATGAATTTATTCCTAACATAAATATTGGTGTTCCAAGGATAAAATTTTGAAACAAATGAGTTGGTCCCAAGTGTCAAAGATCTCCTTATCTAAATTCTAGAAACAATTACTAGCCTTTCCCTTAAGATAGAATGTGAACTCCTTCAAACTATGCTTCTCCACACTCAATCCCTAGAGAGGTAATTATTGAAAAGAACTATTAAAATATTCGATGAACTCTAAGGAATCCTCCATTGACTACCCAGTAAAGGAAGGTAGAATAGAATTTGGGATTGTTTAATTTCATAGTTCCTAGACATAGGAGAAATCCTTATACAAAAAAGATTTATTGAAAATGTTTGCAATTAGAAATCCCAGGCATCCCAGGGACTTGATTTCTAGACTAGTAGATTAACATTTTTGTTTTCATTCACATTTTCAGATCGTTGAATCTCCAGATTCTCAATTTAAGATTTCTTGATTTTCTTTTTAAGGTCTAAACAATGTTTCTTAATTTCAGATATAGAAGTATCAAGGTAATTTTTAGAATCCCCATTGTGCATGCAAGATGATTTCAATTAGTTTTAGATTTAAGAAGACATTGGTGAATGTTTTAAAATATTTTAATATTTTTAAGATTTTACTAATAAAATATTTATGATTTTTGTGTTTTTTATATTATATTTTTGAATTCTGATGTGTGGGTTCATGTTTCCTCCCAAACAACAACACCAAAATTTGACCGAAGGTCACCATACCTCAGTAAATTTAATATTTATAAAAACATTAAAACCAAAAGTACTATGGTAATCAAGGTCAAACTATAGGGAAAGATAAGGTTGTGTGACAAAAAAAAGTAAAAAAAACAAAAACAAAAGAAATATAAAACATCTAAAAAGAGAATAATGAAGTGTTGTTGTGATTTGAAAATGTAGACGACAAAGGTTTGCAGCAAAAGAGAGGGTTTGAAAATAGTTGAATTAATTAGGGGTAATTAGACTAGATATAATTAATAGCAAATTAAACCGTTCTTTCCTGATATCAATAACAGATTTTTTGAAGCTGTGTTCACATGACTATAATACTTTATTTTCATTAGATTAAAAAACGTCTCCAGAGATCTGTCCTAAAAACTACTATTCCTAATAGAACTCAAGATGAAAATTCTTACTCATGTATAATAGAAAACTACAACTATTTCTAGATAGTACTTCAGTTTTAGTTATAATGGAAAAAAGAAACTATAATTTTCTCCCATCGGTGCTTAGAGCAGAGTGAAAAGTGCTCATGACAAAGAGAAATTAAGAATTCTAGATGGAATGACTATATAACTCTGATTAAAACCAGACAAAGAATAGATAATTAAATACTTCAGTCCATGCGGTAGGAGCTGAGAAAACAATAAAATTCAATAAAAATCTCAATATAGAAATACAAAGACTAAGATAATGAGAATAGGATGATTCTCTATTTAGATCAGATTCTTTCTCCTTATTCAATATCCTCTGAATTCATGCATAAACAGTTTACTAGCCTCAAATCCAACTCTACTCATAATTTCATAAACGATAGATAATGATCGGGGATGGAATGATCAAAGGTGAATGGTATGGGTGAATGATCAGGTCCTTGGTGGTTTGTAGATATCTTTAGAAGAATAAAAAGAGAGACCCAAACCCCCAAGGTCCTTTGTAAATTAGGCCTTGAGGTTCTTTTATAACAAATAATAAAGACCATATCAGACCACAAGTCCGATGTGAGATGAAGACTCCAACACTCCCCCTCAAGTTAGGAGTACCTAGCTTGAACACATAAAGAAAATACAAAGCAATCAATAGACTGCAAACACTCACCCTCAAGCTGGACATACCCACCTTGATTACAAAACAAGACGAGATAAAAAAAGAAGCAAGCGACGATCTAGCTCTCCTTCAAGATTGTAACTCCCCCTCAGGATGATGGATGAAAGAAGATGTCCCGGTTGCAGCAGAGGAACCACATAGACCGGGTCGGTTGACGGAGCGCCAGGAAAGCCGCACTAGCGGGGCTGGTCGATGAATGCCGGGAATGCCACACTAGCACCGAGAAAGCTGCACTTGTGGGGCCGACGACGGGAGGTGGGGATTCCGTAGAGTCGTTGCGGGATATGGCGGTGCCAAAGGGCCCAAATCCAAGGTGGTTGAGGTGTTGCGCCATGGTGGAGGAATCGTGAGGGCGTGCCGGTTGATAGGAGAGCATGCAGAAATGGTTCCGCCGGGAAAGGTAGGCGGCTGTCGGGAGTGCAGCGTTGGAGGAGGGGGGGCCTCCGCGCGCATTGAGGGAGCATCGGGTCACCGGCGGAAGTGCCGAAAAATGAGAGTTTCCGGACTGGAGCGGATGTAACCGGTGGGAGGACTGCCTTGCAGAGGAGCAGCACACTGGAGGGGGGATGGCGCACTAGAGGGGATGGCAAACAAGAGGGGAGCCCATCGGGAATCTTGCACAGGAGAAACGGTACGGGAGCCTGGTCTGTCTGGAGTCTTGCACAGAAGGAGTAGCGGGCTGGGTGAAGCGGTGCTCGGGAGGTCGCATCGATTGGGATACCAGACGGCGCCGGGAAGCTGGAGACGCGACGGGAAGGAAGGTGTCAACTGTTTTGTGCGAGGAGGTGGAGCCGAGCGACGTCGTGAGTTTCCGGATGTGAGTGTGCCACGAGGAGGAACGCTGCTGGAGGGCTGCGAGAGCCGGAATCTGCGTCGGGAAGTGGGAGCTGCGTGTTGCGGCAGAAGGCGGGAGGCGCGCCGGGAGGAGTCGCGACCTAGGTAGGTGACGATCGGGGCAGATGTGGCCGGGATCGCCGATGCGCGTAGGAGGAGGGCTGCTGGGGGCCGATGTGAGGGAGGGAGGGAGGACCTCAAGTAGGAGGGTTTCTTCGGGAATGACGGAGGGAGATGCCAACAGGGGAGAGATCCTCCGAGAGGGAGGCCGAAGCAAGGAGGGATCCTCCGGTAATGCACTGGGAGGTCGCCTGGGAAACGAGATGAGGGGCGGTGGCAGAAAATAAATTCTTCCCTACATGGGGGCTGCTGCACCCCACGAGGGGGAAATAATGAGAAACCCTAGACGAGGAAAAATAAAAACGGGAGGGAGGGTTCAGTTAGGTTCCCTCTGATACCATGTAGAAGTATAAAAGAGGTAAGACCCGTTACCCTAAGGTATTCTCTAAAGGAGACCTTCAGATTCTTTTATAACAAATAATAAAGACCACATCAGACCAGAAGTCCGATGTAGGATGCAGACTCCAACAATATCTAAAATCTTCTTAAATTGAATTCCAATTCCTATCTCACAACTAACATCAAGGACCTCAGCCTCATCATCTTTCAATTGGTGCATCTAACGCTATAAATCTTTCTTATTATGCGACTCACTAAGAACTCCCTCAACTGAATAGATGTAATTGCTTCCCTAGATATAAATCTTCTTGATTACTCTAATACAATCTATGATCATTATTTGAAACCTAGTTCATTTACAATAAAAATAATTTATTTTTCATCCATCACAGCTGAACCAATACTCAAAATTCACTGAGCTCTGCATGAACCTAGATTCTCAATTAGTAGAATTCAGACTTGGCGTCTTCAACCTCACTCGAACAACCTTTTTTTTACGTTGAGGATGATATTTTTCATTGAAAAGGGTATAGAAAATGGTAAAATTTAAATAAGAGATGAATTCATCTTCCATGGGTGATCTCATACCTGATTTTCATGTTCTTGGTTTGGGATCAGATCATCACCTTTATTCATCTTTGATCGCTAGGTTCGTAATCTAAACTTACACACTAGTGGTGTACCCCCTGGTTCGAACATCATTATTGAATGTGGTCAACAGTTTGAGTGTATCATTCTATTCCTTGTACCCTTAAATTTTATTTTCAATAATTCTCCTTGAACATCAATTTCGATCTTCAAAAAATTGATAGAACCAATGAACAAAAATCCTCAAGCTCGACTCCCACATGGATTCCATATCATCGGTTTTTCGAGAATCTTGGATCATTTCAGTCTTATTCACTCACAACACCAACAATCATCTTATTTAATTAACATCATCAATTCCTCATTCGATTCATCCATAAACTTGCTCTGGTCTTGATTTTCATTAGAGGATTGCATCATCACTCACCTCTTGTAAAATTAGTTGTTTTCAATTTGATGTATACCAATTATTTATTCATCCATTTATTTTTTTATACATTCATGATTTTTTTTAAATTATATTTATTATTATTATAATCATTTTTTTAAATGCTTCTTGGGATATGTTCTTTTAGCTGGGGGGATGGGCTTCCACATGAGCCTATGTTTTGGGATGGTTCATTTATCCTATATTGGGTACTCTTTGGCCCGCAGTTTACTTTACCCATGATACACTAGCGATCCTTGCACATTCTCTCATGGATGTCAATTTCTTTACCATCCCTTTGATCCTAAAATTACACATGCCTATGTTATGAGTGCTTCTTTCACTTTGGAGTTAAGTGGTGTGAGTGTGACACATTGTGATTCATTGGTACTATTTCGAGGAACTTTGGTTATTAGGGGGTTTCATCACTCTTGTGCTTCTGACACTTCATCTCATTCACACTTGTGCTTATTGTATCCCCGATTTAGTTCTGGAAACCCTAGCCTTCGGTGTGTTCACAATCTTCAGAGATAGGACACTGGAGCCAATTTTCCTCTATGTACACCCCATGTGTGTAGTTCATGGTGTATTTTTGACAGAATCCTACCTTGCAAAGACATGTGGCTATGTTCTCAATATGAGAACATCCGACTTCGACTAGTAGAGCCCTACTTTATGGTGAGATCAAAAGATTTGAACTGGCTTCCCGACAGCAGCTTGAAGAGAACCTGATTGCTGGACCTAAGCATCCAAAATTGCAAGTTTTTCATTCCCATTCCTTCGTTCATAACTTTAGTGATTAAAAGATTACATTTCTGTCATTTTCTTGTTAAAAATATACTCTATGAATCCCGTTTTTATCATTAATAAACTATGTGTATGGGTGGTTTTCTATCCATGCATGTTTGTCCAAAAATACTGAATAATGTTATATCTATTTTCCATATTTACTGTTTTCTTTCACTTGTTTCTGAATCTGCTTCCTGATTCAATTTTGGATCATGTTATAATTATTCTTTCCAATATCATCTTATCTCACTACTTCACTCTTCTGTTTTTAATTGAAATCAATATAACCACAAACATTATTCAAATTCAAATACATAATTGAATAACCATGCATATCCATTGATATTGGATTTTTCTTTGGAGCATAAACTTAATGTTGTCCCAAAAAAATTGGTATCAAAGCCGTCAGATAAAATTGGATTCAACTAGGTTTGAAATTGAAAATTTTAATGGTGATAATGATTTTAATTTATGGAGAATTAAAATGAGATCCCTGATTGTTTATAAGGGGTTAATTTATGGTTTTCATGGCCTAAATAAGCCCTTTGTTACCCTGTCTGATTATGGAAAAACATCTATTATATACCAAGATGTCTCTACTGACATTCTTGTTAAGTTCCATAGTTATTTACTATTTTCTTTAGGTGATAAGGTTCTTAGAAAAGTTTCTTTTGAAAGTATTTCTTATGGTATATGGCTTAAATTAGATAAATTGTACATGGAAGCTTCACATGTTGGTAGACTCTATAAGAAACATCACATGCTTACTTTTAAAAAGATGTTTGGTGTTTCAATTAATTCCCACTTAGATGAGTTTAATAAATCATGTTTTATTTAGCAAACATTAATGTTTCTATTGATGATGAAGATAAAGCTATGATCCTTTAAAATTCTATAAAAAAAGCTTATAACTCATTAGTAGAAACTATGATGTATGGATGAGAGTATTTTCACAAGGGGTAAGCCAAAAATGAAGGGTTAGAAGAAATAATATAGTAAAGATAAAAAAGAACAATCAACAACCCAAGTTTAGGTGTAATTCTACGGATAGGAAATGTTTTTTACAATTGTTGTAGGCCTGGGCACACAAGACCAAAGTGTAGAAAACTAAAACCAAATCTTGAAACTAAATAACCCACTGTCTCGTCCCTTTTAGTGGAATATAGTTGTGATACTGATAAATATTTAAATGTATCCAGGAATGAACTCACCCATGAGTGGGTCTTTGATTTTGGAAACACATTTCATATGTTTTCTACTAGGGAGTGTTTTCTTGATGTGATATAAAGGGTAGATGGAGATGTTCTTTTAGGAAATAATAGGAGGTTTTAATTCATGGGAAGAGGTTCTATTTTATTAGAACTAGATGACCTCTATCATTACATTGATAGTTGTTAGGTGGGTTCCTGACCTCCATAGAAACCAGATATACTTAGGAATTATGGACCAAAAGGGAATCACTTTTAGGCTTGAATCGGTTTTCCTACATGTCTCTAAAGGCTCTAGAACTATCATCAAGGGTTCCCTAGTCGATGGGATATATTTCTTGAATGGTAAGACCCATTCTAGATAGTTGGGTAGTGTTTATATAACTAATATTGATAATAGTTTGTTATGGCATAGGTTATTGGGGCATGTAAGCTCCAGGGGTCTTGAGAAACTCAATAAACAAGGGATGTTAACAAATAATACCTCTAGTAATCTTCCTTTTTCTGTAGATTGTGTAATGGGTAAATATAAGAGATTTAGTTTCAATAGGTCTACCTTCAAAGCTAGTTACCCCATAGAATACATTCATTTTGATTTATGCGGACCACCTAGGACTAACTCCCATGGTGGAGGATCCTATTTTGTCATTGTCATTGATGACTTATCTAGAATGGTTTGAATTTATATACTCAAAACCCATTTTATGTTTTTGAAACATTTCAAACATGGGAATCATTGCTGAAAATATGACAAGATATAAAATTAATACCATGAGAAATGATAATGTATTATAATATCTGTAACATCCGCAAATGAGAAAGGGTTAAATGACTAATTGATATGAATCATGTCAACAATGTGCACCTTCCTTTTTGGGAGCCTGTCTGATTAAAACTCCATAGTTAAGTGTGCTTGGCATGGAGTAGTGATCAGGATGGATGACCTTCTAGAAAGTTTCCTAGGGTGTGTGTGAGTGAGGACAAAGCACACTGGAAAGGACATGTGTTGGCCTGTGGGGACTATTATTAGTCAGATGACCCGTTCAGGCACGTGGGTGGACCCTAGGGTGGGCCCCACGGGTCTGCGGGGTAACTGGTGGTACCTGGTGGGCCAGGACCCGACAGCCATGTTAAGGCGGGGTGGTTGTGCTGTCACAGGGACCTGGTTGTCACATTTGGTATCAAAGGAGGAACCCAGCCTTAAGTGCGTGGTGCACTGCCTGGGTTTGAGATGTATGACCCACAACAAGGGTGTTGTGCTCTAAAGGTGGGTGATTGTAACATCCCCAAACGATAAAGGGTTAAATGACTAATTGATATGACTCATGTCAACAAGGTGCATCTTCTTTTTTGGGAGCTTGTCTGATTAAAACTCCACAGTTAAGTGTGCTTGGCATGGAGTAGTGGTCAGGATGGGTGACCTTCTGGGAAGTTTCCTAAGGTGTGTGTGAGTGAGGACAAAACACACTGGAAAGGACATGTGTTGGCCTGTGGGGACTATCATTAGTCAGATGACCCGTTCAGGCACGTGGGTGGACCCTAAGGTGGGCCCCACGGGTCTGCGGGGCAACTGGTGGTACCTGGTGGGCCAGGACCCGACAGCCATGTTAAGGCGGGGTGGTTGTGCTGTCACATGGACCCGGTTGTCACAATATCCCTCTACTAATTTCATTTAGTTCTGTCTATCCATGGGAATTTCAAGGCTGTAGAATGATTGGGAAACCCCAAAATAGAATGGAATTTCTGAACATATGAACAAAACTATCCTTAAGAAAGGACAAACCATGCTTACGTTCTTGAGTCTCCCTAAATCATATCAGGAAGAGGCTTCCACTATGATAGTGGAACTTATAAATAGATTCCCATCCTCTTCTAATAAGTTTAAAGCCCTGGAGGAATTATGGAATTACAAATCATTATCTTATAATCACTTAAAAGTCTTTGGGAGTACTGTATATGCCCATGACATGACTGATAAACTTGAACCTCAAGCTCTTATGTGTATTTTTTTGGGTACCCTGAAGGTATTAAAGGCTATAAATTATTGGTTGGTAAACCTAGATTCCAAAAGTGTATAATTAGTAGAGATATGGTGCTACATGAATCCATTTCTCTCTACTCTAAACCTGACATAAAAGAAAGTGGTGATGCATCCATTGATGGAGCTACTAATGCTCAACTATAAACTATGTTTGAGGCTGATATTCAGCCTCCTCCACCCGATCCTCAGTCTGTGACCTGAAATAAATCTATCAGTAGTTATGATTCAAATTCTAATAAATAACATGTTGATAACAATGATGATTACCTGTTGACCCATGATAGAGCAGGAAGGGCCTCTATACCTCCTTATTTTAATCTATATTATATGGATTCATTTTCCTTTAATGTATCCAAGGATCTTATAGATGATGGTCATTAATCTTTCAAGAAATCTATTAATGATAGATATTCTAAGTAGTTGATCTCTATAATGGAAGGAGAAATGAGGATAAACATTGCTAGAAAGAAAATCAAGTTTAAAGCTAGATTAATCACCAAGGGTTCATCCAAAGAGAGGGAATAGACTATTCTGATATCGTTTCACCAGTTGTAAAAAAACTCTTCTATATGGTTGCTTCTTAAATTTTCTACATATTATGAATTTCACATTGAACATTTTGATGGGAAAACATCCTTCATTTATGGTGACCTTGAGGAGATGTTTTATATGAAGCTTCCTGATGGTTATTCTAAAGATTTTAAAACTAACCAATTTTTACTTTTAAATAAATCTTTATATGGTTTAAATAAGGCTCTAGGAAATGATATAGGAAATTTGGTTCTTTCATGATTGATAACTAATTTACTAGGATCCAATATGATGCTCGTGTTTATTTCAAGTTTTTAAAAAACATCATTCTTTACCTTCTATTATATATAGATGACATATTGGTTATATGTGATAACATGAAGCTCATTATTGTTGTTAAAACTCAATTGAATGGTATTTTTGAAATGAATGGTTTAGGGGAAGCAAAAAAATTCTTGTTGTAAAGTTGTTAGGGATAAAACTAATAAACTGTTGTATCTCACCCAATATACTTATGTTTTGAATGTTCTTAAAAGGTATTTGTTTGAATCTCTCAAACCTATAAATGTTCCATTTAAACACCACTTTAAGCTTTCTTCAACACAATATCCTACTGCTATTGCTGATGTAGAGTACATGTCTAAAATACCCTATTCCAACATCATTGGTTGTGTTATGTACTCCAAGATTTGTGCCAAACCTGATATTTCCTTTGCAATATTCACTCTTAGAAATCTTATGGATAACCCAGGGAATCCACATTGGCATTCCCTAAAGTTTCTTATTTGGTACTTATTACATAATTCATCCCTTTATTTTTGTTATGGAAAAATGTTGATAGTACAAAATTGATTACTAGCTATATAGATGTTGATTATGCATGTAATATTGATACTAGAAAGTCATTAATAGTGTATGTATTCACTGCTTGTGGAGGGAACATATCCTGGAAATGTAATATGCAATCTATGGTTTCTCTTTAAACCATAGAAGCCGAATACATAGCATTGACTGAGGCTGTCATAAAAGCCCTATGGATCAAGGGTTTTTCTTCGGAACATAACCTTTGTAATTCTATTATTACGGTTTATAGTGATAGTATTCTCTACATTTATGCAAAAATCTTGTATGCCATGGTAAATCCACACACATATATATTAGTAAATTTTTTTTTAGAGATTTCATTAAATATGGAACCATATGTGTCAATAAGATACATACTGATAATAACCTAGTAGATAGTTTGTCTCAATATGTGGTATTATAAAAATTCAAATATTTTTAGATAAGATGAATTTGATTCCCATTAAATGTCTATAGGTGCATAAACATCCATAATTTCAATAGAAAATGGTCGATATTTTTGAAATTAGGTGTTTTCAATTTGAAATATTCATATTCATTATTCTTCCAATTACTTATTTTATTATAATGCATGAAAATTTATTAAATTATCTTTATTATTATTATGCTCAATATTGTTTAAATTCTTGTTGGGATATGTTCCTTTATTTAGGGGGCTGGGAATCCATGTGGGACTATGTTTTGGGCTGGTTTGTTTGGACTGCCTTGGCTTCTCTTTAGCCCATAGTTTTCTTTGCCCATGCCACACTGGCGATCATTGTGCATTCACTCCAAGTTATTGATTTCTTTTCCACCCCTTTAATCCCATCCTTCCAAATGGGTGGGTTATGAGTGCGTTATTTTCTCAAAATTTGAGAAGTGTGAGCGTGTCACATTGTGATTCTTTAGGGTTGTTTTGAGGAACTACAGTTTTTAGGGGGTTTTACCACCCCCGTGAATCTGTCCCTTCGCCTCATTCACACTTGTGCTTATCACCCCCTTTTTTTGTTCTCTATTTGGTTCTAGAAACCCTAAGCCTTTAGTGTGTTCATTATATTCAAAGATCAGACATTAGATCCTGCTTTCCTCCCAATACGCCCCTAGTGTGCAGTTTTTGGTGGAGTTTTGACAGCATCCTTCCTTATGAATACATGTGTCCTAGTTCCCAGTTTTTGGTGGAGTTTTGGCATTGTATGTTTTTCATTCCCATTCTTTGATTCAAAGATTTAGTGTTTCAAAGCTTCTATTGCTGTTGTTTTCTTATTAAGATTGTACTCTATGAATCTTTTTTTCAGCATTAATATACTATTATGTGTGTGGGTGGTGTTCTTTCGGTGAAGGACTGAAGTATACTAAATATCTTGTCTATATTTACACCTTTCACTTGTTTCTTAATCCGTTTCTTGAGTCAATTTTGGATTCTGTTTTAATTTATCTTTCTAATCTCATCTTAATTCACCACCACCTGCTTTTGTTTGTAATTGAAATCACTATGACCATAAAAATTATTTTAATTCAAATACCTAATTGAATAAGAATTCAGATCCCTTGATCTTGGCTGTTTCTTGGAGGAATATGCTTAATATTCTCCCCAACACTTCTGCATCAGCAGGTCTTCATAATTTGGTTTCCATTTGGTTTCAGATTTTTCATGCATGAAAAACATAGATTAGTTCTTCATCCCAGGGTCATGTGCATCCCAATCATCTTCTTTGGTAAATTGATCTTCAATTGGTTTCACGTAGGCATGGACAGCTTTAGTTTCATGCTTCACTCACATTCCTTGTTTTCTCGATTTGTTTTATTCGATGGCTCATTGAAAATTGGGTTCCTAAGATTTCATATTTGAGATCCTTTAGTCTTCAAATCATTTCCAGCTCGATTGAATCGAGTGAGCCCAGCTTTTGTCATCATCAACAGGCATGGTTCATCACTGTTGATCGTTTTTGGTCAGGTATGATCTCTAGCTTTCATCATCTTCAGTCTATTTCCCTTTGAAGATCCAAGCGTGCTACAAGCTTTGGCCATAGCCTTTCATGGAACCTCAATCAGTTTTTGAGCCTAAACTGATCATTTTGTACCATTTAGGTTGATGCATATAATAGACGACTGATAAAAAAATTTCTTATGGTAGCTTGGAAAGGTAGAATGGGGGAAAAATCAGTCGGGGGTTGCAACAGATCAAGGGTAGTAGACAAAGTGATTGTGGGGTACGAGGCATGGTTTCTTGGGTTTTGTTTTTCTAGTAGATGGTGCAGCCGCATGACCGTTTCCCTCAACGTCGTCCCTGGTTTGGACCTTTGGTCTCTACCTTTAGACGGTCTATTGACTGACCATGCCCTTTATATGGTAGGTTTTCTATGGCAGGATACCCAAAACAATTACGCCATAGCCAAAATTCATAGAACTTGATTTTAATTAAATTAAGCAATTCAAAAATCAAAACACAAGAAATTGAAAACATGAAATTCTAGATGAAAAATAATAAAAAATTTCAAGATTTTAAAAAAAATTCTAACAATTAGAAATCTAAAATTACAACATCAAACAATGAGAATAAATTTTATGAAAACCAAAATTTTTAAATCACCTTCAAAACATTTTTTCGATTAAGATTCAAAAAAAACAATTAAAATATTTGTTCTAAAAAAATCAGAAAATTAATCCCAGAACATAATACCATTTATGAAACAAAAACATTTATTTCCACGAAAATATTCAATGAATGAATATTTTAACCACAAATGATCCAAAATCTAATAATTCTACATTTAAAACTCATTTTAATTATTAATTACTCAATTCCCAGAATATATCTAGAAATATGTATTAAAAATGTGACACATTACCTGGTTCTAGAGATTGACATCCATTTAAAAAATGAATATTCCACATTCTATCAATATACTCGTTAGAGCATATATTAATTCATTTAGAAGTTAATCACCCAAACAAACTAAAGCGAACTAGGCTAGTAGATTCACCATCATCATCATCTATTCAAAACCTTGGTTTTTTTTAATTTTATTACATTGTATTACATGATGGAATGAAATATATGAATATTGAATTTAAAATAGCGGGAATTTGATCATTAGAACTCACAATGATAAAATTTGAATCCAATTTTTTAAAACCTAAACCCTATGTTCTCTAGGAGATATCTCATTAAATAATAGAGTTGAATGAACATAAATACATTCTTGATCACATCAATTGACACATAATAGTGTTCAAGAATAAAATAAAAGGTCGTCTCATACATTGTATGGAATTTTAGAAAATAAAATATGATTCCTCCTGAGGAGTTGGGGAACTTTGTCCATGCATTGAGGTCAAATATAAATGGTTGATTAAGGTATGAAAATAAATTTATAATTTTATTTCTTCATTGATTAATTTTTGAATATATATTTAATGGACTATATTTTATTTCTTATACTGAACTGTTTTATTAATCCCACATCTATAATTGATAAATGGAGTCTCTAAATTTAAGATGCTCAACCTTTTATGAATAACTAATTATGCGATTTTTAGTTTGATACATTTTTTTTACAAAACTTCTCACTCATACAAAACTAAACATTAGGAGATATCACGAGTGTTCTCTTCCTTTTGAAAAATTATCATTTTTATGTTTCAAAATGCATAATATATCCTAAATACATGCTAAAATGCATAGAGTAACATCCAAGGTAATCATATGCAATAGACCATGAATGAAGGTTATATGATATAAATGATGGTTTTATAAACATGAGGGAAGGCTAAAGAGAAATTGATTAACTAAATATCCCTAGGATGTTGACAGTATCACTGTTATAATAAAACCATATATGGGCCCCTAGTATCATCACACTGAGCATGGGATTTCTGTTAGAAGAAATATAAAAGGGATTTGATTAATTACATGATATGCCATCTTGGATTGTTAATGGAAATATATATATGGGGTTTATGTCCATCACTACAATCAAATGCCTATATATTCATAAAAGACTCAATGGAATTAAAACCATGATGTAGATTTGAATAGATTAAAGAAATATTCATGAATGGTTATGGTATATTAAAATTACATCATTGTGCATCTAAGATGTTACATGAACCAATAAATTTGATATAAAGGAATTGATCTATTTTTTTTCTAAACCAATAGACCATGGTAGCTCAATCATGGTTTTTTTCAGGTATATGTGTTGGTTCCAACAATATTTTCTCCTTATTTTCTGTTACACTCTTACTGAATCCAAAAGAAATCAAGGGGTTTGGTTTACCCATAAAAGACATGAAGTTTCACCTGCCTACACAACCTATTTTTAGCCTATATATTTTTTTTCCATTTTTCTATCATGCTCTATCATTTTCATTGGTGAGAAAATTATTTTTCTTTTTTATAGAATATGTGACTCTTTCATTGTCTTCCCCTTTTGGGATTTTAACATAATGAGTCTTATGAATTTTTTATTTATCATATAATGTATTTGAATTTTTGCAATGTTATAATTTTATAGTTTATGTTCATATATATTTGAAATTTCTTTAAGTGGTAATATGAAATATTATAATTGGATGACCTGAAGTGAGTGTGTATATGCTTAGAAATGTACAGCTCACATTCAAATGAATAGTCTATTAACATACCCATTGATAGTTATATCAAGGAAGATTGATGGACATTTTCAACTGAGGGGTTCTATATTAATATTCTCAAAGATATAAAAGATAATAGAATATTTTCCTTGTAAAAAATGCATTCAAATCTATTCAAGTAGGTGAGCTATATATTTGGTGTTATTTTAATCATCTTATCCAAAGAGATCTAGAACATTTTATATTTAGTATTTCCTAATGGATAATACTTGAAATTGTTCCTATTACCACTATCCAAAACCATGTTAATAGGCCGGTGTACTATAACTATAGGCCATGTCTATGGTCTTCATCAATCATGGGATAGGGTTTTATTGGAGTAGTTGAAAGGTGATGACAATGGTCTCGACCATGGCCAAAAGGTGCCACCTATGACCACGGTCTTGACTATGGAACTTTCCCACCAGCTACACCAATGATAATATGGGTCATGGTCAACGTAGACCGTGGTGTAAGGACATGACAACGGTTAGAACCATGAACATATATATTTGAAAAATAATATAATGTACCATGTTTTGATCCCCCGACCTCTCCTTATTTTGGTAGTGGTTATTTCGATTAAGTTACAGCTCGTATTTTGAATATATACATATAAAAATATTAATTAATTTTTCAATATTTATAAAAAAAATAATTTTCTGTACTAATAATTATTATATATTTAAATAATTTAAAAAATACATTGGGTGTTGTGTTTCCTGCCTAAGGATGGCCATATCACTACCCAACTACCATGATCCATGTAGACTATGGCTGTATCCTATCCTAGGGATATAGTCTATATCATCCTAGGCTATAGGCATTTTTATTGTCAGTTATAGCCACAACTTATGTGGACTAGGACCATATGCCAACTATATAGTCACAATACATGTGGGTTGTGGCTATAGGGTGGAAACATGACCATGATCTTTATGGACCACGGAAATCTTCCATTCCCATGCTCTTCTAGCACCTTTTTCACTATTAGTGTGTGTGAAAAGGGGTTTCAGTAATGTGAGATGTTATTGTTTTTTCATTAATAGAAGGATATGGGTTTGTTGTATATCCTTTTATTACACAAGTAAAGGAGTAAATAGTTTTTGAGGTACAAATAGACAATACAAACCCAACATAATTTGACTAGAAAGTGAAATGAAAATTTATGTAGTGAAATTGGATTGAATAAAAGTTTACACTAGTTTGTGAATGAAAATTTAAACCTGATGAAAAATTATCAGCACTTAGCCACCATGTATTATTATTAATGAAATGAGATATAATTTTGAATGTGTTTATAAGATATCCAATTGTCATGAAATATCACATGCAAAAAATAATTATAACACTTTTCATTCATTGAGTTAGTGAAAGGGATAATATTTTGGCATGGATAATGTATCAAAAAATCTATATGAACTTGTGGAATTCTATTACAAGAATTACAATGCATGGGGGGAAATTAATGATTATAGTGGTTCATGAGATACAACTTTTATAAGTTACTAGATAAACATTGATTTTAATAATCAAGAAATAAAATGCTTAGGGAAAGGGTAATTTAAATAAATATTATATTAAACCTTATCATAGGGAAGGAAAATATTATCCTACTCATTATGTCCCCTATTATAGAGGATTATTACAATGTTTGAGTTCTTATATCAGGATATCCTAGAAGTTTATTATCTTTTAGTGTGGAACACTATGATTTTTAGGGTCATGAAATATTGACTACTCTAAGAAGCTTAGACTTAGGGATATATCACTATATGGATTTGGGTTATACAGGATGGGGTTTATATTATTTAATTTATGATATTATGACTATGGAAAATCTTTGAAGTAGAGTCATATAAATGAGACCGTATTCTATGCAGTTTAAATTTTTGTGGCATAAACTATACATTATAAAATTTATTGTTTTTCTATAAGGAATCCTTAATCCTGACATAAATTGTTTGGAAATGTACATCTTAGGGATCCACACATTAGTGTGAGGTGGGACCCACTCTCAATATAAAGTTATCAAGTAGTATTATCATTTATAGTAAAACCAATATATGACATATGCACCTTCAAATTTCAGTTCAAGTTTTGGAGGATTCATTCTGGGTTTCATTAGTGTCCTTAGATCCAATAACAATTATATAGGAACCAATGATATGATGTCATGTTTCTATTTAAACCCTCAGGAGACATAATTCTACTAATTTTTAATTTTATCTAATGATCAAAACCATTTTTCATCATTTTTTAATCCCATATAATTAAATTTCTAATTCTTTATCCATAGAAATTTAGTCAAAACAAGATATTCTAAGAGGGGGATTGAACTACACTAGGCTATGATACTTTAGTCCCATATTCTAGTGAATAAAAGGACACATGTTTAAGATTATGTTTATAGTTGAGAAAGGCCAACAATTCATTGAGTATTTTTTAAATTAAAGTCATATTTTCATTATACAACAATTTTTATTGGATATTTGATAATTTATTATTAAAGGCGTCATCTTATTCCTTTATATACACATGATAATAGGAAGAAAAATTAGATTTGATAATATATTTTGAATATAGCTTCTTCAATTTAGGAAAATAAAAATTTGCGTCACTATCTATTGAAATAATCTATGTAATTCTAAATCTAGTGATAGTAATGGATTGATTTAAATTTATCATATATAGACACATTCCCCTACATGTGCATAACATCATCGCAATAACATACTAGTTGAGTACTAGATCATCTCAATAAGGATAAGAGATTAGATACAAGCTCCATCAAGTCAGATTTTATGTGGATATCCATAAAAAGATATTTTGAAAATGTTTATGATAATATATGGAAAATAATAATGAAATAAAAGTATTCCATGACTTGGTACCAATAATGTTCACTACTACTAGATTTGAAAACTACGACATTGGAAATCTGAATTCAATCTAGTTCACTTAAGCTAACCATCTATTGATGCAAAAACCATTAGAAACCATTAAATACTACCTAAAAATACTCCTTCATAATGAGAAATAAAGTTATTATAAGGTTTCATAACTATTCATACTAGTAGAAATCAGTTTCCAATTCCATGGTGTTGTGTACTTATGACCCTCCTAAATTGGGTGATCTGTATGGATTTAAAAAACCTTTTCTGGTATGATATTCAATAAAACTTGTGTAGGGTGTCATTTATCTACACTATTATTTCCTCATTCAATAGTAGGAAGCCTAAATTTATTGATTTATGTTTTTTTTAACTTCACATTCATAAAACTCTAAAAAGGAACAATTGTATTGATTCTCAGGTGAATAAGTGAGATTCTGAATTTTCTACTTGACTCACATTCACATAATACTTACAACAATACCATAGGAATTACAAAATTAGATATAATCATATAAGAAACATGAGTGCCAACGAGTCTGTACCCAAGTGGTAAAGGCTCCTGCTTGGCATCGAAAGATCCAGGATCAAATCTGGGTATGGATTAATTTTTGGGTCATTATAGCAGTACTGTAGCAGGTCACTGTAGTAGTACTGTAGCAGCGACGACACTGTAGTAGTGGTGACACTGTAGTGGTGAAGACACTATAGTAGGAACTATAGTGGCGGTGGTACTGCATCAGGTACTGTAGCAGCTAGGGGTACTGTAGCATTAATATTCACTGAAGGGCCCTTTAGGCCAAAAAATGGGCTTTCGGGACTTGTATTCAGATTACTTGATCTTGGGCCTTCAGGCTATGTAATGGGTCTCCCTCTACCCAGTTTGAAAGAGGTATTTGCTTTAAATAATAAAGGAGGTTTCGACCCCAACCTTTTAAAAAAATATAATAAACATGAGATGGTATTTAACAAAATCTAAAAAAACTAATAACCAAATCCCACTTTTATATGAATGAATATATTGCTATAGAAACAATGCCCATCTAAAATAAAAAAATGCGAGGAAAGCATAATAGTTGTGAAGAATCTTTTCCTGATCACTCAAGTGATGATATTATCCAAAAGTTTTAGCTCACAAATAGAAGTCACCTTTTGGTCTAGACCCAATCTCCCTCATGTCTGTACCCTCTAGGCCTCCCAGGAAACTGATACTCCCCTTGGTTCTTCAACCACACATCGGATTCTCCCATGGGCTTCCATCCATGGGCTCATGTATCACCTCCAATTGTAATAAAATATATTTTAGATGATTCATTGGTGATAGTTGACTTCCTTTGTCATTAATTATAGTTCTACACTCTATATACTTATCCATTATCCTTCTCGCCATGATTTTCCTCTGTGGTATCATACAATATTTTTAATGAATATTTTTATAAAATAATTCCAATAATTTGTATAAGTAAAATTATTTTCTTTCTTTTGTTTATAATGATATAAACTTTAAATTTTATTTTATAATTATTTTAACATGAAATATTAATGAAATTATATGAAATAATAACCATATTTTTTATATCATATCCTTAAAACCTGATAATATGAATTTTATTTCTTAAATTCATATTTTTTAACAAATTAATAGTGTATTAATTAGTAATATTGTATTTAATTACAATATGTTTTGTTAATTAAAATTTCATATATAATATTTATGAGTAATAATTTATTAAAAGAGTTTTATAAAAGCACATTAATTTTTTTTCATGATTCTATGTAAAAAATAGTCTAATTTTATTAGTACACTACTTATTTATAGTATAAATTTTATAGTTTTATTGAAATTAAATATTATGCATCAAAAACTAATTTCTAAAAATGTATGTTGTATTTTTAAATAGTTATATAATTGTATCATATAACCATTGAATGTAGTGTAACAATCTTTATTTTCATAGGAAATTATATGTGCATAATATGATAAAATAATTTGTTAAATTATATTTTTACCCAATAATGTTTTTATTATTCATTTGTAATTTTATAAAAACATAATTTTTATGTTTGTAATCAATTTCTATGTGCATGTTTTAGTAATCTATATTTTTTTTGAAAATGTAAATAACTTGTTTTATACAAAAATTAACACAATAGTGTAATTTTAATCTTTTTAATAACATAATATCTCATATTTATAATGCATTATTACCATATAATTTTTATTACATTTGGATAATGTAGTTGTTTGAAATGTAATATGGTCAATGAAGTATTAATACAAATAATGTTCATCTTTTTGGTATGTATATGTTCAAAATATCTCATAATTAGAAGATTTATTTTGTGAAATTTATATTTCTGTTATATAAAAATAAAAAATTATCAATCATATAATAACTAAGAGATAATAACAAATATGCATGAAATTGATATTTTCAAAATAAAGTCATAATTTGGGGAATTATTTCATGTATTATATGATTTTATTTAAAAGATAAATTTTAAAAATTTTGATTTTGAATTTTATAAAATAGAATTAATTTTTTTAATTATCTTGGTTAAATTATCTTTGAGTGAATTTTTATATTTTTTGAATGTTTACTTTTTTGGGTGAATAGTTACAATATAATTTTTACAAATACTGTATGTTTTATGAAAATATCATAAGGTGAATACGAATTAAAAAATTATGAAACCTTTTCCATGACACCAAATTTATTTAATGAGTAAAGTAATTCATATCAAATTAATGTAGAAAATTTAATAACCTATAAATCAATTTTTTAAATAAGTTTTGTTTTATTTTCATAAAAAATGTTTTTCATTCATTACTTTGAATTAAATATTTCCATGCTTAATTTTTATTTTTAAAGTGTTTAAATGTCAAAGAATCCTATATTTTTCGATCAATTTATAATAACATTCATTCAAATCAATACAATTCATAGTTTTGAGAAAAGATAACAAAATAATCAATAATTTATTCATAGATTCCCTTCCCCTTTGACTATATAGAAACCCCGACAACACTATTTTCTCCTCACATAATAAAAATACATCCTTTATAAAATATCAACCCAAATTATTCTCTACAGTAACTGGGATACATCCCTACTACATTTTTCATGCTAAATTCCATCCTTTAAAGGCTTCAAATTCAATAAAAAGTTGGGGATATGAAGAACAATGTAATGGTTCCCCATCCTACCACATTATTTTACAGTTCATTTTTTTAAATTACATTTTAACATACAATTTATATAACTCAATTCCTATAATTACATGGTATTTCCATATTATATTTTTTCTATCAATTAGATATCTCCTATTCCCCCTAACTGGACCGTTTTTATAAATTGTTACTATGTAATGTAAGGGTTTCGAAATCTCCCATTCCATTTTTATTTATGATTATTTTCCATAGAAACATTTATAATAATGCTTTATATTTTTTCAATGATAATAATCCCATGTTATCATCATACGTTTAATCCCTTATTGATGATCAATCCCTCTCAAAAAACAATTTTCCTAATACTTTACTATATCTAAAAATGGGTTTCAAAACCCATGACATCTAATTTCAATTATCCTATTATCACTTCTATAATATAATTATTTATTAAATTAATTATAAAAACTAGTTTAATATTAATCTAATGATTTTATGAATCTAAAATATTTCATAATTTATACGATTAATAATTTTTTTTAAAAACACCATTCATTATCGTGGTTGTACTCTACCTAAATAAATAATGTTGTTCTATTTTCACCTGAAACTTTTACAACTATTCATCAAAATTGATTTAATGATTCATTATGAAATTAATAGTAATATAGTTTATATTAAAGGATTTTATATTGGTAATATATTCATTATAGTAATCATATTAAAGGTTAATAATTGAAGTTATTGTTGGATTGGTGTTGCCCGATCCGTTTGGGCCGAATGCTTGTGGACCGACACTGTAGCAATGCTGACCACTGTAGCGGAGCTGACCGACTGACACCGACAGGAACTGTAGCGGTGCGGACTTCAGGGTCAACGTCACTATAGCACTTTTGACATCTAGCCGACAGACACTGTAGCACTTTTGACAAAGTGAGCCGCCGATCACCGTTGCAATGCGGACTACTATTCAGAACAGTGGACCGTCTTTTTCATTTGTAGCCCACTTTGGGCTAGGGTTTCACCACTGAAAAACCCTCTGTAATTTGTGCTCCCATATAGTGAATTTTTGCCTCTCCCGTGGACGTAGGGATTTTTCCTGAACCACGTATATCGTTGTGTCCTCTGATTTCTTTGTTTCGTTTTTCCCGTTTTTCTGTCGTTGTGTCTCCTGACGATTCCGCATCCATTATTTTAACCGTTTTAAATAAGCTTACTATGAAAGACTAGTTCATTTGTAACTCTATTGATGAATATATTAAACTATTTAAATATTTTATTTATTTTTGTAATTTTAACACTATACAATAAAACTTATGGTTCTTATAGAACATTTGGATAGACACCATCCCTTTTTATAGTTACATCATTAAAGATTTAAAATAATAAACCAATCAATCTCAAAATGGTTGATGTAAGAAAAAGTAATATAATAAATTAATAATTAATGATAATAATTGAATTAAAATGAATAATAATGATTGAATAAATAATTATTTGAAAATAGTAATTAATAAATACAATATAATTATTATGGAGGTTATAGGACATACAAAGTGAGCCTCGGCTCAGGGTATGGGGTTTAATAATCCAAATCCATTTTTATTTTCATGTATCATTTCTCAATTTTATATCCACTCTCCTATATCTTATCACCAAATTAATAAATGGATTACATAATTTATTTCAATTATTTTTTAGGTATGACATGTCTCATTACATATCCTACATAATAAATTATTATAACTTATATTTTTCGGATGGGTTCTTTCCCTCTCCAAGGAATTCTTGAGTTAGTGTTATCTATCACCCCAAATCTCTATATTTCTATCTCCCATATTCTAATACGATTCACTTATTTTCATCATGCTTTATTATCCTTTCATTTTTTTGGGATAATCATGTTAGTATTCTTCACTTTTATTTTAGTAATGAAAAACATATAATGTATGCATCATCACTTTTGGAATTCTTTAGTACTAAGGGGAGTGGTGAATGATTGTTTGTGCCTTTTTATCAATTTTAAATTTTATCCTTTTATATTATCTCTGCATGATTAATTAAATAGATATCCCTTTATCTTTCTTTAACATTATTCATTATCTCATCTAAAAACAAACACACAAAGGGGACATGAGATTTATATGGTTCACCTTTCAAAAAGAAAGACCAATCCTTGGTGTGAATGATAAACAATACTTGATCACACTACCCATCAGTAATAAACCTTTGAGCTACAAAACGTATGGTATAACCATGTACATTTATTACACTATAGTATACATAAATAATATCAACATCTCTCTAAGCCTTTATACTAACTTGTGACAGTTTCATAAAAAATGTATGATGACAACTTGAAGTTATTTCACCAATACAGATTCTTCATTTCCATTAGTGTACTTCTTAGGTTTATTTCTTCATTTATTACATGAAAAGTGGAACAAAAGAACTTATTTCTTCTCCTATTCATCTCTTTCACTAACTGTAAGTCTTATCTTCTATATGTGCAAGATGGAATGAACAACTCCTTATTCTTCCTTTACTTAGATTACAAGAAACTCTTTTCCTTATTTTACCTCTTCCACTTGTAAAAGAGAATGCATCTCATTTATTAGTATGAACAGTTATGCACAAAAATCATCTTCTTTAAAATTGTAATATAAATAACACATTCCTTGTATACTTCCTTAGAAATATAAATTCACAACACTTTTCTTCTCTTCCCACTATCTCTTCTTCTTCTTCTTATTATTCTTCATTCCTCAGTTCAATTGGACTACACAGGTTCTTCTGCCTCTTCCGTGAATATGAACTCAAACACGATCTTCTTCCTCTATCATTCTTCTTTAATTCAGAATAGTAGTACTAGTTTCTTTCTGCTTCAACACACATAGTGTGAAGAATGAGTGAATTTCTATATCTTTCTCTTCTCATTGAGTTTTATAGGATGTGTATATAGCGTGAATGGATTTGGTTATTCCTATACTTTCTTAATTGTGATACTCTTCACAATAATTGTATTTTTGAGAGTTCTCCACTATATGACCCTTTTATATACTTATATCTATATTCATTGATTTATGTGAAAATTTCTCTTTTCATTATCTCTTCTCAAATTCAAACTCCCTCAAATTCTAGCCTTCAATTCATATAATCCTTTGTATTTCAGAACACATGTGTTTCCTTTGTAATCTCCCCGATGGATTTGATGAGGTTTAAATAATTATTTCTTATTTTTCATTCATGATATTTGTAAATATCAAGACTTCATTTTCATTTAATTTTTTTTTGATGTAAAACACCTATAGAATATTCCATGTATGCACGTAAAACATGCATTTATAGTTGTAGTTTCAGATCCTATCTTCATGATAAGGGACTATAAAAAATTCTTCATCTCATTTAATATTCTATTAGTATTATGATTATTGGTATTATAATAATTTAGAACTAAGATCTTGGATTACTTGGCATCATTATATTTACATAATCATCATGTTTTCAAATTTTCACTGATCTTTACAAACAATTTTTCTTTAGAGATGATGTTTATGTTGATGCTTATGATCCTTACATTAATCATCATCATTCTTACACACTTCGTATATTAACTCATCCTTGAAGATATGAGATTCATGCTTACAAAAATCTATAATGATTTTTATATTGTAACTATGAGGAACCTTATGCATATGAGGTTTATATTAATGCTAGTGATCCTTATGTTCATCACCATAAACCTTACACACTTCATAAACATCCTTACAAAAATCCAGAAACATTCCATTATTCCTGAATTCACATTATTCTTTAACTCTTCAAAACATCTGATACTCATCTAAGCTCCAACATCACTTATATAAAATCATGACCACTCTTTTAGAGCCACTGCATTTCAATATTATAAAGTGAACTTTCATATGAATCATTTATTATCATATGAATGTCAAAAATTCTCTCTCTATTTTCAATTTACAGGGATGAAAATCCAATAATTTTTTTCACCATCCCCTCAACTCATACCCCTCTTAAGCCAATAATTAGGACAAGGAATGACTCAAAGACTGCATTCAATAGGTCTCGGGTTGGAGACTAACACTGAGGGTATAAAGCAGTCAAATGTGATTCATTACACTCAATATGATGAACATGACTGAGAGAGAACAAACAAAAAAATCCATCAAATAATATAAAATAACCACCAACCCAGAATGCATGTCAAGCAATACAAATAGAATTATCCCAAAATAAAAGGAAACTAAGGGAATTCATAAGGTATAAAATCTACAACATCACTATCCTCTAAACTATTAATGTTCATATTAGTCTCTAAAATCCTCTTAGAATCCCAAAAAAGAGTTTATATATACATAGGGTTAGCATAACTTTTATACTCAGTATGATCATACTCATGTTCATTCATGAAAACATGAAAGGGGAATACTAATGCATCAGTGAATAGAAAACATAACTAACATGCACATAAATTGGTAAACTAATAATACCATCTTCGACATATCCCACTAAACAAATAATACATCTAATGTAGTAATACAATATCAAAATTATATCAAATAAGGCACCCTATATCCACTTTCCCACTGAGATGTTTCTTCGACAACTTATAATAAATCTTATCATGATCTCATCTCTTCCATGTATACCAAAGATCACATATCAAGATGAGTTTGATATGGGATTGGTTATAAATAAAGGTACCATGGCATGCAAAAAAAGCTGGTGGGTTGGGGATTTAAGAATTTTCATCATCAGAGTGACATAAATTGTCATATCCAGTGATCCAAGCCCCAATAGGGGTTCAAGGATCTCACATGAATTTAATAATCACAAAAATTAAATCGAATAGTTAACTCATTCGAATCAAATCAAGTTAAACTGTAGCTTGTCACCAATGACCATTTCTTGAAGAATCTAAAGTTGAACCCCTTTAGATCATCCACACATGCTCTAAGAATCTACAATATCACTATAAATCTAATTATGGGAGCTATCATGGAGATCTAATGAATCCTTCGACATTACGATGATCACCTTGATTTTGTGTCTTCGATATGTTGAAGGTGTTCTTGGATAAATCAATCAAAGAGAGACTTTCTCACTCTAGAAATAGGGAGGAGAGTGAGGCTCTCATTCCATTGGAATAAATATCCATTAAAATAGAGCTCCTTTCCTGCTTATATAGTGGATTTCTAAAAATACTCGGATAGGGTTCCTTGGCCCCCATATATTTAACATCCACTAAATAAGAAATACATAAATAATTATGAAAAACTAACTGCATCATAAATATTACTTATATTTTATCACATACTTTTAAAATTTATTAAATATATTACATGATAAAACTGATTCATTAACATGACTTGTAATTCCCACTAATATTTAACAAACCTTGAATATTAAAATAATATTCGTTTGTATAATTTTTTTTATTTTATTCACTTAATAAATCATGAATAATTTTAATAAATAAATTCAACCCAATTATTATATACTCAAATAATAATGAATTTATTTATTCATTGGTGGTCAATGACTTAGATAACTCTTAGACCCCATGGTGAGGCCCACCATGTCATATATACCTATTCAATAGAATAAGGAAGATTCTTGAATATGATACTTTGTGAACCTCTAGGACCTTATCTCAATATAAGTGAATAGTATTCATAGACCAATGGAGGAGTTTAATAACCCATCAAGGCCCCAAATAGATAAGGAAGAGTTATAGTAACAACAACCATTCTACAAACACACACAATGTAATATAGTCTCTTTATCTTTAGATATCTCATAAAGTAGGACACAAACTTATGTCAACATCGATTCTTAATTTATTATTTATTGATCTAACTTGATAGACTTACCTTAGACTACCTTGGATAAGGATTTATGAAGGTAATGTTGCGGAATCGTCGGGAGAAACAACGACAGAAATGAGAAAATGAAAGAAAGAAATCAATAAGGACACAATGATTTACGTGGTTCAGGAATAATCCCTACGTTCACGGGAGAGGCAGAATATTACTATTAGGGTGAACAAAATTACAGAGGATTTTTCAGTGGTAACCCTAGCCCAAAAATGAGCTATAAAACAATGGAGAAGACGATCACTGTTCGAAAAGTGAGTCTGCGTCACTATAGTGAACGACGACCAGCTTTGTCAAAAGCGCTATAGTGGGTGCCGGCTGGAAGTCAAAAGCGCTACAGTTGCGGACCACAAGCATTCGGCCCAACCGGATTGGGCAACACCAATCCAACTGGTAAAACCATCCTGATCAACTAGGCTTGAGATATTACTTCCTCAACTCAGAAGTGATAAATACTATCTTGACCGTTCAACTAATACCATACCACCAATGATGCACCCAACCTAATCTACCTCACCATGACTTCATTGTCATGGTTTTTTCTTTACATAAAAGTACATGATCAAATGACACACATTGACAATGATCTCAAGTCATTAGACCAGTACACATGTACATATATAGAAACATCCAATAATACCCAAAACATGTGGTGTTCCTATTAGTGGGTTTGTCCTCATGATCTCAACTACCATAGTTCACAATGTGAGAACTTCGTGATAAAAATTCTCAATGCTTATGAGCCCCCAGAACTTGATAGTCATACATAAACTGTTTCTAGTTAGTATGATGTATCTAGACTATAAGAAATTTGTTTTAAGATTAATGTCATAGTATCTACAAGTTCTCATTATACCATGAGAACTACTATAACCATTTAATTTGAAAAACAATCTATGGACATTACCATTTAAATAGTGGATGCAAAAATATCTATACTATAATGGTATGTGTACATCATGCATAACTCACTGTACACATGGAATGGTAATCCAAAGTACTAATCAAGTTGGGTTTAGGGAACCCACTATTACAATACTCCAACTCGCACTAGATCCAACATCAAAACTATCCTTGTAAGTTGTCACATGATTATGATCATGTTTCTCCTGAGTCGTGGATTTAGTTTCTAGGTTTTCCATGCATCTGCTGTGTGGAAATTATACTATGTGTAACATTACCTTCTTGAGTAAAAATACTCAAGATATGATATCCCTGAGTATATATATTTTTTACACTATCTAAACATTACATCTTGGATAGAACGAGTAAAATAATTATCATCATAATAAAACTTTACTTATCAAGTGCAATTCCATGAACTAGAACAAATATTTTCAATTAGTACACTGCTTCTTAGATTCCTCAGAAGCTCCAACGTACATGGTATTTGTAGATATGGATACCACTAGCTTGTCTGAGATTATCTCACTCATTACCTTAGCTTAACTGTGATATACGGTTATATTGATATAAAATAATACTAGTTTATGTCCTCTTATAACTACTTTACCTTCCTCTCCACAAACCAGGTACATATATTTTGTACATACTCAAGTACAATTAGATAGTTTTGACTACATCCCCTGTTGTTCTCTAGGATATAACTGATATTTTCCTACCATTAATTATATTTGGAAATATCATTTCTTGTATATATCATGGCATACATGATTGATCCATCACTGAAGAATATATAATTTCAATATACCACTTTAATCCTCTCTTATTCCCAAGCATGACTTCTTGGATAGATTTATTCCATGTGACTCTGGCAACAATTCTCTCTCAAATTGTTTCAAATTGTATTTTTTAATACAATGTCTGTATATGTACTATTTACTAGGTCTAAGAAATCATTAGATCCGCCTCATTAGATCCTATTACTTAGAACTTAGGTTGATAATTTAAGTCAATTTTTGGAGAGATGTTTTTTGTTCTTAACTAACTGTTACCCCTTATTAATATTCTATGGTGTCACCATCCTAGTATAGTTATGTCGTATAGAGGCCTTCCATGATAGGAGTACATAACATCCAATGCTTAATAAAATAACCATGGATAATATCTATGCCAAGTAAAATTCTAATGTATTTAGGAATAACAACTTGGTATAAAAAATTTAGCCTTATTGGTACCACGCTTATACCATCCATGTATAGTTTCACATAAATACCCACCATAGTATTCAAAATAGTAAGCCCTAGTTCTTTGATACATGGAATCCATTATTGAATTTTAAATGGTTTTGTCAATTTTATCTAATTTTCATATACTACTTATATGAATTATTATTCCCAACAACTAATATATCACTGGACATAGTGAATACAAAATCAACACCATAGTTTTATCCTTCCTATACACTATGTGTCTCTAGAAAATTCTCTTTCCACATGCTCTTGTAGAATTCATTCCTATGCCAACTACTTGTGTATCTTTAACATTGACGAAAACCAAGTCAATATTTCTCCCACTATCTCCAAATGTTATGTGAACCCATTTATAGAAAATTAGTACATCACTTGACTACAAATTTTCTATCATATTTATTTCTATAATATCCCAAGAAAATTTTAGGATGATTACTTTATATGCACATTGTGTTTTTCTTTATGCAAGTTTGTTTATATCCTTAACAAACACTTTACATCCAAACACAATGTTCTTATGACATAATAGATTTACATCATATTGTAAATCATATGATATCCATTTTTCATGATAATTGACATATTGTTTTGGGATAACACCGTTATTTGAAATGCATGTCTTGAAACATAATGGAAGTCACTGTAATGCATATATGCATCAACATTGATGATCCTTTATTTACATAATGACTCTGATGTTTATAAGGGAATGTGAATATTGAAATTAGTCTATGATACAATTTTTTGATCAATGTTAACATATAATAATCATCATCAATCCTCCTTATTAGCATCATATCTTTTATTTGGATAAGGTAATGTGCGTTTTGGAATTACTCTATGCTACATTATAATGATTGATGAATGCTTGGTCAAGATATTATTTAGCATACCATCTTGAAGTAAATCATATATTCTAACCATTCATATACCACACTTCATTTCATATTCCTTAACAAGCACTTAAAGGAATATAATGGATTATATTTACCAATAGCTTACCCTTGAAATAGTTTATGCTCTCTAGCTGAACTAATTCTGAAAGCTTTATGGCATAACTTTGTATAAAAAGGTATCTTTTTCCAAAATAAATAAGTATATATGTTGATAATACCTATGCTGTTTATCTCTACTGATTCTATATACCATACTAGCTATATCATTGATTTCCACTTTTAGTTTTACTTGACAAAGAATCATCTTGAGACAACTGGTTATATAAGTCTTACATTTTATATTCAACATGTATTTCATATGATTCATGTATTACTAAAATATTTGATGAGGATTAAACACCACAAAAAACCTTAACTCATAAACTGGAATAATGTATCCTTATGTCCAATGGACATGTGGGATAAATGTAATGGTGATACTTAACAAAAATTTAACTAGAATCAATAATAATGGTAATAATAAGTTATGTGATTCTTACCATTGACTTAGGAACAACCCTTTATCAGTTTCTTGGAGAACACACATTACTTCTTGTAATGTTTCTATACTTACTCAGTTACTATATTCAAATACACATATGTGATAGGAATACTGTATTCAATACAAAAAATGTATTACAGAAACATTACATACAATTGATGAATATACTTGAATAAGAATCAATTTCTTGCTTCCTTTATTCAGTTTATAGCATTTAATCTCCTAAGGACTTATTCTATAAAGGCGGTGGATGACATCATAAAGACACACCTAAGCTACCAATTATTTGAGAGAAAATTCAGATGAGTTGTTAGTTTTGATGGGGTTCAAGAATTTATTCCCAGTAGAAAATTAAAAAGTCCAATACGTATTACCCCTAGCTACATCGTAATAATTAGTGTTTAACATAAAAAATGATGAAATACATATAGATATGATGTAATCACTTTTGGTCCAACTAGCCTCTGAAATTCATGTCATAAATCTCTCCTATATTATATCCACCTTTGGTAGGTCCATGACACAATCAGCACACCATGCCACTGATTCCCAAAAAATTCTAAAAACCTAAAAAATTGGCCACTTGAAAACCCATATCGCACGAGTTTCTTCCACACCACAAAGATATCACCTCCAAAACTAATGTGGCATAATAACATGAAATGAAGAATCTCCCCTAAAATCAAAATAACCACCATAATATATCTCTCTAAGTCTTTACCCCATAACCCATCCCCCTAGCATAAACCTCTCAGGTGGAAGAGAAACCAAAACCAACCCCCTCATAACCCTACATTTCAAAGTCTCAACCATGCATCAAGAACCACTACCATGCCACAACCCTTAGATCTACACCATAATATCCCCATCCAACTAAGATTTCATTCCAACTTAACCAGATTCCCCCAAACACTCTTTAAACAACCCCAACACCCAAATCTCACAATGTAATATGAAAAAAGGCTTAGACCATTAGAGTACCACTATTTATAAATTCATGAGAATCTCATGATCTTTAATTATTTTCACATGAACCATAGTGTTTCATCTCAATATCTATTTTTATCAATGATAGAATATGATATTAAATTACATGATCAGTGTATATCTAGTAGCATGAGGTAGATGACATCATACATGAAATCATTTCTCTATTGATATAGCATGCGTTTTTAATGATGAACAATGAAAAATTTCCATGATTTGATATCATATAATCATTTGGATTTTAGTTGATATATCCATCAATACACACCAAGGAACCACTTTGGAAATCCATTAGATCTGGTTCTCTCTATAAGTCCACCATGCCACCCCACATAGTGTTTTTAAGAACCACCATCACTCAACTCTGACCCATGCTATTATTTGTCTATTTCAACATGTGAAAAATTCCATGTATCCTCATCACCTATCCCCAGTGGAACACCATTGATCTTGACTGATTATACCTCAGGAATTCCCGAGATACTTAGGTGACTATTTTCCTTAATTTGGAATATTTTTTTAAAGTTATTTTCAATATCCTTTCCTAAACAATGATTCCCAATATGAAAATCCAGGAAATATTCCCTATATCATCTCTTATTCTTATATTATTTTTTAACTACTTTATACTAGAAATTTATAATCATGAAAAATTTTCTTCATGTATTGAACCATAAGGATGAAACTTCCCTAATGCCTTCATCATAGAGATATAAAATTCATCTTCATAAATTCTCTATGGAAACAAAATCATCAAAGAACCATTTTTCATTCAATATAAATGAGTAATTGAAATATATTATTGAAAAAACATGTTTATGTTTCATTTGATAATGATAAGAAACATTAAATAAACTTCTAATATAGTTATACATTTATAGGAACTATTCTTGACATATTTCTTAGGTTCTCAAATTTACATTCATGCTAATATATACACATATATTATTTTTTCTTCCATATTTGCATCAAACATTAGAACAATTCAGTCTCATTGACAACCATTTAAAAAATAATACACAGAAAAAGTGGGTCTAATAATATCTCTAATTTTATTTTTTTATCAATACCCACGTAAAAATATGTGTCAATATATGTTCTCAAACCATTTTTTTCTACCCCCATTTTCAAAAATCCTTATTTTCCTTTTTCCTCTCTCACACATATTGAAACAAAAAAATTCATTGATATAAGATGGAATCAATTCATACTCACACAATGTTCCATCAACCATTTTAATCTAGGTTTACATGATCCATGCTCGGTACAGAAAACATGCAGATTAGATTTAGAAAACAAAGCTATCCAAAATTGATTGAATTTGAAACCAATTTAAATGTGACACTCTTTACCATTCTTAGATGCTATCCAAAAATTTTTAGGATGAGTCAATTAATTAATAATAATTGTGAATTGAATTTCTCCTTAAATATATCAACCTGATTCCTACACTCACTTCAATACACAAGTCAAAATAATCATTGAAAAATATGTAGGTTTAAATTTTAAAATACAACCATTATTATACTTATACCTTTTAAGTTCACATAAATATTTAAAAACATTTTTATCCACTTATTATTAGGTTAATATTTTTAACCAAGGATGAGAGAATATGAAATCATACCTTTTCAGTAACACATATTCATGAACATTATAAAAGTTAGATTTATATAGATTATATAACTCTATAAGATTCTAAATCATGATCTCTATTTGTATCCCCCTCAAGGAGAATAAAGTGACCCAAGATAAACATAAATAAATAATACATTGATACCATGTTTTGATTAATACATCTCACAAATAATCGCAAAACCGAAGAACCAAAAGTTTTAGTATCATGGAGACAAGAAACATAAAAAAAATTATTTTAAACGTCAAACTAAAGACCCTCATAGACATTCCATGAGAAATAATCATCTTCAATCCTTAGGGAAGGGAAAACATAAAAATGGGTGAGATCAAATTCTATGTGAGGTATAACTTATCAAAGTCCATAATGGTTAAATCATAAATATGTAGGAAATCATTAATAAGGAAAAATATATAATTTAAATGAGCCTAAATCAATAAGTGTTAACCATAATAATGAAAAATAGACATATCATTTTAAACAGTATCACTTTTTACCCTGGCATGAGAAAATAAAAAATTAAGTATATAACATGATCCATGGAACATAAGAAGGAAATAGGCACAATTATAATCATAGAATTTATTATCATTGTGAACCTGGCTACCTACAAACCTATTCACACATAAAATTTTTATTATAGCTAACCACCATCACACTCACCCTCTTTGAACCTAGCTACTCACTAGCCTATTAAAATAAAATTTATATTTCATTATATTTAAGACTTTACCCAATTCATTGGAGGGATATATAGGTTCCACATGTCTCATAATTCATAAATTTGTGTGCCACTTAGAAAAAATTCATCACATCATAAAATAAACCATATAAAGAAAGAAGGGTTTCATAAAATTATAAATGGTATCTCATAAAATAGCATAAAAAATAACATTACATGATAACAATAATTTTTCACCAAAATAAAATACATCATAAGAGAACATAAAAGGTGAATCATGAAACAAAACTCCATTTGAGGTAAATATTTTAGATACTAAGAAGAAATTGGAAGTAAAACTTTTAAAAAAGTATTTATTCAAAACCCTTGTTAATTGTTTATAAAACAGAGTTTAAAACCATTTCCAAAATATTTTTTATAAATTTTAACATATTATTTTTAAAAAATATTTATAGAAATAAATAATCTTGAAATAATAATTTTCTTTTATAATAAAATTTTTATTAGAAGATAAAATATAATAGCTTAAAATTAAAATCCTTTTATATAAAAAAGTATACATTTGGTGAAACCCAAATCATTTTAAGAGTAGATAAAACATTATTTTAAAAAGTGATAATGAGAAATATGAGGGTAAAAAAATTATAATATCTTTCTAAATAAGAATGAAAATGTGGTTGAAATGGAAAATATTGTAAGAGTTGGTGTCCTAGAACCAACTGGTTGTACTTTGATTACATGGATATTTAATGCATTTAAATATTAAACATCTTATTAAATATTGTTCATTGTTCTGCATGGCTATGATGTAATAATGTCTTAGAGTATTTGTTACATTGATAAGGTCATGGCAGTTCCCCGCTATGATGAGAACCTTGAAATGCTATAAAAATATTCTTATATATAGTTCTATGGTTAGATGGCATACTATGATGGGACACATAGCATGCAGACCGTCAGGTGTGAGTACTCATAAGCAGATGATACCTCCTCTCATGAAGTTCGCACTTGATAATCTCTAAGATAGAAGATTATGAGAACAGAACTGATAGTAGGAATTTTGTATGTTTTGGTGTCATTGGATATTTCTATTTGCGAGTGTGTGTAATGATCCTTAGACTTTAAGATTATCATTAATACATGTCACAACTCACAAACTTTGATTTACTGACGAAAACCATCACACAGAGAGTTGGCGGGAAGTATACACATACATCTATTGTTCCATGTACCAAACCACACATCCAGTAAATTGAGAATTGTTGAGATAAATAATTTCTCTCTTGAATCCTCTTCCCACCCCTCTAAAGAACGAGAGAAATTATTTAAGGCTAAAGAACAAATGAACAAGAATGACCTACACAAGACACTCGCTTCGTCGCGCTAGCACCCGAAGAATGAGTGGTGTCTATCAGAGGCCATTAGAGCTTGTGTGGATCACCGCTAGAAGGATTATAGTTTGGATCCTTGCAAGAGAAACCAGATAATCCAGAAGGGTCATTATGGATGATCAACATCATCAATGAAGAAAATACCAAAGATCCAAGTATTATTTTCTTCATAAAATTAATAAAATTAATTAAAAACATGATGTGAAAGATCATCTCTAAAGGTTTCAGGCCTCTTCCTTCTTTATCTAAATCTTTGATTCTATTTTGTGGAGATTATAATTCATCGTCATATTGATCCCAGAATAATCATTGATCATGGTAAAAAATTAAAGCTGGGAGCCGGTCCAACCACGCTTTTTCTGCGCCCAGAACCTTCAAATATGGACATGGAAAAGAAAGGTTCATTTGAAAATATGAGAGTTATTCTTCTAATCTCACATTTTAAAAATGAAATCATTATAGAAGAATAAATGGATATAAAATATAATTCCCCATAAAATATGGAGGTAAAATAATATAATATCATCATAGGGATGATTAGAACAAAATTTTCATGATAAGTTTTAATAAAGAGAAGTATAACTCAATGAAAGGTAATTGAGTTATCAAAACCCTTACAGCCTTTGTAAACTTTGAATAAAAACCCCATGAGTGGTAGAATCTTAAATAGAACATTTAATATCACAAAAAATAAGATAATCATGATAAAAATATGAAAAAGTGACAATATTTATACCATTTAATATAAAAAATGGTGTATAACATAAACATGTCTCAAAGAGAGGAGTTTGAGACGAAAACCCTTACTTTCAGTTTCTGATAACTTGAACTTGGCCTAACCTCTTGTATAATAAACATAAATACCATCGTCACCCATTTAAGAAACTTTTTAATATCCATATACCTTTATAAAATTTATTTGAATGGATACCCTTTAATGATATTAGAGTTGGGTATTTTCAACACGAAGATGAAAAATCAAGGAATGATTTTGGAAACAAGACGTCTATAGAAAAGGGACAATGAAATAGGTTTAAGAAGTGAGAAAGATAGTATATAATTAACAATAAATCATTTGTATAATAAAATATTGATTATAAACAAGTGTTTTTATAATCACATGGAAACTTAAAGCCTTATAACAAATGAGGTGCTTGAATTGAAAGGAGGATAGAGAGAATAAAGGAGAGATTTCGATAGCATAATGACTATACAAAAAGATTTTATAGAATGTGTTTAAATGAGAGGTAAGGTAGTATCTAATAAACATGGAATAATTTGGATTGTCTAGGGGTTATTATCAATATATTTTTGGAACCAAGGTTGTTCATTGTTGAAAATGGAGTTCAGTTTGTGTTTGTTGTCAATCCACACTAGGTTGATGAAGGTTTGAGTTTGGTACTGTCAATCCTTACATGGAAGATCAGGGATCTTGCAAGGAAAGGGATCTTATAGTTCAATTAGGCAACCATTTTTAAGGTGGTGTCATTTCCCAGTGTTTTCCATATTTTTGGGTCTAAAAATTGGAAAATGGAGAAAATTATTTTTGGTAAAGTAAGTTGTGCCTAAGACTAAAAGAGGGTTGAAAACATGAATGCAAGTCTTGGTTTGGGATCATTGTATGAAAATATGTAAAAGGCATAAAGTGTGTGAAAGATTCCAAATGTGTGTGAAAGAAGAGGTTATACATAAGATACTTACATGCCAAAGGTGACATCAAAAAGGGTTTTGTGCGATCAGAATGAAACTTATGCACACCAAAAAGGACGAGTTAGAAACTTGTATACAAGGTCATCGATGCCTATAAATAGGCTGCTAAACCCACTTGAGACTTAAGAATTTTTCAAAGAATATTTGGGTGCTCTACTGTGTGAAATATTTGTGTGTGAAGGATTTTCATAAAGTCAATCTTACGCGCAAGGTGTTCCTTTAATCTTAAAATACCAAGTGAACCCTTCAGTGTTATTATGTGAAAGATAAGGGTTGCATGAAAAATAGGGGTTGTGTGAAAGTCATCATGTGCAAAAAATCCAAAAACCTTGCATGCATGGACAAGTGTTACATGCTAGTGTTGGGTTGAGCTTCTCTCAGGCTTTGGATAATTAGTTTTTTCAATCAGTGCTTCCAAGTGCATCAATTCAGGACATTGATTAAAGTAGAGTCTCGGGCTTGATAAGGATAGAGACTTCAATGAAAATATATTGAATAGATACTCAAGTCGATTAAATTAGTGTTACTTTACCCAAGGTAGTGAGCTAGTGGAAGTCAACAAAAGTTCTCAGAGGGACGCAGTGTGATATCCCTAAATTCTTATAAAGGCAGTGTTCCTAGCACAGAGTGACCATGTTTAAACTTTTTTCAATCCACAAATAGTGAATATTAGTGTATTTTGGTACGACTGAAACACTGTCAGCATATGCTCCTTGGATGCATCCCTTAGTGGTGAACCATATCAAATTGTTGTGTTCCATCTCTTTGCATGTGATTATTTGTTTTCTACAATATCTCGTTAGAAAAGTTTAACAGGTTCCTACCAATGTGGGAACAAGATCCATCAGATTTAAAGAAAACTTTGACACCCTGATTCACCCCTCCCCTCTCAAGGTGCTCCGGGGTCTTACACATATGAAGTAATTATCATTTGAAACCCAAATGGCTTATCAGAAAAGAAGTAATTGAATAAAAAATAGGAGCATGAGAACCCTTACATTTCTAAATATATTCTTAAAGATTGAGAGGACTCCATAGACCCTGAGGAACTCCCTTAGAGGGATTTATATATATATATGGATTGCAACTTCATGACCAAGGCCTTTATGGTGGAGTGGGATGAGATAAAGGGTGGTAATGAGCTCCTTTTATAGGTGGAAAAGAGGGGCTTGTTCGTTGAAAAATAGAGTTAGGTAAGGGGTAAGAATAGATTCACATGGGGTGTTAGGTTGGTTTGGTGAGTCATATGAATTAGGTGCATAAAATATAGACGAGACATGAGGGTATGACTTTATACCTAACAAGGGTTTCTATAATGGGTAATTGACCTTTTAATTATTAAAAACCTGAGGTACTTTACTTACCCATTTTTACCCTTATTAATATTGATAAAAAATTAATCATTGTAATTATTTTATTACTAAAAATATAAGATGATCCTTATTTCCCAATTTTGAAATGATAAATCCGAATTTGGGATTCATTTAACTCAATTCAATTAATAATTATGAGAATATTTTCATTCAAATTTAAACATATAATGTGTTGAAAAACTATTTTTTTTAGAAAAATGTTATTTTAATCAAGAAGTGTTCTTAATATTATTTTAAATTGATTATAAATTAAAGAGTGTTCATTAATTTTTATATTTTCTTAAACATCATGTTATAGTGTTAATTTAAAATAGAATCATTTAAGTTTAAATAAATAAAAAATATTTAGAAAAGTATTATTCTTTGAAAAAAAATATTTTACCATGGTAAATAATATTTACATTGGGAACATAATTTTATTCCTAAAAAGATATTGACCACATTACTAAAATTGATCATTCTAATAAAAAATATGCTAATTATTTTATCTGATTCAATTTCTAAAAGTGATAAAATTAATTTTATTAAAAAAATGCATAAAATATTTTTAATAGACATATATTTTCTATTCAAAAAACAACCTTTGTTTTATTATACCCTTTTATATAGTTTATATAAAGTATTTACTTCAAGTGATACCCACCAAGTTGATGGATATATTATTATGGTAATAATTTTATTAAGGTAACGTGAGTTTTTTCCATTTTAGTTCAGTGTTTCATGTTAGACAAGCTACTTACATGATATTTAGTTAAGGAAAAGTAATTACTGAAAAATGTGATCATTGCATTCTACCTCTTTAGAAGAATTTTATCCTCAAAATTTCATTACATGGAGAAAAAAATCGAGGGTACTTCTATCTCATCACATCATCTAGTTCCTATATAACCTCCTCAAATTTATGATTCCACCATAGAAACATGACTATATGGGTGGTCTTGTTCATCAAAAACATGCATCTTCGATACAAGATTTCCACAAGATATTATTCATATAAAAGGTCATGTTATAGTTATATAGATTTGGATCTTAGTACATGTGATGGATCTGGTATGTTCTTCCTCAAAAGAGATACATGGAACACATCATCCACTTGAGGGAGGTGTATTGGGAGCTCTAATAAATAGGATATTACCACGACACGATAAAGGATATCTAAGGGACCAATGTATCCAGGGATAAAATTCCCTTTATTCCTAAATCTCATAACCTATTTCTATAGAGATATTTAAAGGAATCCCTTATCACCAACATCCAACTCTGGATCTTGCTAAAAATTTTCTACATAACACTTCTGTCCACTTTTTGCTGCCTTCATATGATATTGAATGGTTTGAACCTTCTCCATAATTTCTTGGACAACATCATCACCAATTAGATTCATCACTCAAAATTTATCCCAACATGCTGTAGTTCTAAATATCTACCCATACAAAGTCTTATATTGTTCAAAACGAATGCTAGAATACAAATTGTTATTATATGAGAACTCTATAAAGAGGAGGTGTTGATCCCAACATCCTTGGAAGTCCATCATACAAGATATTGACATACCCTCTATAGTTTGAATTTCCCTCTCATATTGACCATATATTTGAGGATGATTATTAGAACTAAATCCCAGCTTTGTCTCCAATGCTTTCGAAATACTTCTCCATAACATTGAGGTAAATCTTATATGCTGATTAGATATAATGGATATTGTTACTTCATACAGCCTCATCACTTCAATTATGTATATATTGGTGAGATAGTAAAGGGATAAATCTTCTTTAATGTTAATAAAATACACTAAATATTTATGGTTATTGACTACAACCCAAATAGAATTATGGACTTTAGATGTTTTGAGGAGTCCTACAGAGAAATACATGGTAATGTTATCCCATTTCCATATTGGTATGGGTAATTATTGAAAAATACCCATAAATTTTTTTCATTCAACCTTAACATGATATCATACCAAGAATCGAGATATATAGTCCATTATTTCTTTCTTCATGTTATCCCACTTGAATATTTTCTTTAGATATTGACAGTTCTTTTTTCTTCCATGATGGATAGAGAAGGATAATCTATGTGCATGATCTGAAAATTCATTATTCAAATCAAACTTTTATGGGACACATAGCTAGGTTACAAACATTATAACTCCATCCTTATCAAAGTTAAACTATAGAATATTCACTACCTTTTTCTATAGCTCCAGTCATCTTTATGAGCTTGTTTTATCTTTACGTGAATGGATGGTCAAGCAGTCCATTGGGAAAGATAAGATTTTTCTTATCCCTTTATGAGTTCAAGATTAATCCTCTAAAAATCCATGAGTATTGGGTATTTTTCAATCCTCATTATGGATAATTTAGTATGATATTTTCTAATAAAAACACTAGCTGCCTTGGTTTCCTTTCTAGGGTGGTGATGTATCGAGCAATTATAATCTTTGGTTAACTCTAGCCATCTACTTTGGAACATGGATAAATCCTTATATGTGAAGATATATTCAAATCTCTTATGATCAATGTATAAATCACACTTTTATCTATATATATAATTTTAGAAAAAAATTAATAAAAATATCACTAATTCCACCTCTGAATCATGCATTGAGTAATTTTGATCAAGAGTCTTTAATTGGTGTGAAGCATAAGAAATTAGTTTATCATTCTTCATGAATATGATACCCAAGACCCTTTTCAAATAATCAATGTATATTAAAAAACCTTCCCCACTATAGGTTAATGTAAGTATAAAAGCAATGAACAACCTATTATTTAGTTGTATAAAACATTCTTGGCATTACTCTATCAAAAGGAACTTTACTCCCTTCCGTGTAAACTTTGTTAGTGGATTTGATATCCTTGATAAATTTCTCAAAAAGTATCAATAATATCCTTCTAACATAAGAAAACTATATATCTTTATTACAATGATCGGTCTGGACCATTTATCAATAACATCTATATTTGATAGATCCACTAATATTCCCTTGCTTGTGACTATGTGACTTAATAATGATACTTTCAATATCCAGAATTCAAACTCGATAAATTCAGTATACAATTTCATTTTTCTCAAGGTCTTTAAAAAAATTTGTAAATGATTTTAATGCTCTTATTTTCTATTTGAATATATGATAACATCATATTTAAATACAAATAGAAATTGACCAATGAGGTCTTTAAAGACACTATTGATTAGATCTATGAAGATAGCATGAGAATTATCAAGTGAAAATGGAATCACTATAAACTCCTAGTGTTCATACCTTATTAGAAATGTTGTATTTATAATATCCACCCTTTTTTACATTTAGTTGATTTCATCCCAATCAGTGGTCAATTTTTGAGAATAATTTATTTCCTCTGTTTTGATCGAATAGGTCATCAATAAAATAAATAATATAAATGTTTTTAATTGTGATTTTTTTGAGTGCATGATAATCGATAAAAAGGTAAATTGATATATATATTTTCTTTACAAAGAGGATTGGTGAAACCCATGGTGAAGAATTAGGGAATATAAAAACCTTTCCAATATTCTCTTGTAATTTCTTCTCCAATTCCTCTAATTAAATGGAATATATTCTATAGGGAGTCTTTGAGATACACAAAGATCTAGGGATAATTTTGTTTGAGAAATCAACCTCATGTTTTGGGGGATGACTATGATCATAAAATAAATAACTCATAAATAACGGGTATATTCATTCTTAACAACTCTATATGTTTCAATCTAAGTTATCTATGGTTATTTCCCTACTAGGTTTTTCTTAACCATGGTAGTTAAAAAAATAACTAAATACATCATAATGGTTCATTAAATAGAATGTGAATTAAATAAAGCATATCCCCCGAGAGTACCTAGCTAGGTGTGTTTTTAGACACTTTACCATGCATCAGGTCATGGATGAGTTAATACTCAACACATCCTCTTTGGGTTTATTACCCCTAAGTACAACTATACCAGAGCCTACATCCACTTAATAGTATGCAGACAAAGATGTATATTCTTGGAAAACCATAAAATCTATACTTTACCAAAATATAAGGATATTATCTTAGAATTATACTTAGGTGTTTTCAGTAATTTTTTCTAACTATAATATCTAAAAATAACTAAACTTTTATGTTATAAAAACTAATGTGACATGATATAAAGATACATAAATAGTACATTAATATCATGGTTTAATTAATACATCTTAAAAATAGTTTCACAACCCAAGGGCCTAAATTTTTAGTGTATCATAGACAAGAAACATAAAAAAATTATTTTACATGTATTGAATATTCCTCCATAAAATAAATACCCTCCAATACATTCCATGAGACATAATCATCTTCAAATCTAAGGGAAGGTAAAAGATAATAAAGGACAAGTTCAAATTATTTTTAAGGGATAACATATCAAATTTCATAATGGTTAAATCATATACATGTGGGAAAGAATAAATAAGGAAAAATATCTAATTTAAATGAAACTAAATTAGTAGGTTTTAACCATAAGAATAAGATATTGACATATCATCTCAAATGATAAAACTTTTTACCATGTCATGGAAAAATAAAAACATGAATCATATAACATGATCCATGGAATGTAAGAAATAAATTAGACCAATCATAAACATTGTATTTCTTACCATTGTGAGCCTGACTACCTACCAACCTGTTCACACATAAAATTGTGAGTAGAGATAACCACCACCACACCCACCCTTTCTAAACCAAGATAATCACTAACCTATTCACATAATATTCCTATATAATGGGATATAATCCTTCACCCAATTTATTGAAGGGTGATATAGGTCTAACCTATCTCATAATCCATAACTTCACATTCCTCTTAAGAAACAATCTTCAAATCACAAAACAACACATAAAATGAAAACTGATATGTCATAAAATAGGTAAAAAAAAATATCTAATGACACAAAAAATGTTTATCAAAATTAAATACATTATAATATAACATATAAAGTGAATTAGGAAAATACTAATAATAAATTGGAAGTAAAACTTTTAAAAATTTATATCATTAAAACCATAGTAATTATTTGTCAAACAGAGATTAAAATAATTTCTAAAATAATTTTCATAAATTTTCAAAGATAATTTTAAAAAAATGTTTTTGTAAATTATGAATCTTGAAAGAATAATTTTCTAGTATAATAAAATTTGAGTTAGAAGTTAAAATATAATATATTGAAATTAAAGTCATTTTATATTAAAAAATTATACTTTTTTCAAAACCCACATCATTTTAAGAGTTGATAAAACTTTATTTTAAAAATTCAAAACAATAAATATGAGGGTCCAAATCGAAAAACTAAAATATCATTCCAAATATTAAGTAAAACGTTGGTGGAAAAGAAAAATATAGTCATGGAAAAGAAAGGGTCATTAGAAAATATGAGAATTATTCTTTGTAATCTCACATTATATAAATGAAATCATCATGAAAAAAATGGATATAAAAAATAATTCCCTATAAAATAAGTATATTTTATAACATAATATCATTATATGGATGATTATAAAAAACTTTTAATGAAAAGGTTCAATAATGAGAATCTTAACTCAATAAAAGATAATTACGTTTTCAAAACCCTCACAACTTTTTTAACTTTTAAAAATAACCACATGAGAGGAATAAATTCAAATATAACATTTAATATCATAAAAAATAATATAATAATGATAAAAATATGACAATGGGACAATATTTACACCATTAAAAAGAGAACTCTTACCTTCAGTATCTGCTAAATGAGCCTCCCTCTAATATCCTTTATAATAAACATCAATATCTGAGTCAAATATTTGAGAACCATTTTCATATCCCTAACCATTTATAAACTTAAATTATATGGATTCCATTGAATTATATTAGATTTGGGTATTCAAAACATGAATATGGAAAATCAAGGATTGATTTTGACAACATGACAACTGTACAAAAGGGATTATGAAATATATTTAAGGAGTGAGAAAGATAGTATCCCATTAATAGTAATCCATTTGAATATTAAATTATTTATTAGGAAAATTTGGATTTATAATCACATGTAAAAGATAAGGTTTATAAAAAATTAAGTTCTTTATTTTAAAGGATGCGTGATGTAGCCAAAGAGAAATTTCAATAACATAAAAATATAAGAAACGTTTTTATAGAATGGGTTTAAATGAGAGAAAAGGGTAGTTTCTCATAAATAGGGAATAATTTGGATAATTAGTATTGATTATGATAATATTAAGTCTTAATAAATTGAAACATAAATATCTTATCACAAAATAATAACTTGAATAAAAAAAGGGGGAGGTGAACCCCTACCTCGCTAAGTAGTTTTTGAATGATTGGGAGGACTCCCTATAACCTTAAGAACTAATTGGGAGAGATTTATAGGGGGATAGGAAAGTGATATTCATGATTAAGTCCTTTGGGGTTAAGTTATATGAGATAAAGGGTGGGAGTGATCTCATTTTATATTGAAAAAGAGTGGTTTTTTTCATGAAAAAAATAAAGTTAGGTAAGGGGTAAAAATGAAATCACATATGGTGTTAGGTGGGTTTGGTGAGTTAGGTGAATCAAGTATAGAAATGTTAGGTGAGACATTTGGTTTTCAATATAATACCTAGAAAATATTTATAGAAGGTCCAAGTGACTTTTTTAATTATTAAAAATTTGAGATATTTTACTTAATCATTATAACCCTGATTAATCTTGATTAAAAATTAATCACAATAATTATATTATTACTAAAAATATAATACAACCCTTCTTACCCAATTTCAACATTCTCAATCCAAATTTAGGCTCCATTTTATTTAATTTAATTTATAATTATGAGAAAATTATCATTTAAATTAAAATATATAATCTGTTGAAAAACTATTTTTTATAGAAACATGTCGTTTTAATCATTAAGTGTTCATCATGTTATTTAAAATTGATTACTAATTAAATGAGTTTTTATTAATTTTTTATATGTTTAAACATAATATTATTATATTAATTTAAAATATATTCATTTAATTTTTTTAAAATATAAAATATCTAGAAAATTATTATTCTTTGAAAAATAACCATTTCCATGATAAATAATATTTACCTTGGTGACTTAATTTTATGCCTAAAAATAGATTGGACACATTACATAATTTGATCATTCTCATTGAAAATACATTAATCATTTTATAGGATTCAATTTCTAAAAGTGATAAAATTAATTTTAATATAAACACACATAAAATAATCATAAGAAACATATATTTTATAATGTTAAGGTGACATGAGTTTTCTTGTTTTAGATCAGTGTTGAGTGAAAGAGAGGCTATTCACATGGTATTTAATTAATGAAAAGTAATTACTGAAATCATGGGTCATTATAGAGACAATACAAACAATATTAATTATGGTGGACCACTTCTATAGAGAGATTACATGGTGTTACAAGTAGTGAATGAAAAAAATGGATCACATCATGTGGCTGTCCAGATTTGAAAACTTCAACATCTTCAATTATCATGTCTAGTTTTTGACAATATCCACTATTTCTTAGGTTTTAACTCTGAGAAAATGATTCAAATTTAATTTTTTTTCAGGGTTATAATATAAAAACAACAAATAAAATAAGTGAATTAGGATAAAATTATTATTCCTCAATGTGAACAGCAAGGTTTAGATTATTTTCTTAATCAAGATACTAATCATACCATCCTCCATGCTTGTGCATCGAGATTTTAAATTTGATGTTGTTTTAGGCAGCACTGTACTCTTCACATATTCTATATCCTTTTATTGGATGCTCTTTTTTTATTATCCATCAAATCAAATTCATTATATAATGTAATATTTATTATTTTTATGGTTTCTTATTGTTCTGATAACATTGTCAAGAAACTTTTAACATTGTTTCATTCCTTCCTATATCTTTCACAAAAAACATTTGATCCACTGGGGTTGTTATTTATTTTAAAACATCTCATAAATTTCTAGATCTTAATATTGAATATTTTTTAATTACTTTAGAAATATATTTTTCTTTTTATTCCTCTACATTCATTTCCTTCTATAAATATACTATCCAAATAACTAAATAATATTTGGGTAAATTAGCAGTTTGTTTAGTTTATCCAGAAGGATTATTGTGAGTGAATTCATTCATATTAGTACCAATGGATTTTGTAATCCATTTGTATTCTTGTACATGTTTTTTATTTGGTCATCCTTTATCTTATTGTCTAAGTATAACTCATACTTCTTACGAACCATCTTGGAAGAAATTTGGTTTCATTTTTCTATGTATTTTTCCCAAGGATATCTTACCTTCCTTCACCAGATTCTATGATTTTTTTATATTGGGTTTTGATACATTATAAGTGGATAATTCATCACTTCTATGATAATAACCAATGAAAGCATCATAAATATTTTCTACCATTTCAAATATATTTGAAGTATTTAGAATTTTCTCCTTAATCGGTGAATTTTTTTATTTTTAGGATCACTCCCCATTGAAAATGGTATCCTTTGTACTTTTATAATTAATCGATTATAATAAAAATTCAATACCCTTCTCTGAATTTTATTTCAATGCCAATACTTCCCTAAAAATATTTTCATTCTTTTTTTTACTGCCTGCTATATAGAAATTCTAGATTAATGAGAAATATATTTTTGAGAATATTTATAAAGTCTTTGAGATATTATAAGGGAACCAACACACACACACACACACACACTAATTCTTATATCCATTAGTGACATTTTTGTAGGCTTCTTATAACTTTTCCTTATCCATATTTATAAGTATTTTTAATTTAAACCAGTATTATATATAAAAATAAATTTAGTATAAATTTTATATTAAGGTATGGATTTTAACTTCTTATTTAAGACTACATAAGAATGACCATTATATGGTGTAATGATCTTCTTACCACATAATATAAGTATTTTAAAATAAGAATCCTCCTTTGAATAGTTTGTGGCTACATCACCTTTCTTATTTAATTGCAAAGAATCAATTGTGTAATCTCATGGTTATCTAGTTTATAATCCAATTCATGAAACTTCATATTGAGAAAATTCTTCTAATATCCAATAGTCTTAAGTTTTTATTGACATGCCTATATTATTCATACAATTTCATCTCTTGTATTCTACTCTTTTCTTGAAGTAATGTGTCAAGCTCCTTAATACCTTTGGATTTAACTTCCAACTGTGAATTCATAACTCCAATTCATTTTTTTAATTAACCTTCAATTGATGGATCCTACCTTTATCTTCTTTATCGGTTTAATCATTTTCATGGATTTTTTATGACACTTTTCTTTAAATGTTTAGAATCATTATTTGGGAATAATTTTTTAGCATTGTTGGATTCAATTTATTTAGAGAGATTTATAAAAGATAGAATATTTTGATTCAAAGCCTTCTCTAATTTGTCTGAATCTTCTCCATGTTGAGTGATCTCATCTTGATAACTTTAAACAATCCCATTGATAATAAAATCGAATTATTTAGGAAAAAAATTTAGAATATCTGTTATTGAAACTATAAATAAATATGTTGACATGTGGTAACTCCCACTTGATCTTGTCTCTTATTAAGGAAAAGTTTTATAAGACTTTACACTTACCTTTGGATCACATGTATTTCATAAACCATTTGAGGTATAAGTGTTTTCCACTCCATTATATATATACTTAACCACTATGTCTTCTTTGTCAGTATCAAATCCTTATTCTTTATTTCTTATAAAAAATAAAACTGATTCTTCTTGGAATGAGTGACATGCATTATTTTACTTTCTTTTCTCTATCTGTTTCTTATTCATTATAGTCTTGGTATAGATATAATTATGATATTTAGAAAATTAATCTTCACAAAAAATATAATTCATTTTAAATTTGGAAAGAGGCTGAAATATTTTGAAATAAATTCAAATAGAAGAATCCAATTATAGGTGGACCTTTGATTTGATACCAATTATAGGATAACATTGGGATATGTTCGTCATTAAAAGAGGTTGGGTAAATCCTTGATAGTATCATTTTAACCACTTCTAAACATTATCCAATTTTTTTACATCTTCATGGTTATTTGATTGAATATCTATTTCTCTCACCTCCTATTCATTCATTAGCACATCCAAGAACACAAACACTCACATAAAAGGCACACAAGATTTTCAAGGTTCAAATTTTAAAACGAAATTATAATCATTGGTGCGAATGGGAAATAATACATGATCACACTACCCACTAGTAATAATACTATAATTTAAAACAAGTAGGGTATATCTATATACCTATGTTGCACTATAGTCTCTTAACAGTGCATCAACATCCCATGGGTATTTATACTACCTATTTACAATTTCATAATATGTATAGGATGAAAAAAATATTATATTTCACTAATTTATATTTTTAATTTTTGTTAGTGTGCTACTGGGGTCTTATTTCTCCTCTCTTACTTGCAAAATATCATGCATGTATTTTTCTCTTCATATAATCTTATTTTCTAGACCCCAATTTAGTTTTTGTTGAACTGTTTTTCAATATATCAATATGAAAATTATTTTGAAGGAATAATCTATTTTGAAAAGGTAATGGAAATTTGGATTGAATAAGGGTTTGACTAAAGTTTCCAAATCAGACCCGGAACCATAAGAATGATAATTAAATCATAGAGGATCATATTCAGATAATCAGATCTTGGAGGATTAGATTCAGAACCATCAGCATTGGATCCAGACATTATATTGAGTCAATATATCCAACTAACATAATGAAACATTGATAAAAAAAATGTTATACTGAGTCTAGAATGAAAGTGACGATTTTAATGAGGAAACTATATTCTAATGAGGAATCTATTTCAGAGTCAGAATGGATCCAATATAAATGTGATGATGTGTTGGCATTTTTTATTTTTCATAAATCATATGTATGTTGTGAAACTTATGATACAATATTTATGAAGAAAAAGGTCAACAAGGAAAAGATGTTGATGGGGATCAGGAAGAAAAATATGTTACTTAGGCATAAGAAGAAAAAGATATTTTTGAGGCTTCTGAATAAAATGATGTTTTTGAGGCTCAGGAAGAAAAATTCGTTGTTGAGTCTTGGGAATAAAATTATGTTGCTGAGGCTCAGGAAGAAAAATTTGTTGATGAGAAAGATGTTGCTGAGCCTGAGGAAGAAAAAAATTGTACTGGGAGAATCTTATTGGGAAGAATTGGACTGGGAAAATCATACTGGGATTTTTATACTAAGATTTTCATAATTGGAGTTTCATACAGAGATTTTAATGCTGGTATTTTCATAATATGAATGTTGTACTGAAGAATTCATACTGAAGAAATCATAATGAATAATTCATACTGAAGAATTCATTCTGAAGAATTCATACTAAATAATTCATACTGAAGAAATTGTACTGAGTAAATCATACTAAAGAATTCATACTAAAGAAATTTTACTGAATAATTCACACTGAAGAAATAATATTAAATAATTCATACTGAAGAAATTGTACTAAAGAAATCATACTAAAAAAAGAATAATAGGATTTTGTAATGAAAAAATCAAACTGGGATTTCTTAATGAAAAAATATTACTGAGATTTCATAAGGAAAAAATCATTCTGGGATTTCTTAATGAAAAAATTATACTGAGAAATAATAATGGGAAATCAAGGAGATTTGAAGATTTAAAAAGGAATTGAATGAGTCAAAGGGATATCTGAAAATCAAGGAGATTTGAAGATTATAAAAGGAATTGAATGAGTTAAAGATAGATCTGATATGTAAGGAGAATTGAAGATTCGGGAAGTTTCATTAAGCAGGAAAGGTTATCAAAACCCTTCCTAAACCATTTTTAAGTCACTATAAAAGGAGTGCTAAGTTTATTTGTAAATGTAACTTTAAATTGTTCAAGTGCTTGAGCTCCGATATTTGTGGAATAGGTTCTAACCAAACATTGTGTTTCAGGTTGAAGTTGAGGAAGATCATCAGATTGAAATTAAATACAATCATCTAAGGAATATCAATATGATGAAGTTACATTTAAACAAGTCTATTAGAGTGAGGCCATTGGAGTGATATCCATCATATCCAGGTTCATCGGACCGAGTTCCATAAATAAAAGAATTGTGACCTACCGATTGAGTTTCTACTCAATTTAAGAAGGAAGTGCAAAAGGACAATTGGACCGGAATAACCATAAAAAAAAGACCATAATATTGGGGTTACCAGACTGGGAAGATCATACTAACCTTACTTAGAAAGATTTCTGGACTGAGTTTATGGCATAAGTTTCAAGACAAACAAGTTCCTTAGATTTTTTTTTGAAGTTATTAAAGGTTTTACAAAGGAAAATTTTGATTCATCTTACTTGTGGAGGAGGTGAAAAATTTATAAAGTGGATCATAAAAGAAGAAGGAAAGTAATGATTTTGATTGGGGATACATACTAGTTTCTAAAAAGGCTTGTTTCTGGGAAGTGAATACTAGAAATGATAGTTGTGGGGTATAACCAACTATAGTAGGAAAGTGGCTACTGTGATTGTTGAATTTTTCTTTGTTTTTGATTTTGTATTTTGAAAGGAATATATTAAAATAATCCATGTTGGAGGGACTATCCAACATTCAAAGGAGTATGATTTTTTACCAAACCTTGTAAATATCACGTGTTGGCTTCTCTTAATATTTGTTATGTACAAAAGGTGAGGTTGTCAGTTATATTTGAGTGGATCGTAACTCTTATAAGTTTCATAAGTTATGGAAGTTTCTGTTAAGGGGTTAAGAAACATTATTATAAAAGAAAAATGAACCACTGATTCGCCCCCCTTTCAGTGGTCTTGATCCTACTTGGGAACACCAATTGGTATCAGATCCAATGTTGCCTATGAAATATCCATATGGGGAATGGAGAATTTTAATTCCATGAACTATAAAAGGATTTTGGTTTTCAATGGAAAGAACTATCATAACTGTAAATATATAATGCTTCTATATCTTATTTCCCTTGGGTATGATGTTTTGGATGTTACTATAGAAGGATTTCCTCATATTGAGAACACTCCTCTTATTGCTGTTGATAAGCGAAATATTGAGAATGATGGAAGAGATAAAAATTCTTTACTCTCATCACTAATTGAAAGTGAGTTTCTTATAGTAAATGGATTTGGAACTACCAATGGTATCTAGGATAAGTTGATAAACATTTATGAAGGAAATATAAAGGTGAAGAAGGTAAAGTTACAACTCTGGAGGCTAAATTATGAAGTTCTAAAAATGGATGAACAAGAATCTATTGGTGACTTATTTACAAGGGTAAATGATATTTTTAGAACCATAATATGTATGGGTGAGAAATAAGATGACTCAAATATTATTGAAAAGATCTTGGGAATGCTTCTTGATAAGTTTAATTCCAAAGGTTCATCTTTGGAAGGTAGAGATCCTAAAACATTGTCACTCAATAATCTACATAGTATTGTTGTTACTTATGAAATGATAAGATAGAATGTTATGGAAAGAAAGAAAAGGTTGATCAAGAAATGTCCTTAAAATCATTGTTAAATGGGAAAAACAAAGATTAAGAAATTTAAGAAGAATCAAGGAGATTATGAAATAGAGGAAGAAACTGAAGATTTCATTACAATTTTTTCCATTCATTTAAAGAAATACAATAATGGAAAATGAAAAAGTAAAACTGCCAAATTTTGAAATTTTGAAGGGAAAGGACATTTCCCACAAAATTTTCCTTGGAATAAAATTGAAGAATATGATTCTAAAGATGATGATGATAAACCTTAGAAACAAAAGTGGAAGAAAAATAAGGAAATATTTCCTTATGATAAAAAGAAGAAAAGTTATATGAGTAGAAGAAAGAAGAATGAATCCACATATGATGATGAATCTGATCATAAAATCAACTTTACTACTTCTGTTATAAAAGGAAGTGATTCTTCAGGTATGGATTATAATGATGAAGAGATGATATAAATTTAATGGATTTTTAAAATTAATCCGGAGAATGAACATGAAAAAAATAATTATATCATGAAGTAATAAAGGAAGTTTAAGAAAGATATTAAAGGAGTAACTTTTGAGAATTCATAGATTGAAAGAAAAATGAAAATTTATTAAGAAAAGGTTACTAGAAATGAGAATCTCAATAAGATATATTCTAATGTTGTTGAAGAAAGTAAACAGAACGAGTTAAAGGTATCCGAATATCAAACAATCATAGATGTTCTAAAAATTAATTTGGTGGAGAAAGAATAAGATTTGTTATAACCACAATCAGTGGATCTTACAACATAATGTGAGATAAGAAATATGGGAGAAAACTTCATTAAGTATGTTGATGTTAAAGGTGAAACATCTAAATAAGGTGAAAATAAAGGTTTTAAAAAGTATGTTTATGAGAAAACATCTTTCACCAAGAAATATAGTAATTATTCAAGAAAGTATCCTCCAAAGGAAATCGGTCCATGATTTGTGAAGAAATAACAATAACAATAAAGTTATGAACAATTTTACTATCACTCCAAAAAATCATGATCTAAAGGCCATTATTGGTGTTTTAGAATTTTTAGAAACAAAACTTATTCATGTTGGTTTAACATGTTTCTACTTGAAAATAAGTATAAATCAAGGGGGAGATATGATGAGAAAAGTTGATCAAATGTTCTAAAAAATTCTGTGGATCCAGAAAAGGAGACCAAAATATGAAGAAATTTGAGTATGTTAAGAAAGTTGAGAAAACTATTCATGATGTGTATAAAAAGAATAAGTACTTAATTATTTGGAAAGAACAAATTTTAAAGGCTAGGAAGTTAGAAGAAGAAAAAAAAGTAGCTAAAGTAAAGAGAAATAATTTCTTTTCTAAATATTTGAGACAAGTTGATAACAAGATATCAATGGATTGTGGTTTGAAAATTTATAAAATGTACAATATATGTGAGCAAAAAAGGAATGTTACTAATTTTTTTTTGGTTATCCAACCCGAACAATAGGAAGGCAGGAAATATTTTTTACAAACTCACTATAACAAAACGGTTCCAAATCGTGAAAAGAAGATGAAATCCTTATTAAGAGAGTCCACATATAAAGAGAAACTTGTTACAAAATAAAATTAGGTTGAAATGAAGAAAAAAATACATCCAATTCAAAATCAAAGAATAAGAAGAATAAAGAGTCAAGACTAAGATAAGGCTCTCAATTTGAACGTTTTTTTGAGAATCTATGAGGTTTCACCTTATTCCTAAAACATTTGTGTATTTGTAATAACTTACATGGAATTTAAGGAGTTAAAGTGAGTAAACTAATGGTGGGTCTCTTACAATTCTTGAAAAATAATGTAATAAGGTTACAAAAAGTTTTTTTTGAAAGTTTTGTTTATGCACCTGAAATTTTTGATATGTTTATTGAGATGGGTTCAAGTTACTATTATCATAAATAAATTCTTTTTTAGATTTCCCCAAAAATGAGAATGTTTAAGGAAACATGAAAAGGTATTAATGAATTTAGTGTAATAGAAAACATTGATAACATTGATTATACACTCTTATTTTCTACACTAGTTTTCCCATGTAGACTTAGAGTTGTTTAGTTAATAGATATTTATTAAGAAACCCATGTGATAGTTTTGTTCTCCTAAAGAGGAGTTTCAATTTTTTGAGATGAAAAGTTCCATTTTTTTTTGAAAAGAGACAATTTATCAATAAAGAAGGAAATTTTTCATGGTGAACACATTGAATTTGATTTTCAATAAGGGGGAGAGAATATATTGAGGGGGAGATACAAGGAATATGGGGAGAAAAGAAAAGAGGACATGGAGAAGAAAATGTGGGAAAATAAAACAATACCACTTATTGTTATAAATAGGTTAAATGTAGGTATTGAAGTGGGTATTGAAAAGAAACAAAAAGGGGGATATTGTTGGACCCCAATTTATTTTTTGTTTTATTTTTTTCAATATATCAATATGAAGATTATGTTGAAGGAATAAACTTGGTTGAAAAGGTAATTTAAATATGGATTGAAGAAGGGTGTGAGTAAAGTTTTAAAATCGGATCCAAAACCATAATAATGATAATAAAATCTTTGAGGATCAAATTCAGATAATTGGATCCTGGAGGATTGGATTCAGAATCATTAATATCAGATCTAGACATCAACATGAGTCAACAGATCTAACAATCATATTGAGACTTTGATAAAAAAGTTAAAAAATTCTTAAAATTGTATTGAGTCTTGAATGAAAGTAGTGATCATAATGAGGAAGCTATTTTAGAGTTATAATGGCTCCAATATAAATGTGACAATTATTTGGTGTTTTTTATTTCTCATAAATCATAAGTAAGTTGTGAAACTTATGCTACAAGCTTTATGAAAAAAGGTCTGGATGGAAAATATGTTGATGAGGATTAGGAAGAAAAAGATGTTGCTGAGGTATAGAAAGAATTAGATGTTTTTGAGGCTTGGGAAGAAAATTATTTTTTTGAGGCTTATGAAGAAAAATATGTTATTGAATCTTAGGAAGAAAAATATGTTGGCGAGGCTCTGGAAGAAAAAGATTTTGTTGAGCCTGAGGAATAAAAAAATCATATTGGGAGAATTTTACTTGGAAGAACCAGATTGAGAAAATCGTATTGGTGTTTGCGTACTAAGATTTTCATACTCAGAGTTTCATACCAATATTTTTATATTGGGTTTTTTACTGAGGAAATTGTACTGAATAATTCATACTGAAGAATTCATTCTGAATAATTTGTATGGAATAAATCATGTTGAAGAATTCATACTGAAGAATTCGTACTGAAGAAATAATATTAAGGAAATCATACTAATGAATTCATATTGAAGAATTCGTACTAAATAATTCATACTGAATAAATCATATTGAATAATTCATACTGAAGAAATCATACTAATGAAATCATACTGAACAAATCATACTGATATTTTGTAATAAAAAAATATTTCTGGGATTTCTTAATGAAAAAATCATACTAAGATTTGTTATAGAAAAAATCATGCTCAAATTTCTTAATGAAAAAATCAGACTCCGACTTCTTAATGAAAAATAGTACCTGGATTTCTTATTGAAAAAATCATACTAGTAAATCATAATATAAAATCAAGGAGATTTTAATATTAAAAAATAATTTAATGAGTCAAAGGGAGATCCTAAAATCAAGGTGATTTGAATATTAAAAAAGGAATTGAATGACTCAATGATTGATATGAGATTTAAGTATAATTGAAGATTCACAAAATTTTGTTAAGCGGGAAAGGTTTTCAAAACCCCACCTAAAACATTTTTGAGGTCCCTATAAAAAGAGAGTTGAGTTCATTTGTAAATGTGACTCCAAACTATTCAAGTACTAGAGCTACAGAATTTTTGGAATTGGTATTGAGTTTCCAAACAAACTTTGTGTTTCAGGTTGAAGCTAAAGAAGATCATCAGATTGACGTTTAATACGATCATCTGAGGAAGATCAATTTGATGAAGTTCCATTGGAACAAGTCCATCGAAGTGTGACCATTGGAGCGATATCCATCATATCCAGGTGAATCGGACCGAGTTCCATTATATGATGAATTTTGAGATGCTGATTGAGTTTCTACTCAATTGTAGAAGGAATTCAAAAAGGAGAATCAGACCGGAATAAACATTGGTCATAGACCATCGTATTGGGGTTACCAGACTGGTAAGATCAGACTAAACTTACTGAGGAAGATTTATGGACTGAGGTTCAAAAAGAAGTTTCAAGACCAACAAGTTCCATAGATAATTTTTGACGTTCTTGAAGGTTGTATGTAGGTATAATTTGATTCAGCTTACTTGTGGAGGAATTGAAGACTTTCTGAAGTGGATCAGAAAATAAGAAGGAAAGTTATTTTTGTGACTATGGATACCTACCAGTTGCTGAAAAGTCTTGTTTATGGGAAGTAGATACTAGAAAGGATAGTTTTGGGGTATACTATAGTAGGAAAGTTGCTACTAAGATTGTAGAATTGTTCTTTTCTTATTCCTTTGTATTCCAGAAATAATTTATTAAAAGAATCCATGTCGGTGGGACTATCCAACATGTAAAGGAGTAGGTCGTTATAACAAACCTTGTAAATATCATGTGATAACTTCTATTTAATTTTTTTGCATACGAAAGGTGAGTTTGTGAGTTATATTTTAGTGGATCATAAATTTAAAAAGTTTCAGAGGCTAAGAATGTTTCTGTTAAGGGGTTAAGAGCCTTTCTTATAAAAGAAAAAGGAACCACTGATTCACCCCACTCTTAGTGGTCTTGATCCTAATTTGGAATAACATTCACTAGTACTGGCTATAATAATTCTCTTTAATTTATGCATAATAGAATTCCCAACACCTTCTTCATCCCCTAATTTCATGAATGTATGAAAAACCCTTTTTTAATTGGCCCATTCCACTTTCATTGGAGAAAGTGTCTTGTCCAGTTGTATTCACAGTTTTTCATACAACTCCTATTTCTTATTCTAGAAGTAAATTGTATATCTACATCCCCTTATTCTTACTATATAATAAATCTACATTTAACTCTTATTCAATTCACTCTTTATATTCCTATTCATATTTAATTAGTTAAACTAGAGCACACTGGTTCTTCCCCTTGTTTAGTGCATAGGAACTCAAAATTGATATTCTTTCTCCTATACTCTTCTATAGTGCATCATAGTATCACTATTTGACTTCATCTTTAGACCAAATATTGTTAAGAATGAGTGTATTTATAGATCTTCCTATTCACTTTTACATTTATAGGATATGTATGTTGTTTTCATAATGATGGTTCTTCCTGTACTTTCTTAACTATGATATTATTCTCACTAATTGTAGTTTAGAGATATATTTATATTTTTTCCCTTATACATTATTCTATTTATATTTAATTCATTTAAAGAATATTTCCTTTCATTATTAAATCTTTAAAATGTCAATCATTAATTATTTTTGGATATCAGCTCTTATAATCATTAGTATTTTTTAATGTGCATGTTTCATTTTTTATAAAACTTAAGGATTTGTAGAAGACCCAGTTCTTACTTTATCTTCTCACTTCATGATATATGAAAATATCATGACATCCTTTCCCTTTAAATTATTTCCAAGAAAATTAAATTTTGAAAACTTAATGTACACATGTAACACATTCAATTACATTTACAGCTGAAGATCCTATATTCATGGAATTAGAATCTCATAGATTCTTTATTACATTATGTATTCATGTAGTATATTTTTATCAAAATATTAATGTTTTGGAAATGATTTATTGTCATACATAACATCATTATATTTATAAATTCATTATGTCTTACATTTTTCATAGATATTTATAAAGAGTTCGTCATTATAGATGATATTACATTGATGCTAATGATCCTTATATTGATCATCACCATACATAAATACTTTATATTTGAACTTATTTTAATGAATATGAGATTCATGATTATACAAAACATTAATAATACATACATTGAAATTATGATGATCCTTATATAGATTATGTTTACAGATATACTGATAGTCCTTATATTTATCATCAACATCCTTACACACTTCGGAAACATCCTTAAAAATCTCTTACAACATTCAATTCTTCATGAATTCTGACAATGTCTTAACTCTTATGAAAATTTTAATCACATTCAAAATCCATCATTATGATACAGACTCACAAAAACTATTTTGAAGGAAATGTATTTCAATATATAAAAGTGAAAATTCATATAAACATTATGTTCTCATAATTATTTGAACTTTTCTATCATTATTTTCATTTCATGGTAATGAAATTTTGATATTATATCACTCCAAATACATGCATGACCCTATACTGATCATTTAGGGTTCCCACCTAAACTATGGTGTTTCATATCAAGATCTATTATTCTCCAATGGAAGAACCTGGCTTGAAATTATATGCTTGGAATGTATCCAGTGACACGCGGTAGGCATTGTGATACATATAAAAGTTTCTAGGATGATGTTATATGAATTTTATATAATGGATAATGGCTTATTTCAGTGACCCTATATCAATGTCTCATTCAAGTTTGTTATAGTTTACCAATGAAGACATGGAAATGAACCATCATGGAAAGCTGTTGGAGCCAGTTATCTCTAATAGTTCATTATGGAACTTCACATGACAGGTTCAATCACTAACCTCACTTATAATAGAACCACAATATTAATAGAATGTGCTATCATTCAAAGGATACTATGCATCCTTTTCACTTCTCCTGGATGGATCACTTTTGAGCTTAATCAATTCTCCATCGGGTATGTTTAGGCTTCTTGGGTGACTACATGAATTGAGTTAGAATTTATTTTTTATTTCCTTTACAATTCCCTCAACAATTTTTTTATACAATGAAAATAAAAGAAAACTGAAGGAAAAATCCCAAATAATATCTCCTCTTCATATTTTTTTAACTTCAATCATAATCCAAGTAATTACCAATCATCATATCTTTTCTTCAAGAATGTAACCAAAAGGATGTAACATCACCAATGACATAATCTTAGATATATAGAATTAACCTTCAAAAATTATTTACAGAACTCTAATATCCAAATTAGCATGTTTTTCTTTAATAAAAATGAATCATAATAATCTTATAAAGCAATTAATTATTCTATTTTCATATCTATAATGATATGAATCATTAAAAAAAACATCCAAGATAGTAACACATTCATGGGAACTATTTATCACATATTTATTGGGTTCTACAATTTACTTCAAAGACAATATATTCACTTAAATTATTCTATCATCTATATTGACATTAAACATCATTAATACCTTAATATCATTTAAAACTATTCACAATAAATAAAACACAAACAATTTGGGATAAAAAGATATTATAAGATAATAACTTCCAATTATAATCTTCCCCTCCATGCTTGTTCTATATTGACTCTACTTATCTTAATTATTTCATTACTATGTAATTTTATTATTAAAATAATGTTGTCAAAATTATTGTGTTATCATTTGAATGTTATCTTTAAAAGTGATTTATTTATCTATATTTATGACAACATATCTATGTTTTTGGAAAAATTATTTTAATATTTATCCCCAATTATCCTATATAATCATATCAAGATTATTTTTAGGATAATATTTATATTATAGTCCTTAATAATTATTGTCACTTTATTATATTTTTTTACTTTCTTAAAAATGGAATTTTCTTTATTTATTTAAACATTGTGTAAAAAATATGAAGTGTTTTACTTATAGAATATAATAATTTTTGTGTTTTATATTGAAGGATAATTCTTCTATGACAATACACATTTATATTCCACCTTTGTAACATTTCTTATGATAGTTTTCATTGAATTATATATTTTTTCAGAAACAGGTCCTTCATAAAAATTTTATTTTGTTTCATTATACATGTTTTTATGAACATATGGTGTGGTGGAAATGAAATATCAATGAGTGGAGTGATACATTACTATATTTTCTTTCTTTATCATCATTTAGGAATAGTGATAAACTTTTTTCCAATATATATACATTTTTAATATCCTATAAGTTCTTTATCAGATTGAATGTGGCTTACCAAATTTCATATACATTTGATTAAATAGAAAAATTATTGACATGAAAATGTAAATTTTTTTGAATATTGTTTTAATAAACTATAGTTTATTATATTTAATGAATGGTATTTACCTTGAAAACTAAATTATTTCATTAGGTTCCTAAACTATTTTCAATAGATAATCATGATAATATTAAAATAGATTAATTATTGTTTTAATATTCAAGTTTAAAACATATACCTAAGTTAATGGAACATACCATTCTAGTCTATTACATTATGAGATTTGGTTATTGTAGGTGTCAAGTATGATTTTTGAGGAGTATAGTTAGTGAGAGATAAGTTTGGCTATCTAGAGGATTACCACTATGTGGTGATAGGCACGGTGGAGGACATGGTGGGCCCCTAAAAGAGAAAATATTTAAAATAATTTTAATTTTAATTTTAATTTTTTTAAACCCAAAATGTTTTATTTTAATGTCAATTGTCACATTTTATCTTTTTAGAAGCATTTTGAGCTTAATTTCATGAATGCCCCAATTTTGAATTTTAACTGTTTTAATTTTTTTTGTATTTCAGCTATAAATTTTTCTAAATAGATTGAAATTGTGAAATTAATTTTTTATAAGATTTCATAAGTATCGGGATCCATTTAATTATTATGGAGACAAATCTCAATACATCATTTGGAGGCCCAAAATCAGCTCCCAAGTTGAGCTTTAAAAACTGTGCATAGATCTGGATACCTTTAAAGATGATATTATATCATAAATAGGGATGACCTGATGAATCTTAAATTTTACAAGGAGATATATAAGTATATTATTAATAACTTCAATAACTATGGACTCTCAAGGTCATTAATTCATGGGAAATTAGATTATTGGAATATGAACAGTCAGCTGGATAGAATAAATATATCCGAGTAAATTAGTTATAATGCCTACATACGGTGTCCAATAAATCTTAAATTTTTAGTCAATAAGACAAAGACATAGAGTAACAACATTTATAAAGTAAAATTTTACTAGTTAGGTTAATAATTGGGTATACCACATGCATACTTTTGGGGGAAAATTTTGGATAAAAAAACTTCACCTCTTTTTCCTATAATAATGGGTTTTTCTTCATTTAAAAGGGTTAGAACTCTAGGTGGACATTTATAGTAGGTTTTTAGTTTCTTTTATGTTTTAATAGTAGTATAAAATTTTAGTATATTCTACTCTTATTCTTCCTCTCATTCAAATATTTTTATCTTTTTTTGTTTCCACCCCGTTCTTCTCACAATGAACTCTTATGCTCTTTATCATGAGTAGATAACATGAAGAAGTTATCAGGGGAGTAATCTAGTGATGAACCCAATTACTTTAAAATTAATTATTAATGTTTATTATTTTATTATATTTAGGACATGGGAGTTATTATTGGGAAAGGTTACTTTGTGTATCCACTTACCACTCAAGGGTTAACTTTCACTTCTATAATATTTTCCCTCGATCGAGGAGGTATATGTGCAGTCTCTAAATGATCATTGAGTGCACTCTATATTCAAAACAATATGAATAATATGATGTTAACACATATAATAGAGTGTGATAATTATGGAAATTTTAAACTTCTAATAAGGCACTAAAGGGTCAATCTGGGTGATTCTATAAGGCCCTAGCCTTAAACATTACATAATCTTGAATTAAGTTAATAATTCACATTAAGGATCTTTTCAGGTTTAGAGTTTTAGAGAATTAGTCCATAAATATTAAATTACATCTCAAATATTACAAATTAGACAGTTATACTCAGTATCCATTTTTTTCATAAAATAAAAACCATTAAAAGAAAACATGAATTATTTTCTTGATATAAATATTCTTGAATTCTTCCTTTCTCTTACCCATCCTTATAACCTATGAAAAACATTTCAAAAACATGGGATGAGAAAAAATGTCAGTAAGGGTTATAAGATAAAGAAAGAAAACATTATTCCATAAATACATACAAAACATAATCTCTTTAACATACCTCATGAAATCAGAATATTTATTAATAATACATAGAAATTGTAAATCATAAAGGTAACTTATGGCATCCATATCATACTTACGTTGTAGCTTCTACAGCTACGTAGGGAGTTACATTTGAAATACCCATCATAGTATATTCCATAAATCACTTAGGAGAAGAATTAAAATTTACGTCCTTCATGTTATCCAATGTATTGGAGAGCTATCTTGGGCTCACCTAGCCTAGGTTTATCATAGAACCACCCATATATATAAACAATTCCCAAGAACCATAACTTATTCACAACACATAAATCAAAGTTAAAGGAAAGATAAATTTACACATTGTAATCAAAATATATCATTTAAATATATTGACATAATAAATACATTATCAAAACCATTTTCAATACCCAAATACATAAGAGAGTATATGGTATTTATTTTCCTTTTAAAAAATTACGGCTTGTTAAGAAATCCAAATATCAAATAATGTTCGCGGTGGTGGAAAGGTCATTGTCCCCGCGTACATTAAAAAGAAACATTCCTTTTTTCATTTAGTAAAATTCTACGTATAAAAATATTCCCTTTTAATGAAATGAAAAGTAAAAGGGATTTATACACTGTATAAAAGAAAGTTGTGTATAAATCAAAATATGCCTCAATGAAAGGAGATTGAGACGAAGTCCCTTACCATGTGTCCAACTTGACTCATTCGTTCTTTAGTATAAAGAATAATAAACTAAAGTTAATTTATACTTGATTCAGAATATTTTTAAAGTTTATTATTCCTTTTATATCACTTATTACCATATTATAAAAATTACATAATCATTTGAGTTAATAATAGTTGTTTTGTCGATATTTGGTAGTCAAAAATGAACTTCTTATAATTACAAGTTGTCCATGTGGTCAAAATTCAATTATCTTCAAAATGATATTTATGATTTATATATCATATATATCATATATATCTAGTATATATATATATATATTTATAATAGTATATAACATTTAGAGATAAGAAATGAAATGCAACCGTTCATGGAGACGGTAAGCCGTACGTACGCATGAATGCTACATTCATTTCTATTTCATATTTAATGGAATGGAAAATTAATGATAAATAGGTATAATATAATTATAGTATAATATAATATATAACTTCATTAACTTCATCCTTTATATGTTTCACATATGGAATGAACGAGTCATATCACTTTATGGGGGCTGTAGTCCGCACTTCCTCAAATGAAATTATCGCATTTACCCATTATGGAAACCATAAAGGTATGATATAAATGAAAAATAAATATGAATAGAGACAATAAAAATATAATATATATCACATATAAATATAGTTACATCATAATTTCCACAATGAGAGGCAGTAGGAGATAATTGAACAATCATCATTTCGTGAGGCAGTAGTTCACCATCCGCAGAAATAGTATGTTCATATCCATTAGATGGTGGTGTATGAAAGTATAGTTAAAATCCTTCTCATAAAACCAACCTAGTATATTTGAGATACTGGTTTTGTTATGTAAACATGGAATAAGAAGATAATAGGGAGTGTAGAAGGAAAATAAAAGAAAAGAACTCGAGAGAAGACATTATCTTTAAATCGGGAAACTCCCTTTTGTTTGAACCAAAATAATTTATTGATTTGCCTTCTGCCCAAATTAAGGATTATAAGAGGAAGATAGGGATATTGGGAGATTATTTTAATAGAGGTTGGATGATCCAAGGGGCTTTAGAGGTGTGTGTAATGGGTTAGAGGTGATTTCTTTTATAAGGGGGAAGAGAGGCTCTTTAGGAAAGTTTGAAAATATTATTTTATTATAAACTGAATTTCGATTTCAAAAAGTCCAAAACTCATTTAATTCGAATATTAGATGATTATTGTTAGAAATACTCTCATAAAATGGGTTTTATAAAATTTTTGGTTTCATTTTTAACATTATCATTCAGCTTTAACCCTTAGTTAACTAATTTAACTTTTACCATGTCTTCTGGTATATTCACAATATTTGGTTAATATAGTTAATATAAAAGGTTAAGAGACCAAAAATGGATCCTTAATGACATTTTTAACATTATATATTTCATTTAGATTAATATTATATTTTTAGTACAATTTTATCATTTAATAAAATATTAATTGATTTAAAAACTCATTTAGGTAAATTTTATACTATTCATATGACGACTTTTTAAAAAATACAAACCAACTTGATTATTTAAAAAAACCTTCATTAATTAAAATATAAAAAGTCATAATTATCTCTAAAATTCATGTATGATATAAATATTTTTAAAATAAAATTATTTTAATATTTATAATCTCATTTATTTAAAACATTCATTAACGATGTAATCATTACATCATCATTGTGTCATAAATAAATTTACTTGTTTGATGTCTAAAAATTATAAATAAAATACCATGATTTAGGAAATATTTTTAGATTTATAATGACTATTTGTAGTCTAAAATATCACTTATATAACCCATTATAAAAATTGTTTTACTAAGAGATATATGTTTATGTTACATTTTCCATAACTTTAAATTAATTTTTATAGTTTCATTTTCACTTAAAAGTGGCTCTATGGGTCCCAAAATCGAACCACGGATGACCATGACCAGACATGTATCATAAAATAGGATTAGGACATGTGTTAAGGTAATTTAATATTATTAAAATATTATTTTTTACCCTTATTTACCAGATTTACCCATTTATCATGGTAAATAAAATATTTACTGAAGTTACCATTCATAATGTCTAAAAATAACAGTTACCTATTTAAAAAAATTGGACCTCCTAATTAAAAATAAGGAATCCATTTTTACAAATTCAAAACACAGAAGTTGTAGAAATTAATTTAAAATTAATTCTCGTTGTCAAAACCAAAAAGCGTGTTTTTAAGAAATAATAACTATCCAAAGATAGACATTTGTTTATGTCCAATTTCAAAGTGAAATTACTTCCAATGACCAAAATTTGATTAAATGATGAAAATATAATCTAATTGCATTTTGAAACCAATTAAAAAGATAATCAAACTATATAAATAAATTATAATAAAAGCCAGTTTTGAATTAAAATGTAGTATTTTTCACTATTTATTAAAAAACTGAACATTATTAGAAAAATACTAAAATTTCATCCAAAGTAAATTTTGATGTCCTGATTATAAATAATAATTTTATTTTGTCAAATAAAACATATAAAATTGACAAAAACTAGATTTAAAAAGGTTTCTCCATCAAAAGGTAGTAAATCGTCCTTTTGAAGAATATTAGAGTATTTCATGCATAAAATCGAATTCATTATCATTTTAAGCCTCTAAATTTTATTGGACAAATGTAAAGACATTTAAAAAAGATTTATAATCACATTTTAGTTAGTTTTGTTCATTCCCACAAGTAGAACGACTAAGTGTTAACTACTATTTAAAATAATATTATATTATTTTTTTAGTATAAATCAGCCTTGTGTGCAACATGAGATTTCGGAGAAACCCATTGTTGCGTGTCAGGTGAACCATCGAATATAGCATCCCCTTTAAAGTAAAATTAATATTTAATTTAAAAATATTAATAACTATGAAAATGTCATATTCTTTATTTACCTGGGATGTTACATCATCCCCCTTTTGGAAATTATGTCCTCGCAATTTTATTCACTTATCAAATAAGTGGGGGTATTTATTCCTCATAGCATTTTTAGATTCCTATGTTTCCTTTTCAACCATATGGTTTTTCCATAAAATATTTACCTGATTAATTACCTTATTCCATAACCCTTGTTCTCTTCGGTTAAGAATCTGGACTAGTTGTTCCTCATAAGAGAGATTCTCTTCCAACTGAACTACATCTAGACTCAAAAAATGAGATGGATCCGGCAAATATTTTCTCAACATTGAAACATTTAAAACATTGTGTACCTGGGATAAACTTGGAGGTAAAGTCACTATGTAGGCAACTAATCAAAATTTCTCTAGGTTTTCGTAGGGTCCAATTAATCTTGGACTCAAATTTCCTTTCTTACCAAAACAAATAAAACTTTTCTATGGAGAAACTTTGAGAAAGACATAATGACCTACCACATAAGAAAGATCCTTCCTCTGGTTATTCGTATAACTTTTCTGCCTGCTCTGAGCTGTTCTCATGTGCTTCTGAATCAACTAATCTTTTTCTTCCGTCTCTTCTAAAAATTCCGGTCCCATCAGTTTCCTTTCGCCTAATTCATCCCAAAAATCCAGAGTTTGACATCAATTCCCATATAATGCCTAAAATAGATACATCTATATACTGGAATGAAAATTGTTATAATAATAATACTCATCCAAAGAAAGATGTTGGTCCCAACTTCCCTGGTAATCCATTGAAGGAGCATGTAGCATATCTTCCAAAGTCTGAATTGTTCATTCTGACATCCCATCTGATTGAGGGTGAAAAGATGTACTAAAATCTAATTTAGTACCCAAAGACTTCTAAAGGCCTTTCCAAAAGCTAGAACCTAACCTGGGATCATAATCAGATACAATAGAGAGGGGTACTCTATGTAACATGACTATATCTTTAACATTCAATTGAGAAAGTTGATCTAGAGACAGAGTATCTCAAATAGGAATAAAATGATCAAATTTAGTCAATCAATCAACAATAACCCATATTTCATTATTAACTTGATATTTCTTCGTTAATCCCACAACGAAGTCCATGGATATATTTTTCAATTTCCACTCTGGCACCGGTAAAGGCTAAAGAATCCCTTTCGGTAACTACCACTCTACTTTAACCTCTTAAAAAATCAAACACATTATAGTAAAGTCAACAATATCTATTTTGATTACATCCCACCCGTAATACTCCTAAAGATATCTGTAAATCATAGTACTTCCAGGATGAACTGTAAATGGAGAACTATGAGATTCACATAATAACTCTTTCTTCAACTGTGAATCACATGACACACATAATCTCTTTCAAAACCTCAAAACATAGTCTCTATCAAGGTTAAATTCAGGTAAATTACCCTTCTGAACCAATTCTACCTTTTTCTGCATCTCACTATCTTCCTTCTGCACTTGCTTAATTATGTCTGATAGAGATGATTTCACCAACACCTTAAAAAAATGAAGGAATTTCCTGCACCAGCAATCTCTATGCCAAAGTTCATCAAATCATTAATCAAACTATATTTTTCCAAATGTATCATGGTTAATGTAGCATTAATTTTCTGACTCAAAGCGTCCTCCAATTTATTTTCCTTTCTTGGATGGTAATGAACCGTGAAATTATAATCCTTGATTAATTCCAGCCATCTCCTCTGTCTCATATTCAATTCTTTCTGAGTGAATATATACTTCAAACTTTTTGGCTAGTATATATTTCATACTTTACTACATACAGATGATGCCTATAATTTTTTAATGCAATGAAAACAAAAACTAATTCCAAATCACATGTAGGGTAATTTAACTCATGAGGTTTCAACTGACGTGAAACATAAGTAATTACCTGATCATTATTCATAAGGACACAACCAAGTACTTTAAACGAAACATCATGGTAGATAACAAACTCACTATTTCTAGAAGGCAGTGTCAAAACTGGATCATTCACCAATATTCTTTTCAATTCCTAAAAACAATCATCACATTCTTTTTTTCCAAATGAACATAACACCTTTTCGAGCTAACTTAGCCAGTGGGATAGATAACCGTGAAATTTTTTCAAAAAATCTCTGATAATAACCTGATAAACCAAGAAAAATATGGATCTCAGTTATATTTTTGAGTCTTGGCCATTCTTTAACAACTTTTGTTTTAGCGAGATTAACAGTTATGACATTTTTTTGAAACAATTTGACCAAGAAATGAAATTTATTGTAACCAAAACTCACACTTGATGAATTTACCATACAATTTATTTTCTTTTAAAGTTTTTAAGAAAATAATTAAATGACTTTCATGTTCCTATTTAATTTTGGAATAAAGAAAAATATCATCAACAAACACAATCACCATTTATCACCAAAGTCAACTGAGTCATCACTGAAACAAATTGTTCAGCTCCAATTCCAACCATCTCAGGATGCGGATTTAGAAGGTTATTATCCTCTATATGCCTTCCCAGCACTACTACCATATTTCCTCAGTGGAAAACCATTCTTAAAACAGAAATATATTAGGAGAAACAACATGGTAAACTGTAAATGCTATATCATTTCAATATTAACATAAATTAATTTATGGACATTAATTTAACAATACCCTAACTCTTAAAGTTGTCTAAACTAACCTCTGATACCAACTATAAGGTCCCAACCTTAAACATTACATAATCTTGAATTCAGTTAATAATTCACATTGAGGATATTTTTAGGTTTAGAGTTTTAGATAATTAGTCCATAACTATTACATTAAATCTCAAATATTACAAATTAGACACTAATACTCAGTATCCATTTTTTTATAAAATAAAACCCTTAAAAGAAAACAAGAATTCTTTTCTTAATATAAATATTCTTGAATTATTATTTTCTCTTACCCTTCTTATACCCTGTGAAAAACATTTAAAAAACTTGGGATGAGCATAAAAATCATAGTAAGGGTTATAAGATAAATAAAGAAAACATTAGTTCATCAATACATACAAAACATATGCTCTTTAACATACCTCATGAAATCATAAGATTTATGAATAACACATAGAAATCATAAATAATAAAGGTAGCTTGTGGAATCCATATCATACTTACATTATAGCTTTCACAGCTATATAGGGAGTTATGTTTGGAATAACCATCAAAATATATTCCCAAAATCTCTTTGGAGAAACATTAACGTTTACCTCCTTTATGTTACCCAATGCATTGGAGAGCTATCTCGGGCTCATCCACCATAAGTTTATCATAGAACCACCCATATGCATAAACAATGCCCTAGAACCATAACATATTTACAACAAATAAATCAAACATAAAGGAAAGATAAAATTTACACATTGCAATCACAATATATAATTTAAATATATTGACATAATCGATCCATTATCAAAACCATTTTCAATACCAAAATACATAAAAGATTATATGGTATTTAAGGTCATTGTCACTGCGTATGTTAAAATGAAACATTCCCTTTTTCATTTAGTAAAAAGATACGTTGAAAAAGATTACCTTTTAATCAAATGAAAAGTAAAAGGGGTTTATACACCGTATAAAAGAATGCCGTGTATAAATCTAAATATGCTTCATTGAAAGGATATTGAGAGGAATTCCCTTACCTCGTATCCGACTTGACTCGTTCGTTCTTTAATCTATTGAATAATAAACTAAAGTTAATTTTTACTTAATTCAGAACCTTTTTCAAGTTTATTATTCCTTTTGTATCAATTATTACCATGTTATAAACATTACATAATCATTTGAGTTAATAACCGTCGTTTTGTCGATATTTGGTACTTGAGTCAAAAATGGATTTCTTATAATTATAAGTAGTCAATGTGGTCAAAATTAAATTATCTCCAGAATAATATTCACGATTTAGATATCATATATATCCAATATATATATATATATATATAATAGTACATAACATTTGGAGATAACAAATGAAATGCACCATTCATGGAGACAGTAAGCCGTACGTACGCATGAACGCTAAATCCATTTATATTTTATATTTAATGGAATGAAAACTTAATGATACATAGGTATATTATAATTCTAGTATAATATCATATATAATTTTATTAATTCCATCCTTTATATGTTCCACATATGGAATGAACAAGTCATATTACTTTAAGGGGGTGGTAGTCCACACTTCCTCAAATGAAATTATTATATTTACCCATTATGGAAACCATAAAGGTATGTTATAAATGAAAAATAAAGAATAATAGAGACAATAAAAAAAATATAATACATATCACATATAATTACAGTATCATCATAATGGCCACCATGAGATACAGTAGGAGATAATTGAACAATCATCGTTTCATGAGGCAGTAGTTCGCTGTCTACAGAAACATTATGTTCGTATCCATTAGATTGAGGTGTGTGGAAGTGTAGTTCGAATACTTCTCATAAAACCAACCTAGTATTTATGATACTGGTGTTGTTATGTAAATAAGGAATAAGAAGATAATAGGGAGTGAAGAAAGAAAATAAAAGAAATGAACTCGAGAGAAGACGTTACCTTTAAATCGGGTAACTCCCTTTGGTTTGAACCAAAAGGATTTATTGAATTGCCTTCTAACCAAAGTAAGAATTCTAGGAGGAAGAGAGGGATATTTGGAGCTTATTTGGATATATTTTTTATGATCCAAGGGGATTGAGAGGTGTGTGTAATGGGTTAGAGGTGATGGCCTTTTATAAGGGGGAGGAGAGCCTCTTTAGGAAAGTTTGAAAATATTATTTTATTATAAATTGAATTTAGATTTAAAAAGGTCCAAAACTTATTTAATTCAAACATAAGGTGAGTTTTGTCGAAATAATCTCATAAAATGGGTTTTAGAAAAGTTTTTTCTTCATTTTTAACCTTATCATTCATCTTTAACTCTTAGTAAACTAATTTAACTTTTAGCATGTCTTCTTGTATATTCATACTATATGGTTAATATAGTTACTATAAAATCTCAAGAGAAAAAAATGGATCATTAATGATATTTTTAGCATTATATATGTCATTTGGCCTAATATTATATTTTTAGGACTATTTTATCATTTAATAAAATATTAATTTATTTAAAAACTCATTTATGTAAATTTTTATACTATTCATATATTGAGTTTTTAAAAAATCCAAAACAACTTGATTATTTCAAAAACCCTTCATTAATTCAAATATAAAAAATCATAATTTTCTATAAAATTTGTTGATGTCATAAATAGTTTCAAAATAAATTTATTTAAATATTTATAATCTCATTTATTTAAAAGATTCATTAATGAGGTAATCATTACATCATCACTGTGTTATAAATAAATTTATTTATTTGATGTATAAAAATTATAAATAAAATACAATGATTTAGGAAATATTTTTATCTTTATAATGAATATTTATAGTCAAAAATATCACTTATATAACCCATTATAATTTTTTTACTAAGAGATATATGTTTATGTTACATTTTCCATAAATTTAAATTAATTTTTATATGTCATTTTCACTTACAAGTAGCTCCATGGGGTCCCAAAGTCAATCCAAGTATGTCCATGGTCGGACATGTATAATTCAATAGGATTATGACACGTGTTAGGGGAATTTATTATTATTAAAATATTATTCTTTACCCTTATTTACCAGATTTACCCTTTAACCATGGTAAATAAAATATTTACTGAAGTTACTATTCATAATGTCTACAAATAAAAGTTAACTATTTACACAATTTGGACCTCTTGATTCCAAATAAGTAATCCATTTTTACATATTCAAAACACAGAATTTGCAGAAATTAATTTAAAATTAATTCTTGTTGCCAAAACCAAAGTGTGTTTTTAACAAAGAATAACTATCAAAAGATTGACATTTGTTTATGTCCAATTTTAAAGTGAAATTACTTCTACTGAACAAAATTTAATTAAATGGTAAAAATATAATCTAATTACACTTTAAAACCAATTAAAAATATAATCTGACCATATAAATATGTTAGATTAAAAGGAAGTTTTGAATTAAAATGCAGTATTTTTAACTATTCACTAAAAATGAACATTATTAAAAAAATACCAAAATTTCATCCAAAGTAAATATTTATGTACTGATTTTAAAGAAGAATTTTATTTTGTTAAATAGAACTTATAAAAGTGAAAAAACTATATTTAAAAAGGGTTCGCCAGCAAAAGGCGGTAAATCGACCTTTTGAAGAATATTAGAGTATTTCATGCATAAAATCAGATTCATTCTCATTCTAAGCCTCTAAATTTTATTGGATAAATGTGAATACATTTAACAAATATGTATAATCATATTTTAGTTAGTTCTGTTCATTCCTACGAGTACAATGACTAGGTGTTAACTACTATTTAAAATAATATTATATTATTGTTTTCCAGTATGACTCAGCCTTGCATGAAACATGATATTTTAGTGAAACCCATTGTTGCGTGTCAGGTATTACATAAAAAATAAAATCCCTTTTAAAGTAAAATTAACATTTAATTTACAAATATTTATAAATCAGAAAATGTCATATTCTTTATTTACCTGGGAAGAATGTCTCTTTTCTTTCTAGCTTCATTATATTTTCATTCATTCTGTTTGAATTAAATTTGCATGTTTGATTTTAATATTGAACTCTCAATTATAAAATCATCATGTAACGTCTCAGTTCCAGAAGCCACCCAGAGGCACCCCGTACCCGGTTGGTCACATGTCCTCAAGTGCATTTCCCCGAATGCCAGAGGCTTCCGACTAGTAACGAGGGCCTTGGGTGTAATAGTGGTGAAATTATTCCCTCATTGGAAGAGTACACAGTGGAAGTAAACAAAAATGCAATAACAAACGTAGTAAATAACCAACAATAGTAAACAATGAAAGAATGAGATAATAAAAAACTAGAGCAATGCATAATAAATAATGAATGATACATATGTTTGGGAAAACAGTCAAACAAGTCACAATACTGATTACAAATAGTACCGAACCAAGTACAAAAGAAAAAGATAACAACTCCTCAGTATCACAAGCCTAGTCTTGGTCCCATGCTCCCTAGCTCCATAGGAAGTCAAGTACCAGAAGTGGAAGGGCGCTTGCCCTTATCTATACCTACAACAATATAATCTGTTTTGGCCAAAAAGCATGACCCAAATAGGGTGTGAGACTAAATCTCAGTAGGTAACCACCCAAAGATCTGTGCCTAACAGTTAGTAAATATATGGACGGTAAAAGTATATAAAGCAGTAAACAGGAACATGCTGAACAATAAAAAATCCACAGTTCCAATATCAAGAAACAACCAACGAGCAGCTAAGCACAAACAGGTAACCCTCTGGGAAGTACTCACAACCATCCCCTATGGTCCTACCTAACAAGTACAAGACACCCTCTGGGTAGTAAACTCAGCCTATCCTCTTTGTTTCAGTCATACGAATTAATAAAGACTCTTTGAGGAAGCACTCACAGTCAATTCCCCTTATAGTCTAAGGTAGTCAAGGACTCTCCGAGGAAGCACACAAGGTCAATTCCCTTTACAGCCCCAAGGTCAAGGAATCTCTAAGGAAGCTCACCCAGTCAATTCCCCTTATAACCCAAGTCGTTCAAAGACTCTCTGAGGAAGCTCACTCACAATTCCTCCCATAGTCTAGGATGGTTCAAGGTAAATCAAAGTAAAAAAAGACTCTCTAAGGAAGCTCACTCAGTCTATCCCCTAACGGTCTATAATGCTCAAAGACTTTCTGAGGAAGCTCACTTGGTATATCCCCTTATAGTCTATAATGTTCAAAGACTCTATGAGGAAGCTCACTCAGTTTTTCCCCTTATAGTCTACTACTCCAGGTTCTCATGACCCTGGGTAAGTCAATGCATAACAATGCAATATGGCCAAAGTAAAACTCAGAACTACTTGGATAAACAGTCCACAACATCTCAAGCATGTCAGAATTTAACACTCCATCCTACAATCTCTAGGCATGGGAAAATAAGAAAAATGGGACCAAATGGTTGGAACATGACATGTATGGGAAAAAATCCAAATCATAGCAATTCAACCCTATTCATATCCAATCAACCTCTACGCAAGCCTACAAGCATGGAAGGAAAAACACAGGGGTAAAACGGTAAACACACAATACCCCGTTCAAGGATATTGGCACAATTGCACATAATACTCAAAGAATTTCAATAGAAAGGCACAAACCACCTACCTTTAGGGTTCCGGTGAAAACGATCTACAATCCACCGCACCCACAAATCCGGGAAATCAATTCATGAAAGACAATTCTAAATCTCTTTCCCTATCATCCACAAGCCTTAAAATCAAAACCCAAGGCAAACCCAACAGTAGATCTACATGAAATCGATGAAGATCTAGAAAACCTAGAGAGAGGGAAGAGAAGATCTCAGGAAAACCAAGGAGAAACCAAGAGGAGGGACTTACCCAAGAAGAAACACCTTCTATCCACCAAGAAACCGCTTTGATTTGCCTCCAAAACGAGTGGGGGAGCACCTTCAACCTTTGAGAACCCAAAATACAGAGTGAGGATCGAGTGGGAGAGAGTTTGGAGAAGAAATGAGAAATACCGAGTGTCCTGGGACTTAAAAACCCTAACTTTAATTAGAAACACGGTTACCCCGCACGGTTGCCACTATCTCACCCAGGGATTTCGCACGGCTTGCCCGCATGGTTTGAAAAACCATGCGCCCCTGTGCAGAGTCCACTGTATCCCCCAGGAACTTCACACAGTTTTCCTGTACAGTTTGACAAACCGTGCACCGCCCGTGCGAAGCCCACTGTCAAGGGTCCACGGCTTCCTGGGCTGTCTACATGGTTTGTTCAGACCGTGCACCAACCGTGTGCCAACCGTGCTCCCCTGCACGACATCCAGAAATTCCTCTTTTTCTTAGAAACGACCCCAAAAAAGACAACATACCTGAAAAGAAGGTCCAGGTTCTTACAAACTCCACCCCTTAAAAAAATTCATCCCCAAATTTTCCTAGCAAGGAAGCGCAGAAGAAGAAACCCCAAACAATTCCGGCCACTATGCTCATACATCGGCCTCCCTCTCCCAAGTCTCATCTTGTACTCTCCTGTGCTACCATAACACTCGTACCAGATGAACAGATCAGCCACAGAGAACCTTTGTAATGTGATTGACAATCTGGATAGCATTATCCTCGAATGAGGCATCCACCTCTAACTCAACCTCCTCGGGTTGCAAGACATGAGACAAGTATGAAAAGTAACGTCAAAGCTATGAAACGTGGAAGACGTCGTGCATAGCTTGGTACCTTTGAAGTAACTAAAACCGATAGGCAACCATCCCAACTCTCTCTAACACCTCAAACGGCCCGACGTACCTCGATGAAAGCTTACCCTATCTCCTAATCCTTTTTTCCCAAACCTTGGTGTGACAGGTAGAAAAACCTGATCTCCAACCTCAAACTCCAGAGGTCATTTCCACTGATCAACATAAGACTTCTGAAGAGACTGCGCAGTAGCCGTCCTCTTCCGAATCAACTCTATATGTTCTGTGGTCTCCTGGACAAGGGGAGGTCCTAGCATAGCGGCCTCTCCTGCCTCCATCCAACACAAGGGTGATCGGTATGGCCTACCATACAAAGCCTCATAAGGTGCTATATGAATATTTTCTTGAAAACTATTGTTGTAGGAAAACTCCACAAGAGGTATATGTATCTCCCAAGAACCTCCAAAATCTAGAATACATGCTCGAAGCATGTCCTCAAGCACCTGAATCGTACGCTCGGACTGACCATCTGTCTGGGGATAGTATGCTGTACTCAAAAGTACCTGTGTACCAAAAGCCTTATGAAGCCGCTGCCAGACCCGAGAAGTAAAACATGCATCCCTGTCTGAAACAATGGAGTGTGGAACTCCATGTAGACGTACAATCTCATGGATGAACAACCATCCCATCTAATCAACACTGAAGGTATCCTCGATCAGCAAGAAGTGAGAAACCTTCGTGGGTCTGTCAATGACAACCCATACCACATAATTCCCTCGAGGTGATATCGAAAAACTGGTCACGAAGCCCATTGCGACGTCATTCCACTTCCACTTGGGAATGGGTAACTACTGTAGAAGTCATGCTGGTTGCTGATACTCTGCTTTCACCTGCTAACTGGTGGAACACCTCATGACAAACCCAACAACATCTCTCTTCATACCTGGACACCAATACTGACGGTGTAGATCACGATACATCTTGGTGACACTAGGATGAACTGCCCAAATTGAGGAATGAAAGTCCCGCATTATCTCCTCGCGTATGTCTACTGTCACCCATACGCGCCACTGGAAACACAAGATCTCATCCTCGCCTATGGTCCATATAGGAATATGGTCCTCTCTTGACACACTTTCCCGCAGGACTAGGCCTTCAGAATCTGATAACTGCCTCATTCACACTCGATCAAGAAGAGTTCAGGTAACAACTACCAATGATAGAAACGTCTACCCTTGTCTATCATGCACCTCCAAATACATATTAGATAATAGATCCATAAGCTTCCACTCACTACTAGCCTCCTGAACGGCCTGTATCTGGGTCCTCCTACTCAGTGCATCAACCACTGCATTGCCTTTCCCAGGAATATAAGTAAGTTTGAAGTTAAAGTTATGTAGGTACTCAACCCACCTCCGCTGTCTCAAATTCAAATCAAGCGGAGTGAAAATGTACTTGATACTTTTGTGGTCGGTGAAAACCACAAAATAATCTCCCAGAAGGTAATGTATCCAAAAACATAAGGCATGGACAAAAGCTGCCAACTCCAGATCATTAGTCGCGTAGTTCCTCCCATGTGGCCTCAACTGCTGAGACCCATACACAACGAATCCATATCCCTGCATGAGAACAACTCCCAGACCGATACATGAAGCATCGCAATAAACAGTATAGAAAAACTAGTATCAGTGCTAAATTCAACCTCTCTTTCATCTCCTAAAAGGTTTTCTCACATGAATCTGACCACATGAACTTTTCACCGTTCTTAGTTAGGACTGTCAGTGGTGATGATAAGCGTGCAATGTCCTTAATGAAGCATCTGTAGTATCCAGCCATCCCTAGGAAACTTCACACCTAAAATATGTTCTTAGGATGCTCCCAGGAAACTACTGCTCTCACCTTCTTTGGGTCTACTGAGACTCCTGTCTTTGAGATAACATGACCCAAGAAGTGAATCTGATCTATCCAAAAGTGGAATTTTGAGATCTTAACATATAACTGATGCTCTCCCAGTGTACTCATAACGATATCAAGATGTGTGGCATGGTTGTGTCTAGTGTGAGATTACACCAAGATATCGTCCACAAAAACAACCACGAAAGCATCCATGTATGGATGGAATACACGGTTCATCAGTTCTATGAAAACTGCAGGCGCGTTTGTGAGACCTAACGACATAACCATATACTCATATAGGCCATACCTTCTTCGAAAGGCTTTAAGAGGTATATCAGATGGTTTAACGTGAAACTGATGATAACCAGGCCTTAAATTGATCTTTGAGAACACCCAGGCTCCTCAAAGCTGATCAAAGAGGTCATCAATCCTCGACAAGGGATATCGGTTCTTGACCGTCACCTGGTTCAACTTCTGGTAATCCACACACAGCCTAAGAGTACCGTCTTACTTCTTCGCAAAAAGGACAGGTGAACCCCAAGGAGAAGTACTGGGTCAGATGAAACCCTTTGCCTCCAACTCCTCCAACTGCTTCTTGAGTTCCTGAAACTCAGGTGTAGCCATCCTATAAGGAGGAATGGATACCAGTGCTACTCTTAGCACAAGATCAATAGAAAATTCTACCTCTTACTCTGGAGTCAAACCTGAAAATTAATATGGAAAGACATCTCTAAAACGATCCACTATTGAAGTAAAGTATAACTATGAATTTCCCTGGTCATCCAGATATAGATCAGAAATCTGGGCTGTAACTCCTCCTAACCCATGATGCTCTGGACCCACTCTGCTCGCCCGGAAATCCCATTCTCCCTTATGAAGAAAATATCCAACCTCTAGTGATATGAAACTCACCCTACGACCATAACAACCGACAAATTCCTAGAGGGGAACCAACCAGTCAATTTTGAGGATGACATCATATCATGTCATCTCTAAAACATAAAGGTCCCAAAGGAAGTGACACTCCCCAACCTCAAGAGGGCACTCCTTGCACTGAAGTACACTAGATGTACTCATCCCCAACAGAGTGTCTAACATCAAGATATCATTAGAGGAAAAGATACAGAGCCCAAGGTTCTCTACAATAGCAACAGATATAAATCTATGGGAAGCCCCTGTGTCAAAAAGAGCAGAAGATAAAACTGAGGCAACTAGAATGGTAGCTTGAACTATAGAGGGTCCGAGATCCTGATCTAGCTGGGTCTACTCCACCGCAAAAGTCTGGCCTGCTCCATGGCTCTGTAACCCTACCTAACTACTCTAAGCTGATCCACCCTGCTGTCGCTGATAGCCTAGCGACTGGCTTCAACGTCCGCGACCTCCACCTTGTCCTGAACGGATGGAAGAACTCCAATTCCCAGACTGGTGAGAAACTGGTGGGGCTACTCCTGTACGAGGAGTCATAGACGAACCCCTGTCACCAACTTCTAGTGAGAAGATCTGATATAAACACTACAGATGGCACATCTTTCCGGAATATCGGCACTCCATCGGGTCTCTCTGGAACTACATCATTGCATGCCCACTTTTCCCGCACTGGTAGCAGACCACCTAGATACCAGAAGATGCATCTCGCCTACTCTGATCTCCTCGCACAGACTCCCTGCGGCACTTCCTGCTATCAGTAGGAGGAATACTAACTCTGGATGTCGAACCGCCCTGGCTCATAGCTCCAGAATCCATCAGATTGCGCTCTGTGATCAACACCTAGTTAACGATGGAGGATATCAAAGTCAATATGAAGATGTTCACCTGTGATCAGATGTTGTGCCTCAGACCATACTAAAACTTCCATGAAAGGAACAAATCATCACCTCCTGGGATAGGTGTAAAACATAGTAGTTCAGTAAAGAGAGACGAGTACTCCATAACAGAAAAATTACCCTGCTCCAGACTCTTGAACGCTCAGGCCTGATCAGCCCTCAAGGTCTTTGGATAGAAGTAATCATTGAAGATGCGCTAAAAATCATTCCACACCATACTCTACTGAAACCCCTCCTGTGAGATCACCTCCCACCACCTCTTGGAGGAGTCTCAAAGCATGTAGGTAGAAAGCATCACCCTCTTCTTTGGAGGTATCTCCAGATGCTCGAAAATCGTTAGTGTGGATTCCAGCCATGACTCTACAGCCTGGGGTCCTATATCCCCTGAGAAAATAGGAGGATGCTACTGCTAAAAGACCCGTGTCAATTTTTCCATCGATGGGGCAGGAGACGATGCTTCCTGAAAAGTCTGCATCATCCTCAAAAAGACCTCTCTGAACTGAGAATAAGATCCTGTGTCAGGAATAACTACTGGTTCGAAGACCGGAACAACTGGAGGATCTTCAGGAAGTCCCTGATCAGCCATATCCGGTGTTTGGTCACGATCTGGAAAATGGCGTACAACCGGAGGACCTCTCGGTGGAATGAACCTACAAGGTCAACTGCACACCTTAGATTCAAGATTATCAAGTGCTGAAAACATGAAAGACAATAAGGGAATAGAATAAAGAAAGCAATAAAGTTTTTCAAAACACGACTACAAGGCATGTACTTGAATTTCTCTTCCCCTGCCCGAGTCATTCTACAAGACTAACCGACACGGTTTCCTTAAAACAAAACTACATGGTGTGTTATTTCCAGACACAATGTGTACTAAACAAGCTTCAGAGACCCGTGCTGTTAGTTACACGACCAGATACAAGGTCCCTACACACGGTGTACACATCCGGTACATGACGTGTTCTACCATGATTTTCACAACCCCGTGTCTATGCCCACAAAGTTAGTGACACGGTGTGTAGTATCGGATTTTCCAGATAGTAAGCCTAAAAACCTACTCCAGAACCCAGAAAACACTAAAAATGAACATTTATGTACCAAATTCCAATCCGTTAGGGCTCATACTCCCCGCGAATCAAATCTTGGAATCTTATACATGTTATAACAAAGTGAAGAAGTCAATGATCCACAAATTCTGGTCTATGAAGGCCGATAACACCTCAATAACCAAATTTTGTCGTTCATTTAAACAAAAACTCACACAAAAAATACCATATCAAACAACATGTATTTTTATCAAGGAATCTATCACAACAACATGAAAATTCTACACAACATCTATCACAACAACATGCAATTGCTAATGCACCCTAATTGGCATGGAAAGAATGCATGACATGTGATTTCTAGCAAGTTCCTATATGATGCATGAGATTGAATACCCTCATCTCATCAGGTTTCAATAGAATAGAACCTCAATAATATCAACAGTAACATCACACGGCATGTGAATCACCCAAAGGTGAAATCGAATCAACTATAAAATTGAAAGACCAGAAAACTTGCAATAATCGAGGTAAATTAGCTTTTCCCTGTACATGGGTTAGCTACTCTTGGTCACATATTATTACTAATTACCTATTCCATTCTATCCTTTCCTATAGGCTCTAAACAGCAAGACAAGAGAAAAGAATCCTCTAATAACACTTTGTAACATCCCGGTTCCAGAAGCCACCCAGAGGTGCCTCGTGCCTGGTTGGTCACATGGCCTCAAGCACATTTCCCCAAACACCACAGGCTACCGACTAGCAGTGAGGGACTTGGGTGTGATAGTGGGGAAACTATGCCCTCATTGGCAGAGTACCCAGCGGATGTAAACAAACATGAAATAACGGAATTAATACATAACCAAAAACAGTAAACCACGGAAGACTGAGATAATAAACAACTGGGGAAATGCATAATAAATGATGCATGATACATATGTCTGGGAAAATAGCCAAAAAATTCACAATACGGAATACAAATAGTACTGAACCAAGTACAAACGAAAAATATAATAGCTCCTCGGCATCAAAAGCCAAGTCTTGGTCCCATGCTCTCCAGCTCCATAGAAAGTCAAGTACCTAAAGTAGAAGGGTTCTTTCCATTATCTATACCTGCAACAATATAATATGTTTGATCCCAAAAGCATGACCCAAATAGGGTGTGAGACTAAATCCCAGTAGGCAACGACCCGAAGATCTGTTCCTAATAGTCAGTGAATATATGACAGGTAAAAGTATAGAAAGCAGTAAACAGGAACATACTGAATAGTAAAAAAATCCACAATTCCAATATCAAACAATAGCCAAAGAGCAGTTAAGCACAACAGGTAACCCTTTGGAAAGTACTCACAACCATCCCCTCTGGTTCTACCTACAAAGTACCAGAATCCCTCTGGGCAGTACACTCAGCCTAGCCCCTCTGGTCCAGTCATACGAATTCATAAAGACTCTCTGAGGAAGCACTCACAGTCAATTCCTCTGATAGTCTAAGGTAGTCAAGGACTCTTTGAGGAAGCACACAAGGTCAATTATCCTTATATCCCCGAGGTCAAGGAATCTCTGAGGAATCTCACCCAGTCAATTCCCTTTATATCCCAAGTCATTCAAAGACTCCATGAGGAAGCTAACTCGATCAATTCCTCCTATAGTCTAGGATGGTTCAAGGTAATTCAAAGTAAACGAAGACTCTCTAAGGAAGCTCACTCGGTCTATCCCCTCACAGTCTATTATGCTCAAAGACTCTCTGAGGAAGCTCACTCGATCTATCCCCTCATAGTCTATAATGATCAAAGACTCTCTGAGGAAGCTCACTCGGTCTATCCCCTTATAGTCTATAATGTTCAAAGACACTATGAGGATGATCACTCGGTCTATCCCCTTATATTCTACTACTCTAGGTTCTCACGGCCCTGGGTAAGTCAATGCATAGAAATGAAATATGGGCAAAGTAAACCACAGATCTACTTGGATAAATAGTCTACAACATCTCAAGAATGTCATAATTTAACACTCCATCCTACAATTTCTCGGCATGGGAAAACAGGAAAAATGGGACCAAATGGTCGGAGCATGACATGCATGGGAAAAACATCCAAAGCATAGAAATTAAACCCTATTCATATCCAATAAACCTCTATGAAAGACTACAAACATGGAAGGAAAAACACATGGGTAAAACGGTAAACACACAGTACCCCGTTCAAGGGTATTGGAACAATTTCACATAATACTCAAAGACTTTCAACGGAAAGGCACAAACCACCTACCTTTAGGGTTCCGGTGAAAATGATCTACAATCCACCGCACCCACATATCCAGGAAACCTCTTCACAAAATACCATTCTAAATCTCCTTCCCTATCATCCACAAGCCTTAAAATCAACACCCAAGGAAAACCCAACACTAGATCTATATGCAACAGATGTAGATCTATAAAACCTAGAGAGAGGGAAGAGAAGATCTCGGAAAAAACAAGGAGAAACCAAGAGGAGGGACTTACTCAAGTGGGAGAGAGTTTGGAGAAGAAATGAGAAATCCTGAGTGGACTGGGACTTAAAAAACCTAAATTTAAGTGGCCGCACGGTTTGACAAAACGTGCTCCAACCATGCGGTTTCCACTGTCTCACCTAGGGATTTCTCACGGCTTGCCCGCATGGTTTGAAAAACCATGCGCCACCCGTGTGGAGCCCACTGTATCCCCCAGGAACTTCTCAGGGTTTTCCCACACGGTTTTACAAACCGTGCGCCACCCGTGCAGAGCCCACTATCAAGGGTGCATGGCTTCCTGGGTTTGCTGCATGGTTTGTTCAGACCGTGCGCCCCTTCACGACCTCCATAATTTTCTCTTTTTCTCAGAAACGAAAAAAAAGAAAGAAAACATACCGGAAAAGAAGGCTCGGGTTCTTTAACACCATTTATTTTAGTTTTATTTAATAAAAAAATAAAAAATAAAATAAAAAATTAATTAGAAGTAGTATGTGATTGATCACAACAGTTCCTCAAGAGAATGACCTAGGTTTACCACTATGCAACTCTTAGTTAAAATATTTTGAGAGTGTGAATGAAAAAGATTCATCAAATTAGAGTAATTTATAGTAATCCAAGTTCCCTTCACTCACTATTTTTATTCACATTTTTTAAATAAATTCCTTCTCTTTCATTAAAAAATATCATTTTCATGATTTATTTCAATTCAAATTATTCTTCATGGACTGACAAATATCAGGTGAAAAAATAATCAAAAAGTGATCATGATGACCAGTTGAAAAGAATTAGAAATTAAATGAAAAACATGTAGATCCAAATAGAATGTATATTTGAATATGTACATGTGTCCCAAGAGTAGCTACCAGAACCTATGTTGAAACCAGAAAAAAAGGAGTGGTGGAAGAGATTTCAAAGATCATTTTTATGTTAAGTAACCTAATACGATTGAGAAGGAGCTTCTAAAGGAATTAATATCATCATCCCACACTCAAAAATTTCTTGAGGATGTCCGTGAATAAAAAATGAAAGCTGATGAACTTATGGTATATAAATATTTTTGTGTAAGAATCACGGAATAACTTTGTTGGAGATAACCTGAAACTTGATCTTCCCATCCTTGATAATGAAAAAGAATCACCTCTATAACTATCTATTGATTAGGAAGATAAAAATGAAGATGTACCTAATGATATTGAGTTAAGAAAGGTCCTACTAGAAGATATCAATTTCCAAGATGACATAATTTAAAAGTAATATTTCTTTATCGATTTGTCATGTTTTAATCTTATTTAAGATGAATTATTTTTCTAACTTCTCTTTTTCTAAAATTTCTCACACAAAACAAATGGAGAAGGCCTTGTATATTAAATAAGATACCAAAAAATAAGTTGCTATATAAGAATATATGGAGGATAATGTGGTGATATGATTTCCTCCTCTATACTAACTTGCATACCATAAGTAAGAGAACACCATGAATGTCAACACAGAGCACCCTTATTTTCTTTTCCCTCCCATTATGGACCTCAAATTGTCACTTTCTTATTTATTGGGGTTTGGGAACTTTCTTATCTTGTTGTTTTCTCAATTTTTTTTATACTCATGGATTCTTCAAAAATTCACATGTGGTGTTTCATCTCAAATAAACCACACCCACCTTCTGATTGGGAATAATCCACTACAACAGCCTAACTAGGGCCAATAAAAACCTAGCACCTGCTTGTGGGTATAAATAAATAATTATCCCTTTTCATTCACCTTTATATTTATTTTTATTATATTTTTTACATTATTTATTGTAGATTTAAATTGTTAGAATCTAAGATCTTAACTCAAGGCTGCTACTAGAAAATAAATCAGGTTATGTCCATCCTTTTCCATGTTTTATTTTTTTCCAAATTTAAATTATACATGAAAATCATTCTTGATGTGATTTTAACTAAAAATATAGTAGTAAATGAAATTATTTTTGGGGAAGGATGTCATACTATTCATATAAATTTTTTTCTATTTTTTATGTAGTTTTTTTTAATTTTCATGTTTTTTTTTGTGTTTTTAGGATTCTTGAGTCGAATCAATTACTTTGGAAAATTAAAAACCATATTAGTGTTTTGAAAAATTGATTTATTTTAATGTTTGAGAATTTAAATTATTTATGAATTGATTTTGGTTCTTTATTTCTGATCTTTTAATTTGATGAAGGTTGGTTGATTGTGAAACTAATGTTTTCTAGTACTATCCCAATTGAAAATATTACCTGAATCGATACATTTATAAAACAATTTTACATCTTATTTCAATTTATATTTTTATTGATATTATTAATAAATGTTTTTTAATAAATAACATTCTATTTTAATGTTTTTCAAGGATGTTAGAGTTCAAGGAATGTGTCAAGTATGATTGAGGCCCCACTTTGAAATCCCTTTTAAAATTGAACTCTAATTTTGGAATACCTTTACATGTGACCTTTATTAATCCTATAGTATTCATGAAAAACATTGTTAGGAAGCCACATGACAAGACATTTATCCATTTCAAACCATCTCTAGAAGGTAAATGCATGATTATTGTTGAACTCATTTGTGGGGGAGGGAGAAGATGAGAAATGTTTTTCTTTCATGAAGAATATCTTTGAGTTAAATCAAAAGTTTTGTCATATTTATTAATGATTCTGTGGAAGATGTTTCATGATGGAAAGATTCATGGGTGGACTAAAATATCATTACACATATGGGTCGGGATTTCACCAATATTTTAAGATCAAGATATGCCTCTCTTTTCCTCAAAAGCATAATTTTGAAGAGGAATATAGATATGAATACAAGTAGAAACAATGCTAAAAATGGGGTAAAAGAGGGAAGAAATTTATCATTGATGCTAAAATTACATGTATGAACATCACAAATAAATAAATAGGTTTTCATAGGTGATTAAGTTTTTATAATATTGAGTAGCACACCATTCTTGAGAAAAATAGTTTTCATGCATTTATTTCAGTTTAGAGCTTAACCCTCCTCATTCTACTTCATATGTTTTATATTTAAAACATACCAACCATCATCCTTAGAAAAACCCATGAAAAAGAACACATTATGAACACATTTATGACACTGTTAAGTGGAGACACTAGGGGGATATAAATCCTATGAAAATCACAAATGTTCTTGAGAATGATAAAAACTCCACAAAATAATCCTTGAGTAAAGAGAGAATTATTTTTTTGGGGTGGTTAGTACGACATACATGTGAGGATTAAACTTATATTTAATGAATTTTTATGAATTTTTAGGATTTAGGTAATTTTTATCCATTTAGGAGGAATTATTTTTACCTTGATGTGAAAATTTATTTGCATTGTCCTTTATGCTTTGTAAAGTTTGTTTTAACATTGGTATAAGATGATTACCAAATAGTTCAATGTTTATGTGTTGTGAAATTGATAGAGAAAATATTTTCAATAATTTTAATTTTAATTTCAATTTTCTAATCCCAAAATGTGTTATTTTAAGGGATATTGTCACATTTTATGGTTTAAATGCATTTTGAGCTTAATTTCAAAAAACTCCCAAATTTGGATTTTAACTCTTTTAATTTATTTTAGTATTTTAGCCATAAATTTTTCTAAATTAATTTAAATTGTGAAATTAATTTTTTAGGATTTCATAAATATTTGGATTAATTTCATTATTCTTAATCCAAATATCAATCCATCATTTGGAGGCCCAAAATAATCTCACAAGTCGAGCTTATAAAAATGTGCACAAATCTGGAATATTTTAAAGACAAGCTTATATCTTGAGTAGGGCCAACCCAAAGAATATAAAATTAGACATGGATATAGAAAATTATCTTATTAAAAACTTATTTAAATGTTTTCCCACCCTATTTGTCCTTATTTAAGGTAGTTAATGCATGGGATTGTGGATCCCTGGGATATGAATAGTCACATAGATAAAATAAATACCTAAGAGTAAATTACCCATAACTCCTACATCTAGGGGACAATAATGATGAAATTTTTAGAGATAATTAAAAATATACATATAAATAAAATTTATGAAGAAAAATTTTACTAATTAAGTTATTAATTGGGTCTACTTGGCATATAATTTTAGTGGAAATATTTGGATCTAAAAACTTCACCCCTTTTGCAAATAAAAAAGCATTTCTTCTTCATTTCAATGGTTTGGAACTCTGATTGGAAATTTATAATAGTTTTTTAGTTTATTTTATATTTTAATATTATTATAAAATTTTCATATATTTTACTCATCTTATTCCTATAATTCTCAAATTTTTATCTTTTATGTTTCCACCATGTTCCTATCACTATGAAGTATTATGCTCCTGATCATCAGTAGTTAACCTAAGGAAGTTCCTGAGGGATTAATCCAATGATAAACCCAATTAATTGAACATTAATGATTAATGTTTATTATTTGATTATATTTCGGAAAAGAGAGATATTGGTGGTAAATACACCTTTGTGTCTCCACTTTCCACTCGAGGTTTAACTTTCACTTATGTAATATTTTCCCTTGATTGAGGAGGTGGATGTGTGATATATTGGTGATCATTGAGTGCAGTGTATATTCAAAACTATATAAAAAATATGTTTTTTTCACACATATTATGGAGTTTTCTAATTAATTAAATTTTAAAATAATAATAAGATAATGAAGTTTCAATCTGGGTGATTCTATGAGGAATGTCTCCTTTCTTTCTAACTTCATTCTATTTTCGTTCATTGTGTCTGCATTACATTTGCATGTTTAATTTTAGTATTTCACTCTCAATTCTCAAATCACAATTTCTTTTAGTTTTATTTAATAAATTAAAAATTAAAATAAAAAATAAAATAAAAATTTAATTAGAAGTATTGAGTGATTGACCACAATAGCTCTTTAAGAGAATGCCCTAGGTTATCCCCTATACTAAACTTAGTTAAAATATTTTGAGAGTGCGCATGGAAACAATTAATCAACCTCGTTATAGATATGGATTCATGATGGTGGTCAATTTCAATATTATCCATAAGGCAAATAGTTTTTAGAGATAGGGTGCACCACGAGTTTTAATACACCCATGGAACTCTCTGTTTTGGGATTTTGGCCATAAAGTGTTATTTTTTTCATTGGTTGTTTTAGAGATTTAGGTGTTTTTGAGTTAGTTTTTGTGGTTTTTGGTGCACCATGGGGAGTGAAATAACGAAATAATCCATGGTGGTGAGTTTTTTGACTGGGGAATTATCCTGTTTAAAATAAAGAGGTTAAAAATATATAGATCTAAGGGAGTTTTTGCGAGAAAGTTTCTCTAAGGGAATCAGGAAACCATGAAACACTCAGAGGGATGGTAGAAATGGAATAGAGTTGAGATAAATATGATCTATTTATTGAATTTTAAATAGTTAGGGAGTCTTTCTTATGCCATAGTGATAACTATGGTGGTATTCTAGGGATCTAAAATAGCATCCTTCATGGCATGGTGATGGGAGTAGTTCAATAACATGATGGGAGGTCACCACATTATGGAGGTAGTTAGTCATGATTCCTATATAAATATAGGTTCTAACACTTAGTTTTATTTTTATTCTCTTAATTAAATCCATAGCTGAACCTAGTCCCTCTGATTGTTCTTTAGGCATATCTTGTGATGGTTTAAACCTATTGGTTCATTGGAATCAAAATATTATGGATTAAGGTAATTTTTTCTACTCATTCTCTCCTCTCATATTATTTTCTTCTTTTGAATATTCATCTTGGTTATTTTTTTGGTTTTGGTTTAAGATTAAAGCATAGTTTCATGGTCAGTTTATATAGTTAGGATCAAAAGTGGTTATATTAATATTCAGTTGAGTTTGATCCTTGATTCCTCCAATCATGGGTGCTAATTCATTAAAAGATTCATATCAATATAGAGGATTCCAGAACTCTCCAATTTTTTTTTGTAAATTATGGAGGTTTAATTCCTATGTTTTCATTGGGTGGATTGTAAGAATAAATTTAAATAAAGATAATAAATTAGGATAAATTTAATTTAAATTGGAGGAGAGTAATTTGTATGTTCTTTATTGGGTTCTATTTTTTTCTTAATGATTAGTAATAAATTCTATTTTTTTTGAGAAATTATGATTATTGTTACGATAAACTTGTTTCCTACTAAAGTTGATCTACATAAATCACTATTCCTAAAAGGAGAATTATTTAAATATGCTAATTAAATATATGTGTTAATGATTTTATTATGGCTTCTCATGTAATTAACATTTAGTTGATATAAATGTAAGATAAAAATAGAATTTGTGAATGTATTGTCTCTACAATTTGAATATGATTATTTTTGTTTAAATTTTTTTTTTATTGTGATTGAGTGGATGTTAATGATTAGAGGGAAGTGTTTGTCTTATTATATTGGGTTACTAATATGTTTTAGGTAATGGGGATGGAGTTTTTCATTGTGAAAAATGGGAAGTGATTGTTGTTTATGTTTGATGACTAAGTCATGGTGTTGTTTTTAAGCATGGGGGTGTGGTAATTGATTTATATTCTAGTTGTGAGTTATAGGGATAACATCATAGATATTGGGTAGCGATGGAATGTTTCAGATGATAAATTATGATAAGACAATATGGGTTGGAAATAGAATGATAAATTTACCAAATGAATGAGTAATGGATGAAATGAAACATGGATAAGGGTTAAAATTGATTTTAATTAAACATGGGATTGGTTTTATAAATGAATGATAAGAAGGTTAAAAAATATATAAATCTATAATGGTTAAATTATGGTATGAAATGGGAATCATGGATGGTTATTATGGTTATTTTCAGAGTTTCTTGGGGATGGTTTGAATTATAGAGTTGGAAACAATGGTGGTATATGGTAGTGATCGTATTGTGGGAGTTATAAACTTGGTAGGTATGTTTAATGTGATCCATAGGTTGGGGTTGTTTGTATATATTATACCTCATATATTAAATGATCTCTTTACTCACCAAAAATGATTAAGATATTCTTACTAACTCCAAAGGTTCTAAGTTCCAGGGTTTCCCCCAAATATCTATGTTTTCAGGGACATATGGTTGGATACTATTTCTTCCCCACCTTGTCTTCTAGGCATAGATAATTATGGTAATGAGACATGGTGGGAGCATACATGGAAGAAGGAGGGCATGATGTTGATTTATTTCATGTTCATAATTCCCTTTTGTTAGGGTATATGTGGTGATGGGTATGTGGTAATGGATACACAAATGGGTATATGATGATGAATATGAATGATGCTAGAACCATATGATGGACCCTATAAGTGGTTAGTATTGGTAGTTATGTGGTTAGACTTACATAAAACTCAATTGTATGTGTGATAAATGTGTGATTGGTGGGTACATAAGGGATGGGAGCACCAAGACATTTTCTATTAGGGAATAAGACATAAAAAACATTAACATAAGTGGTTGTGTGGAACCTTAGATTATATTCTTCACTTGTATTACTTTATTATATATTATTTAAAGTTTGGTGAGTGATCCATTGTGAGGATTGGGGGTAGATGACCTTAAAAGGTGCTTATTGGTTTTTTTGTTCATTTACTAGAGAATTAATATGTCTTATCCACATTTTCATGAGAAATATTGGGTTTGATTATAATGATTATACATGTTATGATCAACCCTATATATATGAATCTATTTGTTAGATTTCTTGGTGGGACTTTAAGATCGAGATATACATCACTAGTTCATGTTTTATGATACTTGTGAGTTTCTATTCTAAGAGTTTTATTTAGAGAGGTTTAATTTTTTATCTTATATTTTTTATGAAATTGAAATGTACATGGGATGATGGGTAGTATATATAGATATATATGATATTGATTTCTGGATTCATTTTATTTTCCTATGATATTTTAGGGTAATTTCTCTCATTTAGATGTTTGGTACCCTCCCTAATTGCTTTAAACCCGAGGCATATTAGATGCAATCCTAGAGGGTCACTATCACCACCAATATAAGAACAAGAGGGTTTCCTATAGGGGTGGGTCATGATAAATTGGTATCATATATTTTGGGTGAGATTTAGTATGAAGTCTAGATTTAGGAATCGGTGAGGATTATAATGTTTGATAGGGAAATAATGTTAGTTAAACTTATCATGTGATATAAGCAAGTGAGACCTTCTAGGACATAAGATTTGAGTTCTCTATATGATCTAACATAGGTAAATTTTTATTAATTTACATACTACAAAAAGTGATAGTGCTTGTGTGGTTGAGACCTAGGAGAGTAACATGCATTATGCTTATTTTCACTTGTGATAGAATGGGGGATATTGGGAAATTAAAATTAACTTAATTAAATGTATCATTAATAATATACCATTTTACTAAACATGGTAGTTTCACTCTATTTTTGTAGTTATGGTTCTAGGGTGTCATCCACATGTGGCTCAAGGTGGTACTGTGTAACAATCTTACCCGATTAGCCATTAGAGGTTCAACTCTGTTAAAGAAGTTGAGTCTTTGAGGAGGATGATCTATGAGTTTATACATTATATCATGGTAAATAATGAGGGGATAATCTTTGATCTAGTAATGGAGTGATGTATAAAGGTTCTTAATACAGTGTTTAGTTTGATTCATTATAGGGATGAGTATTGGGTTCCTCTTATTATTAGTCAGATGAGAGGGGCGTCTCTTCAGTGATAGATCTCATATTATGAGGAGAGGAAGGAGAAAAATGTTTTGTGGGATGTTTCTCAGAGGTAATTATAGGCATATTTATTATCATCAATTTATAAGTATGTAAAGTATCACGAGTCTATCTACCATTATTTAGGTAGCTCAGGCATGAGAGATCTTTGGATAAGTCTCAAGAAAATTCTTCTTTTTTCTCAAGACCTTTTACCTGAGGAATATCTATGTATAACTATCAAATATATAGTCACTCCATTTACATTTCCTACATAATTGGAAGTGAAAAATAAGGATTAAAATATTAATAGGATTCATTCATAGGGAGGATTTTTTTTAGGGAGAGAGGCCATTAAATATTTTTGAATAGTAGAGAATCAGATAGGGGATCCTAGATATTAGGGAAGTTAAGGATCTGAACATGGGGGAGCCAACCTTAGTAGTTTGTTTCATGCTTCTATGGGGTTAGTAGTACCTATATTTTTATAAAGGCATACCCACCCTTTTGTTTTGTATATGGAGGTCATGGACACCATCAGTCTGAGTGCCCAATCTTCTAGGGTAGTTATTTTGGTTTGGATTTCAAGATTCAATATTATAGTTTGCAAGTGAATTTTTTTCTGAGGCCTTATCCATAACTAGAACCAATAGCTTATGTTTAACCTAGAGAATATAGATAAATTATTAATAATCCCCATGTTTTCCCTCATCCTCAAGGACCAAGACAATAGGGTAGCCATGGAGGAGGTAATCAACAAAGAGGCAGAAGAGTTTGACATACTCTGTTGCATTTCACTAAGGAGAAAACACTTGAGGGTACAAGTATTGTTTGAGGTAAAATTAGATTATCATCTACCATAAAGTTTTCCTTTTTTGATTTTGGATCTTTCCACTTTTTCATTACACCATCCTAGTTCCATGCCTTGGGTGTGAAGGTGGAGAGCCTTATCATGACCTAGGTGATTAATAAAATAGTTATAGGACATAAAAAATTGTTTGATGTGGGTTAGTAATGAGAATTGTTGATGTGGTAACACAAGTCAGTGGGGGATTTCCTTCCTCTACAAATAGATACATATGATGTCATTATTGGAACAATTTTTATACTATGTTCATACAATTTTATATTTCTCTTGAAAAAGATTAATCCATTAAAATATGAGAATAAAACACTTGATTTTTATTGATTAATGGGATTATTGGATGGGATATAGGTGTGCGGAGAACCTTTTTCCCAATTAGAGGAGTTATATTTTTGGATCAGCAAAGGTTCTTGTAGTCGGGACCCCTAGATTTGTCAAAGAGTTCTTAGATGTTTTTCCCCAATGTGGTTGTTTCTCTACATCCTAGACATGATATTGAGTTTGGGATAGAGGTGTATCTGGGTAAATATTGGAATTTAATGGCTACTTATCATATGAAACCATCATTGTTATAGGAGATGAGGATTTAAATTGAAAATATGATATAGAAGGGTTTTATTTAGCCTAGTGTGTCACTGTGGGATACTACTATATTGGTCACCAAAAAAGAAATAATTTTTCAAATTTTATGCGTAGAATAATGATGTTGAACTAGAAAAAAATCAAGAACCATTATCCAATAATAAGGATTTATAATGTCCTTGACAAGTTAAAGTGAGACAATTGGTTTTTAAGGATGATCTATGGTCAGGATATGTTTAGATGAGAGTAAAGGAGGAAGATATATTGATGAAAATTTTTTGGTGTCCATATGGGAATTTTGAGTTCTTGGATATACTATTTGATGTTATAAACTCTACAACTCTCTTCATGGGACTCTTGAACTCTGTGTTATATTAGTTCATGGATCAGTTTGACTCGATATCCATGCATGGCTTCCTTATATTCTCAAATTTAAAAAATAAACACACTGAGAAACTTAGGTTTATATTAATGGTTCTATTAAAACAACTACTCAATGAAGAGATATACAAGTGTGTTTTTTAGTTTTGGGGGTTAGGTTGTGTCTTAGAAGGGTTTGGTAGTAGATACATAAAATATTGAGGCAATTTTTCTTAAGAATCCCCCAATAATGTGGAAATGTTATATATCTTTTAGGGTATTACCATCTATTATTAATGATTTGTGCCTAAATTCTCTTGGATTAAAGATCCATTGTAGTTTTTACCAAGAAGGTCCATGTTTTTGGATTTACCATTTAGTTTCAAGAATCCATAAACTACCTAAATTAAAAAATGTTTAGTTCCCATGTACATATATTCACATAAAAAGGAGTTATGTTTTAGTTATTTTATTACTCTTCTTACCTAGGGATAGTTTATAGTTTTATGTAAAAAATAGTAGTGATCTCTTATTAGTCTATAAAGTTACACTCTCATGAGCACAACTATACTAACCTTGATCTATATTTGGTAGAAGTGGAGTTTTCACTAAATATGTGGGAGAAATACCATATTGGTTAGTGATTTATAGTATTCATAGGTCACATGATCCTTATGTCTATTTTCTCCCAATAAGAATTGAAATTATAGTGATAGAGATGAATGGAGTTCTTATAGGACTATGAATTTTATATCTCTAATACCTAAGGGAAACAAAATATAATTTTTGATTCACTAAGGAGGAATCAAGTTATGAGGTGGCACTCTTCGGGTGTCCAAAGATGATTTGAGAGGGATGGGGGATTTATAAGTGATGCATCTCGATGAGGAGGAGGCTAGTGGTAGAGGTTCCATGATTAAATGATGATGAAATCCCCTTTTTATAGAATATAGAGAAGTATCATTGGGGATACTCATAATCAAAGGTGATATGAGACCATGTTCTTCCTAGTGATTCTATAGAGGGTTAATTAGAGGAAGGCCAACATCAAATGATGTTTCATGGAAGGTTGTAAATTCTATTGGAAATATGAGAGGAGGCCCTCTGTCATTTTAATATCTCTTTATTTGTAGTTTATTTTGGTGTATCCAAGATGTATCATGACTTTAGGGTCCATCTTTGGTGTATGGGAATGAAGCGCTCGATAGAAGAGTTCATGTTGTGGTGTTAAGTCTTGCAGTAAGTAAAGGTAGAGAACCAGGTTCGATATGGGTTATTATTTTTACTGGATGTCCCCTAGTGGAAATGGTAGGATATCTCAATTGTTTTATTTAACACGTTTCCTCAACCCTAGAGATGATGAAATTTTATATTGGTGATGATGGATATACTGATTAAGTTGGCCCACTTCCCAGTAATAAGGGAGGAATGGTTGTGGATGCTTTGGTGAGTCTATATGTGAATAAGGTTATGAAACATCATAAGGTACCATGGAATATCATTTCTTATTGGGACACTTGATTAACCTCATGAGTCTAGAGAGGATTGACACATGATTTAAACTCCCATCTATACCTTAACATTTCCTTCCATCCTCAGATAGATAGGATGACTAGAAAAACTATCTAGATTCTATAGGATATTTTTTGGGCTTACATTTTGGATTTTTTTGTACCTTTTGTGAATCACCTACACTTGGATGATTTCTCTTAAAATAACATCTAGCAATATACCATTATAATGGCCCCATATAAGGTGTCATATGGGTGAAATTGTCGATATCTATTATTCTAGAAATAGGGTGGGGAGACAACAAGTCTTGGTCTAGATGTGGTGTAGAGTAAAGTTTAGAAAATATAGTTATCCCAAGAGAGGATGAAGGTAATATAAGTCTTTAAAAAGTCATATAGAGATTAGGTGAGGAGACCATTAGACTTTTAATTTGGGGACCATGTTTTCTTGAGGGTTTCCCCATGTCATGGGTAGTGTAGGTTTGGTTATGTGAAAATATCTATCCCCAGTTTATTAGACCATTTGAGGTATTATAGTGCATTGACGAGGTTGTATAACTATTGGAATTTCCCTCCCTATTAAACCAGATTCACAATACCCTCCACATGTCACAACTCTGAAGATATCCTCACGATGAATCCCACATCATTTATTTGTGATAGTTATATGTTTAGGATGATATTACATTCATGGAGTGGATGATCAAGATCCAAGATATTAAGGATAAGGTGTTACATGGGCATATTATTCCGATAGTTAAAGATTTATGGAGGCATGGTGTTTTAATGGAGAGTATATTGGTGAGTGAGTTGTAAATAAATACTTAGTACCATGTTCTTTTTTGATTATTGGTTAATTTTTACAACATAAATCTTAAATATGTATTGATTTCTATGTAGATTGTTTACTTTTGTTCATGCTTGTGTTTTTTAATGAAACTATCATTGTTTGAGAGGTATCTCCTAGGTAGAATTGGGTGGATGTTTATTTTTCTTTCATATTGGTTTTTTTATTCTCAATGATGAGAAAAAATTTAGGTGTATATTATGTAATTACTAGACCATTCCAAACTGTTATATTATGATATTTGGGTGTTGGAGGTGTAGAGTGGGAGTTTGGAGGTGTAGTGTGGGACTTCAGAGGCATGATTGAAGAGAGAGATGATTTTTTACTACTAGAGGATCAACACACAATGATGATATGCATGTTGGAGGCCATATTGGTCCTCATTTTGAAGATGGAGGAATAATGGATGGTTTTTAGAGGTTATTCATGGATGCCAACAATTTTGGGGGATGAGGTGCACCTCTAGGTATGAAATTCCCATGGTGGTAACCATTTTAGGATTTTTGGTCATGGAGGTTTTTTTAAGATGTTCATTTTGGATCTTTTGGCATAACATGTTGGTTATAGTGTCTCTTGGCATACCATGATGAGTGAAACACCCAGAGAAGCTATAAAAGTGGGTGTTTTGTCTGTATAAATAAACTATGTAAAATAGGTAATTCCAAAACAACCAAAGTGAAAGGATTTTTTATAGAATGTTTTCTTAAGTGAAACATGCACCCTTGAAATATCTAGAGTTATGGGAGAGGTGGCATGGATTTTTGGTAAAGTTGAATTATGTGATGAGGAAGAGGAAATGGTGAGGGAGTTTTTCCTACACTATTGTGATAGTTGTGGTGGATTTATGTGCTTCTGAAATGGTGTCCTCTATTACATGGTGAAGTTTCTAGTTCCTATCAAAACAGTTAATATGATTTTTAAAATGTGTGTGATATTAGGTGTATAAATAATTTTGAATGACTAGAAAATCACATATCATGTTGATCAAAGGAACCACGATGGTGTGGGATGTAACCACATAATAAATGGGATCAATGGAGAAACCTCTATAAATATAGGGTCTAACAATCATTTGATAATTTTTTATTTTCTCCCTTTGAACAATAGAAGACCCTAGGCCTTATCATTTCTCTTCTTCCATTAATGTTGAGTGATTAATTGTCTTTATTCATTAAGATCAAAAGCTCTTGGATTATACTATTTTTACACATTTTATATCCTCTATTATTCATTTCTATTTATAATGGTTTTTTATATTGGTTTATTTAGATTCAGTTTGATGTTTCATCACTATTTGTTGATTGGTTTTGATAGTTATGTTTTAGGATGTTTCACTTCGAGTTCACTACTGTTTGATCATTAATTCCTCCATTTATGTGTGATTATTCCTTGAAAGCATCATATCAGGGTATAAGATTAAATAACTCTATCCTATTTTTTTGTATATTTTGGATGTTCCATGTGTATGAATTCTTTTAGTTGATAGTAAGAATCTATTTAATAAGTGATAATAAACTAGTCTATTGAAAATTTAAATGGGAGGGGAGTGATCCACATGTGCTTTATTGGGTTCTCATTATTTCTTAATGATGATGAATCAAATTTTTATTATATAGAAAAATTATGAATGATGAAGTGATGAACTTGTTAATTTTTAAAACTATGCTATTGAAATCACCTTTTATAAAAGTTTAATGATTTAAATACATTAATGAATTTTATGTGTGAAAAGTGTGTTTTTTGGCTGCTCATGTATTTAATATGATGTGTATATAATATCAAGATAAAAGGGGGATTTATAAATGTGTTGCTTTATGAATTAAAATATCATTATTGTTGTTATCATTGTATTTTTTATTGTGATTATGTGGCTATTTAGGATTGGATGGTGCTGTCTATATTTTTAGATTAGAGGATTAATATACATTGGGTAGTAGGGATATGGTTATTAATTATGATGGATTGGTTGTGATGGTTATTAATCTGTGATTTTTGGGATGTGGTGTTGGCATATGGAATGAGGGATGTAGTGATTAATTTTCAGGGATGATGTCAAAGAAAACCGATTGCAAGAGAATGTGTCGGGATAATAAAATTTGGTATGATAATATGGGATATAAATAGAATGATATATTTATGAATTTAATGAGAAATTGATGGAATAAAACATGGTTATGGGAGAAATAATTAGTTTTCAATAAACATGGGATTGATTGGATTAATAAATGGTAATACATTTGAAAAATTAGGAAATATGGAATGTTTAAGTGATGGGTTGAACTTAGAATTAGGGATAGTTATTGTGGATGATTTATGCAGTTTTTGGGGCTTGTTTTCATTATAGAGTTAGAAAGTTATAGTGGCATATATAAGCTATATTCTAGTTACAACAATGAGCTTAGTAGATTTTTATAGTGAAAACTATAGGCTGGGATTGTGTATATATACTATACCTCATATTTTCATGATTTATATACTCACCCATTTTAATTATGATATTACTAGAGACATAAAAATATTTTGGGTTCCATGTGTTTCCCCAATATCCAAGTATGTGATGATGGAGAGATGGATACTCCCTCTTCCTCGCAATCTATTCCAGGTATAATTCATTGTGATGATGGTGTAGACTTGGGGTCATACATGGAAGTTGTAGGGAACATGTTTTATTTCATTCATATTCATGAAACCTAACTATGATGATATATAAAGTGATGGATTTGAAAATATAGTCACATATATGGGTATATGATTATGGATATGACTAATTATAACATTAGATTATGGACACTATGATAGTTTGTGATATATATGGTTGTAGTTGAACCAATAACTAACTCAGATAGACATGTGATAGATTGGTTATTAGTGGGTATACAAGGGATGGGAGTGACATGACATTTGTATTTAAGGCTTGAGAGTTAAAAACTAGTAAGGAAATGGTTAAAAGGATCCTAAAAATAATTCTTATTTGATTTTACATTACATATTGGATAAAATGTTTGGTGATTGATCCATTTTGATGCTTGGGGATAGACCAATAGAAAAGATTCTTATTGGTTCTTCTGTTCATTCATTAGAGTATTAGTATGATTCTTGCACAATTTCCTAAGAGATCATGGGTGTTGTTTAACTGAGTATATATGATATGCACAACCCTATTTATCTAATTTTTTTGAAGTTTATTTGAGGGTTTTAGAGGTCAATATGGACATTCCTATTTTGGGTTAGGAGCAGCTGGCTAGTTGTTCCCGTAAGAGTTTTATTTGGTGTGATTTAATTTTGGACCTTATTTTTTGCATGACATTGACATACATGTGGGATGATTGGAATTTTATATTCATATTATGATGATTATTGGTGTATTTAATTTATGTTTTTAGGATATATGATGGTTATTCCTCTCAATTATGTGTTTTATACTATCTGTGTTAGTCTCTAACTTCAGGCTTATTGGAGGCGGGCCTTGGGGGATAATATCATCTTAATTTCAGGACTAGGAAGAATTCCCAGTGGGGACAGGTTGTGACGTATGATGTATTATTAAGTGTAAGGTTGTTCTAGAATTATATATCCCCTAATCCACCAGGTAATGATTTCATATCATGAGATAATGTTTATGGTTCACAAGAATTGAGTCTACTATAATATATTATGTTGTTATAGAAGTGATCCTTGAATTATATTTATTATGAAATGGTTAAAGTTTATTCAATATTCCTCTATTATAATAAATGTTTTACAATATGTAATTATGGAAGAGTATCACCCAAGAGGTGTAGCTGCCTATAGAGTTCTCTTATATCTTTATGTAAGTCTTTCATATTGATTATTCTATATAATTTAAACCATTATTTATAATTATACTCTCATACATCACATTCACTTCTTATTATTTCTAAATACTATTATATTAATAAAAAACTTTCTCAAATGATCATGTATCTCACATGTTTATAATTTTTTTACAACTTATCTTATCTCATTTATTATTTCCAAATCCTTAATGGGAATATAATCTTAGTTCTTCATTATGTTTCCCCATTTCACTAGTTGATCATAACTGTTAAAATGATTTTAATAAATTTATAAGTTGTTTTATACGAAGTGTTGATAAAATTTTATAGTTCGATAATGTATTAATATCCTAGTTCTCAATATCAATAGACATTCGATTATAGGAGTTCATTGTAATTTCGAGTTATGTGTAAATGATTGTATAAGTGGAACTAGATTCAAAAGTGTGGGTCTGGGAATATTTTATTTTTCATTGGAGTAGTTTTTATGAGATTTTTAGAAATATAATTGAGTAAATTTTTATAAATTATTAAATAGATAACTATTATCTATAAAGTTATAATATCAGATGATTTTAATAAAAATTTCCCTTTAAATGAATTTTGTGTGTTCAATAGACTTTTATTCAAAAAACACCAAACTTAAGTGAATAATAGATTATTTAAATAAAATGTAAAAGTCATTACTAGATAGTTAAATGAAATTGATAAGAATAAATTACTTTATAAAGTAAAATGGGGCCAATTTTCTTAAGAAAATACCATTGATTCTATAGAAAATGTGTTTAATTGTTTTGATATTTTTTTTATATATTTAATTTTTTTAGGAATAATATCAATATAATGTATTCATAAATTTTAAATTAATAATTATTAAAATAAATTAATAACATACATTAAACAATTAATCAATTATAATGAATACTAATATAATAATCTTCGTAAAATTGAAATGTTTTTTTATGTTTTTTAATTTAAAATATAAATATATCTTATTTAGTGTAAATTTTTTTTTGAAAATTATTTTTTATACATTTAAAAATAATAATAATAATTTATACATTAACTATTAGTTTTTCATAAATTAAGGTAAAATCACTTGATGATTAAAATATATATTTTTAAAAAATTATTTTTAATGTGTGTAATGTATTTTTGTATTAATAAATTAAATTAATCCATATTGATGATTTATTTTTATAAAATTTAATGATTATATTTTCATTAATATAAATTAGTAATTATCTAATGGTTCTTACTAGGAATGTAATGAGAATAAATTCATTTTTATGTTTAATGATACATTTTTTCTTCTAAAAATGGTTTCTACATGTTATGTCCGAAAGATTAAAATTAATTTTTAACATCTTTAGAATTTTAATATAATAATTTTTTTAATGTTTGGATTTAAAATTTTAAAATTAGTTAAAAATTCTATTTTATTTTTGGTTATAAAAATAAGTTACTATGGTAAAATATTGTCACCATGATAAAGGTTAAAAGGGTTAAAAAGGGGGATAAAATAAGGGATAAGGTGAAAAATATTACACAAACATGATATTAATTGATTGTTTTTGTGGATTATCAACCTATATTAACCTAAATTTAAAATTGGACTAATTTAGTGCTACTTTACATGAGTATGAAATTTATTATATATTAAAAAACAAGTATTTGTAATAATTCCACCCCTCTCACTTATAAAATGATTCCTTCACTACCTCACTTATCTACACACCTAAATATTACTAACTTGACCAACCTCTGCTATACACCCTCACTGAATCTATTTCACAATTCTTATAGTTGCTGTTGTCACCAAAATACCAATCTATGAAGGCTCAATGTGTTACCTAAGAGAGGATATCCAAGGAATTGATAATTTATTTAACTGAGTTCTTTCAAGTTTCATTCAATATTCACATCATCTAAATATATTATACCCTTTTTTATATGTACTTATGTTTTTCCAATATATCCCAATGTTTCATATATTTTGATTCTCATAAAATCTCTATTTTTTATGAATTAATTTATATTAATGTATTTTAGGATTGTACTCATATTTATTCAAATGTCAACCCTGAGTTAAATATTATTGTATTTGACTTTTTGATGAGTATTTACAAAGGAATTTATCTCATAAAGCTACCAAAATTTAATGTAATTTATCTTATGATTATAATAAAATCATTTTATAGATACCATAATTTTAATTATGGTTATGTAATGCATCTTATGAAAATATGGATTAATTAAATTCTATTATGTTAGAATCATTCCATAACTTAATTATCTTATGAAATATAAAGTATTTTCATGCATAAACTAGAGAAGTATTTTATCTTATGAGAATAGAAAAATTGAATTAAAATCCAATCATATTCTGAAATTTACTTCATAATTTAATTATCTTACATACTAAATAAGTCAAAACACCAACAAAAATAATTATATTACATGTGGCCATTTTTTCTTACATCAAAGAATGATCTTATGGGAATAGAGTTTCCATGTCAGTTATCTTATGAAAATGTATTTATCTGATGAGGTGTTAACATTTATCTTCTAGATCATAGTGTCTCTATATAATAATATCTTGTAAAGGAAAACAAGCATGATAAGAAGTAAAATATTTGTCTAATGATGAATCCTATTGAAGAATAAATATCAATTTTAAAGGAATTTGTTACCATTGTAGTATTATGATAAAATATATCATGATTTATATGTATTATAAATAATTATATTTGAACAAGGAAAGGATTATTTTAATAAAATATATATTTCCAAGAATATGCATAGTTCCAATAAAGAACATAGCTAGAAAAACATCTACCTCTAGTTCTTGATATTTTTAGAAATAAGGTTATATAAAATTAATATAACATGTATTTTCATATAATTATATTCTCTCTGGATCACTAAAAAATAATTTTTTTTAGATTCAAAAGGATGATAGATATAGATATATATAATCAAGTTCATGAAGAACTATGTATGAATGTGTGAAAATTTCCTACTCTATTTTTCGTGTCCATTTTTACTGTGAGACTAAATGAGAACATCTATTGTTTCTATGAATTCATGTTTATTTTTTTGTTTAATAATATCTAGATATTATCCTTGATGATATATTATATCTCTCTAATCATTCTTCTTCTTTAATATTTATTTCTTATGAATTTGTATCAATTATGTCAATACATTCTTCATAATTTTATTTTTTTCTTAGTGATAAATCCTTATATTGTGGATTGGAAGACTATGTAAAATATTTATTATAGTAAATCCTAGTTGAAATATTTTAGAAATTTTACCAAGGGAAAACTGCTTTCACTCAGCTAGGAAGCCATTGGAAAAAGGGCTGGTGATAGCCCATGGGTCATCATTAATTCCCATAGGGTTACTAAATTTAGAAATTTATAACATGAATCAAAAAAATCACTAAACTATAGGGTAGTATAGGATATTAAAGTCTAAGGTCAAACCCATAAAGGTAGGTTTGGAGAAAATATTAATTTAATAAAGAAGACATAAACAAATTACAATTCACAGAAATTGAATCTAATATATTGAGCATGTGATTGGTGAAGAATGTGGGTGAAGAAAATAGAAAAAAGGTGTTGCTAATCAATGAATCCAAGTTCATGGGATAAAAAGTTATGAAATAATTAATTACTAGTCATACAATTGTTGGAATTAGGTCATACCAAGTCTAATGGTCATGGTAAAGGGTCTCCATCCAAAACTCTAATTTTCTCATGTTCAAGTATTTCAGATTATAGTGAATGGGTAACTAGAAACCTTATTTAAACATAGGGTAAGAAAAAAACCAATGGTCATGGAGGAAGTCTAAAACCTAGAACTCATTTTAAAAAAATTATTCAATCAATGTAGGAAACGATTATTCTTAAATAAGGAATGGAATTAAAACCACTTCCCAACCCTTCTTATAATGGTCATGCAAAAAGAATCAGCGAAGGGATAACAATGAAGAACAAATATGAAATCCAAAAATAAATTTTAATAAAAAATAAAATTCCTCATACAATCAATCTCCATTCATCATGAATAAAATGAAACAAAGAAATCACCTCATCTTGATATGCATGAGAGGGTGATAAAAATAATAAATAAAAAACCTATAGAGTAGTAGTAGTAGGGCTTCATGATGGTTCATGTTGGTCTGTCATCATCCGTGTCACTCCCAGTGATCTCTACCGTGCTACTAAGGCATGAATAAAAAAGGTTTTTTTTCAAAACCTCACCCACAAGTTTATCTTTATTTTTTCAGTTTATAAATATGTTCACAACATGTAAATGTACATGATGTATAATTTGTGTCAATAGTGAATTATTTTATCTTATTTCTATCCTAAAATTTCACATAATATATAGTGAACCTGATGTGTAATGGATTTTTACAGCGTGTAATATGTCATGACATGAAATGGTGACTATAGATCCACCTTATGAAATCATGTCCTGTATAGAAATACATGATGTGTTAATTCCTTCTTCCCGGTTCTCATCTCCTTAGTATCTTCAAATTTCCAGTGTCATGCTATTTTTATTATTTTACAAATATTTGTTGTATCCTTCCATAAAAAGTAAAATAATTCAAACAATTCACAAATTAGAAATATTCATCAATTATTTATAGAAATCAATGTTTTAAAATATCATAAAATATATTCATTAAATACAATTATTAAATAGTATTGTGAAAATCACCAATCCCATGGAGTAGAGTGTTAGTGGAGTGTACTAGGGGAAAGTTTTACCCCAAACCACTTAAAATATCATGTGTTACTATTTTTACTATTTTTTTATTTTTTCCACTACTTATATGATAAATATTATAAGACATATTCATTCACATTCCAAAGAGGGTGGATTTATGAAAGAAAATTTAAAGAACTCAATTCACCCCTTCTTGAGTCATTATGAAACATCTATTACTATAATTATTAGTATCAATGTAAGTGATTTTTGAGTTCTCAACCATTAACAAGTTGAAGTCTAAAGATCATGTCTCTAGCTGTAGTAATGTTTTAAATGAAGGAACAAATTTCCTTGATTGTAGTTCATAACTTTAATGGTGAATACTATATCTACTAGATGGAAAGGATGATCATAAAATAAAACAATATCAGACAAAAAGTCTATTTAAATGTGGTTAATCCTTATAAAAATCCTACTAGTGATCCGTAACTGTGAAGTTAAACTCAATAATAGGACTATGATTTGAATACCAAGGATATGAATTCTATCATATCTGGTTTGGGGCTAGATGAATTTAACATTTTATCTCAGTGTCCCACTACCCATGAAATGTGGGATACTACCTTTGTTGGTTATTAAGGAACTATAAATGTCAGACTACTTAATTACAACACTAAAAATTTGAAGTTATACACCTTTAGGTTCATTGATGTTGATATCATCACTTAGATTAATTTAAGGTTGATAAAAGTGTAAAACAATGTAAATACCATCATAAATCTTTTTATTGAACTTGATTAGGCTCTTAAAGTTCTTAGATTCCCACTTATAAAGTGGAATGAAATTTCAGCTACCATTAGAAAATATACACCTATGAAGGATCTAAATATGAATGAACACATTAGAACACCTATGATGTATGAGTATGAGATGGAATATTAGTAAGGTGTTTAAAATATTATTAAAAATGATAACACAAAATTTAGAGTCTTTTCATCAAAGGATGGAAGAAAAATCATAGAAAAAATACTATCTGACTCATCCAATAAAGAAGAGTCAATCCACTCAGAATCAGAATTTTAACATCCTTAGTTTGAAAAAAATTTAAAAAAATTTCACAAAATAGATGATATTTAAATAAACCCTTCAAAAATAATAATATGTTTATAAGTATAAAAAATATTTAAGATATTATAAGTGAAAACAAATGGGACATATCAAACATGATTTCCCTCAACTGAGGAAAAAAAAATAATTTGAGAAAAAGTACATAAATAAGTTTTCTTATAAGTATAAAGAATATATAGATATGAAAAAAACATATAGTGCTTCTGAAGACTTGTTTAATACATCATATAATGACTCAAAAACTGAATAATATAATTATAAGGATAATATGTTCTTCATGGCACTATATGCTGAGGTACTTCCTACTCATTCTTATTCTTAAAAATACGAATCTAAAAACTATTTTTAATGAATTAAATGAATAATGTTCTATTCTTGAAAATAAATATTAATTTCTAAATTATAATAACAAATATATTATAAAATAATATAAATTTATGTCAAAAGAAATAGAAAAAATAATCCAAAAAATTTCAAATTTAAAATACCCTCTAGAAAATCTAGTTTCTAGTTGTGTTAAACATGAAAATAGAATAAATAAATTAATAGATAAAGTCAAAGATCTAAAATATTCTAGTATTATTTTTATAAGGGGGAAATTATTAAAATCAAATCCTTGGTAACAATAAATTAAATAAGGATAAAAAAGGAATATGCAGCAAGGGAAAAACCCCAAACTATATCAAAACTATTTTACGCCTAGCTTGAAAAATAAAGAAATGTGCAATATTATTATATTTCATTAGATAATTTATTGAAATTACGATAAAACATATAGTATTAGAAAACCTCATTTTAGGCATAGAAAATACTCAAATTACTAGAAAATCACATGATGTTAAATCTATAACTTCTACTAGATATAAACAGACCTGGTTTCCTGGGACTTTTCTTGAAAACAATGTAAGACCCAAGATTATTTGGGTACCAAAAAAAAAATTTGTTAGAGTTTTCCTATTAGGAAAAATTACACAAGAACAAAAACACTATATGGTATATGGATAGTGGCTATTCACAATATATTAGTGGTTAATACTCTATGTTTCACTCAATTCTAATGTAGATGGAGGCTATGTTTCTTTTGGTTAAATTGATAAAGTAAATATCATAGGATTTGATTCAGTTTAACATAAAGATTTAGTTCTTATCAAAAAATTTCTTTATATTTAAGTTTTGAAGAATAATATTATAAGTATATCTCAACTCTATCATGATGGGTTTTCTGTAAATTTTTTAAAGAATTATTGTACTATTTTAAAGATAAATTTATTAAGTTTAAATCACCAAGAACTAAGAATGATAGACATCTAGATCTTAATTACTTGTTTAAAAATAATGTGAACAATTCATATGCTAAATTAAATGAATCATGGATTTGGAATATAAATTTTAGATAGTGAAATATTTATTATTTAAGAATATTAGCTAAGAAAATTTTGATTTCATATTTATATACACATAAATTAGACAAAAGGAAGTCATCTGATGATTTCAAAATGGGAAACCAACAAAAATCATCCTATAATCTGATTAAAATTTTTTACACTTCTATACCTCCATAAATTCTTTACATGGATTTATTTGGGAAATCTAGAATAGCTGGCCTTAGTGTTAAATATTTGTTTATGTTCTGGTTTATGATTTATCAAGAATCACTTATTTTTATTTGTTATGATATAAAAGTAAAGCATTAAATGTTTTCATATTATTTTTAAAAACAGTTCAAAATGAAAAATATTTCATTTTTTTATTAACAATTGAACATGGGGGAGAGTTTATAATCATGAATTTAGTTTATTTTTCTCAAAAAATTGGCATTAAAAATTCCGTTTTTCCCTATGACACCTCAACAGAATGGTGTTGTTGAAAGGAGGAATAAGGCCTTATAAGAATATTATAGAATTATGTTGTGTGGAAAATTCATACCTATATTTGGGATTAAGATGTTAATATAACATGCAATTTCATTAATAGTGTTTTCATAAGGCCTATCTTGAAGAAAAACTCCAATAAACTTTTTAATAATAGAAATCCAAGGATGGATAAGTTATTTTTTTAGAAGAATAATACATATCCAAAACACTAAGTTTGATCTTAATAAGTGATTCTATGGATCATATAATACATGAAACTCTCTTTGATGAAAAAAGTATTGTGACTTGGAACTTGATCAAGCACAATATAGTCCTAAAAGTGTAGAATCTAATGAACCTGAAAGTGTGATGACTTAAAAACTATAACCCTTAAGATCCGTCCCTTAAAACCAGTTATAGAAATCTTAGATGAAGATGTTGGGACTAGAATAAGTTATGTAAATATATCTATTTTTTGTGCATTTTTATCACAACTATAACATAAAATTATAGATGATGCTTTAAGTTATAAAAGTTGGGCAGTTGAAATGAAAGAATAATTAAACCAGTTTAAGAGGAATAATATTTGGTAATTAGTTGATAGAAACTATAATTATCCGATCATTGGAAGTAAATGAGTTTTTAGAAATAATAAGTATGAACAGGGTGTGATCACTATAAATAATGGTAAACTAGTTTCCATAGGTTATAATCATTAATAAGGAATAGATTATGAGGAAACCTTTTCCCCTTTAGTTAGGTTAAAATCCATTAATTGTTTTTAGAATATGGATTATATATGAATTTTAAATTATACCATATGGATGTTAAATTTTCATTTTAAAGGGTTTTTATAGAGGATGTTTATGTCGAACAACCTCTATGTTTTAAAAATCCTTATTTTCCAAATTATGTTAAAAAACTTATGCATGCCCTATATAGTTTTAAATAATCTCATAGTGAATGATATGAGTGATTATGTTATTTTATTTTATTAAAAGTATTTTCTATGGGATTCGTAGACCCCACCTTATTCAATAAAATGACCCTAAAAGATATTTTACTTATTTATAGTTATGATGATGATGCAATTTTTTCTTCAACGAATCAATTTTTGAGTAAACAATTTTCAAAACTCATGTAAAAATAATTTGAAATGAGTATGATGGGTGAGATAAATTTTTTTCATGGATTTCATATCTATAAAAAATATTTTTTTGGATTTCATGAATCAAAGTGAGTGCATAAATGATTTACTTAAAAAATTTGGATATATAAGAAGTATAAATTACTAAAATATTATGATTTATAATATTATTCTTTACATGGATGATTTAAGAAAACCAAATGAAAATAAGCTATATAGAGGAATTATTGGAAGCTTTCTTTATCATTCTGAAAGTATCCTAGACATTATATTTTATATATTCTTATGTTCTATATTTCAAGAAAACACTACAGAGTTATATTAAGTTACTTCCAAAAGAATTTTGTGTTATTTAAAAAGAAAAATATCTTTATCCTTTTTTTTGAACTGATGGTTTTTATTTAATTTCATATTTTGATGCAGACTTTGGATGAGGTAGGTTAGATAGAATTATTAATACAAGAACCTGCTATTTTTTATGAAAATAATCAGTTTCATGGTAAAGTAAAATAGAAGTAATCTATTTCACTATCAACTACTAAAGATGAATATATTGTAGCATGACACTATGGTGGTTGAAATACACCGTAATGGATTTTGGAATTACTTTTGATAATGAAAAAATAAAATGTAATCAAACATACACTATTAATATTTAAAAAAATTGAATGATCCATTAATTAGTGAAACATATTGATTTAAGACATCATTTCTTAAGATATTATGCAGAAAAATGTGATATCTCTTTGGATTTTTTTAATAAAAACCAATTAACATAAATAATTACAATTACCTTTCCTAAATATCAATTTGATTTCATTAAAGGTGAATTAGGATTATTATATTTTTGAATTATTTCTTTTCAATTGTGAATTTCATTTGATTGATTAAATTTGTCATCATTGTTATTTTACTTCTTATGAATTTATATATTCAAACTATTATGCTATTTTTACTAATTTTATAGTTAATTGATTTTAAAAAGTTCTTATAGTGTTATAAAAATTCACATCGACTTTATTTATTTTATTTTAATTTACCACATTTCTATATTAGGGACATTACATATTTATTGAAAAAGGATACATCAATACTTAGCATGAAAAACATGAATCCCCAAAAACCTTAGAGCCTCTATGTTAAACCAAAATATTTCTTACGCTATATTCTTTGAGCCTACTTCCATTTTTTTCAATAATTCAAAAGATAAATTGATTAGAAGATGTTGTATCTATCAATTCAAAGAATCCAAAAGTGTTATAGAATGTGTTGAGTAGAAAGACTATAAATTTTAGTTGTATATAGAAAAAATACTATATTTAAGAATGTTTTAAACATTTTGGGATGATATCTAGTCTTTAGTGGAAGTGGGATAGAGTTTTTCTACAAAAAGGTTTTCAGTGAGTTTAATAATCATGAAAAATTTAATTTTAGTGAAAGTGATGATTTGGTTCATTAAAAGGTAAACTAAAAAGAACTTTCAATTTCTTTAGTTGAGATGGCTATGGTATTTTTTCTATCATAATAATTGATTCAAATTTTATACCACACTTGTTGTTTTAGATGATGTTTTTCCTTATAAAATTATGAAATACCTTTTTAGAATTCCATATGTATAAAAGAATCCAGTTAATTATCATGAACCAAATACGAAGGTTTTAGTGATGTTTATTAAATATTTTATAGATCTGTGAGCTAATGAGTTCAAAAAAATCATGTTTCTAGATGTCTATTTGGTGTGATTATTGATGATTTTGAATTGGGTAAAAATTGAAATATATATTTTGAGATACATGGATCATGTTCAAAATATATACTTAAGATTCAACCCCTTTTTAATAATATTAAGATGAGTTTTTAAAAAACTTTAATTGAGTATTGATGATATAATGGGATCCAAGTTCCATGAGATGATGAATCTTGGAGATAGTGTGATCAAAATAAATGTATTTTTTTGAGTTTTTATATAAAGAAGATCCTTCCTATTAGAGATAATTAGAATGATGATGTATACCATACTATAGTTGAGTGGGAGAATAAAAAAATTAATGTAATTATTCTTATCAAATTAATAGATTAATTTTAAGCTATTGTTGGTGTTGAAATAGGGTTTGGGTACTCTATAGATAATCAACCACTTGCTATAAGAAAAAGAGTTTTTCTAGTTATCTTTAAGGAGATTGAATTAGAGACTTAAGATAGAGTAGTTAAATAAGGATCTCAAAGAGTGAAACCAGTTTCCAATCTAGTTTAAGTTTAATTACATGTGTATAATGAAAATTTAGTTTCACCTCTGAACCATGAAGAAGTTATGTTTGGAAAATTTCCAAAATCACTATCTAGAGAATATATGAGAGGTGTTATAAAAAATATAGTTTCTATTGAAGGTTTTAAGAGAAGAACAATTTAAAATATTTATTCTTCCATGAATAATATTTATATCCTTATAGCTATAGAAGTACTTTGTATTCTAAAGAGGTAACCAACTAGGTTTGTTAAAAATGAGCGTATAAGTTTAGATAAAAAAGTTAATAAAAAAGATCACTTATAATCCAAGAGTATTGTTAAACGAGATACTCTATCTTATGAGGAAAAAGGTAGAGAATATATAAAAAAAATTAATGGTGTAGAATAACAATATAGTTATAATGTTTACAATAGTGAAGTTTAGACTTTTACTAAAAAGATATTCTCTGAGTTTAACTTACCATAAGAGGAAGTTAGATTCAAGAACATTGAATTGAAATAATTGAAAGATGAGGATAACATTTTACTAGAGATCTAAGTTTATACGGCTTATTTTTATATTATGAAGAATATGGTGGTATCCTAATTTGAATATATTAAGAGACTCCTTATGGATCAATAAAATCTAGTCTCCAAGATATATTTTAAAGAATTTAATATCCTAATACAATATCATTTCAATGTATTATAATGGATGAATCATACTGGAATTGCTGTAAAAAAACTCTCTACTGAAGGAATTGTGGAAGCAATGTTGTAGGTTGTTTCCTCATCCCTTGATACACTATTTATAGAATTTTTTTTAATGAATTCTGATTTTATTTCCATGAAAAACATTCATGAAAATTAGAGAGTACTATCTGTTGAGATAAGGAATATTTCAAGCGTTCCTCGTAGTTCCATTCAATATATTTCCAACCATTTAAGTATATGGATGATTTTATTCTAGTGAACCATGCTTTATAGAAGGATACATCATCCTATACTCTAGATTAATCCCATTATATCTTTATAGGACGTGGAGAAATTACTACTTCTCCATCTTATAATTTTAATTACCTTAAAGATATGTCCTCTGAGACACAAAAAATACATTTCCAAATGTATTCCAGTTGTGTCATATAAATCCTTAGAATAAGACTCCTTTACAAAGCCCAAAGAATGGAAATTTTCCTCAAGAGGTAATAAGACTATTGCGGATTAGTAATTTTAGACCATCTTATTTGTATCTTTATCCATCATCAGATTTTTTGGACAATAAAATTAGTTTTATTCATGTTGAATCATTTAATTAGAAGATATTTTTGGAAATCAAATGTTCAAAACAATATTATTATGTCTAGATATAAATTCTTGGAATGATTCACTATTTTACTAGACTTATATCAAAATGAAATATTTAAGCAGGATGATATGTGCACTAATGCACTCTTTCAATTGATATGCAAGATAACTATTGGTGCTGATATTCTAAAAATGGACCCTATGGCTTTACAAAAGATAAAGGAGAATATTCATCCTACCAGTATCTATTAGAGAGTGAATCCAAAGCGTCCAACTAAGTAATATCAATTAGCTTATACTCTCTATATAGATTATAAGAATCTTTTATCTCCCCCATCCAAGTATAACGCAGCTAAGGATCAGGAAGTGTGTGTTGAAATTCAAGATAGTATGATGAAAACACCCAATAATGATAATTTTGGGCATGAATAAGATTATAATTATGGTTTATCTCTAAATAACCTCTATTTATAAGATCTATTTCCCCCTTTTACTACCACTTCCCTAACTCTACGTTAAACTCAATCCTTTAAGTTACCTCCACCAAAATCGAAACCACCACTCCCAATCCAAAAAAATGATATTATTTTTCTTGGAGATTTAATCTTTTTTTCATAATTTTATGTTGAAGAATTAAAACATCTTTGGTTTAATCGTTTTTCTCTCTCTCCATGCCTATTTCATAATGTTTTATCCTCTCTTACTATGTTTATGAAAGTCTCTTCCAATTATTTATGCATTTCATCACATTATATTCTGTCACTCTTTATTTATTCATGTGAATAGTATAAATTTTTTATATCACCTTAACATTTCCTCCTTTTGATATCCTAAAGGGGGTAAATATATGGGGAGAACATAAATTTTTATAATATCTAATAATATTGAAATTTTTATTTTAACATTGGTATGGGTTTTATATTCATCAAAAGGGGGATTTTGTTAGATATACTATTGTTATTAAAATATAATCTAATGTTTCTACTTTTTTAATGATAAAAAAATCCGTATTTTTTACTAATGAGTTTATCTTAATAGATTTCAGGATTATATTCATAATTATTCAAATATTAATCATGAATTAAATATACATTGATTTGAGTTTAGATGAATATTTCCAAAGGATATTATCTTTTTTGGTTTCCATAGTTTAAAAGGTATTGATCTTACATTTCAAAGGAAATCAACTTTTGGATGCTGGAATTCTAATTTTAGATAAGTAATTTATACTACATAAATTTTTCTCAAGTAAATTCTTATATATGAGAAGAAATATATAACTAAATTTTAATATATACTCTAGATTACTGTCATGCTGAATCGAGAAAACTATGTCATCTTAAAATCATTTTCAAATCAAATGAGAAATAAATCATCTTATAAAAGTAAAATTTTAAGTGAATTATCTTACATGCTGACATAGTCAAAGATCTAAAAAAAATATTTATCTTATACATGGAAATTTTATCTTAAATCAATGAATTATCTTGTGGGAACAAAATTTCCATATCATTTATCTTAAAAAATAGATTTATCTTATGAGGATTCAATATTTCTTTTCTATATCACAATATCTCCGTAGAAGAATATATTTTAAAGGAAAAAAACTTAAAAAAAGAGAATATTTGTTTAAATATGATTTATCTTGAAGATTAACTATTTTTTTCAAGGAATTTATTTTTATTTTAGTGTTACCAGAAAAATATCTCTTGATTTCTATGTATAAAAACAATGTATAAATAAGTAACAACTGAATTAATTAAATCATATATTTATATGATGTCCATAGTTCCAAAAAATACTATAGCTGCAAAAAACTACCTCTGGTTATTTATATTTATGGAAATAAGGTCACATTAAAAGTACAAAACCTATTTTTAAATATTATTATACTATCTATAAACTGTTGACGAATAAAATTTTTAGACTTAAAAAGATGATATATATATTCAAGTTTATGAAGAACTAAGAAAAAATGTGTGAAAATTGCACACTCTATTTTTCTTGTCCATTATTGTTGCATGACTAAACAAGAATATCTATTTATACTAGGAATTTATATTTATTATATATATCTAAATAACCACTGGGCCTAATCCATATTGTTATATTATATATCTCTAGTCATTCTTTATCTTCTATCAATTGCTTCTTATGAATGTACACCAAATCCATAAATGTTTTCTTTATCATTTACTTTGTTTCTAAGTGATCACTCGTTGGAATGAGTATGAGAAGACTATGGATAAGTCTTATGATGGTAAATCCTAGTAAAAATCTTTTGGTCCTGTACCAAGTGACAACTGCCTCTACTTAGCTCGGAAACTATAAAAAAGGGATAGTACAGTGAAAATCACCAAGCTCATGGAGTAGAGCATTGGTGGAGTAGACTAGGGGGGATTTGTGCCTCAAACCACTATAAATATCTCATTTCTTGTTAATTCTAGTTTTTTTCTTTTTTCCACTACTTATTGAATAAAGAGTATAGGATGGATTCATTCAAATTCAAAATAGGATGGTTTTAAGTTAGAAAATTTCAAGAACTCAATTTACCCCCTCTTGGGTCATTGTCCAACCCCTATTGGGACAAATCCCATCCTAATATAATGAGATAAGTATCATTATTATAATGAAATTTTATTATGTTTATGGAATAACAACTATCTATCATCCTTTAATTCAATTGTTAAAAGATAATGATTCCCATGTTACGTGTAGACTACCATCTCCATGAATAAAATATTTCATTTTTCTTCATGATCTTATTGTATGGTTATACAATTGGATCTAATGAATAAATATTTTATTTATAACATTATTAAGGCCCTTGAAGGTTATTGTTTTCCATTTAATTCAAAATATTTACAATAAATAGTCATTGGAAAATTTAATCGCCTAAAACAATCATACAAAGACACCTTTCATAATTTGAATCTATTTTTGATGTTATATTGAACTATGAATTTTTTTATACTATAATGATAAATATTTTATATATAATTGATTATGGAGATGATGAATCCATTACCAATGTTCACAAACTGGAAATACCAAATCAAAATAAGCTTGTAAAACATAATAATTAATAGAAAATATGGATTTCAAAATATAATTATTTATAAATGGTTAATAATAAATTATAAGTTAATGGAATATTGTAATATAAATATAAATACAATTTTTATATAGATTTATTATATATATATATTTTTATTTTAGACCATGTTTGACCACATGTAAGTCTGAGGTAAGGGTTTTTAATTTCATATTCAATTCATTAAAAAATGTTTCATATTATGAAACTATATTCATTCTAATGTTGTATGTACTGCCTCATTAACATATTATATAATGAATGTATTTATACTCACGGCTATTAATGTTCCTCCCATGTTCTTACTTTCAAATGAGTTTTTATTTTAAATTTTGTGATGGGTTTTATTTTAAATTATTTCATCGAAATCCCTAAAGTATTTTACACAACTATTTGTACTCTTTATCCATGTTACTTATATTATTTCATGAATGTTCCTACCTATATGTTTAATATTGTTTAAGATTATTTTATACCATAATTTATTCTATATACAATTTTTTTAAAAGGAATATTTTTAATATTTCTCATACATTTCATTTTTGACTTTCATTACAAAGATGTAAAATGAATATTTTTCTAATGTTTACAGCTTGATTGCATTTACCCACTATTATATCCATTATTCATTATCTATATTCCATTCCAAATTACCATGATTTTTCAAATAAAATCATATTTCCATTGTTTGGTGAGTTTTTCATTTTTAATGTTACTAAAAAAGGGTAGTTGTTCTTATTTTTAGAAGAATATTTATAATGAATTTATAAAAGTGGTTTTCTAAAGTACCCCAATACACCTTAAGAGGGGAGGGGTGAATCAAGGTGTCAAATATTTCTTATAAAGTGATGGATCTTATTCCCATGTTGTTAGAAACTTGTTAAACATATCTAATGGGAAATTCTAGAAAACAAACAACCACATGCAAAGATAAAGAACAACAATTTTACTTGGTTTACCACTAAGGGATAGTCCAAGGAGTATACACCGCCTGTCATGACCTACCCTAGTGGGTCTTGTGCTGTGACTAAACCAAGCCCACCTCTAATAGGGTAGGGGATGGTGACTAGCACCGAGTAGGCATATCACACAAATGGGAGGCATTATACTAAAGTAATTGTATGAACACACACATATCTTCAATACAAAAATGATGAAAGTAAATAAAATAAGTAAAAAATGCATGCAAACCACTATATCCCACAACTAGAGTACAATAGTGAAAGTGTTGGATATTAAATAGGGCCAGACTACAAGCCCGCCAAAAAGATTCGGAAAACAAGTTCCTGAAACTCATCCACAGAAAACCCTACAAAGTATAACTTATAAACAAGGGTAATGAGACTATTGTTTGAAGCCATAGGAACACCTCGACCTTCCTGATCTCATAAAGCTACGTCCGATCTTGGTCTATCCTAGACTCTGTCAAAAGGTCGATTGTCTGCATAAGACATGACACGTGTGGGAAAATCCCATACAGGGGTGAGTGTAAGAATACTTAGTAGGACACCTTAAAATGACAAATAAATACATAAAGGAAAGATAAAATCAACTCTATACAAGTATATGTATACATCATATATGAATACTATCTCAATATACCCAATCTAAGACACGTAGTCATGATATAAGCCCCAAACCCCACATACCACCACTAGATATTCAGTATGAAGATTCCACAAAGCACACATCCAAGAGAGCACACTCTTGAGTCTGATAGCACTAATGACATTCATCTGAGAAATACTATTCATTGGGAACCGCCATGAGAGAGAGATACACTAATAGATCTAAAAAGAGATATGATACAATAGAGGAGGATTATATCAAGGGACATGGGGTGATACCAACAACTCAATTGGGATTAACCTTATAAATAGAGGATCGATGCCCACATAGTATTGGACACATAAATACCAATAACTCTACCTTTTCCATGAATAAGGAATAGATGATTCACTTCGGGACACTCGGGGGATTCCAAAAACTCTATCCTAGAAGTCCTACTGAAGGGATCATACTCCTAAGAGTAGGAAATGATACCAAAAAACCTTTAGGGGAAAAAATAAAGATAACAAACTCTAACAAATCTCATACAAGATATAGTGTATAAGAGAATAAATCCACGTAGAAAAGGAGGGAGCATGGTGAGTAGTAGTTACACCCACCATTTCCCTTGACCCCAGGTACTTCTTGTGTAAATGGCCCATGTCACTAGAAGATTATCTTAAAACTATCCATTGGTCACAAAAGGACCATCTCAATGCCAGGGTCCCAATGCCATAGAAGGCTCATAAAAAGGATGTACGGTTTGAATGATATAGATTTTTTTAGTGTAAAGGTCTGACCTCAGTCCAGATCTAACCCGATCTGCCAGCCGAACTGACCCGGTTTGGTCGACCCAACTCGACCCGACCTGCTGAGCCCGGTCTGACCTGAATCACTGGGCCCAGTCCGGCCCAGACTGCTAGGCCACCTTTCCCAACTCATGTGGATGCCTGGCAAAACTCGACTCCCCTAGTCCAGTCTGCACACACGCGGGCCAGCTGTTCTGTTGCACGTGTCCTACCCGAGCTATGTTCCATCCTGGTCTTGTAGTACTGCACCACATCCCACGTGGTCAGCATGCCACATCTGTGTGCACCCCGAGTGCTTTTCCTTCCCGCTACCTTTCCGATTCCCCATGACCATTCCCCGTCCGAGCTGCATGCCACCTCTTCCATCCACCTCACTAGAGGCTCACTATCCTCCTCACCATCGTCTTGGATCAGCATGTGGACCCACACCATCGTTCACATGGACTGAATGAGGCTGCCGCCCCAGCAGCCACCATTCACCGCCACCTATGCCTTTGTGCACCACCATCCTAGCCAATCATGCCACACCTTTTCAGTTTCACCTCTGCTGCATTGTCACGAGGTTGAATCTTTAATCTTGAATCTTTGTGCCATAAATAAAAGGCACAATAATCGTTCATTCATAAACCATGAAGAATTTGAAGACTGTAAATAATATTAATGGAGAAAAAACAAAATGAAAAACCCAAAGAATGTACCTCATACATTTTTCATTCCAACCTCAATCCATTCCATATGAAGGATCAAGAAATAAAATCAAATCTCTAACAATTAACCCTGATAATAATCCCCATAACTAAGCCCATCCTTCAAGAAAGATCGAACCCCAGATCAACCTATTTGTTGGTTTTTCCACATTTAACATTTAATATAATAATAAGGAAAGATAAACACAAATAATATCATCCTACCTCAAGGTTGGGTCATTCAATAAAGAGGATCGATCAGCACATCACTTCCATTGGTGAGATCCATCAAAACTGTGTCTATCAATCTCTGATCTGCAATCCTGTCACTGTTCGCCAAAATTTTATCTAGAGTTCCTTTTCCACATATCACAAGAATTCTATGGTTATGGTGATAACCTTTAATTCCCTTTCAAAGTAAAATTAAAAGGAAAGCATCTATGTGTCAAATAAAATATTTGTTTTATTAAAATATTTTTATCCTTGTTAAATCTAAAAACTTACATTCATAGTCGGCCCATGATGGATGATGTTAGGACCCACCTAGGGTAAATCCTCTACTCTGAAATCAACTGTGTACTCAGGTTTCTGATTAGGGTACCCATTTGGATGTTATTCTAATTTTTCAGGAAAACCACTGACGTGTTATATTTAATGTTTAATATTTTTCAAACATTTATTCCGGGAACACCGAGCCTCATAATCATAGACTATGTTAGTGCTTGGTCATGAATTAATTCCATATAATATTTAAAAATAATACATGGAAAATTCTATGACATTACATTCTCCCGACTATAGGGCTTTACGTCTCTGAAAATCCAAAAAAAAGGCTATTAAAAAAATATGGGTACTACACATTAATCTGAGACTCCCACTCCTGCGTGAAATCCTAGAGATTTCCATGCTTCCATATGACACGCACCAAGGGAATCGCTTTCCAATTAAGGATCCTCTCTTACTTATCCTCAATCTCTACTAGGTACTTCACAAAAGTCACCCCATTCTCAATGTCCAGCTCACCTAGTCGATGATGTGTGACATGTCTTGCGCATACCTGCTCAGCTACAACATGTGGAAGAAATAATGTACCTGATAAAACATTGAGGGTAGATCTAGGTGTTATGCCACCTCTCCAATATACACAGTATCTAGAAAGGGCTGATAAAACTCAGAGATAACTTACCACCCCAGCCAAATCTCCTCAACCCACATTGAGGTGAGACCCGAAGGAACACATGGTCTCCCTCCTTGACCTCCAAAGGTATTCACATCCTATTGGAATATGACTTATAACAGATTTACGCAGTATTCATCTGATCCTAGATGATCTGAACCTTCTCGGAAGTAGCTCTCACCATCTCTGGCCCCATGAGTGTTAACTCTCTTGGGTCAATCCAGTAAAGTGGTGACTTGCAGGGTCACCTGTATAGATCTTCAAACAGTGCCATACCAATAGTGGAGTGGTATTTGTTGTTGTATGAAAACTCCACTGGTTGTAGTTGGTCCTCCCAACTATGACCAAAGTCCAAGATGGAATCCCACAACATATCCCCCAGAACCTAAATAGTCCTCTCCATTTGGCCATCCATATATGGATGAAATTCCATGCTCAATTTTAAATGAGTCTGAAATGCCTTCTACAATCCCTTCCACAATTAGGATGTGAGATAAGCATCATGAACTGAAAAAATCATCAATTTAACTCCATGAAGGTGAACTATATCCTGCACGTAGTGGAGTGCCACGTTCTCCACTAAAATCTACTCCCAGATAGGTTTGAAGTGTGCCGACTTGGTGAGTCGGTCAATAAAAACCCAGATGGCATCATGTTCCCTCGAAGTATGTGTAAATCTTGTCACAAATTCCATGTATATCCCATCCCACTTTTACTCTTGCACCTCAAGGGGTTGAGCCAAACCCGCTGGAACTTGGTGCTCAACCTTCACATTGTAATAAGTGAGGCATCAAGAAACAAAATATACAACTCCGTTCTTCATTTCCGTCCCCTAAAACCAACGTTAGTGGTTCTGATACATCTTCACCACACCTGGATGTAGCACCAAAGGGGATTTATGGATCTCACTCAAAACCTCCTCCCACAATTCCACCATCTCAACTACGTGTCATCTTAAATGAATAATGTGCTCCCCACCTTTCGAATATCCATTAGGAGCATGCCCTATGGATAAATGAGCACATAGAGTCTCGTAGTCGATGACCCCAAGCTATGCCTCCCTAAATCAATGTAAGAATGTAGGGGTTAAAATCATCGACTGAAGGTAATCTACTCCATCTCCATCCATGAAGGATAACTGCAATGATTCCAGCTACTCTGACATCTCATCTAGAAATTGTGAACTAGATCTTATATTGAGATCATCCACCACCATTTTCCCCTTCCCAACAGTATAGATGATCTCAAAGTCATAATCCTAGAGGAAATCTAGCCACAAACTCCATATCAAGTTAATATCCTTCTGAGAGAAGATATAACTGATATTATTTTTATAAGAGTAGATGATAAACCTCTCACCCATAAGGTAGTGTCACCACATCATCAACGTAAAGACTACGACTACTAACTCAAGATCATGGGTCATGTAGTTATCCTCATGTGGTCTCAACTGGTGTGAGCCATAGGCAATCAACAATTGACTCTACATCAGGACACAACCAAGTCTGGTCTCTAATGCATTGTAGAACACTATGTAATCTACACCCGCCTTCAGTAATCTCATGATTGAGGTGCTTGTCAAACTTCAGATCAACTGCTGAAAAGCCTGATGGAAATTCTCCATCCACACAAAAGGATGCCCCTTTTGGGTCAAATATTTCATCAGTGATGATATCCTAGAGAAATTAGGGATGAATCTCTGGTAATAGTTTTCCATCCCAAGGAATTTTCACACCTCCACCACGCTCTTAGGTGGCTCCCATGATAACAATACCTCATACTTGGCTGAGTCCACTACCACTCCACTAGTTGAGATAACATGTCACAGAATGTAGACCACCTGAATCCAAAAATGGAACTTTGAGAGTTTCCCATAAATATAGTGTTCTTAGAGTTCATCCAGAACTATCTTTAAGTGTCTCACGTGCTACTACTCGACCACTGAGTATACAAGGATATTTTCAATGAATACAACCATGAACCAGTCCAAGTAATGATGAAATATCTGGTTCATGAATCCTATGAACATTTATGGGGCATTATTCATGCCAAAGGATATCAAAAAGTACTCATAGTTACCATAGTTGCATTTGAAATCCATCTTTAGTATATCTTATTCTCGTACTCATAGCTGGTGGCAGCTTGATCAAAGGTCAAACTTCGAGAACCATAGTGCCCTTATCAACTAATCAAAATGGTTATCTATCCTTGGTATTGGATACCTATTCTTTACCATTACTTGGATCAAGCACCGGCAGTCCACACATACTTTTAAGCTCCTTTCTTCCTTTTTGGAAAACAAAATTAGGGCTGCCTAGGGTGAAATGACGGGTCTCACAAATCCCTTTATCTAAAATTCCTCCAACTGCACCCTCATCTCATGAAGAACTATGAGATCCATTAGATATGATGGTGGGGATATCTATTCCATCATAGGTTATAAGTTGATGCATAAGTATTTCTCCTGATGAGAAGGTAAACCTAGAACATATTCAAGGAAGACTTCCTCGTACTCTGCCACTATGGATGGGAACTAGAAACTCACAACATGAGTTGCACCAAGGGTCTGGATAGCCAAGTGATGAGTGATCGACTGCACCCTTCTATGCATGATTCCATCATGTTCTACTTTAGTTTCCTTTTCACAGATAAAGGAAAACCTCATTCCATCGCTACAGACACACTGCACCCTTCACCTAAAACACTCAATCTGGGCATAGACCGAAGATAACCAATCCACACCAAGAATGATGGAATAAGGACTCAACGCTGCAAAAAAGTGGTTCCAACGGAAAATCTCACCTCCAACGGTATGGTCACACTGTCAGCAAAGATCTATGATCATCAAGTCTCCTCCCGTAGGTGTCTCAAAGAATAAGGGTCGAGTCAATGGTTCTATCATAATATCAAGGTCTCGTACAACATATTTGGTGAGGAAGGAATGTCCAGAACCTGTGTCTATCAGTGCAGAAGCTTGATTATAAAAGACACATATTGTACCTCAAATCATTAATGGAGCCCCAAGGTTATATGCCTCGACCGCATGCAGCTGTCCCCTCTTATATCCTTCAACTCCATGAGTCTAACGCGGACTCCATGGGTGTGGTGGTTGTAGAAATTCCAAATGTCAACCACCTCCTACTGCTCTCCCAACTCTTCTACCACATCCTCCGCCCTCCAGATCCACATGCTCCTGCCTCTTCCTCTGCATTGGTGGTCCATCAACTGTCTCCCTGTTAGAAGTAGGGTAGGTTGAACAATATCGAGTGAGATGTCCCCTTCTATCACATGAGTATCATTTCTTCTCTCTAGGCTAGTTGAACCCTACCCAAGTGACCTGAACTATAGACCCTCTATCCAGAGACCTATTCTTAAAAAGTCTCCCACATTCAGATCCATAAGTATAATGTTGAATACCTACTTCCAAGGTCACCACACCAGGACATTGACTTCTGACTGCCACTAGTTGTATTTTCTCATACAGGAATCTCTTGATCACCAAAGCCCGCTCAAGAACCCCATAATATGTATGGATGGTTAGAGGGATAATGCTAGCTCAGATGTCTCTATATAGACCTCACTCGAAGTTCCGATCCCAGAAGTACTGATCTCTAACCATATCCATCGAGTACTTAGAATGGTTTGTGAACTTCGATGAATAATCAGCTACTATCATACTTCCCTACTTGAGCTAAAGAAGCTCTTGTATATGCATAAAACCCAGTATAACTAGTGAGAACTACTCTCTGAAGAGGCAATCAAACTCTTTCCATGAAAGAGTCGCCTCATTATGAGTCTGGATAGCCAAATTCCACCATCATCTTACTGAGCCCTACAGAGGGCTTGATTCCATGACTACAATCTAATATGCTGGTGTCCGGACAAGATAAAAATCTTGGGTCACCACTTCAAGCCAGTACTTTGTCAATTGAGGGTTAGTCTCATCTTATAACCTAAGGGTTCTGTATCTATAAAACTCATGGAGTGCACTCAGCCTGCGCTCCCCTTCTATTGGAACTGTAGGTACCAGAGGCTACTCTACAGGTGGTGGTATAGATGGTGCACCACCTGAATGTAACATATGGGAAACCAATACCTGTACTAAAGCCTCATCACTAAGGGGTTCATCCTCAAGATCAATTTTTTTAATACTATATGGTATGATTCATGAAGGCATCCTGTAAGAAAACATATGTACCACAATCAATGAGTATATTAGGATAGCTGAATTAAGAAGGAAAAGTAAACCACAACCCATTCCTATATGATGCATGTATCATTTTTTCCTGCAACCAGTGTTATCATGTACCGAGTCAAAAATCATGTTATTAGAGTCCTAGTGTATAAATACATCAGTCTTTGCACCAACATTAGAGTCACTGACCTAAAAAACAAACTCGAAACACTTAACACTATTTCCCAAAACCAATCTCACATACTCCCTCTCCTAAAGTAGAACTGACAACCTCTGACACCACTCGGTCATTTCTCGTCCTAGTGGGGCCCATGCTGTGACTAACCCAATCCAACCTTTAATAGGATAGGGGCTAGAGACTATCATCGAGAAGGAAAATCACATAGATGGGAGGCATTAGCCAAAATTACCTGTATTCATGCACACATATCCAAGAAAAAAAATGTTGAAATTAAAAATACTAAGTAAAAAATTCATGAAAATCACTATATCCCACAATCGGAGTATAATAGCAAAATTGCTAGAAAGTAAATAGGTCCAGTATACAACCCCATAAAAAAGAGTATGCAAGAAAGTTATTGAAACTCATCCATAGAAAAACCTAAAAATTACAACCAATAAATAAATGTACTAGGAATTCTTTCTGAATCCATAGAAACACCTCGTTCAATCTGATCCCACAAACCTATGTCTGGTCTTGTTCTGCCCTAGACTCTATCAAATGGTTTCTCGTTCGCACAAGACATGACATGTGCAGGAAAATCCTGTGCAAGGGTAAGTTTAACAACACTCAGTAGGGCACCCTGAAACCGAAAAGAAGACACAAAGGAAAGATATTGTTATATCTATACAAGTATATATCTATAGAATATAACAATAATATCCAAATATACCCATACCAGGAAATGTAGTCAAGATATAATCCACAACTATCACATACCACCACTAGGGATTCAGTATGAAGATTCCACGAAGCACAAATCTATGAGAACACACTCCGGATTTGGATAACACTGATTAAGTCCTTCTGAGAAGTACTATTAATCAATAACCACCATGATAGAGAGATACACTGATAGATTTGAAAAGAGATATGATACATCAGAGGAGGATCATATCCAGGTCCATGGAGTGATACCGACAACTCCATCTGGATTAACCCACTATGTAGATAATCAGCGCATACGTATTTTTCGACACATTGATTCCAAGAACTCTACCTAGGGAACTAGGAAGGAACAGAGGATCCACTCTAGGCCTCTAGAGGTATTCCAACAACTATATCCTAGAAGTCCTACTGAAGGCATCATGCTCATATGTGTAGTAAACGATAACCACAATACTTTAGGGGAAACAATAAAGAGAATGAACTCTAACAAATATTTTCCAAGATATGGTGGATGAGAGAATCAACCCATGTAGAAAAAGAGGGAGCATAGGGAGTAGTAGTCTCACCCGCCATGTCCCTTGACCCCGGGTACTGCCGGTGTAAATGACCCATTTCACTAGAAGTCCATGTTAAAACACACCATTGATCTCAAAAGTACCATCCCAATGTCAAGGTCCCAACACTAGAGATGACTCTTCAAATAGACGTACAATTTGAAAATATGGTCGTTTTAGTGGAAAGGTCCAACCAGGGTCTGGTTTGGATCTTATATGACCCACCGACCATCCCGATCTAGTCTGGTCAACCCAAACCCACCCGACCTTCTTGTTCCGGTCCGCCTCGGACCAATCAGCCTCCTTGACCAACCTACTAGACCACCTAACATGACCCAAATCCCCTGGTCTAGCTCGCACACACGCGGGCCGGCTTTTCCACCGCATGCAGCCCACTCCAACTACATGCCCTCTTGGTCTTGTGGTGTCGTACTGTTCCCACACGTTCTGCCTACCGCATCTGTGTGTTCCCCATGCACTCCACCTTCCCATGGCCTCACCTCCACCACCGGACCCTTCCATGGCTAATATGCGTTCCCCTTCTTCCTACCACCTCCCTAGCGACTCACTATCCGCCTCTCCGTCGGTCGAGACCAGCCCCCTGGACCCATGCACCCGTTCTCCTGGACCGACCGGATCCGATTCCCCGACCATCATCATGCACCACCACCTGTGCCACCATACACTACCATTCCAGCCAAATCTCACTGTTCCTTCACTATTACACCTCCATTGGTCCATCACTGGGACCAATCTTCAATCTCGGATCGTTGCACCAAGAATTGAAGGTGCAACAATCATTTGTTCATAAACCATGAAGAACATGAAGAACGTGAAAACACAAAGAATATCTGGGGAGAAAAAACACATTGAAAATACCAAGGAACAATCCTTTTCCATTTTTCATTTTTTCCTTGATCCATTCTATAAGAACGATCAAGAAAGAAAAACAAATCTATAACAATTAACCCCAATAATAATCCCCACAACTAAGCCCATCCCACAAGAATGATCAAACTATAGATCAACCTATTTTTTGGTTGGTCTGTATTATTCGTTGAATCTAAGAACAAGGAAAGACAAACCAAAATAAAAACATCCTACCTTAGGGTTAGATCATTTGCTGAAGAGGATTGATTGTTGCATCGCTGCCGTTGGTGAGATCCGTCAAAATAGAATCTGTCGATCTTTGATCCATAATCCCATTGTCATTCACCATTATTTTCTCTAGAGGTCCTCCTCCATGTCTCAAAATAATTCTAGGGTTATGGTGATAACCTTGAATTTCCCAATAAAGGCCTATTAAAAGGAAAACATTGCCGCATCTAATAAAATATTTTTATTCCCATTATGTAAAAAAACTATCTTTCCCAGCCGGCCCATGCCGGCCGATGTTAGGCCTCACCCAAGGTTAAGAGGATGCTATAAATGCAACGGTGTCCTCAGATTTCTGATCCAAGCACACTTTTGGATGAATTTATACTTTTTTTTGGAAAACCACTCATGCGTGTAATTTAAAGTTTAATATTTTTCAAACATTTATTTCGGGCACACAGATCCTCAGAATATCATGTTGTCTCAGCATATTCTCTCAAATTAAATACATATATTATTTTAAAAAAATACATGAAAAAATCCAGGACATTACACTGACAGTGTGTCGATCAAACCTAAATCCACTAATCTTCAATTGTTGTAGAATACAGAAGTTCGGACACAATCACTCTGTTCTAGGCACATTGCCTTTACAATATTTCATGGATATCTCACTATGTCCCTCAGAACACTTCTATCGACTCCCCCTAGCTCACTTCTTTGTGATAGGTCATACTCAATTTATCGAATTGAAGGTCTCTTTAATAGATTGGCATTGAAATATTTATCTCTGTCTAGAACGAGACTCTTCTTGCACCATAGACATGAGTTGATGTACTTTAAAATCCATATTCACTGAAAAAAAACATATTAACAACTACCTTTTTTGAAGTTAACTCTTTTGAAAATCCCATAACTTCACAGATTAAATTTTCTCCACAAATCTCATTGAGTCAATGAAGAATACCTTTTCACTATGAAACAACCTTTTCTCATAAGCATTGGAATCAGTCAAGACTAAAAAAGTATTCAAGAGATGCTCAAGCTCTTATAGAAAGACAAATTTATGGAGCTCCCCTAGCTTCATGAAATCAAAGAAATTATAAATTTTTATTGGAAAATTATGTCAAAATGATGTGGGGGTAGCCTCATATTTATAATCTTGGAAGTTCGTGTTGCTCCACTGCCTCTAACATGTTTTCGGATCTTCCAAAATCATCATCATGACACCCCTTCCTTCACAAACCTCTAGTGATATTTGATGTTATATAGAAGATTTATTTCATACCGTCATGCACTCATGATGCTCCAATTCTCATAGTCATGGAGAACACTATCACCAATCACAATGATTATCATTATCGTGAAGATCACCATCACCATTCACAATGCTCCAATTCTTCTTCATTTGCGATGCTCATCACTGCCACATAGATCACCATCAAATTTATTTGATCCATCACGAAACACCATTCAAGAGGCCCAACTTCATGAAACTCATGACTTTTCCATATTTTCATATGGCCTTCAAGGAAATACACTTTTTATAATTCAATCCATCCTCAAAATTTAGGACCCCAAAAAATTTGGCAAACACTAGGAACTGACAACACCTTCAATATTATTGTTAGATTGAACTATAAGATCCATTCCCTTGCAGGCGCCCCGATCATCCATGTGAGGATTGAAAAAAAAACACAATCAAAAATCTATTTCCAGAAAATAATATCCTTGGTTATAATATTTTCATATATTTCAACATCCATTAATAATCATTATGCTTCATCAGGGATATGATATAATGATACCACCCACCTTATTTCTCTAGATGTCTTACGATTATTTTTTATGTCCATCATTATGAAACCTTTTTATTTTCCAAAGGTTATTAATATTTTAAGGAATGATGAATTCTTTTATATTCTTATGGAATACATATAAATAATTTATCATTATGTGATGGGTGGGTCTGCTATATCCCCTCAACTCATTGTGTGATTTTTTTATCTCATGAGTCAAAAATGGTACACCATAGGTTATACCAATACCAGGAGTGTATAAAAGTGGTTAAACCAAGCCTATGAAGGTACATGGGTGGTTATACTATGCTTACAATGTGATGAATGTCTTGGTGGGTAGCCTTAACATATGATATATAAACTTATGTTAATTCCAATTTCTAATTCTTATATTATACTCTCACAGAATGGTATTATTGACTTGTGTTTTATATTATATGATTCACTAATTATTATCCATATGTTATTGGATATGATTTTATTACATTATGTTAATCAATTTTATTATGTTCTTATACTTGCATTCTAATCTTATGATCAGTTATGATCTTAAATTGATATCTCCTCTGTTCTCCCTTAATATTAATTTGAGGTCACCTTTTCCTATTCTTCTTTCCCCCCAGTTTATAAGAATGATATTGATTAAGATATGATTAAAAATGGTGATTACTATGAATATAATTAATGGGATATGTTAAAAATGTTGACAAATAAGTTGTATATATACCTAATTACCAAAGACACTAAACCATTCAGTCATTGGATGCTAAAATTATATGTGATATGTAAACATTAATTTATAAAAATTATGTAATATGTATGGATGATTTTCTTTGGTCATCATAGTTAGTATCATGATAAGGTTTTGTTGTTTTTGGGGATTTGGATATAAAGGAAAAGAGGAAAAAGAGTAAAAAACCTATGTGAAGTAGGATGAACAAAAAATCTCATAGTTTTAAATTATTTTTTCATAATTTAATACATACTAGGATTTATTTTTCTTATGACATGATTTTATACTCTAATTATTTATTGATTCTCACACTGAACATTTTGGTTTTAGTAAATGGTTATAATTTGGAAATATCGAGTGAACACTAAATGTGATAAGTAGTGTAGGAACTACTCTTTTTATAAAGCCAATGGAATAAGATCTAGAATGAAAAATATTAAATCCATTATCATCTTACTATCTCAATCTATGAATAATAATGTTAGCCATGTTGAACTCCTAGAATATCAAAGGAAGGCACAACTCATCAATAACTCTTTTAAGTGGTAATTTCTTCCCTCTTTCAATGAGTCTTCTAAAGAATTGGATTAGTATGATGGAAATTATATTTTCATCAATGATAATATCATGAGAATTTGATATTAGCTATGTACTATTTTGATGTTTAATCATATTAATAGTGGACTATTATCACAAATAGGTGGAAATGAGAGGAAATGGAATCCATTATTTGAGAGGTGGCTTAAATGATATTTTTAAAAAAATTACACAAAACATTAAGATAGATCGGTATTTTTTGGAGCTGGAACAAAATCTAGATGAAATCATTTATGTCTATGGATAAAAAATATTAATACATGTGAGGTACACTTCTAGTTTTTTCATTGACCTTGAAATAAAAATAAACAATTTTAATAGTGGTTTAAAACCATGTATTTGAAAGGAACTAGATATATGGGATTTTGGTCAATATGAAAATATTTTTCCATGTCTCCTAAAGGTAGAAATATAAATTAGACACAAATATCATTATCCGAGTTTTTGGTTATAAAATAGGAAAATAGACTTTCATGGAATCTATAACAATAATAAATCCTATGATATAAATAAGATTTGACTTCAGGTTTTCCAAAAATTTCAGAAGAATCATGGGTGTATTTTCTATAGGAGATATGTGAATGATTCAAGTGTGGAAGAGAAGATCATTGATCACATGAATGATGACATGATATGAATAACCCAACCAATAAAATGGGTGAAATGAAGCTCTGATTAATAAACCATCTACACTCTAATTCTTCAACTATAATAAGTATTAAAATTATTCTAAAAACTACATAAATTATGGAATAATGATGAAAAATAATGATATAAACCTCTAAATCCAAGGGATAAATCAAAATCATGTGAAATAACAATCATTGTTTTATTAATATAACTTACCTCAAGGTTGTATTAATAAAACCACTTAGATAGCTTCATGTGATTCAAAATAAATGTCTATTACTATTATAATTAAATTTTAAGTACTCATTTTTCAATAAAGTTATGAAAATTAATAAATTGATTTTAAGTATCAACCCACACATCTTAGGAACCAAGACATATCCCCCAACTAAAAATATCACCCATAAAACTAAACCTGAAACCTAGACAACTACTATTTCATAATATAAGATCACACCTATATCTTACTCAACTATCACAAAAATAGCCTAGAATTATTCCTTCTTATAAACTAGAAACTCATTCATCAAACAAGTAACTAACACCGTACCCATCAATTTAAAACCATAAGCACACTCCTGGGAAGGAAACTGAAATCCAGTTTTTCTAAAGGTATCCTAAATTCCCACAACAATACCCATGGTTCATGGAAACATTATATATGAAGTGATATTTTTTAAGAGGTTATAACACTATAGATGATTATAATCATAAATAACTATCCTAAATTCAGATTATAACAAGCCTGAAATTTTCCTATAGGACAACAACATACCAGGAGACAATAACATCAAAGGAAACCTTATGCTGTTAGCACTGAACATCATTAATTACGTATCAAGGAGAGTTATTTCCATGCTACAACCCCCTTTTTCTATTTCCAATTTCAATCCCTTTTATCAATTGAAATATAAATCTAAATTACCCTTCATTAATTATTCCATTATTAATATACTTATCAATTTTGTAATTTAATTCAAGATTCACATACCCATTCAATTATCAATATACCACATATATTTCATCCCAATCCTTCTATAACCTAGTTCAAGACTATTTTATACCACCTATCAATCAAATTTCATAGTAATAAAATATATAAAACAAAAAATGAAGTAACTAGAGTAGAAATTTCAAATGAACAAGGAAGAAATCACAATAATGATTGTATAGTATAACATCAAAAAGAAGAAGCATTCAACACCCCCTTCCCCTAGGATTAATTCCACAACATCTAGCCCAAGATAAGAGTAAATTAGATGAATATGATAAAAAATAATAACCCCACCCCTTAGACCATATCTTCACAACATTGAGCATGAGTAGAGAGCTATAAAATGAGATGCATAAGGGCAGATCAACTCTTTCCCCAGGACCTTACCTCCTCAGCACTAGGCTAGAGGAATGTGTTATAATTATTATCTTTGTAGGATTATCATGTATGGAGGGAATAATAATGCTTGAAACTTTATAAGGAAGTGAATCGTAGACTTGGGATCTTATTCCATTACCTCATGGTTGGTGGAAATGTAAGAGAAACTTGAATCCCTGTACATGAATTAGACTTGGGATCTTATTCCATTACCTCATGTAAGGAAGGATAGAAATTTTTTTGTCTTTAAGATCATGTGAAATGGGAAATACCTAGTAAAAAGATATCATGCAAGATTTGTGGTAAAATTATATTCTCAGAAGGAAGGTATGTATTTATATAAAATTTTTTCTCATATTTCAAGAAAAATAACTATTTGGATAATTCTGGAAATGTGTGCTACATTCAATTCACATGTAAAGAATCTGGATGTGAAGTGTAATTTTTTCCATGGTGATATTTATATATATTTTTATATTCTCTAAATGAATGGTTTTTCATAATATGGAAAAAATAAAATGGTTTTCAGGTTGAAAAATCTTTGTACGGTCTAAAGTAGGCACCGAGGTATTGGTACAAGTGATTTGATTCATATATCACGATTATTAGATATAAAAGACTTTATTTAGATCCTTGTACATATTTAAATGGTTTATATAGTAATTATTTAATCATTATTCTATTTTATGTTCATAACATGTTGGTTGAAGGCCCCAATAGTGATCAAATCCAAGAGATGAGGGAAAATTTGGCTAGGTAGTTTGATATGAAGGACTTGGGACAAACAAACAATATTACTGGGATGAATACTTAATGAGATAGAAATAATTGGAATATTTGGATATCATTGAAGAATCACTTATGTAAAGTATTAAAATGATTCAACATGAAATGCTGTAAGAAAATCCCCACCACACTTCCTATTAATTTCATGTTATCTTCTACGATGAGTCTTAGTAGTGAAGTAGAGAGGATGAAGATTTCTCAAGTACTGTATGAATCTGTAGTGGGGATTCAAATGTTCACTATGGTTTTTAAAATACCATACATTACAAATGATGTGGGATTAGTTAGTTGGTACATGGATAATCTAGGGTGGGAGCATTAGATCACAGTGAAGAGGATCCAAAGATACATCAAGGAGACCTCAGATGCTGCATTATGTTATGGATGATCAGATTTCGCTATCATAGGCTATGTTGATTCATATTTTGTAGGTAATTCTAACCAATGAAAATTAACTACTAATTATGTGTTTACTATTACTGGAGGAGCTATGAGCTAGAATTAAATGTTATGATTCATTTTTACTTTATCCATGATAGAGGTGGAGTATATGGAAGCGACACATGCTTGCAAAGAGGAAATTTGGATGAGAGATGTTGGAAGAGATTGGGCATAGAAAGGGGAAGCTTTCATTTTTTTGATATTCAAATTATCTTTTATATTTCAAGTAATCCATATTTTGATAACAGGATGAAGCATATTGGGTTATAATATAACTTTTTTTTAGATGTGCTGGAAGAAATAAGTGTATATATGCATAAAATTATCACATAAAAAATATGAAAGATTTCTTGATGAAGGATAATGACTATGATATGTTTAGATAGGGAAGATCCTTGAGTGGCCTCATAGAGACATGATTAGCATGGTTTCTAAGATATAAATGATGTTTGGTGATGTAATTTTTTCTCAATCAAATCTCCAAGTGGGATATTTGATGTTAGTTTTTTATTCCTAATGGTGCTTCCCCCTTCTTCTGTCAATGGAGGTGAGCATGGCTGGAAGATGAGGTGGGTGTCCAACCCCACCTAATGGGATCCAGTCAGGGAGGAGAATGGGGAAAAGATTACCTATAAAAGTTAGTGGCTTCCCCTAGTTTCAACACTCAAAAATCACCTATGGTAATTAGAAACATTATCTCCCCTTGGTTTGTGGTATTTTGTGAAGTGATTTCCCCACATATTCAAGATATATATTTATGAGGGTTTTATACTTTTAATTGTGATGGAGTTTGTACCTACTATTACTCATAGTGATCATTCTATTTTACCATGGTTTTTACCCCTTTCATTTTCGGTTTTTTTACATTACATCTGATGCTCATTTATTTTTGAATTTATGTACTTTATTTTATTTCTCCATTATCATTGCACTAGTGGTCCAATCATTTACAGTCCCAACACACCATTCCATCACCTCAACCTCATATTATCCACCATATAAAACCACCACATAATCACGCCATCATTACCACATCTTCTGCACATCATCGTCTATTACATAAGAGTACCGGGTCACATGATCTACAAATAAAATCAAATAATATATCATATGATACAAACATTGCAAGCATGAATAAACAACATTAAATATTTGAGAAGTATTATGGAAAAGTAAACATGAACACATTTAAATCAGAAAGTATCATAGAAAGGAAATACCATAAGCCACATGGAAACTTTTATTTACTACTTCACTTACACACATCATTATTAAATATATTTACCTTCCTTATCATCTAATTATACATTTTTTTCATTTAAATTCCACCCAATAATATTATATCAATTTCATAATCAATATATAAGCTGTTACAATATTTAACCTCATAATTTTATTAATCTGACTTACTATAACGTGTTGGATTCAATTCAACCATTTAACTTGCTTCATGTGATACACCATAAATACCTATCACTATTTCAATAAAATTCTGGTTATTAATTCATGTATTCATGATATGTTATTTAAACACAGTTATCCCTATTAATAGATTGAATTTAATAATAAAAAAACATCTCATTAACCAATACATATACCCACAACCAAACAACTCACTCATGAAACTAAATGTGTAGCTTAACAACTTCCCAAACTAAAATTTCAAAGCATATCAATACAATTACTATCTTTAAAAAATTCCACCGCAAAACTTAATATCTCATAATAGATGATAATAAAACTATAGCTTACTCATATATTCTGAAAATATCTCCAACTAAAACTTCTTATAAACTAGAAAATCACCCATCTAAGGAGTCATTGAAATATTACCCAATAATTTAAAACCACCATCATGCTCTTGGGTGGGAAACACTATACTAATATTTTAAAGGTATCAAAAATCATCAATTTAAATACCAAGGTTCAAAAAAACATTATACAAGAATCAATAGAATCTATTAGTATGTAAAAACATTAAAGTAAACAAGAAGCATCACTCCCCATCCTAATTTCATACGATGATAATACCTATAGATTTCTAGAGGAAAAAAATATAATTGGAGATGATAAACACAGAGGAAACCTAATATTGTATTCACCAAAGATAATTTCTTATACATTAAGATGGGGGTTTATAGTTTACCACCCCATTTCAAATTCCAAATTCATGACCTTTTATCATTTTAATTCTAAATTTAGATACACATAATTCATTCTTTCATTATTCAGATATTTCTAAAATTAGTAATTCAATTCCAAATTCATAAACACATCCATTTCTCAATATACCACATATATTTACCCCCAATCATCAATTCCAATGTTGCAACAATTAATAATATAATCTAGAAATTATATCTTATAGGAATAAAGAGGTCGAACCAACTTTATCATCCTACCATAACCTGGTTTAGGACTATTTTATTCCACCAATTGATTAACTCTATAAGAAACCAAATATATATAACATCATATTGAAGTAACTAGTTTAGAAAATTTAAAATGATCTTGGAATAAATCCCAATAAATATGGTATATTAAAACATCAATATGAAAAAGAAGAAGATAATACCCTTTCCATCAGGCTGAATTCAATTATATTGGTCCATAAAGAATAGTTATATAATGAGATTCATATGATAACATAAGAAAAAACCTCCCCCTAGACCATATATTTACATTTTTATTCCTAAGGAGAGAGTTAAAAAATGTGATGCATAAGGTAAGAGAAACCCATACCCCCTAACCTTACCTCCTTAACACATACCTAAGGAATGTGTTTTACATACTTATCTTAGAACGCATCAGTCATGACATGAATGATAAAGGTTGGAGCTATATAAGGAAGTATCTCATAAAATTATTAGGTGATTATCAAATAAGATAATGTTGGAATCTCCATGAATTAAATTTAATAGGGTTTAAAAATCAATGAAGTGTGATGATAATTCTATTCATTCAATTAATAGGGATAGAAAATGAAATATTTTAAGTCCAAATGGGTTACTTAGATGAATCTAAAATATATCAAGCATGGTAATTTTAAAAGATAGATTTATGCCGATAAATACATTACACTAATTTATCTAATAAACTCCATGTTAATGGAGTTTGATTCAATCAACCATATTTAATAATGTCTTCCACCAACCTACAGAATCACATATAAACATGTAGAAGAAATTCATGCACAACTATACATTTTTTTCTTCCATCGAACGTATTATTATTATTTAATTAATTCATTTGTTGTATGATCCAAGGTTTTTATTCATAAGAATTAATTATAGAAATATTAAGTAGAAAAAGTGATTATAAATCTTTTTACTCGTCATGGTGCATAATGAAGAGAGAAGGATAGGGTGATTATGGACTAAAACATGTATGGAAGGGGTTGAATTATTCTCCGAAAACTCAAAAATTAAAATAATTTTGTGTGGTTCTTCTGAGATTAATGGGGAAACAATAATCTCAAAGATTTGGGGGAAGATACTTGGTTTTTATGATACTACATATCATGCTTCCAAATTTTTTGATTTAATAAAAGTCGAAACATCCTTTTTAATTCTATTTCAAGAAATTTTCATTTAATAACTATTTAAATGACTAATTTTAGACCTCCTAAATTTTATAAAGTTATATTTCTAAATTAATCCAATGTTTTTAGTAAAATTTTCTTTAAAAATCATGAAAAAGGTGTTAAAAATGATACTTGGTCAAAAAATTGAATTTTCTATAATAAAAAAGAAAACCTGATGTGACAGAGGCTCTATGTGTAAAGGTAAACCAATTCACCCTTAAAAAACATGAATATAGACTACCCACACATGACATAGTATTACTGCATAAGGGTGATATGGTTTAACCTTATATAGTAAAGGAAACCTTTAGTAAACTTATTTTATCTTTGTAAAATTAGGTTTACCTATGACAAATCAAATCACACTCATGAAATTCCTGGAAGGCCTATACATAAGTTCCAGTCACATATACATGACTAAAATTATGTGATAATGCTATAACATTCACACAGAGTAATAATCAAGAGAACACATTTACACATAGTGAAGAAGGAATGTTAGTTCACTTTACCCTTATGTGAATCATATTGTAACACCATGAGATTTTGGAATATTTTCTCTCTCTAAATATATACTTGGTTCTATACCGTGTTTTACACACAATACAAACTAAAATGAGTCACAACATAATGGATGATTATTATTAAGAAAATTTAATAATAATAATACCTCTAGTAAATAAAAATATTTTAAAAAATTATAAATAAAAACCAAATATGATTAAGAACACTTAATTCTTTAAAAATACATTTTTCCATAAAAATATCTTTTCTTTATATATATAGAATTTTAATTTAAAAGATAAATTTATAAATTTATAAATTTTAATTTTTAAAAAATTATTTTTTTTAATTTAACAAATCAAAATTATACTAAGGGGAATTTTTATATTTTTCTAAAATAATTGATATTGAGGTGAATAGTGAAAATATATCAATTTTGATAATACCATAATATTCATAAAATTATCATAATAAAAATATGAATTGATAGTTTATAAATCATATCATCTATAGAAATATATATTTATAAAGTGAAATAAATCATTTAAATATACTATGTTGGATTTATATAACTCACGTATATAATTTTGGAAACCTAAGTAATATTTTACTCTAAAAATGCTTTTTATTCTCATATAATTAAAATCCATTTTCAAAAATTGAAGAAATTAAATATAAAAAATGTATTTCATATCTTAGATAAGAATATTCATATTATTTTATAAGAACAATTTCCTTTTTTGGAAAAAAAATATGAAAACTAGGATTAAAGTAAATTTCTGTTATAATAGTAAAAATGTTATTTTCAAAAAATTGTTTTATTAAAGTTGTGTAACTTTTATCTAATAAAATGAATTAATAAATTCCCTAAAATGAATACAATATAATTTTAAACCTATATGAAATTAAATTAACACTCATTAAATTGGTAATCAATACTAAATAAGATTAAGAACAATAAATGGTAAAAAGAAAATTTTACTACAAAACAATTTATATATATATATATATATATATTAAACGTTTTAATTTAAATGTTAATTTTATATTTTTTATAAATTTAAATAGACTATATAGAGCCAAAATTTATGTTTAAAATATAAAAAATTTATTATAATGGTTACCTTATATTTTTAATAAAATATAAACAACAAGGGTAAAAACTAGTTTCCATGAAAAAAAAGAAAATGGTAAAATGTAAAAATCAAGTAGTAAAAGACATGAAACATTCTTAAAACATGTTATAAAATGATTTATGGTAGCTTGATCGACCTTATATGACCACATAATCCATTATTTATCACTTTTGGATCCATTGAAACTTGAAAACTGTAATTTCATTGTTGAAATATAATTGGTGTTCATAAAATTACCCATTCCTCCACTTCTAAAAAGGAATCGCTTCCAACCTTTCAATGATACACTTCCCATTCAAGTTTTTTGAAAATATTTCTATGTTTAATTTCCTATAAGTTAAATTAATTTAAATAATCCTCTTTTATCTAGGATTTATCCAGTGCCCTTCATTTCCAAGAATACATTCAAGAGAAAGTTCAAGCTCTCCACATGAGTAATACTTACTGCATAAAATTTTCTTCTCAATATTTATCTTACAAATATTATATATCCAAAAACTGTGATAACATCAACATATTTAATATTTTAAAAATTTATTATACTAATATAATATCTTTTTTCTACCTCCCTCCAAAACTATTTAAAAAATGAATATGTCGACATACGATTGTGCGGACTACCTCCTTCATAAATGACAAATTCTAATTTTTATAATCTCATTGCATGAGGGGTCGAAAATAGATATTAAATGAAAAAATATAATAATTATAACATGATTAATATTATTAATTTATAATTATTTTTTTAGTACCTCCTATATTTCTATGAAAAATGAGAGCATCATCTATGTACATAAAGACTACTGCCATACAGAATGACATATCTCATTTTAATATTAACTCCTAACATGAATGATTTTAAAAATTTATCTGACAAATAATAATTATATTTATGACACTATTAATACTATATACTTAAAATATTTTAAATCATATATTTAATATTAATAATAAATAGTGATATTAAATTTTATAGTATTAAATGAACATATCAAGGAAACTTTTATAATTTAGGCCTATTTTGGTATAACTATGGAAAATTTAAAAATATTGTGCTAAATTAATAATAAAGGAAATAAAACTAAAAAATTATGGATATCATGAAGATATTTTATAGAACCATTGACCGCAACTAACATACAAAAAGGGTTAGATAGAAATTAACCAAACAACCCCAAGTAACTAATATAAGCAAAAATTAAATTAAAAATAAATAGTAAATACTAATAAATGGAAATTATAAATTTAATATACATTAATAAGGAATATATTATAGGATATAATAAACTTATTTTTATTATTCATAATTTTTGCTGGATACACAAAATAAACCAAGACCAAAGGTAAGGGTTACATCAACTAAATTTACGATTCATTAGGTCATATTCTTTAAAAATTAAATATAAATTTCAAACATTATTTGGACATAAAAAAAATTATTTTATTTGTAATAAACTCTCATTGTCTATTTTAATTAGTTATCATAATCATTAACCACTTCTTTTTAATTTTTTTAAATAAAATTATAACATTTGTAAAAATAACTCACATTCATATGAATGAATGTTTTTCTTCCATGATAATGTTTTTTTTCTATAAAAGTGTTTTATTTAATTAAAACGAAATATGTTGTATGTTTTATATTATTTATATTTTTATTTACCTATTTTATGAAATTAATTTCTTTTAACATTTCTTTGATGTGGTTTGTTCTTTAAAAATGCATAAAATTCTAGTAAAGGAATTTCTCTTCATTACTTATCACTGAAGTTTTAATAAATTTATTTTTTTATTTATTTTCAAGGATTATTTATTTCAATTATTTTTAATAATATTTTACCAAATTATTATATTTTCCTTCTCAGTTTTTTTCTAAATTAATTTTAACTTCATCTTTTATAACATTGTCTAAAAGTTTTTGCAATGAATTTTTTATTTTCACACCTATTATTCTTCCAAGGTTAATATTTAATGAAGTGATGTTTTTGCCATCCATTATATTTTATTATGATATGTTTCCTTTAAAAAATTGATATATTTTATATCATTGATTTCTAACATTCTTGTTATGTGATTTTTTGAAACATTTATGAAACCCATTCATCTTCCATGGGTTCTTTAAGATATGATGTGGAATGATTTCAAGTGGCACCCATAAGTATGGATGATTGATGGATAATATCCTATATCAACTTAAAATTTATTAGATAAGGTTTTATATATAATGAGATAATTATTTTTTGTGTGAGTATAATTTTGGTTTAACTATGCTCACAAAGTCATGTGTGGTATAATCATGGTTTAGCTTTTCTCACAAGGTTGTTCATGGATACAATTATAGTTTTTCTTTACTGACATGGGTTTTCATGGATATAATTATATATTAACAATTCTCACATGTCTATGTGTGGGTAGAACTATAGTTTATATATTCTCACAAGGTTTTTTATGGGTATAATTTTCATTTATCCATGCTCACAAGATTGTGTCTAATTTTAATTCCAGTTTAGTTATGCTCACAAGGTTGTGCATGGGTATAATTTCAATTTATCTATGATCAAAAGGATTTTCATGGATATAATTGTGGGTTTTATATGATCACAATATAATAAGTTGGTATAATTGTGGTTTAGTTATGCTCATAATATTCTGCATGGGTATAATGGTGGTTATGATTTTCTCACAAGGTTGTGCATGAGTATAATTATAGTTAAGATATTCTCACAAGACTATGAATGGAAATAATTATAGTAAATATATCTTAAAAATTATATATTGTATTAGATCTATGTTTATGCACACTCTTATACATATTCTTAGGCCTATGTTATGTTTTCATGGCTTCTGTTTGTTGAGTAATGTTTCTACAATATTTTGATTCATGTATTATATTATGCCAATCCTTCTGCCACAACTCAGGATTTATGATCTATGAGTTGTTTCACATGATTTTATTATATATCCTAATAGTAACTATATGCTCAAATTATTCCCACTTAGGTTCATCTCACACTGTATCAAAACTAGTGATTAGAGAAAGTTTTTTTAGCATTAAAAGTGGTAGTGAGGGTCTGGGTCGCTTCAATTAGTATCAAAGAAGGTCTTAGTTATTTTTTGGATTAGAATAGTCAATTTTTGGAATTAGTATGAGACAAATTTAGTGAAAACCATAGGGATAAATCTTAGTTACAAGCCTTGTTACATGATAACATCTTAATGTTTTGGTTAAGTAGAGATTTTGTGGTTCTCTTATAAATTATGATACTATCCATATACTTGAAATTGGATGCCTAAATGGAACATAGGCACTTAGGGGTAATCTCCTTGAAAATTTTTGGTTGAGTATCAACTCAATATTCACTTTGGTTCATGATGAGTGGGCCTAAGACTATACACTTGGATAGACACTCCTAAGGGTTATTCTTTTCTTAATAACATTCACTTAAAAACATAATTTTTTTAAATATATTATAATTAAATGGTGTAATATGTTAGATAACCCAATAGTACAATGAACATAATAAAAAGTTAAATCGAAGGACTGAGAGGTTTATCCAATTATATCATAGTTGGACTGAAAGTATCATAAGTTTAAATATAGGTGTCATTGGAGAAGACATATTAGGATTGAGTTTTCATATTCATATAAACATTCAACCTGATTTGACTGGACATTTTTATAAATTGTTTAGTTATATTATTCGGTTGGAAACTGGATCCTAAAAATGATGTTGTGAAAGGTATGACCCTAAGAACACCCAAAGAAACATATTTGGGATAAATAGTTACAAAATCTTACCAAGGATAGTGTGGTGGATATCATAAAAGGATATATATATTGAGATTATTATTATTCCATTATCTTCTTCCAGTAGGTAACAATAATCAAAATCATGAATTTGAAAGTTATTTATTGGGTTATGTAACACCCTAAGATGTTGGGATATTTATCTCTCTCTAAATTTATAGTATCATCAATATCTTGTTTCACACAGAACATCTAACTAAAACGATTCAAAACATATGAGATTAAAATTATTAAGAAAATTTATGAACAATAAAACCTTTAGAAAATAAAAATATTATAAAAAGTTATAAATTCATACAAAATATGATTAAGAACACCTAATGTTTTGAAAATGAATTTTTCAATAAAACGATTTTTTTATAAATTGGATTTTAATTGAAAATATAAACATATAAATTTTATAATTTGAATTTTAAAAATGAGCTTCATTTTTTAATTCCACATATCAGAATTAGCCTAAGGTTATTTTGGATATTTTTTAAAATAATTAATTATTAGGTGGATTGCAAAAAATACTGATTTTACTAATACTGTCTCTTTTATGAAATTATCATAATATAAAGTTCAATTTATAGTTTTTGAAGCCTATTAACTTTAATAATATATATTTATAAATTAAAATATATCAATTGAACAAACTACGTTGAATTTATAAAACCCATGTGTTTTTTGGAAACTTAAGTAATATTTTACTCTAATTTTTTTTCTTATATTAATAATCAGTTTTCAACTCTTAAAGAAATTAATGATAAAAAAATGAATTTATAATTTAATATCAAAATTATCATATTATTTAATAATTAAAATTTAAATTTTAGGCATACAAATATGATTACTTGGATTAAAGTTAATTACTGAGATAATGGTAAAACTATTATTTTTAAACATTTGTTTTAGTAAGAGTGTGTAATTTTTATCTAATCAAATTAATTAATATATTATAAAAAAAATCTATTATAATTTATAATAATATATAAAAATAAATTAACACTCATTTAATTGGTAATAAATACTAAATAATATTAATAACTCTTAATGCTAAAAACAACATAAATCTAAAAAAATAGTTTTTCTATATAACCAATATTTTAATTTAAATGTAAATTTTATATTATTTAGAAATTTAAATATAATATAAAGTGACTAAATTTCGGTTTAGGAAATAAAAATTATGTTATACAGGTTATCTCATATTTTTAGTAAAATATAAACTACTCGGATGAAAACTATTAACCGAGGTAAAAACAGAAATGGTAAAATGTAAACATCAAGTAGTAAAAGGATTGAAATTTATTTAAAACATGTGGTTAAATGTGTGTTGGAGGCTTGGTTTACCTCATATCACTCCAAAATCCATTATTTCTCACTTTTGTATCCATTAACCCCTGATAGTGTCATGTAATTATTGAAAAATAATGGATTTTCAAAAAATTTCTCTTTCCTTTACTTATAAAAGGACATCACTTCCACCCATTAAATGATACATTCCCCCTTAAAAAAATTATTTAAAATATAATAAATTTACCTAACCTATATATTCAATTCACTTACGTATTCCCCTGGTCTCTTGATGTTTTATTAAGCCCTTAATTTCCAAGAATACTTTCAAGAGAAAGATCAAGCTCTCCACATGAGGAATACACACTCCTTAAAATATTATTATCAAACATCTTGTTACAAATATTCTATATAAATTAATGAATGATAAAATTATTATGGTTAATAAGTTTAAATATTATTATACTAATGTAATATAACTTATCTACCTCCCATAAAACCCATTTGAAAAATGAAGATGTAATTAAGTGTTTGTGCATACCATCACCTCTATGCATGCCGAGTTATATTTGTCATAAAAAAATTACATGGAGGATCATAAATAGTTATCTAATGAAAACATATAATAATTATAACATGATTAAAATTAAAAAATGATATTAATTTTATTTTTATACCCCTCGTTTTCTATGTAAAATGAGAGTGTCATCAGTGTACGTGTAGAATACCGCGTCCGTCAAGCGATGTATATCACTGTTCCATTACAGCCTAACATCAAAACTAATATTTTTTTTATTTGTACCTCATAATCTGGATGATTTTTAAAATACATATATTTTATCAAAATTATATTTATGAAACAATTAATAATATGGAATTATAACATTTAAAAATATAAAAGTAATATTAATAATAAATGGTTATAGTAAATCTAACCACATTAAATGAACATATCAAGACACCTTTCATAATTTGGGACCATTTTGGTATAACCTATTAAACTATATAGTTATTTATCTATGTTAATAATAAAGTAAATATACCTATAAAATAATATATATCATTAAGATATTTTACACCACCCTTGACCATGGCCAACAAACTGAAATTATTACAAAGAAATTAATCAATGAACCCCATATAACCGATGTAAGTTGAAATTATATATATATATATAATAATTTAAAATAAATAGACGTTAAAGAATTAAATATATATGAATAAAGTTATTATTAATTTATTTAATGAGATTAATTTTATGATTTAGGATGTTAGGTGCATGTAAAAAAAATCAGGACCCAACGTAAGGGTTTCATCAACTCAATTTCTGATTCATTATGTCATATTATTTTAGAGATGAACTTAATTTTCAAGATTTATTTTATCCTTCTAATTTTATATTTTATATTTAATTTAAACTTTTTCTCTAGGTAAATTTCTTCTCATCATAAATAACTACTTATTTTATAAAATATTTTCCAAAATAATATTTGAATGTTTGTAAGAATAAATCCCATCATTACCTATGATTGTTTTTCATTCATGTATATGTTTTTACTATCAAAAGTATTTTATTTAATAAAAAAATATATTTTGTGTGTTTTATATTATTAATATTTTCCATTACCTATTTTATGAAATCCATGTCTTTCAATGTTTCTCCCATGTGGTTCTTTTATTTAAAACGACCTAAAAGTATTAATAAAGGATTTTCTCTTTATTATTTACCATATAGATTTACTAGCTTGATTTTTTTATTTTTAAAGATACTTTATTTGGATCTCTTTTTAAAAATGTTTTTCAAAACTCTTCTATTTCCCTTTTCAAAAATGTTTTTGAATGTAATTTTAAATTTATCTTCTATAATAATATTTAAATCATTTTGTAAATACTTTTGTATTTTTATTTATATTATTACTCTAATGTTTATCTCTCATGATGTGATGTTTTTTTCACCCTATATATTTTATTAATTTATGGCTCCTTTTAAAAAAATTAGATATTTGATATCCTATGATTTCTTAAGTTTATGTTATGTAATGTTTTTGAAACATATAAGAAACCCATTCTTTTTTAATGGGTTCTTTAATATATGATGGTGATAGATTTAAAGTGTCAACCATATATGTGGATGATTATGGGGTTTTGTCTTATATCTCACTCCAATGCATTGTTTATGGTTTTATATCTCACAAGATAATGATTTAGTGTTTAGTTACAATTGCAGTTTAGCTATGCTCACAAGATTTTGGATGTGTATAATTGTGGTTTAGCTATGCTCACAAGATTTTGTATGGGTATAATTACAGTTTAGCTACACTCAAAAAGTTTTTTTCTTGTATAATTTTGGTTTAGATATGATCACAAGGTTTTTCATGGGTATAATTGTGGTTTATCTATGCTCACAAGGTTGTGAATAGGTATAATTGTTCTTTTAAAATGCTAAAAAGGTTTTGTGTGAGCATAATTTCATGTTAGCTATGCACACAAGGTTTTTTTGGGTATAATTATGGTTTATCTATGATAAAATAATATGTGTGGGTATAATTTTAGTTTATCTATGCTTATATGCTTGTGTGTGGGTATAATGGTGGTTAAAATATGCTAATAAGGTTGTGGATGAGTATAATTGCGATTATGCTATGATCATAGGATTGTGTGTGGAAATAATTACGGTTAATCTATTTTCACAGTGATATATATATATATATATATTATAATGACTATGTTTATTCCACAATCATATGTATAATATTTTGCAATGTTATTCATTAATAGATCATGTTTGTCGACTAATATTTCCACACACTTTTTATTCACATTACATGTTATGCCAAACCTTATGCCACGACTCATGATTTATGATCTATGATTTATTAGTTATTATTTTCTTATGTATCTTGACCACACCAATATGATTATCTTATTCTCACTTATGATCTTTGATAGTTATCACTTATGTTTATCCTTACTGAGTATTTGAGCTCACCCCATTCTTATGTTTACATTTTGTAGTTTATGAAGATTATTGCATCTTATGAGAAGTCTAGAAGGGACTCTATAGTGGTTTGATTATGGATAACTATTCACAATTTTTTTCAAAATATACTTCCCATGTAACTAGTCCTCAAAGAAACTAAATCATATTTTCTTGGTATAATGAGTTCATTTATGAGTTGTAATGTTTATCTTTATGTAATGTTGTAAAATAAAGATACGTTCATATCACTTGGTACGATAGAAAATTTTTAAGGAATGTTTTTTTATCTTTGTAATTGAGTGTTCAAGTTTGGGGTTCTTCACATGTCTTACCTATACAAAAACCCAATAAAGATTTATGACCCTTACACCACTAGGTATAACTTAATGCAGGGAGTTTTTCCAAAAAAAAATTGCATGGTTTTCTAAAAATGTATATATTAATTATAAATTATAATGTAAATAAAAATATTTTAAAAATAACTTTAATAATAAATAATTAAACACGTTATATATTTCCAAAAAAATAAATTTTAACACATTAAAATTACCTTTAATAAAATTTTAAAATAAATTTTAATATGCCTTTTAAATATATAAACCCTTATAGAACCTAGAAATCACTAGGAAAGACCACAAACACACTGACACCAATTAATTCCTTGGAAAACATCCTGGACATTAATGAATTTTTCATTTTTTTAAAGTTACTAAGAGAAAAATGATATTCTTTATTGTTTTTGAAATCATATTTATAAGTTTTTTATAAAATTTCTTTTCATCTATGACAAAATCCATTAATTATCATTATGATTCCCTAGGGAAATGAACCAGTGATACCATCCACCTTATTTATATGGATTTATTTTGACGATGTTTTAAATAAATCATCAGGAAACCATATTTGTTTTAATTGGTTAACTATTCATTAACGGAATGATTAATACTTTCATGTTATTCAGGAATATATATGAATATTTTACTATTTTTTATGGGTTGGTATGTTATATCCGTCAACTGAAATATTTAATGTTTAATATCTCATAATATCAAAAGGGTACATAGACAGTTATCCCAATCCCAAGAGGGTATATGGTTAGTTAACCCAATATTAATAAGGCACACAATTGGTTTTCCCAAGCCTATAGTGTGATACATATATTTTTGGGTGCCTTGAGATATGATTTCCATGCTAATTTTAATTCCACATAATAATTCTTATGTTTAGTTTTCATGGATAAATATTATTGACTTATAATTTATATTCCTTGATTTATGAATAATGATCCATAAGTTATTGGGTTTTATTTTCATACACTATTTCAATCACATTGATTATGTTCTCATACCCAAATGATTATCTTATGCTCAATTATGATCTTCAAATGATATCTCCAATGTATTCCCTTATTAAGCATCTCAGATCACCTTTTCCTACGTTTCAATTTCCCTAGGTTATGAAGAATGATATTAAGTATTATATGATCAAAAAGGTTTTATAATCTGAAAATTAATTATGAGATATGTTGAAAATGTTGAAAATTATGTTTGTTATGAACCAAATAAGGAAAGACGCCAAACCATTGGGTCCTTAAATTGGGAAATTAAATAGGAGATATAATTGTTTTATGAAAATGATTTAAGATGTATGGATATTTGTCTTGGATCATCTCAAAAGTACTAGGTTAGGTATAAAAATTATTACCACATAAGGATTATCATATCCTAATGGTATGTTTTGAGTAATATTATTAAATTATAATAATTAATTTATAAGAAAAAATTATTTTTTACTAATGTAGGATTTTGAAATTAGACACTATAATAGAAAGTTTTTATCAATGATTAAAATTATTGATGATGCATTTTATTTAATGAGTGTCTGATATAAAATCTCATATTATTATAATTTTTTCCCATGAAATATAAATTTTAGATGAACTTTTCCATTGATTATAATTATATGAACCTACTGTATATAACTATTTAAATAATAAATTGTAATGAAATGTTATAAAATAGTAATATATTATTTTTCTATTATCTATAAAATGTGACTATATGAATTTTGTTTCCAATAATTATATTTTTATGAAATTAATATTGTAATCCATAGAAATCATATTTTTAATAATAATAAAATATTTCTTTATATTCATTTAATAAAATTTTATGAGTAGTAACTTATTATAATCGTTTTATAAAATCTCACTTATTGTATTCATGAATATTTTTTACATGTATAGTATTACTTTATAAGTTCACCACACATATAAATATTCATATTTTCATATTGATATAGAAGTTTAAATTTAAAAATTTATATTTTTTGTACATAACATGATGAAAAAAGTTGTTAAATTATTTTTTATATTAAAATATTATTTTTTTAAAATTTAATTTTATGTGATAATTATAATTTTTTGAATATGATTTATTACTCTAAAAATATATTTTTAAAACATTTATAAGAAAAATTAATTTATTAATGATTTATTAATTATATTTGAAAATTTAATTTCTCATATGTATAGTGTATAATTATCAAAAAATAGTTATTAAATACTGATAATGTAGTTTTTAGATAATTTGTCATAAAAAATCATAGGATAACCTTGACGCAAGAACCCAATCCTGTCTGTTGGATGCCTCGAAGGGCATTCCCAATCCCCAATGGCTAGAAACTAGTTTTTGGAAATTAATAAAGAAACTTTAGAATTAGTTTCACAATGAAACCATCAAAAAGTCTAAAAAATATCAGTAATGAAACCATTAAAATCTATAAACAAAATAAAAATCCAACATGGTCCAAAGGGAATAAACATCCCTATAAAATGAAATAGGATTGGGAGATACAAGGCTTTAAGAAGTGGGAATAAGTTACTATAATCTAAAAACAAAATAAAACAAAAATAATATACACATTTTCATATGACATAGGGGTGAACCCCGCCACCATGTAACCACCATCGCTAAACCATGATATGCTAGTATGGGAAGCCACCACCTATAAGTGACACCTTCACTTTACCTATATTTTAAAAAAACAAAGTCTATATACCCCCATGGTTGTATATTGTGTGTGATCCTAAAAGACCATTAGGATCCCAAATATAACTTTATGAATAACGATTGTTAGATACAAATAACCTTGCTAGTTTGAAAATAATTTAACCGAAACCATTTTTTTGAAACATTAAAAAAGTATATGAATAATAATAACAATAATAAAACACTACCCAACAGAATGATATGAAACTATGGTAGCTAAGGTTTGTCCTTATCCTAGGATCCTCATACTCTCAATGATCAAACTATTCACAACCATCTCAAACCGAAAAGAAGGATAAAGACAAAGACATTATAATGACTACATCCATAAAAGAATTTTTTTGTTAGTGTTGTGTCATAGTGAATGGGATATGGAGATTGGAACTTTTCTTATTAGTTACTTTCATAGTCATAACTCCTTGTTACCTAGGGTTCCATTGTTCTATCCTATTCCAAATCAATTCAATTTTCACTTCCAATGTATCCCATAAACAATTCATTCCAATTTATAATCCATTTCAACCCAAATATTGGAATTGTTTTTGACATCCAACTAAAAACACACCAATAGTTCACCAAAAAACATTTTTATCTAAAATAATTCCAATTATATTTAGATATTAGGTGAGAATATTTAGTTTTTCCAATAATAAACCATCATGAAAAAAAAACTATATTAACCACTTGAAACCACCAAGAACTAGTTGGAATAAAAAACTAAAATTATTAGAGACCCTCAAAAAGTAAGAGGAAATGAAGAACACTGAGAAAAAACTATTTAAATTTGATTTAACACATCATAGGCCACCAAGGGAATAGGGAAGTGATAAAAACAAGGAAAAAAAGAATAAAATGATGATTAAAATACAATATTTGACCATTACATGAGGAAACCTTGAATATACTAGGTGAAATAATACAAAAGGTTTTACTAAGGAGAAGGTGGATGTGCCCAATACTTTAAAGAGTGAGATGGGGGTAGAGATGGTGTAAAATTATGGGGTGAGAGGAGTTAATAAAAGAAAAGAAAAGGTTTCATTTAAAAAAATTAATTTTATGGGGTGATTGCTGGTTTGGATGTATGGTTCACTAAAACATGAACCAACCATGAAGATCACCACTACCACCACTGGGAACAAACATAATTGGTCTATACAGTTAGGTAAACAATGTTACAACCATGAAAAATAAAATTATATAAAACTATAGGCTATTTTATGGTTATCCATCATCATGCACCAATCATGCGATACAAATGTTGTGAAAAAAATAAAAATTTCGAATGAAAAGATAAAAAACAATGGGATAATAATAAAACTAGCCAATAGATGGACATAATATTTGAATGTGATGTCATGGGTAAGAAAATTCCCCACACCATATGTAATTACCTGCCAATTCTCATTGGCTTGAGAGTATAACGAGTCATTACTAGGCCTTAAGCGACATCCCCAAGATGCCCAAGGGTGGTAATAAATGCCGAAGGGTTTCAAATATAAGATGGGGGATGATTTCACCTTTAAGAAATAAAACATAAACCAACCATAACTAAACATTCAATATATGATGCATGAACAAATGAAGACTAATAAACAACTTCATTTATAATAAAACACATCAAAGTAAACAACAACGGAAGACCAAACCAAACATCAAAGTGCACAACGGAAGAACCACTCATGACTCTCAAAAGACAAAAAAACTCGACGATCCACAAGCTCCAAGCTCCACAACATCTCCCAAGAATCACCATGAGACACTAGAAATAAGATACTTTACCTTTACCTATGTCCCGAAACACGACATCTACAAAAGAACCAACGTGCCAAAGAAGGGGTGAGTATAAAAATCGGTAGGTTTTCCCCAATGACTTCCCTACTCATGCCACTAGGATAGAAGAGTTAGACACATTGATATAGAAATAGTTTATATAAAGCATTTTCTCAAAAGCAATTTATAACTAAATATGAACAAGTTTCCAAAACCATTCGTAACCACAGAAATTGAAACCAGTTTACCAACAAGTCATTTTCCAGAAAAATCACCAATCAAGATTGCTGGACTCCTCATGTATTAATCATGTTTTAATGATCCAAAATCTCAATAATAATTTCAAATCTTATTAATGATCACAAATATCAAAACTCTTATTAATCATGTGTATTTATGTTTCAAGTTATCTCATACTTTATAATGGTTACACTCAATTAATTTTATGCATATTACGGTTTAAGTTTGAACACAGTTATTTGCCTAAGTACAAGACACCGTGAAGCTTGACACAATAAGTTAGACACCATGAACAAGAACATTGTGATGGAACATACATTGTAAGCCAGGAAATATGTTTTCCTAAGTGCCAGACATAGTTAGCAAGACACAGTCATCAAGGCACCATGAATCTAGAAACTATGAGCAAGGCACTAGAAGCTAGAAACTGTAAGTCAGAAACCGTGACTCAGACACTGTGACTCAGAAACCATGAAGGAGAAACCATGAAGGAGACACCATGAAGGATACACCGTGACGGAGACACCATGAAGGAGACACCGTGAAAGAGAAACTGTGAAGGAGACACCGTATTGATAACTACTATGACACCATTTCTTAAACTATTTTTCTGTTTTTCTATTTAACTTTTTAATGGTCATATTTGACGTCTTTAATGCAATGACATATTTAATGTTTATTTGTAGACATAGTACGATGTACAAGAAACGAAATACATGGAAGCTATCGGCTAAACCTCATACATTTGAAGATAAATAGAAGTGTTCCCAATAGGAAGAAGACACGATACAACACAACAACGCAAGAAACGCGAGTGCACTGTAATAAAAAAAACAAGCTGACAAGAACAAAAAAGAAGAAGATATTGAAAGATCTTCAAAAAAAGAATTGTCTCATGCATGAAAATCCGAATCTACTGAAGAACACACAAAGTACACTGGAATTTTGAGAACATCTTCTTTTGTGAAGAACACAAGCTGAACCACGACACTCTGTTTTTCAACAGAAAAACAAGAGAAGGACTCAAAAGCATTTCTGTGTTATCCAATGAGTCAAGAGCTGCAATAATAATCACTAGAGAATTCAAAACTCACATCTACTCTCTCTTAGTGATTCTTTTATTTACTTTCAAGTAGTGTGTGTACTCTGTATATTTTAATCACACACTGACTCCTGCGCTGAACTAGAGGATTTCAAAATCCTTACAATAGACACTTTACTCATGTTTACCAATGAAAACTATGGAAGAGGTCCCTGTGTGGCCTGGATATTATTTTGTTTACCCACGACAACTGTGTAAGAGTTCCCTTTGTGGCCTGGCTATTATTTCGTTTAACCATGAAAACTGTGGAAGAGGTCCCTGCGTGGCTTGGACAATCTATGTACTGTTGTTACCTCGATCCAGGGTGTGGATCAGAGTTTATTTATATAAACTATTTGGTGGTAGGTGATCACCAAGTGGAGTGTATTAGGTCTCGACTTGAGACTGGACACTTGTTTTATATCTGTTTTGCATCTTAGATTAAGTCTAAAGTATACTATATATTTTATATTCCGCTGCTATTTACTTAGAAATAAAAATCTATTTTAAAGTCACTTTCATAGTTAAACTATCAAGTGTTCGTATGTACTGTAAGGCATTAGGTTAGGTTCAAAAGTTAATTAATCATCATATTGAATTAACTGAGAACTAATAAATCTCTTGAGAATCTAACTGACCCTTTATTGTAATACAAATTCGCAACGGTTTAACTTAGTATTATAATTGGGGGATTTTAAAAGAAATATTTTTAACAGGAATTTTATTTGGAACTCAATTCACCCCCCTCTTGAGTAAACCACTCTGACCAACATTTTGTATCAGAGGGATGTTTATTATTTTTTGTTTATAAAGGTTTTCGAGACACTCTGTTTTTCAACTGTAATTTTAGTTGTATCTTAAAGATCTTAAATTTATATTAGTTATAAATTTTATATCTTTAAATATATTTTCTAAAATCTAATTATGGACAATAGACTGGAAGGTGCTGCTACCAACAATCCACCCTTATTTAATGGTACAAATTATGCCCAGTGGAAACTTAAAATTAAAATTCACTTAGGGAGTATGGGATTTGACATCTGGACTGCTATAGAGACTCAATATAAGATTACATAAACTGAAAGAACTACTTGGGATGAATCTACTAAAATAGCTTACAATAATAATTGTAAAGCTATGAATGGTCTATATTGTGCTTTAGGATATGAATAATTTAATCGTATATCTTCTTGTAAAATTGATTATGAAATATGGGAAACTTTGGCTATTTCCCATGAGGGAACAACCAATGTTAATGAAATGAGATTGAATACTTACACTATTAAATATGATAATTTTAAAATGAAGCCTGATGAACCTATTTATTACATGTATCTCAGGTTCAATGAAATTTTCAACACTATGAGCTCCCTTGGAAGGGCTGTTCCAGCAAAGGAACAAATCATGAGAATACTGAGATGTCTGCCAGACCGATGGAGAGGCACATCTGTCTCGATTAGAGAATATTGTTATATTGGTACTTTTCCTATTAAAGAATTAATTGGAAAGCTTATGATGTATGAGGAAGAACACAAAGTTAACAAGGAAGAATATGATGAACAAAAAAGGAAGTCAATGTATTTTAAATCTACTGCCTCAAAGAGCAAGGATATGGATAAAGTTCACATTCCAACAGAAAGCTCAACAAGTGAAAGTTCAGATTCTGATAGTGATACTAAGATGAATCAGATATCCAGGAGATTTAATAAGTTCTATAGGAAGAAGAAGTTTTTCAGAAAACCAAACTACAAAGGTAAATATGACAACAAAGGACACTAGAAAAAATATTGGAAGAAATATGATAATCGTGATGAAGTTGTCTACTATGAATGAAAAAGAAAAGGTCACATAAAAGATGACTGTCCAAAATTAAAGTTCAAAAATAAATATGACTACAAGGACAATAAGTACAAGAAGGCAATGAATGAAACTTAGAGTGATTCAGAAGACACTTCAAGTGATTATGATTCTATTAAGGATGAAAAATCTCAGAAAGCTAACGTGTGTTTTATGACAAACACATCAGAGGTAACACTAGACACTCCTGCTCTGAATTCATATTATTCTGAAATTGATTCTGAATCTGAAAACATGTCTAGTGAGGAACTATTTGAATACTGTAACATGCTGTAAGAAACCTATAATGAGCTTGAGGACAAATATAAGACCTTGAAAAAATAGCATGCTTTGACAAGTTCTATTAAATCTGACCTTGATATAGAGAAGGAAAAGAATGATCAATTACTTAAGGAAAATAGTGAACTAAAAATGTCTAATGAGCAATTGAGAAAGGAATTAGAAAAATTCACAAATGGAAAAGACACACTAACTCAAATGTTAGGTAAACAAGTGGCACCAAAATATACCACTGGAATAGGCTATCATCCTGGAAAGAGACAGATTACTAAAACTATTTTTGTTCCTAAATCTGGACAGAATACTACTAGTTCTAGTTCAGGAAATTCATATGCTTCAACTAGTTATTTACGTTGTTATAGACCAAATAAAGTCTATCTTTCAAAATACATTGATTCTGTGAATTATATGAGACCCATAAGAAAAATCTGGGTACCTAAAGCTTTTCTTTCTAACCTATCTGGACCCAAGAGAATTTGGGCACCAAAATCATTTTCTATCTAAAACTGTTTTGTAGGAAACTTGCTTAAAGAGTTCCTGTAGGAATACATGGTCCTTGGACAGTGGATGTTCAAGACACATGACAGGAGAAATCTCATGATTCAAAAGTTTAATCAAATTTGATGGATGCTATGTTACCTTTGGTGATAATTCTAATGGAAATATCAACTACCAAAGCCAAATTGGTAACACTAACTCTATTTTAATTTCTAAAGTTTTATTTTTTTGATGGATTAAAATAAAAAAAATTAAGTATTTCTCAGTTATATGATGATGGAATTAATGTTATGTTTGAAAATTATTCGTGTAATGTTTTTAATTCTAAAAATACTTTAGTAGTTTCTGCTTTAAGAAATGAAAATTTTTATGCAGTTGATTTGAATTCTTTATCCGAACAAAATATTACTTGTTTAAATGTTTTTCATAAGGAATCTTGGATTTTGAATAGGATACTAGGACACTGTAATGTTCACTCTCTTATAAAGCTGACTAGGAAGAACTTAGTTGAAGACTTACCCAAACATGAGTTTTCAAATGACAATATTTGCAATCCCTATCAAAAGGGAAACAACAAAAAATCTCTTTCAAATCATAGAAAGAAGTTTCTACTTCTTAACCTGTCGAATTGGTTCACATGGATTTGTTTGGACCACCTAGAGTTTCTAGCTTAAATGGGAAGCACTATTTTTATGTTCTAGTAGATTACTTTTCTAGATATACTTGGGTATACTTTTTATCTCACAAAAGTGAATCTTGTTCTTACTTTATTAAATATCAAAAGTATATAGAGAACCTTAGCGGACTTAAGATTAAGACTTTGAGAAGTGATCATGGCCGTGAGTTTGAAAATCAAGAGTTTTAATCCTTTTGATCACAAAATGGTTATAATCACAATTTCTCTACCCCTAGGACACCTCAATAGGATGGTGTAGTAGAAAGAAGAAATAGAACCCTTCATGAAATTGAAAGAACTATGCTTAATTAGTATGACCTGGCTATTTACTTTTGGGATGAAGTTGTTAACACAACATGCTACATAATCAATAGAGTATTTATTAGAATAATTCTCAAAAATTCCCCATATGAACTATAGAATAATATGAAGCCTAAGGTTAATTACATTAGACTTTTTGGCTGCAAAGTATTTATTCTCAATACAAAAGATAATCTAGACAAATTTTCATCCAAGTGTGATGAAGGAATCTTTTTAGGATATTCTATAACTAGCAAAGCCTATAGAGTTTTCAATAAGAGAACTAAATGTGTGGAAGAATATGTCCATATCATGTTTTATGAAACAGATCCACATGAGCCTAGAACCATACTAGAAAAACTGGAGGATGAAGTATCAAATCTGAACATCAACTCAAAATACTCAAATACCTCTGTGAAAGAATCTGTGAAAACTTCGAATTCTGGAAATTCTATGCAATCAAGTCATAATGAACCTGAATCTATTGATTAACCAGAAATATCTAGTCCATCATTTTCTATAAATCTTAGAACCATTAGAACCCTTATAAACCATCCCTTAGATACTGTTGTAGGAGACTTAGAGAAAGGAACACAAACTAGGGATTCTCTTAGAAATCAGGTTGAACATCAAGCCTTCTTGTCATAGATTGAACCTAAAAACATTAATGATGCCATCAAAGATGAATTTTGGGTAATGGATATGCAAGAAGAACTCAATCAGTTTGAAAGAAATAAATTTTGGAAACTTGTTGAAAGTCCCAAGGACACATTCACCATGAGCACTAAATGGGTGTTTAGAAATAAGGTAGATGAATCTGGAAATATAGTTAGGAACAAGGCTAGATTAGTTGCACAAGTCTATAGTCAAGAAGAAGGAATTGACTATGAGGAGACTTTTTCTCCAGTATCTAGACTTGAATCTATTATAATTCTACTTTCTTATACTGCACATCTGAATTTCAAACTATATCAAATGGATGTTAAGAGTGCATTCTTAAATGGGTATATAGCTGAGAATGTTTTTTTTGAACAACCCCCTATATTTACAAACCCTCAATTTCCAAATCATATTTTTAAACTATCAAAAGCATTATATGGTTTAATGCAAGCTCCAATATCTTGGTATGACAGATTAAGTACTTTTCTTATTTCTAAAGGTTTTTCAAAAGGAATATCTTATCCTACCCTCTTTATAAAACGAATTTCTAATGATGTTTTAGTTGTTCAAATCAATGTAGATGATATTATTTTTGGATCTTCAAAAAATTCATTATGTATTGATTTTTCTAAAATGATGCAAAATGAATTTGAAATGAGTTTAATGGGTGAACTAAAATTCTTTCTTGGATTTCTAATCTTTCAAAATAATGATGGAATTGTTTTGAATCAAAGTAAATACACTAGAGATCTTCTAAAACGTTCTGTATTGGATATCACTAAAAGTAGTGACACTCCCATGAGTACCACCTGTAAGATGGATCTTGATGAAGATGCAAAATATGTTGATCAAACCACTTATAGAGGAATGATTTGAAGTCTAATCTACTTAACTGCTAGCCGTCCTGACATTATGTTTAGTGTGTGTATGTGTGCTCGTTTTCAAGCAAACTCTAAAGAATCACATTTAAATTCTGAAAAGATAATTTTCAAATACTTCAAGCATACACCCAATTTAGGAATGTTATATCCTAAAGTACAATCATTTTAACTAGTTAGTTATTCTGATGTGGACTTCAGTGGATGTAATTTAGATAGAAAGAGAACCTCCAGAACATTTCACTTTTTAGGCAAGTCACTTGTATCATGGTGCAGTAAGAAACAAAATCTTGTTGCATTATCTACTGTAGAAGATGAATACATAGCTACTGGCAGTTGTTGTGCACAAATTTTGTGGATTTAACACACTTTACTAGATTATGGATATCAATTCAGACATGTACCAATAAATTTTGACAACAGAAGCGCTATTATCATTTCAAAAAATCATGTTTCACATTCTAGGACAAAACATATTGATGTAAGAGATCAATTTTTGAGGGATCATTATCAAAAAGGTGATATCACCCTAGAATTCATTGGTACTGAATATAAAATTGCTAATATATTCACTAAACCATTAAATTATGAGATATTAGATTACATCATACATGATCTTGGCATGATCAATCACAAATAAATATCTTACTGGTCTTACTGTTTAATCTTTTACTATATTTTACTTCACTGTTTCATGTTAACGGTTTCTCGGTTATTATCTCATGCTTACGGTCTCACAGTTAGCTCCTTGTGTTCATGGTCTATCACTTACTGTCTCACCGTGACTGAATAGTTTACTTACTGTCTCACCGTGACTGAACATTTCACTTACTGTCTTACCGTGACTGAACAGACCATTCACTATCTCACCATGACGACCACTGACTGTCTCACCGTAACGATCATTTACTATCGCACCGTAATGACTATTCATGTTTTCACCATGAAAATTATTTTTGGTTTTATTATAATCTGTATCTTGGTAATTATTATTTCACCACTTTTTATTTTCCCGCATTTTTACTTTTGTGACGTTTGACATTCCCAAATAATAAAACAAAAGGGTTTCACTCGGTTCTTCACTCGGACCTCCTCTTGAACCCTCTCAACCTTTCAAACTTTCTCTTTCACTCTTTCTCGAACCTTAGTTGGATGCCAAGGATGAATCATACATCTTCATCTACTCATGAGAAGTGTCGTTCGAAGAAGAAGAAAATAGTACCAAATCTGGCACCTGAAGGACCCTTGAATCCAAACCTGGTAAACCGTAGTGTTCTACATGAGAAGGAAATTTTCCCTGAGTGGCTGTTGTCTAGAAAATATCTTGTTTTAAAAGTTTTAAGAGAACCAGGTTGTCTTGAATGGTTCTCAAGGAAGGATAAACCCATTTATCCTAGGTTAGTAGCTCAGTTCTACCAGTATATACAGTTTCCTTTTGATGCTGGTGAAAGTTTTGTTGTGAGAAGCTGGATTAATGGAAAAAGATACTCCTTCTTTTCGAGGATATGGGATGTATTCTTTTGGATTCCTCACGAAGGGATCTGTGATTATTATCAGAGATATCCCCCATCTACAACTGATTTCTTTGACCTAGAAAATTCATTGGAAACCCTAACTGGAAAATGGTACCAAGAGAAGGGCCATAGCTGCTGAACTTGGTGGAGAGACAAGGCTGTTCTTCAAATTTGTTTAAAATCTGATTAGCCTGAGGAAAGGTGACTTTTCTATCTTGAAATATCAAGATGTGTTCTTGATACATCTGATAAATAATGGACACAAAATCAATCTGTGCAAGTACATCATTCACCATATGTGTGAATTGATCAAGGTCACATCCAAATCCACATATCTGTTCTACTCTAGGATGATTTCAGCAATGCTTGTTGCAAAAGGAGTATTTTGGACCTAATGAAGAAGTACTTATGGACTATGAATATTGTTTATCCAAATCTACCATTAGGAGGATGAAAATAAACTGGAACCCCTGGAAGAAGGAATGAGTTGAAGATAATGATAAACTCTATGAGAAGTTCAATCCTGTAGATTATCCAACAAGGCCGAAGGGATTTTCTAATCCTGGTTTGGAACCAGATGAAGTTGTTGATTATTCAGAAGATGAAGAAGAGGAGATGCAGCTGAAGTACCTCATAGAGAATAAGTTGTTATTGAGAAAGAAAGGATTGTTTTTCCTCTTATTGTTCCTGAAGAAGAACCTCCTGCCCTTAGATTTGATATCATTATGAAAATCCAATCTGAGGCTGCAAGAGAATTAGTTGTCCCAGAATCTGAGCAGCAAGCCATGGAAGAGGCTGTAGTAGGAGAACTACCTAATGGGCAAGAAGCAACTTTAGAAGAACACCCTGCAATGGAAGAAGAAAATCTAGAATAACTCTCTGTTGTTCTAGAAGTAAGTCTGTAAGTACTTCCTATGGAACAATATGTTCCAGAGATAATACCCTCTGCTGAAGATAGGATGGAGATAGCCTTTATGTTGGCTAGGAAATAAATGGCTGAGAAAATTAGAGATGAACCAGTGGATTTAGAACAAGTACTTGAGCCTGAAGGTCCTGAAAAGGAAGCACTTATTGAGGGGGAGAAACCTCAAAATCGTGAGACTGGTGAAGCTGAGTCTGTTGAAGAATCTCAACCAACCGAGTCATATTCTGTGTACACTCAATATAAATTCCCTAGCTTCTATGATGTGAGTAAATCTCAGCAGGTTACTACAATTGGAATTGACCTTTCTTCTCTATTTCAATTGAAGTCAATCTCACACCCTAAACCTGAACCTGGACCTCAACCTGAGCCTACTCCTGTACCACTTCCTGCACCTGCACCTTTACCTGAATAACAATATTTTGTAAGAAAAGATGATTTTAAAGTCTTTTACACTATCTTAGATGGAGTTGATAAACTTATGTCCTCTCAACCTCATCTTGTGACCAAACTAAGTCAGGAAGATGCCTCACTTCTTTTAGAAAAGATTATCTGGCACATTCAACCCAAGATGATCAATGAAATTCAAGAAGTAATATTTGAGAATAAGTTGCTCAGTACTGAAGTTGAAAATCTGAAAAGTATGGTTGAAAACCTACAGAAAGAATTGCATTCAAGATCAGATCCTGCTCCTGCACCTCCTCCTCCTTCTCTTGAACCTTCTGTTTCAAACATCTCTCGAGACATTGTATCTTAGATTCAACCTTATCTTCTATCCTTTGATGAGAAGATTACTGAAAGGCACAAAAAGTTGTTGCAGAACATGAGAGAACTTGTGGTGAATCTTAATAAACTCATAGATGAGTATACTAGCTGTCTTCAGAAGGTTCTGAATCAGCTTAAATCTCTGACCATTTCTGTCAAAGCTTCTCATTCTTCTAGTTAGACCTCCACTCCTTCCTTGGAAAATACTTTTCTCAGATATATAGTCAAGGAATCAATTCATAATGTTTTCAGTGGTTTTGATGTATATTCTTTATAGAAATTTGTTATGAACAAAGATAGTGTTCTTGACCTGATTCAAATTCACTCAAAGATTGCCAATGATGCTCAACAGGAGATCTCTAAGAAAGTGGACTTATATTTTAACCGGATTTTCTCCAAGACTGATTTGACCAACCACTTCAAATACCTTGTAGAGAATATGATAATTCCTCCTGTAACCCAAGTTTTCAAAAACCAAGTCTAGAAGCTAACCGAGTTTACCAGATTGTTGGAAAATTTCATGGAAAACAAAGATGATTTTGAAATGGCCATGCAGTATGGAGGAGAGATTATTGAAGACTTCATTAAACTTCTGAGACCGTATCTTCATGTTCAAGTTACAACAACTGTTACTCTAGCGGATGCTCCTCTCAGACCTGGATTACCTACTTTCACTTCTGCCTTAGCTTCAACATCCATGTCTGTTGGCCAGGCTCTTAGTCAGATCAGGCTTGTCATCCTTGACCAGAAACTGCCTCGATCTTCTACTGCTCCAACTTTGGCTCCCTCGATATTTGAAGGTCTCCCTTTACCTTCTATATCTACCACCTCTTTTCCCTCTTCCACATCAACCACTACACCTATGGATTCTTCTTCTACTACTGATAAAGGAAAAGAGAAGGACAATCCTTGAAGAAAAGCAGTTCTTACTACTGTTTGATGGGGATTTCACTGATTTTTGTATTTCTACTTTATGTTGTAATGTACCTTGATTACTTTTAATGCAATGTGAAATGCTTACCCTCTCTTATTTTAACTTTTTGATAATCCCAAAAGGGTGAGAAAGTTATATTCTATGTTATATTATCTATTGTTTCATCCAATTTACACTCTTACTGTACATGATTTTTGATCATCAAAAAGGGGCAGATTTTTGGACTCCTCATGTATTGATCATGTTTTAATGATCACAAATCTGAATAATAATTACAAATATTTTTAATGATCACAAATATCACAACTCTTATTAATCATGTGTATTTATGTTTCAAGTTATCTCATACTTTATAATGGTTAAGCTCAATTAATTTTATGCATATTACTGTTTAAGTCTAAACACAGTTATTTGCCTAAGTACAAGACACTGTGAAACTTGACACAGTAAGTCAGACACCGTGAACAAGAACACTATGATGGAATAGACACCATAAGCCAGACAATATGTTTTCCTAAGTGCTAGACATAGTTATCAAGACACAATCATCAAGGCACCGTGAATCTAGAAACTATGAGCAAGGCACCAGAAGCCAGAAATCGTGAGTCAGACACCGTGACTCAGACACCATGACTCAGACACCGTGAAGGAGACACCATGAAGGACACACCGTGAAGGAGACACCATGAAGGAGGAACCGTGAAGGAGACACCGTGAAGGAGACACCGTGAAGGAGACACCGTGAAGGACACACCGTGAAGGAGACACCATGAAGGAGACACCATTTTCATAACTACTATGACACCGTTTATTAAACTATTTTGTCTTTTTTCTATTTAACTTTTTAACGGTCATATTTGACGTATTTAATGTACTTAAATATTTAATGTTTATTTTTAGACATAGTACGAGGTACGGGGCACAAAATACATGGAACATGTTGGCTAAAAATCATACATTGGAAGATAAAGAGAAGTGTTCCCAAGAGGAAGAAGACACGATACAACACAGTAACGCAAGAAATGTGAGTGCACTATAATGAACAAAAAAAACAAGATGACAAGCACGACCATGAAGAAGAGTTTGCAAGATCTTCAAAGAAAGCATTGTCTCATGCATGTAAATCCGACTCTACTAAATAACACACGAAGTACACTGGAATTTAGAGAACAACTTCACTCATGAAGAACACAAGATTAACCACGACACTCTGTTTTCAACAGAAAAACAAGAGAAGGACTCAGAAGCATTTCTGTGTTATCCAACAAGTCCAGAGCTGCACTACTAATCACTAGAGCATTCTAAACTCACATCTACTCTCTCTTAGTGATTCATTTATTTACTTTCGAGAAGTGTGTGTACTCTGTATATTTTACACACACACTGACTCCTACACTGAACTGGAGGATTTCAAAATCCTTACACCAAACTCTTTACTCTTGTTTACCCACGACAACTGTGGAAGAGGTCCATGTGTGTCCTAGCTATTATTTTGTTTACCCACGACAACTGTGGAATAGGTCCCTGTGTGGCATGGATATTATTTCGTTTACCCACAAAAACTATGGAAGAGGTCCTTGCGTGGCCTGGACAGTTTATGTACTGTTGTTACCCTAATCTAGGGTGTGGATCAGAGTTTATTTATATAAACTTATTGGTGGAAGGTGATCACCATGTGGAGTGGATTAGGTCTCGGATTGAGACTGATCCACTTGTTTTATATCTGCTATGCATCTTAGATTAAGTCTAAATTATACTATATATTTAATATTCCGCTGCTATTTACTTTAAAATACAAATATATTTTAAAGTATCTTTGATAGTTAAACTAGAAAGAGTTTGTATGTACTGTAAGGCATTAGTTTAGGTTCAAAAGTTAATTAATCTTCATATTGAATTAACTGAGAACTAATCAATCTCTTGAGAATCTAACTGACCCTTTACTGTAATAAAAATTCACTACAGTTTAACTTAGTATCATAATTGGGGGATTTTAAAAGAAATATTTTTAACAGAAATTTTAATTAGAACTCAATTCACCCCCCTCTTTGAGTAAACCACTCCGACCAACAAAGCTTTAGAACCATCTCACAAAACATTCCTTGTTGGCATACCCAACCATTTCTACAAACCCATGCAACCAACCATGCATGCTACCTAGAAGAGTGGAGAAGCCCTAAACCTTATCCATCCCAACCATGATGGGGGAGACTTATTACCCTTATCCAACCCAAATTCACATGAATACTTGACAGGGGAGAGCCGTAACCCTTATCCATCCCAACACTGATGGGGGAGACTGCTAACCCTTATCTGTCCCGAATGCAATATGAATGTTTGACGGGGGAGAACCCTAACCCTTATCGATATCAATATTGATGGGGGAGACTCATAACCCTTATCTATCCTGAATTCCTGATGAACACACACAACACATTCACAATAATCATGCCAAAACCATCCTTTCAATTAAACACCCATCATTGAAAACCAAATCCGTCAAAACCAAGCGTGTTCAACCAATTCAAACCATTTCAATAAAACACCCCTTTTTTTATTGAAAACCCATAATTCATCAAACTGTTTACCATTCCAGTTGATCCACAATTTAAAATCAACATTTTAAATTCATGAATCCCAATCACTTTGCACAACAATTCACAAAGATTTCACAATTTCATTAAAACAATAAATCATCACTAAATAATATTTATTCTATTATTTTCACAATCAAATTCATTAAAATTACCCAATTTTTGTCTAAGACAATATATTATAGCAAATGGAGTCATGAGTGAAGCCTCCTACCTCAAAAGTTTTGATAAAAACCCTAACAAACAGAGAACGCACAAGAAAACCAGGCCGATTCACCAAGGACCCTCCTTAGACCTCTTCTCCTCACACAACCAAGACTTAAACTCATCATGTTTGGAATCCACACACTCAGATCTACCCATAATGGGCATATATCTATGAAACCAAGAGAAGAGGAGAAGTAGATCTAAGTAGATCTAGGAAACCAAACAAGAACGTTCACATACCTCAGGAATTCGGCTTCGATTCGTCAAGAGAAGCCTTCGGATCACCTCAGAAATTATGTGAGAACCCTCTATGAACTTAGGAGAACCAAAATCCAGAGTTAGGTCCACTTAGGAGAAAAAATGAGCCACTTAGAGGAAAAAACACGTGAGATCCACTTTTATAGGATCTCGTTTAAGTGGCCGCATGGTTAGTTCACACAGTTTGACAAACCGTGCACTAACCATGCGTTAGCTACTGCCTCTACCACCCTTCTCGCATGGTTTGGACACATGGTTAGACACACCGTGTGCTGCCCATGTAGAAGATACTTCCTCCCATACCAACCCCGCACGGTTTGACCACACGGTTTGGACAAACTGTGCGCCTCCCGTGCGACTTCCATTTTTCCCCAAAACTCATTCCATGTTCTCCTGACTCTCCCATTAACCACCCTTAACTATATAACCATTAAAATCATCAAGAAAGGGTCACATACCAAAAACTGGGGGGGTACTAAATTCTACCCACCATTGGCCTTTCCGTCCCCGGAAAGTAGAAAACTATCGCTTTCCTGAAAGAGTTCTGGACACTGCTCTTTAATTTCTTTCTCGCATTTCCAAGTCTCTTCCTGAATCTGACCATGCTACCATAAAACCTGTACTAGACCAATGCTTTTCCATGCCAGAATTTCTCTTGCCTATCTGCAATCCGTATCGGGATATGTATCAACAAAGCATCTGACTCTAGGTCAACGTGATCCCATCTGATCACATGGTCAGGATCAAGCTGATACCTTTTCAATTGAGATACATGGAACACATTATGCACCGAACTAAACCATGGTTGTAATGCAAATAGATATTCCACCTCTCTGACCCATTATAGTATCTCAAAAGGGCCAATTTATCTAGGAGATAACTTTACCTGCTTCCCAAAACGGTGATGTCCAAGTCTTGGAGAGATCCTCAAGAAGACATGATCACCCACAACGAATGCCAACGGTCTGCGACGGTGATCTGCATAAGATTTCTGATGACTTTGAGCCGTCTCCATCCTCTTTCTAATCAACTGGATCTTATCTGTTGTCTATTGTAAAAGGCTTGGCCCGACTAGTGATGTTTCACCTGTTTCCACCCAACATAGTGGAGAACGACAAGGACGCCCATAAAATGATTCAAACAGAGCCATGCCTATCGAGGCTTGATAGCTATTATTGTATGAGAACTCCACTAAGGGTATATTCTCCTCCTATTAGCCACCAAAATCCATTACACAATCTTGAAACATATCTTCCAAAGTTTTTATTGTCCTCTCAGATTTCTCATCCGTTTGAGGATGATACGCTGTGCTCATAGTCAACTGGGTCCCAGGGGCTTACTGTAATGGTTTCCATAAATGAGATGTGAACCTCAGATCTCTATCTGAAACATTAGATATTGGTATCCCATGCCTCTTTACCACTTCTTATATATATATTTTTGAAAGATCTTCTGCTGTAGGAGTTTCACTAATTGGGATGAAATGGGCCGACTTGGTTAGATGATCCACTATCACCCAAATGGAATCGTGTTTCCAGACCGTTCTTGGAAGGCCTGTAACAAAATCCATTGATATCTGATCCCATTTCTACACTGGGATAGGTAAATATTGAAACATACCCACTGACCGCTAATGTTCTGCTTTAACTTGCTGACAAGGTAAACACCTTGAAACAAATTTAGCTACCTTCCGTTTCATCTCGCTCCACCAAAACTGCGCCTTCAACGCCTTATACATCTTCTGTATACCCGGATGTACAACCCATATTGAATGGTGGTAAGCATGAAGGATTTGTTCCTGAGTAGTTAAAGTTACAACTATTTGATCTCAAAATCGCCAAACTAAACTCCCATCCAGCTTCCATCCATCAATGGTCTCCCCACCACTGAGTTTTGAACTCATTGCAACACAGTCTACATCGGATGCATGTACCTCCTTTACTATCTCCACCAAATCAGGAACACGTGCAACTGGAAAGAAAACCGCAAAATAAGCTCTCTCTTTACATTCCATACGCATGTCGGTTAGGACGGACATCAACTACCACTCATCTGAAGCTTCTTTCGCAAAATGAGTATAAGACTTCCTACTTAATGCATCAGCCACTGAATTTCCCTTACCCGGTGTATACATCAAGTCAAGGTCAAAAATTTGAAGATACTCCATCCAACTCCTCTTCCTCAGATTCAAATCTCGCTATGATAAAATGTATTTCAAGCTTTTTTGATTCGTAAACATAGTAAATTTCTCACCAAAGAGATAATGTCTCCATGTTTTCAAAGCATGGATGACTGCAGCCAACTCCAAATCATGTGTTGGGTAATGTTTCTCATGCACCCTCAACTGACTTGAGCCATAAGAAACCACATGGTCTCTTTGCTTGAGAACACAACCCAAACCTGTTCCTGAAGCATCACAATACACCACATACCCCTGTCCTGATTCCGGAAAAAATCAATATGGGTGCTGATGTAAGGAGAACTTTCAACTCTTGAAAAGACCTCTAACATTCTTTAGTCCATTGAAATGCACTGTTCTTCTTTGTCAATGCTATCATATGTGAAGCTAGTTGTGAGAAGTCATAGAAAAAGCATCAGTAAAAACCATCTAGACCAAGAAAACTTCATATTTCAAATACAGTCTTCAGTGGTTGCCACCAAAGAAAAGATTATATCTTTTCTGGATCCACTGAAACACCTTTCTTAGAAACAACATGGCCCAGAAAGCATACCTCTTGTATCGAAAAATCACACTTTGATTATTTGGCATAAAACTGATGGTCTTTCAAGATTTCCAACAATATCACGAAGTGTTGCTCATGCTCATCCCTTGTTCTTTAATACACCAATATATCATCCAAAAACACCATAACAAAAGAATCCAGATATCGCTGAAATATTTGATTCATCAATGCTATAAAGACTGCTGGTGCATTCAAAAGACCAAAACGCATGACTGCATATTCATAGTGTCCATATCTGCTTATGAAGGCTGTCTTCAGAATATCCTCAGTCTGAACTCACAACTGGTGATATCCTGAATGCAAGTCAATCTTGGAGAACTACTGAGCTCCCCTCAATTGATCAAGAAGACCATCAATGCGTGGAAGTGGGTATCTATTCTTTATCGTAACTTGGTTATGTTTATGATAATCCACACATGGCCTTATAGTTCCATTTTCTTTCTTTACAAACAAAACTGGTGCTACCCATAGAGACATGCTTGGCCAAATGAAACCCTTTCTTTCCAGCTCCTCTAACCGCACTTTCAATTCCCGTAACTCCGTTAGTGGCATCTTATAATATGGAATGGAAATAGGACTGGTCCCCAGAAGGAGATCAATCGTAAAATCCACTTCCCTTAGAGGTGGTAAATCTGATTAGTTGTTGGGAATGAAATCTAGAAATTGATCCACCACTGCTGGAAAACCATCTCTCTTGATTTATTACATTGATTCCAAAGACAACACTACCAGTTGGTAAGAGATTGTTCCCACCATTGGTTCCAACAAGATATTTTCATCTTTCCTTTCCATCCTTTCTCCTCTGAAGAAATGGTCGATGTCACCCTCAGTCATGAAACTAACCATTCTCCTATAATAGTCAATGTGAGCCTTAAACATTTTCAACCAATCCATAACCAGGATTACATCATAGACATCCATGTCCAACATCGGTAAGTCCCATTTTAACTCAGCTACATCAATAGTTATAGCACATGCTCTACACACAAAGGCTTTACATTAAATTTCACTAAGAGCAGTTTTTAGTTTCAAAATAGAAGGCATCATTTCCAGTTTTAAACATAGAAAATCAACAGCAGAAGAAGCAATAAAGGAATTTGATGCACCAGTATCGAAGAGCACTTGCACAAGGGTAGAATTCAAAAGAATCATACCTCTCACTATAGATGGTCCCGCTTGATCATCGACTATCATATGCTCAACTCCATACAATTGCTTTGTTTCTGCAATATTCTCCTTATTTCCTTGATGAGATCACCCTAGTTGAGGAGTCATGGTATTTCTAGAGTCACCATGGATATATCTTCTCTATAGATGAGACTGAGTCTGCTAGCCTCGTTCAGCCGAAGCATACAATGCTTGCGACACCTGAGAAGTGTCACACACACCCGAACTCGATACATTCCTATAATAGCGCTATAGATTCCCCATATGCTTTCAATTGTGACATGATCTAGGTTGTGATGTACAATCTCCCCTTTTGTGGTCAAGAAAACCACATTGAAAACAACCTTATTTTCTCTGGGGTCATGGAGGAAGATTCACTGATCCCGCCGTCGGGTTCTGATTTCCATTTGCACCATGGAAATAGGTGTACCTTTTCCTCTTGTTCCCCATGGTTGAGTTCCCACCGTTTCCCATAGGTATGCCTCCTCCCATCGATCCCAAGATATCACGTTCAACAATAGTTGATATGTTCACCATCTCTGTATAATCTGTAATACAGAGAACCACAATCTTTGATTGAATCTCCTGCCTTAGCTCCGATTCAAAGATGCGTGCCTTCAACGACGCACTTGCTACAACCTATAGTGAAAAATGGACTAAATTCATGAATTTAGACGCATACTCTGTGAGATAGAGACTCTTGTTTTAGGCTGAAAAAATCCGTCGTTTTATGGATCATGAATGTGTGAGGATAGAATTGTTTGTTGAACAATTATTCAAAATCCTCCCATGTAAGGCCTTCATCCAATTTAGACTGAACTGCTAAGTCCCACCATTGACATGCAATATCCTCAAGCATATAAATCGCCAACTTGACCTTGATATCTTATGGTGTGCCGATGAAATTAAAGATACGATTCATCATACTTAGCCTCAACTCTGCCTTTTCGGGTTCAACATCACCCAAAAAGTTCGGTGGATTCTGCTTTATGAACTGGATTGTATGATCCACATGCCTTAGTTTATTCCTCCGGTTTCGCATATCCACAACATGAAAATCCTAGACAATACTCTGAACCAGTTGTTGGTTCACACGTGGTTCAGGTGCAATCACATTCTCCACAGCCTCTTCGGGTAGGTTCCGACAACGCCTACTAGGTGCCACTTTCTAAACCAACAAAAAACTCTGTCAATCTCACTCTCTAGCAACTGATGGCTTAGCATTCAAATTACATCACATCATCTATCACACCATTGTTTTTATAAAAACAACCTTTTTCCTTATTCAATCATTTTTTAAAACATTCAACATACTTTTTGAAAATCAACCCATTTTACAAATACACCAAATAACCTGTTTTCAAAGTCATTCAGATGAAAACTATTTATGCATTTTTCAAAAATTGGCACCTTACACAAAGTCCTTACTCATTCCTCACAATGAGATATGCAATCCTAGTGGAAAGTCATTCCTCTACAAGGCATGTCATGTGCATATCATTGGCTAAACCCATGACAATGATATTTCCAACATTCTAGAAGTGTATCCAGAACACTTATGTACCCAACACCCTGGTAACTTGAAGTTCAGCATAAATGGGTTAGCTACGTCCTTTTATGCTATACATTTCATGTTCTGACAATCCTACACCAATCTAAGATTCCAACTCAAGGAATAGAAAAAATTAATTTCAACTCCATGACCGAGAACATCGATGACCACTTGTTAGGCAAGGACCGAACAAGCTGATACCATTTGTAATGACCCGCCAATTCTCATTGGCTTGAGAGTATAACGAGTCATTACTAGGCCTTAAGAGACATCCCTAAGATGCCCAAGGCAGGCAATAAATGCCGAAGGGTTTCAAATATAAGTTGGGGGACGATTTACCCTTTAAGAAATAAACCATAAACCAACCATTACTAAACATTCACTATATGATGCATGAAAAAATGAAGAATAATAAAAAACTCCATTTATAATAAACCACATCAAAGTACACAACAGAGGAAGGCCAAAACAAACATCAAAGTGCACAACAGAATAACCACTCAAGACACTCAAAAGACACCAAAACTCCATGCTCCACAAGCTCCAATCTCCACAACATCCCCTAAGAATCACCACGATCCACTAGTAATAAGATGCTTAACCTTTACCTATATCATGTAATGTGACATCTGAAAAAGCACCAATGTGCCAAAGCAGGGGTGATTATAAAACTCAGTAGGATTTCCCCAATGACTTCCCTACTCACGCGACTAGGATAGAAGAGTTAGCCACATTGATATAAAAACAGTTTATATAAATTTTTTCTCTCAAAAGTTGTTTATAACTAAATATAAAAAAGTTTCCAAAACCATTCCTAACCAAAGAAATTGAAACCGGCTTCCCAATAAGTCATTTTTCCAGAAAAATCACCAATCAAGCTTTAGAACCATCTCACAAAACATTCCTTGTTGGCATACCCAACCATTTCCACAAACCCATGCAACTAACCATGCATGCTACCTGGAAGAGGGGAGAATACCTAACCCTTATCCATCCCAACTATGATGGGGGAGACTTGTTACCCTTATCCAACCCAAATTCACATGAATTCTTGACGGGGGAGAGCCCTAACCCTTATCCACCCCATCACTGATGGGGGATACTCCTAACCCTTATCCGTCCCAAATGCAATATGAATGTTTAACAGGGGAGAACCCTAACCCTTATCCATCCCAACACTGATGGGGGAGACTCCTAACCCTTATCCGTCCCAAATTCCAGATGAATACACACAACACATTCACAACAATCATGCCAAAACAATCCTTTAAATAAAACACCCTTTATTGAAAACCATTTCAATCAAAACCAAGTGTGTTCAACCAATTCATACCATTTCAATAAAACATCCTTTTTTTATTGAAAATCCATCTTTCATAAAACTATTTACTATTCTAGCAAATCCACAATTTAAAATCAAAATTTTAAATTCAAGAATCCCAATCACTTTTCACAAAAATTCACAAAGATTTCACAATTTCATCAAAACCATAAATCAACACTAAAGAAGATTTATTCTATGATTTTCATAATCAAATCTATTCAAATAACCCAATTTGAATCTAATCCAATCAATTCTAGAAAAATGAGTCGAGATTGAATCCTCCTACCTCAATGGTTTTGATGAAAACCTTAACAAACGGAGAATGCACAAGAAAACTGGGCCGATTCACCTAGGATCCTCCTTATATCTCTTCTCCTAACACAACCAAGACAAAAACTCATCATGTTTGGCATCCAAACACTCATATCTGGCCATAAAAGGCATAGATATAAGAAACCGAGAGAATAGGAGAAGTAGATCTAAGTAGATCTGAGAAACCAAACAAGAACGATCACATACCTCAAGAATGCAGCTTCTATTCATCAAGAGAAGCCTTCAGATCGCCTTCAGAATAATGGGAGAACCCCCTTTGACCTTAGGAGAAACAAAATCCCGAGTTAGGGCTGCTTAGGAGAAAAAATGAGCCACTTAGAGGCAAAAACATGTGAGATCCACTTTTATAGAATCTAGTTTAAGTTTCTGCACGGTTAGTTCACACAGTTTGACAAACCATGCACTAACCGTGTGTTAGATACTACCTCTACCACCCTTCTCGCATGATTTGGCCGCACGGTTTGACAAAAAAATGCACCACCAATGTAGAAGCTACTGCCTCCCATACCAACTCCTCACGTCTTGGCCGCACGGTTTAGAGAAACTGTGTGCCTCCCGTGTGACTTCCCTTTTTACCCCAAAAGTCATTCCAAGTTCTCATGACTCTCCCATTCTTCACCCTTAACTTTATAATCCTTAAAATAATCAAGAAAGGGTTACATACCAGAAACTGGGGGTACTACACTATATCATTATCTACACTTAGAATGTCAACCCGATTTATAGCCGTGGAACAACTGTGGTCACTACTACTTCATAAGGAACTCTCACCCACATGTTTTTTTGAGAATAATTCCCATGCCGCCACAACACTAAAACAATACAAATTGATTTCCCATATATAAATTTCTCATGGGATTCAAAAATCTAAATTGGTTTCTCATTCAAAGAAACATAAACCTCTATCATGAGTTCTCCCCAATTCAAAACGTGAGAAGGATTAGGATTATACTTATTTAGTTGTGATATGTAGAACATATGATAAATCATATTTAACTTTGGAGGCAATTATAATTAGTATAAAAACTTCCCAATCCTCTCAGTAATCTTAATGTGACTCATATTTTAGAGAAATCTTTCATTACTCTTGAAGTCACTGGGGACCCAACTATGGCCACACTTTCAATAACACCCAGTCTCTAACAAAAAAAGAACAAAGGATGGTTCGAAAGATATCTTATTTTGTAAAACTAAAAAATTAAGGATATTTGAATTTTTAATGCTAAAAGGATATTGTAATCATGAATATGCATCAATTAAAAAGTTGTATATTATGAATTTTCAGTACCAGATATGATAAAATTATTTTGACGTCTATATATTTTTAAAAAAATGAGTGATCATATAACATTAATGGTTATGGTGTTATAGGTTGAGGATGATATATGATTTTGGAATCAAATTAAGGTTTTATTTTTTATAGAATCTCATAGATTAAATTATATAGATTATATGTTAGGTTAGAAGTGTAGAATATCCTATGATGTTTTGGGATTATAACAAGAGTAATTTACTAAAAACCCTATGTACAAGACTATATATAAGAGAGCCTCATAAATTTTTTTTAAAGTAGATTTTTTTGGTTTCCCTAGAAATCACATACTTATCTAGATACATGTATGCATATGCAGTTTTAGTAAATATACTTTCAGGGTATCAACCCCCAAAATATATTTTTAGGTATATCAAATTCATCATTCCGGTGCATGATGAATGGGCCCCCACTATTCATGTAGCTAGAATCATCTGGGAGAAATACATGGGTTAATTCAGATTTTCTTTACAAACCAATATAAAGGATTCTAAGATATTATTTTTCGTAAGTTAACTAGATTAGAGATCCTAATATTAAAATGGACATGGATAGTATCTATTGAATCTAATTACTTATAAGTTAGGGTATGCACATATATTATGAATTATTTCATCTATTATAAATGTTTCACTATTTTAAATTTACTAATTGACTTATTTTCATCCATAAACATTTATTAATGTAATTGATAGGGAAAGAAGGAACCAAGATAAAAATGGATGTAATGGATAATGCATTGATTATCTCGACCTAAAATATATTGGCACAAGAAGTTGGGTTAGAAAGAGTTCTATTATTAAAAGACATATATGAAAAAATATAATTAATAATATGACCATAATCAAATTCCAAAACACACAAATGGAAATAAGTATGGAATCTCATGAAAGATAAAGTGAAAAATATGATCCCGAAAAAATGTTGAATTTTCTATATGTAACAAATGTTTGAAAAGCATAGAGTAATGTATAAAAGAAACCAAAAATGGTTTTATTTTTTTAAAATAAAGTCATAAAGTATCTAGATGCTCAGAGAAAATGAATCATTCAGTTAACTCAATAGAGGAAGATGATTTGTCTTATAGTTTTATATAAGATATTAATATGGAAATTTTATTTAAATTTTTAACATAAGTCGTGAATTTATTTTTAAAAACTCTAATTAATGTTTTTGTAAAAAAAATCTAGGAGGATGGAATTTTTCTATGAGGATGATGAAATTTAACATCCTAGGATTTTAGTATATTTTTTTCCTTTAAATACTTCCGAGTGAAGTATCTTTCTTTGAATGTACTAAAACAAATGAAATGATACAATAGTAAATTAAATTAATAGTATTTAAATGACCATTTTGATAAAATATGAAATCATTATATATGTTATAAAAAATTAAAATTCATTAAATTAAAAAATTGTATAAAATAATATTAGAATCATTTAATGTTTTAAAATGACATTTTTATGAAAGGAGCAGTTTAAAGATTTTATTTTCCATTGAATATTAAATATTTAATTTTTTTAATTGTAATTATATAAAATTAACATCATATTTAAATTTATAATAAAAAAATCACCTTAGTGTAATTTTTCTTTGGATTTTATTAAAATATTTAATTTTTCAGTGAATAATGAAAATACTGATTTTGGTGAACTTTGCCACTAATTACATTATTATCATAACATAATAATGAATAAAATATTTATAAAACCTTTATAAATAAAAATATATACATGTTTTTAATATATTTAATATTTCCTTTTTACAAACACATGCTTAAAATTTTTATCATAAGCGTCATTTTATTATAAATGTTGTTTTGTCGATATATTATATATTTTTATTTAAATGAAAGGTTTTTTATATAGAAAATTAATTATATTTAATAGAGTTTAAATCTAGATTCTATATATCAAAATATGGTCCGAAGGGTCCTCTTATATTTTTTTAACAAATAAATTACAATGTTAAATATTTAATTATATCTAATTAGTTCTTATGAGTGAAATCTAACATGGCACAAATTTTGGAATGTTTACATGACCTATAGGCCATAAATATTTTTTTTATGTTTTAATGTCTTATCTACATGTATTAACAACCATTTATCACCCACCTCACCTAAATCCCATGTTATTCCATTCTTACACCTTACTTATCCTCTATTCCATTGAAAGTGCCCTTCCCTTCGTTTAAAAATGTCACACATACGCCCATTCATTAAAAACCTGTGAATTAAAATTACTTGGTAAAATAAAATTTTTTAATCCTATAATATTATCCAATTCACCATTTTATTTTTACACCCTTAAGTATTCTAATAATGTTATTTCCTAGGATAAGTACAAGGTAAATCAATGTTCATAACATGAGTGTTACTCTCCTCTAAATCCTTCTTTTTAATATTCCACTAAAAAATCATCTCTATATTTTATAATATAATGAATTAATTATCATATATATATATAGTTAAATTACATTATAATAATTTAGAATCAATTGTTCAACCATTCTATATAATCTATTAAGAAAAAAATGCATTGATTGTGTGTATGTGTATACTACCGTCTCCATGACATGAAGTGGTTAGTTTGTCATCCCAACATCTTATGGATGGTATCAAGGAAATGTTAGATTAATTTTTATGTTATTTATTTATCCTATAAATTTTTTTAATGACCACCATTCTTATTTACCTTGTTTACATCCATTAATTGATAAATAGTTTCATTAATCGTGCGTAAATGTGGACTACCACCTCCACAAACGATGAATTTAATTATTCAACACCAATAATATTTAATTGTTATAAGAATAGAATTCATCGAGATATATGATATATATTACATTTAAAATATTATGTAAATAATATATTTTTTAGTGGCTTCTTTACAATATCATATTGGTTTTGATATTTTTATCAACCCTCTTTCCTTTTATTAATAAATATGCTTTAAGTAATTGCAGATTATCTATGACTATATGTTTATTTTACATAAAATAGGATATTTTTCTAATTTATAAATATATTGATATTTTATAAAGTTAAAAAGATAATATTTGTTTTATACATCTCTGTCTAAAGCTAAATCAACTGTTTACAAAAGGGAAGAAAATAATCCGAAGCTATTATAAGTTGTTTAGTGAAATTGCAATTTTTCTATTTAATGTTTCCTCTATATTTTGATTATATCTCATGATACAATGCCTGTAATAAAAAGAAACATTTAATGTAATATATACATGAAATTTATCTAAATTAAATTAGTTTAATAGGAAGTCTAAAAATATCTATTTGGTACTCTAGAAATTGACCAATGTTGCTACAACATTTTACGATTTATACAATTTATTGATTTTGAATGCTATGATTTTCTATTTATTTATTCAGATACTAATATCAGAATAATTTCAAACATGGTGTGATGTAAATATATAAAATAAATATTTTTTGGATTATATTTAATTCTAAACTGGTGTTTTTGATGGTCAATAAAATATATGAAGTTATGCGATGTCTTTATTAAGATGTTTTTTTCCATATTTTTTCCTCTATTTTTTGAAAAAAATCATGATCTATGTTAGTTATTTTGTGGTCCTTCATGAACCATTAGAAACATCCAAAATTTATCTAGATATAAGTCCTCTGGAGCAGTTATTAAATTAGTCATTAAATGGCTCTAAAATTACTAAAGTCTGTAATGGTATGTTTTCCAAATTTTCATATATTTTTCCGAACATTGGTTTAGAAAAATGTTTGATTAAAATAAATTTTGATGATCCCAATGATTGATTGAACCTATTTTGGATGAACTAAATGTTTGATCAAATGTACGTATTATTTACCCAATTATTTTGTGTTTTTGTACCCAACATTTGTAAGCTATACCCAATGTTTGTAAATTGATCCCTAAATTACTGAAAACAATGTACCCCATGATGTTTTTGTAGCTAAAATAGATCTTAAAGAAGATTTTTCACTATAGGTTAAGGTTTACTACATTTTTTTAGTTCCTACAACTCTGATGGATGACGTTTTGGTATAACTCCACTCTTGCATAACTTTATTCTCAAATAGGCATTTCATTTTTGGAATGATAAATTGAGGGAGGTTTCATGATACAATTCAGATTATAATCCCACTAAAAAAATCTAGAGAACACCATTATTGTAAACTATATCAAAATATAATTACATGATGGTGAACACAATGTATGGATTCAAGTTAGTTGTGTCTCTCATGATAATAAGATGAAGGATTTGTCCTTGCGTCACCGCGTCATGTTCTGTATCATCACACCAAACAACATGATATATATTTAAGGTGTTGGAGGTGATTTACACATACTAATGACATGGAATATTAAAATAATTTTTACATAATTCTTTTAAGTATTAATATTAACAAAATATAGTTGATAATTAGAGTTTATAAGAGATATTGCAGTATCCTGAAATTTTACCTGTAGCAGGGCCACACATATTTCTATATCTAGAAGTGTATTATAAGATGAATAGTGCTTATTACATATTGTGATACATGAATGATGTATAGTATAATAGAAAATTCATCTCAGATTCCCTTCATCACATGCATATCTACCGAATGAAATGTTTTAAACTTGTTGGAAATCCTTTATTGATCTATCTAGAAGAACTAGAGTAATTGAATCTCACTACTGGTGCATACACATATACTTTCTAATCATCCAAAAAATTTGGAGTATAGTTTATTTAGTTATCACAATAGAATATGACTCATTATATGAAAATATCATAAAAATTAAGCTTGAATGGAGGATCCTAATATGAGTTTGATATTCATGAATGATAGAGAAATATTTCCAGATGGAAAGATTACAGTATTTTTTTTTGAAAAATATTTATATATAAATTTTATGTATCATTTCTAGGATAATTTATCTTGGTTAGTATTTTGGAAATTATTCTTAATTTTTGAAAATTATAATTAATGATTTTGGGAACTGTTTTCTATTGATTTTAGAGAGGAATATTCTAATAATATATTAATATCTCCATATAGAATATTTTAGAAAACTAATTTCTTATTATTTAAAGTCAAATATTTTAATTATTATGAAGTGTGTAGATTTATATTTAATGGACTATTTCTAATGAATTTAACGGATCATATTTAGAGTCTTAAACTATTTCTATTTCAAATATATTTGTATTCAATGCTATTAATATTATGTAATTTTTATTGGAGGAATTATTCAAATTATTTTGAATTCAATTATTATAGATTTATTTTATAATTAAAAGAATAATGCAATATTGATTGATTTTTATGGGTATATTTATGAATGACATTGACTCCATTTATTTTTAATATCTAAATGAAAAGGTTTCACAACATCTTTTGGAATATTTTATTCAATATATTTATATTTATGGAATGTTGTGAATGAGAAATAAAGAATATTGTGAAAATGATTAAAAAAATAAAGTTTGGAAACATTATCATTGTATTGTTCAACATTTTGAAGAAGATATACTATTTATTTTAATCTCATTAGTGAAAAGAAGTATATTTCTTGTGAAAAATTTTCTATTAAATTTTATAATTTTTAATGAAGAAGAAGAATCATGTTCATCAATGAAGATTATTTTGTTATTTAGAATTATTGAAGATTATCTACATCTATTAGTTACTACTTAAATTTTATACTGAAACTATCTCAATAATCTCACCTCATCTCTTTCTATAGAAGTGTCGACTTCTTGTACTCAATCATGGTGGAGTGTTATTTTTTCCTACCATGTTTTAGATAGTGAGGATATTTATAAATTAACATAAAGGGCCCATAAGATCTTTTCTATAAGGTGTAAAAATTTTGTATTCATAAATAGATGTCCTAGGGAAAAATTCCTATTTAGTGAAGCTCATCATTCTCATGGAGATAGAATTTGTGGAGTAGAGTAGGGGATTTTGGTACCTCGAACCACTATACATCATAGTTTTCAATTCGTTCATTTTTTTACTTTAAACTGAATTACTCATCCTTAAGTGATAAGGAAATAATAACTTTTATTAATGAGAGAGGGTTTGAATTTATCAAGATTTTTTAAAAACACAATTATCCCCCATATTGTGTCTTTTTCAACATCATTCTAATAAAAACATTAATTTTAGAGAGGGTTTGAATTTGTCAAGATTTTTAAATGGGTTTTATTAGATAATGTATTTCCATGATCCATTATTCTTATTTTAATTGTTATGATTATTAATGCTAGAAATCACACGTGATAATTTATTTGATGAATATAGGAATAAAAGTTTATTTGAATGTATTGAGGCCTTATGAAATTACTAAAATAACTGGAGAATTGGAATTCTTTTCAAGAGACTTATTAGGACCTAAATTCACTATATAAATATTCTATTATTTGTATACTACAAACTAGGTAATTTAATCAAGTTTCTTAGTTTGAAACTTCTTATGGAATGTTGAAAAAACACCATAATTTATTATAAAGAACTAATAATTTTCATCAACTATTGTACATAATGGTAAAACATAAATTCAATACATTCAGTATATGTGAAGATGTAAGCACCACTTAGATAAATGGTATAATAATAGAAGTATTCAATGAAGTGGTAGCCTTAGAAACACCAATTATATAACTAGATCATGAATTTAAGGTACTTAGAGTTTTACCATCTAATTGGAATGTAATCTCCACAACTATGCGACAATTCACAACAAATAAAGAATAAATGATTATTGAATTGATTTGAAACATGATTATTTATGAAAATGATATGAAAGAAGAAACTTAAAATCATATTTTAATCAAAATTGGTAGTGTTATAGTAAGAGTTTCAATGGAATAATTTTGTGATTCATACTTTAGTTAGTAAATTTTAATTGATGATCGAGAAGATCTTGCTAAAAAATTTGGCAATATTTTTAAAAAGAGAAAGGATATATTAAAGAAGAATCAAGTGAAGGAAGTGATATAATATGATTATAAAATGAAAGGTTATTTGATACATGGATTTCTTATTCATAAATCTAAAAGGAAAAAGAATTATAAATAAAAATACATGAAATATATGAAGTGTACTAGGAGTTAATATAAAGGTCTTAGTGATAAATGTACTTTAAAATTGGATTTTTATAATGAAAATAAACAGGTAAATCTATGTCTTATGACTCACACTGATGAAGAGAAATCAATTTCCTCTCAATTTTTTAATTCTAAATGTATTTATTATAGTGAGATTAATGAATATTGTTTTATTATTCAAGATAAATTTTAATCCTTAAATAAAGATCATATAAAATTTATAAAATCATCTAATTTAATGTTTATTTAAAAATATAGATTTTATAACGAGTTCTCTTATTTAATATATAATCCATCAATGATTTAGTATACATTGCATGAAAATAATGTCAAAGAATTATTGGATGAAGTTAATAATTTAAAACAAGATTCTAGTATGCTTATAAAATTAGAGAATTATTTAATCCAATTAATTTTTATGAATAAAATTAATAACCATAATATTAATATTGGTACTAATGGTGAAATTCCAAAATTATATTAGAATTATATTGTTCATTGTTTTAAAAGAAAAATCATTTCAATTTTAAATTTGTTTCTTTGTGTTATAAATAGAAATTATGCTGATGGTTTAATTTTTATAAATCCACATTTTTTTGTGTTTATAATGTTCATTATTTAAAATATTTTTCAGAATATATGATTGAAATTTCATCTGAAAATAAAAAAAATCTTGTTACTTATGTGCATAATTATTAATACTTTCTGTCTGAGAGGTATATGGGTACCAAAATGAACTTTTATTTGATATTTTGAGGGTTTGTTCTAGTATAATTAAATGTTATATATTTATGTGGATACTTTAAAAATATATATCTTTTATTTCAATTTATTTTTCATTTAATTATCTTTCAGTGATTGAACATATCTGATATAATTCATTATTTAAAAGTAATGATCATTAGGCCTGTAATTGTTAAATTCCAAGTAGTACTTTATTTCTAGTTAAATTTTAAATACACTGACAATATTATATAGGAGAGAAGGATATTTTAAATGTTTTTTATTTGAGTCAACTAAATCTTATTATTCATATTCTAAAGTACATAAATCATTTTCTCACTTTATTATTTTTTGTGATTCCTTTATTTTTTTTTAAAAATAACCAATGATCTTTAATTTTTTTATTGGAATGTATTACTTTATTTTTTTGATATCATTAAATTTTAATTAATTTTACATGAAAAATTAATCTATTATTTTTTGGGATGAAATATTATTTCATTAGATAAAAATGCATTGATTGTTATAAAAACCATGAATTCACACTACCAGATACAGTTCTAAAAACATGTTCTTTTAAATTTTTTCATTATTACAAATAAAAGTGAGTCAATTTTTTTCCATACAAAAAATTAAAAAGACAATGGAATAATTTCATCACTTATATACCCAATAACCCTTTATATTAATATTTTTATAAAAATATGAAAAATTCTTAATAACTTGGATTCATAAATAACTTGCTCATAAAACTCATTATCGTCTCCCTCTATATCCATCATTTTATATTCCATACCATGTATTGAAGATCTCCCACATAATTCTAAACACTATAAAAATTTCAAGAAAAAATCATTTAACAATAGTCATCATTAACTATGGAAAAGTAACCACAAAAAGGGTGAGATCAAATGCTTAGTAAGGGTAAACATAAGAATAAATAATTTATTTCCATCGATGAAAATAATATGAGCATAAAGGTATGATGGAAGAATCAATATACATGATAATAACATAAGATAAATCATACCCATCAATACCTGGATCATCAATCATGAAAAAGGATTAATGATTTAATAAAGATAAAAGTCACAAGGTTCAGTAATCATGGGCCATGAGGTGTCTATATTGATCAAATGAAACATCAAAACACATATAAGTCATGAATAAAAAATTTTAGTATCTTGCAGCGTTATCTTTATATATCTATTATAAATTTCATAGATAATATGGTAAACGTATTTCTCTTGATAACCCAATACATTTTAGGGCCATAAGAGACCCACAAATCCCTGGTTTATAACTTAAACATCCGTCCATGGTTTATAATGTAACTACATATCGTTGGTTTATAACAGAACCACCCATCATTATAATCAAATTCCAAGAACCGTATCTTTAATTAAGTATATAAAGATTTTATTTCATCATAAAAAAATAATGATACCATTATTAATTTCATAACATAATTAACCCATGGAAAAGAAATAGGTTCCAGGAAAATCTCTTTATAATAATAATAATCCCTCTATAGAAATAATTAGGATGGTGTCTATAGGGTCATGAAAATTTCTCCAAGGGGAGAAAATACCACCACATCCACTTTGCAGAATGAAGCAAATACTCCTACAAGTCTAGAAAGGTGAATAGAGTCAAATTGCCCTGTAATATTCAGAAGAAACTTGAAGGAATTCAAGTTTTGAAGGCATTTCAAGTGGACCACGTACTATCATCAGGAAGGGTATGTGAACTAGTTGGATCGCGAACCACTAGGTACATAGAATAATTCGTGAACTTCTGGCCCATGGAGTGATGGCCAGGAAACATGGTAAACCGCGAACCGTGTTGCTGTGGGATTCATATGTGTGAGGACCATCCACGTACCATGCTGCGAACTCATCGGTTCACAGACAAAGTGAACCAGCAGGGTTCTGTAAACCATTATCATGAACTGAAGCCTACGCAAACCCCGATTGACCAAGTATTCCATGGGTTAGGATATTTCTCCAATGGGCCTCTGCAAATGGTGTCACATTCCCAATAGATATGATTTATATGGTGCTTTATAAAAGGAGCACAGTAGAAGTACGATGGATAGAGACAGAGGGAGGGAGATAAAAAGAGAGAATGATGGATGAAGAATGATTAAGGGAGACTTATAGGTTGCACTCCAACTTTTTTCTTGTTTCATCGTCAAATCCCAAACCGTGAACCACTCCCACCAAAGGTACAACCGACCACAAACCATAAAACGGGGGAATTGAATAATAATAATAGAACCAAAAACCTAACTGGTGAACTATAAACGAAAGTATTCTAACAGATGAACTCCCCGCGAATGATGATCCCCCAGATCCTCCTTCAATATGGTGCTCCGCGTAGCATACCGATGTATGGACTGAACCTGACACCGCGTACTACATCGGTACGTAGATTGAACCCAAAGAGGTGTGATGGTCCGCGTACCACTATAGTATGCAGTTTCATATACCTGTGCCCACATAACATAGTGGTATGAAAATGGCACCTCTGCCTGCATACCACTATGGTATGCAGAGCTTCCCCCATCCCGCATAAAAGTTAGTATGTGGAATGGGGTGTTTTCGGGTATTGTTCCTTCCAGTTCCAACATCACCCCTTCATTACCATCCAGTCCTCCATGATCCCTCTGCTAACTAGTCCTCCTATATTAGGCCAAAGCCTCCTCCAAAGCCACCTAACCCATATGATCATACCACTGGGTCCATCAACGCGCCCCATTGAGTCTACATACACATGGTTAGCAGAGTTACGAAGGCCCTCCCCAAAAAGGTTCGGGCTTTGAGAATGATTGTGATGCTACATTCTCACGGTAACCTAGAGGCTAACCTTGTGACACTGACGTGAACCTCCCCAATATATGAATTAAGCGTGATCACATTATTTTCCATTAAATTAGGAATATTGATTAGTAGAAGGGGTTATGTTCGCTTCCCTCTTTGACAAGGTAAAAAATCCTCCCCTTCCCAGAACGCGCTCGAGGGCCCTCCTAATAATGTAAGTCACCAATATTTTAAGGCCAGGCCGCATGAACATCAATTTAATTTCACATTTAAGGGTTCATTGCTCCGTGCCCTCACCCAACATTTCCCCGGCCTCTTCCGATGTGGGATCTCCCTTCCCCACCAATAGGGGAGGAGGCATGTGAATTTTTGAATCTTTCACATACTCTTGTTTATCAAACCGAGCATGAGTTACATGGGCTTAGAGGATTGTGATGGTTAAAACATCCATACACATATAAACTATGAGAACTTTGATTCCTGATTAAACCAGGATATGCAGGACACCTACCTAAAGGATCAATCTCAAAAGGGTTCCAATAAAAAAGGGTCCACCCAATCATGTTTATAAAATGGACAACTTCTATGCGTAAGCCCCACACAATCTGAACTATCTGGGTTCTGATTCCTCTATTGAGGATACGTAGGAAGTCCTTCTTATGGGACCGATACAAAAATCAAGTCACCTTATGTCCCCCTTGGATGATGATAAACTCTAGAGTGCCTTATAATATGGCTCAAGTCAGCATCACCTCCGTAGCATCAAATGTATGCATGCTTACGATGATCTGGGAAATCAAGGGTAGCCCATGGACACACTCTTTAGGAATAAACCAAGGATTAAAAAACATATGAATATGACTTAAATCTATAGGAGAGTCCCAGAATAGGAAACAATCCTCCCCCGGAAGGGTGCGGTGAGCCTGACCTCCCATCCTCTCGACTAATGGAGTCCTTAAGTGTCGCTGGCCAAATTGTTAGCCAATGAGTGCCTGCCTTTGGAAAGCAGGTCCATGAATCATGGATACCGGGGTCATTGGGAATTCTTGGCTCCACGAATAAACCCATTGGAGAACATATGAGCAAGTTGTATCCGAGAAGTACTAATTGCAAGAGTAATTGAACCCCACAAAATCTCCTTCTTGGACCAAAAGTTCCCACATGGTTAATTCAACCTTCTTTAAAGGATAATGACATTGAACGGTTAAAAACAATGGAATGGTAAATTCGATGAGAACCTGTCTCTATAGAAAAAGGGACGGGTGATGATCCTCGTCGAACCATTTCCACACTACCCAGAAATGCGCCACCTCGGAGGTGGAACAAAAATGGTGAACCCGACGTGAATCCTTAACCAAGGTGATGATTCTACCCAAATGATAAAAGAAAAAATGATGATGCACGTCAGACCATTTTTTCCCTAATGCACACAAAAAATGCCACCTTGGAGGCAGAACAAAAATGGTTAACCTGACGTGAATCCTTAACCAAGGTGATGATTCTACCTAAATGATAAAAGACAAAAGGATACTGCACGTCAGTCCATTTTTTGCCCCAATGCATGAAAAATGCGCCACCTCAGAGGTGAAACAAAAAATAGTGAACCCGACATGAATTCTTAACCAACGTGGCGGTCCTACCCCACTCAAGCCCCTTCACCCCGCAGTAAAAGAAAAGGGGAAGGGGGCCAGGCTGAATCACCAAATATGCATATGTTTAAAATAATGATACTTTGATGAGGTTTTGTGTTCTTTATGTCATATGTGTATATTAAATGTTCCCACAGAGTGAAATTCGATCCAAATGAAATCCCAACGACCCATGTAGACATGCACATCAGCAATCCCATATGTGGCTGGGGCCCTGACAAAGAGTAGGAACCCCTCGTCTACCTAGTGCCTTCAACATTGGGTATCCAATATGCTGATGAAAGAGTACCACCAAAATGGTTCTCTCCCAACATTGGAGGCCACAAGACATGCCCTCTAGTCTAAAAAGGTCCTTAGGTCACCTATTTAGTCGCTGTCGGTACCCTAGTGCAAGGCGGCCCCAGTGGTCGTCTCAAATCATTTCAGGAGCCTGTCACCAGAACGTGACAATGAGTTACTCCCTTATCTCAGAGAGGTAGATGAAGTCAATACTGAAATATTCATGTCAACTACACAGTGGTCCTACCTATGGGCCCCCGTCAGAGAGCATCACTGCCGACACTGAATGACCAGGCATCCTGCTGAGGAGGACCTTATACCAAGGGAACCTACCAAAGTCTTGGTGACCCGGGCCCCTCGGGCTTCCCGCCATGGGTAGAGAATATATAATTGGGAACACTCTATCACCCAGGTTCCTGAGGAGAATTTCCTCCATACTAACGTAGTGGAATTCAATGGGTAGACCTATGACCCTACCCTATCCAATCAAGCCCCCCATGGAAATAGGGTGGAACAATACGAGCACATGCACATTCCTACTAATGCTCGTCAGTCCCACCATGTAGATAGAGTGGAAAACTACAGGAAAATACAGATATCTGCCGATCCACAACAAGCCCGTCAACCAAATAGGGTGGCACTAAGCTACAAAGAGGCAAGAACACCTACTGATGCACTTAAATCCTTCCATCTAAATAGGGCATAAATAGGTTACACACGGGCACAAATACCTACTGACTCATTTCAATCCCACCATCCAAATAGGGATGGAAACAAGTATGATGAGAGTCAAATTACTGCAGATTCAATAAAATCCCGTGAGAAAAATAAAATGGAAAGTGAGCGGATGGAAATCCCCACTAGTGAATATGAAGACCACCGGTCAAATACGGTGGAAATCTGAGCAGATAACTGGTGAAATACTTGTTCCTCTATCCTGATATAGGAGAATTGCCAGTATCTACTGGAAACTCATGGGGGAACGAAGAAGGCACAAACACATGCTTCGACATTGGAACGTGCCTTCATACCCGTTCCAATCAAAGATGTATCTCAGAACATTCTAAAAATGATGGAAGATCATATGTTGATTTCATAACATATCCTCCAAAAATTCCAAGACATCATTGAATCAGCGGCAAAGGCGAGAAATCGGGCCCACAACCCAGTTTCTTCGAATGGAATGACTCACTCGAAAAAAAAGCTAGTCACTCTGGAGCCGTTATGAATCCCTTCTCTAATCCAGGAGGTTCGACTGAAATATCCCGAGATACATGGACTACTGGGTTGGGAACAAATACCTATTCCAACTGGGGCACACCGGTCCAACGTGGTGGCCGCTCGAGGGTAGACATATATCCCTGCCAAAACTCAAGATGTCTGTCAGCGTATCCCGACGACATCACATGACCCAAAAAGACTGAGAATCATATATGAAGGCCATTACCGATAGCAGGTGGCCCCGATTATCCACAAGAGAGTTCCCAAAAACAATAGGTGCCAAAGGCAACTAGAAAATGAAGAGCACATACATGATCCAGATCCACTCGAAGCTGGGGTTCTGACACCTTCAAACATATATCAACAAGTGATCAAGACCTTGTTATTCCATTACATAAGTATGGCAATGATAGTAGTAGTTGTGAAGGTCCTCCCCACAATATCTCTACCAACCACTCTGAAGGTCCTCCATAGAGCACCCATGGGGGATTACTCAATGGGTCAAGAATGATCGATCATGAGAGCCTATCTCCTGATGCGCATCGGGATAACCCTCCCCTAGACCTGAACATCAGACAAAAAGAAGGTCCTCCCCTTGCTGTCATCCTCCCTAATGGTCCTCCCCAGGGTATACACTGTAGATATGCTTCTCCCTGTAGTCGGACATCAAGTCATGATGGTAGCCCTTTCCATGATGACAATAATTGCGAAGGCCCTCTCTGTTACATAAGTTACTCTAAAGGTCCTACCCATAGTAATTCCAAGAAAAAATTAGGTCCTCCCTTCATTTCCGTACATCCTGAAGGACCTCTCCAAGATGTGCACTGCAGAAATTATCCTTATAGCTAGGTATCAAGTCATGATGGTAGTCCTCGACATGATGACAGTCATTGCGAAGGCCCTCCCCACAATGACAGTTGCTGTGAAGGTCCTTCACTCATAAACATAAAGAAGCAAGAAGGTCCTCCTTTTGATATAGCCCACCCTAAAGGTCCTCCCAAAGTTATAGTCCACAAAGACATTTCCCGCAGTCGGTCATCAAGTTTCAATATTAGCCCTTCCCATTGCAGCACCAACTATAGAGGTCCTCCCTGCAATCAAAATTCATACTGTCAAGAAGGTCCTCCCCTTTCCAGAACAAATATGATAATTTCCTCATATGTTGAGGTGCTCGGAAAGGAGTCAGACACATCGATCACTATGTCTCTAATGAGTGATATTCTTTCTCGACCAGTGGATGGCTCGGGTCCATGGTCATCTTCTTAGCCACCCCTGTGGATTCCAAAAATCAATAAGGCTCCCACCAGCCGAGTTTCTTGGAACCAAATTATTAATAAGTAGTCAAGATGGGAATATTAAGTAGAGGCACCTTCAGAAGAACAACAACATGATATGTTGCTTGTGAGAATACAACTAGTTAGGGATAATATACCAGTGATGTATTGGCCTATGAACACTTATCACTTCGACATAATAGGAGAGTTGTATGGGGAATGAACGCATGAAATTCACCTCAATATATGGATGACTCTTTGAAATCTTAAAGAAAAATTCCTACCACATGATGGGTACATGGACCATGTTTGAACGATAGGGGAGCTTCACCGTCTAATCGACCTAGAAGCCCTCCTATATACATAGTAGCCACAATCATAAAGGTGAAAGAAAAACCCTGAACAAGCCTACCTACATGAACTACATAAATTTGTTCACCTTAATGGAAATTCCCCAACTGGATTTCACATTAGGGGGTGGGGAGAACATGGAGCATTTCACTTCACCCCACATCCCATCCAGCAGGCCCCACTGGAAATGACATCCTGAAATTTCATCACCTAGAGGAAGTAATAAAATAAACTTCCTACTCAGGAAAGATGAGATACTCAACAAAAACTAGCCTAAGTTAAGTCTCAAAAGAATTGGGGCTGAGGAGATCAAGCCATTGAAAATATTCTAAGTTAGGCGACCAGGAACATCCAGCAGGCTTCTCATCTAAGGGAATCCAACCAGAAAGCAGGGATCATGTCTTCAAGAGAGCATGAACTCCATGTAGGCCCAATTCCATATTTGTCTTACACCTACAAAAGAGTACATGAAATTGAAAAGTTAGCAATAGCGGTGGATACCACCGTGATATGAGAACAACCCCAACCCACATGACTGGGGGAATTTTTAAATCAAAATTCCCCCATAAGACCAACAAATCCATGTCATATCGTATCAATAGGAGAACAGTAACAACCCGAGACCGCAGAGCTGGGGGTATTTTTACCTCAACTACCCACACAACAGACATCTGTCTTCCACCATCTAGGAATAATGATAGATAGAGGAGTTACCCATTCCACTTCTTCTTGTGGTCCGCACCCAGTCTTGGACATTGCCAGACCTGCTCAAGCTCAAGTCCAACAGGACATGAATCAAGGGCTATTAAACACCGTCACGTAGATAACAACTCGACTAGAATCCATGGAGGGCCAGAATAATCCAAAACATCCAGAGAGAAAACCCTACCCCTAGTGGGTGAGCAATGTTCAGCCTTTGGGATCCCTGTATTCTTAGTATTCAATGGATCGGGGGACCCAGAACAATATTTGATACACTATGCCTCTTACTATGACCCCATGATGGGAACTCCAGAGCAAGAACAAGCCATAAAACTCAGGTCCTTCGTACGAAACCTACATGGACCTGCTTTTGTATGGTATACTAACCTGCCATCCAACTCAATCATAGGATGGGAGGACCTCTGACAATAGTTTCTCTTTCAGTTCAGTTCGACGCTACCCAAGACAATGGTCAGTGACCTAATGAACTGTAAAAAGTAAGAGAATGAAAGAGTCTCATACTAAATTTACAGATGGAAAGGCTTGACATATTCCCTAAATCAACCACTCCACTAGGATGAGATTCTCTCCATGTGAATCGATAACATTCAGGATGAATTTCGAATGCCACTCATTCGAGTGAAGTACACCAGTGGATTTAGATACTTCTTTTCCATTTCCCAATGGATAGAATTATCTTTGCAATAGAGCAACCTTATGTTCCAAGTGTCCCCATCATCCCCAGGAACAATAACAGGAAAGTTGAAGCGGGCTCTATCATGCTTAAGGCACCCCGACACCATCTCCAGTTATGAGGCCCCAACCAAACCGTGCATGAACCCCTAGATGCCAAAATCCACCCCACCCCGGTAAGACGAGTGATGAGGCTATAAAAGAAATCAGTTCGAAGAATGAATAAATAAAATTTACTCATTCCGGGAAGACCAGGTCCGTAGCTATTTCATAGCTTCCATGAATTGCAATCTGCTCTAGCTACCAGATCCAAAGCGAGCTGATGAAATGGGTCTCAGCAACCGTCCAAATTATTCCCCATATCACCAAATAATATGACACACTATTCAAGATTTTTTTTTTAATATTCTCTTGCAAAATATGGTGGATTCCAGGCAAGTCAAGTTGGGCCCACCACCAACAAAAGTGGAGTGTGTTTCCACTTCAGACTCATGAGAAGAAGAGGAGTGAAAAACAATTTGCAGTAAGAAGGATCAACAGTTTGACAATTAGATGACCTGAAAGACCATTAACTGAGTCCATGACATCCTCCATGCATAGTTTAAATAACCAACTGTTCCCCAAAAAGATCATAATACAACACAGCCATCCTCCTCAGCCCCGCGGTCCTCTAAAGGCTAGAAGGGTAGAAATAAAGATAAAGAAGATGATCTGAAACCAAACCCAAATTCAGTGTTGAAACTTTTAGACTTCATGCCAATAGTCTTGGTACAACAAGCACCACCCCGCCAAACGACACCATTAGAAGGAGACAGTCAGATAGAAATAGTGTCGGATCAAGAACTGATCTTCGGCCCCATTAATGTCATTCACTAGATTGAACCCTTATCTGATGAAAAATATGGCCGCAAACCTGAATTCCCTACAACCAATTGGAGAGTTGGGGAAATAGGCCTCAGTGGATGGAGGTTTCATGGAAGGTATGATTGTGGCAGGATTCAAATTCCCAACCACACCACAAGTCAAACTGTTAACATCACAGAAACTCATAGAAGGACCCTCTGATAGACACAAAAAGAAATAGAATGCTCTTTACACCCCCATTAGAAGAAATCCAAGCTCGGTTCTCTTGGAATATCTATCAGGGGAAGAATAAATACTGTACCAACCAAGGTATATAGGTAGACCAGTTCGGCCAAACGTGGAAAGGAATGCGACACTGTCGGCCCCTATCGCAGAGGCCTAACCATCTACGTTCAAAGATCAAAACCCTAAAGTTTTTGTAAAATATAAACCATGAGCCAGGAAGTGCTGACCTTTAGAGAAGAAGTATGATATTTTAAAGCATCTGGCTTTAGTACCAACAAAGCTATCAATCCTGGATGTGTTGAGAGTATCCACATATCTTAGAGAGGAACTCATCAAATCCTTGATAAGTCCCCATGAGTTCATGTATGAATAAGTAGCGGGTGAAGTATACCGGATGGAGACTGGTCTCAAAGAATATCATGTCATCATCTCCATCATAGACAGGAATGAAGACACCATCATGAAAGGGCACATCAAAAACTTATATGTGTCTAGAAATATAAATGGAATTGATGTTTGGAGGATCTTCATCGACAACAGCTCTGGAGTTAACCTCCTCCCACTGTGAACAATTCGTCGACTGGGGTATGATGAAGATAGGTTTCCACCCTACACTACAACTCTATTAAGATATGAAAAAAGTGAGCAGAAATTTTTGAGAGTAATCATGCATAATAATTGGATCAGAGATCTCATATCAAATTCTGAGTTCCTGGTGTTGCAGAAAAGTACAGTCTTCAATGTCCTATTAGGGAGGCCTTGGCTACATCAACATGCTACAATTCCTTCCTTATACCATTAGTGCATAAAATATTTCACTAATGAGAATAAAGGGACATTCCACACAAATAAATCCCTGTTAGAGTCTTGAGAATCACATTATATCGACGTAGGGTTCTATGAATCTGAAGAAAAACATCAATTGGCTGGAACCATTGATTGGATCAAAGCCCTGAATTAATTGGATATGGCTCCCGCGAAACCCCTCCAGCAAATTGGGGAAGAATATGTACTACCCATTAACTAGGTTGAATGTGTAAGTACAAGTACGAATGTAGAATTATTTGTCTACATGGTCTTTGTTATGACTACTAAGCCAAAAGACATGAAAAAGCGGACTGACTCCCATATTTTCAGAAACATTCCTATCAAAGATGCTCCTGATCCATCCTTGGGACATTAAACTACCCTTGATGCACACACTAAGGCCAAAGATGACTTCTCTTCCAACATTAGAGAGTTCGTATAAAAAATACTTTCTTCATCAGAGGAGGAAGATGATGAAGATGAATAAGAATAAGAAGAAGAGGAAAAAGACCTCAAATATTCCCCTCCTGAATTTGAAGAAGGTGTCTCCACCATAATTGATGAGCTTAAGGAGAGAAATTTGGGAACTGAAAACGAACCACGACCCACTCTGATCAGTGTGGCTATGACTTTATAGGAGAAGGAGGCATATACCTTCTTACCAAAGAAGAATCGATATGTGTTTTCCTAGAAATACATTGAAATGCCAGGCCTCAATCCTGAGGTCTCCACCCATCATATGGGCTTACCAGAAGATCACTAGGGCTATAAGCATGTACCCATAAGGACCCACCTAATGCATGTTTCAAAAATAGAGGTTGAAGTTGACAAACTGATAAAATAAAACTTCATATGGGAGGACCAATATCTTGTCTGGCTTGAAAACATAATCCCTATCAAAAAGAAGATTGGACAGATTAGAATATACATTGAATTTAGGGACCTTAATCAGTATTTCCCAAAAGAAAATTTACCGATCCCGATCACAAAATTTTTAATCGATGCAACAACCGAATATCAAGACCTCGATTTCATGGATGGCTATTATGGATAGAATCAGATCTAGATGTCCTGAGGAGATGAATAATCTACTACTTTTAGGGCCCCTTAGGGGGTGTTCTATTATAAAGTGATGCCCTTTGGCCTAATGAATGATGGTGCCAGATATCAGTACGCCATGAATCACATCTTCAATCCCTTCATGGGAAAATTCATCGAGTGTTATGTTGAAAACCTGGTGGTTAAATCATGAAAATTATCAAACAACCTAGATGATCTTAAATCTATCTTAAAAAAATTGTGAAATCACAGTTAAAATTTGAATCCCCTAAAATGAGCCTTTGGCGTTACCTTGGAAAAATTCCTCGGCTTCTTAGTACACCATTGTGGCATTAAAGTCGACCCCGAGAAGATAAAATCCATACTTGGAATGTCCCCACCTCACAACCTCACTGAGTTGAGAGGTCTCCAGGGGAACCTCGCCTACATTCGGTGATTCATAGCCATCTTAGAAGGTAAATGTTTACCTTTCACCAATCTCATGAAGAAAGAAGTTACATATGAGTGGGATAATGATTGTCAAGAAGAGTTTGAAAATATTAAAATATTTCTCCTAAGCCTATCAGTTCCCATTCCTCCAGTTGAGGGGAGAATGCTCATTTTATACTTAACTTCCCTGGAACGATCATTAGGTGCCTTCATCATGCAGAAGAATGATGCCGAAAGCGAGAACATCCTTTACAACCTCAGTCAGACAATGATCAATGCTGAAAATAGGAATTTGAAGATTGAAAAGAACTACCTAGCCCTAATCTTTGCAGTTTAGAATCTCAGGACTTACTTACAGCACCATAAGGTCCACCTGGTCTCCCGCTTCAACATACTCAAATATATCCTCAACCATCTCATATTGAATGGGAACCTATCATGATGGGCAGTTATCCTACAATAGTTTGACATATGGTACATACCATAGATGGCCATAAAATGCCAGACATTTTCATACTTCCTGGTCAAGAACCCCTAATAATAAATAACACTGTTTGATGCTTAAATTCTAGATAAAAATTGTTTTCCATTCGGGAGGACCCCCAGATGTGGTAAATGTGATTCGATGGTTCTTACCAAAGCCTGACTGAAAAAAGGATGGAGGATCCAAAAATCAATAAAGTGTGGTTGGGAGTCATACTCATATCTCCTGAAGAGGCAATCTTGCCTTACTATTTACTACTTTCATGAGGGTGTACAAACAATGAAGCAGAGTATCAGGTCCTCATTACAATCCTAGAATTGTCACTCCATGTGCAAGACAAACACCTAAAAATAAAGGGTGATTCAGAACTAGTCATCAAATAGGTCAATGGTGACTAAACCATCAAGAAAGAGGTATTGGTACCCTTGATGAACCATGTTCGATCACTAATGGAATAATTCCCATTAGAACCCACATTGACTTATGTCCCCCGGTTACAGAATGCTCAAGCTGACGCTTTGGAAAATGTAGCCACAACCTTGGATGATCCCGACCGGGATGAAACAATCATTAAAATTGCTCACCACCAGATGGTCTTACCATTCATTCAGAGTAATACAGAGGAAATCAATTAAATTAACCCCATATATGAACCTTATAGTCATACCACCAGTTGGATGACGCCAATTTCAAATTACCTTTGGAATGGGAAACTCCCACTAGATAGGGATGAAAGGGAGCAGGTCCGAAGACATGCATTCAATTTTGTGTTATATAAGGGGGAAAACCAAGAAAAGGTCCTCTATAAATGAGGCCTTTCCAGAGTCCTTCTCAGGTGCATTGATAGAGAAGATACTGTTGCCGTTATGAAATAAGTGCACGTTGGAGCTTCTAGAGTGCACCAGTTAGCGACCAAGCTCTCTCACCTAATTCAAAGGCTTGGGTATTACTAGACCACTATGATACAATATTGTGCCATATTCACTAAGAAGTACCATTCTTACCAAGTTTATTCTAATTTCATACACTTCCCTTACTTCATACAGATAATTACTCCTAGCCATTCTTTTCCTGGGGGATGGATGTTTTGGGACCATATCCTCCCACTACAACCAAACAATTCAAGTTCATACTCACAACGACTGACTTCTTTTACAAATGGGATGAATCCATACCCCTTAAAAGAAGTTAGGGTGAAAAACATCGTCATCTTTGTGAATGAAGACGTCATTACCAGGTTTGGTGTCCCAAATAAAATCATAATGGACAACGACACCAACTTCTGCTCTGTTGAGTTGGACAAGCTATACCAGGAGTATGGAATTAAAGTGAACTGTTCGTCCCATTACCACGCAGTGGAAAATGGTCATAAAGAGGCTTTCAATAATACTCTGTCCATCATACTTCAAAATATGGTCGATAAGGACAAGAAATCATGGCCAGACAAGCTCCTTCATGCTTTGTGGGCTTACCAGACCATGAACCACACTACCACCCAGGAAAACCCATACTCACTAGTATATGAGGCAGAGGTGGTGTTTCCTATCAAAATCCAAGTTTCAATGCTTCGTGTGGCCATTTGCGATCGACTGTCCATGGATGAAAAATCCCAGTGATGGTTTGATGAACTGGAGTATCTAGATTAAGAAAGGATACACACTCTTCACCATTTGAAAATCTACCAAAATTGGATTGCACAAGCCTTCAAAAAAAAGGGTTTGCCTTCGATCTTTCCCCAAAAGAGAAATGATGTTAGTCCTCAGAACCTCGATGATACTTGGGAAGAAGCCCCAAAGATTTAACCAAAGTGGGAAGGACCATATATTATACATAGGGTCTATTCCAATGGAGAATACTCCATGATATCAATGGACGAACAACTCATCACGAACCACATAAATGTGATGTAATTGAACAAATACTTCATTTAACAACCCTCCAGGTTAAGATCCAATCTCTATGACCCTAAACTATGAGTTATAATACCCATGAGGCCATGTTCCAAGCTCTATGACCCTAAACTACGAGTAAAAATTCCCTCCATGTTATGGTCCAAACACTATGACCCAAAAATATGATTTGTTGTCCTGAACACATGATATTAAACTAAATGGTATTAGTCCATGGAACATGACATTGAACCATGAAAGAATACAATGGTCCAAACTCCAAGACATTAAACTATGAGTTATAATAAACCTCCATACCACGGTCCGAATTCAATGAACCTAAACTATGAGTTATATCACCTCCAATCCATGATCCAAACTCTAAGACCTTAAACTATGAGTAACAATACCATAATCCCAATCCACAATCCGAACTCTAAGACTTTAAAACAATGAGTCATTGTATTTTCCACATGACATCAAAATGTAAAGAACTTGTCCCTGAAACATAGTATTAAATAGTGACTCATGTCCTCTCTGTAAGACATTAAACTACATGACACAAAACGTCCTAATCCCATGACAATAAACTACATGTTCTCTCACATAACTACATGCATCCAGATTCCTTCCCTCATAGGATACGTAATGACTCCTTGATCCCCAATCCTGTCCCAACCCCCATAAAAAATGTATCCATCACGCCCCCTATCCACCCATATTCATAAGGGAAACCCTTATCACTCTTTTTATCTCACATCGAGTATAACTCCCATGAGATTAGGGTTAATAGTAGGGATTCTATTATGAAATCAAACTATAGAGTAACATGGTAGACCTGGAAACCCCGTTAGATAGAATGAAAATTACCCTACCCCTTAGACCATGTCAAATCGGTGTAGGGTACGTGAAAAACTATGTACATATTGATTCCTACCCTCACGGGATACATAGCAACACATCGATCCTCGATCTTGGCCCAAACCCACCATGAGAGAAAAATAAAATCCCCACATCATATTCTCTACCTCTCTGCACTTACGAAGGATAATTTTTGACCACTCTTTATTTCTCACATTGAGTATAACTCATGTGATATTAGGATCATAGGTGCGGATTCTATTACAAAAATAAATTGCAGGGGAATATAGTAGTCTTGGCACCCGTACAAGTGAAACCAAAAGACCCTCAAATGTCCTCACACACGGATCAAGCCAAATCGGTACAAGGATCTTTCAAAACTATGTGTGGCTTGACTCCATCCCTCACATGGTATTTAGTGACGCCTCGATCTTTGATACCAACCTAAAAATCATCATAAAAAGCCCTCAAGTGTCCCTACACATAGAGAAAATGTTTGTAAGGAACATTCAGAACTATGTGTGGCCTGATTCAAACCCTCACAGGATACGTAGTGATGCTCAGATTCGACATCCCGACCCAGCCACCAGCAAAAAATTCCCCTTTCCCCCATACGTAGGCCATACTTGTACATGGAGTCCACGAAAGGTTCTATTTCATGACAATAAACTCTGAAGTTCTTCAAGATTTATGTGTGGCATAGTCCTTGATATTATGAGATTCTGCACATGCCTCTCAGTCATGAGAAGTCAAAAGATCCTGGTTCCCCCCTATACATATGGGTTAGACCTATATGGAAGCTCCAAGTAGTTCACGGTTAATCATGGTTCAATTATTCTCACATTCCCATGTACATATTTCCCGTTTTTCACACTACATACCTCAGGAAAACTTGGATACCTATAATCATTCCAGGCCATTTGAGATGGAAGGACAGTGTCTTGCAGACACCTTTTCTTGACTATTCACATTATGCCCCGATGGATCTATATATGTTGCCCCAAAAAATGGCTTTCAATCAATGGAAAATTTGTCCCTAGGAGAATCCTCTCCTATCTCAGTACTCCCAATTGATTCCAAGCCTCATTTCATCCATCCTGATTCAAGTTTCCCCCAGGACTATGGTTTACACCCTCTATCATCACTCACATATAAGGAATGAAGGAACATCCTGATTGTGATTAACCTAAAACTATCAAAGATATTTATGAAAATATAATCATCCTGAATGAATGTCTCTAAACTGCATAGCATCACATCCTCACCGCAATGACATTAAACTGCAGGGCCAAAATCGTCCTTATTGTATGACGTTAAAATGCCTAAAAATTCTTTAATCCCAAAGTGCCATATAATACTGATTTTTCTATTCCTAAGAAATCACACAAAATCCTTGTAATCCCTTGTTTCTCACACCGAGCACAACTCACATAAGCTTAGGTATTTCAGTGAGAGATCCACTATGGATTTATGGAAAAATAGTCTAGGAATTTGGTCTTAGAATCATGACCTTAAATGGAGTGTAACGATTCCCTCCCCCAAGAGGAACCCCATGTCCTGGCCATGTGACGTAAAATAACCACGTATCCCAAATATGGGGAAAATTCCTCACCCTACATATGAGTTAGATCTAAGTAAGGGACACCTGATTCCATGAGTAAATCGCAGGAAAATGTCCCCAATATGTCTGGGTACACTCCTATCATATTTCAAACTCCATGCTACGAGTGATATTGAATCTACATATCCCTCCAAGGCCATCAGGGATGGAAGGATAGTGTCCTGTGAACATATTTTCTTGACTATGCACATTATTCCCTAGTGGATCTGTATATTTTTTCCCACAAAATGGCCATCAATCGAAGGAAAATTATTCTCCAGGAGAGTCCTCCCCTATCTCAGTATGCCCAATTTCTTCCAAGCCTCATTCCACCCCTCTTGATTCAAGGGTCCTCAAAGTTATGGTTTAAATTTTCCTCCCTACACAGATCTTGGAAATATCAAAACATACATCCTTGATCCATATCTGGTCTCTTTTTAGGTTTCTAAAGATATCCCATCCATATGCATGAATTTGATCCGCATACAAAAGAAGAGTGAGCCCAATCGTTTTCAGATTTCCTCGAAAAAATTCAGTTAAAAATTACTCCTTTTGTGTTCAAGAGAGCCCCTTGTCGAAGGTCACATACCGTATTCCGAAATATCTCAATCTCCCTAATACTAAATGGCCATTGCAGATGGAAGTCTGGTGTCCTATAGACACCTTTTCTTGACTACGCATATCATGCCTCGGTGGATCTACATATATATCCCACAAAAATGGATTTCAATCAAAGAAAAATTCATCCCCAGGAGATTCATGTCTGACTTCCTTATGCTCAAATGACATTCATGTCTTTTCACACACTTGGATTTGGAAAACTCTTGGATAAAGACATGTGTACCTCCCTCTTTACAAGTTCCCTTAACATAAAAAATACTCTTAACTAAACTGACCATTCATCGGCTCTCCCTCACACAAGTAAGAAATTTGCGGGAACCGTTTCCCACTCAAAGATGATATGAATGTTCCTAATGATTTAGGGAAACAATACTCAGGCCAGCCACCCATTGTGGCTCCTAACATCAAAATAAATCCAAAATGTTGAAAATCCCACAAGGACATCAGAAATGGAAGGCCAGTGTAATGCAGAAACCTTTGATTAACTATACACATTATGCCTCAGTGGCTCTACATATGTCAACCACAAAAATGGACATCAACCAAAGAAAAATTCTTCCATAGGAGAGTCCTTTCCTACCTATGTACATATAATGTGTCTCTTAAGGATCATGCATGTCCATAATCCACAAATAAAGGGTCAATAAAAATCCCTAATCCATGTTTGAAGGATACTAGAACATTCTCAACTCACAGTCCCAAGTCAGGGCCCTACCCCATTAAGTCTGGTCAAATTCGTTCGACTAAAAACTTTTGTAATAAGTTTAATTGGAAGGACTTTGAACTACTATAAAAGAATATTTCATAATTTTTAGAGGAAAAATCAGCAAAGGGCACCTCTGGGAAAAATTCAAGTACCAATTCGTTAAAAAAAGGGAAACATTGAGCCATCAGAAAAGGCGTAAAGCTTGGTAGGTCAAAAACCCGCAAAGGGTGGCCTAAGAAAAAGCCAAGTTATTCCTGCTAATCCTATACCAAGTAGGATTAGGAAAAAGTTAGTGTAATATAAAAAAAAGAGACACAAAAGTTCATGGGATTTTCCATAAAACCCCAGTAATAGTCGAACTACGCTCGCTGAGTCTCGTGACTTCGGAAAAAATTAGAGCCCAATTCAATTATTTTAGTTTACTGATTTAGAGTCATGGTTTAAAATTAATGCCTGATTGAAATGATTTTTACATGACATGAAAGGTCAAAAAGATAGATATTTAAAATCCAAATCAGTTCCATTAAGTTCAGAAAAAACATGGAGGAACATCCCCAATTCATATTCTCTCCAAAGTATCAAAAAAAGGGAAGAGTACATATCATGATTTTGGGCGTAACTACAATGGAGATCAGTTATCCCATTATAGAAGTATGGAAAGTGATTGTCTTGAGTCGTTGATAGTATTCTCCAAAGAATCACTTTTCTTCGTTTCATCCTTGACCATCAGAAACACCCATTCCAGAATGGCTTTAAGGTCTTACCTTTTCTTCTGGATGACTTCATAGTTTGCGTGCGAAGAGGCCAGTTGTTCCCTCAACATTAATGTGTGGTATTCTCACTCCCACATATCTTCCTCTTGGGTCACAACCAAATCACATGCCTTCACCTACTCTACCATCATTTGATCAAATTCTTCTGAAATATCTCGGAAGGTCGCCACCCAGTGATGGGAAGAATTGAACTTGGAAAACTTCTCCTTGTTGGAGGCAAGGACTTCTCAGGCAATGATAATATGATAAATAATGAGGTGTAGGTTCTAATAATCAAATACACCATAACCCATCTCAATAAGTAACTGCTAACAAATTCCACCCTGGTCAGAAAAATTGGCCATGGGTGTCTCTACATTAAGAGAACTTAACTGGAACCATACCTCTTTTCGCACTACCTGGTGCCTTTCCACAACACCATCACTTTGATACTCCCATAATTCCACGTGTCTGTAAGTATGAAGCATCGTTTTAGGAGTGGGGAGGGACATATGAAAGGTCACCCAAGATGGGAGACTCTTTCTTCCCTTATATAGACCGCCACTAGAGCCGGATGTAGAAGACTAACCGCCGCCTTAAGGATGATCAGTGATGCTCAGCTAGTGCCAATATCATTAAGATCTTTGGAAATATCTTTAGGAGGGGAGTAGTATAAATCACTTCCTACCAAAATGGGTTGTACTGATGAAACCACTCCCATATTCTTTTGACGACGGATCTAATGCCTTCTTACCACAAGAGAAAGAGTAGGAGGTGTATCCATCTTGGATGATGTAGGGATAGAAGTAGAAGGTGTAGTTATTTTAATTTTTGTGGTAAAAGAAATATGTAGCGTTGTCGTTGGGTAAAGTATAGGGTAGATAATGGTCAAGGGTTTTTACACCCGCCAAACTGGTTCTTTCAGAATCCCACTGGGGCAACAATCTTCCCATAGTTGGGCAGACTCCAACGATAGAAAGGTGTTCCCCGTTGTGTTAGGAATGATAATATCCCCAGAAGCACCTTCATGCATCATCATACAACACAATTTGAAGGGAACCACATGATTAGATTCTCCCTTTAATTGAACAATTGGAAGCAACACAGTCTGTTGAAGGCATCCAAATTTCCTGGAAAACCGGTAGGGGAGGTATGGTTCATAAATAACTACTCATTCTATACGACTAGTGAGCATCCCATACCGAAGCTTGATGATGCATGAGTATTCATCCAAGGAACTTCCCTTGTCACCTCTAAATGATCCATGAGGGGTAGGATAAGGTGTGAATGAGAAATGAAAGACGTCGTTCAACAACCCAACCACATCGGTAACCCTCAGAGTCTTGGGACTAACAATAAAAATGCTGAGAAGAGTAGGATGAAAGTCAGAATGGGGAACCTGTGTGGTATGTTGGTATTCATCATAGGGGAGAGTGTTCTGCCATCCACCCATACAAGAATTGGAATGGTCTGCTAAGATGACATGGAGGCCTGCCTTCCTGTATCTGTCCCAACAATTCATAAAGTTGGTAAAGGGTAGGAAGGGCCAAATTAATGGGTCAAACCTCTGCTAGTATGGCCACCATCATCAAGGTATAGGCCCAAAACCTAGTGTATACGCCGCAAAATGGGAACAATCATCCACTTAAAAACATGGAAAAGAAACCTACTACTCTAAGAATAGGTGGAACATATTACCTAATCTCATATCCCCATGTGGTATATCTCTATGCTTCAAGGGTAGCACAATATGACCCTAGAGTTCGACAGGACTGGGGAGTGGGATGGGTTTGACTGTGGAGATCCCTCAGCTTGGGTCCGTTAATATACAGGAATAACCTAATCCATGCTTCGAATGGGATGAGGGAACGAGCCTCAAGGGGATGATCCAGTGATCCCACTGCCATGACCAGTAAGCTTCTTGTCAAAGGAGACATGTGATCGGTGTCATTCCTTATGGCGGTTTCTGGGAGAAACTCTTCATAAATTTCTCCATGTATGGGGATACCTCCAAGCTGGTAGATATCCCATAAACTAATTCCTACCTCCCCATGCAGTAGGTGGAAGATATTGGTGATCGAACACTAGTGGCTCAATAATTCCGAAAGGATTTCACCTAGAGAGAAGATTGCAAACTGAGAAACCCAGGCTGCCTGGTGCAAGCCCACCGCCTCCAGTTGGCCAGGGGACTCCAGATAGGTTTGATTCACCCAAAATGCCTAGGACCACTCATAAGAAAAACATCATGCGGCTCGGTAATTCCACTTTGTGCTCCACCCACAATAAGGATTTTCTCGGGAGATGTAGATAATGGATGGGTATTTTCAGGCATCTAGTCTCGAGACACCATCGTGAAACCCACAGTTGTCCTAATTCAATGTCGAACCTCATAGTATGAAGATGTTCTCCTGAATCAGAGCAGCGATGAATTCTCCAACTGAGGAAATTTTGGCATGATCATGACCTTGGGGTGCCTCTAAGAGGACAAAAGGGATGTTAGGGTCAGCCAACGACAGAGGCACGTCGACAGGAAGACCAAAGATGTAAAGTGGAAACTATACGAACAATGGATAAGATAAGAGCTATGGTGTCAAGAAGTACATAAATAAGATATCATGAGGAAGGATGTGGGCTTGAAGATGATCATCACTATTCTTTTCCATGGTTTCCCTTGTCTTCATCAGTTCAGTAGCATCCTATGAATCAGCCATTGTAGCATGCACATGAAGATCTAGAAGTTGATGAAAAGTCATTCCGATAAAAAAATTGTTGGATAAAGGCTATTAAAGAGTGATTAAAAGACTCAAAATATGTCCACATAAATCTCAACATATGGATTCAGGAAACGGTAAGCGGTAACCACATCCAGCGTACTAATGATACGCAAAAGTAACTCTGCCTATAGCTATGGTACGTGGTCGCATTCTACCACGTACAACCATGGTACGTGAACCATCCACAAGGTGTTGGAACACAGATCATTGTCTGGTGAACATAAAGGATTGCAAAATATAGCATATTAACATGGGATTTTATTAAGTTCATGTTCAAAAATTGTGGGTTAAATTTTAAGTTCCGATTGTTAATATTCTTAACAGTCTGGTTGGCCTATCCAAGTGCAGTATGCAGAAATTTCTGCCGCGTAGAATTCTCCTATGAGAAATCTAGATTTCAAGTCTCAAAATTCCACAATTCCGTTCGCAAAATCCAAAATATGGTGTGCGGATAGAAAAATGGGAAGGAAATAAGTTTGTGGAATGTATGGAGCAGTTTGCGAATGGGATTTCTACAAGGAGCACGGTACGCGAGAGCAGAGGAAGCCGGTGAGATTGAGATCACTTTTCACCATGAGAAATGGTAAAAGACAAATTAAATGGGACCCTATATATAGGTGTGGTTCCCTCCTACTAGGTCCACCTATTCTACCAAAAACTATTTCAGTTTAGGACCGCTTCTATATCAGAATAGTCCCCTTTTTGTTCTGAACGGACCCCATTCAAATGGGGGGAATTTATAGGGTCCTGAAAATTATTCCAAGGGGATAAAATACCCCCACAATATCTTTGTAGAAGGAATAAAGTAATTTTACAAGTATAGAAATGAGAATAGACTCAAATTGAGTTTCAATATTCAGGATAAACTCGAAGGAATTCAAGTTTTCAAGGCATTTTATGTGGCCTGCGTACCATCACTGGGAACGGTACATAGACCAGTCGAATCACGAACCACCAGGTACGCAGAACGATTCGTGAACTGCTGTACCAGAGAGCGATGGCCAAAGAATGAGGTAAACCATGAACCATGTTTCCAACAGATTCATACGCATGAGGACCATCCGCGTACCGTGCCACAAACTCATCAGTTTGCGGACAAAGTGAACAAGCATGGTTTCACGAACCATTATTGTGAAATGAAGCCTCTGCAAACCCCAGGTGGCTGAGTCTTCCATGAATCATGATATTATTCCAACAGGCCTTCACAAATGGTTTCACATGACCAATAGATACGATTTCTTCAATGCTCTATAAATGGAGCACAATAGATGTACGACAGAGAGAGATAGAGAGAGGGAGACAGAAATAGAGAAGGAAAGATGTCAAAAGCGTGAGGGAGACTTAGAGGTTTCTCTCGGACTTCCATCTTGTTTCATCGGCGAAGACCGAACTACAAACCAATCCCTCCATAGGTACATCCAGCTGCAAACCATAAAATAGGGAAATTAAATAATAATAATAGAACTGTGAACCTAACTAGTGAACCATGAACCAAAGGCTTCTCACAGATGAACTCCCCAAAAACGATGATCCCTCAGACCCTCCTTCAATACGATGCTCCACGTAGTATACCTCTGCACAGACTGAAATCGACACCACAAACTACATTGGTATGCAAATGGAACCCAAAGCGGCGAGATGGGCCATGTACCACTAAAGTACATGGTTGCCTATACCCATGACCGTGTACCACAGTGGTATGCAGAAGACCCCTCTGCTAGTATACCAATATGGTATGTAGAGATTCCCCTATCCCACATAAAAATTTAGTATGCAGAATGGGGTGTTTACGGGTATTGTTCCTTCCGGTTCCAAGCTCACCCCTCCATTACCATCCAGTCCTCCATGATCCCTCCACTAACCATCCCTCCATCATTAGGCCAAATAATATTCCAAAGCCACTGGACCCATATGATCAGACCATCGAGTGCATCAACACACCCCATTAAGTCTACATACCCACAGTAAGTGGAGTCACGAAGGCCCTCCCCACAAAGGTGCGGGCTTCAAGAAATCCTGTGAGAATACATTCTAATGGAAACCCAAATTCCAACCTTGGGACACCAACAAGAACCTCCTAGTTATATGGATTATGGGAGATCACTTGCTTTTCCATTCAATAAGGAATTGTGATCAGTCAAAGGGGTTATGTTCGCTTCCCCCTTTGATATGTACAAAACTCCTCCCCTTCCCAGAATGCACTCTGGGGCCCTTCCACTGAGGTAAGTCCCCAATCTTTTGAGTCCGGGCCATGTGAACTTAAATTTCATTTCACATTGAAGGGTTCATTGCTCCGCTCCCTCACCCACCATTGCCCCTGTCACTTCCATCGTGGGCTCTCCCTCCACCAAAAACAGAAAAGAATAAATGTGCAATGTTGAATATTTCATATCCTCTTGTTTCTCACACCAAGAATGACTCATGTGGTCCTAGAGTCTTATGATTGTTACAACATAAACACAAATCTAAACTACAAGAAATCTGATTCCTGATTAAAATAGGACACATAGGACGCCTATCTAAAGTCCCGAGCTCAAAAGGGTGCCCATTTAAAAGGGTCCACCCAATCATGTTTAACAAATGAGCATCTTCTATGCGTAAGCCCCACCAAATCCAAACTACGTGGGTTCTGATTATTCTCCAAAGGATATGTAGGAAGCCTTTATTTTCGGCCTGATCCCAATATCAAGTCACCTTATGTCCTCCCTGGATGAAGATAGACTCCAGAGCACCTTATAATATGGATTAAGTCAGCATCACCTCTGTATTATCAATTATATGCATGATTACAATGATCTTTCAAACTAAGGGTAACCCATTGAAACACTCTTCGACAATGAACCAAGGATTCATGAACATATGAACATGACATAAATCTATAAAATATTCCTGAAAAAGGCAACAATCCTACCTCAGAAGGGTGTAGTGAGCCTATCATCTCATCTTCTTGACCAATGGATTCCTTAAGTATCACTGGAAAAATCGTCAGCCAACGAGCGCCTTCCTTTTGAAATCAGGTCCATGAATCATGGATACCAGGGCCGTTGGGTGTTCTTGGATCCCCAAATAAACCTGTTGAAGATCATCTGAGGAAGTTGTCTCTAAGAAGGACCGATTTCATGAGTACTTGAACCCAACACAATCATCTACTAGTACAAACAGTTCCCACAATTTTAATTCAACCTTATTTATTGGATAATTATGCTGAACGGGTCGAAACAAAGGAATGGTAAATTTGACAAGAACCCATATCTATTGAAAAAGGGATAGGTGATGATCCTCATCAAACTATTTCCACACTACTCAGAAACATGCCACCTCAGATGCGGATCAATATCATTAAAAAATATTCCCAATGGAGCATGAGTAATATTAATAGTTTTTGACTTTAATGTAAGTAAATTAAATTAAATGATCATTAAAAACATTATTGAGGGAAAAAAATCTTTCACTATAAAATTAACATTAAAAAAATCATACAATATTTTGAAAATAGATATAATTAAAAATAATTGTTGAAACAAAAATAATTAAGCTTTAAAACATTGATTGGTCATGATGGTGGAAAATTATATTCACTATGAGTAAATTAAAACATTGATTCCATTCACATTTTTTGTAAAATTCAAAATGTGCCTCATTCAGATAATGATAGGAATATTTATTTTAAAAGATTTTTTAAATAGTAAAAATGTATAAATATTTCATTCAACATTTTGAGGTGAATTTAATAAAAATATTTAATTTTTTTTAGAATACATGGATTTAGAAGAAAAGGGTTTTTCTATTAAAGAGAGAAATTACACTGGATTTAGTTTAAAACATTTTACAAACCACGTTAAGTTCCAAATATGAAAAAATGTAATATTAATTGAAAATTTTATGAATAAATAGTGGAGAAGAAAATAGAATGGGTTTATTTGAAAATGATAATATAATTTTGATCAATTGAAATTTAGTCATAAAAATCCTGATTAAAAATGAGATTGTAACATTATTCCTTTTTCACTAAAGAAAATTTTCAAACATAAGACCCATAAAAGAATAAATTTAAATGAAACACTAAATATCATAAACATAAGGATATTAATGATATATAATTTCAAAGGGGTAGTGGATACACCTCATAATATAATATAGGGGTATAACATACCATATGTACCAAAGAAGACAATTCAAGACAATAAACCCTTATAGTGCTCATAACATTAAAGCAAGAATAAAATTAAGGAATAAATTATGTGTATCAGTTATAGGTCTTATTAAAAATTTGGGAATATAATATAAGATAATAAAAATCCATTTCATGCATAATATTATAATATAAATGTCAACGAAGAAGTAATATTACTCAATGAAAAGAAAATGAGTTATGATTTTTTTTTACAAATTTTTAACAATCAATTAAAACCCCCTTGGATGAAATTATTCAAATTAAAACACACAATAACATGAATTATGAATGTTTCACTATATTTTAAGTAAAACGTTTAGTATATGTTCCATTTAAAAAAAATTTAATTTCACATCATTACAAAATGCCTCAATAAAAGGAAATTGAGATGAAGTCCCCTTACCTTGTGTGAAGACATTCCATGTATTTAGTTTAACACTTGTATAATACAAATAAACTAATTATATGATTTATTAATAAAAATTCATAGTTTTAATACCTTTTACATAAATCCTTTATTTTATTTATTTTAATTATACATTTAAATACTTAAACAGTTATGTCTATATCAGGTGTTTTGAGGATGTTTGGTTCATTATTTCAAAACATATTCAGTGTGTTGATTATAGTAAGAGAGGGAATTGTTCCATAACATATAGAATAATAATTATGCAACAATTTACATATTATAAGATCAATTTTACTTTTAAAAACAATAATTAAATATTTTTATGAAGAATTTTCTGTGTTACGATCATGGAGACGGTAGGTCATACGTACATATGAGTAATATTTTAATCTTTTTAGTGATCATTATATAAGGAAAGAATTAAATATTTTACCTTTAAATAATTATAATAATTTCATATGTATGATATTATTTCATTAAAAATACTTACATATATAATACATGTGATGTGGTGAAGAAAAATAAAAGAATCAAATCGCTTCATGGAGGCAACAATTTATATGTATGCACGATTGAGGTTTCTTTTCTCAGTGAATATAATGGTAAAAATAAAATTAAATATTTTCATTTTAATAATGAAAAAAATTTCTGGAATATTATATATAAACATTAATTTCATCATTATAACCATCCGTGAGAGTCGATGTTGGAGAAAAATTCACATCAGTCTGCGAGGTGGTAGTCCGCCATACACACGAACGATGGTTTCATTTCCCATTTGATTAAAGAGGTATATATATGTGGGTAATAATAATAAAAAACTAAAATATAATTATGTGTGATATAATTTAGTTATTATATTATAATTTCTGAATATAATTTTAAGGATTTGGAAGAAGAAATAAACAAAAGCGCTCAGTTAAGTACGATATATATTCTTTAAACTACATGTTTAGGATTATACCTAAAGCCTTCATATATTTGAATTATGATAAAAATAGCCTCTAGGATGTGGTAATGTAATTACAAAAGTTATTTGGGTATTCTTTTTTCAATCCAAAAGGATTTAGGATTCTAAAAAGGATTGGAGTGTGGGTGGCCTTTTATAAGCAGGGGAGATGATGAACTTTGTTTTTTTTGAAATAAAAATGTGTCCCCACATTTTTAAAATTTAAAAAGTATATAAAATGTGAAATGTTATATTATTATATGATATAATGTAAATGTTTTTCTATTTAATAAAATTTAGAAAACTTTTTAGGTCATTTTAATGATTATGTTTTTAATTTAACCCAAAGTAAACCCATTTTCACCTTAACCGTTGCAAAATATTTTTACTATTTTTTACTATAATTATGAAAAAAATTAATTTGAACATATTATATAATAAAAATTATTATGAATGAAAATATATAATGCATTTCACCAAATTAAATTCATATAAGTGTGATAATTTAATTTAATATAAAACCCACAAACCCAATGAAAAATGGGTTTTCAAGAAATGTATTTTCAAACATAAGAATATTTTATCTTAAATAAATGACTATAAATAATAATTAATTGAAATAAAATTAAAATAAATAAATATATAATCTATAATATATAAATTTCATTTAAATATTTCATTATTAGGTGTTAATTTAATAAATTTATATGGTGAAATATTATGTGCCATAAAATTGGTTTTAGAAAAAATGACCTCAAACCCAACACCAATAATATACTAAAATAAAGTATAAAGGTGATTAAAATGTAATTAATTTGATTAAATATTAATAAAATATAATTATTTTACTTGAAATAAAATTTAAACAAAAATGGTAAATTTAAATTAATTAATTTATTAAATATAAAAGACAATATTACATAATCATTATTTTCACTATTCCCCAAAAATCAATATTTTATCAAAAATCCAAAAAATTCTGTTTCATATAAATTTGATATGATGATTTAAAAAATAAAGTTCATTTTATAAAATATATTTTCTATATTCTCTTTTCATTAGTTATAATATTTTTCTATAAAATGAAATATTTTTTTAAAGAAAACATATTTTTTGGGGAAAAAATTACATTACTATAAAATGATTGATTATTTTATAAGAATTTATAAGTAAAATTCTATTGAGTAAGATATATATATATATATATATATATATATATATAACAATTTAGTTTACAAAATTAATACCTTCTAATTTAACAACTAGTTTATAATAGTAATATTTAAAAAAAAATTCATGGATTGTTTAAGTTTAGTGTTGCATGTCAAATATGCTATCAAAAATAATTGTCTTCTTTTAAAATCTCAGGGTGTAACAATGATGAATATAATTTGTGGAAAAATATTATTTAATATTCATTAATTGAAAATCATTGAATACATTCAACATTTATCATCAATTTTGAGGAGATTTATTTTAAATCCTTAGCATTAGTTTAAATATTTTATTATTATTATTGAATTAATTATTATTTTTGATAAATTTTTTAATTACTTTAAAATCATGTGTCATTCAAAAAATAATATTTTACATTTTTTTATATATCCTTTTCATGCTGTTTTATATTTTTTATTGAAGTATTATTATATGGGGATTTTATATTATTGCATGTTTCAAGAATATATTTTCCATCTCTATCTTATTAAGTTATTTTTTGGTCTTTTTAAATTTTTTGAATAAAACCATTTTTTTTCAAATTTTAAATCATTATTTATCCTTATAGAAATGTGAAGAAAATGTTTTTATGGAGTTAGGGTCTTATAATTATCCAAAAGTGGATATGTTTCGGTGGAACCACTCCATTATCAACATGGTTTTGATAATTACTTAAACCATCTTTATTTTTACTAATAAATGTGTTTTAACTGAATTTAAAATTATTATATTTATGTGTTTATTTTATATATGTCATGATATTGATCATATTTTTACTCCATTTATTTTATTTAAAATATATTATTATTATACTCATTTCCTTTATTTATGTCTAAATTCAAATTAGTTCTTTCGAATGGGAAAATTATGTGAAGCTATCTCAAGTTATTCGGTGAAATTGCCATTTTTGAGTTTAAAGTCACATATATGTTTTCATAATAAAGAAAGATAAAGTTCTTAAAATCAGAAAATAATTTCATGTTATATTTAAATTATATTTATCTAAATTTAATTATTTTATGAGGAAGTCAAAAAAGATCACTTTGTTATAATAAAAGTTTATCGAAGTTTCTACATAATTTTAGTATTTTTGATGTCTATAGATTTGGATTATTACTATTTTTCATTTATTTCTTGAGATAAAAATATGAAAACCATGTGAAATATGGTGCGATGAAATTATAATACATTTATCTTGATTTTAGTAGTTTACATGGAAGGTTAAAAAGGTCATTTTGATGGTTAATAAAATATATGAATTTATGTGATGTATTTGGGGAGATACTATCTTTTCATATTTTTTTACTTATATTTTTTCAAGAAATTAGGAGCTGTAGAAGTTTCATTAAGGCCCTTCATAATACATTGGAATTATAGTGACTAGACCCTAGTAAGCTCGAAGACGATGTCTACTACCGTTACATTGGCATGATTATAAGGAATCAAATCATAAAGGAATGATCAATTTAGTTGTCTTGGTAAACCAGCTACATAAAGAAGTCATGTTTTAAAAATTAATACTCTAATTACAACATTTTTTTTCTTTTTAGGATAAATTTATTCCATCTAGAGCGTCCTTTCATATATTTCCTAGTACACTATTTGGATTCCCAGGGAAGGAAACAAAATAAAGTTGAGTTAAAATTTTAAGTAAGGGTAAGTAAAAAAATTAATAATGAATCAATGAGATTAAATCTATATAGAAATTTTAATAACTAAAAATAGATTCTATTCAAATAACTGGATAAGGAATAATCAATATGGAAAGGTAAAAACCTGAAACACATGTCATTTAATCAATAAACAAGGAATGAAATACATCTATAGATAATATCAAAAAAAATCATGGATAATAATATTATTAACTATATTCTAAATAAAGGAAATTATTTGTTAATGAATTCTATTTTTCCTAGCTACACAAAACCATTACCTTCAAGAACATTCACAGGACGATTTAAAACATACTGGTTACAAACCAATTTGGTTTTTCCAACCTTAATTATACTATCCAAAACATTCATAAAACAATTTAAAACATACTAGTATCAAATTTGAAGAGTTTTCACAAATTTATTCACCCCACGAGAATACCGATTCATCGAGGGGATTTCCTTAACCACCCCACCCATATAGTGCATGTCCAAGGCAATCTTCATATATCAAATAATCGATTTAAAAAGAGAATTTTTAAAAACAATTCCTCATACCACATTGAAATTTCAAATCATAATTACCTTAAAATTATATAATTATAAATAGAATCATTTAATACCATTAATATAAATATATTCACAATATGTTATATTAAAGGGTAGTTTACATGCACCACACACAAGGAATAAGTGGTGAATAAGGCTTATATCTCACAGAAGTAAAAGTGAAGGAAGAAAATATTTAACACTTTTTAATAATTATATGGATATGAAATACCATAATATTCAGAATAATACTCATAAAAGACATTCATGGGTAGTAAATACACCACACAAAATAAATAATTAGTGTATAAGGCACATGTCCCACATAAATAAAAGTAACCCAAAAATCCCGTACCTTGTGTTTCCTTTTGGGTTAATGTACTTTAACCTCATTTATAATGGTTTTAAGAATATTAATTAGTTATTTAAAAACCATATTAATATATACGATATCATATATGATCCTATTATACCATCTTATTACCTGTTTTTTAGTAATTGTTTATTATTTTTACTATTTCAGGTGTTAATTGCCCAGTTTCTTGAGTAAGTATTAACCTTTTATTTGTTTTTCATATTACATATATCTTGATTTCATAATCACAATAATTTAAAAAATTATTTAATTATCATATATATATATATATATTAAGATATATAAAATGAAATTCAATGTTCAATGAGACGGTATGATGTACATACGCATGGACACTACTTCCATTTCTTTTCCGTATTTAAAATAACGGAACATAAATAACATATATTTATATTATAATTTAATTATATTTTTTATTTCATATATTTCACATATTTTTAATAAAACCATCATTAATACATTCTGTGTAAGGTACTAATGTTTCATATCACTTTGAGGAGGCAGTATTCCATACATACACAAACGATGTTATCATATCCCCACAATATGGAACACAAAAAGGTATGTGTTATATAATAATTAAATAAGAATAAAACCTTATAAATATCATATGTATCATATAAAAAAATCATTTAGATCATAATTACCATCCATGAGAGGTGGTAAAGGAAAAAAATGGCATCGTTTTGCGAGGTGACAGTTCACCATACACGAACAGTAAGATCTTTTCCCATTTGATGGAAATGTGTGTAGGTGTAAGTAGAAATCATACCATAAAATCATCTAAGTATATTGAGTATAATTTTTTTATTATATAATCATGAAATAAAAATAATTTAAGCGGTTTATTGAAGAAATAAAAAAATACGTTCTTTGATGAACATTACATCTTCTTTGGGTTTCTCCTTTTGATTTGCACAAAAGGACTTCATTGATTGGATTTATGAAAAATTTAAGGATTTTATTATCAATAGAGATATGTTTAGAGGATAAATTTTCAGTGGTTGGTTGATATAGAAGGCTCAATGTAGTGTGAGGAAGTGAGGGATGAGGTTTTTATTTTATAATTGTGGTGATGGATACATTGGGAAACTTAAAAAATATTAAATTAATATAAATTAATTATCAACTCCAAATGGTCCAAAATTGAGTTATTTCGACGATAATATTAGTATGAGTATAAATACTCTTAAAAAATATTTTTTAGACAAGTTTAGGTCATATTATTACCCTTATCTTTTAGATTTAACCCTTAGTGAAACCTTTTAATTCTTACTACGACAACTTAGATTTTTTACTCATTGAGGGTTAATACAGTTACAATAAAATGAAAAAAGAACCATAAATCGACCATTTATGAAATTTACAGACTTATCCAAATAATATGGACAAATTTTTTATTTTTATTATTTTTATATAATTTAATAAAATTTTATATATTTTAAAAGAACATTAATGTTAATTTTGACACAATTCATTGCTTGACTTTTTATAAATATCATAACTATAAAGTATATTCGAAAAAACCTTTTACAAATATCTCAAATATGAAAAATGAATCTATAAAATTCAAGTATGATATTAATTATGTCAAATTATATTTATTTTAATATTTTAATATCATTTATTTGATATGTACACTAATTAAATAATTAATAGATCATCATTATGCAAGCCATTAAATTAATTATTACTTGCCTAAAAATTAAAAATAAATTATCATGATGAATATAGCTTTTTTTATTTCCATGGACTATTTATATTTGAACATATATCCTATATAAACCCATAGTAAATTTATTTAACTTATAAAAAACAAAAGTATCGTACTATTAACATTTCCTCGAATAAAATATTATTAATGGAATAATTCATCCATGTGGCTCCGAAAGCTCCCAAAATAATCCCAAGGATGATTTTGGTCAGTAATAATGTATCTAATGAAATTATGACATGTTTTATGGTAATTTTATAATATTATATTTACCCTTAATTACCTGATTAACCTTAAACGTGGTAATAAAAATTACCAAAGTTTACTATTTATATTTTTTCCCAAAAATAAACAAGACCTACGTAATAAATTTGGACCTTATGATTCAAAATGTGGAATAATTTTTTCAAAATTCAAAAGAAATGAGTGGATAAAAGTAATTTAAAATTAATCCCATATACGGGGTGTTAAAGCGGGGTTTTAAAGATAAAACGTTCAAAAGATTGAAATGTTTTTATATACTTATTTAACATGAAATTGATTATAATGACCTAAATTAGATTAAATGATGCAAAATTGATCTAATTAAACTTTAAGACTAAATAAAAATATAATTTAACACAATAAATAATATAGATGAACAATTTGTTATCAATTAAAATACTATATTTTATAATTATTCATCAAAACATGAAACTTATCAGAAAAATACCAAAAATTCAACCAAATTAAATTTTTATATTAAAATTTTAAATAATAATTATAATATTTAAAATACAATATATAAAATTTCAGAATGTGGGTTTAAAATAGGTTCTCTATTAAAAGGAGGAAAATTTCCTTTTTAGAAACGTGCAATTTTTAAGCATAAAACTGGATTTATTCTAGTATTATGCCTATAAAATCATTTAGATGAAATTAAAAAATATTTTATTTAATATAAAATATATATATTACATTAATAAAATTTACTAATAATAATTATAATATTTTATTATGAAAAAACTCTTTTGGAAGCATAAAAATAGTTTTTTATAAAAACATTTCCTATATGTTCAGTTAGATCCTATATTTATTCAGAATTAATTTGTAACCAATGAATTAAACCATATATTTTCATAAGTTAGTTAATAATGTTCATAACATCCATCTTAACATATATATTATATTAAATAATAATATTTTAATAAAATATTTTTGTTCGTTAAAACTCGGTCTTGCATGTAACACAAGAGAACTCACTGATACATGTAGCATAATCTTAACATAGTGTTGCGTATAAAGAAAGATAAAAAAATTAAATCTATTCAAAAATGAAATTATTTTAAAGTGTTCGGGTTTTACAAGAATGGAATCAATTTTTTCTATATATAATTCTTAGGTACAAGTTACTGAATATCTTTTTAAAAGGATCCAGAAAATTATTAAAATTGTTATTCCTATTCTGTCTAGATTTTCATATGTTAATCCATAAATTGGAGGAATAATTTTTTTTATTAAATGTAAGGTTGATGAAACGACCATTTGATTAAAATTAATGTTTATAAATTAAATGTTTTCACAAATTTAATGCTGACATACCCAACATTTGTTAGTTTTTGTACCTAATGTTTGTATATTGTACCCAACATTTCTAAATTTATCCCTAGGTTACTGTAAAACATTTTCCTCACATTATTTCAACACAAACAAATATTGAAAAATATGTTTCTCTATAGGTTGAATCATGAAAAATTTCTATACAATGTCTATAACTCAATAAGATGTAGTTTTTGTAGAACTCATAACTTTCAGAATTTGATTATCACATATGAGCTTCATTTTTAGAATGAGAAATAAATTGGGGATTGATGCTTTAATTCAGAGTATCATCATGCTTCAAAAAAATTGGAGAAAAAAATTATTGTACACTATTTTAAAATTTAAACTAAAAATATTTTCTAACATGAATGGATTCAATTTAGCAATGTCTCTCATGATAAAAAGTTAAGGATTATCATCTTATCCTCACCACATCATGATGTGTATCATTATTCCAAACAACATAATGAATAGTGTAGGTGTCATATTTGGGTACTACACACTCATGCAAGTAAATATGAAAATAATTTGTGATACCATTCTCTATATGAATTAATATGAACAAAATATAGTTTCTAATTTGAGTTCATATGAGCTATTTTAGTATGCTGAAACATGACCTAGAGAAGCGTATCACATCCTTCATTATAAAGATGTTTATTTCATGATGAATAGTTCAAATGTATTATTATGATGCTTTAATAATGTATATGATAATAGTGTATGGATGTTAGATTAAATTTGTTTTATTAATACTAGATAAATGAAATATTGTGACGTTGATGGTAATAATTTCATTAACTATCAAGTATAACTTAGACACATGAATCTCACTATTGGTCCTTACACTTGAACTTCATGATCATCCACACAATTTTGAGTTCTTTTTATAAAGTCTATGAAGAAGAAGATGACTCTTATTATGAGAAAATCATAAAAACATATTGAGAATGAAGGATCCAGACATCATTTTTATTTTCAAGAATGATATAGAATGCTTTTTTGATGGAAATATTATAATACAATATTTTGAAAAATATTTATATATCAATTTACTTAATCAATTTTATGGATAATTTATCTTTATTATCTATTTGGAAATTTGTCATAATTTATGAAAATATTTATTGAAGAGTTTGGGAATAGTTTATTATAGATTATAGATACTAATATTGTCGAACTATATTAATATATCATTATAGAATATTTTGGAAAGATATTTTTTTTATGGTGAAAAATAAAATATTTAAATTATTCTAAAGGTTATGCTACTAGATTAATGGTTCAAGAGAATGAATTTAAAAGAGTGTTTTGAAATTAAATTTTTTCAATTTCAAACAAGGAATTATTCAATACTGCCAATATTTTAGAGATATTAACAAGGGAATTATTCATATAATTTTAAATGAATTTATTATATATTTATTATATAGTTTAATGACAAATTTAATGGTGATTTTTTTTTATATAGATATTTATGAAATCACATGTCTTTATTTATTTTAATATTTTAAGGTGTAGGTTCTCTTGTAAGTACTATAATATTTTTTTATTTATACATATATATATTTTTGGGAAGATGAGAATGAGAAAAATTGAATTTCATGAAAACAATTATGAAAATAGAGTGATGAAGAATACTAAATCTACAGTTCTACTTTGTAAAGAAGATATAAGCATTATATGAACATAATTATTCTATATCATTTAAAATAAAATGAATAAATACCCAAAATTTTCTTTTTTATTTTCCGTTTGTTTAAAGAATAATATAAATGCGCATCATTGAATATTACATTACTATTGTTATTTATTGAAAATCATATACATATTTTATTTGTTGGTCTAATTGTATGAAAAGGTTATCCAAAAAATATACATCTCAACTCCATCTACTGAAGTGTCAACTGCATTTAGCTAGTCATGGTGGATTTTCAAATTCACATAATAATATATGGATTTTAATGGTCCTTAAAAACATAAAGGCTCTATAAATTAGTTGTCGTAAGGTGTAAACTACCTACACTAAGTTATATATATTCCTAGGATATGTACATTCCAATTGGAAATCACCAAGCTCACAGAGAGAGCATCGATGGTTTAGACATGGGGATTCCTATGCCCCAAACCACTATACATCTTAATTTCATGTTCTATCCTTTATTAATTTTCCACTGGATTATTTATCTTAAAGATATATGTCAGGATCCCAATTTATTATAAAATAAATAGAATAAAACATAGTGAAAGATTGGTGGGGTCATATAATAACTCATTCCCGCATGTGAAGAGTTACATTTTTAATTTTTCAATATTATAAAAAAAATTCTCCCTCATTATTTTCATATTTATTCCAAAAAAAGAACATTTACAATCTATAATATAACATTATTAATTATTTGATCATTACAACATGATTTTGTTTTAGTCGGTTTACCACCTACATGAGCATTGTTGTAATGTATATATATTGATTATTATTGAATTTTATATAGTATAAATGAAATAAAATAATTTTTTATTAATGGTGTTATAATTTTCTTGGTGTGATAATATTAATATCTAATAGTTTTAATAATATATCATCTCAGTTTATTAAAAACTGATGAAACATATTTGTCTCCAGCATCATCTTCACGATTCATAATTAAAACTATCATGGTATGAAGTTTGATCATTTTAAATTATCCTAGGATATAAAATAAATAACCACATGTAATATAATAATTATTATGATTACATCAATGATCAATAATGAAAATTATCATTAAAAATCATGTGAAATAAAATTAAAAGTGTTAACAACTGGAGATAAAAATAATCTAAATGAACCACACAATTCATAGTAAACAATTGAAAATTAAGTATATAAAGGTTTAAAGAGACTAAAAATGATTTTATGTATATGACAATGATATTTTTCATTATTTTATTGGAAGCTAGAGTGTGAACATCAACGCAGTGATATAAGGTAACATATTTTTTTGTCTCAAACTCCATTCATTATGACCCATTCTAATATATACACCATCATACTTTTATATTGTCTATATAATTAAAAATTATTATATTATCATAAAATAGATTGTATTCATGGTATTTTATGCCAATTTAAAATATGACTCCCTTCTATGGGTTTTTTACTTATTTTGTAGTTGGTTTCTTGGCTCATGTTCATTTCCAGTGATTCAAGAAATATATCTTTAAAATTAATCTTCGATATATCATTTTACAATCATTTTATATTAAATTAGTCACTTTAATTTTTTTAGATATTAATTTTATTTATCAATATCCGTACATTTTATGAAACACTTCCCCCAAATAAATTCGTTATATTGATAAAAATATCTTATATACTTTCTAATCGATATTTCTATTCCATGAACAGGATTAACCTATTGATAGTGTGATATATATTCCAAATGTGTTTCATCTCAAGTTACATTAATTCTCCCCATAACACATTTTATAATGGATGATTTAATATCCATTTATGACGTGTATTCTCTTAATGGGTTTTAATGAACATTACAAATTTTCTACATGATTAGTTTCCAAAAAAGGTTTTATTCTAAATAAATGTTTTTAAAAATTTTCTCTTATAAAAAATTTTATGTATGTTTTAAATGTGAATATTCACCAACAATGAATTTCCTACTACATTTTTTAATGAAGATATATTATCAAATATTTTTATTGGGATTTTTTTTAACAAAAAATAATAACTTTTACATGTTTTCACGTAAACATATATTTCCACCAACTTTATCATTTTTGTATATAATTACTCTGTACACATTAAAGTTTTAATAAAAGGAAATTATAATTTTTATGTTTTATTAAAATATAACTTTTTTCTATTTTTAAAGGAAAATGGAAATTTTTATTTCCAATAAAATTTTCCTAATACTTCTATGTGTGTTCTTTAGCAATTTCATATGCTTGATCAAGAGTATTTTTTAAATGAAATGATCTACATTTTTTATCTAGATGGATTATGAAATTATCCTTTAAATCAATATGATGATTCACCAATTTTTTTCTTTTCTAGTCATTTCATTATATATGTGTGATTTTCTTCTAATCCCTTCATCTATGAAAGGATTCAGTTCTATCACTTTGATTATAGGGTGTTCACCAAGAATCCTAATAAATTGGTTGATTGGGGAAATGGTAATTTAAAATCGATATCCTTTTATTATATGGTGTAGACATCATATTTTTAATAATATTTATTTAGTTTTATTTACCTAAAATGTTTCTTAAAGTCATTAGATACTCATTTATTTTCTATGGGTTCACCATGATATTCATATTGCTTGAATTATGAATTATTCCATAGGGGAACACTTGAATAAGATATAAAATCTATTTTATATCATTTTGTTTTTATGATATTAATGTTAAAATCATGTTGAAAACTAATATTTTATTTTTCATTATGGGTGGTTCACCCAGATAACACTCTAATATATTGGGTAATTTTTTATCTCATGTGACTTCATGGTGTGTGGGTAGTTATCCTTTCAAACTATTATGTATGTGTAATTAGCCTATAAAACCATGTATTGGTAACAAGGTAGGGATCCTTGAATTAATATTATGATGTCATGTTTATGTTCTTTTCCTATTTCCTATGATTCTATACTCTTATGTTATGATCATTATTGGATCCTTGTTTTTCTAATATTATATCATTATTCCATGATCTCAATCTTATTATCATTACCTTTATGATATCATGGTATGACTCCTGACTTGTATAAGTTGTCTCATCATTTTGATTTAATTTAATTATTCACTTAATGAGCATCTGAGCTCACCCCTTTTTTAAATTTTTTTCATTTTTCCATGTTTTCAGGGAAATTATAATGTATTATAAGGGTAAAGGTGTACCTTGGGTGGAGAATATAAGGTTTATATTTAGGACTAATTATGGACGCAGTATATTTTTATATATTAGGAAAAAATATCTATTGGATAAGAATGACATTGTGTTTTAGTTGTTAATTTTTCATAATTAACTAAAACACCAAAATAAATGGTTATTAGATTATAAATGTGAGAATGATATTATAATGATGGATATGTATCAAATACAGTGTTTTATGTTATGATTTTTCACCACCATATCTAGGAGAATAGTTACATGGGATCTACAATTATAGGTGACATAAATTTTCTTTCATAATAGGTATATAATAACATTCACAACCAATTATTCCAAATATGCCTATATAGAAAAGTATTAGGAGTTTAAGGAGACATATCTTCCACAAATTCATTTTAAATATATTTTTTGCAGGAAAATATTAAAATAAAAACTATTATGATAATATCCAATCAATTCAAGGTAAATGGCCATATGAAAATTTAATCGATTTTTTTGATTTACTCTCCAATGAAACCAAAATTTCAACCTATGATACATTTATTTTAACCATGTCACATTTGGTTCATCCTATAACTCTATTGGTTCAACCAAGGTTACATTATGTTATGTTCTATTATACATAAAAACATAATCTCTTAAAGTAATTTGGAAATAAATCCTTTATAATGTCTTGTAAAGAGAAAGTGTTCAACTAATGAATATCCCCTAGGAGTGTCTACCTAGGTGTGTAATCTTAAGACCACTCATCGTGTACTTGATTGAAGATTGATTTGATAATCAACCATACTTTTTTTGGGGTGATTACCCATAGGTGCATCTCTTTCATAGACACATCCACATCCTACTCTCTAAATATGGATATAATTTTGAGGAAAACCACATACTCAAAACCTTACCAAAATATTAAGAAAATATCTTAAATTTATACTCATAACTAAGACTTATCCTTATGGTTTTCAGTAATGTTCTCTCATCCTAATTCCCAATCAACATAAAATATTCATTATTAACAACCTAAAGGTTTATCTATAACATTGAAATTATTATAAATCCCAATAATATAAATCCTTAATGGCCATTACAAAAATTGATTTATCTTCAATAAAAAACATCATATTCTCCAAAGTTATCTAAACAATGCATTGACACCAAATATAGAGCCCTAAGACCCACAATCCCAGATCTAATGTTAATAATAACATATATTAGACACTATAATTTAGACACATCCATAATTATAAGATAATTAACAAATAATGCAACATTTTATAAGGACCTTTTTAGGTTTAGAATTTTATAGTTGTACAATAAATATTTAGTTAGTAAAACCCATGTTCATTTTATGTAATAGGATTTTTCCCATCAAACTAAGAACAACATAATCCAAAGTAATTATTCAACTTCTCCCCAAAATATTTAACACATTTTACTCTTTTATACACAACACATGTACTAATTACCTTCATAAACTTGGGAAATATAAACATAATAAGGGATGATTTCAAATTCTTAGTAAATCATGACATTGTGACACCATGTATAAGTAACGAAGAAAAACATGAAACCATAATAAGGATGATCATATGAATAGAAACATGGAATAGGAAAATTATATAATAAGTTCATTGACTATATTTTATTAACATATGACATGACATTATAAAACTAATTTGAGGGTCACTCTCAAGACAATGATCCTAGAGATGTAAAATTCCTATTACGGATAAGGCTCACTCCATAATCTTTTATATATCCTATCATTATATATTAAGAATTAACCATTGAATTTGAGGGATATATATGTTCAATACCACCTATAAAATAAGGAAATTCCTATATATTCTTTCCACATGAGGAAAATAAACCATATATAAATAATAATCATGATTAATCCCGTGAGAAGGAAGTGGGTATCATAATTATTATTAAATACCTAACTGAAGGATAAATAATAAGGATTCACATGGAAATAAGGAATTAAATTTATTTTGTATTTAATTTATAAAAAAGGATATAGGTCTTTAATAATTATTAATTTCCAAAAATTAAATAGAAGGATCTAGAAATGAAATAATCAAAATGAACCACATTGGGGAAGCATTATTTAATTGTAAAATAATTTTTTAAAGAAGGAAAGTGCTCGAACAAAGGGGGATCTATATAAATAAATTTTGGTATTTATAATAAATCTATTGTTTAAAAACATTTTATTCGGGTGAGGATCTTCATGAGACAATAAATTGGATTGTTACCTTATATCGGGTTTAGATAATGGTGGGATGTTTGAAGGGAGCTAGAACATATATTACCTTGGAAATGTAATGGGTATTTAACAATGTAAATATATAAGGAACATATATACTAAAATATAATATGTATATGAGAATAATATTTTTTTAAATGGTGAAATATAAGTATCACTTTTAACTGAAAAATAATAAGGGTGGTATAGAAAATCGAATAATTGATCATGGATGGAAAATTATGTTACTAGTTTAAAATGTCATTGTTCAAAATACGAATCCTAAAACATGCTAATGTAACATTAATTTAAAAAGGTTAAAATGGGAATATGAAGTTCACGTGATATAATATATTATTCGGATTTCAATTATAAAGGATAACTTTAGAGAGAAGAGAATTTATTGATATTTTTAACATACTATCTTTTGAGAGGATGAGAATTATTTTTAAAAATAATAAAATATTTGAGAAATAAATTCATCAAAATAAAATATTTGAATTCAGTTTTAATTTTAATTAAAATGGAAACATAAGGTGTCTTGGAATTAAAATCACAGGGTTTATAAAACATAGGATGGGAGAATGGAGATCAAGATGATGAATTATCACTCAACTATGTGAGTTGAGCTAACAAAAATCCATACAAATTTGGTATCTATTTAATAAAAAACCTTTTGAAAATAATAACTTATAAGGCTCTCCAAACCATTTGAATTACATGAATATGGTAAATTTTATTTATTGGGAATTAATAACTCTATATAAAAATATAATTATGCATTTGGTAAAGTAACTCTCTCGAAATTAAATTTGAGAAAAAGTGTTGAGTGAAAAGGTACTAAGATGTTTGTTATGATAATTGATTTTAATGAACATGTTAAGTGGATATTATTGAATGTGTTAGATTTTATTTAAATAAATAAATAATATTAAAATCTATGTGAAAAAATTCCATATGAAATAATCAACATGATTATAAACATCCTGATTTATACATCATGATTTAGGGATTTCAGGATGTGTTTAAGGCCATAACCATGATGGAGAGTGTTTTTTGAAAGGGTTTCCAAAAATATAAATGAAACACCCTATTGGTGGGAATGTTGAATGTGGATAAGAACACTTGGATGGTAACAACCATGGTGGAGGGTGATGGGAGAAGTCCATTACTTAAATGATAAATAAGAATGATACCATGACCACAATGGCTATTATAGTGGACATTCAGTGTGCCTATGTGAAATAAATATGAAAAAAATGGTTGTGGTTGTCCATATAGTTACATTACATTATAAATTTAAAAAATAGGAAAGCTACTATACTTTTGGTGGTGGATATATTAGGACATGGTCGACATGTACCTTTTCAGTTTGAAACAACCAAAAGAGAAGGACCATGCCCATGGTCAGAAAATCCATGGTTGAAAAGAGATATATCAAGCCAAAACAATATGATACAATAATCCAAACCCATTATAGATGAAATTTTGATCTATAGGTATAATATCATATCAAAATGGTCATATTTATTAGGACCATGCTCATAGTATTCAATGTTTTGATGGAAAAATAGCCAAGTATTTTCATTAGGTCGTGGTATAACTAGTGTTGAGGTGTATCTTTCAGTTTCAGTTTTCTTTGATGATATGCCTTATTGGGTGACCTAATGAATCAGTAACTCACTCTATAATATTTTTTCATAATTATAAAATATGTATAATCTATCTAAAGATATCCAATGAAATGAATTGATGTGATATTTTTAGATCTAGATGAAGAAACATAAAGGTTTGAAATCTGAATATGGAAAATAAAATTGGATATGAAATTATAAATAATATTAATGTTTTGAAAAAGATGATAAGGAGTTTTTTATGTTATAAAAAATACGTGAGTGGTGTGTAATAAGTGGTAGAATATAAAAGAATATGTGAAGAAGAAAGAGGGAAAATAATAAAAGAAAAGGTTGAAAAAGTGGCATTGAAAATTGGAATTATGTAAAGAGATGATTCCAGAGTTTTTTTAGGATAAAGATATAGAGTAATAGAAACACAAATTAAAAAAATAAATCCTATTTCTTGAATACATTATTATTTTTTATATCATGTTCTTAATCTTTGTTATAGTATGATAAATAATATCACAATCAGAAGACATTTTATAACATGAGTATAAGGATAAAGCCTACTTGTTATACCTAAATATTGAATATTGTGGGTAGTATAGTCTTGGTGAATTCTAGATAATTCCAAGGACTGGAGTTCTTATTTTTAGAGGTGAAATTTGTAAATATTATTTTCCATTCATCTACATGTTTTGGATAATGATAAATATTCATTTATACTATTTATGAGGGTTGTTTAACTATGGAAACATAAAAATAACTAAATAACTAAATCCCATCCACCCATATTAGTTATTCATTACTGATCTAAGAGGATCAATTTTAATTTTTAATCAATTAAATAACCCATCATTAGTTATTTTCTATTTACTATATACGAATACATTTCTCTATGTGCAAATGCATATTTATTGATTTTTTTTGTTTTCTTTCATGGATAATCATATTTTAGTGAATTGTAAGGGTAATCATACCTATGATGAAAAAAATTACATATCTTGAATGAAATTATGTTTCCTTATCAATTTTTTATTATATTTGATGTTGTTGAGGCTATAATAGTTGGGTTAACACCATTTACTGATAATACTAATCTAACAACAACAGATAATGAATATTGAGAATGATGGATGTGCTAGGGATTCTTTAATTTCATCCTTATTTGAGAAATAATTTCACAAAGTGATAAATTTAAATATAGCAAAAGGAATTTGGGGTAAACATGAAAATATTTATGAAGTAGATAATAAGGTGAAGAAGGATAAGCTATATATTTTGAGGTCCAAATATTAATATCTGAAAAATAAAAAGAAATCATAGAATACATATTTATGTTTTTAATGATATTTATAGTGAATTTTGAATTCATGATCATAAATTCAATGTTATTAAATTGTTAGAGAATATACATTATATCTTCCCAGAGATATTTTATGGTAACATGTCTCCTCTTGAAGATAGTGATCCTAGAATACTTCCTCATGATTATTTAAACAAAATTATAACAACCTATGAGATGAGAAAAGAAGGTGTTCTCAAGAATAAGTATACATCTGAAAACGAAATCACTCTTATAGCCTTAAATAATTATAATCATAATAAGTTTTATGAAGAATATGTTGATCATTATTATTATAATTACAATTTTGGTTTGAATCATGATAAAAAGATGTATATAAACTCTAAAAATTCTAGAAGATGCATTTGATTAATTAAAGGTAAGATTTAAATAAATTGATTTGGGCATGGAGTAGTAAAAATTATGGAATAAAGTTTCCTATGTTTAATGAGTATAAAAATAGCAATGAATAATAAAAATCCCAAAGGAGGGTTTTTAAGAAGAGATCATCAATGCTAGAAAATCTACGGGTTTATTCAAAAGTTAAGAGAAATAATCTCTTAATATTTTGGAATAAAAATTTATTTTATATGTTTTAAAGAACTAATAATAGTGATGAGGAAGTGTAAATAGAGATATAAATATACATTGAAGAAAAATTATCATTGTAAAGGTTAATGAATAGGAATTAACTAGTGAAATTTCTAGTAACTTAAAGATAATGAAGATACTAATTCGGAATTATTTATAACAAGAAAACTGACATAGAGTCTCTCAATGATATCAATGTTGAAAAAAGAGATAAGGTATGTAATGAAGGAAAATCATCCATCTATAAGAAAATAATAACATATTATTTATGAAAAATAAATTTAATGGGAAGAAGTTGATGAATTGAATAATCTTTCTATTGAATAACATAATTCAAGAATCAATATGGAGGAAGGTTGGGAAGAGAAAGAGAAGTAATTTGATCCTTTACAAAACAAATGATTGATTATTGAAAATAATCCTCAAATATTTATTTTAAATTTCAAGAATCATTTTTATGATATAAGGGGAAAATCATGTAAATATAAGGCTACTATATGATAGAAAATATTTGTTCACTAATGGAGACAAAAATACTCATGGAACAACTTATGTGTCTATGAAGAAGAATCAAATTAAGAAGAAAATGTTTTTATCAAAATCAAGTAAATTTATATATTTTGTAAATTTTAAGTGCATATACATTAAAAAATTAACTACTTCAAATGGTTAAGGAAAAAAATTGAAAATATGTTTGAAGAGATGAAGAAATAGATAGGATTTCAATAAAATATTGGTTTTAAAAATGGATCCAAGAATAATTTTCTAGTGAAGGATAAAATATTTGTTAATAGTTCTATATTTCATTTTTTGTTTAAATTAAAATATGTTTTATGGTTATTATTATAAATTTTGATGTTATCAGCACATGGAAAGGATGTGTTAGTTAAATTACCAATACAAGGATGATTTCAGTTTTATTAGAAGATAGAAAATCATTGGGAGTCACCTCAATCAAATAATATTAAGTCCGAGTTAACCTAAGTAAACTGGTCTAAAAATTGAAAATATATTTCAACCATATTAATATTTTTTTGAATGAAATGAGCATCATGGTAATCATGAAAAATAGTTTCTTTTTCTACTTATATTAAAAATTTATTCAAGGTATTGTGATGAGATTATTCAAAAGGAAAATGAGAAAGTCAAAGAGAAAGTATTGGTTCTTAAATATTCCTTCAATGCATCCAAAAGATAATATCCATATATTTTCAATATTAGTTGTTCCTTATATAGTACATGATATCTAAATATCTACAAGGATGTTAAAAAATCTAAATTAAGATTTTCCCCTTGTAAATGATGGTTCACTCAAAATGAAAGGTGTTGGATCAATATTGATTGGTAATGATTAATTGAAATTAAAGGGTAAATTTTATTTTGAAGGACTATAACAAAATATTCTAATCACGTTTAAGTTATGTGGTGAAGTAAATGTTGCTATTTTTTTTAAATATTGGAATGTTAAAAAAATTTTAAAATTTGGATGGTTCTTGATAATAGAATAGTGAACAGGAGGAATTGTTTTAACATTTATAATGCTATAAATTATTGTTATTTTGGAATAAATGAAATTTTTTTGGCATTGATTACATGATCATATTTGCGTAAATAATATGTTTGATCATGTTTATAGAGGAAATTTCCATGGTGTTCCTAATTTTACAAGAGAAAGGAATTGGGTATATTACAATTGTCAAAAGGGAATTCTTGTGGATACTCCAAAAAATAAGATGAAATATAATATACCCATATTTATGAGTTAAATATCTCTACAATTTAATTCCTATGAATAATAAATAAAAAATGATATAAGTATTTCATTTCATTTTTTGATAAAATTATCCAGCTTACATGTATTATGTTTATGAGACATAAATAAGTTGTTCTTAAATGGTTCAAGAGTTTTAAGAGAATTGTAGAGAAATAATATAGTCAGTATTTCAAGAATATTTGAATAGATAATGGTTTAGATAATAAAAGTGGATCTGGTAGAAATATAGGATTCAACTTCAAGGTTTTAAAGTCAGTTTTTAGAAACTAACATTAAATATAACAAGTGAATCTTTTAACATCATTTTTTGATAACACTGATGTTAGAAGGTTTTATGTTTTACTTTTAATGTCAGTTTTATAAAAATTAATATTAAAAGTCATTAAAAACAATTTAATATCGGTTTTCATGAAAATGATGTTAAAAGTGCCTTAAAAAATACATCGATTCCTCAAAACACCATTTTTCACTCAAAACCTTTTCTATCGACCAAAGACAACACTTGATGCCCCTCAATGATGGCTATTCATCTCTTATATTCAATTGTCATCCACTTTTTGCATTTCATCTCCTTAATAATCCATCCTTTATCCTTATTTCATGATTCTAGATCTATTCTGGTCGACCAACTATTGTAGTTTAATGTTTTTTGTTTGTTCTTATATGTTTTTTTCACTCATTTTATTCAATATTGTAGCATTAGACAATTTACCACCAATATCTATTGATACTGTCATAATTAAAGATCTTTTTTGAATTATAGAGATCTAAATATTGTATGTTATTTTTTATTTTTAATCATATATTAATATTTTTCAGTTATAAATTTGATTCATCCATTCAATTGGTTTTATTTATTTTATTTTTGATTATAATTTATACATTTAAATTTTTTTTAATGGTATAATGTTTTTATTAAAAAAATCATTATAAATATATTTTTTTATAACTTATTGTATTTTTAATTTTTTATATTTATAAATATTTTATTGTTATAATTTTTTTTCAATATTTTTTTTATATTTTTTTGCCAATATAATTACTTTTGAATTTTTTGTTGTAACTTTTTTAAAAAAAATTTTAATACAAATATAATTTAATAAAAATTTATGCATTTTTAAATTTTCTTTTTTCATCCTTAATGGGTTTTATTTTAATTTTTTAATGATATGTTTTGATCATTATGTATAATAATTATTTTACCATTTAGATACCAAAATGAATTATTTTGATTTTTTTGTTTAAAATTTATCTATTAATATATATTCTTATATTTTTACATTTCTAAATGTATTCACATTTTATATTGTGATATTAGTTAACTAGTGGACCATACTCATAAATTTTTATAAAGTTCTACTGATGAATTTGAAAAATGGTGTTGAAAGTTTCATGTAATTTTCTAAATGAAATCATAAAAAAGAATTGATTTTCTATACATGCACAATTTTTTTGAATATGAGAATGTTTAACTCCATTGAAGTCAAGGATCATCTCATATTCTATAGTTTCAGCCATAATTATACACATTGGATCTGGCATTATGAGACAATAGAAAATTCAATAGCTAATATTGATGAAAATATTCATCATTTGATAGGGGAACATATTTGAGAATTAATTCATGATATGGAGGGGTGAAACCATAAAAAACAAAAAATATTGATCAATTGTATAGAAAACCTAAGAAACCACTATTATTTGGTTGCACTAAATTTATTGTGTTATTTGTAGTTCTATGATTAGTCATCATGAAAGCAAAAAAATGGGTGGATTGATAAAATCTTCTCAAAATTGATTGTTCTTTTATTATATCTACTTCTAGAAGGTAGCAGGCTTACATATTCCAATTATGGTACAAATAATATATTATTCCAAATGGGATAGAGTTATAAAAATATACATTCTTTCACTAATGGTTGCGTGTTTTAGAAGAAGGAATAGGAATGTTCACTATTGTTTTGTAAATACATTACATCACAATATAAGATTGATGAAAAACATAACTTTGATTCATTCTCAGGTACCAAAATCAAACATCCTTCTAAATAAATATGGTAACTTCAATCATTTCCTCATTTGAAACATTTATTTTCAAATTCAAAATATTCTAAAAGTTTATGACTTCTTACAGATGAGCGTACATCTGATTAAAAATTATATCAATTTTCTAATTCACTATAGTGGAAGAGAATTGATAAAAACATTATTGATTTTGTAAGTGTTATTGGAAATATCATAATGGGACTATGCATAAATTTAATGAATCCATACAGGAGCCTCAGTATAAAACATAGTCCATGGCCTATTTTGTAGGAAATTTACAACTTTTTCCCATAGATATGTATGAAGAAAAAAATATGTTATGATGGGATCTATGATTTCTAAAATAAAAAATCCATGAAACTATATAGATATGTATCTTTCAACATTAAGTGATGATTTTCAACTTTTATTAGAGATATGTGTTATGTTTTTTTATGTATAGATAAATGATTATTTTTATTTGTATGATATTATAATGTTAACTATAAACAAATTTCATGAATATAGAATCTTTTATGGATACAATCTTAAGTGACATAAATCATGTACAATTATTGAATAATATACTTCATATTATCAATTGATGAATAGATGAAAGAGAGTGTTCATAGTAAATTTATGATTTTTCCAAATTCATCAACCATATAATATATTAAAGAATGTTTTTAATGGTTTATAGAAATATAATCACCCCATATCCATTATCAACTAATGAATATGACTACAAGGTGAAAAATATTGATTTCAAATTTAGGATGAAAGGATGTTTTGGTCATTGAAAAAATATTTAGAAGAAACAATATATCTTATTTGAAATACATCATTATAGATTTTTAGAGATAAAACATAACATTGATGTTATGCATGTTGGGAGAAACATGTGTGAAAAATTGATTGGAAATTTATTAGATGTAGAAGTAAATATAAAGATGGATTGAAATTTATATTGGAAATTATAACCATTGGAATATGTTCAGTGTTATCTCCCACTATGAGGGGAAAAATAACATATTTACCTCTAGATTTTCAAAAATTATGAAAGAGTGAGAATATGAATTATTTTTAGTGTGTTAGTGGTATTATTTTACCCAGTTGATATCCATAAAATGTTAAAAATCTAGTTTCATTGATGGATTTTGAATTTAATAGTTATGAAAACTCATGAATGTCATGTATTGATGTGACAACTTCTATTGGTATCATTGCATAGTATATTTAAAACACCTAGGAGAAAGTATATCATCAGGTTATGTTATTTATTCAAATTCATTTTTATTAATTTCATTAATCAAAATTTGTTAGTAATTTTTGATAATGTAGTTTCACTCATAAATTTTTAACTATAAATGTGTTTCCCACCAATTTTTTGATATATTGGTCGACTTTATAATTCTTTTTCAATAAGAGATAATAATATGTGGGCTTGTTTATTTACATTATATGAATTATTTTTAATAATATATTAATTTTTTATGGATATTTTAAAAATATAAATCAACTAGAAGCCTCTATTATTCAAAATTATGTATTAAAATAGGTGAGTGAGTTCTATACTAATTATTTTTATAAAATATAGCATATTGTTCACCCTATATCTTGGTATTTGAAATACAACAGTGAAAGAAGAGTAATTCATGGATTAAAAATAAATTTCATTCCAATTGCTGAATTAATAAAGGAACATTTACACATATTCAACAACCTAGATGAGGTTCATCCATATACATCATCAAATATGTCTTGATTAAAGGTATGATATCCGAAAAGAAATTAAAAGTGGTAGATGATTGAGCATAAAAAGACAATTGTTTCATAGTTTAAATATCGTTTAAACATTGTCACAAAAAAACCTGGGTACCTAGGTAAACTGATAACCAATCTAAACCTAACATATCTTAAAGTGCATTCTCGATCCCCACAGGTCGATGACTATCACCTGAAATCATACAAACTGAAAGTAGGAATAGTTTTTCCACAAACATTGTTGAATCAAAAAGAAACAAGAAAATATTCATAACAAATAAAACTCCACTGAGATTAATGTAACATAAACAACAAGGTATAAAAAATACCAAAGAACATGAACCCAAGTTCCTAAATAGAAAAAAACCCAAATCCCTAAAGACACAACTCCCCAAAACCAAGGTTCAATAGCTGGATCCACCTCCAAGAGATCCATTCCCCTTACTCAAACCTGGAATAACATAATCAACAAAAACTCGAACGCACAAGTAGAGTGTGAGATAAAATCCAAGTAGGGTCTCACCATAGATTCTATATCAGATGAAAAAGATATATTACCCAATGGAATGCTTTCAATTTTAAAATAACCAAGTTTAGAAATTTAAATCACATTTAAACAAATAATTCTATGTAGTTCAATTAATTGAAAAATAATTTGACCAAAGTCTTTAAAAGTGATGGAATATTTCTAAAAAAATGGATTAAATATTTTTTTATATAAAATAGTTTATATAAATTCATAAGGCATGTAAAGAAGTTCAAAAACATTGGTATATATTTATATATCAAATATAAAACAAGCGATCAACATGGACATTTTACAAATAGGTATGAATGTTCTAGGATATAGGAATCCACACTCTTTAAGTGATCTCATCAATATGTGAATACACACATACCTCTAAAACTAAAAAAAGTGACTCATCACCATCCCATCTAGGATGTGACCCACTGGATGTATGTTTGTGAATATTGTAATAACATAGAGTGTGTCCAAATAACTTACAAACTAAAAGAGACTTGTATGTGATCTTACAAAATCAATGATAGAAAATTTATTTTAAGTCTTATTAAAATTAAATTAAATCACATTCCCCCATTTAAAATTCCAATTTTCTATTAAAAACCAAAATATGTTTTAATAAAAAACATGCATCTTTCACAGGATAAAACTACTAAGTTTCTAAGAAATATTTTTAAGCCATTTTCACAAGTATGAAATATTTTCAAAACCAATTCCATCCATTTCACAATTAATTTCCATATTTAAATTCAAAACTTTAATTGAAATCATTTACATAAAATATAAAATTTAAATTAAACAATTTAAATGAACTAATTCCATAAGCACACCCAAATTTAATGGAATTGGTGGTTTTCCAAATTTCCATGAAAAAACCATTTCAAATCTCCCAGTTCACTGAAATTGGGATTTACCAAATCAATTAAAATAAATTTTGTGTAATTGAATATAAATCAATAGTTGAAATAATTCAATTAATTAATGGTTGATCAATTTGGCCTAATGTAACATAATTACTTACCTTTTCCCCAAAAAACAACACTTACAATGGAACCCATCTATGAGAATGAAGGTGTAGAAGACCCTGAAACCCAACGTAGAAACAAGGTCCAACATAATAGAGCATAAATCTATCAATTTCAGGGTGATCTATTGAAATCCCAATGTTGGAGAAAGATAGATATTAAGAATGAGGAATCAAGATTACTTGGGAATCACACTACCAATACAACAATGATTGAATGCCAAATGAAGGGATCTGGAAGGGTTGGAGAGCTCCAAGATCACCTAGGGAAGGTCTTAGGTCAAGAGTAATGAAACTAGAGTGGGGGATAGAAGAGGATATCATCCAAACTTCCTATTTAAAAACAATAGTTGGGGTATTACATGATGTGTAACCACAATACATGTTGTGAAATAGTTAATTTTCGAAACTGCCAAAAAACATGTTTCCTCAAATTAAAAACAGAAGATAAAAATTAGAAATTGATATTTAATTATTTCATGATTTGTAAAGGAACATCATGTCATGTAACCATCACAAGATCAATCATTTCATGAATTTCATCCAAAAACCCTCCCATATCTTGTAGAAATAGAGGGTTAAAGATAAGAGTCCAAAAAATCTCTAACTTCACCATTATAGATATCCTCAAAATCCATTCTCAACCCTACTTATCCAATGAAAATAAAAACTCATGAATAGTTCAAAGACATACCTATCATATCGGTAATGGGATGTCACAACCTCCCCACTATAAAAACTTTCTTCCCTAGAAAACCTATGAAGAAGCTTCCATGCCAAAAATTGAGGTCATTGTTCTCTCATCAGTTCCTCGTATTCCAATGTCTCATGATTATCAAAACCATATTTCCATATAACATGGACAAACAATATTTTCCTCCCATGAAGAACCTTGGTCTCAGAATCAATTATCCTAACTGGCTGCTCAGTTAATGATAAATCAGGTTGAATCTCAAGATCACTCCATCTCAAAACATGAGATGGATCAGAGAGATACCTCCTCATCTACAATACATGGAAGAAATAATGTATTAACATCAGCCATAATATAATTTCTAAAGGGTATGAAACTTTCCCCACCTTCTCGAAAACCTCAAAAGGTCCCACAAAACATGGAGCATGGTTCCCTTACCTACCAAGCTGTCGATGACCCAACCAGGGTGAAACCTTGAAGAACACATGTTAACCAAATAGAAAACCCAATGTTTTATAGAGGCAGTCATTATAAGACTTATCTTGTCTCTGTTCCATCACCATTATCTGATGAATTAATTGAATATTTACTGTCATCTCCTGCACTAAACATGGTACAACCAAGGAAGTCTCTCTAATCACCAACCAACACAACAAATATTTAAAAGGCCGACCATACAAGGCTTTAAAAGGTTCTATTATGGTAATGAACTGGTAACTATTGTTATAATAAAACTCATCCATACCAAATTGATCATCAGAATCCCCACCGAAGTCTAGAACACAAGTACAATTAATATCCACAATAATATGTATAACTCTCAGTGTCTGCCTATTTGACTATGGATGGTAGGCCATTCTCAAACAGACCTGAGATCCCTGTACCTTCTAATGGCCTCTCAAAAAGTGATATGTGAATAGAGGATCACTATAAGAGAATATATCATATATAACTCTAGTAAAATAAAACATATCTTTTATGTAGATATTTTGAAACTCCTTAACTTTGGATGAATCATGAATGGGTATGGAGTGAGCTGACTTAGATAGCCTATCAATCAAAAAAATATCACATTTTTATTTATAAGGGTATGAGGAAACGAAAACACAAATTCCATAGATATTTCATCCCAATTCCAAGTAGGGACTGGAAGTGGATGAGGCAAACCTGAATATTTTTGGTGCTCATGTTTCACCTACAGGCATGTATAACAATGAGAAATATACTTACAAGAAAGAATAGAAATGTCGAGCCGGCTCTCTCTCTATCATGTCGATTAGGGTTTTTTCGGAAGCGACGCGATATGCCGGCCGGATTTCTACTACCTGGGAGATTCAGCTCCCCCACACACACATCAGGAATGAATGAGCTGATCCCAGAAAACTAGGTTCGAACAAACCCAAGTTTAGTGAAGTTAGTAGGTCCTTTTCCCAGTTCAAAAGTTCGTATGTAGGCATTCACAAAAGCGGATCTATGGCTCAAGTCAAGGTAGATTCCACTGTGATTGCGGAGCGTTTGCTTCTGGGAGAGCACTCTATTATTCTAAGATTGATTCTTCTAAAGGGATGTACTCCCTGGAAAATAGATTATCTTCTGCAAAGACTTGTAGATGTCTGGGGTTTTCATTCATGGCATTGTGTTTCTCTTGGGAAAGGATATTACCACTTAATTTTCCCCTATGTAGATCTCAAAATCAGATCCTAGAGCTTCGTCTCAATCTCTTTTAGGCCAGGTTCTTTCCACATCCGGGAATGGGACAAAAGTTTCAACCCTTCTGAATTAGGTAACACCTCAGATCAGGTATGGATCAAAAATTTTGGTCTTAATTGGATTTCATGGAATACTAGAAAACTTTACAATATTGAACTTGCCATTGGAGTTCCTATTAGAATGGATAGAGAAATATAAATGGATAGATTAATTCATTATAATAGATTCCTCATTGAGATTGATCTTTGCTCAAAACTTGTTGATAGGGTTTATCTATCCACGGATGATGAGGAATTAGAGCTGAGAATTGAGTTTGAGAGGGTACCTAAATTCTGTTAAACCTGTAAGGTTTTAGGTCATGATGCTACAATGTGTAGGAAATCTATAGTGTGTAGTATATGCTCCCTTAGAGGACATGACTCTAAGTCATGTGGAAAGGTTGAAAGAGTGAAGCCAAACTCTGTTATTCTGGATCAACAGAACAAAGATATTTTACCTACTGATTCTAACAGTAAGGATGTCCCAAGACCTGAAGTTACAAACTCTTTGAATTTTAATAAGAACTGTAATCAAATTAAGAAATCATGGGTTGTGATTGTGGAGCAGGGAGATCCCCCTTCACCCTTGCAAGCTAGGGATGAGAATATGATAGAGGATAGGGTAGTTTTGGATTTGTAATATCCAGCTCATACTTATGTTTGCTCTGAAAAATTGGGCACAGAGCAGACTACCACAGAGGTGGTTGGCACTTATATGAGATCACCAGGGAACTCTCAGCAGGATCTTCAAACCGGGTCTGATTCTGGACAATAACAAAATGTAGAATTGGATACATCACAGACTCTAATATCTAATACTACGACTGATATGGTTGGAACTAATATGGGATCACTAGGGAACTCTCAGCAGGATCTTCAAACCGGGTCTGATTCTGGACAAAAACAGAATGTAGCATTGGCTACATCTCAGACTCTGACACCTAGGACTAGAAAAGATACTTATGACAAAAAGAAGGCAAAGATGGACAGTGTTCCTGATGCTGAGAGGATTCTGAATACAGGATGCTCAGAGCCCCAAGCTGAGAAAGGGCCAGCCAAATCTAATCTGGTTTCTTCGGTGGAAAAACTGCATAGTGTGCAGTGCAGGGATTTTGATCACACTGTTTCTCCATTAAAATTTGTTAATTCTTCTTCTAATACTAATCTTGTTTCTACTATACTAGGAGATTTGGAGCCATCGGCAGGTGCTGGAATCCTGACTCATTCGGGGGGAGTGTATTGTGAATCTCAGATTGCCAATATGCAGGTACCTATTTCAGCAGAGAATGAAGATGACAAAACAGAAATAGGGGATTGAAAGTTGCAACAATCAAGAACAAGAATCCAAAAGAAAAATCAAAGAAAGGAAGAAATGAAGAAGAAGGAAGATGATCAAACTTCCAGCTCTGATGAAGATATTGAAACGCTATTGCAGCAATCTCAGGAGATTTCAGACCGCTACTCTGGAGGAAGAGGTTGGGGGCGTCTCAACGGAAAAATGTGGAATGAACTAAGAGACCAAGAACAGAAAATTGGTGACAAGATATGGAAAAAGATTGTTCTCCAAGGGAGGAAAATTTAATGTATTTTCTTGCACTGTTTTCATGTATTTCTCCCTTTGACCTTCTTTTATAAATAAATTTGTGGGGCTTGTCCCCTCATCTTTAAAAAAAAGAGAAATAGAATCATAAATGTCCCATCTCATACCAGTCCACTAGAACTACCTCTGAATATCATATAACTTATTAGTGGTCCCTAGGTGCACAAAACATTGAGAATTATGACAACCCACCATCAAAGCCTTCTTTACTGCTAATAGAACAACGAAGTAATCTAGATAGCTTAGAAGACCATAATTAGAGAACGACCACTAGGAAACTATCTCCCCAATATAAATAAAGTCTCTAATTCTATGGAATTTATCATCAATATCTTGATCATGAAGAGTCATCTTGAGAAGAGTGGATTTCAACTAAACTCTGGTTGAAGAAACTCCATCCCCTTTATCCTGAACTCTAATATGAAATTTTGAAAAAAGATCCATGAATGTCATTTCTTCTAAATATTATTTCACAACATAGGTTATAAGTTCTATACTCAAGAATACACAATGACATTACCTTTCCCTGGGGTATAGGTAATGTCCTAGTTGAAATATTTCAGGTACTCCAACCAATGCCTCTAGAGAAGGTTCAAATATTTTTGGGATAAGATATAACTCCTGATTTTGTGGTCTGAATAAGCAATAGACCTTTCTCAAAAAATATAGGTCCTCCAAATCCTAAGAATGTGAATCATAGCTTCATGTTCAAGGTTATGGGTAGGGTAATTCTTCTCATGTGGCCTAGGTTGACAATATCCATAAGCAACTACATGAGATCTCTATATAAGAACACAACCCAAGACTGAACCCGATGCATCATAGAAGACCACGTATACCTACCTGACCTCTGGAATAGTCAACAAAAATGTAGTAGTCAAAAGAAATTTCAGATCAACAAAATAATTCTGACATTTATCATCCCAATCTATATTCACCCCCTTCCATGTTAGAGCAGTCATCGAAGAATCCAACTTCAAGAAGTACTTCATGAACTGGTGATAATATCCAACTAAGCCTAAGAACCTCCAAATCTCAAATCCATTTTTTGGTTTCTAATAAGTTAAATATCCTTCACCTTCTTATGATCAATTTATATTCATTGTGTTGGAAACGGGCATGCATTGGAATCCCCAAATAGGTGGGTTTTAAAAAATTTCCATTGATGATCGATGTAAACTTGTTGAAGTTGGTGAATAGCAGCCCAATTAAATCTGAGGATCTCACGTGAAGGGTTTTAAGAACATATATAAACCATAAGAATACCCGTTTTAATCCTGAACTCACGGAAGATGTCTACTCATCATTGGTGATTTTTTCTCAAAGAATCCAAATTCAAATTCCTCTAGATTGTCCACACACACTTCAAGGAATTTGCAGGAGTACTATTCACTATAATCAGGGTGCTAGCACATAATTATGATGACACCTTCGATGCTCGAACGATCACAACACTGATTCGCTAGTGATGCCTGAGAGAGTACCTGATCCATGATCCTTCAATCCATAGCATCTATCTCTAAAGTATGGGAGAGAGGAGATGAGAGAGAATCTCCATGAATAGTATTTGGAAAAGCCTCTCCTCTTCTATTTATAGTGCTTAATTAAAATACCCGGTATAGCCTCCCTGGACCCAGATACTTAACACACTATTAACGACATTTTATGAATACTAAAATGAGTCATAAATATTATTATCTTTCACTTTTAATATATTAAAATATATTACGTGGTAATAATTGAGTCATTAACTCGACTCGTTGCTCCCATAAATATTAATTAAACCTTGAATAATTAAATATTCATCAATTAATATTTTTCATGTATTTCACTAAAACTCATAAAGAAATTTAATAAATAAATTCAATACTCATTATCCTAAACTCAAATAATATGAATTTATTTATTTCATTGGTGATCGTTTAACTTTGGACAAATCCTGGACCCCTATGGTAGGGTCCACTATGTCCAAAACTTCTATTTTACTGAATAAGGCATATTCTTGAATACACTATTGTGTGTGACCCTCTAGGGCCTTATCTCAACAGTAGTGAATAATATTCACAGACTAAGAGTAGGATCTAACAACCCATCATGGCCCCTGAAGAGATAAGGATTGTCATAGTAGCGACAACCAACCTACGAACATGCACTACATAATATAATCTCTTTGTTAGTAATATCTCATAAAGCAGGACACACTCTCATGTCATTTCCCTTTTCTTGATTTATTGTTTATTGATGTAACTGGATGGATTTACTCTCGACTACCATGGAAATGGTCTTATAAAGGTACTTCTATCCATATCAACATGGCCTGAGATATACTACTTTCATAACTCGGAAGCGAAATATCCATTCTTGACCATTCAACCAATGCCATGCCACCAATGACGCACAAAAAAAAACTACCTTTCCATGAATTCATCACCATGGTTTTCATCTTGAATCAAAGTACGTAATCAAATCAAATACCTTGGTAATGATCTCAATTCATAAGACCATTACACGTGATCGTAGATAGAAACATCCAATGACACCCTAAACATGTGGTGTTCCTATTGGCGGGTTAGTCCTCATGATCTCACTGCTAGAGATCACCAAGTGTGAACTTCATGAGAAGAAGTCTCAACGCATATGATCCCCCAGAACCTAATAGTCAGATATATAATATGTCCAGTCAGTAAGATGTATCTAGACCATAGAACATATATTTATGATTAATGTCATAGTATCTATAGGTTCTCATTATAGCCTGTGAACTGATATAACCTTTCGATATGACAATTAATCTTTGAAGATTACATTTTCAATAGTGGACGTAGAAAATTATACACTATAATGGTAAGATGACATCATGTATAGCTAACTGTATACACAATATGGTAATCAAAAGCACTGAATAGTTGGGTATAGGGCACCCACTATTTCAACATTTTGTTCTGAAAACATGTGTCATAATAATTTCACTTCCCAAATCTAGAAATCACACACCCAAAGAATGGAATAAATTCAGTGATTTCTCATCTAACTCAGAACTGTTATAAGATGGTTCACATAATCCTACTCAAACTTAGAGTAGAAGAGGAATTTGTGCACAAATACTACCACAAAGGTATCCAGATATTCATGGAAAATCATGTTAATCAAATCCATGATAAGCATAGGAGAATTTTTTATTATAAAGGGGATAAAAATGTACTCATAATGGTTATACCTTCTCGTAAAATAATTTTTCAGAATGTCAGATTGTTTTATCCTCAACTGATGGTAACCAGATCGAAGGTCGATCTTTAAAAACAACTTCACCCCTTTCAATAGATCAAACAAATCATCAATCCATGGAAACATAAACTTGTTATTAATTGTAACTCAATTGATTTTTTGATAATCAAAACATATTAAAAAGGAACCATACGCCTTCTTAATGAATATAATCAGTGTTTCCCAAGGTGATACACTAGGGTGTATAAATAATTTCTCGAGAAGATCATCTAATTGGGACTTCAACGCTTTTATTTTATATGGATCCATGTGGTAAGAGGGAATAAAGACTGTTTGATTACCGGGAATAAGGATGATAGAAAAATTGACCTCCCTCTTAAGTGGAAAACTAGAAAAATTAGAAGGAAACACGTTAGGGAACTCAGTGAAAACTGGTAGAAGATCACGGCTAAATGATTGAAACTCTATGTAAAAATTAAACATAGACATTACATTCCATAGTTTTGGATAATATCCTACGCTTCTCAAACTTGGGTCCCATTCTCCCTAAAATATATGGAAAACCCCATCAGGTTTAGTAAAGAAGACCCATCAAAGATAACAATCAATCCATGCTTTATTGGAAATCAGCCAATCCATTCAAAAAATGACATTGAGTGGTTTCATGTTGAGGACCAGAAAACAATAAGACAACTTGAAATTTGATAGAGATAAGACCCAAACGGGACTAAGAAGACCCTCATATCTCTTCATACTGAGGGGTGTAGTAATATCCATTACGTAAGATAAAATCTCTATATGAAGATTTATCAAATAACAGTATGGGTTGAAGTAAACAAATGAGATGCACCAGAATAAAATAAATAATTCCCTAATGATGAAGATATAATAATGGTACCTCTCACAGTTTCTATAACCATTTCCACTTCCTCTGGAGACTCTTCCAATGCATGAATTAACTTAATTATGGATTATTGGGGCTAGAAAACTTTTATACATGAACCATCGGATTTCCTTACAATTTTAGGAGGAGTTAATGATCCCATTCCACTACACATAGTATAAAAGTTATGGAAGAATCTTTATATGTTTCCTAAACGTCTACAGGAGATACAGTTCTTGGGTACCTCAGTGAATACCCTCATAGAATGTCCTGTATTTCCACAATGATAGAAAATAAAAGGACTTCCTTGTGGCACTGTAAGGGGTATGGAATGACCCTATTTTTGATCACTATTGTGAGAGTCATCACGCTTCTAATTTCCCTTGAAGGAACGCACACTACCATTGGGAGAAAAAGGAGCTACCGTCAACCCTGACTTTCTAGACATGTCTTTTTCAAACATTATCTCTCAATCCAGCACATCAGCAAAAGTTGGAATTTTCACTATGATCGAATTCCCAACTCGAACCATCGAGCCTTATTCCATTCATTTGATAAAATATCAGGAGAAAACTGTACTAGCTAATTAATGAAATTTGAATACTCAGTAATGGTTTTGTCAGCCTGATCAAGATTGAAAAACTCAACAACCTTGGGCAACAACATTAAATTTAGAAAAAACTGTTTAGTGAAAAGAACCTTAAGTCTTTCCATGCTAATCCCTCACATCTCTTTGCTATCACCATTGTGTCCCACCATCTCTTTCTTGGTCCTTCCAGCATGAAGGTGGAGCACTTCACCTTGATCTCATCCAAGGTCTCCAAGAACTCAAACATACATTTTACCATGACCAACCATTCCTAATAATGTTGAGGATCAATGGAGAATTTGAATACTGGTGGCTTTAGGTGAAGTAACTCTTGATAATTATTTCAATGAAAACCCCTTAATGTTCTATATCTAGAGCCTGAATAGGAATTGGAGGTGGTGCTTTTCCTAGAGATTGGATACTGCACATAATAACCTCAACTAGATTCTGGTCCACTACAGGATTTGCTCGTTGAAGTTCAGCATAAGCCTCTTTCTAGATCTAAAAATCCTGCCTTATTAGAGGAATTATGCTATAACATATCAGCAGACAATAAAGAAGACATTATATTAACACTAAAACTGAGCAATAAGAGAAATTATTCCCAACAGATGGAAAAACAGGATTTGGATTCTATTCAATCCAAATTAGATAGGTAAAATAATAGAACTAAACCAAAATACTTCTTTCTATAACCACCCCTATTGAATTAAGGTTTATTGGGTTGTGATCTGGCCAGACACTAAATAGAAACTACCTCCTATGTCCCGAAAAGATTTCAAAAATGCATACTCACTTTAAGACAATAGCTCAACCTCTTCTATTACCACTTCTTCGAGAACCAACTCGAGTACCCTGGTAACCCAATAAAAGATCTATACCTAACATAGACCGAAGGGCATTCCCAATCCCCATGGGTCAAATACTATAACCTAACAATATACAAACTGAAAGTAGGAAATGTTTTTATACAAACATTGCGGAAGAAAAAAAGAAACAAGATAGTTTGAAAAAAAACTCCACTAGTAGTAATGTAGCAGAATACAAAAAAGAATAACCAATATCCAAGAACTTCAACCCAAGTCCCAAGATAGGAAAAAAAATCTAAGTCCCTAAGGACACAAATAAGCAAAATGATGGTTTAATTGCTGGATCCACCTCCAAGAGATCATTTCCCATTACTCAAAACCTAGAAGAAGGTAATCTACAAACACCCGACCACACAAGTACTGTGTGAGATAAAATCCTAGTTGGGTCTCACCATAGATTCAATATCATATTTCGAAAATAGATTAACCAATGGAATGATTTCAATTTTAAAATAAAAAAGTTTAAAAATTTAAATCATATTTAAATAAATCATTCTATATTGATCAGTTGATGTAAAAATAATTGAAGTAAAGGATTTACAAGTGATGGAATACTTATAAAACAATTCCTTACAAAATAAATTTTATATAAATTAGTTTATATAAATTCATAAGTCATGTTGAGTAGTTAAAAAACATTGAAATATATTTATATCTCAAATATAAAACAATCATGCAACATGGTCATCTTCCAAATAGGTTCGAATGTTTCAAGATATAGGAATCATCACTCTCTAACTAATCTCAGAAATATGTGTATATAAAAATCCCTATAAAATTAAAAAATTATGACTCTTCACCATCCCATCAAAGATGTGACCCACTACATGTATGTTTTAGAATGCTGCAATAGCATAGAGTGTGTCCAAATAACTTAAAATCTACCTAAGTCTTGAATGCGATCTTACATAATGAATGATCGAAAATTAATTTAATTATTCTTAAAATATAATTAAATCCCATTCCCCCATTTCAAATTCCAATTTTCCTTCTAAAACCAATATATTTTTTAATAAAAAACATGCCTCTTTCACAGAATAAAACCACTAGGTTTGTTTTAAATCTTTTAAAGCCATTTTCATAAGTCTAAATTCATTTCAAAACCAATTCCATACATTTCAAAATTAATTTACACAATTAAATTGAAAATTTTAATTGAAATCATTTCCATCAAATCTAAAATTTAAATTAAACAATTTAAATCAACCAATTCCCATAAGCATACCCCAATTCAATGGAATTGGGGGTTTTCCAAACTTCCACGCCAAAACCATTTCAAATATCCCAATTCACTGGGATTGGTTTTTACCAAATCAATTGAATGAATGTTTGAGTAATTGAATTTAAATCAACAGTTGAAATAAATCAAGAAATTCAATGTTGATAACTTTGAACAAATAGAACAGAATCACCTACCTTTTCCCCGAAAAGAACACTCACAACAGAACCCATCCAAGAGAATGAAGGTATAAAAGACCTCAAAACCCAATCTAGAAAGGAGATAAAACATTGTAGAGAATAGATACATAAATTTCTATATGATCTATTGAAATACCAAACGGGGAGAAAGGGAGATAGATAGATGAAAAATGTGGGAGAAAGCTTTCCCAAGAATCTCACTGCTAGTGTAATGATGATCAAATGAAAAATTAATGGATATAAAAGGGATGTAGAGCTCCATGATTTCCTGGCGAAGGACTTAGTTCGAGAAAAATTATACTAGAGTGGAGGAGGGAATAGGATATTAGCCACTTTTCCTATTTAAAAACCACAATCAGGGTATTACATGAGGTGTAACCACAATACATGTCGTGAAATAGTTAATTTCTGAAACCATCGAAAAATGCGTCACCTTGAATTAAAAACTAATCATCAAATCATTCACATAGTTTAAATTCAATTCATGTCATTTACCCTTCACAACATAAAGCCTTTAAATAATTTCAACTAGAAATCCTTACACATCGTGTAACCTAGTTACACAATGTTTAACCCTCCTGCGGCCTATAGAAAGAGCCGGTTAAATCTAAGAGTCCAAAAACTATCTAATTTCACCATTATAGGTATCCTCCAAATTTATTATAAACCCTAACTAGCTAAAGAAGAGGAAAAAACATGAAATGGTTAAAGATGTATCTATCAGATCGGTAACAGGATGTTACAAACATAAATTTATCTATATCCGAACAATCGAAATGGTTGTAGGGGAAAACACTTAATTTGATCACATGTTCTGGTTTAAATTTTATTGGGTATAAATTTTATACAAAAAATAAGGATTATAATAGTACTATTCAAAATAATGGGTTAATTATCCTTGATGAATAATTTCATTTTTTGATTGGAAATGATAATAAACTATTTTTTGCATCAATGAAATGTTTTGACATCAGGAGGATATATGAGAAAATTATTTTACTAAATTTTGAGAAATAGTGATTAAGGGAAATTGGGTTGATAGTAATAGTGGTGTGAAACATAATGATTATGGATTTAAACTTAATGATTTGAAAATATTTCATTCCAAATAGTAACCATTTATCGTGCTGACACTTGCAAAGAAAGAATTTTTTGTTAATGATCTATAAAGTAATCCATGGTTCCTCATTTTTCATTGGAAAAGAATTCATTTAGGTGACTAGGAAAATTATGATGTTATGAATTTATGTGAGGTTTCTTCATCTATTACATGATTTTTGGATGATAACAATGTTTATAGTGAATACATAGTCCATGCTATATGAAATTATCACACTAAATGGATATAAAAATACACTAAATTATACACCTAATTATTTTTGTAAATATTTATAATCTCTTTTACATTATCTACCTCTATGTTTTTTGTGGTAATTTTTTATCCAATTTTTTATCGTTTATTAATTTTATTTCATTATAATGAATTTCGATTACATTATTTTGTAACTTATCTTTCATTATTAAAATGTTTTTAAGATATTATTTTTTATTAAAAATATATGCATGTTTAGATTATCTATTTTTATATGTGTTTTATTGTTTCTCTTCAATCATGGAGTGTTCACCCTATTTCCACCATTATAGAGTGAGTTTCACAGCATTCATGATTTATTTATGTCAAAATTTTTAAGTTATTTTTTCATATTTAAATTTAAATTAATTATCTTATAGGTATATATTAAATTAATCCAATCATTTTATATAAATATTACTATAAATTATAATTCTTTAATAATATAAAATGTATGTGACTGTATTTTTTTAAAAATTTAAATTTTTTTATTTATATTTGTTTGTGTTTATGCATATTTTATCATTATAATATGATTATAGATGAAATATTTTTTACCTCATTTTCTTCATTTATAAATAATTTTGGTTAAATAATATATAAAATCAAATTTTTATTTAATAAGTTTATTTATTTTTTTCAAATAGCAGTACACATACTTTTGCTGACATAATATAAATTTTTTAAAAATCACAGACACAGAGGTAGGGAAACTTAAGTATGTATATTTTTATATTTAAATATATATCAATAGTAATTAAATAATTTAATATAATTATATTTATATTTCGTACAATAATATTAAACTCTTGTTCTTCTTTATAGAGGATGGTACATAGTGATGGTAGGTGTGGAATTTCACATTTACCAAAACATTCAGTCATATGTGGAAAGAAAAGTGTCATAATTAACATTTATGGCAACAACATCACAAATGGACCAAATTCTACATATTTTAAGACTTACCTTACACATTAGATTTGTTGTAGGATATGTTTTTTAAATTGAAATTGGTATAATATTGAATAGTTAGTGAAATAACTTTTCCGAGAGTCACTAATGGAAGAATTTCTAAAAATTATTTATTTATCATTCCAATAGTTTATGTATTTCCAATTTATTATTATTATTTTTTCAATTATAGAAGAAATTTGTGATTCTAGAGAAAAATAGGTATTTAAGAATATGTTTTAATCCTTTGTGGAAAAAAATTGAGATATTTTAAGAAAAATTTGACTTCAACATATATTTTTGGGAGTAAAAAGGATATAGATCAATGAATTATGTATGGATATGTAGATTGAGTGATATGGAAGATGTTTGACTCCAGTCAGCAGGGGTATCCTTTTCTGGTATGTTTTTAATCCTAGTTTTTTTAAAATTATTTTCATTACTTTATAAAATATTTATTTTTTTATCATTCCTTCTAAAAAACTAACTATGAGTTACACTATCACAATTTATACCCTCACACATTTTCATGAGGGGGGTATCCTTTATTAGATGGAAAATTATTGCTGAAAAACATAGTGGATTAAGGGCCAAGTCCATCAGCCGATCTAAAAAGGTTTTACTTAACCATCCATATCCTCCCACTTATCATGAAAAATGGAAAATGGATAGAATTTCAAAAAAATTAATGAATATTACAAATCCATTAAAGGAAGTAGATGATAAAATTGTATGTAATTAATAATTACTTTCATAAAAATTGATATTTATTGAATTTATCCCACTAATATTACATTTGAAAATATTACTTCAATACAACCATCCTTAGAATGTTAAACATGGGACCTTTATCCTTGAGGTTTAGAAGGATATTCATATAGATACTTTATAAAATATGAAACACCATATATGTGTGATAGGGTATAAGGAGGGAATAATATTTATTAGATTTTTGGTTGTTCCCCTAATGAGAAATTGATGGGGGTAGAATATCAAGATGAAATAGATTATTTGAAGTCATTTCTATAATAGTTAAATGATTAAATATAAGATATGATTAATTTATATGTATTTTATATTCTTGTAGAAGTGATGAGAAAGACACATCCAATTCATCCTTCCTACTCAGATCTTTGGCCTCATTATTCAGACCTAACCGTGTACTGTGACTTACTTACTACAGATACCCATATACATATTGTAGAAAATGGAATTGTACATCATGTTGGAGATTATGAACATCATAATATTATGCAATCAAGTTAGATAAGAGTATAATTACATGATATTATTGACCAAATTACTCAAGTGTCACTACATACTGAGAAGGTGTCTATAGTTAGACAGATTATTGGCCATTTTTTACTTTGTCCAACCAATCATTGTCATCATCTGACATATGTGGTTTCAATTGATTTTAATTTTTTATTTACCATTAAATTGAAAGTTACTTATAATATTTTATTACACTTACATTATATATAATTATATTAAATTCAAGGAGTCACTACAAATTAATGGAAAATATCATATTCCACTACCTTTAGATATTCCTCATGAAGCTTATTCGGTAACAATGTTTTCAATTTTTTCCTATATGAGATAATTATTATAATTTTATGATGAGTGAAGATATATTTCATATAAATTATGAATTAAATATTTTTAAATCTAATATTATAGATATTTTAATGGGTGATCAGATCATTATACGAGTGTTGTAGTTGTTTTCCATGTAAGTAAATTTCATAAATTAATTAATTTTTATTTAGTAATTTTTTTGATATTTACTTAATTAATTAATTTTAAAACCATGTATATCAATATTATTTTAATCCTATATGATTGAAATTATATTTATTATTGTATCAACCTAGAATAAATTTCAAAAAAATTGAACTATTTGAAATAAGAAACAAAAAATTAATATGTATATGAAAGATTCAAATACATGGACATCAGATGTTGATTTTGTCCATTCCTTAATGGGTGAAAAAGAATATATAATTACATACCACTATTGAGTATACTATTATTAATGTTTAATATTTTAATAATTAGTGGAAATTGTATTTTATGTGTATTTTTTACAAAATTAATTAAAGCATTTTGGTAATTCTCTTAATTGGGTTGTGTTGAAAGAAGATTTACCAAAATGTTAAAAAAGGATGTTTTATTCCCTGATTTTTGTTATTTAATCTTAACTTATTCAATTTAAATAGTTTACGATAATTAATATTTGAAATTTATAAAGGATCATGGATTTATTAGAATAATTCTTTGTATCTAATAGTAGAAGGGAAAAAAATGCATTCTGTGAATATTTAGGAAAATAACCTTTATATTATTGGATAATTTTTTTCTGAAATATCTATGGATTTTATTTCTAAAATATGTTTTCATAAATGAAGTTTCATAATAAAAATGGGAACTTTTAAAGGGAAATTATGTGTTATAATTCAATTATGTGATAATCTTGACCAGAAAACCATAGATTTTGAAAAGGTTAATTTTATTACAGCACTTGTAATTTAAACAAATTTAAATCTTTTTAAATTAAAAACACATCATTTTTTGGTTTTAGATAATTTTGCTTCATATACATCCAATTATGTTAAACAAATTCAAAATTTATTTTCAAAATATTTTTCTATAATTTAATTTTTTTGATATTTAATTTCATATAGCTGTATATTTGTTAAAATTATTGTAGAACTTCGCAATATGTTGTGTTACATATTTTCAATATTTTATGTATGTTTTCTATTTTTATTTTTATTTGTACTTCTAGGTGTGTAATGAAATTATTTTCCATATTATTACTTAAAAAAACATCTTTCAACATTGGTTTTATAAAATACCATCTTTGAAATCCCTATAGCAGACATTCGACGTCAATTTACACTAAAACCAGATATCAAATTCACGACATTGTCACTTTCCATGTCAGGTTTTTATAAAACGTAAATTGAAATATCTTTGGATATTAGAATTATTTAAACAATAGTTTTTTCTAAAACTAAGGAATAAAGTATACTTGGAGGGATTTTGATGTCGGTTTTATTAAAAACTGATGTTGAAATCCCTCCTCAAAGTCATTACACATTTTGTTTTATTAAAAATTGACATCAAGGGTCCTATATAATTAACTTTATGGAATGGTCATCAATTTAAATTTATTATAAATGATAGGTAATGTTCAAAATTCAATGTAGGATGTACTGGAATTAGTTATAAACCAATGTTAAAGGTAAGAACCTGACATTGAAGGCGTTTTTACACTAGTGTGGACAATTTAAAGTTTATCATTAAAATAATGGAATCCTTAATGAAAAATGTTCACCACACACACATCATAAATATTTATTCATTTAATGAAAAAATATAAATATTTTGAAGAATGATCAAACTATATTGTTATATAATGAAACATCTCATTATTTATCAATACATGTTATTAGAGGAGCGGTTCATATTCAAAATCATTTTCATTAGAGGAAACTTTCTCATATGTTATCATATGAGATGTATTATAAAAAAATATCTATTTTTTATGTATCTAAGAGTGTTTTTAATCCATTGAATTATCAATGTTAATGTTGAATATTTGAGAAAATTTTAATTCAGAGGTGTTCATTTTACCTTTCTAGGTTATCCACCAAATAAAAGAGGATATCCTTGTTAAAACAAAGATATAGAGATGATTTCTAACTATATGTATGTGAGTAAAATAGAGAGCCCAAATAATGTAAACTATAAAGACTGAAAATGTTCAAGAAGTGATGATGATGACTTCTTTCCCTGAAACAATAAGATAAATCATTAGATAATGGGGAGAGTTTTAATTAATATAATGTTGAAGAAGGTAATTAAAAAAATTTAAATGATGAAGAAAAATCATGTTCACATCATCCAAGGCTAAGATTGAAATTTTTGGATCAAAATATCATTTGAAATCAGGAAAATTATATTCAAACTATAATAACATTAAGTAAACCCCCTCGTCACTCATTCTTCTCTCTTGTTGAAGAAATAGATTTTTAAGATGAAATAAAATACCAAGAGAGGATTTATGTGATGAATGGAAAGGTGGATTGGATAAAAAATAATGTGCCTTGGGAGACAATAAAGAATCCCTAAGAGAGAAATGTTATCATGAAAAATATAGTTATTTAAAGAAATATGAATCGAAAAGGTGAGCTGATGAGAAATAAAACAATATTTCTATGTAAAAAATATTCATAGGTTCAAGGAGTTGAAATTGATGAGACATTTACACTGGTTGTATGAAATAAAATGATAACAAATTTTCTTACCATTGCTATATATAGTCAATGAAAATTCATTCAGATTTATTTCAAGTCATCCTTCCAGAACAGTGAATTTTAATTGAGGTTTTATATTGATACCCCATATGTTTTATTGATTAGTGATGGTGATAATTGTGATTTTAGGTTAAAAAGGATTTATACAAGGTAATGTAAGACCTAAGATCCTAGAATTCTAAACATGATACATTCATAAGGATTTTTCAATTAAAAAAGGGATTTATTGATTTCAATATATAAATTAAATATTATACGGATTTATTACTCATTATTATCATTTTTGTAGATGATATATTTTATGGAAAAGAAGAGTAAGTTTTTGAAGAGTATCTTGGTGAAATAAATAATCTGTTTGAAATGTATATGCTCGATTAATTGATAAAATTTATTTAGTTATAAATTTCTTATAAAAGTATTATATAATTCTATCTTATGGGGAGTAAGGCAGTGATATATTGAATATGTTTTCCATGGAGTTTTAAAAGCATGTTTTTACACCATATATATGGGGGGAAAAGTGAACTAGAGATGAAGATGGAAAAAAGTTGATTGAATAAAATTTAAGATGTTTATTAGATTTTTTAATTTCATGATAACATAAAGAAAATATATTGTTTATAAATTATCACTTTTGGAAAAATATCAATGCAAACAAAAAGTGTCTCATTTCAAGGATATAAGTAGAATACTTAGATACATAAAAGGCACATTAAAATATGGATGAAAATATGACATGAAAGGGATAATTGATCAATTTAGTTTCCAACTTGTATATTAGGAAGGATGTTTTGATGATAGAAGGTATAAATCTTGTGGAGGTAAATATGATATAGAAATATGTGTTTTTTTGGCATTCAAGGAACAACAATTCAGTACCCTTTAACACTCTCAAGACTGAATATGTCTCTATCACCCATGCATGGATAAAATTTATTTGAATGAAGATGTAGTTAGAATATTTTAAAGTTTAATTGATGTTTCGACTATAATTAGGATGTGAAAATGAAAGTTATATTAACTATTCAAACAATATTATTATGTATTTGAGATCCAGAAATATTGATATTAAATATCATTACATCAATGAGATGGGGGTGAATGATGAGTAAAAATTAGAATTTTGTCATATGAAGGAGTGGGTTGAAGATGTGTTCTATAAAAAACTATCAAAAGACATATTTTAGAATTTTATGTAGGCATTTTTCATTTGACCTCATTCATTATAGAGATATGGGTTTTTTCCACTCTCATATTTTTGTTCGATATTATTTGTCAGATGAGCTAAAAATGACAATATAAATCTTTATTTCATGTTTAGAATCATATTTCATGTTTAAGGGAGAATATATAATGTTGTAGGAGTACACACACATATATATGTGTTACCTTTTTAGAGAGTATCATTTGATATGTGTTAACTTTGGGGAAATTGATTATTAAATGGAAGCATATATTTTCAGACATTTTTCAAAATGTGTATGCTTTGGTTTCAGCATCTGTAGACTATTGTTATAGTTTATTATAAGTGGATACAAAATATTTTCAAGTTTTAAATGTTTATAATGTGATGATGATGTTATTATTTATGTTTTTGAGGTTAATATTAAGGAAGATGTATATGGATCACTGTCATATGTATAACATGATATTTTTTATTAAATGTTATTTTTTAAACATTAATTTCACTCATGTATGTTTGTAATTATTGGATGGTGATCCATTATTTTGTTTTGAATGATGTACATTGATTTATGTTCTATGGTTGAGAAAAATATTCAAATGGGGAGATTTTGGATCCCAAGATTTTTGTATATGGGTTTTGTGATATGTGAGGTGGAAGAATTGGTGAAGAGGATATGATTGAGTGTGTTGTATTTTATTTAAATGTATAAATTATTTTTATAGATAAATAAAATAATGGCTTGTAAAATCATATTCATGGTCATTAAAATCATGATTGGTTAATCATGATTTTGGCATTTCATGAAGTGAAGAATTACATGTCCATGGTGGAGGGTGTTTCATGAAGGGATTTACCAAAACAGGAGAGGCCACACCCCAGTGGTGGATATGGTGAAGGTAGAGATGAATTCTAGCATGACCACAACTATGGTGGAAGGACTCTTTATAAGTAAATTACAAAAAATGGTAATAAGGAATAGAAATCAACCATGGTGATTACTATGGTGGATTTTTAATGTGACTAAACTACTACAAATACCCCTTTTATTAGTGCTAAAAAGGGCCTTTAATAGCGCTAGAAAAGTGCTGTTAAAGCTAGCGTAGATAAAGGGGGGGGTCCCCTTTATCAGTGCTCCAAAAATCACTGATAAAGACCCCTTTTATCAGCGCTAAAAAAAGCGCTGAAAAAATGGGTCTTTTATTAGTGCTAAAACAAAGTGATGATAAAAGGGTCCTTTATCAGCACTTTATTTTTAGCATTTATAAAAGACCCCTTTTATCAGAATTTTTTTAGCACTGATAAATATTAATTTTTTTTAAAAAAAAATCATGGCAATCTCGGGGGGCTTTTTAAAGCGCTTATGCCCCCCTTTATCAGCGCCTTCTCACACCTCCAGCGCCCCCACGCACCCCCCTCCACCCTTTATCAGCACTATCCCGCACCCATTTATCAGCGCTAGCTCTCATATTCCCCCATGCGTGCGCGCCCCTGCCTCCACCAGGTTTTGAACTTGAGACCTCCCCCCCCCTACGCACCTAAGCCCTAAACATTCTTCTATTTTGATTTGTTTTCAATTTCATGATATCTATATATATATATATTTAGTTATATTTATTAGAATAGTAATATATATTTATATTAATATATATATATATAGTTAAATTAATATATATATAGTTATATTAATATATATATTTATAGTGATATTAATATATATATTTATAGTGATATTAATATATATATTTATAGTTATATTAATATATATATGTAGTTATATTAATATATATATTTTTAGATTAATATATAGGTATATAAATAATCATATATTTTTATTTTAAATAAAATTGATATTAGTTATTATTTAGATAAAGATAATATATTTTATATGTAAATATATTTTAATATTTATATTTATAATTAAATTTTTATGTGTAAATATATAAAAAATATGTATATATTGTTATATATTTGATTATAAATTGTATTGAATTATAAAAAATGATAAAATTTCAAAGACATAATATCAATATTAATGTAATACCTTAGAATAAATTCATTCCCCACCAAAAAAATCCAATAATACCCCCTTAAATGGGGCTGAAAATCCACAAAATGTTAAAAAATCCGGGTATCCTGACTAAAAACTCTGTTTTAGAGGACTTATGAGCCTTTTTTGCCTTGAAAAAACCTTGATCATGATCCCCCTATTCACAAGGGTGTAGAGCTCATTGCAGGATTCGATTTGATATATGGTAGAGCTCAAACAGTCACCCGGATCAAAAGTTATGGCCGTTTGAAGTTCGAGTTGCGTTTTCAACATATTTTGGATCTTTTTTTAATTTTTTTAATTTTTTTATTCTTTAAATTGTTATTAAATGACTATTACACCATAATAATTAGAAAATTATTAATTAAAAATATTTTTTTAATTTTTTTATAAGGCATTTTCACTAAATATCTATATATTAAGTGTAACTGTATATTTATACTTATCTAAAATATATTTAAAATTATATTTAAAAAATATATATTATATTTATATCAATATAACTATATCTATATATTTAAATATTAATATATTTTTTTAATGATTTTTTTTGGAAGTAGACCCTTTATCAGCGCTTTTAAAAAAATCACTGATAAAGACCACCCTTTATCAGCACTACTAAAAAAAGCACTGATAAAGGGGTACCCTTTAATAGTGCTCAAAAAGGGCTGTTAAAGGGGGTACATTTATCACCACTATAAAAAGCACTAATAAAGGGGTACTGTTATTAGCACTGATAAAGGTACCCTTTATCAGCGCTTTTTTTAGCGCTGATAAAGGTAACCCACTTTATCAGTGCTTTTTCATTAGCGCTGATAAAGGGTGGCACTATCCATGGCCCGTTTTGTGAAAGCACTATGCAAAATGACCAAGGAATAAATAGTCATGGTTGTCTCTATATCAATATTTTATTGTACTAGTGTAAAATAGGAAATATAATATCAACATGGAGGTTCATGAAGTAGTTTATGGCGGATAGGTGGCATTGTAAACCAAACCAATGATTGGATGAGGGGTAATTCGAGTGAAAATTTTGATTTTTTTTAATTTTCTAGGATGTTCATAGTTGTCACATGGTTTTCCAAAATGTTGCACCCAACCAGCATAAACTATGAAAATACATACATTTGGTGTTTTAATAGTGGGCACACGGTTTGAAAAACTATGGTCCCACCAAGTAGAAACTCTACACCCCATTAGAGGGGCACATAATTAGGGTTCATGGTTAGGGAAACCGTATGACCCCCTCCAGGAAACCGTGCATGTAGTTTTTTTATTCAGAAAAATAATTTAAAATTTACTAAACCCCTATTTTATCCTTATCAACCCTAACTCTGGATGAGACTTCCTCCATGGTCTTTAGAGCTCACAAGTACCCATTTTGGCTCCTCTAATCCAATTATGAGGAGGATCAAATCTTGGAGAACGTCATTCGATTCATATATAGTAAGAGTTATTTCCCCATTCATTCTATCTAAATTTCTCTATATATTCTCCATAGGGTTTTTTAGATCATATTTTTGTCGATTTATATAAAATCTGTTGTTTTTGATCTTAAATATAGTTTTTATTCCTTGATCTCTATTGATGATGTTCTTGGTTGATTTTTCTTATTTTGGGCATTGAGATATGTGATCTTGTTGTTATTGTAGGTGGTTTTGTTTAGATTTTCCATGTTATAAACCTTTTATTCTCCTGATTTAGATAAAATTTATTTCAATTAAATTTTGAAAACCAAATTTTACATGAATTGGGATTTGAAATTAGTTTAGAATGATATTTTGGGGAAACCCCCAATTCTAATAATGGGAAATTGTGGTGTATTTTTAAATTAATGGAACTTGTGAAATTTATTTTTTAAATTTATTATGAAATGATTTTTGTGGATAATGGACTAAATTTATTTTATAAGAACCTATTATTTGTTTTATATAAAAAGTTATAAAATGATTAACAACCCATGGTTTGGTTTTTACAGAAAAATTAGCATATTGAAATGAGAAATGGGGAATTATATTTTAAACAGTTTTCAAATAATTTTTTAATTATTGATTGATTGTTTGAGAACATTAAAGCCTAGGTGTATAGTAGGTTATTTGAGACAAACACACTTGGATGGTAATTCCCTAGTAATATATTCATTCTTTACATATATAACAAAAACTTAGTGTAATGGATCTTATCCCCCGTGGGATGTTGATGAGTCCCCTTTAACCAGTGTTTGAGGGATGTGTGTACAAATATTATTGTGATCACCTATATGAGTGTGTGAGGATCCCATAACTTGGAACTATCATATCTCTTGTAAGATGACCATTTTACTTGTTTAGGAGTTATTTTGATATATATTCCATTATTCGTAAAAATTATTTACACATGCCTAGTGATATGTAAATGTATTTTTTATAAATTTTTTTACTGAAGACATTGTTTGAAATTTTCCCATCCATTTTAATAAAAAGAATGTTTTTTTAAATATGAAAATGTGATTCCCTTCCAATTTTATTTGAAATTGAATGAAATATTTTTTTTAATTGTTATGGAATATTATTACGAAACACTTGGTTAGACCCTACTGAGATTTTATCTCACAACTTACTATTTATGTTGGGAGTTCATATATTTCCTCCCACCAGGTTTGAGAAATGGGAAAGAGCCACTTGGAGATGGAAAGTATTGTTTATCTTCTGGTCATGGAGTGTCATATTTGTTGGGACATGGGTTTTTTATATTTTAGTTTATGAGTACTTTTTCATTGTACTATTTGGGTTGTGTTTTAGACCTATTTGGATGAATGGTATTGTTCTCCCTATAGAGTTTTCATTTGAACATATTGAGATATATCTATATCATCCACTATTCTGTAAAAAATCATTCCCTCTATTATCATGTACGATTCCAGGTGCTAGTCCCCAACCCATGGGGATCGGGAATTCCCTTTGGGCCATGTCAGTTCCGGCTTGGGTATCAGAGTACCAGGGTATCTGAGATGGTATTTGAAAAAGTTGTATAAAAGGTGTAGGTTTTGAATCTTTCCATGATATTAGTATGTTTTTATGTAATCTTGTTGGAATTATGTGGTAGTTACAATTGATTACATCGATAGCTCCCATTGTAATGAGCCTTAAGTAACCCTGGGTGGTTTGGGAAAAAAATCGTGAGGATTAGTTCTAGTATTTTACCTGCTATTGATTGGGATAGGTTGAAATCAAAATCATGTTTATCAATCTAATGTGACTAATTTCCCATGTTTCTGTCATTTGATTATTGATTAGAGCAATCTTATGATTTTTTATTTGTTGTCTACTGACATTGTGTAGAAACATGCCTCTGACAGGAAATGTGAATCAGATATAGGAGGAAGATACTGATGAAGCACATCAAGAAAATCCTCTTATGAACCATAATCTGGTTGGTGTCATTGTGTATGCTATCCATGCTCTAGAATAGGCCCACGCATCAGCTTATGTTTAGGCTCCAGCTGTGGAACCTCATAGGGATGAGTCTTTGAATCATAATTAGTAGTTCGTTCCCCATAATCCACCAACATTCCATGTCTCAGACAATCATAAAGAGTCTGAGTATTGATTGAAAATTTATTCAAGTTCTTTGAAACACCTATTGAAATCAATGTGAAATGTTCCACCTTTAATATGGAAGGTCCAAGAAGGATATAGAGGGAAAAAATGGTGATAGATAAGAATCAAAAGTTCCTAGAGTTGAAGGAGCATAATATTATTCTCACTGATTGATTCTATCTATATTCTATGGTGTTGGGAAAGGATTAGAATTTTTCAAACTTGAGTAGTCTGATAGGACCATGAGAGAATATCCAAATCTTTTTTAGGAACATTTACAGTTTTCACCTGATATCATATTGAATGAAAATATGAAGACTTGAAAATTTAATATGGTACATCAATCTAATATATTTTCTTATATTTTATTTTGGAAGATCTGTTCTTATAATGATATTCTATGTAAGGTGTCGATGGTCGAGCTTGATCTAGATGAAAATTTAGAGTTAACGAGAGTTAATTTTTCTCAAATTGTAATTTCTGTGAGTTACATTAAAGAAAATATAAATCATGATGATCATTTTGGTGGTTCTTAAAATAATGGTTTTTCTAGACCACCTATAGTGTTACGAAGAGGCCAATTGATTTTCTACCAGTGTGGGAGTCATCAGAACTTCAAATAGCTTTTCATTAAGACACCATAGACATGTGGTTACTACGAACACTCAGTCACTTGAAGAAGTTCTATCTAATCTATTCTGATTCACGTAGTAGAACGAGATCATTAACACCTAAAAGAACTATGGTGTAATATGATGATTTAGTAACTAAGGGATTATAGACACATGTATCTAGAATGAATATTATGCACACATTGGAAGAGTATCCAGAGGATGAAAATATAGGTCCAACAACTGTGAGAGGCACCGTCATGATTAATTTATCTTTAGTGATTTATTTATTTGATTATATTTCATTTTATTCATTTATTTCAAATCATATTGTCAATCTTCTAAATATTATTAGGGATATTTTATATTATGTTATGGATATTACTACACCCCTCAAAATTAAGAGAGAGTAGGGTGTTTATTGTCCTATATGTTTCTTTTATTTATTATAGATTGATCTTTCTTGGGATTTTCTAGTTCTTGAAATGAATCCTATAGATTTCATATTCAGGATGGACTATATCATTAAAAATAATTCCCAAATTCATTTCTATATTATTTGGGTCTCCTTTACTTCACCGGATGGGGTGTTCCATATCTTCTAGGGAGAATGGGATGCAAGGTCGTGACAAAACTTATTTTATAGATTTAGGGAATGCAATATCTATTTCTTCTTTTGATTTGGTGGGGGTATAATTGAGCGATGATCTCCCTCTAATTGTAATTGTGTATCCCGATGATTTTCCTTATGACTTCTAAGGTCTTCCACTATTGAGTGAGGTGGATTTTTCTTTTGATTCAGTTTTAGGAACTCATCATGTAGACATTACCTCTTATAATATGAAACTATTTGAAATGAAAGATTTTAAGACTTAATTGGATGATATTTTTGAGAAAGGATTTATATAACTGAGTGTGTCACCATGGTCTGCATCTACTATCTTTTTTAAGAAATATTCTAGAACACTACTCTTCTTTGTGGATTACCAAAAACTCAATTGAGTTATGATAATGAAAAAGGATCTATTTTTATTAACTGATGATATGTTTGAACAGTTTAAAGTGGATAAGTGTTCTTTAATGATTTATTTTTGATATGTTTGTCACCATTTTAGAATACAAGATTTAACATTTATAAAACCACATTTTGGAGTAGTAATGGCCATTTTGAGTACATTGTCATGCAATTTGGTCTAAAAAATTCACTAAAAGTATTTTTGGATTTAATGAACATGATCATTCAGGAGTATATTTATACCTTCATGGATGAAATCATTTTTTATCTATGTATGAGGATGATCATGTTCGTTATCTAAGAGAAATTCTAGAATTATTTAAAATCATTGAATTTATGTCTAGATTTCTAAATTTTATTTCTGGATTCGAGAAGTGAAGTTATTGGGACATTTAGTGTTGGATCATGGTATCTTAATTGATCCTAAGAAGTTGAGAGTTGTTATGAAAAGGGATAAACATTGAAATTTTTTCAAGATTTTGAGATTCTTGTGCTTAGTTGGATATTATCACTAGTTTGTAAAGGATTTATTAATTTTAGGTTCCCCAATGACCACTCTAACTTAGAAGAGAGTAAATTTTGTTTTGGATGAGAGATGTCATAGTTCATTTTTTGAGATGAGATGTATTTGTAATTCTTTACTAGTGTTGACTCTTCAAGAGGACTAGAAGGCATATGTGGTCTTATATGAGCATCAGGTTCAGGTCTGGGATGCGTTCTTATTCATGGTGATCACATAATCACCAATGGCTCTCATTATATTAGACCACTTGAGAAGAATTATCAAACCCATGTCCATGAACATGATGTTGTGATGCATGAACTTAAGAGTTGGTGGAATTACAATTTTATAGAAAGGATTACAATATATTCTGACTAGAATATCCTAATTTATGTCTTCTCTTAAAAGGATTTGATTCTACACCAGAGGAATTTGGTGGAATACCTACAATCATTTGATTTTGATATTTCTTATACCATGTAGAAATAGAATGTTATCATAGATTTCGTGAACATGAATCTTCTAATCCAGGCTGTGAATGAATTATTAGAACAGTCAAACTTGATGGATATTCATTCAGAATTTCATATTGGATTTAGGGAAACAAGGGTCGAGGTTATCTTGGACAATTTTCAGTTGACCACCACTCTTCTTGAGAGGATTAACTAGGAAAAACCTCATGATAATGAATTATATGAAACTAAGAACTCTATTTATTGTGGATAGACCATTTTTGACTGGTTATTCTCTATGCAGAGTATTCTATGTTTTTGGAACCAGAACATTTTTCCTTTTACTTTGAGGCTATTTATGATGGGTGATTCACATAATTCCTAGAGGTAAGTGCATCAAGGAACCACAAAGATGTTTTATGACATGTGGTGATGATTTCGGTGGCCAGGTATGAGATGAGGCATTACTAATTTTGTATCTTATTATTATACATTCCATCACATCAAGGCTGAGTAGTAAAGACCTTTGGGTTTTCTTCATCCACTTATTGTTCCGATATGGGTGTGTGATGAGATATATATAGACTTTGTGATTGGTTTGACATGTACCAAGAGAAATAATAATCATATATGGATTTTTATCAATAGGTTGACCAAATTATCTCGCTCTATACCCATTCGTGACACAACCAATGTTGTGGAGTTGGGAAATATCTATTTGAAAGATATTTTTCATTTACATAGTGTTCCATATACTATAATATCTGATAGGGATCCATGTTTTACTTTTCACATTTGTAGAGGCTGTTAGTAGGCACTAGTATCTTAGGTTAGTTTATGTATAGAATACCATCCATAGATGGATGTATTGATAAAGAGAGCTATATAGTTTCTTGAGGATGTTCTTCATGATTATGTCCTTGATTTCAGTGGACCTTTAGATGACGATTTGAGGCTAGATGAGTCTTCTTATAACAATAGTTACTAGTTTGTGATAAGTATGGATCCTTTTTCGGCCTTTTATGTCTGTCCTTGTAAATATATGTTGTGTTGGTTGGTTACCGGTGAATGTACCATGGTTGGACTGATATAAGTTCTAGAGATGACAACAGAGATTCATATTTCTTTAGATGTTGTTGATGGTACAAATTTGGTATAAATATTATGATAATCATCACCATATATCGTTGTAATTTTTAGATAGAGATCAGGTGATCTTGAAAGTTTCATCTGGTTTTGGTCATCAATGTATTGGGAGGCAAGGGAAGCTTACTCCTCCTTCTACAGATTTTTTTGAGATTTTTGAGTAGGTGGGGAAGGAGAATTACCATTTTAATTTCCTCTATAGTTGAGATTGGTACCTAAAGTGTATCATGTATCTACGATTTGAAAGTATCTTTCTGGTCAATCTCATATTTTGAGCAAGAGTGATCTTGATGTTGAGGCTGATTTATCCATGACTGAGTATTCAGAAAGGATTTTTGATTTTGAAACCGAGGTATGTTAGGTGATGTTAATACATTTGGTTCAAGTTATATGGAAGCACGGTTCTGTTACTCATGAGACATGGGATAGAGAGGTAGTGATGAGAGAGCAGTGACCTCATTTTATTGACATGATGAGTTCTTGACAGTCTTTCTAGGGATTAAAAGTTCCTATGGTGCGGAGGTTGTAAAATCCTATTGATTTTTATGAACTTTTCAACCCTCTTTTTGATTATTCTTTGGTTGGGTCTCGTTTAGGTGTACTTCGGATAATCATTTGGAAATTTTTGGAAGTTTCTGGGTTACGCATTGTTGGTTCATGGTTTTTACAAACCGTGCACCCACTCAGGGTAATTTAATGACCGAAAATCTATTCAATGGAAATTACCTTATTATATTTTTTTTTCATATAGTATAAATCACATAAATTAACATAGATAACACAATACAGACTTTATAAATGAAGAATTAATGAAATAAGAGTAATTTTTAGAAATTATGGAACCTATACCGATGGAATAGTAACTTGACCATTAGAATAGTAATATGAACTGTTGGAATTGTAATTCAGCCAATATAATAGTAACCTCGCCTATGAGATCATAAAAAAAAATTTAGGTATCTTATAAATGAAAATAGAAAATATTTATATCTTGTAATTAGGTGATAAATGTTGTATACATTAAGTGTAGGTATTTTTTTGAAACAAAAATGATTATTTATGATTTTATAATTAATACGGGGATTTGAAAGAAAATTTATATTCATAGAATAATCTCATAAATAAATATTTGTTTTCCTTATAATTATAAGATAATTTTATGAGACATTAACTATTTTTTCAAAGTGTCATAAAATCAGTTATAATATTAGAACTGATATTTTTGGAGTAAATGAGGAATTTATTTTAAAATTAAGTTTCACATATTGAGAAAATTATTTTAATAAAATGGATTCCATTTTTTAAGCTACACATTTAAAAATTTTGGGGGTGAATTTTTTGGATTTTTCAAAAATAGTTGATTTTTTGGTGGAAAGTGAAATGTGGTAATTTACAATATTTAACATTTTAAGTAAATAATTGAATTTTTGAGTCATGATTGAGTCATGGATGATGTAATTGGTCATTATCTAGAACTAATGAGTTCTAGTTACTTCATTTAGTCACAATAATGATCAATATTTATAGTATTGAGCCAAAATTGTCCACAAATAAATAAAATAATCAAAAAACACCCCTCCCCTTCACTATATATACCACTTCTAATAACCTCTTCATATAAAACCTTATAATAATTTAATAAATATTAAATTATTCCCAATTATTCTCCCAATCATCTTCTTCATCTTCTAGTCTTTCTAGTCTCACCAAAAGTTCAAATCAAAGTACCTTAATGATGTTCTCAAAGAGGCAATCTTCAAGAGGTAAAATCCTCTTTCTTTCCCTTTTTAATTTTTTTTCTTTTTTTATCTTCCTATAACCTAACCTATCCAAAATATCATGATAACTCCAGTATTATTAACATACTATGATTTTATTATTTTAATGGTATATCCACCATCAATTCTCTTCTCTCCACCTTTAGTTCTAAAAATGAAATAATCGTCCTTGAGGTGTCGATTCACCACCTTCATGGAGGATGATTTTTCAATTTCTAATACCACCTTCATGATTAGTCATAAAACCATTATAATGGTTTAAATATTTTTTAAAATTTATATTACAACTTATTTAGTGTTCTATAAGAATAATATATATATAATATTAAGCAATAAAATAACACTAGTTCGTGGTGATAAAAAAGACAACAAAATAATCTAAACAGTTATCATTAAAATTTTATCTAATAAATCCTCCACATATTGAGAAGAAAAAGAAATTTTAATATTGTGTAATTTCATTAATAACATATAACTTCAATTTTGGATAACTATTCCCATTTTACAAGATCTTTCAAACATGTATACAAGTGAACCATCATGAAAATAAAGGAAATGAACACTCCCGAACAGCAAAATTGAATCTTGTAACTGATAAAAAGGCAATAAATTAACTTAATAAAATGTTACTAAATCAAATAAATTTTTAAGAGTTTATGAATTAAATAATTAAATAATATAATTTCATTATCCTGGACATTAAGTATAAATGTAGAACACTTTTGGACACAAGGTAATGCATTCTACCTGGACCTATATTTTTTCCTTTGGGTTAAAAATTATCTCTCTTTACTCCAATGTAATTATTAATTCTTCTTATTTAATCCTCATAAATTCTGTGTGTATATTTCAAATATATTTACCTATCTCAATTCCACTTTATTTTATGGGGAAATACACTTTTTTATAATGTTTCCATTTCAATTCCTCCCGATATAGAAGCCTGATTAAAGTGAACTTTATAATTTCTTACCCATTTTCAAGTACACTCCACAATTTTTTTTAAGATACCAATATTTTTTTAAAACCAATATCTTAATCTGAAAAAACAATATCATTCAAATTATGGATTTAGGAAAACAATTATTTCTTTGACCTCTTTAAAGTCTCTTTTATATTTTTCCTTAAACCGTACTAAAGTAGCTAATTTATAAAGTTTCCTAAAAACTATTTTTACATATATTCACTTAATTTATAAATAATTTATCATTATATATGCCTAATATTCCTTATTCATATCCATTTATTATTTAAATTCCTTATTTAATTGACAACATTTTTATACGCCCATTTATTATACTTTGGGACATGATTATGATACCCATTTCTTTCAATGGGAAACCCTTATGTTTATTCAATATGTATGATTATTCATTTGGAACTCATATGAATGAACATTTTATGATTGGTGTTACAAGATAGAGATACAATTCATTGGGTAATGTTTAGTCTCATGAGAGATCATGTTGGGATATGGAGTAAACCCGATTCCTTTATGGGACATTTTTTACCATGTGAAATGGTCTTGGAAGTAAGACTTGATGCATTATTATGTCATGTTTCATGTTTCTGACACATTCCTTTGATTCCATGAATACATTATCCACTATTCAAAATGTTATTATTCCCTATTTTATTCACTTCACTTTCCTTTTTATGTCATTATATTATTCCTTCTAGTCCATGTGCAATGATTTATTTCAGTATTTATTCTCTTTTTCGATTTTTTATCTCATGCCTCTGTTCATGTATTCCCCAGGTTATCCTATGTAGATGTAAGAGATGAAGGGAATAGAAGAGCTCATTATGGATGGTTAATAATTTTTATTATTCTAATTCCATGTTTTCACATTTAGGTACCTAATATTCCAATGACACTCTACTTTACCATCCGTGGTTTGTATTTTATGGTTAATTATGTTTAAAATTTGGGAATAATATATATAAAATAATAGGGATGCTATATTTGGTGTTAGAGAATGGTCTAGTTATTTTTGGATATTAGGACTAGAAAACATTAGTAAAACCATAGGGATAATTCTATCCCTATAGATAACCTATATTGAAACATAGGTAATCAAAAGTTAGGATATACTTTTCATTTACAATTTTATCCTTCTATGTTAAAATTTTCCATTTGATATGTTTATTAGCTAAGTATTCTATAAATCCTAATTATACATTATTTTTATTAGTTAATGTATGGAAATAGGATAACCCATTCCAGCAATCAATGTGATAGGAAATGTGATGATTTCCCTAATGAAATGAAAACTATGATTGAAAAGGGAACTCCAAACTTCAGGAATGTACTTACTCAACTGGATCAAGTTATGAATCATAACATGTTTTTTTTGGAATGACTTACTTCGCCTAAGAAAGAGGATGTTATGGTCATATCTTTCTTGAATCAAAGTCCTCCTATCATTAGTGGATCTCCTAATCCCCTCATCTCTGAACAATGGATTAACTCCATTGATAAAATATTCTCTTTACTCTAGTGCTCAGAAGTAGAGAAAGTTTTAATTATGGACTTTTTTATTGATGGGGAAACTATTCAGTGGTGGAAAGTAATCAAGAACATGATGTCCAAGGAAGAAATTAATTCCATATAATTGAAATATTTATTGAAAATATTTTTCCATAAATATTTTCCACTAAAACTCCTTCTTAAGATGGGTAGGGAGTTCCTTGGACTGAAAAAATGAAGACGATTCTATTGGGGTGCATGAGGAAAACATTACAGAGAATTCATAACATTCCTATGGATTTTTCATGAACATTGAAATCAAGGTGAATCACTTATATAGAAGACTAAATCAAAGACTCTGGAATGAATTAGTGATTCAAGACTTCTAAAGTTATGAGGTGATTCTTTGTTGTACCCTTAAGATTGAAATGGTGAATGGAGACTCTCAGTGGTCTTAGGGGCCCAGATAAAAAAAATGAAAAAATGGAGTTCAATATAGAAGTATCAAAAAAATAAATCCCATGAAAGCATGAAAACCTAACACCCCATGTGTCAAAATTGCGGGAAGAAGCATCTTGAGAACTATCTAAAGGGAACTAGGATATGCCTAAAATATTAAAGAGAATGGTATCTTACTAATAATTTCCAAAGGGAGATAAATAATCCCAAAAATTTAGAGGACGAAATGAAGGTTTATATCAACTCTCAGCATGTATTATTGTGTTTCAACTATAAAAAATATGATAATTATAAAAGCTATTTCCCTAAGACAATGGTTGTGGGAGGCAATCAACAACAACAACCTCCAACGAAATAAGGAAGGGTATATTCTATCACTAATTCTATAGTGGATCCCGAAAATGTTGTGGTGAAAGGTAGGATGGTTATTAATTCAATAATAGCAAGAGAACTATTTGAATCTAGTTCTAATCATTCTTAAATATTTTGAATGTTTAGTATAACTATTCAAGCACCACCTCAAAATATAGAGTTTGAGTTATAGATTAGAATAACAAATGGGGAATTATTACATCCAAAGTATATAACTCCTCCTTGATTAATGTTTATGGACTAAAAATACCAAAAAATCTTGTCTTATATCCTTTGATGGAGTTCGATGATATATTGGAAATGGATTGGATATTTCTATATAAATCCAACATCGACTGTAAGGAAAGAAAGATCACTCTTTACTTCCTGAGGAATCTTCCAATTTTGTATAATTATAAGGAAGTGGATGAATCTCCTGCAGGATCATCATATCAATTATAGAGATTTTTTACTTATGAGAAAGCATATTTATCTCAAATGAGAAAGACAAAGGAGAGGATCGTTATCAAAGACCGTCCCATTGCGTGGGACTAGATGGATATGTTACCTAAAGAATTGTATGGTCTTAATCATGATCAAGAGGTTGAGTTATCAATTTAAATTATTCCTGGATCTCTTCCTATATCAAAGAAACCTTATAGAATTCCCACAATTGAGTTGGAAGAATAAAAGATGTGGTTACAAGAGAATCTAGAAAAGGGATTCATATGCTTGAGTGCATCACCGTGGGGTGCTCCGGTCATCTTTGTCAAGAAGATTGATAAATCCATGCACCTAAACATTTATTATTATGATGTCAACAAATTCATGATAAAGAAAAAGTATCGCTTCCCTAAATAGATGAATTGTTTGATCAACGACATGGGGAAAAGTATTTCTCATAGGTAGAGCATTGGCCAGGATATCACTAATTAAAGGTGATGAAGGTATATATTACCAAGACTGCCTTTTAAACAAGGAATGGACACTATGAGTTCCAAGTGATTCCATTTGAAATCACTTATGTTCAAAAAAAAATCATGGAAAAAATGAATAATTTAATTAGAGATTACCCTGACAAATATGTGGTAGTCTTTATTGATGATATTTTGGTATACTCTAAGAGAAAGGAGGAGAATGATGAGAATTTTAATAATATGCTAATGACTTTGCAAAGGGATAAACTATATGAAAAGTAAGATAAATGTGAGTACTAGATGGAGAAATTACCATTCTTGTAAAATTTTATCACCATCAAAGGATTATTTATGGACCCTTCCAAGACAAAGGTAATCAAAAAGTGTCTTAGGAAAACATCTATAATAGAGATCCATAGTTTTATGGGCCTATCTGGGTAATACCGATGTTTTATGATAAATTTATCATGATTTTATAACCCGATAATTAATCCAAAATAAAAAGGGTTTAAATATCTCTAGATTGAATGATGTGACAAAATATTTAAGGAGATCAAAAATAGGATAATAATTGCACCCATTCTCACACTACTAACAAGTGTAGAAGGTTTTGTGATATATAATGATTATTCAACGAAATACTTGGGTCTTTTACCCATTAAAAATGACAAAGTGATAGTCAACACCTCATGAAAGTTAAATATACATGAGTAAAACTACATGGCATATGATTTGGAGGTAGTAGTTATGATGTTTTCCTTGAAAATTTGGAGACACTACCTTTATGGTTACAAGTGTGACATATATACTGATCATAAGAGCCTAAAATATATATATTCACAAAAAAGGATCTCAACATGAATCAAAGTATATGGTTAGAGATAATCGAGGACTAAAATTCCTCTATTCACTATCATATTTGGATGGAAAATAATGTAGCTATTTCTCATAGCAGAAAAGAACCTGATAGTCTATCCTTGATACAGATTGAGAAAGATACTATATTAATGGAAATGTAAAGGATGGATCTAGAAATTATAACATCAAGGAATATATCATACCTTTCCCAAATTATTTTCCAACCATATATCTAAGATTTGATCAAGGATGCACAAAGGGATGATTCAGAGCTACAAAAAAGGTGAAAGTAGTAAATGAAGAAAAGTTACATGAGTTCCATATTAATAATGATGATTTTCATTTATTGGGAACTGGGATTTATATGCCTTCATCACATGTGATGTATAAGGATATAGTGGATAATGCACATATCACATCATTTATCATCCTTCTTGGAAGTAATATGATTTATCATGATCTTTGAGAAAACCAATAGGGGGGATATTAAAAATGAGATTATGGAATATATCTCAATGCATTTGGTATATTATCAAGTTAAAGGAGAGCGATAGAAGTCTGAAGGGATGATGAAACCATTTCATATACGCATAATGAAATTGAAGAATGTCACTATGGACATTGTCACTTGTCTCCCAAAAGTATCCAAATAATATAATGTGATATGAGTTGTGGATGATTGATGCACCAAGACTGCCCACTTTATTTTTATTTTTGAAGATATATTACATGAAAAAATAACCATGATATATGTGAAAGAAGTGGTTAGGCTTCACGGGGTATCACTTTCAACCATCTTTGACCATGATCCAAGGTTCACATCTAAATTATGTAGAAGTATTCAACATATTTTGAGAACAGAATTAAATTTGAGTACTGCCTATCACCCCCAAATTGATGGCCAATATGAAAGGACTATTCAGTTGCTTGAGGTTATACTAAGATCCTGATCTATGAAATTTAATGGTGGATGGGATCAATATCTCCCATTGGTTGAGTTCTCATACAACAATAATTTCCACTAGAGTATTTAGATGGCTCCATATGAATATCTATATGGGAGGCCATGTAGAAATCTAACATGTTGGGATGATTTTGAAGAATGAAAGTTACTTGGACCTGATCTTTTGCAAGATATAGTAAAGAATATTCAATCCTTACAACAACATATCAAAGATACTTAGAGTTGAAAAAAGATCCATGTTGACAACCATAGAAGGTATTTGGAGTTTGATGTTAGAGAGAACGTATTCCTTTTAATATCACCATGGAAGAGAGTCATGTAGTTTGAAAAGAAAGGGTAGCTTAGCCCAAGGTACATTTTACCCTTTTAGATCCTTGAGTGCATAGTAACAGTGGACTATTAGCTTGTACTTCCACCAAATATGGCTCATGTTCATGACGTATTCCATGTATCTATCTAGAGGAAGTACATACCTAACCCCTCATATGCATTAAATCTGGAGGTGGTACAACTACAAAACGAACTTTCGTATGAAGAGAACTCTGTGAAGATCTTGGATCATAGAGATAAAGTTATACTCAACAAGACTACTCAACTGGACAATGTACTATGGTGGAACCATATGTTCAAAGAAGAATCATGGAAACTAGAGGAAGTGATGATGGATAAGTACCATAACCTGTTTTCACCCTATTATGTGAAATGAAGTTTTGAGGGAGAAGGGAGGCTCGGGAGCTCTTGAAAGCTCCTCTGTGAACCCTAGAGTTTCCTCACATCGCTCGTAATGCTTGCCCCATTTTTCTTTTTCTTGTTTTATTCTCATGGCAGAATTTGATCCTGAATGGGAATCAGTTTTCGAGGAACGTGGAATCAAGGTTCATAATGGTGAAACACATCTGGTAGAAAGATAAATAGGGATCTCCTTCCTTGATGTGCTCAAGGGTTTCGATGGGTTCAAAAATGGTTTCTTTCAACAATACTGGGAGACCATACACATTGATGTTTATAAAATTTTCAAATCCTTTTTTTCTAATAATGTTCTCCGTCATGGCCTCAATGATCAATTTCATACCTTAATTATTAATGTGGATAATGCCTCTAAAATTCAACTCTTCTGACCTATCGCTCTCATTAAATCTCTTTACCAAATTATTACTAAGCTTCTCTCCAACATAATTTCTTCCATATGTAATAAAATGATATCTTGGAATCAATTTGGTTTTATCAAGTGTATATCCATACAAGACTGCATTTGTCTTTCCTCTAAATGAACCAAATCTCTAAGTAAAGTTTCCAGAGGAGAAAATATTGCTATTTAGATTGATATCAGGAAATCCTTTGATACCATTGATTGGAGCTTCATTTTCAAAGTTCTACAGGGTTTTGGTTTCAATGATAATTTTATAAGTAGGATAAACTCCTTATTTAAATTGGACTCTATTTCAATCCTTGTTAATGGACCCCCTAAAGGGTAATTTAAATGAACCAATGGTGTAAGGAAAAGAGATACCTTATCTTACATTCATTTTTCTATTGTAGAAGATTATCTTAGTAGATTTCTCAATAACCTTGTTGATTAAAATAAACCCAAACACATTCAGGTGGCCAGAAACCTAAATGTTCCTACACATCTATTATATATAGATGAAATAATCATGTTATTAAATGGGGACAAAAGAAGTGAATGACTTATCTCATTAAGAAGAGATCCATGGTCAATCTATTAGCTGGAAAAAATCATTTGTTTTTTCAGAAAAATATTTTCTCCCATTAGGAAAGGTAACATCACCAATATCATAGGCATAAAAGAAGGATACTTCCCTTTTACCTACTTGGGAGTTCCCATTTTTTGGGGAAGGCCTACATCCATGTACTTCAAAGCTGTTGTTAACCAGGTTATCAATCAACTATCCTCCTAGAAAGGTAAACCCCTCTCCATGGATAGAAGGATATTTTTGGTGAAATCTACCATTGTCTCAAATTTGGTTTACTCACTGATGGTCTATAAATGGCCTACTTTTCTCCATAAAAAAATTAATGTTTACATCAAAAAATTTTGTTTGGACTAGCAGTATTCCTGAAAATAAGGTAGTTACCTTCCCCAGGAATACCTGTTGCCAACCTCTTGAGATGGGTGGTCTTGGCATAAAAAATATCAAGATTTTTAATGAATCCCTTCAAGCCAGGATCGCTTGGAGATTATTTAATAATAACTCTGATTCCATTGATTTTATCCAAAATAAATTCCTTATGAAGATTAAGAAGGGAAATTTGAACAATATTAACTCTTCGATCTGGCCATCCATTATACAATATTTTTCCAACATCATGAATAACTCTAGATGGATGGTCAGGGAAGATTCTTCCATGAATTTCTGGCAGGACAACTGGACTGCCCCCCCCCCTTAGATCCTTGTTATCTCCTAATTACCCTCCAAAAAACACCAAATACACTATAAAGGATTTGATTCAATCTCATAATTTCAATTTTCTATATAACATCATGCATGTTGTTGATAATTATATATTCAATAACCTTGATGATTTTCTTATTTGGGAGCCTACCCATAATGGAGTTCTTAACTCAAAATGTTTTTACGACCACAATTTCACAAATTAAGATCCTAACTTTTTTTGGTTGAAACTATTTGACACACCCTGGGTTAAACCCTCAAGACTCAATCTTATTTGTCATATTTCTCACAACTGTATTCCTATTGAGGTTTGTCTTCAGTATTTTGGTATCCAACTCTGCTCTAAGTCCCACTTCTATCACCAAAATATAGAGGATACTAACCATATATTTTTGTCTTGTGCTATGGATTCGGATCTTTGTAATTATATTACTAATATGTTTGACTGAAGATGGTTATTACTTGACTTTATTTGGTCCCAATTTAAACATTTTGTGGAACTTGATACTTTGCAGCAAATAAATAATATCTTCTTAAGTATTATTACTGAGCTCCTCCACGTGATCTAGTATGATAGAAATTTTATTATCCACAACAAGTAATCATTCAATCTTAATGTTGGTTGGATGCGAGTTCTCATTACCATTATAGATTCTACCTTAATTCAAAAATATTACTGTGAAAACACTTTTGGAGTCTTTTTGATCCTTCATCACCTTAGGATTTAAGGTCTCTACATACATCTGATGCTCACCTTTATGTTATTCTGGCAATATTTGCTCCGAAGATGGATCAAAATTAATGTTTATGGAACTTATAAAGGCAATACCGGACCTGTAGGCTATGGTTCTATCTTCAGAGACCTCCTTGGACATTATCATGGATGCTTCTTTGGTTGTTGCAATACAACCTCTTCTTTAGAAGTGGAAATTATGGCTATGATTCATGTTGTAGACTTTGTTAAACAAAATGGATGGAACAAAATTTGGATTAAAAGTGATTCAACCACTATTGTCCAAGCTATATTGAATGGTGTGGTGCACCATGCATGGCTGCTTACTACCTGTTAGATGAGCTTCCTTTCTTTTCTTCTGGATATCAGACACATTTCCACTCATTCCTTTTGTGAAGCGAACATAGTTACTGACGGTCTTTCCAATAAGGGAATCAACCAGGGCATTACTTGTCTGGATGATAAGCCGGCTAATATTCTCCGTCATTATGAAAATTATTGTAATAAGATACCCTCCTTCAGAATTATGTAGTTCCTTTATTTATATTTAATAAATTGTTTCTTGGTCTTTGACCGGGGTACCACCTTTTTAAAAAACAATTTGAGGGAGAAATCTTATGAGGGGGGGGGGGAGAATGTAACAACAAAAATTTTTATCAATGGAAACCCCCTTCTTATAATTTTTTCATATAGTATAAATCAAATAAAATCACATAAAAAACACAATAAAACAGTATAAATGAACAATTAATTAAATAATAGGCAATTCAAGAAATTAAGGAACCTATACCAATGGAATAGTAACATAGCCTTTGTAATAGTAATATAAACCTTAGGAATAGTAATTCAGCCTATAGAATAGCAACCTCACCTACTAAAGGATAAATAAAATATAGGTATCCTGTAAATGAAAATATTATATATTAATATCTTGGAATAAGTAGGTAATTTTTTTTGAAAGGGTAAATTTAGTGTAGATATTTTTGTGAAAAAAATGTTTATTTACAATTTTATAATTAATATAATGATTTAAAAGATTTTTTTTCATAAAATAGACTAATTAATTAATATTTTATTGTCTTATAATTATAAGATAGTTTTATGAGACCATAAATAGTTTTTTAAAGTCTCATAAAATCGGTTATAATATAAAAATCATTATTTTTCATGTAAATAGTTATTTCATTTAAAAAATTCATTTCCCATATTTATAAAATTATTTTCATAAAATGTATTCCAATTTTTAATTCTACACTTCGAAACATTGTTGTTGTAAATTTTTGGGATTGTTAAAAAATAGTTGGATTTTGGTGAATAGTCTAATACAGTAATTTATGGTATTTAACATTATACGTAAATAAATGAATTTTTGAGTTATTATTGAGTCATGGATGATGTAAGTGTCCATTATATCAAACTAAAATGTTATATTTATTGTATTTAGTCACAATAAGCAACACTATTCATAGTCTTGGGCTAAAATAATAAACAAATGAAAAAAATAATCAAAAACACCCCTCCTCTGCAATATAAATACCACCCCTCACCACCTCTTCACCTCACACCTTATAAGCCTCAGAGCTTTCATAAATTATACCCAATTCCTCTCCCAAACCTCTTCCCCACTTTCTAGTATTTTTGGTCTCACCAAAAGGACAACTTAATGTACATTAAAGAGGTTCTCAAAGAGACGATCTTCAAGAGGAAAATTCCTCTTTCTTTCCCATTTAATTTCTTTTCTTTTATTATCCTCCCCTCAACTCCCATATCCAAAAAATAATTTTAGCTCCAATATTATTTATATAATATAATATTATTACTTTTATGGTATATCCAACATCAATTCTCTTCTCTTCCTTTTTTTTAAAATGAAAACATCATTCATGAGGTGTTGATTCACCATATTCGTGGACGATGTTTTTTAATTTTCTAATACCTCCTTCAAGGCTGGTCATGAAACCATTATAATAGTTAGAACTAATTTTAGAATTTATATAAAATTATATTGAGTGTTCTGCAACCATTATATATACATAATATTAATTAATAAAACTACACTAGTTCCTGATGATCGAAAAAATTCCAAAGTAATCTAAATAGTTATCATTAACGTTTTATCTAATAAACCATCATCATATCTAGAAAAAACCATGTAATGTTCTCGAAGTTCATTAATAACATATAACTTCAATTTTTGATAACTATTCCCATTTTACATGATCTTTCATACATGTATACAAGTGAACCAAACAAGAAAACCAAGGAAATGAACACTCACAATTGATGAAATTGAATCTTATAACTCATCAAAAAGGCCATAAATGAACATAAAAAATTAAATAAATAAATAAAATGATGAATAAGTTCTAAATAAAATTATCAATGAATATAATTTAATTATCTATTACATTTAATAAAAGTGAAAAACTATTTCGGACATAATGTAATGGATTATCTATAAACCACCATTTTTCCTTTAGGTTACGCTTTCTATATCTTTATCCAAATTTAATTCTTAATTATTCATATGTAGACCTCAAAAAATATGTTTGTATGTTCCAAAAATATGTACATAGATTAATTTTTCATTCTTTGATGTGTAAATAAATGTTTTTTAAGGTCACCTTTGATGTGTAAATAAATGTTTTATAAGGTTACCTTTTTCAGTTCCTCCTAATAAGCAAGCCCGATTAAAGGGAACATCCGAATTTCATACCCATTTTCAATTACACTACAAAATATGATTTAAGACACAAGTATTTCTATAAAAAAACTATTTTATCCTAAAATTAGTCTTATTTCAAATCTGGTGTTATGCAAATGATTATTCATTTGACTAGTTTAAAGACTCTTTATTATTTTTCTTTAAACTGCACTAAAGTGGCTCTTTTATAAAGTTTCTTAAACAATTTTTTTAAAATTTTATCTTCAGTTGGACATAATTATTATTTATCTATGAACATTTTTTAATATTAATGTAGATTTATGATTTAAATTCGTTTTTTCAGGGACACTATTATAAGAAACCAATTTGTTTATTCCTCACAGCATGGTTACAATGCCCATTTATTCCCATGTGTAACCATTGTGTTTATTCCTTATGTATGATTCTCCATGTGGCACTCATATGAATGAATAGGTTATGACGGGATTACCCAGGTAGTTCTCTAATGCAATGGGTAATGTTTAGTCTAATGAGATGTCATGTTGGGATATGGAGTAAACCTAATTCCTTTATAGGACATTTTCTGCCATGTGAAGTTGTCATTACAGTTATCCTTGACTCATTATTATGTCATATTGTATGTTGATTCTACATTACTATGATTCCATGATTACATGATCTCATGTTCTACATGTTATTCTTCCCTAAGTTTATTCATGTTCCATTCCTTTTTATTTCATCATGTTATTCCATATAACCCATTTTTTATACTTTATTTCTATGTTTATTCCCTTACTAGGCTTTTTAGCTCATCCCTTTGTTCATGTATTCCCCAGGTTATCCTATGTAGATGTAAGAGTTTAATGGATGTTAGAATCCAATTATGTATGATTAATATAAATATTTTTTATTCTAGTTCCATTTTTTTATTTTATATACCTAATATTCCAAAGACACTAGACTTTATGATCCTTGGTTTGTATTTAATGGTTAATTATGCGTAAAATTATGTAATAATATGTTGAAAAGGTTAGGGAAACTATGGATAAATCATGAAAACCCAAACTATGGGGGTTTTCATTTTTGGAACATGGTTTCAAAAACCATGCAACCACTTTAGTAAAGATTGTGTATCACATTAGTGGGGCCCACATTTAAGGATCACAATTTTGGAAACCGTGCTACCCACTCTAGGAAAACGTGCACACTGATTTTTATTTATTCTGAATTTTATTAAAATTCGTTGAACCAACATTTCTTCCCCTCCTCGAACCTATGTTGGTATTTGATGTCCTCCTATATCTTTAGAGCTCCCATGAACCCATTTTGGCTCATCCAAACTGATTCTAAGGTGGATCGAATCTTGGATAACATCATTCAATTCTTCTCAAGTAATATTTTATTCCACATTCCTTTTCTCTTGCTCTCTATATCTATTAACCATAGGGTTTTTTAGTTTTTCCTATTGTAGATGGATCTAATTTTTAATTTTTATATCATTAATCTTGGTATGAGTCCTTGATCTCGGTTTTTCTCATTGTGGGTGTTGGTATATGTGATCTCCAAGTTAATGTTGATGGTTTGTTGAGATTTCCATTTTACCAACCATTTATTTTCTTGAATTAAACTTAAATGTCTTTTAATTATATTTTAAAAACTCAATTTGACTTGAATTGGGATTTGAAATTGATTTGGCATGAGATTTTGGGAAAACCCCCAATTTCAAGAATGGGAAACAAGGGTGTAATTTAAAATTGATGGAACTTGTGATTTTTTTTAAATTGATTATGAAATGTATTTTGAGTAAAATTAAATAAAATGATTTTTTAAGAACATATGATTGGTTTTATCTTGAAAATACATGAAATAATTCGAGAACTATGTTTTGGTTTTTAAATAGAAATTGGCATATTGAAACATAAAATTAGAAAATTATATTTTAAATAGGTTTTAAATGATTTCCCATTGTTAATTGATTTTTTCATAACATGAAATCATGTGTAGTTAGTAGGTTATTTAGGAATAACATGATATGATGGTAATTCCCTAGAAATGGATTTATTTTTTACAACTCTAACAAAAACAAAGTGTGGTGGATCTTATCATCGATGGGATTTTGATGAGTTCTCTTTAACTTATGTCTGAGGTACGTGTGTACAAATATTACCATGATAACCGATATGAGTGCGTGAGGATCCTATAACTTGGAACTGTCGTACACATTATAATATTACCATGTTTCTATTTTATGATTTATTTTTACATATATTCTACAGTTTTGAAAATAGATTTATATATTCCCAGTGATTTATATAAATTATTTTATATAAAAAATTTTACAGAAGCCTTTTTTTTGAAATTTTATGATTAATTGAAATAAAAATAATGTTTTATTTTGAATATGATATTGTTATTACCTTCCTATTTTTTTTGAAATTGAAATCCTCATTTACTTTACATATTATGGAATCTTATTATGGAAAACGTGGTGAGACCCTAATGGGAAATTAGCTCACACAATACCTTTTCCGTTGAGAGTTTGTAGATTTCCTCCTTTTATGTCCAAGCATGGGGAAAGCGCCACATGGGGGTTGTAGATGTTGTTAATCTTATGGACTTAGAGTTCCATGTCTATTGAGAATTTGGTTTTTTATCTTTCAGTTTCTAAGTACATTAGCATTGTACTATTTCAGTTTTTTAGACCTATTTAGATTACTGGTATTGTTCTCCCTATGAAGTTTTCTTTTGAGCGTAGTGATATGTATCTATTTCTTCCACTATCTTTTTTGGAAGAAATAGTTCCCTATTTTATCTTGTATGATGTCTGGTGTATGTTTTTGACCTGTGGGGATTTGGAACACTCTTCCAGCCATGTTAGTGCGGGATTGGGTATCATAGTAACAGGGTATTTGGGCTGGTTCGTGACAGGTAGTGGATACCATTGTAATGAACAATAATTCTGTCAATGTAATTTACATTCTAGTTATATAAATGTAAATATTTAATAACCACATAAAACACATCATAATACCTTAAATTAGTATAAAAATAAAATTCAGATAATAAATAATGACATAATAATTAAAAGTATTAAAATGTGAAAAAATATAAAATTATTTAATAATAATAGCGAAATTTTTATCTTCTCGATCCCTCATAATAATCACACTCAACAAAAATACTATATAAATTAAATATAATATTAGTAGTGAAATATTAATTTCAAAAATTAAAATATATATTTCCTTGATAGAATATTGAAGTGAATTTATAATTACTAAAATAAGAGTTATTTATAGAATTTAGGGTTCTAATATAACCATTACTAATCATTCCATTAAAATAGTAATATGACTATTAGATTAGTAATATGATAGTTAGGAAGAGTAATATGAATTTTAGAATTAGTATCCTTACTATTATAATAATATCCTCACTTATGGTAGTGTAAAATAATATTTTGGTATTTTATAAAATTAAATATGACATATTTATAGCATAGTACTAATAAATAAATGTATTAAAAATGATGAATTAAATTATTGTACTTTTGTAAAACATAAATGTTTTAATTACCCTTTTATAAAAAATATAATAATTTAAATTATAATTTATTTTTATAAAATTTATTGATAAATTAATATTATACTATATTATAGGTATAAAATAATTTTATGAGACCTTAAATAATATTTCCAAGGTTCCAAAAATTTATCATAATATTAAAGTTGATATTTTTCAAAAATACGAGGATTTTATTTAAATTTTTTTATCATATTTATAAAATTATTTTCATTAAATGAATTCCTGCTTTGGAATCTAAATATAAAAAATGGTTAGGGTGGATTTTTTTATTTTTCTAAAATAGATGAACTTTTTGTGAATAATGAAATATGTTAAAATATTTTAAATAACATTATAAGATAAATGTATGAATTCTTGAGTCATGTTTGACGTAAAAACCCAATATTTTGGAATAATAAAACTCCTTTTAATATATAAAGTAATAACAAAAAATTCTATTAATTTTGTTGATCCAAAATTACACACTATTGAATATAATATTCAAAAACACAGCACACAACCAATTTTCCTCAAAATATTTATGCATTGGAGACATCAAAATTTCTATCCAATTATATTTCTAATCCCCTCCCCCATGTCCTAGTGATGGTGGTTTCATAAATATACCAATCAAGGGTTCCTTATGTGGAAGGCCAAGAGGAGATATCCCAAAGACGAGGCAATACCCTCAAGTGAGTATTTTATTTTTCTATTCCTCCTAATACTCATAATCCTCCAAAACAATTCCATTAAACATGGAATAATAACTCAAGTATCTTATATATTCTATAATTTTAATTTTTAATTTAATACCTATAATCCATCTTCTTCACTTCTCCCCTTATTCTATAAAATGAAAACATTATCTGGATAATGTCCGTTCACTATCTTCATGGATGATGAGTCTTTGTATCCCATTACCACCACCATGTTAGGTTTAAATTCCTTTGTAATTTTTTAAAATGATATAAATATGAATATTATATATTGTTTGAAATTTTTGAAAAAATATATGGCTATAATATTGGGTAAAACAAAACAAGTTCACGATGCTTAGTAAAACTGCTAAAATAAACTAACAATATAATATTATTGTTTTTGTAAATGAATATTCTGTATTTCAAAACATTGATGGATACATAGAGAAATTTAAAATTTTGGTAGGTCCTAAATACAATTTTATTAAACTTCATGAGTTTTAGTTCCATTTTACTGGAACATCTATATATATTCACCTGTTATCTGACCATGGAACCATGAAATGAACTCTCTTAGAATAATGAAATTAGTATTTTTATATTGATGAAATTGTTTAAATTAATCTAATAAAATTTTAATAAATAAAATAAAAATTATAATGGATGAAAATTATTTAATTAAATAATATAATTTTATTATTCAAGACATTAAACACAAGTGTAGAAAGATTCTAAAGCATAAGGTATGCGATCTGTCTGACCCCCCATTTTTCTATCAGTTATGACCATTCCCTCATAAACTCAATTTCTATCTCTATATCTCTCTATAAACTGTTATGTAATGATTATAAATTATGTATATATGTATCTCACATAGTTACCTATTGTATTATCCCTTCCTATGTTGGGTTAATAAATTCCATATGTTCATTTCCCAAATGACTTCATTATAAAATCTCATTTGATAATGATATGAGGAAATATAATGAAACCTAATTCAATCCATGGTTAGTTCTAATGTTTATGTGTTATGGCTGATTTTCTTTTATGGAACACATAAGCATGTACATGTTATTATGGGTGAACCCAGATAGTGCTCTAATGTATTAGGTAATGGTTGTGTCCCATGATACATATTCTATGGGATCAGGGAGTGAACATAATCAATAATGAGACTCTATCCACCTTGTGATGTTATCTTCGCATTTATCCTTAACTTATCCTTATGTCAATTTATATATTTATACCAATTTCCTATGTTTACATGATCATATGATACGATGTTCTTTTTATTATTCTCCCATGTGATTATTCATGATCCTTCTCTTTTATGATATCATATTGTGTTGTTTGATTTACATATTTTTCTATACTATCATGTTTATTAATTTACTAGCATTTATAGCTCACCCATTTCTTTTATTTATTACTCTAGTTGTCCTTTATAGTTTATGGAGCGCAAAGGGATTTAGGATCGCATTATAAATATTAAAATAAATAATTTTTATTTTAGTATAATGTTTTTGTTTCATACACCAATCCTTCTGAGGACACTAGGTATATCGATATTTTAATTGTATTTAATGGATATTTTTATTAAAAATAATATAATAATATATGTGAATGGAATGGGTTACTATAGTTAGTATCAAAATATGATCTAAAAATTTATGTAAATTAGGATTATAGTACATTATTGATAACTCTAAGGATATGTATATGTATAGGAAATTATCCTGGAACATTGGTGATGTATAGAGTGAGTGGTTTCTTGGAAATTAAATCCCCATATAGATAATACATGTGCATATGGATTTGGCATAGTTATTCCATGAATCATTGAACTTGAAAATGCAAAAACTGGCATTAACTCTATTTTGACTTGGTGTACGATAATGATACCTTAATTCACACCCAGTTTGACACTCCTAGTATATATTATTTGTAAAATTCACTCTCGTTATGATCCATTATGAATAATTTTAATAGATATTTAGGATAGAACTCTGAATATGAAGAATGAACCTAGATTTCCTAAATTGAATACAATTAAATCATAAGTTTGGATATATAGTTAATTTATATGTTATTACTGATATGTTAACAGTTTCTCATTTTACATAATTTTTAGTTTGAATAATATCATTCTAATTTTAGTTACTAGAGATAAATATGAGGAATTGTTCCAAGAAACCCAATTTCATAGGAATTGTCTTGATTGATCTAATGATATGAAAAACCTTATGGAAGTGGTATCTAGGAATATCATGGAATTAATGGTTCAACCAACTCCTGTAATGGATAAAAACGTGAAGCATGTAGAAGACCCTCATTCTCCTAAGAAAGAGAAATATGCAGGTGAGTACTTTCTATAACAAAGGCCTCTTAACTTTAGTTCATATATTTATCACCAAATCATGGAACAATGGATTCACTCCATTGATATGAAATTCTATGTCCTCTAATTATCATTTCAATATAATGTCATTATGGGTATTTGTCATTTTGAAGGGGAAGTCAATCAATGATGGAAACTAATGAAGAATATAAAGTCCATAGAAGAAATTTATTCTAGGGAATGGGATGGATTCATGATAATATTTTTCAATAAGTATTTTACCTAAACTCAATTTCATAAAATGTAGAAAGAGTTCCTCAAACTAAAGAAAAAGGATGATGAGTTTATTGGGGGAGTATGAGGAAAACATTTGAAGGGTTGCAGAATATTCATCTAGCTTCATCATCAATGCCGAAGGCATGGTGAACCCATTATTTAGTGGGTAAAAACAAATTAAATTGAAATATTTTTGGACTTGAGACATTGAAAATTATGAAGTGATTTTCCATTATTTCTTCAAGGTCAATTGGAGATATGAGAATCTCTATGATCTTGTGGGCCATGAGATAAAGTGCATTAGATTGAGTATTCTTTCAAGTGACAATGGATACAACTTATGGAGGAAAGAAAATCCCTCATCAAACCTATCATTAATGTGGGAAGAAGAATCAAAAAATATTTCTTAAGGGAACTGAGAGATTCATAAAATTTGGAAAAGTGTGTAATCTTATTAATCAATAGAAAATATATATAAATAATCCAACCAATCTAGAAGAATAAAATATGGTTTAGATCAACACTCAAGATACAATACATTTTTTCAACTACTAGGAACATCATCATTGTGCAGAACATTTTCTTAATCTAAGGGTTATTAGAGAAGTTAAATGATAAAAACCTCTCAGTCCTAGAGATAAAGGAAGGGAATGATATTTTACTACAGCCAAGGTGGATCCTGAAATTGATGTTGTTATATGTATTCTTATTATTCATTAAAGAATAGTGAATATAATATTTTTTTATTCAACACATACTTTTAAATTGTTCATGTTTAGTATAAATATTCAGACACCACCTCAAAACATCAGGGATGATCTCTCTTTAGGAAAAAAGATAAATTATTACAAACCATGTATATAACTCCTCCACATTCCATATTTGTAGACTGAACCTTATTACCAATATTGACTTACTTCATTTTGTGGAGTTTGATTCTATATTAGAAATTTATTGGTTGTATTTATATAAATTTAACATCCTTTATCAATAATTGGAGATCACTCTTCACATATCAAGTTATCATAAGATTTTATAAAAGTGTAAGGAGTTTTAATCTAATTAAGAATTATCATATCATAAATGAATATTATTGACTTATGAGAAATCATATCTAGCCCAAATTATGGGAGTACATGAGATAATCATGATCAAAGACATGTCTATAATTAATTTTTATTATGATGTATTCCTGACATATTTTCCTCAAATTCCTCCTAACCAGGATAATGAGTTCCCAATTGAACTTATACCTACAAATTAGAACATTTCCGTGATTCTATTGTAGTATCCCAAGCTTTTTGGGTCGAATGATAATTATAAGTGAATTTTAATTTAATTGTCTGGTGGATGGTCTGTTTTATATATAGAGCTTTCGAATTAAATTTAAAATAGTTGGAACACATAAATATGTTGTTTTTAGATGCAGAATAAAGGATTGAGGGTTCCTTCGCATGCTCTGATGAGTTTTAGGAGCATCAGGCCTTGAAAACACATGTTTTGGTTGGACTTGTAAGGGCACATGGTTTGTATGAAACTGTGCGGCCCCCAGTGTAAACTGTGCAACACATGCAGGTGAGAAAAAATTTTCCTCATGAGATATGAATGGTTTCTCAAACCCTGTGCCTAGCCCGTAACAAAGTGCCACTTAGGTAGTGTGTGCACACTTTTCATCTCATGGTTAGGGAAATAGTACAGTAAAACCATGTAGGGTTTGGGTTCCTAAGCAATGGGACCTACACAGTTTGGCTAAATGTGAGGCCAAATTATGTGAATGAATTTATATTGGTGAATTTACCATTCTACCCTTAATGACCATAATATTCTAACCCCTTATTCCTTTCTCTATTCCTCCACTGTAACCCTTATCCCACCTATGCTCTTCCCCCCACCCTCTTCTAAGGATGGATGTATCTGCCGTGTCGGACGTTCATTTTAAGCCATGTTATGTGAATTGGTGGTATATTTGTGAGTCTACGACTCTTATTTATTCACTTATTCATCAATCCCATATCTTCCTACTCTATTTTGGTGTGAGATAATTCATCCTATTTTAGGGCGTTGGGTGATTTATTCAATTTCTCTCAAATCAATCCAAATAAATGACTGATTTTGGACATGTGGGTAATCCTTGGTATAAGGTAGGTGGTATATATATTTTACCTCAAAGTTTTGTTTCTTTATAAAATGTTGTCATTGTTATTCATGTTTCCTTTTTTCAAATGTCACCTTAAAATTGATTTCTTCATCCTAAATTGATATTCACACCGTTCTATGATCCCTATGACCGATGTTTAGTAGTTATAAGATGTTGAACTCGATCACAGAAACCCATTAGGTGTGATAACTTAATTTTTACCCTTTATAATTAAATAATAAAATACCAAGAACACCTCACAAGTGTTTGGATTGGTTATTAAATTATTTTTACCTTGTATGTAGTTGACTCATTGATTATGGAACCTTCTAAGAGCCTCTTTGAACCACAAAATATTATTTCCCTGTTTTAAAGGTTTATAAAATGACCATTTTTGGGTGAATTGAGTTATGACTCTTGAATTTGATGTATTTTTAGCTAAATGAATCTTTTGGTTAAATAATTTCAACTTTTATAATATTACCCCTTGATGTGGTGAACTGTCTTCAATTGGAATATAATATATGTGCTATTCCTTGTTTGAAATGATGGCCTTCACATTTAATTTCTTTGATATTTGATGTGGCTTACTTATGTATGTGTCCCCTTTTTATTATAAAATGAAATAGAAAATGGATGCAACCCTTTATAATGTTTCATTGACTTATGATAAGTAATGCTTACTAGTATGGACCATTGTATAGTTAATTTAATGAATTTAATTCATTAAAAACACTATAAACGAAACTTGGGTTACTTTTAACGAAATCCAATGGATGGGATCACCATACAAGTAATCATTTTCACTGTTAGATTGTGTATATGCTAGGGTCAATACTTGTATTCTAGGATGGGCTCACCATGAATTATTCTTACCTTATTATGAGTGATAATGGTTCTCTAGGGGAGAAACCATGGATGAGATCATCGACGGGATGGTTGCACCAGGCCACGAGTGAGACTTGGTCCCCAATGCGATAAATGAGGTATAAGATCAGAGGTATTTGTATCACATTAGGCCAAGAGTGATACTTGTGAGTCCCTTCAAGGAACACATTGGACTGACTCCAATGACAGTGAGTGTTATCGTGCTCCTAGTGTGATACGTAGGTTCTTTATTGAGGTTCACCTTGGATGGTCCGAGGATGCTACTTATTTAAAAATATTAGTTAATTTTATTGAAAAGATAACAAACCATACTTTACATAGAGATATTAAATCAACATTGGAGAATATTTATTACATAACACAATAATATCACCTCAGAACTGTATAGGTTCAGTGCCTTTAGAAACTGTGAAACATAAACAACTAGTTCATAAAACATACACATTATCTCCCGCTTATTTCTTCATAACTAGACTCCTTTTTAAAATATCTTACTTAATACCCTTATTCATAACCTGGGGAAAATAAACATATGAAAGGGTGAGATCAAATGCACTATAATGGTAAACAAGGGAAATATCATTCATATCATAATAATAAGAACATAACATTTTAAAATATTATCCTACATATAAAAGATAATAATATAATTCCATGGGATAAATCATAAAAGTTAAATGAAATCCCAATATTCATAACATAAAACACAAAATTTTGTGTCATAAACAAATAATCATATAAAATCATTTCATATTAGTCTAGGCTCATTGCTGATACCATCATAGTAGACAAATTCCATTACTAAACTGAGTTCACTACTTGTTCCAGCCCTATATTACAGAACCAGATTTACTTATCATTCCAGTCATGTTTGTCTCATGAGATATAAATATTTATCCAATTAATTGGAGTTATATATATGTCCCACCCATCTCATAATGAAACCATTCTTACATGTGCCACAAAAACATAAAAACATTTACCATAACATAGCCCATGAAATAAAAAGGGTTTCTTAAACATCATTCCATCATAATTGATATAAAACAAATGGATTTCCTAAATAAAACTCCATCATAAACACAATAAAATCATATTAATAACAGTGATATAAATATAACCCTATTTAAATAGTGTCATATTATATAGAAAATAAATTTGACAAAACACTTGAAATTAATACCTATGGAAAATATTCTTTCTTCTTCAAAAATGTTTTCCTTACTCAAAATGCCACATAATTTTAGAAGAAATAATTTTATGTAAAAATAAAATTGTAATATTTTAGGTTAATGTTCAAGGAAATAAGGAATTTTAAAATCATAAAAATCCATTTTTTCCATACAAGTTAAAAAAACATTCTTCTCGTACTTTTGCTCGAAAAGTCGAAAAGTACCTCATACAAAAAATGACAAAAGATTCTATTCATACCATTTAGTAAAAGTTTACCTGTGGGTAAAATTTACTTTTAAAAATTAGATATGGATATAAATAATATTTGGAAATTCATATTTAGGAAACATGGATGTGGATGACAAATATACCCTAGTAAATGATGAAAATAATCAATCTCGGATAAAAACAAGATTTGGAAAGTTATCCCTTACCTTAGGTATGATATGTTTCGTATATATCTAAAACTCATTTATAAATATTTAAATAATCTTACTTATTTATTAAATAAAAATAATAATTTTTATGATAACATTTATGATCATATTTTCATCTGTTTGTTAGTAACATTTCATTGTTACTCGTTATTCGGATATTAATTGCTTTATGTTCTTATGCATGTTTTGTTAGATAAGTTATTATTCCTATTTTTAGTTTATAGTTATATAATTTATAGAATTATATTAGTATAATATATATCATATTTAATCATTCAATTTGGGTATATAACAATGTTTTAATGAAGATCTTGTAGAATGAATCATATCGCATCATGGTGACGCTAGGCCGTACGCACGTGCGAGCGATGATATCATTCCAAATTTGCTAAATGGTATTTAATTGGATGGTTAATAATATTTAAGAATCAGTATAATGTCATTATAATCATATATAATTATTATTTCCATCATTATACCCATCCAAGTAAGGTGGTGGTGAAAAAAAGATTACACCACAACGTGGAGACGGTAAGTCGTACATACGCATGCGGGGTGACTTCATTTCTCATAGGGTGGATAGAAGGTGAAATATGGTTGCTTCATATTTATAATAACATATAAGTATATGATTCCTACTGATGTTATTAATTTATAATGAAAAAACTAATGAAGATGAATTAGAAGAAGAAAGAAGTTAGAATGAATCAGTAGAAGAGATTACCTCTTCCTCGACGTGCTTCCTCTAAACCTATTATTAGAGCACTAGAGTTGGTCTTTGAAGATGACCAAAACCTCTAGAATGAAAAAAGGGAAGTTTATAATGAAACTTTTTATGGGGTGGATGATATTTAAGACTAGAAATGAAGTGAAGACGTGATGGAGGAGGTGCCCTTTTATAATTGGGGTGAGGGGCACTTTTGGAAACTCCATAAATAATAATTTATTATAAAATAAAATCCTAAAAAAACCTCATAAGTGTCCCAATTTTAAAGATGAGATGATATAGTGTTTTAATATCATAAATCAATAATTATTTGACAACTTATTTTTTCAATTTAAACCATAATGTTTTAATTGACACTTAGTTATTCTATTTAATTAAAATTGTGATAATAACATTCTAAATAGTTAATGGTTATAAATATTTACTTATATGGTATTAATTTACCATAAAAGTATAATTTATGATATTTTAGACCTTATTATTATCCCATTGTAATTTTTAAATATTTTTATGATTTTTAAATAATCTAATAAAATGTTATTTTTATAAAATATCAATAGTGACAATTTTGGAACTGTTCATTTATTTGAATTTAAATAAAATAAAAAAAGAAGATAAATTAGAAACAAGATATTTAATACACTCATAAAATGTCATAGTATTCTATTAAATTATTTTAGAACATTAATTAGTTCATATGATATTTAGTTTAATAATTTTAAAACCATTTATTCAATATTTCTATTAATAAAATAATTTTTACATCACTATTATGTCAACATTAATGATAATTATTTAATCTTGAAAAATTATAAAAAAAATTCAATGACGTAGGTAATTATTTTATCTTTCCATATACTATCTATAGCCTATATTATATCCTTGGTATCCATATATTAAAATTAATATACTTATATAAAATGAGATTGTGACATTTTGTCACATTCATTAGTTTTTATTACATTCATGTCATATTCATAGGTAAGTGGCCATTAAGTGATTCAATTTTGAAACATAGATGATAATGGTCGAATTTAGTCATAAAATAGTATTTTTACAGGGTGTAAGGTAATTTTATAATATTTTTTACCCTTAATTATCTGATTTACCATTAACCATGGTAATAAAAATAATTACCAAAGTTACTATTCATAATGCCCAAAAATAAATGTATCCTATTAACATAATTTGGAAATATTGATTCCAAATATTGAATCCATTTTTCAAAATTCAAAAAACAGAAGTTTCAGTAATTAATTTAAAATTAATTTCATTGTTGAAATGAGGAAATGAGTTTTAAAAGTAAAAATATTGGAAAAGATTAAAATGTTTTTACCTATGAATTCAATGTAAAAATAATGCTAACTAAATAAATTATATTTAATGATAAAAATATAATCTATTTATACTTTAAAATCATTAAATATTATAATTTAACCATATGAAGTATCTCGATGACAAAAGTTGTTTTTAATTAAAATTTGGCATATTTTTACTATTCATCAAAACATGAAAGTTATTAGAAAAATATTAGAAATTCATCAAAAGTAAATTTTTATATTACTCTAAAAAATAACATGTTTGTGTTTTCATATATAAATTATTAATGTGTCAAATTCTTAATTTAAAAGGGATTTTCCATTCAAAGGTGTAAAACTAATATTTTTTTAAATTGGATTTTATACATAAAATACGGTTTTATTCATACCCTATGACTAAAATATCCATTGGATGAATATAAAAAATATTTTATTTAATTAACAAATTTAATTCAATCAAAAATAAAAATATCTTATTGATTTATATGCTTCATAAATAATTTATTTCCAAAGAATTCAAAATTCATTTTCATAAGTTAGTTACAATTATTCCCATCAACCTAATTACTAGGCTACAATGGTAATTTATAATAAGGGAATCTCACAGTTCTTTTAAACTCATGATTTCATGAAAATAAATCTACTGAAGTGTGAAAATTATTTAAAGAAAATATTTCATAAAAACATCCATGTGTTACATTCTACCCACCTTAAAATGAATTTTTCCCTCAAAATTAATTATTTGGAAACAAACTTATGAGGATACCTATCCCTCATAATATCCTCAAGTTCCGATTTATCTTCATAAAATTGGTGGTTCCTCTATAAAAAATTAACCAAGTAGGTGGTCATGTTTCCTAGAAATTTTTCACTATGATCTAGAATATCTATCGGTTGTTCTTCACAATAAAGATCTTGATCTAGCGGTACAACTTCTGTGCTTAGTACATGTGAAGGATCAGGTATGTAATTTCTCAGCAGAGATATATGGAACACATCATGAACTTTAGAGTGATTTGGGGGAATCTACAATCGGTAATCTACCTTCCCAACATGATCCAAAATTTCAAAAGGACCGATATACCTAGGGCTCAGCTTGTCCTTCTTTCCAAATCTCATTACTCTCTTCTAGGTAGATATTCATAAGAACAACTTATCACCCACTTCATACTCTAGGTCTTTTATTTAGTTGTCAACATAACTTTTTTTTGACTTTGATATGCTCTTATGTGTTGTTGAATAGATCTAACCTTTTTTACCATTTAATTAACAAGATCAGGTCTTAATAGCTTTTACCCCCAACTTCATTCCAGCAAGTTTGAGTTCTGCACTTATTTCCATATATGGATTCATAAGGAGCCATATGAATACTGGAGTGAAAGATATTATTGTATGAAAATTACACCAAAGGTAGGTGTTTATCCCAACCACATTTGAAATCCAAAGAGAAAGCTATCAATATGTCTTCCAGAGTTCGAATTTTCCTCTTAGATTGACCATATGTTTTAGGATTATAAGAAGTGCTGAAACTTAACTCTGTATCTAGAGCATGAGGAAGAATTTTCCAGAACATCAAGGTAAACCTCAGATCCTGATCATATATAATAGAAATTGTTACTCTATGCAATATTACCACGTAATTTACATATATACTATAAAGATGATCAAGATAGAAATCCTCACTAATAGAAATGAAGTGTGTTGACTTCATAAGGCGATCAACTATAACCCAGATAGTATTATTTCCATTGTATGTTTTGGGAAGTCCAATGAAAAAGTCCATAGTGATGTTTTCCCATTTCCATTATAGTATGGGTAATGGTTTTAACATCCCCTTAGAATTTTTTCGCTCACCCTTAACTTTCTGACAAACCAAGCATCAAGAGACATATTCAGTGACATCTCTTTTCATGCCTTCCCACCAGAAGTACTCTTTCAGGTCCCTGTACACCTTTGTGATTCTAGGGTGAATAGAGAATGAATAACTATGAGCTTCATCCAATATACCCTTCTTTAATTCTTGTATGGGAGGAATACAAACCCGATTCATGAACTTTATTATTTCATCACAATCAAGGTTGAATTCTAGAACATTTCTCACCTAATTTTGTAGATCTATGTCTTCCTTCTGTACCTCCTTAATATTTACATGTATAGATGGTTGAACATTCATTTAAGAAAGATAATATTTCTCCCCTTCCATTAAAATTTCAATATCCATCCTTTTAAAATCCCTAAATATTGGATCTTTCATGATTCTCATCATGGATATGCTAGCATGGTCTTTTTCGACTCAAAGCATCTACCACCTTATCCACATTCCTGAGGTGATAATGTATTGAGCAGTCATAATATTTAATCAACTCCAACCATATTCTTTGGATCATATTCATCTCATTTTGTGTGAAAAATATACTTTAAACTTTTATGATTAGTATAAATATCACACCATTCACCATGAATATAATGCCTTCATATCTTTAATGCCAAGATTACTATAACTAACACCAAATCATGATTTGGGTTATTTTTATCATCAATTTTCAACTATCACATGTCATAAGCTCTCACCATAAAAGTTTGTATGATAACACATCCCAACCCCTTCTTGGATGCATCACTGTATATCACAAACCATTCTCCACTATAAGGTAGTGTGAGCACAGGTGCACTGGATAACCTTACTTTTAGTTCTTTGAAATTCTCTTCACATTACTCTATCCAAATGAAATTAACTCTTTTATGAGTCTACTTGGTGATTGGATTATATAATCATGAAAAATATTTCAAAAAACATCAATAATATCCATCCAAACCAAGAAAACTTTATATCTCGGTTACCTTAGTTGGTCTTGACCATCTTTCAATTAAGGCTATTTTTGCTGGATCCACAGATATCCCCTATCTTGAGATTATGTGACCCAAAAATAGGACTTTATAAATACAAAATTCACACTTGGTAAATTTGGCATAAATCTTCTCATTTATCAGGTTCTTCAGTACAATTCTCAAGTGATCTTCATGTTCTTCCTTTCTATTTGAATAAACCAGAATATCATCTATAAAGACTACCACAAACCGATTAAGATAGTCTCTAAAGACACTATTCATTAGATTCATGAAGATATAGGGGGAATTAGTAAGACAAAAAGGCATCACTATAAATTAATAGTATCCATACCCTGTACGAAATTTCATCTTTGTTATATCATCCTTTTTGAACCTTAATTGATGATAACGAAGATCAATCTGGGAAACGTATTGAGCTTTGTGTAGTTTGTCAAATAAGTTATCAATGCATGGAAGATGATATTTGTTATTGATAGTGATCTTGTTAAGTTTTTGATAATAATTGTAGAGTCTCATTGATCCATCATTCTTCTTAACAAATAGAATAGGTGATCCCCAAGGTGATGCACTAGGATGTTTGAATCCATTATCAATATTCTCTTGGAATTTCTTCTTTAATTACTACAACTTAATTGGGTCCATTCTATAAGGTGTATTTGAAATGGGCATAGCACCCGATATTAGTTCTATTGAAAACTCAACTTCAAGATTTGGTGGATAACCTGAAAATTCCTCTATAAATACGTAATAAAAATCACGTACAATGGGTTTATTATTAATTGTGAGTTTCTCCCCAACCATTTATGATAAATATCCTTTATTTATTGGAAACAAAACCAATATGATGGAAGAAATTTCTAGGGGAAAGTTATATTCATACTTATATCGCTAGATGATCGTATATTGATCTAGAATATGAAATGTGACTTCCCTTCCTTGGAAATTGTTATGAGATCCATATAGAGAAATCCAATACATGCCAATAATCACATAAAATTACACTATAGGAATGATCACAAGATTTTTAGGATGCACTTTCCCATAAACTTCAACCAGAGAGGAATTATAAACATTCGATGCAACTTTTGTTCCATTAGGAGTTGTCACAAAAAACTCAACATCTAATTATTGATGTAATATGGTGATACCCTTATAAAATTCTTTATAAATTAAAGAGTGGGTGGATCCAAAATCAAATAAAACATTTTATACTTTAGAGTGTATGGTAAGTGTACCTTCCACCACTTCATTATCGTACTCCACATCTCCAATATGGATTTCATGTGACTTTCCTTTGTCTTTATCCTTAATAGTTTATTGACGTCGATCATCATCAATAACCCTTTTATTAGGGCATTGATTGGAATAATGCACCATTTCATTTCACTTGTAACATTGATGTGTAGGAGTTGTATTTTGTGTAGCCTATTCTTTGTTTGTATCATTAGACATATTTTCCCCTAACTTCAGCATTAAACTGCCTAATGACCTTATTTTTGACACTTAAGACATTTACTAGTCCATTTAAGACAATTCCATCCACATTTCTTTCAAAACTTTGAGAATAAGGGAAAACTAATCTTCTTTTTAGTGTGGTCTTTATATTTCCCTTTGAATTCCATCTTTCTCTTCTTATCAAACCCATATGGCTGATAGGTTACTCCAATATCTATCTCAACCTTGAGATCACATCAAAAACTTTCCTCGTAGCTATTTAAGTACCTTATGACTAATGCCTTTCAGAGACTTGGTTTTAAGGCACTAAAGAATCGATCAATTTTACTCTCATGTTGGATAATAATTCTAGAAGCATAACTTGAAAGTCTTGTAAAATTTTCTTCATAGATACCAACTAATTCATCATCTTATTTCTTAAGTTCAAGGAAATACTTCTCCATCTTTGTTCGAAGAATAAAAGGAAAGTACATATTGAAAAATAAGTTCTTGAACTCATCCCATTCCATGGAATCAATTTCATATCTTTGCCTCATATTCTTGATAATATTACACCATTGAACAACTTAACCTTCCAAATGGTAGACATCACAGTTGAATTTATCATGTTCAGAACATTGTATAATTTTAAATATCTTTTTAGTGGTATTGATCCATTATTTAGCCACTAATGGATTAGAAGAGCCACCAAATGAAGGTGGACACTGTATCATGAAAGACTCAACCTAATGTTGTTCCATACTTTGCTCATTTGGAATTTTTATATGATTCATATCTGGAGAACGTTTTGGGATCATGGATATATGATTTTTCATTCCAACTATAATAATAATGGGTTGCATAGGGGGACAATCATTTCATTTCCTATTGCATTTAGTATTAACACGGTTCATTTAGGTTCCAACCATTGACTAAAACCAGGAAACATAGTGTGAGAAACACTAATAATAATAATAAAACCACATAATCAAGAATAAAATTTCAATTTAGGACACTTTTGGTTTTATCCTAGGTTATTCATGGACATATCTAAAAACTAATTTATGATTTCAACCTATACTTAGACATATCCTTAGGGTTCTTACTAAAGTTCTATCAGCCTAGTTTCAAAAGGTTAAATATACCTTTTCACTGATACAAATATAACATCCCATAATTTACATATATATATTAATTAAACAGTGAATAATATTTATTAAATAACACAAAAAAACCATTCTAGTACCATATAGGTTTAGTGTCTTTAGAAACTGGGAAACATAAACAACTAGTTCATAAAACATCCACATAGTCTCCCACTTATTTCTTCATAACTAAACTCCTTTATGAAATATATTACTTAATAACCTTCTTCCTGACGAAGGGAAAAGAAACATATGAAAGGGTGATATTAAATTCTTAGTAAGGGTAAATAATGGAAATATCATTTATATCATATTCATAAGAACATAACATTTGAATATCTTATCCACTTATAAAAGATCATAATATCATGTCATGGGATAAATCATAAAAGTGAAATGTAATCCCAATAGTCATAACATAAGACATTAAATTTTATGGAATACACACATAATAATGGAAAATCATTTCATATTGGTCAAGGATTATTGTCGAGACCATCATAGTTGACAAAGTCCATTATTGAACTGAGTTTACTCCTCATTCTAGCCCTATATTACTAAACCAAATTTACTTTACATTCCAGTAATTTCTATCTCATGAGATATAAATCTCTACCCAATTCAATGGAGTTAGATATAGGTCCTACCCATCTCATAATGAAACCATTATTACGTGTTCCACAAAAACATAAAAACATTTACCATATCATAGCCCATGAAGTAAAATGGGTTTCTTAAACATAATTCCACCATAATTGATATAAAACAATTGGATTTCCTAAATAACATTCCATAATAAATAAAATAAAATCATAGTAATAATATTTATATAAATAAAACCTTATTTAAAGATTGTTATCTTAGATGGAAAATAATTTTGAGAAAACATTTGAAATTAATTCCTGAGGAAAATATCCTTTCTTCTTCAAAAATGTTTTCCTTCCCCAAAATGCCACAAAATTTTAGAAGAAATCATTTTATGTGAAAACAACCTTATAATATTTTAGGTTAAGGTTAAAATAAATAATTAATTATGAAATAATAAAAATCCATTCATTTCGTACTAGTTAAAAAAACATTCTCCTTGTACTGTTTCCGGAAAAGTCAAAAAACACCACATACCAAAAACGAAAAAATATTTCATTCATACCATTTAGTAAAAATTTAACAATGGGTAGAATAGGATTTTAAAAATTATATAAGGATATAAAGAATATTTTGAGATAAATATATAGGAAACATGGATTTAGACAATAAATATACCCCAGTAAATACTTATAAATAAACAATCTTGGATAAAAACTAGATTTGCAAAGTTATCCCTTACCTTAGGTTTGATATGCTTCGTATGTATCTAAACCTCCTTTATAATGATTTCAATAATGTTATTAATTTATTAAAGAATCATAATAATTTTTATGATAACATTTATGATCATATTTTCATCCGTTTGTTAGTAATATTTCATTGTTACTCGTTATTCGGGTATTACCTGCTTTATCTTCTTATGCATGTTTTGTCAGATAAGTTATTATTAAAAATTTTAGGTTATAGTTTTATAATTTATAGAATCTTATTAGTATAATATATATCATATTTATTCATTTAATTCATGTATATAATCATTTTTTAATGAAGATCATGTAGAATGAATCACATCACCTCATGGAGATGGTAGGTCGTACGTACACACGAGTGATGATATCATTCCAAAATTGTTGAATGGTATTGAAGTGGATGGTGTATAATATTTCACAATCAGTATAATGTTATAATAATAATATATAGTTTTTATTTTCATCATTATACCCATCCAAGTAAGGCGCTGGTGAAAAATAGATTACACTACAGTGTGGAGATGGTAAGCTGTACATACGCACGCATGATGATTTTGTATTTTATAGGGTGGATAGAAGGTGAAATATGGTCATTTAAAATTTATAATAAAATATCAGTATATGAGTGATAATTATGTTATTAATTTATAATTAAACAACCAATTAAGATGAAGTATAATAATACAGAATTTTTAAAGAATCGGTAGATGATATTACCTCTTCCTCGACGTGTTTCCTCTAAATATTTTCTTAAATCACTAGAGTTCGTCTTTGAAGATGACTAGAACCTCTAGAATAAAAAAGGGAATTTTAGAAGTACAATTTTCAGGGTTTGGCCCATCTTTATGTCTAAAAATGAATTGAATAGGTGAGGGAGGAGGTTCCCTTTTATAATTGAGGTGAGGGGCCCTTTTGGAAACTCCATACATAATAATTTATAATAAAATAAAACCCTACCAAAAATCTCCAAAGTGTCCCAATTTAGAAGATTATATGAGATATGGTTTTAATATAATCAACCAATAAATTTTGGACAACTTATTTTTTCAATTTAAACCATATCATTTTAATTGACACATAGTTATTCTATTAATTGTTAATTGTGGTAATAACATTATAAATATTTAATGGTTATAAATATTTACTTATATGGTGTTAATTGACCATAAATAAATATTTTATGAAATTTTAGAGCTTATAATTATCAATTTGTAATTTTTAAATATTTTTAGTATTTTTAAATAATTTAATAAAATGTTATTTTTTAAAAATATCAATAGTGTTATTTTTTTGACACTATTCATTTATTTGACTTTAAATAAAATCCACAAAAAAGATAAATTAGAACCAAAATATTTAATACACTCCTAACATGTAATAGTCACCTATGATATTTGTGGAGTACATTAAGTAGATCATATGATATTTATTTTAATATTTTTAAAACCATTTATTTCATATTTATATTAATAAAATAATCTTTACATCACTATTGTGTCATCATTAATGGTAATTATTTAATCTCTAAAAATTATAAATAAATTTATATGATGTAGGTTAGATTTCCATATACTATATATGGTCAATATTTTATTTTACTTATCTATATATTAAAATTAAAATACTTATATATAATAAGATTGTTACATTTTTTCACATTTGTTAGTTTTTATTACATTCATGTCATATTCATAAGTAAGTTGCCATTAAGGGATTCCATTTAGAAAAATAGATTTTAAGGGTTGAATTTAGTCATTCAATAGGATTTTTATAGGTGTTAATGTAATTTGATAATATTATTTTTACCCTTAATTACCCGATTTACCATTAACCATGGTAATAAAAACACTTAACAAAGTTATTATTCATAATGCCCAAAAATAACCGTAGCCTATTAACAAAATTTGGACCAACTGATTACAAATATGGAATCCAATTTTTAAAATTCAAAATAAAGAAGTTTCAGTAATTAATTTAAAATTAATCATGTTGTTAAAATGAGGAAAAAAGTTTAAATGTTAAAAGATTGTAAAAGATTGATAAGCTCTTACCTATGAATTCAATGTAAAATTAATGATAAAAAATAAATTATATTAAATGATAATAATATTTTCTATATATACTTTATAAAAATTCAATATTATAATTTATCCATAGAAATTATCTCGATGAAAAATGTAGTTTTCAATTAAAAATTAGCATATTTTTACTATTCATCAAGACAAGAAAGTTATCAGAAAAATATCAAAAATTCAATAAAAGTAAATTTTTTTATCCCGCTTCAAAATAACATGTTTATGTTGTCATATAAAAATTATTAATGCGTAAAATTCTTAAATTAAAAGAGGTTCTCCAGTCAAAGGTGTATAACTAAACATTTTTAAAAAAAATATGTTTTTATACATCAAATATGGTTTTATTCATACCCTGTGACTTAAATATCCATTGGATGAATATCAAAAATATTTTATTTCATTACCAAAATTAGTTCACTCAAAAATAAAAATATCTAATTGATTTATATTTTTCATAAATAATTGATATCCAAAGAATTCACAATGCATTTTCATAAGTTAGTTATAATTATTCCCGCTAACCTAACGACTAGAATAAAATGATAATTTTAAAATAAACGCATCTCATAGATTGTTTAAACTCATGATTGCGTGCAATGAAATCTAATGGAGAATAAAAATTATTTAATGAAAATATTTTAGAAAAACATCTTGGTGTTATAGAAAAGGATAATATTATATTTATATTATTTGTCCATGGGATGTTTCCTCTAAGAAGAATCACATGCTTTGGGTCAGAACATCTCACGATACCTATTTCATACAAGTTTTCATTATCACCTTCCTCCTTATCTCAATTTTATAGGATGTCTATAGTACATAAATTTATAGCTTAGGACAATGTAGGTATGGTTGTGATTGGTGTCCTTGATAAACCTAAGCCCAACATGGTTATTTATTTATTTATTATTTTTTCTTTACTAAGATATACATGAACACTAAAAATTTCATATTCACGAAATGGGTTATGATTTAGAAACCATTGGTGGTGTCTTACCTAGAATATATCACATCCTATTTAGGCTTCCATTGCACTGGGGTACACTAAAAGACCTCCTTAGTTTCAGGATCATTATCCTAGATTTATTTCTTGATATGTAATGCTTATACATGGAAGATTAAAAGCACATGACTGAGCTAGTACTTAGGATGCTTGTGGAGATTTCCCGTAGTGCTTTCTGTTATTTTTTACATACTATTTTGTAATGTATATCTGTTTACATGTTTATATTTCTTTGGTCTATTTATTTTATGAACTTATTACATACATTATTAGTTTCATGTGAATTGAAAATTTTTTTATTTAGTAATTGTATTATTCTTCAACTACTTTTATATTTATTATTACTTATTCAACCATTATATTTTTATTTCTTTATGATATACCATTGTGCCACTCTAATCAAAATGTTATAGTCTCCCTACTATACCATCATCATACCCTTGCTTCTAGTTGTAATACTTTTTCATATAGGGACGTGTGGTTGATGAAATGTGGAGACTAGTCCGACTAATTATTTAGTGGTTAGTTGGGCCAAGACATTACAAATTGGCATTCAAGATTTATTTTCCTTTATATTACTGATTTGGACAGGTAGACTAGAGACTAGTAATGTATAGGTACTTTGAAATTAGTCATGCCTTGGAGTGATCAACCCACATATTGAGAAAATTCCTTATGGCTAGAGAATAGATTTTTTTCATGTTTCTTATTATTATAGTTGATTATGATTTCACCTTGACTGAATGGTGTGATTTTCATTGCTTACTGATTTGTGAATTTTTTGTATTTTACACTTTTCTTGGTGTAACAAGGAATTATCATTACATGCATCATGATAAGAATATTGGAAATTCAAATGTTATGCATATGAATCTCCATGTATAAAATATTATTAGGATGTTTGAAATATATTGTAATGTGCCTTGTGTGTTATCTAAGTATCTATTATATTACATGCTTGGTGTTTTTAGTAACATTATTAGCTTTTACCTACTGAGGTATTTCATTACATTCATTTATATAACCTACTAAAGTGTTTAATTAATATTCTTAGCTTGAGTTTTATTCCATGTATCCTTAGTATCTTAAACCATATGAAAATTTAAACTTAGCATGCTTATTTAGAAAAATTTAAGTTTTGTAATCAGATTTTATGGAGATACCTCTCTAATCAATAATGACATGTTTTTTCTATGAACTATTTGTTCTGTGGGATGAAAATTTTGGAAACTAATAAATGGGATCAAATTTCAAAATTTTATATTGTATGGGTTCTTTATAAATTGAAAAAGGTAACATATATAATCAAACAACTATAGATGAACCATATATACATAAGAACCCTTGTATTAACATTAAATCAGTTGAATTTTTCTTCCTATCCTAAATTAATTGGTTGTGGATAAATGGGATACTACTTGTAGTATATAAAGTGTATGGTCACATTACAAATTTAGAGGTGGTGACCCATATAACTAAACAATCTATTATGGGTCTTATTTATATATATATATTATTGATTAAGAATGTAATTTTTGTTGAATTTTGACCTTGAGTGAATTGGGTATCATCATAAGTCAAGTACCTCTATTACATGGGATTAATTACCCATATTAATAAAATTATTAATGAACAACCGAACCCAATCAGGTCAGTTGGGGAAAGTTCCTTAGGAACTGAAACTACAAACGGTGTTCTAAATATATGAATATTTTAAATTTTTGGGTTATTATTCATTTAACTTAGAATAACATAATGATAGCCTAGAAGGTCACCTTTACCTTGATGTTTTGAAGTATTAAACCCCATGGGGTATGTTTATTCTATATAAAGATGGTTATTTAAGGTGTCTTCTTATATGGTTTCATATTAATTGACACACCCTCTTTAATTAATAATAGTCTATTAATTTCTTTAGGGTTGTATTTATATGAGATTTTATTTAATTAAAATTCAAATTGCAACCTAATGGGTGTTTTCATCTATAAATTAATATTGACATCATCTTTAAAAAAGTTAATTGTAAAATATTATGAATAAATGAATGATACATAAAATGGGTGTTATGTGATAACATTCCCAATAATAACAAAATTTCAATTAAGTAAATAATGTTTAAAAGGAAGATAATGTGGGATACTTATTTTTCCTTATGGATTTTCCAAATGAATTACCTTGTATAACTTTCTTCCTAATTGGTGATTGTTATTAATTTGAGTCTTTAATGTCATTAAAGAGTTAAATGTGAATTAAGGTAATGAAATAAAATGAATCCTTAAGTAGTGTTTTAGCCAGACCCTCAGGTAAGGGTATATAAATGTCTTCTTAAGTAGATCTCTTGAAATGGGAACATGAGCATTTTATATAGGAATATTCTCTAACATCTTGAAACTAAATGATGGGACATTAATACTAGTTACCCATTATAGGTATGAACTAATTTTGGGTCAACATGTTTCGTTTTGGTAAGGGATAGCCTATTATAGGTAGCACCCTTAGACCATTAAATCTCATGTTATCTTCTTATGAGTAGTTCTATTGTGGGGTACTATTCGGCAGCCATTTACATTCTAGGACTCTTAGTTATAGAATGAAACCTATGTTTTTATGGGTGGTCATGCATTTTTTTGATCTTTTCTATGAGTGTGAACATTACAAGATTCTCAGTTTCAATGGGTTAAACATTACTAGGTCATGGTTATCCACTCAGTAGTTTGTGTGACCCCTTTCTTTCCTTCATTTTCAATGTTGGATGAACGGGTAGTTGTTAGTTTGTTCTATTATCACACATATTAATGTTACTTTAGCTTTGTTTATTTAAGGACATCAAATACTCAAAGGAATTTTTCCATTTCCAGATATGGATAGTGCTACCGATGTCTCATTATGATTTTGAAACCTCGGGTTGTATGCATTGATGTACTCAATAAACATCATTTTCTTAAATCATGCAACGAACCAATCAAGTTCAATAGCACTTTTTTTAAACATGAGCTATTATTTATTGAACGTAGGTCGTCTTCGAAGTAGAGTGACTTGGGTTCTGGTAAAGACTCAAACTCATCCCAAATCTCGGGATGATGTTTTAATGATGATCAAGTTTTTATAATTATGGTCAGTTGTTGGAATTTATGCCTAATTACTTGACATATGGGATAATGACTTAGATGAGAATCAATCATATGCCAAGTCCAGTTCAGTTTGAGCATCCTGTTAAGTGGCTAGTTTCTTCCTGTTATGGTTAATGATTTTCAAACCATGTTGACCACATCTAGTAACCCTAGGAGTGTTCAATTGAGTGTGTCCTGTCAGATGAGTTCATTTCTTATAAAATCCAATGATAAAGAAACTCCTAATGTGGGGATAATCATGTTAATTTTGGTTAAATGTTTCCTTCGTAGTAGAAGGCACACAATCAAGATGGAACTTTTTATAATGGTCATTTTTGTTTTCAAATTCCCAATGGGATGGTGAGTTTCAATTATTTTTAGTTCTTGTAAGGCAGAAAAATAATCAATGGTTGGATACATATGAAACCTCTTAAAAATTAATTAATTAGGAATGGGTTTCAATTATTTTTTTAAATCATGACGAATTTTTTTTGTGGTAAGGTAATCGTGGTTAGTTAATGAAAGTGCATTAGTAGGTTAAGCTGATCTTTCACTAAAAGAAGTCATCATATTCTAGTTTAGTTGTTTTTCCTTTATTTAGTTATAATGGTTGTTTTGAGACATTATTTACCCTTCTCCATCTCAGTAGAAAGTGTTTCTTGGTTCCTTTTTGGAAAGTGTTAAAATCCTCTTACTATGATATTTATTTTTTGATGACCATGTCTCCTCTATTGGTATTGTCTGGGTACACTGAGAGGGTGTTGGTGTTATGACACACTAATGTTTTAAAAGTTATTTGGGCTGGTTTGGGTGTTTTCTATCATAGTTTGATTTGAAAGCGTGGTTATATCGAGGCATTGTTAGTCCTAAGTGATACTGGGGTTTCTAAGTAGGAACACATTGTTTGTAATCATTGACACTAGTTATTTTTTCTTAACCCGATTTACCAAGTGAATTTCATTGGGGTCTAACTCAGTGTTCTTGATTTTTGGATGTTATTCATGTATCAAAGTCTCTCGTATAAGATTCATTTATGTTTTTCCTTGGATGATCTTTTTTAACTACAATTGATGATTCTAAGGTTAACCCAAACATCATTCAGGCATGAATTAGTTGTTTAAAAATAGAATCGATCGAAAGGTACTGGATCAGGAATGTTCCGATACTCATGATGGGGCATGCTTGTTTAAATGGATGTCTCATATAGAGACGTCACCATAAGTTGGTTATAGGCTTCATGATAATTCTTAGAGTAATGATTGAGTATATCATTTGAAATGAACTGACAATCTATGTTGGGTACCTCGAGGCTAGTCGACTAGGGATAGTACGACATGATACACCTCTCTATTGTCTTATGCAACTAGTGAGGAAGTACAAAATGGCACATATTTAGGTTGTGGAATGTGTAGTGGGAATCATTTGAGGGGTTTCATTAAAAAAATGGATTGACCTAGAATTTTAGGCTGATTGGGAATATAATGACTATTTAACCTATGAATCATTCCATGTGCATTGCTGGAATGCTATGAGCATGCTTTAATTAAACTTCCATCCATGGATATACCATGTTTCAGAGTTTTCATTTAAAATTATATAACCAATTGTGGAAGGTAACATATACTGGTTGTTATATAAGGTGATGTGGTAATCATTTCTTAGGTAAGATAAGATCTGTATGAACAGTCTTAGTGTTTTAGATCACCGAAATAAGTGTTGGATGGAGTTTCTACATCTTATGTATTGTTTGTTAAGGTGATGATTGAAGGTCTATTGGTCATTTGGGAACACACCAAAAACATTTTAACAAGACTTCAAGACCTGAGTAGTTTGATTTTTGTTCACTTCTTTTCCAATAGGCTTCTTTAGGATGAAATGTTTATAGTTGGGGAAACTGTAGTGTACCATGATTTTTTGGTCTAAATGAAAATTATAAAAAGGAATTTGAATGTATTCATTTTTTGGATGGTCTATTTTTTAAACTGGTCTTCAGAATGAAATAATAATATTCGGTACACATCAATATGTTATTATTATCCTTGTATAAATTCCTAAGGGGTGCCTTAGGTGCTTAGACAAGTTTCGGGAGTGCATGGCCCTGAGAACTCAAGTTTTGGGTGGACTGGAAATGGAACACTATTTTTCTAAAACCATGAGGGCCAATAGTGTAAACCCAAAAACACATGTAGTTGGGAAAATAATAATCTTCATAGGATACTAATGGTTTTTGAAACTATGTTCCATGCCCGCACGCTTTGTGCCACATAGGTAGTGTGCGTGTACAATTCATCACATGGTTAGGGCATGGTTGGGGAAACCATGTGGTAAAACTAAGTGTGTATGGGGGGGGGGGGTTGGGGTTCCTAATCAATATTACCCACACAGTTGGTGTACTGTTTAGCCAACCGTGCAACAAAACCGTGTGACCCTATTTTTAAGGATGAATTTACCATTATCCCATTAATGACCCTAATATTCTAACCCCTTCTTCATCCCTGTTTTTCTCCTCCATGTGAAACCCCTCTCCCAATCAAGCTCCTTATCATACCTCTTATAGGGATGGATGTATCTCCCTTGTATGACCTCCATTTTGAGGGATGTGAGTCACATTGGAAGCATCTCAATATGTTTAAAAAACTCTTAATTCTTTTCTTCATTAATGTCCCCTCTCACTAAGAAATTTTTTTCATGATAATTCTCCATATTTTTAGGGAATTGGGAAACTTCTTCAATTTATCTTGAACCAAAATATATTGATGCATGATTTTGGAAATGTGGTTTTCCTTGGTATAATGTTGGTGGTCTATAACTTCTACCTCGATGTTTATTTAATTTATATAATGTTGTCGTTGTGCTGTGCGCTGGCTTTTTCCACACATCAATATAGAATTTATTTCTTCATCCTAAATTGATATAGGAACACTTATATGCTCTCAACATTTAATGTTTAGTATTTAGAAGACATTAAATATGATCATGGACATCCCTTAGGTGTCCTAGATTGATTTCCCCCATATATAGTTAATTGATAAAATACCTGAAACACCTCCCAAGTGATTCACATGGGTTATAAATAATTTTCCCTTGTAGGTAGTTTCCTTATTGATCATGGAACCTTATCAAATCAATTTTGAACCATGAAATTTTCTTTCCATGTTCAATATATTTCTAAAATGCTTCTTTCTAAGAGAATTGGGTTATACCTCTTGAATGGACCCTTGAATTGGGAATGGTCATTTTTAATGTGTCATTGATTCATGTTAAGGAATGCTTACTAGAATGGACCCTTGAATTGTTAAGTTAATTAATTAAATGACTTATGAACACTTTGAGTGAAACTTGGGGTCCTTTCAATGAATGATAAGGACATGCTCATCGTGTTGATTATCAGTTTCACTGATGGATTGGGTATATTATAGGAGAAATAATAGCATGAAAGGATTGAATAACCATGAATTTATATTATCTCATTATGAGTGATATCAGTTCCCTAGGGGAGACACCTTGATCGCACTCATTAGAGAGATGGTTGTACTAGGACACAAGTGATACTTGGTACCCTATGTGAGATACAAGGTACGGGCTCATAGGTTTTTGTCTCACATTATTAATGGAGTGATTCTTGTGAGTCCCTTTAGGGATTTCATTGGATAGAATCTGACAATAGTGAGCATTATCCTAGTCCTACTGGAATAAAGTAGTTACTTATTGAGGTTCTCCGTGGATTGGCCAAGGATGCTGCTTATTTAAAAATTGGTAGTTACTTATATAGAATAGCCTAATGATATATGTATATTTATTATCCATGGGATGTGTCCACCTAGCCAAATCACGTGATTGGGGTAAGACCATCTTACAATACTTGTTTCATATTTGTTTTCATTATAACCTTTCCCATTCTCTCATTATGAATTTTATCTATGGATCAAACATTTTTGGCTTTGTTCGAAGTAGGTATGGTTTGGCCAAGTTCCCATGAGGAACTTGAGCATACCTTGGTTATTTCTTTATTTTTCATTGATTATTTAATATGATATACATGCACACAAATTATTTTATACGTACGAATTGAGTTATGATTTAGACACCATTAGTGGTGGCCTATTGAGAATATCTAACACCCTGTTTGGGCCACCATTTCACTAGGGTACCTGAACAGACCTTCTTGGTTATAGGATCAGGATCCTTGATATATTTCTTGAGATATCATGCTTGTAGATGTGTACCTGGGAGCATAGGACTAAACTAGAACTTAGGATGGTTGTGGAGATTTCTTTTTGGTCCTTTTGTCCTTTTGTAGATACTTTTTTTTGTTATATATCTTCTTACATGTATATCTATATTTTATCTATTTATAATATCATCATATAGAATGTATTCATAGTTTTATTAGCATTTTCTATTTTCATTATTCAGTCTTTATATTTATCTTTCACTAATTTTTTCATTTATTATTACTTATTGTTCCATTATCTATTGGTTTTTATTAGATATACTTATGATACTAAGATCATGATGGTATAGTCTATCCACTATACCATCATCAAAACCTCGCTTCTAGTTAGTAGAATCGTTCATATGGGGAGGCATACTTGAGTCCATGTTATGACTGATCTGAATACTGACTTAGTGGTTAGTTGGGATGGGATGTTACAACATACATTGTATCATCTGTTGAGTTATAGGAACTAAAGAAGTTATTACAAGAGAATCTAGAAAGGGATTATATTCCCTTGTGATTTACTATGGGGTGAATTATTACTGTTTTTCATGAAGAATGATGGGTCAATTAAACACTACATTTATTATCATGAACAAAACAAAATCATGATAAAGAACAGGTATCCACTCCCATAGATATATGAAATTTTTGATTAAATATGTCGGGCTTAGTATTTCTTTATGGAGGACCTTCAGTATGGATCTCACCAATTAATGGTATTGAAAGAATTTTTCCCATGACTACCTTTTGAATGAGGTGTGGAAATAATGAGATTATTGTGATTCCCTTTAGTCTAACCAATGCTCCATTAATATTTATAGACATATGGAATAATTTCTTTAGGGATTACATAGAAAAATTTGTGGATGTCATTATAGTTGATATTTTAATATACTATAAAATCAAGGAATAGAATAAAGAGTATCATAATACTAATCTAAAGACTTTTTAAAAGAATAATTTATATGTAAAGTATAATAAATGTTAGTACGAATGAAGGAAGTGTCATTATTGAGGTATGTCACCACTAAAAAAGGAATATTTGTGGACCCATCTAAGACAAAGGTGAATGAGGAGTGTCATATATTAGAATTCGTAATGGAGATCCATAGTCTTATTAGATAAACTAGGTATTACAAAAGATTTATAAGAAACTACTACCAATTTTCAAACATGCAAACAAAGTTGACTCATAAGGGTGTGAATTTTGTATATACTAATGAATGCAAGTAAATATTCAATGTATTGAAATGGAGGCTCATGACTACACATGTCCTCATGATTCCAAAATGTGGGGAATATTTAATAGTATATATTTATGATTTAAAAATGATCATAGGATGTGTACTGATGAAAAATGAAAAGGTAATATCATATTCCCCAAGGTTGTTAGATGTTCACGAGAAGAACTATCCAATACATGATATATAATTGGTTGTAGTTATCCTTATAGAGTAATTTAAGAAATATATTAAATTAATATGATTATAAAATATATATTTACCCTAATAGATCTAAATATGCACCAGAAAATATGGTCTGAGCTGATTAAGGAACATGAATTCTCAATCCTCTACCATCCTTGTAAATAAAATCAAGTAGTATATGCTCTACATAGAAAGGATTCGAAAACCATATCAATTATGAGAATTGAGAAGAATAATATATTTCTATACATGTAAAGGATATACATGGGGATAATAGAAGAAGGAAAATCATCATCCCTATCTCAAATGATTTCTCAAATATTCCTTTTCAAGAAGATAAAGGACAGTCAACGAGATAATATTGTAACAAAGATGAAGGTGGAAGCTATAGGAAAATGGAAATACATTGAGTTTTAAATTGATGAAAAATGATTTGTATGATTTGCTTCATGACTATGTGTACCCCAAAATCCAACAATAAAGAAGGATCTATTGAAAGATGTATATAACTTGGCCTTCTCCATTAACCATGGGAGAAACAAATGTATCAAGATCTCTAAGATCACTGTTGGTGGGACAATACAAAAAATGAGATCATGGAAAATAAATCAATGTTCCTCATATGTCAGAAAATGAAGGATGAAAAGAAAAAGTCTAAGGGAATGATGTAACCATTACTCATACCCACATAGAAATGAGAAGACATCACTATAGGAATTTTCACTGGTTATTCCAAAATTTCTAGAGGGAACACTTCAATATGGGTTATCATGGATGATCTTATAAATACGGTTCACTTTATTTTCATTAGAGAGGAATGTTTACTCCATAATCTTGCAAGGATATATATAAGAGAAGTGGTGAGGTAATATTTAACACAACTATTTATTATATTTGATTGAGATATGAGATTTACATCCAAGTTCTCAAAGTGCCTCCAACATGATCAAAACATTTTTTGAACTTCTTCATAACCTATCACCACCAAGAAGATGGAAAAAATGAGTGTACTATCCTATCAATAGAATATATGTTGAGATCATGATTGATGGACATAAAAATATTCTTGTATCAACATCTTCTACCTTTTGATTTCTCATAAAATAATATAATTAAATCAATAATTAAATTAATCCACATGAATCCATTTGTGGAAAAATATTTAGAAAAAATGCAAGATGGGATGATATTTGATAACATAAACTATAGAGACATGGACTTGTTGATGATTTATTATAAAATATCAAGACTATTTATCGACACATTAGGGCTACTCAGAGTCAACAAAAGACCTATAATGAGAATCATCAGTGAGACTAAGAGTTTGAGGTTTATGAAAAAGTGTTCCTCTACATATCTTAGTGGATGAGATTCATGATATTTAGGGATAAGGGTAAGCTATGAACCTAGTACATCGACCAATTATAGATTCATGGTCAAATCATAATCTTGTCTTATCAATTAGAAATATTACTAACCCCTTTTAAAGCACACAGAATATTCCAAAAATCCCTCTTGAGAATGTACATTCCAAATCCTTCACATGTATAAAATTCAGAGGTGGTATGACTAGAAAATTGTCTATTATATGAGGATAATCTAGTGACGATCTTTGATATTATAGATAAATATTAATACAAGAATACATGGAACCTAGTAAAATTACTATTTCAAAACCATTAATACAAGGATGTGACATTGGAACCAGAGGAATAGATGATGTAGAAGTACCCTCTCTAGTTTCACCTTAATATGTGAAATGATATTTTGAGGGAGAAATTTCATAATGTGGGAATAATGTAATGACCCCTAATATCTTCATTGGAATTTACCTACTTATTATATAAATGTATCATATTTAGTAATGAAATGTACTACATGATGAAACCAAAAAAGCTATATTATATTAATTTAAAAATTACATTTTGGAAATAAATATGAAAAAATAAATTGAATGTATTAAAATGGGATAAAATATAGAAAATAAGATAATAATAATAATATGAAATTTTGGATCTACTTGATCCCATATAATAATCACACTCACGAATAATACTATAGAAATATATCAGAATATTAGTAATATAATTTAAATTTGGAAAATAAAAAAATATAATTTATATAAAATAAAAGTAAATGAATAATTAATGAAATATGAGGTATTTATAGAAATCTGGGATCCCATATGGCCATTATAAATCTTACCCATGGAATACTAATCGAACAGTTAGAATAGTAATCTAACCGTTAGGGAAAATAATATATTTGGTAGAAATAGTAACTTACCTACTAGAATAGTATAATAATTTATATAAGTGTAAAATTATATTAAAGTATCTTATAAAATTAAATATGATATATTTATACAAATACAAAAGAAAAGATATGATTTAAAAATAATAAATTAAGTATTTCTATTTTTATAAAACATAAATTTTATGTTTTCACATTAAAAATAAATACAATGATTTCTAAGAAAGTTTATTTTCATAAAATTGATTAATAAATTAACATTAAATTGTATTATTATATTAATAAGATTTTATTAAACCATAATAAATTTTTTAAAGGGTAAAAAAATTGATCATAATATTAAAATAATTATGGATTTTGTTTTGAAAATTATATTTATCATAATTATCAAATTAAGATCATAAAATTAATTCATTTTTCAAATCAAAAAGTCAAAAAATAGGGTTAATTTTTGGTATTTTTCTAAAATATATGATTTTTTTGGTAATTAGTGAAGTATTGTAAAATACAGTATTTAATCCTATAAGATAAATACCTAATTTGTTTTAGTCAAATATGATGTAATCACACAAAATTCTAAATATTTATGCTCTGTTTACTATTTATATTCATAATAATCAATATTATTGATAGTATTTTATAAAAATAATTAGATAATGAATATAATATTTCAAATAACCCCTCTATCCCTTTATAAATACCACCCTACAGAACCCCTTCTCCTCACAAATTCTAAGCCTTAATGATTTCAGAATTTCTATATAATTCACTTCCAAATTATCTCTCCCACATCTTAGTGATTTTATTATCATAAATAGACCAATACGTGATGAATTAATAGGAATCCCTAGAGGATACAACCAAAGTATATGGTAGTACCCTCAAACAAGTCTTCAAATTTTCTCTTCCTTCTCATCCACAAAAACAATTCTATTAATCATTGAACAATAACTCTAGTGTCATATATAAGATATAATTTTTTTGTTAATGGAATATCTATGATCATAATATTTTTTTCTCTTATTATTAAAAAAAATGAAAACATCATAGTATGTTGGTTCACTACCATCATGGATGATAAGTTTTCATTTCCCATTAAGATTACCTGGAAGGTTTAAATTTCATTGTAAGTTCAGGAAAACCATTTATTTTTACTTTTTTAGATTTAGTCCCACTTGAAAAGAACATGAATAATTACCAAATATTGATCCATCCTTGGAACCAAGAAACAAACATTGTTGGAACAATGAAATTACTCATTATATATTGATGAAATAGTTGTAAAATGAATATAATAAAATTATAATAAATTAATTCTAAATGGGAAAGGTATCTAATTAATTAATTATTTTATTTTATTTTATTATTCACTATATTAAGTGAATGTTCAGAGTTATAATGGAACATAATGTAAGGAATATCTCCAAACCAACCTTTTTTCCTTAGGTTATGACCTTTCTCTCTCTATCCCACTTTCTCTCTCTCTCTTTACCTTTAATGTAATGTATTGATTAAAAATTGTATATATATATCCCTAATATATATTAGTATATTATTATTCTATTATTTAATGGTGTAATACATTCTTTATGTTCATTTTTAAAATGTCATCTTTATGAAATCTCAGTTTATTATGTTATGAGACAACATTATGCCGCCCATTTGATTCCATGGGTAATTATTAGGTTTATACTATATGATTGCCTTAATTGTTTGGAAGAAATAAGAATGTACATGTTATAAGAGGTGAAACTAGATATAACATCAATGAATTGGGTAACTTTTTAATATAATGAGACATTGTTTATGAGATTAGGGACTTAACCAAATCCCTGATTGGACTATGTCCACCATATGAAGTCTAATAAGAAACTTCCTTGACATATGATTATGTAATGTTATTTGTATCATCCAATTTCCTATGAATCTATTATTTTATGATAAAATGATATTTATCTTATGACCCTATGTGATTAATATTGATAAATATCATTTATGACATAATGTTATGTTGTTTGACTCACATGTTATTTTTTATCATGTTTATTCCCTTACAGGGATTTATAACTCACCCCTTTCATTTATTTATTCCATAGCATATAGTATGTAGTTTTTTGAGCAAAAATGGATTTAAGAGGTCATTATAGATACTAAAATAAATATATTTTTTAGTTTTATGTTGTTTTTTCATGTACCTAGTCTTCCAAATACACTAGACCTTTTAATGTAGTGGTTGTATTTAAAGGATAAAATATATTAATAAATCATGTAATAATATGATTAAAAGGATTGGATCACTATAGACATGTTAAAATGGTAGAGTAAAAATTATATATATCTCAAAAAAGTATGAACATGACCATGTTACTCATCATATTTATGTTAAAACAAAAAAGAAAATTTCACTATGCAATAACTGCAATCAATGTCAGAGAGTTTGTCTCTGATTCAATTGATTTTGATGATGTTGATTCTTGTATAACAGAAAATCTCACTAAATAAATCTATAATTTAATTATTTAAGTATTGATGACTTCCAACAGATCCGTCATGATTTAATGGATCAAATTGAGGTGAGATTTGTTAAGTTAGTTAAAGGAAGTTACAATTTCAAAATAAAAATAAATTTTTTTGAATTAGATATCATGTTCATTATAATATATCTGTTGTACAATTAATGTGATTGATTTTTGTAAACAAATAAAATGGAATGTGTGTTGTGTATAAACTGGTATAATACAAAAATAATAAGTGATTAATAGAGGAAGAACACAAAAATAATAGAAATAATAAGTTATTAACAAAATTTTCACAATGTGAATAGATTATACCTTTTATTTCTATAGGTTGAAAAGTAGATAAATAGTATAAATACATCAAAAAATTAGGGTTATATTTGTAATGAATTATCCTTTTTAATATCAATTTATTAATCATTATAATTATTTAAGGAGATATATCATACTATGGATATATATTGTAATAATATTGAAATGATAAACCTTGCTTGTTGTACTTGCCTATTGAAACTAGTGGTTTTTATGGTCTCATTGAAATTTGGATCATGCTAAGGACTAGAATTTTCTATTGGAGAGGTAAACCTTCTAAATATTGTCTTCCCTTTATGTGTGTGTGTGTGTTGGAAATAAATAAAGATTAAAATTTTATTTTAATGATATTTTTTCACATTGGAAACATAAAAAGAATGGATTCACTGATTCACCCCCTCCTCTCAGTGATTTTCTAATGATAAAGGAGGTTCCATTTCAAAAACACTCCCTTACAGTAATTCTTTAATTTCACTAATGTTATTTAATTTATGTTTTAATAAAAATATTTAACTTAATCCTTTTTTAGAACCTTATTCACGACTTTATACTTTTATAAACATCATTTATAATTATTATCTATATATATTAGATAGTTATTATCATTCTTAATTTAAACTAAAGTGACTGGATATAATGTATAATAAAAATTGATGACATAGTCACCTATTTGAGAACCATATTTACACCAATATTATATTTCAAATATCATTTATATTTTTTATCTATATGTATATTATCAAGTTATTATCTATTTTTAATATCAGGTGTGGGTAATATTGGTAATTTTAAACATGTTTTATAATGATGGTGTTGTTCTTCATTAATATATCAAATTTCAGCAATATAAAATAATATAAGGTATTGTAATTGATTCTTTATTATTATTTATAATGTTATAATTTTATTCTATGGGTTTTCGGGTTATGTTCCTTAAAGGTGAAATTGATGATGAGTATGTTTCAGTGATTTTTAACAAAAAAAACATTAGTATCAAAATTAAGGTGTTTAATATTAATGTTACAATTCTAGAACCAATATAAAATAATTATTTACTTATTGATATCATATAATACTATCAAATAAAGTTCTCATTGTCATTTATGATATTATATTATAACATTGTTTAAGTAAGTGGTTAGACCGACCTAAAGATGGACAAACCCAAATTAATTGATGATTGTTATTTTGAAAGTAGTTCCTTTTAGATGTAATATAATTAATATATAAGAATATTGATATTATTTAGATACATTTAAATATGAGAATTATTTTTTATAATGTTTTAATAGAAAATGAGATATGTTTCTTCATTGATGCGGCGGTCCACACTACACGTTAATAACATTTTAATTTATCAATGAATGAGAGGGAAATAAAGTGGATTATAATTTAAATCTTATTAATAATAATTATTATATTCATATCATAGTTTTCAAAATTTCATAGTTATATTTTGTGAATTGAGCCCATGGTGAAAAATTGATGTCTTTGTTTCATGGTTGTGGTAATCTACACAGTGCTCAAATAAAATGTTCATTTTTCACTAAAGAAAAAGAAAAGGATAATAATATTTATTAAATTAAAATAAAAAAATTAATAATATGAATAATATTGATGTTATTAAATCACAATTAGAAAATTATATATGGTATTTTGATAAAAAATAAAAGAGGATATGAAACAACGTACTCAAGTTAATGAACATTTTCTTTACCTTCAAAGACGCCACAAGATTTAATGTATTAATATAATATTTTTTTTTCAAGTGGTTGAAGGAAAATGAATAGTATTATAGGGGAAGGAATAATTTATATGTCCCAATAGGAAACCTAATTTTTTGGGTGGTCTAAGAGGCCCCTTTTATAAGTAGTGATAATGAAATTTTAGTTACTATAACCACTTAATAAAAAGGGAGAACATGTTATATGTGTCATGTTGGTAAAAAATAGAAAATTAATAATTAGTTAATAACATATATCATTTAATAAATAAACTTTTCATTTTAACACATGTTTTATTCTTTTTTATGTCTTTTACACTTGGAATTTTCACTTACAGGATTTTTTGTTTTACCGTGGTCATTAGTTTATACCTAAGTAATATAATTTTAAGACTTAAAAATAAAATTATTTTAATTTAATAGTTTGGATGTAATGATTAAAAATATTAAATTCATTTAATAATATAAATTTTCTTTCCTAGGAAAAATTATTTTTGACATTAGTCCATTTAATGCATAAAAACTGAATTTTAGAAAAAGTGAATTTTTAAACATAAATTTATGTGTACAATAACATTATCAATATTATTGATTTTGATGATATAAATTGGTTTAAAATAATAAAAATAAATGTTATTTATCTTTAAAAATATGAAAAAAAATTCCAAAATAATATTCAATTAACAGAAAAGGCAAAAAATGTTTTCTAAGAAAATATTACTTATATCCTCAAAATGTTAATTATAGGTTTTATAAATTCCACCTAATATTTTAAAATGTATAACTTTTATTCCATAAATACGTATTTCTTGTTTTATAAATTTCTATGTCATCATTATTTTATAAAAAATATCATAAAAATTAAAATTTTAGTCAAAATTGTATTTTACATGATTCCCCTATAAATAAACTATTTTAGAAAAATTATCAAAAATTAATCATATTATAATGTTATAATTATAAGAAAAAAATGAGGTCAATTTTGTTAATTTCAAATTATGTCTATTTAAATTTTTTATTTTTAATCAAAATACAAAATTTAATGAAAAATTGAATTATTGAAAAATGACGCTTTTAAAAATTAAGTGTTTTAATATTATTTTATATAAATTTCTTATTTAAATAATAATAATATATTATTTTATAAATAATAATGTTTTTAATTTTTTCTATTTAATTCCATTAGATAATATATTCAATACTTAATAGAATAGTTTTTTGAAAAAAATATTTATTTTACACTAAATACACTTTTTCAATATACCACTAAAATTAATTATTTATATTTTCAAATAATTTTACTTCTATTACATTGATATAAAAATAATTATTTAAATTATATAAATAAATAATATAATATTTTAATATCAATAATATTAATATCAACACATAATTCAAATATATATATATTTTCAATATTTTAATATTATATTCTTGATTTTATTGTGAGTTATATTATTTTAAAATGTATACTAACAATATAAAAAATCAATATACATATAAGATACATGTATATCCAATGACTATATTATCAACAGCCATATGTATTATAACCATATTTCCAATGACCATTATTATAATTTCCATATTCTTTTCCGATATATATACGTGTCATAATCATGTATCTTATTCTCACTTCTTATGTCACACTTCCAATTTTTATAGTTTTAATTTTAGATTAAAAAATATGCTTTATCTTTACATGATGTTTTTCCTCAACATAGGTTTTCTTTGTCTATTGGTGATTCTCATGGGTGAATATGATCCAAGAGTTCTCCTAGTAATGAAGATTATATTATTTTTATTTATTTTTTTCTTTAAATTTACACACTTTTAATGGTTTTAATAATCCATGGTCAATAACACATATATTCATGTCATTTTATTGTAAAATTTTACTATTGATGAAAAAAGTGTAGTTATTTGATTCATATATTATATGAATTATCACTTATTATATTTTAATTACTTTGAAATGAAAAAGTATAATTATAGAAATATTATTCCTGAAATAAAATGTTTACTAAAAACCAGGGTCATTACAACCCTCATCCACTGAGGATGAAAAGCCCTCAAACATTTGGTCTCTATTAGTTTTCTTCAAATATGTATAATTTTCTCAATAAAATTTTATAGTTTAAAAAATAAAATTGAATACAATTTAATAATTTATTTAGTAAAATCCACATATCAAATCATCAATACTTGAGTTTTTTGTTTATTTTCAGATAAAAAGAAAAATCAACTCTATAAAGTGATCCTCAAACTAAAGAACAGTCACATCCTACTACTTCAAGTACAAAAATTATTCATATTTCCTGAAACATAATAGCTAAAATATATTTTCTAAATATATTCTAAAACCCAACTCCTAATATATATATATATATACCACTTCACCTCTTCCATGATCTCCGAAAACATATATACTGGCCCCTCTCACATTTTTATAACAATTTATACCATCAAAAATTCAAAGATATGAAAAACTCAAGTTTGTTGTTCCAATTTTCCAACCAATCATCATCCTTATTAACCCCATACTAATATCTAGATATAAGACAACTCTACCTATAGAACTATTTTGGGTTGATTTTATTCAATAAAAATATATTGGTTCACCTCCTATAGATGGTCCCAACCAATGAGATTCATAGAATTTGGATGTTTACCAATTATTAGATTCCTATTTATTAATTGGTTCTCTTTATATAGTTATTTCAACAATTACAACAAAAAATCATCTTGAAAATAAAAAGATAATATCTTATCTATAAGATTACTTCTAAAGAAGAAGAAAAAGAGTTTAATAATATTAAAATCAAATTTAATTGTTTATTTCATATTAAATTTAATTTTCCAAATAGATTCTTAATTTTTTCCTTTGGTAGTTTATTTTATCGGATACTAATTTTCCATAACACTTTAATATAGTAATTTATAAAATTTATTTTTTAAATTCATTTTCAAAAGAAACTTAAAAATAATAAGTCATTTCCAAAAGCTTTTATAACCAATACAAAGTATTTAAATAATTTTAAAAAAACACAAACATAATTATATCACAGTTATCCATGCCTATAACCATACATGAATACAATATTAATAACAACCAATCATGATTGTAGACACATATCTAAAAGAATTAACAATATATACTATAATATATTATTTGGAAATTTATTTTATCCAAACGACATGTTGACTTGAGGTATGATATAAAGAGGTTGGATATTCCTTTTTATAGTCACCCCCTGGGTACCAAATATCTTTTTTATATTCATAGAATAAAATTAAAAATATAATACATCAAAACATGATCATGTACCCTTTTTTGTTGTTCGAGTCAAAATATCCTAATCTGGGGACCATATTCAGAGTCAGCATATGGCCTTATGCATGATATCTGATCACAAGAGGCTATAAACTAGGAGAAAGCATTAATAATAATCCATTGAGGAATGGTATTAAATGAATAATTAAACCAAAAATTCTAAATTAAATGCTTATTTTTATTAAAAAACATTTATAAAACACTAAAATAAGAATACAACTATGTAAAATCAAACTGTGTATATAAAAAAAATGATGCACAATGAAAAAGCCAGGTGTATAACTTCCATAAAAACCATTATATAGTATTACACCAACACATTATCCTCCATATAATCTATTATGTTACATTAAAATTGAATAATAAATCATTTTATTCCAACACGACATATTCCATCAACACACACACACACACACACACCGAGGGATTCCTTTTGGTGAGAAAAACAATAAACAATGGAATTAATTAAATGACTATAATGTATTACCAAATAATATTTACAAAAAATATGTAATTACATTAAATTTTAGTAAAAAACGTATTACTTTTAAAAACTACAATTTCATTAATAAATTTCATATAAATAAGATATAAAATAAAAAACCAACTCACCTGAGGGTTTTTAAAAAAAATTCACTCTATGTAATTCACATAGAGAATTGAAAAAATATTGACAAAATCATCAAAATAATATTATCATAACTTCTAGATTAAATTATGATATAAAAATTATTTTATAATTAGGATTAAGAAAAGTTCATATACACCAATGATCATAGTTTCACCAATAATGAATCATCATCTACAAATGTATATAAATTTATTTTTATTCTCATTTTTTTATTTATTTTATAAAATTTCCATTAATTTTTTATAACACTATTTTTATTCTTAATTTTTTTTTCTAACTCAACATTTTCACTTTCTTGGTATTTTATAAAATATATTTTTATGATTAGTGGTAACCAATTACAAATAAATAGAAACAATAAAATAATCAATAACACAACAATATAACTAATCTAACAAAGAAAAATAGAAACCCTCAAAAACTAGACTACGTAATCCAAAATAGCTAATGACAAACCCAATATAGAAAAAAACTAAATTAAGGGTCTCAGGGAGATAAAATTTAGTGTCTCATGACTCATTATTGTCATGGTAATTTGTGAGGCCTTAATCTCTAAGTCATTGGCCAGTTCTCCATTACAATCATGCTGCACACATAAAAATCAATTTCATTACCGTCACTGGTACAAGTACCCCCACATAACATTCATATGATTATAAAACATCATATCCAATAAACCTATATGGAGTATATTGTATTAGTATCCAACGAAAATTCAACTCCATGATGAAAAAATTGTCACCATATGACCATCACATGAGGAAATCAATGACATAAACAATATAATTATCCTTTAAAACCAATTCCATTATAAAAATAATTAACTACATCCAAAAACAGAAATGTGAACAGATAATAGGGAAGGAATACTCATAAGAATTTCAAAGAAATAAACAAAATGAAACATAAACCATTCATAGATACATGATGAATTTGAATCCACCAAATACAAAACACAGACACATGAATCCACTTAGATACAGATAAATCCAACACATTTTTAGTGAAGCGCCATCACTATTGAAGGTTTATATAGTTTTAATGATGTTCTACCTCCACTAAATAATTATAGGCATGGATTCTATACTAAAAAACCACTATCAGTGTAGATTTTAAATGAAATAGTAATAAAAATTTATTAGAAGAGTTGATAAGACTGAATAAATCACGATTGAAAGGACCACCAACAAAGGACCTTGAGAAAGAAAATAACAAAGAAATTGGAGAACAAAAAAGCCATGAAATAAAAAAAAATTATATAAAAGGACCCCTCTATTTAATGCTCCACTTACACAATCTAGAACTAACATGATTATCATCCGATTGGACTAAAATGGGGTCAAGAAAGATGGGTCAGACTGTAATATAATGGTTAGAAATGATTTAGTTATTGATAGGGATAAATTACCTATAATGAAAAATCACTATACTGGAAACCCAAAATTAGATGATAGAAGAACCTACATGAATTGTTTTACTCCATAGATATAATCCACTAACTATACAATTTCACAAGACAATGATAGGGTTAGCTATGATGGGTTAGTTGAAAATAGAAGAGGAAGAGGTTGAATGTGGCATCAAATATTGAAAATATATATAGAAATAAAACTATATTGATAATTATGCAATAATAGTTAATATCCATAAAACTAACAATAGAGTTGAAAACCAAATGGAAAATATTCTTTTAAAAGTGATTTTTTGATACATTTCTAGTTTTGTAATGCAATTTCCATCCATTAACATGTATTATTTTACAGTTAAATATGATTTAAAATAGAAAACCACTTTACATAAAATATAAAATTTAAATAAAAAACTTATCTAAAATAAAAAAAACATTTTAAGAAATTATAATTTATAATAATTTCCATAAAAGGTATATTTAAAACTAAATCGCTTTGTTTTGAAAAACCCATTAGTCAAAATAATATGATCCCTTATTTTTTAAAACCTATTTAATTTTTCCATAAAAATCCAATACATGTTCTAGAAACTATAAATATATTATTTATTAAATCAATTTAAAATAGAAAAATATTTAAAACATCCATATCAATATCCAAAACTCAAAAAGTACATTAATGAGAACATAAAATTATCTTAAAAATTAATAGAAAATAATATAATCCACCAATTATAGATAAATAATTTGGAAATAAAATATATCTTTCTCTAGTGATGGAAGAATTAGTGTAATAATTTAATTAATATTATCATGAATTATTTCACATTATCCATAATGTTTTGATATATTCAAATATTAGGGTTTCAAATAAAAATAAAAGGGAGAGAAAAAGAGATATCTATGAATAAAGAAGGTAAAATATCCCTTAGCATTTATTTAGGTTAATCCACTCAATATTTCAGTGAAATTAATCATTCTATAGTGGAATGACTTCCTAATAAATCGAAATATGTGTTATATCAAATCAAAGTTGATATAGGATCTATATGGGATCAATTTGAGAGAAATTGTATTTTTCAAATAAATCCAAGAGTATTTCTTGGAATTCATGGTTACCCAGATTGTGTAACTGAATGTAAATTTCTTACTATATATATATCCATAATGGATGAAAAATAAAAAATATTACCTATATATTTATCTTTATATAAATTCCATATTACCCTAAAATTTTTGAAATGCAATATTAATATGATTGGTTGTTTAAATATTACCATAATTTTGAATTCCTAGACTTTTCATTTTTATTAAAATAAATGTTAAATTTCACTTTTATAAAACCATAGTGTTATTCAATAATCTCTCCAAACCATCATCATTGAACAAAATTTCACCAAAATAGAGTGAGAATAATATATACTAGATCAATAATATCACTTCATCCATACACACTAGATATAGTATATATGTACAACATATAACTTTTCATAGTTTCAAAATTAAAAAATGACCAACCACCATAAATACATTGATCTTACCATTGATGTTTGGTTAATATATATGTAAAATGATATCTATACTCATTATTAAACTGTATTTCATAATTTTTGTTGAACTCAGGTGATCCAAAATCATTACACTTTTCAAGGTTCTTGATATATCAAAATGTCATCAATTTGAAGGGTTTTATCTAATTTACAACCAAAAACCTATATTACTCATAAGAATTACACTATATATAAAATTGATCAAAACAATAATCTATCTTGGCCACTAGAACTAGAATATTTATCACTTGAGCTCATATTCCAATTAGTCAAACTTTAATGGTTAAATTTTCATTTTTTATAGATACTTTTCCACCATTATAACTTGGTGGTAGATAGAAAATATGTGTTCTCTCTATCACATCATGTTCCCTATTATGTTAAACATAAACATCTTAAAAAACTTCATGAAATTTATGAAACATCTTTAAATAAGATACTACCATCCAAGGAAATCACCATTAAAATTCTAGAAAACATTAAACATGTTGGGGACCATTTCCTCCTGTAAATGATCATATAAAATACTTTTAGTATTCTTGATAGATAAATCATTTTTATTTCCATCCCCACATTAATTTATTTTTATTCATGTTTTCATGAAAATAATATGATCATCAAGAACTCTAAAATCCTTAATAGTTGTCTAAATAATCTCCCTCTTGGGATTATTTTAATAAAATTACACTTCAACTATCATTCATATATCATGTTCTTATTTTAACATCTTCAACCAGAAAGGAACCATTATAATGAAATATTCATAATTGAATATATATTTTGGTGAAAAAATTGATATAAATTTACTAATGGAATAAAATATATTGAAAATGATAACTATTAAATATATTTATAAAAATATCCTTCACTCACCAGTTAAACACCAATTAACTATCAATAATCATGCGTGATCAAAATTATTATGGAAAACATGAGTAACTAATTAATATATCAATATTATCTGCATAAAAAATGATTACTTAAACTTTTATAATTCTCAACTCTTAGTGAAACTCTTTTATCATATAAGTTAACTCTCTTTAAATATATTACTAAATCCACATATATATAAGATTTAAAAACATATTAAATTTATTTAAAAAATAGAAAATTCAAAAATTATCACTTAAATTTATCAATATAAACACTACCTTAATGATATATACTAACCTAGATTTTTTTTCATTTATTACGACTTTGATAAAAATATTCCAACTATATAGGGTATGAGCATACATGAAATATACCTTATCCTTACAATGACAATGTTAAATTCTTTTATTTAAAACTAATAATGAATTTTTTTCATCCCTCAATTTGGGACTTCTTCCATCAAACTCTAATTTTCATTAGGTAATGTACTTTATACTCAAGTCAGATTTCTTGTTAAAATCCATCATGTTTTTCATAAAATAATCTATATAAAAATTTATTACAAATTTAGTAAATAGAAAATTATATACCTCTATATTCATAGATTTAACTGCATCAATAAATGATTTAAAAAAATCACAAGTATTATACACTCTAATTTTCATCATTTTAAATTTATGTGATAAATTTGGATTTTATTTGAAAAATTTTCACTAAAATATATTGAATTATATTCCTTGTTACATATTAAAAAAATTCATCACGATTTTTAAAACCATGGATTATTTTACTAAAATAACAACAATACATTTTCATTTTATTCATTTATAATTTATTTCTTGCTTTTAATTAAATATTTTACTCCATATTTATTGATATAAAAATTATTTTTGAGATAATTGTTGAGATCATAAGTTCATAGAAATTGGAATAAATGATTTTAATAGTTTATAATTCCATATATTTATATTCTTGTAAGGGTCAAGTAGTTTTATAATTTTTTTTATTATCTGTTACTTCTAAAAAATCCATTAATGATTCAATTATGTTAGTAATATTTTCATAATAATATTAAAACTATGAGTTGACTGGCCCCTTATTTATAAATTTATTCCAACAACTAAGTAGTTTTATTCAAATATATTATCAATTGAACATCTTATTATTAGGATTTCATCCTTTAAAGCGGTGTATCCCCCTATAATAATTTCTTTACACATCATATAGTGTTATGAACTAATGTTACAATAATTCAACTATATCATTCCATATTATCATTTATTATAAAATACTAACAATATTGGTAAGTCCAATTATCTAAAAAAATTTGTGATATATTAATATTCAATATCTCATGATATTATAATTGTTTTAGTAGTATATTTAAATTATTTTTGAAAAATAAAATTATAAAATACAGTAATATTAATCATTTCTAATATAATCGTTTTTGTTTAAATTTTTATTTTCCATTATTGAAGCAGATTTAATTAATTTCTAAAATATTTATCACCAATATATTTATAAACTATAATTTTTTATTACATAAACACCACTTCTTTCCTATTTTATATAATATATCATTTTTCTTTTGGAAAATAAGATATATTTTTTACACTGTTCCTTTTATTCACTAGTCGACTCATTTACCAAGATTCACAGATTCTTTAATACATTTTTACATTATTTGAAATAATCACCATCCTCTTATATTGAATTTTCAAATTTAATTTTTTTTTACTTATGAATGTTTTTTTAGTTTCCAAAAAATTCGTATGAATAATTTTAAATTAAATGTCCTTTTTAATAAATTTTACTTAATTTTATTTATTTATATTCTTTTCAAAAATATGAGACACATTAACAACTTTAATATTCTTGATAAAACTCCATATGCCATCCTTAGAAACATATTCATCCTCACATATAGTTGAAGTTAAGTTTCTAAATAATTGTTTCTATATATAAAATTTTGATATCATAGTTATACACAAATTATAATATCTCTTTAACATGAATCTCATTTTAGTTTCATATAACTTTTAATTGATTTAATAATCACCACTTCAATATTAAAAATGGAATAAATTATTTTTAAATATTAATTTGGATTTACATTGGGCATGTATTAATTTTCATCATATAATGAATTTCCATCTCTTTTACTTCAATAAATGGATCATCAACCATGATTATAGAATAAAATTTTAAAATTTATATCTGATGTATTATTATTCACTCAACTTGATAAAATTTTTGTTGGTCATAGTGGACACTCAATAGGGGGGGGGGGGTGAATTGAGTTCCAATTAAAATTTCTATTAAAAAATATTTCTATTAAAATCCCCCAAATTGAATAACAATATAATCTATAGTGAATTTGTAAAAGTATAAAGGGTCAGTTAGGTTCTCAAAAGATTGATTAGTTCTCATTTAATATAATCTGCAGATTAATTAACTTTTTAAGTTAACCTAATGCTTTATAGTATATACAAACACTTGCTATATTAACTATCAAAGTAACTTTAAAATAATTTTATATTTCAATGTAATTAGGAGTGGAATATTTAATATAAGCTAAAACCAAAATAAGTAAGCACAACAGTTCTAAACAAGAGGTTCAGTCTCATGCTGAGACTTAGTCCTCTCAAACAATTTATATAAATTTGATCCTCACCCTGGATCAGGGTAAACAATAGTGAAAAGACTGTCCAGGTACTAAGACCTCTACCACAGTTCTACGTGGTAAAACAAAACAATATCACACTGGTTGTCCAGTTCTTACCTGACCTCTACCACTATCCAAAGTGGGATACAAAAGAGTTATGAAAGGTTTTTGTGAGGATTTAGAGATCCTCCAGTTTAGTACAGGAGATAGTGTGTGTATAAAATATACATAGTATACACACTTCTCAAAATGTAAATTGAAGAATCACTAAGATAGTAGATATGAGTTTAGAATGCTCTAGTGATTTGAAGTGAAGCTCTGGACTCCTTTTGATTTGACAGAAATGATTTTGAGTCCTTCTCTAGTTTTTATTTGGAAAAAAGAGAGTCGTTTTCTTCCTTGGTTTTTAGGTTCGGCTTGATCATCTTGAGTGTATGAGCAGCTCATTGTAGTTCTTCACTCCATGACTGAAGTTTGGTTTGTGTTATCTTCTTGTATGAATCGCTTCATGTATGTCTAGTGTTCGAGTATAAATGTAGTATTTCTATATGCACCACTTTACAACATTGTTTTTTCCATTTTGTGCACCTATTATGTCTGGCCTTTTTCCTTCCTTATATAGCTTTCATCTCACGCAATGGGAATGATTACCTTTTTATAGGTACGAGGTACAGTTCCCTGACATGCCAACAACAATCATTAAATAACATTAAATGCATTAAAATCATCAAATATGATCGTTTATTAATAAATAAATAATGTTGAAAAAAGTAGATTTTAGGAATCAGTGACTGTTAAGTCTTTCATCAGTAGCTCTCTGTTGGTTGATATGTAACGGTGGACTTTGTATAGCAGTGAGCTCCTATCAGTAGCTCTTTGTCCTTGTACTAGTATCTCCTTGTATCAGTAGTTGTTACACTATGTATCAGTGGATTTATGTACCAGTGACTCCTTCTATCGGTAGCTCTTGGTCTATCGGTAGCTCGCTTGTATCAGTGGCTCGTTTGTATTCATGACTCTGTATCAGTAAACATTGTATCGGTAGCTTGTGCATATCGGTAGCTTCGTTCTGTACCAGTGATTGTGTTTATATCGATAGACTTTTTCTATCGGTAGCTCTACTTCTATCAGCATATGTCTGTATCGATGGACTTGATCTATCAGTGACATGTGCTTCTATCAGTAGTTGTCTGTATCAGTGGACTTGATCTATCAGTGACATGTTCATAACGGTGGACTTATATATACTGGTAGCTCTGCGTATCAGTGACCTTTTCTTATCGGTTACTATGTCTATCGGTAGACTAAGTACTGGTAGATCTGTATCAGTAGCTATAAGCATATCAGTGACTTAACACTTATCTTCTTTAAGAGAAACATATCCGATTGAGATAGAATTATTTCAAAATTCATATAAACATAGATAAACATTGATTAACATATTTCAAATATTATTTTAAAATTATTATCATCTTTATAATAGAATTTCATAAATTTAAAGAATGAATATATAGCTAAACATTATTTAGGATTATCAAAGTATGTGAAAGTAAAATTGGGATTATCAAAACAGGTGAGGTCAAAAATCTCCCCCTTTTTGATAATCACAACTCCTGATATTATAATCCCATAAATAATTAGTAATGCATCAAAGGATATTACATTAAAACAAATTCTATTAGAGAAAAAAATATATTACACCACATATATCAAAGAAAAAATATGAAACAAATAGACCAGAGAGAAGTGAATTAAATGCATAAAAGATAGTATTTCTACCCCTTTATCATAAAAGATATTATTTCTACCCCATATATGTTTCCCTTAGAGAGTATTTCTCATCCTTTGTGATTAGAAAAAAGTGGGAAAAAATATATAGGAGAACATAAATTAAAAAGAGTAAAAGAAAATAAGATCATATATATTCCTTGGAGAAAATAGATGCAAATAAATACATAAATATAACAAAAATAAATACAGGTGATTCCTATAAAAAATCCTAATCACTGATCAATCCACAACCTCAGAATGATATTTACCCTTGGGATCAGAAGAGGATTCAGGTGTGGTTGATGCAGGAGAAGGCTTAGGAACACCAGAAATGATCAAAGGTGGCGGAGCTACTAAGACTGTTCTTGGCAGGTACTGTGTATCTATTTGAGTGATCATAGGAGTAAGGCTGTAGATGACTTGGTCTAGATTCATCTGAATAAGATTAGTAGTAGAGGTAGAGGTAGGTAAAGCTGGAGGTATAATCACTGGCCTGACATCAACATGCAAGAAAGGCAACATGAGATTTCTAAAATCCATTATAATTCCTCCTCCTCTTTCCATGGAAGAAATGCAATCATCCTTGTTCTCCATAAGTTTGTCTAGTTCAGGTGTCAATTCTATGAGTTTGCTAAATTTTTCTCTAAAGGCTTGATTGACTGGAGGTAGATTCATGTTTTCTAACATAAGCTTGGAATGATTGTTGAGCTGATTCTTAGTGTAAACCCTTTAGAAATAATAATCTAATTTGTCTTTCACATCTTTCTGAGAAGTATAAGATTATCTCATATAGTATTGAACAATCATCATGATATCTCTAGTGGTATCTCTAGTATAGGTTACCACTTTGGTCAGATCATATGAGTCCACAGAGCCAGTGGTTGATGCTGAACCAAGCTCCTCCTTCATTAGAGCTCTAATCTGATCCAAATCCACTGAAGGTCTGGAAGCAAGAGAACTAATAGATAAGGTCATAGTTTCCTTGAAACTCTTAGTTATCCCACTAATAATATTTTTCATGGCAAAATCATGGGTGATAACATGCTTTGTTATGGAATGATTAATCTCCTCAGAAACTGAGACCATTTGGCTGACTACACTCTTCACATAAGCCAAATCCTTGTCTTCTTGAGATTTTGAACCCATACGGGATTCCAGAGAGATAACTAATTGCTTTAGGATTTCAACAGTCTCTCCCTGTCTAGATACTTGAGTATGGAAGGCTGTAAATTCATCCACTCTCTCTGCCACAAAGGTTGATACATTACAACCAAGAGAGAGTTCAAAAGGCTTTTCCAAATTGCTTATCTCTTCAAAAAAGAAACTCTTTAGCTCAACAATAGAAGCACTTAAAATCTCTTTTATCTCACCCTTTAAAAATGATAAGTCATCCCCGGTGATGATATCAGAAGGTGCAACCACAACAGGTGATCTTTTAGAAGCTATACTGGCCACAGAGTCATTAATAATCGATTGAATAAATGACACCAATGAAGCTTCCATTTTCCTTATTTCTTCCACAAAACTAATTTTGTGATTAGACTTTAACTAATCCATATCATGTATTCTTACCACATCTTTAGGTAATATCTCCGACTGAATATCATAAATGATTTTTGGTCTTCTAAGGGATGTCTAATTATCTGAATCTGGATAATCTAATCCACAAAATACAAACCCTGGGTCCTGTACCATGTCTTAAAACTCATCAGCCACTAAAACACTGCCAAAATTTGTTGGATGCTCCCCCCTAAACAGGTGCATTCTCTTATACAATAATGAAATCCTCAGCAACTATTTCTTCCATAGAAGAATCTTGCATAAACATCTCCATTTATGCAACAACAGGAGGTTCACCAGGAATAGGTAAATTTCTATCAAATTCATCAAATTCCTCAGCAGACATTTGGGAATGTCCAATTAGTGGACTAAGGCTCAAGCTGACAGAAACAGATGATTCACTTGCAAGAACTTCTTCATCATCTTCTCGAGTAGCCTCTTCTTGATCTTCTTTCTATCGGTCTTCCTCATCCACAGGTGCCTCTTTATTTCTTATACCCAAAATTTATTCTTTACTAGGTAGGTTCAAAGAAGAACTCAACTTTTCTTGTGATACAATTTTAGGAGTTGGGCTAGGAGGCAAGTCTGGATCTCCTCCATCTGCTGTAGAGGAATCCTCCTCTTTTGAATAATCACTATAATGTGGCTCTTCTTCATCAGGTCCCAGATTTGGATCCCTCACATCCTTAGGTCTTGAAGGATGATCCACATGATTGACCTTATCATATAATTTTTTGTCATCAGTAACTCACTCTCCTTTCCATGGGTTCCAGTTTATCTTCATGTATTTAGATACAATGCTTGTGATACAGAAGTTGTTTCTTACCACTATTATCTCATCCTAAGACTCAGATACTCCTTTTACCTTAATCATTACTGATATCAACTTGGAAAAGAATAAGGCATTAGTCTTTGATTTTGGCCTGGTCATATCCTCCATTCGAATCATTAGTATCCTGCACAGATTTACTTTCACACCATGTCTCAGGAGATGTAGCAGATAGATATCTTGATATCTCAAATTTAAAAATTCCCCCCTCCTTGGAATTAAAAAATGCTGAACAAACTTGAACAACAATATGTTCTCGCAATCCATTTCAGGAGCCAGCACCTGTCTTTTCTTTCCACTATCGGTGAGCTCCTCTAAGGAAGTCTCATAATCAAATATGTTGTTTGGGGGTGGTACTAATTTCGATAAATATCCAGAAACACCTTCGTGTGGAACCTTCAAGAATTCAGCCCACTCAATAGAAGAAAAAGCTATGTCCTTTCAATTTACCCATGAAACCATTCTTTTTTCTTCATCAAATTTCTCAAAACGGAAAAACTCATAGAACTGTTTCAACAACTTGGGATAGTAGGTGCCATTGTTGTTCAAAAAACATTCTACCCACTTCTGATCTTATAGCACATCTAGAACTAACAATTTACTAGACAACAACCATTCCACGCATAAATTTTTTTCGATAACAATAACTCTATTTTGTAAATGCGGGTTCACTGGTCGCCTCCCCAACCATGTTCTACTAACACTGCTACTTTCTTCTGGCTCTGTCTTCTGCTTCTTCGCATTTGGATCATCAATGTCATCTCTGACAATAGTAATTTTGGTTTTTGCAATTTCTAGTTCGAGGAACTTAGTGTTTTCATGAGATTTGGGAGCTAAGGCTCGAGGGAAAAGGGTTTGACGTGGATTGAGAAGTAATTGAGAATTGGTTTTATCATTTAGGAATCATAAAATCAATAACTAAACTATAATAAGTAAAGTATAAACGATATAGATTCTGGCGGTAGACAAAAGTTTAAAACATCACATACTTAACAGTAGGGTATACTAGTGAGAGTTACTAACAGTGAGATCCACTAATCAGTGAGGTATATCAGTGAGGTCCATACCGGTGAGGTATATCAGTGAGGTTTCATACCGGTGAGGTATATCGGTGAGGTTTTATACTGGTGAGGTATATCAGTGAGTTTTCACACTGGTGAGGTATATTAGAGATATATCATTCCTAACTCATTTATAATTTAACTTAACCTATTCTAACTTAATGGATTTGTGAAAATGTTAGCAAATTGATGTTCAATACATATAAATTCAATAGTAACATCACCTTTTTGGTAATGATCTCTCAAGAAATGGTGCCTTACAACAATGTTTTTGGTCCGAGAGTGAAACATAAGATTCTTAGATATATTAATTGCACTAGTGTTATCACAGTTAATAGATACATGTCTAAATTGATATCCATAGTTTAAAAGAGTGTCTTTCATCCATAGAATTTTTGCACAGCAACTACCAGCAGCAATATACTCTACTTCAGAAGTAGACAATGCAACAAAATTATATTTCTTACTACACCATGATACAAAGGATTTTACCAATAGATGACATGTTCCAGATGTGCTTTTTCTATCCAACTTGCATCCTGCAAAGTTATCATCTTAAAAACTCATTAATTCAAAAGATTGTCCTTTCAGATAAAACAAACACAAATTTTAAGTATGTTTAAGATACTTAAAAACTCTTTTAACAAAAAGAAAATGTGATTATTTAGAATTAGCTTGAAATCCTGCACCCATGCACACACTAAACATAATATCTGGTCGACTACCAGTAAGGTAAAGTAAGCTTCCAATCATACCTCTGTAGTTGGTTTGATCCACTGGTTTCCCTGTTTCATCTGTATCCAACTTACAAACAGTACTCATAGGTGTATCACTTTCCTTAATACTATCCAAACCAAAATGTTTTAAAATATCATTTGTATTTTAACTTTGATTCAAAATAATACCATTTTTATTTTGAAAAACGTGAAAACCAAGAAAATATTTGAGTTCTCCCATTAAACTCAGTTCAAATTAATTTTGCATACTCTTTGAAAGGTCAGTACACAAAGCAATTTTAGAAGATCCAAAAATAATATCATAAACATATATTTTTATGATCAAAACATCTTTAGAAATTCTTTTAATAAAAAGAGTTGGGTCAACAATCCCTTTAGTAAAACCATTTGGAATAAAAAAATTACTAAGTCTATCATACCAAGCTCCTGGATCTTGTTTCAGACCATATAAAGATTTTGAATGTTTAAAAACATGATTTGGAAAATGAGGATTAGTAAATCCAGGTGGTTATTCAACAAAAACATCTTCAATTATAAAACCATTTAGAAAAGAAATTTTAACATCCATTTGATATAACTTGAAATTCAGATGATCAACATAGGCAAGTAGAATCCTAGTGGCTTCTAATCTTGCTACAAGGGAAAAAGTTTCCTCATAGTCTATTCCTTCCCCTTGACTATAACCTTGTGCAACTAGCCTTGCTCTGTTTCTAACTATATTTCCAGACTCACCATCTTTGTTTTTAAAAACCCATTTAGTGCCTATGGTCAATGTGTCTTTAGGTATGTCAACAAATTCCTAGACTTTGTTTCTTTCAAATTGATTTAATTATTCTTGCATAGCCATTACCCAAAATTCATCGTTGATCGCATCATTGAAATTTTTAGTGTCTAACTGTGGAAGAAAGGCTTGATGTTCAACCTGATTTCTTAGATAAGATCTAGTCTATGTCCCTCTATCAATATTACAAACAAAAGCATCTAAAGGATGATTCTTTAGAATCCCAGTTGATCTAGTAAAGGTAGGACTTGAAATTTCAGGTTCTTCTCTAAGTTCGGGTTCTACAGAAGCAGATTCTGGAATATGTACAGAACTGGTTGTCTTTACAATAGGGTCACTATTCTTGTCATTAACATCTAGAACATGCAAGTCTTCTTCAAGACTTTCAATAGAAGATTTTGGTTCATGTGGATCAGTTTCATCAAACATGATATGAACAGATTGTTCCACACATTTGGTTATTTTATTAAAGACTCTATAGGATTTTCTAGTTACAAAATATCCTAAAAAGATTCCTTCATCACTCTTGGAAGCAAACTTGTCAATATTATCCTTTATATTAAGAATAAAGACTTTGCAACCAAAAGCTCTGAAGTAACTAACCTTAGGTTTCCTATTGTTCCATAACTCATAAGGGGTTTTCTTGAGAATGGGTCTAATCAAGAATCTATTGATAATATAGAAAGTTGTGTTAACAGCTTCAATCCAAAAATAAATTGGCAGGTCATACTCATTGAGCATAATTCATGCAATCTCTTGAAGGGTTCTGTTTCTTCTTTATACGACACCATTCTGCTGAGGTGTCCTAGGGGAAGAAAAGTTATGATTATAACCATTGTGTGAGAAGTAAGATTCAAACTCATGATTTTCAAACTCACGACCATGATCACTTCTCTGGGTCTTAATCTTAATTTCACTAAGTTTTTCTATAGACATGGAATACTTAATAAAAAATGAAAAAACTTCTCTTTTGTGAACTAAGAAGTATACCCATGTATATCTAGAAAGGTAATCAACTAAAATAGATACATAGTTCCTCCCATTTAAACTAGAAACTCTAGTGGGTCTAAACAAATCCATGTGAACCAACTTGAGTGGTTGAGAAGTTGAAACATATTTCATTGATTTCAAATAAACTTTATGTTACTTTCCCTTTTGAAAGGGATTACAAACATTATCAACTGGGAATTCAAGTTTAGGTAGGTCTCTAACTATGTTTTTTCTATTCAGTTTTCTAAGTGAATAAACATTGCAGTGTCCTAATATTCTGTGCCATAGCCAAGCCTCTTTATGAAAAGAATTTATGAAAGTAATATTCTGTTTAGATAAAGAATTCAAATCAACAGCATAAACATTTTCATTTATCAAAGCAGAAAATACTAAAACATTTTTAGAATAAAAAACATTACAATAATCATTTTAAAATTTAACATTGAAACCATCATAAAAAAACTAAGAAATTATTAACAAATTATATTTAAGTCCTTCAACAAATAACACATTGGAGATTAAAACTAAATCAGTGTTACCAATCTGGCCTAGGCCGATGATTTTTCATTTAGAATTATCACCAAAGGTGACATGGCCTCCATAAACTTTGATTAAACTCTTGAAGCATGAGTAATCTCCAGACATATGCCTTGAACATCCACTGTCCAAGTACCATACATTATTATAAGAACTCTTCAAGAAAGTCTCCTACAAAAAAAATTTAAACAGAAAATGATTTTGGAACCCAGATTTTCTTGGGTCCAGAAAGGTTTGCAATCAAAGCTTTAGGTACCCAGAGTTGTCTTATGGGTCTCATATAATTTACATAATAAATATTTTTTTAAAGATAACCTCTATTTGATCTAAAACCATATGAATAACTAGTTGAATCATATGTGTTTCCCAAACTAGAACTTGCATCATTCTGTCCAGACTTAGGAATAAATCTAGTTTTAGTAAATTGTCTCTGTCCAGGATGATACCCTATACCAGTTGTATATCTTGGTTCCACTTTTTTTCCTAACATTTGTGTAATTTTATCTTTTCCATTTGTGAATTTGTCCAAGTCCTTTCTTAATTTCTCATTAGAAAATTTCAGTTGAGTATTTTCCTTCAGTAATTGTGAATTATTTTCATTTTCTATATCAAGGGAGGATTTAACAGAGATGGTTAAAGCATGTTGTTTCTTTAAAGTTTTATACTTTTCCTTCAATTCATTACAAGTTTCTTCTAGAATATTACAATATTCAAATAAAATAGGATATCCTTGTTAAAACAAAGATATAGAGATAATTTCTAACTATATGTATGTGAATACAATAGAGATCCCAAATAATGTAAACTAACAAGACTAAAAATGTTCAATAAGTGATGATGATGACTTCTTTCCATGAAATAATAAGATAAATAATTAGATAATGGGGAGAGTTTTAATTAATATAAAGTTGAAGAAGATCATTCAAAAAATTTAAATGATGAAGAAAAATCATGTTCACATCATCCAAGGCTAAGATTGAAATTTTTGGCTCAAAATATCATTTGAAATCATGAAAAATATATTCAAACTATAATAACATTAAGTAAATCCCCTCATCAGACATTCTTCTCTCTGGTTGAAGAAATATATTTCTAAGATGAAATAAAACACCAAGAGAGGATTTATGTGATGATGGAAAGGTGGATCGGATAAAAAATAATGTGCCTTGGGAGACAATAAAGAATCCCTAATAGATGAATTTTATCATGAAAAATATGGTTATTTAAAGAAATATGAATGGAAAAGGTGAAGTGATTAGAAATAAAACAATATTTATATGTAAAAAATATTCAATGGTTTAAGGAGTTGACATTGATGAGACATTTACACTGGTTGTATGAAATACAATGATAACAAATTTTCTTACCATTGCTATATATAGTCAATGAAAATTATTTCAGATTTATTTCAAGTCATCCTTCCAAAATGGTGAATTTTAATTGAGGTTTTATATTGAAACCCCATATGTTTTATTGATTAGTGATGGTGATAATTGTGATTTTAGGTTAAAAAGGATTTATACAAGGTAATGTAAGACCTAAGATCCTATAATTCTAAACATGATACATTCATAAGGATCTTTCAATTCCAAAAGGGATTTATTGATTTCAATATATAAATTAAATATTATAAGTATTTATTACTCATTATTATCATTTTTGTAGATGATATATTTTTTGGAAAAGAAGAGTAAGTTTTTGAAGAGTATCTTGGTGAAATAAATAATCTGTTTGAAATGTATTTGCTCGATGAATTGATATAATTTATTTAGTTATAAATTTCTTATAAAATTATTATATAATTATATCTTATGGGGAGTAAGGCAGTGACATATTGAATATGTTTTCCATGGAGTATTAAAATCATGTTTTTACACCATATATATGGGGGAAAAGTGAACTAGGGATGACAATGGAAAAAAGTTGATCGAAGAAAATTTAAGATTTTTATTTGATGTTTTAATTTCTTGATAACATCAAGAAAATATATTTTGTATACATTCTTACTTTTGGAAATATATCAATGCAAACAAAAAGTGTCTCATTTCAAGTATATAAATAGAATACTTAGATACATCAAAGGCACATTGAACTGTGGATGAAAATATGATATAAAAGAGATGATTGATCAATTTAGTTTCCAATTTGTAGATTAGGAAGTATTTTTTGATTATAGAAGGTATAAATCTTGTGGAAGTTTCTATGATATAGAAATATGTGTTTTTTAGGCATTCAAGGAACAACAATTCAGTCCCCTTTAACACTCTCGAGACTGAATATGTCTCTACCACCCATGCATGGAAAAAATTTATTTGAATGAAGATGTAGTTAGAATATTTTAATGTTGAATTGATGTTTCAACTATAATTAGGATGTGAAAATGAAAGTTATATTAACTATTCAAACAATATTATTATGTATTTGAGATCCAGAAATATTGATATTAAATATCATTTCATCAATGAGATGGGGGTGAATGATGAGTTAAAATTAGAATTTGGTCCTATGAAGGAGTGGGTTGAAGATATGTTCTATAAAAAACCATCAAAAGACATATTTTAAAATTTTATGTAGGCGTTTTTCATTTGACCTCATTCATTATAGAGATATGGGTTTTTTCCACTCTCTCATATTTTCGTTCGATATTATTTGTCAGAGGCGGTGAAAATTACAATATAAATCTTTATTTCATGTTTAGAATCATATTTCATGTTTAAGGGAGAATATATAATGTTGTAGTAGTAAACACATATATATGTGTTACCTTTTTAGGGAGTATCCTTTGATATGTATTAACTTTGGGGAAATTGATTATTAAATGGAAGCATATATTTTGAGACATTTTTCAAAATGTGTAAGCTTTGGTTTCAGCATGTGTAGACTATTGTTATAGTTTATTATAAGTGGATACAAAATATTTTCAAGTTTTAAATGTTGATAATGTGATGTTGATGTTATTATTTATGTTTTTGAGGTTAATATTAAGGAAGATGTATATGGATCACTGTCATATGTATAACATGATATTTTTAATTAAATGTTATTTTTTAAACATTAATTTCACTCATGTATGTTTTTAATTATTGGATGGTGATCCATTATTTTGTTTTGAATGATGCACAGTGATTTATGTTCTATGGTTGAAAAAAATGTTCAAATGGGGAGATTTTGGATCCCAAGAGTTTTGTATATGGTATTTGTGATAAGTGAGGTGGAAGAATTGGTGAAGAGGATATGATTGAGTGTGTTGTATTTTATTTAAATGTATAAATTATTTTTAAAGATGAATAAAATAATGTCTTGTAAAATCATATTCATGGTCATTAATATCATTATTGGTTAATCATGATTTAGGCATTTCATGAAGTTAAGAAGTACATGTCCCGTGAAGGGATTTACCAAAACAGGAAAGGTCACACCCCAGTGGTGGATATAGCGAAGGTAGAGATGAAGTCTAGCATGACCACAACCATGGTGGAAGGACTCTTTATAAGTAAATTACAAAAAATGGTAATAAGGAATAGAAATCAACCATGGTGATTCCTATGGTGGATTTATAATGTGACTACACTACTACAAATACCCCTTTTATTAGTGCTAAAAATGGCCTTTAATAGTTCTAGAAAAGCGATGTTAAAGCTAGCGTAGATAAGGGGGGGGGGGGGGTCCCCCTTATCAGTGCTCCAAAAATCACTGATAAAGACCCCTTTTATCAGCGCTAAAAAAAGTGCTGATAAAAGGGGTCTTTTATCAGTGCTAAATTAAAAGTGATGATAAAAGGGTCCTTAATCTTCGCTTTATTTTTAGCATTTATAAAAGACCCCTTTTATCAGCGTTTTTTTAGCACTGATAAAAGTTAAATGGAATTATTTTTTTAAAAAAAAATTACTTTTTAAAAAAAATCATGGAAATCTGTGGGGGCTTTTTAAACTGCTTATGTCCCCCCTTTATCAGCGCCTTCCTGCACCTCCAGCGCCCCCACACACCCCCCTCCACCATTTATCAGCAATATCCCCCACCAATTTATCAGCGCTATCTCTCATATTCCCCAATGCGTGCGCACCCCTACCTCCACCAGGTTTTGAACTCAAGACCTCCCCCCTGCACGCCTAAGCCCTTACCATTCCTCTATTTTGATTTGTTTTCAATTTCATGATATCTATCTATATATATATATTTAGATATATTTATTCGAATAGTAATATATATTTATATTAATATATATATATATATATAGTTATATTAATATATATAATTATAGTGATATTAATATATATATTTATAGTTATATTAATATATATATGTAGTTATATTAATATATATATATATAGTTAGAATAATAGATAGGTATATAAATATTCATATATTGTTATTTTAAATAAAATGGATATTAGTTATTATTTAGATAAAGCTAATATATTTTATATGTAAATATATTTTATTATTTATATTTATAATTAAAGTTTCATGTGTGAATATATAAAAATATGTATATATTGTTATATATTTGATTATAAATAGAATTGTATTATAAAAATGATAAAATTTCAAAGACATAATATCAATATGAATGTAATACCTTAGAATAAATTAATTCCTTACCAAAAAAATCCAATAATACCCCCTTAAATGGGGCTGAAAATCCACAAAATGTTAAAAAATTGGGGTATCCCGACTAAAAACTCAGTTTTGGAGGACTTCTGTGCCTTTTTTGCCTTGAAAAAACATTCATCGTGATCCCCTGATTCACAAGGGTGTAGAGCTCGTTGCAGGATTCGATTTGATATATGGTAGAGCTCAAACAGTCACCCAGAGCAAAAGTTATGGCCGTTTGAAGTTCAAGTTGCGTTTTCAACATATTTTGGTTCTTTTTTTAATTTTTTAAATTTTTTTAGTCTTTAAATTGTTATTAAATGACTATTACACCATAATAATTCTCAAATTATTAATTAAAAATATTTTTTTAATTTTTTTATAAGCTATTTTCACTAAATATCTAATATATTAAGTGTAACTGTATATTTATATTTATCTAAAATATATTTAAAATTATATTTAAAAAATATATATTATATTTATATCAATATAACTATATCTATATATTTAAATATTAATATATATTTTTTAATGATTTTTTTAGAATTAGACCCTTTATCAGCACTTTTAAAAAAATCACTGATAAAACCCCCCTTTATCAGTACTACTAAAAAAAGAACTGATAAAGGGGTACCCTTTAACAGTGCTAAAGAAGTGCTGTTAAAGGGGTTACGTTTATCCGCGCTAAAAAAAGTGCTGATAAAGGGGTACTTTTATTAGTACTTTTTTAGCGCTGATAAAGGTAACCCGCTTTATCAGCACTTTTGCATTAGCACTGATAAAGGGTGGCACTGGCCTTCGCCCGTTTTGTGAGAGCGCTATGCAAAATAACCAAGGAATAAATAGTCATGGTTGTCTCTATACCAATATTATATTGCACTAGTGTGAAATATGAAATATAATATGCATATGGAGGTTCATGAAGTAGTTTATAGTGGATAGGTGGCATTGTTAACAAAACCAATGATTGGAGGAGGGGTAATTCGAGTGAAAATTTTGATTTTTTTTAATTTTCAAGGATGTTCAAAGTTGTCACATGGTTTTCCAAAATGTTGCACCCAACCAGCATAAACCATGATAATACATACATTGGGTGTTTTAACAGTGGGTACACGGTTTGAAAAACTATGGTCCCACCTAGTAGAAACTCGACACCCCGTTAGAGGGGCACATAATTAGGGTTCATGGTTAGGGAAACCGTACGACCCCCTCCAGGAAACCATGCATGTAGTTTTTTTATTCTGAAAATTAATTCAAAATTTACTAAATCCCTATTTTATCCTTATCAACCCTAACTCCGGATGAGACTTCCTCCTTGGTCTTTAGAGCTCACAAGTACCCATTTTGGCTCCTCTAATCCAATTATGAGGAGGATCAAATCTTGTGGAGCGCCATTCAATTAATATCTAGTAAGAGTTATTTCCCCATTTATTCTCTCTAAATTTCTCTATATCTCCTCCATAGGGTTTTTTAGATCATATTTTTCTAGATTTATATAAACACTGTATTTTTTATCTTAAATATAGTTTTGATTCATTGATCTCCATTGATGATGTTCTTGGTAGATTTTTCTTATTTTGGTCATTGAGATATGTGATCTTGTTGTTATGGTAGGTGGTTTTGTTTAGATTTTCCATGTTATAAACCTTTTATTCTCTTTATTTAGATTAAATTTATTTCAATTAAATTTTGAAAACCAAATTTTACCTGAATTGAGATTTGAAATTTATTTGGAATGATATTTTGGGGAAACCCCCAATTCTAATAATGGGAAATTGTGGTGTAATTTTAAATTAATGGAACTTGTGAAATTTATTTTTGAAATTGATTATGAAATGATTTTTGTGGAAAATGGACTAAATTTATTTTATAAGGACATATTATTGGTTTTATATAAAAAGTTATAAAATGATTAAAAACCCATGGTTTGGTTTTTACAGAAAAATTAGCATATTGAAACGAGAAATGGGGAATTATATTTTAAACAGTTTTCAAATAATTTTTAAATTATTTATTGATTGTTTGAGAACATTAAATCCTAGGTGGATATTATGTTATTTGAGACAGACACACTTGGATGGTAATTACCTAGTAATAGATTGATTCTTTACATATATAACAAAAACTTAGTGTAGTGGATCTTATCCCCCGTGGGATGTTGATGAGTCCCCTTTAACCAGTGTTTGAGGGATGTGTGTACAAATATTATTGTGATCACCTATATGAGTGTGTGAGGATCCCATAACTTGGAACTATCATACTTCTTGTAAGATGACTATTTTACTTGTTTATGAGTTATTTTGATATATATTTCATTATTTGTAAAAATTATTTACACATGCCTAGTGATATGTAAAAGTTTTTTATATAAAGATGTTTACTTAAGACATTGTTTGAAATTTTACCATCAATTGTAATAAAAATAATGTTTTGTTTTAAATATGAAAATGTGATTCCCTTCCAATTTTATTTGAAAATGAATGAAATATTTTGTTTAATTGTTATGGAATCTTATTACGAAACACTTGGTTATACCCTACTGAGATTTTATCTCACAACTTACCATTTATGTTGGGAGTTCATATATTTCCTCCTACCAGGTTTGAGGAATGGAAAAGAGCCACTAGGAGATGGCAAGTATTGTTTATCTTCTGGTTATGGAGTGTCATATTTGTTGGGACTTGGGTTTTTTATATTTTAGTTTATGAGTACTTTGTCATTGTACTGTTTGTGTTGTGTTTTAGACCTATTTGGATGAATGGTATTGTTCTCCCTGTGGAGTTTTCATTTGAACATATTGATATATATCTATATCATCCACTATTCTATAAAAAATCATTCCCACTATTATCATGTACGATGCTAGGTGCTAGTCCCCAACCCATGGGGATCGGGAATTCCCTTTGGGCCATGTCAGTTCCGGCTTGGGTATCAGAGTACCAGGCTATCTGAGATGGTATTTGAAAAAGTTGTATAAAAGGTGTAGGTTTTGAATCTTTCCATGATATAAGTATGTTTTTATGTAATCTTGTTGGAATTATGTGGTAGTTACAATTGATTACATCGATAGCTCCCATTGTAATGAGCCTTAAGTTACCCTGGGTGGTTTGGAAAAAAAATCACGAGGATTAGTTCTAGTATTTTACCTACTATTGATTGGGATAGGTTGAAATCCAAATCATGTTTATCTATCTAATGTGACTAATTTCCCATGTTTCTGTCATTTGATTATTGATTAGAGGAATCTTATGATTTTTTATTTGTTGTCTACTGACATTGTGTAGCAACATTCCTCTGACAGGAAATTTGAATCAGATATAGGAGGAAGATACTCATGAAGCACATCAAGAAAATCCTTTTATGGACCATAATCTGGTTGGTGTCATTTTGTACGCTATCCATGCTCTAGGATAGGCCCATGCATCAGCTTCTGTTTAGGCTCCAGTTGTGGAACCTCATAGGGATGAGTCCTTGAATCATAATCAATAGTTCGTTCTCCATAATCCACCAACATTCCATGTCTCAAACAATCATAAAGAGCAAGAGTATTGATTAAAAATTTATTCAAGTTCTTTGAAACACCTATTTAAATCAAGGTGAAATGTTCCACCTTTAATATGGAATGTCCAAGAAGGATATGGAGGGAAAAAATGGTGATAGATACAAATAAAAAGTTCTTAGAGTGGAAGGAGCATAATATTATTCTCACTGATTGATTCTATCAATATTCTATGGAGTTGGGAAAGGATTAGAATTTTTAAAACTTGAGTAGTCTGATAGGGCCATGAGAGAATATCCAAATCTCTTTTAGGAACTTGTACAGTTTGTACATGATATCATATTTAATGAAAATTTGAAGACTTGAAAATTTAATATGGTACTTAAATCTAATATATTTTCCTATATTTTATTTTTGAAGATCTGTTCTTATAATGATATTCTATATAAGGTGTTGATGGTCGAGCTTGATATAGATGGAAATTTATGGTTAACGAGAGTTAATTTTTCTCAAATTGTAATTTCTGTGAGTTACTTTAAAGAAAATAGAAATCATGATGATCATTTTTGTGGTTCTTAAAATAATGGTTTTTCTAGACCTCCTATAGTGTTAGGAAGAGGCCAATTTATTTTCTTCCAGTGTGGAAGTCATCAGAACATCAAATAGCTTTTCACTAAGACACCATAGACATGTGGTTACTATGAACACTCAGTCACTTGTAGAAGTTCTATCTAATCTATTCTGATTCACATAGTGGAACAAGATCATTAACACCTAAAAAAACTATGGTGTAATATGATGATTTAGTAACTAAGGGATTATAGACACATGTATCTAGAATGAATATTATGCACCCATTGGAAGAGTATCCAGAGGAAGAAAATATAGGTCCAACAACTGTGAGAGGCACCATCATGATTTCTTTATCTTTAGTGATTTATTTATTTGATTATGGTTCATTTTTTTCATTTATTTCAAATCATATTGTGAATCTTCTAAATATTATTAGGGATATTTTATCTTATGTTATGGATATTACTACACCCCTCAAAATGAAGAGAGTGTAGGGTGTTTATTGTCCTATATGTGACTTATATTTATTATAGATTGTTCTTTCATGGGATTTTCCAGTTCTTGAAATGAATCCTATAGATTTTATATTCAGGATGGACTATATCATTAAAAATAATTCCCAAATTCATTTCTATATTCTTTTGGTCTACTTTACTTCACCTGATGGGGTGTTACATGTCTTCTAGGGAGAATGGGATGCAAGGTCGAGCCAAAACTTATTTTATAGAGTTGGGGAATGCAATATCTATTTCTTCTTTTGGTTTGGTGGGGGTATAATTGAGCGATGATATCCCTCTAATTGTAATTGTGTTTCCTGATGATTTTCCTTATGACTTCTCAGGTTTTCCACTATTGCGGGAGGTGGATTTTTCTTTTGATTCAGTTTTAGGAACTCATCATGTAGACATTACCTCTTACCATATGAAACTATTTGAAATGAAATATTTGAAGACTTAATTGGATGATATGTTTGAGAAAGGATTTATATACCAGAGTGTGTCACCATGGTCCACATCTACTCTCTTTTTAAGAGATATTCTAGAACACTACTCTTCTTTGTGGATTACCAAAAACTCAATTGAGTTATGATAATGAAAAAGTATATATTTCCATATACTAATGATATGTTTGAACAGTTTAAAGGGGACAAGTGTTCTTTAATGATTTATTTTTGATATTTTTGTCACCATTTTAGAATACAAGATTTAACATTTAGAAAACTACATTTTGGAGTAGTAATGGCCATTTCGAGTACCTTGTCATGCAATTTGGTCTATCAAATTCTCTAAAAGTATTTATGGATTTAATGAACATGATCATTGATGAGTATATTTATACCTTCATGGATGAAATCATTTTTTATCTATGTATGAGTATGATCATGTTCATTATCTGAGACCAATTCTAGAATTATTTAAAAATCATTGAATTTATGTCAATCTTTCTAAATGTTATTTCTGGATTCGAGAAGTGAAGTTATTGGGACATATAGTGTTGGATCATGGTATCTTAATTGATCCTTAGAAGTTGAAAGTTGTTATGAAAAGGGAGAAACTGTTAAATGTTTTCAAGATTTTTAGATTCTTGGGCTTAGTTTGATATTATCACTAGTTTTTAAAGGATTTATTAATTTTGGGTTCCCCAATGACCACTCTAACTTAGAAGAGAGTAAATTTTGTTTTGGATGAGAGATGTCATAGTTCATTTTTTGAGATGAAATGTATTTTTAATTCTTAACTGGTTTTGACTCTTCAAGAGGATTAGAAGGCATATGTGGTCTTCTATGAGCATTAGGTTCAGTTCTGGGATGCGTTCTTATTCATGGTGACCACATAATCACCTATGGTTCCCAGTATATTAGGCCACTTGAGAAAAATTATCAAACCCATTTCCATGAACATGATGTTGTGATGCATGAACACAAGAGTTGGTGGAATTACCATTTTATAGAAAGGATTACAATATATTCTGACTAGAAGATCCTGATTTATATCTTCTCTCAAAAGGATTTGATTCTCCACCAGAGGAATTTGGCGGAATACCTACAATCATTTGATTTTGATATTTCTTATACCATGAGGAAATAGAATGTTATCATAGATTTCTTGAATATGAATCTTCTAATCTAGGCTGTGAATGAATCATTAGAAGAGTCAAACTTGATGGATATTCATTCACAATTTCATATTGGATTTAGGGAAACAAGGGTCGAGGTTGTCTTGGCCAGTGTTCAGTTGACCACCACTCTTCTTGAGAGGATTAACTAGAAAAAACATCATGATAATGAATTATATGAAATTAATAACTATATTTATTATGGATAGACCATTTTTGAGTGGTTATTCTCTATGGAGAGTATTCTATGTTTTAGGAACCAGAACATTGTGCCTTTTACTTTGAGGATATTAATGATGGGTGATTCACATAATTCCTAGAGGTAAGTGCGTCAAGGAGCCACAAATATGTTTTATGACATGTGGTGATGATTTTGGTGGCCAGGTATGAGATGAGGCATTATTAATTTTGTATCTTATTGTTATACTTTCCAGAACATCAAGGCCACGTAGTAAAGACCTTTGTTTTTGCTTCATCCACTTATTGTGCCGATATGGGAGTGTGATGAGATATATATAGACTTTGTGGTTGGTTTGACATGTACCTAGAGAAAGAAGAATCATATATGGATTTTTATCAATAGGTTGACCAAATTATCTCACTCTATACCCATTCATGACACAACCAATGTTGTGGAGTTGGGAAATATCTATTTGAAAGATATTGTTCATTTAAATAGTGTTCCATATACTATAATATCTGATAGGGATCCATGTTTTACTTATCACTTTTGTAGAGGTCGTTAGTAGGCACTAGTATCTTAGGATAGTTTATGTACATAATACCATCCACAGATGGATGTACTGATAAAGTAAGCTATATAGTTTCTTGAGGATGTTCTTCATGATTATGTCCTTGATTTTGGTGGACCATTAGATGAAGATTTGAGCCTAGATGAGTCTTCTTATAACAATAGTTACTAGTTTCTGATCAGGATGGATCCTTTTAAGGCATTGTATGTCTATCCTTGTAAATATATATTGTGTTGGTTGGTTACCGGTGAATGTACCATGGTTGGAATGATCTTGGTTCTAGATATGACAACAAAGATTCAGATATTTTAGAGGTTTTTGATGGTAAGAATTTTGTATAAATATTATTCTAATCATCACCATATATCGTTTTAATTTTTAGTTGGAGATCAGGTGATCTTGACAGTTTCAACTTGTTTGGTCAGCAATGTATTGGGAGGAAAGGGAGGCTTACTACTCCTTCTACAGATTTTTTTGAGATTTTTGAGTAGGTGGGGAAGGAGACTTACCATTTTTAACTTCCTCTATAGTTGAGATTGATACCTTAAGTTTTTCATGTATCTAAGCTGTGAAAGTATCTTTCTAATCTATCTCATATTTTGAGCTAGAGTGATCTTGATGTTGAGGCTGATTTATCCATGATTGAGTATTCAGTAAGGATTTTTTATTTTGAAACTGAGGTATGTTAGGTGATAGTAATACATTTGGTTCTGGTTATATGGAAGCACGGTTCTGATACTCATGAGACATGGGATAGAGAGGTAGTTATGAGAGAGCATTGACCTTATTTTATTGACATGATGACTTCTTGACAGTATTTCTAGGGATTAAAAGTTCTTATGGTGTGGAGGTTGTAAAATCCTATTGATTATTAGGCACTTTTCAACCCTCTTTTTGATTATTCTGTGGTTGGGTGTTGTTTAGGTGTACTTCGGGTAAACATTTGGAAATTTTTGGAAGTTTATGGGTTACGCATGGTTGCTTCATGGTTTTTACAAACCGTGCAACCACTCAGGGTAATTTAATGACCCAAAATCTTTTCAATGGAAATTACCTTCTTATATTTTTTCCATATAGTATAAATCACATAAATTTACATAGATAACACAATACAGACTTTATAAATGAAGAATTAATGAAATAAGAGGAATTTTTAGAAATTAAAGAACCTATACCGATGGAATAGTAACTTGACCATTAGAATAGTAATATGAACTGTTGGAATAGTAATTCAGCCAATATAATAGTAGCCTCACCTATTGTAAAGACCCGCAAATTTCAAGGAAATTTTTTTCTTAATTTTCTTTGGAATTTTACAAGAGCGCAGCTTCAGACGGCACCTGATTCCGAGGCCCGGTGTGCCCGGAATCAATTTCCGAAGTTTGGCTCGGGTACGTTCAGTGAACGGACGAGCGGGTTTTTCTATCTTTTGAACCGGTGCCCGGAATCAAATTCTGAGGGCACCGATGAAATCGCAGCGCCGGTATTTGCTTAGAAACGCCTCTTCCGGAGTTGCGTTTGCTCAGACGTGGTTTTTAAATTTTGCGGCTTTAAGTCAGAAATAAAATAAAGTTTGTGCGACAACTTTATTTTATTTCACTTAAGCTGTTGGAAGCCACTTGAAGTCACTTAAAGACGACTTGAACTGAGCTGAGCTGGATAGGATGCTATCCAGAAATACCCTACCCCTTGGTAGGATATTTGTGCGGTGGGACCCGCACGAGCCCCGCCGTTTCTTTCGCTAAGTAACGCACCCGCGAAAACCCGTCAAAGTAACTGAAAAGTCAACCGACGCGTTTTCTTTAATTCTTAACAGACCATTTAATTGAGCGGTTTATTTCGTGATTTAAATGGACTGTTTCTTCGTGAATTAATTGGGTCGTTACTTACGCGTTTTGCGTTTGTTGGAAAAATAATAAAATAGACAAACTTGTCTATTTTGGAGGATTGCTATTCCTCTGAGCCTCCACCCTCTCCGCGAAGAACGCGAAGAACGCGAAGAACGCGAAGAACGCGAAGAACGCCGGAACCGGAATTCGACGACGCACGATCCGCGACGTCGACAACTTTTCCGCGACCTTCTTCTTCTTCTTCTTCTTCGGTGCCTCTTCTTCCGCGGCGAACGTGCGATCGGCAACAAAGGTGAGAATCGAATCTTTTATTTCTCCCTTTTTTTAAATTTCAATAACAACGGATTTAATTAATTAAATCCGTTTGTTCTTGATCCGGAGATTGGCGACGCGACGCCGGATACCGCGACGACGCGACGATCTCCTTCCTCCGCGACGAGCGATTCCGCGACGACCCCTCGTCCGACGACGACGACAAGGTAAGGGATGTTGGATTGTTTTATCTTTTTCCCCGTGTTTATTCTTTTTAAGTAAAGAACATAATCTCCGACAATTTTAATTTAATTAAAATTGTTGTTGATTTTCCCTCCCGGTGACGTTTATGACTAACGCGGAGGGTGCGGGTCTAACGAACAAGATCCGGCAACCCTCCGCCGATCTATTTTGTTGTGCGGATATGGCGGACGATGACGAACCGCGCGGCAGGGGCGATCCGTTGATTCCGCAGTGAAGGTCGGCATCCGGGAGGGGCAACGGCGCAGACGGGAGGCAAATCGGGCCACCGGAGCATCTCCGGCGGCCCGCGGAAGGCGGCGGCGGCGCGGGTCGCCGGCGCGGCGGCGCCGGCGACCGGAGGCGGCGGCGCCCGGCGCGCCGCCGTGGAGGAAGCCCGCCGCGGCTTCAGCCGCGGCGGCAGCGGCGGCCGGTTCCGCGGCCGCGCGGAACCGGGAACGGACGCGGCGGCCCGGCCGCGTCCGCGTGACAGGCGGCCCCCCGCGGGGCCGCGGTTCCCTCAAGCCGCGGGTTCAACCCGCGGCGGCGGCGGCTCCCTCGGCCGCTCGGCCGAGGCCGAGCCGGCCGGTCCGGTCGGCCGGGCCGCGCCCAGGCCGGACCGGACCCGGCCGAGCCGGTTCGGGCCGGTTCGGGTCGGCCCGGTTCGGGCCGACCCGGTTCGGCCGACCCCAGGGGGGGGTTCGGGCCGGGTCGCCCCGGGCCCAGAACCCCCGTTTCGGGCCCTCTTCGGTCTTTTGCCCATATCTTGGGCCTGGGACCTCCGATTGACGAACCGTCAGTGGCTACGCGATCCTTGGATCGAGACGGTAGTTTCGGTATATTATACTCAAGGTTTTGGAAGACTTTGGGTTCGGCCGGGTTGGTTCGTACACGAAACCAACCGGGCCCTCGGAGCGGAAACGCTCATAACTTGAGCTACGGACGTCCGATCGACGTACCGTCAGCTGTGGTAGTTTCCTCTAAGTGAGACGGAACTTTTGGCATACTCCGCCCGAGGATCGGATACAGGCGGAGTACGGTCGGGTTTGTTTTGCCCTAAAAACCAACCGGGCCCCTGGGACGAAAATGCCAATAACTCTCAGACCGGGAGTCCGATTGACGCGCCGTCTGTCGCGTTGAGATCCTGTTGTCGATACGGAACTTTTGGATACATCAACTTCGGACTACGTGTCAGTTGATGTATCAGCCTCTCGGCTCGTGGAGCGGACCCTCCTAAACGAGCTCGCTTTGTGCGGGAACCCTAGCGCTGGCTGTGACCTCGACGACAGAGCAGAGATCCTCCGTGGACTGCGACGACGGCAGAGCAGAGATCCTCCGTGGACTGCGACGACGACAAAGCAGAGATCCTTCGTGGACTGCGACGACGGCAGAGCAGAGATCCTTCGTGGACTGCGGCGACGACTGTGCAGAGATCCTCAGTGGACTGCGTCGACTACTGCACTCAGCGATCCCATGTGGATCAGTGCCTACAGGTTCTGTGTGAGCCCGATCCTACGTGGGTCCTTACTACCGGTTCTGTGTGAGCCACTGCCTACAGGTTCTGTGTGAGCCCGATCCTGTGTGGGTCTTCTGCGGGGGTTAGTACCTATCGATCCTTCGTGGGTCCGACGACTTAGACGGATCAGTGATCGTCTTTGACGTCATCTGGAAAAGTATACCTGGTTGAGCTGAATCTTATGTTACTCTCCTTTGTGGATTGTGTTGAACTATCCTTTGTGGATTTACTGTTTACTCTCCTTTGTGGATTTGAGTCTTGCTTTCCTATGTGGATTGAGTTGTTCTTGAGCTCGTGAGCAGAGCTAGAAGTGGGGACTTAGGTATATGTATGGGCATATACCTAAGTCAAGTCAGATGTTACTTCGTGATTGCATCTTTCTTTTGTGCTATATCCTTTGTGGATTTCGGGAGACCTTCGGGGGTCTCGGGGTCCTTACTGAGTAGCTTGTACTCACCCCTGCACGGGCTATGCCCGCACCTTGTTGTGTTGGTTGCAGACGACGGACAGCGCTGATCACGGTTGGGGCGTGGAGCAGGACGGTACCTGGAGGTGGACCACTGGGCGGAACGTACTCGGAGCGGACGTGGGACCCGAGGAGCCTGGAGGCTATCTGTACCCACCCTTCAGGTGGGATTGCCAGTGGACGACACGAGGCCGCCGTCTTTTCTTCAGTTGCTGTACTTTACTTTTCAGTTTTACTTTACAGTTGGGCTTGTATTCCGGCCCCCTTTTCTTTTCTGCACTTTACTTTCCGCTTGCTGACTCTGTGTGGTTGTTACTTATAAAGGCAATGCCTTCCCTGTTTACTGGGATTTTACGCCTTGGTGCTAGTCGCCAGCCCCTGGCCTATGGAAGGCGGGCTTGGGGTAGTCATGGCACGGGCCCCGAGGACGGGTCGTGACAAATTGGTATCAGAGGTGGTCGGTTCTACCGCAAACTCTGATCGTCCTTTCTTTCTATGTGAAGCAATAGTGTTTAGTGTATTGAGTGTGGTTATCAGTTCAGGGAGCCCAGTGTTGGTGCGGCGGCCGACGTATCCGTACACCAGGACCCTGACTCCTGATTTCCGACTTAATGCATGAAAACATTGATTGCGTGTGTGTCTCGAGTTTTCTTTGTGATTACTTGTGTCATCTCACCGGGTATACTGATCTGCTTTATGAAAGTCTCAAGTTTCCCTTGTGATTACTTGTGCCAGCTCACCAGGTATACTGTTCTGACTGTGGTGCTCTTGTTCTCCTTTTCAGGATGGCCCCGCGACGACTGCCAGCTAGGGTTCCGAGTGTAGGGCGCGACGGCAGCCCACCGAGCGACGAGGCCTCGGTGCAGGGCCCTTTGCCAGCTGTGGCACCGGCGGTAGCCTTACCCGCCGAGCCACCGATGCTTCCAGTACCAGACGCTGACGATGCACGTCGCCTCAGGGCACTGCATGAGTTTCAGAGCCAGCGACCGCCCAGGTTTCGCGGTGAGGCGGACCCCCAGGCCGCCGAGGACTGGCTAGAGGCGGTGGTACGGATCTTCAGGCTAGTGAGGACACCAGCGGATCTCATGGTGATTCTCGCAGCGAGCCTCCTGCAGGCGGCGGCAGGACGATGGTGGAGCCTGATGCTCCAGGTTCACGATGAGGCATCCCTGCTCTGGGCGGACTTCGAGAGCCTCTTCCGCTCTGAGTTCGTCCCGGCCACCCTCCGAGCGGTGCGCATCCAGGAGCTTCTCCAGCTGCGCCAGGGCAGCATGACGGTCGCTCAGTACGCGGCGAGGTTCACGGACCTATCTCGCTACTCGACCGACATGGTACGGGACCCCTTCTTCCGGGCCCAGACCTTCGAGCAGGGCTTGCGACAGGAGATTCGGGCGTCGCTGATCTCTCTCAGCATTCCGACCCAGGCGGGAGTGCTGGAGCGAGCCCTCCTGATCGAGAGCTTCCTGGCAGAGCCTTCTTCAGCGGCGAGACCTAGCGCAGGGCGGCAGGTAGCTGAGTCTTCAGCAGCAGGTAGCCGACGGATGACTCACGGGTCCAGGCAGACCAGACCCCCACGCAGACGGCCTCAGGACACCGGCTCGGCAGTACGAGGCACACAGCGGAGTGCCAGCCTTTCGAGAGGCAGGCTGTGCTACTCCTGCGGCGGGCAGGGTCACATGGCTCGTGATTGCCCGACTCGCCGACCAGAGGAGCAGCAGACGGTGGAGGGGCCACCCAGGCAGAGGCAGAGGGTCGACCGTGGCGGTCCGCAGGGAGGAGGCGGACGAGGCAGAGGAGCTGGCCGAGTAGCGGGTGGTGGGCGACGCTTCCAGGCTCTACCCCCACCACCACCAGGAGGGCCACCTCGACCACATGGAGCTGGCGGGCAGGGACAGGCCCAGCTCCAGGCAGTGGAGGCCTACGACCCCGACATGCCAGAGATGATTCGAGGTATGATCTGTGTCTATTCCACCCTTGCTGCAGTACTTATAGACACAAGAGCGAGTCACTCTTTCATAGCCTCTGCCCTTGTTCGGAGCTCGGAGATTCCGAGAGCAGACTCGACGATTACGCACTGGTGCCGGCAGTGTGAGCTTACTCTAGGAGGCGAGAGCTTCGGCTGGGATCTCCTTGTAGCGGCGTCGAGGCCTTACGACGTCATCTTGGGCATGGATTGGCTATCCACGGTTCATGCCCAGATCGACTGTTTTAGGCGCAAGGTGCGATGTGTTCGTACCGACGGGAGCAGGTTTACCTTCACCGGCGAGAAGGGAACCTTTGCAGCACAGGATGGACTTCCGCGGAGGAGAGTGCAGCCCATCTCTCATCAGTTGGCTAGCCTCATCCTAGGAGCAGTGGACGTGCGGAGTCCGGCTTTTCCTGCAGTGGTGGACCAGTACGTGGACGTCTTTCCCGACGACGTTCCAGGGCTACCTCCTCGTAGAGAGGTAGACTTTTACATCGAATTGTACCCCGGGACAGCCCCGATATCTACTCCAGCATATCGGATGGCCCCCGCCGAGCTTCGAGAGCTGCGGGTACAGTTAGAGGACTTGCAGAGCAAGGGGTTTATCCGACCCAGTGTTTCACCCTGGGCTTCCCCGATTTTGTTCGCCAAGAAGGCGGACGGGAGCTTGCGACTGTGTGTCGACTATCGTCGCCTGAACCAGGTGACAGTGAGGAACAAGTATCCGCTGCCACGGATTGATGACCTCTTCGATCAGCTCAAGGGAGCGCGGTGGTTCTCGAAGATAGACCTCCGGTCAGGCTATCATCAGCTCAGAGTTCCAGACGAGGACGTACAGAAGACGGCCTTCAGGTGTCGGTATGGCCATTATGAGTTCTTGGTTATGCCGTTCGGCGTAACCAATGCTCCAGCAGTGTTCATGAGCCTCATGAACAGGATCTTCCAGCCATACCTCGACCGATTTGTCGTTGTCTTCATTGACGACATTTTGGTATACTCGACGACTGAGGAGGAGCATGCCTACCACCTGCGAGTTGTGCTAGACACGCTCCGAGAGCACCAGCTTTATGGAAAGCTCTCAAAATGCCAGTTCTGGTTACGTGAGGTCCATTTCTTGGGGCACGTCATTTCTGAGGCGGGAGTTGCAGTGGATCCCGCGAAGATCGAGGCAGTGCTAGCTTGGGAGCCACCCAGGAGCGTGACAGAGGTGCGGAGCTTCTTGGGCCTAGCGGGATATTATCGGAGATTCGTGCCAGACTTCTCCAGAGTTGCAGCACCACTCTCAGCCTTGACGAAGAAGGGGAAACCCTTTGTGTGGTCAGACAGATGTCAGCAGAGCTTCCAGGAGCTGAGACAGAGATTGACCAGCGCACCTATCTTGAGGTTGCCTGAGGAGGGAGTTGGGTACGTAGTTTACTGCGATGCATCAGGGACTGGACTCGGATGCGTCCAGATGCAGGAGCGGGCCGTGATCGCCTACGGATCACGTCAGTTGAGGCCTCATGAGCAGAACTACGCCACTCATGACCTGGAGTTAGCAGCAGTGGTCTTCGCTCTGAAGACTTGGCGGCACTATCTGATGGGCGAGCGCTTCACTGTCTTTTCTGACCACCAGAGTCTCAGGTATATCTTCTCTCAGAAGGACCTGAACCTGAGACAGCGGAGATGGCTTGAGTTCCTCCAGGACTATGACTTTGAGATAGTTTATACTCCTGGAAAGGGGAACGTGGTGGCCGATGCCCTCAGCAGGAGGACGGGCATTCAGCTACTTGAGGAGGCGACGGAGCAGCTAGCCTCCTTGCAGATATCCTTCGTGGATAGAGACGGAGCAGCCTTTCTTCAGTCTCTCACAGTCTCTCCTCCACTTCTACAGCGGGTCAGAGAGGCTCAGCGTGGGGACGCTGACTGTGAGACCCGGCGTGCACTGATATCCTCAGGTCAGGCGCCTGATGGTTTCTCCCTTGGAGCAGAGCACGACATCATTTTCAGAGGGCGTACCTTCGTACCAGTTGCTTTACGAGAGGAGGTGCTGAGAGAGTTTCACACTTCTCCCTTGGCGGTACATCCCGGAGTGGCGAAGATGTACCAGGATCTCAGACGACAGCACTGGTGGCCGGGCATGAAGAAAGCTGTGGCAGAGTTCGTTTCACAATGCCTCACCTGCCAGCAGGTGAAGGCAGAGCATCAGGTACCAGCAGGCTTGGTACAGCCCTTGGAGGTCCCGGAGTGGAAGTGGGATGGCATATCTATGGACTTCGTGACTGGACTTCCACGCACTTCCAGATGTCACGACTCCATTTGGGTGATTGTCGACCGACTCACCAAGTCGGCACACTTCTTACCCATCAGAGAGCAGGGCTCAGTGGAGAGCTTGGGACGTCTTTACGTCCAGGAGATCGTACGGCTTCACGGTGTGCCATCATCTATCGTCTCCGATCGAGATGCTCGTTTCACTTCCCGGCTTTGGAAGGGGTTGCAGGAGGCATTCGGGACGCGGCTCCATCTGAGCACAGCCTTCCACCCTCAGACGGATGGTCAGACGGAGAGGACCATACAGACACTCGAGGACATGCTCCGTGCATGTGTTCTCGACTTTGGTCACAGCTGGGAGGACCACCTACCCTTGGTGTAGTTCGCGTACAACAACAACTACCACTCTACCATCGGGATGGCACCATACGAGGCGTTGTACGGCAGACCCTGCAGATCACCATTGTGCTGGACAGACCCTGGGGAGTCAGCACTCATGGGACCAGAGATGGTCCGAGCCACGACAGAGAAGGTCCAGATCATCCAGGAGAGGATGAGGACAGCTCAGAGCCGGCAGAAGTCATATGCTGACAGGAGGCGGAGGCCACTAGAGTTCGAGGATGGCGACCACGTCTTTTTGCGTGTCTCACCTCGACGTGGTTTACGGAGATTTGGCCGAGGCGGCAAGTTGTCTCCACGCTTCATCGGGCCTTTCCAGGTCCTCAGCAGGATAGGAGAGGTGGCTTATCGCCTAGCTCTGCCACCTCAGTTGCACCGGGTGCACGACGTCTTCCACGTGTCTCAGCTGAGGAGATACGTGCACGACCCGACGCACATCATCGACTTTGGGGAGCTGGACGTGGACGATGGGGCGACTTTTGCGGAGGTTCCAGTGGAGATCGAGGATCAACAGGAGCGGGTCCTACGTGGGCGGTCGATTCCTCTTGTGCGCATCAGATGGCAGCACGGGAACCTCCAGGAGAGCACTTGGGAGCGGGAGGCTCAGATGCGTGCTCAGTACCCCCATTTGTTCCCCTAGTTTTTGATGTATCTTTACGGGGACGTAAAGCCCTGAGGTGGGAGTAATGTAAAGACCCGCAAATTTCAAGGAAATTTTTTTCTTAATTTTCTTTGGAATTTTACAAGAGCGCAGCTTCAGACGGCACCTGATTCCGAGGCCCGGTGTGCCCGGAATCAATTTCCGAAGTTTGGCTCGGGTACGTTCAGTGAACGGACGAGCGGGTTTTTCTATCTTTTGAACCGATGCCCGGAATCAAATTCTGAGGGCACCGATGAAATCGCAGCGCCGGTATTTGCTTAGAAACGCCTCTTCCGGAGTTGCGTTTGCTCAGACGTGGTTTTTAAATTTTGCGGCTTTAAGTCAGAAATAAAATAAAGTTTGTGCGACAACTTTATTTTATTTCACTTAAGCTGTTGGAAGCCACTTGAAGTCACTTAAAGACGACTTGAACTGAGTTGAGCTGGATAAGATGCTATCCAGAAATATCCTACCCCTTGGTAGGATATTTGTGCGGTGGGACCCGCACGAGCCCCGCCGTTTCTTTCGCTAAGTAACGCACCCGCGAAAACCCGTCAAAGTAACTGAAAAGTCAACCGACGCGTTTTCTTTAATTCTTAACAGACCATTTAATTGAGCGGTTTATTTCGTGAATTAAATGGACTGTTTCTTCGTGAATTAATTGGGTCGTTACTTACGCGTTTTGCGTTTGTTGACAAAATAATAAAATAGACAAACTTGTCTATTTTGGAGGATTGCTATTCCTCTGAGCCTCCACCCTCTCCGCGAAGAACGCGATGAACGCGAAGAACGCGAAGAACGCGAAGAACGCCAGAACCGGAATTCGACGACGCACGATCCGCGACGTCGACAACTTTTCCGCGACCTTCTTCTTCTTCTTCTTCTTCGGTGCCTCTTCTTCCGCGGCGAACGTGCGATCGGCAACAAAGGTGAGAATCGAATCTTTTATTTCTCCCTTTTTTTAAATTTCAATAACAACGGATTTAATTAATTAAATCCGTTTGTTCTTGATCCGGAGATTGGCGACGCGACGTCGGATACCGCGACGACGCGACGATCTCCTTCCTCCGCGACGAGCGATTCCGCGACGACCCCTCGTCCGACGACGACGACAAGGTAAGGGATGTTGGATTGTTTTATCTTTTTCCCCGTGTTTATTCTTTTTAAGTAAAGAACATAATCTCCGACAATTTTAATTTAATTAAAATTGTTGTTGATTTTCCCTCCCGGTGACGTTTATGACTAACGCGGAGGGTGCGGGTCTAACGAACAAGATCCGGCAACCCTCCGCCGATCTATTTTGTTGTGCGGATATGGCGGACGACGACGAACCGCGCGGCAGGGGCGATCCGTTGATTCCGCAGTGAAGGTCGGCATCCGGGAGGGGCAACGGCGCAGACGGGAGGCAAATCGGGCAACCGGAGCATCTCCGGCGGCACGCGGAAGGCGGCGGCGGCGCGGGTCGCCGGCGACCGGAGGCGGCGGCGCCCGGCGCGCCGCCGTGGAGGAAGCCCGCCGCGGCTGAAGCCGCGGCGGCAGCGGCGGCCGGTTCCGCGGCCGCGCGGAACCGGGAACGGACGCGGCGGCCCGGCCGCGTCCGCGTGACAGGCGGCCCCCCGCGGGGCCGCCGTTCCCTCAAGCCGCGGGTTCAACCCGCGGCGGCGGCGGCTCCCTCGGCCGCTCGGCCGAGGCCGAGCCGGCCGGTCCGGTCGGCCGGGCCGCGCCCAGGCCGGACCGGACCCGGCCGAGCCGGTTCGGGCCGGTTCGGGTCGGCCCGGTTCGGGCCGACCCGGTTCGGCCGACCCCTGGGGGGGTTCGGGCCGGGTCGCCCCGGGCCCAGAACCCCCGTTTCGGGCCCTCTTCGGTCTTTTGCCCATATCTTGGGCATGGGACCTCTGATTGACGAACCGTCAGTGGCTACGCGATCCTTGGATCGAGACGGTCGTTTCGGTATATTATACTCAAGGTTTTGGAAGACTTTGGGTTCGGCCGGGTTGGTTCGTACACGAAACCAACCGGGCCCTCGGAGCGGAAACACTCATAACTTGAGCTACGGACGTCTGATCGACGTACCGTCAGCTGTGGTAGTTTCCTCTAAGTGAGACGGAACTTTTGGCATACTCCGCCCGAGGATCGGATACAGGCGGAGTACGGTCGGGTTGGTTTTGCCCTAAAAACCAACCGGGCCCCTGGGACGAAAATGCCAATAACTCTCAGACCGGGCGTCCGATTGACGCGCCGTCTGTCGCGTTGAGATCCTGTTGTCGATACGGAACTTTTGGATACATCAACTTCGGACTACGTGTCAGTTGATGTATCAGCCTCTCGGCTCGTGGAGCGGACCCTCCTAAACGAGCTCGCTTTGTGCGGGAACCCTAGCGCTGGCTGTGACCTCGACGACAGAGCAGAGATCCTCCGTGGACTGCGACGACGGCAGAGCAGAGATCCTCCGTGGACTGCGATGATGACAAAGCAGAGATCCTTCGTGGACTGCGACGACGGCAGAGCAGAGATCCTTCGTGGAATGCGGCGACGACTGTGCAGAGATCCTCAGTGGACTGCGTCGACTACTGCACTCAGCGATCCCATGTGGATCAGTGCCTACAGGTTCTGTGTGAGCCCGATCCTACGTGGGTCCTTACTACCGGTTCTGTGTGAGCCACTGCCTACAGGTTCTGTGTGAGCCCGATCCTGTGTGGGTCTTCTGCGGGGGTTAGTACCTATCGATCCTTCGTGGGTCCGACGACTTAGACGGATCAGTGATCGTCTTTGACGTCATCTGGAAAAGTATACCTGGTTGAGCTGAATCTTATGTTACTCTCCTTTGTGGATTGTGTTGAACTATCCTTTGTGGATTTACTGTTTACTCTCCTTTGTGGATTTGAGTCTTGCTTTCCTATGTGGATTGAGTTGTTCTTGAGCTCGTGAGCAGAGCTAGAAGTGGGGACTTAGGTATATGTATGGGCATATACCTAAGTCAAGTCAGATGTTACTTCGTGATTGCATCTTTCTTTTGTGCTATATCCTTTGTGGATTTCGGGAGACCTTCGGGGGTCTCGGGGTCCTTACTGAGTAGCTTGTACTCACCCCTGCACGGGCTATGCCCGCACCTTGTTGTATTGGTTGCAGACGACGGACAGCGCTGATCACGGTTGGGGCATGGAGCAGGACGGTACCTGGAGGTGGACCACTGGGCGGAACGTACTCGGAGCGGACGTGGGACCCGAGGAGCCTGGAGGCTATCTGTACCCACCCTTCAGGTGGGATTGCCAGTGGACGACACGAGGCCGCCGTCTTTTCTTCAGTTGCTGTACTTTACTTTTCAGTTGTACTTTACAGTTGGGCTTGTATTCCGGCCCCCTTTTCTTTTCTGCACTTTACTTTCCGCTTGCTGACTCTGTGTGGTTGTTACTTATAAAGGCAATGCCTTCCCTGTTTACTGAGATTTTACGCCTTGGTGCTAGTCGCCAGCCCCTGGCCTATGGAAGGCGGGCTTGGGGTAGTCACGGCACGGGCCCCGAGGACGGGTCGTGACACCTATGAGATCATAAAAAAATTTAGGTATCTTATAAATGAAAATAGAAACTATTTATATCTTGTAATTAGGTGATAAGTGTTGGATAAATTAAGTGTAGGTAATTTTTTGAAACAAAAATGATTATTTATAGTTTTATAATTAATATGAGGATTTGAAAGAAAATTTATATTCATAAAATAATCTCATAAATTAATATTTGTTTTCCTTATAATTATAAGATAATTTTATGAGACCTTAACTATTTTTTCAAAGTGTCATAAAATCGGTTATAATATTAGAACTGATATTTTTTGAGTAAATGAGGAATTTATTTAAAAATTAAATTTCTCATATAGAGAAAATTATTTTAATAAAATGGATTCCATTTTTTAAGCTAAACATTTAAAATTTTCGGGGGTTAATTTTTTGGATTTTTCTAAAATAGTTGATTTTTTGGTGAAAAGTGAAATGTGCTAATTTACAATATTTAACATTTTAAGTAAATAATTGAATTTTTTAGTCATTATTGATTCATGGATGATGTAATTGGTCATTATATATAACTAATGCATTCTAGTTACTTCATTTAGTCACAATAATGATCAATATTTATAGTATTGAGCCAAAATAATCAACAAATAAATAAAATAATCAAAAAACACCCCTCCCCTCCACTATATATACCACTTCTAATAACCTCTTCATATAAAACCATATAATACTTTAATAAATTTTAAATTATGCCCAATTATTCTCCCAATAATCTTCTTCGTCTTCTAGTCTTTCTAGTATCACCAAAAGTTCAAATCAAAGTACCTTAAGGATGTTCTCAAAGAGACGATCTTCAAGAGGTAAAATCCTCTTTCTTTCCCTTTTTAATTTTGTTTCCTTTATTATCTTCCTATAACCTACCCTATGTAAAATAGCATGATAACTCCATTATTATTAACATACTATGATTTTATTATTTTAATGGTATATCCACCATCAATTCTCTACTCTTCCCCTTTAGTTCTAAAATTGAAATAATCATCCTTGAGGTGTAGATTCACCACCTTCGTGGAGGATGATTTTTCAATTTCTAATACCACCTTCATGATTAGTCATCAAACCATTATAATGGATTAAAAACATTTTAAAATGTATATTAAAACTTCTTTAGTGTTCTAGAACAAGAATATATATATATAATATTAAGCAATAAAATAACACTAGTTCGTGGTGATAAAAAAGACAACAAAATAATCTAAACAGTTATCATTAAAAAAAATTCTAATAAATCCTCCACATATTGGGAATAAAAAGAAAATTTTATATTGTGTTAGTTCATTAATAACATATAACATCAATTTTGGATAACTATTCCCATTTTACAAGATATTGCAAACATGTATACAAGTGAACCATCATGAAAATCAAGGAAATGAACACTCTCGAACGACAAAATTGAATCTTGTAACTGATAAAAAGGAAATAAATTATCTTAATAAAATTTTACTAAATCAAATAAATTTTGAAGATTTTATGAAATAAATTATTAAATAATATAATTTCATTATCCTGTACATTAAGTATAAATGTAGAACACTTTTGGACATAAGGTAATGCATTCTCTCTGGACCTATATTTTTTCCTTTGGGTTAAACTTCATCTCTCTTTACCCCAATGTAATTATTAATTATTCTTATGAAATCCTCATAAATTCTGTGTGTATATTACAAATATATTTACCTATCTCAATTCCACTTTATAATATAAGGAAATATATATTTTTATAAGGTTTCCTTTTCAATTCCTCTTGATATAAAAGCCTGATTAAAGGGAACTTTACAATTTCTTACCCATTTTCAAGTACACTCCATAATTTGTTTTTTAGATACCAATATTTTTTTAAAATAGAAATTTTTATCTGAAAAAACAATATTACTCTAATTACGGTTTTAGGAAAATAATTATTTCTTTGACCTCTTTAAAGGCACTTTTATATTTTTCCTTAAAACGTACTAAAGTAGCTAATTTATAAAGTTTCTTAAAAACTATTTTTACATGTTTTTACTTAATTTGGAAATAATTTGTCATTATATATGCCTATTTTCCCTTATTAATATCCATTTATTATTTAAATTCATTATTTAATTTACAACATTGTGATACACCCATTTATTATGCTTTGGGACATGATTATGATACCCATTTATTTCAATGGGAAACCCTTATGTTTATTCATTTTGTATGATTATTCATTTGGAACACATATGAATGAACATTTTATGATTGTTGTTACATGATAGAGATCCAATTCATTGGGTAATGTTTAGTCTCATGAGACATCATGTTGGGAGATGGAGTAAACCCGATTCCTTTATGGGACATTTTATACCATGTGAATTGGTCTTGGAAGTAAGAATTGATGCATTATTATGTCATGTTTCATGTTTTTGACACATCCCTTTGATTCCATGATTACATTATCCACTATTCAAAATTTTATTATTCCCTATTTTATTCACTTCACTTTCATTTTTATGTCATTATATTATTCCTTCTAGCCCATGTGCAATGATTTATTTCTATATTTATTCTCTTTTTCGATTTTTTAGCTCATGCCTCTCTTCATGTATTCCCCAGGTTATCCAATGTAGATGTAAGAGATGAAGGGAAGATAAGAGCTCATTATGGATGGTTAATAATTTTTTTATTCTAATTCCATGTTTTCACATTTAGGTACCTAATATTCCAATGACACTCTACTTTACCATCCCTAGTTTGTATTTTATGGTTAATTATGATTAAAATTATGGAATAATATATCTAAAAGAATAGGGATGCTATATTTGGTGTTAGAGAATGGTCTAGTTATTTTTGGATATTAGGACTAGAAAACATTAGTAAAACCATAGGGATAATTATATCCCCATATATAACCTAGATTGAAACATAGGTAATCAAAAGTTAGGATATACTTTTCATTTACAATTTTATCCTTCTATGTTAAAATTTTCTATTTGATATTTTTATTAGCTAAGTATTCTATAACTCATAATTATACATTATTTTTATTAGTTAATGTATGGAAATAGGATAACCCATTCCAAAAATAAATGTGATAGGAAATGTGACGATTTCCCTAACGAAATGCAAACTATGATTGAAAAGGGAACTCAAAACTTCAGGAATGTACTTACTAAACTGGATCAAGTTATGAATAATAACATGATTTTTCGGAATGACTTACTTCACCTAAGGAAGAGGATGTTATGGTCAGATCATTCTTGAATCAAAGTCCTCATATCATTAGTGGATATCCTAATACCCTCATCTCATAACAATGGATTAACTCCATTGATAAAATATTCTCTTTACTCTAGTGCTCAGAAGAAGAGAATGTTTTATTTATGGTCTTTTTTTTTGATGGGAAAACTATTCAGTGGTGGAAACTAATCAAGAACATGATGTCCAAGGAAGAAATTAATTCCATGTAATGGAAATATTTATTGAAAATATTTTTCCATAAACATTTTCCACCGAACTCCATCTTAATATGGGTAGGGAGTTCCTTGGACTGAAAAAAATGAAGACCATTCTATTGGGGTGCACGAGGAAAACATTACAAAGAATTCATGACATTCCAATAGATTTTTCATGAACCTTGAAATCAAGGTGAATCACTTATATAGAAGACTAAATAAAAGAATCTGAAATGCATTGGTGATTCAAGACTTCTAATGTAATGAGGTGATTCTCTATTGTACCCTTATGGTTGAAATGGAGAATGGAGACTCTCAGTGGTCTTAGGGCCCGGGGTAAAAAAAATGAGAAAATGGAGTTCAATAAGGAAGGATCAAAAAAGTAAATCCCATGAAAGAATGAAAACCTAACACCCCATGTGTCAAAATTGTGGGAAGAAGCATCTTGAGAACTATATAAAGTGAACTAGGAGATGCCTAAAATATTAAAGAGAATGGTATCTTACTAATAATTTTCAAATGGAGATAAATAATCCCAAAAATTTAGAGGATGAAATGAAGGTTCAGATAAACTCTCAGCATGTATTATTCTGTTTCAACTATAAAGAATATGATAATTATACAAGCTATTTCCCTAAGACAATGGTTGTGGGAGGAAATCAACAACAACAACCTCCAAAGAAATAAGGAAGGGTATATTCTATCACTAATGCTACAGTGGAACCCGATAATGTTGTGGTGAAAGGTTGGATGGTTATTAATTCAATAATAGCAAGAGTACTATTTGAATCTGGTTCTAAGCATTCTTAAATATTTTGAATGTTTAGTAGAACTATTCAAACACCACCTCAAAATATAGAGTTTGAGTTATCTATTAGAATAAAAAATGGGGAATTATTACATCCAATGTATATAACTCCTCCTTGATTAATGTTTATGGACTAAAAATACCAAAAAATCTTGTCTTATATCCTTTGATAGAGTTCGATGATATATTGTAAATGGATTGGATATTTCTATATAAATCCAACATCAACTGTAAGGAAAGGGAGATCACTCTTTACTTCCTGAGGAATCTTCCAATTTTGTATAATTATAAGGAGGAGGATGAATCTCCTTCAGGATCAACATATCAATTATAGATATTTTTTACTTATGATAAAGCATATTTATCTCAAATGAGAAAGACAAAGGAGATGATCATTATCAAAGACCTTTCCATTGCGAGGGACTACACGGATATGTTACCTGAAGAATTGTATGTTCTTACTCATGATCAAGAGGTTGAGTTATCAATTGAACTTATTACTGGATCTCTTCATATATCAAAGAAACCTTATAGAATTCCCACTATTTAGTTGGAATAATAAAAGAAGTGGTTACAAGATAATTTGGAAAAGGGTTTCATATGCTTGAGTGCATCACCATGGGGTTCTCCAATCATCTTTGTCAAGAAGATGGATAAATCGATGCACCTAAACATTTATTATTATGATGTCAACAAATTCATGATAAAGAAAATGTATCTCTTCCCTAAATAGATAAATTGTTCGATCAACGACATGGGGACAAGTATTTCTCCTAGGTAGAGCATTGGCCAGGATATCACTAATTAAAGGTGATGAAGGTATATATTACCAAGCCTGCCTTTTGAACAAGGTATGGACACTATGAGTTCCATTTGGTTCCATTAAAAATCACTTATGATCAAAAAAAATTCATGGACATAATGAATAACTTCATTAGAGATTACCCTGACAAATATGTGGTAGTCTTTATTGATGATATTCAGGTATACTCTAAGAGAAAGGAGGAGAATGATGATAAATTTAATAATATGATAATGACTTTGCAAAGGGATAAACTATATGAAAAGTATAGTAAATGTGAGTATTGGATGGAGGAATTAACATTCTTGGAAAATTTTATCACCATCAAAGGATTATTTATGGACCCTTCCAAGACAAAGGTGATCAAAAAGTGTCTTAGGAAAACATCTATAATAGAGATCCATAGTTTTATGGGCCTAGCTGGGTAATACCGATGTTTTATGATAAATTTATCAGGATTTTATAACCCGATAATTAATCCAAAATAAAAAGGGGTTAAATATCTCTAGATTGAATAATGTGAAAAAATATTTAAGGAGATCAAAAATAGGCTAATAATTGCACCCATGCTCACACTACTAACAAGTGTTGATGGTTTTGTGATATACAATGATTATTCAACGAAATACTTGGGTCTTTTTACTCATTAAAAATGACAATGTGATAGTCAACACCTCATGAAAGTTAAATATACATGAGTAAAACTACATGGTTTATGTTGGGATGTAGTAGTTATGATGTTTTCCTTGAAAATCTGGCGACACTACCTTTATGGTTACAAGTGTGACATATATACTGATCATAAGAGCCTAAAATATATATATTCACAAAAAAGGATCTCAACATGAATCAATGTATATGGTTAGAGATAATCTAGGACTAAAATTCCTCTATTCACTATCATATTTGGATGGAAAATAAGGTAGCTATTGCTCTTAGTAGAAAAGAACCTGATACTCTATCCATGATACAGATTGAGAAAGATACTGTATTAGTGGAAATGTAAAGGATGGATCTAGAAATTATAACATCAAGGAATATATCATACCATTCCCAAATTATTTTCCAACCATATATCTAAGATAAGATCAAGGATTCACAAAGGGATGATTCAGAGCTACAAAATAAGGTGAAAGCAGTAAATGAAGAAAAGTTACATGAGTTCCACATTAATAATGATGATTTTCATTTATTGGGAACTAGGATTTATATTCCTTCATCACATGTGATATATAAGGATATACTGGATAATGCACATATCACATCATTTATCATCCTTCTTGGAAGTAATATGATTTATCATGATCTTTGAGAAAACTTATGGGGGGGGATATGAAAAATGAGATTATGGAATATATCTCAATGAATTTGGTATGTTATCAAGTTAAAGGAGAGCGATAGAAGTCTGAAGGGATGATGAAACCATTTCATATACGCATAATGAAATTTAAGAATGTCACTATAGACATTATCACTAGTCTCCCAAAAGCATCCAAATAATATAATGTGATATGAGTTGTGGATGATTGATGCAGCATGGCTACCCACTTTATTCTTATTTGTGAAGATATATTACATGAAAAAATAACCATGATATATGTGAAGGAAGTGGTTAGGCTTCATGGGGTATCACTTTCAACCATCTTTGACCATGATACAAGGTTCACATCTAAATTATGTAGAAGTATTAAACATACTTTGAGAACAGAATTAAATTCGAGTACTGCCTATCACCCCCAAATTGATGGCCAATATGAAAGGACTATTCAGATGATTGAGGTTATAATAAGATCCCTATCAATGAGATTTAATGGTGGATGGGATCAATATCTCCCATTGGTTGAGTTCCCATACAACAATAATTTCCTCTAGAGTATTTAGATGGCTCCATATGAATCTCTATATGGGAGGCCATGTAGAAATCTAACATGTTGGGATGATTTTGAAGAATGAAAGTTACTTGGACCTGATCATTTGCAAGATATAGTAAAGAATATTCAATCCTTACAACAACATATCAAAGATACTTAGAGTTGAAAAAAGAGCCATGTTGACAACCATCGAAGGTATTTGGAGTTTGATGTTAGAGAGAACGTATTCCTTTTAATATCACCATGGAAGAGAGTCATGTAGTTTTAAAAGAAAGGGTAGCTTATCCCAAGGTACATTTTCCCCTTTGAGATCTTTGAGTGAATAGGAACAGTGGCCTATCAGCTTGTACTTCCACCAAATATGGCTCAAGTTCATGATGTATTCCACGTATCTCTCCAGAAGAAGTACATACCTAACCCCTCATATGCATTAAATCTGGAGATGGTACAACTGAAAAACGAACTTTCGTATGAAGAGAACTCTGTGAAGATCTTGGATCATAGAGATAAAGTTATACTCAACAAGACAACTCAACTGGATAAAGTACTATGGTGGAACCATATGTTCAAATAAGAAACATGGAAACTAGAGGAAGTGATGAAGGATAAGTACCATAACCTATTTTCACCCTATTATGTGAAATGAAGTTTTGAGGGAGAAGGGAGGCTCGGGAGCTCTTGAAAACTCCTCTGCGAACCCTAGAGTTTCCTCACATCGCTCGTAATGCTTGCCCCATTTTTATTTTTCTTATTTTATTCTCATGGATGAATTTGATCCCGAATGTGAATCAGTTTTCCAGGAATGTGGAATCATGGTTCATAATGGTGAAATACATATGGTAGAAAGATCAAGAGGGATCTCTTTCCTTGAAGTGCTCAAGGGTTTCGATGGTTTCAAAAATGGTTTCTTTCAACAATACTGGGAGACCATACACATTGATGTTTATAAAATTGTCAAATACTTTTTTTCTAATAATGTTCTTCGTCATGGCCTCAATGATCAATTTCGTACCTTAATTATTAATGTGGATAATGCCTCTAAAATTCATCTCTTTTGCCATATCTCTCTCGTTAACTCTCATTACAAAATTATTACTAAACTTCTCGCCAACAGAATTTCTTCCATATGTAATAAAATGATATCTTGGAATCAATTTGGTTTTATGAAGTGTATATCCATACAAGACTGCATTTGTCTTTCCTCGAAATGCACCAACTCTCTAAGTAAAGTTCCCAGAGGAGGCAATATTGCTATTAAGATTGATATGAGGAAATCCTTTGATACCATTGATTGGAGCTTCATTTTCAAAGTTCTACAGGGTTTTGGTTTCAATGATAATTTTATAAGTAGGATTAACTCCTTATTTAAATTGGACTCTATTTGTATCCTTGTTAATGGACCCCCTAAAGGGTAATTTAAATGCACCAATGGTGTAAGGCAAAGAGATACCTTATCTTCCATTCAATTTTCTATTGCGGAAGATTATCTTAGTAGATTGCTCACTCACATTATTGATTAAAATAAACCCAAACACATTCAGGTGGCTAGAAACCTTAATGTTCCTACACATCTATTATATATAGATGAAATAATAATGTTCTTAAATAAAGACAAAAGAAATGAATGCCTTATCTCATTAAGAAGAGATCTCTGGTCAATCTATTAGCTGGAAAAAAATCATTTGTTTTTTCAGAAAAATATTTTCTCCCATTAGGAAAGGTAACATCATCAATATATTTGGCATTAAAGAAGGATACTACCCTTTACCTACTTGGGAGTTCCCATTTTTTGGGGAAGGCCTACATCCATGTACTTCAAAGTTGTTGTTAACCAGGTTATCAATCAACTATCCTCCTGGAAACGTAAATCCCTCTCCATGGATAGAAGGATCTATTTGGTGAAATCTACCATTGTCTCAAATTTGGTTTACTCACTAATGTTCTATAAATGGCCTACTGTTCTCCTTAAAAAAATTAATGTTTACATCAAATTTTTTTCTGGACTACCAGTATTCCTGAAAAGAAGCTAGTTACCTTCTCCAGGTATACCTGTTGCAAACCTCTTGAGATGGGTTGTCTTGGCATAAAAAATCTCAAGCTTTTTAATGAAGCCCTTCAAGCCAGGCTCACTTAGATATTATTTAATAATAACTCTGATTCCATTGATTTTATCCAAAATAGATTCCGTATGAAGATTAAGAAGGGAAATCAGAACTATATTAACTCTTCGATCTGGCCATCCATTATACAATATTTTTCCAACATCATCAATAACTCTAGATGGATGGTCATGGAAGATTCTTCCATGAATTTCTGGCTGGACAACTGGACTGCCCCCCCCCCCCTTATATCCTTGTTATCTCTTAATTACCCTCCAGAAAACACCAAATACACTACAAAGGATGTGATTCAATCTCATAATTTCAATTTTCTAGATAACATCATGCATGTTGTTGACAATTATATATTCAATAACATTGATGATTTTCTTATTTGTGAGCCTACCCATAATGGAGTTATTAACTCAAAATGTTTTTACGACAACAATTTCACAAATTAAGATCCTAAATTTTTTTGGTTTAAACTATTTGACACACCCTGGGTTAAACCCTCAAGACTCAATATTATTTTTCATATTTCTCACAACTGTATTCCTATTGAGGTTTGTCTTCAGTCTTTTGGTATCCAACTCTACTCTAAGTGCCACTTCTATCACCAAAATATAGAGGATACTAACCATATAGTTTTGTCTTGTACTATGGATTCAGATCTTTGTAATTATATTACTAACATGTTGGACTACAGATGGTTGTTACTTGACTCTATTTGATCCCAATTAAATCATTTTGTGGAACTTGATACTTTGTAGAAAATCAAGAATCTCTTCTTAACTGTTATTGATGAGCTCCTCCACGTGATCTAGTATGATAGAAATTTTATTATCCACAACAACTAATCATTCAATTTTAATGCAGGTTGGAGGCGATTTCTCATTACCATTAGAGATGCTGCCTTAATTCAAAAATATTACTGTGAAAACACTTTTGGAGTCTTTTTGATCCTTCATCGCCTTAGGATTTAAGGTCTCTCAGACATCTGATGCACACCTTTATGGTATTCTGGCAAGATCCACTCCTAGGATGGATCAAAATTAATGTTTATGGAACTTTTAAAGGCAATACCGGACCTGTAGGCTGTGGTTATATCTTCAGAGGCCTCCTTGGACATTATCATGGATGCTTCTTTGGTTGTTTCAGTACCACCTCTTCTCTAGAAGCGGAAATTATGGCTATGATTCATGTTGTCGACTTTGTTAAACAAAAGGGAAGGAACAAAATTTGGATTGAAAGTGATTCAAACACTATTGTCCAAGATATTTTGAATGGTGTGGTGCACCTTGCATGGTTTCTTACTACCTATTGGATGATATTCCTTTCTTTTCTTCTGGATATCAGACACATTGCCACTCATTCCTTTTGTGAAGTGAACATAGTTACTGACGGTCATTCCAATAAGGGAATCAACCGGGGCATTACTTGTCTGGATGATCTGCCGGCTAATATTCTCCCTCATTATGAAAATTATTGTAATAAGATCCCCTCCTTCAGACTTATGTAGTTCCTTTATTTATATTTAATAAATTGGTTCTTGGTCTTTGACCGGGGCACCACCTTTTTAAAAAACAATTTGAGGGAGAAATCTTATGAGGGGGGGGGGGAATGTAACATCAAAAAATTTTATCAATGGAAACCCCCTTATTATAATTTTTTCATATAGTATAAATCACATAAAAGCACATACAAAACACAATAAAACCATATAAATGAAGAATTAATTAAATAATAGGCAATTCAAGAAATTAAGGAACCTATACCAATGGAATAGTAACATAGCCTTGGTAATAGTAATATAAAACTTAGGAATTGTAATTTAGCCTATAGATTAGCAACCTCACCTAATAAAGGATAAATAAAATTTAGGTATCCTATAAATGAAAATATGATATATTAATATCTTGGAATAAGTAGGTAATTTTTTGAAAGGGTAAATTTAGTGTAGATATTTTTGTGAAAAAACTGTTTATTTACAATTTTATAATTAATATAATGATTTAAAAGATTTTTTTTCATAAAATAGACTAATTAATTAATATTTTATTTTCTTATAATTATAAGATAATTTTATGAGACTATAAATAGTTTTTCAAAGTCTCATAAATTCAGTTATAATATTAAAATCATTATTTTTCATGTAAATAGTGATTTCATTTAAAAAATTCATTTCCCATATTTATAAAATTATTTTCATAAAATGTATTACAATTTTTAATTCTACACTTCAAAACATTGTTGTTGTAAAATTTTGGTATTGTTAAGAAATAGTTGGATTTTGGTGAATAGTCAAATACGGTAATTTATGGTATTTAACATTATACGTAAATAAATGATTTTTTTAGTTATTATTGAGTCATGGATGATGTAAGTGTCCATTATATCAAACTAACATGTTATATTTATTGTATTTAGTCACAATAATCAACACTATTCATAGTCTTGGGCCCAAATAATAAACAAATGAAAAAAATAGTCAAAAACACCCCTCCCCTGCACTATAAATACCACCCCTCACCACCTCTTCACCTCACACCTTCTAAGCCTTATAGTATTCATAAATTATACCCAATTCCTCTCCCAAACCTCTTCCCCAATTTCTAGTATTTTTGGTCTCACCAAAAGGAAAACTTAAAGTTCCTTAAAGAGGTTCTCAAAGAGACGATCTTCAAGAGGTAAATTCCTCTTTCTTTCCCATTTAATTTCTTTTCTTTTATTATCCTTCCCTCACCTCCCATATCCAAAAAATAATTTTAACTCCATTATTATTTATATAATATAATATTATTATGTTTATGGTATATCCAACATCAATTCTCTTCTATTCTTTTTTTTTAAAAATGAAAACATCATTCATGAGGTGTTGATTCACCATATTCATGGACGATGTTTTTTAATTTTCTAATACCTCCTTCATGGCTGGTCATGAAACCATCATAATAGATAGAACTAATTTTAAAATTTATATAAAATCTTATTGAGTGTTCTGAAACCATTATATATACATAATATTAATTAATAAAAATACACTAGTTCGTGATGATTGAAAAGATTCCAAAGTAATCTAAATAGTTATCATTAACGTTTTATCTAATAAACCATCATCATATCTAGAAAAAACAATGTAATGTTCTCGATGTTCATTAATAACATATAAATTCAATTTTTGATAACTATTCTCATTTTACATGATCTTTAATACATGTATACAAGTGAACAAAACAAGAAAACCAAGGAAATGAACACTCACAATTGATGAAATTGAATCTTATAACTCATCAAAAGGCCATAAATGAACTTAAAAAATTAAATAAATAAAAAATGATGAATAAGTTCTAAATAAAATTATCAATGAATCTAATTTCATTATCTAGGACATTTAATACAAGTGAAAACTCTTTCAGACATAATGTAATGGATTATCTATAAACCACCATTTTTCCTTCAGGTTACGCTTTCTATGTCTTTACCCAAATGTAATTCTTAATTATTCATATGTAGTCCTCAAAAAATATGTTTGTATGTTCCAAAAATATGTACATAGATTAATTTTTATTTATTTGATGTGTAAATAAATGTTTTATAAGGTTACCTTTGATGTGTAAATAAATGTTTTATAAGGTTACCTTTTTCAATTCCTCCTAATAAGGAAGCCCGATTAAAGGGAACATCCCAATTTCATACCCATTTTCAAGTACACTACAAAATATGATTTAAGACACTAGTATTTCTATAAATATAAATATTTTTATCCTAAAAAATAGTCTTATTTCAAATCTGGTGTTATGAAAATGATTATTCATTTGACCACTTTAAGGACTCTTTTATATTGTTCTTTAAACTGCACTAAAGTGGCTCTTTTATAATGTTTATTAAACAATTTTTTTACAAATTTTATCTTTAGTTGGACATAATTTTTATTTATCTATGAAATGTTTTTATTATTAATATATATGTATGATTAAAATTCCTTTTTTCAAGGGCACTGTTATAAGAAACCAATTTTTTATTCCTCATAACATGGTTACAATGCCCATTTATTCCCATGTGTAACCATTGTGTTTATTCCTTATGTATGATTCTCCATGTGGCACTCATATGAATGAATAGGTTATGATGGGATAAACCAGGTAGTTCGCCAATGCATTGGGTAATGTTTAGTCTAATGAGATGTCATGTTGGGACATGGAGTAAACCTAATTCCTTTATTGGACATTTTATGCCATGTTAAGTTGTTATTATAGTTATCCTTGACTCATTATTATGTCATATTTTATGTTGATTCCGAATTCCTATGATTCCATGATTACATTATCCCATGTTCTACATGTTATTCTTCCTTAAGTTTATTCATGTTCCATTCCTTTTTATTTCATCATGTTATTCCATCTAACCAATTTTTTATACTTTATTTCTATGTTTATTCTCGTACTAGGATTTTTAGCTCATCCCTTTGTTCATGTATTCCCCAGGTTATCCTATGTAGATGTAAGAGTTTAATGGATGTTAGAATCCAATTATGTATGATTAATATAAATATTTTTTATTGTAGTTCCATTTTTTTTATTTTATGTACCTAATATTCCAAAGACACTAGACTTTATGATCATTGGTTTTTATTTAATGGTTAATTATTCGTAAAATTATGTAATAATATGTTGAAAAGGTTAGGGACACTATGGATAAATCATGAAAACCCAAGCTATGGGGGTTTTCATTGTTGGAACATGGTTTCAAAAACCATGCAACCACCTTAGTAAAGACTGTGTATCACATTAGTGGGGCCTACATTTAGGGATCACAATTTGGGAAACCGTGCTACCCACTCTAGGAAAACATGCACACTGATTTTTATTTATTCTAAATTTTATTAAAATTTTTTGAACCAATATTTCTTCCCCTCCTAGAACATATGTAGGTATTGGATGTCCTCTTATATCTTTGGAGCTCCCAAGAACCCATTTTGGCTCATCCAAACTGATTCTAAGGTGGATCGAATCTTGGAGAACATCATTCAATTCTTCTCAAGTAAGATTTTTTTCCAGATTCCTTTTCTCCTGCTCTGTATATCTATCAACCATAGGGTTTTTTAGTTTTTCTTGTAGTAGATGGATCTAAATTTTAATTTTAATATCATTAATCTTGGTATGAGTCCTTGATCTTGGTTTTTCTCATTGTGAGTATTGGTATATGTGATCTCAAAGTTAATGTTGATGGTTTGTTGAGATTTCCATTTCATAAACCATTTATTTACTTGAATTAAACTTAAATGTATTTTAATTATATTTTAAAAAATCAATTTGACTTGAATTGGGATTTGAAATTGATTTGGCATGAGATTTTGGGAAAACCCCGAATTTCAAGAATAGGAAACTCGGGTGTAATATATAATTGATGGACCTTGTGAATTTTATTTTTTAAATTGATTATGAAATCAATTTTGAGTAAAATTAAATAAAATGATTTATTAAGAACATATGATTGTTTTTATCTTGAAAATACATGAAATAATTCGAGAACTATGATTTGGTTTTTAAATAGAAATTGGCATATTGAAACATAAAATTAGAAAATTATATTTTAAATATTTTTTAATTGATTTCCCATTGTTAATTGATTGTTTCATAACAGGAAATCCTGTGTAGTTAGTAGGTTATTTAAGAATAACATGATATGATGGCAATTCCATTGAAATGGATTGATGTTTTACAACTCTAACAAAAACAATGTGTGATGGATCTTATCATCGATGGGATGTTGATGAGCTCTCTTTGACTTATGTATGAGGTACGTGTGTACAAATATTACCATGATAACCGATATGAGTGTGTGGGGATCCTATAACTTGGAACTGTCATACCCATTATAATATTACCATGTATCTATTTTATGATTAATTTTTACATATATTCTATTGTTTCTAAAATAGATTTATATATTCCCAGTGATTTATATAAATTATTTTATATAAAAAAATTTAAAGAAGCCTTTTTTTTGAAATTTTCTGATTAATTGAAATGAAAATAACGATTTATTTTGAATATGGTATTGTTAATACCTTCCTAATTTATATGAAATTGAGAGCCTCATTTACTTTACTTATTATGGAATCTTATTATGGAACACTTGGTGAGACCCTAATGGGACATTAGCTCACACAATACCTTTTCCTTTGAGAGTTTGTTGATTTCCTCCTTTTATATACAAGTATGGGGAAAGTGCCACATGGGGGTTGTAGATGTTGTTAATCTTTTGGTCTTAGAGTTCCATGTCTATTGAGAATTTTGTTTTTTATCATTCAGTTTCTATGTACATTACCCTTGTACTATTTTAGTTTTTAGACCTATTTAGATTACTGGTATTGTTCTCCCTATAAAGTTTTCTTTTGAGCGTAGTGATATGTATCTATTTCTTCCACTATCTTTTTTGGAAAATATAATTCCCTATTTTGTCTTGAATGATGTCTGGTGTATGTTTTTGACCTGTGGGTATTGGGAACAATCTTCCAGCCATGTTAGTGTGTGATTGGGTATCAGAGTACAAGGGTATTTGGGCTAGTTCGTGACAGGTAGAGGAAGCCATTGTAATGAACAATAATTTTTTCAATGTAATTTACATTCTAGTTATATAAATGTAAATATTTAATAACCACATACAACACATCATAATACCTTAAATTATTATTAAAATAAAATTCAGATAATAAATAATGACATAATAATTAAAAGTATTAAAATGTGAAAAAATATAAAACTATTTAATAATAATAGGGAAATTTTTATCTTCTCGATCCCTCGTAATAATCACACTCAACAAAAATACTATATAAATGAAGTATAATATTAGTAGTGAAATATGAATTTCAAAAATTAAAATATATATTTCCTTGATAGAATATTGAAGTGAATTTATAATGACTAAAATAAGAGGTATTTATAGAATATAGGGTTATAATATAACCATTACTAATCATTCCATTAAAATAGTAATATGACTATTAGATTAGTAATATGATTGTTAGGAATAGTAATATGACTGTTAGGATTAGTAACCATACTGTTATAATAATATCCTCACTTATGGTAGTGTAAAATAATATTTTGGTATTTTATAAAATTAAATATTACATATTTATACCACAGTACTAGTAAATAAATGTATTAAAAATGATGAATTAAATGCTTGTACTTTTGTAAAACATAAATGTTTTAATTAACCTTTTATAAAAAATATAACAATTTAAATTATAATTTATTTTTATAAAATTTATTGATAAATTAATATTATACAATATTATAGGGATAAAATAATTTTATGAGACCTTAAATAATTTTTCCAAGGTTCTAAAAATTTATCATAATATTAAAGTTGATATTTTTCAAAAATATGAAAATTTTATTTAAAATTTTTTATCATATTTATAAAAATATTTTCATTTAATGAATTCCTGTTTTAGAATCTAAATGTAAAAAACTGGTTAGGGTGGATTTTTTTATTTTTCTAAAATAGATGAATTTTTTGTGAATAATGAAATACATTAAAATATTTTAAATAAAATTATAAGATAAATGTATGAATTCTTGAGTTATGTATGATGTAAAAACCCGTTATTTTGGAATAAAAACTCTTTTTAATATATAAAGTAATAATAATAAATTCTATTAATTTTGTTGATCCAAAATTACACACTATTGAATATAATATTCAAAAACACAGCACACAACCCATTTTCCTCCAAATATTTATGCATTGGAGACTTCCAAATTTCTATCCAGTTATATTTCTAATCCACTCCCCCATGTCTTAGTGATGGTGGTGTCATAAATATACCGATCAAGGGTTCCTTATGTGGAATCCCAAGTGGAGACATCCCAAAGAGGAGGTAATACCCTCAAGTGAGTATTTTTTTCTATTCCTCCTAATCCTCCTAATCCTCGAAAACAATTCCATTAAACATGGAATAATAACTCAAGTATCTTATATATTCTATAATATTAATTTTTAATGGAATACCTATCATCCATCATCTACACTTCTCCCCTTATTCTATAAAATAAAAACATCATCTAGATAATGTCTGTTCACTGTCTTCATGGATGATGAGTCATTGTTTCCCATTACCACCACCATGTTAGGTTTAAATTCATTTGTAATTTTTTAAAATGATATAAATATGAATATTATATATTGTTTCAAATTTTTGAAAAAATATATGGCTATAATATTGTGTAAAACAAAACAAGTTCACGATGCTTAGTAAAACTGCCAAAATAAACTAACAATACAATATTAATGTTTTTTTAAATGAATATTCTGTATTTGAAAACATTGATGGATACATAGAGAAATTTAAAATTTTGGAAGGTCCTAAATACAATTTTATTAAACTTCATGAGTTTTAGTCCCATTTTACTAGAACATCTATATATATGCACATGTTATCTGACCATGGAACCATGAAATGAACTCTCTTAGAATAATGAAATTAGTATCTATATATTGATGAAATTGTTTAAATTAATCTAATAAAATTTTAATAAATAAAATAAAAATTATAATGGATGAAAATTATGTAATTCAATAATATAATTTCATTATTCAGGAAATTAAACACAAGTGTAGAACGATTCTAAAACATATGGTATGTGATCTATCTGACCCCCCATTTTTCTATCAGTTATGTCCATTCCCTCATAAACTCAATTTCTATCTCTATATCTCTCTATAAAATGTTATGTAATGATTATAAATTATGTATACATGTATCTAACATAGTTACCTATTGTATTATCGCTTCCTATGGTGGGTTAATAAATTCCATATGTTCATTTCCCAAATGAATTCCTTATAAAATCTCATTTGATAATGATATGAGGAAATATAATGCAACCTAATTCAATCCATGGGTAATTATAATGTTTATGTGTTATGAATGATTTTATTTTATGGAACACATAAGCATGTACATGTTATTATGGGTGAACCCAGATAGTGCTCTAATGTATTAGGTAATGTTTGTTTCCCATGATACATTTTCTATGGGATCAGGGAGTGAAAATAATCAATAATGAGACTCTATCCACCATGTGATGTTATCTTAGCATTTATCCTTAACTTATCCTTATGTCAATTTATATATTTATACCAATTTCCTATGTTTACATGATCATATGATATGATGTTCTTTTTATTATTCTCCCATGTGATTATTCGTGAGCCTCCTGTTTTATGATATCATATTATGTTGTTTGATTTACATATTTTTCTATACTATCATGTTAATTAATTTACTAGCATTTATATCTCACCCATTTCTTTTATTTTTTACTCTAGTTGTCCTTTATAGTTTATGGAGAACAAAGAGATTTAGGATCACATTATGAATACTAAAATAAATAATTTTTATTTTAGTTTAATTTTTTTGTTTCATACACCAAGACTTCTGATGACACTAGGAATATCAATATTTTAGTTGTATTTAATGGATATTTTTATTAAAAATAATATAATAATATGTGTGAATGGAATGGTTTACTATAGTTAGTATCAAAATATGATCTAAAAATTTATGTATATTAGGACTATAATACATTATTGATAACTCTAAGGATATGTACATGTATAGGAAATTATCCTGGAACAGTGGTGATGTATAGAGTGAGCGGTTTCTTGGAAATTAAATCCCCATATAGATAATTCATGTGCATATGGATTTGGCATAGTTATTCCAAGAATCATTGAACTTGAAAATGCTAAAATTGGCATTAACTCTATTTTCACTTGGTGTACGATAATGAGAGATTAATTCACACCCAGTTTGACACTCCTTGTAGATATTATTTGTAAAATTTACTCTCTTTATGATCCATTATGAAGAATTTGAATAGATAGTTAGGTTAGAACTCTAAATATGAAGAATTAACATAGATTTCCTAAATTGAATACAATTAAATCATAAGTTGGGATATATAATTAATTTATATGTTATTACTGATATGTTCACAGTTTCTTATTTTACATAATTTTTAGTTTGAACAATATCATTCAATTTTTAGTTACTAGAGATAAATATGAGGAATTGTTCCAAGAGACCAAATTTCATAGGAATGGTCTTGATTGATCTAATGATATGAAAAACCTTATGGAAGTGGTATCTTGGAATATCATGGAATTAATGGTTCAACCAACTCCAGTAATGCATAAAAACGTGAATCATGTAGAAGACCCTCATTCTCCTAAGAAAGAGAAATATGCAGGTGATTCCATTCTATAAGAAAGGCCTCCTAACTTTAGTTCATATATTTATCATCAAATCATGGAATAATGGATTCACTCCATTGATATGAAATTCTATATCCTCTAATTCTCATTTCAAGAGAATCTCATTATGGGTATTTTTCATTTTGAAGGGGAAGTCGATCAATGATGGAAACTAATCAAGAATATAAATTCCATAGAGGAAATTTAATCTAGGGAATGGGAAGGATTCATGATAATATTTTTCAACAAGTATTTTACCAAAACTCAATTTCATAAAATGTTGAAAGAGTTCCTCAAACTAAAGAAAAAGGATGATGAGTTTATTGGGGAGTATGAGGAAAACATTTGAAGGGTTTCAGAATATTCATCTAGCTTGATCATCAATGCCTAAGGCATGGTGAACCCATTATTTAGTGGGTAAAAACAAATTAAATTGAAATTGTTTTGGACTTGAGACATTGAAAACAATGAAGTGATTTTCCATTCTTTCTTCAAGGTCAATATGGAAATACGAGAATCTGTATGGTCTCGTGGTCCATGAGATAAAGTGCATGAGATTGAGTATTCTTTCAAGTGATCAATGGATACATCTTATGGAGGAAATAAAATCCCTCATCCAACCTATCATTAATGTGGGAAGAAGAATCAAAAAATATTTCTTAAGGGAACTGAGAGGTTCATAAAATTTGGAAAAGAGTGTAATCTTATTAATCAATAGAAAATATATATAAATAATCCAACCAATCTAGAAGAATAAAATATAGTTTAGATCAACACTCAAGATACAATACATTTTTTTCAACTACTAGGAACATCGTCATTGTGCAGAACATTTTCTTAAGCTAAGGTTTATTAAAGAAGTTAAATGATAAAAACCTCTCAGTTCTAGAGATCAAGGAAGGGAATGATATTTTACTACTGCCAAGGTGGATCCTAAAATTGATGTTGATATATGTATTCTTAGTATTCATTAAATAATAGTGAATAGACTATTTTTTTATTCAACGTATACTTTCAAATTGTTCATGTTTAGTATAAATATTCAGACACCACCTCAAAACATCAGGGATGATCTCTCTTTAGGAAAAAAGATAAATTATTACAAACCATGTATATAACTCCTCCCCATTCCATATTTGTAGACTGAACCTTATTACCAATATTTACTTACTTCATTTTGTGGAGTTTGATTCTATATTAGACATTTATTAGTTGTATTTATATAAATTCAACATCCTTTATCAATAATGGGAGATCACTCTTCACATCTCAAGTTATCCTAAGATTTTATAAAAGTGTAAGGAGTTTTAATCTACATTAGAATTATCATATCATAAATGAATATTATTGACTTATGAGAAATCATATCTTGCCCAAATGATGGCAGTTCATGAGATAATCATGATCAATGACATTTCTATAATGAGGTATTATTATGATGTATTCCTGACATCTTTTCCTCAAATTACTCCTAACCAGGATAATGAGTTCCCAATTGAACTTATACCTACAAATTAGAACATTTCTGTGATTCTATTGTAGCATCCCATGTTTTTTGGATCGAATGAAAATTATAAGTGAATTTTAATTTAATTGTCTGGTGGATGGTCTGTTTTTTAAATAGAGCTTTGGAATTAAATTTAAAATAGTTGGAACACATAAATATGTTGTTTTTAGATGCTTAATAAAGGATTGAGGGGTGATTCACATGCTTTGATGAGTTTTAGGAGCATCGGGCCTTGAAAACTCATGTTTTGGTTGGACTTGTAAGGGCACATGGTTTGTATGAAACTGTGAGGCCCCCAGTGTAAATTGTGCAACACATGCAGGTGAGAAATAATGATCCACATGAGATATTAATGGTTTCACAAACTGTGTGCCTAGCCCGCAATAAAGTTCCACTTAGGTATTGTGTGCACACTTTTCATCTAATGGTTAGGGAAACAGTACTGTAAAACCATGTAGGGTTTGGGTTCCTAAGCAATTTGACCCACACATTTTGGCTAAATGTGAAGCCAAATTATGTGACTGAATTTTTAATTGTGAATTTACTATTCTACACTTAATGACCATAATATTCTAACCCCTTATTCCTCTCTCTTTTCCTCCACTATAACCCTTAGCCCACCCATGCTCTTCCCCCACCCTCTTCTAAGGATGGATGTATCTTCTGTGTCTGACCATCATTTTTAGCCATGTTATGTGAATTGGTAGTATATTTGTGAGTCTATGACTCTTATTTATTCAATTATTCTTTAATCCCATATCTTCCTACTCTATTTTGGTGTGAGCTAATTAATCCTATTTTGAGGGTGTTGGGCAATTTCTTCAATTTATCTCAAATCAAACCAAATCAATGACTGATTTTGGACATGTGGGTAATCCTTGGTATATGGTAGGTGGTATATATATTTTACCTCAATGTTTTGTGTCTTTATAAAATGTTGTCGTTGTACTTCATGTTTCCTTTTTTCAAATGTCACCTTAAAATTTATTTCTTCATCCTAAATTGATATTCACACCTTTCTATGATCCCTATGATCGATGTTTAGTATTTATAGGATGTTGAACTCGATCATAGAAACCCCTTAGGTGTGACAACTTAATTTTTACCCTTTATAATTAAATGATAAAATACCCAGAACACCTCCCAAGTGTTTGGATTGGTTATTAAATTATTTTTACCTTGTATGCAGTTGACTCATTGATTATGGAACCTTTTAAGAGCCTCTTCGAACCAAAAAATATTATTTCCCTATTTTAAAGATTTATAAAATGGCCATTTCTGGGTGAATTGAGTTATACCACTTGAATTTGATGTATTTTTAGCTAAATGAATTTTTTTTGTTTAATAATTTCAACATTTAAAATATTACCCCTTGATGTGGTGAACTGTCTTCAATTGGAATATAATATATGTGCTATACCTTGTTTGAAATGATGGCCTTCACATTTAATTTCTTTCATATGTGATGTGGATTACTTATGTATGTGGCCCCTTTTAATTCTAAAATGAAATATAAAATGGTTGAAACCCTTTATAATGTTTCATTGACTTATGCTAAGTAATGCTTACTAGCATGGACCATTGTATAGTTAATTTAATGAATTTTATTAATTAAAAACACTATAAACGAAACTTGGGTTACCTTTAACGAATTAAATGGATGGTATCATCATACAAGTAATCATTTTCACTGTTAGATTGTATATATTCTAGGGTCAATACTTTTATTCTAGGATGGGCTCACCATGAATTATTCTTACCTTATTATGAGTGATAATGGTTCTCTAGGGGAGAAACCATGGATGGGATCATCGACAAGATGGTTGTACCAGGCCACGAGCGAGACTTGGTCCCCAATGCAATAAATGAGGTATAAGATCAGAGGTATTTTTATCACATTAGGACAAGAGTGATACTTGTGAGTCCCTTCAAGGAACACATTGGACTGACTCCAATGACAGTGAGTGTTATCGTGCTCCTAGTGTGATACATAGGTTCCTTATTGAGGTTCACCTTGGATGGTCCGAGGATGCTACTTATTTAAAGAAAATTAGTTAATTTTATTGAAAACATAACAAACCATACTTTACATAGAGATATTAAATCAACATTTGAGAATATTTATTACATAACACAATAAAAGCACCCCAGAACTGTATAGGTTTAGTGCCTTTAGAATCTGGGAAACATAAACAACTAGTTCATAAAACATACACATTATCTCCCACTTATTTCTACATAACTAGACTCCTTTTTAAAATATCTTACTTAATACCCTTCTTCATAATCTGGGGAAAATAAACATATTAAAGGGTGAGCTCAAATGAACTGTAATGGCAAACAAGGAAAATATCATTCATATCATAATAATAAGAACATAACATTTTAAAATCTTATCCTGCATATAAAAGATAATAATATAATTCCATGGGATACATCATAAAAGTGAAATGAAATCCCAATAGTCATAAAATAAAACACAAAATTTTGTGTCATAAACACATAATCATATAAAATCATTTCATATTAGTCAATGCTCATTGCTGATACCATCATAGCAGACAAAGTCCATTACTAAACTGAGTTCACTCCTTGTTCCAGCCCTATATTACTGAACCAAATTTACTTTTCATTCCAGTCATGTCTATATCATGAGATATAAATATTTATCCAATTAATTGGATTTATATATATGTCCCACCTATCTCATAATTAAACCATTCTTACATATGCCACAAAAACATAAAATCATTTACCTAAACATAGACCATGAAATAAAACGGATTTCTTAAACATAATTCCATCATAATTGATATAAAACAAATAGATTTCCTAAATAACATTCCATTATAAACACAATAAAATAATAGTAATAACAGTGATATAAATATAACCCTATTTAAATAGTGTCATCTTATATAGAAAATAAATTTGACAAAACACTTGAAATTAATACCTATGGAAAATATTCTTTCTTCTTCAAAAATGTTTTCCTTACTCAAAATGCCACATAATTTTAGAAGAAATAATTTTATGTAAAAATAACATTGTAATATTCTAGGGTAAGGTTCAAGGAAATAAGAAATTTTGAAATCATAAAAATCCATTTATGCCATACGAGTTAAAAGAACATTCTTCTCGTACTTTTGCTCGAAAAGTACCTCATACAAAAAATGAAAAAAGAATCTATTCATACCATTTAGTAAATGTTTACCTGTGGGTAAAATTTAATTTTAAGAATTATATAAGGATATAAATAATATTTGTAAATTCATATTTAGGAAACATGGATGTGGATGACAAATATACCCTAGTAAATAATGAAAATAATCAACTCGGATAAAAACAAGATTTGGAAAGTTATCCCTTACCTTAGGTCTGATATGTTTCGTATATATCTAAAACTCCTTTATAAAGATTTAAATAATGTTACTTTTTTATTAAATAAAAAAAATATGATAACATTTATGATCATATTTTCATCTGTTTTTAGTAACATTTCATTGTTACTTGTTATTCGGATATTAATTGCTTTATGTTCTTATGCATGTTTTGTGAAATAAGTTATTATTCCTATTTTTAGTTTATAGTTATATAATTTATAGAATTATATTAGTATAATATATATCATATTTAATCATTCAATTCATGTATATAATCATGTTTTATTGAAGATCATGTAGAATGAATCATATCACATCGTGGTGACGCTAGGCCGTACGCACGTGCGAGCGATGATATCATTCCAAATTTTCTAAATGGTATTTAAGTGGATGGTGTATAATATTTAATAATCAGTATAATGTCATTATAATCAAATATAATTATTATTTACATCATTATACCCATCCAAGTAAGGTGGTGGTGAAAAAAATATTACACCACAACGTGGAGACGGTAAGTCGTACATACGCATGCAGGGTGACTTCATTTTTCATAGGGTGGATAGAAGGTGAAATATGGTTGTTTCATATTTATAATAACATATAAGTATATGAATCATACTGATGTTATTAATTTATAATGAAACAACTAATGAAGAGGGAGTAGAAGAAGAAAGAAGTTAGAAAGAATCGGTAGAAGAGATTACCTCTTCCTGGACGTGCTTCCTCTAATTCTATTCTTAGAGCACTAGAGTTGGTCTTTGAAGATGACCAAAACCTATATAATGAAAAAAGGGAAGTTTATAATGAAACTTTTCATGGGGTGGATGATATTTAAGACTAAAAATTAAGTGAAGAGGTGATGGAGGAGGTTCCCTTTTATAATTGGGGCGAGGGGCACTTTTGGAAACTCCATAAATAATATTTTATTATAAAATAAAATCCTTAAATAACCTCATAAGTGTCCAAATTTTAAATATGAGATGATATAGTGTTTTAATCTCATTAATCAATAATTATTTGACAACTTATTTTTTCAATTTAAACCATAAATTTTTAATTGACACTTACTTATTCAATTTAATTTATATTGTGATAATAACATTCTAAATAGTTAATGGTTATAAATATTTACTTATATGGTGTTAATTTAATATAAAAGTATAATTTATTATATTTTAGACCTTATTATTATACCATTGTAATTTTTAAATATTTTTATGATTTTTAAATAATCTAATAAAATGTTATTTTTATAAAATATCAACAGAGAAAAGTTTTGAACTGTTCATTTATTTGAATTTAAATAAAATAAAAAAAGAAGATAAATTAGAACCAAGATATTTAATACACTCATTACATGTCATAGTATTCTATTAAATTATTTTAGAACATTAATTAGTTCATATGATATTTAGTTTAACAATTTTAAAACCACTTATTCCATATTTCTATTAATAAAATAATTTTTACATCACTATTGTGTCATCATTAATGGTAATTATTTAATCTCGAAAAATTATAAAAAAATTTCAATGACGTGGGTAATTATTTTATCTTTCCATAGACGATCTATAGTCTATATTATATCCTAGGTATCCATATATTAAAATTAAAATACTTATATAAAATGTGATTGTGACATTTTGTCACATTCATTAGTTTTTATTACATTCATGTCATATTCATAGGTAAGTGGCCATTAAGTGACTCCATTTCGAAACATATATGATAATGGTCAAATTTAGTCATAAAATAGGATTTTTACAGGGTGTAAGGTAATTTTATAATATTTTTTTACCCTTAATTACCCGATTAACCATTAACCATGGTAATAAAAATAATTACCAAAGTTACTATTCATAAATGACAAAAAATAAATGTATCCTATTAACATAATTTGGAAATACTGATTCCAAATATAGAATCCATTTTTCAAAATTCAAAAAACAGAAGTTTCAGAAATTAATTTGAAATTAATCTTGTTGTTGAAATGAGGAAACGAGTTTTAAAAGTAAAAATATTGGAAATGATTGAAATGTTTTTACCTTTGAAATCAATGTAAAAATAATGCTAACGAAATAAATTATATTTAATGATAAAAATATAATGTATTTATACTTTAAAATCATTAAATATTATAGTTTAACCATATGAAGTATCTCTATGAAAAAAGTTGTTTTTAATTAAAATTTGGCATATTTTTACTATTCATAAAAACATGAAAGTTATCAGAAAAATATTAGAAATTCATCCAAATTAAATTTTTATATTCCTCTTAAAAATAACATATTTATTTTTACATATAAAAATTATTAATGTGTCAAATTCTTAATTTAAAAGGGATTTTTTATTTAAAGGTGTAAAACTAATATTTTTTTTAAATTGGATTTTATACATAAAATACGTTTTTATTCATCCCCTATGACTAACATATCCATTGGATGAATATAAAAAATATTTTCTTTAATTAAAAAATTTAATTCAATCAAAAATAAAAATATCTTATTGATTTATATGCTTCATAAATAATTTATTTCCAAAGAATTCACAATTCATTTTCATAAGTTAGTTACAATTATTCCCATCAATCTAAATACTAGGATACAATTATAATTTATAATAAGGGAATCTCACAGTTCATTTAAATTCCTGATTTCATGAAAATAAATGTACTGAAGTGTAAAAATTATTTAAACAAAATATTTCATAAAAACATCCGCATGTTACATTCTACCCCCCTTAAAATGAATTCCGCCCTCAAAATTAATTATTTGGAAACAAACTTATGAGGATACCTATCCCTCATAATATCCTCAAGTTACGATGTAGCTTATTAAAATTGGTGGTTCCTCTATAAAAATTTAACCAAGCAGGTGGTCATGTTTCATAGAAAATTTCACTATGATCCAGAATATCTATCAGTTGTTCTTCACTATAAGGATCTTCATCTAGCGGTAAAACTTTTGTGTTTAGTACATGTGAAGGATCAGGTGTGTAATTTCTCAGGAGAGATATATGGAACACATCATGAACTTGAGAGATATTTGGTGGAATCTACAATCAGTAATCTACCTTCCCAACATGATCCAAAATTTCAAAAGGACTGATATACCCAGGGCTCAGCTTGTCCTTCTTTCCAAATCTCATTACTCTCTTCTAGGTAGATATTTATAAGAACAACATATCACACACTTCATACTCTAGGTCTTTTATTCAGTTGTCAACATAACTTTTTTGTCGACTTTGAGATGCTCTTATGTGTTGTTGAATAGATGTAACCTTTTTTACCATTTCATTAACAAGATCAGGTCCTAATATCTTTTACCCCCAACTTCGTTCCAGCAAGCTAGAGTTCTGCACTTATTTCTAGAGGGATTCATAAGGATCCATATGAATACTGGAGTGAAAGATATTATTGTATTAAAATTACACCAAAGGTAGGTGTTGATCCCAACCATATTTGAAATCCAAAGAGAAATCTATCAATATGTCTTCCAGAGTTTGAATTTTCCTCTTAGATTGACCATATGTTTTAGGATTATAAGAAGTGTTGAAACATAACTCTGTATCTAGATCATTATGAAGGATTTTCCATAACTTCAAGGTAAACCTCAGATCCTGATCATATAAAAAATAAATTGTTACTCCATGCAATATTACCACGTACTTTACATATATATTGGAAAGATGATCAAGATAGAAATCCTCTCTAATAGCAATGAAGTGTGCTGACTTCATAAGGCGATCAACTATAACCCAGATAGCATTATTTCCATTGGATGTTTTGGGAAGTCAGATAAAAAAGTCCATAGTGATGTTTTCCCATTCCCATTATGGTATGGGTAATGGTTTTAACATCCCCTTAGGCTTTTGTCTCTCACCCTTAACTTTCTGACAAACCAAGCATCAAGATACATATTCAGTGACATCTCTTTTCATGCCTTCCCACCATAATTACTCTTTCAGGTCCCTATACACCTTTGTTATTCTAGGGTGAATAGAGAATGAATAACTATGAGCTTTCTACAATATATCCTTCTTTAATTATTTTATGGGAGGAATACAAAATCGGTTCCTGAACTTTATTATTTCATCTCAATCAAGGTTGAATTCCAGAATATTTCTCACCTTATTTTCTAGATCTATTTCTTCCATCTATACGTCCTTATTATTTACATGTATAGATGGATGAACATTCATTTAAGAAAGATAATATTTCTCCCCTTTCATTAAAATTTAAATATCCATCCTTTTCAAATCCCTAAATACTCGATCTTTCATGATTCTCATCATGGATAAGCTAGCATGGCCTTTTTTGACTCAAAGAATCTACCACATTATCCACATTCCTGAGGTGATAATGTATTGAGCAGTCATAATCTTTAATCAACTCCAACCATATTCTTTAGAGCATATTCATCTTATTTTGTGGGAAAAATATACTTTAAACTTTTATGATTAGTATAAATATCACAACTTTCACCATAAAGATAATGCCTTTATATCTTTAATGCCAAGATTACTATAACGAACTCCAAATCATGATTTGGGTGATTTTGTTCATCAATTTTCAACTATTGCATGTCATAAGCTCTCACCATAAAATTTTGTATGATAACACATCCCAACCCCTTCTTGGCTGCATCATTGTATATCAAAAAACTTTCTCCACTATAAGGTAGTGTGAACACAGTTGCACTGGCTAACCTTATTTTCAGTTCTTTGAAATTCTCTTCACATTACTCTATCCAAATGAAATTAACTCTTTTATGAGTCTACATGGTGATTGGATTATATAATAATGAAAAATATTTCAAAAAACATCAATAATATCCATCCAAACCAAGAAAACATTATATCTCGGTTACCTTGGTTGGTCTCGACCATCTTTCAATTAAGGCTATTTTTGCTGGATCCATAGATATCCCCTATCTTGAGATTAAGTGACCAAAAAATGGGACTTTATAAAGCCAAAATTCACACTTGGTAAATTTGTCATAAATCTTCTCCTTTATCAGGTTCTTCAGTACAATTCTCAAGTGATCTTCATGTTCTTCCTTTCTATTTGAATAGACCAGAATATCATATATAAAGACTACCACAAACTGATTAAGATAGTCTCTAAAGACACTATTCATTAGATTAATGAAGATATAGGGGGAATTAGTAAGACCAAAAGGCATCACTATAAATTAATAGTACCTATACCTTGTATGAAATTTCATCTTTGTTATATCATCCTTTTTTAACCTTAATTGATGATAACGAAGATCAATCCTAGAAACGTATTGAGCTTTGTGTAGTTTTTCAAATAAGTTATCAATGCAGAGAAGATGATATTTGTTATTGATAGTGATCTTGTTATGTTTTTGATAATCATTGCAGAGTCTCATTGATCCATCATTCTTCTTAACAAATAGAATAGGTGATCCCCAAGGTGACTCACTAGGGTGTTTGAATCCCTTATCAAGATTCTCTTGGAGTTTCTTCTTTAATTACTGCAACTCAATTGGGTCCATTCTATACAGTGTATTTGAAATAGGCATAGCACCCGATATGAGTTCTATTGAAAACTCAAATTCATGATTTGGTGGAAGACCTGACAATTCCTCTAGAAAGACATAATAAAAATACCGTACAATGGGTGTATTATTAATTGTGAGTTTCTCCCCAACCATTTATGATAAATATCCTTTATTTATTGGAATCAAAACCAATATGATGGAAGAAATTTCTAGTAGAAAGTTATATTCATACTTACATCGATAGATGATCATATATTGATCTGAAATATGAAATGTGACTTCCCTTCCTTGGAAATTGATATGAGATCCATATAGATAAATCCAATACATGAAAATAATCACATTAAATTACACTATAGGAAGGATCACAAGATTTTTAGGATGCAATTTCCCACAAACTTCAACCAGAGAGGAATTATAAACATTCGATGCAACTTTTTTCCATTAAGAGTTGTCACAGAAAACTCAACATCTAATTGTTGATATAATATGGTGATACCCTTAGAAAATTCATTAGAAATTAAAGATTGGGTGGATCCAAAATCAAATAAAACATTTTCTACTTTAGAGTGTATGGTAAGTGTACCTTCCACCACTTCATTATCGTACTCGACATCTCCAATAGTGATTTCATGTGAATTTCCTTTTTCTTTATCCTTAATTGTTTATTGACGTCGATCATCATCAATAACCCTTGTATTAGGGCATTGATTGGAATAATTCCCCATTTCATTTCACTTGTAACATTGATGTGTAAGAGGTGCATTCTGTGTAGCCTATTCTTTGTTTGCATCATTAGACATCTTTTTCCCATAACTTCAGCATTAAATTGCATAATGACCTTATTTTCGACACTTAAACATTTACTAGTCCCTTTAAGAAAATTTCATCTATGTTTCTTTAAACACTTTGAGAATAAGGGAAAACTCATCTTCTTTTCAGTGTGGTATTTATATTATCCTTTTAATTCCATTTTCTCTTCTTATCAAACCCATATGGCTGATAGGTTACTCAAATCTCAATCTCAACCTTGATATCACATCAAACAACTTCCTTGTAGCTATTTAAGTACCTTATGACTAATTCCTTTCAGAGACTTGGTTTTAAGGCACTAAAGAATCGATCAATTTTACTCTCATGTTGGATAATAATTCTCGAAGCATAACTTGAAAGTCTTGTAAAATTTTCTTCATAGGTACCAACTAATTCATCATCTTGTTTCTTAAGATCAAGGAAATCCTTCTATATCTTTGTTTGAAGAATAAAAGGAAAGTACATATTGAAAAATAAGTTCTTGAACTCATCCCATTCCATGGAATCAATTTCATATCTTTGCCTCATATTCTTGATAATATTACACCATTAACCAGGTTCACCTTCCAAATGATAGACATCTTAGTTAAATTTATCATGTTCAGAACATTGTAGAATTGGAAATATCTTTTTAGTGGTACTGATCCATTGTTTAGCCACTAATAGATCAGAATACCCACCAAATAAAGGTGGACGTTGTATCATGAATGACTCAACCTAATGTTGTTCCATACATTGCTCATTTGGAATTTTTATATGATTCATATCTTGAGAATGTTGTGCGATCAAGGATATAAATTTTTTCATTCCAACTCTAATAACAATGGGTTTCATAGGGGGAAAATCATTTCATTTCCTAGTGCATTCAATATTAGCGTGGTTCCTTCAGGTTCCAACCATTGACTAAAACCAAGAAGCATAGTGTGAGAAACCCTAATAATAATAAGAAAACCACATAATCAAGAATAAAATTTCAATTTAGGACACTTTAGGTTTTATCCTAGGTTATTCATGGACATCTATAAAAAATAATATTTGATTTCAATTTATACTTAGACATATCCTTAGAGTTCTTACTAAAGTTCTCTCATCCTAGTTTCCAAATGTTAAATATACCTTTTCACTGATACAAATATAGCATCCCATACTTTACATATATATATTAATTAAACATTGTAGAATATTTATTACATAACTCAAAAAACCATGACAGTACCGTATAGGTTTAGTGTCTTTAGAAACTGGGAAACATAAACAATTAATTCATAAAACATCCACATTGTCTCCCACTTATTTCTTCATAACTAGACTCCTTTTTGAAATATATTACTTAATAAACTTCTTCCTGACCAAGGGAAAAGAAACATATGAAAGGGTGAGATTAAATTCATAGAAAGTGTAAATAAGGGAAATATCATTCATATCATAATCATAAGAACATAACATTTGAAAATCTTATCCTACTTATAAAAGATCATAATATCATGCCATGGGATAAATCATAAAAGTGAAATGTAATCCCAATAGTCATAACATAAGATATGAAATTTCATGGAATACAAACATAATAATAGAAAATCATTTCATATTGGTCAAGGCTCATTTCTGATACCATCATAGAGGAAAAAGTTCATTATTGAACTGAGTTTACTCCTCATTCCAGCCCTGTATTACTGAACCAAATTTACTTTACATTCCAGTCATTTCTATATCATGAGATATATATCTCTACCCAATTCAGTGGAGTTAGATATAGGTCCTACCCATCTCATAATGAAACCATTATTACGTGTGCCACAAAAACATAAAAACATTTACTATATCATAGCCCATGAAGTAAAATGGGTTTCTTAAACATAATTCCATCATAATTGATATAAAACAATTGGATTTCCTAAATAACATTCCATAAAAAATAAAATAAAATCATAGTAATAATATTTATATAAATAAAACCTTATTTAAATAGTGTAATCTTAGATGGAAAATAATTATGAGAAAACACTTGAAATTAATTCCTGAGGAAAATATCCTTTCTTCTTCAAAAATGTATTCCTTCCTCAAAATGCCACACAATTTTAGAAAAAATCATTTTATGTGAAAAAAACCTTATAATAATTTAGGGTAAGTTTAAAAGAAATAAGTAATTATGAAATAATAAAAATCCCTTCATGCCGTACAAGATAAAAAAACATTCCCCTTGTACTTTTTCCAGAAAAGTCAAAAAGAACCTCATACCAAAAACGAAAAATGATTTCATTCATACCATTTAGTAAAAATTTAACAATGGTTAGAATAGGATTTTAAAAATTATATTAGGATATAGAGAATAATTTGAGATGAATATTTTGGAAACATGGATTTAGACAATAAATATACCCCAGTAAATACTTATAAACAAACAATCTTAGATAAAAACGTGATTTGCAAAGTTATCCCTTACCTTAGGTTCGATATGCTTCATATGTATCTAAACCTCCTTTATAATGATGTAAATAATGTAATTAATTTATTAAATAATCGTAATAATTTTTATGATAACATTTATGATCATATTTTCATCCATTTGTTAGTATTATTTCATTGTTACTCATTATTCGGGTATTAACTGCTTTATTTTCTTATGCATGTTTTGTCAGATAAGTTATTAATAAAATTTTTAGGTTATAGTTTTATAATTTATAGAATCTTATTAGTATAATATATATCATATTTATTCATTTAATTCATGAATATAATCATTTTTTAATGATGATAATGTAGAATGAATCACATCACCTCATGGAGTTGGTAGGTCGTACGTACACACGAGTGATGATATCATTCAAATATTGTTCAATGGTATTGAAGTGGATGGTTTATAATATTTCACAATCAGTATAATGTTATAATAATAATATATAGTTATTATTTTAATCATTATACCCATCCGAGTAAGGGGCTGGTGAACAACAGATTACACTACAGTGTGGAGATGGTAAGCTGTACATACGCATGCAAGAATATTTTGTATTTTATAGTGTGGATAGAAGGTGAAATATGGTCATTTAAAATTTATAATAAAATATCAGTATATGAGTGATAATTATGTTATTAATTTATAATGAAAAAACTAATGAAGATGGAGTATAAGAATAACGATGTTTGAAAGAATCAGTATAAGATATTACCTCTTCCTCGACGTGTTTCCTCTAAATATTTTCTTAAAGCACTAGAGTTGGTCTTTGAAGGTGACTAGAGCCTCTAGAATAAAAAAAGGGAATTTTATAAGTACAATGTTAAGGTTTGGTCCCATCTTTAAGTCTAAAAATTAATTGAATAGGTGAGGGAGGAGGTTCCCTTTTATAATTGAGGTGAGGGGCCCGTTTGGAAACTCCATACATAATAATTTATAATAAAATAAAACCCTGCCAAAAATCTTCAAAGTGTACCAATTTAGTAGATTATATGAGATATGGTTTTAATATAATCAACCAATAAATTTTGGACAACTTATTTTGTCAATTTAAACCATATCTTTTTAATTGACACATAGTTATTCTATTAATTGTTAATTGTGGTAATAACATTCTAAATATTTAATGGTTATAAATATTGAATAATATGGTGTTAATTGACCATAAATAGATATTTTATGAAATTTTAGACCTTATAATTATCACTTTGTAATTTTTAAATATTTTTTGTATTTTTAAATAATTTAATAAAATGTTATTTTTATAAAATATCAATAGTGTTATTTTTTGACACTATTCATTTATTTGACTTTAAATAAAATCAACACCAAAGATAAATTAGAACCAAAATATTTAATACACTCATAATATGTAATAGTCACATATAAAAGTTGTGGAGTACATTAATTAGATCATATGATATTTATTTTAATATTTTTAAAACCATTTATTTGATATTTATATTAATAAAATAATCTTTACAACACTATTGTGTCATCATTAATGGTAATTATTTAATCTCTAAAAATTATAAATAAATTTATATGATGTAGGTTAGATTTCAATATACTATATATGGTAAATATTTTATTTTACTTATCTATATATTAAAATTAATATACTTATATATAATGAGATTGTTACATTTTTTCACATTTGTTTGTTTTTATTACATTCATGTCATATTCATAGGTAAGTGGCCATTAAGTGATTCCATTTAGAAAAATAGATTTTAAGGGTTAAATTTAGTCATTCAATAGGATTTTTATAGGTGTTAATGTAATTTGATAATATTATTTTTACCCTTAATTACCCGATTTACCATTAACCATGGTAATAAAAACAATTAACAAAGTTATTATTCATAATTCCCAAAAATAACAGTAGCCTATTAACGAAATTTGGACCAACTGATTACAAATATGGAATAAATTTTTTAAAATTTAAAATTCAAAATAAATAAGTTTCAGTAACTAATTTAAAATTAATCCTGTTGTTGAAATGAGGAAACAAGTTTTAAAAGTTAAAAGATTTTAAAAGATTGAAAAGTTCTTACCTATGAATTCATTGTAAAATTAATGATAAAAAATAAATTATATTGAACGATAAAAATATTTTCTATTTATACTTTATAAAAATTCAATATTATAATTTAACCATATAAATTATCTTGATCAAAAATGTTGTTTTCAATTAAAATTTAGCATATTTTTACTATTCATGAAAACAAGAAAGTTATCAGAAAAATATCAGAAATTCAATAAAAGTAAATTTTTTTATCCCGCTTCAAAATAACAAGTTTATTTTTTCATATAAAAATTATTAATGTGTAAAATTATTAAATTAAAAGAGGTTCTCCATTCAAAGGTGTAAAACTAAACATTTTTAAAAAAATAGGTTTTTATACATCAAATATGGTTTTATTCATAACCTGTGACTTAAATATCCATTGGATGAATCTCAAAAAAAAAATATTTCATTACAAAAATTAGTTCATGAAAAATAAAAATATCTAATTTGTTTATATTTTTTCATAAATAATTGATATCCAAATAATTCACAATGCATTTTCGTAAGTTAGTTATAATTATTATCGCTAACCTAACGGCTTGACTAAAACGATAATTTTAAAATAAGGGCATCTCATGGATTGTTTAAACTCATGATTGCATGAAAAGAAATCTAATGGAGAATAAAAATTATTTAATGAAAATATTTCAAAAAAAAATCTTGGTGTTATAGAAAAGGATAATTGTATATTTATATTATTTGTCCATGGGATGTTTCCTCTAAGAAGAATCACATTCTTTGGGTCAGAACATCTCATGATACCTATTTCATACAAGTTTTCATTATCACCTTCCTCCTTATCTCAATTTTATAGGATGTCTATAGTACATAAATTTATAGCATAGGTCAATGTAGGTATGGTTGGGATTGGTGTCCTTGATAAACCTGAGCCCAACATGGTTATTTATTTATTTATTATTTTTTCTTTACTAAGATATACATGAACACTAAAAATTTCATATGCACGAAATGGTTTATACTTTAGAAACCATTGGTGGTGTCCTACCTAGAATATATCACATCCTATTTAGGCTTCCATTGCAATGGGGTACACAAAAAGATCTCCTTAGTTTTAGGATCATTATCCTAGGTTTATTTCGTGATATGTAATGCTTATACATGGAAGATTAGAAGCACATGACTGAGCTAGTACTTAGGATGCTTGTGGAGATTTCCTGTAGTGCTTTCTGATATTTTTTACATACTGGTTTGTAATGTATGTCTGTTTACATGTATATATTTCTTTGTTCTATTTATTTTATGAACGTATTACATACAATATTAGTTTTATGGGAATTGAACATTTTTTTATTTGGTAATTGTATTATTCTTCAACTACTTTCATATTTATTATTACTTATTCAACCATAATATGTTTATTTCTTTCTGATATACCATTGTGCCACTCTAATAAAAATGTTATAGTCTCCCTACTATACTATCATCATACCCTCGCTTCTAGTTGTAATACTTTTTCATATAGGGAGGTGTGCTTGAAGACATGTGGTGACTAGTCCAACTAATTATTTAGTGGTCAGTTGGTCCAAGACATTACAAATTGGCATTCAAGATTTATTTTCCTTTATATTAATTATTTGGACAGGTAGACTAGAGACTAGGAATGTGTAGGTACTTTGAAATTAGTCATGCCTTGGAGTGATCAGCCCACATATTGAGATAATTCCTTATGGCTAGAGAATAGATATTTTTTCATGTTTTTTATTATTATAGTTGATTATGACATCACCTTGATTGAATGGTGTGATTTTCATTGCTTACAAATTTGTGATTTTTTTGTATTTTACCCTTTTCTTGGTGTAACAAGGAATTATCATTATATGCATCATGATATGCATATAGGAAATTCAGATGTAATGCATATGAATCTCCATGTATAAAATATTATTAGGATGTTTGAAATATATTGTAATGTTCCTTGTGTGTTATCTAAGTATCTATTATATTACATGCTTGGTGTTTTTAGTAACATTATTAGCTTTTACCTACTTAGTTATTTCATTACATTCATTTATATAACTTATTAAAGTGTTTAATTAACATTCTTAACTTGTGTTTTATTCCATGTATCCGTAATATCTTAAACCATATGAAAATTTTGAACATAGCATGCTTATTTAGAAAAATTTATGTTTTGTAATCAGATTTTATGGAGATACCTCTCTAATCAATAATGACAATTTTTATCTATGAACTATTTGTTCTGTGGGATGAAAATTTCAGCTACTATTAAATGGGATCAAATTTCAAAATTTTATATTGTATGGGTTCTTTATAAGTTGAAAAAGGTAACACATATAATCAAACAACTATATATGAACCATATATATATAAGAACCCATGTATTAACATTAAATCAGTTCAATTTTTCTTCCTATCCTAATTTAATTGGTTATCAATAAATGGGATACTACTTGTATTATATAATGTGTATGGTCACATTACAAATTGAGATGTGGTGACCCATATAACTAAACAATCCATTATGAGTCTTATATATATATATATATAAATTGATGATTAAGAATGTAAATTTTGTTGAATTTTGACCTTGAGTGAATTGGGTATCTTCATAAGGCAAGTACCTCTGTTACATGGGACTAATTACCCATATGAATAAAATTATTAATAAACACCTCAACCCAATCAGGTCAGTTGGGGAAAGTTCGTTATGAAAATAAACTACAAACGGTGTTCTAAATATATGAATATTTTAAATTTTCAGGTTATTATTTATTTAACATAGAATAACATAATGAGATCCTAGTAGGTCACTTTTACCTTGATGTTTTGTAGTATTAAACCCCGTGGGGTATGTTTATGCTATATAAAGATGGTTATTTAAGGTGTCTTCTTATATGGATTCATATTAATAGACACACCCTCTTTAATTAATAATAGTCTATTAATTTCTTTAGGGTTGTATTTATATGAGATTTTATTTAATTAAAATTCAAATTGCAACCTAATGGGTGTTTTCATCTATAAATTGAAATTGACATAATCTTTAAAAAAGTTAATTGTAAAATATTATGAATAAATGAATGATACTTAAAATGGGGGTTATGTGATAACATTCCCAATAATAACAAAATTTCAGTTAAGTAAATAATGTTTAAAAGGAAGTTAATGTGGGTTACTTATTTTTCCCTATGGATTTTCCAAATGAATTACCTTGTATAACATTCTTCCTAATTGGTGATTGTTATTAATTTTTTACTTTAATGTTCTTAAATAATTAAATGTGAATTCAGGTAATGACTTAAAATGAATCCTTAAGTAGTGTTTTAGCCAGACCCTCGGGTAAGGGTAGATAAATGTCTTCTTAAGTAGCTCTCTTGAAATGGGAACATGAGCATTTTATATAGGAATATTCTCTAACATCTTGAAACTAAATGATGGGACCTTAATACTAGTTACCCCTCATATGTATGAACTAATTTTGGGTCAACATTTTTCGTTTTCGTAAGGGATAGCCTATTATAGGTAGCACCCTTAGAACATTAAATCCCCTGATATCTTCTTATGAGTAGTTCTCTTGTGTGGTACTATTCGGGTGCCATTTACATTCTAGGACTCGTAGTTATTGAATTAAACCTATGTTTTGATGAGTGTTCAGGCATTTTTTTGATCTTTTCTATGAGTGTGAACATTACAAGATGCCCAGTTTCAATGGGTTAAAAATTACTAGGGCATGGTTATCCACTCAGTAGTTTGTGTCACCCCTTCCATTCCTTCATTTTCAGTGTTGGATGACCGGATAGTTGTTAGTTTCTTCTATTATCACACATATTAATGTTACTTTATCTTTGTTTTATTAAGGACATCAAATACTCAAAGGAATATGGCCATTTACACATATGGATAGTGCCACCGATGTGTCATTATAATTTTGAAACCTCGGGTTGTATGCATTGATGTACTCAATAAACATCATTTTCTTAAATCATGAAATGAACTAATATAGTTCAATAGCACTTTTTTTAAACATGAGCTATTATTCATTGAACATGGGTCATCTTCGAAGTAGAGTGACTTGGGTTCTGGTAAAGACTCAAACTCATCCCAAATCTCGGGATGATGTTTTAATGATGATCAGGTTTTTATAATGATGGTCAGTTGTTGGAATTTATGATTAATTCCTTGACATATGGGATAATGACTTACATGAGAATCAATCATATGCCAAGTCTAGTTCAGTTTGATCATCCTGTTAAGTGTCTAGTTTCTTCCTGTTATGGTTAATGATTTTCAAACCATGTTGACCACATCTAGTAACCCTATGAGTGTTCAATTGAGTGTGTCATGTCAGATGAGTTCATTTCTTATAAAATCCAATGATAAAGAAACTCCTAAGGCGGGGATAATCATGTCAATTTTGGTTAAATGTTTCCTTCGAAGTAGAAGCCACACAAACAAGAAGGAACTTTTTATAATGGTCATTTTTTTTCAAATTCCCATTGGGATGGTGAGTTTCAAGTCTTTTTAGTGCTTTTAAGGAAGAAAAATGATCAATGGTTGGATACATATGAAACCTCTTAAAAAATAATTAATTAGGAATGGGTTTCAATTATTTTTTTAAATCATGACAAAATGTTTTTTGTGGTAAGTAATCGTGGTCAGTTAATGAAAGTGCATCAGTAGGTTAAGCTGATCTTTCTCTAAAAGAAGTCATCATATTATGGTTTAGTTGTTTTTCCTTTATTTAGTTGTAATGGTTGTTTTTAGACATTATTTACCATTCTCTATCTCAGTAGAAAGCGTTTCTTGGTTCCTTTTTGGAAAGTGTTAAAATCCTCTTACTATGCTATTTTTTTGATGACCATGTATCCTCTCTTGGTATTGTCTGTGTACACTGAGAGGGTGTTGGTGTTATGACACACTAAAGTTTTAAAAGTTATTTGGGCTTGTTTGGGTGTTTTATATCATAGTGTTATTTGAAAGAGTGGTTATATAGAGGCATTGTTAGTCCTAAGTGATACTGGGGTTCCTGAGTAGGAACGCATTGTATGTAATCATTGACACTAGTTGTTTTTTCTTAACCCGATTTACCAAGTGAATTCCATTGGGGTCTAACTCGGTGTTCTTGATTTTTGGATGTTATTCATGTATCAAAGTCTCTAGTATAAGTTTCATTTATGTTTTTCCTTGTATGATCTTTTTAACTACAATTTATGATTCTAAGGTTAACCCAAACATCATTCAGGCTTGAATTAGTTGTTTAAAAACAGAATCGATCAAAAGGTACTGGATTAGGAATGTTCCTATGCTCATGCTGGGGCATGATTGTTTAAATGGATGTCTCATATAGAGACGTCACCATAAGTTGGTTATAGCCTACATGATAATTCTTATAGTAAGGATTGAGTATATCTTTTGAAATGAACTGACAATCTAAGTTGGGTACCTCGAGGCTAGTCGGCTAGGGATAGTACGACATGATACACCTCTCTATTGTCTTATGCAACCATTGAGGAAGTACTAAATGGCACATAGTCGGGTTGTGGAATGTGTAGTGGGTATCATTTGAGGGGTTTCATTAAAAAAATGGATTGTCCTAGAATTTTAGGCTGATTGGGAATATAATGACTATTTAACCAGTGAATCATTCTATGTGCATTGCTGGAATGCTATGAGCATGCTTTAATTGAACTTCCATCCATGGATGTACCATGTTTCAGAGTTTTAATTTAAAATTATAGAACCAATTGTGGAAGGTAACATAGATTGGTTGTTATATAAGGTTATGTTGCAATCATGTCTTAGGTAAGATAAGCTCGGTGTGAACTGTCTTAGTGTTTTAGTTCACCAAAATAAGTGTTGGACGGATTATACATCTTATGTGTTGTTTGTTAAGGTGATGCTTGAAGGTATATTGGTCATTAGGGAACACATCATAGATATTTTAACAATACTTCAAGGCATGAGTAGTTTTATTGTTGTTCACTTCATTTCCAATAGGCTTCTCTAGGATGAAAAGTTTATAGTTGGGGAAACTATAGTGTACGATGATTTTTTGGTCTAAATGAAAATTATAAAAATGAATTTGAATGTATTCGTTTTTTGGATGGTCTATTTTTTAAACTAGTCTTCAGAATGAAATAATAATATTTGGTAAATATCAATATTTTATTATTATCCTTGTATAAATTCCTTAGGGGTGCCTCAGGTGCTTCGACAAGTTTCGGGAGTGCATGGCCCTGAGAACTCATGTTTTGGGTGGACTGGAAATGGAACACTATTTTTCTGAAACCATGAGGGCCAATAGTGTAAACCCAAAAACACATGTAGTTGGGAAAAAAATAATCTTCATAGGATACTGATGGTTTTCGAAACTATATTCCTTCCCCGCACGCTTTGTGCCAAATCGGTAGTGTGCGTGTACAATTCATCACATGGTTAGGGCATGGTTGGGGAAACCATGTGGTAAAACTAAGTGTGTATGGGGGGTTTAGGTTTCCTAATCAATGTTACCCACACAGTTGGTGTATTGTTTAGTCAACCACGCAACAAAACAGTGTGACCCTGTTTTTAAGGATGAATTTACCATTATGCCATTAATGACCCTAATATTCTAACCCCTTCTTCCTCCCTATTTTTCTCCTCCATGTGAAACCCCTCTCCCAATAAATCTTCTTATCATGCCTCTTATAGGGATGGATGTATCTCCCTTGTCCGACCTCCATTTTGAGGGATGTGAGTCACATTGGAAGAATCTCAATACATTTAAAAAACTCTTAATTCTTTTCTTCATTAATCTCCCCTCTAACTAAGAAATTTTTTTCAAGATAATTCTCTATATTTTTAGGGAATTGAGAAACTTCTTCAATTTATCTTTAACCAAAATATATTGATGCATGATTTTGGAAATGTGGTTTTCCTTGGTATAATGTTGGTGGTCTATAACTTCTACCTCAAGGTTTCTTTAATTTATAAAATGTTGTCATTGTGCTACGCACTGGCTTTTTCCACACATCAACAAAGAATTTATTTCTTCATCCTAAATTGATATAGGAACACTAATATGCTCTCAATATTTAATGTTTAGTATTTATCAGACATTGAAGCTGATCATGGACATCCCTTGGGTGTGCTAGATTGATTTCCGCCCTATATAGTTAATTGATAAAATACCCGAAACACCTCCCAAGTGATTATCATGGGTTATAAATGATTTTCCCTTGTAGGTATTTTCATTATTGATCATGGAACCTTATTAGATAAAATTTGAACAATGAAATTTTCTTTCCATGTTCAATAGATTTATAAAATGCTTCTTTCTGAGAGAATTGAGTAATACCTCTTGAATGCAATGTTCATTTAAGCTAAATTTGTTTCATGTTAAATAATTTAGTGTTATCTAATAAAACCCCTTGATGAGGTGAACTATCTTAAATTGGAATGTTACATATATGACATGTATTTTATAACATTATGGACTTCACATTTAATTTCTTTGAGATGAGATGTGTCTTACTAATATATGTACCACCTTGTTCTTATAAAATGAAATAAAAAATGGGAATGGTCATTTTTAATGTGTCATTGATTCAAGTTAAGGAATGCTTACTAGAATGGACCCTTGAATTGTTAAGTTAATTAATTAAATGACTTATGAACACTTTGAGTGAAACTTGGGGTCCTTTCAATGAATGATAAGGACATGATCATCGTGTTGATTATCAGTTTCACTGATGGATTGGGTATATTATAGGAGAAATGATTGAATAACCATGAATTTATATTATGTCATTATGAGTGATATCAGTTCCCTAGGGGAGACACCTTGATCGCGCTCATTAACGAGATGGTTGTACTAGGACACGAGTGATACATGGTACCCTTTGTGAGATACAAGGTACGGGCTCAGAGGTCGTTGTCTAACATTATTAATGGAGTGATTCTTTTGAGTCCCTTTTGGGATTTCATTGGATAGAATCTGACAGTAGTGAGCATTATCCTAGTCCTACTAGAATAAACTAGTTTCTTTTTGAGGTTCTCCTTGGATTGGCCAAGGATGCTGCTTATTTAAAAATTGGTAGTTACTTTTATAGAATAGCCTATGATATATGTATATTTATTATCCATGGGATGTGTCCACCCAGGAAAATCACATGATTGGGGTTAGACCATCTCAAAATACTTGTTTCATATTGGTTTTCATTATCACCTTTCCCATTTTCTCATTATGAATTTTGTCTATGGTTCAAACATTTTTCGCTTTGTTTGAAGTAGGTATGGTTGGGCCAAGTTCCCTTGAGGAACTTGAGCATACCTTGGTTATTTATTTATTTTTCATTGATTCTTTAATATGATATACATGCACACTGATTATTTTATACGTACGAATTGGGTTATGCTTTAGACACCATTAGTGGTGGCCTATTGAGAATATCTAACACCCTGTTTGGGCCACCATTTCACTAGGGTACCTGAATAGACCTCCTTGGTTATAAGATCAGGATCCTCAATTTATTGCTTGAGATATAATGCTTGTAGATGTGTACATGGGAGCATAGGACTAAACTAGCACTCAGGATGCTTATGGAGATTTCTTTATGGTCCTTTTGACCTTTTTTAGATACTGTTTTTTATTATATATCTTTTTACATGTATATCTATATTTTATCTATTTATAATATCATCATCTAGAATGTATTCATTGTTGTATTAGCATTTTCTATTTTCATTATTCAGTCTTTATATTTATCTTTCACTGATTTTTCCTTTTATTATTACTTATTGTTCCATTATCTATTGGTTTTTATCGGATATACTTATGATACTACGATCATGATGGTATAGTCTCTCCACTATACCATCATCAAAACCTATCTTCTTGTTAGAAGAATCGTTCATATGGGGTGGCATACATGATTCCATGTTATGACTGATCTGAATACTGATTTAGTGGTTAGTTGGGATAAGACGTTACAACATACATTGTATCATCTGTTGAGTTATAGGAACTAAAGAAGATATTACAAGAGAATCTAGAGAGGGATTATATGCCCTTGTGATTCACTATGGGGTGAATTATTACTGTTTTTCATGAATAATGATGGGTCAATGAAACACTACATTTATTATCATGAACAAAACAAAATCATGATAAAGAACATGTATCCACTCCCATAGATATATGAAATTTTTGATTCAATATGTCGGGCTTAGTATTTCTTTATGGACGACCTTCAGTATGGATCTCACCAATTAATGGTAATGAAAGAATTTGTTCCCATGACTACCTTTTGAACGAGGTGTGGAAATAAGGAGATTATTGTGATTCCCTTTAGACTAACCAATGCTCCAATAATATTTATGGACATATGGAATAATTCCGTTAGAGATTACTTAGAAAAATTTGTGGATGTCATTATAGTTGATATTTTAATATACTATAAAAGCAAGGAATATAATAAAGAGTATCATAATACTATTCTAAAGACATTTTAAAAGAATAATTTATATGTAAAGTATAATAAATGTTAGTATGAATGAAGGAAGTATCATTATTGAGGTATGTCATCACTAAAAAAGGTATATTTGTGGACCCATCTAAGACAAAGGTGAATGAGGAGTGTCCTATAATATAATTATTAATGGAGATCCATAGTTTCATTGGACCAACTAGGTATTACAAAAGATTTATAAGAAACTACTACAAATTTTCAAACATGCAAACAAAGTTGACTCAGAAGGGTGTGAATTTTGTATATACTAAGGAATGCATGCAAATATTCAATGAATTGTAATGGAGGATCATGACTAAACATGTCCTCATGATTCCAAAATGTGGGGAATATTTAATAGTATATATTTATTCTTTAAAAATGAGCATAGGATGTGTACTGATGAAAAATGAAAAGGTAATATCATATTCCCCAAGGTTGTTAGATGTTCACGAGAAGAACTATCCAATACAAGATATATAATTGGTTTTAGTTATCCTTATAGAGTAATTTAGGAAATATATTAAATTCATATGATTATAAAATATATATTTACCCTAATGGATCTAAATATGCACCAGAAAATATGGTCTGAGCTGATTAAGGAACATGAATTCTCAATCCTCTACCATCCTTATAAAGAAAATCAAGTAGTAGATGCTCTACATAGAAAGGATTCGACAACCATATAAATTATGAGAATTGAGAAGAATAATATATTTTTATACATGTAAAGGATATTCATGGGGAAAATAGAAGAAGGAAAATCATCATCCCTATCTCAAATGATTTCTCAAATATTCCTTTTCAAGAAGATAAAGGACAGTCAACGAGATAATATGGTAACAAAGATGAAGGTGGAAGCCATAGGAAAATGGAAATACATTGAGTTTAAAATTTAAGAAAAATTATTTGTAAGATTTGGTTCATGACTATGTATACCATAAAATCCAACAATAAAGAAGGATGTATTGAAAGATGTATATAACTTGGCCTTCTCCATTATCCATGGGAGAAATAAATGTATCAAGATCTCTAAGATCACTGTTTGTGGGACAATACAAAAAATGAGATCATGGAAAATAAACCAGTGTTCCTCATATGTCAGAAAGTGAAGGATGAAAAGAAAAAGTCTAAGGGAATGATGTAACCATTACTCATACCCACATATAAATGAGAAGACATCACTATAGGAATTGTCACTGGTTATTCCAAAATGTCTAGAGGGAACACGTCAATATGGGTTATCATGGATGATCTTATAAATACGGTTCACTTTATTTTTATTAGAGAGGAATGTTTACTCCATAATCTTGCAAGGATATATATAAGAGAAGTGGTGAGGTAATATTTAACACCACTATTTATTATATTTGATTGAGATATGAGATTTATATCCAAGTTCTCAAAGTTCCTCCAACATGATCAAAACACTGTGTGAACTTCTTCATAACCTATCACCACCAAGTATATGGAAAAAATGAGTGTACTATCCTAAAAATAGAATATATGTTGAGATCATGATTGATGGACATAAAAATATTCTTGTATCAACATCTTCTACCTTTTGATTTCTCATAAAATAATATAATTAAATCAATAATTTAAATTAATCCACATGAATCCATTTGTGGAAAAATATTTAGAAAAAATGCATGATGGGATGATATTGGATAACATAAGCTACAGATACATGGAATTGTTGATGATTTAGTATAAAATCTGAAGACTATTTATTGACACATTAGGGCTACTCAGAGTCAACAAAAGACCTATAATGAGAATCATCAGTGAGACTAATAGTTTGAGGTTTAAGATAATGTGTTCCTCTACATATCTCAGTGGATGAGATTCATGATATTTAGGGATAAGGGTAAGCTATGAACCTAGTAAATCAACCAATTAGAGATTCATGGTCAAATCAGAATCTTGTCTTATCAATTAGAAATCCTACTAACCCCTTTTCAAGCACACAACATATTCCAAAAATCCCTCTTGATAAATTACATTCCAAATCCATCAAATGTATGAATTTCAGAGGTGGTACGACTAGAAAATTGTCTCTTGTATGAGGATAATCTATTGATGATATTTGATATTATAGATAAATATTAATACAAGAATACATAGAACCTAGTAAAATTACTATTTCAAAACCATTAATACAAGGATGTGACATTGGAACCAGATGAATAGATGATGTAGAAGTTCCCTCTCTTGGTTCACCTTAATATGTAAAATGAAATTTTGAGGGAGAAATTTCATAATGTGGGAATAATGTAATGACCCCTAATTTCTTCATTGGAATTTACCTATTTATTATATAAATGTATCATATTTAGTAATGAAATATACTACATGATAAAACCAAAAAAACTATATTATATTAATTAAAAAAATTACATTTAGGAAATAAATATGAAAAAAAAATTGAATGTATTAAAATGGGATAAAATATAGAAAATAAGATAATAATAATAATATGAAATTTTGGAACTACTTGATCCCATATAATAATCACACTCACGAACAATAGTGTAGAAATAAATCAGAATATTAGTAATACAATTTAAATTTGGAAAATAAAAAATATATATCATTTATATAAAATAAAATTAAATGAATAATTAATGAAATATGAGGTATTTATAGAAATCTGAGATCCCATATGGCCATTATAAATCATACCCATGGAATACTAATCGAATAGTTAGAATAATAATCTGACCATTAGGGAAAATAATATATTTGTTAGAAATAGTAACCTACCTACTAGAATAGTATAATCATTTATATAAGTGTAAAATTATATTAAATTATCTTATAAAAGGAAATATGAAATATTTATACAAATACAAAAGACATGATATGATTTAAAAATAATAAATTAAGACTTTCTATTTTTATAAAAAAAAAATTTATGTTTTCACATTAAAAATAAATACAATTATATAAAAGAAGGTTTATCTTCATAAAATTTATTAATAAATTAACATTAAATTGTATTATTATATTAATAAGATTTTATGAAACCATAATAACTTTTTGAAAGGGTAAAAAAATTGATCATAATATAAAAATAATTATGGATTTTGTTTTGAAAATTATATTTAACATTATTATAAAATTAACATCATAAAATTAATTCATTTTTCAAATAAAAAAGTCAAAAAAAATTATATTAATTTTTGGTATTTTTCTAAAATATATGATTTTTTGGTGATTAGTGAAGTATTGTAAAATAAAGTATTTAAACCTATAAGATAAATACCTAATTTGTTTAGTCAAAGATGATGTAATCACACAAAATTCTATATATTTATGTTATGTTTACTATTTATATTCATAATAATCAATATTATTGATAGTATTATATCAAAATAATTAGTTAATGAATATAATATTTCAAATAACCCCTCTATCCCTTTATAAATACCACCCTAAAGAACCCCTTATCCTCACAAATTCTAAGCCTTAATGATTTCAAAATTTCTATCTAATTCACTTCCAAATTCTCTCTCCCACATCTTAGTGATTTTAGTATCATAAATAGACTAATACTTGATGAATTAAGATGAATCCCTAGAGTAGACACCCAAAGTATATGGTAGTTCCCTCGAACAAGTCCTTAATTTTTCTCTTCCTCCTCATCCAAAAAAAAATTCCATTAATCATGGAATAATAACTCTAGTGTCAAATATATGATATAATTTCTTTGTTAATTGAATATCTATAATCATAATATTTTTTTCTCTTATTATTAAAAAAATTAAAACATCATAGTATGTTAGTTCACTACCATCATGGATGATAATTATTCATTTCCCATTAATATTTCCAAGAAGGTTTAAATTTCATTGTAAGTTTAGGAAAACCATTTATTTTTACTTTTTGAGATTTAGTCCCACTTGAAAAGAACATGAATAATTACCAAATATTGATCAATCCTTGGAACCAAGAAATAAACATTGTTGGAACAATGAAATTACTCATTATTTATTGATGAAATAGTTTTAAATGAACAAAATAAAATTATAATAAATGAATTCTAAATTGGAAAGATATTGAATTAATTAATTAATTTATTTTATTTTATTATTCAATATATTAAGTGAAATTTCAGAGTGATAATGGAACATAATGTAAAGAATATCTCCAAACCATCCTTTTTTCCTTAGGTTATGACCTTTCTCTCTCTATCCCACTTTCTCTCTCTTAATTTACCTTTAATGTAATGTATTGATTAAAATTTGTTTATATATATCCCTAATATATATTAGTATCTTATTATTCTATTATTTAATGGTGTAATACATTCTTTATGTTCATTTTAAAAATATCATCTTTATGAAATCTCAGTTTATTATGATATGAGACAACATTATGCAGCCCATTTGATTTCATGGGTAATTATTATGTTTATACTATATGATTTCCTTACTTTTTTGGAACAAATAAGAATTTACATGTTATAAGTGGTGAAACCAAATAGAACATCAATGAATTGGGTAACTTTTTAATATAATGAGACATTGTGTATGATATTAGGGACTTAACCAAATCCCTAATGGGACTATGTCCACCATATGAATTCTAATAGGAAACTTCCTTGACATATGATTATGTAATGTTATGTGTATCTTCCAATTTCCAATGAATCTATTATTTTATGATAAAATGATATTTATCTTATGAACCTATGTTATTAATATTGATAAATCTCATTTATGACATCAAGTTATGTTGTTTGACTCACATGTTATTTTTTATCATGTTTATTACCTTACAGGGATTTATAACTCACCCCTTTCATTTATTTATTCCATAGCATATAGTATGTAGTTTTTTGAGAAAAAAAGGATTTTAGAGGTCATTATAGAGATTAGAATAAATATATTTTTTAGTTTTATGTTGTTTTTTCATGTACCTAGTCTTTCAAATACACTAGACATTTTAATGTATTAGTTGTATTTAAAGGATAAAATATATTAATATATCATGTAATAATATGATTAAAAGGATTGGATCACTATAGACATGTTCAGATGGTAGAGTAAGAAATATATATATCTCAAAAAAGTATGAAGATGACCATCTTGCTCATCATATTTATGTTGAAACAAAAAAGAAAATTTCACTAGACAATAACTATAATCCATGTCAGAGAGTTTGTCTCTGATTCAATTGATTTTGATGATGTTGATTCTTATATAACCAAAAAGCTCACTAAATAAATCTATAATTTAATTATTTAAGTATTGATGACTTCCAACAGATCCATCATGATTTAATGGATCAAATTGAAGTAAGATTTGTTAAGTTAGTTTAAGGAAGTTACAAGTTTAAAATCAAAATTAAAAAATTTGAATTAGATGTCATGTTCATTATAATATATCTATTGTACAATTAATGTGATTGATTTTTTTAAATAAAGAAAATGGAATGAGTGTTGTGTATAAACTGGTATAATACAAAAATAAGAAGTGATTAATAGAGGAATAATACAAAAATAATATAAATAATATGTTATTAACAAAATTTTCACAATGTGAATAGATTATACCTTTTATTTCTATAGATTGAAAATTATAGAAATAGTAGAAAAAAAATCAAAAAATTAAGGTTATATTTGGAATGAATTATCCTTTTTAATATCAATTTATTAATAATTATAATTATTTAAGGAGATATATCATACTATGGATATATATTGTAATAATATTGAAATGATAAATCTTGCTTGTTGTACTTTCCTGTTGATATTAGTGGTTAGTATGGTCTCATTGAAATTTGGATCATTCTAAGGACTAGAATTTTCTATTGCAGAGGTAAACCTTCTAAATATTATTTTACCTTTATGTGTGTGTGTGTGTGTTGGAAATAAATAAAGATTAAAATTATATTTTAATGATATTTTTTCACATTGGAAACATAAAAAGAATGGATTCACTGATTCACCCCCTCCTCTCAGTGATTTTCGAATGATATAGGAGGTTCCATTTCAAAAATACTCCCTTACACTAATTCCTTAATTTCATTAATGTTATTTAATTTATGTTTTAATAAAAATATTTAACTTAATCCTTTTTTAGAACCTTATTCATGACTTTATACTTTTATAAACATTATTTATAATTATTATCTATATATATTAGATAATTATTATCCTTCTTAATTTAAACTAAAGTGACTGGATATCATGTATAATAAAAATTGATGACATAGTCAACTATTTCAGAACCATATTTACACCAATATTATATTTCAAATATCATTTATATTTTTTATCTATATGTATATTAGCGAGTTATTATCTATTTTTAATATCAGGTGTGGGTAATATTGGTAATTTTAAACAAGTTTTATAATGATGGTGTTGTTCTTTATTAATATATCAAATTTCAGCAATATAAAATCATATAAGGTATTGTAATTGATTATTTATTATTATTTATAATTTTATAATTTTATTCTATGGGTTTTTGGGTTATGTTCCTTAAAGGTGAAATTGATGATGAGTATGTTTCAGTTATTTTTAACAAAAAAACATTGGTGTCATAATTAAGGTGTTTAATATTAATGTTACAATTCTAGAACCAATATAAAATCATTATTTACCTATTGATATCATATAATACTATCAAATAAAGTTCTCATTGTCAATTACGATATTATATTATAGAATTGTTTAAGTAAGTGGTTAGACCGACCTAAAGATGGAAAAACCTGAATTAATTGATGATTGTTATTTTGAAAGTAGTTCCTTTTAGATGTAATATAATTAATGTATAATAATATTGATATTATTTAGATACATTTAAATATGTGAATAATTTTTTATAATGTTTTAATAGAAAATGAGATATGTTTCTTCATTGTGGTAGTGGTCCACACTACACGTTGATAAAATTTTAATTTATCGATGATTGAGAGGGAAATAAAGTGGATTATAATATAAATTTGATTAATAATAATTATAATATTCATATCATAGTTTTTAAAATTTCATAGTTATATTTCGTCAATTGAGCCCATGGTGAAAAATTGATGTCTTTGTTTCATGGTTGTGGTAATCTACACAGTGCTCAAATAAAATGTTCCTTTTTCATTAAAGAAAAAGAAAAAGATAATAATATTTATTAAATTAAAATTAAAAAAATTAATAATATGAATAATATTGATGTTATTAAATCACAATTAGAAAATTATATATGGTATTTTTATAAAAAAAATAAATGAGGAAATGAAACAACATACTCAAGTTAAGGACATTTTCTTTACCTTCAAAGACACCACATAATTTAATGTATTAATATAATATTTTTTGACAAGTGGTTGAAGGAAAATGAATAGGATTATAGGGGAAGGAATAATATCTATGTCCCAATAGGAATCCTAATATTTTGGGTGGTCTAAGAGGCCCCTTTTATAAGTGGTGATAATGAAATTTTAGTTATTATAACCACTTAATAAAAAGGGAGAACATGTTATATGTTTCATGTTGGTAAAAAATAGAAAATTACTAATTAGTTAATAAAATATAGCATTTAATAAATAAACCTTTCATTTTAACACATGTTTTAATCTTTTTTATGTCTTTTACACTTGGAATTTTCACTTACAGGATTTTTTGTTTTACCGTGGTCATTAGTTTATACTAAGTAATATAATTTTAAGAAATAAGAATAAAATTATTTTAATTAAATAGTTTGGATGTAATGATTAAAAATATTAAACTCATTTCATAATATAAATTTCCTTTCCTTGGAATAATTATTTTTGACATTAGCCCATTTAATGCATAAAAACTCAATTTTAGAAAAAGTGAATTTTTAAATATAAATTTATGTGTACAATAAAATTATCAATCTCATTGATTTTGATGATATAAATTGGTTTAAAATAATAAAAATAAATGTTATTTATCTTTAAAAATATGAAAAAAAATTCCAAAATAATATTCAATTAACCGAAAATGAAAAAAATGTTTTCTGAGAAAATATTACTTATATACTCAAAATGTTAATTATAGGTTTTATAAATTCCACCTAAAATTTTAAAATGTATACATTTTATTCCATAAATACATATTTATTGTTTTATAAATTTCTATGTCATCATTATTTTATAAAAAATATCATAAAAATTAAAATTTTGGTCAAAATTGTATTTTACACGATTCCCCTAAAAATAAACTATTTTAGAAAAAATATCAAAAATTAATCATATTATAATGTTATAATTATAAGAAAAAAATGAGGTCAATTTTGTTAATTTCAAATTATATCTATTTAAATTTTTTATTTTTAATCAAAATAAAAAATTTAATGAATAATTGAATTATTGAAAAATGTCGCTTTTCAAAATTAAGTGTTTTAATATTATTTTATATCAATTTCTTATTTAAATAATATTAATATATTATTTTATCAATAATAATGTTCTTAAATTATTCTATTTAATTTCATTAGATAATATATTCAATACTTAATAGAATAGTTTTTTGAAAAAAAATATTAATTTTACACTAAATACACTTTTTCAATATTCCATTAAAATTAATTATTTATATTTTAAAATAATTTTTTTTCTATTCCATTGATATAAAAATAATTATATAAATTTTATAAATGAATAAAATAATATTTTAATATCAATAATATTAATATCAACACATAATTCAAAAATATATATATTTTCAATATTTTAATATTATATTCTTGACTTTATTGTGAGTTATATTATTTTAAATTGTATACTAACAATATAAAAAATCAATATACATATAAGATACATGTATATCCAATGACTATATTATCAACAACCATATGTATTATAACCATATTTCCAATAACCATTATTGTAATGTCCATATTCTTTTCCTATATATATACGTGTCATAATCATGCATCTTATTCTCACTTCTTATGCCACACTTCCAATTTTTATAGTTTAAATTTTAGATTAAAAAATATTCTTTATCTTTACATGATGTTTTTCCTCAACATAGGTTTTCTTTGTCTATTAGTGATTCTCATGGGTGAATATGATCCAAGAGTTCTCCTAGTAATAAAGATTATATTATTTTTATTTATTTTTTTCTTTAAATTTACACACTTTTAAAGGTTTTAATAATCCATGGTCAATAACACATATATTCATGTCATTTTATTGTAAAATTTTACTATTGGTGAAAAAAGTGTAGTTATTTTATTTATATATTATATGAATTATCACTTAATGTATTTTAATTACTTTCAAATGAAAAATTATAATTATAGAAATATTATTCATGGAATAAAATTTTTACTAAAAACCAGGGTCATTACAACCCTCATCCATTCAGGATGAAAAGCCCTCACACATTTGGCCTCTATTAGTTTTCATCAAATATGTATAATTTTCTCAATAACATTTTATAGTTTGAAAAATAAAATTTAATAAAATTTAATAATTTATTTAGTAAAATCCACTTATCAAATCATTAATACTTGAGATTTTTGTTTATTTTCAGATACAAAGAAAAATCAACTCTATAAAGTGATCCTCAAACTAAAGAACAATCACATCCTACTACTTCAAATACAAAAATTATTCATATTTTCTGAAACATAATAGCTAAAATATATTTTCTAAATATATTGTAAAACCCAACTCATAATATATATATATATATATGACTTCACCTCTTCCATGATCTCCCACAACATATATACTGGCCCCTCTCACATTTTTATAATAATTTATACCATCAAAAATTAAAAGATATGAAAAACTCAAGTTTGTTGTTCCCATTTTCCAACCAATCATCATCTTTATAAACCCCACAATAATATCTAGATATAAGACAAATCTACCTATAGAACTGTTTTGGGTTGATTTTCTTAAATAAAAATATATCGGTTCACCTCCTATAAATGGTCCCAACCAATGAGATTCATAGAATTCGGATGTTTACCAATTATTAGATTCCTATTTAATAATAGGTTCTCTTTATATAGTTATTTCAACAATTATAACAAAAATTCATCTCGAAAATAAAAATATAATATCTTATCTATAAAATTACTTCTAAGGAAGAAAAAATAACAGTTTAATAATATTCAAATCAAATTTAATTGTTTATTTCATATTAAAGTTAATTTTCTAAATAGATTCTTAATTTTTTCCTTTGGTAGTTTATTTTCTCGGATACTAATTTTCCACAACACTTTAATATATTAATTTATAAAAATTATTTTTTAAATTAATTTTTAAAAGAAACTTAAAAATAATAAGTCATTTTCAAAAGCTTTCACAACCAATCCAAAGTATTTAAATAATTTAAAAAAAACACAATCATAATTATATCATAGTTATCCATGCCTATAACCATACATGAATACAATATTAATCACAACCAATCATGATTGTAGACACTTATATAAAAGAATTAACAATATATACTATAATATATTATTTGGAAATTTATTTTATCCAAACGACATGTTGAATTGAGTAATGTTATAAAGAGGTTGGCTATGAATTTTTATAGGCACCCCTTGGGTACCAAATATCTTTTTTATATTCATAGAATAAAATTCAAAATATAATACATCAAAACATGATCATGTAACCTTTTTTGTTGTTTGAGTCAAAATATCCTAATCTGGGGAACGTATTCAGAGTCAGCATATGGCCTTAGGCATGATATCTGATCACAAGAGGCCATAAACTAGGAAAAAAATTAATAATAATCCATTGAGGAATGGTATTAGATTAATAATTAAACAAAAAATTCTAAATTAAATGTGTATTTTTATTAAAAAACATTTATAAAACACTAAAATAAGAATACTACTATGTAAAATCAAACTGTGTATATAAACAAAATGATGCACAATGAAAAAGGCAGGTGTTTAACTTCCATCAAAACAAATATATAGTATTACACCAACACATTATCCTCCATATAATCTATTATGTTACATAAAAATGGAATAATAAATCCACTTATTCCAACACGACATATTCCATCAACACACACACACACACACACACACACACACCGAGGCATGCCTTTGTTGGTGAGAAAAAGAATACACAATTGAATTAATTAAATGACTATAACGTATTCCCAAACAATATTTACAAAAAATATGTAATTACATTAAATTTTAGGAAAAAATGTATTACTTTTAAAAACGACAATTTCATTAATACATTTCATATAAATAAGATATAAAATAAAAAACCAACTCACCTGAGGGTTTTAAAAAAAATCACTCTATGTAATTCACATAGAGAATTGAAAAACTATTGACAACATCATAAAAATAATATTATCATAACTTCACGATTAAATTATGATATAAAAAATATTTTATAATTAGGATTAAGAAATGTTCGTATACACCAATGATCATAGTTTCACCAGTAATGAATCATCATCTACAAATGTATATAAATCTATTTTTATTCTCATTTTTATATTTCTTTTTTAAAATTTCCATTAATTTTTTATAACACTATTTTTAATCTTAATTTTTTTTCTAACTCAACATTTTCACTTCCTTGGTATTTTATAAAATATATTTTTATGATTAGTGGTAACCAATTACAAATAAATAGAAACAATAAAATAATCAATAACACAACAATATAACTAATTTAACATAGAAAAATAGAAACCATCAAAAACTAGACTATGTAATCCAAAACAGCTAATGAAAACCCCAATATAGAAAACAAATAAATTAAGGGTCTCAGGGAGATAAAATTTAGTGTCTCATGACTCATTCTTATCATGGTAATTTGTGAGTCCTTAATCTCTAATTCATTGGCCAGTTCTCCATTACCATCATGCTGCTCACATAAAAATCAATTTCATTACCATCACTGGCACAAGTACCCCCACATAAAATTCATATGATTATAAAACATCATTACCAATAAACCTATATGGAGTATATTGTATTAGTATCCAAAGAAAATTCAACTCCATGATGAAAAAATTGGCACCATATGACCATCACATGAGGAAATCAATGACATAAACAATATAATTATCCTTTAAAACCAATTCCATTATAACAATAATTAACTACATCCAAAAACAGAAATGTGAACATATAATAGGGAAGGAATACTCATAAGAATTTCAATGAAATAAACAAAATGAAACAAAAACCATTCATAGATACAGGATGAATTTGAATCCACCAAATACAAAACACAGACACATGAATCCACTTAGATACAGATAAATCCAACACATTTTTAGTGAAGAGCTATCACCATTGAAGGTTTCTATAGTTTTAATGATTTTCTACCTCCACTAAATAATTATAGGCATAGAATATATACTAAAAAACCATTGTCAGTGTAGATTTGAAATGAAATAGTAATAAAAATGTATGAGAAGAGTTGATAAGACTGAATAAATCATGATTGAAAGGACAACCAACAAAAGACCATCAGAAAAAAAAAACAAAGAAATTAGAGAATAAAAAAGCCATGAAATAAAAAAAATCATATAAAAGGACCCCTATATTTAATGATCCACTTATAAAATCTAGAACTAACATGATTATAATCCTATTGGACTAAAATGGGGTCAATAAAGATGCGTCAGACTGTAATATAATAGTTAGAAATGATTCAGTTATTGATAGGGATAAATTAACTATAAATAAAAACCACTATACTGGAAACCCGAAATTAGATGATAGAAGAACCTACATGAATTGTTTTACTTTATAGATATAACCCACTAACTATACAATTTCACAAGACAATGATAGGGTCAGCTATGATGGGTTAGTTGAAAATAGAAGAGGATGAGGTTGAATGGGGCATCAAATATTGAAAATATATATAGAAATAAAACTATATTAAAAATTATGCAATAATAGTTAATATCCATAAAACAAACAATAGATTTGACAACCAGATGGAAAATATTCTTTTAAAAGTGACATTTTGATACATTTCTAGTTTTGTAAAACAATTTCCATCCATTAACATGTATTATTTTACAGTTAAATATGATTTAAAATAGAAAACCACTTTACTTAAAATATAAAATTTAAATAAAAAACTTATCTAAAATAAAAACAAACATTTTAAGAAATTATAATTTATAATAATTTCCATAAAAGGTATATTGAAAACCAAATCGCTTTGTTTTGAAAAACCCCATTAGTTAAAAAAATAGGATCCCTTATTTTTTAAAACCTATTTAATGTTTCCATAAAAATCAAATCCATGTTCTAAAAACCATAAATATTTTATTTATTAAATAAATTTAAAATAGAAAAATATTTAAAACATCCATATCAATATCCAAAACTCAAAAATTACATTAATGAGAACATAAAATTATCTTAAAAATTAATAGAAAATAATATAATCCACCAATTAAAGATAAATAATTTGGGAATAAAATATATATTTCTCTAGTGATGGAAGAATTAGTTTAATAATTTAATTAATATTATCATGAAATATTTCACATTATCCATAATGTTTTGATATATTCAAATATTAGGGTTTCCAATAAAAATAAAAGGGAGAGAAAAAGAGATATCTATGAATAAAGAAGGTAAAATATCCCTTAGCATTTATTTAGTGTCAATCCACTCAATATTTTAGTGAAATTCATCATTCTATAGTGGAATGACTTCCTAATAAACTTACATATGTGTTATATGAAATCAAAGTTGATATAGGATCTATATGAGATCAATTTGAGGGAAATTGTATTTTTCAAATAAATCCATGAGTATTTCATGGAATTCATGGTTACCCATATTGTGTAATTGAATGTGAATTTCTTACTTTCTATATATATCCATAATGGATGACAAATAAAAAATATTACATATATATTTATCTTTATATAAATTCCATATTACCATAAGATTTTTGAAATGCAATATTAATATGATTGGTTGTTTAAATATTACCATAATTTTGAATTCCAAGACTTCTCATTTTTATTAAAATAAATTTTAAATTTCACTTTTATAAAACCATAGTGTTATTCAATAATCTCTCTAAACCATCATCATTGAACTAAATTTCACTAAAATAGAGTGAGAATCATATATACTAGATCAATAATATCACTTCATCCATACAAACTAGATATAGTATATATGTACAACATATAACATTCCATAGTCTCAAAATTAAAAAATGATCAACAACCATAAATACACTGATCTTACCATTGATTTTTGGTTAATATATATGTAAAATGATATCTACAATCATTATTAAACTGTATTTCATAATTTTTGTTGAACTCAGGTGATCCAATATCATTACAATTTTCAAGGTTCTTGATATATCACAATGTCATCAATTTTAATGGTTTTATCTAATTTACAACCAAAAACCTATATTACTCATAAGAATTACACTATATATAAAATTGATCAAAACCATAATCAATGTTGGCCACTATAACAATAATTTTTATCACTTGAACTCATATTCCAATTAGTAAAGCTTTAATAGTTAAATTTTCATTTTTTATAGATACCTTTACATCATTAGAACTTGGTGGTAGATAGAAAATATGTGTTCTCTCTATCACATCATGTTCCCTATTATGTTAAACATAAACATCTTAAAAAATTTCATGAAATTTATGAAACATCTTTAACTAAGATATTCACATCCTAGGAAATCACCATTCAAATTCTAGAAAACATTAAACATATTGGGGACTATTTCCTCATGTAAATGATCATATAAAATACTTTTAGTCTTCTTGATAGATAAATAATTTTTATTTCCATCCCCACATTAATTTATTTTTATTCTTGTTTTCATGAAAATAATACGATCATTAAGAACTCTAAAATCCTTAATAGTGGTCTAAATAATCTCCCTCTTGGGATTATTTTAATGACATTACACTTCAACTGACATTCATATCTCATGTTCTTATTTTAACATCTTCAACTTCAAAGAAACCATTATAATGAAATATTCATAATTGAATATATATTTTGGTGAAACAATTGATATAAATTTACTAATGGAATAAAATATATTGAAAATGATAACTATTAAATATATTTATAAAAATATCCTTCACTCACCAGTTAAACACCAATTAACTATCAATAATCATGCATGATATAAATTATTATGGAAAACATGACTAACTAATTAATATATCAATATTAACTGCATAAAAAATGATTACTTAAACATTTATAATTCTAAACTCTTAGTGAAACTGTTTTATCATATAATTTAACTCTATTTAAATATATTACTAAATCCACATACATATAAGATTTAAAAACATATTAAATTTATTAAAAAAATGAAAAATTCAAAAATTATCACTTAAATTTATCAATATAAACACTACCTTAATGATGTATACTAACCTAGATTTTTTTCATTTATTCTGTCTTTGATAAAAATATTCCAACTATATAAGGTATGAGAATACATGAAATATACCTTATCCTCATAATGACAATGTTAAATTCTTTTATTTAAAACTAATAATTAATTTTATTCATCCCTCAATTTGGGACTTCTTCCATCAAACTCTACATTTCATAAGGTAATGTACTTCATATTCATGTCACATTTCTTGTTAAAATCCATCATGTTTTTTATAAAATAATCTATATAAAAATTTATTCCAAATAGAGTAAATAGAAAATTATATACTTCCATATTCATAGATTTAATTGCATCATTCAATGATTCAAAAAAATCACAAGCATTATACACTCTAATTTTCTTCCTTATAAATTTATGTGATAAATTTGGCTTTTATTTGAAAAATTTTCACTAAAATATATTGAATTATATTACTTATTACATATTAAAAAAATTCATCACTATTTTTAAAACCATGGATTATTTTACTAATATAAAAACAATATATTTTACTATTATTCATTTATAATTTTGTTCCTGCTTTTAAATAAAGATTTTACTCCATATTTATTGATATAAAAATTATTTTTGAGATAATTGTTCAGATCATAAGTTCATAGAAATTGGAATTAATGATTTTAATAGTTTATAATTCCATAGCTTTATATTATTGTAAGGGTCAAGCAGTTTTCTAATTTTATTTATTATCTGTTACTTCTAAAAAATCCATTAATGATTCAACTATGCTAGTAATATTTTCATAATAATATTAAAACTATGAGTTGACTGGCCCATTATTTATAAATTTATTCCAACAAATAAGTAGTTTTATTCAAATATATTATCAATTGAACATCTTATTATTAGGATTTCATCCTTTAAAGTGGTGTATCCCCCTATAATAATTTCTTTACCCATCATATAGTGTTATGAACTGATGTTACACTAATTCAACTATATCATTCCATATTATCATTTATTATACAATACTAACAATATTGGTAAGTCCCATTATCTAATTTTTTTTGATCTATTAATATTCAATATCTCATGATATTATAATTGTTTTAGTAGTATATTTAAATCATTTTTGAAAAATAAAATTATAAAACACAGTAATATTAATCATTTTTAATATAATAGTGTTTTTATATTTTTATTTTCCATTATTGAAGCAGATTTAATTAATTTCTAAAATATTAATCACCAATATATTTATAAACTATAATTTTTTATTATATAAACACCACTTCTTTCTTATTTCATATAATATATCATTTTTCTTTTTGAAAATAAGATAAATTTTTTACAATGTGTCTTTTATTCACTAGTCGACTCATTTACCAAGATTTACAGATGCTTTAATATGTTTTCACATTGTTTGAAATAATCACCATCCTCTTATATTGAATTTTCAAATTTTATTTTTTTACTTCTGAATATTTTTTTAGTTTCCATAAAATTCGTATGAATAATTTGAAATTAAATGTCTTTTTTAATAAATTTTACTTCATATTATTTATTTATATTCTTTTCTAAAATATGAGACACATTAAAAACTTTAATATTCTTGATAAAACTCTATATGACATCCATAGAAACATATTCATCCTCACATATAGTTCAAGTTAAGTTTCTATATAATTTTTTCTATATATAAAATTTTGATTTCATAGTTATACAAAAATTATAATATCTCTTTAACATGAATATCATTTTAGTTTCATATAACTTTTAATTGATTTAATAATCCCTACTTCAATATTAAAAATGGAATAAATTATTTTTAAATATTAATTTGGATTTACATTGGGCATGTTTTAATTTTAATCATATAATGAATTTCCATCTCTTTTACTTCCATTAATGGAACATTAACCATGATTATAGAATAAAATTTTCGAATTTATATCTGATGTATTATTATTCACTCAACTTGATAAAAACAATTTTGGTCAGAGTGGACACTCAAGAGGGGGGGGGGGTGAATTCAGTTCCAATTAAAATTTCTATTAAAAAATATTTCTATTAAAATCCCCCAAATTGAATAACAAGATAATCTGTAGTGAATTTGTAAAAGTATAAAGGGTCAGTTAGGTTATCAAAGGATTGATTATTTCTCAGTTAATCTAATCTGAAGATTAATTAACTTTTGAAGCTAACCTAATGCTTTATAGTATATACAAACACTTGCTAGATTAACTATCAAAGTAACTTTAAAATAATTTTCTATTTCAAAGTAATTAGCAGTGGAATATTCAATATAATCCAAAACTAAAATAAGTAAGCAAAACAGTTATAAACAAGAGGTTCAGTCTCAAGCTGAGACTTAGTCCTCTCGAACAATTTATATAAATTTGATCCTCACCCTGGATCGGGGTAAACAACAGTGAAAAGACTGTCCATGTACTAAGACCTCTACCAAAGTTCTTCGTGGGAAAACAAAACAATATCACACTGGCTGTCCTGGTCTTACCTATCCTCTACCACTATCCACAGTGGGATACAAAAGAGTTATGGAAGGTTTTTGTGAGGATTTAGAGATCCTCCAGTTTATTACAGGAGATAGTGTGTGTATAAAATATACATTGTATACACACTGCACGAAATGTAAATTGAAGAATCACTAAGAGAGTAGATATGAGTTTAGAATGATCTAGTGATTTTAAGTGCAACTATGTACTCAATTTGATTTGACAGAAATGATTCTGATTCCTTCTCTATTTTTTGTTTGGAAGAAAGAGTGATGTTTTCTTCCTTGGTTTTTAGGTTCGGTTTGATCATCTGGAGTATATGAGCAGCTCGTTATAGTTCTCCACTCCATGACTAAAGCTTGGTTTGTGTTCTCTTCTTGTATGAATCACTTCATTTATGTCTAGTGTTCGATTATAAATGTAGTATTTCTGTATGAACCACTTTGTAGCATTATTTTTTCCATTTTGTGCACCTATTATGTCTGGCCTTTGTCCTTCTTTATATAGCTTTCAGCTCGGGCAATGGGAATGATTACCTTTTTACAGGTACGAGGTACGGTTCCCTGACATGCCAACAACAATCATTAAATAACATTAATTGCATTAAAATCATCAAATATGATAGTTTCTTAATAAATAAATAATGTTGAAAAAAGTTGATTTTAGGAATCAGTGACTGTTAAGTATTTCATCAGTAGCTATTTGTTGGTAGATATGTAACGGTGGACTTTCTATAGTATTGAGCTCCTATCAGTATCTCTTTGTCCTTGTACCAGTATCTCCTTGTATCGGTAGCTGTTACACTATGTATCAGTAGATTTATGTACCTGTGACTCCTTCTATCGGTAGCTCGTGGTCTATTGGTAGCTCGCTTGTATCAGTGGCTCGTTTGTATTCATGACTCTGTATCGGTAAACATTGTATCGATAGCTTGTGCATATCGCTAGCTTCATTCTGTACTAGTGATTATGTTTATATCGGTAGAATTTTTCTATCGGTAGCTCTACTTCTATCGGCACCTATCTGTATCGATGGACTTGATATATCATTGACATATGCTTCTATCAATAGCTGTCTGTATCGGTGGACATGATCTATTAGTGACCTGTGCTTACTGGTGGACATATATATACCAGTAGCTCTGCATATCAGTGACCTTTGCTTATCGGTGACTATTTCTATCGGTAGACTAAGTACTGGTAGATCTGTATCAGTAGCTATAAGCATATCAGTGACTTAACACTTATCTGCATTATGAAAAACATATCTGATTGAGTTAGAATTATTTCAAAATTCATATAAACATAGATAAACATTGATAAACATATTTAAAATATTATTTTAATATTATTATCATCTTGATAATAGAATGTCATAAATTGAAATAATGAATATATAGCTAAACATTATTTGGGATTATCAAAGTATGTGAAAGCATAATTGGGATTATCAAAATAGGTGAGGTCAAAAATCTACCCCTTTTTGATAATCACAACTTATGATATTATAATCCCATAAATAATCAGTAATGCATCAAATGATATTACATTAAAACCAATTGTATCAAAGAAAACAATATATTACAAGACATATATAAAGATAAAATATAAAACAAATAAACCAGAGGGAAGTGAATTAAATGCATAAAAGATTGTATTTCTCCCCCTTTATCATAAAAGGTATTATTTCTCCCCCAGATATGTTTCCCTTAGATAGTATTTCTCCCCCTATGTGATTAGAAAAAATCGGGACAAAAAGAAAATATAGGAGAAGATAAATAACAAAGAGTAAAATAAAAGAAGATCATATATATTCCTTGGAGAAAACAGATACAAATAAATAAATAAAAAAAAGAAATACAGGTGATTCCTATAAAAAATCCTACTCACTGATCAATCCACATCCTCAGAATGAGATTTACCCTTAGGATCAGAAGATGATTCAGGTGTGGTTGATGCAGGAGAAGGCTTAGGAACACCAAAAATGATCAGAGGTGGCGGAGCTACTGAAACTGTTATTGGCATGTACTGTGTAGCTCTTTAAGTGGTCATAGGAGTAAGGATGTAGATGGCTTGGGCTAGATTCATCTGAATATGAGAAGTAGTATAGGTAGAGGCAGGTAAAGCTGGAGGTATAATCACTGGCCTAATATCAACATGCAAGAAATACAACACGAGATTTCTAAAATCCATTATAATTCCTCCTCCTCTTTCTATGGCAGAAATGAAATCATCCTTGTTCTCCATAAATTTTTCTAGTTCAGGTGTCAATTCTCTGAGTTTTCCAACTTGTTCTCTGAAGGCTTGATGGACTGGAGGTAGATTCATGTTTTCTAACGTAAGATTTAAATGATTGTTGAGCTGATGCTTCGTGTAAAACCTTTAGAAATAATAATATAATTTGTCTTTCACATATTTATGTGAATCAGAAGATTCTCTCATATTTTCTTGAACAATCTTCATGATATCTCTAGTGGTATCTCTAGTAGAGGTTACCAATTTGGTCAGATCATATGAGTCCACAGAGCCACTGGTTGATGCTGAACCAAGCTCCTCCTTCATCAAAGCTCTAATCTGATCCAAATTCACTAAAGGTCTGGAAGCAAGAGAACCAATAGATAAGGTCATAGTTTGTCACGAACCAACCCGGGTCAACCCTGAACCGGTCACCCGAGCCGGTCCGCGACATGGCCCGAGAGGCGTTCCCGATCCTCCCGGGCTGGCGACAAGCGCCAGGGAATCATTAGAGACTGTGGGAACGATTTCGCCCAATATAAATAAATAAGACAGTGAAAATAATACAGAACAGCGCAGAAAAGATAACCAAATAAAGTGACTAAACAAGAACAAACAGAGAACAAACTAACCAAACACGACGTCCGAACAAGCTCCGTACGACCTCGCGGGTCGCTCTCCGACTCAACGATCAAGCGTCGCCCTAGGCGAGCGCACTCAAACTATAGCCTGCACAAAGACTAAAAATAGAAAAGAACTATAGGCGTGAGTATTAAAACTCAGTAGGCTAGCTCGATATCTATTCCCAATGCACTACCTTTAAAATAAAAGATACATCATTTCAAGTTTGAACTACAATCTATAAAAGTATGTTTTTAATAATATTCTACTGAAAAACAAAGTACAAACCATTGCCCTTAGCGATTTCAAAATTCGGGTTCATTTCATTAGTGTCAATGACTTTTCAGGAAAGGGGGAAAGTGAGGTTTAAATTTTCAAATTTGTACAAAGGGGATTAAACACTTTTATTTGAAAATAATTTTTAGAAACCTAATCAAAAGCAATTCACCATTTTCCAAAGAAAACAATACACCAGAATGCACAAAGTAAAAAACACAGCAAGGGAAATGTAGGCATACATGTGAGTATCATAATCATTACTGCAAGCTACAAAGCTGAATAGACATGGGTGAACCTAGGAGATCGAGAATAAACCAGAAGACACCAATACATGAGAAATCATCCTTATCGACATGTCACGATGAAATCAAAACGCACAATACGCTCGACCATCCACTCACGGGCAGGTCGAGGGCAAATCCCATAGCAATAAACCCAATATATCCACCTACTATGGGTCACTGGTCAGTACCATAACCTACCAATGCAGCAATCGTTCTTAGAATATTCTCTCAATATGCCAGATTCCCATGTCTCAAGTGTTTAGGAAAAAGGGGGTGAGCCAACCGATGCCAACCGAGCATCCAATCAGATATATCTATATATAAAGAACAACAGGCATTCCCCGAGCCACTCCATGGGACAACCTCTTGCCTTTAACTACTCAAGTACCCGGGAGCCTCTAAGCACGGCCTCCCAAACAATCAATTGAAACCAAGGCATGCGAGTCGTCCTAAGAGGGTTTTTATAAAAAAACATTTTCATCGCTTTCCATAAAGTGCCAAACAGGCATTTAATACAGTTCACAACCACCAACAAAACCAGTTTAAAACTATTTAAAGAACCCGCAAAACACTACTTCACAGGTTGCCAATATTTTTATAAACCAAACCAAACCATTTTCTTTTTCCAAATCACTTTAAGAGCCAACCGGGCAATTTCTCAAACGAACCAAAGTATTTGTTCACGCTTCAAAAGAAATCAATTATCGTTAAACCAGAACTCTATTTTGTATTCCGTGAATTATGTTTAAAAGCCAAACGGGCATTCTTTCATTATTGCGTGTCTGCTCATCAAAAGGATGTGTCATGTGTCGTGTATAAAATAAACGGCTCCTTTTGACATTAAATAACCATTTAAAAATTAACCATATTATATTAAAAATTAATTATTGTATATTATCTCATATTTATTACAATTAATAAAATGTTGATTTTAAACAATTAGGGTGCGCAAACAGCATGAAATAATATAGCTTAAATTTTAAAAGCAGTGCAAAGGGAACCTACCTCAAAACCAAGTGCGACGGAAAAACGACTTTGGAAGCAAGGCGCGATGACACGACGTGTGTCCGAAACCATGTGACATGGTCTAACACTCTGCATAGTCTGTACCAAGGACTCAGACACATCCAAAACTCACCATAGCATTCGAAACCAAGCGGCGAGAATAAACGCTCACCTCGGAACTGAAGCGCGGCGACGACGAAACCTCGGAAACAAGGCGCGGCGGTGGCGCTCACTCGGAAACGCCCTGCGCAGGTCCTAAAAGTCCTAAGCCAACAAATAAAAACCCACCGTCAATTAAAACTCATGAACCAACAAGAGTACGATGATGAATATAATAATAATATTAATAATAATAATAACAATAATAATTAGAATATGATTAGTAATAGTAATAATAATAATAATAATTATATTAGTAATAAGATTAATAATAATAATAATAACAATAATTATAATTATAATTATATTAACAATAATAACAACAAAATGAAAATAATAATAATAATAATTGAAATAATAATATCAATAATAATATTAATAATAATAATAATAATAACAATAATAATAATATTAATAATATCATAATTAATAATAATAATAATAATAATATGAATAATAATAATAATAATAATAATAAGAATAATAATATTAATATTAATAATAATTATAGTAATAAAATTAATGATATATAACAAAACAAAAAAAAAGAACCTGGTCGGGGGGTGATGCGCACAGGACAGGGGAGCAAGCGGGGGAGGCCGGGACGCCGGTTGGGCGCGCTAAACAGGGGAGGCGCGCGGCGGACAGGAGGAAGGAGATAGAAAAAGAAGAAGAAGAAGAAGAAGAAGAAGAAGGAGAGAAGAAGAAGAAGAAGGGAAGAAGAGAAGAAGAAGAGGAGGAAGAAGAAGGGAAAGGCCGAGCGGCGGGGGTGCAGTGCGGCTGCTGCTGCAGAAGGAGGCAGGGGCGTGGGAGTCGGTGCGTAGGATGTCGGGCGCCGGAAGAAGGCCAGCAGGGGGGCCTGGTCCGCTACGGGGCAACAAGGGGGGAAGGTGCGGCGGTCGGGCGCTGCTGTTGGGAGCGGAAAAAGGGTGTGCGGACAGGAGCTGGCGGTGAAGCGCAAGGCAGCAAGAGGGAAGGATAGATGGGAGAAGCTGCGGGTGCAGCGGCGGAGAATGAAATTATAAAGGGGGGGGGGGGTAACAGTGCGGCGGACAGGGGGAGACCCAGGCGTCGGTTACAAGACTTGAAGGGAAGGAGAAGCAGGGGGTGTCGCGTGGCAGCTGCACAGGGCTGTTGGCCAGGAGCCAGATGTGAATCACACAAGGCAGGGGTGCCGGAGGTGATGCTGTAGGAGGAGGTACGACTGAGGTGGATGCATGCTGGGGAGAAGCCGAGGCGTTGCTGTGTGAATAGAGGAGGAAGCTAGGGGGGCTGCTGCGGAGAGAAGGGGAAGGAAAACCAGGGGTGGCGGCGCGCAGGAGAAGTATCGGGAATGGGGTTTCCGCAAACCCTACTAGAAAGGGGGTACATATATATATGAGAATAAAATAAATAATTGAATAAATAAATAATGACAAAAAAAGATAATAAGGTCAATACTAATAATTATGATAATTATAATGTTGGTGATCAAAGCTTTAATAATAACGTAAAATTAATAAAAATGCAAATGATGAAAATATTCATTTCATCTTAAACAATAAAAATAATTATTAATAGCCATAAAAAATATTAAAAGTCAATCTGAATTGACATTTTCTAATTTATTTTAATTCCTCTAAGCCGAAGAGGCCCCACAGTTGCATGGGCAGAGCCGCGCGGTGTCGCGCTCTACCCGCGCTTCCGACGACGTCGAACCCAAGATGCATACTTTTTATCAAAACTCAAAACTTTCATCCGAGACTGAACGTGAACCACATCAAAAATAATTTAAAGCCAAAGAAATCATAAAAGAAAATAAACGCACGGTTTGGGGTGCGACAATTCTCCCCACCATAAAGCTTTCCGCCCCCGGAAAGCCACAACACCAACCAGTCGATCGATCGACACCTAAGGATTTCACAGAACACGATCCGACCTCTTAACCAAGGATGTCACAACGACTACCAGCGGGACTGAACCTCATTACCCAAAGTAAATCACCAACATATGGAAGGACCGAACGGGCTCCCCACCATAAGAACTCGACTAGCATTTGATAACGACTTAAGAGAAAACCCAAAAGACTCATGGTGGGTCTCCCCACCATAAAGGACTGACCTCTTAGCGGCCAACCAGAAAACTAATTTGGACCTGCATCAAGCCTTACCCAAGCTAGAAAGAGTACAATAAGAACATTTCAAACACTTACTCTCATCCGAAAGGGGTAGAAGCTTAAATGGATACTTAGCACAACTAAAAACCCTAATCCCATGGGCGGGGAGGGTGGGCCCAAGGATCAAATCACTAAAACTACGACGTACGACTACTCACGACCCATCACTTCGGGATGGACACAAACTAGCGCCGCAACTGATTTACATCAGTGGCCCACGCAAGGTCACTGATCAGCAACTTACATCCAATAGGCACAATTCCCGACGTCACACAAGGGATAAGTCCATCGCGCACTTTGCGACAAAAGGAAAACTACAACGACAGAGAAACCAGAGAAACAACACCAAAACTATCACACCACGAAGATAGAGGCACTACTTTCACCAGACTCTTTAAAATTTCCCCAGGGGGTTCCTGACTACGCACTGGCTTCACTCCGAGACCTTTTGGTTGGAGCTCTGATGGATGAAGCATCTTCTGCCTCGCAGTCAGGTTCTGATAATCCCAATGAGATACATACGTCTTTTGATCTGAGAGATTGAAGGGCAAGATTTTAAAATTAAAACATACCAGCATTGAAAGACGAGGTTCGTCAAAAGACCCATGAAGTTCCCATACATTTCAAACCCAAAACACCACCAGTATAACTACAACGATAAAATATCCCTTAAACTGAAAGGAAACTTACACCAAGAACTCTGAACAAAGACCCAATAGCACATTACTTCTGAGAACACCCTCTGCGACGCTTTCTTGCAACGCCCCGAAAAAATCGTCGCAAGTGACCCAGACGTCCACACGCCTGGCAGGGCTTCGGAGCGCTTGGGCACGATGACTTCTTGTGACCCCGCTTGCCACACTGATAACACACAATAATCTCTCGCTCCGAAGAGGTTGATGAAAGATCTCGAGGCCTCTTGATTCCACGACCTGATCCATCCACTTCCATTTGCTTACTCATCTCCTTTCCAGAACCTTCACCAGTGCTCATAGGGATCGAAGGAGGGAGAACTACTTCGAGCACTCCTGCCATCGCGGCTTCGATACGAAAAGCTTGTCTTGCCACATCGACAAAAGAAGTTAGGTTGGACTCTGAAACCTTCGACTGCAGATCAGGGCGGAGACCCGCCTCGAAGCGTCGAGCCTTCACGGGGTCATTTGTGGCATACTCGGAATCATAAGGTACTAGCTCCACAAAGCGATGGAAATATTCTAACACGGATCCGTCGCCCTGCTGCAGACAACACATTTCCATCCCCTTCCTCACCCTATCTTCCTCAGAGAAAAACTGACGAATGAACAAAGACTTGAAGAACTCCCAAGTAATCTCTTGACGAGGCTTGTTCCGAGACACTGACTTCCACCACATCCACGGTGAACCTTCAAGCATGAAGGTCGCAAGCTTGACCTTCAACAACTCGGGCAACTCAATGAGGTTAAAGTCCCTCTCAATCTTCCGCATCCACTCCTCTTCCACGGAAGGGTCTGCTTGACCATAGAAGAGAGGTGGATCGAGCTTCCGAAACTCAAGCATAAAATCCTTAGGTTGATCAACCGCACTACGATCACCCATCGAAGCCTCAAAGGGATAACTGCTGGACAAGGAAAGGTCAAAAACCCAATCAAGGCCAACTCAACGAATGAATAACAACCTCAAAATCAAACACTGCATAGGTGACAAGCTTGAAATCCGAGAAAACAAGTTATCATAACATCAAAACTTTTCTCTTTGAACGCATCTTTAATTTAAAACAATCTTGGTAAGTTAAACCCTCGCCATTGGTATCCCTTAGAGTCTCACTCACATGCATGTATCTGTGCCACCCAGGGCATCCATCCACCATACCAGACATCCATCCACATTTCCAACACACCAAAATGCATGTGAGTACTCATCGGAACACCAAGGCCAAAACAAAGCAACTTCATTTTTCCAAAAACAATTTATTCATACCACTTCTTTTAAAACAATCCACAAATTAAACATGTCATTTCAAACAACATTTTTTTTAAAACCAACTTTTCTGATTCAAACCACTTTCAAAAATCAACGGAAACCCAAAACAACTCAAACAGGGGACTAGTGTCAGTGAGTGACTTGACCATATGGTTGGCGGCCACATACCAAACACGTCACTGACACAGAGAGCCTTCTTGGACCATGCCCCCAGCTCCACATGGCTTGCCAGGCCATGCGGCTTAGGACTATTAGCCCAACTCCATTTTTCGTACCCCAATCACAAAACATTTCCATAAAAACCCAAACAAACCAATTAAACCGGACTTCCCATGGAAACCTGAGGATCAGTACGAGCAAGAGTTCGCGACGCTCTTCTCGTACCTACCCCTCAAGTCCCGACAATCCTACTCCATCTACCTTGACATCCCAAATAACAAAGGGCACTCTGAAAAGTGAGGTCTTCTAAGAGCAAACCTGCTCTGATACCATTTTGTCACGAACCAACCCGGGTCAACCCTGAACCGGTCACCCGAGCCGGTCCGCGACATGGCCCGAGAGGCGTTCCCGATCCTCCCGGGCTGGCGACAAGCGCCAGGGCATCATTAGAGACTGTGGGAACGATTTCGCCCAATATAAATAAATAAGACAGTGAAAATAATACAGAGCAGCACAGAAAAGATAACAAAATAAAGTGACTAAACAAGAACAAACAGAGAACAAACTAACCAAACACGACGTCCGAAAAAGCTCCGTACGACCTCGCGGGTCGCTCTCCGACCCAACGATCAAGCGTCGCCCTAGGCGAGCGCACTCAAACTATAGCCTGCACAAACACTAAAAACAGAAAAGAACTATAGGCGTGAGTATTAAAACTCAGTAGGCTAGCCCGATATCTATTCCCAATGCACTACCTTTAAAATAAAAGATACATCATTTCAAGTTTGAACTAAAATATATAAAAGTATGTTTTTAATAATATTCTACTGAAAAACAATGTACGAACCATTTCCCTTAGCCATTTCAAAATTCGGGTTCATTTCATTAGTGTCAATGACATTTCAGGAAAGGGGGAAAGTGAGGTTTAAATTTTCAAATTTGTACAAAGGGGATTAAACACTTTTTTTTTGAAAATAATTTTTAGAAACCTAATCAAAAGCAATTCACCATTTTCCAAAGAAAACAACACACCAGAATGCACAAAGTAAAACACACAGCAAGGGCAATGTAGGTATACATGTGAGTATCATTATCATTACTGCAAGCTACAAAGCTGAATAGACATGGGTGAACCTAGGAGATCGAGAATAAACCAGAAGAGACCAATACATGAGAAATCATCCTTATCGACATGTCACGATGAAATCAAAACGCACAATACGCTCGACCATCCACTCACGGGCAGGTCGAGGGAAAATCCCATAGCAATAAATCCAATATATCCACCTACTATGGGCCACCGGTCAGTACCATAACCTACCAGTGCAGAAATCGTTCTTAGAATATTCTCTCAATATGCCAGATTCCCATGTCTCAAGTGTTTAAGAAAAAGCGGGTGAGCCAACTGATGCCAACCGAGCATCCAATCAGATATATCTATATATAAAGAACAACAGGCATTCCCCGAGCCACTCCATGGGACAACCTCTTGCCTTTAACTACTCAACTACCCGGGAGCCTCTAAGAACGGCCTCCCAAACAATCAATTGCAACCAAGGCATGAGAGTCGTCCTAAGAGGGTTTTTATAAAAAAACATTTTCATCGCTTTCCATAAAGTGCCAAAAGGGCATTTAATACAGTTCACAACCACCAACAAACCAGTTTAAAACTATTTAAAGAACCCGCAAAACACTACTTCACAGGTTTCCAATATTTTTATAAACCAAACCAAACCATTTTCTTTTTCCAAATCACTTTAAGAGACAACCGGGCAATTTCTCAAACGAACCAAAGTATTTGTTCACGCTTCAAAAGAAATCAATTCTCGTTAAACCAGAACTCTATTTTGTATTCCGTGAATTATGTTTAAAATCCAAACGGGCATTCTTTCATTATTGGGTATCTTCTCGTCAAAAGGATGTGTCATGTTTCGTGTATAAAATAAACAGCTCCTTTTGACATTAAATAACCATTTAAAAATTAACCATCTTATATTAAAAATTAATTATCGTATATTATCTCATATTTATTACAATTAATAAAATGTTGATTTTGAACAATTAGGGTGTGCAAACAGCATGAAATAATATAGCTTAAATTTTAAAAGCAGTGCAAAGGGAACCTACCTCAAAACCAAGCGCGACGGCAAAACGACTTTGGAAGCAAGGCGCGATGACACGACGTGTGTCCGAAACCATGTGACAAGGTCTAACACTCTGCATAGTCAGTACCAAGGACTCAGACACATCCAAAACTCACCAGAGCATTCGAAACCAAGCGGCGAGAATAAACGCTCACCTCGGAACTGAAGCGCGGCGACGACGAAACCTCGGAAACAAGGCGCGGCGGTGGCGCTCACTTGGAAACGCCCTGCGCGGGTCCTAAAAGTCCTAAGCCAACAAATAAAAACCCACCGTCAATTAAAACTCATGAACCAACAAGAGTACGATGATGAATATAATAATAATATTAATAATAATAACAATAATAATTAGAATATGAATAATAATAGTAATAATAATAATAATAATTATATTAGTAATAAGATTAATAATAATAATAATAAAAATAATTATAATTATAATTATATTAACAATAATAACAACAAAATAAAACTAATAATAATAATAATAATTGAAATAATAATATCAATAATAATATTAATAATAATAATAATAATAACAATAATAATATTAATAATATCATAATTAATAATAATAATAATAATAATAATATGAATAATAATAATAATAATAATAATAAGAATAATAATATTAATATTAATATTAATAATAATTATAGTAATAAAATTAATGATATATAACAAAACAAAAAAAAAAGAACCTGGCCGGGGGGTGATGCGCACAGGACAGGGGAGCAAGCGGGGGAGGCCGGGACGCCGGTTGGGCGCGCTGAACAGGGAAGGCGCGCGGCAGACAGGAGGAAGGAGAAAGAAAAAGAAGAAGAAGAAGAAGAAGGAGGAGGAGAGAAGAAGAAGAAGAGGGGAAGAAGAGAAGAAGAAGAGGAGGAAGAAGAAGGGAAAGGCCGAGCGGCGGGGGTGCAGTGCGGCGGCTGCTGCAGAAGGAGGCAGGGGCATGGGAGTCGGTGCGTAGGATGCCGGGCGCCGGAAGAAGGCCGGCAGGGGGGCCTGGTCCGCTACGGGGCAACAAGGGGGGAAGGTGCGGCGGTCGGGCGCTGCTGTTGGGAGCGGAACAAGGGTGTGCGGACAGGAGCTGGCGGTGAAGCGCAAGGCAGCAAGAGGGAAGGATAGATGGGAGAAGCTGCGGGTGCAGCGGCGGAGAAGGAAATTATAAAGGGGGGGTAACAGTGCGGCGGACAGGGGGAGACCCAGGCGTCGGTTACAGGACTTGAAGGGAAGGAGAAGCAGGGGGTGTCGCGCGGCAGCTGCACAGGGCTGTTGGCCAGGAGCCAGATGTGAATCACACAAGGCAGGGGTGCCGGAGGTGATGCTGTAGGAGGAGGCACGACTGAGGTGGATGCATGCTGGGGAGATGCCGAGGCGTTGCTGTGTGAATAGAGGAGGAAGCTAGGGGGGCTGCTGCGGAGAGAAGGGGAAAGAAAACCAGGGGGTGGCGGCGCGCAGGAGAAGTATCGGGAATGGGGTTTCCGCAAACCCTACTAGAAAGGGGGTACATATATATATGAGAATAAAATAAATAATTGAATAAATAAATAATGACAAAAAAAAAAGATAATAAGGTCAATAATAATAATTATGATAATTATAATGTTGGTGATCAAAGCTTTAATAATAACATAAAATTGATAAAAATGCAAATGATGAAAATATTCATTTCATCTTAAACAATAAAAATAATTATTAATAGCCATAAAAAAATATTAAAAGTCAATCTGAATTGACATTTTCTAATTTATTTTAATTCCTCTAAGCCGAAGAGGCCCCACAGTTGCATGGGCGGAGCCGCGCGGTGTCGCGCTCTACCCGCGCTTCCGACGACGTCGAACCCAAGATGCATACTTTTTATCAAAACTCAAAACTTTCATCCGAGACTGAACGTGAACCACATCAAAAATAATTTAAAGCCAAAGAAATCATAAAAGAAAATAAACTCACGGTTTGGGGTGCGACATAGTTTCCTTGAAACTCTTAGTTATCCCACTAATAAGATTTTTCACGGCAGAATCATGGGTGCTAACATTCTTTGTTATGGAATGATTAAACTCCCCAAAAACTAAGACCATTTGGCTAACTACACACTTCACATTAGCCAAATCCTTGTCTTCTTGAGATTTTGAACCCATATGGGATTCCAGAGAGATAACTAATTGCTTTATAATTTGAACAGTATCTCCCTGTCTAGATACTTGAGTCTGGAAAGTTGTAAATTCATCCACTCTCTCTGCCACAAAATTTGATACATTACAACCAAGAGAGAGTTCAAAAGACTTTTCCAAATTGCTTATCTCTTCAACAAAGAAACTCTTTAGCTCAATAATATAAGCACTTAAAATCTCTTTCATCTCACCCTTTAAAGATTCTAAGTCATCCCTGGTGATGATATCAGCAGGTGCAACCACAACAGGTGATCTTTTAGAAACTATACTGGTCATAGAGTCATTAATAATCTATTGAATAAATGACACCAATTAAGCTTCCATTTTCCTTATTTCTTCCACAAAACTGATTTTGTGATTAGACCTTAACAAATCCAGATCATGTATTCTTTCTACATCATCAGGTAATATCTCAGACTGAGTATCATAAATGAATTTTGGTCTCTGAAGTGATGTATCATTATCTGAATCTGGATAATCTAATCCACAAACTACAAACCATGGGTCCTCTACCCATTCTTCAAACTCATCATCCACTAAAACACTACCAAAATTGGTTGGATGCTCCCCCTTAAACAGGTTCATTCTCCTATAAAATAATGTCATCCTCAGAAACTCTTTCTTCCATAGAAGAATCTTGCACAAACATCTCTATTTCTGCAACAGTAGGAGGTTCCTCAGAAATCAGTAAAGGTCTATCAACTTCATCAAATTCCTCAACAGACATTTGAGAATATCCAATTAGTGGACTAAGGCTCAAGATGACAGAAACAGATGCTTCACTTGCATGAACTTCTCCATCATCTTCTCGAGTAGCCTCTTCTTGATCTACTTTCTATTGGTCTTCCTCATCCACAGGTGCCTCTTTATTTCTTATACCCAAAATAGTTTCTGTACTAGGCAGGTTCAAAGAAGAACTCTCCTTTTCTTGTGATACAATTTCAGGAGTTGGGCTAGGAGGAATGTCTGGATCTCCACCATCTGCTGTAGAGGAATCTTCCTCTTCTAAATAACCAATATACTGTGGCTCTTCTTCATTAGGTCCCAGATTTGGATCCCTCACATCCTTAGGTCTTGAAGAATGATCCACATGATTGAACTTATCATATAATTTTTTTTTCATCAGTAACCCACTTTTCTTTTCATGGGTTCCAGTTTATCTTCATGTATTTACATATAGTTCTTGTGATACAGAAGTTTTTTCTTACCACTACTATCTCATCCCGAAACTCAGATACTCCTTTTACCTTAATCATTACTGATATCAACTTGGAAAAGAATAAGGCATTAGTCTTTGAATTTGGCCTGGTCATATCCTCCATTCGATTCATTATTATCCTGCACAGATTTACTTTCACACCATGTCTCAAGAGATGTAGCAGATAGATATCTTGATATCTCAAATTTAAAAAGTCCCCCCTCCTTGGAATTAAAAAATTCTGAACAAACATGAACAACAATATGTTCTCTCCATCCATTTTAGCAGCCACCACATGTCTTTTATTTCCACTACCGGTGAGCTCCTCTAAGGAATTCTCATAATCAAATATGTTGTTTGTAGGTTGTACTGATTTCGAGAAATATCTAGAAACACCTTCGTGTGGAACCTTGAGGCATTCAGCCCACTCAATAGAAGAAAAAGCTATGTCCTTTCAATTTACCCATGAAACCATTCTGTTTTATTCATCAGATTTCTCAAAACTGACAAACTCATAGAACTGTTTCAACATCTTTGGATAGTAGGGGCCATTGTTGTTCAAAAATCATTTTTCCCACTTCTGATCTTATAGCACCTCTAGAACTAACAATTTACTATACAACATCCATTCCACACATAACTATTTTTCGATCACAATAACTCTATTTTGTAAATGTGGGTTCACTGGTCGCCTCCTCGACCTTGTTCTACTAACACTGCTACTTTCTTCTGGCTCTGTCTTCTGCTTCTTCGCATATGGCTTATCAATGTCATATCTGACAGTAGGAATTTTGGTTTTTGCCATTTCTAGTTCAAGGAACTTAGTGTTTTCATGAGATTCGGGAGCTAGGAATCGAGGGAAAAGGGTTTGATGTGGATTGAGAAGTAATTAAGACTTAGTTTTATCATTTAGGAATCATAAAATAAATAGTTAAAATATAATAAGTAAAGTATAAACGATACAGATTCTGGCGGTAGAAAAAAGTTTAAAACATCACATACTTAACGGTAGGGTATACTAGTGAGAGTTAATAATAGTGAGATCCACTAATCAGGGAGGTATATCAGTGAGGTCCATACTAGTGAGGTATATCAGTGAGGTTTCATACCGGTGAGGTATATCGGTGAGGTTTCATACCGGTGAGGTATATCAGTGAGGTTTCATACCAGTGAGGTATATTAGTGATCTATCATTCCTAACTCATGTCTAATGTAACTTAACCTATTCGAACTTAACGGATTTGTGAAAATGTTAGCAAATTGATGTTCAGTACATATAAATTCAATAGTAACATCACATTTTTGGAAATGATATCTCATGAAATTGTGCCTTACATCAATGTGTTTGGTCCTAGAGTGAGACATAGGATTCTAAGATATATTAATTTCACTAGTGTTATCACAGTTAATAGATACATGTTTAAATTGATATCCATAGTTTAAAAGAGTGTGTTTCATCCACAGAATTTGTGCACAGCAACTACCAGCAGCTATATACTCTGCTTTAGAAGTAGACAATGCAACAAAATTATGTTTCTTACTACACCATGACACTATGGATTTTACCAATAGATGACATGTTCTAGATGTGCTTTTATATCCAACTTGCAACCTGCAAAGTTAGCATCTTAATAACTCATTAATTAAAAAGATTGTCCTTTCAAATAAAACAAACCCAAATTTGCAGTATGTTTAAGATACTTTAAAATTCTTTTAACAACAAGAAAATGTGATTCTTTAGAATTAGCTTGAAATCCTGCACACATTCACACACTAAAAATAATATCTAGTCAACTAGCAGTAAGGTAAAGTAAGCTTCCAATCATACCTCTATAGTTGGATTGATTCCCTGGTTTCCCAGTTTCATCTGCATCCAACTTACAAACAGTACTCATAGGTGTATCACTTTCCTTAATACTATCCAAACCAAAATGTTTTAAAATATCATTTTTATTTTTACTTTTATTCAAAATAATACCATTTTCATTTTGAAAAACATGAAATCCAAGAAAATATTTGAGTTCTTCAATTAAACTCATTTCAAATTCATTTTGCATACTCTATGAAAAGTTAGTACACAATGCATTTTTAGAAGATCTAAAAATAATATCATGAAAATATATTTTTACGATAAAAACTTATTTAGAAATTCTTTTAATAAAAAGAGTTGGGTTAGTAATCCCTTTAGTAAAACCATTTGAAATATGAAAATTACTAAGTCTATCATACCAAGCTCATGGATCTTGTTTCAGACCATATAAAGCTTTTGAAAGTTTAAAAACTAGATTTGGAAAATGAGGATTAGTAAATCCAAGTGGTTATTCAACAAAAACATCTTCAATTATAAAACCATTTAGAAAAGCACTTTTAACATCCATTTGATATAACTTGAAATTAAGATGATCAGCATAGGCAAGTAGAATCCTAGTGGCTTCTAATCTAGCTACAGGGGAAAAAGTTTCCTCATAGTCTATTCCTTCCCCTTGACTATAACCTTGTGCAACTAGCCTTGATCTGTTTCTAACTATATTTCCAGACTCATCAACTTTGTTTCTAAAAACCCATTTAGTGCCTATGGTCAAAGTGTCCTTAGGTCTGTCAACTAATTCCTAGACTTTGTTTCTTTCAAATTGATCTAATTCCTCTTGCATAGCTATTACCCAAAATTCATCATTGATCGCATCATTGACATTTTTAGTTTCTAACTGTGAAAGAAAGGCTTGATGTTCAACCTGGTTTCTTAGAGAAGCTCTAGTCTGTGTCCCTCTATCAATATTACCAACAAAAGCATCTAAAGGATGATTCTTTATAATCCTAGTTGATCTAGTAAAGGTAGGACTTGAAATTTCAGGTTCTTCTCTAAGTTTGGGTTCTACAGAAGCAGATTCTGGAATATGTACAGAACTGGTTGTCTTTACAACAGGGTCACTATTCTTGTCATTAAGATCTAGAACAGAAAGGTCTTCTTCAAGACTTTCAATGGAAGATTTCGGTTCATGTGGATCAGTTTCATCAAACATGATATGAACAGATTATTCCACACATTTGGTTATTTTATTAAAGACTCTATAGGATTTTCTAGTTACAAAATATCCTAAAAAGATTCCTTCATCACTCTTGGAAGAAAACTTGTCAAGATTATCCTTTGTATTAAGAATAAAGGCTTGGAACCAAAAACTCTGAAGTAACTAACCTTAGGTTTCCTATTGTTCCATAACTCATAAGGGGTTTTCTTGGGAATGGGTCTAATCAGGAATCTATTGATAATATAGAAAGTTTTATTAACAGATTCAATCCAAAAATAAATTGGGAGGTCATACTCACTGAGCATAGTTCTTTCAATCTCTTCAAGGGTTCTGTTTCTTCTTTGTGCCACACCATTCTGCTGAGGTGTCCTAGGGGCAGAAAAGTTATGATTATAACCATTGTGTGAGCAGTAAGATTCAAACTCATGATTTTCAAACTCCCAACCATGATTACTTCTCAAGGTCTTAATCTTATGTTCACTAAGGTTTTCAAAAGACACAGAATACTTAATAAAGTAAGAAAGAACTTCTCTTTTGTGAACTAATAAGTATACCCATGTAAATCTAGAAAAGTCATCTACTAAAACATAGACATAGTTCTTCCCATTTAAACTAGAAACTCTAGTGGGTCTAAACAAATCCATGTGAACCAAATCGATAGGTTGAGAAGTTGAAACATATTTCTTTGATTTGAAAGAAACTTTATGTTACTTTCCCTTTTGATAGGGATTACAAACTTTATCACCTGGGAATTCATGTTTAGGTAGGTCTCTAACTAAGTTTTTCCTAGTCAGTTTTCTAAGTGAATAAACATTGCAGTGTCCTAATCTTATGTGCCATAGGCAAGCCTCTTTATGAAAAGCATTTATGAAAGTAATAATCTATTTTGCTAAAGAATTAAAATCAACAGCATAAACATTTTCATTTATCAAAGTAGAAAATACTCAAACATTTTTAGAATAAAAAACATTAAAATAATCATTTTAAAATTTAACATTGAAACCATCATCACAAAACTGAGAAATTATTAACAAATTATATTTATTTCCTTCAACAAATAACACTTTGGAGATTAAAACTGAATCAATGTTACCAATATGGCCTAGGCTGATGATTTTTCATTTAGAATTATCACCAAAGGTGACATGACCTCCATCAACTTTGATTAAACTCTTGAAGCATTAGTAATCTCCAGACATATGCCTTGAACATCCACTGTCCAAGTACCATACTTCATTATGAGAACTCTTCAATAAAGTCTCCTACAAAACAAATTTATACAGAAAATGATTTTGGTACCCAGATTTTCTTGGGTCCAGACAGGTTAGCAATCAAAGCTTTAGGTACCCATAGTTGTCTTATGGGTCTCATATAATTTGCAGAATAAATATATTTTTAAAGATAAACTCTATTTTATCTAAAACCATATGAATAACTAGTTGAAGTATAAGTGTTTCCCTAACAAGAACTAGCATCATTATGTCCAGACTTAGGAATAAATCTAGTTTTAGTAAACTGTCTCTGTCCAGGCTGTTAGCCTATACCTGTGGTATATCTTAGTACCACTTGTTTTACTAACATTTGTGTAAGTTTATCTTTTCCATTTGTGAATTTCTCCAATTCCTTTCTTAATTTCTCATTAGAAAATTTCAGTTCAGTATTTTCCTTCAGTAATTGTGAATTCTTTTCATTTTCTATATTAAGGGAGGATTTAACAGAGCTGGTTAAAGCATGTTGTTTCTTCAAAGTTTTATAATTGTCCTTCAATTCATTACATGTTTCTTCTAGCATATTACAATATTCAAATAACTCTTCACTAGACGTATTTTCAGATTCAGAATCAGAATCAACTCCAGAATAATATGAATTTAAAGAAGGGGTATCCAATTTTATCTCAAACGTTTTTTTCATGAAACACATGTTAGATTTTTGAGATTTTTCATCCTGAGTAGAATCAGAATCACTTGAGCTATCTTCTGACGCACTCCAAGTTTCGTTCATATATTTCATGTACATTTTTTCCTTTTAGTCGTGTTTCTTTCTGAACATAAATTTTGGACAGTCTTCATTTACATGTCCTTTCCTTTTGCACTCATAGTAGACAATTTCATCACTTTTATCAGGCTTCTTCCAATCCATCATCCAATGACCTTTGTTGTCATATTTTCATTTGTTATTTGATTTTATAAAGAATTTATTCTTCCTATATAACTTCTTTATTCTCCTGGATATCTGAGCCATCTTAGCATCACTGTCAGAATATGAACTTCCACTCCTTGAGCTTTCAGTAGGTATGTGAACTTTCTCCTTATCCTTGCTCTTTGAGGTAGTAGACTTAAATGCTACTGACTTTTTCCTTGATTCATCATCTTCTTCTTTATTCACTTTGAGTTCTTCCTCATACATCATAAGCTTACCAATTAATTCCTTAACAGGTAGTGAACTTATATCACACAATTATCTAATTGAAACAGATGTGCCTCTCCATATTTCTAGCAAACATCGTAGTATTCTCATAATCTTCTCCTTTGCAGGAACATCTTTTCCAAGTGAGCTCATAGTGTTGAAATTCTCATTGAACCTAAGATAAATCAGAAATAGGTTCATCAAACTTCATTTTAAAATTATCATACTTAATAGTATAGGTGTTCATTCTCATATCTTTGACATTGGTCGTTACCTCATGAGAAATATCCAAAGTGTCCCAGATTTCATAAGCAGTTTTACAAGCAGATATATGATTGAATTCATTATCTCCTAAAGCATTGTACAGGGCATTAATTTCTTTACAATTATTATTGTATGCAGTCTTAGTAGGTTCATCCCAAGTAGTTCTTTCAGTTTATAGAATTTTATATTGAGTCCCTATAGCTGTCCAGATATCAAATCCCATACTCTCTAAATGAATTTTCATTTTAAGTTCCCACTGGGAATAATTTGTAACATTAAAGAAGGGTGGCATGTTGGTAGCAGCACCTTCATGTCTATTATCCATAATTATATTTTAGAAAAAAAAAATTAAAATGATAAATTTTTGAACTAACAGAAATTTAAGATCTTTAAGATACAACTAAAATCACAATTGAAAAAACCGAGTGTTTGGAAATCCTTTAATAAAAAACCTCCCTCTGATACCACATGTTGGTCGAAGTGGACACTCAAGAGGGGGGGGGGATAATTGAGTTCCAATAAAAAAATTTGTTAAGAAATATTTCAATTAAAATCCCCAAAATTTAATAAAAAGATAATATGTAGTGAATTTGTAATACTATAAAGGGTCAGTTAGGTTCTCAAAAGATTGATTAGTTCTTAGTTAATCTAATATGAAGATTTATTAACTTTTGAAGCTAACCTAATTATTTATCGTACATACAAACACTTTCTAGATTAACTATCAATGTAAATTTAAAATAATATTATATTTCAAAGTAATTAGCAGCATAATATTCAATATAAGCTAAAACCAAAATAAGTAAGCACAACAATTTTAAAAAAGCGTTTTAGTCTCAAGACGAGACTTAGTCCTCTCAAAAAATTTATATAAATTTTATACACACCCTAAATCAGGGTAAACAATAGTGCAAAGACTATCCAGGTACTAAGACCTCTACCACAGTTCTACATGGGAAAAGAAAACTATAGCATAATGGCTGTCCAAGACTTCCTTGACCTCTACCACTATCCACAGTGAGATACAAAAGAGTTATGGAAGTTTTGTGTGAGGATTTAGAGATCCTCCATTTTAGTACAGGAGAGAGTGTGTGTATAAAATATACAGAGTATACACACTTCTCTAAATGTAAATAGAATAATCACTAAGAGAGTATATATGTGTTTAGAATACTCTAGTGATTTGAAGTGCAGCTCTGGACACCATTTGATTTGACAGAAATGCTTCTGAGTCCTTCTCTTGTTTTTTTGGAAAATAGAGTGTTATTTTCTTCCTTGGTTTTCAGGTTCAGCTTGATCAGCTTGAGTGTATGAGTAGCTCATTGTAGTTATTCACTCCATGACTGAAGTTCAGTTTGTGTTCTCTTCTTGTATGAATCTTTCCCTGTATGTCCAGTGTTTGAGTATGAATGTAGTCTTTCTGTATGCACCACTTTACAACATTCTATTCCCCTTTTTGTGCACCTATTATGTTCGGCCTTTTTTCTTCCTTATATATCTTTCAGCTCAGGCAATGGGAGGATTAACTTTTTACAGGTATGAGGTATGGTTCCCTGACATGCCAAAAAATATCATTAAATAACATTAATTGCATTAAAATCATCAAATATGACCGTTGTTTAATAAATAAATAATGTTGACAAAATTAGAGTTTTGGAATCAGTGACTGGTAAGTCTTTCATCAGTAGCTCTCTGTTGGTAGATATGTAATGGTGGAATTTGTATAGAAGTGAGCTCCTATCAGTAGATCTTTGTCCTTGTACTAGTCTCTCCTTCTATCTATAGCTGTTACACTGTGTATCAGTAGCTCTATGTTCTAGTGACTCCTTCTATCGGTAGCTCTTGGTCTATCGGTAGTTCGCTTGTATCGGTGGCTCGTTTGTATTCGTGACTCTGTATCAGTAAACTTTTTATCAGTATCTTGTGCATATTGGTAGATTTGTTCTATACCAGTGATTAAGTGTATATTTTTGTACTTTTTCTATCAGTATCTCTACTTCTATTAGTAGCTGTCTGTATCGGTGGACTTGATTTATCAGTGACATGTGCTTCTATCGGTAGCTGTCTGTATTGGTGGACTTGATCTATCAGTGACATGTGCTTACTAGTGGACTTATATATACCGGTAGCTCTGTGTATTAGTGACCTTCTCTTATTGGTGACTATGCCTATCGGTGGACTAAGTACCGGTAGATCTGTATCAGTAGCTATAAGTATATCAGTGACTTAACACTTATCTGTTTTATGCAAAACATATCCGACTAAGATAGAATTATTTCAAAATTCAAATAAAAAAAAGATAAACATTGATTAACATATTTCAAAGATTATTTTAATATTATTATCAGCTTGATAATAGAATTTCATTGATTAAAAGAATTAATATATAGATAAACATTATTTTGGATTATCAAAGTATGTGAAAGCGTAATTGGGATTATCAAAACAGGTGAGGTCAACAATTTGTTATTCTGAAATTTTTTATCATCGTTGATTTTAATTCCTTTTAAAACCCTCCATTCACTAATTTCATCATATTCATGATTAAAAAAATTATAGTGGATAATTGAAACACAATTATAACATTTAATAAGTTGTTTCTTATTATATTAACCTTTTTATTTATATTTTCATATTAAAATAGGAAAAAATAACTTCTCAAATTTCATCTCCTCAAATTTCAAAATTGTATTAGAACTATGATATTTTAAATTATTCATGAATCAACACAATTATTAATGATTTAAAAGTAATCACCTAGTCTTATTTAAAGAGATTGATCCTTTATTATACATTTTTATTCTCATAATAAATAAATATTCTATTCAAATCATCATGTATAAATTCATATATATCCTGATATATATTTACATTAATTTTCGTATCAAATATGACTATAAATATTCAAAGGATATTTTTTCCCACCGTAATGACTTCTAATATCCCTCTAAATATATTAATTTGACTCATAATATCATTCAATCAAGTGAAGAACGTATAAATGTTTTCATTATCTGTCATTAAAACATATTCATAGTTTAGTCTCCATATATAAACTTTTTTTCATTTCAATTTCATTTCATCCATATAAATATTATATAGATTTACCTAAATTTATTTAATTATATTTAACTCATGTACCATAGTAAAATATTTTTATAAAACCATTACCATTCTGTCATTATTTTCTTACACATAATTTATTAAACATCTTAGATCATCAATGATTTCTCTTAATTATTTAACAACTTGAGTAAAATCGATTCTAAAAATTTCCATTACACTAAAGTTGATTATGAGGAGTAAGGAAAGTATTATCGCCTTCTAAATATTGAAATATTTATATCAAATATGAGAACACCCATTATGTTTACTATGATAAATTCTTCATCAAACTTGATAGTAATATATTAATGTAGAGACCCGTAGCCTGATGCACATTGACTTTACATTACTTTTGCGGAATACTTAGTACATAACAAAAAAACACACACACAAGGATCGTAATAGTTTAGTGTCTTTGGAAACTCGGACTATAATCTTCTAATCGTGGTGAAAGATCATCAAAATCTCTCATAAAGATCTTCCTTTTTTTATAACCTAAAACCTTTCTTTATATCCTGGGGAAAAGAAAACATAAAAGGGTGAGCTCAAATGCTCAGTAAGGGTAAAAAAAATAAATATCAATCACATCATATTCATAAGAACATAACATTTTGGAAATCATAACCTGTAAAAGAGAGCATAATTTCATAACATGGGATAAATCATGGCAGTGAAATGTAATCACAATAATCATAACTTAAAACATGAAACTTTGTGGCATTCACACATAATCATAGAGAATCATTTCTTGTTAGTCAAGACTCATTGCCAAGACTATCTTAGTGGACAAAGTCCCTTTCTGAATCGAGTAACCCTCGTTTCAGTCCTGTTTCACTGAACCGGTATAACCTACCATTCCAGCCCTGTCTATCTCATGAGATATAAAATCATTACCCAATGCATTGGAGAGAGATATAGCTCCCACCCATCTTATAATGAATCCTTTATTATGTGTGCCACATAATCATAAAACATACATCATCGCATAACACATGTAACAAAAATGGGATTCTTGAAACATCATGACATCATAAATCAATTCATATAAGATAAAGGAATTCATAAACATAATTCCATCACAACATAGTCAAATCAATGTAAAAATATGGATAGAAACAGAACCCTTTATTATCTTAGATGGAAAATAATTTTGATAAAACACTTGAATTGAATTCTTGAGGAAAATATCCTTTCTTCTTCAAAATCAATTTCTTTTCACAAAACATCATGCAATTTTAAAAGAAAGAGATTTTATTGAAAATAGTCATGAAATCTTTTAGAGGAAGCTTCATGAAAATAAGGCTTTATAAAACAGTAGAAATCCATTCGTGCCATATAAGTTAAAAAAACATTCTTCGTACTTTTGTCGGAAAAGTCAAAAAGTACCTCGTACGAAAAACGACAAAAGATTCCTTTCATACATATTAATAAAAACTCACCGAAGGGTAAAAATGGATTTAAACAATTGTAGGTGGATGGAAATAATATTACATATTGATGAAACATGGATGTGGATGATAAAATACACCCCAGTAAATACTTAGGAATAAACAATCTCGGATAAAAATGAGATTGTGATATTTCCCTTACCTTAGGTCCGATTTGCTTCGTATGTGTCCAAACCTTCTGTATAATGATTTAAATTATGTCATTGACTTATTACAGAATCATATTCATTGTTATAATATCATATATGGTTCACTTATGACATTATATTACCCGTTCTTTTGTAAATTCCATGTTAAAGAAGCGTTTTGGGTAAAATCGTTTCATTTATCATAGGTGTTTTGACTTGTTTGTTCTTGACATTATTATTACTTATATCATGATTTAATTACTTCCATAATATCAAATATGATTTATATATCATATATATTCAGTATATATATATATATATATAATAGATAGATAAATGAAATGAAAAACACCGTTCATGGAGACGGTAGTCCGTACGTACGCATGAATGCTGTTTTCCTTTCCTTATTGTCTTGAATGGAAGTAAGTAGATGACATACATATATACATAAATCCAGTATCTTTATAATGTCATATATTTCATTATTATTTCTTATATATACTTCTTAATCATTCTTAAATGGTTAACATGGAGAATGAATCTCATCGCGTCGTGGAGACGGTAGTCCGTGCGTACGCACGAGCGATGATATCATTTCCATAAATATTGAATTGAATTGGAGTGGATTATACAATATATCAGAATCAATATGATGTTGTAATAACTATGTATAGTTATTCTTTACACCATTATACCCATCCTTGTAAGGTGGTGGTGGAAAATAGATTACACCACGGCGTGGAGACGGTATTCCGTACGTACGCACGCGCGGTGATTTCTTTTTCCGTAGGATGGATAGATGGTGAAATAGGGTTGTTTCATACTTATAATAACATATAGGTATATGAGTGATACTGATGTTATTACTTCATAATGAAACAACCTAAGAAGAAGAAGTGGAAGAAGAAATAAAGATGAAAGAATTGGTAACGGTAATTACCTCTTCTTTGAAGCGCCTCTTTGAGACCTCCTCTTAGGGCACTAAAATTGGTCTTTTAGGAAGACCAGAACCTCTAGGATGTTGCTAGGGAAGTGGAGAAGAGATTTTGGCAGGGGTTGGCCGATCTTGAGTGCTCAAATTGGTGTGAGGAGGAGGGGGAGGAGGTGTCCTTTTATAAGGGAGGAGAGGGGCACCTTAGGCATATCTCAAAATATTATTTTATATTAAAGTCAAAATCGGTTTATAATGGTTCCAAAGGGTATTATTTCGAAGATAAAGTGGGGATGGGTCGAAATCCTATCATCCAATAGGATTTAGACAAGTTTAGGTTATTATTTTAACCTTATCAATTATATTTAACTCTAAGTTAAATAATTTAACTTTTACCGTGTCTTTTTGTTTTCTTTCACTATATGGTTAATACACTTACTATAACATGCCAAACGAACCCCAAATTGAATATTATTAATAAATATATCCTTATCTAATTCATTTGGCCGAACCTTAGATTTTTAGGAATAAAATAACAATTAATAATATAATATTTGATTTAAAAACTATTTTTTGTCAATTTTGACACTATTTGATATATGATTTTTTTGAAAGTCATAACAGAATTATATGTTCTAACCAAGTTGATTAAATCAGCAATAATATATCATAGTAACCTATAAAAGTAGTGGAATTCATAAAAAGTCTTAAATTACATTTATTTTGGTATTTATATTATCAATTATGTCAATATTTCATTAATAAGATAATTACTGCATCATCTTTGTGTCATATATAAATTAAATTATTTGATGTCTAAAAATTACAAATAAAATACCATCATGTAGGAAATAGTTTTAGCTTTCTAATGAATATTTACAATAGAATTTATCTTATGTATAACCCCATATTAAAAATGATTTACTTATTAAACTTTGATTTTAACTATTTTAACCCTTCTTTAAATAAATTAATAATAAATGTCCTAATCTAATCCAAGTGGGCCTAAATGGTCATATTTTATTCCTAAGTTTGTTTTTGGTCGAATTACACTTGTCCAATAGAATTAGGACATGTGTTAGGGTAATATTAATATCATATTTACCCTTATTTACCCTATTTACTATTAACCGCGGTAAAAATCGTAAAAAGTTACTATTCACCAAAAAATTATTTTTATCTCATTGAACCACATTTTACTTACTGATATCAACCGTGTCTGTCGGATTTTTGAAATTCCATTCACAGAAGCGGTAAAATTACGTTTTATGCAAAATTCAGTTTTTAACCTACCACTTAGTGGTTTCACTATTCATCAAAAATTGAATGTTTTCAGAAAAAAAACCAAAATTTCATCCTAAGATATATTTCATATTCCGAATTCAAAAATGAAGTCTATTTTACCAAATTCATAACATAGAAATTTCATTAATTAATTTTATAATTAAATCCCGCTGTTAAAACAAATAGCGTGTTTTTAAGAAACAATATCTATCAAAAGATTGACACTTGATTATGTCGGGTTTAAATGTGAAATTACATACAATGACCAACATTGTATTAAATTGTAAAAATATATTCTAAATATACTTTAAAACCACTCAAATTAATGATTTATCACTATTAATTATTTTGATTAAAAAAGTTGTTTTTAATTATAATTTAGTAATTTTCACTATTCATCAGAATATGAAAGTTATCCGAAAAGTACCAAAATTTCAACTTAGGCTAAATTCGATACTCCGAATCCAAGAATGAAGTTCATTTTGAAAAATAAGATTTACAGAATTTTAAAAAGTTGTTATTACTATTCATAACGGCTAGTTTTATTAATATTTTAATAGCATATCGTTGTTTAGTGAAACTCAGTATTGCGTATTACACACACTATCGAGGAAGGTCGCGATTGCGTGTAATGAAAGGCAAGTCAAGGATGCGTGTTGTGCAAGATCCTTTTGGTGTAGCGTACAACACAAGACATTAATAAAATTAAAAAGAATATTTTTTATAAAATCTTGGGCTGTTACATTCTACCCCCCTTAAAATGAATTTCGCCCTCGAAATTCGTCGGGGTTATAAATGGTTTACTATTTGAAAGTTTCTTTGATAGAAACCCACATCGTAAAAAGGAATACCAAAACTTATCTTTAAAAACTAAAGTATAAAACGTAATGGTTACCCAAGTTAACTAATCACTGGGTATCCACATAGGAGAACATAGGTGAAAATATGGACATGGAAGAGAAATATAACCATCATGTTCTAATGGAGAGTGGTAGAGAACATGGCTATGGAAAAGCCAGTAATCACAAATCCATAGATTTGTGATGATATAAGGTACCATCTGATTCATCAGGTATAAGATCACTAGGACAACATTTTTGGTTTTCAAGAACATTTCCCTAAAGTTGACAATTGAATTAGAATAAATACTTACTTTATTTTGGTACAATCTCAATGTTGTTCGTGCCTTGAATAATTTCCACTTCATCTCTTAAATAAATGAAGTTGAATTTGTTATTCGTGAAGTGTTAGCAGATCATGTGATAGAATGACGGGTCATTCCATTTGTCTTAAACAAAAGGATAGAAAAAATTATATGCATAAGTCGATCTATAGTGAGATTAATCTTATATGGTTCCTAAAATGGACTTATACTTCATATATCATACTTCTTAATAAAATAAAACTAGTTTCTACTAAAGAGGGACTTCCTGTAGGCCAGTGGTAGGCGATAAAGGCCGGTCGCACTTCGGTTGTGGGTTCGATTCCCACAGCCTTGTCTGAAGCGATGGGCTGTCGCCCGTCCTGCAGGTTGTCCTTTTTCTAAAACTACATTACTATAACATCCCATAAATAATATCGAAAAAAACTTATATCCTTAAACAATACTCACTTATGTCCAACATAATCCATTTCAATCTTTAGGCTTATCCATAATACTGCAGTCCACTCTCATAACATAGTGAAAACGATTACCAGATATTTAATACCATCGTTGAACCCCATATATCATAAGATATGTTTTGTTGGTCACATCTCAAACATTCAAAGTCCTTAATCATGTATTCTCTTGAATACCCATTGAACCTTAGTGAAAACTTGAATGCAGTTAAAAGTTAACACTTTACACATACCAAAATCCTCAAAATTATTTATACTCAAACCATGATATCACATAGTCCTTATATCAATCATGAGCTCATGAATACTGTCAAACATTTCATTTTCTTCTTATCCCTTCATTATGCGCATATCATCTACTTTCCAAAATATTTGAATAACTTTTCATGGTTACCGGTACCTTAAAATTATTGAAAACCAAAATAATACAAAAATATTCTAATACACAATAAAAGCACCTCAACAACATTATTCTTGAATACCAATACATAAACACTTCAATACATCCTCTTCAATTATTTTCCTGGAATAAGTCCTTCCTTGATTTAGAAGTAACTTTTTAGGTCAGGGCATTGAGTTGGGTAATGCCCATGTTCTCCACAAATAATACATTGAACTCCATAACAGTATGTCACTCTATGACCCTTTTCTCCACACAAATAACATCGGTCCCTCCATTTGAGGTATTCCTCAAGGTTCTTCTTCCCTTCTTTAGAAATCTCAATCTTCCTTTCTTTATGCTCCTCAACATGCGAACATGCATAATAGTTTATCTTCCTCTTCTTTGATGAATTATTCATACCACTAAATTTCACCTTGTTAATCATATATCGCGATGACTGATTCGGCATAATCACAATATCTTTATCTCTAGGTATTACACAATTTTGTTGCTCATAGTCACCAATTTGTCCATTGGATTCAATGTTAACCGAATTCCTTCTGGTTCCCTCCATTAACTAAAACACAAAAAGAATCTTGTGAGAGGCAAAAATCATGCTAGGGAAAACAACATAGTAAAGGGGGAGTACCCTCAATATCTAACATCTTAGGTTAAATTCTATGATCGTTAGCGCAATTCTAGCACTATAACCTATACGTATACTTAACCTTAGAGACATCCCTAGACATACCTTAGAAATATCTCTAGGGATCTCACTAAAGTTCTCGCATCCTAGTTTCCAAAGGTTGACTAAACCTTTCCTCTGATACCAACTGTAGAGACCCTAAGCCTGACTTACATGGACATTACATTACATTTGCGGAATACTTAGTACATAACAAAAAACACACACACAAGGATCGTAATAGTTTTGTGTCTTTGGAAACTCGGACTATAATCTTCTAATCGTGGTGAAAGATCTTCAAAATCTCTCATAAAGATCTTCCTTTTTTTTATTACCTAAAACCTTTCTTTATATCCCGGGGAAAAGAAAACATAAAAGGGTGAGCTCAAATGCTCAGTAAGGGTAAACAAAATAAATATCAATCATATCATATTCATAAGAACATAACATTTTGGAAATCATAACCTGTAAAAGAGAGCATAATTTCATAACATGGGATAAATCATGGCAGTGAAATGTAATCACAATAATCATAACTTAAAACATGAAACTTTGTGGCATTCACACATAATCATAGAGAATCATTTCTTGTTAGTCAAGACTCATTGCCAAGACTATCTTAGTGGACAAAGTCCCTTTCTGAATCGAGTAACCCTCGTTTCAGTCCTGTTTCACTGAACCGGTATAACCTACCGTTCCACCCCTGTCTATCTCATGAGATATAAAATCATTACCCAATGCATTGGAGGGAGATATAGGTCCCACCCATCTTATAATGAATCCTTTATTATGTGTGCCACATAATCATCGCATAACACATGTAACAAAAATGGGATTCTTGAAACATCATGACATCATAAATCAATTCATATTAGATAAAGGAATTCATAAACATAATTCCATCACAACATAGTCAAATCAATGTAAAAATATGGATAGAAACAGAACCCTTTATTATCTTAGATGGAAAATAATTTTGATAAAACACTTGAATTTAATTCTTGAGGAAAATATCCTTTCTTCTTCAAAATAAATTTCTTTTCACAAAACATCATGCAATTTTAAAAGAAAGAGATTTTATTGAAAATAGTCATGAAATCTTTTAGAGGAAGCTTCATGAAAATAAGGCTTTATAAAACAGTAGAAATCCATTCGTGCCATATAAGTTAAAAAAACATTCTTCGTACTTTTGTCGGAAAAGTCAAAAAGTACCTCGTACGAAAAACGACAAAAGATTACTTTCATACATATTACTAAAAACTCACCGAAGGGTAAAAATGGATTTAAACAATTGTAGGTGGATGGAAATAATATTACATATTGAGGAAACATGGATGTGGATGATAAAATACACCCCAGTAAATACTTACGAATAAACAATCTCGGATAAAAATGAGATTGTGATATTTCCCTTACCTTAGGTCCGATTTGCTTCGTATGTGTCAAAACCTCCTGTATAATGATTTAAATTATGTCATTGACTTATTAAAGAATCATATTCATTGTTATAATATCATATATGGTTTACTTATGACATTATATTACCCGTTCTTTTGTAAATTCCATGTTAAAGAAGCGTTTTGGGTAAAATCGTTTCATTTATCATAGGTGTTTTGACTTGTTTGTTCTTGACATTATTATTACTTATATCATGATTTACTTACTTCCAGAATATCAAATATGATTTATATATCATATATATTCAGTATATATATATATATAATAGATAGATAAATGAAATGAAAAACACCGTTCATGGAGACGGTAGTCCGTACGTACGCATGAACGCTGTTTTCCTTTCCTTATTGTCTTGAATGGAAGTAAGTAGATGACATACATATATACATACATCCAGTATATTTATAATGTCATATATTTCATTATTATTTCTTATATATACTTCTTAATCATTCTTAAATGGTTAACATGGAGAATGAATCTCATCGCGTCGTGGAGACGGTAGTCCGTACGTACGCACGAGCGATGATATCATTTCCATAAATATTGAATTGAATTGGAGTGGATTATACAATATATCAGAATCAATATGATGTTGTAATAACTATGTATAGTTATTCTTTACACCATTATACCCATCCTTGTAAGGTGGTGGTGGAAAATAGATTACACCACGGCGTGGAGACGGTATTCCGTACGTACGCACGCGCGGTGATTTCTTTTTCCGTAGGATGGATAGATGGTGAAATATGGTTGTTTCATACTTATAATAACATATCCATATATGAGTGATACTGATGTTATTACTTCATAATGAAACAACCTAAGAAGAAGAAGTGGAAGAAGAAATAAAGATGAAAGAATTGGTAACGGTAATTACCTCTTCTTTGAAGCGCCTCTTTGAGACCTCCTCTTAGGGCACTAAAATTGGTCTTTGAGGAAGACCAGAACCTCTAGGATGTTTCTAGGGAAGTGGAGAAGAGATTTTTGCAGGGGTTGGCCGAGCTTGAGTGCTCAAATTGGTGTGAGGAGGAGGGGGAGGAGGTGTCCTTTTATAAGGGAGGAGAGGGGCACCTTAGGAATATCTCAAAATATTATTTTATATTAAAGTCATAATCGGTTTATAATGGTTCCAAAGGGTCTTATTTCGAAGATAAAGTGGGGATGGGTCAAAATCCTATCATCCAATAGGATTTAGACAAGTTTAGGTTATTATTTTAACCTTATCAATTAGATTTAACTCTAAGTTAAATAATTTAACTTTTACCGTGTCTTTTTGTTTTCTTTCACTATATGGTTAATACACTTACTATAACATGCCAAACGAACCCCAAATTGAATATTATTAATACATATATCCTTATCTAAGTCATTTGGCCGAACCTTAGAATTTTAGGAATAAAATAACAATTAATAATATAATATTTGATTTAAAAACTATTTTTTGTCAATTTTGACACTATTTGATATATGATTTTTGTGAAAGTCATAACAGAATTATATGTTCGAACCAAGTTGATTAAATCATCAATAATATATCATAGTAACCTAAAAAATTAGTGGAATTCATAAAAAGTATTAAATTACATTTATTTTGGTATTTATATTATCAATTATGTCAATATTTCATTAATAAGATAATTACTGCATCATCTTTGTGTCATATATAAATTAAATTATTTGATGTCTAAAAATTACAAATAAAATACCATCATGTAGGAAATCTTTTTAGCTTTCTAATGAATATTTACAATCTAATTTATCTTATGTATAACCCCATATTAAAAATTATTTACTTATTAAACTTTGATTTTAACTATTTTAACCCTTCTTTAAATAAATTAATAATAAATGTCCTAATCTAACCAAGTGGGCCTAAATGGTCATATTTTATTCCTAAGTTTGTTTTTGGTCGAATTAAACTTGTCCAATAGAATTAGGACATGTGTTAGGGTAATAATAATATCATATTTACCCTTAGTTACCCTATTTACTATTAACCGCGGTAAAAATCGTAAAAAGTTACTATTCACCAAAAAATTATTTTTATCTCATTGAACCACATTTTACTTACTGATATCAACCGTGTCTGTCGGATTTTTGAAATTCCATTCACAGAAGCGGTAAAATAAAGTTTTATGCAAAATTCAGTTTTTAACCTACCACTTAGTGGTTTCACTATTCATCAAAAATTGAAAGTTTTCAGAAAAAAACCAAAATTTCATCCTAAGCTATATTTCATATTCCAAATTCAAAAATGAAGTCTATTTTACCAAATTCATAACATAGAAATTGCATTAATTAATTTTATAATTAAATCCCGCTGTTAAAACAAATAGCGTGTTTTTAAGAAACAATATCTATCAAAAGATTGACACATGATTATGTCTGGTTTAAATGTGAAATTACATACAATGACCAACATTGTATTAAATTGTAAAAATATATTCTAAATATACTTTAAAACCACTCAAATTAATGATTTATCACTATTAATTATTTTGATTAAAAAAGTTGTTTTTAATTATAATTTAGTAATTTTCACTATTCATCAGAATATGAAAGTTATCCGAAAAGTACCAAAATTTCACCTTAGGCTAAATTCGATACTCCGAATCCAAGAATGAAGTTCATTTTGAAAAATAAGATTTACAGAATTTTAAAAAGTTGTTATTACTATTCATAACGGCTAGTTTTAATAATATTTTAATAGCATATCGTTGTTTAGTGAAACTCAGTATTGCGTATTACACACACTATCGAGGAAGGTCGCGATTGCGTGTAATGAAAGGCAAGTCAAGGATGCGTGTTGTGCAAGATCCTTTTGGTGTAGCGTACAACACAAGACATTAATAAAATTAAAAAGAATATTTTTTATAAAATCTTGGGCTGTTACAATTAAAACCAATGAATATTATAGATTGAAACACTACTAGACTTCAAAATAAAATCAAAATGTTTTTTAGTCCTTAATCGATATAGTTAAATTTTTTAGTCCCTTGTGTTCTAATAAGTGTGGGTGGAGTGAATTAGTGAAGGTACATTTTATTCATTGATTAATATTTTTTAATCAAATCAAACATTAACACCATTGGACTGATTTATTTATATTTTATTTTATCCCTTACTTTTTCATAAACATATATTTTGTAATGTAATGGAATCCAAATAGTGATAAATAATAATAAGAATAATTAGTAGAGAGATACCTACAAGGTTTACCATGTTTCTCAGTTGAATATTTCTTTGATATGATCAAAACTAATTATATATTAAGGATTAATTATAATTATCTAATGAATAAAACATGTAGGTTATTATACATCTAAATAATATATGTAACCTTCATATTCTAAATAATAATTTTATTTGGATTTTCTCATATTTATTTAATAAATTGATAATTATTATCACTATTCATATGAAATAATTATTTAAGATAATTTTCTGGTGTGTGTGTGTGTTTTTGAGAAAATAAAAGTTATTTAATTAAATAACAAATAATATTTATTATTTTGATGTTATTAAAAAAATATATACTTATTGAATTTTTTAAAGAGAGTGGGGTACATTAATAAAATGGACTTCAAAAATTTATTAAATACCTTGAAATTAGGTAATGGTGTAAATAGAAATTATTTTTTTTTGAAATAGATAGAAATATTGTGACATAAGTAAAAATATAACATGCTATGATATACATGTGGGGGATAATATTTTTTTTGATTAATTATGTCATATAATATTATAAAATTATATATAAATAAATATATGGTATATAAATTAATAACAATAATTATATTAATTATTTTACAATTAATGTAATCTTGAAAATTATTTTTTATTCATAAAAATATTTTTTATAATAAATTATAAGAACAAATTTGAATAATTAGGAGTTAAAAATAATTTATGTTTAAAAATTTATTAGATATTAATGATAGTAATTCCAGACATAAAAATTATATTATTTGACATTGTGATTATATTTTCACTAATACAATGTTTATAGAGGAACTTATACAATATAAGAAGTGTAAAAATGTGTATTTATTATGGTTTTATTATAATTATAAAAGTAAATAATGTTATAAATATTTCTTATAGGTAATAATGATGATTAATTTATTATAAAGATGAAAGGACCTAAATTTAAATATTGGGTAGAAAAATAATTAACCATATTCCTACATAATAATGATGTAATTATTATTTATAATTAGAATTGTAAAACTGGTAGCTTAAGTGTATTAATGAGATATGATTAAGAAGGTATAGGGATATGCATGCTCTTAGACTATAATTTTTAGTGAATAGTCAATTATTTAATAATGGATACTTGAAATCCAATATTTTCTAGATATTTTTAAACAAAAATTACAATGTTAATTATAAAATATCTATAAATATGATTTTTTTTATCTATTATCAAAGAAATACTTTGAGTTGTGTTTTTTCAATTATTTTATCACATTTAAATCACTATATTTCTCAGTTTATACTCAAATTAATATTTTACTGTTACTTCTTAACCAAAAAACACAATTATAGTAGTTGTTTTTAAATATTGATGAACATATGAATCTCCTTACACTTTTAGAAATATTAATCTACATGTTTATAAATTTTTGTATGTTTGAAATATATTAATAATGTCTTTTATATATGAAAATATGTTAAATCCTTAAATTTTATTTTTTTAAACATAAAATTGATAACTATTTTTTGTATATATTATTCTTCATGATCAATATTCCCAACTGAGTATAATAATGCTTCATTTAACTTTATTATTTTATTATGTAATGAATGTACATTATTTAGAATCTTGAATAGAATTGATGGACTTTAGTTAATTTTTGATGAAAATTCTATGCTAATAGACTAATCATATATGAGCTATGCTTAGAAACAAATGATTTAAAGTCATGAAAACCTTTCAAAATAAGAAAAATGGACTTGGGTTGGTAGTTATGTTAGAAAAAGTAATTTTTTAATGCATGAATATGAATAACTCAAGAGGGAATTGTCTCTAGGAGAATCCTCTAATTCCTCTCGGCGGCGATCGTCCTCAACGGCGATGCCCTAGCGGCGATGTCGAAAGATCCGGCCCCCTCCTCCCCAGCGGGGGGGGGGGGGGGGGGTAAGTCCATCCTTCTTTATCGTCAGTGCAGACATTCACCCCCTTTATGAATCCAGCTTTACTTCCCATATTTCCTCTGATTCCGCTGTGCCCTAAGGTACCAAATCTCCATCGTGGCTCGCCTGACCTTGCGCTCTCTCTGAAGGAGTTCAACGAGGCCTCGTACCTTCATCGGTTGACGCTCATTGTCTGATTCAGGGTTTGACGTCTATCCATTGACGCCTTTGATCACTTTGTATTTGAATCATGGGATCTCTAAGCGCGCGCAGTGGTGGGTCGCTTCGATCGGTGCCGCCTGATGGTTCGTTTTACTTCAGAGGACGATTTGAGCTTGGCCTGGTCTAGAGGCCCCCGCGTTTTCAACAGTTTCAATTTTTTCCTTCTTCGCTGGTCCTTTGAGCTTCACATGAATTGCGACTTTCCCTCATCGGTGGTTTGGGTTACATTTCCCGATCTCCCTCTTCCTTTCCAGAACCCCTCCATAATCCGAATGTTAGGCAATATGGTCTGTAGATTTTTGTGCTCTGATAGCTGGACGTTGTTCGTGTGTCATCCGATTTCCCCTTGCGTCTGTGTTGAGATGATGCTTCAAGGCCCTCCTGGATTGGATGTGGATCACATTTGGTGATGAATTCTACTAGAAACAGAGGGTTACATTTGAATCGTGGCCTCTTTTTTGCCTAGGGTGTCACCAGTTCGGTCATTTGGGCTCAGCCTGTCGCCGCGAGGTCAGGGCTCCGCAGGATGTGCCAAGGGAGATTGAGGGACATGAGGTGCAGTTGGAGCTTGTTGTGGATCAGTCAGCGCGGGTTCCTGAAGGATTTGAGGAGAAAATCAAGGGGTACGGGGTGGCTACAGAGGTGGTTGGCCATGCCAGTCCGGATGCGGAGTCCGCACAAAATAGGAACTCTGACAACAACCTCCAGTGGCTCCTTCAGCAGCTTCTGAGGGTATTGTTGTGGGGGGTGTACCGAGTGGATCGAGGGATGGGAATTCACCGGTGTGTGAGTTAATTGGGCCTGAGCAGAAGCCAGTGGGTGAGGCTGAGGAACGTCCTGGCAAGGTTTTTGACTTGGCGGCTCCTCAAATGGGGGATGAGAGAGTTCCCACACTTCATGGAAGGGCGTCTTATGTAGTGGTGCTAAGTTCAGGTGGTGGGAGGAGTGTCACAGGTGCTAAGCCACTGGATCAGGCTGGAAAGCATCTGGTAGTAGTCAGAAAAATCCCTATTGAGGTTGAAGGTATTGAGTTGGCAAACCGGTTTGATTTTTTGGGCATTGAGGATTCTGCCCAATTTGATGGAAATGAATTTGTCAGAACCTCCATGGATGAGGAGTCAGCTTCGGAGAGAGAATCTAGTGATAAACGATCTAACCACATCGACGGTGATATAGAGGATGGGGACGAGGGGAGAAGGTTCCCTAGTCCAAGACGGAGCAAAAATAAAAGGGGTAAAAAGAAAGAGAAAAATGACTATTCTCATTTACCATTACCGATGGAGACTAGATTGGCAAAGAAGTCGAAGAGCAAGTTGAAGGATTGCGGCCAACAATCCCCCAAGGTGGCCTGTCAGCTACGGGAGGTAGCCGAGAATCCTTTAGACTTTCTCTTAAGCTCGGAGGAGGTTATGTTGGAAACAGAATTGATAATCAAATCTTCTAATGAGGAGGCAGAAATAATGATGGAACAGACTTATAAGGTGGACACCAATGATGAACAGAACGAATGGATTGACAAGCAGGACTTGATTCTAGTTCGGGGTTTCAACAACGGAAAGATCAATGTAGAGGAGTATATCCAGTTATGAGGGAAGCTGTCATTCAGGCTGGAAGATCTTCTGATGGAGCAACCAGACATTCAGGTAAATACTTTATCATGGAAGCTGTTTCGTGAGATTAAAACAGGTAGGCTTCAATTTCATTTCAATGACTTTGTCCACTCTTTTAGTGTTTGACGAGGTTTCTCACTTTTTTCCTTAAAAGTGTTCGATAATAAAAAATTTAAGTTTGATGATGAATAACTCAAGAGGTTTATAGCTATGTCTAGATAAACTTTTTGAGGATGATGGTACATATGTAGATGTCATACATTCTTAGGTTGTGTATGAATAAAACCATGCTAACAAAAAATTAAAATCAAATGCATTTGGGATTGTGTAATAATAAATGGAATAAATAGAGATCACATAAGAATAAATAAACAATATTCCATATATCTTGTCTTATTAAATCATTATTGTGAAAACCACATGATATTAAATTTAATTTTCAAAAAATTCAATAGGTGATAACATAAGTTAAAATTTTAAGATCATATCATTATGTTATATTAGTAAAGTGATATATCACTATTAAATATTATCTAGATGAGAAAGAAAACCTATTTATATATACCTTATATCCTATGTCGTAAATACTTTCAAGCTTCAGAATATTTTATATTGATGATAACCCTTCTTTTTTGATGAATGTGGTTACACCATAGTAGTATAAGAAGATCACAGATCATGGTCAATGTAATTTTCATCAATAAGAAGTCACACCATAATTGGGTATATTTCACCACAATGTTTATCATATTAGTGAATAAAAATTATTGTTCCATGGTTTTTCAATTTATATGATTGTTTCTATGCATGAGTAGAAGGTTGATTGTGGTGTGAAATTTTCTATTGTGTTTTGAAGTATGTAGAATATTATAAAGGTAATTCATGGGTGATAATAAGTTATTCCATAGTGTGAATCCTCGTTCCATAAAAAATATATCTATGGTTGTTATTAAAGACTGATTATATTCTATGGATCATTGGATATTTATTTTCAAGTGAAAGAAAGGGAGGATTTGTTTATTTTTAGAATAAAATTCGTTTAGATAATATTCGGAATTAAACCATAGTATTCAAGGGATTTAATTTGATATTTTAATTATATATATTTTTGGGTGTATGGTTGAATTTAGGATCATGTTGCAATGATTCCTTCTATACTGTAATTAATTAAGTTAGTGTCATTATTAATCAATAACATGGAGAAAAAATCCATTATTTCCTTATTTCTAGATAAATTATAGATTTAGTCGTCATTAAATTATTGAAATGTTAGAAAATTTTTATGGAAGGTTTTATCAATATTATAAGATAATTTTTATGAACCATTTATTTGATATTCATGGTGGTTTGAAATTGAAATAGTGAGACATATTTAATATAATAAATTACATAATGATCTAGTAAAAAAAGGAATATATGAATAGATATTTTTGAGATATATTTATATAGATCCCTAGAAAGAAGTCATTAGATGATTTTAAATGTAGTTCCAACTAGCATGGAAGAGAATCCAAAACTAATAGATCATCCCATGGAGTATGAATTAAGGATAGACCACTGGGATCTTCTTAGTTAGGATTTATTTTTATTTTTGTTATCAACTTTGTAATCAGGGGATTTATCAATTAGATGTGTTTTCATAATTCATATATGTTTTATAATACTACTAAATGCAATTATTTTTATATTTTTTATATCTTCATAAATCTATGATGTTTAGATATTTCATGGATGATATCCATTCGACCATCAGTGATAACATTATATAAAAAGGTGTGATTAATGGAAAAGGATGTGTATAGAATATTTTAAAATAATTATTAACTCAAAAATTATTCTATTTATATTATATCACATTGAGATTAATTAATATCTTCTTATTTAATAACTAGTGAGAGTGATGATTTTTAAGGGATGTAGAATAATCTTATTGAGGATTATGGGATCACATTATCTAACCATTATTCTCTTTTTCATTAAGACTAAATGAAATGTATCTATAACTTATTAGACTACTATAAATATTATAGCTGAATATATATAGTTATAATTACTTTATTTCAACCTAGGGGGAATAATTACACTTAATGATACTTGAAATTAATTTATTTTATTAATCATAGGAGTGAAGTGAAATCATTTTTATTTAAGGAATATCATCCTTAGAAGTCGATCCCCTCTCTTATTTCTGATCATTTTCTGGTAACTTGTTATCATAATAATTTAATTTATAAATTTTTATAATCAAATTCACATTCTGGAAAAAAATTGAAGTTGTAAAAATAATTATAAATCATAATTGTGATTTTTTATTCTCTATGGTATTTTCCTCTTACATAATTTATACTATGCATTAGGTGTTGAAGTAAGTTAGATAAGAAACATTAATTATAATGTTTGTCTATTTTAATAAGTAACTACTATCAAATTAGGTAAAAAAACTAATAAATGATAACTCTATTATAAACAATTTTAATTTTAGTTTATTTTCCATTTTATTTTAATTTTTTACTTATCATTAATCATTTTATTTAGAATAAACCTTTAATAAATAAATATCACTTACTTATCATGGTATTAATACTTATATAACTTTATATTAAATTTAAATGGAATCACATATAATTGTTGGATTATTAAATATACATATTTAAAATTAAATTTCATGACCCCTCCCCACAAAGTGTACCTATCATGGGTTAGAAAAGGGAACCGAGATGGTGTCCACCCGAGTCCCACCTCTAGTAGGTGCTGGGTTAGCATCTATAACTGGTGTTATAAAATCCTACATATAGGATTAATTACCCTCTAATATAACATGTGAAAAAGATAAATAATATTTATACACAAATGAAAACCTTTGGTGATATATAAACTCACATCCCATGTGTATACTTATAATATCATAAAATTACAAATATAATTGAATGGAAGAAAACAAGTTCCAAAAAGGTAAATTCTGATGTGACCATGAAGCCAAAACAACATATGAAAACCATGATATTGTAATATCCATCCTAATATCCCACATGATTATTCTGAAATGAATGTTGTTTATACATATATGTGGGGTGAGCATAACAATATACTTAGTAGGATCCTCCCCAGAGCCTAACTTGTAAAAGATAAAGAATTCAAGCTAAATTATAGAGAATAGAAATGAAAATAACTTTTTACCTGAATAAGATTTATAATTTTCAAGCCATAAAGTGGATATATCTCACTAGGTAACACATGAAAAGAAGAATATAATATAATATTAAAAATAATGGTACGCCGCTACTACTTCCCCTCTAGTTTGCTGCTCTATCGAAATGCCTCACATTCGGAGCCATCTCTCTACAAAAGTAAGACTGAGCAAAGAAACTTGTTCTATTTATCTGAACATGTACCATGTAAATAAATTTATTACAACATCCCATATAATATCTCCAAATTTTAACTGAGTGGTTTCTAGGTTCTAGTATAGCCCTTATGATATGTATCATGAATCAGGTCTTATAACTCAAGACATCACAACTAATACATCAAGTAAGGTACCTCAAGAAAATATATCATATACACATCATAACTATTGTAATATATTAGATTCTATATCTAGATATATATTTTTTTAAAATATCTATAATCCATTATATCCCTCCACACACATACATATAGAAAAACGAATATCCATGCATACTAGAACATGTAACTACCAAGATAAGTGAGGGGACAAAGGGGGGTAGTCAACCATCCATCGTCCTATTGGGATATTGGGGAAGTCACCCTCCTTGAGTCCACTGGGTGTAAATTTCCATAATATATATTTGGGGGAATGGAATATGAAATCAAAAAATATATAGGATATAATATATCTCACAACCGCACTTGGGTCTTAACCTAGTCCTAGGATCAACTATAGCTATCATCAGTCAGACACCCAACTACCTATTTAAGGGACTATATATCCAGGAAGCACCCAACCATTTTATGAGCTTCATTAAATTACTTCTTTTCATATAAAAATTGACATTCAATTAATTAAATCATTATCCTTTAATTATTCATCACTATTATTATAGATTATAAAATTAGTCTAACCAACAAATCCAAGTCCATGCCCTCCAAGAATAATCCAAATCAAATCCATAATTACTCAATAGTAAAACCTATTTTCCATTCATGGAACACAAAAACCATGTGTTAGGTCATATATTAATTTTTTTAATTCATTCTATAAGCTAGGTAATCTTGGAAAACCATCCTAAGAAACCACTAAGAGAAAAATGAAACAAATCACATCAAGATGTCTCATGAAGTGGGTAAAGTAATTTAGATAAAACAAGTAACCCCAATATCATTGGTTAAATATATTAATTTAAAGAAATAATTAAGAATTAATAAAAACAATGGATAAAACCATATCCAACCCTTTTAATCCTATCTAGTGCAATGCTTTAAAATTCTAAAGTAAAACATTTTATTCGATAGTGTATATGAAAAACATCACCAAATGTGTATGGGAATATAATATCTTGAGTCTTTTCAGTATATTTACTATTTTAAATATATTAAAAATATTTTATATATTGAAATGAACTCAACAATGAGTTATCTTGAATTATACACAAGAGTTTCTTTCTTCAATAGCTTGTGTTACATTCAAGACCAAGTTTTATCGAACAACAAATTTATTATTAAAATATAATTATTTATCATAATAAGATAAAAAATAAGCTATTAAATTAGTAGTTTTTAAATGGATTAACTAACTTATGATAATATATGGTGTGAAAAAATATAAATTGAATTCATTGGTTACAAATAAATTAGAAATTAATATAATAACTAATTGAATATAAAGGGAATATTTATATAGAAAACTATTTTAATGATCACAAAGATGTATTATGCTAATAAATTAAATTAATTACAATTAGTTAGTGATATTAATCTAATATATACATATATATAATATTAAATAAAACACGTTTTATATTTATACAATTGATTATATAGACATAAAATAAGAACAAACTCAATATTGCACATAAAAACCTATATTTTTATAAATGTAGTTTTACCACATTTTAAAGAACCTATTTTAAATAAATTTTTTAGAAATGTAATTGATTTTATTTTTCAAAATATTTTTTATTTTTTAATTAATAATGACAAAATTATCTTAGTGTGTTTGTTTGGAATTTTTCGGAGAAGTATAATTATTTTTATGAACAGTGAAAAATACTGCATTTTAATTGAAAACTACATTTTCATTTGAATAATTATTAATATTAAATTATCATCTAAATTGGTTTTAAATTCAAGATAGATAAATTATACATAAATTAATAAGATATAGGTTATGGGAAAAAATTATATTTAATTTAGATATAAAATCTTAATAATCTTTTGAAGATTCTTACTTTAAAAACTCTATTTATCACCACATCTAGGGGATTAACATTAAACAAAATTTTACCACTAATATAAATTTAATTTATAAAAATGGATATAATTTTTTTTACTATTATAATATTTATATTATAATAGGATCAATTAATTTTTTACCAAAAGGATTAGTGAAAGTCATTATAATTAATTACATAGATTATGGTAAAATTAATCTTAAAAAATGACTAAACTTAAAACTTAAATGTCCAAATGAACTAGAAACTTGTCAAAAATCCAATGTATGGAAACATTTCAACCCTATACTACCTTGGGTATATTTTGGGTTTTGTTAATCAAAATTTTAGGTAAAAATTTGGGTACACCATACTTATTTTCAAAAATACCAAGTGTGTCCTTCTCCAACTTATAAAAGGCCACCACCCCTCCCACTTAATCACACCCCTCAAAACACATAGTTTTTGAAATTATCTGACCATTAAATATGCCAAAATACATCCCTTATTATTTGAAACCTCTCATTATGTTGAAATACATCCACGGAATCCCATTGGTGCAAACTAATAGTAGTTACCCAAAGAAGAGGTAACATCCTTCCTCAAGCTCATTTCCTTTATTTTCTTTCTCAACCACCTCAATTATTATTATTATTACATGTCTAGAAAATATCCTAAGTATCCCCAATATAATTATATTTTTTTACTATAAGGGTTCTACCCATACTTACAAAAACATCCATCTATTTGGTAATGAACTTACCGTTTATGTGTACGGTGAACTAGCGCCACACGAAACGATGTCGATCATTTTTCCTTTACAACATTTCATGGCTGGGAATTATGATGTAAGATATATTTATATATTATATATATTATTTTAATTATTTATTTAGTATTTTTTTAGTTATTTTATAACAAATAATTTTATACTTTCTATTTTGTGTAAATACGATAACATCATTTTTGGGTGCGTGGACTACCGCCACTTCAAAACGATGTGATTTGTTCATGCTATACATGGTATATATAAAGGATGATTTTAATTAACATATGTGATATATATGATACAATGAAAATAATATAATCATAATATACCTATATATCATTTACTTTTTAGTCTTTTAATGTGACAAAGAAATGTATGTAGTGTGCATTTGTATGTAGGACCTAATACATCCATGAACGATGCATTTGATTTCTTATCTCCAAATATTATGGATTATTATAAATACATATATAAAATATATATATGACAATTAAATAATGTTTTAAAATTTGTGGGGGGGATATTAAATCATGATCTATGTAATAGGAAGAAAAATAACAAGTTAAAACATACTAAAAAAACTAGGAAATTAACACTAGAAATAGTGAAAATAATGAATGATTTATAAAAAAAGGTAAATAAGATATTATAAGAAGATAATATATGATATATTAAATGTTAAAATTGTTCTGTAATAAGCTTTAAACATTATTAAAGCCATTATACCTGAGGTTAAAGGATGTTCAAAAAATAAGGGAATGCAAGGTAAAGGTTTTCATCTCAATTTACATTACATTGAGACTTATTTGTTACTACACACCAATTCAATTTATTGTCGTCTAAATACTTACCATTTTACATTTAATATCATGAATTATTAATGCATAATGGTATTTTATGTTTCCATTTGAAATATCTCACCCATGGAGTTTAGTATGAAAATTTGTATGTGGTAAAAGTTACATTTTCAATCTTACATTCTCCAAGTATATTTTTTTTTTAATTTTTAAAATCCACTTTAAGGAAAAGTGGTAACCTCACATCAATATAATTCCATCCAAACCAAATATTTGAAAATTCAAAATTCAAAAATGTAAGTTAATCATCCAAAAACACAGATCTAAAATTTGAAATTCAAAATTGGTCCACACATCCTATCGCATCATCACGAAATCGCCTCATAATCATCCATCCTATCACATCATCACCAAAATGTATCAGGACACCGAATATCGAGAAATATCCACCTCGATACTTGCCCCCTATAGTCAAGAAAACCAACGTCATCTCCTCTTTTCCATCGCCGTCCCATCAAAGTGGTTCACCGGTGAGAACCAACCACCAGAATCCATTTTTGGAACCATTGAAACACCATCATCATCACCATTTAGAAACCTCCACCATGAAAACAAAAACATAACCACCCCCACCATTAGGATTGAAAATAACACGCATAACCAAATTGCCTATAAATAATCATTGTCACCACATAAAAATCTCCAAACAATTCTATCCAACAAGTCAATTCAAATTAGAGAAAAATGACAAGAATACACTAGATTTGAATTCTTAAAATGATGGACACAATACCAGGAAACCAAAACCAAGATGAGTCAAACATGAAATCTGTAGAATGAAAAAAAACACAAAAGACTACAAATATGATATGGGAGGCACAAAGAAAGAAAAAAACTAGACAACGAAGTAAACCAGGGAGGAAAATCCAATAGACCTACCACCATCACAGTCCAAAGAAACCCTAAAAATCCATCGTTCTTGACAAAAAAATGGGGCATTACATGGTGGGTAAGGTAAAAAGGGCATATAAGGAGTGCTGATGAACATGACCGGGCTGGGATACTTGTGATCCATCTAAAAGGAACAAAAAAATGAATTTGGGGAGAACCTGGAAAAGAAAATAGACTAAATCCTCACTCAATGCCGCCACCAACAGTCGCAAATCACCGAAATAACATCACATTAAACCAAGATGAGGATTATTCGTGATGGTTCTAGCGAAAAGATAATTCATCACATCGGTCAGGCCCCAAAGGAAAATAATTGAAAAATATAAGGAGAATCACACTGATGAAGAACCCACTCACCCCGAGGGCGGTGACGAGTGGGTGGAGTGACAAAGCTATGATGAAGTCCTAGCGTGAGGATAATCGGGAGACCAGGAGAGTGGGGATCCATCCTCACATTTTCAATCATACATACTTTTTTGATTTTTGAAATTCTCCAAAAGACACTAAATTTTTCTCAATAATTTTTCATAGGACATCTCTTTAAATATGCACATTATTGGGTGATTTGTATTATTATTTCCTAAATCATATACTGTATTTACATATGGTTCCCACACTGACAGTTATTTGATTAACTAGGGAATTCTTGATGAATCTGTATCTTATATTAAATATAAATAAATTTTGATAAGGAAAATTATTTATTATATATATGAATAAATGATTTGGAAATGAAATACATGGTTTGGGGACCATGTATTGAAATACCTAGGGGTTGGGGACTGGTTAATGCAAGACCCTAGATGAATTTATATTCTCATGAGATGAATTTGTGGGACAAATTAGAATAGTTTAAATAATATATTGATGGTAAAGGTATCGTGTTTCTAGAAAACATGACATCAAATAATTAATCATTTAATTTATTGAGAATTAATTTATTATTATTATCCTTGAGATAATTGCATCGACATATCTCTGGATACATTTCATTCAATTTTTATTGATAAAATGGAATGTGTTTCGGTTTTTTACATTTCCATATTTATTATTCCTTATCATGTTTATTTTAATGGTATGTGTTATCATTTATTTAGCTTTCCATATTTATTTAATCTAATCAATTCATTATGTATTCCACTTTACATACCATTACTTAGAATTTGAGATCACCCTAAATATGTTTCCTTTCCCTATATTTTGAAGAGGAATCCTTTTGTAGAACCCCCATTTTCTGTTATGTAACCCTTTATTTATTATTTTAATGTTTATAAAGTATAAGGGTGAATGTTGGGTGAGTTGGGAGATCCATTGGAATGTATTTTGGGCCAAAGGAGATGTGCACGTGCTATGCACAGTTTGTACAAACTGTGCAGAAGCCTGGGAGAAACCATATGCCTTGGTTATAGGTTGGAAATTTTGAGGTAGTAGCTTCATAATGGTTGTATAATGGTTAGGGATACCATGTTAGGAGGTCATGCAAGGGGTTACTTATGGCAGTAGCTAACACATGGTTAGCACACATTGTTTCTAACTGTGTAGTCTAACCGTGCGTAGGGTCAATATTAGATCCTTAAAAATATGATCTCCATAATTTTTCCTCTAACTCCCTTGTTATTTCTCCTAAGTATCCATAACTATATAATCTTCTCTATTTGAGGTATGAGAACCTCTCCCAAGTGATTTGGAATAAATCCATATCCCTCCCATGTTGTTTTCAAGCCCAATTCTTGTATTAGGCGCCATTATTCATCATTCTTGTCACATTTGCTTAGATATACATAGATATACTTCTCCTCTCTTCTTGTTTTCTCAGATATAAAACATTCATGGGTAGATATAAGTTATTGGATTCCAAATATGATGATATCTATCTTTTTTGTTGGTAAGAGAATAGATCTAAGGTGGTTTCGTGGAATTCATACATGGTTGTGTTAGTGTTCTACATCAATTTTTGGTTTTCATCAAAACCTACATGGTAGGTGGATTCCCTATCGACTCATATTGATATAATTCATTGTCTTAGTTTCAAATAGTTTGATTTTATTGGAATTTATTAGCAAAAGCATGGATTAAATCTTATTTAGTGATGATATATGGTTTCAGTGAAATTTTGTAATCTTGGTGATTTTTGGTGCAAAGTGATTTAGTTCTTGAATTAAAATTGGTAATTTTAAATTATGGATTTTTGTAATTTATAAATGGTATTTGGGAAATGGGGTTTCAATAAAGATGTGTTCTATTTAAATGGGATGGAATTGAAATGGTTTTGATGGAAAAAGGGTTTTCAATAAAAAGGTGTTTTTATTGAAAGGGTTTTTAGCATGACTTTTGATCATACTTGGTGTGTGTGTTCATGTTTTATTTCAAGGGATTGGTTGTTATATGAAAATTTTCTTGGTTTCAAATGTTTAATGGGACATGGGATATAATTACATTGTGATGACTTGGTAGATCAATGATAAACAACTCATGAGTATGGAACTGTCATAATGAAGCATTCATGGTTGGTAGTGTGGATGTGTGGAATGGATTGGGTATGACAAAAGAATATAGAGAATGGTTTTAATGATTTATTTAGTTATTTTAATGGAAATATGAATTTATGTAAAATTAGTTTTAATATATATTGTTTACTTTTGGTTACAAATTGTTTCAAAACATAGTTATATTTCATTATAAATTTTTTTGGGAAATTTTTTTTATAAACTATTTTATACAAATATTTATAACTCTTCTATCATAGTGTCATAGGTAGGGAAATAATTGGGGAAAGCCTACTGAGTTTTATACTCACCCCTTCTTTGGAACTTTGGTGATTTTGCAGATGCTATATTCTGAGACATGAGAAGAAGTAACGTATCACACACATTTAGCACTACCTTGTGATACTTGGGCAGTTTGGTTATTAGATAATGGATCTTGTGAAGCATGGATTTTTCTTATAGTATTTGAGTTTATTAGTTGTCTTTCTACTATTTAATTTGATAGTTTATTTGTCTCATACTATAGTAAACTTTGATGTGGTTTTGATATAAATTATGTGGTTGAATTTTCTATCATTATTTCATACATCATATAATGAGTTGTTTGGTTATGGTTTTATGGGTTAATGGTTATAATTCTTAAAGGGTAAATCATCCCCCACTTGCATCTGAAACCCTCCGACATTTATTTCTAGCCATTGGAATCTTGGGGATGTATCTTAAGTCTAATTAATGATTCATTCGATTCTCAATACAATGAGAATAAGAAGGTCATTAAGATTGAATCATCTTTTTCAGTCCTTTCCTAATAAGTAGTCTTCAATTTCTTGGTTTTGGAGTTGAAATTCACTTGTGTCTATTCCTTAGGGAATTATATTATAATGGAGTAGGATTTCTGGGAATTGAAATGTATATCATAAAAAGACATAGCTAAACTTTTTTATGCTGAATGTCAAGTTACAAAAGAGGTGGGTACATAAGTGTTTTGGATACACTTCTAGGATATTGGAATCTCATTTTCATGGTTTTAGCCAATGAGATGACCATGACATTAATTAGAGGAATAAATTCCCGCTAGTATTTCATATTAAATTTTTGAAAAATTATATATGATGTGATGTTTTGTGTTGGTTTTGAAGAATTGTGAAATTGTTTTCAAACAGAATATTTTGAAAATATTATAGTTGTGATATTTTGAAAATGTTTTTATTTTCAAAAGGAAATTTGAAAGTTTTAAAAGATGATTGAACATGAATAATATTTATTTTGGAATGTAATGTTCTGATAGTTGATGTGATAGAATTTGAAATGATAATACTTCATTTACTGGAGATGTATCCTTATAGAATTTGTTGTTTATTTAGAAAATGACACTCAATAGGCGACATAGAAACCAACTAGAAGAAGTTGTAGAGAATGTGGTTGCACCTTGACCACAAATGAACTAAGAATTGGTTCAAATTAGTTTCCAAGAATTTCATGTTGTGGACAAAGAAACCCAAGGGACAATCCACAAAATGTGGATCATTCCATCAAGTTCATGAATTATATTCCACCCATATTCTGGGGTGATTTGGAACCAAAAAATATAGAGGTATGGTTTAATACGACAAATCCTATCTTTGAGTTCATCATCACACCAATGGAGGTCAAGGCTATGCTGGACATATATATGCTCTAGGATCTTGCATGAAAGTGGTGGGAAATATTCCTACATTATAAATTGGATGAAGGCCTTAACTGGGAGTATTTTGGGGAATTGTTCAATAAATAATTCTATCCTCACACGTTCAGGATACAGAAAATGTTTGACTTCTTCATATTGAAGTATAAAAATCTCTCTGTCTTAAAATACATGGCTAAATTCATGAATTTAGTGTGTTTTGAACTAGAATATGTGGTGAGTGCATCCTTGAAGGTACACATCTTCAAGCCAAGGATAAGGTATGAGATTAGATAAAATATTATGCTACTCTGTATTACAGATTATACAGAGATGATGAACAAACAGACAATGGATGAATATGATATATCAAGAGCTATGAGAAGAGGAAGTATGCTGAGACCCATATGTGTTGGGGGGACTCGAATTCTAGGAGCAAGTGGAAGAGGGACACCTATTTGTAGATTCGGAATGGAAATCCGAACCACATGGATGGATTAATAAATCTTCCTCTATAACCAAATAGCCAAGCATGATGCTTCCATTGTGGCTCCTTTGACCACATGAAGTGGGAATATACAACACCACCAAGAGAATGACATAATTTCAATAATATGAGACATCTTCAGTACTATTATCCTAGTGCTTCGAGGTTAGGTGCTCGAGACACTTCTCAAGGGTCGTAAACATCGTATGCTTCGACATGGAAAGTGTCATGAACCAGCCCGGGTCGACCCCGAACCGGTCACCCGAGCCAGCCCGCGACATGGCCCGAAGGGTGTTACCGATCCCCACAGGCTGGAAACTAGTGTCGAGCATCAAAGATAAAGCTTTGGGAACGATTTGGACCATAAAAGATAAATAAGTAAAAAGGAATAAATAGAACAAAAGCACTAAACTCTAGTAGCGGAAAGAAAAAAACCAAACAGCAGACGTACCTCCATGTGACCCTTCGATCACCTCCCAACCAAGGCCAAAATCGCTCCAAAAGTGAGCAACTTAGCAAAGAAAACCTGAACAAGGGAAAACCTGCAACTGAAATGACAAAAGATAGGCGTGAGCATTTAAAACTCTCAGTAGGAATTCCAAAGTAAACCACAGAATCCAACCAAAACCACTTTCCAGAAACAATCCCAAAACACTAGTTTTCACATACAAAGATAGAAAATAGGGTTTTTCATATTTTAAAAGAAATGTATGCCATTTTACCATCTCAAAAACCAACAAACACCTCAACTCGTTTCCCCCAAAATAATGCATTTCTTGAAAATGTAATTTCAAATCAAAATTTATCACATTTGTGAAAAAGAAGAAACATGTAATAAGTAAATGCTAGAAACCAAGTGCAAGTAATAGTAGACAAGCAGATATAATAAATAACCATGGGTGATCCTAAACATCCCTAGAAAATCTCTGGATGTACTCGGGTTCAGACTACCTGTCGGCATGGTACTCCACAGTCAATAAAAAACTGGTCGCCCTAACAGCCAACCAATGGCACACCCCACAAGGCCTACCTACCAAGGGAAGACTAACCCGTCTAATCGGGGTTAGCCAGCAACCATCACTCAATTCTCTAAAAGACGCCCAGGAACCCACGGTGGTTTTAATAATACTACGTAAGTGGGAGGCCCTCGCACACGTGACTCATCTCACCGCACTTGCCAACCCCTTAAACGGACACCACTACACGACAATCCTCAAAGGGAAGTCCCCATGTAGAGATTCCCCACAAATATGTATATATGAAATTATTTCACATTCAACAAGGTGCCAACCGGGCCCTCACAACATGCGCAGCTTCAAAATGTTTATTAAATGAGTTAAGTTGCCAATCGGGCACACACAATTTTCCCAGAAGTCAGTGAAAATGCATTCTTTTCAAAGAGTCAACACAAATATTACGATTGAGTTGGAAGATCCAAATGGGCCTTTAAGCAAAAAGACCATCTAACTCACACCAAAATCCACTCGGGCTAGCTTCTTTCAATTCCCTTTGAAACAACACAATATTTTCTCTGAAACCTAGTTTTAAGAAAACATAGCTTTAATGTGTCATCTTCATTTGGAGGCACATCCATGTGAGCACCTAGTGCTCCCATGGATGTTCCAACATCCAATGGAACATTTAGTTTTTATAAGAGTCACCTTAAAAACCATATTTCATAAAACACTTTAGCATTGAAACCAAACTCAATTCTTTCACAACACTTTATAATGTAAAATGCATCTATCAAACCAACCACCATTTCCAAATCTTTTCTAAAACAACTTATTGGTTCATATTTTCGTTAAACAAACACACAAAGAAATTTTACATTTAAAAAACACATTCACTATCTATTGCAACCCAACACATCACAAAGCAATTGATTTAACTTTATGAAGAACCTATTCATTTCATATAAACCAACATCAGAAGCCACTTTCAGAAATTTAAAACAGAAATATAACTAAGCCAGATGATTTTCATAAATACGCTAGAGATGAAAATGATAAAAAAAATTAATTTAAAACATTCAAGTGCTCAGGGTTTCAATCAAAAAGGGAAATGGTTGGAAACACCTACTTCAAGGATTAGGTCGAGCCAAAGATTTCAAAAACACACCGTCATCTGATCACCTACACACACTCCGAAAAAAGTGAACGCACTAGAATGAAATTATCGCCACACCCTAACAAGACAGTCGACACCCAAAGTCAGTGCGGTGTGGACCAACACACAACCAACAAATACCAGGGACTCAAAAATATAAACAGGACCCAAAAATAAAGTGTGCACAATGCAAGTAATTAAAGGCATCACCTCAGACAATGGCGGTGATCATGAGAACACGTCTAAGTAAGATTGCGCACCAAAATAATTATCCATACTATAAATAAAATATAACTAATTCATAACAAAATAATGATAATAAAATAAAAGAGTGCACGATACTAAAACTCACTTTGGATGGTGGCGATGAACCTAAAAAACAAGCGGCAAGCCAAGATCTCATCCAAATAATTACCCACACATCAAATAAAATATCAGGGCTTCATAACACAACCACGAACCTAAATTAATAGTGTAAAACACAAAACGAGACATAAAGGTTTAGTTAAATTGAAGGAAATGCCAAATTAGAATGAGATACAAACCGTGGTTTGATAGAGAGGGGAAACGAGACCGAGATCGAGTAGAGCGGAGATGCTGCATAGGGGAATTTAGGTCACACCAGAACAAGGCGGAGGCGCACGCAAGGGTTCGGGTCACGCCGAGACAAGGCGAAGACATGCGCAAGGGTTCGGGTCACACCGAAACAAGGAGAAGGCACTGCGTAAGGGGTCGGGTTGCGTTGGAACAAGGCGAAGGCGCTGCGCAAGGGGTTCGGGTCTCCAGAAACACACCGGAAAGGGGTCTAGTTCACCGAAAACACACCAGAAAGGGGGGGTCGGGTTTGGAGGAGGTCACCGGCTAGCCAGGAGGCACGACGAGGGAAGCGGCGCAGCCAGTGGAACGGGCCGGCCGGCGCAGGGAGGCAGCGAGAGGAGGGATGCCGGGGAGAAGGAGATCCAGCCGGGGGGTTTGTGCGGCAGTGAACGGCTGAGGAGGAGGTCCAACACGGGGTCCTGGAGTGGCGCCGAGGGGGGGGGGGTGGGGTGCGGTCGGCCGGCGAGAGGGCCGGTGTGGCGGAGGGGGAGCCGGTGGGGTCCACGTGGCAGAGGGAGAGGAAAACGGGGGGGGGGGGGTTGCGTCGGGTCTGGGTTTCTATTTTTTTCCATTTCTTATCTTAATAATAATAATAATAATAATTAGTTAGTTTTTAATAATAGTAATTGTTATAATCAAAACATTAATAATAATAAAACCATTTAAAAAAAATAAACACACACACACATATATATATAAATATGTGTAAACATATATATAAACCTATTTATATAAACATAGATACATATATATACATATATATATATATATAAACATATATATAACATATATAAACATATATGAACATATATATAAACATATACACACTTAAGCATATAACGTTAAAACATTTTTTTTTATAAACCTATGTGTATATATATATACACATATAAACATATATACACATACATATATATATATATATAGAACGTTAAAACATAAACACATACAAACGTAGAGACACATATATATACACATATATAAACATATAAACATACATATACATATATCTACACACATAACGTTAAAACTAGATGGTCGTGCGGTATTTCCGCACTGTACGGTACCCAAGCGCACTGAAAGCAGGCTACACATACCCAAGCGGAAAGCACATGCTGAATCGGACTGCGAGTCTTAAACGCACGGTGTTCTCACACTATCCCAAAACATAAACTCATCCCAAAATTAAAATTTTAAACCGAGACTCACCCGCACTTATGCAAAGGAACCCAACGCCAAGAGAAATAAAATACATAAAAAGACTAAAAAATAGGTGTGACAATTCTCCCCACCACAAACACTTTCTGCCCCCAGAAAGTCACCAAGCCAACAGTTAGCATAACTTGAGTCAGTGCCCAGACAAAATTAGAAGAAACCGAGAGGCTCGGGGTGACCATTACCAACACAAGTCACACCCAACCAACTCGAGTACAATCACTGTCCGAGGTTGAGGGAAGAACACAGAAGGGTACTCCCCACCACAGAAATCTACTAACATAGAGACCTTGAAACTCGAACACATCATCCCTGACGGGGGGGCAACATGGGAACTCCCAAACTAATCCCATTTAATTTCTCCACATAAACCGAACAACACTCAGAGACTCAAATAGAAATATTGCTACGAAATGGCCCAACAACCCGAGGATAAGGAATTAACTCAACCTCTCACACACCGACTGAATAAAAACCTCACCTCAACCAGATACTAGAGAATTTCTAGCCCAAACTCACAAAGGACCTCAAAACACCGCACGTTAATTTCACGAAACCAAACATCCCCCTAAATCACACCGTTGATTCCCAAATAAAAATTAGAACAACCCATTTATTCGCGGGCCCAACACCCTTCAAGGAAATACGAATGATTTGAGAACACATTGAGAACAGATAAGACTGCTTAGACTGCAGTAGAACAAGTTCATCACATTACCACAACTATGATGAGATAAAAACGGTGACAAGAATAGAAGATGGAAACTTTGGGTATTTCCCTTCATAAAGCTGAAAACATAATCCGAAGAGAGGTTCTACACACCCTCAGAAACTCCTGACTACGCGCGAGCTTCACCCCGAGACCTGTGGCTGGGGATATGATGGCTGAAGCATCTCCTGCCTCACAGTCAAGAATTTGCATCCTCTGGTCCCTAGCTCCATCCTCCTGAATGAATCTTTTTCTAGAACTCTCACCGATGGCCCGAACAGCCTCACGGTAGCAAGACTTCGGAGGGATGCGGCAAGGCGACTTAGAATGTCTGGACAGGACATACTAGTGGTAGGCAAGAGAGCACTCTATAAAACTGGGAGTTGGTACAGGAGAAGATCTTTTCCAGATGAGGAACCTTCTCAAGAGACAACCCCCACCAACTACACCCAGATTCTAACGACGACAAGACATCCCACCCTTATTAGTCCATAACTGAACCCTCAACAAACTCTAGGACGGTACGAACCTTAAATATCCAAGGAGTTCCCAAAAACCCGATGACATAATATCTTTTAGAACAATAAAACTACCTCTAACAGACTTTGACTACCTTGGTAATCAAGAAACACACAAAAGGAACTGAGAACTGCGCATAACTCATTGACAACTTTGGGAGGCTTTCTGGGCGGCATACTCATAACACGAAAAACACCATAGAAAACGACATCAATCCAAAACTAAATCAATGTGACATCACAAGCCAAGGACAATAGGCTCATAATCCAAAAAATACAACACAAGGAGAAGTCACGTTTCCAAAGCCGCTATTTCTTTAAAATTTTCAAAACTCACTTATGGCACTTTATAAAGCGTCACACATACGTTCATTCAATCTCGCTCACATCATCTGCAAACAAGTTCCCCTACGCACTCTTCATACATACCCACACACATGTGACCCTCCATAAGAAGTGCCAAGGTTCAAACACTTCTTTCATTACCAAATCCAAACACATACCATATTGTTCCAAACCAAAACACTTTCTCTAAAAAAATCCACTTTACAAATTTCAAAAATAATTGGAAGAAACCCTTTCTTTTCATTTAGAAATCACTTTCATTTTCAACAAACACACAAAGACCGAGTTCAAAATGAAACACAATCAACTATAAACCATCAGAATGAGGGACTAGTGTATGTGCTTAACTCGGTGACATGGTGGTGAGCCATGCCCCAAGTAAGACATAACACTAAGAGGATCATAAACCAGGTACTTAGACTCCACATGGGTCACCACCCCATGTGAGGCCACAATGTGAACCGATTTTCTCTCATTTACATCCCTCAATCCAAAATAACCAAAGACAAAAGGCTCAAATCCCAGACTAACCCAAGTAACTCAGGTCTCGTTGCGAGCAGTGGTGATCAGGAACCAACCCATAACTTACCTTTTGAGCCCCAATAGTCCTAATATCCTTCTACCGGACACCCAAAACAACAAGGACCTTCCTCTGATACCATTTTGTCACGAACCAGCCCAGGTCAACCCTGAACCAGTCACCCGAGCCAGCCCGCGACATGGCCTAAAGGGCATTCCCAATCGCCATGGGCTGGAAACCAGTACCAGGCATCAAAGCTAAAGTGTTGGGAATGATTTTCCCCATAAAATATAAATAAGTAAAAAAGAAATAAATAGAACAAAAGCACTAAACTCTAATAGTGGAAAGAAACAAAAACCAAACAGTAGACATACCTCCATGTGACCCTTCGGTCACCTCCCAACTAAGGCCAACAATGCTCCCAAAGTGAGAAAATCAGCCAAGAAAACATGAACAAAGGAAACCTGTGACTGAAATGATAAAAGATAGGCGTGAGCATTTAAAATGCTCAGTAGGAATGCCAAAGTAAACCATAGAATCTAACCAAAACCAGTTTCTAGAAACAATCCCAAAAAACTAGTTTGCATATACAAAGATATAAAATAGGGTTTTCATATTTAAAAGGAAAAAGGATCCCATTTTACCATCTCAAAAACCAACACACGCCTCAACCCATTTTCCCCAAAACAATGAATTTCTTGAAAAATGAATTTCAAATCCAATTTTATCACATTTGTGAAAAAGAAGGAACAGGAAATAAGTAAATGCTGGAAACCAAGTGCAAGTAAAATTAAACAAGCAGATATAAGCAATAACCGTGGGTGATCCTAAACATCCCTAGAAAACCCTTGGACGTACTCGGGTTCAGACTACCTGTCGGCATGGTAATCCACAGTCAATAACCAACTGGTCTCCCTAACAGCCAACCAATGGAATGCCCCACAAGGCCTACCTACCAAGGTGGGACTAACCTGTCTAATCAGGGTTAGCCAGCAACCATCACTCGATTCTCTAAAAGACACCCAGGAACCCATGGTGGTTTTAATAATACTATGTAAGTGGGAGGCCCTCGCACGCATGACTCATCTCATCGCACTTGCCAACCCCTTACACAGACACCACTACACGATAATCCTCGAAGGGAAGTCCCCCTGTAGAGATGCCCCACAAATATGTATATATGAAATTCTATCACATTCAACAAGGTTCCAACCGGGCCTTCACAGCATGCGCAGTTTCAAAACATTTTGTAAATGAGTTAAGTTGCTAATCGGGCACACACACTTTTCCCAAAAGTAAGTGCAAACTCCTTCTTTTCAAAGAGTCAACACAAATATTGAGATTTATTTGGAAGATCAAAACATGACTTTAAGCAAAATGACCATATAACTCACACCAAAAGCCACCCGGGATGGTTCTTGATAGAAAGGATATAAAAATCCGTCTCATCAGCTGAGTAGAGCTAGACATGGTGATTCTAGGAAAACCATGACTCCTCAACAAGGGAAATATCAGCAATATAACAAGGAGAACTATGTAATAATGAAGAAATTGTATGGATCTAGGTAGACATTTTTAGATGATTAGGATAGACCACATATTGTGAGAGGTACAATTATTTTTAATTCTACCATTGTGAAAGTGTTTTTTGATACAGGTGAATAAAATACCTTAATTGCTTCTCATGCGGTTGATTTTCTATATTTGAAATTGGAAATTATGCCCTCTTTGATAAAACATCGAACCACTCTTAGGGAAGGAGAATATAGAGCCTTCCTATGTATGTAATATTCTATAACTATTGATGGTGCTGAGCCGAAGTGGGACTTCATGGTGTTGGAGTTGGATGTCTAAGATGTAATCCTAGGTATGGATTGATTAATAATGTTTTAGGCTCACATTGACTAGTATATAAGTACAGTTAGGTTTGTGACTAGGAATGGAGTTGATCATCTCTTTAGAGGAGAAAGAATTGTGAAAGCAGGTGCAACATTATTTTTTGGAATCCGAAGTGGGAAGGATATCTTTCCAATTTGCGATGTTGACTTTAGCATTGATAGAAGAGACCAAGGAAAATAATTTTCCAGTATTTGTGGATCAATTTACATATGAATCTCCCAAGAAATTATCAGGGTTACAAACTATAAGGGGAGTGGAGTTTATGAATTATCTCCTTACTGGGAAATGTTCTATTTCCATTATGTCTTATAGGATGAAACAATCAGAGTTAAGGGAATTGAATGTACAGTTAGAGGAGCTAGAAAGAAAAGGCTTCATTTGGCCAAGCATGTCTTTGTGGGCAGCACTGGTCTTGTTTGTGAAAAAATCATATAGTAATCTTTAGCTATGTGTTGAGTATCATAATATTAACCATGTTATGATAAATAACATGTATCTAATTCCACGTATTTATGACCTTTTTGATCAATTAAGGGGAGCTTAGTGGTTCTCTAAAATTGAATTGTGATCAGGATATCACCAATTGTGGGTTCAGAAGGAAGAAATTATAAAGATAGATTTCAGAAGTATATATGACCACTACGAATATGTATTCATGCCTTTGGGCCTTAAAAATGCAACAATGGTCATTATGGGATTGATGAATGATGTATTTTAGTGATATCATGATTATTTTGTTGTGGTGATTGTGGATGACATCTTGGTGTATTCAAAAACAATGTATGAGCATGAGGAACACATGGATATGGTGTTGGAAATCTTGAAAGATCACCATTTATATGAAAAATTGTCTATGTGTGATTTTTGGATATAAGAGGTAAACTTTCGTGGCCATGTGATTTTTGAAAAAGGTGTTTTAGTGGATTTAGATATGATAGAAGCTGTTATTTCTTCACAAATGCTGAAGAATGCCTTTGAGATACGATGTGTTCTTGGTCTAGATGATTTTTAACAACACTTTGTGTATGAATTCTCATAACTATCTTTGGTTGTGATATAATTGAAAAATAATAATGCTCTATTCCAATGGACTAAATAATTCTAGAAATCTTTGTAAGAGTTGAAAGTTCTTACATCGGCACCCTTCTTTATTTTTCAAGAATCAATACTAGGGTATGTGGTGTATTTTTTCACTTATGGATCGTAGTTGGGTTGTATTATCATTCAAGGAGACCATGTTACTACCTATGGTTCAAGGTAGTTGAGAGTTTATGAGAAACATTACCCAAAACATGAATTAAAGGTAGCCATAGTTGTCCATGCTTTGAAAATGAGGCGTCACACTCTATTTAGTGATTAATTTACTATGTTCACATATCATAAGATATTGAAACATATTTTCTCACAAATAGATTTGAATTTGAGGAAAAGGAGATGCATGGAGTATCTCCAGTTTTTTGAATTTTACTTGATGTATACACTGAGAAAAGGCAATTCAGTGGTAGAGACATTAAGAAGAAAGTCATACGATCAAGTGGTTAAAGAATCTTTAGATGACTATCAGTTGATGTTGGTCCTAGCCAACATACATATGGAATGTGAATACTGAGGTGATTTTGTGGTTTTATTTTCAGCTTCTATAGTTCCTGATTTGGTAAATATGGTCAAATAGACACAAAAATCTGATGAAGAATCCCTGGTTATGAGTTCAAAACTCAATGATGGGGAGACCATTGAGGGCCGGGAACTTGATTGGAGTTTTCTTTTGTGGTCCAAAGATCAAGTGGATATACCTATGGGTTTTTAGGAACAAATTATTCATTTTTACCACCATTCTATATGGGCTACATATTCGATAAAAAATAAAGATTTATAAGGAGTTGAAGGTGCAGTTTTGATGGAGAGGCATGAAAAGGAAGGTGGATGAGTTTGTCTCGCTGTACTTAAATTGTCAGAAAGTTAAAGCATAGTACCAGATACCAGTAGGTATATTGCAGTTTTTTTATATCCCAGTGTGGAAATGAGAGAATATCATGATAGATTTTGTTATAGGTCTCCCATGAATGATCCAAAAACAAGATTTCTATATGGGTCATAGTGGATCAGCTTACCAAGTCAGCCCATTTTATCCCTATCCATGAACTCATACGGTGTAGGATCTTTCCAAAATATATATCCATGAATTGTTAAAGAGACATGGAATTCTAGTTTCTATAGTGTCAGAAAGAGATCTGAGGTTCACATATTGTTTCTGGAAATCCTTATTGAATTCCCTGGGGACTCAGATGACTGTGAGTATAGCATATCATCCTCAGACAGATGACCAATTTGAGCTTAGGATAAAATGTTGGAAGACATGTTTCAGGATTATGTAATGGATTCTTGTGGATCATGTGAAGATCATATACACTTAGTGGAGTTCTCATATAACAATATCTATCAAGACATAGTACATATGGTTCCGTTTAAAGCATTGTATGGGAGACATTGTCATTCTTCACTTTGTTAGGTACAAAAAGGTGAAACTTCAGTATTTGGGTTGAGAATTTTCCTAGAAACAATGGAGAAGATTCAATTAATCATGAAGCGAATGGAGATAGCTCAAATTCCTCATAATTATTATGTGAATCAACACCGATGACCGTTTTCCTTTATAGTGAGTGATCTTATCTTCTTAAGGATCTCTCCAAGGCTTGGACATTGTCATTTTGGAAATCATGGAAGGTTATCTCATCGATACATTGGTCCATTTGAGATACTAGAATGTGTTAGAGAGGTGGTATATCTCTTGGAATTACCACCATGGTTTATTTAAGTGCATAATTTGTTCCATATATCTTAGTTGAAAAAGTATCTGCCTAATCTTGACCGTGTGATGAGATGGGATTACATTGACTTTGAACGAGATGATTTATTGGTACATATCCCAATGCGGATTATGGATAAGTGAGAGAAAGTCATGTGTGGAAAGAGTATCATCCTTGTGTAGATTTTATGGAAACATTTTTAGATTCAGGAACAGACTTGGGAACACGAGAAGCAAATGAAAGAGTAGTGGCCATAACTCTTTAAGGGAGAGGACAATTTTCTACTTTTTGAGGGTAGAAAGTCCAATGTTGGGGAGAATTTAACACCCCTAGTTTCTAGTATTTAACCCTTTATTATGATATTTATGTTTATAAATTATAAGGGTAAAATTTAGGATATTTGGTAGATCTAGTGGAAAGTCTTTTGGGCTAAAGGAGATGTGCACAGGCTACGCATGGTTTGTCAAAACTATGTGGGATACTTGGAGAAACTGTAATCCTTGGTTTTGGGTTGGACATTTTGAAGTAGTAACTTCTACATGGTTATAGAATGGTTAGGGAGACCAAGTGTATAGGTCATTCAAGGGTTTCCTTAATGTAGTAGGTAACACATGGTTATCACACACTTTGTCTAATTGCGCGGTCTCAACATGTGCATGGTCAAAATTAGATCCTTAAAAATAGGATCTCACTTGTTTTTCCTATAACTCCCTATTTTTTATCCTATGCATCCCTAACTTGGTATTACTCTCCACTTAATTAAGGAGAACCTCTACCATGTGCTTTGGAATCAATTCATATCCCTCCCATAGTGTTTTCAAGAACGATTCTTGCGGTAAGAGTCATTCTTCATCTTTCTTTTCACATTTTCTTAGATATAATTAGATCTACTTCTCCTATCTTCATGGTTTCTCAGATATATGCCCTTAATGAGTAGATCTATGTTTTTGGAGGCCAAATATGATGATATTTGGCCTTTTTTTGTAGGAAAAGAGATCTAATATTGTTTCACGGAATTCATACCTGGTTGCGTGAGCATTCTTCATCTATTTTTAGTTTTCATCAAAACCTTCAAAGTAGGTGGATTAACTCTCTAATCCTCTTTCTATAATTGATTTTATTAGTTTAAAATTGATTTATTTTATTGAATATAATTATGTAAATCATGGAATAAATATTCTTTAGTGAGGATTTATGGTTTTGGTGAAATTGTGTAATCTTGGTGATTTGTTGTGGAAAGTGATTTAGTTCTTGAATTTAAAATTTTAATTTTAAAATATAGATTTATTGAGTTTCTAAATGGTTTATTGAGAAATTGGGTTTCAATAAAAAGGTTTCTTATTGAAATTTGTTGTGATTGAAATGGTTTTTATGGGAAAGGGTTTTCAATAAAAACGTGTTTTTATTGAAAGGGTTTTTTGGAATGAATTTTTTGAATACTTGGTGGGTGTGTTCATGTTGTATTTATGGGGCTTGTTTAAAATATGAACTTGTGTTTAGTGATAAATGTGTAATGGAACATGGAATACAATTAACTTGTGATGACTTGGTAGATCAATGAGAAAATGCTCATGAGCATGGAACTATCATAATGAAGCATGCATAGTTGGTAGTGTTGATGTGTGGAATGGATTGGGTATGAAAAATGGATATTGAGAAAAAAAATTTAAAGATTTTTTTTCTGGAAATAGGACTTGTTGGATAATTGGTTTTAATATCACTTGTGTACTTTTGGTTACAATTTTTTTTGAAACTTGGTAATATTTAGTTAGAAACTATTTTGGGAAATTGTTTTATATGAAATGTTTTATATAAATGTTTCTCACTCTTCAATATTAGTGGTGTGAGTAGGGAAGTCATTTGGGAATGAATCCTAAGGTTTATACTCACCCATTCTTTGGAACATTGATTCTTTTGAAAATTATATCTTACAGGACATGAGGAACATAAAGTATCACACACATTTAGCACCACCTCATGATACTTGGGCTATTTGGTGATTAGAGAATGGATGCTTTGGAGAATGGAGTCTTATTATCATCGTTGAGTTTATTAGTTGTCTTTCCATTGTTTAATTTCATAGTGTCTTTTTCTTCTACTATAGTACACTTTGTAGTGTTTTTAATAGAAATTAAGTGGTTGAGTTGTCTTTTATTATTTCATATATCATATAGTGAGTTTTATTATTATGGTTTGTTGGTTGAATGGTTCTAGTTCTTAAAGGGTAAATCATCCGTCACTTTCATTTGAAACCCTTCAGCATTTATCAATAGCCATTGGAGTCATGGGGATGTTGTTTAAGGACAATTAATGATTCCTTGTATTCTGAAGACAATGATAATAAGGGGGTCATTACCCCTTTTAATGAGACTCAATGATTATGTTTATTTAATTTTATTATTTATCATTGTTTTATTTTCTATTTTTCAATGTATTATGGGTATCATGTATGAAATATGGATTTCAAAAAATAGCTAAACTAACCAGTCCATCGGGAATTGATTCCCTGTAATAATTCTAGTGTAATAAATAATTCACCCTCTACCAGCTTCTTTGGTCGTGATGTAATAGTTGGTTTCAAAGAAATTTTAATATCATCCTTGGAAAATAGATTGAGAAAACATATATTAGGGAACATAACCATAACATAGTATTCTAGGACATGTATAGAAAAACATCCTAGAATTCTTCTAATATAGAGATTATGTGGGTATTCATAGAAATACATCCCTGTCTAGATACTATAAGTGGATGTGGTTTTAGAAGAGATGTACCTAGGGGTAAAAACTCTAACAAGGTGTGTTAGTCCAGACTCAGCATAACCTGTTACACGACAATGTGCCTTAATATGCACCAATTTGGAAACTAAAAGGGGATACACTTATGATAATTCAAATTTATTTACAAACCATTATGAATGTTTTTAAAAATTAGGAACACATGTTTTTTTTATAAAATTATGTTATGTATTTCACTAGATTTGGGATTATACATTTTTTTTCATAAGGATATGATCTAATTTAGTGTATTTATTTATCTATAAATGGTTTCTAGTAGAAGGAATGTGAACTCCACCAATAAACATGATCCAAAGATTAATAAGGGTCATATCTTATTTGGTATCAAGACAAAATTTCGAAGGTAAATAGTATCCCAGGTATTCTTATCCTATGATGAAATAGTATAATGTGCTGATGAGATAGGTAAATAATTCTCCATATCCTAGGAAATTGAAGGGAAGAAAGAGAAGAAGAGTGTAGAATAGATAAATATAGTTAAAGGTGTCGGAACCATGGTATTCTATGCATAAATTGGAGTGTGGTTTGTGTTTTTTGTCAATCCTCAGTGGAAGTTCAGAATGTGTACCAGAAAAGTGATCATACAGTTCGAGAAGACAATAGTATTGATGGTGGTGCTGTTTCCCAGTGTTTGCCAAATTTTTGGGCCTGAAAATCGACAAATGGAGAAAAGTGTTTTTGGAAAAGAGACTTTCACACTGTGTACTAAAAGGATAGGGAACATGTGTGCCATTTGTTTTTCAAGATCAGAACATAGAAAAATGGCAAAGGGATAAGGGCCACGCAAGTTTTGGGCTGGTCGCGCAAGTGACCTGCGCACCGAGAAAGGACTTGCGCGCTGATGCCTAGAAGGTTTGGAAACTTGCACATCGGTTGTTCTTCATGATAAGAACATCCAAATATGGAAAAGAAAAGTAGGTCACACAAGTATTGGTGTGGTAGTGCAAGTGAATAGTGCGACAGAAGATAGGGTAGTTAGTGCTACGCGTCAGGACTTGCCCGCCATGAGAACACTTGCGCGCCACCGCGTAGGGGGTCCAGTTTTCCTATAAATATAGGACCACCCCTCCTCATATGATATGAAGTTCAAGACTTAGAGATTTCTCGAGCTCCCTTCATGCAAGTTGTTGAGTCACGCAAGTGGTAGTTGGGTCGCGCAAGTAGAGGTTGTGCGCCGGTTGTTGGTTGCGCGACCAAGTTGCTTTGGGAGTTAAAGGCGCTGTGTCGCGCAAGTTTGGAGTTGAGAGAGGCAGTGTCGTGCAAGTGTTTTGGTGTCACCTGTGCGCCGAATTTGTACCGTGCAAGTGACTTGAACACCATTATTGAAACTTGTGTTCTAGTCTTGTAGAAGCGCGCCATAAGAGGTTAGAGTACGCCAGTCTTTTTGGAGCTGCACAAAAGTTGGAAGATTGCCTGATATCTTCGGTGAAAACTGATATTAGTCTATGAGTGAAATTTGGACTACAACAAAGCATCTACCCACAACATAGGATGCATTCTCTTGAAATAATGAAGATACCTTCACATATATAAACTGAGTAGGACTTCTCCAAAGGCAGTGAGCTAGGGGGAGTCAATGGGAGTGACCTGAGGGACGCAGTGAGCTATTCCTGAACTTTTGGAAAGGCAGTGAGCCTGGGATAGAGTGATTGTTCCTGAACCTTTTTAATCCATATTTAGTGAAAATTAATGGAATTTGGTACGACCGAAAACCGGTTGGTGTATTCTCCTTGGACATATCCCTTAGTTTTGAACGAAGTAAAAAGTGTTGTGTTATCTCTCTCCATGTGATTGTTTGTTTTATGATCATTTTCATCTTACAGGTTTAACAAGTTCCTACCAACATGGGAACACGATCCATCTCTTTAAAAGAAAAAGTTGTCATCCTGATTCACCCCTCCCCTCTCAGGGTGTCCTGGGGTCATACAAAATGGAATAAGGGAAAGAATACTTTACCACATGTGATTATTGTGCAAAGAAACACCATGTTACTTGCTTAAAAGTAATGAGAGTTTTCTATAAGTGTATAATGAATGATCACTATTCTAGTGATTATAGGGGTAAGAAAAATGTTTCCATTGTACAATTATTTAACTACCAGGATATATGACACTATGAAAATAAATGTCTCAAACATCAAAGGAATATTTCCCAAATTATGTTAATGGATAATTGTCAAGGTATTCTAATTATATAGATGAATATGAATCATTAATATCTCAATTCAAGAATTATGTCATTTTAAAATTTTATCAGCAATGTTCTGGTTATAATAATTATGGAATATATACAGTTTGTACTATAATACTTTTCCATTAAGGATTTTAGATCATATACTGAATGGTACCAAGAATAGTTATTCAGAAGAAATTAAAATTTTCTATAAAATGCATGGCTGAGGGAAAGATAACCCTGTTATGCTTCTCTTGTTAATACAATGAAGTTTATATAAATAAATGATTGGTGTGGATAACATAAAGAAGATAAGTGAAGACTACCTGGGAACTGAGTAATGATGTATTGAAAAAGTGGGTTATGATGTCATTGATAAAGTTTACAACACTTTGGGATTTAATGAATACCTCTAATCACATTTGTTTTACTTAATAAATAAGGAAGAATTCATGTTTCCAATCAAGTTTTAATATAATTTATGTTGTTACTACGTTTCAGGAAAATAAATGATAAAGGTGTTCATATGTTTGTAATGTGACAATTAAGATATGTTTTAGGTTGATTGAAGGCTAATGATATGTTCATTCAGTAAGATTACTTATAATGCGTTAGATCATAATCTTTTGGAAAAGTATTCCATTTATTAAATTATTTATGCTGATGTTTGGATGAGGTTTTAGAGGATAATGTATTACACCACCATATGATGCATCCCATGATAATAAATGAAGTATAAATAGTTCACGGAACAAAAAAAGGATAAGAGTGTGTTTATGAAATTGAAAAAAATATTTACTTATATTCTTATAGAGTGAAATAACTCCTCAAAATTAGGAAAAAATATTTCTTAAAACAAAAATGTTATCCTCATAACTCAATTTTGGTTTAAATGATGCTCCTATATTTCATCGTAGATTTATGTATTTGTGGCCGTCAACTTTCCAATAACCATTAAATTGTTTTTTATTGATGACCTCAATCACCCACTAAAAATATTTACATTTTTCCTTTAAGTAGATATCTATACTTACCACTAATGCTACACTACTTAGAAACCTAGTTATATGTTATTCCATGTAACCTTTTTACTTATAATTCTCTCTTATTAAGAGGATATTTTATTAACTCTTCTTATGATATGGGATTTAATAAAAGGAATTTTAAAATATCAAACCCTTGATTTCCATGATCGAGTTTAAATTCCAAGGGAATAATTTAATTAAGGTGGGGAAACTGTATCACCCTACAATTCTAAAGTAAAACATCGTATTTGATAGTGTGTATGACAAACATCACTAAGCGTGTAAGGGAATATTATATCTTTAGAATTTAAAATATATTTAATATTTTAAATAGTTTCAATAGATTCAGAATATTTCAATACACACAATATAGATTTATCTTGTGTTACATACAAGAGAAACTTTATTTGACAGCTTGTGTTACACACAAGACCGAGTTTTACCAAACAACATTATATTATTAAGTTATTATTATTTAGTATAATAAGATATAAATTTTCCCTTAAATTAGTATTTATTAAATTTATTAACTAACCTATGAGAATCTATGTTTTTAAAAAATATAAAATGAAATCATTGGTTACAAATTAATTAGAAATGAATATAAGAAATACTTGAATATAAATGGAATATTTTTATAGAAAACTATTTTTATGCTCACAACAATATAGTATCATAATAAATTAAATTAATTAAAATTATTAAGTGATATTAATTATATATATATATATATATATATATTATTGAATAATTTTTTTATGTTCATCCAATAGATTCGATAGACATAAGATAAGAACAAACTCAATATCATGCTTAAAAAATATTTTAATAAAGGATGTTTTACGACCTTTTAATAGATAACCTATTTTAAATACACTTTTTAGAACTTTTACTAATATTATTTTTCAGAATAAAATTTATTTTTTAATTCATAATTTTAGGATTAGATTATTGTGACTTTTGGGGTTTTTTTGAGATGTTTCATTTTTTTGATGAATATTGTAAAATACTGCATTTTAGTTGAAAACCGTCTTTATTTAAATGATTATTAATATTAAATAATATTTTAAATTGGATTTAAAGTCACAATATTTCAATTATACATAATTTAATCTAATTTGGGTCATTGGAATCATTTTTATTTTGAATTTAGATATAAAATCTGAATGAACTTTTGAACATTATTATATTAAAAACCCACTTTATCACCATGTTTACGGGATTAGCATTAAATTTAATTTTTCTTCTTATGTGAATTGGATTTAGAAAAATAAACATAAATGTGTTTACATAGTAAAATATTTATACTCTAATAATATAAACTTTATTATTTCCCAAAAATATTAGTGAAAGTGATTAAAATTTATTTTAATGACTAAGATAAAATTAATCTTAACAAAGGACAAAACCTTAATATTTAGATCCCAAATGACCTAGACACTGGTCCAAAATCCATTTTATGCACATATTTAGACCCTATCCTCCATTTTATAGATTTTTTTTTTGTTTTTAATCCACTTTGTAGGTAAAAAGGTAGGTACACCTAACTTATTTTCAAAAATACTAAGTGAGTCCTTTTCCCCACTTATAAAAGTAAAACACACCTGCCACTACCTCACACCTCTCAAACCACATAGGTTTATCAAAGATATACCCAATAAACTCCCAAAATCCATCCCTTCCTCCTTTAATACTCCCTTTTAGAAAAAATCCATTAATAGAAGCCCATTGGTGCCAACCAAAAGAAAATACCAATAGAAGAGGTGACATCCTTCCTCAAGCACCATTCCTTTATTTTCATTCTCCACCATCTCAATTATTCTTATTATATACAAACATAAAAAACTTAGTATACTGAATATACTGATATATTTTTATTATTAGGGTTCTATGAACACTTACACGCACATGCATCTAATAGGTAATGAGCTTACCGTTTATGTGTATGATGAAATACCGCCTCATGAAACTATGTCTTTCATTTTTCATTTACCACATTTCATGGTTGGGAATTATGATGAAAATGATGTGTATATATGATTTATATGATATTAGTTATGTATTTATGAATTTTAATTATTTTATAACATATGTATTTATAATTTTCATTTTTTTTAAATACAATAACATCGTTTGTGGAAATGTGGGCTACCACATCCTCAAAGCGATGTGATTCATTCACGCTATACATGGAATGTAAAAAATGATGATTTTAATTAACATATGTGATATATATTATTCAAATTTTATACTTGAATTATAATATACCTATAAATTATTTACTTTTCAATCTTTTAATATAAAAGAAAATGAAAGTAGCATTCAATCGTGCGTACGACCTACCATCCCCATGAACGATGTAGTTAATTTATTATCTCCAAATATTATAGATTATTATAAATATATATATGCTATATATATATGACAATTAGTTAATATTATAGATTCTATAAATGATAAAATCGTGATATATTTAATAAAAAATAACATGTTAAAACATACTCGACAAACTAGGCAATTGACACACAAAATGGTAAAAATAATGAATGATTATTAGAAAAGGATAATAAGATATTATATGAAGATAATTTATGATATAATAAATATTAATAGTTTTATATAACAAGTTAGTAACATTCTTATAACCATTATATATTATGTTAAAGGCCATTCATACAAAATGAAATGGAAGGTAAGTGTTTTCATATCAATTTACATTCCATTGAGACTTATTTGTTACAATACACCAATTCACTTTATTATGGTGTATATACTACCCATTTTTTATTTAGTATCATGAATCACTCATACTTCTGGTTATTTTATGTTTTACATCGAATTGTCTCACCCAAGGGGGTTAGCTTTGAAATTTACAAGTGGTAAAAGTTACCTTTGCAATCATACTTTCTTTTGTGCTTGTTAACTCTCTCTTCAAACAATCACTTTATTATAATCATTTTTCATTGTATATTTCCTTAAATATCCACATTAATTGGTGATGTGTAGTATTATTTCCAAAACTAGATACCATAGTTAAATATGGTGTTCATATTGACTTTTATTTGATTTACTAGGGAACTATTGATAAATCTGAATCTTATATTCAATACAGATAAATTTCGATAAGGAACATTGTTTATTCAATATATTAGGAAATGATTTCGAAATGAAATACATAGGCTGTAGACCATTTAAGAAGAGACATATAGTTTGGGTAGTGGTTAATTAAATCCCCTCGATGCATCATTAGTCTCATGAGATGAATTATTTAGCCAAATCAGAATAGATTAAACTGTCTCTTGATGGTAAATGTATTAGGTGATTGGGAAACATGAAATCAAATAATAAATAATTGTATTTATTGAGAATTCATTTATTTTTATTATCCATGAGAGTATTGGGGTGATATATATATGGATATATTTCAGTCTCATATGTATTGATTAAATGTCATGTGTTTCAGTTTTTCACCTTTCCATATTGATTATGCCTTATATATTTTATTAGAAAGGAATTTTTTATCTGTTATTTACCTTTACATATTTATCTTATCACATCAATTCATTATATCTTACTCTTTACATACCCTTACTCAAAATTTTAGCTCATCTTTATTATTTTAACTTTACCTATGTTATGAAAAGGAATCATTTGAATGAGATTAAATGATGATTTTTATTCCATTTTATTATTTATCATGTTTGTATTTTCAATTTCCCAATGCTTTATGGATATCATGTATGTAATCTAGCATTCAAAAACTTCTAAACTGATCGATACTTAGGGATTTAATTCCTTGGAATAATTCCAATGTAATAAAATATTGCTTTAGCTTTAGGATTCTGGGGTCAGGGCATTACATCTAGTGACATGCCCAACAGCCTCCATAGTGACCCTAACCTTTTATACATATCATTAAATGATTTTAAGCTTAATTAAAAATGATATACAACCCAAGGATCATAATGTCTAGTGTATTTGGAAGACTAGGTACATAAAACTGAAAACATGGGACTAAAATAAAACACTTATTTATTTATCATCCATTATGAGATCCTAACTTCCTTTGAGCCCTTATACATTCATAAGATAACTTAGAGAATACATGAACAAAAGGGAAGAGATAAAAACTCCCATAATGAAATAAGCATAGGAATAAAACATAGCACATGGTTTAGAAGGATTAAAATTATGAAATAATGTTAGGGAATGTGAATTAACATAAGTACGAATAATATGTATGACATGGGAACATATAATCATGGAATCATAGGAATGTGGAAACTACATATAACATGACATAAACAAGAGCCAAGGCTAAGTGCTAAGACTATATCACATGGTGGACAAAGTCCCATAAAGGAATCAGGTTCACTCCCTACCCCAACAAGACACATAATTAGACTAAACATTATCCAATATATAAGAGTCTATCCAGGCGCACCCATCATAACTTTTTCATGAATATATGTTCCACATGAGGAATACACATAGGGGTTACCCATGGAAATAAATGGTTATCAAAATCATTTTTGAAGGCATAACAAATGATACTATTATAAAGGTGTTCATGAAAGAATAGATTTTAAACATATATGGAAATTAAAAAGGGGAAAATATAAATATATCATGATAAGTGTTATCAAACTAATGGATAAACATGTTTAAAAATGTTTAATAAACATTATAAATGAGCCACTTTAATGTGATTTAAGGGGAAATAGTAAAGATTATTTAAAGTGGTAAAATGCATAATTGATTGTATAAAATCAAAAATGAAAAAAGATTGTTTTTTCTTGATAAATTGAGTGATTTCATAAAAATAATTGTAGTTTATTACAGATTATGTAGTCAACATGAAAATGTGTATGAAATCAGGAAGTTCCCTTTAATCGGGCTTCCATATCAGGAATGATTGAGAAGAGAACCATTATAAAATATGTATTTCCACATATAATAATGATGATATGATCTGGATAAATTCTTTTGGAACATAGAAAAATTATTTATATGATATAAATAAAAATAATGAATAATTATATTGGGGTAAAGAGAGAGGAAGAGTAACCTGAAGGAAAAAAACATTTGGGAAGAATCCCATAACTTATGTCCGAAGTGGTTCTTCACTTGCACTTAATGTCATGAATAATATAATTATATTAATTATTTAATAATTACAAAAAAATTTATACTTTTTTTTATTTATTATAATTTTATTATGTTCATTTATGGAATTTTGAAAGGTTATAGTGTTCAATTTTATTGATTTGGAGTGTTGGTTTTCTTTGTTTTCAGGATCGGTTTTCTTGTATATGAGTATGTATGTTCATGGAAAATGGGAATGGTTATCCTGAATTGAAATTTTAAGTTATTAATATGAATACACAATATTAAATGGTCTTATATATCATTTGTTTTTATAATTTTGATGATTCATTAGGTAAAAAATTAAGGATAACTGTTCAGATTAATTTGGCATTTTTTTATCATCAAAAAATAGTGTTCTTATATTATTTTATATCATGTATAAATACTGGTTATAGAACATTAATTAGGGTCTAATACATATATTGAATTATTTTTTAACTAAAAAAATTGTTTTATTACCAGCCTTGAAGGTAGAATTGATAGATGAAAACACGTCTTCCCTGAAAGTGGTAAATCGGCAGTTCAGAGACGATGTTTTCATTTCTTGAATAAAAGGGAGAGGAGAAGAGGGGTGATGATTAATTATTAAATTAACATGATAAAATTAAATTATATATATGATAATATAGTTTTAATTTCTATTTGATAAGGGGAGGTGATTATAGGATAAGAAAATTAAATAAATTGAATAAAAAATAAAGAAAAAAGAAAGAGGAATTTACCTCTTGAATTTATCTTCCTTGAGATTATCCATAGGGAAAGGGGTTCAGACATTTGATGAGACCAAGGGATACTAGAAGTGGTAGAGGGGAATTGTAATAGTATTGAACATAACTTGGATAAAAATCAAGGCTTAAGACGTTAGAGTAGAATAGGTGGGGAGGGGTGTTATTTATAGTGGAGGAGAAGAGGGTTTTCTCATTATTTTACACATTAGTCCATTATTTTAGCTCAATACTATGAAGAATTTGGGAAGTATAACAATATATATTTAAATAATAAAGGATAGTTTTATATTATGGGCTAATATTATCTATACATCACATATTACTCAATAATTGAAGTATTTAGATTATATAATAAATTATCGTATTTCACTATTCACTAAAAAGTAAACTATTTCAGAAAAATACCAAAAGATCACCCCAACCATTTTTGGATGTTTAAAATTAAAAAAGTTACACCATTTTTTAAAAATAATTTTCTAAATTTGAGAAATTTGATTTTTAGATAAAATCATTTTTTACTCAAAAATACTAATTTTAAAATTATAATTATTTCATGACCTTTGGAAAATTTAAATAAGCTCTCATAAAATTATATTATAATCATAAGACAAAAATATATTAGTTTATGAAAATATTTTATGAAAATAAATTTTATTTTAAATCATTATAATAATTATATTATTGTAATTAAATATTTATAACAAACAAAAATATCAACACTTAATTTTTCATTTCTAAAACATTATTTACTTATTAAAAGATATGAATATATCATATTTTTATTTATAAGTTACAAAAAATTTCATTTATACTTTCATAGGTGAGGTTACTATTATATTTTCTGAATTACTATTCCTACGTTTCTTATTACTAATAAAGTAACTATTCTATCGGTATAGGTTCCTTAATTTATAGAAGTGACTCTAATTTCATTCATTCTTAATAAATAAAGATTATATTTTGTGTTATATGTTATTTTATGTGATTTATAATATATGAAATAATTATAAGAAGGTAAACTTCATTGATAGAATTTGTGTCATTACATTCTGGCCCCCTTATGAAATTTCACCCTTGAAATTTCATTTTTAACTTCTTAGGTGAGAATATTTGATGGTACTTCTCCTTCATCACATAATCTGGTTCCAATTATTCTTATTAATACTTATGGTTCCTCCATAGTACTCTGACCAGGTGAGTGGTCTTTTTTCATAGAACATTATCTCTACAACCCAAGATCTTCACTAGTTTCTTCTCATAAGAGAGATCATTTTTTCAACTATACCACCTCTGAATTTAGTACATTTTAATGATATGTTATGTTATTCATTAAGAGGGATGCATGAAATACATTGAATAATTGATACATGGTAGGTGGATGTGCTAGTCGATAGTATAAAACTACGACTAGATCAAGAATCTTGAAGGGGCCGATGTACCAAGGATCTAGCTTTCCTTTCTTCCAAAATCTCATGAACTAATTATATAGAGATGTGGAGAGTAATACCATGTTTCCAACCATAAACTTCAGGTCTCATCGACGATTGTCTTTATATCTCTTCTGTTGACTTTTTTCTTCCTTGATGTGATGGTGAATGGTTTTCACCTTTTCTACCATTTCTTTAACCATTTAGGTCCCAGCATCTTATTTTCAACAACTTCATCCTAGAATGCCAATGTTCTAACCCTTTTCCCTTACAGGACATCATAAGAATCCATTTTCTACTCGATTGAAAACCATTATTATATGAGAATGCAAACATAGGTAGATATTGGTACCATTACCCCATGAAGTCCATAGAACACACCCTTCCCATGTCTTGTAGTTTTGGAATAGTCTGCTAAGATTAGCTATCAATTTTCAATGATATGCCATATTGATGTTCAGTTTAGTCTTTAGATCACAGTGGAGACTTCCAGAAAAAAGATGTGAATCTGTAAACCTGATAGATATACAATAAATATTTTTAATCCATGGATACTGACCACTTCCCTAATGTATATATGTGAAAATTGATCTAGTTACAATTCCTATAAAATTACAATAAACTAAGGTGTCTTTGTCAGATGATCCAAAAAACCCATATAGCACTGTTTTCTCTAGATGAATTTGGAACTCCAATGACAAAGTACATGGTGATGTTTTCCAATTTACACATTGGTATGGGTAAAGGTTGCATCATCCATTTATAATTTTTCCTTTTAGCCTTCACTTGATGATATACAAGTAAATTTGATGTATATTCAACAATCTCATTCTTCAAATTTTTGGACCAAAAGTTTTCTCTGAGATCCTAAAACATATTGGTGATACTTGGGTGAATAGAGAAAGTTGAGCTATGTGCAACATTAAGAAGCTCATTATTTATCTATGAATCAGATGGTACACATAATCATTTCCCAAATCTTATGACTTTGATCTCATCAATATTGAACTGGGATGATTTTATTTTTCTGATAACTTTAACTATTTTCTGAATTTACACATCATTCCTTTGAGCATACATTATTTTCTCTATAAGGTTAGGTTGAGGAATAATTTGATAATGGATTGAAGATGTTCCTTCTTCAATGATTCCCATGTCCATCCTATATAGGTCAGGGAAGGTTAGATTCTTCTCAATTATCATAATTGATAATCATGCAGGATCCTTTCTACTATGAGCATCCACCACCTTTTTTTCTTTACCAAGATAGTAGTGGATTAAGGATTATAAATAATTGATGATCTATATCCATATTATATAGTTCATATTAATCTCTTTGAGTGTGAATATATATTTGAGGATATTATGATATGTATGTTTCTCACACTTCTCCCCAAAAAGATAATATCGCAAGATTTTCAATTCAATGATCATAGCTTCCAACTCCAGATCATGCTTAGGATAGTTATTCTCATGAATTTTCAACTTCCTTGAGGCATATACTACCACTTTATCATTTTTCATCATAACATATCTTAATACCTTCTTTGAAGAATCGTTATATACCACAAAGATTTCCCCACTTGTTGGGAGTGTGCGTACTAGTGTAGCGATAAGCCTGTTTTTGAACTCTTTGACATTGTCTTCACAGTCACTGGTCCAGACAAACCTTACACCATTTTTAGTCATATTGGTTAGTGGTTTTGACAATAATAGGAATCTCTTAACAAATCATTGGTAATACCAAGCTATACCAAGGAAAATATTGATCTCTGTTACATACATTATCATGGGAAACTATTTTATTTCCTTTTTCATGGAAGGTTCCACAAATATAACTTTACTATTGATAACATGAACCAATAATGACACTTAATCCATATATAACTCACATTTACTATAAATTTTAGATATTTGCTTTCTTCTCAAGTTCATTATCAGAATATTAAAATTCTCCTCAACTTCCTCCTTTCTCTTGGAGAATATCAGAATATCATTGATAAATACTACCAAAACTTTGTCGAGGTAATATCTACATTGTCTATTCATTAAATCCATGAATATTTTTAGAGGATTGGTGAGTCTAAATGGAATTACTACGAACTCATAGTGTCTATACCATGTTTGAAAGTCATTCATCAGAATATCTTCTTTCTTCACCTTTAATTGGTGATATCCTGACTAAAGGTCTACCTTAGAGAAATAATTATCCCCATGTAGCTGATCAAACAATTCATCTATCTATTGGAGGGGATATTTTTTCTTTATCAGGATTTTATTTATCTCATGATAATCGATGCATAAGTTCATTAATCCATCCATCTTCATGAAAAAAGGAATGGTTCACCCCATGGTTAAGCACTCAGGTGTATAAAACCCTTGTACTAATTATACCATAACTTCTTCTTCAGTTCTTATAGCTCAACAATGACCATTCTATAAGGTTTCTTTGATATAAGTAGAGATCCATGAATATATTTAATTGATAACTCAACTTATTGGTCATGGGGAAGACCGAAAAAATATTTGGGGAACACATCAGTGTAGTCCCTCATAATGGGAATTCCATCAAGCATGATCCACTACATTATCTAAATAATTTGAGATAGATATGATTGCTCATAAGTCAATAATATCCACACTTGAGACAATGATTATGAAGGAGATTCATCTTCCTCCTTACACTTGTATAGGATTGTAGGATACTTATGGATATTAAGAGTGATATCCCTTTTTTGAGCGTTGATGTTGGAATTTTTTAAACATAGTAAATGCAAGCCCAATATAGCATCAAAATCCACCAAAGGAAGTAAGATGAAATTTTTTGGGAGTTTCAGTCTACAAAAATTTAGCCGGGAGGAGTTATGTACTTGGGATACAATAATTTACCCATTTTATATTATTACAAATAACTCAACCTTCATATTTTGAGGTGGTATTTGAATAGATTTACTAAACTATCAAGATATGAAATAATTTGTAGAACCATAATCAAATAGTACATTATCTATTATTGAATTAATAACAAGCATACCGATCAACACATTGTTGTCCGGTTCTACCTCAGTAGTCATGATAGCATATTATCTTCATTTATTCCTTGGAGGTTTATTTTAATTACCTCCAAAAACCCTAGGCTTAGGGAATTGGTTTTCAAAATGACCATGTTCCTTGTTGTTGGAATAATGGACTACAGGTAGAGTGTTAATATGAACCATCCTTTCTTCTTCCATGTTAGTGGGATTCATCATATCCCTTCCACATTTATTATCTATATGTACCTCTCTTTAAAATTTTACGTATCTATTAGATACCTTTATGATGTTTCTAGGACAATTCTTCTCAAAATTTTGACAAATGGTATTTTGAGTATTCTTCCCATAATGTAATTTATCTTTTCATCCTCCCATTTTAGATTCCATTTTCTACTTTTGATCACTAGGTCTTTGAGACCACTGAGAGTCTCTGATCTCTATTTCTTCCTTGAGGGCACAATGAACAATCTATTCATAGCTATCAAAGTCTCAAATCACAAATGATTTTAATAGAATTGGAATTAGTCAAATATATAATCAATCCACCTTCCTTTTAGTGTTCATGAAAAAGATGAAGGTATATCATGAAAGTATTGAAATGTTTTCCTTGTATTCCCTGATAGACTCTTCTTCTTTTTCCATCAATCCAAGGAACTCCCTTTCCAAATTAAAATGGAGTGTATAAGGAAAATATTTAATAAAAAATATTTTCTTGAAATATTCACATTACATGGATTTAATTTCCTCCTTTTACTTTGTATTCTTGATCATTTTCCACCACTGATTAGCTTCCCCATCATAATGGTAGACTTCCAGCACAACCTTCTCTTCTTCGGCGCACCGAAGGACTGAGAATATCTACTAAATGGAGTTAATCCATTATTATTAAATTAAGGGATTATAATATCCTCTAAACATGGGAGGAATATTTCTTATTAAGGATTTTATATTGACTGTATCTTTCTTAGTAGATGGATGGAGTTCGACATGATTCAATTTATTATTCATAACTTGAGCCAGTTTAGAAAGTACTTTCATGATGTTTTAAGAACCTATTCCCATAATATTAGGCATTTCATTAGAGAAATAATTACATTTTCCATCACATTTATTATTGGGACACGATCTTCTATTTCCATCCATTAACTAAGAAAAAGAAAGTGAAATTATGGGGATTTATTACTTATCTAATAAGCATGTAAAAAAACTTTGAATATAAAAGGATAAAATTACAATAGAAAATTACATCCTAACTTTGGATTCCTAGTATTCAATATAGGTTGTACATCGTGGTATAATTATCCCTAGGGATCTTACTAATGTTCTCTAGTATAAATCGCCAAAAATAACTATACCGTTCCCTTATAACATCAATAGGGATGCTTAACTTTTACACATATTATTACATGATTTTACGCATAATTATACATCAAATAAAACCTAATGATTATAAAGTCAAGTTTATTTGGATGAATAAGTACATAAAATAGAAACATGGGACTAAAATAAAACATCTCTTTATTTATCATCTCCTGACATACTTTAAGCCCTTATACCTGCATTGGATAACCTAGGAGAATAAATAAACAAAGGTAATGAGCTAAAATCCCAGTATTAGAATAAGAATATGAATAAAACATATCACATGGGTTAGAAGTCATACCATGATGAAATAAAGGAAAGGAAATAAAATCAAAATAAGAAATAATAAAATTTATAAAATGGTAACATATAATAATGGAATCATAGAAATTTTGAAACAACATATAACATTGAATAAAAATTAGTCAAGGCTAACTTCCAAAACTATATCATATGGTGGAAAAAGTCCTATAATGGAATCAAGTTTAATCCCCATACCAACATGATGTATCATTAGACTGAACATTACCCAATTAATTGTACCACTTTGTGAGTGAAACCATAATAACATTTTCATGATTATGTGTGCCACATGTATACTAAACATGAGGGTTGCTAATAGAAAGAATTGGACATAATTATCATGTTAGAAGGCATAAAAATTGATAATATCATAACGGTGTCCATGAAAGAATTGATTTAAAACATACATGGACATTAAAAATGGAAAACTATTCTTATATCATGATAAGTGATGTAAAATTGAAGTGTAAACATGTAAAAAACATTTATGAAACATTATAAATGTTCTACTTTAATGTGGTTTAAAGAGAATTATTACAGAGTCTTTAAAGAGGTAAAAGGAATACTTGTTTGTATAAAACCAGAAATCAAAAAATATATTTTTTTCATGAAAAATTGAGTGAATTTTAAAAAATAAAGGTGGATTAATATAGATTATATAGTTCACATGAAAATGGGTAAGAAATCAGGAAGTTCACATTAATTGGGCTTTCTTATCGGGAAGAATTGAGACGAGAATCTTTTTTTTAAAGTATTTCCCCATAAAAGACAAATTATATGATATTGATAAATGATCTTGGAACATATACATATTATTTTGATAAATTACATAAAAATAAATAATAATTACATTGGGGTAAATAGTGATTAAGAGTATCCTGAAGGAAAAAATGGATGTTCGGGTAGAATCTCTTACCTTATGTTTGAAGAGGTTCTCCACATGTACTTAAGGTAGTTAATAAAAAAATTAGATTCAATATTTAATAATTATACAACCTTTTATACATATATTTTATTTATTATAATTTCATTATGATCATTTATGGTATTTTTATGGGTTATAGTGTTCAATTTGATTGTTTGGGAGTGTTCATTTTCTTGGTTTTCATGATCGTTTTTCTTGTATTTGAGTATGGAAGTTCATGTAAAATTTAAATTGTTATCCAAAATTAAATTATAGATTATTAATTAACTCTCAGAGTATTAAATGGTATTATATATCATTTTTTATAACTGAATATGATTCATTAGATAAAACTTTAATAATAGCAATTTAGATTAATTTTCCATTTTTTTATCATCACAAACTAGTTTTGTTATATTATTTAAAATATTGTATATGTAATGGTTCAATAATATCAAATAGGTTTTACTAAATATATTATAATATTTTTTAACTATAAAAATGGTTTTATGACCCGCCTTGAAAGCGTAATTGAATAATGAAAACACATCATCCACGAAGGCTGTAAATCTGCACTTCACGAATAGTGTTTTAATTTTTATAATAAAAGGGATAGGATAAGAGAATTAATGATAAACTATTCCATTAACATTATAAAATTATAGTATATATAATATAATAGAGTTTTAATTCCACTTGGATAATGGGATATGAGGATAAGATAATAAAATAAAAGAAATTGGAAATAAAATAAAAGAAAAAGAAAGAGGATTTTACCTCTTGAATTTCTCCTCCTTGAGAACCTCCACAAGGAAAGGGGTTTGAAATTTTAATTAGACTAAGGGATACTGGAAGTGGAGGAGGGTGTCTGAAAATATATTGGGCAGAACTTGTACAAGTTTCAAGGATTAATAGTTTTGAGGAGAAGAGGTGGTGAGGGGTGGTATTTGTAGTGGTGGAGAGGAGTGTTTTCTCATTATTTTATACATTAGTTTATTTTTTTAAATAAAGTCTATGAATAGATTGTTAATTATTACCAAATATATTAAAATAATGAATAATATTTATATATTATGTTCTTACATAATCCATACATCATATATGACCCAATAATTCAAGTATTTAGATAATATAGAAAATTATCATATTTCACTATTCACAAAATTGAACTAATTCAGAAAAATAAAAAAAATACCCCCAATAATTATTTATTTTTAGAATTCAAAAAATGAAAACTATTTTATGAAACTAATTTTAAAAATATAAAAAATTATTTTTTAAATAAAATCATTATTTACTCAAAAAATAATGATTTTAAAATTATACCTGATTTCAACACATTTTGAAAAATTAAATATGGTCACATTAAATTATATTATAATCATATTTCAAGAAAATATTAATTTATGAATCAATTTTATGAAAATAAATTTTCTTTTAAATCATTATGTTAATTATAAAATTGTAATTAAATATTTTTACTTTTTAAAAATACCAACTCTTAATTTATCATTTCTAAAACATTTAATTACTTCCTTAAATATATGAATATATCATATTTTCAATTATAATATAATAAAATTTTATTTGTACTTTCATTGGTGATGTTACTATTATATTGGTCGAATTACTATTCATAAGGGTCATATCACTATTGCAAATGTCAAGTTACTATTCCATCAGTATAGGGTCCTTAATTTCATGAAATGAACCTCATTTCATTCATTTTTTCATTAATAAATATTTTATTGTGTTTTCTATGTGGTTTATGTGCTTTATACAATATGAAATAATTATAAGAAGGGAAACATCACTGATAGAATTCTGGTTCATTACACCCTCATGCATAACTGAATGCATCTCGTCATCACAAGCTTTAAATGCTACAATATCAACCAAGCATCCCCACCCTATATCATATCATCCATACCAGGATCATTCATCAGAGGCTCACATTACAAGTATTATGTTCATAGAACACCACAAGTATGTGATCAAACAATAATAGTCAATAGGGAAACAATACCATAAAATAAGGCTCTCATCCTTCATATGAATTTGAACTCTCATGGCTCCCAACACAATGAATTCGAAAGTTATAATCAAATAAGCACTCTCTTCCGTGAAGATTTATCTTTATAAAACAAATAGTTTTTATTCCATCATGAACTAATGGATTCATTTTGCAAAAGTTCAAACAATATGAAACCTAAGGAATAAATCTATAGTAATATATCAAATGTTTAATAGACTCTTAGCATTAATTCAAGTATCAATAAACCTAGAGAAGTATCATTCTCATTTAAAATTCCTTTTAATTATTTTCAATGAATAAAATTATCATGATCCACATTCTTCATTCATTCCATTAACACTTAAAAACCATCAATTGAACATCAGCATTGATTAAATTTAATTATATTCAAATAATAAAAACCAAAATTCCATTAACTTGCCACTTATTTAAATTATTAATCCAAATAAATAAATAATCAATGGATTCATATTGATTTCCATTTTACATTATGAACAACTTGTTAAAACATGCATAACATCATGCTCTAAAAGCATAGCATAAATAGAACATAATCAAGTTAATAAATAGGAAAACCATTATTACAGTAGAAAGAAACAACTGGTGATATCTATAACCAATTTCATTGTTAATTTGATTCAATCACTATTATACAATTTTCATTATCATCTAAAGGGTTTTACAACACCCTAAAATGTTAAATATGAAGATCGTATCCAATAGTGGGTATGATACACAACACTAAGCATAGAAATTAATGTAAAATACTGAGACTTTATAATATATTTGTGATTTTAAATAAATTAAATACATTATATATCTTTTAATTCACACAATACTGAGTTATCTTGCATCGAATGCAATAATTATTCTCTTTTATAGCTTTCCTTGGACACAAGATTGAGTTTTATCGAATACTATAAAATTATTTAAAATGTCATTATCTCCTAGCCGTTTAATTAGTGGTTATACGTAAAAATAACTAACATGTGAAAATATAATGTTTACAAACATATAAAACGAATTCATTGGTTAAAAATTAAGGATAAAACAACATAAAAACCAATTTAATATAAAGAATATGTTTTTAATAAAACCAATTTTTATTATACCGAAAGAGTTTTGTCTTAATAAATTAAATTAATTATTAATATTGAATTATATTAATGAATTATACATATACATATATATATATATATTATTCCATCAGATTTTATTTAAGTTTATCAAATATATTGTGTAGGCATAAGATAAGAACAAACCTAATTTTAAGTATAAAAAGCTATATTTTCTTAAAGGCAGTTTTCAATCTTTTAATCGTGCACTTGTTTTAAAAATAAATATTAACACTTTTTAAAAAATATATTTTGAAAATTTAAAATTCATTTTTGAAATAATAATAAAAAAATTCAATTTGGGTGAATTTATTTTATTTTTTAGAAAAGTTTTATTTGTTAATGAATGTTAGAAAATATATAATTTAATTGAAAAATTACTTTTAATCTAAATAATATATAATGTTAAATTGTGTTTTATATATTTTTAAAATATAAATTAGATAAATTTCACATATAATAATAATATTTACTTTGTTTTAATCAATTTATTATTAATATATGATATAAACACATTTAAAACTTTCGAACATTTTCACATTAAACCCACGCTTTCTCATTGTGTCTACAAGATTAGTTTTAAATTAAATTCATAAAATTATGTGCATTTTAATTTGGAATAATGGATTAAATATATTTAATCACAATTATTTATAATATCTAGTTAGTTCAAAATTGTTTTTGTTAAAAAAATATTAATGAATGCAATTCAAATTATTTACAACAATTAAGGTAAATATGAGTTTACTTTGTGGTTACTATTTAATCTTAAGGGTCCAAATGACCTATAAACTTCTCATAAATTCATTATATGCAAATATTTTGACCATATAAACTATTATATTTAATGAGTTTCATTATTGGAGTCACATGATGTAAGGAAGAGCTCCCGATATTGTTTTCTTTTAGGTATTTACAAGAATGTGACTTCTACTCCACTATAAAAGGCCACTCAATCCCCTCACTTATTAAAACCTGACAATCCATTTTTATCATCCAAACATTTCCCAAATGACTTATTAACATCTCTACCCTTATCTTAGAATCTTTTTCTAGGATATACAATAAACCACAGAAGTATTTTTGTATGAACTCAAACAAGTTACTCGAAGAATTGGTAACGTTTATCAATGAGCACTTTTGTTATATTTCTTTCTCCAACCCCTAAATTATTATTATAAATTTATGATATCATAATATTAGTATATAAAATATACTAATATTTTTTATGATAATTTTACAACCTACAACCACACAGACTTCCATCAAATGTGATACACAATCATCATTCGTGTGTGTGGTGGACTACCACCTCGCGAACTGATGTCATTCATTATTCCATTGCCACATTTCAAAGTTGGGGATAATGGTGGGTTTATAGTTTATATTTTATATATATATATTTATATGATATTTATAATTTATTTATGCATTTATAATTACTATATAAAACATACCATCTTTCTTTTCATTTTGTGGGAATATGATAACAACATATATGGATCTGTGGACTACCGCCACCTCAAAGCGATGTGATTCATTAAATATTTACATGGAATATTTTAATAATGGGTTTAATAAAAATATGGGAAATATATTAAATAATAATGATACTTAAATGATAATTTAAACATATATCATTTAATTTGTTTTTGTAATTTTAATACGATAAAAAATATGGGAAGGATTCAGGCCTACATATTGCCTACCATCTCCACGAACAGTGCATATCATCTCCTATCACTAAATATTATAGATTAATATAAATAAATATATAATTAATATATATGATATTTAAATCATGGATTAAATTATATATATTATTAAATCATTATTGAAATAAGAGGAAGAAAAATTATCAAGTCAAAACATACTCTAAAAATAAAGAAGTTAATAACCAAAATGAAGAAAATAATGAAAGATTATTAAAGAATGGGAAATAAGTTGTTATTAAAGGATAATATATGCTATAATAAATCTTAATATTTATCTATAATAAGTTAATGAAATATTTGAGGAAAATATAATGGAGGTTGAAGAAGGTACAATAAAAATGAATGTGTGAGGTAAGGGGATTTCTAGTCTCACATTTATTTCTACGAGACTTATACCATATTAACCACTTGTTTATTTTATATGTTGTATATAATTACCTAATATAATTTATGTCATTAATTTCATTTATTTCATGGTATTAAAATTATCAATTGATTTTATTTTTTACGAAGTAGTAAGGTATTTCGTCTCAATTTCATTTCATTGAGACATATATCAATGCTATGCACCTAATTAATTTTATATAGTGTATATAATGAAACTTTGAGATTAAATATCATAATTAATTCATTATTCATAGTATTTTGATTTTTAATTTAATTATTTCATCTAATGGGATTTGAAAATAATGTTACCAAGTTGTAAATAAATTACATAAATAAATTCCACTTCTTTTAGTTATATTATTTACTCATTTTCATTAATATTATATGATTACATGTATAAATAAATTGATTATATATTTATGTGTTTAAAATATTTTATGTGGTTTTATAGTTAGTACACACAATTGAGACATTTATTAATTAACACATCAGTGTTATGATTATTTTAGTGGTTTATTTCAGAATCTCATTCTAATCGACATTGTTTACACTTGATATTTAATTAAATAAAATTATATTATCATTGTTCAATAAACCATTTAAATTTATTATACCTTATTTATTCATGATTTGATTTAATGTGATAGTACCATTCTAAACTATTTGGTACTTAAAATGTTTTATAAAATATTTTTAAGAAAATCGGACTTTATGTCTTCCTTCGGTCGGAAATCTATGTTTTACAAAACCATGTTTTCTAAAAAATATTTTCAAAAATGTTTTTAAACTTTTGAAAATTATTTTTTCAAAGGAATGATCTCTCTTTAAAAAATTTTTATATTTTAAAAAGTGATTTTCAATGAAAATTATTTTTAAAATATTTTTCAAAATGAAAAGGATATTTTCCACAAGAATATTTTTAAAGTTATTTTAATTTTCATCAAAGACAACAACCATTGTAGTTACTCCAATGGGTATATGTCATACTAATACCATCCTAATTATTCCTCTAGATGGATTATGATTATTTTGAGTAAGGAAAGTACTAAAAATCACTTACTAGATCCATTTTTTTGGTCAATAAGTTTCCCTTTAAATGTTCATCTTCGTATGACCATTAGAAATTAAATTTAACAAAATATTTCACATAATTTTTTATGGATATGATTACTGCCTAAACCATATTCCTTTTTTACATACGGTATTAAATTTGAATGTTATTTTATTATCTAGGGAAATATTTATTAATCTTTACCCTTTACTGAATATGGATTCATTTTGATAAGGCACATTGTTCATTAATTAAATATATTATTCGATTTATGTGGAATGGTTAAGATATGAACGACATAGGTGAGTCATGGTTATAGACATATCCTAGATGCATTGGTAGTCTCATGGGATGATTAAGTTGTCTAGCCTAGTGGGGGTTTAACCTAGTGATTCTTAAAATGTATTTTAAAAGTTCGTGATGGTAAGGGTATCATGTATCTTGGAAACATGGATTCCAATAATTAAGAATTTCCTTCATTTAGATTTAGTAATTACTATCCATGATATTTTCACTTTGAAAAAACCTATGGATGCATTTAATTCTAATTTTATTGATTAAATGGTATTCATTTTATGTTATTTACCATGCCATGTTAACTATTCCATATAATGTTATTTTAATGACATGTGTTTCTAGTTATTTAGATTTCCATCTTATTTATGCAATTATAAATCAATTTATTGATTGGTGTGTGTGTTCTGTTATTATAATGCTATATTGATTATGCACATTGATTCATTATTTCTTCCACTATAATTTACCCTTACTAATATTTTGATTTCACCCTTTTTTTGTTTTATTTCCCCATGATTCCATGATGTTTACAATGACTAATAAATAATTATACACTTGGAGGAATAATGTTATTCTAAAAAAATGAAAAAATATATATTGTAATTTGTGCAATCCAAATGTAATTTAAAACTTTTGTATGTGTCCAGTTTTCCAATACTACTAAACTGATTGGTCCTTTCAGATTTCATTCCTTTTAATCATGACAATGCAATGGTATCAGAAACCAACTCAAGGCTTACTAGTGTCAGGAAATTACAATTGGTATCAAAAGAAGTTCAGTAGAAACCTTGGAAACTGGATTTTTGGAAAACATGTATTTTTTAAAACAACTGTATGATAGGGTTTGAGGATAAATATATAATAACATCCTAACGTTTGATAAGTTATATTTTATATGAGTTTTCAACATTTATTATTTATTCTCATGCTATATGTTTTGTTTTATATAAATTTCCTCTTATAAAGGATAACCCCTAGACTAAGGAATATCCTTTGTTAAAATGAAATAGATGATGTATTTGTATAGAATCATTATTACTAATAGTATTTTAGTTATAGGAATCATGAAACATCTAAGTATGGTGTTAAAATTTTAAGATGTATTTTTTATTCATTAAAATAAGATTTATGGATACCATATTTTGTTGTTAGTTTAATATCAATCATATATTTAATTTCATAAAGTCCTCTTTTTAGTTTTATGTGATTAGAATCTGCCAAGACTATGGAATATTTAGAGACATTTATTAAACATATATGTTTTATTGGAATAGTTATTTGAGTGATAATGACATTATTTTTTATAGACATAATATTAACGGGTTGAATATCCATTAGGGTTAATATGATCATGAAGGACATAGTAATAATAGTAAAATATGATTATTATACTTTAGAAAGAAAAAAATAGGTTCTATTGAAAATAGTAGTATAAAGGTTATTTAATGATTAATTTAATTTAAATGATGTACATCATAATTTTTGGAAATTTTATAGGAATTTTATTAATTTACTATATAAAAGGGTATCTCGCATGTAGGATGACAACCCATTACATCTGTCATTGTGGTGGGGCTTGAACCCACAACCAAAGGATGATAAGGCTTTCATGCCTACCACTAGCCTACACGATGCACGAGATAATGTTTCATTGTTTTTAGTTAAAAAATTGATGAATAAATTTTAATGATGAACTAGTAGTATCAAGTTTTAGGTTTAGAGATTAATTTTTTAAACATATTGGTTTTGGAAAAAATTAGAGATAGATGAAAAGACTTTTCACTATTTTATGGAACTTACAATTGTTGATTTTACTACCTTAGGAATAAAATTTCTATTGGTCGAAGTGATTAACTCAAGAAGTGGGTGAATTGAATTCCAAATAAAAATTTCCGTTAAATATTAACATAAAAACAACTTAATAAAACAAACTTTACAATTAATCAAAATAATTGTTTTATAAAAGATCTGTCCTTTTAAAAGATTCCTCAAAGTGTGATTATGTCTCAGTTAAAATATTGTCTAGAAATACCTTTAATTTTGAAATTAATTTATTTGAAAACAATATAAAAACTAGTTGAGATTATTTATCAATGTAATATTTTTTATAGATAAAAAGTAATATTGGATATCGTAGTAAAAAAATGCAAAAACATAACGAAATAGAAAAATAAACAAGAGGCTTGGTCTCAAGGTGAGACTTAATCCCCTCCACTTGGAAATAACCTACTGCTAAGTAAATTTTAAATATAACCAAATTAATCCATAACCTCGATTAACTAAAAAATCTCCATTTATAAAATGTACAAGCTAAAAAGAATCCTCCACAATTATTTATGGGAAGTAAGAAAATCATAGGTTACACAATGAACTCTTCCATGTACATAGTGGGAAAAATTATTGAGAAAGAAGAGAATAAAAAGTATTCTCCATGTAGGTGCATGAGAAAGTGTTTGTTTGATAATAGAGTAATAACACACTTCTCAACATAAAGCTAGCAGAATAATAATTTTTTTTTGAGAAGCTCCGTATGATATTTTTTGAATCTTCTTACTTATGAGATCAGAACTGGTGAGGAATTCATGATTCATTCTGAAAAAGTGTAGTAGATTGAGGATAATATAAAATCTTCAGTAATGTTTGAGTTTCATCTCTATCAGCATCTCAATAAATCTCGGTGATAAATTCTGTGCTTTTGTGTCATTTTATCTATACAGAACATGAATCAGTAAGTTTGTAAGAATTTACATATTTGGTCACACAATTATCTGTATGTTTTTATCCATAAGTGTTATTATATCATCATAACAATTTATCATGACTGTTGTTCATAGAGATATATCCTTATTGTATAAATATAAGAATCAGTTAGAGGAGATCCAAAAATCATCAGATTGGATTTTAGTAAGTCTAGAAGACTTGGTAAAATTATCTTCAAAAATAAATAGACATTGATCCATTCACGTCAATGTCCTTAGATAGAAATGGAAGCATTATGATGGTGGTGACTTAGCATCTAATGGTAGCACATACTGGTGGTAATGTTGACTCATGTTTGGTGGTATCTTGTCCTGGCAGTAGATCCTCTAGCGGTGACTCACCTTTGGTGGTGGCTACTGGATGGTGGTAATGGTTACTCCCAGGCAACCGTGACATGCCATAAAATGTAGCATAATTATTATGAAAATATTCATTCCATAAAGAATTATATAAAACAAAATTTAAATCATTAGTACTAAAAGAATCATGGCTTGTGATAATTAAAATAATAGAGTTTCAAACATACTCCACATAAGGAGTTTCTAATATTCATCCCCGTTTTGATGATCACAAACTATGGAATTTTATAAATCATTAACTAAATGAGTAATCATAAATAATCATAGATGAATTTGAGTTTAAGGAAAATATTCCTATCAGTATTAAACTAAATACCCATTTTATCTTCCCCTTTGGGATTATCAGAAATAAACTCAATATTAAAATGTATAAAGAAAGTATAAGAACCCAAAGAGATTACTTTTACTAGGTGAAAAAAAGCTGTTGAGTGCAGAAAGATAATGATTAAAATAAAAAACATCAGATGCCTATAAAAAATGATACATCCAATTAGATTCATTGGTTAGAGGGTGATGGTGGATCAACTTTTTCTTTACCTTTGTCCTTCCATTTGTTTTTATCTCTATCATTGTCTCTATCATGTGATGAGGCAGTTGCAGTAAAATATAGAGTAAAAGTTGTAATGGAGGGTATTGTGGTAGTAGGAGTATGTGGTTTTCTAATAAGAAATAGTCTGAGTTTCCTTATAATCAGCTAGGGACAAACTCATATACTCAAATTATTGAGGCAGTAGATCATCTGACTAAGTGATCACTGTAGTTCTGTACTAAACAGGCTCTGTGAATGCGTTGGACAGAACTGTGGTCATAAGATTTCGTCTCTATCTTTAAAAAATGTACTATGGACACAGAGGAAGGGTTTCATGAGGTTAATAAAATATATAATTATATTACCTCCCCTTTCCATGGAACTGAAAAAATCCAATTTATCATTCACGAATCTTTATAGAGCTTGTTTGAGAACCTTTAGTTGACTCACTTGTTCTTTGAAAACTCTTATCATAGGTGGAAGTCTCAAATTATCTATGAGAAATTTGAAAATATCAAACATATCATTATTTGTTTAAATCCTTGGAAAATAATACTTTATCGCGTTCTTGATGATGTCATTATAATTTCTCAGATCAATGTCACATTCTTTTATCATCTTACAGACATGCTCCCCATGATGATGTATCTGCCGAATTTGGTCCTCATGAGTGGTCAAATCACCCATGAAATTTATGATATCTTCCCTAATAACCTATTGGAGAAGATCTATATCAATTTGAATTGTGGAAGGAGGAGGTGTATTTAAGGTATAGGTATTAGCTGTAAGGATTTCCAACTTCTGGGACTTGGAAGTTATAAATGCTGAAATCGAGGATATTAAAACCTCTACTGAATATTTCAAACATGCTAACTCCATTTTCAATCATCTATTTTACACTTCCATTTCACAAATATTAAATATAACTATTGGTTGGATATGCGATATAACCAATTCAACCAAATACTAAGTACTATCATCACTAAGTTCGGAAATTAGAGATGGTTTAGAGTCCAAGACTGTTGTAAAATTTGAAAACAAATTCCTTCTCAAGGAGTCCAAGTTAGAATTCATAGTCCCCTAAAAAGAATACAAATCATATTGGGTTACTTTATTAGGAGGTAGAATATATTGAGTAGGAGGAAGATATATTTTCTCATGATGTACTTCAATGTCAGGTGATCTATCTATCTCCATGGGAGTAAAAGGATGCAATTACCCAGCTTGATCTATTTGATCCACTTGAGCTAAATGACCAACATGAATGATAAAAACCTCCCCTCACATATAGATTTCATACTATCTGTAGGAATAGTGGGGACATCCTGCATTGATGTATCATTAGATTGATTGTCATCTTGGTTAGAACTATATACCATTAGAGAAGAAGGATGTAACTGAGCTATCTCTTGGTCATGATCACTAGGAGAAACTTTATTCTTATCACTACAGTTTTTATGATCATCACCACATTAAACATATTGATCATATCTATGATCAGGTTCACCATAATTGCCTCAATAATTAGAATTTTCATCATGATCCTCATCATCATTATTTGAACTTCCATATGATTTCTCAAGATCCACAGTGTCCACATTTTTTTCCTTAGAAGCATTATTAGTACTTCCATTTCCATTTCTATTCAGGTCACCTAATGTTTTAGGGTAAGATAACTTAAAATAATCCCCTCAAGATACTTCATTATCTTTATCATCATTTTCATCTAGAAGAGATTCATGGGTAGGAAGAGAACTTGGGGGACTAATAGGTTTATTAGAAAGGTTTGGTGGAGATATAGGAATATCCGAGTCACTTGCCACTTCAACTAAAAAATCATATTCTTATTCCTTTTGCACTTAAGGTTGGACTTCTGCACCAGAGTACTCATCTAACTCATCTTGATCAAGACCAAGATCCCTAATGTCCGTAGGTATTTTTGGAAGATCAATAGGGTTTAAATAATCATATATATTTTCATTGTCTCTTACATATCATTTCTTCCAGGGATTCCAGCTCACTTTAAAGCTTTTACAAATCGTTTCAAACAAGAAAAAATCACCAAACTTATCTTCAGATTCTTCCCTTTCTTTGACATATCCCTTGGTATATAATATGGACGATATCATTTTGGGATACATGAGGGAGTTCAACAATGAGCTCTTATTGCACATATCATAGATATAAACCATAAAAAATATATACAGATTGATTCTTTGATCATGTTTCATCATATATAGAAAATAAACATCTTGATACCTCATGGTATTGAAATATACCTTTCTTTAAGATAAAACATGATTGAAAAAAATGAGTAACAGCTTACAATCACCATCAGGTTTTTTATTTGTAGGTCTCTTTAGGGTACTATATATAGTCAACTATAGGAGAGCCTCTTCGTATTTGAAAATATTACTGTCATTAGGTGTACTACCTTGAAAATCCTCATATATTCCATTATGAGGCACATTTAAGCACTTTATTCATTCCCTTGAAGAGAAATAAATCACTTATCCATCAAGAGACTTCGTATCTTATCCACATTATTTATTAAAATAAACTTACTATTCTGATACAAATCATAGAGTAACGTCAGATAATAAATTTTTTGATTCGATGTGAAAAAGTTCACCCGTTTTTACTTTTCTAAAACCTCTAATACTAGAGTACTACTAGTTGGGATACATTTTTCATCGATATACTTTTCGTCTTCAACAAATCGCATTTCTGGATACGGTTTCTAGAAAACAACATCTAATATTCTTGTAGATAACTTTTGTTTCTTTGATTGCCTCATCTATTTCAGACTCAATTTTGCTACTCACTGGATCAATTTCAGATCTAAGTTGAAAAGAGGAGAAATGTGATCATTTTGAGAGGAGGAAAAAGTTTCAAGATATCAATGATTTTAAGATAGGTGAAAAAATTAGACTTATCTCAATTATTTTAGCATATATTTATTCTAGATAAATAAAATAATATTAAACAACAAAAATTTGATCAATAAAATAAAATTACAACATTAATAAAACAACTGTAACATAAAAAAGGAATAGTGTCTCATCAATGGTGGCCCATCAATGATGAATGCTCAATGGTGACTCATCAATGGTGAATCATCAATAGTGATTCATCAACGGTGACTCATCAATGATGACTCATCAATGGTGACTTCATCAATAATGACTTATCAACGGTGTCTCATCAACATTGACTTCATCATCCAAAAGTTATCATTCCTAATTAATGTTTGATGTAGTTTAATCTCTTATAATTAAAAGGATTTGTGAAGATATCATCAAGATGATGTTTATTTCTAATAAATTATAAAGTTATATATCATTTTTGATAATGATCACTAAAAAACAGATGTATTATGTTAATGTGTTTTTTTCTAGAGTGGGATGCTGGATTTTTTGAAATGTTCATCGCACTTATATTACAAAAATTTATAGGTACATGTCTAAATTTGTATCCAATGTATAGTTAAGTATGTTTAATCCACAAGATTTGTGCACAAAAACTACTCGAATACATGTATTCATCTATAATACTGGATTGTGAAACATAACATTTTTCATAATATTCTATGATGCAATAGATTTTCCTAAAATATGAAATCTTCTAGATTTTCTTTCTATATCAAACTTGTAGCCACCAAAATCATCATCTAAATAACATACTAAATCAAAATCATGTCCTCTTGGGTAAAACAAACATAAATTGGTTTTATATAAGGTTGACTATCTGTTAAGTACAAAATACTTCTAATTATACCTCTGTGACTAGTTTGATCCACTGATTTCCCAGTTTCATAAAGATCTAGTTTATAGGTGGAACTCATGGGAGTTTCTTTACTTTTATTACTATTTAATCCAAAACGTTTTAAAAGATGTTTAGTATATTTAATTTTATTTAAGATAATTCATTCTTTATTTTAAAAAATATGAAATCCAAGAAAGAATTTGAGTTCACCCATTAAACTCATTTCAAATTAATTTTGCTTTAGTTTTGAAAAATCAGCACATAAGGAATCTTTAGTAGATCAAAAAATAATATCTGAATATATTTGTACTTTAAAAAAAAATTTAATTATTTTTATAAAATGAGTTGGATCATCTATACCTTTTAGAAAAAATTTTGAAATAAGAAAATAGGTAATCCAATCATACCAAACTCTATGAGATTTTTTTAACCATATAATGTTTTTGTTAATTTAAAACACTATTTTGAAAATGTGGATTTTGAAATCCAGGGGGCTGTTAAAAAAAATTCATCAACTATAAATTCATTTAAGAATGAAATTTTAACATCCATTTTGTAAAATTTGAAATAAAAATGTGCTTCATATGAAAGAATTATCCTAATGGAATCAAGTATTGCAATATTTGAAAATTTTTCTTCATAATAAATACCTGCTTCTTGATTATAACCATATATAACTAGTCTAGATTTATTTCTTACTATTATACCAGAATCATCAACCTTGTTTCTAAATACACACTTAGTTACAATAGTTAAGGCATCTTTAGGTCTATCAACATGTTCTCAAACATTATTTCTATCATATTTATTATGTTCTTTTTGCGTAGATATTACCAAGAATTCGTCATTAATTCCATCATTAATGTTATTAGGTTAAAGCTGTGATAACAAGGCTTGGTGTTCAATTTGATTCCTAAAGTAAGATTTGGTTTGAGTACATGTATCCAGGTTCCCTATAACTATATCTAATGGTTTTTTTCTATAAGTCATAATAATTATTTGAAAATAAGGTCTAGATAAAACAATATCATCTTTAGGTTTGGGTTCTGGCTATTCACTGGGTGAACTTTTTTCTTGTTTAATAGAACTTTTAGAGGGTTTAAAATTGAGATTTAGAGTTAAAAGGTCACCCTCATGGTTTTTTAAGATATTTTTAAGTTTATTGGGATCTGTTTCATCAGATTTTATGTGAATATATTCTTTAATTGTTTTGGTTATATTATTAAACACTCTCTAAGATTTTCTGGAAGTTGAATACAGAAGAAAAATTACTTTATAACTCTTAGAAGTATTTTTTCTATATTACCCTTTGTATTAGGAATAAATACTTTGAAAATAAAAAACACTAAAGTAATTAACAATTTTCATTTAATTGTTCCATAACTCATACAGTGTTCTTTTCAAGAGTGGTTTAATTAATACCCTATTTATAGTATAACAAGGTATATTGATAGCTTCTTCCCAAAAGTAGATAGGTAATTCATACTCATTTTTCATTGTCTGGGATATCACTCGAAGAGTCTTATTTCTTCTTTCTACTATGCCATTTTTATGTGGTGTTCTAGGATAAGAAATGTTGTGACTATAACCATTTTGAGAAAATAATGATTCAATGTCTTGATTTTTAAATTCTCGACCATGATAACTTATTAAGTTCTTAATCCTAAGTCCACTATGGTTTTCTATAGATTTGGAATAATAAATAATGTACAAACTGGCTTCAATTTTGTGGGATATAAAGAATACCCATATGTATCTAGAGAAGTCATCTATAAGGATATAGACATAATGTTTTCCATTTAGACTGGAAACTGTAGAAAGTCCAAATAATTCCATATTAACTAACTCTATAGGCTGAGAGGTTAAAACTTCTTTCATAGATTTAAAATAAATCTTATAAAGTTTTCTTTTCTGGAAGGGATCAAAACCTCTATCATTTCAGAATTTAATCTTTGGTAGGTCTATAACTAACTCTTTCCAAGCTAGAATTCTAACTGAATGAAAATCGTAATGGCCTAGTATCCTATTCCAAATACAAGATACATTGTGAAATTCATTTAATAAAGAAAATTTTTTAGAATATAAATAATTTAAATTAATAGAATAAATATTATCATTTATTAAAGTAATGAAACTTAAAACATTTTTATCATAAAAAACATGAAAGATTTTTTTTAAAAAATTTATATAAAATTCATCATCACATTATAGAGTTATACAAAGAATATTATATTTTAAACCATATATATATAATACTTTATAAATTAATATTGAATTAGAATTACCAATTTGGATAAGGCTGATGATTTTCCATTTTTCATTGTCACCAAAAGTGACATGACCACCATCAACTTTGATCAAATTCTATAAGTTTGAATACTCACCAAACATATGTTGAGAACATCTAATATCTAGATACCATAGTCCTTTCCTGGTGGTTTTCAAACATTTTTTATATAACAAAAAGTTTATTCCAAAAATTATTTTGGCACCCAAATCCTCTTGGGTCCAGTCATCGTAGTAATAAGATATTTTTTAATCGATATTTTTATAATGGGTTTCTTATAAACAGATTGTATAATTCTAAAAATACATACTTAATAAGGTCATGTTGAATAGGTATTAGAAGTATATGAACTTCCCGAATTGGTACTTGATGTAAATATATTTTTTTTAATTTTTCTCTATCCTGGTTGGTAACCTATGACAGTTGTATGCTTGGGAGAAACCTTCTTTCCCAATATTTGAGTTAATGTCATATTAACATTGTTAAACCTTTCTATGTATTTATTTAACTATTCATTTGACAGTTTTAATTGATTTTTTTATTTCAAAAGTTGATCATTTTTTAATTTTTCAATAGTATTATAAGTTTTAATATTTACTGTTAAATCATGATGTTTCTTAAGAGACTTATATTTATCTTTTAGCTCTAAAAAAGTATCTTCCATCATGTTACAACAATCTTAAAGATCTTTACTAGTCATGTATTCCTCATTTTTTTCATTTTCTTCTTTTTCAATAATGTTTGAAATATTGGTAAGAGAAACATGAAGAATATTTTGTTCCTCTAATGCACTTATTTTAAAGCATATGTTTTCCCTATTAAAGTTATCGTCTTGATTATTATACAAGTCACTCAAGATATATTTAGAGGAAATCGATGTTTCTTTCATGGATTTATTTTATCTTTAATCATTATCCTCATACTTCCATTAATATTTCAATTTTGGGCAGTCATCTTTAATGTGTCCTTTAATCTTACATTCATAGAAGGTGATTTAATTTTGAGTGTCATCCATTTTCCAATCCTTTTTCCACTTTCCTTTTTTTTCATAATTTCATTTGAAATTTGAATTTTTGACGAATATCATTTTCCTATAGATTTTCTTGGATCTTCTGGACATGTGGGCCATCTCTTCATCACTTTATTCATGAGATTATTTTTCAGTGGTATCTTTAGCTTGTACCTTTTTTATTTTTCAAGAGGTAGTAGTCTTGAAGGCCACTAATTTTAATTTGGGTTAATCTTTATCAATATATTTATTTAATTTAAGCTCATTCATACATCATCATATATCCTATCAATTCCTTGACATATAGTTTAATCACATCAGAAGATTCTCCAATTGACATTGATGTTACCCTCCATCTGTCCGGTATGCATATGATAAATCTCATCACATTATATTTGTCTGTTTCTTATTTTCCAAGAAACTGCATGATATTTACAATTTCATTGAACCTGAGATACATATCTAAAATAGGTTCATCAGACTTCATTTTAAAAGTATCATAATAGATTGTGTATGTATTTAATCTCATTTCTTTGAGACTTTTTTCCCTTAATATGAAATATATAAGGTATCCCATATTTCAAATTCATATATTCAAGTAGATAGTATATTAAATTCATCATAACCAAAGGAATAGAACAAAGCATTTATAATTTACAATTATTATTATAATAATTTTTTTCATTTCTCTAATTAATTCTTATAAGTTTTTGGTATTTGATATTGATCTTATATTACAGTCCAAATATAAAAAACCATAATTTTAAAATGCATTTTTATTTTGATTTTACATTTAGCATAATTCTTACCATTAAAATAAGGAGGTATATTAGCAGAATATCATTCTTATCTATTACACATGAAGTACTAAAATTTAAAATTGAAAAAAATTGAGATCTTTATAATACAACTAAAATCACAGCTAAAAATTTTAAATTTAAACATTCCTTTGATATCAAATGTTGGTCGGAGTTAGTAACTCAAGAAGGGGTGAATTGAGTTCCCAATTATAATTTATATTAAATATTAAGTTAAAAATCCCTTAGTAAAAAAACTATCTAATTAATAAAAATACAAGTCTTATAAAAGATCCGTCGTTTTAAAAGATTCATTAATGAGTGGTTAAGTATCAATTGAAATATTTTTTAGAAATACATTTTCTTTTAAAAACAATTTACTTGAAAAAAACACATATAAACACAAGTTGAGATTAATTAGAAATGTAATAGTTTTTTTCGTAGATAAAATGTAATCTATGATATAGAAGTCAAAAAAATGGAATAACATAATGACACAATGTAAAAAACATGAGATATAGTATCAAGGTGAGACTTAATTGCATCCACTTGGAAATCACCTACCACCAAGAAGATTAAAATTATAATAAAATAAATCCACATCCTAGATTAAGTAAACAATCAACAACTACAATCTATCCAAGCTTAAAATCATCCTCCATAGTTATTGTTTGGAATTAAGAAAAGAACAATTCACATTGGGACCTCTTTTACAAAATAGTGGAAAAACATATAGAGAACAAAGAGAATAACAATTATTATTCAAATAGTTATATGTGATAGTGTGTGTTTAATAATAGGGTAACAACTCACTACTCAAAATAAAACAAACCGAATAATAAATAATAAAGACAATATCAGTTTGATATGTTTAGAATATTTATAGTCCTTAGATCAGCACTGGTGGGGAATTTGTTCTTCATTATGAAAAATTATAGCTTTCATTGGATCATAGAAAATATATAGGAATGTTTTATTTTGATCTCTATTAGCATCTTAAAAAATCTCAGTATTTAATATTTCACTTCTGCATCATTTGATCTTCACAGAACATGAATCAATATTATTTTGAGAATTCATAGATTCGGTCACACAATTATCTATAAATTTTTGTCAATGAGTGTCATTATAGTTTCTTAACAATGTATGGTTACTATTGTTCTGAGAGATATATCCTTCATGTTTAAATATCATCATCAGTTAGAGGAGATCCATAATCCTTGAATCGTCTTTTACTAAGACTTGAATACTTTGTCAAAATATATTGAAATAGAAATTGATATTGATCCATCCACGCAAGATTCCTAGGATAGAAATGGTATCTAGATGCTGGTGGTGACTTAGCATCTGGAAGTAGCTCATTCTAGCAGTAATGGTGACTCATGTCTGGTCGTAGCTTATCCTAGTTGTAACTCCTCTAGTGGTGACTTGCCTCTGGCAATTTCTACTGGCTAGTGATGATGTTGAATCCTTAGAAATGGTGAATCACTATAAAACTTAGATGAATTATTATAGAAATAGTTCTTCCATATAAAATTCTATAAAATAACATGTTAATCATTGGTTCTTAATGAATCATGCTTTGTGATCATTAAAATAAGAGAGTGTCAAACATACTCTACACAAGGAGGTACTAACAAGTTCATTTCCGGTTATTCATTTCTTGGAGTAAATGTTGAAATATAAATTTTTCTAAGTAGAACTAATGGATGAAATTGTTTATATATCCTTATATTAATAGGTAGTAAAATAATTACACAACATTAGAAAAATAATATTAAAAAAATTCATTCTAATGCTCTTTTTTGAACTGGTGGTCTTTCAAATCATCATAGATTTATTTCTTTGAGGCCCTCAACTATCCAATGATCATTCAATTGATTATGATCAATGACCTCAATCACTACCTATAATTATTTATTATTTTCCTCCAAGTCCATATTTTCTCTTTCCATTAATGTTATCATATGTAGAAACCCATCTATATGTTATTCCATATGACCATTGTATTTCCCATTCTATATTATTAAGGGAACTTTCTGCCAACCCTTCTCATAATGTGGGTTTTTAAATAATGGTAATTTATAATATAAAACACCATATTTCCCTTATCATGTTCAAAATTTGATGACAGAATTTATTTAATGAGGGGTGAAAGTTACACCCCGAAAATTTAAAATATGAATATCATATTAAATAGTGTGTGTGATACGTAATGCGAAACATAGAAAGGAATATAAATTCATGAGAATTTTTGATATATTTACTATTTTATATAAATTCAATACATTATATATTTTTCAATGCATGTATTATTGAATTATCTTGTGTCTCATGCAACAAAAAAATTCTCTGATATCTTGCATTACATGCAAGATCGAGTTTTATTGAATATTATTATATTATTGAAAACGAAAATTATTACCTAACCATTAAATTATAGGTTATGAATTGTATTAAAAATCCTATAAAAATATATTTTTTACAGAAATATAAAATGAATTCATTGGTTACAAATTAATTAGAAATGAATATAAAAACCAATAGAATATAAAGGAAATTCATTTACAAAAAACTATTATTTATGCTCTCAAAGGAGTTTTAACTTAATAAATTAAATTAATTAATATTATTAAATAATATTTTCGGAATAATATATATATATTATTCAAAAAATATTTTTGACATTCATCTAGTATATTTTATACCCATAAGATAAGAACAAATCCAATTTTACACATAAAAGCTATCTTTTTCTAAAGGCATTTTTGTAGCCTTTCAATGACACACAAATTTTAAAAATAAATTTTGGAAATTTTATAAATTTTATTTAAAAAAATAAACGTAAATTTTCAAATAATAATTCAAAAATTTACTTCAGGTCAATTTTTGGTATTTTTTTAAGAAGTATCATTTTTTGATGAATACTAAAAGATACTGAATTTAATTAAAATATTACTTTTCATATAAATAATTATAATGTTAAATTATTTCTTAAATTTGTTTTAATGATTTATTATATAAATTATACATTTATTAAAACAATTTATATCATCGTAATAAATTTACTATTGAATTTTTAAATAAACCCATTTCAAATTTTGTATATTTTCATTTTAAAAACCCGCTTTCTCATTGCATCTATAAGATTAGTTTTTAATTAAATTCTTTACCTTATGTGTTTAGAAATTGTAAAATTTGATTCCATATTTTTAATAATAATAATTTATAATTTATATTAATTTAAACATAGTTTTTCACAAAAACTATTGGTGAATGAAATTTAAATTATTTACAGCAATTAAGGTATAAACGAGCTTACTTAGTGGTTAATCTTTAATCTTAAGGATCCAAATGACCTAAAAACTTTTCCAAAACACATGTATTTTCCTTATTACAATTATATACACTACTATATCTATATTGGAACATTATTGGGGTCCATCATGTAAGGGAGACCTCAAAATTGTGTTTTCTTTTTTGTATTTTCAAGAATGTCACACCTACTCCAATATTAAAGGGCACTCACTCACCTCACTTATTCACACCTCCAATCCATTTGGATCCTATAAACTCTACAAAAATTAATTTAAAACATACCTTCCCTAATTATATAAACATTATCTTGTAGATAAAACAATCCATGGACGGATTTTGGTATAAACTGAAATGAGTTACCCGAAGAAGATGTCACGTTCATCAATGAGCACATTTTTTTAATTTATTTCTCCAATAACTCAACTTTTATTATATATTTATTATATAATAACCTAATTATATTCTATATATAGTGATTGTTTTATTATAATAGTAAATCCTATAACAAAAAACACTTCTATCAAATGGGATACACAATCCAAATTCATGTGTATGGCGTCCTACTACCTCGCGAACATATATTGTTTGTTCTTTCTTTTCCACTTTTCAAGGTCAGGAATAATGATGGATTTATAGTTTATATATGATATATATGATATTTATCATTTCTGTATGATTATATAATTAAAATATTGTACATATATTTATGCTTTCCATTTTTAGGGAATTCGATAACATCGTTTGTGGACATGTGGACTACCACCACCTCAAAGAGATGTGATTCGTTGACGATTTACATGGAATGTATTAAGGACTGTTTTAATAAAAACTTGTGATATATATGACATAAAAATTATACTATAATTATAATATAAACATATATCATTTACTTTTCTTTCTTTTGAAGAAAATGGAAGCAGCGTTCATGCTTACGTATGACCTACTGTCTCCAGGAATAGTTCATTTCATCTTTTGTAAATAAATATTTTCGATTACTATAAATAAAAATATGACGAATATATATAATATTTAAATAATTTTTAAAATTATTGATATGATGAAATCATGATTTCAGTAAGAGGATTAATAAATAACATGTCAAAACAAACTCGAAAAGAAAAGAAGTTAGTACCCGAAATCATAAAAATAAGGACAGATTATAAATGAAAGGGTAATATAATGTCATAAAAAGTTACTATATGATATAATAAATATTAATATGGTTCTATTATAAGTTAATAGCTTGTTCAAAACCACTATACAGGATGTTAAATCTACTTTAACAAAAAAAACAATGTGAGGAAAGGGGATTTCTAGTCTCACTTATATTTCTATGAGACTTATACCATATTCACCACTCTTTTATTTTGTGTGGTGTATATAATAACCAATTTCATGTTATATAATGATTTTAATTTAATTAATGGTACTTAATTTTTTAATTGATTATATTATTTCATGTATGTCACGATTAATTATTTACTCATGTAGTAAAAGATTTTGTTTCAATTTCATTTCATTGAGGCATATTATAATGTTCTGCACTTAATTAATTTTTTATAGTGTATATGATTCAACTTTAACATTAATATCATTAATACATTGTCTATCATGGTATATTGATTTTTAATTTTAATTATTTCATCTTTGGGTATTTAAACATAATGTTACCAAGTGGTAAATAGATTTCATAACAAAATTCCTCTTCATGGGATTATATTACTTCCTCGTTGTTGTTAATATTATATTATTATATATATAATTAATTTGAATATATATTGATTTATTTTCACTTGTTTTATGTGGATTTATTTTTGAGACTTATTATATATTAATTGATGAAATATCACTTCAATGTTATTATTATTTTAAGGGTTTATTTCAAAATCTCATTCAAATCGAGATTGTTTATAATTTAAAAACAATAAAGGAAATTATATGATAATTTTTCAATAAACCCTTTAATTTTAATATCTTATGGTTATTAATGATCTTTTTCTTAAGATAGTATCATTTTTCTAATGTTTGGTACTTTAAATGTTTTATATTTTTTTAATAAAATTGAACATTATTTCTCTCTTCAGTCAGAAATCCATTCTCATACAAAACCATTTTTTCTAAAAATAATTTCAAAATTGTTTTTTTCATTTAAAAAATTATTCATTAAATAATTTTTTTACCCTTTACAATTTTTTATGTTTTAAAAAGTTATTTTAGAGGAGAAGTTTTTTCAAAATGTTTTTCAAAATGAAAAGGATATTTTCCACAAGAATAATCATAAGGATCCTTTTATTTCATCATCAACAACAAACCTTATTCTTAATCCAATGGATATACATCATATTGATACAATAAATATTCTTCTTATAGATGTATTATAATCATGTTGACTAAAGAATTTTACTATATTTACTTCCTTGATGAATTTGTATAGTCAATAACTTTCCTTTTAAATTTTCACTTTCCTATGATCATTTGACATTAAATTTCACATAAATATCATTATTATTTATCATGGATGTAATTCCCCAATCCCAGTTTCAAAGAGCCGGTGCATTATTTTTTTACATTGGCATGATAAGAAGGAATTAAATCTTGAAGGGCTAATTAGTTTTGTAGTATTGGAAGACCAAATTACATTCATGATACCCATAATATATTGGGAAAAGAAAATAAAACATGATACAATATAAAATGAAATAAAATACATCCTTGAAATATTATTCAATGTTTTATTCTTCATAATATGGGGAATGGAAACAAAAGAAAGGTGGGATATTATATGCAAAGTATGGGAAACTAATTCAAAAACATTCTATCATAAACAATAAGGCAAAGTGAAAAACTCATGCTACTAAAACATAATATTAAGCATAATACGGTAGGAATAAAAACTAAATGAATAATTCCATATAAATAATCACATGAAACTTCAAAAAGTATATTATACTAGTAAATAATAACATTATTTATCAAGTATTTATATCATAATGGGGGAATACATATGTTGGACATCATAAACCTGTCGTCAAGGCCCCGACTAAGACTTCTGAAAATACTAGGGTAAGACTTCGGCCAAAACCCAATTATTTTTTGTCTCATGAGACCTACTAATTAATAGAGGGGCTATAATGGGCCCAAAAAATCACTTTCTAAGTCCAATACATTCCTCATTTGAAAAGGGTTATATATAGATAATGTAAACATTCGTATTGAAGAACAATCATATGAAATGCAAATACATTATCTATCAACCATGAATTGTATCAAATTAGAACATCCATAGTCAAAATGATCATAAAACCTTCAAAACAATATGGTAGAAGATATAATAATAGTTAAACCTCAATGAATTATGAGATTAAACAAATTATGTTGACATATATGAAGTTACTTTTAAATGAGAGCATTGAAAATTTCTTGTGGAAATATTATTTTAACATTCCAAAGTGTCTCATACCACAATGAAACATTCAAATCATAATCCCTTATAATATCATGAAAATAAGGAAAATATTGATATGATATATAAAAGGGAAGTAAATACACCATATATAAGGAATAAGTTCTGATAAATCCATATATCTCACTGAGGTAAAAGTGAGATGAGAGAAATCTTTTTTTACTTTAGAAAGAAGAGTTCTTTTGGAAAATCATTTTTATTTTTCATAAAATAGGATTTTAAAAAAATTTATACAATAAAAGAAAAGGGAAGGACATTGAAATTATATTGGAGTCATAAATTATGACCCACTAAAGTGAAATCATATAAAAATAGTTTTAACAAACATTAGAAATAAAACATTTTAGTATGGTTTAAAGAAAACATTAAAGGGATTTTAAAGAGGAAATGCATGTTTATTTTTATAAAACCAGAAATGAAACAATATAATTTTTAATGATATAATTAGTGATTTTATAAAAATAATTATGTCTTAAAATATATTATTTAATGCTCTTGAAAATGGGTAATAATTAGAGAAGTTCCTTGAAATCAAGATTTTTTATCAAGAAGAATTGAGAAGGGAACCATTTTAAAACATGTATATCACTATAAAAGAAGGATGATAAGATCAGGATATATTATTTTGGAACACATACATATAATTTATAATAAATATATGAAAAAAAACAATGATTTAATTTGATTAATGGTAGAGAAAGAGTAACCTGAAGGAAAAATGAAGGTTCAGCTAGAATCCCTTGCCACATTGTAATCAAACGAATCATATGACCCAAAATTAATAATAATAAAATGATACATTTTAGAACATAAAAATAAATATATTCATGATATGTTACACAAATGGGTAGTATATGTACACAATACATAAGATACAGTGGTGAATAGAGAATATCTCAAAAAAAGTGAGATAAGAGAACCCTTACCTTATGTTTGAATGTGTTCTGCACTTGACCATATGGTCATGGAATATGAAATTAGACTCATTAATAATTTATTTCATAACCTATAAGAAATTTATATAGTTTATTATAATTTTATTAATTTCATTTATGGCCTTTTTGATAAGTTATAAGATTGAATTTCTTCGTTCCGGAGTGTTCATTACCTTGATTTTCATGATCGGTTCTATTGATTATAAGTAATGCAGTTCATGTAAAATGGGTATAATTATCAATAATTGGAATTCAATTTTATTAATTAATATATATAAGTTTAAATGGATATACATATCATTTTGTTATGTGGTACGAGGTTGAAGACATCATGTTATAATTATTTGGATTATTATGACAATTATTGATCATAACGAACTCATTTTTTTAATCCATTGGTATTATGTAAATATGTTACATCCAGAACATAAAAAAATTATAATATACATTTAAAAATATTTTTAATCCATTAAAATGGCTTCATGAACAACCTTGAAAGGTAAATTGAAGAATGAAAATATGTCATCCACGAAGGTTTTAAATCGGCACCTCACGGATGACGATTTCGTTTTTTAAAATAAAAGAGTGAGAGAAAGGATTTTGATGAATGATATTACCTTAACATTAAATAATTATAGTATATAGATGAAACTAGATTTATAATTCTCATTTTTATAGAGGATGTGAGGATAAAATAATAAAATAATTAACTTGAAAAGAAATTATAAGGAAAAGGAAGTGGATTTTACCTCTTGAATACTCCTCCTTGAGAACCTTCTTAAGCATTTTGGGATTGGTCTTTTGGAAACACCAATAGATCCAAGATGTTACGATAGAATAAGTAAGATTATTTGGGAAGAAATTTTACTATCTTCTAGGCTTATATTAGTGAGGAGAAGAGGGGGGTTATATTGGAGGGGAGGAGTGATTTCTCATTATTTTATTCATTATTTTTGTTCTCAAGAAAAACAATAGTATTGATTATTTTAACTAAATAAAATAATAATTTCATGTGACTTCGAACCAATGGTTCTTAAATCATAAAAACTTCATCTAATACTCTATAATCCATGTATTTAGCATTTATCTTAAATTATCATATTTTATTATTCATAAAAAATTCAAGTATTTTAGAAAAATCCAAAAAAAAATTACCCTAACCATTTATTAATGTTTATAATTAATAATTTAAATTTATTTTATGAAAATAATTTCCTAAATATGATAAATTTAATTTTTATTTAAAAGCATCATTTACTAAAAAATATAGTTTTTATGATTAAAACTGATTTTATAACAACCTGAAAAATTAACAAAGGTATTATTAAATTATCCTAAAATCATAGGAAAAAAATATTGTTTTATGAATACATTATATGAAAATTAATTTTCATTTAAATTAATTTATTAATTATTAAATATTTATTACTCATAAAAATACCAACACTTAATTATTAGTTTTTAAAATATTTTCGTACTTTTAATATGATATAATTACGTCATAATTTCATTTATATGGTTCCTAAATTATATTTATACATTTATTAGTGATTATACTATTCATTTGACCAATTTAATATTCATAAGGGTTATATTACTATTCACAGGGGTACAATACTTTTCCAAAGGGTCATATTACTATTCACTAAAATTGTAAGTTGATTCGATCAGACTCTTAATATCATACTAATCGCAATTGTGTATGTTAGTTTTTCAAAATTTAAAACATTGAAGCGTAAAAATTATGTTTAATGGATAGGTTATAACTATCTCCAAAAAATAATAAAGTATTGTTTCATAGAGACTCAATGTTGCATGAATTACATTGTATATTAAATTTATTTTTAAATACTTGTGGTGTCACATTCCCCCCTCCTTCAATAAATTTCATACTCGTAATTTGTAATTAATCATCATATGTTAAAGGTGAAACTTTAAAATTCCGTTGCGAGAAATGCACATCAAAAATAATGTTAAAAAATATCCTCTTAATAATATGATAAGGTAAATGCATAGGTTACCACATAATGAATTCATTTGAATTGGATAACATTAGTGTGAAGTGAAAATATAAAAATGGAAGAATAATCTTAACATCATGTTCTAATATAAAATGATATAGAACATGTTCAGATGAAAGTTGATTACCACAAACCCATAAACTACTGTTATGAAAAATATTATAGTATCATAAAAAATTATAATAATCGGAAAATATTTTTTATGAATCTTTTCCTAGAGTTCATGAATTATTCCACACTATAAGAGTATAATTATATGATTCTATTTCATAAACACAATGTTATCCTTTGATTTCACCTTGAACAATTTATACTTCATCTCTTAGAACAGGTTGAATTATGTAGTGAAGTAATACATTAACCTCTGAAACCTCATACAATGATCAACATGAACCATTTCATAAATCATTAAACATTCCAAAATAATTGGATCCGACACTTTATAATAATTACTATGGTAGTTAGTACTATCCAATTCACTTTATCCATAGAAATCATCTCTGAATTCCAAAAAATGATATATTAGTGTCAAGAACAAATTATGTGTTGTCTTTCCATCAAGCATGTAATTTCCCAAAATTTAATTTTCTACTAAGTCACACTTCTTTGGTTCTATTCATCACATTACCCAAATCCTTAATGAAATAGTATGACAATACAATCCCTATATATTATATAATTCTTATAACCAGTACATCATTGATTAAAATACTCAAAATACATAATTGTTGAATCTAAACTTAACCATAATAATCACTCCTCTTTATCCATGGTGGTAGCATAATCTTGACCATGATCCATTATCTTATTTTTGGGTAAATTACTTTGATTCATGGGACATTTATTTTTTTAGTGTCCCATATCCTTGTAGTTGAACCATTGTATATTAGAAACATTTTTCTTATCCTTGAAATAATGAGCATGGTGTCTTTTTTCTCCACACTTGACAAATACACTTTTTCCTCTTAATCATATACTGAGGCGTTTCCTTCAAAAATTATCTCATGTAGGAAAATAATTTTTTCCATTTGTCACTTTATCTATCTTTTTCTCAGTTATCATATTATTATGATGCTTCCTTCTGAAGACATAATATATCAAAAACTCTTTGTCCTTCTTGTTAGGACATGATACTATCTCCTCAAATAATGAGAAAGTTTTAGAGACTAGTTCCCTTTGAAATACTTACTTAATCCCATCAAATAATTGATCATTATTACTCTTTGGATTATGAGAATTAATTTAGTTCCCATTCCTTTCAGTAGATTCTATTTCTAAACAATTTCATATAATATATTAGATCATAACATTATTAAATATAATTTATTATCCCAATACTAGTGAAATACTTAATATAAATTAAAAAGTATATGCATTACTAATCTCATAATCATAATCATAGTTTATTCAAGGAAATATTTACATTTAAATACTTCATAATTGTTTGAAAATAAAATGTGAATTATCGTAAGCATATCCCCTAATAGTGTCAAACAAGGTGCATAGTATGTCCTATTATCGTGTACCAGGTTACCTTGAGTCAGGCCCAGAACACCTTGTCGGAGTTGTTACTGCTAGGTACATCTGTGCCAGAACACTGTCCACTTGTAGTATCAAGTCATGGACGTACTGATATTAAGATCTATATAATCTATACCTTACCAAATTTCAAAGATGTTCTTGTATGATTATCATCAAAGTCTATCATAGGGTTATCTTCTCTAATCTACGTTTTCTAAAAATAGTTTCTATGGTTTCATTTAAACATCCTTTGATACCAATTGTAATTCCCTGACAATAGTTTATCAATTCTGGTGAATTATTTTATTACATTGGAATGATTACAAGGAATGAAATCCCAAAGGACTGATCAGTTTAGCAGTCTTGGAATACTAGTTTATATTCATGATAGCCATAATACATTGGGAAAAGAAAACAAAACATGATACAATATAAAATGAAATAAACTACATCCTTGAAATATTATTCAATGTTTTATTCTTCATAACCTAGGGAAAGGAAACATGATAAAGTGGTAACCATAGATTCTTAGTAAAGGTATGTAATACAATATAAGCTATCATAAACAATAAGGAAAATTTAATAACTCATTCCACTAAAACATAATTTTGAGCATAATATGGTAGAAATAAAAACTAAATCAATAATACCATATAAATAATCACATAAAACATCACCATGGATATTTTACTAGTCATATAATCACATGATTTATTGATTAATAATATCATAATGAGATCATACATATTCTAGATATCATAAAATTGCTGTGAAGGTATCGACAAAGTCTTCTGAAAATAATAGGGTAAGGCCTCAGCCAAAACCCAATTTTGTTTTGTCTCATGAGACATATCGATGTATCGAGGGAATATAGTGGGCCCCAACCAACACATACTAAGTCCAAAAAATTCCTGATATGAAAAAGGTTGATACATGTACAACATAAAAATTAGTATTGAAAAACTATCATACGAAATGTAAATACATTAACTATAACCCATGAATGGTATAAAATTAGCACATCCATAGTCAAAATGATCATCAAACCTTGAAAAATACATGGTAGATGATATCATAAGATATAATACTCAATTAAGTAATATATTGATCAATCTATGTAGACATAGATGAAGATACTTTTAAATGAGACCATTGAAAATTTATTGAAGAAATATTCTTTAAACATTCCAAAGTATCCCACACCACTTTGTAACATTCAAATAATAATCCCTTAGAATATCATGAAAGTAAAGAGACTCTTTATATTATATATCAAATAGAATTACATACACCACATACAATAATGAATTGTTGGTCAAGATATATGTCTCATAGAAGTAAAAGTGAGATGAGAAAAATCATTTTTTACTTTGGAAAGAACAGTTCTTTTGAAAAATCATTTATATTTGTCATAAAATAATACTGTAAACATGATAATCCCCAAAAATAAAAGTTAAGGACATTTATTTAATATTTTAGGCATAAATGATTTAGTATAGACGTGAAATCACATAAAAAGTGTTTTAAGAAACATTAGAAAAAAAAAATTTAGTGCGGTTTAAGGAAAATATTAAAGAGATTTTAATAAAGAAAGGAATGTTTCTTTTCATAAATCCATAAATTAATGTAGATAGTTTTTCATGATTAATCTATTGATTTTATAAAAATAATTTTGAATTTAAATATATTATATAGTGCACTTGAAAATGGGTATGAATTTAAGAAGTTCCCTTGAATTAGGATTGTTTATCGAGAAGAATTTAGAAGGGAACCCTTTTGAAACATGTATATCACTGTAAAATAAGGATCATATGATCTGGATATATACGTTTATAACATATAAATATAATTTAGAAGAAATATAAAAAAATAAATAAGCATTAAATTTGTGTAAAGGTAGATAAAGTGTAACCCGAAAGAAAAAATGGTGGTTCGGGTAGAATCCCTTACCACATTTTAATCAATCAAATCATATGCCCAAATATTAATAATCCTAAAATGATATTTTAAAACCATGACAATAATTTTATTTATTATATTATACATCAATGTTTAGTATACATATACCATACATAAGAATTAGTGGTGAATAAATAATATCTCACAAAAATGGAAGTGAGATAAGAAAACCCTTAACTTATGTTCAAATGTGTTTTGCGCTTGACCTTAAGGTCCATGAATATGAAATTAGACTCATTAATAATTTAATTAAGAACCTATTATACATTAATATAGTTTATTGTAATTTTATTATGTTCAGTTATATATTTTTTGATAAGTTATAATATTGAATTCTTTCATTTTGGAGTGTTCTTTTCTTTGATTTTCATGATCGTTTCACTTGATTATAAGTAATGGAGTTCATGTAAAATGGGTATAATTATACATAATTGGAATTACATGTTATTAATTAACATATATAAATGTAAATGGTTATAAATATCATTTTTTATATGTAATTATGATGAATACATAAAGTGATAATCATTTGGATTATTACGACAGTTATTGATCACAATGAACTCATTTTGTTTTAATGTTTGGTATTATGTAAATATGATATATCAAGAACATAAAAAGGTTATAATATAAATTTAAAAATATTCTTCAACCTTTAAAATTGTTTCATGAACAACCTTGAAGGATAAATTGAAGAATGAAAATCCATCGTCCATGAAGGTTGTAAATCAGCACATCACAAACAGTGATTTTGTTTTCTAAAATAAAAGAGAGAAAGGATTTTGAGGAAGGATATTAAATTTACATGAAATAATTTTAGTATATATATGTTTAATGATTTATCATGCTCATTTGGAAAGATGAGGTGAGTATAGAATAATAAAATAATGAACTTGAAATGAAATTAGAAGGAAAAGGAAGAGGATTTTACCTATTGAATACTCCTCCTTGAGAACCTCCTTAAAAGGATTGGTTTTGGTATTTTGGATAGACCAAGAGCTCATATAGGTGTGGAGAGACTAGATAATGGTATTTGGTTATAACTTTTACAATATTCATGGCTTATAGGAGTGAGGTGAAGCATGGGGTTATAGTGGAGGAGAGGGGTAATTTCTCATTATTTTATTCATTATTTTATTATTTTTCTCAAGACAAGAAATATTATTGATTCATGTGACTAAATACAGTAATGAGTACATGTGAGTTAGAACCCATGGTGCTTACTTCATCCAAAAACCATCCATGACTCTATAACTCATGTATTGAGAATTTATCGAAAATTTTCATATTTTACTATCCATAAAAAATTCATGTATTTTAGAAAAAACATAAAAATTTACCCTAACCATTTTTCAAAGTGTCGAATTAAAAATTGAACTCCATTTTATGAAAATATTTTTCTAAATATGGTGAATTTATGTTTTAATTAAAAACAAAATTTTCTCAAAACATATATATTTTTAATATTAAAACAGATTTCATAACACCCTGAAAAATTAACAAAGGTCTTATTAAATTATCATGAAATCATAGGAAAACAATATATTAATTTATTAATAATTTTTTTGAAAGTTACATTTTAATTAAATAAATTTATTAATGATTAATTATTTGTTACTCACACAAATACCAACACATACTTATTAATTTTTAGAATATTCACATACTTTTATTATGATATAATTATATCATACCTTAATTTATAAGGTGCCTAAATTTTATTTATACATTCATGAGCGAGGTTACTATTTATTTGGCAGAGTTACTATTCATAAGGTCATATTACTATTTATAATGGTACATTACTATTCTAAAGGGTCAATTTACTATTCACAAAAAATGTAATTTGATCATATAACACTATAAATATCTTACTAATCACGACCATGTATTTTTGTTTTTCCAAATTCAAAAAACAGAAGTAATAAAATTATGTTTAATGGCTAGGTTATAACTATATCCTATAAATAAAAATGTTTTGTCTCTTAAAGACTTAATATTTTATGCATTGTATTCTATATTAAATTTAATTTTAAATTCTTCAGGTGTTATAACGGATATGATTATTTCCTAAACCACATACCATTTTTACACATGGTGTTCACTTTGAATGTTATTTGATTATCTCAAGAAATATTGATAAATTTTTATCCTTTACTCAATATGGATACATTTTGATAAGGAACATTTTTCATTAATTAAATTGATTATTTGATATATTAGGAATAATTTGGATAAGAATGACATGGGTAGGGCTCTATTTTAAAAAGGCCCTTGATGCATTGATATGCTAATGTGATGATTTAGTTGGAAATCCGTAATGGGGGTTTCACCTTGTATATTTTAAACAGTCTTATGAAAGGTATTGATGGTAGAGGTATCATGTAGCTAGTAAAAAAGGGATGAAATAATTATGAATTTCCTTTCTACAAATTCAGTTATTATTATCCATGAGATTTTCACTATGCCAAAATCTATAGATGTATTTTATTCTCAGTTTATTGATTCAATGGAATTATCTTTCAATTATTTTCCTACTAATATTTATTATAAATTATCCAGTTATCTTAATGGAATAATTTTATACTTATTTACCTTATAATATTTTTTATGCACTTTATTTTCATTTTATTGATTGTATGCCAAGTGTGTTCAGTTATTAACATTCTATATTCTTTAGGCTCATTGATTCATTATTACTTTTACTATATGTAACCCTTAATGTGCATTTGATCTCACTATTATCTTTTTTTAATTCCACAGGATTCCATGAAATATAAAATGACTAATAGTCATGTATAATCTACAAGAAATAATGTTATTCTTTAAAAAGAAAACAAAAAAAATTATGTTTCAATTTGTGTATTCTTAATGTAATGTAAGACTTGTGTGCGTATATAGTTTACCATGACTACTAAACTAATAGGTCCTTTAGGATTTGATTCCTTATAATAATGCTAATTTAATGGTAGTAGGAACATGCTCTAGGATTTTTGGGGTTGGGTTAGTTCAAGTTAATCCATGTTATCACTATGATTTCACATAACTAAATAAGAAGCAATGAATCCCCTACCTTAAAGGTATCAATGTTATTGGCACAAGAATGGATCAATGTCACAAATATATGATCAGCTCCCCCATGAGGAACTATGATCTCCTATATATTTCTTTGCACAAATCCATATCCAAACAACAAATAAACCTCATTATAAAATTAGATATATAGCTTCATGCCATGAATTAGAGGAAACATGAGAAAAATTAAACCAAACATAGGGAAATATCTAGAGTGAAGAGTTATGACTCGCCTTGATTCACCTTGGATTGAAAGAATTAATCTTGTATCAATCCTCCACAAAATAGGCATCAAAGTTATTAGAAACCTACTCTTGGTAACCTAGGGTTTGAGGGTGAGAAGTGTAAATGAATGTTGTTTGGGAGACTATAGGTATTTATACGTAACCTAAAAATTAAAATACTACTGTGAATCCCCTTGGACCACATCACAACACTATTTGACATAGGTAATTCTATGAAACTACCTATGGAACCAAAAACTAGACACCATTGGTCAATTAAACTTTTTAGAATCTGATACAAATCCTAAATAAATAGATTTGGGGGTAACAATGTTTCCTTAAGAACCACTCCACACTAACCCATATTCCATGAAAGGGACCACATAACAACCTATAGTCCATCGTGTAGCTACCCCCCAATTTTGTAATAGGGTTATTCTCCTCTTGAGCTTCTTGATGATGCACCATGTATCCACTATGCGGCAACAACCATCACTATGGAACAATGTACACTGACACACTGTATACATTCCATTTTTGGAAATGGATCCCCCCCCCCAAAAAACACCTTAAACAACCTCCAACCCACTTGGTACCTCCTCCAGGTGTCTCCATAACCAAAAAAAGAAATGGAAATGATTTAAAGATCCATGACCTAACCTATAAACCAATTATAATACTCAAAAATTAAAAACCAAACCTATAGATAAAATTGAAGGGGACTTTTGAGTAGCCATCCCATGAGATACCTCGTAAGAATCTCACCCTCATTGGAGATCAACTAACTCACTTAGAGGAACTAGATAAAACTACTCAAATGTAACTACCTACACATAAAACACTCACCCATGGTAGATACCTACCAAATAAGAGAAAATCTGCACTATGGAAATACGAGAAAACCATATCTTAACCATTAAAGTTTCAACATCCACAACTATTGTTAAAATAAGAGAATAGATAAAAAATCTTATTTGGATAATGAGCTAATATCTATGACTCATTTTCCTTAATACTCTTATTTATTCCATAATTTCACCACAAGACCCAAACCATAAGGATCATATGCTCATGCTCCACCTTCTCCTGGTGGTTTTGGATCTCCATAGCTCTCCTCGATGGTCAAATCATTGTCAACATTGATCTCAACCCAATTGATGACATGAGCATCATCAAGGATGTAATGATGGAGAATCAACATGGGGAAAACATCATTTATACTCCTCAACTATAGGGGATGTTCTATTCGATATGCCATAGCTATAAAATGACCAAACACCTTGAAAGGACAAACACACCATGGGTGTTTCCTTCTCACATGTCTAAACCTTCACTGAAAATGATGAGGGGTCACTATCAAGAACATATAATCCCCACCATCATACTATAATGGTATCCTCCGATGATCAACATTGGGTTTCTGAGGATTATGCACTACCTTCATCCTCTCATGAATGATCTGAACCATCTATGTCAAAAATTATACTAGTTCTGGCAAAAACATTGTTTCCACTCTATCCCATGTCCATCATAACATAGAATGAAAAGATATTCCATAAAAATACTCAAAAAAATAAATGATAATTGTTAAGTGAAAACTATTTTTATATGTAATAGAAACCAATATCAGGTGTATCATCGACAAAACTTCAAAATCAAGGATGAAGAAAGAAACATGCCTTCAAGAGTTTGGATTTTCTGATCTTTATAACCATCAATATGTGGATGAAAAGTATAGAAAAATAAATTATTATGAACCAAAAGTATGCTAGATATCTCTCCACACACTGTAGGTAAAATTAGGATCACAATATGAGATTATATTCCGCAAGACTATGTGGAGTCTCACCACCTCATCCATGTACGACCTCTATGAAACCTCCATTGATCTTGACTCCCACATCACTATAAATAGGGATAATTTCATAAAATGGTCCAATATTTATCATATAGTTACATTGCCTCCCTAACATGAGGTAAACTAGTAACAAAATCCATTAATATGACCTTCTGTATTCACTAGTCAACATATAATGGCTACATAAATCCATGGGGAACACAATTCCTAGACTTCACCTTATGATAGGGAAAAAATCGAGAAAAAAACATTGAAAGATAATGATTCAACCGAGACCACAAATAATGAACTCTCAATCCTAGGTATATCATTTTCATGCTGGGATGTAACACTATGGGTGAGATATGGAACTCATAGAGAACCATCTCATGCATCACAGAAGGGAAAAAACCATTCCTTGAAATAAAACTTTCTGTTTATAATACTCATACAGGCTATATAGGGAATCATTTAAAAAATGGGTTATTCCCAAAAAATCACCTCAAAATCAACTAAATATGACTCCTCCACTGATTACACCAAAGACGACCATATTTTCATCTAGAGAAGATACAACATATCATAAAGCTCTCCCATGTCAAGAAGAATCATTGATACTTCTTCCATAACACTCCAAGAATCACCAAAATCACACACAACATCACTTCAAGAATTCCAACTCAGTGCATTGGCTGCAACATTTCCTTTTAATAGCATATATGAAATTTTAATTCATAATCCTGCAAGAATTCCATCCACCAGAGATCTAGAAAGTTCATGTCATGCTTGGAGAATACATACCTCAAGCTCCTATGATTAGTAAAATCCACAAAAGGCTTGTGGATGATGCAATTTTGAAACAAATTCAAAGAAAAAAAACTACAAGAATCTCAATATCATGGGTGGCATAATTACTCTCATGAGGATGTAACTCATGAGAACCATAATATGAAAATTATCTCTGCTGCATCAAAACACAACCCAATACAATATGTGAAGAATTAATGAAAACCAAAAACCGAACTCCCTCTATTGTAAATCATAATATAGGATCACTGACTAATATCTCTTTTCGGTACTCAAAATCTGTTTAAAACCATTTAGTCTACAAGAACACCTAATCCTTCCTGGTTATGGTTGTTATATGAGTCACAACATGAGACAATTCCGCTAAAAAATCCTATAAATTTCTGAATGACCAAGAATATTTCTCATCTTAGCCACATTTTTAGGGGATGCTCAGGAAACAACCAAATATAACATCAAATGATCCCAAAATAATCCCATATGGTACATCAAATTCCTTAAGAAACGAACTTCAAGATCTTAGGATTCAAAATTTTACAATTTTAAAAAATAACTACTGAGGAAAAATAAATCCCTAAATAGAGAATATATTCTATATTTTCTCCTCCTCAAACAAGGATTACATTGTAATTTTATTAATGATACCCAAGTTGAAGATATCAACAATATTTCTGAACACTATGATCATTAAATCTATGAACCCATCTTTAGAGTTCATTATAATAAATAGTAAAAAAGTGTAATTCTGATGAAGAAAATGACGAGTATTGTTAAGAATATCCTCATCATCTACCAGAATATGATGATATCCTAACCACAGATAGATCATTGAGAGAATTCTTTCTCATTTAATATTTTAAATAAGTCATTATTTTGTCAAAGAGGATATAATTTCATTAATTTCATGTTGTTAAAGAAATGCTAACAGATACAAAACCATAAATATCCATCAACCATATTCATGAGAAAAACATGTGCACCCCATGATGACATAGTCAGCTGAAAAGAACCTCACTACAATAAATCATCAAGTTGTAATCATAGATATCACAAGTTACATGGTTCCATAATATATAGAGACATCCAAATTGGAGATGATTCAAGTTATATATCAATCACAAACTCAATATTCTATCAAGAGGGTAATGCTACAATCTCCCCAAGAAAGATATCTCTGTACTCTACAAGAACCCTGGGAAACACCATTAGTGGTACCTCTAATGAACTCAACATAATATCTACCATCAATAATGAAATGTAAAGAATGCACCTCCAACCCATTCTAGGGTCTATATTACTAATGAACACTACTAGATCTCCATCAGCATCATAGAATTCAACATGACACATAAAGAAATCCTCGATTTCATATAATGAATATAGCTAATCTACAATGAGGATGATCTTATATATCTATAACCATAGTCATAATAAATCTACCTAAGAGTAGTACTTCTCTATAACATCCTCACAGTCCTTAAAAAATCATACAATTCATCGCGACCTCTATCTAGGGTAGTCAATTCCCAGGGTTCTTGAATCCTCTCCACCATGAATCCAATAGAATAGATAAGGACATGTGATATGAAGAAGTGTGTGGATTATTAATCAAAAAAAAACAATTCAACCATGTAGAAAACAAGAAATGGGTACCTTGAAAAATGTTTGGATTGCACTGTGATGGTAATACTAATGAAATAAGGTGACCATTACCTACTCCATGACCACTTTGTCCATGTTGACAGCCACATCCACAGCCACACTCTCCTATCTAAGGACAAGGCATGCTTCTAGGGGATATCATCTACGTACCACTGATCCTCTATGATGACCTATATATTGAATAATATATTTTTGTTATGGTCTCGTCAGAAACTTATTCAATGAAGAAACCTGATGTGGATCTCCTAGCACACTTTTACTACTCTGAATAGTCAGACACTCTCACTTCTAATCATGTCATATTATGAATTAAAAATATGTGTATGATCCATTTTAATTGGTATGAGATCTTCCAACACTAGAGAAATGAAATAATGAGGTCTAGGACATACCTTGACTAATTGAAAACACTATTCTTGGAAACTAGGAACCCCAAAACATAACTATGCTTCATAAGGAATCATGATGACTCCCCTCTAATGATGATCTAGTTCTAGTAAAAATACTCTCAATAATCGCATCTCATTATATAACCCCAATAAATTTACATAACATGAGTGGGGTGACATAGTTCTCAATATCTATATGTAATTCATCATCAAAATTACTTATCCCATCATCCACATCTAGAAATGAGTCTAAATAATATCACATAGGGGTACTGAAATGTATCATAAAATATCAAACATTGTAACTTTTTTATTAAAGGGTATGTAGATCTTTTTGGCTGGCTTCCTTCATGGTTGAAGAAGGAAACTAAACTCGAAACTAGTCCTTAAACATCTACCAAGAGGCCATTGACTCATCATGAAACTTAGAGAACAAAAACCACCACTTATTCACTACCCCACACAAGATCATCATTTCCAATGAAACTCAGTGATCCTTCCATGAATAAATCGTACCGAAATATATCTCAAACTCCACCAACATGTCTTTTATGAATATATATGAAATGGAATCCTCATACTTCTATAGACTCTATTGCTGAAACTCTCAAAGTTTCCTCCATGTTTCATCTTTGTTGACCTCCACCCTGTGATGATCTTCTCATATATTTTGTTGGGAATATTTTAGCATCATCCAGATGAGGACTTAACATAGTTCCATTCCTAGAAAATGAAAAAATGTTTACACTCTTAAAACTAGAATATGAATTACTTAACATTAATTAATTAATTATTTCATTTATTTAATTTAATGTCTCACCTATCCAATGTTCTTCCCATTTTAAACACAGATACAAAGAAGAATAATGCATAATCAATCCTATGTATCTACCCTCACAAAAGTATCACTTCATTATTTTGATAATTAAACTTCATTTTCTATATATAGAATCATAGGGGACCCTAGATACACATGTTTTATCTAGTTTCATATGTATACAATTTTTGAAAAACATACCTGAAATATTTTCCCTACCAACCAATGCAATATCACTTGTTCCTAACTTCATACCCCGTACTATCCATTTAATTGAAGCCTATGATTACACTCTTTCATGAACCCATCCCACCAAAGACTAACACCCCCCATAGGATGAAAATAAGGGAAGGGAGATAGTGACTACCTGAGTCTTACCTCTAGTAGGACCTAGGTTGGAGACTAACACTGAGGTTATAAAATCATACATATGGGAGAAATTTCCCTCTAAAAGAATGCGTGGATGGTAGAAATAAGATAGACACCCAAATAAATAATTTATAAAAAATATATAAAAGGAAATCCTAAGTGTATACATTTAATGTGATATAGTTCCAAAAAAAATTGAAATTAAAACTTTACAAGTATCAAAAATGTAATGATGACAGTGACCATGTAGATAAAATAGCTCCCATAAAACCATGAGAGTGTAACATATAACTCAATCTTAAAATTTCGAATGTTGATATGAAAAATGTTGATATATACACATGGGGTGATCAAAACATTACACTCAGTAGGGTCCTCCCTATATCATCTTGTGTAAATGATTTAAAAAGCACGATGAAGCATAGTGAACAGAAGTGAAACTAACTCATCACCTAAATAGATTTACAATTTTTTTAGCCTCAATATGGATATATCTCACCATATATCATATAAAAGTATGAATATAATATAATATCAACAAGAATGGTACCCCAATACAATTTTAACTTTGATTTATCTCTCTTCCCAAATGTTTCACATCTCGAGCCACCTCATTTAAAAAGTAATAAATTATTAGGACGCCTAGGATAAGTATCACAACATAAACCACATGAATCACATCATCAAATAATCCTATTTCACTTATGTATATTCTAATCGATTAGTCTATAGGATCCACCACAACCCATATAATATGTATCATACATCGACCATTATACATAAACAGATCACAACCCATACACCAAGGAGCCTCAATCCATCACATCCCACACATGTCATACCTATTATAATCCTTTGGATACAATATCCAAATACACATGTATGTGAAATCAAAAACATAACATCACAATAATACAAAACACATATAGGAAAAATATCCTCCATGAATATCATAATATGTATCTATCAAGTGAAGAGAGTGTGTTTATAGGGGTAGACAACCCTCTATCCTCACATCGTGATGTTAGGGAAAACACCCTCGTGGAGTCCACTAGGATTCAGTCACCCTATCCAACATTGGCTGGGATATCATATGAAATTAAAAAATATACAGGATAAAATATTTCTCACAACCACACTACAGTGAAAACCAAGTCCAAGGGTCGACTACAAGTATAATCACTCAAACACCCGACTACTGGTTAAAGGTACTAGATATCCTATACGAACACAACCATTGTGAGATCAATAATAAAGTACTTATTTTTATTGAAAAAGTCAATTAAATTCAATTAATGTTTTAGCCATTAATTATTCATAAACTTTTTTCCAAATTATGAATTACATTAACCAACAAATCCAAGTCCATTCCCTCTGAGCATAATCCAAAACGAATATCTGGTTTCTCAAGAGTAACAGATCTTTTTCATTATAGTAACACCATCCTCAAGAATTATGTAATTGATCAATCATTATTAATTTTTTTACATACTATAGGTACTCAAGGAAAACCATCATAATCCACCAACAAGTGGAAAAATTCAACTAAGCACATCTCACCACCTCAATCAGTGGGTAAACTAATGAAAATAAAACAAGAAACCCGACCATAGACCATTAAACAAGTTAATTTTAAGAAATCATCTTGCTTTAAGAACACTTATTGGTAAGACCATCATGTAATTGTTTCATAATATTTGGTTTCATTCCCGACACCCTCATTCATATCATGATACTTCTCATCCTCACATGCATCAACTTATGACACGTCATCCAGGCCACCTCGTCCTATATCACATCATCCATTCCATGCTCACGTCATAAGGTTCATATACAGAGCACATGAATAGGTAGAAATAAAACATGAATAGTCAATAGGGAAACATGGCCCTAACTGAAGGAATTTATCCTTCACATTCAAACAAGATCTTATGGCTTCCAACAAAACAACATTCATCCTTTATAAGAAAACATGTACTCATGGACCCAAATATATTTTTATATAAAAAAATTGTTTTTTAGTCCATTATGAACATGTTTATTAATTATTCATTGGTTAAAACTATGGGTAACCTAAGTAATCAATCTATAACAATACATTAAATGTTTAACATGATCATAGAATTAATCCTATGTTCACTAACCTAGAGAAGTCTATTTCTCATTCAAAATTCCTTTTATTATTTTCATAAACTAGAATTACATGCTACACATTCTTTATTTATTATATTAACACAGTTAAGAACACTTTCAGTATAACAATCACATTGAATCAATTTTATTAAAATCAGATTAAAATAAATACCATATTCCATTAACATAAATTCATAAGAAAAATAGATGAAAAATTACTATATTTATGTTCATTAACATTATAAATCAAGAACAAAATGAAAAACAAATCATAAATACATGTTATTGAGGAATTAAATAAATATCACACTATCAAGAAAATCAAGATTCAAACCGCTATCATGGTATAAATAAAAAACATGTGATCACTAAAACCAATTTCTTTATTAACATATTTTAATATTTATTAGATTAATTTCATTAACATACAAAGGTTTATACCATTCTAGATTTCAATATTCACATATCTAAAAGAGAAGAAATGAATCTCCTACCTCAATGGTGTTAATGATATTCACACAAGAATAGATTAACATCACAAACCTCCAACATCCTCTCTCATGGGGAACTATGATCTCTCGAATACGTCATTCCTAAAAAATACCGATAAAAAAATTAAACCTCAATAGAAAAGTATAGATCTAGCTGCATATCCTACAAAGAAATAAATTAGAATAAAATAAAACCAAATAGAGAGAAACTACTAGAGAGAAGAGGTATAACTCACCTTAGTAAAACGTGGGTCACCATGGATCGCTATTTAGAAGCCATGATTAATCCCTATTGAGTGGGGAATCAAAGGGATTCAAAAACATGTCTAGGATTCATTGGGTTTGAGGGAGAGAAGTGAAAAATAATTAGGTATGTTTAATTCTATGAATTTAAAGAAAATATTGAATATTAAATGAACACTACACAACCCCTTGGACCACGCCACAACAATGTCTGAAAAATGTAATTACATGGTGGATAATGATGAACTATTATAAAGCCACCATCGGACAAAGTAGATTTTGAGAATCCATGAAAGATGCAATTAGAGTTTATTTGAAGGTAATAGCACAACCATAAGCACCACACCAAAAAAACCCCTCTTCTAATAAAGGTACAATGCCCTAATTTTGCAGTACCTTCATATCTTCTCCCGAAACCACTTACAACATAGTATAGATTCACTGTGCTATATACAAAAGGGCCACAACCTATCATGTACCTCCATTCCACATCAAATATAGTTTGAAAGTGGTTCCCCAAAACCCCTCAAACACCCTTGAACTCTCCTGGAACCACCTATGGGTGCCTCCATGACCAAAAATCACAATAGAAAGGCTTATGAGATTCGAGACATAATAATAAATATTTCATCTAACTTTTATTTCTTCTATTTTAATTTTATAAATTCCCATTATTGAGAAATAACTCACATGAGGAGATAACTACATGGTAATAAGTGTATGTTCACCCTATATTGATATCATTTTGAAAAAGGGAATCATATAACTATATACATGTATAATAGTCTGAATATATAAATTATAAAATTATTATTTTTTGATTAAATTATATTTTGACAATGAATTTTCATAAACAAGAAAAATTAGTGTGAATATTAATAATATAACTCCAAAATATTAATTCCATATGTATCCTTAAATTATTAATAATTAGATATCCCATATTCCATAAATTCAAAATGTTGGACTACTATAACTATTGAAAATTAGTAAAAGTGAAAATCAGTTATATAGATCATTAAATTAAAATTAATTAAAAATATTAAATTAAATTTTTTTATAATTAATTTTCTATTAAAATTTTCTTTATTTTTAAAAATATTATAACAAAATATAATTTATTTTATAGTAGGTTAATTTAGATAAATTTATCATAGAGGTAAGAAGCTCTTTTTCATTAAATTTTTTTTACATAATTTATCTCTCTTCATAATGTTATCTATGAATCATATTTCTCATATCCTTATTAACTTATGACCATATCATTATGTTATGATTATCTTACACTTTCCTCTCATCTGGTAGTTTCATAACCCCTTACATTATATTTCTTTTTTCTCTTTGGGTTAGTTTTGATAATTATTCTTATAGATTGAAATATAAGATCTTATGAATTTTATTAATGTTATAATTCTTTTACATTAAATATGATTATGTTTTATCAAAAGATATATCCCTATGGTATTTGGTAATGATTTTTTTCCTTTTGACATGTTATTTTAGTAAAGGTGATTACCACTGATTATGGGTAATATGAATTTTATATCAAAGTATCTATCTTTATTATTATTTTTCATCATTCATCTATATGCACATTATTTTGAGATTATATGAGTTTAATGGATATAATTATTATATTCATATTAAATAATTCATCTTCATAAATTTTTATGCATTTTATGGCTTGAAAAGTTTCTTCCCATTAAATACCACTTATTATTATTTAAATTATCACTAAATTTTCCATTAATTAGGATTATTGATGATTAGAAATGATAGTGAATTCAATTTCCATTTTATGGTTATTTTTATTCATATAGAATGTGAGAAAAGATTTGTATGGAAGAAATGTGTGCATATTGGGTGAACAAATGTAGGGTTTTTATGTATTATTATGGATTCTATTATATATATGAATACCTTTGGAGTCTAAATAGAGTTATTTTGAATAATGATTATTTAATATTTATAGAACACTATATAATTATTGTATGGGTATGTTTTCACATTTATGATTGTTATCAAGGAATGGTTTAAAAAACATTATTTGTATGAATATTTTTAACAATATTGGTATTTTTAATAATATATCAATTGTATGTTTTATTTATTTAATTTTATTCAAATGATTTTAATTTTAAAATGTATATATTTATTTCATGAAACAAATTTAATTATATATGAATAAATTTTTGAAATTTATTGATTAATGGAAAGATGTTTACTGTAATATGATTAAAGTAGTTCAATGTTAAAAAAAAGGATACTATTCAAAGAACTATTTTTAATTAAAAGGGTATTTAATCATAATATATTAAAGTGATAAATTATTAAATATGATTATTATAAAATATAATTTTTTAAAAATTTAAACGAATATATTTGAAACTAAATTCATTTTAAATTGAAATGAAATAAAATTAATAACACTTAATGTTTCGATGATTTATTTTTCTATAATGTAGATTTTCATTATATTTTTTTTTGTTCTTATTAAACATATATATTTTTAAATTTTGAAAAATTTAATGGATAAAATGTTTTTTAATTCATATATTTAAAATTATCTTAGGGTGAATTATTTGAATTTTTTCTTCTTTTTTTGGTTTTTTTGGTGAATAGTGAAAAAATAGTTTTTCTAAATACAATAACTTTTCTGACATCATCATGTTATACAAATTACATAAAAATTAATGAAAAATTTTGTATTGAAAAAATAAATTTTTAATGATAAATATAAAAAAACCTAAAAATAAAATTTTTAATATATAAATCTGTATTTTTAATTTTAAATTCTAAGTGATGTTTTATTCTAATAAATTAAAAAAATTATCCATTTAATTAATAATGTATTTATAAGGATAAACATGGTTTCAGATTAATTTTAATGTAAAATTAATCTAATTTATTTAATCATAAAATAATAAATGTAATGGGGTTAAGTTCAATATATTTCATTGGTGTAAATTAATTTTTATTCTTAAAAGGAACTTTTTTCTAAAAACTATTTTTCATTGTGTTACATGTACTTATATTAAAATTAATTTTCACCACATATAGAAATTGAATTAGGAAAAATGGATTCCATATTTTGATTCATGATTGTAAAATTATTTAATAAGTTCCATTTCATTTTTATTGATAGATTAAGTTATCAAAGTAAAATTCATTCACCATAGTAAGGGTAAAATGGGATGATATGTTTTAAAAATATATGATATGGTACCAAATATGATGAAATAATATATTTAATTTTATTAGATAAGTGTATTTTTACATAAAAAATTATGTACTAAAATGGGTTTTATTGGTTCCACAATATCTTTATGATGACATTCAAATTATTTTAATGATATGAGTATTTGCAAAGTTATCACTCCTCTCACATATAATAAGCCCCCCATCACTTATTCAACCTTATTTAAAACCTTATAATTACCATTTTATTCCATAATCATGTCCCAAAACCCCTTATACATGAACAAAAAGATCTATTCTCTCAAAAGGACAATCATAATAAATTTTAAGGCAAGATCTGGATAAGGATACTTAAAGAATAAATAATCATAATAACAGAGTTCATTTATGATTCATTATTCATAAACATCATCTAAATCAATTTTTTCTATTTTTATATAATTTAATTAGTATTATTAGTATAATAAAATGGTATTATTTTTATTTAACAATAATTATATACCATACTTCCATCCATTGGAAAATAAAAATATCATCCATGTGTAAATGAGGACTACCTACTCCATGAATTATGTATTTTAATTTTAATCACCCCATCACATGGATAGATAAAATGATGTATTGAATGGTTAACTATGATATCAATTTAATAGTTATTATTCTAAAAATTTGAATATGTTTTCCTTCATTTTCTTCAATTCATTAAAAAAACACTACACATAGATTTTTACAGACTACATCCTCCATTAATGAAGTATTCCATTACTCATCACTACCATGCATGGATGGTTCTAAAAATATATTTAAAAATAAATATCATTTTTAAACATATCTAAGCCTCTATAAAATTTATATTATCATTATGAAATAGTATTTTCTTACTTATTTTACCACTACAATCTTTTCTTATTATGGCTGATTTTTCCACTTACATGACCATTAATATATTATTTTTTTCATGAATGATTATGTAATGTATTGTAATAGGGAAAATAACTATAAAAGTAAAATTTACGATGTTGTAAAAAAATTTAATCATTAACCATATATTTTCTTTTAAATTTTTTTGTTTTTCAAATTCAATAATTGATAAAAGCTGTTTTAATCATTCTATGTGTACTATAAGAATTTGTTAAAAGAAATTAACATGTGAATCAATAAAAATAAATACAAAATTTATTACCATATATTAAAAAATCTTGTTTTGATGGAACCATGACCAAAGTGAAAGGACATGAACCCTAAAATCAGAACATTTGTGGAAAAATAAATAGTTTGTAAAAAAATAATGATATTTTAACAAAGAATTATTGCTAAGTGAGTAATTATAAAATATATCTGAACCGTATCTTGTATGTTAAATTTTAATATAGTTATAGAATATAAATTTAGTAAATATAAAGTTGTTATACAAGAGGCTATATCATGTACAACCAATCATATAGTTAAGGAAAGGGTATTCATAACTCAATTTCCTTTGATTGTGTTATAAAACATTGTTATTGATATTATTATTCCGATATTATGTAATTTGTGACCTTCTATTTTATTATTAAATATATCCACTTATTTAATGTCGAAATAAATTTGTTTCATATAATATCTTATTTTATTTTTTCCTTACATGAAATGTTATGATTTTTTAGGGTTTATTTTATAATCACTATTTATATCATGATTATTTATGTTTGAATTTATATTTAGGGAAATTCATATTCATACAACCCTGAACCAAATTTATTTTTCTCATATCTAGTTACTTTTAGGGGTTTCATGTATTATTTCAAATTTTACACTATTTTTTATTAAAAAATTCTAAATGGATGTTTATAAGGAAAGATGACTTGATTTATTATTTAAAGTAATGAATGATTATCTTATATATCCATATTTTTTATTTTTTCCCTATGTTATTATCCATTATTAAATGAATAATAAAGGTAATTGTATATAAACAATTACTTTATTATCTAAAGATTAAAATGTGTTTTCTTAATATTTTCTTTTCTTGTCGCATTTTTCTTTCTGAACAAAAATGTAAAAAGACTACATTTTTCAAATTTTCATAATAAATAAAACTTCCCACCATCATGAAATTTTTTCATTAATTATATTCCATTAAAATTTTCAATGATTTTAGAAATTAAAATATACTTGCATTATTCTATGAATTTTTTGTTTTTGTATCAAATGAAAGTTATATTATTTTCTAATTTTTTTAGAAGGGTTTTAATTTCACATATGATTTTTTTTATATTCTAATTAAAATTTGATTACATAAGAAAATATTGTATTAATTAATCAATTATAGTAAATTATTTTAAAAATAATTACATAATAGACCACTTTTCATTATTTGATAATTTTTTTCGGTGAGACTTTTATCTTCATTTTTATTACCAAATATACATGTTTTGAAAAAGTTCTTTGAAATTTTCTTCCATCCATTTTATTCTCTAATTTCAAAAATACCTGTATTTTATAAAAATAATTCATTTATAATGATTTTATGTTCTTCAGTAATCCAATATTGATTTATTGTTTATACATTTTTTGTAGAACATTTATTCTCAATTCATTAACATCATTAGAGATATGGTTTGTGTCATTCTGCAACATTATTTTGAATTTACTTATGTCCTTCATGTCAATGTTAACTAGTACCATGAATATATTCAATATCAGCTATAAATTTTCATACCTTTATACACATTTATATATAATATCATTTTTAAAGGGTGTATACTAAGAATGTTATTATATTTATGGGGGATTATTGACATTCCTATGTATATTTGATTAAATATGGATTTTTTTTATTTCCATGGCTTGTAGATTATGTACTGTAGTATCCATTATATAAATAAGGAATGAATTTTACATGTTTATTTATGGGTAGAAACTAAAATTATACGTCCTCTCAATGTACTGATAGGTTTCATGAGTAAATTTCGAAAAGTAATTTTCTTTATGCATGAAAAATTACATATAATATCTTGGAATCAGGACTTGACATTATGTATGATGTAATGGAATTAGTACTTTATGATAACATTGAGACCTTTTAAATTTTTCATTCAATCACTCTAAAGATAATAATTATTTTCTATCTAATAATATATATTATTATATTATCCATTGATATATTATATGCTCGTGTTATCAGTTATGGATAATTATTTGATTTCAATTTATTCCTAGAATATTATTCATTCCTTATTATCCCATAATATCTTCTATTATACGCTACCCATTAAAGGGAATTTTAACTTACCCATATTATATTTTAATTTCCCTTGGTGATGAAGATAATTACTCTTTATGATACGTTGATCCATATTATAAAAAATACATTCACATGTAATAAACTATGTATTTTTTATTAACATGGATACTATGAAAGTATATATTGGGTTCCCTAGAGTAGGTATAAAATACAACATATATAGATCTTGTTATTAACATCAAGAATAGGTGTACGATTAAGGGGTACCATAATTGTTATGAGAGAATAATTTAGATATAATTAATCGTTTGGATGTCATTATATGAGGATATTTGAAGTATTTTCAAAACCATCATAGGTTAATAAATTTATGTTTGTTAATAAGTTTAAAGGCATAAATAACCTCTTGAGGTTTTCTGTGAAGGGAGTTTAAGGTGATTAATATAATTTTGGGAGATTATTATTGGGTTTTAATAGATCATTGAGGTATATTTAAAATGAAGGTTTAACATGTGGCTTAATGTGATAGTTAATTGAGATGAAAGTTACTAATTTTTTTGGGAAATAATATTAAAGGTATATATAACCATTAGAGTTAATAAATTCCATGATAATAAGGTAATTATGTTCAATTCGTATAAAATATTCTTGGAACAATTTTTTATTAGGGTAAATGGGAAATTATTATCCAGTATGGGATTTTATGTCAAAGTGTTTATTATTATAAGGAATAAATAATGAGATAACTTTTGGAAAAATAAATTATTTTATTGTGGTAATATACCGAAGTGATGATAGTAATTTTCGGAAATTATTAGTTTATTTTAGAGAATATATGATGAGGTTATTTTGATTTTTTTTATTCATGCGGATTGGTGTTTTTTAAGGATAAATTTAATTTTAAAATTGAAAAAATATGTGATAAAAATGTTTTGATTTATCATATACAAACATGGTCAAGAATATATAGAAGTATTTTTGGATCAGTTATTTTTATAAAGACATATATTGAAAATTGTGTGTTACTATTGACATTTACGAGATCAATATGTCAGTTCATCATTCATATTTGGTATTTTCATAACTTGTGATAACTACTTTGGTTTTGGAGAATGAATGAATATAGGAGGAATAATTTTTAATAATTTTTCAAATCATTTTATCCACAAAAATATCATTTTCATGCATTAGGCATATAAATTTTTCCATGTTTATTCATTATTTAGAATATGAGTTGATGCAGAAGTGGAAACTAATAAAAAACAAAACAAAATGGTGAAAATTTGTTTATGTAATGGAAACTAATAAGGCATGTATATTTTATAATATTATATATCTCAATTGTAAAATAAGTACTCAATAAAATGAAAAATAATTCAATCAAGTTTAATCATTTAGCTATCAAGATATGATTTTAGAGACTCAGTTACAAGAATGAGTCTTATAATCATATAAACAAGGTTTTAAGAAAAGTTAATCAGTAAATACTATAATTATAAATAGTACCACATAAGTAATATATAATGATAAAATAAATAACTATGATTATATCTATGTTATAATACATTCACATTATGAAGAATAAATAGAAAATGTGAGGTTGTAATTTCATTAAGGGGGAAAATGTAACATCCCAGTTATTTATAACAATATTTCTATTCTATTCAATTTTTTAAATTATTCAAGAAACATTAATTTTAAAATGTATATGTTTTTTCGTCATGAAATAAATTATATTACGTACAAAAAAGATTATGAAATTTATTAATTAGACTATAAATAATGAATGTGATATGAATAAAATCTTTCAATGTTAAAAACAGATATTGATTAAAGAATAGTGTTTAAAGTGTATTAATTTTTATCTTAATTTATTAAGTCATTACCTTTATACAGATGATTTTAATAACATATTATTCTTTAAATGTACAAAATAATAGATCAACACTAAATTAATTACATATTTAAGTGAAATAATATAAAAAAATAATGTCTAAAGGGGTATTTTTGTTAATAAAATTGGGGTTTAAATAAATTATATATTTACATTTAAATTCTAAATATGTTAATTTTATAATTTTAATGTGATTAAATAAAGATAAATTTTTAATTTATCATAAAAAAATTATCTTATGATGTTTTTTTGGATTATTCTAACATGGTTGATTTTTAGGAGAATAATGAAAAATAAATTTTTTACAAATAATACAACCTTAATAGAGTCATAATGATATGAGAATAATGAAAAGTATTATGAAATGTTTTTATATAGAAAAAATATATTTTTATGGATTATTAAAGTAAACTTAAAAACAGTATTTTGAATTTATAAACATATTTTAGAAATTTTAAAACCTAAGTGATGTGTTACTCTAATAAAAGAACTATTTTTATCCATTTATTTGTAAATTTAAAAGTTTAAATTTTGGTTTGTGTTATTTTAAAATTAAAATAACTCTAATTTATTAAATTATGAAACAATAAATGTCATGGGGATCAGTTATAACAATCATTGTGGTGTAAATTAATTATTATTCTTAAATATACATTTTTCTAAAACAAATTTTTTCGTTAAATGTACATATATTTAAAATTATAAATTTTGGTGGAGGTTATTTTAAAAGTACAATAACTCTAATTTATTAAATTATAAAATAATAAATGTCATGAGGATCAATTCTAAAAATCTGTGTGGTGTAAATTAATTATTATTCTTAGAAGAGACATTTTTCTACAAAAATTTATTTTCATTACATGTACATATATAAAAACTAATTTTTACTATATCTATAAATATATTATTATAAAATTAAATTAATATTTTTTTATCATCATATTAATATTATATAATATATTCCATTGCATTTTTTTTTCTTAAAATTGTGTAACCATAGTAAATTATAGTCGCCGCGATAAGTGTTAAGTGGGTTAAAAAGGGATAGAAATATATGATAAGGTAGAAAATATAAATAAAAAACTAAATATTATTTGATTTGATGAGTGTATTTTGACCTATATTAACATATATTATAATTTTTGATTTCTTGGTACAACATGACTTTCAAAAATACATTTATATTATTTCAATGATAAGTGTATTTTTAAAGATGTCAGTCTTGTCACCTATAAAAGGATCTACTCATCCCCACACTTCTACACCAATATTGAAAACCTTAAAAGGAAAAATAAATTCAAAATTCACTTCCAAAAAACCTTATCCTTGACCAAGATGTTCTATTATCATCAAAATATGATCCTATGAAGGCATAATTAGATATGTAAAAGAGGATACGCAAGGAAGAGGAAATATTCTTAACCAAGTTCATTCAACTTTCACCCTTCTTCCACATCCCCCAAATATATTTTAATCAGTATAATATAATTAATACAAGTATTATTAACATATTGAAACGTTATTATATGGATGTAAAAATATTTATGTGTATTACATTGATTAATTGGAAAATAATAATCTCACTCATGTCCTCATGCGGACTACCACCTCAATAGAACATTTATTTAATTTTTCATCACCAACTCACATGTGAAAACCTATATAATTATATAATTAAATAAATCATTTAATTCATAATTATTCATTTTATAGATTCATATCCATCATAATTTTATAAATAAGTTTGTAAAACGTTTTAGTAGAAAAATTTATAGTTTTATTTAAATAGGATATTTTCCATGAACTGTATAGGTTTATTTAAATGATTTATTTCAAGACATTAAATTTTAAATTTAATAAAATATACTTCATATTTATATTCATAATTTAAAATTGATCTTATGGTAATTTTTTAATTTATCTAAAATTAAAATTCCCTAGAATTCCATCGTTTTTTTTTGAAAATTTAATGGGTTTATTTCACGACCAAGAACTGAGACAGCGTGCGATTCTGAGGCCCAAAGTGCCCAGAATGATTCTTTGAAAATGTTAAGTTTTAAATAAAAGGTGTGAGTGATTTTACTGAAAAATTGTAATAACTCTTAATCGGTTGCCTAGATTAAAAATCGGAGGGAACCATTGCATTCAGGATGGAAGGATTACCCTAGGCGTGATATAAGTTTAGTTGGTGCATATCTCTAATGAGAAAACCCTAAAATGGAAAAACCAGAAATAAAATAATTAAATACCATTATTTTATTTTTAAAATACATATAAATCACAAATAATGACTCAGATTGGAAATATAATACCACCGTTGAGCTCATAATGGTATGCTTTCCTTATATAGAGCCTAACATTGGCCGACGTGATTCAACAGTGAAAAGTAGTTTTTGGTCATAAATAAAACAATTGAATAAAGTTATTTTATTTTACAATTATTATAACTCATAATAAGTAACTCAGATTATAAATATGAGAGTACCGTTGAGTTCGTGAGGGTATACTTCCTTTAGGAAGAGTCTAACACTGGCTGGTGCAGGCTGACTGTGATAGTTGGTCTTTGTGATGTAACTGTAAAGAAAATAATTTAAATAAAAGTTATTTTATTTTATAATCTTCATAACTCACAAATGATAACTCTGATTAATAATCTGAGACCACTATTTTCTTCCTAATGATTTTTCCTCCTTAAAAAGGACTTAACCTCGATCGGCATGAGTTGAGGGAAAAATTCATTTTTATACATTTTAAGAGAAAATAAAATAAACATAAAAAATATATTTTATTTGGAATTGTTTCGTTTAAACATATCAATGACCCGATTGTTACATTCCATAAATGGAACTGCGTAACGATGCTAAAACGGAAAATAACAGAAATGTTGTTTCATAAGTGAAACATTGTAACAACAGCAAATCTCCATGATAGAAATGATACGATGCATTTTCCACATTTAATGGGATAACATGAATTGGAGATCATATTTGGATATTGAAAATCCCTTTGAGTCTCAGAATGAAAATTCTCCAATGAAGAATGCTGACGAATCAGAAATCGGTGAAGATACGCTTGGAGAGTGAATCAGAACATGAGATCGATGGATGATGATGAAAGATCATCCTTGAGAAATCTCCATCCCCAGGTAGGGGTTTGATGCCTTTCTGTGTGAATTTCTTTTCCCCATTCTCTCTTTTAAATGACGAATGTGGGTTAACTGATGAAAAGTTAACAATCATTCATGAAGGATGGTTAATGATGTGGGATAAAGAGGATCTTTATCTTAGTGATTATTCGACATTATTTTGGTTCTTCATGATCCTATCAACATGAACAAATCTGGGTCAACTCAAACAAAGACCCGAAACGTACTTTGGGGTGTTCTTGTGTTACGACTCCTTCACCAATTTTCACTCTTTTGTTTTTTCCATTATTCCAAGTGCAATGGTCGGCATTGCATCAGCCCGCAGTGCCAGGTATGAAGGGACATGTCCAGGTGGGCCGCAACATCAGTGGGAGGATGTGACACAAGGCTGTAGGTGTGGCACAAGGCCGTGACACCTAGCACTGGCGACAAAACCAGGGTCGCGGCACCCAGCCATGGCAGCAGGTGGGAGGTGGCATGCAAGAAGTGTGCTGCGACAGTGACAGGGGCCACCGGTATGGGGTCTGATGGCTGGCGTGAGGCAGATGCGGCCTGCCAGCAGCATCAGGGGAACAGTGCAGTACAAAGCCATGTCTGGGGCATGGTGCGGTGTAAATCCGCAGTCTGGGGACCACGGTGGACTAGACCCACGACATTTCATGTGTCACGTGTGAGAACTGATCTGTGTGAGCCGACCAGCTAGTCGAGGAAGCAGTGCCACCCTGTCACCGTGTGGATAAAAAAACTAGACACCCACATGGCGTCCATGATGGAGGGGAACTAGTCCGCATATGTGGTCCGCCCCAACGGGATAAAACCAGGATGGATGGCGAATCAGGCCACTGTGCAGCCCAGCCAGTCAGAACCAGTATAACCGATTTGGACCAGGCTAGAGGAAATGGACTTGGTCGATGGATGACCTAGAGGGCTGGACCCATGGCCGAACTAAGCTGAGTCCAGTAAGGCCCAATGGGCATGGCCACTAGGCTAGGATGGACCGAGCTAGACCAGAACCAACTGGGTCAGGTCGGGTCAGCCGAAACGGGTTGGGTCATGTGGGACCCCAGTTGGGTTTGGTTGGGTTGTTTAGACCATGTCGGGCCAGCTCTAGACACAACCGACCCCTATTTACTAAAACACCAATATCATTCATAATGGGTGTCCAATTGATGCGTTGTCTGTGGCTTTGGGACCCTTGCGAAGAAAATACCCTTTAAGAATACTCTAAGTGAGTTTTTGTGATAGTCGAGATATGATTGATGACCTGAGGTTTAGATTCTCTATGAATCAAGCATGTTGGAGAGCAGGAATCTTATGGATGGATATGAAATGAAGGATTTCAAAATTGGAAAGCATTGGTCCATCAAGACAAGAATACCTCAGTGGTTCAGGAGACAATCGTACTGTAGTGGTGCAATAGATGGGTGGACCTCAGTGATCCAGCAGACAAGCGTACCTGAGTGGTTTAGCAGACACGTGTACCTAAGTGGTCCTCCAGAAGAGCAGACCTCAGTGGTCTAGGAGATGATCATGCATGAGTGTTACAACAGAAGAGTGTACCTTAGTGCTCTAGCAGATGAGCATACCTCTGTGGTGCAGCAGACAAGCGCACCTCAGTGGTGTAGCAGACGAGAGGACCTCAGTGGTCTAGAAGACGAGTGTACCTTACTAATCTAGCATAAAAGAATACCTTAGTGGTTTAGGAGACGAGTGTACCTCTATGGTTCAATAGATGAGAAGACGTCAGTGGTCCAGCAGACGAGTGTACCTCAGTGGTTCAGTAGATGAGCGTACCTCAATGATTCAACAGACAAGTGGAGCCTAGTAGTCTAGTAGAGGATCATACCTTAGTGGTACAGCAGACGAGTATACCTTAGTGGTCCATTAGAATAGCATACCTCAGTGGTCCAATAGAGGAGAGGAACTTAGTGGTCCAACATACGAGCAGACCTTAGCGGTGCAGCAGACGAGCGGACCTCAGTGATCCAGCAGATGAGCAGACCTCAGTGATCCAACAAAAGACCAGACCTCAGTAGTCTAGCAGATGAGCGGACCTCAGTGGTCCAACAACTAGGCGGAACTCAGTGTTCTAGTAGCCGATCAGACCTTAGTGGATTATCAGGGATGAGTCCCTCAGTAGTACAAGATGTTTCAGCTTTATGAATGAAAATTATAAATTCTATATTTTGAATTATACCTGGTGTGAGATGTCTTCTCTTTTTGGTCTTGATTTTTGGTCTTTACTTTGTGGTTTGGGTTCCCTACTAAGTATTTTGTTACTCACCCATGCATTGGCTTCTCCCGCACGTGTTATTTCAAGTTCTGGTGATCGACTCTTCAATGAAGACCTTGGTGGTCTAGGACCAGGTGGTGCTCAGTGAGACGGGACAGGCAAGCGTACTTCTATAGCTGCAGGTGGCTAATCGTCACCTACCCTTCTGGTGGGGTCTGTAGTGGATGAATTATTGCTTTTGTACATTCCTTTTTGGTTTCGGGATTTTATTATGGCCCCTTTTTACTTTCAGTTTATGTTGTACTCTTAGTAGTTTTCTTAGTGATAATTATTGTTTACATTGTGTTTACTTTCCATAGTTTGATCTTTGTGTGTGTGTATAAGTTTTAAGAAAAATTCCTTCCCTTTTTGGGATATTCCAACTCAATGATAGACACCATCCATTGGACTATCGAAGGTGGGTTTGGTGTAGTCACGGTACGGGCACTATGGGGCGGGTCGTGACAATGTGGTATCAGAGGAAGTCAGATTTACTAGAAGAACTAAGAGTCTATAAATTTCGATGGGGTAACAATGATAAGTGTTTCAAGTTCGTCTTTCAGGATAGGGAGTCCATTGTTGGTGCGGTGGCCGATGTATCCATACACTAATAACCCGAATTCTGGTTTCCTACATGGTACATGAAAACACTAGTTTCATGTGTCTTTGAGTGTTTTACCATGATCTTTTTGAGTTAGAGACAACTCACTATGAATAATAAATTAATCATGGTTCATCTTGATACCCTTAAAAATTCCACCACACAGATAGTTGGCTAGGATTCTAGTGCGAGACCCTAAGGATGGTCTATAGAGAGACGATGCTTTGGTGTATGGATCATTGTCGGAGATGGTACCTTTGGGAAGTGTCCCAGAGATTCCACTGCTCGCCGGTCAGAAGTTACTACTGTCACTACTAGTGGAGGACGCATGTAGGATTAGGGATTTACACAAGTTCCAGAGATAGAGACCTCATGTGTTAAGGGCAGAGACATATCCTCAGGTCTATGAGGACTGTCTGAAGGCGGTTATGCGAGTTTTCTGCTTAGTGAGGATGCCACTTGACTAGATGGCGGTTCTAGCCACGAGCCTTCTGTAGGGCAGCAGACGTGGTAGAGGATCTAGGAGAGCAGTAGGAGGTGGTATATATTTTTACATGTTACAACCACCACCCAAATTTGGTCCACACCAGGCTCAAGGAGTTGGAAGAAAGGGAAAGGGGGTATCTGTATGAGGCTATTCTTACCCACATAGTAGAAAATGTTTTGAGTTTTCAGTTCTCTATTGTGTTGGATGAGTATGAGGATATCTTTCTAGTAGATATTCTAGTACTACCTCCTTGCATAGAGGTAGACTTCTACATTGATCTATAACCTAGGATGACACTGATATCTACTCTTGTATATTGGATGGGTCCCACAGAGCTCTAGGAGGTGAGGGTACAGATGGAGGACTTTTAGAGGAAGGGCTTTGTAAGGCGTAGTGTTTCAACATGGGAATCCCTAGTGTTGTTTTCCAATAAGGATGAAGGAAGCTTAAGGTAATGTGTCGAATTTCAGTACCTGAACCAGGTGACCATAAAGAAAATGTATCCAATAACGAGGATTGATGGCCTCTTTGATCAGTTGAAGGGAGCAAGATTGTTCTCGAAGATAGACCTCATATTTGGCTATGACCATATTAGATTATGAGATGAGGACATCTCAAATACATCTTTCAGATGTAACTATGGCCACTACGAGTACGTAGTGATGTTTTTTGGTGGGATAAAATACCCAACGGTGTTCATGGGTATCATGAATAGGATCTTCCAACCATACATATACTAGTTTGTAGTGGTATTCATTGATGACATCTTAATGTATTCAACGTCCGAGGAGGAGCACAAGATATACCTGATGATGGTTCTGGACACACTCCGAGAGCACTATCATTACAAACATCTCTCAAACTGTGAGTTCCAGATATGAAAGGTCCACTTTTTGGGACATTTCATCTCAGAGGCTGAAGTTGTGGTGGATCTAGTGAATATCGAGGCAATGCTTTCTTGGGAACCACCCAAGAGTGTTATTGAGGTGAGGAGTTTCCTTGGGTTGGTTGGGTACTATCAGAGGTTTTTACCCAACATATATAGGGTGGAAACACCCATGAACACATTGACAAAGAAGGTAAAACACTTTTTGTGGTAAAAAATATTCCGACAGAACATTCAGAAACTGATACAGAGCCTGATGAGTCCTCATATCTTGAGGCTGCAAGAAGAGGGAACTAACTACGTGGTGTTCTGTGACACTTCAAGAAATAGGATTAGTTGTTTCTTGTTGCTGTGGAAAGAAGTGATTGCTTATATATCATGAAAATTGAGACTGCATGAGCATAAATATGTTACTCATGACCTTCAGTTCACAGCGGTAGTCTTCGCACTGAAGATGTGGCGACACTACATTATGGTTGAACGATTCATCATCTATTCTGACCACAAGGGTCTCATGTATATATTTTCCCAAAAGGATCAAAATATGAGATATGGACATTGACTAGAGTTCCTCTAGGAGTATGCATTTGAGATAGTCTGTCCTCCTAGGAAGGGAAGTGTGGTGGTAGATGCTCTCAGCAGGAGATCAAGTTCACAACTACTGAATGAGTCCTTAGAGCAGTTGGCCTCTCTTCAGATATCCTTCCTGGATGAGGATGAAGCAAATTATCTCCAGTCATTGATTGGTATCTGTCCAATGTTAAATGATTTAGGGAGGCACAACTCTTTGAAACCAATTGTGAGTCTTTACGTGCTCAGTTTCTTATAGGGAATACCCGTGATGGACATTAGATAGGTGGAGATCACATCATACTTTTTAGAGGACACACCATTGTACCAGTGGAATTACATGAGGAAGTATTGATGGAGGTCCATACATCCCCTTTGGCGGTACATCCATGTGTGGTGAAGACGTACTAAGACCTCCAATGTCAGTACTGGTGGCTAGTGACGAAGAAGGCAGTGATAGAGTTTGTCTCGAGATACCACACTTGTCAGCAAGTGAAGGTTAAGCACGGGATCCCAGTAGGTTTGACACAACCCCATGAGGTACTAGAGTGGAAGTGGGATGAGATATCAATGGACTTCATGATAGGCCTACCACTTACGTCCATGGGTGGCGATACCATCTAGGTGATCGTAGACCGACTCACCAATTCGGCCCACTTCCTACCCATTCGAGAATAGGGTTGAGTAGAGGGATTGGGGTGCCTCTACATGAAGTGTTTATTATGACTCTATGGAGTCCCATAAACGATAGTCTCATATCACAATGAACACTTTACATCCTTGTTGCGGAATGGATTGTAGGAGTCATTTGGGAATTAGTTGTGCTTGAGCATAACCTTTCACCCGCAGATGGATGGTCAGACAGAGCAAGCCATACAGATCATGGAGGACATGATTCATGATTTTGTTCTTGATTTTGGTCACATTTGTGAGGACCACCTTCCAGTGGTGGAGTTTGCGTACAACTATAACTACCACTCCACCATTGGTACAACACCATTCAAGGATGGTACATGATACCACTGGTACAAGGATGGTACGCCACTATAACTACCACTCCACCTTCTGGGTCTTGGGATGGTACATGATACCACTGAAGAGGTTCAGGTCACCCAAGAGTGGAGGAATATTGCACAGTTTAAAAAAAAGTTCTATGCTAATAGGCGATAGTGACCCTTATAGATCGAAGAGGGGGACCACATATTTTTACGGGTATCTCCTTGATGAGGGATACATAGATTTGGCTGGAGCGGCAAGTTATCTATGAGGTTCATCATACCATTCCTAATACTGAGTAGAGTGGGTGATGTGGCGTACCGATTGCCTCTACCACCATAGTTAGAGAGGGTACATTACGTCTTCCACATATCATACCTGAGGAGATACGTGCACGACCTTTCTCACATCATCGACCATAATGAGCTAGATATTAACGAAGGGAATACATTCGCAAAGTAACTGATAGAGATAAAGGATTGAAATAATAGGATCCTTCATGGGTGGTCAATTCCACTGGTGTATGTTTGTTAGTAGCATAAGAATCTCATAGAGAGAACGTGGGAGTGGGAGGCTCAGATTCATGCTCAGTTCCCCCTTTTGTTTGATTAGACCATATTTTGGATTATGAGGAAGTAAATACCTAAAGGGTGGACTAATGTAATACCCTATAATTCTATGTTTTTTTGAAAATTAAAGGGGATTATTTAGAGACAAGTTGCTTAGATGGAATGCGATTCTAAGACCTGGAGTTCCGGGAATGATCTGTTGAAAAATGATAGGTTTTAAATTGTAGTTGTGAGCGGTTTTCCTTCAAAAGTGAAATAACTCTTAAACAGGTGCCCAAATAAAAAATATAAGGGCACCATTGTATTCAGAATGGTGGGTTTACACTAGGAGAGACTTAAGTTTAGTTAGTACAGGCCTCTATTGAGAAAACCCAAAAATGGAATAACCGCAAATAAAATAATAAAATAAAATTATTTTATTTTTCAAATCCTTATAATTCAGGAATGGTGACTCAAATTGAGAATTTGAGACCACTGTTGAGCTTGTGAGGGTATTATTTCCTTAGATATATCTTAACATTGGACGGTGTGGATCAATAGTGGAAAGTAGTTTTTGGTCATAAATAAAATAATTTAATAATGTTATTTTATTTTAAAATACTTATAACTCATAAAAGGTAACTCATACTGGAAATATGAGAGTTCTGTTAAGTTTGTGTGGGTATGGTACCCTTAGGCAGAGCCTAATGTCGGCCGGTGCAGGATGACTATGGAAGTTGGTTTTGGGGACGTAAATGTATATAAAAAAAATAAAAGTTACTTTTTTTCAAATCCTCTTAAATCCCAAATGGTAACTCAGATTAAAAATCTGAGACCACCGTTGAGTTATTAATGAGGTGTTCTATCTAAGCAGGTCCTAACCTTGACCGGTGCGAGTCAAGGGAAAAAGTTATTTTTAGGACGTTTAAATGGAAAATAAAGTAAACTTAAAAAATTTAATTTTTTAAAAATTGTTTCGCTGCAACGTAGCGACGAGACGACAGTTTCATTCCATAAATGAAACCATATAACGATACTGCTACGCAAAGTAACAAAACCACTATTTCATAAATTAAACAGTTTAACATTGGTGAATAAATGTAATAGAAATTTCGCAATGCATGTTCCCCTTTTAATAGGATAATAAAACGTGGAGATCAGATTCTAATCTTGCAAATCCCTCTGACTCACTAAAGAAAAACTCTCCAACGATGAACATGGGAGAATTGGAAAGCAGTTGAAATACCCTTAGATAGAAAATTGGAACCGGAGATCGACGAACGATGATAAACGATCATCCTCAAGAAATATCCTTCCCCAAGTAGGGGTTTGATGCTTCTATGTGTGAATTACTTTTCCATGGTATCTCTTTTAAACGAAGAATATGGGATAACTCACAAACAAGTTAACCCATGGATCAATAATTCATGTGGGGTGGTTAATGATGTGGGATAAAGGTGATATTTATATTAGTGATTATTCCCCCTTATTTTGGTTCTTCATAATCCTGATAACAAGAACACATCCAGGTCAAAACGAACAAATATCCGGATCATTCATTGGGGTGTTATTGTGTTGCAACTCCTTCAATAATTTTTACTCTTATGTTCTTCCTGTTCTTTATGGCACAACGGTAGGTGGTGCATCGGTCCACATTGCCAGGTGAGAAGAGTCGTGGCCAGGCGAGCCATAGCATTGACGAGAGGCCACGACACATGACCACGATGATAACACAAGGCCATTGCACCCAGTCATGGAGGAAATAGGGGTTGGCAGCTAGCAGTAGGAAGAGGCGGCCACCCAGCTACATCAGGGGTGTCGTGCGGCAAAAAGCCCCGATCTGAAGACTGTAGTGGACTAGAACTGTGGCTTGCTGCGGGTCACGCGGGAGAACCAGTCCACATAAGAGAACCGACTAGCCAAGGAAGAAACACCACCTTGGTGCCACGTGGCATAGAAAACTGGATGCCCGCACAGCATACATGCTGTAGGGGAACTATCCCACTGATGCGGGATGGGCCGACATGATAAAACTAGGCCACTGGCCAATTTGGGATTGAAAAAAAACCGGTCTTCCAGTTTGGGATAGACTGAATGGGAAACTGGGCCACTGGGCGGCCCAAACAGTCAGAACTGGTCCGACCGAGTTGGATCAGGCTGGAGGAATTGGACCGGTTCAATGGGCGACCTCATGGGTCAGACCCATGACTGGACCTGGCCGGGTCCAGCAAGGCCCAATGGGTATGGCCAGACTGGACCGGCCCGAAAACAACTAGGACGGGTCGGGTTGGATGAAATGGGTTGACTCATGTGGGTACCCCGAGATGAGTTGGTTGGGTTGGTCTAACCATGTCAGACCTGGTTTGGACACAACTGATACATGTTTACTAAAACACCAATATCTTTCATACAAGCCATCCTATTGAAGCGCTTTCTGTGGTGTTGGGACCCATTGTGATGAGGCAGTCCTTTAGTAATACTCTAAGTGAGTTTTAATTATATTCAATATACAACTGATGTCTTGAGGTGTAGATTCTCCCAAAATCATGTGCGCTGGATAGAGGGAATCCTACATTAGACTGTGAAACAATAGATATGACGAGCGGACCTCATTGGTCCAACAGATGAGGGTACCTCAGTGGTTGATCAGACAAGAATACATTAATGGCGTATCAAACGAGTAGACCTTAGTGTTCTAGTAGATGTTCATACCTCAATAGTGCAACAGACGAGCGTACCTTAGTGGTGAAGCAGACGAGCGGACCTTAGTAGTTCAACAGAAGAGAAAACCTCCACGGTCCAACAGACTAGTCTACCTTAGTGGTCCAGTAGAATAACATACCTCAGTGGTTCAACAGAGAAGCATAACTTAGTGGTCCAGTAGATGAGTGTACGTTAGTGGTTTAACAGACTGGCATACCTTAGTGGTGCAATAGACAAGTAAAGCTCAGTGGCCTAACAGACAAGCGAACCTCAGTGTTCCAGCAGACGAGCGGACCTTAGTGGTCCAGCAGATGAGCATACCTCAGTAGTCCAATAGATGAGTGGACTTCAGTGGTCCAACAGAGGAATGAATCTCAGTGGTCCAGAAGATGAGCGAACCTCAGTGGTCCAACAACCGAGAGAACCTTAGTTGTCTAGTAGCAGAGCATACCTTTGTCCCTTAGTCCCACAGTAGTACAAGATGTTTCAGCTTTACCACTGAAAATATTACTTTATATTTTTTGAGTTATAACTCGTTTGAGTTTTCATTACTTTTTAGTATTACTTTGTGGTATTTTCTTTTTATTTTGGAGTCCCTACTAAGTATTTTTTTACTCACCCTTTCATGGGATTCGCACGCACGTGTCGTGTCCCTTATAGGTGATCGACGCTTCAACGGAGACCTTTGTGGACCTGGACTTGGTGGTACTCAGGGAGACAGGCGTACTTCTATGGCTACAGGAATCTACCCTTCACCTACCCTTCAGGTGGGGTCTCGAGTAGACTATGGTATTTGTACATTCCTTTGGGATTTTGGGCTTTTATTCTAGCCCCTTGGACTTTTAGTTTGTACTGTACTCTCAGTAGTTGTCTCAGTGACAGTTTTGGTTTAATTTGTGTTTACTATATGCAGTTTTATCTTTGTACATGTATACAGGTTTTAAGTCAAATGCCTTCCCTTTTTGGGATATTCTTCCTTAGTTCTAGTCATCATCCCCTGTCCTATGGAAGGTGGGCTTAGGGTAGTCACGGTACGGGCCCTGGGGGACGGGTCGTGACGAAAATAGTAGATTTTTTTTATGAATAGTGAAGTTACCAATTTTTCGAATACTCTCACTTTTATTACATTAATTTTTTGTAATAATTAATCAATGTATTATTAAAATAATTTCTAGAAAGTATATATGTTTAGGCGATTAAATTATTTATCTTAATAAATATTTTCAATTTTCACAGTAGCTCCTGAAAAAGATGTACTTAAGTTATATGATATTGATATTAAAAAATAATTTTGGATATTTTCCATTAATGGAATGGTTAAAAGGTTAAATTATTTTATATATTAATCTAAATGTAAAATAACCATCATTTTTGTTAAATAACAAATTAAAATTGATGGAATTTACTTTATACTTGATTTCTGGGTAATGTAATTTTTACACATAAATCATCACTTTTTCTAACAATATTTTCTGATTCATTTTTTGTGATTATATTAAATTTGACATGTTATATCAATATAATTTTAATTTTATAAATTAATTTTTCAATGTTCAAGAATATTTTCAAAATTTGGTTATAAGGTCTATTTTACTTAGGACACGTAGTTATATTATAATTGGAAGATATCAATTTATCACAATTATGGTTAAATGAATTTAAGGGTATCAAACTATGAGATAATTCTTAATATTTTCCAAAAAAATAGTCTAAATAATATTGGTTGAGTTGATTGAGACACCATATCCTCTTATCTTTGAGAATGGGATACCTTCATGCCACTTGACCATGAATATGACTTAATATTAATTTATTTTATTTAATAATTTTAAGAGGACCCCTCCCCTCGATTATAAAATGGAAACCCGTATACTCCCCTCCTCACACAATTTGACAACTCTAGTTCATCCAAGCACTATTTAAAGATCTCTATAAAATCTCTCCACACTTCCAAGTGGTCATGGACTTTTTAAATGTCCAATCCTCAAAGGTATAATGTTTAAGACAAAGGTTTACATGCACAAAGAAGGTATATGTCCAAACTGACCTATTACAAGATTATTTCTTCTTCTACCTCATTCAATTCATTATGAACCAAGATAAAATAATAATAAAAATAAAATTAATATATTGAAATGTTATTATGATAATGGTACTACCCTAACAACACCCATGTGTACGTGTAGACATCCACTTCCATGAATTGATGTATTTATTTATCAATCACATCCTCTCAGAGAAGGTTATAATTAATTATTTAATGTATATATTTGATATCAATGAAATATTTATCATTTTGGAAATATAATTTATCATCTAGTTTTTGTTACTATTCCATCCATTTATAAATGATAACATCGTTCATCCACGTGTGTACATTAACATCTCTATAAAGCGACATGACTCGTTTTTTCATACCACCACACACGGATGGTTTTAAATGTGTATTTAATGTATAAATTTAACAATTATTTCATGGTAATTATTTTAAAGATGTCAGAACTAATACTCCATTTACCATGGACAATATACTAATGTTTTTGTTAATTTATAAATCGAATGAATCCAAAACATTCAAAGTAAACATAACCATTTTACTAACAACATAAATCATTGTAATAAATGAAATAAAATTAATAATAATTATTATATGAATATTGAAAATGTTATTAAGAAGGTATAAGGATAATAAAATGTCATTGTTAATTTGTTAGAAAATATATGAAGCTATATGGGACATAAGGTATGATATATTTTCTTTAAAACCTAATTTTAAAGTATTCCATTCAAATCATTCTGCTAAATATCCATTATATTAAAAAATTTCAAATAATATTCTTATTTATACAATAAGGATTGATAAAAATCATTTTCAACTACTATTAATTTTTCTTATTAAAGGTTTAAAATGGAATCTTTTAAACATTTACCTTGTGGGTAATTTTTATTTTTTTACTAAAGTGAAACATTATTTGTGGACATATATGGCCTTAACTCTCATTTTTAATGACACAGTTTTTATTCATAAAAAATATTCCATTATATGATTCCATGTTTATTTTCAAAAAAAAATCATTTCTCTCAATATTATGGAATTTGTTTTTCAAAAAAATAATTCTATGGAAAGATTAAATTTTCTCATATTTATAGAATAAATAAATGTTTGTATCATATATACTTGAATTAAAAAATATTTTGGTTTTATCAATATATTGAAAATATTTTATATTTTATTCCTTCAATGTTTCTTTGAGATTTTATATGAATGATGACTGATCCTGATATAGTATTGATGATGACTAAAAATGATATAGCGTTCTAATTGTTTGGAAAATTGATGGAGTTTACTTGTGATAGGATATTCCTAATAAATATGAGAATTATCTAGTTAATTGATTCAATTATGAGGTATATTATAATAGTGAATGTAAGGATAATTTTATAAGTTACCTACATTATATACTCCCAAAATTCTATAACAGAAATATTTTGATTTCAAAAGGTATGATAATGGTCTTATGGTTTTATGGAAAGTTTCATATTTTGTTTCAAATACACATGAAAAGATTCTTTTTTCAAGGAAATGTATTCATGATTTATAATGTTTTCCAAGTAACCATTTTTATTTTGATTCTTATATTATGATTGCATATATAATTTTTCAAGAAATATATAAAGAAATTATGGTATTTTTCTAGAAATGTAAACAGATATTTGAGGTCAAATGTTTATTTTGAAAAAAAAAATTCATATGTAATTTTAAGGTATATAAAAGTTTATATGGGTTTATTTAATTTTGTGTCCCTCACCAAGCTTTTTTTTCTCATCACATGTTTTTTAAAAAATTTAACAAGGCGTAAGTAAGACTAGAAACATAACTAATTTCAGAGTTCTTATTATGTGATTAACTTGAATAAATCAAGGGTGTATTTATAAAAAACATGTATTATGGAAAAAATGGACTCTATTTTGGTAACCTCCACATTTTTTTAATGTTTCAACAAATTTAATAAAACTAAAAATTGAAATGATCCTAGAAATGTATGAAAATGCTACCCATGTTATGATTTATTTATTTATCTGTCGAATAAGGTATGTTCCCTTATAGTTAGTATTGAAAAAATATTTTATATGAATTTGATTTTTATGATTATACCACAATATATTTTTTAAATAATTTTAATTAATGGTTATATTATCATTATAATATTTTTGATCATCTCCATGTTTTATCATCAAATCCATGTCTATTATGAATTTTTTTCTATAGTGTAAATAGGGAATCTAAGTTTCAAAGGAATTAGGAGGATAATATCCATCAGAACCAGTAACCTGTAATCGATTGAAAAGAGTGGTTTTTGGTAGTGTTAACTCAGTTGGTTCATGATATTAATAGTTTCACCCATGGAACAGAGTAATTGAATTCACAAAAATAAAACATTTCTATCGTATATAATTTCATGAAATAACACCCTCCAACTTTTGTTGCATCTGGAAACCTATTGAAATATGATGGATGTATTAATAATTTATAGGTTTTATTTGAAGAAATAAGATATTGAAAACATAAAATGTTAACTCTTGTTTTCTATTGTTTTGATGGCCATGTTGATCAGTTTCTGGCCCTGGTCAAGAAGATTAAGGAAAAGTAATAAATTTATTCCCTTGAATTGATGTTATTTAAAGATCTATTCCATGAGAAGTATTTTCGTAAAGTAGTTTGACATTGAGTAAACAAGAAATTCATGGAGTTGAATAAAAATACAGAGGACTATATTTCCTCTTCTATAACAACTTTTAATAGGTTTTCCATATATGAAGAAAATTTATTATTAAACCATGATTGTAAAATTGATCGATTTTTCATAGGATTGAAGCTATGTTTACAAATTATTACAGTTACTAACGAGTATATAAGTTATGAGGAAATTGTGTGGTATCCTAGAAAATATTGAGATAGAGCTTATGGTATTTTACAATAGTAATGTTAAAAATAAATCTTTTTTGATGAATATTGGGAAGAAATCATCAAAGAGACATGAATGTATGAAAATTAAATTACCATAATGTGATTATAATGGAAAGAAGAATTTTTTAGAATGAAATATGAGAGGGGTAAAGTTATAATGATGAGGAAATCCTTGACCCATGGCTCGTGACAACAATGAAAAGTGTAATAGAACTAGATAATCATGTAATGAAAATCACGCAAGAAAATGGTTTAATTACAAAGAGTTTGGGCATTACTCTAATTCATTTCTATAGTTAGTTATTGAAGGTTGAAATCATTATGATCATAAGCACATAGGTTATGAATATACAATTTATATTAAAACAAAAGATGTGGGACCATAAAATTAATTTCTTACTAGTTAATTACGTTTTTATTCATATTATGATAATTCCTTGTTTGATTCATGATCCTTGATTGCAAAAAATCTTTGAAATTTACATGTAAAATGGTTATACCATCATCAAAAATTGCATTATAACTATTGGTAAAAACTCATGGAGAAATTATATAAGAAATGATAAATTATAGAAATATTTAATTTATCATCAGTGGAATGATTTTTCATATAATCCTTGTTGTTTTTACCAATACAGAGTTTGATATTATTCTGATAATTTATTGTCATTTGGTGTATTTTGCTAAGATATATTTGATTTCTAAATAAGACTTATTCAGTTTTCTTAGTGAGTTTCAGTTAACATATAAGAATGCATTCACAAATTTTATTACATATCAATAAGCTAAAAAACTGATAAAAGATAGAATTTGATGTTATTTTGCGGATACTATTGAAAAGAAATGAACTGTTCAAATGATCTATGTACTAGTGGTATATGAATATTTGTATGTATTTCTTGTTTATTTTATAGGTTTTCTTCTTGAAAATGATGTTTAATTTGTTGTTTTATTATTTCCTTATAATAAGATAAGCCTATAGCTCTATATGAAGTTGCTTCAGTTATATTATTAAAATTGAAAAGTTATATACAATAATTTATTAATAAGGGTTTCATCTTCCCTAGTAGCTAAACTTAGGGTGATCATGTTTTTCTTGTTAAAAAGTGTTGGTTACATGAGACTATTAATTAGTCATAGAAAACTCAGCAACATTACTATTAATATCATGTATCATATTCCCCATAATAATGACATTTTTATAAGGTCCTATTAGTGTTTTATTTTTTAAATATTATTATCATGTGTGAGTACCATTAACAAAAATTGAAGGAATAATAAATTCTGAGTGAAATTTTTTTAAATTGTTATGGCCATTATGAGTGTGGTTTTATTCTTTTTATGTTAAAAAATTCCTCCTCTATTTATGCATATAATTATTAGAGTGTTCCATGAGTATTTGAATAAATTTTTTATTGTGTTCATAGATGATATTTTGGTATACTCCAAAAGAAATGAAGATATTGAGAAACATCTAAATATAATTCTATATATATATAAATAATCGAACATGTATGAAACATATATTAAATGGGAATTTGTTTAATATGAAATTTCATTATTTGGTAAAAAAAATTTAATATAGCACAAATGTTGATCCTTCCAAATAAAGTGTGGTGTAATAGCGTATAAGGACTAAAAATAATATTAATATTTGTAGTTTTCTTGGATTGGAGGAATACTGGATATTTTTTGAATAATTTTCCTAGTTTTATATCCCACTAACTATGTTAACATTTAATAGAGATAAATTCATCTGTATAAATAAATGTGGTGAATTTTAATAAGAATTGAAAAGATTATTTTTTAATAATCAAATGATAGCATTTCCAACATGAAATAGTGTTTTTTTTATTTAAAGTGATGTTTCATTGAAGGGATATATTTGTTTCATGATTAGAATGATTGACTAATCATGTATTTTTTTCATCAATTGAAGACCCATTAGTAGAATCATTATACACATGATCTTGATCAAGCTATAATATTTTTTAAATTAAAACTCTATAGGGTTCAACTATATGTGGAGAAATAAAAAAAATATTGATAAAAAGTGTTTAATGTATGCATTCCCCTAAAAATATTTGAAAATGAGGAAAAGATGATGGATATGAATTATTAATCATTATTATTGAACAATTCATTATCATCAAGCTAAATAAATATATGTAATTTATTCCTTGAGTTGAAAAGACAATGAATCATTAATAACGTTACATCTAGAAAAGGATTATTTAGTTATTTATTTAATAAATTCTCATCCAGAAATTATCTATAAAAAAATCCTTGTTTTTGTCTCATGTATCAATGAGGTTGTATTCATTATAAATTATTAATAAGTCTCATAAAGAAGATAACTACTTACAAGAAAGAGTATAGTTAACCAAAATATATATGTTTCTATATATTAAAATTGATAAATAATGTTTTGTTATATTTTAAAAGAGGTTATGTGTTTTGGGTGATTCTAAATTGTATATGGAATTGTTATGTGAATCACATAGCTTCTTATTTCCTATTTATCCTAGCATCACTTTGATATATATATTCCTTTGGAAATTTTTTATGTGGGAAGTTAAAGAGACAGATGTCGACTATTCTAACATGAAATATTTGAATTACTAGTGGGAGAAATAAGGTAAAAAACTAAAAAAGGTGATTTATTATCCTCTTGTGGTACCAGAAATGAAAGTTTAGAGCATATACATGGATTTAATGGTGGTATTACCAAAGAAAACTCAATCTAATAATGCAATTTGGGTTCTTTTTTATCATTTCAAAAAATCCATGAATTTTTTACTTATTCGAGATATTATTCCTAAGGATCATATTTTATGAAATTATCTTAAGGAGATAGTTAGGTTACATATATTTATCCACTACATTATATCTTATAATGGTCCTAAGTTAAAATGATTTTTTAGAAAGGATTTCAGTAGTTGATGGGTACTAAATTATGTTTTTTCATAGTTTTTCATCATAATTTTGACAGAATATCATAGTGTTCCATTCTAACTTTATAGGATTTTATTTGAGTATGATCATTTAATTGTCATGAAATATGGTATAAAAATATATCTTTTTTCTAATTTTCATGTAATAAAATTTTTCATTCTATTATATGGATGGATCATTTTTTAGAATTAAATAGAAAATGTTGTTTCCCTCTAGAATCTTGGGATGATGTTTATGAGATGAAATTTTAGGACTGTAATACTTAAAGATATGGGTGATAATTTATATGTTGTTAAACACAACATGAGGGTAGGAAAAATAATAACAATGAGTTATGAAAATCACAAGTTGAATGACATTTTTCTTGAGGTAGGTTATCATGTTTTCATAAATTACCTCATTTGTAAAATGTTATGTATTTTTGGAAAAAGGGAAACATAAGTCCACGGTTTATCTGTTAATTTGAATTTATATAATAGGTTGGATTAATTTCTTGTATAATAGCCTTAACTGCTTGTTTTATGATGTTTATAATCTATTTCATGTTTCATTTATAAGGAATTACATACCTAATGCATCTTATATTTTTATCCCTTATATTGGAAAATTAGTAGAGAATCTATATTTTGAAGAATGAAAATTTAAATTTTGGATAAAAAAGATCATGTAATATGTAATAAGGGTATTAACATGGAAAAATAATTATGTAAGAATCATAATATTACAAAAGAAACATGGGAATCATAAAAAGTTATGAGGGAAGAATATCCCCAATTTTTTAATTGATGAATAAAATTAAGATGATACAATTTCATATGGGGTAAAATGTGAAAATTAATGTCATTATACAAATAAAAAAAAATATGAATGTTTATAAGTATATTTTTATAGTTTCATAATAATGATTAATTTTTTAAATAATTTTATAATTGTTTTGAGTAAAAAAATATAATTGTTTTTAACTAATTTATTTTTCTATTACAAATAATATGGACCGAGTATCTCATAGTCAATGACTACATTATTACATTGTCATAAGTTATAAATAATTCTATCACAAAGGATGGAATAGATTAGTATTCTTGGTAAACTAGTTAAATACATGATTCCGAAATTACATTTGAAAACATAAATTACAAGATACTTTTATTTTGGGAATAACATCACTCCCTCTCACATATACCATAATATCAGTCTTAGTACACTTTGGGTATTCTTAATAAAGGAAAAAAATAATGGTATTATCAAATTCTCAGTAAGGGTTATGTATAGTGGAAGCTATTGTTCCTTTATAAGCATAATCAATATGGAAAGGTAAATAACTAAACACAAATAGCATTTAAACAAATTTACTATTGCGATAAGATAAGGACTAATCAATGTGGAAAGGTAAATAACTAAAAAAAATCATTTAATAAACTTGAATACCATGATAAGACAATACATAATCTATATATAAAGGTCAATAACTTAAAACACATGTAATTTAGTCAATAACAAGACTATCATAACTGAATAAGTCATAATCAATCTAGAAAGGTAAATAACCGAAAAAATAACATTTACTTTATAAATTTAGAATGAAATGAGTCCAGAGATAATATCATTTAAAAAACATCACAGTTAAAAATAACTAAACTCTCAATGATAGAAATTATTAATTATTGTATGTCATGATCTCAGACATCATAATACCTCTATTGTAATGATCTTTCTTCAAGATAGTTTAAAATTATGTGTAGGTATAAAACACACACATATTTAGATATGCTTATAAAAATGATTCATCTCATGGGATTTTCTGATTCATCAAGGGGATATATCATTTTGGGCCCCACCTATCACTGCATATCGAAATAATCCCTCTTTAATTGAATAATGAATTTAATTCATAAACAATGTACCTTATCCTAAAATATATATATTGAGTAAATAATACATATTTATCAATATTTCCTCATATAAAAAAATATATTTTAATATTGAACACCATATGTTTATGTAATATAAAATTAATGAAATATACATATCTATGATAAATAATATGGATATTTTGGGTAAATTTAATATCCAATTATCACAAGAAAGTGAGTATTTCAATATAATGTTAATGACATCAAAAATTAATCAAGAAAAGTAATGTTATTACTTTATTTGGTTAAAATGATCATAAAATGTCCATAAAATGAATATCAATATTATTAATCTTATATATTACAATTGGTGTAATAAAAAATTATTGTTTTTATTGGTGACTAGAAATACAATAAAAATATATTTAAGAACATTCTTGATAAAACTATCCTTTTCATTTTGAAAAAAATATTAAAATTAAATGTTATCTAATCAATTTGAAGGTAAATTTCATTAAAAATAATATACCAAAATAAAAAAATATGTTTTAAATCATTGTGTGGTCATTATATAAATTTATTCTATAAATAATGGCTATGTTAAAATAATGTTTCATTTCACATTTTTTTGTAAAATAAAATGATATGTGTTTTGAAAATGACATGATGATTCTATTATATTTTTAAAAAAAGAGAAAGTGGTAATAATTTATTTAATAAATAATTTTGAAAATTGTTAAAAATATATTTGAAATCATTTTTAGAAAACATGGATTTTTATAAAAAGTGATATTCAACTGAAGAGAGAAATGAGGTCATATTTTATTCAAATAATTTCTTAATACTTTTATGTAACAACAAGTGGAAAAATTATAAAATTATATGAAAAACAACAGGAATTTCCAAAGCATAATAAAATGAAATTTTTTTATTATCCAATTATCAAATAATTTCTTTGAATGGAAATTAAATTTTACATAATCCCGGTTAAAATGAGATTGTGAAATAAACCCTTACCAATATCATAACGTTGAAGTTAAAATTAACCAATGAATTAATTATGTGTGTAAAATGTAAATCCCAATAAAATAAATCGATATAAAACATATAATATTCAAAATTAAATAAACTCATAATCATTGAATACTAAAGATAGTGCATAACTAATATAACCCAATGAAAAAAAATTTGTTTGATATTATTTACCAAAAGATGAATTTGATGTCAAATATAAAAAGATGAAATAATAAAAATTGAAACATAAAATACAATTAATTATTAATGAATCATTATATTATATGTCAAATGGGTATTATAAAAACCATATAAAATAAAACATATGTATAACATTATTATATGGCTCAGTAAGTGAAATTGAGATAAAATCCCAAACATCATGCTTCATTTTGGTAAAACATACATTAACATAATGTATAGTTGATTTAAATAAGTTATTAACTTTTAACATAACCATATTAATATTTATCCTATCATATATTATCATTTAAAAAAATATTATCACCCATTTGTTAATAATATTTCATTATTTTCATTATTTCAGGTCTTAATTACCTTGTTTTCTCATTTGTGTTTTTTCATGAGTGTTCTAGTTCGTTTTTATATCATAGAGTTACATAATATATAGAATAATATTAAAAATATGATGATAGTATTTACAGATCAATTATGATTTTGATAAAAATCATGAATGCATGTTTTTAGAAATTTAGTATGTTACGATCATAAAGTGGGTAGGCCATATATAACCATGAGTAACATTTCCATTTGTCAATGATCATTCTTAAAATGTGGTAAGTAAGGTTTAATATTTTAAGAATTATTAAAATATCTTAAATAAAATATTATTTCTTAAAATATACATAAATATATCATCCAGGTGGTGTGGTGATGAAAAAAGAGTCACATCACTTCGTGAAGTCGGTTGTCCACATATACTTGAACGATGTTATCATCTTTTAATGAGAAAAACTTTAAGATATAAAATTATAAATTTTCTTTTAATAATGATATATATTTCAATAAAATAATTACTATGTAAATTATATGACATATATTAATTAAATATATCCTCCTTACTTTCGGTGTAAAGAGGTAGTGAAAAAAAATAACATCACTCCGTGATGCGGTAGTCCTCCGTACACACGAGTGATGTTATATTATCCCCTATGGAATGAAAAGTAAAACAATAAAATATTATATAATGATGGAAGTGGTATAATATTGTTATTAATATCATTTATATACTTTATAACATTCATCAAACCCAACCATGAGTGGTTGTAATGGAAAAACGAATGACATCATTTTACGAGGCTGTAGTCTTCCGTACACATGAATTATGATTTCATAACCCATTTAATATAAGTGGGATGGTTTTATGTCACAAAATTAACATAAAATCATATTATTATATTTAATATAATCATTTTTAATATCATCATGGTTTAATAATAATTTATGTAGGTTGATGAAGAAATAAAATAAAAAATCTCTTTGAAGAAAAATGGCTCTTCTTTGGGTAACCTCATTATATTTGCATAAAAATCCTCCAAATGATCTCTTTATAACTAAAATAAAGATTCTAAGATGACATAGGGTAATTTTAGAAGTGATTTGAGAAGGTATTTTCTTATCCAAAATGGTCTGAATGTCTTATGGGGAGAGTAGAGTGGGTGGCCTTTTATAAGTTAGTTGAGTGGAACACATGTAATTTTTTAAAATAAAAAGGTGTAAACAATAGTTTCACTATAAAAAATGGTACAAAAAGGACTATTAATGAACATTATACAAAATAAGAACCAAATATTTCTCTAAAATTTATTTTTATATATGTTTTTAGGTCAATTTAATCTCTTATCCTTTTACTTTAACTGCTGGTAAATCCATTTTACCCTAACCGTAGTAAATAATTTTTACTCTTTTTAGCATTTACTTTTTTCAAAAACTAATTTTTCCTTATTATATATAATAAATTATTTTAATTCAAAATAATTGATCCATTTTTTAAAATTACATTAACATAAGTAAAAATATTTACTATAAAAATATTCCCATAGACGTGATGAGAAATCAGGTTTTCAAGAAGAAAATGTTCAAATGTTTAAAATGTTTTTATATCAAAATTAAAATAATTAAAATGAACTAAATTTGATATATATATATATATTAATACAAAAAATTCATTTTAAAACTAATTTAAAATATAATTTATCCTTACAAGTAAATTAAAAAAACGGAAGTATTCAATTAAAATACAGTATTTTTCACTATTAATTGAAAAATGAAATGTTTAAGAAAAATCCCAAAAATTAAACCAAATATAATATATATATTCTTACATAAAAATGAATTTAATTTTATCAAATATTTATTATAAAAGTGGTAAAAATTATTTTTAAATTATGTGTGAAAAATGTGGAAAAACCGTCTTTTAGAAATAATTAGTTTTTAAATAAATATTTTGTAAAGACCCGACCCTAGTTGCCTGGAGGTAGTGCCTTATAAAATTACATTGGAATTATTTTAGAAAAATCTATATCCAAAAGTAACTAATAGTTTAGTATATTTGTAAATCTAAATACATACATAATTTCAACATTACAACTTGAAATGGAAAAGAATTTAGAAACTCCTTTGACAACATCCATAACTCTTAGGGTATTTCTGCATGTCATTCATAATATACCTCTTCATGTCCTAGGAAAATGAAACATTAGAAAGGGGTGATCTCAAATTCTCAGTATGGGTAATCAATACATCGGAATATATCATAAACATAAACATTTGGCATGGTGAATAACTAAAAACACATTCCTTTAAAAATGAACTTGAACAAATTATGGAAGGAATAAGAGTTGAATAAATAATTCCATAATGTAGCATAATGATAGGTATTATACTAGTCAAATAAACTCATTAAATTTCAATTACTAGTTTCATAATGAGGTAAATGCATATGATGGAAATTCTGAAATATTCAATCAATGCCTCAGCCAAGACATCTAAAAATTATTAAGGCATCGGCCAAAACCATATCTAAAAATGGGAAAGGCCTCTCCTAAGTCCATATTTATTTGTCTCATGAGACCTATCGATGCACCGAGGGGATATAGTGGGCCCCATCAGTCAAATAATTAGTCCAATTCATTACTCATATGAATGGGGATAAACATAAACAATATATACATTCATATTGAAACTAACATATGAAATTCAAATAACTTTCCCTGAACATTAAGCCTAAACAATAACCATTCAGAGTAATTTGGTTAATGGTTTTAAGATAGCACAACCATAGTAAAACTAATCATAAATCATTAAATAAAATATGGTATATGATATCATAAATATTAATCCCAATAATACATAATAATCAACAAGAGTGTTGAAATAAATGAAGATACTCTTATAAAATCAACGAGTAATTCTTGAGATAAATACTCTTTTACTTTGTAAAGAATATTTCTTTTGGAAAAGTGTTTGTATAAAACCAGAAATTAAGTAAGATAGTATTTTTCACAATAAAGTGAGTAATTTTATAAAGATAATGTTTTCTAAAAACATATTATATAGTGCCCTTGAAAATAGGTAAGAATTTGAGAAAATCCCTTGGGTCGATTTTATATTTCCGGAAGAATTTTTGAAAGATCCTTTTAAAACATATAATTTCCCATTAATAAAGGTATAATTATGGTTGGTATACATATATATAACTTTCACACATATTTTATTATGAGTAAATATTAAATAATAACAATTTAATTGAGGTAGGTAGATAACAAAAGTAACCTGAATGAAAATGGGGGTTCGGGTGGAAAACCCTTACCTTAAGTCCGAAGGTGTTCCTCAATTGATCATAAAAACCTATATAATCAAATTTAGGTTCATAAATTAATGATTTAATAACCTCATATACATTTAATTGATTTATTATAACCTTATTAGGTTTATTCAGGGCCTTTTGATGGGTGAAGAGATTCAATTTCATTATTTGGGAGAATTTTCTTCCATGGTTTTCATGATAGGTTTACTTATATTCATATATGGATAAACATATAGAATGAGAATGGTTTTACAGAATATAAGTTGTATTTTATTAGTGAAAAAAATAATATTAAATGGTTATAAAATTCATTTGGTTATTGGGAGTGAAGATGAATCATTATATAAAACCTTAATGACTATTGTTTGGGTTAATTGGGGGTTTTCGATCATAACAATCTCATTTTCATTTATAAATTAATATCATGTGTAAAAAAGGATTCCAGAATCTTAAATAAGTTAAAATACATATATTATAGTCTTTTTAATCCATAAAAATGGTTTCATATGTCACGACCCGTCCTCGGGGCCCGTGCCGTGACTACCCCAAACCCACCTTCCATAAGCCAGGGGCTGGCGACTAGCACCAAGGCATAAATCCTTGTAGAAAGGGAAGGCATTGCCTTTGTAAAGTAAACAAGCACCTCAGAGTAAGAAAGAGGAAAAAGTAGAACCTAAGTAAAAACAGGGTACAACTGTAAGTGCGGAAAGTAAGTGGGCCAGAATACAAAGCCAAACTGAAAGTAAAGTACAACTCGGAAGGAAAAACAACAACTGAAAAGTAAAAGCTGCTACGCTGAGCTGTCCACTGGAAATCTCACCTGGAGGGTGGGTACAGATAGCTCCATTGCTCCTCGGGTCCTGTCGTCCGCTCCGAGTACGTCCCGCCCAGTGGTCCTCCTCCAGGTATCGTCCTGCTCTACAAGCCTCAGCCACGATCAACGTTGTCCGTCGTCTGCAATCAACACAACGTAGTGCGGGCATAGCCCCTGCAGGGGTGAGTATAAGATACTCAGTAGAGACATCGAGACCCCCGAAGGTCTCCAAAAATCCACAAAGGATAAACCACAATGGAAAGATATAATCACGAAGTAACAACCGACACTGCTTAGGTATATGCCCATACATATACCGAAGTCAATAATTCCAATACGCTCCAACCTCCGAGCGCAAGTTCAACTCAGTCAACAAAGGAAAGTATACATATTCCACATAGAAAAGAAAAACGTACTCCACACAGGATAGCACAACACAACCCACACAGGAAAGAAAACAGTAATCTATATAGGATAGCTTAACACAATCCACAAAGGAGAGTAAACAGGATTCAGCTCAGATAGGTATACTTCTTCAAAAGTCGATAGAGATGATCAGATGTAGCCACTGATTCATCTAAGCCGTCAGACCCATAAAGGATCGGTATGTAATAACCCCTGCAATGACCGACACATGATCGTTCAAGAAGTTGAACCCAAAGCTCTTGGGAAACTCTTTTTCCATCAAGTGCATTGGTTATGCCGCTACAACCAAGCGCTTTCTTCTTACCTTGGACTGCTGTAGTTCTCCACCTATCGGGTACTGTGGGCCTGCTGCTACCACCAAGCGCTCCCCCGTGCCATTACAACCATGTTCTCCTCCGTCGTGGGTCTGCCGCTACAACCAAGCGCTCCCCTGTGTCGCTACAACCAAGCGCTCCTCCGTCGTGGGTCTGCCGCTACAACCAAGCGCTCCCCTATTCTGCTACAACCAAGCGCACCTCTGTCGTGGGTCTGCCGCTACAACCAAGTGCTCCCCTGTGCCACTACAACCAAGCGCACCTCTGTCGTGGGTCTATCGCTACAACCAAGCGCTCCCCTCTGCCGCTACAACAAGCGCACCTCTGTCGTGGGTCTGCGGCTACAACCAAGCGCTCCACTATGCCGCTACAACCATGCGCACCTCTGTCGTGGGTCTGCCGCTACAACCAAGTGCTCCCCTATGCTGCTACAACCAATCGCACCTCTTTCGGGCTATCCATAACACACCGAGTCATTCGATCAGCAGTCGTCAAGTCTCAACCGGCTCTAGGGTTTCCGCACACGGCATGCTCATTTCGGGAGGGTCCACTCCACAAGCTAAGAGGTCGATGCATCAACTGTCATGTAGTCCAGAGTTGATGTATCCCAACCATAGTGGTCACTGCCGAAAACACGGAGGATTCCCATACGGTTTTCATCATCGTCGCAGTCGAATCCACTGAGGATCTCTGTACAGTCATCGTCGTCACTGCAGCAGTCACAGCCAGCTCTAGGGTTCCCGCACACAGCAAGCTCATTCGGAAGGGTCCTCTCCACAAGCTGAGAGGCTGATACATCATCTGACACAAAGTCCGAACTTGATGTATCCAAAAGTTCTGTATCGTCAACAGGAACTCAACGTCGCAGACGGCGTGTCAATCGGACGCCCGGTCTGAGAGTTATAGGCTTTTTCATCCCAGGGGCCCGGTTGGTTTTTAAGGAAAAACCAACCCAACTGTACTCCACCTGCATCCAAACCTTGGGCGGAGTGAGCTAAAAGATCTGTCTCACTTATAGGAATCCACCAAAGTCGACGGCACTCCAATCGGATGTCCGAAGCTCAAGATATGAGTGTTTCTGCTCCGAGGGCCTGGTTGGTTTCGTGAACGAACCAACCCGGCCGAATCCAAAGTATTCTGAAACGTTGAGTGTGATAGACCGAAAAGACCGTCTAGATCCAAGGATCGTGTTTCCATTGACGGCGCGTCGTTCGGAGGCCCGTAGCTCATGTTACGGGAAAAAGATAGAAAACGGTCCGAAGACGGGGGGTCTGGGCTCGGGCCGAGCCGGCCCGACCCCCCTGGGTCGGCCGAATCGGGTCGACCCGACCCGGTCCAACCCGGTCGGACCCGGTCCGGCCAGGCCAGGGCGCGGCCCGGCTCGGCCGGCCAGTCGGGCTCGGCTCGGCCGAACGGCCGAGCAGCCCGGATGCCGCGGGGCGCTGCCCCCGCGGTTTGGAGGTGTCGCGGCCCTACGTGGGGCCACGCTGGATCAGCGGACACGACATGTCGCCGCGTCCCATGCGTGTGAGTCGGACCCATGCGGCCATCGGTCCGTTGGCTGCCGCCGCAGCGGCTTCAGCCACGGCGGCCCTGTCCGGCGGCGTGCCGGGGAGCCGCCGCCTCCGGCCGCCGGCGTCGCCGCACCGGCGACCCGCGCCGCCGGTAGATTCCGCAGGCCACCAGAGTTGCTCCGGATGTCTGTTTTCCTTCCTGTTTGCGCCGTTGTTCCTCCCGGGTTCCGTTCTTCACTGCGGGATCATCAAATCACTATTACGTCACGTTTTGTCGTCGCCCGCCAAATTCGCACAACAACGAAGAACAACGGAGGGTTGTCGGGCCATGTTCGTTTGGCTCGCACCCTCCGTGTTAGTTAATAACAACGGAAGAATTATTCAACACATGAATACATAACCAAAAATAATTTTAATTAATTAAAATTGTTTTTTTTATGAACCGGGTTCTTCATTTTGAACGGAAACAAACACGAGAATGTAAAACATCCAAATAAAATCATTACCACATCAAGTCGTCGCATGCGGGTTCTTCGCGGATTTGATCATCGCAGAAGGAGGGGTTCGTCGCGGAAGGAGGGGATCGTTGCGGTATCTGGCGCCGCGTCGACGAACTCCGAGGACCAAGAAAAAATAGATTTAATTATAAATAATTAAATCTGTGTGTTGTTATAAACTGCAAAGTAGTTTAAAAAGAAACCCGAGATCTCTTACCTCAAGCAGTTGGTGATCGGAGATCGGGGCGGGGAAGAACGTCTCGGATGAAGCGTCGTCAATCTCCGAGGGTGACGGCATTCTTCGCGTTCTTCGCGTTCTTCTTCTTCTTCGCGTTCTTCGCAAAGGAGGATAAGGGCACAAGAATTTCCGTCAAAAGCCTCTCAACGTGTAATCCTCAAGATGTGGCATTGGTCTTATTTTATTATTACGCCAACAAACGAAAAATAGGTAAGTAACGACCCATTAATTCGTAGAATTAATTCAACGAAAGAAATTGTCCATTTAATTCACGAAGAAAACCGCCCAATTAATTGGTACGTTAAGAAATTAAGAAAACGCGTCAGTTGACTTTCATAATGACGGGTTTTCGCGGGTGTGTTACTTAGCAGAAAAGAAACGGTGGGGCTCGTGCGGGTCCCACCTCACAAATATCCTACCAAGAGGGTAGGAAATTTTTGGATAGCATCCTATCTGGATCAACTCAGCTTAAGATTCTTTATGTGGCTTCAAGTGGCTTCCAAGTGGCTTAAGTGAAATAAAATAATTTTTGTCGTACAATTATTTTATTTCTTAATTTTAAGCCCGAAAATTAAAAACCACACCCAAGAAAACACAACTCCGAAAGAGGTGTTTCTAAAAAAAATACCGGCACTGCGATTCCATCGGCTCCCTCAGAATTCGATTCTGAGCACCGGTTCAAAAGTTTCGAAATTCTCGCTCGTTCATTCACTGAACGTACCCGAGCCAAACTTCGAAAATTAATTCCGGCCACACCGGGCCTCGGAATCAGGCGTGGTCAGAAACTGAGTTCTTGTAAAATTCCAAAGAAATTTAAGAAAAAAAATTCCTTGAAATTTCCGGGTCTTTACATTACTCCCACCACAGGGCTTTACATCACCGTAAATATTCAACACAAACTAGGGATACAAAGGTGGTAGAGCTAGGTGGTAAGCCACCTCGCCATTCCTGATGAGGACCTGGAAGGGTCCGATGAAGCATGGAGACAACTTGCCACCTCGTCCAAATCTCCGTAATCCACATCGAGGTGATACCCGCATGAAGACGTGGTCCCCATCCTCAAACTCTAGTGGGCTCCGCCTCCTACCAGTGAAAGACTTCTATCGGCTCTGATCTATCTTCATCCCCTCCTGGATGACCTGGACCTTCTCAATCGTGGCCTAGACCACCTCTGGTCCCACAAGAGCTGCTATGATTTCTTCCTTGCCGATAAGAGAAATCCGGTCTCATCCCCTGGATGAACCACATTCTTTGCCTAATACAGTCAATCCCGACATGGATGATACTAACCCATACCAAGGATGACGTCGTAAGGCCTCTACGCTACTACCAAGAGATCCAACCGTTACTCTCGCCTCCAAGGGTTGAGTCACACTATCGGCATCAGTGTGTGGTAAATGGGTCTCCTCCAGTAGGTAACTCTCAAGTGAGGGTCAAGTCAATAGTCTAAACCGGAACCTCTTAGTAACAACACAAGAGAGGACATGGAAGTAAATACCATAAGAAAAGGTGTCTTTTATTACTGCAGCTCAAGTACAAGACAAAAATCATCTACAAAAATACATCAACAAAACTAGAAGCAACATGAACAAAAGTCTTCAGGTCTGGAGCTAGTCCCGCTCTGGTCCATCTGCTCCCAGAACTCCGTGATCGTAGGCCTTAGCTGCCTGAAGCTGAGCTCTCCCATGTCCTCCTATCCCCTGCGGTCGGGGTGGAACTCCTGGTGGTGGTGGTGGAAACACCCCGAAGCGTCATCCACCTCCAGCTGCACGGCCAGCTCCCCTTCCATGGATGCATGCTCCTTGCGGCCCGCCCTGATCGAACCTCTGCCTCTACCTGGGGGGCCCTTCGTCCATATGCTGGTCAACCGTATGGTGGGTTGGATAGTCACGAGCCATGTGACCAATCCCGCCGCAATTGTAACACTGCCCTCTCATGGCAAGTCGTTGTCCAACCCGAGTGCCTCGCACAAACGATCCAGAGTCATGCTGTCGACCACCTGTAGGTCTAGTCCTCTTGGACCCCTACGTCATCTGTCTACTGTCTGCTGCAGAAGACTCTGCCACATGTCGACAAGTGGTGGGTCCTGCTGCTGGAGACTGCTCAGCAAGGAAACTCTCCACTAAGAGGGCTCGCTCCAACACCCCTGCCTGAGTCGGAATGTTGAGGGAGATCATCGAAGCCCTGATCTCGTGCCTCAGTCCCTGCTCGATGGTCCAGACCTGGAAGAAAGAGTCCCGTACCATATCTGTGGAGTAGCGTGAGAGATCAGTAAATCTCGCCGAGTACTGGGCCACTGTCATGCTTCCCTGTCGCAGCTGTAGTATCTCCTGGATGCGCACCGCTCGGAGGGTGGCTGGGACGAACTCGGAGCGGACGATGCTCTCAATGTCCATCCAGAGGAGAGATGTCTCGTCGTGCACCTGGAGCATCAAGCTCCACCATCTTCCTGCTTCCGCGTGCAGGAGACTCACTGCGAGGATCACCATGAGGTCTGCTGGTGTCCTCACTAATCTGAAAACCCGTACAACTGCCTCCAGCCAGTCCTCGGCGGCCTGATGGTCTGTCTCCCCACGAAACCTGGGCGGTCACTGGTGCTGGAACTCATACAGTGCACTAAGGCGACGTGCATCGTCAGTGGCTGGGGCTGGTAGCATCGGTGGCTCGGAGGGTATAGGTACCGCCGGTGCCTCATCCTGTACCGAGTCCTCGACGCTCGGTGGGCTCTCGCCACGCACATCGCTCGGAACCCTAGCTGGCTACCGTCGTGGGGCCATCCTTAAAAGGAAACAGGTGCACCACGATCAGAACAGTATACCTGGTGAGATGACATAAAGTAATCCCAAAGAAAACTTGAAACACACCTGCAATCAATGTTTTCGTGCATCAAGTCGGAAATCTGAAGTCAGGGCCCTGGTGTACGGATACGTCGGCCGCCGCACCAACACTGGACTCCCTGGAATGATAACCACACCCAATACGCTAAACACTATTACTTCACATAGAAGAAAGATCAGAGTCTCCAGTAGAACTGACCACCTCTGATACCAATTTGTCACGACCCGTCCTCGGGGCCCGTGTCGTGACTACCCCAAGCCCACCTTCCATAGGCCAGGGGCTGGCGACTAGCACCAAAGTGTAAATCCCGGTAGAAAGGGAAGGCATTGCCTTTGTAAAGTAAACAAGCACCTCAGAGTAAGCAAGCAGAAAAATTAGACACTAAGTAAAAACAGAGTACAACTGTAAGTGCGGAAAGTAAGTGGGACAGAATAAAAACTCAAACTGAAAGTAAAGTACAACTCGAAAGGGAAAACAGCAACTGAAAAGTAAAAGCCGCTACGCCGAGCTATCCACTGGAAATCCCACCTGGAGGGTGGGTACAGATATCTCCACTGCTCCTCAGGTCCCGTCGTCCGCTCCGAGTACGTCCCACCCAGTGGTCCTCCTCCAGGTACCGTCCTTCTCTACAAGCCTCAGCCACGATCAACGATGTCTGTCGTCTGCAATCAACACAACGTAGTGCGGGCATCGCCCGTGCATGGGTGAGTATAAGCTACTCAGTAGGGACCCCAAGACCCCTGAAGGTCTCCTAAAATCCACAAAGGATAAACATAAATGGAAAGATACAATCACGAAGTAACAACCGACACTGCTTAGGTATATGCCCATACATATACCTAAGTCAATAATTCCAATACGCTCCAACCTCCGAGCCCAAGTACAAATCAGTCCACATAGGAAAGTATACGTATTCCACACAGGAAAGAAAAACGTAATCCACATAGGATAGCACAACACAATCCACACAGGAAAGAAAATAGTAATCTACATAGGATAGCTCAACACAATCCACAAAGGAGAGTAAACCGGATTCAGCTCACACAGGTATACTTCTTCAAAAGTTGATAGAGATGATCAGATGTAACCACTGATTCATCTAAGCCGTCGGAACCACAAAGGATCGGAAGGTACTAACCCCCGAAATGACCTTCACAGGATCATTCAGGAAGTTGAACCCAAAGCTATTGGGAAACTCGTTTTCCATCAAGTGCAGTGGTTATGCCGCTACAACCAAGCGCTTCCTTCTTACCTTGGACTGCTGTAGTTCTCCACCTATTGGGTATTGTGGGCCATCTTCTACCACCAAGCACTACCCCATGCCGTTACAACCAAGTTCTCCTCCGTCGTGGGTCTGCCGCTACAACCAAGCGCTCCCCTGTGCCGCTACAACCAAGTGCTCCCCCGTCGTGGGTCTACCGCTACAACCAAGCGCTCCCCTGTGCCGCTACAACCAAGCACACCTCTATCGTGTGTCTGCCGCTACAACCAAGCGCTCCCCTGTGCCGCTACAACCAAGCGCACCTCTGTCGTGGGTCTGTCTCTACAACCAAGCGCTCCCATGTGCCGCTACAACCAAGGGCACCTCTGTCGTGGGTCTTCCGCTACAACCAAGTGCTCCCCTGTGCCGCTACAACCAAACGCACCTCTGTCGTGGGTCTGCCGCTACAACCAAGCGCTCCCCTGTGCTGCTACAACCAAGCGCACCTTTGACGGGCTATCTGTAACACACTAAGTCGTTCGATCAGCAGTCTTCAAGTCTCAACCGGCTCTAGGGTTTCCGCACACAGCATGCTTGTTTCAGGAGGGTCCACTCCACGAGCTAAGAGGTCAATGCATCAACTATCATGTAGTCCGGAGTTGATGTATCCCAACCGTAGTGGTCACTACGGAAATCAAAGAGGATTCCCATACGGGTTTCATCATCATCGCAGTCAAATCCACTGAGGATCTCTGTACAGTCATCGCCGTCACAGTAGTAGTCGCAGCCAGCTCTAGGGTTCCCGCACACGGCAAGCTCGTTCGGAAGGGTCCGCTCCACGAGCCGAGAGGTTGATATATCAACTGACACAAAGTCTGAACTTGATTTATCCAAAAGTTTTGTATCGTCAACAGGAACTCAACGTCGCAGACGGCGCGTCAATCAGACGCCCGGTCTGAGAGTTATTGGTTTTTTCGTCCCAGCGGCCCGGTTGGTTTTTAAGGAAACACCAACCCAACTGAACTCCACCTGCATCCAAACCTCGGGCGGAGTGAGCCAAAAGATACATCTCACTTAGAGGAATCCACCAAAATCGACGTCACGTCAATCGGACGTCCGAAGCTCAAGATATGAGTATTTCCGCTCCGAGGGCCCGGTTGGTTTCGTGTACGAACCAACCCGGCCGAAGCCAAAGTATTCCGAAACCTTGAGTGTGATATACCGAAACGACCGTCTCGATCCAAGGATCGTGTTTCCGCTGAAGGCGCGTCGTTTGGAGGCCCGTATCTCATATTATAGGCAAAATATTGAAAACGGTCCGAAGACGGGGGGTCTGGGCCAGGGCCGAGCCGGCCCGACCCCCCCTGGGTTGACCGAACAGGGCCGACCCGAACCGGGTCGACCCGCCCTGGTCCAACCCGGCCGGACCCGGTCCGGCTCGGCCAGGGCGCGGCTCGGCTCGGCCAGCCGGTCCGGCTCCGCTCGGCCGAGCAGCGCGGATGCCGCGGGGTGCTGCCCCCGCGGGTTGGAGGTGCCGCGGCCCCGCGTGGGGCCGTGCTGGATCAGCGGATGCGGCATGTCGCCGCGTCCCGTTCGTGCGAGTCAAACCCACGCGGCTGCGGGTCCATTGGCCACCGCCGTAGTGTCTTCAACCGCGGCGGCCCTCTCCGGCGGCGCGCCGGGGCGCCGCCGCCTCTGGCCGCCGGTAGCTTCCGCGGGCCACCGGAGTTGCTCCGGTGGACCGTTTTCCTTCCCGTCTACGCCGCTATTCCTCCTGGGTTCCTTTCTTCACTGTGGGATCATCAAATCACCATTGCGTCATGTTTTGTCGTCGCCCGCCAAATTCGCACAACAACGAAGAACGGCGGAGGGTTGTCGGGCCGTGTTCGTTTGGCCCGCACCCTCCGCGTTAGTTAATAACAACGGGAGAATTATTCAACACATGAATACATAACCAAAAACCATTTTAATGAATTAAAATTGTTTTTTTATGAACTAGGTTCTTCATTTTGAACGGAAACAAACACGGGAATGTAAAACATCCAAATAAAATCCCTACCTCGTCAAGTCGTCGCACGCGGGTTCTTCGAGGATTTGATCGTCGCGGAAGGAGGGGTTCGTCGCGGAAGGATGGGATCGTCGCGGTATGAGGCGCCGCGTCGAAAAACTCCGAGGACCAAGAAACAGCAGATTTAATTATAAATAATTAAATCTGTGTGTTGTTATAAACCAAAAAGAAGTTTAAAAAGAAACACGAGATCTCTTACCTCAAGTAGTTGGTGATCGGAGATCGGGGCGGGGGAGAACGTCTCGGATGAAGCGTCGTCAAACTCCGAGGGTGACGGCGTTCTTCGCGTTCTTCCCGTTCTTCGCGTTCTTCGCAAAGGAGGATAAGGGCAGAATAATTTCCATCAAAAGCCTCTCAACGTGTAATCCTCAAGATGTGGCGTTGGTCTTATTTTATTATTACGCCAACAAACGAAAAAGAGGTAAGTAACGACCCATTAATTCGTAGAATTAATTCAACGAAAGAAACTGCCCATTTAATTCATGAAGAAAACCGCCCAATTAATTGGTGCGTTAAGAAATTAAGAAAACGCGTCAGTTGACTTTCATAATGACGGGTTTTCGCGGGTGCGTTACTTAGCAGAAAAGAAACGGTGGGGCTCGTGCGGGTCCCACCTCACAAATATCCTACCAAGAGGGTAGGATATTTTTGGATAGCATCCTATCCGGATCAACACATATTAAGCCGCTTTAAGTGGATTCAAGTGGCTTCCAAGTGGCTTAAGTGAAATAAAATAATGTTTGTCGTACAATTATTTTATTTCTTAATTTTAAGCCCGAAAATTAAAAACCACACCCGAGAAAACGCAACTCCGGAAGAGGTGTTTCTAAGCAAATATTGGCGCTGTGATTCCATTGGTGCCCTCATAATTCAATTCCGAGCACCGGTTCAAAAGTTAGAAATTCTCGCTCGTTCGTTCATTGAACGTACATGAGACAAACATCGAAAATTAATTCCGGGCACACCGGTCCTGAGAATCAGGCGCCGTCAGAAACTGCGTTCTTGTAAAATTCAAAATAAAATTAAGAAAAAAAATTCCATTTAAATTTCCGGGACTTTACACATGACAATAATTAATATTGTAATAGAAATTGAAAACCCGTCATCCTTGAATGTGATAAATTAAGACATCTCGGATGGTGTTTTCATTTCGAATATAAAAGAAGGGGAAATGAGAGATGATGAATAATTATTACTTTATAATAAAAAAATTCTAGTGAATTAAAGGTACTGGAGTCATCACAAAATTCGGATGAAATAATATGGGGAAATAAAAGGAAAATAAAGTAACTTGAAATAAAATAAATGAAACGAGGAATTTACCTCTTGATGTAATCTTCCTTGAGAGCCTCTTTAGGGGAGAGGTTTTGGTATTTTTATGCGACCAAGGTCTTATATATGTGGGGGATGATATTTGGAGGATATTTTATTAGAATTTAGACAAGGAACAAGGCTTGATAGAAGTTAAGATAAGAAGGAGTGGGGGTGGGGGGGTTATAGTGGAGGAGAGGAGGGTTTTCCCGTTATTTTACTCATTATTTAATTATTTTTCTAAATAAAACCAATAGTATTGATTCTTGTGACCAATAATAGTAAAATATTCATGTGAGTTCAAACCAAGTGTGCTTACATCATCCATGTTTTTAGGAATTGTGAATTTAATTGATAATGTATATATACGGTAAATTACTGTATTTTACTATTCATAAAAATATCAAGTATTTTAGAAAAATATCAAAAATTCACCATTACTATTTTTTGACAAGTATAATTAAAAAAATAACTCCTTTTTTATTAGAATAATTTTCGAAATATTATAAATTTAATTTTTAAATAAAATCATAAATTATTTTAAAAATAACAATTTTAAAACTATAATTTGTTTTATATCACCTTGGAAAATTAATCAAGATTTAATTTTCTTGTAACCTTAAGAAAATAAACTAATAATAGGATTTATTATTCATAAGGGTCATATTACTATTCATAAGGGTATGTTACTATTCACAGAAATTAAGTTTGTCATATTAGACTCTAAATATCTTACAGAACGCAACTGTGTATGTCAGTTTCTCAAAATTCAAGTCACAGAAGTGGAAAAATTCTATTTAATAGCTAGGTTATAACAAAGTAGTGTTTTGTAGAGAGTCAATGTTTCATGCATTCAATATTAAATGTATTTTCAAAATCTTGGGGTGTTACATTATACCCTCCTCACACATATTTCATCCTCCAAATTACGAGAATGTTACCTCACCAAGAGATTTGGGTAGTTCTTCATCATAAGATCCTCATGCTCCCATGTCGCCTCTTCTATTTTAAGATTTTTACAATGTATCTTTACCAATTGAGTCTTTAGATTCCTCATCACTTGTTATTTAGTGCCCAGAATCCGGATAGGCTCTTCACAATAAGATAGGTCAAGTTCTAATTCTATACCTTCAGAAGTGAGGGCATGCATTGGGTCTGGCATGTACTTTCTCAACAATGAGACAAGAAACATGTTATGAACTTTATACAGGCTAGGTGGCATATCCAAATGATATTCAATAGCTCCAATTCTCTCCATAATTTCAAAAGGGCCAATATACCTAGGGATAAGTTTCCCTTTCATCCCAAATATTACAACACCCTTCAATGAAGTTACTTTTAAGATAACATGATCTCCCACTTGAAATTCCAAATCCTTCCATCAATTATTAGCATATATTTTTTCTTCTTTGAGTTACTTTAATATGGCCTTGAATATTCTTTACCTTCACTATTTTTTCCTCCACAAGCTCTAGGCCCACTAGCTTCCTTTCAAAATCTTCATCCCAACATGTTCAGGTACAATATCTCTTTCCATACAATTCTTCATATGGTGCCATTTGAATACATGAATGGAAAATATTATTGTAGGAAAACTTTACTAAAGGTAAATATTTATCCCACATATACTGGAAGTCAAGTTAACATGATCTCAACATGTACTCTAAGGTTTGGATAATCCTTTTTGATTGCCAGTTAGTTTGTGGGAGATAATAAGTACTCAATCGAAGCTCAGTATCAAAAGCATTCTGAAGACTTCCAGAATTTCGATGTAAATTGTGGATCATAATCAGAACAAATTTAGATAGGTTCTCCATGAAGTCTCACAACTTCATTGATATAGAGTCATTCAAGGTGCTCCAGGGGAAAATCCTCCCTTATAGCGAGGAAATGTGAAGATTTCATAAGTCGATCAACAATTACCCATATTGAATCATTATTTCTTGGAGTTTTGGGTAATCTAGTGATAAAAACCATGGTGATGTCATCCCATTTCCATGTAGGAATAGGTATAGTTTTCATATCCCCTCTAGGATGTTGAAGTTCGGCCTTAAATTGTCAATAGAATAAACATCTTGACACATAATCATCAATTTCCCACTTCATGTTGTCCCACCAGAAATGTTCTTTCAAATATCTATACATTTTAGTGCTACTAGGGTTTATAGAGAAATTTTAGAAATGATAATCATCCAATAACACCCTTTTTAGATCACGTATAGCTGGAACACAAAGCCTCTTCCCAATTTCAGAATTCCATCTTCACGCACAAATCCAACCAACTTCCCATCTTTCACATCATTAATTTTCTTTTCAATATTATCATCATCATACTGTGAAACTTTAATTTTTTCTAATAAAGATGATTGGGCAACCATTTCAAAAATTATTTATGTTTCACATTCATTGATAACTCTCATACCCATCTTTACTAGATCCATATACAAAGGATCCTTGTCAATCCTCATTTTATTGAGAGCTCCATGATCCTTTCTTCATAGTGCATCAGCTACCTTATTTTCCTTTCTTAGGTGGTAGTGTATGGAATAATTATAATCCCTGAGTAGTTCAAGACATTTCCTTTTCCTCATGTTTATTTCTTTCTATGAGAAGATATACTTCAAATTTTTTTGATCCGTATATATCTCACATATTTCACTATGGAGATAGTGTCTCCATATTTTTATACTGACGATCATAATAATAAACTCAAGATCATGAGTAGGATAGTTTTGTTCATGAATTTTTAACTACCTTGATGCATTGGAAATAAATCTATCATTCTGTATAAGGACACAACCAATTACTTTCTTTGATGCATCACTATAGATCACAAAACCATCATTCCCCGCTGATAGAGTTAGGATCATAAAATTCACTAATCTATACTTCAATTCATCAAAAAAATTCAACACATTATTTTTTACATATGAACAAAACCCATTTACATATAATCTTGGTCATTGGGTTGGATAAATAGACGAAGTTCTGAACAAAACACTGATAAAAACTAATAAACTAATAAAACTATGTACCTTATTTATGTTCGTTGGAGTAGTCCATTCTTTTATAGCCTTTGTATTTGTAGGATCAACCGATATTCCATCCTTAGAGACAATGTGGACAAGAAAGTAAATTTATTGAAGCTAAAATTCACATTTTCTAAACTTCCCATAAAATTCATTTATTCTAAGATTCTTTTGAATAGTGTGCTAGTGATTTTAATGATCTTTATTTATTTTGAAGTATACCAAGATATCATAAATAAATACCACCAAAAATTGATCAATATATTCCATGAAAAATATATTAATTAGATCAATGAAAATATAGGGTGCATTAGCCAATCCAGAAGTCATTAATGTAAACTCGTAATGCCCATGACTAGTTCAAAATACTGTCTTTGTAATGTCTTGCATCCTTACTAGAAACTGATGATATCCAGATCAAAGGTCAATATTCAAAAAATATTGTGCTCCATGGAGTTGATCAAATAAATCTTTAATGAAAGTTAGATGATACATTTTATTTATTGTTATATCATTGATCTCCCTGTAGTCAATGCACAACCTGATAGATCTATCTTTCTTCTTACCAAAAAGAACATGGTCTCCCCATAAAGAAACACTAGTGAGAATAAATTCTTTACCGATCAATTCATCTAGTTGTTTCTTCAGATCAACTAACTCCAAAGTGGACATTTATAAGGGGTATTTGATATGGTCCTTGGATTAGGAATTATTTTAATGCAAAAATCAATTTCCCCCTCTGGAGAATGTACAGGTAAATCCTCTGGAAAAAAATCAACATATTCTTGAACAATAGTTATGTCATCGACCTGAACATTCCTTTCCTCACCCAAAATTATTGTATTCCATTTTTCCCCAATAACTTAATTCATTAGAGCTACTGTTGTTGGATCTAGATAAGAATTAGATGGCGATGTTTCTTCCATAAAGATATGGGATTCCACATCATCCTAAAAAATTTTAACCTCTTTCTTATTGCAGTAAATTTTCACATCATGTTTTGAAATCCAATCTGTACCGAGGATTATATCAAATTAAATCATTGGTATTAAAATAAAATCAATAAATAAATCACATTTATATGCCATAATGGGGACTTCCTGACACAACATTATTAAAATGATACTTTCCTTAGGAGTTTTCACTGAAAAATATTTTATTAAATCAAACTATAAATATCTAATTTCTTAGAAAACTGGGAAGATGAAAAAGAATGAAATGATATGGAATCAAATTAAGCATTTTCTAAGTTTTAGGAAATGATTAAAGTACCTTTCATCACATCATTAGAAACTTTAATATCAAAAGTTGTGATCGAATAAGCTTATCCCTTCTTCCTTGGCCTTTTCTGAGGCACTTTTCCTTGACACATTGGAAAATCATTAGCATAGTGTCTCATCTCCCTAAAATTATAGCTTTAAACATTAATATATTATTTATTCCCCTTAAAAACACAAAAATTATGTCATTTTTGTCATCACTTGTAGCACACCCCTTTTCCTTTTAAGCAGGAAAGAGGATGTTTCCTTCTACAATATTCACTGGGTGGAAAGTTAAATATTCCCTTCTTCCCCATTTAATTATTTTGTTTTATATAGTTTTCAGAAATCCCCTTCTTCTCTTTCATTCCTTTAATTTCATAATAATTCAAAAACTATTTTTTCATCTTGATAGCACATGATATTATATCTTTGTATGATGAGAAAGTTTGGAAGACCATCACCAGTCGAAGGAATGACTTTAGGCAATCAAAGAATCAAAAAATCTTTATCCTTGGATTGAAAATATAGTCCACAAAATTTCTTTCTAACCTTGTAAAGATAGCTTTATACTTTTCAACATTCTCATCTTCTATTTTCATCAAATTCAAAAACGACCTTTATATATCCGCTCTCTATTCACGAGGAAAGTATTTCTCTAGGAAAAGTTATTTAAATTCACTCCATTCTACATTTTCTATCTCTTCCTCCTCCTTTTTGTTTTGAATTGGTGAACACCATTGATCAACATATCCCAAAAGATGATAAACTTCCATGAAAACCATATACCTTTCATTACATCCCAAGGTGAGAAATATATTCTCTAAGGAACTTATCCACTGCTCTAATACGAATGGGTTTGTAGTCCCATTAAATGATGGAGGCTGTTGTCGCATAAATCTATCTAACATATCTCCTCTATGTTTTAGATCTGGATGCTCCATATGGTTAAGGTTTTTGTTTATAACCTAATTAAGTTATCCCAGTATAGTTATAAGTTGCTCCATACCAGTCACAGCTCTAGAGGCAACATCATTATCTTGCACAAGAGGGAAGTCCTTGTATGGGTATGCACATTCATGTGGTTTCCATTTCTTCCACTAGGTTACATTTCTCAATAATGTAATACACTAGATTAGGTTATGAATCATAATGTACTATCTCATCTTAGAAAAAATATGTAACATAAATTGAAATCCTTAGCATGTATAATCCAATAATTATAAACATGGTTTATTTAAGGTAAAAATTACATTTAAATCCTTTATAATGGCTTGTAAATAATATGTATATTATCCTAATAATATACCCAGAAATTTTCAAACTATGTGTGCAGTAAGGCCCATTGTTGTGTACCAAGATACACAGGGTCAAGCCTCAAACTCCTTGTCGGAGCTTTCACTCCTAGGTACATCAGTTCCAAAACCACGTCCACTTGTGGTATCCGGACAAAGATGTATTTTATATAAATATACAAATAATAAATTCCTTACCAAAATTATAGAAAGTTATTATGTATTTATCCTCAAAGACTACATTAGGGGCTTGTTCCCTAATCCTCATGTTCTAAATCTAGTTTCTAAGTTTTCTACTAAACTTCCTCTAATACCAACTATAAAGAACCAATCTCAGTTTCTCAGAGCCGGTGCCTTATTAAATTACATTTTAATGATTACTAGAAAGTCTTATCCATAAGGAAAAAATAGTTTAGTATATTTGTAAAGCCATATACATACATAAGTTCAATAATATAACTTGAAACGGAAAACAATTTAGAAACTCCTATGATAACTTCAATAACTCCAAGATTATTTACGCATGTCATTCACAATATACCTCATTATGTCCTGGGAAAAAGAAACATAAGAATGGGGTGAGCTCAAATGGCCAGTAAGTGTAATCAATATAGTGCAGTATATCATAAACCTAAACATTGGGCATTGTGAATAACTAAAAACACATGCCTTTAAAATGAACTTGAACACATTATGGCATGAATAAGAGATTAATAAATAATTCCATAATAAAGAATAATAATGGGTATTCTACTTGTCAAATAACATCATGAAATTTTATTTAATATTTTAATAAGGAAGGAAATTCATATTCCTTAAATTATAAAACATACTATCAAGGCCTCGGCCAATACATCTAAAAATGATTAAGGCCTCGACCAAAACCATATCTGAAAATGGGAAAGGCCTCAACCAAGTCCATATCTATTTGTATCATGAGACCTACTAATGAATAAAGGGGATATAACAAGAACAATATATCACATAATAAGTCCAATGAATTCCTCATATGAATGGGGATAAACATAAACAACATATACATTCACATTGAAACTAACATAAGAAATGTAAATAACTTTCTTGAAACATTAAGCATAAACACTAACCATTCAATGTAAATTGGTGAATGGTTTTAAGACAAAACATCCATAGTAAAACTAATCATAAACCATTCAATCAGATATGGTATATGATATCATAAATATTAATACCAATACTACATAATAATTAACAGGAGTATTTAAAAATATGCAGATCCACCTATAAAATCATCAAGTAATTCTTGAGATAAATACTCTTTTACTTTGAAAAGAAGAGTTCTTTTGGAAAAGTATTTTTTTAAAACCATAAAATAATTAAGATATTATTTTCATAATAAAATGAGTTATTTAATAAAGATAATGGTTTTTATGAATATATTATAGTGTTCCCATGAAATTTGGTAAGAATTTAAGAAATTCCCTTGATTCGGGCTTGTATTTTAGGAAGAATTTTTAAAATGTCTCTTTAAAACATATAATTCTCCATAAGTAATGGTAGGATTCTGGTTTTTACACATATATATAACATTAAAACAGAATTTATGAGGAGTACATAATATTGAATAAGAATTTAATTGACGTAAGTAGATAATAAATGTTACCTGGATGAAAATGGAGGTTTTGGTGGGAAACCCTTCCCTTAATTATGACGGTGTTACTCACTTGATCTTAATGACCTGAATAATAAAATTTAATTCATAAATTAATGATTACAGAACGTAATATACTTGTATTTTATTTATTATAACATTATTAGGTTCATTCATGTCTTTTTGATGGGTTAAGAGCTTCATTTTCATTGTTTGGGACCGTTTTCTTCTTGATTTTCATGATCAGTTTACTTATATCAATGTATGGATAAACATGTAGAATGAGAATGGCTACCCCTAATAGAAGTTGTGTGTTATTATTGAACAAAAATAATATTACATGGTTAAAAAATTCATTTTGTTATTGGGAGTGAAGATAAATCATTATAAAAAACTTTAATGACAATTGTTTGGGTTAATTGGCGGTTTTTGATCACAATGAACTCATTTTGATTTATAAATTAATATCATGTGAAAAAAAAGGATTCTAAAACCTTAAATAAGTTATAATACATATATTATATTCTATTTCACCCATAAAAATGGTTTCATGGCCATATTTTAAGACGGTAATAGAAATTGAAAATCTGTCGTCCTTGAATGTAATAAATTAACACATCTCAGATGATGTTTTTATTTCTAGTATAAAAGAAGGGGAAAGAAGAGAGGTTGAAGAATTATTACTTTATCATAAACAAATTACATTACATGTAAGGTAATGGATTCATCAAAACAATTTCATTAAATTATGTGTAGAATGAAAAGGCAAATAAAGGAACTTGAAATAAAAGAAATGAATAGAGGAATTTACCTCTTGAAGTAATCTTCATTAAGAGTCTCTTTAGGGGAGAGGTTTTGGTCTTTTAATGAGAAAAAGGGCTGATGGATGTGGGTATGTAGATTGGGAGGAATGTTTAGTATAATTTATACAAGGCACAAGTATTGAGAGGAGTGAAGAGAATAGGGAGTGAGGGGGTGGGATATAGTGGGGGAGAGGAGGGTTTTCTCATTATTTTACTCATTATTTTATTATTTTTCCAAATACAACCAATAGTATTATTTCATGTGACTTTGAATAGTAAAATGTGAATGTCAGTTCAAAACAAGTGTTATTACATCATCCATGATGCTAGGAATAGTGAATTTAACTGATAATGTATATATACGACAAATTGTTGTATTTTACTATTCGCAAAAAATTTGAGTATTCTAGAAAAATCCCAAAAATTCACCCTATCCATTTTTCAATGTGTAGAATTAAAAAATGGATTGAATTTTTTGAAAACAATTTCCTAAACACTATTAATTTAATTTTTAAAAAAATAATAATTTATTTGAAAAATTAGAAATTTTAAACTACATTTCATTTTATTTTACCTTGAAAAATTAATCAATATCTCATTATCTTATAACCGTAAGCTAATAAAATAATAATATGATTTAATATTAATTTGGTTCAAATTACTATTCATATTACTATTCATAAGGCAATGTTACTATTCACCAAAAATTAAATTTGTTTTATCAGACTCTAAATATCGTATTGAACACAACTTTCTATGTTAGTTTTTTGAAATTCAAATCACATGGTTAGAAATATTATGTTTATTGGCTAGGTTATAACAAAGTGGTGTTTCATAGAGACTCAATGTTTTATGCATTCAATATAAAATTTATTTTCAAAATATTGGGGTGTTACACATTTCTTTTTCTTTTACATGTTTCTTATTTTATTTGTAATCAGTATATAACCATAATTTTAACAATTTTGATTTTACTATTCATACATTTTAATTTAATTACTAGGTTAAATAATTATACTACATTATGGATCATTTAGACTCGGGGTTTATTCTTCCACATTCTATTAAAGAGATTAAATTTAATGCAATATATTTCGTGGTTTTTTTATTCTAGGTGTTGTGTGACACATAATATATTGAATACAATGTTATAATTTTATAATTTTAGCTAATTACATTCTCTCCAGCTTAAATAAATTTCTCCCTAAAAATTTAAACTTTATTATCAGTAATCAAAGGTTTTATATTTGAAAATTCTTTTATTGAATACCCACATACTAATTATATTTAACACAACATCTTCTTAATAAGAGATAAAGTGAATTACAAAGGTCGCATAGATAAGATTCTATTTCAGAGAACATTGGTGATGTAAAGACCCAAAATTTCCATGTAATTTTTTTGTTAAATGGGAATTTTAAGAGTCCACAAAAATTAAAGGCGCATGATTCTGAGGCCCAAAGTTCTTGGAATGAATTTCTGAACTTTTTTTCAGGTACGTTCAGTAAGCGTGCAACCGGGTTTTTTTAACTTTTGAACCGGTGCTCAGAATTGAAATCTGAGGGCATCGTTGAGCTCGCAGCTCTGGTATTCTTTTAAGGAGACTTTCACCTCAATGGTAGTTGGTTGAGGTTGAAAGTTAATTTTTGGGTTTTTCATGAATGATTAAAATAAAATAAAATTTGTGTAACATTTTATTTTATTTTTCTTTGGAACTTCCATGTGGATGTTGAGAGGTGGGGACCACCTATACTAAAACCTCTCAACATAAGATATGGTAGTTGGGACCACTCGAGCCTAACCTCCCATGTGGGTTATGGTGGTGGGGACCACCCGAGACATAAAACCCCCATGAACTCCCCATTAAGTGGGGAGAAACCTCTTGATCTCCCCCACTTAATTATGCCAACTCTACCATTTAATTAATCAAGCCAACCCATCAATTAATTAATTAGGTTATTTTGAAATTGTGCCAAAAAATAAATAATAGATAACATAATCTATTATTTTGGCTACCTTTTCATTTTGGTGGAATTGGTAAAAGGCTTGGAAAAGGGTAGAGCTTGTAAGAATTGTTAGAAATCTCTCCAATGAAGAACACCATTGAAGAATGTCAACTTTGACTTCGACTTCCTCCTTGAGACATTCGCTAATGTGGAACATATTCAACTTCAACAAACTGACGATCGAGGGAACACCAATGTCACTGATGTCCGTCTATCCCCAACAATGTCATCTCCTTCCTCGCGACCTCCGTCATCGAATCAAACGAGGTAGGGGGTTGTTATTGAATTTATGTAATTTTTCTGATTAAATTCCATGTTCATGGAAAACATGCTGAACATCGATCAACCAAAACAAGTCGATCCATGATTCATATTAAATTGTAGAGTTTTTTGTTCTTAAATCTTGGTTTTATTAAAGGCTCTTGCTACCATCCTAATGTGGAGGGTGCGATCCAAAAAAACATGGCCCGAACTCTCCGCAATTTATCATGTGGTTTTTTGAGTTCCTCGCAATGGAAGAAGGCAGTGACCAGGGTTGGCGGTGGGCACCGAAGGAAGTCGAGAACCGTGACGAAGGTGATGAAGGCGACGAAGGAGACAAAGGCAACGGCACTTCCCCATGGCCACCGTTGCTCTAATATCCACCTTTTATGGCAAGCTTCGCCGCCCGTGGCCTGCTGCGCAGCCCTGCGGCCTAACGTGCCGCACATCGGCCTGCGGTACTACCCCGCGGCCTTGCCGCAACGCCCTCACGGCCCCACAGTGCTCTGCCACCCGTGGCCTCATGCTACCCTCATGGTCATAAGGCCGCTCGTGCTGCTCTCGCGGCCCCACAGCCTTACGCCACCCACAGCCTCTCGTGGCCTCCACCACCCCGTGGGCTGAGGCAGACCCATTGGGTCCGACCGGGTTGGACCAGACCCAGACCCTCCTCGACCCATCTACGCTCTTTAGACCATATCTTGGGCCCTGGGTGTCCATTTGACAAACTGCCTGTGGTTCCAGAAACCTTGGATCGAGATAGTTCTTTTGGTATACTCCTCTTGGAGATTTAGATAATGTTTGGTAATATATGGGTTGGATTGAGCACGAATCCAACCGGGCCCTTAGGACTAAATGGATAATAACTCACAGACCGAACGTCCGATTGACGCACCGTCTTCTACGTTGAGACCACTATGACATGGAGGTCCTTTGGGAAACTTCTTCATGAGACTTCGTGTTAGTTGTACTATCGACTAGTGAATTTTGGAGCAGACCCTCCTAGAGGCAAGCGAGCGTAGTGCGAGAACCCCGTAGCTATCTGTGACGTGAAGAATGAAGAGCAATCCTGTTTGGGCCATCACCGAGAGATCCTGTGTGGGTCAACACCTAGCGATACTGTGCGGGTCAGCACCGAGCTATCATGTGTGGGTCAGCACCTAGAAATCTTGTCTGGGTCAGCACCGACTGATCCTGTGTGGTTAAGCAATGAGAGATCCTGTGTGGTTTTTCCTTTTAATAGAGTAATATGGTTCAGTAGTTACATCTAATCATCTCTAGTACTGTACTTAAGTTATACCTGGTGTGAGATGAGTTCTTACCTGTGTGGTACTTCCCTTCATGGGAATACCTTGGTGGTATTCTTCTGTGTGATGTAGTTGTACAGTACTCACCTTCGTGGTATTCCTTCCTTTGTGGAATAGTTGAGATTTGGTCTTTTGGGTTGGACCCTATGTTTCCTCTTTTTTAATATTGGTACACTTCATAACGTAGATATATGTATGGGCATATACCTAAGTAGGTTTTACAGTTGACATCATGCTTTGTGGTTTATCCTTTGTGGATATTTTGAGACCTTGAAGTTCTCAGGGTCCCTACTGAGTACTATTATACTGACCCCTGCATGGGCTATGCCCTCACCTTGTTTTGTTTAGTGCAGAAGAAGGACAATGTTGATCTAGGCTGAGGGTACCAAGACTAGAAGGGGCCTGGAGGTGGACCATACGACATGTCGGTACGCAGAGGAGACAGGCAGACGTGGAGTGGTGAGGAGGTGATCTGTACCTACCTTTCAGGTAGTAACCTCAGTGGACGACCCAACAGCAGTTTTTCCTTTTTCTTCAGTTTCATTGTATTTCAATTGTACTTTTATATTACAGTTGGCTTGTATTCTGGTCCCTTTCCTTTTAGTACACACTATTTTTGATATAAAGTTGATTTGTGTTTGTATATTGATGTGTTCTTGGTTGCATGTTTTTACAGGTTATAAAGTCAATGCCTTAACAATTTTATGGAATACGCCTTTCAGTGCTACTCACCATCCCCTGGCCTATGGAAGGTGGGCTTGGGGTAGTCACGGCACGAGCCCTGCGGGATGGGTGGTGAAAAATTCTAATCAGATGAGTCAGTTCTACCGTAGAACATAGGACTCTGATATTTCCTTTAATGGAAATAGTGTTAAGTGTAGTGAGTATGGTTATCAGTTTAGGGAATCCATTGTTTTTGCGACGACCAACGTATTCATACACCAGGACCCTAACTTCTGATTTCTGACTCAGTGCACGAAAACACTAATTGTGTGTGTGTGTTCACAAGAGTCTTCTTTGTGAACTCTTTAAGTCAGTTCACCAGGTATAACTTATTGAATGTGGTTCACCTGTTTCCTTTCAGGATACCTCCATGTAGATAGTTAGCTAGGGTTCTGATAGTTGTACGCACTGATATCCCACCGATCGATGAGGCCACAATGTAGGGCTCTCTTCCAGTAGAGGCCCCAGCGGAGGCACCAGCAGTACCATTCCCCATTGGGTCACCGATTCCACCAGCCTTAGAAACAGAGAGTACACGCCGCTTGAGTGCATTGAATGAGTTCCAGCGCTATAGGCCACATATGTTCTGGGGAGAGATGGACCCACAGGCGGCTGAGGATTGGTTGGAGGCTGTGGTGAGAGTTTTTCGACTAGTAGAGACACCAGCTGATCTCATGGTAATCCTTGCCACCAGCCTTCTACAAGAAGCAACCACCAGATGGTGGATCTTGATGCTCTAGGCTCATGATGAGGTAACGCTTCTCTGGGCAGACTTCGGGAGCCTATTTCGGGTCAAGTTTGTCCTAGCGACTCTTCGTTCAGTGCTTATTCAGGAGTTACTTCATCTACATAAGGGTAGTATGACTGTGGATTGGTACTCAGCGAGGTTCACTGACCTCTCACGCTACTCCACAGATATGGTGCGAGACCCATTCTTCAGGGCCTGAACCTTCAAGCAAGGACTAAGGCGAGAGATTATGGAATCGATGATCTCACTCAGCATTCCAAAATAGGCGTCAGTATTAGAGAGATCCCTCATAGTGGTGAGTTTCCTTTCTAAGTAGTCACCAGCAGCGAGACCTGCCACCGGTCGTCACATAGCAAAGTCTTATGTAGCTGGAAGCAGACAGATTATCCATAGGTCCAAGAGAACCAAACCAACAGGTGGACGACCACATGACTCAGGATCAGTTGTGTGGGGCACCTGAGGCAGAGCCAGTCATTCTAGGAGCAGGAAGTGTTATACATGCAGTGGGAAGGGTCACATGACTTGTAACTGTCTGACCCGCCGTACGGATGATCAAAATACAGTCAATGGACTGCCCAGGCAGAGACAAATATTCGACTAAAGAGGTATGAAGGGAGCATGCAGATGTGGAATAGGATCTGGTCATGCAGATGGTGGTGGGAGATGATTCGAGATATTACCGCCACCACCACCGAGTGGTCCACCCTGACCACAGGGAGTAGGAGGACATGGGTGAGCTTAGCTCCAGGTAGTTGAGGCCTATGATCACAGCGCTCCAGAGATAATATGAGGTATGATATGTGTCTACTCCACCTTAGCTACAATACTTATAGAAATAGGTTTCAGTCATTCTTTTATTTCCACTACCCTCGTTCGAAGCTCAGAGATTCTGACGGAGCCGTTGGCTCGATCTTTATGGCTAAAGAATCCTACGGGAGAGGATTCGATGATTACGCACTGGTGCTGGTAGTGTGATCTTACTCTAGGTGATGAGAGCTTCGACTGGGATCTCCTAGTAGCGGTGTCGAGGCCTTATGATTTCATCTTGGGTATGAAATGGTTATCTACAGTCCATGCTTAGATTGATTATATTAGGTGCAAAGTGTGGTGTGTTCTCATGGATGGGACCATGTTAACCTTCACCGGTGAGAAGGGAGGCTATGCAGTACAGGATGAACATACTCACAAGAAGTTGAATCCGATTACACATCAGTTGGATAGCCTTACCCTCAGAGCGGTTGATGTGAAGAGTCTGAGTTATCCTGTAGTGGTGGACCAGTACATGGATGTCTTCCCTGATGATGTTTCGGGTCTACCTCCTCATAGATAGGGGGACTTTTACATTGAATTGTACCCTAGGACGACACCGATATCTACACCATCATATCAAATGGCTCCTACAGATCTTCATGAGCTATGGGTACAGATAGAGGACTTAAAAGGGAAGGGATTCATTCGGCATAGTGTTTCACCTTAGGCAGCTCTGATTTTGTTTACTAAGAAGACAGATGGGAGATTGAGGCTTTGTGTTGATTATCGGTGCCTGAATCAGGTGACTGTAAAGAACAAGTACCCACTCTTGAGGATTGACAACCTCTTTGATCAGCTGAAGGGAGCACGGTGGTTCTCGAAGGTAGACCTCATCACAGGTTATCACCATCTCAGTGTGTGAGACGAGGATGTGCATAAGACAACTTTATGATGTCGGTATGGCCACTACGAGTTCTTGGTTATGCCATTTGACATGAACAATGATCCAATTGTGTTCATGGGACTCATGAACAAGATCATTCATCCATACCTTGATCTATTTGTTGTTGTCTTCATCGATGACATTCTGATCTACTCGACTACTAAGGAGGAGAATTCCTACCATTTGCAGGTAGTACTGGACATACTCCATGGGAACCAGCCTTATGGTAAGCTCTTAAAGTTCCAGTTATGGATCTAAGAGGTTCAATTTCTGGGAAATGTCATCTCGGAGGGTAGAGATGCAGTGGATCCAGAAAAGATTGAGGTGGTACTTGCTTGGGATCCACCCAGAAGTGTGACGAAGGTACAAAGTTTCCAGGGTTAGGCTGGATACTACTGAAGATTTGTGCCAGATTTCTCCAAAGTTGTATCACCACTTTCAACGTTGATGAAGAAGGGGAATCCCTTCGTGTGGTTAGAGAGATGACAACAGCGTTTTTAGGAGCTGAGGTAGAGGATGACTAGTTCCCCCTATCTTGAGGCTACCAGAGGAGGGCATAGGGTACGTAGTCTACTGTGACGCATCAGGGACCAGACTCAGATGTGTCCTGATCCAAGAGTGAGAAGTGATCACATATGGTTCTCGGCAGATGAGACAACATGAGTATCACTACACTACCCAAGACCTAGAGTCAGCAGCAGTGGTTTTCACTTTGAGGATGTGGTGACACTATCTGAAGGGAGAATGTTTTATAGTCTACACTAATCTCAAGAGTCTTAGGTATATTTTCTGTCAGAAGGACTTGAACCCAAGAAAACGATGTTGGCTTGAGTTCCTCCAAGACTATGACTTCGAGATAGTCTATACTCTTGGGAAGGGGAATGTTGTAGCAGATGAACTCAGTAGGAGATCTGATATACAGATACTAGGTGAGGCGACAGAGAAGCTGGCCACTTTTCATATATCATTTGTGGAATGAGATAGATTAGCTTTTTTCAGTCTCTTATAGTCACTCCCCCGCTTCTTCAGTGAGTCATAGAGGTGCAGTGTGAGGACACTGACTATGAGACATGACGTGCTCAGATATCCACAGGACATGAACCTAATGGATTTTTTGAAGGTGGAGAGCATGTCATCCTCTTCAGAAGATGTACCATGGTACCGGTGTCACTTTAGGAAGAAGTTTTGGGAGAGTTCCACACTTCCCCTCTATAAGTAAATCTAGGAGTGGAGAAGATGTACCAGGATCTCCAATAAAAGCACTGGTGGCTGGGAATAAAGAAAGAAGTAGCAAAGTTTGTCTCACGGTGACTCACTTGTCAGCAGGTAAAGGCAGAGCATTAGGTACCAGTAGGATTAGTTCAGCCTTTAGAGGTCCAATAGTGGAAGTGTGATGGGATATCCATGGACTTCGTGATAGGACTTCCACGTAAAACCAGATTTCATGATTCTATTTGGGCGATTCTTGACCGGCTCACCAATTCAGACCACTTCCTACTGATTAGAGAGAAGGGTTCAATAGAGAGCTTATGATGCCACTATGTGCAGGATATTGTGTGGCTACATAGATTACCAGCGACGATTGTCTCCGATCTTGATGCAAATTTTAATTCCAGGATATGGAAGGGGTTTCAGGAGGCTGTTGGGACACAACTTCATTTGAGCACCACCTTCCATCCTCAGAAGGATGGCCAGATTGAGTGGAACATTCAGACCCTCGAGGACATGATACGTTCTTGCGTCCTCAACTTCAGTCACAAATTGGAGGACCACTTGTCCTTAATGGAGTTTTCATACAACAACAGCTATCACTCCACCATTGGGATGGCACCTTCCAAGGCGTTGTATGGGTGACCTTGCAGATCACCTTTATGCTGGACTGACCCAGAGGAGTCAGCAGTTGTGGGACTAGAGATGGTATGGGCTACCATAGAGAAAGTGAAGATCATCCAGGAGAAAATGGAGACTACACAGAGTAGGAAGAAGTCGTATTTGGATAGGAGACAGAGACATCTGGAGTTCGAGGATGGTGAGCACGTCTTTCTACGAGTCTCGCCTCGATTAGGTTTGTAGATATTTGTCCGAGGCGGAAAGTTATCTCTGAGGTTCATCATACTTTTTCGAGTCCTAAGAAGAGTTGGAGAGGTGTCTTACTACTTAGATATTCCACCTCAGTTGCACCAGGTACATTAAATCTTCCACGTATCCCAGTTGAGGAGATACGTGCACAACCCTTCACACATCATCGACCATGGCGACCTGGACATCGATGATGGGGCGATGTTTGCAGAGGTTCCAGTATATATTGAGGATCGATAGGATCAGGTCCTTTGTGGAAGGTCTATACCTCTGGTTTGCGTTCATTGGAAGCATGGTAACCTCTAGGAGAGCACATGGGAGTGGGAGACTCAAATGCATGCTTAATACCGCCACTTGTTTTCCTAGTTATGTGATGTGGCTTACGGGGACGTAAATACCTGAGGCGGGGATAATTTAAAGACCCATAATTTCCATATAATTTTTTTATTAAATGGGAATTTTACGAGTCCAAAAAAATTGACGGTGCATGATTCTGAGGCACGGAGTGCCCAGAATGAATTTCTGAACTTTTTTTTCAGGTACGTTCAGTAAGAATGCAAGCAGGTTTTTGTAACTTCTGAACCAGTGCTTGAAATTGAAATCTGAGGTCACCATTGAACTTTCATCACCTGTATTCGCTTCAGGAGACTTTAACCTTGACGGAAGTTGGTCGAGGGTAAATGTTAATTTTTGAGTTTTTTGTGAAAGAATAAAATAAAATAAAAATTGTGTAAATTTTTTTTTTCTTTGGAACTTCCATGTGGATGTTGAGAGGTGGGGACCACCTATACTAAAACCTCTCAAGATAGTATATGGTGGTGGGGACCACTCGAGCCTATCCTCCCATGTGGGTTATGGTGGTGGGGACCACCTGAGACCTAAAACCTCCTTGAACTCCCTATTAAGTGGGGAGAAACATCTTCATCTCCCCCACTTAATTATTCCAACTCTCCCATTTAATTAATTAATTCAACCCATCAAATAATTAATTAGGCGATTTTGGAATTGTTCCAACAAACTAAATAATAGATAACATAATATATTATTTTGGATACCTTTTTATTTTTTGTGGAATTGGGGAAAAGGATTGGCAAATGGGAGAGCTTTGGAGAATTGGTAGAAATCTCTCCAATGAAGAATGCCAACGAAGAATGCCAACTTTGACTTGGAATTCCTCCGTGGGACATATGCTGATGAGTAACGTCTTCAAATTCAACAAACTGATGATCGATGGAACGCCGACATCACCAACGTCCATCTATCCCCAACAACGTCATCTCCTTCCTCACGACCTCTGTCGACAAATCAAACGATGTAGGGGTTGTTATTTAATTCATGTAATTTTCTCGATTTAATTCCTCGTTCATGGAAATCATGGTGAATGTGGATCAACCAAAATGAGTTGATCCATTATTCATATTAAATTCTATAGTATATCGTTCTTAAATTCTGGTTTTATTAAAGCTTCTTGTTACTGCCCTAACGTGGAGGGTGTGGGCCAAAAAAACATGGCCTGATCTCCTCACAGTTTATCTTGAGGTCTATTGGGTTCCCCGTAATGAAAGAAGGCAGCGACTCGTGCAGGCGGTTGGAATCGGTGGAACTCAAGAACCACGATGAAGGAGACGAAGGTGAAGAAGGAAACGACATCACCCCACGACCGCCACCGCTGCCCGTGGCCTACCACACCCCTCCCCCCTGCGCAGCCTTCCACACTACCCTGCAGGCTCACCGCGCCACTCCACAACCCCACCATGCCGCCCCGTGGTTCTCCACCGACCACGGCCTCCACCTCACCCCACCGTGCACCGTTTCTGGTGGCCTCAAACTTCCCTCTAGGCCCCGTGGCCTCGTGCCGCCCTCACAGTCCTCGTGTCTCCCTCACGGCCTAACGGCCTTGGGCAGCCCTCACGGCCCCGAGGCCTCGCGCTGCCGGCGGCTTCTCATGGTCTCCACTGCCTCGCGGGCCACTGGTCTGGCTCGTCCGAACCCAGTGGTTCTGGCTGGTTCAACCCTAACCGGGTCGTCCCAAGCTGGGTTGGGCCAGGTCTGACCAGACTCGGACCCACCTAGACCCATTTACGCTCTTTCAACCATATCTTGGGCACCGGGCGTCCGTTTGACGAACCGTCTGTGGTGCCGGAAACCTTGGAGCGAGAAAACCCCATTGGTGTACCCCACTAGAGATTTGAATAATGTTGGGAATGAACGGGTTGGATCGAGCACAAATCCAACCAGTCCCTCGAGACTAAAAGACTAATAAATCACAGACCGGGAGTCCGATTGATGCACCTTCTATTGAATTGAGACCCATATGTTGTGGATGTCCTTTGGGATACTTCTTACTAAGACTTCTTGGAAGTTGGAGTATCGACCGGTGGCTTGTGGATCAGACCCTTCAAGAGACAAGCGAGCGTAGTGCGGGAACCCTGTAGGTGGATGTGATGTGAACAATGAAGAGTGATCATGTGTGGGTCATCATCGAGCGATCATGTGTGGGTCATCACCTAGAGATCCTATATGGGTAAGCACCGAGCGATCCTGTGTGGGTTAGCACCTAGCGATCATATGTGGTTCAGCACCGGGCGATCCTCTGTGGGTCAGCACTGAGCGATCCTATGTGGGTGTTCCTCTTAATAGAGTAAGATGATTCAGTAGTTACATCTAATCATCTATACTACTGTACTTAAGTTATACCTGGTGTGAGCTGAGTTCATACCTGTGTGGTACTTCCCTTCATGGTAATACCTTGGTGGTATTCTTCTGTGTGATGTACCTGTACGGTACTCACCTTCATGGTATTCCTTATTTTGTGGAACAGTTGAGCTTTTGGATTATGGGTTGGACCCTGTGTTTCCTCTTGATTGAGATGGGTATACTTGATAACTTAGGTATATGCATTGGAATACACATAATTAGGGTTGACAGTTGACATCAGGCTTTGTAGTATATCCTTTTTGGATTTTGTGTCTCCTTGAGGGTCTCGAGGTCCCTACTGAGTATCATTATACTCACCCCTGCATGGGCTATGCCCACACCTTGTTTTGTTTGGTGTAGATGAAAGACAATGATGATCGAGGCTGAGGGTACCAGGACTAGATGGGTCCCAGAGGTGGACCATACGACGTGTCAGTAAGCAGAGGATATGGGCGGACATGGAGTAAAGAGGAGGCAATATGTACCTACCCTTCAGGTAGGAACCTCAGAGGATTACCCAACATCTTTTTTTCCTTTTTCTTCAGTTGTATGGTATTTCATTTGTAGTTGTACTTTTCAGTTGGGCATATATTATGGCCTCTTTCCTTTTAGTACACACAATTTTTGCTATACAATTGACTTGTGTTTGCATTTTTCTGTGTGCTTGGTTGCATGTGTTTACAATTTATAAAGGTAATGCCTTCCCAGTTTCAGGGAATAGGCCTTTTGGTGCTAGTGTCCAGCCCCTGGCCTATGGAAGGCGGGCTTGGGGTAGTCACGGAAAAGGCCCCGGGGGACGGGTCGTGATGGGTGAAAATGGAGGATATAGACATGGAAGAAATGTTTAAATATTTATAGGGAATGATGGAGTTCTTTGATCGCAATAAAGTGGATGATCAATGAAAGTTAAGGACCTAAAAACCATATTTATTTATTGATTTAAAATACCATATGATTTATCACAAATGAATGTAATAGGACACCATTTCATTTTTAAGATCCTCTTCCTAAATATGTGGAATTATTTTACTATCTAAGAATATAAGTAAATATAATTACATGATATGTTTATATTTTATAAGAAAAATTTATTCCTTTGGCTGTTCTTTGATCAATTTACAATTCAACCTTAATCAACAAAATTGGTATCCAAAAATGAAATTTTATGCCTGAGGCACTCAAATTTACTTATAATGGACCATATGATCCATAAAAGAGTTACAAGTATTAACATATCTATCTAATTATTCTCAAAATCCAATCTAGTTAGAAAACAAATTATCTAATATATTACATTTATCTCTAAATGTCAATGGTGACATGATTGATCAATCATTAATATTTATTTTTCAATTAGTTTAACTAAATACAATGACATATTTACCAAGGAATAACATAGTGTAGAGGTAGGTTCTAAAACATTATCAACGTTTATTTTTATGTTCATTCCTATGGCCTTTCCTGGCATGATGATTTGTCACCTGACATACTGATTATACTTTTTCTAAAATTATATTAATATAATTATTATAAAATTCACCAAAAATATATGTTTGGAAACCATGAAAGAAATTTATTCATTGAATAACGTTTTTAATATGGTTTTTAATACACACTATTTATTTATTTTTTAAAATTAAAAAATATTCTTTGTCTATTATTACAATGTTATTAATGATCATAATAACCATAAAGGTTATCAATACCTTTAAATGTATGTCTATAAAATTTAAAGGAATTATTTATTAAACAATTTCTCCACTAAAACATATAATATCATTAAATTTCTCCAACAATTCCCATATTATTGGTAGAATCCCATCATATAAAATGTAAAAAGGGTGTTTAAGACAACAAACACATGATCAATCAAAAACTCATATACCCATGATGGTATCCATAACTCCTATATTAATGATGACACATATTCTACTAAAATATAACAAAATCCATAGATGGTTCATAATTCTTTTAGAAAAAATACAATTAATTAAGTAGTTTTAAAAATTAATTCTTTCTCCCCAAAAAATAATACATCCATTTTATTTCTAAATAGGTCCTTAATTGGTATACATTTTATCTTTTAAAAGAGGGAATTTACTCGAATAATTCCTAGGTTCTATACATTTAATATAACATAATATAAATGGATCAATATGATGATATTTATTTACTTCAATTATAGTATTCATTTTTACTCAGAAATTATTTACATCATGCCATTATTTTCCACACATAAATCATATTCCCATTCCATGAATGCACTTTCTTTGGTGTCTCCTTCAACATTTATAACATGAATGAAACTAATATTTCTTTTCTCCATTGTCTCTACCACTCTAGCTCTAAATGAACTGCATCCTTCTATTATTTGGTGTGTCTGAGATTTAGTTAAGGTATATTATATTAAAAATACTTTTGGATAACTAATTAGGCATAAAAATTATATATTTAAATCCTATAATTATCCCATTTTTCCTCCTAGTCACCACCTTGTCCTTTATATTCAATGTTTACATGATTCTCTTGTGTTAAAACCATTGACTAAAACAAAAAATTATATTGTTATAAATAATAATCATAGTGGTAAAACCATCTAATCATTTATTATCTAAAAATAGACATATCTTTTTTAGTCCAAGATACCTGAGGTTGAACCTAAGTCATTCCGTGTCATCATATACTAAAATCCATCAAAATGGTTTGTAAATAAAATGTTAATTATCCAAATAATATCCCTGCGGAGTGTAAAAATAGGTGTGATGTAAGTACCATTGTCATGAACTATGTGAAAATTGGGTGAAGCCCAATTACCCTTTTTGAAGTTATTACCTGTAGGTACATATGTTCGATAATGATGTCCACTTGTAGTATATGGACAATGATGTATTTCAATGAAAAAATCATGAATCTTTACCTTACCAAAACATTAGGATGTGTTTCTGTACTTATCCTAAATATCTATCATTATATAACGATGCCCAATCTATGTTTCCTTAATCTATTTACAAAGGTTTCTACAAAACATCCCATGATACCAAATATAGAGACCCTACCACAGTAGCCCAGAGATGGTGTTTTCTTTATTAAATTGGCATAAGATAGTAGGAATTGCATCGTAAAGGACCAAATAGTTTATTAGTCTTGGTATTATAGATACATACAAGATTCCAAAAATACATTTCATAAATATTACAAGATAATTATTTTTTGAGAATAACATTATTCCTTGTAGCATATACTTCCATATCTATAATAGAACACTTCAAGGATTCATGGGAAAGAAAAAAAATGAGGGTGAGTCAAATGATTAGTAATGGTTAAGTATAATGGAATATATCGTGAATTAATTATCATAATCAAACTAGAAAGGTAAATAAATGAACACACATGTCACTTAAACAAGTTTAATATTATAATAAAGAAATTAATAATTAATATAGAAAGGTAAATAACATAACAAACATTCCATTTAATCAACTTTATTATCAAGATAAGATAATACATAATCAATATGGCAAGGTAAATAACAGAAATCACATGAAATTTCATCAATAACTTTACTATAATAAATGTATAAGACATACTGAATATGAAAATTTAAATAAATGAAAACACATTCAATTTATTCAATAAACCGAGAATGAAATGAATCCAGAGAAAATTTTAATTTGAGAATATCATGGATAAAAATTACTGAATTCTCAAAGAATGAAATTTTTAATTATTGGACGCCATGATCTCAAGAATCATGATACATATACTATCAAAAACATTCCTCAATATAGTTTAAAACAAATCTGTATTTATACACTAGGAATCCATTTAAATAAGGCTAACCAAATGGCTCATCTCATGAGACCCATCGATGGATCTATGGGCTGCATTATTCTGAGCCCCACCCATCACTCTATTTCTAAAGCATTTCGTATATATCGAATAATTGATTTAATTAATGATAAATGTTCCTTATAATCAAATATATATTTTGAGTAATGAATTTACATTTATCAAATATTTCCACAAATAAACAAATAATGGTTAATATAGATAAACATATGTATAATTGATATACATTTTATGAAATAAAAATTTCCATGATAAATAATTTGGATATTTAGGTGATATTTAAAGTCCAATGAACACATGTAAGTGAATATTTAAAGGGAAAGTCAATGAATACAAAAGTGACTTAATAAACGTAATGTCAAAATATTCCCAATTTAATATAGTAAAAAACAATCAAAAAAATAACTTAGACAATATCATTCCAACATATACAAATTGGTGTAAGAATAAATGATTGCTGCCATTGATGAATAGAAAAACCATATAAAATAAATTTAAAAAAATTCAAGAGGAAAATATAATTTTCATTTTTAAAATAATTTTAAAACTATATGTTTGAAAGATACTTTTAAAATTATAATATTTTAAAATAATATTTAAAAATCATAAAATATGTTTTAAATCATTTATTGTTCATTATGGAAGGAAATTCTGTACACACTGATTAAGTTAAAACAAATATTCATTTTTATATTTTTAATAAAAGAAAATTAGGAATTTTTTTAAAACTAACATGGGGATTATATTCAAAAATAATAATAACAAGTCCTAGAAAACATGGTTTTTGAAGAAAATGGATTTTTAGCTGAAGACTGAAATGAAGTTTGATTTTATTAAAACATTTTCTCAATTATTTTAAGTCCCAAATAGTAGAAAAATGATAATTATACCTAAAAATTTTAATTAAAAACTATAGGAGAATAAAATGAAAGGTTTTTATTATCCCATTATCAAATAATTTCCTCCTATTTAAATTGAATAAAAAAATCCTAATTAATTTTAGATTGTGAAAAATACCCTTAGAATGATCATAATGTTGAAGTGTGAATTAACCAAGAATTGATTATGTATCTTAAATTTAAATCCAAATAAAATAAATAGATAGAAAATATAATGCATTAAAAATTAAATACAAATATAATTATAGAATATCAGAGAAAATGAATAATTAGTATGTCCAAATGAAATTAAATTGAGATATGAAACTTATTTCGCCTTTGTAACGTTCATAAAAAATCCCCCTGGATAAAATAATTCACATTTAAACATAAAATAATATTAATTATTATGAAATCACGATATTACATGTAAATGGGGTATTTTATACACTATATAAATGAATTTATGTGTATAAAATTACAATATGCCTCAATGAAGAGAAAGTGAGATAAAATCTATAAGCTCAAGCATTCCTTTGGTTGAACGTGATTTAACCTCCATTATAGTTGTTTTAGAAAAATAAATTATTAAAAATCAACATTAATATTTATAATATCATATATATAATCCTTTTATAATATCATATCACTCGTTTGTTCATAATATTTAAATATTTTCAATTATTTAGGTGTTAATTTCCTTATTTTCTCATTCGTATTTTGTCATAAATGTTCTGATTCATGTGTATGTCATATAGTTACATCATATATATAATAATAATCATGTCATAATCCAAATATTTTTAAATAAATTATACTTTCAATACCAATCATGATTTATGGTTTTGAGTTATGAAGTGCGTTATGATCATGGGGATAGTAGGTTGTACGTAAGAATGAGTAACGTTTCCATTTTCAAAGATCATTATAGAAAATTTGTAAGTAATATTTTATATTCATGTGATGATCATGATATCCTAAAAAAAATAATTATTTAAATATAGATATATATATATATATATATATATGTCATCCATGTGGTTCAATAATGAAAAGAGAGTCATATCACTTCGTGAAGGTGATAGTCCACATATACACGAACTATGCTATCATCATCGGTTAGTGAAAAAATAACAATGAAAACTATATATTATCATTTTAGAATGATAAATATTTCATTAATATCATAATTATTTTACATATAATACTTATATTCAGTAACATTATCTTTAATAACATTCATGTAAAGTATTATTTAAAAACAAATCACATCGCTTTGTGATGTGTTAATCTTCCATACACATGAGTGATGTTATCGTATCCCTTATAGAATAGAAAGTAAAAAAGGTAAATAATAATAACTAAAGTGGAATAATAATTTTATAAATATCATATATTTATTTTATATACATCATCATACACAATTGTGATTGTTGTTAATGAAGCATAAATAATGACATCAGTTTGTGAGGAAGTAGCCCTCCATAAACATAGGTAATGATTTAATAACCCATTTGATGGAAGTGGGTATTGTTGTAGGTAATTAACATAAAAAACATCTCAATATAGATAATATATATAGTATATTATATAATCATATTTTAATAATAATTTCAGGAGTTGGAGGATGGAAGAGAATAAAAATTCTTGTAGAAGAATGTTACCTCTTCCATTGGTAAACTACTTAGTTTTGAACCAAAATACTTCCATAGATAGATTTATATAAAAAGTATTAATTATTGAATGACAAGATTGAATTTGGGAATTTATTTGGAGATGTATTGGCTAAACCAATATTTTTAAGGTGTGAAGGGGAATGGAGAGGGGGTGGCATTTTATAAGTGAGGTGAGTGACACACATGAATTTTTTTAAAATAAAAAGGTCTACCCACATTTTTTTCATATTTAATAAGGGACCATAATGTATTATTATAAATATTTATAACTCTAGTGTTTATATATGACCACCAAAATGATTTTAGGTAAGTGTTTAGGTTAATTTAATGCTTCTCTTGTTAGTTTAACCCCAGGTAAATAATTTTTATTGTTTTCACTATGAATTTTTTTCAAAAATTAATTTGAACATTTTAGATAATATAAATTAAGATGATCCTAATAATTGTATAAATTTTGAAAAAGTCCATTAACATAAGTGGAATAAATTTAATGTAAAATTAATCCCGTATATGTGATGAGAAAGTGGGGTTTCAAGAAGAAAATGTTAAAAGGTTTATAATGTTTTTATGTCAAAATTCAATATGAAAATAATTTCAATAACCAAAACTAGATTAATTGATATATAATTTAACTAATTTTAAATTAAAAACAATTAAAAATATAATTTTGATTTATAAATAATTTAAACAAATTTTTTTTCAACTAAAAAACAGTATTTTTCACTAGTCATTGAAAAATGAAATATTTCAGAAAAAACCTAAAAATTAACCCTAATATAATGTTGATATTATAATCTATAATATCATGTTTATTGTATGAAATAAATATTTTAAAATTGTAAGAAATTAATTTTAAATAATTATTAAACTGTCTTTTATTATAATACAGTTTTTGCAGAAAATGTTTCCTTTTCTATTAAATGATTATTATTTAATTTTTAGTCAATAGATAAACATAATTTTAATAATTTAGTTATTAATATTCATAAAATAAAAAATAAAGGTTATGTTGTGATGGTATATTATATTAATTTTCATTTATACATTGGTTTTCATGTTTTTATAGCTATCAAAGAGAAAACATATAAAGTAACATATTACATGGCTTGTTTAGGCTCAGTGTTACGTGGCACAAATGAAATCGAATAGAAAGTTGTTCTTTTTTAATTTTAGTTTGTTAAATCTATAAGCTATATAGTTTTATTTAATGGTCAAATTTCATGAAATTACAATATATATTTAATAAAAAAAATCATTTTCGGATTTAGTAGTTTTGATTTTGATTAGGTTGGTTTTTTTTATTTATCTAATTGAGTTTATTTTTAATTGAATAGTGGAATTATCTTATTTTTCATATATTTCCACATTTGAAATTTCATTGATGTAAGAAGTAAAAAATTAATTTTAATTCCATTGTATTGTTTAAATATATTTTTAATGATTTAAATAACTTATTTTCATATGTTATTTTAAATTTTCATACTCATTCTTTTCATTTACTAAAGTAAGTTATATTTAATTATAATTAAAAAATATTTTTGGATATTGTAATTTAATGGTATTTAAGAAATATTCCAATAAATTTTTAATGATATAAATTTAAAAACACTTCATTAATATTGAATTATTGAATATTTTTTTGGAATCAACATTATACTTTATTAAAAGGTAAAATGATTTTTACGCTTAAATGTGGTATTTCTATAAAAAAAATTCATTCATTTTGAATAATTATATTAATTATTAATTACAAAACCTATTGAATTTTAATTTTAAAATTTTTACTTAAAATTTGGAATTATCATTTATAAATTTTGATAGAATTACGCTTTTATTGTTGGTTATGTAATTAATTTATCATGGTAAAATGTTAAGTTGTCACAACTATGATTAAAATGAATTAAAGGATATTAATCCCAGAAATAGTGTTGAAATATATCTAAAATATGTATAAACGTTATTTTATAATACTAATTCAACCCTATACCATCATATCTTTGATAATCAATTTCTTTTGTGACACATGACAATGAATATAACATAATAATAATTTAAAACATTTAATAATTCCAAGAGTGCCTCTCCTGCACTTATAAAAGGGAAACTATTATCATCTCTTCCATACCCCATTTTAGTATCTTATTTCATCCAATAAGAACTAATAATCACAAAAAAAATATCCTCCCCATTTCTCTAGAGGTATTGGCCTTCTCAAAATACCAACCCTATAAGGCTTATGGTGTGTTTCAAAGGGTGGTATCTAAGGAGAAGGTATAATTCATAACCAAACTATTTCTATTTTATTTCTTCTCCTACCTCTTTTAAGTATTCATAAAACATTATAATATAATATTATCTTTTCCATTTATATATTGAAAAGTCATTATGATAATTTAACCACCCTTTTCATCTATTTTATCCATCATATTGGAAACAAAGGCATTGCTCGTGATTACATGTAAAATAACACCTCCACAAAGAGATGCGTTTCACTTTCCATTACCACATATCATGGATAGTTATCATTATTTAGTTCATATATATATATATATATATATTCATTTTTAGTCTTTAATTATAATATATAATCTATTTTATTACCCTCCCATCCATTGAAAAACTATAAAATCATTGGTGTGTACGTGTATACTACCACCTCCATAAACTGATGTGTCTTGTTCTTCCATACCACATTGCAATGATATTTTTAAAAGTATATTTAATTTATAAATATAATAAAAAAATTCATGATTAATAATCATGGGATGATGTAACTAAGCATCCCTTGACCACGATCAATGCACTGATTTTGTTTTGATGTTAAAAATGGAAAAACCAGAAAATGTACAATGTGAAATTAAAAATTTTAGTAACTAATCATGTCATGGTAATAAATGAAAATTAAAAAGTTTATTATGAATTTGAAAAAAAAAATTTAAAATTTTTATTAAGGAGTTAGAAAATGTATGATTCTAGACAGGACTTAAGTTAAGGTATTTTTCATTGAAATCCTTTGTTATATATTGTATTAAATAATTTATCCTCCATACCCATGATATTAACAATTTTCTAAAAAATATATTCTTTATACAAAAATAATTATTAGAAGTATTTTTTAAATAAATTTTATTTTCATTTTTAAATGTCTTATGTAGAATTCGTTAAAATTTTCTTTATTAGGCTTTTTGATATTTTTTACCAAAGTGAAAAAATAATTTTCTTATAATAAATATCGCTTGACTGACCATATTTTATATCATAAAAATTATTCATTATTATATACCGATTAAAAGATTAAATTTTTTATTTTTAATTAAATGAATTTTATAAATATTACATGATTTTTTAGTGGAAAATATATTTATATGGAATTGAATACTTTTTCTCATATTCATGATAAAACAAAAAGAGTTATTAATCATAGAATTTAATGATAATTAAAATTAGTTTTATTATTACATTCAAATATATGTGTGTTTCATTCACGATATGGTACATAAAATTTTTATTTTAATGATGGTTGATCAAGATATACGACTGATGATGGGTGAGACCTCTATAGTTCTCCAATGTATTGGTTAAGGTGATATATTTTACTAGTGATATGTTAGTCATAAGTGATATTGAAAGTATATAGTTTTTTAATTCCACTATAATGGTGAATAAATTATAATTTTAAAATCAACCTATGTTTTATTCTTGAAATAGATTATAAAGGAAATATTTTTACTTCAAATGTTTTATCTATGAGCTAGTATTTTTATGGAATTATATAGACAATATTTTTAAAAATAACGGTGAAATGATTATTTTTAATTAAAAGGAATTAATGAGTTGTCATGATTTTTTAGAAAAACTTATGATTCTGATTTTTTCTATTATGATATATTTTGAAATTTTATTTTAATTATATTTGGAAATCAAGTTGTCTTCATGGAAATGTTAATGGATATTATGGTCAAATATTTATTATTATAATGGAATATTTTCTTATGTATTATTCTAATTTATAAATGGACTGAAAGGGTTTATTTTATTTTATGTCCCTTACTATGATTTTTTTCTCATCAAACATTTTCAAATGATTTTCACTAGTCTTATGGATAACTACAATCACTTATAACATTAGAGTTTTAGTTATTGGAGTTTCCTTGAATGAAGAAAATGTTCTTTTATAAAGAACATGTTTTGTGGAAGAAATGAAAACACTTTCAAAATGTCCAATGTATGATGCATTTTTTTTGAAATTTATCTAAAATCATAATAAAAAATTTCATAAAATTTCATAAAGTGAAACCCTTCTTTTAGGTCGGTTACTTATCAGTTGAATAATTTAAGGGTAATTATATATAATTATTTAATATAAATATTGATTTGGAGAAATAATATTTTATCAATAAAATAAATATTATTTTTCAACTATAAATAATTATATTATTTCTATCCTTTCTATCAACTGAAAAATGAATACATTTCATGTGTGTACAAGCAGAAAATATCCCCCATGAACAACGTATTTAGTTTTTCATCACCACCTTCCATGGAAGGCTATAGAAATTGAGTTAGTAAATAAATTTTATATTTATGACATAAATAATATTCATTAGTATTTATATTATAATTATAAAACAACGTATTCTTAATCATTAAAATATTTTTATTAATATCCCATTTTGGTTGTTATTACCACCCACATGGATATTCTTATAATGATTGTCTCATGAATGATAGATGAATGTAATATACTGGTAATATGATGTTATAATGATGAATTTTTTACATTTTAGAACTTATATGGTGGTAATATTCAAAATAATATTTACCTAAAAACTAAAATATTTTCTTAATTCAATAACAATCAAAAAGGGAACTTTTAATTATTTTATGCAAACTATCTCAATTAGCTCCAAGAAATAGCCACGTGACTCCAAAAATTTATCAAAACAAATTTATTACCCTATAATTAACATTCTAGAAATAATTAAACCATTATATGGTATGTGGAATGAAACTAAAAAATCCGAAAATGTGTGTAAAATCGAATAGTTAACACAAAAAATATTTATTATAATGAATAATTTTTACTAAGTTGGAAATAAGAAAATAAAAGTGAATTATATTATAATATAATTATGTTTTGTGAGGTTTAGATTATTTATTCCTCTTATATTATCCTAGAAATATCAAATAAGAGACCAAGGAATTTATCAAGATAATTTGAGGCTTTTCGGATCCTAGAGCATTAGTTTTTGAAGAAGCATTACATAGTGCACAGTTCACCAAAGGTTTATAGTAAATGTACAGCTAAACCATGCAGAATGGTAACAGAAGTTTCATAGTAATTGTAACCATGTAATGGAGGACACACTTTAGTATAAAATTTGAGTTTCATCTTGCAAGGTTTATCCAACCATTCACAAACCATGCCAGTGGTGTGTGCTATGGGATAGTGATGGTGCATGGTTAATGAATAGTTTGTCCAACCATGCAACCAAATTATGAATCCCTTAAAAATGGGTGAATTTACATGTATTACCTATATTAAATTTAATGTATCTCATCCTTTCAAAAATTCATTCCCACATGCAGCATCTCCCACACCTCGAGAGTTCTCCTCCATCTCATGATAGGCTTTCATGTTACTCATATATCTGTATTCCAAATAAAATATCCTCTATAATATTGAATCCATATCGATAATTACTTCAATTTTATTAATAGTTATTTCATTTATCTTGCCATATGGACTAATAAATATGTGTGAGATAATATTCTATATTTTAGGGTCTTTTCCTATTTCATTGATTTCCCCAGTTCTAGCCCAAATCAGATGCTGATATTGGACAAGGAGTCTACTACGAAGATAAGTTAGGTGGTCTTATACATTTCCCTAAAAAACATTTATAGTATATTTTCATTGTGACACATTCCATACACTTCCAATGTTTCTATCTGTATTGATATACCCTGAAATTAATTGTTGAAACTTAATTTTAGACAAGTCATGAGACCCAGATAATCTGTTAGAGGTTGAAGACCTCAATCCAAACCAACCCTTTGGTGAGTTCTATTATATTCCTTAATTAAATATGTTTCCCTCGTGAAGAAAACACTATTAATGTGTGCTTGTTTTAGGAAAATCAAGTCAAATGTTATAAAATGAGTAAATCAAATGATATAGTGACATGGATTACACACCTTGGATCCCTACTTATTACTTATTAGTTTGATGGAATTAATGATGAAATTAATTGAACAATGAATAGAACTATATTATTTGAACTTGAATATAAATTTACATGTACATGATTAAACTCTGATTAACCTCTATAACTGGACATGATTTTCCATTTTTTTGTATAATTCATGGATAGTATATTCCTTATAGTTTAGCTATACCATATGGAAATGTTTTTCCATAATAAAAATAATAATTAATGGAAATGAAATTAAATTTTTTTTGAGTGGGAATTACTATAAATAATGTTCCTTATTATTACTTTATAATTAATGGTAATGACATTCCATTTTTTCTATTGTATTTAAAATACATGATGTTCCACCATTACTTTTTTTAATAAATGGACATGAAATTTTCTATTTAATATTCCTAATTAATAGAAATTATTTCCATTATTACATTAAATAATAATTGTGTAGAGATATTCTAGATCATTATGAAGTATGTAGTATCAGATTGGTGTCCTATGAGGAACCTGACCTGACTCATTTTTTTAGTTAATTTAATGTTATTTTGATTTATTACCCACAGACTGCCTCATTATATATTCACAAAATAGATATTAATCTACACCATTGGAGGTGGCATAGAATTTTTATCTCACACAATATTCAAACCATTAAATGGTACTTAGAGAGACTTCATGGATATAGGTAGGGATAAAGTGAAACATACTTCTCAAGATAGATTATTGACTTCTCTAGGATTGAGTATGGGATAAGAGGACTGCACTAGTTCTCATGATGCCATTATATATAAATTTTTACCTTTTTTCTATTTTGTATATCATGTAATGTGTATTCTTGCTACAATGTTCCCATAAAACCCCCCATTTTTGTATACCATCATGACATCATCATTTTTTATATGACACTAGGTATTATTTATTAATATTTAATTTTTTTTATAGATTTTGTGTACAAGGGTGTATTCATATGTTTCACTACCATGGTTCATTTTTTTTCATGAGGGTGTAGTCTCCCCAACGTACCATCACTCACCCTCTCCAATTTTCTTTATACTTAACCATTCAAGGAGACATAATTATGGTCGTGTTTCCAATCAAGTTTGGTTATTAATGAGTAAAGTAGGTTCGGATTGATACATAGTTGTATAAAAATATGTTTGCCTTTTGGAAAAATTGGTTTGGTTGATAGAAAAGAGATAGGAAGGTGTTAGAAATTGTTAATGATCCTATTCTTGGAATTAGGTAACCCATGTATAGGTACTAGACAATTTTCCTAGGATTAGACTTTCTATTATGGTTTTTACATATTATAGTTATATTGATTTCACCATTTGATGACACACATGAGTTGAGACAATTATTATCATTTGGATAGTTTTATTTCCCTTATCCCAATTAATAAAGTAGGTATTGTATCATGCTTTATTATATGATCTTTAGGATTTAAAAGTCACACATATCAGATTCCATATTTAATTATTTCTTGTATTACCTTCAGAAATTTTTATGTTACTTAGGTGTTGTAATTAATATTATATTAACATTTGTATAGGATGGATGAGATAAATAATTGGTCAATTTATGTTTTTTCAACAAACTAAATTTTGTTTCCCAACTTGATTAAAATGGTGGCACTTTAAATAAATAAATTTTTAATTTTTTAGCCATGAAAACTTTATTGGATGGTCGGAATCTTTAGTGGTGAAAGTTAAATGGATACTAGTTGCAATATATAATGTGTTTGGGTATTCATAAACTTTTAATGGAGATCATATTATTAAACCAATATAAAAATATTCTTGTAGTTACATTAAACTCTTTTTGCAACTTATATGGTGCAGGATATTATAACATGATAATGGAATATGCTTCTAACCGACCCATGATATATGTCTATATATATATGTAAATATGAATTTATTGATCCTTAATTATTGAATGAAATGGTTTTTATTTAATGGGCATCCTAATTTCAATATAAAAATAATTTTATATCATAACATAAAATTTAATATCCATATATTGGATCTTATAATGTGAAGTAGATAAGTCGAACTTGACCCAATATTAGTCACGGTCTATTAGGAGTGTCTATTGTAACCTATTATGTTCTTCAATATCAACAATAATTGGCTTAAGAGTAGGTAGTGGGAGTGACTCTTGTACAGGTATGCATTCTACTTATCATATTCTATTTATATGTGATATATTCTCTTATCAATCCATGTGTCAAGGAGTGAGTTTGGTAGTATAGACATATTCCTCCATTCCATCCTCAGGTTGAATTCCATGAAGTTAGTTATGACTATATTTCAGAGGTGGTGGACCCTATAGAACCAGTATTACCTTATGTAGTTCCTCCTGTAGAACCTCCTGTTATACCTAATTTAGGCAAGGATTCAGTATTTCGAGTAGGCTTGTTAATGGTACTATGGTCTGTGTAGGGAGCTCCACGATCTTCCCTTTCTATGGAAGAGTATACTACAAAGTTCTAGTAGCATCTCCCTTATACTTTTCTAGTGGAAAAGCAATACCTAGGCCACTATGTCCTTGATATAGTCAACACTATCAATTATAGATCATCTTGATAATCCTCTTGAGATGAGATTAATTCCCACAACATATATTCTTGATAGGTCTTCCTAGAGGTGTTTGGATGTTGTTATGAAATCAAATCAATATTGGGTTATGGTGTCGAAGGATTTAAAATCTACATTTTATGATTAGGTTTACCTCGAGGCATTTAGGGATGATATATAGAGAGATTTTATGTACCTAGAGTATGAAATTTAATCTATTAGAGACTATTTATCCTACATAACTTAGCTTTAGAGCTTCCCACCAATTATTCTTGGTGATGAAATTTCATGTTTTATGTGATTTAAGGATGGAATCATCTGTGAAATCTTATTTCACATGAATTGGTTCTGGTAGACTATCATATTGTGGATAGTGAATAAATCCCCTACTAATGAGTATAATATAAGAGAGGTAGAGGGTGTGGGCTACGGTTTTTCAACACCTAGATTGGAAAGTGCTTCAACCTATTGATGGATGTGTCAACTAAAGGGTTCTCATTATAGTGGTAGTAGTTAGAGTATCTAAAATGGTAACCGGGTCTTATTCCAAAAGTGTAGGGAGCTATGCTATGTAAAGCCTTAGTGTGGTAGAGACCCTATTGAGTGTCGAGTATGAGGTAGGATTGGTAATTATGAGTAATTTTTCAAGACCTTTACATTTGTGTCTAATTATAAATGATTCACATCAAATCCTTCTCTAAGAGAAGGATTAGTAGATCACCAATAGATAGGAAGCTAGGTTACTACAAGACATTAATACTGAGGATGTTTTCATGGTCGAGGAAGCGTGACACAAGGATTATGTCCCTAGTAGAGAAGTCCTTCCCATGGTAGTTAGGTTTTATCTTAGGTACATGGATTGGGGCTGGTATATGCAATACAACAGACTATCGATGAGAAGAGTGTTAGGCCTTTTAAATTTCATGGTACTATTTCTGTATCCTCTACATTATCAACTTATTTAATTAATGCAGGTGCATCACATTAAATCATAACTATGAAAATTACTAAAATCATTAGCCTAGGGATCAAGTATTTCCATGGAGTGAATAATCTCAATACTTTATTGGGAGTGAAATAATAGAGTTTTCATAGATATAATGAATTCCCCATTAGATAAGCTTATCTAATTTTGTGTCGATTGTCTTCTCCCTCTGGATGATAGTATTTGATATCATTAATGGGAAGTAATAGTTATTACATTATCATTATAATGTTGATTTATATCATTGAATGACGTCTTTCACATCACTCGATGGGTGTAATTATACCCACAATGGAAAATTGGTTGTACATGATGTTTGAGATGGATAGGATCATCGTGAGCTGGGTGGAATATCAACCTAAATTTCTAGTCTTTATTTGGATGATCATTTAATATGACATAAATAATTCCCTCCTATAGTGAATCATTTCAGGGATGTATCCCCTAATTAATTGTATAATCTACCTCTTAAAGGGAGAGGTAGATTTTACCATTGAGATAGTTATAGGAGAAGAACCAATATAAATTCATTCTTAGAAGATATAAAATACCAAGTTACATAAGTTCAAGAGATATTTGTAATACTTGAAAGCTAATGGGTTTAAACGAACTAGTATATTACCATGTGGTTCACCCATTATTTTTACTGAGAAAGTAGATGGGACCCTCAGAATTATTTTGGATTACAAAAAATTGAAAGGGAATATGTTTAAGAACTAATATAAAATACCTCATATATAATAAATCATTATTCATTTTTGATGAGAGAGGGTCTTCTCAATGATTCATTAGAGGTTGGGCTACCATTAGAAATAATCTATGACTTCAGATATACCACAACAATATTATATAGTAGATATGGAATTTGTGGGTATTGTTTTTATTTTTCAGTGTCATAAATGTGTCGAAAGTATTTATGGACCCAATGAATTTGGTTTTCCCCTCATACCTAGATTCTTTGGTAGTGGTTTTTGTGGATCATATCCTGGTTTATAATCATACTCAAAAAAATGATTCCAAAAATGTTGAGATAATATTGATTACACTAAGAGCACATAGGTTGTATATAAATCTCAAAAAACACCACTTCAAGATTGATAATGTTTAGTTCCAGGGTCAAATCGTATCATAATTGAGAGTAATGATGAACCCATGGAAGTGATAAATGTGGTTTCTTAGAAGTATCACATGAATGTCTTTGATATTCACATATTCTTGGGGATGGATAGTTATTATAAGTGTTTTATTTAAGTTTTTTATCCCCTAAATCACTTCTTATGTGCTTGAATAAAATATTTTCTATGTTTATATGGTTTGACGTTTGTGAGAAAGATTTTTTATATTTGAAGTAATGAATAATTTTTTTAATGATAATGATTTTTATAGAGACATGTAGATGTTATACAGTTTATTATGATTCTTTAATCATTAGGATAGGAATAATTCTTATATAGGGAGACCATTTCATGGCATATGGGTCACACTAGTTGATACCTCACTAGGTGAATTACAAAACATATGATTTTGGGCTAGAAATTATTGTACATCTATTGAATATTTGGAGGAATTATTTATTGGGAGGTAGATTAGTTGTATATAGAGATTATATAAGCTTCAAATACATCATTAACCAGTATAATATGAACCTTAAAAATAGATATGTGTTGAATAACTATATTATTTTCATTTTGAACATTCTTATAAACCTGGAGAAAAAAATTCCATTGTTGATTATATGATCCAGAAGACTCAAACACAAGTAGTTCGAGAAGAGAGTAGCTAATGGTAGTTGATGGACTCATTTTATGAGATGAATTAAAAGGTGTTTTATTATATTTGTAATCATGTAATCGAATCATGTACTGGAATCATGTGCTAGATTTATTCTCAATGACATCTTCATTTTGAGTTAGAGTGGAGATGATGAATTTTTTGTATCCCATGGGCGTGAACATTATAGAGAGTGTATCAACTGAGGACCATCCACCTTATTAGGTTCACAGTGAGGATGAGATCTTGTATATTAATGAACTTTTAAGGGTAATTATAGACATATGAATGGAATTTATGTGAGTGTAACATGGATTTTATTAGGATGTAAATTTTGATATTAGCAAGATGTACTATTTTATATGGAGCATCTATTGGTGTCCTGGTATGAAATAAGAGATATCATGTTTCTCTTATCATTGTTAAAAATTTTAATAGTTTAAGGCAGAACACTAGTGACCAGTGGGAGTTTTCCACCATTTCTCATGCCTAAATATAAATGGGATATTATCACCATGGATTTTACGATGGGATTACCTATGTCACCTTGGGGAGTTGATGTAGTATGAGTTATCACTATAGAATAAAAAAGGTTTCACATTTATGGAATATCCGAGCGAACATTTTAGTGGATGAGCTAGGAAAGATATATGTTAGGGATATCATATAACTTCATCAAGTTCCATATATAATTGTATCATATAGATATGTTCATTTTATTTCATAGTTCTAGAATGGGTTATAGAAAGGTTTAGGTTCATAGGTACTGGTGAGTATAACATTTCACCCATACACTAATGGTCAGTCTAGGTGTGTGATTCGGGTATTGGTGATCACGATCTGAGTATACATCTATGATAATGGAGGATTTTTGGCGAACCAACTAGCTTATTAAGAGTATTATTACAATAATAGTATTAATTCAATGGTATCGTTTTCTCCCTTTGATGACCTATACTTTAGGTATTATCATTTACCCATGTGATGGTGTGAGGTAAATAAAAAAGTGCTACTATGACCACATCTTTTTCAGGAGACATTAGAGTAGGTATAGCTTATGATGAATAGTGTGAAACCACTAAGTCTAAGAATATGTCTAATGTTTATCGACGATACTGAACTCTATATTGGGGGGGTGATATTAGGTCTTCTTGATTCTTTCACCATGATTTCCATGTTGATAGCTTTATACACAATGGAAGCTAACACCTTGTTTTTCTGTACCCTATATGATTTTGTAGAGAGTTTAGATGGTAACCAATCAGTTGATGTCCCCCCATGGTATTGAGTTCTGAATGAAATTTTTTATTTTTCATAGCTTCACCATTACTATCAATACCTGTATCATGTTCTTGGGTCTGATGATTCTAAATTAGATGTAGGTTCTTATTTTGAAAAATTTCTTGTTCTTAAAATTGATATTAGTATGAAGGATCATAGATCCAGTTCGGTTCCTCTAGTTTGGGTGATATGAAATAATGACCATGTATATGATGATATATGGGATAGATAGGTCATTGTTCATGATTAGAGGATAGTATGATTCTTATATGATGCTCCACCACCCTCTAATAGGAAACTCATGGATGAGTTGTTTTATGAAGTGGTGGTTGTAATATCTTAAATTTATATAGAGGTACACATAAATTAAATTTTAGTTTAAAACTCCTATTTTATCCTTTTAATGTCACATAAGGGGCTAGGAAATAGTTAGATAGCATCTAAGGAATGTTCATATCCTAGAGATCAGGTTTTTGGAGAAGTATGAAGGACATGAGTGGTGCACTATTAGAAGTAACCATGTGTCTCAAATCTATGGCCTTGTAAGGGGAGGTCCGTAGTTAGTTTAATAATTAAAGGGAGGATTCATGACCATGTGAAATGATCTAGTAATCTTGAAAAGGTGATTTTTATAGTGTGTCCATGGTTTATCTAACTATGTGAAAACTGTGTAAGGGTTGGGTTTAATAGGAAAGTTCTAATGTAGGGTTGGCCACAGTTTTTCCAACCATGTGTCTAAATCATGAACCCTTTAAAATGAGTGAATTTACAATTTTTCACTCCTTCTATTTTAATTATTTTCTCCATTCCTATTTTCATTCCCATATATAGTATATTTCATGCCTTAAGATCTCTCCTCCACCTCTAAACAAGGAATTGAGATTTATCCTCCGTATGAATTTTGGGTCGAACATCATCAATACCATTTAATGTGTCATAGTTAGTTCTTAAATCATATTTATTCATTTCGTCCTTTATATTTATTTATCTAATTATAAACCCTTAAAATTTAATATTCCTTATTTTTTATGCTATTTTTACATTTCATTGGTTTCTCAAATTCTAACTTGAATCAAAACATGATATCAGAAGAGGAATCTACTACCAAGACAAGGAGGTGGTCATGTAATTTTACCAAGATGATTTGGTATTTCAATTTTTTTTATTGTGGTACACACTATAATCTACTGATATTTCTCTTAAAATTGACGTGCCTCCAAATTAATTATGAGAAATAATTCTAGACATGTCATCAGAACTTAATAACTAGTTGAAGTTTTAATTCCCCATCCCAAACCACCCCTTGAAAAAGTTATATTATATTCATTAAAGAATTTTTTTCCCTTGGGATGAAAACGCTATTAAGGAGTGATTATATTAGATTATTCTAGTGAATGTTTATAAAATGAGTAGATGAAATGATATAGTGGCTTAAATTATAATCCTTGTTAACCTTCTTATAATATATCAATTACATAGAATAAATGAAAAAAATAACGGAATACTGGATACAATGATATTCTTTATCCACAAATGTAAATTGAGATTTATGTGATTATATAATTATTATAATCTATAATTGTACATTAAATTCCATTTTTTGTGTATAATTCATGGATAGAAAGTTCCATATTGTTCACATATAGCTTATGGGAATGATTCTACTTATTAATAATTATAATTAATCGATTTTATGTTCTATGTTTTCTGAGTGGTAATTACTATAAATGATGTTCCTTGTTGTTATTTAAGAATTATTGGAAAATAAATTCCATGTTTTCAACTATAGTAAATGGAAATGATGTTCCATATTTCCTTTTTTATAATAAATGGACATGGTATTCCTTATTGATTGTTCCTATTTAATGGAAATGGAACCTATTATCTTTGTAAATAATTATTTTTCAGAGACATTCCAGATCAGTCTAAAGCATGTAGTACCAGATAGGGGTCCTATGAGGAACTATACCCGATATTGGTTTTATTTAGTTTATTTACCATTATTGTAATTTATTACCTATAAACATAAAAATTATATATTCAAATATTTTATAGTTCTAGATACACTAATTGGTGGCCTATTGATTTATCTCACACCCTATTCAGACTGTCAAACGGTACCTAGATTGAATTCATGGATGTAGGTAGAGATAAAGTGAATCATCTTTTTATGGATGCTAGATTTTCTGCACTAGGATTTAGTACCTGAAAATATAAATGATATAGTTCTCACAATTCTATTAGAGAGAGATTCTTTCCTTTTGTCTATATTTCATATCATGTATCTTGTATTCCTTCTACGCTTTCCCCCATGTATCCCTATTTTTTTATAGAATCACGAAATCATCATTTTGTATATGACACTAGATATTATTTATGATAGTTTAGTTATGTCTAGTTATTTCAATCCATTATTTATTATATTACTACTTATACCAGTTTATTCATATGTTTCTCTATTTCATTTCAGATTGATAATGAGGGTATAGTCTTCCAACTATCTCTTCAGTAGACCTCACTGCTAGTCGACAACCTCTAGCCTATGGGGAGGTGCACTTGAGGCCATTTGGCCAAATAAGTTTGTTTATGTATAAGTTAATGAGGATTGGGATGTTACAAGTCTCTAGTAATATAAATATAATTATATTAATTATATATATGTATAATAAATATTAATAAATCATTAAATGTTTTATTTCATGTCCAACTAAGAAGAAGTTTGAGGTAAGTGGATTTTTAACTCAATTTTATTTCATTTCATTACATCACTCTTTATTGAATTTATTATGAAAGTATTATGTCTATTAGTACACCTCATTTTTTTATTTCTTATCTCAACATGATTATGTTGATTTATATTTTTCGCATAATAACTTTGTTGATTGATTATTATATGAAATGTTACAATCTTTATGAAGGTTTATTTTAAAATCTAAATTTTTATAGGGATTTTCATCTTTCAATTTCCATTAATGTAATTATTTATTATTAATCATATATAACTCATATATTTTATTATCCTCATACTTTTTATATAACTTTCATGTATAGTTTTAATGTTTCATCCCTTTGGTTCTAAAAACTGTTGAAATGATTTTAATAAAAAAAATTGTTTCTATTTTCTTATTTTTTTGTCATAAATCATTTCCAATTATATCCATAATCATAATTTTTTTCATGAATTTTATTCTCTATGAATAAAAGAATTTAAATTTTGATTTTCAATAATATTTTTCTTTTCTTTATAGTTTTCAAAAAAAATTAATATTTTCTGTATAAGTAATTCTAACAATATTTACAAATGAATATATTTTTAATGTTTTTTTAAACGATGGATTTAAAACCATTATGAATAATCTTTATTATTTATCTTACATTAGTTTTTAATGCTTTTATAATGTAAAATTTATTCCCATTATTTGGTTAAATATTTTTATTTCAAAATAAATGGATATTATATTCATAAATGTTTTTGAATGGTGATTGACTTCACTTTGGTAAATTTTTATCTCCCAAAACAAATATTATTTTATATGCATAGTTTATTCGGAAGATTGATTTATTTTAAATTATTTTAAAAATAATTTTTTAACTATATTCTCTTGGTTTGAGAAAAATAGTTTTGGGAGTGACTTATGGCGTTGTTTTATAACGTAATTTAATAATGTTTTATGATATATGAAATAATTTTTTTATTTAAATTTTATGTATATTTAAAAATAGTATTTCCTTTACTATAAAACCTTCATTTCTCATGAATTTGTTTCCCCCCTTCATATATTACTGATTTTTGGTTTATACCTTATTTTTTCATATGGATTATTCATATTCTTGGACTTTTGAGAAGTCATGTTCTTTATCACTACCCATAAATACTTGGATTTTTTATTCTCCTTCATGTTTATAATCCTATGTTACCTGGATGTATTATGTATCATATATATTTTATCATAATTGTACACCCACTTTTATATAAGTTGTTAGTTGGAGGAATCATACTATAAATCTTATTCAATTAACCAAGGATTATCAACATTCTATATACTTTCTTAAATATAGAATTGTAATATTCATAATGTCATATTGATAATTTATTTGATATATAATTAATTATATGAAGAATTAATTTGACTTGAATAGTGATGGGTGGGGTTTGAATTTATATAGCCCCATGATTCATCAGTAGTGCTCATGAGACAAATTAGCTAGGGAATTCAAAGTATTTCTACCCAGTTTTTTTTGTTATTATTGTCATAAACCCTTGAGGGTATATATGTTTTCATATATTGAGGCCTTGAAGTTATGTAATATGTATTTTAATGATGCGTTGATCATATATGATATTTCATGGAATATGACATTGATGTTATGAATAAAAGGTATGCCATTATAAACTCCATCAATATGAAGTCCATTATTATTTTCCTTACGATGATATAGATTATTATGATATTAATAGATATACTATATTCTCATTCCATAAATTTTATGATATTATGATATTATTATTTATTCTTTCCATATTATTCGTTCATTTTTGTTTCCTGGTAGCTTCTATTTTCACAACCTCTTACTAAGTATTTGATCTCACCCTTCTTATGTTTCAATTTCAATATGTACTGAATAAAATTTTTTCATATGATATGTGTACAATTATATCATGTGTGGATATTATTTTATTTGATAATTGAGAATTATTATAAAATAAAACATTCATGGTATAATGAAAAAATTCCATTAGATGTTGAAGATATGGATTTTTTCTTAGTTAAAATAATTCTATAATTCACTAAACAATTAAACTAAAAGGTGTTAAGTCTATAAGAGACTCACTATTTTCTATTTAAATTATAATTATGGACGTTTTTTTTAGTTCAAATCAGTTAGTATCCAATAAATTATGTAAAGTTTATGTTATTGGAACCATACATGGGTGTATGAGTTTGGGGTATCTCAAAAATGGTAGGTAATATTAGACCATCAATTATGATATGTGAAATGGTTTAAAATATAGTTTTAAACATGGAAAACACATTAATATGTGGTTATTATTTTTTTATATATTTTTATAATTATTTAACGATTTTATATAAATGAAATCATCTAATTTAATTTTTTTTAGCATTTTTTCCATAGAGGTGAAAATGTGATTCAAGTACAATTTAAACAAGAGGAAATTTAATTTTCAAATATTGAATGTGTCATAGTTATAGTTAGATATAATAAATTTATTATTATATTAGTTGAAATAATATATTATTTATATTTTAACATCATCATAAGGGAATTATTAGCATCACTACATGGAAATAAAATAATAGCGGAACATTTCATGTTATCGTATTCTCTAGTATTGTATAGAACATCAATCTCATTAATAAAATAAGTGTTAATAGATTATATAGAAAATATATTTGTGGTTTTGGGTTTCTCAGACCATTAAAAGGTAACTCGTTTGGTTTAACACCTTAAAGTATGGGGTTCAGTCTAACTTCATTTACCTTAGTAGTTCCTTCATGTCAAACAACTAATGTATCCCAAATTTCGAATGAATTTTTACTAGTAGATATACTATTAAATTGTTCATATTCTAAATCATAGTAAAGTAAATTCATAGATTTTTAGTTACTATTATAATAAATTTTGGTAGAATAATCCAAGTCTTTTCTAGGTGTCTTAGGTAACTCATATTAGTCCTCTATAGCGGAACAAATTTTCAACTATATTCATTCAATATACATTCTCATTTTTATTTTCCACTGAACATAGTTATTTAAATTAATGAAAAGAGTTATGTTATTATAATTCACTTATTTCCTCTATTTAACAATTTAAATTTAGAAATGACAGGACATTAAGATATATAAAAACAACTAAAAAATTGCTGAAAATATTTTGAAAACCTCTTATACTAAATGTTGGTCGGAGTGAGTTTCTCAAGGGGAATGAATTGAGAACTCAATATTATTTTTTGTGTCCAAAATAGCTTTAAATAAAATACCCAAATAATAAAAATAGACCAGTTATTAAAAATATCATATCGATATAATTCTATATCTTTTATAATATTTCTCAAATATTTATTAAGTCTCAGTTAAAAAAATAATGAAAAATCATTTAACTTTTTAAATCAATTTACATAATCAAAACGTTATATAAAAGTTTGTTAAGAAAAAAAAATAAATGTAGCTATTTTTTTATCATTTATAATATATTAATTTTAGTTCATAGAAAAAACAAAACAAATAGCAGAATAAATACACGAGCATCATTCTCAAGATGAGACATAATTTTCTCTACATGAAAATCACATACTAACATGATGATTATATAAAATAATCTTTGTTCAACAACCTATATTAGGTATAAAATATAATAATAGATATATATATATATTGGCCATAATAGGACCACTTTGACAAAAACTTTGGGATAATATATAAACCCAAGCCACTAATGGATATCTTCCACAACACATGGGAAAACATGTGTAAAGGGAGTAAATATGATATCGTGTATCTTCCAACTAAATTATTAGAGATAGTGTGCATGTTTAACAAATAGAGTAAACAAACACTGCTCATAATTTAAATATAATAAATAGTTACATCAAATAAAATATGTAATGAAGACATTATTTCTCAGTTTAATGTTATCTAAAGATTGTGACTCCTTGGATGTAGCTTGAACATGAGCTCAAGTTGTGTTTTTGAAAATTTTAGTAGAACAGAGTGTCATGAAATATTTTGTTTTTACTATGGGAAAGAAATGGTTGTTTAATGAGATTTAATCTTCTATAGTTGATTGTTGGTGAAATTTATTCATTCAAGGAACAATTCATTTTACTCTCTTGTTCTTACAATTCAGTTATATCTCTCTTCACATGTGTGTGTATGTATGAATCCATATGACATATATTTTTCATGAGGAAGTCGGCTACTTAATTTAATAGCATCATAATAGAAGAATAATCTAGATCCCTTAATCATCATACCAGAAAAATGAAACAATCATTAATGAATCTCAACAACAGTTTAATAACAATCATTAAAAATAAGTCTCCACATTAAATTCTATAATATAGTATTAGAAATTTTCAATTCAAAATAAATAGAAATAGTTGTTGTGACACTTTAGAACCGTGAGAAAACTATCATAGTGAATTGGGTTGGTGGTTAGTCAGACCAACTGTGAGATATCTAGTCTATAGGTCATTACTAAATTTTTTCAAATTTATATTTTGATGGAAGTTCATCTTCAATAGCGACTTATGTATATTAGTAGGTATTTTGGAAATTTAGGCAAAAATTCATCCTGGCCGGGACTTTTCTCTAGTTGTAATTGTTTCCAACACTTAGCCAAACTTCTCAGTTCAATGGTGAGTCATATATGACAGTGATTATTTCCGTACATAGATAATGTTTAATTTTGGCAGTGAGTCATCCCGGGCAGTGACTCATCTTCAACGGTTAATCATGTCTGGCGGTGAGTGTTTTAAACACATATCAAAATTTCTCACCAATATAACTTATATTATAAAATGTTTTCATAAAAAAATAACTCATTAATAGCATAATAAACATGATTTTTGATCATTAAAACAAGGGTTACAATAATATCCCCCTTTTGATGATAAAAAATCATAGAATTTTATACACCATGTATAGAATAATGGTATCAAAGATATTAAGTAGATATAAAATAGCACAAGTGGTAATTAAAAATATAATATCAAATAAATATAACATCATAGAAAATATGGAAGCAATGAATATAATTAGAAATAATTACAATTAACAGAAATATTAATTAAGTTATCAAATGATAGTATTATTGTTACTATAGTATAATTAGTAGTAGAAATGAAACATTTTAAAAAAACTATAAATAAAAGAAACATCACTAAAAAATGAATAAATGAATGACATAGATTTATTCTCATTAAATTGATATTATAAAAATGTGAGAATAAAATTTTAAATGAATTGAAATAGAATAGGAATAATAATGTAATATCCACTGAAAATCAACTGAAGTGCATCCAAAAAAAGATACAAAATAAAGTCACACAAAACGATCACCATAAATGACTAAAAAGATAAAGTTTAACATTTTTTAGGTTGGGTTGATGAATCATGTATTGAATTTACCTTCACTTTGTAAGAAGCAAAAGTTTCAATAGTTGAGGCTTAGGTAACTATAGGGATGGCATTAGGTACAGAAGGTAGTAAAGGAGGATCTTTGATAATGAGAAGAATGATGTGTTCTAATGATTCTATGGGATTCGGACTAAAGGGTAGGAAATAGGATGGTAAGGGAGAATTTGGATCCATAGTTACACCTGGTCTGAAGAAATCAAGAGAAATAGATAGTCGGGTTAGATGAGAAGTAACAGGAATAGAATCATGATCGACCATTGTAGTTCCAGAAACTTGGAAAAATAGTTTCATAAATATATAAAGTGTGTAACTATGTTTCCTCCTCTATCCTGAGCATTGGAGAAATCTTTTTTCTCTTCTATAAACCACTTTAGAAATGGAGTCATAACCTTCAATTGATTCACATGCTCTTTAAAAGCTTGAGTTGCTGGAGGCTTTATGAGGTTCATAGTAAGGAACATAAAATAAGAATTATTATAAAATTATTATAAATATAATATAGATAGTGCATTGTATACTGTGTCACTTTCCCTCTATCGAATTTCATATCTTTCATATAATCTATATCCATCATATTCACATGATCACTATTATACATGATTATTCTCAAGAATTCCAGAGGCTAGTCAGGTACAACACCTGAAGCACCATGAAGTGATTTTCTTAAAACATTCTTGATCAACTCAACATAAATATTAAGTGGAAGATCATTAGAAATAGAAGATATATAAGAAATATTATCCACCATCTCTAGGAAAGAATCCATATAATTATTAAAGTATGATCTCATCTCATCCACAGTGGATCTCATGGTTTGCAACTAATTGTCTAACCTCGTGTTTTTTATTTCAACTTCTTGAATGTGATGAATTTTTTTATGATTATGACTTATTATAAGCTCAAACAAAATATATATTGAACCTATCAAACAAAATAATAACCAGAGGTTCCTGATTCATTAATATCAAACCCAAATCAGATATTATAAATTCTCTTAAAGAGTATAAGTCATGTATAATGACAACATCCACTAGCATAGATGCAATGAGAAGTGAAAAAACACTCCCAATTAAAGGTTCTAATAAATTCTTATAACTAGTAGGATAATCATAAGTAAACCTCTGTAATTGACTTATATAATCAATATGATATACTAACAATCCCATAAGATCCATCTCACCATGAAAAAAATCTCTCATCTTCGGAATCCGAGTTGTCTATAAAAATTATGACATACCATGGGAATTTATCCCACTCCTCAAGAAATGGGTCCAAAAATCTAGTAGAATACTTACAACAAGTCTCAAAATAGTGGGCTCCAGAGATATATAATCAACAATAGTAGGTGAAACAACCAATTGTTCAACATATCTCTACACAACCACTATCTTCTCTGTAACAACATGCTCAACCTCCATCTAATCATTAGCTGAATATCCAATTTTAGTCACCTTAGAAACCATCTATACATCATTTTTAGTCTCACTATGAACACCATATATAATAGGAGCAAGAGGGTGAATTTCTAAGCTTTAATATTTCTCCACCTCAATAAATGTTTCCTTTTCATATCTAATTATTCTATCAACATCATCAACTAGGGTCGATCTAACTTCAAATCTATACACAACTAACAATCCTGGACAATATTTTAGTACCTAACACAAGTCAAAATCCGCACCTCTAATACAACTACTAGGAGAATTATGATTAGAACCTCCATCATTTTCATCTTTATCTCCAACTACTTCATCATTTATTTTAGCATTTCAATTTATACTTCCTTCTTCATATTCCCCTCTTATTATTATTTATCATATCTATCTTCTTTTCCTACATAATATATATATTCTTCTTCTTCTTCATCACCATTCTCACCATTTCCATTTTCATTATAAGATTTAGAAGATCTCTTGAGTTTCTCTTCACCAAAAACTTCAATTTCTTCTTCATCACTTCCTTCCTTTAAGAGAGTCTCTTAGACATGGAGAGACCTAGTTAGGATAGGAGCACTATAACTAATATTAGGAAAACATTTGGGTAGGTTTTTATTACTTCATTCACACACTAAAATTTCCTCCTCGTTATCTATTAAGGTAATATTATCCTCTACTTTTTCATCAGAATATTTAAGCACCTAATCTGGATCTAAGCCATGATCCGCATGATTTCTAAATCTAGATGGATGATCAACAATACTAGAGGATTCTTAAAGCCTTTAAACATCATCAACCATCTATTTATTCTAGGTCTTCCAACTCATCTTCATTCTCTTACAAAGGACCTGTGTAATACAATAATCAATTCACTTTACTACTGTTTCTTCTACTTCATCAACTAGTCACTTGGCCTATAACATATAAAAAATAAACTTTTGGTAAATTAGTGAAATTAACATTAGATATCGATTGAAAATTTCCATCATGTGAACCATTAGTTATCAATATAGATTTATCTTTACTTATTTTTTTCATAAAACACAAAAGATAAAAATCTTGATACCTCATTGTATAGAAATCACATTTTCTCAAGAAAAACATGTGTTGGATAAAATTTGAAAATAATAGTATTGAACATCATGTTATGTACTGAATAGTCGTCTTACCATCCCTTCTTCAGTTAACTCTTTCAATGTATACTAAAAAACAAAAGTATCACAATCATTTAGAGTAGTTCTTTGATAATCATTTCAGACACATTAATTTTGAACTCTAAGACATCATTCCCATTATCTTTAAGATATGATTTTTTTCAAAATATTCTACTTCTTAGCACGTTTTTATCCTCCTCAAAACCAAACATGATGTAGTGGTAAAATAGGTAATCTAACTAAATAAAAAAGGTCCTCTCGTTAGAAGAAAACCAGTTCACAAATCGTTGTTCTAGTATAAATTTGACTACCAAAGGCTTGTTTAACATCAACCATTCTGAATGAAATTTTTTTGGGGTACCATTGTACACTTAGAAAGATTTAGGTTCACTAGATTAATAAAAACTAGATATCTCAACTCACCTTTCTATTTCATTGAAGTATGTGACTCATCCAGATAGGACACTACAACTCTTTTCACTCTAATCATGATGATTGGCTAAGAATGTTTGGATGAAGGAAAAAGAAGGCCAACAGCCAGGAAAGAAAAGGGTAGTGGAAAGTTTGAAGAGAAAATTCACTAGGCAGTGAGAGTGTTGAAATTAGAATGGCGTCTAATTTTATATCATTTTTGGATTTAGGAATTTTTAAATCTAAAATCTAAATAAAATTAAAATCGAATTAAATAAATAATCTTTAAGGATAAATTAGAAAAGACAACATAAAAACTAATCACATCAAATTGATAAAGGAAAGTGGTTTTCTTATAGTGGGTAAAACAATGTGTTGGTAAAACCAATTGTGGGCAGAACTCAATGGTGTGTAAAAGTCAATGGAGGTTCCATAAAATAATGATTAACCAAAATTAATCATGCCTAATTAATTTTTTATGTAGTTCACTCTCTAATAAATAAAATTCTAAATAAAAATATTAGCAAGATAATGTTTTGTACCAATGTATTTAAGAGTTATATCACCTTTTTTAAAATGGACTCTCAAAATGTGATGTCTTAAATCATGGTTCTTTGTTCTATAATTAGATACATCATTTTTAGAAATTATTATAGACTTATATTTTCAAAATTTATAGGGACCTTATAGAGTTGATATTCATAGTCTAGTAAAGTGTATTTTATTTAAAAAAAATTGTACAGTAGATACCTACCGGTATGAATTCAGATTTAGCAGTAGATAGTGAAATAGAACATTTTTTCTTCCTACACCAATATACTAGATACTTTCCCATAATATTACATTTTCAAAAGGTTATTTTTTTATCTAATATATAACCACCAAAATCTAAATCTGAATAACTAAATAGGTCAAAGTATTGTACTCTTAGTAGAACAATACTAAATTGGTAGTATAATTAAGGTATCTGAATATTATTTTTATAAAAAATAAGTGTGATTCTCTTGGTATTCATTGAATGAAATCATACATATACACAGTAAACATAATGTCACGTTGACTATCAGCTAAGTATAGAAGATTTACAATCATACCTATGTAACTTATTTGATCCACTAATTTCCCAGATTCATCAGGATCTGAATTATAGGTGGTACTAATCAGAGTATCGCTAATCTTAGTGCTATCTAAATTAAAAAATTTTAAAATATCCATTTTATATTTCATTTGATTTAAAATAATTATTTTTTTATTTTGAAAAATCTAAAAACAAATAAAAAATTCATCTTCACCCATTAAACTCATTTCAAAATCATTTTGCATCATTTTTGAAAAATCAATACATAAATAATTTAAAAGATCCAAATATAATATCATCTATAAAAATTTGAAAAACTAAAACAAATATTGAAATTATCTTTATAAAAAATATAGGATCAATTATACCTTTTGAAAATAATTTTTAAATTTGAAAAGAGATGAGCATATCATACCAACATCTAGGATCTTGTTTTGAACCATATAAAGTTTTTTTTAAATAAAAACAAAACATTTAAAATGAGGATTTTTAAATCCATGGGTTTGTTCAATGAAAACATCTTCAATTATATTCCTTTTCAAGAATACACTTTTGTCATCCATTTGATATAGTTTTAAATATTGACGTGTTTCATAGTCAAGTAGTATTTTAATGGATTTATGTATGGATATAGGTGTAATGATTTTTTCATAATATATACCCTCATCTTCACTGTAACCTTGTGAAACTAGTCTAGACTGATTCCTTACTATTATAAAAGATTCATCAACCTTGTTTGTAAATAAATATTTATTACCTATAGTCAAGGTTTCTTTGGGACTATTAAAAAGCTACAAAACATTATTTATTCCAAATTTATTATGTTATTCTTATACATCCATTACCTATAATTCATCATTAATTACATGATTGATCTTTTTAGGTTCATGTTGTGACATGAAATCTTTTTGTTGAACCTGGTTTCTTAGAGAAGCTCTAGGTTTTTTATATATATCTAAGTCTCCAACAAAAACATCTAAATGATGGATTTTAAGAGTCATAATAGCTCTAGAAAAATAAGTTTTTGTCACATCATAAAATTTTATAGGTTTTGGTTCCAGTTCTAGATGTTCTTAAGAACTGGATAATTTTTATGCATGTTTCACAACAGAATCAGAAGGCTTTAGATTTATGTTCAAAGTAGACAAATCATTTCCATGGTTTTCTAAAGGGGCATTATGTAAACGTGAATATGTATCATTAAATTTGATATGAATAGACTCTTCCATAGTCATGGTTCTTTTGTCAAAAACACTATATGATTTAATAGAATTTAAATAAATAAAGAAAATTCCTTCATAGATTTTGGAGTAAAACGTTTCAATATTATCCTTAGTGTTATGAATACAGACTCTACAACCAAAAACACTACATTATTAACCTTATACTTTCTATTTTTCCTAATTTTATAAGGGGTTTTCTGTAAGATATGTCTATTGAAAACACTATTAATTATATAGTAGGATGTGTTCATAGCCTCTTCTCAAAAGTACATAGGTAATTCATATTCACTAAGAATTGTCTGAGCTATCTCTTGAAGTATTCCATTTCTTCTCTCTACAACACCATACTGCTAAGGGGTCCTAGGATCAGAAAATATATGACTATATCCATTTTTTGAGAAAAACAATTCAATGTATTTATTTTCAAAACACAAATCTAAGGTCACTTCTTAAGGACTTAATTCTATGTACATATATTTTTTCAGAAAATTTATCATACATGGTAAAATAAGTCCAGGCTCTAAATTTGTCAGCTAAAAATAATACCAAAGTATAAATAGAGATGTCATCTACAATTAAATGGACACAATTATTCCCATTTAAACTAGATACTATGGATGATTCAAAAAGGTCTATGTGAACCAAATCAAGAGGTTGAGAAGTTGAAATTACATTCATTAATTAGAAAGGAATATTGTGTTCTTTCCCTCTTTGATAAGGATTACATAGTTTTCCAATTGTACATTCATGTTTGGGTAGATCCCTGACTAACCCTATTATAGTAATATATCTAAGTGAGTTAAGGATATAATGTTCTAATATCCTATGCCAAATCCAACATTATCTATGAATGGAACCTATTAAAGAAACTTTTTTTTAAATTACGGAATCATGATTAATAGATTACACATTATTATTTCTCAAAGATGTAAATACTAAATAATTTTTATAATTTAAAAAATTACAATTTTTTTATATAAATGTTAAATGAAAACCATCAACACATATTTGTAAAATGATAAGAATATTATATTTTTAACCATCAACAAAAAGTAATTTATAAATTAAAACTCTGTTGGTGTTACGGATTTGGACAAAGCCAATGCTCATTTCTTTAGAATTATCACTAAAGGTGACATGTGAACCATAAACCCTAATTAGGTTCATGAGGGTTTATTAATATCCTTTGATATTTATAGAACATCCATTTCCCAAGTACCATATATTATTATATGAGTTATTCAATCATTTTCCCTTCAAAAAAGAGTTTATACCATGAATAATTTTGGTACCCATATTTTCTTATGCCTAGATATATTAATAATTAGGGATTTATAAACCCATATTTTTTGAGAGGTTTCATATAATATGATTGTAAAATATTTGAAATAAAATATTAATTATTACCACGTGGATAAAAACTAGTAGTATAATTTCTATAATTAGACATTTGAAAAAATTTCTCCTAACAAGTATTCTTTCCCATGTTGGTAAACTAAACCAGTAATAAATTTCAGAGAAATGTTTTCCTAATATTTGAGTGATAGTTTGTCCTTATTTTTTAATTATATCTATTTCTTTATTTAGTTAATAATTTGAAAATTTTGGTTCTATATTTTCTTTCAGTAGTTGAGCATTTTTAAATTTTTCTACAATGAGATCAGTTCTAACACTAGTAAATAAATATTTTGTTTCTTCAGAACTTTGTATTTTTGTTTGAGTTCATTAAAAGTATATTCAAGAATATTAAAGTGTTGAAACATTTACTCTATTTAAGGTTTATCATCCTTATAATTTTCAAAGTGATCATAATTTTGTACTGAAGATACTGTAGGTACCTCAGATATATTTTTCATAAAGAACATGTTTGCTCTATCAGGCCTCTCTTCATGAGTTGAGTCTGAATCAATGGAGATGTCATCATAGTCACTACATGTGGGTTTCAAGTATTTCTTATAATTCAAATCCTTATCCTCATACTTCATCTTTTACTTTGACTTAATAAATTCTTCCTTAACATGTCCTTTTTTCTTAAACTCATCACAATTAATGTTACTTTTTTTAATCTATTTTTTGGTCCATTTTCCAACTCCCTCTATAATAATACAGTCTCTTATAGCTTGGTTTTATAAATAAAATCATCTTTTTATAAAATTTATTGAACCATCTGTCCAGATGGGCCATTTCTTCATCAATATCGGGTGGTGATTCCTCATCAATGGGGATTTTAGATTGAACTATTTTCTTTTATTTCTATTTGGATGCATTAGACTTGAAGGAAACAGATTCACTCTAGGTTTCATCATCCTCTTTGAAATTTATTTTACTATCTTCCTCATAAATCATCTACTTCCCAATCAATTACTTGACATGAATTTTACAGATGTCCCAATATTCCATTATTGAAACAGATTTACTCTCTATATATTTGGAAGGCATCTCAACAGCCACATAATTTCATCTTTATCTAAAAATAGATTCCCCAAGGAGATAATTGTGTTTAATATCTCATCAAACATGATAAAAATATAATAAAACCAATCATCAGGTTTCATTTTAAATGTATCATATTTAATTATACATGTTTTGAATTTCATTTCCATACTATTCATAATTCCTTTATATGAAGTAGATAGTGTATCCCAAATTTCAAAAGTTATTTTAATAGCAGATATCCTATCACATTATTCATCCATTAAAGCATAGGGAAGGGAATTCATAGATTTTTGGTAATTATTATAGGAAATTTTTGTATCATTGTCCCAATAATTTCTAGGAATATTAGGTAACGCTTATTTTTCCTCTATATCATACCAAATTTCAAACACCATAAATTTAGTATTAATTTTCATTTTTTATTTCCCTCTGAGCATAGTTAATGAAACAAAAGAAAGGTGGTATGTTAGTATCACAACCATTTTATAAATTATCCATTTAAATAATTGAATTTAAAATGATAGAAATTTAAGATCAATAAAACACAACTAAAATCAATATTCAAAATAGTTTGAAAACCTCTAATACCAAATGGTGTTCGGTGTATTTATCTCAAGAGGAGGTGCAATTGAGTACCTAATAAAAATTTCATTCCAAAAAAAGATTAATTAAAATCCCCTAAATAATGAAAATATCCTAATTAATAAAAATTGAAGAATGATATATGCACTGATCTTTTAAAATATTTCAAAAATATTGATTAAGTCTCAGTTAAAAAAATTATGAAATTTACTTTAAATTTTGCAATAAAATTTATTAATCAATACTTTATATAAATAAGAATTAATACTAAATATCAAAGATGTGTTATTTAGAATTTAAAATAGATTCAGTGTAAAGCATAGAAACAAAACACACATCATAATAAGTAAAAGAGGTTCAGTCTCAAGTCGAGAATTAATCAACTCCACAAGGAAATCACCTGGTTCCATGATGATTATATAAAATAATCAGTGATCAAAAACTAAATCATGTGTACAATAAAAAACTAGTAGCCAGGTGACACAGATATTCCTCTTCCATAAAAAATATTGGAAAATAAATAGACACATGACACACAGGTACCTCTTTGACAACACATGAGAAAACTAGTGTAATGGGAGTAGAGAAGATATCAGTTATCTTCTAGTTAAATTACATGATACATTGTTCATGTTTAATATATTGAGTAAACAGACACTACTTGTGATGTAAATATAATAAACAAACAAAAAAGTAAAATTGGTATAGAAGATATCATTAATTAGTCTGATGTTCTCTAAATATATGACTCCTTGAATGTAGCTCGAACAAGATCTCAAGTCATATTTCTAGAAATGTATGTATAATAGAGTTTCATGAACAAATTTTTTTTGATTATGGGAAGGAACCAAATGTTTGATGATCTTTAATCTTCTATAGTTGGTTGTAGGTATGAATGTGTCATGTAAGATATAATTCACTATACTCTCTTATTCTGGAAATTAAGTTATATATCTCTTCACATGTGTGTGTATTTCTATATCTCTATCACATCTATTTTTCACAAGGAAGTCGACTACATTATTTAATAGCATAATGCAGGAAGAATCATCTAGATCCTCTAATACTCATATTGGGTGACTCGCACAAACATGAATGAATATATGAAATAGATTAATAAAAAACATTACAGATATGTCTCATCATTAAATTTGATAACATAGACATTAGAAATATTTAATTCAAAATAAACAGAAACATTTGTGGTGAATTTTTGAATAGTATGACAGCTCTGGTGGTGACTTGAGATTGCAATGAATCAAGCCAATGGTGAGACATCTTGGTTGTAGTTCATTCAAACACTTTGTCAAATTTCTATTCGGACGGATGTCCATCTTCAATGATGACTCAGTTCTGGCGGTAGTAATTTCTGACACTTAGCTAAACATTCATCACGGTGATGAATTTTCTATAATGGTAGGTGTTTCAAAAACATATCCAAACATCTTGGTTCAACAGTGAGTCATATTTGACGGTGAGTCTTCGCATAGTTAGCTAAAGTTTCATTCCATTAGTGATCCATCTATGGTGGTGACTCATCTTCATTGGTGAGTCATGTTTGGTGTTGGGTGGTTTCAACACTTATCCAAATTTCTCACGAATCTGTGTTATATTACAAAATGTTATCATGGGACTTAAAACACATAAATATTGTAATAAACATGATTTCATTATCATTAAAATAAGGGTGTAAAAAATCTCTCCATTTTTAATGATCAGAAATCATATCATTTTATCAACCATGTATATAATAATGATATCAAAGATATTAAGTAGATAGTAAACAATATTAGAGGTAATTAAAAATATTGTATCAAAGAAAATATGGTATCAAAGAAAACATTGTTTCAATAAAAATTATTATAAATATATGGAATTATAAGAAATATTAATGATGATATCATAGAATAGTATTATTATTAGAGCAGTAGAATATGTGGTAGAAAATAAAAAGTTGAAACCACTATAAATGAATGAAACAACACTGTAAAATGAATAAATAAATTCCATAGATTCATTCTTCCCCTTTTGGTAATATCAAAAATTGAGAATAAAATTGGAAATGTATAGAAATAGAATAAGAATAATTATAGAATTTCTAGTGAAAATAAATTTATTTATAACAAAAAAAGATACAACAAAAGGGAATACAACACTATCCCCATCACTGAATAAAAAGTATTTTCTAAATGTTTTATAGTATGGGTTGATGGATAAAGTGGTGACTTTCCATTTCCTACCTTAGGAGTATAAGGTTCAATAGCTGAGGTTGAGGTAACTACAGGGATGGATATTAGTAGATAAGATAAATAAGAAGGATCTTTGATAATGATATGCCTAAAGTGATGTAATACTTCTTAAGGAGTCAGACTAAAGGTCTATAAATTACTATGTACAGAATCATTTGGAACTCTAGTTGAACTTGGTATGAAGAACTCTAGAGGAGTAGCTGGAGAGGTCAGATGAGCAGTACAAGAATGGCCTTCTAAGCCACCATATGAGTTCTATAAAAATGGATATACAGATTCATCAAATTTAGAAATTCCATAGTTATGTTTCCTCCACTTTCCAGAGAACTGAAGAAATACATTTTAATTTCCATAAATAACATGAGCACTGGATTCATCACCTTCAACTGATTAACTTTATGTTTAAAAGAATGACTCACTGGAGGTATTATTATGTTCGCCGTATGGAACATGAAATGATCATTCATCTCACAATTAATGTTAATAAGAGACATATAGTACTTTATAGTCTTTGTGATTTTCTCTCTACCAACATTCATACCCTTCATATACTCTCTATCCATCATATGAACATGATTACTATTAAACCCTATTTTTCTGAAACATTCTTGAGGTATGTTAAGTACCCCACCTAAAGCACCACGAATCTATTCTCTTAAAAGACTCTCTATTAACTCAGAATCAAGAGTAGGAGCTATAACATTGAAATTAGAATCCATAAAATAAATATTATCCCCCATATTTAAAAAATAATTCATATAATATACAAAGGATGATCTCATCTCATTCACAGTGGATCTCAAGGTTTATAACTCCTTGGCTATCCTCCTGTTGTCTATTTTAACATCTTGAATGTGATGCACCATTTTTGGTTGAATATGATGTATCAAATTATCCAAAAGATATCTATAATCCATATCACTAATATTAGTGATCTCTAGTGATTGATTCATTAGTATCAAAAAATAGAGAGAATCATTTCTCTAAAGGTGTCTATATCACCTCATGTGACAACATCCACTGTAATAGATGTAATGGCTGGTGTAGCAGATATCCCAATAGAAGATGCCTCTATAGGATTAGAGCAAGTAGGTTAATAAAAAAATGACCTTTTTAATTCACCTAAAACATCAAAATGATATACTGAAGATCCCTTTGGATCCATCTTACCATGAATAATAGGTCTCTCGTCATCAGAATCTGAGTACTCTAGACAAGTCTGACATACACTGGGAACTTATCCTACTCCTTAATAACTGGGTCCATAAATTTGATAAAAGACTTAACATAAGTAATAAAAATAATAGTCTCGGTTGTTATAAACTAAAAATAGTGGGTGAAACATCCAACTGCTGAATAGATCTCTGCATAACCACTTTTTTCTAAGTATCAACAGGCTCAACCTCCATCTACTCATCAACTGACTATTCAACAGCATTAAGCTTAGCAAACATCAGCACATCCATTGTAGGCTCACTATGAACACCGTCAACATCAGGATCAATGTGATGATTTTCTAGGACTATAGATTTCTGGACCTCAATGGATGCTTCCTTTTCATCTCTGGTTGTTCTATCAACATCTTCAAATAGACTCGATCTATCATTAGATATAAATGTAGCTGAAAAAATTAGATAAGAGATTAGTACTTGAGGAATATCTACATCCTCAGTTATAATATGGCCATTAGGCCCACCATGGTAAGAAACTCCATCATTGTCTTCTTATATTCATCTCATTCATCTTTTGATTTATCATTTCCGATTCCATTACCTTCTTCATATTCTCCCTATTATTCTACTTTTTCTTCCTTTTCTCCACCTTATTATTCTTCATCATTGTCATAATCTCCATCTTATTTTACTTCACAATCATCATTCTCACCATTTCCATTTTCCTTAGAAGACCTAGAAGTGATATTGAATTTTTCTTACACAGATACTTCACTTTATTCTTCCTCACTACCTTCCTTTTATATAGTCTTTCAAATAGAGAGAGACTTATTTGGGATAAGATTACCATAAGTAATAGAAGGATAAACTATTGATAGGTATGGATCACTTCCCCTGTCCACTAGAAATAATCCACCTAATCTCTTGAGGCGTCAAAATCCTCTACTTCCTCATTTGAATATTCTACCGCGTTAATTAACATTAAGAAATGATCTATAATATTTCTCAATATAGTTGAACAATAAACTATATTTTAGTATTCCAAAATCCTTTTTCCATTATCAACCCAATATTTCATACAGTTTTACAACTAATCTACACCCTTTTTCAAATGACCCTTCTAATACACACACCTCTACACGTTACTACTATTTATTCCTATTCATCAACTGGTCTCTTGGACTCAAGCATGGATGAAATAAACTTGAGGTATATTATAGAATTTGAACTCAAATATGGACTGAACATTTACGTCATGTGAACCAATAGGTATCTGCATAGATTTATCTTTTTAACTCTTTTTATAAGAATAAAAATATAAACATCATGGTTCATCATTGTCAAGAAATATCATTTTCTTAGGAAAATCATATCTTGGATAAACATTAAAAGAAAATGATATTCCACATCAAGTTCTTTAAAAACTGGTCTTCTCACTATCCCATATCTAGTTAAATCTTACAATGAATCCTCGTAAAAAAGTATCACTTTCATCTGGAACAGTTACTTGATAATCATCTTTGACACCTTCATGAGGAACTCTCTTGGCCTCGAGTACACTAGCCTAGGATAAAAGGGAATCTCCTTAGAAGAAATACATTTCAACCATATTTGGAATTTTAGAACTCTAATAACCAAAGACTTTTTTAATATCAAACATTTATAATGAACATATTTTTTAGGTACCTCTTTACTATAATGAAGCTCCGTGTTCACCGACTCAACAAAAACATGATGGCTCAACTCTCCTTTTTGTTTATTTTAAGGATGTGACTCATCCAAAGAATACACTACAACTCTTTTTTCACTAACCATGGTGATTGGATTAGAAGGTTTCTTCAAAGTAGATAGAAGGCTAATAGTGGGGATAGAAAAGGTTAACTACATGGCTCGAGGGAAAAGCTAGAAGGGAGCATGGGAATTGAAATTAGACGGGTGTATAATTTTATATCATTTTGGAATTTAGGAATTTATAAATAAAAAATATAAATAAAATTTAAATATAATTAAATAATAATCAATAATGATAAATTATAAATGGTTTCATAAAAACTAATGATAAGAAATTGATAAAGTTGTGTGTTTTTTGATGCTGGGTAAAACCAATAATGGGTAAAACCAATGGTGGGGAAAACTCAACAGTGGGTAAAACTCAATGGTTGGTAAAACACAACGGTGGGTAAAACTCAAGGATTGGTAAAACTCAATGGTGGTTAAAACTCAACGGTGCGTAAAACTCAACAGCGAGTACAACTCAATGATAGGTAAAACACAACAGTGATTCCACGAAAATTAAGTTTCACCACAATAAATCATTCCTAACTCATGATTGATGTTGTTAATTCTCTCATAATTCAAAGTATCAGTAAAAATATTGGCATTATCATGTTCTTTAGCAATGTATTCAAGAGTTATATCGCCTTTTTGAAAATTGTGTCTTGAAAAGTGATATCTTACATCAATTTGTTTTGTTCGAGAGTGGGATATTGGGTTATTTGGAATGTTTATAGCACATACATTCTCTAAATTTATATGGTCTTGTCTTAATTGAAATGAAAAGTCTAATAATGTGTGTTTCATCCACAAAAATTGTGCACAATAGTTACCTACATCAATTTATTTAGCTTCAGCAGTAGACAATGCAATATAATTTTGATTGTTACTACACTAAGAAACTCGAGACATTCCCAAAATATGACAATTTATAGTGGTTATTTTTCTATATAACATACAAAAACTTAATTTTTAAATAACTAACTAGATCGAATTATTGTCCTTTTGAATTGAATATTTATAAATTCATAGTATACCTAAGGTATTTAAAAATTATTTTTACAAAAACTATGTGAGTATCTTTTGGATTTTCTAGAAAGTGAGTACACATACACACACTATAGATATTGTTAGGTTTGTTATCAGTTAAGTAGAGAAGACTTACGATCATACCTCTGTAACTGGTTTAATCCAATGATTTTGTAGCTTCATCATGATCCTACTTACAGGTTTTACTCATAAGAGTATCACTAATCTTAGTTATATCAAAACTAAAATATTTTTAATGTTTTTTAGTATATTTAATTTGTTTTAAAATAATTCCTTATCTGTTTTCAAAAATATGAAAACCAAGAAAGAATATAAATTCACCCATTAAAATAATTTAAAATTCATTTTTAATAATTTTTTGAAAACTTGTAGATGATGAATTTTTAGAAGACCTAACAAAATATCCTATACATAAATTTGACCAACTAAAACATATTTTGAAATTATCCTTACAAAGAGGGTAAGATCTTCTATATCATTTGAAAATAATTTTCAAATAACAAACGAGGTGAGCCTATATTTCCTTGTTTTAGGATCTTGTTTTAAACCATAGAAATATATTTTTTACATTGAAACATAATTAGGAAAAATAAATATTTTGAAATCTGGGTGGTTTTTCAGAAAAAACATCCTTAATTATACACGCATTCAAGAATTCACTTTTCACTTCCATTTGATATAGTTTTAACTCTAGATGTGGTTCATAGGAAAATAGTATTCTAATGGATTCATGTCTGGCTACAGCTGAAAAGTTTCTTCATATCTTATACCCTCTTCTTGACTATAACCTTGTGTAACTAGTCTATCATTATTATTTAATATTGTACCAGATTCATCAACTTTGTTTCTAAACAACCATTTAGTTCCTATAGTCAAGGTGTCTTTGGGTCTATCAACATGTTCCAGAACATTATTTTTTTTAAATTGATTATGTTATTATTTCAAATAAATTACATAGAATAAATCATTAATTCCATCATTGATGTTTATAATTTCACTTTATGATAAGAAATATTCATGTTCAACATAGTTTCTTAGATAATATCTAGTTTATGTACCTATATCTAAGTATCTAATAACATCATAGAAAGTATAGTTTTTAAAAGTCATAATAGATCAAGAAAAAGAAGGTTTAGTCACCTTAGGGTCTTCTATAGGTTTAGGTCTAGGTTCTATAAGTTCCTCAATACAAGATGATATTTCTGCATGTTTCACATCAGAATTAACAAGCTTGAAATTTATGTTCAAAGTGGATAAATCATCCTGAAGGTTTTTAAAATGGGTATTACGTTCATGAAGATCTATATCATCAAATATTATTTTAAATGACTCTTCCACAGTCAAGGTTCTTTTTTTAATAAATCTATAAGATTTATTAGAAGTTTAATAAAAAAGGAAAACTCCATCATCTCTTTTGGAGATAGACAGTCATGAATAACATTAGTGTTAACAATAATTAACCTACAACCAAAATCACTAATGTAATTAAAAGTAGTATTTATATTATTCCAAAGTTCATAATGGTTTTCATTATGATAGATCTAATTATAAATATATTAATTATATAGTAGGATGTTTTTATATCCTCTTTCCAATAGTAGATAGGTAATTCATATTCACAAAGCATTATCTGGGCTATCTCTTGAAGGGTTCAATTTATTCTCTCTACATCTCCATTACGATAAGGGGTCTTAGGAGCAGAGAAGGTATGACTATATCCATTTTGTTTGAAAATAGATTCAATGTCTTGATTTTCAAACTCAAATTCATGTTCAATTATTATGGTCTTAATTCTAATTCAACTTATTTTTTCTATAGATTTTTCATACTTGGTCAAATAAGAGCATGCTTATATTTTTTGAGATAAAGATAACACCTGATCATACCTAGATTAGTAATCTATATGTACATAGACATAGTATTTCCCATTTAAAATAAAAACCCTTGATGGTCCAAAAAATTACATATAAACCAACTCAAGAGGTTGAGAACTTGAAACATCTTTCATTAATTTAAAATAAATCTTATATTTTTTCCCTTTATGACAAGGGTTATAGACATTGTAATTTGGGAATTCAAGTTTGGGTAGATCCCTGACTAACCATTTCATTGTAAGATTTATAAGTGAGTAAATGTTATATTTTCCTAGTATCTTATTCCAAATATGGAATTATCTATGAAATTCACTAAAGAAAGAAACATTTTCTGAAATTAAAGAATCAAGATTATCATCAAACACATTCTAATTTCACAAAGCATTAAATACAAATGTATTTTTATAATTAAAAAAATTACGAGAATTATTTTCAAACATTACATTTAAAATTTCATCACATAATTTTTAAATTCTAAGAATATCATATTTTAAACCATCTACAAAAATTACTTATGAAATTAAAACCAAGTTGGTGTTACAGATTAGGCCAAGGCTAATGTTATTTCCTTTAGCATTGTTACAAAATGTCACATTTCCACTATCAAACTATTTAGGTTCTTGAAGATTGATTAATATATTTTCATACACCTAGAACACCCACTACCCAAGTACTATAGATTATTATAGGATCTCATCAAGAGGGTTTCCTATAAAACAAAGTTTATACCAAGAATGATTTTGGCTCCCATATTTTCTTGGGTAATTTTTTTAGAAATTAGGGCTTTAGGAACTCATATTTTCATGATAGGTTTTATATAAGCATATTTTATACTCTTTGAAATAAAACCTTTTAAAGTCCACTTGAATAAAAACTTGAAGCAGAATTTCCATAATTAGACTTTAGAACAAAAGTGATATTAATAGATCATGTTTTCCATGTTTTTAACCAAGACCATTAATATATTTTTGGAGAAATTTATTTTCTTAATATTTTAGTGGGATTTTATCTTCCATTGGTTAATCTCTCTAAGTATTTTTTTTCTCATTTGAAAATTTCAATTATATATTTTCTTTTAAAATTTGAACATTTTGTTATTTTTCTACAGTGAGATAAGATCTAACACTAGTAGATAAAACATGTTTCCTCTTCAGAAATTTGTATTTTTCTTTGAGTTCATTAAAAGTATATTAATGAATATTTCTATAATAAATTTTTTTCTATTTTCACATATCATCATCATTTTAATTTTTAGAGTGACCAAAATTAATTACTAGAAATATAGTAGGAACCTATTATATATTTTTCATGAAGGAAATGTTGGTTCAGTCCAGATTATCTTTATGGGTTGAGTCTAAATCATTGGAGCTATCCTAAGAGGTACTTTTTGTGGATTTCATGGATTTATTATACACCCTATCCTTATCCACATACTTCTTCTTGTACATCAACTTATGACATTCAACCCCAACACATTATTTTCTCTTATACTAATAACAAGTAATGTAATTTGTATTATCATTCCTTTTCATGTATTTATTCTAATTCCATATAATTTAATAATTTACCTTATGGATTGGTTTTTTGAATAATTTATTCTTGTTATAATTTTTCATAAGCTATCTATCCAGACAGGACTTTTCTACATCACTATCATGTGGTAATTCCTCATCACTGGAGTATTCATCTTGAACTTTTTCCTTAGCTTTCTTCTTGGATGCAGTATTAATGAAGGCAATAGATTTTCTCTTTGGTTCATAATACTATTCACAATTTCCTTTAATCTCTTACACACAAATCATCAACATCCTAATAAATTCCTTGACATGATGTTTACTAATTTCATAGGATTCCATTATTGAAATAGATGTCCCTCTACATCTGCAAAGAATAACTCTGAACAATCACATAATTTGAAATTTTTCTAACATTGGATTCCATAAGGATATCATTATGTTTACAATCTCATTGATCCTGATATACATATCGGAAATAAACTCATCAGGATTCATTTTAAATGTATCATATTTAGTTGTATAAGTGTGTAATCTCTTTTCTTTAACATTAGTAGTTCCTTCATGTGAAACATCTATTATATCCTAAAATTAAAAAGTAGTTTTACATGTAGTTATCCTATTAAAATATTCCTCTCTTAAAGCACAATAGAAGTTCATTTATAGATTTTCAAATATTTTTATAAACATGGTTGGTAGACTCATCATAGTATTTTCTAGGAGTCTTAGGTAAATCATATGTATCCTCTATAGTATAAAAATTTCAAACCCCATACATTCAATATGAATTTTCATTTTTATTTTCCATTAAGAATATTTATTTCAATTAATTAAAGTTGTTCTATTAGTTATAAACCATTATTAACTATTATCCATTTGAATAATTAAATTTAGAACTGACTGAAATTTCATATCATTAAAACATAACCAAAATCATTATTAAAAATATTTTGAAAACCTCTGATACCAAATGTAAGTTGGAGTAATTATCTCAAGAGGGGGTGAATTGAGTACCCAATTATTGTTTTTTTACAAATGAAGTTTAAATAAACTCCCACATATAATCAAAACATCTCAGTCAATCAATATAGTAGACTAACATAAATTATGAGATTTTAAAATATTTCCCAAAGATATATTATGTCTTAGTTAAAACAATTATGAAAATAAAATTGACTTTTGAAATCAGTTTACTTAATAAAATCCTTATATAAAAACTAATTAAGACTAATTATCAATGTATAGGATTTTTTAGTTTAATTTATATTTAGTCTAAATCGTAAAAATAAAACCAAATAAAACGAAACACACATAGGAATAAATACAAGATTTTCAATATCAAGATGAGACTTAATCCTCTCAACTTGGAAATCACCAAGTGCCAAGAATATTATATTAAATAATATTTGATCCACAAGCTGGATCATGTATACAATAGAAAACTAGTTTTTCATGCCACACATGGACCTCTTTTACAAAAACCATGGGAAAACATATAAACACATGCCACATAGGGAGATATTCCATAACATGTGAGAAAATTGGTGTAAAGGGAGTAAAAAAGATATTAGGTATCTTCCAGTTAAAGTACGTGGGATAGTGCGCATGTTTACTATACAATGTAAACACAAAATGATCATAATGTAATGATAATAAATAAATAGGGAAAATTAAATATGTAAAGAAGATATTGTTTCTTGGTCAGATATGATCTGAAGCTTGTGACTCCTTAGATATAGCTTGATGAGGAGATCAAATCATGTTTTAGAAAATGGAAGTAGAATAGAGTGTCATGAACTCTTTTTTTATAACCGTGGGAAGGAACATGATGTTTGATTAGCTTCAAAGGTACACATAACTATACTCTCTTGTTCTTGCAATTTAGTTCTAGTTATCTTCATATGTGCATGTTTTTCTATATATCTATCATATATTTTTTCATGAGGAAGTCTACTACTTAATTTAATAGAATTATTCAGGAAAAATAATATGGATTCTATACTCCTCATACTGGACGACTGAAAAAATATTTAACTAATATCTATAATATTTGATGGAAAATAATTTAAAATAAGACTCGGCATTAAATTTTATAATATAACTATTAAAAATATTTAATTCAAAATATATTGAAAAAGTGGTTGTGACCTTTTTGAAGAGTGAGATATATCTAGCGGTGACTTGAGCTGGCAGTGAGTCAGGATAACAGTGAGACATCTTAGTGGTTGGTCATTCCAAAAACATTTCCAAATTTCAATTCTGAAAGAAGTTCATCTTGAAATGTGACTTAGGTCTGGTGGTAGGCCATTCTGACACTTATCCAAACATTCATCATGGTGGTGACTTGTATCTGATGATAGGTGTCTCAAACACTTGGCCAAACCTATTGGTTTAATGGAGAGAGATATATTATGTTGAGTCATACCATATATAGGTAATGTTTTATTCTGGTAGTAAGTTATCCCTACCGGTGACCCATCATCAAGGTGAGTCATGTTAGACGTTGAGTATTTTCAACAGTTAGCCAAATTTCCCACCAATCTTACTTATATTATAAAATGTTGTAACAACATATAAAACTCATTAATATAATAATAAACATTATTTATTTATCATTATAAGAAGGGTGAAAATATATTTTTATAATATTAATCTTATGGATTAATTTTTAGTATATCATTTCAGGTGAAAAAAGTTATATTTAATTTTTAGTGTAATAATATTTTTTTATTTGAGAATGAATCCATATTGGTGATATAATTTTCTAGATTAGATAAATATATAAAGATATCGGTGATTGATGATTAGATCAAATCATTTAATAGAATAAAAAATAAAACATAAATATGTGTCAATGGTAAGGGTGTATTTTTATGTATTTCATAAACATTGTTCTCTCAATACCATTGATCGAGGGGTAATATTAATTATTGAATTGCTTACTAATTCCTTTTAAACTCCTAAACCTTCCAACAAAATTTCTATATCATGTATTTAAAAATTTAATAAGATATTACATGAGTTTATTTATAGGGGTTTTATTTATACTAAAACCTCAATTTGAGGTGCTCTTGTTTTATATGTTAAGATGGAAAAATTTCTAGATGGGGTTTTATTGTTTTTATAGGAATGAGGAGAAATAATGATAAGAATAAATATTTATTTCACCATATGGATGATTTTTTTTCATATTTCTAAGAGCATAATATATTTAAATAATTTATTTCGGGTATGGATATTAATACATAATCTTATAGGAGGAATATATTTATAAGACTATTTTTTAATGATGTATTCCCATTATTAGTTTTCAGAAATTCCAATTGGTCTTAAAAAATAAACATACCATATTTACTAGTATTATGAATAATTGTTTTCTATAATGTTTTTGAAAAAATCATATTACTATTTATATATTATATTTCAGTTTGATGAAAATGTTATAATAATCCTAAACATATTTGAAAGTTATTCTTAAATCCTTAAGAGAAATGAGGTTATATGGGAAAATTAGTAAATTTGAGTCTTTGATGTAATGAATTTCATTCATTTTGAATATTGTATCTAAAGAATGTACAAATATGGATCCCTCTAAAACTAAAGTGGTTAAAGAATGGACAAGACTATCTATGACCATTGACATTTAGAGTTTTTTCCATTACCAGGTTATTGCTAATGGTTTGTTATAGTCTTCTATTGATAAAAAATTCCATTAACTATGTTTACTCAAAACTGAGTGGAATTCAATTAGATAAAATAATTTGAAGTATGTTTTTAAAATTAATAATTATATCAATTAATACATTAGTATTTTCTCTACAGTAAAAAAACTAATTTTTTTCATTATATTGAGGTTTCAAAGAATGGTATTTGTTTTTTTGATACAGAATGAAAGGGTTATGAAATATGTATCACAGTATTTTAAAAATCATTCGTGAAATTATAAACCCAAATATATGAGCTTTTAATGAAATTTAATTATTTAAAAATTTAAATAAATTGATTAAATTTAGTGAAATGTGATATACATATGTGTGTTTGTGTGTGTTCATGTATCTATATCATATGAGTTTGAAGTATTAGTTGAAAAAAGTATTTGATATGAGGTATGTATATACCATAAATTTTTTTAATAAATATTTTCTAAAAAAGAATTGAATTTCAAGAACCGAGTGTTGAATTGAGTAATTAAATTATTTTCATTGAGAGATACATTTCCATCTAGTTATACCAAACACTGTAGAATCTATTTTATTTCTAATGGATAATGAAATATTATCCATGTTATATTTAGATAGTTATTTATTGGTTAATGATCTTATGAAAGTAATATTTTTAATTATGAATGTAGAAACCTATACTTATATGGATTGATTAATGATATAATCGTATTCGCTAGAAAAAATAAATTATACTAAAAAATTTATCCTGGGTTAAATTAGAAGAAAAACTAGTAAAATAATGAAGGATACATGATTTTAATATTGTTTAAAAAATATAACATGAGTTTAAAATAAGATATATATACTGAATGAATAATAATTAAAAATATAAATCTTTAATTAGTCCCACAGTTCTCTATACTCCAATCGTCTACAAAGTATGAAAATGTATACAAAATATATTTAATATTTTTGGTGGTAAGGAATGAAGAATAATAATTTTTATTTCAAAATGAAATGTTTTATTTTTTTCAATAAGGTAATATAAAAATATAAAAATAAAAAAGGGTGATTCAACCATTATTTATTTTGTAATAGAAGTGAAAGAAAATATCTATGGATTTTATCATGGGATTTTAAAAAATAGTTCTTAATGCCATGTGGGTTATTATTGATGTTTTGACTAAATCTTTCAATTCACTCTTTATTCAAGAAAAGATGAATTTAGACCATTTTTATAGAGTCTATAATAAATAGATAGAAAATATAAAATGAGTTATGCTACATATTGTGTCAAATAATAAACCATTGTTTAATTCTAATTTTTTGAAGGGGATTCAAATTCCATTAGGAATTATATTTAATTTTACTATATCATTTTATATATGGATAGATATAAAATCTAACTGTTAAAAAAATGTGGGATGCTTATAACATGTTTATTAAACTATCAAAGTCAAACACCATAGAATAATGAAGGGTTAAATGACTAAATGATATGAATCTTGTTAATAAGGTGGACCTTCTTTTTTTGGGAGCCTACCTGATTAGAAATCCACAGTTAGGCGTACATGACCTTGAGTAGTGATCAAGATGGGTGACCTTCTGGGATGTTTACCAGGGTGTGTGGGAGTAAGGATAAATCACACTACAAAGGACATGTGTTGGCATATGCAGACTGTCATTAGTCAGTTGACCCGTTCGAGCATGTTGGTGCGCCCCAAGGTGGGGACCACATGCCTGCAGGGAAAATGTTGGTACCTGGTGGGCCAGGACCCGATGACCAAGTTAAGACAGGTTGTTTGTGCTATGATCAGGGCCCATTTTTTCCATTTGTTATCAGAGGAGGGACCCAACTTTAACTGTGGTGTACTACCTGGTATGAGATGTAGGGCCCAAAATGAAAAATTTGTGCTCTAAAGGGGGGGGGGGTTGAATGTAACACCCCCATAATGATAAAGGGTTAAATGACTATATGATATGATCGGGTCCTAGTTATCACATTTGGTATTAGAGGAAGAACCTAGATTTAAGTGCACTGCACTACCAGGGTAGAGGTGTAGGGCCCACAATAAGGACGTTGTGCATTATGGGGGGGGGGGGTTAATGTAACACCCCCATAATATTAAAGGGTAAAGTGACTAAATGATATGACTCATTTCAACAAGGCGAAACTTCTTTTTTAGTAGTCTAATTGGTTATAACTCCACAATTAAATGTGCTTGGCCTAGAGTACTAATCAGGATGATTGGCCTTCTAGGAAGTTTCTCAGGGTGTGTGTGAGTGAGGAAAAATAACATTAGAAAGGACATGTGTTGTCATGTGGGTAAGTCATTAGTCATATGATCCATTCAAACATGTGGGTGGGCCTTAGGGTGGTGACCACATGTCTGCGGGAAAACTGGTGGTACCTGGCGAGCCAGGACCCGACGTTCGTGTTATGGAAGGGTGTTTGTGCTGTTAGCGGGGCCCAGTTTTCATATTTGGCATCCAAATTTTGTCTCATGTGTTGTTTTTTTCTTAATGGGGGGGGAGTCTGTTTGGACCTCCCAGTGTTGGGAATTCAGTTTTGATCCCGGGGTTAGATCGGTAGTAGGTAGTCTCATTCAGAGATATCTAACCCTAAACACTTTTCTTGAGTAAATGTTGGGATTAAATCATTCCCAACAGTTTCATTGAATTAAGGTTATATATGTATCCTCTAGGACATGGTTAAAACTTGGTTTCTTATCTCAGGAAAGTATTATGGGTTCTGTTGGGTATTGTAGGAGGTGTTGTTGTTCAAGGGATTGGACTTTGAATTTTGAGAGTTCCTTTCCTTTGATGCATCAACTGTATGTGTTTAATCTTTTGGGGTTGGGTGGCACATAGAGGGGAGTCCACTTTGGCCTTATGAGTTTTATTTATATGTCTCTTTTTCTATTGATATACTTTTGATCATCTTATCACGTGACATTCATTAGGAATCCTTATGTTTTTAGAGAGAGTCGCTTTATTATTTTAGGTTGAACTGTGGAATGACTTTATGGGGGAGGAAACCTTTAATGGTGGGGAGAATTGTCAAACCCCGACCCGACACCTTGTAGTCACAATTATTTTATTTATATTTGTGTCTTTTTGTAATATTTAAATTGTATTGAATTAAAATCAAAATTGAAGAATGTGAAATAAGAAAGAAATGAAATAATAATAAAAAAAATTTAATTTATTATTCTTATTATTATTAAAAATGATTTTATTTAATTTATTTACTTTTTCTAATTCTTTGTTTTTTTGGGTTAGGGTTGCAACCCCCTCTTCATTCCCTGTCCCCACGCAGCACAACCTTACCTTGTTCCCTCCCACTCGCATGACCTGCCACCAAACAGGGGGCCTCTAGAGCACCTCCCTCCTTCCTATGATGGTGGATCCCCTCTTGCATGGACGAAACCCCATCATCCTCACTCACACAGCCGACCTCCATCCTGTTCATGAAACCTGATGTAATGGGAGAAGCTCTAGTGTCACTCCCTCCCTCTAGCGACTAAATATCCTCTCGTTTTGGTGTGTGAATCCATCCATTGAGTATCCTCCCCCATATTCTCCCTTGTTTTTTGTTGTTTTTCTCTCTTTATTGTGATGTGTAGGGTTTGGATGAACCCTAATTCATTTTGGGGGTATTGTTTTGGTCGATTCTTAGCAATTAGGTTTTTTTGGCCCTATTATTGATCGTTCTTGTTGCGGTTGATGAATTTAGTGGGTTTATACATGTTTTTCTGGTAATTGTTCCTCCTTTCTTCGTTGTATCACTTTTTATAATTTGGATTTTATGATTTATGTGTTCCTGCTATTTTTTCTTTAAGTGCGTTGAACCTTGCCACATGATTTCGGGGTTTTTTGACGAAGGTGAGGTGCTTTCGGTCAATTAGGTTGTCATCTATACATGAGGTAAGTGTTTTATATCTTCTTCTTGGTTGTCTCCCCATATAATTTACGTTACTTAATTATTTAATGGTCCTTGGTTAATTTTTTGCAGTGCGTTGGGATGTTCCGAGTGGTTTTGGGTTGCTGTTGTCTATGGAGAATCACAAGTATCTGCATAGATAAGTATATATATATGTGTGTGTGTGTGTGTGTGTGTGGGTTCCCACATAACATGTATAATTTCCCATAGTAGTGAATATACATATATGAGGCTAGGTGTTCCCATATATATACACACACACACATATGTGTGTGTAAAAATGCATATGTAGGTGAGCGGTGACTAGTATATGCATATAAGCATGTATTTAAGGATTCCATTTCACATGTTCATGGAAATATGGATGTGTTCATAGGGGTTCAGTGTCCTTACATTTATGTGAAGGTGCATATACTTGGTGTGGGAGAAAATGATTTTTGTTAGAAATCTCCAAGGTCCAAATGTTCGGTTTGGTTCCACCCTGAGGTAGGTCCCATATTCATATGCCTTTAATTTGAATCTCATGATTTCATTATTGTTTTAAAAACATGTTTTATATTTATGAAATATAGAAATTCTATGATATCTAGTTTTAGTTTTTGGAAATGATCATTTCTTATTTTTGGAAAATGATATGTATTTATAATTCCCCTTTGGTCTTAAGTGAATTTTCATGAAAAGTGATTTATTATATGGTTTTGAAATGGAAATGAATATTTCCAAAGGCATTTAGACATTCAAAAGGTTTAGTTATTGAAGTGTAATGATATGTTTTGTTTTCCAAAAATCTCCAATGTGATTTCCAAAGATGTGTTTTGGTGTGAAATTGTGGTTAAATTGTGTATTGACATTCTTGAATGAATTACATTATTGTAAGCATGGTTTCAAGATTGTATTTAAATGTGTAGTACATTGGTTGTTAAATTTATTTGTTAAGTGATTTTGGAAACTTAAAACTGTTGGGTGATTATGTGTTATAAAATGAAAAGTATTCCTTATAAATAATTAACTTTTCTTGACACTTTAAGAATGGTTTTTTCAAAAGGAAAACCCCTCTTGAGGCATGCCCACATATTTTAGAAAATGACATATGTGTTGAATGTGTGGGTTGTGATAGTTTCATAGTAAATATCCTTGTGCATTTTTGTGTGATGGAAAAAGGTAGGATGTTCTCAAGGAGGGAGATCAGTGGTGATAGGGTGAGTTTGTTTTAAAAAAAAAGAGAATGATAAGTTCATGTATATTAGTTTTATGAAAACTCACCACCACATGAAACAGAGCACATGGGAATCCCTGGGTATCTAGTTTGGTGAACTAGTACTAGAATTCTAGATTATTCAGAAGTGGTTCATTCCAGTTTAGTCTAGAAGGATTTATCCTATAATACTAACTAAATGATTATGGATGATTATGGGAGGCCACTAGGGTTATGGGGGTGTCCCCTACTTGTGGTTTGTGCATGACAATGTTGGTTTTCATGGTTTTTATACCATATTTCACTAAGGTATAAGGTTCTTAGGGTCCCATTTGTGCTAGTTACCAGTAGGTATTGACCATGGTGGTCACTTATGACATGGTGTTTGTAAAATTATTTCCATTTTAGTTTCTTCATGATTATTTCCCCCATTTTAAAAAGACATGTTTTTAATTTAAATTGTTTCTCTTTCATTTTAAAATTAATATGTATGCTTGGAAAATATTTTGGAAATCTGATAAAAAGGGAAAGGTGTTTCTTGGAAATGGATTGCCTAAATTTTTAAGATTGGTAAATATTATTTTTATGTGGTTGTATTTTAAAAATAGCATGATTTGGGATTTTTAAAGGTAGGCGAATAGGGAATTGTTTATCTTGTCATTCCTACTGAGCATCTCAGTGCTCACACCTACTTTATTTTTCAGTTTCATATTCCTCTAGTATTGGTGTTTTCTTGGTGCTAGATTCGTTTTATATTCCTTGGTGACCCACGAATTCATTTGAGGTATGTCTTATTTCTAGGTTTATTCCTTTTACTACTTCCAGTTTGTTTAGTTTATTTTTTATTTATATTTTCTTTATGGTCCAAAATCATTCCCAAGTGTTCTATTTTGGTTCCCAACAATAGTTTCCAGCCCGTGGGGATCGAGAATGCTATTCAAGCCTTGTCGTGGGCTGACTCTGGTGTCCGATTCAGGGTTAACCAGGTTGGTTCATGACACAAAGAGGTTGGGATAAACATATTTCATTTATTTAATTATAAAATAATAATATTTTACATCTAATTATATTTTTGGGACCATATAAATCTTGGAAAGAAAGATATACGTTTTTCAGGTTAAGTATGGAAATTGATGTTTTTATGGCATGAATTTGTGAATGAGATTATTGAAATAGTGAACATGATGAGTGTGTTGATAATCAATGAAAGGGTCATATATTTGATTTAAGTATTCTAGATTTTCATAAAATGTCCCCATGAGATGGTGTGCTGTAATTTGGTATAAAAGTAAAATTAATCCCTTGATTTATTTGTCTATATGAGACTCTATAAATTGTGGGATCAATGTTTTATCTTATAGCCTCACCTATAATTTTATTTCATGTAAATAATGTGTTTCATATTCTAAACTATAAAAAATATATGTTCAATATATCGCATATATTAATCCCCCAAGTAGTACATTTGTAGCATAAACTCCCTAGTGGGGAAGTATCAGTTCAAATTATAAATTTTAAATAGTATGTATTACAAAATAATATCAATTTTGTAATTTTTTTTATCAAAAACCCATATGAATAAATAAGTTACATGAGAATATAAAAATATATGAATGAAAATTTTTACATCTTTTTATTATAATGAATAATCAATACATTAAATTTTATGTCTTGAACTAGAAAAATATCCCACTATTTTAAATTATAACTAAAATTTAAACCTTAAAAACTACATAATCAAATATTTTTCTCTCTTTATTAAAATAATTTCAATGGTATATTATTTTTTTAATTTTATTATCCTCTTATACTCTATAAATTTGTCAGGTTAAAATCCCAAAACTCTTCCAATTTTATCTTAGAGCCTAATCACTCATTCAAATAAGTCATTTTTATTGACTGAAAGATAAACTCAACGTTATCTTTTAGTTGTATTGTTCACCCTATTATTATATTTAACCATGGTTAAACTATAATTAGATCATCAATAACATCCAAAAATATTTTTTTATCACAATGTTTTCATTCATAAATGATTTATTAAATAAAAAAACTCTATTATACCCATTTTTTATTTAACATAATTTCACTTTCAATGTTCATTTATTTAATTCAATTTTATTATATTTTTTAAGACAATATTTGGGAATTCATACAAATTATGTATGTAATATTAATATTTATTTATATTTCTATTAAATCCAAATGTACTATAATTATATCCCTTGGTGGATATATTCACATATAAAAATATATAATTATTGGTTAATTAAATCTCTATGTAGTAAAATAAATGATTAAACTAACATCAATTATTTTTAACTTAAATTTAAAAAAATTATATTTGATTAAAGTCACTCCTTACGGTATATTAAAATGTATAGGTATTATATATTTACAATTCCTTTGTATCATCTTCAAAAGTGTTTTATATACTTATATACATGTTTAGTGTAAATAAAAGAATTTAAAAATTTATATTATAAAATAATATTACATCTTAATGTTTTAATTTTAAAAATAAGGAAAAATACATTGAATACTGATATTATAATTTGATAAGATTTTATATCAACTGTAATTTTTAATTCTGATAAATTTATAACACCAAATTATATATATATATTAAGGTCAAACAACTATGCCTATACAACCTCAATTACCATAAAAATATGAAGAATGCGACATGAAATTTAGATTATATATTATATTAAATCATTTTATATAATTATACATAATTGGAATTTTTTTAAATATTATAAAAAATTATTAGACAATATAATTTATTTCTAAATAGTTAGTGTTACACATACATTTCCTTAAAAGAAGTAAAATTCTTATTAATATTTCTCTCTATTGTTAATTAGTCATTATATATAAGTTTAGATTATATATATAATTAATTTAAACTAATATTATTATTTATCATATTATTATCTTCTATCAACATTTTTTCATCTTTATTTTATGATTCTCCTTTATTTTACAAGAAATATAGAATTGGTTAAAACATTATATTTGTAGATTTAAATTCTATAAGGTTAACATTAATAATTATTCTTATGGATTAAAAAAATATAAACTATATTTTATTCACTTTTTTATTATTTTATTGTATATATAATGATGGTTGGGGAAATAATAAGTCAAATAGTATATTCAGAAATTGTTTAATCTCTAGAGAAGTTATGTTAGATTTGATCAGATACATTATTCTATTGTAAGTGATTGCATGTCACATGTATATTATATCTAAGAAGTTATAGAGATTATTTTGTAGTTTCCATGTGATTTAACTTATAATATTATATTATTTTATGGACTTTACCTATGTGATTTATATAGTACTTATTAATAATAATCATTTTTCATTAATTTCAATGAATGAAAATCTTATTCCTATTGTTTATATTTTATAAAAACATTTATCCAAATTCAATGTTTCATGTGACATTGATAGGGTTTGTGGAAGAATATGATCAATAGTAAAGTAAATATTCAAGCTTCATTTGTTAATAAATAAATAATGAAATCAAAATAACATGTATTATTGAGTAAATATATGTTTATTTAGTGATTGTATTTTTGGATTTTGTTATTTATTATTACATTATATTTTTTAATCTTGTAAATATCTAATCCATTTTATTAGTCATGTGATTATTGTAATATTTATAGAATATCCTATAATATTGGGATGATTGTGTATATATTTTCACATAATGTATAAAAAATATGACTCATTAAGGATGATATTTGGGTTTTACATCAATTCCTTTGATTTAATGTTTTTTGGTCTCCTGCATTTAATGTATTATGTGTTTAAACATTAACACATTTCTTGATTCCTATAATGGTTTAAACACATCAAAAAAGATAATTGGTTCGTCCTGAACCTCACAAAATTAGATATTATCTATTGATGATGATATTTTATCCTAAATTTTTTTGATAAAGTATGATTCAATAATAATAGGGAAATAGCTTCCAAAAATATAAGCACATTATTTCAATATAAAAAAATTTATTCTCCTACTAGTTTACTAAATACATTTCCACATGAAAACTGAGTCTACCTTGTTTACCGGATAAAGAAGTGAAAGAATAAGGATCGTCTACTCCTCCCAATTCAGCATGATCCTTCCAAATAAAGAACAATATATTATCTCATTGAAGCTCATCTCTAACCAACTTGCTAGTTATCAAAGATTAGGAGGAAGAAGTGTCATACCTCTCATGATCGGTGTGCCCCTATCTTTTTCAAGAAGGCATTTTATTGCTGGTAAAAATCTCAAGAAGAAGATGTGTTAGTCCTCACATGCTTGGTGTGCCCCTCCACTCCTCAAGAAGGTAGTATATCTCCAGAAATTGTGACCCAAAATAGTATTACTTTTCTAATAGCGGTATCATCATCATTTTGGAAGGGATTGTGCACCAGGTCATAGTGTAAACTTAAATCCATTACTGTGGTGTCTCTATTGAAGAACTGTCATTTGTCTAGGGCCAAACCTGAATGTAGCTCATGTCAATGTTATTATTCCTTTTATGGAACTCTTGTAGTCTCAGATCTAGGGTAAAGTCAGATTTAATAGCCAAAAAACTCTAGAATAGCTCAGTAAATTTAGCAGAAGTCTTAGAACTAAAAGAAATATCTGTTAAAATTGAAGACTTTTCTCATAGAATGAGGGTGCATCATTTTCTGTATGAAAATCCAATGATCCTCTATATTTATCCATTCTGGAAGAAAACAATCACTATTAATCTGATTGAATCATTATACTAGTTTATTACCATGAAGATTACCTCAGAGCCCCACATTTTCTTTTTCTCATCCATATTTTCTAAATGTGACATGCAGGTTGTTGGTTGGAGTGGACACTCAAGAGGGGGGTTGAATTGAGTTCCAATTAAAATTTCTGCTAAAAACAATTTCTATTAAAATCCCCCAATTTCAAAAAAAAAATTAAACTGTAGTGAATTTATATAGATTATAAAGGTTCAATTAGTTTCTCAAAGATTGATTAATTCTCAGTTAACTTAATCTGATGATTAGATTAACTTTTGAAACTAAATTACTGGTTTATAATAAATATAAACACTTGCGAGTTTAACTATCAAAGTAGCTTTGAAAATAAATTATATTCCAAAGTAATAGCAGGCAGAATATGAAATAAATGTATATAGTATGGATATAGATTGTAACTAAAAACACAAGAGTTAACCAAGAGGTTCAGTCTCAAGCTGAGACTTAGTCCTCTCAAAATTTATATAAAGTGATCCACACCCTGGATCTGGGTTAACAACAGTGATCACACTGTTCAGGTCAAGAGACCTCTACCACAGTTATATGTGGGATAACAAACAACAGCTCAAAGCTGTCCAGGTCACACCCGACCTCTACCACTATCCACAGTGGGAAATAAAGGATGTAAGGATTGTGAGTGAGGATTTACAAATCCTCCAGTTAGGGTTCAGGAGACAGTGTGTGTGTAATAATTAACAGGCTACACACACTACTCGTAATGCAAATACTAAATCACTTAGAGCAAGATATAGAGTTTAGAATGGCTCTCGTGATTGTAGTGCAGCTCTGGACTCCTTTAGATTTGGTCAGAAATGGTTCTGAGTCCTTCTTTGGTATTTTACTGAAAAACAGAGTATCGTTTCTTCTTTTAGTGCTTCCAGGTTCAGTTTGGATATCGGCTCAGAAAATGAAGCGTTCTGTGTAGTTCTTCTTTAGAATATATTGATCAATGTATGCTTTGTGTTCTGGAGTCTGGTAGTAGTAGTCTTGTGAGTGCATGTTCTCTAGTTTTTCTTGGCACGTTTTGAGCTTGACCGCAAGTGTTTTCTGTGTGCTCGATCTCTTCAAGTCTCTTATCTCTCTACCCTTTTCTGATACATACACGATGACTTTTTTTATGCCCCTTTTTTTTGTCTTTCTGAGAAGGAATGATTATGCTTTTTTTATCGTACTTGGTACGGTTTCCTGAAATGGAAACATAAATCATTTAATAACATTAAATGCATCAAAAGTAACAAATGTAACCATTAGTGTAATAAACAAATAGTGTCGAGGATATAGGATTTGACTCCGCAGTTCATTATAGGTAGCTGTTTGTTTGTAGACGTGTACGGTTGACTCGGTGTAGGATCTTCCATCGGTAACTCTACAAACTCTTATCGGTGGCTCTTATCGGTAGCTCTTATCGGTAGCTCTTATCGGTATCTCTATGTCCATCGGTAGCTCTGTGCATCGGTAGCTCTGTGCATCAGTATCTCTCTGTCCATCGGTAGCTCTGTGCATCGGTAGCTCTGTGCATCGGTAGCTCTGTGTCTCGGTAGCTCTGTGTATCAGTAGCTCTCTGTCCATCGGTAGCTCTGTGCATCGGTAGCTCTGTGCCCATCAGTATCTCTCTTCAGGTCAGTGATACTTACACTTGACTGTCTTATGAAAAACACATCTAATTCACATAGAATCATTTCAAAACTTATATAAACATGGATAGGCAAGATTAACATAAAGTGTAGATCGATTTGAAAGTATTAAAGTGTAGATCAACAGTAATTGTGAATATCATAATATATGAAAACATAATTGGGATTGTTAAAACATATGAATACAAGATTGGGATTATTAAAACAGGTGAGGTCAACAATCTCCCCCTTTTTGATAATCACAACATATGATATGGCCATTTTAAGATAGTGAGAATATAGTATTAGATAGTATAACATTAATATTCAATTTTCTCAAAGAAGACAGTATCAGAGGAAAGAGGAAATAGTAACAGAAAGATATAGATCAAAATTTATCATAGGTAGAATTAAATACAATAGTATCAGAGAGAAGCTTTGAAAGAATTTGTACCAATGAAGGAAATGTAAGAAATAGTATCAAAGGTATGTAAGAAATAGTATCAAAGGCATGTAAGAAATAGTATCAAAGGCTCCTCCTTTAAGCATATTTCTCCCCTTTTATATTTCTCCTTTTATATTTCTTGTCTCCCCATTTGTGATAATCAAAAAGTGGGAAACCAAACATAGAAAACTGATAAACTGAGACAGTGGAAAAAAAAATTCATTTGTATTAGATCTGACAAAAAAGTACATAAACAGAATAGAAAAAAAGATTCCTATCAATCATCCTTTCCACTTTATCAATCCACATCTTCAATGTGGGCTTTTCCCTTGGGACTAGAAGAGAAATCAGGTTTTGAGGATACTGGGGAGGACTTTGGAATTCCAGAAATGATCAGAGGGGGCTCAGAAACTAATACAGTGTCGGGCCTGTAATGGGAAGTCCGTTGAGGGATAATAGGTGTGAGACTTCGTATGGCTTGAGCAGGAGTCATCTGAACTGGAGACGCAGTAGAGGCAGAGGCAGGAAAAGCAGGAGGTACAATGACCGGTCTGGAATCCACATGTAGGAAGGGCAGCAACAGGTTTCTGAAATCCATTATAATGCTTCCTCCTCTCTCCATTTCAGACACAAAATCATCTCTATTTTCAATGAATTTATCCAAAGCAGGAGTACGCTCCCTGAGCTTACTAACCTGCTCTCTGAAGGCCTGAGTCACTGGAGGTAACTTTAGATTCTCAAGCAGAAGTTTGAAATGGTTGGTTAGTTTTTGCTTGGTATAAACCTTTTCAAAATAATTATCCACCTAATTATTGATTGCTTCTTGAGAAGTAGAGGCCTCTCTCATGTAGTCCCGGACGATTTTCATTATTTCTCTGGCTGAATCCCTGGTAGACAGCACAACCTGACTTAAATCTGATGAGTCCACAGAGCCACTGGTTGACATAGAACCAAGCTCCTACTTCATCAGAGCACGAAATAGATTCAGATCAATTGCAGGTTTTGGAACTAGAGGACCAATAAAGAAGGATACAGTTTCTTTGAAGCTTATGGTCAATCCACTAATCAGATTTTGCATTTGAGAGTCCTGATCTTTGACATGATCCTTCACAGATGTTTTAAAAGCTTCAAACACCGAGACCAGCTAACTTACAACACTCTTCACATAGGCTAAATCCTTATCAGCTTGAGATTTTGAACTCATGAAAGAGTCTAAGGAAACAACAGATATCCGTTGAGCTTCAAGGTCTGCTTCTAGCCTAGATGTTTGAGTCTGGCACTCCTTGACTTCTTCCATTAGCTCACACACAAAAGTTGACAGATTGCAACCAAGAGAAAGCTCAAAATACCTTTCTAACATCTTCATTTCTTCACCAAAAGAGTGCTTCATCTCAGCAACAGAGGCACTGAAGGATTCCTTCAGCTCATGCTTTAGGGATTCGAGGTCAGACTTTGTAACAAAATCAGTAGGAGCAACTGTAGTAGATACTCATTCAGAAGCTAAACTGACTACAGAGTCAGCCATGACAGATTGAATCGAGGATACTGAAAAATATTCCATTGTCTTTACTTCTTCTACAAAACTGACTTTGAGATTTTCTTTCAGCACATATAAATCATGTACTCGGACCACATCAGCAGGTAATAACTCAGAATTGATGTCATAGCTGATCTTTGGTCTATTCAAAGATACTTCATTATCCGAATCAGGATAATCCAAGCCAAAGACTATAAAACCTGGGTCTTCTACCTAGTCTCCAGACTCCATACTCACTGTAACATTTCCAAACTTGGTGTGATGCTCCCCCTCAATTGGTGCATTCTCATATATAGCAACTACATTCTCTGCTGGTCTTTCTTCATCAGAATCTTCCACATCAACTTCCATCTCTGCAGCAGTAGGATGATTTTCTGGAATAGGTACAGCTTCTCCTCTTTCTCTTTCTTCATCCATAGAAGGTATAACTGAGCTTCCAATAACTGGACTAAGACTCAATTCAGCAGAATCAGATAATTCAGAGACATTCTTTTCTTCCTCTACATGCTTAGAGACCGACTGGTCTTCCTCATTAGTAGGTGTCTCTACTTCTGCTAGCACTTCCTTTTCTAAAGACATAACTTCAGCAACAGGGCTTGGAGGCAAGTCATGATCTCCTCCCTCATCCATAGGAGATTCTTCCTCTTCTTCTTCTTCTTCTGACTCATCACTGTACTCAAGTTCCTCTTCATCAGGTCCTAGGCCTAGATCTCTTTTATCCTTTGGCCTTGAAGGATAATCCACAGGATTGAACTTATCATATACCTTTTGGTCATCATTGATCCATTCTCCTCTCCACAGATTCCAATTAATATTCATATATTTTCAAATTGTAGTAGTGATACAAAAGTTTCTCTTCACTACAACTGTCTCATATTGAGACTCAGCTATCCCTTTCACTTTGATCAGTACAGAAATCAGCTTAGCAAAGAATAGGGCGTTAGTCTTTGATTTCGGCCTTATCATATCTTCCATTTGACTCATCACCAATCTGCATAAATTGACTTTGACATCATGTCTCAAAAGATGTAGGAGATAGATATCCTGATATCTCACATTAGAAAAGTCTCCTCTCCTTGGTATCAATACATGTTGAACAAACTTGAACAGTAATCTGTTCTCTCCATCCATTTCTGCAGCAACCACTTGCCTTGGAGTTCCATCGCCAGTCAATTCATTCAATGCGGTCTCATGATCAAAAATTCCACTGGTAGGTGGCATTTCTCTTGATGCATAACCAGACACACCTTCATGAGGAACTTTTAAGCAATCATCCCATTCTACTGATGAAAATGATAGCACCTTACCATTTACAAACGAAGATACTCGGTTCTCATTCTCTAACTTCTCGAAGCTTACGAACTCATAAAACTGTTTTATCAACTTTGGGTAGTAGGGACCGTTGTTATTTGAAAAGCAGTCTACCCATCTATGAGCTTCCAGAACTTCGAGCACCATGGACCTGCTGGGCAGCAACCAGTCTACACACACCTCTTTTTCGACCACAATAGATCTATTTTGCAGATAAGGATTTACTGGTATCCTTCCTGACCAAGTTCTAACAGCACTACTCGCTTCTGGCTCGGACTTCTGCCTTTTTGCTTTAGGCTCAACACAGTCCTCTCGGATGACAGGAATTTTGGTTTTTTCCATCGCTGGTTCGAGGGATCTTAGGTTTGCAGAGGGTTCGGGTTTTAAGGTTCGAAGGTAAAAGGTTTTGGGTTCGGTGGAGTGAGAAGCAGCTTAGACTTAGTTTTATCATTTAGGAATCATAAGTTAAATAAATAAAAATAAAATAAAAGAAAATGGTCCACATTCTTGACGGCAAACAACAGATTTAAAACAGCACTTTGTCGGTGATGATTTTTATCGGTGAGGATTTCTATCGGTGAGGATTTCTATAGGTGAGGATTTCTATCGGTGAGGATTTCTATCAGTGAGGATTTCTATCGGTGAGGATTTCTATCGGTGAAGATTAAACATCCCCAGCTCGTGCCTAATGTAACATAACCTATCCACACTTAAGGGTTTTGTGAAAATGTCGGCCAATTGATGTTCATTGCCGATAAATTCAAGAGAAATATCACCCTTTTGATAATGATCTCTAAGAAAATAATGCCTTACATCAATGTGTTTGGTTCTTGAGTGAGATACAGGGTTCTTCGAGATGTTTATTGCACTAGTGTTTTCATAGTTAATCGAAACATGCTTAAAATCATATCCATAGTCCAAGAGAGTGTGTTTCATCCACAGAATTTGTGCACAGAAACTACCAGCAGCTATATACTCTGCTTCGACAGTGGATAGAGCTACAGAATTCTGCTTTTTACTACACCAAGATACTATGGATTTTCCTCATAAATGACATGTTCCTGAAGTGCTTTTTCTGTCTAATTTGCAACCAGCAAAGTCAGCATCTGAATAACTTATTAACTCAAAGGATTGTCCTTTTGGATAAAATAAACCAAGGTTAACAGTATGTTTGAGATACTTGAAAATTATTTTAACAGCAAGCAAATGAGATTCTTTCGGGTTAGCTTGAAATCTTGCACACATACATACACTGAACATAATATATGGTCGACTAGCAGTAAGATAAAGTAAACTACCAATCATACCCCTATAATTGGTTTGATCCACTGGTTTCCCAGTTTCATCTGTATCCAATTTACAGATTGTACTCATAGGAGTTTCACTTTCCTTAATACTATCCAAACCAAATCGTTTTAAAATATCCTTTGTATATTTAATTTGATTCAAAATAATACCATTTTCATTTTGAAATACTTGAAATCCAAGAAAGTATTTGAGTTCTCCCATTAAGCTCATTTCAAATTCATTTTGCATACTTTTTGAAAAATCAGTACATAAAGAATGTTTAGAAGATCCAAAAATAATATCATCAACATAGATTTGTACAAATAAAACATCTTTAGAAATTCTTTTAATAAAAAAATATTTGGATTAGTAATCCCTTTAGTAAAACATTTTGAAATAAGAAAATTACTGAGTCTATCATACCAAGCTCTTGGAGCTTGTTTTATTCCATATAAAGCTTTAGAAAGTTTAAAAACATGATTTGGAAAATGGGGGTTTGTAAATCCAGGAGGTTGTTCTACAAAAACATCTTCAATTATAAAACCATTTAGAAATGCACTTTTGACATCCATTTGATATAACTTGAAATTTAGATGTGCAGCATATGCAAGTAAAATCCTAATGGCTTCTAGTCTAGCTACAGGTGAAAAGGTCTCCTCATAGTCTTTGCCTTCTTCTTGACTATATCCTTGTGCAACTAGCTTAGCTTTGTTTCTAACTATGTTTCCTGATTCATCAACTTTATTTCTAAAAACCCATTTAGTGCCTATTGTTAGTATGTCCTTAGGTCTGTCAACTAATTCCCAGACTTTGTTTCTTTCAAATTGGTTTAACTCTTCTTGCATAGCCATTACCCAGAATTCATCAACGATAGCATCATTAATGTTTTTGGGTTCTAGCTGGGAGAGAAAAGCTTGATGTTCAACCTGATTTCTTAGAGAAGCTCTAGTCTGTGTTCCTCTATGAAAATTACCAACAACAGCATCCAAAGGATGATTCTTTAGAATTATTGTTGATCTAGTAAAGGTACAACTAGACACTTCAGGTGCATCAGTATGTTCGGGTTCAATCGAAACAGATTCTGGAAAAAGTCCAGAACTGGATGTTTTTATAACAGGTTATTTGGATTTATCATTATGGTCCAGAATAGACAAATCTTCTTCAAGATTCTCAAGAGAGTTTTTAGGCTCATGTGGATCGGTTTCATCGAATTTGATGTGAACAGATTCTTCCACACATTTGGATTTCTTATTAAACACTCTATAAGCTTTACTTTAAGTAGAGTAACCCATAAAAATTCCTTCATCACTTTTAGAAGAAAACTTGTCCAGATTATCATTTTTGTTAAGAATAAAGACTTTGCAACGAAAAACTCTGAAGTAATTAACCTTAGGCTTCCTATTGTTCCATAACTCATATGGGGTTTTCTTAAGAACAGGTCTGATCAAGACTCTATTGATAACATAAAAAGTTGTATTTACAGCTTCAGCCCAAAAGTAAATAGGCAGTTCATATTCATTGAGCATGGTTCTAGCTATTTCTTGAAGGGTTCGGTTTCTCCTTTCTACTACACCATTCTGTTGAGGTGTCCTCGGAGCTGAAAAGTTATGAGTGTAGCCATTGTGTAAGAAATAAGATTCAAAGTCTTGATTTTCAAACTCACGACCATGATCACTTCTCTGGGTCTTAATTTTGAGTCCACTATGATTTTCTGCAGACTTGGAGTATTTAACAAAGGAAGAATAAGCTTCAATTTTGTGATCTAAGAAATATACCCAAGTATATCTAGAGAAGTCATCTACTAGAACATAAACATAGTGCTTCCTATTTAAACTAGAAACTCTTGATGGTCCAAACAAATCCATGTGAACCAACTCAAGTGGTTTAGAAGTTGAGACTTCGTTCTTCGATTTAAAAGAAACTTTGTGTTGTTTTCCCTTTTGACAGGGATTACACACTTTTTCATTTCGGAATTCTAATTTAGGTAAGTCTCTAACCAAGTTTTTCCTATCCAGTTTTCTAAGTGAATGAATGTTTCAGTGTCCTAATCTTCTGTTCCATAGCAATGATTCTTTATGAAAAGCATTCAAACAATAAATATTTTGTTTGGCTAAAGAATTTAAATCAACAGTATAAACATTTTCATTCCTTAGAGCAGAAAATACTAAAGCATTTTTGGAGTTAAAAACATCACAGGAATCATTTTCAAACTTGACATTGAAACCATCGTCACATAATTGAGATATACTAACCAAGTTATATTTTAGTCCATCAACAAATAAAACATTAGAAATTAATACTGAGTCAGTGTTACCAATCTAGCCTAGGCCGATGATTTTTCCTTTAGAGTTGTCACCAAAGGTTACATGACCTCCATCAACCTTTATTATGCTCTTGAAGCAAGAATAATCTCTAGTCATGTGTCTTGAGCACCCACTATCTAAATACCATATCTTCTTGTGACAGCTCTTCAAGCAGGTCTCCTATAAAACAGATTTAAACAGGAAATGACTTTGGTACCCATATTTTCTTGGGTTCAGATAGGTTAGTAATCAGGGATTTAGGTACCCAGATTTGTTTTATTGGTTTTATACAATTAACAGATAAAACAGATTTTGAAAGATAAACTTTATTTGGTCTATAACCATATGAATATCCTGTTGAATCATATGAATTTCCAAAACTGGAACTAGAAATATTCTTTTCAGACTTAGGAATAAATCAGGTTCTAGTGAACTGTCTCTATCCAAGTTGGTATCCTAAACCAATAGCATATCTAGGTGAAACTTCCTTTACTATCATTTGAGTTAGAGCATCCTTTCCATTTGTAAATTTTTCTAAGTCCTTTCTGAGTTACTCATTTGACAGTTTTAGTTCTGTATTTTCCATTAGTAGTTGAGCATTCTTTTCCTTTTCTATATCATGATCAGATTTATGCTTAACACTTAAAGCATACTGTTTCTTTACACCTTTTTATTTATCTTTAGGCTCATTACAGGTTTCTTCTAACATATCACAGTACTCAAATAGTTCAGATTTTCACATGTTTTCCGAATCAGAATTATCTCCAGAATAATATGAATTTAAAACAGGAGTGTCAGATGTTACCTCATAAGTATTTGTCATGAAACACATGTTGGCTTGATTCCTTTCAGAGTCTGAAGATTCGGATTCACTAGTGCTATCTTCTGAAGCACTCCCGGTAGCCTTCATGGGTTTCTTGTACTTCTTCTCTTTGTAATCATATTTCTTTTTGAATTTTAACTTTGTACAGTCTGCTTTGATATGTCCTTTTCACTTGCATTCGTAGCAAACAACTTCATCAGTCCTATCAGCTTTCTTCCAATCCTTTTTCCATTTGCCTTGTTGATCATACTTTCCTTTGTAATTTGTTTTCCTAAAGAAATTCTTTTTCCAATAAAACTTCTTGAATCTCCTGGCTATCTGAGCCATTTCTACGTCACTGTCATACTCTGATTTTTCACTTGTGGAACTCTCATCCTCCATTTGTATTTTTTCCTTCTCCTTACTCTTCAAGGCAGTAGACTTGAAAGCTACAGATTTTCTTTTCGTTTCATCATCTTCCACTTTGTTTACCTTGAGCTCTTCTTCATACATCATCAATTTTCCAATAAGTTCTTTGACAGGTAGAGCAGAAATGTCACATGATTCTCTTATTGAGACAGATATGCCTCTCCATCGGTCTAGTAGACATCTCAAGATTCTCATAATTTGTTCCTTTGGTGGAACAGCTTTTTCGAGTGAATTAATCGTATTGACTATCTCATTAAACTTGAGATACATGTCAGAAATAGGTTCATCAGACGTCATTTTAAAATTATCATACTTAATAGTATAAGTATTCAATCTCATTTCTTTAACATTATTTGTTCCTTTATGAGAAACAACCAAGGTATCCTAAATTTCAAAAGCAGTTTTACATGCAGAAATTTTGTTGAATTCTTCATCTCCTAGAGCACAGTACAGAGCATTCATAGCTTTACAATTATTATTGTAAGCAGTCTTTGTAGGTTCATCCCAAGTAGATCTATCAGTAGTGGGAATTTTGTATTCAGATTCAATAGCAGTCCAAATATCAAAACTCATGCTTTCTAGATGAATTTTCATTTTAAGTTTCCACTGAGAATAGTTATAACCATTAAAGAAAGGTGGCCGGTTAGTAGCAGCACCCTCAAGTCTATTATCCATTATAAACAAAATTTAAAGAGATAAAAATTTAGAAATAACAGAAATTTTAAGAACTTTAAAATACAACTAAAATCACAGTTGAAAAGCAGAGTAAATAAAAAGTTCTGCAAAACAAACACCCTCTGATACCAAATGTTGGTCGGAGTGGACACTCAAGAGGGGGGGTGAATTGAGTTCCAATTAAAATTTCTTCTAAAAACAATTTCTATTAAAATCCCCCAATTTCAAAACAAATTAAACTGTAGTGAATTTATAAAGATTATAAAGGTTCAATTAGTTTCTCAAAGATTGATTAATTCTCAGTTAACTTAATCTGATGATTAGATTAACTTTTGAAACTAACTTACTGGTTTATAATAAATATAAAAACATGCGAGTTTAACTATCAAAGTAGCTTTGAAAATAAATTATATTTCAAATTAATAGCAGGCGGAATATGAAATAAATGTATATAGTATGGATATATATTGTAACTAAAAACACAAGAGTTAACCAAGAGGTTCAGTCTCAAGCCGAGACTTAGTCCTCTAAAAATTTATATAAAGTGATCCACACCCTGGATCTGGGTTAACAACAGTGATCACACTGTTCAGGTCAATAGACCTCTACCACAGTTATACGTGGGATAACAAACAACAGCTCAAAGCTGTCCAGGTCACACTCGACCTCTACCACTATCCACAGTGGGAAATAAAGGATGTAAGGATTGTGAGTGAGGATTTACAAATCGTCCAGTTAAGGTTCAGGAGACAGTGTGTGTGTAATAATTAGCAGGCTACACACACTGCTTGTAATGAAAATACTAAATCCCTTAGAGCAATATATAGAGTTTAGAATGGCTCTCGTGATTGCAGTGCAGCTCTGGACTCCTTTAGATTTGGTCAGAAATGGTTCTGAGTCCTTCTCTGGTATTTGACTGAAAAATAGAGTATCTTTTCTTCTTTCAGTGCTTCCAGGTTCAGTTTGGATATCGGCTCAGAAAATGAAGTGTTCTGTGTAGTTCTTCTTTAGAATAGATTGCTCTATGTATGCTATGTGTTCTGGAGTCTGGTAGTAGTAGTCTTGTGAGTGCAAGTTCTCTAGTTGTTCTTGGAACGTTTTGAGCTTGATCGCAAGTGTGTTTTGTGTGCTCGATCTCTTCATGTCTCTTGTCTCTCTCCCCTTTTCTGATACATACACGATGTCTTTTTTTTATGCCCCTTTTTTTGTATTTCTGAGAAGGAATGATTATGGTTTTGATCGTTCTTGGTACTATTTCCTGAAATGGTAACATAAATCATTTAATAACATTAAATTCATCTAAAGTAACAAATGTAACCGTTAGTGTAATAAAAAAATAGTGTCGAGGATATAGGATTTGACTCCGTAGTTCATTATAGGTAGCCTTTTGTTTGTAGACGTGTACGGTTGACTCGGTGTAGGATCTTCCATCGGTAACTCTAAAAACTCTTATCGGTAGCTCTTATCGGTAGCTCGATGTCCATCCGTAGCTCTGTGCATCGGTAGCTCTGTGCAATTGAAGCTCTCTGCCCATCGGTAGCTCTGTGCATCGATAGCTATGTGCATCGGTAACTCTTTGTATCGGTAGCTCTGTGTGTCGGTAGATCTGTGTATCGGTAGCTCTCTGTCCATCGGTAGCTCTGTGCATCGGTAGCTCTGTGCATCGGTAGCTCTGTGTCCATCGGTAGCTCTCTTCAGGTCAGTGATACATACAGTTGACTGTCTTATGCAAAACACATCTAATTCACTTAGAATCATTTCAAAACTTATATAAACATGGATAGGTGAGATTAACATAAATTGTAGATCGATTTGAAAGTATTAAAGTGTAGATCAACAGTAATTGTGAATATCATAATATATGAAAACATAATTGGGATTGTTAAAACATATGAATACAAGATTGGGATTATCAAAACAGGTGAGGTCAATACAGGCATATAAATATATCTCGAGTGATTATTGTTCTTTTTATCAAAGGGAATAACCAAGTTTTATTGAGTTGATTTCAATATTATGGTGGGTCTAATGGAGAATAAATGGGAGGGTTCATTTCCTTGTATGTCCAATCAAGAATTCACTATGTTCATGAACAGAAATGGTATCATGGAATTTGGATATTTAGGATAACGCTTCACCTAGTGAAATAACTAGAGAGGAAAGAAATATACGTGGTATTGACTTGACCGCAACTTTAAAAACTACACAACCATTTATTCCTACACTAATTTGAAAGTATCACATCTACCTCATAACATGTCTAACCAATCAATGTTGTGTATTAAAGTGGAACCTAGGAGTGACCATGGGGAGAAATTCTTCTTTTCCCATCTATGAACGGGGGACTCAGACTTCAAACATATGGTCTGGAAATCATGGGGAATATTATTATAGGGATATACATGGATGAAACATCATAATAAACTCAATAAGCTCAGGGGAGATCCCCAAACATGTGAAAGGAACAAGACCCCCTAGAGTCAGGACATAGAGATGATAAACGAGGAAATAAAAATGATTGATTCAGACCATGAGAATAAATGGGATGAGGCTGTTTTTTTTCTTAACTTACCAATCAGAAGAAATCATTTGTGGACCTACTACATTTTCAGGAATGACAGGATAGGTAAATATCAAGGATCAAATGGTTATGTGAAAGGTGATAATAACTCGGGTGTTTTCTATGCCTGTATTAAGGAGAAGAAGTGAATCAGTAGGCATGACATTATTATGGAATATGGTTCCTACTCTAATGATCCAGAAAATGCTGGAAGGATATCCAATGAATTCTCAAGGAAAATTCTTACTGAGACCAACTCGAACATTGAGGATGGTTACTTGAGGGAGAATGCATAGATTTTTTAGGTAATTCCTAACATGGTTTCTAGTACTATCAATGAAAAATTGGAATCCATTCCTGAGGATATAGAGATTCGGGAATTTGTATGGTCTCTTAAACTAGAGATTTCCCCATGACCTGATGGATTCCTTGGTTCTTTATATAGTTCCTCTTGGGGTTTTATTAATATATATTTTGTACAAGAATTTCATGACTTCTTTAAATACTTTAATCATCCTAAAGTTTCTAGTTACACTAAAATGGTGATACTTCCCACAATTAAGAACCCACACTCCCTCCAACACTATTGACCAATCTGTTGTGTAATATTCTTTAGAATGTTTTGGCTTGAATTATCAATAAAAGTTTGGTTGTATATCTACCCAGCTAGATCTCAGAAGAGAAACAAAGATTTATCAAATGGAAAACTATTTAGGGATCCATAGGGCTAGTTCAAGAGGAAATTGGCGACATCAATCTAAAATATATTTTCTCCAATATTGAGATTAAATTCGACATGGACAAGGAATATGACATGTTGTAGTGGAACTTTATTATCAGGGTTCTCTCTAGGATGGGATTTTCCACTTGGGTGGTTGATTTTTTATATCGATGCTTTAGTTCCACCTATACTTTTACATCCTTTATGGGGAAACAATATTGATTATTCAAGATTGTTTGGTGATTAAGAAAAGGTGATCCAATCTAACTTACAGTTTTTGTCATGGAACACGATTCCCTAAGTAGTTATATCAATAAAATCAATATGGAATGCTTCATTCTTCCTTACCAATCTAGATATCAATACTATAGAATATCCAACCTTATGTCTTCAGATGATACGATTGTGTTTGTGAATTGTAGTAACTGATCCATCAAGGGAATTAATACTATTTTTTATGATTACTATAAATAGAGTGAGTAAGTGGTTAATAAGGATAAAAGAAACTTTTTCATATCAAGGAGATTATTGGAAATAAGGGTGGGTATTTTTGAAAGAAAATTTGATATAAGAAAATTATCCTTCCCTATGGTTTACTGGGGTGCCCCATTCTCACATAAAAAAACACATATCCAAAATTTCGATAAGGTTTTGGAGAAAATAAAGGGTAGAAATCTTAAGAGGAAAACCCATTTTTGACATTCAGAGGAATAATTATATTAATCAATAGTGTGTTTTCTTCTATACCAAGGAATATCCTTTACACACTCAAGGTTCTGCAGGGTGTTATTCCATGAATGGAGAAGCTGATGGAATCTTTCTAGTGGGATGCATAGATGGATGTAAAATATCATTGTGCATCATTATAAAGGCTGGAAAACCTCTTTTCATTTGGTGGGATAAATGTTACGAGTGTTTTAGGGAAAATCGATGGTCTCCATGAAATGGTTTCTTGGGAGGTGGTAGAAGGGAAGACACTCTGGTGGATAGTTATGCAGAATAGATATAGGGTTGATATGGGGAACCAAAGTGGATAAACTTTGGCCACCTAGAAGTTGGTTTAACCTAATTTTGTAGAACTACATCAACACTGATGTTGGATTTTGGGTAGAGGAGACCTCAAACAATGGTAGTGAAACTGGGTGGGAACAAAGCTTGGGTTCCCAAGATACCCAGTACCAGACATCACCTTCATATAGGTGAAAAATCATCAGAACTTCATTCATTCCATTCTGGATAGAGATTAGTGGATATTCTTTGATAGCATTGTCATAAACACTGAACTAGATAGATGTGTATTCACGGGATCACCATCGTTCATCTTATCGACCAAGAAACACCATGATAGGAAAATGATAGAGCACAATAGGCTAGAATGGAGTGATGTGATATGTATTAAAGAGATCCCATTAAAGATTAACATCCTAGTTTAGAGTGTGTAGAATAATGTGTTTCCAAATGAAGAGAAAATTATGCATCTAGGAGTGAATATTTTCTAAAAATGTAACTATTGCAGTGAGGTGAGAACTGATGAAACTAAGATCCTCTTATTCAACAGAAATTGGGAAATAATAGTGTGGAAGGCATATAGTAGTTTCATGGGACGGTGTCCACAGGAGGACTCAGGTGACGACTTCTTCAGCAGATGGTTTCAAGGAGAAATGAATAGTGTATTGGAGAGAATAGTTCATTCCATAATCATCATGGCAGGATGTTGATGTATTTGCAGAGAACACAATGGGGTTTATCATTAAAGATATAATGTTACTGAAAGGGGTCTTGTGATCAAAACCATAAGTACTCTTAATGATTTACCATGACTCTACTGGAAATGTGAGACAACCCCATCCATTAGTCACCTTATTATAAGAACTTAAGAACCAAATGTTTTCAGCACTAGACTGGGCATGTTGGTAGTGTGTTAGCCCCATCAATAGGGGCTTAAAATGAACTTAGATTTCTCATGAAACATAGGCTATATGAGGAGTGGAGGGGTGATTCAGGATACAAGAGGATTTGTAGTTATGGCCTATTGTACTTACTTTAGATGTGGTAATTGCCTTTAGGTGGTGGAATAAGCTATTCCCAATGGTGTTATTCTATGTACTCAGAATAATATTCATCTTGTGGTGGTCGAAACTGATTTAATGGCCATTTTTTATGCACTATTTGGTCGTGGATCCACACCATGGTCCATGGAGTATACCATTCAGAGATACAAGGTGTTGATAAAAAACCACATGGATATTTCTCATATATGAAATAAATGTAATTTTTTTGGTGCCTTATTGGATTCTCATGATACCCAAGGTGAATAGATCTCGTTCTTCCCAAGTATAGGTTCTCTTCCCCTATAGGTAGTGAGTCTCATGTGTGCAGATGCACTTGGCCATCACTAGATTAGACCTCCATGACTCCTAAACTCACTCTTATCTTCCCTTCCCATATTCTCTAATTTTCATGTTCTCCACTACTTTGAATAAATAAATAAAAAGTTTCCTTCGGTCAACAAATAAGTTTTCATCAAAAAAAAATTTCCTTTTTTGAGTAAATATGTTGATTTATTTTTTGAATTTATAGAAAAATTATTGGAAAATTTTAATTTATTATTTTAAATGAGCATGTCAAAATTATTATAGGATCAACTATTGTGAATTTTATGAAAAGAACGATTTTTCATTGATTAGTGAAAAATAATGATTTTTAATTGAAAACTGTATTTTCTAAAGAAGTATTTATAATATCAAATTCTATGTTTGAATAGTTTTCAAATATAATTTGTTTTTTTTATTTAAAAATATGAAATTACAGTTTTTAAAATTTATATTATTCTTCAATTTAGTATAAAAACATTTTATATTTAAAAGGACATTTTTCTGAAAACCCACTTTTTTATATCATTTTTCCAGTTTAATTTTAAATTAAATTATTCCATTTATGTAATATCCCAAAATTTTAAAATATGAAAATCATTTTTGATTGTTTGTATGACACAAAACACCAACCATATAAAGTAATATAAAATCCAAAGAGTTTATGATATATTTTAAATTTTAAATAAATACAATACATTCTTTAGTTTGCAGTTCACACAACATTGTGTTCATGTTGAATTACATGAAACAAAAAGTTTTTTAAATATCTTGGATTATAAAAAAGTCTGAGTTTTAGTAAACAACAATATAATATTAATTTTAATATTTAATATGATAGTTATTTCCTAATCAATGGAATAGAGGGTGTAAATAGGATTAAATATGTTATGAGACAAAAATTAAATTTTTATCTATTTTTTACAAATAATAATAAGAATAATGTAAATGAAAAGGTAATAATTTCAGAGAAAGTATATTTTCAAAAAATATAGTTTATTCAATCTTAGTGCACATAATTTAAAATTAATTATTAGAAATTTTTGACAATCTAATTGATAAAATAAAATTCATTTTTGAAATTGGAATTCCAAAATTATCTGAGGGTTAATTCTTAGGGTTTTTTGAGAGGATTTAGTTATCGATGAATAGTAAAAAAATACTCGATTTTAATTGAAAACTACCTTTTCAGATAAATAATTTGTAATATTGAATTATATTTTAAGTCATTTATAAAGTAGAAATATTTCAATTATAAATATATTAATTCAATTTATGTCATTGAAATCATTTTAATATTTATTATTTATATAAAAAAATTGTATACTTTTAAAAATTTTCACTTTAAAAACCCTCTTTCTAGTTATGTCATTTGGATTAATATTAAATTAAATTATCTCACTTTAGTAAGTTGAATTTTTCCAAATAGATTAAATAATTGGAATCTATATGATTTTTATAATATAATAAGGTTAACGTAAACTTTTATATAATAATTATTCAAAAAAATTGTAAATAATATTAGTGATTAAGGTAAAAAAGAGTTTTTATAGCTATTAAAATTAGACTATAAGGCGTAAATTGAACCAAAAAATATTTGAAACCCATTTTAATAAAAATTTCGACCACATTCCTTCTTTAATAAATAATGGTCCTTTATTTGTGACTTTTGAAATGATAAAATATGGTTGTAATTCACTCTTTTAAGAAAATTAAAAGTGTTCCACTCATCACAATTATAAAAGGACACCCACTCTCCTCTTCACTTCACACATTAAAACCACATTTTTTCAGAAACTACCTATCCACATTACTTAAATTCATCCCTACCCTATTCCTATAATTCTTATTTTTAAAATAAGTATATCCTATGAAGGATTTACTGAAAACATAAGGACTATAACTGAAGAAGAGGTAATATTCTTCAATAATTCTTTTTATTTTACTTCTTTATCCACCTCATTCATTTTTTTATCAAAACACAATGATATAATAAAATCATTTTATCTAATATTCTGGGATATAGTTATAATATGGGAATGACCTAAAACCTTATCCACTTCTATCAAATGGGTTACAGAATCATTGTTCGAGTGTATGGTGGACTACCACCTCGCGAATCGATGTGGTTCGTTTTTCCATTTCCACCACTCATGGTTTGGTATGATGATCTACATAAAGTATATATATGATATTTATAATATTATTATTTAAATTTATTAATTATATCATATTTATTTTTTTATCCTCTATTTCATAGGATACATGATAACGTTTACTGTATGTATGGCAGACTACCCCCTCACGAAGCGATGTGATTCATCATTCAATAACGCTTTAAATGGAAGGTGAAAAAAATGTTTATGAATATATATGATATTAATGACATAATTATTATTTTAATTACTTATTTATAATTATTTAATATAATATATATCATTTTAATTATTTCTTTTTCACTCATGTAAAGATGATAGCATATTTTGTGTACGTGTGGACTACCGCCATCACCAATCGATAATGTCTTCACATCACCACATAAAATGTTTGAAATATATGAGTATATAATATGGTATAAATGATTTAATTAGAAATATTTAAAGGTAAAATATTACCTAACTAGTTTCCATAATTATCAGTGAAAAATTAAAACATTACTTATTCGTATGTACGACCTACCATCTCCATGATAGTAACTGAATTGATTTTTCATAACGATCATTTACGATTTGTTGTAAAAGTAAAATTGACATTATAATATGACAATTATGTCCTAATAAATATTTTAGTGATTGTTAAACTATATAATATTTACAAGAACCAGATATTTCTTGAAAAAACATGCATAATACAACAAGGAAAATAGTGCATTCCATAATCATCATGGCAGGATGTTGATGTATTTGCAGAGAACACAATGGGGTTTATCATTAGGGATATGAAGGTACTGGAAGGGTTCTTGTGATGAAAACAATAAGTACTCTTAATTTTTTACCATGAATCTATTGGAAATGTGAGACAACCCCATCCATTAGTCACCTTATTATAGGAACTTAAGAAACAAATGTTTTCAACACTAGACCGGGCATGTTGGTATGGTGTTAGCCCCATCAATAGGGGCTTAAAATGAACTCATATTTCTCATGAAACATGGGCTATATGAAGATTGGAGGGGTGATTCAGGATACAAGAGGATCTGTGGTTATGGACTATTGTACTTAATTTAGATGTGGTAATTCACTTTAGGTGGAGGCATAAGCTATTCCCATTGGTGTTCTTCTATGTACTCAGAATAATATTCATCTTGTGGTGGTGAAAACTGATTTAATGGCCATTTTTGATGCACTATGTGGTCGTGGATCCACACCATGGTCCACTGAGTATACCATTCAGAGATACATGGTGTTGATAAACAACCACATTGATATTTCTAATATATGTAATATAGGTAATTTGGTTGGTGACTTATTGGATTCTGATGAAACCCAAGGTGAATAGATCTCGTTCTTCTCAAGTATAGGTTCCCTTCCACTATAGGTAGTGAGTCTCATGTGTGCAGATGCTCTTGGAACTCACTACATTAGACCTCCATGACTCCTAAACTCACTCTTATTTTCCCTTCCCATATTCTCTCATTTTCATGTTCTCTTGTACTTTGAATAAATAAATAAAAAGTTTATTTGGTCAATAAATAAGTTTTCATCAAAAATATGTTTTTTCCTTTTTTGAGTGAATATATTGATTCATTTTTCAAATTTATAGAAACATTATTGGAAAATTGTAATTTATTTTTTTAAATGAGCTTGCGAAAATTATTATAGGATCAACTTTTGAGAATTTTATGAAAAGAATGATTTTTCATTGATTAGTGAAAAATATTGATTTTTAATTAAAAACTGTATTTTCTAAAAAATAATTTACAATATCAAATTCTATGTTTGAATAGTTTTAAAATATTATTTGTTCCTTTTTATTTAAAAATATGTGATTATAGTTTTTAAAATTAATATTATTCTTCAATTTAGTATAAAACATTTTATTTTTAAAAGGACATTTTTCTGAAAAACCACTTTTTTATATCATTTTTCCAGCGTAATTTTAAATTAAATTATGCCATGTATGTAATATCCCAAAATTTTAAAATATGAAAATCATTTTCGATAGCATGTATGACACACAAAACCAACCATATAATGTAATATAACATCCAAAGAGTTTATGATATATTTAAAATTTTAAATAAATACAATACATTATTTAGGTTGCAGTTCACACAACATTGTGTTCATGTTGAATTACATGAAACAAAAAGTTTTTTAATATCTTGGATTACATACAAGTCTGAGTTTTAGTAAACAACTATATAATATTAATATTATTATTTAATATGATAGTTATTGCCTAATCAATGGAATATAGGGTATAAATAGGATTAAATATGTTATGAGACAAAAATTAAATTTTTATCTATTTATTATAAATAATAATAAGAATAATGTAAATGAAAAAGTAATCATTTCAGAGAAAGTATATTTTCCAAAAATATAGTTTAGTCAATCTTAGTGCTCATAATTTAAAATTAATTTTTAGAAATTTGGAAAATCTAATTGATAAAATAAAATTCATTTTTGAAATTGGAATTCCAAAATTATCTTACGGTTAATTCTTAGGATTTTTCTAAGAGGATTTAGTTATTGATGAATAGTAAAAAATACTGGATTTTAATTGAAAACTACCTTTTCAGATAAATAATTTGTAATATTAAATTATATTTTAGGTCATTTATAAAGTAAAAATATTTCAATTATAAATATATTAATCAAATATATGTCATTTAAATCATTTTTATATTTATTATTTATATAAAAATATTGTATACTTTTGAACATTTTCACTTTAAAAACCTCTTTTTAGTTATGCCATCTGGATTAATATTAAATTAAATTCCCTCACACTAGTAAGTTGAATTTTTCCAAATAGATTACATAATTGGAATCTATATGATTAATATAATCTAATAAGGTTAACGTAAACTTTTTTATAATAATTATTCAAAACAATTGTAATTAATTTTAGTGATTAAGGTAAAAAAGAGTTTGCATAGCTATTAAAATTAGAATATAAGGCGTAAATTGACCCAAAACATATCCGAACCCCATTTTAATAAAAATTTCAACCACATTCCTTCTCTAATCAATAATGGACCTTTATTTGTGACTTTTTAAATGATAAAATATGGTTATAATTCACTCTTTTAAAAAAATTACAAGTGTGCCACTCATCACACTTATAAAAGGCCACCAACTCTCCTCTTCACTTCACACATTAAAACCACATTTTTTCAGAAAATACCTATCCATATTACTTAAATTCATCCCTACCCTAATCCTAGAATCCTTATTTTTAAAATAACTATATCTTCTGAAGGATTTACTAAAAACCTAAGGAGTATAACTGAATAAGAGGTAATATTTTTTAATAATTCTCTTTATTTTACTTCTTTATCCACCTCCTTCATTTTTTATCAAAACATGATGATATAATAAACTAATTTTATCTAATATTTTGGGATATTGTTATAATATGGAAATGACCTACATCCTTATACACGCCCATCAAATGGGTTACAAAATCATTGTTCGAGTGTATGGTGGACTACCACCTCGTGAATCGAAGTGGTTCGTTTTTTCATTTCCACCACTCAAGGTTTTGTATGATGATCGATATAAAGTATATATATGATATTTATAATATTATTATTTAAATTTATTAATTATGTCATATTTATATTTTTAAATTCTGTTTCATAGGATACATGATAGCGTTTACTGTATGTATGGCAGACTACCCCCTCACGAAGCGATGTGATTCATCTTTCATTAACACCTTAAATGGACGGTGAAAAAAATGTTAATTAATATATATGATATTAATGACCTAATTATGATTTTGATTACTTATTTATAATTATTTAATATAATATATATCATTCTAATTATTTCTTTTTCACTCATGTAAAGATGATAGCATCTTTTGTGTACGTGTGGACTACCACCATCCCCAATCGATAATGTCTTCACATCACCACATAAAATATTTGAAATATATGAGTATATAATATGGTATAAATGATTTAATTATAACTATATAAAGGAAAAATATTACCTACCTAATTTCCATAATTATCAGTGAAAAATTGAAACATTACTCATGTGTATGTACGACCTACCGTCTCCATGATAGTAACTGACTTGGTTTTTCATAACAATCATTCATGATTTTTTGTAAAAGTAAAATTGAAATTATTATATGATAATTATGTCATGATTATTATTTTAGTGATGGTTAAACTATATAATATTCACAAGAACCATATCATTCTTGAAAAAACATGCATAATACAACAAGGAAAATAACAACCAAAACAATGAAAATAATGAAATATCACTAAAAATGGATGATAAGACATTTTAAAAGGATAATATAAAATATTATAAATATTAATATGATTCTGGTGTATATTAATGAAAATTTTAAACCCACTATAAATGAGTTTAAAGCACGTCCAATCAAAAGGTAACATAAGGTAAGACATTTCATCTCAATTTCATTTAATTCATGCATATTGTAATGTTATGCACATAATTTCATTATTATTATTAATAATATATTATGTTAACATGATCCTTATTGTTTTTATGGATGGTTTATAATTATTTTGACCTAGGTAAGTATTCATCTTCCCTTATATGATTTTTTTTAGTTATTAACTTTTCCTTCAATTATTCACTTTCTTATGGACATTAAATCTCCTTGAAATTTCAATATTATTTATCATGTGTATTTTTATTTACTAAAACTTATTAAATTTTTACATAATTATTTTACTTGATAGTTATATGATTAACAATATAAATATTAATAAATTTGTATCCTTTACTCAATATCGATATTTAATGAAAAGGGACATTCATCATGAATTAAATAGATTATTTGATAAATGTGGAATTATTTGAACATGCAATCCATGGGTTGGAGACTAGTTAATGGAAGCCCCTTGATGCATCAGTTGTCTCATGGGAGTAATTAGTTGGGTAGCCTTAGACTAGTGGATTTTCACCAAGTATTTTTTAAACTATCTTGAGGATATATCTTGATGATAATGGTATCATGTTCTTGGGAAACACAATGTCTGATAATTAAGCATTACCATAATTTTAGTTAGTATTATTATCCATTAGATTTTCACTATGAAATTATCTTTGGATGAATTTAATTTTTAATTTATTTAGTATATGAAATGTTTTTTCAGATATTTACCTTTTCGTAATGATTATGACTTATCAAGATATTTAAATGGTATGTGTACTCAGTTATTTAACTTTCTAAATTAATTATTCCTTATCAAGTTATTTAAATGGAATGTGTTATCTTTTATTTATCTTTTCATGGTTATTATTCTTATTGATTCATGATATATTTCATTATACTTAACCATTACTAAGCATTTTATCTCACCCTTATTATTTTTATTTCCCCAAAGTTCCATGAAGTTTACTTTGAAAGATATAATAGGGTATACTAGATTGGATAAAGTTACTTTCAAAATGAAAAACAAATTATGTTGTAATTTTTATTATCAAATGTAATTTAATAATCATCTATGCATCTAATTTACCCAGACTACTTGTAAACCCTCAGATATTTTTATGATATTTTTCTCTTTAAATAATTTGATATCTTTCATTTCACGCAACACATAGTTTAAATGATTCCTAAGACATTATTAAAATTATATTAGTGTTAAATGATCATAATATCCAAGACATTAAATTAGTAGGAATAAATATGAATAACCATTTTATGACATAAATATAAATTCCAAACACCATATGAATGTATCGGTAGGTTCTTAGAATACGAATACACTATTATTAGTAATGTCAATTATTCTTCAAAAAAATACATTTTCTTCAAAAAATTGATATTTTCTTCTTTTTGTGATTGAATATAAATTTTATGTTTTTATTTATAATGGATTTGATAAAATTAATATAATTTTTTAAATCTTTGGGTCAGAATTATTTTTAAAATATATTTTTTATTATATTATGAAAACATTTATTTTTTTAAGGAATAGTGGAAATACTAATTTCTTTTGAGAACTGTATATTCTTTTAAAGTATATAAAAGTTTAAATTATGTTTTTGATTATTTTTCAATTTTATTTAGTTAATTGCGATTTAAAATAAATCCAAATATTTTTTTTCAAAAATATTTTTAACGTGAATTTATTATAAAAAAAATTATGTTTTAAAAGGGCATATTTCTGAAAAATTGTCTTTATGGGGTTTTGTCGATTTTATTTTAAATTAAATTCTAAAACATATATGTTTTGAGTTTTCAAAAAAATTTCAAAAATATGGATTTAAAATTTTAAAATTCAATGAATAGTTTACTTTTATTTTTGTCCAATATTAATAGTTATCATGGTTAATTTTGTTACCACGGTAAACAATAAATTAGGTAATTTAGACAATACATAAAAATGATAATGGCTATAAAATGAAACTAAAACATGAAAAGATTTTATTATATTAAGCTATATTTATTTAAAACACCTAAGGATCCAAATTAATTTGTTTAATATACACTTTTCAAATAAAAATGGTTTATAAAATATTTAAATCTATGAAAGTCAAAAAAATGTCACTTTCTTTGACATAAATATCCATTATGTTTCCACATGGGGAAAAGTCATGTCAGGGATGAATATAAATATACATATTTAACATAATAAATTAATTTTCCGGATATACATTTATTTTTTACTTTTTTTGAGAACTTAGATGATATTAGGATATTTATAATATTTTATTTAATAAAAATATTAAGATGTCACATTCATATTTTAAATACAATATCATTTTTAATATAGGTATACCCAAAATATATTTTCAATTATAAATATTATCCATAAATATAGAATATTGTTTGTCATCATGATATTTTATTTGTAAATTTTAGTGAAGAAATAAGTATATTAAATAATACACAATGATGATCTGTTAATTATTTTATTTATGGAAATATCAAATAAATGATATTAAAAATATTAAAATAAATCTAATTTGAGATACTTAATATGTTAAAATAATTATATATATGATCTTCACCTCGTAAGGATATAATAAAGTATTTGGTTTTAATTTTACTTTTTATCTTAATATTGTTAAATGCCCAATTAATGAATACTAACAAAATTTTCACTAATGATATTTTATCAAAATAATATTTTATTAAATAATTAAAAAATAATATAACATTTCTATAAATTATAAATAATTACAATATGGTATAAAATGTTATAAATTGTTCATTGATGGTCCAATATACATCAAATAAGTAAAAATTACAACTTTTTAATATTGTACACTTTTTTATTATAGTTTAAATTTAAATAGGACAACTATGGGTTAATAAAAATTATAAGGTATAAAGTAATATCAAAACATGTATAAAATATAATTTTTGATGACATTATAACCATATATTATATTAACTTCTAATCCATGACCTTTTTGTTTTATTTGTATTGATATTTAATTTATAATAAATTAATATTTCTTGAAATTTCAAAAGTGCCCCTCACCTCAATTATAAAACTACACCTCTTACCTCATAACTTTACATAACATTGAGCATTAAAGATCGAACATACCTAGATAATTAATATTTTGAAATTACATATACACACTATAGAGGTTATGGTCTTCTCAAAATGTTTACCATAGTGTTCCTAAGAGGATATCTATAGGAAGTTCTCTAAAGAAGAGGTAATTGTCTTTGTCTACTCTTCCAAGTTTATTTCTTCTTCTACTTCTTATTCATGTGTTGTTTCAAATGAAAAGTAATAAATTTGGTATCATTTATATGTTTAGATGTTATTATATGTATGATACCACCATATTCCACCTTTTATCCATTTTATAAGAAACAAAAACACCACACGTGTGTATGTATGACTTACCATCACCATATCGTAGTGTAAACTGTTTTTCATAACCACTTTACACAGATGTGTATAATGATATAAATAATATATATTCATGTATATATTTGATAATTATTACATTATATTAATATTACATCCACTTCCTTACCCTATCAACCTTAAGGGCATGATACCATCGCCCGTGCATATGTATGACCTACCGTCTCCATGATGTGATGTAACTCATTTTCCATGTTCAACATTCAAAAATGATTATATAAATTTATATAATGAATAAATATGATATATATTACCTTAATTTCATTTTGTATAAGTCATAACTATATTATATGCCCTATAAATTGGACTTATTCAACAAAACATTCATATTAAAATGAAGCTGTTAACACCCGAAAGAATTGTATTATTGAAATATTTTTATCAAAGAGGTAATAAGATTATATAAGCGGATAATATATGATATCATAAATATGAATAAAATTCGGGTTATAAATTAAAAACGTTATTTAAAAAATTATATTTTATTTTCATATACATATAAAATAAATTATACTTAAGGTAAGGGTTAATTTAACAATCTCATTATTATTTATATTTGATTATATGTAAGTATATGATGGGGTATATTTCTCTTCCATGTACATGTTTACTAAACATGTTTTAAAAAATAATTTTCCTATTATTATAAATTGTTTTAAAGGAATTTTAAAAAATGTGTGAATTTTTACAAATTGTATTTAATGTATTTTGTTTTGATTTAAAAAGGAGGTACTTTAAGACGTCTCTGACAAAAAAATGGAAAGAACATTTTTTATCTTATATATCATGAACATATTTTTCAACTTTAATGATGCCTTAATGTATTGAAGCATTATTTATAATATTTAAAGGTTATTTTCAGTGAATATTTCTTCCTTGGTTATTACACGACTCTAAAAAATTGTTTTCAAAATGGAAGGGATATTTTCCTCATGAATTATTTCAAGTGACCTTACAAAATCATTTTTTATATAAGACAAATTTATTTTATTTTTCTTATGTTTTAATGGGGATATGATATAATGATACCATTCTAATTTTTTCTTTGAATATGTTTTGTTTATTATAGGCTGATGTTTATGAATTTTTTTTCTTTTCCATGAGTTATGTTATGATGAGATGTTAATGAAAGAAATTTCTTCTTATGTGTTCTGATATAATGAATGAGTTATGTTCTTATGGAACACATAGGTACGGTTTTCATTATGTGATTAGTGAGACCTATATCTAACTCAAATGCATTAGGTAATGATTTATATCTCATGATATATATAGGACTACAATGACAGTTTAACCTAGTTCAGTAATTTCATACTAGAATGGGATGTAAACCAAGTTTTGTAATATAGGGCTGGAATGAAGAGTGAAATCAGTTCAGTAAGGAAATTTGTCTATTATGATGGTCATGTCAGTAAGCCTTGAAAATAATGAGAATACTTTTATATTCTTATGTTTATTCCAAAATTTCATGACATATGTTATACTCCCAGGAATTATGTTCTTTATAATTCATGTCTTATGAACTTCTATGATTTATTCCATACCTCAATATGATGATCCTTGATATGCAGGATATAATTTTCAACAAGTATTTTCTTATTCTTATTCCCTTATTCTTATGTTATCACCCTTGATTAAACATAATGAAAATCTTATCACACCAATTTATTTTGTTTCTTCTCCCCTAGATATGTAGAAATCTATAATGTATGATGTGTCAAAAAGGGTTCTAGTTATGAAGGAATAAGTGGGTGATGATGTATATGCATTATGATCAGTCATTTATTTTTCCATGTTTCCAAAGTCACTAAAACTATTCGATTGTTGTGTGGTATTGTTATTTTATGTAACAAATATTCTTCTCATTAGATGTAATAAATATGTATGAAATGTATAGTATGTTATAGTTAGTATCAGAGAAAGTTTTAATTAACCATTGGAAATTAGGATTAGAAAACATTAGTAAGAACCATAATGACAAGTCTAAGTATTGGATACAGTCCTAGGGTTTTATTTGATGGTCATAAATAACCTAGGATAAAACATAATATGTCAAAAATTGAAATTTTATAAGTAATTTTCCTTCTTTATATTGGTTTCCCACTATGATTAGTGTTTATCAAATAATGATTTTTGGATTTAGTCAATGGGAGGGATACAGAGGAACCGTGTTATTGGTGAATGCGATGTGAAATGAAATGATTGTCCTCGTGAGAAAACAAATTTAATGGGAGATTGAATGAAAAATCAATTTTTTATTCTCACACAAATTTCTTAAGTGATGAATCATGATGGACTTACAAATGAGGAAAGGGGGGAACAACATTCTATTGAATCCTTTATGAGGCATCATCCAATTTCGTTTTGTGGGTCTTCTAATACAATACTAGATGAACAATGTATCAGTACCACTAAAAAGATGTTTTTAATTCTCTAATGTTAAGAACATGAGAAATTAATTTTGGTAGTATATCATTTGGAAGGTGAAGTGGGTCAATGTTTGAATCTCATCTAGAATGCATGGTAATGAGATGAAACTAAATCCATGAAATGTGGTGATTTTAAGAATATATATTTCAATAAGTACTTTCCTCGTATTCTTAAAATAACGATTGAGAAGGTGTTTCTTGAAATTAAGAAAAAGGATTATGAATTTTATGGTACATAAGAGTTAAATTCAAAAAACATAAAAGGTATGCTTCTGGAATTAACATCCAACATGAAAGTAAGGTTGATTGATACTTTGGTGGATTAAAACCAAGTCTCTGAACAGAATTCACCATAAGGAACATCAGTATCTATGAGGAAATTGTTCAATTTTATCTCAATGTTGAGAGGGATATTAAAGTTACCCATCAATCTTAAGGGTTCAACATGAAATGAAAAATGAAAATCAAGGTAAAATCTAAAATCCATTGTGAAAAGAAGTTGATTTTCCATTATTCTGAAAGTGTTGAATGAAACAAGGAGAACCATGACTTAAGGGGACTAGTAAATGTTTTAAGTGTAATAAAAAAGGTCTACGGGTAATTTACTGCAATTTGATGGTAAAAATATATCAAATGATGTAAATAGGGAAGAGGCTACATTGAAGGAACCTTCCACAATTCAAAGCTTCAAGTGTGAAGACAATTGTAATTATTCTAAATAATTAAAAAACCCAATGTCTATCTATGATGATATATGTTAGAAACCTCATAAGTAAAAATACAAAGGAAAATCACATTTAATCACTATTGTTTATGTGGAGTACAACAATGAAGTGGTGAAAGGTATGCATACCCTTCATTTTAAAGAAGCTATCGTCTTATTTGATTATGGATCCACCAATTGTTTTTTTTTCTAATGAATTTTATAAGGGTATAACTATATTACCCCAAAAATTAGATATTGAGTTAGTTATGAAAAAACCTATTTGAAAAATAGTCACATCACATGTTTATAATTCGTATCTAGTTGAAGTTTTTGGGCAAGTGCTTCCTAAATTCTTATGGTCCTTCATTTAGTTTAAATCATTGTGAATATTTTCATGGATTAGATTTCACTTTATAGATCTCATATCAATTTTTGAGTAATGGAAGTCATATTAAATATTCTAAATGAATATATTATCATCTATCAATTCAAGGATGAATGTGATCTTATAATGGATATTACTTCTACCTTGGGGGGCTAAAATTCTTATAAATGAAGGTTATTTATCCTAGATAGTATGTGAGAAACTCGCCATTATGAATACACTTATTATACATAAGTTTGTTGATTTCTTTTCAGAATAATATTAAATTCTTCCACCACTACTAAAAAATTGGGTTTATCCAGTGCTAGGGATTTAATAGAGCTAGCTAAAAGTGTTATCAAATGACCTCCTTTATCAACGCTAAAAAAAGTGGTGTTAAAGGGGGTCTTTAACAATGATTTTCAAAGAACTTCTAAAAGAGTTATATAGAAATTCTAAAAACAAGTTCTATTAAAGGGATACCTTTAGAAATAATTTTTACAAGCACTGATAAAGTCTCACCCTTTATCAATTCTTATAAAAAAACACTGTAAAGGGGGCCATTTGTTAGTGCTTTTTTAAAAGAGCTGATGAAGACCCCCTTTATTAGTGCTTATTTTGTAACGCTAATAATAATATACTTCAAACAAATATTTCAATAAAAATAATATATTATTATGTAAATATATTTATATCTATATAAATATATTATATATTTTTTATAATATGTTTTAGATAAAGTAAATATGCATTTACACTTAATATATATCATATTTAGTGAAAATTGCTTATAAAATAATTTAAAAATATTTTTAGTTACTAATTTTCTTATTATTAGAGAGTAATAGTCATTTAATATCAATTTCAAGATACAAAAATCATAAAATTAATAAAAGAGCTAAAATTAGTTGAAAACATAACATGATCTTCAAACGACCGTAAATTTTTATCAGTGTGTCTGTTTGGGCTCTAACACGTATCAAATCGTAGCCTACGATGACCTCTATTCTATAAGTGAAGATTTTAAGCCTATTTTATGATTCTAGAAGTCAAAAAAGTCTTATAAGTCCTCCAAAACTGAGTTTTTTTTCAGGGTACCCCAATTTTTTAACATTCAATGGATTTTCGTCCTCTTTTAAGGGGACCTTTTTCCCCTTTTAGTGGGGAAAAAATTTATTCCCTAATATTACATTCATATTTATATTAGGGTATTAAAATTTTATAATTTTTCATAATTTAATTTTATTTATAATTAAATATATGCATGTTTTCTTATATATACTTATACTAAATCACTCATATAAATACATATATCAACATATTTGCGTAAAAATGTATATTCAAATTTATATAGATAAATACATATTCTAAAAATGTATTTAAAATAATATCTAACCATTTTTGAAATTATATAAATATATTTATAATGTTTATATATACATATATTTGTGTATTAATAAACAAATATATATTTATATTATATTCTCGTATATATAAATAAATATAATATATAATATATTTAAATAAAAATATGTATATATTTATATCAAACACACTTATATATTAAATAAATGTATATAAAAATAATTAAATAAATTTATGTTAATATATATATATATATAAACAGAAATATCATTAAATATACAGAAAAACAACATGGCGTAGTGGTAAAGGTATTCCATCATCAAATGAGAGGTTCAAGGTTCGAATCTAGGTAGGCAAACATGAGGTTGGAAGTTCACAATGTATGGATAAAATAGGTGGTGGGGTGAAAAGCGCTGATAGGGGGGTGGAGTGATATTAATGGGTTCATGGAAGCACTAATAAAGTTATCATGTTCATAGGTGTTTGAAGAAAAATTATTTTACCCCATTTAATAGTGCTACCTTTATTAGTGAGAAAAAAGTTGTGTTAAAGTCCCCTTTTAATAGTGCTGTAAAAAGAGATGTTAAAAGGGCCCTTTCACAGCGCTAAAAACATGTTGTTAAAGGACCCATTTAATAGCATATTTTTAGCACTGATAAAAGCTTCGGTCTTTTAACCACACTTGTATTATTGACACTTTTTATTAATGATGAAGGAATTTTCTAGCACTATTAAAGGCCTCTTTTGAAGTTGTACACTAAATCGTGAATTTTAGTTTTCAATAGAAGTCATACCGGGTTTTATTCCTATTTCATAGAATCCATGTACAGTGGCCCCAATTGAGTAGTAAGAATATAACAAGAAACTCATTGAGAATGTTGAAAAGGGATTCATACTCCCTAGTGTGTCGCCTTGGGGTGAAACATTTCTACTTGTTAAGGAGAAATATGGATCAATGAGACTCTGCATTGATTATCGATAATATAACAAGTAACAATCAAGAACAAATATCCTCTCACCTATATAGATGAATTATTTCATCAACTAAGTGGAGCCCAATACTTTTCCAAGATTGATCTTAAATATGGATATCATCAATTTATAGTAATGAAGGATATACCAAATATGGAATTCTTTATAAGGTATGGAAACTATGAATTTATAAGGATTCCTTTTAGCCTTACTAATACCCCCGTTATCTTCTTGGATTCAAAAATCGAGTCTTTATATACTATATTGATTAATTTATGGTAGTATTTATAGACAATATTATTTTATATACAATGACCAAGAAACTACATGAAGGTCACTTAAGGATTGTAATAAATACCCTGAGAATGGATAATCCTTCTAGAAAACTTACCAAGTGTGAATTTTGGATTCAGGAAGTTTTATTTTTAGGGTTACATAATCTAAAGATGGGAAATATGTGGATCCAACAGAGATGTAAGTTATTGAACATTGGGATAGACCAATAATGGTAAATGAGATATAATGTTTTCTTGGTTTTTTTGGATATTGTTAATTCATTATGAAATATTTATCAGGATTATCTAACACATTCATGATTTTGACTTGTAAATTTTTTATTTTCATAATGATGGAGGACTGTAAAAAGAATTTCACGGAGTTGAAAGTAAGTTTAGTCAGTCCAGTTGTGCTCACACTACTCTATAATGGGGAAAGTTTTTTCATCTATAGTGATGCATAAAAAAATGTATGGGATGTTTTCTTAATAAAAATGATATAGTGATATCTTATGCCTCATGGAAATTGTACATGAATTACCAAAATTACGTAACTCGTGATTTTGATTTAGATATGGTAATTTTTTCCCTATAGATATAGAAGAATTATAATTATGGAGAAAGGTGTGACATCTATACTACTTGTATAAGATTATAATAATATGAATATAATCAAAATAATTTTTTTGAGTTGATTAAGAATTAGGATGAATCAATACATTACCACCCTGGAAAAGTGAACAAGGTGGAAGATGCTTTGAGTCAAAAAGACCATGATATCCTTTCTATGATGAGGATCAAAAGTGATCCAATATTTATTGATATGGAAAGGATGGATATGTAAATTTTAAATTAAGGGGAGACATATTATATGGAAGAAATAAATGTTCCACCACTTATACAAGTAATGATTAAGGAATCGTAGAAGAAGGATGTTGAGCTACAAAAGATGGTGAGAAATATTTAGGAGTCCAACATTGATTGTGATGGAGTAATAAGGTTCATGATCAATGTTGTTATACATAAAATTCTATAATTAAAGGATATGTTGGATTAATGTCATAGATCATCGTTCTCTATTCATCCTAGAAGGAAAATCTGTATATAGACCCGAATGAGTATTTATAGTGGGATGGAATGGAGAAAGATATTGTCAAATATGTTTCTCAGTTCTTAGTGTGTTAGAATGATAAGGCTAATAGACATATTTATAAGGGGTTGTTATAAACATTAATCATACTATAATAGAAATGGGAAAACTCCACAATGAATTATATAATTGTATATTTGAAAACATCTAAAAACTATAATGTTATATGGGTTATAATGTATCATCTTATGAATCCATCACATATAACTACTATTATTGAAGATTTTTCTCTTGATTAGATTTCCCAAATAAATATTAAGTGGTTAGATTTCATGGAGTAACACATTCTATTATATTTTATCAGAATCTGAGTTTCACCTTGATGTTATAGAGATATGTTCAGTAAGCTCTAAATATAGAGTTATGTTTCAAAACTTCTTATCATCCTCATAAAGATGTTCAGTTTGAGATGAAAATTAAAACTCTTGAATAAATTTTGAGAGATATATTTATGGATTTCAAAGGTTATTGGGATCAACACCTACCTTTTTTGTAATTTTTATAAAACAATAGCTTTCACTCTAGTATTTAGATGACTCCTTGTGAATCCTTATATGGTAATAAGTGAATAACTCCAAAATGTTGGAATGACATTGTGAAATGAAATCTATTTGTACCCGATCTAGTTCAGGAAATGGAGGATAATGTTAGATCTATTCAACACCACATAAGAGCATCTCAATATCTAAAAAAATTTATGCTAATAATCGATGAAAATATCTAGAGTTTAAAGTGGGTGACAATGTATTTGTATGAATATCTACCTAGAAGGGAGTGATGTGATTTGAAAAGAACATAAAGCTAAGACCTAGGTATATTGGTCGTTTTGAAATTCATTATCATGTTGGGAAGGAATCCTATAGATTGACACTTCCACCAATTCTCTCTCGAGTTCATGATGTGTTCCATATACCTATCCTAAGAAATTAGATACTTGATCCTTCACATATATGAAAATAATAAAATTTTCCACTGAATAATTACTTTCTTATTAATAAAAACAAATAGATATTCTCGATCATATAGGAAAATGTCTAGGAATAAAGACTACTCACTTGGTGAATATTTTATGGTGAAAACATTAATTTCCGGAGGCTATGTAGGGAGTTGAGGATGTGTTGAGGCAAAGGTACGATAAACAATTTATATTAGAGTGCCAAATTTTGAAAGGTAAATAATTTTTAATCAGATTATATTGTAACATATAATTATTTTTATAATGTTTTTCTGTTTAAAATAACTGAGAGCTTTCATTACACACAACACTAAATTGAAATTATATGCAAGAAACTATTAAAATTATATTAGTATAAATTGATTATTATAAATTAAATATTTAATTGGATGGAATAAATATTAATAACTAATTTATAAATTAAATATAAATTTATAAATAAATATGAGTGTATTGGTATGTCATTAGAAAATGATTACACAATTACTAGTAATGTCACTTATTCTTCAAAAAATATTTTTTCTTCAAAAAAATTATGTTTTATTCTTTTTTGGAAATGAATATTAATTTTTATAATTTCATAGAAATGTATTTGAAAAAATGATTTTCAAATTTCAATTATTCATGTACAAGTTATCATGAAATTATTTTTTTTAAATTTTTTCAGAAAACATTTATTTTTTTAATGAATAATGAAAATACTTATTTTTATTGAAAACTGTTTTTTCTTCCAAATAATTAACAATGAAAAATTATGTTTTAGTGTAGTTTTAAATTTTAATCATTTCATTTTAGTATGAAATAATACAATTTTGTATTTTGAAAAATATTTTATACACAAATTTATATATAAAAACTTTTTATGTTTTAAAAGGGAAATTTTCTGAAAAAACTATTTTTCATGGAATTTTACAGGTTTTATTTGAAATTAAATTTTAAAAAATAAATATATTTTTTTAATTTTGAAAAATGGATTCCAAATTTGGATTTATAATTTAAAAATTTAATGGATATTTCTCTTTTATTTTTGGCCAATATGAACACTAACCTTGGTAAATCTTGTTACCACGGTAAAAGGTAAATTGGGTAATTTAGATTAAAAATAAAAATTATAATTAATATAAAATAACCCTAAAACATGCTGAAATTTTATTGGATGAATAAAATTAAACCCTAAACACTTAAGGACTTAAAGTATGTTGTTTAATAGACACTTTACCCTTACATTGGCATACATTATATTTAAAATAAAGAAACTAAGAAAAAATGCCACATTCTTTGTCTTAAATATCCCTTATGTATCTACATGGGGAAAAATTTATTTTCTAAACGAATGTAAATTTAAATTTTTACATAATAAAAATATTTTCCTGAATAAAATTTATTTTTGATTTTTTGGGCCACATAGATAAGATTGTGATATTTATAATATTTTATTTAATAAAACTTCAAAGATAGCATATTCATGTTTTGAATATTATATCATTTTTAATGTAGGTTTTCTGAAATGATATATTAGATTATAAATATTATTATGTAATATATAAGATTTATATTTATCATGATATTTAATTTTTTTATTTTTATTGGAGAAAAATATATATATATTAAATAATTACACAACACTGATGCAGTAATAATTTTATTAATGGAAATATCAAATAAATGTTATTAAAATAATAAAATAAATTTAATTTGAGAAGATAAATATTTTAAATGAACTTTATAAATGATATTTACCTCATATAGATATATTAAAATATTTGGTTTAAAGTTTACTTTTTATCTTGATATTTTTAAAAGTCCACGTAATGAGTAGTATTGAAATTAGCCCTAAAGATATTTTATAAAAATACTATTTTAATAAATTATAAATTAAAAAACTTTATAAAGCAAAATAATTATAATATGGTCTAAAATATTATCAATTATTCATTCATTGTCCAATTGACACCACAGATGTAAAAATTACAAACTTTTAATATCGGAAAAGTAATTATCATAGTTCAAATTAAAATAGGTTAACTAAGAGTTAATTTAAATGATAAGGTTTAAAATAATACCAATAATTGTATATAATAACATGGTTAATGATATTACAAACATATATAATATTATCTTCGAATCCATGTATTTGTTTAGGTATTTTGGATCATAATGAATTTATTATAAAATAATATTTTATATACTTCCAAAAGTACCCCTCACCTCAATTATAAAAGAGCACCTCCTCCCTCACTTCTTTATATCACATTGAGCCTTCTATATCAACCATAACCTGACCATTTATATTTTAAAATTACATGGTCACATTATATAAGATTTGGTGTTCCCAAAATTCCAATCTTGGCATCCCTAAGAGGATATCTATAGTAATTCCTCCCAAAAAGATAATTATCTTTACTGATTTTTTCAAGATTATTTCATATTATACTTCCTCTTCATTTTTTTGTTTAAAATATAAAGTAATAACTCCATAATAATTTATATTCGGAGATGTTATTATACTTATGGTAAAAAAATATTTCACCTTTTATCCATTCTACAAAAAATGAAAGCATCACACGTGCGTAGGTATAGATTACCGCCTCCATGACGTAGTGCAATATTTTTTTCATCACCAAGTTACATGGATGGTTATAATGATAAAAATAATATATATATATATATGATCAATATAAAATTATATTAATATTCCATCAACTTTTTTACCCTCTAAACATTAATGGAATGATAACATCACTCATCTATACGAGCGCCCTGCCATCTGTATGACGCGATGCGATTCATTTTCCATGTTCAACATTAAATAATGATTATAAAAATTTATATAATGTATAAATTTTATATATATTACCTTGATATTATTCTTGATATTATGTAACTATATACATTTCCCTAAAACTGGGACATATACGGTTAGAAATACATAGGAAAATGAAGAAGTTACACTAGAAAGAAGGATAATAATGAAATATTATTAAAAAAACTTATGATAAGATGATATAATAGGATCATATATGATATAATAAATATTAATTTAGTTCTAGAATAAATTAATAATAGTATTTGAACCATTAAACGTGAATTTTGGATATATAGCATGAAGGAAATCAGACCTCAGGTTAGGGTTAATTTTAGAATCACATTATTATTCAGGGGTTTTTATATATATCTACTTTGGAATATTTATATTCTATATACACGATTCCTAATAATGTTTTAAAAAATATTTATACTATTATAATAAAATGGTTTAATGTTATTTTTATAAATTCTTTAATTTTTACTAAATAGTTTAAATGGAATGGAATCATTATATCATTTTCCAAATGAGGTAATTTGTGTTTTTTCTAGAAAAATATGAAAATAATGTCTTTTTACCTTATAAAAAATGAATGAATTTTTTCTCTTTCATGAAGATGTAATGCAATGAATATTTATTAACAATATTACAAGGTTATTTTCAAAGAAAATGTTTTCCATTGTAATTCGATAAATGTTTTCCAAATAGAAAATATATTTTCCTAAATAATTATTTCAGGATTCTTTAAAAATGTTTTCCATATAAGACAATGTTTTGGGATGATACTTATGTTTTAATGGGGATAAGATACAATGATACCATTATTATTAAATCTCTAAATTTTTTATGATTATTATGGATTTATGATTGTGAATTTTTTTTCTTTTCCATGTGTTCTGCTATGATGAAATGTTTACGAAACCCATTTATTATTATGTATTCTAATTTGATGAATGGTTTATGTTATTATGTCACACATATGTATGGTTTTTGTATTATATAGTTGGGACCTATATCCCCACAAATTAATTGGGTAAGGATTTATATCTCATGAGATAGAGAAGACTAGAATGGGGAGTGAACCCGATTCAGTAATACTTGACTGGAATAGAATGTATACCAGGTTCAGCAATACAAGGCTAAAATGTAGAGTGAACTTAGTTCAGTAACATACTTTTTCTTCTATGACTTCTTGGTATTGATCCTTGAATAAAATGAAATTTTTTTCTTGTTCATAATTTTATGACATAATTTTATGTCTTATGTTATACCCTAATGAATTATGTTATTTATAATTCATTTTTATGAAATTCTATGATTTTTTCCACAACTCAATATATTGATCCTTGATATACATGATATAATTTTTGCATTTTATTTTAATTTTCATATTCTATTATGCTTATATTATATTTATTTATTAAACTTATGAGCATCTAAGTTCACCCTTTTCTTATGTTTCATTTCCCTCAGATATGAAGAAAGGTATGGAGTAATATGCATAAAATATTTTTTTAGTAATAAATGAATTAATAACAGATGATATTTATGTTTTAGGAATAATTTTTTTAGGTTTCCAAGTTTAAAAAGACATAAACCAATACATTTCGTTCTTGTGTTTTAAATGAAATGATAAGAATATTATTATATTTAGATCTAATATCTTTGTATGAAAAGTATGGGTCGTTATACTACTAAATTAACTAGTCCATAAAGATGTGATTCCTTGAGTCTTATGCCAATTTGATTTTATAAGGCACCAGCTTCAGGCTATTGGGGTTGGGTTTTCTATAGTTTTTATCAAATTATGTCTAGTAAAAACCATGTGAGCTAGATTTACGAAAACATATATTTGGAAACATAACCCTATGATATTATTTGAGGATATGTATAAAACAAAATCCCAATGTTTTATTAAGATGGATATTATGTGGTTTATCATTCCATTACATCCATTTATGGATGCTAAATGTTGATTTAGTTTTGGTAAAAAAGTTTCTAGGAGTAATAAATCCAAAAGGCTGGATCTTTCTTAACTCATGTATTAACTAGTACACAAAAATGGTCCTTAATATACACATGGTTTGACAGTCTCGGAAGATATTCATTGGCTAAATCCTATTTTCATTAAAAATAATTATGATGAATTTCAATAGATGATGAAAATGAATGAGATAGGTAAAACCTAAGGTGTCTTAAATTGTAAATAGTGTGTCATGATTCATAAACCCTAAAAAATTTAAATTGGTTTTCCCACTATGATTATTGTTACTCACACAGTGATTTTCTTTAGTCAATGGATGGAACCCAAATGAATCATGTTATCATTGATTATTAAGAAAAAGGTTATGTGAAACAAAATGAGATGAATATTAGAGTGAATTATATTTATAATATTTATAATCAGTTTTATAATAACATTATTAATGACACATACCTTAACCATATCATGGTGTCCCCAAAGAAGAATATGATGGAGTTTTCGAAGAACTCGAGTGTTGGAGACCATGGAGACATGAAGGCTTATATTCCTTATAAAATATAATTATATTAATTAAGTATATTCCCTTACATTCATAGGTAGTAAAACAATTACTCAATATTAATAAAATGATCTTAAAATAAAAATGATACCCTAATACCTTCATTAATGTTAAACAAATGGTCTTTTAAATCATCATATAATTTTGTATTTAAGGCCCTCAATATTATTTTGATCATTCAATTTATTGTGATCAATAACTTTATTCACTCCCTATAAATATTTATTCTTTTCCTCTATGTTCATATCTTCAATTTCTGAAAATTTTCTCCTACCTAAAAACTAGATATGTGTTATTTCATATGACGTTCATTATTCCATTTCTCTCTTATTCAGGGGATAATTTATTATATATTTAAGATTTTAGTTTTCAATAATGGTATTTTATAATTTCAAACACTCAATTATAAATATCTAGTTAAAAATTTAAGTATGTTATTTATTTAAGTTGGGGATAATTTAGTACACCAAAATTATAAAATATGACAATCATTTTTGATATCATGTATGACATGAAACACCAAATGTAGAAATCAATATAACATCCATAGAATTTATGATATAATTAATATTTTAAATAAATTAAATACATTCTATAGCTTTCAATTAAAACAAAACTTATTTTATCTTTCATTTCATGCAATAATAAGTTTCTTCGATAACATGTATTACATGCAAGATCGAGTTTCACAGAACAACAATATACTATGAATATTAATATTTTATTTGATAGTTATTTCCTAGATGATGGAATATCTGGTATTAATACAATTAACTAAATTATTAAAATATATATTTTACAAACATTTATTTGTTATATATTGATTATAAATAATAATAATAAAAGTCATATACAAGAAAAATAAATGATTTCATGGAAAAAGTATTTCCCTAATATACAGTTTAGACGCGCTTGGTGAACATTATTTAAAATCAATATTGATCACTTTTATAAAATTTATATGACAAAATAAACATCATTTATGAAATAGAAATACCAAAATTGGCTTAGGGTGATTTTTTTATTTTTATGAGAACTTTCATTATTTGATATATTGTGAAAATATTGAATTTTAATTGAAAAAGGTTTTTTCATAAAATTAATGAAATTATATTTTTAATCTGGTTTAAAGTAAAAATATCTATATTATCAATTTATTAATACAATCTTGTTCATTGAAATCAGTTTCATATTCAATTTATATATATAATTAGTGTAATGTTTTTTCATATTTTCACTTTAAAACCTTGCTTTCTCGTCACGTATCTGGGGTTAATTTTAAAATAAATTCTACCAATTGTGTGAGTTGAATTTTTCCAAATCGATTCCTTACTTTTATCAGTATAATTTATATTATCAAATTTGGAAAAATAAATTTTTGTCCATAATGATTAGTGAAATCAATTAAAATTAAATATAACGATTATGGTAGAAACTAGTTTACTTAGTGGTTAAACATAAAATATATGGTGTAAGAATGACCAAAAACTTTGTCCAAAACCCATTTTATGGACATATTTAGCCCTTATACCTTAAAATTTAAATAATTATCCATTATTAAGTCCTGGTGACATGAAATATATGGGGGTGGAATTCACTCATTGCAAAAAAAATTAAAAGTATGTCACTCAACCCACTTATAAAAGGCCACCACATATCCTTTCCACATCACACCTTAAAACCAATTTGGTTAAGAAAAACCAGACTGAATCACTTCCAAACGTCTATAACCTAATCCAAGAAGGCTTATTTTGGGTATTAAGCCAATCGAGGAAGGTGTTAGTGATAATATATGGAGGATACCTGAATATGAGTTAGTGTTCTTCAACGAGTATCTTTATTTTACATATTTCTCCACCTCTTTCCATAGTTTAGAATCCACGAAGGTATTATAACATCATTATCTTAAAAATAATATGATGTTGTTATGATAAATTAATTTCATAATACATTCTCCATTTCTATCAAATGAGTTATAAAATCATCATTCGTGTGTACGGTAGACTACCGCCTCACGAACCAATGTCGTTTGTGTTTCCATTTACACCTCTTAATTTTTGGTGTGATGGAGTATGTAATATATATATATATATATATATATTATTTATAATATTATTATACCTTTGAAGTAATTATATAATATTTATCTTTTTTATATTTCATTCCATTTGAGACCTGATAACTTCGCTCATGTGTGTGGCAGACTACCTCCTCGCGAAGTGATGTGATTCATATTTCATAAAAGTTTCGCATGAAATGTGATAAATATAAAGTAAATGATTATATATGATATAAATGATATAATTTTTATATTCATGAAATACTAATCATTTTTTAAAATGTATATATATATATATCATTTTATTTATTTCCTTTTCACTCATGTAAAGATGATCACATTATTTGTGTATGTGTTGACTATCTCTTTCACAAAGTGATGTTACTATTTTTATATATCTACACCACATGGATGAAATATATAATTATATAATATTTTATTAATAATATTATTATCATTATTTAATGGTAAAATATTACTTATCACCTTTACATAATAATCAGTGAAAAATCAAAACATTATGAATGTGTACATACGACCAACCATCTCCATGATTGTAATGTACTTCATTATTCATAAAACCCATCCATGATTGGATTTAAAAGTAAAATTAATATACAAATATGTTAATTATTTCATTATCATTATTCTAAATATGATGGAACTACGTAATATGCATAATAACCAGATCCTGATGACAAAACATGCATAAGAGAAAAGGGAAATTAACACCCAAAACAATGGAAATAATGAATTATCATTAATGAATGGGTTAAAAGATTTTATAAAAAAATCATATATGATTTAATAAATATTAATATAGTTCTTTTTTAAGTTAATAACATGATTAAAACCACTAAAAAATATTTTAAAGCATGTTCAGCCAATAATAAACACGATGTAAGAGATTTCATCTCAATTTCATTTCATTGAGGAATATTGAAATATTATTGATGTGCCTGATTTGTGTGTACATTTTGATACATTTTATTGAGTTTTTAAGATAAATTCACCTAATAAAAGTTCTTTTGGAGATAAAATACTATAATTCACTGATCATATTGATTTTCAGGTATTTACATGCCAATGACACAAATCGGGGGATGTTTTATCAAAAATTAAGAACTACACGGGGTGTACTTTAAGACACACAATGTGTACCAGTACCCCAACATTGATTGGCCAAGAAAAGTATATGCCCATGTATCCAGAAGCCATTACACACCGTGTACTACCTGTATACATGAAGTGTGGAACCTCTAGAAGCGGTTTGTGGCTGATGAACCATATCACATGCCATGTATGGTGGCGTTACACATCGTATACTTTTTCTTACCAGGCGACATTGTGTTCCACGTAAAAGATGGCATGTTATTTCACCTACTATCATAGAAAATAAGGGGAAAATGCGTTGAAAAGGGTACATGCCGTATAATTTCTAGTAAAACATGTGTACTTTCTAGTACACACAGTGTACTACAAAAATCTATAAATAAGAGGGTAGACCCCCCGTTCTGGATTGGATATTTTGGGAGAGTTGTTGTTGCTCTAGTGTCTGAGCCTCCCTTAGATATAGTTTTTAGTTTTCATTTCAATTCTGTAATCTCCTTTCAACTAGTGTAATTATTATTTCTCCTTTTCAACTCTTTTATCCACGGTACTTATTGAGTTTCAATTCAATCCACACATCATGACAATGGTTATAAGAGGCTGATTCCCCTCGTGTTGGTGTTGTAATAAAGTTCTGGTGTATTTTTTGTTTTAAATTATGCTTTATTGTTTTTGTTATGATATTTTTCTTTCAATTCCATTAACGAATTTATTTTCCAAAACCAACCACTAATGTTGTATCGGACCAAAAATAACATCAACGGTGACAAATTAAGGAATTTCAGTGGATAAACCCATGAACATTAGGGGAATCTACTGCCACTCATTTTGGGGTAAAATATCCTTAACATGTTTTATGTTTTTTATTACTAGACTAAGGGATTAATCCTTTAACATGTAATTTATTGTCTTTCAGACCAAAAAGCTTCCATTAATTTGAATCCCCATAGAAAATTGAATATCATTTAATAATCAAAATTCTAAGGAATTACAAATTCAATAAACCGTAACTAAATTTCAACCCTGACGTGTGTGTGTTTTCTGATTATTCTATCCTTCATATTGTTTTCTATCATTTGTTTCACAAACTATTTTCAAACTCTAATAAATAGTCCCCTTAACCCATTTGTGTCTGGATAACCATCCTAGGCTCAACGTCGTACACTGCTCAATACCGTCTCTCTTTTCCCCTTGGGATCGACCCTGACTGCCACTAGCTACCCAGTAGTTTGTAATGAATGGAAAAAAAAATATTCTAATTTTCCGCCCATGTCTCACGACGGGTATGAAAGCAATAAATTTCTTGCATCATTTCCGAGGAAGGTGGGAAACGGTATCAGTATACATTCGAGTAAAGGGTAGTTTACCCAGAATTTTTCTTTTTCTTTTTATCCTTTATTTATCTTGGGTCCCTCAATCCCACATCCCATGGAATATTATCCAACTGGGGACTGGTATATGTCGCATAGAGAGTATTTTTATCCACATAATCTAGCAATGTTATACCCCTACCTGGATGAATACTATTCATATATGGATGATGGGTTCCAGTATGAGGAATACCCATGTACATCCTTCATCCCTCCCTCTTCCTCTTCTCCTCCGGAACCCACTTCGGGTAATACCAAAAGACTCATATCGATGATGGAAGTCTTTACCACACGCCAGTTGGACCAAACCGTAAGGTTGAGTTGACTTAGAAATATGGTAGAATAGATTTCTGAGTTCATATCCCATATGGATCCTCTGATTGAGTTTGAGTATGAGTGTTTTAATTACTTTCAACTGAGGAAACATTCTATAGTGTGGGCCCCACAGTTAAAACATTAACTGATTCCGAAATTCATTTTCAAAAACTCAAAATTTGAATACGGGGATATATAATACCCTATTAGTTCTGATTTTAATTGCCTATTTAATTCAAAACCCTTGGTTGATGATAAGTCTGCTTCAAAGGCTACCTATTATAATTTTCAGGTTTTTACTATCTCAAAACAGGAACCTCGGGAGGTGGAGGACGTACATGATCACCCCAAGAAGCAAATCCACCTTCGGCATCGACTAAACATGGAGTAGGGGTACTACGAGCTTCCTCCCATACCACCTAAAGGTAAAGAAGCATCATTTATCAAAGCTGATGGTTCTAGACACATGTAGTGTTTAACATTGGGGAAGCCACATCTGCCTTCAGATTACGAGTCTGTACTTGTAACTCAGGTCGAGCCAATGACCTAACACAAAGGTGCTTTCTGGGAGGCGACCCAGAGACTACACACCATGTACCACCTATACACATGGCATGTATGGATTCTTTTTAGTTTACATTATTAATATTATAGCTATGTAGATTAACCAGGTTAATAAACAGGGAAGGTTTCACTGCTGATGGTAAGGTCGCTAGAGTTTATCCGAGTTTCCATTAGTTAGAATCATTCCATACCTACCTTTAGCATGGGGTTCATAATTTTTATACTTGTGTTTACTTACATGTATTTTTTGGTATTAGATTAATAGTATATAAATTTGTTTAAATATAAGAAAACCCAGGATAGTGATGGACCTTTTGGCCAAGCTCGTAAGCCTGTTCCAAAAGACCCAGGTTTGAATTCTGAAAATCATCCCATTTCCATCATTTGTCCTTTTAATAAAAACACAAGAAATGTATTGAGATATATATAATGTCATCCATTTTTTCATGAGTAAATGAAAATATTTTCAAAATAAAGGAATACATTTGGGTGAAGTTAGAAAATTGGCAGAGTCTCGGGCTTGGATTCACAAGACCCGAGTTTTGAACTCGGATAATCTCTCTGCTTCAACCCATTTATTCAAATTAAAACCACACGATGTGTATTTTTTTTCTCCCATGTATTATATGTCTTGTACATTAATTATATATAAAAAATAAAAATGAGCAGGAGTTCAACCTTTCCTCCAGTGGTTGAGGGCTTGTGTTTGGAACAACTGATCGCTGGTTCGAACCTCACCCCAAGCACCAGACTAAAGGTTGTACTTCTATTTTTCATATTTTAGAACACATGACATGTATTTCCCATTACATTACATTTATATATTTCTTAGATAATATATATATAAATATATATTTATTTATTTATTTATTTTTATATAAAGTAATAATATTAATTACTATATAGTTTAATATAATTATTATATTATGTACGTTTGTTCTAAAAAATGAATTGATACACAAAATGTGGGTCCTGGTACACACCATGTACCGCAGCTATAAAAGTCACATTTAACACCCCAGGATTTCATAGTACATTATCTCTTTAAAGTAATTCGATAACTTGCGCCACACGCAACACCGAGTTCAAGGGCACCACAACTTACCAAACTAGTCGTTCAAAAAGTAGTTGTAAATAGTATTAGATACGTTTTAAATTTTATATACTCTATATAGTTTTAACATCCATATTATTTTATTCTTATACATATTATAGAGTCATATTAAATTTTTCAGATAAAATAAGTATTTTTCAAAAAAATGCAATTTTCCACCTTTTAGTGGTGAACCATTTTTAAATCCAATATTTGACACTTTTATGTATTCAATTTTATGAAATTAAATTCATATTTATAATCGGGACATAAAAATTTATCTAGGATAAATTTTTTGTACTTTTCTGATAACTTTCAAATTTTGATGAATAGTGAAAAATACTAAATTTTAATTAAAAACAACATTTTTAATCGAAATAATTTATAGTGTTAAATTTTAAATTTGAGTGTTTTTAAAGCATGATTAGATTATTTTTTATCATTTAACTTAATTTGGGTCATTTTATATAATTTCACTTCTAAATTGTACATAAACATATGTCAATCTTTTGATAATTTTTAATTCCTAAAAACCCGCCTTTTGGTTTTGACAACATGAATTAATTTTAAATTAATTTATGCAGCTTATGTGTTTTGAATTTATAAAAATTGATTCCATATTTGGACTCATGAGGTCCAAATTGAGTAAATTGGTAACATTTATTTTTAGACATTATGAATAGTAACTCCAGTAAATATTCTATTTACCATGGCTAAAGGGTACATCTGGTAAATAAGGGTAAAATATAATATTATAATAATATTAAATTACCCTAAAACATTTCATAACTCCATTGGATGATACATTTACAACCATGGGAATCCTTAGGTCTATTTTGGGACCCCATGGAGCCACTTGTCAGTGAAAATGACACTTTATAAAAATTAATTTAATGATAATGAAAATGTAACAAAAACATATATTTTTTCATCAAACAATTTTTATATGAGGTTATATAATTGATATAACTACTATAAATAGTCATTATAATTATAAAAATATTTCCTACATAATGATATTTTATTTATAATTTATCAACATAAAATAAATATATTTATTTATGACGTAATAATGATTCAGTTTTTCCTTATTAATGAAACAATAAAATACATGATATTATAAATATTAAAATAAATAAAATTTGAATTTTTTGATACCATTCACAAATTTATCAGGTTAATATAATATTTTAGGGTTTATTTAATGTGTTTTTTTAAAGTAATCATGTTGTTTTACTTTCACAAAAACCAAATACTATATAGTGTCAAAATAGACAGAAATGTGTTTTTAAAACAAATAATATATTATTAATTGATATGATATTCATAAAAATATACACTTCAGTCAAAAGACTTATATAATGATAGATATATCATAAATGAACCACTTTATGTTCTCTATGCATTTTATAGTATGTTTATTAACCATGAAATATAAAAATACAAGAAGATGTAGTAAAAGTTAAACTATTTAACTATGAGTTAAATCTAAAAGATAAGGTTAATATTGTGAAATAAACTTGTCTAAAACATATTTATTTAGATTATTTAGACACATACCCACATTATTATATAAATAAATTCATTTATAACTATTATAAAGTGAAAATTATTTTAGAATAAATTAATATTTCAAGATTTTCATAAAGTGCCCCTCACCTCTCTTATAAAAGGGTTCTTCCCCTACTATCAAATTCACACATCCGAAGCCTTTTGGATCGGCCAAAACTTACTCAAATATCCTAAAAAATTCCCTCAATTAAAAATATGGGCCTGACGTTTATCATAAATCCAACCTAAGGATCCCTTTTGTTCAAATCAAATGGAAGAACCTAAAGAAGAGGTAATTATTTCATCACCTCCTTCAAAGATCTTTTCTTCTTCTGATTCCTCTTTCTTTGTCATTTCCATAAAAAATAACTCTATAACCTTCTATATATTGTGATGTTATTATAAATACGGTAAATCTATATTTATTATTCTATCCATCCTATGAATGACAAAGTCCCCATATGTGCGTACTTACGACTTACCGTCTCCACGTTGTGGTGAAGTTTGTTATTTAACACATTATTATTTGGATAGGTATAATAATGAGTATAATTTATTTAAATAATAAATATAACATGTTAATTATTATTTATATATAATATAACATCCATTAAAATATGATTCCACCATCAAAATAATGATATCTTCGCTCATTTGTACGTACGACTTACTGTATCCACAACGCGACGAGATTCATTTCCACGATCACCATTCAATGATGATTATAAAAATACATATTATTAACAGGTATGTAATATATGAAGTAATTATTGTACTATATATATATATATATATATTTAAATTTATCTCATTCACTTACTTCCATACAATACGATATGAAAATAAAAACAACGTTTATGTGTACGTACGACCTACCATCTCCATAAACAGTGTATTCCATTTCATGTATCTATCAATTATACATATTTATATTCTAAAAATATATGATAAATAAATAATTTTTTATATTATTTAATCAATTAAATCATGATATAAGTGATACAATCAATAATAACAAGTTAAAACACTTAGGATAAAGAAAACGATTATTACGAGAAATGTTACTTTAATAATGAAATAATTATTAAATGGATAGAATAAAGTCATAAATGAATTATTTATTATATCATAAATATGATTATGGTTCTATTATAATTTAATAACACACTATGGTCATTATACAGGAGTTTAAATGTACCCTTGACCAAAGTAAAGTATATGGTAAGAGTTAATTCCTCAATTTCATTATTATCCGAGATTGTTTATTTGTATGTTTGTACTGAGACATATTTATTATCCATGTACATGTTTCATAAAATAGTTTTTAAAAGGAATATTTTTAAGAGACTCTTTAAAAAAACATCATTTTAAATGGTTTAAATATTTATTCTTCTAAATTATTCTCATTAATGTCTACTTTTTCAAAATGGTTTTAAGGAGTTATTTATATGAACATGAATGGTTTAAAATGTTAATTCCTTTCAAAATTCTCAAAGTTTTATGGGACACTTTAATTCAAAAATGTCTTTTAAATGTCTTCCTTTCTAAATTATGTGACTTTTAAATGATTTAATGAAAAAATGGATATTTCTCTTAAAGATTTTTACTAATCATTTTCAACTATGTCAACATCCTTTACTGAATATTATTCATGATTGAGGTTTATTTATTATAATACAATGTTCTATATTTTATTGATTGAGTTATGATATATTTGACTTTTGATGTGCTATTTTTATACCTTTCATGGTCTACAGTTAAATTATTGACATTGCGTATGTTAGTTTCAATATGAATGTTTATGTTATGGTTAAACATTTTCATATGAGGAATGCAATGGACTTAGTAACTGATGGGTGAAGCCCTATATATCTCTCGATGCATTGGTAGGTTTCATGAGAAAATTTAGTGTCTTGGAACAAGGCCTTAACAAAAAATTTATTTGTAGTCTTGGCATGAGGCCTTGACTATGTGGTTATGATGTTCGGCTGTATGAATTCCCTCGTTATGAAATTAGTTGTTACATGTGGTTATTCGACTAGTAGAATATCCATGTGCATGTTTATGTGGTAATGTTTTATTTATTTTTTCCATATCATGATCAAGTTTATGTTTAAAGGGCTGTTTTTCTTATTACCCAACTTTCCTTAAAAGTTTATTTCTTTTGATAAATTATTTAACCTTACTGAGCGTCTGAGCTCTCCCCTTTATTATTTTTTTTGTAGGATTCCAAGAAGAGTGTTATGATTGATATGTTGGGTTAAGGTAGAGGAATAATGAAATTCTCGACAGATTATTTATGTTGTGTTTTATGTTTTAATTTGTAATGTAACATTCATGTATGTAATATATTTTTCAAGACTGCTAAACTGGTCGTTCCTTCGAGACTTGAGTACTTGTAATCAAGTCAATGTATTAAAATAATGCACCAGCTTCAGGATTCTGCAGTCAGGAAATTAGAGTTGGTGTCAGAGGAAGTTTAGAAATAACCTTTGAAAGTAGATTTAGAAAATCTATGATTAGAGAACATTACCCTATGATAAACTTTGAGGGTTATTATTAAAGAACATCCTGGAATTTCGGTAATATAGAGATTTTATGAATTTTCCAAGAAATACATCCCAAATTGGATACGATCAGGGAGATGTGGCTCTAGAATAGATGTATCTAGGGTTAAAACCCGAAAACACCACATTGATCTAGACTCGAACGAGAACTGATTCACGATAATGGGCATTGCAACACACTTGGTTATGAAACTCCTGGGGGATATGCTTAAGATAATTCACATTTTCATTACAATCCATTATGAAGGTTTTATGAGTAAATATGCTAGAAAAGAAATCATTTTTATTATTATGATACTAGATGTGTGTAAATATTCCATTAAAGTTGAGAAATTATCTCCTTTTTGGATTATACAATATGATATGATCTAACCTAGTGTATTTTTTCATTTTGAAATGGAAACCAGTAGATGGAATTAGAACTCCAAAAATACACAGGTTCTAAAGAGTAAGAGGGATCATATCTTTATGGTATTAATCCAACATTTATAAGGTAAATAATCTCCCACATATTCCCATCATATGAAGAAATAGTGTCATGTGTTAATAAGTTAAGAAAAGAACTATCTAACTTGAATGGATTTGAAGGGAATATAGAGAAGAAAATGATGATAGAGAGAAATATAGTTAATGGGAATAAGGGCAAGAATGATTTTCCCATATGTGATTACATTGGAAAGAATCACCCTAGAACGTGCTTGAAAGGAATGAGACTTTTTTATAATTTTGGAGAAAAAGGACAACATGTTTGTGATTTCAATGGTATGAAAAAGGTTTCAAATGTACAATGTTTCATCTACAATGAGTTGGGTCACTAGTCAAATCAATGTCACAATCATCAGAGTATAACCCAAATGATGTTGTTGGATAATAATCAATTTATGATAATACCATAGATGATGTGGAATGATTAGTGATCTTCTGTCGTTGTTAAATAATTGTGTCATTTGAGAATTGTATTAATGATCTACAATTTATAAGAATTATAGAGTATATAAGGATTTTACTATAGTACTGTTTTATTTAAGGATTTGATATTGTATGGTACCAAGTAAAGTGACACAGTTTCAAGTTAAACATTTTGGAAAATGTATGCTTGGGGGAAATATAACCCTTGATATGTTTCTGAAACTAAGATAATGATTTTGGGATGAGAGATAATTGATTTGGATAAAGTATATTGGATATTATTTACATATTTAAAATTGATTAATGGTTTGTTTAAAAAGAAATTTAAACCATCGTTATTACAAGTTTACAACATTTTTGGATATAAGGAGTATATCCAGTATTCTATAAGAAATAAGGGAGAATGAACATAATCAATAAGGGTTTATGGTATTTAAGGGTTTTTCCATGTTTTAATAGAATACATGATGAAGGTATTCACATGTTATTACGTGAAAAAAAGAGATCTTCAATATGTTTACCTTCTTTATAAATTTTGGACTGCGAGTTTAGGCAGAAGTATTTTGGATAAGCCTAAAAGTTGGAATGAATTAAGTTGGACATTAGATACTATTGTTTAAGGTTAAACATTTCTTATTATTATTTTTGGATTTTTATAAAAATGAAAACGTGAAGGTCGATCAACAACCCATCGCGTCCGGCAAGGCCATGAGAGTTGATCTCGCAACTGAAGGGAGATAAGGGTGCATTACCTACCACTGGCATACATGATGTCTTAGTTTGTATATTGTAGTTATTTTTAAATGGTCTAACAAATGAATTATAAATTATTATTTTTTGGAACCTTATACGATTAGGATAAATAGAATATTTTTTAGTTCTATTATCTTTTGGGGTGAAAGATGAGTTTGTGGTAGAAATTAGTTAGAGGATGGAACTCTACTTGCCAAGTATTCATTATTTATTCAATGAATAAATTAATTATTAATCATTAGGTAAGGGATCTTGAAATCAAAAATGTGTTATCCTAATACCTTATGTTTTTTTGAACCAATGATATTTAAATCATCATAGATTTATGGATTTGAGACCCTCAATATCCCATTTATTATTTACTTGTTTGTGACTGATGAACTCAATCACTACCTATAAATTTTTTGTTTTTACTGCAATTATGTGTCTCTAATTGCCACCAATTTTCTTCTATTTGAAACCCTAATTTTTTGGTGACTTTTTAATTTCCATTTTCCTCTAATTAAGACTAAATTTTAGTAACCCTATTTCCGATGTGGGTTTTCCACAAAGGTATTTTCTATTATCAACGTTTTTTGAATAAAAATTTCAAATTGAGAGGATGTAATTTATTTAAGGAGGGGAGAATGTAACACCCTAGGATTTCATAGTACGTTATCTCTTTAAATTAATTCAATAGATTGTTTCAAATGCAACACCGAGTTCAAGTGCACCATGACTTACCAAAATAGATGTTCAAAAAGTGGTTGTAAAGAGTATTAAATGAATTTTAATTTTTATATACTCCATATAATTTTAACATCCTTATTATGTGTTTTTTAGACATAATATAGGGACAAATTCAAATTTTTAGATAAAAAAGTATTTTTCAAAAAATGATGTTTTTCCACCTTTTAATGGAGAACCCTTTTTGAATCCAATATTTTAGACTTTTATATATTCAATTTTATGAAATTAAATTACTTTTTATAATTGGGATATAAAAATTAAGTTTGGATAATTTTTTGGTACTTCTCTGATAGCTTTCATATTATGATGAATAGTGAAAAATACTAAATTTTAATTAAAAACAACTTTTTTTAATCAAAATAATTTATAGTGTTAAATTTTACATTTTAGTTGTTTTAAAGTATCATTAGATTATATTTTTATCATTTAATTTAATGTAGGTCATTAGATGTAATTTCAAATTTAAATTGTATATAAACACATGTCAATCTTTTGATAGTTTTTACTTCTTAAAAACCCGACTTTTGGTTTTGACTATGGGAATTAATTTTAAATTAATTTATCCAAATTATGTGTTTTGAATTTTGAAAAATGGATTCCATATTTGGAATCAGGAGGTCCAAATTGTGTAAATAGGTAACTTTTATTTTTAGAAATTACGAATAGTAACTTCAGTAAATATTTTATTTACCATTGTTAAAGGGTAATTTTGGTAAATAAGGGTAAAATATAATATTATAATAGTAATTTATTACCCTAACACATGTCCTAACTCTATTGGATGAATAATTTCTGACCATGGCTATCCTTGGATTAATTTTGGGACCCCATAGAGCCACTTGTAAGTGAAAATTACACTTTATAAAAATTAATTTAATGATAAAGAAAATGTAACACAAACATATATTTTTTAGAACACATTTTCTTTTATAAGGTTATCTAATTGATCTCTTCGACTAAAAATATTTATTTGAAAGATAAAATGATTTTCTGCATTATGATATTTTATTTTTAATTTTTGGGCATAAAACATATTTATTTATTGATGAAACAATAATGATACAATATTTTCATTATTAATGAATGAATCAAATAAATGATATTATAAATATTAAAATAAATATAATTTGAAAATTTCGATGTCATCCACGAATTTTCTAAGTGAATATTATATTTTAGGGTTGATTTAATGTCATTTTTTTATTTAATAAACTTTTTTTGACTTTCACAAAAACCGAATACTAAATAGTGTCAAAATTGACATATATGAGTTTTTAAAACAAATACTATATTATTAAATGATATAATTTTCCTAAAAATATAAGGTTCATAAAAAGGAATTATATAATTATATATATATCATTAATGAACCACTTTAGGTTCTCTTGGAATTTTATTTTAAGTTTATTAACCATCCAATATAAAAATACAAGAAGACATGGTAAAAGTTAAACTATTTAACTAAGTGTTAAATAAAAAAGATAAGGTTAATATGGTGACATAAACTTATCTAAAACCTATTTTGTGAGAGTATTTCGACCCATACCCACCTTATTCTAGAAATAAATTTATTTATAGCTATTATAAATTGAAAATTATTTTAGAATAAATTAAAATTTCGAGTTTTTGCTAAAGTGCCCATCACCTCTCTTATAAAAGGGTACTTCCCCTTCTCTCAAATTCACACCTCTAAAGCCTTTTGTCTTGGCCAAAACCTACTCAAATATCCTCAAAAATAACCTCACTTAAACTTATAGTCATTAATTTTATCATAAAGCCAAACTAATTAGCCATTTTTTCAAATCAAAAGGAAGAACCCAAAGAAGAGGTAATTATTTCATCACCTGTTCCAAAGTTCTTTTCTTATTCTGCTTCCTATTTATTTGTTTTTTCCATACCAAAATAATAACTAAAATACCTTATAAATAATTTGATGTTATTATAAATACGGTACAACTATATTAATTATTTTATCCATCCTATTAATGACAAAGTCACCATACATACGTACGTACGACTTACCGTTTCCACGTCGTGGTGATGTTTTTTTATTCCACACTTAATTATTTTGATGGGTATAATAATGAGTATAATTAATGTAAATAATAAATATAACTTGTTAATTATTCTGTATATATAATATACTATCCATTTACATACTATTTTACCATTAAAATAATAACATTATTGCTCGTGCGTACGTATGGCTTACCGTCTCCACGGCACGATGAGATTCATTTCCATGTTCACCATTCGATAATGATTATAAAAATCCATATTATTAATAATTATGTAATATATGACATAATAATTATACTTGATATATATATATATATATATTTATGCATTTATCTCATTCACTTACTTCCATACAATACGATATGAAAACAGAAACAACGTTTATGCATGCGTACGACCTACTATCTCCATAAACGGTGTATTCCATTTCATATATATATATAAATTATACATATTTATATTATAAATATATAAGATATATAAATAATGTTTTATATTTTGGAAGAAAATAAATCATGATATAATTGATACGATCAAGAATAAAAAGTTAAAACACTTATGATAAAGAAAACGATTATTACCTGAAATGTTACTTTAACATGGAAATAATTATTAAATGGATAGAATAAAGTCATAAATGAATTAATTATGATATCATAAATATGAATATTGTTCTAGTATAATTTAATAATATAATATGTTAATTATACATGAAGTTAAATGTACCCTCGACCAGATTAAATTACAAGGTAAGGGTTAATTTCTTAATCTCATTATTATATGACATTGTTTATGTGTAAGTTTTTACTGGGAAATATTTATTATCCATGTCCATGTTTCATAAAATAGTTTTCAAAAGAAATATTTTTAAGGGACTCTTTAACTAAAACATCATTTTAAATGGTTTAAATATTTATTCTAATAAATCATTGTCATTAATCTCCATGTTTTCAAAATAGTTTTAAGGATTTATTTATATTGACATGAATGTTTTAAAATGGTAATTCCTTTAAAAAGTATCAAATTGTAATAAGACACTTTGATTAAAAAAATTCTTTTAAATTTCTTCCTTTCAAAATTATGTTCTTTTAAATGATTTCATGAATAATGGATATTTCTCTAAGAGAGTTTTAATGATCATTTTCAACTATGTCAACATCCTTTAGTGAATATTATTCATGATTGAGGTTTATTTATTATAATAAAATATTCTATATTGTATTGAATGAGTTATGATATTTTTGACTATGGATGTTCTATTTTTATACCATTCATGGATTACTGTTAAAGTATTAACATTTCGTATTCTAGTTTTAATACGAATGTTTATGTTATGTTTAAACATTTTCATATGGGGAATGCATTGGACTTAGTAAGTGATGGATGGAGACTGTTATAGATCCTAGATGCATCGTTAGGTCTCATTAGACAAATTAGTGTCTTGGCACAAGGCCTTGACAAAATATTTATCTATAGTCTTGGCACGAGGCCTTGACTGTGTGGTTATGATGTCCGGAATTATGCATTCCCTCGTTATGAAATTAGTTATTACATGTGATTATTCTACTAGTAGAATATCCATGTTCATGTCTATATGGTAATGTTTGATTTATTTTTTCCATATTATGATCAATTTTATGTTTAAAAGGTTGTTGTTATTATTACACATATTTCCTTAAATGTTTATAGATCCCATTAATTTATTTACCCTTACTGAGCATTTGATCTCACCCTTTTATAATGTTTTGTTTTCCCAGGATTCCAAGAAGTGTGTTATGATTTATATACAGGGTTAAGATAGGGGAATAATGAAATTATAAAAGGATTATTTACGTTGTGTTTTATGTTTGAATGTGTAATGTAACGTTCATGTATGTTATATATTTTCCAAGACTGCTAAATTGATCAGTACATTGGTAATTCATTCCTTGCAATCATGCCAATTTATTAAAATAATGCACAGACTCAGGGCTTTTGGGTTTGAGGCGTTACACCACGCCCCACCCAGCATGAGCCCGTGTCGTGCGAACCCCCCCCCCCCCTCCCATTTTTCTTCCCCCACATGCCCTATGGCCACTCCATTTACAATCCACCATTTTTGTGCATTTTAGGTATGTATTTCTTCTACATTATGATCCTTTTACCAGGTACACTCTTCCTCACCCTTTATTTCAATGTTTTACATTTGATTAAGGTGATTTTTGGATCAACTGACGTTTTGGCTTCCCATGCAGCACATGAATTTCACGAAGAACATATGGCATGTCCTTTCTGTACATGGACACACATGACACATATTATTAATTTGGTAGATACAAGGCATTTCTGTTCGGTACAAACCGTGTATTACGCCTCCCATGGCCTTCTGGCATAGGTCGTGTCTATTTGGGACACTATCCCCTTCTCAATTAGCTATACGTTGCGTGTCTATTTGGGACACGCTATGTCCACCAACCCTATGGGGGTCCCCTTGTGGAAAGATATGCATTCCTCACATCCATGTTTACATACACAATGTGTATGCCTTTCAACATGGAGTGTATGCCACATTTACCCTGCCCTCATCGAACTGTGTCTGGCTTCTTACACGGGAAACACACCATGATATAGTATACGCTGTGTAAATTATAATACATGTCATGTTATCCTATTCTCCCGACACATGCCCTAATGGTGTGTCTATCCAGGGTACACAGGTTCTTACACACTCCTATTACACACCGTGTATCTGGATATACCCGTCGTGTTCTTCTACTTTTATGATTTTCTCACATTTTCATCTTTTTCTTTTTCTATTTCTTTTGTTTTGTTTTGTTTTATTTTCTTTCACGTATGGATGATAGAGATTTTGTGAGTGGGAAGCGAACTTCTTCTACTACTAAGGTTGAGCGACCTCCTCACTATCGAATTTGTCTTAGACAGGCCGACTATCCATATTTAGATTTTTAAAGTTTTCTAGCCCCCAGCATTGGCTACTTTACCCCATCTTTTGATACCGCCTCCCTCTACGACATCTACATGTTCAGTGGTTCCTGGGGAATCTTCTCCTACTAATCCTCTAGAAGCGGCATCTGCCCCATCCACTGAGGTCGCGAGCTCCTCTACCACTTCTCCGTCTTCCAGCTCCACTCCCTCTAAGCCACTATCCGCACCCATACTGGACCTGACTGAGCCTGACCTTCCATCCTCTATTGGCCAAACTTTTGAGCCTACACCAGTATCCACAACTCCACCTCCTACCACGGTAATAGGACCATATGCTCTGACCCCAGAAGATCCACCACCGCCTATAATGGTTGCTACCCACCCTCCACCGCATCCTTGCTTGTTATTTTCTGAGGATCATCCTATAGCAGAGTGATTTCAATATTTTTCCTACTGTACTATCCATCTGAGTTGCCGCTTCCTCGATATTACAGTGCCACAACACCTTGGCATATTAGAGGAGATAGAGGATCTTCTAATATTTGCTGGAGAATTTCTAGGTCAACACTCCTACATATCATGATTTATTTGTGGAGTTCATGGATACGTTCGAGTTCGACGGGCCCACATACTTGAAGACACCCACAGATAAAACTCACCCAGTTCGATTTCGGCTAGGCAGACAACCTCTCTTCTTGACTATGGCTGAGTTTGGCCATGTTTGGGGCTTATACCCCCATCCAGTCACCCCAAATCCAATCTCTACCTTTACCCACCCTAAGCACTCTGAACATGTCGCAATGTGGAGGGATCTTGATTGGACTGACCATAGGTATACCCCCATATCGTAGAAGAGTACACTCATCATTCACTATTCTCTTCGCTTTCTTCAACAGTGCTTCAGCACCATCCTCTTTCCATGCCACGAGGATATGGGCATCATTTCCAGGCGGGACTTGGAGCTCCTGACCTGTATCTTCTGGATTGACTACCATGACCTCCCTTGTATAGCTGCCTCCTATTTCCACTCCATGATCCATGGATGTCAGGGAAACCTAAACAGAGGTTTTTACACCACCCGTTTGTGACACCTTTTGAGGGTTTTTGAGCCTTCTCTCCCTCACGACCACTTGGGCTATTCTCAACATATTTAATTCCTAATGATTATCCATATGAGGTTGGTCGAGCATCAGGGTGAGCACTTTGTTCTTGTGTAGGATGCCCTTACTCATGCTGGGGAGAGAGCTGATCGACCTGCTCCCACTGGTGTCACTGCTCCGGTTCCACTCCATCCACCTACGGATGTTCCCTCCCCACCCACCACCTTATTCTAGCCTTCCTTATTTTTCCACCATCCCCTCTTCTTATGCACCTTCTACCGCCCCACCCCCCTGCACCATTGGTCGATCTCTCCTTCACCCTCTGCCTAGCCGAGTTGGAGCATCGCCATGATACTAGGGAACAGACTCTTGGGTGGATCAAATAGATGTTGGGGATTCTTATTAACATCATTGAATTACTCTATCCTTAACACCTGCTCCTACCTCCTCTCCTAGCCCTTCTTCAGAAGATTCAACACCGTTTACAGTTCTGTCCACAGATCTCATTCTCCTCTCCACTACTGGGCCAGATGATATCACTTCTGCTGCCAGTCCGGATGTCATTGTAGAGCCTTCTACTCCGAGTACAGATAATTCAGCTCGGGCTACTATGGCTTCTATTATGAGGGTGTCTTCCACACCTCTAGCTTCCACAGCTACTGATCCTTCTCTTTCGGATACTTCTGTTCCTAATTATGCCTCTTCTGAGGCCACCCCTTGACTGAATTTTTACACTTTAGTTACATTCTATATATTTTTGTGCTATCTTCTGATCGTGTTATGTTGTGTATTCTTGTAGTTTTATCTCTCCACGACCGTCACAAGTACCCCAGAGCACTTTGGGGTATACTTTTCTACCACTTTTAGTCTTTTTCACCTGGCAAAAAGGGGAGTATTATTTTTCATAATTTCTTTCTCTTTTTCGTTGTAGTTTTACTTCTTCCATTACTTCCACTTGTCCTGGTCCACTTTTGTGTCCCCACGTCACCTTCTCTTCCATTGTTTGGCACTTGGGGGCCCATGTTCCATATTAATTATGGGGGAGAATCTCCACCTACACTAATATTTTTCCATTGAACTAATATAGTATACATCGCTAATAATTGATAAATTATAAAATGTGGAAACTTTTTTAGTTAATTACAATTATAAATAATAAATGCATAGTTGATAATTTTAGAAGTAACATTATTATTTTAAAATTGCAAAAAAATATCTTAAAAGGATTGTTGATATGGTTTAATTTTTTACATAAATTTTTGGCTATTTCCATTTTTTAGTCTAATCATTTTTATTCATTCAATGTCCTGATTGAAACCTCTAATTTTTCCACATTCCTAAAAGGTATTCTAAGACTTTTTTACATATTCTTTATTTCTTATACCATATTTCTTTATAGATTTTTGGGATATTCATAACTACCATAATTTTCTACTTTTTCTATTCAAAACATGAATATTTTTTAATCACATTAATATGATTGAGGTGTTTGATTGTTCTTCCGCCCCTTTGACCTTGAGACCTACCATACATCTGATCATAGTAAACCATTAGAAACCATGAACTTCCTTGATATGAAGCTACATTACAAGCCTATTTTTCCCTTCCTTCCCTAATTATGTTATAATTTTTTCATGATTATTTACTTGATCTTTAGAGAGGGATTATTGGGTTTTTATGGAACATTTTGATGAGAAACCGTGAGGTTAAGTGTGGGGGAGTTTATCACTTGTTCATTTGGTAAAAAAGGGTCCTGGAGCATACTATCCATTTTATTCTTGGTGGTCCCTAATTAAAAAAAACAAAAAAAATAATAATACAAAATAGGGACCAATTTCATTCATTACAAATTACTGGTGGTTTATGGCCTCATTTTTGGAAAGAGAATATCATGGTGATGATATCCTTTTTAGAGATCCTGATTGTGGAGGGATTTTCATTGATCTCTAATTTTTGAAAATCATGAATTTTTGTTTAAGAATTTGGCCTCCTTTTTGAAGCCTCTAAGATTATTTTTCACATTATTACCTACCAAACTTTAGCCTTAGAAACATTTGAACCCTGATAAATTCCCTCATGATTTTTGTCATTTAAATTTCTAAAGTAGAGAATGAGAACACTTTCAAGCCTATGGATAGAGTGTATATACTAAATATGGAGCGGAAATATGATAAAATGATCTTGAATGGTCAGAGTGTAATTTTCTAGTAAGGTAAATCATCAATTGGCATGTGTAATTGTGAAATGTTGAAAAATGTGTATAAAAGAGAATGAAAGTTTTAAATTAAACTATAAAAGAGGAATGATTAAGATATCTTTGAAATTGAAATATGGTTGTGAATTTATAAAATACATTTATATACATATAGTATTTATAAGTATAATTATGTTAAATGCTTCCCATTTGGAATATGGATACTGTTGATTAGATGTTGATATTTTTTCTTGAGGACAAAAACAATATTTTTATGGGGGAGTTTGATGTGCCTGATTTCTGTATACATTTTCATATATTTTATTGAGTTTTTAAAACATGTTTTTACCGGATACCAGTTCATTTGAAGAAAAAATGATGTAATTCGGTGATCGTAACGATTTTCAGTTATTTCCATGCTAATGACACAAATAGGGGGAATTTTTATCAAAAATTAAAAACTATATGGCGTGTACTTTAAAACAAACACTATGTATCAGTACCCTGACACGGATTGGCCAGGACAAGTGCATTCCCAAGTATCCAGAAGCCATACATGTCGTGTACGACCCATATACATGTCGTGTGGACCTTCTAGAAGTGGTTGGTGACTGCTTAACCATATTTCATGCCATGTATGGTGACACTATATGTTGTGTTCTTTCACTTACCAAGTGGCGCCATGTTTGAAGTCAAAGATGGCTTGTTAGGTCACCTACCGGCAGACAAAAGATGGCCAAAATGAGTTGACAAGGGTACACACTGTGTACTTTATCATACACACCATGTACAACTGAAATCTATAAATAAGAGGGTAGACCCCCCCCCCCCCCAATTTTGGATTGGATTTTTTGGGGGAGGTTATGTCGCTTTAGTGTCCGAGCCTCCCTCAGATCCAATTTTTAGTTTTCATTTAAATTCTATAATCTACTTTCAACTAGTGTAATTCTTATTTACCCATTTATTCTCTTGTATCCATGGTAGTGATTGAGTTTCGATTCAATCCACACACTACGACCACGGTCATAAGAGGATGACTCCCCTCACATTGGGGTTGTAATAAAGTTTTGGTGTATTATTGTTTTAAATTATATAGTATTTATTTTGTTATTATATTTATCTTTCAATTACATTAATGAGTTTATTTTAAAAAACCAACCACTTATGTTGTATCAGACTATGAATAACATCAGCAGAGACAACATAAGGAATTGCAGCAGATGAACCCATGACCATTGGTGGAATCCATTGCCACTCATTTTGGGGTAAAAGATCCTTAACATGTTTTAAGTTATTTATCACCGAAACAAAGGATTAATCCTAACGTGGAATTGAATTTCTTTCAGACCAAGAAGCTTAAGTTTATTCTAATCCATGTGCAAAATTGAATATCATTTAATAGTATCAATGCTAAGGAATGAAAAATTCAATAGACCTTAACTAAATTGCAACCCTGACATGTGTGCATTTTCTGATTGTTCTATCCTTCATCTTTTTTTCTTTATTTTGTTTTGAAAATTTTTTCCAAACTCTAATAAATAGTTCCCTTCACCCATTCATGTTTCGATAACCATCCTAGGCTCAACAGCATGAACTGCTCAGTATTGTCTATCTTTTCCCTGTGGGATTGACCCTTACTGCCACTATCTACCTAGTAGTTGGTATAGAAGGGAACAAACAAATAATCTAATTTTCCACCCCATGCCTCACGCTGGGTATGAAAGTAGTCAATTATACCCTAATTTATTCTACCTAGTGTATACACTATAATTTTAAATATAAAAGCATCAAAGTATCATTCTTTAAGGTATTTTGGTTTCAATTTTAATTATTTCATGTAAGGGTATTTGACATAAAGGTCACCACGCAGTAAGGTATTTCTTAACAAAATTTCAATTCAGTGGTCTAAAATTTTACTTCATTGATTTTGTCATTTAAATATTATGTCTAAACTGAATTATAATTACATTATCATATATTTAAAATTGTTTTATGTGGATATAAATTTGAATCAAATAATCGATTCATTTATTATTTGTCACCTCAATGTTTTAATCATTGTAAAGGGTTATTTCACAATCTCATTCTAATTTAGATTATTTTCCCTTTGATTTTAGTTGACATAAATTATTTGAAAATTTTATAATAAAACCATTTAATTTAATTTTCATAATTTTTTTCAAGATATTTTTAAGTAATATTATCATTTTCCACTTGATTTCAATTAAAACGTTTTAGAAAATTCTGTAAAGAAAATATGACTTCATTTCTCTCTTTAAAATTAATATGATTTCTTCTGAAGCCATGATTTCTATAAATGTTTCAAAAAATGAATTTAACCAATTCAGGATTACTTATAAAAGAAAATTTGAACCATTTTTAATCTTTAAAAAAATTTCCAAGGATTATTATATTTCTCTAAAAACCATGCCCATTTGGATTTTAGTAAAAATGTGAATGGAATATCTTATCATTTTATGAACAAGGAACATTCCTAACATTTTTACAGTGATAAAGGAATGTTAATTTGTTCATTAAACAATGTAATAAATTATACATGATCATTAATTTTATTTATTTTAAGATTAATTTTCAATTTTATGAGGTTATTTTTGAATAAATGTTTTTCAATGTGAGTTTCAAAGAAAATGAGTTTAAAAAAATGATAAAGAAAATTATATTTTCCTTAATATTTACTATAATTAACTTTTTATGGTTTTTATATTCATAAATGACAATAAAAAATTATTATTAATGTAACAGGAATATGTCAATACAATTTTTATTCATCCATGGGATGGATAACAATTATTTCGGAAAAAGAATGTTTTTACATTCACTTCTATGTTTCATTTTTTAGTCATTATCATTTCCTTGTATTATTCACTTTCTTATGGACTTTAAATATCCAATAATTTTTAATATTAGTTATCATGTGTATGTTTATTTCCTAAAATGTATACTATTTTATCATATGGTGTTTACTTGATGGTTATTTTATTAAATAGGGAAATATTGAAAAAATGTTATACTTTACTCAATAGAAATATTTAATGATAAGGCACATTTTTCATGAATTATGTTGATTATTCGATACATGAGGAATGATTTGGACATTAAATAAACTTGTTTTGAAATGACTAATGTGTTCCCCTATATGAATTAGTAGTCTCATTGGACAAATTAGTTGGATATACTCTGCTAAGTGGGTTTTCACCCAGTATGTTTTAAACTATCCTGAGGATAGATCTTGATGGTAATTATATCACGTGCATAGGAAACATGACATTCGATAATATATCATTTCATTCATTTTATTTATTATTATTATCCAGAATACTTTAATTATGTAATTATCTCTTAATACATTTCATTTTAAGTTTATTTATTATAAGGAATGTGTTTTCAGATATTTACCTTTCCATAATAATTATTCCTTATCCAAATATTTAAATGGCATGTGTGCTTAGTTATTTACTTTTCCATATTGATTATTTCGTATCCACTTATTTAAATGGAATGTGATATTAGTTAATTATATTTCCGTATTGATTATTCCTATTGATCCATTATAGATTCCACTATACCTATCCATTATTGAGTAATTGATATCACCCATATATGGTTTTGTTTCCCGAGTATTCCAAGAAGTTTACTATGACTAATTTTTTCGGATACACAAGATGGAATATAGTTATTCTCAAAGGTAAATAAATTTATGTCAGAATTATTGTTTTCAAATATAATTTATGTCTCATGTATGTATCTAGTTTACCAAGACTACTAAACCAATTAGTCCATCGAGATCTAACTCCTTGTATTTTATGCTAATGTAATAGTAGTGGGAACCATTTCTGGGAAACTAGGTTAATGATTTCTACAATATATATGTTTTAAATTCAAAAAAATGGATTCTATATTTGGAATTAGATGTTCCAAATTTAGTAAATATGTCTCTATTATGTTTGGATAATATGAATAGTAACCTTACCAATTTTGTTCCATGGGAAATGATAAATCATGAAATTAAGGGTTAAAAAATTCTAATCACAATAAAATGACCACAACACATGCCTAAATTTTATTAGATGAGTGAATTTCTTACAATATCATCTATTATTTTGTTATATGACATCTTTTGGCCATTTGGATGATATTATGTTGTGTATATTATTTTATATCCTAAAATGTCAAACATTTCACACTATTGTCTTAAAAAATTATACTATTGTAAAATTGGGTCATCCTGGGAATATGTTGGAATAGATTGTTTTTGAATGATAAAATATTTATGTTCAAAAATTATTTTTTAAAATTTCTAGTAATGAAAAATTTAGATTAAATTCTTACAAAATTTTAATGGAATAATTAGTTAATTATGGGAAAATTAAATAAATAATATTAATAAATGTTAAATGTATTATAAATTGAGATAATTTTATGTAATACATGAATTTTATAGATTTATATAACATTTAATTGACATAATTAAATATTTTTTTTAAATTATAAGCATTTTATTGATATTATTAAAGTGAAAGTAAAGACTAGTTTTAAAAATTGAAATCATTAATATTTTATAATTAATAATATTTTAAGAATTTATATAAAATTATGAAAAATATTATTAATCTAAGTGAATTGGATGTGGTTTATAATATCAATCATCATCTATTTGTAAACTTTTTCCCAAAAATAGAAACTATATTGACCCTCAAATAGTAAAAATCTTGGTCATCATGGTATGTTTAATAGCCATTAATGAGTCGTTAAAACCAAATGATAAGGTTAAAATTGTTAATTAAACTTGTCCAAAAATTATTTTATGAGAATGTATTGACCCAAAATCTTCCTATATTCAATATCAATCATCTTGGATCTACTTCCAATTAAATATTAATTCATATTAATTTTATATTTTGAGAAATTCCAAGAGTTCCCAACCACTCTCTTAAAAAGGGAACCTCATCTTCTCATTACATAACACTTAAAACCCAATTTTTATTATAACATACCTACCCAAACCACTTCCTAGAATCTATAACCTCAATATAGGTGTCTTATTTTAGTTATATCACCATCGTGTTTTGTCTCAAGGTGATAATCAATTGATGTTGTCCATAGAAGAGGTATCGTATTTAATCAAGAATTTCTATTCTATTTCTTAATAATCCTCCTTCAAATATTGTTCAACCATGGTAAAATAATAATACCATTATTCTCTATATAATTATATGTTATTATACTAGTATAACCTATATCCATATCCTCTTCCATCAAATTGGAAATGAAACCATCATTCGTGTGTATAGCGGGCTACCGACTTGTGAACCGATGTAATTTTTTTTCCATCACCATACCTCAAGAATGGATATAATGATAGAATTAATGTTTATATATGATATTAATGAGAAATTTATTATTATTTAAATATAAATTATCACACATATTAATACATTTCCATACACTAGATAATGATAATGTCGTTTGTGTGTACATGTGGACTATCACCTCCATGAAGCAATGTGATTCATTTTTCATCACCAAATCACTTGAATGATATATATATATACTTATATATTAAGAATTAATAAGATATATATATATATATAATATTGTTATCATTATTTAAATATAAAATAATATCTACCATCTTTCTATAATGATTAATGAAAAATGGAAATGTTACTCATGTGTATGTATGTCCTACCATCTCCATTATTGTAACATAGACCATTTTCCATAAACATAGTTAATGGTTGGATTGAAATGTATAAGTTATGAATAAAATTTATAATAATTTCATTATTATTAATATATATATATGATGAAATAACGACCATCTTGACCATAGTCAACATACTGAATACATTTTTGGATTTTGTTCCAAATATCACTAAAACATCTGATGTGAACATAAATGATCACTAAAAAAACATAGTCATTAGAGGGTGTTGTATATGAAAATAGATGGTGTTATAACAACTTATATATTCATTATCAGTGTTTTTGAGTAACCACCACTAATGTGGCCTCCTAATCTTTCCAGAGGCGGATTTGATGACCCACTGGTAAGGTAAGTTAGAATTTATGAGGGTTATATTAGAGGGGGTTTAAACACTTTATAATTTTGTTATAAAATATTCTAAATATTATATATTAGATGGATTTAAACCATTTAAAAATTATTTACTATTTTAGGTGTGGTTTTAAATGGAACCTAATTAATCATTAACACAACCTTAGGGGTGGTTTGAAACCACCCTTTTTTTAATATAATCACTGATGGAACTATAAACCAACTAGAAAACCCCCTAAGTACCTTGTCCACATCCCATAACACACATGAAAAAACCCCCAATACAAGTCTCTTGACACACTGAGACACAGCCCTTGACACCCACATATAATCCCCCTGGTCTGGAAACCCGCTCCCACTAAGTTCCCTAACACCCTACACACAAGTCCCATAACACCAATGAAAAACATCCTAGACCCACCCCATGACACTCATGACAAACATGAAGAAATATAGAACACCCTAATAGGGGAGGGTTGAATCAGAGTGTCTAATTTTTCATTTAATCTGATGAATCTTGTTCCCACATTGGTAGGGACCTGTTAAATCTGTCTGATGAGATTGTTCGGAACATAAACAATCACATGAATAATGAAGACACAACAATTTTTCATAGTTCGACACTAAGGGATACATCCAAGGGGCATACACCGGTAGTGTGTCATTCATACCAAAAACTAATAATCGTTACTTTTTGTGGAGTACATATGTTTTTCACAATCACTCAGTGCCAGACACACTACTTTGACAAGGCATTAGAGATAGCACACGACGTCCCTCAGATCACTTCAATTTGACTCCCCATTGCTCACTATGTTGGGAAGAATTGATCTTAGTTTATTGATGTAAAGGTAGCTTCAAAGGGTTTTTACTAAATCATACATCCTCATTTGTAGATGGATTCTCTATTGAAGTACCATTTTTAACCATATATGTGGTTCACTTTTCCACATACTAAGAGTTTGTGAACTGCTCCTCCACGAACTAACCTTCAACCTCAGTGTGTTATACTACTACACATACCATCTACATATAATACCTTCATGAACCTCCATGCACTCTCTTCACAAACTGCCTCTGCAGACTGGATTTCATGAACTTCCCCCATGTACTACCTCCGCAGACTACCTTTTGCGAACCACCCTTACTCCGCATACAATAAGTGCTCCACATACTGCTCTAATATGCATACTATCCTGATTTCTCCGCGTACTACATTTGATCCAGGGACCAAGTTCTTACTCCATGTATTTTTTATCCTACGTAGACCTATCTTCACAAAAATCACTTCACACTTCATCAACTTCCACTGAATTTCTAAACAGAACCTTCATTATTGGGTCGTCTTCCTGCAAACCGCTCTAGACTTAACCGAATTCCTCCTGGTATTTTTAACCTTAATACCATTCATAATGAAGGGTATTATAACTCCTTATATTGGTAATTACATACTCAGAAATTGCTAATTTGATATTTTCCTAAATCTTAGATTCGGTACAGCTATCCCCAAAAACCGAATCACCCGTAAACCATTTTTCCTACCAGTTATGCATACCATCATTCTCCCTACATGGCAGCACAAATCTCCACCGACTTTTTTTCAATAAACATTGTTCATGGATCACCAAAACAATATCTCATTTCTGCCAATGAATAACCATCCACGTACCATTTTCCTTCTTCGTACTGCAAGTATTCACTACAAACAATTGTCATCATGCAAACCATTTCCCTATGTGACCACGTACTTTGCTCCATGGTTCCATTCCTTTGATGATTATCCTTGTCATTCTGTAAACCACTATTTTCAGTCCATGAACCATTCCCAGAATGTGGTTTTTATTTCTCTTTTCCGTATACCATATTTCATTATCGATGAACTATTCCTCCAATGTGGTTCGTGATTTTCTCTCTTTTCCCAAATTCTTCTTTTTCCAAAAACACACTCAGGATTTTGAGACCCAAAAATTTAGTAAACACTGGAAACTACACCACCTTAAATAATGATTTTGGCCTCAATCATAAGACCACATTCCTTATAAAATATTTGAACAACCTAATATGGATTAACTAAAAATAAAATCCAAACTTAATTTCCAGAAAAGAACAACCCTGGTTCCAATAATACCCCCTTTGGGTTTGTTGGAAATCCACAGATAAATTCAATGAAGCACCATCTTCAATAAAAACCACTTCCTAATAATGAGAAATAACTCAACCAACTCTATATGTCTAAATAAGCAGTTCTTTGTGTAGAAAACAAGAGTGGATGCTTGAATTGGGTTTTATTGGTACCAGACACCAAATTGTTTTCTCCATTCTCATCATTCTCCTATAACTAGAAAACCATAAATTTTTCATTCTCCCCCATTTTTTATCAGAATACTATAAAATTTTCACTATCCCCCATTTTCTCATTTCTACTACAAATTTATAGCATTGAATTTATCCATTATCCCCTATTGGAAACAAATCCAAAGAATCAAATATTGACTTACATAGCTCAAAGCACACTCCCCATAGATTATATCTCCCCCATAAACCAATATCACTTCAACAAAAATATTAAAATAGTTAACACAATTTGGGATATGAGATCTTTCATGACCTCCTTTATGTAGGTTCAGGTGGTTTGCCACCAAGGTTCAACTGATTTTTCTCGAACACATGTGATGAAAAGGGAATTGTCATGATGTCAACCACTTGATCATCAGTTCCAATAAGATTTATTTTAATCAAGACTTATTCAACATTTTATTTGATGGAGTGATATCATATTTCAATGTGTTTCACGTGAGACTATTGAAGTAGATTGTTTATAAGCTAATTTTCACTCTTGTTATCATAGTGAATCACCATCGACTTTTTCACTTCATCAATAATATAATTCAATTGTTGTTTCATCCACAACAATTGAGTGAAAGCCTTTGTAGAAGATATATACTCCGCTTTAGTAGTACTGAGAGAAGTAATTTCCTTTTTCTCACTCAACCAGACAACACATTTCTTGTCAATAAAGAATGATCGACCACTTGTTGAATTTTTATCAATCACATATCCAAACCAGTTAGCATCAAAAATTGCTGATAGTTATTTATCTTTTCCTTCATAAAACCATAATCCATAATTTTGAGTGCCTTGAATATGCCTCATGATTAATTTAACTTTCACCATAAGTTGTTCCTTCAGATTACATTAAAATAGGGCCATTAATCATGTTTTATAGACAATATATGGTCATGTATTAGTTAAGTACATTTTCATTCCAAGGATTCTTCTATACATGGTGGGATCCACAAAGGTCCCATACTCATGCTTTACCAATTTAGTTCCAACCAAAATCGGATTTGACAGTGGATTGGAGGCATGCATATTGAATTTCATTATCAACTCCCTTTCATACTTTTCATGAGAAATAAAATTTCAGTTTTTACTTTGAACCACTTACCTCCCTAAGAATTATGTGAGTTCACCAGTCATAGACATTTCAAATTCCAATTTCATGTGATGGGATAATTCATATATTGATCCTTCCCCACTTAAACCAAATATAACATCATATTCATAGACCAGAACCATGAAATAGTCTCTCTAGTAATTCATAACATAAATAATGGGATCCAGTCCTCCCCTTTTAAATTTGAGCTTATATAGATAATAGTCCAGCTGATAATACCATGCTTGTGGTGCCTGCTTTAGGCTTTAGAGAGCCTTCTTTAATCTGTAAAACTTCATTTCATCATTACCAAGCATAAAATCAACTAGTTGTTCAATTTTTAATTATTCTTTAAGAATAACATTTAAGAAATATTTCTTAACATCCATTTTATAGACTTTGTATCCTCTTTTAATTACTACCTAATGGAAAAGTCTAATTGACTCTAATATGGCCATTGGAGAAAATTTCACTTCAAAATAAAGACCTTCATTATATGAATATCCTTTACACAAGAGTCATTCCTTATTTATGCTAACATTTCCATGCCCATACAATTTATTTTTAAAAATAAACTTTATACCAATCACATTGTTGTTAATAGGTCTCTTAACTAAATCTCATGTTTGGTTCTTATCGATCTAATCTAACTCTTCATTCATGGCCATAACCCATGATTCATCATTTACTGCTTCTTCAAATGAGGATGGTTCCAGAACTGAAAAGAATGAATATTGTGCATTATTACTCATTCTCCATGTCTGCGTGTGAGCTGTCCAATCCCCAATGATGTTAGATCAATCAATTTTTGCTCAATGAGACATGCATGTTGAATTTCTTTATCAACTCCCTTTCATACATTTCATGAGAAATAAAAGTTCAGTTTTTACTTTGAACCACTTACCGCCCCAAGAATTATGTAATTTCACCAGTCATAGACATTTCAAATTCCGATTTCATATGATGGGATAATTAATCTATTGATCCTTCCCTACTTAAACCAAAGATAATATCATATACGTAGACCAAAACCATGAACTAATCTCTCTATGAATTCTAAACATAAATATTATGATCCACTCCTCCTATTTTAAATTTGATCTTTTATAGATAACAATCCAGCTGATAATACCATGCTTGTGGTGCCTACATTAGGCTATAGAGAGCCTTCTTTAATCTGTAAAACTTCATTTCGTCATTACCAAGCATAAAACCAACTGGTTGTTCAATTTTTAATTCTTCTTCAAGAATAACATTTAAGAAATCTCCCTTAACATCCATTTGATACAATTTGTATCGTATTTTATTTTCTAAGGAAAGGAAAAGTCTAATTGACTCTAATATGGCCATTGGAGAAAATCTCACTTCAATATAAAGACCTTCAATATATGAATAGTCTTTACACAAGAGTCATTCCTTATTTATGCTAACATTTCCATTCCCATACAATTTATTTTTAAAAGTAAACTTTGTACCAATCACATTGTTATTAATAGGTCTCTCAACTAAATCCCATTTTTGGTTCTTATTGATCTAATCTAACTCTTCATTCATGGCTATAACCCATGATTCATCATTTATAGCTTCTTCAAATTAGGATGGTTCCACAACTGAAAAGAATGAATATTGTGCATTATTACTCATTCTCCATGTCTGCGTGGGAGCTATCCAATCCCCAATGATGATAGATCGATCAATTTTTGCTCCTCAATTTCCTTAGGGGGTAGTTTGACTGCCTTTCATCTCGGGATTCCTTATAATAGTTTTTAGTTATCCTTTCAGTTTGAAATGATTGTTTCATCTTTAGCACTTTAGGTGATTTTTTCACCACTCCAACTTTCAACTTTCCTTTATTTTGGATCATTTTATTTCTAGAATTCGATGTTTTGGCCTCAAAATTGATTCCAATATTACCCAATCACACAGTTCATTGTTAATTAAAAATATTTACAACACCATTGGAACCACACATAAATATCTCTAGAAACATAGCATCTATGAATTTTAAAAACTTTATTTTCTTCTTTTTTTCTTTTGAAATTGATTCACTTTCAAGTTTACTCCCTAGAGTAATAATTTATTCATATAGACCCTCAACAGTCTTGGAATTCTCTTCCAGTATAAAGGTATGGTCATTGATAACCTTCCCATATTCTTCAATTATGAAATTTAGTTCCACTACAATTTCTGTTCTTTAAAGAATTTATGATTGTACTTTTACAAATTCTTCCATTCGTTCAATTTCAACATCATGTTGATCAACATATTCTGATGATTCTTCCACAATTTCTCTCCACTTATTACATATCTTAAATTTATTTTCAATCTTACCAATAGAATCCTTATGTTATAACTAGGGATAAAAAATAGTTGTTAACTGATTATCTCCATATTTATCTTTTGTTGGTCCTGATTTTTCAATTGTATCCATAATGGAAACATCACTTCTATATTTAAATTTTTCTTCTTCATTCTTAATTAATTCATTTTCATCATCTTCCTCTTCATATAAAAAAAACTTTCATTATAATTATTTTCCATATTTAAAGTCTCTCTTTTGTAAAAACCATTCCTGAGGATTTGGAATATATCCATCAAACATTCTTGGGGACTGAGAGGCAATTTTCCAAACTCTTACACAATGATAAAAATACAGAGGTAACTTGTATTCAAATTTCTATATTACCTTCTTTAATTTCATGTAATTGAGAGAAATAATTTATTTTTCCTCATTATCTTCATCAACAGTATCTCCTAAAATTTATAATGTGTCCATGGATTTGAACTCCATTTCCTTTCATAAATGATTCATTGCATCTCCATGTTTGAATCACATTTCATAAGCCTGAAGAATACTCAACAAATCATCCAAATAAATTTTAGAGATATACCTTTCCTCATGGGCTGACAACTATGCATTATAAATAGGTGGAATTATTCTCAGTATTTTTTTTGAAATATCAATGTATTTGATTTCTCCACTAAGTACTCCAATTACTCCAACAAATTTAGTAATTTGGTTAAAAAAGGCATTTGAGTTTTCATCTGGATTCATTTTCATATCGTCAAACCTATTTTGAAAGACATAGAGTTTCACCTCCTTCACTTTATTTTCTCCTTCATATATGTTCTCCATTTTTTCCCACATCGTCTTGGTAGAAGTAAAATTTATCACCCTCGGATAGATTTTATCAAAAAGATCTAAAGTTAGAGAATTATTTTCTTTAGCATCAGCATCGATCATTTTCCTATTTGTCTCAATCATAGATAGTCTTATTTAATTAGTTACTAAAATACCATGTGAAACAGCAATGAGGAATTAAATTCCTAGATATCATAGATGGGATCTCATCATGTTCTTTCAAATTTGGGTGTTTCTACCATCGAAGAGGGGGAAACCCCTTAAATTTTCTAAGTTATCCATGACAGTAAAAATGTATAGATTTAGCTTCAGCAACCTTTACCATCTAATACCACTTGATGGACCCTAAAACTCCCTAATATGGGAGGCGTGAATTAGGGTGTTAAATTTTTCTTTTAATTTTATGGATATTTTTCCCACATTGTTAGTATCTTATTAAATGTTTTTGATGAGAAAATTCCAAACATAAACAATCACATGAAAAACAAAGACACATCAATTTTACATAGTTCACCAATAAGGTATATGTACAAGGATCATACACCAATAGTGTGTCGGTCATAGAAAAAAAACTAATATTTACTAGTTTTATAGTGAAAATATTTAGTATAGTCACTCAGTACCATACAAACTGCCTTTACAAGGATTCAAGGATTTCACATGAGTCCCTCCGATAACCTTCATTTGACTCCCACTTACTCACTATGTTTGAAAAATATGAACTTATTTTATGAACGTGAAGGTCACTTTAATGGGTTTTGAATTAAATCATGCATCCTAAACTATAGATGTATACTATGTTGATGCCCCATTTTTACCCACAGATGTGGTTCACTTTTCTGTGCACTGATAGTTCGCAAATTGATCCTTCGAGAACTGACCAACTTCCTCTATGTACTACACTACACCACATACTATATGTACTCCACATAACAGCTCTGTATAGTTCCTATAGAGTCTACATACTTGCACTATATTCATGTAATGGCTCTACAGACTGACTTTCGTGAACCTCCCTAGTCTACTACCTCTGCAGACTGCCTTTCCAAGCTATGCATACTATGTGTACCACAAGTGCTCCACATACTTCTCTATTGTGCATAATATCCTTCTTTCTCCACATAATACATGTTATCCACATACCATGTTCTTCCTACACCTATTGTATCTCTCACATAGACCTGTATTCATGAAAATCACTTCAAACTTCAAAAAATTGCACTGAATTTCTAATCAGAACTTTTATTTGTGGGTTCATCTTCCCACGAACCACTATAGACTTCACCGAATTCCTCCCAGATTTTTTAAACTCAGTCATGGGAATAATGAAGGGGATTAGAAATTGTTATATTGGAAAAGAGGTCTGACAAAACCAAAAATCTAAGATTTACCCAAATCTTAGATTCGATATAGCCTTCCCCAAGAACTACTTCAATCGCGAACCGTTTTTCCTACCTGTTCCTTGTACCGCCATTATCCCTAGGCAGTGGCACATATCACCACCTCATTTCTGGAAATTAAACCCTTCACTTCTCCCCAAAACACCATCTCATTTCCACTAATGACGAACCGTCCACATACCATTTTCCTTCTGTGTACAATGATCCTTCACCATGAACCATTTTGTCCAACAAACCATTTCCCTACATGATGGTGTACTGCACTTCACAGTTCCCTATCGCTACCAATTATTTTTGTTGTTATGAAAACCACCTTTTATAGTATAGGAACCATTCCTGGATTGTGGTTCAAGTTTCTCCATTCCCCATACCATATTCCGTTATTTGTGAACTATTTGTACTATATTATTCATGGTTTTATCTCTTTAAAAACAATCTTACGTTTCAAAAAAACACCCTATTTTGAGACCCCAAAATTTATAAAACAACTGGGAAAATGCACCAACTTCAATACTACTTTCAACCTCAATAGTTAGACCACATTCCTTGAAAACTCCATGAACAACCTGATGCAGATTAACGAAAAACAAAAATCAAATTTCGTTTCCAAAATAAAAGATCCTTGGTTCCAATAAAACACCCCTATAAAAGTCCCATGAAACCCCAAGAAATATAGCTTAACACCCCCTGACAAACCCCCTAATTCTGGACACCCACTCTATAACTTCCCTAGAAGCCACAGAAAAAACACCTGGGAAAGTCCCTTTACACCCTTAGACAAGTCCCCTAACACCTTTAGACAACCCCAACATTTCCGAACACCCTTCTCACACTATATCCCTTAACACCCATGAAAACCCTCGGGACATGTATACTCGCAAAAAAATCCCCTTGACATGTCATCATACACCCATGAAAAAACCCCAGGAAAAGTCCCTTGACACCCCAGGACATGTCCCATGAAACCCCAGGACAAACCCCCTATTTTTGGACACCAACAACCACAAGTCCCCTGATACCTCTGGGAAAGTCCCCTAAAATATGTGAAAAACTCCCAATATATTTCCCATGACTCCCCATGAAAAACCCACTAAAAAAATCCACTGACACGAGTGTCCCACAATGTACATGAGATTGATTACGAACAAGGGGACTACTTCCAAAATCTCACATGTGTGTGGTTTCAAACCTAGAACCGTTCCTTTAAATTCCCATCACCCAACCAGTCTTCTAAATCAATTTTCATTAACCTATGTCCACATAGTATTATTTATATCTATTTATATATTAATTCAAATAAATATTTTTTGATTAATATATTTAAATACCTATTATATTATAAATATATATATTATAATATATATATTATTCCAATCTATATTATTTATTATATATTATACGAATACATATTATAGATGTATAATATTAAAGTATATACATATACATATATCCAAATTATAACATCCTGACCCAGGAACTACATGCTTGTGCCTTGAGCCGGTTAGTTATGTGACCTTTGGCACACCACCACATTCCCCAATGGCTATAGACTAACAAAAATGGAGTAATATATATATATATATATATATATATCATGGAAATATTATACCCTCTTTATCAAATCATCACAATATTATATATCAATAAAATATTTAAAAATGATAATAAACAATAACCATAATAATACCATAACCAATAAAGTCCAACATCACATGATAGTCCCCAAATATAAATGAATGACCATAAACCAAACAGTAGGTAAACTAGGCCACAATAATTGTCAGGTGATAATTAAAAACAAAAATAAAGGTACACTGACAATTCTCAGGAGGGTCATAACATCATGTGTAGTTCCCTCATCCACGCTTCATCTCGTAGCCCATCCCAGTCATCTAACATATGGATCCTTCCCTTATCATGTCCTATAAAAAATAATTCTATTCAGATACTGATAAGGAATCCTGATTATGGTGTAAATAAAACTTAGCAGACCACCACCAACGACATCTAAAACAATTTATTATCTATAAAATTGTGTGTAGGTTTATAAATAAATAAGTACAAATAAATAAGTAAACATTTTTCACATTAGATTTATCATAAATTAACCACATAATCCAGGGGTTCATGATGACACCCAAACCAACAATACATGCTTCATCCCTTTTTGAAGCCTGAACTGTCCCCCAAAGGGATATCACATTTCATTCCACAATGAATTTCCATTGATCATTTAATTCCAATTTCACATTTATACGATGAGGGGCTAGAAAAAAAACTTTCACCTCATGGGTATTTGGAGTAACTATAAATATCACAAAATTCGTTGATCATATGAAATATATATATATATATATATATATATTAGGGTCCTAGAGTGGCAGTGTGGAACCCTATTGGTATTTGGAGTAGCAGTCCCTATCCCACAATCCAATCAAAAATATCACACTCATGGATCCACATTATCAACCACTTATCAACCATTTCAATAATTCATTATTCATCCCATTTAATAAATTCATTTTTCGACCATGAATAATTTATGAATCAATATTAAATTATATAGGCACACCCCATGGGTTATAATCTATTTGAAAATCCCATTAATCAATAAATTTTATTAACCCATTATTCCATCAATTTCATAATACAATTGATCCACAAATTAATAAATTCAACATAGAATACAATTTAAAAATGTGGAAATTTCAATTTCACAATAACACACACCCAAATAAAATCAAGACTATGGGAACTACAAATTAAAACACCTACCTCAAGCATGTCGATGAACACTCGCCATCTCGTAATATTTAAAATGATGTGTAATGATAGAAATCACCATGGTGTGGAACATCTAAGTCCCATACCTAAGATCAATATCCATTATATCATTGATTTGTTCCATCACCCATAGATGAAAAATAATCTATATTCATTAGGAAAGAGATAAATGAGAGAGAGAAAACCAAACATGGATAAAATTACTTAACAATGATGAGTCGATACTTAAATTTGATCTTATATTCATTAATAAATGGGTTAGAGGAGACTTGGAATCATCTCAAGAGATTACAAATTTGAAGGAATGTTTTTAGGTTCGAGTTGGGGTGATTAAGAGTTAAAACCAAGGGGAATTGGAAAATTTAAAAAAAATAAAGGGATTAAAACCTACGCACACTATTTTCTGGGCATAGGTTATTGGTTTCCCAAACTATGTTCCTTAAACATGTTCCCCTACATTGAGGGAACAAAATTTGTCCAATGAGAAGAATGATTTGACAAACCATGTGCTAGCCAGTAAAATTCCATCTGTTGGAGGGTTCATCATTTATGGAGGGAAGGATGTATAGTTTGGCCAACCCATATGCCAGTTGTGCACCACCTCCTGTGCCTCAAAAATAGGTTCTATAGTTTCATAAGGAAATAAGAATTTTTTTCCTAACTGTGCGCCAACTGTTCATATCCCCATAAGATTCCAAAATTTATCCAAATCCACAAAAATTACCCCATATAATAAACTAAACAAGGTATAATAAGAAATGGTAAAAGTGTATCTAAAAATGATCACAAGATATCATAAAAAAAGGATAGTATATTAATATCTCCAAAATGTATAATATCTCCAAAATGTATAATATCTCATCCTCATGATGTACTCCCAATCATATATAAGATTTAGAGGTAAGAATGTTGTGCCACTGAGCCCGTATATCTACTCCCCACTCCCATGATTCCTCCAAAACATGACCATGTTTCCGCATTACTTGAACTATCAGTAGAGTCTTTACCCATATAATATCATCACTTAAATCCATAACATGAATTAGATGGTCCTAAAAGGACACATCAACCTCAAGATCAACACCATCAACATCTATCACATGATAAGTGTATGGGTGATACTGTTTATGTTGCGACACATGAAAAACATCATGCAAAACACTATACCTTTGAGGAAGAGTCAATATGTCCTCCACTAGCCTAGTTCTCTTTTCAATCTCAAAATGTTCAACAAACATGGGTTCCAAGTTACCCTATCCCTAAATCATATGGTGACCTAATCTAGGGGACAAAAGAAAGAATATATGATCACCCATTGTAAACTAATGGGGTTCTCCAAATTGATCAAAATTTGAATTTGGACCACTTTGAGTAATAGAAATTTATTTCTAAATCAACATGACCTTCTCTGATGCCTCCTACATGAGACTTGGTCCAAAAAACATTAACTCACTCACCTCTATTTGAAATATAAGTGATCTTCATGGCCTACCATAAAGTACTTCATATGGTTCCATCTATATAGTCTCATGACAAATATTATTATTGGAATACTTGATGAGTTCTAAGTGCTTCTCCCAAGAACCAATAAAATTTATAATGCACAACGGTAGCATATACTCCAAAAACTAAAGAGTATGCTTTGATTTACCATATGTATGTGGGTGAAAAGATATAATTATAAACACCTACATAAGAATAGCCTTATGAAACCATTCCCAAAAGATTCAATCGAAATGTGAGTCACAGTATGAAACTATGCTTTATGGAACTTCATGATGATGAAATATCTTCGGAATGTACCATTCCTCCAACTAATCCACTATGAATGTCTCCAGGATAGGAATGAAATAGGATACATTCATCAATCTATCCACAATTACCCAAACATGGTCATTCTTCAAATGCATCCTTGAAAGACCCACCATGAATTCCATTGTAATGTCATCTAACATCTATTTTGGAATCAGAAACAGTTTTAGTAAACCATCAGGTCATTGATTCTTGGAATTCGCCTATTTACATGTTTAGCATCATATCACGAACACAAATATATCCCTTTTCATTCCAAACCACTAATACTGTCAATGTAGTTCATGGTAAATTTTGGTAAAACTAGGATTCACAACCCACTTTGAGGAATGAAAATCACACATAAGCACTTATCATATACTAGTACGCATACCAAAACTATTCTAGACAAAGATGATAATTTCCTCATTCTGTAGTCCAATCAAAAGTTGACTCCCCACTTTCAAGGATTTCCCTTAATGAAAAACAGTATAAATCGTCTTACTTTTTATCCTTGGTCCTTCTCAAAAGTATGTATTCAATGATATAGATATGAGGTTCATCTTCATCTAGCCCTCCTAATACACATTATGCATCACATCTAGAAAATTCATCATCATCTACTCAAAACTGGATTCCTGAACTGCCTGAGTCTATGTATTCCTATTCAAATAATCAACAACATTGTTTACCTTACTATGTGTATATTATAGCTCAAAATAAAAGGATTGTGTATACTCAGCCCAACATAGATTCTGTAGATTCAATTCCCACTATTTAAAGAAATACTTTAAACTCTTATAATCGATATACACAACAATATTTTCCCCTAAAAGGTAATTCCACCAACACATTAAGTCATAAACCACTGTATCCAATAAGATATCTTTCATAGGGTAGTTTTCTTCATGTGTCTATAACTGTCATGAACCATACACCACAACTCAACCCTCATGCATCAACACTTATCCAAGACTGGTCCTAGATGCATCAAAAGACAATGTATAATCCTCACCCGCCTCAAATGGGACCAAAATTGGGGTAGTATTCAAACACTTCTTCAAATCATTGAATACATTCTCACCATATCCCAATGATTAAAAAATAATCCCTTTCTTGGTAATTCCTGAAAGTGGTGATTCTAAGTGGTAAAAATCGTGGATCAACCTCCGATAATAATAAGACAAATCTATAAAGCATCAAATATATAAAAAATTCTGGATTACTCCTAAGAAACCACTGCCTAAATATTCTCTGGGTTTATCGAAACACATTCCTCCAAGATAAGGTGACCAAAGAAATATACATGGTTAATCCATAATTGACATATATATTGGATGATGTATAGCTGATACTCTCTCAATATACCTAGGATGATTTCAAGATGTTGTTGATGATCATCATGATCCTTGTAGTATAATAAGATTTTATCTAAAAACAACCAAAAACTAGTCTAGGTATGGATGAAAATTTATTTTCATCAAGGTCATAAACACAGAAATAACATTCCTTAACCTGAACAGTGTCATGATGAACTCATATAGGACATACCTGCTTCTGAAATCTGTCCTTCACATATCAGAAGGTCTTAATCTCAACTAATGACACCCCAAAATGAAGTAATTCTTAGAGAAAACACAATCTCTTATAAACTGATAAAATTGATTGTCGATATTTAGAATATGATACTAGATCCTCAAAGCCATTTGGTTCAACTTCGAGTAATCAATACATAAATTAAAGGTCCATTCAGCCTACTTGTCAAAAAAATCTTCAAAGCCCCATGGTGAAATACTATGATGGATAAATCTTATATCCATTAATTCCTCCAACTGAGTCATATGTTCCTAAAAATCTATTGGCATCATTTGGGAAGGTGGAATAGAAAGTAGTTCAGATCCTATCAGGATCTCAACTATAAACTAAAACTCCCTATCAGGTGGAATCCCTAATAAGTCCTCAGAAAATACATCATGGAATCGATCCACTATGGGTGGAAAGACATCATGCTTTACACCCCTGCTATCCAATAAAGGACAAGATACATGTTTAGTGATCCCCCCCCCAGATACAGTTGAACTAGTCCTGTATAGTCTAGATGAATATCCAACACTCCATGATGAACATAATTGTTACCCTCAAGTGATGTAAAGGTTAATATTCTACGGTAATAGTCTACATGGTTTTGGTATTATAATAACTAGTCTATACCCCAAATCAATTAAAATCCCTACATGTAATGTATATAATGATACCAATAGAAATGATACTCCCCAACCTCAGGATAACACCTCTTTCGTAAACATATGTCCCTCAATCATACTCCCAATGGATTGTTGATCATCATAATAGGAATAGTACCTATAGATGTCGATGGCATATCGTTCTTATCGACAAGTGAAGGCTTAATTTCATGGAACATTCCTGCCCCAATTGTATATTCTAGAGCATGTTCCCCTGAACTACACCACTCTGCTGATATAGGTTCTCTTGACCCAATGTACTAGGCACACCACCTCATCCTTCATATCCATATGAACGCAAACTGTCCACCTGAATAGGGGTAGAAGACACCCTTCCAACACTCTGACTCTACCTGGATCCTCTGTAATTAACCATCAGTCGATGGTTTCTACAATACCTATGTAAGTTACCCATACTACCCAAGTCTTGGCACTCTACTGGTGGTCATGGAGCCTCTCTATGAATGTTCCATGATATACCACACTAGTGGGAGGATATTCATTTACTGCTCTAAGTAACTAATCCTTCTCCATGGACACTCTATCATCCATATCCCTAGTTAACATTTTGAAAGATATTATTCATATTCTCAAATGTCATACATCTTATTCATCCTATAGATAACAACTATATTCCACTAGAATATTTCATAAGGTTCCCATTTAGAAATGATATCTTCATTTACCACTTTATAAAAATTCTTTAATCGAAAGTTGTTAACCAAAGATTTAATGTCATATTTAAGATCACCCTTAAAACAATTCACTATAGTTGCATAATCTCCTTCCAATGCTCGAACAAAGTGATGTAAATCAGTGAATCGACTGAGATTTGTCCATCCCTGGCATACTTCCCTAGTTCAACCACATAAACTTATCTGGATTCTTTCTACTTAGTGTCTTAGGGTAAAAGTGTCCCAGAAACATCTCATGAATGTATTTCCTATCCATGTCCTTTGGAACATCATCCCGAGTCTAAATATCCCAAAAATTCTTTTCTTGACCACATAACATATAAATATATAGTTGAATCACTTATCCATAGGAGTCCCAAATGGGTTAAGGAACTTCTGGATAGACTCCAGCTAGAACTCATCTTCCATAGCTCCACCCTCTCTAGTGAATGTTGGAGGGTGCTATATTTGGAACACACATTTCTTGTTAGACAAATTTCATACAACCCACTCTAAGTCTCTTTACATAAACATTATAATGTGAGAAATTTTATCATGGAAATTCACTCATGGCCCTTCACCACAGACAATTGGGGACTCCGGATCAATTGATGGAGGATCGTCTCTAGCCATTACCTCCTATTATCCTATCAAGAATCATTATCATTGAGTAAAATATTTAAAATTATCAACACATGTGTTAGTACAAAAAAAATTATCACATTTATGTAGGTTGTATTCAAATTAAACTATAACAAGTCTTCCCACATAGCTCACTACATGGTCAAAAAATGAGGCACTATCACTACCTTAGGTCATCCCTTCCAGGGGTCCTCACAAACATAGGGTAAAACACTTCAATATTTCAAAGTCCCCCATTAGAAACCCATTTATCCATTTAAATTAAAAAATATTCATAATTTATAATTTGATAATTTTTTTATTAGGACCAATTTATCTTAAGTTACTCAACAAAATAAAATCATTTAATTTTATAAAATCACCCCAGACCATCTATTCCGTGAATTACTAGAAATATGCATGCCACATAAAATTATAAGCACCTAGAAGGATGAATGTATACTCAACTACCATGATATACCGATACCTGAGTATAATATCATAAAATTAATAACATCACACAATAATTTCTTCACTGATGAAGAAATAATATTCAAATGTAACAGCAAAAATATGAACATCAATACCACCATGGGTAATTGGGTATTCACACAGGGGATATGGCGTACTGGGAGGCATGCCCGTGGTCAAGACTATGGGAATTGAAAAATATACCGCCTAACTCAAGATCATTGATGAACACATGCCAACCCATAATCCCCAAATTGATGCGGATTGATCAAAATCTCAACGACGCTAAAGATCTTGGACCAATACCTATGATCAAGATCCAAAATAAAAATATCCATTAAAACATAGATCTAAACCATCATCAATAGATGAAAAATCATACCTATTCATCAAGAAATAGAGATGAGAGAGAGGAAACCAAACCCTGATGAATTCACATACCAATGAGGATCCAAACCTTTAATCAGATATTCAGTTCTTTAAAAAGTGGTTTGAGGAGCTCTGGAATCCACTCAGGAGCTTCCAAATTCAAAGGAATGTGTTTATTAATGAGATACGGTGATTAGAGGTTAAAATTGTTGGTTCATGAATTTTAATAAATTTTTCCATGGGATTATAACCTCCATTCATGGTTTGTTGGGGAGAGGTGCACAATTTTCCAAACTGTGCCCCTTAACCGTGAATCTCTACTTAGGGGGAACATGGTTGGACAAACCATGTTCCATCCATGAAAATTCCCTCTATTGGAGGGTGCATAGTTTAGCAAAGGATTCTGTATGGTTTGGCCAACACATGCACCAATCGTGTACCACCTCCTGAACCTCCAAAATGGGGTGCATAGTTTCCTAGTGCAGGCCACATAGTTTTCCCTAACTGTATGCCAACCGTGCACAGCCCCATGGACTTCAAAATTTCTCCACCTTCACCTAAAACAACCCCATATAGAAACCCAACCTAGGTATAACCAATACAAGGGTAAAAGAGTAACTAAAAAAGAATAATCCATCTCTAGAGAGGTCAGGATCTTACACATATATACAAATATATAAAATATTATACAAAAATAAAACTAAAAATATATATTGTACAAATAATAATATATATTATAGTAAACCAATAATTAAATATATATTTATTTTTATATTATATATTTATTTGTATACAATTCAAAAAATACAATCATATATATATATATATATATAATAATTATATTTATATTCATATATATATATTCACAAAACTAAAATTTTAAATATATTTGTATATAAATGTATGTATAATATAACAAAAAACAATATAATATTTTTATATATGGAGAATTTTAGATGTATTTACATATAAGTATAATTTACATATAAAAATATATCTATACTTAAATTTATATTTATAATACAAATAGTTATATTCTATATATATAGAAATATAAATTTATTATTTACATTTAATTAATTATCTTTATATTATTATAAATATATATATAATTTTGTTCAATATAACTTAATATATTGATTATTTATTTATTTATTTATGCATAATCTCCCTAAATTATATATTTACACTAATGTAAATAAATATATTTATACATGTATTCATACAATAATTTATACAGAATTTTATATATTTATACACACACACACATGTTTATATTAATATAATTTTACATTATAATGACATTAATATCAATCACACATAGTGTTTATATAGATATACTCCTACATAGATTTATGCATATATTTATATATTCATTTACACACACACATCAATGTGTATTTATATATATATTTATTAATATTTATTTATATACTTACTTGTATATATACATATTGTATTTATATATTTAATAACATGATATAAATAATATAATATATACATAATATAATTATAGAATATATATACATGTTGTATAATATAATAAATTTTTTTATGTAATTATTTCAATGATATATATTTACATCCTTATTTATCAAATTATTTGATTATTTATATATATATGTACTTATTTAATGAATTTATATATTGTATTTATAGTATATCTTTATAAAATATGTTATAGTTTATTTAAATATATTTATATAAGATCTTTATATAATACATACATATATATATATTATAAAAGTTGATATTAAAAATATATTTGAGGGGTTTAAAACCCCCTATAATTTTATTATATTTATATTAGAAGCACTTTTGTAAAACCATGGATAATTTATCTGAACATTTAATTTACAATGGGTTTGAACCCCCTCTAAAAATTTTATCTATATTTAGAGGTTGTTTTGGAAAACACCCTTAATAACCACCGCTAAAACACTATTTTTTGTACTGGATTATATAATTTTAATAACATGTTAATAACAGATATAAAAGGAATAATAAGGTTTAAAATGGTTCTTAAGCATATAAATAACTAACCTATGTTTATTGTTATGAATGATAGAGACTGTACATGATGATCCAGACTCAAGATAAGGGTTTTTCCTCTCACTTTTACTTATGTGATAGATATTCAATATTCACCACCAATTTATTTGTTTAGTGTATATACAACCCCTTTTATATATTATATCATGTATCTCTTTGTTTTTATAGTATTTAAAGATTAATTTTAGGTTATTTATTTTATAGGGCTTATTATTCAAATGAAACCCATATGGTAAGGGTTTGATTCACAATCCCATAATTATTCCATATTGTTTATATTTAAGTATCCACTGAAGAATACTTCTCTTCTATGACCATTATTTATAAAACTAAATTAAGAAATGGTTTTTAATATTCTATTATATTTGTTTAAAGTCATTTTTTCTCATCTTTGAATTTTTACAATGTGTTTTGAAAGGAATATTTCTATTTGTTTCAAACATACCTCTTTGTGAATTTTACATAAAAAGTACAAAAAATGTTTTTAACTAACTCAACATAAGAATATCTTACCACTATTAGGAACAATTTATGATTTTAAGTTTCCCATACACGTTTATAAGTTTATTTTCAAATAAAATTCATTCTTTTTTATATTCATAGTGTTTATAAAAATATAAAGAGCCAAAATGGAATTGTTATTCTCCCCAAGAATTATTCCATGTGATCATTTAAAATAAATTTCCATCCAATATGATATTATTTGATGTTATATAAGCTATATTTGGGATATGATCCAAGGATACCATCCTTATTCATTATCTAGATGTTTTATATTTTTGATGTAATTATGTTTATGAATCATTTTTATTTTTATGGGTTATGATATGATGATTTATTGAATGATTTATATTATGGAACAATTTTTTATGGTTTTCATCATGTGGCATGTGGGACCCTTATCATCATCATCATCATATTATTTATCAGAAAAGGAAAGGTACAAGGCAAGGAAAATCCAAGAAAAAACAAGGATCTAGGGGGGTCTGAAATAATTTAGCCGGAGGGAATCCTCACTATAAAAATTAATTCCCTCATACTCTAGAAAGTTTAAGTTATAAAATTAAGAGAGGCCAGAACCTTGGGTCGCATGAGAAGGAAGGTGATTAATGACTTTATTTTCTTCACAACATGTGTAAACCATATAGCTGTTACTAGACAGCTTACCTCTGTATTTCCTAACAATGTAGGTGATCGACCAAGGAGAGGAACATGTTCCATGCAAGGAATTGAGAAGACTCGTCGAATCAATTTCTGAATTTGAAATATAAATGTTCCACTATTTTCATAGGGAGAGGACAATGAAAAGAGAATGGGAATATTCTTAGATAGGTGACCCATAATCCAGTTAGGATATGAATTTCTTGGTAGGTATACTTTACATAAGGTTTTCTAGGCCTATGACACAGTTTATGTCTTATACCATTATTATGATCTCATATATCATGTTCTTTGATGTCTTTATGATTCATGTATCACAAAACGTCATGAATTATTCCAGAACTCATTTTTACGATCTATGATATGAATGGATTGTTTTTTAAATGTAAATCTCATAAAAAATTATCATGTTACACTTTTGTAAGGATTGATATCCTCATTTTTACCCTTATTAAATGTATGATCTCACCATTTATTATGTTACCTTTTTTAGGTTATAAAAAATGATTATAAATTATTTATGTTTATAAATCTTTCATACATGATTAAATTTATGGGAGATGTCAAATATTTTACATGGAATACAAAAATATGGGTATTGTGGGAGATGATGTTGATCTTTACGATCTAGTTTTTTATGAACCAAAATTGTTAAGAGTTTTTCTTGAATCTATAAAAATGTAATCCTAAAAGGTCATTGGGAATGTATGTGGTCCATTATTTACTTATGATATTTTACGTATTTTTGGGAGGAATTGGGACACTTTTATTAGTATCAAATCCAGTAATACATAGTTTCTATTTTTAGCATTGGATATAGGATTACATGTTTCTGGTAGTTATAATTGTTATAAGAGAAGGGTTTAAACAACTTTGGGGATTAATATGTATTTATGAAAACTTATCTTAAGATTTATTGATACCATCACAGGTATATAACATTGAGTTTAACCATATTTTTAGAATCATAGACAATCCTTTTGACGTTTTAGGTGATTGAATTTTATACAGACTTATGATATTTTCAGTTAGTTATATGCAACCATTAGGTTTGACATGATGTATTAAAAGGGGAATAATGTACTTAAATTGTATAGAAATATTTTTAAAGTTATTTATAATCATTATAGTTTATATGATCTTTGATTTCGAGTATGTATGGGTGATTTAATTTTTGGGATCCAAAACTAAAGGTATTAGATAACCGCTAATGCTAAATGTTTTATTTAATTTTTAATATATTAAGGATATTTATTGGATTTTTACCAAATTGAATGGAATTTTATAATAATTATATTAATATAGTTTAAAAAAATACAAATAACATCAGGAGATAACCCATCACATCCGGCAAGGTTATGTGGTTTGAACCGACAACCGAAGGGAAACAAGGGTAAATCACCTACCACTGCCTTATGTTATGTCCTGGTAAGTATGATTTTTTTCATTATTTAAACTATTTGATAAATAATAGTTAATTTCATTTTATGGATATATCTTTTATTGTATAGATAACTATGGTATTGGATATTTTTTATGTGATTAATTTTATTTCAGAAAATGTTCACTATTTTTGAAATCCTAAACGATTTTAGTAAATGGATATATTTTAATCTTATTTTCAGAATAAAGGTTGAATTTTTTTGGAGTAATATATGATTTAATTTTAGATTTATGGTGACTTAGTTTATTTATGGATATATTAACATATCTTGGATAATATAGGTTTAGTGTGTGCATATTTTAGGATATAGATACTAAATTTATCCCATAAGATGGTGTGATCAAACCCTTATAATTTTAAGGTTCCATTCCTAGTATATAATATTTGGGGAAATTTTAAGGATAGTTATTTAATAAATGATATATGTTTTTATTAGGTAATTACTTTTTTAATTTTTGAGATTAAATTATCTTTTCTTAATTTAGAGGTTTTAATCATTTATGGATTTCTCTTGTCTTCTCCTAAAAATTTTCATTTTGGTTAATATCTAAAAGAAGTAGGTATATATTATTTTCCCTTTGTGGATTAATATGACCATTTGAAGTAGATTTTAGTTATTTATTCATGAAACAATTATCTTCAATACTCGTTGTTTGGGTAAAAAGATAGGATTGTTGTGAAAATTGATTGAAGGATGAAACTCCACATATTAGGTAGGTATATTTCTTTATTTTATTAGACTATTAAGTAAAGTAATTACTCAAATTTAAGAAATGGATTTTGAAACATAAAATTTTATATGTGTACTTTTCTTACTGAGATATCATTTTTTAACACATTCTATATTTATGGATTTGTGATTGTTACTTTTTTCATGAACAAGTTCTCTATCACTCTATATCAATACTTGGGAGTTATTTTTCTCTTCAAAATCTACATTTTATATTTCCACCAATTTTTTACTACATGAAAAACAATTATGTGTTACTCCATATGATCATTGTACTTACCTTTCTCTCATTTAAAGTGGATGTTTTGTTGACACTTTTTATGATATATGATTCGAACAAAGTTCTTTTGAAATGTCAAACCCCTAGTTACCAAGATTATGTTAAAATTTTAAGGATAAATTTTATTAAATAGGGAAGAATTTAATATCCCATGTTTTTTAAAAATAATTTTTATACCATGAAAGATACACAACACTAAGGTTAAACCAACAACAAACTATTATTTTTTAAATTTGACCATTAAAACGTAACTGTTAAATTTGAATGTTTGAATACGAATAAATATATTATGAAATAAATATATATTTCTAACTGAATATAAATTTATTTAAATATTATAATAAAATAATCACAAATTTTTTCGTAAATTCTTTTTTATTCATAAAAAAATACATTATCCTCAAAAAATGAGTTTTCTTCATTTTTATGAGTTAAATAGGTCCCTTTTTATTTTTGTATTAGAAGTTCCAAATTTATTAAATAGGTACCTTTTTATTTTTTTTATATATGAGTGGTATCCTTAAACAATTACCACAGTAAAGAGTAAATTAGGTTCTTAAGGGTTAAAAATAAAATGATATGAATTGTAAAATGACAAAAAAACATGCCTAAATTTTATTTGATGGGTCCATTTCATCTGTAGTAATCCATTATTTTTTTAAACAAAATTTTTTGGCCATTTGGATGAGATTACATAAATTATAGTATTTTACTTCAAGAAAATAAAAACATGTCATACTATTGTTTTTAATAAATATAATATTTCAATATTGGTATATATAAAGAGTATGTTTGACTATAAAGAATATTTTGTAATAATAAAGATTTAAATTCATCATGGTAATTCATTTTTATTTTTTATTAAATAAATATTTATCTTAAATTCTTACACAATGCTAATGTAAAAATTAAATAATTAATGGAAAATAAAATAAATGATAAAACAAATATTAAATGTATTATAATTTGAGGTAATTAATGTAATAAATTAATTTTATATATTACCATGACATTTTATTGGTATAATAATATTTTTTTCATATGCTATGTTTTATATTGATATTATTAATGTCGATGTAATGAATAGTTCTTCAATTTGACATTATTGATATTTGATAATAAATTTTATAATATTAGGTTATATAAAATTAATAAAAATTATATCGTAATAATATGATTATGATATGGTTTATACTATTATACTTTTTCTATTTACCATCATTTTTCCATTTTGAGTAATTATATTGACCCTCAAATTGTAAAATGCGTTTTTTGTCGCATCAAGTTCGAAAAGGTTGAATGAGGGGGTAAAACCAAATTATAAGGGTACAAATGACACCTAAAATTGTAAAAAAATATTTTATAAGATTAATTCATCCCATACACATCCTATATTTGAAATAAATTAATTTTAATACATTTTAAATATACAATTTATTTACATTATTTTAATAATTACAGAAATTCCAAGACTACCCCTTCCCACTCTTATAAAATAGAACCTCTTCTTATCATTACATCACACCTAAATAGCAATTTTTCTAGGAAAATACCAGACAAAATTCCTACCAATAATTATTACCCTCATTCTAGAGACCTTATTTTATGAATAACACCAACCTTAGTGGTTTGAAGGTGATAAGAAAAGGAGGTTGTCTAAAGAAGAGGTATCATTTTAAATTGGAAATATTTGTTTCATTTCTTCTTTCACCACATTGAAATATTGATAATATATGATAAAATAATAACCCCTATATCCTCTAGTCATGAAGATGTTGTTATACTGGCATAAACTATATCTGGCTCATATTACAAGAAATTGGAAATGAAACTGTCATGTCTATGGAGGACTACTGCCTCGCAAACTGATGAAATTAATCTTTCAAAACCTTCTCTTAGGGATTCTTATAATGATATATTCATTGTGTATATATGATATTTAAGAGAAATTATAAATTATTTAATGATACTATAACACATTTTTTCCTAAATTTCCTTACAATGGAAAAATGATAATGTCGTTTGTGCGTACGTGTAAAATATCACCTCCACAAATCTATAATTTTTTCATCACCACATCACATGGATGATGAATATAAGTATATTTAAATAATGGAAATGATATATCTATAATTTTTATAATTCTAAAAATATAAAATAATATTTACTATCTTTCAATAATTACCATTGAAAAATAGAAACGTTACTCATGCATAGTTTTGACCTACCATCTCAATGATTTTAACATATTGCATTTTTTATAAACATATTTAATGGTTGGATTGAAAAAATTAATTTATATATAAAAATTAAAATTATTTCAATATTTTTGTTTTGAAAATAATTTTATAATATGCCCTTTGTCTATAGTCAACCTACTGAATGCATTTTGGACTTATGTACTAAATATCACTAAAACATTCAATATGAAGATAAATGATTATGTTATTGTAATAACATGGTAATAAGTGAAATAAAATAAATAATAGACATGAAAATTTTCATTATTATATTTTAAAAAAGTAACTTATTTTAATTATTCAGGAAGGTAATGAACATACGTGATGAGTAAGACTCAACTTTAAGGCTTCTTGTCTCACTTTTACTACTGTGATACCTATTCTATATTCACCACTTATTGATTTTTTGGGATTTATACAATATTTTTTTGATTTATTATAACATTTAGATATTTTTTTCATGATATTTAATGTTTCATTATAGTTTATTTATTTCATGGGGCTTACAATTCAAAAGAAACCAAAGTGGTAGTGCTCATTTTAAAATCTCATCATTATTCAGGATTGTTTATTTTTATGTTTCCATTGGGGTATGTGAAATTTTTTTTTCTAACAAAATATAAAAAAAATTACTATTTTTATACATTTTTTTGAATTAATTTTTACCCATTCATTAATTTTTCAAAATTTTTTAGAAAGTAATGTTTTTGTTTTTATCAAAACAAAGTGATATGTAAATTTTCTAACAAAAATATAGAAGGACTATTTTTTGAAATTTATATAGAATGAGATTATTTTCCCACCACAATGAACACACTAAACATTAAGTCTTACTTATAATTATTACAATTTTATATTCAAAGAAAATGTTTTCTTTTATATGTGAACAAAATTGCTTATTGAAAAAGGTTATTTAAAAATAGAAATTTATTTTCTTGACTTAATAAGGATATGATCCAAGAATACCATCCTCATTCATTCTATATATGTTTTATATTTATAATGGAATGATTTTTATGGATCTTGTTTATTTTCATAGATTATGATATGATGACATAATGTATGTTTTATATTATGGCACAAATATGTATAAATTTCATTATGTGACGTGTGGGACCTATATCTCCCCACAATGCATTGGGTAATGATTATTATTATTTGAGATCAAAGGGTATATGGGAGGTTATCCTAATCCTCGAAGAGGGTACACAAGATGTTATTACAGGACCAAAGTAGGTACACAGGTGGGTAGAACAGGCCAAAAATGTAATGAATGTCTTGTTGTATAGCCATGACATATGGTTTTCAATGCTTATTCCATAATATATGCCTTCTTTAAATATTATGATCACATCACACATGTTATTTTATTTCCTTATGATTAAAATCTTATCAAATTCCATGATTTTACCCTTACTCATGTTTAAGATCTTTGATAATCATGGTACAATTTTCAAATTTTAATATCAAACCCTTATTCTTATGTTATGCTTATGTAATCATTAATTTCTCCTATTTTATCCATATAAATAATCAGATCTCACCATTTCTTATCTTTATTTTTCCTAGATTTTGGATAATGATTATATATGTTTTTTTATTGAAGTTTTCATTTGTGAGGAATTATATGGGATATGTTAAAGTCTTAACATGGAATATGAAAATATGGGTATAGTGGGAGATGTTGTTGATATTTATGATCTTGTTTGTTTGAACCAAAGTTGTTAAGAGGTTTTATTGATTCTCTAAAACTCTAAACGTAAAATTTACTTGGTTATGTAAGTAGTCCAATATTTCCATTGGATGTTTAATTTTTTGGACGGGAAGAATTGGTTCACATTTATCATTATCAAATTAAGAAATTTGATGATTAATTTTTTAGCACTGGATCCAGGATTGTGGTTTTTAAGCTATTACAAAACCATCCTATATTAACTCTACATATCACCAAACCAACTAATAAAAAGGATTAAATCATATTCTCAATAACTATGGGCTTTTTTAATGAACTGTGTTGTCAAGACAAAACACATGGGAATGATTTCATCCTTGGATAATAAATAAAAAATATGAGGAAAATCACTGAGGTTCTGAACGTGGTACATCCATACATTTAACTTCCATGTACATGAAATAAATAAATAAAAAATAAATTGGTTATCCATTTCAAAAACTAATGAAAAATACACGGATACATATTCAATGAAAGTGATTACTTTCATCTAGGACTATACAGATTAATGAAAAATCAACCAGTTTGGATAACACATAGAGAAAGAAAATACAAATAAAATTTAAATACATAATAATCCTAGTTGAACTAGCTCATAATTAAATGTAAAAAAAATTCAAAACCATATTCAAAACTCAAAATATATCCATGTGATCCACGATAAGTCACAAAATTCCAATGTCCATTAATGGAATAAGAGGAAACAAATAAGTATAATTCAAAATCTTAAAATTAGAATGAAATGATAGAAGTTACACAAACACATGAATGTGTATGAAAAGTGTGAGATAAATAGGCCTAGAAATATTTCCCCAAAGATTATTTATAATTAATTTGATAAAAAAGATTCAAAAATACTTCTTTTAAATATATTTCTTGATTATATTATTCACATATAGAAGTTCTAAAATACATAAATCACATGCTTTATCCTTTTTAGTAAAAACTCTAAAATTCCTATATAAAACATGGGTATAATTAACACATTATATAGTAACCATTAAAACCATGTAAATAGGAATTTTATTTCCATAAAAATTTTCCATCCAAATTTTATTCTTATTTTTCAAAATCAATTCTAAAACACATTTTTAGAAAAAGTTTTTTTCCCATTAAAACTAGAATTTCTAACACATATATTAAATTAGATTAAAAGCAAACCAAAAAATAACTAGAATAAGAAATTAACATAAATAAGAACCAATATATTACCAAATAACTAACTATACATCCACCAAGAAATGGTTCCAAATTAAAAAATAATGTTTTATGGGTTCAATCATGGTAGGAAATGGGATACCCTAAGTAATAATCAATGGGAACCTAGAATTATTTTTAACTCACTAGGTTATAACATGAAGGATATTGGAACACACATATGGACACAAAAAATTTTATCAGCCAACCTTAGTCCAACTAAACTCCACCCAACCCTGGCCAACCCTCTTAGTCTCATGGAGAGGTAACCCCAAATAGAAATAAGTCATTCTATGTGAATTAAAAATTGCATAATATCTAATATTTTAACACTAATAAATATATTCTATTTTACTACATTTGTTTCCCAATAATTCAATCAATGAGGGAGTGGAAAAAATAAACATCTCACTTCAAACAACCTCCCAAGAAAGAGTTCTCTTTTATGTCATCTCAAGAATTAATTTTTTATAAAATTATTCCAAATAAGGGAAAATGTCACCACACAACATAAAATAGCTAATGGGGTTACAATGAGGGTATAAAAATCACAAGTAAAACATTAATTATTAATCATAAAACAATTGTTTAATTAAATATTTAGATTCCAATCCATTTTCAAACCTGTTAAAACTATTAATCAAATCACATTTTTAAATAAATTTAAAAATCAGTACATTCCATTAAAAAAGATTTAAAATCATTATAAGAAATATATGTCTTGATTCCATTAAACATAGTCTAATTGCACTCCTTTTTTATAGACCATCCCTTAAAACTTCAATCATATTTTTGTAATAAAAATAGGGGTTAATCATCTCAACAAAATTCAAAATCCACTAGATGGAGCCCCATTTTAGTTTTTCCAAATAAATTCTAGGAATATGATTAATTTTAATATCAAAACTATATATAAATTATAATATCCTTTTATCAAAAACTTGTTAAAAATAAAACACTCTTACACACAAATTACATGCACCATAAAAATTTATATCATAATAATAATAGAAACATTAGGCCATAAAATAATTTCATGATGTTATTAATTAAGTAATTTCATAAAAACAAATTCCATGTCCAAGAGGAAACAAATCTCTTTATATGATAAATTAACCACACTACAAGTAAATGTAACCCACTAACCCTAAACTACCAAACCTCCTCATTAAACACATCAAAAACCATAAATATATCCCCCATGAGTATTTTTGTTCATTTCAGATTTCAAAATCAAGAGGAAATAAATAAGCTATAAAAGGATAATAAAAAGTAAGAGAAAAAGAGTCTTATAATGAATAAAATATTAGAAATAAATTTAGAGAATATATAAAATGTGAATGGAGTAATGTAGAGGACACCTAGTTCCCTTCTATGGTAGGACTATATGGGAGATAAGATAAAATATTGATCAACCCATACTAAATTTGAATGGGTTATAATACAAAATTCATTAAAATTAAAACTAGGTAGACATATCCCAGAGTGAATCCTTTACCACTATAGCCTAGAAAACCCATTAATGAGCCATAGTTGAATGATTTCTATGACTATTGTCTGGAGGACTATCTCAATTTACAATTTCAAATCTCAAGTCCGATGATACTAATTTGTGTACCACCTTCTCTATGGTATACGTCACTCAACACACTCATCATGAAATGGTTGACTCTGGATATGTTATGACCATCCCACCATTGTCAAATATTACATATCATTGTAAAATAAAGACCCTCCACAATAAAATCCATATAATATGAAATTTTCCATACCATATAATGAATAATAATGTGCAGTTCCTACAATCATGGAATGGGCACTTTTATGTACCCTAAAACACCTAGCCACAGTAGTGTGATGTTTCTATAATCATTGTTTTTTACAACACAACACCATTATTATAGTTCTTAACGCCATGACATGGTGAGGTTGCTAATAACTTAAATACTATCCTTAAGGAACAAAACACCTATAAAACAAAGGAACATCCAGGAATTTCAGAAACAAAAAACAGAAAATTAAGATAGCATTCAATATCATTATGTCAATGGGGTTTCACAATTATACCCATATAGTAACATTATATACAATGAAATTAATTATCATAAGTACTAAAAATGGTAGTCAAAAACCCATACACATTATATTAGTGTATTTAGGGGTTGGAAAAAACTCACGTTTCCTAGTGAGAAAAGTGAAAAGAACAACAAACACTTACTAAAATCAATAAAAAATAACCTCAAAAATTTCCAGGAATAACTAAAACCATAATCAGGAAGTATAAATATAAAATGACTCAGATACCTATAATAAATCTCCCTATCATTTTAATTCATATAAAGTGTGAGACAAAAGATAAACACCATGATGAGAATGATATCACCCTAATGATTTTTTTAAAAAAATACATTAATATAAAAAATAATATTATATCAATCATATACAAATACCATTAGATTGGTTAACAATCCCTATAGGAACACAACATAAAGGATACCCAAAAATACCACATTTAGGGTCACCTCATCCATCAACATCCCACAATACACAAAAGTAATAATTATATAAACTAGTAAATTCATCAATAATGAAAAACATGGTATATATTATTGGCTAGTGAAGCTAAATGAAAATAACATGGGATGAAGATCACATGGAATCCTCTAATAATGAACCAAACAAAAATATATCTAATAGGAAAAAAATAACATCACAGGTACCATTTAGGTCATAATTTAGAATGGTATATTATGTATCTTAGTTTTATCAGTATATACCAAAACTCTTCCTACAAAAAACTCAACGTGTATTGGATCTCATCACTTTGATAAAATCACATTGTGACTAAAAGGTTTATAACCAATCAGCATGGCATGCATAAAACCAAAATAATTAAGACCTATCAAAAACATTATATAGTAAATATGAAATTAATACATTAGCCATGAATCACCTCATATATTATACATTTCCAATATCATTGAGGAAAAATTAAAAAATAAATGATCACTTAAGTATCAACAATGCATGAAGCTCTATAAATTATTTATAAAAATAAATAAAATTATATTAAAATTAGATTTTTTTTAGGTATAGGTGGATACCAGTCTCATAGAAAAGAGATACCATGAGTCTTCAAAAACTAGCTGAGAAAAAGAAACATTGGCCTTATGGAATAGTCCCACGACATCTCCCACCTACAAGGCTCTATGATTTTTGTGAGTATTTATGTATCCATCAGTCCACATTAACACCCATTACATTAATAAGTCCTCTATCACTAAGTAATGAAACTAAATTTTATTCATCATGTCCATGGTCATAGAAGGATTCATTCTCTAGCACTATTTCTTGAGTTTGGGTAGGGCCAATAATCTAAAGAATAATATCTTAAAAAAGAGGGATAAAAATATGGGTAATTCCTATAAATTTACTTCCCATATTAACATAATACCATTTAGTGTATCATGTATATATAATTAAAAATATTAAATTTATTTATTCATGAATCATCAAAAAATCACATGGTCCCAATATAAACCACATGACACAACAAAATTATATTCCTACCAAAAAATACGACCTCAACATAATACCATAAAATCAACTAGTTTGAAAAATAGAAAAAATTAATTTCATAATACACACACATATAATGATAAAATTCCAAGTTATTTGAAAAGATCACCATGATCCCCTTCAAAACATACCATCGTCCTTATTATAAATTTTTTAACACATTTACACAATAATTAAAGACAATCAAATTTATAAAAATATGAAATCTACTGTAACTTTATAATGATATATTTATTTTAAAATACCCCATGAATTTCCCTATAAAACAAAACAAAAAATTATTTAGATAACCATTCATTTAAAAAACAAAATTACACATTCTGTATTAAAAAATATCACCCTTTAAAAACATCCAAACACTTCTTGAAATCTATAATGAATCTATCAATACTAAAATATGATTGAAATAAATTTATTTTAAAACTAAACTATAAGACATAGTTTTCTTATTAAATAATTATATAAAATTACACATTTAAGTTAAATAGAAAAAAAAATTTAAAATAACAAGTTTACATAATACATTATTTTTTACAAAATAAAAAAACATTGAAAAAACTTAGTTCATTTCAATAAACCATAATACATTCTATGATACGTATTCAAAAACTAGAAAAAATATAAGCATTCCATGAATATAAAAAAATATCCAAATAATAAATAATAAATCCATGTAGAACTTTGGATGGATTGGCTTTATGGTTTGGAAAAATCTATGATATCCTCTAAAAACATTTTAGGTCCATGTATGCAGTGCTTCATAGGGTTAATTAAACCCTATTATTAAACTATGAAACTATTTATACATGTTATTTTTACACTATAACTTAATGAAGTCCCCTAAAATCAATTTTATAAACAATTTAGAATAAAATAAAATCAAAATAATCAATAATAAAAATAAACCTCCATACTAAAATGAAAATGACCAATGGAAAGTCGAGTTTATTTATTATAGGTTCTAATATGTAACCCTTTCATGGCCTACCTCATGATTTCCGAAAGTCAATGTATTTATACTAATGAAAATAATCCAAATAATAAGAGGGTTTTTTATACCATTTTTTAATAAACAAGATATGTTGAACCTATAATATCACTCAAACATGGATCACTATAAGGAAAAAAGTGCATTCCTTATCAACATAAGATAGAAAAAAAGAACCAAGGTATCAAAACATAACCAGTGTGAATGATTTAATTCTTAGATATAAAATTAAAAAAATTATAAACTCACCCAGGATTCTAGAATGGTAAGTTCATACATTGGACTACCATATATATATAATAAATAGTTACAAATAAATACACATTCCAAAATTGTAATAATATAAGGAAATATCCATTGATATTTATTCAATAAAAGTGATTAATCTCTTGAATGACTATACCAAATTATTAAAAACCATACATTTTTTATAACATTTATTAAAATCATAGATTAGAATAATCTGAATAACATTTTCACCAAGTTAAGTTGGTTGATAATACAATGTGCCAATGATAAATAAATAACACAATTCACCACTCTAATCCTCTCCATGTGATCCATTTTATCTCACTATATCCTAATTTCCATAAATAGAATAAGATAATAATAGGAAACATGATATCTCAAAATGGGAACCTAAAATATATCATAGACTCTACATGGAAAAACATAATTGTATTTATATGGCATGAGTTTTGTAACTCTGGTGTGACTTCACCGAAGGTAAAATTATGTTCCTTTAATAAAAAGGTTCCTAAATGATATTTTAAAATATATTTAAAAATGGGTTTTCACACATAGAAGGTGAAATATAAAAAAATCTCACACCATAAAACTTTAACTAAAAAATAAACACTTTTTAATTAAAAAATAGTTTAATTTAGACTTTTGATATAACACTTTCAAACTAAAGAAATTGGACCCTTAAATATAAGAAAAACTTTTAAAAAAAACATTCTCTTTTAATTGAAAATAATAATTTTTAAAAACCCATATATTCAAATAAACATCACCCTTTCCCTTAAAACCACACATTCCAGACCATTTTTATGTCAGTTTGAATATAATGAAAATCTATAACTGAATAAAAATCATACTAAATAACCAATATATCAATGGAGAATAAAATAAAATAAACTAGAATGAATTTATATATAATTATGTAATGTCTTAGAGGATATAAAAATTTTATGGAATTGGATACCTTAAATAATAATAATTAGGAACTAGGAATCCTGGGAAACTCACTAGGTTCTAACATTAAAAATATAGTACCTCATATATGGGATGCCTAAAACGGATTTCACTATAACTAGGTTAACTTAAAATTACTCCACCACGGATTATTCTCATGGTATCACTAATTGGAAACCCTTATTAGAAAAAAAATAATTCTTATGAAACTAGAATGTTTGTATGATATGTTATTATAGAACACATATGGATCTTCTATTTAACTGCCTAGGGTTCCTATGAATTCAAACAGTATAGTTGAGAAGAAATTAAATCACATAAGGATAATATATACCAATAATAAGACACTTTAAATAATTTTTATCTCATATCTAACACCCACATATGATAATTTTACATTTCACATCATCCCATGTTTCATATAGTTATAAAATTATTTCCAAAAAGTTCCCAAATTAACACATTACATAAAAAACTAAGGGTCTCACAATGAGGGTATTGAAAAAATAAATGAAACCTCTTAGTAAAGTATATAAAAATGTTTAAAAACTTGATTGGAAAGCATGACCATATTACTAACTATTGATACTTTTAACTAAAAACAAAATTTTTAAATCCATTTTGAAATGAACATCTTCCTTTGAAAAAATCTCAAAAAAATAAAAAGGAAAATAGTTCTTGGAACCATTATTAATGGGAAAAATGAACCCCTTTATTATTAAACATCTATATGAGACATCAAAAATCCTTTTGTAAAATAAAATAGGAGTCAAACACCTCCTTAAAACCATTAAATTCATAGGAAGGAGCATCTTCATAATTTTCCAAAACAGATGGAATTAATATCCTTTATTATAATATCAAAACTAAACATTACTTAAAATCACCATTGATGACAAGCATGGAAATAATTTTAACTCTCTTAAACCAATTATAAGAACCACATATAGTTTAAAATTAAAATGTTAATAATATTTTGGTCAGATAAGGATTTTAAGATATGTAAAATTAAATAATTTCATTAAATCCCCTACCACTTCCATGTATAAAAAACTTTTCATCAGTGATATAATAATCCCAAAATTAATAAAAACCGCTACTAACCCCAAATAATAAAATACCCATGAGTAGACCAATAGGAAAACTAAAAATTATACTAGTGGTTTTTTATATTTTTGAGAGAATAGAGGATCTATGAAAAACATATGAAATGATAATATGAAAGCAAAAAGAAGGAGAATTATATTCTTATCTCAAAGAACCACTTTTAAAATGAGTGAAAAAGATAAAAATATATATTAATTAAATAGGAAGTTTCTTAGGGAAATTATTATTTCTGGATATGTTTGGGAGAGGATAACAGTCAATTAATCTATGTTAAAATTTAAGGGAGGTACAATAGTAAATTTTAAAAAAAAATAAATGGGGTAGATATGCTCACTAGAATAGAACTTACCACCAGGACGTGCCAAAAAAATTTGGGAACCTCTAAAATGTGTACTCTATGAATATTTCTTGGAGAACCTCCTTGAGGAAGAACTAAAAAACCAAATCCAAAGGAAGATATTTTTTACCTTTTCCTTTATGATGTAGATTTATACTCTACATCCTTACCAATAAATGGTGCACCACAATTGTGACATGTCCATCACACTTTTATAAAATCTAAAAAACTGACTAAATAAAATCTTATTTGAATATAATGAATCTCTATATTATAAAGAACATGTTATAGAGTGTTCCCTACCTTACAATAACTAAAATTTCATAGTGTCTACCTCCAAATCATATTATGTACCAAGTAGACAAAAACACATGTCCACCATTTAAGGGTTCATCCTTACTCATTATTTTGGCCAACCCGACCAACACCATACTCATAGTGTAAAAAGGAAAAATTTTGTGATGTCATCCGCACTATATACACAACCATAAATGATGAAAACACCTAAAAAACATTTTAAAAACATTAAATTTCACAATAACACAAAATTAATATAATGATAAATACCACAATGACATTAGGGGTGTTAAAAAAGCTATGTATGATATCATTCAGCTTACTCTAATATATTTAGGTTCCAGTTGGTAAAGCAACTTTCGGATGAATTTTCAACATACTAGGAGAGACCATTGATAAGGGATATTTTATAGAGTATATAACTTCGATCATAGAGATCAATTTCTACTCCCATAGCTTCATAATAATTTTTTAAAGCTTCTGAATAATTTCCTCCAGATTTCCATATATGTTATTTATCTTAATAGTGAATCATGATACTATGTGTATAAAAATTATGTTTTTCTAATTGAGTTTAATAATCACATCAATAATGAGTGAAAAAAATAAATATTTATAATATTAAAGAAAAATATTTTCTATTTCATAAAATATGAAATTTCGTAACTCTAACAAGATAATCCATTCAATTTTTGAATTATGTAAATTATATTTCATTGAACACATTGATGGAGATTAGAGAATACTCATAAAGTCAAAACTCTTATTAAAATATTCTATTCATTACACTTTTAGAAATAGGTGATAACACATATTTGAAGAATAAATGGTTCCAATAAAAATGTTAGTTGTTTGAAGGGAGATGTGGTTGAGATGAGGCTCTTCTTGTTTCGGTTCCAATGATGATTGTTGAGGGAGAGTTCGACTTTGCTCAATCCATTAGTTTTTTTTCTAGATCTAATGAATATTTTTATTGTGGGTGGAATTTTATGTGTTTGGTGGAACTATTTTGTTTGATCTTGGAGGTAGGAAGGCAAAGGTGGATCTTCTAAGTTGACTACGGACCAGGGTGCTAACGGCGTCAGGACCTGGTCATCTTCATTTGGGTTTATTTGACGTTCTTTGTGGATGGATTCTTCCTAGAGGTCCATTTTACATTTCTTGAAGGATGGGTGAATTACGCTGCAGTTTTATGATGGGAGGATTTGGGCCAGTGTCGTTGGTCGTGTTGGGGGACGTTCAAGGTAACCCTTTCTGAGGTTTGGCCAGCATTCTTGATGTTCTTGTACCCCGGTTCGTGGTTTCATGGAAATTTATTTGGTTTTTGAAGTTTTTGTGTAACGGTGAAATTGGTTGCATTGAAATCATGTTGTGGGGGTACCGAGAACCCATAAACTGACTTTTTCAAATGAAAAAAAATGATTAGTAGCAGCAGAAATGACACCCAGGATTAGAAAATGTTCATCATGAATATGGAGTCATGCTCTTTTATAGTTCTTCATTTCAGCTTATAGATTCCTCACATGGTAAATAATTGGTGTGTTTTTTATTTCTGTTTAATTATTATGGCCATAGAGATTTTCTAAAAACCATTTAGTGTTATTAGATCCATTATAGGTAAATAATAAATAAGATAAAAATCAAAGAAAATAAAAAAAAATATGAGGTTTTTCTAAAACCATTAAATGATTGTAATAACATTTGAGGTTCTAAATATTTTTTCTAAAAAATGTAAATGTTTATAAATATATAGTATGGTTAATTAAACATTTTAGTAAAAACATAAATTATAATGAAATTTCTTGTATTTATTATCATAAAAACGTGCAACATAATTTGAAATTTTTATGTAGTGTTTTTTTGGAAAACATATTCTTGATTTATTAAAATGGAGTATCCTTGTTTAAAACCAAGATGTTGAATATTTCTTTCGGTCATGGTTTATAATATGACCATATTACAAAAATGTATTATTCTTGTAAATTATGGAATAGTCCAAGATGTGACCTTTGATAAATTTTATATAAAAAATTGATTCAGTTGTAAAAAAAGAAGTGGTGTATAGTCTTTCATTTAAGAAAATTGAAAAATAATACATAAACACTATTACCAATATTTCAAATTTTGACGTACCCTAAATCATTATGACCATAGAACATATTAAATATGCTTTTAATAAAATTTAAAATTCACTAAAATTAATATATCTCATGGTAAATATATGAAGTGTGGAATTATTTATGAAATACGTATTTGATATTCATATATTTCAATTTTTATAGTATGAATGTTCGATACTTTGTTTTAATTTATTTTAAATGGTTATTAAAATTGTTATGAAATTAATATAATTATTACATCTAGAAATATCATAAAATATCTAGTTTTCATTCATACATGACTATAACTTCTCATTTTCATTATAAAAATTATAATAATGGAAAATTGTGATTTATAAAAATTAGGTATCAAATTTGAATTAAAATTATCATCTATATGGAGTATTGATCCATCAATAGTTGGAATTTAGGATGAAATTTTACTTGGCTTAGGAGTTTTCGATCTTCCTAGAAAAGCATATGGTGGCTACCAATTGTACCACCATTACACTTATGGATATTTTTTTCATATTATTTGGATCAAAAGGGCTTCATCTAAATTTTTCATGGGTCGAATTTGGATTCATATATATTATTGATTTTTATTATTGGTCATGTAATCAAATTTTTGAGTTATATAGGGTGTTATAAATTAATATGATTGGGACATCGTAACTTAGTTGAAGGATAAGATTCAATTATAATTCCCTAGAGTCATTTCTGTTTATAATAATTCCTAATATGTAATGATTACAGGGGATGAAATTTTTATATAATTTATTCATAATATGTATATGAAAAATGATAGAATAAGAAAAATAAAAAATAATAAGTGTTAAATTCATTAAAATGAAAAAACATTTCAAGGACATGTTCATTTTGTGATAGTAAACTTAATGGTATGGAACCCATAAATTAGAATATGTCATCAAAAAAGATGTGGCTATTCCAAAATATTATATGTCCATATATCATTTTTAATAATTATTCTCCACTTGTATAGGAAAGACTAATGTTTATGATATCATTGTAATACTATTTGATTCATCTATGTTATACATTTAGTAGAAGCATTGTCCATTAGACTATCTGTGTAACATATGTGACATGACTAATGTAGTGAACTACATAAATTTTTATGAAATAGGATAATAATTGATTTTAAGACAAATAAAAGTGATATATGGATATTTTCACATAAATATATATAATTTATGGGGTGATAATTTTACGTTCATGTACATTAAATAAAAATAAATATCAAAATTCTAAAACACAAGAAACTCTCCTAATGTTATGTGTTATTATATATTATTACAATTATTATAAACATCAATAAATAATGTCATAATTGTTGGATGTAAATTTAAATATATCATTATTTGTGATTTATAATTTTCTAAATTGTAATCATTAAGCTCACATTGGTTTGCATGTTATAAAAAATTTCTATTTTTAATTCATGTGTATTGTACATAAAGTGTGAATCACAAATTCCAGATGAAAAAATATAAAAAATTGATGATAATTTATAAAAATAAAATATTAATATTTAATATAAATATTGAATGAGATTCAATATTTTAATATTGAAATGAGATATAATTCTTGATATGTTATTAGTTCAAGAATATAAAACTATTTATAAAAACTCGAAATTTTTTTTGATGTATTTTTCCAAAAATAAATTTCATTGGTAGGTTTCTTTCAAATAAAATCCATGTTTAAAGGAACCAATATTATATATTAAAATAGTTTTTATTGAAAATAATACCATTTTTAATTGATCATGTTGATATTTTCATAAGTTGAAATTTTGGGTTTTTTTTAAAAGATTGATATTTGAGTGAATAGTGAATAATATCGATTATGGTAAAACTAAAAAAAATTAATTTAAAATCATCATCATGCATGGAATTAAATAAAAAATAAAATAAGACTACTTTAGTGGTAAATTATATAATTAATTACATATCAATCCTGATTATAACTTATTTTCGTAAAAGTTCATTTTTTGGATTTAAAAACACATTTTTTTAAATTTTTTGGTTACATTTTAGTATTTCATATTATATTAATTCATTCAACATTAATGAATGGAATTTTATAATAGTGATTATATATTTTTAATCATAAGTTTCAATGTTTTTAAATATGCCTCTTTTTATTTTAACCATTTTTTATAGAATTTGTGGTAAAATTTATATCCTCAGTAAAGGGAAATTCAGTTAATTAATGTTAAAAGAAAATGTCATGAGGATTTAAAATTTCTATAAAAGAAGAAATTATATTATTTGATATGTGATTTAAACTATTCTCATAAATTTCATCTTTGTTCCATTTTTCTTTCATATGGACCATTATATTATTTTATGAAAAGAATTAAAATAAAATATCACACTAATGACTTTAATATCTATAATATTTTACCATAGGGATAAAAATATTTTATGTTAGGTTTTAAATTATAATTTTAAATATGAATAAATTATTTTAATATGGAATTTTTTTGAAATTTTTCGTCATTTAATAATTACCTTTAATTCTTAAGCAACACCGACAGAATGTTTATTCGATTAACTGAAAAATAAAACAATTATTTTAAATATAAGGAAAGTTATAAAATTTGGATTAATAATATTGTTCCATGAAACTTATAAATACATAATAAATATTATGTATATTTTCAATTAATATAATTTAATTATATCTCTTTTTTTGTATTTATAGTCAAATTGAATGAATTACATCACATTTCAAATTTATGATATTATTCAAAAATAATAAATTATTAAATTATTTTAAAATAATAAATATATTGAAAGTTGATAAGGGGTATTATATGTTCTAAGATATCTTCACTTATCTATTTATGAGCTTATTGACACATTATAACTGTAACTATAACAGTTTAATATTTATAAATGATTACAATGATTACTGTTAGAATTGGTTAACGATTGAGATAATAAAAATGATAGTGTGAAAAGAACTAAAAACCCATAAAAATCCAATTATATGATTCTATAAAGAAAAAAACCTCATTATATTTCAATATATTTCAGTTTCTATCCATTTGACCTGATTTAGGAAAATATTATATTGTAATAATTTATACATTTCTAAAAGTGCCTCCCCCCTCTCTTATTAATGGACACCCCTTCTCTCTTTATTTTACACCAAATTGAGCCATATAGATAGATAAATACCAAAAAAATACACTTATAAACATCCATATAATAGTTCTTGATGTTCTTCCATTTCCAAAATACCTACCCTTGGTCTGTTAATTGTAGATATAAATGAACTCTTTCAATGAAGAGGTAATCATCTTCATCAAGAAATTTTGATATTTTTCGTTTTTTCAACCTTTAATTAGTTAATAACCAGTAATATATAATAAATTAAAGATATATTATATACTGATATGTTATTATATTGGTTTCATATTATTTATCCATCAATTTATCTTTTAAATGGGGAAAAACCTTCGCTCGTTTTTATGGCAGACTACCGCCTCACAAACCGATGTAATTTGTTTTTAATTACCACTTAACAATGATTTATATAATTATGTAAATAAATAATTTATTGGATATTTATGAAATACTTATGATTTTGTAATTATAATTTCATATATACCTTCTTACCATATAATCTATCAGAAAAGGATAACGTCGCTCATGCATATATGTGCACTACCGCCTCAATGAATTGATGTGATTAATTTTTCATTTTCAATTTAAATTGATTGAAATAATTAGATATTTAATGAGTATTATATATATATTATATAATAATAATTCTATAATACTATATTATTTACATTTATTTCAATAAATCTATTGAAAAATGAAAATAACATTCATGCATAGGTACGACCTATAGACTCTATGAACTATGTAATTAATTTTTCAATCTCTAATTTTTATGGATGAAAATATATATATATATATAATTAATTTATATTATTTGACTATAAATATTAATATTCCAGAAATTATGGAACCATAATCAATGTATAAGGAATCTAACTACCAAATCAAAACAAAATGAAAAATTAAGTAGTGAATGTGTGAAACAATTATTATAATAAATGATTGTTAAAAAATTGTTGTCAAGATATTATAAATAGATCATTAATTATATTATATATATTTATATTGAAGTATTATTTAATTATTATAAATATATATTTATTATAAATGAGGGAAAAGTCACTTATGTATAAATTCAAACTTTGGGTTAGTGATTTCATCTCAATTTCCACCCAATTGATATATATTGGATATTATTCACCTATTTGTATTTATGTGGTGCGTATAATTACCATATGATTTTTTATCATGAATATCTATTTTTTAATGATGATTAAATTTTCAATTCACATTTACACTTTCAAGGGTTTATAATTTAAAACCGTTAAAAAAGTATAAATTTATTTTACAATCTCACTTTTTTTGGATTGTACATATTTTAATTAATGGAATATTCATAAAATATGCATATGTATTATTATCCCTTTAATATTTGGGATGTTACTATAATTTATTCAAATATTTATTCTCTTTCGAACTTGAATTGAGAAAATAAATGTCAAAAATAAGATCTTATCTTTTTTCTCTTTTATTATTCGGCATATTTTTATTCCATGTCTATATTCATCAACATTTTTTTACTGAATTCATTTTAATTTACTCATATTATTGACTAAAGATATATTATCTTATCTATGACTTATTTATATTATTAATAGGAACATTTATAATATTTAAGAAAATTTCATTTTTTACATTCATTACAAAAAATGGAAATGATTATTTTTTAATATATATAACGTTAACAGATTTTCCCAACACAATAAATACTTTATTATATTTAGATTCTTATAAAAGTTTTTAATGGATTTAGAAATAAAAATATTCAATTAATGATTATTTTTATGTTTGAATTTATTTTCCTTTATTCTAAAAAGAACCTAATTTTTTTTAACATACTTTTTTTATGAATTGATGGTCAGCTTTTATCCATTTTTAAATGTTTTGTTCTAAACGTTTTCTTGAAAAAATCACTTTATTAATAACATTGGACATTAAATGTCCATTAAATATTCATATTTTTTATATCATGGATATTATTATTTCTAAAATTGTATAGCATTCTCATAAATGGTGTATACTATGGATTTTATTTTATTTACTGGGGAAATATCTATATTCCGTATTATTTTCTAAATTTGTATATTTATTAATAACTCATGTTGTGGATGAATTAAATTGATCATAAAATATATGAGGAAGTCACTAAATATGTATTTAGGGGTGAGTTCTAGTTATAGACATCCCTTTAATGTATTAACATGTCGCATGGGAAAAATTTGTGGCTATCCTTTTTTATATAGGTTTTTATTCAAAAAAAGTCCTTTCATGACTAGAAATAGGAGTTTATTTTTTTTTACTATAAATCCAAACTAGTTTTGATCAGGGAGTTTTCAATAAAGAGATTTTACAGTTAAAATGGCTCTAGAGTATATGGTTTCATCATTTCCCACTTCTTGCCCAATTTTTTGAACTGAAATTCAATAGTAAAGAGAAATATTCCTAAAAGGTGGTTTTCTGGGATTGAATTTTCATAAATATTGTAAAGGAATGAGACTCACGAAGACTGTGTTTCATGAAGACAAGGTTTCTTAAAGGTGTGGATCTTCGAGAATGCATGATATTGTGACTGTAAGTCTATGTGATAATGAGAAATTTTGGGAATATGAAAATTTCATTAGAGATTCATGAATTACGAAGCATCATGAATAGTATAGAATAGGTTCATGAAAAAGGCTGATGGGAGATTGAAATATTTTAAAAGTAAAAGCATAAGTAGGCAGCCACACACACTTCATTTATGAAAAATATAAATCGATAAAAGGATGAACCATTCTTAATTGGTAAAGGTTGAGAGCATAGAGAATCTGGAATATATTGTGAGGTTGAACATCATGAAAATAATTGTTATGTATCAACAGATACCAAGTCTTTTCATAAAATGGAGTTTCATAAAGACTAGGTGACTCGTGAACACATTGTGTTCCATAAAGATTGTGAGCTTTGTGAAGGCTAGGAAATCCACTAAGTTTGTGGGTTTCAGGAAGGTTGGGAGATTCAAGAAGGGGTGTAGGTTCTTGAATGAAATAATTTATTTGAAACATAAAGTGGATTTAATGAACGCTATATGCTACATGAAATGGATTGCTAAACATATGGATTAATTGAGAAGTGCTTTCAAGTGAATAAACTCAAGACTTCAATTCAAGAAGAGTCTCATGCTAGTCCAGGAAAAAGACTTAAATTATTAATATACTAAATCAACCTTCAAGTAGTTATATCGAGTAAGACTTACCCAAGGTAGTGATCTTGGGAGAGTGGATGTAAGTTTTCCTAAGAAGGCAATGTGTTATACCTAATTATTTTAATGTAATTGTTCCTCGCATAGAGTGACAATGTCTAATCATATGTACTCCACCATATCTAGTGAAGCGTAGTGGATTTAGGTATGACCAATATACAATCAACATATTATCCTTGGAGTAGTCCTTAATTATGATCCTTGTAAAACTTATGGTTTGTCTCTCAGTATGTGAATGTATAATAACTGCACAATTCCATCAGAAATGTTTTACAAGTTCCTCGTAACATGGTAACAAGTTCTATAATATTAAATGAAAAAGTTGACCCCCTGATTCACCCCTCCCCTCTTAGGTTATTCTATAGTTCTATAGTATTTCATATATACTTATCCATCGATTAAAATGTCTTGTAATAATACAAATATGGGAAGGATATCATGATGTCTCAGATCATGAAATCCAATAATATGAAGTTTATTTATTAATAATCCAATTATTAATATCCATTAGATTACTTTATTAATTATATATATGTATGTATTTCATGATAAATTAATTTATTAAATTCCATGTTTTTCAATTATTTACCTTTCAATATTGATTATTCCTTATTTTCTCATGATAGCATCAGGTGTATGTAACCCTTATAGAGAATTTTATATGAACATTTTTTGTAATACTTTCCCTATGATATGAAGAATAGAGTTATGAATAATATCAATTATGAAAAAATATTTAATATATTTTATATTTTATATTTTTGAAGTAATATGTTAATCTTGGGTGTATTTGATACTTCAAGTCTACTAAAATGATTTAACCTTTTGGGATGGGATCCCTTGTATCTTATACAAATGGAATAGAGTAGGAACTAACTCTAGGTTAATAAAATAGTGATTCTATAGTTTGTATTATAGTAATTTTAGTAGAAACCTTGGGAACGAGATTTTAAATGAACAAAGATAATATATAATTTATGACAATGCCTTATTATATTTGAGAAATTTTAGAATTTGAGAGATTTTTATTTTATGCATCAATATTCATGATTATTATGAGTTGGATCCATTTGTTCATTTATTAAATTATATTTTTTAATTGAATAATGGGAATAAGCATCCATATAAAATACACTGACTTCCTATATGAATGAGCCAATATAGTTGGTGTTGGAACTAAGCTAATTATAGAAATATTAGGGATGTTTAAAAAGACCCTAACCATTGATTCCAAGATCTAGATGTTACATTATTACATAATCACTACATACATGTTATTGAATCCCAATGTAATAAATAATTTAGTATTCAGGGTAAACTATATATATATATATTCATATTATTTTACATTGAAAATAAAATACAAAATATAGTGAAGGTAAATATTATGCATCCATGAACTTATTCAAAATATCCTCCTCATATCATGGGGGAATGAAAAAAAATAAATGGTAAGATCATATGTTCCACAAGGGTTATGTATATTAGAACCTATCATGTGTAAATTGGGGACAATAAATATAACAAGTTAAATTTCTAAAAACACATTCCATTTTATCAATTACTTTTTCACAAAGTATAATATAGCTATAATAAATTAATATCAAATAGATACATATAAATAATCACATAAGATTGATACATATCCATGGATATCATAAACATTAAAATAATCACATGTATATCACTAATTGATTTCATAATGATGTATTGAATAATATCAGAAATTTGAAACTTAAGGTTGAGGCATTATGACAAGACATCTAACACATACCATTAAGTCCTCAATAGAAGAAATAATACATAAATGGGTAATAAATCAGCCAAATACCAAACATATTTTTTCATATAGACCATCCAATTAATTATGGAGATATCTAATTCTCTTCTCTGGTTATAGCTTAATAAGTCCAATTCATTAAACATATTAGTAAACAATACAAATTAATCCAAATAACTTATAAGAATTAATTGTTTATAGCATGTCAATACTTTACCGAGTAAAATTGATCTTGAAAAATCTAGAAAAATATGTTTGAAGGTATCATTAAATTATATCCCCAATAAAGAATATGATTCATCAGAATATGCTAACATAAATGAAAAAAAATATTTAAAAAGTCACTAGAAGTTATATTTTCAAAAATACCCTTTTCATTTTGAAATCGTTTACTTAAAATACAAAAAATCAGAAAATTTAAAGGGAAACTTTATTTTTAAGATAACCATTGAAACATTTTAAGGAAAATTCAGAGCATAGAGTAATCATGGTGGAAGAGATTTAGTTCAGGGTGAGTATGTTAACAAATTAATTTCAATCACACCTTTGGTAAAAGGTTCATGTTTTGAAAAATGAAAAGAATATTCGAATTAAAAATCTTTTTAAAAAATTCAAAAATGAGTTAAAATTTCTCTAAAAATAATTTGAGAATAGTAAAAAAATCTTGAAAATACTTCAAGGAGAGTATATAGATGGAAGTAAAATATTCCCAACTGAATACAAAACAAATTCTATTTTACTCAAACAAAATCTCAGACTATTGAGTACATACATTAAGGAAAATGATAGGAAAACATGTAACATTTAGAAATAAATTGAGTAGATACATATATATATGGGGTTTAATATAAGAATATCAAATATTTCCCCCCGTGTAGACTTAAAGATAATTTTTTTTGAATAATGATAATATTCTAAAGTAATCCCCTACCACTTTAAAAACTTTTGAATCATACCCCACATGAATGATATAACATAAAATGAAACAAAAAATAGCATAAATATAAATTTAATAATGATATATAATATAAATAGTGTAGTATATACCCTACATTTAAGAAACAAGTGGTGAATATGATATATGTGTCAAAGAAATAAAAGTGATACGAGAAACCCTTACAGAAATCAAATCACTGAAGTGGGAATTAATCAATGAATGTATTATGGAAAAAAATATAAGTACACTAAAAAAATTGAAAATATATCATAATAAAGTAAAATATAATTTCACACATAAGAATGAAAAAACATCTTACATGATGTATAGTTATAAACAAGGAATGGAAATTGTGTTAAGAAACCCCTTATCTCAATCTTCCACTTAGTTCAACATGCATTATCAAATTATATAATTCTTATAAACATGTTATTAATTAAATACCGATCCAAAAAAAAATATTTTTAATATAATATATGGAAAAATTATTGCATTTTATAACCCATTTATTAAAACTATTTTATTATTATCACTGTTTCAAGTGTTAACTACTTCGTTTTTAATAAGAATTTTGGTCTGTTAGTTTCGGTACTTATAATATAATTATTGTTCCATAAACTACATAATATAAAATATATTATATATTAATTCACTATATATATATATATATTCACCCATAAAATATAGAGATAGTAAAATGAATTACACTATTCATAGATACGGTATGTCGCACGTACGCTTAAACGTTGTTTTAAATTTTTGATGGATTAAACATTGGAAAGGTAAATAATAATTCATATTCAAATCATCAATATCAAATCATATATATTGTATATATTTTTTAAATATATTTATATAACCATCCATGTAATGTATAAATTATAAATGGATCACATCACATTGTAGAGGCGGTTGTCCACCCCAACGCACGAGCGAAGCTATTATCATTCAATGGATTGGAATATAATAAGGAATACATGATATTATAATTAAAAAATATTCATTATTTCATAATGATCATATTTTTTCATTATTTTCATATTTATAACTATTCGATTATAGTGGTGATGAAAAAAATTACATCGTTAAATGGAGATAATAAGTTGTTCATAAACACAATTGATGTTTTATATTTTCATAGGAGAAGAATGATAGAAAATGATTTTTGAATATTTAAATAACATCTAATTATATTTAGGATACTGTATTTATTATTTAGAAATGGGTAAAATATGTTAAGGGGTGTATAAGAAAAAATAAATCTAAAAGTGTTAGTAATGATGATTACATATTCTTTGGTATACCTTCCTTTAGATCCTTTATTAATTACCCATTGAATGAAATGTTTAGAAGAAAAAAAATATAATTAGTGTCTAGATTTGTTGAGAATATAATTTGGTATGGACTTTTATTTCAAGGTTTCTCTAGAGGGTATAAATAAAAGTGGGAAGGGGTATCCTTTAATAAGTGAGGGGACATGCACTTTTGGGAATTTATGAAATATTATAATATAATATGTGTCCAACACGGGTATGATAGTCCCAAAATGGGATAGATTATAAAAAATGAGGATATTTTCTTAATTTAATCATATAATATAATTTAGATAGGTTTAGATTTCATTTTATACCTTATCCTTTGGAATAATCCCCTAGTTAATGAATTTTAACCCTAACTATGGTAATTATTAATTCAATATTAATGGGATATAATTTGATTTGTAAGTTCAAAATTAGCTCATAAATGGGAAAGGGATGACATTTTTGATAATATATTTCACCATATCCACTTCCATGATTTTTATGATTTTAAAATAATTTAATAAAATATTATTTTCATAAAAAATCAGTAATGTCCCATTTAATAACTATTAATTTATTTTGGAAATAGATACTCCTAGACAGAGATGTAATTAAAATATTATCCTCTCCTAGATCACAAAAATTATACATTCATCAATAAAATTCACAGAACATTATAATTCATAAAATTTTAATTACATTAAATATTTTTAAAAATGTTTGTTTTAAATTTCTATTAATTAAATAATTATTATATCTTATTTATGGAAGAATTTATGAAAATTATTCAATCACTGAAAATTAAAACTAAATTAAAATGATAAATAAATAATTAATATTTCAATTTAACATTGAAAACAAAACATATAATATTTTTATCCTTTCCAAAATATGTTAGACTTTATAAAGTCTATATCATGACATTTTGTTTTTATTCTATTTGTAAAGTGATATGAATGTCAGTATAAAATAAAAATAGAAACAATGGGGCATATTTTCAATAAATTCATGGAAATATCATAAATATATTCATTAAAAATGATAAAGGAATGTTTTAGATAAATTTTAAAGACTTATACCAATGTTTTAACTTTGTTTTTCACATTTTACCCTTATTGAAGAACAACTAATTACCAAGGTTTTTATTTATAAATACATAAAATAAAAGGTCATATTTACCCAATTTCAACCTTTTCATTCCAATAATGGAATATATTTTTCAAAAATAAATTCATTGAATTGTTAGAATTTATTTTAAAATTAAACTCTTTAAATCTAATGAAAAGTGATTTTATAAAAAAGTATGGAAGTATAAGAAGTTTTTATACAAAAAAACCAAAATAATATTAATTTCAATAACTTTAGTTGTGTTATACATCCTATAAATATAATAATATAACATTTAATATAATTTAAAACAAAATGTAATTTTTTAGTTCTTTAATAAAAATTTCATTTTAGAATAAAAATCTATATCTTTCACTTTTCATTAAAAAAATAAACCATTCCAAAAATTGTGTTTATTTTCCAATAAAAGAGGCTTGGAATTCACTAAGTTCTCACCTTTCTAAAAATAAATTTTAGAAAATTATTAAAAAATAAATATAAGATAATTATAACATGATGAATTCTAAAATGATGGTCATTTTATCTAATAAACCTTCTAATATTGACATAAAATTAATATATTTTTTATTCACAAAAGAAATAAAAATAATTTTTGAGGAATAATGTATGTTTAATGCATATAAAAAATTTGGTAAATATGTATTAGATTCATCTAAAACCTATTTAATTTTGTTACAAATATTCCCATTCATTATGTAAATATGGTGATATTTTAGAAGAAAACACAATTTTCGATACCGTACATGTTATACAACATCGAGCATAAATGAAAAATAAGTTATTATTATTTAAATGTGACCTTATAACCTATTTGTTAAATTGGTAAAAATTAATAGTTCAAAAAGCATTATGAAATATGTATAATGGTCCTAATCATTTCCAATGTATTAATTAATGATTTTTAAAAAATATATTGATTTTTAGTAAATAAATTTTATTCATAAAAAATATGTTTACATCAAAAATGGATTTTCTAGGTTTTTAAGAGTAAATATTAAAATTATTTGTTGAAAATTTGAAAAATTATATTTTAAAAAATTAATTTCATTTTCAAATGTATCATTTTAATATTATATTAGGGTGAATTTTAAATAATTTTGTGAAAATATATTTTTTTCAATGAATAAGTAAAAAATAATGTTTTTTACTGAAAACTGTATTTTATTTTAATGTATTTAAATAGAAAAATTATATTTTTTATTATATTAAAATTTTAATTAGTTTCATAGAATTTAAAATGATCCAATTATGGTTCTTAAATTAATCTTATGGTTTAATTTTGTACAAAATCATTTTATCTTTAAAAAAGACATTTTTCTGAAAAAATATTTTTCATCAGGTTTTGCAAATTTATTTTTGAATTAAATTCTACCACATATGTGTTTATAATTTTGAATAATTTATTCCATTTTTGGAATCATGAGGCCCAAATTTAGAAAATTGAACCCTTTTATTTTTTTTCTACATGAATAGTAAAGCTAGAAAATTTAATTACCACGGTAAAGGGTAAATCAAGTAATTAATTTTAAAAATGAAATGATAAAGACTATAAATTAACCATAAAATATTATTTAATTTTATCAGAAGAATCCCGTTTTTTCATACTCTTTCATGATTCTATTATATGGTATTTTTTTCCTTTGGAAGATACTATAAATTTGAATTTTTTTTTGAAAGACTAAGATCCCGCCCAGAAAAGCAAGATCCCTTTATTGATCAGAAAAAAGAACTTACACCAGTATAAAAGTAGTTTCCTTACAGTTATCCTTCCTTAGAATGGAAAGGAGATCACCTGGAGCTTGATCCTCCCAATGAAAACCAGAGCTATTCACACCTTTGTTCGCAAGACCATCAGCCACCGCATTTGCTTCTCTATAGACATGTGTAATAATGTGCTGCTTAGAGTAGAGAAGATCCAAGAATCTTAACCATTTATTGGTCAGCTTCCAAGAAAGATGAAGAGCACCTCTCCTAATAGTAATCACCACTTGTGTGGAATCACATTCAAACCATAGTTTGTCCCATCCCCTTCTCCCAACTTGCTCAACCGCTTCAATAACAGCTGTCATCTCTGCTTCAAGAGCAGTGATGAACCCACAAGAGCCATAAAGACAACCAACAACACACCTTGCATGATCCCAGAAAACCACCCCAAAGCCAGAGTTACACGGGTTACCTCCCGAGTTTCCATCCGTGTTGATCTTGATCCAGCCTTGGAAGGGAGGTTGCCAAAGCACTTCAATCGTGCCATGAGGTGGAGGGAAGTTTCCCGGGACTCCCAGCCTCTTCAGAATAGAGAGATCATGGAAGGAATTATCACAAAAGGAGATTCTCGGCAGAACAGCCTCACGGACAGTAGCAAGCAACCCAGCAATTGCAGTACCAGTGCTGAATTTCTCCTACTCATGAAGGACCTTATTTCTGGATTTCCATATAATACTAAGTAATTCTTCCACAGAAAATATGAATAGATACCTAAGTTGTGGAGATAAATTAATCGAAGTCCAGGTTCGCATGAAGTCCACTATTGAGTTGCCCCGAGGTAGTGGCACTATTCAATGTATTGAATAGTTATATAAAATTAAATTAAATAAATATTATATTAAATAATATTTTGTTAAATAATATGAAATTACAAAATATCTTAGTTTAACAAAATTTATTAGGACATTGATTATAATTTTAATTTTGTTCGATATATGAGTATTTTTCCATCTATTATAACTATAATATACCTCAATGAGTAAAAATCGTTGTTTTCACGGTCAGAGTGATAGGGGTTGACGATGGGATAAAACCAATTGATAAGGGTAAAAATGTTGCGTAAACATGTATGAAATTATTGGATGATATTATTTAGACTCATAAACATACTATAAAAAAAATAAACTAGTTCAGAGTTATTTGGAATTAAAATTAATTTATAATGATATTTTGAAGAATTCTGTGTGTATCACTCCCCTCTCTTATAAAAGGGATCCAATTATTTTTATTTATTCACAAATAAAAACCAATTTTTATCCACCAAACCCTACCCAAATACCTTCTTATAATCCTTTCCTCGTTATGTTATTATTTTATTAGGCATAACACTAACCTTATTGGTCTTAAAGTGTTAATAAAAAGGGATAACATTTTTATTGAGCATTACAGTTTAATATATTCTTCCACCACATTTTAATCTTATTCAACCATGATAAAATAATAAATCTATTATCCTACATATAATAAGATTTTATTTTGTTAATATCATAACCTATATCCATCTCTTATTCTTTAAAATGGGAAATGAAGCCATCATTTTTGTGTACAGAGTACTACCACCCCGCGAACCTATGTAATTCATATTCATTAACTATCTATCGTAGATGGATTATAATGGTGGAATTAATTTTTATACATGATATTAATAACATTTTTATTATTATGTGAATATAATATATAATTATCCTTCTTACCATTCTATTCATTGAAAAATGATAATGTCGTTTGTGCAAAAATTTGTACTACCACCTTCATGAAGTGATGTAATTCATTTTTCATCGACAAATAACATGGATTATAAATATATGTATATTTAAAGTATTATGATGGTATTTATGATATTTTTATCATTATTTAAAGATAAAATAATAAATACCATCTTTCCTTAATGATTGTTGAAAAATAGAAATATTACTTATTTGTATGTAAAACACTCTGTCTGCATGAATACAACATAATTATTTTTCCATAACCATAATAATTGGTTGTAATTAAAAGTACAATACATTTATGAAAAATATAATAAGTTTGTGATTATTCATATGTATATTAAGGAATAATGACCAATTTGACCATATTCAACGTACAGAAGTCATTTCTAACAGATGATTTGAATACTGTCCAAACTCTCGATGTGAGTTTAATTAATTAAGTAATTTAATATAACATGGTATGAAATAAAGTTAAAGGATAATGAAAATGAAAATGGTTCTCATGAAATTTTAAAAATGTAATAATTATGTTTCTCAGGATGATAAAGAATGTATGTGAGGATTCAGACTCATGGTAAGGGACTTTCTTTTAAAACCCACTTTCAGAGTCCCTCTTTCAACTCTTTTTCAAGAGGACAAAAAAATGTATATTTTTATATATACAACATGAAAGGTATTCATTTAAAACAATATTTCACAATATTTTATGTTTTTTTTATAAGTACTAACATTTATTTTCAAATAAAATGTTTCTTTTATTATGTTCACAAGTTTTATATTTTAAAAGAAACAGACATTGTTTTCCCTTTTGATCTTTTCCAAAGAACTAAAAAAGTAATATTTTTAATGATTGTTTTAATTTCATTATAAAAAAGAAAAATAAATGTTTTATTTTAATGTTTATGGGAAAATTGAATTTTTCCTTTTCTATAGATGCTATTTTATGTTTTTTATCCTCAATATGATTTCAGGTTTTCTTCAATAAAAAATATCATTTCCAATTTTGTGGATATTTTTTTTTAATAATGGGTTCCTACCCTAAAATGGCATTTGTAAATATGAAATCTTTTTCACAAGGGTTTAATAGAATTTTTCAATGTTTTTTAATGATATGCGTCATGGACATTATTTAAAAAGGGTTGATCTCCATTATATCTCATGAGTGAGCCCGATATACCTTAAACTATGGGTGATCCAAAATAATTGTCCAATATATTAGTTAATTATTATATTGTGAATATAATTATATTATAATTAATTCATATGATTATTCAAATTTTATGTGTTTTAGGGGTTTTAATGATGATGTCTCAAGGATCCTGCATGACATTTCTTTGTATGGTAATGTGTTTTCAGGGATGTTTTTTGATTTAAATAGGTAACATATTGAAATTTTCAAAGGAATAATGGATTATCATTTTAGATAAAAGGTTTTCTAGGAATAGTTTTTATAGGTTTTCATATTTTTCAGTAGAATAACTTATTTATTTTCCTTTTTTCCCTTATTGATATTTTTATGATCATCCCACAATTTAAAAATTATTTTCAGAGGGTTTATGGATGGGTAAAGAAATTGATGGAGTTAAATGGATGTCATGAATAATTTTAATGAAAATAAATCATGTTTTATTTTAATGATTATATATGTTGAAAAAAATATATACTTATTATAACTTTCCACTTTGTGAAATATAGTTTTTTATATAAATGTTATGACTTAATTCAATGAAAATTTAATACTAAAACTTCATTAGGAATGTAAGAAAGTAAATTCAAGTCCTCACTCACAATAATATGTAATGCTTAAGGATGTGTCATTACATTTGGTATTGTATTAGGGTTTAGATAACATTATAGGTTAGGATTATAGTTTATAAGAAGTTATAATTTTTTATAACAATAATTGTTAGAATTTTTTGGTGAATCAAGGTTATTTTTGACAAATCTAAATATTTAGAGACAATATGAATAAAGAGATAGTAGTGTTTATTATCATTATATCATGATATATTATGATTTTATTAATAAGATCACACACAAAAAAATATACATACTAAATGGTTTTATCTATCATGATCCCAAGTGATGTTATATGTGAAGGAAAATGTGGTGGTTATCTTAATGAGTAAAAAAATAAAATATGAGATGTAGTGAGAAATCTCTTGGTTATTATTTTCCAACTCTCTAGAGTAATGATTAATAAAGTGAACCAATTTTAGATTCATAATGTGTAGATACCCGGTTTTTTTCCTAATAAGACTTTAAAATATTTATAAGAATATTTATAGAGCTGGGGGATGAGACGGTGTGCAATTTTGAGGCCCGGTGTGCCTAGGATTAATTTTATAAAAATGTTAAGTGTTTTTATATTTCGCACATGTGGTAAACTAAATAAAATGAGATATCTCTTAAATGGTTGATCGAATCGGAAATCTGAGACAACGGTTGGGTCTGGAAGGTAGTGTTTCCCCTATGAGTGACATAAAATAAGTCGGCGTGAGATGTTCGAACCCCTCGCTCGTTGGCGGTGTATTAAATGGATAAATTAAATAATTAAATTATTCATTTAATAGCTTAAACCCAAATATATCTAGAACAGGGACTCAGATGAAAAATATGAGGCCACCGATAAGCTCGGAACGTAGGTTTTATCCTATGAAAGGTATAACCTTTGTCCACATCGGGTGTTTGGCATATGCGCCATCATGAGATAATAATTAAATAATGAAATAATTGTTTATTTAGTTATTTATTTTATTTATTTTAACCTAGTGAGAGGTTATACATTCTTTGTTTAGTGGGAGATGGCCTCATAATTCATTTTGACCAACGACGGTAAACCCTCCCTTCCTCTCCTCTCCTCCTCTCCTCGTTGATGAACGAAGGACGAAGAACAACGAAGCCTCGAATCCAAGAAAATCCAAGAACGCAACATCTTCTTCTCGTCGTAGTGCAAGTGTGATCCTCGTCAACACCGAGCCGATCTTGATGAACGTGATCTTCACCAAAGATCGGTCCAAAGTTGAGGTAGGATTTATCTTTTTGGATTCCTTACCTCGGTTTAATTTCTCATGATGAACACGAATTAAATAAATTAATTCGCGGATCAATAAAAGAAAATTTATTGAATTAATTTTCTTCTTGTTTATCTTGGATTTGAGATTCTTGAAGCATGATAAATATTTAATTTCCAATTCCCCATGTTCTGGATTCTCAAAAATGATGGCCAAACTAACACGGCTATTGATCCGCACTTAGACCGTGGTCTTTAACTATTAGTTCTTCATGCATTCTTCGAATGTTCTTCATCAAAAAATTATTAAGCGCACTAATAACTCAATGCTTTATTGAGCGTGACTTACGGACGTGGAGATCTCGACCCGAGAATCACCGAACCACATTCGTCTCTTTTTTTCTGATTTAAATCATAGCCGGTATGGTGCGCGGAAGGATCCCATGGTGTGGGTCCGATGAGGGTTCTGGCGGTCCAAGGCGACGGTTCGGTTGGGTGAGCAGGCGACCGTGGTGGCTGGTGCAGCGCGAGCTGGTGGCGCGGTAGAAGTAGGCCGTGTGCGAGGCGGAGGCGCAGCGGTTCCTGGTTCGTGAGGGCCACGTGAAATTTGGAGGATAATGAATGGTGAAGTTGGGGAGATAATTGGGAGAACGAAAAGGAGAATTAGATTAGAGAGAGATGAGATTTGAGACATAAAATTTAAAAGAAAAATTAATATAATAAGTGGGATGCGTTATGTGGAATATGGCGTGCAGAAAAGGGTTAGCCTACGTGAATCTCAAATGGGATTGGAGAGAGGAATGTATTATAAGATAATAATAAAAATAAATAAATAAATATCAAAGGAAGAAGAGTGATTTGCGGCTTGGCGTTGTGCACATCAATGTATCATGCGTGGAATGAGTTTGGGGAGATGAAATTTATATAAATAAACAATTAATAAAAATAATAATAAAATATTGTTTTTATTTATTTTGTTGATAAAACACTTTTTTGTCTGCAACTTCTTCATGTGACCTAAATTTCATGTACCGTCTGCGGCAGTACGACCCAGATTACGAGACGGACATTCCGAGTCCAATATTTGATGTCTTTTTTTGGGTTTTTGAATCAGGTACCCAAAGTGCTCGGAAAATAATACATTTAGTATTATTAATAAATCTTCAACCCGCCATAACTCCTACATGTGATGTCTGTTTGACTGGCCGTCAGCGGCAACATGACCCTGTCTTTAAGACGGTCGATTCAAATCTAATTTTGGGTAATAAATTCTGGTTCATGTCTCGGGTCCATGAAACACCGAATAACAATATTATTATTATTATTGCTCGATTTTGTATCTGACATATCTCCCTCATACGGTGTCGGAATGATGAACAATCTGCGACGTTACAACATTGAAATTAAGATGGATGCTTCGAGACCAATTATGTATATTTAAGTCGAGGTCAAAGTGCAGGCCCCACGAGGCCCGGTTCACGTGTTTTGCAGTGAAATACGGCTTTTTCACTAGCTATCCATTTTGGATAAATGATTAGTCCATCTCATCTGTTCTTTCATGTGGATCGCAATGGTGTGGCCGTTTTGGTTAACCGGTGTCATTTGATGTACGGTCGGGTTGGATCGAACATGAATCCAACCGGGCCCCCGGTACTAAAATGCCTATAACTTACATACCGATCGTATGATTGACGCACCGTCTGTCATGTCAGAACCCATAGGACAAGGCGGTAATTTTGAGATACTTCACATGGCTTTCGGAGAAAGTTGTAGTGTGACCGGGTTGGATCGTACCTGAATTCAATCGGGCCCTCGGCACAAAAATACTTATAACTTACAGACTGGGCGTCTGACTTATGCACCGTATGTCATGTTGGAACTTTTATGACATAACGGTCCTTCAGGTTTCTCCCTTGTGGAACATCGTGGCGGTTGAGGAATGACTGATAACCTGAGGAGAAGAACTAGGGTGTTTATTTTAATTAGAGTTAGGATGACTACTCCCTTGATGACTCAAGGCGCGGGTATTCCTTACTCATCTTCTCTGGTAGAGACGAGACTCCCCGCGTCATGAGTGAGAGTTTGTCTTCCTCTGAGTTGGTTTTCCTCTGAGTTGGTTTTCCTGTCTTTAGAGTCGGTACTCCACTACACAACCAGCCTTACAACACGGGCCGTTGTACACTGGCAGTACCCGGGGTCAGAAGACATGGCGTGTGACACTTCTACACGTCGAGTGCATCTCAATAAATGGCATGATATTCATATCCACCATATCTTGGACATGATTATTTTGGGTTATTTCCCCTTTTCTTCTCATTCCCCTGAAGGTCAGGCTACATTTCCTTCTCCATAAGTATGATCCCTTCAACAGTACTTTCTGTGATAGAGTCGGCATCCCTCCGGGAGGCCCGGAGCGAGATCCTCTATCCATTCCTGACCCTAGTTAGAGTTAGGAATTGACGTGACCAACTCTACCAGGCGTTGATCCTCTACCTAGCTGGAGAATCACCTAGCTTGTGAATCCTGATGAGTCGTGGTATCCGTCATGGCCCTGGCATTGATCCTCATCTGTGTATCGTGATATTTCCCACTCCGGAGTGTGTCTCCTGTAATGAGTGCTTCTATCTATCGTGATCTTACCACTCAAGAGTGTGTCTCTCGTAATGTGTGTAACTACCTCTCATGAAGTTTCCTGACAAACAGTACTTCTCGTATGGACGTCATCAGAGCTATCAGACTCGTAGAGTGTGTTCTCCCGGAACGAGTACTTCGTGGAAATCTTCAAACTGGATCCCTAGCATGGGTATTTGGTTATGTGACTTGTCTCTAGAATACGGGTCTGATTTACGAGTATATCTGGTTTCCTGGGTATATGTATGGGCATATACCTGGTGTGAGCTGTGAGATTAAGATCCCCTTACTCTATCATTTGGGTTTCTTTGAGCGATTATATATATTATTGGGCGGCGCGGTACTGTTTTTGTTCACTCTTGTTGTACCTTGTTCTCTCTTACTACTCTCCTCTTTAGTACCTCTATTGCTGCTCCCTTGAGACTTCAGGGCATTCTACTAAGTATTTTTATACTCACCCCTTCTTGTGATTTTCCCGCATTTGGCGTTCCCTTGCAGACGATGAACAGGTTGATCGTGACATGAGAGGAGCTTCGGGATATGGGGTGCTTTGACCACGTGCGGTGGTCGTAGCTTGGGATTCAGGAGTGGGACTCTTCCAGCTATTTTACTTTTTCTCCTGTTCCTGGGTTGTGGCATTTTTCTGGTTGGGTGTGTATTTTTTCCCCTTTCCCTTTCAGCTTTACTTTTCTTGTACTTGTACTGTTAGAGGTCGATGCATTTTTTTGGTTCCCTTTTAATATTAGTGTGGAATATTTCTTTCTTCTTTTTCTATGAACTTTTTCATTGAGTTAGATGAATGTGTGTGTACAGGTTCTTAGGCAAAGGCCTCCTCAAGTATTTTGTGCCTTCGGTGCTAGTTGCTAGCCCCTGGCCTATGGAGGCGGGCTTGGGGTAGTTGCGGCTCGAGCCCTGGTATGGGTTAGGTCATGACAGAGTGGTATCAGAGGTGGTTCGACCCTTCGGACGTTGTTCAGACGTTTCCCTAAAATGGTCTTGGTTGGGTTTAGGTAAACAATGTAGATGTGTCTCGAGAGTGGCTCTCAGGCCAGGGAGTCCAGTGATGGTGCGAGCGGCCGACGTATCTATTCACCAGGAGCCTGATTACCCGCTTGTCGACTCGACACCCTGAGACACTTGTTGCAGGGAACATTGGTACATGCATCATAATGGATTGAGTCTTTGACTATCCTTCTTGAGTCATCTCCTCATCATTGTTGATATATATAGATGTGCTCATCTGATCGCGGTACTCCTTGATAACATTCCGGATGTCTCCGCGATGACAACCATCCAGGATAATATCTACGGTTCGTGGTGACGGTTCTATGAGAGACGAGAGCTCAGTTCAGGACCCATCATGCGAACCCCTTTCTCTAGGTGGGCAGGTAATAGCACCCCAACCTGTTGAGAAGAAGACAACCCCAGCTAATCAGGATGAGGATGTGTGCAGGTTGAGCACACTTCGTGAGGTCCAGCACCAGAGACCACTAAGGTTCCGCAGTAATCCATACCCTTGGACAGTAGAGGTTTGGCTAGAGTTGGTGGTCCACTGGTCTATAACGGTAGTTCCCAAGAACAAAAGTTTGAGTAGGGACTCTGTAGAGAGATCTATGTTATTATAGTGCCCTTGTACATCCCTACTTATGTCGAGGTGCAAGAGTAAGCACTAGTGGTAGAAAGCTTCCTGTCACGCCATACAACTTGTTGTGATAGTGAGAACAACAGAGCTGAGACGTCTACTGCAGCTAGACGACGCCAGACAACGAGAACTCAATATAGGAGATCTTATCATGACCAGTCATAGGCACGTGGTCATATGGGACCCAGGCAGCGCAGCGAAAGCACAGTTGAAGAATCTTGCAGACTTGTGCAATCAAGGTGTGGTTATGTATCAGACTCCCTTAGCGAGAAGTGCAGGAAGTCCCAGACTCACCTAGTGCAGAAAGTTTCAGTGCAGTTAACTTCCATATAGACAACCCTAGTAGAACATGAGGGTACAACTTTTCTTCAGTTGATGGTGTTGACTCCTTCACTTCTCGAGTGTGTAAGAGAGTCTTGGTTTCGATTCATCGACGGTGAAACCCGGTGTGACTAGATATCCTTAGTTGTTTCACCATATGGATATTCTGAAGGAGGTAATCATGATACTTTGTCCTAGTGAAAAACAATGATTCCAGTTGTGAAATGTGATATAGAGGTTCGGTCGGGGAGACAAACTTTGCCACAAGTTCTATCAGGTTGTTCGATACTGTGTAAGGAGATGGAAAGGTTGCATATCACCTTTCCTTAACCCAAATAGTTGGAGTGGGTATACGACGCCTTACCTGTTTCGCAAATGAGGAGATACATTTGTGTTCATACACACATCATCAACTCAAGAAATCCTTATGAGGGTGGACCAAACCTTTGGTCCATATTCCTTGGCAGCACTGAAATGTACAGGCATCCCTAGGAGCGGGAGAGCTAAGTGTGGGCTCGTTATCTTGAGTGGTTTCCCTGGTTTTACTTTTCGAGGAAGAAAAGCTTGAAGGAGGAAATAATGTAGAGACCTGGTTTTTTGCCTAATAAGACTTTGAAATATTTTTAAGAATATTTCCTTTGTCGGGGGATGAGACGGCGTGCAATTATGAGGCTCGGTGTGCCAAGAATTAATTTTATAAAAAAAATTAGTGTTTTTATATTTTGCACACGCGGTTAACTAAAGAAGTTGAGATATCTCTTAAATGGTTGATCGGATCAGAAACCTGAGACCATGGTTGGGTCTGAAACGCAATATTTCCCCTAGGAGCGACATAAAATAAGTCGGCATGAGATGTTCAGACCCCTCGGTTGTTGGCAGTGTATTAAATAGATAAATTAAAAAATTAATTTATTCATTTAATATCTCAAACCTGAATATCTCTATAACAGAGATTAAGATGAAAACTCTGAGGCCACCAATGAGCTTGGAATGTAGGTTTTACCCTAAGAAAGGTATAACCTTTGTCCGCATCGGGTGTTTAGAATATGCGCCATCACGAGAGAATAATTAAATAATTAAATAATTTTTTATTTAGTTATTTAATTTATTTATTCTAACCTAGTCAGAGGTTATAAATTCTTTGTTTAGTGGGGGTTGGCCTCATAATTTATTTTTTCCAACGACGGTAAACCCTCTGTTCCTATCCTCTCCTCCTCTCATCATTGATGAACAACGTACGAAGAACAACAAAGCCTCGGATCCAAGAGAATCGAAGATCGACGAACACGACATCTTCTTCTCATCGTTGTGAAAGTGTGATCCTCATCAACACCGAGCATATCTTGATGAACGCGATCTTCACCAACAATCGGTCCAAACTATAGGTAGGATTTATCTTTTTGGATTCCTTACCTCGGTATAATTTCTCATGATGAATGCGAATTACATAAATTAATTCATGGATCAATAAAAGAAAATTGATTGAATTAATTTTCTTCTTGTTTATCTTGGATTTGAGATTCTTGAAGTTTGATAAATATTTAATTTCTAATTCCCCATGTTCTTGATTCTCAAAAATGATGGCCAAACTAACACAGTTATTGATCCTCACTTAGACCGTGATCTTTTATTATTCATTGTTCATGCATTCTTCGAATTTTCTTCAAAACAAAATTATTAAGCACGCCAAGAACTCAATGCTTCGTTGAGTGCGACTTGCGGACGCGGAGATCTCGACCCGATAATCACCGAACCACATTCGTCTCTTTTTTTCTGATTTAAATTGAACCTGGTATGGCGTGCGGAAGGATCCTGTGGTGCGGGCCTGATGAAGGTTCTGGAGGTCCAAGGCGATGGTTTGGTTGGGCGAGTAGGAGACCATGGAGGCTGGTGCAGCGCGAGCAAGCGGCACGGTGGAAGCTGGTCGTGTGCAAGGCGGAGGCGCAGCGGTTCCCGGTTCGTGAGGGCCGCGTGAAATTTGGAGGAGAATGAAAGGTGATGTTGGGGAGATATTTGGGAGGAAAAAAAAGGACAATTAGATTAGAGAGAGATGAGATTTGAGATATAAAAATTAAAAGAAAAATGAATATAATAAGTGGGAGGTGCTATGTGGAATCCGGTGCACACCAAAGGGATACCCTTGCGTGAATCTCAAATGAGATTGGAGAGAGGAATGTATTATAAGATAATAATGAAAATAAATAAATAAATGTCAAAGTAAGAAGAGTTATTTACGGATTCGTGCAGTTCACATCAATGTATCATGCATGGAATGAGTTTGGGGACATGAAATTTAAATAAATAAACAATTAATAATAATAATAATAAAATATTGTTATTATTTATTTTGTTGATAAAACACTTTTTTGTCCGCAACTTCTTCATGTGACCTCGGTTTCACGAACCATCTGCGGCAGTGTGACCCAGATTACGAGACGGACATTCTAAGTCTAATTTTGGATGTCTTTTTTTGGTGTTTTGAATCAGGTACCCGAAGTTCTAGGAAAATAATATATTTAATAATATTATTAAATCTTTGACCCGCCATAACTCCTACATGTGACGTCTGTTTGACTGGCCGTCAGTGGCAATGTGACCCTGTCTTTAAGACGGTAGATTCAAGTCTAATTTTTGGTACTAAATTCTAGTTCATGTCTTGGGTCCACGAAACACCGAATAATAATATTATTATTATTACCAGATTTTGTATCTGACATATCTCCCTCATACGGCATCGGAATGAAGAATAGTCTGCGACGTTGAGACCCTAAAATTAAGATGGATGTTTCAACATCAAATATGGATATTTAAGTAGAGGTTGAAGTGTGTGCCTCACAAGGCTCAGTTCACGCGTTTTTCGGTGAAATATAACTTTTTCACCGGCTATCCATTTTGGACAAATGTGTAGTCCATCTCATGTGTTTTTTCATGTGAATTGCAACGGTGTGACCGTTTTGGTTAACCAGTGTCATTTGAAGTACGGCTAGGTTGGATCGAACATGAATCCAAACGGGCCCCCGGTACTAAAATGCCTATAACTTACAGACCGATCGTCTGATTGACGTGTTGTCTGTCGTGTCAGAACCCGTAGGAAGAGGCGGTCCTTTTGATATACTTCACATGGATTTCGGAGAAAGTTGGTGTGTGACCGGGTTGGATCGTACCTGAATTAAACCAGTCCCTCGGCAATAAAATGCTTATAACTTACAGACTGGGCGTCTGACTGACGCATCGTCTGTCGTGTTGCAATCTTTATGACATAGAGGTCCATCAGGTTGCTCCCTTGTGAAACTTCGTGGAAGTTTAGGTATGACTGATAACCTGAGGAGCAGAACTAGGGTGTTTCTTTTAATGAGAGTTAGGATGACTACTCCCTTGATGACTCAAGGCGCGGGTATTCCTTACTCCTCTACTCTGGTAGAGATGAGACTCCCCACGTCATGAGTGCGAGTTCATTTTCCTCTGAGTTTGTTTTCCTATATTTGGATTCGGTACTCCACCACACGACCATCCTTAAGACACGGGTCGTTGTACACAGGCAGTACCCGGGGTCAGAAGACATGGCGTGTGACACTTCTACACGTCGTGTGCTTCTCCGTAAATGGATTGATCTTCATTTCCACCATAGCATGGACATGTTTCATTTGGGTTAGTTCCCCATTTCTTCTCATTCCCTTGAAGATCAGGCATTGTTTCCTTCTACAAAAGTATGATCCCTTTAGCAGTACTTTCTATGAGAGAGTTAGAATCCATCTGAGAGGCCCGGAGCGAGATCCTCTATCCATTCCTGGCCCTAGGTATAGTCTGGCATCGACGTGACCAACTCTACTAGGCGTTGATCCTCTACCTAGCTAGTGAATCACCTAGCTGTTGAATCTGGATGAGTCGCGGTATCATCCATGGCCCTGGCAGTGATCCTCATCTGTGTATCGTGATCTTTCCCACTCAAGAGTGTGTCTCCTATAATGAGTGATTCTATCTATCGTGATCTTCCCACTCAAAAGTGTGTCTCCCGTAATGAGTGTAACTACCTCTCATGACGTTTCCCAATGAATAGTACTTCTCAGACGAACATCATCAGAGCTCTCAGGCTCGTGGAGTGTGTTCTCCCGGAACGAGTACTTTGTCGAAATCTTCAAACTGGATCCCTAGCATGGGTATGTGGTTGTGTGACTTGTCTCTAGACTATGGGTCTGAGTTACGAGTATATCTGGTTGCCCTGGGTATATGTATGGGCATATACCTGGTGTGATCTATGAGATGAAGATCCCCTTACACTATCGTTTGGGTTTCTTTGAGAGATCATATTTATTATTGGGTGGAGCTGTACTCTTTTTGTTCACTCTTGTTGTACCTTGTTCTCTCTTACTACTCTCCTCTTCAGTACCTCTATTGCTGCTCTCTTGAGCCTTCATAGAATCCTACTGAGTATTTTTATACTCACCCCTCCTTGGGCTTGTAGGATCGAAATAGTGATGTAGATGCTCAATATACAAGAGGGGGGTGAATTGTATACTTTAAAAATTCCTTTGGAACCTTTAAAGTTAGTTATGAATAACTATAATTTCCTTAAGCAAAGGAAAGGGCTAAGTTTAACAAAGATAAACTAAGCAAATTCATAGCACCTCTAATACCAAATGAAAACTTAGAAAGATATTCTGAAAGTATGTTCCGGAAATATGGTTCCAGAAATTGAAACTTAACAAAAGATTACAATATGAGATTCTACCTTAAAGCGTATAGAATCTAAATGAAACAGAGTATAAGTAAGGAAGTATAAGAAAGTTATACTTTCCTTATAATATAAAATGCAGCAGAAATAAACGAGTAGTTAAACTACAAGTAACAAGATATAAGTCTTTTAACCCAAAGAGAAGGGTATCCAACAACCTTGGATAAAGGTCCCTTGATTTATACTTTCCAGCAAATCTGTCTTACCCACACCAGGGTAAGCCCTCGATACGAAGATCGGAGTGTCTCTGTCTTGTTATCCCTGCAAGCCCTCAAATTCAAGGTAGTTGGAAACCTCTGTCTTCCTCAGCAAGGAAGCCCTCGAACTTTAAGGTAGTCGGCACCTCTGTCTTCCTATCCCCGGAAGTCCTCAAATGTAATCACCAACATTAGGAGTCGCACAAAAAAAAACAGAATGAGCGGTTCAGTACGCACAAGGCATGAAAAGCTTTCTCTCTCTAGAAATCACCTTAGCAGCGTGTGGTCTCTAGATTGATCAACTTCATTCTTCTGAGCTCTTTCAAATGAGCTCCTATTTATAGGTAAGGTCGGCCTCCTTCCCAACGATCATATTTTCCTTAAAAATCGGAGGGACCTATACACGTGTTACATAGCCAACGGTTAGTTTTATAACAGAATAGACGACATAGATTTATAACAAAACAAGTGTAACATAATGTACGACATTGTTTTAAGTCTAAATAAAAGATCGGAGTGAAGGTTCAGAGTGTAAACAAAAAGTCAAAGAGTAGAAAAATTATAGAAGTGTAAGAAAAAAGAAAGTTCGGAGTCTAAAAAATAATTTTCAGAGTCTAAATAAATTTAGAGTGTATAAAACAAAGATGATCAGATTCTGTTTAGTAGGTGAATTTGGAATGAGAATTCGGAATGAGAATTCGTCATCAGAATTCGTAATGAGAATTCTTCATTAGAATTCATAATGAGAATTCGATGTCGAACTTCATAAGGATTCGTATCCTGAATCTGGAGTAGAACATAATTAGAGTTTGTATCCGGAATTCAGAATGAAATTTTATCACAGTTTTCATTTGAATTTGGAGTGAAACTTTCTTATAGTTCTCAAGCAGAATTCGGATCCTAAAACAGAATACATCATATCAAAGTTTCAAACAATTCCGAGAATATAGAAATGAATCCGAATCTTATACTTAAGAAAAATATGGATTAAAATATGATAAGGATAATTTTTCTTACAAAAGCGATTTTCCTTATAAAATCAATTTTCCTTATAAAAGCGAGTTTCCTTATAAAAGCAATTTTCCTTATAAAAGCGATTTTTCTAAAGATAAGGTGTTTGTGATTTTAAAAACAAGATGGAATGGAAAAGTCATAAGGAAAACCTTACTGACTCAACAATCTCCCCCTTTTTGGAAAGCACAAACATCCTTACAAAAAATAAATTCTAAGAAGAAAGAAAAACATTAAGGCTTATCTCCCTTTGCATTAAGAATATTGATGAATACGACTAACTCCCTCTTAGGCTTTGAAACTCTAAGGATCGTATTCTAGATTTCCGGAATGACATTTTATTACGAATAATAAATTCTTCTTTGATGAAAAACTCTCCCTTAGATAAGCTCTTAATAGAGTTCTTTTTCCTTAAGGATCTCTTCCTTCTCCCCCTTTGTGATTTTCAAAAATAATTCGAGGGAATGGAAAAAAACAAAGTACCTGAAAAATAAGTAATAATAACAAAAGACGAGCAACCAAAATTTTCATTAATTTTAAGGAATGAAAGATACAACAAAAAGATCGGATTTAACTATTTCGGATCATTTTCCTTCGAAATGACCCCTTAAGAATAGTCTTGATCTTTTTTAGGTCTTTATGATCTTCTTCAGGTTGCTTCTCTAAGACCACTATTCTTGCAGATTGAGCTTCAATCTTTTCTTCCTGGGATTTAATCTTTTCTTCCTAAGCCTTCAAATTTTCTTCCTGAGCCATTAATTTCTCTTAAAACTCAATCCGATGATCCCTTTCAAACTTCCAGTTTTGAGAAACGGAATTCAGTTTTCCATTCAGATATTTGACTTCTTGAATCCGGAAGTTCTTTTCATCTGTCACCTTCTCTTCAAAGGAATGATTCAGCTCATTTATCTTCCTGTCCTCAATCTCAAAAGAAACTTTAACATTGTCTTGAAATTCATCCAATAGCCTCATCTCTTCTACAGTTTTCCTCGACCAGCTAGTCATCCTCTTGTAATATCTTTTGTGGGCTTCATATCCAATAAGAAAAAATTTGAAATCAGCTTCTATCTCGACACACTTATCCATAACCATGGATACAGAATCTGATTTCTGATTCAGAACATGTTGGAGCATTTGGCATCTTGAATCTATAGTTGAGATAGTCGAAATGGAACCCACTAACTTCCTCAAAGATTGAACAACAATGTCATGTCCCAACGAGGATGACTCTGAATCCGAAACTTTACTTGGAAAATTTTATTCCTCAATAAGCTCAAAATTCTTTTTGGAAGAATCACCAAATTATCTTTTCTTGCTTGCCACTGATTTCGGAGTATCAACAAGGAGTTGCTTTCCCTTGTCTTTTTTCGGAATGGATTCTTGATCTGGTGTTTTCTGCTCGCTAGTAGATACCTGAATAACATCATCAACAACTTTTTGAACAACATCTTCCTCATTCTAATCCTTCTCTGGAGTTACTAACTTAGAGGATTCGGCCTCTGAAGTTCGGAGTGACAGATGTTCTGAAGGTGACCCCTTATAATCATCTACTTCTTTCAACAGATCTCCAGTTTCACCACTTCCTTCAGCAATTGCTTCTTCCTCTCCACTTGCTGAATCTTCTCGAGTTTCTCAACATGATCAGCTCTAATCTCTTCCAGAAAATCAATGTTTTTTCCTGGAGTCTCGGGTAGAGAATCTAAGGAGAAAGATCTCGGAACTGGAATGTTTCCAGAAACCATCTCATTAAATTTTAACAAAGCTTGGACTGCCTCAGCTTCTGAAATCTTCTTCTTGAGCTTCTTTTCTTTTTCTAGTTTTACCAATTCATCTTCTGTCCTATCCTTCAAAGCCTTAGCTTCCGCAGGATCCAATCCGAAGTACGGATCACCTTCTTTCCTTTTCTCTTTATCTTCTCTCCACTTCACAACTACCTCATCAGGATAGGATTTCTTCTTCTTCGGTTTTGGAGGTGCGGTTTGAACTTCCTTAGATTTAGGATCCTCTACTTCAGCTGCAAATTCTTTCAACTTTCTTTTCTTTACTATCTTAGATGATTCAAGTTCAGCAGACTTCGGAACTGCTTCTTCTTGATTTGGAAAATCGAAGAACTCACTAGTCTCCTTGTTGAAAGCCGCATCCATCCTCTTAAGAGTATCATCACTCACCAACAAAATTTTTCAAACCCTTGGCTTAGTCCCTTGAAAGACTCAAGGCACCTAACTATTAACTTTGATAAAATTGCTGGATACATTATGATTTGGGCTCTGAGATTTCCTTTATTAACATTCTCAATAGTTATAAGAATGTGTCTCATGAAGTTAAACTTCCGTAGATTTATCAGAAAATCTAAGATATAGATTTCAATCTTCTTTGGACTGTCTTTATCACCTTTCCTCGGTACGATAAGACCTTGTACCCACAACTCTAGAATCTGGAAATTTGTAGGCAAGCTAGAAATCTTCGGAGCCTTGTCGTCTGATAGTCCGAGAGTTTTCAAGGATTTTTCCTTTTTGAAGCTTCCTTTAGAATCTGGAAAAACATGAGATATGAACTCGGCTTCTCCTTTATAGGTCAGCCCTACCAAGCTTGCTACCTTGGTATAATAAAGCTTATAAGTCTTTCCATAAGACTTAAAATAAAATTTCTCCCTATTATCTTCCATAAAGAAGGAAACTGTTTCATAGAATTCAAAAAGTAACTCCGCAAAAACACCATCTTGATTCCCCGGTTTGGACACAGCAATATCTTCCCACCTGTTCAGCTTTATGTTCTTCGAAATAAGAGAATCATAGTTGTTGAAGAAACCCGGATGAACCAGTCGTTCTCTGTAAACTAACCATTGTGAAATTGGCTTGGAGGATGACATTTATTGAGAAGCTAATTCCACAGACATTCGGGTCTGAAGACTTCGGAGAAGTTCGGAACAGAGAAAGCTGAAGTTCGGAATGACTTTAAAATGGAGAGGCAGAGTTTCGGGACGCTGGAGCTTGAAATCGATGTGGGACAACTATTTTGGGGTCCCCTTTATATAGGCAACGAAAAAACGGTTCATCTTCCATAGTTGATCGAATGGTTGTGACAATCTGAGATCAGATATGACGGTCAAAAAACAATTCTCATGCAAACATAAATCCGATCTTTTTGAGGTTTTATTAAAAAAAGATTTAAGAAAATTATAATCTGAGAAAAAAAGTATAAGAAAATACCAGCAAGTAAAGTATGACTACGAAAACTTGGGTAAGAAAATCATACCTTTCGGATTGGCTTAGGAGGATTATTCGTAATGGGTAATATAAAAAATGACTACGAAAAATCTTTATTATGAAAAGACATAGTTCGAAAAACTCACTATGTAAAACAAACACAGTATGGAAAACTCAGTACAAAAATTTCATTACAGAATTTGAAAACAAAAAAACTCATTTTGAAAGATTCGGTACGAAAGTCCCATTACGAAAATACCAGTACAAATTTTTCATTCCAGAAGTTTTCAATACAAAAATTTCCATTCCAGAAGTTTTGTATATGAAAATATCCATTCTGGAAAATTTTTTGTTCCGGAAATTCCCATTCCGGAATTTTAGTTCCGAAAAGTTTGAAAAACTATCTTTGAAGAATTTAGTTATTCTAACAATAAAATGTACTCCCCCTATGAAAAGGAGTTTATTGCTGTAAGGAGACTTTTTCAATAGAAAGTTAATTAAGAAGGATTACCTTACGGTTATCATTCCTAACTTCTGTTTAATGTATTCAAATCTATCAGAAGGCAAGGATTTTGTGAAAATATTAGCAAGTTGATCTTGCGTTCTGATAAACTGAAGAATAATATCTCATTTAGCATTAACTCCAAAAGTTACCTTTCCTCCTTTCGTTTTGATAATCTTTTCAAAATAGCTTTTGTTACCAGTCATGTGCCGGGAACATCCACTATCCATGTACCATGTATTGTTGTTGGTACACTCTTTGTTTTCCTGAAATCAAGAAGAGAATTAGACTTTCGGTATCCAAACTTGTTTGGATCCGAGATTACCAGATAACAAAATTTTAGGAACCCACAATTTCTTAGAATAGTAAGCTTTCTAAAATCCTAAGGATTGGGCTTTGTTTAAGGAACAATTCTTTGCCCAGTGACCACCACATTGACACTTGGTACAAAATGGGGCACTTTGAGGTACAAAATAATTGTTACTGAAAATTGGTTTTGCATGGGTATAACCAAATCCGGATTTATTTCTTAAAGGTCGTATTTGAGAATACATTTTATCAAAATTTTCCTTGCCATGGGTAAAGTTTGATAAACACTTCTTTAAGTAAAAAATTTTGGCCTTGTGTTTTATAACCAAGTTTTTATCCTCAAAATCATTAGTTTTAGAACTAGAGCTAGGCTTGAAAACATTTTTCTTAGAAATTACTTTTTCTAATTCTTTAGAAAGTTTGTTCTTCTCAGAACTTACTTCCTCAAGATTTTTTGAAATACTTTCAAAATCTGCATTTTTTCTATCAAGATCTTTAGAAAGATCTGATATCTCTTTTGTAAGAATAGAATTCCTAGAGTTTTCCTTATCAAGTTTCTTATTGAGTTTGGAATTCTCAATTTCAAGAAGTTCAGCAAACCTAGAGACTTCTTCATAAGTAGGTAAAGTATTTTCTTCATCAGAAGAGGATTCTTTATCAGAAGAGTTATAATACTTACTATCATTAGAATTTAATGAAAAATTGGTCAATGATTCAGCATTTCGTACCTTATCCATAAAAAATGATTATCAATAGGTAATCTGGCTATAAGACCAAGATTCTTCTGTCCTGAAGATTAATAATCAGAAGATTCATCTAAAGAGTCACCACCACTGGCACTCCAGGTATCATTAGCTTTAAAAACATTCTTATCTTTGGCATTATAATACTTCTTTCTGTTCCTGTCTGAATTCCATTCTTTCCTTCCTTTATTTTTGAGCAGAGGGAAATCTGGTCTAATATGTCCAGCTCTCTTGCATTTATAACAAGTAACTTCTCCATCTTTCTTATCTTTCCTTTCCTTTTTCTTATACTTGGATTGGAAATTTCTCTGGCTAGCTATATTGTTCATCCTCTGAGCAAGATTATCTAACTCATTTTCTGATATTTCACTCTCACTAGAATCTGATTGAAAAACCACCTTCTTAGACTTGGATCTAGTTACTCTCTCAGGAGTCTTAGCTTTCATATGATTTTATGTTATTTTAAAAGCAATAGTACCATTTCAATTTTTCTTCTTGACGTTGTCAGCATCTCTCTTCATTCTGGTTTCATGTTGTATAAGAGATCCAAATAACTCATCAAGAGAAATTTGAGTGACCTTCCTGTTCTCATTCATAGCAGTTCTTTTGGATTCCCACTCATTATGCATGATATCAATTATCTTATCCACAAGTGCTTCATCATCTAAAACATTCTCTCCCATAGACTGTAAGCTGTTGACTATAGTCATAAATCTCTATTGAACTTTACAGATTGGTTCATCATACAGAAAGTTGAAGCCATGATATTCGGCTCTAAGTATAGCTCTCCTAGTCTCAATTACTTTAGAAGTTCCAAAGTGTGTAACCCTTAACTTCTTCCAAATATAATTAGCTGCTTCACAAGAAGAAATTTGGCTATATATATTTCTAGTCATTGAACAAAGTAAAGTATTGCGTACCATATAATTGAGTTGATATTCTTTCTTTTCCTGGTTAGTGAAAGTTCTTACTTTCTTATCAGGAATTTTATAATCACCATTAAGCATAACAAAGTTGTCTACTCCAATATTGATAACGAAAGTCTTCATTAGATCTCTCCAGTACTCATAGTCATCACCATCAAAGATTGGTGGTCTTGTAGGATTTAGATTATCAATAGAACCAACATTGATTCCTTCCATACTTACAACAACCTTTGTCACACAAACTTGTTAGTAGAAAAGATTCGTAATAACAAAAGTTCGGAATGATAAATTTCGGAATGGAAAAGTTCATAATGAATAGTTCTGAATGAAAAATTGAGGAATGAAAAAGTTAGAAATGAATAGTTCGGAATGAATAGGTGTGCAAGAAAACTTATACGTGAGTACAAGTATTTCAGAAAACCTCCTTTAATACCAATTGTAGGATCAAAATAGTGATGTAGATGCTCAATATACAAGAGGGGGGGTGAATTGTATACTTTAAAAATTCCTTTGGAACCTTTAAAGTTAGTTATGAATAACTATGGTTTCCTTAAGCAAAGGAAAGGGATAAGTTTAACAAAGTAAAACTAAGATTATTCACAACACCTATAATACCAAATGAAAACTTAGAAGAAAGATATTCTGAAAGTAGGTTCCAGAAATATGGTTCCAGAAATTGAAACTTAACAAATGATTACAATATGAGATTCTACCTTAAAGCATATAGAATCTAAATGAAACAGAGAATAAGTAAGGAAGTATAAGAAAGTTATAATTTCCTTATAATATAAAATGCAGCGGAAATAAATGAGTGTTAAAACTACAAGTAACAAGATATAAGTCTTTTAACTCAAAGAGAAGGGTATCCAACAACCTTGGATAAAGGTCCCTTGATTTATACTTTCAAGAAAGTCTATCTTACCCACACCAGGGTAAGCCCTCGATACAAAGATCAGAGTGTCTCTGTCTTGCTATCCCCGTAAGCCCTAAACTTCAAGGTAGTTGGCAACCTCTGTCTTCCTCAGCAAGGAAGCCCTCGAACTTCAAGGTAGTCGGTACCTCTGTCTTCCTATCCCCGGAAGTCCTCGAATGTAATCACCAACATTCAGAGTCGCGCAAAGCAAAAATTGAACGAGCGGTTCAGTACGCACAAGGCATGAAAATATTTCTCTCTCTAGAAACCACCTTAGCAGCGTGTGGTCTCTAGATTGATCAACTTCATTCTTATGAGATCTTTCAAATGAGGTCCTATTTATAGGTAAGGTCGGCCTCCTTCCCAACTGTCATATTTTCCTTAAAAATCAGAGGGACCTGTACACGTGTCACTTAGCCAATGGTTAGTTTTATAATAGAATAGATGACATCGTTTTAAAACAAAACAAGTGTAACATAATGTACGACATTGTTTTAAGTCTAACTAAAAGATCGGAGTGAAGGTTCGGAGTGTAAACAAAATTTCAAAGAGTAGACAAATTATAGAAGTATAAGAAAAAAGAAAGTTCAGAGTCGAAAAAATAATTTTCGGAGTCTAAATAAATTCAGAGTGTATAAAACAAAGATGATCAGATTCTGTTTAGTAGGTGAATTTGGAATGAGAATTCGGAATGAGAATTCGTCATCAGAATTCGTAATGAGAATTTGTCATTAGAATTCGTAATGAGAATTCAATGTCGAACTTCATAAGGATTCGTATCCTGAATCTGGAGTAGAACTTAATCAGAGTTCGTATCCGGAATTCGGAATGAAATTTTATCACAGTTTTCATTTGAATTCAGAGTGAAACATTGTTAAAGTTGTCAAGAAGAATTCGGATCCTAAAACAGAATACTTCATATCAATGTTTCAAACAATTCCGAGAATATAGAAATGAATCCGAATCTTATACTTAAGAAAAATATGGATGAAAATATGATAAGGATAATTTTTCTTACAAAATCGATTTTCCTTATAAAAGAAATTTTCCTTATAAAAGCGATTTTCCTTATAAAAGAAATTTTCCTTATAGAAGTGATTTTCCTTATAAAAGCAACTTTCCTTATAAAAGCGATTTTCCTAATGATAAGGTGTTTGTTATTTTCAAAACAAGAAGGAATGGAAAAGTCATAAGGAAAACCGTATTGACTCAATAGGGCTTTGCTCGCATATGGCGTGCCCTTGCAGATAATGAACAGGTTGATCGTGACATCAGAGGAGCTTCGGGATATGGGGTTCTTGGACCGCGTGCGGTGGTCATAGCTTTGGATTCAGGATTGGGACTCTTCCAGTTGTTTTACTTTTTCTCCTTTTGTCGGGTTGTGGCATTTTTCTTGTCGGGTGTGTATTTTTTTCCCTTTCCCTTTCATCTTTACTTTTCATGTACTTGTACTGATAGAGGTCGATGAATTTTTGTTTGGTTCCCTTTTAATGGTATTGAGGAACCTTCCTTTCTTCTTTTTCTCTGCACTTTTTCATTGAGTTAGCTTCATGTGTGTGTATAGGTTCTTAGGCAAAGACCTCCCTGAGTTTGTTGTGCCTTTGGCACTAGTCGCCAGACCCTGGCCTATGGAGGCGGGCTTGGGGTAGTTGCGGCTCGAGACCTGGTATGGGTCAGGTCGTGACATAATGTATCCAATACAATGGAAGTGAATCCCTTTTTAAGTTCAAGAGATAATGATAATAAAGGTAAATACATTAAATGAATTTTATGTCATGAAAGTGGAAATAATAACATATGAATTTTTTTTAAAGGATGGTAATATTTTTTATATGTGGTAAAGGAGGACATCAAGAAATAATATAAAAAGGAAAATAGAATCATTCATTTAACTCCATGAACTGGAAAAAATGTTCTTAATGAGGTATCAATTGAAAATTTTAAATATAGGGAGAATGGTCATTATGAATATCAATGTCCTCAGGGGAATGCTAATTAATGGGTATAACAAGACCATATATATAACTATTTATCAATACCAAATTCTATTATAGTTGAGGGTGAGGAAAGTAAAAATTACATATAGAAAGTTTGTATTTTTTCATAGATTATTCCTTCACATTGTTGAATGATAGGACATGATTAATATTATTGTTTTTATGAAAGAATTATTAAAAAATGTAATTGAAAATAACGGTTAACAGATTCTGAGAACATTGAATCATTAAGGTGTCAATGTTATATATTTTTTATTTAGTTTTATATTTATTGATGATCATAAGTTTAAAATAATTAATACTCTTTGGATGATGGGTGTACTTTTAGAGACTTTTATTGGGTATTTATAAATGTTTGAGGTATATATAACAAGTATGTTTATAATTTAAAAATGTCTATTTGAGGAATGATGGTAATTTAATTCATGAAAATATGTTTAAAGTTATGGATAACCTTAAGGGTTTATATTATCTATTATTTTGAGATAGTTATGGGTTACTATTTTTTGGTATGCAAAATTAATTGTACGAGATAACCTTCGAGACTAAAATTTTTCATTAATATATAATATATTAATTTTATTTTTGGGTATTTTTATCACACTTATGGTAAATTAATAAGAATTATATTATAGAAAAAGGACCAGTTGAAGGCACAGTAACAACCCATCACTTTTAATAAGGCCATAAGGCTTGAACCAAAAACTGAAGGGAGACAAGGGTGCATCACTTACCACCGGACTATGTGATGTACTAGTTAGTATGTTTTAATTATTTATTTAAATGATCTGATAGACATAGATTATGTTCATTTTGGGAAAAAAAATTAATGTATATATAACCATGGAATTGGAAACTTATATGGTGACTAAGTGAATAATGATATTTTCAAATAATGTCACTATCATTTTGGGGAGAAATATTGGTTTATATTAAACATGATTGTATGGAATTTTATTTTAGAAATAATGGTTGAATTATCTATTGGAAGAATATATATTTTTATTGTGTCTTATATTGATTTGAGTAATTTATTTAAATGACTAGCATATCTTTGAGATAATTCTTTTTGGTAAATTACATGATGTGTATGATATATTAAGAGTGATTGATGTTATTTCAGAAGATAAATATTAAATACATATTTGAATATTATTTGATCAAATAATTCTTATTTTTGGGTTTGAATATAAGACATGAGTATTTTTTATGAATTTTAAGGATATATATTTTTTGAATGATCTATGTTTAACCTTGGACATTACTGTTAAATTTTTTATATTAATGTAGTTTTTCATCATAGGAAGGATTAATATTTTTGGGAATTACCTAACCATACCCTATACATTTTGGTTTTGGTTTATTCAAAATGATAGGAGGAAATTATTATTCATTTTGGGATTTTTGGATCTATATATGTTTATTATAGTTCTGTAGGAATGATTAATTCATCATTAATGTAATGTCCCAGACCTAGATGCAACCCAAAATGGTTCTCCAAACCCAATTGGCCATATAGCCTCAAATGAATCTCCCCAAACTCCAAAGGCTTCTGACTAGAAAAAATGGCATTGATGACTCAATGAGGATACTATTCCATCATTACCATAGTATCATAGAAAAATTCAAATATAAATGATAGCAGAAGATAGTTAAACAACAATCAACTGATGTTAATAAGACATGTAAGATATGAATATGTATAAGAAACTAATATTTTCTCATATAATAAATGATTTAGATAATACATATATGTAGAAAAAAGAAAAAATAAGTACATTGGAGTACAACACAATACAAGTATAAAATATAAGAAAAGGAACAAAAATTCCCAATAGCACTACAAGCCTCAGCTTGGTCCCATGATCCCCTACTCTAAAGAAAAGATCAACAACCTGTGTTAGGGTTCTTTCCCCTACCATCAATTGAAACCACATAATCAGTTTGGGTCCTCAAATAGGCCCAAACAGGGTGTGAGAAAAACATCCCAGTAGGTAACCACCCGGATTCTTTATAGTTATAACATAAAAATGTAAAGTGCTAGAATGTTTAAATAAATATGTAACATAAGTGTGTATTCCCATGGAATAAGCCTATTGCAGCAAGTAAAACTAAATTCCCCTCAAGGATCCTTGTAATAAGAGTCATCTCATAACAAGGAATCTATAAACAAGTATACAAGTCACACGACCATGTCATACATCAATCCATATCAAGTAACCCACGACCATTCCGTATAAATAAGTGTAGACCAAAATGGATGAATCCAAGGTGTCACACACTAGGGAATAAAAGTAAGAAGTGTAGGCCACAAAGGGCAGGATTCAAGGTGCAACAGACTAAGGAATCCACATCGAGTTCCATGGGTATCCCAGTGGAAACTCGGTCTATACACTCATTGGAGTCCTAGGATCATGTGTCCGGACATGGCCTATATGAGTCCAAGAATTCTAGATCTATGGGGTAGCAAGGCCCAAGGAATCCTATGGAATCTAGAGACAAGGGGAATAGTCAACCCATGGAGTCCACTACCGCATTCCAAATCCATGGAGAGGAGTATATGGTATCTATAAAATATTTTAGTCAATTAATACCTTATAAGTGATTCAAAACCATGTGAGTATACCCAGTCACACAACCAGGTACATGACATGATTATACCCAGTAATTCATTCCATTTATTATTAAAAAATCATATGGTCATACCCTCCCATATTACCCATTTATGATGCAATTAGTCAACTCATATAGGTATACCCACCCATATCATCACATTTTCAATTCATCATATCATGTGAGTATACCCACTCACACATCACCTTTTCCTCATAAACCATTTGGGCGGTTAGACAATTACCAACAAGTATACCCACTTGTTCATCCAATTTTATTCAAGCCAATTTATCAAAATATCCATGGCATCATAAGATATCACTAAGCAAGGAGGCAGTACATCTCCAAGGAAGTTATTTAAAACCAATTAGGCATTAACTAGATTCCTATAACTAGGAAAGCACAAGCACAAACCAATTGGATGGTTTAAACATGAATAAATAGTTTATTTATTTAAGGAACACACCATGGGTGACCTTGAATTTAGAAATGGGTTCCAACACACCTAAACAAAACCTAAGGGCATCTTCACTAGGTCTCCCTATATCTACTACAAGAAACTCATTCAACAATGAGGTCATGCCAGAATTTTTGATGGGTATAACAATAGAAGAATGCTGAAAATAATCATAAAAGGTGAAGAAATGCATAGACCACCAACCTTAGATCTGTAGTTGTGTTCTTTTCTAGTATCATGTCCTGATTCTTCCCGGTTTAGGAGAAATCTAATGAAAAAAATAAGAACAAGAAATAAGGGAATGTGATCCTAAAAGAAATAGTGCAATCATTGCTTGGATGAATAAATAATGGCTAAAAATATATATAGTCCTTATCAATACAGATCCGTTAATACAAACCACAATTAAAATGGAGTTCATATGGAATATCGGGCTCAATACCTAACATAGGTGCCCCAATGGAGATCTCAAACGTGCCTAATGTCTGCTTGAGAGGAAGAGGAACCCCATTTTTAGGTTTAAAAAAATTAGAGGAAATGGTAAATTTACCCTACAAAACAGGGCCGCATATTTAAGGTACATGGTTTGTCTAATTGTGCACCATTTTTCATGGTTATTGCAAGAGACCAAGGGGACTCGCACAGTTACACCACATGGTATGACTAATCGTGTGGTAACCATGTGTCACTTTCTGTCAATGTTTGCAGTTTTCTCAAACTTTTTGCATGGCCATGCATCTTTTACCACACGATTTCCAAAACTGTGTGGCAACTACTATCTCTCCTCATATGGTTAGCTTAATTATGTTTCATGTCCTGCATGGTTTCTCCTAACCATGTGCTAAGACTAAAACACCCCTAGAAATTGGTCCCAGACTCCAAATGAGCCCAAACACCTCTAAAACACCCATTATCACATGGGGTACATACCTAAGTCCATATAAAATCATTTTAAACAAAAATAATAGGATCTAAACCTCATATGAAAACCTATATTCTTACAATGAATACTCATCTATTAGAGAAAATGATGAGATTGTGGTGGGAATTGTTTAAAAAAAGATATTATACTTTTCAAGTAAGTATATATCTTTTTGTTTTTAGTATAGAAATTAAAATAATTCCATAACATTAGGAAAACTATTTTGAAAAAAAAATTATACATTTACATTTATTACCAAGAAATCAATGTCCTTTTAACGCATCATAATTTTATGTTTTTGTGATGGTTATCATTAGAATGAAAAAGTTATTTATCACTCTATAACTATCCTTGAATGATTGGTTTTTCTTCCATATCTATATTTTCACTTCCTACTTATTTTATTTTACATGAAAGCCTACTATTTATTATTCTATATGACCTTAATACTTCTCCTTCTCTCATTAAAAGTGGATGTTTTGTTGACCTCTTATACAATGTGGGTCACAATAATGGTATTTTGAGAAACCAAACCATAGTTATTGAGACCAAATTAAAACTATGAGGATATTTTTTCTAAGTGGGTGTGATAATATACTATCCTTATATTTTAAAATGAAATATTATGTTTGATAACATACAATATATGCCACATCATGCTTAAACTAACAACGAATTATTAGTATTCAAATGTTACTAATATAACATAGTCGTTAAATTAGAGGGATGAATAATAAAAACTACATTATATAATATATATATATATATATATAATTTTCCTACTCATTTATCATCTAATGATTAATAATTTTTTAAACATGCACTTGATTTTAAGTAAAGTTTTCTTATTCATAAAAAATATGCCTTCTTCGAAAATGGGGTTTCATACATTTTATGAGTGATTGTTATAATGAGTTTTTTGAAGATATAGAAATATTATTTTTCAAAATGAATTTTATTTTTGAATTTGTATTGTAAAATTTATCTTAGGATAAATTTTTGAGAATGATATGGTAATATTTATTTATCAATGAATAAGTGAAAAATATTGATTTTTATGGGAAAACATATATTTTTAAGTATTCAAAAAATAAAAATATATTTGTTATTGTTTTTAAAATTACATTATTTATTTTTTATTTAAAATAATCCAATTATGGTTTTTAGTCATTTTATACTTTAATTTAGTATAAAAATAATTTATATTTAAAAAGTTAATTTTTCTGGAAAACATTTTTTCATTTTGTTTTACTAGTTTAATTTTGAATTATTCTATTCCACTTTTATGATTTTAATTTTGAAAGATGGATTCCGTATTTCGAATCAGTAGTCCCAAAGTGTTAAAATAGTTCACTTTTATTTTACATCAATATAAATCGTAACCATAATAAATTTTGTTACCATGGAAAAGGGGAAATCGACTAATTAAATTTAAAAATAAAATATAAGGATAATAAAATTTACTTAAAACATTAATTAATTTTATTTTATGAGTCTATTTGGTCAATAAATATAAATGAATCAGTTATATGGAATTTTATGACCATTAGGATGAGATTATAGAATTTATAATATTTTATTTAAAGAAAATTCAACAATGTTACACTCTCATTTTTCATAAAAGTAATATTTCTACCATTGGTATAGATAGTGGATATGTTTGGTTATAAATAGTAATAAGAAATTAAGAATACGTATCTTCATCTTGGTAAATTATTTTTATTAAATAATTATATTAAATATTTACACAAAGTTGACCCAATAATTAATCAATGAATGAAAGAAAATATATTATATTAAAAATATTAAAAAATTTATAATTTTATATCATTATTATGATCCATGAATTTTTTTAAGATGGAAATGGCATGTTAGGGATGTATAAAAATAGTTTTATTGAATTTTACTCTTCTTTTTGAGGTTATTAAAATCAATGTAAGGAATATTTATAAAAGTTGACATTAACGAAATATTATAATAAATAATATTTTATTAAAAGATATAAAATTCCAAAAAAAAGTATTTATAAAAGTGATTAAGATATGGATTATTAAATCATCCATGGTATAGTTATGTGTAATTTTTTAATTTATAGTAATTATATTAACCTTGAATGTAAATTTTTTTTGTTGTCATGGTAAGAGTGAAAGGAGATCATGACGTATTAAAATGAAATGATAGTGATAAAAATTTGACCTAATTTTTTTAAAAAATATTATAGATGAGGAATTTGACCCATACTCATCCTATATTCCAAATAAAATAGATTAATTTCATTTTGAATTGATGATTAATTTTTTTTGATATTTTTTGGAATTGCAAGAGTTCTTCTCCCATAACTTATAAAAGGAAACCACATCTTCTCTTTTCTTCACAATTAAAAAAAATTGGTTTATCCAAGACCTAACCAAATCCCTTATTATAATATATCCCCTCATTCTAGAGGTTTTGGTTTAGGCAGAACACCAATATTATTTTTGTTAATGTGTTAATAAAAGGAGGATGTGTAAATATGAGGAAGTGTCTTAAATCTAGCATTTTAGTTTTATTTCTTATTCCACATTTTTAAAATATTCTTCAACATGGAAAAAGAAACCCAAATACCCTCTTTAATAGGATCTTGATCTTTATTTCAACATACCCAAAGGGTGATCCCAATCCCCATGGGATGGTGACTAGAAATTGGACATCATAAAACAACTAGATGGAATGATTTCCCTGAACCTAGAGAAATAAAAAGGCTTATATACATATTCTATAGTTTAATGAAGATAGGATAATTGATTAATCTCAAAATTAGTCAAAACATACCAATGTACAAGTAAAATATCAAAGAAAAACAAAAACTGACTATGCCATGTGATATTGTGGGAAACACCACCCATCTCACAACTAGCTACCCTAACTAGACTTACAGAAACCTCACCACCTAATATTGGTGCCTTAGATTTCCCTATATTAAAAGATATAAAATTGTTTACAAACATCCAAAGGGGCGAGTAGGGTTTGAGCTAAGAAGATCAGTAGGATCCCTACCAGGTGTTCCATATCAAGTCTATGTACAATTATCTGAAAATACTATACTTGAAGGAAAATAAAAAATGATAAAAACATTAATACATTATATGTCAAAGAATGTTAAAACAATTATTTTCCCCCTTTTCCACATTTCCATAATAATCCATGTCAATTATTTTCAAATAAATCTGGTATATAAATTTCAAATCATTTCATATATGTCAAAGTAGTCAACTCAAAAGAAAAAAATGTAACAAATATCATATAAAATATGTGGAAGTATAATCTAATATACTATAATCCAAAGAACATGTAATATCATGCCAAGGTAATTATAGTCTAGGCTAACTTGGAAACTCATACCCAAACATATAAAATCACATCCATCAAGACTCTAGATATATTCATTGAATGTAGAGAGAAGAAGAAAACCTTATAAAGTAAACCTCCCAATATGTATATCATGTTCTAAGAACAATGTGGATAGAGACTAAAGGAACACCCCATGAGTGAAAACATAGACAATATCAATGGATGTTTCCAATGACTACACCTTCCACCTTATCACCCAATGATTCCCATGTGCTCTATTTTACAAACCATTTCATAAAAACATTTATTGAAAACCATTTCATAAATCCATTTCAAAATGACTTGAAAATTCCTTTAATTTTTTCAAAAAAGGGGGGAACCAAATTTTCTGAAAAAACCCATTTCTACACAAACATAAATAATTCAATAAATTGTGAAATTTAATTTATAAAATAATTTATTAAAATGGGAGCAATAGATTCTATCCGACATAGGCTAGAGACAAAACCACCTAACTCAATTTTGGTTTGAAAAATCATTGAATAGGATCCACAAATAAAGAAAGAATGCAATGATAATAATGTAGGTCATAGAATTAATCTTCACATTTCAAATTAAAATAAATAATCAATAAGGTTCATTATAGTGTAAATATCACGACATTGCTCGATAAAACTCTCTCACCGCACAACAACCAATATAAGGGTTAGATTTCTGAGAAAGATCATGCAATAGATCTTGAATGAATCAAGATGATTATAATTATAGATCAATGGATCCAATAATGAAACAAAATTGTGCTGCAACGATAAATTCAAATGTTGAAGAAAAAATATTACCCACCTTTAAGGATGCACTAAAACTATATTGATGATCAATTACAGAATGAAATGATTCAAAAGGAGTAGTGGTATCCAAAACCAATTGGGAGAGATCCCCAGTTGAGGGGGGGAAGAGTTAAACTGAATGAAATAAAATACAATATGTTTATCTCCCTAAAAGAATTGGTTGTGATATTTAAACAACATGTAATCCCCTTTCACATTATGTAATTCACAAAAACCAAAAAATCAGAAAAATGCATTGCATCATGTTGAAAAACACCTATTTTACATTTTCGATTTGTGAACATCAAATGGAATGTAATAAATTCATGAATTTTATTATTTCATGAAATATTCTTATATATCAATACGCCATGTGCATTTATTTTCCACGATTTTTTTCATTTTCACATTCTATTCCTAACTCACAACATCTGCTCTGTGAATAATGCACTACATGAACATTTTTTAGGACATGTAAAAATATTTCATGATGTGTAATAACTATAGGGAATGTAATCATCCAACAGACTACAAAAAAACAGAATAAAGATAAAAATATCTAAATCATATCTGGTGTTCTCTAAACTCATTCAGAACCCCATAAATCATTTAACAAGTTTAAACATGGACTTAGTTAATCCAAATAAACATACATACCTAAACATTTGGTCATTACCCCCAAAAAAATTCTCTCCATCCTTGGGGATCCCAAAACACACCCAAATAAATAGGGATACATAAATAGAGAAGATAAATATCTAAAAGTAGTAATGTATTGTCAAAAACTCCCCAAAATAAGTTTATCCTTCCCTGGGATGTCATATGGAAGATTGATTCAAAGAAAAGAGGTGGTTCCACTACTCCATTATCAATGACTCATTCTCCCTTGTTTCACAAGAATCTGATCCATGATTCCAAAACACTTTGGCTAATGGATTAACATCCAAAGCAATTATTTCACTTGAGTGTCAACGATCTCCAGTGGATGCTCCATAATATAAGCTTCTGAATTTGACTCAATTTATTCCCATATTAGAATGAGATAGGGATAATTATAGTATTTCATCAACTACAATATGTGGAGAACATCATGAATACCATTAAATTGAACCGGTAATTCCAACTGATAAGAAACCTGTCCAATTTTCTGAGTGATTTCAAATAGTCCAACATATCTCATAGCCAATATTACCTTTATTCCAAGAAAATTGTGACCCAACCATGGAGAAACATTAATGAAAACATAGTCACCAAGGAAAAAAATAAAAAGTATGATTCCAATTATCCATATAAAATTTATAATAAATCATTAATATAAAAAAATGCTGATGTATATCATTAATCCTCACTGATGTCTCCAAAACGAGACTTAGTCCCACCAAAGAGGCATTGAGAACCTCTTCCCAACTCTGAGGTGATCTATATGGGTGACCATACAAATCCTTAAATGGAGTCATTATGATCGATGACTAATAACTATTGTTATATGAAAACATAACCAATCCTAGGTGGTTATCCCTTGATCCACTAAAATCTATGACATGGTAAAGGAGAATATTCTCTAAGATATGAATAACAAGCTCCATCTAACCTTCTTTTTGTGGATGGTATGTTGTACTTTACCTGACCTAAGTCCCCATTTCTTCTCGGAGAATTATAAATAACCTTAATTTAAACCTAGGATCCCCATATAAAACAATGATAGAATAAACTGAATGTAACATCATGATATCTTGCACATACATCTTACCCAGATCATCAACTTTATTTGTTCCCCAAATTGGAATGAAATGAGATGAATTTGTCAATAAATAAATCATCAAAAATATAATATTCCTCCCTCATGGAGTATATGGTAATCCAATAAAAAATTCCATATAAACCTCATCCCATTTATAAATTGGTATCGCATGAGGATATAAAAAACCAAAAGTTTTAGATGATATTCTTTTATATGTTGGTAGGTATAATAGTGGGACACATAATTGGAAATGTAACGCTTCATACCCAACCACTTAATTTATTGTCTCATTTCATAATTCATCTTCATATTCCTGGATGAATAGACCACAAAGGACTATGAAAACAAAATAAAATTGACCTCTTCATGGATTCTGGGACAACAACTCGATCCACAAAATAAAGAATATAATCTAAACAGAGTGACCCACTAGAAACGGTTTCCCCACCATATATAGTTTCTCAAATTCCTATGAACATGTCATCTTGATACCGACTCTAAATAACATACACAAGGATATATGAACATAACTAAAAACTATTCATAATAATACTAAAAAGATCCTTCTGAGAATCTTGGTGAAATTGATAGAAGATCGCTATAAGGTTCCACTCTTTCTTCGATTCAATAACAGTCTGTGATTGTACTTTCTAGCTGAGAGTGCCTATAAAAACATTACCCTTCCCTATGGTGTAAGAGATTTTTATCTAGAATTTATGAAGGTATTATTCCAACCACCTCTATCTAATATTCATCTCATTCATAGAAAAGATATAAATCAGAATTGTATGATCAGAAAAGACTGTGAACCTCTCCCCAAAAAGTTAATAGCTCTTACAAATAAATTCATGCATAATAGTAGAAAGATCTAATTCATGGGTGGGGTAATTATTCACATGTGGTTGAAGCTAGAGTTATTTGCAAGAAACAACATGATCAACCTATATATTCATGAAATCAAAACCATCACCAGAAGCATCACAGAAAACAACATGCCCCTTATCAGGATCACATAAGAGCAGAATATGAGGTGATGTCAAAAGTCATTTTAGCTCATCAAAAGAAGAATCATACTTTAAATCTCAAATTAATTTCACACCCATACTAGTAAGAGTAGTTAAAGTGATGAATGATTTTAGAAATACATTATAAATCATCATTAATATCTAAAAAAGGCCAAGGAAGATCTGAATCTCAAAGGATCTATTCACTTCTTACCATGAAATAAACCCTTCTCTTTCTCAAGATCAATCGATAATACATTCTATGATATCACATTCCACAAGAAAATTACTTTTTGGATCAATAAAATGAATTTTTAATTTTTTCCACACAAATGGTGACTCTTTCGGATCTCCAAAACAAAACTCAAATTTTGATCATTATAATGTTTAGATGTCGAATAAATCAAAATTTAATACTTGAAAACATCTAAAAAAACTTTTTAGATACTCATTAAATATAAAATACATAAATGAAATGAAAACTATAGGATAATTATTCAGATACAATTTAATTATAATATATTTATAATTATTGTACCTACTCTTAAAATCCATCCTTGGTATATTGGACTCCAAAAAATCGAGATAATGATTACCTAACCAAAGATCAGTATTTGAAAACCTATTTCCCCATTTTACTAGTCAAACAAATCATCCACATGAGGAACTGATACTATTCTTAACCATTACCTGGTTAAATTTCTATTAATCCACACATAATCAGAGTGAACAATCTTCTTTCGTGGAAAGTAACAAATAGCTTTCCTTTTTTGAAATAATAGGGTGACTAAAACCATTCTTCATCATATCACCCAAATGAATCATCAACACTTTCATCACTATTGGTCACATGTGGTAAGACATTATCATAATAGGCTACGTACATGGGACCTGGTCAATCGTATACACTACCTTCATTTTTAGATGAATACTAGAGAAATAATCTTGGAAAACATTAAAAAAATAATCAAAAATAATGGGAAGGTTAACAATAGAATATATGTAATAGTGATAAATTACTATAGTTGAAACAAAAATCAGGAGATATTAGAGGGAAGGTCCTATAAGACGATACCTCAAATCACATTTTACCTGAAGCACCCATGATATCCCATCATATATAAGAAATGAGACACACCAATGATAAATATCAACCATAGCATGAAGAGAAAAAATAAAATCCATTCTAGTGATGATTTCAAGAAGATTCAAAATAATTCTTGAGAATAACTCAGACTAACTTTTTATCAACTACTGATAGTGAACAGGGACACTAAAATCAATTTTTCCCCTTTCTAAGAGGTGACTATAACAACCATGCTCTTTATATCACACTTAAAGATGATTTATTACTTAATCTTCACTTGATACAACATATAAAATTGAGATTTATAGGGTCTTTGGGGCTTATGATTATTATATAATGACTCAAAACAAGAAACACAACATATTTGTTGAAAAATTCTTTTACATTACCACTATATTCCCTCATACATAGCATTTCATGTGATAACCTGAGGACATGCATAAGAAAAGGGTGAGATATAAAGTCCAGTAAGAGAGTAAATAAGGAATAACATAAAGAATACAACACATTTTAGGTAAAAGGAATATCAATTGATCATAAAAGAAACATGAACATAAAGGCGTGATATAGCAAGATTTTTATAACATGGAAATGTGGAAACAATGCTTAACATGGTATTAGAATGATACAAGGCTCATTTCACATAGAGCATGAGTAAACCCTCTTTTTACTTGAATTAGAATGGGTAAACCCTCGTTTCACATAACGTATCATGATACTAATATTTACCCAATGCATTGGAGGGCTATCAGGGTTCACCCTTCTTAAACATTTAATTCCATGCATAAGTGTTCCATAGGATCATACAACAGGGATTCATTAAACATCATAATTTATTCCACGATAAAGGTATTTGGAATTCATATATGAAACTATTCCATCAATAAGTAAATTTGCATAAAGGTGAATACCCTTATAGAGAAATGGGTATGGTATTCACTACACAATGATTTTGGCTTTGGAAATTGTGGTGCAATTTTAGTATCATAACAACGTGACATAAGACTTCATAAAAATGGTTGATGAGAGAGAAAGTGGTGTCCCGTCATATATACATTAACTGTACAGTAAGGGGGTCATATAGATACATGTCCCAACATTAGTAATGGAATTTATATTCATATGACAAAATAATTTATTTAATGTAAATGAGGAGAGAGAAATTCCATATAGAATTTCGGCATGGTAGCGGGTGTACATGGAAGGCATTGATGAGAGAGAAAGGCATCTCTAATCAGTCAAACATAAAGAGGGAAGTATGAGGGAGGTGAAAAATAATACCCCAACATTTATAATTGAAAATAAAAGGGAATAAAAATATTAATAAACTTGGATAAAATGAGAACGAAAGGAATACCTTAATTGGAAGTGTGATCCCAAAGGCTTGGGAGAGGCTTGAGAGAGGCTAATTGGGAGATTAGGGTGCCTTTTGAGGATTATAGTGAGATGAGGGAAGAGGTTGGATAAACTCCAAAGGCTTCGAGTATATCATCCCACCTTTTTATCAAATAAACTTTCATTACATTTTACAAAACCGAGGATCTTAGTGTTTAGTGTCTTGGAAACCAGGAACTTAAAACATGAAAACATAAAACATTCTTCGTAAACACTTGAAGGCTTCTCTTAATGTTCATCATAGGTTCATTACTGCATCTCATAACCTGGGGATATACATCAAAAGAAAGGGTGAGCAAAAGTCCCAGTAATGGAAACAAGAGAAACATTTTACATGTGAACTTGAGATACTTCAATAAGGCCATGAAAAGAACTTTAAGGCATGAGAATGAAATCGTGAGGAATATCCTAATAAAAATAACATTTTTCATAAATTTAAGATGTGGCTACATCATTTAATATAGACAATCATGAACATATCACCAAGTTCCATCCCCAAGGTGTCATTAAAAAACATTACCAAGGTTATTCACCAAGATATCGTGAAAATTGTAATCTCTAGTGGTTACATCATTACCCAATGCAATGGGGTGATATCAGGGCGCACCCTTAAATTGTAATCTCTAGTGGTTACATCATTACCCAATGCATTGGAGCGCTATCAGGGTGCACCCTTAAATTTGCCTTTATTATAATGTGAGCCACGTATATCATCATAAATCATTTCATAAAAAACCCATATAGCATAAAAGAAATGGTTTTCATTTCACCATCATAACGTTTTAAAAACTGCTTTTAAAGACATGATCTTTATGTCACTTTAAACCCATGAAAAGGGAAAGCAGGTTTCATGTATGTAAATCCCAGAATTTAAAATAGAACATTTTGATATATATGTGAATACCCCTGTAGAAATAAGATCTTTGATTATTCACTTAATAACATAAAATAATTTTGAGAAAAGAGAGAGGCATTTTGAGACGAAAATCCTGCAGCATAACGGCTACGTTTCGGGATTTTAGATAACATTGAAAGAGAGGGGACATGTGTCAAACATTCATAAATGACCCATAAAACAGTAGAGGGACAAAATATAAGGTATTTAAGAACGTGGTAATGAAATTTGAAAATATACCATATGAACTGAAGAATATTAAAGGAAGACAAAAATAAGATTTCTCTTGTGAGAATTCGGCAGCCTAACGGTGTCACTTAAACTTCAACAAAAATGAATTGACAAGTTCAAATAGGGTCTCTGATCATATGAAAATAAGAGTCCAGTATGATAGATATAGAGATAATATCCCAACATAATAGAAAGGAACTTTAAATACTTGACATGAAAGTAGAACTTTGAAAAAGAGAAGGGTGAAAGAATCCCTCAAAAATTCGGCAGCCTAACGCCGCCACTTAAAACTTCAAAAAAACATGAATTGAAAAGGTCAAATAGGGTCTCTCATAATATGAAAATAAGAGTCCAGTATGATAGATATAGAGATCATACCCCAACATAATAGAAAGGAACTTGAAAGACTTGACATGAAAGTAGAACTTTGAAAAAAAGAAGGGTGAAAGAATCCCTCAAAAATTCGGCAGCCTAACGGCGCCACTTAAAACTTCAAAATGCTGAATTTAAGAGATAAAATGGGGTCTCTCATCATATGATCAGAAAATATCAGTATGAAAAATCTAGAGATCATACCCCAACATAATAAAAAGGAACTTGAAATACTTTACATGAAAATAGATCTTGCAAAATGAGAAGGGAGAAAGAATCTGTTACAAAAATTTCGGCAGCCTAACGGCGCCACTTAAAACTTCATAAAACGAAATAATGAGAGTAAGAGGGGATCTCTCGTTATATGAACATAAAAAGGGCAGTAAGAGGAGTATAAAATAACATCCTCCAACATAAGAACATGGAGCATAAAAGGAATGACATAAAAGATATCACTTGAAAAGAAAGAGAGGGGTCGGAGCCCTTACCTTAAAATGTAACTCTTAAACCTCAAAGGATGGGACCTTGAGGGCTTGGGGGCACCTTGGGAGGACTCCTTGGGTGGTAATGAGACCATAAATTTGTTGGGGAAGAGTGGGGAGTCGAATGGATGAGAGGAGGGCTTGGTATTTATAGGGAAAGTGAGGGGACAAGGCATTAATGGCCAATGGACACCTCACATGTGCTTTTCTCAAACCCATGTGCTCTCCCTTGGCATTTACCATGGAGTTAGGCCACATGGGGCCCCCAAAACAATAATTTGTCACCCTTGGCCTGCCAACCCTTAAAATATATCATGACATCATCATGAAACAGTTATGATGTCATTAAACATAACGAAACCCTAAAACTGTATTTTCACTATTCACTGAATATTCAACTTCCTCAGAAAGATCCCAAAATTTCACCTTAATCAAATATCAATGCTCTGATTTCAAAATTGAACTCCATTTTATAAAAATAATTTTCTAAATATTTTTATTTTAATTTTTAATTAAAAAACACTATTCACCCAAAAAAAAACTAATACTTGAATAATAATTTATGAAACCGTTATTTAACCATTTTATTGAATCACATTACTTAATCAAGGTGCCTAGATTATTTTAAAACATTATATAAGTGAGATTACTAATCCATTTGCTCATATTACTAATCCTAATCATAAAATCACTATTCATAATTTACTATTCATCAAAAATCATGTTGATCTTATTAGACTCCAAATTTTGTACTGAACATAATTGTAGAAGACCATTTTTTGTAAATCGTTACACATTTTTAATTATTTAAGGTTTACATAAACATTTTTAAAATATTCTTTTTCTAAAATTCATCAAAAATATGCATACTATATTTATCCGGTCATTTGAAAATTCATAAACATCATCATAAGAAGAAATCCCAATTTTTATTTAAAAAAAGGATTAAACAAGGCAGTTACGGTCTTCTTACATAGCCCCTTATCACACCAGCATAGGACCTAAGTGTAAGGTGTGCTAAGGTGATAGAGTCCAAGGGAGGATCGGCCAACATTGCCCGAGTAGTAATTTCTATTAGTTTGAACTTCTCGCGAAGGTGATTCTGTTCTAGCTTCACATGATGAAGTTCGGCTTGGGTATGGTCCAGAGTAAAGCCCAATGGTGCTACCTCCTTCCCAAGTTCTGTTAGATGGGATTCGATCGGTCCAAGACTACTATGTGAGGCCGTCGAATCTTCTTTCTATAATAATTAACCAAGATTACATGTTTTTAGAGACAATAATCAAAACATTTTGTTCACAGCGGTCATATTGACCGATGGTCATATAACAGTCAGAACCCAATGGTCTCATTTTAATTATAATCATGTTTATCAAATAAAACATTTTTTTTAGTATAAAAATAAAATAAAATAACACATGAAATTAGGAAACAATATTTATTCAAAATTTCGGGTCGTTACATTGAGTGAAGAGGAAGTGGCAGCTTGGGTGAGTTTATATAGGAAAGGAGGGGGAATTATTTATTATTTAGGTTTGGGACACCACACATTAAACTAATCTCTCCTCTAATGGCCTGAAGAACTTCGTTTTTTTATTTATGATAATCCACCTTTCAAGGGGTGAGGTGGAACCCTTACAAGGCCCGTAGGCGTAAGTATTACATATCCTATAGGCCTTAAAGGAATTCATTTCCCATAGGATTAAAACATTACATACAACCCATACTAACTAATTGGAACTGCTCCTCCCCATCATCTGCATCATGAAATCAACTCTCCACTATTTCATGGCTGTTCAGCTAGTCTTTCCTATGCATTCACAGGCTTATCCTGATCGAAGGAGTCATACCCTCTCATTCTTGCAATCCGTTTAGCTTTGGATATAGTGAAAGCTCATTGATCATCCTCCTTCTGGAGATTGTTCCTTGTAGGTTATCTGGTTTTCATCTGCACTTAAGGTGGACTAAAGGAATTAAGGTGGCCTAAAGGCCTTGAGGTGGCCCAAAGGCCATACGGACCTGAAGGTTTGGTTGGCCCAAAGGCTTTAAAGGAATCGGGGATCAAATCGGTGGCCCGAAGGCCCAAACGGGGGAATAGTCCTGACTGTTATAGTTCCAAACAGTACCTGCTATAGTACTGCTACAGTAACCCTGAAATATGCCTCTTCCTGTATTTGATCCCGGGTTTCCTGGACGCACTTAAAGACTCCTCAACAACCAGGATGAGGCACATGTGCACACATTAAACTAATCAAAACCACAAACTAGCCCACAGTTTTTCCCATAGTTTTTGTAAAATGAAATTGGAAAATATTATTTTATAAGGCCAATGGCAGAACTACTTAAAATAATAGGGTTTCTTATGTGGAGGTGAGTCACACTCTCAAGGAAATCAATTTAAAAAGTTAAAATGTTTTATAAGTCTTGGAGGGTCCACTAAGGCTTTGTAAAATAAATCAAATAAACCTAAAATCACATTATTTTAATGGTAAAACATATATTGACTGAACATAATGTTTATAGTATTTTATTACATCACTATTGGGTCATTATTATGTCATAAAACACATTATATATTTAAACGGTCTTTAATTTTTACCCAAAAATTTGACTATCTGAAAAAATTATGGAACATCCACCATTGGATAATTTTGATGTCCTAATTCCAAAAATAATATTCATTTTATCTAAATAATTTTCCAAATATGCGAATTTTTACTTTTGAAATAAAAACTGACATTTATTGAAAATTCATGGGTTTTGACATAAATGACATTCAAACCTTAATAAAAATTACAATTGTATTAATAAAAATTATGCGATCATTTATATTTAATAAAAATTAATTTGTTAATAATATTTTATTAAAATATTATTTAATTAAAAAATCCATTAATTCATCAAAATGGATTTCTTAATTTAATATTAACCAAAAAATAATATTCATGCTTTAAAAAGTATTTACAACGTAAAAATAATAAAATGAATGTATATTATTTTTTATATAAAAAAATAATGCACAAAATCATAGTGTTAAGGTCTTGTTACATAAAATATTATAACACCCGCATATGACCTAATGGTAAGGCATGCAATAGTGACAGACTCTTGGGGTGGCTCGGATAACATCGTTCAGGTGGTAATCTCTATCAACTTCCACTTCTCTCATAGGCGGTTCCATTGAGATCAACATGTTGAAGCTTAGTTTGGGCTTGGTCAAGAGAGAATACCAATGACGGCACATCCTTTCTGAGATCTGATAATTGGTCTTTGTATGGAGAAATTATTCTAGATGATGTCATCGCTTCCTTTATCTGAGTAAATTGGATTTGTTAAAGTCCTATATTTATACTAACCATGTGATCACTGATCAACAACTATAATAGAAATGATAACATTTCCTAACGGTATTTTAAAATCCAAAAACATAAAACCAAGTAATTTTATATGTTTTAAATGACAATTTTACATAGTAAGACATTTAATTAGATCAAGAGGAATTTAATTGATAAAAGTTTCGGTCGTTACAGTGTCTCTATCTGCATAAACAATTACATGAGCTCTATTGGATGTTTATTCATATATAATAAAATTCTAGGTAAAATAATTTGGGGAGAACGAGTATCAAAAAAAGAAATCACTAATGAAGATACAATAAAGATGTAACCTCTCACTATCACTGGACCCTCATCTACCTCAGATAGAAACCCATCTACTGTGTGAAGTGACTTTACTCCTAAGGCTTGTTGCTAGAGACCACTAGTCTTTAAAGTATATAACTACACCAAAATTTCCTTTGGATAAAACAATCCCTAAACATAATAAGTCACAAACATATCCAAAAAGAAACACTACAGATAATCATAACATCCACAACCATTAAACATCTTCATAGGTTAGGAACAAGAATATAGGGTGTTACAAACCTTTCCATGCATATAGAAAGTTAGGATAACAATACTATCCATAAATGAATGTGTATAGGAGGAATGTTTCTAAGAACCACCTCCACCACTACTACGATGATCTTTCAACTTCAAAATTTTTTCTTTGTGTTCCACTAAACTTTCTTCTATGTAAAAGAGAAGGGAAAAAATAACCAACCTTTCCTATCATAGTTTTCTATTCCATCATTTCCTTGTCTACTCTCTCTGGATAGGTTAAAAGAATAAGTATAAATACATGAAATCTAATATTAGGTCTCCAATCCTGGAGGTACTTTTTAGCATTCAGGTCATTATTATTTACCACCTATGGAGAAAAATACACCATCACAATAAACTGATTGGTGTATGCTAATGCAAAATTCTCTCCATTATGAAAGGATAGGACCCCACCATAATCATCAACTCTAGATAGAACTTCTATAAGAATATAGTCTTGATATTCTTCTAGTTTGATCCATATTTCTATCCTTTGATACCATATAACCCCATCTTTTCTTACTGGGATTCTCAAGTTATAAAATAACACTCTTCAACTCTATACTCTAAGGTGTATTCAAGAGGTAAATTATTTGATCTGTATTATATAGATAGTCCTAAATCATTTGGTGTTTATTATTACCCTTAATGGATGGTGGATTCTCACACAAGAAATCTTTGAATTGATAACTTTGTCTTCCAACTCCAATTTATCCATCAAAATATTAATTATGGACTTCCAATACATTTTGATCAACAACATGAACTATACAAGAAGATATCCTTGATATTATTAGGAGATATGAGAAGATTCCCAGGAAGAGGAACTACAAAACCCTCCTAAGGAACTCGTAGAAGATTTATTAGAAGCATACCATTGCATAGAGAAATAGAGTAAATATTAAAAACCATAATAAACTAAATTCAAACTCGAAAAAAATAAACAAATTTTGAGATTAAGTTCATGAAAAAAAACATGACACACACATCCCAAGATTCCATTGTAACATGAGTCTCTTAATTTAAAAAGATTGATAGGCACTCTCCACAACCTACCTCTCATGTTCCAAAATTCATACCTACATTCTACCAAATGCACTGAGATAAAGAATCTTGAGGAAAAACCACCTCTGATACAAAACTATAGGGAACCTGACCTAGATACCTTCTCAAATTGGAACTTGTTATGAATTCACACATACCAGAATGGTATTTCCTATTTCCATTAGCTAGAGAAATGCTCTCTGATGTCAAACTACAACTATACATAATCATATTCCCCAAACTGATTAACAACATGAAATATATGTATAAAATGTAGAGAAACAATGAACGAGATATGCATATTCCATAATGGATATAAGTTAATTTAAACACTACAAATTAAAAGTAGTCAAAATATCCCTAAGAAAAAGTCCAACATCAAATGAAAGCTAAAATAGAAAACTAAATACATCTTTTGATAGCTTGGTAAACTCCCACCATCTCACCACCACCTACTCACACTAGGCTAATAGAGGACTCATTGCCTCACTATGATGAATTTTTTTCCCCACTTCAAAAGGCATAAAAAGTTGTACGCTCCACCAAATGGGTGTGCATGATACCAGTTCACAGACTTAGTAGGATCCCACCTAGGTCTTCCATAATAAGGCTCCATATAATTATCTTGACATGATTAACATTAAATAAAATAAGAAATTATAAATAGTTTAATATATTTATTATCAATGTGTGGTAAAATATTTATTTTTCCAATTTTACATATATAAAAAATAATCCAGGTAGAATAGTTTCAAATAATTTCATATAAATCATTTTCAAATAATTTCATATACATCAAAGTTGTCAACAAAAATAAAATATTGTATCAAATATCATATAAAATTCATGGAAGTGTAAAAAAATAGTACTAGAAAAATAAAATCTAACATCATTCCACGGATCACTATAGGTCAGGCTAGCTATGAAACTCACACACATACAGAGTCAATCACGCACATCGAGCCACTAGATATATGAATCAAATATTGATAGCATAGAAACACTATAGAATGTTAACCTGAAAATAGGTCTATTTAGTCTCTAGGACAATAGGCTTAGGGAACATACGAACACCCCATGAGTAACCACCTTGACTATATCAATAGAAAAGAATGATCACTACAACTTCGACCGAAGTACCCAAAGATTCAAATTTTTTCAATTTTCCAATCAATTTCTTAATTTTAAAACCAATTTATAAATCCATTTCACAATGATTTGAAAATAATTTTTCCTTTCCCAAAATATTGTGAAATCCATCTTTTCTCAAAAACCCATTTCAAAAAAAATCAATGAATCAAGAAATTTCATTTATAAAATGACTTAAAAAAACTATAGAAACATTCTTTATCGGCCATGTTCTATATATTGAACCAAATAACATAGACATGGGTCAAACATGCCTTCAATGGGATACACAAACAAGGAAGAACCCAAAGGCAACAACGGAGGTACAAGAATTAATACCCATATCTCAAAATCAGATCAATAAGAAAAAATGGTCAATGAAGATGAAATACCACATCATAATTGGAAGAACCTCACACCCAACACCACAACAAACATATGGGTTAGACTCTAGAAGAAGATCACCCAAATTATCTAAAAAGGATGACAAAAATTATCATCACAGATCAATGGATCCAATAATGTAACACACTAGTGCTACCATGATCAAAAAAAATAAAGAAGAAGAAGGATTACTCGCTCAGAAAGATGAACTAAAATCGAAATAAAAATTAGTCATAGAAAAAAATATTCAAAAGGATAATAAGTAAGCAAAATCACTTCAAAGAGCTCCTAGCTTGAGAGGGAATAGCATAAAGATGAATGAAATAACAAATCATCTGTGATTTTCTATAAAATAATATGTCATGAGATTTATATAGAGTGTTATCCCCTATCACATTGTGTAATACAAGAAACAATAAAATACAGAAAAATGCATCTCCTTGGGTTAAAACTCCAATTTTACCATTTCATGACATGTAAACTTTACATGGTGTGTATACCTTTCATGCCTTCTACAATTTCATGACATCTTATGGGTGATAAATACACAAGAGGAATTTATTTTTCCTGATGCGTAATATTTTCAAACCATAAAACTAACTTAAAACACCTTCTAAGAGTCCAATACCTGATGTGAACGTTTTACAGAGAATATAAAATTGTTTCATGATTTGTAATATTTATAGGATTTTTAATCTCCTAGTTTACTACAAAAAATATAGATTCATCTCAAAATCCCAAAAACAACCCTAGTGTTCTTTGAAATTGGGGGAAACCCCTCAAAACCTTTAACACATTTAAAAACCATACATCAACAAAAATTAGTTCATTTTTCCTAGAAAATTATCTCTATCCTTAGGAGTCCCAAAATGCACTAAAATAATGAGAAAAATGATAAGAGAGAAGAGAAGTACCTGAAATTTGTAATAAGATGTGAAATTTAAGCATACTAAAATAATAAAAAACTTGTCCTAGATATAATAATATTTTATTATGTTAGTATCATTACCTATATCAATATCATCTTCCTTTAAATTAGAAATGAAACCATCCTTCTTGTGTACAATAGACTACTACATCACGAACCGTTGTAATTTGTTTCAATAATCATCGCTCATATATGAATTATAATGATGTAATTTATGTTTATATATGATATTAATGAAATATTTATCATTATTAAAAATATATAATATCATTTTCCTTCTTACCATTCCATTAACTAAAAAATGATAATGTTGTTCTTGTGTACATATGGACTACCACCTCCACTAAGTGATGTGATCCGTTTTTAATCACCTCCTTACATAGATGATATATATAATTATATTTAAATTATAAACATGATATTTATTATATTTTTGTAACTCTGAAAAGATAAAATAATACACCCACTCTATCATTAATGATTATTTAAAATTGAAATGTTACTCATGTGTATGTATGACCTACTGTCTCTATGAAATGTTACTCTATTTATAATGATTATTTAAAAATGATAATTAATTGTTGTTTATTATTAATGATATGTTGGAATAATGAAAACTTTGACCATATTCATCCAACTGAATTAATTTTTGACATATGTGTTGAATATGGTATAATCAGCCGATATGAATTTAATTTATTAAGTAATTATATATAACATTGTATTAAGGTAAATAAAGGAATAATGAAAAAGAAAATGGCTCTTAATAATGTATAAAATTAATATTGTTTTTCTATATTCAAGAAGATAAAGAATTTACATTATCTTTCATACTCAAGGTTAGGGAGTTTCTTTTAAAAAATATTTTAAAGTTCCACTATAAAATATTTTTACAATAGTAAAAAGGAATATCTATTTTCACAAAACAAAATTAATTGAATTTCCTACCCACATGAATCCCCAATACATTGATGCTTCCTTTATATGTTTCCACATTTATTTTTAAACAAAATAGTTTCCTTATTATGTGTTTTTTTGTTATATTTTAAAAGAAAATTTCATTTTTGTATCTTCTTGACTTTTTCAATGATTTGAAAAAAAGAATATTTTTATGAAGTGTTTGAATTTATTTTAAAAAGAAAAAATAGAATGTTATGTTTCAACATATATGGAGAGAATGAATTTTCCCATCATCATAGCTGTTATTTTATGTTTATATTCCTCTACAATCATTTTTGTTTTGTACAAAGAAAACCCCCCTTTCCTTTTCCATTGGTATTTTGGTATTGCAGATGTGTTCTTAATAAGAAATGGTATTATGATATCATAAATGTTTTCACAAGGGTATAAAATAGTTTCTTTACTATTTTATTCATGATATGCCCCTTTTACATTATTTTCAAAGGGTTTGGTTCCATTATTGCTGATGGGTGAGCCAAATATAGAATATATAATGGGTGCAACATGATATCCAAATAATGAATTGGGAAATGGTTATGTTATCTAAACAATTATATTAGAAGTTGGTAATATAGTCATTCAAATTGTAAGTTTTTGGTAAGCTTTTTATTATGATTTTTTCACAATTCCCCAACATGGCATTTTTATAAATAATAATGAGTTTTCATGGAAATTGTTTGATTTCAAAAGGAACAATAATAATTATTTAAAGGAAAAATGATGCACTTTTATGATAAATGGGTTTTGAGGAAAACAGTTTTCATAGGTTTTAATGTTTTCAATAGAATAAGTGATTTTATATTCTTATATCCCTTACTGGTCTTTTTATTCCCATCCAATATTTTTAAATTATTTTTCATAGGGTTTGAAGGTTGGATAATGAAAAGGAATGACTCAAGCTTATTTCATGATTATTTATCTTGAAGAGAAATAATTTTTTATTTTAAATATTTTATATTGTGAGAAAAATGGATACTGATCAGAAGTTTCCACCTTATAAAATATGGTTTTTTGATATACATTTTATGTTCTAGTTCTGTAGAACTCTAATTCTAGATGATCTTTAAGAACATATGAATGTGAATTCTAGTCTAAACTCACTATAATGTGTAATTTTTTGGTATGGGTCTTTGAAATTCTACCAATTTTAAATTTAATATTATAACATATAAATTTAATTTTAAAAAATAAATTTTATATTATTCTTTACATAATGATCCTTTTCACTTGTGAAGAAAGATATCAAGTATAATATTGTAAATTTTTGGGGTTTTATAAGTGTACATGATTTATGTTGAATAAAATTTCTCGAATGGATAAACCTATTGTTTCATATAATTATTCACCTATGTCATATTTCTTCATGTGAAAGAAGGATCCTTAATTTAATAGAACACGTAATTCATTGTTAGGTGAAAATGGATAAAGTCTCTTGACTAGATATTCCTATATTTCTGTTTCAATTAAAACTAAAGTTTATTTTTTCTTATTGATTGAAAGGAGATGTAAATACATGGTTTTCATTGATCTAGAACAATAAAAATTATGATGAAATAGAAAAATGAAATATTGAACTCTTAATGTGATTTTCAAAAAGAAAAAATTCCCAAAAGAACAGTGAAATTAAAAGGAGAGTAATTTCCTCACTCTAAAATAGATGGAAGAATAATGTATGGAAGATTATAAAGAAATTTTAGAATATTATCCAGGCCCGCTATAGAATATAAAAATAACTAGAATAGAAAATTTGATTGTTTTATTAATTTTATTATTCCATGTAACTGGATGATCATATATCATGTCTATAAATCATATAAAATAAAAATTTCTAGAATGTTATTCTTGAAAACCTTGTTATTATTCCTCAAGTTAAGCTTCATATAATCAAGGGAATGATTTTTCTCTCTTAGTATAATTCCTATTGTATCACCATGGGGTGAACTTAGTCATTTTTGTTATGAATAATAATGTTTCAATGCATCATTACATTGATTATCAAGAAGTTAACAAAATCACTAATAAGAACAAGTATCCTCTATAATGAATCAAAAATCTATATGATAAACTAAAAGAACCTTAGTAATTTTGCAATATTGATCTATAATGTGTATATTATCAGTGAATGTTCAAGATTGAGGATAGAACAAGGAAACCTTCCATATGATGTATGTTCATTATGAATTTCTAATAATATCTTTTTTACTTACTAATGCTCCAAAACATTCATATATTTAATTAATAGAGTCCTTAGAGTTTACTCAAATTAGTTTGTGGTAGTATTTGTAGATTAAATTCTTTTATATGGAAAGATAATGGAAGAGAAAGAATAACATTATAAAATTGTTGAAGACCCTTGATAAGGATAAGTTATACTCTAAATTTACCATCTGTGAATTTTGGCAACAAAAATTATCATACACGGGTCATATAGTTTCTTGTGAGGGTATATGATGGGATCCTTCTAAGATAGATGATATTAAACAATGGACTAGACCAACACTAATAACCATGATATGTAGTTTTATTTAGTTTCATTGATACTACTGATGCTTTGTGAGAGATTTATCCCAATTGGTTAATACCCTCACTAGTCTAACTCGAAAGGGGGTAATGTTCTTATAGATATATGAATGTGAGGATAATTTTAAAGAAATTATTAGAAGGGTTGTCATTGCACCTATAATTACACTAACCAACTATAGAGAATGGTTTTTTATCTATAGTGGTTTGTTAAAGAAGTGATTAAAATGAATCTTTAGGATGAATGATATGTTGATAACTTATGCCTTCCACCAATTGAAAATTCATGAGAAATTTACCTCACTCCTGATCTCGAGCTAGTAGTGGGTATTTTTAAATTGAAGATATGGAGGAATTATCTTTTTGGTGAATCATGGGATATATATTCTAATCATAAAATCAAAAAAGTATATATTTAAACAAAATGAGATAAATATACACAAGATAAGATTATTTTATTCGATCAATGATTTTGATTGCTCGATACAATACTACCCTAAATGGCAGAAAAGGTGGCCAATCATATCATTTGAAAGGATCGTTCTAGTTTTTCCATGATGAGGATTGGAAGATATACAATATTTATGTATTTTCATACGAAGTATATTAAAATACTTAGAAAGGGGATAGATCTTATCTTCCTAATATAAATTTTCAACCCTCCATCCATGAGGGGATTAACAAGGTGCAGATAAAAGAGGATTAATTATAGAAGAATGCAATTAATGTTCCTTAGTATTGCCATGATCATGATAGATTGATAAGGTTATAGAAAAAAGTATGTTTCCCATCAATACCAGGGCTGATGAAAGTGTTTTTGGATAATGATCAGAGGTATTCAACCTATAAGTGAAAAATATTTGTAGCGATCTAAAAGAATATTTCAACTAGGATAAGATGAAAATAGATATTACTAAGTATGTATCCTAGTGACTATTTTTTCAGTAACTCAAGGTCGATGGATAGAATTATAAAGGGAAATTACAAACATTAACCATACCAAAATGGAAAAGGTAAAATATTAACATGGATTTCATCATCAAACCACTCAAAACATCTATAAGGAACAATAATATTTTTTCTACAATTGATAGAAATAAGAAATCATCCCATTTTATCATAATTAGAGAAGATGTATCTATTGATCATCTTACTCAATTATAAATTAATGATATTTTTTGAATTCATGTATGACTATAATCAATGGTATCTGATTAGGATTTAATTGTTACATTATTGTTTTGAAGAAACCTTTCCCAGGCTCTAGCTACATCGTTAAGTATTAGAACTGTTTATCATCATAATAAATATGGTCAATATGATAGGCTATTCAAAAATTAGATTACATGTTCATAACATACTATATAGACTTAAAAGGTGGATGGAATCAACATCATACTTAATTAGAATTTTCTCCAACAATAGATTTTAATTGATCACTTATATGGATCATTATGAATCCCTCAATGGAAGGAAGTGTATTACTCCAATATTTTGGGGTGATGTTAGAGATATAAATCAATTTGGATTTGATCTATCTATAGAAATTATTGAAAGGGTTAGATCATTTCAATGACACATAATGGAAGATAAAATATGAAAAAAAAATACTAACCATCATTGGTGAGATCTTGAGTTAAATGTTGGTTGCAAGGTATTACAATTATTATCTCCTTGGAATGAGGTAATGATAATTATAAATTATCCATTGTTGGAACCTAGATATATCAATCAACATGAATTTACTTATTGTATCATGATGGTATCATATTGATTTTTTCATCCACCAAATTTCTATCTAATTCATGAGGAATTCCACGTATCTCTCTTGGGAATGTAAATATCTAATTCATGTACATATATTGAACATATAGGTCATTAATTTGGAGTAAGATATGTCATATTAGTAACAACCTTTTGAAATTATAGATCATAGAGAATAATCACTATGAAATAAGGCCACTCATCTGGTTAAGGTTTTTTTGGTGAAATCATAAAATTGAGGAAGTTAGCTGGGAACCTAAGGATGTGATGATATATAATTAACCTCGGATTCTTGTATCAGATTGATGTAATTTTTGGAGTGAAATTCATAAATGGGGGATAGAATTTAATAGCCCGGTATTTTATGATATATTTCTCTTTAAATAAGTTTCTTTGATAGCTTTCATTGAGCAAAAAATCGAGTTTAAAGATAAAATTAATCATGATTAAAATATCAATATGATAAAATTATTTCATTTTTTTCATTCATCATATTAATATTTTCTATTTTTGAAATTTTGGGGTTTTTTCTAAAAAGGTTTATTTTTTAGTAAAGAGTGAAAAATGAAGATTATTATAAAACCATCGTTTCATTTAATTGAAAAGTCCCCATTATGATTGCAATTTAATCCAAAATTATCATAAGACTAATTTAGTAGGAAATTATATGAATAATTACATTTGAATCATATTTATAATTGATTTTGTTATAATTTATATTTCGACGTAAATATGAATTAAAAACTATTCATCACATTTTATGTTTTTATTTTAAACTTATGCCACCTACTTTTATGAATAAAATTAAATAGAATTATATTAATATATATAATAAAGATATTAAAATTTTTAAAATAGTTCCTAGTTATTGTTTTCATTATAAAAAGTAATATTTCTAAAATTTACAACTAATTAAAGGATAAATTAGGTAATAAAGGTCAAAAACTAATGTTTTAGGAAATTAAATCTTCTATAATTATTTATATTATCTTATTGGATGAGTGTAATTTGACCAATAAAATCTAACTCTTGAAATAATGTCTGCATGGTGACATATTTTACTAACATTTAACATTATATTGTTTTTTGAAATGAATAAATAGAAAATATCACACTCTTGACATTAATATCTCAAATAATTTTCCATAATGGTAAAACATGGTTATATTTGGTTTGAAATATTCATCAAAACTATGAATTAATTTTTTATCATGGAATTTTTTTAAATTTTTATTTATTGAATAATTAACTAAAATGCAAACACAACACCAAGACAGTATTTATTCATTTAAAAGAACAATAAATCAATGATTTTAAAAATATTAAAATTAATGAAATTCAGATGAATTATTCATTTCTATGAATTTTATACATACATATGACATATTAGAGAGGTTTTATAGGGTTATATTTAAATTCCCCCTTTTTGGATATATTAATGTCAAATTAAATGAAATGTTTCAAAAATGATATTAATGATATTTTGTGAAAATATTAATTTATTAATTTAGTTGAAAATCATAAAATTAATGAATAGGAAAAATGGTGATAATTTGTGGATTAAAATTTTATCCTATGGAAATTTTGAGAAAATCTATGCTTTATAAGAAAAATTATAACCCTTTTAATATTTAAAAAATCATAACAAATATTAATGTTAAAATTGGAAAAACAATGTGTTAATACAAATGATATGGATTAAAATTATATATTAACCATTAGACTTTTTTTATGATTATATTATTGAAATAAAATCCTGATATTCAAATATATTTTATTTTGGAATGATTTTAAATATTTTACACACATATTATATCATAATATTCCATAAATTTCCAAAACTGCTCTTCCCCTCACTTATAAAAGGACAACCTTCCCTCTTTTATTTACACCAATTTTAGCCTTCTAGATCGACCAAAACCTACCCAATACTATTCTCAACATCCTTAACCATGTCATGTTTCCACATATATTTCTAAAATAACATCTCAAGGTTCCTTTTGAGGAGATCCAATGGATCCCTTTCAAAGAAGTGGTAATCATGTTCATTGAGCACATTCATTTTTCATCTTCATTTACCACCATAAATTATGTAATAACCAATCCAGTATTATAAAACCAGTTAATAACATATAATTAAATATTACTATTTTTAGGGAATAATATGTTTCCATATCTTTCTTCATCAAATGGGAAACAAAACCATCACTTGTGTGTACAACATACTACCAGCTCACAAACCGATGTGATTTATTTTCCATTACCACCTCACATAGCTTGTTAAAAAGATTTAATAATTAATATATGTGATATATATGATCTAAATATGTTTTTATAATTATAATATCATATATATAATTTCTTACTTTCAAAATCGTTGGAAATTTATAACGTCGCTCTTTCGTACGTGTGGATTACCACCTCCATGAAGCGATGCTTTTTATATTTTTTATTTGCATGGATTGTAATAAGGATATATTTGATGAATAAATATAATATATATGAAATAATAATGATCAAAAATGGTGACTTATTATTTACCTTTCATTCAGTCCATCCATCAAAATTTGAAACCAACATTCATGCGTACATATTGTACCATCTCTATGAACAGTATAATTCATTTTTTATATCAACATTTATAGATGGTGATAAATATAAATTTAACTAATATATTTTTTATAAATATAATGACTAAAATCCATGTAATTATGGAACTATAATCATAGTAATTGAACAAAACTATTGAATCAATAAATACAAGAAAATGAAGCAATTAACACTCAAAACAATGATAATAATAAAATAATGTTAACAAACAGGTGATAAGATATCATAAATGGACTATATATGATATTATATATATTTAAATGGTAATTTAATGTAATTATATAACAAATAATATTATTTAAATGAGGTTAAAATCACTTATGTGGAATATCAATCTTGGGGTAGGGGATTTCGTCTCAATTTCAACTCAATTTTAACATATTTGGTATTAAGAACCTCTTTACTTATTTGGTATATATAATTCCTATATGATGTATTTAAAATTAATATATCTTTATAAATTATTATTAATGATGCAGTTCATGTTTATTCTTTTATGGAGTTTCAATTTGAAAGTTACCAATGAGTTAAGAATTTATATTTCAACCACATTTTTTTGTTAGTGAACTGATTTCCACTGAAGGAATATTCACAATATCCATATATTTTCTTATCATATTAATATATTAATATTTTCCATATTTTCTTATAAATTTTTCTATAATTTTAAAATAAATTATGAAAAACAAATTAATTAAAAGATGATCTTATTTATCATTTTGATCGGTTGTATCTTTCATCCATGTTAATATTTCATAAAAATGTCTTACATAAGTTATTTCTATAATCTAAAATGACTTAATAAGGAATTTTTATGTCATCATTTAATTTTAAATGTTATTTAAAGGAAACTCTCTAATGTTTTACAAAAAATTCATTTTTGAAATTTTTTATATTGGGACCAAGATGGATATAGAAAGAAGAAAGAAGAGTTTTCTCTTGTAGAGTGCCGTCTTTTGTTGTCAAAAAAGGATAAATCAATTCACTTTGTAAAATTATCAAAATATGATGATGATAAAGGTGAACAGTCGAACACTATATATCATGGTAGAATAAGTTCATGATTAAAGCATTTGTTTATTGGATAAGGATGGTGGCAGTGGGACAACATGGGTTTTCTTGCCAAAGCCGATTTTATGGTGGGGTCATTTTCCAGTGTTTTACAAATTTTTGGGCCTCAATATCACGAGTTTGGTATTTTGGAAAAGGGTGAATTTTTGAAAAAAGAGTCTATAGAGTGCACTATATAGACCAAGGATGTCGGTTCATGGAATTCATCAGTCGTACACTGAGTGATGAAGGATTCGAAAAAGGAAGAAAACTATGAAGTGTGGTGCACGGATGGTATGCGAACCTTATAGGAGAAGTGGTATGCGGTAGACATCCAGTTCATGGGATAGCTTTTCATTCGCGGAAATGAGGAAGAGGTTTTTAGAACCATGAAGGCTATCGTTTGTGAAAACGTGATGGTGATTTTGGTAGCTGTGAAATAATAAAGGTGGTACACGGATCACGTGAAAAATGGTTCGTGGATGAAAATGGTTTTTGAGACAATTATGGTTCATGGGGGAACCTAAATATGGAAAGAAGAGTTTACCACATTTAAAATAGTTGTAAAATGATTAAGAAAATTTTTTGGAGCTATTTTCCTATACAATGGAGCCTAAACCCTTCATTAAGGGAGAGAGTTTTTAATTATAGAACATCTTTACTTTGAGGAATATATTGGATAAGTCTAGAAGATTTCATGAAGGAGTATTCCGTGAAAGGAAGAAGTTAGCGGAGGAGAGTTCAGAATGGAAGATGTGGTATATGGGGGAGGAAATGGTTCCTAGAATTGGAAGGAGTAGTCCGTGGAAGAAGAAATTCTATAGTATGCGGAGTAGGTGCAGTATACGGAGCAGGTGAGGTACGTGAAGCAGGATTGGTATGGGGATAAGGTGTGGTATGTGGTGGAGGGGAAATGCACAAATAATTAGTCTTACACAAACTCAGTTCGTGGATAACACATGCAGTTTTTAGAGGAAGTAGTACTATTTTTGAAAGATTGATGGAAGTTTCTAGCAGCTTCTGGGTAGAAAATAGAATACTTATTTTGAATGATAAAATATGTGAGTTCTAATCAATAATCACTAAAACATTTAATTGAATCATTTTGTTTTAGGATAAGCACACATACTATTGGATTATTTTCAGAGAGCTATATGAGTGTAAGGGAATATCATTCTCATTTTATTCCATATCAAATGATTATTTTCAAGTCGATTGTGAGGTATTGTATTATTTCCTTAGCATACCTACAGTGTAGATACTCTTGTTTAGTAGTTAACCTTTTAAGTGTTTTTCTTTTTATGGATGTGTGTTTGGATTATGATCAGCATAAAAGAAGGTCTTTAATAGGTGGCAAAGGTTGTTTCAAAAATAAGGAAACACAAAAGAAAACTATATCACTGATTCACTCTTCCCCTCTCAGTGATACTTGGATCCTGACTAGGAAACTTCAATTTATAATAATTAAAAGGAATGTTTTTAACCTATCTAGATTTAACAGATTTTCCAACCTCCATAACCATTTTATAAAATTTATAATCCTCTAAAAATTTTCATTTGTTTTACAAAGAAAACTCTTTATGAAATATTATGATATTACTTTACTTTTCAATTATTCTATAATGGAAATTATTTTATTTTTAATTCTATTTTTTTGAGTTATTTATGGTCATATTTTATCTTTTATTATTTTTTTGGTCATTTACATTATATTGAAAAATTCACTATCTTGTGATAATTGGTCATTGCATTTCATTTAAATATTCATGTTCATTTTCCATTTATATTATTATTTCCTAAAATGTATAATATTTATATATATAGTGTTTTATATTAATGTTTTTTATTTTTAGGGGAAATATTAATATTTTTTACTCTTTAATCAATGTAGATATTTTTTAGTAAAGTGTATTATTGAAATTTTATATTGATCGTTTAATATATAAGAACTGAATTGGACATACATTGACATGTGGGGTGCAATTATAGATAGTATCTCGATGCATCGATAGGACTCATGGGACAAAAAAATTGGACATATTTATTTAAATTGGTTTTTGGAATATTCTTACCAATCAATTAGACTATCATAAAACAAGGTTTTTATGGTAATGTTATCATGGTGTCTGAGATCATGATTTTAAATATTAATAATTTACTTCATTGTAATTTTTTTAATTATTATCAATTATAATAGTGAATTGATATTATCAATGGATTCATTCCATAATCAAGTTATTAATTAAATAGAATGTGATTTCAGTTATTTAATTTTCAATATTGATTATGGCTTATTTACTCATGATAATATCCACTATATATAACAATTACTAAGCATTCTAGCACACCCTTTATTTTTTTCCTTTCCTAATGTTATGTTTAATGCTATTATAAATAGTATCAAGGGTGCAAGGGTGGTTATTTTTCTATACAATTAATATTTACAATGTAATATGGTAATCATGTATATACCATTTCCTTCAAAACTACTAAACTGAGTGGACCTTGGAGAAATGATACCTTCGATCTTATACCAATGCAATATCAAATCAACCATCTATGGGTTACTTTTATTGGGGATTCTACATTAATACTATATTTTAACAATTAATATATATTTCATTTCTATATATTATTTTATGAAAAGGATTATTATTCATTATTATAAAAAATAATTCTTATATATACATAAATAAAGTATTTAGTGGATTTTGGATTTTTTAAATGGTTTATAAAACGTTTAAATTGATAATCCAGTCTATAATATTCATGATACAAATTTGAAGGAAGATTTTAACACTATTTATCATTGGTATTATTTCCTTGGGTTTATAAAATGAGAAATGTATCAAAATACTCTATGTATATGGATTACTAAAATCAACATATTTTGAATCATATGAAAAATGTGAATCACATTTTTAAGAAAAAATGACAAAAACATATTTTATAAGAGAAGGTGAGAGTGATTGTGGATTGTTGGATTTTATACCCAACTATTCATATTGTATAGTGAGTACTCAATCAGATGGTGGGTATAGGTACTTTGTATCATTTAGTAATATATTTATTCAGTATAGTTAGATGTTTCTAATGAAACCCTTGTTTGGACCTTTAAAATGTTTAAAGAATTTATCAATGAAGTTTTTAATCAATTGGGAGAAGATATTAAAAAAATTTATAAGATCGTAATTGGGTATACCTAAACCATGAAATTATTCATCATCTGAGAGATTACAGAACTATTTCCCTTCTCACTCTTCCTAAAACACCATTGTGGAATTGTGTAACTAAGAGAAGGAATCATTCCATTTTGGAAATGGTTTGGCTAGGAGAGAATTAGGTTCTCCTTCCTATATTATTTTATTTATGTTCATTATAAGGAATAATAATATTACTAAAAAAATTCATTTTAGTTTTTTTGAAGACCCAATATAAGATATATACTCTGAGGTCCACAAAGAGGTATTATAGGAGTATTTTGTAATGTAATAAATATGATTGAAATTTGGATTCTAAAAAACATAGATATAAACTAAATTAATGAATTTTTCATTGGATGTACCAAGTAAATAATGGGATATTATTTCTATAACCCTATTGAACACAATGTTTAGATGACCACATTTTTATATTCCATTATAAAGAAAAAAATTAATGTTTTAGTGGGGAGAATTGAAGATAAAGAAATTTAAAACATGATAATACAAAATTTTCATTATAAGAAAATTGAAACATTTACATATTTTGATCTTGAAATAAAACATAGTTAGGTTTCATAAAAACATTACAGATCATGTAAGATTTGTACATTCTGGGCACAATGGAAGTGTGCGATGGGTGGCCCCCAACATTGATTTTTACCATGATCGATGATCAATCTGAGACCTATGCGATGATTAGAACCATGATCTATAGAATTTAATCAATGAAATAGACATGGGATAAAACAATGAAACATATAGAAATTATATCAACAAATATTGAATATAATTATTATAATTATATATAGAATTACCTCTAAGGAATTATTTATTTGTTGATGAATCTGGCGACTGATCTTCTGTGAATTTGCATTTCATTTTAGAAACCAAGTGTATATTTCCTCTAGTAGTGATCCAAACATGTTCCAAGAATCTTCAGACGTCGCGGAAAGAGTCTCTGGGTGACGGTATTAAAGATCAATTCACTTTCATCATCTTCCTTTGATCACTTTGAGAACCACTACCAAATCATTCACCTTGATCCATTGGAGGAGTATCTCTCTCCATTCATGGGAGAATTCTTAGAAAAGGGAGCTCTATAGGATTTAGAGGATTATCCATGATTATTGTGCATAACCAAAAATGAATTGGATCTATTTGATAAAATAATATAATTTGGAATATATATTTAATGGGTTAAAATAATATAATTGCACAAGTGCCCTTGATTTTTTTATTTAATCCTAGAAAAATCCCACAATAAATAATAATATTATTATTATTTCATGATATTCAGTTAACTTTTAAATTATAATTAAATATTTTTTAATTAAATAATATTTTTTATTTATTATTTCTCAATAGACTATTAAACTCAGTATTCCATTCCACCAAAATATATTTCAGGCCTTGAATAAAGTCTATTTATTTATTAAATAAATATCACTACATTATTCACCAATTAAGAAATAAGTATTATATTCCCTAAATAGAAAATTAATATTTATTAAATATTCCACTCATAATATATTATATTGAATAACTAGTGACTGAATAAATGTGATCGATTATACATGAATAATTATTAAACCAAGTGTGTGAAAAATATTTATTCAACCTCTTAAATAAAAAATAATAATATATTATTTAACTGAGATTTTGGATACACATAGTTTGTGACCCTCTAGGCCTTTTTCTTAGTAGAAATAGGTGAACCAGCCTAAAGTCCAAGGTTAGAATCTAGAAACATCCCAAAGAACCCATAGAAAATGAAGTTAGTGTAGCAACTACATGTTACCTCATACTGATTCTTACTATGTAATATAATCCCTTTATCACAATATCTCTAATTGAGAAGGTTGCATGCTAGAGCCATCAAACTATGTGCTCGATATCTCTTTCTTTGAATTTTCAGAAATAGAACTTTCATATTGAACACCATGGCCATGGATTTATTTTTTCTATATCATTTCCATTAAAGGTTATGAGATATTAACTTTTTTTAATGAACATAAGGGATAAATCCTTTCTCACATTATTCAATAATGTAATACTATTGGTGACACACTCAACTTGCCCTACCTCACTGTGGACATCTATCATTATAGTTTTTTTTAAATACGTTAAAGTAAATGAATCATAATATTCATTAATAATAATCTTAAAGTCTAAGTACCAATACAAACATCCATAGATAGGAATATACAATGGCACATATAGATGTGTATTTCCTTCTGGTGGGTCACATTATCATAATATACTGTGTGATATTACCAAGGGGAGACACTATGAAAAGTTTCCGCAAATTCTTATGAGTCTCCAAACCTAATATACTATATCATTCATTTCCCTCAAAAGATATCACACAGCTATAGAACATATAATCAAGAATAGTTTCATATCACTTTTATTTTCTCCACATATTGGGGAACTTATATGAACTTTTAGTGCAATAGGTACACTTACAACATTACAACATACTATGTCACGCAGAATAACAATCATGATGTGATAAGTAGTATATTAATATTCAAAAAAATGAATAATTGTTTATCATAAAGTACATAGAACATGGTTCTAGGTAACCAGCTCCAACAGGCTCCCACTTACACTAGAGACAAAGGCTAAAAAATTTCAGTCTTCTAGCTCTCATATGATAATAATTCTTTGGATGAGGTAGGACTTTAGTCAAGGGGGCTAGAATTTTCTCTTCCATGGGTACTCTTCTAACTATAACTTCACACCTTTGATAAAAATCCCTCAAGAGGTGATACTTTTAGAGTGTATTCTTTATCCGATGGTGTGATCCTGACTCTTTTTCAGGAGCCACTATTGTAGTATTATCACATTATAATATTATAGGGTCTTTAATACTAGGTACCACATCAAGATCTATGATAATGATCCAAATACAAATGGATTTATTGGCTTCATCAGAAGACACTATATACTTGGTCTCCATTATAGAACAAGAGAAAACTGACTGATTTTAACTCTTCCAGCTCCCAACCCCTCCATTGCGATAGAAAAATATCATTATTGCAACTTAAAATCATTTTGATCTATTTGAAAACAAGCATCAATATAAATCCTGATGACCAGCTCCTTATCTCATGAATACACCAGGAAAATTTCCTTAGTTCTTCGTAGATATTTAAGGATAAACATAACATCAGTCCAATTTAGTCCTCCTAGATTTTGTTGATATCTTCCTACCATGCACAATGCATAGGCAAAATCAATTATAGTACATAGCATGGCATAAATTATTTATCCAATTACTGAATCATATGGGATCTTACTCATTCAATCTTTCTCATTTGGTGTCTAAAGACACATATTCTTAGAAATATGTAAAACATGTGACACTAGAACCAATACCGTTTTGGATTATTACATACTAAATCTATTAAATATCTACTCAACATATATACTTTGACTTAGTACAAGAATCCTCTTAGATCTACCATGAATGATCTTGATCCTGAGAATATACAATACATCTCCTAAGACCTTCATGTAGAATCATTTTTTTAACTGGTACTTAATAGACTATAAGACTAAAACTTTATTTTCAATAAATTATATCTCATCAATATATACTACTAGGATAATAAATGAATTTCCACTAAACCTTTTGTAAACACTTATCTCACATTATTTCTTAATGAAATGAAATTATCATATAGCTTCATCAAATCGAATGTTCCATGACCAAGATTCTGTTTTTAATCCACAAATGGATATCTACAAAATTAAAAATCATTTTAGCATCACATGGAGTCACAAACCCTTCTAGTTGTATCATATATAAATATTCTTATAGGTTCCGATTAAGGAATTTATTTTTGACATCAATCATCCAAATCTTATAGTAATGGTAAGCTTCTACTAAAAGTATGATTTTGATGGATTTAAATAGAGAAAACGATGAAAAGGTTTCATTGTAGTTAATTCCTTAATGATATTTAAAACCATTATCAAGCAGCCTCGCTTTATAGTTATTTACTTTGAATTCCATGTCCATTTTCCTATTCAATACTCATTTACACCCAATAGGATTTACATCAACTGGAACATCGACCGGAACACAAACCTAGTTTTGATACATGGAATCCATCTCATAATTTATAGTTTCTTTCCATATTTTAGCTTTCAGGCTCTTTACTGCCTCTTTATATGAGATGGGTTCATCATTTTCAACCAATAATGAGTCACTATACTCAGGGACTAGGACACAATATCTCTATGTTTCTCTTACCTCTCTTATGCCCCTATGTAGTAATTATGTTTCAGGAACTACATCTTCTATGGGGACCTATGAAATCTATTCCTATACGAAATATTTTATATCTTGAGCATCAACTTTATCAAAGTCAATCTTGTTCCCACTATCCATTTTTACTTTTTCCTCCCCCTCAAGAAAAATGGATTCTCTAGAGAAATTCACTTTCCCATCTGAGGGGTTGTAAAGTTAGTATCCCTTTGTTTCATTGGGATACCCTATAATGATACACCTCATTCACCATGGTGCTACTTTGTTTCCAAATAAGGCCTAAAAATATATGTCACAACCCAATACACATTTAGGTTATTGAATGGGTTTCTGTCCACTTCATAACTCAAAGGTAATTCTAGTTTCTGCATTATTTTCTACTCAGTTTAATGTGTATGCCTCATTTTGTAATTCAGAACCCTAAAATGATAATGGAATATCAACACAACTAATCATCGACCTTATCATTTCTAACAACGTGTGGTTACTCCTTTTACTCACACCAGTCCACTATTGTGTGTAAGGTGGAGTGTGTTGAGATAAAATCCCAAACTCCCATATATTTTCAATTAACTCTTGGTTAAGATATATACCACCTCAATCTGATAGAATATTCTTTATCTTATTACCAAGAAAATTTTCTACTTCATTCTTGAATTCGATGAATTTCTCAAAGGACTCAAACTTATACCTCATCAAGTAGACATATCCATGTATACTCAAGTAATCAGTAAAAGTTATAAAGTAATAATATTAACCTATATATTCTATTAGAAATGGTCCACACATATTAGTGTCTACCAATCCTAAAAGATTTTTGGCCCTTTCACCTTTTCCACTAAATGATGGTTTGGTTATTTTTTCTTTTAAATAATCATGGAATAGATCAAGTGTTCTTATCTCGTGAGAGTCTAAATAATCATCTTGAAAGAGATTTGTCAAATTCTTCTTTTTTAAATGACTAAGACGGTGATGCCATAACTCGGTGTTATATGAGTCATGTGAGCATGATTTGTTATTGATTTAAAACACTTTTTTTTGTAATTTAATACATAAAATCCATTATTTAAATGTTCTATACCATAAAATAGTTTTCCCTTATAAAAGAAACAACTTGTATTTCCAAAAAATTGAAAATAAACCAATTTTTATCTATTAATGATATATAAATTCGGTTTTTGGTAACTGTAGGTATAAAATATTAATATTTCAAAACCAAAAAAATCTCATTGGTAATTAAAGGTGGTAGTCACCAATGGATAGAAAATCTATACTCACTCTATTCGCAGCTCTCATGTCCACCTCTCAATTGGTAATCTTTTGAAATCTACTTAGTTCTTATATTTGGATATAGAAGTGAGCCCCAAAAGTTATATCTAATACCCAATGTGTAGATATTAAAATATTGCACTTAATAATTAATATAAATTTAGATTGTCATTGCTTCTAGGTGAAATTACTCTTCTAGTGTTCTAACTTTCCACATGAGAAACATACTACCTCATCTTCCTTTCTCTACCTTTGGATCTTATTCTTTTTTGTAGGACAGTGCTCAGGATCTTTAGATTGTTTATAAGTATTCATACCATTTTCCTTATCTTTCCATTTCTTATTCACTATAAGGAATACATGTTTTTCATTCCCCATGTTCTTATATACTTAGGGAATAAAGTAATAAGTTTTGGAATTATCACTTCACTATTGTTCATATTTTAATTAATAATAAAGTAGGAGAAAGGTGTTAATTTGTGATGAAAGTATGAGATCTGTATGCAACCTATCTAGGAATTTAATCCATAAGTTGTCCAAGTATTCAATATAGCCAACGATCTTGACTACATGAGTCCCAACTGGTGTAGACACTCCATTCTTAGTTGTGGGTAAAGAATTGGTGATCACATACCTCTATTTTCTCTCCTTCTCTTGAAAGATATCTCGATGGTCAGACATCATGATATAGGAAAACATATCCTCATATTGATTAAAATGCTCATTGAACATGGATGATATCATGAATAACTAAACATCTATAGCATTATTAAAATGTTTCTCATAGGGAGATTTATCTTCATCATTTTCCTCAATTCTATGTGAAACTAGTAAAGGTTCTTCCAGTATATACAATTTTTGTTCATGGATATGGATGACATGAAGGCGCCTTTGCCACTATTATAAATTTATGAAACTAAGAAGTTTTTCCTTCTAATGTATAGATCACAATGGTTTGTTTGATGAAATTTTATTGGTGTTTCTAAAAATGAGATAATAATGGTTTATGTACTTTACCTAAAAAATTTAGAAAAAAATAAATATTATATTTATCAGTCTCCCACTATTTTATCGAAGACCATTATCCCTCACCATTGGCTTTGGAATATCCTATTTTTTCATATTCTACTATAAAGTATTCATATTCCCTTTCTCATTACCCCTACTTTGGTTGACCAAGTAACTTGAATTGTTTTTTGTAGGAATTTCAAGTTCTAACTACATTAACTAACAATTCCTTGATCTACTGAGTAGACTTCTGAATCCTAAAATCATTAATTTAGAATTTATAAACTTTTTCCTCTCAATTACAGTAATTCCTACTTTAGTATTCAACCCTTTATGTGAACCAAGTTACATCAACCCCAAACATTATGTTATAATTCCTTGATAATTGAAAGCACCCATACATTGTTTGTTCAATCACTTTGAACTTATGGTTATATTTTAATCGAAGTAATTGAAGGCTATACTCAGATAAAATTTTATGGATGGATTTTGTCCATTTATGTGTAAATTACCAATTATTATCCTTATCACATTCTTGTTATTATTAAGTGGGAATACTTAATTGATTAACCATTTATAATATAATATTTACGCATAATCAGTTTTATTTTAGTTTTATCTTGAATTCTTGTTAATTCATTAATTATGTGATCATGATAAGACATCCATAAGAAAATAAATATAAAACTAGAAGAAATAAATTAATTAAGTGGCATGATCATGAGCTCCTCCAAGTGGATAGTTTATCTAGAGGTTGATAAACGAACTGTTGACCTTGGTAAAAACACCTTTAACCAATAAAATTTCACATTGTAGCATTCCACTTGTACACATATGTATCTCCTCATATTGGTTTTGCCTTGGATCTGAACTAGATCCACCTCCAATATCTTGGGAGCTCCATACATTACATATTCCATTTAATCAAATACAGGAGAAGGGGAAAAGGTATTTACATAAAAGAAACCATTGGTTTGCAGGCCTTATATAATGAAAGGAGATAAGCCATACAAGCCAAAAATTTAATTTAACAATAAATTTAATGAATCCAATCACATACAAAAGGTATGCTCTAGCTCATTATCATCCACATGAATGAAAAAAATTACAATTTTAATAAAACAAGAATTAAATTCTTAATCATTATTATTTAAGCTAAATCATATAAGAATCAATCAATTATTATATTTAATTAATATATATTTTTATCTTAATTATCATTAAAATTTCTTCTAGATTCTCATCTATTATAATTTTAAATAAATTAAATAAATTCATTTAAAATTAACATTGTACATAAATATATTTTTGATGAAACATAGTGAATACCCATCTAAATCTACCCAACAAGTATTATAATCATATAAATATTGTTCTTTGTGACATTTATCATACAAAACTTATTACGTACTTTCATGATTTATAGTATCAACTTAATGATTACACTAATTATATGATTTTTCTATAACGTGTCATGATATAATAAATATAGAGAAAAAAATTTAATAACGATCATAAATGATATATAGATTTTAACACCCCAAGCTTCTACGGTACGCTTCTCTTTGAATAATGCGATAGCATGTGTTGTACGCAACATCGAGTTCTAACACACCACAACCAATCAAACTAGCCGTTATGAATAGTAATACCTACTTTTTGAAATTTTATAAATTATATCTCTCAAAATGGACTTCATTTTTGGATTCGTAATATCGAAATTACCCTAGGGTAAAATTTTGGTACTTTTCGGATAACTTTCATATTTTGATGAATACTGAAAATTACTAAATTTTAATTAAAACCAACTTTTTTAATCAAAATAATTAATATTGATAAATTATGAATTTGAGTGGTTTTAAAGTATATTTATAATATATATTTACCATTTAATTCAATATTTGTCATTGTACATAATTTCACAATTAAACCAGACATAAACAAGTGACAATCTTTTGATAGTTATTATCTCTTAAAAACACGCTTTTTGTTTTAACAACGGAAATTAATTTTAAATTAATTTCTGCCACTTCTATGTTTTGAATTTGGAAAAATGGATTCCATATTTGGAATCAGGATGTTCATATTGTGTAAATAGGTAACTTTTATTTTTATACATTTTGAATAATTACTGCGGTAAATATTTTATTTACCATGGTTAAGGGTAAATCCAGTAAATAAGGCTTAAAAAACAATATTATAATATTACTAAATTACCGTAAAACGTGTCCTAACATTATTGGTGGATATATGTCCGACCATGGGCATCTTTGGGTCGATTTTGGGACCCCATGGTGCCACTTGTAGGTGATAGGGACACTTTATTTTAATTAAGTTAAAAGAAGTACAAAAATGACATAAGCATATATCGTTTAGAAAAAAAAAATTACATAGGGTTATATATGTTTTATTTTAGACTATAAAAATTCATTAGAAATATAAAAATATTTCCTACATAATGGTATTTTATTTATAATTTTTAGACATTAAATAATTTAATTTATATATGACACAATGGTGTGCAGTAATTACCATAATAGTGAAAAATTAAAATGATTGATATTTTAGATACCCAAATAAATATAATTTGAGACTTTTTAGGAATTACACTAATTTTCTAAGTTAATATGATATGTTAGGAATGCTTTAATTAAATAAGTTCGAAGTAACCATTTTGTTATGATTTTTACAAAAATGAATTTTTTAATAGTGTCAAAATTGACATAAAAGAGTTTTTAAAACAAATAGTATATTATTAATTGATATTAAATTCCTAAAAATATAAGGTTCGGAAAAGATACTTATATCATGATAGGTGTATCATTAATGGACCACTTGGGGGTCTCTTGGTTGTATGTAGTAATTTTATTAACCATATAATATAAAAATACAAAGAGACATTGTAAAAGTGAAACTAATTATCTAAGAGTTAATACTTAAAGATAAGGTTAATATAGTAACCCAAACCTGTCTAAATTCTATTGGTTGAGTGTCTTTAGACCCATACCCACATTAACCCATAAATAATAAACTTTTGAGCCATTAGAAACCGAATATTAATTTATTATAAATTAATATTTCTAGATTTTACAAAGTTGCCCCTCACCCCTCTTATAAAAGGGAACTCCCCCTTATCATTACTTTACACCTTCAAAGCCTTTTGGTTCAGAGAAAATCTGACCAAATAATCTCCCAACTTCCCTCACTTCATCCTAGAGGCCTTTATTTAGTCATAAATCCAACTTTAGGAGCTCTTTTGATCAAATCAAAAGGAAGAACCCAAAGAAGAGGAAATGATTTCACCACCCTTTTTCAAGTTCCTTTCTTCTTCCACTTCCTCTTCCTTTGTTGTTACCATTATAAAATAATAACTCCAGTATCATATATATAATGTGATGTTATTATAAATACGGTACAAAAATATTCATTATTCTATCCATCCTTTGAATAACATGTCACCATACGTGCGTACGTATTGCTTACAGTCTGCACGTCGTGGTGTAATTGTTATTCAATAAATTATTATTTGGATGGGTATAATAATGATGTGTAATTCATGTAAATAATAAATATAACATGATAATTATTCTGTATATATGATATAACATCCAATTATATATTATTTTAATATCAAAATAATGATATTGTCGCTCGTGCGTACGTACGGAATACCGTCTCCATGAACGCGATAAGATTCATTATCCATGGTATCCATTCAAGTATAATTCTCATTTGATGATTAATAATAGTATCTAAGGACTTTATATCATTCTAGATATGATTAAGATACAACCTATCCATTAAAAACATGTCTTATGTAACAAAACATTTAAAAGAAAACGAGTAAGTTAACACCGGAAACAACGATAATACTAAGATATTATTAACAAATCAATGTTAAAAGATCATATATGATATCATATTAATGTATATGATTCTTGTATAATTTAATAACAATTATTTCACCATTATACAGGAGGTTAACCTACCCCAATCAAGGAAAAGTACAATTTAAGGGTTATTTCACAATCTCTTCATTATCCGAGGTTGTTTATACGTAATAATCTACTGGGATCTCTTTATCATCCACATTCATGTTTCTTAAAAATGTATTTCAAAACATTTTTACTATTTAAAAGAATATGGGTTAAAGTCCTTTATACCCTTGTTTGACTTTTTATAATAGTTTTATAAAGGAATCTTTTCATCGTTTTCCAAACAAGATGCTTTTTAACCTTCTTGACAGAATTAAGGTAAGAATGTTTTTTTTAACTTATACAGCGGGTGCGGTTATTTTCCGCCACTATAAAATCGTCAAATCTTCCCTTACAAACTTATAAGAATATTTTCAAAGAAAATGTTTTATTTTATAAATATATTACTCTTAAATGATTTCAAAATAGAAAGAGATATTTCTCTAAAAAGAGTTTTGATTTCATCTATGTCAACATCCTTTGATGGATTTTACGCTTATTTGAAGTTGATTTATTATGATACAAAACTACTATATTGTATTGAAGGTTTTGTGATATGATTGACTTTGGATGTGCTATTTTTAAACCATTCATAGTTTATGGTGAAAGTATTGACATTTTGTATGCTATTTTTAATACGAATGTTCATGTTGTGTTTAACCCTTTTCATATGGGAATGCATTGGACTTAATATGTGACGGGTGGAGCCCGCTATAGATCCTTGATGCATCTGTAGGTCTCATGAGACAAAGTAGTGTCTTCGCACAAGGCCTTGACAAAATATTATTTTTAGTCTTGGCACGAGGCCTTGGATATGTTGTTATGATAGTCTGGCATTATGAATTCCATCATTATGAAAGTGGTTATTGATATTGCATGTGATTATTCGATTAGTAGAATATCCATGTGAATAAGTATATGGCATTATTTCATTTTATTTTTTCCACACTATGTTGAAGTTCAAGTTTAAAAGGCTTTTGTTTTAGTTATACACTGCCTTAAATGTTTATTCTTATTTATGAAAGTTTCTGCTATATTGTTATCCTTACTGGGAATTTGAGCTCACCCCTTTTATATGTTTTATTTTTCCCAGGATGTGAAGAAGTAAATTATGAATGACCTGCAGGGATATTATGAGAGGATAATAGTGTGGACTATGGAGACAATATGTTGTAGTAGTAGTTTTTCACTTTATGATGTAATGTAAAACATTATGAATATATCTAGTGTTTCCAAGGATACTAAACCAATCAGTCTTTTGAGATTTGATCTTTCTTGTGATCATGCCAATGTTATGTAATAATGCACCGACTCTAGGTAACTGGGGTTAGGGCGTTACAGTTGGTATCAGAGGAATTTTAGTACAAACCTTGGAAGCTAAATTTAGATAAACTCTGATTAGAGCACATAGACCTAAGATGAACTTTGAGGATTAGTATAGAAGAACTTCCTAGAATTTTGGTATTGTAGAGATTTTGTGAGTTTTCCGAGCAATACATCCATGTCTGGATACGAGCAAGTAGAGGTGGCTCTGGAACAGATGTACCTAGGGGTAAAACCCGAAAACACCGCTTTGAGAAAGACTCGAACGGGAACTGGTGCACGAAAATGGGCCTTGCTGCACTCTTGGTTACGACACTCCTGGGATATATTCTTAGGATAACTCTCATTTTCTTTAAAAATCATTATGAAAGTTTTATGAGTATATACTTCCTCAAAGAAAACATTTTTATGATTATGGATTATATCCATAAGTAGTTCAATTTATGTTAAGTTTTTTATAAGTATGGGATTATGTATTTTGATTCATAAATTGATCTAGTTTATTCTATTGTTTAGAAATGGTGCCTAGTGGAAGAAATGGAAATTGTATCAATGCACGCACTCCATGTAGGGATTTCCCTCCTTGTCAAGATAATTATAGTGGAGCTGGTGATGCAACAGGTGCCGATCAGCTAATCACCACACTGGGACAACTCACTCAGGTTATGAATAATAACCTTACCCGTATGGAGCACCCTGATCCGCAGCGTGGAGGATCAATGTTAGATCAATTCATGAGGCAACATCCACCAATGTTCAATGGCATTACAAATCCCTTAGTATCTTAGAAATGGATAAATTCTCTAGAGAAAATATTTCAGGCTTTGGGGAGTAGTGAAAGGGAAAAACTTATCATGGAAGTTTACCGCCTCATTGGAGATGCTGATAAATGGTGGTCATTGATTCAAAACACAAAGGAAGATGATGAAGTATCAAATATGGAATGGATAGAGTTCAAAGATCTTTTTTTAGAAAAATAATTTCCTTGTGACCATCGAGCAGATATGGAAAAGAAATTTCCGAGTCTGAGACAAAAGGAGGATGAGAATGTTGCAAAGTATGAGGCTAACTTTACAAGGTTATCAAGGTATATGGGAGATTATATACATAACCCAAGAAGTAAGATTGGTCATTTCTTTGATTGGTTAAAACCATTTCTCCGTCAAACATTAGTCTCACAATCCTTCTCGTCGTACGAAGACATTGTCTCATGTGCTACCAAAACAGAAAAGGAATTCTCTAAGTCTTATGAATTTAAAGCAAAGAAAGAGAAGAAGAGATCTGCTGATCAATCTGGGAATGGAAATAAGGGGAAGAAGGGAAAGGTTGAATATCCATCTGTGGTAAATGTGGGAATAAACACCCCAGTACTTGCTTGAAGGGAATGGGTGTCTGTTACAAGTGTGGTGAAAAAGGCCACCAAGCTCGTGAATGCAAAGGGAAGAAGGAAGGTACCAATGTTCAATGCTACAATTGCAGGGAGATGAGACATTATTCAAATGAATTTCCTAATCTTCGGATGAACATACCTCAGAAAAGGCCAAGGGATCAAGGCCAAGCTTATTCTATCACTACTGCTGAGGTAGAAGCTCCAAAAGACGTGGTGGCAGGTAATTTAATGGTTTCCTCAAGTTTAGCAAATGCATTATTTGATTCTGGATCATCACATTATTTCATATCTTCCCAGTTTGCTAAGAAAATTAGATATTTTTTATTTGATTTGACAAGGGAGTTTTCAGTTAAAACACCTAAGGGAAGTATCATTGCAACAAAGTTTTTTGAATCAGTCCCCATTAGAGCACATAAATGTTCTTTATCTGCTGATCTCATCGTCATACCTATGATTGAGTTTGATATAATCCTCAGTATGGACTGGATTTTGGATTATGATGCAAAGATTTATTTTAATAAGAAAGAGGTTATGATTCTTGATGATGATGATAAGAAACACCTTATCTTTAGAGAAGAATCTTCACCACCTAATTCTTATCTATATCCATCTCCAGTAGCTCAACTAAATTCAATTATTGGGGAGGAAGAGAATGAAATTTCTGTAGGTGAGGAAAGCAATATTCAAATAGAGGATGTACGTGTTGTGAAAGAATATGTAGATGTGTTTTTGGAATATTTACCTGCACATCCCCCAGAACGAGAAGTTGAGTTTTCCATTGATTTAATTCCAGGATCAAGGCCTATATCAAAGACCCCTTATAGAATGGACACTGTAGAATTAGTTGAACTAAATAAACAACTAGATGAATTGATTAATAAGGGATTTATTCGCCCTAGTGTTTCTCCATGGTGAGCCCCTATTTTTCTTGTTAAAAAAAAGATGGATTTATGAGGTTATGTATCGACTATAGAGAGATTAATGCCATAAAAATAATAAACAAGTATCACCTACCTCGCATTGATGATTTATTTGACCAACTGCATGGAGCTCAATACTTTTCAAAGATTGACCTTCGATTTGGATACCATCAGTTGTGTGTAAAGAAGGAAGAAATTTCAAAGACAGCATTTCGAACCAGGTATGGGCATTATGAGTTTACTGTAATGACCTTTCGATTGACTAATGCACCCCCTGTATTCATGGATCTGATGAATAGAGTTTTCAAGGAATATCTCGATGAATTTGTGTTGGTATTTATTGATGATATCTTGGTATACTCTAAAAGCTATGAGGATCATGAAAGTCACTTGCACATTATCCTGAACACTATGAGAAGACTTGAATTATATGGGAAGTTTAGCAAGTGTGAATTTGGCTTCATGAGATTTCTTTTCTTGGCCATGTTGTCTCTAAAGATGGAATCTCTGTTGATCCTTCTAAGACCAAGGCAATCCAAGAATTTCCAGCACCTACGAGTATAACTGAGGTACGCAGTTTTATTGGTTTGGCAGGTTATTATCGACATTTCGTCCAAAATTTTGCCCGATTGGCAAACCCATTAACGAAGCTCACACGTAAAGGGGTTAAATTTGTTTGGAAAAAAGAGTGCGAAGAATGTTTCGAATAAATAAAGAGAAGAATAGTCAATGCTCCTATATTGACTCTACCATCGAGGAATGATGGGTACGTTATTTATAGTGATAAATCGAAGAAATGACTTGGTTGTGTCCTTATGAAGAATGATAGGGTTATTGCCTATGCATCCCGACAGTTGAAAATTCATGAACAAAACTATCCTACTCATGATCTCGAGTTAGCAGTTGTGATCTTTTCTTTAAAGATATGGATGAACTACCTCTATGGTGAAAATGTGAGATTTATACTGATCACAAGAGTTTGAAGTATATTTTTTCAAAAAAAGAACTCAACATGAGGCAAAGGAGATGGCTTTAATTACTCAAGGATTATGATTGTACAATACACTACCACCCAGGTAAAGAAAACAAGGTGGCAGATGCTTTGAGCAGAAAAGATCATGGATTTTTGAACAATATGAGAATTGAAAGGGATCCAATTTTCATGGATCAAGTGAATATGGACATGGGAATAACCAGGGAAGGTGAAACATCAATGCTTTTTCAAATGGTTGCCAAACCATCTTTACTAGAAAGGATTAAGTGTTCTCAGACCGATGATGAAGAATTTCAAAAGAAGATTAAAGCTGTGAGTGATGGGAGATTGAGAGACTTTGTGTATGAAGAAGGAATTTTGAAATTCGGGAAGAGGATTTGTGTTCCTGATATACCTGGTCTAAAAAGGGAATTGTTGGATGATGCTTATAGTTCCAATTTCTCTATACACCCTTGGAGCACCAAAATGTATAGAGATTTGAAGGAACGTTTTTTGTGGGACAACATGAAGAGGTAGATTGCTGATTTTGTGTCAAGATGTATGGTTTGTCAACAAGTGAAAGCTGGAAGGCAACAGCCTGGTGGATTATTGAAACCGATTCCCATACCGGAGTGGAAATGGGACAATATTATGATGGACTTTGTCATGGGGCTACCAAAGACTCCTAGAAGGAACGATGCAATATGGGTTATTGTTGATCGTCTTACCAAGTCAGCACATTTTCTTGCTATAAGAGAAGATCTACCACTGGAATATCTAGAAAGACTATATATTGATGAAGTTGTGAGACTTCATAGAGTACCCCTATCAATTGTTTCTGATCATGATCCCCGTTTTACTTCAAGATTCTTGAAAATTCATCAAAAATCCTTTGATACTGAACTTCATTTGAGCACTGCCTACCACCCTCAAACAGATGGACAATCAGAATGAACTATTCAAACCTTAGAAGACATGTTGAGATCCTACTCACTTGACTTTCAGGGTATGTGGGATCAATATTTACCTCTGGTAGAATTTTCCTATAATAATAGCTTCCATTCGAGTATTCATATGGAACCATATGAAGCATTGTACGGAAAGAGATGTCACACACCAACATGTTGGGATGACGTTGGTGAAAGAAAACTTGTAGGCCTAGAACTAGTGAAGGAAACGATGGAAAAGGTGAAGGTAATCCAAAACCATATCAAAGCAGCTCAATGTAGGCAGAAGAGCTATGCTGATAATCGAAGGAAGGATTTGGAATTTCAAGTTGGTGATCATGTTTTCTTGAAGGTATCTCCATTGAAGGGAGTCATACATTTTGGTAAGAAAGTTAAATTGAGTCCCAGGTACATCGGAACTTTCGAAATTCTAGAACGAATTGGGGTTGTCGCTTACCGATTGGCAATGCCACCAAGTCTCTCCAAAGTTCACGACGTGTTCCACGTATCTCTATTGAGGAAATACATGCCTGACCCAACACATGTACTCACCTATGAGGAATTAGAACTGGAACCTGGTCTGTCTTATTGTGAAGAACCCGTCAAGATTATTGATACGAGAGAACAAGTACTGAGAAACCGGACGACGCGTCTGGTAAAAGTTTTGTGGAGAAACTATAAGATGGAAGAGGCAACGTGGGAACCCACGGAACTTATGATGAAGAACCACCCAAGTCATTTCATGCATTAGTATTCTAGAAATTTCGAGGATGAAATTATTTTAATGAGGGGAGAATGTAACACCCCAAGCTTGTACGGTACGCTTCTCTTTGAATAATGCGATAGCGTGTGTTGTACACAACATCGAGTTCTAACACACCACAACCAATCATACTAGCCATTATGAATAGTAATACCTACTTTTTGAAATTTTATAAATTATATCTCTCAAAATGGACTTCATTTTTGGATTCAGAATATCGAAATTAGCCTAGGGTGAAATTTTGGTACTTTTTGGATAACTTTCATATATTGATGAATAGTGAAAATTACTAAATTTTAATTAAAAACAACTTTTTTAATCAAAATAATTAATATTGATAAATTATGAATTTGAGTGGTTTTAAAGTATATTTAGAATATATTTTTTCCATTTAATTCAATGTTTGTCATTGGACATAATTTCATAATTAAACCAGACATAAACAAGTGCCAATATTTTGATAGTTATTATCTCTTAAAAACACGCTTTTTGTTTTAACAATGGGAATTAATTTTAAATTAATTTCTGCCACTTCTGTGTTTTGAATTTGTAAAAATGGATTCCATATTTGGAATCAGGATGTTCATATTGTATAAATAGGTAACTTTTATTTTTATACATTTTCAATAATTACTGCGGTAAATATTTTATTTACCATGGTTAAAGGTAAATCCGATAAATAAGGGTTAAAAAATAATATTATAATAATAATAAATTACCCTAAAACGTGTCCTAACCTTATTGGTGGATACATGTCCGACCATGGGCATCATTGGGTCGATTTTGGGACCCCATGGTTCCACTTGTAGGTGATAGGGACACTTTATTTTAATTAAGTTAAAATAAGTACAAAAATGACATAAGCATATATCTTTTAGAAACACAATTTTTACATAGGGTTATATATGTTGGATTTTCAACTATAAATATTTAATAGAAATATAAAAAATATTTTATACATAATGGTATTTTATTTATAATTTTTAGACATTAAATGATTTAATTTATATATGGCACAATGGTGATGCAGTAATTACCATAATAGTGAAAAATTAAAATGATTGATATTGTAGATACCCAAATAAATATAATTTGAGACTTTTTATGAATTAAACTAATTTTCTAAGTTAATATGACATGTTAGGAATTATTTAATTAACTTTGTTCGAAGTAATCATTCTGTTATGATTTTTACAAATATGAATTATTGAATAGTGCCAAAATTGACATAAAAGAGTTTTTAAACAAATAGTATATTATTAATTGATATTAAATTCCTAAAAATCTAAGGTTCGTCCAAGAGACTTATATCATGATATTTTTATCATTAATGGACCACTTTGGTGTCTCTTGGATGTATATAGTAAGTTTATTAACCATATAATATAAAAATACAAAGAGACATTGTAAAAGTTAAACTAATTAACTAAGAGTTAATACTTACAGATAAGGTTAATATAGTAACCCAAACCTGTCTAAATTCTATTGGTTGAGTGTTTTTCGACCCATCCCCACATTATACTTTAAATAATAAACTTTGGAGACATTATAAAACGAATATGAGTTTATTATAAATTATTATTTCTAGCTTTTCCCAAGGTGCCTCTCACCCCTCTTATAAAGGGGCACTCTCCCTTATCATTATTTCACACCTTCAAAGCCTTTTGGTTCGGCCAAATTCTGCCCAAATACTCTCTCAACTTCCCTCAATTCATCCTAGAGGCCTTACTTTAGTCAGAAATCCAACTTAAGGAGCTCTTTTGATCAAATCAAAAGGAAGAACCCAAAGAAGAGGTAATGATTTCACCACCCTTTTTCAAGTTCCTTTCTTCTTCCACATCCTCTTCCTTTGTTGTTACCATTCTAAAATAATAAATCCAGTATCATATATATACTCTGATGTTATTATAAATATGGTACAACCATATTCAGTATTCTATCCATCCTTTGAATAACATGTCACCATACGTGCATACGTACGGATTACCGTCTCCACGTCGTGGTGTAATTGTTATTAAATAAATTATTATTTGGATGGGTATAATAATGATGTGTAATTCAGGTAAATAATAAATGTTACATGATAATGATTCTCTATATATGATATACCATCATATTATATATTATTTAAATATCAAAAGAATGATATTGTCGCTCGTGCGTACGTACGGACTACCGTCTCCACGAACGCGATGAGATTCATTCTCCATCATATCCATTCAAGTATAATTCTCATTTGATGATTAATAATAGTATCTAAGGACTTTATATAATTCTGGATATGATTAAGATATAAACATTCCATTACAAACATGGATTACGTAACAAAACATATAAAAGAAAACGAGCAAGTTAACACCCGAAACAACGATAATACTAAGATATTATTAACAAATCAATGTTAAAAGATCATATATGATATCAGATTAATGTTTATGATTCTTGTATAATTTAATTACAATTATTTCACCATTATACAAGAGGTTAACCTACCCCAACCAAGGAAATGTACAAGCTGAGTTTTAGTTCACAATCTCTTCATTATCCGAGGTTGTTTATACGTAATAATCTACTTGGATCTCTTTATCTTCCACATTCATGTTTCTTAAAAATGTATTTCAAAACATTTTTACAATTTACAAGAATATGGGTTAAATTAATTTTTACCCTTGTTTTACTTTTTATAAGATTTTTATAAAGGAATCTTTCCGCCGTTTTTCAAACAAGGTTCTTTTTAACCTTTTCGACAGAATTAAGGTAAGAATGTTTTTTTAACTTATACGGCGGGTGCGGTTATTTTACGCCGTTATAAAATCGTCAAAGCTTCCCTTACAAGCTTATAAGAATATTTTCAAATAAAATGTATTATTTTATAAATATATGACTCTTAAATGATTTCAAAATAGAAAGATATATTTCTCTAAAAAGTGTTTTGATTTCATCTATGTCAACATCCTTTGATGGATTTTATGCTTATTTGAAGATAATTTATTATGATACAAAACTTCTATATTGTATTGAAGGTTTTGTGATATGTTTGACTGTGGATGTCCTATTTTTATACCATTCATATATTATGATGAAAGTATTGACATTTCGTATGCTAGTTTTAATACAAATGTTTATGTTGTGTTTAAACCTTTTCATATGGGAATGAATTGGACTTAATATGTGATGAGTGGAGCCCGCTATAGCTGCTCGATGCATCGGTAGGTCTCATGAGACAAACTAGTGTCTTGTCATAAGGCCTTGACAAAATCTTATTTGTAGTCTTGGAACGAGGCCTTGGCTATGTGGTTATGATAGTATGGAATTATGCATTCCATAATTATGAAAGTGGTTATTGATATTGCATGTGATTATTCGATTAGTAGAATATCCATGTGAATAAGTATATGGCATTAATTCATTTTATTTTTTCCATACTATGTTGAAGTTCGTGTTTAAAAGGCTTTTGTTTTAGTTATACATTGCCCTAAATGTTTATTCTTATTTATGAAAGATTCCTCTATATTGTTATCCTTACTGGGAATTTGAGATCACCCATTTTCTATGTTTTATTTTTCCCAGGATGTGAAGAAGTAAATTATGAATGACCTGCTGGGATATTATGAGGGGATAATAGTGTAGACTATGGAGACAATATGTTGTTGTAGTATTTTTTTCACTTTATGATGTAATGTAAAACTTTATGAATATATCTAGTGTTTCCAAGGCTACTAAACCAATCGGTCTTTCGAGATTTGATCTTTCTTGTGATCATGCCAATGTTATGTAATAATGCACCGACTCTAGGTAACTGGGGTCAGGGCGTTACATAGATATTGAATATTATTCAAATATTAATTAAACCTTTTTATATATAAATATTAATAACCATCACATGGCATGTCCTATCAACTTAATTAACACACACAAGAACATGTCTCAAGGTTTACATAATATAATAAATAAATTTTAAATCTATGTAATTGGTAAAAGTACACAGTGTGTATATCTAATCTATAGGGGGTACACATCTCTCAATGTCTTTCTAAGACACATGCCTAGGGGATCAGTGTGGAATTTGTGCCTCATAAAATTTTGAGTACACTGCATGTCCAATGGGACACATTCCGTGTTGACTCTATGTTACATGGTCACCAGGAAAGTAGGATGTGTATTGAATACAAGGCATATCAGTGACTCAAAGGGACTACACACCTTTTAACTAGGCTACACGACATGTAATACGTCTGACCATGTTCCATTAAATTCTAATCAACATGTGGTACATTAAGTGTGTAATTAATGAAATAATCAATGAGTAATATTGAATTGATTTTAGAATCAATTATGATGTTTTGAATGTCACTACATGGTTTGTAACTCTGGTTTCATGGAATGCAGTATAGTGTTTTCTAGCTATAAACCATGGAACCTATGGTGAGTTCCTTGGTTTTATTTTAATCATAAAATTAAACATCTTTATTAGATATTAATGAAATTAAGGGGGATGAAACAGATCTCACAATTCAAATTAAAAGAATTATTTAACATGAATTAAAAAGCTAAATTACAAATGCATAAATCAAAAATGATTTCTTTAAATAATTATAAAAAATTATATCCCTTCTTTGATACCACTTTTATGTCTCTTGCACAATGGAGGCATGTGATGGGCAATGCCCAACTATTCTTTTTCCCATAATCCATGATCAATCTGAGCTATAAGTGATGATGAATTCCATGATATGTGGAATTGAATAAAATAAATAGAAAAGGGATAGAACATCATACCTGAGAAAGATGAGATAAACACATATTGTTTATAATTAATTTAATTAGATAAAGAATTACCTCTATAGAATTCTTTCTTTAATGATGAATCTAGTGAAAGATCTACGATGAACCATTGTTTCATTGTATAATCCAAGTGTAGATTTCCTATAGTTTTGATCCACACATGTTTTAGGGATCTCTAGACATCACTGATAGAGTCTCTAGGTTCTATTATGGAAGATCCTTGTGCTTGTGTCATTGGACTTTGATTGATTCGAGAACCACCTTCAACACATTCTCTTTTATCTAGTGGGGTAGGATTGCTTGACATTCTTGGGAGAGTTCTTAGGGAAGGTATATCTTTAGGATTGAGAGGATTCTCTAAGATTGTTGTGCACAACCAAAAATGAATTGGCCCTATTTAATAAAATAACATAATTTGGTATTAATATTTCTATGGTTAAAATAAAATAATTTCACAAGTTCCCATGATTATTTTATTTAATCCAATAAAAACTCCATGTCAAATAATAGTAATAATAATATTTCTCAACATGATCTTAACTTATGAATTATAATCAAATATTATTTAATTAAATAACATTCAATATTATTTATTTCTCCCCAGACCATTAATATTGGTCTGTCATTCCTCCACAATATTTATTGGGCCTTGAATAATGTCTATTTATTTATTAAGTAAATATAACTACATTATTCTCCAATAAATAAATAAATATTATATTCCCTAAATAGAAAATAAATATTTATTAAGTATTTTTCTCACAGTATATTTTTTTAAATAACTAGTGATAGAAAAAATGTGATCATACATACATGAATAATTATTAAACCACATGTGGGAATAATATTTATTCAACCTATTAAATAATAAATTATAATATATTATTTAACTAAGATTTTGGATACACGTAGTGTGTGACCAACTAATCCTTCTTCACCATGGGATTAGGTGAACCATCCTAAATTCCATGGTTAGAATCTAGCAGCATTCCAAGGAACACATTGGGAAAGATGTTAATGTCTCAATGACATGTTACCTCATACAGATTCTTACTGTATAATATAATCCCTTTATCACAATATCTCTAATCAAGATGGTTGAATGGCAGTACCATAAACCTATGTGCTTGGTATCTTTTTCTGACTTTCTGGAAATAGAACTTGACTACAAAAAACCATGGCCATGTATTTATTTATAATATATCATTTACATCAATGGTCCTAAGATATTAACTTCCGTTAATGAACAGAAGGGATAAATCCTTTCTTGAATTATTCATTAATACAAAATTAATCATGACACACACAATATATCCTACCTCACTATGAACATCTCTCATCAAGGATTTCATCAATACATAAAAGTATATGACTTATAATATTCATTAATAATAATCTTAATGTCTAAGGAAAAATACATACTTCCACATATAGTAACATTTTATGACACATATAAATATGGAATTTCTACTAGATTGTCTCGTTCTCATAATATCCTACCTTATATTACCAAGGTTTTATACCATGAGAACGTTCCTCAATGTCCTATGAGTCTCCACCCTGGATAACCTGTATCATTTATGTCCCTAAATAGATATCAACCAGCTATAGAATATATATTCAAGAATAATGTCATAGCAATTTCAGGTTCTCACCATATCAGGGAACTACTATGGCCTTTTAGTGTGACAACTACTCTTAGGATATTATCACATAATATTTCATGCAGAAGAACAATAATGATTTGATAAGTAGTTTATTAATATTTGAAACAATGAATACATTTATATCAGAAAGTACATAGATGCTGGTTTTAGGGCACCAACTCCAACAAGATTCACTAATATCTGGAGTGATTAATATTTATTATAGAAAAATATAATGAATGAATATTTATATATGATAAAACAACTACCAAACAAGTGGATATTGAGATCTCCAATTCTATGAAATGTTTTGTGTAATATACCACGATCATGCACTCTATCATGAGACCAAAAATGGTTGGTTAGGGGATGTCAATAGTGGCTCCCCATATTCCAAAGGTCGATGACTAGTATTATGGGTGTGATGGGTATATTGAGGATTATATAATCCTTGGTATAGAGTAAAACAAAAAAAAAATAAACAATATAATTAATAAATATTATAGTAATGGATAATAGTGGAAACAGTATATGTGACATCCCGGAATGAGATGCCACATAACGGGTGCCCCGAGCTCGGTAGGCCACATGGCCTCAAGTGCATCTTCCCAAATGCCAGAGGCTACCGACTAGCAGCGAGGGCCTAGGGTTTGTCTATGGGAAGAATATCCCCTGATTAGAAGAGTGTATCACATCAAAAGTGATATAAAGTAATAGTAAACAATAGAAGCAAACTAAATAACATTTTAATAAATAGCAGAACAAAATTGATGCAATAGATAAATGATAATAATCATAACTGTATCAACTAGAACACTGATGATGTAATTTCATGTCACTAGAAAACTGGAAAACATGGATACAAGACAGAAAGAATAAAATGTTTCACAAAGTAATTAAAATAAAGACTACTCCAAGAACCCCAATATCCTACTTGTTTATCTGATATCATGCTCCATCATGTCATCATAAAATCAAGTGTTGGAAGCTGTATGCTTCCATTTTTCAATACCTGCAACCATGTAATCTATTATGGGTTCTAAACGACGCCCAGAGAGGGTGTGAGATAAATCTCAGTGGGCCACCACCAATTTTCTCTATAACATCTATCTCGTGTAATGGAATATAGCAGTGTGAAGGCATGCATATATAAGTAAAGAAAGTATTACAACATAACTAAATACTCAAGTACCTGCTTCATCCCTCAGCTGGTGTCAAAACATGTAACCAGATCATTAATTAAGTATTTACTATTTAATGTTAATAGGTCACCAGAGGCGTATCCAAAACTGACATCACCTGGTGATAGTATAAGTAGTGAAGGTCCCATGATGTAATAAGGAAACCTGACAAAGATATTTAGTGAGGGAGTTCCAGGACTAACCCAAGGTAACATAAATCTCTTGTAAATTTAACTCATTATTATTTGAGTCTAGCTAATCAGTAAGAGTGTAATCCAAGAAGCGTAATCCAAGGCATTCCACAATAAGGTTCCTACCAAGTCCATGGTGATCATCCAAGATAAAATGGAGCTAAGAAAATACATGGCCCTATGGGATTTCACCATGGCACCTACTAGTCAATGTTGGATCCAAGGAGTGTATCTGAGGTACCCTGTAATAATGAAATGGACCCAACGGTATTATACATGGAATCCAAGGAATATACATGAACTGAAGTCTAGGTGGGTATCAACCTAAGAAAACTATATTCTTGAATCATAATGGGGTTCTCGAGACCCTTTCTATTCTCTACTCAGAATCCTAGGTGAGCTCGAGTCAGTCCATTCCTATTTGATATTGTAATCATATAATAATTCATTTGGTTCATGTCTTGTGTTCCACTAGTGTGGATAGGTCAGGTAGAGATGAAACTATTTATTTATTGGTCAAATACTTGTATTCCATTACTGTGGACAGTCTAATTGGCGTTTCAACTATTTAATCAGGTCTTTTGTAACATCCCAAGATTCTACGCTACATTTCACTTTGAATAATACAATAGTGTGTGTTGTACGCAACTTCGAGTTCTAACACACCACAACCAATCAAACTATCTATTATGAATAGTAATACCCACTTAAAATTTTATATTTCAAAATGTACTTTATTTTTGGATTCAGAATATCAAAATTATCTTAGGATTAATTTTTGGTATTTTTTGGTAAACATTCAATTTTTGATTAATAGTGAAAAACACTAAGTTATAGTTTAAAACTGAATTTTTATTTAAATTTATTTTAGGTCAAAATAGATACATAATACCTATATAAGTTCAATGTAGCTCAATGGAGTCAGTTTATAATAATTTTAGATATATAAAAATTTTATTGAACTTTTTACCGTCTTTTACCCACCTCCTAGGAGCATTTTCAAATTTACATAAAACATAATTTTACCTCTTCTATGAGTTGAATTTAGAAAATATGAGATAAACAGTTGATATCATTAAGTAAAATGTGGTTCAATAAGATGAGAATAAATTTTGGTGAATAGTAACTTTTGACTTTTATTTACCGTAGTTAAAAGTAAATAGTGTCATAAAAGGTAAAAATAATATTTTAATTACCTCAACACATGTCCTAGTTCTATTGGATAAGTTTTATTCGACCAAAAACAACATTAGGAATAAAATATTATCCTTTAAGTCCACTTGGAATAGATTAGGACATTTATTATTATTTAATTCAAAGAAGAGTTAAAAGTGTTAAATTCAAGTTTTAATAACTAAAACATTTTTAATATAGGGTTAAGCATAATATAAAGTCGACAATAAATATTAATTAGAAAGATAAAAGATTTAATACATAATTGTATTTTATTTATAATTTCTGGACATTAAATAATTTAATTTTATTATGACACAATGTTGATGCAATAATTACCTTATTAATGAAATATTAAAATAATTGATATTATAAATACCCAAAAAAATGTACTTTGAGACTTTTTATGAATTACACTAATTATATAGGTTAATATGACATGTAATGGTTGATTAAATATATTTTTTTTGAAGTAATAATGCTATTATAAATTTAGAAAAAACAAAATACCAAATAGTGTCAAAATTAACATAAAAGCGTTTTTTAAAAAATTATTATATTTTTAATTGATATAATATCCCTAAAAATATAAGGTTCGGCCAAATTAATTATATAAGGCTATATATATTAATAATGAACCATTTTTGGTTCTCTTGTCTTTTTATAGTAAGTTTATTAACCATATATTATAAAAATATAAAGAGACATGGTAAATGTCAAACTAATTAACTAAGAGTTAAATCTAAACTATAAGGTTAATATAGTGACCCAAACCTGTCTAAAACCTATTGGTTGAGTTGATTTTGACCCATTCCCACCTTATATTCTTAATAAATCAATTTTTATCCATCAGAAACCGAAAATGATTTTATTATAAAATAATATTTCTAACTTTTCCTATAGTGACCCTCACCTCTATTATAAATGGGCACTTCTACTTCTCTCAAATTCACACATTCAAAGCCATTTGGCTTAGCAAACCCTACCCAAATATCCTCTATACTATCCTACCTTCATCATAGAGTCCTTCTTTTAGTTATAAATCCAATCTAAGGATCCCTTTTGATCAAATCAAAAAGAATAACCCGAAGAAGAGGTAAATATCTCACCACCTCTTTCATGTTTTTTATTCTTCCACTTCTTCTTTTCTTTTTGTTCCAATTATAAAATAATAAATCAAGTATATTCTATATAATGTGATGATATTATAAATATGGTACAACCATATTAATTACTCAATCCATCCTTTGAATGACATGTCACCATATGTGCATACGTATGGCTTACCGTCTCCATGTCGTGGTGTAGTTGTTATTAAATACATTATTATTTGGATGGGTATAATAATGATTTATAAATGATGTAAATAATAAATATAAAATTATTATGATTCTTTATATATGAGATACCATACAATTATATATGATTTTAATATCAAAAGAATGATATTGTCACTCGTGTTTACATACGGATTACCGTCTCCACGAACACGATGAGATTCATTCCCCATCATATCCATTCAAGACTAATTTTAATTTTATGATTAAAAATAATTTTTAAAGACTTAATATCATTATAAATATTAATAAGATACATCCTATCCATAAAAAACATTACTTACATAAAAAATCATATAAAGGAAAATGAATTAGTTAACACCCAAAATGATGATAATACTAAACTATTATTAAAAAATAAATATTAAAAGATCATATATGATATCATATTAATGTATATGGTTCTTGTATAATTTAATAACAAAAATTTCACTATTATACAAGATTTTAATCTACCCTCAACCAAGGAAAAGTACAAGGTAAGGATTAATTCTACAACTTCTTCATTATCCAAGGTTGTTTATACGTAATTATCTACTGGAACCTCTTTATCATCCACATCTGTGTTTTCTTAATAATGTATTTCAAAAAAATTTAATATTTACTAGACTATGGGTTAAATTAATTTATAACCTTATTTGACCTTATACGTTTTTATAGGAATCTTTTCGTCATTTTCCAAACAAGTTACATTATGACCTTTATGACAAAATTAGGGTAAGAATTTTTTTTAAATTATATGGAGGGTGCGGCTATATTTCTCCGTTATAACATCGTGGAAGCTTCCCTTACATGATTATAAGAATATTTTCAAAATAAATGTTTTCTATTATAATTACGTGACTTTTAAATGATTTAAAAATAGAAAGAGATATTTCTCTCAAACGGTTTTGATTCCATCTATGTCAACATCCTTTAATGGATTGTAATGTTGTTTGATATTGATTTATTAAGATACAAATATTCCATTTTGTATTGAAGATTTTGAGATATGTTTGAATTTGGATGTGTTATTTTTCTACCATGCATGGTTTATGGATAATGTATTGACATTTCGTATGCTAGTTTTAATATGAATGTTTATGTTATGTTTAGAAATTTTCATATGAGGAATGCATTGGGCTTAGTAAGTGACGGGTGGAGGCCGCTATAGATCATCGATGCATCAGTAGGTCTCATGAGACAAACTAGTGTCTTGGAACAAGACCTTGGAAAAATCTTATTTGTTGTCTTGGCACAAGGCCTTGACAATTTGATTATGAAGTTTGGAATTATGCATTCCATCATTATGAAAGTGGCTATTGATATTACATGTGATTATTTGACTAGTAGAATATCCATGTGAGTAAGTAATTAGAATTATTTTGATTTATATTTTCCATATTATGATGAAGTTTATGTTTAAAAGGCTTTTGTTTTAGTTTTATACATTACCTTAAATGTCTATGCTTATTTATGAAAGTTTCCTCTATATTGTTATCCTTACTGAGCATCTGAGCTCACCCCTTTCTATGTTTTATTTTTCCCAGGATGAAAAGAAGTATATTATGAATGACATATAGGGATAGTCTATGGGATCTGAGTGTGGTTTATTGAAACAATGTTGTTGTATTTTTCTATTTTATGTTGTAATGTAATCCTTCTGAATGTATCTCATACTTCCAAGGCTACTAAACTAATCGTTCTTTCGAGACTTGATATTTTTTGATCATTCCAATGATATGTAATAATGCACCAACTTTGGGTAACTAGAGTCGGGGTGTTACATCTTTATTAACCATTATGGAATATTCAATTATTGAGGTTCACTTTTCTACCTTCCATCAACCAGGATAGGGGGGATACGGACATGAAACCTTTATTCAAACTCATTTGATAAGGCCAAGTTATATACTTAGCATACATTCCATTTCACATTTCACATTCAAAAATCAAATTGAAAGCACATACCTTAGGTGGGTCAAGTGGTGAGCATAGATGGTACATGCCATTATGCAATTCTCATTAAACAAAAAACCATTTATTATAAGAAGGCTCACTTTTAGGAAGGTCAAGAAAGGTCACAGCTGAACGGTGGCCCAAATGTACTAAAACACTAAAAACTAATTATGGCATAACCTTCGACATGGGGTGGATTGAGTTGTGGGTGTAACCACTAAAAACTAATCGCATTTTTGGAAAGAGCATAACCCTATGATTCTATCAAGTATAATCATGGAATCTAAATTTAAGAGAAATCTTCCAATGAAACCGGTGGGGCCCACATGAACATACCAAAATCAACAAACATTAGGGATAATTTATAAACCACCCACCTTAGGGTTTTATGATCCTTATCCTCCAGTATCATCCCTTGGTTTGCCTTAGATCAAAGTAGATCTAAGAAAAGGTGAAAACACCCACATGGAGATATCTAGGTCAAGAGTGAAAGATAAGAAGAACGGATAAAGAGGACTTGAGTACTTACTGTGGCACATCCAACATGATGAATAAAGGTTCAATCAGATACCAGATGAAGGAGATCTATTGATTCCAAGTTTAGATCTTCAAAAATCCCCAAATTGAGATATAAATAGGGCAATCCCACATAAACTCAGATTAGGGAAGAAGGGGTTACTTAATAATATCATTAAGGACAAAACTAGAAAATTACCTAGAAAAATAGCCTATGAACAGTTTGTCCGTAAGGTTTTTCAAACCATAAACAAACCATGTGGGATGGATTTTCCTAAATGGTTTGTTCCACATGGTGTGTCAAACTATGCGCAATCATGCATGGGTACTTGGGGAAAAGGGGTGCTCACACGGTTAGGTCGCACGGTCGTGCGAGGTGGCTTTGTACATATGGTTGGTCTACATGATTTGTAAAACCATGCGCAAACCATGTGACATGGACTATTTCCCAAAAAAAGATTTGTTCTGGTATCCAAACAGGCCTCGGACACCCTCAGAACCATTACTAACTCACTAGGTATCCATATTAGGTCCAAAGTATAGTTTTAGACTAAAAATTAAAGGACCCATACCTGAGTGAAAAACTGGGTTCATACAGTCTTCCCCCATAAAAGAACTCACCCCCGTGTTCACCTTCCATGGGTAAGGAAACACTGTTTGAGAAAAACTCTAGACACTGAGCACGTACATCCATTTCCCTCTCCTAAGTCTCATATTTTACTTGGTCGGGTTGCCATAGCACCCGTACGAGAGGGATAGAATTTCCTCGAAGAGCCTTCATGCTTAATTCAATGATGCATACTGGATACTCCTTAAAGGTAGCATCGACATCTAACTAATATTCCTCAGGATCAAAGGTATGAGATAGGTCAGCATGATATTGGTGAAGCTGTGTACGTCATGCATTGAACGGTACCTCTACGAAAGTAGCAAATGATAGGCTACCAGCTTGACTCTCTCTAGAATTTCAAAACATCCCGATGTAATGAGGAGACAACATTCCCTAATTCTTTAACCGTTTACGCCCTAGCCTGGGTGATACCTGAAGAAAAACATGATCCCCAACCTCAAACTCAAGAGGTATTTGACGGAGATCCACATTAGATTTCATTTTATACTGAGCAGTAGTCGTATGCTTTCTGATCAGCTGATCTTATTCTGAATTTTCTTGAATGAGACGAGGGCCTAGTAGGTTTTCCTCACCTACCTCCAGACAGCACAAGGGTGAATGACATGTCCTACCATATAAGGTCTCAAAAGGATCCATCTGAATCATTTCCTAAAAACTATTATTATAAGAGAACTCTACAAGATGGATATACTTCTCCCAAAATCCTCAGAAATCAAGGACACATTCTCATATCATGTTCTATAGAACCTGTATTGTCCGTTCCGATTTTCCATTGGTCTGTGGGTGAAAAGTTGTCATTAGAAGCACCTAAGTACCCATAGATTTCTACAAACCCTTCCATAACCATGAAGTGAAATGAGCATCCCTATTTGAAACAATAGTATGTGGAATCCCATGTAGTCATATGATCTCACGAACATATAGTTTTCTCAACTCATCATCTAAGAAAGTCTACTAAATAGGAATGAAGTGGGATGATTTAGTTAGTTGTTTGATGATGACCCAGATAGTGTTGCTTCCCCTCGGCGACCTAGGTACGCTGACTACGAAATCCATAGAAACATCTTCCCATTTCCATTTTGGGATTGGGAGTGGCTGTTACAAGATTTAAAGTCTTTGGTGCTCCACTTTCACCTACTGATAGGTGTAACAACTTTTGACGAAGCCTGCAATTTGATGTTTCATTCTAGGACACCAATATTGGCATCTCAAATCTCGATACATCTTCGAGATCCCTGGATGAACTTCGCACTGAGAAGTTTGGGACTCTTTCATAAACTACTCTCTCATATCTGTAGGAACCCAAATACGTCCACATAGATTCAAGACATCATCTATATCCACATACCAATCTAGAGGTAGGTTATATCCTCATATACTCTCATGGATAACTAAACCTTTAGGATTTGAAAACTACCTAATCTTCACCTTATCAAGGAGGGAATAGGTAAATGTTAAGGATGATAGGTAAAACATCACGTGAATATCTTGAAAATCTAGATGAAGTTCAAAAAATAGGGCCATTAGCTTCCATTCATCGTTGTCTTCTTGTATGGCATGTGTTTGAGATTTTCGATATAGTGCATTAGTGACCACATTACCCTTTCCAGTCATAGAGGGAAGCTCAAAATCAAAGGATTGTAGATACTCAACATGTCTCTGCTCTCTGAGGTTCAAGTGATGCTAAGAAAATATATACTTGAGGATCTTGTGATTCGTATACACCACAAAGCTCTCACCCAAGAGATATTGTCTCCAGAAACATAAGTCTTGGACAACTACTGCCAGCTCGAGTTCGTGCGTCCGGTAATTTCTCTCATGAGACATTAACTACTGAAATCTATATGCAATGACTTTGTCTTTTGACATCAACACTTCTCCTAGGCCAATGCATGATGCATCGCAGATGACGATATAACCTTTTCCAGGTTCTAGAAGAGTCAGAATAGGTGCCGATACAAGCCTCCCTTTCCACTCCTGAAAGGATTTATCATATGATTCTAACCATGTGAACTTGATACCGTTCTTTGTAATACCAGAAAGAGGTGATTCAAGACAATAAAATTCTTGTGTAAAATGCATGTAATATCTATCCAACCCCATGAAACTCAGTATATCAAACATTTTCTTAGATTTCTCCCAAGAGACTACAGCACTAATCTTTTTAGGGTCAATAGATACTCCTGATTCTGAAATATATTGACCCAAGAAGTTTACATTTTCAATCCAGAAGTCACACTTAGCAAGATTTTCATATAGCTGATGCTCTCTCATTGTAATCAAGATGATCTAAAGATGTTTGGAAAGGTCGTTACGAGTGCAAGAATACACCAAGATTTCATCCAAAAAGACCACGAAAAAAGAGTCCAAATAGGGGTTGAAACCCCTATTAATCAGACTCATGGAAATTATAGGCACGTTTTTAAGACTGAACGACATAACAAGATACTCATAGAGACCATACCTGCTATGGAAAGTTGTATGAGGTATGTCTGATGGACTGACTCGCACCTGGCGATAACCCAATCTCAGTTCAATCTTAGAGAACAACTTTTATCCTCGGAGGAGGTCAAATAGATCATCTTTTCAATGAGGTGGATACCCATTCTTGGTCATAAGCTGATTCAAGCTTCTGTTATCCATGAATAAACGAAGAGTTCCATCCTCCTTCTTAGAAAAAATCATGGGTGAACCACAAGAGGATGTACTAGGCCGTATAAAGCCTTTTTTCATCTAGGTCCTATATCTCCTAGTTGAGCTCCTGAAGCTCAATAGGTTCCATCCTGCATAGAGGTATGGACATTGGAGTTGCTCCTAGAACAAGCTCAATTGTAAACTCTACCTCTCTCTTAAAAGGTAATATTGAAAATTCATTAGGAAATACATCCCTGAAATGATCAAATACTAGTGGGAAATCAGTTTGATGAAAACCTTGATACTCCATGAAAATATTTTCAATCTAGGCGGTAACTTCACCTAGGCCTTGATGCTTTGGTCCAGCTCTCTCATCCTGGAAAACCCACTCACCCTTGAAAAGATAACTGCTGCCTTATGGTGATGTAAAAGAGACCATGTGGAAATAACAGTCTACAAAGGTGTGATATTGGACAAACCAGTCTATCATCACAATGACATTGAAGCTCATCATCTCGAGAATAAAGAGATTCCATAAGAAATGGTAAATGCCTACCTCAAGGGGACAATCCATGCACTATCATATGCCCTCTATCTGTATTCCCAAGGGTGTATCAAGGGTCATTACACCATAGTGATATTATATCTCTAGTTCGAGACTTTCCATGATAGAAATAGAAATAAAAGAGTTTGAATTACATGTATCAAACAAAGAAGAGACAATAGTTGAGGCTACTAGAATAGTACCTTGTACTGTAAATGGTCCCGTAGCTTGATCCACGGGTATCAGTTATAAAGCATACAACTGACCTGATCCACAACACTGTGCAACAGATGGAATACCATGATCATGACTTCTCTACTGGTGATCAGGGGTCGGACTACCATGTCCATGAACTCCTCCTCAGCTAGACCTTCATGTGCTACTCCAACTTCCTTCCTGACAATGAGAAAAAGAACTCACTCCTGAAGGTGGAGCTGAAGTTGATCCTTTTCTACTCAAAGATGGTGGAACGGTCCTAAAATATCACTGAATATGACCCATGTGGCACCATTCTTGGCACTTAATAGGGTCTTTGTTGCATTAGGGCTTTATTTTCTCTGGTCTTCCACACTGATGAAACACCATAGAGCTATCAAACTGGATACTATGTCTGCCACTCCCCTGAAAAAAAACCTCAAGGGAATGTTTCCTACCACCAAAAGAACTATTGTCCTGATATGACACTAATCCTTTAAGACCGGTACACATTCCATCCATCGGGTTACACTTAGTGATAAGGTCTTGATCAACTATTGCAGAAAAATTCAGAATGCGAAAGAAATTAACCTGAGTTCAGATGGCATACAAGAGCCTATCCTCAAAATGTCTAGCACACAAATTTTCATCATTGGATAGAAGTGGTGAAAAGTGCTGTAAAGCAGTGAAAATGCTGAATATTCCATAACTATCATAGAACCCTGGTCAATATGCATGAACTCTCTGGCTCTATCAGTTCTCAGTGCCTGAGGAAAGAACTGGTCATAGAAGACAGTCTAGAAATCAACCCATAACATTCCCTGATGACGACCAGCCTGGGTAACCACATCCCACCAACGCTTGGACGAATCTAGAATCATGTATGTATCATGTTTGACTATCAACCCTATAGGCGTTTCCAGATGAGAAAAGATAGATACCATGGACTCTATCCAATAATTAGTATCCTGAGAACAACCATCCTCTAAAAAAGTAAGAGGATACTGCTGCTGGAACTCACTGGTCAGATCAGTCATTGTCAGTGTAACACATGGAGTACCATACATGGAATGCATGAGACGTAGGAAACTATCATAGACCTGAGTATCAGTGATTATATTAGGTACAATAGGTAGTTACTCAAGTGTAACTCCTAGAAGTAAGACTGGCGACTTAGGGCCCACCTTTTCTGGAGTAGGGTCATCACCACCATCCTGGAGAATGACATGAGGGTGGCGTAGCAGCATTACTCTAAAAATTTCAAGAACACACCTCAAAACAAGCATAGAAGCAAGGAGATAACATCACTATTGGAAGATGAACATAAGGAAACTCACTACCTAAGGAATACTACCCAAACTACCCACTTAGATGACCAAGTATCGGTAAGTTCTCAAGTATAAGTTTCATATCATTTTGTAGTTAATTTCCATGTTCACTCCATTAACTTTCATAAGTATGAGATGGAGGGATAAGGATGTGAAACCAATTAATTTTAGATTTTAGGATTCATATTATAATGGATAGACCTTTCGTATGAATTAGTTCCCATAAACCTATCACCAGAAATGGCACCCATTTATTTATAACATAATAGATCAACTTGGTAAATTACTCATCCCAACCCATAAGATCTCATAAACCTCATGAATTGAGATAGGTAATCACTTAATCGAAGACAAAGTGATACATGTATACACAACCATCACAACATCTCTCAACAATCACAGGCATATCAAGCAATGAAAAGCAGTGAAATGAACTTATATGGCATGGAAATATGCATAACATGTGAATTCTAGGTGCCTATAATAATTCATGTAACACTGATCCTTTCCCTCATATCATTGGTCTAAGGATGAAATAAATTCTCAAAAGTGTAATAATCAACAGCACCACACAACATGTAAATCACCCAAAGGTGAAATAATATCAACTATAATAGGAAAAATAAATCAACAATAATAATTTAGTAAACTTGGTTTTTACCCTGATCATGGTTTCACGATGCCCTACCGTGATTTATGACCAAGTCCCAAGAATTCTTTTTCTCTAATAGTTTGTCTCAAAATATTAAATCAAGAAAAGAAACCACCTCTGATACTAATTTGTGACGTCCCAGACCCGGATTCCACTTAACTGGTGCCCCGAGCCCGGTGGGGCCCATGGCCTCAAGCGCATCTTCCCAAATGTCAGAGGCTTCCGACTAGAAGTGAAGGCCTAGGGTGTGTTCATGGGAAGAATATTCCCTCATTAGTAGAGTGTATCACTACTAAAGGAATATAAAGTAATAGTAAACAATGGAAGCAAACGGAATAAAATTTTAGTAAACAACGGAAGCAAACTAATGCAATAGATAAATGATAATAATAATAAATATATCAATTAGAAAAATGATTATATAATTTCATGTCACTAGAAAACTAGAAAACATGGATACAAGACAGTAGACATAACATGTTCTACAATGTAAAATAAAACAAAGACTACTCTAAGCATCCTGAGATCCTACTCGGTCAGCGGCTATCAAGATCTATCCTATCAGCACACAATAAAGTGTTGGAAGTTGTATACTTCCATTTGTCAATACCTAAAACCATGTAATATACTCTGGGTACCAAATGGTGCCCGATGAGGGTGTGAGATAGATCTCAGTGGGCCACTTCCAATGATGTCTATAACATCTGACCTGTGTAATAGAAATGTAACATTGTGCAGGAATGCATATATAAAGTAAAGTAGTAAAATTTAATTAAATACCCAAGTACCTACTTAAACCCTCACTCAGTGTTTTAACATGTAACCAGTTCATTAATTAAGTATTTACCATTTAATTTTAATAGTTCATGTACGGCATAGCCAGCACTGACATCACCTAGTGATAGTATAATTAGTGAAGGTCCCAAGACGTAACAAGGTAACCTGACAAAGATATCTTGTGAGGGAGTTATAGGGAAAAACCAAGGTAACGTAAATCTAATAGAAAGATAACCTAGTAGTGTATGAGTCTAGATAAGGGTAAGACTGTATTCTAAGGAGCGTAATCCAAGGAATTCCACAATAAAGTGCCTACAGAATCCAAGGTGATTGACCAAGGTAAAATAAGGCTAAGCAAAGATAGGGCTCTATGGGATTTCACCATGGCACTTACTAGTCAATGTTGGATCCTAGGAGTGTATCTGAGGTATCATGTAATAATGAAAGGGAGCCAAAAATAGTATACCAGGAATCCAAGTAATATACAAGAACTGAAGTCTAGGTGGGTATCAACCTAAGCAAACTGCATTCTTCAATCGGAATGGGGTTCCTCATACCCAAGGTATTCTCCTCCTAGAATCCAAGGAGAGATTGATTCAGTCCATTCCTATTTTATATTGTAATAATTTAATAACTCATTTGGTTCAATTATCTCCTTCTATTAGTGTGGATAGGTCAAGTAGACTTGAAACCATTTATTTATTGGTTCAAGCCTTGTCTTCCATTAGTGTGGGCAGGACAAGTAGCATTGCAATTGTTTAATCAAGTCTTTATTATCCATTATGGCATATTCAATTATTTAGGTTCACTCCACTACCTTCCATCAACATGTAAAGGGGTGCTAAATACATGAAACCTTTATTCAAACTCATTTGACAAGGCCAAGTTAAATACTTAGTATACTTGAATTTTCACATTTCACATTCAATAATCAATTTTAAAGAACTTACAATAGGCGGGTCAAGTGGTGAGAAGACATGGTACATTCCATTGTGAAATTATCATTAAACAACAAACCATTTATTATAGTGAGGCTCCCTTTTAGGAAGGTCTTGCAAGGGAACACTCGAATGATGGATCAAATGTGCTGAAACACCAAAAACTAATTATGGAATAACCTTTGACATGGGGCGGATTGAGTTGTTGGTGTAACCACTAACAATTAATCACATATTTAGAAAGATCATAAACATAAGATTCTATCAAGTATAATCATGGCATATAAATTTAATAAACAGCTTCCAACAAAACTGGTGGTCCCCACATGAACATTCAAAAATGAACAAACTTTAGGGACAGTTATAGACCACCCACCTTGTGGTTGTATGATCTTTCTCCTCTGGTAACGACCCTTGGTTTAACTTGGATCAGATTAGATATAAGAAAAGGTGAAAATTATCACATGGTGATATCTAGGTCGAGAGCGAAAGAGAATAAGAATGGATAAAGAGGACTCAATTACTTACCATTGTGCATCCAACGTAATGAACAAAAGCTATATTGGATGTTGGATGAAGGATATATCTTGATTCCAAGATTAGATATTCCAAAACCCCAAATTGATAGAGAAATAGGTCAATCCCACATAAACTCAGAATAGGGAAGAAGGAGTGACTTAAATACATAATTAATGGAAAACTGAAAATTTTCCCAAAAAATAGCATACGCACGGTTTGTCTGCACGGTTTGTGAAATCGTTTGAAAACCATGAAGGATGGCTCATCCCGAATGGTTTTCTCTACACAATTTTTCAAACTATGTGAAACCATGCACGGGTGGCTGGGGAAAAAGGGGTGCTCACACAGTTAGGTTGCACGGCCGTGTGAGGTGTCTCTTCCTGCACAGTTTATCAAATCGTGCGCTAACCGTACGACTTGACATATTTTCCCAAAAAATGGGTTCTGTGTTCCAAACAAGCACCAGAAACGCTCAGAAACTTTACTAACTCATTAGGAATCCTTATTAGTTCCAAAGTAAATATTTAGACCAAAAATTAATAGATCCATAACTAAGTGAAAACCAAGTTCTTACAGTATATAATACAACATTTAAATAAAAAGAGGATAAAATAAAGAAATAATGATAAATCATGTAATGAAAATATGTCATGTTTCTAAAATTAAAACATAGATAAATACAAGTAAAACAATAAGAATACATAATATAATCTCAAAATAGCTGAGTCGTGAACCCAATATCATTCCCATCTCTAAAATACACCCTCTCCATATATAAGAAATCAGTAACAAGGTTCATTTCCCTTATCCAACCCTTCATCTGTGTAATCTTCCTAGTTACCATATGAAACCCTGAGTACGGTGTGAGTAAACCTCATTATTTCGACATCGCCGCGTATAAGAACAATAGTCTAATAATAAGTTAATTCAATTAGAAATATACATGTGTATTGATAAATCAATTAATACAATATAATAATCACCATGCTTTGGAACCATGCCAAAATATATCAAATCAATTAGCACAACCATGCCTACAAATAACCATATATTCATGGAAAAAATAACAAAAATATTTGATAAGACCACTATATAAGAATTTTATCATGGGATAAGGCAGAATTCACTCAATATAATCATTAAAGCATTGGAATAGGGAGAACCTAATAAATATAAGCATTACGGCATAAGATAGGGTAGATCCTGCTCAATATAAGAATTACAACATTGGACTGGGTAGAGACAACTCAATATAAACATTACAGTATTGAATATGGTAGTTCCCTATCAATATTAGGATTACAAAATGGGATTGGGTAGAGTCCTATTAATATAAAAATTACAATATGGGACTAGGTAGATACTACTAAATACAAGAATTGCATCATTTTAACATATCAAATCATAATAGTAAGGAAATATCATCAGAAGCCACAATTATTTATTCTATAATTTACCATTAATCTTTAAATTACCCATTTATTTTATCAAATTGGTCTTAAACCATTAACATTCCATCTATTTTAATAAATGATTCAATTTACCTAATGAATATGTATTTATCAATCATTTGAATATCATGTCATTCTAAACACACTTTAATCCACTAGCCAATTCATATATAAATTCAAGGGTTCACTTACCCAATGGGTAGCCACAATCTTGGTCCTTATCAATTGGATCCAACATGATTTATAGAATAATCCAATTCATCATTTAATTGATTAAATATCATGATATGTTGGAGCAATCAAAATATTTCACATAATTGAAAATTAAGAAGAATATAGGGTTAGGTTTTAAACCCCCTACCATTATTAGGCGACATAGAAAGAACAATAATGGGTGTAACCAATAGAAACAAAGGAAACGGAGATAAAAAAAATATAGGTCATATAGTATCCAGGTTAGACCATATCCAAACTGTGTTCTAACGACTCCACCACTAGAATGGATAATAATGGATCCCAAGGGAAAATGTAAGCAGAATAACTCATGGGGAATCAGATGCATGATCAGGATATCCAAAAGGGGTGGAAAGGATACAAAATCCCATGAAAATAATCCTAGGTTTGAGGGTAATAGGATGCACTGAATGAATAAGGAAAATAATACATGATTCTGATTTAAAACCACTTGGCCTGAGGAATGCACAGTGAGTCATCCTTTCACATTGTGTATTTCCATATTTTTGAGTTACATAGAATAATCTGTAACCTCGGGTTAATATTTATCCCAATCTACATTTACATTACATGAATATAGTTCATGATGTGTAACCACTTCAATTCATAAACCACTTCACAATCTTTTCCTGGTGGATGTTACACACCGTGTAACATATACATGGCATGTAATTGTCCAACAAATAGTTTTTAGCCCAGTTTCTACATAATGACCTGAATCACATCCAAGGCCTTTCAAAATCATGATAAACCATCATAATCTCATTTAACAAGTTTATACCTAGACTCTATTAATTATAATAAACATGCATCCCCAAATATTATGTCATTTCACCCTAAAAAGTATCTCCTAATTCAAATAATACTCGACCATGAAGGTTCAACATAAAACACAAAGATGGATGTACCTAGAATAATATGGGATCTTACAACCTCCCCATCATACAACAATTGATCTACCAGTTGCTCCAACCATCACTACATGGCCGTGATGAACAATTCTGGCCACTTTGGTTGTATATCACACAACCTATCCTATGTATCCTCTTTCACAGAACCATTCTACCATTTACTCAAACCAAATAAATAGTCCTCACCTTAAGATGTTTCTCACTATAGTCCATAATCCATATCAGATTCTCCTCAAAGGGAACATCCAAAAAAATCTTGATGTCCATGACGTCTACCACAAGGGAATAGTCACAATAATATCTCTAAATATGCAACATTTGAAACACGTCATGCATGAAAATGTTGCATGATGTTAATGTAAACAAAATCAAGGTAATACCAGTGATATCAAGACCAAACAACAATATAGTACCATAAAATAAGACTACTAACATCAAAGTATAAAGAAAAATACAAACAAACAAAACTCAAGGATTCCATGACATAACCCCACATCACTGATATACACCACGATCTAACTCCGCAATATAACCCATTTCATGCAGTATCACTAAATAACTATGATACTTTACCATTACATGTGTCATAGTAAACAAAATTTTCAAAATCACCAAACATCCAAAGCAGGGGTGAGTAATGAAACTCAGTAGGTTTTCCCCAAATGACTTCCCTACTCATGCCACCATAATAGAAAAAGTTGTCAAAATTATATAAAAAATATATATATATACAACATTTTGAAACGTTTTAGATCACAATATTAAACAATATACACACAAAAAATTATTTCCCATACCAAATATTGTTTCCATGGAAAGAGGGAAAACAAGTCATTAAACAAGTTCTCAAATTAATTATTTCATAAACCATTTAATTTCACATCATTAATCATAAACACTTTCAACCAAACAATATTGGTGTTACCTTTAATAGTGGAACTTCATGTCTATGATCCGTCTCTTTTATATTGGTACTTTACGACCAATATCCATCCCATTAAACTCACTCTTAATCATTTAATCCAACCACATGAAAAAATCATCTTTCCCAAACCATTTTAATAAATCAATTATTTGATTTAAACACTTTTCCATACAAAAAAAAACTAAATATTTTAAAATAATCATTTGTAAAATCATTTCACTATTTTCACTTTCCATCAAAACACCCAATTTGCACAATTCCATAAACCATCCCCAAAAAAGGTTTCCATCAGTCATCGAAAAAACATTTCAATATAAATTCCAATAAAAAATCAATTTAAAATTAAGCCTTCAATTTCTAAATAATAACAATCAAGATTGAATCCATCTAGCTTGGGAATTATGAAGAAAATGAAGAATGTGATGAAAACACCCAAAAAAACTGGTTGAATCACCAAAATTGAACCTTAGATCTCTTACCATAACATCAAAAGATCCATTTATAACCATGATTGGCATCAAAAACCTTAAATATCTCTGTAGTAGACTATATCATAGCATTTGAGAGATGAGGGAATGTAGATCTATGAAAAACTATGAAAAACTACAATAAAAGGAGACTTACCAGGGGAATCAGGACTCAACACACCAAGAAATTCCTTCAGATCACCTTCAGATCGACTGGGAAAGACTCCAAAGCCTTTGGGAGGAAGAAATATTGAGTTAGGGAAGAAATTGAGAAAAAAAATAAGGGGTTTTAATTTAATCCTAACCCATATCCGATTTTTTAGTATCTGGATTTTAAAACAATCATGGTTTGCCACATTGTTAAGAAAACTGTGGGCTAACTATGTGTCATACTCTACCTCAAGGAGCACCTTACATGGTCTTCCCACATGGTTAGACAATTCATTAACTAACTATAGAAAATACCTCTATTCCACTTTACATAGCTTCTCTTGGTTGGATGCATGGTTTAGACAAACTGTGTGCCTAACTGTGTGCCTTCCCATTATCCCCTTTCTCACTGTGCATGGTTTCTAGGAGGAGTTTCATGGTTTAAAAAAACTGTTCTCAAACCATGAATAATTTAAAAATCCCCCAAAACATTTCAAAAGTCTTCCAAACCCTCCCAAACCTCACCCAAACACTTTACATACATAAAATACATGAATAAAGGGAAACTTAATTGAATCTAGAGGTTCTATATTATAATTATTTGATATATCAGATGGATATAAAAAATTTATTTCTTGAATCATAAATTAATCAAGGATATCTATATTATAAGGAAACATGGTCTCGATGTGATTTTTTTTAAATAAACAAGTTATTTCTGTCCATTTATATATTAAATCAAAAAAACATAAAGTTATGAAATCTAATATGATGTTTTTATCAGTGAATTTGATCACATCAAGAACATGGATGATTCATGTGTATAAAAAAAGTTTATTGGGATTTTCGTGACATATCTATTATTATAATTGGAATATATACTACTTATAGGAATTGATATCCAATATTTCATTTATTAAATGTATGTTCGGATATGTAATTTTCATAAAATACATGGTTTAACAAACCTAAATTATGTGGGAATTTTTATATAGTGATAGATATAAGTGGTTGTTTAGACTAACTTAGAACAAATATATTTTTAAAATATTAAGTGGGTTTACCATAAATAACATCACGAAAGGAACTTTTATAATGTTTTATTGCCTCAATATTATGAAGACTCAATGTCCTTGTAATGATTTATAATTGAGAAAAATGAATGAATTTTTTATACATCTACTGTATGATTTATCATATATTAAATTTTTTTAACATAAACTTCTTTCTATTATGATTTTAGAATAACTAGTAGATACAAATCTAATCATTTTTTGGAGTTGTTGGATTGTTGTAGAGAACATATTTATGATATTGAGAAGAAGTAATGATATTTCCTTAATCATTGTAGGAATGGAATATAACAATATAATTGGTTATATAACATCCTCTAATTTTATTATGAATTTCTATTTTAAAAAAAGTTTCTTTGATAGCTTGTGTGGCATGAAACACTGAACATAAGTTAATAATATATTATTTCAATAAAAATATATAAATTACTAAATAGTTTAATAAATTTTTTGAAATCAATTACTTTTTAGATCCAATTAGTTTTATTATACTTAATAAAATACAATAGATTCTTTTGAGATAGTTTTGAACTATTTTAATGATATCAATATTTTTTATTGGCTTAATATTTACAATTAATGATAAAAATAAATTATATTGATAAACATTAATTTTTAAATTTTTCAAATAAATTGAGAATATCCATGAATTAATTATTCTATTAAAATAAATTATAATCCAAATAATTTTCTTTAAAAATATATGTAAAATTTATAAATATTTCTTTTCTATTTTTATTTAAAAGATAAATTTATCTTATTTTGTGTTTTAAATTTATGAATAATTAATTTTTATATGTGTAAATAAATGTTTAATAATCCATGAATTGATTAAAAAATGGTTATAAGTGAATATAAATTCATTTTATGTTAAAAATAAATACTATTTTAGAAATAATTATTTATGTTGAAATGATTATTTATCATAAAAAATAAAAAATAAATATTATTCAAAGATTTTGAGGAAATGTATTGATTATATATCCAGTAATGTAAATTACCAATCATCCAATGGTTATTACTTGGAATGGATTTTGAATAAATTTATATTTATTCTAAGAGATAAATTTGTTCAAGTAATGTTTCTTTACGTGTTATGTATGCTAATATAAAAATTAAATTATACCAGCATTAGAAATTGAATCTATTAAAATGATTTTAAAATTCAGAATAATCATATTATAATTAGTTAATATGTTTCATTTCATTTTTCTTCATAAAAAGAAATTACCACGGTAACTATTTTTCATAATATTATAGGTTAAAAAGAGTAATAAGGGGGAAAATTAAGAGATAATAACACAAATACTATTGAATAATGTCTCTAATTGATTTTTTGGTTTGGTTCTCGACCTACCTTATAATAACACATAGTTTGTATAATTTTTTAGTCACTTTATATTTAGATTGAAAACATATTTTATATCATGTTTAGAGGATTTAAAAAAGTTTCATGACACGAACCTATAAACGGAACCCTCCTATACCCACTTACAACAATACCATTACATGTATGTTCTCTTTAATACTTACCCAAATTATCTCCCTAATAATTTCATCTCACCTTTAGTGACCACTATTCCTAAGAATAATTCATAATCCTCTCATTTTCAATAGGTTCATCAAAAGGAAATTCAGTATCTAAATGTAGGTGTTCTCTTCCTCTTTAATTTTTATCTGTATCTTCATCATATACCTACACATAGAAATATTTATTCAATTTAATAACATGTTTTCTTAATCATTATTATTCAATAAAAGTGGTTTTATCATTATTAAATAGCATGTTCTTACTCCCCCATTCTTTTATAATGCTCTTCTTTTGTAACACCCCAAAATTTTGAAAATAAATTTAATATTGAATTCATGAAACACTGAGTCTCTACAAAACTCCATTGTGTTATAATCTATCCAGTAAACATAATTTTACCACCCCTGTGATTTTAATTTTGAAAAACTGACATACACGGTTGAAATTAGTAAGTTATTTAGAGTCTAATATGACCAACCTAATTTTTGGTGAATAGTAACATACCCTTTTGAATAATAATGTTACCATTATGAATAGTGAAATGCCCTTATGAATAGTAACCTTACCTATGATAATATATATATAGGATTTAATTGAATGTATGACGTACCTATGTTTTAGAATTAGTAAATAAATGTTTTTAAAAACTATATTTTTTATGTAAATTATGATTTTAATTAAAAATTAAAATAATCATTTTTAGAATTTTTTTAAAAAAAATCGACTTCATTTTTGGATTCTACCCATCAAAAAATGGTTAGGGTGAATTTATAGGATTTTTCTGAAAGACTTGAAATTTTGATGAATAGTAAAATACAAAAATTTACCATATATATACATTATTAGTTAAATTCACTATTACTAGCATCATGGATGATGTAAGCACACTTGGTTAAAAATAACATGTACATATTACAATTTGTGGACACAAGAATCAATAATATTGGTTGTATTTTGAAAAGTAATAAAATAATGAGTAAAATAATGGGAAAACCCTCCTCTCTACCACTATAACCCCCCCCCCCCCCCCACTCCCTCTTATATTAACAACTATAAAGACTTTTTACATGTCTAAATTCTGCCCAAATATCATCCCAATATCCTACCCAATTACTAGAATCCCTTGGTCACATAAAAAGACCAAATCCCCTTCCCTTAAGAGGCTCTCAAGGAAGGTTATTTCAAGAGGTAAAATTACACTTTTCTTTTCCTTCATTTTCATGTTCCTTTGTTCTCTTTTATTTCCTAACCCATTCTAAAAAAATGGTATGAAAACTCCATTAAATTACATGTAATTTAATTTTTCTATGCTAATAGGATTACTCATCTTCATCTCTCCTTTATTCCCCATTTATTCTTAAAATGAAACATTGTTCGAGATGTGTTGATTTATCACATTCAAGGACGATGATGCTTTATATTTGATTTACCTCCTTCAACTCTGGTAATGAAACCATTTTTATAGTTGAAACAATATATTATATATTTATTTTATATTATTTAATTTTCTTTAATCCTTATTCACTCATGATGTAAAATAATAATACAAAACAAGGTAATTTTGAGCAAAATCCCCAAATTAATGCAAGCGTTTATCATTAATGTTTTATATAATGATTAACCTTCACTCAAAATAACAAAATTAATTTTATAACCACGTAATTTTATTAATTATCATTAATAACATATCAAATCAATTCTATACTTCAACTCCCATCTTACATGAACTACCATACTCTTTTATTAGTGAGCTGATTAAGAATATTATGAAAACGAGCACTCACGAACAATGAAATTGAATCACATTACCCATCTAATAGGAAATGAATTAACTTAATAAATTCATAATAAACCAAATAAATTTATAAAGGGTTATATAATTTTTAATTAATGAACCTAATTGGGTTATTCAGTTTATTAAGATCAAGCGAAGAACGCCCTCAGATTTAAGGTATTGGATCCTCTCTTTCACTTTTATTCGAGAATACCCCCTATGTTGTGTCCTTTTATTTTTAATTAATAATGATGGGGTATATTTTTTCACCTCCCCAATACTTCCATTATGATATATAATTTATTTTATACCCCTTTACCTCTCATTAATCTCTCATAAGAACACATGTTACAATGATGAAATGTATGTAAGGTTTTCTTCATCTCACTTATATTTTTGTGAGACATTCCGTATTCACTACTATTACATGTGTATGGTATATTAAAACATACAATTGACATTTAATATCATTAATATATTTATTTTAATGATATTAAATTTATAATTTAATGATTATTAATTTTTGGGCATACGATTCAATTTATTACAAATATGTAAGTATTTTCTACCCGAACCTCCATTTTTATTCGGGTTGTTCCTATTCTCTACTCAACTCAATAAAATTATTATTTATTATTATTAAATCCACATAAATTATGTGATAATTTTCTATATATGTTCACCAATCATAATCCATCTTTATTTTATGGGGAGTTAAATTTTTTAAAAGAATATTTAAAAACTTCTTCCGAAATGCAAGCTCGATTCATGAAACTTCTCGAATTATTACCTAGTTTGAAGTTCACTCTATTATATGTTTGAAGTCAAATTTATGTTTCTAAAATAACACATTTAAACTTGAAAATATATTTTTGGTTTATTTATATTTTTATGAAATCAAACATTCCTTTGTGCTTTAAAATCTCTTTAATGAATTCCTTAAACCGCACTAAAATGTTTTAATTCTAAAGCTTCTTTAAAAACACTTTTTATATGATTTAACTTCAGTAGGACATAATTTAGGAATAAAATGTAATATAAATGTACTTACCATTTATTTTATATTATATACATGTTTAAAATCATATTTATTACAAATACCAATTATTTTCCAAAAGAACTATTCTTTCTGAAGTAAAATATATTTTTCTCACATCACTTTAACTTTTATAAGATATATGCCTTGTTCACCACTTATTACTTACATTTGGTGTATGTAATACCCATTTTTATATCATATCAAGAGTATCCTTATCCTCGTAATATTCTAAGGGATTTTGATTTGAATTTTTCAAGGTGGTATGGGATACTTTAAAATGTTTAAGGTTTATTTCCTCAATAATTTATTAGTGGTCTCATTTAAAATTATTTTTATTTATGTCAAAATAATTTCATAAATATTTTATTTAATTGAGGTTTATATCTTACGATATAATCTATAATATGTTGTTGAAGGGTTTTTGATTATATTGAATTTGGATTTCTGTCTTGATATCATTCACCAATTTACTTTGAATGGTTAGTGTTGATGTTTAATGTACATGTAAATTTATTTACATTTCATATGTTAATATTAATGTATATTTTGTTTATATTTATCCCCATTCATAATAGGAGTGTATTCTACTTATTAAGTATTGGTTGTGGCCCACTATATCACCACAGTGCATCGGTAGGTCCCATGAGACAAACTACGGTCTTGGCACGAGGCCTTGACCAAATAGTTATTTATGGTCTTGGAACGAGGCCATGAGAGCATGGTTATGATGTCACACATTATGAATTCACATTGTATGAAACTAGTAATTTAAATTTCATGTGGTTATTCGGTTAGTAAAATACCCATTATTATGTTTTATTATGGAAGTATTTACTCATCTCATATTCTTACCATATTAGGTTCAAGTTTATTTTTTTAAAGGCATGTGTTTTTAAGTTATTCACCACACATAGTGTTTATGTTTTTTATATCATCAACTGTATTTCATACCCTTAATGAGAATCTATGATCACCCATTTATTATGTTGCATTTTATCAAGACATGAATAAGTTTATTATGAATGACCTACATGGATAAACAAAGAGTTGTATATGTTCCCAATAAAACTTATATGTTGTATTTAATTTCAATTTGTAATGTTGAACTTATGTATGTATCTTGTTTCCAAAGCTAATAAACTACTCGGTCCTTTGGGATGAATATTCCTTATTAATATTAAAATGTAATAAAATGAGTCACTAAATCTGGGAAACAGGGGTTGAGTCCATACAGTTGGTATCAAAGGAAGTTTAGTAGAAAAATTGGAAACTAGATATAGAAAAAGTAGATTGGTCAATAAAACCCTATGATGGAATTTGGGGATAAAAATACAGGGACATACAAGAATTTCTTAAATGAATAAATTATGTGGTTTATTAAGAAAATACATCCCTATCTAGATATGAACAAGTAGAGGTGGATCTGGCATAGATGTATCTAGATGTAAAACCTGAAAACACCGCTTTGATCTAGACTCAAATGGGAACTAGTGCATGAAAATGAGCTGTGACGCACTATTGGTTCGACACTCCTAAGGGATATGATTTGATAAATTTATAATCTTATTACAAACCATTATGAAGGATTTATTCTCCCAAAGTAACCAAAGTATATAGTTCCAGGATTTATGATGCATAAATTTATGTTATGTGTTATACCATGTTTAGAGATATAAAGAGTTCATAATTTTATGAGCTAATATATTATATGAAATTTATTAGAAATGGTTCCTAGTATATGGAATTAGAACTTCACCAATGAACATTTTTCAAAGAGTAAGAAGGGCTATATCTCTTATGGTATTAATATATCATTTCAAAGGAATATAGTCTCCCATGTGTCCTTGTCATACGATGAAATAGTATCATGTGTTAAAATGGTATGTATAGAATTCTCTAAGTCCTACATATTTTAAGGGAAGAAAAACAAGAAGAAGATGGTAATGAAAAATATAGATAAAGGGAAGATGGGATAGAAGGGTTTTCCCACCTTTGATAACTTTAGAAAGAATCATGTTGGTAAATTCTTGAAGGGAATGAGAGTTTGTTATAAGTGTGGAGAAAAAAGGACATCAATTTCATGATTTCAAAGGTAAGAAAAGGGTTTATGGTATATATTGATTCATCTGTAATGAGATTGGAAACTATACGAATCAGTGTAACAAGCATCAAATGAATATGCCCCAAATGATGTTACAATATAATGATCAAGTTACGATATTTCCATAGATGGAGTGGAAGGATTAATATGCCTCATCAAGAATCGTGCCATTTGAATATTTTAGCAGCAATGTACTGGTTATAAGAATTATGGAATACATGAAGATTGTACTGTTGTACTATTTCATTAAGTATTTGAGGTCATGTGATGAATTGTATCAAGTATAAGTGACTCGGTAGAAAGATAATATCCTAGGAAATAATATGTTTGAGGGAAAATTCCCTAAATATATTCTTGATGATTAAGATAATGATGAATAAATGATTGATTTTGATAAGTACTAACTACCTCAAAAATGATTATTGACTTATGGACAAGTGTTTATGCTATCATTGATTGAGTTTACAACATTTTTGGATATAAGGAATATATCCAATATCATGTGTAAAGATGAATTAATTTTTTGAATAATGATTTATGGTAATTTGAGTTGTTACCATATTTTAAGAGGGCAGATGATGAAGATATTCACAAGTTTGGAATGTGAAAATATGGGGCTAACTCATGTTGATTAAAGGAAAATAAGGTAGCATATTCCTTGAGTACGATAGATCATGGAGTCCTAAAAACGAGTATTTCCAAGGACCCTCTGTACATGGATCCAACAAGTATGGATATGGAGATGATTCTTAAGTGTTGGATCATGATATTTTGGAATGTTAAACAATTTATGAAATTGTTTAAGATGATAATTGTACAAGGATTTATAGTTTAATGTCACAACATGATGCAACTTATGATAATTGATTATGTATATATATTTCAAGGAGAAATAAAGGGATAAGATCATGTTTATGAAATATAAACCTGTATTTATACACTTATAGAGTGGAATAATTTCTCAACTCTACGAAAAGAGTCTTAAATTTTGTTCTGTTATCATAATCATTGATAACTTTAATGAAATTTTTCATAACTATAGTTTATAGTTTTGTGGTAATCTAATTTCATCTAAACCTATTTTCTATAACTAGAAATTCATAGTTCGGTTTTTATTTTATGCCCAGGTTTTCAATTCCAATCAATGTCACTCCATTCCAAAGGATAATTCATTCATTAATTGATTTATTTATTTATCATTATTATTATTTTTGTCCACTTATTTTCTGTTATCCATTTTTAGGAGGATATTCTATTAACCCTATTTTAATATGGGTTTTTTTACAAGGAAAATTACAAGTAAAAAGCAATAACTTTCAAAGTGAAATATCAAAGTTTGATGATGAAATTTTTGCAAGGATGGGAAAATGTAACACCCCAAAATTTTGATAAAAAATTTAATATTGAATGAATGAAACACTGAGTCTCTAAAAAACACCACTTTTTTATAACCTATCCAGTAAACATAATTTTATCACCCCTATGATTTGGGTTTCGAAAATTGGACATACATGGTAGCGCTCAGTAAGTTATTTAGAGTCTGATATGACCAAATTGATTTTCCGTGAATTGTAACATACCCTTATGAATATTAATGTTACCCTAATTAATAGTTACATACCCTATTAAATTGTAACCTCACCTATGATATTATGTATATAGGATTTAAGTGAATGTATGATGTACCTAATTTTTGGAATAAGTAAATAAATGTTTTAAAAGCTATATTTTTCAAGTAAATTATAATATTAATTAAAAATTAAGTTAATATTATTTACAAAATTATTTTAGAAAATAGACTTCATTTCATTATTCTACACGTCGAAAAATGGTTAGGGAAAATATTTGGGATTTTTCTGAAATACTTGATGTTTTGATGAATAGTAAAATACAGTAATTTATCGTATATATACATTATTAGTTAAATTCTCTATTACTAGAATCATGGATGATGTAAGCACACTTGGTTCCAATTCACATTCACATATTACTGTTATTGGTCACAGGAATCAATACTATTGGTGTTCTTTGAAAAAATAATTACTAAAATAATGGGAAAACCCTCCTCTCCTCCACTATAAACGCCCCCCCCCCCCCCCCACACACACACACCTCACTCCCTATTCTCTTCACTCGTATCAAGCCTTGTTCCTTGTATATATTATTCTAAAATATCCTCCCAATATCCTCACCCATGACCAACATTCATTGGTCTCATAAAAATACCTAATCATCTTCCATTAAGAGGCTCTCAAGGAAGGTTAATTCAAGAGGTAAAATTCCACTTTTCGTTTCTTTCTTTTTAATGTTCCTTTGTTCTCTTTTCATTCCTAACCTCTCTTAATACAAATTTTATAAAAAATATATTACCACAAATTTACTGTAATTTTGTTATACTAATGGGATAATTCATCTTCATCTCTCCTTTCCTCCTTATTTATGATAAAAATGAAACATTGTATGAGATGTGTTAATTTATCACATTCAAGGATGACGATGCTTTCAATTTAATTTACCTCCATCAACTCTAGTAATGAACCCATTTTGAAGGTTTAACAAAAATATTATATATTTATTCTATCTTATGTAATTTTCTGGAATCCTTATGCACTCGTGATGTAAAATAATAATACAAAACAAGGTAATTGTGAACAAAATAGAAAAATTAATCCAAAAATTTATCATTAAAGTTTTATATAATCATTCAGCTTTAATACAAATAACCAAATGAATTTCATAAACATGTAATCATATAAATTTTCATTAATAACATATAAAATCAATTCTATACTTCAAATCCCATTTTATATGAACTATCATACTCTTTTATAGGTGAAACGATCATGAATATTATGAAAATGAGCACTCACGAACAATGAAATTGAATCCCTTAATCCATCTAAGAGGTTGTGACTGAACATAATAAAGTCATATAAAATGTTTATAGGTTTATTTAATGATTAATTAATTAACCTAATTTGGTTATTCAGGTCATTAAGATCAAGCGAAGAACACTCTCAGATTTATAGTAAGGGATCCTCTCTCTCACTTTTATTCAAGAATCCCCCCTATGTTATGTCCTTTTATTTTTAATTACTAATGATGGGGTATGTTTTATAACCTCCCCCATACTTCTATTATGATATATAAATTAATTTATACCCCTTTACCTCTCATTAATCCCTCACAAGAACACTCGTTACCATGCTGAAATGTTTGTAAGGTTTTCTTCATCTCACTTCCATTTTTGTGAGATATTTCGTATTCATTAATATTACATGTGAATGGTGTATGCATACTTTATATTGATATTTAGTATCATTAATCTCTTTATTTTAATTATATTCAATGTTTCATTTTATGATTTCTAATTTTGGGGCATACAATTCAATTTATTACAAATGTTTTAAGTGTTTTCTACCTAAACCTCCATTTTCATCCAGGTTGCTCTTATTCTCTACTCACCTCAATGAAATTATTATTTATTATTATTTACTCCTCAAAACATATTTGTGAATTTTATATAAATTTTTACCAATCATAATAATTCTTTATTTTATGGGGATTTAAACTTTTTAAAATAATCTTTCAAAAGTTCTTTCGAAATGCAAGCCCGATTCAAGGAACTTCTCGATTTCTTACCTATTTTGACGTTCACTCTATAATATATTTTAATCCAGATTTATATTTATTAAATTACACATTTAACTTGAAAATATATTTTGGTACATTTATAGTTTTATGAAATAAACCATTCCTTTTCACTTTAAAATCACATTAATGAATTCTTTAAACCGCACTAAAGTGTTTTAATTATAAAGCTTCTTTAAAAAACTTTTTACATGATTTAACTTATGTGGGACATCATTTATTCCTAAAATGTAATATAAATGTACTTACCTTTTATTTTCTAGCATATAAATGTCTAAAACCAGATTTATTAAAAATACAAATTATTTTCCAAAATATCTATTCTTTCCAATGTAAAATAGTTTTTTCTCACCTAACTTTAACTTTTATGAGAAGTATACCTTATTCACCACTTATTCCATACATTTGGGGTTTGTAATAACACTTGGTATAGTATATAAAGAGTATCCTTATCCTCATTATATTCTAATGTGTTATGATTTAAAATTTTCAAGGTGGTATGGGACACTTTGGAATGTTTAAGGATTATTTCCTCAAGAATTTATCAATGGTCTCATTTAAAAGTATCTTCATTTATGTCATCATACTTTGATGAATCTTGTATTTAATATAGGTTTATATCTTATGTTATCATCTAAAATATTTTTTAAGGGTTTATGATTATTTTTAATGTGAATGTTCTGTCTTGATTCCATTCACCAATTTACTTGGAACGGTTAGTGTTTATGACTAATGTACAAGGAAAGTTATTTACATTTCATATGTTAGTTTCAATATGAATGTATATGTTATTTATGTTTATCACAATTCATAATAATAATAAATTGGACTTATTAAATGTCGGGTGGGTCCAAATATATCCCCTCGGTGCATGGTTAGGTCTCATGAGACAAACTACGGTCTCGGCATTAGGACTTGAAAAAATGGTTATTTATGGTCTTGGCCTGAGGCCTTGAATATATGGTTATGATTACCCACATTATTCATTCCATATTTGTGAAAATAGTAATTGAAAATTCATGTGGTTATTCAGCTAGTATAATACACATGATTATTTTTTATTATAAAAATATTTACTCATGTCATATTACTGTCATTTTATATTCATGTTTATTTTCTTAAATGCATGTTTTTTTAAGTTATTCACCATGCCTAGTGTTTATGTTTATGATATAGTCCGCTATATTTCATACCCTTACTAATCATTTGAGCTCACCCAATTCTTATGTTTCATTTTCTTAGGACATGAAAAATTTTATTATGAATGACCCGTATGGGTAAACTTAGAGTTGTGGATGTTCCCAATAAAACTTATATGTTGTATTTCATTTAAATATATAATGTTAAACTTATTTATGTATCTTTTTTCTAAATCTACTAAAATTGTTGGTCCTTCGGGATGCATATTCCTTGTTTATATTCCAATGTAGTAAAATAAGGCACCGACTTTGGACAACTGGGGTTGGGTCCTTATATCTTTGGGTCTATTTTTCCACCTACGTGAACAATGTTATAATGATTATTTGATGAATAAATAAGGAATATAATATTATGGTAATATTATATAAAATTAATGGCATGAATGAATTTTAACTATTTTCAGATGAATATACATATATATATTTTAATATAATACATTATTTTTTGTGGAATTGGAATTTATAAAAATAATATTTTAAATGTTTTCACACAAATCATTAATATATGTTCTATGAAATTACTATGGGAATCAGAAAATAAATCAAAAACCTAAAAAAACTCCATTAAAGATATAGGGATTAAAAACCATTACCACGAGGCATGGACCAAAACCTTCATACTGAAACACACATAGAAAATTTAATAGTTAACAAATACATACTAATTTTAAGATAAATATATTAATAAATTGGAAATAATAAATTATATTTTAATGGAATATGTTTAGAAAAAAATTAATGTTGTTTTAGTATATATTTATCATAAGTTTAAATTTATTATATTTTTTGATAGAATGTGTTAAATGAGGTAGAAGGATGAGGTAAGGGGTTTTCATCCCAAATTTCCTTTATTGGGATATGATTTGAATTATTCACCTATTTCAATTTATACATCATATATGTTGAATATTTGATATATAATATCATAATTCACTTATTAATAAATGTATTTAATGTTCTATTTCTTTTTTCTATCAAGATGATTTGATTCCATATTCTCTAAATATGAAATGGGATTTCATGTCAAATTTCACTTCTTTAATTCATGCTTCATACACCTATTTTCATTTATATATTGTATATACTTCTTCATTTTCATACTTAGCAATCAATACCTTTATATTTATAGTATTTTATGATCCTTATAATGTTTTTTTCATAAATAAAGTTCTTATTTTTATAGTTTTAAGAGGTTATATTTTAATCATTCGTTCAAATGTTTTGAAGTCTTTTACCCTGTACATTATCTTCCGTATCCATATTCCTTATGTAATTTCAATAATTTTCTACCTTTTAGTCAAAATATTTATCAATTAAATTTTAAACTATATTTTACTTTCTTAACAAACATTTAAATGGGATATACTAATTTTTTTTAGTATGGGGAAAATTTGACCGTCTTTAAAAATTTCTGAAAATAACATTTTTAAAAATATCACTCGACCGCATTTTCCAATCAGCATGGAAATTATTCATTATTAAGATTACATGACATGTTTTATTAGTTTTTTATGATAATGTGATTTAAATTCTTTTTCCATTTTTTGTTAATTATATTTAACATAAAGAAAATTATATTTATTTAATTTTTAAAAGATATTTTTAATTTATTTATAATAGTATTTTTCATGTATGTTTACATAATTTCAGTTTTTTATAATTTATTAGAGATATTATCTAATGATAGTATCCATTTTTTTTATTTGGATGGATTCTGATTATTTATCATGGAAGTTTTTATGAAAGATATTACATTCCCAATGGTTAATTATTATTTCAAAGAATAATGAATTATCTTTTTTTCTGGTGGTAGAAATATAGATATTTTATATTTATATGATGTTTGGGTTTATTAAAACACTATATTGAATTGAGTAATATTCTATATCTGATGAGGTCAAAAGATTTTACATGTAGTTACCCATGATAAATTTGGAATATGGGTTGTTAGCCCAAACTCACAAAGGTACATGGGTGGTTATCATAAGATTATATTCCTATAAATGTTTTAGTGGGTAGAGTTGATATGAGATTTATATGATTATATTAATTACACTGTATAAGGATTATGTTATGGTCTCATTGATCAATATTATTGACTTTTGATATTCCATGATTCATGAATTATTATCCATTAGATAGTTGGTATGATTCTCTTATATTATTTCAATCACATTGATTATGTTATCACACTGACACGTCTACATTATTTTCATGTATGATAATAGAATTATATCACCATTGATTAGACTTTTTAGGAATATGATCTCATCGTTTTATTGATAATCTATTCACCAGGTTTATAATAATAATATTAAGCAAAACAAGTCTAAAATGTTATCTTTTATGAATATTACATATGGAAAGTTTTAAAGATGTTGAAAACAATGTTATTTATATACCTAATCTCCAATGGAACTAAAAATTAAGATCCAAAAATTATAAGACTAAATAATAGATTTAATTTCTAATTTTATATAATTATTTATTATATATGGATAATAGCTTGGGTCACATCAATTGGTATCAAATCTAGTATATAAATGAAATATTTTTTTCACAGGACCGAGGGGTTTGGGTATAAGGCAAGTCAGTTGGTATCAAGGAAAGTATTAGCTATATTTTAGTATTTAGATATGAATTAAATGAATATAAAACCTATAAATACATATTTTTCATAAATATGAACCTAAAATTTCATAATTAGGTTTAATTTTTCCAAATTTACAACATCCTAGGATTTATTTTACTAATGATATAATTTCTTAGTTTAATTATTTCTTTATTATTAGACTTAACTTTTTGGTTTTATTAAATATATGGAACTTAGATTAATCAATTTAACATTGAATGTGGTGTGTAATATAATGGTTTTCTTCTTTAGAAACAAAATGGAATGGTAGAATTAATTTTTAACCTTGTAGCTATACTCACCCAACTCACATAGTCTAGGAATAATAATGTGAACCATGTAAAACTATAAAAAAATAAAAAGACTGGAAGAAATCAATTTTATTTTTATCTTGAAGAAGTATCCACCCACATATATATTGTATTATAATCCACTAAAGTTTTAGCTTTATATTAGTAATTTACAATAGATATTTTACTTTTTTTCTTAGAGTATAAGATAGTGTTATTAGACATGTATTATTTAGAAATTCAAGAAGAACAATGTTGTAATCTTATCAACATCATTAGGGAATAATAGTTAATTTTGTATATATTATGAGAGGAGTTTAAAAGGTTCTATTTTAATAAATATATTGCCAAAACACATCACACTTTGATAGAGATAGAATTTGTAGAGCTGAAACAAAGAGATAATGAATCAATTACTAGATTTGAGGAAAATAATTCAATATGATCAAGGTAGAATTCTTGATATGTAATAGACCTTAAAAGAAAAATTTATTATTTCATTAGTGTCATAAAACTAAGCCTCTAAATTTCACTAGTAATATGGGAATCTGGATTCCCTGAAGAAATTGACTTATATAATCTTAATATAATAATGTAAATTGTATACTCCCATCATTCTCTTACTTTTGGGGAAAATTATAGATAAATTGAGTTTCATGGAAACTATAATATAAAGACTATGAATAGAATAATATTTGAACTCTTATATAATAAAAAGTTGGGAAGAGGTGTAATGCCCCAAGATTTTACGATTTAATTTACCTTTAAATAAAAATAATTTTGATCTCTTGTATCACACACAAAAATGAACAAAAATGTGTTGTGACATAATATATTAATATTATCTAGAATTCTTAAGAACAATAAAATGACTAGTAAATAAAAACATTATAATTAATTCTAAATGAATAAAAAAATATGATGAAGAAATTTTAATGTTTTAAAAGAAAATTTCCTCAATAAATATATTCTTGAATTATATATTGACATTTAATTTAAAATATAAATTTATAAAAAAAATATTTACTTTTTAATTCATCATGTCATAATTAATATATGGTAATTTTTTGGGATTTTTATAAAATACTAATATTTAGGTTTATTGAAAAAAATTTGGATTTTTCTAACACCATTAATTTTATGATATTTTCATAAAAAAATAAGGAATTAATAACTTTTGAATAAATTTTCTCTAATATATACATATTTTCAAATAAATTGTTTGAAATTGTTATGTTGTATTTTATAAATCCCTGTTTCTTATTTTGGAGCCATAATCAATATTTTCATCTAAAATTGTCTTACTCTCTTATGATAAAATTTAGTTTTTTATTTTTATATAAATTTAATATTAAATAATAGATTTAATATATTAGATAAACATAATCATGTATTTTAACTAGTTAAATTTAATTTTTAGAAATAAATGTATGATTACTAAGATAAAAGTTTGATAATAGTGAAAGAGTTATTTTCAATGAATTATTTTATTCATATTGTATAATTTTTAGAAATTAAATTGATTTGTCTTATATAAAATGTCTACTATAATTTTTACACATTTAAAAAAATTTATTTTCAATCATTTAATTTGTAATAAATTTTTTAAATTATTATTAACACATAATGGATAACACATAGTTTTTCAATAAAAATTGATTATCCATCTATTAAATTATTTATCTTAAAAGTAAAGTTTAACATAATTTAAATTTTAACTGGATTAAATGGTGGATAATATTAGTTTCAGCACATCAAAATTTGATAGGATGATTTATCTTAAATTTTTAGTAATAAATAAATTAAATTGTTAAAAACTTTTTAATAAGGTAAAAATGAAAATGGTAATTTGTAAATATATAGTGGTAAAGACTCAATTGATATTTAAAAGGTGAATCTAAATTCATGGTGCAAGATTTCGTGATTGAAACCATCTCCACAAAATTATGGCCCACTTTGGGAGTCATTGACCCATGAATATAGTCATGATATCGTTGAAAAATAATGGGTAACTACAAAAATTCACATTTATTCACATACAAAACAGGATCACTTGCACCAAATAAATGCTCAACTTTAGTTTTAAAATTATATCAAACCCCAACACAATATTCAACATCAATATTTCTATTTCACCTATAAAATCCCCTAGTCACTACAAGATTTCATGTATCCTTAACTTACTAGAAATTCATCAAGATGATGTTTAAAATATTAATGCAAGTATTATCTTCTTCTTAACTTTTTCTTTTTATAATTTATATTCCCAATATTTTCAAAAAAAATATATAGTATTTTGAAATAATAATTACTAATATATTTAAATTTTACTAAAATGAAAAAAATTTATTAATTACTCATTATCATTTATATAGAAAAATCAAAATGTCTTCATATGGACTTGCGGATCAACTCCTCCAAGAACGATGTGAATAGGTTTTCATCATCACCCTAAATAGATAGATGTAAATTGTTATTTAACGGATTGATATTATATTTATAACATTATTATAGTTCTAAAAATATAATCCATTCTCTACTCTCCTTCTACTCTATGGAAAATGAATATTTCTTTCTTGTGTGTCTATCAGCTATTTCCTCCACTAAAGTGGTGAATTATGTTCTCACCCACATATTTGATTAATTAAAACCCTCATGAAATCATATTCACTAAATTAAACACATCAATATAATATCATTATCCTTCTATAATTATTATTTTATTCAAAAAGGTTCATTTTAAAAACCATACACACCCATGAATTATAGGTTATTCTTATTTACATTGTTTTAACTACATACATGAATAATACACCAAATTTATATCATGGGTGACTATTGAAACATTATTAATGGTGATATTGGACAATAATAACTATTTAGGGATTTGTTTTAGGTTATTTAAATATATTATTAGACATTATATAATTGATATAAATAATAAATGGTTATAGTAAATTTTATTTCCTCATTGGAACATATCATGTAAGCTTTCATAATTTTAGCCCATTAATGAAAAATATGCAATAATATATATTTTTTGATAATAAATTAATTAATTAAATATAACTCAAAAACTATATACATTATAAATATATTTCAAAATATAATTAACCATGGTCAACATACTAAATGTGTTATAGAGCAAGTAACCAAACAACATCAAGTAACTGATATAAGAAAAAAAGAAATATAAGAAATAAATAACATATAATAATAGATTGAACTTAGAATATAAAATATAGATGGGTAAGGTTCTTATAAAATATTTTATGAAACATAATTTGATTATCCATGATGTTGAGTTCAAGCATATTTTGAATCAGACCCAAGGTAAGTGTTTTTTTTAATTATATTTTAGTTATTTATGTTATGTTCATTTTTAATGAACATTGTTTGTAACACCCCAAGATTTTGAAAATAAATTTAATATTGAATTCAGTAAACATTTATTCTCTACAAAACAAAACGTTTTCATAACCTATCTAGTAAACATAATTTTTCCACCACTTTGATTTGAATTTTAAAAAACTGACATACACAGTTTTGTTCAGTAAGATATTTAGAGTCTGATAAGATAAACTTAATTTTTGTGAATAGTGACATACCATTATGAATAGAAATATGAATAGTAATGTGAACTTTATAAATAGTAAATCATATTATTATTTTATTATCTTAATCTCATAATAGAATGAGATCTTGATTAAGTTTTCAAGGTGGTATAAAACGAATTATAGTTTTAAAATTCTTATTTTTTGAATAAATTATTATTTTATTTCATAATTAAATTAATAATATTTAGAAAATTATTTTCCAAAAATGGATTTTAATTTTGAATTATACACATTGAAAAATCGTTAGGGTGCATTTTTGGGATTTTTCTGAAATACTCAAATTTTTGATGAATAGTAAAATATAGTAATTTACCATATATATATACATTATTAGTTAAATTAACTATTAATAGAACCATGGATAAATTAAGCACACTTGGTTCGAACTCACATGCACATATTACTATTATTGGTAACAATAATCAATACTATTGGTTTTCTTTATAAAAAGAATAAAATAATGAGTAAAATAATGGGAAAATCCTCCTCTCCTCCAATATAACCCCCCCCCCCCCTCACTTTCTCTTCTCTTCCCTCCTCTCAAACTGTATTCATTGTATAAATTCTGATAAAATTTCCTAGCAAGATACTCGCCTGTTTCTACCATCCCTTGGTATCATAAAAATACTAAAACCTCTCCCCTAAAGAGGCTATCAAGGAAGATTACTTCAAGATGTAAATTCCTATTTTCTTTTCTTTTATTTCAAGTTCCTTTCTTTTCATTTTGTTTCCTCACTACCAATCATAAAAATTTTCTGATGATTCCAGTACCTTACATGTAGTATAATTTTTTTATGATATAGGAATAATTCTTCATCATCCCCCTTTCCCCCTTCTTTTATACTAGAAATGAAAACACCATCCAAGATGTATTAATTTATCACATTCAAGGATGATGAGTTTTCAATTTCTTTTGTTGTATTAAATTATGGTAATGAAACCATTTTGATGTTTTAAAAAGACTATAATATATGTATTATAACTTATTTAAGTTTCTGTCATCCTTTTTTACACATGATATTAATTAATAAATCAAAATGAGTTCATTGTGATCAAAAACCGCTAATTAAACCAAACAATTGTTATTAAAGTTTTATATAATGATTCATCTTCACTCCAAATAAAAAAATAAATTTTCTAACCATATAATATTATGGTTTTTTACTAATAACATACAACTTCTATTATGGACAACTATTCTAATTCTATATGTTTATCCATATATGAATATAAGTAAACTGATTATGAAAACCAAGGAAGGAAACACCTCAAAACAATGAAATTGAATCTCTTAACCCTTAAAAAGGACATGAATTAACCTAATAAGGTTATAATAAATAAATTAAATATATAGGAGTTTCTGTAATTAATAATTTATGAACCTAAATTTTATTAATCAGGTCGTTAAGATCAAGTGAGGAACACCTTCAAACTTAAGGAAAGGGTTTCCTCACCTCAGTTCCATTTTTGTAAGATATTCCTTATTAACTAATATTAATTGTTAATGGTGTATGTATACTTCACATTAATTTATTATATCATTAATATATTTCTTTATAGGGTATTAAATTTATCATTTAAATATTATTAATTTTGGGGCATACAAATCTATTGATTATAAAGCGGTAAGGGTTTTCTACCCAAACATCCATTTTCATTCGGGTTAATTTTATTATTTACTTACCTCAATTAAATTATTATTCCTTAATATCTAATCCTCATAAATTATATTTTAATTTGATATATATTTATACCAACCAGAATCCTACCATAATTTAGGGTGAAATATATTTTATAAAAGGATCTTTCAAAAATTTGTCCCAAAATACAAGCCCGACTCAAGCGAATTTCTCAAATTCTTACCCATTTTCAAGGGCACTCTATAATATATTTTTAGAAACCATTGTTTTTATAAAATCACTAATTTTATTATTAAAATAATATCCTACTTCAGTTCTATTTTTATACAAAAAACTTTTCCAAAAGAACTCTTCTTTTCAAATTAAAAGAGTATTTATCTCAAGAATTACGTGATGATTTTTTAAGAGTATCTTCATATATTTGAACACTATTTTTGATTATTATTTATTATTGGGATTAATATTTTATGATATTATCTACCATATTTAATTTAATTGTTTATGATTAGTTTGACTATGGATGTGCTATCATAAAACAATTTACCAATTTACTCTGAATGGTTAGTGTTTAAGCTTAATGTTTGAGGAAAGTTATTTAGGTTCCATATGTTAGTTTCAAAATTAATGTATATTTTGTTTATGTTTATACCCATTCATATGAGGAATGTGTTGGACTTATTATGTGATGGTTTGGGCCCATGTTTCCCATTGATACATCGATAGGTCTCATGAGACAAATAGATATGGACTTGGTTTAGGCCTTTCCCATTTTTAGATATGGTTTTGGACAGGGCCTTAATATTTTTTATTTGTCTTATCCAAGGCCTTAATGGTATGTTTCATAATGTCTAGAATGTTAATTTCCATCATTATAAAGCTATAAATTCATAGTTTATGTGGTTATTCGACTAGTATAATACCCATGATTATGTTTTATTATGGAAATAATTACTCAACTCATATCCCTTCCATAATTTGATCAAGTTTATTATTTTTAAATGCATGTGTTTTGAATTATTCACCATGCCTAAAATTTATTTTTATGATATATTTCTCTATATTTCTTACCCTTATTAAGCATATGAGCTCACCCCTTCTGGGGTTTCATTTTTTCCAAGACATAAAAAGGTATATTTTGATTGACTTGTAGGGATAATCTAAGAGTAGAGGATATTCCCAATTGAACTTATTTGTTGTTTTTAATTTCAAGTTTTAATGTTGAACTTATGTATGTATTTAGATTTCCAAATCTACTAAACAATTCATTCCTTCAGGATACAACTATCTTGTAATCATGCCAATGTAATATAATAAGGAATTGGCTCCAGGTAACTGTGGTCGGGTCCTTATAGTTGGTATCTGAGGAAGTTTAGTAGAAAACTTGGAAAAAAGATTTAGAAAACATAGATTATGGAACAAAATCCTAAGATAGTCTTTGAGGATAAACATACAAGAACATCCTAAAATTTTTGGTAGGGAATAAATTATCTAGATCTTTCTAGAAAATAAATACATATCTAGATACTAAAAGTGGGCGTCGTTCTAGTAAAAATTTACCTAGGAGTGAAAACTATGATAAGGGGTTTCGAGCTTGACTTGGGGTATCCTGGTACATGAAAACGAGCCATTCAGTTCACCTAGTCTGACACTCCTAGGGGATATTCTTAGGAAAATTCACATTTTCTTTACAATCCATTATAAAGGATTTAAATGTAAATTTTTCCTCAAAGAAAACATGTTTATGATTATGAAATTAGATATGTATAGAATTTCAATTTATGCAAAGTATTTTTCTATGTTTAGATTATACATTATGATTCATAACATAATCTAGTGTATGCCAATATTTTGAAATGGAACATAGTGGAAGGAATGGAAACCACATTAACACACATGTCCCATTTTGGGATTTCCCTCCGATGAAAGATAATGATGTTGGCTCTGGTGCTATGACTGGTGATGATAAACTTATAACTATATAGGGACAGCTGACTTAGGTTATGAATAATAACCTTACATGTATTGAGTACCCAGATCCACAACATGGGAGAGCTATGTTAGATCGTTTTATGTGACAATATCCTCTATAATTTAATGGGACTACAAACCCATTCAAAGTGGAGCAGTTTTTATGTTCATTAGAGAAGATATTTCTCACTTTAGGATGTAACGAAAGAGAGAAGGTTGTCATGGTAGTTTATCAACTATTGGGAGATGCAGATTAGTGGTGGTCTTTAATCCAAAACACAAATGAGGATGAATAAATAGAAGAAATGGAATGGAGGGATTTTAAGGAAATATTCTTAGAAAAATACATCCTTCATTAATAGCGAGAATATATTGAAAGGCAGTTTCTAAATCTAAGGCAAAAAGAGGATGAGAATGTTATAAAGTATAAAGCTAACATAACAAGGTAAACAAGACATGACACAGACTGCATACATAATACAAGGAGCAAGATTAATTGATTATTTTATGGTTTAAACCCATTCCTCTGAATGGATCTAGTCTCCCAAAGTTTATCATCATATGAAGATATAGGATCATGTGATGTCAAGATGGAAAAATATTTCTCTAAGTCTTATGAATTTAAAGGAAAGAAAGAGAAAAAGGGGGTTGCTGAAAACTCTTGAAAATGAAATAAGAAAATGGGGAAGAAGGGAAGATTTGACTTTCAAACCTAAGCTAATTGTGGAAGGAAACACCCTATTGCCTTCTTAAAAGGAAAATGGGTGTGCTACAATTGTGGATAGAAAGGCCATCATGTTGGTGTTTTATAGGGGAATAATAAATCTATTAATTCTCAAAGATATAATTTTAGTTATATGGGACACTATCCTAATGATTTTCCAAAGCATCAAGGAAATGTGCCTCAGAAAAGGCCAAGGGAGAAGGAACAAGCTTCTTTGATCAAAACTGCTGATATTGAAGTTCCTAATGACGTGGTGGTAGGTACTTTAATAATTTCCTCAAACTTAGATAATGCTTTATTTTATTCTAAATCATTACATTATTTAATATCTTCCCAACTTTTGCAGAAAATTTGATATTTAAAATTTAATATAATAATGGATTTTTCAGTAAAAACTCCTAAGGGGTGTGCCATTGCAACGAATTTATGTTAGGCAGTCCCCACTGTGTCATATAAACATGCTTTATTTTCTAGTGTTATCATCATACCCATGATTGACATTGATATAATCCTAGTTATGTATTAGGTTTCAAACCATGATACAAAAATTTATTACAATAAGAATGAGGATACAATTTTTGAGGATGATGTATAATCCCTTATCTTTAGGGAAGAAACATCACTGTCTGATTCTCATCTAGATCCAACAACAGCAGCTCTAATGAATTCAATTATTGGGGATCAAGGGAATTCAATAACTAAGGTTGATGAATGGAATGTTCAAATATATTATGTACCTATTGTGCAATAATATATTGACATGTTTCCACAAGATTTACTAGGACATACTCTAGAGTTTGAAATTGAGATTTCCATTTACTTAATTCCTAATTCAAGGACTATATCAAAGACCCCTTATAGAATGGACACTATAGAATTAGTGTAATAGAAGAAACAATTATAGGAATTGAGTGATAAATGACTTGTTTTCCCTAGTTTTTATCTATGGGGATCCCCTATTCTTTTTATTAATAAGAAAGATGGATCTACGAGGTTTTGAATTGACTACAGGTAGATCAATGCTATAACAAAAAATAAAAAGTATCCCCTACCTCACATTGATCATTTATTTGATCAACTTCATAGAGACCAATATTTTTTGGATATTGATCTTTGATCTAGATATCATCAGTTGTGTGTGAGGAAGGAAGATATACAGAAGACAGTATTTTGAACCAGGTATGGGTATTACGAGTTTACAGTAATGTATTTTGTATTGACTAATGTACCCTATGTTTTCAGGGATCTAATGAATACAGTTTTCAAGGAATATCTTGATGACTTTGTGGTGGTATTTGTTAATTATATATTAATATACTCCAAAATCTATGACGATAATAAAAATCACTTATACACTATTCTGAAGACTCTTAGAAGAAATGAATTATATGGGAAGTTTAGCAAGTGTGAATTTGGGATTCAATTAGTTTCCTTTCTTGGACACATTTTATCTAAGGATGACATAACTATTGATCCTATGAATAAAAAGGTTGTGTAAGAATGTCATACTCTAATGAACATAATTTTGGTATGTAGTTTTATTGGTTTAGTATGTTATTATCAGCATTTCATTTAGAACATCGCCCATTTATCCAACCCAATGACCAAGATTACATGTAAAGGGGTTAAGTTCATATGGGAAAAAGAATCTGAGGACTGTTTCGAAAAATTGAAGAGAAGGTTAGTGAATCTATGAGCCTAACTCTACCATTGGGGAATTATGGGTTTGTGATCTATAATGATGCATCAAATAAAGGATTTGGTTATGTCTTTATGAAAAATGATAGTGTTATTGCCTATGCATCAAGTCAGTTAAAAATTCATGACCAGAACTATCCTACTCATGATCTTGAGTTAGAAGCTATAATCTTTACTTTGAATATATGGATACATTATCTCTATGGTGAAAAATATGAGATATATACAGATCATAAGAGTCTAAAATATATCTTATCATAGAAATAACTCAACATGAGACAAAGGCGATGGATTAAACTACTCAAGGATTTTGATTACTCCATACACTACCACCCATGAAATGAAAATACGGTAGTTGATGCATTGAGTAGGAAGGATTATATAGTTATAAAAAAAATGAGGATTGATAAGGTTACTTTTTACATGGACCTAGTGAGGATGGATATAAGAATTATAAAAAAAGGTGAAACATCACTACTTTTTTAAATGTTTTCACAACCATATTTATTAGAAAGAATTAAATCTTTAGAGTTTGATGACAAAAATCTTCAAAAGAAAATAAATGTTTTGAATGATGGGAAGTTGGATGCCTTCATGTGTGAAGATGGAATTATAAAATTTGGGAATAGGCTATGTTTTCCCTCTATACTGGAGTTAAAAAAGACTTATTTTATGATTCTCATAGCTCAAATTTCTATATACACCCTGTATCACTAAAAAACGTTTCTGGTGGGATAACATGAAGAGGTAAATTTCTAATTATCTATCAAGATGTTTAGTCTTTCAACAAGTTAAGGCTGAATGAAAACATCCTAGATGAGTCATAAAACCTATACCTATTTCTAAATTGAAATGGGATGACATCACCAGGAATTTTGTCACTAGATTAACCAAAAATCTGAGAAATAATGATGCAATCTGGGTAATTTTTTATTGACTTATGAAAACTGCACATTTCCTCACTATGAGGGGGACTTTCCACTAGAGTGCCTAGCACGACTCTATATCAATGAATTTCTGAGACTTCATGGTGAACCTCTCTCAATTCTATCTAATTGTGATCTATGATTTATATAAAAATTCTAGAAAAGGCTTTATAAATATTTGGATACAAATATTCAATTAAGTACTACATATCACCCACAAACTGATATGAAATTAGAAAGGATGATCCAAAACATGGAGGACATGTTGAGATCTTGTTAACTTGACTTTCAAGGTGTGTGGGATGAATATTTACTCTTAGTGGAGTTTTCATACAATAATAGTTTCCATTAAACTATTCAAATGGAACTATATGAATCCTCGTATGGAAATAGATATCGTACACCAACTTGTTGGGATGAAGTTGGAGAAAGGAAACTTATGGGCCCAGAGCTTATGGAGAAAACAACAAAGAAGGTAAGGACTATTCACGGTCATATCAAAGCAGCTCAAATCAGAAAAAAAAAGTATATGCTAATAATTGAAGGAAGGATTTGGAGTTTGAAGTGTGAGATCATGTTTTCCTAAAAGTATCTCCATTAAATGGTGTTATAAGATTTGGTAAAAAGGGAAACTAAGCCCTAGTTACATAGACCCTTTTGAAATTATTGAGAGAATTGGAGAAACTGTATATAGTTTTTCTATGCCAGCAAGCCTATCTAATTTACAAAATATATTCCATATCTCATTGATGAGAAAGTACAAGCCATACCCAATGCATTTCCTCACTTATGAAGGTATAAAATTGAAACCTAACCTCTCTTACTATGAAGACTCTATCTAGATTCTGGAAATGAAAGAACAAGTGTTGAGGAATTGAACAACTCAACTGGTAAATATACTTTGGAAAAATCATAAAATTAAAGAGGAAACATGGGATCCAGAGGATCTTATGATGAAGAACAACCCAAATATTTTTGTGAGGTAACATTCTAGTAATTTTGAGGCTGAAATTTTTATAAGGAGGGGATAATGTAACACCCCTAGATTTTTCAAATAAATTTAATATTGAATTCATGGAACACTGAGTCTCTAAAAAACACCACTTTTTTATAACATATCCATTAAACGTAATTTTTCTACATCTGTGATTTTAATTTCAAAAAAACTAACATACACAGTTGTGTTCAGTAAGATATTTAGTGTCAGAAAAGATAAAATTAATTTTTGGTGAATAGTAACCTACCCTTCAGTATATTAAAATGGATAATAATATGAACCATATTAATATTAAATTGTATTATTATATTATTTTCTTAAGGTTATAAGATAATGAGATCTTGACTAATTTTTCAAGGTGATATAAAAAAGTTATAGTTTTAATATTGTTATTTTTTGAATAAATTATTAGTTTATTTAAAAATTATATTAATAATATTTAAATAATTATTTTCAAAAAATGGATTTAATTTTATAATTCTATACATCCAAAAATAGTTACGGTGATTTTTTGGAATTTTTCTGAAATACTCAAATTTTTTATGAATAGTAAAATACGGTAATTTACCGTATATATACATTACCAGATAAATTCACTATCCCAATAATCATGGATGATGTAATAAGACTTGGTTCAAACTCACATGAACATATTACTATTCTTGGTCACATGAATCAATATTATTTGTTGTCTTTGGCAAAATAATAAAATAATGAGTAAAAAGATGGGAAAACCCTCCTCACCTCCACTATACCCCCTCCCACTCACTCCCTCTTCTCTTCACTCCTCTCAAGAATTATGAATTATCTAAAGTATAATAAAATATCCTATCAAGCTCTTAAACCACGTCCATCAACCCTTGGTCTTATAAAAATGCCAAAACCACTCCCCTAAAGAGGCTCTCAAGGAAGATTACTTCAATAGGAAAATTCCTCTTTTCATTTATTTTATTTCAAGTTCCCTTCTATTCGTTTTATTTACAAACCTCATTTAATCCAAATAATGTGATTAATAAATTAACTTAAATTTACTAGAATTTTTTTATGATAATGGAATAATTCTTCACCATATCACATCTCCCCTTCTTTTATACTAGAAATGAAAACACCATCTGAGTTGTGTTAATTTATCACATTCAAGAACAATGGGTTTTCAATTTCTTTTACCGTATTCAATTATGGGAATGAAACCATTTGGATGGATTAAATAGACTAAAATATTTGTATTATATCTTATTTATGGTTTCAAAATCCTTTTTTATACACGATATTAATTTATAAATCAAAATGAGTTTATTGTTATCAAAAACTGCCAATTAACCAAAACAATTGTCATTAATGTTTTATATAATCATTCATCTTAACTATAAATAAAAAAATGAATTTTATAACCATGTAATCTTATGTTTTTTCACTAATAAAATACAACTTCTATTCTGGTCAACCATTCTCATTCTACAAGTTTATCCATATATGAATATAAGTAAACTGATCATGAAAACCAAGGAAGGAAACACTCTAAAACAATGAAATAGAATCTATTAACCCATAAAAAGGCCATGAATTATCCTAATAAGGTTATAATAAATCGATTAAATGTATATTAGGTTCTTTATTCATTAATTTATGAATGTAAATTTGATTATTCGGGTCATTAAGATCAAGTGAGGAATACCTTAAGACTTAAGGTAAGGGTTTCTTCGCCTCAGTTCCATTTTCGTGAGATATTCAATATTCACTATTATTACCTATGAATGGTGTATATATACATCACATTGATGTATTATATCATTAATATATTTATTTAAATGGTATTAAATTTATAATTTTAATATTATTAATTTCCATGCATATGAATCTATTGACTACAAAGTGGTAAGAGTTTCCCACCCGAACTTCCATTTTCATTCTGGGTACTTTTATTATCTACATACTTCAATTAAATTCTTATTAATTAATATTTAATCCCCATAAATTATGTGTTAATGTTATATATATTTTTACCAACCATAATCATACCATCTTTTATGTGTAATTATATTTTATAAAAGGATCTTTCAAAAATTCTTCCCAAAATACAAGCCCGACTAAAGGGAATTTCTCAAATATTTTCCTATTTTTAGGGGCACTCTATAATCTGTTTTTAGAAACCATTATTTTTATAAAATCCCTTGTTTTATTATGAAAATAATATCTTACTTAAATTATGGTTTTATGTAAATATTTTTCTAAAATAACTCTTCTTTTCAAAGTAAAAGAGTATTTATCTCAAGGATTACATGATGATTTTATAAGAGTATTTTCATCTGTTTCAACACTATTTTTGATTATTATGTATTATTGGGATTAATATTTTATGATATCATCTAACATATTTAATTTAATGGTTTATGATTAGTTTTAATATGGATGTTTTATCTTAAAACTACTCACCAATTTACTCGGAATGGTTAGTGTTTAAGCATAATGTTTGGGGAAAGTTATCTACATTTCATATGTGAGTTTCAAAATGAATGTATATTTTGTTTATGTTTATCCTCATTCATACAAGTAATGAATTGGACTTTTTATGATATTGGTGGGGCCCAATTTAGCCCCTCGATGCATCAGTAGGTCTCATGAGACAAATATATGTGGACTTGGTGGATGCCTTGCCCATTTTTAGATATGGTTTTGGCTGAGACCTTAATCATTTTTAGATGTCTTGGATAAGGCATTGAAGGTATGTTTTATAATGTCCAACATATTCATTTCCCTCATTATTAAGCTAGAAATTCATATTTTATGTGGTCATTTGACTAGTAGAATACCCATTATTATGTTTTATTAAGGAAATAATTACTCAACTCATATTCCTTCCATAATGTATTCAAGTTTATTATTTTTAAATGAATGTGTTTTCAATTATTCACTATGCCTAATGTTTATGTTTATGATATCTTATACTATATTGATTACCCTTACTGAGCATCTGAGCTCACCCCTTATAATGTTTCATGTTTTCCATGACATAAAGAAGTATATTATGATTGACTTACATGTATAATATTAGAGTGGTGTCTATTCCAAATGGAATTTATTTTTTGTTTTTCATTTCAAGTTGTAATGTTGAAATTATGTATATATTTGTATTTCCAAATATAAACTATTCATTCCTTCAGGATACAACATTCTTATAATCATTCCAATGTAATTTAATAAGGCACAAACTCTAAGAAAATGCGGTCGGGTCCTTACATTTTTCATATCATATTTATATATTCTGACAGAATATATTGTTAAATTGTGATTAATTATTTGTTTTTAGTTATTATCATTTCATTATAAAATTTCTTTTAATGATTTATGCCTATATTTTAAAATTAGACTCTATAGGTGATTCTTTATCTCGTTTTCAAATCCTTGAGACAAGTATGATTCTTTATAAGATGTTTATTTTGTATAGTATATACAAATTCCATTTAATATGTTACATCATAAATTATCCTTTATTAATAATATTTAAATCTTAATTTATATCTCAATAATTTAAGGGGTTTTTATTGTAATCATACTCAAACTATAAGGGTTTTGATTTTAATGTTATTATCAAATCAATATTTTTTTAAATATCAACCATCATGGGAATTTATATTATTTCTAAACCCTCTCATTAATTTATTTTTTCATTCATGTCATTTTATATATCCCCTCAAAATTTCATTTCACCATGGATTATATTTTACTCGATGTATTTCTTATAATTGAAACTGTCAATGTCTCCTATTTTCATTCAAGAACCTATTTTACCTTATTAGTATTCATTGGATTCTATTATGAATTTACTTATCTATGCCGAAATAATTTATTGATATCAATTTGTAATACTTTTTTCCACATTAATAGTTTTAAATAAAATTTCAAAATTTTCCAAATGAGTAGTTTTGATTAATGTGTCAAAATAATCTTTTTTTTTCTTTTTTTTTTGTGAACACATTTGATCATTGTCATTTTCTATGAAGCTTTACCTCTTCACACTCACAGTTTCTAAAAGATACATTAATCTTATATATTTTATAAAATAGTATTTTCATTAAAAACTTATATTTATTCTTAAAATGTTGATTATATTCCATTTTTCCAAAGTGAGTTTTCTAAATGATCTTAAATTGTTTTACTTAGGTCAATATATTTTGGCATATTTTATTTTTTGATTAAGGATATTCTTAAAATGTTAACATCATTATTTTTTATAGTGATGGATTATGAAATGTTATTTTATATCATCGAAGGGATATATCACTACCATTTACTTACTGAAATATTAATTATAAATATTTATATATTTTCATTCAGTTCATTTACTTTATAAATAATATGTTTTCCATTTCATTATTTGAAGTGTGTTCACCTAAATTCCCATACAATAATTTATTGAGAAACTATTATGAAACTCTATAACTAAGGCCTATATAGTATAAATACCATATACATAATCATTATAATTTAATGGAATTTACCTAATATGTTACTAAATATAATTGGATACCTATCCACCTTCTAGTGTTTTATCATGTTATGATTATTTATGGGATTAAAAATTGTTTCATTATGTAATTTCATTTTGAAAATATAAGAATTCAATTTTAATTCCATGGGTTCATAAAGTTATGATAAATTTTTGATTTCAAGTGTCACTCATATATATGGATGATGGTGGGTTGTGTCCAATATATCTCTCCAATGCATATGTTAAGGATATTTATCTCATAAGTTATTGATTCTCAAACAAATTTTGATTTTTTCAAAACTGGAATTGTATAAAATATTGTATTTTTTTATAACATAAATGGTAAACATAATTTTGTTTTTTCACTTTGTGTTCCAATGATTATTTTTGGTCAATAGTCTTATTACGATTCTTATTACTATGTTATTATTGCATAGATCATGTTTATTAATTATTTTTTTCGTACTCATTGATTCATTTCAAATATTATACCAAGAATTACGAAATGACTCATGAATATTGATATATGGTTTATTGGGTATAATTTTATAATTTACATTTATTATACCCATTTTATCATCTTATGATCACATATTATCATTGATTTTTATCTCTTATGTATACCATTACAATGAGTTTAATCTCACCCCTTCGTATGTTTCTGTTTTCGATAAGTTATGAAAGGAAGTATTTTGTATTATTTTCCTAGAATATTATCTTCAATTTATAATTGAAATGAGATATTAAAGATTCATTCTGAAAAATTTACCTTTTATATTAATATAAATATTTCCAGTTTATATAATGAATGTTGGTTCTACTAGTTAAATATTTTCCCTATCTCTCTAATACTATAATCCTTAAAAGGTCCTCTAAATGTAAATGTTTCATTTTTATGAAATAACATGTACTTATGGATGTGTATCAATTATAGTGTGTGAAGTATGTTGTTTTCAGAACTATATCTAATATTTCATATTTCGGGGTGTCTCATTTAGTATCAAAGAATGGTGTAGATAACATTAGAAGTTTTGATTTTCCCAGTTGAAAATAAATTTATAAAATATAAATCTCAGTAAGGATTGATAGGATAATTTTTATTAATGATTAAAAGGTATAGATAAACATTTATATTGGTTATATTGAATATTTTAAATTTTTTAGTATTAAAATGATAGAGAATTAGTGATAAACCTAGGGATAACTAGGGAATAAGCCTAAATATATGATCACTTGATGATATTTTTGTAAGGTTTTGAGTGAGTTGTTTTCCTATAAATTTCATCCTAGTATAGATACTAGAATATGTATGTGGATATAAAATATATGTACTATAGTTAAACACCATTAAAAATATGGTTGAGTGCCAACCTAGTACTTACAATGGTTCATAATGAGTCAGCCTATGATAACACTAATTGGATAACACTCTTGGGAGATATGATTTTGTTAATCACTTTCACCTTACAAACCATTATGATTGATTTATTTAAATATTATTTTAGGTTAATGAGTTTGTGATAAACCAACCCAATGAATCCTCGATTAAACCAAGTGATATATAGGTTGAACAAAAATTTAATGTGATGTATTCCAAGAGTAAAAAATATCAAGGTAGATTTATTATGAGATATTTCTTGATAATTATCTTATAATGTTAACTATTAATCACTCATGTTAAATATATTTTGGTTTTATTCATTGTTAAGGAATGAAGGAACCATGTTAATAATGAAATCCATAGACAATTAATATATTTTCCCAATGATAAATATAATAATAAAATAGTTGTAATATGAAACATTTTTGTATATCAAACCATTTATCATGAATTGTAATTACCAATATAAATATAATTGAGTTTCCATGCACACCAAATAAGAGAAGGATGGATCCTTATAGAATATTAGGTGGTGATGATAATGATGTAATAAGGATTAAATTTTATTCATGTCAAAAATGTTGGAAGAGGAACCCAAGGGAATATCTCAAAGGGAATATAATATGTTTAATATATGGTAAAGGAGAACATTGGGAAATTATATTCTGAGGAAAATGGAAGAGTTTATACAATGAAATAGAGGAATAAATTATACATCATAAGGCATATATCATTGTAAAATTTTAGTGACATGGAAAACATGGGTATTAGTCATGTATATTTACTATTAATATAGCTGATAATGATTGTGGACAATAATAATTTTAAAGGCCATTGAGAAAATAGAAATACTATGAAACCACAACTACTTAGGTGGATTTTTAATATTATATAGATTTCATAAAAATGACAATACACACAATAACTATATTTTTTTGTATCATGTTTAATGAACACTATTTGTACCTAAAAGTTTTTCTAAGGATAAAAAATAATTACCTTGATGATGAGATGTTAGTTAAAAAATAATAGAATCAAGAGATATGATTTATTATTCTTAATATTATGTTAGTAAGTAAATTATTTCGTAAATTCACATTATCCTCCCTTGAGATAATTTTTATATGATTTTGTAAAAGGATTTATTATTTCCACTAAGAAGAAATACTATTTAGGACAAGGAGGTCACATGAGCCTTTGATATTGTATTAATGAAAGGATGATTATAAATACCATAGAGAAAGAAATTTTATAATGAAAAGTCTTAATACTAAATAATGATAAACTCTTGTGTCACGACCCGCCCTCGGGGTCCGTGTCGTGACTACCCCAAGCCCGCCTTCCATAGGCCAGGGGCTGGCGACTAGCACCAAGGCGTAAATCCCAGTAAAAAGGGAAGGCATTGCCTTTGAAAAGTAACCAACTCCACAGAGTAAGCAAGCGGGAAGTAAACACTAAACAAGCAGAGTACAACTGAAAGTGCGGAAAAGTAAATGGGCCAGAATACAAACCCAAACTGTAAGTAAAGTACAACTCGAAAAGGGAAAAACAGCAACTGTAAAGTAAAAGCCGCTACTCCGAGCTGTCCACCGGAAATCCCACCTGAAGGGTGGGTACAGATAGCTCCTCTGCTCCACGGGTCCCGCCGTCCGCTCCGTGCACGTCCCGCCCAGTGGTCCACCTCCGGGTACCGTCCCGCTCTACAAGCCTCAGCTAAGTCAACGCTGTCCGTCGTCTGCAACCAACACAACGTAGTGCGGGCGAAGCCCGTGCAGGGGTGAGTATAAGCTACTCAGTAGGGACCCCGAGACCCCTAAAGGTCTCTCAAATCCACAAAGGATAAACCACAAAGAAAAGTACAATCACGAAGTAACAATCGACACTGCTTAGGTATATGCCCATACATATACCTAAGTCATTAATTCAGATACGCTCCAACCTCCGAGCCCAAGTACAACTCAGTCCACGCAGGAAAGTATACGTAATCCACAAAGGGAAGCAAAATATAATCCACACAGGATTGCACAACACAATCCACACAGGAAAACAACAGGATTCAGCTCACACAGGTATACTTCTTCAAGGACGATAAAGATGATCACTGATCCATCTAAGTCGTTGGACCCACGAAGGATCGATAGGTAACTAACCCCCGCAGAAGACCCACATAGGATCGGGCTCACACAGAACCTGTAGGCACTGGCTCACACAGAACCGCTGAGCGCAAGGACCCACACAGGATCGGGCTCACACAGAACCTGTAGCACTGATCCACGTAGGATCGCTGAGTGCTGTAGTCGTCGTCGTCGAATCCACACAGGATCTCTGTACTGTCGTCGTCCAATCCACACAGGATCTCAGTACTGTCGTCGTCAAATCCACACAGGATCTCTGTACTGTCGTCGTCAAATCCACACAGGATCTCTGTACTGTCGTCGTCAAATCCACACAGGATCTCTGTACTGTCGTCGTCGCAGTCACAGTAGCAGTCGTAGCAGTAGAACAGTCGCAGCCAGCACTAGGGTTCCCGCACACAGCAAGCTCGTACGGAGGATCCGCTCCACGAGCCGAGAGGCTGATACATCAACTGTCACGAAGACCGAAGTTGATGTATCCAAAAGTTCCGTATCGTCAACAGGAACCCAACGCAACAGACGGCGCGTCGATCGGACGCCCGGTCTGAGAGTTATTGGCATTTTCGTCTCCGGGGCCCGGTTGGTTTTTAAGGCAAAACCAACCCGACCGTACTCCACCTGCGTCCAAACCTCGGGCGGAGTATGCCAAAAGATCCGTCTCACTAAGAGGAACACTACGCGACTGACGGCACGTCAATCGGACGTCCGTAGCTCAAGATATGAGCGTTTCCGCTCCGAAGGCCCGGTTGGTTTCGTGAACGAACCAACCTGGCTGAACTCAAAGTAAACCGAAACCTTGAGTGCGATATACCGAAACGACCGTCTCGATCCAAGGATCGCGTTGCCGCAGACGGTTCGTCATTCGGAGGTCCGAGGCTCAAGTTATGAGCGAAAAACCAAAACTGGTTCGAAACGGGGGGGTCCGGGTCCGGGTCCGGGCCGACCCGGCCCGACCCCCCCCCCCCCCCCTGGGCGGCGCGGCGGCCGGCGGCGGCGGCCGGCGGCGGCGGACGGCAGCGGTGGGCGGCGGCGCGGCGGCGGGCCGCGGGGGCGGCGGCGGCGGGCGGCGGCGCGGCGGCGGGCCGCGGTGGCGGCGGCGGCGGGCCGCGGCGGCGGCGCTTGGCGCCGCACGTGGGTCACGCGGGGGGCAATCAAGCCCCCCCTGTTTGTGAAGGCGGCACGGCTTTGAGCCGTGCCTTTGCAAAAAAAACGGCCCCCGCAAGTGGGGGCCGGCTGGACGAACCGGGGGGCTGTTGCCCCCCCTCCTTAAATGAACCGCCCCCCTCATTAAGAGGGGGGTTTGATGAACCAGCCGGGGGATTTATTCCCCCGGTTTTATGACATCCGGCCGGCCCGCTGGCCGGCCGGTTTTTACCAACGGGACCGGAAATTCCGGTCCCGCCCTCGTCTTCCGACGCCGGCGGCCCGGCCGCCGGTCTTTCCTTCCGCCGCGGCCCGGAACCGGCCGCGGTCTCCTCGTCCCGCCGCGGCCCGGAACCCGCCGCGGTCTTCTCGTCCCGCCGCGGCCCGGAACCGGCCGCGGTCTTCTCGTCCCGCCGCGGCCCGGAACCGGCCGCGGCGTTCGTCATCCGGCACGGTGCGACGGCACCGCGTCCCTTCGCCGTGCTTCGATTCTTTTCAACGCGGCGCGACGGCGTCGCGTTCTTGAAGATTCTCCTCGGCGTAGCGCGACGGCGTTGCGTAAATTAAACGCACGGTAAACCGCGTGGTGCGACGGCACCACGCCACTTTGCTTCCATCGCAATAATTAAACAAGAACGTTGGAGGGGGGGGTTCGGCCGTGTTCGTGCGGTCCGGCCCCCCTCGCGTTAATAATAATAACGCAACTTAAAGAAAAAAACATGTCACACGTTAATCTTGCTAAAAGCACGATCAAGAATAAAATGAGGAATCCAAAAGAAATTCGACAACCCCTACCTCGGGTTTAAGATTCAAAGGTTCGGCTACACTCCGCGGAAGACGGCGTCGCGGAGGTCGGGTGTCGCAGAAGCCGTTCGTCAAATCCGATGACGAAGGGATGCGTTCGAAGAGTCACGTCGTTGGCGAAACTTGTACGCCGACGAAGATGGTCCGAGGAGGAAGCAGCGTTCCCTCTCGTTGACACCGAGGACGAAGAAGAGAGGCGTCGTTCTTCGTTCTTCGTCAGAGTTTGAGCGTTCTTCGTTCTTCGTTCTTCGTCAGAGTTGAAGATGAAGAGGAATGCTCTCAAAAGCTCTCAAGGGAACAAACGATCAACCAAAAATAAAATAAGACTACATCTTATTTTATTCTCACTTTGCCAACCTTTCAAAATTCAAAAGTTGAATTCAATTCATTAATTAAGTCTAGAGTTGACAAAATTAAATGAAAAGATAAATTGGCAAGAGTTAAAGAAGGGGAGAGTTACATAAATAAGAGGAAGGGTTTTGAGAGGTTAAGGAATTTGAAAAGAAAAAGGGGTTCGTGTGGGCCCCACCACACTTAATCCTCCCAAGGGAGGTTAAGTGGGTGTGGGTCCCACTTCTAACCTCCTTTGGTAGGTTTTTAAAATAAGTTAAAATAAAATTTGTTTTGCACAAATTTTATTTAACTTAACTGAAAAACCCCAAAACGTAACTTTCAACCCGCAACAAACGCAACTCCCGAAAAGGTCTCAAAAAGCGAATATCGGCGCTGCGAGTTCATCGGTGCCCTCGGATTTCAATTCCGAGCACCGGATCAAAAGTTAGGAATTCCCGCTCGTTCGTTCACTGAACGTACCCGAGCCAAACTTCGGAAATTAATTCCGGGCACTCTGGGCCTCGGAATCAGGTGCCGTCTGAAACCGCGCTCTTGTAAAATTCTAAAGAAATTTAAGAAAAAATTTCCCTTGAATTTTACGGGTCTTTACATTACTCCCACCTCAGGGCTTTACGTCCCCGTAAAGCTACATCAAAAACTAGGGAAACAAAAAGAGGATACTGAGCACGCATCTGAGCCTCCCGCTCCCATGTGCTCTCCTGGAGATTCCCGTGCCGCCACTGCTGACAAAGGGCCATGCACCGAAGCCTCGTCGCTCGGTGGGCTGTCGTCTCGCTCGACTCTCGGAACCCTAACTGGCTGCCGTCGTGGGGCCATCCTGAAAGAAACAACGTAACACGATCAAACGATTATACCTGGTGAGCTGGAACAAGTAATCACAAGGAAAACTTGAGACTTTCATAAAGCAGATCAGTATACCCGGTGAGCTGACACAAGTAATCACAAAGAAAACTTGAAACACACACGCAATCAATGTTTTCGTGCATTAAGTCGGAAATCAGAAGTCAGGGTCCTGGTGTACGGATACGTCGGCCGCCGCACCAACACTGGACTCCCTGGACTGATAACCACACTCAATACGCTAAACATTATTGCTTCACATAGAAAAGATCAGAGTTCGCGGTAGAACCGAACTCCTCTGATACCAATTTGTCACGACCCGCCCTCGGGGTCCGTGCCGTGACTACCCCAAGCCCGCCTTCCATAGGCCAGGGGCTGGCGACTAGCACCAAGGCGTAAATCCCAGTAAAAAGGGAAGGCATTGCCTTTGAAAAGTAACCAACTCCACAGAGTAAGCAAGCGGGAAGTAAACACTAAACAAGCAGAGTACAACTGAAAGTGCGGAAAAGTAAATGGGCCAGAATACAAACCCAAACTGTAAGTAAAGTACAACTCGAAAAGGGAAAAACAGCAACTGTAAAGTAAAAGCCGCTACTCCGAGCTGTCCACCGGAAATCCCACCTGAAGGGTGGGTACAGATAGCTCCTCTGCTCCACGGGTCCCGCCGTCCGCTCCGTGCACGTCCCGCCCAGTGGTCCACCTCCGGGTACCGTCCCGCTCTACAAGCCTCAGCTAAGTCAACGCTGTCTGTCGTCTGCAACCAACACAACGTAGTGCGGGCGAAGCCCGTGCAGGGGTGAGTATAAGCTACTCAGTAGGGACCCCGAGACCCCTAAAGGTCTCTCAAATCCACAAAGGATAAACCACAAAGAAAAGTACAATCACGAAGTAACAATCGACACTGCTTAGGTATATGCCCATACATATACCTAAGTCATTAATTCAGATACGCTCCAACCTCCGAGCCCAAGTACAACTCAGTCCACGCAGGAAAGTATACGTAATCCACAAAGGGAAGCAAAATATAATCCACACAGGATTGCACAACACAATCCACACAGGAAAACAACAGGATTCAGCTCACACAGGTATACTTCTTCAAGGACGATAAAGATGATCACTGATCCATCTAAGTCGTCGGACCCACGAAGGATCGATAGGTAACTAACCCCCGCAGAAGACCCACATAGGATCGGGCTCACACAGAACCTGTAGGCACTGGCTCACACAGAACCGCTGAGCGCAAGGACCCACACAGGATCGGGCTCACACAGAACCTGTAGCACTGATCCACGTAGGATCGCTGAGTGCTGTAGTCGTCGTCGTCGAATCCACACAGGATCTCTGTACTGTCGTCGTCCAATCCACACAGGATCTCAGTACTGTCGTCGTCAAATCCACACAGGATCTCTGTACTGTCGTCGTCAAATCCACACAGGATCTCTGTACTGTCGTCGTCAAATCCACACAGGATCTCTGTACTGTCGTCGTCGCAGTCACAGTAGCAGTCGTAGCAGTAGAACAGTCGCAGCCAGCACTAGGGTTCCCGCACACAGCAAGCTCGTACGGAGGATCCGCTCCACGAGCCGAGAGGCTGATACATCAACTGTCACGAAGACCGAAGTTGATGTATCCAAAAGTTCCGTATCGTCAACAGGAACCCAACGCAACAGACGGCGCGTCGATCGGACGCCCGGTCTGAGAGTTATTGGCATTTTCGTCTCCGGGGCCCGGTTGGTTTTTAAGGCAAAACCAACCCGACCTTACTCCACCTGCGTCCAAACCTCGGGCGGAGTATGCCAAAAGATCCGTCTCACTAAGAGGAACACTACGCGACTGACGGCACGTCAATCGGACGTCCGTAGCTCAAGATATGAGCGTTTCCGCTCCGAAGGCCCGGTTGGTTTCGTGAACGAACCAACCCGGCCGAACTCAAAGTAAACCGAAACCTTGAGTGCGATATACCGAAACGACCGTCTCGATCCAAGGATCGCGTTGCCGCAGACGGTTCGTCATTCGGAGGTCCGAGGCTCAAGTTATGAGCGAAAAACCAAAACTGGTTCGAAACGGGGGGGTCCGGGTCCGGGTCCGGGCCGACCCGGCCCGACCCCCCCCCCCCCCTGGGCGGCGCGGCGGCGGGCCGCGGGGGCGGCGGCGGCGGGCGGCGGCGCGGCGGCGGGCCGCGGTGGCGGCGGCGGCGGGCCGCGGCGGCGGCGCTTGGCGCCGCACGTGGGTCACGCGGGGGGCAATCAAGCCCCCCCTGTTTGTGAAGGCGGCACGGCTTTGAGCCGTGCCTTTGCAAAAAAAACGGCCCCCGCAAGTGGGGGCCGGCTGGACGAACCGGGGGGCTGTTGCCCCCCCTCCTTAAATTAACCGCCCCCCTCATTAAGAGGGGGGTTTGATGAACCAGCCGGGGGATTTATTCCCCCGGTTTTATGACATCCGGCCGGCCCGCTGGCCGGCCGGTTTTTACCAACGAGACCGGAAATTCCGGTCCCGCCCTCGTCTTCCGACGCCGGCGGCCCGGCCGCCGGTCTTTCCTTCCGCCGCGGCCCGGAACCGGCCGCGGTCTCCTCGTCCCGCCGCGGCCCGGAACCGGCCGCGGTCTTCTCGTCCCGCCGCGGCCCGGAACCGGCCGCGGTCTTCTCGTCCCGCCGCGGCCCGGAACCGGCCGCGGCGTTCGTCATCTGGCACGGTGCGACGGCACCGCGTCCCTTCGCCGTGCTTCGATTCTTTTCAACGCGGCGCGACGGCGTCGCGTTCTTGAAGATTCTCCTCGGCGTAGCGCGACGGCGTTGCGTAAATTAAACGCACGGTAAACCGCGTGGTGCGACGGCACCACGCCACTTTGCTTCCATCGCAAGAATTAAACAAGAACGTTGGAGGGGGGGTTCGGCCGTGTTCGTGCGGTCCGGCCCCCCTCACGTTAATAATAATAACGCAACTTAAAGAAAAAACATGTCACACGTTAATCTTGCTAAAAGCACGATCAAGAATAAAATGAGGAATCCAAAAGAAATTCGACAACCCCTACCTCGGGTTTAAGATTCAAAGGTTCGGCTACGCTCCGCGGAAGACGGCGTCGCGGAGGTCGGGTGTCGCGGAAGCCGTTCGTCAAATCCGATGACGAAGGGATGCGTTCGAAGAGTCACGTCGTTGGCGAAACTTGTACGCCGACGAAGATGGTCCGAGGAGGAAGCAGCGTTCCCTCTCGTTGACACCGAGGACGAAGAAGAGAGGCGTCGTTCTTCGTTCTTCGTCAGAGTTTGAGCGTTCTTCGTTCTTCGTTCTTCGTCAGAGTTGAAGATGAAGAGGAATGCTCTCAAAAGCTCTCAAGGGAACAAACGATCAACCAAAAATAAAATAAGACTACATCTTATTTTATTCTCACTTTGCCAACCTTTCAAAATTCAAAAGTTGAATTCAATTCATTAATTAAGTCTAGAGTTGACAAAATTAAATGAAAAGATAAATTGGCAAGAATTAAAGAAGGGGAGAGTTACATAAATAAGAGGAAGGGTTTTGAGAGGTTAAGGAATTTGAAAAGAAAAAGGGGTTCGTGTGGGCCCCACCACACTTAATCCTCCCAAGGGAGGTTAAGTGGGTGTGGGTCCCACTTCTAACCTCCTTTGGTAGGTTTTTAAAATAAGTTAAAATAAAATTTGTTTTGCACAAATTTTATTTAACTTAACTGAAAAACCCCAAAACGTAACTTTCAACCCGCAACAAACGCAACTCCCGAAAAGGTCTCAAAAAGCGAATATCGGCGCTGCGAGTTCATCGGTGCCCTCGGATTTCAATTCCGAGCACCGGATCAAAAGTTAGGAATTCCCGCTCGTTCGTTCACTGAACGTACCCAAGCCAAACTTCGGAAATTAATTCCGCGCACTCCGGGCCTCGGAATCAGGTGCCGTCTGAAACCGCGCTCTTGTAAAATTCTAAAGAAATTTAAGAAAAAATTTCCCTTGAATTTTACGGGTCTTTACATCTTGGATCAAATGGTTGTAGAAAAAAATCAATATTATGGTTAAACCTATTATAAGGAATAAAAAATGTTTCCTACATTTTAAAGGATGATATAACTCTTTTGAAGATATATAATTAGTTTTATATATATTTTAGTCAACTATATATATTTTCATTAGTATGTAATACTTAAAATATTGAGGATGCAATTTATAAAATGGAGGTAGAATGCAATACTCTATGATTTGTTCATATAATTTTTTATTATAAAAACAATGTATTTATTGGTTGTTTCATGAGAAAAAACAAACTAAAATGACCTTAGAAATATTATATAAAAATTATAATGAAATTTTTTTAATAATAAAACCACTATTAAATAAAAATATTATAATAATTTATAAATACATACAAAATAAGATTATGAACTTTTATTTTTTTAAGAAAGATTTTTTCAATAAAATTAGTTTAACATTTTATACTTTATTTTCATTGAAATGAAAAATTAATAAATTTTAGAAATTTATAGTTTTAAAGTGAAAATAATTACTTAATTCATAATTTCAAAATAAACATAGGGTGATTTTTTAGGATTTTACTAATTGATTTTTAGATGAGTAGTTAAAAATTACCAATTTTTCTAAAATCATCATTTTTATGAGATTATTATAAAACTGAATATATTATAAGTTTTTTAAACATATATATATATAATGTAAAATTAATCATTTTAAATTACTATGTTGTATTTATAAAATGCATGTCTAGTGTTTTAGAAACGTAAGAAATATTTTAATCTAAAATATATTTAGTTTCTTAAGTTAAAAACATTTTTTCATCAATTAAATAAATAAAAAATGAAAAAATATATTTAATATTTTAGATAAACATGATCACAATATGTAATAATGTTAATTTCACATTTAGGCATAAAAGTGTGATTACTAAGATTGTGGTTAACAATAATGATAATGTTAAAAGGGTTATTTTCGAAGAACTTTTTCATTAATATTGTGTATTGTTTTGTAAATTAAATTAAACTATTTTATATATTGAATCTAATATGAAATCAGAACTTATATGAAAATATATTATCAATAATTTATTTTTTATTTAATGTTATAAAATATTACAAACACATAATGTTTGAAAAATTATTTTTTATGAAAATAGATTATCTATATATTATTTTTATTAAATTAAATGTTAATATTCTTGTATTTTTAAATGGAATTTAATTAAATAGTGGAAATATTTAGGTTCATAAAACCTTAATTTCGGAAAAGTTTTTTATATTTTCAGTAAAACATAAATGACTTAGTTAAAAACTAGTTACCAAGGTAAAAACCAAAATGGTAATGTGTAAAAACATAATAATAAAAGACCCAAAAACAATATTATAACACATGTATAAAAGAATAGTGGATTATTTTTCAACCAAAACCCATTTTTAGTAAATTATGGACCAATATTTGAATCATGTATCGAAGAATAGTATCCTGGTATCGTTAAAATTAATATATATTCACAAAAGGTCTATTTTCTTCAATTATAAAAGGGGATCATTAACACCCTTTCAATTACCTAGATTCCATTATAAATTTTCATGAAACACTAGTTAATATTACTCTATTTATGGTCTCCTAAATAGCCTAATTCCCCTAGTCACTACATGATATCCAATTTCCTTTAATTTTAAGATGTTCATCATTAGGGTGTTCATACTCCTAACGTGGGTATTTCCTTCCTCTAAAACATTCCTTCGTAATCATATTATTTCTGACATATTGAAACCAATACATTACAATGAAATAAGTTTTTATAATATAATGAATTTTTATTATAGTTATGGAATAATTATTAACAACAATATCTCAATTTTTGATAAAAATTAAATTGTCAAATTGTGTAATGTGGTCAACCAAGTCCATGAATGATATGATTATATTTTAATCATTACTATAAATACATGTAAATGGGGGGTATTGGATGGATAAATATGATATTTGTTAAATTATTAATTTTATGAATAGATAAGAACAATACCTACCCTCTTTCCACTCTATGAAGAATGAATATGTCCTTCATGTGTATGTGCAGACTATCTCCTCTAGGAAAGTAAAAAAGTTTCATTTTTTCCATTATTTATTTTATTATTTGTTAAAATATCATTAAATTTGATTCAACATCTTAAAATTTTATATATAATCTCTTTATTATTATATAATAATTATATTATTCCAATTTTATCATTTTTATGACCATACTCATCCATAGATTATAGGTTTCTCTTGTTTTGTTCGTTTAACCACATACATGAATAATACAATAAATTTCTATCAATGGTGACTATGGAAACTTAATTAATGGAGATATTAGATAATAACAAAAAAATTTAATTTTAATTAGGGTAAGGAAATAAAATATTGGGATTTATATTATTAATATTAATAACGAACAATCATAGTTAATTTGGGACCCCCAAAGGAATATATCAAGATACTTTTTATAAGTTGAGTTTACATTAGAATCATTTGAAACTATATAATTTTATCCATAAAATGATAAAGTATATATAACTCTATAATTATGGAGATTATAAAGATTATTTAAAATACCATAGACCATTGTGCAAATAATAACTGAGTCATAGAAAAGTTAACAGAAGAACCTCCAGTAACATATATAAAAAGAAAAAATGTTACAAATAAATAATATATGAAAATATATATACCTCACAATATGTAGAATGTTTGGATAATGATGTCAATAATTCCTATAATAATCTTAATTTTAGTATCTATAATTTTATATTCATTCTTATAGCTAACCATGACTGGGGTAAGGGTTTTTGTGAACTCAATATCCTTCATTGTGTTATACTTATTTTTAATTAATTTTATTCATAGAATTTGGAAATGAAATACAATATGATTTTGATAAATTTAGAATCCAATTTTTTTATGGATTTTATTTTTTTTATCATATTCCTCTTATTAATTCTTATCTACATCCTAAAATTTTACTTTTTGTTGTTTTCATTGTACCATTTTAAATTCCATGAGAAATGTTTGATTTTTCACACAAAAAAATATTTTATATAGTGTATACACATAGATTTTGAGATTTTTTAATATGAATTATATTTTATTCATGGTTTTCCATTATCAAATTAAATATCTCTATTTAATATTTGTTTGATTAATTTGTTACTCAAACAGTACAGGTCTCATTGTAAGTCATATTTTCAAATAGGGATTATTTTTATTAATTCATACATATGGGGAATTTTTATCTATTATAAGACCACTAATAATTTTATTTAGTCATTGATGGGGTCATAAATTTCCCTCAATAATTTCATTTACCATTGAATTATATTTTACCCAAAGTATTTTTGGATAGTGAAACAGACCTCGTCTCTTCTTTTCGGTCAGGAACTGCTATATCCATGTCCATATTCATTGTGTTCTTTTGTTAATGTCCTATTATATAATAAATTAAACTCTAGTAACCCAAATATGACTCCTAATTTATTATGTTAGTATAGGATACATAGGATCTTACCACCAAGGATCAATTATTCGAGAAGTCCTAAAAAATTAGATATATACATGACTTCTAATACAATGTAAATTAATAACATAACGTGAAACAATTTCTTGCATACATGAAAATAATTCAAATATTTCTTGTTCTTATAATGGGGAATTAAAAACATAATGAAGTATGGACTCAAATTCTTAGTATGGTAATTCATATAGTAGAATTTTTCATTAATATATAAGGAATATAGAATTTAGAAATGTAAATAATTAATAAATTTTATACTTAATCAATAACAAGTGATTAAAAATGTATCTATGAGTCATATCAATATAAATATCAAATAGAAAGTAATAACTTAAATATTAATGAAGGAAATATGTAATTCTAGATGTCATGATCTTATTTTCAAATCATCATTCCATGACAACATCAGCCTTACATTCAAGGAACAATTTAAAAATGAAATTAATTTCACTAAAATAAAATTATAATAATTTGAGAATTTAACTTTCATCCATATTAATGAATAAATATTGGTGCATTATTATATAGATTATTTGGAAATAAATTCTGACTTACTATAATTGAATCTAGGTTTAACATTCTTACCCTTTTTAAAAATATCAACTTCAATATTTATGAACTTTCGCCTTATAATTTTTTTGTAGTTATTTATCATAATATCCTCATATTCTCACATTATCTCTTACATCATATGATTTCACATTAATACCTTCACCATGTGAGCCCTCTGACCCCATTACAATTATTATATACTGTCAATAATTTGGGTAGGATCTTCATAATGAAAAAATTCAAACACTAATTCCATTTCTCCATAGGTGAGTACATGCATTGGGTCTAGAATATACTTCATCAATGATGACATATGGAACAAAAATTCCACTTTAGTAATGCTAGGAGGAAATGAAAAATGGTAAAACAAAACACAAATTTATTTGAAAAATATCAAAGGGATAGATTTACCTCTGAGTTTCCATTTTCTTACAAGCCATATAACACCCCTCCAGAAATACACCTTCAAGAATATATTATCCCCTAAATAAAATTATATACCCTAACTTTGGTTATCAGTATAAATTTTTTTCCTTCTCTAAACTTCCTTGATATGACCCAGATTAGATATCACATTCTTCATTATCACCTTAATTTTTTCTGGGAATAAAATCTTTCATTCCTAAAAATAATCCAAACAAGTTTGTGTCCATAATACTTTCATACAAAAATTATTTACATAGTTCCATGGGAATTATTTATTAGAAGAAATTATTATATGATAATTCAACAAAAAAATAAATAAAGATCCTATATATCCTAAAAGTCACAAGATCTTGAAATAAAAATCACTTCTAAAGATTGAGTATTCCTTTCAGATTTTATATCTATTTGAGGATGATATCTAGTGAAAAATGTATAACACTATTGTTACATTTCTTATTAATATTCCAAAATATCAATGTAAACCTTTGGTTATGATGAATTACAGTTGAAAGATGTTATAAAAATGCATTTCATTGATCTAGAGGTCTAGTGTCTTTGAATTATAAGACACAAAAATACATTATTTTAAATTTAAAAATATTTAATTTATATAAAAATCCACATAGTTTTCCTAACACCCATAGATCATAAAAAATTAATATTATCCCATTTGGGATATTATATCCCTTTAAATTTATTGGTATATTTTCTTCTAAATAAATTAAAACTATTTATTAACATGTTTAACACACAAGACTAAACTTTGAGAGAATTCTGATATACTATAAAAATATTACTTAAATGTGATAGTTATAACTGAGTTTGTATATTGAAGCATATGAATATGAGTAACGAAATTATGAAATATATTTATTATGATTCTACTAAATACAAATATATTAATTAATGATAAGGAAGTACGTAGTTATTTTTTAGTGATGTAATAATTTTTAATCAAAAAGATTTTTTATTACACCGATATTATAATTGATTTCTTGAACCTTTAAAGAAAAAAATTAAAAAATGATATCTGTTTTTAAAAATTCATATTAAATTTATATTATGATAAAATTCTTTTTAATTTTTGGAAAATGTTAATTTTTTGGTGAATATTGAAAACATTGACTTTTATAGAAACCAATAATTTTATTTTTAGTATTTTAATTTTTTTTATTAGGTTTAAAATTAAATTATTTTTTTATTAAAAATAAAATAATATTAATATTTTTGTCCAAAATTTTAATTGTCGTTGATCTACAAAAACATTTACACTAAAAAGGGCATTTTTTGAAAATCGTTTTCTTCTTCGATATATGAGATTATAATAAAATGAATTTTAGAAACATAAAGAAATTTAATTTGGTAAAATGTATCACATTTTTGGAATAATTATATTTTTTATTATTTAATATGGTCAACTTATTTTTATAACAATGAAATGTATAATAAAAATCTTTCACCATGGTAAACAGGTAAATCAAATTTTCTTATGTGAAAATGTATTGTTATGGACCCAATTTTTCATCCTAATTACTATTTTATGAATGGATCTAGGATATTATACCTTATTCTTGAGATTCAATTCTTTTATGGGAAAATTTTCCCTAAAAATTAACTATATAAGATTTTATGTAACGAATAATTCAAAACTCCAATCTTTTCCTTTTAAATATATCTTATATATTCAATAATGTATAAGAATATGTTATTAATAAATTGAAGAAATTAATTTTACCTTGATTAATTTTTTTAGAATGGTAATTTATTTTTAATTTTTATTAAAAATATAATTACCACATATTCTTACACAACACTAATAGAGTTCTTATGCATGCAATAGAAAAATAAATGTAAATGATTTTGAAAACATCAAAAGTAATATTTTTTGGATCAAATAGGATGTCACATGAATTTTAAGGCTAATGATAATGTATAAATAATGATAAAAAAATTTATATTTGAATTTTTTTGTTTTCTTATCATCATTAATGACAAGAAATGAATAGTGTAGAAATGTCATTAATTATATTTTATGAAACAAAAATTGTATTAAATTATTTAAAATTCATAAAAATGTTTTAATGGTATAAGTAGGGTAATATTTGATATAAAATTTCATATCATATCCATATATGGTCCAATTTTGACCTTATAAGTAAAACTATAACCCTTTAGGATTTAATAATATTATTCATTGATTAAGGTTAAAAATGTTTCATGAATATGTTAACAAAAAATATAAGGATTATAATGATGTCTAAAAATATTTAAATTTGATTAGATTTTTTTAATATTTAAATATCTTCCTTATCTTCATATCCATGTAATTTTGGAACTATGTGTCCTTGAATATGACTTTATACAATTTTAATATTTTCAAAAAAATAAATGTTATCCCTCCCCTCATTTATAAAATGATACCCATTCATTATTTTATTTACACATTATTGAGAATCCTAGCTTGAAAAAACCATGTGAAATTATATTTTAAATAGATATTTCCATGAATTATATTTTCTTTTCTTTATAATTTACAATTCCAAGGGTCTTTAAGAATGGATATAAAATATGTCTAGTAAAGAAGGTGTCATTATCTTTTCCGTCTCTTTAATGTTTATTTATTATTTTAATTCTTATGAATCAATTATTCCCATAATAAAATAATAACTACATTATAATAAATATATTATTATTTTATTATGATAATGGGTAAACTATTTTCCATCTCTTTCCCATCCTAAGAAATGAAAAAAAACATCGCTTGTGTATATGCATAGTTTGTGGTCTCAATGTAGTGGTGTGATTCTTTTTTCATAAATAAATTATATGTATGGTTATAAATATATACCTAATGTATATAGATGATATTTATAAAATATTTATTATTTTTTGAATATGTGATATCATTTACCCTCTTACCCTTCCACTCGCTAAAAATTGATAATGTCGGTCATTCTTTTGTGTGGACAAAAAACACTACAAAGATAAGTGATTCAAGTTTCATGACCTCCATTAAAATATAATTTTAAATATATATATAATGATTATGTATGGTGTTAAAACCGTTATAAATATTCCATATGTTATATAGACATGATTACGATACAATAAATATATCTACTAAATCAAAAAATACCTAAAAAAAGAAAACATTTATCACTTGAAATAATGAAAATAATAAAATATAATTACCAAACTGATAATGTGATTGTATAAATGAATCATTTATGATATTATATATATGTATATAGTTCAGGTATTTAAGTATAATAAATCTATATATACTATATAATATGTTAAAATCAAATACGAGAAAATTCAAACTTGATGTAATGGATTTCGTCACAATTTCAACATCATTGAGATGCACTTGGTATTATAAACCAATTTATTTTTCATGTGGTTTATATACTTCCCAAATTATGTATTTAATATCAATATATATTTATTCATGATGATTAATGTTTTAATATATGCTTAATATTTTATGGAGTTATAATAAAATAATTTCCAATGGGATATAAATTTATTTTACAATCTCTTTTTTTGGGATTGCACTCTTTTTCATTAAAGGAATCATAAATTCTATCCTCCAAAAAATACATAAATTTTCTTATCCTTAAGGTATTAAATTATTTATCTTGTTTTATTTTATATTTTACCCTCTTTCTGATAGGAATCAAGAAACAGAAATGTTTAAAATAAATGATGACCTTTTTTTCAATTTTTGATCCAGTATATTTTTCATCCATGTCAATATTTGTCAAAATAAATTAAAAATTCAATTCTTTTAATAAAATGATTTGTTAATAAAATTTTATTTCATAAATTTAGTTTTAAAACCATTTAATGTAATTTTTTAATTTTTTATGAAAGGTTCGTTTTTTACATTCTTCACAAGAAGTCAAAAGGAATTTTTCTTTTTAACATATATGTTAATAATGGATTTTTCAAATACCATTACCTTTTTAATCTCTTTAAAAATTTTCTAATTTTTATTGGTATTAAATAAAAATAACATTAATGAAATATTATTTTAATATTTCCCTTCTATTTTCTGAACACATTATTTTACTACGAAACATATATTTATGTTGAGTTGAAGCTATGTTTTATCTCATATTTATATTTTGGTCATTAATTACTCATGAAAAATTTACTTTATGGTCATAATTTTTCAATGGATATTACATTCCTCTTAAATATCTATATACTTTCTATCATGAATATGATTATTTACTAAACTATATACCATTTTTTATATGGTGTTTCAGTATGAATATTATTTGATTGATAGTAGAAGTCCCAATAATATGTATGTTTCACTCAATATGGATATTTGTTTTTTTAAACATGGTTCAAATCCTCTTTTTATTATTAAATCGAAAACCTCTTTCAATCTAGGTAGAGGGAGACCCATTACATATCCCATAGGCCCATGACCAAGTGCCTCATGAACAAGGACTAAAACCCTAGTGTAATGTCATGTCGACATCGTCCTTCCTACGTCACCTGGCCAATGTCATGCATGTATCATTTCTTACCTAGCTTATGCATGTGTCACTAGCACCATCAAATATCCCCAAGGGGATTTCTTTGATTCCACCCCTAGTGATTTGAAAGGTAATTACTAATTGTAGATATTTACTTGATTCATATATATCTCCTATGAGAAAAATTAGTTTTCTAGACTTATTAAATGAGTTTTTGGTGTATACCTACTCATCCACTAAATCATCCTGGAAGAAGGATTTGAAGATAAAGATGTCATGATGCCTAATATCATGATGACCAATATTATGCACTACATCTATTGAGATTTCAATTATTATTATACATGATACTAATATATTTATATTATACATGGATACATTTAGTGATCATGTTATTAGTTAAATGTCATATTTTTTTGTCTTTTACCATGCTATATTAATTCTTCCTTATTTATTCATGGATGATTTCACTATATATAATGATTATTAAAAATAATATCACACTAATTATTTGTTTTATTTTTCCAAGGATATGAAGTATAATATTATGAATGAAATCAATTATATGAAATTGTTTCTTATATAAAGTTTTCTTATATTTCCAATGAAATGTCGGAATCATGTATGTATCGAGTTTTTCAAGCATACTCAATTGATAGGTCCTTTGGAAATAGATCCATTATATCTTATTCTAATGTATTAAATAACACATCAACTCAATGTTAATGGAGTTGGGTTTGTTAGAAAAATAAATAAGGAAAAGTGTTAGTTAAAAAACCTAGTATGGGAATAAACATGACTATAAAGAATAACATGAGAGTAATGTGGAAAAACGTGATTTCATAAACATGATAATATTTTGCTTGAAAACATTTAAAAAGGAAATGACATCATAAAATCAAGGAATCATGGAATATATGGAAAAAATGAAATCTTAAATATATGTCATATGTAACTCCCATGAATTTCATCATAAAGTTAAAAATGTTCCATGTTGGATTAAGTTCACTCTCAAATCCCTTACATAACATGTCACGAGATAAAAATATTTACCCAGATCTTTGGAGGGATATACTATTCAAGGACCACCCATCACATAATTAAAATCATATATATTCATTTTATGTGTGTAATTGACACCATATATAAATCATAAGCATGATTAAACCCATGAGAAGGAAGTAAGATTCATAAATCTAATTCAAGTCATTAATAAAGGATAAATAATAAGGATTCACATGAAAATAAAGAATTATAATATATTGGAATTACATAATTGGTAATGATACATGGGCCTTGAAAAAAGAGTTCTAAAATATATTTTCATGAGAAGGAACTAGGAGAAGAAAGGATGAAAATGATCCACTTGTGTGAAGATTTATGAAATATGTAAATGATATGTTAATGAATGAATGAGATTAGTGTTTCCCAAAAAAACTATAATTGAACCAAAAGGGTTCTATATAAAATAATTGGGTTATGAAAATATAATCATGGTTTTAGAAAAAATTGGGGGTTATTCATGAAATAAGTATGGAAATATATATACTTCATTAAATCAGGTTAACTTAATAGTTTTAATTTCAAAGGGAACTGAACATATGTTTAAACCAAGTAATGAAAATCACATTTAACTAGGTATATATGTATAAAAATATATAAAAATTGATATTTCATGTGAGAATAATATTATGTGAAATGAATAAAAATAAAGGGACCATGTAAATGACACTTAATGAAGGTGATAAAAAATATTTCATACCTCTGGTTTTAATTACCCTTCAAATTCACTAAATTTAATGAATAAATAAATTATATTCATTAAATACATTTCCAAGAACCTTACTCATCTATATTTAATTTGATAAGGTAAATTTGTTATCATTTGTTATTTATTTTGAATATAATTTCTTATTTGATGGTTACTAGTGGTTTCTTGGTTAATTCCTCTAAACCCTTTTGATTTGTTGAACTTGGACCATGGTGTTTTAAAATAAATTCACATTCTCTATAATTATTGATTATTTTTTAATTTATTATTAAGGAATGGTACCTTCATCAATTAACCTATGGTAATTAAAGATACAATAACAATAAATTAATATTATTACTTATATATTGTCAAATATTATTCATCTATAATATTAATAGTGTCGTAAATATTTTTTTTATATGTTATATTGATTTTAATGTCTTCCATTTTATGTGGTTAAAGAAAAATGAAATATTTCATCTTTGAAAGACTTATTTTTTACATACACAGATGATGACCTAATTTTTTATAGAATTTAAGTGGGTATGAAAATAAAATAACTATGATTTCATAATTATTATAATTTCATTATTATTATATTTTTCATTAAATAACTCTTTCGGACTAGCCATGAAAAAATGTTTATGAAAAATAGAACATGTTGTTCACGGAGGTGGTAGTCCACAAAAATATATTATGATGTATTAATTTTCAAATTGATTTTATTGGAATATATAAAATTGATATTACATTATCATAATAATGTTTAAGCATATTGAAAATTATTAATTTATCATACCTCCATCGATAGAGGGAACATTACGGGTGAAGAAGAAGACAAGAACTTGGAATGTTGGGTTGAGAACTTTACCCCACCCTTCGATGTTTATCCCTTGGGATAGTCTTTAAGTATCCATAGGTTAGTATTTTTGGAAGTAAAATGGATAAAGTAAGTAGAGAGGGAGTTGATGAGATAATATCTTATAGGTTTGGTTGAGCCATTACTTTGGAATTATTGGTGAAATATAGATGATGTGGTCTCCTTTTAAAAGTAAAAAGAGTTTCATTTTTTAAATTTATCATTACCTATAAATATTATCATTACATTATTCAGTGATATAGTATACAAGAATAGTCAATAATGGAGTTGAAAGGAGATAAATTTGAGACTCCTTCCACAATCACCACATCTATTCTAGACACATTTTAATTTTTTAATATATATTAAACCCATTTCACCGTAATTTACTGTTATAGTGGTTACCATAGTTAAATAATATTAATTTCCATAATTGAAATTGGTATTTTTTAATAATTTGAACATTATGATTTTAAATATGATTATTATTTTACAAAATACAATTTCTAAGTTCGGGGGAATGTAATTTTAGTATTAGAGAAGAGGACGTGTAAAAATTGTTCCTTTAATTATTCATTTTAAGATTAAAATTTCTTTGTGGGATAATATTATCAAAGATTTATATTTTCATTAAATAATTGTTTTATTATAAAAAACTATTTTTTGGATCTTAGGAAAAAACAAAACTATATTTTAAAAAATATAAATTTTCATTTGAAGAAGAGAGCGATATTTTTTTTGTTAGATAACACTATTATTTAAGTCTCAAAATTCTAAGCCTATGTTTTCAATGATAAACCTAAAGTTTTAAAATTTATAATTTTTTATTTTATAAATTAATAAATATTTTTTATTAAATTCTATGAAAATATTATATAATGAAATTGAATTATAAAAAATTAAAATTTCTATAAAAACATTATTCATCACTATTTAAATTATAAGTAAAAATTTTTATACAGAACCCAAAAAATTGCTACTCTCAATTTCAAATGATGAATCCTGTAATGAATTTTATTTTAATTTATTATATATAGAATATATGAGTGATAAAAAATTGTTTTAGATTTAATTTTAAAAAATGTAATAAAATTATTTTTTTGAAAATGAATTTTAATGCTGGGAATATATATATATTATTATACAATAAGTTATATTGTTATCCCAATTTTATTATTATAAAAATATTATGTTATAAATTAAATATGAAATGATTTTTTTTCATAAACCATATTATCAAATATTACACTAGGATATATATTAATTAGTTAAATTACTCTATATAATTTATGGGTTGTTACATTCTCCCCACATCTTAAATTTAGAAATAAAATTGTATTTCCTTACACTATGGTGAAATTTTTTGATTAGTTATATTTTTAAATATATTTAGTTTCCCATGCATCCTCTTTAAACATATGGTTTTTACAAAGAATAATTACAAGGTGAGTTGTCTTGTTGTGCAAAACATTGTCTCAATAGTCCAAGATTTTCACGAGATACTCCTCATAAGAGAGTTCACTATCCAACTATACTACCTCATGATTTTTTATATGTTATGAATTTGTATTTTCTTCCTCAATAAGGATATTTGGAACACGTCATGAACATTATATGAGTTTTTTGGAATTTCTAGTCAATATGGCACAATTTTGATATGATCAGGAATAGAAATGGGTCCAATGTATCTTAGACTTGCTTCTTGTTCTTCTCAAATACCATTAATCTCATATATATAGATATATATAGGAACATGTTATCACCAACTTTGAATTCGATGTCTTATAGGGAAATTATCGACATGACTCTTTTTCTAACTCTATGCTGCTTTCATGAGTTATTGAATGGTCTTGACAGTTTCCTCTATTTTGTTCCATCTCAAGGCCTAGAATATTTGGATCCCATACTTCTTCACATGAAACAGGTATACTACATATCTTAAATTATAGGTAATCATATGGTTCTATTTGGATGCTTGAGTGCAATATTCCATTGTTGGAGAACTTGAACAAATGATAATGTAGGTCCCAACCTCCCTTGATGTCCATAGATAAATCTCTTAACCTATCCTCATGTGTCTAGATAGTTTATATAGATTTCCTATTAGACTGGTGGTGATATTCCATACTAATGTTCGAATCTATAAATGATTAATATTTAAAACATTTACAGAACCTTGGGGGTAAACCTCATATCTTGATATGATATAATCAAAAGTGGTGTTCTATGGATCCTCGCCACTTCCCTCGTGTATATCATTACAAGTTGATAAAATGATAATTCATATCAAATTGAAATTAATATTGTAGTGTTTATATAATGTCCCAACACAAACCATATAGAATTATTCTATTTTGATTCCTGAAGAAGACCCATGATAGAAACCATAGTGATTTTCTTCCATTTATATAATGGTATAGGCAATGGTTGCATCATCACTTTGTAATTTTTTTGTTTCTAATATCACATGATAAAACAAGATAACCCTTGTTTTATATTTTACCACCAATATTTTTATTAGATATGGTAATACATCTTCATTATCATTGTGTAAATGGTGAATAATGAGCTATGAACATCATTCAATAACTATTTTTTATCGACATCTCTGTGGGTATGTATTGTCATTTCTCAAATATCATAACTCCTTTATCATTAATATTAAACATAACATATTTTACCTTCCCCGTATCATCTACCTTCTTTTGTATCTTCATGAAGTGATAGTTAAACAATTATTTCAAAAATTTAAGATGATGTTCCTTACATTACTATTCCTATGTCCATCATTTTCATATCATATAATATTGGATCCTTATCAATCCTCATCATATATTAAGTTTTATGATCTTTCCTATTTAAAATCTTTTATCCTTTTCCAGATGATAATATATTATGAAATTGAAATCCTTTAGCATATTTAACCATATTTATTGAATCATTTTGATATCCATTTATATGAATATATATTATAGGATCTTGCAGTATGTATATATACATATCATAGTTTTTATTATAGTGATAATGCCTTAAAATTTCTAATACCAAGATTACTATGGATAACTATAGATGATCAATTGGATAGTTTTATTTATGATACTTCAAATATCTTAAGGAATAGTGTATAATTTTATCATTCTGTATGAGTACACAACCCAATCCCATTTTGATTCATCACTATTGATTAGAAATCCTTACCCTATTTTTAGTAGGGTGAGTATGAGTGTGTTTTTAGGGATTTATTCACCTAAATTAGGCCCCTTTAATAATAATATATCCAGACATACATCACTCCCATCTAAGTAAACATGGTTAACAGGTTTGATGATCAGGATAAATTTCACATAACTCACTTATTGTACTTCGATAATTCTATTAAACTACAGATCGTTGTTACAAATGTTGGTCTAAGAAATTTCTTAATCACTTTAATCATCAAAGGGTCCCTATAAATCTACAAACATGTTATAAAATTCAATAAGAATGCTACTTTATTTCTCTAAAACTAATAGTTATTGTAATGTTCATATAACCCCTCATTACTTAATTTGTTGAGAATAGTATACAAAATCCCTAGTGATACTCCATAATTTTATTATATATAAATATATTTTATATAGAAATACCAAACAATTCGAGGTAATATCTAATGACAATATTCACTATGATTATGAATTTATCTTGAGCATTAATGAGACCAAATAAAATGTATATGAACTTTTTGTTCATGTAACTTGTATAAAAGGAAGTCACTGGAATATCCTTCTTCATCACCTATAATTGATGATATCCCATTCTAAGTTTCAGTTTATAGAATTATTGAGCTTCACAAAACAAAACTAACAAGTCATCAATATGTGGTTGAAAAAGAGGGCCATTGTACCCCATGATGAAACGATAGGGAATATGAAACCTATATATAGATTTACATGTAATTGATTATTTAGACCATTTAATTACATATTGTATATGTTACACCCCAAGGATTTACAAACAAATTTAATACAATGCATGAAACACTAAGTCTCTGAAAAACAACACTTTGTTTTAAGGAGATAGTTATAACCTTTCCTTTAAAAATAATTTTCTGACTTCGGTGATTTGAATTTCTAAAATCTGACATACACGGTTTAGATCGGTATGCTATTTTGGAATCCGATAGGAAAAAATAAATTGTTGGTGAATAGTAACTTACCCTTATGAATAGTAATGTTACCCTTATGAATACTAATATTCCCCTTATGAATGGTAAATTATTGAAGTGAATAAGAAACCTTACAAATGAACATATAAATAAAATTTATCTATCTTATTAGTTATAATATGATATAATTATAGCATTGTGTTGGTATTTTTTATAAGTCATAAATATTTAATTAAAATTTTATAGTTAATTTAATAATTTAAAAGAAAAATTTATTTTCATAAAATGTATTCATATATTATTGTTTTTATGTCTTATGATTATATGATAATATTATGGGTCCTTGATTAATTATTCAAAGTGTTAGAAAAGTGGGTTTAATTTTATAATTTGTGTTTTTGAAGTAAATTATGATTTTAATTAAAAATTAAGTTTCACATATTTATAAAATTATTTTCATAAAATGGATTCTATTTTTTGGATTTTTCATGTATTTTTGGATTTCACATATTGATAAAATTTATCTATCATAGTAAAATATTATAGTTTACGACAAATGATAAATACATGATTTATTGAGTCATGGATGATCCTCTATTGATGTAAGTACCCATTTTTCAAACATACATGCTCTCTGTAACCTTTTTGTTCATAATAATCAAGACTATTTATAGTCTTTATAAAAACTATTAAACTAATGATTAAAATAATGGGAAATCCCTCCTCTCCTCCACCATAAATACCACCTCTCCTTACCTCTTCTCTTGACTTTACTCAAACCTTGTGCCTAGTCCAAAATCTGATCAAATATTTCCCTAATCCCATATCCCATGTCAATAATCCCTTGGTATCATTAAAATAAAAAACCCTCTCACCTAAAGAGGCTCTCAAGGAAGATATATTCAAGAGGTAAATTCCTCTTTTTATTTCTAGTATTTTCTTTCATGTTTTTTTATTTCTTTTTCTTTCCTCACCACATTTCATCCAAATGTTATGATAACTATAGTAACAAAAATTTACTATAATATTGTTATTATATTGAATAATTCATCATCATCTCTCCTTTTCCATCCATTTATACTAGAAATGAAAACATTATCCGAAATGTATTAATTCATCACATTCAAGGACGATGGGATTTTAATTTCTTTTATCATCTTCAATTCTGGTAATGAAACCATTTTTATGGTTTACCTTGACTATAATATATGTAATAGTCCTTATGTAAGGTTCTGGAAACATTTTTACACATGATATTATTTTATAAATAAAAATGTGTTCGTTGTGATCCAAAAACAGCAAATTGTCCAAAATGGTTATCATTAATGTCTTGTATAATGATTAATATTCACTAAAAATAACCAAATGAATTATATAACCATGTAATATTCATGATATTTACTAATAACATATAACATGATCTTTGGGAAACCATTCTCATCTTACTTTTTTTTCTATAAATGTGTATAATTAAATCGATCATGGAAACCAAGGAATCAAACGCTCCAAAACAAAAAAAAATTGAACCACTTAACCCATTAAAATGGGCCATGAATGAACTTAATAAGGTAATAATGAATCATTTACAAGTATATGAGGTTATATAAATATTAATTAATGAATTTAATTTGGTTATCTAGGACATTGAGAACAAGTAAAGGACACCATCAAACTTAAGGTAAGGGATCCTCTCTTTCTCACATTTATTCAAGAATCTCCTATATGTTATATCCGTTTATTTTTAATTCATAATGATGGGGTATGTTTTCTTACCTACCCCAAAATTTCATCATGATATATAAATGATTAGATACCCCTTTCTCTCTCCTTATGCTCTTCTATTTTCACCTATTACTATGCCGAAATTGCATAAGGGATTCTACCCGATCCTCCATTATTCCTTTGGGTATTTATTTCTCTCTTTTTACCCAAATAAAATGATATTTTATTCTTTATGTATATATTATAAATATTGTCTTAATGTTACAAAATTATGTATCATGATCCATTCATCATTCTCTTTCAGGTATATATATGAATTTACATGGTCCCCTCCTCAATACTTCCCGATAAGCAAACCCATTAAAAGGGAACTTTCTGAATTCATACCCAATTTCAATAACAATTTATAATATATTTTAAGCCACCATTGATTTTATAAAATCATTCTTTTTATTATGAAAACCTTATTGATTCACTTCTGTTTTTATATAAAATATTATGCTCATTTCTTTTTTAAAGGCCCGTTGGTATTATCCTCAAAACCACAATAAAAATTTTTAATGCTAAAATTTATTAAATACTCTTATTACATGGTATCAGTTTTTTTACATAACATAACATGATATATTAAAATTTTCCCTTAATATTTTCCATTCATTTTTTTAATTCCTTTTCTTTATGGAAATTGTATGATACGTCCATTTATTATGCTTTATGAGATGATTATGATACCCAATCCATACTATGGGTTATCCTTATGTTTGTGTATACTTGATTATATATGATTATATATTTGGAAACCATATTCTCTAACATGTTCTTATGGTTTCACCCATATATCACTTCAATGCATTGGGAAAAGTCGAGTCTCATGAGACATTATTTGCAATGATCTTGGCGATTATCTTTACTCATGATACCATGTGCAACGGTCTTAGTTGTTAACCTTGAATTGTGATACTATATGTTAAATAAGACTTGAATTGTGCTAGGGTAATGTTTTATGTTTATTCTACATTACTATGACTCCATGTATATATTATTTCATGTATATATGTTATGATTCTATTTGTTCCATTCTTTTTTATATCATTATGTCATGCCTTATAACCCATGTGATAATTCTTTATTATTATTATTATTCCCTTACTAGTCGTTTTAACTCACCCCTTTGTTCATGTTATCCCCATGTTATCCTATGTAGATATATGAGAATAATAAAAGTTAGGATCTCAATATGAAGATTAAATATAAAAAAAATATATCTAGTCCCACATTTTCAGTTTTATGTACATAGTCTTCCAAGACACTAGACATTGTGATCCTTGCCTTTAATATGATGTTTAAATATGTTTCATATAATTTAATGATATGTGTAAAAGGCTAGGATTGCTATAGTATATAACTCTTATTTATAATCCATGCCTCATTATTCATGGTACTCCTTAAATAAAAAATATTTTATTAAATTAAACTGAAGAAAGAGGTGAGAAAAGGTGATTTTAGTTGGTAAAAAGATATTGAATGAAAAATAAAAGTAGATTGATTGGTTTTAAATCAGATTTGAAAATATTTCTATGGTTTTTCAGTTTCAAGTTTTAGTTGAAATTGGATTTTCTAAAATAATTTTATTTATCTATGATTGGTGTCAGACTTTATATGAGGGAGATCAAATGGTCATGGTATCCCATACTTAATTTGGAATCCCATATTTCCAATAGTTTAATAATTTAGGGTTTAACTGAATCATGTTTATCTTGATACCATATTTGAACCTAATTCCACTAAATTTGAAAAAATACTCTTATAGGGTATTCAGTTGCTTAATATAAATTTTTTTTCATATTGAAATACTAATGGTCATCATCAAAGTAAAATAAAGGGATTGGAAATTTATTGAATAATTACAACAAACTAAATACATGGATAAAGAAAAATAAATTAATCCAATATCACTTTCCCCCGTCTACAACATAACCATAGCATAATGAGGTTTTAACCCCTCATTCTAGTGATGAGATAATAAGAGGGAATAAATAATATAAAATAATTTATCATTAGAAAATGTTGATGAACTGGTGAGGACCTAGTATAATGCAGCTTCTCACTCTAATATTTTTCAATCAGTATATCTCTGATAGCTGTAGCCTTACTCTCTATTAATAGACTTAGAATAGGATTATGAAGTATTCAATGACATATAGGATGGGATAATAAGTGAACATAGGTGGGTCCCATGTCTTAAAACATGTCAAAAATTAAAGATACACCGAATTTGGCCTTTTTTTCTCCTATCCTGACCTTTTACACATCGTTTAGTGATTACACCATGTATAAATCCTACACCATGTGTACCAAATTCATAACCTGTGTCTTTCTTAGAATACATCCCATGTTGGATGGAATGACACATATGTTTCATTTCATAACACATGACAACATCACTTATTGATTTTTCCCTCAAATTCACAACATGTATTACATTCATGACATGAATTGGTTGACGACGTGTGTTGATTACACAACATGTATTGTCAAATTTAAGCTCCTAAAAAATCATTTTTCCTTGGTTATTTGGTTATATGCCCTGTAAGTTCCCCAAGATCTTCCACCTTTGTGGAAGACCTTATTTTTATTGAATTATCTTTCGTTTTATCTCCTTTTACTCACCTTTTTAAATTTTTCCATCTGAAAAAATATAAATAAAACATTAGGTACATAGTCATGTATTAACAATTAATTTATAAAAATTGTTTCATTCTAAATACATAAATTTATATAATAAATTCACTTATTAACTACCCAAATTATTAGATGTAAAATTATTAGTGAAACATTCTAATGGTATGATGACTACAACTCATTTAAATGATTCCTCTCTGGTTGATGTTTGTGAGAATGAGCTTCCTAAAAACCTTTTTGTTCTTCCTCTAGTTTAATTTGATTTTATCTTGGGCATGTATTAACTTTCTTAACATAAATCCTACATCCGTTTTAAAGGAAGGGAAGTTCTGTTTGATATTTCAAACCAATATATGCTCATAAATCAATTTTAATATAAGTACAAACATCTGATGGGGATCATATTCGTTTTATGGGTTGTAATTCCCATTAGTAAGGGGTGTTTTCCCCAAATGGTTGGGGAGAAAATTTTCATTTATGATATGCCTATTGTGTGGGAATTTGTTTATGTATTTCTATAAGAGTTTCATATCCATTCACCACAACATGAAGTTTAGTTCTCAATTGAACTCATACCCAGTACCAAACCAATTTCAATAACACCCTATATAATATACCTAATTGAGTTTCACGAATTTAAGGAGCAACTCTAGGAAAACCTTGAAAATGGGTTCATTCATCCAAGTGTGTCACCTTGGGGTTCACATGTTCATTCTTTGAAAATGAAATATGGATCGATGAAACTCTATATTGATTATAAAGAGATAAATAAGATCACAATCAAGAACATGTATCCTCTACCTCATATTTATTACTTGTTTAGTCAATTGTGTAGATGTCAATACTTTTCCAAGATTCAATATCATTCAAGATATCGTCAATTGAGGATATTAAAGAACGATATACCCAAGACAGTATTTAATACATGGTATGTACAAGATGAATATATTATAATTACATTAGGTCTTACTAATTCCCTATTATCATCATTGATTTAATGAATAGGGTATTTAGAAATTAACTTAATCATCTTATGGTATTCTTTATAGAAAATATTCTTATCTACTCAAAGAGAAACAGAGAGCATGAATAATACTCAAGAATTGTACTAAAGATCATATGTAAATAAAATATATATGAAAAATTTACAAAGTATGAATTTTGGATGCCGAAGGTTTCATTTTTTGGTTATATAATCTCAATTGAGGGTATATTAGTAGATCCATAAAAGATAGAGGTTATTTAATGTTTGTTCATAACAAACATGGTGACTAAGATCTATATATTTTTTAATTTAGTGTGATATTATAAATGGTTTGTGTCTAATTTACCAAGGATATATAATTATCTAACAAATATAACTCATAGGGGATCCAAGATCCATTTGACTAAGGAATGTGATGAAAATTTCAAGGAAGTGAAGAGAAGATTAGCCAATGAACCAGTGATTATATTACCCTATACTGGAAAATGGTATGTAATATCTATTGATTCATCCAGGAATGGATTTTCATTTCTACTTTTGTTGAATAACATGGTTATAGATTAAGCCACATGATAATTTATGATTCATGAGAAACATTTCCCAAATCATGATTTGGATTTAGCTACAAATATTTTTTCATTAAGGATATAGAGTCATTATCTTTATGGATAAAACAGAGATCTATATACACTGATCACAAAATATTTAAGTAAATATTCACACATAAGTATTTGAATATGTTCTAAATAATATTGTTAGAGATGATTAAATATTATGATTGGTTAATACATTACCACCCTGGAAAAGAGAACAAGGTGGCCGAGGCATTTAGTTGAAAATATCATGATTTCTTATCCATGATGAGGATTAAAAAAGATCCAATATTTCTGGATTTTCAAAGGATGATCTAGAAATACTATGGGAATAGGAAAAATATCATCTTTCTAAATTGATTTTTCAATAATATATCCAATTGAAAATTAAAGAGGTGTATAAGGAAGATGTGGAGCTACAAAAGAAGGTTAAAAATATTACTAAGTATAACCTTGATATTGATGGAATGATAAGCATTGGGAAACATGTATGAAACCCATAAATACTAGACCTTAATAAGTATTTGTTGAATTATTATCATAGTTATTAAGTCTAAATTCATCCACGAATTTCAAATATGTATTGAGATTTGAATGATTACTTATGGTTGGATGGAATTAGAGAGCTATCACAGAATGTCTATCTCGGTGATTGGAATGTCAGAAATATAATGATAAAAGAAAAAGGGAAAATGGTAGGTTATATCCATTACCCAAATAAGATTAGAAATGAAAAAAAAAACATCATTAGTATTTTCATTGGACTCCCCAAAATAACTAAAGGGAACAATGATATATGTGTTATAGTATATCACCTTATTATTTCATCACGCATCATCAATATCAGAGAAGAAATATCTATAGTGTATCTTTCCATGATATAAATTAAGGAAGTGGTAAGGTTTCATAGAGTACCATATTCCACTATTCTTAATTAGGATATGGGGTTTACCTCAATGTTTTAGTGAAGCCTTATTATTCTCTTCATATATAGTATTGTTTCAGCACCGTGTATCATCCCCAGAAAAATGGTATGTCTAAGAGAACAATTAAAACCCCAGATGATATTTTTATGTCTTGTTACGTGTAATTTAAAGGTGTTCTGGATCAACACAATCCTCTAAATGGGTTTTCTTAAAATAATATTTCTCACTCAAGAATTCAGATGGCTCTTTAAGAATACCTATGTGGAAAAAATGTAGAGATCTAATGAACTAGAATATAGTTGGAAAAATAATGATATAGGTACCTAAGATAAATGAAGAAATTTAAAACAATCTTAAATATATTCTATAATAGATCAAGGAAGCACATAGTTAGTATAAAATTTATAATTATAATCATTAGTTTGATCAAGAATTTGAAATTTTTGACAAGGTGTTACAATTTCTCTGTAGAAGAATGTGATGATATTCTGGAAGAAAGGGAAACTAATCCCTAGGTAAATTGGTCCCTTTGAAATTCTTGATCATAGAAATATGGTATCCAGTTGGATAAAAATTACACTAAACCTCTCTCGATTACATGATTTTTTCCATGTATCACTTTTGAGGAAATACATACCCAACCCTTCTCAAGTATTAAACTTTGAGGTCATTCCACTAGAGTAAGATATTTCTATTTAGGAACAACTAGAGGAGATTATGGATCATACAAAAAAATTTCTATAAAATAAGGCCAATCATCTGGTCAATGTTTTTTGGAAAAACCACTAGGTTGAGGAATCTATAGTTGAAAATGAGGATATTATGAGGCATAAGTATCCTTATTTTTTGAATTAGATTGATGAATTTCTAAAGTGAAATTCATTTTATGAGGGTAAAGTGTACCACCTTGAGTTTTTATGAAATATTTTATTAGAATAAATGAAATTTATTTTATATATTTAATTACATACAACACTGAGTTTGCTTGAATTACACATAATAACGATATTCCTCTACAACTTCTATTATATGCCTGATCGATTTTTACTACTGAATAATATACTATTAAAATTATTATTTAATATATTTTCTTATTATTTGAATAATGGATATGAATAGTAAAAATTGAAATATGAAGATATATATTTAAAGAAAATTTATTATTTATATATCTATAAGAAATAAAATAAAAACATTTAAAAGAAAAACAATTGTTTTATGAAAAAACTGTTTATTTCCGAAAAGATGGTATAGCCCCGCTTTGCACATTTAATTAAATACTTTTTTAAACAAATTTTAGAAACTTTATTTGAAAAAATTGAACTTAATTTTTGAAATTATCATATCAAAACTATCTTAGTTTGAATTTTTTGTATTTTTATAAAATATTTCATTTTTGATGAATAGTGAAAAGTATAGAATTTTAATTGAAAACTGCATTTTAAATTAAATAATTTATGAATTTAAATTATCTTTACAAAAACTTAATGTAAATTTAGTTTATTTATACATCTATTAATACAATTTAGGTCATTTTAATTAGTTTTTGTTGATATTTTAGATAAAAAATTATAATATTTTATATATTTTCTCTTTAAAAATGCTCTTTCTCATCACATCTATGCGATTAATTTTAAATTAAATTTAACTAATTATGTGAATTTAATTTCAAAAAATGGCTTCCATAATTGTAATAAAAATAATTAATAATATAAAATATGTTCAACTTATTTATTGATCAAAATTAATTACGAAAAAGTAATAATTAAGTACCATGGTTAAGTAAAAAATGGATTTACCGTGTGGTTAAACTAAGAAGACAGGGGGAAAGTGACCTAAAATATTGTAAAAAACCATTTTATAGACATATTTGTACCTTTTGTATTATATGTTATAAAATTTATTATTTTTGAGTCTTACAACAAGATAAAAATGGGACTAGGATTGAATATTTTCAAAAAATTACAAATGTGGCACTCACCTCACTTATAAAAGACCACCCCCTCTACTCTCTTCCCCACACATTCATACCCTTTTATTTCATCCAATAACTGCAAAATTCACATCCCAACATTCCTCCTCTCATCCTAGAATCCTTATTTTCGATATAAATCCAACTGGGGAAGGATTTTAGTGAAAACTTAAGGAGGATACCTGAAGAAGAGGTCACATTCATCAATGAGCGATTTTGTTTTATTTATTCATCAACCTCCTTCAGTTGTTATTATACCTAGATGATAAAACAAACTAATGATAATAAATATTATGATATGTTTTTAATTTATGTTCATTACCTACAACAATCTCCGCTTCCATGAAATGGGTGACGAAATCATTTTTTTGTGTACGGCGTACTACCGCCTCGTGAAACGATGTCATTAATGTTTTCCATTACCACCTATAACGGTGGGACATAATGATAGATTTATTGTTTATATGTTATTTTTATGATATTATTATGATTCTGTAATTATTATATCACACATAAGCTTATTCTTTCCATTTTCTGAAATAAGATAACATCACTCTTGTGTACTAAGAACTACCACCTTAAAAAGCGATGTGATTTGTTCATACTTTACATTGAAGGTATTAAAGATCATTTTAATTAAAATATGTGATATATATGGAATAAAAATTATTATTAAATTATAATTTAATATATATACCTTTATTTATTTCAATATGACATGAAAATGGAAATAGTGTTCATTCGTATGTACGACCTACCATCTCCATGAACGGTGTGTTTCATTATATATAACTAAATTTTTATGGATTACCCTGGATAGATATATATTTAATATATATTATATTTATATCATGTTAAACATTCTTGAGATGATGGTACCATGATCAAAGTAAGAATACCTAAAATAATAAATTAAGACACATATGGAAAATAAAGTGTTTATTATCTCAAAGAGGACATTAACATGGAATAGTTAATAAACAAGTAATAAAAGGACATTAGTAAATCATATTTGGTAGGATATTTGTGTGTTTAATTAATTAATATATCTATAATAAACTAATATTTTTTATTAAAATGTTTTTAATTAGTTTTAAGGATGTAGAGATTTATGGTAAGATTTTTTGTTTCTAAATTATCCTTAGATGAGATGTTTGTTAGGTTATACTCCTATATTTTTTCATGAAGTGTATATATGGCCCCATTGGAATTTAATATCATGAATTTATTTATCCTAAATTTATTTTAAGTATTTTTTTATGTAATTCCTTTATGGGGATTATGATTTATTTTTACCAAAGTGGTAATGATTTTATGTTATAATATCATCATTTGTTAAGATACTTTGCAATTATGTTTCTAGTGATAATAAATTATTATCCATCTCCCAAGAAACTAAATAAATTTATTTCCCTTTTTTTATTCATGATATTTTCAAGTAATTTTACCATTTTCCCTCTCTTTGGTACATAATATAATTTAGAAAAAATATTTAACAAAACCCATCTTTATTTCTCTGTTTGGTCAAAAATAAATTTTCTTCCAAAACCATGTTATCTAAAAATGGTTTAAAGTTTTTTACAATATTCTCCTATAATTTTTAAAATAAATTTTTACCCTTGTTTTACTTTTTATAATAAATATTAATAGTAATATTTATGCATCTTTCAAAACAAATCCGATTTGGATTCTTCTAAAAATGTGAATAGAATATTTCTTTTAATGCGTATGGCATGAATAAAACTTCTCATCGTCCTGACCATTCATTACCTAAAATCTTCTTTAATAATTTTTCAATGTTATTTTCAATGAATAATATTTTCAAAATGTTTTTTGTTTTATAAATTTATTCTCAAAATTAGGAATGATATTTTCCTTAAGAAATGTTTTTAATTAGTGATCAAAATAATTTTTCCTCTAAGATGGCATCTGTTGATGTTAAATTTTATTTACTGGGGATATAATCCAAGGAAACCATTCTTATTAATTCTATGAATGGTTTATTTTTGTTATTTCATGATGTTTATGAAACATGTTTCTCTTCCATAGTTTATACCATGATAAAATTATTATAAATCCCACTTCTTTCCATGGGTTATGCTATGATGAAATAATGAAATGATTATGAAACGTATAACTTTTCTATAGGTTATAATATGATAAAATGTATATAAATCCCATTTCATTTCCTGGGTTATTCTATGATAAATATTGTTTTGATCTTGTGGAACACATAAAAATGGTTTTCATTATGGGATGGGTGGGAATTATATTTCCCACCAACTCACTAGGTAATGAATTATATATCATGGGATAGAAAGGACTAGAATGGGGAGTGAGACTATTTTAGTAAGAGACATTTTCCTCTATGATGGTCTAGGATGTGAACCTTGGCTATTATGTTGGTTTTTGGAGTCAACCCATTCCACAATTACATCCTTGTCAATGAGGATTTACTAATATGGACATGACTTTATATACTTATGTGTATGCCAAAAATCTATGTCTTATGCCAACTTTATTCTCCCATGTCCAATTTTCTTTGATTTTATTATGATTTTTGTGTTATAAATCACCAATATATATTAAATGACTCAAGATTATGAATTTTGATATACAGGGTATTGATTTCAATTGTTATAATCATCTTATTATACCCTTATGTTCATTTTATGCTTATTTATATCCCTTGTTTACCCTTACTGAGCATCTAATATCATCCTTTTGTATGTTTTCCTTCCCCGGGTTATGAAAAAATTGAAATCACCCAAACTTTTAAAAATAAAAATTTCCCTTTTGATTTAATTTAATATATTATTTTGAAAAATGGTTTTAAAAAACATATTCACTTAATTTTTTTATTATAACATTCCATATTTAAAATACCATTAAGAATCATAAACATTGATAACATAGTCATTGAGTAGTGATCATATGATTAGTATAAAAATAATATTTTAACAAATCCAATTTATAGAGACAGAGGTAGTGTTGAACTCAACTAGTAGGATTGTACCCTATAAATCCTATTTATCAGATCTTCTAAGGGAGATAACGTCATTGAGATTTTCCTTTGACCAATCCCAAGCTGAGATCCAATAACTTAAACCCAAATGAAACTGTTTATGGGATTAGTTTAATCTCATCAAGATCATAACCCAAACCATGTACACTAAACCACCCCATGAAAGGCTCACTATCATGCACGTTACCATTAAGGGATTATCTGGTGTATTAAAAGGATATGTATATATAACATAAGAATACTAATATTTATATTCTATAAAATAATGTTCATATTTTCATCTTGTCACCACTTTATTAATGATTTTTATTTTTATACAATAAAACACAAGTTGTATTATTAATTAGTATTCAATTTAAATTAAGAAATTTAATTTAATGTATTAATGGATTTTTGGAAAGAAATGATATTTAAAAAAATATTATTTTTAAATAAATTTTATTGAATATAAATGATAATATAATTCTTATGAAGTCAAATGTAGTTTTTAGAAGGGTTATAAAACTGATATTCTCATAAAAACCCAGCATTTCTCAATAAATAACGATTATTATTTTAAAAGTAAAAGTTAACATTTTCAGAAAATTAATTGCATAAAATGAATATTATTTTTCGAATCATAATTTCAAAATTATCCAGTGGTGAATTTTTCAATGAATTTTATACCATTCTAATATTTGTGAAAAAATTAAATACCTTGTAAATATATTGTGCGTATTCAGACATCATAATGACCCAAAAGTGATGTAATAGATACTATAAATGGTATCCATGAAAAAATAAATTTTTCCCCCTTAAAATATGGTGATTTTATATTTATTTGATTAATGTTATAAATCCATTACGAATCCTCCAAAACCATTAATATATTTTATTGTTTTAAAATCATTTCCTTAAGAGTGTGACTCACTTCCACATCAGCAAGGGTATTATTTTAATTCTCTTGTAAATTGACCTTATAAAATATTGAGAACCACTCCCAATTTTTAGAAACCATGTTTAAAAACTAGGGGTTGTTATTCAGTTTTAGTTATTTTATTATATAGAGTCCAAACCCTAATCTTGAGAAATGATAAATAATTCACCAATTTTTTCTTATTTAAACACATCCATGATCCAATTTATATTCACTAAAAATTATTTTATTTATTCCTTAATCTTCCCTATCATCTCTAGATTCAATCAATGGTTCCCCCAAGATCTTAAGAAGATCCTCCCAATCATCAGGAGACACACACTGAAGTACGAGATCCTCACATTCTCTTATTTATTAAAGTTTCTTTATTATCTTATGCCTACTATTTCTAATTCCCAATGATGGGATATGTATTTTAATTTCCCTTTTAATACCGATTTTATTTCCAAATTATGAGAGACCCATTTCCCTATCATCAACCCATTTTATTATTTTTTATGCCACATCATTATACTGCCATAATTTCACAGTGATTTTCATTCCAAAACAATTGTGTAGTGAATACAATACCAATTTCCTATCAAGGGTGTTCACCATTATTAAATTATACTTATTTGACTTGGGAATTAAATGTATTTTTTCCACACTCCTTGATCTTGGAATAATATATGATGATGAATTAATTCATGTTGTATGATCTATGTGGAACACTTAGGGACAAGAATGAAATGAAATTGACTGGTGCAATCGGAATTATATAGCGCTCCAATGCATTGGGTAATGATTAATCTCATGATACGTCATGTTGGGATAATAAGTGAACCTAATTCCTTTATGGTACTTTTTATATCACAATTTCATGTAAGTTATCTTTGACTTATGTTTACTATGTAGTGTTTTAATTTGTTTCCTCATTTCCCATGTAGACTATATGATTATCAGGCAATATCATGTCTCTTTATTCATGTTTATGATTCCTACTACTTTTTACCAATTGATGTGCCTATTTTATAATATGTGTTATTAACTTCATGTTATGCCATTTTTATTCCCTTACTAGGCTTTATAGGTCACCCCTTTCTTATGTATTCCCCCAAGTTATCACATGCAATGTTAAGTATGAAGGAATATTTTGATCGTGTTAAAGACCTTTTCAATAAAGATGTTTTATTCCCTATTTTACATTGTTATTTAATGTACCTAATTTCCAAACTCACTATAATAATCTATATTTTTGGTTCTATTAAGTAGAATCTTATGCAATAAATAATTTATTAATGTGAAATAAAGAGTAGGTTGGTTATAGTTGGTATCAAATAAAAAAAATTTGTTACTTTTTGGATTATAATTTGAAAACTCTAGATAAATCCATAGAAATAAAACTAAGTATAAGAAAACATCCCTAAATTTTGGTAAGTAGTGATTAAGTGTTTTATCAAGCAAATAAATAACTGTTTGGATACTAAAATCTGATGTTGATCAGACAAATATGTACAAATGGGTAAAACACAAAAACATCGTGTTGATCTAGATTCGACCGAGAACTGGTGTATGACAATGGGCCTTACTGCACACATGGTTTCACAATCCAAGGGATATTCTTTGGTAAATTCATAATCTCATTACTAACCATTATCAAGGTAATAAAAAATTAATATAAGAGTATATGTTAGGAAATAGGTCATGAATAACATAGATTGAAGCCTAAAAATTCATAAGCTAAAAAATAAATGTAATTTATATATTATTCATTTAAATTCATTTTATTCCCTTTTATGTGTTTAATAGTTTTAAAATACTCATCACTAATTTTTCCTTTATTCTATTCAATGGATGGAAATAGTAGGAATTAGTTGAACAACCCATGTGAAGGGTAATGCGATCACAACCCCAATGAGAGGCTCAAGATGATTGGAGTGTGAATCAAAAAATTTATGATGATACACTCTCAGATGAATCATGTTCTAAATAGAAACCCGGATTAGGAGGACTTCCAAAAATAACCCTAATAGAGAACAAGAATTTATTGAGACCTTTATATGACCAAGGCCTATGACTTTCAATGGATCATTCAATCTCTTAATCCTAGAAAAATGGATCAAATCTATTGTGAATATATTATCTGTCCTTCAATGTTCTTAGAAAAAAAATTATCTAATGATGGTTTATCATATGGAGGGAGAAGATTATATATGGTGGTAATTTATTAAAGATATGAATCTTGAGGAATAGATCAAAGAAATGGGGTGGAAGGAATTTTAGAATATATTTTTCTATTAAAATATTTTCTTCACACTCTCCAACTTAAAATTGAAAGGTATTTCCTTTCCCTTGAGGAAAAATATGATGAATCTATCAAGTCATATGAGGTAAAATTATTATTACTTGCACAATATACCTTCACCTTGGTCATTACCCCTTAGTTAATGGTTGAACACTTCTTTGGTGTGGTAAAACCTAGTCTACAAAAATCTATTATGATCTATGACTTTGTTAGATATGATAAAATCATCTGATGTGCCCCCAAATTCAAAATGGAGATTGGAAAATCTCAAGGATATCATGGGGATAATAAAAAGAAAGTGGGGTTTAATTAAAGAGATCTGATGGAGAAATATAACAAAGCTAATAAATTTCAACATCCCACTTTCCAAAGGTGCTGAAATAAGCACCCTGAAAATTTCCTAAGGGGAATGAGAAAATTATTAAGGTGAGACAAGGAAGGGTACCTATATAATGAATGCTAATAAAATAAACCCACTAATGTGTTGGAGGAGAGGAATTATCTAGTCAACCCTTAGCACATTTTTCATTTATTTAATAGTAAGGAACCATGATATTTTTCAAAAAAAAATCACTAACCCAAGGATTTTTTGAGAGAACCAACAACCTATAAGGTTGAAAAAGAAATATTTTGTTATCACAACTGCTAAGGTGGATCCTAACAATAATATAGTGACAATTATTCTAGTTATTTAATCCATAATAGCCAACATACTTTTTTATTCTAGTTCTATTCATTACTTCATATCAAGAATTTCTAGTAGAACTATTTTTTCACCACTACAAAAAATGAAAGTACAATTGTAAGTGAAAATAAAAAGTGTGCAACTTAATGCATCCCAAGTCTATAACACTACCCCTATCAAAATTTGTACGTTGAAATTCCTAGATAACCTTGTGATACTCCCTTTGGTGGAATGTGATGCAATTTTTTACATGGATTGGCTTTCTCTATATAGAAACAACATAAATTTTCAAGAGAATGAAATAACCCTCTGTATTGAGAATCATCATATGACTCTATACAAGTTCAAGGAGGGGTATAAATCGTCTTTAGAACTAACATGTCATGAATTGAAATTATTTATCTATGAGAAAGCATATCTAGGCCAAATAATTGAGTTGAAGAAATGAATCATCCTTGAAGACATGACCATTGTGAGGGAATATGCTTATGTGTTTTTGGAGAATTTTCTGGTCTTCCTCCTTGTCGAGAGGCTGAATTTTCAATAGATATTATACCTAGGAAATTACAATTATTAAATAATCCATATATAATGGTTGTTGTGGAACATTAGGAGCTGAGGAAATAACTATTTTCACTAAAAAATTAGGTTGTTCAGTGCTCAATAAAAGCTCTATTATAACCTCCATTTCTCAGCACCATAAAAAGATCTGGTAATGGGGTATTTTAACCTTGCCTTGTTTTAGGGCTGTTAAAGGTGGTCTTTAATAGCGCTAAAAATGAACTGTTAAAGGGATCCATTTGTCAGTTCTTGTAAATAGCATTGATAAAGGTGCTTGTATTATCAGTTTTAGTAAAAAAGCACTTATAAAATGGGAAATTATCAGCACTTCTAAAAAAGTACTGAAAAAGGGCTGTCTTTATTAGTGGTTTTTTACTATCACCAATGAAGACTATTTTAAAAAAAATACATTCCATTAAAGGACACCCATATCAGAAGTTATGGTTGTTTAGAAGCCTTTTAGGCTTTTTTGGCCTCAATAGAGGTGATATAGGGTTCTCATTGGTCAATGAGGATTAGATTTTATCGCAAGATGCAATTTAATATATGGTATAGGAAAAACATACACTGAGTTCATAAGTTATGGCCATTCGAAAGGCCAAAAAATGTGAAAACCCCCTTAAAACCCCTACAACCCCTAAAAACCCTATAAGGATTATAACCTTTTATATAAAAGTCATTTTCATCTACAAAACCAGTCAAATCAAACCTTATGAAATGACATAAAACCACTTTATTTTCAAATTTCATGAAAACTAAAGGAATAAAAGTTATTATAGTTTCAAAAAAGTCGAAAATCAAACTCGAACTTCATAAGACCATAAAATTAAATCTGAGTGTCTGTTTGTGATCTACTACATATCAAATCGATGAATGTGATGAAAAATACACTATATAGATTTATGAATAGACCACTAATCATTGTCCCCCTTTTTCCCCAAAAAAAGATCTAGAAGGCCTCCGAAACAGAATTTTTAGTCACTGACCCCAATTTCTTAAAATTCAAATGGATATAACATCTAATCAGGGTGTTCATCTAGCCAATACTTCATATCATATCGATTCTCATTTCATGAGCATTTATTTGGCTAGTTTTGCAGCTAAAACAAACTCCTAGATCAGAATTTATGCTTGTTTTTTGGTTTTTATGGGTTTTAGGGTTTTCAATGTCTATTAATGTTTTTTTGTGTTTTAATGGTATTTAGAGTTAAATCAAATTTAAAAAATATTTTAAAATAATTTTTTTAAATATATATATATTTATTTATAGATATATATATAAAAATATAAATACATATAAACATATATATAAATATTCAGATAAAATATATAGAAAAATATATATAAATATATAGACATATCATAAAATATAAAAATATAGAATAGGGGTGTGGAAAAGGCACTGGTGTATAAGTTGGAGGTCTTAGGTTTGAAACTCGTAGTAGGAAGGGGCACGTGCTAAATCACTAGTAAAGGGTTGGGAGAAGCACTGATAAAGGGGAAAGGGTGGGAAGCCCTAATAAAGAGGGGTGTATGAAAAGAATTGTACCCTTTATCAATGGGGCCTTAATCAGTGATTTTTTTAGCATGATTAAAGGGGGACTTTAATAGCACTAAAAAAGAAATGATAAAGGTTTCCTTTAACACCACTACTAAATCAATAATAAATTCCCCCTTTATCAGCACTTTTTTACACTGACAAAGGGGGCCTTTATTATACCTTTTTATGAGTGCTGTGAAATTTAACCCTTTAACATCCCGCACACTATTAGTGCTTTTATAGAACTGATAAATCCATTTTACTAGCTTTGATAAAGGTTTGGTTTGCAGTAGTGTATAGAAGAATCTATATAAAGGGTTCATACACTCATGTGCTTCAGCCTAGGATCCACTCGTCCTCTTTATCCATAAGAGGGATGGGTCAATGCACCTTTGTGTTGATTATCGCGATATAAAAAAGATCATGATAAAGAAAAATTACCTTCTTCCATATATTGATGAACTTTCCAATAAACTACATAGATCACAATAATTATCCAAGGTGAATCTTTATCCAGGATATTATCAAGGTTGGTTAAAGAAGGAGGATATCCCCGAGACCGCATTTCATACAAGGTATGGGCACTTTGAGTTCATAGTGATTCCTATCAAACTCATTAATTCTCAATCAGCCCTCATGGATTTGACGAACAGTGTATTTAGGAATTTCCAAGAATAAATGTGGGTAGTCTTTATATATGATGTTATAATATACTCCAAAAGCACAGAAAAGCATGAGTAGCATATGAGCACTGTGCTAAAAAACATACTAAAGGAGAAGCTTTATGCCACATATAGAAAATGTGATTTTTGGTTTAAGGAAGTATTATTCTTGGGGCATATTATAACATGAAATTGGAATTTATGGACCATTCAAAGATATATGTAATTAATGGATGGTCAAGTACAACATCTATGATAGATATCCATAGTTTCCTTGGATTACCTGGGTACTATCGATGATTTTTGAGAAATTTATCATGATTGTAAAACCAACTATAAAATATAACTTAGAAGGGATTCATGTTTTCTTGGAATAATGAAATTAAAGAGATCTTCACGAAGTTATAAAGGGGTCTTATCCCCGAACCTTTGGTCACACTACCCAAAAGTGGAGAACCATTCATGGTATTCAGTGATTCTTCAAAGAAGGGATTGGGATATGTGTTAATGAAGAATGAAAAATTCATAGCATATGCTTCAAGGAAGTTGAAAGTCCATTAATATAACTACCCACCACATGATCTGGAGTTGGCTGTAGTGATCTTCACATTGAAAATATGGTTGTATTATCTTTTTGTGGATAGTTGTGAAATATATAAAGATCACAAAATAATGAAGTATATATTCACAAAAAATATATGAATATTATCCAACGATGATGGTTTGATATGATCAAATACCATGACTACTCAATGCACTACATCCATGGGAAACTGAATAAAGTGGAAATTAATTTAAGTAGAAAGGATCAAACAATTTTATTATTGATGATAATTGAGAAGTATACATTTTTTTCTTATATCTAAAAGAGGTTGTACATGGGAATCCTAAAGGAATATAACATCATCAATCCTTTCACAAATGATTTCAGAACCTTCCCTTTTGGAGGGGAAAAAAGATTATCAATGAAATGATGTCATAATTCTGATGAATGTTGAAACTATAAGAAAAAGGAAATCCTTATATTTTAATTTTATTGAAGAAGGATTTGTAATATTTGGGTCATGGCTATGTGTACCATCAAACCCTAAGTTAATGAAGGAGTTGTTGGACAATGTACATAGTTCTACATTCTATCTTTATCTTGGATGCAAAAAGAAGTATCAATATATCCAAGAGAACTATTGGTGGAACAATATGTATAAGTAGATCAAGGAATATACATCAATATTTGTTGTATGTTATAAAATGAAGTAATAATGGAAAAAATACAAGGGGATGATGCAACCATTACCCATACCTATATAGAAATGGGAAAACATCACCATGGACTTTGAAACTAGTCTTATAAGGACATCAAGTTGAATTAACACTATATGGGTTTTGGTGGATCATCTTACAAATTCTTTAAACTTCATTTTGATTTGAGATGACTTCTCACTCGATCAACATGTAAGGATATACATTATAAATGTGGTGAGGTTTCATGGAATAGCATAATCGATTGTATCTGATCAATATAAAAGATTTACATTAATTTTTGTGAAGATTCTCCAACACACATTGAATAGTGAGTTAAACTTCAGCATGATTTACCACCCTCAAACTGATGGCCAATCTGATCAGACTATCCAGAAACTTGAAGACATGTTGAGAGAATATTCGATTGAATTCAAAGGAGAATGGTACAAACATATTCCTCTAGTAAAGTTCTCATACCATAATAGTTCTTCTCAAGAATCCAAATGGATCCTTATAAAGACCTTTATGGGAAGAGGTGTAGAACACCTACATGTTAGGTTGAAGTTGGGGAACAAAAACTGCTTGGTCCTGAAATTGTTAAGGGAATGGTGGAAACGGTCAAGACCGTTAAGTAACACATCAAGGCTTTATAGACCTGATAAAAGATCTATGTTAACAATCATATACGAGACCTATAGTTTGATTTTGGAGACATGGTATTCCTATACCTATATCCATTGAATAAATTCATGATATTTGGGAAGAAAGTAAACTTAGTCCAAGATACATCAACCCCTTTGAGATGCTTGATCACATTGTAGTGTTCACCTATCGACTAGCACTACCGCCTAACCGATATCATATAAATTATGTATTCCATGTTTCCCTATTACAGATGTACATACCAGACCCCTCACTTTTACTCAATACAGAGTTGGTACCATTGGAGAATGATCTTTCCTATAAAGAGAAACCGGTGAATATATTAGATCATATAGAAAAAGTTCTACTAGATAAGACAGTGCACCAAGTCAAAGTGTTGTGAAAAAAAACATAATATTGAATAATCAACATGGGAAACAGAGGAGGTGATGAAATAGATATACCGTCATCTATTTTAATAAGTGAAATGAAAATTTTGAGGGTGAAATTCTTGAAGGGGGGAATATTTTAAAGAACTGAACTATTATAAATAAAAATTCACCTTTTAATTTAATTAAATGTCTTATTTTGTAGTATGTTTTTTAAAAACACATGTTCTTAATTGGTTTTATTATATCAAATAAAATTTAATATACCATTAAGAATCATAATCATTGATAGTATATTAGTCGAACAATGATCGTATGATTAGTATAAATATAGGGTTTTAATAAATTCAAATGACCCAGACAAATGTAGTGATGGAAACAATTAGTTGGATTAAACCCTATGAAGCCCATTTATCATACAATCTAAGGGACATATAATCATTGGTATTTTCCCTTTACCAAGACCAAGATGATATTCAATAACTTAATCATGATTGAAATACTTTACTTGATAAGTTCAAGCTCATTGAGATCATGACCTAAACCATGTAAGTTGAACCACCCCATGGAAATCATACAATCACACACCATACCCTTAAATAATTTTCTTATATATTAATGGTATATGTATCTAGACCATAATAATATTAATATGTATATTTTATAGAATAATGTTAATATTTTTTTTTTATTGATACTTTATAAATGATTTTTATTTTTATACAATACAAAGAAAATTTTATTTTTAATTAGAATTAAATTTGAATTAAGACTTTTGTTTTGATGAGATAATGGATTTTTGGAAATAAGTAATATTTTAATATAATATGTTTTTAAATAAAATTTATTGAATACAAGTGATCATACAATTTTTATAACGTCAGATGTAATTTTGTATAAGGGTTCAAAAACTATTATTTTCAAAAATACCAGCATTTCTCAATAAAAATAAATTATTTATTTACAAGTTAAAATTATTAAAATTATAAATTTAATTATATAAAATGAATATTGTTTTTTGAACCATAACTTTGAAATTATCAAATGGTTAATTTTTCATAATTTTCTGAGACATTTATATTTTTTGGAAAAAATTAAATACTATATAAATATATGATGTATATTATGAAATAATAATGACTGAAAAGAGATGTAATAAATACTATAAATGGTATCCATGACCAAATATATGTTTTCCTATTAAAATAAATTAATTTTATATTTTTTAGATTAAGTTTATAAATATTTTATGTATCCTCCAAAACCATTAGTATATTTTAAGGTTATAAATCATTTATTTAAGAGTGTGACTCACTTCCACATATGTAGAGGTATTATTTTAATAATTTAAGAAATTATCCTTATAAATTAATGAGATCCAATCCCTTTTGGAAGAAACCATGTTCATGAACCATGGTAAGGTTTGTGGCTTTTTTCTTTTATTATATTGAGTCCAAAACCTATACGGGAGAAATAATAAAGAACTCCCATTTCTTTTCTTATATAGACCCACCCAATATCCCATTTATATTCACTCAAAATACATGGATCACATACTTACTCTACCCTCCCCTCTATAGAGTCCTGAAAAGGTTACCCCATGTTCCCAAGTGGCTCCTCCCAAACATTTAGAGACACACACTCAAGTAAGGGATCCTCGCCTACTCTTGTTTATTCAAGTTTCTTTATTATCTTATGCCTTATATATCCTATTTATAATGCTGATTTATTTTTTTATTTGTCCCTATTACTCCTCATTTTACATCCAAATGATGAGATACCAATTTCTATCTCATCAATCCATTTTATGAATATTTATGTGACATCATTATGCTACCAAAATTTCACCACTATTGTCCATTCCAAAACAATTGTGTAGTGAATACCATAAACATTTCCTATAAGTTGTGTTCGCCTTTATAAAATTATACTTAATTGAAATGGGACATAAGTGTATTTATTCCACACTCCTTGATTTGGTAATAGAATATTTTGATGAATTAATAAATGTTATATGATCTATATGGTGCACTTAAGCGTGAGAATGAAATGAAAGTTATGGGTGCACCTAGAATTATATATCACTCCACTACATTGGGAAATTTTTAGTCTCATGAGATGTCATGTTAGGATAGGGAGTCAATCTGATTCCTTTATGGCACATTTTCCATCATGATGTCTTGGTGTTTATCCTTATCCTATGATTATGATAAAGAGTTTTATTTTGTTTCCACATTTCCTATGTTTCTTTTATGATCATGATGCTATATCATATCACATTTTTCATTTTTATGATTCCTACTCTTTTTCAATTAACATGCATTTTTTCTAAAATGTGTTATTCACTTCATGTTATACCTTGTTTATTCCCAAACTAGGATTTATAGCTCAACCATTTATTATGTATGTCTCCAATTTATCCCATGCAGTGTTATGTATGAAGTAATATTTTGATCATGTTAATGGAATTTTCAATAAAGATGTTGTCTTCCATGTTTTAAGTTATTATGTAATGTACCTAATTCCCAAACACACTATACATCATGATCTATTAGGATGTTTTAAGTGGATTATTATGTAATAAAACATGTATTAATGTGAAATAAAGAATAGGGTTGTTATAAAAATAAATTAAGTATGATATTTGTAAGAAGGGTTATATTTATGAAGATCTCAGTGGGAGATGATATAGTTTCCTATGGAATAGTTTTTTGTGTTTCCATGATTCCAAAGAAACTAAACTATTAAGATCGTCATGTGTGTGTTTTCGAAATTTAATGCATATTCATTAAGAATTATCTAATATTAATGTATGATAATCATGGGTCACTATAATAATCATCTTTCACACATATATAAACATATTATCTTGGATATGTAAACAATATGTTCCTTCATTTGTGTAAACATGTTGTATATACATGATTTGAATTTGTCTAAGCATCATGTTAGTTGTTGTATAAACATGTACATGTGATAATTTTGTGAAGATGGAGATTAATAAGAGGATATGTAATTTTAGAAAATGGTAGGTAATTAGTTCCTTATTCAAAAACAAAATCATGATTTATTTATTTTGATTCATGAAGGATTTATGAAGTAAAAATAGAAGAAAAAAATCTGTGGGAAGAGTTATGTGGTATAATTATAATAGATCCACATTCGCTGAGTCCACACAAATTAATATATATTGGTTAGTTAATTATAGATGTTTGGTAGGAATATTAAATCATGGATAGAAGGATTACATTGTAATATTTATCATCGTAGTCACTTACATACCAGTTTTGGTTGGTTTTTGATGAGGTTTCTTCATGGAACCCAAAACATCCAATGGATCCCTTATCAATGAAAAGATAACTCATAGTGACCTATATTCCAAAGGAAAGTATTCAATGCAATTTTAAGGTATTTATTTTTATGAATTCACATTGGTTGAGAGGAATGAAGGTTAGCATCATTTCACTACATTTGGAGTGAGTTATTACCAAATCATGACATCTCTTGTAGATTCATGTTGTATACATGAATCTTTCCCGGATTACTAAGAGGGGACTTGTTTTCCCCTTCAATAATGACTGATCATTTATATATGTGTACATAACCATCCTTATTTTTTGTAGGTTCTCATTATTTAATTTTATTATTAACTGTTACTAATTTTAATATTATTTTTTAAATCCACAAAACATGGTTCTATGGAGTTTATTTCTATAAATTGAGGATATGTTTTTCATGATGTCCTAATCAGGAACCTACAAATTGATTCTAATGTATCCATGTGAAAGTAATAATAACCCACATAGTTCAATCCCCCTAATGAGACCCATTTATCACCTTAAAGTGATTATATAGGGTCCATAATTTGCAGTTTAATGTTTTGAAGTAATGAAATTATAATAGAAATTATATTTAATATAACTCTCTATTTGGGGGAACTAACTTATTTGGAATATGGCTTGACATGAAAAATTTCCAGGGTATATGGCCTTAAGGAAATGGATTTCTAGTCTCATGGTAATATAACTATGTTATATATAGATATAGAAGACATAATGAGGATTATAACCCCATGAGGATGAGATATAAGATTGATGATATTGGGATTAATCTTTAGAGATATATCCTATGTATCTTATTGAAACATGAATCAAATTCTATGTAGTTTGATTAACATAGTTTATGGTCAAATAAAAGGATTGTACAATACAATTTAACATCTTGTGAATTGGAAGTTTTTTATGTAGTTTCTAATTTTTAAACAAGGATTTATGTGAAGATATAGATGTTGTATTAGATCATTGAGTTGGGGTTTATACATATAATATTTTCCTAATATGGCATAGTAATTAATCATAAGAACAATATTATTGATTAGTATATTATTGATTGGGAATTACACCTAGAGTGGTTCCCTTTACTGAAGGAATCCTATTTTTATTAGTGTATTGATAAACTCATGTACTTAATCCCACATGATTCATGATTGGTATGAGAATCAAGAGGAAGATTATCAAACACATTTCATGGGTGTATAATGAGGTCTGGATGGGACTTGTGCATTAGGGTTTCCCCTTATGAGTATCCCTACCTTATTATAATATCTCTAATAGTAATAATCTTGTGAATCATGCCTAAGAAGGAGTCCCATTCGACCGTTTTACTTCATATTTTTTGGTAGGTTGGTGTATGGAGATAAGTGTAGTATTACCACATGTAAGAAACACTATAGTATTACTTCAAGTGGGATTCCATATTAGGATAGACCAATTAAACATATATTAAATCCATCAAGAGTTAGGGCAGACCTCCCTAATGTCTTCTTGATTGGGAGAATTTATATCAAGGGAATCTATGATTTTGATCCCCGTGATAGTCTCACCTATCATGGATGAAAACTTGGATCCCCATTTTATAAATGGAATCCATGAACAAAGGGGTGAACACTAATGTTCTTTCCCTAATCATGTGGGACTAGTGCTTTTGAATGATTCTCTACATTGTTATTTCATGGATTTAACCATGCTGAAAGGAAGTAACGAAGGACATTTTAATTTCCTTCATCTATGTATATTTCTTAGCTGAAGGGAATGACATACAAGAAGCCTTCAATTCCATTTCATAAGTGAGTGATAGAACCAATACTGATCACTTGGTATTTTTCACATACATGAGTTCATTGATCAAAACCTTACACATATTACTTATTACACCTAACCCCATGTTTGTATCCCATTATGGGTTTCCCTTTTATATAGTGAAGACTTGTACACTCCTATCAATGGAAGAAGTTAGGTACAGAGACCACACACATAATGGAACATGATTAGGATAGTTTTATTTATGCAATTCTCTAAATATGATTCTCTTAATTAGGTTATCTTAATGTCATTCCCCAACCATATATATACTAATTAATATTAACTTTTAATCTCTCTCTAAGGCTTATATTCTTCATATTCTTCATATCCACTCACTATCTCTCTCTCTCTATGTCCATTTAGAGGTCTGGTAAAAGTTATTTTAGGCATGGTTTGATATATCTAGACCAAAAGATAGGTAGTTGTTCTTAAGAATCATAAATAATAGATCTCTTAGCTGTGTAATCCCTTAGTGTAAATATGGTAGTAAAATAACCCCTCTCTTGTAGGGGGACATATCAACATTTCATGGACCTAGTTTAGGTTAAATCACATGACACATTAGAAAAATATGACAAGAGAAATGAGGCTAGAGAATCATGTGCAGACTTAGTTTCAATGAAGTATGTCCCATCAATATAAAACATACCATGGAATAATCATGAATTAATATAGGATACATCACATAGTGACTTTTCTTATTTTAGGTAGGAAGAACCGGATCACCTTCTAGAAGCATACCTTTAATGTAACATATATCTGGGTAAGGCAGTACCACCTAGGGATTAAGTGAGGATATGCAGTATATGCCAGGATAACACATAGACGATAGGTACCAACATGAAGGATGTTGAAACTATCATGTGAAACCACCATTGATCACGTACTTGGACATGTGTGAGTTCATGGTATTAAGGTCGTTATGTATGATGTGATTTCTTTTTTCCAAAAATATTTATTTTGATGTGGTTCAAAATCACATGGGTGTTAACAAATAGACCCCATCAGAATCAATTATGATTAGAAAAAGGTGAATTAGATATTAAGTACCAATGTGAGTTTGCATACCTCTCACATGGTCCATGCATTATGTTAGGAAGTCTAAATAGAGAACTAATAGGTAAGATTCGGGATCTGATAAATAGGGGTGGGTTTATCTTAGATTTTGTTAACTTATAAACATTTATTGAGACAAAGTGTTATACCTACCTTTCTATTCATAACACACTTTCCCTAATAGTTATTTACTTACCAATCAAATGTATGATAGCCCATGGACCCAATATTCTCCCACTTGAATTTAGGTAGTCTAATTTTACTATAGATACATCTAATAGATTTTACGTTCCCACATTAGTATTTTCATTTGTTTTAGAATATTCTACATACTATAGGTTGATGATGAAAGTTTTTTAATGTCACATAATAGTCAACCAATAATTTCATAATTATTAACCAACCATGAATGTTCATTTACACAATGAATGTTTTTTATTTTATTTTTTTAGGTCCTTTTATTTATCAATATGATGACCCCAAAGTAATGTCAGAATAACCTAGTAGTATTTTTGAGGTGAGAGGAGATGATTGAATGTGTTAATAATGGACACCATCAATGTGTTGTCTCAAAACATCAACTACTATAGATCCTTATGGGATCCATCCTTAAATATAACCCCTTCTATAATGAGTTACCATTATATGGGTATGGGATACTAGGATATTCTCCCATTCCTAATCTACTAATAGGGAACAAACTAATGATATGTATTATAAAAACACTATGGGGTGCCTTGTGAAAACATATTAATGTGGGAATGATTTATAAAATAAGTTCACAACTCTGATAGTTCTATAAAGATGTATAATCCAATATCTATAGGGGAATATCTGGTAGTAGAACTAGTCACCCTAAAATATAGCTCTATCATGTGATGGTTATAAGAAATATAACAACATGTTTGGACATTGAATTTTGATATTAGATATATTAGTACCTTTGGGATGGATTTAACCTAGTCATTCTAAGTGTCAATGTGCAATATTGAATTTGAAATAGAGATAATTGAAATTTCCCTATACAAATGAATATTGGTTTATAAATCCCATTATAATAGGTGAAAACGCATTATTCATGAAATTTGTAATAGATAGATTTTGGATACAAGAAACATCCACATATATTATTGAGAGGTTGTAATATGATTTAATGTTAGGGAAATAATGAATAGGAGATAATTATTGGGAATAATTATGATGATATTCTCACACTTGTCATTATATGAGAGAATGGTGATATGGCTCCCCTAACCACCAAGGAATTACTCACTATTTCTATGGGTCTAAAGGTTGTTGAATGTCATCTTAATTTCAATGTTCCATTTGTGGTTTTGATCAGCCAGTTCACAAAGATAACCAAGGAGGATGTGGGACCCCAAAGGACTTAAGAAACTAAGTTCATGAGATGTGAAGGCTTCTTGATTATTATTTTCCCATTCAATAAATGTGTTAGTTTCATTAGTGGTGTAAGGAAGTTTCATCCAAGGTTAAATTATTGTTCCACTTGGATTTATTCCAAGAAATGTATCACACTGGGTTTCTTCTCCTAATATGGAAACACAGTGGCGTGAGTGTCATAAGAATCATAATGGATTCTTATCAAGAAATATGCATTAAAATAAATATAATTATGGAATACATGTACATATTTTATATGAAATATGGTAATATTTCCATTATAAAGTAACAATTAATGGTTTTTGGTCCATTATATATACAATGTGATTGGATATAATCTCGCATTGAAAGATACAAGTTCATCGATTCCAAATAGATCTATGGTTTGTGTTTCAAGTCCAACCTCTAAAGTATCCTATGGTTCAGTCTGTACACATTAAAAGACTATGATATCATGAACTATTTAAATAAATATGAAAATTTATAATTAATACCATATGGACTGCTCATTAAAACAATCACTCATAATTCCTACAACATCTTAAAAGTCTGTGACTATCTAATATCACATTAATAAGGAATCTATAGTGCCAAAATAGTCAGGAAGGTCATATGTGAGGGTTTCTCACCATTCCTATTTGGTTGAAAATTTTGTTACAAATAAAAAAAATTTCCTACCTCAACATCAAGAGTTAATAGGGAGAGACAAACCCCCATTGTGGTATAATAGTTTTGGTCGATACTATCTTGGGTGGAAATTATTTTATTGGTGAAATTTATTATGATTTATTTTATTATTAGTTTAAAGACCAAATTTATAGAGTTCAGGGTTTAGTAATAACCTGACGGGTAGTTAGTGATCCTAGTACCCAATTTTAAAGGTTCATCATGTGATGGAGGAACGGAGTATCAGAACCATTAAGCAGAAATGATGATTCCAATAAAGAGAGTTTCCTGATGTCCTATAAAACTAGATACTCTAGGAGAGAGGGTTTCATTAAAGGGGGCATCATTATATTGAGTTTAGAAAAAATATGTGATTTATATAAATGTATTTTCTTTTGAGATAATTACCAACTCCATCCCATCCATCCCTACTAATTCAAAATACCACAAGGATTATAGGGAATCAAGTCAATTGAAGTTGAAATTTTCCACCAATTATTCCTGGGGAATAATTCAAGTAGAAGATATTGTTATTATAGGGTTTTTATTTGAATCGACCCCCCCCCCCATCCACAAACATCCATTATAAAAATCATCTTTATGATGTGGATGATTATCATAAAGGATAAGAGGATATATTTCAGTCATGAAAGTTTAAGGACATACACTAAATACAAGTATCAAAATTAATGGGGTTGGGAGGGAGTAGTGAGAAAAATAACAATGACTAGAAATCTATTGAGGAATAGGTGATCAAATGTGAACCCTGTTTTATGATATATCTCTGTTATTATCCATAATAACAATAATTGTCCCTTAAACCTATATAGGGTTTGGTAAGGACTCCATAATTTATCATATCCCTGATATTTGATATGTCGTGTGCAAAACATATTCGAGGAGTCCATTTGGATGTCAAGGATGATGAGTAAAATGGATCCCTTATTTGATAGAGTGTGTAATGGTGGTTATAGAAAACCATCCTATAGTTATTCTTGTGCATCAATAATTAGTTCATTGAATAATGTAAAATCAAGATCAAATATAGAGGTGATAATAGGTTAATATTATGTCACTTTATTATTTATAAGGAACTGATGGTACTAATTTCAATAATTCTTCTTGTACATTGAGTTTTATTTCATAAAACTCATCATATTTGATTATTCATGTGTTTCTTAAATCACTATATTTCCCATAGAATCATCCTATAAATTAAATAAGGCTCTTAATCTCCCTAAATGGCTATTCAGTGAGGCCATGATGTGTGATTTCTAGTGAGGAAATGAGTTGGTATTGGATGTGATTGTTCGAATGGAAAATCCAACAACTCCAACATTTATAGACTATCTTAAGGAAATTGATACTTTTTCTAACCATACTGATTCTAATTTGGAATCTTTTTATGGATCATAGTAAGAAGGTACTTCATTAAAAAACCTATTCCTTTCATAATTCATTGAATGGAATAAATATACTTTTATTTTTTTCATATATCTTTTCATGATAACACTCAATATAAATATATATCAAAGTGGAATATTGAACCCATAATTCCATTAGAAGGGAAAAAGTATATGGATATGGATTTAGAGTATTTGAAAAAAAAATAACCCTTGTCATGTTCTATATAGTGTGGAATACAAAGTTATGATTATTCCTCCAATATACGAGTATAAGTATCCAAAAAATTCATCATGTGGTTGATTTCATAGCATTCCTTAACTGAAATATCATTGGTTTTGAATTTTAGAAACACATTCACATGTTTAGGGAGATGGAGATATCATCACTTCAATATCTCTAATAGAGTAATTTGAAGTGGTGTAAACTTTCTATATTCCTCACCTATTCAAATTTCTCATGGCTATTCTATCTTTTATGGTTTGGTTTCAGAATATATTCTAGTTTTGACTAATGTTGCTGACTTATACCTATTATATTTTTCTTTCCCACAGATGTAATGAGAAAAAGTATAGTTAAATATCTCAATGATACTATGGGGGACCCCTCATTAGAATATTAGAAGTTATGTAGGGAATATTCTTCAGGTTTATGTTATATTAGTTTTCAATATATATGATTATATCCAAATAAATAGTTTTGTGGATGAGATTTTTTTATAATTGGAATAAGGTAAATCAACACATCAGCTCCTTTTATAGGAGAATATAATGTATCAATCATTCCCTCTCTAGGAAGAATCACTTAAAAAATATTATAATTATGTTGAGTCAATAGAAAATCATCAACTCTTAGTGAATAAGAAATTTGTTGTAGTATATTGTATTCAATGTGAACTGAGAGCATCTAATGATAAACTAGAAGAGAAATAAAATTTTACCAAATAATAGAATCTTGAAAATAATATTTATAATACAATGGCATAGAATAATTTTCTTTTGAGGAATAAAAATCTTTATATACACTTAAATATTAGTGAATTATTGAAATATTCCAACCATCACTCAATGAATTACATGATTTTGTAAAGATTATGATGTCATTATATCATTTTTAGAGAAAAATAAAGAGACCCTAACCTTGTATTACTCTTTTTATTTACTATCCAATTCCAAATAATTGAATTCAAATTTTGGCTATTAATTAGTTTTTAACTACCTCCTTTTCTACTTTACAAATTCTTGTGAAACATTGATATGAAATTTTAGGATAACATCATGCAATCAAACATTATTATTGAATAATTAATTATTTCATTATTATAAAATACTTTATTCATGGATATTTCCTCCTTGGTATGACTCATGGATTGGTATGTGCATGAATACCAACATAATACCCTAGAGTTGGTCCATTTGGATGATTCCTCTCTAGTGTGGCTCACAAATGGGTATAATAAGGAATACCATCACTAAACACTTGAGTTGTCCCATTTAAATTCACTATCAAACTCAATGAGATAATGATCACAAAGGGGTAATTTGGGATAAGGAGTAAAGTTCCCATGATGGTTTATAAACCCTTGTAATACTCATTATTTTTTCCGGGCTAAGGGTCAAAATGTGAATAGATCAACATTTTTCCATACTGTATTATTGGATCTATAAGATTTGATACTTTTTTTATAGAATCCTAACTTTTTTGTAAGACTCGTATTTTGGAGACACAATAGGAATGTAAATAACATTTTCTTAGATTTCCCTTTATGGTTTTTTAGCCAATTAAATATTTTTTAATATTATTTTTTAAAAAAATCAAATGCAAAATTTTTCAATATCATACAAGATGAATTCCCAATGAGTGGAGACTATACTATTTTCTTGGCTTCCCTTTATGGGTTTTCAACCTGGAAAGTCTCATGCCTATTTTTCTGGGTAGTATAAGGTAATGTGAGCTACACCACTATAAATTTTGTTAAAGTTATGATTTCATTGTCCATTGATCAATATTTTTTAAGTCAAATGTATTTGACTAATGAAAAGTGAAGTTGCCTATACAGTATGACATGTTATCTAATTTGACACAAATCAGTATAGTATAGTGATACTAATAGACCTTAGTGAACACATGGGTTAACAAGTTCAGTTCAATAGGGATTAAACTGTTGTGCTATATGTTTTAGGATCACATGACAAGGACAAGTGAAAGGTTCAAGAATGAGGTATTGTATCTTTTCTATGAAAATGGTTAAGATGCATAAAGTTTTAACATCTAGGAAAACAATCCACATGAATATTTTAATTATGAACTTGTTAAACAATAACCTAAAAATCTTGAATCATGGATAATGAGATGAGTCTTGTCTGTCGAGGATGACTACTGACCATATTTGAATGATGGGTTCTACTGAAATGGTTCCATGGTAATAGATATTAATGGTCCTCCTTTATGGGATGAAAATTCTTATGGTTGTAGATTGATTTATTTGCACATATACCATATCCAAATCAGGCGATTTATGCATAAATGACCATGTATTTACTTCAATGTCAAATATGTTTCCATTATTTTTCCATATAATAATCATGGGGAGTCAAGAACATGAAAAATGAAGTCACCTCATAGATAAAATGGAATTCAAGTACTGTTATAATACATAAAATACCATGTTGTTATGCATTGAACATGTTATCAAGTTTAAGAGATTCAACACATCGATGATCCAACTTTTTCAAAAACTTTTGGGTTTTATAATTGGGGATTAATTTTTATTTTATTTTTACAATGGGACACATGATCATTGTACCTTTTGTATTTTTACCCTTATTTTTTTACTTTTATTCCAGGACAATAATTTTGAATGATTAGAGAGGAGAGACATGATTTTTACTCAGAACGCCCATTATGTGACTTTTAACTGATAATTTTCATGTATGTTTTATAAGTATTGTATTTCCTTGTGATCTAGACCATCAAGGGATAGATTTTATGTTTATAAAAAATTGAATCAAGTGAATACTATTTAGGGCCATGATACAAGGACCTATGTTTGATGTGGAAATTTAAAATAGAATCTCAATTGGGGATATAGTTCCATGAACCAAATAACATGTTTAGAAAAATGATGATGATGGCCTAAATAAGGACTTGAGGTTCCTTGATGCATAATGATGATATGGGACATCTTCACAAGGGATTACCATTGAATAAATTCAAATAATGGGTTTAGTTGTGTTGTTTTCATAGTGTACATATACTAGATATACTATTTCATCGGACAAATATTCATCAGGTTTGTTGGAGAAATTTTGGGAACATATGTTTGAGCTATATTGGGAATGTATGCATATTAAATAAAATACATCCCTTAATGTTGGGTAATATCTTTACTAATATCGAATAATGGTTGGTGGAAATTTGAGTCCCTTAGTACACAAATTGTTACTGATGGAAAATAAGGTTTAGAATAGGAAATGGAGGTCCCCATAACCTTACCTTACCATGGTCAGAGTATTGTGGTCCTTTTAAAAGGATTGTTAATGGATCATATCCTATCTAGTTTAATTTCATATAGTTAGAACTCAGTTTTAATAAAATTTATTATTATATTAAATACACTCATGTGTCGTGTAGTTTAATTTCATGTAATAATTATTAATGTTTCATGTATTTGAAAATCATGAAATAAGGACCCAAATGTCATACAGTTTAATATCTTGTGAAAAAGACTGACATGATATATTTTAACATCATGTTCTTGGGATGTACATATATAAATGTTTATGAAAAAACATATTAGTCATAATATGAAATAGCCAATTACTAATTTCAATACCATAGAGGATGAAATGTCATAAAGCGGGGATATGTTATCCGTTCATAAGTGTTTTTCAAACAACTATCCATTGAAAACCCTTTTTCATGGATTTCTTTTGAAAGGGATAATAATATTGCTCAAATTATATGTGGGGAATTAATTTCTTCAGGTTAATGTTGTGATGGGTGCAAGGGTTGGTGTAGAACTGAAGGAACCTTGTAGATATTCCCAAAGTGATTCCATAGGTGATGATCAACTATGAATGTTAGTGGCCCAAGCACCCGGAACATATGGGGATAACAGGGGACATTTTTTTATATGTGGGGTCATAATTCCATGTTCTACCATAATTATTTGGCTCACATATTTGGAAATTCAGTTTTATTTGATGATTTAATATTTTCATTTTAATATTATATAATATGGAAAATAATTACATTGGACAAGGACTCAAGTTTTGTGTACATTAATATCATACTACTAGGACTTCAGTGTCATGTAGTTTATGGTCATTGATGATGGACCTTGGTGTGGGGTTTTGTGCATTTTATATTCATAAAAAAAGGGATCATGGATTTTTTTAGTGTTTTTAGTACATAGATATATGATTTCAATACATGAAATATTCCAAAAAATAGGATGAATATAGTGTCTTACAGAAGTTTTTTTATATTACTTGGATAGAAATTCCAACACCGGTATATATCTAGTTGGTAAATTAATCAAGACACATAGATTTATTATAGAAGTGGACCATATAAAGATAAAAATCTTGTATAGGGATGAGGGAATATTATATTATAATATAAGTGAACTATGTTATCTGGGATGGGAATTATATCCATTACCAGTGGACCCATGTGGATAGATAAAGAACCCAAGTATAGATTAAGATCAAACATTTGGGATTAGAAATTTTACTAATATAATCATATAAAATGATTCTATTATTTTGTTATATATATATATGGCCTATATATATGAAACCACATTCATCATTGAGTCATAGACAATTCTTATGATAATCCATATTCATGGATCAAATTTATATAATTGGGAAGGAAGTCAACATTTCCTAAATAAAATTTCATTATAGAAGATAATGTGTGGGGGTGTGTTATTTATCAATATTCAAGGGTGATCCTTAAATAGGGGAACTAGGAATCACTGTATATCATGTGAAGTCTAAAATAATTCCCTATGCAGTTCATTAAGAATGATAATGAATATGGCCATTAATAAAGACTTGATTTTGATAAAAAGTACCCCAAAACTAGGATGGGGTTATTTTTTTTCCTCTACCTCAGTACATGTTATCAAAATAATCTTATATAGAAATTTGTATTCCGAACTAACTTATATGTATGAGAAAAAGGTAAATTTTTTAGAAATTTATTATTAGTCTTTGAATATATGGTATAAGGGTCACTACATATCCTATAGATAATGGAATCAAGATACATATACTTCATAAAGTATTTTCCCAATGTACATAAAGATCTTATATAGGTAGAATAATTTTTAGAATGGGTTTACTTATGGAGAACCTAACAATGAAGAATCATACCTAGGTCTAAATCATATTTAAGAGGGAGAATGTCATATTTATATAGAACAATTCATTGAAATATCTAACATGGAAATGATTCTCATAGAAGAAAAAGAGGATTAGCCAATAGACCTCCTCAAATGACTTTTGAGGTCATACTACATAGGCTTTGATATGAAGTTTATTATCATATGACAAAGATGAAAATCTATATCGATTGAATATGGAGCACCTCATTCATGCAAAATGTGTTAATTTATCAGGGCTCTATAGCCCATGTGAGTCATGCATGTTGTGATAAATAAGGTATGACTATGGTATAACCTGCGCATATTACATGTGCATGGCATGGGAGAAATAAAAATATTGGAGAGTTTGAATTATTTATTTTCAAGAAAGGGCATGTAAAATGGTGGAATTTTCACCCTAGTGTAAGATGATAAATGTTGGATACTGAATGAAAAGAGTTATTTTAAGGATCCAGCTATAGTGAAAGTGATTCAAGGTGTGCAATATAGGTTTCCTTAATCATTTTAAGGTCATAATGGTTGGATAAAGTTCTATATTGTTTAATGTTATGGTTCCATGATAAAATACTATAGAGTTTTAATGTCTTCTGTTTGGGACATGGGGGTTCTCTCAAATGGAACAATTAGTATATTTGGTATCTTTTCTTCATTATAGATTACATATTGAAGGGGTATCAAAATATTTTTCCATGCCAAAACTACTTGGTACCAAAAATGGGTCCTAGATACGTGATGTTGTACATCATTAAGTATCCTACAATAGAATGAATTATGTTATAAAAGTTTTTCAAAATTTCATAAAATTGATCAAGACCCTATATAGGGGGAAATTTGGACACACCTTAGTGTATTTACCTTGGGAAGATAAGATATCACTGAAGAGGTCCAAAGCACTATGGTGATAGGGGTATTGTTTGTTATGGTTTGCAGCTGGTCCTTTTTAAGGAGATCCATGCCTCACTGTATATCTATATATAGTAAGAATCAATCAAAATAGTTTTTAAAATAACCCTTCATAATTATTGTGGGTTTGAAAGTGAAAATTGAATTATTTTGTTCATGGGATCATCAATAAATAATTATATTATGAAGTAAGCTTTGGGGGTATAGCATATACATTTTAGAGGGGAGTTATTAATCTCTAGGAACAAAATTCACAGTAGCAAAAAGCCATAGTGATAAGCAATAGAATTAAAAATGGTTTTGAATGTGATAAAATGATAACTTTTCCCACAATAAAGAGCCTATGAATTACTACATTTCCTATAAGAGTATAAATATGGATACACTTATATCATGTAGAGGAATCCCCTTCATGGATTTTATTTATATGTAAGATTTAGAGGCATATTATATCCTTTTTATTTTATTGTAAACTAAGTTTTAGTGTAAAATATGATATCCATTTGTCCCTACATATGTTGGGAGGATAGGATTCAATCCATATATAGATCCTAAGGGTTTATCAACTATATTTATTAGGATCAAATTTTGGAAGGGATTTTTATTAATCAAAATTGTGGCTATTCCTAGTATACATAATCTATGCACTACTCTATATATTTATGTTGTTGAAATCAGGATATATATAGTTCTTAAAAATTAATTCCCCACATACATCAATCTCATATGTATGGAATATGGTATTTTTTATCTTCATAGGTCAAGAAGAAAATGGCATTAGGGTCTTCTAGTATTTCTATTGAAACCAAATGAAACCATATATATATATATCATACTCTTCTACATATGTAGAGGAATTTTATTACTTTTATCAGTGGTTGGGCATACGGTACAGGATCTAGGAGCCACTCTATAAAGTAATTAGAATAAAGAAAAACATAGTTTGTGTAGAGAAATTCCATATATGGATTAAGATTTAATTTGATGAATAGAGGAATTCATATAATTGTCTATAAGAAAAAAAAAATACATAGAATTATAAATATATGTTGATCTTAGGTAGGGGAATTTTTTCAATGAAATAAGGCCTCTCTAAGAAGTTTAGATAAATACAAGGTGGACTTGTGTGGGAGATTTTTAGTTTAGTGTCATAATACATGGACCATTGTGTACTGTAATTTATGTTATTGTGATGAGGACCCAAAACATTTAGTTTATATTAATGTGGTGGGGAAGTTGTAGCATGTAGTTTAAAGGATATACAATAAGAAATTATATTTCATATAGTGTAGGTTCATCTTATATGGAAAAAACTATGCAGTATAAAATTTTGTTGTTAGGATGTGGAAAACTAGAATTAAATCCTGAAAAATATTTCATGAAACCCAATTAATTATTAATTAACATGATGTATTCCCCATCCTTAATACTTTGAGAATATGTTGTTTTTGGGTTGACCTTATTTATTATGTAACTCCCCTCCAACTTTGTTTCAAATATTGGTGTATTCTTTCCAATTATCATTTTATTTATCTTATACATCTTCAACTCTCCATGTAGGATTGACTATATGTTGGAAAATTTTATTGAAGGCTTCAAAAATGTGTCTTTTCTACACCTAAATATTGTGGGTTGTGCATAACTATTTTTCTTCATCCCACTCTAACTCATAATGTGCCTTCTAGGATGGTACATCTTCTAATAGTTGACCACATATAGTAATACGACATTGATAAAATTGAGAAATGATAGTTTATAATACTTAATTTTCATAGAAAATAAAATATGGGGTCACTTATACTATGGTATGATTTATGGTGTGGTAAGCACATAAGGTATGTAGAATATTTCCTATATATTATTTATTTACATTATACACTTTGTTATAGTGTATATTTGAATAATTATTATTGAAAACCTCTATCTATAAATTTTCAACTTCATAATTGTGGGATGAGTGTTCAGACATGATGTTATTATCCTATTACAACCCTTTTACCTTCTAAGATCATAAATGGGATCGATTTATATAAATATTATATAAGGGACTCCATGTTTAGTATTGGTGTTAGTTATTAAGATGTTGATGATATTCAGTATACCAACTTGCTTAATAGGTAAAGCCTTAACCCATCAGGTGAAGAACTTAGTGTCAATAATGATTTATTTGATGTGTCTAGATGTGGAGGAGGATATTGACCTATAATATTCATTCAATATATGAAAAAACCAAAGGGTATTTGGTAGTATGAAAATATTTTGGGGGTTATTGATGAATTTGTAACTTAATTATTATCCATGTAATTTTCTAGTGATTTAAACAAAATATTTTATCATCATTGGCTAGAAATAGAAATGATTCTTGATTTTATGGGAGAGCCTAATTTTTTATTGACGGTCACCAAAGGAGCCTATATGGACTTCCTTAATGATGGTGATGATTTTTCCTCATTTAATGAAAATATGGAGGGCCCCATCAATTTCATTATTATAGAGGGCCTCCTAATCACTTGGGCTATCATAGAGGATGAAGTTTACTACCTAACACTTGTTCTATTATTTCTTTGATTAATCCCACATATGGATCCTAATTTGGAGACAACCCATTATACAGATAATACATCCATTAGTAGAATTAGATGATGAGGATATTGGATCATCATGATTTTGAGAATCATTTATTTCATTGATATCCTCTTTGTTACTTTTATATACTATAGAGACCACCCTGGAGTGAACAATGTAGAAAAATATTTCTTCCATACCATGATCAGCCATGTTCATGGATATATTAACCAAAACATTATCTTGATCATTCTATGAGAAAGGGATGTGATTGGTAATTGGGTAAAATGTGAATTCATAATCCATCCCAAATACATCACCTATAAGTTGTTCCAACCATTCCCTCTTAATATAATAATCACTATTAATATTCTCAATCACCCACTATGGTTCACCTTTAAAATTAAAACTTCCCACTAACAACTATAGTGAAATTAACAATCCTAGGATGATTTCTTATTTCTAATCCTTGTTGTTGGTGTAGCCTTCAGATATCAATGAATAATAGGGAAGAAGTACATTTTCCTATAAGATGAAGACTATCCTGATATGAACAATATTGTGCTTCTAGTTTGTAATTATTTTTTCAATTAGATTTCGATTAGAATCATAAAACTTAAACTCACATGATTGGGCTATTCCATGGATGGATAAAAACTCTTCATCTAGGATCTCAGTATTCAATAGTGTTCTTTTCCATGTATGGAGTGTGGTAAGAAAATCATATATAGTATTCCATTTGATTTCCATATATGGAATGAATTGTGAGATGACCTATTATAGGATATCTTCCTATCAAGAAAAAAGGCCAATATGTAAATGATCATTGAGGATATACATTAGGTGATAAATGTGAGAGACAAAAAAAAGGACTTGTAGGGCTACAAGAATTTCCTTGTATTTTGGACAATGAAAATCATAACCATACAATTCTTCTTGAATTCCAAATACTAATTCATGGTATCTTGAATTAATATATTGATATGGTAGATACTATTTTTCATTCTCATATAATTTTTTCTATATGAGAATGGAACCAAGAAATCCCTCCATAGTGGACACATAGAGGATCAGTTTCTTTCTTTCTACTATAGGAATCAAGACAAGTGGGTGCAACAACTATTTCGTGAGTCTTCCAAAGGCTCCTTGATAATAATTTTACTATTAGTGCATTACTCCTTTATTCATCATTAACATTAAGGGATGGAATTTACCAAATAAATTGGATATTAAATTCCTATTATATGTGAGGCATCCTTAAATCCCTCTCAACTCATTATGTTTTCGAGTAGGTAGAATTTGTAGGATCTTAATAGTCTCCTTCAGTTCAACTTAGATACCATAATGGAATAGCATGAAGGTATATAATTTTATTGATTTTACCATAATGGAACACTTTTGGTGGATTCATCTTCATGATTTACTACTATAAGTTACTAGAAATTATTTCATGGTTAACATGATAATCAAAACATTTTTTGGATTTGACCACCAAATCATCGACATAATATTCCTTGATCTTTCCTAAAAAATTATTCAAGATAGAATTAATAGAAAATTGATAGGTTCCACCATAATCCTTAAAAATAAATGGAATTATAAGATAACAGAATACCCATTGGGTTTCTCTAAATATAGTGGCATCCTCGTCATCATGGGCCATATAGATCTGATTGTATTGTGATTACTCATCAATAATTAAAAGGGATTGGAAGTGTGTTTCTGTATTAATTAGGATTTATGTGATTAGGAATAGATAATCATCCTTCTAGAAGTACTTTTTTAGATCTATATAGTTGATGCATCCTCTGATATTTACATTCTCTTTTATAGCATTGATGAAAGTTTTGATCCATATTGGGTACTAGACTTCCCAAATGATGTTGGATTTAATGATATTGTCGACATCAACATGGACAATAGTGGAATAGGGTGGATGCATTATCCTTGTAACCTTATTGAGGTTGTGATGATCACATGGTAATACCAAATGATATAAATCTATATTATAATTCAATCAAATAATCATTGTATAATTTTAAACAAACAAATAATTTTTCTTCTTCAAAAAGGATATTTAGATTTATTTATCTTTTGGATGGATATTGGTGTAGCTTAGTGTGTGTTGTAGGTCCTATTACATACCCAAGATAACCTGTATGGTTTCATTGATGGTAGTAGATATTCCTTCCTCAAATTTTAGAGGTTAATTTTTGAGTTCACCTTCCCCTTCTACCGCGAATTTATTTTGAGTTTTAGTGGGTGATAATGAAACGTTCTCAAGATTGGGGTTAATACATGGTAATTTTTATCCTCTGTGATTTCTTGGAATAAATCTATAAGTCCAACATCATGAGTTCTAGGTTGTGTTAATTTATATGTTTTCCACTTTCAAATACCGAGAAAGATTCAACTAACTAGTAATGACGTATACATCTCTAAGATATTTTAAGGAAAAGGGGTAGAATCTCTAATCAAGGAATATTTATATGTGGTTTCATTATCCCTAGGTGAAACCTAATTACCTTTTTTATTGGATTAACTCTACTAGTACAACCATTAATATATAAACAGGTTCCAGCAAAGTCATTGAACTATGGTTTCTTTACCAAATTAGTTATGTTTCCTCCATCATATTTATGGGAATGATATGGTTACATCTATATAGGCTGTAAGGGTTTTCTGGTATAGTTACTAGACCATTGGGAGTAGAAACCTACATGTCACCATCCATCAATACCTATATTCCTTGACTCAAATAGAAATATACTTTAGTGTACTAAGATTCACCTAATTTTAATGGGGAGACACGTCAGCATAATACTCCAACATTATCATTGATAGGATACTTTAGGCACAAATGGTATGATGAGGGAACTATTTCATGGGTATGAATCCAATTTCTATTTGATAGAAAATTGAATTTTCTTTCATACTAGATTACCATGACCTCAAAGCTAGATACCAGATCTCCAAATATGGCATTAATCATGATAAAGGGTTCTTTTCTCCCACATGAAATTAATCTAAATGTCCAAAACCAAGGGTCATAGGTCATGTTATATATAATTTTTGAGTTTATATTTCTATATAGGTATGGATTTATCCCAAAAAAATTAATCAGGGCTCACTGAAAATTCATATTATCAAGATTAACTAATATGTATAGTGGTCTCATGTTTCACTAGATAGTGACCTCCTAGTATTGATCTATAAATGAGATAAATTAATTTTATTGTATTGAGGATATTTCCTCATAATACTCCTTAGTTACAGTAACATTAGTCTCAAATTCTTAGTGGCTTCAAAGATCCTCAATATGTTCTTCATTAATATTATTTGACAGGTGAAGTTCATCCATGACTGAATGTTTTTCTGAGATAGTAGAAACCTATTTTAAAATAGCATACATATATTCTAGAGGGTGGTTCTTCCCAAATTGGGGATATTATTTAGTTTTAAAATTTATGAAATAGGAATTTTTTATGATAGATCTTGAGTTTTTAAAAATGATTGGTTCATGATTATTAATAGTGTGATGGGTCTAGTTGGTGTGAAAATAAATCAAGGTTGTTCAGGGTAGTTGAACCCCAACCAACTTGTCATCCCAAGAAATTTATTTTTGATATATCATATGGGATTCAAAAGTGTATCCAATATCTTGTTGGGATCACAAAGTCACTTCCCCTTGAGATTTATTAGTATGTATAGATTCAATTGGAATGTTTCCAAAATAATGAGCTCAGTCCTGATTGTGTCTTCCTTGTTTACTCAAGCCTCTTTCTACTCTTCCATGGATCTATAGTTCTGTTAAAGGAAATCAATGTCATATACATATTTTTTATCAAATAAGAGAACTTCTATGAGAATAATAAAAATATATTCCAAAAGTAACTCTTAATATGATGAGGATTCCATTTGGAAGGGTGGTTCCCATTTATTGAATGATTATATTTGGAAATCCTTAAGATTGTAGTCAAATTTGGGAGTCCTTATTAAGCTCCTCTTCTTGCTCCTTATTTTTTATCCATACGTTTTTTCTACCTCCCTAGGTTGATGCTGAGGATTTAGCTTTGGGGGATGAAGTGGGAACTAGTGGCACAACTTGTTGATAAAGTTGTTCCTTGAGAATAAAATATTCTATATTGACTAACTTTTGTGTCATAAAATTATTAAACATCTATTCACATATAGTTGGAATATCCTATAATTCACATTCCTCGTTTGGTTGGATAGTAGCAACTTAATCCACTTGACTTGAAGTCTTACCCAATGTTACCTTTATTGAATCGACTATTTTCATGGTAATATCCTTAAAGATGAAGGAGTATTATATTTAGTGGCCTAGCATCCAATAAAAATGGGAATATTTTAGGTTATCATTGATGCTGAATTTATTTTTTTTCCTTCGGGAAGTTTTAGAATATTATATTTTTTTACTATAATAAATTATCCTTAAACCTACTCTTTTTTAAAAGAGTAGTTTTTGTTTCATAAGTCATTATGTATTTGGAAACCTTAGTCATTACATGCCTCTATATGAAGGTGGTTTTTATACTATTATTTCTCTAGAGGATAAATTTAGTGATATATAGCTTGTATTTTTTCCTCAATAGTTATTGGTTGTTGATTAAGCGTAATGGTTGTAGTTTGTACATTAATAATTCGTCTTCCCTGAGTGGATGACATAGGCTGATAGGTGTACTTAGTTCACTGAATAGAATACTCTATGTGTTGCAAAATGTCTAAAAAATCCTAGAACATGCCATGATATTTCAATAGGATCAATAATGTTTTCACATTGACACCAATATTACCTACAAAAATCTATTGTAGTTTCTCTTATTATAGTAATGTGGTAAGTTAGTATGTAAGAATTTTATATGTGGTGATGATATTTTTGACCCTCTCATTTTCATGGTATATTAAATTTGAGAGACTCTTGACTGAAATTTTTGTTATTATAGAGATGAATTGATAAATGAATTTATGAGGAAGCTCTTCCTAGAACATGATGGATCTATCAAGAAAACTATAGTACCCAATGAAGGTTAGTCCCCCCCCCCCCCAATATCTATACAAATCTCTTGAGTTTCACCACCTCCTAGTGATTGAGTTTTTCCATCAAAGGGCCATATCAAAACACAAAATTTGGTAAGTTGTACTCAAAATATCTTATTCTATTTATGTTTAGAAATATGGAATTCCAAAAAATGGTTGGCATTAGGGTTTCTTCCACTCATTCAGTGTATTGTTTCCTTTTATAATGAATTAGAGAAAAGCTCCTATATATGGATTCATTAGAGTGGAAAGAGACTCAATGATGTAAGGGAGTTCTGGTGGCAATAATGTTTGATCCAACATATTAATATTGTATATGGGATAATCTTAATGTGGTATCCCTATATAAATTGAACATTGAATCACTATTCAATCGGATCCTGGGTCACTTTCGCAGAAGGAGGAAATTAGTCATCATAGTGAATTGAAATCATATTCCTCCATAATTAACTAGTTTAATTATATCAGTTTCCTTGTCCATAGATAACATGATAAATAGGATCTTCTATCATTGTCATGGTAAACACATCTTGATGTGTGGTAGGAGAAATGTTCATAACCTGATTACTAAACTCAATCACAATACTTTGCTTCAGAATAATGACATTTGCTTTTTCTAGATGTTTGATCTTAGCCTCATGTTGTGGGATTTTTCTTTTGTGAAGGGAACATAGACCTCTCTAAGTGGTGAATGATATATAACCATTCCAAAATTAAAAAACTCGATAAACATACATGTATCAGTCTCAAAAAATAATACAATAAATATCAAAACCTATAAATGAATTCATAAACCCATGCCAACCACACTCATAAGTTTTTGATTGATCAAACCAGACCCCAAATCATCAAAGTATGAGTTAAATATAAGTAAATATACGTCTCCCACCTAGCCCTATGCTAAAAATATCAAAATAGGGAAACTAGGATTGACCACATATCCCTGATGTCTCTATAATTAGAACCAAATCTTGTATAAAGGCTTCTATAATATAACTTAAAATAGGCCTACAATATCTATTTAAGGAATGAAAAATGAAAGAAGGTAAGGATATGATCAACCCAAAAAGGTCAAAATCTGTCATGAAAGGTGTTACAACATCACTTTCCAATTATCGACCTACCAAGACCTAATACTCTCCATGAATTATCCTAGAGTATTTATCCCTAGAGGGTCATAATTCTATCATCAAAGGGATCAAAATATGACACTCACTGGTGTCTACATATGAAAATACCCCCAATGTTTTTACTTAAAAACTAACCACCAGCACAACTAAGGAGTATTTTCATCAACATAGAGTCATATCTAAATATAATTCTTAAGGAATTTAACTTATCATGCCTAGGGAATCAGCTCAAAATTCTACCAGTTTCCAATATCCAAGGATTTTACCGCAATGGGATAACTCCTCACATTCACAAGGAATTGACTTGAATCTATACTCACACATAAACTGTCACTAAGATCTACTACCAAAATATAGAATCAATAAATTGTGTAAATATTCCAAATAAGACTCATGGGAAACATCCATTGTCCCATTAAACACATCTCTCATAGAAAAATTTGAACTAACCCATATATGTGGGTTCATCATCATCAACACCATGAAATGTTTTTTTAAGAAATTAAATCAATTCACATTTATTAATATTATATATAGAATATCAGATATATAATATTTCACGTACTATTTATAAGATAAATATGTTTTAAGATATAAGTGTAACTTCGTTTAGATAACATCTCTTAGAATTCAAGGAAAATTATCTCAAAATTTCATTTCATCCATTTTATTTATCCCAAAATAATAAAAACTGCTTATTTAAATAAAACATAAATCATAAGTTATAGTGGAAAACACTAATTATGTAGTAACTAGAAATTTAATTAACTAATTCCTTGTATCATCAAAATAAAAAAAAGATTTTTATCATTTTAAGGTGATCAATTAAGTGAGATGACACCAATAATTTACATGAAACACCATATAAATATCTGCTGACTCTATATATAACTATCACTATTTCACAATAATACCACCAAGGTTTAATGTAAGAATGTAAATTAATATATGGGATACCTATGAGGGTCACATCATACCAATTTTGGTTTGGTTAAATTGGAAACCATTCCCAATTTAGGGAGTCATTTATATATGAATTACAATTGGTATCCCATTTATGTAAAACCCAAAATGCCTAAATTTATAAATTTTTTAACACGCACTCCATAGGGTTTCTTATAGGAATACGATTTTAAAACACACAAACAAGGTCCAAGTGAATAATATAGGGTTTCAATTATATGGGTCTTCATTCCCATGTTATGACAGCATAATCCTTTATATGTTTCAATTGACATGTCATTTTACTTGCATCCATATGTAGTGAAATGAATGTATTAAAACTAATAAAAATATCCTTGATATTTAAAGATTCAATCCATATTAATTCAGTTACCAATTTTGAATCATTTCATTTGATTAATTCATTTTGTGAAGGTTAAATAGAATTCCACAATCAAGCTATTTGGGAAAATATAGTTTAGGTTGATGTAGATACTTTATGTTTCCAACATTATATAATAAAAATTACATAGAAGTATATCAAATCAGAATAGAATTCAAGTTAATAGGATAATAATAATATAATAATTTTATACTAGTAATCATCCAAAATAATCACACAGACATGGTGTATAGATAATCATAGCACATAATAACAAAACCTGGTATACAGAAAAACATTCTAATGACATGTGAATCCTATGTTATTGAAATGATGTATAAAAAAATCTCATCAATTTAAATAATATTCCATGAGTTAAATACCATAAATCAATAACCAATATAAATACTAGAATATCTAAAGATGAATTAATAATCAACAGTTATAACAATTGTACGAACAATACTCCCATCCCTAGAAACATGATCTTTCCCTCTTATGTTGGCTGTCCCTTCATAGAAAAAATATATATTTTCAATTATCCAAAATATTCATATTCCCACGTATACCATACCCAAATAGTAGTACAAAGAAACAATCCTCAAATAAAACCTTTTCATATCCTGAGTTGTTTTACTCTATAAAAAGTTACCGGACCATTTACTAAAAAGGACTCAAGCGCACATCCTTGTATGCCTAAGGGCACCAATAGTATGTGAGGTTATAAAGGTTATAAAATGGGGGTAATATTACCTATAAATAAGTAATAAATATATCTTAATAATAAATAAATTAAATTCAGTGAAAGATAATAATAACTATCAATTAATAGTGAACATATAGTCCGATCAGTTCCAAATAAAAATCCAACCATGCATGAACATGATAAGTAATAATATTAGAATTAAGTATATTCTTGATAATATATATGATACATATAGGCTAAAACGTATTACATAAATAAAGTATTATAGGTCTATAAAACATCCCAAGTACATTTTCAACCATTGCCCCCATGAAAATTCCTATCCCAAATGATACAATAGTAAAAATAAAACTCTAAGATCCTAACCGGAAGTCATGAGATCTATTTGGGAACCAATAAACTCTTAAATATGTTGTGAGAAAACATCATAGGGAACCACCAACATTTTCTAATTTAAATCTAGTTTATGAATAAGAAATTAAATAGTTTATTAGTGTATAAAAAAATAATGTAGTAGTGTAAATGTAAACCACATTGGGCTCGGGATCCTCGTAGCATCACTAGCCGAAAATACCTGGTTCATCCTAATTTATATTGTCACTAAGAATTTTTATTTAATAATAATAGACTCTAGAATCATGGTAGATAACCAAGTAATCTATGTACAAGTATAATCAAATGTGATTTTTCATTAATATAAGGGTAATCCAATAGAGAATTTAAATCATGGGGCATAGATCTTCAAGACCAAGAATTACAAATTAAAATTAAGGATATTCATGTCTAATAGTTTCAATAAGTAATTAGTATCTTCATGTTATATCATTTCAATAAATATTAAATAATTCCATATCTAATAATCTCAGTAAATAGTAAGGAATTCAATTTCCAATATTAAAGAACCCAATTTCCAACAATTTCCAATAAATGATAAGGAACTCATTGTCTACTAACAAGGAATGTCACATTTAGAAATTTCAAATAAATAATTTTGGCCCTATTTTAACCACTACATAATCATTTATAATCATTCAATTCAATATGACTTATGATTCTATCAAATTAATTATATATTAGAACCCAAGTATCACTCAATAAATACAATAATAAATATACATGTTTCCTATAATAATTAAACATAGGCCATGGGTATTATCCATGAAAATATAAAATCAACATGATTAAATTCATTTATTCAAACCATTCCTTAAATATTTGCATAAAATGAAAAACATCATGTGAGTACACATTCCATAGTAAAATTTAGTTGAACCACATAGGTCAGTCCATTATAGAATCCAAGCATAATGTAAATGAAGAATCATGAAGGGGCTTATCCAACCCACCTAACCACTCATTAAATTATATTTTTCAATTGTATAAGAACTAAAATTATTCAAGAATTTCATTTAATAGTTTTTTATATGAAAATTTTAATTACAATCAATTTTATACTTCATTTAGTCCAAATTAATTATTTCTCTTTTTAATAGCATGGATAAACATAGCAAGTGGTGTTTTTGTTAATTAAATCCATTTTTCATTAAGGAAATATAAAATGATAAAACAAAAGGTTGGTTCAAATTGAGGTATCAAAAGAAAACATTGATAATGGTCTTTAAGAATGTCAATATTATCTTGTAAAAAATCTATTTAAGCTTTATCACGTTTTATTACCAATTTTCAAAAGGCCTAGTGTGAGACACAATGGATAATTTTATAAGAGACTATGATATAAGGGAAAAATTTAGAACACCTAAACCATTATTATAAGGCCTAACTCATACATTATTTATCTTTTTTTGCGGTCGAGATGATAGAAAATAAACAACCAAATGAACACCGTATACATAGGGCATAGTATCTTACATAAAAATTGTGCCAAAACTGAGAAGAAAATATGAGAAAAGATGTAATAGAATTTTTAAACTCACCTATAGGATTTAAACTTATCTAAAGATGTTTTATTCAAGACAACAATGAAAGATATCCACCCATGGAAGAGGATAAGGGATGACGGTTCAGGAAAAGTGGCTACTATGGGAATGGTGGTAGAAAATAACGTGAAAAGATTTAATTTTAGGGGAGAAATTTTCACCTTTTAATGAGAAAAATTGTTATGTTGCATAGTTGATAAAACTATGTGACAACCATATAGTTCCATTATCCAATGAACCATGCTACCACATGGTTCCCTTCAAAATTTACGAACTATGAAACAACTGTACAATGCTACTATATAGAAACGCCCCTATATTACATGGTTGTATAGAACAGTTTGAAAAATCATGAACAAAACATTAATATTTCTCTATACCAATGAACCAAGTCAAATTTATTGTTATATCCCCTTCATGATATAAAACAAATCATTTACCTTAACAAAATAGGACACACAGTTGTTCCATATGGTTAGTATTAACTGTGTTCTAACTATACACCTAGGGTTGTCTCTCCCAAATCTAAGATTTTGAATCTTGAAGCACTAAAAACTCAATAAATCTTATAATACTATTATATATCCTTAAACCTCATCCAAAAAATGCTATAAATGTTTCCAACACTCATAGTTCCATTCTCAATCTTGGTTTAACATGTATCCCTTCCACAAATTGAAAAACTCAAAATTCCATTGGAATTTCCAACTAATTAAGTGAAAGGGATCTTATAGAATCACCCCTTTGCATATATATAGTAGGTTAAATGAACATTCATTCCTTATGGGACCTTAAAATGTATCTTGAACCCATTTTAGGTGAAATACCTTTCAGAGTCTACAAATGATGTTGGGGTGGATGAGGTAGATGAATCATGTGGCCAATCAGTGTCCTCTAAGGCCATACCATAAATGTACCCCATTATTAGGATAAATCATGACCTATAATAGGATATATTATGTTTTTATTTAACATATAGTAAGTAGAAGGAACATTATTTCCTTCTTTATGGATCCCATCAAATTATCATATACCTATGTCTTGGGCCACTTCCATGAGAATGACCGAGGACGGTGAAGATGATTTAGGAAAACAAATGGATGATTAGGCTCTATCTTAGGTGATCCACCACTATCATTTATAGATACCCCTAATCACCTACTAGGAATAGAGTGAATTCATGGATCTTCAGTGATTAAACATGATGGGATTTCACATTAAAAATTTATTGTATATAGATGGGGTTTAACATATCATGAGAATTAACCATTCCTTAATATAGTTATAGATTAATAAAAATATAATTTTTTTATTAAGTATTGAAGTAAATAATATATATACATATGGTGAAATTAATTGGTTGAAGATTTAATAGGATTTTTATTTTCAAAAAAAATATATTTTAATTCAAATATTATGTTTCTGTGGAACTGAGTAAACATATTAGTATATATGTGAGAAAGAGGAAGATAAACTACACTAAAATAGTACATTATTCACACACACACACAAACAAATATATATATATATATAAGTATATATCAATATTTTTGATAATTAGCGTCAATAAAACGTTATACATTATAATATAAGAAAAAATATTCCTGTGTATTGAAGGTAGGACATCCTATAATGAATCAACATGAAAAAAACTCTCTTTATTAAATCATGTGGGGTAAATGGGAATATAAATGTTGATATTTTTATAAAGTAAAGTTAAATAATAAAAATGTGGAATAATATCCAACATAGTGGGTGTTTCACTAAAGGATAAGATGAAGAATATTATAGAGGAATAAGATTTTTTTGAGTTGGCTATGACATTAATAGAAGAAGGTGTCATGTAGTTTTTTATTTCTATATAATGAATAATTTTATTAAATAATAATTTAACTACATATTTTCCTTATGTAATGAATAATTTAGAGGTTTCATGTTCACCAATGCATGAAAAATGAGATTAAATATGACATATTTTCTTCTGGGGATGTAGGAGATGGAGGAAGGAAATAAAAGAAACACATCAATGACTTTTAGATTTATAAAGTGTTAATACACTCTATAGTTGTTACCCTTACATATCATTTTAATTTATAGGTATTAACTTGAATGTGGGATGCACCAAATAGATTTTTTTGGGATCCAGATTTATATTTTATCAAGATACAATAGTGTAAATATCACATGATGATTCTAGTGCATCGTGTGATCAAGGAAGATTCTATATCAAACAAAATACTATCCAAATAACTTTGTGTGGTGAAATTTGTAAATTATTGTTCCATTTTTGTGTGTGAGTGTATTTTGTGCATGTTACAAGAAAGAAAAATGGTTGGTAGATAGAAATCGAGAATCATTCACCATAATAAGTGATAGAGTTAAAACGAGGAAATGTGAAATAAATTATAAGTTGGATCTAAAGTCATCAAATCTTAACCCCCCTCTCATTATGGAATTAACCCCTAGTTATTATTCAAAAGTGGAATAAATTCCTGATTTTCCATTTATAGGATTATATTTTATCAAAGTTACTATATTTTGAAGATTTTATTATCTTAATTTAATTTATAATGACATTCAGTTTTGGTGATGATTTATCTATCTTTGATCAGAATACAATTTCACCCATGGCTATGAATTACAAGAAAAGGAATGAGAATGTGAAATTGAAGAATATTTCACTCATTTCCAAATAAGAATAATTTTGAATCACTCAATGAAAAAAAGATAGAATGGAGAGTCAAGTCATCCCTAAGAAATTTATTAATCCATATACCTCAATATTATCTAATAATTCAAATTATCATGAGGTATTTGGTAATTTTTTTGTACAATCCCCAAGACGATCTGTGAACTAGTCTATATGATCACATTTCAACTAACATATCAGCTTATAGTTTAAAATAATTATAGCATTATATTATAAGATAAATTAATTTTTTATATGTGGGATTTTGGAATGAAAGAAACATGAGATCAACTAACATGATAACAAGAATGATAAATTGGAAAAATCATTAAGAGGGAGATATATAACCTATATAATGCTCTATAAAAAAGTAAATGACAAATAAGATATAAATTAATATCATGTAGTGTGGTGATGTAAATGTGAATAATAGTGGACTAATATCATCCAATAAAGTATGAGGATACTAAAAACATGATAGTATATTCCATGTATTTGAATAATATCACGCTATATAGAATTCTCAAAGATATTTTAATGTTATGTGAATTATGGATCTAAAAAAATGTAGTAAGAAAATAATATAGTGTATGATGAATTATTTGAGATGATTAAAAAGCACTATAAAGATATATTGAAGGTAACTGAGGATGAATAGAATATTCCAGAAATGAAAAATCTAGAGCTTGATATCATATTAGTCAATTGGAAAAAATTCATGATTTTTACAAATGGCCCCATGTGATATTATTATGTTGTAAGATGTTTAATTGTTATAAAAATATTTGGATAATCTGATGATGATTCTCAATGATCCATGAAGTATGAGGTTTTCTCTAAGTTCATTTATAATGATTTCTCTAAATCTGTTTTCATTGATAGTACATGGTCAAAAAAATATGTTTATATATGGATGAGTAAAAATGATCATAATTCTACCAACATATCCTTGTTTGATAGAAAAATATATGTAGATGTTGGTTCCCTATAAATATCCAAAATAGTGATTTGGAAAGACCAAAAAGAAATTTCTATAAAAATCTAATTTTTTTTAACAACACTAAAAAATTAAAATAAATATCAAAAATTGTTTGTAATTAATGGTGCTATAATAAGGTTGGGAATCATGTATTATATTTTTCACACAATATATTAAATGATTAATTTCAAAGGTAGCTTATTTAATGGGGGATCAAGCATGAGAAGAATAATTTTTTATATAATAATTGAAACCTATCAACCTCAAATAGATTTGATGAACATTGAAATATGTGTGATGTTTTCTATTTTAATGGTAACAAAGAGTTTACATAATCATCCAAAAGTGTATATAAAGATGATAAAAAACATCATACATTTCTTTGAATAAAGTTGAAAAATCCAAGGGGGGATTAGATAGATATGATGCATATGAGATTACACCAACAAAGAGATCCATGAATATAGGTGAGATATTCTTAAGTAAAAAAACTAAGAATTTCAAGAGTAGTGAATATTTCAAAAAGGATCTTATAAAGAAAATCACTCATGAGGATCAACCTGAAAACTTCACAAAGGATTCCAGATATTCATAATAATGTGTGATGATTTTTATAGAATAATTAGAGAATATAAAAAATAATAAAAATGCATAAAAATGGTAGTGATAAATTGAAAGAAGATTTTCCACATGAGGTTGAGAAATTTCGTGAGAGGATTTCAACAAATGAAAACCATTATGTGGAAGTAGCTCGCCATGGGGGAAACAATGAGGCTAGGATCAATGAGAAAATGTGTTTTACCATCATTCAAACAAAATAATATTCACTAAAATGGATTTAAGTTATACGAAGTATGAAGGGTAAAGATAAGTAATTTTCCCATCAAAATAGTAATAAGTGGTGAGGATTTTTATGTTATCCCAGAAACATATAGATGTAAAGATCAAATGTGGATTCATGATGAATATGGAAACATTTTTAACAAAAATCACTCAATAATACTATTAAATTTAAGGAACAATAAGTTATACATTATTTACTTTAATTTTATATACATTATTTGTCCTTATAGTTCATGGAAATGAAGGTAAATCATGATATTTGGGGGGTTACCTGAGGAGAAATATTGGTTATCAAAAAAAATTCAACATTGATAATGATTCTATCATTCATGGTTGATTTTAAAAATGTAATCTTATTGATAATATAATAAATTAATTTTCCTTTTTTATGATTTTTATTTTTTGAAATATGGATAAACAAATAAAGTTGATCCATTTTTCATCCATTTGAAATTTAAAATATAATTTGATTCATATTTGGAAGAGATCTAGAATTATAATGTCTTTCTGGAGATTTTAATTAAGGGTAATTCAAGTGATGAATAAAGAAGCTGAAATAATTAATATTCAATTAAAATTTTATTACTCTATAATTTATTTGATGGAATTTCATTTATAAGGCAGGATTTCATAATCTAATATCATTTTTCACAAGAATATTATTCAATTATTAAGGGGGTGTATAACTTATAATCAATGAAAAATGGTACAGTTGAAGAATATTGAGAGTAATTTTAAATTGAACCATTTATATATAAAGGAATCAAGCATGTATGTTGAGTTAAGTGTGGGAAATTTAGGTTGATAAATCTGATGATAAAGTTTTATTTTTATTTGTGCCATTTATTATCATTAATAGAAATTATTGGTTATCATATGATATAGGTATGATTTGTTTAATTTTTTTAGTATCACACTCTTTTCATAGTGGATAATGTTGTTGTCTAAATCAAATCCTTTAGTTTTATACATTGTGCATGGGTCAAGTAGAAATAGATTTGAATGGTTTATAGAATATTTATTATTTATAAATCGATACCATCAATCTTGATGGTATTTTAATTTCATATCAATAAGTTGTAGAGAAAATTAAAATTAGGATTATAATAAAGGGGTAGAGAAGTGAAAAAAATTAAATGAATATAGAGTTCACCAATTAACATGAAATTTTTTAGGGTATTGAAAAAAAATACAAAGTGGATATTTTTTGTATTTTTTGTATCACTTTGTTTCCAATGAATATATAGATTTTATTGATGTTGGTATGTTGTAGACAGATCAGAATATACAAAATGATATTGGATGTTTTTTGGAGAACCATTGATTTATGTGATAGATGAATTATTACCTTTTTTTAGATATGTTTTGTCACATACATATATTATTTTAAATGTATTTTTATTTTAATTTCCATTAATTCATTGTTTTGGGGGTTTCCAAAGGTTTTATGGAGAATATGTGAGTTTTCATGAATTGGGTCAAACCGTGAACCCAATTCCATATTTAAAAATAAATTTTATTTCTTTTATAACTTTTTCCTTTTTTAATATTTTCACTCATTCCAACTCCTAAATGTCCTCCTCTGATATATTAACACCTCAATTAAAATTTGGAGCCTTTGGAAATCCATAACCAAGGTTTATGTTGGTTGTTATTTAAGGGATTGGGCCTGCCCGAAAGCCCAATTCCAGTTTTAAAAATAAATTTGATTAATTAATAACTTATTAATTGTTAAGTATTTTTCGGTGATTCAAAGCCTCAAATGCGCCCCTTGAACCCAGCCGCGCGACCAAGCTCTCTCTTCCCTCTTTGGAGCTCTTCTTCATCGCGATGTAGTACTTAACTTATTAGGGTTTCTAAAATCGGGCAGATTTGGAGAGGTAAATTGATCCTTTCATAACTCCTTAATTTTTCATCCTTTTCCCCCATTTCAGTCCCCACATGACCTAATATGAATCCTTCGAACCTCCATACCAGTTTTGGGTACTTGGTGATTCATTATTTGGTGGATTGGGGCCGATTCCTTCAAGATATTTCAAGTAAGGGAATTCTTTCTTGGTTCCTTCTATCCCCTTTTAGTTTTATTTCCTTTTTCTTGAAGTTCCTCATGTCCAGAAGTTGGGGTTCGATCCTAATGTCTGATTTGGTGTCTTTTGGGTAAATTATTGTGGTTTAGGTCTGGATTTATATTCCTTTTGGTGCAACAGTGGTGCGCTTAAGGTTTCGCACCAAGTTTTGAGGGTTTCAACTCAAAAGGGTAGGTGATTCCATGTGTAGCCATTTTATGATGAGTTAGCTTGCATGGATTATTAATTTAGCATGTTTATAATCTGTTTTAAGTGCTGTGAAAACAGTTTTTATGGATTTGGTTAAACATTTAATTTTTAGTTGCATTATAGCTTTAAATTGGGTACTTTTCATGTGTGACTCTTGGGGTAATGTTTGGGTTTAGTTTATAACATATGAAAGTGATTTATTAGTCTTGAAAGGGGGTGCCAATTCTGGTTTGTTAATTCCTTAATGTCATATTGGCCTTGAAATTAGGTTTTTTTTTAATGAGTTTAAGGTGTAAAAACCTATTGTACTTCTTGAAGGTGATTTATGAAAACGTGTGTTTTTCATGTGTATCTTTGTGGTATTATTTGATGTATTTTTATAACATTTGGGGGTGGTTGAATAATTGTTTTAGGGCTGAAAGATTCTTTTTTGGATTGGTATTGGTATGATTTTGCTTTTAAATGATGGTTTTGAAATGGGTTTAGTGTGCAAACAATTGTTATACCTCTTGGGTTTGTTTTATAAAAATTGAAAATGTTTTATTTGGTTAAACAAAGTTGGGAAAGGGTGTATATGTACTGTTTGGGTGAGTGTGTTCACCTAATGTGGTTTTTTGAATGGTAAAGTGGTGATTTGAGATGTTAAACATTTTTAGAATTTTTTTATAAATTGTCGAAATGTTTTACTAAATTGTGTTTTGTGTGCGAAACACGGGTGTGGGATATTTCATGTGAGTTTATTTATAAAATGAATTCTGAAGGTGAGAAGGGTATTGTGTGACATGTGTGTGGGCTGTTATGTGAGTTGAATATCTTGTAATGGTTTTATAAAATTGTTTAATGGATTTGTGGATGTGTTAAAGAAATGTGAAAAGTGTTGTAGGCAATTTGGAGTGAGTTTGATTTCAAAATGCATTTGAATGAAAAGTGGAATTTTTGACTTGCGTGATGTACATGGGGTTATTTGGTTAATTTGTGATGTTTAAGTGATATTTTCATGTGATAACTATACTTCTTGGATTGCTGAACTTGTTTGAGCACAAAGGAAAAACCCGGGTATCTAGGTGGGTGGACGCGTACTAGTGTGCTAGTGAATCCGTGGGGTTTGGCCTCAGTTTCACTTAGCAAGATTGACGCTTACAACTCTAACTAAACTATGATGATGATGATTGGAGACCACTAGGTTATGGGTATGTTCCCTACTAGTGGATCGTGCACGAGAATGGATATTTGTGATGGTTACTCTCACCGAGATACGAGGTACCTAGGACCCACAGCTAGCTAGTGCCTAGGGGTTATTTCTCATTGATTGTGCTCACTGGATACTTTGTTCTTACCGTCGGTATACGGTATGAGAGGCTGGAAAATTCAGTAGCTATGTTATTTATTTTAAATGTTTTTATTCTTTAAATTAGCCCACCTGAAAACTGTTTTTATTTAATGTTGCATCTTTTAGAAATTTTAACTAGCATCTCATGTCTTTGAAAACTTGCATGCTTTTCGCCATTAAATGTTTATCACATGGAATCTATTAGTGGTGGTATCCTACTAGGCTTTCTCTCACACCCTAATTACACCTTTGGGTGTAAGTAGATTTTCTTATTTTATGTCACGGGTTTGGGTACAGGATTTATGCCATTGATTCAGGTTTTTAGTTGTCCATTGGGATACAGTGCCGTGGAGATAGCGTGAGGGCGGTGCCTCTTTCCTTGTGGAGGTTCTTGGGATGTCCTTATTTGGTTATGTACCATTTTAATGGTCTTTAAACATAGTTTTAACTTATGTATTTCAGTTCTAAAATTTTGTAAAAGACGGTTTTAGTTGAAAAATCCAGATTTGTTTTATTGGACTCTTTTGTCGTTTTAAGTTTATAAACTCGGGTAAATCGTTCCAAATTATCATTTTATGATACCCAGGCACTTGTGCCAGCCTGTGGGGATCGGGAACGCCCTTCGGGTCTTGCCATGGACCGGGTCGGGTGCCGATTTTAAAGGCGACCAGATTCGGTTCGTGACATGTTTTCTATTTAATAAAATTGTATTTAAAAATTTGAGGTTTTATCCTTATTGTTTATGTGAATTTAAAAGTACTGATGATGTTTAATGAAGTTATAAACAAGGATAGAATTAGATTCTATGTTTTGAATATCTATTATTTTCAATTGAAATCAAGGGAATGTGCTCACAAAATAATATTACAACTCCTTTCTATCCTAACACTCGAGTAGAAAAAATTTGATAGGGGAAGCCCAGCGAAGCTCAAAGCTGGAGTCGACTGAGAGAAGATATAAAAAAGAATAGTTGTGCCATAGTTTCACGAACACATATAGATTATTAGGTCACCACATGTATTTTAAGTTGGTGAGTACCATACACCATCACTATTGGAAATTTTAGCTTTACCAACTGTTTAAAGCCATTGGTAAAGGCTGAACAACCATCAGTATAAACTATACCAACGATTGTCCAAACGGTTGGGTCTTGATCCATAGGGATAGACATATCTCAACAGTTCTATGAGAACCATTGGGATATGTCTGAAAAAATCAATATATACCAATGGTTTTAGTAAACCATTGGTATATATGTTTTCCAATAGTTTTAAACCACGAGTAATAGCATGAAGTATCTCTATACCAACGGTTCTGTAAACCATTGGTATAGACTTTTACCAATGGTTTGTGGAAACCCATTGGTAAAGATAAAGTAAAATTATCTATGCCAATGGTTTACAAACCATTGGAATATAATTATACCAATGGTTTTACGTAAACCATTGGTATAAGTTCTGGTTTTACACATATACCAACAGTTGTGAACCATTGGCATATCTTTTTTATACCTACAGCAGCAAGTCGGCTTGCTGGCCTCCCCTGTGCAGCTGCATCAATTCCACCAGTATTACTGCCATATTCATAGACAACAGAATATCCGTATAATACATACACATACAAAAAGTAACACAATACACCATTAACAAGTATACCTGTATAATACATACAAAATTCTGCATGAATTCATAATAAATTTTGTATAAATTCATACAGAATTCATCCAACACATAATTTAAACATAAATCTGAATACCTCCAATTCTATATTTAATTACCCTCTATACACATACCAAATTAACACATAATTCATAAGGTAATTACAATAAGTATACACTTACAAAAAGTTTACCCATACACCATTATCACATAATTCATAAGTTAATTAAATACATAAAGAATTAAATTCGGAATTCAGGGGGTTGGTGGTTGTTCAGAGGTTTGGGATGGTTTTCCAAGGGGGTAGGGGTGTCCAGAGGGGTGGGGGTTTCCGGGGGGATGGGGGTGTCCGGGGGTGGGGTGGTGGAGTGTTGTCCAGGGGGGGGGGGGGTATGTCCATGGGGGTGTCCCGGTGGTGGGGTGGTGTCCGGGGGGGATGTCCATGAGGGTGTCTAGGGGGTGGGGTGGTGTCTAGGGGGGTGGGTGGTCCAGGGTTTGGGGGCTGTCCAAGGGGGTGGGGTGGTTTCAATGAGGGTGGGGTTGTCTTGGGGGTGGGAGATATTCAGGGGGTGGGGGCAGTCCACAGGGGTGGTAGGGCTGACACAACACACTCATGAGATCACTAGTCCTTGTGGGATTTGAACATGCAGTAAATGATGATTTATTCCATATAAAGAGAGTATTGTTGAAATGGTATCAATGTGGAATTTATAACACTAGATATTGTTCGTTCATTAATTTCATCAACATGTGTGAATTGTTGAAATCAAAGGATATTATTAATATCATCATATTCCTAGATTTCAAAAACACATCCTGACTATATGTCCTAATCCATAATTCAATATAGATGAAACAGTAATGCAATGATTCTCACGATATTTCTCATAAGATCATATGGACTATATGTTTGAATAAAGAGTGACATGGTAATGAAAAACACATATTGATAATGGTTTTTAGTATTTAAATGAAGATAAAAGTGATTCTACAAAGGATGAAATAATTCCTCTATATATTCTAATGATGAAATGTAAAGTGATCATAAATTATATATACATCAGGGTATGGTTTATCATTATTTGTGAAAATAGTAGGAAGTGTATTGTCTTATTTTTCAAGATGTTTTTGGAAAATATCACAAGGATGATTTTATTGAACCTAAACATTAATAATACTCTACTTATTCATCATGTGTTGTTATCATTACTATGATACTTGATGTACATAAGCTTCAGGTATTGGTTTTGTAAATATGATGTTCTACCATATTTGTAAAAATGTTTCATAAACATTACTAAAACATTCATTGTAATAATGTTATGTGTGGGATTAGAATGGTATTTAGTATATTTTTTGAAGAAGATATATGACACAAAATCATCTTGAAAGAACTTCTTTATGTCAAAGGTAGTGGAGTAAAGAGGAAAATCTAGGTAAATCTTGTTTGAAAATGAAGTTAATGAATAAAAATAAGGAAGAAAATATAATGATTTTTTAGTACACATCATGGGAATAAGATAAATTTGGATGGATAAGAATTTGTGGTTGATTTGACTTTGATGTTTATGTATGATGAAGGTGTTGTGAAATATTTTATTTGTGTACAATGTAGTCTTCTTTTAAATAATAAAGGGAGTATATAGACTTTTTTCAGGAGTAATAAATACATTGTGTGTGAACCAATATGTATACAAAATATAAATAAGTATTTTTCCCATTTTTTTGTCCATGTATAACAAGAATGATGATGATATATGTACCACATCAATGAAAGTTAGAGTTATACAATTATTGAATATCCAGTTGTTACCCCTGTATATTATAATAAATATATAGGAATAATGTGAGTGTAGGTTTCACTAATCCATGTTTTGGTGGATGCACACTCACACTCTATTATGATACAATAGTTTAAATATTACAACATGAATCTAATGGTTCATGTGATCATGGAGTAATCTATACGACACCAAGAACTTTCCATCTCACATTTATGGGTAATCCTTGTAAATTTTTTATCCCTATGTATGTGTGTGTGTTTTCGTTGTGCATAAGCATTAATAATGGTGAGAAGATATATTAAAATAATCATTGACCTTAACAGGTGATAGAGGTAAAAAAAGAAAAAGTGATAAAAAGTAAATGTTTGATCTAATGTGAAATATTCTAATTTACCACCACCCAATCCTCAATGTGTAATACATCATTAACTTGTCCTCACAAAAAATCCTATGTGTGTACTATCTCATTTGATGAATTTTTGTGAGGGGATATATACATACATTTTTCATACCTAAATTGAAGATTGTAGAAAATATATTGACAAATCCTTTTTCATAATATAAGAATAAGGGTTATATAAGTTCTTATGGTATTATATATATAAGATAAAATATATAATGGTTTTTTAGTGTTAGGGTATAATGGTTTAAAAATAATGTTATTCTACCATTATCATTCATTTCTGTGTCATTCACATATTATATGAATAGTGGGATGATAGAAACCCCTTTCTATTTAACATTTGGTGGTATAGTAGATATTGTAGAATCATGAGATAGTAAATATTGAATTATTTTCTAGACTGGATGAATAAAGTATAGCATAGATAATTTCATGTGTTTATTGATATAATTATGGGTGTATGCTTCATATGATCTCTTTTATCAATGTCTAAAAGATACATAACAAGTTAACCTTTATACTTTCATACCTTTCTTATTCTAATATTAACTATATTCTAATTAGGGGTGGTTGGGTAAGAAGATGATCATGTAATCAATTGAGCTTATCCGTGGTGGGATTTTACCCCTTATATAATAAGTATGATATCCTGAAACTTCAATGATTTAGATAAAATAAATTCATGGCCATGCTAGTTACGTGACATGTGATGTGATCAACTACATGAATGAGTTAATTGAAGTGTATCAATTCATAGGGTTACTCTATTTTGATGAATTTTGAATATATGTGATAAGATACACTATATTGTCCTCTTATATGTCAAATGGTAACTCAATGTCATGTAAAATGGATTATAAAAGCATGAAAACGATTTATAGAGATGTCTATTTTTGGGAAATGTTCGTTTGGATAGATGAATGTGTTTGGTCGAGATTATTTTACAAAGATATATACATTAAGTAACAATGATGTTTTACTAGAGACCCATATTTATTCATAATTAGGGATTGGGTAATTTTTAAATATGTTCAAAGATACAAACTCCCATAGGGTCACACATTAATATCATCAATAATGATCACATATATTACAAAGTATTTATTTAAAATTTAATATATTTAATATAAAAATCATACGAAAATGAGTTCAGATATATTTATAAGGAGTATTCACATTTTTAATAAATTTTTCATGGTTTATTTAAAGTGGTATATTTTTGTAAATATGTATTAATGAAAAAATAATGACATAGTGTTTGTTACATAATCATGGGTTTTGTTCTCTTATATCTCTTAAAACACATCATAGTGTTCATATTAGAATGTTATAGGGAACCATTTATATAAATCTACTATATTGATTATCATGTATTATTAAATTCATTTACACATCATGTGATGATTTTTAGATTGATTATTTATTGTTGAAAAATTCCAACAATCCATTCATTAATGGGGGATAGTTGTAAATAGTTACAATAGTAAAGCCAAAAGAAAGTCATTTCATAATTTATGTAGCATCTTTAATCCCATTTCCTCCCACTTAAAATGAATGTGTTCTATAATTTGGTATTTATTTAACTTATTCATAGATAATAGATATTACTCATGATTATAGAACTCTTTCAAATACCTTCTTTTCATTCACCTATATAGGGGCAGTTTTAACATAGCTTCCAAGGGAAATTGTTCCTAATAAAGATTATATGAAATCCCATAGTTGGTGAATAATTTTGGAGGAAATAAACCAATGGTTTCAACTATGGTAACTTATTGGATTTAATTTCTTGTAAATATTAAACATGATAAAGAGGTACTCTCTTTTTTATGGTTCTCCACTTTATCTTATCGATTCACCTTTAGTAATATCTTTTTCATGGTTTTTATGTTTCCTTTCACTTATTATAGGAATTAAGTTCACCAATAAAAACCTTCAAAAAAATTACATAAATTATACTATAAAACATGAACTCTAGTCTAAATTAATCATAATCCTAGTTGTAGATAGAACATGTGTTTTGTCCATTTCTATTTATATTTTTTCTTGCACTAAACACTTAATTATTAAAAAACTTCATGAATCTTATAAAATAACTTGAAATAATACAATGATGACAAAATCTATATCTATTGAAATATTTAAAACAAAATAAAACAAATTGTATCCATTTTTGTCATATAGAAGATACCATGAATTCGTATTCTTTCCATTTAATCAAGCTGTCAAAATTCATTCAATATTAACAATTATTATTTATTATTCAAGTTTTAAAAATCATAAAATATTGATTATGTAATGTAAAATACTAGTGAATGGTGTAAATATATATATTAATTTTGATATATGGGGAACTAGATAACTTCCTATAGGAGGTATCTCTATTTTAAAAAAATATGATAGTTCTAATTTTTAGCTTTTATGAATCACTAAATAAAAATTAAAATATTAATAGACTATTAAAAAACCTTAAGAAATGAAAAACTTCTGAGAATATTTTAATTTTATTATAAAAAAATATTCTTTAAAAAAATTAAACTAGTGAATATTTCTAAAAAAATTTAATACCCTGTGATTTTAAAACAACCTTAAGTTTGATAGTGTATACAACTGGCAACACTAAGCTTAATGAAACCATGAAATATTATAATTTACATATGACTGTTATAAACTAATCCTTTAATTGGAATGTATTAATAGTATAATAAAAATTATGAAAAATATATAAAGTACCTACTCAATACCCGTTGAATGATTAATTCTTAGTAAAAAAGTATTATACTTTTCATTCAAGTTAATTTATTTTTCAGAAATACATCGTCATTAAAAATTATTTATATTAATTTTTATGAGAAAATATTATATTTTTTTCTAAAACTTTTGAAACAATTATTTAATAAAATCGAATTAATTTTTTCAATAATTAAATCAAAATTATCTTCTGCATAAATTTTCAAATTTTTCTGAAAGGATTGATTTTCCAATGAATAATGAAAAATACCAATTTTTCTTGAAAACTATTATTTATTTCAAGAATTTAAAAATATATGTTTTTGTTTAATATTATTTCAAAATAAAACTAGATATCTTATATTATTACTGTTCCAATATGTTAATATTATTCAATTTTATTATGAATAAAGTATAAAAACATTTTAAAACATAAAAAGGCATGTTTTTGAAAAACTATTTTTCGTTGCATTTTGTGTTTTGAATTTACATTAATTACATCCACTTATAAAAATTGTATAATTAAAAATGGATTCTGTATTTTTAATTAAAATATACATAATTGGTATGTATAACCCTTTTATTTTTGTTCATATGGAATAGTAACCATTTTAATTATTTTTCACCACGGTCAGGGTTAATATTGTAACAACTGTTAGAACAAAAATATAAGGAATACAAAATGATAATAAAACATTCATTAATTTACTTTTATGAATATATGACATCTATAATAATCTAATATTCTAATATATTAGGTTTTTCTTACAATAGGATTTGATTTGGAACATTATCTTATTTTATTTAAATAAAATTCCAAAATTCCATTCTATTTTTTTAATATCATCAATTTTCATCCTAAAGATAAATGGATTAAATTTTTTGTTGTAAATATTAATTTGACTTATAAATAATTATTTTTACAAAGAAATTTATTTAAATTTTTTAGTTACAAAAAAAATATATATTAAATTCTTTCCCAACATTGACACGACCTTTATTTAATTAGTATAAAATTAAAATAAATGATTTCCAAAATACTAAAACTTACATAATATGAATTAATTAATGTATCCCATGAATTTTATTGATAAATATAAAATTTTATGGTCCTTATAAATTATTATATTTAAATTCCTTCTTTATAATAAATTTATTTAAAGTCAAATAAAATGAATAGTGTTTAAAATAAAAATATTGATATTTTATAATAAATAATGTTTTATTAAATAATTTTAAATTCAAAATAAAGATTATATTAAGAAAAATTAATGGTATATCATTCTAAACAACATACATGCTCCATTAATTGGTTTTTTCACATTGTAATAATTTTATTAATCCTTAAATGGTAGAAAGCATTAATATTATGGTAATTGTCAGAAGGGTTAATAAGGGGATCAAATGATGAGGGTGAAAACATGCCCAAAACATGTCAAAATTTAATTTTATATTATACTTTCGATTAATCCTCATCACTTATTTTAATTAAATCATTTTTATCCATTTTTTAAAAGAAATATAATTTATATAAATTTATTACTTCAAAAAATTCCAAGAATGCCCCTCCTGTCACTTATAAAAGAACCACCCTTCTCAAAATTCATCAAACCGCTTTGAGCAATATATCATGAAAAAAACCTCATCATTTATAATATAAACACCCTTATCCAAATTTAAAACTTATTTTTATTCCAAAATACCTATATTGGGTCCCTTTAAAAGTGATCTAATGGAATTCTACTAAAGAAAGTGTAATCGTCTTCATCGAGTCATGCATGATTATTTCTTCTTCTACTCACTCACAAATTATTGTAAACATAAAAAGATAATTGATTAAGTATAACAGTTATAATGATATATATTATCATTAATAGGTTATAATAATATTCCATCTCTTTCTCATCTTGTAAAAATAAAAAAATCTCTTGTGCGTACGTATGGCTTACCACCTCCATGTAGCTGTGTAATTAATTTTTCCTCACCATTTCACATGGATGGTTATAAATATGAAACTAATGAATTTATATTATATTTAAGAAATAAATATGATTATGGAATTTTGATATCATATGCACCTTCTTACCTTCTCATCGGTTGGAAAATGATAATGTTGCTCGTGTGTATATGTGGACGGCCACCTCTATGAAATGATGTGATCCATATTTTAATTTTATTTTATAAGGATGGTAATAAAGATATAATTAATGATTATATATTATTTATATGATATAAAAATTATTCTAAAAAGGTTACTTATTATTTATCCTTCATTCTTTCTATTCGTCAAAAAGTGAAAATAACATTCATGCTTACGTATAGCTTACCATCTCCATGAATTGTTTGATTCATCTTTTATATCCCCATATTTTATGGATTAAAATATATATATATATATAGTGAATATATGTTATATTTATATAAAGGTTAAAAAAATTTATATTGTATAACCATGATAAAATTAAAAGGATCTAAATAATCAAACGAAAACGTACATCAAAAATGAAGCAGTTATTACCCAAAAACTTTATTTTAATAAGGAATTATTAATTATCAGGTGATAAAATATTATATATAATTTATATATGGAATGATATATATAAATATGGTTTTGGAATAAATTTATAATAAATCTATAAATATTATAATGGAGGATTTTATAGATGCAAAGGAGTTTTAACTTGAGGTAAGGGGTTTCTTAACATAATTTCCATTTATTGGGTTATACATATATATAATTTACTATGTAATTCCTTCATTATCTATGAAATTACCATTGATTGAATTAAATTTTATTTACATATGTTTTTTATGCATTTAAATTTGTTACACATAATTACTTTACTAATAAATTTTCACTTATGATCTTTTAAAGGGTTTCTCATCTCACTTTTACATTCCTAGGACATATGCCATATTCCCCACTTATTTCTTTTTTGTGATGTATATGAATTATATTTGATATTATACAATATGAATCAATTTATATTCATTGTTTTTAATTTATAATTTTATTTCATTTCATCCATGGGGGTTATGATTCAAAATTAATTAAAATGGTAATGTATTGGTTGACAATCTCGTCATTATTCAGGATTGTTTATGTTTAATTCCCCTCTGGAGAAATTTTTTCATATTTCAATCCAAAACCTAAAATATTTTATTATAAAATGGATTTCCAAAAAAAAATCATGGAATAGTATATTTTACACTCTTTAAAAATTAAAATTATTGAGATATTATTTTTATGAAAAGATGACATAATATCTCTCTTCGATTGAAAAACAATTTTACTTCATATTAATGCTATCCAAAAATATTTTCATGAATGTCTTCAGTATTCTCCATATTATTTATTAATGAAAATTTTAACCATATTTTTCTTTTTAAAATGTAATGAAAGGGATATTCTTTCATTTTATCCAAATGAGTAATTTCTTGAAATTTTTACAATAATGTGAAAGTAATGTTTTTTTACTATTACAACATGTATAGAATTACTCATCGAGATGACCTATAAATGATCTGAAGATTCATTTATAGGGTTTAGTTATTATTTTTAGGGAATTATTTCCCCAAATATAATGGATTTTTTTATTTAAAATTTTAATTTCCAATTGAAAAGGTTATTTTTCTAAATTTTTTAATTAAATTATTTATTCTATTTATATTAATCAATGTAAACAACCCTTATTTTACTTATGATTCACTAGAGATATGTTGTAATGAATCTATCCTTATAAAAATAGATGTTTTATGGTTAGTTTCACTAGGGTTGTACTACATCAATACATTCCATCATATTACTCTAGAAGGTTTATGATTATGTATATTTATTAGGGAATGTATTGAAATGTTTTATGATATTATTTAAATATGAATGTTTGCATTGATTATGTTTCACCCTTTCTTATATGGAATGAAATGGGAAAAGTAAGTGATGGGAAAGACCTTCTATATAACCTTGATGCATCGGTAGGTATCATAAGACAACCCCACAAGGTGATTTGGTCAAGGACTTACTCATTTATGTAAGGGGTCACGACACAAGGGTTTGATAGTTGGTTTATGATGTATGAAATTATGAATTCCATCATTATGATATTAGTTATTGATTTCTATGCTATTGTTTTATTAGTTATGATATCCATGGATACTTTTCAAGCACATGCGATTATTTATATGGAATTTTTTCATCATGATTTATTGTTTCATATTATTCTTCATGCTCATTTTTTTGTTAAATTGTCTGTGTTTTCAGATTTATACCATTCCATATTTATTATGACTTCTTTATTTATGGAATATTATGTTTTATACAGACCTTTACAAGGAATTTGATCTCACTATTATTTTTCCATTCCTCAATATATTAAGAAGGAATCTTTGAATGTGTTCAAGGATATAGAATATTTACATTCACTATGTTATGTATTTTATTTTTACAAATTTAATGTGATATTAAAGTATATATCTAGTTTAACAATACTACTAAACAATTCATTCCTTTGGGAATTTATTTCATGAATATAGGGACAATGTAATAAATTAACCAATAGCTCTATGCCACTGGGGTCAAGTTCATTGTAGTTTGTGTCAGATCATGTTTAGTAGAAACCTTGGGAACAAGATTTTAGAAAATTTAGGTCTGGATACATAACTGTAGGATATACATTGAGAACATTACCCAAAGACACTAATTTTATAATTCATATAATGATAGATCATTATTTCTAAATACAATCATTTCACAATAAGTCGATGGTTTACTATGAGTTTAAATTAACAAATACTCCATATAAGGTTTTTTGTGATGGAAGTATCTTGGAGACATTTATTGTGTATTAGGAGATGTTTGAGGTATATGAAACCATTATGTATAACATCTGTTTTAATGAAATGATTATTTTAGGAATAATGATTTTATATTTTAAGGAAAGAAGTTTAAATTCATCGATTACCTTTAGGATTTATTTGATCTTTAATGTTGAGGTAATTAAGAGTTTTTATAATTTTGGAACATATGTTTTATCATGTAGATAACCATGGGATTGAAAAGTGATTTTATTATAAATTTTATTTTCTTGGATATTCAAAATATTTTTGGGAACATTATAATAATGATATTGATATAGTTTTAGAAAAAGGAAATATCTTACTCTAAGTAATGACCCTTCATATTTTACCAGTATGTTAGGCTTGAACCCACAACTTAATGGAGACAAGGGGGCAATGCCAACCACTGCCCAACATTATGTATTGATGAGTATTAATTTTTTTTCCTTAAATTATTTGAGGGATAATGTTTAATTTAATTATGGTAATATTAATTTAGAATAAAATCATTTTGAATTTTATGGATTTTGATGTGATTAATTAAATTTCAAAAAAATGTATTATTAAGTTAAGGTATATATGACCATTTCTTTTAATGTAAAGGATTATTTGAGAATAATGGTATTAAATTTTTTGATGTGTGAGATTAATGGTATGAGATATAATTTGATGTTATAACATTCATTAATATATATGTTATTGGGATTTTTTTGGGTGTTTTTTTAAACAACCTATGTTGAACCCTTGAGGTTTTTTGTATTACATCATCACAAGAAGGGTTATAAATTTTCATTATTATATTAACTACTGGTAATATTCTCATTTTTTGATAATATATAAAGATAGTTGTAATATATTATTACACATTTTTTTATTTTGTGATCCATTATATATTTAATTAAGTGCTTCATGCATGGGAAATTCATCTTGAATACTCATTATATGGAGAAGAGATGAGATTTTGGTAGAAATTGAATTAAGGATGTAGTTATACATGTAAAGTGATTAGAATTCCTTATTTTCTTCTTTATAAGGAAATTTAATTTTAAAAACATGGGAAAGGGTCATGGAATAAAAAATATATCCTCTTACCATCATTTTAAATTAATTAATGTCCTTTTAACCATTCAATTAATTATGTTTTTGTGTTAGAAAAATTTCTCATGACCATATTATCTATAACTCTCTATCAATCATTCGGAATTATTTTTCTCTTACATTAACATATTTTCACTTTCCTTTACTGGTTTACTACTTGGAAAACTATTTGTTTTTTATTCAATATGACCATCAAGATTCCCTTTCTCCCTTATCAAGAGAAAGATTTAGTAACCCTTTTTATGATATGGGTTTTCTATATAATAATTTTAAAATATCAGACCATTGTTTATTGATCACAATTTGAAATTTTTATGATTCAATTAATTGAAGGGGAAAAATATGACACCTCAATATTTTTAAACAACACAATGTGGGATAGTGTATAAAACTTGTTAAAATAAGCTAAACAGACCAAAAAATACTAATATTTAAATATTACCATTATAACCAAGACATTGAATTTGTGGGTATGAATAGCATTACCCAAGTTTTGAATTATATATAATGGATCTACTCAATAAAAAATAATGGATTAATTCTTCGGAAATAGGTACTCCATTTTCAGTAAAGGTGTTTTATTTTTCAAAAATAAGTTTTCAACAAAAAAGTTTGTATTACTTTTGGAGTGAAAATATTATAACTAGTTTCTACAACTTTATTAATTTTAAATTTATAAAAAATAATCATTTTTTAATCATAATATCAAAATTATCTTACGGTGAAATTTTTAGATTTATCTGAAAATATGGCTTTTGAGTTAATAGTGAATAATAATGATTTTTATTTAATACATTATTTTTATTTCAAGAATTTAAAAAGTTCCATTTTGTTTTAAAATTGTTTAAAATGAAATTTAGTTCTATAATTATGTAACGACCTAACTTCTCATGAAGTTACGGATCATTTTTCATTCATTTTGAATCTCGTTTTATTCATTATAGACATGTAATACAGCCTAAGGAAATTCCTAGGAGTGTCTGGGGCTTGTTCAGAGCTCGGAGTTTTGGAAAAGTAGGCTGAATAACTGGGTCGCACTGTTAGTTTAAACTATGTCTCTTTGGCCTCATGGTTTTTTGTAACCATGTAGGGTAAAACAGAGGTGTTGTAGGAGCCACATGATTTTTTGCAACCATAAAACTCCGTGCACACAGTCATGCAAGAAACTACCTATTTTTCAAAATGGGATTTCACATGGTTTGTTCATGGTTTCCCCAACCAAGCACCTCAACTGTGGAAGGTAAATCCTTAAGTAGTGACTGGTGCACAGTTTGTGCATGGTTTATAAAACAACATTAACCATGAGCCCTTATTTTATGAGGTGAAATGACTTTATTTTCCTATTTAATCTATTAACCATATTTCTTTACTCATTATTTCTTGTCTAGTGGATGTTCTTGGTTTTCTCCTCTAATAACCTCCCAAACATCCCAATATTTTCATTGACATATCTTTTGTGTCTAGTTTCCAATTCAAGAACCATTTATTGTGTTGTATTCCTTAAGGTGATCTCTTCAATTGTATCACTTCTTATTTTAGTGTTTTATACGATCCATAATTCTATTTAGGTGTAAGACCTGTTCTAGATTTTTAGTTTGTTGGATGGATTCATTGATTTCATCCAAACTACTCCAAATCTGAGGCTGATATCGAATTAGGAGTAATCTACAGACTTGAGGTAGGTGTTTTCATCGTTTTCTCCATAATTTTTTATGTCTCTTAGCTATTATTTTTTTCCACACACTTGTTTTTCCAAGAATCCCATTTTTATTGATTTCATCATATCAAATTGAATATAGTACCATAATACATATCGTTTGATCTTTTTTTAGAAGTATAGAGGGTGTTGACTTCTTTTATGGACACCCCTTGGGTGTTCCAAGTTTATTTTCCCCTTGAGTTTAATTTTATATACACCTGTAACTCATAATTAGTTATCGTCTTAGACATAATATGGAACTACCCAAGATATATGAATGTTTATAAAACACGATGCATGTCTTTGGTTTTTGGTTCAACCTATAATTGGAATTTCCCATTTAGAAAATTTCCTTGTCAACCTTGTAGACTTCAAATTGGATCCTTGGGCCTTATTAATTTAATTAACTTTTTATAAGGAATTTAATTGATTAGTAAAGTGTAATATCCAATACATAAGATATTTCATCCATTAAATGAATTAATTAGTTTAAATGGAATGGATTATACATGTTGTTTTTATTTTCATTTAATGAAATTGATGGTTTAAATGGAATGATCAAAGGGTGGAAAGGCCTTGAACATTATTTATTTCCATTTCAAATGCTTATACTTATGAAGATTATTATTATTTATTTATATATATGGGCTTGGTGGACAAGAAACATTAGAGGTGTTTCCTCATGCTAAATGTTATAAATATTATTATGAATTTATAAGGGATATGATACAATGTTAAGGTTCTATTGAGAATTATAGTATCATTCTCCCTTAAATCGGGTGTTGAGAATGAAGATTCACAAAACTGACACTAGTTGGATGTTGGGTATGATTTTCCGTGACCCCTATTCGAGTGTTGAAAGATGGAACACCGACCATCCTAAATGATGAGAATGATGCATCCCACTAATTATGATATATAGGGCATGTAAAATCATTCTTGAACTTATAGGCTCGTTACACTAGTCATGGATGTCTAAGTTATGCCTCGGTCCATTTAGAAACTAATATTTCATGTATATGGACACTTATGTCCTCATGTACCTTGTTAATATAGGTGGATGAAATATATATAAATATGTATATATATATATTATTTAAATATATATATATAGTGACTCATCTAAATCTTCCTAGCCTTAAACCAATGTAGGTAGAGTCGTAAAGTATCCTTCAGGTACCTGAGGGGCCTAGTTATTTATTTCTTTATATTTGTTTATTATTCCTTTATACCTACATATTGTTCAGTTACGAGCACTACTTGGATTACACATAGACACTATTGGTTGTGGCTTACTGATATTTTTATCTCACACCACACTCGGGTTTCCTTTGGAACCCGATAAGACTATATGACTGCAGGTAAGAATAAAGGAAAAGGACATGTTATTGTTTGTTGATATTCTTACTTATATATAGATCTTTGGAGAAGAGGACCAGTCATTAGCTCTATATTCTAGCGTAACATATTTTTTTTATTTTTTTACTTTTTGTATATCATGATTTTATTTTTCAATCCCCTACTCCCTTTTGTATATCATCATTCCATGCATCCATATAAAAGACAATTTCTAGTGGATTTTTATTTTTATTCAGTTGTTCAGTTATTTATGCTTTCAAACATGTTTATTATATCTATTATATATTATTCTTAAACTACTTAATCATTCTATTTGTTTATATTATGATTTCATTGTAGATGTTATCTTTTGTATCTGTTATGCCACTTGACATGAGGGTATAGTCTCCCCACTGCACCAACTTCACACTCTCACTGCTAGTCAGTAGCCTCTAGAATAAGGGGAGTCATGCTTGTGTCCATGTGACCCATCGGCTCAGGGCACAGGCTAAGTGGATCCTGATTAGGGAAATTAGAAAGTGGTATCAGATCCTTCTTTTCCTTTTTCATTATATTTGGGTATTAGACATGAGTCTAGTATTTAATGGTTTTTGGAGTTGTCTATGTTGTTGGATGTATCTAACCCATGTATAATGGAAACCCAAATTACCTGGGATAGAGAATTGTAGTTATTGATTATGCCAAATAAAATTTATAACACTTCATCATTTGGTGAGGCATGTGTCTTATGATGTTATAGATAATGATATTATTGAAATGATGATTTCTTAATTATGGCCCAATGAAATGAGGTCTTTTAATTAGATCATGCATCATTTTTAGGCACCTTAGGGATAAATATAATTTTATTTTTTTGTGTCATGTATACTTTTAGCATGTAATTTCCTATTTCATATTTATAGTGCCTTGAATATTTATTGAATTATCCTTACACTTCTTGAAAGGATTGGAAAACATAATTGACACTTAAAGTGTTTACCATAACATAATATTACTTTCAAGAATAGGTTAAAGGAGACACCTTAATCAGTCAATTATGGAATGTTGATCCAAGGTCCTTTGGTCGCATGGGCATGAATGTTTTATGGTGTGGGTTAAGTGGAATCCATATTTTGGTTCATAAGGAATATGGGACCAAATGGATTATAAATTTTAATCTATCTAATTCAGTCATTTTTAAGTGATTTAAATATTTTAATAAGTACAAAACTAAAATGAACATGGATTTTAACATGAAATTTTTAATCCTATATATGTGAAATAGAGACTTAGAACTTATCCTAAACTTATTAGTGTGTACTGTGGTGTGTCTTATGTTCCTACGACCATTGTGGTCTTTTCTATGACCTAGTTCTAGATTTTTGAGGAGTCAGAGAGGCATGATCATTTAAAAAGGAAGTATTATTACTAATCCATGTTTCCTATCTAAAAACATCATAATTTCTTAAATCTCTTCTAAGGCATGTGTTTGGAATTGTAGTATCTTGTCGCCATTATTTCCTCCATTTTCCTTCTCTAAAGGCAGTGATGATCTTGCAACTGATGCGGTGGGACTTATTCCCCCAGTGATCTCTCATACAAAGCTACATATGGAATCTCTTCCTATACCAGGTATGGACACTTATGCCCAGTTCTGAGAGGGTTTCCTCCATATGTTGTATAATATAGAAGGTGTAGCTTGACCTTCCCAGAGTATGGTATATTTGACTTTGGAATTCCAGTAGTAGCATCATCCCCCCTATCGTGGGATGGTGGACCACACACTTCTAAATCATTTCTTTAAGATATACATTATATATTTGAGCATCTTGAGATGCCTCTAGATAGGATGTTCAAGAATACTACGTATATGATTCATGATTATACCAAGAGTTGTTTGGATTTTATCACTCAAGTGGACTAACAACGCAATATTTTCTGGGAAGATTTTCATATGTTCTTCTATGAAAACTACATTCCCTAGACTTTGATGGCAGATAGAACTAGAAAATTCATAAACATACAACATGGAAGTATGTCTATTATGGAATAATCTGATCATTTCCCTCAGCCATATTGATTCTCTCCTACACTAGTGGATGATGATATTATAACCGTTAGGAGATTCGAGTACGGGATGGTATACTTTATCTAATCGCAATTCAATGTGTGTTGGTTCACTAATATTTCTAAATTTCTAAACCAAACCCTTTTCATAGAGAAAAAATTGAGGGAATCTGATAGTGCGAGGTAAGATGGTTTGGCACCTGATGCTATCAGTGGTTCTTCTAGTGGATTCAAGAATCATTTTGAGGTTTCTCACAAGGTTTGAAAGATCCAGGATCCTCAAATAGATAGTTTTTTTATTTTTCACAGTGTGGAATTTCAGGACACACAAAGCCTCAATGCTTATGAGATCTAGTGGACTACAGAGGCGGTGGCAGGATGGTCCATATACAACATTTCTACAGAATGTTCTCATTAATTCACAGTGAGCAGGGATATATTCTCACTAAATGTTTAAGAGTATGGATAACAAGATCATGATAGGAAAGTAGCTAGAGTACCACAGGACTATCAGGCAGAGGTGGCGATTAAGGAAGAGGTAGTCAGAATTATAATTCTCAGTGCCAACAGTGCAGCCTTGATTAGGGCAGTCAGGCAATGACTCTAGGCTATGGTATAGGCTAGTTACATGTAGTCTAACCTATGAAGGATGAGTAGAGCACCAGACCTTCTACTATATGAGGTACCGTTCTAGTATCCTTCACTTTGGTGTCTAATTTATTTGGTATAGGCGTGTCTCACTCATTTATATATGAGGTGATCATGGAAAGTATATGAATTAAGATCGAACACTTATATAGTGTTATAATTCTAGATATCTTTTTAGGTATCTTATTAGAGGTATTTTTCCATTATACGTCATTTCATATTGAGATAGGTGGTTACATTTTCATATGAAATATTTTTTTTCCCTTGAAATGATGGGATTTGATGTAGTCATCATGATGGTTTGGTTAGTTACCTATCAATCATACATTTACTGCTATCATATGAGGGTGATGTTTACATAACTATAGGGTGGTAGGCACGTACATAAGGGTGAATGGGATGTTCAAGATATGCGATCAGAACCCAAGTAGAAAAGGCTGGGTAGTGTGACAACACATATTGCCAATGTTCTCTTAGATGATAAGGGGATATGACCCATTATTTTACCCCCTATAGTGAATAATTATCGGTAGATACTTCCTAATTAATTCTATGGTCTACCTTTGGTTTGATAGGTAGAATTCACCATTGGGCGTGTGTCAGGACCAGCACCTATGACCATTCTTACTTATAGAATGGTAGCTAATGAGATTCTAGAGCTCAAGAAGAAGTTAGATGTTCTAGTGGATAAATGATTTATACACCCATGTACTTATCCTTCGGGTTAATTAGTCCATTCTTCTAGGAAGGCATATGGTACAATTAGGCATTGTGTGGATTAATATCATTTGAACCATCTTGATATCATAAACCGGTATCAACTGTCTAGAATAGAATACCCCATTCATCAGATCCAAGGAGTGAGATTGTTTTTAATGATACATTTGAAGTGGGAATATCAGCATGAGCATGTCAGGATGTCAAACATATCTTTCACATATTTCAAGAGATGTTGTGGTCTATAAGAGTACATGGTCTTGTCGTTTGGTCTCATGAACACACCTACTATTTTCTTGGATCTTATGAAACCATTTTTTCACCCATATATAGATTCAATTTTGGTTGTATTTCTTGATGATATCTTATTCTATTCATTCTCTATACAAGACCATTCCAACCACCACAAGATAAACCTGAATACAATTATAGAGCATTAGATCTATGATAAGCTTAGTAAATGTCACTTTTGGATCTATAAATTCCACTTCATGGGTTATATCATCTTAGATTCATGAGTTTCAGTATACCTAGGGAAAGTTAGATATATAGTTTTCTATGATAATCCTAAGAACATTGTTGAGATTCAGAGTTTATTAGGGATTTATGGATATTACCGATGCTTTATCTAGGATTTCTCATTCCATGAAGCACCGCTTATGGGCTTGAAAAAGAAGGGTGTCAAATTATTCAAGTAAGAATATTGTGAAGCAAGATTTCCAGAGTTGGAGGAAATATTTACATTAGAGTTGATACTAATTATTTTTAGTACCAGGAAAGAGCTATACTATATACTTTGACTCATTAAGTACCGAGTTAGGAGATGTTATCAGGCAAGAAAATCGATTTGTCGCATACGGGTATCGTCAATTGAGGTCTCATGAGAAAAATTACCTAACTCAAGACCTCGAGGTAGCTACTGTAGTTCATGATCTATGTTGTTAGAGGTAATATCTTATTTCATAGAATTCTGTGGTATAAACAGATCACAATATCCCTAAGTACATCTTTACACAGCAAGATCTAAAACATAGGTAGTGCGAGTTGGTTGATTACCTTCAATAATTTGATATCAAGCTTACCTTTAAGCCCAGTAAAGGTAATGTAGTAGTTGATACTCTGAGTTGGATGTCTCATACAAATGTGGTTTTGGAGGCCAGAGGTGAATGGTAGCTCATGGAAATATTCTCATATATTCACATTGAGGTTCAGGATGACCAGGATTAGATAGTACTCTTGGACTTAGCAGTGACTTAAAATCTTCTAGAATGGGTATGAATGAGGAAATTATCTGATTATGAGTGCCTTATCCAAATAGAAAGAATTTTACATGGAAATAAATCTTTATGTTTCACCATGTATGGGGATAAAAAAATATTATTCCATGGGAATGTATGGGTCCTAGGGGACATCACATAGGAGATGATGCAGGAATTCCAAACTATTGTAATGTTAGGTTACCCTAGTGTCATAAAAATGTATTCAGATCTATAGCACCAGTACTGGTGGCCTAGTATGAAATCTGAGATTCCTGGTTTTATCACTCAATGTCCCACCTATTAGTAGGTGAAGGTATAACATAAAAATACAACATGGATTTTATAAACTTTTCTATTCCTGAGTGGAAGTGGGGTGATGTTTTGATGGATTTTGTGACTGGTTTACCCATATCACCTCATGGAAATAATACAGTGTGGGTTTTCATTTATTGTTTGATAAAGGTAACATATTTCTTACCTATGTGAGATACCTTCACGATAGAAAATATATGAAGGATGTACGTTAGGTAGGTTCTAAATCTTCATGGATCTCTTTATTCTATCATTTTGGATAGAGATTCTCACATTACAGCATGGTTGTAGTAGGGGTTTCAAAAGGCCTTGGGTATATAGGTGCTTCTGAAAATGGCCTATCACTCATAGATTGATGGACAGACATAGTGAATGATTAAGGTGTTAGACGACATGATTCATGCATGTGTCCTTGAATTTGGGGGTTCTTGGAAGAAACACATTACCATCATTGAGTTAAAATAAAATAATAACTTCCACTATACCATCATGATAAATACTTATGATACATTATATGGTAGGCCTTTCTGTTCACCTATGTGCTCTTTAGAGGCATGGGAGGTAGCTATTATTTGACCACATCTCATGAAGAAGACTATAGAACTAGTCCAGCTGATCATAAATACTATGATAATAGCTCAGTCTAGACAATAGTCATATTCCAACAGACATCAACGACCTCTTGAGTTCAATGTTGGGGATCATTTTTTCCTATGAGTCTCACCTTGTTTGGGCCATGGATGTATTAAAAGGAAGGTTAAGCTTTTCTGAGGACTTTTTGACCCCTTGAGGTTATGAAACGGATCATAACAGTGGATTACTAGTTGGAGAATCCATATAAATGTGGGTCTATGTAGGATTCCTTCCATGTATCTCAATATTAATGACACTATTTAAAGCCAACACACATATTTTAGTAAGATGAGATTCAATTAGATATAGATGTTTCTTTCAAGGAGTTCCTTGTTCGTATTGTTGTTCAGGGTATGAAGACACCTAGTTGTAGGTTAGTTTCTTTCATATGGGTGCTATGGAAGTAAAAATAAATATAGGATGAGACCTAGGATCAAGAATCTGATACACAATATCAGTGGTCAGAACTCTTTTCTAATAATTCCTATTTTTCCTCCGAAGGACAAATCCGGGATGAGTTGCTTTAAGGAGGGGAAATTGAAATAACCCGACTTCTCACAAAGGTCCATATCATTAGTCTTAAAATTTGAATAATTTTTTTAATCATCGTATAAAAGTACTATGCACTAAGAATCACCCCAAGAGTGTCTAGGTTTGTTTTAGATCCAGGAGTTTGGGAAAGTGGGCTAAATAACTGGGCCACACTGTTAGTTTAAACCATGCAGCCTAGGCCACGCAGTTATTTCTAAGTATGTGGGGAGAAACATAGGTTCAGTTAGAGATGAATGGTTTTTATATAACCATTCGTATCTAGGTTCATGGTTGTGCATAAAAATTAAGGTCCTTAATAGTGGTATTTCACGTGGTTTGCACACGGTTTTCCATACTGTGCACCTTAACTGTGCGAGGTAAATAATTAAGTAGTGACTTGAATATGGTTTTCGCATAGTTTGGAAAACTATGTTCCTTAATCGTGTGCCCCTATTTTTTGATGTGAAATGACTCTTTTCCCCTCTTTAATCTATTAACCCTATTTCATTCTTCCTTCTTCCTCTCCTAGAAGATGTTCTTGGTTTTCTTTCCCTATAGCCTCCCAAACTCCCCAAATTAAGAATTGAGGTATCTTCTACATATATTGTCCAATTAAAGAACCATTAAAGGTGTTGGATTCCTTAATGTGAGGTCTCAAATCATATCCCCAACTATTTTATTTTATCATATGATCCACTATGATATTTAGGTGCAATCCCTTTTCTCTATTTTCTAAGCGTTGGACTGTTTCATCAATTTCATCCGACCTACTCCAAATATGAGGCCAATATCGAGTGAGGAGTCTTCTATAGACTTACAGAAGGTGGTCTTGTGCAGAAGGTGGTCTTTTCATTTCCCCATTATTTTTTATGTCTCGTAGCTATTCTATTGTTCCACAACCCAATTTTTTCTGAGCAACCAATTTTTATTGAGTTATTCATATCAAATTAATCATTGTAATATAATTCACATACTTTGATCCTTATTTAGTAGTTTAGTTGGTTTTTAATTATTTTATGTACACCCCTTTGGTGATCCAAGATGATTTTCCCTATGAGGTTAATTATTCCAATACCCAAAACAGCTAATTAGCTATCGGGTTAAACATAAAATAGAATTTTCCCCAATATTTGATTTTTTATATAACCTTTGGCATCTATTAGGTGTTTGGTTCAAGCTATAATTGGAATTTCCCATTTAGTAAATCTCTTTTTTGACCATGTATCCTTAAAATTGGATCTCTATGCCTTATTAATTGAATTACCTTGTTGAAAGGAATTGAATGAATTTACTAAGTAGAATTGCTAATACATGATGAATGTCTTTCTGTAAATGAATTAATTGGTTTAAATGGAATGTATTATGAATGTTGTTTTTCTTCTCCATTATTTGAAAAAAAATGAAATGATTAGAGGGTGGAAAGGCCATCCCAATATTTATTTCCTTATAAAATGCTTATATGTATAAAGAGTATTATGCCTTATTTACATATATAGGCTAGGTGAACATAACACAAAAGAGGTTTTCCCTCATGCTAAATGTTATATATATATAAGCCTTTATAAGGGTTGTGATACAATGGTATGTGTTCAATTGAGCACAATTTTATCATGCTACCATACATCAAGTGTTGATCGTGACATGTAATGCTACTAACACTAGTTGGACATTGGGTTTGATGCACCGCATCCCTTGTTTGAGTGTTGACATGATAAAACACTCATCATATAGAGTTATTTAAATGATTAATCCCACTCATTATGAGATATAAGGAATTTAACCTATTTCTTGATCTTATAGGCAAGTTAGACTAGTCATGGATGTTTGAGTTGTGCCCCGGTCAAGCCATCAACTAGTATTCCCGGTATATGGGAACTTACATCCACACGTACTTCGTTCATATAAGTGGATGGAATAAATGTAACTACAATATATATATTATTACTATATATATATTGAATGATAAGACACTTACCATCCTTGATCTGGAGAATGTAGAGTCGTTAGGATTCCTTTATGAACCTGAACGACATGTTTATTTATTTATTCATCTTTTTTTATTATTCCTTTATACTTGCACACTATTTAGTTATGATCGCTGCTTGAATTACGCATAGACAACATTGGTGGTGGAAAATTGATATTTTTATCTCACACCATACTTGGACTATCTTGGAATATATGAAAATTATATCACAGTAGGTACGAATAATGGAAATGGACCTGCTTTAGGTTGTTGATATGCTTACTTACATATGGAGCTTATGAGCAGATGACTGGTCATGAGTTTGAGATTCTAGTGGAGAATATTTTATTATTATTTTACTTTTTGTATAATAACATTGTATATGAATGTCCTCTATTCATTGTTTGTATATCATCATTCCTTGAATACTTGTACATGACAATTCCTAGTGGGTTTCGATTATTATTCAATTGTTCTATTATTTAAGCTTCCACACCTGTTTATAATATATATTATATATTATTCTTCTGCTTATTAATCATTCTATTTATTTTAATTATTCTTATACAATTGAATGTTATATGTTTTATATTTTTTCACTCTAACATGAGGTTATAGTCTCCCCATTGTACAACATTTACACCCTAGCTGCTAGTCGGTAGCCTCTGGTGTACGGGGAGGCATGCTTAAGGCCTTGCGACCCACTAGCTCAGGGCATGGGCTAAGTGGATCCCAGTTTAGGATGATAAAAATTATATTATTAATCAAATTAGGTTCATTATAATCAATTTTTTAATTGAGTTTCATATAAATACATTTTATACAAAAAAAATACATTTTTTTGAAAAACTGATTTTAGTTGTGTTTTTAGATTTAATTTTAAATTAATTACTAACACTTATAGATATTTATTAAAAAAAATGGATTCCATATTCATAATCTTGATTTCGAAATTTTTTAATAGACCCTAGTTATTTTTTAGCATTATGAATAATAGTCGTAGTAAATAATTTTCACCCTCGTAATGGAAAATTGGGTAATTAGAGATAAAAATAATATTATAAGGATTAGAAAATTACCATACCACTAGATTTAATCTCATTTGATGAAACTATATCAACCAAAATCATCCATTATTAGAATATATGTATTTATTTAAATTTAGATGTGATTTTGACCTTTATATCATTTTATTTAAAGAAAATTCAAAATTTTCATTCTGTTTGGTTTATTATCATTTTATTTTCTATATAAATATAAACTGAGACTATGTTCAGTTATAAATAGTAAATATAATGATAAATAATTTATTAACATGTAAATTTATATATATTTTTAATTGATGAAATAACTACCTTAAATTCATGTGCAACACCGATAAGTCATTTTTTTAATTAGTAGAAAATTAAAATAAATAATTTTTGATATTATAAAAATAATATAATTTGAAATAATTAATATTTTATAAAATTTTTATCGATCTATATGAAATTTTATAAATTTTATAATGTATAGTCAACTAAAATTAATAAAATTAAAAAATTTATTACTAAAATATTATAATAAATAATGTTTTATTAAATGATTTAAAATTAATAAAAATTTTATATTTTCTATAATGATTGGGATATTGTTATATACAACATCCATAGTCCATTTATATATTCTTTTTCATTTTATTTTATAGTTATTAACCCCAAAATGGTAGGAACCCTTAATATTACAGAAATTGTCAAAACGGTTAACATGGGGTTTAAACTAAAAGATAAAGGTTAACATACCCAAAACATGTCCAAATCTTATTTGATGAATGGATTTAGAACTATACTCAAATATATTATAATATATAAATTTTTATCCATTTTTACATGAGATATAATTTATATTAATTTAATAGTTTAGGAAATTCCAAGAATGCCTCTCCCCCCATTTATAAAAGGGCATCCCTTCTCTAATTATTCACACCACATTAAACTATTTATCTCATGAATACCCAAACCATTTCTCCTCTAAACACCGTTATCAAAATTATATATATATTTTCATTCTAGTAGACCCAACCAAGGTCCCTAAAGAAGAGATCTAAGGGAATTCGATCGAAGAAGAGGTAATTATCTTTACCAGGTCCTTCATGTTTATTTATTCTTCAACATCCTATTTGTTAGAATCCTCTAGTTTAATGCTCAAAAATCATGTTTAATCATGTTTAGTCTTGTTTCATTATGATTCATTATGTTTATGTATAATATTAATTTATATTTTTATGTATTAATTCATAAGACAAGTTGAAAATATTTTCCAAAGTATGAGTCGTCGGTCTGTGAACTCATAGTCACCGTTCTCATAGTTCAGTCTGAAAATTGGCTATGTATGATTCAATGTTGCAGTGATACCATTAAGTATACAATTAATTAAAGTATGAGACATCGTTGTATCAATCTACCGGTATAGATTTTTAACAAAGGACTAGACACTCTTCCAACCAGTTCAGAATTCTCACAAAGGACAAGAAACCATTGATATGAACTAGCCACCATTGCAGTTTAGAATTTTCATAAAGGACCAGACACCATTGCTGAAATTTTCACAAAATCTGAGACACCATTCCCTTGAAATCGGTCCCAATTTTTCACAAATCCTGAGGCACCATTCCCAAGACACTGGTGAATTTTTTTTGCAAAGTCCGAGACACCATTCTTAGGACACCGTTCAGAGACAATGGACATGCCACCGCTCCTCTGTCACTGCTCTTATGAAAATGTTCCATACTTAGTCATTTATTCATTATTTAAATTCAAAATTATTACTAACCATCATATTTGAGTTATTTAATGACACTGAAATTATTAATTATCTTTTTCACCCTTGTTAGTAGGCAGTACGAGGTACAAGGTACCTGCACGTGATGAAGATCATGCTCCCTATTAGCTAAAGAAAATCACACAACATTAAATAAAAGTTGGAATGTGAGAAGATGGTGGGATAAAATAAGATCATGAAAAAAAATAACATTTGCATCCTTATATCTAAAAATATGGAAGAAATTATTGTGAGTAAAAGTGTAAAAATCCTTGTAGCAATAAATTCAAGAGAAGGGAATTTCTAAGGAGTCTTCTAATTTCACTGGAAACTAGAACACATAGCATCCACAACACTCTGTTTTTTGTGTCTGTTTCCAGAATTGGACTTGAGATTCAAATCTTCTATATTCAAGGAGTCCAGAAGCATCAACCACATCATAAAATGCATTCTAAACTCATTCTCATTATTTATTCTCGGTTGTGTAAATTTTTACTAATTTTTTAGCAGTGTGTGTATCTGTATCATAAACACACACTGTATCCTGATCTAAGCTAGAGGATATAATATATCCTCACTCTCTCATATTTTTTCCAACATTTTAACTCCAATGAACAGCTATGAAAGAGGTCCATGTGTGACCTGATTATTTTAGTTTCCCACGAATAAATGTGGTAGAGGTCCAGTTAGACCTCAATAGATTTGTATGCTATTATAAACCCCGATCCTGGGGTATCAATCAAGTTTATTAATATAAACTACTTGATGGTATTTGATCACCAAGTGAAGAGGACTAAGTCTCTTCTTAAGACTGAAACTCTGGTTTTTTATCCACTATGTTCAAGTTTTGTTTTCTTATCTATCTTTTGTTTATCCATAACCAGAAAACTTTATTTTTCATTGATAGTTAATCATAGATACTTTTTGTTCTATAATTTGTTTTAGTATAATGGTTTTAATCATTGATGTAACTTCATAAATTCTTTTAACTAAGAATTAATAAATCTTTGAGAAGTCATTCAAACATTCAAATACTCTGTAAATCTACTACTTTGGTTAGCTGGATAGTTTGATTTTAAATTAGGGGACATTAAAAATAAACTTTTTTAAAATATAAATTTTTATAGGAACTCAATTACCCCCCCCCCCACTTTAGTGTCCTACTCTGACTAAAAATTGGTATCAAAGGTTGTTTTTAAAACTGATATTTTCAATGTTTTTCAAATTCATTTCAACTGTAATTTTTAGTTGTGTTTTAATCCATAAATTTATATTAGTTCCAAAAAAAATTTTATTTGAAACTCTTGTACATTATTCAATATGTATAATAGATATGAAGGTGTTGCTACCAATATACCTCCCTATTTAAATGGTACAAATTATTCTCATTGAAAAATAAAGATGAAAATGAACTTAAAAAGTTTGTGGTTTAGATATTTGGACTGTAATTGAAGATAAATATTAAATACTAGACACTCCAACTACATGTTGTGAATCCAAAAAAACTGCTTGCAATAATAATTGTAAAGCTATGAATGCCATGTTTTGTGCTTTAGGTGATGAATAATTTAATAGAATGTCTTCCTATAAATATGCATATGAAGTTTTGGATACTATATTAATTTCACATAAAGGAACTACTAATGTTAAATAAATTATACTTAATACATATACAATTAAGTATCATTATTTCAAAATGAAGTATGATGAACCCATTTCTAATATGTATCACAGGTTTAATGAGATATTCAATACAATGAGATCTCTTGGGAAGCCAGTAGATTCCAAAGAGAAAATCATGCGGCTGCTCAGATGACTACTATAAAGATGGAGAGGAACCGTAGTGTTAATTAGAGAATCATGTGATATCAGTATGTTTCCAGTAAAAAAGATTATAGGTAAGCTGGAGATGTATGTGGAAGAATTAAAGGTCAATAAATAAAAAGGATGATGAACACAAGAGAAAGGCAATGGATTTTAGGACCACTTCTTCTAAACACAAAGAAAAAGAGAAGTCACAAACTCATTCTGACAGTTCTAGCAAAGAAGACTCCCCAAGTGACAATGGTGAGGAAATGGATCAATTAGCTAGAAGGTTTAAAAATTTATATAGAAAGAAAAAATTTCATCAAAAAATCCCAGTTATAGAGGGAAGTATGAAAAAAAAGGGAAATTGGAGAAAGGACTGGAAGAAAATTGACAATACTAATGAAATAGTCTGTTATGAGTGCAAGAGATGATGACATGTGGAAGATAACTTTCCTAAGTTAATGTTAAAAAAAGGGAAATATGAGGACAATGATAAGAAGTTTTAAAAAGGAAATTAAGTCCACTTGGAGTGATTTTAAGGATATATCCAGTGAATCAGAGTCATCAAATAATGAATATGGAAACAAATCCAATGTGTGTTTCAAGAATAACACATCTGAGGGTATCACTAGAATCTCATGTACATAATTCTATTATTCTGGAGATGAATCTGATTCTAAAAAAAATAATCAATGAAGAAATGTTTCAGTATTGTATAATTATTGAGAAAACATGCAATGAATTCAAAAGATAAATATAATGTTTTACAGAAACAACATGTTATGTTCTCTATTGTTAAATCGGATCTTACAACAAGAGAAAAAAAATGATAAAATGCATAAAGAAAAAAATGAGCTTAAATTATCAAATGAGAAATTGAAATGGGATTTAAAAAATTTTAACAATGGCAATAACACTCTAACAAAAATTCTTGGTAAATAGGTTACACCAAAATATACTACTGGTATAGGATATCAAACAGGACAATGAAACTTTGTTAAAAATAATTTTGTATCAAAATCTGAAAAATTAGTCTTTGTACCTAAATTTGAATGTTCTGCTTCAAGTTACAGTAATGTAAAATCATTTACTGCTTCTAGTTTTTTTAGACCTAATAAATTTTACTTTTCCAATACTTTACAAACTATTTATATGAATCCCATTAAGCATTTATGGGTTCCCAAATAATTAATTACTAATATTACTGGACCCAAGAATGTCTGGGTACCAAAATTCTTTTCTTGGTTGAGTTTTCTTTGTAGGAATAATGCTTGAAGTCTCTTATAAAATCTTATGGTACTTGGACAGTGGATATTCAAAACACGTGATAGGGGGACTACTCAAGCTTCAATAATCCTATAAGGATTGATTGTGGTCATGTCACTTTTGGTGATAATTAAAAAGGAAAAATAATTATATTTACCCAAATTGGTAACTCTAAATTCAATTTTAATTTCCAAAGTAATTTTTTTGATGGATTAAAATATAATCTTCTTAGTATCTCTCAATTATGTGATGATGTCTTGAATGTTAAATTTTAAAATTATCCATGTAATGTTTCTCAATTCTAAAAATGAGTTTATATTTAATACTCTCAAAATGAGAAATGTTTATACTATTAACTTAGATTCCTTAGATTTTCAAAATGTTTTCCTGGTTAAGTACCTTTCATAAGGATTCTTGCCTCTAGTATAGGAGATTAGGCTATTGTAACATACAATCCCTTTTAAAGTTCACTAGAAAAGGATTAGTCAAGGATCTACCCAAACTTGAGTTTCCAATTTAAAAATTCTCTAATCCTTATAAAAAGGGTAAACAACAAAAAAATATATTTCATACTAAAGAATGAAGTCTCAACTTCTCAACCACTTGAGTTGGTTCACATGGATTTTTGAGGACCATTTATAGTTTCAAGTCTTAGAGGAACAATTATGTCTATGTTCTAGTAGGAAACTTTTCTAGGTATACATAGACCTTATTTCAAGCTCATAAAATTGATGCTTTTCTATCATTTCATTAAGTATACTAGAACAGTAGAGATCCTAAGAGGTCTTTAGAATTAAAACCATAAAGAGTAACTGTGGACATGAGTTTTAAAACCAATATTTTGAATATTTTTTCTCACAAAATGGTTATATTCATAACTTATCTACTCCTAGTATGACCCCAACAGAATGGTGTTGTAGAAATAAAAAATAGAAACTTGCATGAGACAGCCTCAACTATGCTTAATTAATATGACTTACCTATTTATTTTTGGAGTTAAAATTTTCAATATAGATTTCTATATTATTAATATAGTTTTAATAAAACCAATTATGAATAAAAATACTTATGAACTATGGAACAATTGGAAACCCAAATTTAGCTACTTCAAAGTTTTCGGTTAATGTTTATATCCTTAATAAAAAATATAATATTGAAAATTTTGTATCCAAAAGTGATGAAGGAATATTTCATGGTTATTCAATATCTAGAAAATTCTATAGATTTTTTAATTAAATAACTATGTATGTGGAAGAATCCTTACATGTCAAATCTGAAGAAATAGATCTTCATAAACCCAATAATTCCCTAGAAAATATAGAGGAAAATCTGTCCAATATGGGTATAAATTCTAGATCTTCTAATCCTACTATTAAATAGCCTATTAAATCTCCTAGTTTTTTAAATTATCTAGAATCTAGTCATGATGAACTTTAAGCTGTTAAAGAAGATAAAATTACCATCCCTTAATTTTCTATACCTACAAGAATCTATAATAACCATTTTTTAAATTCTATAGTTAGATACTTAGATAAAGGGATACAGACTAGATCTTGTATGAGAAACCAGGTTGAACATCAAGCCTTTTTGTCAAAACTCGAACCTAAAACATAAATTATTCAATCAATGATTAATTTTGGGTAATTTCTATGTAATAATGGTTGAATCAGATTGAAAGAAATAAATATAAGAAAATAGTGGATATACCTAAAAACACTTTGACCATAGGAAATGAATGGGTGTTTATAAATAAAATAGTTGAATCTAGTACTATTGTAAGAAATAGGTCTAGATTAGTTGCACAAGGATATATTCAAGAAGAAGGTATTAACTATAAAGAAACGTTTTCATTAGTTGCTAGAATTGAATCCATTAGAATCGTGCTAGCCTATGCAGGTAATTTTAATTTCAAACTATACCAAATGAATGTCAAGAGTGAATTTTTAAATGGGTATATAGTTGATGGTTTTTTTTTACACAACCCCCTATTTTTATGAAGCCACATTTTCTAAAACATTTTTTAAAATTAATAGAGGATTTATATGGTCTAAATCAAGCTCTAAGAGCTTGGTATGATAGACTATGTATGTTTATTATTTCTAAAGGTTTTAAAAAAGGTATAGTCGATCCTATTCTCTTTATAAAAAGAATTTATAAATATTTTTTAGTTTTTCAAATGTATGTTGATGATATTATTTTTCGATTTTTAAAAAATTATTTATGTGTTGATTTTTCAAAAATGATGAAAAGTGAGTTGGAAATGAGTTTAATGGGTGGATTAAAGTTTTTTATTGGATTTAAGATTTATCAAAATAAGTTTTGTATTATTAAAAATCAAATTAAATATACTAAACATATTATAAAACATTTTTTTTGGATACAACTAAAAATAGTGATACTCTTATGAGTACCACCTGTAAATTGGATCTTGATGAAAATGGAAAGTTTGTTTATCAAACCTATTATAGAGGTATGATTGGAAGTATTCTTTATTTGACTCTTAACCGGCTGATATTATGTTTAGTGTGTGTATGTGTGCTCATTTTTAGGAGAATCCTAAAGAGTCTTATATTCTTGTTGTTGAGATAATTTTCAAATACCTCAAACATACTACCAACTTTAGACAGTTTTATCCTAGAGGACAATCATTTGACTTATTTAGCTATTATGATTCTGATTTTGGTGGTTGTAAGTTGGATAGAAAAAGAGACTATGGAACATGTCTCATTTTGGGAAAGTCACTAGTATCATGGTGTATTAAAAAGAAAAATTATATTTCATTATCTACTAATGATGCTAAATACATTGCAACTGGTAGTTGTTGTGCACAAATGTTTTCAAAGAAACACACTTTTCTAGATTATAGATATCAATTTAGACATGTACTTATAAATTGTGATAACACAAGTTCTATTAAAAACACCAAGAATCTAGTGTCTCGCTCAATAATAAAACATATTTATGTAAGAAATCTCATTTTGAGAGATCATTATCAAAAGGGCAATATTGATTTAGAATTTACTAGCATGGAACATCAGCTTGCTAACATTTTCACCAAGCCATTAAATTCTAAAAGAAAGAGTTACATCATGCATGAATTGGGTATGATAAATTTTGACTAAATATTTGATGTATCACCATTTATTATCCCACTATTTACTATCTCACAGGTTTTTGTCTCTCCATTTTTAGTCTCACCAGTTTCTGTATCACCATTCGATGTGACACAGTTGTGATGACACTATTGACCGAACTCTGTAAGGACTTTCTGGTGTGACTCACCAATTTATACTTTGTAATTTTTCCTTCATCTCTATTTTAATTATTTTACTTCAATTTTATACCAAGTTTTCTATTTATGATTTTAAAATCCCTAAATGATACAAATCAGTCCATCCGAATCACTTATCACTTCACTCTTTCTCTCAACTCTCAAAACCAAACCCTTCTCTCTTGAAATCCTTGTTCTCCTTCCAACCCTCTCTGCATGTCAAAAAATGGTGAGATTGAAGCATCAATATTCTTCCACCCAAGAGATATTTCAGTCATCAAAGAAGTTAAAAAATGATCTGATCAAAAATCCTGAGGAACCACTGAATTGTGGTCTTTGAGATCGTGTAATTGTACCCAAAAAAGTGTGTGAAAAGTGTCTTATCTTGAGTAAGTCGCTTGTTCTTAGATTATTTTAATAGTAGGCATGGCTATAATGGTTTACCAATGATAATATAACCTTGTACCCAAGGCTTTTTTTAAGTTTTATGAGTACGTCTAGTTTTATTATAATACCAATAAAGATTTTGTAGTTAGAAGTTTCTAAATGGAAAAAGAATTTATTTTTTGAGGCTATGGGATGCGTGTTTAAGATTACCTCATGAAGGTATCTCTGAGAATCATCAAGAAGGTCCTCCACCTTCAAGTGATATTTTTATCTTAGAAGAGGCATTGGGTGACTTAACATGAGATAGAAAGAAAAGGATACCCATTATTACAGAGTTAGATGGAGAAACTAGATTGTTATTCATGTTGATTCAAAATTTTATCTGTCTAAGGAAAGGTGATTTTTCTACCCTAAAATATCAATATGTATTCTTATTACATCTATTGAAAAATGTTCCTAAGATAAATTTGTGCAAATATTTTGTCCTGTATATGTGTGATATGATCAAAACTACCTCAAAACCCACCTCTCTATTCTATTCAAGATTTATCTCTACAATACTTCAAGCCAAATGATTAGTGGGGATGAATGAGGAAACTATTAAGGATTATGAGTTTTTTTGTCTAAGGATATTTGAAAGTGGATGAAAATAAATTGGAATCCCTAGAAGAAGACATGGGTTTTAGAAAAGGAGAAGTTGTATGAATATTTTAATCCTTTGTAACATTGTTCAAGACCCAAGGATATCACTTACCCTAGTTTGGAATCAGATGAGATAGTATAATATTCATATGAAGAATAGGAAGATGATTTTGAAGCATAGAATAATAGGAATAAAGTAGAAAGTGAAGATAATGCAGCTAATGGTGATGTTATTGATGAGGAGGGAGCTGATATAGAAGAAGATATTGAAATGGAAAAACATACATAAAGAGAAGCATATGTAGATAAATCTAATAGAATAAAAAATGATGGGGAAAAAGATACAAGTGATATAGGAAATTAAAAAGAAGTTTTTTTACCTGGTGGAAAAAGTGTTGAATAGGATGATCAGTTAGAAGAAAATGTGGCTGAGACTAATATGTACCACCAAATAATAGAAGACGTGGAAAGAGTTTAGGTGATGGAGTCACTTAATTATCTAAGGGAATCATCTATTGAGTGGGTGAAAACCCCCAGTTTGGAGAGTATTAATGTTAAAAATCATACTAATACTAGTTCTATAGATACCTGGTATAGGTTTCAAAATTACTTTTATGTTGATGTATTCTAGAGATCCTTATTAAACGAAATAGATCTTTCAACAATGTTTAAACTCAAACCTATCTCATCCAAAGAAGTGGTTTCTGTTCAAGAACTAGTGAATTTTCCTAATCCTACATAAGAAACTTGAAATTATATAACTCACGAATAGTTAAATGTTTTTGGAGAGAATATTCTACAAGGAATTGGAAATATTATAAAGTCACATCCTTCTCCTATGACTAAACTTGGTAAAAGAGATGATGAAATGATCCTGGAGAAGTTGATTTGGATAACTCAACCCAGGATGCTTCATGAGATACAAGATGAATGTTTTGAAAATAAACAGTTGAATGATTAATTGAAATCCCTAAAGTCATTCGTTGAGGATATTTTGAAATATTTGTAGGCTTCTCTTGCTCCTGTTTTAGTTTCTAACCAAATTGGGGCTAATAGTGTCATGCTCTTAGAAAATATTCTCTCTTAAATTCAACCTACATTGACTCAAATGGATGAATAAGTGGTTAATAACAACTAAATACTGGAAAATGAGATGTGTGGGCTCATATATACTATCCAACGGCTGGAAAATGAGTATAAAGGATCTTTACAGATAGTTCTTAAAAGTTTTAATGCCCTCAACTCAGCTACTTCAACTCCATCTATTTTTTCTCAGACCTCTTAGTCTCTAGATAGTTCCTTATCAGATCTATAACCAAAGATGAATTTAAAACTTTGGTTTGTGGCCCAATTTAGGAAACCTTGAGTAATATTGAAATGTACAATGAGCATGTGCATGATATGGTCATATTCTACTCAAAAGATACCAATGATTCCCAAGTAGAAATTTCAAATAAAGTGGATTTTATTTCAAGAGGATACACACACAAAATTATATTGATAGCCACTTCAAGTATTTAGTGGAAAATTTTAACCTTCATCTAGTTACTCAAGATTTCAAGGATCAAGTAAAACAGTTAAAGGAGTTCACTCCTACACTTGAGAAGTTCCTGGAAAACAAGAATGATTTTGAGAAGGCTATGGAGTATGGTGTTAAATTTATCAAGGAGTTCATCAATTTGTTGAAGCCTTACTTGCATCATCACATCACAAAAATAGTTTCTCCAGTAGCTGCCCCTATGAGACCTGGACTCCCTCCTTCTACCCTTTTAGAACCCTTGACCATGACACCAGCTCAAGCTCTGAGCTAGATCAAACCAGTCATTACTGATAAACCTTTACCTATATTTTCCTCCAGACTAAGACTTTCACCTTCTATTCTTGAAGGAGTGCCTCTACATTCTATCTCTGAACCCTTCACTACAACCTCTATACCTATTTATCCTTCCTCTTATGTCTCTAACAAGAGTTAATAGAATGATGAAGACTCTAACAATAATTTAATGATGATTTTTGATAGTTATATGATGTACTTTTTCTAATTGTACTGTATTTCTTAATTAAATGAAATATTCTCACTCTTTTAGTCACTTGTTGATGACCTCTAATATTTATTCTCTATTTTCATTTTCATATTTTATTTTTGATAATCCTAGAAGGGGGAGAACTCGGATATGGAATTTTAAATTACTTAACAATCTTTATGGTATTCACATGCTCCACTATATGAGCATATGAGTATAAGCCCTGCTATTTTCTGATATTATTCTTTCTATGCTAAATGAAATTGATCTCTCATTATATCATACCTTAAAATAATCTATCTGATATTTTAAACAACATATTTATCCTTTACTATGATCATTATGGATGGCTTGTAAATTCTATGATTTGTGATCATCAAAAAGGGGGAGATTGTTGGGATCCTCTAGTTTTAATGATCACAAATCATGTTTAAACATGTTTAATCATCTTGTTTCAGTATGATTAATTATTATTTTTATATAATCTTAATCTATTATATTAATTATTACATCATAAGATAGGTTGAAAATATTTTCCTAAGTATGAGTCATTGGTCCACGAACTCATATTCAGCGGTCTCACCGTTCTGTTTGAAAATCAGTTATGTATGAGTCGTTATTGTAGTGACGACACTCAGTCTGCAATTCAGCAATGTATAAGACACCATTGTATCAATATAGTGTTATATACTTTTCAAAATGTACTAGAAATCATTCCAACTAGTTCATAATTATCGCAAAGGACCATACACCATTGATATGAACCAATCACCATTCCAGTTCAGAATTTTCATCAAGGACCAGACACCGTTGCTGAAATTTTTGCAATTTCTAAGACATCGTTAGAATTACACCAGTCCACAATTTTTGAAAATTCTATGAAACCATTACCATGACACTAATATATAATTTTATCAATGTATGAGACACTTTTATTAGGACATCATTCAAATAAAAAGGGTAATTCACCGCTCCTATGTCACCACTCTTATGACACCGTTCCAAACATAGTAATTTCTTCATTATTAATTTCAAAATTATTACTAACAGTCATATTTGAGTTATTTAATGATGATGATGTTATTAATTATACCTTTTACCAATGTTAGTAGGTATTATGAGGTACGAGGTACCTACACGTGATGGAGATCATTCTCCATGTTGGCCAAACAAAAACACCTGTGATTAAATAAATGGTACCCTACGAGAAAATGGTGAGATACAATAAGATCAAGCAGAAAATCCATAGTTTTGGTACTTCTAGCTAAAAATAAGGAATAATTTTATATTATAAAAATTGTAAAAATCCCTGCTGCAATAAATTCAAGAGAAGATAATTTCTGAGGAGTAATCTCATCTTATTGGAAACTAGAACACAGAGTATACATGACACTCTGTTTTTGGTGTCTATTTCTAGAAGTGGAATAGATATTTACATATTATACACTCAAGGAGACCAGAACAATCAATAAAATCACATAGAGAACTCTAAACTCTTTCTCATTATTTTTTCTATGTTTTGTACATTTTTACTATTTTTTGAGCAGTGTGTGTATTTGTATCACAAACACACACTGTCTCCTGAAATAAGTTGGAGGATATAAGATATCCTCACTCACTCGTCTTTTTAAACTATATTTACTCCCATGAAAAACTATGGTATAGGTCCCTATGTGACCGGGTTATTTTATTTTTCCATTAATAACTATGTTAGAGGCCTAGTTAGACATGGACATCACTGTATGCTATTGTAAACCCCGATCCTGGGTGTAAATCAAGTTCATTAATATGAACTGCTTGGGGGAATGTGATCACCAAGTAGAGAGGAATAAGTATCTACTTTAGACTAAACCTATTTTTTTATTCTTTGTGTTCATGTTTTGTTTTATTTTATATATTTGTTTATTAAAACCAAAAAACTTTACTTTTCTTTGATAGTTATTCTTATATAGTGTTTATTCTAGAATTTTTCTAAGGGACTGATTTCAAAAGTTGAAGTAACTTCATAAATTTCTTTAAATGAGAAAGAATAAATCATTGAGAAATCATTAAAACAATAAAATATTCTACAAATCTGCTACTTTGGTTAACTGGCCTATTTGATTTTAAATTGGTGTACTTTTAAATAAACTTTTTAAAGAAGAAATTTTAATATGAACTAAATTCACCCCCCTCTTGAGTGTCTTACTCCGAACAATACTATTAATGTTTTGTGACCATCCTAAAATAATAACTAAAGTATAATAAATATACTTATTTGTTATTATTATAATAGTTACATCATATTATATCTATTTTACATAATAAAAAAATAGAAAACATCACACATGTGTACATATATTTTACCTTCTCCATATAGTTGTGTAATTAATTTTTCATCACCATTTCACATGGATGGTTATAAAGATATAACTAATTAATATATATGATATATATGAAATAAATATTCTTATAAAATTATAATATTCTATATAACTTCTCACATTCCCCACAGTTTAAAAAAAATAACGTCACTCATGTGTACATATGGACTACAACCTCCATGAACTGATGTGATTCATTTTTCATTTCTATTTTATATGGATGGTAATTAGAATATAGTTAATGCATATATTATTTATATGTTATAATATTTATTTCTTAATTTTTAAATATTATTTACCTTTTATTCATTCCATTAGTCAAAAAGCGAAAATAGTGTTCACGCGTATGTACAACCTACCGTCTCCATGAATGGTGTAATTCATTTTTCTATCTCCATATTTTGTAGATTAATATAAATACATACAAAGGTAATATTAAAGATATTTATATAATGGTTAAAATTATAGAAAATATTTAATGAGGATAAAATTAAATTTACCGAAACCACCAAACCAAAGCATACAAGAAAAAAGAAAAAATTATTACCCGAAACTATGATTTTAACAAAGAATTTTTAACAAACTTGTGAAACAAATATTATAAGTAAATTATAAATATCATGATATATATTAATATGGTTCATTAATATATGTATAATGAATCTATATTTTTTATATAAGAGTTCTATATACATACAAAGGTGGTCAAACCTAAGGTAAGGGGTTTCTTAACTCAATTTTCATTCATCGGTTTATACTTCACTAAATTGAATATGTTAAACTAGGATTACGTGTGAAATGACTATTGATTTAATTCTATTTTATTCTCATATATAATTATATATTATTTTCATTTTTTACAAATAATATATTCATTAATTAATTTTCACTTCAATGATACGATCATTGTAGGGGTATCTCATCTAACTTTTACTTCCATGAGGTACATTCCATGTTCAGCTATTATTCCCTTTTTTTGTTTATATAATTCACATTTGATGTGATATATAATTATTAAATTTATATTAATCATATCAGCTTTTTTATTTTATTTATCTAATGGGGTTTATGATTATAAATTTACCAAGCGGTATGGGTTTATTTAACAATCTCATCATTATTCTAGACGGTTCATGTTTATGATTCCCTTGGGAAAATTATTTGATATTTATATCTTAAAAACAATATATTTTCATATCATTTGTTTATTCATGATAATTTTATTTATTATTACCATCTTCCTCTATTTTACTTAAAGTTATTGAGAAAAAAATTTTATTAAATGATGAAATTATTCATATCTTCGGTCGAAAATATTTTTTATTCCATATCCATGTTTTTTAAAATATTTTTTGTTTTTTTAACCATTATCAAAATGATTTATTGAAAAAAAATTACCTATGTTTTAATTTTTTAATTAGTGGTTTGAAAGTAATATTCTTGTCATTTTTTGAACATGGTACTTCTTGATCTTGTACAATAGTATTAAAGGAACATTTTTATACTTTTACGACATGTAAGTAATTAACCTCAATTATGAGAACTCATTAATTTTATTATTCATTTATAAGTTTCCATATTTATTTTCAATGAAATAGTTTCCCTAATATTTTGTAAAGTTTTAGTTTTTAAAAGTTATTTTCTATGGGAAATGATTACTTTTCTAAGGAACGTTTTAATATTATTTTTATGGTATTTCAATTCATCAATGACAAAAACATTTATTTTACTTATTCTCTATAGTGTATATTTTTTAATAATACCATACTTATTATATATATATATAGTTTATAATTATTTTGATTGCATAAGTAGTACTTTGATACCATTGTCTATATTACTCTGGATGGTTTGTGATTATGTTTATTGATTGGTGGAAGTATTATATTTTGAATGCTATTTTTCAATATGAATGTATAAGTTGATTGTGATTATCTGTTATATATGAGGAATGAATTTTACTTAGTAGGTTATGGGAGGGGTCCTCTTTAAACCCTAAATGAATTAGTAGGTCTCATGAAAACAACTAGTATGGGTATTTGGCTGAGGCCTTACCCATTTTTTTAAGATGTCTTGGAATGAGGCATTGATGGTAAGTTTAAGATTTATATAATTATGTATTCACCCATTATAATATTACATATTGATGTCAAAGAAATTATTAGATTATTTTTTAAATATAGATAGAGGTTTCAGGATCTTCTTATTATTTATGTGATGTTATTTGAACGTCATTTGTTTTTTCTATATTATTTTTCATGATCACGTTATTGATTAAATTGAATGTGTTTTCAGATATTTTTCATTCCAGATATATTATGCCTTATTTAATTATTATAACTTCCATTGTATGTATACCCTTACTAAGAATTTGAGCCCTCCTTTATTTTGTTTTCTTTCCCTAGGATATGAATAAGGAACCTTTGAATGAGTACAATGATGAAGAATATTAACTTTCACTATGTTTGGTATTTTATGTTTACATATGTAATGTGATATTCAAGTATATATCTAATATACTTAGACTACTAAACTATTTGTTCCCTCAGGATGGGATTTAATGTATCTAGTTCCAATGTAAGAATTTAACCACCAGCACTAGGCTACTAGGGTCAAGGTCATTACAAAAAATATATATTTTTTAGATATATTAATGTTTTATAAATATAAATTAATTGTGGTTTCTGATTTTTTATAGTATGAAAGAAAAAAATTGTAATAAGATATTTTTTTATATATACATTTTTATATAAATATTCATATATTTCATTTGAAATTATAGGGTGATTTTTTGGTAATCAATTAGGTGTAGTTAAATAATATATGAATTTATCAAATAAGAAAATAATATTCAAGGTGTTTAGAGTAATTAACCTATTTTTTATTTAAAAAAGTTCTATAAACAATATAATAATATTTCTACATCCTTATATAAACTTAAAAAATAAGTTTCTTAAAGTTATATTGATGAGACCTTTTTATTGAAGCAATTTATTATATGATATGTATAATGGATTTTTCATTGAGAAAAAAATATAATTTAAATTTAAATTTGAGAATATCCTAAAAAGGTACCTCCTACTAACATGTAAGTGTAAAATTTAGTCAAAATTAGGATAAATGATATAAACAATGTCACATTATATAATGGACAATATTTTAACACATCAATGAACCTCTAGGTGATGTTTATTATTCAAATATAGATGAATGCTTATGTTATGAATGAAATGAGTTTAATAAATTATTTGTAGATGGAAATAAATAATTATATTAATTTTGTTACAATTATTCTAAATTTATTCTCAAATCATGTTGTACTATATAATGATCATTTTTGGAAATATTTAGATTATAATGTGAAAGATATTAATGTTTTACCATGATTTTATTTCTTATTTTAAAAACACTTTATTATTATATGACATGAATAAAATTGTTAAAAAAATTACAATTATATTAGAATTGATGAACTTCTAAATGATTGTAAATATTATTGAAAAATTATATGGATTGATAATAATTCAAAATAATTCATAAATATTAATGGAAATCAACATCAAATAGAAAAATTAATAAGAAATATAATTCCACGAAGAGGAAGAAAAATAAATCTCTCACATAAATTTTAACTTATGTTCCTTTATTTCTAAGATTTGTATTATTATTGTTTTCTTATAAAAATAAATCATATGAGTTGTGATTATATTTAATATAATTATGGTAGATTCATTTAACTTCTATAATATTCAAAATCAGAAATGATGTATGATTTATTATAATTATATTTCTCTTCAAAAACAATGATTGTGTGTTTGAGATTAACTACTAATTGTTTTAACAGTTTTAAGAATACCATCTATAGAATATTAGTAATTTTTTATCCATTATAATAAACCTCCTAATATGTTTATAAATAGGATATCAATAATTATTTAGATTATTATTCTAAGAAATAAAATGCATGAAAATCATAATTATACTTCATAATATAATCTAATAGTTAAACAATTTATGGAATGATGGAATAGAAAAATTTTGATTCTTCAATGTCAAAAAATATCAAAAAACATGTTTCTCTAATTTTTAATAGTAGTGAATTTATGTTGTAACCAAATATTGTAAGGTTTAATTTATTATCAAATGGTATTGGTTATCTTGTCAAATGTTTTTACATTCCAGAGAATGAAGGTGATAATATGTAGGTTTTTTTAGTGTTCTTGGTTCATAGGTAAATAAAGTTCTGTTACACCTTAGTATTTTATAAAATTATTCTCAACTAAATGTGATTTCATCAATGGATTGTGTTACAAAAAACATCATGTTTTAATGAATCTTGATATACTATCAACGTTATTTTATAAATTTGACCATTATAACATAGCTATTAAATTTGGATATATATATATATATAAGTATAATAAAATTTTAAAAAATAAATATAATGTTTTAGGATAATTAAAATATATTTAAAAATACTTATTAACCTTTTATTAAAGTCTTTATATGCGTCAAAAATATCTTTTTTGTGAATTATTTTTATTTCTTTTTATGAATAAATAAAAAATTACTTTTAAAAAAATTAAAAATGAATTTGAAAAAAATAACACCATTTTTAGAATTAAAATTTCAATATTATATTATAGTAAATTTTTGAGAATTTTATAAACAGATTAATTTTTCAGTGAATAGGAAAAAATACAGATTTTTATTAAAAACTTATTTTTATTAATGAATTTAAAAAGTTATATTTAGATTTAATATATTTTAGAAGATAAATTAGTTAAACTTTATAATTATTTATCCAACTTATGTCATTCAAAAAAAATTTATATTTTATTTATTTTATTAAAACTATCAATACCTTTAAATATTTTCTCTTTTGAAAACCATTTTTTCATCATGTTTATGGGATTAATATTAAATTAAATTCTGAAACTTATATTATTTAAATATGGTGAAATTAATTCCGTTTTTTGAATCATAAAAATTTATATTATAAAATAAGGTCAAATTTATTTTTGGTTATAAATATTAATGATGATAAAAAAATTAATCAATGTGATTACGGTTTAAAGAGTGGTTCTGCACATTACATACGCTTGTGTTAAACATAAGTTTCCACACACATAATATTTTTATTTGATAAATTATATTTAATATTTAGAATCATTGTTTAAAAGTTATATAATTAGGCTCATTTTAATTTTATTCACAATGGATAAATTAACTAGGTAAATTAAAAGATACAAGTTATCGTGGTGAAAACTAAAATGGTAATATTAAGTAAAAATGATGGATAAAAACATGTTTAAAAGATATATAATTTTTTTTAGTGGAGGTTTTTTTTTAAACATATAATCTATTTAATCCATTATTTATTATTTTTGTAGAAATTTTGGGTAAGGGTGACTTCCCTTTACTGAATAGTTTTGAGTATTTAAATAATTTCACTCCCCCTTAATTATAAATGAGAATATCCTCTCCTCACATCATCACACCACTTAAGAAATTTTTCTGAGAAAAAAACTCTAAAAAACTGTCCAAATATACCTATACATTTTATAGGTATTATTATATTCTCAAAATACCAACCCTAGGGTCCCTAATAAGAGATACAAAGTTAATTTTTCAAAGTAAAGTAAATTGTCTTCACCAAACTCTTTCACTTTAATTTTTCTCCTACCACCATCATTTATGTTATATTTGTTAAAATATTAAAAAACTAGAATCTAAAATATAATGATATTTTATTTTTTTATGGAATAATTATTGTCCATCTCCTCTTCCATAAAATGGAAAACAAAACTTTCGATCTTGTGTATGGTGGACTATCACCTCATAAACTGATTTAATTCATTTTCTATCAGCACATCTGATGACCAAATATAATCACATATATAAAATATTTATATGTTATTTATTAAATAATTATACTTATGTAATTATAATATCATATATAAATTAATACCTAGCATTTCGTGGGAACACGATAATATCGATCATGTGTACGACAGACTACGACCTCTTGGAGCGATGTGATATCTTTTTCACATATGATTTAAATGGAAAGTAATAAATATTGTTTTAATGATAATATGTTTTATATATGAAATTAAAAAGTAATATTTAAGGATAATATATTATTTACCTTTATTTGGTTTCATCCATTAAGAAAATGGAAATAACATGCATGCGAACGTATGGCATACCATCTCCAGAAACAGTGTAATTCATTTTCAATATCTAACTTTTATGGATCATTCAATACATATGTATTATTAATATATATGACATATATATAATGGATAATATTCTATATATTATGGAACCATTATCAAAATATTAGGACTGAAAATATCAAACCAAAATAGACTTGAAAAATGAAGATGTTATTACCTGAAACGTGATTTTCATAAGGAAATGTAAATAAACAAGTTATAAATAGCCATAGGTAAATAATTTATGGTATGAAAAATATAATTATAGTTCAATATTAAACTTATAATAAATTTATATATATTATAAAATAGGTTTTAACATGTGCTAATGAATTTTATACTTCAGGTAAGGTATTTCGTGTCTCTATTTTATTTTTCAGAGCCATATGTCATATTAACCACTTGTTTCTTTTGTGTGGTGTATATAATTTTCCTTTGACATGTTATATCATTAATATACTTGTATTCATAATTTTTAATGTTTCATTGTTTTCATTATTTGTTATGTAATACAATTTAAAATATTACCAAAGTAGGAAGGGGATTTTTGTATCACTTTTATATCAATGGTAAACATACCATATTCACCACATGTTTATTTTGTGTGGTGTAAAGTACCCTAATCAGGAACTCTCTCACATTTAAAAAATGGGTTTGTTATAGGGCCACATGTGTGCCTCCCAATACAACATAGGATTCTTACTAGTAGCCACGGTGTGATAAGTATAGTGGGGAGACTATACCCCATTGTATAGAGTAATAATACAATGGAAATAAACAATATAAATAAATATTAGAATAAGAAAATTTAAAGAAACTTTATAGCATACCACTGGGAATTTAAAAAAATTATTAATGTAAAACCAAGATATTTTTATGAAATATATATTTTTTTAAAATAATTTTATTTCTTTGATGTTTTACATTATATGAAATATTGACTTATCTTGTGTTACATGCAACACTGGGTTTCTATGAAACATCATTTTATTATTTTATTTTTTAAAACAAGAAAATTATAACCTAGCCATTTGAATGGAGGGTATGAAAAACATTAACCAAATTATGAAAATATGGTTTAAACATGTATATATAATGAGTTATTTTGTGACTAATTATTTATAAAGGAATATAAAACCCATTTGAAAATAAAAGGAAATATTTTTCAAAAGAACTATTTAAATGTGAACAAATTTTTTTTATACAAAAAAAACAATCCACCCTTGTTAAATAAAATTAATGAAATATATAATAGATTAAATATAATTTTTAACAATAAATCTATGTGTTTTGAATACATGATATAGGGACAAATCCAATTTTATGCATAAAAGATGTATTTTTTTAAAAGACAGTTTTGCTGCCTTTTGAAGGCATACTTATTTTGAATATATTTTTTGAAACATTATTAAATTATATTTGAAAAAAAATTCTTATTTTAAAGTGGAATATAAAAATTTAATTTGGATGAATTTTTTGTATTTTTCTGAAAAGTTTTAATTTTTTGATGAATAGTGAAAACAACCGAATTTTAACTAAAAACTGTTTTTTCATCTAAATAATTTCTAGTGTTAAATTATATTTTTGATTTTTTAAAAGTAAAATTGGATCAATTTTATTTCATTCAATTCAATTTGGGTCATTATAATCAATTTAACATTGAATCTGAATATAAAATCAATTCAGTCTTATAAATGTTTTCACATTAATAACTTGTTTTCTCATTCCGTCAACTGGATAAATTTAAAATTTATTTTAGAAAATAAAATGTTTTTAATTTCTAAAAATGGTTTCTATATTTTTAATCATAATTTAAAAATTTATTAAATAGTCTTCTTTTATTTTTGGACAATATGAATAATAAATTTAATAATTTTTATTACCATAATAAATGACTAATCAAGTAATTAACTGTAAAAATAATATTATAAATATAATAAAATTACCCTAACACTTTAAAAAATGTTATTCTATGAATTTAATTAAATACAAATCACATAAGGTTCTAAATTGAATTATTTAATGGACATTATTCCATGAAATGTTATAGATATTATTAAAATCAAAGAGTGATAAATTGTCACACTCTTACTTTTAATAAGTATAATATTTTCAATATGTTGTTAACTAGAATATATTACTGACTATATATATTCTTATGAATTATAAAATTTTTATCTACATCATTGAAATTTATTTTCAATTTTTAGTAAAGAAATAATTACCATAAATAATTATTTAGTGATGATGCAATAATTATTAAATTAATAAAGAAATAAATTAAATGATTTTATAAATATTAAAATAAATATAATATCAATTAAATAAAGTTATCCAAGAATTTTATAGGTTCATATTACATGTTATATGTGTATTAAATGTTTTTTTCAAAGGTATCTGGCTCTATTTATTTACTTAAAGTCAAAGTAATGAATAGTGTTAGAATTGAAAATAATGATATGTTATGAAAAAACTATTTTATTAAATCATTAAAAATTAATAAAAATATTAATTAATGAAAAATAGGATTATATATGTCATAAAATATATTAAATTTTCCATTTATAGTATAATTAAAACTTTATATGTAAAAATTACACCATCTTAATATTGATAAATTTGTTAATGTAGTTAAAATTAAAATTTGTTAACTAAGGGTTAATCAAAACGATAAGGTTTTCAATAAAACCAAAAAAAAACTAAAATAAATTATTTGATTATATTACAACCTTAAAATATATAATATTTGAATTAGTTAAATTTTTATGTTATTTGGATTAAGATTGAATTTATTATAAATTAATATTTTGAGAAATTTCAAAACAGTCTCTCCCCTCTCTTATAAAATAAAACCTCATCTTATTTTTTCATCACAATTAAATTCATATTTGGATTGTAAAAACCAAGTAAAAATATCTTCCCATAGTCTCTCCATTAATCCTTGAATAATTACTTTGGTTATAAATCCAACCAAAGAATTCTTTTGGTGTAAACCAAAAAGAGATATCCAGAGAAGAGGTAACATTCATCAACATACATTTTTATTCTATTTATTCCTTAAGCACATTAAATTATTTTTATTTAATTATTATATATTAAATTCTATATATTAATTAAACTTGGATATTTTTATGTTAAAGTTTTTATCTACAAATTCACACATTTCTATGAAATGTGTAACATAATCATCGTTTGTGTATATGACAGACTACTGCCTCACAATCCAATGTCGTTCATTCTTCCATTTCCACCTTTCATGGTTGGGATAATGATATAATTATAGTTTATATATGATATATATATATATATATATATATATATTATTTTATTATGATTCTATAATTTTTATGTCAAACATACCTTCACGCTTTCAATTTTGTGAGAATAAGATAACGTCGTTCATGTCTACAATAGACTACCGCCTTTCCAAGCGATGTGATTCATTAAAAATTTACATGGAATGTATTAATAATGTTTTTAAATAACATATGTGATATATATTATATAAAAATGATTCTATAAATATAATAATTCATATACTTTTATTTTTTTAATATGATAATAAAATGAAAATAGCGTTCATGCGCACGTACGGCCTATCGTCTCTATGAATGGTGTGCTTTTTTCTAAATATTACTTTTATGAATCACCATAAATAAATATATAGTTAACATAAATATTATATTTATATCATTTTTATCATTATAAGGATGATTAAATCATTATCTATGTAATAGGACCAAGAATAATAAGCCAAAGCATGTACGAAAAACAAAGTTGTGGAATTGTTAATAAACGAGTAATATAAATTCATAAGTAAATAATATATTTTATTATATATATAAATATTATGACAACCCTGATTTTATTACAAACTTAAAAATTATTTATTACGTAACACTTCACTTGATACAAAAAACAATATCGAGAGGTTTAGTGTCTTTGGGGATTATGATCATTACTTAAAAACTTAGAACATGAAATACAACATTTTTATTGAAAACTTTCTTTACATGACCACTACATTCCCTCGTACTTAGCATTGCATGGGATAACCTGAGGACATGCATAAGAAAAGGGTGATCTATAAAGCCCAGTAAGGGAGTACACATGGATTAACATGAGTAGTACAATACATGTTAGACAATAGGCATATCAATAGAGCATAAGAGAAACATGAACATAAAGGCATGATAAAGCATGATAATCATAACATGGAAATGTGGCAACAACACTTAACATGGAATTAGCATGAGCCAAGGCTCATTGCACATAGAGAATTAGTAAATCCTCATTGCACATAAAGCATGAGTAAACACTCATTTCAAATGAATTATAATGATTCAACACTCATTGCACATGATGTATCATGATACTATACTTTACCCAATTCATTGGAGCGCTATAAGGGCACACCCTTCTTAAACATTTCATTTCACGCATAAGTGTGCCACATGGATCATAAAACATGGATTCATAAAACATAATCATTTATTCCATGATAAAGGAATGTGTAATTTATATACAAAACTTTATAATCAATAATTAAATATGCATAAAGCTGAATACCCTTGATGGAGAAATGGGCATGGTATTCACTACACAATGGCATTGGCTTAGAAAATCGGTGTGATTTCGGCAGCGTAACAGCATGACTTAAGAATTCATAAAAACGGTTGATGAGAGAGAAAGGGGTTCCTCATCATATTTACATGTAATGGACAGTAAGTAGGTCATATAGATACAAGTCCCAACTTTTGTAATGGAATTTAGATTCATGATACAAAAGTATTGCTTGAATGTAAATGAGGAGAGAGAAGTTCCTTTCGGAATTTCGGCATAGTAACGGGTGTACAAGGGAGGCATTTAATGAGAGAGAAAGGGGTATCCCATCATTAAAACAATAAGAGGGTAGTATGGAGGAGTTGTGAAACCATACCCCAGAATTTATAATTGAAATTAAAAGGACATAATAATATGAAGAAAATTGGACAAAATGAGAAAGGAAGAAAAAACCCTTACTTGGAAGTGTGCTTCAAAAGGCATGAGAGAGGCTTGAGAGAGGCTTATTGGGAGCTTGGGGCACCTTGGGAGGATTCTAGAGAGATTAGGGAAGAGGTTGGACGAAATAAAAAGGCTTTAAGTGAGGTGGAAGTGGGATCTTGGGTGGGGTTATATAGGAAAGGTGAGGGAATTCTTTATTATTTAGGTTTGGGACCCCTTACATTAAATTAATCCAAACCACAAAACATCCCACAGTTTTTTCCCATGGTTTTTGTAAAAGGGAAGAGGAATACTATATTTTATAATTCCAAATTCATAACTTCTTAAAATAATAGGGTTTCTTATGTGGAGTTGAGTCACACTCTCATGGAAATTAATTTAAAAAGACAAGGTGTTTAATAAGTCTTGAGGGGTCCATTAATGCTTTGAAAAGTAAGTAAAACAAACCCAAAATCACATTATTTTAATGGTAAAATATAAATTGGCCGAAAATAAAGCTTATAGTATTTTATTACATCACTATTGGGTCATTATGTTGTCATAAAACACATTATATATTTAAATGGTATTTGATTTTTTAGCCAAAAATTTGACTGTCTCAGAAAATTATGAAAAATTCACCGTTGGATAATTTTGACATCCTGATTCCAGAAATAACATTTATTTTATCTAAATAATTTTCTAAATATGTTAATTTTCACTTTTAAAACAAAAACCGACATTTATCGAAAATTCACGGTTTTTGACAAAAATGGCTTTCAAACCTTAATAAAAAATTACAATTTCATTCATAAAATTATAAGATTATTTATATTTAATAAAAATTAATTTAATAATATTATTATTATTTTATTAAAATATTATTTAATTCAAAAATCCCTTAATTTAATAAAATAGAATTCTTAATTAAATAATAACTAAAAATACTATTTGTACTTTAAAAACTATTTACAATGTATCCATAATGACAAGAAAGTATATACATTATTATATACAAAAAAATAATGTACATGAACATAGTACTATTGATTTGTTACATAACCCCTTAAAACATCCACATAAGACCTAAGGGTAAGGTGTGTGATGGTGACAGACTCTTGGGGGGGCTCGGATAACATCACTCGAGTGGTAATCTCTATCAACTTCCACTTTTCACGTAGATGGTCCCGTTCGAGCTTGACATGATGAAGCTCAGCTTGGGATTGGTCAAGAGCGAAGCCCAAGGATGGTACCTCTTTTCCGAGCTCTGACAAATGGGCTTCGTATGGAGCAATTCTACTGGATGAGGCCATCACTTCTTTTTTCTGAGTAAATTGGATTTGTTAAATCCCTATATTTATACTAATCATGTGATCACTGTTCAATGGCTATATTATCAACGGTCAAAATTCTTAACATAAAACCAAAGAAGTTGACATCTTATAAAAAGCATTTTTCATAAAGAGACATTTAACTAGATCAAGAGGTATTTTCCATTAATGAAACTTTGGTTCGTTACAATATTCCCCCCTTAAGAAATTTCGCCCTTGAAATTTTCCTTTTCCCACACTAAAACAAATGTGGGTAACTCAGCTTCGTAATTTCCTCCAATTCCAAAGTCTCTTCTTCAAACGTGTGGTTTCTCCACAACACCTTGATGAGGGGAATTGTCTTATTTATTAGAACTTTTTCTCTATGATCTAAGATCTTCACTGGTTGCTCCTCATAAGAAATATCATCTTTCAATCGTACCACCTCAGAAGAGAGTACATGTGAAGGGTCCGGTATGTACTTCCTTAAGAGGGATACATGAAAGACATCATGTACTTTGGCCGTGGTAGGTGGAAGTTCTAGTCAATAGGCCACAGCCCCGACACGATCAAGAATCTAGAAGGGGCCGATGTACCTTGGACTTAACTTCTCTTTCTTTCCAAACCTCATGACCTTCTTCCACGGAGATATGCATAGAAAAACCGTGTCTCCAACTTTAAATTCAAGGTTTCATCAACAGTTATCTGCATAACTCTTCTGTCAACTCTGGGCTTCCTTGATATGCTGCTGAATTGTTTTCACCTTCTCCACCATTTCCTCGACCATTTCTGGTTCAAGCAGCTTACGTTCACCGACCTCATCCCAACATGCCGGTGTTCTGCACCTTTTCCCATATAGGGCATTATATGGTGCCATTTGGATGATCGAGTGGAAACTGTTATTATAAGAGAACTCAACTAGAGGAAGATGTTGATCCCATCCTCATTTAAATTCCATTGAGTATTCTCTCAACATGCCCTCAAGTGTTTGTATAGTCAGCTCGGATTGTCCATCAGTTTGTGGATGATAGGTCGTACTGAAGATCAGTTCAGTATTCAGAGCATGTTGAAGACTCTTGCAAAACTTAGACGTGAATCTTGGATCTCAGTCAGACACAATAGATAGTGGTACTCCATGAAACCTTACCACTTCCTGGATATATATCTGTGCCAGTTGATCCAATGAGAAATCCTCCTGAATAGAAATGAAGTGTGCAGTCTTTGTAAGACGATCCACAACAACCCAGATTGCATTGTTGCCTTTAGATGTCCTTGGAAGTCCGGTGACAAAGTCCATGGTGATGTTCTCCCATTTCCATTAAAAAAATAATATTATTATTATTAAATTAATTTTTATTAAATATATATGATCTTATAATTTTATGAATGAAATTGTAATTTTTTATTAAGGTTTGAAAGCCATTTTTTGTCAAAACCCGTGAATTTTAGATAAATGTCAGTTTTTATTTTAAAAGTGAAAATTAATATATTTAGAAAATTATTTAGATAAAATAAATTTTATTTCTGGAATCAGGACATCAAAAATATCCAACGGTGAATTTTTCATAATTTTCTAAGACAGTCAAATTTTTGGGTAAAAAATTAAATACCGTTTAAATATATAATGTGTTTTATGACATCATAATGACCCAATAGTTATGTAATAAAATACGATAAGCTTTATGTTCGGCCAATATATGTTTTACCATTAAAATAATGTGATTTTGGTTTTGTTTTACTTACTTTTCAAATCATTAATGGACCCCTCAATACTTATTAAACACCTTGTCTTTTTAAATTAATTTCCATTAGAGTGTGACTCACCTCCACATAAGCAACCCTATTATTTTAAGAAGATCGGACTTTGGCCTTATACAATATTGTTTTAATCTTCCCTTTTCCAAAAACCATGGGCAAAAACCATGGGATGGTTTGTGGTTTGGATTAATTTAATGTAAGGGGTCCCAAACCTAAATAATAAAGAATTCTCTCACCTTTCCTATATAAACCCACCCAAGCTCCCACTTCCTCCTCACTAAAAGCCTTTGGAGTTCATAAAACCTCTACCCTACTCTCTCTAGAATCATCCCAAGGTTCCCCAAGCTCCCAAGAAGCCTCTCTCAAGCCTTTGGAAGCACACTTCCAAGTAAGGGTTTTTTATTCCTTTCTCATTTTTGTCCAATTTTCTTTAAGTTGTTTTTCCCTTTTAATTTCAATTATGAATGTTGTGGTATGGTTTCTCACCTCCCTAATACTTCCCTCTTTATGTTTGAATGATGGGAGACCCTTTCTCTCTCATTAAATTCCTCCAATGTACACCCATTACTATGCCGAAATTCCGAAAGGAACTTCTCTCTCCTCTTTTACATTCAAGCAATACTTTTGTATCATGAATTGAAATTACATTAAAATTGTTGGGACATGTATCTATATGACCTCCTTACTATAAATTACATGTAAATATGATGAGGAACCCCTTTCTTTCTCATCAACCATTTTTATGAATTCTTATGTCACGCCGTTACGCTGCTGAAATCGCACCGATTTTCTAAGCCAATGTCATTGTGTAGTGAATACCATGCTCATTTCTCCATCAAGGGTATTCACCTTTATGTACATTTAATTATTGATTATAAATTTCAATGTATGAATTCCACATTCCTTTATCGGGGAATAAATTATTATTTTTTATGGATCCATGTTTTATGATCCTTGTGGCACACTTATGCATGAAATAAAATGTTTAAGAATGGTGCTCCCTTATAGCGCTCCAATGCATTGGGTAAAGTATAGTATCATGATACGTCATGTGCAATGAGTGTTGACTCATGCTAATTCAAGTGAAACGAGGGTTTACTTTTGTTTCATTTTCAATGATGATTTACTCATTCTCTATGTGCAATGGGCCATGGATCATGCTAATTCCATGTTAAGTGTTGTTGTCACATTTCCATGTTATGATTATCATGCTTTATCATGCCTTTATGTTCATTTTTATCTTATGCTCTATTGATATTCCTATTGTATAAAATGTATTGTACTCCTCATTTTAATCCATGTTTACTCGCTTACTGGGATTTATAGCTCACCCTTTTCTTATGCATGTCCTCAGGTTATCCCATGCAATGTTAAGTACGAGGGAATGTAGTGGTCATGTAAAGGAAGTTTTAAATAAAGATGTTTTATTTAATGTTTTAAGCTTTTATGTAATGATCATAAGCCCCGAAGACACTAAACCTCTCGATATTCTTTGTTGTATCGAGTGAAGTTTTATCTAATAAATCATGTTTAAATTTGTATTAAAAAGCAGGGTTGTCATAGTATTGTGACGACCCAATGTTTCATTATTGTAAATCCCGCTTGATCTAATTAAATGTTTCTTTATGTTTATATAAAATGTAAACTTCTTTGTTTTTATGTAAAGAATTTTTACCATTGCTAATATAGCCGTTGAATAGTGATCACATGATTAGTATTAATATAGGGCTTTAACAAATCCAATTTACTCAGACAAAAGAAGCGATGGCCTCATCCAGTAGAATTGCTCCATACGAAGCCCATTTGTCGAAGCTCAGAAAATAGGTGGCATAATTGGGCTTCTCTCTTGACCAAGACCAAGCTGAGCTTCATCATTTCAATCTCTAACGGGACCGTCTACGTGAAAGGTGTAAGTTGATAGATATTACCACTCGAGCGATGTTATCCGAACCACCCCAATAGTCTGTCACCATCGCACACCTTACCCTTAGGTCTTATGCGGCTGTTTTAAGGGGTTATGTAACAAATCTCTAGTACTATGTTCATATATTATTTTTGTATATAATATTGAACATACCTCTTTGTCTTTTTTGATACATTGTAAATAGTTTTAAAGTACAAATAGTGTTTTTAGTTATTATTTTATTAAAAATTCTATTTTTTTAAATTAAGGGATTATTGAATTAGATAATATTTTAATAAAATATTATTATTATTATTAAATTAATTTTTATGAAATATAAATGATCTTATAATTTTATGAATGCAATTATAATTTTTATTAAGGTTTGAAAGCCATTACTCTCAAAACCCGTGAATTTTCGATAAATGTCGGTTTTTATTTTCAAAGTGATAATTAACATATTTCTAAAATTATTTAGATAAAATAAATTTCATTTCTGGAATTAGGACGTCGAAATTATCCAACAGTGAGTTTTTCATAATTTTCTAAGACAGTCAAATTTTTGGGTAAAAATTAAATACCGTTTAAATATATAATATGTTTTATGACATCATAATGACCCAATAGTGAGGTAATAAAATACTATAAGATTTATGTTCGTACAATATATGTTTTACCATTAAAATAATGTGATTTTGGGTTTTTTTACTTACTTTTCAAAGCATTAATGGACCCCTCAAGACTTATTAAACACCTTGTCTTTTTAAATTAATTTCCATGAGAGTGTGACTCACATCCACATAAGCAAACCTATAATTTTAAGAAGTTTTGACTTTGGAATTATAAAATATTGTTTTCCTTTTCCCTTTTCTAAAAACCATGGGCAAAAACCATGGGATGGTTTGTGGTTTGGAATAATTTAATGTAAGGTGTCTCAAACCTAAATAATAAAGAATTCCTTCACCTTTCCTATATAAACCCACCCAATCTCCCACTTCCTCCTCACTCAAAGCCTTTGGAGTTCATACAACCTCTACCCTACTCTCTCTAGAATCCTCCCAAGGTGCCCCAAGATCCCTATAATCCTCTCTCAAGCATCTCTCAATCCTTTGGAAGCACACTTCCAAGTAAGGATTTTTTTCTTCCTTTCTCATTTTTGTCCAATTTTATTCATATTGTTATGCCCTTTTAATTTCAATTATAAATGCTGGGGTATGGTTTCACACCTCCCCCATACTTCCCTCTTATTGGTTTAATGACGGGAGACCCCTTTCTCTCTCATTAAATGCCTCCCATGTACACCTATTACTATGCCAAAATTCTGAAAGGAACTTCTCTCTCCTCATTTACATTCAAGAAATAATTTTGTATCATGAATCTAAATTCCATTAAAATTGTTGGGACATGTATCTATATGACCTTCTTACTTTCCATTACATGTAAATATGATTAGGAACCCCTTTCTCTCTCATAAACCATTTTTATGAATTCTTATGTCACACCGTTACGCTGCCGAAATCGCACCGATTTTCTAAGCCAATGTCATTGTGTAGTGAATACCATGCCCATTTCTCCATCAAGGGTATTCACCTTTATGCATGTCACAAACCAGTCCAAGTCAACCCTGAACCGGTCACCCAGGCTAGCTCTTAACAAGTCCCGAGAGGCGTTCCCGATTTTCCCGTGATGGCGACAAGCACCAAGGGCGTCAATAGAGTACACAAGGGAACAATTTCTCCCATATATGAAAAATCAAGCAAACAGCAGAAAGAAATGGACAGACCAAAATACATTTATATAAAAATTGAACTGAACATTATTTTTACAAGAAACTGAAAGTACAAATAATACAACAACTCAACTGACCAAACCCAATAACCAACTAACTTCATGTGACCCCGCCGGTCACTCTATAAAAAAATAATCAAACATCGCCCAAGGCGATCGAACTCATGATGAAACCTGCACAAGGGATAAAAACAGAAGAAGACTATAGGCGTGAGTATTAAAACTCAGTAGGTTAGCTCGATATTATATTCCCAATGCACATCCTTTAAAATAAAAGACAGAACAATTTCAATTTTTAAATAAGTGATATTAAGGTATGTTTTCCAAATGATTTCCCTAGCTATATAAAACAAATTACCTAAATAAAACTTGCATGTTTTATAAACAAGAATTCTAGAAACAGTTTTTAAAGAGGTGCAACTTCAAAATGAAAATAGTTTTCAAGAGGGGTGTTTTAAAGAATTTACACTTTTAAATAAATCACACACACTAATGAAGACTCTTCCAAAAACATAGAGGTGAATCTTGGATCTCGGTCAGACATAATAGATAGTGGTACTCCATGCAACCTTACCACTTCATTGATATATATCTGTGCCAGTAGATCCAATGATAAATCCTCTCGAATAGCAATGAAGTGTGCAGTCTTTGTAAGACGATACACAGCAACCCAGATTTCATTATTTCCTTTAGATGTCCTTGGAAGTCCGGTGATAAATTCCATGGTGATGTTCTCCCATTTCCATTCTCGTATGGGAAATGGTTGCATCACCCCCTTAGACTTATGCCTCTCTGCCTTCACTTGCTGACACACCAGACACTTTGATGTATACTCAGCGATCTCCTTCTTCATATTATCCCACCAAAAGTTTTCTCAGATATCTCGATACATCATTGTGCTCCCTGGGTGAATAGAGAAATTTGAACTATGTGCATTATCCAAAAGTTCCTTCTTCAGCTCCGGACTTGATGGAACACATAGTATTTTCCCAAACCACACAATTCCTTCTTCAATAACATTAAACTCTGAGGATTTCCCTTTTTAGATAGCTTCCACTTTTTCTTGAATTCCCATAACATCCTTTTGAGCATCCTTTAACCTATCCAAAAGAGACGGTTGAGCAATCATTTGTGAAAATATTGATGATGTTCCCTTCTTTATGATTCCCATGTCCATCTTCATCAAGTCTAAGAAGATTGGATCCTTCTCAATTCTCATCATTGATAGAATCGCTGGGTCCTTTCTACTTAGTGCATATACCACCTTGTTTGCTTTCCCAGGGTGGTAATGTATTGAACATTCATAATCCTTGATGATCTCTATCCATCTTCTCTGGCGCATATTAAGCTCTTTCTGTGTGAATATATATTTAAGACTCTTGTGGTCAGTATATATCTGACTTTTCTCCCCATAGAGATAATGCCTCCAGATTTTCAAGGCAAAGAACACCACCGCTAACTCCAGATCATGCGTTGGATAGTTTCTCTCATGGATTTTCAACTGCCTTGAGGCATAGGATATCACTTTATCATTCTGCATCAGCACACAGCCTAAGCCCTTCTTCGAAGCATCGTTGAAAACCAAAAAAGGTTCCCCACTTGTGGGTAAATTGAGCATGGGCATAGTGATAAATTCACAATATTAGTATGAACCCTTATTAAGGGAATTAAAAAAATTCCCCTACGAATATATTTCATAAAACACATTATATATTTAAACGGTATTTAATTTTTTACCCAAAAATTTGACTATCTTGGAAATTTATGGAAAATTCACTGTTGGATAATTTCGACGTCCTGATTCCAGAAATAACATTTATTTTATCTAAATAATTTTCTAAATAAGTTAATTTTCACTTTTAAAATAAAAACTAACATTCATCAAAAATTCACGGGTTTTGACAAAAATAGCTTTCAAACCTTAATAAAAAATTACAATTTCATTCATAAAATTATAAGATCATTTATATTTAATAAAAATTAATTTTATAATAATATTATTATTTTATTAAAATATTATTTAATTCAAAAATCCATTAATTTAATAAAATAGAATTCTTAATTAAATAATAACTAAAAAGACTATTTGTACTTTAAAAACTATTTATAATGTATCCATAATGACAAGAAATTATATACATAATTATATACAAAAAAATAATGTACATGAACATAGTACTATCGATTTGTTATATAACCCCTTAAAACAGCCGCATAAGACCTAAGGGTAAGGTGTGCGATGGTGACAGACTCTTGGGGGGGCTTGGATAACATCTCTCGAGTGGTAATCTCTATCAACTTCCACTTTTCACGTAGATGGTCCCGTTCGAGCTTGACATGATGAATCTCATCTTGGGCTTGGTCAAGAGCGAATCCCAAGGATGTTATCTTTTTTCCGAGCTCCAAAAAATGGGCTTCGTATGGAGCAATTCTACTGGATGAGGCCATCACTTCTTTTGTCTGAGTAAATTGGATTTGTTAAAGCCCTATATTTATACTAATCATGTGATCAATGTTCAACGGCTATATTAGCAATGGTCAAAATTCTTACCATAAAACCAAAGAAGTTGAAAATTTATAAAAAAACATTTTGCATAAAGAGACATTTAACTAGATCAAGAGGGATTTTCCATTAATGAAACTTTGGGTCATTACAAATATAGTTATATGATAGATGTATAATAAACTTATATATATTATATAGGACTTTTTTATATAGATGAAATAATTCAAGACATAAGTTAAGGGATTCTCTCTAACTTTTATTTATGTGGGACACATGCTTTATACACTAGTTGTATATTTTGTTGGTGTATATACAGACCATGAATGTATTATATGATACATATCATTAAATTTTTTGGTATTTACATATCCATTTCATTATCTATATTTCGCGGGGTTTACGATTCCGGAGTTACCAAATCGGTAAGGAGATTTTGTATCAATTTTCATTCTTAGAGACACATGTTATATTATGCAATTATATTTTTTTACAAGGGGTATATACTGTGCTTTGACATGTTTTACCATGAATATAATTATTTTAATGATATTATAAGTTTTTATGTAATGTTACTCTCTCTTTGTTAAGAAATCAGTGTTCCGTAAAAATAATTTTTTCCAAAATAAATACTTTAAAAGTGTTTCAAAATACCTTTTATAAATTTTCAAGGAAAATAGATTTAAAAGGTGTTTAAAATGGTTATAAAATTATAATTTATATGTTTTAAAAGAAATATTAAATGAAAAGGTTTTTTTAAAAAAAAATTGATTTAAAAATGATTTTTCATATAATAAAGGATATTTTTCCCAAAAAATGCCTTAAAAATATCATTCAAAAAAATTTCCATCAAAGATAATATTATTTAATGTTTCTTATGATTTAATGGGGTTGTGATTCAAGGATATTATCCTTATTATATATATGGTTGGTTTATGCTTATGATTAATGATTTATGTTATTGTGGCACATATATGTTTGGTTTTAATTATTTTATGGGTGGGACATATATCTCCCTCCAATGAATTGGGTAATGATTTATATCTCATGAGATAGATATGATGGAAATGGGGAGTGAACCTACTTTTTTAAAGTACATTGACCACTATGATGGTCTTAGGAGTGATCCTTGACTACTAATTTGGATTGGGGAATAAACTAATTCCACTAATATAGCCTTGTATGTGATCCTTGACAACTATGGAAATAATTTTATATATTTATGTGTCTCCTACAATTCCATGTCTTTTTTCTATGTTATGCATTCATGTCTTATGATCCTGACTCCCTTATTATTCATGTCTTATGAACTACCAATATTTATTCCATGACTAATGTATATGATATTTTACATGTGGGGTATGATCTTCAAATGTTATTCTTATATTCTCATACCCTTATATTCATTTTATGCTTATCTACCTCCCTCATTTACCCATACTAAGAATATGAGCTCATTATTACTTATGTTTCTCTTCACGTAGATATGAATAAAAATAATAAGTATGATATGTCAAATAGGGTTCTAGTCATGAATAAATATTAAAGATAAGATTTAGATGTGTTATGAACCATTTGTCTATCTTTCCATGTTTCCAAAAGTGCTAAAAAATATGGTATTTGGTCATGTGTTTGTATAATTTATGAAATATTTCATAATAAATGATCCAATGTCTATGTATGTTAAGAAAGGGTGATTATAAATAAACCAATAATAATGAATCATGTTTTTACAGGCTGAAATGTATCTAAATTTCAAAAAGAATGTAATAAAAATAAAATAGCTATCTAACACAAATAAACTCTAATGACACTGGTCCCTAACCCTATTCTAGTCCCATATCCAAACTCTAGCTCATCCTGCAAGAAAAAATAAACAACATGGTCCCTTTCCCTTATCTTAAATTTCATCTATTTAATTTTATCGGGTACCACAAGCAGACCCACTAAGGGTGTGAGTAAAACAAAGTAGGTTAACACCACCATGTATGAAGTATTTTTTTGGTAATAAGTGATTGAAATAAATGGATAAACATGTTTATTAATTAATAAATTAATATAATACAACATAAACCTCCTTTGACACCACGCCAAAATATATCTGAGCATGTGTGATAACCATCCCAAAAATAACCATTAACCATGGAATAATCACATAACCTGGAAAATCCCACTGTATAAAAATTTAATCCTTCAGTAAAATCCCTATATATAATAATTTCATCATCAACTGTTCCAATTCCACTATATCAACATTTTATCATCAAATGGTTCAAGTCCACTATATAAGCATTTCAACATCAATTGGGGAAATCCCCTATATAAAAATAGTAGAATAAATTAATCCATGCCCACTATATAAGCATTTCATGATCGAACTAGGCCATTCCCACTATATAATCATTTAAAACCAAAATCAACACATGTAATAAAAGTAATGATATCACAATATCATCTCATAAGACTCAATGCTTAGTTATGAAAATTTCCTTTTGTTTTTCAATTAAAATTTCATTTATATATCAAATTATCAATTATCATCTCAATAACTAATAATCCATTATGAAAGTGAATATATATCAAGAAATCACATGAAATATCATGTCATGTTAAATACATTTTAAACCATTATCCAATTACTTATTATTCAAGAGATCTCTCACCTAATGGGTAGAAAAAAGCTAGTTTACAACACCATTGAATCCAAAGGGATCCAAGGAATAATCAAAACAATGATATACCATCACTCAATATTCAATTAATTAATTAATATATTATTTTTTTGTAATTAAAATATTAAACATACATGATAATTAAATAGACCCATAGGGATAAGTTTTAAGCCACCTACCTTAAACCAGTGATCAATGTAATGCTTCCAATATTTAACACCAACAAGAATGAAGGCTTAGAAGATCAATGAATGAACCCAGATCAAAAAAGATAAAGATCAACACCCAATCCAACCACAGTCAAGATATTCTACCTCCAAAATTTAAGAACAATAGAATATTGGGTAATCCTATGCAAAAATATCACTAGATATTTATTTCATGAAGAATATTTTTGGAATGGAGGTAGGAACTCCAAAATCATGTGTAAATTTCCTAGGGATTTCAAGAGGAGGGTTTCATGAAATTGGAATGAAAAACATAAACACATCATGGGATTTAATATTCCATCCTAAGAGTTACATGATGTTTAAATGAATTATACAACCTGTAATTCTCAATTTTAGAGTATTTAAAAATTCGAGTCATCTCAGGTTAATTTAAACTTTCCTGAACATTACACATCCTCTAAAGTATATTCAGGGCATGTAACCAATTAATAACATGAACCAATTCATGACTTATATTCATTTAATAGTATCTTTTTAGTGGAATTTATACATCATGTAATGAATTTACATGACATTTAAATTCACTATATATAGATTTAAGTCCATCTTCTACAAAAACACCCAAACCACTTTTGAATCCTTCCAAACTCACAGAAAACCATCTTAATGCCAATTAACACATTTATACCCATACTGTATTAATTTAAAAAAAATGTATAACCTAAAATTAGTTTATTTCCCCCAAAAAAAGGTTCTCTATCTTCAAATGATACTCGACTAATAATGTTTATGGATGAAATAAAATCAAAACAAAATATATTTTACAAAAAAGTAAAATATGGACATACATAGAAAAATATGGAATCATACAACTTTCCCATCATAAAATGTCTTATCCCAGAGCTGCTCCAAGCATAACGGTGGGGTCTCTGTAATGAATTATGGCCACTTTGATCACATATTAGACTCCCTCTACCAAGTCTCCTCTAGAACATTCCCATTCTAAAACTATACTCAAATCAAAAGTATAGTCTTTCCATTGAGATACTTATTACTATAGTCCACAATCCATATCATATTTTCCTCAAAGAACGAATCTACATGAAGATCAACTTCCTCAATCTCTATAATCTGATAGGGTTTAGGAGTACATCTGCAAATATGTGACATTTGAAATACGTCATGCATGGAACTATAGATCTAATGACGTTTTAATTGGTATTCCACTGAAATAACCTATTATACTATCTTGAAATACCCAAAAAATATGGGTGATATATTTATATGATTCCTAATATAGTATTTCTCCATCCTATGTGACACATGATATAAAACACAATGACCAGCATCATACTCCAAAGGTCATCTCTGATGGTTAGCATAAGATTTATTCCTATTCTTCATAGTCATAAACAACCTCCTGATAATCTGATCATTCTTAGAAACCTCATGCATAATACTATAGAAAAAAATATAAAACTCACCTAACTCCAAATAAAATAAGTTAAACATAATTTCTTTCCATAATAAACTTGAATGGTTCTATTAGGATCAATACATGGAAGATTTTATTTTATGAAAAATCGATGTCTTCCATATAATGCTCATATGAAACACTAAAATCTAAACATATTCTTGTAATGTATCCACTATAACCCAAATATTCCACTTAGATTGATCATTATTATGAGGATGATAGGATCTTCCCAAATAACCTAAAATCCTAGATCCTTCTAAAGACTGCGTAGTATAGATTAGTAAAATGACAATATCTATTAAAAATGATACTCTTCATAACATTGTCCAGTTGAACAATCTTATGAACGTAGACTACATATATCTTCAACAGTGAAGCTCTCCCTAATATTCAAGAAGTATTCTACCTTCGTGATTCAATCCCTGATCACCCATATTGTATCTCTCTAATGTGTAGTCTTAGGTAATCATGTCAAAAAATCCATAGTGGAATCATCCCATTTCCACTCAGGAATGGGTAGAGGCTACAACATCCCACTGGGCCTCTGATGCTCGACTCTCACCAACTGGAAGTTAAAACATCCTTCCACAATTCACACTACCTATTTATTAATTACTAAACAATAGTACATTCTATGATGATCATGATACATATTTGTAAAATTTAGATGTACCTCCCATCTTGAAAATTGAAACTCTCTCATCAACTACTCGCACAATCCCATAGTAACCCATACTCAGCCATAGAAAATAGTAGAATTGTAACTTTCAATATACCATCTTGGTGTTGGATCCCCACTATATATGACGTCTTTCAGAACTGATACCTTAATATTATTAAATTTTCTATCTTAATATAGTCAAAAATAACTTTTGTGATAGATACCCATCCCTTTACTCCTAATCATTTCAATGCATGTCTACAAAGAGTTCAATCATCTTTTAGTCATTGAAATACTCTCACACTAACTATTTCTATTCCTTAAAACTCAAATAATCTACAAAACAAATTTCCCATGACTGGTGTATAAGCCATATCGAGGCTGAAGGATAGAAGATACTCTCCACACATCCTCTTTAGAAGGTTTAGGTCCCACTAATAAAAGATGTACCTAAGGATCTTGTGGTCTATTTATACCTTAAACCTACCTACCAAAAGATAGTGTCTCAAACATATTAGGTCATGCACTAACACAACTATATCTAGATCATGAATAAGATAATTCCTCTCATGATGGATCATTTATATAGAGCCATAAGAAACCACTTGATCCTAATGCACCACAACCTCTCTGAGCCAATCTATGGATGCATCATTGTACACAATATATCCTTCACCTGGTACTATTAATGTGAGGATGGGTGTTTTTGTTACCCTTCCTTTCATCTACTAAAAATCTATCTCACATGTATCTTACCAAATAAACATCACTCCTTTCTTGGTCGACCATGATATCAGTGCTTCCAGATGGGAGGAGTCCTAGATGAAGCACCATTAATAACCTATTAAACCCAGAAAACTCTGAATATCAAAGAAATTCTCTTGTTTGTCCCAAGATACCAAGGACACAACCTTCTATTGGTCATTTAAAACTATTTCCTATGAGATGACATGACCCAAGAAGTGCACTTTATCGATCCGAAAATTTCATTTTTTTAGCTTAGTGTAAAGATGAATCTCTCTCAATATACTCAAGATGATGTCATAATTGTGGGAATGATTTTCCACTGAATGGTAGTACACTAAGGTGTCTTTGAAAAACCCTACAAATAAATAATCTAGAAAAGGATAAAATATCTGATTCATCATGTCTATGAACATCATTGGTGTATTAGTCAAACCAAATGTCATCACTATAATCTTTTACAAGCCATGCCTACTCTTAAATAATATATGAGTTATATCCATTGTTCTTAGCCTGAACTGGTTGCATAATTATCTCAAATAGAACATAAATAAGATATTAAAACCTCTCATCAGATCAAAGATATCGTCGATGCATGGAATGGTATACAGTTTCTCGACCATCATCTAGTTCAATCTCCAATAAACCACGCATAAGTGAAAAGTCCGATTGGGATTATTAAGAAAAAGAACTTGAGAACCCCATGGAGATGTATGAGGTCGTATGAAACCTTTATCTTCAAGATATTCCCATAAAAACATCAACTCTTGAAGATATTTTTTTCATTCTATAATGTGGGATATAAACTGGCATGTCTCCCAACACCAACTCAATTGTGAACATGATCTATTGTATCGGTGGTAAGGTAGATAACTCATCAGGGAAGACATCCTAAAACTGGTCTACTATTGGTGGAAAATAATCCTTCATCATTTCATCATCCTATAGATAAATACATTCAATATGATCCATAATAGAGTCTAATATGCACTGAATTGGTCCTATATGACCAGCCTAAATATCCCACTCTCCCAACAGAAAATTGATTCCTTCTTATGGAGGTAAAATGTTGAATATCCTCTAGTAATAGTTGATATGATCTTGGTATAAAACTAGTCAATCCATGCCATGGATAAAATCAAAAAAAAATCATTTCAGCAAAGATGGTTCCTAGAAGAAATGGTAACCACCAATTTCATGAGAACCTACCCTTAAACATTTGATATTCTCGGACTAACTCCCAATGGTGGGTCAGTGGTCCATAGTACATCTAATATTTCCACAACCAAGCCAAAAAAATTTAAAATATTTATGATAAAAAAGGAATTTGATTCTTCATTGTCAACAAAACACAAGAAATGGTAGATGATACAAAAATTACACCTATGATGGTAGAAGTCCCTGCATCTACAATAGATAAAATAGTCTACATAGAATTCAGCTAACAAGACCCTATGGACTGGGCTCTAGTATGACTCCCTTGTGTTATTACCTCTTCCTAATACTTTAACTCCAACATTGGGTAACCATGAACCCTTCCTCATCATGAATATCTGATGGAACTCTAGATATGTGTCTGATAAGGGGTAATGAATTCCTTCCTTGACATGGGTACCAACTTGATCTACTTCTACTACTAATCTATGAGATGATACTATAAAACATCTAAATATGACTCAACCTTCCACAGGAATTGAACTCCAATATGGAGGTACGAACACTAAGTCTTCATGTAGACTAACATTTCACACTAATATCACTACAATAGAGCACGGTCCTGAGATAGATTCCAACTTCCCTAAATACTCATCCCTCTACTTCTCTAGCAATAAATGTCATAACAATTATTCTTTACACCAAAAGGTGAGTTACTAGTTCATCATACTAAAATAGCAAGTCAACTACTTGGGTATTCTCTTAGATTCTCTTCCATTATGAGTACTTGATTTATCACATCCAAAAATATACTCAATTTAAAGACATTATACCAACATACCGATCTCATTATGAATCATATCCTGATAATTAATTTCCCTAGAGATCTCATCATCTACTAAATATTGCACAAATAACTATAGGTAAGTGAAGCATCCATCATATTCTATTAATAACATTCCCTCCTACATCAGGTTCATGAGCTTGTAACCCTTATCATTACCCAATGTCTATAAATATAATTTAATTAAGAAATTCTCCCTGAATTAATTCCAAGATAACTCCCCTTGCTACCCTACATGCTCTAAAATGTCCCACCAATGCTTGGTAGGTTCATGAAGCATGTTTATAAAAAGATTCACCCTTTAATCTGTGGCTATCTCAAGGTGCTTGATGAGTATCTAGAATAACTCAATCCAAAACTTGGTTTTCAAGGGGCCTATATCCCTAGTGTACTTCAGTGTATTGAATAGCTGAAACTCCCTCATTATCTTAGACATTGAATCCATAGTGTGAATATTCTATCTTTCCATGGATCATATGACCCTCAGGAAGCTTTTATGAAGCTGAACATCCATCTGATCCTCATAAAATATAGAAATATCTGATTCATGAACTTTAGGTACATGATAATTTCCACTCTCCTAATGCTCGTCTTAAAGACAATGAGGGGTTATATTATCTACAAGAAAAAAACACTACTTATAACACTGAATAAAAACAAGGTCAACCTCAATAGGTGACAACAACAGAGAGCAACTAACTCTTTATCTCTCAAAAATGGTATACAAGTTTTTAATAATAACATAATAGTTCTACCATTTCATTTTTTAGATATAATAGAGATCTAATATCATAGTTCACAAAGGAAAATATATCACATGTGACAAATATGTCTATATCATGACCAATTACTATCAAGATATATTCTTATGCTCTTATCATGATGCATGTATACTCACTCATGCCATACTGATCCATGAGTAAAAATATAAAAACCAATAATACCACATGACACGTGAATCACCTTAGGTGAAATAACATCAACTATAACAAGTTAAAATCCTAAATAACAATCCCATATCGGGGCACGTAGAGTTTCTATCATACAAGGGTCAGCTACTTCAATTCAAAATATCATTACCAAGTCCTGAAACATCCTAGTTTCCTTTCTATAATTACTAAATATTAAATCAATAAAAAATAAAAATAATAACCTCTGTTACAAATTTTTTACATCCCTCAGTCATAAAATCTCTCATAAGGCCCAAATTGGTTGGTTACATAACCTCAAGTGTGCCCCCCATAAGCCATAGGCTACCCACTAGCACCAGGAGTGTGATAAGTATAGTGGGGATACTATACCCTCGATATAGACTGAAAATGAAGCAGAAATAAAAAATATAAATAAATATTAGTGTAACTGAAATAGATGAAATTTTATAACATACCACTATGAAGTAAAAGGAGGAATCAATAAACCAATAATAATAAATCATGTAATGACATGTTGAAATGTATCAAAATTTCAAACTAAAATTTATAAAATTAAAAGAACCAGCCAATACAAAAAAAACTCAAATGACCGTGGTCCTAAACCCTATGTCAGTCTCGTCTACAAATTTTATCCCATCTAATAAGAAAAAATAAACAATAAGGTACCTTTCCATTTTCCAAATATGAATCCATGTAATATGCTTTGGTAACACAAGGAGAACTGAAGAGGGTGTGTGTTAAACTAATTAGGTCTACAACACCAAGTATAAACAAAACCAATCTGATAATAAGTTCGTTCAATAAGGTGATAAATAAGTATTTCAATTAATCAATTAATATAAAACACAATTAACCTACTTTTTTACAATGCAATAATATCTCTAAGAATATGGAACAACCATGCCAACCCTAACCATAAAATGTGGCATAATCATATAACCGAGAAAATACCCTTATGTAAGTATTTCCTACTCTAAGAAAATCCCTATATATTATCATTTCATCATCAACTAGGCCAAGACCACTATATAATCATTTCAGCATCAACTCAGCTAAGCCCACTATATAACTATTTTATCATCAATTGGCCCAATATCTCTATTAATTCATTCATTATTAACTAGGCCAATCCCAAAATATTAAAATTTTATCATCAAACTCCACAAATTTCATAATAGAAAGGATATAAAAATATCATTTCATAATCCTCAATGTTTAACTATGAAAATTACGATTTGTATTTCTATTACACGTTAATTTATATATCAAATTATCAACCTTCATCACAATAAAAAAAATCCATTACCAATGTGATTATGTATCAATAAATACCCTGAAATAAAATTTCATGCTAAAAACACATTAAACTATTATAAAATTTCTTATTATTCAAGGGATCTCTCACACAATTAGTGGACATAATCTAGGTTGCAACACTGTTTAATCTAAAGGGATCCAAGGAATAATCGAAACAATGATTTAACATTATTCATATTCTAATTAATTAATTCACACATTATGAAATCTCTTCAATGAACATATAGAAAAATTAAACATACCATAGGGTTAGGTATTAGACTACCTACATTAAAATAGTGATCAACACAACGATTGAAATCAGTAATTCCAATAATAATGAACATACAGAAGATTGGATTAGGAATCTAAAAATAATCAAGATCATGATCAACACCCAAACAAACCTAATTCAGGATTTTCTACTAGAAAACCTGATACCAATAAAAGATAGGGTATACCTAAATAAAAAGAACTCATCAGATTTCTATTGGTTGAATAGGATGTCTGGATTAGAGGAAGGCGCTATAAAATCACCTAGAAATGACCTCAAACTTGAGAGAGGACAAGTGTGTTCAATTGGAATGAAAAACAATAGTGAATCATGGGTTTAAAACCACCATCCCATTAAGTACATAACATTAAAATTTATTACTTGTCATGTAATTCTAAATTTAAGAGTATTTCAAAATTTGTATTACCTTGGGTGAATTTAACAGTGCGTGAACATTACATGCCATGTAAAGTAGATTCACATCATGTATACACGAGATTACATGAACCATTTCATGGCCTATATTCATTTCACATCATCATATTAACACAAGATACATGTCGTGTAATGTATTTACTTATCATGTAAATTCTTTGCAGACATATTTAAGACCTTCTCCAGTAAAAGTACCTGAACCACCTATGAAGCCTTTAAAACTCATAAAAACCCCTCATAATCCCATTTAACATGTTTATATGTGGACTATATTTATCCAAAAAAAACATATATCCCCAAACATTTGTTAATTTTACCCAAAAAGGATCTTTGTCTCCGAAAGCAACTCGACCAACAATGATAAAGGAAGAAAGAAAATACAAACGAAATAATTTTGAGGAAAAAATCAAAGAGGGACATACCAAGAAAAATATGGGATATTACTTGTGTTTTATATTATATAAATTAATGTACTTTATGATTATTTTTAATAAAATTGTTTATATTTACATATCTATCAAAGATTCTATCTTTCATGGGTCTTACGATTCAAACATTACTAAAGTGGAAAAGGTTTTATGTTACAAACTCATTGTCTATCTGGGTTGATTATGAATGTGCTTCCAATGATGGAATATTATGATATATATATATATATATATATATATATCATGAAACTCGTGTATTTTACTCTCCTATGTTTATTTCATGAAAATAAATTTACTCCTATAATGTTTCCTCCATTTTATACTCAAGAGTCCCAAACAATTAATTAAATAAAAATAAACATTATTTCCATATTTGATTGAAAAAACTTTCTCTTACATGTTTATATTTTCTAAAATATAATTTAATGAATGTTTTTGTATTTCCAATGATTTTATAAATAAATTTTTATCCATGTTTTTCTATTTAAAAAATGTTTTTAAGGGAATATTCATGTCATTTTCCATTCAATTCCCTTTTGGATTTTTACCAAAAATGTGATAGGAATTTATTTTAAGAATGCATGACATGAAATATATTTCATGTTTTCTGGACTAATCTATGATTTAAATCTTCTTTGAATTGTTTCAAAGGAAATTTTTTAAAGTAATTTTTTTCCTTAATATTTGGGAAATTTTTAAATTTGAAAGAAGTAATTTAAAAATAAAAATGATATTTTCCACAAGAAATTTTCCAAGTGGTTTTTCAAATTTATTTTCCATATAATATGACATCCTTTATGTTACTCATTATTTAATAGGGATATAGATAAATAATACCATTCTAATTTATTCTTAAAATATTTTATGATTATTATGTTGAAATTTTTATGAATTAGGTGCCATTTCCATGGGTTATAATATGATGAAATGTTTATAAAACACATTTCATTTATCTAAATCCAATATAATTAATGTTTTATGATATTGTGGAATAAAAATAAATGACTTTTATTATTTGATAGGTCAGAACAATATCTCCCTCTACTAAATTGGGTAATAGTGTATAACTCATGAGTTAATTATTTAATGTGTGTACTTGATTTCATGTTCACAATGTTATGTATGGACATTATTTCATGGCCATATAGTTATTTTTGGGCCTATATTCATGTCCATATTATCAATCATGGACCTTCTTTCATGTCCATAAGTTTAATAAAGGGCCTGATATCATGTCCTTAACATAATGAGTGAACTTGTACCTATTTAAAATAGTTTAAAATTTTGTGAACTTATTCATATTCCATAATTCCATTTCTTATGAAAAATATTTCCCTCATTGATAATTTTATTTGTTTCCATTATGACTGATATATTATTAATTATAAAAATTTATGTCATGAATCAAGTTTATGATCTATAGTATACTGAATATGGTTTAGAAATGTTATTCTTATATTCTCATTCCCATATTCTCATGTTATGATTATGTGATAATTGATATATACTTATTTACCCTTACTGATCATCTCATATCACTCTTTCTTATGTTTCCTTTACCCATGTTATGAAGAATTTTATTAATACACAGTTGGGGCATCATTATTTCCCTTGGGTCAAATAAAAATAAAAAAAATTAAAACTCATATCAATTATACTTAATTAATTAAAATTAATATATTAATGGGTGGATATAGATCCCAAAGAGATGGTGAAGTTAATTTAATTAGGTTTTTAATTGGAAATTATTTCATTTATGGATTAAACAAATGTAAAAGAATCATATTGGGGTTATAGAAATAGTTTAAAGAAATAAAGAGTTAAAAATGAAGCATATTTATTTTTTGGTTTGAATTTAGATTTGAACAGAGTCCGGGGATTTTTTAATTCAAGGGTTCAAGTGCAATAAAATTTAAAAAATAGGTTTCATTAATCCATGATTGGTATTAGAGTTGATATGAGGGAGAACCAATGGTAATGATATCCCCTCCTTGATGTGACATTCTTATATTTCCCTTAGTCTGGAAATTTAGGTTTTTACAAATTAAGTTTCTTTTGATACCCTATTTTAACCCAATTCCCATAAATTTGATAATGGCCTTAACTACTTTAGGTTTTTTAGTTGAGAAATTTTAAGGTTTTTTTTAGATTCAAATGGCAATGTCCATGATAAAATTAAAATAATGATATTGGAAATTGATTGAAGAATTGTACCAAAGAAATTACATGAATAAAGAAAAAGAAATTAATATAACAGAACCTTATCCCCTTATATTACTAAATCATAGAACACGGTGGTTTTATCCCCTCATCCTAGTGATTAGAGGATATGTGGGAAGGAAAGAAGAAAAATGAATTCATATTGAAAATGGATATGAAACTGGGATGACCCTTCACAATGCAACTTATTTCTCTATGATTTGGTCTTTGGGGTTCCTCAATAGTAGCATGATGGCCCTCAATTTATAGTTACCAGTTGGGATCAATTAATAATGAATGAAATTAGGTATTGGTCCAAAATTGGTCCTGGTGGGTGTTGGGTCTTAAAATGTATCAAAAATTAATGATATTTTAAATCTAGAAGTTTAAATCATGTATAGGCTTTTTACACGATATTTAATGATTACACGATGTGTAAATCATGAAGTGTGTGTACCGAATTCAAAACAATAATCTCTTCAGGTCTTCATTACTTGTGTGACTGCATAACATATATGTATCACATCATGACGCATTTCTTCATCATTTTATGCTTATTTTTTCACTTCATTCCTTGTGTTACTTTCACGACATGAATTGGTATATTGTTTGTAATGATTACATGATGTGTAATGTCATTTTTTTCTCTGTAATCCTTAGTTTTCCTTAGTCCTTACATATTTTCCTTGTAAGTGATCCATGATCATATTCAAAAAATCAGTGTCACTCGAAGCATGAATGGTCTTTTTCTCCTTTTTCAATTATATTTTGTATCCTTCAATTAAAAATATAGTTAAAGTATTCACAAATTGGAAAGAATAATTATTTAAATACATAAATCATTATATTAAATCACCATAAAACACATGGATAAATACAGTTATCAGATTTTATTTAGGGTATGTCTTAGAAGAATATTATTCTACATAATCTCTATAGGAGATGTTGAAGGTTTTTCAAAAAAAAAGATTTTGTATTTAGTCTCCAAAGACAAAAAAATATTTATGGTCATTGGGTGAGTTATTATTAAATGTATTGAATATTCATAAAATATGTAATATTTATGTATGTAATGTTTTGGTATCATTAATTGGTTTTATAGGTAGGTCTAGTTATCCTATAGAAAATAAGATGTGAGAAATTTATTGAGATCCCTAGGGATATGTCTAAGGATGTGTCATGGGATATTTCTATGGGAATGTCTAATTATGAGTAAAAGTATAGGAAAATGTCCTAAAATTTTGGTAAAGGATAGAGTGAGTGGTTTCTAAAAAATTACATACATGTCTGGACATCACAAGATATTATGGATCTTGTATAGTTGTATATAGGGGTAATAAATCCTAAAGTGTTCATTGACTAGGACTCAATCATCACTTGGTGAATGACAATAGGCCTTGTTGAACCCCTGGTTTGACCCTTTCAAAGGATGTGCATTGTAAATTCACAAACACTTTAAAACCCATCAAGAAGGAATTAATAGATGATGAATATGAAATGAACTTGGTTAAACCTATGGTGTATTATATTGAAATGAATATTACATTATTTATAAATTCTTTAAATGGTTTTTCTTGATAATGTGGTTTTCCACTATGATAACTTTTTCTCACCCTATAATTTTTTGTTTTAGTAAATTGTGGGAACTTAAGGAATAGTATTAACCTTTAATGTGATATATAATGTGTTAAAAAGAAACCAAGTTTTCTGATTAATAATTTGAATGATATTGTTATTATGAGAAATCTTTTATTATGATATATGATTAACAACTTACACCATAACCAACTCTCAAAAAAACCCAATAACCAATGATAGTGGTTGATAAGGGTTCGGGGGTGGAGACCAAGCAATAAAGAAGAAATAGTTTACTATGTTTTAATAATGTGTTAATATGAACTCAATGGGATTCCAAAATGGAACAACAAGTTGTTTTACGTTTGGAGAAGAAGGGTACAAAGTAAACAATTTATAAGGAAAAAATAAAAAGTTTAGTTGATGAAATGGATGGGAATACTAGTCTCCCTAATGTATTATCAATGGATGAACTTTTTAAATATGAAATTTATGTGAATTTATAAAATCAATTCCCTAGGAGGAAATATTATGAATAATATCAGAAAGGTTGCATGGGTAATGGTATTTCTATTGATGATGAAGAAACATCAATTGATATATGAAATGAATGATGTATTAAATAATAATATAATGAATCTGTTTTAATGGTTTAAAAATGATTTTCTATTATTGAAGTGTTTATGTGTTGTAATTAGAGAATTATGTTATAAAAATCATTAATTATATAATGATTGTTTATTAGATAGTTTTCAATAAGTATTTTGAATAATATTTTAAATGGTAATAATGACCTAGAAGAGTGATTCAATGAAAAGGTGATATTTCATGGAAAACACATGATTAAGGGAAGGATAACCCATAATATGATCTTGATATTGAGATAATGGTGTATATTTTTTAAAATAAATAACTAATATGGATGAGTTAAATCAGATTGTATTAGTTACCTTGTAATGATTATTTATTTGATGACAAAGTGGTGTATATTATCATTGATGGAGTTTACATAATTTTTGGATTTAAGTAATATATTAAATAATATGTGGTTTTATTTATGTAATTAAGAATAATTTATATAATTATATATATTTTACAGTAATTATGGTTATTAACTTGTGTTAGGAAAATATATGACCAAGGTATTCACACATTTAGTATGTGATAATTAAAACCTAATTTAATATATTTGAGGGATTATGTTATGTTTATTTAGGGACATTTAGATTCCCTAATTATAATTTTTTTAATTTTGGAAGTGTCTTAAGGATAAACATTTATGTAATGGTTTAAGTTTAACTTTGTATGAAGTTTTATAGGATAATGTATAATTTCACCATATAAAGAATTATTCATATTAGAAAACCTATGTTAACCATATTGGTTTTGATGATAATTGGATATATAAGGAATTATTAATCATTATTTTTTAGATATTATGATATTTTAGAGCTTCATTCTTGAAAAGAAATTAAATTTTCATATTCACTTCTTAGAAAGAGATATGAAGTAGAAATTGATCGGAGAACAACCAACGGATAACATTGTACTTTTGAAATGGATTGAAGTCAAGTAAGTATTTTTTTTTTCATGTTCTCTATCTTAATGGAAAGATCTCCCTCATCATTGGGAAAAATATCTTGATGCAATAGTATTTTCCTATTACTTTTATTCTAATTGAATGGATTTTTCACCTTTCATAGATTTATCGCTTTGTGGTCATTAAATTTCTACTTACCATGTTATCTAACACACTCTATATTTAATTTGGAATTATTTTCCTATTCCTTTTCCATATTTTCAATTCCTGCCAATGTTATCCAATTTGGGAACCTATTTTTGTGATGACCTTTGAAATATATTTTCCCCCTTTTAAAGAGGACATTTTCTTGACCATTTTTATGATGTGTTCTTTCCATGAATGATTTTTCAAATATGAAACCCTTAATTACCGATATCGTGTTTAAATTGTGAGGAAATATTTTCTAACAGAGGTAGAATATAACACCATAATATTTTGTCAAATTTTTACAACCAAATGTAATTTATTTGATGGATTTTTTTTTACACAATAATGAGTTTTAATGAACCATAATATACAATTAATATTATTTTTTAAACATTACCATTATAACCTAGCCATTAAATTTTTTAGTATGAATATGAAAAAAAAAATTAATGTAGGTATAAATGTTTTAGATAAAGAATGTATATTTATAAATAAGAACTTAATTTGTAATTAAGTCTTTATATGCTTCAAAAGTATAATTTTCTCAAAAAATGATTTAGATTTATTTTTCTGAAAAAATAATAAAATTAAATTATAATAAATTTAAAAGAATTATTTGAAAAAAAAAATTAATTCGTTTTTTTAATCAATATTTCAAAACTTATCATACTATTATTTTTTGATAATTTCATGAATAGATTAATTTTTCAGTGAATAGTAAAAAATACTATTTTTTATTAAAAGAATCATTTAATGAAATTATAAAGATTTATATTGTTTATAATTTAATTAATAGTTAAAATAGTTAAATTATATATTGATTAATGAAATTTTTAATATTGGATTCAATTTCATTTTTAACTTTGATATTAAAATATTCTATACTTTTGAAACCTTTCTCTTTGGAAAACAACATTTTCATCACCTCTGTGAGATTAATGTTAAATTGAACTCCATGTATTATTCAAATTATATTTGAAAAAATGAAATTAATATTTTTAATAGAAATTATTTATATTATATTATATATGGAAATAATTTTTTCATCACAATGATTAAAAAGGACAATAAAATTTTATTAATATAATCAAGGTTAAAACATGGTTCAGTGTGTTACATGCGCTTGTGTTAAAATTTAATTTCAACACAAAAATTATTTTTCTTTAATAAATTATGGTACATGTTTATAATTATTGAATCCAAATTATATAATAAGGATAATTTTTATTTTATTCTTAAGTGTTTAATTACCTATGTCAATAAAAAGATACTAGTTACCTTGGTGGAAACTAAAATTGTAAAATTATGTAAACATAAATGCTATTGAATAATGTGTATAACTTGTTATTTTTTTGGATTTGTGGATATACCATATAATATCTTAAAAACGTTATCTATCATTGTTTGAGTAACTTTGTGTGAGTGTGACTTCCCATTATTGAATAGTTTTTTGTATTTACAAAAATGTCACTCCTCTTCAACTATAAAAGGGGACTTTATCCCCTCACTTATTCACACATCCTAAGAAAATCGGATTTACCAACCCATACCAAAATCCCTACCCAAAATACTTATACATTTTCTTTATATTTTATTCTTCTCAAAAGACCATCCTTAAGGTCCATAATAAGAGATCCAAAGAAATATTTTCTAAGAGAAGGTAAGTGTCTTCACTATGATTTTGGTTTTTAATTATTCTCTTACAAAATTAATATATATAGAATTAATTACAATATAATAACCCAATTTTCTACCATATAATTACACGTTATTATATTTATGTAATTTCTTATGTCCATCTCTTCCACCATTAAATAGAAAATTAAACTATCGATCGTGACTATGGTGGACTATGGCCTCACGAACTAGTTTAATTAATTTTCCATCACCACCTATCATGAATCTATATATTTATGAATTAAACATATTTATATTTTATATATGACATAATTATACATCTATCATTATGATATTACATATAACTTCTTACATTCTATTCTGTGATAATACTATAATGTCACTCATGTGTATAGTGAACTATCACCTCACGAAGCAATGTGATTCATTCTTCAATTAACCTTTTAATGGAATGTAAAAAGATTTTTTTAATGAAAATATATTATATATATGTATAATAAAAACTCTATAATGGTAATATATTATTTAAATTTATTTTTTTCATTCATCGATAAAACGAAAACAATGTTCATGTGTACGTACGACCAACCGTCTCAATGAATGGTGGAATTCATTTTATATATCTAGATCTTATAAATTATTATAAATAAAAATAAATTTAATATAAATTACATTTATATCAGGTTTAAAATTTATTATACTTTTTAATAATGATCAAAACATAGTGATTATAAATTCCAAACAAAAACATTAACAAAAAATAAAGTTGTTATTACCCAAAGAATGGTTTTAACAATGAATTTTTTATAGAGAGGTAATAAAAAGTTATAAGTAAATCATATATGGTAAGATAAATTTAAATATGGTTTATTAATATATATTTTTAATAAATTTATATCTATTATCCATGATTTTATTACTTTTATGAAGGAAATCGATACTTATAATAAGGTATTTCTTATCTCCCTTTTATTTCATGGAGATATATTCCATATTCAACACTTGTTTCACTTATGTGGTTTATATACAGCCCCGTTGACATTTTATATCAATAATGTCATTATTTTAATGTAATTTAATGTTTAATTTGATGATATTATTTTTGGGGTGTATGATTCCATATATTACCAAATAGGTAAGTGGATTTTCTTATTACTATTATTTATATGTGACACATGGCATATTCATCACTTTTATATAATGTGTTCCATATAATATTCCCATGAATGTATTTTATTATGATTCCCATGAAAATTATTGATATTTTAATATCCATATATAGTTATTTATTTTTTGGGTATTGTGATTATAATAATACCAAAGTGGTAAAGGTTTTATATTACAACTTCATTTATTATTAGGATTGTTTATGATTATTCTTCGAATGATTAAATCATCTAATCTATATCTGAAGAAACACATCTATTTTATTCTTTTATGTCTATTTAATTAATATACATTTATTTATTCCATTTTCCTCCCTTTATATACTCAATATTCCAACATATGTTTTTAATAAAAATCAACATTTCTCTCTCTTCAAATAAAAAAATTTCTCACATGTACAAGTTTTTTAAAATTGTTCTAAAGGAATTTATTAGTAATATAAAATGATTATATAAATAAATTTTCACCCATATTAAACTTTTTACAATTTTTTTTAAAATTAATATTCATTCCTCTTTCCAAACAAGGGCCTTTTGGGTTTTTATTGAAAATATAAAAGGTATATTTTTTATTGTGTATGACCAAAACAATATTTCATGTTTTCATAACTTCTCAATGATTTAATTAATCCTTTACGTTATTCCAAAGATATTTTTCAAAAAAAATATTCTTTCAATAATATTTGGTAAATTTTAAATTTTAATGAACTAATTTCGAAATTATATGGATATTTGTCTCAATAAATGTTCTAAAATATCTTTTATAATAATTCTATAACTAATATGACATCCTTTTATTATACTAATTCTTTACAGGGTATATGAACTGTGGATACCATTATTATTCTTTCTTCAAATGGGATATTATTATTTTTATGAGATTTTTATGAAACCTATTTATTTTTAATGGGTTCTGATATGTTGATTGTTTTCTAATATTTTAGAACACATATGTTTTATTTTTAATATGTGAGATTTTAGATCGATATCTCCCTATAATGACTTGGTTAATGATAGATAAATCATGAGTTAATTATGTATTCTATGAATCTAATTTCTTATTTACCATGTTATGCATGGATTTATTTTTATGTCTAGTAGGTTATGAATAAGACTCCTTTCATGTCCATTATGTCATGTGTGGAACCTCGTTTATTTCCAAAAGTCTAATCAATGGATTGATATCATGTACTTAATTAAATGAGTTAACATTTACCTATTTCAATATATTCAAAATGTTGTAATACTATGTGTATGCCATAATTACATGACTTCACCCAATGTTATGATTCTATTTCTAATGTTCATTGATTCCTTTATGATTCATGTCTTATGTACTACCAATATTTATTTAATGAGTCATGTTTTTTATCTATGATATTTAGGGTATGGTTTTCAAATGTTATTCTCATGTTCTTATACCCTTATGCTCAAGTTATGCCAATGTGATCATTGATATATTCCTTTTTTACCCTTACTGAGTATCTAGGATGACCCTTTCTTGTGTTTCGGTTACCTATGTTATGAAAAAGGTTTTATGTATTGTATATATAAGAATCATACTTTATAAGAATGTCTTTTTGGGAGTTTTTTATTATAATTCAAGAAATAATAATACTTTTTATATACCCTCTAAGGACACTAAACCTTTACATTCCTCTAGTAAGTTTTTGTGACATGTATTGAAAATTAATCTAAAATATATAACATTTATATATATAAATCACCATTTACTTGATGTATTTTAAGGATTTGGGACACACAATAAAGGAACTATTAATGAAAAAGGATAGGTAAGGTTACATGTTTTCTAATAAATAACAATTTTTTTAGATTTTTTTAGGATTAACTTGGTCACTCATTTGAATAATATGTGATTTTAGGAATCTACACAAATTAAATTCATTCCACAATGAATTTTTAATGATATTATAGACTTGAATGATATTTAAAATTGTATGTTACATAATGTTAAACAAAAAAGGTATATAATTTTATACCCGGAAGATACATGTCACAACATAAAAAAATTTACCAATAATTGAGGGAGAATACGTAACACTATATTACATAAAACATAACATGATAGGATATAATGTTGTAAAATCATCAGTTCACGATAATCAATCTTATCTTTATTTTATAAAAAGTATATATTTCACCATGAATCATAACATCGCCATGAAATTTATCTCAAACATGAGAAAAAATGCTAGATGAAACAACTTGTTACAATGCATGTGAAGTATTAACACTTTTAATGTTGAAAAACTACTGAATTTTGTTAAAATCAACGAATTATAAATTATAAAAAGTATTAGTGGGTTTTTGGATGAAAACTAATTACCTAAATAAAAACTAATATAAAATATATATACGTAGAGACAATCTAATTAATAAATTTCAAAAGGAGGATGTCAATGGTGGTTAAAATTTATTTTTTAAATTGTATGTTCAAATTAACTAATGGGATATAGAAAAATATTTTTTTCTAAAGAAAAATAGGTAAAAACAAAATAGGTAACATACTGAGAATATCATTATGAATATAACATGATAGTGACTTTGGATTGCATTGAAAAATATTGAGTTTAAAGAATGTGTGAGTATAATTTTACACATATGTGTAAATATCAGGTTCTATATATTATATAATCATAGATAAAATCCTTTTTTTCTAGTGTTATTCTTATTAATAGTATTCTCATGTGTTTGACCTACATATCTAATTTTTCTATAACCCTATTAAAATGCAGTGACTATAAGAGGGGAATATGTCTAGTCCTCGTAAGAGTAATGATATTGTGCTAAATATTTTAATAAAACATACTTTATTAGTGATTATTACGTATATCAACACATCATTCATATGTTCTCCTTGTATTTATCCTAATTTTGGTTAACCAATTAAAATTTAATTTTTAATTCTCATTATATTTCTCTATTTTTTTGTACAATTGTGGGATATTTTGACAAAATTTAAGTTTCAATTTAAATATAATGATATTTTTGTTGAGTTTGAGACTTTAATAATTTTTGAAACATCATAATTCACATACCTCTTTATGATAATATTTTGGCCTTATGTTATAATAAGTTATACTAGAGATATTTATGAAATCTTTGTGATTTATTCGGTGAAATTTTTTTCATTAATAAGGTTGCGATAGAAAATGGGGTACACATATTTTATAGTGAAATTTTTAATTAAGGAATACTATAATGATATCCCACTTATGATATCTTATTCATTATTTCTTCTCAATAGTATTTCATGGAATATATGTAAATGATAATAGAATGTTTTTATGAAATAATAAAATTGGAAGTTATTTCAGGATAATGTAAAGTATTAGAAGTAATTATTTGGAGTATTGTTTAATAATATATACATGAAATTGGGGAGTTATAAATAAGTGAATAGAATATAATACAAACATACAAATATTTATAATGGTTGATGAAAATTGAAATAATAGAAGTTACACATTCTTCATAATAATATTTTTATCTAAATATTACCTCGACTAAATATTAATGGTTTCCTCAACTACCATATTGAGGAATTTTGAACTATCTATGGTCATTGTGATGATTTGAGATATGTAAATGTTTTGAATAAGATCATATAGTGATTGAAAATTATTTATTATCAGATTTTGTAAATAGTTGATGATGTAAATCTAGTGGAAATACCTTTTAGTGATTTATAGTAAATGTTGGTAACATAAGAAATACAGGTGATACTAAAACTTTTCTCAGAAGAATCATAGAAGGAAAATAAAATTAAATCCAAGAAGAATCCTATGGTTTATGAGGATGTAAATTAAGATGAAAATAATAGATATTAGTTCTTATGACTTGTGGTGAGAAATTTTACAAAATGTAAATACAGATGTGATAGTAAACTACTATTAGCCAATTTACATTTTGGAAATATTAGAAACGTTATATTTAGGAGTCCAAAAATATTAATACATCATATATATGGGATTAAATCATTCAAATTACATTAAAAACGTTCTCCCATATAAAAAAATTCAATTTTGGAAATGTAAGTGGAACAATCAAAAGTGTTGGTAAATAAAGTGGAATAATAGGTTAAAGAAGATCCTTTAAATGAAATTGAAATAATTTTTATCTCATACATAGTAGTAGATTTAATAGATATAATAGAGAAATAAAAAATTGATGTAAAAAAAAGGATGAGAAACCAGATGGATTTATTGATATCAAATTCGATTTGGAAGGAGATCTTCAGGGTTTAACTTCAAATGAAATAATAATATTAAGATTTTAGGTTATATAAATGGATCCTTAAATTTTTTTGATACTCCTAAAGTATTAATTCAAATTCTAGAGAATATTTTAATGGATTTAGAAAGTTATCATGTAAAACACGATGAATCTATGAGCAATAAGATTACAATTATGTATTGGTTCGATATAATTAATAATGTTAAGATTTATTTCAAGTAGAACACTAACAATATTGAATCTCTTTAGGAGGATGTTGTATCATTGTGATAAAATAATGAGTTTGATTTGAAATCAAATAAGAATATTTATATTGCAAGTTTTTTAGATGAATAACTAATGGATAGGGTAGAATGAGGCATTATTGGTGTTGAAAAAGTGTTGAATTATCAAAAAAGAAATTGTATTGGTAAACGTGGTCTTGGATATGATGTTTAAGAGTATGAAAATGATAACATATGAGGATATAAAAGGGTAGTATAAGATAGGAGAATGTCCTTGGTCATTGAAAACTTATCAAAAATGAAGTATTAATTAAATAATTGGGGATATTTATAGAAGTGGTATAAATAATATTTTCCATTTAGTAATGTTTTAAATATATGTAAAATTATTCTATATAATAGAATATTATGGAAATGAAGAAATTTGATAAAAATGTGAAGTTATTAGAAATAAGAAAAGGAATTAATACACAACATGTATATCATAATTTAAATTCATTATATGGATATTACTTAAATTTACTTGACATTGGGTATCATTAATTTAACTATAAATAAATAATAAGCAAGATTTATTCCCATAAAATTAATTAAGGTTCTATATGAGACAATGGAATGGAATTTTATTTGGAAATATAATTTTTTTCGTTGGAATATTAATGGAAGGAAAATACTACATGTAACAAAAAAAAGTGGGAAAGTCCATAATTTTTACTAACTAATATTAGGTCTTCATGGAAATAAAATAACTTGAAGATAGACTAAAAGGATATACATGATGAGATTTATTTAAACAAATTGAAAATTAATAACTACTGGATTCTTGATAGTGTGTGTTTATCCCACTTGAATGGAAATAGAAATCATCCCATGATGATAATTGAAATATTTAATAGAATATTTTGGTTTACAAAATATATAGATCTAATTATCAATACTAGTGGTAAAAATATTTCTACAAATGAATAGAAAAACACTAAATTACTCTTTAAATATCATCACAAAAATATTTTTTTGAGTGTGAGTTTATTATGTTACTTAGTATTGTGTGTTATAATCCATCATAAAGGCTTCTATATCAAGTTATAGGATGAAAATTATTTAAAAATGGGATATATAATGTATTGTAATTTTTAGTATGTGAATATAAAAGAGAACACTTGTCTCCTTACTATAGAAGTGGAAAACAATTAGTGGAATCAAAAGATTGGTTAAATTCATTTGTAGAGTATTTAAAAAATTTCAATATTAAAGTTTGTAGTCAATATTTATAATTTTAAGTGAAAATGAGAGAATAGATGTAATGAATGCATATGGTGAAAGTCAGTGTGAGGCCCTTACTATCTAAAGAATAATAACACATTAAATCTATAGATTTTTCCCACACTGATTCCTTTTTTCTAATCATTAAAGCTCAAAATAGAGGTGAAAATATTTTATCTTTACTACAATAAAATGAGATATGATATGTTTATATAGTATACAAATATCTTTTGGACCATATAATGAAATATAAAAAAAATTATGATCTTAAGATTGAAATTTTTATATTAGGGACAACAAAAATTTATTTTAATTGAATATGAAACTCATGTGGTTAATAATAAGGACATTACCTTGCATATTTACATTGGTTTCACTCCACATTAATAGTAGGAGGTAGTAAAAGTGGTCATTCATACTCAAAACTTGTATATTTTGTACCTACAAAAGAGATGAAACCATATGAAATGTGGTTTAGTAATAAATCCACTTTGTATTATATTAGAGTTCTTGAAAACAAGTGTTTCTATTTGAATGAAGAAAGAAATTATGGTAATTATGGAGATGTTGGGGATGAAGGTGTACATCTAGTCTACTCTTCTAAGAGTAAATCCAGTAAAAATTGAAATAAAAGGCTAAGTAATATTTCTCAAAGTATTATTATTAATATGGTAAAAAATTATAAATAATTATTTGGAAATTATGAACAAAATGAAATTTTTTTAGAAGAAAAATATGTGCTTATAGATTATGGAGATTACAAAAACATCAAAATGTTGAAATTTTTTAAAATAGAATCTAATGATGGGATTGATCTTGATGTATGAAAAAAAACAAGAATAGGAGTTAATATTGACTTCATAAACATTGTTAGAGAGAAATTGGCTTTAATTCATACTTATATAATTACTAAAATACTATATAATGTTCTATTATTAGAGATATATCCAACAACATTTTCAGAGGTTCCAAAGGATGAATCAAGTGTGAAATGTATGTTAATAAATAGGAATAGATTTGTAAGTATAATACATGGGAACATTTGGAGAGGCTTAAACATAATAATTTTATTGGTGATAATTACATATTTATTAATAAATATGATAATAATTTAAGAGTGATCATGAAAAATAAATTTCTATTATGTATTGGGTATGATATTATTGAGGGAAATGACATCGATGAAATGTTAAAAGTAGTGGTATGGATGGAATAAATCACACTTTTTCTTAGCAGTGGTTGTTTAAGGGAAGTTAAATTTTTATCAAATGTATTGGATGATACAATTTCAAAATATATTTCTGAAGGAAGAAGTTTAAATTGAATTATCAATATGTTATATTATTTGGGATGATCGTTTAATGGGTTCTAGGTTGAAAATTCAATTATATGGCCAAAAGAAGTCACCCCATGCATAAAATTAATTGATAGCCACATATCATGGAACATATGTGTTCAAAGTATGATGGAATAATCATACCCACTATGTGAATATCATAGATGAATGGAAGTTTAAGTTTATAGTGTATATATATGATGCCAACTTTGGTAGTGGAAAATAGAATTCTGTTGAAAGGATTTTAAATTTGACAAATTCAAAATTTGAAACTCCTATAATTATGGAGTTAAAATATTTTATGGGGATAATTATACACTAGATGAAAGGAATTTTTTTATCACCGGTTAATTATACATGATATTTCTTGAATATTTTTGGAATAGAAGACCGCAAACTGGTTTCAATAATAATAGAGGTTAGAATAGCCTTTCTAATCCAAGAATAAATCATTGCACAAAACTGAACCTTTTCTAAAATAATTATTTAGAGTTTTTTTGTCATATTTAAATGAAAAAATATATATTTTATAATATGTGTTTTGTAACAAACTTCCATATTTATTTGAATGAATAACAATAATTCATGGTAAAGAGAATAACAGGTAACATTCAGGGAGAATTAGACTATAGTTTGATCTTCAATATTGTATATGATTAAGATTTGTGGCTTACATAGATGCTGAATGGGGGTATAAATTACATATTGAGAATCCATATGTGGTGAAATATAATTCCTTAGAAAAATTTATTTGTATAACTATGTAGAAAAATCATAAAGTACATAATTAAGAATAGTGGAGGTATAATATATTTTATTCACCATGTATTATATATAGTTTTTGTGGATGAAAATGTAGTTAAAATATCATTGAGATATTTTGTGTTACGTAATATTAATTCAGTGTGATAAAATGAGTATTATTTAGTTAAAAATGAATGCATTGTAACATTATTTTACAAAGAAAATCTAAATACATTTTCACATTATAAGGTTGAAGGTGGAGAAATAAAATTTTGAAGTATTGTTTATTTGAACTAAACATAAAGTGTTAGCTTTTTTTAAAACCTCATTGGAAACACACGTGTTTTAGAGTCATTTTTTGAACATTAGAGTTCATCTAATTTCATTAAATTAATTATTTTTGGTAAAAATATCTCCATGATTCGTGTATTTCACTTTTTTAAAGTATATGTTCTAAAAGATATTATGATGATAATACTATATAAATATAGGGGATAAAACAACCATTGGGGACTATTTTGATATGAAAGTTTGATATGGATGACAAGTGGGACTGTGTACATTGACATGTTATCTTATTTCCAACAGAGATCTCCCACTCATGTATTCTTAGTGAATATATTTGTTCACCGTTTCTATTATTCAATAGAAGATTTCTTAAGGAATTTTAATGATTTAATTATCTCAGAAAGGGATGTTTTTTAGTTTTTTGTAGTACTATAGTACGAAAAATCATACATTAAAATTTTTTCTCTAGAAGGAAGACTATAAAAATAAATATATCTTGTTTAAAGATAAAAACATGGATGTTTTTTGTTTTATTTTCATAAATATTTTATTTCTCAAGAGGAAAACTTTGTTGTATTGTTTTTTATGGTTGTTTTTAGATATAATTTTTTTGTAAAAATTAATTAATAATAAAATTTCAGTGGGTGAATGTTGTAATAAAAGTATTTACGATAGAATTTGTTTTCAATTGGATGTAGTTGATGACTCTAAATATGTGGAGTGAAAGATTATGAAGGTAGCTGTTTGTATGTATTTTTGAAACTATTTAAAAAATTTATGAAAATATAATGACACATGCATATTGGTTATACAATGAAAGAGCTATGAATGAAACAATATGGCTAATATAATGTATCATATAATTATAAATAATAATTTTTGGATATGAGTGGGATTAACTTGATAGTGTCTTTGAATAATCTGTAAATTTATAATGCTATGTATGAGTAATTAAACTAAAAATATATTATCCGCGCCTTAATGGAATTTAAGGAGATTAATCATCGGGTTATATGAATGAGTAATCATTAAGGTTATGTGATTTTATTCCATGCAGATACATATTGTAATGTAACAAGTATTTTATCTAGAATCGATGAAAATTTTTATCATCTTGTAATACATAGATAAAATCATGAAATGATATATTTTGTGATAATAATTAAGTCATGATAATTATGTTTCACTCTATTTAAAAATAAATAGAGGATATGTCATGAATTATACCATCACAAAATATTTTATTCAATATATGATAGTTGAACAACTATAGAATTTGATTAAAATTAATGGATTGGAACTTGAAATAAGTATTGGTGGTTTTTTTGTTTACAATAAACTATCTAAATGATGTTTAATAGTGTATACTTAATAAGAGATTATCTAATTGGTGATTTAGATCTTAATGATGTTCATAGTTTCTTAAAATTTGATTTGGAAAATTCATTTTCAAAATAATTGGATGGATATAGAATAAATTTATAGTGAAAATTGAAAAAATGAATCTAATAAAAGAGGAAACATAATGTGTATGAGAATAAAAATAATACGAGGGAATTGTTTTTGAAACCATTGAAAAAAAATATTAAGAACAAGTTGTTACAATATTTTATATCATTTATGATTAGGAATTAAAGAGGATTTTGATTAATATATGTATGAATAAATTGTGGTTAAAATCAAAACATCATGGAGAACTCCATTTTTTAATATTATTTGATTACTCAAATTCTCATTAGTTCATCCAAAATAATGATATAATATTTTCATATTACCCACTTGGAATGTAGCGATCATATTAGAAGAAGCGGTCATGAACCATGGAAGAGTATCCAACATTACCTATAGAATATAATCACAAAATAGTGGAGTTATGACTATTAAGAACATCCAAACACTATAGATCTATGCTCCTTTGATGTATCCCATTAAATATAAACCGTGTAAAATCTTAGTGTCAATGATCTTTAAATTTTTTTATTGGGTTGTGTAATTGATATATTTTAATTATATATTCAATGTTTCTTTATAAATGAAAATTAAATATCTATTTGAGTTTGAGCTACTAAATTTTCATTTCACACACTAATTCCCCCCCCCCACTCTTTGGGTGTATATTGGGACATCAGGTTACAAAAATTGCTAGGACTAAGAATATTATATAGTTATAATACTTAAAATATATTTTATTTTCTATTTTATAACATTTATTTATATATTTTCTAACTAAATTTCTTAATAAATCAAATGGATTTATGTTTATAAATTATTGAATCAACATGAAAACTTAATTGAAAAAGAAAACAAATTACCTATCATCAAAATCTAAGGCTTCCTAACAAATGATCATGTAGGATTTGGAAAATTCCATGAATATAAATTACAAGAGATAAGGGTTTCATGTACATAACAAGATATAAATGTACCATAAAAATTAAAAATAGATTATATTTTTCTAACATACATATTTGGAATTTGATTTTTAATTTCATCGTAATAACATTATAAGTACTAAGAATAGCATATACAATAATATTACTTTTACGTTTATTATTGAGTTATCAAAATTAATGGATCATATTAATACTCTTATGTACTTTTAATCAATGAATATAAAGAATTTTTTACTATAAATAGGGAATTATAATTATTATGAAAACATTTCTTCAATGAAGGACATAGATAAAATTTTCCTCCATTAAATATTAATGAATATGAAATTATTTTATGGGTATTGAAGTAATTTTTTAAATATTCTCTGACTTAATTAATGTAAAATCACATGTATTTAAAATTAATAAGTCTTATATTCTTAGGGATAAATTTTTATATATTATACATGAAAAATAAGTTGCATGTGTAACTAAGTCACCAACTCTTACTCATTTAAAGATATTATTTAATCCGTAATTTTTTATTATGGTGATTAATTTGACAATGAATTTTTCAAATAATGATAGAAAATGAGGTTTTTACATTATAGATGGGAATATCTCACTATTTTGTGTATTTGTTTTCTTAGTATCATTAATTAAATCAATTTTTTAAGTTGTTTTTTTATAGAGTTTATTCTTATTTAAATTTTTCTCCTAAGGTGCCTCACAAATTTAATAGAATACATAATGAATAAAGTTTAAACAAAATCCTCTGTTGTAAGTGGTTACATTTTTCATTAGAGATTTATTTTATCTAGAAATTTTATGACTTCTTAATTCATTCTTACCTTCATAATAACCCATAAAGTTTTTCTACAATTAGAAAACCAATTGAAAATGTATCACATATTACCCTAAAAAAATATTATTAAAAAATTAACATATATATTTGCTAAAATATAGTCATATTGTATATATATTGATTATATAACAATTAAAACAAAAAAATAAACTTTATGGGAGTTGAACACAATGTTAGATAAAGTCAAAAAAATATTTTTAATAAAGGGATTGGGAAATTGTTTATCAAATGCTCAAAATATAGCCCGTGATTAAGTGGTAAATATGAAATAAAGTTAATATTAGTATTATTGAAATATTGGATCAATAAATAATTTTTTAAGTATCCAATATTTGATATATAAATTATATAAAATGGATACAAATTTGTGATGGTGCTAATTAGTGTGAAAATAAACCTTTATTGATGATTTTTATTCTCTATATCATATTTATCTTAAGATACACGGATAAGGTACTATGAATGGTTTTTATATAGATTTGATTATGATTCATATATTTTTTGATTCACCAATAGAGGTAAGTAAAATTTTGATATTTTTCATGGATCTTCATTGATTATGTTGTAGGTGAATTATTTGACTAAAAATAAAAGGTGATTTATTTATTCATCAATTTATATTTATTCAAAAACTCTCTTAGGTAGAAATTACTAGTTGAATTTTATTTTTTTATATTTAATTTAGGCATATTAAATTTCACCAAAACCTATAATATTTCTTAAAACATAAAAATATATTATTTTTGGTATCTGACGATCATATATTTTTAATTCATTTTACATGATATCATTTTGAAAATTTATAAAACCCATTTTCATTCCATGGGTTCTTTATGAAAGGTTGAATGATGTGATTTCAAGTGTAACTCATTAGAATGGATGATAATGGGTGGGATTATATATCACCCTAAATTTCATTGGTTATGGTTTTATATCTCATGATAAAACTCTATGAATCAAGTAAGTGATGATCAATCAGCTATGTGAATCATGATGGGATGTCTAATCTACTATGAAATGGGAATCGGGTGGTGATTTCTTCTCCGATATGATATGATTACCTATAATTATGTTTTTTCATTTCTTTTCATTTATATATTTTTTATTTCCAAGAAATTCCAAGTATTTGTAATATTCCTTGTTCTAATGATATTCAACTTTCTTATGTTATGATTTATTTTTTTTATGTTCATTATCAATGTCTATGAAATGTTTATTTATTTCCTTTATTTTGTTTTATGTTTCTATGCCATGATATTTAAATCTAAATCATGTTTTTTTATTGTGACTTAAGATCCCAATAACTTTTTATGTAATATTTCTACCCTAATCAAGTTTCCCTTCATATTTATTACCAACCCATTATTATTAATTGATATATTTCCCATAAAGAGCATTTAATATCACCCATTTTCTTATGATTCCATTCAACAAGTTATGAAGATGGTTATAACATTTGAGATGTCAGGAAGAGGGTTTGGAAGACCATGGTTAAGGGAAAATGATTATAATTACTATAAAATAAGATGTTTATATTTCTATTCTCCAATACACTAATGCTTTGGGTCCTTGGTTTGTGTGAAAAATTGTGATATTTATTAATTAAACCATGTAATCAATTTATTATTTATGTACTTTTAGCTTGGGTCACTTCACATGATCTATGAGATCCACAAGTTAACCTATTATTTTAAAAAACAAAATAGATGCATAAACTCATAAAAAAATATCAAATCTGGATGTTACAAAAGTATATAAATAAATAAAAATGATTGGTTATTATGATAGAAATACTTTTTTTAATATTAATATATTTCAATATCTCCATTGAGGAATCATATGAAAAATTAGAATAAATTATCATATGTGTATTCTTGGTATAAAACAAATGTGTTGTTATACTTTTTATTCATATAATTATTCATCATCATATATTCATACATGTTTTTTATGAAATAGAAATTTATATAAAGTATTATGACTATTCAATTTTGAATGTGTCTGTATTTAAAAAAGGATACATGTAGTGTTATGACTATATTATAAAATGTATATTAATCTAAAATATTGTGAATACTTTAATTTAGAAATTTTATGAAAAATACATATTCTTAAATTCTAACAATGTACTATATATTGTCTAAAAATCCCATATTACAAAAATATAGGCTTTATATAATGAGAACTATCATTGGGATGATATAAATTATATTCTATATTATTATTAAAATTAAATTTATTTATATTAATGAAAAATTATATAATATCGTTTTATTTTTATATGCGGATTACAAAATAATTAATAGAAAATTTAGTATTCTATGATCATACATTGTAAAAAGGCATTGAATTTTATAATTTTAATCATATATAAATCCATTCCATGGTTATCTATATATGTAAATCTATATATATATTTATATATATATATATATATATTTCTGTGTGTGTTTGTGTGTGTGTATAATTATATATATATACTATAGGGGTAATTTGATCCATAATTATTTTAATTTTCCATCACATAATCATATATATATATATATGGGTATATAATCATACACATGGAAATACAAACACACACACACACACACAGACATATATATATATATATATATATATATATATATATATATATCTGTGTGTGTGTGTGTGTTTCCTCAGCTTGTACAAATATAAAAATGTATATATATTTTCTTGTGTATTTATATATTTTTTTGTGTCTCTCAAAAATTTTATATTAATATATAAAAAACACAAATATACATAAAAGTAAGTATGTTCATTAAGTTTATATGTAATTTTATATATTTTATTTATGTATGTATCTAAATTTTCAATCATTTTATTTTTATTTTTCCCTTATACATTGAAATAATTTCATTATATATGAAATCTCACTTTTATATTTATAGGTTTATAAACATACAGAAACACATGTGAATTATTATATATTTACAAATTAAAATATAATTTTTTTACATATCTATATATATATACATTTTTTATAAAATTATATTTATATATACCAAATTTATTATCTGAATACATTTTTCAATGAATTATAAATATATGATTTATATCCATTATTGTATATATTATATATATGTAGGTATTATAACATATAATTATATTTTTTAATGTCATAGCATATATAATTTATTCATATAGAAAATTATAGATTATAGGCATACAATCTGTATATTTATTTATTTATTTTCAAATAAAAATTATGTTAAACAAAATATGATGAATACGAATCAAAAATGGATGGGTTCCAATTTTATGAAAAATGAGTATGAGCATGATAATAAAGTCTTCATGAAGTTTTTGATATAGTTGTAAAATGGTTCTTCTTAAATCATCAATCCATGTTTACATTATTGTTATTTATGAAAAAAAATTAAGATGAGTTTGAAGAGAAAATTATTTTCCACATAATAGATTAAAGTTATAAATTTAGTACAATATAAAGATAATAACTAAATACACCTAATTATTTGGATAACACTATTGTTTATGGATCATATTCTATGAGTATAATGGTAAATAATGGTGGAAAACTTATTGTTGAAATGAAAAAAATTCTTAAAAATAACTATGGTGATTGTCAAAAAAAATATTTTATAATTTAATGAGTTCTGAAAAGATTCCATTTTATTTGGGTTATAATAAATACTTAACAATATCATTAATACTTAAGTTATATAATTTTAATGAAAAAAATTGATGAGGTAACACTAATATTCAAAATATCTTAATCTCATGAATGATATGTTATGTGATGATAATAAGAAACATTTTATCACATATTATTCAAAATAAATGTAATTTAAAATAGGCATTATCTTCAAAAAAATAAATTCATTACCAAGTTATTGTATATTGTTTCTAAAATCCAATGAATCAATTAATAAATTCTCATCTAAAAGAACCATTAGTCTCTCGAGCGGCTAAGAGCTTCCTCCTAGGGTTTTCCTGGGTTCTGGTCGGCGGCGGATCTGCCGTGGTGGGGCAGTGTGGTGGCGGCGGCCGCTGTGAGTTGCATCCTAGGGTTTCTTAGGATCGGTATCCCTGGAGGTTTTCCCTGGATTCTTGTTCTGCGGCGAAGGGGTTTGGATGTGCGACGAAGGTCAGCGAGGAAGGTCCTGCGGGCAAGGATCATCCTAGGTTTTCTTCACAGCCTGACGGGGCTCCCTCATAAGTTGCAACACGGTGGATCTGCGGCGACGGACAAAGATCTGTGGCCAAGGCTGTTTTATTTCATGGGCAGGAGGCTCTCCGCCGGACGCCCCTCTTGATTTGGGGATCGCCGACCGACAACGTCGATGGAGTGTTTTGTCTCAAGAAAGATCGCCTGCATGAGGAGTGTGTGGTTTTCTGATTTCTCCTTGGGCTCCTGTGGGAGCTGTTGTGGTCTTATCTATTTGCGCGGCATCTTACGAGGAGGCGGCAACCTTGCAATGATCGAGGGATGCATTTTCTTCTGGTTTGAAGGGGTGGGGGACGTGGAGGCACTGACTGTCACGTAGGGAGAGATTCGCGAAACATCCCCTCGCAACTGTTCCGCGAAGGGGTAGATCTGCAGTCGTTCTATGAAGGAGCTGATCCACGAAACTGTTGGTCCACGACAGGGCTAAACCGCAGAGGTTCTCATTCTCGGAGGTGGGGGACTGCGAAGGAGGAGATCCGTGAAGGGGTGGTCCGCCAAGGAGGGGCCACATGGGGGTGGTGGGAACGCGAAAAAGAGACAACTCTGAGTTGTGAGGGTATTCATATTGGGTCGTGGATTTTTATTTGTGCGGGTTCATTGGCACCCTACAATGGAAAACTCTGATTCTAGAAGGAACGTTTTGAGTGCAGTGAGGAGCTGTGCATGCGAAAGCTGTGGGGTCGCGAAGGGAGGTGCTCGGGAGACGACACCGAGGAGTCTGTGCCATTGATTCTGAACTAGTGAATCGGTGGAAGAACATGTCGTTGACTGATAAAGATAAAGCGCCAATTACCACACAAAAAGATGAAGATGCATCTCTGTCCCACCGCATGTCGATCCTGGTAGTTGGTAAATTCTAATCAAAACGTCCCTTTAATCAAGGGGCCCTTAAAAATACTCTGCAAAATTTATGGAGGTTGGAGAATGGAGTTTCCATACGGGAAGTGGGAGAAGGTTTCCTTGTCTTTGAATTTTTCAATAATGAAGATAAATAAAAGGTTCTCAAAGGCAGACCATGGTCGTTTTACAACCATCTTATCCTTATGGATGACTTTAAAGGTGGAGACGATATTCAAAAAATGAAACATACTAGTTCACCTTTCTGGATACGGATTAAAGGAATCCTCTTTCATTACAAAACGGAACGTGTTATGCGGGAAATAGGTGAGCACATTGGAAAATTTCTGGACTGGGATCAATCTGACCCCATTCACTGGGGACCCGTGGTAAGGATCAAAGCTTTGGTGAATGTGACCCAACCACTTATGAGGGGCCTTTTTTTAGCAATTGAAGATTCCAACTCCTGGATCTCCTTTGAATTTAAGAAGCTCCCAATTTTTTGTTTCTTCTATGGGTGTTTGGGACACCTAGAGAAAGCTTGCAACTCGAGGAAGGATAATGAACAAGGTGATATCATCCTTTAGTACGACCCTTGGCTTTGCACCAAAAACACAGGATCCATGATCACATCTGAGGTGGAAAAACAAAAGGATCAGGACCGACTTACAAAGGTCCTCACTAAGCGGACTGAACCCGAACCCAACAATATCATCAGGTTGGGACTACCGGAATTTTCTGAGGATAATCAAGCTGAACACCGGACGGAAGGAGGTCCATTTCACAGCACAATGGAGAGGGAAAGCACTGGGGACAAGCAAGTGTGATAGAATTCGGACCCAGACGTTTCCTCAAGACGAGTTCCGGCGGCTCTGAAAGATTGTGCCTCACCACCAAGTGGACCGATGTCAAAATACAAGGAACCGCCAGACCCAGTCCCTGAATCAAAGCAACTTTGTATCAAATTACCAGAGTTTGCACCTAGTAAAGAGTCAGTGTCCCTAAGCTTCAACCCCAGGGACGAATCCATCATGATGAGCACCAGACCATCATGCCCCTCCATTCAATGGACATGGAAAAGGGTGAACTACGATGATAGGTGTGGGGATACTATCATTACAAAACCTAGGGACCATAAACGGTGATTGGAGGCTTGTCAAATGAATGAAATCCTTCCGAAAAGGTGGAAAGAAGCGGATGATGGTCAATTATTTGATGTTTTAGAGGCGGAGGCGAGCATATCCTATCCCCGCCTAGAGCAATGAAAATCATATGCTGGAACTGTCGTGGGCTTGGAAACCCACAAACGGTTCGGATGCTCTAGCACCATTGAACTCAAAGTCGCCCTGATATGGTTTTCTTGTCTGAAACCATATTATATTACAAGGAAAACACCGGTATCTCACTCAAATGCGACTTTCAGGGCTGCCTCCCGGTCCCCCGTCAAGGCCACTCAGGGGGACTGTTCCTCTTGTGGAAGGATTGCGTCGACGTTAGAATCATCTTGTACTCGCAGAATCATGTGGATGCATCCATCCATGATGACTTCTCTCCGCCTTGGACTTTTGTTGGTTTCTACGGATGGCCATCTCAAAATGATAAATGGAAATCCTGGGAACTCCTCCTTTCATTGCGACGAGGGATTCCTAGCCCAATCCTTGTCGGTGGGGACTTCAATGAGATACAGTTCCATAAAGAGAAACGTGGTGGCGCATGTCGTTATTCTACCTCAATGTATAGATTTAGAGATGCGCTAGCTAGGGAAAATCTGGCTGATTTGGGCCACGCAGGCAGCCCCTTTACATGGTTTCGGGGGAACACGGAGGGCACACGCATCATAGAGCATCTGGACAGATTTCTAGCATCGACGGATTGGAATGACATTTTCAAGACATTTTATATCGCCCACCTGGAACCGAACTATTCAGACCACTACCCTATTGTGATCGACCTTTCTCACCGTGATCGCAACCCAAGAAAAGGTAACCCATTCCGGTTTGAAAGCTTCTGGGAAAATGATCGTGAGTGTGAAGAAATTATCCATTTAAGTTGGAAGTTTGGAAAGGAATCCGTCAGCTCTAACCTCCAGCAGGCGGATACTAATCTGAGTTCATGGAGCAATAAAATATTTCGGCAACCTGACAAGTAGTGTGACTCCTTATAGAGACAGCTCACCTCCCTTCTATCTTTCTTCCCTACTGATGACACTCTCTCCAAAATCGGTAGTATTCAAAGCGAACTGGATGCGGCCCTCCGCATTAAGGAAAGTTTATTGGATATGTGTGCACGTAAAACCCACATTAAGGAAGGGGATGCCAACACCCGCTACTTTCATCAGAAGGCTTCTTCCAGGCACCGCAAAAATTTCATTTCATGCCTCTCTCACCCTGATGGTGAAACTGTGTCCACTGTTGAAGGTATCCACGATCTTATTTCATGCTATTTTCAGGAACTCTATACTGCAGGAAATTCACTCCTTTATTCCAAGGTGGAGTTGTGCATCAAACATGTGATCACCGATGAAATGAATCAGCATCTCATGAAAGACCTCACGGATGGTGAGATTATTCAATCCCTCAAAAATATCCACTCCACCAAAGCCCTAGGTCCTGATGGATTCCATGCTCTTTTCTTTAATCAATATTAGCACATTGTCGGCCCTGACATGTGTGCTTTTATGAAAGGCATTTGGGCGGGAGAAATTAACCTCTACTCTATTAATGAGCTAATCCTTACCCTCATCCCAAATATTAAGAAACCCCTCTTGCCTTCGGACTTCAGTCCAATCAGCCTCTGCAATGTTTCTTACAAGATCTTCTCAAAGGTCTTGGTCAACCGGCTGCAAACATGGTTACCTGCTATTATCTCTGAAATCAAAGTGCCTTTTTTGCAAAGAGACTTATCACAGACAATTCCATCGTGGCCCACGAAGTGTTTCACTCTATGAAAACTTGATCTGCTGTGAAAAGATGTACTATGGCCTGGAAACTGGATATGACCAAGGCCTAAGATAGATTGGAATGGCACTTCCTCCGGGTCGTTTTGACTATGATGGGTTTCTACCCAAAATGGACTGATATGATCATGCAATGCGTTTCATCTGTCTCCTTTCGGATCAACATTAATGGTGGACTCACCCAAGGCTTATCACCCACCTGTGGCCTTCGTCAGGGAGATACCCTCTCCCCCTTTCTCTTCATCATGGTGGATGATATCTTTTCTAACCTCATTTCCTCATTAGAGTCCTCTAAAAAGATCCATGGGGCAATGGTGTGTCGGGTCATCCCACCTATCTCGCACCTTTTATTTGCAAACGACTTTCTGTTATTCTCTAGAGCTATTGATAATGAATGTATCGCTATCTGCCATATGATCTGCCTTTATGATGGGGCCTCGAGACAATAAATCAATCAAGAAAAGTCAGAAATCTTGTTCAGTTCGGGTGTCCCACTGACCAAGAGAGCAGAGCTCTGTCTTACTGCAGGCATTCAAATGGTCGACAAACACAAAAAGTACCTTGGGCTTCCAACGATAGTCAGCCAGTCAAAAAAAGAAATCGTTTCCGCTACGGTGGATAGAATTGAGAAAAAAATCCAAGGCTGGACTCCGAAAAGAATCTCCAAATCAGGTAAGGAAACACTCATCAAAGTTTCTCTTCAATCCATCCCCAGCTATATAATGTCTCTGTTCAAACTTCCTGGTATGCTTGTTGACTAAATTCACTCCCGTATTTCTAACTTCTGGTGGTGTCACAATAACGGAAGAAACAAAATTCACTAGGTTTCTTGGAAGGTGCTTTGGACTCCTAAATTAGGCGGCGGAATGGGATTTCGTGACCTTCACCTCTTTAATCATTCTCTTTTGGAAAAATAGGGCTGGTGCCTCATGATGGATCCTTCTTCTTTGTGCACGAGGAATCTTTGTGCAAAATATTTCCCCCACTCAGACTTCCAGAACTCCTCTCTCGGCCCTCGCCCCAGCTTTCTCTGGAGAAGTCTGTGGGGATCTCGTCAGCTGCTTAATAAGGGGCTGGGATGGAGGGTTGGGGATGGAATAAAAGTTAATATTTGGACTGATCCCTGGATGATCGATAAAGATAGTATGCGGGCTACTTCCCTTGCTGTTCTGGGGCACGAGAACGCCATTGTTCACTGTCTCTTCAATGATCATGGCACTGGGTGGTGCATGGATAAGATCAATTCATGGTTTAATGAAATGGAAAAAAGGATTATCCTTAGAATCCCCTGCGTTAGGGATGTGGGGAAAGACAGCCTATTCTGGAGCAACGATATTTCTGGATCCTATACGGTGAAGTCAGGGTATCATCTCGCGCTTGATTAGCAGCTCGAGGAAAGAGGAGGGCTGTGAAAAACCCTTTGGAATCTTAATGTCCCCCCAAAAATCCTCTATTTCTGGTGGCAGATTTTCATTGGCATTCTTCCCACCATGGACTTTATCGCTTTTTTCCATGTCACGAATGATATGCAGTGTCCCCTCTGTTCGGAGGTGCTTGAATCCCCTCTGCATGCGATCATCCAGTGCTCATGGGTGGAGGATATTTGGACTCCCTGGGGCTCTGGGATAGAGCTTATGCTGGATTCGGCACCAGACCTTCCAACATTGCTAATGTTGTGGTCATCCTCCTTCTTTTCGGATAAAGTTGATTCCCTGTGCATTGTGGCTTGGATTGTCTGGACTCGACGAATCAATTTCATCTTCAACCACACAGCAAAGCCTTCTAGGTTCTAGACTTAATGATCCACCTCATGGATTGAGGGGTGGAATCAGACATCTGACCATCATGGGCTCTTTGACACTCACATAGCGGCCTCACGGTGGTACCCACCCCCGAAATGGATCCTCAAGATTAACATTGACGCATCTCTCTCCACAGATGGATTCGTTGGAATTGGACTGCTGGCCCGGAACCATCAAGGTCATATCATTACTTCCAAACATGAATGTCACTACGCTCTTTGGGAGCCCGTTTTTGTTGAATCCTTTGTTGTCCTTATTGGGTTGACTTTTGCAAAATATCTTGGATGGGAATCCATACACATTGAATCGGATTGCCTCACCATCATCAACACTTTCAGGAATAATGAGGGGGGCCTCCAATCTTTTGGACTCCTAATACAGAAAATCCATTCCCTCGGTCAAAGATTTATAGCATGCACCTTTTCTTTCATCAAAAGGGAAAGAAATGAAGTATCCCATTACCCGGCGTCTTTTAGATCTTCTGTTGCGCAGCACCTCTGGCTTGACCATTTCCCTTCTTGGTTTCATGAGATTGTAACTTAGAATTTTCATGATTAATATATCATTTTCCTTTGTAAAAAAAATTAATAAATTCTCATTTTGTAGTGTTGATTAATACAGTAAATATGAATCAGGTTCATCAAAATTTGTGTAGTGAATTACCATCATTCCAAGGATTATATGACTATATATATCTGATACTGCTACAAGGAAATTGACATGTCATGTAGATACAATAATTTATGATAGGAAACTCCATAACCTAGTAGACACTCATAGGTGGATTCATATTGATCATGATTTTTCTAAATTTGGATATAATCCAAGAAAACTTTATCTTTTTATACATATAGATGGAATGAATCCTTTTAGTATACTAACTATCAATAATTTTATAATATTAGTTATATTATCAATTTAAAACATTCCACTATATTTGTATACAAAGCACATGTAACTTTTGTTTCCAATTCTTATATCAGAACCAAAACTATCATATAATGCTATTAATTTTTATTTGGATCCATTTATTTAAGGCCTAAAATTATTGTGGCATTCATGTGTTAAATTTTCTAGTACTCGTAGAATTGAAGAGTTCATATTGTGATCCTTAATGCATGGGATGATAAAACATCTTACTACTTGTGGAAAGATTTCAGGATAGAGCATTAAAGGATATTTATGGTGGCCCATTTTTGAATAAAGGAAAAACATAATAAGGTAGAAATATTTCTTAAAATAATTGTGTATAGGGCATTGAAAATTTTTACCCCAATGATCAAAATACCTATCATTGACTATATCCTTCATTTCTAATTCAAAATAATGATCAAAATATTCTCTATTAATATATTATAAGCACTTTTAGAAAGTAAATGATTTTCCCCCATTTTTAGTAATCCCTTTTTGAAAACCCTTATGAGAATGTATTGGGAAAAGATATCCTTTTTGAATTAAAATATAATAATTAATTGAATACAATTCATTTTTTAGATTAATCCACAAAGAAAAACATTTATCTGATAGTGTCATTTTCACATTGATAAATGTTCCCATCAAAACAAGAGATCACATTAAGGCTAGAATGGACATGATCTATATGGGGATAAGGGAATAGTTATCACCATTTAAGGGCAAAATACATAAATTTCTTCCTCAAGTGGCATAAAAAAGTTTTGAGAAATATATATTTCAGCTTTCCAATTTCCTTAATGGTGTAGCGTTTTCATAGGGGAATTCATTATATATATTTAATATCATGTCAATGAATAATTTAAATATGAGGGGATTAAAAACACATGATTTCCATGTTTTTATATAATATTTAATGTTTATGGATTTATATTTAATTATATATAAAAAAATTAAACATATTAACCATAAATATATTCTTTTTCAATGGTATATATAGTAAAGTTATAGACCCAGTTATTTTTCTAACTATAGAAAAATAAATTTTTTCCATATTATGTAAATCAGATATGTTATTATCACCATCATTATTTGATAAAATCGTTCACTTATTTTTTAACTTGGTTATAAAGATCATGCAATGTGTTCTTTTTTATTATATATTTATATACCCCATTAAATGATATATGACTATTCTGAAAGGCCCTGTCAGAAATCATAGTTAGAATGAAGGTTATATTGTATAGAGATGTATTGTTTAGGAAGCTATCGAATTATGTACCGAGTACCTATCAATTCTTGAAAGCTTTGGTCTCTCAAAATAACTTCACAATGGGAACCTTGTAGGTGACATAAAATTTTAAAGGTGTGTTGTTTCAATTACCACTACAGAGCAGGGGAAACCTCACATTAACATTTTATATAATAATAGGGAGTTTTTTCCATATATTGAAACTAAAAAGAAATTTGGTGTTTGAGTCTACCAAGGGATGAAATATGGATATCAAAAACACATAATTAATATTTTATATGATTTTTTTAAGGCCAAAATTTTAAGGAGTTATCTACAAGAAGAGTAGAATTGATGGTTATACAGTGGATCATGTTTTTGGGTATTATATAATAATGGTTATGTAATTAAAATGTATATATTCTATATAATGAAACATGATGAATATATAACTATGTAAAATAATGGAGACAATTTTGTGGTTGAAGATATTCATGTATCTAGTAAAAATTATAGTAATCAAATTTATGAAAATAAATCACACTTATTATTCATTGGAAAATTATGTGAGTTTGGTTATATTATATTTCATGTGAATTTTATATTTGTGAACATGGTTAATAATATGAGTGTAGTTCAAATAATTTAATTATGATTCATGAAAGTGAATTTTATTAAGTATGGGTAAAAAATGAACTTTACAAATGGAATAATAGGTGGTACATGTATTTTATACCATAGATCTTACAAACACAAATTGAAAAATTGTTCTACTATAGACTAAAATAGCTTCAAGGCCTAATGAAAATTCACTTGAGTTTGAACCTTCCATTTGGAGGTAACAAAAAATTCATGGTTGTCTTTGTGTAGATGGATTATTTTATGATATATGGGACCAGAAATATGGGATTTGGATTATTGATAGGGGATAATCCATTAAACCCTTAATGAAAAAAAGTTCAGTGAACACATAAAATTCCTCTAGTTATTTTTTTTATATTCTGTTTCTATATTATATATGTGTTCACTATTATAATAATGTTATATAAATTAATATTAAACTACTTTTGTAGCTAATTGTTTCTACAGCTATCTATGTTACCAATATATGGGAATAATATATTGGTGATATTGAAATTGAATAAATGTTATAAGGTTAACAACATATGATTGAATAAAAATAGAAGGGTTGTAGGAGGATAGGTTTATTAAACTTTTCAATTCTAAATGTAATATTAAAAAAACATGATTTCATTGAATGCACATGGCCAACCTATTGACCCCAACAAGTCATTTTTCCATAATTACATTACTGTTAATACACAAATTCACATGCTAATTGATATAGATACATTAAATATTATTATGTCTTCATTGAGGATAAAAAATTTATGATTACATTATGTCATGAACTAGCTCAGATACCCTAGTACACTGATACATGATCCATCTTTGACATAACCCAGTGGGAGTTCCTTATCCCCCATGGGTAGGAGACTTTCACCTTGAATCATATCAAGATCATGAGGAAATATTTTTTTCTCAAATAATACTAAACATATAAAGGTCATGAATACTTTTTTGTATGTTAAACACTCCTAAAGAGAATGTATCAGAATCAAAAAAGGAAAAATAATATCCAAACAAAACATTATTAAATTACACAACTTATATCATGATAAATCTCAAAGAAACCCCCTATAATAAGTGGATCACATCTCCACTGGTCACCTCCATCACTCTAGGTCCCATGAATCAAGTACATCCACCTCCCTTGAGAAGCACTTTCCCGCTACTTGATTCTAGATCAAGAAAATATAAAAATTCAAAAAAGGAAAAGGTAGGGCATGAGAAAATATCCCAATATGATACCATCAATTATTCCAAATGAGATTCCTTAATTATAATATATTTATTCTTTTAATTTAATTAAAATAAGTAATGGAATGTTATTTGTATATTTTCAAAAAAAACATGCGTCATCTCAAAATATGTCATATATATAAAGAAAAAACGACTTTAATGAACATTTTAATATAAAAAAATTTACATGAATAAAATTGTTCAATAATAACATGCATCTATAATCAATTAAAACATATCATAGAACAATGCTCATAAGCCCTAATGTCTCTCAGTCTTTAGAAATAGTATCCTCACACTTCTCAATAATTATTAGAGGTAAATAAATTTGTACACCTTAACATAAATACCACAATAGGGGGCCATTATGGGAAGTCAATCTAAACCCCATTGGTGGACCCATTATGGGAAATAATGTCGAAAATGGATTAGTTGGTGTTTTCATCCTCAATCCATTATTAGGGATTCATGGTCCTATCATTCTTTTCTTAATCACCACTAACTACTCATTGTAACATGTTTTTCAAATAATCAATCAATATATATTGGGTAAATAAATATTTTCAAATAATTTCATCATTCAAAATTCAATTTCATAAATTTTAGTTTCAATATTCCATTTTCATTTTAAAACAAATTCATAGGTTTTAATTAAATTCATACCTTTTAAAATCATCATTATTTTTAAGACCATTTCTCAAAATCTAGCCATATCTTTTTATCAAAATTATTTCTATAATAAGAGAAATTTTTTTATAATCACTCAATATAAGAAAACACCCAAAAAAGATTTATTTCACAAATCCATTACCTTGAAATCAATCATGATATAATTTTTTAAATGATAGTTTAATCATTCATGCAATTATGGTTTCAATTATAGGGTAAAGCCTTATAGAAACAATAGTTTTTATTCATGAGATCAAACCAACTCTATAGGGCCCCAGCCTTAAACCTCACTTAATCTTGAGTTATTACAAGATTACACATTGAGGATCTTTTCAGGTTTAGAGTTTTAGAGAATTAGATCATGAAACTTGCATTACATTCCACATTTAAACAAAGTGGTTACATAAAAGACAGTATTCATTATTCCCATCAACGGAAACATATTGAAAATAAAACATGGATTCTTTCTTGACACATCCTTGACACTATCATCACATCATGTACCTTTCCCTTGACCTGTGAAAAACATTTCAAAAACATGGGATGAGCATAAAAAGCTCAGTAAAGGGTATATAAAAATATGGAAAGGAAACATAAGTTCATATATACATAAGAATGAAATCATACTTTACCCATAAAACATAGGCACTTTAACATACCTCATCAAACCATGAATAAATCATAGAAATCATAAGACATAAACGGTAACTTGAGGCATTCATAAAATTCTTACGTAGGTATTAACCATCTTGGTTACATTTAGAATACCCATCATAGTATATTCCCTAAATCTCTTTGGAGAAACCTTAATGTTTCACTCCATCGCGTTACCCAATGCATTGGAGAACTATATCGGGCTCACCAGCCCTTAGTTTATCACGGAACCACCCGCATTCATAAACAATGCCCAAGAACCATAACATAATCATAGAACATAACCTAAGCACAAAAAAAAGATAACATTCCCACATTGTAATAACAATATAAGATTTTAAGATATTGAAATAATGAATCCATTCAAAAAACCATTTTCAAAACCATATAAAACATTTAATAAAGAGATTTTCGAATCAAAGTGTCCCATACCACTTTGAAGCTTCTAACATTTTAAACCATTAATATTCATATAAATAAATCCTTAAAACCATTTTGAAAACATGGATATTAATGAGAAATATTTATAAGAATAAATCATTAAAACATTTAAAACGATATTTTAGTTAAAGTGTTTTTAACAAAATGAGAAACACTTGAATACAATAATTGAGGAATAACATTTAGTCAGAACTTTATAATATCATGAGAATAAATGGATTCATGATATAATATTCCAAAGGATAGTATATACACCATATAAGAGTGAATTGGTGCATAACAACAAAGAAGTCTCAATAGAAATGTCAAATGTGATGAATTCCCTTATAAAGAAGGTATCCTTAAATTAAGGATAATTCAATCTCAAAATTATGTGTGACAAATATAAATAAACCCAATGTAAGTGGATATTTAGTGTAAAACAATAAAATTTCATTCACACATATTAAAAGGATTACATATTCAATAACTACATGTTGAACCCAAAGAAATCGAAATTGGGTTAAAAAGTTCCCTTGGTAAAATTCGACAGCCTAACGGCATCACTTCAAAATTCAGAAAATGAGTTGAGGAGAGATAAAAAGTGTATCTCATCACTTGGACATAAAATTTACATCAATAATGATATATGAGAACATATCCCAACATAACAGTATGTAAATTAAAAGACGCAACAAAAGAAGTCTTTTAAAAAAAGAGGTTGAAAGGTTCCCTTACCGACTTGGGTATCTTTCAAAACATACACCCCATGAAAGAAGGATAATAAATCATTGATGTAAATACTCATAAACGAAATTATATCACACAAAGAGTAGAATAATGGGCAGTAAATACACCACTCAAAGGAAATTGTGGCAAATGTATCATAAATCTCACGGGAATAAAAGTGAGATGAAAAATCCCTTACGAAAACTCGGCAGCCTAACGGCGCCACATAAAACTTACAAAAATGGATTGATGAGATCAAATAGTGTATCTCATCATATTAACTTAAAGTTTATAGAAAGAGTAATATAAAATAACATCCCACAACATATCAAATAGGAGATTAAAAGAAGTGACATAAAGGAGAGTACTTAAAAAGAAAGAGAGAGGTTAGATCTCTTACGAAAATTCGGCAGCCTAACAGCGCCACTCAAAAATTCCAAAATGGATTGATGAGACAGAATAGGGTCTCTCATCATATGAACATAAAAATTACAGTAAGATTAATATAAAATAACATCTCAATAACAATAAATATGAGCTTAGAAGGAATGACATAAAAGAGTGTAGTTAAAAAGAAAGAGAGGAGTAGGATCCCTTACCTCAAGTCCAACTTGTCTTGTTCGTTTATTTATATTCCCGAATAATAAACTTTAGTCAATTAATAATTGCCTAAGTACCTCCTTTAGATATTATTATTCATTTCATATCATATATTATAATTTTATAATAATTGTTTAATAATGTTAGTTCATATCAGACATTTTTGCCGATGTTTGGTACATGAGTCAAAAATGAACTTGTTTGGAAAAAAGATTGTCCATGTAGTTATAAGTAAATAATTTCCAGAATAGTATTAATGATTAAAATATCATATATATCCAGTAAATATTCATTTCATACTATTCCATATCATTTGGAGATAAAAAACGAAAAGCACCGTTCATGGAGACGGTAGGCCGTACGTACGCATAAACGCTACTTTTATTTTTTGTCATATTAATGGAATTAAAAAAAATGAGAGAGATATATATATATTATAATTCCAGAATGATATCCATAATTTTGATGTAATATATTACATATATATCCATTATATATATGTACTTATAGTATTACATAACATTTTGAGATAGGAAATGAAATGTACCGTTCATGGAGACGGTAAGCCGTACGTACGCATGAACGCTACTTCCATTTCTATTTCATATTTAATGGAATTAAAACAAAATGATACATAATAGTATTTTAATTCAAGTATGGTATAATATATAATATTATTAAATATATCCTTTATACGTACCACATATGGTATTAACGAATCAAATCACTTTGAGGGGGCGGTAGTCCGCACTTCCTTAAATGAAGATATCGCGTTTACCCATAATGGAAACCATAAAGGTATGCCCAAAATGAAAAATACATAAGCTTAAGTAAAACCTAAACATATTATATATCACATATAAATATAGTGACATCTTAATGTACACCTTTGAAGGTGTTATATGAGTGTTGAACAATCATCGTTTCGTGAGGTAGAAATTCGCCATCCACGGAAACAGTATGTTCTTTAACCATTAGATGTAGGTGTGTGTAAGTGTAGCTCTAATCCTTCTTATAACAACATCCTATTATATTGAATATACTGGATTTGTTACAAAAGAAATGAATAAAAAGAGTTTAGGGGGTTGGAGAGGCAAAATAAAACAAAAGGACTCAAGTGAAGACATTACCTTAAAATCAGGTAACTCCCTTTGGTTTGAGCTCAAAGGCTTCCCTGGGAAGACTTCTGCCCAAAGTGAGGATTCAAGGTGTAAGATAGGGAAGTGGAGAGACAAAATTGTCAGAGTTTGGCCAAGCCAAATGCTTTGGGAGTGTGGGTAAGGAGGTAGGGGTGGGGGCCTTTTATAAGAGGAGAGGAGGGGCACTCTTGTAAAGTTACAAAATGTTACTTTATGTTCAAAGTTTTTTCGGATTTTAAAGGTCCCACAATGATTTATTTCTAGGATAAGGTGATAAGGGTTCGAAATCCACTCATCCAATAGTTTTTGGACATGTTTAGGTCTTAGATATTACATTATCTTTCCATTTTATTTAAATCGTTAAATAATGAGGTCATCGTCGCATCATCATGATGTCATAAATAATTTAATGTATTTAATGTCTAAAAATTATAAAAAAAACTACTATGATGTAGGAAATATTTTTATATTTCCAATGAATATTTATAGTCAAAAATATGATTTGTATTACCCCATGTAAAAATTGTTTTAGTAAAACATTTCATGTTTGTCTCATTTTTACTTTAACTTTAAATAAAAAGATATTAATGTCATTTTCCAACCAAAGTGGCTTCATGGGGTCCCCAAGTTGACCCATGGGTTTTATTGGTCGGCCATGACACATCCAATGAGGGTAGGATATGTTTCTAGGTCATTTCATTTTATTAAAACATTATTCTTAGCATAAACTACACTAATTACCTCTAATCGCGATTAAAAACTTAATAAGTTACTATTCGCCAAAAAATTATTTTTATCCCATTGAACCACATTTTACTTCTTAATGACAACCATGTATGTTGGATTTTTGAAATTCAAAACACAAAGATAGCAAAATTTCATTTAAACGGAAAAATCAGTTTTTATAAGTACCACATAGTGGTTTCACTATTCATCAAAAAATGAAGTTTTTCAGAAAAATCCCAAAAAATCACCGTAAGCTATATTTGATATTCTGAATTCAAAAATGAAGTCAATTTTACAAAATTCAAAACATATAAGTCACATTAATTAATTTAATAATTAATTCCCGCTGTCAGAGCAAATAGCGTGTTTTTATGAAACAATAAGTATCAAAAGATTGACACTAGTTTAAGTCTGATTGCAAAGTGAAATTAATTAAAACGACCACTATTGGATTTAATGGTAATAATATATTCTAATTTCACTTTAAAATCAATTCAAAAGATAATCCAATTATATAAATAAATTAGATTAAAAAGAGGTTTTGAATTAAAATACAACATTTTACACTATTCATTAAAAAATGAACTTTATCGGAAAGATACCAAAAATTTACACAAAGTAAATTTTGATGTCCCAATTCTTAAGAAGAGTTTTATTTGGTCCAATATAATGTATAAGAGTGAAAAAAACTATATTTAATTACGGTTCGCCATCAAAAGGCAATAAGTGAACCTTTAGTGAAATCTAGGGCATATACGCCTAAAATTGAATTCTTTCCATATTTTAAGCCTTTATCTTTTATTGGATAAATGTAAAAACATTTAAAAACATATATAATCATATTTTAGTTATTTCTATCCATTCCCACCAATACAATGGCTACATGTTGACTACCATTTAAAATAATATTATTTTATTTTTAGAGTGCAACGTAAGATTCCCAAGAAACTCGTTGTTGCGTGTTGGGTACGCCATCGAGCATAGCGTCCCCTTTAAAGTCATATTAATATTTTGTTCACAAATATGGATAAATATGAAAATGTAATATTCTTTATTTACCTGGGGTGTTACATCCTTCCCCCCTTTTGGGAATTGTGTCCTCGCAATTTTAAAACTGCGCTTGGAAACATCCTTGAAAGTCCCACATCGGAACAAGAGTCGGTAAAACAATCACATTAAAATAAAGAAAGATAAGTACAGAGGTCACCTGAGTTAACCCATACTAGGACTCCATGTAGGAAAACATGGACATGGAGGAGAAAACATAGGGTCATGTTCTGATGGAGAGTGATAGAAAACATGTTTAGGAGAAAGTTAACAATAAGAAAATCACAAACTTGTGATGGGTTAAACGGTGTTGGGTTCCCCAGTAGGAAAAGTTAATAGACAACATTTTTATTTTAAGTTACTTTTTATTGAGTAATTTATTCATAAGGAAACATAATCACTTATCATGTTGACTTTCAACTTTTACTAGATTCCTTAATCAAACTCATATTTTTTCCAAAAGACGAGTATTTAGGGAGACTTGTTCGCATTAAGAGTACTATAATCAACTTCTAGAGAATCACCTAATCCACAAAAGAGAACTATATACATCCCATGTCTTTAGGCTTTAACCAAAACCAAAACTAGAAAGGTTCGTACAAGGTCAGATAATCCAAAAAAGGATAACCCATTAAAAAGAAAATCTATGCTTAATCTCCAAAATTTGTCCAACAAAACCCAAAGTTCAACGAGGACCATCCGATAAACAATTTGTCCATAAAATTCTTCAAAGTAAACCAATATAAGATTGAAACCCAAATATTTGAAGGATTTAGTCACATGGTCTTCCAAGTTAAATCGTAACATTTATCTCCAAACAACAACATCTGCTCCTAAAGTCTCGCATTGAAAAGTAATTAACCTAATCACATATCCTCCATGATAGGTTAATCATTTTCATAAATAACCCAAAATCAACTTACTCTTAATTCATAAAATCATCTAACTAAAAAGAATCGGTCAAACTAACCAGGGACTTCACGTAGTCCAGTGGTAGGCGATAAATACCAGTCACAATTTGGTTGTGGGTTCGATTCCCGCAGCTTTGTCCGACGCGACGGGTAGTCACACGGTCTGCGTGTTGTCCTTTTTCCAAAACTATATAATTCTCAAATAATTCCCCAAAAAGGGATAAAATCATCAAAAATAACCATAACATAATTTAACCTCAATTTTATCTCATGCCTTTCACTTCAATCATAACATATAGTAACCCATAATTACCTCAAAAGTAAGGATCATATAAACCCAAATAGTTCTTTATAACTATGTCCATAAAAGAAAATATAACTATTACTTGAATAAAATTTGCCTATATTAAACATCAGGGTTACACATAATATAAAATGTCTTCTAATGTAACCCCATCATCAAAAGAGACTTAATACTCTTAAGAATTTCACCATAACTCTTGAAGCCCTTATATGTTGATATCTTACTCATTCAACATTATTCATGATCCATTAACCATTCCTTTCCAACTTATTCCGAAATACCTCTTTCCTACAAACAAAATCATGAATCATATCCTAAGATTCCAAAATAGGAAAACAATAGTCATGAAATAATACATACCTTTGATTGGTCATTGTCAGTTTCTTCATCCTCAATCAGAATGGAATTAGGTATTGGTAAACTAACATTTGTACGCTCTTGGTGACCCCATTCACGAAACTTATTCATAGGACATGTGTTTGCATAATGACCATGCACACCACATTTAAAACATTCAATTGATCCCTCAGAAAGAACTTCTTTCCCTTTCCTCAAGTCAACTGGATGCTTCCTTTTTCCATGGCAGGTTCTTGCTTTATGACCTTCATTTCCACATCTATAGCATATTTATGTCCCTTTTAAACATTTTCCTAGGTTTTTCTTTCCACATCTTTGACACATAGGTTTTTGAACACACTTAACTTTATGGTTATTACCTGTACTTCCGTAGGGATTTGTTTCTTGCATATATGATGCCTAAGAGAAATCACCAAGTTTAAGGTGGTCAATCATGACTCCAGATAGTTGGTTGAGGATAATCACAAGAGTTCTCATTGCAGCTCCCATAAAATTCAGTTGCTTGCTCAAAAAACTGTCACAGTTTCCTTCACATCCACTATTACTTTGGTGCCTGTTAGATCCATCCATTTACTAAAACCAAAAAGGTCAGTGTGAGTATATCAAAAAAACCATCATGTACTAATGAGGAAGATAAACACTAAGATATATTTACTTATTCACTTTATCTAAAACTAGGACTCTTTCTGAAATCCTAACCATTATGGTAATGCCACTTATGCTTAAAGAATACCCTAACCTCTAAAGTTATCTAAACCGACCTTTGATACCAACTATAAGGCCCCAGCCTTAAACCTTACTTAATCTTGAGTTATTACAAGATTACACATTGAAGATCTTTTCAGGTTTAGAGTTTTAGAGAATTAGATCATGAAACTTGCATTACATTCCACATTTAAACAAAGTGGTTACATAAAAGACAGTATTCATTCTTCCCATCAACAGAAACATATTGAAAATAAAACATGGATTCTTTCTTGACACATCCTTGACACTATCATCACATCATGTACCTTTCCCTTGACCTGTGAAAAACATTTCAAAAACTTGGGATGAGCATAAAAATCTCAGTAAAGGATATAAAAATATGGAAAGGAAACATGAGTTCATATATACATAAGAATGAAATCATACTTTACCCATAAAACATAGGCACTTTAACATACCTCATCAAACCATGAATAAATCATAGAAATCATAAGACATAAATCGTAACTTGAGGCATTCATAACATTCTTACGTAGGGAGTAACCCTCTTGGTTAAATTTGGAATACCCATCAAAGTATATTCCCTAAATCTCTTCAGAGAAACCTTAACGTTTCACTCCTTCGCGTTACCCAATGCATTGGAGAGCTATATTGGACTCACCCGCCCTTAGTTTATCACGGAACCACCCGTATTCATAAACAATGCACAAGAACCATAACATAATCATAGAACATAACCTAAGCACAAAAAAAAAAGATAACATTCCCAAATTGTAATAACAATATAACATTTTAAGATATTGAAATAATGAATCCATTCAAAAAACCATTTTCAAAACCATATAAAACATTTAATAAAGAGATTTTCGAATCAAAGTGTCCCATACCACTTTGATGCTTTTAACATTTTAAACCATAAATATCCATATAAATAAATCCTTAAAACCATTTTAAAAACATGGATATTAATGAGAAATATTTATAACAATAAATCATTAAAACATTTAAAACGATATTTTAGTTAAAGTGTTTTTAACAAAATGAGAAACACTTGAATACAATAATTGAGGAATAACATTTAGTCAGAACTTTATAATATCATGAGAATAAATTGATTCATGATATAATATTCCAAAGGATAGTATATACACCATATAAGAGTGAATTGGTGCATAACAACAAAGAAGTCTCAATAGAAATGTCAAATGTGATGAATTCCCTTATAAAGAAGGTATCCTTAAATTAAGGATAATTCAATCTCAAAATTCTGTGTGAAAAATATAAATACACAAAATGTAAGTGGATATTGATTGTAAAACAATAAAATGTCATTCACACATATTCAAAGGATGACATATTCAATAACTACATGTTGAACCCAAAGAAATCGAAATTGGGTTAAAAAGTTCCCTTGGTAAAATTCGACAGCCTAACGGCATCACTTCAAAATTCAGAAAATGAGTTGATGAGAGATAAAAAGTGTATCTCATCACTTGGACATAAAATTTACATCAATAAGGATATATGAGAACATATCCCAACATAACAGTATGTAAATTAAAAGACCCAACAAAAGAAGTCTTTTAAAAAAAGAGGGTGAAAGGTTCCCTTACCGACTTGGGTATCTTTCAAAACATACACCCCATGAAAGAAGGATAATAAATCATTGATGTAAATACTCATAAACAAAATTATATAACACAAAGAGTATAATAATGGGAAGTACATACACCACTCAAAGGAAATTGTGTCAAATGTAGCATAAATCTCACGGGAATAAAAGTGAGATGAAAAATCCCTTACGAAAACTCGGCAGCCTAACGGCGCCACATAAAACTTACAAAAATGGATTGATGAGATCAAATAGGGAATCTCATAATATTAACGTAAAGTTTATAGAAAGATTAATATAAAATTACATCCCCCAACATAACAAAGATGAGCTTAAAAGAAGTGACATAAAGGAGAGTACTTAAAAAGAAAGAGAGAGGTTAGATCTCTTACGAAAATTCGACAGCTTAACGGCGCCACTCAAAACTTCCAAAATGGATTGATGAGAGAGAATAGGGTATCTCATCATATGAACATAAAAGTTACAGTAATAGTAATATAAAATAACATCTCAATAATAATAAAGATGAGCTTAGAAGGAATGACATAAAAGAGTGTACTTAAAAAGAAAGAGAGGAGTATGATCCCTTACCTCAAGTCCAACTTGTCTTGTTCGTTTCTTTATATTCCTGAATAATAAACTTTGGTCAATTAATAATTACCTAAGTAACTCCTTTAGAGATTATTATTCAGTTCATATCACATATTATAATTTTATAATAATTGTTTAATAATGTTAGTTCATATCAGATGTTTTTGCCGATGTTTGGTACATGAGTCAAAAATGAACTTGTTTGAAAAAAAGATTTCCCATGTAGTTATAAGTAAATAATTTCCAGAATAGTATTAATGATTAAAATATCATATATATCCAGTAAATATTCATTTCATACTATTCCATATCATTTGGAGATAAAAAACGAAAAGCACCGTTCATGGAGACGGTAGGTCGTACGTACGCATGAACCCTACTTTTATTTTTTGTCATATTAATGGAATTAAAACAAAATGAGAGAGATATATATATATTATAATTCCAGAATGATATCCATAATTTTGATGTAATATATTACATATATATCCATTATATATATGTACTTATAGTATTACATAACATTTTGAGATAGGAAATGAAATGTACCGTTCATGGAGACGGTAAGCCGTACGTACGCATGAACGCTACTTCCATTTCTATTTCATATTTAATAGAATTAAAACATAATGATACATAATATTATTTTAATTCTAGTATGGTATCATATATAATATTATTAAATATATCCTTTATACGTACCACCTATGGTATTAACGAATCAAGTCACTTTGAGGGGGCGGTAGTCCGCACTTCCTTAAATGAAGATATCGCGTTTACCCATAATGGAAACCATAACGTTATGCCCAAAATGAAAAATACAGAAGCTTAAGGAAAACATAAACATATTATATATCACATATAAATATAGTTACATCTTAATGGCCACCGTTGAAGGTGTTATATGAGTGTTGAACAATCATCGTTTCGTGAGGCAGAAATTCACCATCCACGGAAACAGTATGTTCTTTAACCATTAGATGTAGGTGTGTGTAAGTGTAGATCGAATAATTATTATAAAAACATCCTAGTATATTTCAGATACTGGAGTTGTTACAAAATAAATTAATAAAAAGAATTTAGGGGGTTGGAGAGGCAAAATAAAACAAAAGGACTCAAGTGAAGACATTACCTTAAAATCGGGTAACTCCCTTTGGTTTGAGCTCAAAGGCTTCCTTGGGAAGACTTATGCCCAAAGTGAGGATTCAAGGAGTAATAGAGGGAAGTGGAGAGACAAAATGGGCAGAGGTTGGCTGAGCCAAAGGCTTTGGGAGTGTGGGTAAGGAGGTAGAGGTGGGGGCATTTTATAAGAGGCGAGGAGGGGCACTCTTGTAAAGTTACAAAATGTTACTTTATGTTCAAAGTTTTTTCGGATTTTAAAGGTCCCATAATGATGTATTTCTAGGATAAGGTGATAAGGGTTCTAAATCCACTCATCCAATAGGTTTTGGACATGTTTAGGTCTTATATATTACATTATCTTTCCATTTTATTTAAATCGTTAAATAATGAGGTCATCGCTGCATCATCATGATGTCATAAATAATTTAATTTATTTAATGTCTAAAAATTATAAAAAATATACTATGATGTAGGAAATATTTTTATATTTCCAATTTATATTTATAGTAAAAAATCTTATTTGTATAACCCCATGTAAAAATTGTTTTAGTAAAACATTTCATGTTTGTCTCATTTTTACTTTAACTTTAAATAAAATGATATTAATGTCATTTTCCAACCAAAGTGGCTTCATGGGGTCCCCAAGTTGACCCATGGGTTTTCTTGGTCGTCCATGACACATCCAATGAGGGTAGGACATGTTTCTAGGTCATTTTATTTTATTAAAACATTATTCTTACCATAAACTACACTAATTACCTCTAATCGCGATTAAAAACTTAATAAGTTACTATTCACCAAAAAATTATTTTTATCCCATTGAACCACTTTTTACTTCTTAATGACAAGAATGTATATCGGATTTTTGAAATTCAAAACACAAAGATGGAAAATTTTCATTTGAACGGAAAAAACAGTTTTTATAAGTACCACTTAGTGGTTTCACTATTCATCAAAAATTGAAGTTTTTCAGAAAAAATCCCAAAAATTCACCCTAAGCTATATTAGATATTCCGAATTCAAAAATGAAGTCTATTTTACAAAATTCCAAACATATAATTCACATTAATTAATTTAATAATTAATTCTCGTTATCAGAGAAAATAGTGTGTTTTTATGAAACAATAAGTATCAAAAGATTGACACTAGTTTAAGTCTGATTTCAAAGTGAAATTAATTCCAACGACCACTATTGGATTTAATGGTAAAAATATATTCTAATTTCACTTTAAAACCAATTAAAAAGATAATCTAATTATATAAATAAATTAGATTAAAAAGAGGTTTTGAATTAAAATACAACATTTTACACTATTCATTAAAAAAATGAACTTTATCGGAAAGATACCAAAAATTTACAAAAAGTAAATTTTGATGTCCCAATTCTTAAGAAGGGTTTTATTTGGTCCAATAGAATGTATAAGAGTGAATAAAACTATATTTAATGATGGTTCTCCATCAAAAGGCGATAAGTGAACCTTTAGTGAAAACTAGGGCATATACGCCTAAAATTGAATTCTTTCCGTATTTTAATCCTTTATCTTTTATTGGATAAATGTAAAAACATTTAAAAACATATATAATAATATTTTAGTTATTTTTATCTATTCCTGCCAATACAACGGCTACATGTTAAATACCATTTAAAATAATATTATTTTATTATTAGTGTGCAACGTAAGATTCCCAAAAAACTCGTTGTTGCGTGTTGGGTACGACATCGATCATAGCGTCCCCTTTAAAGTCATATTAATATTTTACTCACAAATATGGATAAATATGAAAATTTCATATTCTTTATTTACCTGGGGTGTTACAAACTCAACACATGAAATGAGAATTCCAAAAAGGAATGAAGGGAAAGTAGATCAAGGAAGGAATCTCAATAAATTTCATCCATAAAAAATGTATCCAATACACCATTATCCTAAGTATTTAACACACTCTATGATGGAGAGAAGGAATAATAAAAGAATCCAAAATGGGGAGAGGTCATATAAAAGAGAGTAATAAAAATATTCCATCATAGCTTAAATACTGGAAGAATATAGTTCATAGAATCCAAAATGTTTCTTTAGAGACATAAAGAGAAAAAAGATCAAATGAGGTTCAAGTGAGAGAATATTGGATTTAAAATTGTTCAGAGAATTTATGTCTCATAATAAAAACAATGTGATGCATCACCCCCATCCATCATGTATTCTTATTAAATATGTCAAGACCATAGTGTAGCCACCCCCAAACGCATCATAGCCACCACTGTCCAACTGCAATAAAGAATCCATGGTGTAGATCTGCATTACATAGGATAGGGTGTCATATACCTGTCGAGAGTGTGGTCAAAATTAATATTATTTTTTCTAATGCAGCACAGTGGATGACTATGGTCTTCTCACTTAAGGTGCCTTCTGAGTTTGGGTCCACTTACTTCTTCAAATTAACCTAAACTAATTTTTTGTGGTTTTGATAAATTTATTAAAGAAATCATACTATTTTGGGTTTTTTATTACTTTTCTAATGACATGCAATAAAATAATTTAAACTAACATGCCAATCTAAACAGAATAAAGTAAATAAGAAAGGATATAGTCTTGGGTTCATTTTTTGATTCAATAATTAATCTAATTTATATGTTTGACTTCATTTTGACAATCCAAACATGATATATAATGTTTGAATTACTCTTTTTTATTTATAAATTGTTGAATCATTCAATTACTAATAAATCGTAATTCCACCTCCTCCTTTAATCATGGTTGATGATATACCTTGGTCTACGGTGTGCCATCTTCCTGAACCTATATCTATCAATGTTGTTTAAACCATTGATTAGCTCAACTCCTTAATGTAAAGAGTTAACCAATATAGAGAGGGAAAATAGATTTAAATAAAAGAATAGAAATTGTTTGAGTTGCATGTTAGTAGTGGCCAGTCACCTAATTAGGGACATTCTCCCCACCATACATTCCACTAAAATCTACAATAAACATAATATAAACTATAAGTAAAATCCAAGAACACCTTGACCTCCCTTTGGGCCAAGATTTATGGTCAGACTCTCTTTTCTTTAGAGTAATAGATCACAATGGTGAAAATGGGAATAAGAGAAGAAAGAAATGAAATGAAAAAAAAGAATAAATTAAAAATAATGGAGGTGAGAAATGAATAAAATAAAAATAAAATTAGGATGAGGGGGAGATAGAGAGAAAATAAGAAAAGAAAATAAATGAAATTAATAAAAGTAGTTATTAATTTAAATTAAGTATAAATAATGTTAAAATAATAATATTAATATTAATAACCATAACAATAATAATAATACTATTATTATTATTATTAGTAATATTAATAATTAAAATACTAATAATATTTATATTAATATTAATAATATTAATATTAATAATAATATAATTAATCAAAATAAGAAAATTTTAAAAGAAGAAGAAGAATAAAGAACTTAAAAAGAATAATAAAATTGAAAACTAAGAATGTAAAAAATTATAATAATAATAATATTATTATTATTATTATTATTATAAATACTAAAATAATTAATGATTATAATATTAATAAAAAATAAAAAGAATAACAATTAGATAAGAATAAGATGATGAAGAGGATGGGTGAAACACTTACAAAAATACATGAAAATTAATATTAAAATTAAAAAATGAAATTACACTTTAAAATAAAAACTAAAACTTAAATTTAAATACAAGTAAATAAATTAAAGAAGAAGAAAGGGGGTAGGAGAATAATTTTAGTGTAGTGCTCAGCACCCTCCTCCCTCAGCTGATTCCTAGCCTAAAGGTGTCGACTCTCCTTGGCAATGAGGTAGGGTCCTCCTGTAAGGACCCCATCCCCTGTATCCTAGATCTGGTGCATTGCTTTATAAAATTGGCATAAATACAAGTGAAAATCCCAAAGGACCTATCATTTTAGTAGTTTTGGAAACCATATTACATACAAGAACCTTATGTTACCATTTAAAACATAAAATAAAACATAGATAATCCTTTGATAATGTCAATATTCTACAAACTTAACCCTGCATATTAGTCATAATACACATCTTGGCATCCTCGAAAAAAAACATAATAAAGTTGTGAGCTCAGATGCTCAGTAAGGTTAATCATACAATGAAATATATTATGATTAAATAAGTATAAACCTTAAGGAAAGGTGTATAATTGAAACATAAGACACCTAAACATAATCTTGACCATAATATGGAAAATATAAATCAAATAATTCCATATAAAAATTCACATGGATATTCTACTAATTAAATAATCACATGTAATATCATTAACTAATGTCATAATGAGGGAATTCATAATGTCAGACATCATAAACATACAGCTAAGGCTTTATCCAAGGCACCATACATAAATGGGTTAAAACCCAAACTAGTTTGTCTCATGATACCTATCGATGCATCAAGGGGCTATTGTGGTCCCCGTCCATCGTTTACTAAGTCCAATGCATTCATCATATGAAAAGGATAAAATATAACCACCATAAACATTTGTATTAAAACTAGCATATGAAATGTTAATACACTAACCATAAACCATTAATGGTAAAAAAATAGTATATCTAAAATAAAAAATATCATAAACCTTTCAATATAATATGGTAGATTTTATCATAATAAATCAAACTCATGTAATCATAAATTCCAACAAAATAAGTCAACATAAATGAAAATAATATAATAAAATTATTAAAAATTTATTGAGAGAAATACCCCTTTCAATATTGAAATTATTTTTAAAGGGGTGAAAATTTTAAAAGAAAACATTTTCCATGAAAAGAATCATGTAATATTGTAATTTAAGTTTAACTAATGTCTTATAAGTTAAAGAATAACATTTCTTTTGTTTTTTGTCGAAAAGGTCATAAAGTACCTTGTTTGGAAAATGAAAAAAAATTCCTTTAAAAAAATTTAAAAAAAGTCAAATTTGGGTAAAAATGACTTTGAACAATTTTATAAGAATCATAAAAATATTTTGAAATACATTTTTCAGAAACATGGATAAGGAATATAAATATGACCTAGTAAATACTTACATATTAACAATCCCAAATAATAATGATATTGCAAAATTTACCCTTACCATAGGACCAATTCCCTCTGTATGTGTCTAAAACTCCTATGTAGTGGATTTAAAAATATTATTAACATGTACCAAAATCATAATAATTTTTATGACTTCATGTATGATTCATTTTTTTACTTTATATTACCCATTTATTAACAATTCCAATTTAATATAATGTTTGGGTAAAACTCGCTTTGTTTATCGTACATGTTTTGACATGTCATTCTTGATCCTATTACATAGATCATGATTTGAATACTTGAGTAATGTAAATCATGATTTATATAACATATATATTCATTATATATATATATATAATATATGAAATGGAATACACCGTTCATAGAGATGGTAGGCCATACGTACGCATGAACGTTGTTTCCATTTTCTTATTATGTTGAATGGAAGAAGTAAAATGGCATATATGTATATATATATATATATATATATATATTATTCAAGTATAATTATTATGTAATATTTTTTTTATTTATTCATTATATACATTTTATAATCATTCTTGAATGGAAAAATAATCTCATCACATCGTGGATACAGTAGGTTGTACATAAGCACGAGCGACGGTATAATTCCCTTAGTGGTGAAAGAGTAATGAATTGAATAGTATATTAATTATATATAATATTCCATATATATTATTTATATACATAATATCCATCATTATACCCATCCAAATTATTTATTAATGAAAAAATTGGACACCATGGCGTGGATATGGTAAGTCATACGTACGCACGTGCGGTGTTTTTGTTTTTCATAGGATGGATAAATCATAGAATATGGTTGTACCATAATAATAACAACATCTCATAATATTTATGACATTTTATTTATTACATTAGTATATAAATAACATATGAAGAAAATATAGAAGAAGAAATTAACTTGAAGGAGTCGGTAAAGACGATTTCTTCTTCTTTAGAGAACCTCCTTTGGATCACCTCTTAGGTAAACTATGATTCGTATTTTGGGAATATATGAACCTAAAGGATATAGATTTGGAAGTTTATAAGTAAAATGGGTAGGTTTTAGTGGATCTATAAGGATAAGAGTGGTGTAAGTAATTGATAGAGGAGGTACCCTTTTAAAGTTGAGGTGAGAGGCACTTTATGAAACTCTCAAAATATTAAATTAATATAAATTAATTTTAAATTATAAATGCCTCCAAAGTGAGTTATTTAGAATATAATATGAGGATGTGTCAAAATACTATAATACATTTATTTTTATACATGTTTATGTTACAATATTAACCTTATATTTTGGATTCAATACTTAGTTAAACCCTTTAACTCTTACCATAAAAACTTGGATTTTTACTCTCATGGGTTACTATAGTTACTATAGAGTATCAGACGAATCCAAAATGGATAATTGATGATATAATTAACCTTATTATAGTTATTTTGTCTAATTTTAGATTTTTATGAATTTTATATAATTTAATAAAATATTATTTATTTTAAAGTATTATTTATATCCATTTTGATACTATTCATTATTTGTCTTTTTAAAAATATCATAATAATATGATGACTTCAAAAAAACACTTCTAATATATCAATAATATATCAAATTTCTATATAAATTATTTATGTAATTAATTATGTTAAATTATATTTATTTTAATATTTTCAATATCATTTATTTGATATTTCCATTAATTAAACAATTACTTCATCATTATAATGCAAGCAATTAAATATATTATTTCTTCTATAAAAATTAAAAATAACTTATAAATATGAATATAGATTTATTACCTTTAAAATTACTATTTATATTATAATTTATAGTTTTTATAACCCTATATTAAAAATTATTTATTTATGGAAAATATGGGTATGACTTTTTTAACATATCTTTAAATAAAATATATTAAATTTCATATTCTCCCCCAAGTGGATTAAAAAGATTATAATTTAGTAATAAAGTTTCTTTTTTTGGAAACCAACTCTTCCAATGAAATTAGGAATATTTTTAGGGTAATTTTATAATATTATAATATTATTTTTAGCTTTAATTAACTCATTTACACTTAACCGTGGTAAATAAAAATTTACTAATGTTACTATTTATAATATCCAAAAAAAATTATAATGACCCTATTAGAATATAAATATTTTACTTATTACAACTATTTTTTTACAAATTTAATTCAAAAAATTTCTAAATTATGTTTAACGCTAATCTCGTAGTCATGGTGAGAATACGGGTAAAAGAAAACGTTCAAAAGTTCAATAAGTTTTTATATCCAATTTCAATATAAAAAATATTCCCATAAAATATATTAGATTAATAAATATATTATTTATATATTATTACTTCAAAAATAAATTTAAACTATAATCATTATTTAAACAAAAAGGACATTTTTAACTATAATGTATTATTTTCACTATTTATCAAAAAGTCAAACTTCTCAGAAATATACCAAAAATCACCATAATATATTTTTTACATTAAAAATTCAATAATAAAGATTATATTAAAAAATATAATATTTGAATGTTTCAAAAGTGTACTTAAATAGGTTCTCCATTAAAAGGAGGTAAAACTCCCTTTAGAAAAATATAGGGTTTTATGCTTAAAATGGTGTTTGTTCTTATCTTATACCTATAAAATATATTAGATTAATATAAAAAATATTTGAGTGAATTTATAATATATATTTTTTAAACTCATTCAATAAGTAATTTAATTAATTAATAAAAAATCATTTGAAAAATAATAATAATATTACCTTTATATTCAATTGGTTTATATTTTAATTTCTAATTAATTGGTAACCAATTATTTAATCTTATATTTTTATAAACCAAATATTTTTATAAGTTAGATAATATTATTCATAACAACTATTTAAATCTATATGTTATATATTATTATATTAAACAATGATATTTTAATAATATTCACTTGTTCGGTAAAACACAGTCTTGCGTATAACGAACACTATCGAAGAAATTCTCTCTTGCATGTAACAAAAACTAACTTAGTATTGAATGAATTAAAATCTATAGAATATAGTAAATTTATTTAAAAAAAATTAAATTATTTGGGTTTTTCATTTTTCCACCTTAATTAAATTATGTCCACGCTATTTAAACTTGGTCACAGTAATCAAGAGTTTGATTTTTTAAAATACTATTATCAAAGAATCCACATCATAAATAGGGATAACAACATAAAATCATAATAATTATGAAAGGAAAATGTGAAGTTAATCACAAAACCATGCATTCAAATAGGATAAAATTTGTTTAAAATAGAGATACATATAAGGAAGAAAAGCATAAATATTTATAAGGAGTGATTAAGGTCATAAATCACAAACAAGTGAATAATCAATAGAAAATTGAGGGCCTAAAATCCATAAATCAAGGATTAAATAAAATACCATTGGTTCAAAAAAAATAACATTTTATTTGTTTTTAGATCCTTTTCCATGATTTGAGGAATTATTTTACTCTATAACAATGTAAGGAAATATAATTACTTGATATTTTTCTATAAACTAAATCATATCTTTTGGTTGTTCCTTTAACTATTTATAATTCATTTCAAAGAAAAAGTTTCATCATAGGGTGAAGTAATAAATTAACTTATAAAATCTTTTCCAAATATCAAATTAACCATTTCATAAATGATTTCCATTTCCAAGATAATATAATCTAACACTTTATAAATAAGCTCATTAAATTTCCAAAATAAACTTATCAAATAACACGAAGTGTCACTTGAACGTCACATTCCAACATTTGAACACATTATTATTTTATTCTCTTGAAACATAGTAATAACATAAATTACTATCAAACCTTATTGGAAATGTTCATGATTTCTTATTCCATACATAAAACATAGGATATTGGATATTTTCCTTAAAAAATGTTGAAGACTCCACCAAAAAAGGCATAAACTGCTTTGTAAACAAATCATTAATGAGTTCCAACGTAGTCCACACATATACAATTAATGTTATCCAAATCAATAATTTCATTATCCAAGAATCATGGTCTTAGAATTAAGAATATATTAAATGTAATATTTCCCTCAACCATGTTTTTTACAAAAAAATTTAACTTTCTACTAATTAAATTTTCTTGGTACCAATCAGCACATGATCTCAAACCCTTAATAAAAAACTATTGTAGTACAATCCTCATATATTCCATAATTCTTATAACCAGTACATCATTGATAAAATACTCAAATAAAATAATTCTTAAATCCAAACATAATCAAATTATTCATTCATGTTTGTTTCTCATAGTAGCATAATCTTGACCATGATCTATGAGCCTCTTTTGGGGTCTACTCCTTTGATTCATGAGAAATTGATTAGAATAGTGTCACATTTCCTTGTAGTTGAATCATTGTACATTAGAAACCATTTTCTTATCCTTGAAATTCCAATAACTTTCTCCACGCTTGTATGAAACTGCCACTCCTTTTAATCAAGAACAAGGGTGATTATTTACACAATTATTACATGTGGGAAAATATGTCATTCCCTTATTCCATTTATCCATATTCTTATTAGTTTTCCTCTTATTCATGTGCTCCCTCCGAAACCGTAATACATAGATTACCATTTACCTATCCTATTATCACATGATAACTTTTCCTCATCTGATGAGAATACTTGGGGGACTATTTCCTTTTGAAATATTGTCTCAATATCACAAAATGTATGATCCTTCTTACTCATTAGATCACATGCATCAGTGAGGTTCACATTCCTTCTACTATGTTCCATTTATAAATGACGACATACACTATATTAGATCATATCATTATGTATAATCCAAAAACTAGAAAAATAATTAACATAAATTAAAAAATTTAGGTGTATCTAGTATCATAATCATAAAAATGGTTTATTTGAGGACAAATTAACATTAAAATCCTTCATAATAGTTTGTAAAGAAAATATAATTATTTTAAGAATATCCCACAAGAGTGTCAAACTAGGTGTACAGTGAGGCTCATTGTTATGTACTAGGTTAGGCTGAGTCAGGCCAGATGCACCTTGTCGGAGTTGTTACCCCTAGGTACATCTATGACAGAACCAAGTAAACTTATATTATCCATACAGGGATATATTTCTAGGAATATCCACATAATCTATACATTAGAAACTTTCTAGGATGTTCTTATATGATTATCCTCAAAGTCTATTTTAGGGTTATGTTCCCTAATATAAGTAATCTAAATCTAGTTTCTATATATTCTACTAAACTTTCTCTAATACGAAATGTAAAGACCCCAACCCCAGTATCCTGGAGCTGGTGCCTTTATTTATTATATTAGCATAGATAAAACTATCGTATCCCAAAGGACTGATTATTTTAATAGTTTTTCTACTATATTACATACATGAACCTTACATTACAATTTAAAACCTAAAGTATGAAATAGATAATAATTTGATAATGTCATTATTCTTCTAGATTAACCCTGCATATCAGTCATAATACACATCTTGGCATCTTGGGAAAATAAAACATAAGAAAGTGGTGATATCAAATGTTTGGTAAGGGTAAGCATACAACAGAATATATTATGAATAAATAAGCATAAACTTAAAGGAAATGTGTATAATATAAACATAGAAAACTTAAAAATAATCTTAAGAATAATATAGAAAGAATAAATCAAATAATTCTATATAGAAATTAACATGTAAATTCTACTAGTTGATTAATCACATTTAATATCAATAACTAATCTCATAATGAGAGAACTCATACTATTATAAATCATAAATATATCATCAGTGATTCATCCAAGGAACCATACATAAACAAGTAAACACCCAAACCAGTTTGTCTGATGAAACCTACCAATGCATCGAGGGGATATATCAGGCCCCGCATGTCACTTAATAAGTCCAATGCATTCCTCATTTGAGAAGGGTGAAACATAACCATCATAAACATTTTATTAAAACTAACATATGAAATGTTAATATATTAACCATAAATTGTGAGTGGTATCAAAATAGCACATCTATATTCAAACATATCATAAACCTTTAAATACATTGTATTAGATTGTATCATTATAAATCAACCTCAATTAATCATAATATCCAACAAATGAAGTTTAAATAGATGAAAATAAACTAATAAAATTATTAAAATTTTCTTGAGAGAAATACCCCTTTTATATTAAAATTATTTTAAAAGGGTTTAAAAATTTTAAAATAAAACATTTTCAATGAATAAAATCTTGTAACTTTTAAAGGAATTTTCTTTGATATCGTATAAGTTAAAAAAATAACATTTCTTTAGTATTTTTTTTTTTGAAAAGGTCATAAAGAACCTCATTTGGAAAATAACAAAACGGTTCATTTCAAAACATTTTATGAAAAGTTAAATTTTTTTAAAAATGAATTTAAACTATTTTAATTGAATAATAATAATATTTTGAAATATATTTTTAAGAGACATGAACATGGATGATAAATATGTTCCAGTAAATACTTGTGTATAAATAATGCCAGATAATAATGAGATTGTGAAATTAACACTTACTGTAAGTCCAATTCTCTTTGTATGTCTCTGGAACTCCTGTATATTGGTTTTAAACATACTATTAACATGTATGAGAATAATAAAAATATTTATGATATCATATATGATTCATTTAAGACTTTATATTATCGGTTTATTAACAATTCCATGTTTTAGTAATGTTTTGGGTAATAGCCACTTTGTTTGTCGTGTGTGTTTTGACATATTATGCATGATCATATTATATAGATAAAGATTTGCATACTTCTAGAATTTAAAATATGATTTATATATCCTATATATTTAGTATATAAATATATATATATATATATATATATATATTAAATGGAATACATCATTCATGGAGATGATATATCGTACGTATGCATGAATATTGCTTTCTTTTTCTTATCACGCTGAATGGAAGAAGGTAAATGACATATATATATATAACCATTAGAATTATTATGTCATATATTTTATATTTATTCATTATATACATTATATAATCATTCTTGAATGGAAGATGAATCTCATCACGCCGTCGACACGGTAGGCCATACGTACGCATGAGCGACGATATCATTACCTTAATGGTGAAAAAGTAAGGAATTGGATGGTATATTTATTATAAATAATTTATATTATGTCATATTTATTATTAATATTAATTATATCCATCATTATACCCATCCAAATAAATTATTTATGAAAAATAGTTTACACCATGGCGTGGAGATGGTAAGTCGTACGGACACATGTGCTGTGTTTTTTTAGGATTGATAAATCATGAAATATTGTTATACCATAATCAAAATAACATCTGAGAATATATTTTATACTATATTAATTACTTTAATATGGAAAATATTTTTACAATGAAGTAGAATAATAAATTAACTTTAAGGAGTAGGTAAATATGATTACCTCTTATTTAGAGATCATCCTTTGGATATCCTCTTAAGGACACTCGGGTTGGTATTTTGAGAATAATAAAACCTCTAAGGTGTTATAGGGAAGTTTATATGGTAAAAGGGTACGGTTTGGTAGAGCTATAAGTCTGAAAGTGGTGTAAGTAATTGAGGGAGGAGGTTCCCTTTTATAAATCAGGTGATGGGCACTTTAGGAAGCTCTCAAAATATTAAATTAATATAAATTAATTTAAAATTTAAAATGGATCAAAAGTGATTTATTTCAAATATAATATCATTATGGGTTGAAATTCTCTCATAAAATTATTTTTAGTTTTTTTTATGTCTCAATATTAACCTTTTCATTTGGCTTTAACCCTTGGTTAAACCCTTTAATTTTTACCGTGGCGACATGGATTTTTACTCATTAGGGTTAATATACTTATTATAAAATTCCAACTGAGCCCCAAATGTATTATTGATGACATATTTAACCTTATTATAGTAATTTTACAGTATTTTATATTTTAATGAATTTTATATCATTTAAAAAAATATTATTCATTCTAAAGTGTCATTTATGTCAATTTTGATAATATTCATTATTTTTCATTTTACAAATATCCAGAAACATTATAACTATGAAAACATATTTCAAATATATCTATAATATATCAATGTTTTCTATAAAACTATTTTATGGCATTAATAATGTTAATCTATATTTATTTTAATATTTTTTATTTCATTTAATTAATATTTCTATTAATTAGACTATTACGACATCATTATTATGCATGCCTTTAATTAAGTTATTTCTTCTATAAAAATTTAAAAAAATTATCATAATTAATATAAATTAATTATATTTCAAATTAATATTTATAAGTGAATTTATCATATCTATAACCCTATATAAGATATTATTTAATTACTAAAAATATGAGTATGACATTTTTAACATATCTTTAAATAAAATATATTAAATGGCATATTCTTACCAAGTGGCTTAAAAATTTTATAATTTATACCTAAGGTTTAATTGGTATAAAATAACTCATCCAATGAAATTAAGACAAGTTTTAGCGTAATTATATACAATTATAATATTATTTTTACATTTAATTGAACGATTTACCCTTAATAGTGGAAAATAAAAATTTACTAAAGTTACTATTCATAATATCCAAAATATTAAGTCCATCCTATTTTACTCTAAATATCCTAATGATTATAACCTTTAATTTTTGTTTTTCCGAATTCAATTCACAAAAGTGGCTAAATTCTTTTAATATTAATCTCACAATTGTGGTGAGAAGGCGGGTAAAAGAAAATGTTCAAAAGTTCAATAGGTTTTTATATAAAATTTCATTATAAAAATGACTCCAATGACATAAATTGGATTAATATATGTATTATTTATTTATAATAAATTTAAAAATAAATTTTAATTATAATAAATATTTCAAGAAAAAAAATTGTTTTTAACTACAATGCAGTATTTTTCACTATTACTCAAAAAATGAAACTTCTTAGAAAAATATCAAGCATTCACCCTAAGATAATTTTAAAATTATAAATTAAAAAATTATTCTTATTTTAAAAAATATAATATATAAATTTATCAAAAAGTGGATTTAAAATAGGTTTTTTATTAAAAGGTGGTAAAACCACCTTTAGAAAAATATATGTTTTTTTGCTTAAAATTGGGTTTATTCTGATCTTACTCATATAAAATCTCTGGTATGAATATAAAAAGTATTTTTGTGAATATATAACATAGATATTTCATTATTCTCAATCAGTAATTAATTTAATTAATTAAGACAAAACACCTTTGGGAAAAAATATTCCCTTTATATTCAATTAGTTAATTTTTTTTTTCTAATTAATTAGTAACCAGTTAATTCATATTATATTTTTATAAACCATGTATTTTCATAAGTTAGTTAAGAATATTCATATACACTAATATTATGTCTAGGTTATATATTACCATTTTAAATAATAATATTTTAATAATATACTTTTGTTTGATAAAACTCAGTCTTGTGTATAATGAAAGCTATCGAAGAAACGTACTCTTACATGTAACACAAGATAAATCAATGTTTCATGAATTTAAATATATATAATATAATAAATTTATTTAGGAATAAAATATATTCTAAATTATCAGGTTACTACACCTCCTTTTTTGGGCGAGGAGGGAGAACTTTGGCATCCCATTTGCCTTTATAGTACTGAGATCTAGGGAGGATCTCATAGAAGAGATCACACCCATGAAACCTGTGGGTGTAAATTATCCATGTGGAAGGATTAAACATGATATATGTTTTTCAGTGCTAGGTGTGGATCATGGGTGGAACCTGTGGTAGCAGGCGGCGGTGGCATGCTTCAATGGTGGCTGGTGGTTCAACAAGTGAGGGAAATAAGATGGTGATGGCCTACGTTGTACTATGTTGAAGGGAGATTGATTATCGAAAAAATATTCCATGAATGTCATTCATGGAGTGGAAGCCTCAGTGGCAGTAGATTTCGATGGTTGTGGACTCCTCCTCTTCCCACCAGTGATGTTTCCAGAGGAGGTTCAAATTGTTATCGAGGTGCTAAGTCGAGGTGTCTGGTGATGATCGGAGCTCAATAGGGGTGGTAATAGTGGTTTATCGATAAAGTTGTGCAAAGATGGTGATACTAAGGGTAGAATATGTGGAGGTGGTATGGTAAAGGTAGCATTTCATAAGCCTTAGGAGGCATGGGAAGCGGCAGTGCAGAGCACTACTCTTTCCTCTAGCCTTTACAGTGGTCAGTGGAGCTCTGGATATTCTTCTGTGGTTCGTCCAAGGGTTCTTAAGATGGATAGGATGTTATGGAATAATTCAAAATTGAGGTGTAAATCTTAGTGGTGATAGAGGTACTCCCTATTACCCTCTTAAATTCATAGTTGTTGGAGGAGTCTCAAGCTTCGGGTGGATAGGCCACTAGGAATTCATTGCAGTAGTGGGGCTCATCGAAGAGTAGTAGTGATGTTGCGGTGGAAGTAGGAGATGGATAGGAAAAGATGAGGGTTGAGGAGAGATAGTCCAGTGATATGGGGTGGCCAGATAAAGGTTAGGGGCTTGGGATCCAAGTGGAGTGTCAGATAAAAGGCAGTCGTAGTGGAGCACGGCGACGTATGTCGGAGCCGTGGCGGAGCTCCCATGCCACATTGAAACATGGGTGTGGGAGGTGGGTGTGTATAAGGTTGGATATGTTTTGAGTGTCTAAAAATACTCCATCGAGGATGGGCTCCCAGATTCACTCGTACCCTTGTACATGTGGGCCACACATACATGTGGCTCACGCTAATTCCTTTGGGCTCACTCCACACCAGTGGGGATTGACCACCTACGAGCCATGAAAAGGCATGACCTCCCATGCTCTACCAACTCAGGCAGGCCCTCCTAGTGAGATGTGTGACTGGGCAACCCTTCTGGGATGGCTATGTGGTATGTGGCCCCCTAATTGAAGGCATTCTTGGGTCAGGTCCAATTTTTACACAAACTCCATTAAAAGAGTTAGCCAAAAAATGAAAACATTCAATTTCAAAATCTTATTACATGAATCAGATTCCAAAATTTTAAAACATCATATTTTTCTCCATTTAACACCATTTTCATTCCTTGATCTAAATTTCACATAAATTAATGGAACATTGAATTTCAAGGGTTTAAACAATGAAATACATCAAAAAATCATTGAATTTTGATAAAAAAATATGAAAATATTTTTTTTTTCAGTTAAATACCACTACACTTAAACCATGCTTTTCCTCAAGCATAAAATATCAAAATATAGTTAATGAGGGCACCAATTTTATCAATATTCAAATTTCCAAGCAATAAAATAGAATTATTATTAATTTTAAAACAAATTCTCAAAAATCCAAAAAAGAGTTAATTTAATTTCTCATTTATCAAATAAAAAATTAAATCAAGAATTTTACTTTTCCCCTTTCAAAAAATTATCAGACTTCTCTTTTAATTAATTCAATTTCCCAAATTTGTATTTATTAAACATGCCAAATCTTGATTTACATGACCTTAATCATTTCACTCACATCTCATGATAAAATTCATGTATATTATTCTCATATCATGAGAACATGTTCCTTATCTATAGGCTTATAAAAGAACTACATTCTCCACTTTTTAATGGAAAAAGGATAGAAAATCATGGGGTCTTACTATTTAGGATCAAATTTCTTTGAGGATTATGTTTGGTATGAATTTATGTTAAAAATTAATGCTCAAGGATGAGTTTTATCTCTTAAATCGTAAAACGTGATATTTAAAGTAAATGCTTAATAAAATTATCCCTTTCAAATTACAATAACTCCCAACTTCCCCAAAAGTACAAAGTAAAGTTTATGATCAAATTTAAGCTTAATGAATAATTAGTGCAGCCTCTTGAAATTATCATTACTTTTTATACTTTTTTCTTTATTTTTTTCAAATAACCTTTGAATTTTTTTTCCAAAGTTATGCTTAAAATAAACCTCACATCCACAACCTAACCAAATATGATAAAAATCATAATTCTAGTAATGGTGTTTTTATGTTTTCCCAAATCATAACCCATTTTTATATCATTTTTTGGTTATTTGTATTATTTCCTATTTTTTAAAATTCAAAAGGAGAAAATAGTTTAATTACAAAGAAGTGGTTTAAAAACCTTTTACAATTCCCATAATTAACACCCCAAAATATTTTCCCTTCAAAGTAAATCATCCCATCCACTATGAATCCATTCACCCCCACACTTCGTCTATAAAATATCATAAAAATACTAAGAGTAAGGTGGGGATATATAAATATGGCTTGAAACATGCCTCATCCCCATAAAATCCATTCATGGTCTCTATAAGATAAAGAATTATTGATGTAAAGGTGTTATTTTAAGGATAAGTGGTTTATAAAATGATTCCCCAACCATTTTAAATGTTTTTTTCATATTCATAGCTTTGAAAAGCTCAAATTCATGTTATATCATATGGAATGCCCCAATATCACTCATGAAATATGCTAAAGAATAAAATAGGAAGTACCTAGTCTAGAAATCCTCTCGGGAATGGAAATATGATTTAGGAATCACCCAAGGATTGATTAATAATAACAAATCAATTCACATAAATTTCAGAATTTCAATGCATGAATAATGATTGTGAAATTTCATTTACACGAATCAATCAATTTAATTAAATAATGAGTCCTTATTTTAATATCCATGCATCAATTTAATTATTTAATTATCTATTTTACACATTCAATATTATAAACATTGAAATCTAAAACATGGAATCACAAGATTCAAAAGAAACTCATGTCTCTAATATAAGTCACGTAAAACATGAATCCAAGTGTGGTCATGAAATTTCATCTTTAAAGCTCAAAAAAATTGGAAAATAAATGAGGGGGTTTAAAAGATAAAAAAAACTAAAATCCCTTTCCCATAAAGATTAGTCCTTCTTATTTACTTTTTTTGGCTCCCTTCTTCCATTTATGAACCTAAAAAATAGAATTACCCAATTAATCACAAGGATCCTGTCAATAAAGATAAAAAATATATAAGAGGGAGTGGTCTGTATGTTGGACTACTTTCTAAGAAATTAAATTGAAATCTAAAATCTTGAAAAGCAAGTTTAAAAGATTAAGTCCTGATTTTATCCCCCCAAATTAGCCCTAAATTTTTACTAACTCTAGAGGGAAGTACCAGCTGTTATCTAAAGTTATAAGTTTGATGAAGCTTCTTTGTTTTGAACCACCACATATGACTTTTTCTATCATATGCTTCATCCTTATTGGTGAGTAATGATCCATGGATAGATTACACCAGATCCTCACCCTTTACAATTAGGTAGAACTTTAATGGTTGAGGAAGGATGAATTATGAATCATCCTTCTTCTTGGTTGATACTTGTAAAAAATTATTCTCTTCCAGTGTTGGATTTATATGGGCTACATGAATTGAATGATAAAAGTGGAATTAAACATGTATCTTTACTTGAATTAAATTTGAATTTGAATTTTTAATAATTTATTTCAACCCTTTAATATGAGTAGTCTCATTCCTTATTTCCTCAGGCTCAGCAACATGGATTTCTTTATAATGGGGCTCTCAAATACATGTTCATTGAAATATGAGATCTTTATGTGTTCCTCGATAGGTGTAGGTCTAGGTTATTCATCGTCCTCTAAGGAATAAAAAATATTGTTTGAATCTGTATAATCAAAATAGTAGGGAGTGATGCACAATTTTTCTTCAATAAAATTGGAAAAGATATATAATATGAAAATTCCAACTCCCTAGCTTGATTCAGATTCAATAAATTCCTTATTGGTAAGTTCCTCTTGCAGTATATTCTTAGTATGAGGAGGTAGGTTGTTGGGATCCTCCATCATGAGTTCAAATTCCACCACTTGGGTGGTTTCTTCTGTCAATGGTGTTGGATTTTTTTATTTGAAGGGTTTGGGGTGATCAAGTTGTTCCCCACATTCACTCCAAAATTTATCCATTTATTATTGATTTCCCACACATAACTTAGCAAGAAAGTATTTTCCATTTTCCTCCTCAGGTAAGGCAAGTATTTCATCTTCTAGTTTAAGTTTAGACTCTGGTTTAGGTTCTTCTAATGATTGTTGAAAGTATATAGTTATCAAATCGAATTGTCCTTAGAGATAATGCACCTTTGCATCAAGCTCTTGAATATCGTACTTGAGTAAGTTTTTTTCCACTTTATCTTGGAAATATTCTGGGATACTTCTTTAAAAGTGTCGGGAGGAAATTAGAATCACTCTTATTATGACTTTTCAACTTCAAGAAATAAATATAAGAATTAATCCCAAAATTTAGTGAGTTATCTGGCCAATTCATCAAACACTTATTTCTCAAGGGTATCCTTGTGATCTTGGATGAGGTCCTTGAATTACACCTCTATGAAAATTTGTCTATGTGCTCTCCTGATCTGTCTAGCACATAATGAAACATTGTCTTATATAGACCATGGTGCTTCAGCTACTGGTTTTTCACCAAATATTTATTGTTCCATGAATTGAAAAAATTATCATAGGAAAACATCATGGAAATTTTTTATGTTTTTTTTAATAAAACTATTAAAATATATATAAAATGTAAAAATTGAAATTTTATGTAAAATAGTGATTAGCTCCTCACAAATAGTGTCTGTTTTGATACACCCCTATATGGGGAATGCTCAAAAGTAATCTTTTTTTTTGTGCAACACAGTGACTAACTAGGGTCATCTCACTTGAGCATCCTTCTCAGTTCGGGTTCACTTACTTGTTTCATTCACATAAACTACTTCTTTTTGTAGTTTTTATTAATTTATGAATACAATCACTATGATTTTGTGTTTTTTATTACATTTCTAATGACATGAAATAAATTAATTTAAGCTAACATTAAAATATAAATATAATGAAGTATGAAGAAAGAAATTCATTTTGGGATAATTTTTGGATTCAATCATTATTTTCCTTTATATGTTTTATTTCAGTTTTATAATCCAAACATGAAATCTCATGTTTGAAATACTATTATTTATTAAGAAATTTTGGAATCATTTAAGGCCTAAGAAATCTTAATTCCACTTCCTCCTTTAATTAATGTTGATGAAACACCTTGGTATGGTGTGTTCTATATTCCAGGACCAAGATCTATTGACGTTGTTTTATCTATTTTTTATCTCATCTCTGTCATGTTAATAGTTAACAAATTCAGAGAGGGAAAAGATATTTAAATAAAATAATAGAAATACTTTGAGTTGCATGTAATTTTTGGGAAGTCACCTAGTCATAGTCATTTGCCTCACCATCCATGCTACTTAATTCTACCATAAACTTAAAAGAAACATTATGAAATATAAAGAACAACTTAAAATTCCCCTATGCCAAGCCTTAGGGTCGGCCTCCCATTTCCTGAGAGTAAGAGATCATAATAGTGGAAATGGGAGAAGAGATGAATAAAATAAAAAGAAAAGAAATAATAAATTAAAAATATGGGAGGTGAGAAAATAATAAAATAAAAATATAATTGGGATGAGAGAGTGATAAATAAAATAATAATAGATAAGAAAAGATAAGAATAAAAATAATAATTAATTTAAATTAAGTATAAACAATGTTAAAATAATATTATTATTAATATTATTTTTTTAGAGGTAATTCCTTTTCCAAAACGACCAAATCACAAGATTTATTAAAATAAAGATTACAAAAGTCTAAAGTATGGGATCACATTACAATATTTTTCATGGAAGGGAATAAGAGCTGTTGGGAGGTCCTCACACTAGGTAATATCTTTATTAACTCCCAAGATGGCCAAGACATCAGCAACTGTGTTCTCTTCCCAATAAACATGTGTGATGATGTAGTTCAGGTCAGTGGGAAATCGGTTGCATTCCATCCAATGGGTAGTAATCATCCATGCTAAATGAGTTACGCCATTCTAAATTTCTTGGAAGATGTTCGTCGAGTCACTTTCAATCCAAAGGTTGTTGCAACCATAAACCATGGAAAATTTAATCCCATGAATCAAGCCCATTATCTCATCTTCGACGGAGAAGGCAATGCCACAATGACCCATAAAGCATCCTAGAATCTATTCTAGGTGGTTCCTGAAGAAAGCGCCACACCATGCAGGTCCCATATTGCCCTTGGTGGCACCATTTATGCTGATTTCGATCCATCCAGGGAGAGGAGCTCTCCAAAACACCTCTAGAGTGCGGTGTGTTTGACAGAAGTTTCCGTTGATCTGTAGACGTTTCGGGATTCCAAAATCGTGTACGGTATTATGGAAATGACCTTTTTAAATAAAATAAGCTTCTTGTATGGAAATATAGATCTGGATACGACCTACATTAATATTGAGTGAGTAGTTTTTATGAATAATTGTGTTCCGATCATACCAAATCACATGGTGAAGTTCAGCAATCGCCACAAGGAAAAGGTTTCTGATTTGTTGAGAGCCATCCAACTCTGCACATTTCATAAGTTGATTTTAGACAGTGTCAAGAATCAACCATATGCAATCAAAGATGTCAAAAATATAGTTCCAAAGAGTAGAAACAGTAGCACAAGAAAAGAATAGGTGATTAGAATCTGCTCTATGATGATTACATATTTTACATTTAGAGAAAATATGAATTACAAGCGATTAAAGGAAGATATCAGGGGTAACTCTGTTGTGATAAAGGAACCATATGCGACTAAATCTTGAGGGTTTTATCCAAGGTTTTTTGAAATGTTTAATCCAACTGTAATCGTTCTCATCGTTACAGCACATGTGAGCGTAGTAATTTTTTGAGGTAAGCATTCCATTGTGAGTCAGCTACCAAATTAAGAAATCGTTATTGTAAGTGAAAGGGTGGTCATAAATGAGATTAAAAAGAGTATCTGGGAGAAGCTCTTGTTGAGAGTTTAAATCAACTTTTATAGAGATGTTGGTGTTTTGGGAATTTGATCAGGTGAAATCATAGATATTAAAGGCATGTCAGTCTAGTTTTCTAGCCAGAATTTCATGGAAGAATCTCTGGAGACCATCCATATAGAGTTATTCATAATGTTGGTGAAGGAGTGTTTGATGTCAATCCATATGGATGAATTAATAAAACTCAAATTTCTAGTCTTAAGTTTACCAAGAAATCTATTTTTGAGAAAAATGAGGGAATCAGAAGAGTTGTGAAAAATATTCCAAGTGAGTTGAGCTTGAAGGGATTCATTAAAGTATTTTATGTTTTTTATACCAATTCTGTCATTCTCAATAGGATTACAACTAGTTGACCAAGGGACCATCATGAGTTTTTTTTCAAGAGTGCTACCGGTCCAGATGAAATTTTTAATTGATGTATTCATTTTTTAGATAAGACCAATGGGAAATTTTTAAACCATCATAGAGTATACCATATTAGGGACAATAGTGGATTTGACAAGGCAAGTCCAACCTACCATAGAGATAGATTTACCCTTCCAAGAGGAGATCTGGTTATAAACTTGATTAACAATATTGAAAAAGTTTAAAGCTTTGGGTCTACCACAAAAATGGGGACACCAAGGTAATTTAAAGGGAGAGAGCCTTCTTTCAGACCCAAATAACTGATAATATTACATTTTCTGTTGGAGGGGAAATTCTATCCAAAAATGATACAGGACTTTTTCCAACTTATGGTTTGACCAAAAACCTCCTCATAGTGGGAGAGAGAAGTTTTGAGGTTAACAATGTTTCTTTTTTCTCTTGGAGGAAAAGGATGATGTCATCAGCATAAAAAAGGTGAGTGGGAGCATTAACATTTCTGGAGACATAAACAGGTTTCAATTACTTTGAACCACTAGATGATTAATCAATCTACTAAGGTAGTCTTCTGCTATATAGAAGAGAATGGAAGAGAGAGGGTCTCCTTGTCTGATACCTTTGGTGAATTTAAAGTAACCCTTGGGAGAGCCATTGATCAAGATGGAGATAGTGGCTGAGTTGAAGATATTTCTGATCGGATCGATGAAGTGCGTACTAAAACCAAAACTTTGAAGGACTTTGAAGATAAAACTCCAATCCATGGTGTCAAAAGCTTTCCTGATGTCAAGTTTAATAGCTATGTTGCCTCCTCTATTAGTTTTTTTCAAGTTGTTGATACATTCAGATGAAAGGCAGATACAGTCCTGAATGGATCTACCTTTTATAAAGCCAAATTTTTTCCCTGAAACGATTTTGTCAGTAATAGTTGATAGCCTATTAGCAATGATTTTGGTAATGATTTTTTAGAGTGTGTTGATAAGAAAATGGGTATGAAAAGATGAATTTCAGAGGCATTATCCACCTTAAGGATCAAGGTGAGAAATTGAGCATTGATATCATGAGGAAGCACCCCATTTTTGAAAAAGGATTTAAAAATATTACAAAAATAATACTGAACCACATCCCAATAATGTTGGAAGAAACCATTATTGAATCCATCAGGACCCGAGGCACTATTAAGATTCATAATGAAGATAGAGTCTTTGATTTCATGATTCAGAGGCATGTTAAGAAGGAAAGTATTCTCTGCATCAGTGATCACAAAAGTAATGACTTCAAGAAGGAGGTATCTTTTTCTATCTAGGCCATTAAAGATGGTTTCATTATAGGATAATATATGTTGATCTATGTCATCATCCTTGTCAAAAATCTCATCCCCATCCTTTATAAAGGTTAGAGGTCTGTAGGCCTTCCTGGTTCTTTGAAGGGCGTTATATAATTTGGTATTTTTGTCCCCATCAGTTAACCATTTATCATTATAAGATTTCTTTCTCATATTTTCTTTAAAGGTGAGAAAGGAATTAAGATTGACCACAACATTTATTTCTTGCATGGGATCAGTGTGTAGGTATAAGTTGGTGTTTTTGTTTTGGAGATCATCGAGTTGTTTCTCAAGAAGAGTAATTTCATTGTTGACTTGTTTGGCTTTGGAGGTACATCAAGATTTGAGAGTCTGTCTAAAGAATTTTTAGTTTAAGGTTTCATGTAAAGGAATCATTACTGTGAGACATAGAAGACCAAAAATTTTTAATGAAATGATTGCAATCTTCATCAGAAAACCACACAATATTGAAGAGAAAGGGTAATCTAGGTTTCATGTATTTGGAGGAAATGTTTATCAGAATGGTATTATGATCAAAGTTCAGTCTATGAAGAGTGATTCTAGATATAGTGTCCCATTTATCTAAATCTGGGATATTCGTAAAGGCTCTGTCCAATTTGGAGGCAACCACTTTATTGTAATGACTTCTATACCAGGTTTATTTTTCACCAGTGAGATTAATTTCAATAAGATTGTTGTCCTCGATTGAGGCTTTATATTCCCTCGTGGAGATAAAGGCATGAGATGGGCCAATTTTTTCACTAGAGTTAAGAATAGCATTGAAATCTCCCATAATAACCCAGGGAGAATTGGTGTTGGTGCCTAAATGAGAGAGGTCATTCCAAATAGTTCTTCTTTCTTGGTATTTATTCTTAGCATAATCAAAGGAGAATAAAGTGAGAGGACCATAAATAGGAAAGGTGCAAGTGAAGATATGATCTGAGAAACTAGAAAAAGTGAAATCCTGTAAAGATGAATGCACAAAAATCCATAGAAAATCAGTATTTAGATTATTATTGATTTCACCAGAAAACATGTATTTGTGTTGACACCAGTGATAATATTTAGGGGAGAAAGAGATATTTGGTTCCGCAATAGAAAAAATAGTATGGTTATGCGTGTTAACCATTATTTTCAGAAAATTAAGGGTGTCATATTTGGCGATGCCCTGACAATTCTAGAAAAGGATCTTCATTTAGATCAGATTTTGGAGTTAGAACTCCCTTTTTTATTTTTTCCAGATCCTTTATTTCTATTGGATCTTATAACCTCTTGAGTGTGAATGGTCTTTTCTTGTTCTATATGGGAATTATTTGGGGGTGTATTCAAGTGTGTAGTCATATCTAAATCTATGGTATCCTTTGAAACTAGTGGAAGGTCATTGGGACTTTGATATACCAGATTTGCAGGCTTAGTAACGCATTCTGAATTTATTATAGTAGGGGGAATGGAATTACCTGGCACCTTTGTATCCACTACAGACAGTGACTTGTTGAATTTATGTGATTAATCCTGTTTCAGGGGGTCTTTATTTTCCGGCATGGTTATCAGTTCTAGCATAGCAGGTAGGCTGTCATGTGATACCGGTTCTAATGGAAATCTAGCAAGAGCAGTATAAGTAATACATAGAAAGTGTGCCTCAAGTTGAACTGCCTTGTTGAGAGAGACAGTGTGAGTGGAGGGAGTTGTAGGAAAATGTGTTTTGGTTACATCTCCCTTTTCAATATTGGTATCATTTGGAATAATAGTTGGGTCATTGTTCTCGGTGTTTTTGCAGCAGTAGGGGTTGATTCAGTGATGTTTATATTGCATAAGTGCAGCGGAACAGATTTATCAGCAAGAGAATTAAAGCAAGAGTCTGTGGAACTCTTAGATCTAAGCAGAAGATTACTATCATTGTGACCAAAGAGTAGGTGTTCAGACTTCATAGAAAAAACTTCAGTAGGAGTAGTTGGAAGAGGAGGCATACCTGAGACAGGAGGATCCAAAGTAGTCTTCTGTTGGGTAGATTTCAAGTGACTCTCCTTGTGTTTCTATGGGTCATTAAAAACCTACATATGTTTAGGAGCTAGAGGCGAAGAGGAATTGTTATGTAGGACATGTTCCATGACCTTTTTCATGTCCACTTCAGTTTCTACAATGGGTAGAGATTGCTTGGTGGGGTTGGATGAGGTGTTATCCTCTGCCTGGTCGGGGCAGTGATCATAGTTATGAGTGGGAGTGCATGTGTTGCAAGATTTTTCCTGCTCAGTGGATAGCTTAATGTTATCTAGTACCAACTTTTCAATTTTAGTTAAGAGGCTTTGGTCTTTAGATGATTTGTCTTCTTCTTCAATATCATCTGCCCAGTCAGTACCCGAGTTGTCTCCTATGTACACCAAATTGTGTGTTTTTTTACCCAAATTTTTTTTTGGTGGTTCAAGTCTATCTATCATGGGGTTTTTGTCTATTTTAGTTTTTCTTATTTCCTTCCAATCCTTATCAATTGGTTGAGTTACTTGATTTCTAATCACCCTATAGTTGTATATAGTGTGACCAATGATTTTACAATGATCACAAAAGTGGGGCTTCCATTCATATTCCACTCTAATTTAAGTTTTGTAATCATTGGAATTGAAATTAATTGAGTTGGGTAACTTTGAGTCAAGATTTATTTCTACCATAATTCTAGCAAAGAGACCCAAATCAGCATTTAAAGTCCTGTGATCAATTTTTAGAGGAGTTCCTATGCAGGATACAATGTCATTTATGATTTTTTGGTGCCAAAAGAACTAGTTGAGACCATGTAATTTAATCCATACTTGTGAAAATGTGTATCTATGTGTGTGTAGATTAAAAGTGGAGTCCCACTTTGAAATTCTAAATAAGCCCGGTTTGAGGTTAAGAGTATCGGTCTTCCAGAATCTTTCTAGATCCTCATGTGATTTTAACAGTATGTGGAAATATCTTTTTTCTATGGGAATTAGCTTCCAGTTTTCAAAATTCCAGCAATGAGAAATTTGAGAATGAATTTCAATTAAAGGCCAGGGTTTGTTACCTTTTTGGTAGGATATGCATCCCATTACTGAGAATTTGCACAGCTGCACTCGTTGTTGAAGGTCATCTGGGTCCGCCTCCACCAGATATCCACCATCATCCAGATGCTTGACAAGGGAGGGCTTTATCTTGAATTGGTTACCTAGATTAGAGTTTTTTAGTGCATCTAGGAAAGATACCCCTTGAGATCTGCCAGCGAGATCACAGTTACAAGTTTCTGTTCTAGGGGCGTCTTCATTTCTTGTAGTCGCTGTAAAATTTCGCTCAGGAGGAGATTTTAATATCTACGGCTTCACGAAATGGTGTGAATCAAAGTGACCAGGTGTATGTAAATTCTCCATTGAGGAGAAGGGCACAGAGATCAGTCGAAAATCCGTGAAGTGTCGAGGGTTTTTAGAGAGATATGGTCTCCCATATCTCTAAATTCCCATCCTCGATCCATTATTAATATTATTAACATTAATAATATTTATAATAATAATATTATTATTATTATTACTAATGGTAATGATAATAATAATAATAATTAATATACTAATTATAATTATATTAATAATAATACTAATATTAATTAAAAGAACAAAATTTTAAAAGAATATGAAGAATGAAATTAAAAATAATAATAAAACATAAAAATAAGAATGTTAATAAATATATTATTATTATTATTATATATAATAATATTATTAATATTATTATAAATAATAATATTATTAATTATTATAATATTCATTATTATAATATTAATAAAAATTAAAAAGAAGAATAATTATGCAAGAATAAAAAGTTTAAGAGGATGGTTGGACCAGTTTTATAAATATGTAGGCAATTTATTATTATAATTAAAAAATAAAATTTAAAATAAAAAACTAAAACTAAAATTTAAATAAAATAAAATAAATAATATAACAAGAAATGGGGTTAGAGAAGATGTTTGGTTCAGTGCTCAGTAGCCTCCTCCATTGGTTGATTCCCAACCCGAACGTGTCGAGTCTCCTTTGAAAGGAGGTAAGGGACTTATTTTATAGGTGATGAGGGAACACCTCGGCCTTTCCTTTGCCTTCATGGAACCGACATATAGGGATTATCTCCCAAAATAGATCACACCCATGAAACTTGTGGATGTGAATTCACCACGTGGAAGGATTCCATGTTGTGCATGATTTTCATTGGGGTACATGGAGCATAGGTGGAACCGGTGGTAGAATGCGGCGCTAGCATACTTAGATTGAATATGTTGGTTTAGGGAGAAATGGAGAGTAATAGGATTCAGCCTGCGGTGGACTATGGTGAAGGTATATTGATGGTCGGTGGCCTCCTCTGTGCATTTTGTGCATTGGGTGGCGTCCTTGGGTGTATCAGTTATTGACGGCGTAGACTCCTCTAGCATTCAAAGTGGATAGAGGAGGCTCGAATGGTGATCATGGTTCTTGGTCAAAGCTTTTAGTGATGATAAGAGATCGACAAGGGTGGTGATTTTGGTTTCTTAGTGAAGCAGTTGGCTGCTGATGACACTAAGCGGCAAAGCTACAACAGAGGCATGGTGAATACAGTGGTGCATAAGCCTTTGGAGGAACTAGGAGCAGTAGTGTTGAGCTCTCCTTCTTCCTCTAGACTTTACAGTGGTTGGAGGAGATCTGGATGTTCTTTTGGGGTTCATACAAGGGTATTGAAGACTTCTAGGAGGTTATAGAGGCAATATTGTAAGTTTCATAAGTCCTCCCTCTTCTCCTCCCACATTCATAGTGATTAAGGAGGCTTGGGCTTCTGTTCAATGGGTCACTGGGTGTGCATGGAAGCAGTGAGGATCGTCAGAGTGTGGAAACAGTGTTGTGGTAGAAGTGAGAAATGTCCAAGAAATGATGAGGGCATAGGAGTGATGTTTCGGGGATCTCATGAGGCCAAGAGAAGGTGAGGGGAACAGTAGCAAGGAGGAGTGGTTGAGTGAAGGATTTCACAGCGGAGCACGGTGGCATGCGGTAGAGCCATGATATGGATCTCATCCCACATCAAAACATGGGAGTGGTAGGAAACTTTATATAGGGATGAATATAGATTGATTAGATCCTAGGTCTGCACTGGTTATGGGATCTTGGCTTCACTCGCACCCACATACATACGTGTCGCACATCACTCTACACTCGCGGGGCTTGACCACCAGTGGTCCGCATACAGGGCTAAACCCCCATACGTTGTTGGCTCAGGTAGCCCTCCTAATGGGTTGTATGACTGGATAACCCTTATGTGCAAGCTATGTGTTGTTTGTCCCCCTAGTTTAAGGAATTCTTGGTTCTATCCCAATTTTTACACAAACACCATTAAAAGAGTTATCAAAAAAATAGAACTTAAAATTTAAAAATCATATTATATGAATCAAATTCCAAAATATTAAAACCCTGTGCTTTTATTAATTTAAAAACCATTTTCACTATTTAATCCATATTCCCTATAAATTAGTAAAACATTAAAATTCTAGGGTTTAAAAATTGAAATAAATAAAAAAAAATCATTTAATTTTGATAAAACTATGAAAAAAATTGGTATGTCATAGGGTTACACCATATCCGGTACACCACACCATAAGGGTGTCCAAATTGATTGAAATAGACCAAATCCACCCCTAAAAACCATATTTCATAGCAGTCTCCTCTATGCCTCAACCCTTCACTAAGTTTTAGTGTCCTTGATTCCAGTTGTGTCATATCCTAATGAACCATGGTGCAACACCACAAAACCCACTCCTCAAACACTTCACCTTGACCTTGAATCTAACAGAAAACCCATCATTCTCCATTGAAAGATCCAAAAGGTTTATAATGACCCAAAAAACCACCCAAAAAATGAAAAATGTGTGGAATATAATAACACAAAGTGGTTATAGGATGTTATAACCTCCCTATCATAAACACTTTCTATCCCTAGAAATCAAATCATCAAGACTCCATATGAAAAAAAAAATGGAGCCACTTATCTTTCATCAGTACATCATGATCCCAAAATATATTAAAATAATAATAGAACTATTATATAATAGAGACCAATGTTATATACTTCCCATGATGATACTTTTTCACATAATTAACAATCCTAACTGAATGGTCATTAACTGATAAATTTGGTTCAACATCAAGATCATACAATCTCATAACATGAGAAGGGTCAGAAAGGTACTTCTTGATCTGTAAAACATGAAACACATTGTGAATTGATGAAAAATGAAGTGTATTTTTTAATTGGTACAACACTTTCACCACCTACTCAAAAATCTCAAGAGGAACAAAAATACTTAGTGCAAGCTTTCCCAATTTCCCATGATGTTGGTGACTCTACCATGATGAAATTCTCTAGAATGCCAAGTCGCTAACTGAAAACCCAAACATTCAATGATTTTGATCATCATAGGATTTATACAGGATTTATTTATTCACCATTCTATGATGAATCAACTAAATCATCAACATCATATATTAGACTAAACCCATCCCAATCAGGGAACTTTCACCAATGTCCAACCAACACAATGTATATCTACATGGATGGCTGTAACACACTGAAATTTTAAAGTAAGAACCTTGTATTTGATAGTGTGTATGAAACACATCACTAATAGAATAATTTAATGTAATATTCATGGAATTTATAGTATATTTACTATTTCAAATTGATTCAATAGATTCTCTATATTTCAATGCATGCAACACCCTGTTTAAACAAATCACTATTTAGTCACATTCTACACAATCAATTAAATTATAACACTCTTAGAGAATTTATATAGTAAATTTATATTTTTTATACCTAATATAATACTTTTACATTCATTCAATATATTTCATAGGCATAAGATAAGAAAAAACCTAATATTACACATAAAAATCTATATTTTTATAAAATTTGTTTTAGTGCCTTTTAGTGGAGCACCTATTTGAAATCTGAATTTTGACACTTTTATAAATTAAATATGAAAAAATAAATTTTTTTTGAATGAAATATTTTAACATTAGGTTATGTTTAATTTTTGGTATTTTTCATTGAATTTTCGTTTTTTGATGAATAGTGAAAAATACCATATTTTAATTCAAAACTACTTTTTTGACTAATTTATTTATATGGTTAAATTATATTCCAAATTGGTTATAAAGTCACATTATATCTATTACACATAAATTAATCAAATTTAGTTAATTTTTATCTATTTCACTTTGATATTGAAAATAATAACTTAGCAATCTTTTGATTGTTTTTACTTTAAAACCGGCAATCTCATCCATCTACAGAATTAATTTTAAATTAATTTCTTACACTTCTTTGATTAGAATTTGTAAAATTTTATTCCATATTTTGAATCATCAAAAATTATAATTTATAATAATTTAAAATTAGTTTTTGAAAAAAACTATTAGTGAAAGTAAAAAAAATTAATGAGAGTGACTAAGGTGATTAAGCTTAATAAGGGACTAAACCATAATCTTAAGGGCCCAAATGACCTAGACACTTGGAAAAAAGCCATTTTATGGCCATATTTTTGATATTATTATCCATTTTTTCAAATTTTTACCATTAATTTATCCACTTTACATGGTAAGTACGTGGGTATAATTCCCTTTCCAAATATCTACAGGAGTGTCACTCCTCCTCCACAATAAAAAGGCACTCACCCCTCCATCTTCCTCAAACCTATTATTACACTTTATCTCAACAAAGATCTTCCAAAATATATCCTAAAAATATTTACACTAATCATATAATCCTCAAATTGGGAATAAATCCATCCATGTAAGTCCATTTGTCAAAACCAAAAGGAGTTACCAAAAGTAAGGTAACATCCTTCCTCAAACTCTTTTATTTTATTTTCATTCTCTGCTCCTTCAATTATTTTTATATATTTCTTATATAATAACATATTTATCTTCAATTTACTTTAATTATATTATTATTATATTTATACCTACACTTATAAACAATTCCATCTAATGGGTAACGAACTTATAGTTTATGTGTATAGAGAATGATCACCTCACGAAAGGATGTCATTTGTTTTTCCTTTACCACCTTTAATGGTATGAAATTATGATGAAAATAATATTTATATATTATATATATGATATTTTTTATATATTTAATATACTATAATTATTTTCTAACACAAACCTTTATACTTTCCATTTTTTGAAATACGATAACCTCGTTTTTGGAGTTGTGGACTATCACCTCCTCAAAGCGATGTGATTAGTTCATTCTATACATGAAACATATTAAGTACAATTTTAATAAAAATTTATGTAATATATGAAATAAATATGACACTATAATTATAACTTACATATATATCATTTACATTTTAGTAATTGAATACAACAAAGAAATCCTTGTAGTGTTCACGTGTACGTATGGCCTACCGGTTCCATGAATGGTGCATTTCATTTCATATCTCCAAATATTGTGGATTATTCTAAATAAAAATATAATTAATATATATGATCAATAAATCATTTTTTTATTATGTATATGATGAAATAATTAACCAATTAATAGTAACAACAAATAAAAATCCAAAACTTACTAAAGAAACTCGGTAATTAACACTCGAAGTAGTGATAATAATGAAAGATTTCAAAAAAATGGTAATAAGATATTACAAGAATATAATATTTGATATTATAAAAATGAATATGGTTATTTAATAAGTTATTAACACTCTTAATACCATTATACATGATTTTGAATTCTGTTTACACAAAAGGAAATGCAAGGTAAGAGATTTCATCTCAATTTCATTTCATTGAGACATATTATAATTTTTTCATGTAGTTTCATTAATATGGTCTATATAATTATTTTTGACATGAAATATCATTAATATTATTAATATAATGATATTATAATTTTCATTTAATGTTATTCCTCCATGAGTTCTATGATTCAAATGTTTCAAAGTGGTATCAGACACTTTGAAATGTTTAAATATTATTTTCTTCAAGAATGTTTTAATCTCGCTTTATTTTGTGATTGTTAACTTTCTATTGAATCAATCACATTATTGTAATAATTTTTTATTTTGTATCCAAATTATTGTGTATTATTATTTCCTAAACCATATATCATTTTTACATTTGGTGTTTACTTTGACCAGTTATTTTATTATCAGGGAAATTATTGATAAATATGTATTATTTATTCAATACGAATACTTGATAAGACATTTTACTTATTTAAATTATTTGATATGAGGAATGATTTTTACATGTAATTATAGGTGTCTCTCAGACTTTATATATTTCCTCTATGCATTTATAGGATCTCATTAGACAAATAAGTTCACCAAATTAGAATTTTTAAACTGTCTTTTGAATGGTATTGACGGTATAGGTTTTCATGTGGCTCGGACATGACATCCAATAATTAATCATTTCCCTCATTTAGACTTAGTTATTATTTATCCATGATATTTTATGGTGTCATATCTATATATTCACTTCATTCTCAATTTATTGAGTTCATGTCCTGTGATTTCAATTTATTACCTTTCCATATATATTATGCCTTATCTAGTTATTTGAATGGAATGTGTTATTAGTTATTTAACTTTTATTGTTGACTTATTCTTATAAATACATTAATTATTCCATATTATATACCTTTACTGATCATTTGAGCTCACCCTTACAATTTTTCCTTTCCCCGGTTTATGTATAATAAATCTTTGATTAATCCTTTAAGGATGAATTTTAATTCATTTTATTTTGTATCATGATTTATTTTATATTTCCCAGTGTAATATGGGTATCATGTATGTAATCTAGTTTTACAATAATTCTAAACTAATCATTCCTTTGGGATTTTACTCCTTTTAATCATTCCTGTGTAATAAAATAATGCATCTTCTCTGGGATTTTTGGGTCGGGGCGTTACAATTGGTATCAATGGATGTTTATCAGCAACCTTGGAAACTAGATTTAGAAAATATAGATTAGGTAGAACAACCATAAGATAACCATTGAGGATAATTATTAAAGAAAATTGTTGAATTTTTGTAAGTTAAAGAATATGTGAGTCTTCTAATAAATACATTTATTTATAAATACTAAAATTTTACATGGTTCTACCACATATATACCTAGTGGTAAAAACATAGGAAAGGTGTGTTGGGCCTGACTCAATGTAACCTAGTACACGACAACATGCCTTATTGTACACCTAGTTTGACACTCTCAGGTAATATTCTTAGGATTGTTCTAATTTTATTTAAAAACCATTATTAATTATTTAAAATTAAATATATCCCCATATAAACCATGTTTATGATTATGAGATTAGTTATATATAAATATTTCAATTTATGTTAAGTGTTTCACTGGTTTTTGGATTATAAATTATATTAAAAATGTTATGATCTAATCTAGTATAATCCATTGTTTAGAAATGGAACCTGGAAGGAAGAATGGTATTAATACTCATGGAAAATGTATAGGTTACCCTACATAGAAAGATGATGTTGCTGGTATTGGAACTAAGCATGTTATAGATATATTAGGGAAACTAAATTAGGTTATAACAAATGACCTTTCCTGAATGGGTCAACCTATTCCGTAGAGAGAATCTATGATGTCATATCACTTTATGCGATATATGTCACCATAATTTAATGGGACTACTAACCCCATGGTAGATGATCAATGGATTAGGTCTATGGATAAGAAATTTAATGTATTTGTATATGATGAAAAGTAAAATGATACCCTTGTAGTGTATTGTATCAATGACGATGTTGATCAATGGTGTTCATTTATCCACAATAATAGGGAGGAAGAATAAATAGCACTCATGGAATTGAGAACATTTAAAGATACATTCATTGATAAATACTTCTCTCGTGATCAACAAACTGAGATGAAGATAAAGTTACATAGTTTAAAGAAAAAGGAGGAATAAAGTGTTATTGATTATGAAGCTACATTTACAAGATTATAAAGGTATTCTATGGATTTCATACACAACATGGAATTAAATATTGATCATTTCTTTAAAAGACTTATGCCAAGTCTCTGAAGGGCACTGGTCACTCAAATAGTTTCTTCATACGATGAAATAGTTTTAAGTTCTATCAAGGAAGAGAAAAAAATATCCAAGTCTTATGGATTCAAAGGTAATAAATATAAGAAGAGGTTGGAAGATCAAATAATAGATAAAAGGAATAAGGGAAATATGTATTTTCTCACATGTGATAAATGTGGAAGGAATCACCAGGGAGAATTCTTGAAAGTATTAGGAGTATGTTATATGTGCAGTGAGAAAGGTCACCGGGATAGCAAAGAGAAGAAGGATAACACTGATAATCAGTGTTAAAACTTCAAGGAGTTGGGGCACTGTACAAATGAATTCCCCAAGTGTCAAGGGAATCTGCCCTAAAAGAAGAGAATAGATCAAGGTCAAGCTTATGTTATTGAAATAGCCAAAGTGGAATGATTAATTTCTTCTATATTTAGATCTATGAAATATGTTGTAAAATAATTTTATTGATAAGGTTATCATCATATGAATTATGAAGTATATAAGTATTGTACTATAGTTCTTTTTCATTAAGGATTTAAGATCGTATGATGAGTGGTACCAAGAAAAGTTATTTAGTCAAAAGTCAATTTTTTTAGAAAACTCGTGATTGAGGGAAAAATAACCCTTAATAGGTTTTGAATGTTAATATAAAGATGTTTGTATAATGAAAAAATTGGTTTGGATAACATAAATTGGATAAGTGATGACTACTATGGAACCGATTAGTTTTTTATTGAAAAATTGGTTTATGTTATCATTGATAGAGTTTATATCATTTTTGGATTAAAGGAATATATCCAATAATCTATGTTCTATTTAAGGAATAAGAATCATGAATGTTTTTAATAAAGTTTTATGGTAATTAATGTTATTGACATATTTATATATTTGGTATGTAATTATTAAAATACACCCATATTGTTTAATAAGTTCATTTTTGAAATTTAGTGACCTTCCTTTTAATGTTTTGGACCATAGTATTTTAGAAAAATTAACCATTTATAAAATGGTTTAAGATGATAATTGGATGAGGTTAAACAGTTAAATGTATTAATTAACTATATAATTCAACTTTTTTTAATAAGATATGTACAAATAGTTCATGGAATGACCAAAGGATAATATTGTGCTTATAGAAACATATCAAGTAAGTATATTTGCTTATATTTTTAGAGTGTGAAAGAATTATTCAACTCCAGGAAAAATTGTCTTGAAATAAAAATGTTGTCTTATTATCATCATTTCTAATTATATAAATGACCAATTATTATATCTATGGTATATGGATTTTGGGTCATCAACTTTCAACTGAACATTTTCTCTATACCTCTCTATCAAAACATGATAATTAGATTTCTATTCTATGTCCGAGTTTTCACTAATATTCCATTATGTGAAAGCCTAATTTAGTGAAAAATTTTCTTTATTTACATTCCATATTATTAATAATATGTTTTATTAAACCTATTTACGATGTTGGTTTATCAACAATAGTTTATTTTCAAATATCAATCCCTTATTTATCAAGATCAAGTTTAAATTGTGAGGACGTAATTTATTTAATGTGGATAGAATGTGACACCCCAAAATTCTAACGTAAGATCATTGTATTCGATAGTATGTATGACATGAATCACCAAGTGTTTAAGTTAATGTAATATCTATATAATTTATTGTATATTTTCTATTTTAAATAGATTCAATATATTCTATATATTTAAATTCATGCAACCCTCAGTTTAAAAAAACACTATTTAGTCATGTTCTACATAGTCAATTAATTTCTGCCAATATTAGAGAATTTATATAGTAAATATATATTATATACCCTATCTAATATTTTGACATTCATTTAATATATCTTCTAGGAATAAGATAAGAACAAACCCAATATTACGCATAAAAATCTATATTTTTATAAAAGTAGTTTTACAAACTTTTAATGGTGCACCTATTTTAAATATAATTTTTTACAATTTCATAAATTAAATATGAAAAAATAATTATTTTTGAAAGTAAAACGTTAAAATTAGGTTAGGTTGTATTTTTGGTATTTTTCAGTGAAATGTCATTTTTTGATGAATTATAGAAAATACTAAATTTTAATTCAAAACTGCTTTTTAGACTAATTTAATTATAATGTTAAATTATATTTTAAATTTATTTTAAAGTCAAATTATATCAATTATACATAAATTAATATAATTAAGGTAATTTTAATCAATTTCAATTTGAAATTGGATATAAAAACTTAGCAAAATGTTGAACATTTTAACTGTAAAAACCCGTATTATTGTCCCATATGCAGGAATAATTTTAAATTAATTTCGGCCACATAAGTGATTTAAATTTGGAAAAATGGATTCCATATTTGTAATAATAATAATATATAATATATAATATGGTTAAATTATTATTTTACCAAAAATATTAGTGAAATTAATTAAAATTAATTACAATGATTAAGGTAAAATTAATCTTAATAAGGGACTAAACCATAATCTTAAGGGGCCAAATGACCTATAAAATTTTCTACGATACATTGTATGGAAATATTTCCACCTTATCCTCAATTTAATAGAATTTTTACCATTATTGGATCCACATGACATGGGAACAAAGTGGGTGGAATACCCTTTCCAAAAATATACAAGAGGTCCACTCCTCCTCCACTATAAAAAGGCACTCAACCCTCCCACTACCTCACACCTATCAAGCCACTTTGTATCAAAAAATATATTCCCAAATAGATCCTAAAAATACATACCCTCAACCTAGAATCATCACCTTGGTCATATATCCATCAAAATAATATCTTCGGTGAAGACCAAAATGAGTTACCCAAATAAGAGGTAACATCCTTCCTCAAGCTCTTTCATTTTATTTTCATTATCCACTCCTTAAATTATTATAATATCATTACTATATAATAAAATAAATATCCTAAATATAATGGATGTTTTTATTATAATATTTTTACCTAAACTTACACACACTTCCATGTAATGGGTAACAAACTTACCATTTCTGTGTACGGTGAACTACTGCCTCATGAAACGATGTCATATGTTTTTTATTTACTACATTTAATGGTTGGGAATTATGAAGAAAATAATATTTATATATGATATATATGATATTTATTATTTCTTTATTCTTATTTAATTATTTTATAACACATACCTTTATACTTTCAATTTTTGGTAAATACGACAACATCGTCTAGGGAAGTGTGGACTACCGCCTCCTCAAAGTGATGTTATTCGTTCATGATATAAATGGAACATATTAAGAAAAATTTTAATAAAAATATATGAAAGATATGACATAAATATGATGTTTTAATTATAATATTCATATATATCATTTACTCTTCATTATTTTAATATAAAAAATAAATGAAAGTAGTGTTCATGCATATGTACGGCCTACCGTCTCCATAAACAGTGCATTTCATTTCTTATATCCAAATATTATGGATTATTATTATAAAAATATACTGAATAAATAGGATAATTAAAACATGGTTTAAATTATACAGATTATGAATTAATGATCTAAGTATTAGTAACAACAAATAACAAGTCAAAACTTACTCTATAAACTAAGTAATTAAAACCTGGAGTAGTGATAATAATGAAATATTTCTAAAAAAAGGGTAATAAGGTATTATAATACGATAATATATGATATTATAAACATGAATATAATTATTTAATAAGTTATTTAATCTCTTAAAACCATTATATAGGAGGTTAAAGTCCTTTCACACAAAATGATATGTAAGGTAAGGGATTTCGTCTCAATTTATTATTATTCAAAGGATTCAAAGTGGTATGGGACACTTTGGAATGTTTAAAGATTATTTTCCTCAAGAATTTTTTAATCTCTGTTTATTTTTTGATTTTTAACTTTCTATTTAAAAATCACTTTATTATAATATTTTCTCATTGAATATCCAAATTCTTTGGTATTATTATTTCCTAAACTGTATATGATTTTTATTAATGGTGTTTACTTTGACAAGTTAATTGATTGTCTAGAAAATTATTAATAAATCCATATTCTTTATTCAATAAAGATATTTAATAAGGAATATTATTTATTTCAAATATTCTATATAAATAATTATTTGTACTAGCAATGAAGGTTGGGGCCTAAAAATTATATATCCCCCAGATGCATCGACAGGTTCTCATGAGACACATATATTGGACAAATCAGAATAGTTTAAATTGTCCTGTGAAAGGTATTGATGGTATATTTTTTATGTGCCTCAAACATGACATACAATAATTAAGAATTTACCTCATTTATACCCATTTATTATTTATACTTGATATTTTTTATGAAAATATCTATGGATTCACTTCCTTCTCATTTTTTTGATTCAATAGAATGTGTTTTTAGTTTCTTACATTTCCATATTGATTATGCATTATCCAGTTATTTGAATGTCATGTGTTATCAGTTATTTTTCATGGCATGTTGATTTATTCTCATCAATTCATTCTTGATTACACTTTACATACCCTTACTAAGCCTTTGAGATTACCCTTACTATGATTCCTTTCCCTAGGTTATGAAGAATAAATCCTTGAATAAGCTCTCAAGGATGTAGTTTATTTCATTTTATTATCTATCATGTTTTATTTTTTATTTCCCAATATAATATGGGTATCATGTATATAATATGGTTTTCCAAGGCTACTTATTTGATCGGACATTTAGGATTTGATTCATTGTAATCATGCCAATGGAATGAAATAATGAACCAAATCCAAGATTCTAGGGTCAGGACATTACACCGACCACACAAGACCTTATAAGGAGGAATTATGATCAGACATTAGTAACTATTATTATTGTCATACTAAACTAGTCCCAAATGGACAACTCTAGCTTCACCAAAGCATATAATGCATTCATGAAGTACTTCTTCCAAAATATGTATAGATTATTCTACCTGGTCATTTTTCTATGGATGATATCTTTTCTTCAAAAGTACCTAAGATCCCATGTCCATCTAGAGACTTCTCTAAAAGAGAGAAGTAAAATTATGATCCTGATTCGAAAGAATAGAATATAGAACTCCTTCAAAATTGACAATATCTTACACGTAGAGACTTCCAAATTATTTAATATTGGTTGTACTATAATGGTTATAAAGTGAACTAATTTTTTATACCTATTGATCACCAAAAATAATGTATTATTCCCCTAAGGGGTATATAGAAACCCAACCACAAAGTCCATAGATATCTCTTACAACTTCCAAGTCAGCATTGGAAGTAGTTGGAGAAAACATGAAGGTATTTGGTTCTAGGAATTGACCTATTAAAAGGTGTAATAATGAGAAACAATGTCAGTGAACTCTTGTCTCATAACTGGAAACCAGAATAATCAGTGGATATCATATATCATCTTTTTGGTTCCAAGGTGAACTGTGCACTGGGAACTATGGCAGTTCCACATCACGGTCATTCTCAATGGAAATGGTATAATGTTCAAGTTGCAGAATTATAGGACTCCCACTAAAGATAGAAATAACTCACCAATGGTATCCCTAATGAGTAGGTATTCCCTAATTCCACAGAATTCATCATCATGATACTTCTATAGAAGAATCATCTCCACTATAGTAGAGGTAAACTATACACTTTCTAACACTACCTGAGTCCCATCCTCTTGGAATCCTAAGAGAATACAATCAAAGACTCCCATAATATTCCAATATTTTCATGATTCATTCTTGGTCTAGTTCAGAAGTATCCTTCTCAAAGAGTCAGTAATGACATTCCAATTACCAATTATATAGGAATTATTGAAATAAAAATTCTTCATGTACTCCACCCAATGCCACTGTTCGAAATATTGTTGGGAATAATAAAGCACATAGTTTTTTTCCCAAAAAATATGGTACAGATTTTTCAAGAAATATAATGCCTATAAATCATAAGATCATGAATCATGGATTCACATTTGATATCATGGGTCATATTTTTCTTCTTTTTTGGCCTAAAATATTGATAACCATAGTTCACAACATGATTACCCTGTAAAAGAATGCAAAAAAACCAGAATAAGAAGCATCCCAAATTACTACATATCCTTACCCAGCCTCTGGAAGAGTAAACACAAGAGAAGTAGTCAAATTATTATTAAAATAAACAAAATAATTTTAAGATTTCTAATCCCATAGGATCTTTAATCCCTTATATCTGATAGTAGTCATTAGGAAATCCATCATTAAAAAATATTTAACAAATTGGTGGTAATATCTAGTTATGAGCATGAATCTCTAAATTTCAAAAATATTTTGTTCTTTATCCCATGTCATAACACCTCATACCTTCTTAGGGTCAACTAAAATTTCTTATTATGAAACAACATGTACCATGAACACCACTTCCTAAATTAATAAATTACATTTTTATATTTTGCTATAAATTCAGTTATTTCTAAAAAAATAGAATTTATGTCGGATGATTCTTCTGATACTCCATGGTCATAGAGTAAATCAGTATATTATCCATAAATGATTCCACGAATGAGTTGATATAGTCATGTAATGTCATATTAATCATTCTAATAAAAGTTATAGTAACCTTGGTTAGATCAAAATCCATAACAAGGTACTCATAATGGACATACCCACTCTTGATTGTGGCCTTCAAGATACCAGCTTCTTTTATTCTAAACTAGTGATAGAAAGACCCAAGATCAATCATTGATAAAATATTCATCCCAATTAATTGTTAAAATAGATCATAATTCCATTTTAGTAAAAAAAATTAACATCACAAGTTTGAGTGTCTAGTAATGGACACAAAAGAAAAGAGTCCCATAAACCTTATTTTAAAATAGTAGAGTCACTACCCATGGTGAAACAGCCATACATATAAATATTTCTTCCATGAAATCACCAACATGAGTCTTTAACTATTTTAGTTTATTAGGTTCTATAAGTTAATAAGGAATATAGATGTAATTCATACTTAGTATCAAGTCAATATATAACTCTTATTCCCACACCAATAGAAACCCCAAAAAATCTGAAGGAAACATTTTGAGAATCTCTATAAAAACTAGAGTGATCTCTCAATTTAATGATTCTCTCTTCATATTAAAATAAAACACATATATCACTCTTCCTAAATCTATAATGGAAATTCTGGTTCATCTCAATCTTAGGTACCATTCTCACTGGAAGAAATGGCACAGCCCATCAGGTGCAGAAAAGGAGTTCCATCAAAGATAATAGTTAATTCACTACATACAAAAAATATACCCATCCATCCTAAAAATTACATAAATAGGATTCTTGTATAGAATTAAAAAAACACTAGGTGAGCTCAATATTCAATAATGAGAAAAAATAGGAGGGAATCAGATACCCTACTCTTCCTTTGTTCATAGGGGAATAGTAATATCCATTATAGAAGAAAAAATATTTATAGGAAGGTTTATAAAGTCCACAATGTGATTCGATATAAATGAGTGAGATAAGTATCAAATAAATGAGTCACTAATAATGAAGATATTTTCATGGTACCTCTCATAGTTTCTGGACCCACATCAGCTTCTTCTAGAGATTCTTCTACAACATGACGAATCTTCATTCAAGATTCTTATGGATATAACCTCTTTATTCTTGATGCATCTGATTGTACAATAGTATTGTTTGGTGGTGATGATCCAATTCCACTACATGAATAAAAATTTATATAGAGTAACTTTGGAGTGTGTCATGCATGACCACAAGAACCATATATCATTTTTTCCTCAATACAAACCCACTTCAAATTCCAAACCTTTACACAATGAACGTATGTTATATATCCTTTTCCAGGAACTAAAGGAGGTTTGGATGACACTTGATGTCGAGAATAATTGCAAGACTCTTAAAATTTTCTTTTTCCATTAAAGGAACTCATAAAACTACCACCGAGAGAAAAATAAACTCTAATTCACCCTCATTATCCAATAATTCAATATTATCCATCAAAGCTCTATCCAGTACATCAACATACGAAGTGATATTTAGTATAAATATTTATAATTAGATGTAATAATGAAGAATCATCTCAAATATTTGAGCCTTAATTTTTTCATTTATAGCCACCTAGGGGGGAATGTGAACAAGATCAGCAAAAAAACATACTATTTCACTATCTGATCACCACACTAGAGGCTAAGAAACTCCATGGATGTTACCATGAAAATATAATCTAGAAAAGTTAATTAGGGAAAATAACTATAATGTCCTTCCACTCCAAGCCATCATGATTCTTCACCATATCCATCAAATAATATTTTGATGGGTCCCTCAAACATGAATGTATCAAATTTCACTTTAATAGAATCAAGTGTTTCCAAGATCTCAAAAATAATCTATATCATTTTCAACTAAAATTTTAACTCTTAATAATCATTAAATCCTTGTAACTCCTATTTTTTTTAAAAAAATAAACTCTTGATCATGATCACTCAATTTATATCATTGAGTTTCCGCTATCAAATCCAAAAAAAGTGGGTGAAAACACCTTTATTAGATCTTATACAACATATACCACCATCTCAATATAATTTTGGTCCACTAGAGAATTCCCTCACTATGGTTCCCAAATAGCTTCATCATGTGGCCTATTCAGATCCCTTCCTAGAGGTATGCTTCTACACAACAAAAAAACATAACAAAACATCCAAAAATATACATAGATCAAAAAACTAAACATAATATATAGAGATATTAAATTTACCAATTATAAATATACTAGAATTAGATCAAATAATTCCTCAAGGACACTTTTCCCTGAAACCCGTGGTGACTTAACACTCTTTATGATGATAAATATCCATAAACTGACTCATAACTACCTAGTAAGTTTCATAAATCCTAAATCATATCTACTAGGATGACCCTAAATATATACTAACATAATGAAAATATGTAGAACAAACATGACTCTAATACCACTTTCTCATAGACCCACCTGGATATAATAGTATAATGATACCCATGATTGATCTGACACAACCTAAAGTGTTTTTTCAGTCCACATGGGTTGGTTACTATCACGTTACAAAGAATATTTATCATGATTTAACAATTTAGCCACAAATAATATACAACATTAGAATATAATTAATATATAATTTGTATTCTCGATACTTCTTAAGGAGAATTTACTAGAGTCAAATAGGTAAATTAAGACCCAAAAAACACATCATCAAAAGATATAACATCTTTCAAGATAAACCTCAATGAAAACCCATGTATCTAGTGGATCACATATACAAAGGTCACCACAATCACTCCATGTACCATGAACCATATATACCTACCTCCTTTTAAAAGTTCATTCCCTTTACATGAACTTGGAATAAGAAATTATAAGAACTATCAAACGAAAAGGTAGGGTGTGAGAAAAGAGCCTAGAAGGATACCACAAAATATTCCATAAGAAATTACCTAACAATAAAATATTTATAAATTTAATTTATATATAAATAATCATTAGAAATAATCTAAACATTTTTAATAAAAATGATTTCAACACATAATATTGTATATATATTAAGAAAACTAGCTTAAATGATCATTTTGATATTAAACATTTTATAAAATTGTTTACATGAATAAGAGGATTCAATAATCAATGGATTATATAATCATGTCAAATATAACATATCCCCATACTTATAAGCCCTTATGTACATTAGTTTCTATAAATATGATCCTCACACTTCTCAATTATTATCACTGATCATGATAAGTGAGCATACCCACATTAATGCCCTCATAGGAGACCCATTAAGGGATTCCAATCTACACCCAATTAGAAGATCCATTATAGAAAATCGTGTTTATCATGTATTAGTGAGTATTTTCATCATACAACCATTTCTAGGAAATCAGATTCCTTGAATTATTTTCATAATCACTAATAACTACTAAGGCTAACATATGCTTTAAAAAATCAATCAATAAATAATTGTAAAATCAATCATTTTAAATAAATTCATCATAAAAAGTTCAATTTTCCATTTCTCAGTTTCAACATGACCTTTTCATTAAAAAAATCATAATTTTTCATCAAATTCATACCTCTAAAAAATAGATTAAATTTTAAGACATTTTCTATGATTTAAGCCAAGTGATTTTATCATAATGATTTCCACCATATGAAATCTTTTCTAAGTATCATTTAATATCTAAAACCCACCCAAAATGAAATTTTATTTCACACATCAATTAATTGGAAATCAATCATAAAATTATTTCTAGAATAATCTTTAAATCTATAAAGAAATTATGGTTTCAATGGTAGGGTAATTCTTTATCAAACCACATAAATTTAACAAGCTAATCAAACCAACTCAACACCTGTAATAGGAACACCAATGAGGTATAAAGATGAAAGATATCAGGAAATTTATCCCTATAAAAACCATCCATAAATACATGGATCCAATAAAAAATTATCAAGAGCATTAAACACTCCCAAAGAGAGAGATAAAAAAGAAGATTCCAACATGAGGATATATCACTAACTGGAGATGAATCAAACAATTCTACCAGAACTCTAATCCAAGAAGAATTTAGTTTATATGAGACAAAATTATTCTTGGGTTCCTTCAAGAGGAAAAATATGGAGTAAGATTCGAGAGAGAGATAAATATATAGAGAGAGATAGAAAATATTGGATTTAAAATAGGCCATGGAATTAATGTCAGACTGACCAGAAACCACACCATAACCCCAACATGGCCATGTTGCAGTTCTATTAAATACAGACACACAATAGTGTAACCATGCCAAATCATACCATAGCCACACTAGGCTTACTAGCCGCCAAAAACCATGGTGTAGATCCTCAGTACACATGATAGAGCTACACCACATCTGGTACACCATGCCATAAGGGTATCCAGATTGGAAAAAACTAACTAAATCTACCCTCATACTCATAGCAGCCACCTCCACACTATAACCATTCTTGATATGGTAGTGGATCTAAAACTGGCTAAATTTTATCCTAATATACCAAAGTGAATCACCAAAAATTTCATGTTTTATACCCTACACCATGGTGCATCTTCCTATAGAAAGTCATGTATTCTCCTTTTAATGCTCGAAATGGTGTTAAATGACTAGGAAGAACACCCAAATGAAAGGGAAAAACAAAACTAGGTGAAAGTAATACTTGAATGAGTTAACCTAATGTTACACATTAAAAAACAATATGATTTACTTTTCCTATTTAAACATAAAATCATACAATAAAATATTGATTTATTCATAGTTATCCCTTACCGGCTACATGTATATTTGAATATTTTCAAATAAAATTTGTACTACTTTTCACTATAAAGGCTCATATGTAATTTTAGTAACTTCATACAAAACATAATATTATGGTTTTTAGGGGAATTTAAAACACAACACACTATTTATATATAAATGAATTAAAAATAATAAACATGAGCTTCATTCATTGGCCATTGAGTGGATAAAGCATTGAAGATACACTGAAATTGGTATTATTTTATTTAACATTACATGTAATAGTCACTTTGATTTAGAATTTTTAATTTTTAAATTAGAAATTAGGTAAAAAATAAAATTAATTTACTGAAACCACTTTACCCTTACCTTATAGAAGTGATAGGGAAAAAATTACATGAAAAAATATATTTATTTTCAATATATAGTTAATATTTAATGTGATATAGAAAAAAAACATAATTATTGAAGGAGGATAATATTGTATCAAACAAACCCTCTGTGGTGCACCTGGCTAGTGGTAAGCTGAGTTGTCACAACCCCAAGACAACCTCGATAGGCTAGGGGTTAGAGACAAGCACTGAGAAGGAATTATATAATATGGGAATCCTTACTTAAATGTACTTCTATGAATGAATCAAACCATATCCATCCAATAGTAAAGAGGAATAATAAAATACAATAACATCTAGAGTAACCATTTATGGAATTAACTCTATGGAATACATCATAGTATGACAAAGTAGGACAAAGTGTAAAGGGGAAAAATACACGCCCAACCATAAAATAATTCCCAACCAAAAACCAACAAGAATAAAGGAATAAATATATATCGCATCTCATTATCTCCACATCCAACCATTGTACACATTCAATGCACCCAGGTATCACTTTCTCCACCAATGTCACTATTGAACTATCTATCATCTAAAAAATACCTGACAAATTTAGGAAAATACCATGAAGGGTTTAGTATATACATACCTATTAGGATGTCCTGAAAACTAAAATGGGTTCAATATAAAGACACAGAAAAGGTTATCACAACTAAAATAAGGCATGAAATGAAACCCATTAGATATATATTCTCAAAAAGAAACATAGTCAATAGAGAAAGAGTATATGAATCTCCAAAACCCTACCATGGACAATGACTCTATCTATTTCTCCAAATGTCTATCATTAATATTCGGTAGCTTGCATGTATGGATGATAAATACATGTAGAGGACTCACACCTCACCTCTGTGCTCCACATTTGAGGGGGGATCTACAATAGAGGACATGCACCCTAGTGGTATAGGTGGTTACACTAAATAGATCAAGTTCTTACTCCCTAGTACATATGGGGGTGAAACTCTAGGGGAGAGGACCTAAGACCAAGTGTGTTAGGGGTTCCACTTAGTGAAAAAATAGATAGAGGACCAAGATCCTAATATATCGGGGGGTGACACACAATGGATAGAGAACATGAAACATAGTGAAATAGGGGGTTAAAATCAGTATATATAGAAGGAGGACTTGCACTATTGTATGTTAGTAGGATACCACTAAATTTATAAAGGACCCACACTCTTTCCCAATAGGGGTATAACTTTTCTTGTATAAAGAGCATGGGAAATAGGCACCCTAGTACAATAGGGGGTTACAGACCCTATCTTCTCTCTGTAAATGAACACTAATCACTGCCTTTGGCCAAACATCGCCGAAACAAGACTCATTCCCATTACACCTCACATTATATCTCAATGGCCACAACAAAGTCCCACATTGTAGTCTATATAGAAAATTACTCAGGATAGTATACTCACGGGCCAAAATCCAAATCTAGGAGAAGAGGATACAAATAGTTGAAGATCATGGAGGATGTAAATGGTGTGTAATAGGGGTCACATGATGTGTTTCATCGCCTGGTCTCCTTTTCATGTCCTATCTCACACATTTAATGTCTTGATGTGTGGGAAAACACAGCATGTACATGGGGTACATGTTCAGTCCTCACTACTTAGGGCTTGGCATTGTATATTTGGATCATGCTCGTGTACCTCAGATTATGTCCATGTACCTATCCATATACAAGTACATATTTGTCCTTGTGTACTTTGTTGTTTGATTATGTAACGAGTTCATTCCCATGTGCAAGTCCATTCTTATTCTTGTGTACTCCTCGAGTACACATCGAGCCACCAAAATATGGTCACATGGTGTGTATGGTCCATACATGGCATGTGATCCTTATTTTTTCCCAAATATTTAGCTGACATAACCAGGGGAAACATGATGTGTTTTCCGGGAAAAATGAAATGTAGTATGTTTTTCTATAGAAACCCAGTGATGTCTTTACGCGTCCTCATCACACCATCATTTCTATGGTTAATCAATATATTTGTATCGAATCTAGGTATGTTTGTACCCAATACATCACTGGTGGTTGGATTTCACCCACCCTAATCCTACATTGATCCTTCCATCTACCGAAGTGATCCTTTTATTGCTTCTATAGATATTGAATCTATGGAGGCTTCATATGAAACCTACAACTCATCCCGATCCATCCTAAAATCACAAAAACAATTTTTGTTTATGAAACTACCATCATCCTTAGGGTTTGATCATGATCCAACCCTCCTCAACAATGTCAAATCACAAATCCGTGATCTAGTGGTGAAGAATTGAAAGAACATAGGGGGAAAGGAACATAAGAAACTTGAATCCATCGTTATCCAAGCATTCTAGGCCAATGATATCACAATCAAGGTATTCAAAGTGATAGTAAGTTAAAGGATGAATTATATCTGATCAATGTAACCAATATATTGTGGTGCTCTTGAGAAGAAAAATAAATCAAACATCAGGAAAAGAATATATTAATACATGTTGAATATGTTAATAAAATGGGTTCAAACCACAAATGGTGAGCTATTCATCAATTTAGTGTCAATTTTTTTAAGAAGGCATTCGCCAGTGATGATGAATACCCATTGTGTTCATTATCTCTTATCTACCTTGAACCAATATTTTTCACTCTTCAATATTAATCCATAAAAAAAGAATTATCTCCTCTAATCCCTATAGGGTTATGCAGCTAACCCTATAAAAATTTTATAATGTCATATTAATAGAGGTAACTAGATTAGATCATTTAAAATAAAATTAATAAATTTATTTATTTATTTTAATTAGATGGACCACCAATGGTTGCCTCAACTGGGCAACTGATGCTGACCAACCTTAGGATACACCTAGGGTAATGACCATGTTTCATAATTAACTATGATATTGTATTTTCCATATGAGGTCACAAACAATGGGAAAAGACAAAAAAACTTAAATTAATTATGTACATGGAATAAACTATATTAATATTTTTAATATATTAATTATATTATCCTAACAATCTAAATCATTATGCTGACTATGAGGTTAAATACAGATATATAGATATAAATATTCAATATGCTAATATTTTAAAACTAGATTCATTACATTCTCCCCTCCTTCAAGGCTATTTCCCCAAAAAAACAATATACATGGAATGGTGGGGATACAAACCCCGCATCTAGATCTCACACTACTAGGATCTCTCCTACATTCTCTTGTGATTCATAGAACATTAAACAATGGGATGGTTCATCCACACTGGATCCATTCTTTCCAATCCTCAATCTCCATGGGGTAATTAATGCAGGAGGATTCATCCTTGATGTCCAACTCTCCCTTTTCAACAATGTATATTTGTTCATGTATATATCCCCTCAACTATGACACATGGAATACATCATACAACCAGTCTAACTATGGTCATAGGGATAAGTGGTAGGCATCCTCGCCAACCCTCATTAGGATATCTAATAGCCAAATGAACCTGAGGGATAACTTACCTCCCCATACAAACCACTGCAATACCCATCATGGGGAGACTCTCAAGAAAACATGGCCTCCATACATAAAATCTAAGAACCTAAAATATCTATATACATATTATTTATTTCTTCTATGGGATTTCAAAATACACTCATAGACCGTATAAGCCTTCTATATTGTCCACTACACCATCTTTGGCCCAATAAGAGTTATATCACTTATCTCAGTCCAGTATAAGGTTGACTTGAAAGGTCTCCTATATAGGAATGTGAATTTCCTCATACTAGTTGTAGTGTGGTGACTATTATTATTAGAATACTATACCAATGGAAATGTATACTCTCAGATATAGAAATATTCCAATACACATACCCTCAGCATATCCCAAAAAACCAAGATGGTCTTCTCTATCTACCTATAATCTATTGGTGAAAACTATAATCCTCCTCTACTGGGTCCCAAATTCCTCCTATCAAACTCTCTAAAACTAAAAAATGAACCAAACATTGTGGATAGAGAGAGTAGTTGTGGACACCCAATGAAGATTGATATTCTCCAAAACATACAACTATCCCATGATCATAACCAAACTTTGACCCTTGATTGAAAACAGGTGTGCCAACTTGGTGAGTAGTTTAGCAATCTACTATATAGAATGGTGGCCTCTAGCATTCCCTATAATACCCATCATGAATTCCATTGAAATTCCATCCCATTTCCACTCTAGGATCTAAATAGTTTGTTTCAACCCACTAAAACCTAGTGCCCATCCTTCACCTACTGACATGTGAGACACTATGAGACAAACATGGATACACTCCGCCTAATTCCATCCAAAAAAAACACCCGCTAAAGTTCCTTGTAAATCATTTCCACATTGATATGTATAGAAAATGGGGATGTTTGAAACTCCCTCGTCATCTCCTCATGAAATTTGACTGGATCCATAGTCCACCCCAGGAAAAGGATGATGTGATTCCCTCCATAATAATATCCATATGGTGAATTTCCATTGGACATATGGTTTTGTAGAACCACATAGTTGATGTCCCCAATATATCCCTCTCTCACAAACTGATGACTTATAGGATTAAAAACATAAAATGATGTAAAATTTCATCGAACTACTCCATCAGGGTCAGCGGAAATGAATCCAACTTCTTAGATGTTGCTTACAATAAGAAAGAATGATATCATCAGTTAAGGACATATAGTACCATGTTTCCCTTCATAAGATTCTAAAATATATAAAAATAATTATCTTGAAGGAACTCCAACCAATACCTTTATCTCATGTTGTGATATATCTATGTTAATAAATTTCTAAGACACTAATGGTCTGAGTATAAAAAAAGTATTCTCCCAAAATCTAGTGCCTCCACATCTTTATAGCGATGACTGCGATGGAAAACTCTGGGTTCTAAGTTGCATAGTTCTGCTCATGGGGTCTCAGATGACTTGAAACATGTGTAGTAATTCCCAGTATCACCATCAACACATATTTAAGACCAATAACAAAGTCATCAAAAAACACTACAAACTCCATGCCATCCTCTGATAGTCTCAACATAGGAGCTCTGGTTAGCCACATCATCAACTCCTCAAAGGATCTCTAACACTTTCCAGTCCAACTAAATATCATCCTATTCCATTTTATGGTAGTTAAAGGGTATCAATATTGTATAAATATTCCACAACACTCTAGTAGTTCCCTTATAAACCAAGAAACCTCTTCACCTATGACATGATCTTGGGTGGATCCAAAGAATAAACTACATTAATCTTCATTAAGTCTACAACCAAACCATTATTTGAAATGACATGCCCCATAAAGTGAACCTCGAAGATCCAAAACTATCCCTTAATGATATTACCATAATTCTTATTCTCCCAGAGTAAGTATAGGACTATCCTCATGTGTTATGGATTATCCTCATCTAAAGTAAACTAAATGAGTATGTCATCAATGAATAAAGTCACAAAACATTTTATGTATTATTCAATGATTTGGTTCATCAAATCCATAATCATTGTAGGGGTTTTAATCACAATGAATGGAATCAACAAGAACTTACAGTGACTATAGCGACATAGGATTACTATAATCAAAATATTATCCTCATGAACCCTCAATTAGTTGTAGTCGGGCCTAAGATTGATCTTTGAAAACAATCTTAGGCCTCTCAACTGATCGAAGAGGTAATCAATCCATGAAACAAGGTACTTGTTTTTTATTTTTTCTTGGTTCTGGTGTTGATAATAAATATATTGCATGAATATCACATATACCTTTTTCATGAAAGAAATAAGTGCTTCCCCAAGGGACACAATTGGTCTGATGAAACCCTTCTCTAAAAGGACACCCAACTACATCCTTAGGTCCTGAATCCTAATAGGGTCTATTAGGTATGCCAAAAAGGATATCAGTGTGGTGCCATAGTGAAATATAATTAAAATGACCATCTTCAACCTTGGAGGTTGTCCTATAACGTTGTTGGGAAATACATCCATAAATTCATACACTATCGATGGAATATAGATATCAGAAAAGACCATTAAACCAAGGAATATGCACTCAAACTAATGGTTGATGGGTTAAATATTCATATCCACATGTCCCATATGCTCAGTTATGAGATCTCTCTCACCCAAAAATTAAAACCTCAACCCATCCACCCCAAGGAATATAACTCACCTACAGAGATAATTAATCTGGGAATGAACCATGGAAAAGTATTAAATACACAAGATAATGTCGTAAGGTTTCATCATGATGACCAAGATATCCCAGAAGAGTCACACTTAACTAAACACTAACTCAGACTACAAGAAGATAAGATATATCAAAGAATAGTTCTCAGTAGGAACCTCTAGCCAGATTTATTCACATAAAAACTCAACTAGAACAATCGGATCTCACACTAGGTATATGGCTATAATTTAATGACTTAGTCATTTTTCTATATCTAATGGATAAAGAGTAAAATAAACAAAGATCATACCCCATATCATCTCATGTGTAGCATGGAAATAGCCCTCTATATCTTTTAATTTCCTATAGGCTCAACCACCATCTCCCTAAGCATAGCATGGCCTTCCGGGTGGTGGTGGTGGGAGTATCTTGTATCATAGTCTCCCACATATAGTCCCCCCTATAGATCTACACCTGATCCTCTTCCAGCATTATATCCCTAGGGGAATCCTTGTCTATGTCTGGGATATCCCTGATCATGATGCAAAATCTTTCATGGCGGTCCATCTCTTGCCTGCATACCAGTCTCAGCTCGAGAGGCTAGGAAATCATGATCCATGTGACCTTACCCTACACAAGCATAGAATATATCATATTTTAGATTATTGGAACCACTAAATGAACCTTATTTCATATTTCTATGTGACTAAGCATGTCCATTAAAAGTTATCCTACATAGAGACCCTGCCAAATGGTTCCTTCTAGTTGCTAGAAATGACTCATCCCCATGATTCTCATTCCCATTGTCTGGTATTTGATATCCCTATAATAGGAATATCACTATCACCAAACCTCATTCTAGAACTCTAGTATAGATGGGAATGGACAAGGGTACTACATTGGAATTGATGCCTCTTCAGAGTCCCTAATTAGTGTCCTATAATAAGTAGTATCCATCCCATTCCATTTTGAGGGAGTGTCATGTAAGGTCTGTAAACCTCAAGGAATACTCAACAACTATCATACTACCCTATTGAAGCATAAGAAATTACTAGATCTAAACTGATTTAAATAATGTGGGGTGATACTCCTCATGAGATAGCTTCTAGAAGTGGGATAATTAGTGTGTCTTCTCATCATGAGTCAGCATGACTAAACTCCACCAGTACCTTTCTACTCTATGGAATAGACTAGTTTTCATTATAACCATCTGATCAGTCGAGGTATATATGTTTCGAAAGACTCAAATCGATGACTCAATCAAATAATCCTATTAATGGTGTATGGATATCCACAAAACCATAGTATTCTCTAATGTTGGAACTCATGGAGTGTGCTTGGACTTTTAGAATCATCAACCTAAACTTCTTGTATTATTTAATTATTGATAGTTGGGGGTGCCACTCCCTAACCGAATTGAGGAAACACCTCATGAGATGGGCCCTGAACTAATGCTTCATCACTCATTACATCAGTATCATGATCTATAATTGGTAGCATGGATGGATTTCCCCATGGAGGCATCTTAAAATTGATCAAGAAGTACCATAGTTATAGGATAAAATAAATATGGGAAGCTGAGTCGAGAATAATGGATAAAGAGATAAATATAATATGATGATTCCATACAAACAATATCTTATAATAATGAGTAAACAAGTAGGTGGTTTGAATCCCAGTGTATGGATACATCAACCACCAACACTGGATTCCCTGGATTGAAATCCCCACTTGAGAAACTTTGACACCATTACCATAAATCCCAACCAATTCCTTATAAGGGGACTACTACAAACACCATACTAAGAAATGAACTTCTTTGATTCCACTCTATAATGACCTGAACCATATATGATTTCCTAAAAAACATATAGTCAATCCATCATTATTCCAAGACCACCCCCAATAGGCGGGGGGCTAGTGACAAGTGCTAAGAATGAATAATATAATATCAGAGGCCTTTTCCTAATGTACTTGTATTCATGAACACAAAAATCCCCATTCAATAGTGTAGAGTAATAATATAACATAGTAACATCTAGATTAATCCATGCATGAAATAAAATCTAGGGAATACATCAGTTTACCATAAAGTGTTCTAGATAGAAAAAGGTTAAAATACATACCCAATAAGAAAAGATACCCCAACATGAAAACAATGAGAATAAAAGAAAATTGAGAGATCTCAACTCATCATCTTCTTAATTGTCTAGTGTATGTTTTCAATGCGCCCATGTATCACTATAATCCACTGATGTAATTTCTAAATGATTTTTCATGTACATAAGACATGACAGGTGTGGGAAAAGCCCATATAGTATTGAGTATATACATACCCAATAGGACGCCCCAAAAACCAAAACTAAACCAAAATAAACATATAAATAGGGTCATCTCATCCTAACTAAATAGGGAAATCGAACCCTATATGTGTGTGTGTGCACAAAATTAATCTTAGATGAGAGATAAAGGGGGTCTCTATCTTCACTTCCTATAATAGGATGATGAGTCTTCATATAAATCCAATATTCTATCATGGATGCCCATCATCTCATGTGTCTATCCATGAAAGACATGTGGAGGACCAACACCACACCTCTACACTTCACACCAAATGGGGAACAATCTATAATAAAGGACCCTCACCTTACTGGTGTAGGGGGCGTCTACTTAATATAATAAGTATCCTCACCCTGGTACATCAGTGGGGTTCCACTCAATGGGAAGAGGTCCCACACCATAGTGCATCAGGGGGTGCCAGTCAGTAAACAGATTGATATATGACATGCACCCTAGTACATCATGAGGATTCCACTTAATGGATGGAGAACCTATTCCCTAGTGTGATAGGGGTGTGACACTCATTATATATACTGGTTTATCCATAACCTAGTATGTCAGGGGGTACCACTAGATTGGTAGAGTACTTATTCACTAGTCAAAAGGGGGTACCACTAATCCTATATAAAAAGAATGGGGACCCATGACTTGGTATGACATAAATGTTTTCGACCCCGATTCTCTATGTATAATCGGAATAATTATCACCATAGGCTAACCATCAATAGAAGAATCATCTTACCCATATCACCCTGTATCATATCTCAAAGGCCACAATAAAGGCTTCCATGACATTATACATAGAAAAGTTATTGAGATGGGATACTCATGAGCCAAAATATGATTCAGGTAAAAAGATATCTAATAGATGGATTGTCTTGAAGGAGGTATACAGTGTGTAGTTGTGGTCACACGGTGTGTGTGTCTGTGTGTGTGTGTGTGTGTGTCCACGCCCATTCTCCTAGTCATTTCCTCTCTCACACATGGACTAGATATTCATGTGGAACTATATAATTTTTATATGGTGTATACGGTGTCCGCACTACTTGAGGCTTGTTCATGTGTGTCTGACCCATGACTATTTACCTTGGCATGCGCCCATGTACACTGGTTTTGTCCATGTACCTAGCTGTGTCTAGGTACACAACCCTGCCAGTATACTTCATGTCCTACTCATGTACTAAGGTCGTTCCCATGCACCTTTCCTTCCCCATTTCAATTATGGATGTGGATCCATAGAGGCCTCACCCAAAACCTTCAAATCATATCGATCCTTATCTAAATCACCAACCAGATCATCATTTTTGAAACTCCCACAAATCAAAGTTTTTTATCACAATCAAACCCACCCTAGAAATGTCAAACCATGACCCGATGGTCCAATAGGGAATAACCCAAAAAACTTAGTGGGAAAGGTCCATAAGCATAGTGAATCCATCATTGTCCAATGGTTGTTGTCCAATGATCACATAATCGAGCTATTCACGGTGATATAAGGTGAAGGGATGAATTGTATTGGTCAATATAACCAATTAATTGTGAGGCCCATACGAAGAATAATTAATATCAAATCATGGAAATAAGATACCAATGCATTCTTAATATTTTTATCAAAGGGGAAGTAACCACAAATAATGATACCTGCCTAGATTTAGGATTGATCATTGGTTAATAATTCATTATGGAGTTATAAAGAAGACTCGTTGTGTTTTTTGTCACTTGATCCACCTCAATATGATCATTGACACTATTCAATCTTGATCCATCAATAAAAATACACTATCCCTTAATAATCCCATGATTATCCTGCTAACCCTTGTGAAATTTCATAATAACATATTTATAGAGGGAATTAGATTATTTCATTTAAATTAAAATAATAAAATTTAATTATTTATTTTAATTAAACACACAGTCAACTCCACATTCAACTGAAATTTTGATTCATACCAACCTAAGGTCATGCCTAGTGTTATCCCCAAATTCTAGAATCAATAGTGGTCTCATATTTTCTATATTAGGATCCAAATAATGGTAAAATCTTGAAACATTGAAAAGATGTATGTGGGTGAAATAAAATATATTAATATTTTTAATCTATAAATTATGATGTCTTGAGATACCAAATCATCATGTTGACTTTAAGGATAAATCCAGATATATATATATATATATAGTAAAAGGTATAATCCAGCAAAACCAAAGTCATTGAACATATAAACATAAATGAAAAAAATAATTTATAGGAAAATTGAAAAAATATGGGATTTAAGTATATGTGAGGCATAATAATTTTTTTTAAATAGTGTTACATATAAATGAATACATACTTTTCTATATTTTTTATTCAATTTATAAAAAAATCAACATTATATATACTCGATGAACAAAAACATTTAATGGCTATGAAACATTCAGGACAGTATGGTCTCATTATAGTTAATGGTTTTAGAGTATCACCCAAAGCATACATTGAGAAAGTAATGACAGAGGATGATACAAATGATAAAATAAAAAAGAAGTATAAATATATATATTGTCTAATATAAAATGTTATTTGGTATTCTAATCTGGTAAACTAGTTCCTTTGAATTAATTAATAAGAATAATTAACAAAAAATTAGCCACAACATGAAGAATAACCCAACCTTAGTTTTGAGGCTATCCATTCCACTAAATTTACTCCTTTAATTACATAAATAAATTTTTCCCTTATAGTATATGTTCAATGTGAATCAAACTATTAATGATATGTATCATACAATAAAATTCTATAATTTTAAATTTATTGTGATTAATATCTTTGAGCACCAACTCATATCCTTGTTGTGAGAGGTATTACATATAATATCAAAGGTGATATTATATACAATAAATAACTTCTAAAAGATCATATGATATTATGTATTCACATCTATCGTGAGCTGAGCACTGAGTTACCAATTCCCCTAAATGATATTAATATTCACATAGTCAAACATGAAATCATAAGTTTCAATGCATGGATGTTTAATATTATAATGGTACATGATGATAATGAGTGATATATTTTCCAATTTTTTATATGATAAATATTTTTCATTTAACAAAAAATGGTCAACTTGGGTTTTGTTAGTAAAAATGGAGAAATATAAGGGGAATCATAAAGTTTAGTTAAGATAGTCTAAAAGTATAATAAATATAACAAAAGACACTTTTTGAAGTACCATTACCCCATAAATTTCACTACCACATTTATTAGCATGAAATGTCCATGTAAATACAATGTTCCAAGATAAAAAATTTGTTAGTATGAAAAAATAAAAGAAAATGTATAGAGATTACATTATTAACATGATTTTTCTTTAAAATGAAAATGGAATAATAATTCATGAATGGCATGTAACCACTATTATAAATGTACACATGAGGTAATTTTTCAAAATCTATTTGTATAATAATGGAACTAAATTGTTAATTAAAATTTAACACTATTAATATTTTTTATGGGTGTTTAAATGGAACAAATTTAAAGGGAATAACATCTGAAAAAAATTAGATTCTTTAGTCTTTATGTCACTTCTATAGAAAAAACATCAATATAATAAGATTGATTTTTCAATAAGATAATAATAAGAAGCCACGTCGATTAAAAGGAAAATTATAGATAAAAATCTGTTTGTAATACCAACATTGTAGGGGTAAAATATACACTTTAATCATATAAAATATATTATAATTTTATTCTATTACATATTCCTTTATATTTTTTAGGAATAAATATATACTAATTACAAACTATTTGGAAACTTCAATGATATATTTTCTAATCCAATTCAATGATATTAAAAAGATAAACCAAAAATGATATAGATTATCAATTTTTAATACATTACATTGAATATCTTACAAATAAAATTCAAATTATATATTTTACATAATTATTTAACATGAATTTTGTTATTATAAGGTGGTTTTTATTTTTAATCAAATCCAATATATGATAAAAAAAACAATAAACATAAGAAAAAAATATATTTATATAATTTGATAAGTATTATCATATAAATAAAATGATTTCAATAGAAAAACATATAAAAATGTAATTATTTTTCTCAATTTTTCAATAGTCTCATAAGTATGTAATAACATCGATTATGGTTATTGCATTTTGAAATATCTAAAAGATATCATATTAAATCTATCAATTGGAAATGAAAATCTGGTGATTCTAAATGTAATTAAAATTTCACTTAAATTATTAATCAATAATTTTTCATCTATATTTTTCCTATACTACTAGGACTATTGAAAATCATGATATAAAAATGAGGAAATAGATTTGTGTTAGAAGGACTGGGTAGAATACATAGTGTTTGAATGTTTATACACATTATAAATAGATGATTTTTGATATTGTGTGTAAATTTTTTAAATAATAGAGATCATGATGAATTGGTTTATCTACATCTTAATTTGGTAATTTTTTATCATTATAAGATATATTTGTTAATAAAAAATTATAATCAAAAGTTTCCCATGTTAGTCGGGTTATAATAGAATACATGGAGTTCCATTTGAGTAAAGGATTGTATAATAATATTACTTATGTAAGATTGGCATCCCGTTTTACTTAAAAAGTTTATTATTTTTTATATTTTCGGTCATTAATGAATTTTTTTGATATATTAATCTAGATGTAACTTATAGGATTCATATTAGATTTATAAAATGGAGAAAGGATTATGGTGTTCTTTGTTATTATAAAATTCCTTTGAAATTGAAGGGTAAATTTTATAAGATTGTTATTATACAATCTAATCTATATGGTAATATGTATTAGCCTTTGATAGGACCCCATGAACAATAAATTGTAAAAATAGAAATGAAATTTTTATGATAGACATGTGGGAATAATTAGATATCTAAGTTTAGAAATGAATTTTTTTAGAGAAAATTTGATTCACGCTGACTGATGAGAAGATAGCTGAGATAATATTAAGATCACAGAAAAAACCATATTTTTCAAACCACCACATGAAAGTCCCACCATCGCACACGTTTCTCTTAGGGATTTCACTGGGGTATTGAGGGGATATGTATTAGGACCCTATAAATATGAGTATGTATATTATTTTTTATAAAATAATGAATATATTTTCATCCTATTATTATTACTTTGTAAATAATTTTTATTTTGATAAAATAAATATAAATTGTATTTTCTATTAATATTAAAATTCGATTAATAAATTAATGTATTTTTAAAATAAATAAAATATTATTTTTAAATAATACTTATCAAATATAAATGGTCATATAATTTTTATGAAGTCGAATGTAATTCTTTAAAAGTGTTCAAAAACACTTATTGTCAAAAAAAACCCATCATTTCTTAATAAATGTAGATTTTATTTAAATTTGAAAAATAAAATATTTATAAAATTATTTAGATAAAATGAATATTATTTTAGGGATAATAATTTTGAAATTATCCAATGGTGAATGTTTCATAATTTTCTGAGATAATCAAATTTTCGAGTAAAATTAAATATCATATAAATATAATTTGTGTATTATGACATAATAATGACACAAAAGTGTTGTAATAAATGCTATAAAAGGTGTACACAACCAAATATATGTTTTTCCTACAAAATAATGTGATTATATTTCTATTTTATTTATTTTATAAATCCTTTATGAATCATCTCAAGATTATAATATATATTAAGGTTTTAAATTATTATTTTTAGAGTATGATTCACCTATACATAATAAAGGGAATTATTTTATTAAGTTTGTCCCTTGTCCTTATGAAAAAATATAAAACTATCCCATTTGGTGGTAACCTTGGGAAAAACCATGTGATGGTTAGTGGTTTTGGTTATTTTATTATATAGATCCCAAAACCTAAATAATAATGTAATCCCCCTCTTTTCATATATAAACCCACTCAAGTTCCCATTTCTCTTCACTAAAACTTATGGGAGTACGTACATACTCTTCCCTAAACTATCTATAGTCCTCCAAAGGATCCCCTAAGCTCTCAAGAAGTCAATCCCTAGCCTTTGGAGTCACACATCCAAAAAAGTGACATTCCTCTCCCCTTATTTCAATTCAAGAACCTCTTTTGAAGTTAGTTATTTAAATTTCAATTGATTATATTTCCATTCATTTTTAAACATTAAACTACTATAAAAATTTTTTTAATGAGAAATCATTTATCCTCTCTCATTTTTAGCTCTACCTCACCTGTTACTATCCCAAAAGTCGGTAAGGGATTTCTCTCTTCTCAATTCTAATCAAGTGCTTCTTTTATGTCATATATCTTAAATTCCATTTAATTATGTAGGGATATGTTCTTACATATTCTACATACTTTAAATTTAATGGATAATTTATTATATCCTTCATTCAGTCTTATTATGCTTCCCATGATCTGTTATGTACACCCATTACCATACCAAAATATAGTTTGGATTATTTTCTTTATTCATGTTTCTTCATTAACTTATGAATTATATTTCCAATTTCTAATGTTGGGATATGTTTTTACATTTACCTATTACTTTCCATTTGATTTTTATGTGTTTATATACCCCTTTCTCTCTCATCAAACCATTTTTATGAATCTTTATGTGACTCCATTATGATTCCAAAATATCATTGGGATTTTCCATGCCAAACCAATTATGTAGTGAAAATCATACTCATTTTCTATCAAGGTTGTTCACATTTATACACACATAATTTTGATTTGGGACTTACTTTTATGTATTACACACTCCTTGATCATGAAATAAATTATTATGATGAATGAATCCATGTTCTATGATCTTTGTGGCACACTTAAGCATGAGAATGAAATGAATGTGATGGCTACGCTTGGTACTATATAGTGCTCCAATGCAATGGGTAATGATTAGTATCATGATACGTCATGTTGGGACAGGGAGTGAACCTTATTCCTTTATGAGACTATGTATTCCATGATGTATTGGTGGTCTATACTAGACATATGATTATGATGTAGTGTTTAAGTTGTTTCCACATTTCCCATGTTTCCTTTATGATTATCATGATATATCAGGTCTCATTGTCCATTTTTATGATTCATACTCCCATTTGATATTCATATTTTCTAATATGTATCACTATCCTCATTTAATTCCATGTTTATTCCCTTTAATAGGCTTTATATCTCACCCATTTCTTAGGTTTTTCCCCATGTTATCTCGTGATTTTTTAAAAATCCATGGAATATTTGAAGCTTGTTAAGAAATTTTTCAATAATGTTATTGTATACCATGTTCAAGATGTTATTATATGTACCTAATTCCCAAAGACATTAGACTTATCAATATTTTGGGTTGTGTTAAGTGTAATTTTATGTAATAAATCATATATTGATTTGAAATAAAGAGCAGGGTTGTAATAGTTCATATTAGAGAATAAGTTTAGTTATTTTTAGGATTATTATTAGAAAAATCTAGTGAAAACCTTAAGGATAAGACTATATATAAGAAAGAAACCCTAAATTTTGGTAATTATAGAGTAATTTTTTATCATGAAAATACATCCATGTCTAGATAATATAAGTGGATGTGGTTCTGGTACAGATGTACCTAGGGGTAGCAACTCTAACAACGTATCCCAGGCCTGACTCAGGGTAACCTCATGCAAGAAAACATGCCTTATTGTGCATCTAGTTTGACACTACCAGGGGATATTCATTGTTAAATCTATAATCTCATTATAAACCATTATTAAGGGAATAGAAAAAATTCCCCTAAGAATTTATTCTAGGAAATAGGTCATGGATAATATAGATTGAAGTCTTGAAATTCCTATGTTAATAAAAATATGTAATTTAAAAGTTATCATGTCATTAGATTCCCCATTAATGTGTTTAATAGTTTAAAAATAATCATCCCTAATGCTCATTTTATTCTAGAAAATGGATGGAAATAGGAGGAATCAGGGAAAAAACCATTGTGATGGGAAATGTGATGACTTCCCAAACAAGATGCCCAACCCAATGGGAGTAGGGTTTGAAAATTTTATAATAATACTCTCTCTAAAAGATTAGGTTATTAATAAATACCTAGATAAGGAGGTGTATCCGAACCCTACTAAGATAGAATAATATGAAATCAAGAGCTTCATGTGACAAAGTCCTCCTACTTTCAATGGATTATTTGATCCCTTAATCACTGAACAATGGACCAACTCCATTGAGAAGATCTTAACAATCCTTCAATGTTATGAGAAAGATAATGTTATATTGGATGTTCATCATATGATGGGAGAATCTGATCAGTGGTAGTCCTTGATCAATAATTCAAATGATGAGGAAGGGATAGATTTGATGGGGTGGAAGGAATTCTAGAAAAAAAATCAATAAATATTTTCCTCGAACACACTGACTTAAAATTGAAATGGATTTCATTTCCCACAAGAAAAAAAGATAATGAATAAATTGGGGTGTATGTGGAAAACTTCACAAAAAGTAATTGATATGACTCTAGTTTTTTCATTACCCCCGAATACAAGGTTGACCGCTTATTTTGAGGGTTAAAACCTAGTTTATGAAAATCCCATGAGATCCAAGACTTTGATATCTATGAGGAAATTTTCTGATGTTCCCTCAAAGTTGAAATGGATATTATAAAATCTCAAGGGTATCATGGGGATAAGAAGCATAAAAAGGAGTTTAATTCTGGTGGTTCGATGGATAAATCAAATGGTACCAATAAATTTCAACATTCCACTTGGAAAAGGTGCAGAAAGAACCACCATAGTAATTTCTTAAGGGGAACAAGGAAATTATTTAGGTGTGTAAAGGAAGGAAACATAATTATAAATTACCAATAGAAGAAACCCACTAACATGATAGAGGAAATTAATGATCCATTCAACCCTCAACACATTTTTCATTAATTCAACTACAAAGAACCAGGGAAATTTGTGAATCAATGCACTCAGCAAAGGGTTTTCAAAGACAACCAACAACCTCTATAGAAGAAAGGGTGATATTTTTCCATTAGAACCACTAAATTGGTTCCCAAAAATTAAGTGGTGAAAGGTACGCTAGTTATGAATTCATTAATAGAGAACATTATTTTTTATTATAGTTCTACACATTAATTCATATCATAAATGTTTAGTACAACTATCCAAACACCACCACAAAGCATAGAAGTAGAGAAATCAGTGAAAATGGAAATTATGGAAATTATTGCATCCTAAGTATATAACTCTTCCCCTGTCAATATTTGTGAGATAAATTTCCAAGAGAAAATTTTCATACGTCCTTTAGTGGAAATCGATGAAATTATTAGCATGGGTTGGCTTTCCCTATATAGAGCCAAAATAAATTACTACGAAAATAAAATCACTCTCTATATTGAAAATTGATGCCTAATTATATACAAGTGCAAGGAGGTGGTTGAATATTATTTAGAACCATAATCTCAATCATGGATATTATTTCCCTATGATCAATTGTATCTATCTCAAATGATTGATTCTAAGGAAAGAACTATCCTCGAAGACATGAATATTGTGTTGGAATATGTTAATGGGATTCCTGAGGAATTTTCTAGTCTTCCTCATAGCCGAGAAGCTCAATTTTCAATCATGCTTATACCTGGGGTATTTCCATTATCTAAGAATCAATATTGAATGGCTATTTTGGAACATGAGGATCTAAAGAAATAACTATAAGAGAATCTAGATAAAGGGTTCATACGCCCAAGTGATTCACCATGGGGTGCACCAGTCCTCTTCATTAATAAGAAGAATGTGCTAATATTCTATTGAATTTATTAACATGAGCTTAACAAGATCATTATACAGAAAAAGTATCCTTGTTCCACAAATTGATGAATTTTTTGATCAGTTATACAGATCACAATACTTCTCCAAGGTGGATCTTAGATTGAGTTATTATAAAGTAAGGGTAAATCAGGAATATACCCCCATGACCACTTTTCGTACAAGGTACGAGAACTATGAGTTCATAGTGATTCCATTTAGACTCACTAATTCTCCAGCAATCTTCATGGACTTGATGAATATGGTTTTTATAGATTACCTCGACAAATCTGTGGGTTTATTTATAGATTATATTCTAATGTAATCCAAAATAAAGTAGGAGCATTAGGATCATCTGACTACTATGCTAAAGCACTAGGAAATGAGAAGATTTACTGTAATTACACAAATGTGAGATCTAGTTGAAGGAATTCACTTTCTTGGAGAATATCATCATAAGAAATGGGATATCTTTGGACACATTAAAGACAGAAGAAATTGAAGGATGGCTAAGTAAAACATATGTGATAGATATCCATATTTTCCTTGGGTTAACTGGGTATTATTTCCAATTTCTGAGAAATTTATCATGATTTTCAAACCCTTTTACAAACCTAACTTGATAGGGAGTGAAGTTTTTCTAGACTCAATAATGTGAGGAATGATTTAAGGGGAAAAAAGAGGCTTATCAATGCACCAATTCTCACACAAATGAAAAGTGTGAAACTTATTATGGTATACAGAGATTATTAAAATAATTTCCTAGGATGTTTACTAACGAAAAAATGATAAATTCATATCCTACACCTCAATAAAGTTGAAAATTACTAATAAAAACTATCCAATGCATGATCAGGATTTGGCTACAATGATCTTATATCTGAAAATATGGCATCATTATCACTTTGTAGAAAAGTGTTAAATATATATGGATCACAAAATCTACATGAATATATTTAAATAAAAAGTGTTGAATATGCACCAACAGTGATGGTTTGAGCTGATCATGGACTACGACTACTCAATTCACTTCTATCCTGGTAAAGTAAATAAATTAGAGGACACTCTAAGTAAAAAGGATCTGGAAACTCTGTCATTGATGAGAATTGAGAAGGACCTGATATTCTTAGACATGAAGAGGATGGGCATGGGAATTATAAAGGAAGGAACATCATCAATCCTTTCACAAATTATTGCTCAACTGTTTCTTTTGGAAAATTTAAAGGATGCTCAAAGAAATGATGTGATAATTAAGAAGAATATGGAAACTATTATAAAGGGGAAATCCTATTAATTTAATGTAAATGATGAAGGAATTTTTATATTTGGTTAAAGACTATGTTTTCCATAAAATCCTAATTTAAATAATTAATTGTTGGATGATTCACATAGTTTTACTTTCTCCATTCACTCAGGAAGCACAAAGATGTATCAAGATCTCTGTGAGAACTATTTTTGGGATGATATAAAGAATGGTATTTCCTAATATACATCAATGTTATGGGTATTTTAGAAAGTGAAGGTTCAAAGGTAGAAACCTTAGGGGATAATTCAACCATTTCCCATAGAAACATGGAAATGGGAAAACATCACCATGGACATTATCACCGGACTTCTGAAGACATCCAGGGGAAGTAATGCTATATGGGTTGTTTTGGAGATTCTTACAAATACATCTCACTTTATCACAATTTGAGAGTACTTATCACTGGATCAACTAGCACATATATACATGAGAGATGTGGGAAGGATTCATGGATTAATACTATCGATATTATTTGATTGAGATCTGATATTCAACTCTATGTTCTGGAAAAGTATCCCACATGCTCTAAACACTGATGTAAACTTCAGTATGTCCTAACATCCTAAAATTGATGTCCAATCTAAACAGACTATTCATACACTAGAATAAATTTCGCGATCATGTTCTATAGACTTCAAAGGAGGATGGTATTAACATCTTCCTTTGGTCGAGTTCTCTTATGATAATAGTTTCCACTCGAGCATCTAAATAGCTCCCTATAAACCCTTTATGAAAAGAGGTGAAGAATTCATGTATGTTGGGATAAATTTGGGGTCTAAATCCATCTAGGTCCTAAAATGGTTGTGGAAATGGTGGAGAAGGATAATACCATTCATCAGTACATCAAGGCTGCTCATAGTCGACGGAAGAGGTATGATGATAACCATTGACTAGACCTAGTGTTTAATATAGGAGAAATTTTATTCCTTTGAATATCTCCATTAAAGAGGGTGATGGTATTTCTGAAGAAGGTAAATCATAGTATTAGATACATTTTCCCCTTCGAGATCCTTGATCGCATCAGATTGGTGGCAGATCAACTAGCACTCCCACCAAACCAATCTCAATTACATGATGTTTTCCACATATCAATCTTGAGGAAGTACATAATAGACCCCACACATGTACTCAATATAGATATGGTATTATTGGATAATGAACTCTCATATGAGTAGTAGCAGGTGAATATATTAGATCATAAATGCAAAGTTATATGAAATAAGGCAATGCACCTAGTCAAAATGTTTGTGAGAATCCACAAGTTGAATAAGTACCATGGGAATTGGAGGAAGTGATGAAACAAAGTTACAAACTTCTATTTTAGTTTGGGAAATGAAAATTTTAAGGTTTCAATTTCTAAAGGAGGGAAGATTGTAATGACCCAAACTATTATAAATAAAATTTCCTTTTTTAAATTAACTATCTTATTAAGTAATATAGTTATAAAAAACAGATGAACTACTTTTGTTTAATTATATAAAATTGTATTAAATTATTATTAAGTATAATTACCATTGATAACATTTTTTTAATAGATATCACATTAATATTATAAATATAGGGTTTTAAAAAATCTAATTGACAGAGACAAAGGATGTTATAGCCTCAACCAGTTGGATTGTACCTTATGAAGCTCATTTATCAAGGATTTAAAGGGGGTAGCATCACTGGAATTTATGATATACAAAGCCCAAGATATGATAAAACAACTTCAGCATGAGAAAACCCATTTATGGGAGAATTTCAAGCTCATTGAGATCACGTCCCAACCCATGATTTCTGAACCACCCCATGAAATTCACACCATCACACACCTTACCCTTAGAGAGTTTGCTGGTGTATTAAAGGGATATGTATCATGACTCCACCAATATGAGTATGTACATCATTTTTTTATAAAATGATGAATATATTTTCATACTATTATTGTTATTTTGTAAATGATTATTATTTTTATATAATAATGCACAAATAAACTAGAATAACTTAGTGTTAATTAAAATGATATGGTTGAAATTTATATAAAAACTTGTCAGAAATTAATTGGATGATGATATTACATCCTTATCTCATATAATATTTGAAACTAGTACATTTTTAAGTTCTTTGGATTGGTTTTTATTTTATTATAAATTAACATTTTTGAAGATTCCAAAAATTCCCCGTACCTCAATTATAAAAGGGAACCTCATCCCTCACTTCTTCACTTCACATTGAGCCTTAAAGCTCGGCTATCCCCTAGAAATTTCCCTTATAAACTTCTCAAGACACATTCTAGAGGTTCTGGTCTTCTCCAGATACCATATCTAGTTCTTTTAGAGAATATTTAGAGGGAGCATGTTGAGGAAGAGGTAATCTCCTCTACCAATTCTTTAAGACTTATTTCTTCTTCTACTTACCCTTCATGAGTTGTTTCCATTCTAAAGTAATAACTATAGTATCATTTATATACTGAGATAATATTTTGATTATTTAACAACCATATTCCACCATCTATCTATCCTATAAAAAACTAAATCACCACACGTGTGTATGTATGTCTAACCATCTCCACGCTGTTGGGTAATCTTTTTTTCACCACCACCTTACTTATATGGGTTTAATGATGGAAATAATAATTATATATGATTATTATAACATAATATGGATTATAAAATAAAATATATACCATCCCCTTCCATACCATTTCATAATTATGGGAGTTATACCATCTCCAGTGCATACGTATGGCCTATCATCACCACGATGTGATGTGATTTATTCTACATGATATCCATTAAATCATCATTATATTAATTTATAGAATGAATAAATATGATATATATTCTATTAATATAATTTTGGAAATGATATCACTATAACCTAACTTAGATAACCATGTATTATTCGACAGAACAACCATAAGAAAATAAAGTAGGTAATACCTGAAAAATGAGTGATAATGAGATGCTATTAAAAAAATGATGATAATATGATCATATATGATATCAAAAAGTTGACTATGATTATGGAATAAGTCAATTACATTATTAAAATCATTGTAAAGGAGTTTTGGATACATAAAAAGGATTTCAGCCTAAGGTATGGAATAATTTCTCAATCTCATTATTATCTGATATTGTTTATAAGTAAGTATTTATGGGGTATATTTATCATCCATGTTTATGTTTCCTAAATATGTATTCAAAAATATTCTTTATATTCTTATAAAAATTTTTAAATTCAATTTTACCTATTAGATAATTTTAATTAAATGGTATGAAAGTGATCTTTTGTGGTTTTCTATACGAGGAACTTTTTGACTTATCGAACAAAAGTACAAAAAGTGTGTTTTATTTTAACTTATATGATGTGAGATTTTTACATTTTCATAATGCATAATTTAAATGAATCTTCCTTTAAAATATTTCAATTTTATTTTCAAATAAATTGTTTTCTTTTAAAATTGTGTGTAATTTTGATAAAAGAAAATTTTTTTGAAGAAGAAAGGATATTTTCTTCAATAATTGATTTCAAGTGTTTTGCCACAAATATTTTCTATATAAGATGGAAATGTTTAATAGGGTTATGTTTCAAGTATACTATCCCCATTATTTATTTATTTCATTATTTTTATAATTAAATGTTTTTTTAAAATCCATTTGTTTTACATGGATCATGTTATGATGGAATGATGTTTAAGTAACCCATTTTATTCCTTGGATTATGTTGTGGTGAATGATTTATTTTTGTGGTGTATATGTAAGAATGATTTAATTATGAGATTTTTGGGACCTATATCTCCCTCTAATTCATTTGGTAAAGATTTATATATCATGAGATAGATAAGGATGGAATGGGAAATGATCTCGGTTCAGTAATTCGGGGAAGGAACGGGAAGTAAACCCAGTTCTGTTCTAAAGGGATGGAGGAAGTAGTGAACTTGGTTCAATAATGAAATTTTACAACTATTATTTTATTTTAAATGATCCTTGACTAATATGAAATTATTTTATATGCTCATGTGTATGCCACAAATTTCATGTCTTATGTTGTCACTTTTGGGAATATGTCCATTGATTCTTTATGAACTTTTATGATTTATCCTATGACATGATATCATGATCGTTCATATGTAGGATAAGTTTTTAAAATTTTATATTCTTATGTCTTATGATTATTATGTGATTGATGTCTCCCTTGTTTACCCTTATTGAGCATCTGAGCTCACCCTTTCTTATGTTTATTTTCACCGGGTTATGAATAAGGGTATTAAGTAAGATATGTCAAAAATGGGTCTAGTTATGAAGGAATAAGCATGAGATAATGTAGATGTCTTAACAACTAGTTTTTTATATTTCCCAATTTCTAACAATACTAAACCTATATGGTTCTGTCATGGTTTTATTATGTTTTATAATGAATATTCTTCAATTTTGAATTAATATCTATGTATTTAATGTATGGGTTGTTATAGTTGGTATTAGATAAAAAGGTATAGTTATCCTTTAGAAACTAGGGTGAATAAACCATAGTAAGAACCCTTAGGATATTTCGAAGTATAGGTTACAATCTTGGTGTTTTAGAAATGATCATGAATATCCTAGGATAAAACCTAAAGTGTCCTAAATTGAAATTCTATTCTTGATTATGTGGTTTTCCTATTATGGTTAGTGTTTCTCACACTATGATTCTTGGTTTTAGTTATTGTCTTGAGCCTGAAGGAACTGCATTAATTCTGAATGTGACCGAAAATGAAACTATTTTCCTTCTAAGAAATCAAATGTTATCGGAGTTGGAAAGAAAAATCTTGTCACTATGCTCACACAGCTTTCTCAATCTATGAATCATGCAGGACTTCTAAATGAGAAAATAAGGGAACAAAATTCTATTGAGTCCTTCATGAGGTAGAATATATAGATACCCTATCCTTTTAAACATATCATTACATGATTTTAAGAATAAATAAACATCATATTACAAGCCAAGTATCATAAAGTCTAGTGTATTGGAAAATATGGTACATAAAACTGAAAACATGAGGCTGAATAAAACATTTAATTATTTAATATTCATAAAGAGCTACTAACTTCCATTGTTCTCATATATATTCATAGGATAACCTAAGTATTACATGAACAATGGTATGGTCTAAAAATCCCAAATAGGGAATAAACATTATAATAAAGCTTAAGCACATGGGTTAGAAGGCAAGACATAATGAAATAAAAAAGGCTTAAAACATAACTGAACATATGGAATCATAAAATATAAAACATGGGATAATATAATCATGTAATCATAGTAATGTAGAAGAAACATAAAACCTGGATTTATCACAAGTCAATTCTCATTGAACATAGATGACCACAAGTTATCGTTAACCACTAAGATCGTTGCACATGGTAGCACAAGTCAAGGCTAACTGCCAAGACCGTTGCACATGATGTCTCATGAGACTAATATTTATCCAATTAATCAGATATATATTAGGAAACACCCATAATAACATGTTCATGAACATTATTTCCTCATACATAATCATATATAATCAATCATACATGAATATAAGGGTTACTCATGGAAAGAATTGGGTATCATAATCATGTCATAAAGCATAATAAATGGGCATATCATAAAAGTGTCCATGAAGGAAAGGAATTATATCATGAATGGAAAATTATAATGTAGAATAGGCATTTATCATGATAAGTTATTTTAAACTAATGTGATAACTTGTAAAAAGAGTATTTAAGAAACATTAGAATTAAAACATTTTAGTACGGTTTAAGGAAAATATCAAAGATCATTTAAAAAACAAAAGGGGCATAATATTTTATATAAAACCAGAAGTGAAAAAAGAAAGTTTTAATAATAAAATTAATGATTTTATAAAAATAATGTTGGTTTAAAATATATTATACAGTTCACTTGAAATTGGGTAATAATTTGGTAAGTTCCATTAAAACAGCTTGCTTATCGGGAAGAATTGAGAAAGGCATCATTTAAAAACATGTATATCCCCTAAAGAGAATGATGAATGTATCTTGAAAAATGAGTTTGGAAAATATAAATATCATTTATAATATGTACATTAAAATATAATAAAAATTCATTTGGGTAAAAATAAATATTGAGAAACCCGAAGGAATAAAGGATCCTCGGGTAAAATCCCTTACGAAATTTAGACATGGTATCAGGTGTACTTAGGAGTGTTTAATGAGAGATAATGGGGTATAACATCATGTATATATCATTATATAATTATTGGGTTGTTTCAAAAAGATACTCCATAATTATTAATTGAAAATAAAAGGGCATAACATAAAGGATATTCTTGAGTAAAAGTGTGAAAAGAGGATCCCTTACCTTAAGTCTGAAGGTGTTCTTCACTTGAGCTTAATGTCCTGGATAACCAAATTAAATTAATTAATTAATATTACCATAACATATTATACATTTAATTGATTTATTATAACCTTATTAAGTTCATTCATGACCCTTTTAATGGGATAAGATGTTCAATTTCATTGTTTGGGAGCATTTGTTTCCATGGTTTTCAAGATTGGTTTACTTATATACATGTAAGGATAAACATTTAATATGAGAATGGTTTTACATAATTAAATTTATATGTTATTAGTTAATATAAACTATATTACATGGTTATAAAATTCATTTGGTTATGTAAATTTAAGATGAATCATTATATAAAACATTAATGATAACCATTTTGGTTAATTTGTGGTTTTTTTATCACAACGAACTCATTTTGCTTTATAAATTCATACCATCTATACAAAAAGATTCTGAAACCTTAAATAAGACATGATACATATATTATTGTTTTTTTAAACTATAAATATAGAATCATGACCAGAATTGAATATGGTAAAAGAAGTTTAAAACCAATCATCCTTGAATTTGATGAATTAACACATCTTGGATGGTGTTTTAATTTCTATCATAAACAGAGGGGAAATGAGAGATGATGATGAATTGTTACATTATAATAACAAAAATTCCAGTACATGTAAGTAAATATAGTTATCATACCATTTTTATGAGGATATGTGAGGATAGAAAAGAAAACAAAGGAACTTGAAAAGAAAAAAAATGAAAAGATAAATTTACCTCTTGAATATATCTTCCTTGAGACCATCTTTAGGGGAGAGGAATTGGTCATTTTATGACACCAAGAGCTATTATACGTGGTATAGAGTCTTAGGGAGATATTTGAGTAGTAATTTGACTATGAAAAAGTCTTTAGAGGTGTGAGGAGAGGAGGTAATGAGTGGTGTAATTTATAGTGGAGGAGAGGAGGGGTTTCCCATTATTTTAATCTTTAGTTTGATATTTTTTCTCAAGAATATGAATATTACTGATTATTATGACCAAAATCAGTAAATAGAGCAATTTATTTTGAACCAAGGGTTCTTACCTCAGCATTACATCATCCATGACTCAATAATTCATGTATTTTTCTTATTTTGTAAATTATCGTATTTTACTATTCATAAAAAATTCAAGTATTTCAGAAAAATCCCAAAAATTCACCCTAACTATTTCTAGATGTGTAGAATCCAACAATGACATGAATTTTTGAAAAATAATTTTCAAAATAATAGAAGATTAATTTTTAATTAAAATCATAATTTACTTAAAAAATACAAATTTTAAAATTAAAACTGCTTTTCTAACACTTTGAAAAATTAAATATGGTCCCATAGAATTATCTTATAATCATAAGAAATAAAAATACTAATTTATGACTACATTTTATAAAAATAATATTGCTTTAAAATTATTAAAGTAGTCATAAAATTGTAATTAAATATTTATGACTTATAAAAATACCAGTCCTTAATTAATAATTTTTAAAAATATGTATTTACTTATATTGTTACATAATTATACAATATTTTCACTTATAAAATGGATAAATTTTATTTACACTTCCATTGGTGATTTTGCTATTACATTTTCTTGTTTACTATTCATAAGGGTCACATTACTATTCCAAAGGTCAAGTTACTATTTCATCAGTATATGTTCCTTAACTTCAAAAAATACCTTTTGTTTCACTCATTATTTGTTTATAAAGTTTTTATTGTGTTCTATATATAATATTATGTGATAATACTATAATACATAGTTATAATAAGGTAAATCCATTGATAAAATATTAGGTCGTTACATTCTTCCCCCCTTATGAAATTTTCCCCACAAAATTTTTTTTACATTCTAAGTTGAAAACAGGTGTGGGTACATTTACTTGATTTCTTCATCTAGTTCCAATTTTTCCTCTTTATACTTATAGTTCTTCTATAGTACTTTGACCATGTTATTTGTCTTGTCGCATAGGTCTTTATCTCTATGATTTAAGATCTTCACTGACTACTCCTCATAAGAATGACCATTCTCCAACTGTACCACCTCTAAAGATAGTATATGTGAAGGATCTGGTTTGTACTTCCTTAAGAGGGATACAAGGAAGACATCGTGTACTTTATACATGTTAGGTGGAAGTGCTAGTCGATAGGCTAAAGATCTGACACGGTCAAGGACCTCGAAGGGGTCGATGTACCTAGGAATTATCTTTCCTTTCTTCCAAAATCTCATGAACTTCTTATATGGAGATATGAAAAGGGATACCATATCTCCAACTTTAAACACTAGTTCTCATTGATGATTTTCTACACAACTCTTCTGCCGAATTTTGGATGCCTTGATGTTCTACTGAATGGTTTTCACCTTCTCCACCATTTCTTTGACCACTTCAAATCTGAGTATCTTAAATTCACCAACTTCATCTCATCATGTTGTTGTTTTGTGCCTTTCCCTATAAAAGGCTTCATATGGTTCCATTTGGATGCTTGAGTGGAAAATATTGTTGTAAGAGAACTCAACCAAAGAAAGATGTTGGTCCCATACTCCTTTGAAGTTCATAGAACTTTCCCTCAATATAACTTCTAGTGTATGAATAGTTATATCATATTGGCTATTAGTTTGAGGATGATAGTCCATACTAAAGTTCAACTCAATACTTAGGTAATATTGAAAACTTTTCCAGAACATTAAGATGAATCTCAGATCTCGATCGGATCCAATCAATAGTGGTACACTGTAAGATCCTGGTCTTTTTTAGAGTAATCTCAAGTGTTTTTTTAGGTACTTTTTTGGTTGTTATTAAGTGCCTTTGGGTTGGGGTATGACCTAGGGTTTGTTTGGGTGAAGTTCTTAAGAAACTAGGGAAGACACAGACTATGCACGGTTTGCGCACAGTTTGGACAAATCGTGCGGATATTGGAGGTCATCATGGTTGGCGCACGGTTTTCCTAACCGTGTTCCATAAAGACATGCGGGTAGTAGAAGACTGTATGGTTGGCGCACGGTTTGGCCTAACCATGTGGACTCCAAGGTGAAATTGTGCATGTAGAGTAGTTTATTTCGAAAATTGGTTTCAAAACCACCCAAATCCTCAAAACCTCTCTAATTCAACCAAGGCTCAGACTTGATAATTTCTAGGTGTTACCAAATCCTTATGGAGAGATTCCAAGGTGATCCCAACACTGCTCTTTGAGATCAACAGCCCGGATTGAAGATCTTCTCTCCTCTCGGTAAGTGGATTTCATCCCAATGCTTCTCATGTTCTTTCCAATATCTTTCCTTGATTTTTTCATGGAATATCTCCACCATTTTCTTGGATCTAAACCCATGAGTTGAAATATAGATCTAGGATTTTGGATCTAGATCTATATTTTTAAGATCTTTATGTCGTTGATCTTAATTTTGTATTAGGGATTTAGATACATATCTAGATCGACGACGTTGTGCCGCTAAGATTTTTGGGGATTTCCATTAGGCTAACTTCCATCAATAAACTGAGGTATGCGGTCTAAATAAAACTCCTATAGACATGATTTATGATATTTTAATGTGAGTTTATGATTGTTATATTCCCTTGATAAATTATTTCCTAAGTTGGAGTAATTAGGAAAGTGGAATTGAATTGAGTCTTCCTTAGTGGTTATTTGATAATTGAATCATGAAAAAAATGAATGGGTTTTCCCAAATAGATATTTTGGATATTTTTTATGGGTTGATATATTGTATTTGAGATATTTAATTGTTATTTAAAGATAATTAATTGTGGTGGATTAATTATGAAATAATGGTGTTGCCTATGTAAGATAATTAATTGAGAGAATTAATTCTGTGCCATGATGTTGACCAAAGATAATTAATTGAGATAATTATTCATGTTGCATGATTTGATAAAAGATAATTAATTTTGATAATTAATTATGATATGTTGATATTTTATATGGATAATTAATTTTGAAGAATTAATTATGGAATGATAATTGTGTTGATGGATTAATTAATTGATGAATTAATTAATGGGTTATGTGCTTAGTTAATGGTTGAATTAACTAATGGCCTTTGAAATTTTTAATGAATCATTGGATTATTAAATTAATAATGTGGAAAATTATTTTTAATTAAATAATTATTAAATGTATGAGATTTTTGTGGTGCTAGACATGGAATTCTAGACCAATTAGAAGTTGGGACTTGGAAATGATGTTCCTCCCCAATAGTTATCCAAGATTGAGATTATGGGGTTCTAGGCATGACAACCTACACTGAATGAGAAAAGGAGTGCTAGGAATTACGACCTACACTCAACGAGATTGTGGTGCTTAGCATGTCGATCTACACCAAATGAATGATAATAATTAATGATGATTCAAGTGAGATTTGGGGTGCTAGGCATGACGACCTACACCAAATGATTAATGATATTGAATGGTGACTCAAATGTGAAACATGAATTGAAATTGGGACTAATGTAATGATTAAATATTATATGGAAATGTGATAACTATTTAAATTATGAATTTTATTTATTTCTTCATAAAACTAAATGCACTATCTTTTGACTTGACTTTTTTTATACGCCATTGGTGGTGGCCTACTGAGTTGTACTCACACCCTATTTGGGATGCCTGATCGGCACCCGAGTAGACTTTTTTCTTGCAGGACATGATAAGGGAAAGGCCCTAGGATAGGTTGTATTTTGGGATTGGATCATGGGAGAGGGAACCAGATGTGGTTCAGGACCCGTTTTTGAGTCGTTGTGTCTTTACTTTCAGTTTCATTGTAGACACTTGACATCAGAATTTTCATATCATGCTTTACCTTTCATTTGAGTATTTTATATTCATGTTTTTTTATCATATGGCATGGATATGTTCTGGTTATTTATACTCTTCCTCACTTGGTTATTTTTATTTTCTTCTGTTGATGTTTTATTTTGATAAAAGAGGGCATCATCTCCCCAAGACTGATTTACCAGACCCTCACTACTAGTCGGCACCCTCTGACGTATAGGGAGACGTGCTTGAGGGAACGTGGCCAATCGGCTCAGGGTACCATTCAGTGTCTCCTGATCTGGGGTGTCATAAAGTGGTATCAGAGTAGTTTTCTTTTATTTCATCTTCTTTTTTCTTACAGTTTTGGGAAAGGTAGACATGAGACTAGGAAGATTAGAGGCTTGGTAATGAGATTGTGCATGGGAGTTGCAAACCCATGTATGGGGTAAAATTCGAGTACATAGCGTGGGATTGTTGTGAATGCTATTTGTTGTTACATTTTCATATTATTCCACCTTGGGTGATGAACTTGGGGTGTGATGTGATATTTTTTTTGGAAAATTGTTAAATTTTGATTTTTGGACTAAAGAGGCATGATAGTTAAATCTGTATACATCATTCTAGGCACTAAGGTTTGTTGTAACATGCATCATTTTGGGAAGTCATAGGAAAATGGGTTATGGTTAAGTTGTTGAACATGAACTTTTTTCCTTTTTGTGAGATTGAAATAATGATGAAAAATGAGAATAAATGGGTGTATAATGAGAACCTTGATTTATGAAATTAGTATAAGAAATTAATTAATTTGAGATAATGTGATTAATTAATGGTTAGATTAATTAATGAGAATGTTTGTACCCTTATTAACCTAAAACTAGGAGTAGGATGGTTAAGGGTAGTGATAAGGCCTCGGTGTTGACCATGTTGTAAGAAAAAGGGGAAAGGACATGTTGAAACTCGTTGTGTTAGTTTCTCCTCTTATGTAAATGTTATAAGGTTGCATTATAAGACCTAAGACGTGTGTTTGGATTTATAGAGATATGCCTCCATGACTCTTGTTGAGGGGGAGACTGAGGGGTATGGCCTAGAATAAACTTCTAAACAGGGAGCTTGAGGAACAATTGGTGCATACTGAGGAAGAAGGGAGACAGTTCTGAAGAAACTTTACTCATTTCATTAAATTCATGGAGAGAGACATAAGGTGGGTTTAGAAAAGCATGTCTGAGTTGACATGGGAGTTTTAGCTATAGCACCCTCCTACTTTTACTATAGAGAGTGGACCTGGGGAGATGAATTCTGGATTGATTCCATAGAGATGATACTTGACCATATGGATACTCCAGCTAAGAGGAGGGTCATGTTGGTTGCTTATATGATATGGGGTTCAGTGAAGTGCTAGTGGGACATTCAGGTATGATCTGGACAGACTGATGATATGTTATAGAAGGACTTTCTAGATAATTTCTTGGAACATTTCTATCTAGAGATGCTAAGACAAGAGTAGGCTTCAGATTTTATGCATCTAACCTAAGGAATCATTTTTATAATGGAATACACTAGACGTTTCATGTATTTACAGTGTTTTTCTCTAACTTTGGCGGCAGATCAGACTTCTTCTTCAAAACAATTTTTGGATGGAATTAAGTGTGAAATTAAGTCCCATGTGAATATATTTAGGCTGGAGAAATTATCAGATGTGGTTAATCAGGATCTCATTTTAGAGGGGAACATGAAGAAGGCTTATAGTACTGGACATGTAGTCGTCACCGGACAATCAGGGAGTGTTCCTTCCAAGAGCAGAAAGTGTTGTTACAATAATCTTTATCAGGACAGTGGAAAGCAAGGTGGACAGTCAGGAGTAACAATTTCACTGAATCTTTCTCATGTGCATTTCCACCAGTGCGGTAGGTAGGGACACAATCGTACACATTATCCTCAACCGAAAATAGAGTTCCGATTTTGTGGCAAGATGGGGAACCTACAGAAGTTCTGCCGGAAGCAACGGTAGGCTGGTGCTAAGGGAGCAGTTGATCAGAGTTAGAGTGTGGGAAGGGGGTCTTCTACACCATACAGTTATGTCAGATAGAGTTCTACTAGCATAGGCGATATAGGAAGTGGGCATGGTGCTTCAGGGTATGAGTGCCCATATAAGTAGATTTGTGCTACTCAAGGGATTCAGAAGACACCATAGGGAAGAGGGGTAATATAGTTACATGTAGTTCAACCTACACTTGTGGAGAGCGAAGGTGGTCCATCAATAATGAGAGGTACTATTCTAGTTGCTTCTACTTTAGCTAGTTCCATGTTTGATACTGGTGCCTATCATTCATTTATATTTTCAAATCTTGTTAATGGATTGAGCCTGGAGGTGGAGTCTATAAACGGGGTAATGAATATAGATACATCATTGGGAACACGGTCTAGGGATATCTATTTATGAAAGGGATGTTCTCTAGAGATCATATAGTATCATTTTTTTTGGGATATCTATGTCCTTGATATAACGGACTTCGACCTGATCATGGGTATGGAGTGGATAGTCGCATATCGATCCCACATAGATTGTTACAAAAGGAGACTGAACTTTGTATCTCTTGAGGGTGACCAGTATGTTCATCATGGAGAATGGGATATCCATGCAAGAAGAGTAGGGTCAATTACTCAGAAACTGGGAGAGCTCACAGCCTATGTTTCTAGTAGTTTGTTGGATGATGGGAGTGGTAGTCAATACGTCCTTCCACCAGTAGTAGAACTATTTTAGGATGTCTTTCCTAAAGACTTTTTAGGCTCTCCACCTAAGAGAGATGTGGAATTCACTATTGAGATCATGCCAGGGGATGAGCCGGTATCTATTCCACCTTACAGAATGGAACCAACTGAGCTTCAGGAGCTCAAAATGCAGTTGGAGGAGTTGGAGCATAAAGGGTTTATCCATCCAAGTACGTCACCTTGGGGATCACCTATTTTGTTTGCAAAGAAGGACGAAATGAGTCTATGTTTTTGTGTCAATTACAAGAAATTAAATAAAATGAATCTGAAGAACTGAAATGATCTGCTGCATATCGATGATCTGTTTGACCAGGTAAAGGGGGATTGTGTGTTCTCAATAATCGATCTAAGATCAGGGTATCATCAAGTGAGAGTCCAGGCTTCTGATATATCAAGAAATGTTTTTAGAAGTAGGTATTTTTTTATGAGTTTGATTTAATTTTGTTTGGGTAGAAAAATGATCTAGTATTGTCTATGGACTTAATGAATAGGATCTTTCATCCATACTTAGATCAGTTTGTAGTGGTTTTTTTCGATGACATCTTGGTGTACTCTAAGACTCATGATGATCATGCCCAACATCTTGAAATTGTCCTAGGTACACTGAGAGAGCATCAACTATATGAGAATCTATCTAAATTTTAGTTTTGGATTGACATTGTACACTTTTGGGGCACATAATATCAGAAGAAGGTGTAGAAGTGGACCCAAAATAAGTGTGGTAATTGATTTCTTGGGAGCATACCAAGAATTTTTTTGGTATCTGAAGCTTTTTGGGAATAAGTGGTTATTACATGAGGTTCATCCAGTACTTTTACCAATTGGAAGCACTGCTTATAGGTTTAAAAAATAAAGGGAAAAGTTTGATTGGATAGAAGCATGCGAGAATGAATTCCAGGAGTTTAATAATCACTTGAAATCATCGCCAATTTTGATCTTACCTAAGTCAGGTGAGGGGTACATGGTGTATTGTGACGCTTCTGGGATCAGAATCAAAGTTTTGTTAATGTAAGGGGATCGATTTGTTGCTTATGGGTCTCGGTATTTGAGGCCACATGAATGGAATTACCCTACACATGAACTCGAGTTGGAAGTATTGGTTTATGAACTTAAGTGTTGGAGATACTATCTTTTGGGTGAAAAGTTTACAGTATTTACGGATCACAAAAGCTTCAATTATATATTTTCACAGCACGACTTGAATCTTCGGCAGTGAAAATGGGTAGATTATATGCAGTCCTTTGATTTTGAACTGACATATATACTTGAAAAGGGGAATAGTGTTGTGGATGCCTTGAGCAGGAAAACTCAGACTCAGTTGGTACATGAGTCATGTATAGAGTGAAAGGTAATGACCTTGCTGGAGGAAATGAATGTGGTAGTTTAGGAGTGTCAGGAGAGGATGACTCTAGTTTCTATAGCATGGGATTATACACTCTTGAGATGGATTAGGGATAGGCAGTACAAGTATTTGGAGTGTTTAGCCTTAATGGAAATCCTAGAAGGTGGGGATTCACCTTAAGAATGGATAAAATATGAGGATGAGATCATCTATGTGAAAAATCAGGTTATTGTGCCTGTGAGTATGCGAGAGGAACTCATGCGAGAATTTCATGCTTCAAGGTGGGTAATACATCTTGGGGTGAAAAAAAATTAATTGTGACCTATGAAGATAGTTTTGGTGGCCATGAATGAAAAGGGAGATAATAAGATTTGTAACATGATGTTTCACCTGTCAACAGGTGAAGGTAGAGAATCAACAACCTGGAGACCTATTGCAATTGTTGCCTATTCCGGAATGGAAGTGGGATGGAGTGACTATGGATTATGTGGTAGGACTTCAAAATACTCTTATCAAGAATGATTCTATTTGGGTAATTTTGGATCTACTAACGAAGGTAGTGCATTTATTTCCTATTAGGGAAACCTTTACAATAGAACAATTAGGAGAACTGTTCATGAGAGAGATAGTTTGTTTTCATGGGGTTCCACAGACTTTAATTTCAGATCGTGATATTCACTTTACTTCACACTTATGGCAGGGCTTATAGAAGGTTCTTGTTAAATAGGTTTTTTTTAAGTATGACCTTCCACCCACAGACAGATGGGCAGTCGGAGTGTACGATACAAGTGTTAGAGGATATGTTGTGAGCATGTGTTCTTGACTTTGGTTGTTCTTGGGAGATGCACTTGGATTTAGTGGAGTTCGCCTATAATAATAGTTATCAGGAAACTATACAGATGGCACCATATGAGGCACTTTATGGTATACCTTGTAGATCATCGCTATGTCGGTTAGAGGTGGGTGAGTTAGAGTTGTTGGGATCGAGTCTCGTTAAGGAGACATCGTAGAAGGTACAGTTGGTTTGAAAAAGTATGGCTATGGATCATATGTCACGACCCGTCCTCGGGGCCCGTGTCGTGACTATCCCAAGCCCACCTTCCATAGGCCAGGGGCTGGCGACTAGCACCAAGCCGTAAATCCTGGTAAAAAGGGAAGGCATTGCCTTTGTAAAGAAAACAAGCACCAAGTAACAACCAACACTGCTTAGGTATATGCCCATACATATACCTAAGTCATCAATTCCAATAAGCTCCAACCTCCGAGCCCAAGTACAAATCAGTCCACACAGGAAAGTATACATATTCCACACAGGAAAGAAAAACGTAATCCACACAGGATAGTACAACACAATCCACACAGGAAAGAAAATAGGATTCAGCTCACACAGGTATACTTCTTCGAAAGACGATAGAGATGATCACTGATCCATCTAAGTCGTCAGACCCACAAAGGATCGATAGGTACTAACCCCCGCAAAGACCCATACAGGATTGGACCCACATAGGATCTGTAGGCGCTGGTTCACACAGGACCGATGAGCGCTGACCCACACAGGATCGGACCCACATAGGATTTGTAGCACTGATCCACACAGGATCGCTAAGTGCTGTAGTCATTGTCGTTGAATCCACTGAGAATCTCTGCACAGCCATCATCGCAGTCACAGTAGCAGTCGCAGACAGTTCTAGGGTTCCCGCACACAGCAAGCTCGTTCGGGAGGGTCCGCTCCACGAGCCGAGAGGCTGATACATCAACTGTCACATAGTCCAGAGTTGATGTATCCAAAAGTTCTATATCATCAACAGGAACTCAACGCAAAAGACGGTGCGTCAATCGGACGCCCGGTCTGAGAGTTATTGGCTTTTTCGTTCCAGGGGCCCGGTTGGTTTTTAAGGCAAAACCAATCCGACCATACTCCACCTGCATCCAAACCTCGGGCAGAGTATGACAAAAGATCCATCTCACTAAGAGGAACTCAACAAAGCTGACAGCACGTCAATCGGACGTCTGTAGCTCAAGATATGAGTTTTTCCGCTCCGAGGGCCCGGTTGGTTCCGTGTACGAACCAACCCGGCCGAACTCAAAGTAATCCGAAACCTTGAGTTCGATATCCCGAAACGACCGTCTCGATCCAAAGATCGCATCGCCACTGACGGAGCGTCGTTTGGAGGTCCGTAGCCCAAGTTATGGGCATTTGAACCTAAACAGTTCGGTATCGGGGGTTTCAGGCCCGGGCCGACCCGGCCCGAGACCCCCCCCCCCCCCCCCCCCCCGGCTGGCCCGAACCGGGTAGACCCACCCCGGACAGGGTCGGCCCAGTACGGCCCGGCCCGGCTAGGCGCGGCCCGGCCCGGCGCCGGTCCGGCTCAAGGCAACGCGCTGGGCGCGCTGCGAGCTCGGCCTTCGGCCGAGCTGATTGAGATAATGGGGGGCGCCTTCCCCCCTTTGTGAAACCGCGCCCCCCCCCCCCCTCATAATGGGGGGTCGTTTCGGCTAGCTGGGGGAATTAAATTCCCTCGGGTTTCTTCATTCCGGCCGGCCCGACTTGGCCGGCCGGCTCCTTCTCAACGGGACCGGCAAAGGCCGGTCCCCTTCCGGCTTCCGACACCGGCGGCCCGGCTGGCCGCCGGTCACCTTGTTCCGCCGCGGCCCGGAACCGGCCGCGGCCTATGCCATCCGGCGCGGTGCGACGGCACTGCTCCCCTCCGCCGCGGCCCCGCTCCGGCCGCGGAGCCTTCGACTTCCTTCGACGCGACGCGATGGTGTCGCATTCTTGGATTTCTTTCCACGACGCGGCGCGATGGCGCCGCGCAATACTTGCCGTAGGATACCCGCGTGGTGCGACGGCACCACGCCATCTCGTTCCATCCGCAAGAAACAATCATGAACAAAGGAGGGGGGTTCGGCCGTGTTTGTGCGGTCCGGCCCCCTCTCGTTAAAAGATAGAATTTATTCGATTATCCACGAAGTTCGACATGCTAGAATCAAGAACGGAATAATTAAATAAATAACAAAATTCCCCTCCCTCGGTTTCAAGAGCGGAGCACGCCAACAAGCCGCGGAAGACAAGCGTCGCGGAGGTCGGGCGTTTCGGTAATCGAACGTCGATTCCGTTGACGTTAAGGTGCGTCCGAAGAGGTATCATCACTGGAGAAGCTTCGTAAGCTGACGAAGAAAGTCCGAGGGGGAAGCGGCGTCTCCTTTCGTTGACATGGGAAGAAGATCGAAAGAAGCGGCATCGTCGATCTTTGGAAACACACCGGCTGCGAAGAAGAGAAGAGACGACACGTCTTTCTCTTCTTATGGTGACGATGTTCTTCGTCGGAGCCTAAGTGTTCTTTGTGTTCTTCGTCATGGTTGAAGAAGATGAAGAATGCTTCCCAAATTCTCTCAAGGTGGAAAGAGAAAACTAACCAAAATAAAATAAGCTTAAGCCTTATTTTATTTACACAACTTCACCTCTTTGTTTTTCAAAAGTTTGAAAAACAATAACTCATCTCAATTAAAACTCAAGTTGTCAAAATTAAATTGAGTGGAGTTATTGGGAGTTTAAAGTGGAGTTGAGGAGTTAGGGTTCGTGTGGGCCCCACCACACTTAATCCTCTCAAGGGAGGTTAAGTGGATGTGGGTCCCACCTCTAACTCCCTTTGGGAGGATATAACCAACATGGTTTAAAATAAATTGTGTTTCCACAATTTATTTAACTTCATTTAAAATTCCCCAAAACAAACTCTCAACCCGCATAAAACACAACCTCGAAAAAGGTCTCCTTAAGCGAATATCGGCGCTGTGAGTTCATCGGTGCCCTCAGAATTCGATTCCGGGCACCGGTTCAAAAGTTAGAAATTCCCGCTCGTTCGTTCACTGAATGTACCCGAGCCAAAATTCGGAAATTAATTCCGGGCACACTGGGCCTCGGAATCAGGTTCCGTCAGAAACCGCGCTCTTGTAAAATTCTAAAGAAAATTAAGAAAAAATTTCCCTTGAATTTTACGGGTCTTTACATTACTCCCACCTCAGGGCTTTACGTCCCCGTAAAGATACATCAAAACTAGGGAAACAAATGAGGGTACTGAGAACGCATCTGAGCCTCCCGCTCCCAAGTGCTCTCCTGGAGATTCCCGTGTTGCCATCTGATGCACACTAGAGGAATCGACCGTCCACGTAGGACCCGCTCCTGTCGATCCTCGATCTCCACCGGGACCTCCGTAAAAGTCGCCCCATCGTCAACGTCAAGCTCCCCATGGTCAATTATGTGCATCGGGTCGTGCACGTATCTCCTTAGCTGAGACACGTGGAAGACGTCGTGCACCCGGTGCAACTGAGGTGGTAGAGCCAGGCGATAAGCCACCTCGCCAATCCTGCTGAGGACCTGGAAGGGTCCGATGAAGCACGGAGATAACTTGTCGCCTTGGACAAATCTTCATATACCACGTCGAGGTGAGACCTGCATGAAGACGTGGTCGCCATCCTCGAACTCTAGTGGCCTTCGCCTCCTGTCAGCGTATGACTTCTTCCGGCCATGATCTATCCTCATCCGCTCCTGGATGACTTGGACCTTCTCTGTTGTGGCTTGGACCATCTCCGGTCCCAAAAGTGCTGACTCCCCAGGGTCTGTCCAGCACAAAGGAGATCTACAAGGTCAGCCGTACAACGCCTCGTACGGTGCCATCCTGATGGTGGAGTGGTAGCTATTGTTGTACGCAAACTCCACCAATGGTAGGTGGTCCTCCCAGCTACGACCAAAGTCGAGGACACATGCGCGGAGGATGTCCTCGAGAGTCTGAATGGTCCTCTCCGTCTGACCATCCGTCTGAGGGTGAAAGGATGTGCTCAGACGTAGCTGCGTCCCGAACTCCTCCTACAACCCCTTCCAAATCCAGTAAGTAAAGCGAGCATCTCAATCGGAGAAAATAGAAGATGGCACACCGTGAAGCCGTACAATCTCCTGAACGTAAAGTCTTCCCAAGCTCTCCATTGAGCCCTGCTCTCTGATGGGTAAGAAGTGAGCCAACTTGGTGAGTCGGTCGACAATCACCCAGATGGAGTCGTGACCTCTGGAAGTGCGTGGAATTCCAGTCACGAAGTCCATAGATATGTCGTCCCACTTCCACTCTGGAACCTCCAAGGGTTGTACCAAGCCTACTGGTACCTGGTGCTCAGCCTTCACCTGCTGGCAGGTGAGGCATCGAGAAACGAACTCTGCCACAACCTTCTTCATGCCCGGCCACCAGTGCTGTCGTCTGAGGTCCTGGTACATCTTCGCCACTCCAGGATGTACCGCCAAAGGAGAAGTATGAAACTCTCTCAGCACCTCCTCCTGTAAAGCGACTGGTACTAAGGTATGTACTCTGAAAAGGATGACGTGCTCTACTCCAAAGGAGAAACCATCAGGTGCATGTCCTGAGGATATCTGTGTACGCCGCATCTCACAGTCAGCGTCCCCACATTATGCCTCTCTGACTCGCTGCAGTAGTGGAGGAGTGACTGTGAGAGACTGAAGGAAGGTTTCTCCATCTCTATCCATAAAGGATATCTGCAAAGAGGCTAGCTGCTCTGTCGCCTCCTCGAGTAGCTGAATGCCCGTCCTCCTGCTGAGGGCATCGGCTACTACGTTCCCCTTTCCAGGAGTATAGACTATCTCAAATTCATAGTCCTGGAGGAACTCGAGCAATCATCACTGTCTCAGGTTCAGTTCCTTCTGTGAGAAGATATACCTGAGACTCTGATGATCAGAAAAGACTGTAAAGAGCTCTCCCATCAGATAGTGTCGCCATGTCTTCAGAGCAAAGACCATTGCTGCTAACTCCAGGTCATGGGTAGCGTAGTTCTGCTCATGCGGCCTCAACTGACGTGATCCATAGGCGATCACTGCCCGCTCCTGCTTCAGGACACATCCAAGTCTGGTCCCTGATGTATCGTAGTAGACTACGTACCCTACTCCCTCCTCAGGAAACCTCAAGATAGGGGCACTGGTCAATCTCTGTCTCAGCTCCTGGAAGCTCTCCTGACATCTTTCTGACCACACGAAGGGTTTCCCCTTCTTCGTCAAAGCTAAGAGTGGTGCCGAAACTCTAGAGAAGTCTGGCACGAATATCCGATAGTATCCGGCTAGTCCCAAGAAACTCCGAACCTCCGTCACACTCCTGGGTGGCTCCCAAGCTAACACTGCCTCGATCTTCGCAGGATCCACTGCAAATCCCGCCTCAGAGATGACGTGTCCCAAGAAGTGGACCTCACGTATCCAGAACTGGAACTTTTTAGAGCTTACCATAAAGATGGTGCTCTCTGAGTGTGTCTAGTACAACCCGTAAGTGGTAGGCGTGCTCCTCCTCAGTCGTCGAGTATATCAAAATGTCGTCGATGAAGACCATGACAAATCGATCGAGGTATGGCTAAAATATCCTGTTCATGAGGGCCATGAACACTGATGGAGCATTGGTTACACCGAAAGGCATAACCAAGAACTCATAGTGGCCATACCGACATCTGAAGGTCGTCTTCTGCACGTCCTCATCTCTAACTCTGAGCTGATGATAGCCTGACCTGAGGTCTATCTTCGAGAACCACCGTGCTCCCTTGAGCTGATCAAAGAGGTCATCAATCCTCGGTAGTGGATACTTGTTCCTCACTGTCACCTGGTTCAGGCGACGATAGTCAACACAAAGTTGCAAGCTCTCGTCCGCCTTCTTGGCGAACAATATCGGGGAAGCCCAGGGTGAAACACTGGGTCGGATGAACCCCTTGCCCTGAAAGTCCTCCAACTGTACCCGTAGCTCTCGAAGCTCGGTGGGGGCCATCTGATATGATGGAGTCGATATCGGGGTTGTCCCAGGGTACAGGTCAATATAAAAGTCTACCTCCCTGCGAGGAGGTAACCCTGGGACATCGTCGGGGAAAACGTCCGCAAACTGATCCACCACTGCAGGAAAACCAGGACTCCGTACGTCAACTGCTCCTAGGATGAGGCTAGCCAACTGATGAGTGATGGGTTGTCCTCTCCTCTACGAGAGTCCATCCTGTGCTGCAAAGGCTCCCTTCTCGCCGGTGAAGGTGAACCTTCTCCCGTCAGTGTTTACACATCGCACCTTGTACCTAAAACAGCCAATTTGTGCATGGACCGTAGATAACCAATCCATGCCCAAGATGACGTCATAAGGCCTCGACGCTACTACAAGAAGATCCCAGCCAAAGATATCGCCTCCTAGAGTAAGCTCACACTGCCGGAACCAGTGCGTAATCGTTGAGTCTTCTCCCGTAGGAGTCTCTAGCCGTAAGGATCGAGCCAACGGCTCTGTCGGAATCTCCGAGCTCCGAACAAGGGAAGCGGCTATGAAAGATTGACTCTCTCCTGTGTCTATAAGAACTGCATCAAGGGTGGAATAGACACAGATAGTACCTCGAATCATCTCGGGCGTGCCGTGGTCGTAGGCCTCTGCTGCTTGGAGTTGTGCCTGTCTCTGCCCGCCAGCTCCCTGTGGTCGGGGTGGACCTCCTGGTGGTGGTGGTGGTAGAGCCTCAAAGCGTCGCCCACCACCTGCTGCTCGGCTAGCTCCACTGCCTCGTCCGCCTCCTACCTGCGGATCGCCATGTTCGACCCTCTACCTCTGCCTCGGTGGTCCCTTAACCGTCTGCTGCTCCTCGGCACGGCGGGTCGGGCAGTCACGAGTCATGTGGCCCTGCCCGCCGCACGAGTAGCACTGTCTGCCTCTCGAAAGACTGGCTCCACGCTGTGTGCCCCGCACTGCTGAGCCAGTGTCCTGAGGTCGTCTGCGTGAAGTTCTGGTCTGCCTGGACCCCTGAGTCATCCGTCGACTGCCAGCTGTAGAAGACTCTGCCACGTGCCTCCTTGCGGTGGGTCTCGGCGCTGGTGTAGACTCAGTAAGAAAGATCTCGATCAAAAGGGCCCGCTCCAGTACTCCCGTCTGAGTCGGTATGCTGAGGGAGATCAGCGATGCCCTGATCTCATGTATCAAACCCTGCTCGAAGGTCCGGGCCCAGAAGAATGGGTCTCATACCATGTCGGTCGAGTAGCGCGAGAGATCGGTAAATCTCGCCGAGTACTGTGCGACCGTCATGTTGCCCTACCGCAGCTGAAGAAGCTCCTGAATGCGCACCGCACGGAGGGTGGTTGGGACGAACTCCGAGCGGAAGAGGCTCTCAAAGTCCGTCCAAAGTAGAGATGCCTCATCGTGCACCTGGAGCATCAAGCTCCACCATCGTCATGCTGCTGCGTGCAGTAGGCTCGCAGCGAGGATCACCATGAGGTCTGCTGGTGTCCTCACTAGCCTGAAAACTCGTACAACTGCCTCCATCTAGTCCTCGGCTGCCTGGGGGTTCATCTCTCCATAAAACCTGGGTGGTCACTGGCGTCGAAACTCATGTAGTGCGCTGAGGCGACGTGCATCGTCAGCGGCTGGTGCTGGAAGTATCGGTGGCTCGGCGGTTAGTGCTACCACCGGTGCCACTGCTGACAAAGGGCTCTGCACCGAGGCCTCGTCGCTCGGTGGTCTGTCATCATGCTCGACTCTTGGAACCCTAGCTGGCTGCCATCGTGGGGCCATCCTGAAAAGGAAACAGGTGTTCCACGGTCAGAATAGTATACCTGGTGAGCTGATACAAAGTAATCACAAAGAAAACTTGAAACACACATGCAATCTATGTTTTCATGCATTAAGTCGGAAATCAGAAGTCAGGGTCCTGGTGTACAGATACGTCGGCCACCGCACCAACACTGGACTCCCTGGACTGATAACCACACTCAATACGCTAAACATTATTGCTTCACATAGAAAAGATCAGAGTTTGCGGTAGAACCGAACTCCTTTGATACCAATTTGTCACGACCCGTCCTCGGGGCCCGTGCCGTGACTACCCCAAGCCCGCCTTCCATAGGTCAGGGGCTGGCGACTAGCACCAAGGCGTAAATCCCGGTAAAAAGGGAAGGCATTGCCTTTGTAAAGTAAACAAGCACCAAGTAACAACCGACACTGCTTAGGTATATGCCCATACATATACCTAAGTCATCAATTCCAATACGCTCCAACCTCCGAGCCCAAGTACAACTCAGTCCACACAGGAAAGTATACGTATTCCACACAGGAAAGCACAACGTAATCCACACAGGATAGTACAACACAATCCACACAGGAAAGAAAACAGGATTCACCTCACACAGGTATACTTCTTCAAAAGACGATAGAGATGATCACTGATCCATCTAAGTCGTCGGACCCAAAAAGGATCGATAGGTACTAACCCCCGCAAAGACCCACACAGGATCGGACCCACACAGGATCTGTAGGCGCTGGTTCACACAGGACCGCTGTGCGCTGACCCACACAGGATCGGACCCACACAGGATCGGTAGCACTGATCCACACAGGATCGCTAAGTGCTGTAGTCGTCGTCGTCGAATCCACTGAGGATCTCTGCACAGCCGTCATCGCAGTCACAGTAACAGTCGCAGCCAGTTCTAGGGTTCCCGCACACAGCAAGCTCGTTCGGGAGGGTCCACTCCACGAGCCGAGAGGCTGATACATCAACTATCACAAAGTCCAAAGTTGATGTATCCAAAAGTTCCGCATCGTCAACAGGAACTCAACGCAACAGACGGCGCGTCAATCGGATGCCCGGTCTGAGAGTTATTGGCTTTTTGTTCCAGGGGCCCGGTTGGTTTTTAAGGAAAAACCAATCCGACGGTACTCCACCTGCGTCCAAACCTCGGGCGGAGTATTCCAAAAGATCCTTCTCACTAAGAGGAACTCAACAAAGCTGACGGCACGTCAATTGGACGTCCGTAGCTCAAGATATGAGCATTTCCGCTCCGAGGGCCCGGTTGGTTTCGTGTACGAACCAACCCGGCCGAACTCAAAGTAATCCTAAACCTTGAGTGCAATATACCGAAACGACCTTCTCGATCCAAGTATCGCATCGCCACTGACGGTGCGTCGTTTGGAGGTCTGTAGCCCGAGTTATGGGCATTTGAACCTAAAGAGTTCGGTATCGGGGGTTTCGGGCCCGGGCCGACCCGGCCCGAGAACCCCCCGGCTGGCCCGAACCGGGTCGACCCGCCTCGGACAGGGTCGGCCCGGCCCGGAACGGCCCGGACCGGCACGGCACGGCCCGACCCGGCCTGGCGGACCGTCCAAGCACCTGTCCGGCTCAAGGCAGCGCGCTGGGCGCGCTGCCAGCTCGGCCTTCGGCCGAGCTGATTGAGAAAACAGGGGGCCTCTGCCCCCCTTTGTGAAACCGCGGCCCCCCCTCATAATGGGGGGCCATTTTGGCTGGCCGGGGGAATTAAATTCCCCCGGGTTTCTTCATTCCGGCCGGCCCGACTTGGCCGGCCGGCTCCCTCTCAACGGGACCGGCAAAGGCCGGTCCCCTTCCGGCTTCCGACACCGGCGGCCCGGGTGGCCGTCGATCAACTTGTTCTGCCGCGGCCCGGAACCGGCCGCGGCCTATGCCGTCCGGCGCGGTGTGATGGCACCTCTCCCCTCCGCCGCGGCCCCGCTCTAGCCGCGGCGCCTTCGACTTCCTTCGACGCGACGCGACGTCATCGCGTTCTTGGATTTTTTTCTACGGCGCAGCGAGATAGCGTCGTGCAATACTTATCGTAGGATACCCGCATGGTGCGACGGCACCACGCCATCTCGTTCCATCCGCAAGAAACAATCATGAACAAAGGAGGGGGGTTCGGCCGTGTTTGTGCGGTCTGGCCCCCTCTCATTAAAAGATAGCATTTATTTGATTATCCATGAAGTTCGACATGCTAGAATCAAGAACGGAATAATTAAATAAATAACAAAATTCCCCTACCTCGATTTCAAGAGCGGATCACGCCAACAAGCCGCGGAAGACAAGCGTCGCGGAGGTTGGGCGTCGCGGTAATCGAACGTCGATTCCGTTGATGTTAAGGTGCGTCCGAAGAGGTATCGTTGCTGGAGAAGCTTCGTAAGCTAACAAAGAAAGTCCGAGGAGGAAGCAGCGTCTCCTTTCGTTGACACGGGAAGAAGATCGAAAGAAGCGGCATCGTCGATCTTCGGAAACACACCGGCTGCGAAGAAGAGAAGAGACGGCACGTCTTTCTCTTCTTATGGTGACAGAGTTCTTCGTCGGAGCCTAAGTGTTCTTCGTGTTCTTTGTCGTGGTTGAAGAAGATGAAGAATGCTTCCCAAATTCTCTCAAGGTGGCAAGAGAAAACTAACCAAAATAAAATAAGCTTAAGCCTTATTTTATTTACACAACTTCACCTCTTTGTTTTTCAAAAGTTTGAAAAACAATAACTCGTCTCAATTAAAACTCAAGTTGTCAAAATTAAATTGAGTGGAGTTATTGGGAGTTTAAAGGGGAGTTGAGGAGTTAGGGTTCGTGTGGGCCCCACCACACTTAATCCTCTCAAGGGAGGTTAAGTGGATGTGGGTCCCACCTCTAACTCCCTTTCGGAGGATATAACCAACATGGTTTAAAATAAAATGTGTTTCCATAATTTATTTAACTTCATTTAAAATTCCCCAAAACTAACTCTCAACCCGCATAAAACGCAACCTCGGAAAAGGTCTCCTTAAGCGAATATCGGCGCTGCGAGTTCATCGGTGCCCTCGTAATTCGATTTTGGGCACCGGTTCAAAAGTTATAAATTCCCGCTCGTTCGTTCACTGAACGTACCTGAGCCAAACTTCAGAAATTAATTTCGGGCACACCGGGCCTTGGAATCAGGTGCGGTCAGAAACCGCGCTCTTGTAAAATTCTAAAGAAAATTAAGAAAAACTTTCCCTTGAATTTTACGGGTCTTTACATCATAGTAGATATAAGTCATATATTGATAGACATATATGACCCCTAGAGTTTACATAGGGTGATCGTGTATTCCTTCGGGTGTTGCCTAAATTGGGTCACCATAGGATACAGAGGTAGGGAAAGTTGGCGCCTAGGTTTGTAAGACCATTTGAGGTGCTGGAAAGAATTGGTCCAATGGCGTACCAATTATAACTTCTTATAAATTCAGCATTATGCATGATTTTTTACATGTGTCACAACTATGTTGGTATCACCCTAACCCTTCTCATGTGATTGATGTGGAAGAGGTTGATCTCGAGATAGATTCTTCCATTGAGGAGCATCTGATATGTGTGTTGGGTCGCAGTGATAAAGTGTTACGGGGAAAGAAAGTTATATTAGTTCATGTGTTATGGAAACATGGAAGTGTTTAAGAGGAAACTTGGGAACGAAAAGAATACATGAGGTCTCAATAGACCAATCTTTTTTCCTAGAATCTTAGAGGAGTTTCGAAGTGAAACTCGAGGATGAGCTGTTATAAGGTGGGGAGATTATAAGATCCTAATCCTTTCTAGAGAAATATTAGGTGTGTTTTTAGGTACTTTTTGTTTATTATTAAGTTCCTTTGGTTTGGGGTATGACATGGGGTGTGTTTGGATGAAATTTTTATAAAACTAGGGAAGGCAATGACTTTTCACGGTTTGAGCATGGTTTGGACAAACCGTGCAGATAGTGGAGGTCAACATGATTGGTACATAGTTTTCCTAACTGTGTGCCATTAATCCATGCGAGTAGTGGAAGATTGCATGGTTGGTGCATAGTTTGTCCTGACCATGTAGACTCCAAGGTGAAACCGTGCGCACGGTGCAGTTTATTCCAAAAATTGGTTTTAAAACCACCTGAACCCATGAAACCTCTCTAATTCGACCTAGGATCGGGCTTGACAATTTATAGGTGTTCCCAAATCCTTCTAGAGGGACTCCAAGGTGATCTAAATAGTGTTCTTTGAGATTGAAATCCCTGATTGGAGATCCACTCTCCTCCCTGTAAGTGGATTTCATCCCAATGCTTCTCCCATTCTTTCCTCTATCTTTCCTTGATCTTTTCATGGAAGATCTCCATCGTTTTCTTTGATCTAAACCTATGAGTTAAGATCTAGATCTATGATTTTGGATCTAGATATAGATTTTCAAGATCTTGTTTCCTTTGATCGTAATTATGGATTAGGGATTTAGATCTGGAGCTTGATCGATGATGTTGTGACACTTGGATTTTGGGGATTTCCATTGGGCTAACATCCATCAATAAACCGAGGTAGGTGTCCTAAATTGAACTCTCATAGTCATGACTTATGATATGTGGATGTGATTTTATTATTGTTAGATTCCTTTGATAAATGATTTCCTAAATTTGAGTAATTAGGAAAGTGGAATTGAATTGAGTCTTCCTCGGTGGTTATTTGATAATTGAATCATGGAAAACATTAAGGGGTTTTCCCGAATAGGTATTTTGTAGATTTTTTATGGGTTGAGATATTGTATTTGAGATATTTAATTTTTGTGTAAAGATAATTAATTTGGGGGAATTAATTATGAAATAATGATGTTGTCTATATAAAATAATTAATTGAGAGAATTAATTATGTGCCATGATGTTGAACAAAGATAATTAATTGAGAGAATTAATTATGTTACATGATGTGATTAAAGATAATTAATAGTGAGAATTAATTATGACATTTTAAGATTTGATATGGATAATTAATTGTGAAGAATTAATTATGGAATGAGAATTGTTTTGATTGATTAATTAATTAGTGAATTAATTAATGGGTTACGTGATTAGTTAATTGTTGAATTAAATAATGGAATTTTAAATGTTTAACTAATCATTGGATTAGTAAATGAATAATGTGGAAAATTATTGTGAATTAAATTATGGTTTAATGGATGAGATTTTTGTGGTGTTAGACATGGCGTTCTAGACCGATTAAAAGTTGGTATATGGACATGGAATTCCTCCCCAATAGTTATTCAAACATGAGATTATGGGGTACTAGGCATGACGACCAATACTCAATGAGATTGTGGTGTTAGGAAAGATAACCTACACCAAATGAATGGTAATAATGAATGATGATTCATCTGAGATTTCGGGTGCTAGGAATGACGACCTACACCAAATGATTAATGATATTGAATGATGATTCAAATGGGAAACATGAATTGAAACTGGGCTTAGTGTGATGGTTAAATATTATATGGCAAAATGATAAATGTTTAAATTATTCATTGTACTTATTGCTTCATAAAACTTCATGCACTGTCTTTTGACCGGACTCGTTTTAGACACCATTGGTGGTGGCCTGCTGAGTTGTACTCACACCCTATTCGGGCCACCTGATTGGCACTCGAGTAGACATTTTTGTTGTAGGAAATTATAAGGTAAAGGCCCTGGGATAGGTTGCAGTTTGGTATTGGATCATGGGAGAGGGAACTATACATGGTTCGGTACCCATTTGGGAGTCGTTGTGTCTTTAGTTTCAGTTTCATTGTAGACACTTGACATTGGCATTGTCAAATCAAGATTTACCTTTCAATTGAGTATTATATATTCATGTTTTGGTTATCATATGAAATGTATTTGTTCTAGTTATTTATATACATCGGCACTTTGTTATTTTTGTTTTATTTTTTTGATTTTTTATTCTGATAAAAGAGTTTATAGTCTCCCCAAGACTGACTTACCAGAACCTCGCTACTAGTCAGCACCCTCTAGAGTATGGGGAGGCAAGCTTGAGGTCATGTGGCCAACCGGATCCGGGCACGGTTCAGTGGCTTCTGGTTGGGGCATCACATAATCCATGCATCCTTACCACCTATTTGATGTATATCCATTCATGTTGATCCAGTGAGAAGGCCTATCATATTATGATAAAGTGAGTTGTCTTTGTAAGATAATCCACAATAACCCATATAGCATTATTTTCTCTGGATTTCCTTCGAAGTCTAGGGACAAAGTCTATGGTAATGTTCTCCTACTTCAATGTTTTTATGGGTAGTGGTTTTAACACCCCTTTAAACTTTTTCCTTCCATCCTTCACTTGCTAACATTCTAGGAAATTTAATGTATACTCAACAGTCTCCTTCTTCATATTGTCCCAACAATAGTTCTCTTGGAGATTTCAATACATCATTGTGCTCCCTAGGTGAATAGAGTGGGTCGAGATATGTGCATCATTAAAAATATTTTTCTTTATCTCTTGATCAGATTTTACACATAATCATGACCCAAATATTACAACTCCTTTCTCATAAATATTTTACTCATAGGATTTTTAATTTCTAATAGCTTCCACCCTTTTCATAATTTTCACATCTTTTCTTTTAGCATATTTTATTTTATCCAAGAGGGATGGTTGAGAAACCATTTGAGAAATGATTGATTATGCCCCCCCTTAAGTATTCCCATGTCCATCCTATAAAAATATAAGAAGATTGGATCCTTCTCAACTCTCATCATTGATAAAGATGTAGGATCCTTTCAACTTAGAGCATATTCCACCTTATTTTCCTTACTAGGATGGTAGTGGATTGAGCAGTCATAATCCCTGATGATATCTAGCAATCTTCACTGGTGAATATTAATCTCCTTATTTTTTAATATATATTTGAGACTCTTGTGATCAGTATATATATCATACTTCTCCAAATAGAGATAATTCCACCATATTTTTAATGCAAATATCACAAGTGCCAACTCTAGATCAGGCATGGGATAGTTTTTCTCATTGATTTTCACCTACCTTGATGTGTAGGCTATAACATTATAATTTTTCCTTAGTACACAACCTATTCCCTTCATTACATCATCATTGTACACCACAAATAGTTCTCCACTTATCAGGAGTGTGAGTACGGGCGAAGTGATAAACCTCTTTTTGAGCTCCTTAAATCTTTCCTCACATTCTTGAGTCCATAAAAACATCACTCCCTTCTATTTCATATTAATCATTGGGCTTCAAAATCATTAAATGTTCTTCAAAATCATCATTAATACCCAGCTAGACCAAAGAAGCTACAGATATTCGTTACAGATATTGGCCTAATCCACTCTTCGATTGAATTTTTCATGGAAGGGTCCATAGATATCCCATTGTTAGTGATAACATTCCCCAATAATTATACATCCTCCATCTAGAAGTAACATTTACTTTACTTTTCATATAACTTCTCCCTTCACAAATTCTTCAACACAGTATTCAAATACTCCTCGTGTTCCTCCTTTCTCTTGGATTATATCATAATATCATCGATAAAGGCTACAAAAAACTTATTGAGGTAATCTCTAAAGTATCTATTTATTAAGTCCATGAATATTTTTGGGGTAATTTTGGAGTCCAAATGTCATCACTATGAACTCATAGTTTCCATACTTCATTCGAAAGGTAGTCTTGTGAATATCTTACTTCATCACCTTTAATTAGTGATATCCTAACCAAAGGTCCACCTTAGAGAAATAACTGGCCCTGCATAGATGATCTAACAAGTCATCTATCTATGAAGGGGATACTTTTTCTTTATTGTGATTTTATTGAGCTCATGATAATCAATGAATAGGAACATTTAACCATCCATATTCTTGGTTAATAGCATTGTTGCTCACCATGGAGAAGCACACGGGCATATAAAACCCTTCTCCAAATTCTCCTATAACTACTTCTTCAGCACTTCTAGATCTACGGTGGCCATTCTATAAGGTGTCTTTAATATAGGTAGAGATCTAGGAATAAGTTCAATTGATAACTCAACCTCTAGGTCGGGAGGGAGACCATGAAACTCTTTGGGGAATACATTAGAATAATACCTCACGATGGGAATGTCTTTGAACATGATTCTCTTTTTTGTCTCAATCATCTGAGCTGGATATGATTTCTCATAATCAAAAAATATAAAGACTTCAGAAAAAGATTTCGAAGGAGATTAATCTTCCTCCTTACACTTGTACATGATTGTAGGATGCTCTAGGATGTGAATATTTATCTCCCTTTCTTGAAAGTTTATGTTGTCTTTATATAAAGATAGACAATTCATTACCAATATAACATTTAACTCCACTAAAGGAAGTATGAAGAGATTTTTTGGGAGGTTCAGTACACAAAAATTAACTAGGGAGGAGTTATAAACATTCGATGTAATAATTTCCCCATTCGTTGTACTCACAGATAGTACAACCTCTATATTTCGAGGTGGTGTTTGAATAGTACTACTAAACATGCAAGATATGAAAGAATGTGTATAAGAATAATCAAATAGTAGGTTTTCAATTCTTGAATGAATAACCAGTGTACATGTCACCACATCATTGTCCAGCTCCACCTTAGTAGTAGTGATAAAAGAATCCATTTCTTATTTCCTTTGAGTTTGTTGTTGATTTCCTCCAACAACCCTTGAATTTGGCCAATTTTTCATATAATGTGCATGATCCATGAAGTTGTAACTCTAAACTATAGGGTGAGTGTCGATCTGAACCTTCATTTCTACTTCAACATTAGTTGAATTCTTCATATCCCTTTGGAAGTTCTTATCCAGATGTCTCATATCAAGGAAATCTATTTTTATCATGAGACGGAGGGTTCAGGGAAAATATTTATTGAAAAACATTTTCTTGAATTTCTATCAATATTTGGAATCAATTTCCTCTTGGTACATTGTATTCTTTATCAGTGTCCACCACTAGTCATATTCCCCAATAAAATGATAGACTACATGCACGACTTTCTATTATTCTGAGCACTGAAGGAAAGAGAATATCTATTCAATTGAATTAATCCACCATTCTGCGAGGATGGGATCAGATGATCCACTAAATATTGGAGGCCTTTTCTTTATGAATTATTTGAAATCAACTTTATATTTCCTTGGAAGAGGATGGTGTTACACATGATTCAATTTATTATTTATAACATGATTCAATTGAGCTAGTACTGTCATAAATTTTTGAGTACCCATTCCCATCATATCAGGCATATCATTAGATTAATCAACACATTTCCTATCACATTTATTTTTGGAATTTGTTCTTCTATTTCCTTCCATTAACTAATAAAAATAAAGTGAAATTAGGGGGCTAGAATACTTAGATGATAGGCATAAAAAGGAATATTTAAACATAAAATGATAAACTCTTAAAGGAAAATTATATCCTAAATTGTGATTTCTTAGGTTTCAATTTAGGTTAAAAATGATATTTTTTCTAACATTTATTCTTATAGTCTTCTTTTTTGGTTCCCTTAATAATGGTTTATACTAAGATTATGAATTTACCAATGCATATCCCATAAGAGGGTCAAAATAGGAGTACAGGAAGGCCATTTTTCATGCACAAGTTCCTGTTTGAGTCTAGATCAAAGCAGTGTTTTTGGTTTTTACCCCTAGATACATATGTTCTAGAGCCAAAGACACTTGTTCATATCCATAAAGGGATATATTTTCTTGATAAACCACTTACTCTATACTTACCAAATTTAGGGATGTTTTCTTATACTTAGTCTCATCCCTAAGGTTCTTACTAAAGTGATTTATTCCTAATCTCCAAAAATAACTAGACCATCCTCTTATATAAACTAAATAAACCCTGTCCTTTTATACATATCATTTCATAATTTTATGAATAAATAAACATAATATTACAAGCCAAGGATCGTAAAGTCTAGAGTCTTGGAAAACTAGGTACATAAAACTGAAAACATGGGACTAAATAAAAAATTTATTTATTTAATCTTTATAAAGAGATAATAACGTTGATTATGCTAATACATATTTATAGGATAACCTGGGTATTACATAAACAATGGTATGAGATAAAAATTCATGTAAGGGAATAAACATAAGAATAAATCTTAAGCATGTGGTTTAGAAGGCATGACAGAATGAAATAAAAAGGCATGGAATATAACTGAACATATAGAATCATAATATAAAAAACATGGGATCATATAAACATGGAATAATATTAATGTGGAAGAAATATAAAACATGAATTTATCAAGAGTCAAGGCTTGTTTAATGTAGAGTATCACAAGTCAATGTTATCCACCAAGACCATTGCACATGGTAGAACGAGTCAAGGATAACCGCCAAGACTGTTGCACATGAAAACTCATGAGACTAAACATTAACCAATGCATTGTACTAATATATAGGAACATCCATCATAAAATGTTAATTAATATTCTTTCCACATAAAAATCATACGTAATCAATCATACATAAACATAAGGGTTACCCATGGAAATAATTGGGTATCATAATCATGTCATAAAACATAACAAATGGGTGTATCATAAAATTTTCCATGAAAGAAAGGAATTAGATCATGAATGGAAAATAATAAGGTATAATAGGCATATATCATGATAGGTGATGTCAAAATTAAGTGATAACGTGTAAAAAGTATATTAAATAACCTTTACAATTAAAACAATTTAGTGTGGTTTAAGGAAAATATCAAAGATCATTTAAAACAGAAAGGGGCATACTATTTTACATAAAACTAGAAATGAAACAATAATGTTTTCATAATAAAATGAATTATTTTATAAAAATAATGGTGGATTAAAATATATTATAGAGTGAACTTGAAATTGGGTACGAATTCAGGAAGTTCCCTTAAAACGACTTTCTTCTTAGGAATAATTGAGAATGCATCATTTAAAAATATGTATATCCCCAGAAAAGAAGGATGAATGGATCTTGATACTTAATTTTGTAACATATAAAGAGAATTTATAATATTTACATAAAAAATAAAAGAAAAAATCATTTTGGTAAAAATAAAGATAGAGCAACTCGAAGGAATAAATGATGCTTAGGTAGAATCCCTTATGAAATTTCAGCATGGTATCAGGTGTACTTTTGATGGATTAATAAGAGATAAAGGGGTATCTCTTCATTTATATATCATGAGTTAATTATGGGGGAGGTGTTAAAACATACTCCATCGTTAGGAATTAAAAATAAAAGGGCTTAACATAGATAATATTCTTCAATAAAATAGAGAAAGAGAGGATCCCTTACCTTAAGTCTGAAGGTGTTATTCACTTGACCTTAATGTCCTGGATAACCAAATTACATTCATTAATTAATATTTAAAGAACTTATTATACATTTTATTGATTTATTATAACCTTATTAAGTTCATTCATGGCCCTTTTAATGGGTTAAGAGGATCAATTTCATTGTTTGGGAGCTTTTATTTCCTTGGTTTTCAATATCGGTTTACTTATATACATGTAAGGATAAACATGTAAGATGAGAATGGATATACAGAATTAGAGTGATATGTTATTAGTGAAATTCAATAGATTATATGGTTATAAAATTCATTTGTTTATTCAGAGTGAAGATGAATCATTATATAAAACTTTAATGATAATCATTTTGGATAATTGGTGGTTTTTTATCACGATGAAATTATTTTCTTTATAAATTAATATCATGTGTACAAAAAGGTTCCAGATCCATACATAAGAAATAATAAATACATTATATTTTGTTTCAACCATAAAAATGGATTCATGACCAGAATTGAAGATGTTAAAAGAAATTGAAAACCCATCATCCTTGAATTTTAGGAATAACACATCTCAGATGGTGTTTTCATTTCTAGTATAAAAGGAGGGGAAAGGAGAGATGATGTTGAATTATTCCATTAGAATAAAAAAATTCCATTACATGTAAGGCTTTGGAGTTATCATTCCATTTGGATGAGGATAGGTGAGGATAGAAAAGAAAACAAAAGAACTTAAAAGTAAAAAAAAGAAATGAAAATAGGAATTTACCTATTGAGTATATCTTACTTGTGAGCCTCATTAGGGGTGAGGTTTTGGACTTTTTATGAGAAAAAGAGATCCTAGACCTGTTATAGGGTATTATGGAGATATTTTAGTGTAATTTATACTAGGAACAAGGCTTGAGAGGTGTGGGTAGAAGAGGTAAATAGGGGTGGTATTTATAGTGGAGGAGAGGAGGGGCTTCCCATTATTTTAATCTTTAGTTTAATATTTTTGCTGAAGACTATGAATAGTATTGATTATTATGACCAAAAACATTATATAGAGAATTTGAGTTCAAAACAATGGTTCTTACCTTAGTAGAACATCATCTTGAATGGCCTGAAGTCCGTCACTTTTTTATTTATTTTTGATAATCCCCCTTTCAAGGGACAAGGGGAACCCTTAAAAGGCCTAAAGTATTATGAGACAGTTACATGACCCATAGGTCTTAGAGGAAATCATCTATACATGAAAACTTATATCTTCCCCTCCCCAAAAAATGTCATGAAATCAGCACTCCACCTTCGCAAGGTTGGTCAGCTATTTGTCCTGTGCAGAGTTGCACAGGCCTACTACCGATGGCAATGACATACCCTCTCAATCTTCCAATTTTGATTAGATTTTCTTTGGTGAATATGCCTGCTTTGAATCCTCCTTTGGATCCTATTCCCTTGTAATCTTGACTAGTTTCATCTATATTTTCATGTGTCCTGAAGGCCTTTGGGTGGCATGAAGACCTTGAGGTGGCCTTAATTCCTTGAGAGACAATTGCCCCGAAGGCCTTGGGTGGCCTGAAGGCCTTGGAGGACCCGAGGACCAAACTGGTGGTCCAAAGGCCCAGATAGATGAATATTTCCATTTTTTACAGTACTGAATAGTGTCATTTATAGTAAATTCTATCGTGCATGCTACAGTGCCTGCTACAATACTGCTACAGTAACCCTAAAATAAGTCTCCACCTGGATTTGATCTTGGGTCTCTTGGATGAACTTTTTGGGTCCTCACCAACTGAGATGAGGCTCCTGGGAAATAATTTTTATGGTTAATAAATGTATAGGTGTGTCCTTACACCACACATGCACCGCATGTCCCCAGTGATGCCCAAGGTGGCCAACCTTGGGCTTGGGCCACTTCTCATTGGGGTAGAGGGGCCCATGAGAGGTTATAATGGCATATTGTGTGCATTTCCTTGTTAGGACTCAAACCCAAAACCTTGGGTTCAGGATGCCACTACCAGTAATCAACTCACCTATACCCCATGGGAAAAGTAGGACATCATTCATGAACCAATAATTCATTTATTTAGTTTATTTTTTAAATTATCATATTTCACTATTCATCAAAATTTCAAGTATTTCAGGAAAAAAAACCCCAAAATTTTTCCTAACCATATTTTGATGTGTAGAATCAAAAAATGAAATCCATTTTTCAAAAATAATTTTCTAAATATGTGAAATTTAATTTTTTTTAATCATAATTTACATGAAAAATACAAATTCTAAAATTTAAACTACTTTTCTAACACTTTTAAAAATAAATTAAGGTCCCATAGAATTTTCTAATAATCATAAGACATCAAAATATTAATTTATGAATACATTTTAAAAAATAATAATATTTCTTTAATATTATTAAATTATTCATAAAATTATAATTAAATATTTATGACTTACAAAAATACCAACACTTAATTAATCATTTTTAAAAATATTTATTTATTTATACTGTGATATAATTATACCATATTGTCAGTTAAAAAATGGATAAATTTTATTTACACTTCCATTGGGGAGTTTACTATTACATTGGCCGATTTACTATTCATAAGGTTCACATTACTATTCCAAATCTCAAGTTACTATTTCATCATTATATGATCCTTAACTTTAAGAGATACCTTTTATTTCACTCATTATTCATTTATAAAGTATGTATTATGTTATATATGTTATATTATGTTATTATACTATAATAAATAATTATAAGAAGGTAATTCCATTAATAAAACATTCGTTCATTACATCATCAAACTTTTTTTAGTGGGTCTTCTGATCCACTAATGTCTGAATAATGGATTAGTAACACTAAAAAGATATTTTTAGTTATCCAATGTTCAGATCATGATAAATTCATATTGGCAATCTATTTTTTAGAAGGTGAATCTGACCAATAGTGGAATCTTCTCAAGAATACCAGGAAAATAGATGAAATTTAATTTGTGGAATGAGATGAGTTCAAGAACATATTTTTCAATAAGTAATTTCCTAATATTATTCAAAAAATAATGTAGAAGGAGTTAATTGAGCTTAAGAAAAAGGATGATGAATCTGTTGGTACCTAAAAAGAAAATTTTATAAAACATTCAAAATAAGCTTCTCGAATTATTATCCAACCTGAGTGTAAAATTTATCAGTTATTAAGTGTCATAAAACCATGTCTCTTAAGGGAATTAGCCATAAGGGACTTCAATAGCTATGGGGAAATTGTTTGATTTGATCTTAAGGTTGAGAGAGATTGGATTTACCCATCAGTCCTATGGGTTTGATAAGAAGAGAAAAATAGAATTCAAGGGAAAATCTAAATGCCTCACTAAAAATAATATGATTTTTTCCTTATTCTCAATTTGTGGAATGAAACATGGAGGAAATTAACTTAAAGGGTCTAGAAAATGTTTTAAGTATGGGAGGGAAGGTCATCGATAAGTTTAATGCAGATGTGATGGGAAAACAAATTCTAATGGTGTGAAAAGAGAAAATACTACATAGAATGAACCTCCCAAACTTAAATGCTAAAAGTGAAAGGATATGGAGCATTATGATAAAAAATTCCCTAGTCAAAGGGTTATTGATGATGATCGATATCAGCAAACTCTTAATGCCAGACACAAAGGCAATTCACATGCAATCACTATCATCGATGTGGAGTATGATAATGATGTGGTGAAAGGAACACTTACCATCCACTATAAAGTAGAAAATGTTTTATTTATTTCTAGATCCAAACACTCTTTTATTTATGAATAATTTTCTATGGGTATGGAAGTATTACCTAAATAATTATATGTTGAGTTATTGTTTCCAGCACTTAATGGAACAACGGTCGCATAAAAAGTTTTTAATTCTTCTCCACTTGAAATTTTTGGTAAAGTGCTTCCTACAAATCTTGTGATCTTTCCTTTAGTGGAATTTCATGTGATTATTGGCATGGATTTTCTTTCTATATATGGGTCTCATATTAATTTCCATGGAAGATAAGTCGTATTTTATATTCCATATTAATCTATGATCATTTATTGATGCAAGTATGAATATGACCTTCAACTGTAAATTTATTCTATCTTATGGGTCTTGATTTCGATAAATAATCCTTACATATCTCAAATGGTTGGGTAGAAAATCACCATTAATAATACACCTATTTTATGAGAATTTTTTCATGTCATTCTTGAATAATTTATAGGTCTTCCTCTAAATCATGAAGTTGAGTTTTCAATCTAACTCATACCGGGTGTTATGCATATTTAAAAGACACCTTATATAATGTCCCCAATTGAGTTGTAGGAATTGAAGAAGGAACTCCAATATAATCTAAATAATGGATTCATAGTCCCTAGTACATCAACTTAGGGTGAACCTATTCTATTTTTTAATAAGAAAGATGGATCAATGAGACTCTTCATTGATTATCAAGAACATAACAAAATCACTATCAAGAAAAAATATCCTCTTCCCTGCATTGATGACTTATTTGAACAATTATGCAGAGCTCAAAACTCTTACATGATTGATCTTAATTCAGTATATCATAAATTAAGGGCTAAGAAATAGTATATACCAAAGAGGGAATTCCGTATAAGGTTTGGACATTATAGATTTATAGTGGTGCCTTTTGGTGTTACTAATGCCCCTGATATCTTCATAGATCTGATGAATAGAGTATTTAGAGACTATCTTGAGAAGTTTTTGGAATTATTTATAGAAAATATTCTTATATATTTAAAGATAAATGATGAATATGAAGATTACTTTTGAACTATACTAATGACCCTGCGAAAGGATAATCTTTATGAAAAATTTTTCAAAGTATGAATTTTGGCTCCAAAAAGTTCTATTTTTGGGTCACATAATCTCAAGAGAGGGTATATCTGTGAATCCAAAAAAATATAAGTTATTGAATTTTTTCCTATACCAACAATGATAACATAGATCTAAAGTTTTTTAGTTTGTCTTGATATTATCAATGTTTTGTGAAATATTTTTCATGACTATCTAATCCACTCACCAAGTTGACTAGGAAAGGATACAGGCTAATGTGAATAGAGGAATATAAAGAGAATTTCAAAGGGATAAAAATAAGGATATCTAGTGAACCTATGCTCACACTTCCTTGTAGTGGATAAATTTTTGTGATATACAGTGATACATCCAAGAAGGGGATGGTATGTGTTCTCATGCAAACTGATATAGTGATAGCTTATACCTCACAACAATTGAAAATCCATGATCAAAATTACCCAACTCATTATTTAGAATTAGTTATGGTAATATTTGAATTAAATATATAGAGGTAGTATATTTATAGTGAAATGTGTGATATTTATACTGATAATAAAATTTTAAAGTGTATTTTAACACAAAAGGAGTTGAATATGAACCAAAGAATATGGTTGGAGTTGATTAAAGATTGCGATTTCTCAATACATTACCAACTTGGGAAAGAAAATAGGTTAGTATATGCTTTGAGTCAAAAGGACCATGATAGCCTATCCATGATGAGGATCAAAAAATATCCAATATTTATGCATTTATGGAAGATGGATCTTGAAATTTTAAAATGGAAGTGAATAAATATTATCTTTCTTAAATGAATGTTCGACCATCTATACCATTGAAGATTAAGCAGGCGTAGAAGGAAGATGTTTATCTATAACAGAAGGTGAGAAATGTTCCTGAATTAATCCTTGATTGTGGTGGAATAATAAGGTTCTGGAACCAGGTTTGTATTCCTCCCATTCTAGAAATACAGAAGGATCTATTTTATCATGCTCATAGTTCTTCATTCTCTATTGATCATGAGATCACAAAGATGTATAGGGGCATAAAAAATTATTTCTATGAGGATGGCATGAAAAGAGATGTTGATGAATATGTCTTTATGTGTATGTTTTTTCAACAAGTTAAGGCTGAGAGACAAAATTCTCAGAGGATGTTACAACCAAAACCCATACCAGAATGGAAATGGGAAAACATTACTATGGAATTTCTCATCAGACTTCCCAAAACATCTAAAGGCCATAATTATATATGGGTTATAGTTGATCTAATTAAAAATTAATCACACTTTATTTATATTAGAGATTATATCTCTCTTGATCATATTTCTAGGATATATGTAAAGGACGTGGTAATATTGCATGTATTACCACTTTTCATTATATCAGATCAGGATTTGAGGATTACCATAACATTTTGGCGAAGTCTTTAGTGGTATCTAGATACAGAGTTATGTTTCATCACTTCTTATCATCCTTATATAGATGGTTAATCTGATAGTACAATTCACACTCTAGAATACATGTTGATATATTTCTCTATGGATTTCAAAGGTGGTTAGGATCAACACCTACCTTTGGTAGAATGTTTTTACAATAATAAATTTCACCCAAGTATTCATATGGATCTTTATGAAGACCTAGATGGAAATAAGTGAATAATTATAGATTTATGGGATGAAGTTAGGGAATGAGAGCTATTAGAACCTAATCTTATTGATTAAATGGAAGAAAAGGTCAGATCTATTCAAAAATACATCAGAGAAGCTCAGAGTCAAAAAAAGATTATACTTACAACCGATGAAAAGATCTTGAGTTTGAAGTGGTGAAAAGGTGTTTCTATGAATATCTCCATGGAAGAGGTAATTACATTTTGAAATCAGTTCAAGCGAATCCCTTGGTATATTAGTCCTTTTAAAATTCTTGATCATGTTGGGAAGGTAGCATATAGATTGGAGCTTCCACCAAATCTCTCTGATGTTTATGATGTGTTCCACGTATCTCACCTGGGAAAGTATATACTTAATCGTTCACATGTACTAAACCTATAACTCATACCATGGGAGTAAGATATTTCTTATTAATAATAATTGATGGAGATTTTTGATCATAGAGAAAATGTTCTATGAAACAAGACCACTCACATGGTTAAAGTTTTATGGTAGAACCACCATTTTGAGGAAGTTATGTGGGAACTTGAGGATGTGAGGAGGAAGAGGTATCCTAATCTTTTTATATCCAAGGGATGAATTTAGAGGTAAAATCTAGTTTAATGGGGGTATAATGTAACGCCTTTATGTTTTTATAAAATATTTCCATTCAATAATTTTAATTATTTAGTAGCTTTTATTACACGCAATTATGATTTCAAACGAACCGTGAAACGCCATTAGTATAAAATGAACATTACAACCTAGATGTTAAGTTATATGGAATAAATATAATTAACTTATGAAAATGTATGGTGAATTCACTGGCTACTTATTTAGGAAAAATATAAACCACTTTAATGTAAAAGGAATATTTGTATTTTTGTATTAATAAATTAAGTTAATTATAATTAGTAAATTAAATTAATGAAATATATAAGAAATATATTTAGTAAAATATTTTTGATATCCATCAAATCTATGTTTTAGTCATAGGATATGAATAAACCCTATTTTAGGTATAGAAAATCTATATTTTTAAAAAGGGTAATTTTATCGCCTTTCAATGGAAAACCTATTTTAAATTAAAATTTTTACACCTTAATAATTTTCATATGACATCATAAGATTATTCTTTGTAAGAGTGATGTAAAAATTTACTTTGGATGAGTTTTTGATATTTTTTTCATAACTTTCAAGTTTTAATGAATAGTAAAAATATACTACATTTTAATTGAAAACAACTTTTTTCATAGAAAAAATTTATATGGTTAAATTATATTATTGAATGGTTTTAAATTATAAATAGATTATTTTTTTACCATTTATTTTAATTTATTTCATTGGAATTAATTTTACATTGAATATAGATTAAAAACATTTCAATCTTTCGCAATATTTTAAATAATAAAATTCATTTTCTCATTCTGAAAATGGGATTAATTTTAAATTAATTACTCCAACTTATTTGTTTTTAATTTAAAAAAATGGATTCCATATTTAGAATCAGTAGTTCCAAATTATTTAAATTTCTTTCTTTTATTATTGGGCATTATGAATAGTAACTTTGGTGATTTTTATTAATACAGTAAAAGGATAAATCGGGTAATTAAGGGTAAAATATTATTATAATATTACCCTAAAATGTGTACTAATATCATTTGGTGAGTGTGTTTTGACCTAAATAATCCTTGGGTTGAAATGGTATCTTTTTTAATCCACTTGTATGAGATTAGGACATTTAATTTATTTTATTTAATGAAAATATGTCTTACTCAAATTTTAATAGATATATCATTTTTAATATAAGATTATACAAAAGATAAATTAGACTACAAATACACATTTTAAATATAATTTTTTTCTTTATAATTTTAATTTAATTATATTTTTTATGAAATTAATAATTTCCTTAAAGTCTTATACATTGACGATGAAAATATTATTTAATTTATAAAAAATCAATAAAATAGTTTTTATTAAAATTATAATCTCCATTAAAAAAATTGATCAAATATTATTGGTAGAATATATCTCAACTATAATCATTCAATGGTCGATTTATTGACCATTTGGATCCATATGTAAATGATTATGACACTTATGATATTTTATTTAAAGTGATGTTAAAGTTTTCAAATTCATGTTTTAATTAATATAACATTTTTAATGTAAGATTTTAAAGATGATATATTCAACTATAAGTATTATTATTAAAATTAGGGGATTTATAGTCATCATAGTATTTTATTTTTAAATTTTATTCAACAAATAAGTATATTAAATAATTACACAAAACTCAAGTAGTGATTATTTTATTTATAGAGATAATAAATAAATGTTATTTCAAATATTGAAATAAATATAAATTGGGATAAGTAATAAATCCAATGAATTTTTTAGATTAACTTGACCTCATATTAATATAATAAAATATGTGTCTTGAAGTTAACTTGTTATCATTATATATTTAATAATCAATGAATTTAATAGTGTCAAAATTGACATTATTGATCTTCTATCAAAATAATGTATTATTAAATTATTTAAAAAACATAAAATATTTTTAAAAATATATAATTATTATTATATAGTTTAAAATGTTATAAATTATTCATTTATGGTCTAATTTATATCAAATAATAAATATTGAACCCTTTTAATATTGTAATATTTGTTACCTTAGTTAAAATTAAATAGAATAACTAAGTGTTAATTATAATGATATAGATTAAATTAATAGAAAAACTTATCAAAAATTTATTGGTTGATAATATTACGACATTATATCATCTCATCTTCAAAACTATAACATTTTGGATATTTTTTGGATGGTTTTTTATTTTATTATAAATTAATATTTTTTGAAGATTCCAAAAGTACCCCTCACCTCAATTATAAAAGGGAACCTCCTCCCTCACTTATTCACTTCACATTAAGCCTTAAAACTAAGATATACCCTAGAAATTTCACTTATAAAATTTCCTAGTCACATTCTAGAGGTTATAATATTCTTCAAAGACCAACTCTAGTTCTTTGAGAGGAGATCTAGAGGGAGCATGTCGAAGAAGAGGTAGTCTCCCCTACCAATTCTTTCAAACTTATTTCCTCTTTTACTTCCTATACATGAGTTTTTTCCATTATAAAGTTATAATTCTAGTATAAATAATTTACTTATATTTTATTATGATTATTGAAAAACCATATTACACCTTCTATCCATCCTACAAAAAGCAAAAAAACTATGGGTGCGTGCGTACAACTTACGGTCTCCACGTTGTTGGGTAATCTATTTTTTTACCACCCCTTACCTGGATGGGTATAATGATGAAAAAAATAATTATACATGATTATTATAACATGATATGGATTATGAAAAAAAAAATATACCATCCACTTCAATACTATTTCACAATTTTAGGAATGATATCGTCGCTCGTGCATACGTACGGCCTACCATCTCCACGATGTGATATGATTCATTCTACATGATATTCATTAAAGCATGACTATATAAATGTATAGAATGAATAAATATTATTTATATTATATTAATATAATTTTTTAATTGATATAACTATAACCAAATAATTATAACAAGAAATTATTTTACAAAACATTCATAAGAAAATGAAGCAGTTAATACCTGAAAACAAGTAATGTTTGATGTTATTAGCAAACAGATGATAATATGATCATATATGATATAATAAAAATGGATATCATTCTGGAATAAGTATATTACATTATTTAAATAATTATGAATGATGTTTCAATACATATAAATTATATTAGATCTAAGTTAAGGGATAATTTTTCTATCTCATTATTATCTGATATTGTTTATATGTAAGTATTTACTAGGGTATATTTATCATCCAAGTCTATATTTCCTAAAAATTTATTCCAAAATATTCTTTCTGTTCTTCAACAATTTTTTAAATTCAATTTTACACATTGGTAAATTTTTATTAAATTTTATTAAAGGAATATTTTTTCATTTTTGATATGAGGTACTTTTTGACATATCCGACAAAAGTATAAGAAGAATGTTTTCTTTTGACATATACGTCATGAACGGATTTTTACATTTTCATAAGGCCTTATTTCCATGAAGCTTACTTTATAATATTTCATTTTTATTTTCAATTAAATGGTATTATTTTAGAATTGTGTGTCATTTTGAGAAAATAAAACATTTTAATGAAGAAAGGATATTTTCCTCAAGAATTAATTTCAAGTGTTCCATCAAAAAAAATTCTATCTATGATGGAATTATTTAACAGGGTTGTTTTTCAAGTATGTTATCCCTATTTTTCTTATGTTTTGATTATGTTTATAATGTAATTATATTTATTAAATCCATTTATTTTACATGGATTATGTTATTAAGGAATGATGTTTAAGAAACCCATTTTATTCCTTGGGTTATGTTATGGTAAATGATTTATTTTTTTGTGTAACACATAAGAATGATTTAATCATGAGATGAGTGGGACCTATATCTCACTATAATTCATTGGGTAAAGATTTATATCTCATGATATAGGAAGGGATAGAATATTAAATGATATCATTTAGTAATATAGGGCTGGAAAGGGAAGTAGACACGATTTAGTAACACTGGGATGGAATGATGTGTGAACTGAGTTCAGTAATGGACTTTTTCTGTTATGACAGTATTGGAAATGATCCTTTACTAAAATTAAATTATTATCTATTATTATGTGTATTCCAAAAATTCCGTGTCTTATGGTATGAATTTTGGGAAAATGTTCACTGATTCTTTATTAACTTTTATGATCATTCCTGTGATATGATATCATGATCTTTCATATACAGGATAAGATTTTTAAATTCTATGTTTTTATGTTTGATGAATATGGTATGATTGATATCTCCCTTGTTTTACATTACTGAGAATCTTATCTCACACTTTCTTATGTTTCTATTCCCTAGGTTATGAAGAAGGGTATCATGTAATATGTCAAAAAGGTGTCTATTTATGAAGGAATAAGTGGGAGACAATGTAGATGTCTTATGAACGAGCTATTTATGTTTTCCAGTTTCTAAAGACACTAAACCTATACAGTCTTGTCATGATTTTTTAATGATTTTTAATTAATATTATTTAATTTTAAAGTAATATATATATATATATATATAATATATGGGATGTTATACCCCAATCTCTCAAGAAGTTATTCCCATTCCTTTTGAGTCACACATCCATGTAAGGGGAATTCCTCCTCTCTTCTTTCAATTCAAGAACCTCATTTGAAATTAGTAATTTTAATTTTAATTGATTATATCTCCATTAATTCTTAAACATTGTACTAATGTAAAATTGTTGTTGTTTTAATGAGATATTATTTATCCTTTCTCATTTTAACCTCTACCTAAGACATTAGTATGCCAAAATTCCATAATGGATTTCTCTCTTCTCAATTTAGTTCAAGTGATTATTTTATGTTATATATCTTAAATTCCATTTGATTACATTAGGATATATAATTCCATATTCTAATTATTTTCCATTTATTTTATAAGTTGTGAAATCTTACTTTCACTCTCATTAAGCCTCCCATGATTCTTTATATACACTTATTACCATGCCAAAATATAGTTAGGATTATTTTCTTTATTCATATTTCCTCATTACCTTATGCCTTCTATTTCCAATTTATAATGTTGGGATATGTTTCTACATGTCCCTATTACTGTCCATTTGATGTATATGTGTTGAGAGACCCATTTCTCTCTCATCAGCCCATTTTCATTCATCTTTAAGTGATGTCATTATCCATCCAAAATATCACTGTGATTTTCCATGCCAAACCAATTTTTTAGTGAATACCATGCCCATTTCCTATAAAGGTAGTTAGACTTTATTCACACATAATCTTCATTGGTGACTTACATGTATGTATTCTACACTACTTGATCATGGAATAAATTATGATGATGAATGAATCCATGTTGTATGATCTATGTGTCACACTTAAGCATGAGAATTAAATGAAGGTGATGGGTGATCCCATAATTATATTATACTCCAATGCATTAGGTAATATTTAGTATTGTGATATGTCATGTTGGGATAGGGAGTGAGCCTGATTCCTTTATGGGACTATTTCCACCATGATGTCTTAGTTGGTTAGCCTTGACCTATGTCTTTAATGTACTGTTTAAATTGTTTACACATTTCACATGTTTCCTATTTGATTATCATGCTATATTGTGTCACATTATTCATATTTATGATTATTACTCCCATTTGATATTCCAATTGTATAACATTTATCATTATCCACATGTTATTCCATGTTTATTCCCTTACTGCGCTTTATATCACCCTGCTTTCTTATGTTTTCCCCAGGTTATCCCGTGCAATTTTAAAAATCCATGAAATTTTAGAATCATGTTAAGGAACTTTTTGATAATGTTGTTGTATCCCATGTTCAATATGTTATACTATGTACCTAATTTCCAAATACACTTGAATTTTTTATCATTTGGGTTGTATTGAGTGTAAATTTATGTAATAAATTATGTATTAATGTGAAATAAAGAGCATGGTTGTTATAGATATTGGGTATGTATTGGTTTAAGCAATTCTCTAGAGATTATTGTAATATTTTATGATCTTGGGATTGTGGTATTGGGTCACTATTAGTAATTTTTTATTATTTTCTAGGTAAGTTTGTGTGAAAGGTATTAAGAATAAAATCTATCATATTGGTTTAGTTTAATTAACTAAATAATTAAGTGTATTAGAGTAAATGAATATGTAATGGTAGATAAATACTAATATTACCATTGTAATAATATTTTATACAGATTTATGTCATGACAAATATTGTTATAAATTATCAATTTATCATATATTGCATTATTATAACATATAATTTTATATTTTTGTGTTATGATTACTTTTAATTTATATTTCTTTTCATATATTCTTTTTTAAAATTCTCTTTTTATATTATTTGCGTTTTTATTTATTTGATATTATACATGTTGGTTATAATGACATTTAGTGATGTGTATACTAGAAAAAGTAGTAATGGCTTGTGGCATAGTGAATCCATACATGAAATTTGGAATATAATTGTACAAATTTAAGACTATAAATTTTGTAATTACATGGTCAATAATGGCTTGAGGTGAATTCTCCATATATACGTATATATTGGTTTTAATGGATCATGTGTTTGGTATGTTCACCTATTTATATGTTTTATAGACTTTCTGTTGATATTTACTTATCTCATCATGTTTTTATGGATCAAGTTTATGTTATGTGTGTGCATATAATTGCTTGGGTTTATATCATGAGTCGATGATGTTATGATTTGTAGATGAAGTGGTCGTTGTGTTGTGTTAATAGATATGATTTAGTTATTTTTATGGTGGTGGTGGTGATGTGAGGGCTATGTTAATGTGGGGGATTTCATGTCATTATAATAGAAATATTATTGATCAGTTATGATCAGTTGTGAATGATATAAATTTTTTTATTATTTAAATAATGAAATGATTATAATGATGATGATATGATGAATTTAATATTTTTTTCTGAATTTTATTCATATTCTTAATGATTTTTGAAACCTAGTATCATCATCATTTAATTATTCTTTTGATTCTTAATAAAATATGGAATTTTTTGGTGTCACAACATAAGGTGATGGTAAATTATTTTATTCCTTATTATTTTAACTTTCTTAGTCATTATTCAAAAATATACTTGTGTTTAGTATAATTAACTCATATCAATATTAGAATATTTATTTTAAATGGATATTGAATCCATTATAAATATAATCATACTGAGTATTCTAATGTTCTCACCCCTCTACAATCTCCATTGGATGTTTGGTAGGATATATCTATGGGGATTGTGAATATTACCATTCGATTATTTGGAATGGATTCAACAAGTATGTTCATTTATTTCTATTATTTTATTATATTCATTGACATGGTAGAGTAATTGGGATTCATATCTATATAATTTTCAGTTATGTATTTATGTATTTGATTGGTCATTTGTTTAATTTTCCTATGAATTTATGATGGTAATTCCTTTTATATGTATGAAGGATTCCATTAGGTCTAGTCGTCAAACTATGTCCTATTGGAGGTAGGAATTAGGGGGTCACACTTTCCATCATCTCCTACTCAAGTGGGGTTATAGTGGTGGTGAGTCTTGGAAAATTGGTATCTAAGATTTTAGTTGAGAGATCAAGTATATTTTTTAAATAGGAAAAAGGGGGATTCATGGGTTAAGATGGGAAAAGTACCACTTAACCTAACTAGAGAAGGAAGCATGGCACTTTCTAGAACACATATATTTTTTATCCCTTTTGAATAATTCTAAAACTCTTGAATTTAATGATACCAACAAGGATCTACATATTGTGGCCACCTATAATTTTAGGAAAGGACCATAAATAATAACTATGCATGTTTTGATAAATAATGTAATGATTTAGTCATAGGAAAGTTTTGAAGGGAGCAAGTTTTGTTGCCAATAGTTTCAATTTTCCATTATAATTAAGTTTTTATATTTGTTTATATGAATATATATTGATATTATGTCATCTTTATAAATATTTTACATTCATTTTTGAAATATACTTAATAATAGTTTAAACATGATATCATAAAACTCATGAAGTGATATTATGTTTTATTTTCTTATGAAGTTGTGTTAATTTTAATTTTTTTTAATTTAAATTCTTATTAATCAAAAAATAATAATATCATGTTTTGAACTAGAAGTTTTATTCTAAAATGGTTATATGTTATTTCCATGGAAAACATTTTTTATTGATTTTTTTGTTAATTAATGTTTTTAAATAATCTATTTATTATTATTAATATTTTTAGAATAAATGTTTAAGAAACATGTTTTAATTTCCATTATATATTAACAGGAAATTTTATTTTTGGTTTTAAGTAAAAATTTAAATATAGTATTTTAATTAGAGTAAATAATAGAAATAATTTTAATTTCATTTAATTAAATAGTATGATAGAGATATAAATTATTTTTACATAACTAGTATTATATAATTAAATGTCCTAAATCATGATGATAATACATTGTTTTTGAATTAATGATGCTTGATAAAATTGAGAATTAATTTTATTTTCATAATTATACTATTATAGGCAACATATCTATGATTTATTAATATTACATGTAATTTTTTATGAAATCATGATAAAATATGTGATATGTAAAATTCATTTTTATATCATGTTGAGCATCATAATTTTAAAATATAATAGAATAAATTTTTATAATTCAAAAAAAATCATACCATATTATGCAATTTTTGATGAAATTTATTGATTATATATTCAATAAAATATTTTAAAAATTATTTACTGTGTTTTATAAGTAATTTAATGGATGAAAATTATGTTTTATACAAAAAATGGATTTTCATTGCGTATTGGGTGATTATTTTAAAATAGATTTTACCACTTATAGATATTGAATATGTTAAAAGGGAATCCATATTTTAAATCAAAATTACATATATCTGGTAATTGTGTTGACTAAATTTTTCATTAAATTGAATAGTAAAAATGGTAGAATTTGGTACCATGGTTAAGGTTTAAATGGGTTTACCAAAGGATTATATCATGAGAAAAGGTATAAATACCACCCAAAACCTATATAATTATTATTGGATGTAGATTTTTCATACTCATATTATCCTACCTTCTATTCCTTGGAAATTTGGAGACACATTCAAATGAATTTTTCCTTATATTGTTGTAATATTTTTAGAAATTACATGTGTATCCCTCCTCTCAATTACAAAAAGTACACCTCTTCTCCTTCCTTATTCATATAGTTTTATGCCTCTATCTCATCCATGAACTACTAAAAAACCTTCTAATATTCCTTCCCTTCATCCTAGTCCTTCTTTTCTTCTCCTAAGACCAATCCTTCAAGGATTATTTTTTATGTTAAAGGATATCTATTTTGGAAGAGGTATAAATCAGAAGTGAAACCATAATATTTTATTTCATATTTTACTTACTATAAACCTATTTTATACATCATAACATGATTAATATAGTGGAACGAATATACTAAGATGTTATAATTATTATTTCACAATAATTTCACACCACTTTACATCAAATGGAAGATGAAAGTATCACTTGTGCATAAGTCTTCACTACAGCCTCAATGTAGTAATACGATTAATTTTTCATGACCATATTTTAGGGATGGTTATAATGATAATGATAATTTATGTATATGTTATTTATGATATAATATTTAATAAAGGTGAATTATTAGTTACCTTTATTTAATTCCATCCATCAAAAAATAGAAACATCACACATCCATATGCATGAGCTATCATCCCAACATAGTGATGTAATTCATTTCTCATCACCGTGTTATATGAAAGGTTATAAATATGTAAATAATAAATATATATATATGTGTGTGTGTGTGTGTTTGTGTGTGTGTTTTATGTTTTAATCATTAATAACATTATAGATATGAATTAACCATCATAAATGTTCAAGTTCCATAACTTTAGAACCAAAATATCATGAAAAATAAGGAAGTTAACAGATGAAATATTGATGATAATGAAATATTTTTTCTGAAAGAGTGATAAGATATTATAATATAACCATTTATGGTATTATAAAAATATATATATGATATTGTTAAAGAATTATTTTAGGCACCATGAAATGTGTTCCAGGCACTTTTCGGCAAAATTTCATCAACTAGGCTCGAAAATTTCATGGTGTGACTCTGTATTTTTCATGGGGGTCAGTGACGGTAGTGAAGGCATCGGCACGAAGGGCCGGGAATTTATCCTGGCACTGATCCTAAGTAGGGGTGTGGGGTTGCATCCCCCATGGTATAGAACAATAAATTTGGCTAAGTCTTCAAGGAGGTTCCCAAGGTACCTATGTGCAAACACTTATGCGCCACCATGATAAAGCTGAATGAAAGTATTATTTTTTCTATGTCCTCAAATCAGTGCCCCAGATAGGCCAAATCACTACGGCGCACAAGCCTACTTGGGCACCACCCATCTGGAACACAATCACTTGTACGCCAAAAAATTTGGTGCGCAACCCATTTTCCCACCGAAACTCCTTTCTCACAAGGTCCTATTTTGGCCTATAAATAGACCCTTGGGGCCTCATTTGTATGAATTAATTTCCCTAAAGCCCAATTGCTACTCTGGTCACCCTAGTGATTCACCCAAGTCCTCTGAAACCTTCAAGGTAGTTCTTTAACACCTAAAGTGTAGGAATTGAAGGAGGATCATAGGAATTAAGACTGTTTAGTGTTTGAAATCCATAACACTTGTGTGCCTAAAGCGCCCAACCTCCAAAAATCAGAAACACTTGTGTGCCACCTATTCCTTTCACAAGAACTTGAGTTCACCACTTCTGGGATCACGTGTGAGTACACTTGAAGGCTTTATCTAGGTCTCCTCCAAGTATTACCATACAATTTTTTTGTCTCTTAAGTGAATATTAGGTCTCGCAAGCCTACTTTCACTCCCATAATTGTTCACCCTTATCTACTTGGGTGACCCTCTTTGATTCACTTACTATACTTAGTCTAAAATCCATCAATCTCTCTTAAAATCTATTCATGGAAAGGATTATTCTTCATTGGATCCCATGTTTTAAAGGTATTCTATTGAGACCTCCACAAAAATCTCCTGAATTATCAAACCTTTGGGAAAGGCACATTAGTGTGTCTCATATTTGGGTTTATATATCCACAGTCAGAGGTTTCTCACATTTGTTTCACAATGGTGTTAGGAATCATGGAGTGTCTATGGGTTTGTATATCCACAGTCACATGGACCTTTCTCCTAGGAACAATGTTTGGAAGTTCCTAGTTTGGAGGAGGGTTTGGGTCCTGAACTCTCCCTTATAAAAGAGACCTAAAACCTCAGGTCTTTGGTAGGGAAGGTACGGTTCACAATTTCTTTTCCATTCAAGCGAATGAAATGTCTCCCTCCCCTACTAGGATCAATTTTAGGGTAGCCATCCTGGTGTAAGCCACTAAACCTTCATCCCTTTTTCCTTCCATTGGACCCCTGTCCAATGTTAAGAGAATAGAGGGAAGGATGGTCACCTCGCCCTCTTCCCAGGATTCCTTGTCCTCATCCACCGTCGCCACCATAGGTGCGCCCTCTTCCACCATCGGAGGATGAAAAGTGTATGTTTCATTGTTGAATATTTCACATCCCCATGTTTCTCACACCGAGCATGAATCACATGGTCTTAGATATTTGTGATGATTACAACATTTAAAAAAACACCCTCACTGAATGAACTATGAGAACTCTGATTCCCACCATAATCAGGATACATAGAAAGTCTTCTCAGGGCCTGAGATCACTGGACATCCTCTTTAGGAATCCAACCCTAATTCCCTTAATCTGGGCATCCTCCTTAAAAATAAGCCCCAAATTAAACCCACAAATCATGAAGCAATCCTTTTTAGGAAGTAATCCCAAACTCATTTCTCTCAAAGAACTATACTTTTCTATGAGACTTATAGAACTACGTGGGCTTTGATTCCCATCCATATGGGATACGTAGGAATCCTTCTTTAGGTTCAAACAAATCAACCCTGTTCTCCTTGGGTCATATTCCCAACAGGGTCTAATCTTACTTGGAAACCCATATTCATTTCAAGTTCCTTGGGCTGCTTCGGCATAAGTCCCACACCAAACTTTGACTAAGCACCTTCCACTTTGATGACCTTACCACAAGACATTAAATTATATGGATATGTTCTTATCACATAACCTTAAAAGGTATGATGTTTCCCATTAATCAGCGCTAAACTATAAGGGTTCTGATTCCTTCTACAAGGATACGTAGGTAGCCCATTTTATGGGTATGATCCCAATATCAAAACAAACATTCGTCTCCCTGGATGACAGTAAATTCCAGAGTGACCCACTGAGTTTCTTAAAAACTAGTATCATTATAACGATGATTAAAAGAATCTTTTATGAGTGGATACCATTGATGGAGAACCTTGAATACATACAGATATCTCCATTAATTAATAAACTTGAATACATACTAATGATTCTAAATTTTACACATGTTAATAAGTGATTGAAAATTCTAAGGGAAACTTATGTTATACTTGGTGAATTAATAAGGATTCATGAAAGTATCATAAATTTATAAAGAGATTCCTAGAGTAGATAATAATTCCCCCAAAAAGGGTGTGATGAGTCTGACCTCTCATCCTCTCGACCAATGCACATTCCTAAGTATAGTAAAGATCAACCTTAATAAATGCTTGGATTTGGAAAGCAGGTCCCCTTTGGATAAAGAATTGTTGGAAGTTTCGGGTTCCATGAATAAATCCAATGGAAACTACCTAGGAGCGGTGATTATTAAATCTAGAACACACATTTCAAGGAACTATGAAACAAAAATGGTGAACCCGACGTGAATCCTTAACCAATTTAATAATATTACCCACCTATCAGGGCCCTATCAATTGATAAAGGAAGGCCAGACAAAGGAATCAATCATGAATGTATCCATCTAAAAGATGTTTCTTTAATGGAGTTTATTGTTGTTTTCAAGTTTTTTTTCTCAGAACTCCCTTCAGTACAAAATAGCTCTCTTCAAGATGACATTTGTGAACTTCTTTACCTCTACTCAATCTGGATCTTCATCCACGAGAAGGACGTTATCACCCACCAAGCATCTTCAATACTGGGTCTCCAACGTGTTGATAAAGGAGTAACATCAGCACGGTACAATCCCAACTTTAGAGGTTGTCTGATAGGCTCTCCAAGTTAATAATAGTCTTCAATAATCTGGCCAATGATGACCGATGATCAAGAAGTAGATGGTTCCAAGAACCGTTTTCAATCGTTTCGAGTCCTTATCCCCTAACACAACAACCAGTCCCTCCCATACTACAGAGAGGTAGATCTAGAGGTCACTCAGGGCCTCAATTCAAGGATGCAAGGATCTTTACTAAGGACTCCTACCAACAATTTCCTTCAGCATAATTGTGCGACAGTGAACCCCCAACATGATGGGGGTGTTGCCTCTGGACATTCGGCCCGGGTATCTCAGACCCAGGCACGCAAGACAAACCACCGCGGACAATGTCCGATCAACAGGGAGAAGGTTCTTATCTCTACCCCCTCCAGATAATTCCTTCAACCTAACATGATGGAGAACATTGAGTGGGAACATACACTCGTCCATCCTAATTTTGTTGTCCAACATACTCGTCTGGAAGAAACCCATAAATCCCACTGAATAAATCTGGTGGACTACCATGAATAGGAACATACACCTACTTACAAGTTATCAGCTAGTCAACAGGCTTGTCTGACTGCATTTAAAGAAGCCCTCCAATCCAATGTGGTGGAAACTGGTAAACAGGAACATACTCCTACTTACAATCACTAATTCTTCCAACAGTCTCATCTGTCAGTATTGAAGGAAGTCCGTCAACCATATTTGATGAGAAACAACCAGTAGGCACATACACCTACCAATGTTCATCATTAAGGTTCTGGGCACAGCGAAAGCGTGGTTCGGACGACACCCAACTTTGATTTTTACCATGATCAATGATTATTCTAGGATAAATACGATGATGAACGCCAGTCTCCATGAAATATAATCAAATATTTAGATAAAGATGAAAGAGGTCAAAAATCATAGAGAGGGTCTTGCACATCATGTTTATAATTAATTTAATTAATTTCATAAAGAAAAATAATACCTTTGTATTTGTTATTTTTCTTCATTGATGATGTTGATTGTCTAGATTGGCCCTTATGTATTATCTTGTTGCCCTTAAAAGGATCCAAACTTGAATCTCTCTAGCGTCGATTCACACGTGATCTGATGGCCTCCGATCGACACTACTCATTCTCTGGGTGCTAGTGTGATGAAGAGAGTGTCTTTTGTCGGTCGTTCTTGATCGCTTGTTCTTAGGCCTTGAAGAATGTTTCTTGTTATTGAGATCAGAGTGAATAGGATTCGAGAGATAAATTGTTTAGCTCAACAATTCTCAATTCACCAGGCGTGTGGTGTGGTGTCTAGCACAATAGGTGTACTTGTCTGTTTATATACATGGAACTTCAGTTACAATATTTAATTGCATAGTAACAATTAAATACATTCATGAACTTAGAGAAAACCCATGAATTAAATAATAATACCGCATTATTATTTATGGTGCGCCAACTTGCGCAAAATGGAATGATAAATTCCACGTCACAAAATAATAGCACTGTTATTTTAATTTTTTCCAACTAATTAAATAATTATTTACCGTCTTGCAAATAATTATTTTACTACCGGACCGACCTTGGTCCGCTCAAACTTCACTTCCATTTATTAAACACTCAAATAAATAAATAAATCTCTTAAATAAATATTTTATTTACAAACTAGTAAATAAATGTTTATTAAATGTTCAATAAAATAAATAAATATATTTTATTTAATTTATACGATCATTTTAACATGAATAAAATTATTCCACAGTCTTAAGAATAATATTTATTTCATTAATTAAATTCAAATAGAATTTAACTAAGACCACCAAAAACATTTAGTGTGTGACCCTCTAGGATTCTTTCTTATTGGAATTAGGCGGGCTTGCCTAAAGTCCAAAGGTACTGTCAAGAAACGGGTCAAGGCACCCAAGAGAAATTACGTAAAGTTGCAACAACGACATCCACATACGAATGATCACTGTGTAATATAATCCCTTTATCGCAATATCTCATCAAGCAGGTTTCATGATTATTTCATCAACTTTTATGCTTGATACTTCGTTCTTTGACTACCTGAAATAAACTCGTCATTACACCATGGCCATAGAATTTCACGCGACGGTTCTATTTAAATCAAAGGGATGAGATATAAACTTCCATAAATGGAAGGGACAAATCCTTCCTCGACTTATCCATTAATAACATGCCACTTGTGACGCACCCAATGTACCCTACTTCCCACCAACTGCCTGCATGATGGTTTTCATCAGTAAATAAAAGTGCGTAAGTTGTGAAAAGTATTAATGATAATCTTAAAGTCTAAGGATCATTACACACACTCACAGATAGAAATATCTGATGATACCAAAACATGTAGAATTCCTACTAGCGGGTTTGTTCTCATAATCTCCTATCTTGGAGATTACCAAGTGAGAACTTAATGAGAGGAAGTCTCATCTGCTTACGATTACTCGCACATAACGGTCTGCATGCTATGTGTCCCATCATAGCATGTCATCCAACCACAGAACTATATTTAAGAATATTGTAATAGAATTTCAAGGTTCTCGTCATAGTGGGGAACTTCCATGACCTTATCAATGAAACAAATACTCTAGGACATTATTACATCATAGTCATGAAAAAAATGAACAATATGTAATAATACATTAAATATCCATGTAATCAAAGTAAAACCAGTTGGTTCTAAAACACCAACTCTTATAAACTCCCACTTGTACTAGAGACAACTTCTTATGACTTTCAGTCCGCTAGACCTCACATGATGATCATGTTTCTACTAAGTCAAGGCTTTAGTCAACGGTTCCGCCTCATTGTCTTCCATGGAAATACTACTCACTACAACTTTACCTCTCTAAGAAAAATCCATTAAGAGATGATACTTATGAAGTATGTGCTTCGTCCGCTGATGTGACCTTGGCTCTTTTGTGAGATCCACCGCTGTAGTATTATCACAGTACAGTGTGATGGGATCTTTACCGCTAGGTATCACATCTTGCTCTTGGACGAATCTTCACATCCAAACTGCTTCTTTAGCTACCTTAGAAGATATGATATACTCATACTCTACTGTATAATCTGTGACCACACTCTACTTTGAGCTCTTCCAGCTCACCAAACCTCCATTAAAAGTGAATATGTATCTCGTTTATGACTTCATTTCATATTGATCAGTCTGGAAACTAGCATATGTATATCCTCTGATGACTAGTTCCTCATCTCCTTCATAAACCAGGAACATATCCTTAGTATTCCTCAGATACTTTAGGATAGTCTTGACTACCATCCAATGGTGGCCACTTGGGCTAGCTTGATATCTGCCTACCTCACTTAATGTGTAGGTGACATCCATCCTAGTACATATCATGACATACATGACTGACCCAATCGCTAATGTGTATGGAGCCCTTTCCATTATATTTCTTTCCTCATGTTTCTAAGGACACATTTTCTTGGAATGATGAATGCCATGTGATGTTGGAAACAATCCCCTATTGGATTATTCCATACTGAATCTCTTCAGTATCTTATCATTGTATGTACTTTGACTTAGGCCCAAAAATCTCTTGGATCTATCACAATGTATCTTGATCCCAAGAATATATGCTACCTCACCCAAGTCTTTCATGGAGAAGAATTGATTCAACCATGCCATAACAGACTGTAAGACTGGTATCTTATTTCCAATAAGTAATATGTCATCAACATATACTATTAGGAAAACAATTGCACTCCAACTAAACTGTTTGTAGACACAAGGCTCACATTCATTCTTAATAAAACCAAATTATTTTATGGATTCATCAAAATGAATGTTCTATGACTTGCATGATTTCTTTAATCCATAAATGGATTTCTGCAACTTGCCTACCTTATTGGAATCCTTTGGAGTCATAAATCCTTTAGGTTGTGTCATGTAGATATATTTCTGAAGGTTACTGTAAAGGAATTTTGTTTTGACATCCATTTTCCAAATCTCGTTGTCATGGTAAGACACAATGGAAAGTATAATTCTGATAGATTTTAGCATTGAAATGGGTGAGAAGGTTTCATCGTAGTAAATTCTTTGATGCTGTTTAAAACCTTTCGCAACCAGTCATGCCTTATAGGTACTAAATTGTCCTTCCATGTCCAATTTATTCTTGAATACCCATTTGAAACCAACAATATTTACATCAACTAGAGGATCTACCAAAATCCAGACTTGGTTTTGGTACATGGAATCCATTTCAGAATTCATAGATTCTTGCCACTTGGAAATTTCTATGCCACTTACTACTTCCTTGTAGGTTAAAGGAACATTATTATCAACTAATAAGGAGTCATCATCCCCAGTAACTAGAAAACAATACCGTTCCAGTTCTTTAACCTCTCTTGTAATCCTATGCAGTACTTGTGTCTCTGTAATAGATTCTTATTCCACGGGGATTTGTGGAATCTGTTCCTGTACCAACTCTTGTGTACCTTGAGCCTTGACTTCATCAAATTCTATCTCTCTCCCACTATCTTTTTTGGAGATTTGATCCCTCTCAAGGAATATGGAATGTCTTTCCACTATAACCTTTTTTCTAAGTGGTTGTATAGGTAATATCCTCTTATTTCCTTGGGGTATCCTATAAAGGTACACTTTGTTCCTCGAGGTGTGAGTTTGTTACCTGAAGAGGCCTTAACAAACACTTCGCTACCCCACACATGTAAATTCGAAAACATGGCTTTTCTTCCACTCTAGAACTCAAATATAATTCCATTTATTGATTTAGTTGGTACTTGGTTTAGTATGTGTTTTGATATTTGTAATGCATATCCTCAAAAGGATAATGGAAGACTCGCATGACTCATCATTGATCTCACCATGTCCAACAGGGTGTGGTTCCTCCTTTTTCTCACACAATTCCACTGGGGCGTGTTTGGAGGAGTGAGTTGGGATAGGATCCCAAACTCCCATAAGTAATAAATGAAGTCTTGATTAATATATTCTCCACCTTAGTTTGAGTGGAGTTTCTTAATCTTCTTAACAAGCTGGTTCTCAAATTCATTCTTGTATTCTTCAAACTTATCAAAAGAATCTAACTTATACCTCGTTAAGTAGATATATCTATATCTACTAAAATCATCAGTAAAAGTTATGAAGTATGAGTACCCTCTCCTTACTTCAACTGGAAATGGTCCACAAACATCGGTATGAAAAAATTCAAGAAGTTCTTTATCCCTTTCACCTTTCCCACTAAATGGGGATTTGGTCATTTTTCCTTGTAAACATGCATGACATACGCCAAGTGGTTTTAGTTCGAAAGAATCTAAATATCCATCTTCATGTAACTTTGTCGAGCGTTTCTCATTTACATGACCTAGTCGGTGATTCCAAAGTTGGGTGTGGTATGAGTCATGTGAAGTATCTTTGTTATCAATTTCTATTACTTGGTTTTTGTAGTCCAACACGTAAAGTCCATTGTATAAATGTGCCCTACCGTAACAAATGCTATATTTGTAAAATAAGCAACATTAATTTCCAAACTTGAAAAAAAATTCATATTTATCTAATATGGATATAGAAATAATGTTTTTAGTAATATAGGGCACATAATAACAACCCTTTAACACCAAGATCATCCCAGTTGGAAATGTGAGGTGGTAGTCCCTGACAGCTACAGCAGTAATTCTGGACCTGTTGGTTGCTCGTAGATCTACCTCCCCTCGATCGATATTCCTGAATCTACTTGGTTCCTATATTTGGATATATATGTGAGCACCAAAAGCTGTATCTAATACCCAATTTGTAGAAATAGATAGATTTCATTTGATAAAAAACGCACCTGAAGCTTCCCCTTGCTTCTTACGCTGGGTGTAGTTCTTCTTACAGTGGACCTTCTTTCCATATGCGAAACAAACAGCCTCATGTTCCCTTTCCTCCCCTTTGATCTTCCTTTTCTTATAAGGTCGTGAAGAATCTTTGGGCTTAAATCTCTTCGCATTCCCTTTCCTCTTATTCACTATAAGGACAAAAGGTTTTTCGTGCTTCATATCTTTGTCCACTTGGTGAATGAGGATAACAAGATCAAATAGAGACTTCTAAATGTTGTTCATATTGAAATTGAAAACAAAGTTAGAGAAGCTCTGAGGGAGTGATGCAAGAATGAGATCAGTGCCCAGTTCTTCAGGGAGTTTAAACCCTAGAACCTCTAGGCACTCAATATAGCCAATGATCTTGACTACATGAGGCCTAGGTGGGGAACCTTCTCCAATCTTACTCTGAAAGAGTGCCTTAGATATCTCAAACCTTTCCTATCTTTCTCCCTCCTGGTAAAGACCATGGAGGTTCTCGAGCATGATATAAGCATCCATGTTTTCATGAGACATCATGATCTCACTAGAAATTGATGATAGCATCAAACATTGAACGTCAACCGCATCGTTCATATGTTTCTCATAGACCAGTAAATCCTCATCACTGGCCTCTTTGGCAGGCGGATCAGGTAATACTGACTCCAGTACGTAAGACTTCCGTTCATGGCGTAGGATAACCCAAAGGAGTCTAAACCATTCCTGGAAGTTACTGCCGGTGAGAATGTTGTCTTTATCCAAAATTGATTGTAGGGATAGTGTGGTTGACAAGTTTTTAATTTTTATTCTACAATTAAAAGAGCATATCATTAGTACTTTCATGATTACGTTTTATAATAAATAATAAATTTTATTAAGTCTCCCACTATTTTATCAAGTCCCAATAGATCTCACAATTGAACACAGAATGTCCAGTTTCCATGACATTCTAATGGCAAAGATACATATTACCCTTCGTATAACCCCAACAAGGGATGGTCAAGCTATTAAAAGGTATTTAGGTAGGCAGGTCTTTTCCAACTACGGGCTTGCAGGTCCTTGATATGTTGAGTGGACTCCCCAATCCTGAAATCATGACTTTGGATTTCCTCAAATTTTTCCTCCAATATTACACCAAGTCTATCAAGGGGTACTCTTATTAATGTAATATGGTTAAGTCAACCCAAAACCTTTCATAATGGCTTCGTGTATAAAAGTAAGTGTACCAACAAGGGTTGGTCAAACACATAGTTTTATTGAGTTTTTCCCTTAATCAAGTAAAGGAAGGCTTGTTCTGACTTAATATTTTATTTGAGAGATTTTTATCTCTTATGCATGAATTTCTTATTATCATTATCACATGCTTGTTAATATTAAGTGGAACTTAATTAAGTGATTAACCATGTCTAGATAATATTTACGCATAGGCTGGTGATTATCCAATAAAAAATATATATTTTAATTACATTTTAATGGTATTAAATGTTCATTTTTGATCTTATGGGCCTGAGTTAGTGCATTTTCATTATGAACATCCATTCTCGTCATTTGTGCACTTCATGCCTAATATACACCAATTTAGGCCCAATGAGTCATCTGATTTTAAGGAATGTAAATACCAATTTTTTTAATTTTATATTTTGGGAACGTTATCTAAACTTAAATGTGAACATTTTTCATTTAGGGATCAATGGAGAATTCATGGAAGAAGATGGGTATATTTTGTGATGAAAGGAAGCAATTCTAGAGAAGGCAGATTGGACACTAGCCCACTGATGAGACTGTGGGTCCCAACATACAGGCCCAATGAATCTAAAATTTTGTGGGATTATATAATACATTCATAGGAACAAATAACTCTTCATGAGACAATGCTAATTAGTCCTATATGGTGGTCATTAAAGCGGACCAAGTTAGAGATACAATTCTGGGCCATATTCTGCGGCCCAGAAAAACAGTCCACTAATTTTATCATATCTCGGAATAAGTAACTCCAAATGGGACCAAATTTTACAGGTGGTTATCAGACATCAGGAGCTCCATTTTCTTCTTCTATGGACCACTATTATTCGGCCTTCTAGAAGGTCTTACAGACGCGTCTGTTCGGTGAAGGAAAGATGGCTGCCACCTCGGGTCAAATGTGGAAAAGTTCAAATTCCACAAGATTTCCACCAGCTATGGCCTACCAAAATTAATTGAGATGATTTTTACTGTTTGAGGCTCGACCCAAGGCTCCCAAAATGCCTATTTAAGGCAGTGTTGGTGAAGGAGTTGAAGATCTTGGATGCTTTGTTCAATTGTAATGTTATGCTGCATTTTTGTTGCCGCAATTTTGTCTTTCACATGTAAGTTGTTCAATTCACTTTAGTTTCTTAATAAAAGTTCATCTTCTACTCTTATTCTGTTGTTCTTAATATCAATTTGATACCGTTGGATCAAGGTGTGAATTTATTCACACCAACCCTTGTGAAATTATTCACACAATGGTGGAGTGATCATTTTATTTTTGTTGTTTTCTTTACTTCTCCATTTCCTCCCTCATGAGTCTACTTTCTGCTTCCATTGAAACCATGGGATCAATGGAGGGCTAACCCACTTATGGGTTGATCCAAGGGAGTATAAAGGGGCTGTATTGGATGTTATTTATCACCTAATTAATGTATAATCACTTCTTTAATTGGGATTTTTATTTGATGATTTTTAAACTCCATCGTCCTTGTTGAATTTAAGGCCACACACTTCAAGTACTAATACGATCCTTTACCTTGAAGTGATCAAAACTTTGATCCTTCAAGTGTATAGGTGATTAGTATTAGAGGGTGTATGCATTAAACTAGTAAGTGATGATGTTGTTTTATCTCCTTAAATGAACCCATCTCAAATTTAAGAAATTGAAATCATTAAAAAGAAAGTACATCCAATCCACCCCGAGTGATAACCTAGGATCAACTCATTATTTTAAATTGAATCCACTTAAATCTATTAGATATCTTTAAAACCCATCCAAAATCAATCCAAGTTGGACACTTCATAGCCAAAAATACATCCCTTAGGTTGTGTATCTTAGGTATCTTCTTAGGTCTCTGTGGAATCGACAACCCAAGCTACACTACAAGGACCGTTCTACCCTTCTTCTCTTGGGTAAATTTGGGCGTGAACCAAATTTTGGCATCATTTCCGGGGACCAAGTAAGTACCTTAGATCTAAAAAAAACTTTCTTTCCTCACCTCCATTCTTCTACTCTCACCCAAGATCTCCTATCTTGTCCCTTTCTCGCTTTTTTTTTGGCGCATGTCCGCCTACACCCGCGATTTCTCAAATAGACTAGTTAGGGTGGAAAGTCCTAGGATAGGGGAGTCAAGTGCACCTAAGGGATTGTTTAAATCAGATTCAAATATTCTTGAAACCCCAAAGTCAGAACTTGAAACAAGTCCAATGGAGGGTCATCCACAAAATCAAATTGTAAACCCTGGGGGAAATCAAATGGGAAACCAAAACCAAGAAGCTCCAAACTTAGGGAATGTAGTTGATCAAACCATGAACGACTACCTCACTACAGCTTGGACCAATTCCCCCTCATGCATTAGACACAATTCCATAGGAGACACCAACAACATATTCAAACCCCATGTACTAAACCTCCTTCCAACCTTTCATGGGATGGAGTCAGAAATTCCATACCTTCATGTCAAAGAGTTCAACGACATTGTTGAAACCATGTGTCCCCCACATCAACTAGAATCTGCTAAGATGAGGCTATTTCCTTTTTCATTAAAGGATCGAGCTAAAAATTGGCTAAACAACTTGATACCTGCATCAATCCACTCTTGGGACCAACTGCAAAGATAATTCTACAAAAAATACTTCCCTCATCACAAAACAATTGCACTTAAAAAGAGCATCCAAAACTTTTTTGAAAAAGAGGGAGAGTCATTCTATGAAACATGGGAGAGGTTCAAAGACACCCTAAAAATGGTTCCACACCATGGTTTTTCCATACCTGAACAAGTGAGAATTTTCTATGAAGGGTTGGGTCCGGGTAATAAACAATTCATTGACATGATGTGTAATGGAACTTTTAAAAACAAGGCCCCAAATGATGCTTACGAGTATCTGGAAAGTCTGGCTGAACAAAACCAAACTTGGGGAACTTCACCTTATTCTGAAAAGCCACAAAGAACCACTGGAATTCATACACTTAGAGAAGAGGAAAGCCTTAGGGCTAAACTCGCAGCACTCTCTAGGAAGGTTGAAGAGATAAACCTTAGGAAAGTCCATGAAATCCAAAATGTAGACCTTGTTTGCACAATTTGTGACAAACATGACCATAAAACAGACAACTTCCCAACCATTCCATCCATCAAGGATGTTCTTCTAGGAGGACCCCCAGCAGAAGTCAATGCCCTAAACTTTCAAAAGCCCCAATACCAAAACACCTTCAATCCAAGGTATAATGACCACTCAGGCTTCCAATGGAAGGATAACCAACAACATAGCCAACCACAAGGGAAAAATCCTTACCCTCAATAGAACTACCAAACCCATAACCAATTCCAAACCCAACCTATCCAATACCAACAGCCACCGGTCCATTTTCAACAAACCATCCCACCTCCAAAATACCCCCCTGGGATAAACCAACCTACTCAAGCACCCACCCAAACTGTTCCACAAATCCTACTAGAACAATTGTGCAAACAAATGGAGAGGATGAACTCAAAAGTCTCTTCCCTAAAACAAGAACTTCAAACCATCAAAACAGGAAAGGAACCCATGCCTACTCAGGCGGTTCCATCCTCAAATTCAAGGGGAGAGTAAAGTTGTGCTCAAACAACTCATGAACAACTAAAGGTTGTGACTGTTTTAAGAAGTGGGAAATCAATTGAGAAACCTGAACAAATAATTCAGAACCCACCCGAAGATTCAAACTTGGATGAAAATTCAAATGAACCACAAGATAAAACTGAGGAAACTGATAACAATGTGAAGGAAACAACTCTTCAACAAACAACCCCACAACCTGCACCATTTCCTCAACGCATGAGGGGGAAACCCAAGCCTGAACTGAGTGAAACGTTGAGAGAAATATTTTCACAAGTCAAGTTGAACATACCCCTTCTCGATGCAATCCAAACCATACCTGCCTACTCAAAGTATCTTAAGGACTTGTGCACTTTTAAAATAAAATTTTCACATAAAAACCAAGTCCTTTTGGCTGCTAATGTGAGTACCACCATTCAAGGGACCATTCCTCCTAAGTTGAAAGACCCAGGTTGCCCTTACATCAATGTTGAACTAGGAGAGAGCAAAGTTGTCAAGGCCTTGTGTGACCTAGGTGTTAGTGTCAATCTCATCCCATATGCTGTGTATTGCCAGTTAGGCCTAGAAGAACTCCAACCCACATCTGTCACACTTTAGCTTGCTGATCGTAGAATTAGGGTTCCAAAGGGGATTTTAAAGGACATTTTGGTAAAGGTTGAAAACTTCATCTACCCTGCTGATTTCATTGTCCTTGACAACCATCCAAATTTACGAAATAAGGAACAAACCCCAATCATCCTTGGTCGTCCTTTCCTTGCAATAATCAACTCTGTTATCTGAGTCCGAAATGGGAACATGACCATCACCTTTGGGAACATGAGTCTAGACTTGAACATCTATAATGCAAGCTCACAAATAGGGGATGACGAGGACATTCATGAAGTAAACATGATAGGAAGCATTGATAATGAATCCATGGAACATCAAGGAATATTTGATGAATGTTTAAGTCAGAATGAGATTGATTTCCTTTGTTCATATGAAGGAAGTTTATCTCCTTGGCTTGAATCATTTTCAAATTGATCTTATGATGAAGTCTTAGGTCCAACAATCAGTGAAACCTTTCAAGAAACCAATTTCATAGAGACCCCTCTAAATTCCTTCCCTAAATCTGATCAAGCCAATCTAGTAGCTGAAACTTCTACATGTGAGGAATCAATCCTATCTGAACCTCTAAAAAAAGAAATTGATCTTGATCCAATGTCCCAATCTTCTGCTAAAATTCTGAACCAACCTGATCTTGAATTGAAGGAACTTCCTGCTGCACTAAATTATGCCTTCCTAGGGGAAAATCAAACACATCCTATTGTCATTTCTTCTTCTCTTGAAGCCAATCATGAGAGGATGCTTCTAGATGTACTTAGTAAGCATAAGAAATCCATTGGTTGGACCCTTTCTGATATTCCTGGGATTAGCCCACTTATCGGGACTCATAGGATTGTTTTGGAATCTGATTCAAAGCCATGTCGTCAACCTCAACGATGACTCAATCCTAATCTCATGGAGGTAGTAAGGAAAGAACTTCTGAAATTGTTGAAAGCTGGTATCATATATCCCATAGCTGAGAGTGAATGGGTGAGCCCAATCCAAGTGGTTCCAAAAAAGGCTGGAATCACAGTGATAACCAATGAGGATGGAGAGATTCTTCCAACAAGGGTGAGTAGTGGATGGAGGGTCTGCATTGACTATAGGAAACTAAACTCATTCACCAAGAAGGACCATTTCTCCTTACCATTCATTGACTAGGTCCTTGATAGAGTGGCAGGTCATGCCTTCTACTGTTTCTTAGATGGGTACTCGGGGTACAATCAAATTGAGGTCTCCCTAGAGGATCAAGGGAAGACTACATTCACATGTCCTTTCGGTACCTTTTCCTTCAAACGCATGCCCTTCGAGTTATGCAATGCCCCTGGAACCTTCCAAAGGTGCATGATGGGAATCTTCTCAGACATGGTAGGGGATTTTCTTGAGGTCTTCATGGATGACTTCTCTGTGTTTGGGGATACTTTTGAGGGATGTCTGCAGAATGTGGAGAGAGTCTTGTCAAGATGTGAAGAAAAAAATCTGGTCCTAAACTGGGAAAAATTCCATTTAATGGTTAAAGAGGGACTTGTTCTAGGCCATCTGGTCTCGAGTAGGGGGATTGAAGTTGATAAAGCAAAGGTTGACATCATTCGTCACCTTCCATCACCCAAAACTGTCAAGGAAGTGAGGTCTTTCTTAGGACATGATGGTTTCTATAGAAGATTCATTAAGGACTTTAGTTCAATATCCCGTCCCCTTTGTGCTCTCTTAGTAAATGATGCTCCATTTGTTTGAACAGAAAGCTGTGAGGGTTCATTCTCAACCCTCAAATCCTCTCTCACCTCTCCTCCCATTATGAAATCTCCAAATTGGAACCTTCCTTTTGAACTTATGTGTGATGCCAGTGACTTTTCTGTTGGAGCTGTGTTAGGACAACGTTGTGATAAAACTCCTTATGTCATTGCTTATGCAAGAAAATCCTTAAATGATGCCCAAATAAACTACACCACCACTGAAAAGGAGTTACTTGCTATTGTGTTTTCCTTAGAGAAGTTTAGGTCCTACCTCTTAGGATCACCCATCACTGTGTTCACTGACCATTCTGCACTAAAATACCTCTTCCAAAAACAAGATGCTAAGGCTAGACTAATTAGGTGGGTCCTTCTCTTACAAGAATTTGACCTCACAATCAAGGATAAAAAGGGAGTTGAAAATGTTGTAGATGATCACCTCTCTAGGATGGAATTAAAAGACAACTCAAATCACCTTTCTGTGTCTGATTCATTTCCTGATGAACACTTATACTCTGTGAGTGACTGCCCTTGGTATGCTGACATAGCAAATTTCTTAGTGACAGGATTCATTCCAAAATTCTTAGGGACTCAAGATCGAAGGAAATTCTTTTCTGATGTTAGACACTATGTGTTTGATGATCCATACCTCTATAAGTTCTGCCCTGAACAAGTCATTAGGAGGTGTGTTCCAGAATCTGAACAAGAGTCCATCCTTAAATTCTGTCATAGTGAGGCATGTGGAGGTCACTTTTCCTCTAAGAAAACATCTGCTAAGATTCTTCAATGTGGTCTTTTCTGGCCCACCCTCTCAAGGGACTCCTACACATTTTGTCAAAGCTATCCTAGGTGTCAACAAGTAGGGTCCATCACAAAAAGGAATCAAATGCCACTCACTCCCATCTTAGTGGTTGAAATCTTTGACTGTTGGGGAATTGATTTCATGGGTCCCTTCCCAAACTCTTAGGGATACCTCTACATACTCTTAGCTATTGATTATGTCTCAAAATGGGTTGAGGCCATTCCCACAAAATCCAATGATCATCAAACTGTGATTATATTCATAAAAGAAAACATATTCTCTAGATTTGGAATTCCTAGGGCTATCATAAGTGATCGTGGAACCCATTTCTGCAACCACCCATTCGCTTCACTCATGTCTAAGTATGGTATTTCTCATAAAGTGTCCACTGCATACCATCCTCAAACCAATGGTCAAGCTGAGTTAGCGAATAGGGAGATTAAGCAAATTCTTGAAAAAACTGTCAACCCCTCTAGGAAAGATTGGTCTGAGAAACTCTTAGATGCTCTTTGGGCCTATAGAACTGCATATAAAACCATTTTAGGAATGTCCCCATATAGGTTGGTTTACGGTAAAGCATGCCATTTGCCATTGGAGATTGAACATAAGGCCTATTGGGCAATTAATAAAATGGATTATGACCTCTCATTGGCTGGAACAAAAAGGAAATTAGATCTCAATGAACTGGAGGAACTAAGGATGGAGGCTTATGAAAATTCAAGGATCAATAAAGCTAGAGTTCAAGCCTACCAATCTAGGAATATCAAGGTCAAACATTTTGAACCGGGAAAACTTGTGCTCTTGTATAGTTCAAAACTTCATTTACATCCGGGAAAGTTAAGGTCTAGATGGTCTGGACCTTTTATAGTGCATCATGTATTCCCCCATGGGGTAGTAGAGATTCAAGATCCCACAAGTGGTTACATTTTCAAGGTCAATGGTCAAAGGTTAAAACCATTCATTGAATCATTCAATAAACAGGAAATAGAGGTTGAGTTAACTGAGCCAACCTATGAACAAGGAACAAATTAATAGATTTAGGGTCCATGTCGGGCTAACGACGTTAAACAAAGCGCTGAATGGGAGGCAACCCATGGTTTTCAAGTTTCCAATAATTTCGTTGTTTTAATCAACTTTATATTTTAAATAGGGTTAATGAGACATTTTGATATTTTGAAAAAAAATAATAAACTACTGACATGTTCTTTTATAATGAGTATGGATGGGTACGAAAGGGGATCGCCATATTTATCCGTGTCACGTGGTGTGATCCTTGAGTAATACCTTACCCAGAAATTTAAAAAGAAGACAATGTATCATCAGTTTATTTTGTTTTTTTTATTATTTTATAGGTTAATATAAAAATAAAAATAAAATAATAATAATAATAAAAAGTCCACGCCATTGGCCGTGGGGAAAACCCCGTCACAATCGGCGAAGCCACGGGGACTCGAACCCGGGACCGAAGGGAGACAGGGGCGCGCGCTTACCACTGACCTGCGGCTTCTTGTGCTTCCTTATTCTATAATTTTTATATATATTCTTATATTTTACTTATTTTATTATATATATATATATATATATATATTGTTTGTTTTTGTTTGTTTTTTTTTGTTTTTCCATTTTCCACTAGGGAACTTTGCAAGCGACATGGATATCAAAGGAATAAATTCGAGTGGCAAGAACTTCAAACTTCAACCACCAGGTGACTTCATTCCATGATCCTCATATTTCAATTTCCTTATTGAACTCCCCTTTTTATTCCTCTACCCCATTCTAAATTTTGTTTTTATGAAACTAGGGACAGTTTCATTCTAAGTTGGGGGTGTGGAAACAAAATGTTTGTTTAAAAAAAACAATGATAACAAAAAGAAGTAAAATTTCTTTATCATTCATATAATAACATCTTTGCTCACATAAAAACTACATATCAAATAATTATTATTTCCTTGACTCTTAATTTAATTCATGATTAAGTTTAAAAGCATAGATTTTGGAAAGTGTGTCTGTCCAATGTGATATTTCATCATTTATATTTTCATCCAAATAAAAAAAATATCACAATGCACGTCCTCTAGACTGTGGGGCACTAATTTGAATTTTTGGGGTCCCATAATAAATAGCATAGGATGGTTTTATTTTTATGAATAATATGAGTATTCAAAAAAAACCAAAAAAAAATTATTAAAAAAATAATAATAATAAAATATAAAAAAAAATTTGCGTGTAGAGCAATGGATTGATAAAATGAGAGGCTTTCGGCACTTGGGGATCGTGACTCCAGAGTTGTCTAGCCCTGAGTTTTTCAATATATCTCTATTTATGGTAATATGACTTTGTTTTTGATTAAGTTAACTCGAGACGATGTCCGAGTATGTGGGCTTCACTTGGTGCCCTAAGGCCTTTGAGTCTGGGAGTCATCGGCAAAGTCTTGCTACATGGGTTAATTTGATTAACTGCAATCTCAATTACTATGGAAATATTGCAAAAAAAAAAGAATGAAGAATACTCATATTAGGATTAAATGTGATTCCACCTAGCGCTTCCATGATTTCCCCCTTGAATGAAAATGAACCCCCATATCTATTGTGATACACAACACATCATTACACCTAATTGAGTTGGATGAAGTATGATGATGGATTTGATAAAAGGAATGGGCTTGGGATTGGGATCTGCTTTTAAATTCATCTTGTTTTAAATTATCTTGATAGGTTATAAAAATATATTTGTGTGCAGTTTACATTATGAGCACTGTTTTTTATAATGTGTTTGAAGAAAGGAATTCAAATAAAATCATTGAATTATTTGCTCGGGACTAGAAAATCTAAAGTTGGGGGGTGTGATTATCCAATAAAAACATATATTTTAATTAAATTTTAATGGTATTAAATGTTCATTTTTGATCTTATGGGCCTGAGTTAGTGCATTTTCATTATGAACATCCACTCTCATCATTTGTGCACTTCATGCCTAATATACACCAATTTAGGCCCAATGAGTCATCTGATTCTAAGGAATGTAATTACCAATTTTTTTAATTTGATATTTTTGGAACGTTATCTACACTTAAATGTGAACATTTTTCATTTAGGGATCAATGTAGAATTCATGTAAGAAGATGGGGATATTTTGTGATGAAAGGAAGCAATTCTAGAGAAGGCAGATTGGACACTAGCTCATCGATGATACTGTGGGGCCCAAAATACCAGCCCAATGAATCCCAATTTTTGTGGGATTCTATAAGACATTCAGAGTAACAAATAACTATTCATGATCCAATGCTAATTATGCTTCTATGGTGGTCATTAAAGCGGACCAAGTTAGAGATACAATTCTGGGCCAGATTCTGCGGCCCAGAAAAATAGTCCACTAATTTTATCATATCTCGGAATCCATAACTCCAAATGGGCCCAAATTTTACAGGCGGTTATCAGACATCCGGAGATCCATTTTCTTCTTCTATGGCCCACTCTGATTAGGCCGTCTAGAAGTTCTTCTAGATGCGTCTGTTTGGTGAAGGAAAGTTGGCTGCCACCTCGGGTCAAATGTGGAAAAGTTCAAATTCCACAAGCTTTCCACCACCTATGGCCTACCAAAATTAATTGAGATGCTTTGTACTGTTTGAGGCTCGACCCAATGCTCCCAAAATGCCTATTTAAGGCAGTGGTGGTGAAGGATTTGAAGATCTTGGATGCTTTGTTCAATTGTAATGTTATGCTGCATTTTTGTTGCCTCAATTTTGTCTTTCACATGTAAGTTGTTCAATTCACTTTAGTTTCTTAATAAAAGTTCTTCTTCTACTCTTGTTCTGTTGTTCTTAATATCACTTTGATACCATTGGATCAAGGTGTGAATTTATTCACACCAACCCTTGTGAAATTATTCACACAACGGTGGAGTGATCATTTTATTTTTGTTGTTTTCTTTACTTCTCCATTTCCTCCCTCATGAGTCTACTTTCCGCTTCCATTGAAACCATGGGATAAATGGAGGGCTAACCCACTTATGAGTTGATCCAAGGGAGTAGCAAGGGGCTGTATTTGATGTTATTTATCACCTAATTAATGTATAATCACTTCTTTAATTGGGATTTTTATTTGATGATTTTTAAACTCCATCGTCCTTGTTGAATTTAAGGCCACACACTTCAAGTACTAATACGATCCTTTACCTTGAAGTGCTAAAAATTTTGATCCTTCAAGTGTATAGGTGATTATTATTAGAGGGTGTAGGAATTAAACCAGTAAGTGATGGTGTTGTTTTATCTCCTTAAATGAACCCATCTCAAATTTAAGAAATTGAAATCATTAAAAAGAAAGTACATCCAATCCACCCCGAGCGATAACCTAGGATCAACTCATTCTTTTAAATTGAATCCACTTAAATCTATTAGATATCTTTAAAACCCATCTAAAATCAATCCAAGTTGGCCACTTCATAGCCAAAAATACATCTCTTAGGTTGTGTATCTTAGGTATCTTCTTAGGTCTCTGTGGAATCGACAACCCAAGCTACACTACAAGGACCGTTCTACCCTTCTTCTCTTGGGTAAATTTGGGTGTGAACCAGCTGGTTTATTTTAGTTCCATCTTGCATACTTGTTTAATTCATTAATTATGTGATCGTGACAACACATCCATAATGATAAACCATGAAACTGATAGAGATAAAATAAATTAAATGGCATGGTCATGAGATTTTCTAATGATTAGTTTATCTAGCGGTTGATAAACTAACTCTAACCTAGGGGAGAAATAACTTGAACCTTTTGGGTTCGTGTTTACAGCTTCCACCTATCCACCTCTATATCTCCTGGGATTGGTTTCATCTTGGCTCTAGCTTGAACCGCCTCCACTAGCTTGGTAGTTCCGTCCATTACATATGCCTTTTTTAACTCACATGTAGGTGAGGGGTAAAAAGGGGTGTTACATAAAAGAAACCTTGGGCACACAGGCCCTACATATTAATGAGGAGAAGGCTCGCAGGACAACAAATTTAATTCAAATAAATAAAACAAAATAAACCATCCATATACAAAGTTCTTGGTCTATCTCATGATCATCCATACATGCAATGGTATTTACGCATAAATAAAACTAGCAATAAATTCTTTAATAGTTCTTGTTTAAGATAAATCATGCTCGAATCAATTAATTATCATATTTAATTAATCAATCCTTTTATCTTAAACCCTTTTCTTAATTTCCTTGATATTATCATCCATCATAATTTTAAACAAATAAATTAATTTAAAATTATATTTGTATGTAACTTGTACCTTGGAGGCAACCCGATGAATTCCTATTCATAACTACACAATGAGTAGAAATAAACATTATACAGATGTTAAATTAAACACATATATATAAAACACCTATCATGTGTTGTGCCTTGGCTTTATGCCCGCACGATGGTACTCGTCTCAAGGGTTTGTATAATATAATAATAAATTTTAATAAATATTTATAATTTGGATGAGTACAGGACATGTAGTTCCAACTACACGGCGTGTATTATTTTTCACCGTCTATCCGAAGTACACGCCTGGGGAAATGGTGTGTGAGTATACTTCGGAAATATTCAAAGTACGTGGCATGTCTAGTGGGCTACATGTCGTGTAGTTACTCATTACACGGTCTCCAGTCGAGCAAGCCATGTACGGGGTACACGGTCCAACCATAACCCGAAGGGACTATACGTCGTGTCCATTGGGCCACACAATGTGTAATCTGGAAATTGCATGCCACCTATTCTTGTTCAACACATGGAGTCATTTAAGACTTAGAAAGACTCTAACACACTACTTGGTTTGGAGGACTGGTCTGATGCATTGAATCTTGACTACATGACATGTACTGTCGAATACATTCCGTGTGTTTTGGTGTTGTACATCCAGGAAGATTTGTAACCTCTGGATGAGATCCTCTATTTTATTTTAATCAAAATTAAAATAAATTTTCATTTTTGTAAGGTGAACGAGAAACAAAAGAGGAGGAATAGATCTCAATATTCTTATTTGTAGAATGATTAACTTGAATTGAAAAAACTAAATTATTAAATGCATAATTCATCAACAAAATATTTAAATAATTATAAACTATGATGTAACCCCTCTGATACCACTTGAAGGTTCTGGGTGCAGTGGAAGCGTGGTTGGGACGGCACCCAACTTTGATTTTTACCATGATCAATGATTATTCTGGGATCAATACAATGATTAATGTCAGTCTCCACAGAATATAATCAAAGTTTTAGATATAGAAAAAATATGCCCAAAACCTTAGAGAGGATCTTGCACATCATTTTTATAATTAATTTAATTAATTTCATAAAGAAAAATAATACTTGTGTCTTTGGTATTTTTCTTCGTTGATGATGTTGATTGTCTGGATTGAACCTTCTAGATTATCTTGTTGTGCTTGTAAGGATCCAAACTAGAATCCCTCTAACGGTGATCCACACATGCTCCGATGGCCTCCGATCGACACTGCTCGTTCTCTGGGTGCTAGTGCAGCGAAGCAAGTGTCTTGTGTCGGTCATTCTTGATCGCTTGTTATTTAGCCTTGAAGAACGTATCTCGTTCTTGAGAGGGGAGTGAAGAGGATTCGAGAGAGAAATTGTTTGGCTCAATAATTCTCAATTCACCAGGCGTGTGGTGTGGTGTCTGGCACAATAGGCATACTTTCCTATTTATATACATGGAATTTCAGTTATAATATTTAATTGCATAGCAAAAATTAAATACATTCATGAACTTAGAGAAAACTCATGTATTTAATAATAGTACTGTGTCATTATTTATGGTGTGCCAACTTGCGTAAAACGATATGATAAATTCCACGTCACAAAATAATAGCAACATTATTTTAATTTTTTCCAACTAATTAAATAATTATTTACCATCTTGCAAATAATTATTTTACTATCGGACCAAACTTATTCCACTCAAACTCTACTTCCATTTATTGAAAACTTAAATAAATAAATAAATAAATAATTCTCTTAAATAAATATTTTATTTAAAAAATAGTAAATAAATATTTATTAAATGTTCAATAAAATAAATAAATATATTTAATTTAATTTATGTGATCATTTTAACTTGAATAAAATTATTCCATGGTCTTGAGAATAATATTTATTTCATTGATTAAATTCAAATAGAATTTAACCGAGACCACCAAAAACACTTAGTGTGTGACCCTCTAGGATTCTTTCTTATTGAAATTAGGCGGGCTTGCCTAAAGTCCAAGAGTATTGTCTAGAAATGGGTCAAGGTACCCAAGAGAAATAACATAAAGTATCAACAACAACATCCACATACGAATGCTCACTGTGTAATATAATCCCTTTGTCACAATATCTCATCAAGCAGGTTTCATGATTGTGTCATCAACTTTTATGCTTGATACTTCGTTCTTTGACTACCTGAGATAAACTCATCGTTACACCATGGCCATTGAATTTTTCATGACGGTTCTATTTCAGTCAAATGGCTGAGATATCAACTTCCATAAATGGAAGGGAAAAATTCTTCCTCGACTTAGCCATTAATAACATGCCACTCATGACACACCCAACGTACCCTACTTCCTACCAACTATCTGCGTGATGGTTTTCGTTAGTAAATAAAAGTGCGTAAGTTGTGACATGTATTAATGATAATCTTAAAGTCTAAAGATAATTACACACGCTCGCAGGTAGAAATATCTGATGAAACCAAAACATGCAGAATTTCTACTAGTGGATCTGTTCTCATAATCTCCTATCTTGGAGATTACCAAGTGCGAACTTCATGAGAGGAATTATCATCTTCTTACAAGTACTCGCACATGAAGGTTTCCATGCTATGTGTCCCATCATATCATGTCACCCAACCGCAGAACTATATTTAAGAATATTGTTATATCATATCTAGGTTCTCATTATAGTGGGGAACTGCCATGACCTTATCAATGCAACAAATACTCTAAGACATTATTACATCATAGTCATGCAGAACAATGAAAAATATGTAATAATACATTAAATATCCATGTAATAAAATTAAAACTAGTTGGTTCTTGGAAACCAACTCTTACACATCAAGCCTACCAATAGTCTCATTTGGAAGAACCTAGAGAAGTCGATTGGAAAGCTCTGACAAAAAATCTAGGGCAGACCCAACTCTCTGCCCCCATGCATGAATACTGTCAATACCTAATGACAAGAAAAATAGGACAGGAGCAGGCACATACACCTACTCCAGATATGAAATGGATGTATATTCCCATTTTTTGCGCTGAAGTCACCAAACATATCTTATCAATGGTGAAAGGGAAGGCACAAATTGATGCCCTATTCTAGAAGCATGCCAGGATATTATAACAACTACTTCAGTAGTACTAGGGGAAGAGACACATAAATATGTCCCCACACATGGGATGACACATTGTCATTCCATCCCAGATCAGATACATACCTTTTTTCCATTCCAGGAGGGTCATGGGGCATACTCCCCCATATCATACAGATAACAAGATAGGGAATATACACCCTTTCCAATTGGATGTAATCGGTCTATTTTGGTGACCACTCCAAGGTAGGAAAATAAAACTACCCATGATAACCACTTCTCCTAGAAAGTGGTCCCAACTAAGTGTAAGAGAACATCCAAGAATAATTCTTGTCAAACACGGTTAGAAAATCAAGAGTCAAGCTATAATTTGGATCATCTTAATGCTGGAGTTCTTGAATCCCTCAGACATTTATCTGTTTCAGCTCAATATTCTACCCCCTCATTACCAAATTGTGGGAGTAGTAGTAGTAGTAATTCTGAAGTTTCCATTATACAATTCATCGTGAAGGCTTGATTCATGAAAATTCAAACAATCCAGAGAGTCGATCTCCGAATGAGAGCCACGACAACCCTCTGTGTGTCCAAAAGACCAAGGAACAAGAGGATTTATCCCTTGCTATAATCCACCATGGTGGTCCTCCCTGTGATGGAATTCACTATGAAAGTCCTCTCCGCAGTAGTATTTCACATTGTCAAGATAATTATATAATTGATAATATAGTGATGAGAAATCCCTCCTATATTGAGGCACTTTCCAACACAAAGCCAGTCATGTATGATGCCTTGTCATTGACGATTGAAATACTTTCTCAACCAAAAGACATCTTAAGGGAACATTCATTCTATGAACCCCCCTTAGTTCATTTGTCTTCTAATACAGAACGTCCACTTTGGTCATACCAAGTAGAGGAAACTATAGTGAAAGATGATGAAGATATGTTAAACATGATAAAAAAATTGGCTAAAGGAGAAATACCGGTCATGTTCTAGACTTTGGAAAATTCTCAATATAATATTCTAGAATTGATGGAAGAATATTGAGTTCATGATATTCACCTTAACTTATGGAAGACTCTTTGTCATTTGAAAACCAAAGTATTACCATATGATGAATATAAAAATCATATAAAGGTAATAGAAGGGTTGCAATGCCAAATTGATTTGGCATCTCTCTCAGTTTCCCAACATCCAATGGTTGAAAAGCAGCATATAACCCTTCAGCATGCATGCCTCAATGTTCTAAAGAGGCTACGCTAATTAATTTCTGATTCCCCATCTGGTGTTCGTATCAGAGGATGGGGCACACATAGAGTATTTCATTTCACTGCACTTCAGAATCAGCAAAGCCCTCCAAAATTGTTCTCATGAAATGTTATTTCCCACGAACGATTACAATCAATATATTTTGTATATAATCAAATGTACACTCAAGAACATACCTCAAGTAGCTCTCATTAGAGTCGGGCCTAAATAAAGCAAGCATTTCAGTTACTTTTACATCAATCATCTAAGAATATTGAGAAGGCTTCCCGATTAGAGGATGTCAACCATCAGATAACACCAATGTTTGAAATAGCATAGCGATCTTCTGAAACAAGTGATTTGAGTGGTTGGCAGATAATGCACCTAGCTAATATCCGAACCAAAATTCGTAAAATCAGAAGAGAAGCTGCATGAATCTCAGCCATAACAGTTCAAGAGCCACGCCAACTTGCATGTTTGGGGATCATTTAATTAAACTTTTGAAATCAATGAATAAAGTTAAAAGGTTTTAATAAGAAGAATAGGAACATCCCCAGCCTACAGGGCTGGGGGATTTTTCACATCTACAATCCCCTCCTCAATAGAAGTCAGTTTTCTCTCGATTAGGGAAGAATCCATAAAGAGAGAACACAACTGAGCTATATGAGGATTCCCTTCAGGTTACTATCCATCAAACAGCTCCCGATAATCCATCATATAGGAGAGCAGAGTCTCATGGAAGATACAGAGGGAGAAGATCTTACAAAGATACTGACAGAATGACATCAATACATTATGCGTCAGTAAATGTCATTAACACCATTACAGAAGATCCTATAGAAAATTACTCTGGTTTAGGGGAACCATACGATGAAGTTATTATCCATAATATGGTACACACTGAATTAAATGAAGAAGGTGTACGTACTCTAAATCAGAGGCTTACCTAGGACCTAGGTATGCATTCAAATAACCAACTCACACCCCTCTAAAAATCATCTAACAAGGGGAAAGGTAAAAGTCATATTGCATCTCACTTTTCCACTGGAGAAGGTCAATATATTTCACTTGAAGAGAGATTTGCACTGAAATAAGAGGAGATTAAGGAGTTGAAAAGACTCAATAAATAGTTACTTCGAAGCAGTATTTCTGCTAGACATACTCCCCAGGCAGATCCTCAACTTTCACATCTTGTAGAATCTAATCAGCAAAGAGGATTTGTGGTAACTACATATGTGGATAATGAATTCCCTCCATTGGGTACACATCCAGGGCAGGATTATACACATCCTTATAGGCCTGTTCACATGGGTTATCTAAGGAAAATACCAGCACCACCACCAGTGGTTTTGTTGATCGTTGCACCAGTTCAAGCTCCAACTATTGTACCTATATAGGTCCCATCTCATCCAGATATTCCCCAAGTTCTTATGAACACAATTGAGGCATTAACAACTTGATTGGAAGCCATGGAGGAATGACGTGCACTAGTTCAGCCAGAAAATAAAGCTTACCCTAAATGGGTGGATCTAATTCCTCCCCCACCAAATTTTTTGAATACCACATTCCCAATATTTAATGGTTTAGGAGATCTAGAACAACACTTAACACATTTTGTTTCTAGTTGTGATCCCATGATGGGAACTCATCAACAGCAAGAAGCAGTAAATCTTAGGTGTTTAGTTTAGTCATTACAATGACCAGCTTTTGTATGGTATACAAGTTTGAAATCTCGATCAATTACTAGATGGGAAGATCTCTATCAGAAATTCATTCTTCAATTTAGATCAATGCTACTGAAGACAACAGTTTTTGATCTCACCAATTGTAAACAAAGGTATAATGAAATAGTTTCATATTTTATTCCTTGATGGAAAGGGTTATCATATTCTTTAAGTCTGGAACTCCCTCAAGAAGAGTTGTTTCTAAATTGTGTGGAAAATCTGTGTGATGAGTTATATACACCATTGATCCCTGTAAAATACACAGGAGGGTTTCGATACCTTACTTCAATTACTCAATAGATAAAAGATTCTATTATAGAAACTAAGGCTAAAACTCGTGTAATTCCATCAGCTCTAGGAAGGAGAACAGGGAAGTCATAGGCTGATACAGTTACACTCAAGCAAGCACCTATACCTACTTCTAATTCAAAACCTTCATCATATCGAAGGGCTCCACCTCCTGATCATCATCAGAAACAAACGCCTCATCAAGATGACCAAAGAGATCAAAGGAGAAAACAGTTTAAGGAATTAAAGAACAAATTTTATTCTTTTCAGAATGAACAAGTTCCTAGTTACTTTATCTCAGCTCTAGAAAACAATTTGGTTCAATTATCAAGGCCAATGAAACCAAACAACGAAGGAGATGAAGATATTCCAAATTATTTTCCCTTTCACCAGATGTTGGGGAATCCCATTCAGGAGTGTTTTGTTTTCAAGGATCTCTTGAAAAAAATGATAGACTCTAGACAAGTGAAACAGAAAAGTTCATCAGTTCAAGTAGTATGTGTTACTGCTACTAATCCAGAGAAATAAGGAAAATGATAAGAAGTTAAAAGTAAAAATGTACATAAATATGATGATTGGATGACCAGGAAAATGATCAACCAAACTCATTCCATTCTACAAACACATTTGAAACAACTGATTATGTCTTCCACCACTCCTGCCACAACAAAACCACCTTCATCAAAATATCAATCCTCAATAAAGTGAAGTGATCAGAAAGAAAAAGAGCATTCAGAAGAATATGATCTCATGTAAAATCCCAAGTTTCATTTGACTTTAGAATATTTCATGCCATTTGTTTCAAAATCATGGGTACCGCCCTGCCAAATGGCAGAACCAAAACTAACTTGTCAAGCAGAATCTTCATCAGATGAAGAATTGATCTTTGGTTCTGTCAACATCATCCACTTAACGGATCCCTATGTCAATGGTGATTCTAATTATAATGATCCTGAGTTCCCTGAACCTAATTGGGGAACCATAGGAATAGGATAAGGTCAAGGATACATGGGAAGACATGGGTATTCTAGAAGCCACTATTTTAACTCTACCCCTGAGCAAACCGTATATGCGGTAGAAACTCGTGGAAGAGCCCTTCTGCGGGCTCAATAAGAACAAAGAGATTCTTCCACGCAAGACAAGTTTGGTCCTGACATGATTATTTTGGAGGACTGATTAGAAGTCACACCATCTTATTCTCATTAAGTAAATAGACCTAGTCAGTCTACTCTACCAAAGTCAGGAGTATTTCCAACTGCTTCTCCGACACAGGGTACATCTACATCAAAAGCATCAACTTCTAAGGCACGTGAAAAACCACATCTCCATTCTAGGAAACACAGACCTTTGGACCAAAAGTATGATGTCTTGAAACAATTGGCCCAAGTACTAGCCAAGTTGTTAATTTTGGATGCCTTAAGTCTGTCAAAATATCTCTGAGAATCACTTATTGAGGCTTTGTCAAGACCTCAAGAGTTTAAAACCGAAGTTTCTACTGCTTAGGTTTACCATATAGAGAATGATCTTGCAGAATGTCATGCAGTCTTATCTTTTATGAATGAAGATGAAGATTATGTTGTACTTGGACATATTAGACCCTTATATCTATCTAGAAAGGTCAATGACATAGACATCCAAAGAGCCTTTATTGATAATGCCTCTAGAGTCAACCCCATTCCCATTCGTACACTTCGTCGATTGGGCCTTATTGAATCTGACTTATCTCCTTATACTTTAATGTTTCAAGGATATGAAAAGAATGAGAAAGAACCTCTAGGAAAGATTTCACTGAAAAATCAGTTTGGAGATCTTGTATCTAATTCATATTTTACGGTTGTTTGTTAGGACACAACATTCAACATTCTACTTGGAAGGCCTTGGCTACATCAACATTTTTTCATACCTTCATCATACCACCAATGTCTTAAGTACTATTTCAATGTTCAAAGAGGGACATTTTATGGTGATAAGGATCCATTTAAAATGTGTGAATCTCGATACATTGAGGTCGAGTTTTATCACACAAAGGGAATGAGGTCCATGACAAAGGAGATAACAAGAGTTAATGCTCTGAATGGACTGGAAAAGATTCAAAAAAACCCATTCATACATTTGAGTACAGATTATGTGTTACCTATTAATAAAATTGAAAAGGTAAACCCAAATCCAAGAACTCGTCCAGTAACTTCCATAATTTCAATCGTGGAAATCAATCCTGATTGCATGGGAGAAATTATTGATTCACCAAGTAGTGATGAAAGATTAAATGGAGATGTTTTCATTTCATCTACTGAACTACATCAAGCCTCTACTTCGTCAATCAGAGTAAAAGAAGTTGTATAAATGCTAGAGGAAGACAAAGATGTTGATTACCAATCCATCATCTACTATTTATTACCCCAAGAAGACCCTTCATCGTCATTAGGGACAAAAATGGTGGCCTCTTCTTCTGAATGTTCAAATACTGACTCCTATCCCAAATCTGGAAGTTTTGCTTCATCGTCTACTATGTAAGTAGAAAAAAAAAGAGGTAACATGTAATAAAGAATAATAGGAAGATCTCAGGTATGCTCTTCCATCATTTGAGGAAGATGACTCTACCACTGTGGATGAGCTTAGAGAAATAAATCTGGGTACAAAAGAAGATCCACGCCCCACTCTAATTAGTACGGACATGAATTATAAAGAGAAAGAGTTGTCTACTTAATTTCTAAAGAAAAATTGAGATATATTTGCTTAGAATTATATATAAATGCTAAGAATTAATCCTGATGTAGCCACCCATCATTTGGGTTTTCCATAAGAACATCGAGGATTCAAGCAGGCAATAAGAAGAACGCACCCAAATCATGCCTCTAAAATTGAAACTAAAGTTGATAAAATTATAAAGGATAACTTTGTTAGGGAAGTTCAATTTCCCAAATGGATGGCTAACATTGTACCAGTGAAAAATAAGAATGGACAAATTAGATTTTTCATTGATTTCAAAGATCTTAACAAACATTTTCCTAAAGATGACTTTCCAGTTCCAATCACAGAGCTTTTAATTGATGTAACAGCTATATATGAAGGTCTTTCCTTCATGGATGGATACTCTGGGTATAATCAAATCTGTATATCCCCAGAGGATGAAAAATCTGCAACCATCAGAGCCCCTCAAGGTGTGTTTTTATATCGGTTAATTCCCTTTGTCTTAAAGAATACAGGTGCAACATATCAATGTGCCATGAACCATATCTTCAAACCCTTATTAGGGAAATTTGTTTAATGTTATGTGGATGATTTGGTGGTCAAATCCAAACAATTTTCCAATCACTTGACTGATTTTTAGACCATATTCAATAAACTTCGGTAACACAGTTTGAAGATGAACCCCTTGAAATGTGCTTTCAGGGTAACCTCAGTAAAGTTTCTTGGATTTTTTGTACGCCATCATGGTATTGAAGTTGATCCCAATAACACAAAATCAATCCTTGGCATGTCACCTCCTTGAAATTTGAAATAATTAAGAGGAATCTAAGGACACTTGGCCTATATTTGGCGCTTTATTTCCAATTTGGCGGGAAAGTGTTTACCCTTCACCAGATTAATGAAGAATGGAGTCATCTATCAATGGACTGAATAATGCCAAGAAACATTTGATACCCTCAAGAAATATTTTTTGAGTCCACCGATATTAATTCCACATGTTGAAGGAAGACTACTTATTCTCTATGTGATAGCTTTAGAGCGATCACTGGGTGAATTCCTTGCCCAAAATAATGATGCTGGGAATGAGAACAGCCTTTACTATCTTAGTAAAACTATGCTTGATGCAGAAACTCAGTATTCAAGTATTAAAAAATGATTTATGGAATTAATCTTTGTAGTTCAGAAATTGAGGCACTACCTGCAACATCATGAGGTCCAATTGGTATATTGGAATAACCTGCTCAAATTTATCCTCAATCATCCTATTCTTATAGGGTGTATGGAATAGTGGGAAGTTATTTTGAAACAATTTATTATCCATTTTGTGCCTCAGAAGTAAATAAAGGGCCAAGATATGGTCGACTTCCTTTATAAACATCCATCTGTGGGAGATACATCATTGAATACTAAACTTCCTAATGAAGAGGTCTTCTATATTCATGATAATTCCCAAACATGGAAAATGTACTTTGATGGTGACTCCAAAAGTCCAATAGGGAAGAGAATTGAAAACCCTAAACTCAAAAAAATTGGGTTAGTAATTGTCCTTATCTCCCCATAAAAGGCAGTGTTATCATATTCCTTCCTGTTATTAGAAGGAAGAACCAACAATGAGGTATAATATCAAGCTCTCATCACAAGCTTGGAATTGGAGCTTCAGGTGCAAGTGAATCACTTGAAAGTGAAATGTGATTCAGAGTTGGTGAAAATCAATGGGGAATATTCTATCATAAAAGAAGAGTTGATCCATTTGTGTGATTACGTCAGAGGGTTAATGGCTGAATTTCCATTAGATCCAACATTGTCTTATGTCCCATGATCACAAAATTCCCAAGATGATTCACTGGATAATGCAGCTACATCCTTGGAAGATCCAAATCGAGATGAGACAGTCATCATCATAGCTCATTATCGTATGATCTCACCTTTTGTTAAATCCAAAATGGAGGAAATTAATGAAATTATCCCTATTTCTGAGCCATATGGTCATACCATGGGATGGAGAATACCCATCATGGAATACCTTCAAAATGGAGTGATTCCACCATATAAGGCTGAAAAAGAACAAATCCAATGATGAGCAGCCAATTTTACACTTTATCATAGTCCAGATCACCAAAAAAATCCTCTACAAATGAGGTTGTGATGGAATCCTCTTCAGATGTATTGATGGAGAAGAAACTGTAGCTATCATGAAAGAAGTACATTCAGAAGATTGTGGTGCCCGCTAGTCTGGGCATAGGATTTCTGATCAAATCTTAAATCTTGGATACTTTTGGCCTTCAATGACTTAGGATTTCATAGATTTCACTAAGAAATGTCATCCCTACCAAATGCATTCCAACTTTATTTGTAACACCTCGAGATTTTATGAAGAATATTATTTTAATTTCATTGATGTATTGTGTTGTACGCTACACCAAAGAGATATTTCACTACACGCAACCCTGACCTGGCTTTCATTACACGCAATCACGACCTTCCTCGATAGCGTGTGTTGTACGCAATACCGAGTTTCTCTAAGCAACGATATGTTATATAAACTAGCCATTATGAATAGTAATACCCACTTTTTGAAATTTTATAAATTTTATCTTTCAAAATGGACTTCAGTTTTGGATTCGGAATGTCGAAATTAGCCTAGGGTGAAATTTTGGTATTTTTCTGAAAACTTTGAATTTTTGATGAATAGTGAAAACACTTGGTTACTATTCAAAAACCGGCTTTTTATTTAAATAATTGTTTATTTTATTTAAATTTATTTTAGGTCATAATTGATACATAATACCTATATAAGCTCAATTTAAGTCATTGGAGTCATTTTATAATAATTTTAGATATATAAAAAATTTATTGAACTTTTCACGGTCTTTTACCCACCTTCTAGGAGAATTTGCAAATTCACATAAAACATAATTTTACCGCTTTTGTGAGTGGAATTTTGAAAATCCGAGAAACACGGTTAATATCAAGGATTAAAATGTGGTTCAATGAGATGAAAATAATTTTTGGTGAATAGTAACTTTTTACTTTTTTTTACCACCGTTAAAAGTAAATAGGGCAATTAAGGGTAAAAATGATATTATTATTACCCTAACACATATCCTAATTATATTGGATAAGTTTAATTCGACCAAAAACAACCTTAGGAATAAAATATGACCATTTAGGCCCACATGGATTAGATTAGGACATTTATTATTAATTTATTTAAAGAAGGGTTAAAATAGTTAAAATCAAATTTTAATAACTAAATCATTTTTAATATAGGGTTATACATAAGATAAATTCGACTATAAATATTAATTAGAAAGCTAAAAATATTTCCTACATAATGGTATTTTATTTTTAATTTTTAGACATTAAATAATTTAATTTATTTATGACACAATGATGATGTAGTAATTATCTTATTAATGAAATATTGACATAATTGATGTTATAAATACCCAAATAAATGCAATTTGAGACTTTTTATGAATTAAAATAATTTTATAGGTTAATATGACATGTTAGTATTGATTTAGTTAACGTTTTTCGAACTAATCATTCTGTTATGATTTTCACAAAAAACAATTATCAAATAGTGTCAAAATTGACATAAAATAGTTTTTAAAACAAATATTATATTATTAATTTTTATTTTATTCCTAAAAATATATGGTTCTTTCAAATGACTTAGATAAGGTTATATATATTAATAATAAACAATGTGGGGTTCGTTTGTCTTGTTATAGTAAGTTTATTAACCTTATAGAGTAAGAAAACAAGAAGACACGGTAAAAGAAAAATTATTTAACTTAAAGTTAAATCTAAATGATAAGGTTAAAATAGAAACCTAAACTTGTCTAAATTATATTGGATGAGAGGGTTTAGACCCATCCCAACCTAATCTTAGAAATAACTCAATTTGGAGCTATTAAAAACCGAATATGACTTTATAATAAAATAATATTTTTAGTTATTCCAAAGATGTCCCTCTCCTCCCTTATAAAAGGGAACCTCCTCCCTCTCTTCCTTACACCACTTTGAGTCTTCAAGTTCGGCCAAAACCTGACCAATTATCTTCCCCACTTCCCTAGAAACATCCTATAGGTCCTTTTCTTCTTCAAAGACCAATTTTAGTTCCCTAAAACGAGGTCTCAAAGAGGCGCTTTAAAGAAGAGGTAATGTCCGTTAACGATTCTTTCAACTTTATTTCTTCTTCCACTTCTTATTATTTAGTTGTTTCATTATGAAGTAATAAAATAAGTATCACTCATATACTGATATGTTATTATAAGTATGAAACATCCTTATTTCACCATCTATCCATCCTACGGAAAACTAAATCACCGCGCGTGCGTACGTACGGAATACCGTCTCCACGTCGTGGTGTAATCTATTTTCGGCCACCACCTTACATGGATGGGTATAATGGTGTAAATAAATAACTATATATGGTTATTGTAAAGTGATATTGATTCTGTAATATTATACATACACTTCAATACAATTCCATGATCATGGGAATGATATCATCACTCGTGTGTACGTACGGACTACCGTCTCCACAAATGCGATGAGATTCATTTTCCATGATTAACCATTCAAGAATGATTATAAAGTATATATAATGAATAATAATGAAATATATGACATAATGAAGCTTCTGGATTTATGTATACATATATATATATATATATATATATTTCATCTACTTAATTCCATTCAATTCAATAAGGAAACGAAAACAGCGTTCATGCGTACGTACGGACTACCGTCTCCATGAACGGTGTATTTAATTCCTTTTATCGGTCTATAATATATATGTATATGATGAATATATATTATATATAAATCATTTTTTACATTTTGGAATTATTTAAATCAGTATATAATTAATAATATCAAGAACGACAAGTCAAAACACATACGATAACTGAAATGATTTTACCCAAAACACTGCTTTAACATGGAATTTACAAAAGAACAGGTAATATAAAGTCATAAGTGAAACATATATGATATAATAAAAATTAATATGATTATCTAATAATTAAATGAAATTATTTAAATCAATATACAAGAGGTTCGGATCCATACGAATCATATCGGACCTAAGGTAAGGGATAATTTTGCAAATCTCATTTTTTATCCGATATTGCTTATTCGTAAGTATTTACTGGGGTTATTTCTATCATCCATAACCATGTTTTATAAAAGTTTATTCATGTATGTTTAAAGTAATTTTTACCCATTTTGACTTTTACCCCATGGTATGGAATGAATCTTTCTTTTATTTACCCTATAGGACACTTTTTGACTTTTCTGAAAAAAGTACAAGAAGAATGTTTTTTAACGTATACGACATGAAAAGATTTTTACAGTTTTATTAAGCCTTATTTTCATGAATCTTACTCCAAAATATTTCATGACTATTTTAAAAAAAAATCTTTTTATTTTAAAATTTCATGATGTTTTTTGAAAAGAAATTGATTTTGAAGAAGAAAGGATATTTTCCTCAAGAATTCATTTCAAGTGTTTTATCAAAACCATTTTCCATCTAAGATGACAGTATTTCATATGTGTATGTTTCAAGTATAATGTCTCTATGATTTATATGGTTTCACTTTTCTTATGATGAAATATCCATTTGTTTTATATGGATTATGTGATAATTTGATGATGTTTATGAAACCCAGTTTATTCATTGGGTTATGATGAATGATTTATGTTTATGTTGTGGCACAAGTAAGAATGATTTCATTATGAGATGGTTGGGACCTATATCTCCCTCCAATGCATTGGGTAAATATTATATATCTCATGAGATAGACATGGATAAAATGGTAAGTTAATCTGGTTCAGTGATACAGGACTGGATCGAGGAGTGAACTCAATTCAGAAAGGGACTTTGTCCACTAAGATGGTCTTGGCAGCAATGACTTGGCTACTATGGAAATCATAACAAGTTCTGAATGGTTTCCACAATTACATGTTTTATTCCCATGCTAATTTATCATGATTAATGTTTCTTCATGATCTATGCCTTACGTACTGCCATGTTTTATGTCATTGCTCAAGATTTTGATGTTTAGATTTTATGATCATGTTTTTTTTACATTAAAATGTCTAAGGATTGTTTTATGTTATCTATGATTACCCTTACTGAGCATTTGAGCTCACCCCTTTTATGTTTTATTTTCCCCAGGATATAAAGAAAGGTTTTATTTAAGAAAAAAAAGGGAAGATTTTTATGGGAGGTGTTGAAGATCTTTCACCATGATTAGAAGATTATATTCCAAGTTTCCAAATACACTAAAATATTACGGTCCTTGTGTGTCTATTTTTGTTATGTATTAATTATTCCACAAAATTAATGTAATGTCCATGTACGTCAATCTTTGGGTCTCTACAGTTGGTATCAGAGGAAATATTTAGTCAACCTTTGGAAACTAGGATGTGAGAACTTTAGTGAGATCCCTAGAGATATTTCTAAGGTATGTCTAGGGATATCCCTAAGGTTAATTATAAGTATAGGTTATAGTCCTAGAGTTATGATAACGATCTTAGAATTAAACCTAAGATGTTAGATATTGAAGGTACTCCCTCTTTATTATGTTGTTTTCCCTAGCATGATTTTTTCCTCTCACATTATTCTTTTTTGGTTTTAGACGATGGCTAGAACCCGAAGGAACCATGTTGATCAATGAAATGGACAATGCAATGATTATCCTCTTGAACAAACAAATGTTTTGGGAGATGGAGTGAAAAATATTATTTCTATACTTACACAAGCTATGAATCATTCTGGACTTCCAAATGATCAGATAAGGGAACAATATTCAATTGAGTCCTTCATGAGGCAACGTCCACCTTCTTTCAGTGGGTCTTCTGATCCACTTGTTGCTGAAAAATGGATCAGTACCACTGAAAAGATATTTTCAGTTCTTCAATGTTCTGAACATGATAAAGTCATCTTAGTAGTATATAGTTTGGAAGGTGAAGCTGATCAATGGTGGAATCTTATCAAGAATACGAGGCCAAGAGATGAAATTGAGTCCATGGAATGGGACGAGTTCAAGAACTTATTTTTCAATAAGTACTTCCCTCGTATTATTTGAACAAAGATAGAGAAGGAGTTTCTTGAACTAAAGCAAAAGGATGATGAATCTGTTGGTGTATACGAATCAAATTTTACAAGTCTTGCAAGGTATGCATCTGGCATTATCATCCAACCTGAAAGTAAAGTTGATCAATTCTTCAGTGGCTTAAAACCAAATCTTCGAAGGGAATTAGCTATAAGAGACTTCAGTAGCTATGAAGAAATTTTGTGTTGTGCTATCAAGGTAGAAATAGAAGTTAGTGTTACTTATCCATCTCATGGTTTTGACAAGAAAAGAAAGATAGAGTTCAAGGAGAAATCTCAGAATAATGGTGAAAAGAAGATGAATGTTTCCTTATGCTCAAAGTGTGGAAAGAAGCATGGTGGAGATTGTCTTAAAGGGACTAGAAAATCTTTTAAGTGTGGAAAAGAAGGTCATCGAGCAACTGGGTGTCGAAGTAATGAAAAAAGGGTTGCTAATGATGTGAATAAAGAAAAGACTGTAGAGAACGCACCACCAACACTTCAATGCTTCAAGTGCAAGGAAATGGGTCATTATGCTAATAAATGCCCTAATCCAAGGGTTAGTGATGATCGACATGAGAAACCACTTAAGGAAAAGGACAAAGGGAAGTCACATACGATCACTATTGGCAATGTTGAATATGACAATGATGTGGTGGAATGATTAAGTGTTTATGTAATGGGATTCCAAAATAATGTTGTATATAGTATCGTGGAATATTGGAATATTTATGTATTGGTCTACTGTGGTTTTCAATAATTTTATGGTACCGGTAACCATGGAGAGTGATTGAGATATTTTTTTAAAAAATATGATATGCGCATAATGAAGGGATAGGGAGAAAATCAAATGTTTGACATTATTCATGAGCTCATGACTGATATAAGGAAATATTTATATCATGGTTTGAGTATATAGAATTTTGGGGTTTTGGTATGTGGAAAGAGTTAACTTTTGACAGCACTCATGTTTTCACTAAGATTCAATGGGTATTCATTTTTCAAGAGAATACATGATTAAGGCCTTCGAATGTTTGGAATGTGACCAACAAGACATATCTTATGATATATGGGGATCAACAATGGTATTAACATGCTTGTTATATGAAATATCTGGTAATCATTTTCACTATAATATGAGAGTGGACTGCAGTATTATGGATAAGCCTAAAGATTATAATGGATTATATTGGACATAAGTTAGTATTGTTTAAGGATAGAAGTTTTTTCGATATTATTGATGGGATGTTATAGTAATGTAGTTTTAGAAAAAGGACAACCTGCAGGACGGGCGACAGCCCATCGCGTCGGACAAGGCTGTGGGGATCGAACCCACAACTGAAGTGCGACTGGCCTTTATCGCATACCAATGGCCTACAGGAAGTCCCTGGTTAGTAGAAACTAGTTTTATTTTATTAAGTAGCATGATAGATAAAGTATAAGTTCATTTTTGGAATCGTATACGATTAACCTCACCATAGATGGACTTATGTATATTTGATAACTTTTGCTAACCTTTTTTTTGAAACAAATGGAATGACCCATCATTCTATCACATGATCTGTTAACACTTCACGAATAACAAATTAAACTTCATTTATTTAAGAGATAAAGTGGAAATTGTTCAAAGCACGAACAACAGTGAGATTGTACCCAAATCAAGTATTTCTTCTAATTTAAATTTTTCAACTTTAGGGAAATGATATTGAAAACCAAAAATGTTGTCCTAGTGCTCTTATATCCGATGAATCAGATGGTACCCTAGATCATCACAAATTTATGGCTTTGTGATTGTTGGCTTTTTCATAGCTATGTTCTCTACCACTCTCCATCAGAACTTGATGGTTAGATTTTTCTTCCATATCCATATTTTCACCTATGTTCTCCTATATGGAAACCCAGTGATGAGTTACTTTGGGTAATCGTTACATTTCTTACTTTATTTTTTAAAATTATGTTTTATTATTCCTTTTTACGATGTGGGTTTCTATGAATAGTAAAATATTTATAACTCTGACGAATTTTGAGGACGAAATTCATTTTAAGGGGGGTAGAATGTAACACCCCGAGATTTTATGAAGAATATTATTTTAATTTCATTGATGTATTGTATTTTACGCTACACTAAAGAGAGATTGCACTACACGCAACCCTGACCTGGCTTGCATTACACGTAATCACGACCTTCCTCAATAGCGTGTGTTGTATGCAATACCGAGTTTCTCTAAACAACGATATGTTATATAAACTAGCCGTTATGAATAGTAATACCCAATTTTTGAAATTTTATAAATTCTATCTTTCAAAATGGACTTCATTTTTGGATTCAGAATATCGAAATTAGCCTAGGGTGAAATTTTGGTATTTTTCTGAAAACTTTGAATTTTTGATGAAATAGTGAAAACACTATGTTACTATTCAAAAACCGACTTTTTATTTAAATAATTATTTATTTTATTTAAATTTATTTTAGTTAAAAATTGATACATAATACCTATATAAGCTCAATTTAAGTTGTTGGAGTCATTTTATAATAATTTTAGATATATAAAAAGTTTATTGAACTTTTCACGATCTTTTACCCACCTCCTAGGAGAATTTGCAAATTCACATAAAATAAAATTTTACCGCTTCTGTGAGTGGAATTTCAAAAATCCGAGAGACACGGTTAATATCAAGGACTAAAATGTGGTTCAATGAGATGAAAATAATTTTGGTGAATAGTAAATTTTTACTTTTTGTTACCACGGTTAAAAGTAAATAGGGTAATTAAGGGTAAAATGATATTATTATTACCCTAAAACATGTCCTAATTCTATTGGATAAGTTTAATTAGACGAAAAACAACCTTAGGAATAAAATATGACCATTTAGGCCCACATGGGTTAGATTAGGACATTTATTATTAATTTATTTAAAGAAGGGTTAAAATAGTTAAAATCAAAGTTTAATAAATAAATCATTTTTAATATAGGGTTATACATAAGATAAATTAGACTATAAATATTAATTAGAAAGATAAAAATATTTCCTACATAATGGTATTTTATTTGTAATTTTTAGACATTAAATAATTTAATTTATATATGACATAATGATGATGCAGTAATTATCTTATTAATGAAATATTGACATAATTGATGTTATAAATACCCAAATAAATGTAATTTGAGACTTTTTATTAATTACACTAATTTTATAGGTTAATATGACATGTTATTATTTATTTAGTTAACTTTTTTATAACTAATAATTCTGTTATGATTTTCACAAAAATCAATTATCAAATAGTCTCAAAATTGACATAAAATAGTTTTTAAAACAAATATTATATATATTAATTGTTATTTTATTCCTAAAAATCTAAGTTTCGGCCAAATGACTTAGATAAGGTTATATATATTAATAATAAACAACGTGGGGTTCATTTTCCTTGTTATAGTAAGTTTATTAACCTTATAGTGTAAGAAAACAAGAAGACACGGTAAAAGAAAAATTATTTAACTTAAAGTTAAATCTAAATGATAAGGTTAAAATAGAAACCTAAACTTGTCTAAATTCTATTTTATGAGAGGATTTAGACCCATCCCCACCTTAGCTTCTAAATAACTCAATTTGGAGCTATTAAAAACCGAATATGACTTTATAATAAAATAATATTTTTAGTTATTCCAAAGGTGCCTCTCTCCTCCCTTATAAAAGGGCACCTCCTCCCTCTCTTCCTCACACCACTTTGAGCCTTCAATCTCGGCCAACCCCTGAAAAATTCTCTTCTCTACTTCCCTAGAAACATCCTAGAGGTCCTGGTCTTCTTCAAAGACCAATTTTAGTGCCCTAAAACGAGGTCTCAAAGAGGTGCTTTAAAGAAGAGGTAATGTCCGTTAACGATTCTTTCACCTTTATTTCTTCTTCCACTTCTTATTCTTTAGTTGTTTCATTATGAAGTAATAACATCAGTATCACTAATATACTGATATGTTATTATAAGTATGAAACAACCCTATTTCACCATCTATCCATCCTATGTAAAACGAAATCACCGCGCGTGCGTACGTACGGAATACCGTCTCCACGCCGTGGTGTAATCTATTTTTCGCCACCACCTTACATGGATGGGTATAATGATGTAAATAAATAACTATATATGGTTATTTAAAATTGATATTGATTCTATAATATTATACATACACTTCAATACAATTCCACGATCATGGTAATGATATCATCGCTCGTGCGTACGTACGGACTACCGTCTCCACGAATGCGATGAGATTCATTTTCCATGATTAACCATTAAAGAATGATTATAAAGTATATATAATGAATAATAATGAAATATATGACATAATTAAGCTTCTTGATTTATGTATACATATATATATATATATTTCATCTACTTAATTCCATTCAATTCAATAAGGAAACGAAAAGAGCGTTCATGCGTTCGTACAGACTACCGTCTCCATGAACGGTGTATTTAATTCCTTTTATCGATATATAATATATATGTATATGATGAATATATATTATATATAAATCATGTTTTACATTCTGGAATTATTTAAATTAGGATATAAGTAATAATATCAAGAACGACAAGTCGAAACACATACGATAACTGTAATGATTTTACCCAAAACGCTGCTTTAACATGGAATTTACAAAAGAACTGGTAATATAAAGTCATAAGTGAAACATATATGATGTAATAACAATGAATATGATTATTTAATAAGTAAATTAAATTATTTAAATCAATATACAAGAGGTTCTGATCTATACGAATCATATCGGACCTAAGGTAAGGGATAATTTTGCAAATCTCATTTTTATTCGACATTGCTTATTCGTAAGTATTTACGGGGGTTATTGCTATCATCCATGTCCATGTTTTATAAAAGTGTATTCATGTATGTTTAAAGTCCTTTTTACCCATTTTGACTTTTACCCCATGGTATGGAAGTAATCTTTCTTTTATTTACCCTATAGGGTACTTTTTTACTTTTCTGAAAAAAGTACGAGAAGAATGTTTTTTTAACGTATACGACATGAAAAGATTTTTACAGTTTTATTAAGCCTTATTTTCATTAATCTTAATCCAAAAGATTTCATGACTACTTTAAACAAAATCTTTTTATTTTAAAATTTCATGATGTTTTGTGAAAAGAAATTGATTTTGAAGAAGAAAGGATATTTTCCTCAAGAATTCATTTCAAGTGTTTTATCAAAACCATTTTCCATATAATATGACATTATTTCATATGTGTATGTTTCAAGTATAATGTCTCTATGATTTACATGGTTTCACTTTTCTTATGATGAAATATCCATTTGTTTTATATGGATTATGTGATGATTGGATGATGTTTATGAAACCCAGTTTATTCATCGGGTTATGATAAATGATTTATGTTTATATTGTGGCACAAGTAATAATGATTTAATTATGAGATGGGTGGGACCTATATCTCCCTCCAATTCATTGGGTAAATATTATATATCTCATGATATAGACATGGCTAAAACGGTAAGTTAATCCGGTTTAGTGATACAGGACTGGATCGAGGAGTGAACTTGATTTAGAAAGGGACTTTGTCCACTAAGATGGTATTGGCATCAATGACTTGGCTACTATGGAAATCATAACAAGTGTTGAATGGTTTCCATAATTACATTTTTTATTCCCATGCTAATTTATCATGATTAATGTTTCTTCATGATCTATGCATTATGTACTACCATGTTTTATGTCATTGCTCAAGATTTTGATGTTTAGATTTTATGATCATGTTTTTTTTACATTAAAATGTCTAAGGATTGTTTTATGTTCTCTATGACTACCCTTACTGAGCATTTGAGCTCACCCCTTTTATGTTTTATTTTCCCTAGGATATAAAGAAAGGTTTTAGTTAAGAAAAAAAGGGGAAGATCTTTATAGGAGATGTTGAAGATCGTTCACCATGATTAGAAGATTATATTCTGAGTTTACAAATACACTAAACTATTACGGTCCTTGTGTGTCTGTTTTTGTTATGTATTAATTATTCCGCAAAATTAATGTAATGTCCATGTACGTTAATCTTTGGGTCTCTACAGTTGGTATCAGAGGAAATGTTTAGTCAACCTTTGGAAACTAGGATGCGAGAACTTTAGTGAGATCCCTAGAGATATTTCTAAGGTATGTCTAGGGATGTCCCTAAGGTTAAGTATAATTATAGGTTATAGTCCTAGAATTATGGTAATGATATTAGAATTAAACCTAAGATGTTAGATATTGAAGGTACTCCCTCTTTATTATGTTGTTTTCCCTAGGATGATTTTTTCCTCTCACATTATTCTTTTTTGGGTTTTAGACGATGGCTGGAACCCGAAGGAACCATGTTGATCAATGCAATGGACAATGCAATGATTGTCCTCTTGAACAAACAAATGTTATGGGAGATGGAGTGCAAAATCTTATCGCTATACTTACACAAGCTATGAATCATTCTGGACTTCTAAATGATCGAAGAATGGAACAATATTCTATTGAGTCCTTCATGAGGCAACGTCCACCTTCATTCAGTGGGTCTTCTGATCCACTTGTTGCTGAACAATGGATCAGTACCACTGAAAGGATATTTTCAGTTCTTCAATGTTCTGAACATGATAAAGTCATCTTAGCAGTATATCGTTTGGAAGGTGAAGCTGATCAATGGTGGAATCTTATCAAGAATACGAGGTCAAGAGATGAAATTGAGTCCATGGAATGGGAAGAGTTCAAGAACTTATTTTTCAATAATTACTTCCCTCGTATTCTTTGAACAAAGATAGAGAAGGAGTTTCTTGAACTAAAGCAAAAGGATGACGAATCTGTTGGTGTATATGAAGCGAATTTTACAAGGCTTGCAAGGTATGCATCTGGCTTTATCATCCAACCTGAAAGTAAAGTTGGTCGATTCTTCAGTGGATTAAAACCAAATCTTTGAAGGTCATTAGCTATAAGAGACTTCAGTAGCTATGAAGAAATTGTGCGTTGTGCTATCAAGGTAGAAGTGGAAGTTGGTGTTACTTATCCATCTCATTGTTTTGACAAGAAACGAAAGATGGAGTTCAAGGAGAAATCTAAGAATAATGGTGAAAAGAAGATGAATGTTTCCTTATGCTCAAAGTGTGGAAAGAAGCATGGTGGAGATTGTCTTAAAGGGACTAGAAAATGTTTTAAGTGTGGAAAAGAAGGTCATCAAGCAGCTGGGTGTTGAAGTAATGAAAAAAGGGTTGCTAATGATGTGAATAAAGAAAAGACTGCAGAGAACGCACCACCAACACTTCAATGATTCAAGTGCAAGGAAATAGGTCATTATGCTAATAAATGCCATAATCCAAGGGTTAGTGATGATGGACATGAGAAACCACTTAAGGAAAAGGACATAGGGAAGTCACATGCGATCACTATTGGCGATGTTAAATATGAAAACGATGTGGTGGAATGATTAAGTGTTTATGTAATGGGATTGCAAAATAATGTTGTATATAGTATCGTGGAATATTGGAATATTTATGTATTGGTCTACAGTGGTTTTCAATAATTTTATGGTACCGGTAACCATGGAAAGTGATTGAGATATTTTTTTTAAAAAGATAATATCCGCATAATGAAGGGATTGGGAGAAAATTAAATGTTTGACAGTATTCATGAGCTCATGACTGATAAGAAAATAGTTATATCATGGTTTGAGTATATAGAATTTTGGGGTTTTGTTATGTGGAAAGAGTTAACTTTTGACAGCACTCATGTTTTTACTAAGATTCAATGGGTATTCATTTTTCAAGAGAATACATGATTAAGGCCTTCGAATGTTTGGAATGTGACCAACAAGACATATCTTATGATATATGGGGATCAACAATGGTATTAGCATGCTTGTTATATGAAATCTCTGGTAATCATTTTCACTATAATATGAGAGTGGACTGCAGTATTATGGATAAGCCTAAAGATTGTAATGGATTATGTTGGAAATAAGTTAGTATTGTTTAAGGATAGAAGTTTTTTTGATATTATTGATGGGATGTTATAGTAATGTAGTTTTAGAAAAAGGACAACCTGCAGGATGGGCGACAGCCCATCGCGTCAGACAAGGCTGTGGGAATCGAACCCACAACTGAAGTGCGACTGGCCTTTATCGCATACCAATGGCCTACAGGAATCCCTGGTTAGTAGAAACTAGTTTTATTTTATTAAGCAGCATGATAGATAAAGTATAAGTTCATTTTTGGAATCGTATACGATTAACCTCACCATAGATGGACTTATGTATATTTGATAACTTTTGCTAACCTTTTGTTTGAAACAAATGGAATGACCCATCATTCTATCACATGATCTGTTAACACTTCACGAATAACAAATTCAAATTCATTTCTTTAAGAGATAAAGTGGAAATTGTTCAAAGCACGAAAAACAGTGAGATTTTACCAAAATCAAGTAAGTATTTCTTCTAATTTAAAATTTTCAACTTTAGGGAAATGATATTGAAAACCAAAAATGTTGTCTTAGTGCTCTTATATATGATGAATCAGATGGTACCCTAGATCATCACAAATTTATGGCTTTGTGATTGTTGGCTTTTTCATAGCTATGTTCTCTACCACTCTCCATCAGAACTTGATGGTTATATTTTTCTTCCATATCCATATTTTCACCTGTGTTATCCTATATGGAAACCCAGTGATGAGTTACTTTGGGTAATCGTTACATTTCTTACTTTAGTTTTTAAAATTAAGTTTTATTATTCCTTTTTACGATGTGGGTTTCTATAAATAGTAAACGATTTATAACCCTGACGAATTTCGACGACGAAATTCATTTTAAGGGGGGTAGAATGTAACACCCCGAGATTTTATGAAGAATATTATTTTAATTTCATTAATGTATTGTGTTTTACACTACACCAAATAGAGATTGCACTACACGTAACCCTGGCCTGGCTTGCATTACACGCAATCGCGACCTTCCTCGATAGCGTGTGTTGTACGCAATACCGAGTTTCTCTAAACAACGATATGTTATATAAACTAGCCGTTATGAATAGTAATACCCAATTTTTGAAATTTTATAAATTTTATCTTTCAAAATGGACTTTATTTTTGGATTCAGAATATCGAAATTAGCCTAGGGTGAAATTTTGGTATTTTTCTGAAAACTTTGAATTTTTGATGAAATAGTGAAAACATTGGGTTACTATTCAAAAACCGACTTTTTATTTAAATAATTATTTATTTTATTTAAATTTATTTTAGGTCAAAATTGATACATAATACCTATATAATTTCAATTTAAGTCATTGGAGTCATTTTATAAAAATTTGAGATATATAAAAATTTTATTGAACTTTTCACGATCTTTTACCCACCTCCTAGGAGAATTTGCAAATTCACATAAAACTTAATTTTACCGCTTCTGTGAGTGAAATTTCGAAAATCCGAGAGATACGGTTAATATCAAGGACTAAAATGTGGTTCAATGAGATGAAAATAATTTTGGTGAATAGTAACTTTTTACTTTTTTTTACCACGGTTAAAAGTAAATAGGGTAATTAAGGGTAAAAATGATATTATTATTACCCTAACACATGTCCTAATTCTATTGGATAAGTTTAATTCGACCAAAAACAACCTTAGGAATAAAATATGACCATTTAGTCCCACATGGATTAGATTAGGACATTTATTATTAATTTATTTAAAGAAGGGTTAAAATAGTTAAAATCAAAGTTTAATAACTAAATCATTTTTACTATAGGTTTATACATAAGATAAATTCGACTATAAATATTAATTAGAAAGATAAAAATATTTCCTACATAATGGTATTTTATTTGTAATTTTTAGACATTAAATAATTTAATTTATTTATGACACAATAATGATGCAGTAATTTTCTTATTAATGAAATATTGACATAATTGATGTTATAAATACCCAAATAAATGTAATTTGAGACTTTTTATGAATTACACTAATTTTATAGGTTAATATGACATGTTAGTATTGATTTAGTTAATGTTTTTCGTACTAATCATTCTGTTATGATTTTCACAAAAATCAATTATCAAATAGTGTCAAAATTGACATAAAATAGTTTTTAAAACAAATATTATATTATTAATTGTTATTTTATTACTAAAAATCTAAGTTTCGGACAAATGACTTAGATAAGGTTATATATATTAATAATAAACAACTTTGGGTTTGTTTGTCTTGTTATAGTAAGTTTATTAACCATATAGTGTAAGAAAACAAGAAGACACAGTAAAAGAAAAATTATTTAACTTAAAGTTAAATCTAAATGATAAGGTTAAAATAGAAACCTAAACATGTCTAAATTCTATTGGATGAGAGGATTGAGACCCATACCCACCTTATCTTCGAAATAACTCAATTTGGAGATATTAAAAACCGAATATGACTTTATAATAAAATAATATATTTAGTTATTCCAAAGGTGTCCCTCTCCTCCCTTATAAAAGGGCACCTCCTCCCTCTCTTCCTCACACCACTTTGATCCTTAAAGCTAGGACAACCCCTACCAAATTATCTTATAAACTTACCTATAAACATCCTAGAGGTCTTGGTCTTATTCAAAGACCAATTTTAGTTCCCTAAAAGGAGGTCTCAAAGAGGCGCTTTAAAGAAGAGGTAATGTCCGTTAACGATTCTTTTAACTTTATTTCTTCTTCCACTTGTTATTCTTTAGTTGTTTCATTATGAAGTAATAACATCAGTATCACTCATATACTGATATTTTATTATAAGTATGAAACAACCCTATTTCACCATCTATCCATCCTACGAAAAACGAAATCACCGCGCGTGCGTACGTATGGAATACTGTCTCCACGCCGTGGTGTAATCTATTTTCTGCCACCACCTTACATGGATGGGTATAATGATGTAAATAAATAACTATATATGTTTATTGTAAAGTGATATTGATTCTGTAATATTATACATACACTTCAATACAATTCCACGATCATGGGAATGATATCATCGCTCGTGCGTACGTACGGACTACCGTCTCCATGAATGCGATGAGATTCATTTTCCATGATTAACCATTCAAGAATGATTATAAAGTATATATAATGAATAATAATGAAATATATGACATAATTAAGCTTCTGGATTTATGTATATATATATATATATATTTCATCTACTTAATTCCATTCAATTCAATAAGGAAACGAAAACAGCGTTCATACGTACGTACAGACTTCCTTCTCCATGAACGGTGTATTTAATTCCTTTTATTGATCTATAATATATATGTATATGATGAATATATATTATATATAAATCATGTTTTACATTCTGGAATTATTTAAATCAGGATATAAGTAATAATATCAAGAACGAAAAGTCGAAACACATACGATAACTGAAATGATTTTACCCAAAACGCCGCTTTAACATGGAATTTACAAAAGAACGGGTAATATAAAGTCATAAGTGAAACATATATGATATAATAAAAATTAATATGATTATGTAATAATTAAATGGAATTATTTAAATCAATATACAAGAGGTTCGGATCCATATGAACCATATCAGACCTAAGGTAAGGGATAATTTTGCAAATCTCATTTTTTATCTGAGATTGCTTATTCGTAAGTATTTACTGGGTTTATTGCTATCATCCATGTCCATGTTTTATAAAAGTGTATTCATGTATTTTTAAAGTCATTTTTACCCATTTTGACTTTTACCCCATGGTATGGAAGGAATCTTTCTTTTATTTACCCTATAGGGTACTTTTTGACTTTTTCGACAAAAGTACGAGAAGAATGCTTTTTTAACATATACGGCATGAAAGTATTTTTACGGTTTTATTAAGCCTTATTTTCATGAATCTTCCTCCAAAATATTTCATGACTATTTTAAACAAAATCTTTTTATTTTGTAATTTCATGATGTTTTGTGAAAAGAAATTGATTTTGAAGAAGAAAGGATATTTTCCTCAAGAATTCATTTCAAGTGTTTTATCAAAACCATTTTCCATATAAGATGACATTATTTCATATGTGTATGTTTCAATTATAATGTATCTATGATTTAAATGGTTTCACTTTTCTTATGATGAAATATCCATTTGTTTTATATGGATTATGTGATGATTGGATGATGTTTATGAAACCCATTTTATTCATTGGGTTATGATGAATGAGTTATGTTTATGTTATGGAACAAGTAAGAATGATTTCATTATGAGATGGGTTGGACCTATATCTCCCTCCAATTCATTGGGTAAAGATTATATATCTCATGAGATAGACATGGCTGAAACGGTAAGTTAATTTGGTTCAGTGATACAGGACTGGATCAAGGAGAGAAATCGATTCAGAAAGGGTCTTTGTCCACTAAGATGGTCTTGGCAGCAATGCCTTGGCTACTATGTAAATCATAACAAGTGCTGAATGGTTTCCACAATTACATTTTTTATTCCCATTCTAGTTTATCATGATTAATGTTTCTTCATGATCTATGCCTTACGTACTGCCATGTTGTATGTCATTGCTCAAGATTTTGATGTTTATATTTTATGATCATGTTTTTTTTACATTAAAATGTATAAGGATTGTTTTATGTTCTCTATGATTACCCTTACTGAGCATTTGAGCTCACCCCTTTTATGTTTTCTTTTCCCCAGGATATTAAGAAAGGTTTTAGGTAAGAAAAAAAAGGGAAGATCTTTATGGGAGATGTTGAAGATATTTCACCACGATTAGAAGATTATATTCCGAGTTTCCAAAGACACTAAACTATTACAGTCCTTGTGTGTCTGTTTTTGTTATTTATTAATTATTCCAAAAAATTAATGTAATTTCCATATACGTCAATCTTTGGGTATCTACATTATTCATCAACCCCCGGAGTTGCTACATATAGCTAAATACTCCTGTTCATTTTCCATATGGGGAATGGATATAGTAGGACCTTATCCTCCAACTATGGTTAAGCAGTTCAAGTCTATTCTTACTACTACTGACTTTTTGTCTAAATGGGTTGAGGTAATTCCTCTCAAAGAAGTCGGTGCTAAAAGCATTTTTAGTTTTTTTAAAACAAACATCATCACTATATTTGGTGTCCCTCATACTATATTAATAGAAAATGGCACCAATTTCTATTCTGTTGAGGTAAAGAAGTTGTATTAGGAGAACAATATCAAATCCAACCATTCATCGCACTATCATGTGGCGGTAAATGGACAGATAGAAGCTTTCAATAAGACCCTATCAAATATACTCTAGAATATGGTGGATAAAGATAAGAAATCTTGACTGGATAAACTTTTTCATGCTTTATGGGCTTATCAGACTACTATTCGTACCTCCACCCAAGAAACTCCTTGTTCATTGGTATAAGGAACAGAAGAAGTTTTTCCAATTGAAATGCAATTTCCTTCACTTAGAGTTACAATTTGTGATCATTTGTCTACAGATGAGAGGTCTCAGAAATGGTTTAATGAGATGGAATTATTATATGAGAAAAGATTTCATACTTTTCATCATTTATAATTCTATCCAAACATAATAGAATGATCCTTTAACAAGAAAGTTCACCTCCGTTCATTTCTTCAAGGAGAATTGGTATTGGTCCTTATGACTCCAATGATACCAGGAAAGAAACCTCCAAAGCTTGAGGCAAAGTGGGAAGAACCTTATTCCATACATAAGGTCTACTCAAATAGATCTTATGCCTTATATCAATGTATGTATAGCTTATTACAACTCCAACCAATGCGAGATTCTTGAATAAATTCTTTGTGTAATTGTCCCACTCGTCCTTGCTGCAAGACTGAAAATGCACAGCTCCCATGTCCTTACTACAAGACTTAAAACTTCACAGTACAATGTCCTAGTTTCAAGACATTAAACTGTATAACAACCATAAGTGTCCATGATACATGACGTTAAAATGTGTAGCATCTTTTTTCTTGTCACACGATGTTAAACTGCATGACACCATTTGTCCTCGTTACACGACATTAAATTGTACAATTAAAATCTTCTCTACTTGACATTAGGAGAATCTATAAGCAAGCATCATGGACATCATTGATACTCCTTAGTGGCACATGAGTCCCTCTATTCCCTATGTCTGAGTCAGATCTGCATAGGGACCTTGTTTCAAGAACTACGTGTGGCTTGATTCTCATCTATTTGAGATACATAGAGATGCATGTATCTCCAATCTTGGGCCTATCCACAACCACAAATTTTTATTTCCCTTTTTCTTTTATTGTATATGAACTAGATCTATACAGAGTGCGATTTTAAGATACATGATTTGATTTTCATACCATATTGTGTCTTAAATTTAATCATTCTTCTAGAATTTGTTAAAGCCCCCACGTCTCCCATGTTCAACTCGATTGGTGTGGGAAATGAATGTTTAAAGAACTATGTACGGCTTGATTCTCATATATTTGAGATACGTAGAGATTCCTAGATCTCCAATCTTGGTCTCAACCATGATACAACCCCCCCCCCCCATTCCTTATATAAGAATCAAACCTGTATAGGGAATGTTTATAGAACTACGTATGGATTGATTCTTTCCCCCAGAAATACACGTAGTGAAACTTGGGTTTTATCCCTTAGTCCATTTACAATATGTATTTATTTTCACATTGGTTCATCTTCATCCTTACCGCATGATGTTAAACTGTATGAAAATCTAACACCCCTATTATTCACTTGTGTCACCTTTGTGTTATAGAAGAAACCCTTACTACTCCTTGTTTCTCACACCGAGCATAGCTCACGTGGGCTTAGGAATTGGGTAAAAGGATTATTTATATAAGTAAGGTGTCTCAATTTCTTATGTGGCTATCCATGTCCTCACTTCATGACTTAAAACTGCACAGTATAATGTCTTCGTTGCATGACTTTAAACTGCACATCAAAATATTAATTCAAAGGAAACAAAGAAAGTCTTCATTTTACATGAGTCAGATCTATGTAAAAGACATCAAACTCGTGGACAATATTGATTCAAATATTTATTATGTACATTGAGAATAACCCCCTTATATATTTCACACTCTTAATCCTGAATATTTCCAGATCTTCATAATCTTTCTTACAGTTTCTGGTGACAGAGTTTCTAATACCTGAGAACTCTTTTTCCTGACTATGCAGTAGGTTCCCTTAGGTGGGCTTATATAATTTTCCTACATAACAGGCCTATCAATAAAAAGATGCCACTATTTGGATATACAACATATTCCCCAGTTGGCTCTACATAATACAGACCCCATAACGGGTTTGTCTAATGATGGTGATTTTTTTCTTGGTTATAATGTTTTTGTCCCCTTAAAACTTTGATAACAATATACAAGAATATGTATTTTTTAAAGTAGTCATTTGTTTATATTTGTCCCATTACCTTTCTCTCAATTTAAAAGTCTTCAAGACCATGGTTTACAAATTTCCCTCTCCATGTGTTCAAACAAATATGAAATAACCTTCGAATCACTTGGCCACATATCAGATATTGTTTCAATTTCTAGTCCTAGTTGTATGACCTAAAACTACAGACACCATACCTCCTACGTTTGGGTCAGACCTTTGTAGGAGTCATATTCCTCTGATTCTTTGGAAATCTTGGTTGGAAATACCCTCTCCATATTCAGGTACCTTTATCCATAATCCAAACTCTGTGATTCGGAAAATCTGAATCTCCATAAACTTTCTTTGGATTTTAGCAATAGAATGTCAAACTTCTGAGAGCTTTTTCTCCTGACTATGCAGCACGTGACCTTAGGTGGCCTTGCATAATTTTCCTACATAATAGGCATGTCAGTCAAAAGATGCTACTATTTGGCTATGTAGCATATTCCTCAGTTGGCCCTGCATAATACAGACCCCATAATGGGTTTTTCAAATAATGGTAACTTCGTTCTTGGAAAAATACTTCCTCTAATGCTTTTAGCCCTTTTCCCATATCAGTCTTTAGATTCAGAAATTCTCAAATCATAGTTTACAATTTTCCCTTCCATACCTGAATATAGTAGTATGTTTCCAAACAAATTATCATGAAATTGTTAAAGTCTCATACCTTTGGTCAGATCTAAAGACCTTAAATTAAATCCTCACAATGTCCTCACCGCATGACTTAAAACTGCACAGTACAAATTTCCCCACTACATGACTTCAAACTGCACAGTAAAAATGTCCTCACTACATGACTTAAAACTACACAATATGATATCAAAAATTACCCTTTATGATAAATTTTAACCATTCCTCATACACCAAATTTTAATAGAAATGGTTTTCATATTCATGACATATGTTGGCATAAAACAACCCTTTCATTCTTAAAATTCCTTTCCTTGTAAAAACCACCCACTATGGTCTTGAGTCACCCAAATCTTATTTTCCTTTTTCTATCAGTAGTAAAATGTTAAATTCCTAAGATCTCTTTTTCTTGACTATACAGTACATTCCCTTAGGTGGCCTTTCATAAACTGCCTACATAATGGGCCTATTAGTCAAAAGATGCCACTATTTGGATATGTAGCATATGCCCCATTTGGCCCTACATAACACAACCCCCATAATGGGTTTTTCAAATAATGGTAACTTCATTCTTGGAGGAGACTCCCCTTATGTTGATACAAGTTTTAAATCTGGTGACCATAAAAAATCATGGATCAAGATTCCCTTTGGAAATATTTAAAGAATATTAAAGCAATTATTAGCAACTGAGACTTGTTTGGGATTTAATTTCAAATTTATGGTCACAACTATTCGACCTTAAACATTAGCCCTTTATAGTCCAACATGCATGAATCTAAACTGCCAACAATAAGAGACGTGGTACTCACCAGATTGGGAACCTGCAAAGGGAACTCTAAACAAAAGTTGAGTACTAGCTCACTAAACATACATTTTTTATGATTTATTTAATATTGAGCAATAAAATATCAAAAGATACAAAGTTTGTGGGGTTGTCTGTATAATCCTAGTAAAAATCAAAATATGCTCTCTAGGCCCCATGGCTTAAGAAAAATTAGAGCATCCTTCCAAACTTCACGTAGCGTAAAATCTAACCAAATGATGTTGGAATGCATCAAAGTGCCCTACTTTTACCTTAGAAAAGGATTCTTTTAATTCTGAATGAATCAAAGTTTAAGGGGGGGGGTATTTTGTAGACACCATGAAATTTATTCCATGCACTTTTATGCAAAATGTCATCAACTGGGATCGAAAAGTTCATGGTGTGACTCTGCATTTTTCATGGGGGTCAGTGACGGTAGCGAAGGCACCGGCCCGAAGGGCTAAGACCTTAGCCCGACACTGATCCCAAGAAGGGGTGTGGGGGTGCAGCCCCCATGGTATGGAACAATAAATTTGGCTAAGTCTTCAAGGAAGCGCCCAAGGTACCTGTGTGAAAACACCTATGCACCACCATGATAGAGCTGAATGAAAGTATTATTTTGGCTAAGTCCTCAAAGTGGCGCCCCATTTAGGCCAAATCACTAGCGGCATGCAATCCTACTTGGGCACCACCCATCCAGCGCACAACCCACTTGTGCACCCAAACTCCTTTCACCCAATGTCCTATTTTGCTTATAAATAGACCCTTGGGGACCTTATTTGTACAAACTAATTTTCCTAAAGCCCAATTGCTACTCTGGTATCCCTAGTGCTTTGTCCAAGTCCTCTGAAACATTCAAGGTAGTTCTTTAACACCTAAAGTGGAGGAATTGAAGGAGGATCATAGGACTTAAGTCCTTTTAGTGTATGAAATCCATAAAACTTGATTACCTAAAGTTACCAACCTCCCAAAACCAGAAACACTTGTGTGACACCTATTCCATTCATAGGAACTTGAGCGCCCCACTTCTGGGATCACTTGTGAATACTCCTGAAAGATTGATCCAGGTCTCACCCAAGTATTACCATATAGTTTGTTCATCACTTAAGTGAATATCATGTCACCCAAGCCTACTTGTGTGCCTATACTTGTGTGTACTTATCTACTTGGGTTCCCCTCTTTGATTCACTTACTCTCCTCCGTCTAAAAGCCATTAAGGCCTCTTAAAATCTGTTCATGGTAAGGATTCTTCTTCATTGGATCCCTTATTTGAAATGGATTCTATTGAGACCTCCACCAAAACCTCTTAACTTATCAAACATTTGGGAAAGGCACATCAACGTGTCTCCTATTTGGGTTTGTATATCCACAATCATAGGTTTCTCACATTTGTTTCATAATGGTGTTAGGATTCATGGAGCATCTGTGGGTTTGTATATCCACAGTCACATGGACCTTTCTCCTAGGATAAATGTTGAAAAGTTCCCGGTTTGGATCAGGGTTTGGGTCCTAACCTCTCCCTTCTCAAAAAGACCCAGAACCTCAGGTCTCTGGTAGGGAAGGTATGGTTCAAAATTGCTTCTCTATTCAAGTGAATGAAAAGTCTCCCTCCCCTACCAGGATCAATTTTAGGGCATCCATCCTGGTGTAAGCCCCGAAAACTTCATCACTTCTTCCTTCCATTGGACCCTTGTCCAATGTGAAGAGAACAGAGGGAAGGCTGGTTACCTCACCCTCTTCCCGAGTCATCTTTACATCATCCACCTTCGCCACCATAGGTGTGCCCTCTTCCACCATCAAAGAAGGAAAAGTGTATGTGTCATTGTTGAATCTTTCACATCCTCTTGTTTCTCACACTGAGCATGACTCACATGGGAATAGAGATTTGTAATGATTACAACATTTACACAAACACCCTCACTGAATGAACTATGAGAACTTTTATTCCCACCATAATTGGGATACGTAGGAAGCCTTATCAGGGCATGAGATCACTGGACATCATCTTCAAGAATCCAACCCTAATTCCCTTAATATGGGCATCCTCCTTAGGAATAATCCCTAAATTAAACCCCCAAATCATCAAGGAATCCTTTTCAGGAAGTAATCCCAAACTCATTTCTCTCAAAGGACTATACTTTTTTATGAGACTTATCGAACTACGTGGTCTTTGATTCCCATCCATATGGGATACGTAGGAAGCCTCCTTGAGGTTCAAACCCAACACTTCAAATCAACCCTGTTCTCCTTGGTTCATATTCCCAACAGGGTATAATCTTAATTGTTAACCCATATTCATTCCAAGTTCCTTGGGATACTTTGGAATAAGTCTCACACCAAACTTTGACTAAGCACCTTCCACTTAGATGTCCTTACCACATGACATTAAACTGTATGGATAGGTCCTTATCACATGACCTTAAAAGGTATGATGTGTCCCATTAAGTGGCATTGAACTATGAGGGTTCTGATTCCTTTCACAAGGATACATAGGTAGCCCATTTTATGGGTATGATCCCAATATTAAAACAAACATTCATCTCCTTGGATGACAGTAAATTCTAGAGTGCCCCACTGAGTGGCTTAAAAACCAGTATCATCATAATGATGATTAAAAGAATATTTAATGAGAGGATACCATTGATAGAGAACGTCAAATACATATGGATATATCCATTAATAAAGAACCTTGAATATATACTGATGATTCTAAATTTTACACATGTTAATAAGTGATTGAAAATTCTAAGGGAAACTTATGTTATACTTGGTGAATTAATAAGGATTCGTGAAAATATCTTAAACTTATAAAGAGAGTCTTGGAGTAGAAAATAATTCCCCCCAAAAGGGTGTGATGAATCCAACCTCCCATCCCCTTGACCAATGCACATTCCTAAGTATCGTTAAGTTCAAAATTAATGAACACCTACCTTTAGAAAGTAGGTCCCCTTTAGATAAAGAACTATTGGAGGTTTCCAGTTTCATGAATAAATCCAATGGAAACCGCCTGAAAGTAGTGATTCTTAAAACTGGAACACACGTTTCAAGGAACTACAAAACAATTATTATAAATTTATTTTTATTATATAGGAGTATACATTTATTCTTAATCATGTTATACTTGAGGTAAGTGTTTTATATTAAAATCTCATTATTTTACAGATTATTTATGATTATCTTTATAAAAATGAAATTATATAATATATCCCTATAATATATTATTTCATTTATTCTCATATGGTTATTTATAAATATTATATTTTTTCCATTAACTTTTTTTCTCATTAGTTACACAATATATCAAATGAATGTTTTATGGAAAAACTGCAATATTTCTTTCTTTAGTAGGGAATCATTTCTCCCATATACATATTTTATATAAAACCAATTCAATAATGTTTTCCCTCTTCTCCAAATGTTCATTAACAAAAATTCTCAACTAGGATTGATTTTAAATAAAATAATTTAAATGAATCCTATTATCATTTTCTAAATAGGATGCTTTTTAAACTTTTCACTGAAAATGTGAATGGTATTCTAGTTTTTACATAAACTAGTTGAATGAATATTATCTTCGACATGACCACTATTTTATTTTAATCATCCTTTGTATGTTTCTATGATTTTATTAAAATAAAATTGTTTACATAATAATTTTTATATTTTTATATTTTAAATAAGTGATTTCATAATTAAAAGGAAATTTTCCATAGGATATGTTCAAGTGACATTTTAAATTTTTTTCATCTATAGAATCATTCTTTGATGATTATTATGATTTAATAGGGATATAATCCAATGTTACTATATTTATTCTTTCACTAGATGTTTTATTATTGTGATGATGAAATTTTAATGAAACAATTTTTTTCCATGTGTTCTACTATTATGAAATGGGGAATGTTTTCTAATGCACCCAAATTTATGTATTTTGATTCTATGGTATGTTAGATTGATATTACCCAGGATGATTATTGGGTCCATTGTATCCTTGTAATTTATTTGGTAATGATGATGTTGTTGAGAAAATATTCAGAGATTATGAGGTTAACAAACACCGTAATGATGATGTTGTTAACTATATGGAAGTTAATCCTAAGATAACTATATAGGTATTTATATACTGAGACATTGCCTACAATGATAATATTAGGAGTGAACCATGACCAAGGAAGTTATTTTGTAATCTTTTTTGTATTCCAAAAACTAGTGACATATTATTATGATTTTTTTTCATGGCTCATGATCGATTATTGATGATTCCACACACTTATGATTTATGTCTATTGTGGTGAAAAAGCCTTATGTAATGATTTTTGATTAATTAAAATTGAGTGATCGAGTGGGATTATTTTATGATATAATAATGTTCTAATACCATTATTCTAATCTTAAAATAACTTATAATCATTGATTAATATCTCTTATGTTTACCCCTACTAAGAATTTGAGCTAACCTTTACTTATTCTCCCTTCCCCAGGTTATGAAGAGTTTTTTTAAGTATAATATGTCTAAGATGGTTGTTAGTTTTGAAAAAACATAATTGGAAATGATTTATTTCTTATGTACTAGAAATGTATGTTTCCATGTTTACAAAGACACTAAAACTTTATAGTTATAGCATAGATCATATTGAATATATAATTAATATTCACCTATAAAGATGTAATATTTTTTTATTAATTTTTTAGGTCATTATAGAATAGGTAGCTCCACAAATGATTTTTAAGATATGAGAATCCCTACTCTAACATCATATTTTAGTATTTTTTTTATTTTTTATAATATATACTAGGTAATTATACATTATATCCCTCATAATAAGGAAATATGTGCAGAATGAAAGATGAAAAGCGCAATCAATTTCACTCAATAGAATTTTTTACATGAAATTTATTAGTAGTTGTTTGGTTCAAATTTTGTAGAATATATTATGAAAAAAACAGATAATCCCATATAAGGAAGGACATTAAGTGTAATATATTTCCTCAAAATGGGGGTGTGTCTCTTCATGTGATAGTTTACAATGTGTTGTTTCTTCTTGTTAAATCGTTTAATGAAACATTTATCTCAAATTAGAATGAAAAATATCATTCTAACTTTGAGAATATATTTTCCCATTTATGTATTTTATTCTCTCATTTTCATACCTTATGTATTTTTCTTCTCAAACTATTCTGAGGGTTAAACTCCAAAAAATTCACCTTTAACACAGGCATACTATTTTGGACTTTTCAAATCCACCAAAATTATTCATTATTTTTTTATAACTGCTAACAATTAATGCATCTAAAAATATAGAAAATATTTTTTTTATTATTATAAAATATATTTTAAAGAATAAAAAAAATCAATTATGTCATACAAACACATGATTCCTAAAATTTATGTGGGTTTTCATGTACTTTTTTCTTTTTTTTCAATGAACCTACTTTCGTAGAACCTAATGTGGGATGAAAGTGGAATGAGATTATGATTCATCAATCTAGATATAATAATGGAACATGATTACTCTTTGATTCATATCATATAAATATTTTACTATATATTTAAAATATATAATTGATGTTATCTGATTTCGTGGATCACTATGGGGTGAATCATTGATCTCATTTTAAGAAAACATCCTATTAAATCAACATCTAAATGAGATAATGTCTCAATGCACTCTTCTTCAATCACAATGACCTACCATGATGATGTGTTAAATAAAAGGAACATAAAAAATTATTTTTGACACATTTTTTTCATAAAATGAAACTCATTTTCAAGTTTACATAGACACTCAACCATAAATTGTTCCACTATTAACACGTGCAGTTATACAACATTGTCTCACACCATGACTACATGACATTGTATCATGGGTTCCAACAACCCACTAAAGGGTCTTTATACTACATCACATATTTCCTAGCATCCCACTAGTTCTTATTATTATTCCTAAATCAGTCATCCTTAGTAGTTCTAACTACCTCACACACTGATTGAATGGATCCATTCATGAACATTAGAGTAGGTCTTCAAGTTATCCTTCTCCTCTTTGTGGAACATTCTGTACATTCACTTTATTCTCATATTGGATCCTCAGTTATCAATTGAGTACATTATAAGATATGTCCATATCATAAGCCTTATTCTCATTTAACTCTATTCAATGGATCGCATCAGTTACAATTTCATTGATACAAGGATTATCTTTTGATCAAATTTGTATCAGGTCATTCTTATTAATTGATAGATTTGAATTTCTCTAGAACAATGTAGTGTTGAAGGTTTCTTACTCACTCCCCTTCTTCTTCCCTTCCAATGATATTTATAATCACAGAATAACTCAAGAATTTTTTTTCTCCGTATTTCATTTGGAAACTCTTCAATTCTTAGTTGGTAGGTGATCTTCTCAAGTTGAATATCATTTAAATTTTAATTCATATATCATCATTTAAATCCCCTAAAGAAAAAATATATATTCATGTTTTGAAACCACTATAAATTCAACTCCAATAATTATTTTTTGAACTTATCAGTGTATTAATAATAGGATGCAATTGTGTCATTGAATTGTGTCTTATAATGTGTAATTATTCATAAATCCATTTCAATGTGAATCATATTTAATTAGTTTAATATTTTAATTTAAGTTCTTAAATAATAGTGCATTGCATAATATGAATTTAGCCTCATTTATTCATAATATTTAATCTGGAAACCCATAAATTCTTTTAATTAAATCATAATAACATAAGAAAAATTACCCTTACATGGTACTGTGTTGATCATTTTTCTCAAAGGGACTATTCCATGCCTTTACCAATTATATCATCTGAAGAATAAAAATTTTATTATGTATCTCAGCATATACTTATGTGTTTTCACCCTTATGAACATCACAATGATCATTATGAAGTTCTCATCCATCCTTATGATGTAGGATTCATCCTTATGAACTTGTAGGATGTTCTTTATGAAACTCATCAATAGACGTTACACAAACTCAAGTCACTCTTATAAAGTCTTTAATTGCCTTAAAAGGGTTCTTAATATTAAAGGGATAAATTTGTTTCATTTATTAATCTCATCATTTCATTTAGAACATACCCTTATATAGATTTTGGGATATCTCAAATATCCATCCCCAATAGATAATTTATAGATTTTATAAAACCATCTCAGAATCACATCTAGTTTTCATAGGGACTTTTAAAACTCCTTAAATAAACTGAAAACATCATCCAAGGTCTCCCCTTCCCATGATATAGTGGTGTGTATGTTTAGTGATCTATGGATGGAATATTAATCCCTTTGACTATATTTCCTTCTTGAGAATACATGACTATATATCATTTTTGATAGATTCTCATAGACTAACATAACAACTCTTTTAGTTAGTGAATAAACATTTTATATTCACTTTACTTTGGTTTAATTGAAGATTAGATCCACAATCGCCAAATTTAACTTCTCCTATAAGAATATATATTGATAGGGTCTTTAATTAATATGAAATCAAACTTATTTTTCTTATATGATAGAGACACTTCGTAATATTCTTTTCACATCTACAATACACATTTACTTCCTTAGTTATCATGGAATCCTTGCCTATTGAAATCAAATAGATTCAAACACCTAGGCTATGTAATATCGTCATTTTTTTATTGTCAATACCACCAAATTCCATATATATTTATATGAATTTGTATGTTATACCCCCTTTTACTTATTCTCCTTATTGATAATAAATACAATGATGAATAATAATATAATTTACTTCTTCTCATATTTAAACCTCTCAAATATTTCTCCAACAACTTCTTCACCCAATTTTATTTAAAAATAATAATAGTTTTACACATTAAGATAAGAATGTATCATTATATTTATTAGTAATGATACTTTTTTTAGTCTACACTAACTCTATATGGGAAAACTGAGTATAGAAAAACAAAGTTATTTCACCAGTGAATAAATTTGTCTCTAAACCAATCCATCATTTTATACCATTATTAGTTTCACTTTTTGGGGTATACCAAAAGATTTATCATAAAATATAGATCGTACACTATTATCAAAAAACACATTAAAAAAATTCTTGTTCTAAGTAGATAAATCTACCTTTAATTTATCATTTTCATCAAATAACACTCCCTCTAAATAGATTTTGTTATGAACAAATTATGTGAAAATAGTTTGATTACAAAAATGAATTCTGTATTTCTTTTGAAACTATCGATCTTCACAAATTGCATCAGAAAAGTATATCTCTGGTAACTTTTTCTTATCATATTCCCCTCAGGGGTTTCACTCCCCTATCTATTCACCATAAATGATCTACTTTAATGGGACACCATGATGGACTCTTCCTTCTAACTATATATGTTTTACAAAACTCTTCCATGTCCCCCATAAAACATATCAATTAATCTGGTATAAGATAGAATAAGTGGATAAGGGTGTAATGACTAGTTACCATTATCATCAATGATATCAGTGGGGTTTATAGTTACCTATTAACCAAGCCCTCTAATTATTCTTAGCTTATATATTTGGAAATCTTTTCACTCTAGATCCCCTTTTGAGTTAATAGTTTTGATCATCCTTGGTCTATATGAATTTATTCTTTCAATCTACTTTTTTCTTATGTGGAATAGGATTTTTTAACTTAATGAAATTTCTTCCAATTCTGTTTTCCCCTTACACTTCATCTTCTATATTACTTACATGGATGATATAATAGTCATAAAATATTTTTTACTATAACTAATCTGGACCCAACTTCTACAAATATTCTTTCCAATATCTCATTTTTCATTATTATAAAATATTTTTCTAAAATATTTAGAGTATTTTGATCGACTATTTTATCCTATTTACTCCTCAAGGAAAAAATTCAGTATTTTCCTTTCTAGCTTTATCTTCTATTGCGACATTATTTTCACATTATCATATAATGTTTTTGGGTTAGTTTATACCAGAAAACTTCTTTACAATGACCAAATTAATTGTATTAATCGTAGAAATATTCTATGAAAGCAAATATTTCCATAGGTGATAAATTATCAATTTTTTGTGATATCTGATTCTTCTCATAAATTCTCATCTTTCCAATATAATTTCTCCCCTAAATTCAACCCTTATTTATTCCTAAAAGGTAAGAGAATTATACCTCAATTTTATATCCCAATAATCATAAATTTAATAAAACCAATAGGGTCATATATTCTCCTCCTTCAACTATTAGTGGTAATCTTAAAATACGTGATTTTTTATTTTTGGGAACAAATACCCTAGCTTCTAGGAATTATTTGGAACAATATTTTCTAGAATGTGCTAACATTCACCATTATTGTGGTGGGGAATTATAATTATTTTTCTCTGTTGAAATTTTCCAATATTTTGAAAAGAATCCAGTGCTATAATTTGAAATAAAATTTGTACATACATAAATAATTTGGTTATGGGTTATGATCATCTTGGAACATGTTGTATCTTTATCAGAGGACTTTTTCAATATCTTATTTCCACTAATAGAATTATTCTCAGGACCAAGAATCTCAATAAAAACCTAGGTGGAAACATATTTCTTTTTAGATATTTAGGATGTTTCAAAATGTATTATTTCATGATTTTAAAATTTCCCCCTAGGTTCAAGACACATGATCTTAAGGGAGTTATTCTCATCCTCAATAAATATAAAAGATTCACCCCCACTCTATTTTTTATCTTCTAAACATGGTTTTCATGAACTTTTCATTCCTCTTGTATAAAATATCCCAGATCCTTGATCTATTGTGGCTTTGATATCCAATTAGCCCCCATTAAAATCAATGGATGATTTTTAATTTTCTTCAAACTCAATGACATTTTCATCAAAATATGTAACTGTATGATCTTTCTCGTCAATTTCATTTTTCATTTTACTTTCATCCAAGCAGTATTTTTATTTGGGGAAGAATAACTACATTTACTTAACATCCATATCCTTGATGATAATTTTACATGAATTCATTTTCTTTATCATGGATTTATCAATTACTTCATCCTCATGCTCAAACTATGACTTTTCAACTTGTATTTTTTTTGGTAAAATGCAAAATATATAAAATAACCTCAATCAGAATCATCTTAAAATAATATTTTATCTCAAAGTATAAATTAATATGTGATTTACTTACTCAAAAGTATTCTCAGTTAGATCATGACTCATCATAGAAATCATACTCACCTGATTTGGTTGAACACATACCTATTTATTGATATTCAGGTAGTGGTGAGTTCTTATTTTCATTCAAAACATTATTCATATTCTTTACCTCCTTTTTCATTCCATTCATATATATTTTTGATGAAAACTCAAAGTTAACAAAAAAAAAGGTAATTTACTTATTCTCCTACTAAGTAAAATGTGGTTTATTCATTAAGATAATATCATTTTAAAGGGAACCTAAATTGGATTAGATACTAATTATGTTTCTTAGGTTTTTTTGGATCACTTAGAGGTGGTGTGAATTAGTGATCTCTTTTTATAAATTATTCCTTATAATTAAATATCATACACTACATAAAGTATTTATCTACTATTTTAGTGTCTCTTAGGCTTACGTGAATGGTGATATAATTAAAATTAATAGAACAATATTATTTTTATAAGGCTCAACCATGAAATCTTACACTTTTCCATCATTGGTTAAATGCTGCAACCTAGGATTATGAAACTATAAATATAAATGTATAGAGAACATTTTATCTCACCAATATAACATGACATCCCATTATATTCTCAGAAATCCTACTCAATGAACATGATCCTCAACCCAGTTAGTGAGGACTCGACAAGTGAATCCAAGAGACCCGAGTTCAAAACCAGGCGGAGACATAATTTCTGGGGGGGTACTATAGCGGTACTATAGCAGACACTGTAGTGAGTAATGTAGCAGGAACTGTTTGGTACTGTAGCGGGAATTGTTCGGTACTGTAACAGTTGGAACTATTCATCCGTTTGGGCTTTTGGGCCACCGGTTTGGGCCTCAGGTCCTTTAACGCCTTCGGGCCACCCAAGGCCTTCGGGCCAGTAAGGCTTTCGGGCCACCTCAAGGCTTTCAGGCCACCTCATGGATTTCGGGCCACCTAAAATTATGCTTAATGACTAGACATACTCTACAAGGAGCAGACTCCAGAAGAGGATTCAGAGCAGACGCATTCACCAGATCAGAAGCTAAGCGGATTTTTCAGAAAGAGAGAGTATAGAATTTCCATCAGGACCAGTCTGTGCATGCACGGGGAGCCTAGTCGAACAAGCCATGCGAAGGTGGAGAGCTAACAGAACGATGAAGAAGCTGGGGAGGAGCAGTTCCATGTAGTTATAGTCTATATATTTCCCTAAGACCTACGGGTCATGTAATCTCTAAGCCTACGGGCCTTGTAAGGGTTCCCCCTCATCCCTTGAAATGGGGGTTATCAAAAATCAATAAAAATAAGGCCTTCGGGCCATTCGGGCCAGAAATACTACTCAATTGTAATTTCAATGTATCACACTATTCTAATCTTCCCATAAGATTTTACTATCCCACACAACTCATCCCTCGAGGTTGGTTCTGACTTCCTTACATAGTCCATGGTTGAATCCTTTCATGAACTTACAATTAGGCATTCAACTGCTCCTTCTCCTTTATATGGAACATTTTAACCATTCCCCTTCAAACAAAAACACTTATGTAGTTCTCAATTGACACCCTTCTATGATATAGTAATATCATAGTTCTTCTTCTCTTTTCCTTAATCCATGATCTCTTTAAGTTCTCTTCCCTCGATTCAAGGATTGCATTATTATTAAAAAATATGAATGTATTATTCTTATCTAATAGATACAAATTTCTCAGGAATAATATAGCATTCGAGGTCTCTCACACTCTCTAATTTATCTTCTCTTCCTATGATATTTATAATCACAAAATAATGAATTAATACTTTTTTCCATAATGAATTTTCATACTCCTTTAATCTTTGCTACCCATATATATTCTCAATTTCATTCTCAATTGAATTCTTGTTCAATAATCTACATTTAAATCCTCCTATGAGTAGATATATTTCTATCATTAACAAACAATAATAAAATTCCCTCCATTAATTGTATTTTAACTGTAACATATATGCATGGTCGCTTAATGATGTGATGTGGAACTATAGCTTATCAAAGGGAATTATTCTCAAATAATTCATAGTATGAATCACATTTATTCAACTTAGTTGTAACATTAAAATCATTGAGGGAAATTGAAATGCTTCACATGTGGCAGTTGCCTAACTACTTTAAATTATTTGGAATGGGCGTAATCCGGTGATTCACTAAAATGCCACCTTCAATATTCATTCGGTCATTACAGGTATTATTTTCTCCATTCCAAAATCTAATGTTCTCCATAATGGTTGTTGTTTCAATAGAATTCATGATTTTACAATTCTCCATAATGTTCTCCATAATGGTTGTTGTTTCTAGTGGGATCCCCTCCTAAATGGATTAAAATTAATTCAAATGGTGTTTTGAAAGGTAATCCGGGAAGCACCCTTCTAGAGTGAAAAAGGAGCATGTGTACTGTTTATGCTCGATGGCCATGGTCACTGTGCCGATCCCCCCCCCCCCCCCCGGCTCCACCATCCACGAGGAGGCTTCTCCTAACCCCTTTATTCCCTGCACCAATCTTGATTTCCTCCCCCCATTCCCTTCGATTTCGATCTGGCCTAGAGTTCTCTATTTTTTCAATGGTTTCCCTAATATCTAGATCTCACCTTCAGAATTCAATGAGGCCTCATCTTGCTTGAATCTAACTCTGTATGCTCGGTTCCGACAACACCAGCCCTTGGTGGATTCCTTTGACAGACATATCTTCAGCTGCTGGGGTTTGCAAGATCTTGCCACGGTGGGACTTCTTGATAGCAGAATATTATAGTTAGCTTTTCTTCGGAGGAAGACCTAATCTGTTCTTGGTCTAGTGCTCCAAGCACCTGCGATGGCATCCGTTTCTTCCTATTCTGGTGGTCCTACGACTTCCACATGAAACACGATATTCCTACCATGGCGATTTGGGTAAGCTTTCCTGAGCTTCCGTTGCCATTCCAAAACCCCTCGATTTTGTGTATGTTAGGAAATTTAGTTGGTAGATACCTATTCTCAAACAGTAGGACCAAGTTGGTTTGTCATCTGATTATTCGGCGAATCTTCATGGAGGTCGATGTGTCAAGAAGTCCAGTTGATCTTGTTTGGATTACGGTCAGAGAAGAATTTAGCTACAAACAATGTGTTACCTTTGAGTCATGGTCGTACTATTGTCTGTCATGTAAGAGATTGGGTCATTCAAGGGACTTCTGTAGGTTCAGGATGAAGAATTTTCCTCAACAGAAAGCTGCGGATGCAAGAGGCAGTGGTTGGGGCCTATTTCTGGTGAAGGTTTGATGAATAATTCGGATTCTCTTATGAATCCAAGCCAGGTGAAACCTGCTCCTAGTAGTTCTGTAGTTGGAAACCTAATGGTGGAAAATATATTTAAACACCTAACATCAGATTTGGCCAACTCTAACCTTGTTGTGCAGGTTGCTTCGGATCCAGTGGGTTTTGGGGAGACTCCTGCCCCTGGTATCTTGATACCAGCTACTGTAAATTCATCTCAGCATACATATGCAGGGGTGGTGCAACACTATATTGGTGCTTCCCCGATTGAGAGGGTGAAATTATAAAATGAAGGTGGCCTTAGGGGATGTACGAGCCAGGAGAAATCATTGCAAATGTTAGAGTGGGTGGAGGTTAGGAAGGGATCCAATATAAGGTGGACCACTTCCTGTTTGAATCTATCTAACAACTTTGGATGTCTGGGAGAAGAAGTTCGGGCTGAGAGCTCAAATTCAGGGGCTGAATCGGGGGGGGGGGGGGGAGTGCCTTGGATGATTATTCTTATCTTCCCAAACCAATGGAGATTAGGTCAGCCAAGAAATATGTGGCCAACCCAACTGAGATCGATTTTTCTGAGAAGAAGTATGAGAGGTATAGCAGCTGAATTCTGTTGATTGCAAATGAAATGGACTAGGATGAATGTGTAAAGAGCCATTTCATTGTGCAGGGGCTTCCTGTAAATGCAATGGCTAAAGATGATGCATCTTTGGAACCATCAATTGGAATGCGGTGTGAGGTGAAGAGGTAATGGATAAGTGTGAACATATCCTTCATTCTGATAAAGAAATGTTGGAGGAAGCATTAATTATTCGTGCCTCTGATAAGGATTCTATAAGGATGGGAGATAGACCAATTCAAGTGAGAACAAATCAGGAGCATTGCAACAGTATAAAAAAGCAATATCTCATCTTGGTAAGAGGATTCAATGAAAGGAAGTTATCAGTGGAGGAATTCCTACAGGCATGGGACATGTTGGCTTACACTTTTGAGGATATTATCCAAGATGATCTGGACCAAAAGGTTATTGACTTCTTCTTGAATTCCTTGGCCTCTTCGTTCAAGGACCCCCCCAAAAAATGTATGCAATATGATCCTTATACAGCACTCTATTGATCCTTAGTCTCACATAGATTCCTCCCTTCCATTAATGATTTTCTCATCTATAAAGTTAAAACTATTCTTATAAATCTCACTAAATGCTAACATGGATTCATCATATGTGTATTCATCCTTATGTGGGTTCATCCTTAGGAACATACTCATGATCGACACAATGTCCTCAACCCTCCTTATGAAATATGATTCATCCTTATCAACTCATGGAAAAATCCATACAAAATCATGGAAATTTTACATATGAAAACTCAATTCATCCTAAATAATTATTTCTTTACATGATGACGATGATACTTACACATATGGGGATAACTATATTCCTTTTTTTCATGTCACCATTTCACTAAGAATTGATCCTTACATAGATGTTGGGACATAACCACCTTCCAGAAAAAGCATAGTGTTCCTAGAATTCATTAAACCATATCATAACCTCTTGTAATTTTTATTGAACCTTCTTTAACACATTAAATAAACTCAAAAAAACATCCATGGGTCCAAACACCGGATATAGTATTGTGCTTGAATTGTCCTTTTGGATTATGTGATGCTAGTATTTTTTTGTCAATGTTTAATGTGATTGTTAATAACTGATATGATAAGATGAATGATAGATTATAGTTTCCACCAACCATAGGATAAAGGAGATTCCCATTTGTGATGGGTAAAGACGATTATAGTTGGATGTCCTGGAACAAACAAATGATGAAAGGTTATAATCTTGGAAATGGATATTGGAAGAGTTTTCTTCTTGGTGAGGAGCCTCAAAACATCATATGATGTATTGATAAAAATATTTAGTTGGTATAATGGCTAGTGTAGATGGAAGTATTCTAATTTTATCTACATTATGTTTTAGATGATGAGTGTAAATCTGGATACATTAGATGATTAAAGATGTGGTATAATTAAGAAAAGATGAATGGTGTGTTAGAGAATCAATCCAAATGTGTTGTTGATGTTTTATTTTTTAAATAAATGTGAAATGTCAATTGGATGATTTTTTATTATGGTTGATATGATACTATAATTAGAATTTGGTGAAGGTTCCAGAATAAATAATATTTATTGGTAATTTGCGTGCGCTAAATTATTGGAAATATTACTATAGGGATTGAGAGGTTTTTTTAAATTTCAATAAATATATTAAGATGATAAAAATATATTTGAATATACTTAATGGGATTTGAAAGGGTTTTGAACCATTTTAAGATATTATATTAGTGGGAAATTGGTTATGTCCAGAAACATGATGATAAAAGTGATGTGCATAAAGATCATCTCTGTAAGCATGAATTGAAGTTCATAATGTTGATCAAGATAAATATTATTTTAATTTGATGTTTTGAAAAAATTAAAAGGAATGAAGTATATATGGATGATCACCCACTTTGTAAGGAACATATCTTACTTCGTAAGGATTATCCCAGTTTTCATCGTCATTAACAAAGATGCATAAACATGAATCTAATCTGTGTAAACATGATTTGAATCTATGTAAACATGGTTAATGGTTTTATAGTGATAACTACTGTCTATATAGCCATCAAGACATAGAGAAAATTTGAGTTTCCTATTGAAATAAAAATTATGTTTCTAGATATTATATCAGAAGAATGAAATTAAATCCAATGATTCAAGACATATTTATCATGGATTTAAACATAACAAAACATCGATATAGGTTTTTGTTTCAACCATGAAAATGAATATAGTCGATCTTTATTAAGTATGGGAATGGAGGATCAATGTATGGAAAAATTATAGAGGACATAAATTCTGTTTAGATTTAGAAATTATATAAATATGTGGAAATATTTTAGATGATGCTTAAAATATTTATGATGATAAAAATATCATGAAACTTTTTAGAGGCATGATTAAGACCTGTTATGATAAATATTTAATGAGCAGAATATAGATAATATAATTTCTCTTTATTTATGAATTTCAAATTACAATATTTTAAATTCATCAAAACTGATCTAAATTGTTAAATAAATTTGAAGATACATGAGAAATGCTTAAATGCATTAAATATAAGAATATGTGTTTTGATTCAAATAGAATAAAAAATTATGATAATTCAAGATATTTTTTTTTGATATTTAAATATTCAAGAAGAATATATACAAATTTAATGATAATCTCAAGATACTATGAGGAGTTGATTTACGGTATAAATACTGCATATATATTATGCATTCATGTTAAAATTTTATTTAAAGATGTATATTGATGTTAATAGATGATGATGAGTGAGGTGAGTCTAGAATTAATTGAAATATTTGTTGATAAAGAAGTAGATAAGTTTTTCTTCTACAGGTTGAAGATAACTGGTTTGAGTTTGTTTAGTGAGAAAGATTTGATTCTTATTTTGAGTAGATGATGGGAAATAATGGAGGAGTCTCGAAGGAAATAAAATAATATTTTATAATATTTTTAGGATGAGGAGGAATGAGAAAGAAAATTATATGACAGAAAAGGAAAGGAACTCATGTAAATATATAGGAGAAATCAGTTGAGGAGTCAAAAGGAAAGTATATAGTAAGAAAACACATGCATGAAAGAGCTGAGAAAAGTTCAATGAAATCAATGGAATTGAATACAATTGAGTTATTCAATATTTTTAATATAGGAAGTATTATTTATGGTATCCTATATATATAAAGGAAGATAAAGGTAGAGAAAATTGAGTCGAGGGAACAAGTGAGATCTCAAGAAAGAAGATAGTTGGTACAACATAATGAGGTAGAACCTGCTATATATCAAAGGCTAAGAAGAAGTAAATGAATGAGTCCATATTTCTCAAATTATATTTGGTTATATGAAGATTTTAAAAAATAATGAATGAAGAAATATAACATAAAATGAAATGTTGTTCATATTTATGACCATTTGTACCAAGTTATTCAATGAATGATGGGATTTTAGATTAATGAAGATCACATGATCTCAGATTGAGTTGATAATCCTAGGTAAGATGTTTATATAAACATATATTATGATAAGATAAAAGTGAACACTGAGTGACATGTAATGTTCTTGGAGATCATTTAACATTCAGAGTCTCTGCTCTTGTGTGGAAGGAGATCTATTCTGAGGATATTTTGACATCCATATATTGATTTTGATCTAATTTGGTGAGGATTTGAAAGAAAAAAATTATATATACATGATGGGATATCTTGGGACCTTTAAGACTCAAGGTATTTAAGGAAATTATAGTGGAAAACTATGTATTCAATACGAAGCTATGTTTTTGGAAGTCTTATGTTAACCAGGAAAGTGTACACAATGTGAGAATCTATGTATACATGTAAGAAAAAATGATTGTAGTCATAGATTGATTATAGTGGAGAGTACATGAATGAGGTGAATAACGAATCAATGCAAGGAGTTGGTATTTGTGATTGATCCTTGTAAATCATTGTGTTTTGTGCCTTTATTTACTCAATTATTTGAGTGATTCTATGAGACCTAATGTTAAGTGGATTGAAAAATTAATAGGCTTAAGAGGTTTAATTGAAAAATAATGAATGCATTAAAAGAGACCACTGATACCCCCTTCTCTCAGTGGTCCACTGATCCTTGGGTAGTCAAAATGGAATCTGATGAAATATTAGTAACCTATAATCAGATGAAGTGTAAGTTTTAATTGGGGATCCTCTAATTAAAGAACCTATTTTTGTTGCATATGCAATGACATTAAAAAATAGGAAAAGGATATAGGCAAGAAAATTGAAGAAAAATTTAGAGGGGAAAGGTTTAAAACCTACATGAATTTGAAAAAATTAGCAAGTGATCATCTATTGAATATATTGTAAAAGATCATTATTTTATTTTTGTACACGATGTAGTGATTATAAAGAGGATAAATTAATCAAAATTGATAAATACCTCTACTATCACATTAAATACCATTTTAAGAAGGTTCCCTAATAATTTTATTCATATATATTCATGTTTATAAAGGAATTATTCAATGAAAAATAGTAGCTAGGGATAGAAGAAGATTCCATGCAAGTTGCATTGGCTAATCAAGATGGAAGATGTAATACCCTCTGAAATGTAGAAAAAGAAAAGGACGAAATAGTTTCAAATTCCAATGATAAAATTTCTTTAACTTATAAAAATTTTAAAATAGCATTTGTTGAAAAGGATGTGTTTAAACATTTTGTTATAGATTTTTTCCATGCATTAGAAAACATTCAACATGTAACTATAAATGTCAAGGATGCATAAATGGATGTAAAAGATAAAAGGGTGAAAGAGAATGATAGTTCAGTGCAATATGTAAACAAGATGAGTGATGAATAATTTCATAAGTTTAAAAGTTATTGGGAGAGTAAGATTAAATTAAATTAGTCTTATAAATATTCACTCAATATTATAGCCATAGATCTTGGAGAAAAGTTGAGAAGCCAAGAAGTCGCTCAAGTTGAATCATACAAAAACAAAATGAAGAGAAGTATTTTCTCATAAGTTTTTGAGATACGTGTTCCCTCAAAGGAACTCATTCTAGTAAAAAGGGTGACACCCAGATATTTTAAGATAATGGCATTATGTTTGATAACGTGTACGACATGCAACACCGAGACTAAGGAAACCATGAAATCTTATTATTTAAATATAATTATTATAACATATTCATTAAATTAGCATGTATGAAGTGAAACAACTAAATTATTAAATATATATAAATATCTTACTCAATATAAATGTATGAATAAATTCATAGTAAATAATCACTCATTTTTTTGTAAAGTCCTTTTATTCTTAAAAAATAGATTTTCTCCTAAAATGGTTTTTTTTATTTTTTGTGATGGGATAATATATTGAATTTATACTACATTTAGAAATTTTAATTTATAAAATGGTTATCATTTTTTAAATCAATACATCAAATTTATCTTATGGTGAAATTGTGATATTTTTCTGAAAATTTTGACTTTTCAATGAATAGTGAAAAACTGATTTTTATTGATAACTATATTTTATTTTAAAGTATATCAAAAATAAATTATAATTTTGAGTCGTTTGAAAATTTAAATATTTTAATATTATTAACAAAAATTCATTTTTTTTCTTTAGAATGAATTTTATACTCTAATCTGGATTAAAAATATTTTTAATCTTAAAAGGCATTTTTCTGAAAAAACATTTTTCATCATGTTTTGCAAAGTTATTTTGAGATTTAATTTTGATAATTATACATTTTCAATAATGAAAAATGGTTTCAATATTTGGAATCAAGAGGTAAAAGTTTAGGAAATATGTATATTATTTTTAGTCATTGTGAATAGTAATCCTAGTAAATTTTGTTAACATTGTAAAGGTAAAATGGGTTAATTAAGGGTAAAAATTATGTGATAAAGACTAAAATTTAACCCTAACACTTTCCATAGTTTCATTGGATGTGTATATTTCATTTATAATCCTAAAAAAATCTAATATATGGCCTTTTTTTCATATGGACGTGATTTTGACTTTTATAGTATTTTATGTAATGAAAAGTCAAAAATGTCATTCTCTTTGTTTTATTATCTTCAAAAAAAATTCATATGGATAAAAATGAATGTTCATTTATAAATATTCATAAAAAGATAATTTTTTTATTTAACATGGAACTTTATTTCTAATTGTTTTTCATGAAATAATTAAGTTAAATTCCTATGCGACATCGATACATTATTTATTCAATTAATAGAAAAATTAAATAAATGGTTTTAAAAATGTTTAGTGTAATATGATTTTAATGAATTTTTGAGTTATGTGATTTTCATAGACAAAAATGACATATTAGGGAGGTCTTAATATAGTATATTCTAATTAATTTGTTTTCATGTAGTTTTAAAATTCAAATTAAATGAACACTTCCAACATTGACATTAATTTTATTTTATAAAAAATAATATTTTATTAAATGACTTAAAACCCAAAAATATCCCATGTTCATCCAAGTTATTTTTATATGGTTTAAAATATAAATCATTATACATTTATGGTCCAATTATCCTTTTATTTTAAATTTGTTTACCTCTAAAGAGTATAATGTTTAATACCGTGTTATTTGTTAAAAATGGTTAACATGGGTTAAATAAAGAATATAGTTGGTGAAAGAATCACCAAAACATGCCTATTTTTTTGGATCAGAGGATTTAGACTCATATTTATCTTACATTCTAATCATATCAATTTTTAGACATTGAAATTATAAAATTAATTTTCATCAACTTAATACATTAAGAAATTTTAAGAATACCCCTCCCATCTCTTATTAAAGGGAAAGTTCTCTCCTCTATTTTTCACACATTAAAAAACATTTTGTTCAGAAAATAAATTATTAAATACCTTCATATAATTTCTTACCATATTATATAGGATTTATTTTGGGTATAATACTAGCCTTATATGGCTTAAAGGGAAAAGAAAATGAGGTTTTCTGAAGAAGAAGTTTATCTTTTAACCGAATGTTTTAGTGTTATTTCATCTTCTTCTCCCATCGAAACATCTTCAAAAAATATGAAATAACAACACTAGTATATTTCATGTACCAATATTTTATTATGTTAATATAATATACTATATCCATCTTATCTTATATTAAATGGGAATAGAAAATATTATTTGTGTGAACAGTGGATTATCCCCTCATGAACCAATGTAATTAATTTTCCATCACTATATATTAAGGATTGTTTTCAGGATTAGTTCATTGTGTAATATAGTACTCATGAAATATTTTTAATTATTAAATGATAATATATCTTTTACATTCTTATCTTTCCTTTTACAGAAAATTGATAACGTCATTCATGCGTATATGTGGACTACCATCTCCACGAAGCGATCTGATTCATTTTTCATCACCACAACACTTGGATGGTATATATAAGTACATTTAAAGAAAAAATATGGTATTTATTGTAACACCCCAAGCTTCCATGGTACGCTTCTCTTTGAATAATAGAGCAGCGTGTGTTGTACGTAACCTCGAGTTCTAACACACCACGACCAATCAAAGTAGCCGTTATGAATAGTAATACCCACCTTTTGAAATTATATAAATTTTATATTTTAGAATGGACTTCATTTTTGGATTCGGAATATCGAAATTAGCCTATGTTGAATTTTTGGTATTTTTCTGAGAACATCCAATTTTCGATGAATAGTGAAAAATACTTAAAAACAAATTTTTTAATCTAAATAATTTATAGTGATAAATTATACTATTGAGTGGTTTTAAAGTATAAATAGAATATAATTTTACCATTTTATCCAATGGTGGTCATTAGAATTAATTTCACTTTGAAATTGGACATAAACAATTGTCAATCTTTTGATTGATATTGTTTCTTAAAAACACGCTATTTGTTTTGACAACAGGAATTAATTATAAAATTAATTAATGCAACTTATATGCTTGGAATTTTGTAAAATAGACATCATTTTTGAATTCAGAAAATCAATTATAGCTCAGGGTGAATTTTTGGTATTGTTCTGAAAAACTTCAATTTTTGATGAATAGTGAAACCACTAAGTGGTAGTTAAAAAACTGATTTTTTGTTTAAATGACACTTTACCGCTTCTATGAATTGAATTTCAAAAATCCGACATACTTGGTTTTCATTAGGAAGTAAAATGCGGTTCAATGGGATTAAAATAATTTTTGATGAATAGTAACTTTTAAGTTCTATTAATCACGATTAAAGGTAATTAGTGTAATTTAAGGTAAATATAATGTTATAATAATATGAAATTACCTTTACACTTGTCCTACCCTTATTGGATGAGTTATGGACGACCAAGACAATCCATGGGTCAACTTGGGGACCCCATGGGGCCACTTGGGTAAGAAAATGACATTAATAACTTTTTATTTAAAGTAAAAATAAAATTGTCACAAACATGTGTTGTTTTACTAAAATAATTATTACCTGGGGTTATATAAGATAAATTTTCGACTATAAATATCCATTGGAAATCTAAAAAGATTTCCTACATCTTGGTAATTTTTTTATAATTTTTAGACATTAAATAATTTAAATTTTTTATGACACCATGATGATGTAGCGATTACCTCATTAATTTACGATTTAAATAAAATGAAAAGATAATGTAAAATCTAAGACTTACACTTGTCAAAAACCTATTGGATGAGTATATTTATAACCCTTATCACCTTATCCTCGAAATATATATTTGTGGGACCTTTAAAATCCCAAACTCATTATATAATAAAGTAACATTTCTTGACTTTTCAAAAGTGCCCCTCCTCTCCTCTTATAAAAGGCCCCCACCTCTACCACCATATTCACACCTTCAAAGCCATTTGGATCGGCCAACCTCTGCCCAAATACTCTCTCAAATTCCATCTCTTACTCCTAGATTCCTCACTTTAGGTAAAAGTCTTCCCAAGGAAGCCTTTGGCTCAAATAAAAAAGAGTTACCCGATTTTAAGGTAATGTATTCTCTTATGTTCTTTTGTATTATTTTACTTCTCCAAAACCTTAAAATATTTTTATTCCTTTCTTTTGTAACAACATTAGTATCTTCAATATAATAGGATGTTGTTATGAGAAGGATTTGATTTACACTTACACACACCTTCGTCTAATGGTTAAAGAACATACTGTTTCTGTGAGTGGAGAATTACTGCCTCACGAAATGATGATTGTTCAATCTTTTTTTAACACCTCTCATGGTGGCCATTAAGATGTCACTATATTTATATATGATATATATTATGTTTATTTTTCCTTATTCTTCTGTATTTTTCATTTATGTCATACCTTTATGATTTCCATTATGGGTAAACGTGATAATTTCATTTTAGGAAGTGCGGACTACCGCCCCCTCAAAGTGATTTGAATCGTTAATGCCATATGTGGGATGTATAAAGGATGGAGTAAATTATATTATATATGATATTATACTGAAATTATAATATACCTTTATATCATTATGATTTCATTCCATTAAATATGAAATATAAATGAAAGTAGCATTCATGCGTACGTACGGCTTACCGTCTCCATGAACGGTGCATTTCATTTCTTACCTCTAAATGTTATGTAATATTATAAATGAATTTATATACTAGATATATATGATATATATGATATATACATCATGAATATAATTATGTATATAATGGATATTTTACCACATAAACAACTTGTGATTATAAGAAGTTTATTATTGACTCAAGTACCAAAGATCGACAAAACGACCGTTATTAACTTAAATGACTACATAATTTTCATAACATGGTAATAAGTGAAATAAAAGGGATAATGAACTTGAAAAAGGTTCTTAAGTAAGTATATATTAACTCTAGTTTATTATTCAGGAGATTAAAGAACGACCGAGTCAAGTCGGACACGAGGTAAGAGAACTTCTTAACCCAATTCCCATTCTTTGGGTTGAACCTATCTTTCTTGTTTATGTTGTTCTTTGATTATGTGAGAAATGAATTTTTATATCTTATCATGTATTTATACTTTATTTATGTGAGCTTATAGTGAATACACATGAGTGATCTATTATATTTACAAAATGATCTTTGTAAGGGACTTCGTCTCAATCTCCTTTCATTGAGGCATATTTTGTTTTATACACAACATTCTTTTATACAGTGTATAAAACACTTTGACTTTTACTTTTATTCAAAAGGAATCTTTTTATACGAAGCATTTTTACTAAACGACAAAAGGAATTTTTTGTCTTACGTATGTGGCAACAACGACTTCTCCGCCGCCGTGACCATTATTTGAGTTTCGGCTTCCCCTACAAGCCATAACTTTTTTTTAAAATGAAAAATAAATACCAAGTTTTACTTTTATTTTATTTTGGTATTGAAAATGGTTTTATCATATCAATGTGTTGTATTGATATATTGTGATTGAAATGTGGAAATGTTATGTTTCCATTATACATGTTTTATGTGATACGATTATGTTATGGTTTATGATATGTTTAAACCTTTTCATATAAGGAATGCATTGGACTTAGTATGTGACGGGTGGAGCCCGCTATAGCTCCTCGATGCATTAGTAGGTCTCATGAGACAAACTAGTGTCTTGGCACGAGGCCTTGAAAAAATCTTATTTGTGGTCTTGGCACAAGGACTTGTCTATGTGGTTATGATAGTCTGGAATTATGCATTCCATTATTCTGAAAGTGGTTATTGATATTGCATGTGATTATTCGACTAGTAGAATATCCATGTGAATAAGTAAATGACATTATTTAATTTTATTTTTCCATATTATGATGAAGTTCAAGTTTAAAAGGCTTTTTTTCAGTTATACATTGCCTTAATTGTTTATGTTTATTTATGAAAGTTTCCGCTATATTGTTATCCTTACTGAGAATCTGAGCTCACCCATTTCAATGTTTTAATTTTTCCAAGATGTGAAGAAGTATTTTATGAATGACCTGCCGGGATAGTATGAGGGTATATGAAGACAAGATGTTGTTGTAGTTTTGTTTTACTTTATGATGTAATGTAATACTTATGAATGTATATAGTGTTTCCAAGGCTACTAAACTAATCGGTCTTTCGAGACTTGATCTTTTGTGATCATGCCAATGTTACGTAATAATGAACCGACTCTAGGTAACTGGGGTCGGGGCGTTACAGTTGGTATCAGAGGCAGTTTAGTACTAACCTTGGAATCTAGATTTATAAAAACACTGATTAGAGCACATAGCCCTAAGATAGACTTTGAGGATTAGTATAGAAGAACATCCTAGAATTTTGGTAAAGTTTAGATTTTGTTTATTTTCCGAGCAATACGTCCTTGTATGGATACGAACAGGTAGAGGCGGCTCTAGCACATATGTACCTAGGGGTAAAACCCAAAAACACCGCTTTGAGCTAGACTCGAACGAGAACTAGTGCACGACAACGGGCCTTGCTGCACTCTTGGTTATGACACTCCCGGGGGATATGCTTAGGATAATTCACGATTTCTTTACAAACCATTATGAAGGGCTTATGAGTATATACTTCCTCAAAGAAAACATTTTTTTTATAATTATGGATTATATCCATAAATAGTTCAATTTATGTTAAGTGTTTTACAAGAATGGAATTATGTATTTAGATTCATAAACTAATCTAGTTTATGACATTGTTTAGAAATGGTGCCTAGTGGAAGGAATGGAAACTGTATCAATGCATGCCCTCCATGTAGGGATTGCCCTCCTGCTCAAGATAATTATAGTGGAGCTGGTGATACAACTGGTGCTGATCATCTTATCACCATACTGGGACAACTCACTCAGGTTATGAATAATAACCTTACTCGTATGGAGTACCCTGATCCACAAAGTGGAGGATCAATGTTAGATCCCTTCATGAGGAAACAACCACCAACATTTAATGGGGGTACAAATCCATTAGTAGCTGAGCAGTGGATAAATTCCTTAGAGAAAATATTCCATGCCTTGGGGAGTAGTGAAAGGGAAAAGGTTATCATGGCAGTTTACCGCCTCACTGGAGATGCTGATCAATGGTGGTCATTGATTCAAAACACAAAGGAAGATGATGAAGTATCAAATATGGAATGGAGGGAGTTCAAAGAGCTTTTCTTAGACAAATACTTTCCTTGTGACCATCGAGCAGATATGGAAAGGCAATTTCTGGGTCTGAGGCAAAAGGAGGATGAGAATGTTGCAAAGTATGAGTCTAACTTTACAAGGTTAGCAAGGCATGCGACAGATTATATATGTAACCCAAGAACTAAGATTGACCATTTATTTGATGGGTTAAAACCATTTCTCCGTTTAGCATTAGTATCACAATATTCCTCAACGTACGAAGATATAGTCTCGTGTTCTATCAAGACCGAAAAATAATTCTCTAAATCTTATGACAATAAAGTAAAGCAAGAGAAGAAGAGAACGGTGGAACAAGAGAAAGATAAAGGAAAAAAGGGAAATAATGATTTTCCATTATGTGATAATTGTGGGAAGAATCACCCCAGTACTTTCCTAAAAGGAATGAGAGTTTGTTATAAATGTGGAGAAAAAGGTCACCAGGATCGTGATTGCAAGGGAATGAAAGAGGCTGTCAATGTTGAATGCTACAATTGTAGGGAAGTGGGGCATTATGAAAATGAATGTCCTAAGCGTCAGGGAAACTTACCTCAGAAAAGGCCAAGGGATCAAGGACAAGCTTATGCTGTTACTACAGATGAAGTTGAATAATTATTGTATTTGTGTTTTTGGACTCAAGAACTATATTACGGTTATAAGAATAATGTGATATATTTAAGGATTGTACTGCAGTACTTGTTGTTTTCATTAAGGATTTAATATGATGAAGGTAATCATATTTTTAGTATGTGACAATAAGAGAAACTTTACTTTGTTTGGGGAATCTGATGTTTCAATTGATTTTGGAATTTAGAGATCTTTTAGAGAAAGTCTGGACAGAGGTATATTGGATAACTATAAAGGTTGGAATAAATTATGTTGAACTTTGGATAGTATTGTTTAAGGTTAAAACATTTCTAAAGATTATTTTTAGAATATTATAATCCTGTAGTTTTAGGAAAAGAACAACCTGCAGGTCGGGGGATAACCCGTCGCGTCGGACAAAGCTGTAGGAATCGAACCCACAACCATAGTGCGACATGCCTTTATTACCTACCAATAGCCTACAGGAAGTCCCTGGTTATTAAAAAATAGTTTTCCTAATCTAAATGGTATGTGTTAATATTTTGAACCTTGTACGATTAGGATAAATATAATATTTTTGAGTTCTATTATCTTTTTGAGTGAAAGATGAGTTTGTGGTAGAAATTAGTTGAAGGTTGAAACTCTACTTGTCAAGCATATATATATATATACCTATCTCTTATTATATGAATAAATTAATTCTTAAACTGTAGGAAAGAGATATTAAAACAAAAAATGTGTTATCCTAATACCTTATGTTTTGTTGAACTGATGATATTTTAAATCAACATAGATTGAAGGCTTTGAAGCCCTCAATTTTACACTTGTTTGTGATTGATGACCTCAATCACTCCCTAAAAATATTTACATTTTTCCTCCAATTATATGTCTCTAATTGCCACCAATGTTCTCCTAATCGAGATCATAATTTGGTAGTGACTTTTTCATTTCCCTTTCCCTCTTATTAAGGCTAAATTTTATTAACCTTATTTCTGATGTGGGTTTTCCACAAAGGTATTTTCTATTTTCAACCTTTTATTTTCGAAGAACATTTTCAAATTGCGAGGACGAAATTTATTGAAGGTAGGGAGAATGTAACACCCCAAGCTTCCATGGTACGCTTCTCTTTGAATAATAGAGCAGCGTGTGTTGTACGCGACCTCGAGTTCTAACACACCGTGACCAATCAAAGTAGCCGTTATGAATAGTAATACCCACTTTTTGAAATTATATAAATTTTATATTTCATAATGGACTTCATTTTTGGATTCGGAATATCGAAATTAGCCTATGTTGAATTTTTGGTATTTTTCTGAGAACATCCAATTTTCGATGAATAGTGAAGAATACTTAAAAACAACTTTTTTAATCTAAATAATTTATAGTGATAAATTATACTATTGAGTGGTTTTAAAGTATAATTAGAATATAATTTTACCATTTTATCCAATGGTGGTCATTAGAATTTTTTTCACTTTGAAATTGGACATAAACAATTGTCAATCTTTTGATTGATATTGTTTCTTAAAAACACGCTATTTGTTTTGACAACGAGAATGAATTATAAAATTAATTAATGCAACTTATATGTTTGTAATTTTTTAAAATAGACATCATTTTTGAATTCAGAATATCAATTATAGCTTAGGGTGAATTTTTGGTATTGTTCTAAAAAACTTCAATTTTTGATGAATAGTGAAACCACTAAGTGGTAGTTAAAAAACTGATTTTTTTGTTTAAATGAAACTTTACCACTTCTATGAATTGAATTTCAAAAATCCGACATACATTGTTGTCATTAGGAAGTAAAATGTGGTTCAATGGGATTAAAATAATTTTTTGTGAATAGTAACTTTTAAGTTCTATTAATCGCGATTAAAGGTAATTAGTGTAATTTAAGGTAAATATAATGTTATAATAATATGAAATTACCTTTACACTTGTCCTACCCTTATTGAATGAGTCATGGCCGACCAAGATAATCCATGGGTCAACTTGGGGACCCCATGGAGCCACTTGGGTAAGAGAATGACATTAATAACTTTTTATTTAAAGTAAAAATAAAATTGTCACAAACATGTGTTGTTTTACTAAAACAATTATTACCTGGGGTTATATAAGTTAACTTTTCGACTATAAATATTCATTGGAAATCTAAAACGATTTCCTACATCTTGGTAATTTTTTTATAATTTTTAGACATTAAATAATTTAAATTTTTTATGACACCATGATGATGTAGCGATTACGTCATTAATTAACGATTTAAATAAAATGAAAAGATAATGTAAAATATAAGACTTACACTTGTCAAAAACCTATTGGATGAGTAGATTTATAACCTTTATCACCTTATTCTCAAAATATATATTTTTGGGACCTTTAAAATCCGAAACTCATTATATAATAAAGTAACATTTCTTGACTTTCCAAAAGTGCCCCTCCTCTCTTCTTATAAAAGCCCCCACCTCTACCACCTTATTCACACCTTCAAAGCCATTTGGCTCAGCCAAAATCTACCCAAATACTCTCTCAAATTCCCTCTCTTACTCCTAGAAGCCTCACTTTGGGAAGAATTCTTCCCAAAGAAGCCTTTGGATCAAATCAAAAAGAGTTACCCGATTTTAAGGTAATGTCTTCTCTTATGTTCTTTTGTATTATTTTGCTTCTCCAGCACCTTAAACTCTTTTTATTCCTTTATTTTGTAACAAAACCAGTATATTCAATATAATAGTATGTTTTTATTAGAATTATTTGATTTACACTTACACACACCTTCATCTAATGGTTAAAGAACATACTGTTTCTGTGGGTGGCGAATTACTGCGTCACGAAACGATGATTGTTCAATCTTCTTTTAACACCTCTAATGGTGGCCATTAAGATGTCACTATGTTTATATATGATATATATTATGTTTATGTTTTCCTTATGCTTATGTATTTTTCATTTATGGCATACCTTTATGATTTCCATTATGGGTAAACGCGATAATTTCACTTTAGGAAGTGCAGACTACCGCGCCCTCAAAGTGATTTGAATCGTTAATGCCATATGTGGGATGTATAAAGGATGGAGTAAATGATATTATATATGATATTATACTGGAATTATAATATACCTTTATATCATTATGATTTAATTCCATTAAATATTAAATATAAGTGAAAGTAGCGTTCATGCATACGTACGGCTTACCGTCTCCATGAACGGTGCATTTCATTTCTTACCTCTAAATGTTATGTAATATTATAAATGAATTTATATACTGGATATATATGATATATATTATATATACATCATGAATATAATTCTGGATATAATGGATATTTTACCACATAAACAACTTGTGATTATAAGAAGTTTATTGTTGACTCAAGTACCAAAGATCGACAAAACGACCGTTATTAACTTAAATGACTACATAATTTTCATAACATGGTAATAAGTGATATAAAAGGGATAATTAACTTGAAAAAGGTTCTTAAGAAAGTAGAGATTAACTCTAGTTTATTATTCCGGAGATTAAAGAATGATCGAGTCAAGTCGGACACGAGCTAAGGGAACTTCTTAACCCAATTCCCATTATTTGGGTTGAACTTATCATTCTTATTTATGTTGTTCTTTGATTATGTGAGAAATGAATTTTTATATCTTATCATGTATTTATATTTTCTTTATGTAAGATTATAGTGAATACACATGAGCGATCTATTTTATTTACAAAATGATCTTTGTAAGGGACTTCGTCTCAATCTCCTTTCATTGAGGCTTATTTTGTTTTATACACAACTTTCTTTTATACAGTGTATAAACCCCTTTGAATTTTACTTTTATTAAAAAAGAATCTTTTTATATGAAGCGGTTTTACTAAACGACAAAATTAATGTTTTGTCTTACGTATGTGGTGACAACGACTTCTCCACCGTCGTGACCATTATTTGAGTTTTGGCTTCCTCTACAAGCCATAATTTTTTTTAAAATGAAAAATAAATACCAAGTTTTACTTTTATTTTATTTTGGTATTGAAAATGGTTTTATCATATCAATGTGTTGTATTGATATCTTGTGATTGAAATGTGGAAATGTTATGTTTCCATTATGCATGTTTTATGTGATACGATTATGTTATGGTTTATGATATGTTTAAACCTTTTCATATAAGGAATGTATTGGACTTAGTATGTGATGGGTGGAGCCCGCTATAGATCCTCGATGCATCGGTATGTCTCATGAGACAAACTAGTGTCTTGGCACGAGCCCTTTAAAAAATCTTATTTGTAGTCTTAGCACGAGGCCTTGGCTACGTGGTTATGATAGTCTGGAATTATGCATTCCATCATTATGAAAGTGGTTATTGATATTGCATGTGATTATTTGACAAGTAGAATATCCACGTGAATATGTAAATGGTATTATTTCATTTTATTTTTCCATATTATGCTGAAGTTCAAGTTTAAAAGGCTTTTGTTTCAGTTATACATTGCCTTAATTGTTTATGTTTATTTATGAAAGTTTCCGCTATATTGTTATCCTTACTAAGAATCTGAGCTCACCCCTTTCAATGTTTTAATTTTTCCAGGATATGAAGAAGTATTTTATGAATGACCTGCATGGATAGTATGAGGGGATATGAAGACAAGATGTTGTTGTAGTTTTGTTTTACTTTAGGATGTAATGTAAGACTTATGAATGTATCTAGTGTTTCCAAGGCTACTAAACTAATAGGTCTTTTGAGACTTGATCTTTTGTGACTATGACAATGTTACATAATAATGCACCGACTCTGGGTAACTGGGGTTTGGGCATTACATTTATGATATAATTATTATTATTAATGTTAAATTTTATTCTTAGTTTCTTTTCATAAATATAATTGAAAAATGGAAACGTCGTTCATACGTATGTACGACCTACCATCTCAATGAATGTATTCAACTTTTTCATAACGATCATTCATGATTGGTTTTAAAAGTAAAATTTATTTATAAAAAATTATTATTATATAATTATTATTATTCTATATATGATAGATAAATGACCTATTTCATCATATTCATCTCACCAAACTCATTTTTTACAAATGAGATTAATATCATCAAAACCTCCCTTATAAACTCAAATTACTATGTAATCAAATATAACATGGTAATAAATAAAATAAAAAGGAATAATCAATATAAAAAGTCTCCTAATCATTTATATTATTAACATATTATTATTATTCATGATTATAATGAATGTACATGATGAGTCTGACTCAAGGTAAGGGGATTTCATTTACAAATCCTCTTTCAAAGTATCCCTTAAAAAAATTTCTACTCCATGTCCATATTCATAAAAAAATTTATGGATGTATATATGTGGAAATTAATGAATTATAAAGGAATTTTTTTCCTTTTAATTGTTCTTAAATAGAATCATTTTATGTATTTTTACAGAATGTTTTTGGAAATATTTTTAAACGAAAAAAGGAATGATCTATATTAATGTATACACTAACAATGAATCTCAGGTATTCATAACCATTATTTGATATTTTAAATCCTTTATAAGATTCAATTTTTTTAAAAAAAAACCATGCAACCTTTTTATGAGATTTATCTTTTTGAAACATATATTTAAATTAAAAGGGAAATATTAATATCAAGAATTGTTTTCTTATAATTTAAATGAATATTTTGACAACTAAACTCTTTTATGTGTTATGATTATGTTATAGTTAATAAAAATTACTTATGATGATGTGTGGTTCCCTTATAAACCACGTATGAGTGGGTTTGTGATATCCCTCCAATGCATTAGGTGATATTTATGTTAGAAGATGACTATGGTGGTAATTTCATGTGGAATCGTGATGGTTATTATAAGTTTAACCCGATAGGTTATTCCACGTGTAACCAAGAGGAATATTACATTTGTAACCACGAAGGTTAATCCATATATTATATTAATATGAAAATTATTCCTAATGTTACCTGAATGATTTATCTATGTTTGTGATGGGTTTTTATAGGAATTATATGATTTTGTATGGTGGGGAAATGAGTTTATGTTTAAAGAAAAGTATTTTCTACTTATTATGGGTGAAAATTATAACTTTTTGAAAAAATCTTCCTGAAAATTCATGATTGAATAGAATTAATTATGAGTTTTATTTTCCCTTTAAAAATATTATGAAATTTTATAAGAAAATATTTTGGTCAATAAAATGATTTCATTGGAAATAAATTTTTTCTTTTCAACAATTTTGAAAAAGTAAATTTTTTATGTTTATTCATAGATTGATGGGTTTTTTATTTATTTTTATGACTGTTACTGAGATTTTTTTACTCATCCCATGTTTTAAGTAAGTCTTCACAGTGTTTAAGGATGGATATGGGACATGGATGAGTCAAGATCAAAATTGTGAAGATATGCCCTGAAAAGAAAACTTTGTATATCTTAAAAGTTTTTTTTGTGAAAAAAATGGATACCAAATGAAAGTGTCAATATTGTTATGTCAATTTTAATTTTGTATGGGTGATGAGCTAATTCTCTAAAACTCTACAACTGAAAGATAATAATGATTATAAAAGAATGGTTTCTTGTCTATAGTTACAATAATATGTATTATTTATAGTCAGGTCCTTATAGTTTTTATTAGAGAAAAGGTTTAGATAAAAGTGTAGAGTATGATGTTTTCCTATGAGGTTAATTTAAGATTTGTGGATACCATGAATAGTTTATAATTTTAATTTTAATCATAAGGTCAAAAGTAAAAAGACTACTTTATATGTTTTATGTGATGATATTTTAATGTCAAAATTGATGTTTTTTAGAATAGTTATCATATTTTTAGGAATATTATATTAATTACATTAATAAAGTTTTTCAAAAAGGAGAACCCATAGTCCGAGTGAAAACCCATCACATACGGAAAGGTCGTAGAGTATGAACCCATAACCAAAGGGTGATAAGGGTATAATGCCTACCACTATCCTATTTCATGTCTTTGTTAGTCTGTCTTTTAAAATAAATATTTTGTTTATAGTGAGAAAATAATTTTTATCATATAGAAAACCATTGGACTGAAAATTGATATGATGATTAATTGAATAATGATATCTTGAAAGATAATAACCATATTGGGGAACATACAATAACTACTATAAAAGAATCTTATCATATTTTATTTTTGTGAATTAAGGTTTCACTATATTTTGAAATCATATATGATTTTAATGTGTCTTTATAGTGATTCAGGTCATTTATTGAAATGATTGGCATATTTTAGAGATTATATGAGAATGTCATATACATTTTTGGTATGAGAATTTAATAGTGATCATGTGATTTGGAGACAAATGTTGGAAGAATATGTGATTAAATCATTTTAATCATTTGGTTTCAATCTCATTTACGAATATTATAATGAATTTTAAGGTTATTTATTTTTAAAATGAATTAGTTTGAAATTTGGATAATACTATTGATTTTTAGAGATTAATGGATGCTTTTATTCTATATAGGTTTATTCATTTTGGTAATTATCTTACCCTGTGATAAAACTTTTGGTTTCAGCTAATATATAAAGATAAGAGAAATATCCTATTATCCTTTTAGAGAATTATATAATCTGATGGATTTCAATTTTAGTGCTTCAGTCATAATACGATCCATCTTGAATACTTATTATTTGGGAAAAAATATGAGATTGTGGTGGAAACTGATTAACGATGAAATTCAAATATTTATGTAAGTATATTTGCCTTTTTTATTAGTCTAGATGGTAATTCAATTCCTCAACATTTGGAAAATGATCATAATGTAAAAAATTTATCCTATTACCTTGATTTCTAATGCATTGATGGTATTTTCCATAGTGGTTTGGTTATTTGTTTTTTTCATCGGTAAATCTCATTTTATCGAACACATACTTATGATAAATGTTCTCTATCACTCTTCATAATATTTAGACATTATTGTTTTCCATTTTTTACTTTTAACTATTATTACCCTACTTAGAATCCTCGTAATGTGTTTTTCTAGATGATTGTCATGTTTCCCTTTCACTATTTTCAAATGGATGATTTATTAACACTTTTTATGATGTGGGATTTCAAAAAATGTATTTTCAGATTATAAATAATTGATTACCAGGATCCAGTTCAAATTACAAGGGATTTTTTTGAGGTAGAATGTAACACCCTATGATTTTAAAAGATGGGCATTGTGGTAGATAAAGTGTATGACATGTAACACCAATATGAAACATACCATGAAATATTTTTATTTCAATATGATCATTATAACCTAGTCATTAAATTGGTGGGTAGAAATATTTTTTTTAAAAGCGGTGACATGAATTGGTCACCCAATTCATGCCCCAGGGGAATTTATTAAAATAAAGGGTTACAAAGAAAACACGAGGTTTAAATAGCTTACACCAAAAATTATATCATTTCATTGAAATTATCACATCAAAATTAGCTTATGGTAATATTTTTATATTTTTCTGAAAATTTTGATTTGTCAATGAATTATGAAAATAATTATTTTTATTTAAAAATCTATTTTCTTATAGAATAATTACAATGTAAAATTATATTTTTGATTAGATTTAAAATTTAAATAGATTTATTTTATTAAAAAAAATCCAATTTTGGTCCTTAAAATGAATTTTATACTTGAATTCAGTATAACTACATTTTTATTCTTAAAAAGGAAGTTTTTTGAGAAAAAAACATTTCATCACATTTTGTGGGTTTAATTTTATATTAAATTCTTCCACATAATTTTTTTGAATCCTGAAAAATGGATTCCATATTTTCTATGAGGATTTTTAAATTTATTAAATATTCCCCTTTTACTTTTAGTCTTTATGAATAGTAATCATAGTAAATTTTGTTACCATAATAAAGGTAAAATTGGTTAATCAAGGGTAAAATAATGTGATAATGAATAAAAATCACCCCTAGTAGTTGAAGTAATTTTATTTTATGATTATATTTAATATATAATAATATTAAAATAAAATATATGGCCTTTATTATCTTATGTTCATAATTTTGACCATTAAAATAATTTATGTATAAAATAGTAAAAAATGACATTCGCTTTGTTTTATTATCTTTAAATTATTAGTAGAAGAATAAAATAAAGGAATGATAAGTTATAAATATTAAATTTTAAGATAGTTTATTTTTTTATCATGGAAATTTATTTCTAATTTTTAGTGATGAGAAAATCACATTAAATGCCCTCGCAACGTTGATACAATATTTATTCTATTAATTAATAATAAAATAAATTATTTTAAAAATGATAAAATTAATATGATTTGAATGAATTTTTGTATTGTACATATTTTGAAGATAAAAATGAAATATTATAGAATTTTGAATGTATTATATTCGAATTACATTTTCGTATTATCGTTTTAAAAGTCAAGTTAAATGAATAGTTATAAAATTGACAGTGATGTTATTTTATAATAAATAAAATTTTAGTAAATGATTAAAAACCAAAAAAGAAACCTATGATTTAAAATTATTTGGGATATAAAATATCATCCATGTTACATTAATGTGCTAATTTTATTTTTATAGTAACATTCTTTACCCTTAGAGAATAAAATCCATAATACCACGGTAATTATCAAAAATGATTAGCATAGGTTAAAACAAAACAATAACGGTGAAAAATTCACCTAAAAGTTTCCAATTATTATTATATGATTTTATCAAGAATCATAATCTTTTTATATTAAAATATTATGAATTAGGATCTATTTTAACATGTAAAATTATAAATATTATTAAATAAATTAAGAAATTCCAAGAATGACCCTCCTCTCTCTTTCAAAAGGGAACACCTTGTCCTATTTTTTAGCACATAAAAAACCACTTGGTTCATCCAAGAACTATCCAAATATACTTCTATTATACCTTCCCACATTCTAGAGTACTTAGTTTGGGCTGAATAATAACCTTATAGGGCTTATGATATAAATAAAAGTAGGTTTTCTGAATAATATGTATTTCTTTTAACTGAATGTTTTAGTAAATTTCTTCTTCTATATCCTAAAAATATTATTAAAAAATTATGAAATAATAAAACTAGTATATTACATATAATTAAGTTTTATTATGTTAAATTTGTAACTTATATTTGGATCCTCTTCCATAAAATTTTAAATGAGATCATCGTTCATGTGTACGGCGGACTACCGCCCCGCGAACTGTTGTAATCGTTTTCTACCACCATATCTTATTTCCATTTGTAATTATGGATTTAATATATATATATATATATTATATTAATGAAATATTTATTATTATTAAAATATAATATATCATTTAAGTTCTTATAATTCCATTCACTGAAAAATTATAACAACATTCGTCCGTACGTGTGGATTTCAACCTCCACGAAGCGATGTCAATCATTTTTCATCACCACATCATATGGATGATTTATATACTTATATATATATAAATAATTTTTTTATTTATAATATAATGATAAATATAGAGATATAAAATAATTTTTACCATCTTTCCATAGTGATCATAGAAAATGGAAATGTTACTAATGCACACGTACGACCTACCATCTCCATGATTGTAACATAGTCAATTTTTCATAAAGATTTTTCTTGATTTGTTATCAAAGTAATATTTAAGAATAAGAATGATATTTATATCATTATTATTATTCTGTATATGATGGAATAATTATCTCTTAGGTCGTAGTTATCCTACCAAATTCATTTTGTACATATGAGCCAAATATCAACAAAACATCTGACATAAACTCAAATGATTAATTAATTGAAGATATCATAGTAATAAATAAAATAATAATAATTATAAACATGAAAAATTTTCTTAATAAAGTAAATAAATAACATATGTTTATTAATCAACACTTTAATGAACATACATGATGTGTCAGACTCTAGGTAAGGAGATTTCTTTTTATTCCCCCCTTTTAAGGTTTCCCTTAAAATTATTTTTTCTTCCATGAACATATTCCTAGAATTATTTTATGGATGTATTTATATAGAATTAAATAATTATAAATTTAATTTTATGTCACTTTATAGTTTTTCAAAAGGAATTTATTTATGTCTTTTATAGGGAATTCTCAGACATTATTTTTAAACAACAAAAGAAATATTCTATTTTAATGTATACGGTGACAACAACTTTTCCCTCTGATGTGATCATTATTTTATATTTGACTTCCTTTATAATATTTGATGTTTTTTCAAAGAAAAAAACTCTTCCCTTTATTCTAGTAATTTTAATTTTTAGTCTTTGGTTTAAATATAAAGAGATATATCAGTATCATAAAATGTTTTCTTATGAGTGAAAAGAATATTTTTAATACAATAAGATTTTATGTATTATTATTATTTTATGGATATTTTGAATTATTTATGATTGGTTCCTTTATAAACCAAGGATGGGTGTGATTGTGATATCCCTCCAAAGTATTTTTTAATATTTATGTTGTATTTTGACCATGATGGTTATTCATTATTTAACAGTGATAGTTATTCCCAGTGTAACCATGAAGGTTATTCCATGTGTATCCATGAGGTTTATTCCATTTTTAACCAAGATGTTTAATCCATATGTTAGAGTGATATGAAAGTAATGATCCAAGTTACATACATTATTTATGTATGATTTTTGTGGATTTTTATAGGAACCATATTATTTCATATGATAATTGAATGAGTTTATATTTTCAAAAAAAGTATTTTCAACATCTTATAGTTGAAAAATATATATTTTTCAAAAACCTTTCATGAATTTTAATGATTATAGAGATATATTTATGAGTTTTATTTTCCCTTTTAAAATATTTTGAAATGTTTTATAAAAATGTTTGGGTACAAATGATTATTTCAAGGGTAACAAAATTTTTATTTTTAACCCTTTTTTTATTTCAAAAAAGGATAATTTTAATATCTATTCATGGACTAATAGTTTCATTCTATATTTTTATGTCCCTTACTCGGATTTTTGTGTTCATTCAAAATTTTTAAAAAATAACATCGTTGAAGGATGATTTAGGGAGAGGGATGAGTCCATCATCAAAATTTTGAAGATATATCATGAAATTGAAAATTTTTATATAGTATAAGTTTGGTTTTTTAATAAAATGGATACTAAGTGGGAGTGTACACTTTGGGATTAAAATTTTATTTTTGTAAGGATGATGACCTAATTCTCTAAAACTATAAACCTAAATTATATTTGGGAATGTTAGAAAATTAATTATTCTATAATGATACTAGAATATGTATTTTCTAAGGTCGGGACCTTATATAAAGTGAGGTTGGGTAACTATTTGAGAAGTATCCAAGTCATGCTCATTGAGAAATTTATCCCAGTTTTTTTATAATTTTTAAATGAACTAAATGTATTATAAAATGTGGAATAGAAAAAATATCAATATCTCTACATATATGGGTGGTTTACAATTTTGGGATACCCACCACATTTTCAAGGGTGGATGTGAGAAGATTTATAAAGAGATGTTCCCTAAATGCATCACATAATGTGAGATATCCAACCCTAAAATAGAAAGTATAGAAAAATGGAAAAATAACACCTATAAGAAAAATAAAGAGGCTTGTTTTGTACCATTGTTTTTACAATAAAATTTCAATATATGATCATTAGAAAATTCTAAAACACAGGGGGGAGTATTATTGATTAAAGAGGAAAACCTGCTAGTTTGAAATAGTCTTTATAAAACAAGAAAAATCATTCATGAAAGAAAATATTAGAGTTTCTAAAAAATATAATTATTGCATGATTTATGGTCACTCATATGATGAATACTGATATATTCCAACAAACCAAAATTATAATTTATATTTTTATCGATCACAATAGCTAAAAAAAGAAAAATATAAATGTAAATAAGTATTCCATGATGAGTAATCAAGAGAAGAAATATACTATAAAGGGTACTCCTAAGAAGTTATTGGTGAATGATAAGAATGATATCATGGAAGTGAAGTGAAGATACTTCTATTATTATATAAAATTCCACATCATAAACCATTTCAAATAAGTACCAATGTTTTATAAAGATAATTAGAAAAATCTAGAACCAAAATGGAGTCAATTAAAGAAGGATACAAGAATATTGGCATGGTGGAAGAGATTAGTGGTGTGTAATTTGATTGGTTTCTTATTAAAATAAATTTAAAGGATATTGATGTTGTGTATTGAATATGAAATAAGGTAGGAAACATATCCAATAAATGTATAACCTAGTTATCCTCTCAAAAAATAGAAAATAATTAATAAATGGAAATCACCATGGGTTTCAAGCTACAGATATGATTCTATAAAGAAGAATTGCACACCAATAAAGAATAAAGAGAATGTTCCATATATATTGGCCCTCTCTTTTCAAACATTAACATTACATAACTTTTATGGAATACATAAACATTATACAAACAAACTTGTGAATACTATTCTAGTATAGTGACTTTGGAAACATGGAAACATAACACTGGTATATATGTGAGCAACATTATCTCCCACTAGGTTCTTCTTGACTAGAACCCCTCTTATACACATCAAATATAATACATATCTTCATAACCCGGGGAAGAAAAAATAAAAGGGGTTGATCTCAAATGCTCAGTAAGGGTAAACAAGGGAGACATGTAGGCATAATCATGAGCATAAGGGTATGCGAACTTAATCATGATGACAGAAGATCATACCCTACATATCAAATATCATAATAGAGATCATGGAATAAATATTTTAAGTTCATAAGACATGAATCATAATGAAATAAAGAGAATAATCCATGAAATCATAACAGATGAATAAAACATGGAATTGTGGAAAACACATAAGTATCTAATGATCTCCATAGTAGCCAAGGAATCGTTTCCAAGACCATATTAGTAGTCATGGTTCACTCTCATGGCCATATTAACAACATGGGTTCATTCCTCATACCATCTTAGTAGTCATGGTTTACTCCCATGGTCATCATAGGAGTCAAGGTTCACTCCCAAGAGCATCTTAGTAGCATGAGTTCACTTCTCATACCATCTTAGTCTATCTCATGAGATATATAACTTTAACCAATGAATTGGAGGGATATATATGTCCCACCCATCACATAATGAAATCATACATACATCTTCCACAAGATCATAAATAGACATATCATAACCCATGAAATAAAATGGGTATCATAAACATGTAAACATATCATAAAATGTGGAAAGAGACAGATTTCATAGTTATTTAATTATAAATCATAAACCGTGAAAAGAAGTGGGTTTCAAAAGCATATAACCCTTTAAAGGAAGTGGGTTTCCAAATCATATAACCCGTGAAAGATAAATGGGTTTCATAAACATCATTCCATCAAAACATAATCCATTCAAGAAATAATATGAATGGAATCATTGAATAATTTTCCCATAAAGGCATGAGTATCACTAAAGGATTTTATCTTATATGGGAAATAATTTTGATAAATCTTTTAAAAAACATTTCTTGAAGAAAATATATTTTCTTCTTTGAAAAAAATTCTTTTTTTTACATAAAACCTTTTGAAAACCTTTTTATTTGAAGATAGATTTGAAAACTTATTAAGTAAGCTTTAAAAAAAATTAAAATGTATTTTTCCATGAAAATTATCTTCAAGGATCTTTTGAAAACATTTTTGAAAACATGGTTTTTGAATACAATAGATTTTTGACCGACGAGAGGGATGATAAATTTTACTAAAAACATTATCATAAGTACCAAAGAGTAGAAAAATAGTGATAACATATGAAGATATCTTGAATAAATAAAGGGGAATAAAACTAATTAATATTATTGAGAGGCAGATCATTATATTTTATCAAAAGAATCATAAACATAAACAATATTGAAAAAACGATAATATTTTCTCAATAAACTATTATAACTTGGTCACTTTGGATCATATTATCCATGTAATAGAATAAAATTAAATGAAGCTTAAAATATCATGAATGAATTAAATTCATGATATAACTTGTAAAATTTAATTATAAACACCAAAAAACGAGTTTAGGTGCATAACAAAACATGAGTCTCAAAGAAGGAAAAATGATACAAAACATTTTTACTGATTTGGTAACTTTTGAAACTTAACCTCCATGAAATAAGGATCATAAAAAGGACATGTGAATACCCATAAATTTATCCATTATATTCTCATAACATAATCACGTGTAGTACATACACCACACAAAAGGAAAGAGTGGAGAACATAACATGTATCTCACAAAAATTAAAAGTGAGATGAAATTCCCCTTACCTTATGTCTTGAATCTCTCCATACTCGTACAAGAATCCTTTATAAAAAATATAAGTTTATTATACATATTTTACAGAATAATATTCTTATATATATTACCATATATGGTTTTATTATGACCAAATATTACCCTGTTGTTAATGATCCTATGTTAAAGTTTCACTTCGGGTAATATTTACTTTATTCTTCACATTAATTTGTTATAGCATTAGTTCATATACTTATGTAATGATTACATAATGTAGAAAATGTTATAAATATCAATTATTTATAGTATATGTATATTATAATAATTTATAGCATAAAAAAGTACAAAATGTAATACACCGTTCATGGAGATGATAAGTCGTATGTACGCATTAACATTGTTTCCATTTTTATTATCATATTGAATGAAAGTATGTAAATGACATATATATATATATATATCATTATTATAGTAGAATTATCTATCATATAATTTCACTAAAACAATCCTTAATACATACCATGTGGTGTGTGAGTGAATCACACCGCTTTGAGGGGGCGATAGTCTACACTTCCTCAAATGAGATTATCGTATTAACACCAAATGGAAAGTAAAGAGATGTGTGTTGTAAAAGGAATAAATAATATTAAAGACAAAATAAATATAATATATTACATATATAATAGATTTTTCATCATAATGACCCCCATGATATGTGGTAAATGAAAAATTAACAATCATCGTTTCGTGAGGCAGTAATTGACCATATATAGAAACATTATGTTAGATATCCATTAGATGGAGGTGTGTGTAAGTTTAGGTTGAAAAATTTGCATAAAAAATCCTAGTATATTTATTATAATGTTTTTTTGCACAATAATGGAGTAAATAGAGTGGAGGACATGATGAAGGAAAATAAAGGAAAGGAGCTTGAGAGAAGACGTTGCCTCTAAATTAGGTAACTACTTTTGGTTTGTGCTAAAAGGATTCTTTGAGAGGATTTAAGCCCAAATTTAGGATTCAAGGTTAAAGGTATGATTTTTGGTTACTTTATTGGGTAGTTATTGTCCTAACATAATAGTTTTGAGAGGTGGTAGGAATGGGTAGAGGTGGTGGCTTCTATAGGGAAGGAAAAAGACTCACTTAGATGTATTAGAAACAAGTTAGGTGTGCACATGTTCTTACATAAAACAGTCCTAAAAAAACAACCAAACTCAATAATGGAAGGTTTATGGACGAACTATGGACTTAAAATGGGTTTTGGACATGTTATTAGGTCGTTTTGGCCCTTAATTTTAAGGTTTGGTCCCTAATTAAGATTAATTTGGCATTAACTGATGTGATTCATTTTAATCACTTTTAACAATCATTTTCATCAAAAATTAACTTCGTTTTATTAGAATCTAAATATTATACAGAATAAAATGGTTTATATGGGATTTTCAAAATTCAAATCCTAGAAGAGACAAAATTAAGATTAGTGTTAATCCTGAAGATAGGACAAAATAACAGGGTTTCAATGTAGGAAAAAGTTCAAAAGTTTGTTAAGATTTTATATTCAGTTTCAAAGTAAAATTAATTATAATGAATTAAATTGTATTAATAGATGTAATATTTATCTAATTTAATCTAAAAATCAATTTATAAAATAATTTAACATTAATAATTAATTAGAAAAAAGGCGGTTTTTAACTAAAAAGCAGTATTTTTCACTATTCATTAAAAAATGACGTGTCTCAGAAAAATCACAAAAATTCACCCTAGAATAATTTTGATATTATGAATTAAAAAATTAAATTCATTTTATCAAACTCAATTCCTAAATGTGACTAAAATTAATTTTATTAATTTTTATATAAGGACATTACAAGCCGTTTATTCATGAAAGCATTGTTTTTAAACATTAATGGATTTTACCAAAATCATAATAATATGTTTTATTTATATAAAAAAATATTTAAAAAATATTTATTATTATTCATATGAAATTTTTTAAGATTTAGGTTATAAATATCTAATTTAAATAATTATATTACAAAAAGGATGTTTCATGGAAACTTAGTGTTGTGTGTATCATACACCAACTCAGTGTTGTGTGTGTCGTACACCAACTCATTGTTGCATATAATGTACGCCAAGTTAGTGGTTCATTTAATTTATGCTGATATAGTTTATTTTGAAAGGAATATTTGACTTACTTCATTGTAATATATAAATGAAAATTTTTATTTATTAAAAAAATAGGTCTATAAAAACTCAGGGTGTTACATTCTACCCCCTATAAAATTAATTTTTCCTCTAAATTCTTCACTCGGGTAAAAAAAAGTAAAATTATACTTAATCATATCATAAAGTTCCAACATAGCTTCCTCTAACTGTTGATTTCTCTGAAAAACTTTGACCAGGAGAGTGGTCTTGTTTCGTAGAACTTTCTCTGATTGGTTCAGAATTTCAACAGGTTTCTCCTCATAAGAAAGATCATGCTTGAGTGGTATTACCTATCAGTTAATTACATTTTAAGGGTTGGGTATGTACTTAATTAGTATAGATACATGGAACACATCATGGAATTGACATAAATTTGGAGTAAGTCCCAAGCGATAGGATACTATCTCGATACGATCAAGAATCTCAAAGGAGGCAATATACCTAGGGATTAGTTTCCATTTCTTCCTAAATATAATAAATTTCTTCGAGAGTGAGATTCTTAGAAACACATTTTCTCCAACTTCAAAAACTAGATCATGCCAATGGTTATCGGCATAACTTTTCTATCTTCTTTGAGCTGCCTTGATATTCTACTGAATGGTTCTAACCATCTCATCCATTTCTTCAGAGATATCATGTCCCAATAGATTTATTTCTCTATCCTCATCCCATCACGTTGTAACTCTACATTTCTTTCCATAGAGGGATTCATATGGTGCCACATAAATTCTTGAGTTAAAGCTATTGTTGTAAGAAAACTTCACTAGAGGAAGGTGTTTATCCCAACCATATTTGAAATCTAGAGAACAAAATCTCAACATATTCTCTAGGGTTTGAATTGTTCTTTAAAACTAACCATCTATTTGAGGATGATAGTAAGTGTTGAAACTCAATTATTTATCAAGTAATTTCTCAATACTTCTCCAAAACTTTGAGGTAAACCTCAGATCCTGATCTGATATAATAGAATGTGGTACTCCATACAATATTACCACTTCCTTAATGTATATCATGGAAAGATAATCAACATATAAATCTTCTTTGATATAAATGAAGTGTGATGACTTAGTAAAGTGATCATATACCACCCATATAGCATTAAACCCTTTATAGATTTTGGGTAGTCCAATGAAAAAATCCACAATGATGTTCTACCATTTCCATTCTAGTATGGGTAATGGATCCAACAACCCTTTATACTTTTGTCTTTTAACCTTAACTTGTTGGCATACCAAACACTGAGATAAAAACTATGTGACATCTCTCTTCATTCCATACCACCATAAGTATTCTTTTAAGTCCCCATACATCTTCGTACTTCCAGGATGAATAGATAATGAAGAACTATGAGCTTCCTCTAATAGATCCTTCTTCAAATCTAGAATGGAAGGAACAAATACATGGTCCTTGAACCTCATCATCCCATCTTGATCAAGGTTAAAGTCATGAACATTTATGGCCTTATTTTATAGCTCTTCATCTTTCTTTTTTTTCTCTTTAATATTCACTTGGATAGAGGGTTGAATATTAATTTTAGAAAGATATGACTTTTATTCTTCCTTCAAGATTTCTAGATCCATCATTTTCAAATATACAAATATTGTATCTTTTTTTATCCTCATCAGTGATAATCAAGCATGGTATTTTCAACTCAAATAATCAGCTACCTTTTTTACTTTCCCATGGTGGTAATGTATTGAACAATCATAATACTTTATCAACTTTAACCATATTCTTTGACTCATGTTCAACTCCTTTTGTGTGAATATATATTTCAGACTTTTATGATTGATATATATATATATATATATATCACACTTTCCCCATAAAGATAATGAATCCATATCTTTAATGAAAAAATTACCGCTACTAACTCCAAATCATGAGTTGGGTAATTTTTCTCATGAATCTTAAATTGTCGTGAGGCATAGGCTAGAACCATATTATTTTTAATAATAAAATATCCCAATCTATTCTTGGATGCATCAATATAGAATAAAAACCCTTATACACTATAGGGAAATGTAATAATAGGTGCACTAACCAACTATCTCTTTATTTCCTCAAAATTTTCCTCATATTCATCCATCCATAGGAACTTAACACCCTTCCGAGTTAAATTGGTTGTAGGACTAGATATTTGTGAGAAATTATCTGGAAACCGTCAATAATATCTAGATAAATCAAGAAAACTACAGATCTTAGTCATCATGGTTGGTCTAGAAGATCTTTCGATAGCCTCTGTCTTTGATGGATATACTACTATACGATCTCTTGAGATTTTGTGACCAAAAAATGAAACCTTTTATAGCCAAAATTCACACTTTGTAAATTTTTCATATAAATTATCCTTCCTTAGGCTCCTTAGTACAATTCTCAAGTGATCTTCATGCCATTTATCTTTGAATATATATGAATATCATCTATAACGACTACCAAAAACTAGTCAAGGTAATATCTAAAGAATATATTCATTAAATCCATGAATATAACAAGGGAATTAGTAAGACCAAAAGGAATCACTATATATTCATTATGACTATAACTTATAGGGAATTTCGTCTTGGGTATATAATCCTTCTTGACCCTCAATTGATGATATCCAGAATGAAGGTAAATCTTGGAAAGGTATTGAGCTCCGCACAGTTGATCAAACATTTCATCAATATGGGGAAGAGGATACTTGTTCTGGATTGTGATCTTGTTCAACTCCAGATAATCAATGTAGAGTGGCATTTACCCATATTTATTTTTCACAAAAAGAAACGATGCACCCCAAGGTGACACACTTGGACGGATGAATACCTTATCATGGTTTTCTTGGAGTTTCTTATTCAATTCCTAAAACATAATTGGGTCCATTCTATAAGGAGTATTTGAAATTAGTGTGGAACCAGGTACAAGTTCTATTGAGAACTCAACTTCATATTTTTTTGAAAGGTTATACAACTCTTCCGGAAAGAAATCCACAAAATCCAAAATAACATGCATATCATCTATTTCAATATTCTCCCCAAACATATTAGATAAACAACCATTTTCAATGGGACTTAGGGCCCATACACTGGATGTAATCTCTACAGGAAGTGCATACTTATCCTTACATTGATGGATGATCGTATGGGGGTTTGAAATATCAAACGTAACTTCCCTTACTTGAAAATTGATGTGGGATTTATGTAGAGAAATCTAATCCATACCTAATATGACATTAAATTGGACCAAAGGAATAATGAAAAGATTTTCAAGAAGCACATTCCCACAAACTTCAACCGGATAGGATTCATAGACTTGAGATGAAATCATCATACCATTAGGGGTTTGAACTGATAATTCCATATCTAATTGCTTTCATGGAATCTTAACACCCTTTTCAAATTCTCTATACATGAAAGAGTGGGTAGATCCATAATCAAATATGACATTAGAAGTTCTAGAGTGGATGGTAAGTGTAACTTTAATCATGTTGTTATCACACCCCTCATAAAAAATAGTGATTTCATGATATTTACCCTTATCCCTCATCTTAAGAGGTTGTTGATGTCGATCATAATCACCAAACCTTAGGTTTGGTTAGTAGTTAGCATAATTCCAATTCTCCCTACACTTGAAGCATTGAATCATGGGAGGTGCATTTTGTGTAATGTTTTCTCTATTAGTGTTTTGACCCAACTTTTTCCCACTACCTTAGAAATAAATTGCCTGATGGCCTTCCCTACTAATGTATCTTACAACCAACTTCCTTATGATACTTGTATTTAATACACCAAAGAATCTATCAACTTTACTTTTGGGTTGGATGATAATTCCTGAAGCGTAACTCACAAATCTTATGAAATTATCCTCATAGGTACCAACAAACTCATCATCAATTTTCTTCAACTCAAGGAACTCTTTATCCATCTTGCTATGAATAATTTGAGGAACAAACTTATTAAAAAATAAGTTCTTGAACTTTTCACAAACCATGGATTAAATCTCATCAAGATGACTCATATTCTTGATTAGAGTCCACCACTGATCTACTTAACCTTCTAACTGATAAACATCCAGAATGACTTTCTCATGCTCTAAATACTGAAGAATAAAGAATATCTTTTCATTTTTCATTATTCAACAACAATTGGATCAGAATAACCTCTAAAATGGGGTGGACATTTCCTCACAAAATACTCAATAGAATGTTGTTCCCTAATTTTCACATTTGTAAGTTCACTATGATTCATAGCTTCAGAAATATATGTGAGCATAGAAACAAGTTTCTGCATTCTAGCTCCTATAACATTCGGTTTCTCAGGAGGATAATCATTTCACTATCTGTCACAATCATTGTTAACATGGTTCCTTCGGGTTCCAACCATTAACTAAAACCAAAATCATAGAGTAAGAAATAGTTATCATAATGATGAACTACATAATCAAGAAAAATCACTTATAAGATTTCTAAATTTTGACACCTTCCTTAACCTATGACACCTTAGGTTTATCCTAGTTTTTTAGCCAACTTATATTTAAATCTGTCATAATGGTTCATCAAGAGTTTGTGAATTCCCAAAGCATATCCCCTGGGAGTGTCAAACTAGGTGGGTAGCAAGGATCATTGTTGTGTACCATATTACCCTGATTCAAGCCCAGAATATCTTTTCAGAGTTGTTACCCCTAGGTATATCTGTGCCAGAGCCACATCCACTTGTAGTATCCAGTTAGAGATGTATTTCTTGGAAACCACTCACTCTATCCTTCAACGAAATTCTAAGACATTTTCATATACTTTGACTCATCCTTATACTCATATTTAGACCTATACTTAGGGTTCTCACCAAGGTTTTCTCATACTAGTTTAAAAAGTTTAACTAAATATTTCATCTGATACCATGTATAGTGACACTCACTTTTCAAAAATTAACATTACATAACTTTTGAGGAACACATAAACATTATACAAACAAACTTATGAAGATTGTACTAGTCCAGTGCCTTGGGAAACATGGAATCATAACACCGGTACATATGTGAGCTAAATTATCTCCCACTATACTCTTCTTGACTAAAACCCCTATTAGACAAATCAAATATAATACATATCTTAATAAAATGGGGAAGGAAACATAAAAAGGGGTGATCTCAAATGATCAGTAAGGGTAAAAAAGGGATATATCTAGGCATAATCATGAGAATAAGGGTATGAGAACATAATCATAAAGATATAATATCATACCCTTTATATCAAAGATTATAACAAATATCATGGAAAAAATATTGGAAGTTCATAAAACATGAATCAAAATGAAATAAAGAGCATAATCCATGAAATCATAACATATGAATAAAACATGAAATTGTGGAAAAAACATAATCATATAATGATTTTAATAGTATCCATGGAATCGCTTCCAATAACATCTTAATAGCAGTGGTTAACTCCCATGGTCATCTTAGTAGCATGATTTCACTCCTCATACCATCTTTGTATTCATGGTTCACTCCCATGGTTATCTTAGTAGTAAAGTTTCACTCCCAAGACCATCGTAGTAGTATGTGTTCACCTCTCATACCATCTTAGTCTATCTTATGAGATATAAAACATTACCCAATGCATTAGAGGGAGATATAGGTCCCACCCATCACATAATGAAATCATACATACAAGTTCCAAAAGTTCATAAATAGACATATCATAACCCATAAAATGAAATGGGTATCATAAAAATGTAAACATATCATAACATGTGGAAAGAGACAAGTTTCATAATAATTTCATCATAAATTATAAACCATCAAAATAAGTGGTTTTCAAAAGAATATAACCCATGAAAATAATTGGGTTTCAAAAACATATAACTTGTGAAAGAGAAATGGGTTTCTTAAACATCATGCCATCAAAACATAATCAATTCAGAGAATGAATATGAATGGAAAAATTGAATAACTTCCTCATAAAGGAATGAAATTCACTAATGTATTTTATCTTAGATGGGGAATAATTTTTGAATATATTTTAAAAACATTTCTTAAGGAAAATATCCTTTCTTCTTTGAAAAAAATTATTTTTATTAAATAAAACCTTTTGAAAACCTTTTTATTTAAAAATAGATTTCAAAACTTATAAAGTAAGATTTGAAAAAAATAAAACATTTTTAAAATACATTTTTACTTTGAAATTATCTTCAAGTATCTTTTGAAAATGTTTTTTATAACATCTTTTAAACATGTTTTTGGAATACAATAGATTTCTGACTGAAGAGAGGGATGGTCGGATTTTACTAAAAACATTATCATAAGTAAAAAAGTGTAGATAAATGTTACTAAAAAATGATTATATCATGTATAAACAAAATATAATTAAAATCATTAATATTCTTGAGAGATGGATCATTATATTTTGTCAAAGTAAGCATAAAAATAAACAATCTCGAAAAAACAATGAGATTGTCTAAATAAACTCTTATAACTTGGTAACTTGGGATTATACTCTCCATGTAAGGAAATAAAATAAAATTAAACTTAAAATATCATTAATAAAGTAAATTTATGATATAAAATGTAAAATGGGAGTATACGCACCTTGAATAAGAGTTTAGGTGCATAAAAAACATGAGTCTCAAAGAAGGAAAGTTGAGGCAAAACATTTTTACCGATTTGGTAACTTTTGAAACTTAAACCCTGTGAAAGAAGAATCATAAAAGGGACATGTGAATAAACATTAATTTAAATATTATATTCTTAGAATACAATCATGTAAATTACATACACCACACAAAATTAAAGGGTGGTTAACATAACATGTATCTCATAGAAACTAAAAGTGGGATGAAATTCTCATTACCTTGTGTCTTGACTCTCTCTGTACTTGTACAAGATTCCTATATAATAAATAAATGTTTATCATAACTCTTTTACAGAACCATATTCTTATATCAATTACCAAATTTGGTTTTATTATGTCTTTATATTACCCTCTTGTTAATGATCCTATGTTAAATTTTCACTTCGGGTAATATTCACTTTGGTTTTCACATGTGTCTTAATTTGTTATAGCATTGGTTCATATACTTATATCATGATTACAGAATGTAAAAAATGATATATATAATATATATATCAGTTATTTAAATTATATTTATATTATAATAATTTATAACATAAATTATTACAAAATGAAATACACCATTCATGGAGACGGTAAGCCGTACGTACCCATGAATGATGTTTCCGTTTTTATTTTTGTATTTAAAGAAAGTATGTAAATGAAATATATATATATATATATATATGTGTTTATATATATATATATCATTATTCCATTACAAATTTTTATCATATAATTTCACTAAACCCATCCTTAATACATTCATGTGGCGTGTGAATGAATCACATCACTTTGAGGGGGTGATAGTTCACACTTCCTCAAACGAGATTATCATATTAACACCAAATGGAAAGTAAAGATATGTCTGTTATAAAATAAATACAGAAGCATGAAGACATAATAAATATAATATATTACATATATAATATAGTTTACATAATTATGGGCACCATGATAGGTGGTAAATGAAAAATGAACAATCGTCCTTTCGTTAGGAATAAATTCACCATACACAGAAACATTATGTTCAATTTCCATTAGATGGAGGTGTGTGTAAGTGTAGGTAGAAATATTTTAATAAAAACATCCTATTATATTCATGATACTGGTGTTTTCACATAATAATGGAATAAATATATTGTATGGGGTGAATAAAGAAAAAAATGGAAAAGAGCTTGAGATAAGACATTACCTCTAAATCAGGCAATGCCTTTTCGTTTGTGCCAAAAAGGATTCCTTGAGAAGATTTATACCAAAAGGGAGGCTTCAAGAATAATGGAGGATTGTTAGGAATTTTATTGGGTAGGTATTTTCTGATATTAAGATATTTTAGAGGTGTGAGTAATTAGTAGATATGGTGGCCTTTTATAGGGAAGGAAAAGGGATCACTTAGAAGTTTTTGAAACAAGTTAGGTGTGCACATATTATTAATTAATAAAAGTCATACCAACCAACCAAAATAAATAATTAAAGGTTTAATCCCGAAATATGGACACCCAATGGGTTTTTACATGTTTCTAGGTCGTTTGGGTACATAATTTTAAGGTTTGGTCCCTAATTAATCTTAATTTGGCCTTAACTATTGTGATTAATTTTAGTCACGTTTACTAATCATTTTGGTAAAAAATTAACATGGTATTATTAGACCCTAAATATTATACATAATACAAATTTTCAGGTCATATTTTCAAAATTAAAATCATAAAAGTGAAAAAATTAATATTAGTGCTAATCCTGTAGACGGGATGAAATAACGGAGTTTCAAAGTAGGAAACATTTCAAAAGTTTGTTAAGGTTTTATATTAAGTTTCAAATTAAAATTTATTCTAATGATTTAAATTTTATTAATAGATATATTATTTAGATTATTTAACCTTAAAACCAATTTATAATATAATTTATCATTAATAATTAATTAGATAAAAAGTCATTTTTAATTTAAAAATAGTATTTTTCACTATTCATCAAAAAAAGAAGTTTATCAGAAAAATCCCAAAAATTAACCCTAGACTAATTTCTATGATCTGAATTAAAAAATGAAGTTCATTTTATCAAATTAAATTCCTAAATTTGAATAAAATGAATTTTATTATTTTTCACAAAAGGACATTGAAAGCAGTTTATTTGTGAAAGTAGTGTTTTTAAACATTAAAGGATTTTACTAAAATCATATCAATATGTTTTATTTATATAAAACTATTTTTGAAAATTAGTTATTAATATTCATATGAAAATTTATAATGTCTAGGTTATAATTATGTCATTTAAATAATTATATTACAAAAAGGATGTTTCGTAGAAACTCAGTGTTGCATGTATTGTACGCCAAATCAGTGTTGCTTGTGTCATATGCCAAGTGAAGGTTTCATGTAAAAAACACCATATTGGTGTTTCATGTAACATATACTAATTCGGTTTAGTGCAAAAGGAATATTTGACTCAGATCATTTAAAGATATAAGTGAAAATTTAATTTATTTGAAAAAATTGGTCCATAAAAACTCGGTGTGTTAAACTAATATAATGTCTTTCCATATGTTATGATCATCTAGAATAGGTAAATAATCAATTTAATGTTGAAAAGTATAAATTTTCATTACTAGATGAATAAAAATATCCATTCCCAACTATAAAAGAATATCAAAAATAAAAATAATCTATATTACCCCAATAGAATAAAACATGTAAAATCAATCAGAATGAAATCATGATGAGATCTCAACATAGTGTGGTTACCAAGAACAAACTGTTGTGAATGTTTAAGAAATATCATCCATGATTCTATAATTAAAGATCTACTAAAAAACCACATTATTTCCAGACATTAATGGTATTATATCTTATAATTGGTGGGAATTTATATTTAAACATAAAAGAAAAAATTTGATAAAATATTTTATACATGTACATCTAGGAAATACATCCATCATGGTTTACTAGAATTTCATTTAATTGACATTTTCAATTTGAATTATACATCAATTAAAATGGTGAATTATTAAGTTCATACCTTATGGGATAATTATTGAATATGGAAAGGTGAAAGGATATTTATTGATTTTAAATAAATATATAATTTTTGATAGCACTAGAAAATATGAAATCATGATGTATGATACTCATTATATAATCCTTGTTTTTGTTTATGATTTTTCAAATCCATAATGGGGATTGTTTTTCTAATAAAAACGGGATGTAAAATAACATACACTTGAACATTTTGATGTGCTTTGTAAATTTGAGTGCATGTTCTTGAAAAATGTTTAACATATATTTCTACAACCCTTTTTTGATAATTTCATAGTTATAACCATATTGAATAATGAATATAGAAAATTTTTATGAATTACTAAACTCACTCTTAATTAATGTTATATTATATCCCACATATACTTATATATATTTCTTAAATAAGTTTTTTTTCTACGAAATTTTTATTTCTTTACTTATCTAAATATAGTGGAAGGTTAAAGGGGAGAATAAATAACATTTAGAAAAGGGGGATTCAAATGGTTTTAGTCATGAGTTCCCTTTCAATATGGGGGATATTTTTTTTCCACTTTTCATTTATTTTCATTAAGGGGGATTAAGGAGGCATTAAATAGAGGTTTTAATGAGAAAACCAATCCAAAGGGGGGGAATAGAGTGCCCTTGGGGATTTTGTAATGTCAGTGTTGTATTTATTTTCAATGTGTATTGTGTAATTCAATGTATGATTAAACAATATGGGTGATGTGTCAGAGTATCCGACCACCCAATGATAATGATGTTTCTCTTCTATAATGGGTAATGTAGATTGTATTTGGATGCCAATAAACATGTAAAGGAAGAAAGGTACTTATATTGTGAATGGAGTTTTCAAGATCAGACAGCTGGGTGAATTTCCCCAAAACATTATCCAATTAATTTAGATGATATTAGTGATACATAATGGCTAGTACTGATGAAAGTGTTCTAGTGTTATCTATTACATGGTGGAGATGATGAAAATGAAGTTGGATACGTGGGGGGATTGATGAAATTTAGTTTATGATAGAATTTTATTTGATGTTTTGTGGAATCCATTATATTGTGCTATTGAAGATGAATGAAGATTGTTTTGGTAAAAAACCTAAATGAAGTTTTATTTAGCTTAAAATGAATATTTAATTATAATTAAGTATTGTTTCATAAATTGTCAATATTCATGGATATTTAACATTTTGTAAGATCATGGGATTGGATGGGTAGAATAAGACGGATTAATAAGACAAATTAGTGGCAAGTCAACAATTAATCAAAATAATCATTGAAATTAGGCCTCATGTATTCCTGTGTGGGGAAAGGAAAAACCCAACTACATCATCAATGATGAGGAAGGAACCAACAATAATGTGGGTTTTGGGGGGGGGGGGTTTGGATTATAATATATAAAACCCATCTATGAAACTAGTCCTATAGGACATGTACTACGAGCCTTCAAAATATTTAAGGGTTACATATTATCCCAATTAACTTAGGATTAAAAAAATAAATAGATTATAGGACTTTAGGCTAGGGGAAAGCCTCATGAAAATAGTTCTAAATAGGATGAGAAAGATTAATAAATTCCAATAATTATATCTAGGTGGGAGGAAGATATTTTGAAACACAAAAGTGATTTGAATTTTTTTTGGAGTTGTTTCAAGATACTATATAAGTGGGAAAATGGTTAATTCCCACTACTTAATGATAAAATTTAGTTGTGTAATGATCATCCTTGTAAGAATTAATCAATGTTCATAAAGATGACATGCCTTAAGTTCCTATTGAGTTATGGTTTTAATTAAATGGAAAGGTAATAAAGTATGTAATGATGATCACCAACTTCATAACAATCATTTTTTAATTTATAAGGATGATCATATTTCTCATAATCATCATCCTCATGTTTTTAAGCATAAATTTAGTTTCCATAAACATTAAGAGATATATTTAACCATGAATACACTCTATATAAACATTATTTTAATCAATATAAACATATTTCATTGATGTATAAAGATGATGTCAATCGGTGTAACCATCACGACTTAGTAAAGATTCATGTTTATTTTAAACTAAAAAATTATTTATCTGGATTTTATATGAGAAGTAAGAAACTAAAAATGATGAAGGAAAATATTGTAACCATTGATTTAGTTATCCCAAAAAACAAAATGGGTGTTTCATTCAAGACTAAAAATTTATGGGAGATAATCCTCAAGCTTTATTAAGAGTTTCAAATGAAGAAACAATTATGGTGGATTTAAATTTTGTTTAACTATAGAAAATATATAATTTAGTGGAAATATTTGGGGTGATTCTTGAGATGTTCTAACAAGATAAAAACATCATGAAAATTTAAAAATCCATGATCTAATCCTAATTTTATAATTATGTAATGGGGATAAAATAGAAAATAACAATGTTCTTTATTTTTGAATTTCAAATAATAATATTTTAAATTCATTAACTGTGATCAATATTGCGAAATAAATATTAATATTCATAAGGTGTGGTGACATGTTCTAAATATTAATAGATATGTTTCCATTAAATAGTAATGCATAAAGATGATATATAATTATATGTAACTATCTAATATTTATAGATTCAAGATGAATATTTAGAGGATTAGTGAGAAGAACTCCAAATACAATGAGGAGTTGAGTTGAAACCAAAATAATGTATGCGTGTTTGTGTGTATTATAGTCATGTTAATTTTTTTGAATATCTATGTTGATGTTAGAATAAGAATTTTAGTGATTTGAACCTAATATAGAAATAAATGAAATATTTTTTGACAGGGAAAAATCTAGTATGTGCTTCTATAGGTCGACGATAGAGAGTTTGAGCTGGTTCAACATGTAATATGTTATCGGTATAATGGTAAATTGATGATAAATAAAGGATGGGGATTAAATAATGTAAAATAATAATGTTTAAGATATATTTTCTGAGTGTACATGAGAAAAAAAATCAAAAGTGAGAAAATGAATGGAACCCATGTAATAATTTAAGAGGCAACCACTAAGGAGAAAAAATATGATCATGGGAACACCCATATATGAAAAATGTTAGGAAAATGGAATATAAATTAAGGAAATAAAATATGATTCATATATTTTGTTTTTTTAATATATAAAATAATATTTCTAGTGAAATGTGTATAAAAAGTCAAATCCCAGATATATTTTTGGTTTTGAAAAAAAGAAAGAACCAATGATATATCGAAGAACAAGATACGTGATATTTCTTAGTTAGGATGGTCTTAATATGTATTCACAATGATAAAGAGGAATATTATTACATATATCCTTTTGAGATCAAATATGGTGATTGAAATATTATGATGAATAACAAATAATAAATAGAGGAGGGAAAGACCTACTCTGCATGATTTTAATCATAGTTAGTAATCCTTTTATTTTATTAGGAGATAATGGATTCATGAATATCATAAAAGATCATTTTGATTTGATAAATTTATGAAATAATAAAATATAATGATATGTTAATTTGAGCTAAAAATACAAACCGAGTTGCATATACTATTCTTGAAGAGATATTGGCGATCAAAGACTTTTTTGTTAAAGATAATGAGATCTATTTTGAGGATGTTGTGACATCCCTATACTGATTATGATCTAATTTAAAGATTACAAAATATAAAATACTTCTATATACATTGTGGGATGTTGTTGATCATGTGTGACTCAATGTATATAAGGAAAAACATTGTCAAGTTGTGATTCAATTTTGATGCTTGGATTGTGAAAGTCCTATAAGAAGTTTAAAACACTGTACATAGTGAGATTTTATTAGCGTGGGATGTTCCGAACGATTATGCTAGAGATTTATTATTTTAGAGAATACTTGAATGGGGAGAATAACAAATCAAGGTAAGGATTATGTCATTATGGATAAACCTTTTTAACGTTTTTTTTATTCCACCATTATTTACTACATTATTTCAATGAGGTTATGTGTCAAAAATTCGAGTTGATCAAGAATTTAGTAAGTCTGTGAGGTTGAATTAAAAAGAGAATTAATTCACAAAAAGTTATCACCATTTAACCTCAATCCTCTTAATGCTCCACCGATACCTGGTCAATCCACATTTTTAGGGGTTAATGGATGGATTCACCATCCCTTTAGTTATATTTCCATCTTGAAATTCCATTATTTAATCTCTACATTAGACAGATACTCAAAACTCAATTAGAATCTATTTTAGTTAGTGAATTCAAATTTAATAAGTTGTTTACTTGGTTTTAATTAGATACCAAGTCCAAAATCATCATATATAGGAGATTCTACATGAATATATCTATCCAAAGTCTTAAATAAGTTGAAAATAAATCTTCTTTGTATTTATAAAAAACAATTCATCATCTTATTATCACATCTAAAAAAACATTTAAATATTTATTCATCATGATATTCTTATTTATGGAAAATAAATACAATCCTACACATTATCTCTTCAATACTATTTTCAAGAGAATAATACCCTATCTATTATTTATGGTATGAGTATGTTGTTTTCAATACGTGTTCATTTCTTTCACCACTCATTTATCATTCCATAAATTAATAATTTATAATCGATGTGATTGATACACATAATAAAAAATAAAATATAACCCCATCCTCCTAAAAAATTCCATAAATTCAACCCATGTTTCATCGTTGATAATGTGAGAAAATTTATTTGGTTGGTGGGACTTTACTCCCCCTTATCACCCCAAAGAATATACTTCATATCAAGTTTCAAAAATGAAATACAATACATTAAACAAAATACTAATAATAATTTCATTAGGAAATCATCTAATATAAATGTACTCTATATGGGATAATGAAGATTAAATCAATGTATCGTTAATTAAACCTTCATTAAATATAGAAATTATTTCATAATACTACCCTAATTCCTTACCAAATTATTCTCTTCAATATAGGCACAACATTAACCCAATTATCTATATCAATGAGAATGTGTATTTGAGTAGTGACCCAAACATAACTACTAAAAAGGGATATATTTGGGTTAATAGTTTAGTCCTTGCATTCAATCCAATGGTGACTTTTAGAAAATTACCTCTTGCGTTAATATTTTTTATTAAAATTCTCATGTTATGATGATGTTATTTTTTTTAACCATACATTTTTTACCATATAACGTCCTCAGTTTCAACATTTTCAACATGTTGATCCTTAATATTGGAAGCATCTCCATTTGGAGATTCCTTTATCGTAAACAATATTTAAGAAAAAAATTTAGATTATGTAAATGTAGTAGTGAACAAAGAATATCATGATGAAATGAAATTCATATTAAAAAGAGCTTATAAATTTCACTAAAATCACTTTCTTTCATTAATGGTTGATGATATGTTTATAATATATTGAGTTTCCAAATCCCCCCATCGTGGTCCAACTGAAATAAAAGAAACTATTTACATTGGAACCATTGTGAAATGATTGCGATGTAAAAATTTAAGGGTAATTATCAATGTAATTTTCAATTGAACTATAAGTTGATTTTGTTGAGAACATAATAATTGATGCATTTATATTTATAGGATTTTAGATAGAAATAATTTTACTACCTATGATTTCATTATGAATGGTTTGTCCTTATAACATTCATTATAGAAATTGACCTTCATGAATCCTAATTAATTTATTTTAAATACTTTACTTTTATAAACCCATTCTCATTGAAATTATTCATCTTTAAATGTTGTATAATCAAACTCCCATATTTTTTTGATAATTTAATAGTGTCACATATTCATATAAATTGGATTTATTTCCATTGTACCACATACACTCATCTATTTTTAAGCGTAGCTCCACTATTTTATATCAAAATATATTCAACATGTTCTTTTCTATATATAATATAACCATTAATTAAATTTTCATTTTAAGATAATATTGGTACTCTGATTCCTCTTATTATACAACTAAGTTGCCTTGAAATTTATTTCTTATTTTTTAACAACTCGTTAAAAATATGGTGTAACATCCCCAGATTTTAAGAAATACATTATTCCAAATTCACATAAATTCTTTGATCAATTTTGTTACATGAAATGTGTAGTTTATCTTGAGTTATAACCGACATCAATTTTATCTTAAATTTTCACATAACATTGATTTCTTCAATAACTTGTGTTACACGCAAGACCGAGTATTATAGGAAAACAAAATACTATTAAAATTATTTTTCAATATGATAGTTATCACCTTTCCATTAGAATGGAGGGAATGAATAAGATTCACTAAATCATGAATATATTGTTTAAATTTTTTTATATAAGTAATTATTTTTTCACCACTTAATTAAAAATGAAAACAAAAACCAATTGAATATAAAGGATAATTCTTTATGAACAACACTTTTTATGACCAGAATGGTGTTTTAAATTAATAAATTAAATTAATAAATATTTGTGAAATATAGTAATAAAATTTATATTTTATATATTCAACCAAATATTTTTTAATTCATCCAATAATTTTTATAGGCATAAGATAAGAATACATATAATTTTAAGGATAAAAAGTTCTATTTTTTTAAAAGGCAGTTTTGCTACCTTTTATTGGAAAATTTGTTTTAAAACTAAATTTTTAAAATTTTATAAATTTAATATGAAATATTAAACATAATTTTATAAATAATAATATCAAAATTTACTTTGGTTAATTTTTTTGTCTTTTTTGAGAAGTTTTATACATTGATGAATAGTGAAAAAATAATGGATTTTAATTGAAAAATGCTTTTTCATCTAAATAATTAATAGTGATAAATTTAAATTTTAATTAGTTTTATATTATAATTAGATAAAGTTTATATCATTTATTCAAATTTAGGTTATTTTCTTCAAATAATGTGGAAATTGTATATAAATTACATTTCAAACTTTTGAACTTTTTACTTTAAACCATGCTTTCACTTTCTCTCTACTAGATTATTTTTAAATTAAATTATCCCAATTATGTGATTGAAATTTTAAAAAATTGATTAAATAATTGGATTATGAATAATTTATAATTTCTAATAATTTAAAATTAGTTTTTGACCAAAAAAATAGTGAAAGCAATTAAAATTATTTATAGCTTTAAAGGTAAAAACATGTTTACTTAGTGGTTAAACATTAATCTTAATGGTCCAAATGAACTATAGATATGTAAAAAACCTATTATATGGAAATTATTCTACCATATTCCCTATTTTATTTAATTTTTATCATTATTGGCGTCACATGATGTATGGGAGACCTCTCAATAGTTGTTACCTTTTTGTATTTACAACAATGCCACTCTCACTCCACTGTAAAAAGGTACTCATCCTTCTCAATTATTCACACCTATAATGACATTTTAATAATATATAAACCACCCAAATAATATACCAATATCCCTACTCTCATAATATAATCCTCACTTTGTGAATAAATCAAACCAATTATGTCGTTTGGGGAAAACCAAAAGGAGTTACCCAAAAAATAGGTAACATTCTTCAACAAGAAGTTTTGTTTTATTTTTTTCTCCACACCTTCAGTTATTTTTATATAAAGATTATATAGTAACCTAAAAATTATTAATAAACTTATATGTTGTTATTTTAAGGGTTATACACACACTTACAAACACTTCCATCAAATGGGTAATGAAATTAGCATTCGTGTGTACAGTAAACTACCGCCTCATGAAATGTTGTCATTCATTTTTCCATTAACACCTCACATGGTTAGGAATTATGATGTAAATACTATTTTTATATGATAAATATGATAGTTATATTGTCTTAATACTTATTTAATTATTATATAACATATACCTTCATGCTTTCCATTTTGTGGGAATACGATAACATCATTTGTGGATGTGTGGACTACTACCTTCTCAAAGTGATGTGATACGTTCATACTTTACCTGGAATATGTTAATGATGGGTTTAAAAAAATATCTGAATTAAATGAAATATTAATTATATTACAGATATAATTATCTATCCATAAACATGACATATAATTTTCTTATTTCCGTTTCAGACACTGAAAAAGTGACAATGTCGTTCATGGACTGTGGACTACCGCATCCTCAAAGCATTGTGACTCTTAATTTTTCTTCTACACATCAAGATAATGATATATATAAGTATATATAATTAAATAATATGTTATTTATGATATAATTATCATTATTTATAGATAATTTTTTCTTACGTTATTTTCATAATGATCTTTGAAACATATGAACATTACTCATGAGTACGTATGACCAACCGTCTCTGTGATTGTAATGTTGGTTCATTTTTCATAACCATCATACATGATTGGTTTTAAAATAATAATTTATATATAAATATTATTATTATTTATTTTTTATTATTATGAATATGTTTAAATAATTACCACAATTACCTTAGTAAACCTATCAATGAAAGTTTTGACACATAAGATAAATATGGTCAAAACATATTACTTAAACATTATTGATTAAGTATTTTTATATTAACTTGTTTATAAGTGAAATAAAATTATTAATAAAATTTTAAAAATTTATTAATAAATTAAATAATTAACCTATGTTTATTTTTTAGGTAGATAGAGGAAAATCATGATAATTCAGACTCAAGGTAAGGTATTTCTTAACTCAATTTCCACTCCTTGGGTTCAACCTCTATTTCATTAGTTATGTTATGACAAGAATATGTTTTAAATGACTTATGATTTTATTAATATTTATGTACAATTTTATTTTTTGGATTCAAATTCTTTACACATAATAATTTCATTGATTTACTCTCACTCCAATGATATGATCCTTGTAGTGTATTTTCATCTCACTTTTTACATATGTGAGATAAATGTCATATTCACCACTTACTTACTTTATGTGGTGGATCTAATTCCAATTTTGATATATTATATCATTAATTATTTTGTAATAATGGTATTTAAATGTTTCATTTTATGATTATTACTTTTGATATTTCCAATTCAGATGTTACCACGGTTGTAAGGGGTTTCATCTAAATTTACATTTCATTGAAACTTATTTGTTATGATACACCTAATAATTATATATTTTGTACATGAATCCCATGAATTTATTGTATTATTATTATAATTTAATTTATTTGGATTTAAATATCAATTTTATGACCTCTTAATCATGGGGTTTATGGTTTCAACGTTACCTAAGTGGTAATGGATTTTTTGTCATAATTTTCCTTACGTGAGACATTTGTTATGTTATAAATAAAGTCTTCAATGATGAGGTGTATATAATAATCCTTTGAAATGATATATCATGAATGTCATTATTATCAGGATATTATATGTTTCATTTAATATTATTCCTTCATTATTCTGACAATTAAAATGTTCCAAAGTGGTATGGGATACTTTGGAATGTTTAAATATTATTTTCCTCAAGAATGTTTTAAATGATATTTTAAGGTCATTTCCATTCATGAATGTCAACATAACTTATTGTTACTTATCCTACACTTGGGATATTCTATATTGATACCATCCTAATTATTTCTTTGTATGGATTATATTTATTTCAAATAGATTATTATGGAACCCAATTTTTTTCTATGGGATAACCATGTTTCAAAGAGATTGTTAAGGAACACGTTTCTTTCCATGAGTTAATATAGTTTCAATGATATTATTATTGTAATGTCCCAAAAATTACATATATATTTTTTAATTATATGGAATTATTACGAGACTGTGAAAATTGATGGCATATAATTCTGAGGCCTGGAGTGCCTGAAATGATCCGTCGAAAAATGTTAATCTTTAAATAGCGCATGTGAGTGGTTTTCCTAAAAAAGTGGAATAACTATTAAATAGGTGCCTGGATCAGAACTCAGAGGGAACTATTGCATTCAGGATGAAAAGTTTACCCGAGACGTGACTTAAGTTTAGTCGGCGCAGGCCTCCGGTGATAAAAACCAAAAATGACATAACCATAAATAAAATAATTAAATAAAATTATTTTAATTTTCAAATGCTTAAAACTCATGAACAGAGACTCTGATTAAAAATCCGAGAATACCTCTGAACTCACGTGGGTATGATTTCTTTAAGAAGATCCTAACATTGGTCGACGTAGGCCAATAGTGGAAGTTAGTTTTTGGCCGTAAATAAAATAATTAAAAAACAATTATTTTATTGCTAAATTCTATAACTCATAAAAGGTAACTCGGATTGGAAATATGAGAGTACCGTTGAGCTCTTGAGGGTGTTTTTCCCTTAGACAGAGCCTAACCTCGACCAATGTGGGTCAAGGGTGACTGTTAATAATTTTTGATCATTTTTTAAGGTACATTCAGTAAACGTGAGAGCAACGATTTGTATCTTTTGAACCAAAGAAAAAAATTAAAAATCTAAGGGAACCGTTGAATTTGCATCACCAGGATTCAATTAGGAAAATCTTAACTTTGACTGGTAAGGGTTGGATGAAAAATTTAATTTTTGGAATTTACAAAAAAAAAACTCCATGAGTTATTTTATCTGTTTTTGTAACCATTGAGTGACATGGTGGGACCGCCAAGTTAATAGGTCATTCAATGAATTGAACCTTGGGTTGTGTGACCTCGGCATTGGCTGTTTTAATGGAACACTAAATGCGGTTCATTAATGAACCACATTAATGTTATGCAACGTGGTTGGTTCCTCACATCTATTTAAACGAAGCTCAGACATGGGTTTTTAGCACTCAAAATAGGAACCTATAAAGAAGTGTCGCGGCGTCTTCCACCGACCTAGAACGAGGCTTCGATGACCATTAGAGGATTCGATGATGAGCGCCAAAGGACATGAACCTTCTCCTTCATCCGCAACACCCTCGGACGCGGGCACTCCTTCCTCTAATGAAATGCCTTCCAACAAATTCAAGGTAGGGGTTTATGCTTGATTTATCCCTTTTACCCCATTATTGAATATTATAAAGAACATGGATCAACCATCCAATGAGTTATTCCATGTTTCAGTCTTTAATGCAGGAGGATATTTCTTGGTTTTCTTTATGGGAATTTTTATAATTAAAATATCCTTCCCATGTTGTTATGCTAACGTGGAGGGCATGAGCTAAATGAACAAGGCCTGGAACCTCCGTCAAAATCGGTTGTGGTGGTGTTCTTCATAGACAACTAGAATATTTGGCGGAAAGGTGTAACAAAGGGCCACCCAGTGAAGGCGACATTTCAAGAGGGCCATATTCACAGACGAGAATAAAAGAGAACCACCAGAGCTTCACTGGTGGCCCGTAGAGGCTTCGCTAGCACAGTAGCACCCGTATTGAAGCAAGGCAGCACGCCGTGGTGGAAGGCCGCAGCTTCGAGCTACGGAAAATGGTGGACCCACACTCGCGAGTTCATTGTGGGCCGGTCCATATGGACCAGCCAGGGAGTACGACACTATTCGGTGCTGCTGTTGAGCCGGGCGGCGCGCTACAATGGCACTTCGCGGAGGAAGGTCATGGATTTTAGCCACGACAGAGGGTGGACCCGCATTCCACAGGTCCCACATGTGACCGGACCAGCGGGACCGTCTAGGAGAGGCATCGATAACCAGTATTGCTGCCTTGAAGGCCCAAACAGCTTCAATCGTTCGGGATGGGAGCAGACCCCCTGCGCTCGGCCAGCGGGGTGAGTGATTCGTCAGGCCGCGCCCGGTCGGGTGGTTCAGGCCACACCCGTGGCCAGCGGGCCAAGCCCATAGCCCATTGGGCCGAACAAGGCCCTTCCGAACCCAGCCAAGCCCTACCCCTTCGGGCCGGGTCGGGTCGGTCTGACTAGGTCGGACCGAATCTGGATCCCTTTAGCCCAGTTACACTTAAATGGGTATACCTCCTAAACCGGATGTCCGTTTGACGAACCATCTACAGCGCTAGAACCTTTAGAAAGAGGCCTTCCTTTTGAGATACTCCACATGAATTTCAGAGAAAGTTGTAGTTTGGCTGGGTTGGATCCTACCCAAATCCAACCGGGTGCTCAGTACTAAAATGCTTATAACTCAAAGATCGGGCGTCCAATTGACGCGCCGTTTGTCGCGTTGGGACCCTTACGACATGGAAGTCCTTTGGGATACTCCATTGTGTAACTTAATGGAAATTGATGTACAGACAATATCTTTAGGAGAATATTCTACGGAACTCAAGCGCACCAAATGTGGGGAATCCTATGGTCGGCTGTAGATTGAAGAGAGACCCTATGTGGATCAACATCATAGCGAACCTATGTAGATCAGCATCATAGAGACCATGTGTGGATAAACATCATAGAGACCCTCTGTGGATCAGTATCATAGAAACCCTGTGTGGATCAACATCATAGCAACCCTATGTTGATCAACATCATAGAGACCCTGTGTGGATCATCATCATAGCGACCCTGTGTGGATCAACATCATAGCGACCCTGTGTGGATTAGCATCCTAGCATACCTATGTGGATCAACAGTGTGTGACCTGACGAGGACTAGCCTTAGAGCGACCCATCGTGGATCAATGACATACTAGCCTGTGTGGATCGACAATGGAACAACTTCTTTGTGGTTCATTTATGGAAATTCCTAACAGAATAAAATGATATAGCTTAAGACTAATCATCTTTATTCATATTATATGAGTTGTATACCTAGTGTGAGCTGTATTTTGATTTTTTATTTGTGATTGAGATCATGATTTGTGGTTTTTCCTTTGTGTAATTCTGAGAGACCATCAGGGGTCTCGGGGTCTCTACTGGGTATTGTTATACTCACCCCTACATGGGCTTTTCCCACATCTTGTTGTGTCTTGTGAAGATGATGGGAAGCTTTGACTGGGTCTCGAGGAGCCAGGAATTGATGGTGTATGGAGGTGACCGATTGGCGTGGAGAGTCACAGTGACGAGCTGTACATACCCTTTAGGTATAATTCTTGGCGGAAGATCTCAAGAGTTGTTTTCCCTTTTTTCTATATTTCCATTTCAGTTGGGCTTGTATTTTGGCCCCTTTACTTTAGTACTTACTTTTACAATATGTAGTGGTTTTTAGTTGTGGTTGTACCTTTCTTCTTCCATTCTATTTTTACTTGTGTGTAGTGTACCCTATCTCTGTGTGTACAGGGTTTGAGGCAATGCCTTCCCATTTTAGGGAGATGCCTTTCTGGTGTTAGTTGCCAACCCCTGGCCTATGGAAGGTAGGCTTGGGGTAGTCACAGCACAGGCCCCAGGGGACAGGTCCTGACAAAGTGGTATCAGAGGAGTTGGTTATACCAAAAGAACTTAGATTATATATTTTCAATGGAGCAATAATGTTAAGTTTCTTGAGTTTGGGTTTCAGTTCGGGGAGTCCAGTGTTGGTGTGGTGGCCGATGTATCCATACACTAGGACCCTGGATTCTGATTTTTGACTCGGTACACGAAAATGCTGATTGCGTGTGTTTTGAAAATGTTATGTTTTTTTATCTCTTTGAGTCAGCTCACCAGATATAACTTTTTGACTATGGTTAAACTTGATTCTCTTTCAAGATGCCTCCACGTATAAAACCAGAAGGATTCCAATGCGTGACCATGCAGATGGTATATAGTTTGATAAGGATTCAGTACAAGGACTGTTGCTCGATATGGTACCTTCGGGCGGTGTCCCAGTGATACCACTGCTTATTGGTCAGTAGTTACTACCATCACTACTAGTAGAGGAAAAATATAGTCTCAGTGACTTACAAAAGTTTCAATGACAGATACCCCTCAAGTTTCGAGGTGACCCCGAATCACCGACGGTTAAGGACTTGCTTGAGGTGGTGACCAATTTGTCATCTAGCCAAATCACCATTAGATCAGATGGTGGTCCTAGCAGTGAGCATTCTATGTGGCTCAGCAGGGCGATGGTAGAGTTTATATTACCCCTATCTTATGATGAGGTGACTTTTTCCATGGACAGATCTTGGGAACCTTCCTCAGAGAAGGGGGTCACTTTCCATGAAAAGCTAAGGGGTTTGTGTTCCCAAGTGCTTCTATAGTTTTGATAGGACTACATGTATTTAATTGAGTATTAGTCAAGGTGTACCGACCATTCCAATTACTCGATGAATACAATACGACCAGTGCTTCAAGGATCGGACCTATGAGTGATATGTGTTTAGGGACATTCGAACCAACACTATTTCTCAATGCATTCATACTTATGTTAGGGTGATATAGAGAACCTTTATGGTTGAAAATTATTTGGCTGAGTAGATGCAGCCAGTGAATGTTATCAGTGGGAAAGCAGAAAACCGACGTCAGTCTCAGAGACTTAGACAGGTAAAATGTTTTGAGAAGAGGGAGTGATAGGGATAGATGAATCTTCAGGGAAGCATACGTGGAAGGGGAGTTAGGAGTGTAGTAGGAAGTGGTGTACATTTTGACATGTTATAAGGACCACCCCAATGTGGTCCCCCCCAGGATTAGGGAGATAGAGGACAAGGGAAGGGAGTAGATGCATGCGGTCAAGGAGTGTGACCCACGATCTCCGTGAAAGATTTTAGGTATGGTCTATGTCTACTACTTGCTTCTTTAATTAATAGAAATATGTACTAATCATTCCTTATTTTCATGGATCTTGTTCAAGAGATAGAGTTTCCGGTTAAACCATTGACTTGACACTTACATATGAAGATACCTAAGAATGGATACTCAATAATCACACTTATGCCAATGGTTTTATATGACACTCGAGGTGAGAGTTTTGGTTGGAACCTCTTTATGGCAACGTAGAGGCCTTACGATGTTAGTTTGGGTATGGAATGGTCATCCACAATTCATGATCAGATTGAATTTTGTAAGAAAAAAGGATGTGGTATATCTACAACGTTGGAAAGAGGTTTTCCTTGGTCGACGAAAAAAGAAACCCAGGAATCACATGATAAACTAATGCATAGAAGGGTGCAGGCGATCACTCTTGATTCAGCCATCCTTACCCTCATGGGAGTAAGAGTTTTGAGTTTTTAGTTCCCAAAAGCAGTGATAGTGTGTAGGAACATCCTTTATAAATATGTTTCCAGGATTACCTCCTCGTAGGGAGATGGACTTCTGCATTGTCTTGTACCCAGGGATGACACCAATATCTACAACTGCATATTGCATGGCTCCCATGGAGCTCCGGGAGCTGAGATTATAGTTGGGAGACTTGCAGAGGAAGAACTTAGTAAGACCCATTGTTTGAGGTTATGTGTGGATTACCAGTACTTTAACCAAGTGGTCATGGAGAATGAGTACCACTACCAAAGGATCGATGGGCACGTCAATTAGTTAAAAGGGGGTAGCCTTTCATGTGGATGGAAAGGTTCCCATAGGATTTTTAGCAGTTAAGACAATGACGATGGTTGGAGTTACACCAGGACTATGAATTTGAGATAGTATATACTCCAAGGAAGGGGGACGTGGTGGCAGATGCACTCGACATGAGGTCTGGTCTATAGTTACTGAGTGAGGAGACATAGAAGCTAGCCACGTTGCAGATATCCTCCATGGATAGCGATGGAGCAGCTTACCTCCAGTATATTTCTGTCACTCCCCCAATCCTTTAGTGAGTTCGGGAGGCACAACTTGGGGATGTGGACTGCAAGTCCTGACATGTTCAGATATCCTCAAGATAGGATCTTGAAGGATTTTATAAAGGTGGGGAGCACATCATCCTCTTCATAGGATGCACCATGATACCAATGATGCTACGAGAGGAGGTGTTGAGGGAGTTCCACAAATCCCCTTTGGCGGTACATCCGGGTGTGTAGAATATGTACCAAGATTTCCAATATCAATACTGGTGTCCAGGGATGAATAAAGTAGTGGCATAGTTTGTTTCATGATGCCTCACTTGTCAGCAAATGAAGCCCGAACATCAGGTTCCAACAGGCTTAGCACAACCACTTGAGGTACCAGAATGGAAGTGGGAAGGTATCTCCATGGACTTCGTGATAGGGCTGCCACATATGTCTAGGGGCCATGATTCCATCTGGGTGATCGTTGACCGACTCACCAAGATAGCCCACTTCATACCCATCTGAGAGAAAGGATCAATATAGGGTTTGGGATGTCTCTAAGTACATGAGATTGTAAAACTTCATGGGGGTGCCATCGATGATAATCTTAGATCGCGATGCTTGTTTTACCTCCCAATTATGGAAGGGATTGCAGGAGGCGTTCAGGTCTTAGTTTCACTTGAGCACTGCCTTTCATCCTCAGATAGATGGTCAGATGGAGCGGACCATACAAACACTCGAGGTCATGCTTCACACTTGGATCCTAGATTTTGACCACAGTTGGGAGGACCACCTGCCACTGGTGGAGTTCACATACAACAATAGTTATCACTCTACCATCGACATGGCTCCATTTGAGGCCCTGTACGGGCGATCATTCAGATCATCTCAATGCTGGATAGACCCAGGGGGTCAGCACTTATGGGTCCAGAGTTGGTATGGGCTACCACTGAGAAGGTGCAGATCATCCAGGGGTGGATGAAGACTGCACAGAGCCGACAAAAGTCTTATGTCGATAGGATATAGAGTCCCTTGGAGTTCGAGGATGGAAATCATGTCTTCCTATGGGTATCACCCTGATGAGGATTTTAGAGATTTAGTCGGGTCGACAAGATATCTCCGAGGTTCATCAGACCTTTCCAGATTTTCAGCAGAGTTGGTGAGGTGGAGTACCACCTAGCTCCTCCTCCATAGATGCACCAGGTGCATAATTTTTTCCATGTGTTGCAGTCGAGGAGATGCGTGCATGATCTATTGCACGCTATCAACTAGGGTGAGTTGGACTTTGACGATGGGGCGACTTTTACGGAGTTCCCAGTGGAGATAGAAGATCGACAGGAGCGAGTCCTTCATGGACGATCGATCCCTCCATTTCGAGTTTGGTGGTAGCATGGGAACCTCCAGGAGAGAACATTAGAGTGAGAGGTTCATATTCGTGCTCAGTACCCTCATTTTTTTTGATTTTCCTTTGTTTTGGATTTCGGGGATGTAAATCTCTAAGGTTGGGAGAATGTAATGTCCCAAAAATTCTGTATTTTTTTAATTATATGGAATTATTACGAGACTAAAAAAAATTATGTCACATGATTCTGATGCCCAGAGTGCCCGGAATGATTCGTCAAAAACTGTTAAGCTTTAAATAGCGCGTGTGAGTAGTTTTCCTGAAAAAATGGAATAACTATTAAATGAGTGGGTGGATCATAAATCCAAGGGCACCGTTGCGTTCAAGATGGTGGGTTTACCCTAGGAGTCAATTAATTTTAGTCGGCAGAGGCCACTACTGAGAAAACCTAAAAATGGAATAACCGTAAATAAAATAGTTAAATAAAATTATTTTATTTTTAAAATGATTATAACTAATGAATGAAGACTTGGATTAAAAATACGCGACCACCCTTGAAAATTTGTGGGTATTCTTTCTTTAGGAAGATCCTAACATTGGCTGGCGCATGCCAATAGTGGAAGCTAGTTTTTGGCTGTAAATAAAATAATTAAATAACAATTATTTTATTGTTAAATTCTATAACTCCTAAACGGTAAATCAGATTAAAAATACGAGAGTACCATTGAGCTTGTGAGGGTATGTTCCCCTTAGGTAGAGCCTAATCCTGACCAACACGGGTCAAGGGTGACTGTTAATAATTTTTGAACTTTTTTTAAGGTACGTTCCGTAAACGTGAGAGTAGTGATTTCTATCTTTTGAACCGGTGCTCGGATTAAAAATACGAGGGCACCCTTGAATTATCAGCGCCAATATTAGCTTAGGAAAATCTTAACTTTGACCATCAAGGGTCGAACAAAAAAGTTAATTTTTTGACTTTACAAAAAAATAACTCAACGAGTTATTTTATCTCTTTTTGTAACCGTTGAGTGATGTGGCAGGACTGTGGAGTTAATAAGTCATTCAATGACTTGAACCATGGGTCGTGTAACCTCAAAATTGGTTGTTTTAATTGAATACTAAATGTGGTTCATTAATGAATCACATTAATGTTATGCAACGTGGTTGGTTCCTCACATCTATTTAAATGAAGCTCGGGCATGGGTTTTTTTCACTCAAAAGAGGAACCTCTGACGAAGTGCCACAACGTATTCCACCGACCTAGAACGAGTCTTCGATAACTGTTGGAAGATTCAACAATGATCTCCAAATGATGTGAACCTTATCGTTCGCCCGCAACACCCTCAGATGTGGACACTCCTTCCTCTTATGCAATGCCTTCCAACAAATTCGAGGTAGGGGGTTTATGCTTGATTTCTCCCTTTTACCCCGTTCTTGAATATTATAAAGAACACGGATCAACCATCCAATGGGTTGTTCCATGGTTTGTTCTTTAATTCGAGAGGATATTGAGGGGTTTCATTTATGGGAGTTTTTATAATTAAAATATCCTTCTCATGTTGTTATGCTAATACAGAGGGCACGAGCCACAAGAACAAGGCCCGAACCCTCCGCCGAACTCGATTGTGGTGGGATTATTCATGGACAACCGGATGATTTGGAAGAAAGGTGGAACAAAGGGCCGCACATTGCATGTTCCATACCAATAGGGCCGTAGGCATGAATGAGAATAAAATCAGACTACTGGAGCTTCACTGGTGGCCTGCGGAGGCTTCGCTGACACGGTGACACCCGCGTTGAAGCATGGCGGCACATCGTGGTGGAAGGTCGCGACTTTGAGCTGTGGTTGAGGGTGGACCCATGACTGTGGGTCTAGTGCAGGATGGTCCACATGGACCGGCCAGGGGATTGTGACACCATTCAGTGCCGCTATTGATTCGGGCAACGCGCTATGACAACGCGCTACGATGATGTGCCACAGAGGAAGGTCGCGACTTCTAGCTATGGCGGAGGGCGGACCCGTGTACTGCAGGTCCCGGGCATGACCGGACCAGTGGGAATGGCCGGGAGAGGCGGCGCCAACCGACGTCGCTGCCTTGAAGGCCCGAATGGCTTTGGCCCTTCAGGGGGGGGGGAGCAGACCCCCCCCCCCTTCGCGCTCAGCCAGCGGGCCGAGCGATTCCGCAGCCCGATGGGCCGCGCCTGGTCAGGTGGGTCGGGCTGCACCCATGGCCAATAGGCCAAGCCCACGGCCCAGTGGGATGGACCAGTCCCAAATGAACCCAGCTGAGCCCAGCCCCTTTGGGCCGGGTCGGACCGGACCTGAACCCCTTTAGCCTAGTTACGCATAAATGGGCATACCTCCTAAACCAGATGTCCATTTGATGAACCGTCTGCGGCTCCAGAACCCTTATGAAGAGGAATTACTTTTGAGATACTCCATGTGACTTTTGGAGAAAGTTGGAGTTTGGCCAATTTGGATCGTACCCGAATCCAACCGAGCCCTCAGTATTAAAACACTTATAACTCAAAGACCGGGCGTCCGATTGACACGCCGTCTATCGCATTGGGACCCTTACGACATGACGATCCTTTGGGTTAATACTTTGTGGAACTTCATGGTAGTTGAGGCATGACTGATATCTTGAGGAGAATATTCTATGGAACTAAAGCGGACTGAGTGAGGGGAATCCTATGGTTGGATGTAAATTGAAGAGAGACCCTGTGTGAGTTAGCATCATAGCGACCCTGTGTGGATCAACATCATAGAGACCATGTGTGTATTAGCATCATAGTGACCCTGTGTGGATCAGCATCATAGCGACCATGTGTGGATCATCATCATAGAGACCCTATGTGGATCAACATCATAGCAACCCTATGTAGATGGGAATCATAACGACCTTGTGTGGATCAACATCATAGAAACCCTGTGTGGATCAGCATCCTAGCGACCCTATGTGGATTAGTAGTGCGCGAACTGATGAGGACCAGCCTTAGAGTGGCCCATCACAGATCAATTACATACGACCCTGTGTGGATCAACAATGGAAAAACTTCTTCATGGTTCAGTTTTGGAGCTTCCTAACGGAATAAAATGATATAGATTAAGACTAATCATCTTTATTCATGATCTCTGAGTTGTATACCTGGTGTGAGCTATCTTTTTCTTTCTGATTTGTGATTGAGATAATGTTTTGAGGGTTTTACTTTATGGAATTATTAGAGACCTTCAGGGGTCTTGGGGTCCCTAATGGGTATTGTTATACTCACCCCTGCACAGGCTTCGCCCACATATTGTTGCGTCTTGTGCAGACGACAGGAAAATTTGACTGAGTCTCAAGGAGCCGTGACTTGACGGTGTACGGAGGTGACTGGTTGGCATGGAGAGCCGCAGTGATGAGCTATACCTACCCTTTAGGTAGAATCCTTGGAAGACGATCTTAGGAGTTGTTTTTCCTTTTTTATATATTTCCATTTCAATTGCGCTTGTATTTTGACCCATTTACTTCAGTACTTACTTTTACACTCTGTGGTGGTTTTTAGTTGTGGTTATACCTTTCTTCTTCCGTTTTGTTTTTACTTGTGCGCAGTGTACCCTGTCTGTGTGTGTACATGTTTTAAGGAAATTCCTTCCCATTTTAGGGAAATGCCTTTCCAGTGCTAATCGCTAACCCCTGGCCTATGGAAGGTGGGCTTGGGGTAGTCACGACACGGGCCCCGGGGGACGAGCTGTGACAGTTATGAAATCCATTTCTTTTCTATAGGATAATCATATTTTAAATAGATTTATATAGAACCCATTTATTTTCCATTGGATAACCATGTTTCAAAGAGACTGTTATGGAACCCGTTTCATTTTCTAGGGATAATAATGTTTCAAAGATATTGTAATGAACCTATTTTTTTCACAAGTTAATCATGTTTCAAATAGATTAACATGATACCAATTTAATTTCCATTGTATACTCAATTTTTAAATGGAATAATTATTTTTTCTATGAGTTTTATTAATTTTTTGGTTCTTAGACATCTTATCATATGTGGAGGGAAAAATAGCATGGGGTGAACCTGTTATAGCTTACCATATGGGGTAGCCCATATAACGTCATGTGAGATCATAATATCTTACATAATGGGGAATCCCATATAGCATCGAGTGATCCCATTACAGATTACATGATGGGATGGACCAGATAGCATTGGGTGATCCCATTATAGCTCTCAAATGTATTGGGTAATGATAATGTTGAAAGTTTGTTGTATTGTTATTCCAATTAGATGGGTTTTGAAAGTATTTTGAATGTTTTTTATAAAAGTAATTCTCTATATTACTGAAATGAGATTTAATAGATTATTATTAATTTATAATGTTTATAATGATTGAGAATGATATCACATGGCTTTTGATTATATATTTTGATGAATATTTTCTTTTACCGTGTTTTAATATTTGATGGTCCATTTATAGATAGGTTTGAGTTATTTTATCATTATATTATGCAGTTTAATTATTTCATCATACCCTTATATACTCTTATTCTTATCGATGAAATTATTTAATAATGCATAACCTTACTTATCATTTAAACTCACAAGTCTTACATTTACTTTTACCCATGTTATAAAGAATGATATTGATTGATTTATTTCTATAGATAATTTCACATGGATGATGTTTATCACTTACTATAAAACAAGAAAAGATGGATTAAATGGGAGAAATGATTATTTTATGACTTTTTAAATTTTTTATGTAGGAGTTTGGTCTAATTATATAAAATTATAAACCTAATTAGTCCTCCAAAATGTAAGCGATCCAAGTTTTTCATATGAAGATTTAAGGTTTGATAGAAAAAAATTGGGTCCCAATTATCGGCATCATTGCCAAAAATATAACATTATGGATTTCAGCACAGGATCCTCAAGTGTGGGTTCTATCCTATTATATTTTGTAGAAAATGTGAGTTTAGATAGCTTTGGAGATTAAAATGTTTTCATGTGAGGTTATCTGAAGAGATATGGAATCCTTCGTAGGTATATAAGCTTAAGGATAATAATGTGTTCAAAGTATTAGACACCCTATTGAGGTTTTTAGAGATGAGATCGTAAAGTTATTATTGACATTTTTTGAGATGTTTTTTAGGATGAGGTATTTATAACCCCTAGGATAAAAATGTAGTGTTTTTTGGAAGGAATTATTTTTTGTGATTAAATACAAGACAGGAAACCCATATGCTCAGGGGAAACCTATTGCATCTAGTTTGGTGGTGGGGTTTGAACCCATGACTAGAGGATGATAAAGGTTCTACACCTACCACTAGCCTCCATGATGTCTTGGTTATTATGACCTTTTTTCATGTAAATATTATTCTTATTTCGGAAACATATGGGATTTTATTTGATGAATAATATTTTGTTTATCTTGGAATAATATAGGATCAAATACTTATAATCTTTGGGTTTCAATCATAGATAAGAACTGTCGAAAGAATTTTAAGGATAGTTATTTATGGAATGGTTTGGTTTGAATATTGGGTATTAATTTTGAATATTAATGTATCATATTAAGATTTCATAATTTTGGAAATTATCTTACAATGTGCTAATAATTTTTGGTGTTTGTTAATGTTAATGACAGGTAGAATAGATTGAATATCTCTTTTATGGTTACATGGTCTTTAAAAGTTTATTTTATCACTTGAGGATTCCAAAATTCGTATTTAATACTCAATTTTTGGAGAAAAAGTTAATGTTTTTTTGAAAATTGACTAAATGATGAAATTTTACTCATCAATTAGGTATATCTCCTTTTTTTATCTTAGTCTAGATGGTTGGTGGTTTATTTAACACTAAGAGAAGGATCTTGAAACAAAATTATAATCCTATTAATGTTAATTTTGATGAACCTATGGTAATTTTTATCATCACATATTTATTTTTTTGAGGCCCATAACTTTCAATCGATCGTTCACTTGTTTTTTATCAATGACCTTAATCATTCTCTATAATTAATTAGTATTTTCCTCCATGTTCTCCCTATATTAAATCCTAGTTATTCATAACTTATGGTGACATCTATGTTACCCACTATTCCATTATAATAGAACATTTTATTAACCCTTTGTATGATGTGTGTTCCAATAAATGAAGTCTATAAATTTTAATCATCTAATAACCAAGATGAATTTCATGGGTAAAATTCATTTTATGGGGGGTAGGATATAAAATCCCCTAAATTTAAGAAATATCTTCATTAACCTTAATTTAATTTCATTTATAGCTTTTGTTACATTAAATGGAACTATTTACCATGAATTATAAGAAACATAAATTTTATCTTGTGTTTCAGGTAACATTGATTTTCTACGATAACTTGTATTACACGCAAGACCGAGTCTTACCAAAAAACAAATATAATAATAATAATAATAATAATTAATATGATGGTTATCAGTTGGACTTTGGAATGGTGGGAATAAATAATATTAACTAAATTAATAATATATTGTTTACACATGTTTATATAATGAATTATTTGGTGACCAATTCATTATAAATGAAAATAAAAACCAACTGAATATAAAGGTTGAGTTTTTATGAAAAACTATTTTTATGACCAGAATCAAATTCCATCTTAATAAGTTAAACTAATCACTATTTTTGAAATATAATCATAAAATATATATGTTATATATTTTATAAAAAATTATGAAATTCATTCAATAAGTTTTATATGTATAGTATAAGAATAGATCTAATTTTAAGGATAAAAATATATATTTTTCTAAAACAAAGTTTTACTACCTTTTAAGGGAATACTTGTTTTAAAATTAAATTTTGAAAATTTTATAAATTTTACAAGATAAAATAAACTTTATTTTTGAAATAGTAATATAAAAAATTTAATTCGGTATAATTTTTTGAATGTTTCTGAGAATTTTCATGTTTTGAAGAATAGTAAAAAATACCAGATTTTAATTGAAAACTACTTTTTCATCTAAATAATTTATAGTTTTATATTATATTTTTATTTAGTTTTAAAGTATAATTGATAAATTTAAAATTATTTAACACAATTTAGGTTATTTGAGTCGATTTGACATTGAAATTGGATATAAAAGTCATTTCAATCATTTGAACTTTTTTACTTTAAAAACATGCTTTCTTGTTTCATCTGCAAGATTAATTTTAAATTTCATTATTTATATTATCTTTTTGGAATTTTTAAAAATGGTTTATATATTTGGAATCATTATAATTTATAATTTATAATATTTTCAAATTAGTTTTTTACCAATAAAAGTAGTTAAAATAATTAAAATTAATTACAGAGATTAAGGTAAAAATGAGTTTACTTAGTAGTTAACATTAATATTAAGGGGGAAAATGACCTAGAAACATGTCTAAACCCCATTTTATGGACATGATTAGAAAATGTACCCTATTGTTTCTAATTTTTATCACTATTTTAGGCACATGATTTAAGAAATACCTCCCAATAGTGTTTACCAATTTTTATTTACAAGAATGGAACTCCCCCTACACTATTAAAAGGTACTCATCCCCATCACTTATTCACACCTATGAAGAACATTTTCTCATCAAAAACCTTAAAAAAATAAGATCCCCACATCCCACATATAAAACTAGAATCCTAAGTTTGGGAATAAATCAATCCAAGTAAGTCCTTTGGTGCAAACCAAAAGGAGTCACCTGAAAAAGAGGTAACATTCTTCAACGAGCACTTTTGTTTTATTTATTTATCCAACCCTTCAATTATTTTTATATCATAGTTATATAATAACATCGGTATCAAAAACATAATGAGATTTTATTATTTTAAGGTTTCTACCTACACCTACTCACACTTCCATCAAATGGGTAATGAAATCATTATTTATGCGTACGGCGAACTACCGCCTCAGGAAACAATGTCGTTCTTTTTTCCTTTTCAACCACTTATGGTTGGTAATCATGATGTTCATAAGGTTTTTATATTATATATATTATATTTATAATTTATTAATACTTCTATAATTATTATATACCAAATACAATTTTTATTACCATTTTTTTGGAATACGATAACATCATTTGAGGATGTGTGGACTACTACCTCCTCAAAGTGATGTGATACATTCACACTTCACATATAACGTATTAAGTATTGGTTTAAAAAAATATATTTTATAAGTGAAATAAATAGTATATTCATTATATAATAAACTATATGTAAACAAATCATATCATTTTCTTCTTTCCATTTCACACATTGAAAAACTGATAACAATGTTCATGGACGTGTGGACTACCGCCTCCTCAAAGTGATGTGATTCTCCCTTTTTTATCACCAAATCACAATAATGATATATATAAGTATATATAACTAAATAATATGTTATTTATGATATAATTTTTATTATTTAAAGATAAATTTTACTTAACTTATTTCTATAATAACCATTGAAAAATGGGAACATTACTCATGCGTATGTACATCCTACCATCTCCATGATTATAATGTTGGTTTAGTTTTCATAATAAAATTACACGATCAGTTTAAAAAGAATAATTTATGTATAAATATTATGATTATTTCATTATTATTATTATTTATTTTTTAAAATAATATCCACAATGACCATAATCGACCTACCAAAGTCAGTTTTGACACAAATTCTTAATATGGTAAAAACATCCAACTTAAACATTATTGATTAAATAATATTATATAACCTTTTTATAAGTGAAATAAAAGAAATAAAAAACATAGAAATGGTTTTTTTCATAATTTAATTAATTAACATAATTTTATTAATTAGGAAGGTAGAGGATAAGAATGACAAATCTGACTCAAGGTAAGGGATTTCATAACTCAATTTCCATTCATTGAGTTAAACATCTATTTCAATGATTATGTTATTCAAAGAATATATGAGAAATAAAATAATATCATATGGTGATGAATTTAAACTTTTATTTTTTTGGATTTATGCTTCCCACAAATAAATATTTCATTGCTTTATTCTCACTCTAATGATACGATCTTTTTAAGGTATTTTCATCTCACTTTTCAGATCTGTGAGATAAATATCATATTCACCACTTACATCATTTCTGAGGTGTATATATTAACCCTATTGTTATATTATATCATGAATTATTTTATAATTATAGTATATAAAATTTTCATTATATGATTATGAATTTTGGGATTACCAATTCTAATTTTACCATAGTTGTAAGGGGTTTGATCTCAATTTACATTTCGTTGAGACTTATTTATTATTATGAACCAAATTAATTTTACATGGTTTATATAAATCCCATGAATGTATTTTATTATTTTTATAATTTAATTAATGGTGATTTAAATATAAATTTTATCATCCCTCTTTCATGGGGATTATGGTTTCAATGTTAAAAAAGTGGTAATGGATTTTTTGTGACAATTTTCTTTATTTGAGACATTTGTTATGTTATATACCTATCTTCTTTTATGAGGTGTATATACTGCTCCTTAGATATGTTATATCATGAATATTCTTATTATCATGATATTCTAAATTTAATTTAATTTTATTATTTCATGGGGATTATGATTCAATTTTTTAAAAGTGGTATGGGACACTTTGTAATGTTTGAAAATAATTTTCCTCAAGAATGATTTTAATGATATTTTAATAGAATTTCCATTCATCAACATCAACGACCCTTTTTATTAGATATACTCTACTTGGGATATTTCGTATTGATACCATAATCATTATTTATTTGAATGTATTATGACTATTTCAAAGAGATTGTTATGGAACCCGGTTCTTTTCTAGAAGTTAACCATGTTTTAAATAGACTATTAAGGAACCTGTTTCATTTCCAGGGGTTAATCATATTTCATTGAGATTATTATATAACCCAATTTTTTTCCACATTATAATCATGTTTCAAAGATATCTTTATGGAACCCATTTATTTTACATGGGATAACCATGTTTCAAGGATATTTCTATGTAGCTCATTTCATTTTACTGGATAATCATGTTTCAAAAAAATTGTTAGGGAACCTATTTCTCTTCCATGGGTTAATCATGTTTTAAATAGATTAATATGATACCCTTTTCTTTTCCATTGATTAATCAAGTTATAAAAGGAAAAATTATTTCTTCTTTGAGTCTTATTCATTTTGTGGTTCTTATACATCTTACACGATGGGAAGACCCATATAACGTCGGGTGATCCCATTACACCTTATACAATGTGGTAGCCTAGATAGCATCAGGTGATCCCATTATGGATTACATGATGGGGTTTCCTAGATAGCATTGGGTGAACCCATTATAGCTCCACAATGCAGTGGGTAATTATAATGTTAAAAGTCATTCATATGGTTATTCCAATTAAAATGGTTTTCAAATTATTTTGAAAGGGTTTTCTAAAAGAAATTCTCTATGATACCAAAAGGAGTTTTAATTTATCTTTATGAGTCTATAATTATTCTAATGGTTGATATTGATATCATATGTCTTTTTATTATTTATTTTTATGAATATTTACTTTTCCATGTTATCATATTGGATGAACCAGGTATTGATGGGGTTGAGTTCTTTTATGATTTTCTCATGCAATTTGATTTTTTCATCGTACCCTTTATGAACTCTTATGCTCATTGATGACATTTTTTGTTAATGATTACATTTTCCCTTACTGATAATATGATATAACCCTTCTTATGTTTCCTTTTCCCTAGATTCTAAATAATTATATTTAATTATGTGTATTTATAAAGGATTTCAAAAGGATGATGTTGATGACTTTCTGTGAAATAAAAAATCCGTGATAAATATGATAAATGTTCATTTGATGACATGTGAATTTTTTATGTATGATTTTGTCATAATTTTCTAAAATTAAAAACCTAAAAGGAACTCCATAATATAAATCATCCATGTTTTCCTTATGATTATGTGAGGTTTGATAAAAATTGATTCATAATTATCGGCATCATAGATAGAAATGTAAAGTTATTGATTTCAACATTGGATCCTAGCATGCGAGTTATTGGATATGATATATGGTCTCAAGCCCATTCTAGAAAATGTTTATTATGTATACTTAATATCCATATTTCAACCCATAATAGATTAAAATACCTATGAATTACTTTTTGGTTTCAAAATATGGTGAAACCTCTATATTATTATGTAAGATGTAACATTGTGTCAGCTTCCACTCTATAATGTTAATTGTGACAACATCTCTTAAAAAAATTACCTCACCCACAAAGAGATCATTGTGATGATAATTTCATGGATAAATCCCACGCACATCAAAATATAGTGAATATACAATTCAATGATTTCATTAATAATATAACTCTCTATAATACAACCTTCTAGCTGAAATTGATTTTTTTATACCCTTAATGAATCTTCATATACCATTTAATGGGGTAACTCTATTAGTAATATAATAGAAATCATAGTGAAGTATCCATAACCAAGTGAACCATATAATACATCATTACATCAATTAATTATACTGGTATTAATCTTTAAAATTCACTTAGGATATGATCTCTTTCATTTTCTATAGTTTTTTCAAAGATTCATAGGGTCTATAAATTTATTGTATATAGAAATGATAGATAAGTAATTTCTTATAAATGTGTGTTCATTATTTTTTAGAATATTGAAATGTAAAACCAAAAGAATTAAATCTTTCATCAAAACATGATAGTCATGTTATTTTAGGATATTTAACTTTATATTATTCATTTACAAGATATACATGATACTTAATGAATACCATCTAGAAAAATTATACCATTAAGAAAGGGGTAAAACAAAAATATCACTTTCTTAAAAATAATATAGGAAACCAAAGAAAGAAAATTATATCATTCAACCTTAACTAAATCTATCTCTTCCTTTATTCCCATGTCAATCATGTATAAAAATTCCTTGAATAGATATTTTGTTTTTATTAGTACAATTAGTAATGTTCCAATGACATTATTGTATGAATTTTTTTTCAATATCTATGAGATCATGAAAATAAATGACATAAAAAGTATTATAGTTTGTAAATTCAAAAGAATTATCTTCTTACAAGTTTTATTCATAATATTTTTCAAAAAGGTTTTATAAAAAACCATGAAAATGTCCATTACTTTTTCAAACAGTTCATATCCTCTTAATTGTGATGGTTTCATTCCTTCTTTAGAGTTACCAATGAATGATGTCATCGTGATCGGTATTTTTTCATTGGAGAAAACGTTTATGATGTACTAGAAATAGTATTATTTCAGAATTATTCAATAAACTGAGTGTGTACCTTCTTCACAAATGGGATACCCTAATATTCATTTAATATTTTATACACAAATTTTTTTAATAAGTAGTAAATTCATTTATATTCTTGTAAAAAATGGATCCCAATATGAAATCATCACTTCTATTAGCATCATAAAACATGATACCTGAATCCCACTTTAATATCATATCATATATCAAGGTTTCCAAAAAAAATGTCAATATCATTACCCAATTGTTTTGGCCCTGATACATATAAAGACCGTAAAATGTATTTTAGCCTCAATCATAACCATGAAGTAATGTTATATTTTTCCAACATAATCAAACTTGTATTGTGAGTGATACATTATACATATAAAGTATTCATTACATCTATAGACCAAAAAACACAGAGGTTTATCGTCTTACCTATAAATTCATGGTAATCATTATGAATTTTAATCCACTAAGGATAGTCTCATAGTAGATGATTTTTCCCATATTGATTTTTTTTATTTGTTTGGAACATCAATTTCCCAACATTATCCTCACTTTTATATAGGAATATATTACTTGTAATGAGGGGAATGTACCATACACATTTTTAAGGAACAAATTTCTTATTATTTTATCTAGTCATACAAAACTTAATGAATTTTTAACTAAATCGTGGTCCTTTAAAAATAATATATAGTCATTTTGAAAAGCATTTAATTTTTCAGAGATTATAAACATAGAAAAAAAAATTTATTATTATTATATGTTCAACAAGGAAGATCATTATCTACTTCTGGTATGTCATTAAGGGATAAATTATTTCTATATACAAGTTTCTCTCCATACATTTCCTAATTTAAAATTATATACCTCTAGAATGACTAATAATATTGTATATTTAGTAAAAAAATCTCTTGAACATAACAAATAGATATGTACAATCTCGAATATCATCTTTAATAGTCATTATCATTTTCTCAATACAATTTCTATCATCATTTAAACTTGTAATATAATCTGATTATCCATAAACAAAAGTGTTATACTGGTCTATATTTTCATTCAATTCATGTTCATATTTTTTTCTATCATTTATAACTTTAATTTGTGATAGATCAATTGTTATTAATAATCCTCTAGAAAAACTCAATTTGAATAACAACAACATAAACATGTAAAAATTGTTTCAAAAGGGCCATATCCACCCATTATTAAAAACATGATGAACTTTTTGGCTCCATCCTCACACTCATGTTTCATACAATTAGAATTTCCCCAATTTTGTTTCTCATCCATCCTATTTTTTGAGAATAATATTCATTTAAAAAAATATCTTGAATTTATGAATCTAATTTCTATATACTTATATATGTAACCAAATCAATTATTTGTGTGTAAATATATAATTATTTATGTTTCTATATATAATCATATTTTTATGTATCTATAGAATGCCTATGTTATATAATAAATTCCAAAATTTTATAGATTGAATTCATTGTATTGTATCAAGATATGCATAGTTATCGCCCACTTATTAGTTTTCTTGGGTTTTATTTCAAATACATCATTTAATTTAATACATTCTCATCGAAAATCAATTTTAACCATATCAAAACATATGAAGACCCAACTAAACAAGTTATTATACAAAAAATGATCACAAAGCAATGTTTTTAACTAATAAAAACCTGATGGTTTCCAAACACATATATAAAATCCATGTAATATAATCAAAATTACTCCTTATTTTAAACCAAAAAAGATAATCCCAACATTACTCAATAAGAAAAAAAATCATATAATAGTATAAATTAAAAAAAAAACATTTTTTTAAAACTAATTTACATTTATAAATCTTGTAATAACTTAACTCAAAAAAGGTAACATTTACCACTTCCATTAAACAATATAATTCATTTTTAAAATAAATTATTCATGGAACATAAATAATATTTTTACTCAAACATACCAATTTTTGAAAAATCATTAATTATTTAAAGAATGTCATTTAAACACACTCATGGAAAATAAAATCATACATTTACAAAACCATTTGTAAATAAAAAATAATTATCTAAAAAAAATTAAATCACTTAAATTGTTTCATTATATAATATTTTAAAATAAATTAATAAAGCAATAATTCAATTCCCAATGAAACATAATTAAGAATAAGAAAACAATTCTTTATATTATAAACTCACAAAAAAATACCTCAATTATATTTATAAACTAAATACACTAATCAATATAATAAACTAGTAACCCTATTCAAATTATTTTTCCTTTGAAATAAGATATTTGGAATTAGTTATATAACTTATATTGTATCTTTTTATTTAATGTATGCCTCGTCACATTTTATGGAATCCTATAATATGAAAATTATCTCGCTGAAATAATTAATAGTAATAAACTATAGATAACCCAATGAAAAAATACTCAATTCCATTCATTCAATTTAATAAATGTGATAATGAAAATGATTTTATTAGGTCATGTTTGAAATAAATTCCCTTGATTATAAAAAATAATGGACAATAAATAAATAAATATAAAAACACACACACACACACACATATATAAACATATATATATATATATATTTACATAGACAAAGATGTACAATAAAAATATTGGATAAAATTAATCCTATTGGATCCAGGTGATGCCATTGGACATTAGGGTATGTGCAGCATGTGGACACTTCAGGTATAGGGGTATAATAATAAAAAATCATGAAAAAATATGCATCATTGGTTGAGAAATTCTTAAAAATAGGAACTGAATAACATATATTCAATTTTGATGGTCAATTCATCAAAAAATGAAGGAGGTGGTAATAAGGTTTGGGTTCTATGAGAATATAAACAACATGAGTGACGTACATGATCAATTAGGGTTCTTCTAATAGGTGGGAAGGGTTTTTATAGCTCTAGAGAAAAAGTGTAGATAATCAAAACCTTTTTCAATACTAAGACAAAAAATAGGGATAAATAAGATTTATATGAGCACCTTTTTAGCATTAATAACAACTTAACCTTATCATTGTGAAAGAAGATATGATAAATACTAGCCTATATCAGTGTTAAATGATAACCACTAATAAAGATTACCTTTATCAATGCTAATGTTACTGCTAATAAAATATAGATTTATGAGTGCTAGATTAAGAATTTATAAAAAAATAGTGCATATTAAAAATCATAAATTAAATTTTAAAATTACAATAAATTTCTGATTATTTTTGAATTAATTTTAAAAATTACGAAATTTCATTATAAAAAAAGAATAAATAATATAAATGAATAAATTATAAAAACATTAAAATTAATAAAAAATATTAATTATAATAAATTTATTGATATTATAATAAATATATTACAATAAAAGTATTAATTTAATGATAATGTATTCTTAATAACATAATAAATGTATTAGTATTATGATATAACAGTAAATGATTAATTTTTTATTTTAAATATATTCATATAATAATTTTTTTATTAAACTAATTATTTTAGCAATAAATATATTGATAAATGTATTAATATTATAATAAATATTATCATTAAATTTATTAATAGTGTGGAAAATTAATAATTACAAAATAAAATTATAATAAAAAGTAATAAATATTAAAAATGAATGAATTATAAATATATTAAAAATGAATAAAAATATTAATTATATAAAATAACTTAATAATTTTTTTGATTATATGACAAGTGTAATAAAAAAGTATTTAAATTGTGAAAAATATATTAATGTTGTCATAAATCAATTATAACAAATATTTTAATATTATTATAGTAAAATAAATGTATTACTATTATAATAAATGTATTAATATTAAAATAGTAGTACTAATATTATAATAAATATTATGAATAAATATATTAATATTATAATTAACTACAAAAAAATTATAACAAAGAACATAAAATATATTTAATTATTAACTATATTTAAAAAACGTATTAATAATTTAATAATAGGATGGGAAAAATAAATCTTTTATTAAATAAAAAATAATGACATGTTTTAAACTGGGTTGAGTGGTAACCCTTTAATTATTTGGAGGACCGAAGGTCCATACACATAATGCAACATGTCCTAGAGGCCTATTGGGCCAAAGGACAAAACATAGTCTTAAATCCCATATTGAGATGTAAACATTATTTCATGTTAAAATTAAAACATCACACTGCACCCTTCCAGTATTCAAAGATATATGAGAATAGTCTGAAAACATTCACTTCCACCTACCATGAAACATTTAATCGTGTTGGACTGGCACAAAGAGGTAGTGTACCCCTCAACCCATGCTATGGGGGATGGAAGGATGATATCTGCTAGGATACCCATCATTCTTTTGAGATTCCTACTCGGTTATGACTATATGGAATTACTTGCATTATCAACCTAATGAACTTAATATTTAGGCTGATCCCAATTGAAGAAAAACACATGGCAGGGAACCCCTTAATCTAACAAAAGGGGACATAAGGCTGGATGATGAGTGCTAGCACACCCATCCCTCAAACTGAGGATACCCACCTAGTAGTGTCACTGCACTACCAACCTATTACACTGAGACATTCTACTAGTTCCTAGAATTCCTCATATTACCCATAATTGATGACATATAAGCCATTTTACCCAATGACTATGATGTTTTCCAAAATCCCATGAATTCTAAGGAATCCCTAGATGGAGGAAACACCATGTCCCACCACTTCCCAAAGAAGAACCAATCATTTAACATCCCAACCCAGCCCATCGTGTCCGATCCAGAGTGCTATGTGACCTCATATGTGGCTCCCCTGGAAAAAGATGTTTCTAAATAGTATCAAGGGTCCAAGACTAATAGTGGGGTAACTATACCCTCTAAATATATTCATATCAAAAAAATAAATATATAATAATAACAACAATAACCAGAGTAATCATTCCAAATAAATATATTTCAAATAATAAATTGGATCCTAAGGTGGCAAGACAACCATAGTAACAAGTGCATGTAAATAAATTATAACTATGTGTCCCACCTATATCCGTCTTAGTCACCACCATCATCTTTCTCCTCATATCAACAGATCACCATAGGTTCCTTTTCCTTCATCGTATCCCTAATAAATCTACAATCTCACCAAAATTCATGATTATGGTGTGAGTACAAGACTCATTCCAACACGACCAATGTATCCAGGACCTGGTGTACTCAAGTATAATAGTGTATTTAAAAAAAACATCTTTTCTTAAAAATAAAAAAAATGCAATCCAAAACCCAACAGTCATGCGCTAAATAATCCATCACAAACCCTCAGTTGTATATTCTTTAGCTCCATACTAGAAAAGTACAGTATATCATTAAGAGACCAAAACTAGCCGCAAGGCTATTATGGAGTCACTCAGAATCCATAAGACATCAAGTGAGGAACCTTTTTACAATCCATAAGGTAGCAAGTAATACTCAGAATCTAGAAGGAATTGAGTATATTTAACCAGCCCAAAATCCATAAGGTATCATGTAATACTTAGAACCCACATCCATTAGGTATTTACCATTTACATAGAAATCCACAAGGCCTCTAAACTAGGTCGGGTTATAAGGAAATCATTCTTCGCTGTCATAATTAGTGCACGCCATGTATGCACCCCACAAAGAGTAATCATACAATGAAAACCACCTGTCAAGTATATAACATACCAATCCTCTAATGGAAAACATGAAAAATCATAACACGATAATAACCATAGAACACATCATGAGAAATATGAAATCATCATATATCCAATATTTGAATCAAACATCATCATGGAATCTAGGTATCTCAATAATTTCATGAAAAAAATTCATACAACACCGTAGGCTACACACACACATGAAATCATAAGATAAGCAAGAATATCAATTTTCTGACACAATAATCATACCATGGAATCATTTTTAATGATTTCTCAATAAGGTAAGGGACCTCCAACCTCGCATTTGAAAATATCATGGCTAATGGATGTCAATGATATCTCCACATGAACCACTCTATCACACTTTTTGTAAAATGATTTTCCACCAAGAACTCTGAGAAATGGACCAATCAAAAATGTTATGGGTTCAATTTTGAGGTTATAATATAAGGCCAAAGTGTAGAGCTAGGCATACCTGAGGTCATATTATTGAGAAACCTAATTCTCATGAATGAACTATTTTACAATACACTAAAATATGAATTGATTGATTATAGTGTAATAGTTTGAAGGTGCTTCTTACAATGTAAATACATGCCTTATGGCATAATAGATTTCATTTACTTCGTACAGTGTTAAAGGATTCCTTACGAAGTAGGAGATACCTCATTCTTATTATGGAATAAATAGATTACCTTTAGCATACAAATGTGTTAGGAACACCTTCCATTGTGTAGGGTGGAAAGTTGTGATGTGGAATACATTAGAGTTTAACCTCCATGGTGCAGAAGGAGATGTTGTATTGTTGGTCTAGGCCTTGATTAAATATGCTACGAGGACTACAACTTCATCATAGGCCTTCTCTATGGAAAATTTGAACTCTTAAAGCTCTTCAAAATAAAGAGAGGGGGAAGTGGTATTTATAATGCATCAACTGTGGCCTAAAACCATGTGATAAGACACATTATTAGGTCTATGGATTCCCCATTTTCAATTTTATAGTATCCTTTTAAATTTTTAACTCTCAAATACCATCCCTCCCAAAGATTAGTGCTCCATTATGACATAAAAAAACCTATTACAACATAAAAATATGGCATACGGTGTATGATATGGACTACACTCCACATATGATGTATGTAGTGTACATGAAGAGTAAAATATCCCTATGTCATCATCAACTTCTATAACATAGTACACATAGATACAAAAATAGGGCTCTATATTATCCCTCTCTAAATAATTATCATCATTGAGAAGTATCTCTAGGGTTTTGTTTGAACAACTCAATCCACATATCTCAAACATATATCTATCATTACTATGGATTCTCCTAGATATTCCCATGATACCATTATATCCAAAAAACTGGAATCATCTCCCCTCAAAGGAATTTATCGCTATGATCTATAATATACACTAATCACTCCATGTAATATTCATCATGCTACAACTCAACATCCTCATATTAAATAACATGCATAGGATCAACCATGTATCTCTTAAGTTATGACACATTAAATACATCATTAATACCTTGGTAGCGAGAAGCGTGATCAAGATGGTATGTCACTACCTCTATCCACTTTGTGATCTCAAAGGTTCCCACAAAACATGGTGATAGATTTCCCGATTTCCTCATATGTCTATGACCTAATCGAGGATTAAATCTGAAGAAAACTAATCAACTATAGTGAACTACAAGGGTCTCCTCCTAAAATTGATATATGATATATTTCTTCTCTGGGCCTTGATCAACCTCTTCTAAATTAGCTGCACTCTCCCTAAGATTTACTAAACATTGTTGGTGCTAATAATTGATGCATCAACCACCTCTTTCCAATATAATGGTGAATGAAATGTCCTCCCATAAATATCCTCACAAAGTGCCTTCTAAATTGAATCCTTGTAACAATACTTATACACAAACTAAACCAAGGCTATGCGATTATCCCATGATCTACCAAATACCATGTCACAAGCTCATAACATATCCTCTAATATGTGTATAGTATGATCAGATGGTCTGTCTATCTGGGGATGGTACACTAAGATCAATCTCATCTCTATAACCATGGTTTTTTTAAATCCCTTTGGAAATCGTGATGTAACATTTTAATCTATATAAAAAAAATTCTCAAGGGAACTCCATGTATGTGTACGATCTCATATAAATATAGAATTATTAGCTCCCCCACTGATTGAGTCTCTATAACGAATAGACTGAAGGACTTCATTTTTCTTTGATTTTTGATAACCCCCATTTCAAGGGATGAAGGGTAACCCTTACAATACCCATATGATTAAGCATTATATGACCCATAGGTGTTGGAGTAAATCATTGTAGACAAACAAGTTGGAACTGCCCCTCCCCAGCAAATATCTTGATGTCATCTCTCTACCTTTTCATGGATATCTAGCTAGATATCTTGTGTAGATATGTACAAGCCTAGTACCTATGTCAATGTCATGCCCTCTCAGTATTCCATGTCTAGTTATCTCTTCTTTGGTGAATTCACCTGCTCTAAATCCTCATGTGGAGCCTTGTTCCTTATAATCTGTCTAGTTTGTATCTGAATATTCAAGTGGCCCAAAGTGATTGAGGTGTCCTGAAGACCTTGAGGTGACCTAATATCCTCAATTTTATAAAGGGCTTGGGTGGACCAAAGGCCTTGAAAGACCAGAGGACCAAACTAGTGGCCTGAAGGCCCAAACAGATGAATAGTTTCTGCTTCTACAGTACCAAACATTACCTACTATAGTATCTTCTATAGTACCTGATACAGTGCCTACTATAGTACTAATATAGTAACCTAGAAAAATAAATCCACTCATATTTAACCTCAGGTCTCTTGGGTTCACTTGTGGAGTCTTCACCAACCAGATTTATGATCATGTGCTGATTGATTTTGTCTCTCTAACTAGTAAGAAGTGAGTAGTCTTTGTTAGCTAATAAAAAATCACTCAAATTTAATCATGAATCCCCAATTTTCTAGGTAACCCCATCACAAAGTCCATCATGATATCTTCCCACATACACATGGGTCTAAGATGTATCTAATAAATCCCACTAGGTCACTAGTGCTTGACCTTCACCCTATGACTATTAGGACACCAGGAGATTAAACCAGCAATGTCCCTCTTCATCCATGACCACTAGAATTGACATTTTATGTCATGATACATCTTGGATGCACTCGAATATATTATGAATATAGAGTTATGGTAATCTATCATCAAATACCCTTTCATAAAAGTGGTGACTACTAATCTCCCGTATACCAAGATCAGATCATCATCATCATCATCTAACAACTATTTGGTAATTGGATCAACACCAGCTAGTTGTTCTCTCATCATATAACACTCTCAGTCTAACTCCTTTTTAGTCTTCACCATGTACAAAAGTGAGGATGTGATCATCAAAGGAGTGAATTTCACAAATCCTAGATACTTATAAGTATACATACTCCAATCATCAAACATGCTCTTCCAATTTCACTCCCCCTATGAGGGTTTCTCATCAAGTTCATGTTCAGACTACATATAATGGATAAGAGCATATATAATGATGTTACCCTCAACAAGTGTATACACCTTATAAATGTTGAATTACTATAGATACTCAACCTAGTGCCTCTTTCTCAAGTTCATATCCCTTTGTGTGAAGATTTATCGGAGGCTCTTGTGGTCCATATAGAAAAAAAACTCCCACCGAATAGATAGTGTCACCAACACATTAGAGCATAGAACAAAATATCCAGATTCAAATAATGTGTGGGGTAATTCCTCTCATGGGGTCCTAGCCAATGAGGCCCATAGGCCAGAACCTACTCCCTCTATATCATCAAAACCCACATTCCAATACCTGAGGCATCATAATACACTGCATATCCAATCCTAGGCTTAGGGAGTATCATTATTTTGTTTTGTTTTCAACCTTTATTAAGCTCTAGGGAAACCTTATTACACTAATATATCTTCTAAAACATCACTCAATTCATTATCAATGTTGTCATGGGCGATGATAGTCAGAATAATCCCTATAGAAACTATTTTCAATATCCTACTAAACCGAGAAATCTCATGATCTCAATCATGTATTTTGGACAAATATAGGACTTGACTTCCGAAACTCCATCTGGGTCCATTTATATAACCATATTATATTACACATTTCCTAATAAATTCATCTCTCGAATCTATAAGTCACTCTTTGACAAATTGGCACAAAGATGATTTTCACGAATCATACTTGAGACTATCTCTAGTGACTAGCATGCCTCTATGGGGATGATGTGTAGATAAGGATAATTATAATGAACAATATGATAGATGATTACTATTACATATTCAAGATTGGTTTTATGTGGTCCATGAACACTTCTAGTTCATTTTTTATCCCAAACAGCCTCACCAATTACTCATATAATCTATACCTACTCCCAAACAAATATTTGGAATGTTCTACTCTCTTAATTACAACTGGTGATAGCAAGATTAATGATGAATTAGGCATAATAATGGGGATACCTGAAACTAGTTTAAAAGATCATTGATCCTTAGAAAAGGAAATCGATTATTCATTATAACCTTATTTAGATTATAATAATCAACAAAAATTCAAACACTACCACCATTCTTCTTAGATAATAACACAGTTTCACCCCATGGTGAAGCACTCCACCTAATAAAGCCTTTCCGCTCAAAATTTTCCAACTATAACTTGCATTACTTTATCTCATTTGGCACTATATGATACATTGCTATTGAAATGGGTTTCACACATGATATGATATCTATATAAAATTCAACACCTCTATTAGGAGGGATTCATGTGAGGTAATCTATGAAGACATCCTAATAGATATCCATTATTGGAGGAAAGTATGGGGGTATTGCCACTGATCTTACTAAACTAACTATGCCCTCCATCTATGTTGTGATCATCATGAGTTGACTCAATTCTGGACTAACAAAATATTCTCCCAGTTCCCACACTCGGATCATCAAGAACATCCCCCACTTTGGATATGTCAATGAAAAATGTATCATATAGAAGTTTGTGTGATCTCAGACACTGGTCAGTCAATCCCTGTAGAGAATCACATAGAAGGTCATCATCACTAGAATCATGAACTCACACATATATCCATAGTCAGTGAAAACTATAGGAAACTTTGGGAATCACTGGAGGTATTCCAATTTTATTCCTAGTGGTGTTTCAAGGGAGACTAAATTAAAATATAACATAACTATTTAGTCAATCCCATCAACTACATGTAAATCTAAATTGGAATGTGATACCCTAGAATAAAAAAAATAGTATACATAGTAAATGAGTTCAAGACTAAACCTAAATTTTTAAATATATCCTCTCCAACATTTTCTATAACCTATACATTGTGTAGATATGGCCCACCTCAACTTTGGGGATCTATACATGAGGCATATGACTAGTCAGTGTCTATTGTTGAGAACCTCGACTAGATTATAGGGTCAAATATCAATCCCTTAATCCTCCTCTACAGGTATCCTACCATGAGTTTCTAAAGAAACATAATTGAAGGTTCCCTAGATTTATTTACATTTAAAACAAACTATGAGGTAGACTAAATAACAAAAAATAATGTCTCACTATGCCTCATTTGAATCATTGAGGAACTCCTCCTAAAGAAACTAATGAAGATGAACTCCACCTGACTGGTAAACAAGTTATATGCAGGAAATATCTCTCCATACTATTCCTTCCTCTAGATAAGGTTTTCATGATGGATATAGGGGTTCCACATGTTTTTATTAGAGAGATAGAATCAATTTCATTGTCCTCTTACAGAACCCTATCTAACATTAGGGCCTTTTGGAGAACCTGATTATAGTTGGTCAGATCAAAGTTCATGAACTAATGCCTCAACTCCCATCAAGAACAATCTCAAACTTTTGAGAATTTTGTGACTCATCTATAACCAATATGGGTGTAAAATGTAGAAGTTATGTGAATAATTCCATTTATGAAGTCACTATTATCTTCCATGTCAATCCTCTTTGAACTCATATTCTTGGTCTAGCTTCACCATACTCTGAATGAACTACATGAAGAAAAGGTCCATGAATTCCACCCATGTGTGACCCTCGCACCTACCAGTTTGAAGCATATAATCCCAAAAATATCCAAAAGTGCCTTATAGTATAATGGTCATGAGCTTCGCCTTTTAATCCTCCATCATCTCTACTAAGTTGAAGATCCTTTCAATAACCTGAATCTAGTCCTCACTATCCTTAAGACCTATAGTTTATTGGAATTATGGAGGATGTTCATGTTGGAAGTCTCGATCATAGTTTACCATATTCCTAGTGACTCCTCCAACTTAAAAAATAAAAATTCTAAAGAGTCCTGGATAAACAAACTGTAAGTCCTAAATCACTTATGTCGGTATGGTTACTAGCATGAGATAATCCTAGGATACCAAAAATGTAACTCCCATTAAACACCTCTGAGGTGACATCTCTACCACACAAGGAACACCAGGAACACAAAATGTTCTATCAATTCTAAGGGATATGACAAGGTTCTCCTATGATTATATCCTCAAAAAAAGTTCTAGAACTATCCTTAGTCTCTATATGTAAACATTATTCAATGTTATCATATATATACTAACATATAATCATGATAAATTCAACTAATTATTTCTAGTAATGATATATCACACAACAAGGGAATACAAATATATCACATAAAAGTTGAACAATTCTGAACTAATAGTACAACTCAAGGAATTCAATTAATGAACTTTTATGCATCACAAAAATTGGTATATTTTTTTAATGTGAACCTACTTTCCTAGTCGCGATGTATGAATGTATGTGCAATATCATAAATCCCATAATAAAATTACGGGCATCAATCAAGGTGAATTAAATCAACTCTAATAAAAAAATCATAAATTGACACTTTTTAAGGAAATTTAGAGGTCTGATATACAGTGCTGGCTAGGCACTACCATAGTTATGTTTCCTAAGTCCCAAAATCCTATCTCCTGTAAATCTGATCCCGAACCAAAGAAAGAGAAAAAATAGGTATGTAAACCTAGTGCTCTGATATAATTTTTTAATATCCCAACTCAAACCACTGGGTCCGAGCCGTATTTCTATGTGACCTCATGCACACCTCCCCATATGCAAGGGGATGCCAACTAGTAGTGAGGGTCTGATTACAATAGTGGGGAAAATATACCCTCTATATAGAGTCATATCACAATAATAAATAAATAATAATAATTATAATAATTAGAGTAATTATGCCTAATAAATATATGTAATATAATAAATGATATCCCAAGGTGGTAATCTAACCATAGTAATAAGTGAAGGTAAATAAATAATAACAATGTGTTATGACTTTGACTATAAAAGTCACCACCAGCTCCATGATTCTCAACTCAACAACCCACCACATAACCCTTTCCCTTCACCAAATCCCTAATGACATATACAAGTGCACTGAAATTCCTAAGTGTTGTGTGAGTACAAGACTCAACAGGACCCAACAATGTGTCCTAGACCTTGTGTGCCCATCTATTATAATGTATTCCACAATATTAATCAATTTCTAACAATCATAAACATAAAATCCAAATCTGAGTGGTTATATTCTAACAAAGACACCAAAAAACCCTGGTTATACCTTCTTAGGATCCATGTAGAAATGTTAATATATCTTGGTAAGAGACCAAAAATAGCCACAAGGATGTTGGGGGGGGGTCACATGGAATCCATATTCCATCGATTGAGTAACCTAATCACAATTCACAAGGAATCAAGTAGTACATGGAATCCATAATACATTGAGTAATTGTAACCTACCTATAATCCACATGACATTAGTTAATACACGAAATACACAAGTCATTGAGTATAGACCATATAATTGGAAATCCACAAGGAATTGATTAATGGCCAGGTTACATATATACCTTTATCCACTTTTATTATTTACACACACCATGAGAACACCCCTTAAGGAGTAATCATACCATGAAATCCACCTATTAGGTATAAAAAATACAAATACTATAAATCAAATCATGACAAGAAATAGAATGATAATAAACATAAAATATATCATGAGAAATATAGAATCATCATATATCAAACATGTGAACCAAACATTATCATGGTATCTGGCTATCTCAACATTCACAATAAAGACATTTATATAGTATAATAGTCTAAAAACACACCCATATGTGATAACAAGTCAATAATGAATATCAATATGATAACACAATCATCATACTATGGTAACATTACATTTGTAAATGTTAGTGATAAGGTTTGTTAAATATGTCACTAGGTGAACCACACTCACACACTGTCCAGAAAAAGATAACCTGCCACAAACTCCTAGAACTGGTCTAATCAATAATTTCATTGGTTCTATAATGAGGCGAGGATGAAAAGACTAAAGGGTAGATGCTAACTTACTCATAGTCGGTTTTAAGAGATACATCATGGTCCTATAAAAATAGTTCGCACTTATTTATGCAATTAATTGATATATTATAGTGTAAATAGATGGCCTATGGAATAATATATGGTTTCCACTTATTTTAGCATAAACATATTGATTACAGTGTAAGGTATGGATTATGCTTCATACGATGTAAACAGAGGACCTTTATTGTAAGAGTGTGTTTGGAATGACATCCATGGAATCAAGTAGAAGGTTGTGATGTGTACGGCTGTGGAGGCCAACCTCCATTGTGTGGAAGGATTTACTACAATATAGGATCAGGTCATGTATTGATATGATGTTGAGTAAGGGAGAGGACTTTGGATTCATCATAAGTATTCTATGTTCCACTACCAAACTCTCAATACTCTGTTGAATAAAGAGTGGGAGAAGTGGTAGTTACATGGTATCATCAGAGGCCCAACCCCACATAGGATGACCCCTCATAACGTATCATAAAATCTAAAACTAGTTCCCCATTTTTAATTCCATAATAGTTGTTTAATGCTTTAGCTGCCAAAGACCAGCCCTCCCAAAGACCAACGCTCCATTATGAATCAATCGAGCATGTTATGCATTAATATTATGGATTATGACATATGTTTAAATCGACACCACTATTACTGCCACGGTACTAAATCGACACCGCTATTACTGCCACGGATTCCATCGCCTCCCTCATGTGCTGAATCTACAATGACGATGTCGCAACTGAAAGTTCGACCACCAACAAACAGAGGAAAATTAATCATATTGGGGTTGGAAACATCAGATATATAATAGATTTGAGCACAAAAATTGAATAATGATGACAAAAAATAGAGTTCCAATCCTGGACCAAAATTATTAGGAAAAAAAATCCATGGGCGCCACTAGATGAGGAATTTCTTGTATAAGTTGTATATAAAAAAGTATATATTTATATAATTTATTTTAAACATTTAACTATAATTTAAAATATTATTATTTATATAAATGTATAAATATTTTTTTATGAATGTTGGTATGATATATAGGAGAACCAACATAGAACACTTTGTCTCTAGCTATAAAAACACACAAACACATACACATGAAATAACACATACACATACATATATACACATACACATGCTTATATGTACATGTACACATACACAGACACACACACACACACACATACACAGACACATACACAGACACACATACACACAGACAGACAGACACACACACACACAGACACACACACATACACATACACATACACATACACATACACATACACATACACATACACATACATATACACATACACATACACATACACATACACATACACATACACATACACATACACATACACATACACATACACATACACATACACATACACATACACATACACATACACATACACATACACATACACATACACATACACATACACATACACATACACATACACCTACACATACACATACACATACACATATATATACATACATACAATACACACACATACATATATTCGTACAGATACACATACATTCATATACACAAACACACACATAAACATACATACACATAATTACATATAAACATATATACACATACCTACACATACATACACATACCCAATCCTACACATACATGAACCAATATACATACATACACATACACATACAAGAACATAGACACACACACACACATACACCTACAAATATATCACTGTAAAACCACTAGAATTTAAAATATATTGTCCTTTAATTAAATACTATGTTTACTAGCATGTTATACACACAACACCAAACTATAAAAAATCATAATACAATTTCTTAATTCAAAATTATAAATATTAAAATGTGACTGTTATAATGGAGTGGTTTAAATTTATGTATAAATAGAAGTGACTATACTCTGAAATCAATGTAGAAAGTTGAATGAAATTGTAACACCCCGAGATTTTATAAGATATATTATTTTTAATTTCTTTCATATATTCTGCTGTATGCTACACCAAGATTATCTTGCGCTATACGCAACACCGTATTAGCTTGCAGTATACGCAACACTAATCTTGGATCGTGTTAAACACAATTTCAAGTTTGTTTGATAGTAATTATTCAACGCAACATTGAGTGTATATATACACATATATTAAATGTATAAATGAAATATGGTTGGATTTTGTTATACGCAACAACAAAGGAGTCTTGCACTACACGCAACCCTAACTTGGCTTGCATTACACGGAATCACAACCTTCCTCGATAATGTGTGTTGTACGCAATACCAGGTTTCACTAAGCAACAATATATAGTTATAATATTATTATGGACTAGCCGTTATGAATAGTATTAACTAAAATTTGTTTTTTATAACATTATTATTCATCTTACACATTTTCTAGAACATGGTATGAGAACAAGATAAAATTTTCAGGTAAAATAAGTATTTTTCAAAAAATGTAGTTTTGCCGCCTTTTGATGGCGCACCCACTTTAAATCTAGTTTTTGACATGTTTATAAGGTAAATTTGAAAAAATAAAATTCTTCTTTGGAATCAGGATATAAAAATTTACTTTGGGTAAATTTTTCATATTATTTTGATAACTTTCATATTTTAATGAATAGTAAAAACACGCTATATTTTAATTAAAAACAACTTTTTTCATCGTAATAATTTATATGTTTAAATTATAATATTTATTGGTTTTAAAGTATAAATAGAATACATTTTTACCATTTAATATAACTTATGTCATAATCATTGATTTTACATTGAATTCATAGGTAAAATCATTTCAATCTTTTTGCAATGTTTTAACTTTTAAAACTCGCTTTCTTAACAACGGGATTAATTTTAAATTAATTTATGAAACTTTTGTGATTTGAATTAGGAAAAATGGATTCCATATTTGGAATAATTAGGTCCAAATTATGTTAATAGGCTACTTTTTATTTTTGGACACTATGAATAGTAACTACGGTAAATTTTATTTACTATAGTTAAAGGTAAATCAGGTAATTAAGGGTAAATATAATATTATAAAATTACCCTAACACTTGTCTTAATATAATTTGAGGATTATATTTTTCCCTAAATCATACTTGGGTATAAATTGAATCTAATGGAACCCACTTGTACTTGATTAAGTCCTTTAGTTTATTTTATTTAAAGGAAAGTGAAATATGTCTCACTCAAACTTTAATAATTAACGTACTTTTAATATAAGGTTATACAGAATATAAATTCGGTTATAAATACTCATTTGAAATCTAAAATGTTTTTCTTTATAATGATAATTTATTTTTAATTTTTAAGTGTTATTTAATTACCTTATTATCTTATACATTAATGATGCAGAAATTATTTATTTAGTGAAAAATCAATAATATAGTTTTTATTGAAATAGTAATGCATATAAAAAGGCCCAAAAATCTGAACAAAACTTAATGGTAGTGTATATATAAACCCTAATCATCCACTGGACTAATATTTGACCATTTGGATCCTTATAAAGGCAATTATGACACTTATATTATTTTATTTTAAATGATTCCAAAGTTGTCACCTTCATAATTTAATAAATATAACAATTTACATGTTGTGATTTTAAGATGATAAATTCGAGTAAAAGTATTATTATTAAATATATGAGATTTATCTTCATCATAGGATTTTATTTTGAATTTTTATGCAACAAATAAGTATATTAAATAATTATACAAAAATGTTGTACTAATTATTTTATTAAGAGATATACTAAATAAATGGTTTTAAAAATATTAAAATAAATATTATATGAACTATTTAATGTGCTCCACGAATTTTCTAGACAAATTTGACATGTTCGGAATCTATTAAATATTTTGGTTAGAATATATCCTCTATGTGGATTTTATTTAAATTAAAATAAATGAATAGTGTCAAAATTGAAACTATTGTTATTTTATAAAACTAACATATTATAAAATTGTTTAAAAATCACAAAAATATTTAAAAATTATAAATTAAAATTTATATGGTCTAAAATGTAATAAATCATACAATTATGGAAAATTCAAAATATATAAGTAATTATTTATAATGATTAAAAATTTAGAATATTATTACCAGAAATAAAATTAAATAGATAATATAAGGATAAATCAAGTTGATAATAAATTCCCAACTTGTCTAAATTTTATTGGTTGATGAGATTACAACCCTATCTCATCTAATATTTGAATTTGAGTCATTTTGGAGGTTTTTAAGTGGGTTTGGTATTTATTATAAATTAATATTTCTTATAATTCCAAAGGTGCCCCTCTCATCCCTTATAAAAGGGCACCTCCTCCCTCTCCTCCGCACACCATTTTGAGCCTTCAAGCTCGGCCAACCCCTGCCCATTTCCCTTCTAAACCTCCTTAGAAACATACTAGAGGTCCTGGTCTTCTTTAAAGAACAATTTTAGTGCCCTAAGAGGAGGTTTCAAAGAGGCATGTTGAAAAAGAGGAGGTTCAGATACATACAAAGCAAATCAGACCTAAGGTAAGGGATAATTTTGCAATCTCATTTTTATATGAGATTGCTTGTACATAAGTATTTACTGGGGTTATATTTTTCATCCATGACCATAAAATGTTTTTCATAAAGTTTTTAATATTCTTCCATGTATGTTTAATGGAATGTTTACCCCTCTTTGACTTTTACTTTGTGTTATGGAAGGAATCTTTATTTTGTTTACCATACGTGGTACTTTTTGACTTTTCTGGCATAAGTATGAGGTGAATATTTTTTTAACTTATACGGTATGAATGGATTTTTTATGATTTCATAGAACATAATTTCCATGAAGCTTCCTTTACTGGTTTTCAATTTTATTTTTAATCAACTTCTTTTAGTTTACAATTGTATGACATGTTAAGAAAGGAAAAAAAATTGAAGTAGAAAGGATATTTTACTCAAGAATGGAGTTAAAGTGTTTTATCAAAATTATTTTCCATCTAAGATAATATAGGGTTCTGTTTATATCCCTATTTTACATTTATTTGATTATGTTATGATGGAATTATTTTTATGATGTCCTTTTATGGATTATGTTATGATGACATGATGTTTAAGAATCCCATTTTTATTACATGGGTTCTGTTATGATGTATGATTTATGATTTTGTGGCACACATAAGAATGGTTTTATTATGAGATGGGTGGGACCTATATCTACCTCCAATGCATTGGGTAAAGATTTATATCTCATGAGATAGACATGGATGGAACGACAAGTTAATCCGGTTCAGTGATACAGGACTGGAATGAGGAGTGAACTCGGTTCAGTAATGGACTTTGTCCGCTATGATAGTCTTGGAAATGAGTATTGACTAAAATGAAATGATTTTCTATGATTATGTGTGTATGCCACAAAGTTTCATGTTTTAAGATATGATTATTGGGATTACATTTCACTACTATGATTTATCCCATGTTATGATATTATGATCTCTTTTGCTGGTTAAGATATTCAAAATGTTATGTCTTATGAATATGATATGATTGATATTTATTTTGTTTACCCTTATTGAGAATTTGAGATCACCCTTTATATATTTTCTTTTACCCAGGATATAAATAAAGGTTTTAGGTAAGAAAAAAAGGTAAGATCTTTATGGGAGATGTTGAAGATCTTTCACCAAGATTAGAAGATTATGTTCCAAGATTCCAAAGACACTAAACTATTACGGTCCTTTGGTGTCTGTTTTTGTTATGTATTAAGTATTCCGAAAATTTAATGTAATGTCTATGTTCTTCAAGCTTTGGGTCTCTACAAAAATGGTATAGATTACTGGAAGTCTTTTATTTCAATTTCATTTTTAAGAACATAGAAAGAATGTAGCATCACAAGTTTTTTCTCTTGACCAAGAAAAAACCAAATTTAAACAATTAAAATTTGAGTGAAATTATTTGTGAGAGAATTTCAAGACCATAAATTTTTTTATAAAAAACATTATAGTTGAACCTCCACCCATGACTACAACTAGAGCTTATCTTATTCTTAGTTTTTATGCAGAGATCTTTAGGGGTTTTGTTTTTAGAATCTATGATGATATAAAAAATTTAATTAATAATGTAATATGTTATTTATATATCAAATGTATTTTATACATTTTACATTTCAAATCTTAATGAAAAGAAATTTTCATTTCTAATTCAAATTCTAATGCCTTGATAAATTTAAATTAGTATAGCTAAACTACGAATAAAATGATTTTGTGATTTAAAATTTATTTTTTAAATCAGTTTTTATGTGATTTGGATTTTTATTTAAATAAAGAATATATAATCTGGTTAATGGTGATAAAAAATATTTTTTATATGATTAATAGATTAAGTATTATATAATTTTTAATTGACAATAAATTAGAATAAAAAAAGATTATATTTGAAAAATTAATTTTCATATAAATATAGTTTTTCATCATATTTTCTAATTCAATTTTAATGTTAAATTCCTAAATTTTAAATTTATAATTTAGAAAAACGAACTTTATTATTGGATTCATAATACAAATATTAAATTTTGATATTTTTTTTGTATTTTTCAGAAATGGATTATTTTTTGGTGAATATTGAAAAATATTGTTTTTACAAATACCATATTATTTATGAAATCACTAGGATATATGCATAACATAAAATTTATGAATCCTTTTTAATGATAAATGATTTATTTTATAACTAAAATTATATATTGAAAAATATTTTTTCTATTTATAAACCTATATTTTACATTTTAGAACTAAAGTAATATTTTAATCTATTTTTTTCATTATAAATTTATTATTTTGAAATTAATATTTATAAATATTATATATTTTATAGAATAATATGAATATCATAATTTGAATATGAAGGTAAAAATTATGTAATAATATCCATTTTATCTTTAGGTATCAAAATAATTGCATTGATTAAAATGAGTTGCCACTCCAAAAGACAAAATATTAAAAGTTTTAAAACAAAGTGTAAAAACATAAATCATATTTAAAATATGTATCTAATTTATTAGTTGAGGGATTTATTTACCAAACATCCTATAATATACATTACTAACCACATTTGGTGACACATTCCATGAAGAATGCATCTCTTATAATAAATATGACACTTCTATCTCTTATAAAAGGATCACTTTCCCACACCACTTCTCCTCACACTACAAGCCCCTTATATCACCCAAAATATACCCAAATCCCATATAAAAACTCTTATACCTATCTTATAGTTTTTATTCTCATTAGAGAACCACCGCTAAAAGTCTTAATTCTAATTTCAAAGGATTTATTCCATGGATTAAGGTAAAATAATAATTAAATTCATCCTTTTCATTTCTATTTCATTAAGTCTTCTTCGTATACCTAAATGTTGATTATTCCATATAAAAATAATAACATCAGTATGATTAGTATAATAAATTGTAATTAAATTTATGGAATTTTAATGACTCTGATTTTCCCAGACCTTTCCATTGTGAAAAAAATGTTTAAGGTGTTCTGGGGGCAACAGTGGCTTATTTCATAAGTTTTCCAAATTTCTAGTTTTCCATCAGCATGTCGGTGCGTTGTCATGTTAGTGAATTGACATGTGAGTGCGTCAGCATGTCAGTGCAACGACATGTTAGTGCGTTGGCATATCAGTGCGTCAACATGTCAGTGCATCGACATGTTAGTGGGTCAGCTTGTCAGCGTGTAGGAATGTCAGTGCATCAACATGTTAGTGCCTCTTAATGTTGGTGCATCATCATGTCAGTGTGTCATGCATTGATATTGGTAATTCGAGGGTGTTAGTGTTGGTGAGTTGAGGGTGTTGGTGTCGGTGAGTCAGGGCATCAGTAGGTCAGGACGTCAGTAGTTCATTGCATCAGTATCTCAGCATCGTTGGATCAGTGTCGGTAGGTCACATCGGTATCTCACCCATCAGTGGCTCCGTATCTGTGACTCACCCATAGGTGAATCACCCATCAGTTACTCATCTTCAGGTTTCCCAGTTTTCCCCAGTTTTCTAGTTTCTCCCTTATTACGTCTTATTTAATATAAACTGATTTTAAAGCCTTCTTCTGGTTTTTTAAGGGAGTTTCAAAGGGTGCTAATTATATCTTTAAATATCCTAATGTATTGGGGTATTTTATATAACCAACCCACGTGATCTTGATCGCGATCCCACATTAATGTATTTTAAAATCGCTCTTCCATTAAAATAGGATCTGACTCTTCAAAGCCAGGATCTTCCCTTCCTTGTGTGTTTTTCATTTCCCCTTCATATGATTAGATCCTTCCTCCCTAGATGAGTTGTAAGACTATGCTAGAGCTCTCCCGATCATCTTCCTTAGAGTTCTTCCCTGATGCTCGAGCAATCCATGTTCTTAGCGCAAAAAAAAACTTCAATCCTTTGATCATCCGGTAGGGATTTCTTCTGTCTCTATTTATTTTTTTATCATGTGGAGTGGGTGTACTAATTATTCCTTATAAGGAACAACTGAATAATTTTATTAAAATGATAAATAAACAAGAATTAAATATGATCAAAAGATAACAGGGGTAAATAACATACTGGGAGTGGTTTGATGTTGATCACCTGTTTTTTTTGTTATATTTGATTCCTTATGGATTGTTATGACTGTATTCCTCCTAAAAATCATGGCTGTTGGTGGTCTTTTCTTGTGCAATAGTGGTGTCCTATTTTGTTACGATGCTTTGATAAATGGTCATAACATGAAAAACTATTAAACCACATATACTTGGTTTAATAAATAGATTCCATAGGATCCAACCTATTGCGTGATCACCCTAGTTATAATTAAGTGGAATTAAAGAACCTATGATGGTTAAATATGAATATATATATACACATCCTATTGATAGGTGTGGTTGAGTGTTTTGTTCTATTGAGTTTTGTGACTTTGTGTGAGTTGTGTGGTGCTGCTGTTGGGAGCACATGTTGTGGGTACAAGGTTGGATAGAGGAGTTAGTTTCATGAGAAGGGTGTGGTATGAGCGTTCATCAGGGATGTGGTTAATGGTAGTTACTGTGATATTTCTGTGTGGGGGTGTTACAGGTGGTGTTCGTATCCTAGTATGAGATACTGATTGATTGTGGAATAGATGAACATGTGAGCAGATGAACTACATTTGTTTATGTTGTGATTTCATAGCAACATTGGGCAGTGGGATTGAATTGGGGATTTTTTGGGGAGCGAGGATGTGGGGTTGGGTTGTGATAGAAGGATTGTGCGGTATAGTTTTGAAGAATGATAGTTGGTAGTGGTTGAATGGAAGCATGTAGTGGGACTACAAGTCTGGGTTTTCTTGTTGTTTTGATATAGTATTGGTTGGTAGTTTCTCAATAGTTCTGGAATAAATTAAAGTGAATCCCTTAATTTGATAAATGCAAAGTGGTTAAATGAAAAAATGGTTGGGTTATGTTTTGGCAGCGGCTGTTGTGTGGTTGTGCATATAGGGGTAGCAACAATAGTGGTTCAGTATGATTTGGTTGTCTGTTGTGGGGATATGTAGGTTGGGGATGAGTGTTTTCTTACATATATATATATATATAAATTGTAGTTCCTTGTGATTTATATATGAACCAAACCCTTGTTGAGAACTATATTCTGAACACCACAATTTCATGGGGGGAGGGTATCTTTCCCAACATCCCAGTGGGAGGGTATATGGCTATTTATTGACTTTATTCCTCACACCCTCTTCCGAGTTCTTACCGATTGAGAATATTAGAGCAGGCTGTAATGGCTTGAGGATTACCATAGTCCAAGATCCTTCAAGAAAGGGGTTGTTGTAAATTATAGGCCTAGGTGTCTTCGGGTCAGGATTGTTTTCCCATGTGTCTTTGGGATAAGGCTCAAGTGTCTTTGGGTGAGAGGTGTGGTTGTTATGGTATAGGTGTCTACAAGCAGAATTACATGTGGTTTGAGGCCTAGGTGTGTGGGTAGGTTGTGGCAGTGGGAATATTTATGGGAAGAGTGGTAGCATCAAGATATTATCCATTAGGGATGAGCAGTTAACTAGTGGTAAAGTGGTGTTGGGTACCCAAATGTCTATGTGTCTATACTACTATATTACGTGGCTTGAATTATTTGGCGAGTGTGCCTTGGTGAGGCTGGGCGGGTTAGTATTCCTTGGTAGGTTCCTTGAGGTTCTATATTTTTCTCACAGGGGAATTAGTATGTTTCTCTCACTTGTGCATGGGTATCTTTAGTTTCCCTACTGAGCATACCTATATGATCACCCTACGTATATAAAATTGTTTTTAGGTTTCCAGGAGGAATTCAAGGACCGTTCTGGACCTTACTTGCTCTGGTATTAGTATTAGTTGTTGTTTCTTCTTAGTGTCTTTTATTTGTACTTTACTTGGGGTTTTGTTGTACCTTGTATTAGCTTTAATTTTGAACATTCATGTTAGAATGGATTTTGGATTTACTTTTTCTTTTAGTACTTGGAGTTTATTGGGATTTACCATCTTATCTCCTGATATTGTTATATAAAAAAAGGGTAATGTCTTCAATATTATGTAAGATTATATACCATTGATGCTAGTCATCTCTTTGGGGCCTATTGAAGGTGGTACTTGGGGGTCATTATCACTCCTTTATCTTGAGGAAGGAAGGACATGACACTTTGTTGTCCCTTCCCTCATCTTAAAGAAGGTGGGTCATAACAAAATGGTCTCAGAGGGGAGGTTGAGGTTTTGGGAGTTTGAGAGATAGGATGGAGTTCAAAGTAAGACACAATGAGGATTTCATGGTATGGTAGGGTGATGATGTTAGGAAATATTGGTGTGTAAGGTAGGCTAGGGAAGACTGGCTAGGACATGGGATTTTAGGGCCCCCGTGATCTGATGTAAGGAATCTGGACCTACTGAATGATCGAGTGAGCTAACAATGATTATAGGTTGGAGACCCTAGGAAAGGTACATGCATCATAATGACTTTTGTTCTTGTGTGTCTTCGGTGTTTTTAGGATTTAAAATAAATTAATAGTTAAAACAAGTTCAAAAGAAAATTTCCACACTACTCGGGCTTAGGAGTTCCTTTTTTACTTTTTCAGTTATGGAACTTCTATATCACCCCCATGTGGTACGAGTAGTTGAGGCCCAACAGGTTGACCCAGTTGATCAGTGGAGGGCCGATCGAGAGGAGGAAGATGACTAGTGGTAGAAGACACTTCATTCCTTCTAGCGGTAGACTCTAGGGAAGTACGAGGGCAGCGTCTCAAACACAGAGATAGAAAGTTGGATATAGGAGCTGGTGATTGATTTCATCTTGATTCATACTCCAATAGAGTACTGGGTTCCTCTAGAAGTGAGCTATATATGAGGAGAAGCGTGTAAGTGGTGGATTATTTACTTCGGGGAGTGGAAGAAAACTAAGGTTTTATGGGATGAATTTGAGAAGGAGTTCTGAGTGGAATTCCTTTCATCCATGATGAAGTCTGAGAAGAGGAAAGATATACTCTACCTCTAGTAGGGGAGTATGTAGATAAGGTAATTAGCGATCAAGTTCAAATATCTCCTTCACATTGCACTGGATCTCTTTCCGGATGAGGAGTACCGAGCAAGATGCTTAGAGGAGGCACTCCAACCTTCCCTTTAGTATATTGTTACTGCTTTTCACTCTACTATAATACTTAGAGTTTCAAAAGAAGGCTGAGGTATTATAAAGGATACACTCATTGGGAGGTGTGCTATAAGAGGGGAGCCAACCGAGTTCATCAAAGGGGAAATCTATCAGCAGTAGGTCTCCAGTGTTAGGGACTTCTAGGTTTTGATCAGTGGGAAGTAGGCCTCAACAGTTCAAATTCCAATATACTTGTGCTCACCCTTTCTCCATGGGCCTGGGACTGAGGTTCTTTGTCTGTGGAGGTCATGGACATCTTTGGAACTGGTTCCTAGTCTGAATATCATACATTGGGGGTGGGTAGGTTCAACTCCCACCCCAGCAGAAGCAGTTGCCGGTCAGGCCTTTCCAGCAGTAGGGGTAGCAAGCTCCTGCTCCACCAAGGGTAGGCAGTGCTAGAGGAGGATGAACTTAGATTGATCCTCAGGGACCTCGACCAGGGCATGTTTAGGGAGGTAGTAGAAAGCAGATAGGTATAGAAGCTAGGCATGGGCAGTTGCATGCCGCAGAGGTAGCAACTCTATTAGGGCTAGAGGTTGTTCGAGGCATGATCAATCTATTTAGTACTCTTACATATGGTTTGTTTGATTCATAATATTCTCACTCTTTTGTTTCATTTGGTATAGCCCGTGCTCTAGGTCTAAACGTATAGAGACTTCCCATGCCCCTGGTGTGGAGAATGCCAATTGGAGGTCAGACTAGTCTGTATGATGTTTTTCGAGGATGTAGACTTATTTTGGGGCTGCATCAGTCCAGTGGGGATCTTTGTGTACTACAGATCCATCTATACAATTTCATCCTAGGCATAAAATGGTTATTTACTATGCATGTAGTTATCAACTACTTTTGAAGGAGAGTCATATTTTTAGATATGGGCAACAAGCGCGTAGATTTTGTTGGAAAGTAGAGTTTTTTAGAGGGCAGTCGACATATAAAGAATATTTTTTCTTTGTTAGATGAGATATCAACAGAATAAGAATGATATAGAGATGGTGGAAGTTCTGGGGGTTGTCAGTGAGTTCTTGGATGTCTTCCCTAAAGAGGTTGTGACTCTACCCCCTCAACGTGACGTTAGAGTTTGGAATAGAATTGCAACCTGGTGCCCATATGATTTCGATGGTTCCCTATTGAATACCACCTTCTGAGTTGTAGGAGTTGTGGATTTAGGTTGACAACCTGATAAAAAAGGGTTTTATCCGAACAAGTGTGTCTTCGTGGGGTGCTCTAATCTTGTTAGAGAAGAAGGCAAATGATGGTCTGAGACTATGCATAGAATACTAGAGACTGAACTAGGTGATGGTCAAGAATTATTACCCCTTCCAAGGATCAATGATCTTTTCAACCAGTTAAAGGTAGTAGGTTGGTTCTCTAAAATCAACCTGCAGTCTGGATATCATCAGTTCAGGGTAAAGGAGGGTGACATCTGGAAGACTTCTTTCAGGTGCAGGTATAGGAAATTCAAGTTTGTGGTTGTGCCCTTCGGTGTCACAAATGCACCAGCCATATTCATGGGGCTCATGAACTCTGTTTTCTGTGAGTACCTAGATAGGTTCATCACCGTGTTCATCAATTATATCCTAATCTACTCAAGGACAGAAGAAGAGCATGCTAGGTATTTGAGGATAGTCTTGGAGGTCCTTTGACACTGCCAACTCTATATAAAATTTTCCAAGTGAAAGTTGTAGATTAGAGAGGTAAACTTCCTTGGACATGTGGTGTCTCAGAAAGGGATAACAGTATACCCATTGAAGTTTGAGGCAGTTGTTTCTTGGGTAGCACCCAAGAATGTGGTATAGTTTCATAGTTTCCTAGGTTTGGAAGGACATTATCGGGGGTTTTTACCTGAATTATCGTAAGTTGTAGCTCCATTGACAACTTCAACTGGAAAATACTAGGCCTTCATGTGGAGTGAGAAGTTTCAGCTGGCTTTCAGATATCTGAAGGGGAAGCTAATCAGTGCCCCAGTGATTAGGTTTACAGAGGAAGGGGTGATGTTCTAGGTGTTTTGTGACGCTTCAGACCTAGGCTTGGGATGTGTGATGATGCAATAGTGAGGAGTAATCTCTTATGGGTCTAAGAAGTTATGTCCTCATGAACATAATTATTCCCTACATGATCTAGATCTTGTAGAGGTTGTGTTCGTGCTGAAGTTGTAGCAGTATTACCTCATCAGGGAGTGGTTTGCGGTCTTCACAGATCACAAGATCTTGAGGTATATCTTTTCCCAAGGAGACCTGAACTTGTGGCAGTGAAGGTGGATGAAGTTCCTCCAAAATTTCGACTTCAAAATATCTTACAATCCAGGGAAGGGGAATTTGTTGGCTAATTCATTAAGTAGGAAGATGTAGAAGGAGGTAGTTTGGGAATTCATGAATGCTTGGAAGTTAATGGAGGAGTTGGCTGCTTTGCACCTAGATGATGGGGAGGAAAGTGGTAGAGTCTATCTATTTCAGATGATAGTTCATTCTTACTTGGTGTGATAGGTAGAGGAGTCTTAGTGGGGAGACTCAAAGGCCAAAGTAATGCGTGATCATGTTTCCCAAGGTGATGCTCCAGAAGGATGGTCAGAGGATATCCATAATCATATATTGTTCCAGGGGAAGATGTTTGTCCCAGTGGAAATGCGTGAATGAGTTCTCTATGAGTTCTATATCTCACCCCTAGCGGTGTATCCATGAGTATCTAATATGTACTGAGGCTTGAGAGAATAGTTTTGGTGGCTCTTGGTGAAGTGGGAAGTAGTGGAGTTTGTGGGAAGGTGATTAGTATGTTAGCAGGTGAAGGCTGAGCACCATGTTTCTGGCAGTCTGTTGCAACCCTTGGATGTTCTCGAGTGGAAGTGGGATGGAATCTCGATGGATTTCATCACAAGATTACCTAGGGCTCAGGGAGGATGAGATTCTATTTGGGTAGTGGTGGAACTATTGATGAAGTTGGATCAATTCTTGGAAATCAAGGATTCGAGTGCAGTGGGTGCCTTAACATGAAGGTATGTGGATGAGGTGGTATGGTTATATGGAGTTCCAAGATCCATTGTCCTGGATTAGGATACACGTTTTACATTGCGATTCTGGAGGGGATTGAAGTAGGCCTTTGGCACCCAGTTATGCCTTAGCGCTGATTTCCACCTTTAGATAGATGGGAAAACCGAGAGGACTATCCAAACATTGGAGCATATGCTACAGGTGTGTTTCTTGGAATTTATAGGATCATGGGTATGAAACTTTACCCTCATATAGTTTTCTTACAATAATAGCTACCACTCTACCATTGGCATGACACCTTTTGAGGCTTTGTACGGAAGGCTGTGTCGCTCACCCATATGATGGATAGAGTTAGAGTTAGAGGATGAACGTAGCTTAGGACTAGAAGAAGTCGTATACTAATCACAGGATGAGGCCATTGTAGTTTGAGGTTGGGAACCATGTTTTCTTAAAGGTCTCCCCTTAGCACAGACAACAAAGGTTTGACAGAGGAAACAAAATTTCTCTCAGGTTAATCAGACCTTTCAATGTGTTGAGATGAGTTGGTGAGGTGGAACGATCAGCTAGCATTTCGACCATGGTTAGAGATAATCCATGTTGTCTTTCATGTCTCTCAACTCTGTCAGTATCTACACGATGACTCCCACATCCTAAAATACAGAGAGTTGGATGTTGAGGATGACGTGACATTTGTGGAGTGACTGGAAAGAATCAAGGATTGTGAGGGGAATGTCTTATATGGTCATATAATTCCTTTGGATCGTGTGTTATGGAGGTATGGTGGCCTTGAGGAGAGTACTTGGGAGCAGGAGGCACATATTCGTGCCCAATACCCAGAGTTGTACTGATTTTTGCTCTTAAGTTTGGATTTGTGCCTTTCTTATGACGTAATGTTTAACCTTATTTTCTGTATGATAAGATGTTTCCATGTTCTCTAATTTTGTGTGAAAAGTCCCAAATATGGAGAGGGGAGAGCCTAATACTTAATCAAGATGAATCAATGTGGATGCAATTAAACCCTTTTGGGTGAGACAGTTCCACCCAAAGTGGATAGTATATTGACATAGAGGAAGGATCTCCTAATACATGTGTCTAGACAGTGTAACCTTTGGTGTTTACGTGGTTGTTTGGGGCAGTGTGGGGCCTTAATGTTTGTACAATTGTTTATGAGATAAATGAAAAGGATGTGTTTTGGGATATCAAGGTTTTTACTTCATCTTTAGAATAACACAAGGTGGTTTTCTCCTGATAGGTATCTTAAGGGGTAGTTTTTTAGACTCTCTCTCTTCTAGTTTTGTTTGAATTCTTGAGGACAAGAATAGTTTGAGTGGTATCTGATGTAATGACTAGGATTTTCCCAAACCTTTCCTTTATAAAAAACCAGTGTTTAGGGTGTTCTGGGAGGAAATGGTGGCTCATTTCAAGAGTTTTCCAAAATTCCTATTTTTTATCGGCATGTCAATGCATTGACATGTCAGTGAATTGGGATGTTAGTGCGTCAGCATGTTAATGTGTCAGTATGTCAGTGCGTCGGCATGTCAGTGCACCAGTATGTTAGTGTGTCGGCATTTCAGTGCATCGGCATGTCAGTGCGTCGGCATGTCAGTGCATCGACACATCAGTGTGCCAGTGAGTAAAAGGAATCGACATCAGTGAGTTGAGGGTGTTGGTGTCGGTGAGTCAAGGGTGTCATTGTTTGTGAGTTAGGGCGTCAGTAGGTCAGGATGTTGGTAGGTTGTCACATCGATAGATCAGTATCGGTAGGTCAATGTTAGTGGCTCAACATCGGTAGGTCGCATTGGTAGCTCACCCGTCAGTGGATCTGCATCGGTGACTCACCCATCGGCAACTCACCCATCGGTGACTCATCTTTAGTTTTCCCATTTTTTCCTAGTTTTATAGTTTCTCCCCTCTTATGTCTTATTTGATGTAAACCAAGTTTAAATCCTTATTTGGGAATTTTTAAGGAAATTTCAAAGGTTACAAATTATATATTTTAATATCCTAACATCCCAGGTGATTTGAGATACCCAAACCACGTGATCTTGACAACGATCCCACGTTATTGTATTTTAAAATTGTTCTTCCTTTAAAATAGGATCTGACTCTTTAAATTTGGGATCTTCCCTTACTTGCGTGTTTTCTATTTCCCCTTGGTGCACCTAGAGCCTTACTCCATAGACGATTTGTGCACTTATGCTAAGGATCTCATGCTCAGCTTCCTTGGAGTTCTTCCCTAATGCTCATGCGATCCCTATTCTTGGCGCAAATAGGAACTTTGATCCTTTGATCATCTGGTAGGGATTTCTTTTGTCTCTATTTATTTTTGCATCATGCAGGGTGGGTGTAATAATGATTCCTTATGATGAAAATTTGAATACTTTTCTTAAAATGAGAAATAAACAAGAAGTAAATATGATCCAAAGATAATAGGGGTAAATAAAATAGTGGGTAGGGAGTGGTTTGATGTTGATCTCCTATTTTTATTTTTTTATCTCTGATTATTTATGGATTTTTATGAATGTATTACTCCTAAAAATCATGACTGTTAATGGACTTTTCTTGTGCACTAGTGATGTACTATTTTGTTGTGGTGCTTTGATAAATGGTCATAACATGAAAAACTATTAAACCACATATACTTGGTTAAATAAATGAATTCCCCAGGATCAAAACTGACTGAAAATTTCTCTTTATATAAATGGAAAGAGGGGACGAGGCCAAAAAACGTACATCCCAGAAACTCAAGGAGGCCGATAATGGTGCAATCCTAAGGCATCCACAATCACAAATGACCTACACTCAACAGGAAGGGTGACTAGGCTTCCATAAATAACGATCTACTCTCTGGGACTCCCAATCTTCACGAGCGCATCGGCAAAAAAATTTCCCTACCTTCAACTATGGTGCATGAGCTGTCCTTGCTTGGTCTCCAAAGCACACCTCCTGATGATATAAGACATCTTCTAAGGTGCGTCCGACCATCCTTGAACAAATTTAACCAAAACTTCCGAGTCCGACTCCACTTACGACACCTGAAAGCCCCGACTCCTGCAAACCGTGATACCCATAAGGAGGGCCCAAGTCTCCGCCCCTATAGAATTACCCATACCATAGCAAGCACCAAAGTCTAGATGCACTAATTCACTCGAGTCGTGTAAAACCCCACCACCTCTCATATTTCCATTCATGTAGGAGCCGTCCATGTTTAGTTCGAGCCCGCTGGAAGGAGGATTCCATCTGACCCACCTCCTCTCAAAACAGACCAGAGCGCGAGACCTTCCAAGAAAATTGCACACCACAGATGAGTGATGATCAATCCTCAACAGTGAGACCAACTCATAGACCAACGATCTCACTCTCAACTGAAGCAAGGAAATCAATATATAGGATCCCATACGTTCATTGTTTCTAGCCTCCCAAATAACATAGCAAATGGAAGAATGAATAGATGTCTGCACCTTATAGTCTGAGTCTCTTCTTGTCACACTGAGAAACCAAGAGGAAATGAGATATTGAAACAAGAAATTATCAAATATAGAGATAAATAGAGGATTGAACATACTCTAGATAGCCTCCATCCATTCACTCTAGAAAAATAGATGAGTCATTGATTACCTCTTTACTTCCTTGAGACAGAAGCAGTGGGATTCCAAAAGGATTCCCCTACTTTGGATGTTCTAATCCATAAGAAGAGCTCTGTTTTTGACACGGTAGACCATAAAATTCATTTTGGTTGGAATATCCTTGCATCAGGTTTTCTTCGACCAATCCCCATGACTATTTTACACGCTCTTCCACTCCCTGTAACCCTGAACAGAGAACCTACTCGAGCTTGAACCAATGAAGAAGAATCTATCCTCTTCATCATTCACGCATATACTGTCAAACACCTTCTCATGTTCCTGGCTCAAAACTGACCTGATGAACGTTGGGTGCCCGTAGGCTTCCCTGAAGGTGATATCCGGGGTAAGACATCCAGGAAAAAACAATCGTTCCCCCACCTAGTTATCTTTACAAAAGCCAACATCCCCTCTCCCAATGATCCACCAATCCGATCCACGAAGTTACTCAAGGAACCCAACCATGCACCGTCCCAGTCAAGAGGGGTGTTCCCTACACCCATTAGCATTCATCTCAGAATCCCCATATTTCTCTTTGAATAATGTAGCCTATAGAGATGTCTTTTCCATAATATCCTAGTACAGATGTGCCTGCATGCCCTGCATGGTAGCAGTTATATCACGTAATCCCACTCCCCCATCCTCAATCAGTTTGACTAGCTATGCCCAAGAGGACCAATGGAACAGGCCTGACTGATTGGAATCCCATAGAAAGGACATGAGGATATTTTCCATCTTCTATATTATTCCCTTGGGAGGATGGATAATGGAAAATATATGCATCAGGATGGAAGAGAGAATACTGTTGATCAGTGTCACCCTCCTACCAAAGGATAGAAATATGATTTTCCAGTTGTAAATCCTTCATAACATTTATGAAATAACTCCCTCAAAGAGGTACCCCTTGACCCGCCCAAAAGATAAAGGAACCTCGAGATATATCATGGAAAAGAGATTCTGTTGATAGCCCAAAATGCCTTGGATGGACCTGCATCTCCGAGCAGTACATTTGTTTGAGATATACACCTAACTCTTGGATGGATTGATAATATATCTGCTAGCCCTGCCATAACTGGAAAATACCTCCATGAGATCAAGGAGGGACCTTCTAATACCATTAGTGAAGACTAAAACATCATCTACAAACATAATATGGGAGATGACCTCCCTGCCCTTCTGCCCGACATACGACCTCAGACTTCCATACACCGTTCATCTCTAGAGGTTCCTAGAAAGAGCATCCTGCACCAATATGAAAAGACTAAGAGAAAGGGGGTCTCCCTGTCTCACACCCTGAACAGTCTTGAAGAAGCCAAAGCACTCCCCCCTAAGTGAGATGGATAGCCAAGGAGAAGAGAAGCACCAGAAACAGAGGTTGTAAGCCCATTCATAAAAACTGAACCTGCACATCACCCTAAGAATAAAATACCATTCCAGATTGTCATATTACTTATCTATATCTACCTAAAAAATAAAATTTGATCCAACCGAAAACCGATTTATACCATTAACTAGCTCACTGGATATTCCCACCGTTCCTTGGATGCTACGACCCTTAATAAACCCATGCTGTTCCTTGGAGAAAAAATTTAGAATCAATCCACCCATTCTCCTTGTAATGTGACTTGCTAGGATCTTGTAAGACACATTACACAAGAATATGTGTCTAAATTGACTAATTCTTGTGGGATCTTTGGTCTTCAGAATGCGCATGACCCTTGAAGCACTCACGCCCTTGCCGAAATATCCCCCCCCAGAAAAAAAATCCTGGATAACTTCTACCACCTCGCGCCGAACAATGTCCCATGAATTCACATAAAATCCTGATAGAAATCCATCCAGGCTAGAGGAAATATCCATTGTAATTTCAATCACTGTCTTCTTAATCTCTTCCTCCTTTAGAATTATAATCAATAGCTCATTCTCATATGCCCCCACCAGCCTTGGAATGCTCTCCAAAAGGAGTAAGTTTCCTCACTACCACCATAAACCCCACTGTCTGCATGAGCCACTCTATCCAGTAGCCTTTCAAAATGATTTAGTGCCATACATCTAGATATGTCCACATCATCTATATAATCACCATTTTTAGACAAATGTTGATCCTCATGGATCCTTTCTCCTTTAGGCAGACATGAAAAAAGCCACTATTGCGGTCACCCTTCTTAAGCCACTTAACCCAAGATCTCTTCCTGAGATCCCACTCAATATCAATCAGTTTATCTACTAGGAATACACATTTATCAAAAATAGAAGTGAACTTATCCTCATTCCAATCCAACATCAGTTCCTCCAACAACCTATCAATGTCCATCTAGATAGAGTCCACCCTCGTGCTATCATTTGGCCTGTTACCCAGCCAAGTAAGAATATCCCTCTTGAGAAATTTTAGGGGGTTGGACAAACCATACAAAGGACCACCATACTCTCTGCCCTCCCATGATATCCTCACCATCGGAAAGAAATCAGGCATCTGGTGCCAGCTGCTAGAATACAAAATGTCCTGGCTCCCATTTTGCATCCCGCGCTCGGGAAACTTTACTAGCAAGGGAGCATGATCAGAGAGTGAATGTGGAAGATGAGTAACCAAAGTGAGACAAAAAGAATCAAGGGATTTTAGGTTTGAAAGGAACCTGTCCAACCTACAACAAATATAACTCGTACTTCTCTGATTATTGCACCAAGTAAAGAGACTCTCCTTGAACCCCAAATCATAGAGGCTTGAAGAGGCAGTGAAGTCCCTGAAGTCATGAATCCAACCAATGAAAATAGAGAAGCTTCCCTTCTTCTCAGATGGATCGCTGATGATATTGAAATCTCCCCCCACGAACCAAGGTATAGAAATTGGCTGAAACGTATTAAGAAAGATCCAGATCTCAAGTCTCACACGTACCTCAGTGCTAGCATAAAAGAAGTACCACAACACCTTGCCTTTGAAATTAGATACTTTCATGTTGATACACTGTGATGAAAAGATGATCACATCCACTTTAACCGACTTCTTCCAACAAATCCAGATATGGGAGTTACCCGTGCACCCATTCACATACAATTGGAAACCTAGCTTCTTCGACAAGAAAGTGAGTTTTTTGGGGTTTGTTTCATCTCGAGAATAGACAAAATAGAGGCACAAGACTTCATGTCTTCTACAAACAGAAGGTAACGTTTAGCCTGTGCCCCCATCCCTCTAACATTCCATATTATTAGAGACAACATTACATCTTGGATTTCATGGGCTTAAAACAGGGGGCACCAAGGGAGGAGAACAAGGGTCTAGCAGTAACCTCATTCTCCTTAGACCATGTGACTGGGCCCAAAAAACCTTCGGTTATATCTCTATGATTTGGTAGGAGGATACTCTTCTTGAAGGCCCCCTCATCATCTTCGAGAAGCAACAGTTACACCGAAGAAGATGACCCAAAAAGCATGGCTTCGCATCCCCATGAAGCATGGAGACCAGGAACACCCATGGAGGAGAAGCACGTCGAGAATCCACTTCCATTGACACACCCTCAGGAACCAAAGCCGAATGTGATGCCGTGTGGGTCGCTGAAGCCAGTTTAGAATGAAGGGAATGCTGTAGAAACACCAGAGATAGTTGTGAAGAAATGAAAACTTGCGCTGGAATAAGAGATAAAACTCCATCCAGGGAATACAGAGAAAATAAGAAAAATCTAAGATTTATCCATGGATGTTCATCGACTTTCTTGTCAAAGGTAACCCTGATGAGTGTAGGAGGGGACCCGGGGGGAGCAAGGGACCATGATATTAGGTCATTAACATAAATGTCAGAGATCGGTGAAAACATCTCTGAACCACGCCCTCCGTCTGAAAGAACCAGAGGCTCATGGGGCCCATTATTTGAATTTGAAAAAACAAGCCCAACAATAAAATTACCCCCATATGTGTCATCATGGCCAGAGAAGCCACACCATGAACCTCCTGGGATTCTGAGCTAGAAAGCTCCAGCGCTAACGTCCTCTTACCAGACCCTATGCCCGACGATGCCGTAGGCCCAGGAGACCCGAGAGTTGGGAATGAAGAATCATGACCAACATAAACCTCCCCCTATGATAGTACCTTCAAGGAAGGAGAACCGTCCCCTTGATTGCCCCGGGAACCCAAGCCTAAAGGTCCTGATGTCGACTGACGCTTCCTGTAGAAGTTTGCTGAATGACCTTGAACCCTGCACGCCTTGCAGAATATAAAAGTAGATTTGTAAAGGATCCTTTTCCACCATTGAAGGTCGTTCCCTATGTGTACCAGCACTTGAGGAGGAAAATTTACTGTAAGGTCCATCTCCATGCAAATATAAGGGAACGCCGCGCTTAGGAGAGAAGAGGTGTTTTCATCTGAAGAAAAAAATGAGCGAAAAGAATCACTAAAAGATTTTAGGATTGACGGATTTTGAAGAGGAATATGGAGGCCTAGAAGACACACCCAGACAACTATAGATTAATACTCCCTACCCTAATAATAGTCCCATGACTATCGAGACAAAGAAAACCTCTAGGAGCCACACCGTCACTCCTCCCTGGCCCAGGCCAACGAAAAGTCTTCCCTAGATGAACAATGGATGCATAAGGCCACTCTTGAGAGATCAAAAACCATCAACAGAAGTTCCAGACACCAAGAATCAATAAAATCCTAAAATAGGTCTAGAGGATGCTTGTTGTATCTGAAGCGGGAAACAAGAGAGAAATCATGAAAAGAGGCCGCACCCAGGAGCTCATCCTCTGTCAAGTCTACCACAGGAAGACCATCCAAACTTCCCAAATCCTTGGGTCCTATCGCAATAGGAGGGATTAGAGAACCCCCCACTGGAGACTTACCACCGGTAGAGACAATAGAAGTCGGTGCACCGCAAAGGACCTCCTTAAAGGAGGGTCCCGTGAATCCACCCTCTAGAGAACTGCCTGCCATCGGATGAGAGGACCGGTCGACCACACCAACATTGTCCAAACTAGGAGCAGGAAAATGGAGAACATCAAGCTTTGGGTGATCACCCCAGGATCAAACCTATTGTGTGATCACCCCAGTTATAATTAAGTGTAATTAAAGAACCTTGACTAGTTAAATCTCTCTATATATAAATTCTATTGATAGGTGTGGCTGAGTGCTTTACTATGTTGAGTTTTGTTACTTTGTGTTAGTTTTGTGGTGCTGCTGTTGGGAGCATTTGTTGTGGGTACAAGGTTGGACAGAGGAGTTGGTTCCATGAGAAGGGTGTGGTATGAGTGTGCAGCAGGGTTGTGGTTAATGGTATTTACTGTGAACTTTGTGTGTGGGGGTGTTATAGGCGGTGTTGGTATCCCAATATGAGACACTAACTGATTGTGGAATGGATGAACTTGTCAGTAGATAAAATTACTTTATTTGTGTTGTGGCCGTGAAGCGAAGTTGGGTAGTGGGATTGCATTAGAGAATTTTTTGGGTAGTGGGGATGCAGGTATGGGTTGTGATAGAAGGATTGTGTGGTATAGTTTTGAATAATGATATTTGGAAATGGTTTAATGGGAGCATGTAATGGGACTTCAAGTCTGGTTTTTCTTGTTGTTTTTGATATAGAAATGGTTGGTAGTTTCTCGGTAGTGCTGGAATAAATTAAAGTGAATCCCATAATTTAATAAATGGAAAGTGGTTAAATGTAAACAGATTTGGGTTATGCTTTGGAAGTGGATGTTGTTTGGTTGTGCATATAGGTGTAGCAACAATTGTAGTTCAATATGAGTTGGTTTTATGTGATGGGGATCCATAGGTTGGGGTTGAGTGTTTTAATACCTATATATATATATATATATGAAAATTGTAGTTCCTTGTTATTTCTATACGCACTTGACTCTTGTTTAGAACTATGTGCCAAACACCTCCATTTCATGGGGGAGGGTGTCTTCCCAACATTCTGGTGGGAGGATGGATGGATGGTTACTGACTTTCTTCCTCACACCCTCTTCCAGGTTCTTACCGATCAAGAATATCTGGACAGGATATAATGGCTTGAGGCTTACCATAGTCCAAGTTCCTTAAATAAAGGGTTTGTTATAGATGAGGGGCCTAGGTTTCTGCAGTCTGGGATTGTTTTCCAAAGTGTCTTTGAGATGAGTCTTAGGTGTCTTCAAGCGAGAGGTGTGGTTATTGTGGCCCAAGTGTATGTGGGCAGGATTGTGTGTGGTTTGTGGCATTGGGACTGTATATGGGAGGAGTGGTAGTGTCAAGATGTTAGCCATTAGGGATGAGAAGTTAACCAGTAGGAATGTGGTGTGGGGTACCCAAATGTCAATGTGCTTATACTACTACTTTACTTTGATTGAGTTATTTGGTGAGTGTGCCTTAGTGAGGCTCGACTGGTTAGTATTCCTTGGTAGGTGTCTTGAGGTTCTACTGTTTTCTCACAGGGGAATTAGTATGTTTCCCCCACTTGTGCATAGGTAGCTTTAGTTTCCCTACTATGTAAACTTTTATGCTCACCCTACATATATAAAACTATTTTTAGGTTTCTAGGAGGACTTGAAGGACTGTGATGGACCTTACTAGCTCGAGCATTGGTATTAGTTACTGTTGAAACTTAGTCTATTTTCTTTTGGTACTCTACTTGGGGTTTTGTTATACCTTGTATTATCTTTACTTTTGAACACTCATGTGGGAATGGATTTTAGATTTACTTTTTATTTTAGTATTTGGAGTTTCTTCGGATTTACCATCTTATCTCCCGATAGTGTTATGTAAAAATAAGGGTAATACCTTCCATATTATGTGAGATTCTATACCCTTGGTGCTAGTCGCCACTCCGAGGCCTATTTAAGGAAGGACTCAGGGGGTCATTATATCTCCTTGATATTGAGGAAGGAAGGGCATGACACCTTGCTGTCCCTTCCCTCATCTTGAAGGAGGTAGGTCTTGATAAGAATAATCATTAGGTTGCTTCCTCCTTCCATTGAAAAATGACAATGTCATTTATGGATATGAGTGATCTACTGCCTCCATGAAGTGATGTATTTCATTTTTCATAACTTCCATTCATGAAATGTAATAAAAGGGTATTTAATTAATAAAAATTATATTTTAAATTTTTTTATGATTCTATAAATATAAACCATTTCCTACCTTTCTCTCATTCTATAGAAACTGTAAGCATCATTTGTGCATGCATGTGGAATATAACCTCTATGAAATGATGTATTTTATTTTTCACCACCACCAAACATAGATGATTCTAAAATTTATTTTTATATAAATAGTTTTTTAATTAAATTATTATTATTATGTAAATATAAATTATTAATTATATTAATAATATTAATATTAATTGATTAATATAAATTTAATCGCCTAAAACAAGAACACCAAGAAGAAAACGATTTAGTAATTTTATGTAATATATTACAATGAAATATATTCAACATATAACCCTTAAAAAATCCCAATTTATCACCTTATTAAATCCTATAAAAGGTCCTTAATTTTTTTAATAATTATACTACAACTAAATCCCTTCATAATTATAGCATGTTCCTATTTGGGTCGGTATTACCACCTAAATGAATGATGTTATAAATTTCCATCATAAATGACTATATAAAAATAATTAACAATAATATTATATATTAATGAGTGGATAATATTATTTTTATAGAAAGTTAATATTTTTATTTATTTTTATCATTGTTATAGTTCCATTTTTAGTTAAAAAAATAAAAACAAGCTCATCACAGATTTCATCTTTACAAATCATGAATAAAATTCTCAGGGAATAAATTAGAAACATTATAAATCAATATAATTCATATATTATAGTAACTTGTATAATATGGGAATTTTGAACATGGTATAAAATATTGGGGAAAAATATCAACATTTTAAAGCATGTGTGAAATAATCATAATCAATGTCATATTATAATGAAAATAAACTATAACACACTAATACATGTATAATAAATGATTATAATTGAGGAATTTATGGGGTAATAAATACGAATAAGGATACAAAATAGTTTATTAATGTGTTTTTGCTTCTTATACTAGAGTTTAATGCAATTTCATTCAACATGAGAGTTATGGTAAGGGTTCCAAATCTCACTTTTAATTATTTAAAACGTATTCTACATTCACTGTTTGTTTAATATTGTGTGCTCTATATATGTCCCTATGGATGTTTTTATCATAATTTCATAAAATTTTAGGGATTTAAGAATCCTTCTCAAGTTTTATCTTTCATGAGAACTCTACTGAGTATAGTCGAATATTCTAAGGGAGTTTTCCACTCATACCACCTTTTTTTGGTTTATAATGGTTCTACTTGAAATTATTTCATCAATGATTAGTTTTATATAATACAAAATTTTATTTTATGATATTTTTACTTTATATGTGGGGAAATTGAAATTTTTAACTCCAAGACTCTTCCATGACGAATTTCAATCTAATAAAAGTTTAAACCTTTTTATAGTAATTCAAATCCACCTTAGTGACTAATTTTTCACCAAATACATATTCATTCATATTTTAAATGTTATCCTTCATTATTTATAAATATAAATATGTCTTATTTATGATGATATTAATATTTATCTTTACCCCTTTACATCATGGTGTTATATTAGTAATTTTTACAATGAAAGTTTTAATAAATTTATTTTTTAAAAATTTTAATAATGTTTTTCCTATCCCAATAAAATGTTTTATCATCCAATCTACATTTCAATTAGTGAAACTTTATGTATGTTTTATGGATTAGTTATTGATATTTCATTCCAAATATTTTTTTTCATGTTACCTCCTTAAAACCATCATTTTAATGTGGCCTATAGTATTGTTTTTTAGATAATATGAAAAATGTTCTATGAAAGTATTTTTATATGATTTTTCTTCAATAATCCTCTTTACCACGAAAATATCATTCTCCTTTAGGGTAAGGTTTTATGAATCACCCCGTAAATTACATTATGAAATAAAACTTTTGGATGACTAAATTTTTGGTATCAACCCATATTATCTTGATATCACAATGTACAATACCATTTGAAAATGATATAAATGCCATTTTCATCCAATGGGTTTTTATGGTAGGATGAATTATTGATATATTTTGGGGCACAAAAGCATAGAAGTTGATAAATGGGTACTATATCTACCACCAATGTATTGAATTAGGTTTTATATGTAATTATATAAAATTGTACAATGTGTTATGATACTTGAGTCACTAATGGGCCATAGTTATTAATGTCTAAGACACCATATAATGTTCAAAGGATTCTTATTCATGAACCAAAATGAAACATTTTCCAATTATTATGAAAATTTCAGTGTTACTTATTATGGTATGTTTCCCAGAAATGCAAAAAATTTATGTTATATTCCTATTGATTTTTCTTCATGGATCATGTTTATTATCTCATAATATTATATCATGATGGATGTTATTTCACTTACTATTACATGTTCTTATACCATGACTCATGGAAAACTCATATTTTTCCATGTGAATTTTAATAAGATATCTCTTCCTTGATCCAGATTTCTCACATGCATATATTATAATTGTTAATGACCTATTGGTACGTCTTACCCTTACTGAGCATCTAAGTTCATGCAATTATTATTTTTCAATTCCTAGATTAAGAAGATGAGTATAAATTATGAGATGTCTATAAGGGTGTTTATATGGGTATCATTGTGTAGGAATATTCCCAACCATTTTTAAATAAGTTATTAATATAGCTAATCTCTAAAGAAACTAAACCTTTCTATTTTTGGGATAGTGATATTATAGTGATATGTAATGATAAAATTATGAAAATATATGTATGGTTGGATTAGGTCATCTCACATGGTATTTATATAGATATGTGAAGTATTTTTTTATTATGAGATATAAAAATGAATGTTTTGGGAAAATAAGTTAGTAACAAATTACGATTTAGTTATATTTTAATATTAATTTAGTTATTTCTTAGAGTTTGGATGAGATAAATTTAATGAAAACCCTAGGGATAAGTCCTAGTATGGGATAAAAACCATAAGTATTGGTAATGTACATTTTATGTTGTTTCCAAGAATTAAATCACTATATGGATATTAAAAAGTGGATGTATGATTTACCATAAATGAACCAATGGAATATAACTATGAAAAAGGTTAGTTGAGTATTAACTCAATCTTCACTTGATGCATGAAAAGCTTTCCTGACTACAAATATTGATTGACGCTCCTAAGGGATATTCTTTAGAAAACCACATTCCCTTTATAAACCATTATGAAGGATTTAGAACAAATAAAATGGTGTAATATACAACTTGGGAACATAAAATGAATATTAACACAAACAACCTCAATAAAAACATAGGTATTCATATGTTAGGTGAGGCACATAATTTATGAGTTACTACATCTAAGTTTATAGTTTCCTTTTATATATTTTTTATTTTTACTAATCTCATATCTAATCTTTATATTATCAATATAATGGCTTTACCAAGGAAAAATTGATTTAACATAGGATATGATACACAATGTAGTGATTATGATAATGAGAAACAAAATGGGTTAAAATATAGTGTTGAAAATATTATGGTTTTGGTCACCAAGTTATCATGAATTATTATTGAAAACCTAACCTTAAAAAACTCCCAGACTTATCGATGAATAGAATGATGTATTTTTATAGAGTTATAGGTGAAAATTCCTATAGAGGAAGAATATTAAACTTCCTATGTGTCAAAATGTGGTCAGGAACACCCAACAGAATGTCTGAATAGAACAAAAAAAAAATCATGCATGTAAGGATTAGTCATTGAGCTCATGATTATCCAAGAGAGATAAAGTGGTTTTCTAGTATAATGTATAAATGTAAAAACTATTGCTCTACCCACACATCAATCTTTCAAATGGAAGAAGATTAAAATTATAAAAATAGATTCACTAACTCAAGGGATAGAAAGGATGATAAACCTCAAAAAACTCTAAGAGTAAAGGAACAAGGGAGAACCTCTATAACAACTTCCAATATACTAGATCAAGATAATTAAGGTACACATATACTCTTATCCATATTTGATAATTTATTACTGGTTCTACTTCCAGATACTCAATTATGACTAAGAAGAATAATAATAGAGTCATATCATACCCAAAATGATTTTATAATTAGTTATTAAAGAGAATTTATAGTTGTATGATTAATGTATCCCAATTTTATATTTTTGTTAATGATTTTTGTGAAAATCATAAAATTATTACTTTATGGGAATTTGATGTGTTTTTTGGCATTGATTATATCTCTATACATAGATCCCATATCAATTAAAACAATAATGATTCAGCATTTCATATCCTATATCAACTTATGGTCATCTATTATTTAATAGTTAATGATAAACTCCTTATCAAATATTAATTTCATTATATATTTCTCAATACTCAACCATGATATGATTTTTCAAATCTTACCCAATTTATTAAAGTTGATATTCCATTCAAAATTATATCACATTTCATTACTATACTAAGAATACTATTACTAGAATTGGGTGGATTCAATTTATTTAAGACATGGAGAAAATAAAATTTTCATATTTCAATATATAATCTCCTTCAATTAAATACTATGTTGAATATATTTATATATACGAAACATTGAACTAACAAGAAATAGATATTTGATTTATTATGAGAAAATTATAAGTATTATACATGGAATATCATAAGGTAGTAGTTAAATTAGTGGGTACAAATAAATGTAATTATATTATGAAATCTACACCGAAAAAGGAATGAAATGGAATCAAATTATATAATTATTCCTTATGAACCTTATTTATATGAGCTTTGAAAGGAGGTAGCATCATTCGTATTTTACCTTGGACAATCCCAACTCAAAACCCCAAAATTATTATTTGACTAAAATCATTTGTTAGGGAAGATTACATTCATTGATATTTCCGAATGATATATACAACTTGAACCACCATCCAGGACAACAACTTGATCTTATGTTATCTATAGGACTTATGTAGATATATTGAGGGGTCATGTAGTTGATGTCAGTAAGATATAAACTTGTAAATATTAATATAATAAGTTATTTATATACCACATATTTTATATAAATTTACCATTTATACATTTAAAGAGAAACAAATTAAATTTGATGCATTTATAATATTCAATTAATATATCAAAACAACTAATTAGATTATTTTATATTTTAAAAAGTATTTTTTTTCTTTAATTGGTTATTTATGAACTCTGTATTTCTATTTCAATAATATAATTATAATATGGTGTAATTGTGATGAAATATATTGGTGATATGAGTAAAATATTAACAATAATCAAATTAGTAAGTGATATTAAGTAATAATAAGGATGATTAATAATTGAGAAATCCATTTTCCTATAAAAATAGTTTTTCATCAATTTTAAGTTTCCATTAAAATCTTGATTTCAAAAAATATTACAATTTGAATTTGAAAAAAATAAATCCATTTTTTGAATCAACATAACAATATTATATTCAAATGAATTTTTGATATTTTTTTGAAAATATTTATTTTTAGTGGAATAATGGAAAATATTGCCCTTATAAATATTAGGACATTTATGACACTATTAGGAAATAAGAATAAAATAAAATTTGTGAAACAATTTTTATGACCATATATGTATTTTATATGTAAAATTATTCATTTAAAAAAAATATTAATTTTAATTTACAAACATATATTTGAGATTTTATATTTCTCTCAAAAATTTATTTTATAAATCATACATTTATTATATTAAATGATTTTTTAACAATTATAGAAGCTGTATCTAATAAAATGTATTTCATAATTGAAATAAAGAGTTCAAAATTATTCCAAAAAATCCATTTCATTATTAAGAACTAAAATAATTTACTTATGAAAAAATTAGTCACCACGGTAAAAGCTAAAATTGTAATGGGTAAAAAGGGTAAAAGAATAAAATAAAGTTGAAAAAATTTATAAAAATGAGTTTTGGAGGGAAATATTGATGAAAAATAATACCCTCTCCATAATTTTCAACTTTTTATCCCACATTCCAAGAATAGTTCACCTGTTATTATAAAAACACCACTCCTCTCACTTATAACAGATTACCTTCACCAAACCACGTCTCCAAAAAAATAAATCAACATAATTTATCTAAAATATTTCAAAATACTACCCAAAACTCCAAAAAACATATTAGAGGTATTATTATTCTCAAAGGAACACCCCTCAAAGTCTTAATCCAAGTCACAAAGGAGTTATTCCATGGAATTTGGTAAAAAATCCAAAAATCACTCTTTTAATGTCAATTTATTTAGGTATTATTATTTTAACTAGATGAATATAATTCCATCATAAGATAATAAATTATGTATCATTATTATATGAGTATTTTATTATATTTATTGAACAATCATTATCTACCTTCCCCATTATAAAAATGAGGATGTCATTCAGGCGTAAGCGCAGACTACCACCTCCAAAAAGTGACATATTTTGTTTTATATACTAACATACATAGATTGTTAAAAAAGGGTATTTAAAAAATAAAAATGATATTTATAATTTTTTTATTATTCATAAATTTCTCACCATTTTCTATAATTATTTTTCTATCAAAAAAATAACGGTCATTCGTGCACACATGCGAACTACTACCTCCATGAAATGTTTTATTCTATTTTTTAATCACCAACCAAGATAGTTTATTCTAAAAATGGTTTTAATTAATAAATATGATACTATTAACATGATTAAGATTTTGGGAAATAAATTAGTAATTCTGTTAATAATATTAATAGTAAGTAATCATTGTAAATTTAACCACCGAAAAAGAGCATAATAAGAGGGAAAATGACTTCCTTATTCTGATTAATAACTTCATTTTCATCATATTATTCTTATAATCCTTCCCAATCAGGATTTATAACTTTAATAAATCATAAATAATGGAAATATACTTATTTAAAAATTATTTGACAACTAAATCACTTCATTATTATAGTGTGTACTTGTTCATATCAATTTAACAACCTATATAAATGACTCTATAAAGTTCCATAATTTATGACTATTGAAACATTATTAATGATAATATTAGTTAATAATGATCGAATAATGTTTTTTTTTGTTTTAGTAAGATAATATTAATATTTCATTTTGGTGTTAATGTTCCAAATTTTATTCGATAAAATCACCAAAACTGGATCGTCACTAATTTTATCATGAAGAATTGTGACTAACATTCACATGGATGGAAATTAAAAAAATTATAATTCATTATAATTAATATATTTTATATTCTTTGATAATATATGTGTGATTATAATTGAATCAATGAACTGGGGTCCATGTCTTCCTTTTCAATCATAAACATTCAAAATCACAAATACCGAATGAAGAAGATATACTATAACTGACTAATAAATGTATATAATTGACTATAAATAAAGATTATATAGGATAATAGTTATTAATAAGGGTTTTAATAGTTAATTATAATGGTTATGTTTATTATCCATAATTTTAACATGCTTTCTTGTAAGTCAAGAGTTAAGGTAAGGGTTCTATGTAACACATTTCTTTTATTGAGACATATGTTCTATTCACCACTTGTTGTATATTATATAGGGTATATAATTATATATATATTTTTCGGTCATTCATTAATTTAAATGGATTTTAAAATCCATCTCATTGTATATCTTTCATGGAATTTTTATGTAATGACCCACACTCCAGTAACTCAAAGATGGTCTCTACTTTATTATATTAGCACTAGATACAAGCGATCTTATCCAAATGGGTGAAATAGTTTATTAGTATTGAATTAAAATATAAATTTATGATGAGAATTTTAAAAAAGTAATAAAATATATAAAATAAAAAAAAATAAAATTTTCATCATTTATGCCACTCATTCAATTAAATCTTCTTTAGATCCTAGAAAAAAATAATAATTGTGAGCTAAAATTCCCAAAAATAGTTACATAAAGTAGAATCTATCATGAATAAATAATAATAAAAAACATTTAATGGTAAAAAATTGAACACACATTCAATTTAAATAATTTAACTATCATGATTATATAAGGTATAATCAATAAAGCAAGGTAAATATTTGAAAACACAAGTCATTTAATCAATAAAATGTGAATGAAAGGAATTCTAAGATAATATAGATAAAAAAAAATCTTGGATAATAAAAATAAATATATTATCAATAAAAGAAATTCATAATTACTGTATTTCCTGATCTTAATAATCATGATACTTCTAGTGTTGTGACCTTTCACAAGACATTTTAAAACTATGTGTAGAAACCCACTAAATTTAGCCAATATATCTATCTCAAGTGAACTATTGATACATTAAGGGGATATATAATTCCATCCCTCACACATTACTGAATTTAGAAATAATTAATAATATATAAAATGATCAATTTAATTCATGAATCAATATTATTTATAAAAAATATATGTATTGAGTAAAGGATAAAAATTTATCAATATTTCCCCAATTAAGAAAATAAAATTCATAGTAAACACCATATGTAAAAATAGAATATAATTTAGGAAATAATAATATCCATTATAAAAGAATACATATTTTTACAAGAAATTTAATTTTCAATGAAAATTTATAGTAAGAAAGTGATTGTTTCAAGAGAAAGTTAACAATCACAAAAGATAACAAGATTGTAAAATTATATTTAAATAATTAGAAACTTTTAAATTGTAACACATTATAAAATAGACATGAAATTAAAAATTAATCATAGATAATATATATTTATTCATTTTAAATACATTATAGGGGAATTATATACCCCACATAAAATTGAATAGGTGCACATTAACAACTATGTCTCGATGAAATAGATATTGAGTCAAAATCTCATACTTCATGCTTCCCTTTGGTTTAACATAATTTATCCTAATGTATATTAATTTTAAGCATGTTATTAATTTATAAAAGAACCATATTCATATTTATAATATCATATATGATCCTCTTAAAAAATTTTACCACATGATTTATTAATAATATTACATTTTTTATTGTTTCAGGTGTTAATTTCCTTGTTTTCTCATGCATGTTTTGTTATGAATGTGCAGGTTATTGTATAAAGTATATAGATAAATTATATACAGAATGTTATTAATGTTATAAATATATTTTTTACTCATTATATCCATTTATATAATCATTCTTTATGGATGGATATGGAAAATGAATCAAATTTCTTCATGGAAACGATAAGTTGTACATACACACGAGCGACGATATCATTCCCTTAATGGGGAAAGGGTAAGTAAGAGGGTGATATTTTAATTTTTAAGAACCAATATAAATTCATATATATTACTTATATTTGTTAAATTAATCCTTATTAGCTTCCATTTAAATAAAAAGTGGATAATGAATCACATCATTCATGAGGCTATAGTTTGTCGTATAGACGAGTGACATTATCATATTTTAAATGGATGGGAAAGTAAGAAGGTATATATGATATTATAATTAAATAAGTAAAATTATATCATAAATATTATATATATATATATTAAATAAATCATTATATCTAACCTTGAGATATTTTTTTGGAAAAGATTTTACATCGGTTCGTGAGGCGGCAGTCTTCCGTACACTTGATCAACAATTTCATTTCCCATTTGATGGAAGAGGTGATGGATAAATATTATTTCATAAACATAATAACATATTAGTATATGGGATATAATATTTATATTATATTGGATTTTTAAGTCAAATTTTATGGTGGAAAAAGAATAGTGAAAAAGAAATAGCTTCATTAAGATGATTACCTTCTCCTAGAAAAACCTTATTTAGATTTATTATTAAGGACATTAAGGATGGTATTTTGGGAAGAATAGAACATATAGAATGAGGATAATAAATTAAGGAGATATTTTTCTAGGGTTTCATCAAGCCAATGGTTTTATAGGTGTGAATAAGTGATGGGACGAAGTTCCCTTTTATAATTGAGAAGGATTGGAATTTTTTTAAATACCAAAAACTATTAAATAATGGGAGGTCAATCTCACCCTATGTGCATCCAAAATTGATAAATAATAGAGTGGAGGTAATTTAAGGTCAATAAACACCTCCAACACATAATAAATTTTTTTAAACATGTTATTCACTTATCCTCTAAAATTACTAATGTTTACCATTTTAGTTCTAACCACCATAAATAGTTTTTTTCCTTGGTAATTAATCCATTAAGTCTAAAATAAAATTATAACTATTAGATAATTTTGACCTAATAATTATAAAAATTAAATAAAAATTTTAAAATAAAAATTCTATGTGTGTAAAAAATTAATTTTAACACAAGCACATGTAATGCATAAATCATTATTTCAAACTTACATGACGTACTAAAATTTTAATGTCTTTTATAATCATTATGGAAAAAAATTAACTTGTACTTATTAAAATATAATAATTATGATTATTTAAAATATAGAATCCATTATATTAAATTAAACTCAAAAATTTTGAAAAATTTAATTTACTCTAAACATGTTATTCGTGTCGAAAAATGGGTTTTCAATAAATCCATTTTTCAAGAATTAAATGATATTATATTAAATACATGGATATTAATCATAATTAGATGGATTTAATTAAAATATTTAGATATATTATATAATATTTTCATATAAATCATTCCTAATTAAATATTATTCTAATTAAATAAAATTAATAGAAGTTATTCCTTTTCAAATAAAAACAATTTTCTTAAAATTACAAGTTTTACCTCTAAATGATCTTATATTTCTATCTATAAAATTTATAGTTAATAAATTAGTTACTAAAAATAGTATAAAAAATTATTATAAATTAATGAGTTATAATCATATTATGAATTTTCAATTAATCAGAAAAGATTATTTCTAAGGGAAAATTTTGAAAAATAAATTATATAAATATTTTAAAAAAGTAAGATTCAAATTTATATTCATACAATAAAATTAGAATTTTTATCCATTAAATACTAAAATGGAAATTTTCTTATATATTTTTTAAAATAGAGTTTTCACTTACTAAAATTTGGGCTCAGGGTTGTATGTATCACATTCCTAATAGATTTAATTCATCTAAAGGGAAGTATATTATAAAATATATGGGTGTTACATTCTTCCCTCCTATATAAATTTCATCCTAAAATTTTCATGGATATTACCTTCTAAACAAATCAGGGTAGCTTTTCTTCATAACATCCTATGGTTCCCACATTGAATCTCCCATTTTATGATTTTTCAAAAGTAAATCTACCAGTTAAGTGATATGATTCCTCAATACTTTCTATCTTGTATCAAGAATTTGGATTGGATATTTATATTATGATAGATTATGTTCCAATTCTATTTCATCAGAGGTGATCATATATGTTGGGTCTGGAATATACTTCCTTAATAATTGTATATGAAACAAAAAATGTACTTTAGAGTGTCTTGGTAGAATTGCCAACTAGTAGGCCACATAATGAATCCTTTCCAAAATTTGAAAGGGTCAAAAGTACTTTGGGCTTAGATTTACATTATTAACTAACCTTATGACACCCTTCCATAGAGATACTTTAAGAAAATAGGATCGCCCACATGGAATTCCAAATCCTTCATTCGATATCTAGAATAAATCTTTTTCCTACTATGAGATACTTTAATATGATAATGCGTAGAATTTACCTTTCTTTTTTTCTCTTCAAAAATTTATAGGACAACATGATTTAATTCATAAACTTCATCCCAACATGTTGGATTATGAAATCTCTTTACATATAATGCATCATACAGTTCTTTTTGAATACATGAATGAAAATATTGTTTTATGAAAACTATACAAAAGTTAAACACTGATCCCATAAACCTTGAAAGTCATGTGAGAATGACCTCAACATGTATTGCAATGTTTCAATAGTACTTTCAGATTATCCATATATTTGAGGAAAGTAGGCGGTTCTCAAATAAAGCTAAGTATAAAATAAATTCTAAAGACTCTCCAAATTTTTTGATTTATAATGAGGATCATGATCAAACAAAATTAAAATAGGTAAACCATAAATAATTAAAACATCATTAATATAGATCCTTACAAGGATCTTAGGAGTTAAATCGTCTCCTATAATAATGAAAAATATAGATTTGGGTAAGTGATCAACAATAACCTATATTGGATCATTATTTTTAAGAGTATTTTTTTCCTATAATAAATTCTAGAGTATTTTCAACCCATATCAGTATAGGTCTAAGAAGAGGTTAGATGAATCCTCTAGGATGCTTTCTCTATGATTTAAATTATTGAAAAACTAAACACATGGACACAAAATTATAAATTTATAGCCTCATGTTATCCCCCAAAAAATGTTCCCTAAAATCCTTATATATCTTGGTGATACCATGGAGTATAAAGAATTTGAGCTATGAGCATCATCCATAAATTCCATTTTTAGATTAGGTATATATATAACACATAACCACTTTCTAAATTTAAGAATGATATCTTCAGAAATGAAGTATGCTAATTTTTTATCCTTCATGGATTTAATTTTCTTATGAAAGTTCTTATCATCAAATTGAGAACACTTTATAATTTTTAATAAATATGGATTCATAATAATTTGAAAAATGAGTAATGTATCCCCCTCAATAATAATCCATATTTCTATCCTTACAATATCCATGACCATAGGATCCCTCTCATTCTTTATTTATTTCAAAACACTATGATACTTCCTACTCAAGGCATTAGAGACCATATTTTACTTCCCCAAGTGGTATTATATTGAGAAATCATAATATTTTAGTTGCATAAGCCATATCATTTTCCTCATATTGAGCTATTTCTGTGAGAAGATGTATTTTTTTCTTTTATGATCTATCTATATCCCACATATTTCACTATAGAGATAATGTATCCATATATTTAATGAAAATATTATAGCTTCCAACTAAATATAATCTAGTGGATAATTCTTTTCACGAGAATTTAATAGTCATGATGCATATGAAATAACATTATAATATTTCACAAGTAAAAAACCAAGTCCCTTATTTATTGTATCACTATATTTCACATACCCATCATTTCCTGATGGTTGATTCAAAATCAAATCATTGACCAATATCCAATTCAATTCATCAAAAAATTCGACACATTCACTTTTTCATATAAACATAATCTCTTTATGAGTAATCCTAGATAATGGGTTATCCAATCGAAAAAATGATATGAATCACCGATAGTAACATACCAAACCAATGTAACAACATAACTTAGTTATGTTCATTGTTGTAGGACATTCTTTGACTGCCTTTGTCTTTATAGGATAAAAAGATATTGCATCCTTAGAGACAATATAGACATGAAAAGAAATACAATGATGCTATAAATCAAATATTATAAATTTACCATAAAAAAATATTTTTTTAAGATTATCATGAATGATCCAAAGTTGATTCTCATTATCCTAATAGATTTTAGAATACACCATGATATGATCAATGAATACCACAAAAAATTATCAAGATATTCCTTAAACACAATGTTCATTATATCCATAAATAAAAAGGGTTCATTAGTCAATAAAAATATAATTATTTTAATATCATAATGTAAATACCTTTTTCATAATACTATCTTTATAATAACTTCCATCTTTACTCATAATTGATGATTCCCAGAACAAACATCCATCTTTTCAAAAATATTGAGCTCCCTGATGTTCATCGAATAAGTAATTATTGTGAGGTATATGATAATTTATCTTTATCTTAATAAAATTGATTTCCATATAATAAATGAATGGCCTCATGGATCCATACTTCTTCTTAATGAATAGGATAAGGTCTTCCCATGGTGAAACACTATGGAAAATAAATCCTTTTTCACATAACAACTCTAGTTGTTTCATCAACTCCACTAATTCCACAGTTTTCATTCTAGTGTAAGTCTTTGATATAGGTCTTTCATCACGAATTACATCAATGGAAAACTTATATTCAAGATTTGGTGTATTTCCATGTAATTTCTCTAGAAATAAATCAATGATTTTCTATAAAGTAGGTACATCCTTAATTTCAAGACCACCTTCTCTATCCATAACTTTTGTTTGATCTTTTCCCCAAGAATATAATTCAGAAGAGCTACTAGGGGTGGATCATTACATGACATATATGATGATGTATCCACTCAAAATATAATGAATTCCACAAATTTATCATGAATCGTAACTTCCTTTTCCTTGAAATAAATTCATGAATCATATTTTGAAAGCCTTTATGTACCAAGGATTATGTAAAATTAAACCATATTTATTATAATAAAGTCAGTAAATAATCCATGTTTATGTTTCATTATTGGAACTTCCAAACACATCCTTATTATAGGGAAACATACACTATGATTTTTGACCAAAATCTATATTATTAAGGTGATAGAGAAATATCTAATACTCTTAAAAAACATGGAAGATAAACAATATTTTTTGGATCCTATAACAAATAGAGAATTAGATAAATTTGAATATATGATTAAAGTATATATGATCATATCATTTGAAATTATAACTTGGTTTTAGTGATCATATAAGCTTATAATTCTTTTATTAACCTATTCTACGATAAGTTCTCTTGATGCTCGGGTCATTGGTTTGAATAATTCATAATTTCATTGAAGTAAAGCACTAGATATTAATGTTTTATTTGATTCCTTTTATTTATTTATCCTAATAATCAATATCTCTATACATTTAAAAAACTCCCATTCCATTCATGAATTTCATAGGATGAATCTTTCAACAGTTCTCTCAAGATTTAAATTTCTTTATTCTATTCTTCTTATTTAATACATTACCTATTTATTCTTGTTCAATTAGCCTCTTATTTTCTTTATTTCTAATGAAAATATTGGATCGAGATAATTACTTCTCTATTTTTATGGAACATAAAAATATTTACTCATATGAAGAAAAATATTGAGAGTTTATTTCCCTTCAGAGACTTAGATTAAGACCTTCAAAGAAATTTTTGATCTGATATTCCATGTTACATATATAATCCATAACATAATTGGATAGCCTTGTAAAGGTTGAATCATAATCAGTAACACAATCTTCATGATTTTTCTTTAAGTTTAAGAACATTCTCCTAATTTCATCTTATTTTTAATGAGGGAAATATTTGTTGAATAATATTTCCTTATAAGCCTTCCACACTATATGTTCGATTTCTTGTTCCTTGCTATAATTCAGGATCAATGATTACCATTGATCATCATTTCACATGAGAAAATATTATGCAAATACAATATTTCCATGTTTATTTCATCCCTATGCTATAAATATATTTCCAAGAAACTTAATCAAATTCTTAAGTACAATATTATTTTTGTCCCACTGAATGATAGGGGTTATACCACATGAAACAATCAAATATAGAAGAACCTCTCTATAGAACTATAAGTTTTTCCATATGGGAAATGTTATTTGACATAACCTAATTAATATTTCATAATATATCCATTATATTCCAAATTCCAATACCATCTGAATTGGATTTCTCAGTAGGGAAATCTCTACATTGGCTATGTGTATTGATACCCTTATTTTATCGAGGATCTACTTATAAAAAATGCTATATACTAGATTAGATCATTAAATTATGATTTCTAAATCATAATTTATAATTATAAATCCATGGTACAACTAAACATAAATTTTAAATTTATGCATTGTTAATCTTATAATTATAAAAATTGTTTCTTTTATAATAATATCATATCTTTAATAAAGGATTATAATAAAATTGTTAATAAAAAAAATAATATCCCCCATGGGATTCAAACCAGGTATTAAGTAAGGCCAATTTTCATATACCATGTAATGCATGAGTTAATCCCAATGCTCTTTTTCAATGTTATTATTCCTAGGTATACCTATTCTAGAACCACTTCCACTAGTATTATCCTGAAAAATATTTTTTTCTAGATAAACCACCTAATCTGTTCTATACCAAAAAATTCATGATATATTCCTAAATTTAGACATATCATTAATTTATTTCATAGGGTTGTGTTCCATAATCTATGATTTACTAAATAAAGTTCCTAGGTTTTCTAATAAACCTCCTTTTATACCAACTGAAACTACCCACACTCTAGTAACCCAGAGCTCATGTATAATTTATTAAGTTGAAAATAGATACAGTCCATTACATCCCAAAGGGACAAATATTTTGGTAGTAATCATGAAATAGATACATAAATGACACCAATTTTACATTGGGTATGAAACTTAGAAGATAAGAAAATAATATGTTTCGCACCCTGAAAACTCATTCAAAGAAATATTATTCATATTCTAGGTAAAGGAAACAAACTGGGGGTGATCTAAAATTCTTAGTGAGTTTTACATAAAGTGTAAGCTATCATGAATCAATTAGAATAATCAAAATAGAAAGGTAAAAAATGAACACACATTCTATTTAAATAATTTGACCATTGATATTTGATAAGGTATAATGTACATTGTAAGGTAAATAACAGAAACCCAATCCATTTAATCAATAAAGTGAGAATAAAATTTATCCATCGATAATATCAAGGTAAAAATATCATGGATAATAAAAATAAATAAATTATCAATGAATTAAATCCAAAATTATTATATTTCATGATCTCAGGAATCATGATACCTCTATTATCAAGACCTTTCACAAAGCAGTTCAAAACTATGGGCAAAAACTCACTTAATATAGTGAACTTATTTTTATCATGAGACAGGTTGAGGCTTCGAGTGGTTATATAATTCCAGGGCCCACCCATAAATCAATGTGTCAATAATTCCTCATATATCATATGATTGATTTAATTCCTTAATGATTATGCCTTTCCAACAAATAACCATATTGAATAATGGATAAAAATTTATCAATATTTCACTGGTTAATCAAATATATTTCAAAGTAAAAACTGTATTTGAAAATGTTATATAGTTTAGAGAATAATCATTTCCATTATACAATAATATGGATATTTAAGTGAAATTTAATTTCTAATGAAAATTTACCACAACAAAGTGATTGTTTCAATATAAAGTTATCAATCACAAAATAATTTTAAATTTTACAATAATATTTACATATTTTTAACATTTAAATTGTAACCCCAAGAAGAATAAATATGAATTAGAATATTTATCATCAAAAATAAATTGGTATAAATGTTAAATACATAAAATGGTAAATATATATACCACATATATTCAAATTGGTTCATATTAATAAATATGTCTCAATGAAATGGAAATTGAGAAAAAATCTATTACGTCACAATTCAATTTGGTTGAACATGAATTAAACTCCAATATAATGGGTTTAATAATGTTATTAATTAATAACATGAGAATATTCATATTTAATATATCATATATGATCCTTTTATAACATTTTACCATCTGTTTAATAATAATATTTCATTATTTTTATTCTTTCGCGCGTTAATTTCCTTCTTTTCTCCAACATGCTTTGTTACGAGAGTTCCCGTTAGTGTAAATAGAATTTAAATCCATCATATCAAGAACAATTTCAATTTTATAAATATATTTTTTACTCATTATAAACATCTTCATAAACATTATTTAAGGGTGTATATGGAACATGAATCACATCACTTCTTAGAGATGATAGTCTGTACGTGCACACGAGCGACCATATAATTCCCTTAATAAATGAAATGGAAATGAAGTGGGTGATTTATTAATTTTTAAAAATAAATATCATTTCATATATATCACATATATGTATTATTTTTATCTTTATTACCTTCCATGTAAAGCGTATGTGAAAAATAATCACATTGCTTTGCAAGGAGGTAGTACGCGGTACACACGAGTGATGATATTATATTCTTAAGATAATGGAAAGTAATAAATTATATGTGTAATTATAATTAAAAAAGTATAATTATATCATTATATATATATATATATATTAAATCCATAATTATATCCTAGCATGATAAGTGTTAATGGAAAACGAGTTACATTGGTTTGCGAAGCGGTAGTTCGCTGTACACCCAATCGATGATTTCGATTCCCATTTTATGGAAGTGGAGATGGGTAAATATTATTCCATAAACATAGTAAAATCTCAATATAGGGGAGATTATGGGGTTTTTATATAGTAATTTAAAATACAAAATTTTATGTGGAAGATGATTAAATAAAAATAAATAGATTAGTTAAGATGATTACCTTATCTTAAAAAAACCTTCTTTGGATCTCTTCTTCAGAACACTAGGGTAGAAAGTTTTTGAATAAAAACACCTCTAGAATGTGGATATTGATTTTTGGGAGATATATTATCATTTTTGGGTCTATAAAATGGTATTTATAGGTGTGAATAAGTTAGGGGAGGGAGTTATCATTATTAATTGAGAGGAGTGACATTTTTTAAATACCCAAAACTATTCAATAGTGAGAAGTCACTCTCACCCAAAGTGATTTATAAATTGGTAAATAATGTATTTTAGGGACTTTATGGTCAATAAAAACCTTCATAACATAAAAATAAATCTTTAAACTTTTTCATCTCTTATACTCTAAGTATTCTTACTTTTATGATTTTAGTTTTCACCACGGTAACTAGTTTTTAACCTAGGCAATTAATCATTTATGTTTGAAAGTACATGATAATTATTTGATATTTTGGAGAAACATAATATAAGTACTAAATAAAATTTATAAAATAAAAATTTTATGTGTATGGAAAATTAGTTTTACCAAAATTTCATGTAACAAGAAAAACCTCATTTAAACCTTAACCATGGGAATTAATTTTTAATGACATTTCGAATCATTATGGACAATAATTTTTTTGACCTTATTACCTCATATTAGTTATTATTATTAAAAATATTGAGTCCATTTTATTAAATTATAATCATATAAGTAGAATTTTTTAATTTAATATATATAAACCCACCATTCCTATCAAAAAATGATTTTTCAAGAAATTCGATTTTGAAGTATAAGATGATATTATATTAACTATAGGGATAGTAATCATATTTATATGTATGTATATTCATATAATTATATATATAATCTAAAAATTTCATATAATTAATTCATCATTAATTATTATTATAATTAACTAAAATCAATAGGGATTATTCAATTTTAAATAAAAAAAATTTCTAAAAAAATAACTATTTTACCACCAAATGATCTTATATTTATTTCTTTAAAATTGATAATTATTAATATGTTAATTACAAATATCATAATTCACTATTATAAATAAAAATATGTATATTAAAAAAAATTTCAATTAATCATAAAAGCTTATTTCTAATGAAATAATTCATAAATTAATTATAGACTTATTTTCACCATGTAAGTTTAAAATTGATATTCATCCACATTGATTAAAATTTTTTCCATTAAATATTAAAATTTTAATTCATTATAATATTATTAAAATATATATTTTTTAAATACTATAATTGAGGCTCATATTTTCATGTATCACAATATGAAGAGATTGAATTTATTTAAAATGAAATATAACATAGTGTCTCAGGGTACTACATTTTGACTCCAAATATAGCAATTTTGTAAGGGTATTTTAACTCAAAACATATTTCATTAGGTTATAATTATTCCCCATGAACTTCATTCGTCTATGATTTGTTTCTTATATATTAAGTTTTCATTATATGATACATTCTCTTTCTCTCTAGACAAATTAAACCTTTTATTTTCTATTCTCTTCCATGATAAATTTCTTTCTCTAAAAAGTATAACATCGTTAAAAATAAATCACAACCTTTAAAATGAATATTTTACCACATTATATATATTATTTAGTCCTTTAAATACTTCCCTTCCTTATTTTTAAATATAAATATGAATTATTTATTTTTATCATTATATTTCTCATCATTAATTTTTTATGGTGATGATTTATTAACCCTTTTTATGATATGGATTTCAATAAATGTATTTATTTAAAATGGATTTTCGTTTCCTAATCATTTTTTTTATGATACAATACATATTTATTTATAAAATCATTGTGTGTTTTCAAGGATTTATTTTTGAGATTTATATAAATGTATTGTTTGAAAAAATATCAATTTAACTTATCGAAATTATCTTCTTAAAGGGACTTGAAACGTCCTTTTATAGAGAATGTTAATTTTTTTTCTAAAAACACTTTTTTATGATTTTTCATATACTTTATACTATAATTACAAAATATCAATCTCTATTGTAGTATTATTTTATGAATCACACTCTAAATGACTTAATGATACACTCCTTTTGTGTGAATAACTTTTCTTATAAATCAGTTTTCTTTTAAAATCATGTTATGTGATAGTACTTAGAAATTATATAAAACCCATTTTATTTTCAAATGATTTTATAGTATAATGAATGATTAAAATATAATGGCATGAATATAGATGTATTTTTACTGATTCGGTCTTATATCTATCTCCAATGCACTGATTGAGGTTTAATATATCATGGGATAAAAATGTGCAATGATTTATTATAGTAAAGTGTCTAATTGTATACAAGTTGTGATGATCGAGTCACTAATATGTGGTATCAAGTAATATTGAGACATAGTGTGGTGGTTTTCATGATTTTTATTCCCAAGCTACTATAAAATGTTTTACTTTGATTATTATTGTTTCATAGTTCCTTATTATGATATTTTTCTATGACTAGTCACATTTGTATGTCATATACCAATAGATTATACTATATGGATCATGTATATTTTCTCAGACTCATATGACATAGTATATGTTTGATCACATGATATTTTATTTCATTTTATCATAACTCGTGAATATATCTTAGTGATATATTTTTTTATTTAATAATATATTTCTTATATGCTTATTATTTCTCATATGGTTATGATCCAACATTTGATGAAATATTGATAATTCCTACCATTACTAAGCATTTAAGCTCACCATTATTGTATGTTTCAATTCTTTAGTTTATGAATTTGAGTATAACATATGAGAAGTTTATGAGAGTTTATAGAGAGGCATAACTATGAATAAATATTCCCAAGTGTTGTAAAATATGTTGTTTTACTATAAAATCCCCAAAGACACTAAACCTTTTAGTTTTATGGATTTTGAAATCATTGTGAGGTGTAAGGTTTAAATTATGAAAGTATATGTATGTATGGCTTGATTCATGTCACTTGGTATCAAACCAAGTATGTAAAATATATTAATTTTTCCATAGACCCATTGGTGTATGTCGAGGTCATCTCATACATATACACATACAAACACATACGCAAACATTCATACACATATATATACATTACATATACATTTATATACATAAAAAACACAAAAAAACACATACATTCACATAAACACACACACATACAAACACAAACATTTATTACACATACATAAATATACAGTAACATGAATATATATTCATGCATATATATAAAAATACACACACACACACACATATACACATACAGAGATAGACACATACATAAAAACCCATAAATAAATATATATATAAATATAAATACACATAAACATTAATACACATTCATATATATACACATACATACAAATACATACATAAATACATACACCTATACATATATAAAAATAAAAATTAATACAAATACACACAAAAATACATATATGCATACATGCATACATATAAGATTTCATACACCCACAAACACATAAACACTCACACACATAAATTTATACATAATATTATACATAAATACATAAATAAAAATTTTATATACATACATATATTGACCCATCATTTTTTTTTCACTTTTTTTCTTTTCTCACACTATGTGTTTTTAGACCTTATTATGGCTTCCCATCACAACACCAATAATTATATTAATATCCATATATTTATATATATATAAATATACATAAATAAATAAATATTTATTTATGTATTTATATAATTATTTAAATAAAATTTCAATATATTACATATATACATACATATTTATGTATTTAAATATATTATTAAATTCTTTTATTAATTGACATTAATGTGATAATATATATATATATAATGTTAATAATATTGATAATAAATTTTTATTAATATGTGAATTATAATTTTAAATTTAAATTTTATAGGAATATCTATATTTTATTATTGTTTTATATTTTTATATTTTTACATATAAAACCATGTTTGTTTATAAACACAGTCAAATGTAATTTTAAATTTTTTTGAGACACATAAAATTAAAAATATATATGTGTATTATAAATTTTATAATACAAATATATATATATATATATATAATACATCGAAATATGTACTACATTTAATGTATTTATAGATTTATTTATATAGTTAAAACAGTATTTTATAATATATATATGTCAAATTATAATTATATTTATTATTCTTAATAAGTATATAATATTATATATATATATATATAAATGATAAATATATAAATATATTTATTTTTATCTAAATAATATTATATATATGTGTGTGTGTGTATATATATATGTTTGGGTATAAATCACATTCATTAATATATAAATATATAATTCTTATTTAACAGTATATAAATATATATGTGTGTATATATATATACATGTATATAAATCATATTTAATAATAATATATAAATATGTAAATATGTATATAAATATTATTTAATTTTTAAATATATATATATATATATATATTATGTGTTTGGGGGTAAAATTACATTAAACACACACACACCACAAACAGAGCTCGAAAAGGCAGGCCATAGCCCCACCAAGGTGATAGCCTACCCATAAAGAATTATTTATATGTAAATATGTATATTTAATAATAATAATAATAATAATATATAAGTATGTATATTTACAAATAATATGTTTATTAATGATATTCATATTTACTAATAATCTATATATTTATTAATAATATATAAATATGTATAATAAAAATATATTATGAAGATCCTTTATTAGTGAAAAAATAACTAATTATTGTCAACCATAGTCAATGCTAAATAATGTGTTGATAATGTCTAACTTTTTATAATTTTTTTCTGAGAACTGATGAAAGTAACATTTATCATCACTTTTGGTTACTACTAGTAAATGTAGGCCTTTTATCAACACTTTATTTTATTGATGAAAATAGTCACTGCTTAATATTATTTTTTATAGTAGTGATCATTGTTATTATCAATATACTTTGAATGATTTCATAAAGTGGTAAGTGCTTCAAGATACTTCTTAGAAACATATGAAAGAAACTAAAGCTATAAATTTATGGGTTTAAAAATCTAAGATCCAAATCTTAGTTAGCCAAACCCGGATAATCTTTAATTTTGTATCCTTTTTTTTATTTTTCATTCTATAGTTATTTTATCTCCCCCATGATCTCTAATCTCCATGATTATGGTGGGATAATCCTTTATTAGTGAATCTGATGGGGATAAGATAATACCATGATATTGAGTTTGAATAAATTTCTTTAGGATATTTTGTTGTTTTTTAGAGAATGAATGGAGTGGACACAAAAAAACTCATCAAAATGGAAACATAAGGGTAACTATGGTGATACTTCAATTAAAAACCACAATTATATAAATTTTTATGATAAAAAACCAAAAAATGCATTGAACTCATGATAAGACACTCAACACACTCCTTATATGGATACTTGTCCTCAATATATAGGAAATATAATTGAAAAAAACACCTAAAAATAATTTATTAAAGTGGGAACATGGTTATTATGGGTCTAAAAGAACAAAAATTACATAGGGGGGCTGGGGATACAGCTATGACAATATAAAAAATTACCCCTAATCATAGCTCTATAAAACCATCAATTTATGTCTTCGATTTAAATGTAATAGAAGTTTTTGGGTTCCTTATCATTATTGAAATAGAGGTTTCCACATGCACCATGGTATGATTTTGAATATGTTAGTAGATCATACCCCACCAATCCCACTAGTATTGGTTTAATTATGGGAGTTATATTTAATTTTTTACCAGTGAACGAAGTATTTTATTAGTAGTGTTCTTTAAAGTGAATGTGTTGATGACACTAAAAATGTGCTCAAGTTAAGTAGAATAAAACACCCTTTTCTTCTCATCATGAATAAATATATATTATGTCATGTGAGTATTATTTTACTTTAGATCATTGACATATAATTCCAATTCATAAAATAAAGGCTTAAAAATACTCTCATCAAGATGGCCTAAAATGAAAAGAAATCTTCAGAGTTGAGATAAAAAATATAACTAACTATGCACCCTGTACACCACATTTTTTAACTAGAACATTCCATCTCCTTTTTTGAAAATATCCAGTGTAAATATATATTCAAACATCACCATGACATTCAATAAATCATCCAGGGAGGAAAACATATTCTTGGATTCAGTAATTTGGTTATCTGTTCTTATGTCAAGGTACCTAATTTTGTTACCAACATCCAATAAAAATACATTCTCCTAGGTGTAGAACACTTTTTGCGATACATGTTCAACCTTTTGGATAATATTATAGTGTTCAACTATTAAAATTGAATGTGTGACATCTTGTACCCTTTTCATTTTCACTTATGTCTCTAATTCACATCATGGTTTAAAAAAAATATTTCACCTAGTTCCCATATTTATTGATATTAAATCATATACCTTAGTCATTCCCTAACAATACCTAACACTGAAAAATTTTCTAATCATTGTTATCATTTTATTTTTCAATGAAATAAGGGCCCTCACTATGTTCCCTTATCTTAAAGTGTGGAAACCAGTCCTCCTCAGTTAGGATTTGGTGTTTAATCATTCTTCCACTATTATTCATAAGATTTTTTATATTCCTTATGACCTTTATGTAGCCCAATATTTCAACCACAATAAGTGTCTTGAGATCATCTAGTGTCTTGATAGACATAATAACCTATGTAATCCTAGGTGTAACAACATGATGAACTTTTTTAACTATCTTTTCATCCTTTATCTTGTCACCTATGATGTTTATATTGTTAATGGGATAACTTAGGTGCATTTAAATATCATTGTTTCTATAACCATTTTTGAAATGAATATATTATATTTACTAGTGAATTGTTGTTATTTTTTCTTCACGCACACTCTCAAAACCCATCCTTATGTTTTTTAAGACATCCCATAAATCCCTTTTTTTATCGTTTATAGTGAGTGTATCCATCATCTCAAATGACATAACTTGTATACTAGTAAAATTAAATTAAAAATGTGGTGTGTTTGGTGCCTATAATATCTCAAGGTCCCTATATTGTTCCTTTTGACACCTCCATCACCCATTACACCTCAACATATGACCATTATTATCACTTCTGTAACATTCATCATTGTGGTTTTTTGGAATTGGTAGGATTATTTTTGGATTTAGTGGTCCATCTATCATCACATAAAATTAATTATTAGATCTAATACAATATGATACTGTATAAACGTGGTAGAGACATGGAAACATAAAAAAACAATGACACATGTACAACATGGCGGGACTTCAATTACACATCACAATTCCAAACAATATATTTTTACCCAACCCACACAAGTGTTGAAATCATTATGGTACACTTGAAGCACTGTTTATATGGATATTTTTGATTAATTTATAAAAAATAGAAAAAATACCTAATTAATTACTACTCAAAGTGGGGAACATGGTGTTTCTATGTTGTAATTACCCGACTAATTATGAGTTATGTTTCTTAAATTAATTGAAAATTTTAATCCAATTGATTGATTGTTTAGAGAACCAGGTGTTAAACCAAGATGCATCAAGTGAGAACATAATGAAGAGGTTTTAGAGACATGAATAGAAGCATGGAAAGTGACTTAGGGAATGGAATAACTATAGAGGAATCCTGGAGTAGCTGGGGAAACTCCTACAACCACCATCTTGTCAGTAGGGTGGGTATTAATCACATTTCTTATAAAGTCTCACTATATAACTGATGGGGTGTGATGGGTAGTTTAATGTAGGGGTAATTTTGGCCTTTTTGTCCATTGATACCCCCTTAGGATTTATATTCCTAGATCCAATTTTGGAGGTCCATTTAGGCAGGCTCTTTTTTCTCATCCCTCTATGATTTATCCTTGAATTGGTGTGTATCTTGAATTAAATCATTGGAAAATCTTAGGAATATCATTTCCTATTAACTGATATTATATTCCTTCTACCTCATTTGGTTATGGATCATGATTCCAATCTTTATGGTTGATCATCATGGCATGTATTGGCCCTTGTGATCCATTGTTTTCTCAATTCTCTATGAATATTATTCCCTTTATAATCTTGGTAAATGATTGATTCATGGTGCGATTTAAATAATATAAATTGATTATAATTCCACTCGTTCATGGTGTAATTGTCCAAGAATGATGTGATATTGGATCAGAATGGCTAGAAGATGTCTCATGATAATGAAAACATACCTTTGATAGTGGTTTTATTGATGGTATGTCCCATGTTTTTCCTTTAATCAATTTTTTTAATTGAGTATAATTAATCCTTGTTCCTTGAATTTCAAATGGGGATCCAGTATTCCTAGATTAATGATTTTGTTGGATGTGGATCAAAGTCCATTGAAGGACATTATGGGTAAGATATATCTCGTAGTTAAATTCTTATGAATATTCTAAATACGTTTTATCAAATTATACTTTTCCACATTACTCTATGATAGGGATTTTGTCAAAAATAATTTTAGAACTATGTTATGGACATTATATGGGTAGTTGGTCATGGTTTCCGCTAGGTAGGGATACCTGGTAATCTTTTAGATAGGAATTAATTTCTCCTTTGGTTGTAAAGTTTCTTGAAATCAACTAATTAATTATAATTTATTAATAATTAATTAATTTGGAATTCTTTGGTATGAGTTAGAAACTTTTAGAAAATTATCGGGGGAAAATAGACTTGAGCGAGTTAGAAAAAGTAGTTGGGCTCTGCTGGATGAGAGTTGGATATGTAATAAGGTTATTGGTATCACATAATCTACCCTGTGGTATTATGTATACCTAATTGGAATGTTATATAAGGTTTTTCACCTTGGTTAAATGATTCTTAATTCATAAATTCTCTATAAATAACAATTAATTCTTAATTTTGTTACTGAACCTTAATTTTTTACAAATTAACATAACAATGACTAATTTAACTAAATAATGTTCCATGGGCCATGATAAACCCTAGTGCACTGGCATGATGTTGGTCATTGATGGTTTAGGCTTGATCAATTATGTTTTCTTGATCACATGTGTGTGCATGTGTATCCTGTGAGACCATGTATAATAATTGATCACATATGTGTTTGTAGACTGTCACACCATGTTTGAAACTTGATCACTTGTGTGTTTGTAGCCTATGAGGAAACATTTATTATTTATCATATGTGTTTTTGTGTAGATGTAAGGACTATATTTTATGATTTATTACATTTGTGTGTATAGCGCATGACACCACATTTGATGTTTGATCACATGTGTGCATATATCACTATAGATAATCAAGCATGGTGTGATTTTTTTGTAATTATATGTGGGGTGGAACTATTATCAAGTTACATATTTGATGATATGATGCAATATGTTTATATTAATTTCTTACCATGTTATGTGATATATCATATTTTCCTTTGATGGTTTTATTTTGGTATTCAATGAAAGGTGGAATATTGGGACATGAAATCCCCTATAAAGAGAGTGTATGTGGATTTCAATGATGATGATGATTGGCCCATAAATAGGTTAGGGGAATTATAGCCATATGGAAAACCCATAATAGTGGTATATCATGTTGGTCTTTTGGATTTACCCAAAAAATTATGCCTTAAGGGATTCTATGTATCATGTTCTCATTTCCACATTGCGGGTCAAACTAAAACATGATGCCTTGTGGATTATATGCAATATTTCTATTAGTTGTGTGGACTGAAATGAAACTCAGTGCCTTGTGGATTCCTAGTAAAATTTCTACTGGCCTTGAATACCAATATAATTTAATTCCTTATGACTTAAAAGAGATATATTCTCAGGACTTTTGATATAATATATGCGAGAGATGAGAATAATTGACTTGTGGCCTCACATGAGACTCATTATCCTTTTATCCCATATATAGTACATGGGGTGACCTTTTAGTAGAATAAAGTTCAAGTAAATAACCAAACTTCTCTTACATAAATATTACATCTTAATAGATGAATATTCATTAAATAACATAATGATCCATGCCATTATCATTTTGTTATAGTGTATTTGGAAACATAGATATGTAAGAAATGGTCCATAGGTGACCTATATCATCTCCCACTATGATATTAATAACTAGAACCATTCATAGGAATATCATACATAATACCATTAGTCATAACATAGTGAATAGAAACATAAGAAAGGGTGATCTCATATTCCCATTAAGGGTAAGCAAGGGAGATATCAATATGTCATGAACATTAAGTTATGATAACATGATAATAACATTAGAAAACCATACCTTTCATATCAAAGATCATAAACTTAAGTCATCACATAAATCATGGAATCTCATAATACATGAATTATAATGTAATCAAAGGATATGAGCCATGATAACATAACAATGTAAAAAGGAATAGATTTATTGTATACACATAAGTCTAAAAAATAATTTCCCTATTACTTCAAACCACATTTACAAGAGTATTATAGTTGAATGGGATTACTCCCCAAACCATAATCGTAGTAAAGGTTCATTAACAACACTATAATATTGGATAGATCCCCTTACTAAATTGGATTCACTCACTATGTTATTCATATTTATCTCATGATATATCAATTATTTTTCAAAGCATGAGAGGGAGATACAGGTCTCACCTATCACATAATAAAAATCATACATATGTGTGCCAGATGATTATATAAAAATAATCATATCAAAACCCATGAAAATAAATGTGATTCATAAACATTTCATCATAAAATAACCTATGGAGATGAAATATGTTTCAAAATCATTTCATCATTTCATCAAAGAATAACCTAAGGGAAAAAGTGGGTTTCATAAGCATTTTATCATAGTATAACTTATGGTAGAGAAAAGGGTTTCATAAAAAATCATAATAAATATAAACCATTGAGATAAAGATTAATAATTAGGTCATTATATTATATCCCCAGTAAATTATAAGTAACATCAAGGATGTCATCTTAGATGGAAAATGGTTCTAAAATATCACTTGAAACATTTTCTAAGGAAAAAACTTTTCATTGAAAATCACTTTTTAAAACCAAAAAGTCATAAAATATTTTGGAAATAATTTTCAATAAAAATTAACTTCAATACTTATAAAGGAATATTAAATGAAATTAATGGTGATTATGGAAAAGAAATATATTCATTTTGTACTTTTTAAAACAAATATCCATTTCATATTTTTAGTAAAATCTATATGGGACTTGTTTGAAAATGATATAAATATTCAATTAATTTTTTAAAAAAAGTAAAAAATGGTAATATTGAATTTAGAAAATCATATAGTAACATTAAAACATTTTTATTAAAACATGGACAATTAATAGAATGTGTTTTTGGTCAATGATAGAAATAAAGTTAGTTTTCATTAAAAACATTATTTTGAAATACTGAGTATATAAAGAGAGGATAATCAGGAAAAACATTTATTATCTTACACTAACTATAGGAGAAGACTATTATTTATTTTATTAAGATATATAATATAATATTTTACAATTGGAAACATATACATAATCAATCCTGATAAACAATGAGATTGTATCATAATCCACAAAAAAGAATAAAATTCACTGAATAATATAATATCATGAGACTAAAATAATTCATGATATTATATGTCAAAGGGTCCATATATACCCCTCATAAAATAAGATAGGTGCATAACAAAATGTATTCCACAAAGAAGACAAATTCAGAAAAAGAATATCTTACCATGAGTTTTAATTGCCTCAAAAAAATGATCTAGGATACTTTATAATAAATAAAAATTTATTATAAATAAATTATAAGACTTTATTCATATATATCATACCAAATTTTATGTACTTATTCTATTTTATTTTCCTTTTATTATCAATTTGCTGTTAAAATTACATTTTTGGCTAATCACTGCTACGTTTTTCACATATATTTGGATTTTTTTATTTTGTTTTCTATTAATTTTATCATGGTTCCATTATATCCATATTGGTTAACATGATATAAATATAATATATATATTAACTATATATTTATTTAGATTAACCTGTAAAAGGTAGAGATAGAAAATGAAATACAACGTTTGTGGAGGTGGTAGGTCGTTCGTACGGATGAACATTGTTTCCATTTTCTCGACGGACGAAGTGATAAAATGGTAAATAATATATTAACCAAAAAATTATCATTTTTATGTTATTAATATTATATATATTCAATGAATTTACAAAAATTTCATTCCATGCAAAGAGTTTGAAGAAAACGAATCACATCGCATCGTGAGGTGGTAGTCCACTGTACCCATGAATGACGTTATTGTATCCCATATATAATGAAAAGTAATAAGTTACATGTGGTATCATTATTAAATATGTATAATTATGCTAAAAATAACATAAATATTCATCTAATCTATCCTTATTACCATCCAAGTAAAACATAAGTTAAAAACACATCACCATAATTCACAAAGAATTAATCTTATATAAATACAAGAAACATTATTTTTTCTAATGGGTTGGGAGGTAAGAAGGTATATGTGGTATTATAATTAAATAGGTATAATAATATCATAAATACCATTTATAAAAATTAAATCAATAATTAAATATGGCTGTGATAAATGGTGAGGTAAAACAAATAACATCTGTTCGCAAGGTGGTATACCATCATACACAAGAATGATGATTATGTATCCCATATGATGAAAGAGGAGAATGATTTAGGTTATTACATTAATATTATAACATATAATTATTTTGAATATACTGAGGTTATTATTTCATCTTAGGTTAATTAGAATTTAAGTATTTGGAGGAAGAAATAAAATAAAATGATAGGTTACCACTTTTTTGGAAAACTTCATTTGGTTTGCACCAAAAGGGTTAATATGTTGGATTTCTGACTAAACTAATTCTTATATGATGAGATTATTTGTGTAAGTAATTTAATTTGGTATATATTTTTCTATATATATGGTTTTGGAAGTGTGAAAAGAATAATAGAGGGGGTGGCCTTTTATAAGTGGGGAGAGGACACATTTGGTATTTCTGAAAAGAATAAAGTGTACTCACATTCTTTATTTTCCAAAATACACCAAATTTTTCCATTATATAAAATAATAGGTTATTAAGTCAAAATATGGACATCCAATTGGTTTTATTCATGTTTTTTTTGTCATTTTTAACCCTTATATTTTTTATTTTAACCCCTAGTAAACCCATTTTTATATTAACCACGATAAATAATTTTTGTTGTTTTTACTATTGATTATGGTAAAAAGTTAAGTTGAACATATAAGATAATATAAATTTTTCTTACTCCATATAATGAATCCATTTTTACAAATTAAACTCATAAAAGTGGCATAATTTCATTTAAAATTAAACCCACAGATGGGACGTGAAAGTAGTTTTAAAAAAATCAAAATTTAAATCATTTTTATATGAAAATTCAATATGAAATTATTAAATAGAACTAAATTTAATTAATAATTATATAATTTAACTAATGATACTTTAAAATAATTTTAAAAATTAACCTTATAAATATTTTAAATGAAAGGCTGTTTTAAATAAAAATCATTATTGTTCACTATTAATTAAAAAATTAATATTTTTAGAAACATATCAAAAAATTCACCGTCAGATATTTTTTACATACTAATTTAAAAAATTAATATAATTTTATAAAATTAATTTTCTATAAGTTTCAAAAAAATAAATAGAAAACATTTTTTGAGAAAATATTATTTTGAAAACATATATATACTTTACCCAAAATTAAGTACCTTTTATCAATATTTTTTATATAAAACCATTATACATTATATTTCCAATGTATTTATTTATCTTCATATCACTATGTTTAATTTATAGGTTATAATTTTAGTTTTTAAATAATAATTTTAATAATATACCATGGTTTTCTAAAACTCAGTGTTGCATGTAATGCAAGCTATTAAAGAAATTAAATTTATTTGAGAAAAATATTGCATAAAATTTCATGGTGTTACATTATACCTCCATTAAAATAAATTTCATTCTAAAAATTTATCACTCTAGTCCTAAAAAATGAAGATACTTATACCTCATCATTTCCTCATGTTCATACATAGCTTTTTTAAACTTGTGGTTTTGCCAGAAAACATTGACTAGGTGAGTGGTCATGCTTCATAGAATATTCTCTGTTTTACATATAATCTCCATTGGTTGTTAATTAAAAGAAATATCTTAATCCAACAATATGAAATCATGTTTTAGTAAATGGGAAGGATTGAGTATGTACTTCTTTAGGATAGATACATGGACCACATCCTGAACTTGAGAGTGGGTTGGTTGGTGTGCCAACTGATAGGCTACCATCCTAATACGATCAAGAATTTCAATGGGACCGATATACCTAGGTATTAATTTTACCTTCTTTCTAAATCTCATTACCTTATTCCATAGAGAAATTCGTAGAAACACCTTATCACCAAATTCAATTTCTAGATCACACTGGTGATTGTTATCATAAATTTTATGCAAACTCTGAGATGGCTTGGAGTTTCACTGAATGGATCCAAACTTCTCTTCCATGCATTCACTTATCTCATGTTCCAATTGTTTTCATTATCCAACTTCATCTTATTATATTGGATTTCATCAATTCTTTTGACAATGTTCTCATATATACCCATATGAATTCTCAATTGAATGTTATTTTTTTTATGAAAACTCAACTAGAGGAAGGTGTTGATCTAAACCACTTTTAAAATTCATATATCAAGATCTTAGAATATCTACAAGGATTTGAATTGTTCTACTAGACTAAAAATATATCTAAGGACGATATAAATCACTGAAACATAACTCTATATCTATAAATTTTTGAATAATTCTATACAACATTGAGGTAATCCTCAGATCCTGATCAAACACAATGAAATGTGGTACTCTATGGAACCTTAGCACTTCCATCATATATATTATGGAAAGAAGATTAAGAGATAAGTGTTCTCTAAAAATGATTAAGTATACTTAATTTGTAAGGTGATAAACTAAAACCCATACAACATTATTCACTTTAGATATTATGGAGTGTCTAAAGAAAAAATCCATGGTGATGTCTTCTAATTTCCATTTTGGTATGGGTAATGGATATAACATCCAATTAGACTTTTTTCTCTCATTTACATGATGAAATACAAAATAACATGATGAAAATTCTATGATATACCACTTCATTCCATCTTATAAGAAATATTAATTCAAATATCTATACATCATCGTACTTCCAGGATGAATAGATAATGATGAACTATGAGCTTCCTCTAATAACTCCTTCAAACATGGTAAGGACGGAACACATACATGGTTCCTGAACATTGTCATTCCATCATCATCACAGTTAATGTAACAACCTAGGTAATGATATAATAATATTTTTTTATATTTATTAATATTTACTAATTATATATTAATTAAAAGATACAATATGTTCAATAACATATATAATAAAACTATTTTTATGTTTAAGAACTTTATTTTTCAAAAAAGGCATTTTTGTCACCTTTGTATGGTTCACCCATTTTAAATATATTTTTTTTAAATTTTATAAATTATATTTTACAAAATTAACTTATTATTTTAAATAGTAATATAAAAATTTATTTCGGTTAAATTTTTGGTATTTTATGATTAATTTCACATTTTAATAAATAGTGAAAGATATTGCATTTTAATTCAAAACTAATTTTTTTTCTAATTTATTTATATAGTTAGATTATATTTTTAATTGATTTTAAAGTATAATTAGACTAATTGTTATCATTTAATATAATTTAGGTCATTTGAATCAATTTCACATTGAAATTGGATATAAAATCATTGTGAACTTTTGAACATTTTTACTTTAAAAAAACATGTTTTCTCATTCATTTAACAGGATCAAATTTTAATTAATTTCTACCAATTATGTGTTTTGAATTAGGAAAAATGGATTCATATTTATAATCATAATTTCAAAATTAGGTAAATCGGTCCCTTTTATTTTTGGACTATATGAATAGTAATATTAGTAATTTTTTTATTACCATGTTTAAGGGTAAATCAGGTAATTAAAAGTAAAATAACATTATAAATAATATAAAATAACCCTAACACTTGTCCTAATTTAATTTTATGAGTTTGTTTCGACCAAAATAATCATTGGGTAAAAGAATTATACTTTGAATTATGCTTGGGTTTGGGTAAGACATTTATAATATTATATTCAATGAGAAGACAAATTCTATCACATCCTTGTTTTTAACAAGTATTTTTAATATTGGGTTATACAGGGTATATATTTGACTATAAATAATATTTTGAAATATAAAAATATTTCTTATATCATGGTAATTTATTCATTATTTTTAGGAAATAAATAAATTAATAAAATGGTGATTCAATGATGATGCAATAATTTTTTAATTAATGAAAGAATCTAGTAAATGATGTTATAAATACTAAAATAAATATAATTTGATATAATTTATGAAATATATGAATTTTATGGAAGAATTTAATATATTAGTGATGATTTAAAAGTGTTGGTCGAACTTATCTTGCTGTTATGATATTTTTAAAAACTCAACTAATGAATAATGTCTAATTTGATATTATTGGTATTTTAAAATAAATAATATTTTATTAAATGATTGAAAATTTATAAAAATATAAATTTTGGACATATATTTTAGATAAGTCAAAATATTTCATAAATGACTCATTTAGTGGTCGTTTTTAATTTTATATTAATTATATTAACCCTCAATGTGTAGAATACATGACATTATAGTAAGCGTTAAAATGGTTAATTAAGCTTTAAAACAAAAAGATAAGGATTAAAAATTATTTAAAACATTTATAAATTTCATTGGATAAAGGTTATTAGACCCAAAATAGTCCTATAATATAAATAAATCAATCTCTATCCATTTTAAATAGAATAGTAATTTATATTAATTCAATATTTTGAAGAATTCCAAGAGTGCCCCTCCCCTATCCTATAAAAGGGCACACATTCATCTCTTTTCTTAAAAAATCGAAACCTATTTTTTTGGCCAATATCTATCCAAATACATTCTTAGAAACCCTAAACACATTCTAGATCTCTTATATTAGGTATAAAACTCACCTTAGATGTGTAAAGGTGTTAATCAAAGGACGTTGTCAAAATGAAAGGTATCATTTTTCAAGTGTTTTTTTATTTCTTCTTCCAAATCCTTCAAATATTCATAAAAATGTTGAAATAATAACTCCATTATCCTAAATGTATTGATATGTTTTTATTTTAATATAATAATATAAATATGTATCCAATTCCATTAAATTTTAAATGAATTATTCATTCATGTGTACGGAGGACTACCAGCTCACGAACGGATATAATTCATTTTCCATCAACTTCTATCAAGACTAGTCATAATGATGGAATTAATGTTTTTATATGATATTTAGGAAAATTTTATCATTATAATAATATATAATTTATGTTATTACCTTTCCATGAACATAATAGTGACAATGTCGTTCGTGCGTATGTATGAACTATCACCTCCACAAAGAGATGTGATTCATTTTTCTTCCCCACATAACATGGATGATATATATAAGTATATTTAAATTATTAATATTATATTAATGATATTATGATCATTATATAATGTTTAAATTATAATTACCTTTTTTCATAATGATCATTGAAAAATGGAAATGTTACTCATCCGTACATACAACCTACTATCTCTATGATTATAAAGTTATTAATTTTTCATAACCATACACAAATGGTTTAATTTAAAATTATAATTTATGTATAAATTTAATTTTTATTTCATTAATATTATTCTGGATATGATTTAATTGTGATCATTTTGACTATAGACCCCATTTCAAATTCATTTTCGACTCAAGTACCGAATATCGACAAAATGCCTGATGTTAACATAAATAATTAAGTAATTATGATAACATGTCGATAATTAATATAAAAGGAATAATATATATTAAAATTATTTACAAGGAAGTAAATAATTAACATAAGTTTACTATTTTGGAAGATAAATATTGTATGTGATGAGTTAGACTCAAGGTAAGGAACTTTCTTTTAAAAACCTTTTTAAAAGTTACTCTTTCAACTATTTTTACAAAATCCAAAAAGATTATTTTTTAACTTATATGTCATGAATGGATTTTACAGATTTTATGTTTATTTAATGTTTTTATTATTCCTTTAATATTTCAACTTTCATTTTCATATAAAGGGTTTTTATCTTTGAGTGTGCGTGTTTTTAAAAAATGAACAAAATTTTCAAAGTGGGAATGTTATTATTATTTTATGCATGTTTTATGTGTTGTGACTATGTTTTGGTCCTTGGGAATTTTTTATGATATCGGTTGGTTCTGTAATAAACTGAGGGTGGGTGATCCAGTTATATCTCTCTAGTGCATTGGGTAATGATACAGAGTTAACCGATTGGGTTTATCTTAAGATATTTAGGGAATATACAGAGGTAGGTATTCCAAATGTAATGATGAATATTAATCCCTATGTAGCCATAAAAACTATAATGTAATAATGATATGGAAGAAAAAATTTACCATTATGGTTTATGTTTACAATGAGTTTTATAATAATCTTATTATTTCATGAGATAAGCTAAATAACTTATGTGTTATGAGTGAAAAGTATATGTTTGTGAAAATAATTTCATGGGTTTATAAGTATTCATGGACTACTATTTTCTTTCCCTATTTTATATCCCTAACTGAGATTTTTTTTCTCATACCAAGTTTTAAGAAAGAAATCACAAGTTATAAGGATGTGAAAGAGAAAATACGAAGTCAAGATGAATGTTATAAATATTTTTATCAAGAAAAAGAAATCATGTTTACTATTAAAAGTTTTATTTTATGAAAGAAATAGATAATGTTTTAATAGTGACATTGTATAAATATGAGATGTTATGTATGAGTTATGGCCTGACTCTCTAAAGCTCTAAACCTGAAAGGATCCTAAATATGAATTAAAGTAATATTCTTTACTAAAACCCAAGATTATGTATTGATTAAGGTAGGGGCCTTATAGATGGTATCAAAGTCCAGTTTAGATAACTTTAGGGGTTATGATATTTTTAATAAAATATCAATATATGATATTTAATTTTTATTTAAGTTGAAATGATATAAAATTTCAATATTAAAATGTTTCTTTGTCTAAGATATATTTGTTCAGAATGGTTTTCTATAGAGGAAATGGGGCAGCTGTGCTAGGAAGGAATCCATAGGAAAACAACCTTCTAGATCAGTAGCCTGAGATGGCTATAGTTCGAACTAAATAGTTTGTTGTTTTGATGTATTAGTTGAATCAGGATATAAATAGTGGTGGTATCTATTCATGAGATCATCTAGATAATCCACATAGTAATATGTTGTTATTGGATCATTTTATGGGGAAATATCCTCTATCATTCGGAGGATTATCTAACGCTATGCTAGCTGAAGGGTAGATTAAATCCCTAGAAAATATTTTTGATTCCATGGGGTGTTATGAAAATACAAAGGTTAATCTTGTTGTTTAATTTATTGAAGGTTAATTCGATCAGTGATGGCCTATGGTTAAGAATATTAGGGATCGTGAGGTGATTTATGGTCTTGGTTGGGATGAATTCAAAAAAACAATTTCTTGAGAAATATTTTCATAAGGAAGTTTGAATTAGGCTGAAAAAAATTCTTGTAATTGAGTCAAGATGGGGATTTGATGTATGTATACAAAGAAAAATTCACTTTATTGGAAAGGTACACTAAAAATTTCATCCAGGATCTTGATAGTAAAATTAATAATTTTTACTCAGGATTAAATCTAATGTATCAAAGTTCATTGGCTTCTCATGAGTTCAAAAGTTATAAAAAACTTTCTTGATGTGCGGAGAAGGTGGAAATAGAGTTTCTCAATGATCACATTTTCTTTGACAACCGGTAGAAAAATAGTTTGAGGTGGTAGGTGAAAGGGATGAATTCATCAAAATAGTATGACAGTAAGAAAGTTAAGTTTATAGTTTGTGATAATTGTGGTAAAAAACACATTGGGGGATTCCTTTTGAATTATGGTAAGTGATTATGTTGTTTTAAAATGGGTAATAAAGGTTATAACTGTACAAAATAAATATCAAGGTTATGGTAAGAAAAAATCTAATATACTGTTAGTAAAATGTTTTAAATTCAATGATATGGGTAATTATACAAATGAGTATCTGACAAAGAACCCGAATGATGGGAAGAATCTAGACTATAAGTAGAAAGGTGTGATAAAATCCTTTATAACTACTTCAGAAAATGTTAGGCCATAAAATAAAGTGGTATCAGGTATATTGTTGTTTATTCAGATTATACCAATGTGTTTTTTATTCGGGGTGTACTTATTCTTTCATTTTTTAGAAATTTTTTGTAAATTAGAAATTAAAATCCAAGAAACTAATCCAGAACTTAGGGGAAAACACATCAGGGAAACATTATAGGGAAAAGAAATTATACGAATCTTCTTATCATTTTCTATGGAATGAATTTACTTGAAAACAATATTGTCTTTCCTATCATAGAGTTTGATGTTATTCTATGTATAGACTGGATTTATGTTTACCATCATAAGATAGACTGTAGAGATAAAGATTTTTTTTATTAAAAATAGTTTAATTTGTTTACAATAAGTGAACCCAGATCATTGGTAACATATCAGGAAGTAGAGAAGCTGTTAAGAGATGGAAATGAATGTTATCTTGCAAAAAAATTTGTAAATAAATAAACTGTTCAGATTAATGACGTTCCAATGGTAAATGAGTATTTATATGTTTTTTCTTAATGATTTTTCTAGTATTATACCTGATAGAGAAGTTGAATTTACTATTGAATTAGTTCCTGATGCTAACCCCATTTCTAAACCCCCTTATCTAATGGTTCAAATGGAACTTTTAGTGTTGAACAAGCAATTACAAGAGTTATTAGATCAAGGTTTCATCTAACCTACCACTTCTCTATGGGGTGATCATGTCTTGTTTGTAACAAAGAAAGATGGTTAAATGAGACTTATCATTGATTATAGATCCTTGAACAACATTTCTATTAAGAAAAAGTATCCTTTGCCTCAAATCAATGATTTGTTTGATCATATTCAGGGAGAAAAATATTTTTTAAAGGTTTACTTGAGGTCGGGGTACCATTAGTTGAAAGTAAAAGAAGAAGACATTTTGAAGAATGTGTTTCAAACTAGATATGGCCATTATGATTTTTTAGTTATGCCTTTTGGGTTAACTAATGCACATTCTATATTCATATATCTTATGAATAGAATATTTCATGAGTACTTGGATAATTTTCTGGTTGTGTTTATTGAAGAAATTTTGGTTCATTCTAAATGTAAATAGGAACATGAAAATCATATAAGGGTTTTCTCAAGCCTTAATATAATAGAAACTATATGGTAAATTTAGCAAGTGTGAATTTTGGTTGAAGGAAATTTCATTCCTTTGCCACATTGTTTTTAAATATGGCATAGTTATTGATCCTACTAAAATAAAAGTTGTTGAAGAGTGGTCAAGACCCACAAATATATCCAATATTCATAGTTTTCTTGGTTTAGTAGGCTATTACCAAAGGTTTGTTGAAAAAATTTCCCAGTTATCTAGACCACTATCTATGTTCACTCAAAAAGGTGTTAAGTTCACACTACAACAAAAATTGAGTCTAGCGGCGGTTCCCAAAACCGCCGCTAAACCTTTTTAAAAAATGGTTTCCCATAGGTTTATAATAAACCACCATGAAACATGTTTTTTTACAACACTGACCCTTCCCCCCCACCTCGACTACACCCCGCAACCCCAGCAACCCCGCTTCCCTCGGCGACCCCGGCCCCCCACGACCCCGACGACCTATACGAACCCTAAGGTTTGAAATAAGTTTTTTTGAATCTTTTTTAAAATCAATTTCATTGCCAACCCAGGTTGGGTTCTTGAAGAATGGAGTCATTATATAGGTATTAGACTTAATTACTAATGATATTTCGGTTGTTTTATTAAAACTAGGTTAGTGGTGTTAGAGGTATTAGAGTTTAGCCTTATAGGCTAGATAATCCAGTATATGTTTTGATAGTTGATTCATTCCTACGTAAGGATGCTAATTATATATTTTCTAACATTAGTACTTATATCATTAATTATTGAATACTATTGGATCATTGAAAGCATTATATAGTGATCATGATTTGATTTATGTGCTTGTTTTCATGTGAAAAATGAACTACCATGGGATGGATAGTCTTGGAATTCAAATGATATATTCTAAATGATTTTATTTATTCTATTTTGAACCTATTGAGATTTTATTCTTCTTTTATATTTGATATTTTATCTTTTATAAAACTTCTATGTGAATTTATGACCTGAACATGACTAGGTTTACACCTATATAAGTGCCACTCAGGATTCATCATGAATATGATGATAAATTTTTCTTTGTAAATAAGTATGAGGGGCCTCTACTTATTTCCATGTTAGGAATTTATCTCTATGTAGATTCAATTTCCAAGACATAGATGATAATTTAAGATTATTTTTTTACACATCATCATAATAAATTCATTTATTCTAAAACATTTCCTTATATAAGTGTAGTTTTATAAGTCACACTACCTACTTTCCTATAGATCTATATTCATCAATTTTACTAGAAGGATATTTTTTTATTACTCATTATAGGATAAATATTTTAAGTGATTCCTTAATGATAAATAAATTTGATATTGAAAAAGTGTTTCAATATTATATTATAATGTTGTGACTTTTTGGGGATCACATGAAAATGTTTTGAGTTGTGAATATGGTTGTGACTTTTTTTTAGAAATTTTATTGTGAGATAGTTCAACTAGTTTTATTTTGTATTTAAATTTTATTTGTATTTTCATTCTATATATGTTATCCAAACTAGATGATTTTTCACTAATATGTATAGTCTTGGATGAAAGTAATCACTTTCATTGAATATGTATCTCTGTATTTTTCATTATTTTTTAAAATGGATAACCTATTTATTTATAAGGCATACTTGACTATAATGAATTATGACACTTAGGTATGGAGTTGCTTATACTTTTGATACTTGATCATGGATTCCATCAAACATGTGTAACTCAAGAAAAGCATCCCTTTACTTTGCATAAATTTCTTTTGTGTTTTGAAGTGAATGGTATTGAATTCATTCTAACTTATTATAGTGATTTGGATGAATATAATTCTTCCAAGTTCCCGAATATAATGTTTAGAGAGAATTACTTCTGGGATCTATTTCCACCTATGTGATTCTGATTATCTTATTATGTTGTCCTGGATGATAGTACCAACACCCCACATTTCATCTCCGAATTCCCAACATGATTCTACTATGAAACTCCAAACACAAAGCCCAGACACATCAACTATTTTTCAAATACCCTAGTTTGATCCCCAAACCACATCAGCCGCATATTGAACGCCATTTCTGATGTGTTCTCCACCTTACCACATCAATTTTAATGCAACAACACTATTAAGTCATTGTCTAGATGAATAATACCAAAGGCGCTCAATCCCACCCACCAATGCGCTATCATATCCTAACCACGATGCCTTAAAACTCAAGGAATAACAAAAATGTTCAATGCCCACACCGAAGTCTGAATCTAACTCTTAGTTCAACTACATGGTTACATCCTCGATCATCCCATTTAACCATAATTCTCCACTCATGAGCACTAACACATATATGATCCAAATCACCCTCAAGTCACACCACTACTATTTTCTATGTGAATACACCAAAGAGAGGTCTAGGAATTCAATCCACACAAGTTTCGTAGAACCTCAAAACCTAATCTCCCAAGTTATTTTATCATGAATTTCCATGAACACCACCACTTATCATGCCTCAATACTACCATCCCTCACGTGGTTCTTGTCACTCCAAATTAACAATGTTTTGAGTTTTGTAAGCATCATAAGGTTTTCCCTAAATAGTATTTATAATAGATTTATTCGATATTAGAGTTTTATATGAAGAATCTATAGAGAACTTAGGTTAGGGTTATTTCATATTAACAATGTGCTTTGGTTTTCATGGTAAAGTAGCTACCATGTTGTTAGAACACTGTTTCTCTTTACCAAAGAAACTTCCCCTATCCCAAATACTAGAGGGTTCATATCTAACTCAGGGGATCATCTTTATTATATTATGTTTCTTTAATCTTATACTATCTTATATATGAATCTCTTTTTCTATTTAGTAGTAACTATGTGTTTTAATTTTTTTATTGTTGTGTAGGAACATTGTGATATACATGGATAAAATATGGGTCACATTACCGAGGAACACACCTCAGTATGTGAAGGGATTGAATGAGTTTTTTGATTTTGAAATTTATAATCGATCCGTTGAAGGGAGAATAAAATTTCCATGTCCTAAATGTAAATTTAGAACATGGTTGAAGAGAGATGAAGTTTATGAACATTTAATACTGAAACAATTCCATGGTCAATATTTGTGTTGGATTTGTCATAGAGAATCGAACGTTACAGAAAGATTGAGCACTAATTTTAATCCACAGAATGAGGTACCAAGTTCGTCGACAATGGAAAATTAAATACAAAAACTCATAAATGATGCATTTCGCACTGAAAGACACCACTATCAGCATCAAAACATATTAGAACAACCAGAAAAGGGTGCTGCAAATTGAAACGTGACAAGTGATGTTTTTGAGACTGTAACATAGGCAGATCAAGATTGTAACATATCATTAGATCCTCCTCTTAATTCTGTGGAGCCAAATGTAAGACAAAACTTCTTTGAGGAAAATGCGTTTCATGATTTAGTTGACGATGGAAATCAAGAGTTGTATAGTGGGTGTTGGAAATATTCAAAGATTTCATTTCTGCTAAAGTTGTACCATATCAAATGTCTATATGGAATTACAAATAAGGAAATGTCCATGATATTGGAATTGATTCGTGATGCATTTCCTAAAGAAAAAATCCCAGAATATTTTTATGATATGAACAAAGTTGTTAACAAGCTTGGTATGAATCATACAAAAATACATGCGTGTCCCAATGATTGTATGTTTTATTAGGGAGAGGATTCAAGTAGACAGAATTACAAGAAATGTTATTCTTTTAGATGGAAGGAAAAGGGTGATGTTGGAAGTCTGAATGAACATAATTTCATGGAGAAGAAGAAAAGGAACACACCTACAAAGGTTTTGCGTTACTTTCCTTTGAATCCTCTATTGAAAATATTATTCATGTCATCGAACACCGCTGAATACATGAAGTGACATTCTGTAGATAATAAAAACGATGGGTTAATGATACATCCATGAGATTCCCAATCATGGAAGAAATTTGATTCATTAAATCTATATTTCTCAGATGATCCTAGGAATGTTCGATTGGGATTGGCTGCTGATGGATTCAACCCATTTAGGACTTTGAGTACCAGTTATAGAATTTGACCAGTTGTTTTGATCCCTTATAATCTGCCTTCGTGGATGTGTATGAAACAAACATCTTTTATCCTTTCGATGATTATTCATGGAAAACAAATGTCTGGAAATGATATTGATGTATACTTGTAGCCTTTGATTGACGAATTGCAGGAGTTATGGAGAAACGGTGTTGAGACATTTGATGCTTCTTCTAAAACAATGTTCAAAATGCATGCTGCTTTAATGTGGACCATTAGTGACTTCCCTAGGCTTGGGGATTTATCTGGTTGGAACACTTACACGGGTTTGGATTGTCCCATTTGTAACTTTGATTTTGAGTGCAAACAATTACCTCACAGTAGAAAATGTTTCTTCTTGTGTCATCGAATATTTCTTGATGCATCTCATAGATTTCGGCTGAATAGATCAAAATTTAATGGTCCCATTAATCGTAGACCACCTAAAAAGTTGTTAACTGGTTCTGAAATATTGACACAACTTGAAAATGTTGAAAGAAAATTTGGGAAGGTTCATCATTTTAATGATAGCGGAAAATGGGTCTGAAGTGCATTGTCAAGCAAAATCGGAACGCAACAATGGAAGAAAAAAGTATATTCTTCAAACTTCCGTATTGGGAATTTAATTTGTTGCAACATAATCTTGATGTGATGCATATTGAGAAGAATTTTTGTGACAATTTGATTTTCACATTGCTTAACGAGCATGGAAAGTCAAAGGATCATCTCAATGCTCACAAAGACTTACAAGCAATGAACATAAAATGCGATCTCTGGCCAGATGATAATGAAAAGTATCCTCCGACAATTTTTGCAATGAAAAATAGGGATAAAGATACATTCCTTCGAATTTTAAAGAATGTTAAGGTATCTGATGGGTATTCAAGTAACATCTTGAGGTGTGTTGACTTGAAGAATCGTAAGTTACATGGATTGAAAAGCCACGATTCACATATTTTGTTACAACAGTTACTACCATTGGCATTGCGTACATTATTACATTGAAAAAATTACTGCTGTTGTACTCCAATTCTGCACATTTTTCAGACAATTATGTGAGAAATCTCTACATCCATTTCAGCTTGACAACCTCAATGAGAGGTTTGTATTGACCCTTTGTGCAATAGATATGATCTTTCCTCCGTCATTTTTTACTGTAATGATGCATTTAACTGTGCATTTGGTTGAGGAAGATAAATCAGGAGGCCCCGTTCATTATCGATGGATGCATCCAATTGAGAGGTACTTTATTTATATGTTTTTCAATTAAGTAAACAATTTTTGTTACTTAATTAAATGAATAATTATGTTTATTTTATTTCACAGATATCTTGGGAATTTGAAATCATACGTGAGAAATAAAGCTCAACCAGAAGGCTCTATTACTGAAGGCTATTTGGATGAGGAGTGTCTTACCTTTTATTCTCGACACGTGGATGATATTGAGACAATATTTAATCGAGTTGGACGTGTTGACGACACACATCGACTCAATCTCAAATACATCAGAAATCCAAAATATTTCCTCCTATAGGCCGATCAGTTGGGAGGACCTCAAATGTGTCACTGACTAAATTGGAATTATTATTGGCACATAGATATGTGATTCTGAATAGTGAAATTGCAGATCCATTTATTGAAGATTTGAGGATACAAATAAAGAGATGAATGAGAGGCTAAACAGTAAATGAGAAAGATATAATGAAAGCTGTTAATAAAGAGCTTGTAGAATGGTTTGCACGATGTGTAAGGTCATAAATATTTCAATAAATATGAATATTAGTTTGACACATACATTTTGTAAATCTAATAAAGAATATTTTTTTTTCAGGTCATGAATACTGATACTCGAGCAGAGGTGTCAGAAGATTTGATGTTTCTTGCTAGAGGTCGTCTAAAACAAGTTATAAAGTTTGACGCTTATAACGTGAATGGATTTAGATTTCGTACAGTCGATCAAGAAGTGGGTTTAAAAACACAGAATAGTGGTATATTTACATTTGCTGAAGTGGAATACAATGGAAATCTGCATGATATTATTGAATTAAACTACCACATACATTTTTCTGTTGTTTTATTTAAATGAAAATGGGTCGATATTATCAGAGGTGTTAAAAGAGATTCCTTGCAATTTACTTCTGTGAACTTCTCTTGCTTGATGGATGTTGGTGATCATGAACTGCATGATCCATATATCTTAGCATCACAAGAAAAACTGGTATATTATGTGAATGATGTTGTCGATTAAGGGTGGAGTGTAGTTGCTCACATAATACAAAGAGATTTGTATGATATGGGTGATGAAGTGGAAAATTTGACCTTTGAAATTGAATTTAATCAACAACAGGAAGCAGAATTATTTGTCCATAATGATATTGAAAATATTAGTCTAGCAAAGATAAATGAAGTGGATGAAGAAATGGAGCAGGAAACCGACATGATTAAAGGGAAAAATGATTGTATGTAAAATTATTTATTTATTCAGCAACCACTTGTTTCATTTCTGAAGTCATTCATTATCATTGTTATATATATTTTGTCCGTTAGTACTGGGCATCTATTATCATTTTTCATTTTTTTCTACAATTTTTTTTTGAAATATATATTCTGAACTTAATTTTATTTGATTAAATGACAGGAATGCCAAGGAGGAAGTGGTACACTATTTCATCTAGTTCTGCGACAGATGACGATCCATCTACCTCCCTCCCCATGACATCTGAGGCACCAGCTGCCTACACCCCTGCACCAGATCCCCCTACACCATCTCTTACACCATCTATGGATGTCCCATTAGAGGTTGAGTCGTCAAATCACCCTTCAGGAGCCTCAGTAGTGGGGCAACGACATTCCCCTTCCAGTTCATCACGAGCATACTAGAGTGTCACTGTCATAGGTACAAATTTTAATTAAATAAATTTATTGCATTTTTTATACTAATTGTTTAGTCATTGAATATGAAAAAAATGAAACAGTGGATAAAAACATAAAAATTTCAGATGTTTGGAATATAACTGGTGAGAAGATACTCATTCCATTTGATTCTTATGGGGTCCCTACGGATGACGCTGCGGGGTTACTTGTCCAGATTCTAGGCCAGCTGGCAGTGGAGCCCATTTCCCTTCCTATTTCTTATGATGATTGGAGACATATGCCTCTAATCTGGAAAAATGAAGTTTTTGATTCTCAAATAAAGGCAAATTTATTACATTATGGTTTAATTGAATGTCATGTTACTAATATGTTCAAAATGAATTTCTGTATACAGATGTTCTTCCACTTTACAGTTGCTGATGTGATAGCTTGAAAGTGGACGTTGAAAAATCTAGGTAAGAAATCGAAAGATTTTAAATGGATATTGTGGTGTGATTTCAATGATACTTCCTTGATTGTGCAACAAATGTATGAGAAGCTACTCAATGGGGTACCGAAAGAATAGTGGAAAGTTTTTGTTGACAGACATCGTGATGAGAAACAAATGACATTGAAATATATATTATTATATTACCCTCATTTTACATTTATACATGTATATGAAGAGGAAATGACATTAAATACATTAATATTAAATTTCACTTTATTTATTTCAGGATCTCTTAAGACAGAATGCATCAAACCGGGCTAAGCAAGTCATCCCTCGCACTGCGGGCTCAAAAAGATTTTCTAGAAGCCGAAAGATATAGGTAATATTTTAATTAGTTTAAATATTTATAAGACAATATTATCTGTTTAATATATTGAATTGTTGATTTATCTTTTTGTAATGCAGTCACAAAGTTTAGGGCACGAAGCATCCTGAACAGAACTGTGGTTGGATGTTCACAAGAAATCAGATAGAAGTTTTATTAATGAGTCTGCTAAAGAAGTTGGGATAAGAAGTCAATTTTTTATTATAATAACTTATTATCAGTTTTTACTATGTTAATATATATTGATATTTGATTTATAGGTAAAAATTAAAGAACTGTGGGATGAAAATCCTGCGAAGTCCTACTCAGTCTCCCAGGATGACCCGGTTGCTAAAGTCCTAAGGAAGGAGCATCTTGGTAGAGTGCGCGGGATGAGTTTGGGACCCGTACCATATGAGGTTTTTAGCAGGACACCAGGGATGTCAGCTGCATCTACTCCTGGATTTAGTCAACCCATACCCAGAGATGCTCAGAAAGATATTGTTTCTCTACGAAACACAGTTCACCAGCAGGGGGATCAGATATCTGCTTTACAGAAAGAGTTGACTAAAATACGTCAACATATGAGAATATATTCCCCCGGTGGTAGTGCATCGACTGGTGGTGTGCAGGTAAATCACAAAAAATCAATATAGTTTAGTTTTATAACTTTCATTGGTTTTAAGTTTTAATATAAATATGCAACCATATTTAATTTTCAATATAATGTTCTTACAGGTGACAACAGAAAGTGGAGATGAAGGTGGAGAGGGTGACAATGCATCATCGGACTGTGAGTAGTTGTATTGTTGATGTTTTGAACAAACATGGGAACAATTGGTTTGTATATATAACATTTTTGGCACATAGTTTCCACCAAACATTTTCATGTCCTAAAATTTCCTTGATTTACCATGTTTCCTTTTACGCATTTTATTGATTTCTGATGTTTCTTTTTATGTTTTGATTTCTCGAGTGTGGTATACATCATTCCATTTAGTCCGGTTTTTGAATTGGTAGTCGATATTTTGGATGACTAGGAGTTAAACCCATTGTTGGTGTGTTGAACAAATTGGGTCATTTCCTAGTGATCAAGGGGATAGTGTTGTGGACACTTCGGTGAGACCCTTGTAATTTGTATTACTTGGAGGCCCGAGAAGCACCCAATAATGTATCATGGCTCCCAAACCATCGATTTGTGTCTAATACCGCTCCTCATTCCCAATTATTAACTAGATCAGATGAGTCTCCATCATCCATACACCATTCCCTAATACACTATCTTTTCTACAAAACCCCATTTTATTCATTGAAACATAACTATAATATCTAATACAACACACTAGATATGGTCTCTATATCATCGCATCTAGTAATATATAATAACACCATTCATTCCTTCCCTAGCTGACTTTTCCCAAAAATAGATCACCTACAAACACTAATTCATCATCACATCCCGATCACAATGACTTAAATACCAGAGGCATCAAAGCATCATCCAAATTACTGCACTAAAGTTTGAATCCAACACTTGGTGTGATTCCATGGTTAGGTCCTCAACCACCCACACCATCTATAATACTCTCACCATGAGCACCGACACATCTCCTATCTAACTCGCTCTCAAATCACACCAAAATTCCATGTTGATCCCAATGTCGACACTTAGACTCCACAACACTTCATCTATGCAACTCTAACTAGTAAAATAATTATCCACTGTATATGAATCCCAAGTATTTCATTCACTAAAAAAATAGATAAAATAATATCTGCCTGTAGACCAGTATCCCAGTTCCATATCAACCATCAACCAACTGCTCTCACCACACCCATGACCCTACCAACATTAGGGTCACACATCCATGGCCGATAAGATTATCTCTATAGTATAAGTATTCTTATCATCACCCTATTAAACAAAAAAAAATTGATATCTATAACTCATATCTTTTCCATAACTGAATATAATGACTAGACGTAATTTTCTAGATCATATCTAAGTGCTATCATGAAACACTGATCACCACACATTCCCATCCCACTAGGTTTATCATATTTAAAATTCATAAAAATTAATTTACAATTAGGTTCACACCCTCCAATTGTCAATGGTGTTCTTCCCATCATATTAATTCTATTAAACCACTACTTGAGTGCAATGTCTAATTGGTTTCCACATCACACACATGTCACTCCTCCCAATCCATACTTATCTCATCCCAAAAAACACATGTCAAGGAACAATATTAGATCAACCATGACACCATACTATAATCAATCATCAATTACACCTCTCACTATAATGGGAAACCTCACATTCTTATGTAAAACCTTGTTCCTCCATGCCTATAAGTAACTCATTAAACACCTCAGTCACTGCACTCCAAGGGTAACCTTATCCCCCCCATAGAAAATTACTAAATTCCTAAAAATATCCTCTGATAAATTGTTACTAAGGGGAATTCATCACCATGCCTTCATCACTAAACCTCTTGGATTCCCCTAGAACTCAAACAATATGAAATGAACTACACATGACCCAATAACTGACCCATGAACCAAGAAGGCGCCACGTGTAACTAGTACACACTTTCCCTTATGCATCAAAGATTTTACAAAAATCCATACTAGACCTCACTCTCCTAATACCAAGGAAAAGTGAACCTCTTTATGAACCATATCATTAGTTATTACCCACCATCCTTGTCAAACTCATCAACCCAATATGTGTACACTCTTATACAGCCTGGTATCACAACTAGACTCGTGATCCCATGATTTAAATCCCATTTAAGCTCATGTCATACGCCTAAACCTCTAACCATGCTTCCCACACATGTCAATCTCATCTAATTGAAAGAACCTAGTGCTTCTTTTCCAACAGGCTTGAAGTATCTCACTCATGCCAAGTCCAACCACATGATCACCCACCACCTAGGATTTTTTTCCAAAACCCAGAGCATATAACCATGATATACCCATCCTAGACCCAACCATATAGGAACTGTATCAACCATATCATCAGGAACTGCACCCAAAATCAATAATGTTGGGAATCCAACTAATCTTACCCTCTAAACCCAAACCTGATACCAAAATCACTAAGAGTTATTTATATCTCAAAGGCACGAGACATTCTATATTACTTTATTCTACCATCTCATGCATATCCAACATCCCATGGAAATATGTTCCCATACCAAAACATCTCTTAGAAATACCTTACATGTACTGAACCATTATCAAGGAATCTAATTCCTAAACCATCCCACCATGGGTTCCTCTACATCCCTTGACTAAATGTATTTTATATTCATCACTAAATAGAATCTCATTGTAATATCCATAGGAAATTATATTATAAAAAAGATACAAGGGTTTATCTAAGTATAATTATACCAACTAGTTATATAGTAAAAATTATATTTTAGTTTTTATTAACACTTTATAGAACTTAACCCTTGTCATTAGTGAAATCAATCACATACACATGTACATATGTCATGTGAATCCTAAATTGAAAATATGAAGTATGTAAACATGTTTCTTACCACTATGGTTCAAGATAAAAATTCATAAATATCAATCTCAAATACACACATAATAATTGAGTAAATATATCAAATTTAATAATGAAAACTAAGAACATAAAATCCCAAAACCCCAGGTAATCTAAAGTATAAAGTATCCGGTTCTAGGGAACAAAATTTAATAAACTCCCACTTGAACTAGTGAAAACTGCTAACTAATTAGTTAGTTCTCACATATTAAAAATGTTTTTATTGAGTATGGATATACCTACTATGCCTACCACATTTCAATTTTTAGGGTTGTTTTTGCAACATGTATTTATTATGACATAGCTTATTGCGACTTTGCTGATTTGAAAAAACCCCTCAAATGGTAACATCCTTGAGTATCCACATTATTTTTCCAATGTCATAAATATAACATCTTGCATAATAACATAGTAAAAGCTTATCATAATAATAATAACACTCGTACTATTGGTATAACTCAAAATTTGGAATAGTTTGTTGCAAAACTACTTCTTAAGCTACATTAGAATCCAAAAATTACTCAATTATTGTAGATATGGTAGCCATCGGTTGTAATAAGTTTGTCTTAAATGTTACCTCACTATAATATGGTATTTTTGGTTTGATCTGTTTTTCAGGGCAGTGGTGCAGCAGAACCAATTTTTTTTTCTGGTCAGCTTTTAGCAGCGGTTTTAACCACCGCGAAATGTACATTGGCGGTGGTTTAAACCACCGCTAAATGGTGAAAACCACCGCGAATAAACTGAAATCCAATGGCCGTAAAAACCACCGCTAAAATTAGTAAAACCGCCATGAAATGAGGTAGCTATGACACTTTCCTTAAACCGCTGTGAAATGTAAATAATTGCCGCTAATAGATTGACGATGTCGTATTAGGCGACGGTTTATAGAAACTGCCGCCAAACCATGTAGCGACGGTTTAAACCACCACTACATGCAAAAATAACCATCGCTAAACGAAATTTATCTTATAGTTTCAACTAGATAAAATAATGTGATGGTTGTATTTAGGAATTTAAAGGACGATTGGTGAATGATTTAATTTTGGACCTCCCTTCTAAAAATGGTGAATTTTTTTATCTATAACGATTCTTCTTTGAAAGGACTCGGTTGTGTCCTAATATAGAATCATTAGGTAATTCCTTATGCTTTATGTCAGTTGAAACCTCATGAGTTAAATTACCCTACACATGATTTGGAATTATCTTATGTTTTTTTTTTCATTAACAATTTTGAGGCATCATTTGTATGGTGTAAAGTTTTAAATATATACTCATCAGAAAATTTTGAAGTATATATTCACTCAGAAATAATTAAGCATGAGATAGAGAAGATTTCTAGAACTATCAAGGATTATGATTACACAATTCATTACCATCCTGGAAAAGAAAATAAAGTGGATGATGCTTTGAGTCAAAAAAGTAATGTTACATTAACCATGTTAAATTTAGAACATGATCCTTTGGCTAATGATTTAATGAATTTTTTCTTGTAATTTGTTGGTGTAGAAAAATACTCTATTTTGTTTTTGGTGTTACTGTAATCGTCTCTATCAGATAGAATTTAAAAAGCACATAACGATGATCATGAGTTGTAGAAAAAGGAAGAATTGGTTCAAAAGGGTACATTTCCCAAATTTAACATTGATAGGGATTGTGTATTGAGATTTGGGAAAAGATTATGTGTGCATTGTGATTAAAAATTGAAGAATTTTTTTATGTTAATATCATAGTTCTCCATTTTCAATTCATCTTGGCTGTACTAAGATGTATAGAGACATTCAAGATTATTATTATTGTGATGGAATGAATAGAGATATTGCTGACTTTACCCTAATATGTTTGACTTTTCAACATATTAAAGTAGAGCGATAGTTATTAAAAGGGATTACTTAGCATTTTCTAGTTCCATAGTGAAAATGGGAAAATATATCAATGAACTTAACAGTGGTATTATCATAAAATTCTCAAGGTAACAATGCAATCTAGGTTATTATTGATCAATTGACTAAATCTATTCATTTTCTTCTTATTCGAGACAATCCAAATCTATATCAACTTACACAATTGTATCTTAAAGAGATTTTTAGTTTACACGGAGTATCTACCTCTATTGTATATGATCATGATCCTAGGTTCACTTAAAACTTTTGGAAAGGCCCTCTAAAGTTGTTGGGTACTGAATTAAATTTATAAACAACTTTTCATCCTCAATCAGAAGGATAGTCAGAACATACAATTCAGACCTTGGAGGATATTATATATGAATTCTCAATGGATTACTAGGGAAGTTGGGATCAACATCTTTATTTGGTTGAGTTTTCTTATAATAACATTTTTCATTATAGTATTCAAATTGAACCATTTGAGGAATTATATGGAAAACAAGGTGAAACTAAAGATTTTTTGGGATGATGTCAGTGAAAGAAATTTTATGGGACTAGATTTGGTATAGGAAATAGTAGAGACTATTTATTCGATTCAGTGACACATGAGAACATCTTATAGTAGGTAGAAAAGTTATATAGATAACTAGAGGAAGAATATTTCTTTTTAGGTATGTAATCATGTCTTTCTCAAAGTTTCTCAGTGGAAAAGTGTGATGCCTTTTTGGTAAGAAGGGGGAGCTAAGTGCACGGTTTATTGGACCCTTTGAAATCCTATAGAAAGATGGATATGTTGCCTATGGAGTGGATTTTACTCCAAATTTATCCTAGGTACAAAATGTTTTTCATATTTAAATGTCAAGAAAGTATATTCTAGATACAAACCATGTTTTGAGTCTATAAGTATTTCACTTGAATGAGAATATTTTTTATGAGGAACAAAAAGATCAGGTTTTTGACCATTGAGAGCAGTTGTTGCGGAATAAGGTGATCCATTAGGTTAATTATTTTTGGAAAAAACCATATTGTTGAAGAGTCAACATGGGAATTTGAAAATGCTATGTGGGAAATATATCCCCACTTAATGAATAAGTGAATAAAATTTCTAGGATGCAATTTCCAAAAGGGGAGAAGAATGTAACAATCCAGGTAATTATAGAACAATTTTTTTTCATATTTATCAATATTCATTACTTTTATAGTAATTAAAAGAGACAATATGTTTAATAACATTTATGATAAAACCAGTTTTATGGTTAAAAACGTTATTTTTCAAAAAAGGCTTTTTGTCACCTTTTAATGGTGCACCAATTTTAAATCTATTTTTTTTACTTTTATAAATTATATTTAACAAAATAAAATTCTTGTATGAAATAATAATTACATAATTTACTTTGGTTGATTATTTTTGTATTTTTCAAATTATTTTCATATTTTAATTAATAGTGAAAAAGTAATGCTAACTAAAAGATAATTTTTTTATTAAGATAGACCCCATTTTAAGGGTAAATGGGGAGACTGCCATGACATCAAAGACATAAACAAGTCAAAAGGTCCCCAACGGTCCAAAATTCCAAGAAAAAACAACCCAAACTACATGAGAAAACCCCTCCCAACAACAAAAAACTTGAAATCCATCTTCCACCTTCCACTATTGATCTGCTAGCTGTCCCGTGAAAAATTTCACGGGCCTAGTACTGATGGCTATAGCCATACCCTCTCAAACATCCAATTTTGAAAAGAAGTGGTAAAGTAAAACCTCTTAGCCCTAAACCTCATCTGAAGAAGCCTCATGTAGACAATCTGATTGAAATATTCTTTAAACCACATACCACTAAGCCCAAGCAAAAACAAGAAACAAGAAAACCCAACCACAAATAAAAAAAACCAAATCACAACTTCAAAACATCATTGCATCCACGGTCTTCAAACACATTCAAATAAAATCGCACCCAAATTCCAGATATTCACCAAAAATTATGCTCCATAACTAAATTCAATCCACCAAAATCAATCACACAAAAAGAAAAACTCACATCAGACCACAACCCAAACCAACTCGCAAATCAAAAAATCCAGAAATGAAAACCATCACCTTTAAATTTCACTACACCCTGAAGGAAGGACCCAATACAAGTATCTCGTCGCTACCTTCAAACCACACAAACCAGAATCAAACCCCTTAACACACCCACATCAATGTAGAATCAATGGAGGAAATCCACAGAGGATAGGACTCGAGCACCGAATCTTAACCATGCTACCGAAGAAATCCCTAAACATAGGGTGCATTCCATCAAAAGAATCGTTTAGATGGAAGATCCCTCGAATCCATGAGCCACACACCAAAATATGCCAAGCAGGGATGCTAGGGGGAGGTAGTATCCAACCTGAAGAGAAGAGAAAGTGGCGAAAGGGGGAAAACCTGTAAAGACCCGGAAATTTCAAGGAATTTTTCTTCTTAAAATTATTTGGAATTTTAAAAGTCTGTAGTTTCTGACGGCACCTGATTCCGAGGCCCGGTGTGCCCGGAATCAATTTTTGAAGTCTTGTTCGGGTACGTTCAGCAAACGTACGTGCAGATTTTACTATCTTTTGAACCGATGCTCAGAATTGAAAATCAAGGACACCGATGAACTCGCAACGCCAATATTCGCTTTAGGGGACATTTACTGCAGTTGCATTTTATGCGGGTTAAAAGTTAATTTTGGGGATTTATAATAAAATAAATAAAATTGTGGAACACAATTTTATTTTATATCTTGTAGTTATTTCCTCTCAATGGGAGTTATAAGTGGGTCCCACACCCACTTAACCTCCCATGAGAGTATTTATTGTGGTGGGATGCACACGTGCCCTAAACCTTTCATCTCCCCATAACTCCCTTTAAACCCCCCATTAACACTCCCCTTCATTAATTTTTGACAACTCCCCCTAATTTATTGTGATATCTCCACCTTCCCCTATCCCTTTAATTTTATGACAACACTTTTAATTAATGAATTGAACTATAATTAATTAATTAAAGTGGTTTGAATTTTGAATTACATGTGTTAATAAAATAATAGCCATAGCTATTATTTTATTTTGGGCACTTTTTGTGTTGAGAGGATTTTTGGGAGGACTCTTGAGAAATTGAAGAGGAGAGTTCATCTTTTGTTGAAGAACACCGTCCTTCCATCAAAGAACTGCCTAAGAATGAAAATCATCTCCTTCGATCCTCTTCCAAATCAAAGGAGAAGGAGCCACCCGCAAGGAACGCCGATGACACGCCATCCTTGTCTCCTTCTTCCCTGACGTCAATGAGTTGACGCCGTCTCCCCGCGACGCTGTCTTCCACGACGCTCGTCTAGCGCGGCTTGACGACGTGAGACGTCATTTATGAGGTAGGGGGATATTGTATAATTTTATTTATGTAATTTATACCCTCGAACTTGGGGGTTTATTTGTTGGGTGATTATTTGAACCACTAACGCGGTGGGTACGGGCTAACAAACACGTCCGAACCCACCGCCAACTTGTTCGTGATGCGCGTTTTGTTTGGAGATGGATGAATGGAAGGGAAACGTTGATTTGAGGTCGTTGAAGTGAATATCGGGACCCGAGGAGGCTGTAGGCATAGACGGGAGCTAAAACGAACCACCAGAATGACTCCAATGACCCGTGGAAGACCGCGACAGCGCGGGTCGCCGACTGAAGAAACGTCGCGCCACCGGCCGCATCAGTGGTGGAGCAGATCCTGTGCCACGTGGGATCTGGGGAGGTAGGGCGGTTCCATCCTGGCACCGCCGTTTCGAAAAACCAGGGGAGCCCCCCCCCCCCCCCCCCCCGCTCGGTCAGGCTGGCCGAGCCGCGACCAACCACTAGGCCGGAGACTTGCGCGCGGGCCAGGCTGCCCTCGTACGGGCTGGGCCGCAGCCGTCGGGCCGTGCCGCACCCTACTGGGCTGGGCCGCAGCCGCCGGGCCGTGCCACGCCCTACTGGGCTGGACCCGGACCCGGGTCGGGTCGACCCAGTTTGGGCCGACCCAGGGTGGGTTGGGCCGGGTCGGACCGGGCCCAGACCCCCCCTCTTCGGACCATTTTCAGTTAATTGCCCTAACTTGAGTTACGAACCTCCGATCGACACACCGTCAGTTGTGTATAATTACTCTAATCAAGACGTTCAATTAGTTATATTACACTCAAGGTTTTGGCGTAGTTTGGGTACGTCCGGGCTAGTTCAAAACCGAAACCAACCGAGCCCTCGGAGCGAAAACGCTTATAACTGAAGGACCGAAAGTCCGATTGATGTGTCGTCAACTACGTTGGTTTCCTTTTGATGAGACAGTTCTTTTGGCATGCTACACGTGGGATTCGGATGATATTGGAGTATGGTCAGGTAGGTTTTAGCTTAAAAACCAACCGGTCCCCTGGAACGGAAAAGCCAATAACTCCCAGATCGGGCGTCCAATTGATGTGCCGTCTGTTGCGTTGAGACCCCTATGACGAGACGGTCCTTTGTGATTCTTCTACGTGAGACTTCATGACACTTGGAGTATTGGATTGAGGATCATGGAGCAGACCCTCCTGGTTACGAGCAAGCAGATTGCAGAGACCTAGTAGTTGGATGAGACATGACGACTGCTGATCGATTGAATCAGAGTGATTTGGATGGCCCAGTGGGGAGCGCTTGGTTGTAGCAGCAGACCCACGATGGAGGAGCGCTTGGTTGTAGCGGCAGACCCACGGTACTCGACATAAGGAGTACCTCTGTAGGCTATGAGGGGGAGTGCTTGGTTGTAGCGGCAGATCCATGGTGGGAAGCGCTTGGTTGTAGCAGCAGGCCACAGTACTCGACAGGTGGAGTACTTAAGCAGTCCAAGGTTAGTGGGAAGTGATTGGTTGTAGCGGAAGGCCCACTGTACTCGACAGAGGGGGATTTATCCAGTATCCGTGGTTTCGACCTCATGAATAAAAATCCTGGTTTGAGCTGAGTCAATGACCTTTGTGTTTTCCTCATGATTGAGATGAGTTATTTGATAACATAGGTATATGTATGGGAATATACCTAAGTAATGGTTATCTAATGATTTCATACTTTTTGGTTTATCCTTGTTTGATTTTGTGAGACCTTGAGGGTCTCGGGGTCCCTACTAAGTATCATTATACTCACCCCTACATGGGTTCATCTCGTTTTGTTGGATGCAGACGACATACATCTCTGACGAAGGCCGAGAGCGCCAGGACTGGACGATACCTGGAGGTGGACACTCGATGTGACGACACATGGAGCGGACCGATAGACGCGGAGTGCCGAGGAGGACATCTGTACCTACCCTTCAGGTAGGAACCTGGAGGATGATCCCGAAGGACGATCTAGGAGCTGCTTCCACCTTTCAGCTGTTTCTCTTTTTCAGTTGTACTTTCTTCAGTTGTAGTTGTACCTTTTTGTTGGGCTTGTATTTCCAGGCCCTTTGTACGTTCATCACACTTGTTATACAACTTTTCTTAGTGTTTTCTTCTACTTGTACACTGGTTGTGTGTGTTTACATTTTATAAAGGCAATGCCTTCCCAGTTTTTAGTGAATTACGCCTTTGGTGCTAGTCGCTAGCCCCTGGAATATGGAAGGTGGGCTTAGGGTAGTCACGATACGGGCCCCGGGGGATAGGTCGTGACAAGTTGGTATCATATGAGTTGGTTCTACCGCAGAACTAGGACTCTGATACTTTCTTTCTATGAAGCAATAGTGTTAAGGGTACTAAGTGTGGTTTTCAGTTCAGGGAGTCCAGTGTTGGTGCGGGCAGACGACGTATCCATACACCAGGACCCTGACTTCTGATTTCCGACTCAGTGTACAAAAACACTGATTGCATGCACGTTTTCAAAAGTGTCCTATAAGTTAGCTCAAACCAGGTTAGCTCACCAGGTATAGTCTTTTGACCATGTCGCATATGTTCATTCAGAATGCATCCCTGTGGAAAACCAGTTAGATCCCCAAGAGTTGTACGTACTGACAGGACACTGAGCGACGAGGCCTCAGTACATGGCCATCTTCCAGTTGAGGCACCAGCGGTACCACATCCTGTTGGGCCACCTATGCCACCATCCCCAGCAGCAGACGATGCACGCCACTTGAGCACGCTGTACGAGTTCCAGCGCCAGAGGCCACCCAGGTTCCGGGGAGAGATGGGCCCACAGGCGGCTGAGGATTGGCTGGAGGCTGTGACGAGAGTCTTCAGACTGGTAGGGACACCGTCAGACTTTATGGTGATCCTTGCTGCCAGTCTCCTTCAGGCAGCAGTAGGCAGATGGTGAAGCCTGATGCTCCAGATGCATGACTAGGCAACACTTCAATGGGAAAACTTCGAGAGCTTGTTTCAGGTGGAGTTTGTACCATCCACCCTTCAAGCGGTGCGTATAGAGGAGCTACTATATCTATAGTAGGGTAGCATGAAAATTAGCACAATACTTAGCGAGGTTCACAGACCTCTCGCGCTACTCTATAGATATGGTACGTGACCCGTTCTTTCGGGCCCATACCTTTGAGCAGGGGCTCACGTGAGAGATAAGAGCTTCAGTTGTTTCTCAAAGCATCCCAATGCAGACAAGGGTGTTAGAGCGAGCCCTCCTAGCGGAGAGTTTCCTTGCTAAGAAATCTCCAGCAGCGGAACCCACCACTAGTCGACATGTAGCGGAGCCTTTTGCATCTGGCAGTAGACAGATGACGCAGGGGTCCAAGAGGACCAAACCCACGGGTGGTTGACCGCATGACTCAGGATCGTGTGTGCAAGTCACCCATGGCAGAGAATGACTTACCAGGAGTGGATATTGTTACTCCTGCAGCGGGCTTGGTCACATGGCACGTGACTGTCCGAACCACCATACATACAATCAGCAGATAGATGAAGGACCTTCCAGGTAGAGGCAGAGGTTCGATTGAGGTAGATCGCAAGGAGCTGGAGACCGAGGCAGAGGAGCTGGCTGTGCAGCTGGTGGTGGACGACGCTTCTAGGTGTTGCCACCACCACCACCAGGAGGTCCACCCCGACTGTAGGGAATAGGTGGACATGGGAGAGCACAACTTCAGGAAGCTGAAGCATACAACTATGGAGCTCTGGAAGTAGGTGGACATGAGCGGGACTTGTTCCAGGCAAGGAGGCCTTTGTTCATGGTGCTTCTAGCTTCCTTGTTGTTGATGTTTGTGGTTGTTATGTGTCTTTGTACTTTGATTTGAAGTAATAAAAGACACTTTTCCTTGTGACGTTTGATTTCATTCCTTTTTTGTGTGGTTAATACTAAGAGGTTCCGATTTAAACTGTTGTCTTTACCCTCACTTTTGAGATTTCTACTGGAGGAGACCCAGTAACCACACACTGATGTCGATAGTGTGACTCAACCCTTGGAGGTGAGAGTAACAGTTGGATCTCTTGGTAGTAGTATCGAGGCCTTATGACGTCATCCATGGCATGAATTAATATCATTCATGTCAGGATTGACTATATTAGGAAAAGGATGTGGTTTGTCTAGGGGATGAGACCAGATTTCCATTTTCAGTAAAGGAGAAATCTTAGCTGCTCTTGTAGAACATAGGTGAAGAAGGGTGTAGTCGAGTTCTTACTTTTGGCAAGCCTCACCCATAGTTCATTGAGCGAACGGTTTACGGTTTACTCTAATCTCAATAGTCTCAGGTGAATCTTCTCTCAAAAGGACCTAAACCTGAGACAACAACGATGGCTTGAGTTCTTACAGGACTATGAATTTGAGATAGTCTATACTCATGGGAAGGGGAATGTAGTAGCAGATGCTCTCAGTAGGAGTTCAGGCATTCAGCTGCTAGGAGAGGCGACATAGTAGCTGGCCACGTTGCTGATATCCTTTGTGGTTAGGGATGGTGCATCCTATCTACAGTCACTCCTCCAATTATTCAGTAGAGTAGGAAAGGTGGCTTACCACCTGACCCTTCCACCTCAGTTGCACCGGGTGCACGATGTCTTCCACGAATCTCAGCTGAGAAGATGCGTGCACAACTCGTCCCACATCATCGACCACCGGGAGTTGAACATCGATGACGGGGAAAATTTCATGGAGGTTTCAGTGGAGATTGAGGATCAACATGAGCGGGTCCTACATGGACATTTGATTCCTCTGATGTTCTTTCGCTGGCAACACGGGAACCACCAGGAGAGCACATGGGAGCAGGAGGCTCAGATGCGTGCTCAGTACCCCTTTTGTTTCCCTAGTGTATGTTGTAACTTTATGGGGACGTAAATCCATGAAGTGGGGGTAATGTAAAGACCCGGAAATTTCAAGTAATTTTTTTTCTTAAAATTATTTGGAATTTTATGAGTCCATAGTTTCTGATGGCACCTAATTCCGAGGCCTGGTGTGCCCGGAATCAATTTCTAAGGTTTTGTTCAGGTACGTTCAGTAAACGTACGTGCGAGTTTTACTATCTTTTGAACTGGTGCTCGGAATTGAAAACTGAGGACACCGATGAACTTGTAGTTCTGGTATTCTCTTTAGGGGACCATTACTGCAGTTGCATTTTATGCAGATTGAAAGTTAATTTCGAGGATTTAGAATAAAATAAATAAAATTGTGGAACACAATTTTATTTTATATCTGGTATTTATTTCCTCCCAAGGGTAGTTAGAAGTGGGGCCCACACCCACTTAACCTCCCATGATAGGATTTAGTGTGGTGGGACCCACACGTACCCTAAACCTTTCATCTCCCCATAACTCCCCTTAAAACCCCCATTAACACTCCCTTTCATTAATTTTTGACAACTCCCACTAATTTATTGTGATATCTCCACCTTCCCCTCTCCCTTTAATTTTACGACAAAACTTTTAATTAATGAATTGAACTAAAATTAATTAATTAACGTGGTTTTAATTTTGAATGATAGGTGTTAATAAAATATTAGCCTTAGCTATTATTTTATTTTGGGCACTTGTTGTGTTGAGAGGATTTTTGGGAGCACTCTTGAGAAATTGAAGAGGAGAGTTCTTATTTTGTTGAAGAACACCGTCCTTCCATCGAAGAACTACTGAAGAATGAATATCGTCTCCCTAGATCTTTGGCCAAGCCAAAGGAGAATGAGCCACCCGCAAGGAATGCCGGCAACACGCCATCCTCGATTCATTCTTCCCTGACGTCAACATGTTGACGCCGTCTCCCTGCGACGCCGTCTTCCGCGATGCTCGTCTACCACGGCTCGACGACGTGCGACGTACTTTACAAGGTAGGGGGATATTGTATAATTTCATTTATGTGATTTATACCCTTGATCTTGGGCATTTATTTGTTGGGTGATTATTTGAACCACTAACGCGGTGGGTACGGTCTAACGAACAAGTCCGGACCCACTGCCAACTTGTTTGTGATGCACGTTTTGTTTGGAAATAGATGAACGGAAGGGAAACGTTGATTTGAAGCCATCACAGTGAATAGAGGGACCCGGGGGGGCCATAGGCACAGACGGGAGCTAAAACAGACCACCGGAATGACTCTGGTGGCCCGCGGAAGACCGTGGCAGTGCGGGTCGCCAACGCGGCGGCGCCGATGACCAGAGGCGGCGTCCGGCGCCGACTGGCCGCCTAGAGACAGCGGCGCACTAGCGTGCCGCCGGCGGAAGAATCGCCGCGGCACTGGCCACGGCGGCGGTGGAGTGGATTCCGCGCTGCGCGGGATCCGAGGAGGCAGGGTGGTGCCAGTCTGGCACCGCCGTTACGAAAAACCGGGGGTGCCCCCCCCACTCAGCCAGCCTGGCCGAGCCGCGGCCGACCACTGGTCCGGGCCACCCTCGCGTGGTCCGAACCGGGCCGCGCCCTACTAAGCCGAACCCGGACCTGGGTCGGGTCGACCTGGTTCGGGCCGACCCAGGGTGGGTTGGGCCTGGTCGGACCGGGCCCAGACCCCCCTCTTCGGACCGTTTTCAGTTAATTGCCCATAACATGAGCTACAGACCTCCGATCGATGCAAATTCAGTTGCGTAGAATTCCTCGGATAGAGAAGGTCTTTTCTGTATGTTACACTCAAGGTTTTAGCGAATTTTGGGTACAGCTGAGTTGGTTCGAAACCAAAACCAACCAGACCCTCGGAGCGGAAATACTTATAACTTAAGGACCTGACGTCCGATTGGCGTGCCATCAACTACGTTGGTTTCCTTTTGATGAGACGGTTCTTTTGGTATACTACACGTGGTATTCAGATGATATTGGAGTATGGTCGGGTTGTTTTAGCTTAAAAACCAACCGGGCCCCTAGAACAGAAAAGCCAATAACTCACAGACCGGGCGTCCGATTGATGCGCCGTCTGTTGCGTTGAGACCCCTATGACGAGGTGGTTCTTTGTGATACTTCTACGTGAGACTTTGTGACACTTGGAGTATTGGATTGAGGCTCGTGGAGTGGACCCTCCTGGTTACGAGCGAGCAGATTGCAGAAACCTAATAGATTGATGAGACTTAACGACTGCTGATCGATCGACTCAGAGTGATTTGAATGGCCCAATGGGGAGCGCTTGGTTGTAGCAGAAGACCCATGGAGGAGGATCAGTTGGTTGTAGCGGCAAATACATGGCACTCGATAGAAGGAGTACCTCTATAGGCTATGAGGGGGAGTGCTTGGTTGTAGCGGCAGACCCATGATGGGAAGCGCTTGGTTGTAGAAGCAGTCCCACAGTACTCGATAGGTGGAGTACTTCAGCAGTACAAGGATAATGGGAAGAATTTGGTTGTAGCGGCGGGCCCACTGTACTTGATAGCGGAGGAGTTATCCAATAGCCATGGTTTCTACATCATGAATAAAAATCCTGGTTTGAGCTGAGTCAATGACCTTTGTGTTTTCCTCATGATTGAGATGGGTTACTTGATAACTTAGGTATATGTATGAACATATACCTAAGTAATGGTTATCCGTTGTTTTCATACTTTCTGGTTTATATTTGTTAGATTTTGTGAGAGCTTGAGGGTCTCGGGGTTCCTACTAAGTATCGTTATACTCACCCCTGCACGGGCTATGCCTGCACTTCGTTGTGTTGGATGCAGATGATGGACAGTGCTGACGAAGGCTAAGAGCGCCAGGACTGGATGATACCCGGAGGTGGACACTCGATGTGACGACACACGGAGTGGACCAATAGATGCGGAGTGCCAAGGAGGACATCTGTACCTACCCTTTAGGTAGGAACCCGGAGGACGGTCCCGGAGGATGATCCAGGAGCTGCTTCCATCTTTCAGCTGTTCGTCTTTTTCAGTTGTACTTTCTTCAGTTGTAGTTGTAACTTATTGTTGGGCTGGTATTTCTGGCCCCTTTGTACTTTCATCACACTTGTTATACAGATTTTCTTAGTGTTTTCTTCCTCTTGTACACTAGTTGTGTGTGTTTACATTTTATAAAGGCAATGCCTTCCCAGTCTTAGGGAATTACGCCTTTGGTGCTAGTCCCCAGCCCCTGGCCTATGGAAGGAGAGCTTGGGGTAGTCATGATACGGGCCCCGGGGGATGGGTCATGACAAAACCCTAGCGTCGCATCACCCTTTATGGGCTCATTCGCTTATCCCGGTTCATTTGTGAAAAAGTAATGAATTTTAATTCAAAACTGTTATTTTGCCTAATTTATTTATATAGTTATATTGTTCTTTTAATTTGTTTTAAACTATAATTAGATTATTTTTTATCCTTTAATCTAATTTAGATCATTGGAATCAATTTCTCATTGAAATTTTATTTAAAATCATTGTGAACTTTTGAATGTTTTTACTTAAAAAAACTTGTTTTCTTATTCCTTCAAAAAGGATTAATTTTTAATTAATTTCTTCTAATTATATAATTTTAATTAGAAAAAATGGATTCCATATTTGGAATCATGATTTCTAAATTATTTAAATAGGTCCATTTTATTTTTGTATATTATGAATAATAACTTTGGTAATGTTTTCATTACCACAGTTAAGGGTAAATCGTGCAATTAAATGTAAAAATAATATTATAACTAATATATAATCACCCTAAAATTGGTCCTAATTTCCATGTATGTGTGTTTTTAGACTAAAATAATCCTTTAGTAAAAGTTTTATCATTTGGAAGCCACTTGGGTGTGACTAAGACATTTATAATATTTTAGTCAAAGAGAAGACAAATTTTGTCACATCCTTGTTTTTTATCAAGTCAAGTATTTTTAATATGGAGTAATACAGTAGATCTCTTCGACTATAAATAATATTTAAAAATATTTAAATATTACATATATTGTCGTAATTTATTTATAATTTTTATGAAATAAATAATTAAATTAAATGGGGACACAATGATGATACAATGTTTGTTTAATTAATGAAATAATCAAATAAATGATATTATAAATAATAAAATAAATATAATTTAACATAAATGATGACATACAAGAATTTAATGGATTACATTGAAATTTTTATGATGGTTTAAAGAATTTTTTTCGAACTTATTTCATTATTGTGATATTTTAAAAAATTCAACTAATGAATAGAGTTAAAACTGACACGATTTGTATTTGAAAATAAATAATATTTTATTAAAAGATTTAAAATTTCAAAAAATCACAATTTCATCCAAATGATTTATATAATTCATAAAATTTCATCAATGACTCATTTATTGGTGGTTTTTTCATTTTATAGTAATCATATTAACCCTCAAAGTGTAAATTACATGATATCATGGTAAGCGTTAAAAGGGTTAATTAAGGTTTAAAAACATAAAGATAAGGATTAAAAAATAATCAAAACTTGTCCAAATTTCATTGGATAAAGGGTATTTTACCAAAATTCACCCTATATTTTAAATAAATAAATTTTTACTCATTGGTAATAGAATATTAATTTATATTAATTTAATATTTTTTAAGAATTCCAAGATTTCCCCTCCATTCTCTTATAAAAGAGAACTCATTATTCTCTTTTATTCACACCTAAAAACCTATTTTTTTTGGAAACTATATATCCAAATATATTATTATATTCCCTACCCACATTATAGATCTATTATATTAGGTATAACACTCACCTTAGAGGTGGTAAGGTGTTAAGCAAAGAAGGTTGTATAAAGGAAAGGTATCATTTTTAAGTGTTTTTGTTTTGTTTCTTCTTCCCCTTCCTTCAAATATTCTTAAAACATGGTGAAGTAATAAATATAGTTTCCTAAATATACTATTATTTTATTATGTTAATTTCATCACCTAAATCCATCTCTAATTCCATGAAACTGGAAATTAATTATTCGTTCTTGTGTATGGAGGACTACCAACTCATGAATCGATATAATTCATTTTTCATCAACGCCTCTCAAGAATGGTAATAATGATGGAATTTATGTTTATATATTATATTACTGAAATATTTATCATTATAAAAATATATTATTTATCTTATTATCTTTACATGAATATAATAATGATACCGCTATTCGTACGCACGTGTGAACTATCACCTCCACGAAGCGATGCGATTTATTTTTCTGCACACAATAACATGGTTGCTAAACAAAAGTATATTTAAATAATTAATATTATATTAATGATATTATGATAATTAAATAAGGATAAAATTATAATTACCTTATTTCCATAATTATCATTGAAAAATGGAAACGTTACTTATGCGTATATACGACCTACCGTCTCCATGATTATAACATTTTTCATTTTTCATAACCATACATAAATGGTTTGATATAAAAGTAAAATTTATGTATAAATGAAAATTTTATTTCATGAATATTAACCTAGAGATGATTTAATTTTGATCATATTGACTATATACACCATTTCAATGTCATTTTGGACTCAAGTACTAAATATCGAAAAAATGCCTGATGTGAACATAAATAGTTAAGTAATATTTATAACATGATGATAAGTCATATAAAAGGAATAATAAACATTAAAAATGTTATCAAGTAATTATATAATTAAATAATTTTTATTATTTTGGATGATAAAGATTGTACGTGATGATTCAGAGTCAAGGTAAGGGACATTATTTTAAAAACCTCCTTAAAATTTACTCTTCCAACTATTTTTAAAAAGTCCAAAAGGAATATTTTTTTAACTTATATTCCATGAATAGATTTTCCTAATTTTATGTCACTTTAATTTTTTTAATTTTACAAGTTTATAGTTTCATTTTATAATAAATTGTTTTTTTAGTGTGTGGATTTTTAAAAAATGTAAAGTAATTTCAAAGTGGGAAAGTTACTGTTATTTTACGCATGATTTTTGTGTTGTGATTGTGATTTGGTTCTTGGGAATTGTTTATGAGATTTGCTGGTTATGTGATAAACTGAGGGAAGGTGAACCTGTGATAGATCTCCAATGCATTCTATAATGAGATAGAGTTAACCAGTAGGCTTTGTCCTAAGAGATTAAGGGAATATACTATAGTGGGTAATCCAAATGTAACTATAATGGTTACTAACTATATATCCATAAAAGCAACAATTTAAGAATCATATGGATCCAACAAGTTACCTTTATGATTTATGTTTACTATGAGTTTTATAGAAATCTTATTATTTTGTTACATAATCTAAATAGATTATGTTTTATGGGTGAAAAGTATAGCTTGGTGAAATTGTTTTCATAGGTTTATAAGTATTCATGGATTAACATTTTATTTTCTTATTTTATATCCCTTATTGAGATTTTTGTGCTCATACCAAGTTTTAAAACGTTTTTCATAGTGTATATGGATGGTTTAATGAAATTAGGAATTAAATATGAAAGCTATAAATATTTTTATCAAGAAAAAGATATCATGTTTACTATTAAAATATTTATTTTATGAAATAAATGTATATTGTTTTAATAGTATCCAACTTTTATAAATATGGGATGTTATGTATGAGTTATGGCCTGATTCCCTAAACCTCTAAACCTAAAAATATCCACAATGTGAATGAAATTAATATTCTTGATTAAAACCCAAGATTATGTATTGATTAATGATGGTGCCTTATAATTAAACTCAATAACATTTCTAACCATAATTTTTTTCTCTACATCTTCCATCTATGCCTCGTTAAACATAACTTTGATAAATGGTTTAATATTCAATTAAGAAAAATTAGTGTTTTTCCCATTCTACAAGATTTCAATATATCATTTTAATATCCAGAAATATTGGATATCTTTGTATATTCATCTTGTATAATATATCATGATCCTCTCAAAAGAAAGAATCAACCACCTTGTTCTCTTTTCCAAGGTGGTAATGTATTGAGTAATCATAATCTTTAATCATATATAACCTTCCCATCTGGTGAATGTTCAAATCCTAATTTGAGAATATATACTTTAAACTTTTTTTATCAGTATATATATCACAATTTTCTCCATAGAGATAATTCCTCCATACCATTAATGAAAATATTTACACATCTAACTCCAAAGCATGTGTTGGTTAATTTTCCTCATGAATCATTAATTTTATCAAGGTATAAGTTAATAAAAAGTCACATAACATATGAATTAATACTAATACCATATTGGATTCATCACTATTGATTAAAAACCCTTCTCTACTGTAGGTAAATGTATGAAGAGTCATGCTAACTAATATTCTCTGCAGTTCAGTGAAATTTCCCTCAAATTCATATTTTCAGAGGAACTTGGCTCCCTTCCAAATTAACATGATGAGTGGATTTGATAGTCATGATAAATTCACCAAATCTCATTAATAATATCCACCTAAACCAAGAACAATATGTATCTCAATCACCATGGTTGGTCTTGGCCAACATTCAAAAAAATCCTTCTTTGATGGATCTATAGATATACCGTCTCTTGAGATTATATGTCCGGTTAATGAAACCTTTTTCAAAAAAAATTCACACATTGTAAATTTTATTATACTTTATCCTTGTTTAGGAAATTTATTACAATTATCAAGTGATATTTATGCTCTTAATTTCTATTTGAATAGATAATAATATCATCTATAAAGAATAACAAAAAATGATCAAGGTAATATCTAATGACTTAATTCGTTAAATCCATTAATATATCATGGGAATTAATATGATCGAATGAAATCACCATATACTCATAGTTTCTATTCCATGTATGGAATGTTTAATTGGTTATATCCTTATTCTTTAACTTCAATTAATGATATCTATAATGGAGGTTAATATTAGAAAATTATAGATCTCCATGCGGTTGATCAAACAAATCATCAGCATGGGGTATAAGAAACTTGTTCTTGATCATGATATTGTTCATTTCCTAATAATAAATGTAATGTCACGTTGATCCATTTTTATTTTTAACAAAAAGAATAGCTGAACTCCAATGTGACATACTTGGCCAAATGAATCCCTTACTAAGGTTCTCATGGATTTTCTCATTCAATTTTTATAACTCAATAGTGGAAATTCTATTGGTAGTCTTAGAAATAGGAATAGTTCCTAATTTGAGTTCTACTGAGAACTCAACTTACCATTTTGGTGGAAGGCTAGCCAAATATTAAAAAAATAAATAAAAAATCATATAAATTAGGCATATTATCAGCATCAAGTTTCAGCCAAACAATCTGAGATAAAAACCCCTCTTTAATAGGATTCAAAACCAATACAACGGATTTAATTTCTAATGGATGTTCATATTTATCAACACACTGATATAAAATCATTGGTTGGTTCGGAATATCAAATGTGAATTCCCTTAAAAGGTAATTAATGTGAGATTTTTTTAGATAAATCCAATCAATTCCTATGATAACATCAAATTCAACTAGAGGAATAATGCAAATATTGGTAGGAAGAACATTCTCACAAACATCAACAAGAAAAGAATCATATACTTGATATGTGATCATCATAACGTTAGTGTTTTTCACTATTAATTCTATATCTAATAATTTTGGTGTCATCTTGATACCCCCTAGAAAATTCTTCAGATCTAAATTAATGGGTAGATCTAGAGTCAAATAATACATTAGAATTTCGATAGTGGATGGTAATTATACATTTCACTATATCGTTATTTCACCCCTCATCAGAAATAGTGATCACATGAGATTTAATTTTATCTTTGTATTAAAAGGTTTCCAGCATCGATCATAACCATTAACCTTATCATTTAGGAATTGGTTAGAATAATGATCATACTCCATGCATTTGAAACACTCTAGTGTGGGTTGTAAACTCTATGGAGCATTCTATCGATTTGCAGAATTAGTAAGATTCTTCCCATAACTTTAGTATTCCATTTCCATATGAACATACCTTCTATAAATATAACATGTACCATTCCCCTTAATACAATTTACTCCATGTTTCTTTCCACAATTTTAGCATGAAGGAAAGATCATCTTCTTTTCTCATTGGTTTTTAGAGTTTCTATTGGATACCATTTTATTTTCTATTAAAAACCACGTGATTGATGTGTAAACCTAATCCCTATTTATTCATTGATATTACAATGAATTATTTCTTTATAAATATTAATTTCCTTTATCCAAATCCCTTTAAAGACATGGTTTTAATCCGCTGAAGAATTTATCAACCTTACTTTCTTGTTGGTTAATAATACCAGAAGTATACCTAACATGTCTTGTTAAATTTTCCTCATAGGTACCAATGAATTAATCTTATATATAATTTAATTCAATAAATTCCTTCTCTACATTTTTTGAAAAGAATTTGAGGAATGTACTTATTGAAAAATAATTTATTAAACTCATCCCATTACATGGAGTCAAATTCATCTTGTTGAATCTTATTCTTGAAACGATTCCACCATTGATCCAATCATCCTTCCAAAAGATAGAAAAATGAATTTGATTTTTCATGTTCTAAACACTAAATAACATAAAATATCCTTTTAATGGTAATTTTCCATTCCCTAAAAACTAGTGGATCAGTAGAACCAGTAAAAGAAGGTGGATGTTTCTTCATAAAGAACTCAACAGAACATTATTCCCTCCATTGACTGTTCGTAAGTTCATCATGATTAATATCTTGAGAATTTTGTGTGAGAATAACAATCAGATTTTTTATTCTAGCTCCAATAACATTTGGCTACTCGGGAGGATAATCATTGCATTATCAATCACATTCCAAATTAATATGGTTCCATCAGGGTCTGTCCACTAATAAAAACCTAAACACATAGTGTAAGTAATAATAATCTTAGTTGGGAACCACATAATCTTGAAAATCACATATAGGATATATAAATAATGAAACATTATTTTTAATCTATGACACATTAGGCATAAATAGCTCATTCATGTTCATTATTCGAATCTTTCATGATGGTTCATAAAGAGTTTGTGAATTTCCAATGTATATCCCTTAGGAGTGTCAAACTAGGCGTGAAGCATGGATCATTTTCATGCACCAAGTGATGATTGAGTCCATATTAATGTGCCCTTTTAGTGTTGTACTCCTAGGTACCTCTATATCGAAGCCACATCCACTTATAGTATCCATATTGTGATTTAATTTCATATAATCCAGTTGCTCTATAATTTACCAAAATGCCATGACATTTTTCTATACTTTAACTCATCCTCAGAAATATCATTAAACATATCCCTAGGCATATCTGTTGGGATCTAAATAATTTTTTCTAATCCTATTTTCAAATGTTAATAAAAACTTACTCAGATACCAAATTTAATGACCTGAACGTCTCATAAATAAATATTACATCCTAAAAGAAAAATATTCATTACATAACATAATGATCCATGCCAGAATTTTTTAGGTCTAGTGCCTTTAAAAACTTGTAGATGTAAACAATTATTCTATAAGTGAGTTATGTCATTGCACACTATGTTTTTCATAACTATCACCCTTCTTATACATGTCATACATAATACTTTTCATCATAAACTAGTGAATGGAAACTTAATAATGTGTGAGATCATATTCTCAGTAAGGGTAAACAAGGAGGATGTCAATATATCATGATAATAAGGGTATGAGAACATGATAATAACACTCATAAATCATACCCTATATATCATAGATCATAAACTTGAGTCATGGTATAAATAATGGTATCTCATAAGTCATAAATTTTAATTTAATAAAAAAAATTAAACCTTGAGAATAGAATAATGGCATAATGTATAGATTCTAGGAATACACATAAGCATAGAAAATCAATTCCTTATTAGTTTAAAGATCGTTTCCAATAATATCATAGTGGAATTGGTTCACTCCCAAAACCATCGTAGTAATCAAGGTTCACTCCCAATACACTCATTTTGTACAGAGTCCCTTATTAAACCAGTCTCACTCCTTATTCTAGTCCTTTTTATCTCACGAGACATAAATATTTTTTCAAATGTATTAGAGGGAGATATAGGTCCCTCCCTTCACATAATTAGAATCATAAAAATGTGTTTTACAAGAATAAAAAATAACTATAATATCATAAACAACAAAAATAAATGGGTTTCATAAACACTTAATAATAAAAGAACACGTGAATAAAACTAGTATCATAATTAATTCATTATTTCATAAAATCATAACCCTTAGAAAAAGTAGCATTTTTTATAAAATTTTATCATGGTATAACCCTTGAAATTGAAAAGGATTTCATAAAAAAATCATCATAAATAAAAACCTTATAGAGAAAGAATAATAATTTTTCCTTGTATAATAACCCCAATTAATTACAAGTAACATTAAAGGATGACTTCTTATATAGAAAATGATTTTGAAACATCACTTGGAATATTTATCAAGGAAAATAAATTTCCTATGAAAATAATTCTTTAAAACTAAAAATTCAATAAATTCTTTGGAAATATTTTTCTTTCAAAATAATTTTTAAAAATTATAATTTAATATTCAAAAAAATAATGCTCATAATTATGGTAAATTTTATTTTTGTCGTACATGTTAAAACAAATATTCCTTTCATAATTTTGAAAAACATCCAAACAAGCCTTGTTTGGGAAATGACATAAAGATTTCTTTAAAAAAAATTTAATAATAAAAACAAGTGTAATAATGAATTTAAACAATCATATATAACATTACAATATTTTTTAAAACATTTTTTTGAAAACATAGACATGGAAGATAATGGGTTTTTGAAAAATGAGAGAAATAAAGTCAATTTTCATTAGAAAAATTATTTTGAAACCATGAGAACATAAAGATTGTAAATTAAAGGAAAAAATGTATTCTCATGAAATAAAAATATTGTAATATAATTCATGAGTTTATTATGATATATTTTATAATATTTTATTATCAGAAGCATAAACATAATCAATCACATTAAATAATGAGATTGTACAATAAAACCATTAGCACTTTGGTAACACTTATTATTGACCCCCATGAAATAATAACATTAAATGAAACATGAAATTTCATGAGAATAAATAAATTAAATATATTAAATTTCAAATGGTTTATATATACACCTCATAAAATAAGCTAGGTTCATAATATAATGTATGTCCCAAAGAAGACAAATTGAGAAAAAAACTCTTACCTTGAGTTCCTCTTTCATTTAAAACACTATATCATCATGTATAATAAAAATAAATTTATCAAAAATATTTCTAGAAACATAAAAATATATATCATATCATATATTTTGTACTTATACCCTTTTATTTCCTATTTATTAACAATTCCTTATTAAAATTACATTTTGAGTAATAACTGCTTCATTTTTAATGCATGTTTTGATTTGTTATTTTCAGTACTATTATTTTGATCAGGGTTCTATAAAATCTAGAATTTTTGTACATGATATAAATATAATATGTATTAAGTATAATGTTATTTATAGTAATACATAAAATTTACAGATAGAAAATTAAATACAATTTTCATGGAGATGATAAGCCATATGTACGCATGGACGTTGTTTCAATTTTATCAACGGATGAATTTAATGAATGTAAAATAATAAAATAACAATAAAAAATAATTTTTATATCATATATATCACATATATTTATTAAATTTACCATAATTACCATTCATACAAAGTATTAGTGAAAAATTAATCACCTCGTTTCGCAAGGCGGTAGTCCACTATATACATGAATGATGTTATCATATCCCCTAGAAAATGGAAAGTAAGAAGGTATATGTGGTAAAATAATTATATAGTTATATTTATATTAAAATTATAACAAATATTCATTAAATATATCTTTATTACCTTCCATTTTAATAGAAAATTAAAACACATCACATCAGTTCGTGAGGTGGTAGAACATCGTACACACGAACGATGTTATTGTTTTTAAATGGGTTGGTACGTAGGAAAGTATATGTTTTATTATAATTAAATATGAGTAATAATATCATAAAAATAATATATACACATTAAATACATTATTATATCAATCTGTGGTAGGTTGTGATGGAAAACCAATAACATCAATTTGCAAGGCGATAGCTCACCATATAGAGGAATAACGATTTCATATCCCATTTTATAGAAGAGGAGAAGGATTTAAGTTATTACATTAATATAATAAAATTACAGTATATGGAAGATAATTTTGTTATTATTTCATCATGTTTTAATTATAATTTAAGGAGGTGGAGGGATAAATAATATAAAACGCTCGGTTTGGGATGTTACCTCTTCTTCGAACAATTTCATTTGGTTTGTAAATAAAAAGGATTATTAGGTTGGATTTATGACCAAAATAAGGATATAGTATTTAAGGATAGAATTAAAGATGTTATTTTTGTAGGTATTGGATGATCTAAAGGGATTATGAAGTGTAAAAAGGAAATAATAGTTGGTGTCCTCTTATAGGTGGGGGAGAGGTCACACTGGGTATTTTTGAAATTAATAAAGTGTACCCACATTTTTCACATTCAAATAATTTCATTAATGGGTAATTATAAACCCTTATATATGATAAGATAAAAAATATATCCATAAAATGGGTGTTTTATAAGAATTATTTCATTTTAACCCTTATCTTTTCAATTTAACCACCCATTAAACCCATTTTACCTTCACTATGGTAAATAATTTTTACTATTTTCACTCTTCATTATAATAAAACATTATGTTTACCTTATGAGATAATATACATTATTTGGATTCCAAATATGGAATACATTTATATATATTTAAATATATGGAGTCATAGAATTTAAAATAAAATTAAACATGCAAATAGAATGAAAACCAATTTTCTAAAGAGAAAATGTTCAAAAGTTTGAAAAGTTTTTATATCTCTATGTAATATCAAATTGATTCAAATGAACTAAATTGGATTAATAAATATATTATATAGCTAATTTTACTTTTAAAACTTTTTAAAAAAGGAACCCTTTAAATATTTTAAATGAAAATTTAGTTTTCAATTAAATCCCATTTTTAACTATTCATTAAAAAACTAATATTTTCAAAAAAGTACCAAAAAATTACCCAAAAATATTTCTAAAATGATTATTTCAGAAATGAAGTTCATTTTACCAAATTAGTTTTCTTAAAATTTCAAAAATTAATTTTATTATTGTTCAAAGAATATATTTTCGAAACATGAAAATCCTTTACCAGAAATTATATACTTTTTATCAATGTATCTTGTTTTTATAAAATCATAATACTTAATATATAAGAAAATTAATACTATTCATGTAAATATATTTATTTACTAGTTTATAAGGGTAATGTTTACATAATAATATTAATAATATATTGTGGTTTGTTAAAACCCTGTGTTGTGTGTAATGAAAGCTATCAGAGTAAAACTCACAAAGGATGCTGAATGAATGTCCTAAATTATCAGAAATAGGAGGGATGGTTCATTGGTGGATTATCCTCAACTCAAATTGACTCAAGTGTGACAAGTGTTGTGAATTTGATCTCAGTAGTAAGGATTTTTCAATCCTAGAACAACCACCTATAGTGCTTGGTTTTTTGGGGTTAAAACTTCTAAAGAATGGATAGAAAATGAGGAATGTGATTCTGACATGAAGGGTTATGATGCATGAAATAATAACTGACCATTTAGTGAAGAGTGGTGTCTCGTGTCTTTTTAGGAATCCTTGATGTATGAGTTTTCATTCTGTCATTATGGGAGAAGTAGTTTAAATCAATAAACAGGGAAGTGAGTAGAACCTTTTGTATTTTTCATGTTCTATTGATGAACTTAGAATAAGTGGTGATGGAAGGTCACTAAAAAAATTGGTTTAGGGTGATGTTTATAGTTAAAAACCAGCGTTTTTGGCATAATCATCATAGGTTTTTGTGCCATAAAGGTGATAAGTGTAGAGATGAATCCATGGTTGAAAATGATATTAGTAATGGATCAAGGTACGACTGTGAAATTAAATAGAGTTTATTATATGATGTAAATGTTTTGGTTAAGAGTAACAACTTGTGTTTGGTTATTGTTAGAGTTCACATCCCACATATAGGTTGTTGGAGGATGTACCTCATGTTAAGAATAGATCATTTAATTTAGTGAACTGTGTTCTAGAAAATCTATATATGTTTAGTTTTTAATGTGATATATGACAATCTGGTATGAATGGATTTTCATGCATAGTCATCATGTTTGATGATGAAAACATTACCATCCATGTAGATCAATGTATATGTTATGAGGAAAATATTAAGATACTCTTATAGTGGGGAACAATAGTTTTTTCATGAATGAAATAACCGAATTGTGGAAAGGATTGTGGTATTTCATAATAGAAGTTATGGTATGGTCATGATGAAACCTAAAGGCATAAGAGTAGTAGTCCAAATAGTATCTTGTTATACATTCAATGTCTAATGTTTTTTTCAGACAAGTTGTTGTATGGATCCTAGATGTGGGAATAATTCATTGAGTTTCATGGTGAAATCTAGGATTGATTCATATGAGTGGATCATTAGAACATGGTTTAGAGCCTTCTAGATGGTGTAAGTATTTGGTGAACTAATTGGGGGTTTTCCATTAATGTGAGTTTTGATTTTGATAAGGATATATTATTATTTTTAATGGTTCCCCTAAGGCGAATGGTATTTTGACTGGTGTCTTCATGGAGTGTCGATCATTGGTCTAGGAACATTGAAGGATGTTAACAAGAATAGTATCGACCAGTGTTTTCATCTAAAACCGGAATCTATTGGTTGGAACCACATCAAACCCCTCATATAAGGCATTATAGAGGTGTTTAAGGATTATCCAAGGACTTTCTAGAAATTTCGGTGTGATTAGGTTCCCATTGTTGATGAAGACTCATTGGATCATAATGAAGCCATAAATAAGGATTTTTTATCATCTATTAACATTTTCTTGGATTAAATCAATCATGATGGAATTGAACTATATTTAGATTGTTTTTGGACTGTTATAATCATATTTTTATAGAGATTCCTATGGTTTGAGCACCCTTATGCTTTGAAAGGAGTCGGTTGAAAACACCATGGTTGGTTGAGTTGATTAGTTGTGATAGGTATGGACTCCATATCAGATGATAGTGATATTTTTTACTTATCAAGATGTGTTTTGTCCTTGTATTCATATAGAGAGAGTGTGATGGGTGTCTCAGGGTGAGTGCGACCTTGAGACATCGATTTTTGTGTTCAGGGATGGAATATAGAAAACTCCCTAGGGTTGAACACCTTAGATTATTGATATGTGTGATTCTCATTCTACCACTACTTCTAAAGGGCATGAAGTTATATGGTTAAGATATTTTAACAAACCATATAGTTATAAGTTATATTTTTTTATGGAATTAAAAATTATCATCTAGTTGATAGATAGTTTGGAGAACCAATTTTTGAGATAGATGGTTTATATCTAAACATATTGAAGAGGTTTTTAGAGAACTAAAATTAACTTAGAGGTTTAATAGATTATCAGAATAATAGAAGAGGAATCATAGATCATTCAAGACTGTTAAGCCTCAAATGGGTAGCCTCAAATGGGTAGCTGGTGGGGGAAGAATTAATTCCTTCAATACAGCTGATGAGTTTTCATTGGGTGTCTAGTGGAAAGAGAAGAGCAGTATAATATAGGGTTCCTTTCGGTATTTTTGTCCACTAAGTCCCAAATGGGATTAATATTCCTAGCATTAATTTTAGATATAAATTTTAGATAGGATATCATTTTTCATTTGTCTTTGACATTCCCTTGATTCTAGGTGGATCAAGAAGCAATGCATCGGAGAATCCAAGAAATATAATTCATTATTCATCGATATTGACTACCTTCTTCCTTATGTGGTGATAGATCATGATGCAGTTCATCATAGATGATCTTTTTCAAATGAATTAGCCTTTATGTTCCATATAAGTCTCAATTTTTTTTAATACTCTTACCTTGATCATCATTGTTACTGATTAATTCATAGTATGATTTCAATTATAGAATTAGATGGTAATTACACCGATTCATTGTTTAATTATCATATAATTAATGTACATTGGACCAGAATGGCTAGTGGATGTCCCATGATGTAGAGAATGTTCCATTGATCATCATTTAATTGATGGAATGTCCCTTGGTTATTCATTCTATAGTTTTTGATCGAATTATTTTGAATCCACCCTTTTTCCATGAAATTGAAATGAGACTTCCACATGCCTATAATAGGGAGCCTTCACGGAGTGTCTACAACTATATTGAATGAATTTTCATATAAGTTATGTTGAATGGTTAAATTATTCAATAGGATCTAATATAGTTATATTAAATTATACTTTTTCTTATTTCCACATGATAAGGATTTTGTTTGAAATAATTTTGGATATGTGTTACAGACCTTCATTGTGTGGTTGGTCATGGTTTTTGATAAATGATTATACCCGATAAGTCTTCTCACAAGTATTCCTTTCACATATGGTTGTGGAGTAACATGAAATCATTTAATTAAATATAATTTAGTTATAATTAATTAATTTTGAATTCTTTTTCAATAGTTAAATACTTATGGTGGATGTTGGGAGTAAAATGGACTTAGAAAACTAATAAAAAGTAGTTTGTACTTTTTTGGATAGAAGTTGGATCTATTTTGAGGATGGTGATTCTATGTAATATACCCTATGGTATTATGAAATATTTATTGGAATACGATATTTGGTTCACTACCTTAGGTGAAAGATCCTTAATTCATAAATGTGGTATGAATAAAAAGTTAGTTATAATTTTTTAATAAACCTTATGTTTTAATTATCTAATGGAACCATCACTAATTTTGCTGAAAAAAGTTACAAGGGACAAGACTAGAACTTTTATGCTAGCTTTATTCTAGGCGTTGATGGCCATGTTTTGAAAAATGTTTATGCATGTGTAACTCGTGAGACCATGTTAGATACCTGATCACATGTGTGTGAGTGTAGCACATGAAACCATGTTTTAATAATTGATAATTTGTGTCTCCATGTGTATCCCATGATATCACATGTTATGGTTGATCTCATTTGTGTGTAACCTATGTGACCATGTTTAATTCCAGATCAAGTGTGTTTCCATGTTTAGCTAGTGGGACCAAATTTGATGTTTAATCACTTGTGTGCGTATTTTCATACTAATACTACTGCTTATTATTTCATGATTGTGTTTATATTTGTGGTAAAATTGATATATAATATTATGTTTAATTATATATTACGGTCAAATTATATACATTCCATACCATCTTCAGCGATACATCATATTTTCCTTTAGATATTTTTTTTGTTATTTGATGATTGGTGGATTGTAGTCACATGAATACCCCTTGAAGTAGGAGTGTGAACAACTTTTTAAAATGAATATGATGGATCCATACATAGGGTAGGGGTATTTCATCCTAGTAGATAACCCATAATAGTGACCGATCATGTTAGTTTTTGGCATGACCTAAAAAATGATGTCATGAGGGTTTGAAGAAAATAATTCACCAGTCAGTAATCTTATCTATACTAAAACATGATTCCTTGTGGATTCTGAGTAAAATTTTCACTACCCTTATGTCCTGAACTAAAAAATGATGCTTTTGGGTTCTGAGTAACATGTTCACAATACTTATGGACTGGTCTGATTTTATGCTTTGTGAATGTATAGAGATATATTCACTAACCTTGTGGTCTGATCTGGGTAAGAGATATACATAATAGAATTGTGGCATTACCCAAGAATCATTATTAATGTAGAAACTATGGATTATATGAGGTGAAAATGTGGTTTCTTATTTTTCAAAATAATGATATGATTACATTTCTGAATTGAGTCAAAGCAGGTGTGGCTTGGGGTCCATGGAATCGTGGTATGCACTTGAAAACTAGGAATATGTGTGTTTGTTAATTAATTATTCCTAGGTTATTATATTCTATGAATATGATATTAAGTACTATAGGGATATCGGCTTCATCCGAGAGGTCCTGTGCTCTCTTAGGGTTTCACCCCCTCTTCAGCGGCCCTTCTGATCTATTTGGGGGGTCTCGATGTGAATTTTTTTATCTTCTGCGACTGGATCCTTCTTTGATTGATGACCCTTTAGCTTCATTAGAAGATAAAATTTTCTAGCTTTGGCGTTCAGATTCATGAGGTAGTTTTAGTGGGGGTTTCAGATGGGTAACAGTGTTGTAGACACTATGCTTCAATCCATGGTGGCCGCGTTTTGTTCTTGGAATCAACGATGGTTTTTGTGTGGCATATATAGGTGTCTTTTCATTGATTCCTCTTCTTGACTTGAGATGTGATATGGTTCATATATTGTATGGTTTTTGAGCCTTCCTTTCTGATGGAATCCTCATTACATTGCTCAAAATGGGGATTTTTCCTATGGAAAGATTTATTTTTGAAGAAAAATCTAAATATTGATCCTTGATAAAGAATTTTGATGAATAAATTTTCTTTTAAGATCTGATGAAAATAGAGACACTGAGGCTGGTTGATTTGGAAATCCAGTTTTGTTTTTGGATTTACATTTTTTGTTCGATTCGAGTTGTTCCTACTTAGAAGAACCAAACATGAAGCATGTTTGAAGCATTGAGGAGTATGAATGATCTGAAATTTTCAACGGAGAATCTTTTGAAATTAAGTGGTGGTCTAAACCCTATTGGTAGAGGTTCTCGGCCCTATGATGTATTCTTACGCTGCTCCAAAGGCATCTGTTATACACATCTCAGGTTTCACGAGTCACCTGTACGATGTGCTTTTCAGCTGCTCCATTTGCCTCTGCGATGTATGTTTCGATTGCTCTAGTGGCCTCCATGATGCACTTTGGGCTACTCCGATGTATTTTTCCTCTCCAACATGGTATTTTTGTGGCTTTAGTGGGGGTTAGTACAATGTAATTGTGGTTCTTAGCCTTGTGATGTGCTCTTACAATGCTTCAGAGGCCTCTGTGTTGCACATCTCTAGTTGCTCCAGTTGCCTCTCAGATGCACATTTCAACTACTCCAATCACCTCTGTGATGTGTGTTTTAGTTTCTCCAGTTGCCTTTGTGATTCACTTTGGGTGTGTTGGTTTTGATGATGATTTCTCATGATGGTGAAGCTCGAGTTGTGGAGATGATGGTGAATGTGACACATTGGTTCTGTGACATTGTACCACCGACGATTCATCCTGCCTATACTTTCTTAGTTCTCTACCCTGGTGACAGGATTCCCCCATTCTATCTAAGTTAGAGCAGTGTAGTGGTATTATTATTCCTTTGGGACATGAGATCTAGTGGTCAATTCAGGGAGATCGATGGTGGTTATCTGTTTGATGGATTTTTTTGTGAATTTTCGGATTTAAAGTTTGGAAAATTCTCAATAGTGGTTTTTGAAATATGAAATGGCTAGGATTTGAGGTATTTTTTTTGATTTTGGTGTTTTTTGAACATTGATGGAGGAATAATATAGCACTCTACAAGGATCAACTCTAGATGAGGTATAGATAAGGAATATTCCATTAGATTATAGCTATTCAGATTTGGATGAACGAGAGGGTATGGATTTTCCATCGACTCCAGGCCTGTGCAACCCTATGTGGGATAGATTGTTGAGCAGTCAGGAGTGGTGGATTCTTTACATAATGATGTAGTCACTAATGAGGGGAAGTTACTAGTAGTATTGATCTAGGTTTATTCTTGTATGATTTTATTTTACGTTTCCCACTCTTTCCTCAAATTTTTTTGAAAAAAAAATTTAATTTTTAGTCAATATTATGTGCTACTGATTTGATTTTTAGTGAAAATATCACATGCATGTACAATGAATTTTACTAGTTAGTTAGTATACCAAATTTGTGGTTACCTAATTATCTTTAATCACACCATTCTTAGGAAACCATAGAACTTGTGTATCCGAGCATCCCTCACTTTTTTTCTACATGTTGGGATGAGGAAAAAGTTTGATCATTGAGTGTGATAGATAACTATGTGTATAGACATAGATATGAGGTAATTCTTATGGAAGATTACATAGACACTTCTTAACTTTTTTTTATTTAATATCTTGTAAATGCGATCAGCATGTTGGGTGATTAGTGTCATATTTTCAGGTATGATTGTTCATATCTGTTTTTTCCACATCCATTCATCATTGTTGGTATGTTATTGTATTCCACATACTTTAACTGATTACTATAACATGTTTGGTTATTTATATATTATTTTCACTCTAATTGAGGGTATAGTAGCCATATTATCTATCTAAGGTCATCGGTGCAAGTCAGTAGCCTCTCAACTATAGGGATGTGTGCATGAGATCATGGGTAATTTAATCATGGAATAAGTGATTTAGGTTGGTATGTTACATGTGAAGTCCTAATAAATAGTTTCAAAAGGCTAGGGGGACATTGGGGTGTGTCCTTTATCAACTCTATCATTTTTCATGATGATGATAGTTTATGTTTGATGATTCTGAGAGTTTTCAACAAATATCTACCCTAATTCCAAATTTATACGTCCATTTTTTATTTTATTTCTATCTGTTAAATTTTCCCTTCACTTTACAATATTTTATACTATGCATTCTTATAATTAGTGGAGAGTGGATATTGAGATAAGAACCAAGTAAATTAGGGCAAGGTTTTATATAAGCCCAAATGAGTGAGTGAGCTACAATTCATTTACATGGTTGATTAGTATTATCTATCATTATGAATAGTAAAAAAACAAGAGTACATATGTGGTTTCAATGTAATTTTTTATTTATAAAAGATAGAGTGAAAGGTTCAATAGTGAATAGTACTAAACATAGTGATTTATTCAGGATAATATAACAGTTAAATTACTAATAGATAAATTGTTCAATTCTCATAATGGATACTTCTTTTGTTTATTAATATTTATTCCAAAATTTATATTGTAGGTTAATTTTTTTTCCTAATTTAATTTAATTAACTTTCACTACATTTCATAACTTATTATATTCATCAGTTGCTCTAAATTCAAATGGGAAATGTAAATTTTATTTTGAAATTCTCAAGAAATCTTGTCTGAATTGTTTTCTCCATTTTTATGGAGAGATCAATGTATAATGGGTTAAGAATGATTATATTGTTGAATGATAGGGAGAGATAAGAGGAATCTATATGGTTTAAGGGTGTTATTTAGTATTGTCTATATGAATTCAATAAGTATATTTTATATGAATTTACAATTTAATATTTCCTTATAAAATAGTTTAAGAGTTGAATTAGTGAATTGTATTGAGCTAGGTCATTGAGTGAGAATAAAATGGGGGTCAAACAATTAATAAAATAATTATAGAATATTAATGGTGGATACATCATATTATTATACACTATTCTTACTAACTTCAACATTCACTTCAATTTTTCTAAAGGAAAGAGATAATCGGGCTCATTTCATATATATATGTTTGAAATTATATGATCATTAATACATTTCATAAGACAATATCATTCTATAATTTCCTAAAAAAAACTAAAATATATATCATTTTTTACCTACACTTGGGATAATGCATGAATTAAGTGGGGGTGTAACCTACTGTTATAATATTTTGGGTTTTGTTTAGCATTTTTTCATTTCATTTTTAGTGTCTTTTATGTGTTTTTATTTTTTTTATTAAGTTGAAATGGATACCTAGGTAATTTATTATTACATAGTCTATAGGGATATATTTAATATTTTCTTCTAAATTAAAATTTTTAAATTATTATTGATATGATTTTATTTTCCTTGATTTTAATATTGAACTGTTTGAATGATTTTCTGCCAATTGTTAATGTTTAAGCCCATGAGTGACAGACCCAAAACATTTTTACAATAATAAAAGGCATTCTAAACAATTTTATCAATATAAATCTAATAATTTCATTTTCATGGGATAATGAGGGATGTATTTTCTGAGTTCCAAATTTCAATTTAGTGAGGCTGAAATTTTTGTGTTTATATGATTGGGGAAATTTTTAAACCATTTATATCCACTTGGATAAACCATGCCATTTATCTAGGCTTTTCCTACTTCATTGCATGTTTAGCCTTATAGAGAAGCTATATTTTAGGCCTACTATCATTTTCTATATTACTATTATTTTTTCATGATTATTGTTCAGATAGGTATGGGAAAAGTAATTAATATCTACTATGGGATGTGTGGTACATGTGTGGGAAGATTCATAAGGGTTAGTCACTTGTTTTTGAGGTAATCATTCATTTTAAGTCCAAGAATTTATATTTGTTCTCCTCTCTCTAAAAAAATATATTTACTAAATGAAAAACAAATTATTTTTGATAAAACAACACACGTGAAAACTATATTAAAATGTATATATATAGAAAAATATAAAAAATAAAAAATATAGAGATAGAGGTTTATTCATTGTTGGACTAAGTTATTTTCTACAATGAATGTATCTTTTTTAGGTTATATATTTTATAAGGGAAATGTGTGACTCTATTTCATAGAGTTTGAATGTTAATCAAGCATTATTTGTAAGTCAAAACTCTACATTTGGATTTATTTTTGATACATTAACCTACCAGCAATTTATATCATAATGACTCATGAAAATACCACATTATAAGCTTATTTATTTTATATTTTTTATTGGGGTATTAGATTTTATGAAATCTTTTGGATTATCATTCATTTATTAGGTTTGATCATAATTATTCATATAATATCTCTTATGAAAAGGGTGATAATTATATTCCTTGGAATATTGGGAAAAATTGGTTATGGATAGATATTAGAGGTTGAAAATTGCGTGAATAGAAGGATGTGATGTTAAGAAAGATTATTTTTGAATATAATAATTTATAAAATCATAATAAGAATAAATTTGAATTTTTATACTAAGTCTTGTGTATTGATTATGAATGTGATATTTGATTTTTTTCCAAGAGGTAAAATGGTTAATGTGTTCGAAAAGATAAGGCTATATTTTTATATATTTCATCATAGAATTTAACTTTATTTTAACTATTATTACATATTATCAACTTGATAAAAATCAAATTTTATGTATTTTCAATTTCATTACAACAAAATACACTTTCATCGAATTGTATTGTTTTTGATTAATTAGTGTTAAGAAGGAAATAATGTTTTTAGTGAAGAAAAAATTCATTTTCATTAATAAAAAAACTAAAATACTAATTTAAGAAAACTTTATCAGCACTAGAGTTAGTGTTGATAAAATAAGGATTTCATTCTGGATAATTTATTTACTAAAAAGGCATTTTATCAAAAATTATTTTAGCATTGAAAAATTTTATCACTTACTACAAATTTATTCTACATTAACAGAACACTACATTAGAAAAAATTAATAAAATAAAATAAATTATAATGAAAGTTACATTATAATAATTATAATTACAAACAAATTTATATTTCAAACATTTCAATACACTAAATTTACCTTTATAAGTCTAATTTATTACAAAAATTTAATATTTCCAACCCAACTCAAAAATAATTTTATATGTGGGAGTCTTAGTGACCATATATTCCACTTTTCATGGGACCCCATTCCAATAGATATAGATCACACTGCAAGATGTTAATTACACCACTCCCTACCTGAATGAAGTGTGCACCAATAAAAAAACAATAATTATTTATAAAATACTACAAAAAATTGAATATTTATATATATATAATATAATGAATGATTAAATAATATATTAAAACAAAAACATGAATGATAAATCATAATACATAAATTTAAATTATAATAGAATGCATTAATAAAACATTTTACAATGTAATATAACATTCCTAACATATTTTCCCTATTTTGAGAATGTGATGTACTTTCTATAATACTGATCACATCAAAAATCATATTGACATTCTGTTAATTAATTAATGTAAAAAATTGATAATTTATAATATTTCTAATGTAACAATAAAATTTTAATTCATTTTCCTTACTTGATTTTGATAAGTTCATTTTTAACCAAAATACATATTTTGTATAAATAACAAAAACTTTTAGTTATAATGTCCGCACAACATATCAGACCGACTTAAGGTTTATTCCAATAAGTCAAAAATGATTTATCAATTATTAACTTAATGAATCATTTAAATACATGTTTTTTTTCTCAATTTTTAGTATTTATAATATGTTTTCATTTAAAATGTAACTTTTAAATTAAAGCATGCAATTTTAGTCATGTCGTCCACACCGTGTTAGATTTGAATGGGTTTAATTCCAACACCTCAAAAGTGAATTATAAATATTATTCCTAAAGTATCAAAAAAAATTGACTGTGATTTTTAGTATCACTATTAGATTTTATAATTAATTTTTATTTATATAAATTGGATTCCATTGATAGAATCTAGTACATACAACTTCTATTTTAATCAGTCAATGATATACTATTAATTTATATATTTTTTATCTGACAGTTATCACATAGGGGTTGGATTAGTGGGAAATAATAACCAAAAGTAAATTATGGAAAATTATTTGTTACACATGTAAAAAATGAAATCATTAGTTATCAATTGTTTAGAAAATAAAATATAATAATTTAAATGTAAAAAATGGATGTTTTTTTTCTTCTGAAAAACTGTTTTTATTCATGCAATGTACTATAATTTTAATAAAATAAACTAATAAAAAATAAAAATTATTTTTATAAAATATATATGTTTAATTTTCACTAAAATATTGTAACATTGATCTGATAGTTTTTACTAGGGTATTAATGAATGTAAACTCATTTTTTTCTTAAAATTCATTTTGATGAAAACAGTTTTATTTCATTTTGTGAATTTATTATTAAATTAATTTTTTCCACATATTGAAATTGAAACTTTAAAAATGGATCACATATTTGGAATCATCATAATTAGTATTATGTAATAATTTCATCATAAATTTTTAGCATTATAAATATTTTCATTAGTAAAAATGTTATTTACCACAATAATAATTAAAATAGTTTAAAAGGGTTAAAATTAAAATGATGATGGTCAAAATTTCCTAAATAATTATATAAATCATGTTGTTTGTTTTTATTTTGACACTTTGTTATCTCATCTTTAATGATGAGTCATTTTTCATACATTTTTCTTGAGTGAGACATTAATATATGTTAATCTTTTAAAAAATCCAAAGTGTTACTTCTCCCCCACTTATAAAAGGACACCACCACTCCTCTGTTATCCACACTTCAAGAAACTCTTATCATATCCAATACCTTACCATTTCCTTTCCTATAATCTCTCCAAACATCATATATTTCCTAGTTTTATCATAATACCATCCTACAAATTCATTAGTTATAAACCTAATGAGGTTGTTAGAAGTAGAGGTATTGTTCCTAACTGAGTTTTTTATTTTTATATCTTCTCATGACTTTATAAACTCTATAAAAACCATGATGATATAATAATATCAGTATCTAAAATATACTAAGAGTTATTATTTCTATTATGTTACCTTTATTCATCACCTTTTCCATGAAATGGGAAATTAAAATACTTCTCATTCATATATGTGGAGTAGCACCTCGATGTAGTGATATGATTCATTTCTATCTCCATATTATATTGTTTTTTTATGAAGGATATAAGAACTCGTTATTTTATAGGTATGTTTCCCTTTTGATTTATCTCTTTTTTCTAGGGTGGGAAATGGTTTTTTCTGTCTTAGGAGGCTCTATAAGTGGTTCAAATCATTAAAAAAGAATTTTGGGTTGAAAACAGTCTATAGAAAATTTCCACACCCTATTAATACATTATAAAATATGTATGTTTTTAATCAAGATAAAATCACATCGGGGGATGGGTTTTTTTGTGTAAAACATTAAAAATAATTACACGATGTTTAATGGAATTACACACTGCGTAATTACCTAAGTAATAAATTAAAAGGATACGTGTGGTTCATTTTGGTTTTATTCCTTCGACCATCCTTCCTTATCTCAACTCCAGGGAGAATCTCAGTATTGTTTTAGAAATTTATTCATCTTTGATCATTGTAGATTGGTGTTTGATTCCCTATCTCATCCTAGATCTATTTTTTTTATTGTTGATCTAACTATTCAACATCAATTTAGGGTTGTGGTTGGGTGAGCGTTCATCAATGATTTTAAGGTAGTTATTCTAAATTGAAAATACAATAGTCTTTATTATAATTGTGTTTATAGAATTTTGAAATATAAATTTACATTTTGTAAAATAGGACATTAAATTATAATAATTGATTGATTAGTTAATTAATGGAATGATGTGATTATGAAAATAATGGGATATTGGGATTACTATCTTTGGTAAATGAATGGTTTTTTGTATTTTATTAATCAATGTGATTAAAAAATAGATTATTAAGGGGAATTAATGGTTATTTTGATTAACCTTGAAAGGTTAATGGGTTATTTGATTAAATGTTGATTAATGGTTTAGTGATGAATTTTTCATATTACTCAATGTGATTAAAGTGAATAATTAGGAATGGTTTGATAATTGGAATTTTATTCCATGATAAAAAATGTTTATGAGGGGGGCGAATGATGAATAAACTTATTATTTATAATGTGTGTTATATAATTTGATTGATTGAGAAATGTTTTGTGGGATAAGGACTGATGATCTAAATACCCAGAGGGTGATAACCATGATGTTCTAGGCCCAAATTCATATATTTTAATATTGTTGTGTGGTACATAGACTAATGCACCAAATACCCATGAGGTTGTGGGATAGGGAATGAAGCTCTAAATACCTACATGTTACTAGAAATGATATTCTACACCCATGAGATTTGCATGGGACTATGGTTTCAAATGGTCATGATATGACATTGACTTAAATGGATAATGAAATCTCATGTTATAATGTATTGTAATTTCCCAATGTCATATGATTCTGACTTTAGTATAGGCTACAGAAGATATTGATGGTTTGGATGTCATTGTGAACCCAAGAAAAAAGGATGTGGTTAAATAAAGACTAATCAAATATGTAAACTTCTTACTTTATTATTTTTAGATTATTCTGTAGATAACTGTATAAACTTTTATTGACTTTATATTATTTTATACAACGTTAGTGGTGGCCTACTGAGTTGTACACACACCCTAATCTGGCTACCTGATTGATATATGAAGAGACTTCATGTTCGTAGGACATGATAAGGGAAAGATCTATGTGCTATATGGTAGAGTTGGGATGTAGCAAGATGACAGAACCAAACTTGGCGTCAGGACCCGCAGGGGAGTGTCAGTGTTTCCTTATTTTGGTTTTTCATTTTGAAACTTCAAACATATATGGAATGAAAAATATATTGTTTTTTGTTAGATATTATATTCCAATTTTGGTCATCATCAGATAAAGGAATTATTCTAGCTATGGTTGTTATCATTTGGTTATTGTTTATTTATTCTTGTTGTTGTTCTACTTCGATAAATAGGGTATAGTCTCCCCATATTATATATTATACCCTCAATTCTAGTAATAATCCTTTGACATATGGGGTGGCATGGAAAAGGTCATGTGATCAAACAGGTCAGGGCCCTGAGATGTGTCACCCAGGCTAGGATGTCATAGAGGGATATGAAAGGGATTTTCATTACTTTTATTTTATTATTATTATCTAGGAATGTTTGATGGGTGACTACGGTGAGTCATTCCTTGGTCAATAACTCATGAAAGGGATTATATAACTCATTATGAGGGTAAAAACCAAATACCTAGGGTGGGATTGATGTAATTTATTTTTGATGTTATAATTTGATATTATTCCACCTTTGGCAATTAACTTATTGTGTGATGTGTTTTTCTAAGACTTTTCTTCATGGACAAGTATGGAATGAGATATGTGTATACATGAATCATTTTAGTAAATCAATAGTTATTATTAAATACACCATTTTAATTATTCACATTAAATCTTATTTTGGGTTATTTGTGTAAATGAAAATGCTTTTCCTTCTTGTGTAATTTAAATGAAAATGTTTCATAATATGAAACTAAGAAATTTTAAATTATGAAAAATGTGATAATTTGAAATGGATAAAATGGGTATCTAGTGAGAAACTTGAAATATTAATGGTTTACACAATGTGGGCCATGACCATGTGAGGGACAGTTGAAGTAGTGATAGTGCCTTAGTTTTGACCATGTGGTGAGTTATGGGGGATGAATTGTTATGGTTTTATGTGAATCACTCTTACACAAATGTGATAATGTTGTGTTATGTGTCCTAACACATTCGTTTGTAATTGTGTAGTTATAACTCCATAATAATTCTTGTTGAGAGAAAGATAGTAGTACATGGCAGGAAATGCTCCTCCAGTACAAGAACCAGAGGATCTGATAGTTGCGGGTGAGGAAGTCAGAGAGTAGTTCTATGAGACCTATTATTAGTTTTTACAGTTTATGGAAAGAGACCCAACTATGTTCTGGATTGAATCTATCATTATGTTTATTTAAAAGATAGAGACTCATGTTGGGAAATAAGTCAATTGGAAGCATATATGTTGCGCAGATCGGTGAAGTTATAGTGGGATATTCAATCTTGGAGTGAGAAGCTAGAAAACATGGTATGGAAGGCCTTCCAAGAGAAGTTCATGGAGAACCTTTATCCAGATACACTAACATAGGATTGGTAAAAAGAGTTTGTGAGACCGAAATAATAGAGTATGTCCATAATGGACTATGTTGGTCTCATTACTAACTTGTAGCACTTTTCTACAACACTAAAAAGGGATGAGACAACTACTGCAAGACGTTTTTAAGATGTGATTAAACCTGAGATTATGTACCAGGTTAACATATTCCAGTTTAAAATATTTTTGAAGGTAGTGGATCAGGCTTTCATATTTGAGGGGAACCTAAATGAGGATTATAGTGGAGGAAAAGTGGTTTCTTTTGGATGACTAGGAGTTACAACTTTCAATACTATAAAGAATCACTATGAGAATGTTGACTCTATAAGTGGAAAGAAGAGTGTATAGGGGGGAAGTATTAGTTACTCAAGATCTTACCTGACTTCTCTTCCACTAGTGTGGTAGGCTGGGTCACTTTCAAAAGAATTTTCCCCGAACACTTGTAGAGTGTTGATCTTCCAATAGGATGGGGAATCTACAATAGTTCTGAAGGTACCCATGAAAGATGGGTAATTACAGAAGATATAGAAATAATAAGAGTTTTGTAAGGGGGTATTCTAACCTATATTGGTCTGGTAGTTGGAGTTCTAATGGTCATAGAAATAGAGGTAGTGGAAGAGGTTCTTCTGGGAAAGAACACCCTTTTCAGGAGAGTGGTGTAGCTAAGGGTCTCATACTACATCATAGGGAAGAGTGTAAGGATAGTTTCAAGCATTTTATAATACACTTGTGGATATCGATGATGGACCATTTACAATTATAGGTAATATTATTGGAGCCTCTATTCTTGTTAGTGCTTTTTCGATATAGGATTCTATCATTCGTTAATATAAGAACAAATTGTTAACAGGTTGAGTATGGTAGTTGAGTTTGTGAGTGGGTGTATTCCAATCAATAAACCATTGGGAGTTCAGTTGAAGGACATATATTTGTGTAAGGGGTTCTCTCTTGAGGCTGGGGAGTATCATTTTTGGGGCTATATTTATATTCTAGATATGTCATTGTATGACTTAATTTTAGTTATGGACTGATTAGTATCATACAGAGTCCACATAGATTGTTACTATGGGAGAGTGACTTTTATGTCTCCAGGGGGTGATATTTATTCACATCATTGAGAGTGGGATATCCAGGCAGGCCATGCTGGTTCAATTCACCAATAACTAGGGGAGATCACCGCCTAGGTTGTGAGTATGTTGTTGGATGATGGGGGTTTGATGTTTGATGTATTTACACCCATAGTGGACTAGTTCCATGACGTGTTTCCTAGGGACTTCTCAGGGCATCCAACTAAGGGAGATGTGGATTTTACTATTAATATCATGCATGATTCTGTGGTCGGTGGGAATCAATGTGTAGAATTTCACCTCATTACTTGATTTTTAGAATGTGACACACTTTTTGAACTAAAATTTCTCATTAAAATGAAATCCTACACATTGAGTCCCACCAAACACACTATACATTGGATTTATGTGTAGTTGATTCCTACACATCACAAATAAATCATAAATTTTTGTCATAATGTATAAAAACGATTATAGTGTTTTGATAATTTTTCAGTATATCACACATGTATTGAACTAAAATGACACTATTAAACTTAAAACAAGTGATTTCAGTCATATTGGATACATTATATATCAGAATAACATAATATTAAATCCTACACATAAAAATTAATTATTGAAAATTATTCTAAATTAACAAGACATGAAAAGTGGGTTTTCTAGGTTTTGAGTATTTGATGCTCATGTTGACCTAAAATGTCTCTTTTAAATGAAAACATGTTTATTCAGATGTAACAACCACACTGTTTATTGGACTAATGTGATATTAATTCATACCCATTAAAAATGATATATCTATATTTACACTAATGTGCCCAAACAATTCAATTTTGTTTTATGAGTTTTAGTACATGGAATGAATTTTGAACTAAAATCTCACTTTTAAAATAAAAACATGAAAATTAATTCATACCATTCAAACCATGTATCATATTTATCTTAGGTTAATTCATACAAATAAAAATTTAATTAAATTTATTTTTAATGAAGTATAAAAACATTACATAATCATTTTCTTAGCTTAGATTATGTCATGTGTGTTTTGAACTAAAATGTCACTTCAAAATGAAAATATCCACTTTTATTCATAATGATCACAACATTTATCTGATTCACATGAAAATAATTCCTTCACATAAATATTGAATCACAGATATTTTTTATAATGTATCCAGAAAATTCAAGTGTCTTTTCGTTTTTTTTGTATGTGATGGTTTCTTTTAACAAAAATGTTATTTTTAAACTGAAAACATGTATTTTCATCTTTACTGGTGACATCATGTGTTGGATTGGATTGATATTAATTCCTAAACATAAAAAAATTGATTATAAATATTTTTTTAAATATATAAATAAAATCTAAGCATTTTAGATCTGTTTTGAGTTTGTGAAATGCATTTGGAACTAAAATGTCACTTTAAAAACAAAACATTAACTTTTAGTCAAAACAACCACATCATGTGTCAAATTAATGTAACATTAATACCTACACATTAAAAAAATAATTATATTTTTTATACTATATTAAGAAAATATATGATCATTTTTTGGTTATATGTATTTTAATGTGTGATTTAACCCAAAATGGAACTTTAAACTGAAAACTACCACATATATTTATATTAGTCAAATTATGTGTTAGATTGAAATGAGGATAATTACTACATATCCCAAATGAATTATCCATATTTTTTATAATTTATAATGAAAAACTATGTCATTTTCTATATTTTTTTAATGTGATTTTGTGTTTTTAACAATAATAAAAACTTTAAAAGAAAAAAAAACTTTTATTAATGATGAAAAACCATGTGTCTAATTGATATGTTCTTAATTAATAAACATTTCCTATAAATCATAGATTATTCACTAAAATTATAAATAAAATTAGAGCATCTTTCCTATATTTTGATTTTGTGATGTATGTTTTAAATTAAAATATAACTTTTAAATATAAAACATGCCCTTTTAATCTAACTAGATACACTTTTTTTTAGATTTAAATAAGATAAATTGTTATATATCAAAAATGAGTTATTGATACTTTTCTTATACTGTCAAGATGATATGATTTTGCTATCTAAGTTTTGAGTATGTGATGTGTTTTTGGACTGAACTATTAATTTTAGTTGAAAACATGCACCTTTATTCATAATAGCCATTTTGTGTGTTAGATTGATGTGATTTAAATTCGTATACATAAAAAATTAATTGTTGATATTTTTACATAATTATAAAAACAATATGGGTGTTTTTGTTATGTTTTTATTAAGTGATATGCGTTTTAAAGTAAAATTTCTCTTTTAAAATAAAACATAAACTTCCAATTATGCTAGCTACACCATTCCTTGGATTTATGTGAGGATACTTACTATAGATTAGAAAATAATTATTGATATTTTTTCAAAAGTATAAAGATAATTAAGAATTTTTTCCCAATTTTGACTATGTGATATACTTTTTGAACTAAAATGTTTAATTTAAATGAAAACATGCACTTTCAGTCATACTGACCACTCTGTTACTTGGGATGATATGCAGTAAATTTCTATAACTCATAAAATAATTATCAATATTTATCCTAACATATTAAGAAAATTTTATCATGTTTAGTTATTTTTGAGTAAGTGACATAACATTTTTTAAAAATAATTCCTCTTTAGTCTACCTATACTCCTTTTAATAAGTGAATTTTTCATTAAAATTTCACTAGAAATAAGTGTATCCCTATGTATTCTTCTAACATGTCCAAACCATAATTACATGTCTCAATAATCTTTTCCTCAATCAGAACAACTCCAATTTTCACTCAAACATGTTCATTTCTAATCTTATACATATTAGTATGCCTACATGTCTATCACAACATTTTCATTTCAAATAGCCTTGTATATTGTTCAAAATGACCCATCAAAAGGTGAATACTCACTACCATATAGAATTTATAATTTAATAAATGTATGATAATGTTTACTCTTGAATTTAAATAGAATTTTACAATCACAAAACACATTAGAATCCATTATCCATTTTATCTATCCATTTTGAATCCAGTGATATAAATCAGCATAAATATCTCTATCTCATTGAAAAAATGATCCTACATATTAAATTTTTTTAAATTTTAAAATAATTTCAGCCCCCAATCTAACATATATAACAATACTATATAATAATTTTTCAAAAATAGTAATGTATACATTTTTTCTTATTATTACTAAGATGGAAGCCATTATATTACAAAGACTCACTGCATATATAAAACATAAAATCTTCTGAAAATTAACTAAATATTTATTAGATAAAATAATCCTTATGATCTCATAAAATAAAAATAAATAAAAATGTGATAGGAAATCACCTCTTCTGGATGTAAATAAACATTTTGATACCATGTATGTTTCCACAAAATCCTAAACAAATATAAATCCTATTTTTAATATGTATAATATCGACAATCTATGTAGTAATTGAAAAATGTTGATAAAAATATATTAATAAATATTTTAAATGAAATTTAAATTACCAATAGGAAAACCACTTTTAGGATGATCATTTCTAGATAGAATATGATATCTTTTTAATTTTTTCAAATGTAACAATATTAATAATTTCTAATACTTTGTTTTGGAAATTAATGAACATTGAGAAAAATAATTAATTTGATTTGAAATATGTTTTCATAGTGAATTCCTAATATATATATATAGCATATTAATATATAATTCTATAAATCCATAGGATTCATGGGAACATTGGACATCTATATTCATGTTTTTAATTATAACTAAAAATATACCTATCCTAAAAAAGTTTGTTAAAACATAATATAAAAATTTTATTTGAATTTTATTTGTAAAGTGATAAATTTAGTTTATTAAACATTCATAAGGCACATTATATGTGGTTTATTTATTACATATTAAATATTTGGATGCAATAATATATATTTGTACTATCTAAATCAATCACAATGAAAATCTAGTGATTATTAAAAAAACTAATAACTAAAGGAAAAAATTAAAATATATTTTATATGATAAGAGTGTAGAGTATTACATCTATATTATAGGTATTAAGAAAATCATGTTGTCTATTATTTTATTTAAAAAAACATTGGCTACTTTTTGTTCTCTTAATAAAATTTCAACTTCATCGATTGATAATATTTATGTAAAATTTACTTGGTAATTATGAATTAAAATTAATCCTCCTAGGATATTCTGATTACATTTTTCTGTTATACATTCCTATAAAAAATATAAACACTATTAAATTTTAATAAAAATAATAGATCAGTTATTTGATTAAAAATTTATAAAAATGTACCGCATATATACATTTATAGCTTAGGGACTTAGCCATTCATGGTTGATAATTTCATTTTCATTCTCAAAACCAATTCTTTCCATAATTATCCATTCTTACATTTATAAATAAAATGAAATTTTATATATATTATTATCATGGAAAATTTAATATACATAAATATGTATTATTAATAAATCATATATTTTTGTTGATGGGGTAAAGGTACTCTTTTATGGTCAATTCAATCTATTACATGATCATTTATATTATGTTGACTTGACCTTCAATTTCACCTTGTATATTTTCTTCAATAAAAACATACATTGTCTAAGACATTTTTCATTAGATACAAGAGGTATTTTAAATAAAATAAATTAGAGAGGACATTGATCATTATCATCTTGTATGATTATAATATTAATTTTTTTTATAAATGTTCTAAAATCAATTTCAACCATGTGAACAAAAATATTATATAGTTAAATAAGAAGTATAGTGCTTGGATCATGGGATACATGAATCAACACTCACTCATGATCTTTTAGAATATTTTCATCATGTATAATAACTCCTTTTATATTGTACATTGTACCTCTCACAACATAGAGATGGGTGGGTTTTGATATAAATATATATTCTCAATCAATTTCACCCTATAAAATTTTATTACAAGAAAGGTATATTATTTTATTGATCCACATTTAGAATAAATTTATATGACAAAAATTGAATACCTTATTTAAGGACAATCTTTTATGGGAATCACTTGTCAAAAAACTAGGGGAGGTGGATCTTCTTGTTATGGTGGATAATGTTTTGGTAGTTCTCATATATCCCTTTGTATAAATTGGTTTATCAAATAATCTTACCACCTTTATTTTTCTTTTAAATTATATGTCTATGTCTAAATGTTTTATTTTTATCATTTTTATCCCCTAATGTTTTCAATATCTCAAATTATTTTCTAGGTGATACTCTAAAAATAACACCTCTTACATGGTCATATTACTTTGTCTAATTTAAATCCACTTAATTTAATTATTCATAAGCTATAATAAATGTAAATTATTATATATAAATTGGATATAAAAATATTGGAAAATATTAGTCATTATTATGAAATTATTTTTTAAAGTAGAAAGAAAATTTAATTATAACATTATTTCTCTCAGAAACCTGTTGTGTTCTGATGGGTGATTGTAGAGGGTTAAGTTTTGTACAATTATTCACATCGAGTCCACTATTTCGGAATGATCTCAAATGGTTTTTGTTCATAGAGCCAAAAAAATACAATGACTCTCATATCCATGATTCATGGACCTACATTCCAAAGGCAGGAATTCACTGGGTAACTCGACCAATTATAATTAAGAACTCACATTGGTCAAGAGCACAAGAAGTCTGGCTCATTACACCCTTTTTGGGGTGAATTATTGCCTATTCCAGGACACTCTTATGGATTTAAGATATGTTAAAGAATCCTTAGTTCATTACCAAATGTTTGTATTGTGGATTACCCTAAGGTAATATTCCATCATTAGTATGCATGGATTTGGAATCATCTGTATGTATCTTCGGTTCTCTATCAATAGAGGGATTTTTATGTATTTAAGGTTCTCCATCAATGTACCTTTTGGGGATAGACTAGGGATTCCTTGGTTTTTTACTAGTAAGACAATAATTTTAAACCATGTAGTAGGGTGCTCTACAATTTAACGTCATACAGGGGAGACACAATTTCTTTTGATGTTTATATCAAAAAAAAAAGATAAGATTTCTATATATACTTATGAGAGGAATCAAAACAGACATAGTTTGGTTGTTTGTAATGGGATACATCTCCTTTTAAGGCCATGTGATGAGGACCCAAACATATATTCTAATGTCATACAGAAATGACACCTAGGTGGATGGTGCTTAGTCAAAATTTGATGTGGGGCTTAGATCGAGGTAGTCCGAAGGACCGAGAAGAGATGTGATCTCCCAGGTTGGGGAATGATATTATTAGGGATATGAACCAACAATGGTGTATTTGGGTAATGTGTTTGGGAATTAGTGAGGATTCCTATGTATCCCAGTTAGTTTGGAATCAAATCCCATGTAGTTCGGTTGATTGGGGCTTAGGCGTGGAAGTTGGCTAGCCGGTTGGGGATTATATCCATAGAGAATACCCATATGATTGGGGCTTAAACCATGTAGTAGGCCTTTATGATTTATGATCATGTGGATGTCATGAGTTCCACTAACCTCTAATTACACATTATTCATGCTTGGTGTGAGAAAAAAGAGGATGTAGGAAACTTGATAATCACACCACTTCACGCTATTTGATGATGGATGGTGTTAGAGCCCTAAAGGGAGATGAAGAGGTTATTGAGTGTACCCATATCCTATTTTGTATTAATAACCATGACCGTCACATTTGGTGATCTATCCATTTATGACACCATTTGAGGTGAAGAGGAGCAAAAGTGATACCTCCCACAAGAAAGTCTTGGTGCTTACCTCAGGTGGAGGGCCTTAAAATTGGTTCTGAGAGAGAGAGAGGAGTGTTCATTAATAATCCTCATTAAAGGGAAAGGTTAGTGGTTTCACTCAATCTCTATAATGGGTAGGTTCACATGATTACACCAATTTCAAAACCCTTATTACCATGGGAATGTAATTTTGAAGGCATTTCAAGGGTCCACCATGATGCAGAGGTTACCCATGTGACTCTGTTTACTATGGGTATATAAACCTGAGCTGGCACACTTATGTGATCAATGATTTTATCACACTTTTCTAGTGTATTTGGAAGGTTCTTCGACCTAATTCCATTGGAATGGTTCATGGAGGGGCCAACATGGAGGCTGATGACATGATGAGGAAGGACAATAGATGCTGGAAAACAAAACACCCCGGGATACCACATTCTGTATAGTGGGTTCTTATACTAGATCGGTTTCCCTCCACATAGCAGGGTATTACACAGGAAAGTGAACCATCTGCATACTATGGTGCTATGTGGACCTAGGTTCCACCCATGTAGCGCTATGCTTTGTGGGTCTAGGTTCTACCCACATAGAATATGGCTACGTGGGGCCGAGTTCCACCCATGTAGTGTTTTTCTACACAGAGAAGGGTTCCCATCGCATAACATTTCTCTATTTGGGATGTTCATCCACAGAGGGGGAATATATATTATGTATTTTGGAATGGAATTATCAAAAGGTTTATGAGTTCTTGGATGGTTTAGTGAGTTATTATTTCCTTCTTATTTTATGTGGTGGATTTTATCTACGGGGAATTGACAGAGGAACTTCAGTTTTTTTGTGATGCCTCATTGATGTTTCCTTTAGTTCTTCTTTTTCTCCTTTGAGGTACATGCTATCTCTTATTTCTACTAGGGTTGTATTTATATAAGTTAAAAGGGGTCAGTTTCCAGCATGTCCGTCTATCTACAAAGGACCATGGGACATCTTTTGTAGGATCCCAAGAGGACTTAGTCAGTGAAAAAAATCCTTTATGGGTATAGATTTTACTAAATATTCCTTCAAAATACTTCTCCTAATTTTTGGGAGACATCAATACCTTCTTTTCCTATAAATGATTCAGTTCATGGGGGGATATTTATTTGTGGGATATAAAATCACTGTCTCTCCCCACAAACAACATTATCTCATTTGTGGGAACTGTTGGCACCACCCCTTCCTGCATACTATTTTTTTGTGGGATTTTCACAAAGTAGAGGAATTCCATACAATGTGGCGGTCTGTGGAGTAATATGTTCTTTGCAGGTTTTCCTTCTAAACTTTCTTCCTTAAATTTTCTTCTAATTTCATGTTTTTTATTTTCAAAATTACTTGACTTATCTTAATCTCATCTGCATAATTTACAATACCAAAAAAATTCCCCCAATTGGAATAGGTTCACATCGGGATGAAGAGGAGGTTATTATGATGTTTAATGCAGTCCTATTTTGAATGGGTTTGCAGTATGCAAGGGGACCCACTAGAGGTGACCACACCAATAAATAGGGGGATCAGGTCATTTTTCTGCTATTGTGACTCTCAGTAAAACCAGAACTCTCACAAATCCTTGATCGCAAACTAGTTTTTCAAACAACTTCCTTTCTAGCCTGTGATCCCACAAACTAAGATTCTTGATCTGTGAAACATAAAAACTTAACCAAAAAAGGTAATTCTCAATTTCCCCATGTAGCAAGGGAAGTATTTGTGGGTGGAATGTTCCACATACTAATGTTTCACGGAAGGATCATCCCTCAAACATTTGGTTCCGTAAATTGTTTCCTCACTGGCCAACGCTCCATGGGCCAGCACCTTCATAGGTGGATGGTTCATAGGTTGGTTTTTCCATGAAATGATGGTTTTGAAAACTCTCAGTTTGTGAGTGAATTCTTCCATGAACTGATGATTCAAAACATTAATATGAATTCCTTAACAAATTTCACATGAACTTTCTCAGTCTATTATAGGAATACAATGGATTTGATGTTTATGACTTTATTGGGGAGATGCGAGGCTATGGATGAGAATATTGATGAGTTTATTCAACATATCATTCCTATAGAGGGTATTTTTATGGATATTCATTCTATATAACTTCTAGACTATCCTTTATTGAAATAACTACCACTAAATAATTTCAGACTCAAAATGATTCTCCCCTTCATTCAGTATATCAGAATCTACTATATATTAGGTTTAAGATGTCTTGGGAGTGCTTCCAAGTAAAAATTTATTCCATAGGGAAACTCATTCCTAGTTTATGTCTGGAGAATTCATTTGTATTTAATAGCTCCATATGGTTGAAAAGAAATAAAAACAACTATTATATATCCCTATAATCATCTATTCAAGATTATCTAACCATATTTCTATTCTCACAAGGTAATGCCAATGGGGGATGGAACTCTAAGTGGGATTTTTGGTCCGAATGGAACATTTCAGATGAATGGGATTGGTCATTATGGGTTTACCATAACTGCATGGAATTCTCTTAGCCATTAGAGGCTGTTATCTTATACTCGATAGGGTGAATTTATCAATTCACCTTTTATTTGCTGATCAAGGTGCTACATGAATTAATTAGTTGTTGGTGATCTAACACCAACAATTTACACCTAGAATAACAATGAATAGGTATCTCCACTAGCGATGGATCTACCAACCCCATTAGAGATATTTCTTGGTCAAGCTCTTTATGCTTTCTCCCTCATCCCATTTGATGATTGGATATAGTTGTTCTTTCAAGTTAGTTTTCCCAAGACAAAGGTCTGTCATAGTAGGACTCATCCAACTAAACAATTACAAAGCATCCCAGTCTTATATTGGGATACTCTTGAAGGGGACCAATACACTATGCAGGGCTACGAACTTTGTCCGAACATATCTTATAACTTATGGTTGGAAGGTTTCTTTGAGATTTTATTGAGAAGATGGTTTTTCCTATCTCAAGAAGTCTATACTAGTGTTAGGGTTTATACCATGATAATTGCAACCGAACTGGTGAGGGGACACCCTTTAGCCATACCCACCATTACTCATATCTATGAATTGTTAGGCCATATGCAGGAAGGAAGACCTATGCATTGTCATTGTGGGATGTTCTAGTTTTTGTATGGCTAGGTGGAAGAACACTATCGATGTTATGAATATCGGTATAATGCAACCATTCCTCACATTTCCTTTTGCAATGCGTTACTTAATATTATGGGAATTTTCTTGAAATATCTAGGTTCAAATGGTATCATCAAGCATTTGAGTGGCCTTTCCCATTTTAACTTCACCCCTACCCTAACTCTTCAAGAAAAATGGTGGATAATGGTGAATGGACTTGATTGGAGTGATCATATATCATCTCTATGCGAGATGTAATTCTAGACGGGTGGGTGGATGAGTAAATATCAGTTAATTATATACCCCTTATAAATTTGAATTCCAATTCAGATTCATGAAACAAATCAATCCCCTACAACTTCCCTGGATTCAAGAATTACACCTAGTTTTTCTCCACCATCTGGGGATGATGATGGAACATGAAGATTATCATATTAAATTTTATTTACCTTTGTGTGGGAACTTCTTCCAATCTATCATAGGATTATTCCAAAATGTGGATAGAATTTTATCCTGACGGGATATTGGCGATGGAGGTTCGAACGTACCCAAGAAATTTTCCTTTACAATCTTTATGCCTGATGGACCCTCTTCATTGTATTTTATGTAAGAAAGACGTGTATCCTAATGATCTAAATAGCTTAGGGGAGCTCTGCCCTCCAACCCTCTCCTTACTAAGAATGATGAAGATCTAATTATTTTTAATTATGGTGATAACAACTCTTCCATCGCTGGTCTTAGTGTAACATCCTTGGGGGCCCTCAAATCAACGTCGAGACTATTAGTACGGTTCTTGAGGCTGTGTAGGAAGTAGGGATAGAAGATTTTCCGACTCTGGAGTCATTCTTTAACATACACATATCTGTTGTGATTACACTATAAAATTATATTCCCATGGAAGAGAGCGATCATGATCAGGATACCCACATTGTGACTAAGTAATGGGATGTGTGAATATGTTCCTAAAACCAAATTTGTACCATTTTCATAGAGACTCGCCTAATATATATGGCTGATAAGTCAGAAAATCTTATCTATCTTTTCCTTGGACTAGGCTCAGGTGGGTTTGATTAACAACACCCGCACATCCTTATTCACCAGATTGTCATAGATCAAGGAGACATAGCCACTTACATTGATGACCTTTCTTAGTTTGAGGCTTCACATCATCAAGAGGGAACCTTTCGGGATACCACTACTAAACTTGACCACTTGTTTTCTTAAAAATCAAGGTCTTATGATCAAGTGGTTGCAAAAACTGAGGATCTACAATAATGTGAAGCTCATGTGGCTAGATTGAAGGTGTAATTTTCATCCTCAACCGCTAATTATGAGGCCATTGAGCATAGGTCTTGATACCTTAGGTCTATTATTAGGTATATATTCCCAATGGCTGAAAAATAGGTTGAGCAAAGGGACACTTTAGAATAAACCCTTTATGACTTGCATAATATAGCTATCAATTTTCTAACCAAAGCAAAATCAAGATTTATTGTTGACCCTTTGGAATCCTTGATTCTATCTCTCTATTTTTTTTTGTTTTAGTAGTGTGAATGAGAGAATTAGGGATGTGGATTTCCTATATTCTCCTTGAATGAGTGAATGAAAATTCATTTAACTTATGATTATTTATCTTTTATTTTTTCATATAATATTCGTCAATAAAATTTTTCCATGCATTGAACGACACATTTACTTTAAATGAATTGAATTTATAATCATTGGACATCCGTTTCAATCATAATAATCTAGGATAAACAAATTAAAATGATCATAAAATGCTCTAATTTTTTCCTAAGTCGAGAAACACATAGAGCATAGTTTGACTATTTCTAGGATTACCTGGAAAACCCTAAAAACTTTGTTTATTTTCAGTTACCACTATAGTTTTATCCTATTCCCAATTTAGTGTGGGATTAGTGGGTATAACTTGAATTTTTATTAGGAAACCCTTTGTGGGTTTTTAGTATAATAATCTTTGTGAGGTTTTCCCCTTTTGTTCTCTTCTTTAATTGATAAATGTTTCATAAACCATTTCAAAAGGTAGGTTTAGAAACTGATACTCAACTTATATCCATGGAGACCTTTTGGGTATTAGAACTGGAAATTTTCATGTCTCTTTTAATGGGTAGTTTAGAGTATTTAAATGGACTAATGTAACTGATATTTTAGGTCTAATAGCTTTGAATCTGGGTTATAGAGCAAGGGTCCCTATGGGACTTACTGGCTGAGGACATCCCAATATTTTTAAACATGAATGAGGTATTTTTATTCACCATAGTTTTATGATTTATGCATTTAAGACAAGATACAAGGAATGTACAAAACGGGTAAACGTGATAATGGCTTCCAATGTGATGTTGTTGGGGTGCAGGGAGGTAGGAAAAGCCTCTCCTAAGGATGAACTTGCCTTTTTTTTATAGGCCATTTATAGGAAACTAATGTAGATCCATTTTGAGGAATATTGTGAATATTAAAACAAAGGATTCCTCAGGACACAAGCCCTCCATTTATTATGGCGAGATAATTTGATGGAATTTGGAGTTGTTTTAATTTTGTATAACCAAAGTGGGTGTCATATTGAGGGAATGATATATGAAAAATCATAGCAGCATATTAATCAGATTTGTACATGAATGAGAAACCATTATTACATGTATTTTTCTTTAGGTAAATAAGGGTTGAAACATGGTGCAATTTAATGTTGTGCAGCAACGATGTTCGGGGCTTAAGACATAGGGTTACTCCACTTAGGCCAACAGATAAATAATTTTCCACTTTCACAGTTATATGTTAACGAATGTCATTTCATATTAAGTCATTAAGGAGGGATATTTTAACCTATAATCTTGGGGTTTTTAAATCCTAGGAATGATATGGGGCATGGAAGCCATTGGTGCTTATGGAGATAGGAAATGCCTATCCTGAGGATAGATTTACCTTTGGTTGACAGGCCTTTTATAGGAAACTTATATATATCCAGGTGTGGTGTATTGTGCATAGTTAGAAAAAGGTGTCCCCAAGACTTTGGACCTCTACTTTTGATGGTTTATGGAATATTATGGAGATTTATACCTTTCTAGACAAAGAGTTTATTTTGTGAAAGGAGAGTGCATGAATATGAAAGGATCATTTTTTGTGGAGATTTTCTGAGAATTAGTAGAAATGTTCTCATTGTGTAAGTATGATAAGGTTAATTGAATTTGATCTGGACCATGCATAGGGAAGGGAAAAATTCTCTTTTGTTTGAAGGTTATAGTTGAACCTAGGGTTAATGACTCGTGTGTCACTACATACCCTAGAAGGTAAGGAATCAAGCCACATGTAGTTCTAGAAATTCCTCATCCACATGTTGATCAAACTTTTAGGTGGGAGAGGGGAATTTTCCTTTGGGTATGACCTCATGAATGGGGTGAGGCTCAAATTAGAATCTCCCTTATAGATCTAGTTCATGCATTGGAGAATGGGTCATTTTTTGTGGTGTTCGGGTCAAGATATAAGATCAATGTTTCACTATATATCTTGCTGAAATGATAATCAGGCCATACATAATTCTTGGGCTTCCTCACACATAGATATAAATCTCTCATGTGGGAAAATGGGAATTTTCTTTTTTTTGTGTAGGTTTTTACCATGCATAAGAAAATATGGGACATTTTTATCTAATAGATAGACCTGAGGTATGAGGTTCTGGTGTTACTCTGTATCCTATGATGATAGGTATCAAGAAAAAAATAGTTCTTATAAGGCTCCCCATGTAGGTCTTACCCATGCATAGGGAAAATGGCATTTTGAGTTTGTGGTGGTTGGTCCATGATGGGGGATCCAGGCACCACTACGTATACCATCAAAGAAAAAATCAAGTCATCTATAGTTCTTAATATCATACAGTTTAGTGTCATGCGACTAGGAATTTGGTCATACAGTTTAGCATCATGTGGTAAAGAAGACATGGGGTCATGTTGTATATGTTCATATGGATAGGAAAATTTATCATAGAAACCACAAGTAACTGGAGACTAATCAGGCCGAGATGTTCTGATATACCCTAGATGTTAGGGGGAAGAATGTATAAACCATGATCCCATCGATTCTTAGATCATGAGAGATGATATGGGGAATGTAATCTATTAGGGATTACAGATAAGGGAAATGACTCTCCTATATCTAAAAATTCCCTTAGTTGATGGGCCTTTTGTGGGAAACATATGCAGAGCCAACTAGGGAATATTGTTCATAGTAAAACAAAGGTGTACTTAGGACATTGTACCTACACTTTTGATTTCTGTAGAAGATTATGACGATCCAAAATTTCACGGGACACAATTTTTGATGAATGAAAGGAATATGTTTGGGAACATAAGAAAAATTCAGACTATGATTGGCCATGGAGTTTTAAATTTTCCTTTATAGATCTGGCTCATTCGTAGGGGGGTACTTTTGTTTCTTTGATTGATCCCTAAATGTGGATCCTAAGCTTGAGGCTTTCCATATAGATCAGACTCATACACAAGGAGGAGGGAATTTTTATTGTTGTGACTATACCCAAGATTAGATATTAGTGCATCGCTACGTACCATGTGAAAACAGGAATCAATCAAAATATATTTCTTAATGGGAACTATCTATGCATGAATGATCTGTACACAGGGGGAATTTTAAAATATTTTTCTCCCGGACCCAAGACACAGAGTCCAGAAATTTCTATGTATATCATATGGTGGGAATCAAGACACATGTAGTTCGTAATGCACTCCCCTATAAAAGTATTACTCATGTACATGGAGAGGGAATTATGCTTGAGGTGGCCCCATAGATAGGGCCTATTTTGGAGTCCCCTGCATTAACTTAGCTTGTATGTAGGATATGATGCATTTTTTTTGTTTCTTGGATAGGATTGGGAAATAGGGTCTGAACGTCACTACATATCCCATATAATGAGGATCAATCCATATATAGTTTTTTAGAGGAATGATCCCTATATAGGTTAGGTCCATACATATAGGGGATGCATGTATATATTTATTTGTTATAGTTTGACCAGAGATTTGAGATCTGGGCATCGCTACATATACCATGTGGGAAGGAATCAAGCCATACATAGTTATGGATGAATGTTCTCTGTGCAGGTCTGGACTATATGTAGGGAAAGTATAATTTTTAGGCACATGGACCAAGATGAAAAGTCTTGGTGTCAATATGTATCCTTTTTGTGGAGGAATCAACCCATACATAGTTCTAGGACTTTGTATCTTTATGTGGATCTGACTCTCACATGGGGAAAAGGGAATTCCATATTTCTTCCACATAGATCTATCTTGTATGAAGTGAATCATTGATTGGAAAGATGATCCCCATAGAGTTTAATGTCATGCGGTATGGAAGATGGTTGTTACGTAGTTTAAGGTCCTGCAACTAGAATAATTCACCATGCATTTTAACGTCATTCGGTCAGGATGCAATGCATCATACAGTTTATCATCATGTGGTCAGTAAAATATCTCTTTTATAAATATGAAATATTTCTTCAATAACCATGCATTGGTGGTAGCTGTTCTGAGATTTCCATCCATTAAGATCAAGGAATATGATCCATTTGGGTAGAAACTGTGTATGAAAAAGGCCCCCTCCCATTTTGGATTCAACTTTGGAGGTTTCTTTCCCATTATCATCAGTGTCGTGATAACCAACACCATTTCTCCTTTGAGGAATGACTATAGGTGAACATTTTTGTTGAAATCTCACTCAATACAGTTTTGGTGAACCTCCAAATGGTTCAAGGTATGTGTAATGACCCGATATTTTTAATAAATTTTGTTTCCAAATTTTGTGTGTTATTTTATTTTATACTCAACAAAACTATTTCATTTATTTAATGAAATGGGTATAATTAAAATGATACCATTGGGTTTCAACTGTTATACAACCATTGGTAAATATGACTGTTGAAACTAAACTCTTAATTTCGTGATTATTGTTTTTAAATACAAGTGATCTTGGTTACAGAAATAAGATTTGATGGCCTCATCCAGTAGTCTCGAGCGCGATGGCGACCGCAGCGAGGGCGATCCGCTAACCCTATGGCGATGACGGCCGCTGTGGCCCCTTCCCCCATCAAGGGGGAGGGGTCTTCGTCTCCAACTCATGCCTCAGGAGTTGCATGACCGTGAGGTGGGGATTGCTTTGGATCCTCGCCGGACGCAGGTTTCTTCCTCCCTGCAATCGATGTTGCTCCGAAGGTACCTGGGTGCGTTTCAGGTCAACCTATTGTTCCGGTCTTAGTAAAGTAATTCCTTGAAGCTTCAGCTTTACTTTCCTCGACGCTAATCGTGAGGTTTACGAAGCGGCGACCTCTGGTGGAGCACTTCGACAAAGCAACCAATACGGAGTGGGGTTTGAAACACCGTGCGCTTGTAAGTATACTGGGACCGCATCAATTCATTATTTTATTTGCGGATGAGGAAGATTTGGGAATGGCTTGGTCGCGAAAGAGGATTCCTTTCTGTGGCCTCCAGTTCTACTTACTTCACTGGTCCTTTGAGGCGCACATGAACCGTGACTCGTCTTACACGGAAATTTGGATTCAATTGCCTGGACTTCCTCTTCCATTTCAGAATATTGGGTTATTGAGATCAATAAGCAACTCGATATGGCGTTTTGTATGCAGTGATCTAAGAATAGCTTCCATGTCTCATCCCTTTTCGACTAGAATTTGCGTGGTAAAGGAACTTGCAAGAGTGCCTCCGGAGCTTGTCTGGATTTTAGTTGAAGAAGAGTACAGGTACGCTCAATCAATAGTCTATGAATCCTGGATCCCATTCTGATCCTTTTGTCACAAACAGGTCCATGATGAACATGGTTGTCGAAGGAGGTTCAGGGGTGGTGGAAGTTCTGATGTTCCAGCTGTACCAGTGGGTGTTCCCTCGGGAGGAGAAGTGGTCACCATTGGTGCCGAGAAAGGCAGCGATCAGTCTTCACCTGTAGGCAGGCCTCAAGTTTTTCATGATCCCTCCAAATAAGTTGGGGACATTGAGCCGATGGTTCAGGGGGTGCTGTTAGGGGAGGTAGATGTTCCATTGGTAGGAGTACAAGTGGAAGTGAATGAATCTAGGAGAAAGGAGACCATATCAGGGGCTACGGTGTCTACCCCTCCAGAGGTTTCTGGATCAGCCAACCGGGATAATGGTAATCATAATGAACTGAGCCTTGATGCTGCAATCAATATACAGGGTCGGGACATGGATGGGGTATGTAATCTCTAGTATATGGGCAGGGGACTTGAGCTTCAGCAGGGCTTGGGTGAGCCTGAGATGCCAGACTAGAACACCTCAACAAGTCTGATTAATGTTGGGTTGGATGAGGCTATTCCTTGTTCCCCAAACCATTTTTCTTTACTGGAAAATCCCGATGATGTAGTGGACCATGCTGGGGAAGATAAAGCAATACCTTTCCATCAACAGAATGAAGGTGATATAACTAATTGTGGTATTTCCCATGGAATGATGGTTAGACAGTCTGGTGGTGGTGTGGCTGATTCAGAGGGAGTCAACATGGCTGCATCGGATCAGGTGATTGAGGGGGTTCCAACTCAAAATCATAGTATGATTTGTAAAAATAGGAAGGGGAAAAAATATTACTCCTTGCTTCCCCCTCCATTGGAGAACCGCTCTGCGAAGAAACTACCGGTGACAATGTCCAATGTGGTGAACCAGGATTTAATCAAGGGGAACATAGATGAAATGGAAATTTCTACTGGGAAGATAGGGACCAGAAAGGAACCCATCCTTAGTTCCGAGGAGGATATGGTCGAGGAGTTCCTATATGTTGACATTCCACAGGAAGAGGCTGACATGATGGGAAGGGTGGTAAGAGTGGAAGTCGATCACGAACAGGAAAAGTGGATTGACAAGCAAGACTTGATCTTAATGAGAGTCTTCAATGACAATAAAATCAACAAAGAGTAATATATCCGCACTTGGTACAAAATGGAAAACTATTTGGAAGATGTTATTGGAGAAGATCCTGGGGCTAAGGTATGGATAATACATTGGAATCTCTATAGGGAAGAAAGCAATAATAGGCTAAGGTTGTGTTTTGGTAACATTTCCTTTTCTTATGAGGCTTCGCCCCCATTTTGACTTGGGAAGTGCAGTTGGGGCTTCCTCATCGGGCTAGAGCACTCTACCATTTCCTTGGCAGGTCATTTGGGACATGGCTGATTCGGAGGGATGGCAACATCGGGAGGGACCATGCTTGCATGGGATCGCCGAGTGTCCAGCTTAGGGATGGTGGTGTTGTTGTTGCGTGTATGTGGTAGTTCCTGCTATTTCTGGTGTTTTTTGGGTTTTTTTGGCTATATTGTTGGACTTTTGGTTTCTCACTTTTTCCACAAAAGTGTTTTCTTAATAAAAAAAATAATTATCAGTCAGTATCACCTTAACAGACCTTACACGTAGGTCCTATGCTGGTGTTATAAGGGGATATGTAACAAGACCTTATCTGCTTTATGTAATCCTTTGATATAAATAAAATTGTTATTTCTTCTTATGGTGAAGTTTGTGAATTTCAAAAATCCGGATAAATATAGGATGTATTATATTGGTGAATTTTGGAAAAATGATATTTTAAAATATTTATGTAAACCTTAAATAATTAATATTGTGTAATGATTTTAAAAAATGGTCTTCTACAGTTATGTTCAGTAATAAATTTAGAGACTAATAGGATCAACTTAATTTTTTATGAATAGTAAATTATGAATAGTAATTTTATGCTTTTTAATAGTAAGGTGACCAAATGGATTAGTAAACTCAATTAAGAAAATATTAATATAATTTAGGCACCTTGATTATGTAATGTGATTTAATAAAATAAGCAAATAACTGTTTCAGAAATTATTAGTTAAGTATTAGTTTTTTTTCAGATGAATAATTTTTTTATTTAAAAATTAAATTGAAAATATTTAGAAAATTATTTTCATAAAATGGAGTTAATTTTTGAATTTAGAGCATTGATATTAGGTTAGGGTAATGTTTTGTGATTTTTCGAAAATAGTTGAATTTTCAGTGAATAGTAAATTTACAGATTTAAGTTTCATGTGTTTAATGACATCATTAATGATGTAATAATTATGTAATAAATATGGTCGACTTATGAATAGTACGATATGCTATGAGGTGTCCCAAGTGTCCAATACCATGGGAAAATACCATGGTCAAGCCCATGGTTTTTCCAATACCACCGATGAGGTATCCCTTGGAAATTAATATTTTATTCCTTCACCTTTCCTATAAATACCAAGCCATTACCCCATTAATTTCATTCCAAAATACTACTAAATGAAGTTTTGGTATCTTTACCTCCCAATGAGTCATCCCAAGGTGCTTTCAAGCCTCCCAAGGTCCTGACCTTCAAGCTTTTGAAGTTACTCTTCAAGGTAAGGGATCCTTTCACCCTCCTCTTTTATGTCATGACTTCATTTATGTTGTGTATTATAGTTTCCATCAATTTATGTTGAGGGTATGTTATTATATGTTCTCATTACTGTACATTTCATTTCTAATTGTTTAGATACCATTTCCACTCTCATCAATTTGTTTTCTGAATTTTTATGTGACGCCGTTAGGCCGGCAAATTTCTCAAAAAAGAAATCACATCTTCTCTTTTCTTTCATGTTTCCTTTTCATGTGGTATGTCATTAAAATATCCATACCATGATCTTATTCTATACCCATACTGTATTATGAATTATTTATGAGTGGGTTACCATTTTCCTCTCTCTTTTCAATGTTTTCTAAAACCATGTTATATAGCCGTTATGCTGTAGAAATTTCATCTCAAAATTTCTCTCTTTCTCTCAAGAAGTTATCTTGTTTATTTATGTGAATACTCAGAACTATTTCTTTTCTATGGGTGTTCATAAATATATAAAAATGATATATTATTTTCTATAATTTATATACATATAACCCTCACTCCCTTTCCATGGGTTATAAATGATATAATGATCTTATTTTTAAGAACTTTTAAAACGTCACAATTTTGAAATGAAACCCATTTCTTTTATTCTCTATGGGTTATTTATGAAATTTTTTATTTTGATATATGTGGTTCAAATGAAAATAAATAAATATTAAGGGTGCTCCCTGATATAGCTCTAATGCATTGGGTAAAGAATTAATCTCTAGAGAAGAAAAATTTCACGATACCTTGGTGAATAACCTTGGTAATTTTTATGACACCTCAGGGATAAACCTTGGTGATATGTTAATGAATGTCTAAATGAAATGTTATAGACACATATTAAAGTTATGTTTCCAGTTCTTTTCATTATGATATGCCTATAATTCCATTTCTCATGTCTTTATGTTTTTATCCAAGTTCTTATTGATATCACAAGTACACTGATTCCCTTGTTTACCCTTACTGGGCCTTCTTCTCACACTTTACTTTGATGTATGTCTCCAGGATATGAGATGTAGTAATTGTGCATAGGATGAACATATGATAAAGCTATAAAAGTTGATTATAAGAATGTTTTATGTTGTTTTCATGTTTTATATCCCTGATTTCCAAGACATTAGACATTAAAGATCCCATGTTTGTAAAATGTAATGAAAGGTTGTGTAATAAAAAGGCGGGATGCCATAGTTGGTATCAAAGGATAGTTTAGTTTTTTATAGAAATTAGGCTACGAAAACTTTAGGAAGAATCCTATAGAAAAGTTTAAATATAGGAAAACTTCATGGTATTTTGGTGAGTATTGAGTAGTGGTTTATCAAGAAAATACATCCCTTTCTGGATACGAGCAGGTAGAGGCGGCTCTAGAACAAATGTACCTAAGAGTGAAAACTCTAACAAGGAGTTTCAGGCTTGAACCGGGGTATCATGGTACATGACAACAGGACTTGATGCACTCTTGGTTATGACACTCCTAGGGGATATGTTTGGTTAATCTCAAGATTTTTATGAATCATTATTAAGGAATTATAGAGAAATGTAATTGTTTAATCCTGAGGTTTTAATACGTAAAATAATTTATAGTTAAAAGATTCATAAATGAAATAATTTTCTCCCTAAGGATTTATTCTTTTATAAAATTGCGGGTAATACGAGGAACCATTCAAATAGTGACCGCAATGGACCATGCACTGACGGCCCTCCGATGGAAGATGGAATGGAAACATTCATGCAAATGATGAACCAACTGACTCAAGTTATGGGAAATAACTTGAATCAAGCTGAGAGACTGATCTCAACACGAAGGGAACAAATTTATATTGAATCCTTTATGCGTAAACAACCAATAACCTTCAGTGGATCGACCGACCCATTGATTGCTGAACAGTGGATCAACTCTAAATAGAAGATCTTTTCTATGCTTCATTGTTCAGAGAAAGAGAAGGTCACCCTGGTTGTCTATCGCTTAGAGGGAGAAGATGATCAGTGGTGAGAACTGATTAAAAACACAAGGCCTAGAGTGTAATTTGAATATATGGAGTGGGAAGAGTTTAGAGGGGTATTCTTCAATAAGTATTTCCCTCATTCCATGAGAACAAGAATGGAGAAGGAGTTTCTCGAGCTGAAGAAGAAGGAGAATGAATATGTGGGAAGCTATGAGATGAACTTCACAAGGCTTTCATGATATACCTTTATATTTTTCATGGATATAAATGGTAAGTTTGATAGATTATTTGGTGGACTAAGACCTCATCTGCGGAAGAATATAGCCAGCCGAGACTATGGTAGCTATGAGGAGATTGTGTAGAGTGCGATGAAAGTCGAGCTGTAGTTTGGTGAGATGTAGTGGTCTCATAAATCAAATGAAAAGAAGAGATCGATGGAGCCTAGCTTAGGGAGGACCTTCAATAAGGGAAGAGGAGGCAAGCAAGTGAAACTTCCCACATGTAATAAATGTGGGAAGAAGAATTCGGGGAACTTCCTTCTCGGGAGCGGGAAATGATACAAGTGTGGAAGAGATGGCCATATTGAGAGTAATTTTCATGGTGAGGTGAACCCTTAACTTACTAACGCTAATGACAAGGAGAAGATGGTGTAGGCCCTACATAATGTCAAGTGATTTAAGTGTGGAAAACGTGGGCAATTTTCCAATCACTATCCAAATCTGAGGGCAGTGGAGGGTAACCACTATCAGCCTCAGCAAAGTCCAAGGGAGCACGACCGTGATTTTTCTATCACGAAAACTGATGTTAAAGCTCTGAATGATGTGGTAGCAGGTACTATTGTTGTCCTCTCAAATCTAGTAAATACTTTGTTTGATTCTGGTTCTAAGGATTCCATTATTTCCTCCAAGTTTGCAAAGAATTTAGATTCAACCCCTGATTTTCTAAAAGTAGAGTTATCAGTCAAGAATCCTGGTGGGATTATCGAAGCATCGTTAGTATTTAGAAAATCTAGTATTTAATTTAGTGAGCAAAATATTATCGCAAATCTAGTAGTCATTCCCATGCTGTAATTCGACATTATACTAGGGATAGAATGGCTCTCAAAGTATAATGCTATGATCAATTATAGAAGCAAGGAAATATCAGTAGTCTTGAATGGAAAACCTACAGTTATCTTACAAGGAGAGATATCTCAACCAAATCTTTGTCTAAAAGAACCCCATATATCCTTATTTTATAGAGTTGATCGGTGAAGAAGAAGGAGATGAGAGTTTAAGGATAGAAAATGTCCCCATATTCTAGGAATACGTTGACGTATTTCTTGAAGAGTTACCCAGACCACCCCCAGAAAGAGAGGTAGAGTTCTCCATTGAAATGGTACCTGGATCTCATTTGATATCAAAGACCCTGTATAGGATGGAAAATGTGAAGCTAGAGAAATTAGTGAAACAACTCCAAGATCTTTTGGAGAATGGGTTTATCTGACCGAGTGTGTCTCCTTGGGAAGCACCATTTCTCTTTGTTAAGACAAAGGACAGATCGATGAGGCTATGCATTGATTATAGAGAACTGAATGAGATCATAGTGAAGAAAAATACCCTCTTCTAAGAATTGATGACTTATTTGACCAACTCAGTGGGGATCAATTCTTCTCTAAGATTTATCTTCGATCTGGTTATCATCAATTGAGGGTGAAGAAAGAAGATATTCCAAAAATTTACTTCCGATCAAGATATGGGCATTATGAGTTTGTTGTTATGCCCTTCGGACGGACTAGTGAACCTTCTATTTTTATGGATTTGATGAATAGAGTCTTTAAGAAATACCTTGATAACTTTTTGGTAGTTTTTATTGAAAATATTCTGATATATTCCAAAAGATTCAAGGAGCATGAAAATCATTTAAGGGTTATTTTGAAAAGTCTACAAAAGGAGAGGCTTTTTGGAAATTTCAGTAAATGTGAATTTTGGTTACAACAAGTTGCTTTCTTGAGGCACATTGTTACCAATGAAGGAATCATAGTTGACCCTACAAAGACAAAAGTTGTAGAGGAGTGGCCTCAACCTCCAAAAATAACTGAGATTCAAAGTTTCCTTGGATTAGCAGGATATTATAGGAGGTTTGTGAAAAACTTTTCATGACATTATAATCCATTTACCAAGTTAAATCGAAAAGGGTTCAAGTTCCTCTGGAAAAAAGACTGTGAGGAAAGTTTCCATGAGCTGAAGAGGAGATTGGTTACTTCACCCGTGTTAACTCTGCCCTCAAGTGGAGAAGTATTCGTTATTTTTAGCAATTAATATCTCAAAGGGCTTGGGTGTGTCCTCATGAAAAATGACAAAGTCATTGATTATGAATCTCGATAGTTGAAGACTCATGAGAAGAACTATCTTACACATGATCTGGAACTGGATATGGTTGTTTTTTCTCTGAAGATATGGATGAACAATCTTTATGGGGAGAAATGTGATATATACATAGACCATAAAAGTTTGAAGTATATTTTTCACACAAAAGGAATTGAACATGAGACAAAATAGATTATTGGAACTTCTCAAAGACTATGATTGTTCAATTCATTATAATCCTGGAAGAGAAAACAAAGTCACTGACACATTAAGTAGGAAATACCTAGTTGTTATTTCCATGATGAGGATTCAAAGAGATCCTTTGATCAATGACCTAGTAAAGCTAGACATGGGAATTATAAGGGAAGGGAAATCATCAACCCTAACCCAAATGATTTCTCAACCATCATTACTATAGAAGATCAAGAAATCTCAGAAAGAAGATCCTTTTTTATATAAGAAGTTTGAGGCTGTAAAGGATGGGAAGTTTCCTGAGTTTAACATTGATCAAGAAGGTGTACTGAAATTTCATACAAGAATACATGTTCCATCTATTATGAAAATAAAGAAGGAGCTGATGGATGAAACTCATAATTATACTTTCTCTATACATCTTGGAAGCACAAAAATGTATAGGGACCTTCGTTATCATTTTTGGTGGTATAATATGAAAAGGGAGATTGCTAACTACACTACAAGGTTCCTAATATGTCATCAAGTGAAGGAAGAGTGAAAACTTATTAAAGGGGTATTGTAACCACTACCCATACCAGCATGGAAGTGAGACAATATCACTATGGACTTCGTCACTGGTCTCTTGATAACTTCCAATGGAAAAAATGAGATATGGATTATTATGGACCGTCTCACCAAGACTGCCCATTTTATCTCTATTTGAGAAGATTTCTCTCTTGATCAACTTTCCAGGATTTATGTGAAGGAAGTGGTAAGGCCGCATGGAGTTCCAATTTCTATCATATCTGATCATGATCCAAGGTTCACATCAAAATTCTGGAGAAGTCTTCAACATGCTCTGAGCACTGAATTGAATTTCAGTACAACCTATCACCCCCAAACTGATAGCCAATCTGAAAGTACTATTCAAACACTCGAGGACATGCAGAGAACATGCTCAATGGAATTGAAAGGTAGATGGGATCAACATATCCCTTTAGTTGAGTTATCTTACAATAATAACTTCCAATCAAACATTAAAATGGAACCCTATTAAGCTCTATATGGGAAGCGATGTAGAAATCCAACTTGTTGGGATGAATTTGGTGAGAGAAATATTCTAAGGCCTGATCTTGTCCAAGAGATGACTGAAAAATTCCATGCCATCCAACAACATATTAAGGCTGTTCAGAGTCAACAAAAGAGCTATGATGACAACCGTCAAAGGGACTTAGTGTTTGATGTTGGTGACAAGGTATTTATTCAAATTTCACCTTGGAAGAGAGTTATGAGGTTTGGGAAGAAAGGGAAGCAAAGCCCCAGGTACATTGGCCCCTAGGAAATCCTTGATCGCGTAGGAGCAGTGGCCTATCGGCTTGCAGTCCCTCCAAATCTGGAACAAGTTCATGATGTCTTCCAGTTATCCCTCTTGAGGATGTACATACCTAACCCTTCACATGTACTAAACCCATAGTTGGTACAACTGGAACATGACCTCTCCTATAAGGAGCAGCTGGTGGAGATCTTGGATCGTAGAGACAAGGTTATACGCAGCAATAATACCCACCTTGTTAAGGTGTTGTAGAGGAACCAAAAATGTGAAGAAGCCACATGGGAACCAGAGGAGTCTATAAGGCAGAAGTACCAAAACCTTTTCTCTTCTTAGGGTACAAATTAAAATTTTGGGGATGAAATTTCTTAAGGGGGGAAGAATGTAACGACCTGAAAATTTTAATAAATTTTGTTTCCTAATTTTGTGTGTTATTTTATTTTATACTCAAAAAAACTATTTCATTTATTTAATTAAATGAGTATAATTAAAATGATACCATTGGTTTTTGACTGTTATATGATTGTTGGTCAATATAACCATTGAAACTAAAATCTTAATTTAATGATTATTGTTTTTAAATACAAGTGATCTTGGTTACAAAAAGAAGATTCAATGGCCTCATCTAGTAGTCTATGAGCCGTTCGAAGCCCATCTGATGGAACTTGGAAATAAGGTAGAACCACTGGGCTATGCTCTGGACCAAACCCAAGCCGAACTTCATCATTTGAATCTTGAATGGAATCGCTTACGAGAGAAGTTCAAGCTAATAGAAATCACCACTCGAGAAATGTTGGCCGAGCCACCCCAAGATTCTATAACCTTAGCACACCTTACACTTAGGTCCTATGCTGGTGTTATAAGGGGCTATGTAACGAGACCTTATCTTCTTTATGTAATCCTTTGATATAAATAAAATCGTTATTTCTTCTTATAGTGAAGTTTGTGAATTTCAAATATTCGGAGAAATATAGGATGTATAATATTGGTGAATTTTGGAAAAAGGATATTTTAAAATATTTATGTAAACCTTAAATAATTAATAATGTGAAATGATTTTCAAAAAATGGCCTTCTAAAGTTTTGTTTAGTAAGAAATTTAGAGTCTAATAAGATCAACATAATTTTTGATGAATAATAAATTATGAATAGTAATTTTACACTTATGAATAGTAGGGTGACCAAATGGATTAGTAACCTCACTTAATAAAGTACTAATATAATTTAGGCACCTTGATTAGGTAATGTGATTCAATAAAATAAGCAAATAACTCTTTCAGAAATTATTAGTTAAGTATTAGTTTTTTTAGATGAATAGTGTTTTTATTTAAAAATTAAATTAAAAATATTTAGAAAATTATTTTCATAAAATGGATTTCATTTTTGAATTAATATCATTGATATTAGATTAGGGTAAATTTTTGGGATTTTTCTGAAATAGTTGAATTTTCAGTGAATAGTAAATTTACAGATTTAAGTTTCGGGTGTTTAATGAAATCATTACTGATGTAATAATTTTGTAATCAATATACTCGACTTATTAATAGTAATATATATTAGGAGTTGTACCAATTGGACAATACCATGAGCAAATACCATGGACAGGCCCATGGTTTTTTCAATACCACTGATGAGGTTTCCCTTGGAAATTAATATTTTATTCCTTCACTTTTCCTATAAATACCAAGTCATTCCCTCATTAATTTCATTCAGAAATACTACTCAACAAAGTTCTGGTCTCTTTACCTCCCATGTAGTCCTCCCAAAGTGCCCTCAAGCCTCCCGAAGTCCCAACCATCATGATTTCAAAGTCACTCTTCAAGGTAGGGGATCCTTTCACCCTCCTCTTTTAAGTCATGAATTCATTTATGTCGTGACTTCTAGTTTCCATATATTTATGTTGAGGGTGTGTTCTTATATGTTCTAATTACTGTAAATTTTATGTCTAAATATTTAGATAACCTTTATACTCTCATCAATTTGTTTTCTGAATTTTCAAGTGACACCATTAGGCTGCCAAATTTCTCGTAAAAGAAATCACATCTTCTCTTTTCTTTCATGTTTCCTTTTCATGTGGTATGTCATTAAAATATCCATAACATGATCTTATTATGTACCCATAATGTATTATTAATTATTTATGAGTGGGTTACCCTTGTCCTCTCTTTTTTCAATGTTTTGTAAAACCATGTTATATAGCCGTTATGCTGCAGAAATTTCATCTCAAAATTTATATCTCTTTCTCTCAAGAAATTATCTTGTTTATTTATGTGAATACCCAGACCTATTTAATTTTTATGGTTGTTCATAAATATATAAAAATGATATATTTTATTCAGTAATTTACATACATATAACCCTCACTACCTTTCCATGGGTTATAAATGATATAATGATCTTATTTCTAAGAACTTTTAAAACGTCCCAATTTTGAAATGAAACCCATTTATTTTATTCTCTATGGGTTATTTATTAAATTTTTGATTGTGATATATGTGGATAACATGAAAATAAATCCATATTAAGGGTGCTCCCTGATAGCGCTCCAGTGCATTGGGTAAAGAATTAATCTCTAGAGATGAGAAGTTTCACGATACCTTGGTGAATAACCTTGGTAATATTTATGACACATCGGGGATAAACCTTGGTGATATGTTCATGAATGTCTAAATTAAATGTTGTAGCCACATAATCAAATTATGTTTCAATTTATTTTCATTATTATATGCCTATAATTCCATTCATCATGTATTTATATTTTTATCCATGTTCTTATTGATATTACAAGTACACTGATTCCCTTATTTACCCTTACTGGGCCTACTACTCCCCCTTTACTTTGATGTATGTCTCTAGGATATGAGACACAGTAATTTTATATAGGATGAACATATTATGAATCCTTACAAGTAGATTATAAGAACGTTTTATGTTGTTTTTATGTTTTATTTCCCTGATTTTCAAGACACTAGACTTTAAAGATCCTCTATTTGTAAAATGTAATGAGAGGTTTTGTAATAAAAAGGCGGTATGCCATAGTATGAGCCTCTTTTCATCAAGTCACTCCAATTTATCTACCAAGATCTAGGATTTATCATCTGTGGATAATTAGTCATAGATGGAAATGTAGAGAAATGTTAGCTAAACTTTGATGGGTAGAACCAACTCTATCCCATATACTAATGAGTATGGGGTCACCTATGTGGTAGTGCAAGTCATGTTCCTTTAATCCCAAAAAGCATAGAAGATCTTTTCTGGCCCTGGATTTTTATCCTTATCTACAATCTTATAGAGTATGTTGGATAGGGTCTTAATGAAGGCCTCTATCTGTTGGCTACTGCATGGTAGCAAGATGAATGGATGGACTTGATGTCATACTATTGATAAAACATTTTAAATTCATTGGAACAATAATTGGTGCCAGTTTCCATTAGTATTTTATGATGGACACCAAATCTGGTGATAATTTTCTCTTTAACAAAGCTAACAATGTTTTTTCCCAAACATGTTTAAGGGATACAACTTCTTCCCATTTGGAAAGACATCAGTTTCTGTGAGAATATACATGGATTGTTTGGCCATAGTTGGAGGATATGGTCCCATGATGTCCATTCCCTATATAGAAAATGGCCATGGGTACTTGGCCGTGTGAATTAACTCTATGGGTTGGTGGATTAAGTTTTCATAAAACTGGAAGGAATGAAACTTTTTGGTTAAGGTCCTCTCCATTGACTTATCTAATAAGGAACTCATCAGGGATCCACTTATAGAGGACCTTTTTCTGACTCATTCCATCATACATAACAATATTAATTGATCTTTTTTTGGATTATATTTCACCCAACTATGTTTGGTAAGAGCTCTCCCTTTTAACAGTAGTCCACAATGGGTGTCATCCAGCCGGTGGTTGGACCATACGATTATAGGATGGGGAATATCCCTGATTTCTTCCATGTTGTCTTGAATAAATGGTGAACCCATCTGATGGTGAGCGATACAGATGACCATCTCATCTCGGTCTAGGTCATCCAGGGTTGTGGCTACATATTCCAGGGCATCTGTCTAGGAATTTTGTGACCATGGGACACAAGTAAATGTCTTTTATAGAGGGAATTTTTCCATTATTCCTCAATTGTGATCTATCATGGGGACTAGATATTCCTTTTTTATTTCATAATCAACATTAACAAACTTTATGAAAAATTATGAATTTAATTTTATCTTCAAGTGTTTTACTTGTACATGAAGTGAAATCTCTATCCCTTCCATGAGATCCTGGTATTTAGACTCACTATTGATGCATTCCTTATATAGTAGGATATAGTAAGGTATAACTTCCTTTTATGGAAATATGAGTTTGAATCCCAGCCCTACTTTGTTGATCTTGGGGTCTTCCATCCTTTTTTCAGTGGGTCTTCTAGAAGCACCATCAAAGTTCATTTCTTATCTAAGTCTCCTCTTGAACATAGAAAACCTCTTCATTGGGTATTTCAATGTCCAATAAATTCATTTATTCTAAGGGATTCGCTTCCATAAATTCTTCCAATGCATGGAATTTGATTGTTTTTGAGGTATGAATTGAATTTAAAACTCTTTTAGAATGACATCCCACAATGACAAACATCTGATCAACATTGGATATCTGGGGATGTATTTAAGATGGTTTCTATGGGAGGAAAAATGGATCTCATGATGTTGCAGGTAGTGCCTTAGTTTCTTGACTGCAAAGATGAGCACCAAATAGCACTTATAAATATTTTAATAGAGTGTCTCAGCATCGATCATAGTTAAGTTGAGGTAACAAAGACTATTTTTTCTACTAGAATCATTATTTTTTGTGAAGAAGGCTCCAAGTGATTTCTCCAAAGCTATAATGTACAAAATAAGTGGCCTTCCTTGACAGGTGGTATCGGTAATGATGGTTTTAAAAGATATTTCATGAGATTATTGAATGTTTCATGACAATCATCATTCCACTGATATGTAACCACTTTATTCATCAACCTAGTGAAGGGAAAATGTTTTCCTATCAGGTTGGATATAAAGTGATGAATGTAGTCCAAGTGTCCTTGATTTTCTCTAAATTATGCAATTTTTCATGGTGGGGGCATGCCAAGGATGGAATTTGTCTTCCTAGGGTGAAATTTGATGCATTTATGGTGTGCAATGAAGCTGAGAAATTTCCACGAGATAATGCTGAAATAAAATTTTAAGGGGTTTATTTTTAGTCTATGTTGTCATAGTTTGTTGAAGATGATATCTAGATCTTCCAGGTGTTCTGAGTGTTTTTGAGATTTAACCATGAGGTCATCAACATAAAATTAAATGAACTTTTCTAGGAAGGGTTTGAAGATGGGATTCATGGCACCCTAATATGTATTACCAGCATTCTTCAAACCAAAGGGAATTAATTGATTCAAAAACACTCCCAAGGGGGCCTAAAGTTAGTGTAATATTCATCTTATTTTTCCATTCAGATTTAATTGTATCCTTAATATCCATCCATAAAGGAGAGATCTTGATATCCAGCTATTGCATCAATCAGTAGTTCTGTGATTGGGAACCGGAAGTCATCCTTCAGTAGTGCTGATTGAGATCCCTGAAGTCAATGCAGCCATTGATTTTTCATTTATTATTCCTGATGGGGACTAAATTTTCTATTCACAGGGGATATTGTAACTCCTTAATTAATTTGTTTCTAATGATCTTATCAACTTCAGCCTATATCTTGACCGCATGTGTTAGGTCAATTCTCTTGGCGGCTTATTTATAGCCCCAACAACATGTTTATAGTCTCGATGGTCTTATGGTAGGCCCAAGTGGTGAGTGACCACCATGGGATCAATATATGACACCTATTTGTAGTAATAGGTGAATAAATATTGATGCTGCAATAGGAAGGAGGTATATACCTTTTGTTATTCAGGGGACATGGATGCACTAATCAAGGTGGAGTGTGGATCTTCTTTGGTACCCAAGTTTATTTCCTTGAGTTCATCGATGGTGGTAGATATGCCTTATTCAAATGTTGTGGGATCCCTAATATCCTCCTACTATTCTTCTTCCTCCTCTTTTTCTTCCTCTTGTTCCCCTAGGGAAGAAACTCTTGAGATGATTTCTCTATAGTCATGTGAGGGGTTGATGTCGCGATATTTTAAAGACAGAGTGACTTCCTCTGATCCGGATGATGGTGGGGGATATATTTGAAACTATAGAGAGTATGGAATGGGTAATAGATATGTTTATTTGTCCACTTTGAGTGATATTATGACCTCTTCTACCTTAACTAGTGATATAGGGAGATTATGGAGATTTGGGGATAGACTAAATGTGCTTTCACCCAAGATTTCACCACTATCTAAGGAGTTGGAAAAATTACCAACACTACTAGATTCATAGTTTATGACTAAAACCATGAAGATTTTTGAATTTTCATCTAGGTTCAGACCTATATGCTCGGTCTTCTTGATTTTTAATACATGCTCTTCGCTGAGGTGCTCGAAGGGATTGAATGGTATCATTTCTAGACTATTTGGGGTGGTGAACCAATCAAAAACTTCAACTAGGGGTTTATTCCATTTCCCATGACAGAATACCATGTCGATATAATGTTATTTGTGGGATTATAATGGATCCTTATCAGCATGCAATGTCCCATGTCTCCCATTAATGAAATATTTGATTCATTGGTGGTATGATGAGGGAATTACTGCATGTTGATTCAACCAGGGTCTTATTAGTCGGACTTTGAAGGTCGTGTTCTGCAAAACCACCAGAAATTCTAAGTCGACTATGTGGTCTCCAAACCGTGGTTTGAGATTTATTTCTCCCAATAGATTCTGCTCACATTTTTCATAGCCCAATAGGGTTATGACAGAGGACGTTATGTTATCCTCACTACAGCTTATCCAACAAAGTTTTTGTACAAGGATGAGATTAACTCTAAAGCCATTATCAATGAATAATTTTCAGATATCAACACCATTTATCCTATCAAATGCATACAAGGGATTGATGTGTCCATATGTAATGACATCTTCATCTTGATCTGTGAAGGAGATAACCACATGAAATTCTGCATGATCGGTCTCTATCTAATAGACCTCAGTGGTAGCCACATTGGATTCAAACTCCTAAGGGCTTAGCATGGATTCTATGATTACTTCCCTAAGGTCTTTCAACAAACATAGGGAATCCATGATTGATATTTTGGCCGCTACTAAAGCTAGTTACATCATGATATCATACATCTTCTCTAAATTCTGGCACTTATTTTTTTGGGATGCACATTCCCAAGTACTTTAGTGTTTTATGTGGATCAATTTTCCCTTCTGATAGGAGTTATAGGTGCTTCTATCCTTAGCGGGTTGGGCCAGGTTGGTCTTCGTGCCTGCCAAGGGTGATCTAACACATGTCCTTCCTCTAGTGGATATTCCAAAATTATTGGTTCATAGTAGCTTCTAGAAGATGTAGGGGGATTTTCTTGTTCCCGTTGAGTTTGTTGAAGGGCTCTTATGTGAGTTTAGGAAATGTTAAAACTCCTAATTGGGGTGTGTCTAGAAGTTTGATTTCTACCATAGATATATATTCCCATGTGTCCTCCATTCCTGCAACCTCTTCTTCCCATTCCCTGGTCAGATGAGGGGAACTCAAATTCATATCCATACTCATCATCGGAGAAGGGATCCATTAAGTTAATGACATTAATGGTGTGAAAAATCAACTTGTCACCCAAGGAGGATTTTCCAGGATAACTGCTTTTGACCATGCCATTTGGTGGGGTGGTTCCCATGCTTTTAAATCTAATAGAATAAAATATGAGAGAGTCAAAGAAAATTTTGGTATTAATGAAGGTTCATATTCTTTTAATTTGTACCTATCATTCAATCTAGGACACATTTTTAAATACTATCTTATAAAGGTCTATGGGGTCGATGACGTCGGTTGGGTTGCAGCAGAGGCAACTAGGGACACAACTGGTTGTTTCAACTGTGCTCAAAGGATTCCATGAGAACAGTTATTATTTTTCAAGTCATCCATCCATCGACTTATGTTCTCTCTTTATAATAACCTCTTTTCATCACCTACATCATTAAGGGAAGTGGTAGAAACATATTCCACTTGTGAAGGTGGTGGTCTCATATTTACTTTTCTATAATATAAGATTTGCAATAGGGGTTCCTTGAAGATGAAACACTCTTAAATGGAATATCATAGTATTCAGTGAAATGGGAAATAATTTGGTTGATCATTGAGGCCCACCTCATCAGCCCTTTTCAGCACCGGTAGAGGGATTAAATCATGGTTCATGGTGGCCATAAAATAACCGCATACTTTATCATCTCAAAATGAGTATAATTATTTATTTATTCTTTGATTGATTCCTCATAGCCCCCCTTCACTTGTATTTTTGAGGAAGGGGTTTCAGTTGATGCTTGGGGGTGTTTCACAATACGGTGGTGGTTTTAGGACTTGAGTGGGTGTACGGGTAGGCTTGATTGTAACTGATTTTTCTTCATCCATTCTTGCTCTTTTTTACGGAAATAGTGGGGTTATCTGGGAGTTGAGCTTGGTCTACCATTTGGAGTCTTCCATTCTTTGGGAGATGGTGGGGAACTCTCAGAACTCGCCTATATATTTCACTAGGATAAGCAGCGGTAACATATCATCATAGAGGTTATTGATGCACATTGCATGAATTTATTCCTAGGGTGGTGTCTGATTCATAGAATAGGTCAAACCTTTCTATCAAGAAATTAAGTACAAGACTCTCTAGTTATCTCACTATTTATAGTTATAGAGGTCACTAAGTGTTTTTATTTGTAGCATTGACTTGAATTGGAAGAGGAACTGCCGACTAAGGTCTTTCCAGATTGTGATCGATTGAACTAGTAAACCGGTGTACCATACGAAGGATGGACCTTGTAGATTCCACACGAAGAATATGAGTTTAATTGCTTCATGTTTCCTAGAGGTCCCTATCATTTGGTCACAATGGGATGCATAATGGGTTAGATATTGTTCTGGATCACCTATTCCATTAAATGTTGGGAACATGGGACATCTAAAATTTGGCGGTGGTAGTGTGTCACTCAACCAGTATGGGTAAGTCTTATGCTCTATCTATACTAGTGCACACCACTTCTCCATGGCTTCCAATCAAGATGTCAATTCCTAAATGGAATCAATAAGCCCTTCATGTATATTTTTTGAACTTGTGCTTGGACAGGTACAAAAAATGGTTGGATTTTATGTTTCATATCTACAAAAATTTGAGGCAGATATATGGCTAGGGACATCTTGTGAAGATTTACCTGAACCTGTTCAAGCTATTTTTTTAATGGAGGTAAATCTTGATATCAACCCATGATCAGGTCCATGTGAACTAGTTTCCCTAGAGCTAAGATGAAAGGATGTACAAGCCTTTATTTGATTTCTAGGGTAAATGACTATGTTTGATGTACACATGATATAAGTGTATATTGAGGCTCTATCTTAGGAGCATATTCGATAGGAATGATTCCTTAGAGCAACTCTACACCGATTCTCCTCAAATCTTTCATTTCCTCAACCTACCAAGTGAATATTTCTTTGATCATAAGGGGATAATTTCTATCAAGAGAAGGAGGTAGTTCATGTGTGAATTGGAATTTATTCTTCTCTTAGTTAGGAATTCACAAAGGTGGCAATTAATTATTATCTAAGGGTGCACCCAAATTTAGGGTAGCTCTCTGGTTCTGAGTACGCAAGCCTTCATGATTGATGTGGACCGCATCATAGATAGAACCATACACTATTATATCTTATACATTTTAATTATTTTTAGTGTCACCTATAGGATTAACATCCTCAATTTTTACCGATGCATAATGCACAGTGGGCGTCATACTGGCTTTTGAGTGGTAGGATATCTCTTTGCATCCTTTTTTGATTTTCATCTATATTCTTTGGGACTCTCTTCAGGTTTCATGATGAAGGGTGTCTTGGAGGGATCCTTTGTGTAACCATGTTGTATTCCTCCCTTCTAGAGAACATGATATTAAATATAGGATATAATGGGAGACCCCTCTCTTATTCATCCTCCTTAAACAGGAAAATACCAATTCCCTTCGAGGAGATGGTTGACGTAAAAATTCCCCTAGCCCTACAAGATGGGGTTAATACTTTTTTCTTGTTGGCATGCCTCATCTCTAAATTTATAGTCTTATAGGGGTATTTTGTGTAAAAAAATCCCACATCCCTATGGGTTGGGGCTAGTCTCTTCATTTGGAAACTACTTCTGTTTTCTCCACCCTTCTAATATCGTGCATCCCTGTTCAAGTGTGAGTTATATATGATTATGAGTTTGCATGAAAGTTTCTTAATTCATAGGAAAATAGGAGTTATTGATGATATGATTCCATTTGATAATAAGCACCTTTTATTTTCTTGATTTACTAGTTCAGAAGATTCTCGAACGCTTTCTCTCATTGGGCCTGATGATTTTGAGACATACACGATGTCGGTTCTTGTTGAGTGTGCCACCATTCCTGAACAAGGGTTTTTATTGATATCCACCCTAGAATAATGATAATATAGTATTCTATTTCTAGTGTGTTCTATTGAACATTCCATGAGGTGAAAGGAAAATATCCATGCCCACCATCCCCATATGTGAACATAAGGAGGGGTATCTGTGAATATACGATGAAAATTATGCAGTACATGGATGCAAGTTAGCTTGAGATCTTTATATTTCCTATCTGATTATGGTCATCATGTAGATGGAAGGGATTCTATGTCGATTTTTTAATGAATCTCTTCCAATATTTTGACACTATCTTCATACCCATCGTAGGGTAAGAATTTTACTTTCAAATGGCAGAGAGTTTTCTAGTGATTAAGATGAATGTTATGTACACATTCTTCTGACAACTCCCTTGGTATATCTAAATAGGTCGTGGTTCAGGGCCAAAACATAACTGGTATGTCATTGATGGTCAATTGTCTTCTTGTGAGAAATGTATTATCTTATTATTATACTAGATATTCGTCAACATTATTATCCCAAAATGGACTCTTCTTGACTGTTTCATAGAAATTAGTCAAGCCAGTAGGGGTCTCACTGATATGGGATCGGTCCGGGGGTGATTCAGAGACTGAACATGGCCCTAATACATCTTCATATTGAGAAAGGATTTTTCTTTTCACTAATAGGGAATCTCACATATTTGGCCTCATAATTCCAAGTGCCTCAGCATTTGAGGGCTTTCTTGTATTTGAATTGACAAGGGGAGGACCTTCTTATTGGTATAAAATGTAACTATGGGGAGGAAATTTTTAGTTCATGTTATCATGGAGAATACTACTGTAATATCTTGATTTCCTACTTTTGGGATAAATTTTTCAGTGTATACCCTTGGAAGGACCTTTAGGTATGACTGTATAAAGTGGAGGAACATATTGCTGAAATGAGACATCACAGCTAGGAAGACCTTCATTGTTGGTGCTACCATGGAAAGGACTACCATCATAAATTTACATCCAACTGAAGGGAAATTATCTATAGTGTATAACCTTGGTTGTACATTCATGGTGAATTAAAATAAGAGGAGGACCTTATTTTTGTTTGATCTTTCATTCATGAGGAGGGATATTGTGATGCTAATCTGGAGATAACTTTCATGGTTGATCAATTTGTGTATATGAAGTAAGAAATTGTGGTGGGTGTTCTGGGGAGGACCTCCAAAAATCATAGTAACAATGTTGAAGGGAGGACCTTCAAAATTTCTACTATCACTTCCATAATTTGGTAACAGATCAGCAAGATCATGGGACACTAGGGGTAGGTTCCCGAGGGCTTCTTGAACTCCAGCTTCCAACAGAGTAGGGTCATGAGTTTTCTCTTCATTTTATAGTTTCCTGTGATGTGAGTTATGTTTGGGAACTCTCTTATAGGAATTTGGGGATGGTTTCTATAGGTGAAAGCCTTTATATGAGGGAAAATATATGATTGTACCTTGTGATGATTTCAAGATACATCGGTGAGCTTCTTGAGTTATGCCAGGGATATATTTGTTCCCTAGAGTGGCCACCATAGTGGACTAGTGTCTTTTGATTGGAACAAGTATTTATGCCTAATCTGATTATCCATTTATCATCCGATATTTACTATGAACCACCTTGACAGGATAAGTGATGTGTGTCTACACTTGAGTGACCAAACTATTTTGTGAATGATTAACCTCACTTGAGGTGGAGAGATTATGGGCCAGACCCCTTGTTATTTCTATGGAAGTGATTACATATTAAAAAGTCTGTTGGATATGCTGAGGGATTGATGTTTGATCCTCCATCATTTCTAAGAGGTGATGAGAGATTTCCTTGGATAAAATGGGAATATATGATCATTCTAGTGTCGGAGTAGAAATATGTTCCTACTTGAGTCCTCCATTTCCTATCAATGCATACTAAAATTTATCCTATAGAGGGGTAGATATATGGGTCCACCCCTTGTTTATAGCTGGTATACGCCATTTGGTTTCTCCAGTTTCCATCGAATTTGGCTGATGAGCCTCATATTTGAGAACATGGATTTGTTTCTTCTCATTTGTTTCTATATTTGTTTTATGGGATTGGTATGAATCTTCATGAATTTTACTCTTCCTATATTTGGGTACCATCATATTTGATTGGTGGGATTAAAATTTGTGAACATGGATTTTTATATTCTTATTTTCCATGATATTTACGAGACAATATTGATGTGTGTTGGCAAGGATCTAACTCTACCTATAGTTTTACACCCTATTTTCACAGCGGGCTTAGCAAGTAGTAGTAGGAAGTTTCACCTACTCGTGATGTGCCACCATATTTACATTGCGGGATTCATAAGAATGAGCAAGAACATACGTCCACTCATAAGATGCCACTATATTTTCATGGAGGTATTCTTTAGTAGGATTAAAGAGATGGGTTTATTCCTGGATGTCTGATTGTTTCCCTATGTAGGAAGCTCTGGGGACCCTATTTCACTTAGTTTTTTCTAAGGCCCATGTGATTGAATCCTTCTCATGTTGAGTATGTTGGGTTGCATAATGTTGGTGGTAATAATACCCCGCATGAGATGTTGGGTGGGAGCATATACTGCAGGGATTAAATCATTGATGATGACTTCATCATCCTCCCTACAATATAGGAGGAACTCATTATCATGTTCTAGGGGAATGATATTAAAATGGTTAGAGATATCTAGCAAAGCTATCTTAGTTTAGGTCACCCACCATTGTTGGGTGGATGGATGGTAGGGCTTCATGTCCTGGAGGGCCTGTCAAGCTGCCTCCAGGGTGGGGTGGTAGTTTTATAATGGTACACCCTGACCAATGCATTTGAAACCTTGTGTTGATGAAACATGGTATGAAAGGGAGTCCTCGGTTTCATGGGGGACTCGAACACCTATAATGTTTCTAACACACATGTTTGAGTAAATTCATGAGATTTTATTAGATTGAATGGGTTTTTAAAAAGTGCATGCATTATATTTGAAAAATATAGACAAAAAACCTTGTCAAAGTAGTATCTCATGACCACATGAAAAATGGATGGTCTTGTCTAAAACTCATTCATTTTGGACGTGAAATACATCTTGAGTAACATTTCCACCTTGGTTAAGGATTCAGGTTGGGTTCACCATTTTGTTTACTCTAGAAACTTGTTTTTCCCAACAATTGATTTTAGGCGGTTGAGATTTGTAAAATTATTCACATCATGTCAACTATTTATGAACAATCTCCAACAGGTTTTGTTCTTGGATACAGAGTGACGCAATGGCTCTCACATCCATGATTCATGTACCTGCTTTAAAAAGGTATGAGTTCAATGGGTAACTTGGCCAATGACACTTAATAACTTTCATTGGTTGAGAGTATGGGAAGACAGGATCATCACACCAATTTTTGGGGGAACTATTACCTATTCTGAGACACTTTTATAGTTTTAAGATATGTCCATGAATCCTTGGATCATTCCCAAATGGGTATATTATGGGTTAACCTAAGGTAATGATCCATCATTAGTACACATGGATTTTCAATCATCTATAAATATATGTGGTTCTCTATCAATGGAAGAATTTTTATGTATCAGAAGTTTTCCATCAATGTTAACCTTTTATGGACAGATAAGGGATTCCTTGGTTGTTTACTGGGACGGTACTATTTTAAAGCCATATAGTAGGTCACTATCGAGTTTAAATTTATTCAGGGGAGACAAAATTTGTTTTAATGTTAGGATCTAACCCATAAGATGGGATTCTTATGTATCCTTGTGAGAGGAATCAGAACCCATGTATTTTGGTGTTTCTTAATGGGACATGTCACCTTTTATGGTTGTGTGATGAGGATTCAACCATTTAGTTTAATTTCATATAGCACAAATACCTATGTGGAAGGTTCTTAGTCAAAAATTGATGTGGGGTTTACGCTGAGGTGGATCAGAGGACCCGATTGAGATGTGGTCTCTTATATGGGGGGATGATCTTATTGGGGATATGAACTAAAAAGGGTGGATTTTGGTATCAATTTTGGACTTCAGGGAGGATTCCTCCATATCCCAGTTAGTTAGGAACTCTAATGCATATAGTTCGGTTGATTTCATCCTATGCATGAATGCTACCCAGCTATTTGGAGTTTATATCAATAGAGAAGTCCCATCTTATTGAGGCTTACACAGTGTAGGAGGACCATATGATTTAGGATCATCTGGATGTTGTGAACTCCACTAACCTATAATCCCACATGACTCATTCTTAGTGTGAGAAACAAGAGTAAGAAGTAGACCTGATAGTCACACAACTTCACCCTATCTACTAATGGATAGTGCTGGATCCCTAAAGGGAGAGGGAGAGGGTGTTGAGTGTACTCATCTTCTCTTTTGTCTTAATAACCAGGATAGTCACATTTCATGATCTATTTGGCTATAACCCAGGATAAGGAAAAGAGGATCAAAAGTGTCCCCTCCTTTAATAATGTCTAGGGAATTAGCTTAGGAGGAGTTCCCTAAAATTGGTTCTGGTAGAGAGAGAGGAATGTTCATTACCAGCCCTCAACGAAGTGAAAGTCCAGTGGTTTCCCTGAATCCATAGAATAGGGAGGTTCATATGATTACCCCTTGTTCGAAACCCTCATTACCATGAGAATGTGAGTTTGAATACATTCTGAGGATCCACCTTGATGTAGAGGTTACCCATGTGACTCTTCTTACCATGGGTATGTAAACCTGAGTGTGCACGCTAATGTGCCATATGAGTTTACCACACTTTTATGGTGTCTTTATAAGGGGCCTTGGACTAATTCTATCAGAATAGTTCATGAAGAGGCAAACATAGAGGCTGATGACATGATGGGGAAGGATAATGGATGATGGATTGTAGAACACCCTAGTATTCCCCATTCAGTGTAGTGGGTTCTTCTGTGGGATAGGGTTCCCTCCATGTAGTAGGGTCTTACATGGGAAATGGGACTGTCTGTGTAACATTGTGATACATGGACTTTGGTTCTTCCAATGTAGCATGATGCTTTGTAGGACCAAGTTTCACTCATGTAGCATATGGCTATGTGGGGCTGAGTTCCGCTTGGTTAGTGTTTTTTTAATGTGGGGAAGGGTTCTGCCTGCATAGTATTTTTCTATACAGGATGTTCGTCCGTAGATGGGAATCTATATTATATCTCGTATAATGGTGTTCGGAAAAGGGTTCTATGTTTGTTGATGACTGACCGAGTTATTATTTCATTCTTATTATTATGCGGTGGATTTTACCTTCGGGGAATCAGTGATGGAACTCTGGTTTTTAGAGTTCCTCATTGATGATTCCTTCAGCTATCCTTTATTTCCTTAAGGGTTCATTCTCTATATTTAGTACCCTAGGGGTCAATTTATAAAATAATAGAGGGACCAGGTTCCCGCGTGGCTAGATATCCATAAAAGACCATAATCCATTTTTTTTGTGGGAGCCTAGAAGGACTTAGTCAGTAGGAAAAAATCCATTGCAAGGACAGATATTACCGCCCCTTCTCGCAAACAACTTCTTCTCATTTGTAGGATCCATCGATATCACCTTTCCCTATGAATGATTCAGTTCACAGGGGTATTCATTTTCCAGAGTGGATATCATTGTCTCTCCCTGTAAACGAATTTATCTCATTTATAGGCATTGTCGGTGCCACCCCTTCCCACATACTATTTTTTTGCAGGTGCTTTTTGGAGTAGTAGAACTCAATGTGGAGTGTCAGTCCACAGGGTGAAGATCTTTAGAGCGATAGTCCATGTAGTGATATGTTCTTTGTTGTTTTCTCTTCAGAACTTTATTCCTTAAAATTTTCTACTGATTTTATTTTTTTCTTTTCTAAATTAATGAACTTATCTTAACCCTGTTTATATAATTTACAGGATCGAGCATCCATACTTACACATTATTCCCATATTTTTTTATTTTCAACTAATATTTATCCCTTTTTATTTACCCAAGCCTACATCTATAATACATGAAATGGAATGTAAGTGGATTGAGGTTATAATTCATCAATATAAATATAAAAAAAGGAACATAATTTTGTTTTTTTAATCACATGAATCTTTTTCTTTATATTTAAAATATATTTGATTTTCTATTTACATAAATCATACCCCATCCTTTCCTTATAAAAGGGTTATGTTAGTTTTGATGAATGTTTATTATTTTTTTACACTCTTTTTTGTTTCATAAATAAAAATATATGAAAAAAATGATTATTACATGTAATGTCAAATACAATATTACAAATTAAAAGGAAATTTAATTGTTTACTCCCCCCCAATGAATAATAAAATAATCTAATAATTTTTTTATTATGCTGCTTTTATATATTACTGGTTGGAGTAGTTTTATTTCCCCCTCATTATCCCAAATATTATGTTATCAAAGAAGTTTCTAAAATGGTCAATGATCCTTTCAAAAAAACTCAAATATGAATTTCATATCAATGTTCTCTAATGTAAATATAATTTTCCAGGGATAACAAAGTGTAAATAAAAATTTCATTATATTAAAATTCAGTAAAATAGGAAATGTGTATCATAAATTTTCCCTAATGTCATCCCAAATGATTTCCTTCAATGTAAGAAAACAATTGTTTTTCAAAACTATATTAATTTCCATATTCATTTTTATACTAGCCCCAATATAACTAATAAAATGAACATGTTGTAGTAAATAGGTTGAATATGTTCATTACATCCAAACTTTAATTTTAGAAAATTATTTCTCTCTTTAATAAATTTTTATAACACTTTCATGCTTCTCCACTCTAATATTATTTGAAACATATGCGCTTCACCTTCTAGAATTTTCTCAAATTTCTATATCCAAAATATGACGTTACATGCAATTTTTAGAATCAGTTGGTGGATAAACCATTATATTTATAAGTAGTTAATCATTTAATTTAGATTATGTAAAAATAGTATTGAAGATATAATATTATGAAGAAAAATATTGTATATAAAGAAACTAATTATAGAAAATTGGTATGTTCATTTAACACTTCATCTTTCATTAATGTTTGAATAGATTTAGACCCTATATCAACCATCCAAATACTATCCTTTTTTATCTCATTTAATTTAAAAACACCATATACATCAAGATATCCATAAAATTACTGTAACATCCCAATGAAAGGGTTATCCTCAATGAAATTTACATTTGACCATATAGTTATTCGAGTCGATAAAAAAACAATTTACCACTTTTTTTATAGGATCCTAGGCATAAAAAACATGAATGGTGTGGAGACCCACATTTTTCATAAATTATTTTTAACATAATTCCATTACATGATATTTCATTGAAAAAAATACACTTGGACTTTTGAGTTTAAGTGTAATTGAACCTGAGAACAAAATATATGAAGTACATTACTAAATTTTAATCTTATGAAAAGGCTAATTTAATTCTTCTATAGTTCAATTCCCAATATATAATTTTATGGGGACATTAATCAAAGGAAAATTTGAGTATAAATCAAGTTTTTATGTTAAAAAGAAAACAAAACTTTGGTGATCATCATGGATAAAACATGAGGCATAACCTGGGAGGATAATAATTATTATATGATTGATAACATAGACATGTCAAAATAATATGAAATTGAGAAATTCATAAACATATCACCAAAGTTCATCAACAAAGAATCATAAATAAAATTACCAAATTTATTCACAAATTTATCATAAACATGTTATCTATAGAGATTAATTGTTTATAAAATCCATTAGAGAACATTTAGGGTGTACTATTCATATGTCTAAAATCATGTATTCTAAATAGATCAACTATCATAACAATGAATTTTAAAAAAAACGTATATGTGTTAATGAATGAGTTTTTTGTAAAATAAATTAATATCATATAAGATTAAAGAATTAGACCATTTATTATTTTAAACCCATGAAAAATGAATCTGGGTATCTAATATGGTAATCACCAATAAATTAAGTATAATTACATCTATAATAATACCTGTCAATTTGAATAGTTTTGGTTATTCAAATAATAAAAAGGGAGGCATGGAAAATCAAATCAGGATTTTTTCAGTATAACAATTAAAAAAATTCATATATATAATAGGATTAATGATAGAGAAGACTAGATTCCTGAATGGTTATGTGACTCTTTGATGGTGGTGGAGCTCTCACATCCTCAATGATGACCTAGAGTGATGGTGAAGGATGAACCCCCTCCTCTACGAAGGGAGGGGGATATGCGACAACATTCCCTTATTCTTCTCACATCTCTCTCCCAGTGTTTCCCTCAATCTCTATCAGCCCAAAGGTTCCATCTCTTTTAAAGGGAGCCCCAAATATCTCAATATTGCCTTTAGAGTTCAAAAAAGCATAGAATATTTTAGACCTGACACTGGTGGCTCGTTCCAGTCCCCTTATCCCCTGATCTCCTCCTTAAAATTTTTTATTATTGACTCATGTGGTTTTTAAGGCTGATCACTGATGGGGGTTCTAGATAAGTGAAGTTTCCTAATTATTTTTTGCTTCATCGGAGGACCTGATCCATGCTTGGTCAAGTTCTCTACACATCTAGAATGGGAGGCACATATTCTTATTTATATTGTCGTATGAATTCCATATGAAGCATGACTCTCCTTCAAAGACTCTGTGGGTACATCTTCCAGATATCCCATTACCCTTCCAAAACCCTGCAATCATTCATGTTATTGGAAAATTGGTGGGACATTTTTTATGTGCGTATTCTAGAACGGATTTGGTTTTACACCCTATTTCCCACTATATTTATATTGAGTTTGATGTCTCGAAACCTCCTATGGAATGGATCATGATTGAAGTAGCGGAAGTGTTCTGATGAAAGAAACCCATTATTTTTCTATATGGGTCATAATAATGCTCTTATTGTATGTGTATGTGTCACAACATGTTAGTATACCATCATGGCCTGCATGAGGAATTCATGGTTCCCAATTTATTGACTCATCAATTGACTGGTAGGGAGAACACTTTAGGCTTAATAGAGAGAATGGATTCCAATAGAGGCCCTATGATGGATAAACCATCCCAAAGAGATAGACCAACCCAAGCTGAACCATTGGTGGTGGATATTTTTGAATGTTTGAGGAATGAACTGGCTAAACCACATCCTATTGAGAAACTATATTTAGTTCCAACAACTGAGGGGTTATGTCTATCAAGACAGTTGTCCCCTATAAGTGCTGCTCCAGTAGTTGATACCAGTGTGGATGACGAGTGGTCATCCAACGTTTTAATCCATAAGGAGGGGATTTTGATTGGTGAGGAAGTTCAACCATACACTAATGAAAAAGTATTGAAGTTAACTTCTAATTATAAGGAACATGTTCTCATACTATATTTTTGACAAGGAATAGGGGGTCTAAATGGTTGAGTGTTTTGGGTTCCTTGGACCTGAACACTATCATATTGAAGGCCCCATCTGACTCGGAGGTTGTGTGAACTGAACTCTTTTCAAAATAAGAGGAGATATAAAAATTGGAATCTTCTACTGACCACATGCTTTGGGGGAAATAATTACAATCTTCCTATGAGGTTAATGAATGAAATTTGAAGTCACTGAGTAGGCTGAGCTCCATCAAGGATTCCCCAAAGCTAATTTTGGGCAACTTCTTTGAAGGTTTCGATGTCTAAAAACCAATTATCATTCAATATGAGGTAGAATATTATAATGATAGTTATAAAAAACTCTTAGTAGATATTTTGGAGGGACTTCAAGGGAAAACCCTCCATATCCCCATAATGAATAAAGTGAAAATATAAATCAAGGCTCAGGTAGATGCATTATGGCTAAGGGGAAAAAATAAAAAATATGAAGATACAATTCACACTTTTCCAAATCGATGGAAACATGGTCGTACAAGGAAAATGTAAGTAAGGAAAGAAAAATCCTTCAAAATGGGAAAAATTAATATTTGAAACAAGACTGAGATAATATAGAGGATAAGGTGGAAGGGACCAAAGAGGAATTTGAGAAAAATGGTGAAAGTAAACACCTAGCTCTTACTTCACATTCTAATGAATAATTTCCATTAGATTAAATTTATCTCAAGGCCAAAAAGGAATATAAGGACATAATTATAGAAAGGCATCCACTTGTGAAATCTACTGAGGAACATTCATCTTGAATTATTAAGAAAGATAAAATCCTAGAACTAGGATTCAATGAGGGGAAGATAAATGAAGAGGTGTACTTTCACACATGGGACAAACCAGATAGCCATTTTAAAGATCTACTCCAAGTTGACCTAAAATTGATGGTGAAATCTCTTTTCTAGAATCTTTATGAGGTAATTGAATCCAACAAATTCATCCAAGTTTTCAATGATTTTTCCATATCTTATTGCATTAAACCAACTCTATCGAACTAGTTGGGCTTCACAGTTTTCCTTAAAAGTGTTTTTTGGAATAAAAATTTTAAATTCAGTAGTTAGTGACAGATAATGGATGTCTTTAAAATCTAGGTAATCAAATGGGTAGTAAAGGAATAATGATAAACATATAAGGAAATAATCAATATAAAATAAAAACACTTATTAATAGGAATTAGTTGAAAAAATAGTAAAGCAGGGAAGAACCCTTGCTTGTAATGTATCTTCCTAAAACCTAAGAAGAGCTTATTGTATCCTTAATAACTCTATAGAAAACCTTTAGAGATGAAAAATGAGGGGGAATTTCTTCTCAATGTCTTTTGAGTGTAGAGGAATGGGATAATTGGTGGGTATTTATAAAAAATGAGGGGGAATTATTTATTAATTTCTAAATGTAGTCCTTGGACACCTAGATAATAAATATTTATAAACCATTAGCCTTCCCATGGGTTTTACCATGTTATTTTCCACGTGTGGGTGATTTTAAATATTTTAATAATTTAAATTATGAAAATTTTCATTAATAATATTATGGAGGTGGAATGGATTCTTTTTGATAAATAATTTCTTTTAAAACCATTAAAATATACTATATCTTTTGGATATTTTGTAAGATTCATTATAAGTTTGTAAAATTAATGTTACTCTATTTAAATACATTATTTTAATGAATAATTCTATTTTTGTCATATCAGGCCTTTATATTATTGATTAAATAAATTTTAAGTCCTTAATATGTGATAATACTTATAGTATATTTTTACTATATTTTACTTCATAACTTAAAATTTGACTGTCTTAAGAAATTAATAAAAATTCATCATTATCAAATTGTAATGTGATGATTTTAAAAATGATAGACATTTTATCCAAATAATTTCCTAAATATTAGAAATATAACTTTTTTTATGTAAATTAATTTTTTTATTGGAAAATATAAGTTTTTATGACATGTTCAACATTCTATCCATTAGAAAAAATTACTTAGGACTTCGTAAAGTTATATTATGTTTTATATCAATGTAAAAAGTTTTTATAACATAATTTTAATGGCAATAAATTTTATTTAGGGTCATTAAAATTATTATAAAAATCTATTAATAATACATATACATTTTACTAAAAAATATTATTATGCATTAATTTTGTTAATAATTGAATTTATTACATTCAAAACATTTATTTCATTGTATTATGAAATAAATTACTTGTATTTTTGTTTAATAAGGTACCCTAAAAATAGAAATTTCTTTATTAGAAATATTAGTTGAATTTTTTTAATATTATATTTTATATGAGTAAACACTATTTCATTTCTAAAAGAATTTATACTTTATTAACACATATCCCCTAGATACATAACCTCTTTATTACGCCATCAGAAACTCTATGGTTAAGGTGTGCGATGGTGGTACATTCATGGGGTTATTTGGCTAAAATTGATGTCATGGTGATCAAAACTAACATGAACTTCTCCAATAGTCAATTCTAATAACGCCTCAATGGTTGAATATCATCATAATAATGGTCATGGGAGAATCCAGGTGATTATAAATCCTTCCCATGATCTGATAAATTGGAATTTTAAGGCATGGTACTTCTTATTAGGGACTTCATTTTTTCATTCTACATGAATTATATCTCTTTATTACCATTTATATAAACCAATTATAACAGTAGAAATATTTCCAACTATCATATTTACCATTGTTCAAAAATCCTAATGATCATATTAACCAATGGTCATATTGACCAATAGTAAGGAATAGGTCAGGTCTATTTTCTCTCTGTACCCATTACACACTATATATACCCCTCTATTCTCATTCCTTATTATTCACTACCTTACATAGAATGGTCCTATATTTCCCTTGATAATGTCAATAATATTCTTGATTCTTCTATTTATTTTAACTATTTTTTATTAGGAGTGATCATCATGGGAGAATATAAACCATAGTGTTTAAAATTATGTATACATTTATCTTTGGTGTTTATCTACTTATACTCTTTATAGATTTTATCATCAATATTATTAAATGATGTGAAATGATATTATAAAATAAAATAGACATTATATGCTCTTTATATAATAAAATATTGATCGATACTTAGGTTGTTTTATTAAAAAATAAAATACATTTTGGGTTATTACATTATCCCCCCCTTAATTGATTTCTCCCTCACAATTTATGTCCCGTCTTAAAATAAACGGGGTTATGTTTACTTTATCACTCTTTTAAGATCCCATGTTGCTTCATCAATATTTTTATTTCTCTGTATTGATTTTTAGATTTTGGTTGTCTTATCATCAATACTTGTACCCTTTCATTATGAATATAGATGGATTCTTTATGTGAATGGTAAGGTTCCAGTTCTACACTATGTTTTTCCATCATATGTGTTGGGTATAATATATACATTCATAAAGGGGTATATAAAAGACATCATGGACCTGGGAAATATTTTAAGGTTGTTATAAACATTAGGAAACTACTCCTACATGCTATACAATCTCAAATTCTCTAATATACCATGAACACAGTTTCTATTTCTTTCTAAATATCATGAATACTTTTCATATTGATAATTTTTGGAATATATGTTACCTAATATAATTCATTATTCATATCTTTTGATTTGCATAATAATTTTTTACAAATATAAGTATCCTTGAATGTTTCTGGAAAATATGAATCATCTTTATAGTGTGATTAAAAAATGTATGGTCCTAATAGTTTTCATTCTCCAACTTCATCCTTTCATGTTGGATATCTAAAGATCTTCCCATAGTGTGCATCAAAAGGATCCATTTCAATACTCGAGTGAAAAATAATGCTATATGGAAATTCAATAAGTGTAATATGTTGGCCCCAAACCCCTTTAAAATAAAATGATTCATCCTTTCACATGTATTAAAATGATTAAATATTTCTCTAAGACTTCCCAAGAGGTTATTATGATTGGTTGGGCTATGTTTTAATTTTGTACTTATAGCCTTTTGATGGCTCCTCTAGATCATAGAATTAAATCCTAGATCATAGTATAAAAAATTGGATAGTGGTTCCCCAAGGAGTCTGACAACTTAATTAATATATCAATGAAAATATAACTCAAGATATAAATCATCTCATATAGAATTATAATGAGTTAAAATTTTAAATCTATCAATGATTAACCATATGGGATTGTTTCCATTGGATGCCTTAGGATGGTTAGTAAGAAATTCCATAATGATGTTTCCTCACTTATATATAGGTATGGGTAGTTATAACACCCAAAATATAAAATAATAACATTGTATTTGACAGTGTTTTCTACCTGAAACACTGAGTTAGCTTGTATTACATAAAAAAACAAGTTTCTTCAATTTATTGTGTTACCAAACAAAAATATACTATTAACATTATTATTTATTATTTTTCCAAGACATTTGAATATAGGGTAATAATATTATTAAATAACATATTAAAATATATAGTTTACACATTTTTATAAGTTATCTATTGATTAGTAATAAAATAAGAATCATTTAAAAGGAAAAAAATTCTAAAAAACATTATTTTTATAAAAGATGGATTAGTCACACCTTGCGTACAAAATTTAAATTTAAATTTTAAAAATTTTATAACATTTATTTAAAAAATGAAAATTAAATTTTATATCAAAATTATCTTAGTGATAATTTTTGTGACTTTTCAGAAAAGGTTCATTTTTTGATGAACAGTGAAAACTACTGAATTTTAATTAAAATTATTTATAAGGATAAATTATATTTTAGTTTTTTTAGATGTTAAATAAGTTAAATTATATATAAATTAATCCAATATAGTTCATTGAAATTGATTTTATATTGAATACTGATATAATGACTTTGTAAACTATTGAACGTTTTCTCTTTGAAATCCCTCTTTTTCATCATGTCTGTAGAATTTTGTTTTAAATTCAAAATTTTAACCTCTATGAATTGAATTTTAAAAAATGGTTCAAATATTCATAATCAACATAATTTTTAATTTCTAGTAAGTTCAACTTATTTTTTTGACCAAAATAAATAGAGAAAAGAGTAAAAATTAGTTACCGCGACTAAGGTAAAAATGGATTTAGTAGGGGAATATAATAAGAAGATAAAGGTAAAATGACCTAAAAACTTATCCAACACCAATTTAATATCTATAATTAGACCTTATTTCTTATTATTTATATAATGGATCATTTTTTAGGCTCTTTTAAGGATAAAAATGTGGTAATTATTGAATGTTTTCAAAAAATTACAATTGTGCCACTCACAGCACTTATAAAAGGTCATCCCCTATCCTTTCCACTCAACACATTCATACCAATTTTTATCAAAAAAATACTGACCAAATAAATTCCCAACATCCCTAAACACATTCTAGAAGAATTATTTTGGGATTAAATCTATCCTAGGAGGGACTTTAGTTCAACCCAAATAAGGATACCTGAAGAAGAGGTAACATACTTCAACAAGAAATTTTATTTTATTTCCATATCCAATTCATTAAGTTCTTATTAAACCATGATTTTATAATAAAATCAGTGTGTAAAATATATATAGTTGTTTTTATGTTAATTTCATGACCTAAAAATACCTCCAATTCCATCAAATGTGTTACGAAATTACCATTTATGTGTGCGGTGGACTACCGCCTCAAGTACCGATGCCATTGATTTTTCAGTTACCACCACTCACTGTTGGGTATTATGATGGATATAAATTTTATATATAATATTTATAACATAATTATACCTCTTGAGTCATTATATCATATATAATTGTTTTACTTTCCATTCTATAGGGGATACGATAGTGTCACTCATTTGTATGGTGGACAACCGCCTTACGAAGCGATGTGATTCATCTTTCAAAAATTATTTACGTGAAAGGTGATAAAAAAAGTTAATGAATATATATTATCTTAATTACATAATTATTATATTTATTACAGGTTTATAATTCTAAAAATATAACATACCATTTTGTTTTTTATACGTAAAAATGATAACATTGTTTGTGTACGCGTGGACTACCGCATTCATGAAGCGAAGTGACTCTCATTTCATCACCACACCACATGGATGGTATATATAAATTTAATTAAATAAATAATAAATTAAATATTATATTTTTATCATTATATAAAGATAAAATGTTACTTAACTATTTTCCAAAATTATCATTGAATAATTGGAACATTACTCATGCGTACATACAACCTACCATCTCCATGATCCTAACATACTTCATATTTCATAACCATCATTCATGATTGGTTTCAAAAACAATTGGTGTAAAAATATGATAATTAATTGATAAATATTATTCTCGATATTATAGAATTATAAAATCCATGCAACAACTAGATCTTTCAAGACGAAACATGCATGAGAAAACAAGGCAATTAACACCAAAAACAATGAAAATAATGAAATATTATTAACAAATGGGTGATATGATATTATAAAAATGATAATATATTATATTAAAAATATTAATATAGTTCTTTAATAAGTTACTAATACGTTTAAAACCATAATACAGGAGGTTAAATCATGTTCAACCAAAATGAAACATGAAGTAATTGATTTCGCCTCAATTCAATTTCATTAAGGAATATTGTAATGTTATGCACATATTTTTTTTATATAGTGAATATTATTCCCATTTGAAATGTTATATCATGATTTATAAATAATTCATGGTATTTTATGTTTCAATTTCAATGATTTCAACCAATTGGATTTTACTTGAAAACTACCAAATGGTAAAGAATTTCATAACTAAATTTATTTTTATTAGGCTATATTACTTCTTCAATGTCATTGATATTTCAAGATTATTTGTATAATGAATTTTTATTATATTATGCTGTATTTAAAATATTTTTATGTGTAATTATAGTTTGTACACACAATCTATTCACCGATTAATTATCACTTCAATGTTATGATCATTTTAAGGGTTTATTTCACATTCTTATTATGATCGTGACTATTTATTCTTGAATATTAGTTAAAGTAAGTTATTTAATAATTTTATAAATAAACCAATTTAATTTTGTTACCTTAATTTTATTCAATATATTTTCATGTAATAGTGAAATTTTCTACTCTTTGTTACTTAATATATTTGATAAAATTATTTTAAGAAAATATGACATCATTTCTCTCTTTGTTCAGAAATCAATTATCTTTCAAAACCGTGTTTTATAAAAATATTTTCAAAAATGTTTTTAAACTTTTCAAAATGATTTATTGGAGAAAATTTTACCATTTTATACTTTTTACAAAAAACAAATTAAAGGAATATACTTATCATTCTCCAAACAAGTAACTTTTCTAACCCTTTTTAAAATAAAGTATTTTCAAAATGATTTAAAAAATTAATTTCCAAATTAGAAGGATATTTTTCTCAAGAATGTTTTTAAATATATCTTTATATTATTCTTTAAAAAAAGAATTTATTATTACTCTAATGTGTATAATTTTTATTTATACCATCCTTGTTATTTCTATGGATTTTTATGATCATTTTGAACAAGGAAAGTGTTGACATTCACTTTCTTGATTTATTTTTGTAGTCATCATCTTTCCCTTGAAATATTTACTTTTTTATGATCATTGGACATTAAATGTCACCTAAATATCCATACTATTTATCATGGATTTTTTGATTTTGAAACTATATATAATTTTTAAATATCATGTCATATATTGAAAGTTATTTGTTTATCTGCAGAAATATTGATAAATTCGTATTCGTTACTCAATATGGATATTTGATGATAAGGAATACTGATTCTTGAATTATATTAATTATTTGATATATAAGGAATGATTTAGACCTGAAGTGGCTTGTTAGGCCCGAAATTATATAGTGCATTGGTAGATCTCATCAGATAAACAAGTTAATCTAGCATTAAATGGGTTTTTTCTAGAAGTTTTAAATGGTCTTGTGAAATTTCTTGATGGTAGAGGTATAATGTTATTAAGAAAAGACAACTAATAAATAAGTATTTCCTTCATTAATAATTTAATATTAATTATCCATGATATTTTCAAAATGATATTTTCTTTGGATTAATTTAATTATTAGTTTATTGATTAAATGGAATTAGTTTTAAATTATTTACCTTTCCATATTGATTAATCCAAATCAGATTAGTAAAGCTATTTAAATGGAATGTGTTCTAATTTATTTACCTTTCCTTATTGATTATATTTATTTATTCATGATTTATTTTTTTAACTTAAACCTTACTATGAACATGATATCACGCTTATTTTGTTTTATTTCCCATTAATCCATGAAGTGTACTATGATAGATATACAAGAACATTCTAGTGGGAATAATGACATTCTCAAGATAAAATTTTATTGTAATTTGTGTATTCAATTGTAATATGGGAATAATGAATGAATATAGTTATCCAAAACATCTAAACTAATTATAGCTTCGGGATAAAATTCCTTGATTCATATTACAATATAATAAAGTATACATTGGATCCAGGTTAATGGGGTTGAGGTTATTATAGTGGAATAAGAGGGTAGTTTAGTAGGAACCTTGGGAACTAGATATAGGAAAAAAATATTAGGGAACTGAACCTTATGATAAAATTTTTAGATATGTATTGTAACATCCTAAAGTCTTGTTAAGGAAGATATTATATTGTTTTATATAGAAATAAATCCCTATCCAGATACTACAAATTGATGTGGTTATGGAAGAATGGTACCTAGGGGTAAAAACTCTAAAAATGGTGAATTGGGATTGACCAAATATCCACCTTGTTCACGAAAATAGTCCTTATTGGACCCCTTGTTTGGAACTCCCATAAGAAATTATTAGGATCATTCACATTTTATTTGTGAATCATTATGAACAATTTTAATAGGTGATTACCATGAATATCTAATAATAACACTATGGTGTCTTAGATTAAAAATACAGTGTCCCAATAGAATGGGAAAATAATTTATGCATGGAAAAGGAGGGTATAAAGCAATGAATTTTCAATTGAAAATCAAGAGTATGATGGAAGGAAATAAACCACATCCTATGGATCCATTTATAGTTCGTTGTTGTAAATTTGGTGTACTGAGGAATCATCGAAGTCAATTACCTCATCTAAAGGTTAACTCCCAAACCAAAGAAGACCTGTTTTGAAATAAAATATTTAAAGTGTTTATTGGGATTCAAGAAATATATTATAGAATTATTTCTACCAATGATATTTTGGTATAATAATCATGAAACATTTAATGATTGTGTCAAATTTTAGAATCATATGTGTTTTCATTAATTTAATATTTTTGGATACCATCATGGATTTATGAGTTTAAGATTCAAATTAAGTTTAGTGTTTAAACAACCATTTTTAAGTTTTATATGATGGGATTCTACCAGGATTATTGATATTTTGGATAAATTTATAGAAAGTGTATGTTTTAGTTGAAATTTTTTTGAGGAATAATGAATTTTCATTTTTTAGACATAGATTTAAAGTTATTAATAACCTTTAGGGTTAATATAATAATTAATGACATTTTAATAATAGTAAAAAATGATTATTTGTCTTTTTTTTTGAAAAAAATGGTGTATCAAAAACCTCCATAAAAAGGCAATTTAATGATTAATTTTATTCAAATAATGTCTGTCAAAAAAAATTGGGAATGTAATAGTAATTATAATAATATTTTTTAGAAAAATGAAAACCAACATGTTGGGTGATAATCCATTATGTCCAACATTCAAATATGGAATGAATCCAAGAAATAATGACAACAAGGGTTTAACACCCACTATAGGCCTATATGATATCCTGGTTAATGTGTCACTAGTTAAAGGACTTGGAAAATAAATATTAATGATGAACATGTGTATTTAATTTTTAGGTTTAGATATTAATTTTTTATATTGAATAACTTGTGGTAACCATATTTGTTTTGGAAAATAGTTAGATACAGACAGAAAGACTTTCCACTCTTTTATGGATCATATGATCAGTTAAAAGTGAATTTTAGATCTTCATGAATAAAAATACATATTTAGATATTCATTTCCTGGAGTAAGGGATGAATTGGAAATTTATTGAACAATAACCAATGGGTGAAGTAGTTCATATGTAATAGAAACACATCATATATCTCCTTATATTATTAGACATAAAAAATACTTCCTAACCATTAGGAAAATGATCTTGAAATAAAATTTTTTCCTATTAAAACCATATCTGATGAATCAGATGATATTTTGAATCATTATATATTAGTTGTTTTGAGAACCTTATCTTTCAATTGACTATACACATTATTATGATAAATGACCTAAATCACTATCTATAATTATTTACACCATTCTTTCATGTCTATCTCATCACAACCCACAAATTTTATCTTAATTAGAAACCTAGTTATGTATTATTCTATATGACCTTTTTACTTCTATTCTCTCTTATTAAGAGGATGTTTTGACAACCCTTACCACAATATAGGATTTCAGTAAATTTATTTTCAAATGTCAAAGCATTGGTTACCGAGATTAAGCTTAAATTGGGAGGATGAAATTTATTTAAGGTGGAGAGAGTGTAACACCCCAAAATTATAAAATAATAACATTTTATTTTATAGAATACATTACAAAAAGCACTGAGTTAGCCTTCATTTCACGTGACACTAATTATCTTCAATAGCTTGTGTTACACGCAAGATCAATTTTTACAACACAATGTTATACTAATTGAATTATTACATACTATATCTTATATCCATTAAAATGGAGGGTCTAAATAGTATAAAATAACTTATGGAAATATATATTTTATGAAAATTTCCTATTTATCTATTTATTATTAACAAAATAATAATAATTTAAAAGAAAAAATATATTTTTTGAAACAACATCTTATTTATAAATGATAGATTAGTTTCTCTTTGTTCAAAGAATTTAAAATTAGTTTTAAACAATTTTAAATAATTTATTTTGAAATATTAACTCATTTTTCTTAAATAATAATATAAATATTATCTTAGGGTGAATGTTATGGATTTATCTAAAAATATTTCATTATTTGATTAACAGTAAAACATAATGAATTATATTTAAAAAATTTCTTTTCATTAAAATTATTTATAATGTTATATTATATTTAATTTTTTTTAAAGTATCATTAGTTAAATCATATATCAATTAATCCAATATATTTCATTATAATCAATTTAATATTGAATATTGGTATAAAAACTTTATAAGCATTAAAACATTTTCTATTTGAAAACTCACTTTCTCATCATGTATATGAGGTTAATTTTAAATAATATTTTTCCACTTCTATGAATATAACTTATAAATATGGATTAAATAATATTAATCATCATATTTCACAATATATATATGTTTTAACTTAATTTTTAACCAAAATGAATAGTGAAAATACTAAAAATTAATTATTGTGGTTAAGGTAAATATGGATATATTAGGGTGTAAACTAAGAATACAAGGGTAAAAATGACCTCCCAACTTGTACAAAACCCATTTTATGGACATATATCGATATAATATCTTATATTTCCAATAATAGAAAATTTTAGTGGATTGTGGCATGATAAAAATGTTGTTATGATTGAATCTTTTCAAAATAATTACAAGTGTGTCACTGACCTCACTTATAAAATTTTACACCTCTCATCTCAACATCTCACCTTAAAAAACTATTATTTAAGAAAATAACTACCCAAATAACTTCCCAACTTCCATAAACTCATCCTAGATTCCGTATTGTTTGAATAAATTCAACCTAGAATGAAATTTAGTGAAAACATATAGTGGATACCTGAAGAAGAGGTAATGTTCTTCAATAAGGGATTTCATTTTTTTCTCTATCCACCTACTATAATTTTTATTAACAAATCTGGATATAATAACCTAAGTATACTATATATACTTATATTCTTTATATTAAAATCATCACCTACAATGTAATGCCCCGACCCCAGTTACCCAGAGTGTTGCATTATTACATAACATTGGCATGATCACAAAAGATCAAGTCTCAAAAGACCGATTAGTTTAGTAGCCTTGGAGACACTAGATACATTCATAAATGTTACATTACACCATAAAGTGAAAAACTACAATAACATAGTCTCCATAGTCCACCCTCATATCCTCTTCAGACTATCCCTGCAGGTCAGCCATAAAATATTTCTTCACATCTGGGGAAAAATAAACATAAGAAAGGGGTGAGCTCAAACGCTCAGTAAGGGTAAGTAATACAGCGGAAAATGACATAAATATTAAGCATGGTAAATAATTGAAACAGCAAGCCTTTACCAATAATAAACATGAATACCTTTATAGAAAGAATATGATCTACGTAAATAATTCCATAATAAAACATAATCAGGGGTATTATACTAGTCGAATGACCACATAAACCATCAATATTATTTCCATAATGAGGGAATGTATAATGCCAGACATTCTGAAATTTTTTTTCAAGGCCTCGGCCAAGACGTCTAAAAATGATTAAGGCCTTGGCCAAAACCATAAATAAAATTGGGAAAGGGCCACAGAAAATTACACATCTAGTTCTCTCATGAGACCTACCGATGCATCGAGGAGCTATAGTGGGCTCCACCCGTCACTTACTAAGTCCAATACATTCCTCGTATGAAAAGGTTTAAACATATCATAAACATTCGTATTAGAACTAGCATACGAAATGTCAATACTTTAACCATAAATCTTGAATAGTATAAAAATAGAACGTCCACAGTCACACATATCAAAAAACCTTCAATACAATAAGGATGTTTTGTATCATAATAAGTCAACACCAAATAAACTTAAAACCCATCAAAGGATGTTGACATAGATGAAATCAAAACTCTTTTTAGAGAAATATCACTTTCTATTTTGAAATAATTTAAGAGTCACATAATTATAAAATAAAAAATTTACTTTGAAAATATTTTTATAATCATGTAAGGGAAGCTTCGACGAGTTTATAACGGCATAAAATAGCCGCACCCGCCGTATAAGTTAAAAAAAGACATCCTTACTTTAATTTTGTCCAAAAGGTTAAAAAGACCTTGTTTGGAAAACGACAGAAATATTCCTTTATAAACATCTTATAAAAAGTCAAACAAGGGTATAAATTACTTTAACCCATATTCTGTAAAATATTAAGAATGTTTTGAAATACATTTTTAAGAAATATGTATGTGGATGATAAAGAGGTCCCGGTAGATAATTATGTATAAACAACCTCAGATAATGAAGAGATTGTGAAATGAACCCTTACCTTGTACTTTTACTTGGTTGAGGGTAGGTTAACCACTTGTATAATAGTTAAATCATTGTTATTAAATTATACAAGAATCATATACATAAATATGATATCATATATGATCTTTTAATATTGCTTTGTTAATAATATTTTAGTATTATCATCGTTTCATGTGTTCACTTATTCGTTTTCTATTATATGTTTTGTTACATAAGTCGTGTTTGTTATCCATAAGTTGTATCTTATTCATATCCAGAATGACATCAAGTCCTTAAAAATTATTTTTAATCATCAAATGAAATTATTCTTGAATGGATATGATGGGGAATGAATCTCATCGCGTTCGTCGAGACGGTAGTCCATACGTACGCACGAACGCTACTTCCATTTAATTTTTCATTTTAAAAGGAATAAAAACCAAATGATACATAGGTATATTATTATTAAATTATAATATAATATATTATACATGTTACTTAATTTCATTAACACCATCCTTTATACGTTCCATGTATGGTATGAACGAGTCATATCACTTTGAGTGGGTGGTAGTCCGCACTTCCTCAAATGAAATTATCGTATATATATATACAACATGATACGAATAATGGTATGCTATAAAATGGAATTAAAGAAGATTATAAACAAAATATATATCATTAATATCATATTTAATTATAGTTAAATCATAATGGCCACCATGAGAGGTGGTAGGAGATAATTGAACAATCATCGTTTCGTGAGGCGTTTGGTTTTCCATCCACAGAAACATTATGTTCTTCACCCATTATATGGAAGTGTGTGTAATTGTAGTTAGAATACTTCTCATAACAGTATCCTAGTATATTTATTATACTGGTGTTGTTACAAAAGAAAAGAATAAGAAGAGTTTATGAGTTGGAGAAGTAAAATAAAATAAAAGAAGCTAAGAGAAATCGTTACCTTTAATTTGGGTAACTCCCTTTGGTTTGAACCAAAAAAGACTATTGGAGTTCCTTATGCCTAAGGTACGGATTCTAGTAGGAGGATAGGGATGTAGGGATCTTAATTGGGTAGAGGTTGGATGATCCAAAAGGATTGAGAGGTGCGAGGAATTGGTTAGAAGTGGTGTCCTTTTATAAGGGGGGGGGGGCTCTTTAGGAAAAACTTAAACTATTATTTTATAATAAAATTATATTCGGTTTCTAATGGCTCAAAAGTGTATTATTCAAAGTATAAGGTAGGGATGGGTCTAAATCCTTTCATCCAAAAGATTTTATATAGGTTTGGGTCACTTTATTAACCTTATCTTTTCGTTTTAACTCTTAGTTAATTAGTTTGACAATTACCATGTCACTTTGTATTTTTATATTATATAGTTAATAAACTTACTATATACTTCCAAGAGACCCCCAAGTGGTCCATTAATGATACACCTATCATGATATAAGTCCTTTGTATGATCCTTAGATTTTTAAGAATATAATATCAATTAATAATATAATATTTATTTTAAAAACTCATTTATGTCAATTTTGATACTATTTGGTATTTTGTTTTTTCTAAATTTATAACAACATTATTACTTCTAAACTAATTAATTTAATCAAACCCAACATGTCATATTAACCTATAATTTATTTTAATTCATTAAAAGTCTCAAATTATATTTATTTGGGTATTTCTAATATCAATTATTTTAATATTTCACTAATAAGGTAATTACTGCATCATCATTATGTCACAAATAAATTAATTTATTTAATGTCTAAAAATTATAAATAAAATACCATTATGTAGGAATATTTTTATTTTTCTAATGAATATTTATAATTGAATTTATCTTATGTATAACCCTATATTAAAAATATTTTATTTATTTAACTTTGATTTTATCTCTTTTAACTCTTCTTTGAATTAAATAATAATAAATGTCCTAATCTAATTCAAGTGGACCAAAAAGGTTCATATTTTATTACTATGGTTGTTTTTGGTCGAATTATACTTATCTAATAGAATTAGGACATGTTTTAGGGTAATTATAATATCATTTTTACCCTTAATTACCCTATTTACTTTTAACCGTGGCAAATAAAAGTAAAAAGTTACTGTTAACCAAAAATTATTTTTATCTTATTTAACAAAATTTTACTCCTTGATATTAACCGTGTCTCTAAGATTTTTGAAATTCCACTCACAGAAGTGGTAAAAATAAGTTTTATGTGAATTTGTAAATTTTTCTAGGAGGTGGGTCAAAGACGGTGAAAAGTTCAATAAAATCTTTATATATATAAAATTATTATAAACTGACTCCAATGAATTATATTGGACATATATAGTTATTATGTATCTATTTTGACCAAAAATAAATTTAAATAAAATATATAATTATTTAAATAAAAATTCGGTTTTAAACTATAACTCAGTGTTTTTCACTATTCATCAAAAATTGAAAGTTTTCAGAAAAAATACCAAAATTTTAACCAAAGATAATTTTTATATTCAGAATTCAATAATGAAGTCTATTTTACGAAATTAAAAACATATAAGTTTCATTTATTAATTTAAAATTAATTCTCGCTGTCAAAACCAAAAGGCGTATTTTTAAGAAATAATAACTATCAAAAGTTTGGCACTTGCTTATATGCAGTCTAAATGTAAAATTATGTCCAATGAACAACATTGGATTAAATGGTAAAAATATAATCTAATTATACTTTAAAATCACACAAATTCATAATTTATCACTATTAATTATTTCGATTAAAAAAGTTGTTTTTAAATACAATTTAGTAATTTTCACTATTCCTCAAAATATGAAAATTATCAGAAAAACACAAAAAATTTATCGAAACTTAATTCTTATGTCCCGATTCTAAAGAAGAAGTTTATTTTGTCAAATTTAATATATAAAAGCTTCAAATATTTGATTTAAAATGGGTTAGCCATTAAAAGGCGGTAAAATTGCATTTTTTGAAAAATAATTCTTTTATCTCAAAAAAATGAACTTATTCATACATTTTGTCTAAGAAACTCAAAAAATGGATTCTAAAATTATAAGGATTATATAATGTTCAAAATTTAGTTAATACTATTCATAACCGCTTTTGAACGGCTAGTTTGGTAAGTCGTGATGCGCTTGAACTCAGTGTTGCGTGTAGTGTAAGTTATCACATTACTTTGAAGAAATAAAGTACTATGAAATCTTAGGGTGTTACATTCTTCCCTCATTCAATAAATTGAGTCCTTGCAATTTGAAATTGTTCTTCAAAAATAAAAGGTTGAAAATAGAAAATACCTTTGTGGGAAAACCCACATCAGAAATAAGGATAATAAAATTTTGTCTTAATAAGAGGAAAGGTGAAATGAAAAGGTCACCAAAAAATTATGATCTCAAGTAGGAGAAAATTGGTGGAAATTAGAGACATATAATTGGAGGGAAAACGTAAATATTTATAGGTAGTGATTAAGGTCATCAATTACAAACAAGTGTAAAATAGAGGGCCTTAAATTCATCAATCTGTGATGATTTAAAATACCATCGGTTCAACAAAACATATGGTATTAGGATAACACATTTTTGGTTTTAAGATACCTTCAATAAAGTATAAGAATTAATTTCTTCATAGAATAAGAGAAGAAGAACAATATATAATTGACAAGTAGAGTCCCATCCTTTAACTAATTTCTACCACAAACTCATATTTCACTCTAAAAGATAATATAACTTAAAAATAATATTCTATTTATCCTATTCGCATAGGGTTAAAAAAATGAATTTATAATTCATATACCAGATTTTTTTTAAAAAAACTACATTATTCAATCTAGGACATCACATGGGCCAGTGGTAGGTGATACACCCTTGTCACCCTTCGGTTACGGGTTCAAGTCTCGCAGCCTTGCCGGACGCGACGGGTTGCCGCCCGACCTTCGGGTTGTCCTTTTATGGAAATCCAAAAATAATCTCAAACTAGAATTATTCAAAATACTTCTGTCTAAACTCACAGTCCAAAATTTATAAGTAAGGTAAACACAATGAATATCCTTTTTTCTACGTAATAACATTTGAACACCTTCATCATGTATTCTTTTAAAACACTGCAACATCCTGAATTACCATAAAACCTTTTTGATTACATTCATGATCCCTTATTCCTTATAGAATACTGGATATACTCCTTCTATCCAAAAATGTTTGTAAACTCCAACAATGATGGAATATAAAAATCATTAATCAGTTTCAAGGTAGTCAAGAATATCCAATTTAATTTATTCAAATAAATCATGTATTATTCCAAAATCACTACCTCGGTATCAGAACCATATTATGGTTTATCTTTCTCTCAACCATATATTTTCCAAATATTTAACCTGCTATTGAGTTACTTTTCTTGGTTCCACACAATCTCAAGTCCTTAATGAAATAGTACTACAGTACAATCCTTATATACTCCATAATTATTATAACCAGTACATTGTTAATACAACACTCAAATGAAATAATTCTCTAATAACAACATAAGAACTCTAATCATTCCTCCTCATATGTGGTAGTATCATAACTTGATTATTATCCAATAGAATCATTTGGGGCATACTCTGATGATTTGGACATTGGTTCCTGTAGTGTACCAACTCCTTGTAGATGAAGCATTGTACATTTGAAACATTTTTCTTACCCTTGCAGTCACGTACATGGTGTCCTTTTTCTCCACACTTATAACAAACTCACATTACCTTCAGGTAAGTTCCAGGTTGTTTCTTCCCACAGTTATCACAAATGGGAAAATTCCTCTTTTCCCTCTTCCCTTTATCTATCTTTCTCTCTTCCATCCTTTTCTTCTCTTGCTTCCCTTCAAATACATAGGACTCAGAGATTTCGTTACTTATTTTATTAACACATGATATTATTTATTCATATGTTGAGAATACATGGGAGACTATTTCTCTTCTAAATGTTGGATTAATACCATGAAAGATATGATCCTTCTTACGCTTTGGATCATACGTATTGCTAGAGTTCACATTCCTTCTAGTGGGAGCCATTTCTATACAATAGCATAAACTAGGTCAGTTTATGAATTACAATGAATAATTCCAAACTTGTAAAATACCCAACGTAAATTGAACGGTTTATGGATATAATCCATAATAATAAAGATGTTTTCATTAAGGAAGTATATACTCATAAACCCTTTATAATGATTTGTAAAGAAAATGAGAATTATCCTAAGCATATCCCCCGGGAGTGTCGTAACCAAGAGTGCAGCAAGGCCCGTTGTCATGCAGCAGTTCCCATTCGAGTCTAGCTCAAAGCGGTGTTTTTGGGTTTTACCCCTATGTAAATTTGTGCCAGAGCCGCCTCTACCTTCTCGTATCCATACAGGGATGTATTTCTCAGAAAACTCACAAAATCTCTACAATACCAAAATTCTAGGAAATTCTTCTATATTAATCCTCAAAGTCCATCTTAGGTCTATGTGCTCTAATCAGAGTTTATCTAAATCTAGCATCCAAGGTTTGTAATAAACTTTCTATGATACCAACTATAATGCCCTGACCCTAGTTACCCAGAGTGATGCATTATTACATAACATTGGCATGATCACAAAATATCAAGTCTTTAAAGACGGATTAGTTTAGTAGCCTTGGAGACACTAGATACATTCATAAATGTTACATTACACCATAAAGTGAAAAACTACAATAACACGGTCTCCATAGTCCACACTCATATCCCCTTAAGACTATCCCTACAGGTCAGTCATAAAATATTTCTTCACATCCTGGAAAAAATAAACTAAGAAAGGGGTGAGCTCAAACACTCAGTAAGGGTAAGTAATACATCGTAAAATGACATAAATATTAAGCATGGTAAATAATTGAAACCACAAGCCTTTACCAATAATAAACAAGAATAATTTTATGGAAAGAATATGAGATGAGTAAATAATTCTATAATAAAACATAATCATGGGTATTCTACTAGTCGAATGACCACATGAAACATCAATATTATTTCCATAATGAGGAAATGTATAATGTCGGACATTCTGAAACATTTCGTCAAGGCCTCGGCCAAGACGTATAAAAATGATTAAGGCCTCGGCCAAAACCATAAATCAAATTGGGAAAGGGCCTTGACCAATTCCATGTCTAGTTGTCTCATGAGACCTACCGATGCATCAAGGAACTATAGCGGGCTCCACCCATCACATACTAAGTCCAATACATTCCTCATATAAAAAGGTTTAAACATATCATAAACATTCGTATTAAAACTAGCATACGAAATGTCAATACTTTAACCATAAATTGTGAATGGTATAAAAATATCACATCCACAGTGAAACATATCACAAAACCTTCAATACAATATGGAAGTTTTGTATCATAATAAATCAACACCAAATAAACTTAAAATCCATCAAATGATGTTGACATAGATGAAATGAAAACTCTTTTGAGAGAAATATATCTTTTTATTTTGAAATCATTTAAGAGTCACATAATTATAAAATAAAACATTTACATGGAAAATATTCTTATAATATTGTATGGGAATATTCTACGAGTTTATAATGGTAGAAAATAGTCACATCCGCCGTATAAGTTAAAAAAAGACATCCTTGCCTTAATTTTGTAGAATAGGTTAAAAAGGACCTTGTTTGGAAAATGAAAGAAATATTCCTTTATAAAAATCTTATAAAAAGTCAAAAAATGGTATAAATGACTTTAACCCATATTCTTTAAAATAGTAATAATGTTTCGAAATAAATTTTTAAGAAACATGGATGTGGATGATAAAGAGGTCCCCGTAGATAATTATGTATAAACAACCTCAGATAATGAAGAGATTGTGAAATAAAACCTTACCTTGTACTTTTCCTTGGTAGAGAGTAGGTTAAACTCCTGTATAGTAGTTAAATAATTGTTATTAAATTATACAAGAATTTTATACATAAATATTATATCATATATGATCTTTTAATATTGATTTGTTAATAATATTTTAGTATTATCGCCGTTTTGGGTGTTCACTTACTCATTTTCTATTATATGTTTTATTACATAAGTCATGTTTGTTATCCATAGGTTGTATCTTATTCATATCTATAGTTATATCAAGTACTTAAACATTATTTTTAATCATCAAATTAAATTAGTATTGAATGTATACGATGGGGAATGAATCTCATCGCGTTCGTGGAGACGGTAGTCCGTACGTATGCAAGAACGCTACTTCCATTTCATTTTTCATTTTAAAAGGAATCAAAACCAAATGATAAATAGGTATATTATTATTAAAGTATAATATAATATCTTATATATGTTACTTAAGTTCATTAAAACCATCCTTTATACGTTCCATGTATGGTATGCACGAGTCATATTATTTTGAGGGGGCGGTAGTCCGCACTTTCTCAAATGAAATTATCTTATATATATATAAAACCTGAAATGAATAATGGTATGATATAAAATGGCATTAAATAAGCTTATATACTGAATATATATCATTAATATCATATTTAATTATATTTTTGTCATAATGACCATCATGAGAGGTAGTATGAGATAATTGAACAATCATCGTTTCGTGAGGCATTTGGTTGCCATCGACAGAAACATTATGTTCTTCACCCATTAGATAGAGGTGTGTGTAAGTGTACTTCGAATAATTCTCATAAAAATATCCTAGTATATTGAGTATACTAGTGTTGTTAGAAAAGAAAATAATAATAATAGTTTATGGGATGGAGAAGTAAAATAAAAGAAAAGAAGCTAAGAGAAATTGTTACCTTTAATTTGGGTAACTCCGTTTGGTTTGATCCAAAAAGAACTCTTGAAGTGCCTTATGCCTAAGATAAGGCTTCTAGGAGGAGGATAGGGATGTAGGGAGCTTAATTGGGAAGATTTGGGACGATCTAAAAGGCTTGAGAGGTTTGAGGAATTGGTTAGAAGTGGTGTCCTTTTATAAGGGGGAGGAAGGGCTCTTTAGAAAAAACTTAAAGTATTATTTTATAATAAAATCATATTCGGTTTCTAATGGATTTAAAGTGTATTATTCAAATTCTAAGGTGGGTATGGGTAAAAATCCTTTCATCCAATATATTTTAGATAGGTTTGGGTCACTTTATTAACATTGTCTTTTTGTTTTAACTCTTAGTTAATTAGTTTTACACTTACCATGTCACTTTGTATTTTTATATTATATAGTTAATAAACTTAATATATACTTACAAGAGACCCCCAAGTGGTCCTTTAATTATACACATATCATGATATAAGTCCTTTGTACAAACCTTAGTTTTTTGGGAATAGAATATCAATTAATAATATAATATTTGTTTTAAAAACTGATTTATGTCAATTTTGACTCTATTTGGTATTTTGTTTTTGCTAAATTTATAACAGTGTTATTACTTTGAAAATAATTCATTTAATCAACCCTAACATGTCATATTAACCTATAAAATTTGTGTAATTCATTAAAAGTCTCAAATTATATTTATTTGGGTATTTATAATATCAATCATTTTAATATTTTACTAATAAGGTAATTACTGCATCATCATTGTGTCATAAATAAATTGAATTATTTAATGTCTAAAAATTACAAATAAAATACAATTATGTATGAAATATTTTTAGATTTATAATTAATATTTATAATTGAATTTATATTTTGTATGACTCTATATGAAATTTTTTTTAGTTATTTAACTTTGATTTTATCTCTTTTAACACTTCTTTGAATTAAATAATAATAAATGTCCTAATCTAATTCAAGTGGACCAAAGAGGTTAATATTTTATTCCTAAGGTTGTTTTTGGTAGAATTATACTTATCCAATAGAATTAGGATATGTGTTAGGGTAATAATAATATCATTTTTACCCTTAATTACCCTATTTACTTTTAACCGTGGTAAATAAAAGTAAAAAGTTACTATTAACCAAAAATTATTTTTATCTTATTGAACCACATTTTACTCCTTGATATTAACTGTTTCTCTCGGATTTTTGAAATTACACTCACAGAAGCAGTAAAAATAAGTTTTATGTGAATTTTCAAATTCTCCTAGGAGGTGGGTAAAAGACGGTGAAAAGTTTAATAAAATTTTTATATATCTATAATTATTATAAACTTACTCCAATTAATTACATTGAACATATATAGTTATTATGTATATATTTTGACCAAAACTAAATTAAAATAAAATAAATAATTATTTAAATAAAAATTCTGTTTTAAACTATAACTCAGTGTTTTTTACTATTCATCAAATATTGAAAGTTCTCATAAAAATACCAAAATTTCTCCCTAAGCTAATTTTGATATTACGAATTAAATAATGAATTATATTTTACCAAATTCAAAACATAGAAGTTTCATTTATTAATTTAAAATTAGTTCCTGCTGTTAAAACCAAAAGGCGTATTTTTAAGAAATAATAACTATCAAAAGTTTGGCACTTGCTTATATTCAGTTTAAATGTGAAATTATGTCCAATGACCAACATTGGATTAAATGGTAAAAATATAATCTAATTATACTTTAAAATCACACAAATTCATAATTTATCACTATTATTTATTTCGATTAAAAATTATTTTTTGAAATAAAATTTAGTAATTTTCACTATTCATCAAAATATGAAAGTTATCAGAAAAACACAAAAAATTTATTGAAACTAAATTATTATGTCACAATTCTAAAGAAGAAGTTTATTTTGTCAAATTGAATATCTAAAAGCTTCAAATATTGGATTTAAAAAGGGTTATCCATTAAAGAGTCGTAAAATTGCATTTTTTGAAAAATAATTCTTTTATCTGAAAAAAAATAAATTGTTCTTACATTTTGTCTAAGAAACTAAAAATATGGATTCTAAAATTATAAGGATTATATAATGTTCAAAATTCAGTTAATATTATTCTTAACCGCTTTTGAACGGCTAGTTTGGTAAGTCGTGATGCACTTGAACTCAGTGTTGCGTGTAGTGCAAGTTATTACATTACTTTGAAGAAATAACATAATATGAAATCTTGGGGTGTTACATACAACCACCTTTACTTCCATCAAATGGTATGAAAAATCATGGTTTGTGTGTACGGTGGACTACCGCCTCATGAACCTGTATCATTCAATTTTCCATTACCACCTCTCATGGTTGGGTATTATGATGTATATAAAGTATATATATTTTATTTATGATATATTTATACCTATATAGTCACTATATCATGTCTTAAATTTTTAAATTTCCATTATTTTAGAGGATATGATAACTTCGCTCGTGTGTACGGCAGACTTCAGTCTTGCGAAGTGATATGATTCGCCTTTCACTAACTCATTAAATTGAAGGTGATAAGGATATAGTTAATGAATATATTTGATATAAATGAAATAATTATGATATTCATGATTTATTTATCAGTATTAATGATATATCATATAATTTTCACTTTTACACTTTAAAATGAAAACATCATTCGTGTACGTGTGGACTACCACCTTCACGAAGTGATGTGAAGCTCTTTTCATCACCACAAAAAATGGATTAAATATATATAAGTATATTTAAATAAATAATATGGTATAAATGATATAATTTTAATTATTTAAAGATAAAATATTTTATCCCTCCTTTCTATAATTATCATTGAAAAACGGAAACACTACTCTTGTGTACGAACGACCTACCGTCTCCATGGTCATAACATACTTCATTTTTCGTAACTATCTATCATGAATAGTTTTAAAATTAATTTTTTTGTAAAAAAAGTATAATTATATCTTGATAATTATTATTTATATTTTATAAATATATAATATTTTTAATAACTAGCTCCTTCATGACGAAACACGCATGAGACAACAAGGAAATTAACACTTGAAATAATAAAAATAGTGAAATATTATTAACATACATGTGATAATATGTTATAAAAGTATAATATATGATATAATAAATATTAATATAGTGATTTAATAAGTTAATAATATTTTTTAAAGTAATATATAGTAGGATAAATCATGTGAAAAGAAAATGAATCATGTAGTAATGGATTTCATATCAATTTTTTTTATTAGGACACATTGTAATGTTATGCTCCTAATTTCATTCATATGGTGTATATACTTCCAATTTCACATGTTTTATAATTAATAATTAATAATTAATGGTTTATTAAGTCTAAATTTTAATTATTTCATCCAATGAGATTTTAATTTAATATTATCAAGTGTTAAAGTATTTCATAACTCAATTTCTTTTCATTGGGTTATATTACTAATTCGTTGTCATTGATATTGAAAGATTATGTTTACAATAACTTTTTATTAACTTAATTTATTATTTCCACTTGTTTTATTTGTATTTAATGTTGATAAACATAATAAATTAATTAATTAATTCTCACATCAAGGTCATGATAATTTTAAGGTTTTATTTCATAATCTCATTTTAATTGAGATTGTTTATTCACAATTATTAGTTAGAGAAACTTATTTGATAATTCCATAAATGAATCCATTTCATTTTATTCTCCTATATTTATTCATGATATTTTATGTAATTGTACCATTTTCCATCATTGTTACTAAAAATAGTTTATAAAATGTTTTTAAGAATTTATGACTTCATTTCTCTCTTTTAATGGAAATCTGTTTTCTTTAAAAACCTTTTTTTTCTAAAATTGTTTTCAAAAATTATTTTTAACTTTTTAAAAATGATTTATTAAGGACACTTTTACACAATTTTTCTTCTTAAAATATGTTTTCTAATTAATATTATTATAATTTTCTGGACAAGTCACTTTTCTAACATTTTTAAAGTGAAAAGGGAATGTTCTTTTTAACTTCTACAACATGTATGGAATTATCCACTAACATGAAATTAATTTATTTAATGATTACTTTTCATGTTTAAAAGGTTATTTTTGAAGGAGTTTTTTCCTAATATTATATAAATTCATAATTTTTAAAATTTATTTTCAAATAAATGGATTTTCAAATTTTTTTAAAAATTCACTCTCAAAATGAAAAGGATATTTTCCACAAGAATGTTTTTATAGATCTATATATATTATTAATCAAAAAATGAACCCTTTATTCTTACTCCAATGGTTATCTATTTTATTTATACCATCCTTATTATTTCAATGGATTGTTTATGATTATTTTGAATAAGGAAAGTATTGAAATTCACTCTCTTGATTTATTTTTGTAGTCATTTACTTTCTCTTGAAATATTCGCATTCCTATAATCATTGAAAATTAAATTTTACACACATATATATATACATATATTATTTATCATGGAAATTTTTATTTTTTAAACCATATATCATTATTACATATAGTGTTCTAGATTGAATGTTATTTGTTTATCCAAGGAAATATTGATATATAAATATTCTTTACTCAATACAAGTATTTTATGATAAGGAATATTGATTCATGAATTAAATAGTTTATTGGATAAATGAGGAATTATATGGACCTACAGTGATTGGTGGTTCTCAGCATTATATAGCCCCTTGATGCATCAGTAGGTTTAATGAGACAAACAAGTTAAGATAACATTAAATGAGTTTTCACCTATAATTTTAAACCATGTTGTAAAAGGTATTGACAGTAGAGGTTTCATTTTCTAGAGACATGACATCCAATACTTAGGTATTCCATTAATTAGGAATTCAGTTATTATTATCCATTAGAATTTAAAAATGATATTATATCTCAATGAATTTCATTCCCAGTTTATTGATTAAATGGAATTTGTGTTTAGTTATTTACCATGCTGTATTGATTATTCCTTATCTTATGTGTCAAGTTATTTAAATTAAATGTTTTTAATTTATTTATCTTTCCATGTTGATTATTATTATTTATTCATGATTTATTTTTTTATAATTTACCCTTAATGATCATATAACCTTACCACTAATTTGTTTCATTTTTTTGGAATCAATTAAGTGTACTACAATTGATATAAAATAATATTTTAGAGGGAATAATGATATTCTAAAAGAATTTATGTTGTAGTTTTTGTATTCAAAGGTAATATGGGAATCATGTATGTATATAGTTATCTAAAACTTTTAAACTGATTGTTATTTCAGGATATGATTCATTGTATCATATTACAATGTAATGAAGGAGACACTGGATATAGATTACTAGGGTTAGGGTCACTACAATAGTGGTTACAACATTCTTTTGGGTAGTTTTCACTTAAACTTCACTTTCTGATATACCAAACATCTTGTAGTATAATCAGTAATCTCACATTTGATATTTTCATAAAATAATTATATTATATATCACTATACATTTTTATTATTATAGTATGTATAAAGAAAACATAACTTTGTGATTTATGTAGCAGCTCTCTCTTTTTCTTTGTAGTATATTAGAGTCATTGTATTGTACCAAACATCAACAATCCCTATTGATCAACATTGAACATAGAAAACTTCCCATTTCTCATGTTTTATATAATATTTTGTAACATAAGGTCATATCCTTTTACATTCTTGAACTTCTATTCTAATGATGTTTGGGAAATTATTTGGGATTTGATTAATGATGTTCCTTCAATTTTGACTTCCATGTTAAACCATATCATGTCATTGAAAAATATATCCCCTTAAATAAAAATAATTTCAATAATTCTGGAATCTTTCTTACTTAATTCATCATTAATATTGTTTTATTTTCCTGCATGATAATTAACAGAAAAATAGTCTTCTTTAAGAAGCTCCAACCATATCCATTTTCTCATGTTCAGTTCCTTTTTGTAAGAATATATTCTTCACCATTTGTTATATGGTGCATATATCATAGTTATCCCTATAATACTATGTCAATATATTTCATGAAATGATAAATCCTACAAATTCAAAATCATGTGTTGGATAACTCTCTTTATGAGGCTTCAACAATTGAAATTCAGAGAAAATCACCACGTCATTCTGCCTAAGTACACATCCACACCCTTCCAAGGATACATACCAATAACTCTAAAATCCTTCCCAATAAGAGTTTAAAGTTTTAATAGGTTAACTAACCAACCTATTAATAAGTTCTTATAAGTATTTTTCACTCTTTTTTCGATAAAACATAACTCTCTTTCAAGTTAACTTTGTTAGTGGATTAAAAAGTCATGAATATATTTTCACAAACCATATATAGTATCATTTTAGACCAAGTAGACTATGAATCTCAGTTATATATATAGGGTAATTACACTATTTTATAACATTTTCATTTTTTGTATCAATAGGGATTCCTTCCTTGTCACATTGTGTGATGTACCAAACTTGGATTCCCCTGAATAGGTGCCCTGAGTTTGGTGGGCCACATAGACTCAAGCGTATCTCCCTGAACACCAGAGGCTACCGACTAGAAGTGAAGGCCTAGGGTGTTTCCATGGGGAGAATATGCCCTTATTACCAAAGTGTAGCATATTGGATGAGAGTAAACATAGGTAAATAACATAAGCAATATATATAAATAGAAGGCACAATGGAAAATAGCGAAAACGGTAACAATAATTGAAATAATTGGAATAAAATCCAAGTATACACCAATTGATAATGATATTTAATGTTGCTATAAAACTAGAAAACATGGATACAATATAGAATGCATAATATGTTCAACAAATTATAAAGGAATCAAAATATTATCCCAAGCATCTTGAGTTCCAAGTCAATCCTCTAATATAGAGATCCATACTAAATAGAAATCAATCAAGTGTTCAAAGTCGCATTCTTCCCTTTGTCAACATCTAAAACCATGTAATCTACCCCAGGTACTAAAAATCACCTGGAGAGGGTGTGAGAAAAATCTCTGTGGGTCACCACCAATGGTGTCTATAACATCTGGCTTGTGTAATGGAAATGTAAAAGTGTGCATGCATGCATATATAATGTAAAGCAGTACAATTTAACTAAATACCCAAGTAATAACTTCATCCCTCAGCTGGTGTCTAAACGTGTTACCGGTTCATTTAATTAAGTAATTAGAAATTTTATATTGATTGGTCTTGTGATTCATATCCAACACTGACGTCACCTCAGGATTGTATAAATACTGAAGGTTAAAATATGGAATAAGGAAACCATGATTTATGATATTTAATAATGAAGTCCCAAGGTAATAAACAAGGAAACATAGACCTAAAGGGTCAACAAATCAGTAAAAAATGTGTCCTGGCATGGGGTAAGAGTGTAATTCGATGATTTTAGTCCAAGGAATTCAATAATGAAGCACCTACTGAGTCCAAGGTGATTGACCCAGGTAAAATGGAGCTAAGCAATGACTAGGCCTTATGGGATTTAACCATAGAACCAAATTGTCAATGATGGATCCAAGGAGTGTGTCCATGGCATCCTGTGATAATATGATGGGATCCTATGGTGTCGTACTGGGCACCCAAGGACATACAAGGATCATGATTTAGGTGGGTATCAACCTATGAAATTCGTATCCTTGAATCAAAATGGGGTTTCCGAGTGCTTATAGAATTTTCCAATTAGAATAAAAGGAGATCTCGAGTCAGGAAATTTAGGTTTAATTATAATACATGTAATATTTCATTTAGTTCAATCCTTACATTTCATTATGGTGATGAGATCATGTAGCATGAAACCTTTTAGTCAAGTCATTTGATTCAAGCCTTGCCTTTCATTAGTGTAACAAGGCCAACTAGAATGAAACCATTTAATCTATTTAAGGCATATTCCATATTCAAGGTTCATTACTCTGTCTTCCATTAATGTGGTAAGGGGTGCTATGGATATGGAACCAACTATTCATTTACATTCCATACGGTCAATTCATATACTCAATATACTTGCCAATTTCAATTTCAAATTTAATATCAATTGAATCACTTACCTTAGGAAGTCCAAGTGGTATGCATACATGGTACTTTCCATTATGCAATTCAAAATATAAACATTCCATTTAGTATAGAAACATATACCCTTAGAGTGGTCAAGACAAGGCACACCCGAACAATGGATCAAAACTGTAAAAAAAAAAATAAAAACCCAATTATGGAATAAATTTGACATGGAAGGGATGGAGTTGTAGCCATAAACACCAATAATTAATCACATATATAAAAATATCATATCCATATGGTTATAATGATTATAATAATGACATATAAATTCAATAAACGGCACCCAATGAAATTAGTGGGCCCCACATAACAAATAAAAAAACAACGAACATTAGGGATGAGTTATAGACTACCCACCTTAGGTTTGTACGACTCTCCTACTTAGGTATTGTCCCTTGATTTGGTTCGGATCAGAGTATATCTAAGAAAAATTGAAAAATTCTCATATCCTGATATCTCAGTCGAGAGAAAAAAGGAGAAAAACTCAATAGGACTCGATTACATACCGTTGCACATACAATGTGATTAACAAAAGCTCGATCGATTGTTGGATGAAGGAGATCTCTTGATTAAAAAGTTAGATATTCAAAAATCACTAAATTGTGATATAAATAGGTTAATCCCACATAATCTTGGATTAGGGAAGATGGAGGTGCCTTAATTAGATCATTAAGAAAAAAGGACTATTTACCCTTAAAATAGCATGTGCACGGTTTGTTCGCATAGTTTGAAACACCATGCACAAACCATGAACGGGTACCTAGGAAAAAGAGGTTCTTGCATGGTTTTTTCGCATGGCCATGTACATACCATATGAGTTGGATCTATTCAGAAAAACACAATCTACATGGTTTCCCAAACTATGTGGAATTCCTGAATGGTTTACACTAAAACATGCGCCATGCCTCTTTTTCCAAAAAAGATAGGTTATGGGATCTGAACATGCCCCAGAAACCCTTCAGACATTTTCTAACTCATTAGGTATCCATATCAGGCTCAAATTAATTATTTAGACTAAAAATTAAAGGACCCACACCAGATTGAAAAACCGGGTTTTTACAGATTTCCCCTTAAAAGACTTTCCCCCCCAAGTTCAGCTTCCAAGGGTAAAGAAACACCATCTAAGAAAAACTCTGGTTATTGGGAACATATGTCAGCTTACCTCTCCTAAGTCTCATCCTGTACCTGGCCGTGCTACCGTGGCAACCGTACTAGAGGGACAAACCAGCCTCAGAGAACCTTCACTCTTCATTAAACAATGTGTACTTGATACTCCTCAATGGTAGCATCATCATAAAACTCAAATTCCTCTAGATCAAAGGTATGATACAGATCAACATGATACTGGAAAAGATATCAGATGTGGAGTACATTGTGCATGGAAAGGTACCTTTGTGGGGGTAGAAAACTGTAAGCTATCGACCTGACTCTATCTAAACTCTCAAAAAGACCTACAAAACAAGGCCACAACTTTCCTTGATTTCGTTACTATCTATGCCATAGCCTAGGTGATACCCGAAAAAAACATGATCCCAGACCTCGAACTTAAGAGGCCATCAGTGATGATCGGCATAATATTTCTTCCTAGACTGAACAATAGTCATTCACTTGTGGATCAACTGAACCCACTCTGAAGTCTCCTGAATGAGATGAGGACCTAGTAGGGCCTTCTCACCGACCATTAGCCAGCATAGGGGTGAACGAAATGGACTACCATACAAATCCTCAATTTGAGCCATCTAAATTTTTGCCTGAAAGATGTTATTATAAGAGAATTCAATGAGAGGTATATGCTTCTCCCACAAACTGTCGAAATCAAGGACATGTTCTTAGAGCATATCCTCTAGAACCTGTATTGTTCCTTTTGATTGTCCATCAGTATAAAGGTGTAAAGCTGTTATTAAAAGAACCTAATTTCCCATAGCTTTCTACAAACACTCAAAGAACCGTGAAGTGAAATGAGAATCCCTAACTGAAATGATAGTACCAGGGACCCCGTGTAGTCATATGATCTCACAGACATACAGTCTTCCCAGATCATCGACTAAGAAAGTATCCCATATAGGAATGAAGTGGGATGATTTTTTTAGTCAGTAAATGGCTACTCAGATATCATCTCTAACCCTTGATGACCTAGGTAAGCTGACCATGAAATCCCTGGAAACATATTCCCATTTCTATTCTGGGACTGGAAGCGGTTGTAACAAGACTACAGGTATCTGGTGCTCCGCCTTCACCTGCTGACATGTAGAACACCTAGTGATTAATCATACTATCTGATGTTTCATCCCAGGACACCAATACTAGCTTCACATATCTCGATACATATTTTATATTCCTGGATAAACTACCCACCGATAAGAGCGGGACTCTTTCATCAACTCCTCTCTGATGTTTGTTGGAACCCAGATACATCCACTTAGACCTATGACATCATCTCTATCCAAATACCAATCTAGATTTGGGTTATCTCTTGATATAATCTCATGGACTACCAAGCCTTTAGGATATGAAAAATGCCTACTCTTCACCTTCTCAAAGAGGGAAGAGGTAATATTCAAGGATGAGAGGTAAGAATTCTCATGACTGTCATGAAAATCCAAATGCAGCTCAGAAAATAAGGCCATCAATTTCCATTCATCACTGGATTCCCTTATGTCAAGTGCTTGAATTTTCTGACTCAATACATCTACAACAACATTTCCATTCCCTGGAGTATGGGTGAGATCAAAATCAAAGGATTGTAGATATTCAACCCATATCCATTGTTTGAGGATTACGTCACGCTGTGAAAAGATATATTTGAGTCTCTTGTGGTCTGTGTACACCACAATATTCTCAACCATCAGATAATTTCTCTAGAAACATAAGGCATAGAAAACTACTGCTAGCTCAAGGTCGTGTATTGAGTAGTTTCTATCATGAGGCCACAACAACCGAGATCCATATACAATGACTTTTTCCTCCTGTATTAGCACTTCTTCTAGTCTAAGGCCTGATTCATCACAGAAGATGGTAAAATCTATACCAAAATTAGGGAGAATCAAAATAAACGCATAGGAAATCCTCTCTTTGAACTCCTAAAAGGCTTTCTTGTATGCTTCTGACCACATGAACTTGACACCCATCTCTGTAAGATCAGTAATTGGTGAAGAAATGAATGATAAGTCCTATATGAAATACCTATAATATCCATCCATCCCTAAGAAACTTCGTATATCAAAAAAATTCTTAGGATGATCCTAGAAAAATACAACGCTAACCTTTTCTAGGTCAACAGATACTCCTGATTCTGAGATAATATGACCAAAGAAGTGGACTTTTTCAATCTATAAGTGGAACTTAGAAAGATTCACGCAAATATTATTCTCTATTAGTGTACTCAAAATGATCTCAAGTTGTGTGGCATGGTCACTACGAGTGAAATAATACACCAAGATGTCTTCCACAATGATCATGAAAAAAGAATACAAATAGGGGTGGAACAACTTACTCATTAGATCCATGTAAATAGTGGGTGCATTTGTAAGACAAAACGGCATAACATGGTACTCATATAGACCTTAACAGCTACGAAAATCTAGACAAGGTATGTTTGATGGTTTGACACATACCTAATGATAACTTGATCTCAGTTTGATCTTGGAGAAGACTTTTTCTCATTGAATATGGTTAAATAGATCACATATTCAAGATAGTGGATACCGGTTCTTAACCGTAGGTTTTTTACACCTTCTATAATCCTCGCGTAGATGTAAGGTTTCATCCACCTTCTTGGAAAAGAGCACATGTGAACCCCAAGAGGATGTATTGGACTGTATAAATCTTTTGTCCTCTAAATCCTCTAACTACCACTTGATATCTTGAATATCTATTGGTTCCATCCTATATAGAGTAATGGACACTAGAGATGCGCCTGGAACAAGCTCAATTGTAAACTCTACCTCTATCTCAGGAGGTAAGCCATAAAAATCGCTAGGAATGATATCCCTAAAATGATCTACCACTGGGAGAAAATCATATTTTCATAATCCTCAATCCTCCATGAAGAGATTTGTGATCTGGTCGGTCACTCCACCTATCCCATGACACTCTGGTCCAACTCTACCAACCTAGAAATCCCACTCACCCTTATGTAGATAACTGCTTCCCTTTAGTGATGTAAAAGATACTCTGCAGTGATAACAATCTATAAAAGCATGATAGTGAACCAACCAGTCCATTCTGAGAATGAAATCGAAGTCTGTCATCTCGAGAATGAAGAGGTTCCATAAGAAAGGGTAACAACCTACCAAAAGGGGAAAATACCTAAACTGATGTTTTTCCTCTATTTGTACCCCTAACGGTGTATCTAGGGTCATTACACCATAGTGATACTGTATATCTAGTGAGAGACAATCCACAATGGACATAGAGGTAAAAAAGTTTAAAGCACCAGTATTGAATAAATCAGATACTATAGTAAAGGCTACTAGAATAGTACCTCATACTATAGATTATCCCACAACCTGATCCTTAGGTATTGGTCGTATTATATGCCACTGACCTAATTCACAGCCCTATGCAATAGATAGACTACCACAATAAAAACTGCTTTGTTGTAGCTTTTGGTGATCAGAATTTTGGCTATTATGGCCACAAACTCCTCTATGCCTAGACCTACTAGTTCTATTCCAACTCCCTATTGGATGTGGCATAAAAGGGCTTTCTCCTAAAGGTGGAGCTAGTGTAGATCCTTTTTTATAAGGCCCCAGCCTTAAACCTTACTTAATCTTGAGTTATTACAAGATTACACATTGAGGATCTTTTCGGGTTTAGAGTTTTAGAGAATTAGATCATAAAACTTGCATTACATTCCACATATAAACAAAGTGGTTACATAAAGATAGTATTGTTCTTTCCCATCAATGTAAACATATTTAAAATAAAACATGGATTCTTTCTTGACACTTCCTTGACACTATCATCATATCATGTACCTTTCCCTTGACCTGTGAAAAACATTTCAAAAAAACATGGGATGAGCATAAAAAGCTCAGTAAGGGATATAAAAATATGGAAAGGAAACATGGGTACATATATACATAAGAATGAAATCACACTCTTCCCATAAAACATAATCACTTTAACATACCTCATCAAATCATGAATAAATCATAGAAATCATAAGACATAAATGTAACTTGAGGCATTCATGACATTCTTACGTAGGGAGTAACCCTCTTGGTTACCTTTGAAATGCCCATCACAGTATATTCCCTAAATATCTTCGGAGAAATCTTAACGTTTCACTCCTTCGCGTTACCCAATGCATTGGAGAGCTATATCGGGCTCACCCGCCCTTAGTTTATCACAGAACCACCCGTTTTCATAATAATGCCCAAGAACCTCAACATAATCATATCACATAAAACATGCATAAAGTAAACATAACATTACCACCTTTCAATCACAAGATATCAATACAACACATTGATATAAAAACATTATGAAAACCATTTTTTATTCCAAAATAAAAGAAAAGTAAAACATGGTATTTATTTTTCTTTTAAAATGAAGGTATGTCTTGTAGAGGAAGCCGAAACTCAAATAACGGTCATGACAGCGGAGAAGTCGTTGTCGCCGCATACGTACGACAAAAACATTCCCTTTGTCATTTAGTAAATGCTTTGTATAAAAAATATTCCTTTTGAATAAACGTAAAAGTCAAAGGGGTTTATACACCGTATAAAAGAAGGTTGTGTATAAAACAAAATATGCCTCAATGAAAGGAGATTGAGACGAAGTCCCATACCTCGGGTCTGACTTGACTCGGTCGTTCTTTAATCTCCTGAATAATAAACTTGAGTTAATTTCTAATTTTTTAAGAACCTTTTTCAAGTTCATTATTCCTTTTATATCACTTATTTCCATGTCATGAACACTATGTAATTATTTAAGTTAATAACGGTCGTTTTAACAATCATTGGTACTTGAGTAAAAAATAAGCCATTTATAATTACAAGTTGTTCATGTATCCATTATATAAAGTATTATAATAATGATGTATATATCATATATATCATATATATCCAGTATATACATGCATTTATAATATTACATAATCATTTAGAGGTAAGAAATGAAATGCACCGTTCATGGAGACGGTAAGCCGTACGTACGCATGAACGCTACTTTCATTTATATTTCGTATTTATAGAATGGAATCATAATGATATAAAGGTATATTATAATTCCAGTATAATATCATATATAATATCATAGTTCCATCCTTTATACATCCCACATATGGTATTTAACGAATCAAATCACTTTGAGGGGGCGGTAGTCCGCACTTCCTTAAATGAAGATATCGCGTTTACCCATAATGGAAACCATAAAGGTATGCCAAAAATGAAAAATACAGAAGCTTAAGGAAAACATAAACATATTATATATCATATATAAATATAGTTACATCTTAATGGCCACCTTTGAATCTGTTAAAAGAATGTTGAACAATCATCGTTTCGGGAGGCATAAATTCACCATCCACGGAAACAGTATGTTCTTTAACCATTAGATGTAGGTGTGTGTAAGTGTAGCTCAAATCCTTTTTATAACAACATCCTAGTATATTGAGGATACTGGATTTGGTACAAAAGAAAATAATAAAAAGAGTTTAGGGGGTTGGAGAAGCAAAATGAAACAAAAGGACTCAAATGAAGACATTACCTTAAAATCGGGTAACTCCCTTCGGTTTGAGCTCAGAGGCTTCCTTGGGAAGTCTTCTGCCCAATGTGAGGCTTCAAGGAGTAAGAGAGGGAAGTGGAGAGACAAAATGGGTAGGGGTTGGCCGAGCCAAAGGCTTTGGGAGTGTGGGTAAGGAGGTAGAGGTGGTGGCATTTTATAAGAGGAGAGGAGGGGCACTCTTGGAAAGTAAAGAAATATTACTTTATTTGAAAATGAGTTTCGGATTTAAATGGTCCCACATTAATATAATTCAAGGATACGGTGATAAGGGTTCTAAATCCACCCATCCAACATGTTTTGGACATGTGTATGTCATATATTTTACATTATCTTTTCATTTTATCTAAATCCTTTATTAATGAGGTAATCGCTACATCATTAGGATGTCATAAATACATTTATTTATTTAATGTAAAAAAATTATAAAAAAAATACTATGATGTAGGAAATCTTTTTATCTTTACAATTAATATTTATATTCAAAAATATGACTTGTATATTCCCATATAAAAGTTGTTTTTGTAAAACATATTATGTTTGTGTCATTTTTACTTTTACATTAAATAAAAAGTTATTTATGTCATTTCCCAACCAAAGTGGCTCCATGGGGTCCCCAAGTTGACCCATGGATTGTCTTGGTCGGCCATGACACATCCAATAATGTTAGGACATGTTTCTAGGTCATTTTATATTATTAAAGCATTATTTTTACCTTAAACTACACTAATTACCACTAATCGCGATTAAGAACTTAAAAGTTACTATTCACCAAAAAATTATTTTAATCTCATTGAGACACATTTTACTTCTTAATGAAAACCATGTATGTCGTATTTTTGAAATTTAAAACACAGAAGGGGTAAAATTTCATTTAAACGAAATATCAGTTTCTTTAACTACCACTTAGTGATTTCACTATTCATCAAAAATTGAAGTTTTTCAGAAAAATACCAAAACTTCACCCTAAGCTATATTTGATATTATTAATTCAAAAATGAAGTCTATTTTAAAAAATTAAAAACATATAAGTCACATTAATTAATTTAATAATTAATTCCCGCTGTCATGACAAATAGCGTGTTTTTATGAAACAATAAGTATCAAAAGATTGACACCAGTTTAAGTCCAATTTCAAAGTGAAATTGATTCCAATGACCACCATTGGATTAAATGGTAAAAATATATTCTAATTTCACTTCAAAACCAATTCAAAACATAATCTAATCATATAAATAAATTAGATTAAAAAGCAGTTTTGATGTAAAATGCAGTATTTTTCACTATTCATTAAAAAATGAACATTGTCAGAAAAATATCAAAAATTCACACAAAGTAAATTTTGATGTCCCAATAATAAAGAATAAGTTTATTTTGACAAACATAGTTTATAAAATTGTCAAAAGATAGAATCAAAAATGGTTTTCCATCAAAAGGTAGTAAAATAATCTTTTAAAAATATTAGTGTATTCCATGCTTAAGATTGGATTTGTTTTCATTTTAAGCCTATAAAACACTATCTAATTCATTAATAGGCATAGATAAAAATATCTATTATTCATTACTTACTTGGGATGTTACATCCTTCCCCCCTTTAGAAAATTACGTCCCTGCAATTTATTTACTTATCAAATAAATGGGGGTACTTATACCTCATTGCATTTTCAGATTCCCATGTTGCCTCTTCAATCATGTGGTTTTTCCACAAAAACTTTACCTGGTGAATCACCTTATTCCATAACACTTTCTCCCTGTGGTCAAGAATCTGGACTGGTTGTTCCTCATAAGATAGGTTCTCTTCCAGCTGAACTACCTCTGGACTCAAAACATGAGATGGATCTGGCATGTACTTTCTCAACATCAAAACATGAAAAACATTGTGTACCTGAGATAAACTCGGAGGTAAAGCCACTCGGTAAGCAACTGATCCAAATCTATCCAGAATTTCATATGGTCTAATAAACCTTGGACTGAGATTTCTTTTCTTACCAAATCTCATCACAATTTTCCAAGGAAAAACCTTGAGAAAAACATGATCACCTACCTCGAAAGATAGATCCTTCCTCCGGTTATCCGCATAACTCTTCTGCCTACTCTGAGTTGTTCTCATGTACTTCTGAATCAGCTGAACTTATTCTGCCATCTCTTCTACCAGTTCTGGTCCCATCAACTTCCTTTCACCCACTTCATCCCAGAAAGCTGGAGTTCGACAACGCTTCCCATATAACGCCTCAAATGGTGCCATCTGTATACTCAAATGAAAACTGTTATTATATGAAAATTCAACCAAATAAAGATGTTGGTCCCAAATTCCCTGATAATCCATAGAGAAAGAACGTAGCATATCCTCCAAGGTCTGAATTGTTCGTTTTGACTTCCCATCTGATTGAGGATGAAAAGCTGTACTAAAATTTAATTCAGTACCCAACGACTTCTGAAGGCCTTTCCAAAAGTTAGAAGTGAACCTGGGATCACGGTCAGATACAATGGAGAGAGGAACTCCATGTAACCTGACTACCTCTTTAAGGTACAAACGGGAAAGTTGATCCAGGGAAAAAGTATCTCATATAGAAAGGAAATGAGCAGATTTAGTCAAGCAATCAACAATAACCCAGATTGCATTATTACCTCGAGATGTCTTTGGTAATCCCACAACAAAGTCCATGGATATATTCTCCCATTTCCACTCTGGCACTGGTAAAGGCTGAAGCATCCCTTTCAGTAACTGCCGCTCTACTTCAACCTATTGACATGTCAAACACTTCACAGTAAAATCAGCAATATCTCTTTTCATTCCATCCCACCAGTAATACTCCTGAAGATCTCTATACATCTTAGTACTTCATGGATGAACTGAAAATAGAGAACTATGAGCTTCACATAACAAATCTCTTTTCAACTGTGAATCACAAGGCACACACAATCTCTTCCCAAATCTCAAAACGCCATCATTATCAATGTTGAATTCAGGCAACATACCTTTCTGAACCAGCTCTACCTTTTTCTGCAACTCACTGTCTTGCTTCTGTGCTTGCTTGATTCTATCTGATAGAGATGATCTCACTGATACCTGAAACAAAACAGAAGAACTTCCTGCACCAAAAACTTCTATTCCAAAGTTCATCAAATCCTTAACCAAAGGATCACGTTCCAAATGCAACATTGCTAATGAAGCATTACTTTTTCGACTCAAAGCATCAGCCACTTTATTTTCTTTTCCCGGATGGTAATGAATTGTACAATCATGATCCTTGATTAATTCCAGCCATCTCCTCTATCTCATGTTTAACTCTTTCTGAGTGAATATATACTTTAAACTTTTGTGATCAGTATATATTTCACACTTTACTCCACACAAATGATGCCTCCAAATTTTTAAAGAAAAAACAACAACAGCTAATTCCAAATCATGTGTAGGGTAATTTACCTCATGAGTTTTCAACTGTCGTGAAGCATAAGCAATTACCTGATCATTCTGCATTAGGACACAACCAATTCCTTTCAATGAAGCATCACTGTATATAACAAACTCACCATTCCTGGAAGGTAGTGCCAAAACTGGAGCATTCACTAATCTTCTTTTCAATTCCTGAAAACAATCATCACATTCATTTGTCCAGATAAAATTAACACCCTTCCGAGTTAGCTTAGTCATTGGACAAGATAATCGTGAAAAATTTCTAACAAACCTTCGGTAATACCCTACCAAACCAAGGAAGCTACGAATCTCTGTTACATTTGTGGGTCTTGACCATTCTTCCACAACTTGTGTTTTTGCAGGATCAACAGTTATTTCATCTTTAGAAACAATATGACCAAGGAAAGAAATTTGTTTCAACCAAAACTCACACTTGATGAATTTTCCATACAGTTTATTTTCTTTTAAGGTTTGCAAGATAACCCTTAAATGTTTTTCATGCTCCTATTTACTTTTAGAAAACACCAAAATATCATCAATGAAAACCACCACAAACTTATCCAAGAACTCATGGAAAATTCTATTCATTAAGTCCATGAATACAGCAGGTGCACTGGTTAGCCCAAAAGGAATTACTAAAAATTCATAATGGCCATATCTCGTACGGAACGCAGTCTTCGGAATATCTGCCTCCTTTACCTTTAGCTGATGGTACCCCGATCTCAAGTCAATCTTTGAAAAAAATGAGCTCCCTGGAGCTGATCAAACAAATCATCGATATGAGGAAAAGGATATTTGTTCTTAAAAGTGATATTATTAAAGGACCTATAATCAATCCAAAATCTCATAGAACCATCTTTCTTTTTAACAAATAAAACAGGAGCACCCCAAGGTGATGTGCTAGGTCGAATGAAACCTTTCTCTAATAAATCATGCAATTGCTCCTTCAACTCTAAAAGTTCAATTTGAGCCATTCAAAAAGGGGGTTTTGAAATTGGATTAGCATTAGGAACTAAGTCAATAGTAAACTCAACATCCCGATCTGGTATTATTCCAGGCAACTCATCAGGAAAAACATCAGGATACTCATTTACCACTGGCACATCATTAATCTGAACAGTTCTGTTATTTTCAACGATGTGTGCAAGGTAACATTCATTTCCATCTTTTACAAGTTTCTTGGCCTCTTAATAAGTTATCAACAGTAAGGGTTCATTATTTTACACAAACTGAAAGTCTTTTTGAAAAGAAACTTCTTTAGCTCTACAGTCAATCTTAGAATGGTAAATAGAGAGCCAATCCATACCCAGGATAACATTAAACTCTACTAGAGGTAGAACAATAAGGTTTGCAAGTAGGTTCTTTCCACAGATAAGGATAAGAAGATTCTTATAAATTCTTTTTTCCTCAACATTTCCCCCAGGTGTTTTTACCACAAGTTCAAGAGTCATTTCTTGAGATGGTATTCCCATTTTACTAGAAAAGTTTTCAGAGATGAAAGAATGTGTAGACCCCAAATCAAACAATACACTGGCATAATCTGAAAAAACAAACAAAGTACCTGATACAACTTCATTTGATGGCCCGAAATCTGCTGAAGTAGTTGAAAAAGATTTCACCACCCCTTTCTGCTTGTATTCTAACTGCTTCCCATCACTCAAGCTCTTTTTCAGACACTCGTTTTCATAGTGACCCATCTCATTGCACTAATAACATTTCACAAATTGTAAATCAAATTTGGTCTTAACATCACCCTGATCTTTTTCAGTGCAATCACGAGCCTTATGTCCCATCTTACCACATCGGTAGCACTTTCCAGAATTCAGAAGACATTCCCCAGCATGCCTTTTTCCACATTTATCACAAACTGGAAACTTGGTTTTCTTACCATCAGACTTTTTTGAAGAATTTTTACCTTTCTCCTGCCACCTCGGTCTCTTCTTCTGTTGGTTGTTATAGAACACTTGATCATCGCAAAACTCCATTTCCACCTTCTCAGCACATCGAACAAGCTTTTCATAACTTTTAAACTCACGAGAAGTTAATGCCCTTCGATATTTTGGCTTTAATCCCGAGTAAAAATGATTGATTTTACTATCAAGGTCTCGGATAAAATTTGGAGCATACCTTTCCAATCAAGTGAACCTTTCTTCATAGTCAGCCACTGAGTCTTCCTCTTGCCTCAATTCCAAGAATTGCTTTTCCATCATAAGTCGAACAGCCTTAGGAAAATACTTCTCAAGAAACATACCTTTGAATTCATCCCAGTCGAGAGCATCAATCTCATCATCATCCCTGATATTTTTAACCATAGGCCACCACTGATCTGCTTCACCCTCCAAACGGTAAATAGCAAGACTAACCTTTTGATGGTCTGAACACCCCATGACATCGATAATCTTCTCTAGTGCTTTAATCCACCCTTCAGATAACATAGGGTTAGATGATCCTCTGAATGATGGGGGATGTTTCCTCATGAAATGTTCCACCACTAACATGTTCCTCTGTGGTTGATCTGGTTGATCTCGTGCATGGATACCACCGCCATTTATCGCTTGAGTAAACTGCGCCATTACTGCAACAAACTGTTCAGTTCCAATTCCGACCATCTCAGGATGCTAATTCGGAAGGTTATTTCCTTCTGCATGCCTTCCTAGCACTGCTTCCCTGTTTCCTCTGCGGAAAACCATTCTGAACAAACATGTCTTAGATGAAGAACCATGGTAATCTTCAAATACTATATCACTTCAATTTGACCATAAAAAAAATATTTTTGGATAATCATTTAATAGAATTCTAACTCCTAAAGTTATCTAAAATGACCTTTGATACCAACTATAAGGCCCCAGCCTTAAACCTTACTTAATCTTGAGTTATTACAGGATTACACATTGAGGATCTTTTCGGGTTTAGAGTTTTAGAGAATTAGATCATAAAACTCGCATTACATTCCACATATAAACAAAGTGGTTACATAAAGATAGTATTGTTCTTTCCCATCAATAGAAACATATTTAAAATAAAACATGGATTCTTTCTTGACACTTCCTTGACACTATCATCATATCATGTACCATTCCCTTGACCTGTGAAAAACATTTCAAAAAAACTTGGGATGAGCATAAAAAGCTCAGTAAGGGATATAAAAATATGGAAAGGAAATATGGGTACATATATACATAAGAATTAAATCACACTCTTCCCATAAAACATAAGCACTTTAACATACCTCATCAAATCATGAATAAATCATAGAAATCATAAGACATAAAGGTAACTTGAGGCATTCATAACATTCTTACGTAGGGAGTAACCCTCTTCGTTACGTTTGGAATACCCATCACAGTATATTCCCTAAATCTCTTCGTAGAAACTTTAACGTTTCACTCCTTTGCGTTACCCAATGCATTGGAGAGCTATATCTGGATCACCCGCCCTTAGTTTATCACGAAACCACCCGTTTTCATAATAATTCCCAAGAACCTCAACATAATCATATCACATAAAACATGCATAAAGAAAACATAACATTACCACCTTTCAATCACAAGATATCAATACAACACATTGATATAAAAACATTATGAAAACCATTTTCGATACCAAAATAAAAGAAAAGTAAAACATGGTATTTATTTTTCTTTTAAAAATAAGGTATGGCTTGTAGAGGAAGCCGAAACTCAAATAAAGGTCACGATGGCGGAGAAGTCGTTGTCGCCGCATACGTACGACAAACACATTCCCTTTTGTCGTTTAGTAAATGCTTCATATAAAAAATATTCCTTTTGAATAAACGTAAAAGTCAAAGGGGTTTATACACCGTATAAAATAAGGTTGGGTATAAAACAAAATATGCCTCAATAAAAGGAGATTGAGACGAAGTCCCATACCTCGGGTCCGACTTGACTCAGTCATTCTTTAATCTCCTGAATAATAAACTTGAGTTAATTTATACTTTTTTAAGAACCTTTTTCAAGTTCATTATTCTTTTTATATCACTTATTTCCATGTCATAAACACTATGTAATTATTTAAGTTAATAACGGTCGTTTTAACGATCATTGGTACTTGAGTAAAAAATAAGCCCTTTATAATTACAAGTTGTTCATGTATCCATTATATCCAGTATTATAATAATGATGTATATATCATATATATCATATATATCCAGTATATACGTGCATTTATAATATTACATAATCATTTAGAGGTAAGAAATGAAATGCACCGTTCATGGAGACGGTAAGCCGTACGTACGCATGAACGCTACTTTCATTTCTATTTCGTATTTATAGAATGGAATCATAATGATATAAAGGTATATTATAATTCCAATATAATATCACATATAATATCATAGTTCCATCCTTTATACGTCCCACATATGGTATTTAACGAATCAAATCACTTTGAGGGGGCGGTAGTCCGCACTTCCTTAAATGAAGATATCGCGTTTACCCATAATGGAAACCATAAAGGTATTCCCAAAATGAAAAAATACAGAAGCTTAAGGAAAACATAAACATATTATATATCATATATAAATATAGTGACATCTTAATGGCCACCTTTGAAGGTGTTAAAAGAATGTTGAACAATCATCGTTTCGGGAGGCATAAATTCACCATCCACGGAAACAGTATGTTCTTTAACCATTAGATGTAGGTGTGTGTAAGTGTAGCTCAAATCCTTTTTATAAAAACATACTAGTATATTGAGGATACTGTAGTTGTTACAAAAGAAAATAATAAAAAGAGTTTAGGGGGTTGGAGAAGCAAAATAAAACAAAAGGACTCAAATGAAGACATTACCTTAAAATCGGGTAACTCCCTTTGGTTTGAGCTCAAAGGCTTCCTTGGGAAGTCTTCTGACCAATGTGAGGATTCAAGGAGTAAAATAGGAAAGTATAGAGACAAAATGGGCAGGGGTTAGCCGAGCCAAAGGCTTTGGGAGTGTGGGTAAGGAGGTAGAGGTGGGGGTGTTTTATAAGAGGAGAGGAGGGGCACTCTTGGAAAGTAAAGAAATATTACTTTATTTGAAAATGAGTTTCGGATTCAAATGGTCCCACATTAATATAATTCTAGGATAAGGTGATAAGGGTTCTAAATCCACCCATCCAATAGTTTTTGGACATGTGTAGGTCATAGGTTTTACATTATCTTTTCATTTTATCTAAATCCTTTATTAATGAGGTAATCGCTACATCATTATGATGTCATAAATACATTTATTTATTTAGTGTAAAAAAATTATTAAAAAAATACTATGATGTAGGAAATCTTTTTATATTTCCAATGAATATTTATAGTCAAAAAAATGACTTGTATATCCCCATATAAAAGTTGTTTTCGTAAAACATATTATGTTTGTGTCATTTTTACTTTTACATTAAATAAAAAGTTATTTATGTCATTTCCCAACCAAAGTGGCTCCATGGGGTCCCCAAGTTGACCCATGGATTTTCTTGGTCTGAAATGACACATCCAATAAGGTTAGGACATGTTTCTAGGTCATTTTATATTATTAAAGCATTATTTTTACCTTAAACTACACTAATTACCACTAATCGCGATTAAGAACTTAAAAGTTACTATTCACCAAAAAATTATTTTAATCTCATTGATCCACATTTTACTTCTTAATGAAAACCATGTATGTCGGATATTTGAAATTAAAAACATAGAAGTGGTAAAATTTCATTTAAACGAAAAATCAGTTTCTTTAACTACCACTTAGTGATTTCACTATTCATCAAAAATTGAAGTTTTTCAGAAAAATACCAAAACTTCACCCTAAGCTATATTTGATATTCTTAATTCAAAAATGAAGTCTATTTTACAAAATTCAAAACATATAAGTCACATTAATTAATTTAATAATTAATTCCCACTATCATGACAAATAGCGTGTTTTTATGAAACAATAAGTATCAAAAGATTGACACCAGTTTAAGTCCAATTTCAAAGTGAAATTGATTCCAATGACCACCATTGGATTAAATGGTAAAAATATATTCTAATTTAACTTCAAAACCAATTCAAAACATAATATAATCATATAAATAAATTAGATTAAAAAACAGTTTTGATGTAAAATGCAGTATTTTTCACTATTCATTAAAAAATGAACAATGTTAGAAAAATACCAAAAATTCACACAAAGTAAATTTTTATGTCCCAATCATAAAGAATAAGTTTATTTTGACAAAAATAGTTTATAAAATTGTCAAAAGATAGATTCAAAAATGGTTTTCCATCAAAAGGCAGTAAAGTAATCTTTTAAAAATATTAGTGTATTCCATGCTTAAGATTGGATTTATTTTCATTTTAAGCCTATAAAACACTATCTAATTCATTAATAGGCTTAGATAAAAATATCTATTATTAATTACTTACTTGGGATGTTACATTTTTACTCGAATCTGTTGGATGGTTTCTACAGAAATGATGGAGATTCCCCATATAGGCACAAGTCTGGCACTCCAGTGGGTATCTATCGCACTGAGACTTCAAATGACCCCATCATCCACACAGATGGCACACCAAAGATCTATCAAAATAGTTACTTTGGTTGTCACTGACCTAATGAGAAACTTATATAGAACACTTCCTGCCACCGGAAGAACTACTAGCCTGATGCGACAATAGTCCTCTATGCCTGATACTATTTATTTCCCTTAGGTTACACTCATTGATAAGATCTAGATCAACTATTTCCGAAAAGGAATACAGGAAGAAGATATTTACCTACATACAGATGGCATACTGAATCCCATCCTCGAAACATCTAGCACGTGAAATCTCATCACTGGATTGAAGAGGTGTAAAGAACTATAACTCTAGGAAACGATCTAAATATTCAATAATAGAAATAGATTCCTAATCGAGATTCATAAACTATCTAGCTTTGTCATCTCCCAGTTTTTGAGGAAAGAACTAATCATAGAATACAATCTTTAAGTCAACCCATATCATGCCTTGATGGTGATCATCTTGGGTAACCACATCCAAAAAATTCTTGGAAGAATACCAAATCATGTATGTAGTAATCTTGGATCTCCACTTTGGAGGAATTTCCAGATGCTCAAATATAGATATGATGTCCTTTAACCAAGACTCAATATCCTTTGGACCACCATACCTCGATAAAGTATAAGGATTATTCTTCTTGAAATCACGACTCGGATCAGCCATCATAGGTGAAAATCATGGAGCACCATGCATGGAATTCATCAGGCATAGGAAACTATCATGAACCTAGGAATCAGTGCTTGGAATAGGTACAACAGGTGGTGCCTCAAGTGGATTATGAAGGTAAGACTAGCGGATCAGGACCCACCACGTCTAGAGCATGGTCTTCTCCACATTCCTGGCCTACGATACAAGGATGTCATGGCAGAATTGTTCTAAAATATCCAAGAACACACCTTAGAACAAGATTATAAGAAGAAATATAGAATCACTAGAGGAATATGAACATAGGAAAACTCACTACCCAAGGCATACTACCCCAACTACCTGCATAGATGGTCAAGTATCAATAATTTCTCAAGTATAAGATTCATTTCATTTTTCATGTAATCTCCAGATTCACTCCTTTACCTTTTATAAACATGACATGGTAGGATAAGTACATGAAACCATTTCATTTTAAATGTCATTGTTCACTTTATAATGGATATCTATTTCCATTGAATCAGCGCCCATACACCTATCACTAAAAAACCCATTTATTTATAGATTAATGGTTTGATTTAGTAAATTACTCATCCCAACCCATGAGGGCACATAAAACCTCATGAATTGATATAGGTAATCACTCAATAACATCCAAGATTAATACAAGAATAACATAACTATCACAACATCACTCAACAATAATAGGTGTTCCAAGCAATAAAAAGCCATGAAATTAACCTATATGGCATGGAAATATGAATGAAATGTGAATTATAGGTGCTTATAATGATGCATGTAACAATCCCCCTTACCCTCATATCATCATGACAAGAGGGAAATAAAATCCTCAGTTAGAGTATAAATCAGCAACACCACACGTCATATGCGTCATCCAATAGTGAAATAATATCAATTGTAAAAGGGAAAAGAAGAACAACAATTATAATTTTAGAAACTTGGTTTTTACCCTAAACATGGGTTCATGACGCCCAATCAGAGCTTATAAACAAGTCCAAATAATTCCTAATATTCAATATATTACCTCTAAATAGTAAATCAATAAAATAACTACCTCTAATACCACTTTGTAATGTCTCAGACCTGGATGCCACTGAATGAGTGCCCTTATTACGGTGGGCCACAAGGACCCCAAACACATCTCCCCCCAGAGACTTCTGACTAGAAGGAAGGGCCAAGGGTGTGTCCATGGGGAGACTATTACCTCGTTAACAAAGTGTATCAGAGTGTATGAGAGTAAACATTGCTAAATAGTGGAGGAAATATATGTAAATAGAAGGCATAATGGAAAATAGGGACAATAGTAACAATAATTGAAATAACTGGAATAACATCCAAGCATACAACAACTGATTATGATATTTCATGTCACTAGAAAATTGGAAAACATGGATACAAGACAAAATGCATAATATGTTCAATAAAGTTTAAAAGAATCAAAAGGATATCCCATGAATCCTGAGTTCCAACTAGATCCACTACGATCAAGCTCCATACTAAACAATAAGAAATCAAGTGTTTGAAGATCTATGCTTCCCTTTTTCAACACCTGCAACCATGTAATATTCCTCAGGTACCAAAAAACTCCAAGAGAGGGTGTGATATAAATATTAGTGGGCCACCACCAACGATGTCTATAACATCTGTACTATGTAATGGAAATGTCACAGTGTCCATGCATTTATATATAAAGTAAAGTAGCACAATGTAATTAAATACCCAAGTACCTGCTTCAACCCTTGGCTGGTGTCTGAACATGTAACCAGTTCATTTAATTAATTAATTACCAATTTTATATTAATAGGTTTAATGAGGCATATCAAACACTAACGTCACCTTGTGATACTATAAATAGTTAAAGTTCTAATATGTAACAAGGCAACCATAATTTATGATATTTAATAATGAAGTCCCAAGGTAATAACTATGGAAATGTAGACCTCATGGGTCTCCATCTTAGTAATTACTATAGCCTGTCATGGGGTAAGAGTGTAATCCAAGGAGCTTAGTCCAAGGCAATTCACAATAAGGTTTCTACTAAGTCTTAGGTGATCGACTCGGGTAAAACGGGTCTAAGCAATGAATGGCCATGATGGGCTTTAACCATGGAACCTACTTGCCTATTCTAGATCCAAGGAGCATATCCAAGGCATCCTGTGATAATATAAAGGGATCCTATGGTGTCATAACGGGCATCCAAGGATAGAAAAGGATTAGGTCTAGGTGGGTATCAACCTAAAAAAGATGTATCCTTGAATCTAAATGGGGTTCCCGAGTGCTCATGGAATTCTCCGATTAGAATCCAACACGAGGTCAAATCAGGACATTTCTATTTAATTATAAAGTCATATAATATTTCATTCGGTTCAAGAATTTCCATTCAATAGTGTGTTAAGGTTAAGTAGCATGAAACCTTTTAGTCAAGTCAGTTGGTTCAATCCTTTCCTTTTATTATTGTGACATGGCCAAGTAGCATGGAACCATTTAATTCATTTAAGGCATATTCCATATTAAAGGTTCATTTTTCTACCTTCCATTAATGTTTTAAGGGGTGCTATAGATATGAAACCTACCATTCATTCACATTTGATACGGTCAAGTCATATACTCAATATACTTTCCAATTTTTATTTAACATTTAATTATCAATTGAAGCGCTTACCTTAGGTGGGTCAGGTGGTAAGCATAAATGGCACTTGAAATTATTAAATTCACAATATAAAAATTCCTTTTAATATATAAAATATTTCCCTTAGAGTGGTCAATCCAAGGAATACTCGAACGATGGATCAAGTGTGTCAAAATAGTAAAAATATAATTATGGAATAACCTTCGACATAGAAGGGATAAAGTTGTGGTCATAAAAAAAATTAATCACATATATAGAAAGAGAATATCTATATTTTTCTAATGATTATTAGTATGGAATTTAATTTCAATAAACAGAACCCAATGAAATCAGTGGGCCCCACATGCCAAATACAAAATCAACAAACTTTAGGGATGAGTTATAGACCACCCACCATAGGGTTGTGATAATATCCTCCTCTAGTATTGGCCATTGATTTGGATGAAATTGGAGTATATCTAATCAAAAAAGAAAAATTCTCATACCCCGATATCTCAGTCAAGAGTAAAAGAGAAGGAGAATGGCTTCAGAGGACTCAAGTACTTACCGTTGCACATCAAAGGTGACAAACATAAGATCAATTGATTTCTAGATGAAGAAGATATCTTTATTCCAAGGACAGATCTTCAAAAATCCCTAAATTTATAGAGAAATAGGGTAATCCCACATAATCTCAAATTAGGGAAGATAGAGGTGTCTTAATTAGATCACTACGGGAAAAAAGAAAAATTTACCCTTAAAATAACTTTTTCCTGGTTTGTCCACATGGTTTGAAAAATTGTGCATAAACCATGCATGATTACCTGGAAAAAAGGGGCACTCGCATTGTTAGGCCACACTACCATTCCCAAACCATATGAGGTGGCTCTATCCAAAAAAACAAAATTTCATACAGTTTACCAAACTGTGCAGAATTCCTGCATGGTTTACTCTAAACTGTGCACCAAGCCTGTTTTCCCCAAAAGATGGGTTATAGCCTCCAAAATTCCCTAGGAACCCCTAAGACCATTTCTAACTCATTATGTATTTATATTAGGCTCAAAGTAAAGATTTATACTGAAAATTAAAGGATTCATACCTGAGTGGTTCTTACACATTGTTTCCCAAGAATGCAATATTTTTTTAACCAAAACCCACATTAACTAATTTTTTTATAAAAATATAATATTTCAAGAGAATTTTTAATATGACTATTTGGTAATACCCATGATCCTATTATAATTTGGAATATAATAGAATATCATTAGTAAAATCCACCCAAAAAATATCAATGTAGTTCATAAAGACTCTATTCATAAAATCTATTAATATAGAATGTGAATTAGTCATTACAAATGGAATAACAACCAAATATTACTATCAATATCCTGTTCATAATGAATCCTTTTGAATTTATTTTTTATTTTCCCACTCTAGATGCTACCTTGATCAAATGTAAAACTTGGATAAAAATTTATCCCCATGATTCTAGTAAAATGAATAATAAATTATTATAATAGGGTATTTTTTTATTACTATAATCACATATTATTCATTATAATAAATTCTCTTTTCTCCATAAGGAGACACAATCATTCAAATAGAACCTTTCTCTGAAAGATCATGAAGTTGCATCCTTAATTCCTTTAACTCTATATATTACATTTTATATGGTATATTTTATATAGTATTGGATCTGGGTATGTGTTCAATTGATAATTATTCCTCACTTTCTGGGGTAAATAAATGTAACTCATTAGGGAATACATCAACGTATTTATAAATAATGGGTATATATTTAATATTTATCCTATTACTATCCTCCCCTTATTCACCAATAATCTCTATAAAGAAGGCTATAAGAGTTGGTTCTTAATAGGACTTGAGATGGGGTATTTATTTATTAAAAATATAATTAGGTTTTCAATTCAAGATAGATAATTTTTTTCATCTATAGTTGATATTATTATTATTTTTTGATATCTAAACCATCCCTTGTATTATGTAAAATTACACCGTTAGAATGAATTCTAGGTTTGTGGATATACTGAAATCACCATTGTTACTAGGAGAATCTATATATATACATGATGCATGAATAGTTCCTCTATGATTTTTAACTGTAAAATCAACCACTTGTAGTTTAAGGTTTATTTTAATGTTTTTTGTAAACATAAATGAAATAAAGGTAGGTGTAGAACTAGAAAAAAATGATGTACTTTCTATTTTTTATTGTACAATGAGTGTGCCTACCACTATATCATTTTGAGTCTCAAATTAAATGTTTTTGATTAAAAAAGAATAAAATTTATCCCTTTTCCTTTTTAGTATAATTTAAGGATTCCTCCATTAACTACTTATTTTGATAGTTGTTAATGAAAAAATGTACTCCTCACACATGGAGTATTTTACTATTGGTTGTTCTTACACCTTCTCTCCCTTTTCATCTAAATTTAGATACTTATTATTCACATATCTATAAATGTTTTCATCTATATGGCCATATTTTCCAAAATTTTTATAAATTCCACTTCCTTGTAGACAATACCCCAAATTCTTTTTCCAATACATTTTTCACAAGGTTAGTTATTGTTTCTTAAATTATATTTAATGTTAAAAATTATTATATAAATTTTTCTCCATTAGATTTATCTTATCATTTAGTCCATGAAGCCGCTATGAATCTCCAAACTTCATTTCCACTTTGAGGGAACATTTTAATATCTCCCCATAACATAAATAGTATCTAATTTCTAATTATTTCCATTAATTAGTCTTAGTCCACCAAATATTCGATCGATATTCATATTATAGTCAATGATAAATCTTGAATCATATTGGGAAATCCAAGAAATGTTCATGTCCTAAATTATCACTGATTTGTATTCCATTTGATTTAATTCAACGAATTAACTTTCCATTCTTGTTTGAAGTTTATGGGGAGAATACATTTTGAAAATTATTATTTTTAATTATTCCCACCCTATAGATTCCATTTAATCCTTTGGTTTCATGTTCTTTATATGTGACCACCATTGATCTACTTCTCTCTCCAAGTGATATACTTCCAAAGTAACTTTCACTTTCTTAGAATAATGGATTATAAAAAATATATTTTTTAATGTATTGATCAATTTTTATGGGTCATATATTGGAGGTTCCACTAAAAATAGGCGGTTGTTGATCCATGAAAGATTCGCCAACTATTTGTTCCTTCCTTGATAATGTTGAACACTCCCCATGGGTTAGGTTATAACTCATGACAAGACTAAACTAATTCATCATCATCATGAATTTTTCAAAATATGACATAAAAAATATTATGATTTCCATTATTTATTTTTCCATCACATCTATTATTTACATGATTCCCTATATTTTCTCCCATTTTTAAAGATAAAGAAATACTATGTGAAAAACATTTCACTAATGTAAGTATTATAACAAATATACTAAAGGAAACTTTAATTCATTTTTTTAATAACGTGCTTCAATGATGATATTCTCCAATATTTAATAATAGTAACATTTTCTATATATTTTTTATAATGGAGAACAAACATCAAGTGATTGAACAAAATATATCCCACAAGAGTGTCTAGAGAGGTGTGTTAGCTTAGGGCCACTAATCATGTACCGAGTGAAGATAAATTTTTTAATTAACAATTATTTTTTAGGGTGATTACCCATAGGTGAATCTGTTCCATATTTGAATCAAATTTTTAATATTTATAAATGTTTGTATTTTCTAGGAAACCATAGACACAATAATCTACCAAAACATTAGGATCATTTCCTTAAAATAAAACTAAGTGACTTCATTGGTGTTTTATAGTCTAAAATTCCACAAGTAACTAATATTTCCATTGATTCCAACTATGGTTGCCCACCTTTTTTATACATTATTTTTAACAAAATTCAATTACATAATATTTCATTGACAAATTACATAGTATCATTTCAGGTTTAGTGTTATTGATACTTGAAACATAATAACTTAATTATATAAGTATTATTTAATTTTATTGAAATTATCTATTAATTCCATCCTTTTTTACTTCACGTCCTATAATTTCTTAAGGACACACATCAATGGAATGGGTGATTGTAATGAACCAGACATTATAAAATAAAATTCCTTTTTTGGTTGAATTAAATGGCCTATAATGGTTATAGAAAAAACAAGAACTTATTTTTTTATTATATCCTATCAGATTTAAAATACCATTAGGAATCATAACCATTGATAAAATAGTTATTAAATAGTGATAATTAGAATAGTATAAATATGGGGTTATGATAAATCGAATTAACATAGAAAAAATATGCAATGGCCTTAACCAGTAGAATCATACCATATGAACCAAATTTATTAGAAACTCTAAGGGAGATAGAATCATAAGGAATTTCCCTTAACCAAGCCCAAGCTGAGTTCCGATAACTAAAGCATAAAAATAACTATTTATGAGACAATTTAAAGCTCATCGAGATCATGGTCCAAACCATGTATGTCGAACCACTACATGAAAATATTCCCATCATGGACCTTACCCTTATTCCATTTTATTGTGTAATAAAGTGTTTACTATAGAGAACCTAATAATTTTAATATTTATATTGTATATAATAATTAATATATTTACTTCTTATTTCTATTAAATTATTAATGATTTTGATTTTGATACGACAAAACACAAATTATATTTTTGTGTAATATGATATTTCTATTATGGTATTCATTTTTTATGACTTAATGAATTTAAAAAAAAATAAAAGTTAATATAATAATGAAATTATATAATATTTATTATGTCTAAATGAAACTATTAGTTTTATGATGTCAAATGTAATTGTATTAAGGGTTTGAAAATTGTTATTGTCGAAAAAACCGCCATTACTCAATAAATGTAAAATATTATTTCAAAAGTGAAAATTAAAAATTTATAAAATTATTTTTGATAAAATGAATATTATTTTTGGAATAATCTTATAAAAATTATCCAATATGGTATTTTTTATAATTTTTTGAGATGGTCAAATTTTCGGGTAAAAAATAAATATTATATAAATTTATGTCATGTACTATAACATCATAATGACCCAAGAGTGAATTTATAAATTCTATAAAGGGTATTCATGAACAAATATATTTTTTACATTGAAAAAGTGTGATTTTTATTTATTTTGATTAATTTTATAAATCCTTTATGAATACTCCAAAACAAATATTGTATTTTATGGTTTTAAAATCATTCCTTTTTGAACATGGATGAATTTCACATCATGAAAGGTAATTTTTTATTGATTTGGGACCTTTTAATTATAATGTAATGAAAAATAATCTTATGTGGAATAAATAATGGGAAAACAATGGTATGTTTTTTTATTTTACTATATATAGTCCAAAACCTAAGTTCGTGTAATAATAAAGAAATCCCCTATCTTTTCCCTTATAAACCTACTCAAGATCCTATTAATCTTCAGTAAAAAACCATGGAGAACATACTTAGTCTTTATTCACCTCTCTATATTCCTCCCAAGGTTCCCCCAATCTCTTAATAAATCCTACTATGCTTTTGGAATCACCCTTTCAAGTTACGAGACCTCTCTCTCTCTATCTTCTTTTACATTTAAGCACCTTATTTGTATTTAGCCATTTGAATCTCAATTGGATATGTTTTTATAGATTTATAAAGATCCCTATACTATAGAAATTATTTATTAATAATTATAAATCATTTATCCCCTCTCATTATATAGTTTACCTATACATTTACTATGCTAAAATTTAGTAAGGGCTCCTCTCTTTCTCCTCTTTATTCTAGCACCTTATTTATGTAATGAACTTTTTCTTCCAATTATTATTGATGTGATATGATCCTCCACATATATATTACATCCAATAGTATTTCCAAATTATGATTTACCCCTTTCACTCTCATTAATCTCTCCCATGATTCATTATGCACCCCCATTACACTGTCGAAATTATCCTATGATTTTTCCATTCTATGTTTTTATTCAAAAACCAAAATTTTATTATAAAAATTAATTCACAAATAATCATGTTGAATTATGTTCTTACATATCATTCACACAATCCATTTTACTCCCATTTTATTATATACCCCTTTATCTCTCGTTGAACCATTTTATGAACCTTTATGTACGCCCATTATATTTTCAGAATGTCACTATGATTTTCCATGCCGAACATTTGTGTGGTGTATTCCCATAACCATTTACACTCTAGGTTATTAACCTAATTGTACCATTACATCATTTATTGGTTAATTCCATGTATAAACACCAAAATCATTAATATTGTGCTTAAATGTGAGGAAATATGTTATTATTTTATACGATCTATTTGGAAAACATATGAAAACATATGATATAATTATAATGGGTGAACCTAGATAGAATTCCAATGCATTTGATAATGTTTCAGTCTTATGAAATCCCATGTATGGTGAACATGAGTTTATCCAAAGAACATTATGTTATTATGTATTATTGGCTAACCTTTAATTATTCTTATTATTCTATTTTTAAATTTGTTTCAACATTCACATGTTTCTTTTATGTTATCATGATTTATCATACCTTATTTCTCATATTTATAATTCTATCACCATTTTATGTACCACTGAAATGAATATTATCTAACATGTAATACTTTCTTCATGTTATGCTTTGTTTATTTTATTACTAGAACTTATATATTACTCCTTTATTATGTATGCGCAATGGTTATCCCATGCAATTTTATGTATGATGGAATGATAAGATCATTTTAAGGAAGTTTTCAATAATTTTTATGTGCCACCGATTTTTAAGTTTTTATTTAGTGAACTTAAATATGCAAAGATATTACAATTCTCGATATTTTGTGTCTTATTATATGTATTATTATGTAATAAGTAATGAATTTATGTGTAATAAATATAGGGGTTATCCTTGTTGGTACTAGAGTAATGTATAGTTATATTTGGGATCAGTATTAGACAATTATAGAGAAAAACTTAGGGATAAGACTAAACATAAACACCATCCCTAAATTTTGGTAAAGTATATATTAAGTGTTTTCTAAGAAAATACATCCCTATCTAGATACAAAAAGTGAATGTGGATTTGGAAAAGAGGTACCTAGGGGTAATAATCTTGAAAAGGGTGCATTGAACTAGACTCAATCATCACTTGGTGCATTAAAATGACCCTTACTACACACCAGGTTTGAAACTCCCAAGGGATATTCTTTAGAAAATTAACAATATCCTTACAAACCATTATTAATGGAACAAAAATTCCTATAATATTATATGTTAGGAAATAGATCTTGTATAACTTAGATTGAAGTCAAGAAATTCATAAGTAAAGTAATAAATTTCATTTATAACTTATCAATTTAATGTTATTTGATTCCCATTTGTATTTTTATTATTTTAAAAATACTCATACCTAATTTTACCTTTATTATAGCCAATGACTAGAAATAGTAGGAACTCAGTAAACAACCAATGTGATGGGAAATGTTATAACTATCCAAATGAGATGCCTAACATGATGGGATCCCAAGTAAGACATCAAAGGATTATTCCAAACTAGATATAAAATTTCATGGTTAAAAACTAGAACATAATGGAATATCCAAATATTTCAAAGAAGAGTCAGAAGACATCTCAATGGAGTTCATATGATAAAGGTGATAAAGGAAAGAAAACCCAATTTCATTTGGGACAAAATTTTCAAAGAGGAACCAAGGTAAATGTCACAAAAAAACTTGGTTATGTTTTATGTTTGGAAACATAGGGAATAATGTAGGAAATTTCAATGAAAAAATTAATAACATGATTGATGGAAATAGAGTTCAATCTAAGTTACTATACACAATTCTATTTTTATAAATTTGGAAAATATGTACATTATCCAAGAAAATGATCTATTCCAAGGGCTGATAACCAAGATGAGCATCTAAAATCTCCATGAATAACGAAACAAGGAAATTTGTACACTAAGATGGATAATGATAATTGAAGCACGTGTAGCCTCTAATTCAACATTTTTCATGTCATATTAAATTAACATATCTTGTATGTTTTTTTGCGAACATCAATACACCACTTTAAATGATTTTATGTCATCAGGGAAAAACATCTATGATTATTGTACCACATGATTAAATTTTTTGAAAAAAGATTCTTCAAAATATTATATGTCTCCAATTAGTGGAATTTGATGTTATCTTATTTATGGAATTATTTGTGTTTTATAATGACAACATAAATTTTTGGAAGAATTAATTCATCCTTCATACAATTAATATACCTTCAATTCTATACAAGTTCTAGGAGGAGGATGAATCTTCATTGGTATCATCATCTAAATCATGGATATTATTTTCTTGTAAGAAACCATATTAATATCAATTGATTGAGAATAAGTATAATATAAACTTTGAAGACATTACTATTGTGAGGGAATATGATGGTGTGTTTCCAGAAGAATTTCTTGCTCTCCCTCTTAAAATAGTGGTTACGTTCTCAATCAAACTTATACCTAGAACATGAAACCTTTTGATGAAATTTCATAAAAAATGAAGGGTTATCTACGAACCATAAAATATATAATAAATTGAAGGATGGATGAGGCCAATATTTTTTACAAACATCCATTGTTTCCTTAGACTACCTGGGTATTATTGATTATTTGTATGAAATTTCTCACAATTTCCAAATGCTTAAATAATTATTACTCATAATGGAGTCATGTTTTTTCAGAAATATGAATTTAAAGAGATATTCAAGGAGTTTAAAATGAGTCTTATCACTTCAACTTTACTTATGCTACCCACAAGGTGGTACCTTTCATGGTATATAGTGATTCTATGAAGATGGACTTAGGTTGTGTAAAAATAAATAAAGAACAAGTAATATATTATTCCTAAAATAAATTGTTCTTTCATGTACATAACTTCAAAATTCATGATCTGAAGTCAGATGTTGTTATCTTCTCATTTAAAATTTGGCATCATTTTCTATTTGGGTAAAAGTTTGATATATATATATATATTATAATATCCTCAGGTATATGTTCTCACAGAAAGAGATGAATGTCCTCCATTTAAGATGATTAGATTTGATTACATATTATGACTTCTCAATCCACTACCATCATGAGAAAGAAAATAATGTGGTAGAATATATAAGTATAAAGGATATGTACATTTTATCATTGATACAAATTGAGAAGGTTCAAATATTCATAGACTTGAAAAGGATAGACATGAAATTAAGAAGAAAGAAACATCATCAATTCTTTCACAAATGATTTCTCAACCATCTCTTATAGAGAAGATAAAGGATTCCTAAATATATAATGTGGAAATTCGTAAGAATGATGAAGCTATTAATAAAGGTAAATCCTTAAAGTTAAAAATTGATGGATAAGGAGTTGTATGATTTGTGACATGACTATGGGTACTATAAAATCCTATATTAAAGAAAGATTTATCGAATGATGCACATAACTTGACCTTCTATATCCATCCAGGGAGTACAAATATGCATCTAGATCTTCAAGATAACTATTGGTAGGAACACATGAAAAATGAAATCGAAGAATATTTATTAAGGTGTCTTGCAAGTCAACAAATAAATGTTGAAAGGAAAAAATTCAAGGGGGTGATTCAACCATTACCCATACCTACATGGAAATGGGAAAATATAACAATGGAATTTGTCACAAGTCATATGAAGACATCAAGTGTAAATAGTGTTATATAGGTTATTTTCTATCATCTTTCAAAGAATAACAACTTCATTGGAATATGATAGGGCTTATCACGCAATCAAATTACAAGGATATAAATTATAGAAGTAGTGAGGCTTCATGGAACCCCACGATGAATTTTATGTGATCAACAAACAAGATTTACCTCCAAGTTCCCGAAGAGTCTTCAAAAATATCTAAATAGTAAAGTGAACTTAAAAATTACTTATCTCCCTCAAAATAAAATCCAGTATGAATAGACTATCTGGACACTTATAAAAATGTTGAGGGAATGATGAATTTATTTCAAATGTGGATGAGATCAACATATTTTTTTGGATGATTTCTCATATAATAACAGTTTCTACTGAAAAATCAAAGATGTATCCATATGAAACCCTTTATGGTTTGAGGTGTAGAACAACTGAATGAAAATACGATGTTGTTTAACATAAACTATTGGGTCCTGCAATGTTCTTTGAAATGTTGGAAAACATCAAGAACATTTAGAAGCACATCAGGTCATCTTAAAGTTGAAAAAGAGCTATACATACAATCATTGATGATATCTATAGTTTTAGGTTGGGGATAAGGTGTTCTTCTGCATGTCTCTATGGATGAAAGTTATCAAATTTTGGAAGAAAGGATACCTTAGTCTAATATACATCCGTCCCTTTGAGATCCTTGGTCACATCATAGTGGTGGTATATCAACTAAAAATCGAACATAACCAATCTCATTTATATAATGGGTTCCATGTATCCCTCTTGGGGAATTACATATAATACCCCTCATATGTTATGAATCCATACGTGGTACTATTGGAGAATGTTCATTAATATGAGGAGTAGTCATTGAGTATCTAAGATTGTATGGAATAAGTCTTACAAAATAAGATAATGTACCTAGTCAAAGTGATATGGAGAAACCACATATTTGAAGAAGAAATGTGGGAACTAGATGAGGTGATGATGAAAAATTACCCTTATCTATCTTAATGTGTGAAATGAAAATTTTGAAGGTGATATTTCTTAAGGGGGAATATAACGACTCAAACTTTTATTAATAAAATTCCCTTTATGGTTGAATTAAATTCCCTACTATGGTTATAGAAAACACATAAAATTCATTGGATTAATTATATCCTATTATATTTAAATGAAAATTCTGCATCATAACCATTTATTAAATATTCTTTGAACAGTTATCACAGGATTAGTATATATAAAGGGTTATGAGAAATACAATTGACACAGACTGAAGAAGGAATGTCGTCAACCAGCGGGATCATACCCTATAAATCCCATTTATCAAAACTTATAATGGTGATAAAATCACTGGAAATTACTATTGATGAATTCCAAGATGATATCACACAAGTAAATAATGAGTGAAACTATTTACAAGAGAAGTTCAAGATCATCAAGATCAGGACCCAAACATTATACTCCAAACCAACCCATGAAAATCTCACCATCACCCAACTTACCCTTAGTGAATTCTCTGGTGTAATAAAGGCCTATCTACCAAGATCCCAATCTATGAATATTTATATTATATTGAATAATGAATATATTTACTTCTCATTTGTATTACATTATAAATTATTTTGATTTTAATATGATAAAATGCAAATGTATTTTTTTGTAATATGTAATTTTGATTATGATATTCTTTTTTGATGAATTCATGAATTTAAAAAATGTATTATATATTTATAAAATAATAAAATTGAATAATATTTATTAAATTTTAATGATAATATAAGTTTTATGAATTCAAATGTAATTGTTTTAAGAGTTTAAATACTATTATTATAAAAAACCCATCATTTATCAATTAATGTCAACTCTATTTTTAAAAGTATAAATTCACATATTTTGAAAATTAATTTTAAAAAATAAATATTATTTATGGAATTATTATTTAAAACTTATTCAATAGTTTATTTTTCATATTTTTCTTAAAAAATAAAATTTTTGGGAAAAATTTAAATATGGTATAAACATATGGTGTGTATTATGACATTATAATGACCAAAAAGTGATTCAGTAAAGGATAAAATGGTATCCAAGAATAAATATATCTCATTAAAATAATTTCATTTTTAGGTCATTTTATTTATTTTATAAAGCCTATATGAATCCTACAGAACCTATATTATATTTTTAAGGATTTAAAATCATTCCATTATGAACATGACTCACTTCCACATCAAGAAGGGTAATATATTAATGAGTTAAGTCCTTATCCTTATAAAATAATTAAAATCACTCCACTTTGGATAAAATTAGGGTCTAAAACCAAGGTTTGTTTTTTAGTTTTTATTATTTTATTGTTTGGAGTCCAAAACCTATATTTGGGAAATAATAAAGAGATCCCCTCTATTTTCCTATATAAACCCACTAAATATTACATTCATCTTAACGTAGAATTTCCTTTCTCTATACTCCCATATATATAATCCTCCCAATATTCCCCTAAGATCTTAATAATCCCCTCCCAATATTTTGGAATGACCCTCTCTATATAAGTGGCCTCTCTCTATTTTTTTCCATTCAAGAACCTTCTTTGTATTTATCCTTTTTAATCTCAATTGGTTATGTTTTCATGAATTTTTAAAGATACCTATAATTTAAAATTGATTTCCTAATAATGAGAAATAATTTAACCCCTATAACTATTTTATTTACCTAAGTTGTTAATATTAAAAAATTTAGTTAGGGATCCTCCCTTTCACCTATTTATTCAACCACCTTATTTATGTAATGTACATTGTCTTCCAATTCCTACTTATGGGGTATACTCTTCTACATCCCTCATAATTACCTTAAGATTTTAAAATGAGGAGAATCTGCTTTCACTCTTATTATATCCTCAAATGGTTCATTATGCACCCTCATTATGGTGATGAAATTGGCCTGCATTATTTTCATGCCAAGTTTTATTCAAGATCCCTCCATGTATTATGCATATTAATTCCCAAATTTTCGTGTTGTATTATGTTCTTAAATATTTATCATAATTTAATTTTTACTTAAAAGTTATTATAAACTCCTTTATCTCTCATTGAAATATTTTATAAACCTTCTTGTACTACCACTACACTACATGGATGTTAGTGTGATTTTCCATGAAAATCATTTATGTTGTGTATACCCATACCCATTTCTACTCATGGGTATTCACCTACTTGTTCTGATAAATCATTTATTGGGAATGTCTATGTATGTAACCAACAATCCTTAATCATTGTATTAAATGTGATGAAATATTTTATTTTGTTATATGATCTATGTGGCACACTTATGAATGTAAATGATATGATTATGATGGGTGCACCGAGATAGCTCTCCAAAGCATTGGTTAATGTCTTAGTCTCATGAGATGCCCTGTATACTGCATAATAGGTTATCCTAATCACATTATGTTGGGATTTTATGGTGGTTAACCATTAATTATGCTTATGTTTTCATGTTTAAAGTTGTTTCCACATTCTCATGTTGCCTTTATGTTATCAAGATTTATCATTCCTTTTTGCTCATATTTATGATTCTCACCACTTTTATGTCCTATTGAAATCACTATTGTCTAAAATGAAACACATTATTCATTTTATGATTTTTTTTATTCACTTATTGGGCTTTATAGCTCATCCCTTTCTTATGTATATCCTCTGGTTATCCCATACACCCTTAAGTACGATGGAATATTATGATCCTGTTAGAGAAGTTTTCAATAATGTTGATGTACCACCCATTTTCAAGTTGTTATGAAATATACCTAATTACCCAAAGACACTATAATTATCTATATCTTGGTTTTTATTTTGATTATTATTGTGTAATAAATCATTAATTAATTTATAATAAAGACAAGGGTTGTCATAATGGTCCAACCCTATGAGGGGTAAATAGTGGAAATGGAACCTCTATCATCATAATGGATAAAAAATGATGCATTAAATGAGTGAATAATAATAATAATATGAGAAAAAATATTTAAGTGGGTCTATAACATGAAACTAATACATTCATAAATTTATCACAAAGTTTCATCCCCAAAGTTTCAGAAAACATATTACCAAGGCTATTCACCAACGTATCATAAACACGTTATCTCTATAGATTAATTATATACACAATGTTTTAGATTGATATTAGGGTGCACACTTTATATTTATAAATTCATGTTTTCCACATATATTAGTTAACAAAAATAATATTTTCATTAATAACCCATGGGAAATAAATAATGAGTTACATATAAAAGTTATTAAGTTCAAAAAGTTATTTAAAATAGATATCATTCATTCTTTTAAACCCATATGAATGGAATTTGGGTTTCATATACTGAAATACAAAAAAATTAAGTATTATTGCTTCTATAAGAAATAAATTACCTAAAAATATGTTTTGGTATTCCCTATATAAAAAGTTTCACATGGGAAATCCAATCAATATTTTAGTTTTATAACATGTGTAAAATTTGGTTTATGGAATGGAGTTAATGTTAATTCTAATAGGTGATAGTAGATGGTCAAGATGTAGTTGAATAGAAAAAATTATAATTTTAAATATGTGTATTAATTATTATCAAAAATTATTATTAGAGTTGAATAAAATTCATATTTATCGGAAAAAAAATAAAGAACACAAATATATTTTTTAAAGTAGTTCTGTCCAAAGTGAACATACTCTACTCTTATAAATCTATACTTGGTGAAACATATGTTATAAAATAATATAATATTTTATTTAGGATCATAATCAAAATGAAAAAATACTTTTTATAGTGGAATAATACCTAGACACATTACTTTTGTATAGGGAGTCACAACCCAGTTACAACAGTGGCTATAGACAATGGGGTCACAACCTGAATGGTCCTAATATTGGAATTTGAGAGTTGAAACCCAAATATAGAAAATAATTTTTTATGTAAAAGATATATATAAATTTATTTCTTATGAGGGATTTAAATAAATGTGAAAAATTATAGAATAAAAATGAAATAGATAGAAGAATAATAAAACATATTTACCGGTTCTTGGGTATTTCTTCATCTTGATTGTGTCTTCAAGGTAGTAAAAGAATTTGTAGAAGTTTATCTTTTTCCCATGAGGTTTCATCCAATAATATGGGAAATGTGCATCATAGTCATAATAAAAAACACAACACATTATGACACGATAAAAATTTTAAACTATATCTATTTAAAATTTTAATGTTCTCATTGAATATGTAGTGTATTATAATTCTTTCAGTTGTGAACTTCTTTATAGCATCCAATATCAATGCCCCTTTAAAAAAATATACATAACATAGCTGAGAAGTTTTTAGATAATTTAAAAATAAAAATATAATAAAAATATATTATTATAGATAAATATATAAAGATAAAACAATATTAGTGTAACACCTTGAGATTTCAAAATAAGATCATTAAGTTCTATAGCGTATTTTACATGCAACATCGAGCTTAAACGACTCGTGAAATTTATAACAATTATAACCTACACATCAAATTGGTGCGTGTGAATATTATTAACTTCATTTATATATATATATATATATATCCTATAAAATAAATTATTTATAAATTATTAGTAAATAATCAATCAATTTTTAGTAAAGTAATTTTATTCTTCAAAAAAAGTTTTCTTTAAAAATGTTTTTTATTTATTTTCATAAAAAAGATATTATAATTTATTTTTGTAAATTTTATTAAATTAATTAGACAAAATTAAATTAAAATTTTTAAATTCTATTCCAAAAATTATTTTGTGTAAAATTTTGGGATTTTTTTGGAAATTGTTTCTTTTTTAGTGAATAGCGAGAAATTCCAATTTTTAATAGTGTCATTTTTTTAAAATAAATTATATAAATTTAATGTCCCATTAATTCATTAAAATGATTTAAAAAATAATATGAATTATTTATTTATATTTAATCCACATAATTACATTTTAATCAACTTCTAATTAGATTTTAGTATAAGTTTATTTTTGGGTCTAGAAATATGATTTTTTTGAAAACTATTTTAAAATGAATAATGTCTCTCTATTCTAATTAATTAAGATAATACATAATGTGAATTTTTAAATGAAATTTATCTTTTATGTATAAATAAATAATTTTTTATATCTATTTAGTGATTATTAACATTTAAGTAGTTAAAATAATATCATCCATTGCATGAAAAATATACACCTTAAGAAACTGCTTTTTCATCACATTTATGAGTTTTGTTTTAAATTAGATTTTTCCACATCTATGAATTTAATTTGGTAAAATAGATTAAATATTAGTAATTATAATATTTTTTATTATATATTAATTTCGAATTAATTCTTTACCATATTAAATAGTAAAAATAGAAAAAAATAATTATCATAGTTAAGGTAAACATTAATTTACTAGGGGTTAAACAAAGAAGACAAGGGTTAAAATGACTAAAAACATGCATGGAATTTATTTTAATGGCATATTTAGACATTATAATATCTAATTCTATATAAGTTTCTAATTTGGAGACTGTTTCATGTGAAAAAACATGGTCACACCTTTTCCTTTTCAAAAATTACAAGTCTGCCTCTCATCTCACTTATAAAAGGCCACCCGTCTCCTATCCAATTCAAAATTTCATAGCCCTTTGGATCATCCAAGACCTGAAAAAATATTTTCATTAAATACCACTAAAATACTTAGAGTCATTTTTTTTCAGAAATCCATCCTACGAAATCTATTGGTTCTTACGTAATGAGGTTTCCCAAAAAAGAGGTATTGTGCCTAAGTGAGTATATTTATATTGCTTCTTATTCTACCTAATTAAAATATTAATCAATTATGATTATATTATAAAACAAATATATAAAATATACTTATTTTTTATTATATTAATGGAATAACCTAAATACATCTCCTATTCTATAAAATGGGATAAAAAATCATTACTCATGTGTACGGTGGACTATCGCCTCGCAAACCGATGTCATTCATTTTCAATAATCGCCTCTTATAGATTATGGTAAATATGTATTTAAAGAGTAGATATATTATATATGGAAAATATTTATACTTATATAGTTTTTATATCACATACACCTTTTTAATATCAATATCGTGTGGGATATGATAATATCGCTCATGTGTACGGTGAACTACCACCTTGCGAAGCGATGTGATTCATTTTCAACTAATTATTTAAATGGAAGATAATAATGACAAATTTAATTAATAATATGTGAAATACATAAGATTATATTAATATTAATGACATATTTATCCTTCTTATATGATAATATTCTTACAATGAAAAATGGTAATGTCATTTGTGGACGTGTAGACTATGGCCTTTACAAAGAGATGTGATTATTTTTTCATGAGTAAATCACATGGATGATATATATATTAATAATTAAAGAAATAATATTATATATATATATGTGATATTAGTAATATTATTTAAATATAAAATAATTTATAACTTCATTTCATAATGATTATTAAAAAATGGAAATGGTACTCACACGTATGTGCGACCTACTATCTCTTTAATCCTAATATAGTTCATTTTTGATAAAAATATTTCAGAAATGGTTTTAAAAATTATAATTGATATATAAATATGATAATTAAGTTTTGATAATTATTGTTTTTTTAATAATGAGATATTTTACCATAATAAACATAATGAAACTGGTTTGAAACAATGAACCAAACATCCTCATAACACCATAAATAGACATAACTAATTAAGTATTTAAATGTTTCATTAAAAAGAAATAAAAGAAATAAATTAATCATAGGGGTTTAAATCTATAATATTTTCTTAAGAAATAAAATAATTGACATAGGATTATTATACAAGAGTTAAAGGACACACAAGGAATGCTTGGACTGAAGGTAAGTATTTCCCATCTCACATTTTATTTATGTGAGACTTATGATATATTCACCACTAAATTATATTTTTTTGTATATATTGTAACACCCCAAAATGATAAAGGGTTAAATGAATAAATTATATGACTCATTTCAACAAGTTGAACCTTATTTTTCGAGAGCGTGCCTGATTAGAACTCCACAATTAAGCATGCTTGTTCTGGATACTTATCAAGATAAGTGAACTTCTAGAAATTTTCCTGTGGTGTGTGTGAGTAAGGACAAAGCACACTATAAATGAAATGTGTTAGCCGATGGAGATAATAATTATTCAAATGACTTGTGCGGTCATTTGGGTGGGCCCTAGGGTGGGGACCACATGTTTTCGGGGAAACTGGTGGTACCTAGTGGGCCGAGACCCGATGACCATGTAAAAGGCGGGGTGTTTGTGATGTCATCGGGACCTAGTTGTTACATTTAGTATTAGAGGTTGTACCCAGCCTTAAGTGAGGTGCATTGCCTGGGTTGAGATGTATGTTCTACAATGAGAAAGTTTTTTTAAATGGGGGGGGGGGTGAATGTAACACCTCCAAATGATAAAGGGTTAAATGACTAAATGATATGACTCATGTAAACAAGGTGCACCTTCCTTTTTGGGAGCTTGTCTGATTAGAACTCTACAGTTAATCATGATTGTCCTGGAGTAGTGATTAGGATGGGTGACCCTCAGGGATGTTTTCTGAGGTGTGTGTGAGTGAGGAAAAAACACACTGGAAAGGACATTTGTTGGCTTGTGGGGATAATCCTTAGTCAGATGACTCGTGTGGGAATGTGGGTGGGCCCCAGGGTGGGGACCACGTGACTGCGGGGCAACTAGTTGTATTTGGTAGGATGGGACCTGACAACCATGTTAAAGGAGGGGTGTTTGTGCTGTCATTGGGACCTGATTGTTACATATATAATGTCCCTTTTATATGTAATATAATGAATAATTCATAGATGAAGGTTTCTTTAATTTTCAATTTGAATTACCAAGTGCCGATGAATTCCATAACTGAATTTATTTTCATTGGACTGTGTTACTTATTCATTAAATTTGATATTGTATGATTATGTTTGTAATGAATATTTATTTAATCTTGTTTATGTGGATTTAAATTTGATACACATAATCTAAATATTGAATAATTCAAAAATTCAATGGAATGATTTTTGTAAGAATTATCCAACTCAAATTCTCTTTCTTTGGGACATACATTTATAATATGAACATATATTCATATGGTAGGTGTATATACTACCATTTTACATGTTATATCATAAAACTCCATATTTTAATGATATTTAAAGAATCATTTGATGTTATTCATTCATAGGTCTTATGATTGAAGGGTTACCAAAATGGAAAAGGATTTATATTATAATCTCCTTTCTTTCGAGATTTATAATGGTGATGGTTACTTTTGAATAAATCATATGATCTTATTTTTATGAACCACATATCTTTATTCTACACTAGTTATTAATTTGGTAAACATGTTTTATTTCCATTTCCTTCCTTATTAATTGAAGGAATATCCAGAAAATTATTTCAATGTGGTTTTGATCATGTATTTTCTATTATATCATGCATGTTTCTCTTATATATCCATGTTTGAAATAATGTTTTCAAAAATGTTATTTTCTAAAAATAAATGATTGATAAATAATTTTTTCATGATCTTTTACCTTCTTTAAAATGGGTTTAAAATTAAATTTCCTAATATTTTCCAAATGGGTCACTTTTGACTCCATTTTTAAAAATTATTTAAAATGAATGTTTATTTTCATCATTTATAACATTAACTAATTTTACTCCATCCTGACTATTGTTTTCCTTGATGTTTCCTTTATATGATTTAAATCAAAATAATTTTGACAATATTTTTTGAATTGTTAGTTTTTAAAAGTGATTCTGGAAATGAAAAGTTTATTTTCCTAAAAAATGTCTCTAGTGGTATTTTAATGGTATTTACATTCATCAGCATCCTCAACTCTGGCTGTTACTAATACTCAAATGTGGATATATTATAATTACACCATCCATATTCTTTCTTTGGATGGAATATGATTGTTTTGAAGATATTTTTATAGAACCCATTTCTTTTCCACTGGTTAATCATATTTCAAATATATTTTTATAGAACTTGTTTCTTTCACATGGGTTAATCATGTTTCAATGATATTATTATGAAACCCTCTTCTTTTATATGGGTTAATCATGTTTCAAATAAATTTTCATAGAAACCATTTATTTTCATTTCATTAATCAAGTTATGAAATTAATAATAATTTTTTTATAATTTTCGCGATGAAACATAATCTATATGTACATTATTTATTGTTCCTGTACATTATTATGTGATGGGTGCACCAAGATATCACCAAGTGAGCCTGATATAACTTATTCGATGGGTGTGTCAATGGATCACTCAAATAAATTGTTTAATGATTATGTTAATTGGATAATTATAATAGATTTGAGCCATATGGTTATTCCAATTGTAAGGGTAAGTATGGGTTATAGGATGATGGTGTTCCAAGACACCAATAAAATTTCATTTTTCTTTCTATGGTTATAAATGTCTCCATTGGTCATGATTTATATCCCATGGATCATGATTATTGATTCTAATTACTATTTCCTTTTTTTAAATTCATATTCCATGTTTTCATGTTTTCTGATCCATGTTTTTAATGGGTATGAATATTCTAATGTTATGCTCATAAAAATCGATTATGTTATTATACCCTTATTCTCTTCTTTATATTCACTGATGACATTCAATTTTAAATGCATATGTTTACCCTTACTGAGCATTTTATATCATCCTTATTATGTTTATTTTTATTTAAGTTATCAATAATGATGTTGAATTAATTATGCCTAGAAGGGTTTCATATGGGTGATGATGATAACTTAATGTGAAATAGAAAAAGCTGAGATAAGTAGGAAAAATGATCAATTCAAGACATAAGAATTTTTTATTTAACATTTTTTCCAAATTATATAAAACTATAACACTAAAAAGTCATTTATAATGTATGTGAATATATTTTTTACTTTTTATGTTAAAATTTTTGGATTGAAAAAATCAAGTAACCTTTATCGACATCAATTCTTGAAATGTAGGGGTTTTTATTTTTGCACTAGATCTGGGAGTGCGAGTTTGGGACTGTTATAGTTAGTATTAGAGGAGGGTTTAGATATAATTGGATATTATTATGTTTTCATGTGATTTTTTCTTAGGATTTATTGATATGGTCCTGATTTTATGAGATTAAGTTTGATCATATGGTTACTATCTTAGACACCCATTTTAATGTCACTTTAGTTTAACATGATGTATTCCTTTTTGATTTTTTGAAATACATTTTAAAGTAATGATAATCTTAAGGACTTCAATGATCTTTGATGATTAAAGTTATTTTTAAGAATATTCAGTATATTTATTGGATTTTTATAAGTACATAATATTATTAAAAAGGACTACCCAATGTCCGAGAGACAACCCATTACATTGAGTAAGGCTGAGGTATTTAAACCCACAACCAATGGGAGACAAGGGTGTAGTGCCACCCACCAGCCTATTTGATGTCCGAAAGAAGATTTTTATATTTTTAATATTGTAAGCCGGAAGTATTGAGATAACCTTTTAGTTCAATACACTCTTTAATTTTGAGGGTATTGAGGTTATTTTAGATAAAAGGGTTATACATTTATAAAATTATTTTTTATTTTGGTTATTACTATTGAATTTTGATGATTAATGTATTGTATGAAGGTTTATTCATTTTTGGAGTTATATTAACATATTATAACTATTTTTTATATTTAATAAATGTTGATGTAGATTTATTATCCCATTTATGGTTATGTATTCCTTTAAAAGTGAATTTTAGTGCTTTGGGCATGAAAAATTCACCTTTAATACTCATCATTTGGGGCAAAAGATAGAATTGTGGTGGAAATTGATTAAAGGAATGAAATTAAACTTATCAAGTAAGTATATTTCCTTATTTACTTATTCAAGATAAGAAGGAATTACTCAATATTAGGAAAATTATCTTGAAAAAAAAATTTATCCTAATGCCATCATTTCTGATGAACAGATGGTCATTTCACTCATCGCAGATTTATGTTTATCAGGTCCATAGATTTTTATTCATCATTGAATTTAATTTGATCAATGATATATATGACTCTCAATAATTATTTAATATTATTATCCATTTTCATGTCTTCACCATTAACCAATGTCATCTTATGAATAATCCTAGTTATGTGATGAACTTTACATTTCCTTTTCCCTCATATTAGGAGAATTTTTTATTAACCCTTTTTTATGATGTAGGTTTCCAATAAATGTATTTTTTAAAAATTTTATTATAGAGTTAAATTTAAAATTATAATGAAACAACTTATAAAATGGGGTGAAGGATGTAACACTTAGATATTTCAAAAGAACATAATTATTCTTGATAATGAATTCGACATGCAATACATAGCTTAAATGACCCACGAAATATATAACCAACATAACACAACCATTAAATACGAAGGTATGAATTGTATTAACTAATTTATGATATATATATATATATATATATATAAATTCAATACCTAATAATTTATTTATGATTGTTTAGTAAATAATCAACCAAATTTTAGTAAAGTAATTTTATTCGTCAAAAATTTTATTTCTTTGAATTTTTTTTTATTTTCATGATAAAATATTCTAATTAATTTTTTTTAGATTTTATAAAATAAAAGTTATAAAATGAACGTAATTTTTTAAATTTTCATATCAATGTATATATTGGGGGATGTTTTTGTATTATTTGGAAAATATTGATTTCTCAATGAATAGTAAAAAATATCAATTTTTGTAAAAGTGTCATTTCATAATAGTAAGTTACATAAATTTAAAGTCACATTATTTTTTGAACATTATTTTAAATGAAATAATAATTATTTATTTAACTTTAATCCACTTAATTACATTTTAATCAAATTCATATTTTATTTTATAATAAGTTTTTTGTTTAAAAATGGTATTTTTTTGAAAACTATTTTAAAATGAATAATCTATTTATATTGTAATTAATTAAGATATACCATAATGAGGATTATTTTAAATTAAATTTAAATATTATATATCAATAAATATTAATTTAAATTCATAAAATGATAATAATTAGTCATAGAGTTAACATAAAATTATCTTTCACTCAAAAAATACACTTCTTGAGAACCCACTTTTTCATTATATCTATGGGTTTTATTCTAAATTGGATTTTTCTTATTATGTGAAATAAAATTATTAAAATTGATTCCATATTTTTAGTTAGAATAATTTATAATATCTAATAAAGGAAAATTAATTTTTGACTATAATTAATAGTTACAATTGAAAAAATTAATTATCATGGTTATGGTAAAAACATATTTACCATGGGTTAAACTAAATAATAACAGTTAAAATGACATATAATCAAGTATAAAATATATTGGTTGTAAATATTTATAACTTATCAGGTATTATTCTCTAGAATGGCCCATTTGAAGCATTTTTTCATGTGAAAAATGTGGTTACCCAGTTTTATTTTCAAAAATTAAAAGTGTTCCACTAACCTCACTTATAAAAGGCCATACCTCCTCTCTACTTTACAAAATAAAATCCCTTTGTATTGGAAATTCATGGACAAAATATCTTCTTTACTTCCTTCCCCATGAACTAAATCCCACTTTTGATCATAAATCTATGCTAAGAAGGCTTTTGGTGCTTATTTAAGTAGGTTTCTTGAAAAATAGGTTTCATTCTAAATTCAGCATCTTTATTTCATTTATTATTACACATCCATAAAATATTATTCAATTATTATGATATAAGTAAAACATTATCTCATATATACTGAGATTTTATTATGTAAATGTTATAAAATCATTCTTTTTTCTCTTCTATCAAATGGGATATGAAATCATCATTCATGTGTACAGCGAACTATCACCCCATGAACTGCTGTCATTCATTTTCCATAATCACCTCTAATAGTGTGTTTTAATGATGGATTTAAAGTATATATATGATATTTATAACATATTTATACTTTTCGATTATTATATCACAAAAAACTTCTTAATTTCCATTCTGAGGGAGATATTATAAAGTCGCTTGTATGTTAGGCGAACTACGACCTTGTAAAGAAATATGACTCATTTTCCACCAACTTTTTAAATAGAAGGTAATAAGGATAAATTTAATGAATATATCTGATATAAATGAAATAATAATGATATTATTATGATATCTGTCATTTATAAATTATTATATATCATTTTATTTTTTACACTGAAAAATGATAACATCGTTCGTGGATATGTGGACTACCGCCTCCACGAAGCGATGTGATTATTTTTTCATCGTTAAATTAAATGGATGATATATATAAGTATATTTAAATAAATTATACAATATATATGATAATATTATCCTTATTTAAAGATAAAATAATTCATAATTTATTTCTATAATGATCATTGAAAAATGAAAAAGTTACTCATGCATATATACAACCTACCGTCTCCATGATTATACCATAGTTCATTTTTTAGGACAATAAATCATAATTGGTTTTAAAAAGTATAATTTATGTATAAATATGATATTTATTTCATGATTATTTATCTGAATATGTTGAATAATGACCTATTTGACCAAGGTAAACACACCAGAGTTGTTTTGAAACAATGAACCAAAGGTCCTCAAAACACCCAACATTGACTTAACTTATTAAGTATTTGAATATGTCATTAAAAAAAATAAACTAAATTATTTATGTATATGTTATTAAACTTTGATTAGTTTCTTAAGAAATAAAATAATTTATGTAAGCTTATTATGCATGCGTTAAAGGACATTCTAGGAATGTTTGGACTCGAGGTAAGGGTTTCTCATTTTAATATTTATTTCTGTGATACATATGATATATTAATCACTTTTTTTTATTATATGGTGTATATACTATCCTTTTTACATGTAATATCTTGAATTATTCAAAAATCATATTATTTTAAGTTTCATTATGAATTATTTCATCCAAATGTATTTGACATGAAAGTTACCAAATTGTAAATAATTTCCTAATTCAATTTATTTTCATTGGGTTTTATTAATTATTCATTTTATTTTATATTCCATTACTATGTATGTAATGAATTTTGATCATAATATTTTTTATCTCAAATTATTTAATGTGAATTTAAACTTGATACACATAATTGATTCATTTATTAATTCTCAAATTCTATTGTACAAATTTTGAAATGGTTATTATCTCAAATTATCTTTCTTTGAGACATAAATTTATAATATGAACCAATATTTATTTATGAGGTGTATATACTATCTTTTTACATGTTATATCATCAAAATATTTATGTTCATGATATTTATAGTATCATTTGATGTTATTATTTCATGAGGCTTTCGATTAGAAAGTTACCACTGCGGAAAAGGCTTTTTGTTATAATCACATTCCTTCTAATATTTTTTATGTTCAAGGTTTCTTTAGAGAAAATAATATGCTATTATTTTCATGAACCATACATTTTTCTTCTAAATTTTTTATGAATTTTTTTAAAATGTTTTATTTCAAATTTCTCCCTTATTTATCAAATAAATATTGAGAAATTCATTTCAAGTGAAACTAATCATGTACTTTATTTTAGATCAGGTATCTTTCTACTCAATACCCATATTTTATAAAAAAATTATAATTAATATTTTTAAAAATATATTTTTAAATACATTTTACATGATATTTAACAACATTATAAATGATTTTTAAAAGGAAATTTCCTAATGTTTTCTTATTGGGTAACTTTTGACTCCCCTTTTCAAAATGTTTTGAAAACTATGTTTATTTTTAACATTTATAAAATGATCAGATTTCCCTACTATCATGTCCATTATTTTCCTTGAAGTTTCTATTATATGTTTCTAATTTTTTTTCAAAGAAAATATTTTTTGAAATATTTTCTGAAAATTCGTTTTTTAAAACTGATCTTCAGAATCAAAAAATTATTTTCCTATAAAATGTATTCAATGATATTTTAATTGTATTTCTACTAATCAAAGTCAATAACCCATACTGTTAGTTATACTTAAATAGTGATATCTTGTAATGATATGATGATATTTCGTTCTCTAGATGAATTATAATCATTTTAAATATATTTTTATGTAACCCATTTCTTTTCTTTTGGTTAATCATATTTTAAAGAGATTTTTTTAGAACCCATTTATTTTTAGTGGGTTAATCATGTTTCAAAGATATTAATATGGAATACATTATCTTTTCCATAGGTTAATCATGTTTAAATATATTTTCATGGAACCCATTTTGTTTTCATAAGTTAATCAAGTTATGAATTAAATAATGATTCTTTTAATGTTTTATGATGTAACACATAATTTATATACATTATTTATAGTTATTGAATATTGTTATTTGGTGTGTCTAGATTGTTCCGGGTGAGCCTGATATATCCTCTATGATGGGAGATCCTAGATACATCTCCAACACATTTAGTAATGATAATGTACATTGGAGAATTAAATTGGAATTTATATGTATGGTTATTCCAATTTTAAGGATTCTATAAGGGTTCTATGATGATGTTTTTTAGAATATGACAATATTATTTCATTATACTTTCTATGGTTATAAATGTTTCCATTATTCAATATTTCTATCACATGGCTCATGATTATTGACTATGGTGACTCTTAAATTGTGAAAGCCTTATTCCATTTTATCATGTATGATGATACATGTTTTGAGGGATATGACTATTATTTTTTTATTCTCATGCACTTTGATTTTGTTATCATACCATTATTCTATTTTTATGCACACTAATGTATCTTAATTGTTAATGAATATGTCTATAATTATTGAGAATTTGAGATCACCCTTATTAAGTTTCTTTTTCATAGGTTATCAAGAGTGGATTTGAATGATTTAATTATATGAGGTTTTCTTATGGATGATGATGATGTATTAATGTAAAATAAGAAAAGTTGGGTTATGTGGGAGAAATTATAATTTAAATACATGTGTATTATTTGTGTTAGATATTTTTCTAATTATATAATATTATAAACATAAAATTCCCATGATATTATAAATGAATCCAATTTCTCGTTTTGATTGTATATATTTTGGATGTAAAAAATTGAATTTCCTTCATTGGAATCAATTACATAATTGTAGAATTTATGATTTTTTCAAAGGAACTGGGAGGGTGGGTTTAGGACAATTATAATTTTTATTGCATAGTTATTTCTCAACTAAATAATAGTGTTTAAAATAATAAATAATGATTCAAACATATATTAAATAATTTGTTTAACAATTTAAATGATCTCTAGAGTAATAAGTTAATAATAAATCCAATGAAAATAGTATGTTTGAATTTGAAATATGAAATTCAAAAAACATTCCACTAAAAACAAGAATTTTACATGTAGGGAATATAAAAAATTAAGAACAAAAAATTAAAAATTATTAAATAAAGTTTGAATGAGTTTCATATAAACTAATATTAATTTATAAACAACAAAATATATGAAATAAACATAAAATAATAAGAAATTATTTTTGAGTTTCAAGATATATGTTTTATTTCTGAATACAAAACACACATTGATCATCATAAAAACAAGTTTAAAAAATGGGAAACATAAAACATAGGTTCTAAATATTTAATATGAATTTATAATTTACATTAGAAAATTTAAACATAAGAAATAAACTATTAGTAAATTAACATATGAAACAAAAGATAAACAAGAGCCTAATTTCCTATAGGAATTCCACTAAACTATGTAGAAAAACTCACCAAGGGGAATTTCACAAAAGAATATTTCTCTAAGAATAAATATTTAATATGTTGAAGAATCTATATAGGATTTTCTTGTAATAAAATATACGTAGCTCATTCTATGTTGGAATTTCACATAAGGGATTCATCATGAAAGTTATTAATATATTAGAATTCATGAATTCTATAAACACATTGACTTCTCAAATTTCTGAGATAAAATATACCATTATAAAGTAATCATCAACTTTTTTTCTAGTTGAATTAAAGTTATAAAATTTCATTAGATTTTAAAATAATAAAGTATCATAATAATCTAAAATTTATATCTCATTTTAAGATTAAGAAATGAAAGTAACACAATTCTAGAAAACTATAGAAAATAAACTAATTTTTTTTAGCTTCTATCTTAATTTATGACATTATATAGATTTGTTCACAAGTTGACTTTCTGCAATTAAACATATATAATCTGATTATCTTTAAAAAAAATTATCACTCCAATTTTAGTTCTTCATTGCAATATATGGTATAAATATATAGTGTAATCGATTATAGAAAATCATCTATGTGGTGAATAGGAAATTTTCTATATAAGAGGTTGGGTTTCATGAATTTTATTTGTGGGATAATAGCTACCAGAATTCGCTATGTTGGGATAGTAAAAAACCTATCAAAATGATATTTTAAGGTCCCAAATGATGATTTTAGCCTAGGAAATCAATATAAAAGTTATAGAGCATATTATGAGCCATCAAAACATGAAATTTAAAGATATTTTAAATAATGAAATATTATGATATGATCGATGTTAAAAATTCTTTAATCAATATACAATTAAATATATTATTTCACCTAAAGGAAATAAAAAATATATCTGTGTAATTATCAAAACATAAAATTATTCAAGGATCCACTCAACATTCCACCCATTTTTTTAATTACAGAACAAAGTATAAGCTCAAAAACATCTCCCTATTTTTGAAATACAAAATTATATCATTTCAATATAAAAAATCTATCATAATATACTATATAAAAAATTATTAAACATTCACATATAAAAAAAATTCAATGACCTACTATAAATATTAAAAAAACATATATCTAGGAGCCACTATAAAGACATTCCCTATTAAAACAAATAATTAAATGTAATTATTAGAATTTAAAAAAAAATTGATAAAAAATTGAGAAATATTTTACAAAATTATATTTCATGGAAACTAAAGGTTTCAATAGTATGGTAAAATCATGTATAATTTATGAGAAGTCTTAAAATAGTTATATTAAAAACAATTTTTTAAAGAAATTAAACAAGATAATTCTAAAAAAAATTTATATGCCATATTTTTCATGTATATATAAAAAATGTTTCATAAAAACATACTAAAACATACCCTAAAAATATCAAAACATAAAAACATTATGATTCCAATATGACAATATCCAATTTATTTTTTTCAAACTGTAAAAATTATAATGGTTTACTAAAGATATCTATAAGTTTGTTTTCTCTAGGGATAATCTCTAAAACAATATATCCAATATTCATATAATCTCTAATAAAATGAAATCTAACATCGATATGCATTGTTCTATAATGTTGTAATGGATTCAAATAAATCTATATTTTAGATTTATTATCGTAATAAATAAGAAATTTATCAAGTTAAATTACAAAATCTCATAATGTTTTCTTAATTAATAAAATTTTATCACAATAACTATAATAAAAGATCTTCTCAGCATCAGTAGTAGGTATATAGGTAGATAATTTCATCTTAGAAGACTAATATATTAATGTTTTCCAAGAAAATGATGTGTACATGATTTTATTTTTTGTTAAATTATATATCCTTGAAAATAATTTTGATAATATGATATTAAATCAAAACTATTATACATTGGATAAAATATAACAAAGTTAACAGTTCCATTAACATATCAAATTATGCTTTTTAGAGTTTTAATATGGATCTCTCTAGAATTCTCAAGATTTTTTTCCCATAGAAAAACAAAAAACATATTTTCAGGTCCAGATGTAGTTAAATAAAGTAATATACATATCTTTCCTATAGATATATTATTATAAATATATTTACCAGATGAATCAACATCTAATTGACAACTATTTTTCACATGAGTTTTCATATATTTAAAGTAATTGAGACCAATCATTTTAACTAACTCTTTATCATACATGGATTGATTAAGAAATATATCATTACTACTTTGTAAAATTTCATGTCTAAGAAAGAATTGTAATTCTCCCATTAAGGTCATTTCAAACTTGGATTTCATTATAGTAAAAAAAACCTTAAAAAGAAATACACCAGAGGAACCAAAAACTATATCATCAATATAAATTTTACAATTAGAATAACATTATAAATTATTTTAATAAAATGAGTGGGATCAATATTTCCATTATTAAAACTATTATTCAATAGAAAAAAAATTCATCTCATACCAATCATGAGTTTCTTGATTTATACTATATAAATCTTTAGATAATTTTAAAAAAATGATTATGAAATTATTCATTCTCAAAACCAAGGGTTTGAGAAACATAAACCTAATAAGTTATAAAACCAATTAAGAAATAACATTGAACATCCATTTGATACAATTTAAAACCATAAAAAAATAAAATATTATAGGATTATAATATCCTCTATATTGGAAATAGGTGAAAATGATTTTTCAATGTCTATACCAACTTATTGAGAGTATCCTTGGGAAGAATGTCTCGATTTATTTTCGACAGTCTCTCTAGATTCATACAGCTTGTATCTAAAGATAAATTTAGTTTTTATTAATTTCTTAACATCAAAAAATTCATCAAAACGCCAAACATTATTACTCAAAATTTTATTAAGATTATATTTCATAATAATAATCCAATATGGATCATTTAAATTATCAAACATATTAGTAGGAAAATAATCAGAAACAAAAGTAGTGATAGAAAAAAACTGAATTTCTTGTTTTAATACAAGAATAATATTTCCAAATACATTATAAATGGGATAATCTTTATGAATATTCTGTGATATTAAATCAGGCTGGGAATGATTATGATCCCACCTCAATTGATTAATCCTTATCCATAATTTTTTCTTCATGAGAAACAAAATCTCTAAACTATTCATCAAAAGAATTAGAATTATAATTTCAATTTACATTATTTTATTATAACATAACATGAATAGATTATTAAACAAAAAAAATTTCATTAATTATAAATATTTTAAGAATTACTATTATTTGAATAACAAATATAACTTCCTTCATAAATTTGAGCATCAAATTTATCTAGCTTGTCTTTTAAATTATAAAAAAAACATTGAAACTAAAAACAGTAAATAACAAACTTTAGGCTTTTACCTTTTAAAAATTCATTATTAGTTTTCTTTAACAAAGGCCTGATGAGAATTGTTTTTGAAATATAACATATTCAAAAAATGGATCCAGCCTAAAAATATCAAAGAAATTATATTCACTTAGAATTTTTATGTCCATTTCAAAAACAGTTTTCTTTTCCACTATACAACACCATACTTTTGTCAGTTTATAAGAGCATTAAAATTAAGAGAATAACCATTCCTTTCAAAAAAATAAATTTTTTAAATTTACCTCTTTTATCACTATGAATATAATTAATCATACAAATTTTTTCATTTTGAACGAAACTAAAAAAGGTAAAAAAGTTATATATAAATTATCATTTTTACATGAAAGAAATTAAACCCATGAAAATCTGTTATAATCATTAATAATAAATAAATTATAATTCTATCTTTCTTGTCTAAAAATTTGAGTATGACCACATATTTCCTGACCCGACCCACTAGGGCCTTCATAGCCTTTGATAATCTAAGTCTGACTTCCCTAAGATCCCCTCTAGTATTACAGGGGCTGGAGACCAATGTAAAGTAGGAATATCACACACCTGGGATGTAGTATACTAATGTATATGTACTCACACACACATATCTTAGATCATATAATGTTTAGAAAGAAAAGTAGAGTGATACCAAAAATTTAGGTATAACATCTATCCTACATCATAGTACAATAATATGTACCTAAAATCAATAAAGAGGCCAAATATGGGACCATCCAAAATAGAAAAGAAATCTAACCTTCTCATAAGGAGGTGACTATTTCCAAATGAAAAAATGCTATACACCTTGGTTTGTAGAGCCTAGAACTTTGATTCAAATTCTTCCAGTACTCCTAGGACACCATCCAAAGGTCTCTCTTCTATATAATACATGACATGTGTGGGTAGAGCCAATGAATGATTGATTATAATAATATCTATTAAGACTCCCTGAAATAAAAAATCATAGTGAATACTGAGTATTCATATCATAACAACAATACAGTAATCAAAACCCAGATATAATCATAATAGAAAACCAATCTCAAGTGGCCTCACCCAATAACACTAACTTCATGGTAGTACTTAGGGATTCAAGTTAAAAATATTTAAGGGATAATTCCCTCCATGATCCATGCTATCACAATTGATTCTCATCCAAGAGGTCATGGCCATTGGGCCCTACCAAATAGGTACTTGTTGGATCACTGATGATCACATCATCCATGTAGGGGACCAATCCCAGGGCCATTAGGGGACACCAAAAACCTTACTATATCATCCTTCTAGATAGTGGATCGATACACTATGCATGTTGGTCATGTCAATACCATGAACCCCACATTGATACAATAGGGGATCCCATACAAGTCCCTCAAGAGGATGAACTTAACTCTATATGAAACAAAATCTATTGAGGGGATCACAATACTATTCCATAGAAGTAATACCACAATTTTCTAATGTGGGAAGGGACTATGAAATAACACTCAAATAATCATAGTGTAAATTTATGAAATGAATGTTTCTAAGAACTCTTGTAGGGAGTATATGGAATGTACTATGGGTACACAACATGTCTTTCCATCCTCTACTTATGTCCATGTTTTTTCCATCTCACATGGAATGTAAACTTAAAAATACAAAGCATTCCCCTCAGGTTACACATCATTTATAAGTCTTCAGCACACTACCTATGACATTTGTTTTTTCTCATGTACTTAGGGCCATGTCTATGTACTCTTGGACATGTCCAAGTATATGGCTCACCACGTGTACTCTGGTCATGTTTGAGTACATGTCGCGAACTATGTACTCTAATAGTGTCTGAGTACATGGAAAATCCCATGTAATATATCCATGACAATATACCCATGGGTGCATGGGGAGTCACTAGGTTGGGTCACACGGCATGTGACATGTGTCACATGTTGTGTGATATTTTCCTATTTGCGGATACTATTGTGCCTCAATAAAGTCCCCACACATCGTGCAATTCTAGATTACAAATCATGTAATGAAAAGTTTCTAGAAAAACATGGTTACTTTTCTATATCATCAATCCATGTTGTATTCACTAAGAATCCATATAGGTATCATGGATTGAGGTTTGGCCATCCCTTTTTATTGCCATTCATTGGGATCTGGGCTTTGATCTACTCTAAAATTGCTCTATTGAACTACACTACTAGCATGCCACACAATCGCCACATATAAAACTGGTAAGAATGAAGAACATAGGAATAATACTTTCTACCTACATTAATCAATTGTAATTTCATCTGGATCATACCCTCGATCATGAACTACACTCATAGTATTGATTTATTGCATAGGAGAACAGTTGAGTAATGATTGAATAACTTCTATTCATCTAACCATGGTCCAAATAAATTTCCTATGATGAATGTACAAATAAATGGGGGAGAAATACATAAAAAACCAAATAGTAATGAACTTTCACTATGTTTGGGTTTTCCTCAATATGTATTTATTATAAAATAAACGAACTGACCAACAATTAATCAATTAACTATAAAATAAATCAACTATCGATGCACGGATAAATTCTTTTCTGTGGAATAGATCAGCATTTGACATGGGATAATAAACTATAACGAATCAACATAAATCAATAATCCTACCTAGACTCCATATCATTAACTAATGAAGAATTATCCCACATCATTCTCATTGGTTAAATCCATGAACTCTATTTTCGTAGACGATGCCATCGATATCGATCCGATCCTCCGATCTATTTTCATCCATCAATGATACTCTTCAATCTCTCCTATAAATTCTAAACTTTATGTGACTAAATGTAAAAATTGGATAAAGTGAAGTTTAAATAAGAGAGGGATGGGTCACTTCACCGACACATACCAAAATAAATAAATTTAATTTATTCATTTATTTTATTATTTTCTTCATCGATGACACTTTACCAAAATGACTGCATCCAACGATGGTTTTTCCATGACTAGGATAAATCCCATGCTCTAAACTCGTCATCACCCATAGATAGCCAATATGAGCCTCTATTAGATATTTATTCCTCTTTTTAAGGAAAACTCTGTTCTTGTGAAATTAATTTTTTTAATATTTTCAAAATATTAATTTCATGATCTTCATGCCTTGATATCACATGCAGTCTCAACTTCTAGCTCAAAAAATATGACTAGATTTATTTCAAATTTTTATAAGGAAAATACCAAGAAATAAATTCTCCAAATCTTATGTATTCTTTTCCTAAAAAGGAAAAATACTACTCAAAACAAATGTGGGTACTAATATCACATATAGGTCTCCCACTCCTAGGTGCTCCTAGAAGACTCTTTTTCTACCACCGAACATGCCCAAAGAAAATATATCACCCACATAGGATCTTATATTGTTTATCCTTGATCTCTAATGGGTACTCTTTAATGGTAGATCCATCCCCCATTTTTATCTCACCCCATTAGATAACATGTGATGGTTCATGTACATACCTCCTTAGCTATGATGCATCGAACACACCATGTACCCATTCTAACCGTAGTGGTAGAGCTAAGAAGTATGCCACCTTGCTAACTTTGTATAGTATATAGAAATGTATAATTAACCATAGTGATAAATTTCCACCTTGGCCAAAAATCTATAATCCATATCAAGCTGAAACCCTCAAAAATACATTGTCTCGCTCCTTGAACTCCAATGGTATCTATCATCGGTCCACATAGGACTCCTGGTGACTTTTTTATTCCTCATATGCTTTTAGATGATCTCCAACTTCTCTATCATATATCACACCAACTTTAGGCCCATCATTACTAACTCACAAGATCGATCCAATATAGTGGTGACCGACAAATTCGATCATACAAGGCCTCGAATGGATCCGTACCGATGATGGAATGGAAGATATTTTTGTATAAAAACTCTACCAAGGCTATTTGATCCTCACAACTATGAAAAAAGTCCAACATGAAAGATTAATAAATTTCCTCTAGAACCTAAATGGTCTAATAATTATTTCCATTAGTATGGGTGTCAAAAACCATGATAAAATGAAACTAAATCACAAAGTCCACTAGTAATACTCTCAATAATTTTAAAATGATGTGAGAATCATGATATCAAATTATCATCAAGAGAAATCCATGTAGAAATATTATCTCATGCATTTAAAGGAATCCCAAGCTCTCTATTGAACTCTTCTCTTGGATGTTTAGGAAGTGGGATAACATGTTGAGTTGGTATACTAATACCTAGATGTAATAGTTTACTCCATATTTCTATGGTAACCCCATCAAAAATTCTATAAACATCCCATCCCAAATTCAATCTATCACCTCAAGGAGTTAAGGTAAAATTTCTAGAACCCGGTGCTCATCCTACACTTAATGACAAGTTAGGCATCGAGAGACAATCTTTATTACACCTTTTTTCATATTGGCCACCCAAACTGATGTCTGAGGTCTTGGTACATCTTTTCCACACCATTTTTTACTGCCAAATGGTATGTATGATAGTCCCTCATTACCTCCTACTACATTTCCACTAGTACAAACATCTATCCTCTGAAAGAGAGGATGCGTTCCCCACCATTCAAAAATCCATCAGGAGCTCATCTATTGGATATCTGAGTATGTATGGGGAATTCTTCATTCCAAAAGCAACAACATTAACTTATAGTTTCATAGCGACATCTGAATTCTATATTCGGTATATCATCATCCTGTACTCATAGCTGGTGATAGACACATCTGAGATCAATCCTCAATAACCACTATTCCCCTCTCAAATATTCGAATAGTTCATCGATCCATAGTAGTGAATATATATTCTCCATGGTCACTTAGTTCATGAAATGATAATCCAAACATAACCTCATTCTCCAGTCCTCTTTCTTGGAAAACAACACTGGGGCTACCCATGAGGGAACACTATGTATCACAAATCACTTCCTCTACAAGTCCTCTATTTACACCCTTGGATCTCAAAGCTCTATTTGATCCACATATGTTTGTGAACATATCATGATCATAACATGGTGTAATTAAATATAAAATTCTATCTATTAGTGGGGAGGTAAGACCGATATGTCCTCAAGAAATACATCCTCATACTCCACCACCACTTTAGGAATATCAAATCTCATAGAAATAACTAATTTGAGAGTCATTACATACAACTAGTGAGTAATCATATGCACCCTCCTACATATAATTTTCTCCAACTCGGCCTCATTTTCATTCTCACTCACAAAAAAAATATCAATTATTCCATGAAAATACACCATATTCTTCACATAAAATAGTCGATATGGGCATGAACTATGAATAGCATGTCTATACCTAGGATAAAATCACAAAATCTCATCGCTACTACAAAGAGATACTATATGAATCTCTCACCTCCAAGCATTAGGTCACACTGTTAGAAGAAGTTTTTGATCACTAAGTCACCTCCGGTTGATGTTTCTGAATGAAAGGGTCGAAAAATGTGTTTAAACTGAAATCTACAAGTCAGGCACCAAATAAGTATCAAGGAAAGTGTGTTGCACAACCATACCCATAAATACTATAAATAAGGTAGAAAATTCATTAATCATACCTATAATAATTTTAATATCCTTGTGGTTGTAAGCCTCCATCGCATATAGACGTTCTCTCTACTATCCACCATAAGATGAATCCTAGAATGGACCAACTAGGGGTAGGGGTGGAATTAAGTCAAACAAAAAGCCACCATTAGCTTCTCTATCATATCCTATTCCCCATCTACATCCCTATGGAACTCCTTGATCCTACCTATATCTCTTTTAGGGTAGTCGATAAAATATATATCTATCATCTATACGAAGTTTCAACCAATCTTGAGAAAGATGAAACTGACCATCGCATTAGAAAAACACCTCTCCATCAGATAACTTATGCCATCCTAGGAGCCGTAAACTTCTAATATCATTCCTTTGGATAATATCTTGGTGTGTCTTTAATGGACTAATATCTATTACTATCATCATCTAATAGTTTTTGATGTCTCATACCATGTGTTCCCGCTACCATCACCTTCTATTGGAATCTTCTCTTCCAGGAAGATCTCCACTACTAAATCCCACTAAAGCACTCTAGAGTAGGTGTGAATGAAAATAAATATCACTGAAGACCTGATATATTGACTTTGTCCCTTATCAAAGGACTATGATCTGAAAAAAATACATTATACCATATATAGAGAGTGTTACGATAGATTAGTAAAACTCACTGAATACTATTCTTTGATCATACTTCCTAACTATAAAGGATTCAGCTCCTAGATGTACACTAATTGAAACATAGCTGGATAAAACTCCTCCCTGAAGGAATACCCATGGTCAAGATAGAAGAGATTTTTCTTATCATGTTACTGATTCACCAGACTCCACCGTCACACAATGGATCCTTAAATAAGACTCACTATGATGAATACCATCTTATCTATAGGCATTCTAATGAGGAAGAAAACATAGGAGACATCACTTAACCAGTCCTCAGATACACGAGGTCTAGATCACCCTGATATATAGAAGTTTACTTTCTATAATACTCATGTAGTGAACACATACTATGTGAATCCTTGGATGATATTTCTGGGTATCACTACTAATCAATGGGTGGTGTAATATTAGGTATACCACCCAGAGGTGGTATATTCTATACAAGACTATGTACGAAATCCTTATCACTTAGAAAATCATCTACATGATCATGTAATGGAATCCTGACATCCTGTCTTCATAAAGGAATCCAAATATAATCAAGACACACTATAGTAATGAGTATATTTGGGGAGATATCTCAATATGGACATGGAAACCATAACCATTTCTATATGATACATGTAAAAAAAGATTCCAGTAACTAGTGTCTTCATAAACCAAGTCAACAAGAAATTTATCATAGATCTGGCGAATATATATGTTGGTCGATGCACCAAACTTGGAGTCATTTTCCTAAAATCCAAACTCGAAAAACTTTAACATTGTTTCCATAAATCCTAAACCAATCTCATAGCTAGAAAAAAATACACTATAGATCTATGGTAGAATTGAATTCCTCTAACACCACCCTGTCATTACCTGACACACTAAGGCCCACCATGAAATGATATGACATGGGTTACTACCCCAAGTCTTCCTCTTATAGGATTAGGGATGATGACCAATGCTTATTAGGAATATCACACACATGAATAATGTATATCCCACATCAGAGTATGATGATAAGTACTATAAAGAGATAAAGAGGCTAAATAAAATACCAACCAAAACTGCAAAGGATTCCAACCTAATCAAAAGGAGGGGAATACTATCAAATGAAGAACCAGTATACATCTCAGTCTGTCTAGCCTATAAAAATTCTACTCCGGTTCTAGGCCCTCATAAAACACCTTCAAAAGGTAACTCATCTCTATTAGACATGAAATATTTAGTAAGAACCCATATAGGCGTGATTATACCAATACCTAGTAGTAAAATCAGAAATAAACAAACCAAAAGTATCAAGAGTAGTCATCTCATATGATAAATACAATAAAAACCCCATATATAATCATATAAAACAACTAGTATCAATTGGTATCAACTAATTCCGCCAACCATAGGATACTACTTGAGTATTCAAGGTAACGAAATTCAGGTAGAATCCACTCCAAGATCCATGTAATCATTGGTGATACTTATACAATATATAATTATCATTGGGGCCTACCCAATAAGTATACACTAGATATATGAAGATCTCATCATTCATGTAGGCGATCATACCAATGTATATTAGCGGACGCCAAAAATACCATTATATTACCCTTCTAGATAGAAGATTGATTCATTTTTCAGGGTGGTAATGATAATTCCAATAAACTCTCATAGGAATGATAGTGGATCCCACCATGGTCTCATAGGGAGATTTACTAAACACTATCTAAAATAGAACCCATCAGGGGGATCAAAATCCTATACCAAGGATGTAATGCCACATTGTACCCTAGTTGGAAATGAATAGGAAATCACACTCAACTAATCCTGGTATAAACTAAGGAAATCAAAAGTTCTAAACTCCCTCATAGGGATTATGTGTACTGGGGGTATGCAACATTCTTTTCTAACCTATGGTCTAAAAATGTAACTTTGTCTCACATGGCATGTAATCCTAAAAATACACAGTGTGTCCTATAAGGGTACATGATGTGTAGTGATCATCATCACTCTTCCTGTGTCAAATGTTTATGAATCCATACTTTGGGTAATTCCCATGTACACCTATCCATGTTGGAGTATACAACTCAACCCATGTACTCTAGCCGTGTTAGAGTACACCTTTCTTCATGTGTACTTTGTTTTCAGTCCGAGTAAGCATCATAGAACATGTACTCCCACAATTACCATGTACCTAAGGGTACACAATGATTCATTGGGTTAGGTCACACTATTTGTGACATGTTTTACATTGTGTGTGATCTTTTACTCAGTACAGAAACCCTACCGCCGCATCCCGGGACACACATGGCATGTACTTTTGGATTACATTTCTTGTAACTCTAGTTTTCTAGAAAACTGTGTTTCCTTCTACGCATCATCTATATGTGCTTCCATTACCAAAACTTTAGCCGTAAACCATGGATCTAGGGTTGAAACCCCATTTTTTCACTGGTCACTTGGATTTGGGCTCTGATCTGCTCAAAAATTGATCAGTCAAGTCACACCGTCATCATGCCCCACCGTCAGCATGCGTCAAACCAAGAAGAATGAGGAACACCAATATGATATGGTATTACTCTAGTAATTATATTTCACTTAACCCTAGATCATTTTACCATACACATGATCATGATCCATTATAATAGAAAACTATCCTTTAATGATCTAATTCCGAGTATCCATCGAATCATGATCCAAAAAATTACCTATGATGAACGTGTGAAGAAATAGGGGTGAAATCCATGAAACAAAAAATAGGAATGAAACATGGCTATGTTTTGGTTGGATTTGATATATTGGCATTAAAAAATAACAAAATAACCGACAATTAATCTATCAATCATGAAATAAATCAACTTTTAATGTGTGAATCAATTCTTGTTAGAGGAATTTATTTATGTTCGATATAGAATAATAAAATGAGAAGAATCCAAATAAATCAAAAATTCTACCAAATGTTTGGATTAGTCGATGATGAAAAGAAATAATTTTTTTTTGTTCATGAAATCCACAAATTCCATTTGTGTAGATGATGCCTTCGATATCAATCTGATCCTATGACCCGTTGTCATTTTCCAACAATCTCTTTCAAGATATCCTCTCAATTATTAGGTTTATGAGTATAACCCTACAAATTGGATATAATGAGGTTTAAATAGGATAGTTTTAGGTTTCTATTCCAACATAAAAAAATTAATAAAATTAATAGTTTTTATTTATTTTCACCTACAACAACACTTTACCAAATTGTCTAACGTCAATAAAGGTTATGTCTTAACTAGGGTAAAACCCATTCTCTTGAAAAAATGGATCCCTAATATCTTTTATTCAATACTCCATTTGGTTTTATTCCAATTTTTAGGAAAAATGTACATGTGTGATATTAGTACATTTACTAATTTTAAAATATCATTTGTGGGCTCACCAGGACTCAGAATCTCATGTCGTCTCATTGTATGGATCTAAAATATATTTCTAGTTTTATTTCAAAACTTCTAATGGAAATGAATGATGAATTTAAAAATTGATCAATATGTACTAATAGTAAAGGTCTATTAGTTATTATCTTATTGATAGGGCTGAAAGAAATATTACGTTCTTTTTCTTTCATACAAGCATCACTAACATGAAGATGTTCCATATTCGTGGTACGTAACTATATCACATTCTAATATTTATAGTGATTGTGTAAAATTATTAAATGAACATGAACTAATCATTAATGAAAAATAATTCTATCACACTACACATCATTCAAACACTTGACATTTTGAATAATTAATTCATCAAAATCAAAAGTATATATATTTTTTATTAGATTAACCTAAAATAATAAAGAATAATCCTTTAAAACTATGAACTTATCCATATAAAATTTAAATTAAATTATACCATTAAATAATTGAAATATACCTATTATATTATGTTTTAAACATTAAACATATGAAGCATTATAAGTAAAATTAAAATTATAAATACCAACATTACCAAAACCTTTTACTTTTCCTTTCGAATTGTCTCTAAATTTTATAGTGCCACCATCACATGTTTTGTATGTGATAAACATCAATGGTTTTATAGATATATTACTAGAAATTCCACAACCCGTATACCATATTTCATTATTAAGACATCTAATGCATTTTAAATACAAAAATTTATTACTAAAAAAATTTGGTACCCAAGTTACATTGGGCACAATCATAATCTTAACATAATTTTTAGGTACCTATACCGAGATTAAATAAGTATTGTATTTTACTCAAGATAAAATTATTTCTAAATTTGAGTTTTTATACATCCCAAGGAATATTTTAATCTAAAATAATATTCATTTTTTATTTTCTATTTACACGGCATTAAAAACCTAAAATAGTATAAGTGTATCTATTTTTACTTTTAAAAAAATTATTTTGAGAATTTTGAGGTAGTATCTTTTAATATCCAATATTATAAATATTTTTATTAATTTTATTTAAATTAATCATTTTATGATATTTTTCATGACCTAAAATAAAATTATAAAAACATTTCTTAAAACATTAAACATACTATTTCAATTTTTCACTCAAAACGTGAATAAATTTTAAATCATCATAAGCTTTATAAAGAGATGAAGAAGTATTATCCCTTTATTTTTCATTATATTGTAATATTAAATGATTTTAAGAAAAAAAATTCTTATTATTTTCATTATTTTTATGATATAATTCAGAATATTTGAAAATATCTTTTCTCAGCATTTCAATTTCTTCATTTAACTCAGAAACATTTAGATTTTCAAAATCAAATTCATAATTAAAACATATAGAATGAAAACCAAAATCACTAATCTCATTAAATGAATCAATTAATCACAAAAAATAATATTCTTAATCATTTATATATTCCTCACTAGAATAATATTCCTTTGTATAACTCCAACTAGTTATCAATTCCTTTTTTCATTCTTTTGTATTTTCATTTATTCTTTAGTTTTGGGAATCCATACATTATATGAACTTTCTTAATTCACTAAAATTAAGTAACATATCAACCATTATAATTAGTATTAATTTTATTATCTCCATTTTGTTTTTCCTTTTGGTGGTTTCTTCAACATTAGTTCTCAATTACATTCTTTTTCATCATTTATAGAATCCAAACTGAATCTAAGACAAAAGTTATTTTACACTATCCTATAAATCATAGTTATAATAGTCAATAGAGAAATTATTTATAGATATAAAAACATCAAATTTTATGTTCTATTCATATCTAATTCATTTATATTCTTCGGTTTCATTTAATACTGAAGCAGTGATCCAATCAATTCACCAAGAGTATACACTTTAATTTTATTGATTTGATTAATAGCTACCTTATTTGAATTAAATTTATTTCATAGATCACTTAGGACTACATTAATAAGAATTATGTTCTCCAAAACTTCTACAAGGGTATTTATTCCATTCACAATGATTTTAGATTGGTTTAATAATTGGTTTACAGTTTCATATTCACCCATCATAAAGTCTTGGTGCCAATATCAAATTATACCATGTTTTCTTTGTATCAATTTATCTAAGACAAGGAGAGTAACTAGAAAATATTACTTATATAATGAGATGTTTTACAAGTAGACACATGACTAAAAACACATATGTTATTATCATAGTATAAATTTTATTATTATTGTATTTTAAATCATATCTAGAAGTATCATTTCCAAAGTTATTATTCGGGGTTTCTTCGGTTAGTGTGCACTATTTTTCAATGATGTACCAGTTTTCTATGATTAACTATTTGAGGTTTTCCTCCATTATGGTTCTCAAGTATCCATGATCATTTTCATCAAAGGAATATGTCTTCTGAAGAATCTAAGAATCAGTTGTATTTATTTCTTTAATATTAAATATCTTGTTCGTAGACTCTGAGGTCTCAGAAAATTTTAGCATAATAAAATATAATAAAAAAACTCTATAGAAGTATTGGATAAATTATAAAAGGAACAAGATTTTATAATAATTTTTAGGTTGTAAAGGTGATATAATATCACCTAGAGGGGGTTGAAAAAGAAAAAAATATATTTTAAATGGGTGGATTAATTATTATCAAAGTTGATTATCAAAGTAAATTAAAAGTGTTAGTTAGTAGAAAAATAAAATAAATAATGAAATTATTTTTTATAGTCGTTTGATCCAAATTGAACCTACTATATTATTATTCTTCTCTTCTTAGAAAGAGATAAATTGTGATCTAATATGACTTTTTATATAGAATAATAACCTTATTACAAAATACGTTTTCTATTGTAAGAATAATCCGACATCTGGATTTTTATGGCGACTCACATATTTCTTATAATAATGAAATTTGATAATGGGAACCATAACCAGAATGATATGAATATTAGAATTATGGAGTCACATCTTGAAGATAGAAAATTATTTTATATATAAAATCATAAATAGAAATCTAGATCTCATAAGGGATGGTAGGAAGTGTTATAGACACAGGAAACAAGAATGAAATATATATAATAAGAATAAATTTTGGCACTAGTTCTTGAGTGCTTGTTCACCTTGATTGTTTCTTCAAGGCTATAAAAGAAGACATAGAAGTTTTTTCTATCCCTTAATATATTGTTCAACTATATAAGAATAGTTCTATACATGCAGAATGTACAGTACTTCATAGTAACAGAATATGAAATAACCCATAGAAGTTGTATAATAACAGAATTCATTCACTTGTAAACTTCTATATAGAATCCATGCTTAATTTATGTTTGTTTAAAAATAAAAATAACTCATATGAGCAGTCATTGGAAAATTTATTATTCAAACAGAATAATACTGGATTATAGGAGAGAGATAGAGAATAAAATATTATCATCCCATAATAATCACTCAGATCATGACTAGTATTTAAAACAATAATGAATAATTTAGACCAAATTTAAAATATTCATATATTAATTTAAATGGTATCCACAATAATAGGTTAATTATAAACCCACGGAAAATATCATGTTTTAATTTGAAATATGAAATTCAAAAAATATTATGTTAAAAATCAGTAGTAAACAATCATAGAATTTCACATATTAAAATAACCATATTAAAAAAATATTAAAACAAGTTTGAGTGATTTTAATATAAACTAATTTTAAATTATATATAATAAATGCTAAGAAAACAACATAAAATAATAAGAAAGGATTTTTTGTTGTAATTTTTATACTTGTAAATAAAATACAAATTAATCTTCATAAAAAATGTTTTAAATAATGGGAAACACTTATCATAGGTTCTATATAATTAATATAAATTCATTATAAAAAATTTATCATAAGAAGTAAACTTGATTTAATTGATATATGAAGTAAAATGTAAAATAAAGCATAATTTCCTATAGGATTTAACTAAACTACGTATCCAAATTCACATGGGTGAATTTCACGTTAAATTTTTTCACAACATGGGAAAATTGAAAATATAGGAAAATATACATAGGAAATTCATGCCATTTGATCTAAGTATCAAATTCAACATAGGTGGTTCACATAAGATATTCAAGTAAAGGATTCATCACATAAGAAATTTTCATATTTGAATTCCTTAATTCTATAAAGAAATTGATATCTAAAATTTCAAATCTAAAAGAAACCTTGAAAAATGAAGAATCATATTTTTTTCTACTATTATTATTTTATAAAATTTCATTATAATTCCAAATAATCAAGATTCAACATAATTAAATAACCATATCTCATGTTATAATAAACAAATAGATCAAATATTTGTGGAAAGCTTTATAAAAAATGAAAATATTTAGTATATTATAACCTAATTTCAAATATTATAGATTTTTATTTAGAAGTTTATTTATTTTAGATAACTTTATATAATATTCTTAGATTTCAAAAAATATAATCACTCAATTCATATTTCTTTAGCTGAAGATATAGTCAAAATACATAGCGTAATTGATTCTGGAAAATTATCTATGATTTGAAAATTTTATTAGCTACATAAAATATTTGGATACATGAATTGGTTACGTGGGAAAATTGGATACATGAATTGGCTATGTGGGAATATTAAAAACCTATAAAAATGATATTTTAAGGTCCCAAGTGATGTTTTTATCCAAAGAACTTAATATAAAACTTGTAGAAGATGTTATGATCAATCAAACCAAGATATATAAATATAATATAAAAAATTAAATATTATTATATGATAAATTTTGAATATAAATTAATAAATATAAAATTCAATTTATTAAGATATCTAAAGGAATTAAAGAAATAAATATTTGTAATTATCAAAACATAAAGTGGTTCAAGGAGAAAATCAATAGTTAATGAAAGAGAATGGAAGCCTCTCATTATTATGGATTAAAATGGGAAGTAATGGAAGATGATTAATTAATGTGGATATAATAAAATTAATATAAAATGTTTTATTATAAGGAAGTACCTGAAAAAAATTTGAAAGAGAAAGAGAACCCTTACCTGTGATATGGATTCTTATAACATGAGAAGTGTTTTGTGGAACCATAAGAACTCCTTAAAATGGATTTGGTGATATAAAATGAAGGTAACTTTGGGATTAATGTATTGGGAGTGTAGTGGAATGGGATAATGGGTTATTATTTATTGAAAAATAGGTTGAATGCTTTATTAATTTCTAGACAGTGCCTTGGACACTTAGTAAACAAAAAATGGAAAACTATTTCTCATAAAATGGATTTTTACCATGGTATTTTATAATGGGATTTTTTAATATTTAAATTTATTAAGGCCTAAAATTATTTAATTAGTAATATATTGGAGGTGTAAGGGATTACTTTTCATAATGATTTTTTAAAATATTAAATAATGATTTAAATTTTTGAGGATTCATTATAGGTTAAAAAAATTAATCTTATCATTTTAAAATACATTATTTTAATTCATAATAATATTGTTAGTCAATAAATACATTATATTATTTATTATGTCACTTTTTAGTCATTATTATGTCATAATACTTATCATAAATTTATATAGTAATTTACTTTTTACCCATAATTTCGTCTATGTCATAAAATTATGAAAAATTCATTGTTGACTAATTTTGAAGTTTGGATCTAAAAAATTACATCCCTTTATTCCAAATAATTTTCTAATTATAGTAAATTTACTTTTCCAAATAAAATAAATATTTATTAAAAAACAATTTTTAGGACATGGTTGACTTTTTAACCCTTAAAAAATTACTTTGGAGTTAATAAAATAATATTATCATCTATATCCAAATAAATAGTGATTTTTGTTAATTTTTATAGAAATAAGTTTTTTCATAACATTTATTTTATTATATAATAAATATAGTAATAAAAAAAAATTACCAAAAAATATTTTTATAACTATATTAAATTAAAAATTTATAATATTATTTTTAAATCTTTTATTAAATTTTATTATGAATTAAATTTCATGTATTTTCATTTAATGAGGTACCCCCAAAATACTAAATTTCATCCTTATCTAAATTCATCTATAAATAAACTAGTTCATTTATTGAATAATTTACACTTTAATTATACATATACACTATATACATAACCCCTTATTATGCCCAAAAAAATTTAAGGGTAAGTTATGAGATGATAGTACTTTTATGGGTTAGTTCAACTAACATTTATCTAATGGTGATCTACACTAACTATAACTTCTCACATTGTGGTTTTTTTCACAATCCTCGCATGTAGAAGTGTTTTTTGGTATTAATCATGGCCACACCCTAGTGATGATACATCCCTCCCAAGATATGATAAATTTCCTTTATAAGGCATAGTCTAACTATTTTATGTCATTGTTCTTTCCCTATAAATCAATTGTGTATTATCATTTCCCTTTATATTTACTAAATATAAATTCAATATTATTTAAAATTATCGTAATTCCCATTGGTAATAATTCCCAATGCTCATGTAGAACCATGGTAATACTAACTAATGTTTAAGTACCTATAAGATTATAAAGGTCACTTTTCTTATTAAACACTATATATACTCAACCATTATCACACCTTATTATTCACTACTTCAACTAAAATGGTTAAATACTTCCCTTTATAATTTTAATCAAATTATTATCAATTCTATATCATTTTACTATTTTAATAATAAGAGTGACCTTTATTTGTGAATTCGACCATGTGGAGTTTACTATTATGAATACATTATTCTTTGGTGTTTATCTACTTGTACTCTTGTTCTCTATTATCAACAATATTATTGTAGGATGTGAAATGTTCCTATGAAATATAATATTATATTTATGTGATATTAATAAAATAAATCAATCATTGATAAATATTTACTTTTAATAAAAAGTGAAAAAACCAAATTTTTATATAGGATCAATTATTCCATTATGAATGTTTCATCCTTATATAATTCCTTACTAAAATTCCCTTTTCATGAATCCCAATTCATTGATTTTATAGAACTAATTTTATCAACCAATTTAAATTTAAATATCTATGCTTGGAATGTTGTATTATACTACTCAAATATTATTTATGATACCAAAGTATGACATATTCACATAAATTTTATTTCTATCCCTGGTAATTTATACATGAATCGATTAATCCATAATTTCTAATCCACTATTCTACATTATACTATGTTCTTATTTTTTCCATTGTATAGAACATATAAATATGAGTTAAATAACCATTTTTTTAAAATACATTTATATTAGTCCCTCTAGAGAGCCATCTATGAGGTTTGGAAATTGAATTTGGATTTATAGATAACTCATTAAAATTATGGCCTCAATACCATCCTATAAACTATTTATTATGTGTATTTGATATCCATATTTTAGTCCTTTATGTATTCAAATAGATATGAATTAAAATTTCTATTTCACTATATGGAGAAACCACTATTATGTTATGTAAAACATAAAGGCGTACTTTATCTCACTCTTAATGGAAGTTGTGATAGCATCTCTTCCAAAAATTCCTTCACCCACAGGGCACCCATTATGATGAGATTCTAAGAGACCAATTTTACCCATTCTAGATAGGTATTTAGAACCAAATTAAACAAATTCAACAATGATATATCACTCTTCAATAAATAATCCTTTCTGACATTGATTTTTTAAATACCCATTTAAAATTTACAAATATTGTTCAATGGGATACATCCGTCTATAATATACATGACCACATAGTCAGATATATCTATTGAAGTGAATCATAAAGTGAACCATTATATCAAATAATGATGGTCTAGAACGTTTCTCCAATACCCTTTATATAATATAAATATCTTTTTCCATAGTCAGAAAAATCATCATGACATTACAATTAATGCATATTACATTGAAAAAAGAAACATTGATCGGTTAATATGTGTCAAATATTTGTAGGTAGAATGCAAGGTAAATCCATAAGGATTAAATATTTCATCAAAAAATGATAGAAATGGTATTTTAAGACTTTAAAAATCAAATTAGCCATTGAAAATATATTCTAGATATTTGATTAATACCAATATAAGACCTCTGAACATTAATAATATTGTAAAAAAATATCTATTTCCAATAAAGATTGTATGTTTTTGGATGAATAATGTCACGACCCGTCCTCGGGGCCCGTTCTGTGACTACCCCAAGCCCGCCTTCCATAGGCCAGGGGCTGGCGACTATCACCAAGGCGTAAATTCCCGATAAAAAGGGAAGGCATTACCTTTGTAAAGTAAACAAACACCATAGAGGAAGAAAGCAGTAAACACTATGTAAAAGCTGGTACAACAGTAAGTGAGAAAAAGCAAGTGGGCCAGTATACAAACCCAAACTGAAAGTAAAGTACAACTGGAAAGGGAAAACAACAACTGAAAAGTAAAGCCGCAATGTCGAGCTGTCCACTGGAAATCACACCTAAAGGGTGAGTACAGATAGCCTCTTCTGCTCCTCGGGTCCAGCCAACCGCTCAAAGTACGTCCCGCCCAGTGGTCCACCTCCAGGTATTGTCCTGCTCCACAAGCCTCAACCTCGATCAGCGCTGTCCGTCGTCTACACCCCGAAGGTCTCCTAGAATCCACAAAGGATAATCCACAAAGGAAGGATACAATCACGAAGTAACATCCGAAATTGCTTAGGTATATGCCCATACATATACCTAAGTCATCAATTCTCGTTCGGATCCAATATCCGAGCCCAAGTACAACCCAGTCCACACAGGAAAGAAAAATGTAAATCCACACAGGACAGCTCAACACAATCCACATAGAAAAGCAAAAAAGGATTTAGCTCACACAGGTATACTTCTTCGTATGATGATAGAGATGATCAGATATAACCACTGATTTATCTAAGCCGTCAGACCCACAAAGGATCGATAGGTACTAACCCCCGCAATGACCCACATGGGATCTGACCCACAAAGGATCAATAGGTAACTAACCCCCGCAATGACCCAGGAAGGGTCTGACCCACACAAGATCGATAGGTAACTAACCCCCACAAAGACCCACACAGGATCAGACCCACACAGGATCTGTAGGTGCTGGCTCACACAGAACCGCTGAGTGCTGACCCACACAGGATCGGACCCACACAGGATCGGTAGCATTGATCCACGTAGGATCGCTGAGTGTTGTAGTCGTCGTCGTCGAATCCACTGAGGATCTCTGTATAGTCGTCGTCGTCGTCACAATCGCAAACGCAGCCAGCTCTAGGGTTCCCGCACACAGCCAGCTCGTTCGGGAGGGTCCGCTCCACAAGACGAGAGGCTGATACATCAACTGACACATAGTCCAGAGTTTATGTATCCAAAAGTTCCGTATCGTCAACAGGAACTCAACGTCGCAGACGGCGCGTCAATCGGACACTCGGTCTGAGAGTTATTGGATTTTTCGTCCCAGGGGCCCGGTTGGTTTTTAAGGCAAAACCAACCAGAACGTACTCCACCTGCATCCAAACCTTGGTCGGAGTAATCTAAAAGATCCGTCTCACTAAGAGGAATCCAACAAAGTCGATGGCACGTCAATCGGACGTCCGGAGCTCAAGTTATGAGCGTTTCCGCTCCGAGAGCCCGGTTGGTTTTGTGTATGAACCAACTAGGCCGAACCCAAAGTATTCTGAAACTTTGAGTGCGATATACAGAAACGACCATCTCGATCCAAGGATCGCATCGCAACTGACGGTGCGTTGTTCGGAGGTCCATAGCCCAAGATATGGGCAAAAGACCAAAGAGGGTCTGAAAACGGGGGTTTCGGGCTCGGACCGACCTGGCCTGAGACCCCCTAACTCGCCCCGAACCGGATCGACCAGAACCGGGTCCGGCTCGGCCGAGTGGGGCGCGGCCCGGCCCGGCTGGGCACGGTCCAGCTCGTCCTGGCGGCCCGGTCCGGCGACCCATCGCGCTGGCGCGCGGCGCCAGCTGGCTCGGCCGAACGGTCGAGTCCTTCGGTTTGTGGGGGGCACTGCCCCCCACATTTTTTAACCACGGCCCCCACTTAATGGGGGCCGCTAGCTAGCCGGCCAGGGGTTTAAACCCCCAGCTTTCCCGTGCCCGACCGTCCCGCCCGGGTCGGCCTATTTCTGCCACCACAGGACCGGCGACGACCAGTCCCCTCCCTACTCCGACACCGGCGGCCCGCTTCTGGCCGTCGGTTCCCATGCTCTGCCATGGCCTGGTATCGGCCGTGGCCTTCATTCTTCCGGTGCGGCACGACGGCGCCGCACCCCTCCACCGCGGCCCCACTCCAGCGACGGTGTTTTTGCGGTTCTCCGGCGCGGCGCGACGGCACCGCGATTTGGTTCAATTTCACGGCGCAGCACGACGGCACTGCGCATTACTTGCCGCACGATCCCGCGCGGTGCGACAGCACCGTGCCATTTCCGTTTCAACCACATTAGAAGCCAATATGGATAAAGGAGGAGGGTCAGCCGTGTTTGTGCGGTCTGGCCCCCTCTCGTTAAAAGATAGCAGTTGGTCGTATTTTCACGAAGAACGACAAGGTAGAATTCATGAAAAGAAAAATAAATAAATAAACCCCTACCTCGTGCGAGCTTGAAAGGAAGTTCGTCGAACGAGGATTCGTCGCAGGAAGAGACGTCGTGAAAGAAGACATCGATGGCGTCGTGGTACACGATGTCACGTAATCGGTTTCCGAGAAGACGACGTTCTTTGTCGGAGACCGATGTGTTCTTCGCGTTCTTCGTCGAAGGCGAAGAAGTTCTTCAAGTCCTTAGCCCTTTTCTCCCGAAGACTCCACCACAAAAATTCTAACCCAAAAATAAATTAATCCCACACTTAATTTATTACTAGACATTAGTTTGAAATTCAAACACACACATTAAACACACTCTTCATTAATAACATAAGTTATTAATACTTAAGTTATCATTTTTAAATGTGAGTTGAGGGAGTTAAGGAATGTGAAGGGGTGGGGTTCGTGTGGGCCCCACCACCCTCATAACCTTCCATGGGATGTTGGGTAGTTACCCAACTTCCACCCTATGCTTAAAACCACTTAAAGAAAATAAAAATTGTAGTTAAATTTTTATTTTAACTTCCACAAATTTTATCAACTTCTCTCGTGCAAACGCAACTCTGGAAATGGAGTTCCTAAGAAATTACCGGCGCTACGGTTCCATCGGTGCCCTCGGAATTCGATTCTGAGCACCATTTCAAAAGTTAGAAATTCCCACTCATTCGTTCACTGAACGTACCCGAGCTAAACTTAGGATAGAAATTCCGGGCACACCGGGCCTCCGAATCAAGTGCCATCAAAAACTGCGTTCTTGTAAAATCCCAAAGAAAATTAAGAAAAAAATTTCCTTGAATTTTACGGGTCTTTACATTACTCCCACCTTAGGGCTTTACATCCCCATAAAGATACATCGAAGACTAGGGAAACAAATGTGGGTACTGAGCACACATTTGAGCCTCCCACTCCCAAGTTCTCTCCTGGAGGTTCTCGTGCTGCCATCTAATACGCACCGGAGGAATCGACCGTCCACGTAGGACCCGCTCCTGTCGATCCTCGATTTCCTCTAGGACCTCCGTAAAAGGTGCCCGATCATCAACGTCTATCTCCCCATGGTCAATGATATGTGTCGGGTCGTGCACGTATCTCATTAGCTGAGATACGTGGAAGACGTCGTGCACCCGGTGAAACTGAGGTGGTAGAGCCAAGCGATAAGCCACCTCACCAATCCTGATGAGGACCTGGAATGGTCCGATGAAGCGTGGAGATAACTTTCCGCCTCGGCCAAATCTCCTTAATCCACGTCGAGGTGAGACACGCAAGAAGACGTGGTCGCCATCCTCGAACTCTAGTGGCCTCCGCCTCCTATCAGCATAAGACATCTGCTGGCTCTGAGTTGTCCTCATCCGCTCCTGGATGACCTGGACCTTCTCTGTCATGGCCTGGACCATCTCCGGTCCCACAAGTGCTGACTCCCCAGGGTCTGTCCAACACAAAAGAGATCCGCAAGGTCAGTCGTACAATGCCTCGTATAGTGTCATCCCGATGGTGGTGGAGTGGTAGCTGTTGTTGTACGTGAACTCCACCAAGGGTAGGTGGTCCTCCCAGTTGCGACCAAAGTCGAGGACACATGCACGGAGCATGTCCTCGAGAGTCTGAATGGTCCTCTCGGTTTGACCATCTGTCTGAGGGTGAAAGGTGATGCTCAGACGTAGCTGCGTCCCGAACGCCTCCTGCAACCCCTTCCAATGCTGGGAAGTGAAGCGAGCATCTCGATCGGAGAAGGCAGATGATGGCACACCGTGAAGCCGTACAATCTCCTGAATATAGAGACGTCCCAAGATCTCCACTAAACCCTGCTCTCTGATGGGTAAGAAGTGTGCCGACTTGGTGATTCGGTCGACAATCACCCAAATGGAGTCGTGACCTCTGGACGTGCGTGGAAGTCCAGTCACAAAATCCATAGATATCCCGTCCCACTTCAAGTCCGGGACCTCCAAGGGTTGTACCAAGCCTGCTAGTACCTGATGCTCTGCCTTCACCTGCTAACAGGTGAGACATCGTGAAACGAACTCCGCCACAGCCTTCTTCATGCCCGACCACCAGTGCTGTCGTTTGAGGTCCTGGTACATCTTCGCCACTCCGGGATGTACCGCCAAGGGAGAAGTGTGAAACTCTCTCAACACCTCCTCCCGTAATGCAACTGGTACCAAGGTACGTCCTATGAAAAGTACATCGTGCTCTGCTCCAAAGAAGAAACCATCAGGTGCCTGTCCTGAGGATATCTGCACACGCTGCGTCTCACAGTTAGTGTCCCCACATTGTGCCTCTCTGACCCGCTGTAGTAGTGGAGGTGTGACTGTAAGAGACTGAAGGAAGGCTGCCCCATCTCTATCCACGAAGGATATCTGCAAAGTGGCTAGCTGCTCTGTCACCTCCTCAAGTAGATGAATGTCCGTCCTCCTGCTGAGAGAATCGGCTACCATGTTCCCCTTCCCAGGAGTATATACTATCTCAAAGTCATAGTCCTAGAGGAACTCAAGCCATCGCCGCTGTCTTAGATTCAGGTCCTTCTGAGAGAAGATGTACCTGAGACTCTGATGGTCATAAAAGACTGTAAAGCGCTCGCCCATCAGGTAGTTTCGCCATGTTTTTAGAGCGAAGACCACTGCTGCTAACTCCAAGTCGTGGGTAGCATAGTTATGCTCATGCAGCCTCAACTGACGTGATCCATAGGCGATCACGGCCTGCTCCTGCATCAGGACACATCTAAGTCTGGTCCCTGATGCATAGCAGTAGACTACGTACACTACTGCCTCCTCAGGCAACCTCAAGATAGGTGCGCTGGTCAATCTCTGTCTCAGCTCCTAGAAGCTCTGTTGACATCTGTCTGACCACACGAAGGGTTTCCCCTTCCTCCTTAACGTTATGTAAAGCTGCAAAAATTTCTCCTTTGCCGAAAAGGGAAATCGGGTCTCATCCCCTGGATGAACCATGTTCCTTGCCTAATACAGTCAATCCTGTCATGATTAATTAATTCATGGCATGGATGACATCATAAGGCCTCGACGCTGCTACCAAGAGATCCAACCGTTAATCTCTCCTCCAAGGGTTGAGCCACACTGTCGGCATCAGTGTGTGGTCACTGGGTCTCCTCTAGTAAGAATATCACAAGTGAGGGTCAAGTCAACAGTTTTTAACCGGCACATCTTAATAATAACAAACAAAAGACAAGAAAGAAAATGTCACCATTGCAAGTGTCTTTTATTACTTCAACTCAAAGTACAAGGACACAAGGCAACACAAAATACGAAGCTAGAGGCATTATGGGAAAAGGCCTCTATGCCTGGAGCTAGTCCCGCACTAGTCCACCAACTTCCGGAGCTCCATGATCGTAATCTTCAGCTGCCTGAAGCTGTGCTCTTCCCTGAGGTTGGGGTGGACCTCATGGTGGTGGTGGTGGTAGAGCCTCAAAACGTCGTCCACCACCTGTCGCTCGACCAGCTCCTCGGCCTCGTCCACCTGCTCCCTGTGGACCGCCACAGTCAAACCTCTGCCTCTGCCTAGGTGGTTCCTCAATCGTCTATTGCTCCTCTACATGGCGGTTCGGGCAGTCACGAGCCATGTGGCCCTGCCCGCCTCATGCATAGCACTGTCTTCCACTCGTAAGACTGGTTCTGCTGCGTGTGCCCCACACCTCCGAGCCAGTATCCTGTGGTCGTCTGCCCGTTGGCCTGGACCGCTTGGACCTCTGCGACATCGGTCTACTGCCGGCTGCAGAAGACTCCGCCACGTGTCACTCTGCGGTAGGTCTCGCCGCTGGTGAAGGCTCAGCAAGAAAGATCTCGATCAAAAGGGCTCACTCCAGTACTCCTACCTGGGTCGGAATGCTGAGGGAGATCAGCGATGTCCTAATCTCATGCCTCAATCCCTGCTCAAAGGTTCGGGCCCGGAATAATGGGTCTCGTACCATGTCTGTCGAGTAGCGCGAGAGATCAGTAAATCTCGCTGAGTACTGGGTGACTATCAAGCTGCCCTGCCGCAACTGAAGAAGCTCCTGGATGCGTACCGCACGGAGGGTGGCTAGGACGAACTCCAAGCGGAAGAGGCTCTAAAAGTCCGTCCAGAGAAGAGATGCCTCGACGTGCACCTGGAGCATCAAGCTCCACCATCGGCCCGCTGCCGCGTGCAGTAGGCTCGCTGCGAGGATCACCTTGAGGTATGCTGGTGTCCTCACTAACCGAAAAACTCGTACCACTGCCTCCAGCCAGTCCTCGGCTACCTGGGGTCCATCTCCCCACAGAACCTGGGCAGTCGCTGGCGCTGGAACTCGTGCAGTGCACTAAGGCGACGTGCATCATTAATGGCTGGGTCTGGAAGCATCGGTGGCTCGGCGGGTAAAGGTACCACCGGTGCCTCAGCTGTCAAAGGGCCCTGCACCGAGGCCTCGTCGCTCGGTGGGCTGTCATCACGCTCAACTCTCAGAACCCTAGCTGGCTGCCGTCGTGGGGCCATCCTGAAAAGAAACAGGTGCGCCACAGTCAAACATTATACCTGGTGAGATGACACAAATAATCACAAAGAAAACTTGAAACACACATGCAATCAATGTTTTCATGCATTAAGTCGGAAATCAGAAGTCAGGGTCCTGGTGTACGGATACGTCGGCCGCCGCACCAACACTGGACTCCCTGGACTGATAACCACACCCAATATGCTTAACACTATTGCTTCACATAGAAAAATATCAGAGTCCCAAGTTCTGTGGTAGAACCGAACTCCTCTGATACCAATTTGTCACGACCCGTCCTCGGGGCCCGTGTCGTGACTACCCCAAGCCCGCCTTCCATAGGCCAGGGGCTGGCAACTAGCACCAAGGCGTGAATTCCCGATAAAAAGGGAAGGCATTGCCTTTGTAAAGTAACCAAACACCACAGATCAAGAAAGCAGTAAACACTAAGTAAAAGCTGGTACAACAGTAAGTGCGGAAAAGCAAGTGGGCCAATATACAAACCCAAACTGAAAGTAAAGTACAACTGGAAAGGGAAAACTTCAACTGAAAAGTAAAACCGCAACGCCGAGCTGTCCACTGGAAATCCCACCTGAAGGGTGAGTACAGATAGCCTCCTCTGCTCCTCGGGTCCAGCCGACCGCTCTGAGTACGTCCCGCCCAGTGGTCCACCTCCAAGTACCGTCCTTCTCCGCAAGCCTCAACCTCGATCAACGCTGTCCGTCGTCTGCAACCAACACAACGTAGTGCGGGCATAACCCGTGCAGGGGTGAGTATAAGCTACTCAGTAGGGACCGAGAGACCCCTGAAGGTCTCCCAGAATCCAAAAAGGATAATCCACAAAGGAAGGATACAATCACGAAGTAACATCCGACACTGCTTAGGCATATGCCCATACATATACCTAAGTCATCATTTCTCATTCGGCTCCAACATCCGAGTCTAAGTACAACCAAGTCCACACCGGAAAGAAAAACATAAATCCACACAGGATAGCTCAACACAATCCACATAGGAAAGCAAAAAAGGATTCAGCTCACACATGTATACTTCTTCGTATGACGATAGAGATGATCAGATATAACCACTGATTCATCTAAGCAGTCGGACCCACAAAGGATTGATAGGTACTAACCCCCGCAATGACCCACATAGGATCTGACCCACAAAGGATCGATAGGTAACTAACCCCCGCAATGACCCAGGAAGGTTCTGACCCACACAAGATCGATAGGCAACTAACCCCCGCAAAGACCCACACAGGATCAGACCCACACAGGATCTGTAGGTGCTGGCTCACACAGAACCCCTCACCCCTCACCCACACAGGATCGGACCCACACAAGATCGGTAGCACTGATCCACGTAGGATCGCTGAGTGATGTAGTCGTCGCCGTCGAATCCACTGAGGATCTCTGTACAGTCGTCGTCGTCATCACAATCGCAAACGCAGCCAGCTCTAGGGTTCCTACACACAGCAAGCTCGTTTGGGAGGGTCCGCTCCATGAGCCGAGAGGCTGATACATCAACTGACACATAGTCCAGAGTTGATGTATCCAAAATTCCGTATCATCAACAGGAACTCAACATCATAGACGACGCGTCAATCGGACGCCCGGTCTGAGAGTTATTGGTTTTTTCGTCCCAGGGGCCCGGTTGGCTTTTAAGGAAAAATCAACCCGACCGTACTCCACCTGCGTCCAAACCTCGGGTGGAGTAAGATAAAATATCTGTCTCACTAAGAGGAATCCAACAAAGTTGATGTCACGTCAATGGGACGTCCGGAGCTCAAGTTATGAATGTTTCAGCTCCGAGGGCCCGGTTGGTTTCGTGTATGAACCAACTCGGCCGAACCCAAAGTATTCCGAAACCTTGAGTGCGATATAAAAAAATGATCATCTCGATCCAAGGATTGCATCGTAATTGACGGTGCGTCGTTCGGAGGTCCGTAGCCCAAGATATGGGAAAAATACCAAAGGGGGTCCGAAAATGGGGGTTTTGGGCCCCGACCGACCTGGACCGAGACCCCCTGGGTCGGCCCGAACCGGGTCGACCCGGCTGGGTGTGGCCCGGCCCAGCGACCCGGCGCATTGGTGCATGGCGCCAGCTGGCTCGGCCGAACGGCCGAGCCGTTCGGGTTGCGGGGGGGCGCTGCCCACCGTGTTTTGTAACCGCGGCCCCCCCCCTTAATGGGGGCCGCTAGCTGGACGGCCGGGGGTTTGAACCCCCGGCTTTCCCATGCCCAGCTGGCCCGCCCCGGCCGGCTGGTTTCTGCCATCACGGGACCGGTGACGGCCGGTCCCCTCCCTGCTCCGACACCGGCGGCCCGCTTCCGGCCGCCGGTTCCCATACTCCGTCGTGGCTTGGTATCCGTCGCGGACTTCATTCGTCCGGTGCAGCGTGACGACGCCGCACCCCTCTGCCGCGACCCCGCTCTGGCTGCGGTGTTTTTGCGGTTCCTCGGCGCGGCACGATGGCGCCACGACTTGGTTCAATTTCACGGTGCGGCATGACGGCGCCGCGCATTACTTGCCGCACGATCCAACGCGGTGCGACGGCACCGCGCCATTTCCGTTTCAACCACAAAAGAAACCAACATGGATAAAGGAGGAGGGTCGGTCGTGTTTGTGTGGTCCGGCCCCCTCTCGTTAAAAGATAACAGTTGGTCATATTTTCACGAATAACGAAAAGGTAGAATTCACGAAAAGAAAAACAAATAAATAAACCCATACCTCGTGCGAGCTTGAATGAAGGTTCTTCGAACGAGGATTCATCGCGGGAAGAGACGTCGTGAAAGAAGAAGTCGACGGTGTCGCGGTACACGGCGTCGTGTAATCGGTTTCCAAGAACTCAACGTTCTTCGTCGGAGACCGATGTGTTCTTCACGTTCTTCGTCGAAGGTGAAGAAGTTCCTCAAGTCCTTAGCCCTTTTCTCCCAAATACTCCACCACAAAAATTCTAACCCAAAAATAAATTAAGCCCACACTTAATTTATTACTAGAAATTAGTTTGAAATTCAAACACACACATTAAACTCACTCTTCATTAATAACATAAGTTATTAATACTTAAGTTATCATATTTAAATGTGAGTTGAAGGAGTTAAGGAATGTGAAGGGGTGGGGTTTGTGTGGGCCCCACCACCCTCATAGCCTTCCATGGGAAGTTGGGTAGTTACCCAACTTCCACCCCAAGCTTAAAACCACTTAAAGAAAATAAAAATTGTAGTTAAATTTTTATTTTAACTTCCACAAATTTTATCAAATTCTCTCATGAAAACACAACTCCAGAAATGGCGTTCATAAGAAATTAACGATGCTACAGTTCCATTGGTGCCCTCAGAATTTGATTCTGAGCACCGGTTCAAAAGTTAGAAATTCCCGCTCGTTCGTTCACTGAACGTACCCGAGCTAAACTTCGGATAGAAATTCCGGGCACACCAGGCCTCGGAATCAAGTGCCGTCAGAAACTGCGTTCTTGTAAAATCCCAAATAAAATTAAGAAAAAAATTTCCTTGAACTTTACAGGTCTTTACAAATAAAAATTCATCATTAACCATTCACTAACACAAAATATTATCTTATCCACATATCAATCTTATCGAATGTAGTCTTAATGTCGTATTTTATTTTTTCAGGTGTATTAAGTAATCTCTAAATAAAATTATATCATATATTGTTTTTTGAATTCATGACCTCATGAATGTTACAAGTATATAAAAATTTATAATAAAGTCGTTAAAAAAAATATATCCCTTTTTCTAACCTATATTCATAATTTTTTTCAAATGAGGTTTCCCAAAAATGGCAGCAATATCCTTTAATTTCTAAACTTTTTCATCACCTATTAAATGATATAGTACTGTACATTATTTTGAACTCCCATAAAATTATGTTTTTGAATATCAGTATATATTTCATTAGGATAAAAATTAATGATTTCTAAAAAATACAATATTTATGGAATGTTTCAACTATACTGAGTTTGTATGCTCTTCATATATAGAACACCCCAACATTCCATTAATGTTATTTTCAATAATATTTCCTTATGTAGGAAAGTCATTTATCATCTTAAACAACACATATCTCATCATGAACTCTTTATTTCTATCAGTATCATTTGATATAACACTTTAATCTGACATCAATCTTGATATCTTAAATTAATGGAGCTAAATAATTATCAATATCTTTACTAGGTTGTTTTGTTCCTGATATAAATAGAGACAGTATAATGTAATTTTTCTTTATAAAAAACTATGATGGAATGTTATAATTTACCAACATAAAATCTATTTACTATGAATGATACTTTATACCCCAAAAGTACTCATTGCATCTATAGATTATAGAAGACCAAGGTTTCATCACTCTTTTCCAAATTTGGGATATTCACGTTCAATTTTATTCCAAAAATTAGAATCTAATTGATGAGGAAGTTATCTATATTGAATTCATGTATCTATATACCACATTAATTACCTTATAGTTTCCACACTCACATATAATCATTTAAACCTTTTAATGGTTGGAAAGTATCAAAAAAATAGAAGAGATGACTCATATTTATTTTATTGATCCACACCATTATGGTGTAATTTTTTATGGGACTCATTTCCTTGGGAATTAATAAAACAAACATTTGGTACAATGCCTAGAGCCTGTACTTTCAGATTCAATTCTAAAACATGTGGTGTAATTTTTTTTTAAAAAAGAAACTAAGTAATTACCCAACACATTACACAATCAAGGACCTTTCACCAGTATAGGATTTAGAGAATAGGTAGATCTTATATTTTTATCATATTTTTACAAAAATAAAGGAGAAAAATATATTTGATATACTTCGCACATATTAACCCCTTAACTGAATCCACCCAACTTAGAACTTCAAGGTAACCTATGAAAATTATTTTAGAACACATAGTGAGCAGTAAAATACCCAATAAGGGCTTTTAAAAACTTTATTAAATATTATTTTGAAAATACATTGAAAAATACTTTTAGAAATACCTATTAAATTTTTTTTTTCAAAATTACTTACACCTTAAAAATACTATATCACTTTAGAAAATAATTACGTTCAAAAATTACTTTAAACATATTCTTTTTATTTTCTAAAAACAATACGAAATATTCTGAAAAAAAACACTAAGATGAGGCCACTTGAAACATTGAAAGATTTATTGGTCCTATCCACTTGTTGATGGATGGGTTCACTACCTAATTCCCTACCATATTTACAATATTCATGTGCCGGATTTTCTAAAAACTTTTTAAGCTTGTTATACCTATATATACATTATATAGAGTTGTTGATTTTGAAAACATGTCACTCGATTAAAATAAATTTTCCCACTTATATTTATATATAAGTATGTATATACATAAATATATTAAATTTCATTGTATATCACCCGTAAGTTTGGTTGCAACCAAAACACATGCCACTTAGCCTTTTCATAAACATCTACGTACCCAATCTTTCACTAGTAATTTCATGAAATAAATTTTTACATAATGTTATAACTTCAAACATTTTAAAAACTCAATCTTGAATAAAAAATTTCAAAGGAATATTTGTTTAATTGATTTGTTGTATAAAATTATGGCATAAATGTGTAAAATAATAACAATAAAAAACATATAATTTTTTCTTCTTAAAAATAATCGTAATCAATAGGTAATTATGTGTCGCACATAAAATTATCAATGTAGAATTTATTAAAAATATACATTAATCCTTTCATGGATATATGTGTGTGTGTGTGTGTGCGCGCGCGTGCGTGCATAAATTTTAATGATCTTAACATTAAGTACATATATAAATACATAATTAGAATTCGATGATATTGAATTTTGAATAAATAATTTTTTTGTATATATGTTTGAATAATATGTACAGATGTATCATACAACCATATAAGGTACCTACATGATTTAATCAAAGTATGTGAAAAAATAACACTTTAATATATATATATATCAACAATAAACATAAAAACTAAGTTTTTCACAAAAAAAAGTATACATACACACATATTTAATTCATGAATTAAAAGTATAGACTTGGAATTCATAAAAGTATAAAACATGAAATCAACATATTTAAATATTGAAATATTTATAAAATCCTCAATAAAAAATTATTGATGTTTGAAAATAATACTTATGCCTATATATATATATTAAGAAACATAAGGATTTTAAAATTAGAAATAATTGGGTTTGCATCTAAATATATCTCCTTATAGCATATCAAATTTATATATAGTTTTGATAATAATATAATTCTTTACACAAACATAAATATGAACATGAATTGATAAATAAATATAAATATTTGAAATCTAAACACTAGAAATAAAGTCTAAATATCCCTTATTAATTTTTATTGCAGAAGCTTATTCTCTTTCTTTTCAGAACACAATTGGTTAATCTATTTTTCATGCTAGATAGAAACTAAGTGAATAAGCTATGGATTCTATACACACATTCAAAAAGAAGGAAAGATACTCTAAAGCATAAACAAGCACCACCTTATAGGGAAGTTTCAATCACTGTTTATAAACATTTAAAAATTTGTATATATTTATTATTTTTATATTTCCAATTGTAAATAACATATCGATATATTCGGTTCTCATGTAATGCTTGATGAGCAAGCTGTATTTTTATATCCAGTTGATGTTTACAAGTTTGAAATCAAAAGAAAGAAAACCCAAAATGATTTAGATAGAAAATAATTTTAGGAATTTTATATGGTGTTTTAATCGATCAGTGGAGGCTTCATCAAGAAGCTTTTGGTTCATCCAAAGAGTAAGTCACCATGAAAAAATGATCAATAAAAAATAAATAGGACACCAACACACAATTAATTTTACAAATTAGAAAAACAGTATTAAAATCAATATTATTTTAAATAGTATGAATAAAATCGATACAACGACAAATAAGTAATCAGAACAATGAAGCAAATGAAGAAAATGACACTACCACTGTAAATCCAAAGAGATTTGGACACCTAAAAAAAAGAAAACACCTACCTATAATAGGTTGGAGAAGAATAATATTTTAAACCCTAGGTTTTATTGGAACACTTGAAATGGCTTGGAGTCCCTCATTGGTGGCCGAGACCCTAACCATGATAAAGACCTTACGATGCCACTCGGTCCACTCTTTTCGACGATCATTATCTGCATCGTCTGTGGTCAAGACAAAAAATTGACTCCCCTTCCAATAGTAAATCTTCCTCCCGCTCAACTCACAAAGGCCTCGGCATCAACCACCACTCCGTGAAGCCTTCACTCACAACTCTCTCAGCCAACTAAACCCATAAGAAACACTCAATTAATTTCTCCCGAAATGGGGTCAACCTCACATACTTCCCCTTGTTTCATGACTCCACACAAATCCCCCCATAAAAAACCCAATTTTATTTATCATTTCTTATTTAAAATATTATTAATTTGTTTCATTTTTTAACAGAAATAAAATTTGATAAAACTATTATAAAAAAAAGTAATAATTTTATAAAAGTAATTTAATCATAATTTATAACTAATAATTATAAATTTCATATACATATATATTTATTTATATATATATACATATATATTTTAGAAATTCATTCATTAAAAATATTTATTAAAAATCCTTGGATTAAAATAAATTATATTTTACAAAAAATAATATAATTATTTTAAAAAAAGAGAAACAATATTTGTTTTTATATAACTCATTTAAAATAATTTTGAAAACAATAAATAATAAGTACAATTAATTATAAGTATTATAATTAAATTAATTAAAACACTTAATTTTAATTGTTTTATTGAAAAAAATGTCTTAAAAATATTATTAGTTTATTTTAATTACAAATTAAACCATTTAATAAAATATTCTTATAATAAAACTACGTTTTTGATTTTTGGGATGTTACATTATCCCCCCTAAAAAGAATTGTGTCCCCACAATTCATTCATAGGACTCTAAAAAATTATGAATTTTCGCCTTCAGAATTAAGAAAAAATAAAACCACTAAAATGCTAGACTCTACCACATAGAAAAAAAACATAATCTCCAAATTTATCTAGACAATTCCTATGATACTAATTATAACACCTGGATCCCATGGTTCTGGATTCAGTGCTAAAACATGCTATGTTAAAGAAATATAAAAAAAGAAACTAAGTAATTACACAACACATTACACAATCAAGGAAATTTCATCTTTCTAGGTTTTGGATAATTGAAAGACCTTACATTTTTACCAGATATTTACAAAAATAAAGGAGAAAGTATATATTATATACTTCATGCAGATTAACCCCTTTGTTGAATCCACCCAACATAGAACTTAAAAGAGACCTATGAAAATTATTATAAAACATAGGGTGAGTGGTAAATTTCTTAGTAAGGGATTTTCAAATATTTTATAAATATTCTTTTGAAAATACATTTAAAAATATGTTTAGATTTACATTTTGAAAACAATTTTTGAAATTACTTGTGCCTTACAAATACTATATCACTTTAGAAAATACTTACATTCAAAATTCTTTTTAAACATATTCCAGTGATTTCTAGAAAACAATACACAAGCTTGTCAAAAAAACACTAAGGTGAGGCCACATGAAACATCGAAGGTTGTCTTTGGTCTACCCACTTGACAAGGGATGGGTTCACTCCCCATTTCCATACTATATTTATAACGTTTAAGTGATAGATTTTCGGAAAACATTTTATGCTTTATTTAACTATATATACTTTCACTGGAGTTTTTGATTTTGAAAACATGTCACTATATCAAAATACACATTCACACTTATATTTATATATAAGTATGTATATGCATAAATATATGAACTTTAATTTCATATCACTTGTGAGTTTGGTTACAACCAAAACTCATGCCACTTAGCCTTTTCATAAATGTCCATGTACCGAAAATTTCACTCATTATTTAATGAGATACATTTTTACATAATGTTATAACTTCAACCATTTTAAAAACTCAGTCTTAAATAAAAAATTTCAAACAAATATTTTTTTATTGATTTTATGCATGTGATAATGGAATGAATGTATAAATTAATAAAAATAACAAACATACAATTTTTTATTCTTAAAAATAATAATAAGCAATAAATAATTATGCAACACACATAAAATTATTAAAGTATCATTTTATTTAAAATAAAAATTCATCCTTTCATGGATATATGTATGTGAATAAAATTTTAATATCTTAACATTAGGTATATATATATATAATTAAAAGTCGATGATCTTTAACATTAAATAAATAATTTTTTTAATATATGTTTGAATAATGTGTACACATGTGTCATACACCCATGTAAGATACCAACATGATTTATTCAAAGTTTGTGAAAAAAATAACACATCAGTATATATAAAAATATATCAAGAATAATCATAAAAATGAAATATATAACTAAAAAAAGTATACATACACACATATTCAATTCAAGAATTAAAAGTATTGACTTGGAATTCATAAAATTATAAAACATGCAATCAAAATATTTAAATAATTAGAAAAACAAGAAGAAAACACTCTTGAAGTTTGGAAATAATACCCACACCCGTATATATATTAATAAACATAAAGATATAAAAATTAGAAATAAATGGTTTTTTATCTAAATGATTATTTTTACAATATAAATAATTTAAATATAGTTTGGATAAAAATATAATTCCTTACACGAACATAAATTTAAACAAGAATTGATAAATAAAAACAAATATTTAGAATCTGAACATAAGAAATAAAGTATAAATACCCCTTACTAATTTTTTTTTTGCAGAAGATTATTCTCCTTATTGCAGAACACAATTACTTAATCTATATCTCATTTTAGATGGAAACTAAGTGAAGAATCTATTTCTTCTCCACTCACATTCAACAAGCAGGACAGATGCTCCCAAGAATAACCAAACACCGCCTTTTATGGCAGTTTATCCACTATTGATAAACTTAAAAAAATTATTTATTATTTTTATATTTTCAATTGCAAACAACAGATCAATATTTTTGGTTCCCATGTATTGCTTACTGATAAATATGTATTTTTATATCCATTTGATGTTAACATGTTTTAAATCAAAATAAAGACAACACAGATTAAGTTAGATAGATAATAATTTGTGGAATTTTGTAAGGTGTTTTAATCGATCATTGTAGGCTTTATCAGGATACTTTTAGTTTGTCCATATAGTAAGTCACCATAATAAATCAAGCCATAAAAAATAAATAGGACACCGACACACAAATAATTTTCCAATTTATAAAAATAAGTATTAAAAACAATACTATTTTAAATAATAAGAAGAAAATTGATGAAACAAAAAACATGTAATCACACCGATGAAGAAGAAGAATAAAACAACACTACCACTATTAATTTGAATAGATTCAGAAACCCAAAAAATAAAACACCTAACTCAAATAGTTTGGAGAAGAACAAGATTTGAAACCCTGGGTTTGATTGGAACCCTTGACATGGCTCAAAGTCCCTCATCAGCGACCAAACCCCTTACCGCGACTGAGACCTCATGACACTACTCATTCCACTCTCTCTAGTGGTCGTTCTCCACCTAATCCATGGTCGATACAACAAATCGACCCCCCACCAGTAGTATAACTTTCTCCCACTCATAACATGAAGCCCTCAACATCTTCCACTACTTTGTGAAGCCCACACCAACTTCTCACTCTGTCAACTATCCTGAGAAGAAACCCTCAATTGATTTTTCCCCAAATGGGCTCGACCTCATGGACTCCCCCTTATTGCGTGACTCCACATGGATTCCCCCACACACAAAAAAACAAATTTCATTAATCATTTATTTTTTTTAAAACTATTATTAATTTTCTTCATTTTTTAACTCAAATAAAATTTGATAAAACTATCATAATAAAAGTAATAATTTTATAAATGTAATTTAATCATAATTCATAACTAATAATTATAAATTTCATATACATATATAATTATAGTTATATGTATACATATATATTTTATAAATTCATTCATTCAATATATTTATTAAATATCCTTTGATAAAAATAAATTTGATTTTACCAAAAATAATATAGTTATTTTAAAATATTATTTTAAACAAAGTGAAAAAATATTTGTTTTTAGAACAGTAATATAAAATAAATTTTAATAATATAAGTAATAAGTACAATTAATTATAAGTATTATAATTAAATTAATTAAACACATTATTTTAATCATTTATTTTAAATACAATTTTCTTAAAAATATTATTAGTTTATTTTAATTACAATTTAATGCATTTAATTAACTATTTTTATAATAAAACTATGTTTTGGATTTATGGGATGTTACATTTGGAAAATAATGTATTATTTTACAGTTCATGCACATAAAATATATCATTTATTTAGTTTCATATGTTCAAAAAAGGAATCTCATTATTTACTAGTAAAATATCATTAAAGGGAGAAATTAATTTTTTAAAGCAAGTGTCTCTCCATATTTTAAATGATTTCAAATTATATAGCTTTAGTATAGCTGAAAATATTTTATATTTCATACAACCTATACACAATATAATCTTTCAACAATTCATTAACTTATAAAATATCTTTACACAATTTCAAATGTCATCTCAAACTACCATTATCATTTCCTCAATGAAAATTCCATCATCATTTATAGTTATAATCATAATAGAAAATCCATAAACAATAGTGTTTCCTAGTCACTAACTATATAAATCTATTCTGAATGTTTAGTCCAGTATTAATCACATTGATCAATTCTGTGATAGATGAATTGTTCCTCCAATTTTTTTGGACAAATTAATCATGATTAATAACAATATACTTGTGAAAAAAATATTTGAGATGGGTCATTTCCATGATTTATTTCTAACTTGATTCACTCTTTTACCCCATCCTTATACTCTATTTTCATCCTATTAGAATACCCCATTTTGTTTTCATATTTATCACATTTGATTTAATAATATTCATATTAAAAAAAATATATAAATACATAGATGAATTTAAAATAATAGTCCTTTTTTGTGCATTAATTATATAACATATAACTTTATAAAATATAGTTATAGTTATAATATACATATATGGGATGTATTTAGAATATCACACTCAATTGAAAAAAAATTAATGGGATTTGAATGGGTTGTTTTATAAAAAATATTTTGTTACATTAAGTTAATGTTTTTAAAATGAATTTACCATGTGACATACTGACATAGGAGCTACTAAAAGACGTCGCAATCCTGTTGGCCACATAACCTCAAGCATGCCTCCTCGTACACCAGAGGGTTTAAACTAGAAAAAAGGGTCTGGTATGTCATTCTAGGGGAGACTATACCCTATTCTGTCAGAATAAAACACCAGAAGAAGAAAATAACAATAACCAAATGCGGAAGAGTATATAAATAACTAGAACAAATCCATTTCATATGATAACCAAATCAGTAAAATGCAATACTCAACTGAAAGGTAAAGCATGATATGCCAATGAAAATGTCAAGTGCCTACAATGCAACTAAAAGTAAAGACACAACGACTCTCAAACGGGTCCTGAACAACGTCTGGTTCCCCCTCCCATTCTCCAATACCAAAATCCAACCTATCCTAGGGCCTCACCCTTATCATGTCCTGCAACAAAAAAGTCTTCTTGGGTGTTGATCAGGCGGCCCAAATATAGGGTGAGTACAACTCAGTAGGCCACCACCAATGATGTCTAAAACAAGTCCAACCAAAATATAGTGAATACATTTTAATGAAGCAATAAATAGAATTCATAATTTAAATAGTTATCACATTTTCATTTAATCTTTAATAATCACATTATGCAAAGTTCAAATCATGTTTTCCCATTTGAATCATCATTTATTATTATCATTAATCATTTTTTATAGGTCATCATGCCCAACACCCCAATTCTCAGTTTAATCATCATTCATTATTATCATTAATCATTTGGTGTAGGTCATCGTTCCTAGCACCAAAAATCTAGTTTGGTGTAGTTCCTCATGAATAGAACTCCAATTCTGATTTGGTGTAGGTTATCATGCCTAGCACCGCATAATCTCAAGTTTTGATAGCTATTAGGGAGGAACTCCATGTCCAATTCCAAACTTCTAACTGGTCTAGGACACCATTCCTAGCACCACAAAATCACAAATATTTAATCATCCTTTAAGTCATAAGAATTTTCCACATTATTCATTTACTAATCCAACGATTAGTTAATCATTTCAAAGGACATTAGTTAATTCCACAATTAAATAAGCATATAACCCATTAAGTAATTCATGGATTAATTAATAAATCAACACAATTCTCTTTCCATGATTAATTCTTTACAATTAATTATCAAAATTAAAACCCAACAAGTCATAATTAATTTTCACAATTAATTATATTAGATCACATCATAGAAAATATTTAATTCTAACAATTAATTATCTTGAATAGCCAAACATAGTTCCATAATTAATTTCACCCAATTAATTATCTTATCACAATTAAATAAGTATATCAGTTACAATATCTTTAACAATATCAAATCTTCAAAAGATCTATTTGTGAAACCCCCCATCGTTTGTTTCGTGGTTCAATTATCAATTAAATCCCCAAGGAAACTCAATTCAATTCCACATTCCTAATTACTCTAATTTAGGAGAATCAATCATTAAGGGAAATCTATAAATTCATAAACTAAAATTCACATATCATAAATCATGACTATGGAAGTTAGATTTAGACCCCCTACCTTAGTTTATGGATGGAAGTTAGCCCAATGAAAATCCACAAATTCCGAGCGACACAACGTTGTCAATCAAGCTCCGGATCTAAATCCCTAAAACCTAAATTAAGATAAAAGGCATCAAGATCTTGAACAACTAGATCTAGATCCACAATCATAGATCTAGATCTCATCTTATAGGTTTGGATCTATGGAAACAATGAAGATCCTCCACTAAAAGACTTATAAAAGATAAGAGAATGAACGGAAGAAGCAACAGGATGAAATCTACTAATCGAGAGGATAGTGGATCTTCAACCTGGGCTTTCAATCTCGAATAACGGTGTTTAGATTGCCTTGGAATCAATTCTGGAGGATTTGGAAACACTTATAATTCTTCAAGCCTAAGACAAGGTTAAAAATATGGAAGTCCTGGGGGTTCATGTGGTTTTAAAATGGATTTTTAGAATTAAAATCCCGCACGCATGGTTTCTTGGGTAGAGGAACATTCTTAGGAAAACCGTGCACCAACCATGTAGACCCCTCTATCAATATTTCCATGGTTTTCATGGTTTGGCCGCACGGTTTTTCAATCCGTGCACAAACTATTTAGACCTCCTTGTCCAGTTTTGTGCGCTTGGCACGGTTTGATCACATAGTTTTTCAAACCGTGCACAAACGGTGAACAACCCACTATCCTTTATTTTAACTTAAAAGTTCACCCAAATGAACCCCAAGACACTACTCTAAGTTTAAGTTACTTAAAAACTTCAAAAAGTACCTAAAAATGCACTTGAGATGACTCTAAAAAAGGTCGGGATCTTACAATCTTCCCACCTTATAATAGCTCATCCTCAAGCTGCACTCTCGAACTTCTCTAAGATTCAGAGCCAAAAATATTGGGCCATTAAGCCCTCATGTCTACTTCCCATTCCCAAGTTTCCTATTGAACATTTCCATGTTTCCATGACACATGAACTAACGACACAGTCTTTCCCCGTAACAATTTATCACTGCAACCTAGCACACATACTGGATTCTCCTCAAAGGACACATCAGTCTCAATGTCAACTTCCTCCACATCAATCACATGAGAAGGGTCCATTTGATACCGTTGTAGTTGTGACACATGAAAAACATCACGTATAGCGCTGAATTTATATGGAAGTGATAATCGGTACACCACCAACCCATCCTCTCCAACACGTTAAACGGTCCCACACACCTGGGTGCTAACTTGCCCTACCTTCATATCCTATGGTGACCCAATATATGCAAAACCTAAAGGAATACATGATCACCCTCTGTAAACTCTAGGGGTCATCTCCATCTATTAGCATATAACTTCTGCCTACTCCGAGCCGTAACCATACGTTTCTGAATCAACTGCACCTGCTCTGATGTCTCCCGAATGAGACTCGGTCCTAACAGCTCTGACTCACCAACATCTAACAAATATAACAGTGATATATAAGGTCTACCATAAAGTGCCTCGTATGGTTCCATATGTATAGTTTCTTGATAACTATTGTTATAAGAAAACTCCACTAAATCCAAGTTCTTTTCCCAAGAACCACTAAAGTCAAGAACACATGCCCGCATCATATCCTCTAACACCTGTATGGTACGCTCTGACTGCCCATCTATATGTGGGTGGAAGGCCATACATAAAGAACCTATGTACCAAGCACCTTTTGTAAGCCCTTCCAGAAGTGTGATGTAAAGTGAGAATCGTGATATAAAACTATAATGGCACTCCATACAAAAGAACTATCTCTTTCATGTAAAGTTCTCCAAAATGCTCTATTATAAAGGTTTATTTGATAGGGAAGAAATGTGCTACTTTCATTAGTCGGTCCACAATGACCCAAATAGCATCATTCTTCCTAATATTCTTTGGAATTCCTACCACAAAATTCATATTCACATCATCCCACTTCCATTATGGAATAGGTAACAGCTGCAATAGGCCTCCAGGCCGTTGATGCTCTTCTTTTACCTACTGACAGGTGAAACATCTTGTTACGAACCCTGCTATCTCCTTTTTCATGCATGGATACCAAAACTGCCATTGAAGGTCACGATACATTTTTCTCACCCGAGGATGTAATGCCCACCTTGAAGCATGAAATTATTGCATGAGTTCCTCTCACATACTCGTAAGCACAACAACCTGATTTCTCGTATAGATGAACTAATTCTCATCTATTTTCCAGTCTGAAAGTGTCTCCCCACCTTCAAGGCTTTCTCTCAAGGCTAAACATTCTAGATCCTCATACTGCCTATCCCTGATCTGTTCCAAGAGCATAGAATCAACTGCTACAGAAACCGGATTCATCCTCTCCTGACTCTCATAAACTACCACATGCATTTCTAACAGCAGAGTCATCATCTTCCACTCTGAACTTGAATCATGTACCAACTGAGTCTCAGTTTTTCTGCTCAAGTAATTATCCACACTATTTCCCTTTCCAGGTGTATATGCCAGTTCAAAATCAAATGACTGCATATACCCTACCCATCTTCACTGTCGAATATTTAAGTTGCACTGTGAAAAGATATACTTTAAGCTTTTGTAATCCATGAAAACTATAAACTTTTCACTCGAAAGATAGTGTTGCCAACACTTAAGACCGTAAACCACCACTTCCAACTCGAGGTCATGCATAGGTTAATTTCGTTCATTTGGCCTTAACTTCTGAGACCCATAAGCAATGACTTTATCCCCCTCCATTAACACAGCTTTGAGTCCAACCCTAGAAGCATAGAAATACACTATGTACTCCTCACCTGACTCGGGTAATAATTGGTGCCGATATCAAGCACTTCTTCAACTCCTAGAAATAATTCTATCATGATTCTGTCCAAAAAAATTTTACCCATTTTATTGTCAAACTAGTAAGTGATGCTTCCATTCAAGAAAAGTCCAGGATAAACCTCCTGTAATAACTAGCTAATCCCAAAATGATTTGAATATCAAAAACATTATTGGGATGCTCCCAAGAAATCACTACCTACATTTTTTCTAGGTCCACTACCACACCTTATTTAGAGATTATGTGCCCCAAAAAGTGTAACCGGTCAATCTAAAACTGACATTTAGATATATATTTTCATATAGCTAGTTCTATATTAGTGTACTTAGAAAAATGTCAAGATGTTGGGCATGCTCTTCATGATTCTTAGAGTACACTAAGATGTAATCCACAGAAACCACAAAAAACTGATCTAAGTACGGATGAAAAATATTGTTTCTCAAGTACGTAAACAATACTAGAGAATTTTTCAACACAAGCGATATTACGACAAACTCATAAAGTCTATACCTACTCCTGAAAGCAGTTCTTGGTATATCAGAGGTCTGAACTCTCACCTAATGATACTATGATCTTAGATCAATCTTTGAGCACACACTATCCCCCTTTAGCTAGCCAAACAGATAATTGATACGTGGAAGAGGATATCAGTTCTTCACAGTCATTTTATTCCACTTTATGTAATTGATACACAAGAGTAGACTCCTATCAGACTTCTTTTCAAACAAAATAGGTGATCCCCAAGGCGACGTACTTGGACGGATAAACCTCTTATCCTATGACTCTTCCAACTATGTTTTGAGATCTTGAAGCTTAGTTAGTTTCTTTCTGTAAGGTGGATTAGATACTGGCTCAGCCCCTAGCATGAGATCAATAGTGAATTCCACATCTCTCTCAGGTGGAAACCTGGAAAAGTATTCAGGAAAGACATCCTGAAATAGTTCTACTACTTGTGGAAGGACAACTTGCCTTCCACTCCCATCATCCAGAAAAATATTAGCAACTTGGGCCGTGAGATCTCATAGTTGCTGATTAATTGGCCAACTCTGTATACATGGATATCCCATTCTCCACTACGGACATGTTGATCACCCTAAAGAGATACAAAGGTCACTCTCCAACGATAACAATCTACATGGGCTCGGTATGCGACTAGCCAGCCCATACCCATAATGAGGTCAAATCTTGTTATATAAAGTGCATATATATCCCAAAGGAAATGATACTCTTTGATCTATAGAGAACATCCCATACATAAATATATATCTCTAGTTCATTCTCTTAATGGTGTATCGATATTCATCATCCCACTTACCGACGCTACCTCCAGCACAATCCATTAACAAGGTTTTCAGGTATAAAGAAATGAGAGGCACCATTATCATAAAATTCAATGGATAAAGTAAAATCAACTAGAATAGTACCTCTCACTGTTGATGGACCCGCCTCTCTCTCTACAAGTGTATGCTACACTGCATGTAACTGTCCTTCCCCTCTTTGTTGTGGTGTTGTTTGACTCCCCTGAGTAGCACCACTCTGCTGATATGGGAGCTCATACCCTGAAGCACCACATCTACTGCCTCTACCACCTTTTCTAGTAGAAATACAACTACTAGACCTATATAGTGTACAAGACCCACTTCCCACACTTTGACTCTGCGCAGCTGCTCCCTCAGCACCAGCCTACTGATGCTTCCTACATAACTTCGATAGCTGTCTCATCTTTCAACAAAACCGAAACTCCACTGGCAGTCAAGGAAAATGTGTGTGATAGTGTCCCTTCTACCACACTGGTGGAAAAGAACATGATAAAGATCTTGTGAAACTATTCCTCCTAGCTATCCACCTTGATTTCCACTGTCCTGACTATGATTATCATGACGATGCTTCCAGATCTCAGAAGGCATACTACCTGATCGTACAGCTACCTATCTAGTACTAGAAGCCTTATTCAGGTTCCCTTATGAAATGAGATCCTGAATACCTTCTTCTAAAAATTTCTTCAGCCTAAATATATTCACCTGGGATGTAATTTCACACTTAAGTCCATCCTGAAATCATTTTTTCGAAGAAGCCTCATCTGTCGCCAAATATGGAGAAAAAAATTGTAAATATATAAAACATTCAACATACTCAATTATTTTCATGCTTCCTTGTGTCAAATGGATAAACTCTGAAGCCTTCTCTTTCCTCAACATGTTTGGATATAAGTGTTCCAATAATTTCACCAAAAAGTCATTCCATAACATCTCATCATTCTGTCTAGATCGTACCTGAATTTCTCACTATCTCTTCGAGGAACCCCACAGTATATAAGCAACCAACTTGACCCTCATCTTAGAAAGAGTTTCTAAATGTTCAATTATCATATATATGGATTCAATCTATAATTTAGCTCCCTAAGGTCCACCCTCTATAGAAAAATTTGGAGGGTGCTGCAACTGAAACTCCCTTGTCAACTCAGACATGCTTTTCTGAACCCACCCTGGGTCTCTCTCCATGAATTGCATGAAACGTGCAAAGTTCTCTCAGAACTTCTATCCTTCTTCCTCAACATGCACCAATGGTTCCTCAAACTCCCTATATGGAAGTTCATTCCAAGCCATACTCCTTGGTCTCTCCCTCAACAAGCATTGTGGAGGCATATATCTACATACCCAAACACACATCTTAGGTCTCATAACACAACCTTATAAAATTTATGTAAGAGGAGAAACAAACACAAAAATTTTCAACATGTCCATTTTCACTTTTACTCACCACACGGTCAACACTGAGGCCTTATGACCACCCTTAACCATCATACTCATAGGTCTTAGTTAAAAAGGGTATATTAATTCTCATTAATTAATCGAACCGTTAATTAATCACTTTATTTCAAATTAATTAATTCAAAAATTAATTAATTTCTCATAATCATTTAATCAATTAAGGTTCTCATTATACACCCATATATTCTCATTTTACATCATTATTCCAATCTCATAATAAGGAAAAACAGTTCAAGTTCAACAACATTCCCATAACCCATTTTCCCATGAGTACCTAGAATGATGCATGTCACAACAACCCTGAGTGCCTAGAATGAGCATGTAGACTCAAATATCATGCCTATTTTGGCCAAATATCAAAATTAAACAATTTTCAAAATAAATATCACATCACACTACAATTGTGTCACCCAAGGTGAAATAATATACCACTACAACAACAAAAATCAATCACAACAATCCCACCTTGAGTACTTAGATTTTCCCCTGTACATGGGTTTGCAACTCCCATGCACGAGCTCATTACCAATCCTAAACTCTTCCTAGTATCCTTTATACCTTTTCCAAAAATATTAATACAAAATAAGAATAAAGAAAAGAAAACTTCTTTGATACCACTTTGTGATGTCGCGACCCGAGAGCCACTGAATGGTGCACCGAGCCGGTTGGCCACATGCCCTCAAGCGCGCCTCCCCGTTCACCAGAGGGTGTCGACTAGAAGAAAGGGCCAGGTAAGTCTGTCTTGGGGAGACTATACCCACTTTTTTTAGAATAAAACACAAGTGGAAGAAAATAACAATAACCAAGTGCGGAAGAGTATATAAATAACCAAAAAAATCCATTTCATATGATAACCAAATCATGAAAATACAATACGTAACTAAAAGTAAAGAATTCTATGCCAATGAAAATGTCAAGTGTCTATAGTGAAACTAAAATTAAATACACAACGAATCCCAAATGGGTCCTGAACCACATCTAGTTCCATCTCCCATGATCCAATACAAAACTGCAACATATCCCGGGGCCTTGCCCTTATCAATTATTGCAATAAAAAAGTCTGCTCAGGTGCTGATCAGGTGGCCCAAATAGGGTGTGAGTACAACTCAGCAGGCCACCACCAACGGTATCTAAAACAAGTCTATTCAAAAGATAGTGCATGCAGTTTAATGAATCAATAAATACAATGCATAATTTAAACAGTTATCACATTGTCATTTAATATTTAATCATCACATTGGTCCAAGTTCAAATCATTTTTTCCCATTTCAATCATCATTCATTATTATCATTAATAATTTGGTGTAGGTCATCATGCCTGGCACCCCAATTCTTAGTTAAATCATCAATCATTATTATCATTAATCATTTAGTGTTGGTCGTCATGCCTGGAACAAAAAATCTCATTAAATTTAGGTCATCATTCATAGAACTCCAATTCTCATTCAGTGTAGGTCGTAATGCCTACGACCCCATAATCTCAATCTTAGATAACAATTGGGGAGGAATGCCATGTCCAAGTCCCAACTTTTAATTTATCCTGGACACCATTCCTAGCACTAAAAAATCATAGCCATTTAATCATCATTTAAGTCATAAACTTTTTCCACATTATTCATTTACTAATCCAATGATTAGTTAAACATTTCAAATTCCATTAGTTAATTCAACAATTAACTAAGAATTTAACCCATTAATTAACTCATCAACTAATCAATCAATCAATGCAATTCTCTTTCCAAAATTAATTCTTCACAATTAATTATCCAAATTAAAACAAAAAAAGTCATAATTAATTTTCAAAATTAATTATCTTATATCACATCATTTCATATAATTAATTCTCACAACTAATTATCTTACATAGCCAAACGTAGTTCCAAAAATAATTTCCCCCAATTAATTATCTTATAAAAATCAAATCAATATCTCAATTACAATATATTTACCAATATAAAATCACAAAAGGTCTATTTGGGAAACCCCCCATCATTTATTCCATTGTTCAATTATCAAATAAATAACCAAGGAAACTCAATTCAATTCCACGTTCCAAATTAGTCCAAATTAGGAAAATAAGTCATCAATGGAAATATAATAATTCATAAACTCACATTCACATATCATAAATCATGACTATGGGAGTTCAATTTAGACCACCTACCTCAGTTTATTGACGGATGTTATCCCAAAAAAATCCCCAAAATCCGAGCGGCACAACATCATCAATCAAGATTTAGATCTAAAGCCCTAAAACCAAAATTAAGATCAAAGGAATCAGGATCTTGAAAAACTAGATCTAGATCCACAATCATAGATATAGATCCCAACTCACAGGTTTAGATCTATGGAAATGGTGAAGATCCTCCATAAAAATACTTTGAAAAGATAAGAGAAGGAACAAAAGAAGAAACATAATGAAATCCACTTACTGGGAGGAGATAAGATCTTCAATACGAGCTTTGAATCATGAAGAACTATGTTCGGATCACCTTAGAATATCTCAAGGAGGATTTGAAAATACCTATAATTCTTCAAGACTGAGCCAACGTCGAAAATATGGAAGTACCGAGGTTCGGGTAGTTTTAAAAAGGATTTTCAGAATTAAAATCCCGCGTACACGGTTTCTTGTGCAGAGGCGCTCAGTTAGGAAAACATTCTGCCAACCGTGTAGATCCCTATATCTAGATTTTCATGGTTGGAACTATTTGGCCACATGGTTTTTCAAACCGTGCGCATACTATGCAGACCTCTCTATCCGGTTTTGTACGCTTGGTAAAATTTTATTGCATGGTTTGTCAAACCGTGCACAAACCTTGAACATCCCATTGTCCTTTAGTTTTTATTAAAAGTTCACCCAAACACATCCCAAGACACTAATCATAGTTAAAATTACTTAAAAGATTAAAACATTATATGAAAATGCACCTGACATGACTCAAGAAAAGGACAAGATCTTATAATGATCCTTTGTGATTTATACTTTCTTTCATCAAATCCTTGATTTAGAACCATGTTAAATTTTGGTTTTTGATAATGTTTATGTAATTCAATTTAATGTTTAATTTTAATGACTTGTTTAAATTTTGTGTTTATTGAAGGTTTCTTATGAAAGGTCTATTAGTCATGTTTTCTTATTTTAGAATTATATGTTTGATAAACATAACCTTTGGTATATTTTTCTTTAAATTCATACTTGTTTCAATCTTTATATTTTCATGCAAACAAATTTGATAATGATATAACTTTTTTAGTATTCATAATGGTTTTTTGTTCTTCGTGTTTAGGTTACTACTGTTTACTTTTTTTTTTGATTAATTAAAATAAATGATTATAGGTCTAAAGCCTTGGAATATAAAAGGAAATTAATACTTGATTCATATTTACTTTTCATTATTTTTATTCCTTTTAATAAATATGAGTTTATTATAAAAATATAGAATTTTAATGGTATGAATATACAGCATTTGAACATGCCTTTTTGTACATTATCATATATTATAGTTTAAGACATTTATTTCCACTAAAATATAAATGAATTAAAATTAGATGAATAATAGCTCAACATGGTTGATAATTTCATCGATGATGAAATAATGGTCAGATTTGATCACGTGAAATAGAATTATTTAGTTCATAAAGCTATTGGGATTCCATAAGTTAGTTATTTTACTAAAATAAATAGAAAATTTTATAAATACAAATTCACTTTATTTTCTAAATGATTTGAGTATGGGATTGGTCTAAAATAATGACTACATAATTTATTATTGTTTATACTGAATCAATAACCATGTGTAATATCTTTTTAATAATGTTTCATAATACATTGAAAAATATATACATATAAAAAAATTATAATATATTAATGTAATTTTATAATACATACATACATATATATATGTAAAAATATTAAATATTTTTGTTTAAACATATAATTTTCTTTCTGTGTGTGTAAATATATATATATATATATAGAAAAAATGTAAAATTTGAAAATATAAATTCAAAGAATATTATTGAATATTTGGATACATGGATAAATGTGTAATATAGAAAATAAATGAAATATTAATGAACATAGATGAAGATTTAATTTTTTTAAAGAGATTAGGATTTTCTGTAATTTTCAACATTATTTCCTTTCAATTCAAAATAAATGTTTTTACTTTTAAATATCTAATTATTTATTAATTTATAGTAAACAAGATTAAAATATTTAATTTTTAATTATTTATATCTTTTGGGAATTAATTTGAGTACATCCTAACTTGAAAGAAAGTGTTCCATTAATTTCATGTAACTTATGAAATATTTTATGTTTAGAAGTTGGAAGCTGAGGTAGTAAGGAAGTTGTCTTCTATAAGTTTATGACTTTTCGAATTTTATAAAGGATCACATTTTCCTCTAGTTCATAATTTTGAATCTTGGGTGGACTGTGAAAAATTGTAAGTGTTGAAACCTACGTTTATGCAAAGGGGTAACAATAGAAAATAGTAGTGAAATGATTGAAATTAATAAATCTACAAATTATTTTATAATAGTAATTTAGACTTATATATGAGAAATTTGTAATGGATTAAAATGTAAGATACATTCCCTACAGATATTCTATTTCATAAGGTTAATATATGGAATTTTTAAGGGTTATCTAAAGAAAGTGTATGAGGAAATTTTAATTTTATGGTGATCTTATAAAAATATAAGATTCAGTCATGGTGAAGAGAGGAATTGTGAAATTTTGTGGTATAAAAACAGTATAATACTAGATTATAAGACTCATTGGATGGATCATAAGATTAAATTTTTTATGTGAGTAAAATTTACAATTAAATACACTGTTAAATGGAAGATAAAAACAAATATTTCCTAAAATCAATTTAGAGATTTAGTTTATATCCTCATTATTTTTTTCTACCCAAATCACTCCTTTGACTATTCGATGTGGAACCAATCTAACATTGGAAATAGATAAGTATCATGTGAAGAAAGTTGATATGAGAATATATTTTAGATGGCCTCACCTAATACAATACTCAATTCTTGGTTGGAAGTGACCAAAAGGTGATACAACATAAGGTGTCATGGACCAAAATTTAAAGAGGGGTAAAAAGAAGGGAATAGAAGGTGTCTCTGCCATCCACATTGGGACATGAATTCAAATAAAAATCATAAATTCCTTCCCAAGATTGAATATCTCCAAGTAGTCATCTTTTTATAATTAAAACTCATATAACTCTCTATAGAGAGGGTGAAAACTATTGTGATGCCCTAAGTCCTGCACTCCATGGATCTGGTACTATAAATAGAAACCTTACATATTAACTTTGTTACCAACTATAAAAGTCATGAAATAACTATATATAATTAAAAAATAAAAAATTATTACTTATTATCTTACATTAAAATGAAAATTTTATATATTTAGATTCTTAGGAAAAAACAATAACTTGACATTTTATTTTCATTATATAAGAAAATACATAATCCATGTCGAGTCTTCAGCATCTACCATAAATTAATCCACATTTTCTTTCCTTTTAAAAATGTCATGTGTACTAAATTTCTTCATGACATAGGGAAATGGAATCATAAAAAGGGGTGTTCTCAAATGCACAGAAAAGGAAAAAACAAATGAGGAAATAATTTATTAAAGAAGATATAAATATTATGGCAGGAATAAATAAACAACATAAAGCCATAATTCTCTTGAAAATAAGAGAATATTATATCCATGATAATAAATGAGAACATAGATTTCAATAATAATGATCCATATATATAGAATAAAAAATTTAAAATATATAGGAAATTTATTCAAGGCATTGTGCCAAGACACCACTCTAGTTATGGGGGACGGTATACACCAAAACCTAACCTATTTTCCCTAATGATACATGTCAATACTTTGATGGGTTATATAATTTTAAGCACAAAACATGACCTTATTATGTCCAATTAATTCACAATAGTTGTTAAAAATACTTCTCATATCGTTACCTAAGGAAACTCTAAAAAAATAAAAAATATATATTTCCATATAGGGAATGATATAGGATGTCAATACATAATCGACCTTTACTAGTAGTCAAAAATCATAAAGAATTTCAATACATTTCAACTTTTCAATAAAAATTACATCATGATCCCTAAGGAATAAGGTTGATAGTAAAAATGGACAATAATAATTTCTATTGGAATTAAATCTTATTGAATGCCAATAATTTTCCCCACATCAATAGAATAACATTATTTCGGGGTAAAAATTATTCAATATGAATTGTGTAAAATATGGTGTTCAAACCATTTAGATCAATGATAAAATGGATATTAAAATATTAGAATAATTATGATCATAAGGAATCTATAGAAATAAGGTGGTTGGTTACAAAATAAAACATCCTCATTGTTTTGAGGGAAACCTCCAAGTATGTTGACATATATGAAAGAATTATTGAAAAATAATGCTTTAAACAGTATCACAAAAGAGGGTATCTTGATTCAGAAAAAATTTATACCATAATTCTAATCCCCTAAATGATAATATATATATATATATATCATGAAGGATAAACCTAATTATTCTAAAACCTTTTGAATATTATTAGTTAAAGCGAAGATAAAACATAAAATATCTTTTAGAAAAATTTTTTAATATTGGAAAAAAATAAAATTTACATGTCTATTTTAAAGGAAAATTTTGAAAAGGTGGAATGAAATCCATTAAAACCCATTAATTTTAAAAATAATCTATAATAATATCTCCTTTACAATATTTAATGTATATATATGATAAATAAGGTGAATAAGAAAAAACATTTGAATGTAAAAGGAAATAAACCTATTTATTATTTACATAATAACTTTTTTTTAAAGTATAATTGTAATAAGAGTAAGAAGAAAATTAAATTTTACTAAAACCTAATTTTCAAAATGTTGATACTATAATACCATATCAAAAAAATTATGTTTGGATGACCTATGTATGGAAAAGAAAAGTTCTAGATAATACATTATGAATCAAAAAAGAAGATTTAAGTTATCAATATCCCTTACATGCAAAAAATTATCTGAATCATGAAAATTTTAAAAGGAATATATTTGTTAAAAATATAACCAATGAAATAAAACCACATAATACAATAAAATAGTTTAATTTACCCAACTTATATAAAATAAGTTCTGGTTAATGATAATAACTCAATGAACAAAAAATGAGTTTCCAAAAACTCTTACGAATGGGGTAACACATGATTCAAAATACATTTGAGGAAAGGAGCATGATTTATCTTAGATTATCCAATTAATTAAATTTAAATAATTTTTAAAACATTTAAGATATATTTAATCGATATAACGCAATAATAAGGAATCACATGCCATAACATGTGTCATGCCTTGACAAATCAAAATTAAGAGCGAGAAAAGCATGCAAATTGAGTAACACTTTAATCAAAAAGCCCTAAAATTGAGGGTTTGTAATTGAAATTAAAATTAAATTATTAAAATATAAATCATGATATGATATATCAAATAGGTAGTATATACCCCACATAAATGAAATTAAGTTCATAATATCAAACATGTCACAAAGAGAAGAGTTTGAAATAAAAACCACTACCTATTATATAGACTTCCATAAAAATACTTTAACCTCAACTATAACAAAAATATAAATCATAATAACTTAATTATAAACCTTAATCATACCCATTTTAATTCATACTATTAATAAATATTCAGTCTCTACATGAATTCATCTGATTTTTCCACGTCAAGTGTTTATAATTTTGATCATTTATAGTAGTTTTATAATATCGGTGTTAGTATTCATTATTCATCCAAATTAAATCATTAATAGTTCATTAATATTAATTTATTTTATGATTTATAAAAAAATTAAAATTATTTAAATGATTTTTTTATTCTTTAGCATTGAAGATGAAATCAATTATAATCATATTTTTTTGATTTTTAACGATCAAAGGGTGTTTTATTAATTGATTAATTAAATATTGATGTAAAATATCTGAAAAAATTAATATTTACACATTTATACTAATTTTTACTGATATATATTTTTTAAAATAACCAATAAAATAAAATAATAATATTATTCAGGTAGGTGGTTAAACCAATCCAAACATGAACATACCATGAATTTATTAATGATCATGTGGAAGTTTTATTGTAATATCATAACACCAGAAGAATAATGATATTATTTAATATGTATTAGAATGATATATCATAATTGTATATATATATATAACGGTAAGTAATTGATATGAATTTATTAAATAATTTTAATAAAAGATTATCCTCTTATTATGCTTGTTATAAAGGGTTAAATTAACGATGATAGTTTGTTGATCATATCATTAATATGTCCTTAAATTTTTATTAAAAAAACAAATTATATCATAAATATAATATTTATTCTCTAATACCTTCAAAATATATATCATTTTATGGTGCTAAAGGAAGTTGAAAAACATTGCATCATGGTGGTTGTAGTCTACAGAACAAAAGAGTGACATTCATTATTTTCTTGATAGAAAAGGGCAAGGTAGTCAATTATTTTGTAATATTTATAATAAAATAACCATATAATATTAATACTTTTTTAGTTATTTAAATTTGGTGAAAATAAATTTGATGATGAAAAAATTCCATAAATAAATAGGAATGTGTCAGAGAGGTTAAGAAATTATACCCCTCTTCTTAGATTATCTCTTTTGAAAAAGGGTGTTAATCCCATAATATTAGGTCTTTCGAGAAACCATGAACCACATTGAGTTATAAAGTCATATATATGAAATTATTGGGTATATGTTGGTCCAAAATAAATGTGTTTTGGTGTTAGAGGAAGTGATTAGAGGTGGGAACCTTTTCTAAATGAAAAGGGATAGAATTTTTTTAAATACCCAAAATTTTTCTGTAATTAGAATTCATTTATAAAGAGTTCGACTCCAAAATTTATAATTAATGGATATTAGAAGTAATAAGGTTGATAAAGGACTCAACCATAAATTTATACATATGTTTTAAACAATTTTTAGGTCTTTAACTCTTGGATTTATTGCATTTATCATTTTAGCATTTACTATGGTAACTATTTTTTATCTATGGTAACATAAACATTATGCTTAAAAATAAATGGGTCAATATTATATATTTTGGACCTAATGATTCAATATTTTAAATCCATTGTATTAAATTCAATTAATAAATCTGATAAAAAAGTATTTTTAAAATAGTAATATAGAATGTATTAAAAGCAATTTTTTTTAAAAAATATTACACAAGGTAAAAAATAAAAAATAAGTGTTCTTAAATTAAAACCTAAGTTTTTAAAATTATAATGAAACATATAAAATAAATAATTGTTTATATAAATTTTTTTTATGTATTTTAAATTTATACTTATATAATAGTGATGACATAAAAGTCATATTATTTTAAACACTGTATTTTCAACTAAAACTCATTCTTTTAAAAAAACTTTAAAAAATCATCTTAAGTTTTAAATTTTACTTTTAATAAAAAATATTTTTTTTCAAATTAAATATATTATATTGGATAATTTAATATTTAAATAATATCCCAAAATATAGTGTAAACCTATCCTTATTAGAAAATAGATTTTTAAAGTGTTTACAATTCTTTATCATTATTTCCAGTAAATGACTAATTAATTTTTTAGTAATATATTATTCCTCCTGAATAGCCTGAAGGCCTTATTTTTTATTGATTTTTGATAACCCCCCTTTCAAGAAATTAGGGTTAACACTTACAATTATATCTTATTCATATTAACTATAGACATTATTTTCATTCTATAATTATTTAATAATTAGGTTACTCAAATTAATTTCAACTAATTCAATTTATGTGTTTTAATAGTTATACTTCATACTTATGTTTTTATTAAATTATATATTAGGTTCATTTATTTTTAGGGATGTGTGCTGAAAAAACTATCGAACATAGGCCATCATATATTAATTTATTAGGGTGTTACATCCCCCCACCCTAAATCAATTTTTCCCTCAAAAGTTGACTCATAGTATCATAGTAATTCATATAGGGAAATCATAATAAACCATACACTTCTATATTATCATATCAATATTTAGTATGTGAAACGAGATTTGTTTTTATAAAGATAAATAAAATTAATATAAGTTATTTATAAAGTGATCTAAGACATTCCTAATTCAACATAGAATTACACTATAGTAATAATATATTGATCTTTAAGGAATAACTTTTTATAAAGTGATCTAAGACATTCCTAATTCAACATAGAATTACACTATAGTAATAATATATTGATCTTTAAGGAATAACTTTTCACAAACCTTGAAAATGATTTATATGATATCATATATCTTTGATTTTTTATTTATAAATCAATATCCAATTTTCTGGGAAAACTTACATGACATAACATACAATAAAATCTAGAGTGAAAACTCACTATCCAATTGATTGGTAGGATTTTCCTAGGATTTTTCTTTTTTTTCATGGTTTTTAGTGACTATTTTCGTCATTTTCCCTTTGATTGGATCATTTAGTCATATAATGACCAACTCTCTCACAAATGAAGATACACATTTTTGAATCTTATCTCTTCCAATTAAAATTGTGAGTAAATTTTCCTTCATCTCTAGACATATAGTATTTACCAATCTCATTAAAGAAACTTCCCCCCATGAATAATACCATATTTTTAAAATGTAGGGAATTTAATATTCATTATTCATTATCTTCATCACTTTATCTTTCATAAGAATCCATCTTTCAATTCTTTTGTGTGGTTTGGAGTTTGATTCTGTTCACATTTTTAATCATATTAAATGATACTTGGTTTGGAATAATTAAAAGGTTTCTCACTCATGGTCACAATTCTAATGGGTTATTCATTGATGTAATCTATATATTATCCATCATACCCATTGTTTAATATATTTCAAACCACTACCAAAACCCAATGATATATCCTAAGTGATGATCATTAAAAGTGAATTATCATAAACTTCCACATAGAAATTTAAGAATAAGATGTCTCACTTTATAAAATTATCATTTTATCATATGGTTCTTACAACTGAACATCTATCAAACTTGGTTCAACCTATATCACCCTTGGTTTAACATATACTATTATTGGTTTAATATTTGTTACTTTGACTTGGGTTATCTTATAATCTATATGTTAATCCTATAAATAGTGTTCCTAATATATCATGAATGTTTTTAAAATATTCTAAATCTGAAAAAATATTGAAATCAAAGCTCCTAAAATTCAAATTATTATTTATCTAATAAAGAATATATAAATTAATTTTTACCTTAAATGATGAATAACAATATATCAATTTATGTTATACACGGTCACATTACTACAAGGTTTTCTAATATAAAACAATTAAAATCCCTCAGATTGGTTCATAATTATAATGTGATTACCAAAATCATATCCCTAGGATTATCAAAAAAATGTGTATTGTTAGGTCCATTTATCATGAATCATAGTGATAATTAAATCAATTCTAAACCAACCTTTTTCAAGGGATTTCAACTAATTTAATCTATTCCACATATATATCTAATTTCCATTATCTAGACTGGGATGAATTGTTAGAAAAAAACTCATAATATCTATTTAAAGAATATTAGGATTTTATCCAATACATTGAATTATTACAAGGATTTTTAATAATGATCTCTCATCCCAATTCCTAAAAAAGAATTATTACTGTAATATTAAATCGTATATTATACCAAATAATTATTTATACCTTTAAAGTTGTATTCAATATTAACATATCAAACCATAAATTTTCCTCATCAAACATCATAATCTCTAAAGATAAATAAACCATTCCTTTGATACAAAATATGAAACCCTTGTCTATTACTCTCAGTCCTAGTTCTATAAAAACACAAATTAAATATTCACTTTGATGCTAACTGTAAATGTTTGTACATAACAATCCTTAATTAAAAAAAATCAATGAATCTTATTGTGTCTCTTAAATATAATTTATAATTTCATGTTTAGTAATTTATAAAATTAGAACAAAATAATAACATATGAATCCCATGTTCTTTGTATCAAATATACCATTTTAATTATATAAAAAAATAATTAATCTATAATGAATTTTCAATATATCCCTTAAATTATTTTAAACATGTTATCCTTCTAAACATGTCACTTATAGTAATTCTCTTCATAACCTAGGGGAATTGGAACTCAAATGGGGTGGGCTCAAATTTTTTGTAAGGGAAAACATAAACCATAGGTAATAATGGAAGAAAATATCATAAATATTATAGAAGGAATATTTATACAACATGAATACATTATCATCTTGAAACTGATAACATGATATATCTATAAAATTAAATGAAAATATGAATATCAATAATACTAATCTCATACTAATGGAATTAATAATGTCTTAAATCTAAATAAAACTCTCAGGGAATTGTTCCAATACATTTATCCTATTATAGGGAGAGGTATACACCAAATTATAACATTTTTTCCAATGACACATATTAATGAATTATAAGGCTGTATATTTTTGGGCCTCACCTATCGCTTGATTAAGAAAATGTATTAATTGTAAGTGTCAACCATAATTTTTATATAATTCACTAAGGAGCCAATAAAAAAAATAAAAATTGTGATATCAATATTATTAATGAAACAAAATGTAAATACATGATAAACATGGATTATTAGTCAATAATTATAATGAAAAAAGAATTAAATGTTATATAATCTTGTGTCATTAGAATAATAATCACTTTCTTGAATTCCCAAAGATCATTTAGGTTTATAGTTTTAGATAATTATCTCAGAAATCCTAAATAACAAACCCATATATTATAAAGTGGACACTTCTACTCAATATCCATTTTTTCCATTATATAAAACATTTAAAATTAAATATATTGTATTTTCATATAAAATATTAATTCCATTACACTTGACTTCTTTATTTTCCCCACACAGACTTAAATCCTATAAATAACATTTAAAAACTGGAGATGAGAAAAAAAAATCATAGTAAGGGACATATAAAAAGGATGAGTGAAACCAGTTAGTACATTATAAAACCATTTGATCATAAAATGTATTTTTCCTTTAACATAATAAAATTTGAGCTCAAATAATAATTTAATTACACATGAAAACAACTTTAATTCCAAATTTTTTTCATAAAAACATTATAAAAAATCTGAAGGAAAAATAATAATCAAGGGGTTTTTTTAGAAAAAATGATATCCCATGAATATCATTTTCCTGAAAGCATACCTTTTTGCACTGAATAGTAATAATAATTTATTTAAATCTAAGTAATATTAGATTACATATTGAAATCAATTTATTTTCTTAAAAACTCATTATAAAGCATATTAATGTCATGTAGGTGCCTTGGGAAATCATCATCATAGAACCCTTAGGTGAACAATTAAAATTGGAATAACTGTGTGGATGAATTTAAAATTAATTATCTATAGAACATAATCATTACACAAATAATTGGGATGTTATATCGAGTTAACATGTCATCTTGACCAATATCAGGCTCACCCATATTCATGAGATATATCTTTCCCACTCTTCTTTATGAGATATATCAGGCTCACTAGTCATTATAAATGATTTCCAATGACCATATCATAAATAAAACCTTTTAATATTTCACCTTTTCATTTTAAATCCATTAATAAAAATCTTTTTAAATTATATGAAAAATAATTTAAAATATATAATTACTCATTCGTTTTTTACAATATGTTTAAAAATCTAGAATAAAGGGAATGATGGTTTTTATTTAAAGAAAACATGGAAGATTATAAAGTAATTCATACATAAAATAATGGTTTTTTCTATGAGAAAATACACTGATTCTGTATATATTAAAATAGATCATTAGTTTTCCTTCTGTAAAGAAATTCAAAATGTTCCGTATAAAATACATAAAAAGTTTAATTTTAATTTTTTTTAAGAAATTAAAAATTGTCCAAAAATTACATTTACGATTAATTTATTTCCATATAAATACATCCATAAAATAAGTTTATGAATATGGATGTGGAGGAAAAATATTTAGAAAATATATCCTTAAAATATATTAAAAAATGGTTTTAACGTTAGGTGTACCTTATCTTAAGTCTAAATCATCACATACATTTCATTATAATCTCGAGTAATAAACATATGCCAATTATTTACATTATTTATAACCTTATCACATATTATTATTCGATTTAATTTTATTTATAACCATGATATATATTACTACTTAATCAATTAAGATCATATTGGATTTTTTGATGATATTCTATTCATATGTCTAAGATAAAATTATTATGTTGACTAAGGTCAATTTTTACATTACTCATTCATCTATGGAATAATAATCATGGAATATTTATAATTTTTATCTATCAATTAATCTTTTAAAATGAACCATTAAGTATAGTTATGGTAAGTGATCTACATTGCAGTCATAGAGATGTTATACTTTACATACGCATGAGTAAAATTTCAATTTTTCAATGATTGTAATGGAAAGATGGTAAGTTTCATTTTAAACTTATATAATTATTATTATATCATAAATATCATATTATTTTTTTAAATAAAATTATAAATATAATCCATGTGATGTGGTGATGAAAACAAATCGTATCACTTCTTAGAGATGGTATTGCACATGTACACTAGAGCGATGTTATCCTTTATCAATGGATGTAAAGGTAAAGAAATATATGATATATTATCTTTCTAAAATTAAAAATATTTCATGAATATACTATATATATATATTAAATAAATCATTTTACACAGCCATGATAAGTGTTTATGGAAAACAAATTACACTGACTCACGATCCCGTAGTCCTCCATACACTTAAATGATGATTTTGTTTCCAATTTTATTGAATAAGTACATGGATATATGTTATTAAATAAAAATAACAAGACATAATTATATGTAATATATGTTTTTTATTATTTCATCATGTTTTAAGAAAAATTATAGATATAGAATAAGAATCAAAATGAACATTATTGGCTAAGAACTATACCTTTTCTCCAGACAACCACCTTAGGTTAATACCAAAACCATTGCAAGGTTTGTTTTATGATAAAATAAAGAACTCTATAAAATTATATTATATTTACATAAGGTAATTTGTATGTATTTTATGATATATAGTTCTCAAAATGTTTGAGAAATCGACGACATGAAGTTTCCTTTTATAAGTGTGGAAATAAACACACTTCTAATTACATAAAGGATTAAATAGTATATGTATATATCATAATAATGTAAAGTGTAGCCAAGGAACCATAAATTAGAATAAAATATGTTATAGGGTTTAAATAAAATAAACCAATCATATCTAGATATGTTTTGGTAACAATTTATGCCTTATCTCCCAATTAAAATTCATTAAACTCATTTTAACCTTAAATGGGATAATTTATCATTTTTTTTCAAAAAAACTTATTATATAACCAAAAATTAAATGGGAATTCTAAAAAAAAAATTAGGATTCTAAATTTTTTAAAAAAGTATCAGATTTAATTTTTTACATGTGTTCAAAGCTACATTTTTTTAAGAGTGTAAAAATAATAAAAAACAATTTTAGAAAAATTACTAATTAAAGATTTAAAATAAATTTTCCTTGAAAAAAAGTAAAAAATAGATTAAAAAATATTTTTTAAAAAATAAACAATGTTTTTTCTAAATTTTTATGTAGAAAAAACTAGATTTCATTTTCCAACTATAAAATTAGTAGAAATGAATCAAAGAAAGATTTTAATTTGAATAAAATGTAACTTATCTTCAGAAAAGTCAATCTTTGATTCTCAACTTCAAAATAATGTTTTAAAATATATTATATAACTCTTTGTGATTAAATATGGTCAGAAAACACTCATAAAATAATATAATGGATTATTTTGGGTTATTTTAACGGTTTAACCTATATTTTCAACCTTATTTACCCTATTTTACCTTTTATTGAGGTGATAAATTTTACCACATTTACTATCCATAAAACCTAAAAAGAAAAATGAAATATTAACCAAACATTAAAATCCTAATTTAAAATCTGAAATCATATAAAAAAATTCATTTTCTATAAGTGGCATAGATTAATTTTAAAATTATCCCTTTAAATGTGATATAAATCGATTTTCCAGAAAAAATGTGTTGTAACTATAAAAAGTTTTCACTCTAAAAATCAAGAATAAAATTATTTCCAATGATATTTAATTGTAATACTTATAATATAAATTAACTAATTTCACATTGAAATAATTTTTTTAATAAAATATAACTATATAAATCCTTCAAATGAAATAAAAATTTTCAATAAAAATCAAATGTATTTTTTATTCACTGAATATTTAAACTTTTTATAAAAATTTTAAAATTTCATCCAAATTTAATTGTGATATAGTTAATCACGAAATTATATCCATTTTTTAAAATAAATTTTCTAAATTGTTGAAATCATTCCCTTAATAAAATAATACACTATATATAAACAAATATTATAAGGATAAAACTCTTTACTTTTTGACTAGAAAATTAAAAAATATTATTATAGTTAATATGAATTTATACCATATAATTGATGAATATTAATTGTATATAAAAATGAATTATTATAATATTAACTTTTTTTACATTCTTCTCCCTATTGAAAATTACATCCTTACAATTTTAGTCATTACTTAAAAAATTGGGGATAATTTTCCTTAATAACATTTTTAGATTCCCATGTTCCTTATTCAATGATATATTATTTAGAGAAAATATTATCCTAGTGAATCTCTTTATTTTGTAACACCTTCTCTCTACAATCAGGAATTTTAATATGTTGTTCCTCATATGAAATATTTTCTTCCAATAGAACTATGTCATGGATCAAAACATGGGATTCATATAGCACATATTTTCTTAAGAATGTAACATGACATATATCATGCACCAAACATAAACTCAAAGGAAAGTCCACTCATTAATAAACATATCAGACTTTATCTGACATTTCATTGGAAAAAATTAATCATGGACATAGATTCATTTTTTATCCCAAAAATAAAACTTTTCCATTTATATAATTTAAGATAAACATGTTCACTTTTCAATAAAGAAATAACTTGTGATAATTATCTAAATTACTTTTCTACATAAAATGACCCATACTCATATGTTGTTGAATTATATTCACCGTATGAACCATATATTCTACCAATTATAGTTCTAAAAACATTATTTAACCATTTCATCCCAAAAATATGTAGTGTGAAACTACTTTCCATATAATTCCACAAAACATTCCATTTGTATAATGAAATGAAAAATGTTATTAAAATAAAATTCAACTCATAAAAAAACTATTTATCCTAATGTCACTTGAATTTTGTTAAGAAACCTTGAATAATTATTCAAATGTCTACATAACTCACTCAGACTGTCCATCATATTCTAGATGAAAGGTTTTACTAAAATTTATTTTAGTAAACAATGACATATGAATAGCTTTGGAAAAATTAGATTTGAATCTAGGATCATGTTCAGATATAATGGAGGAACTCTATGTAACTTTAATATCTCAATGAGGTGTATTTGAGAATGATGATAAAAAGACATAATATCATAAATAAGAAGGAAATATTCATATTTAATTAAAAATAACCAAAATTCCATTATTACCATGATATGTCTTCGACAATCCCACCCTGAAATCCATGTATATATTATCCATTTTCCATTCCTGCACTGAAAAAGGATGGAGTGTCCCATTGGGTAATTATTTTTCAATATTAAACTATTTAAGAGTAAAAATTTTAAGGCTAAATTAAACAATATATTATTTCACTCCATTCCACCAGTAATACTCTCAAAGGATTCTATATATCATATTTATTCTAAGATGAATGGAAAACAAAGAGATATGAGCTTCACACAATAATTATCACTTCTCCTAGGAATAAAAATACAAATAATATCATTCCAAATATGAGTACACCTTATTCAAAAAAAAATCAAAATCTTGTATCTTACCTTTAATAAAAGATTCAAACTTTTGCTATGAATTTTTATCTTCTTTCTGAGCTAGCTTAATTCATTCTCATGAAGTCGACTACACTGAAACCTAAAATAAAATATGGGATGTTCCTACATGCATTATTTCTAGGACAAAATTCATAAAATCATTAACCAATTGGTAATATTCCAAATGTGACATGGTTAATGTATGTAAAAAATCAAGATATTAAAATAATAACATTTATTTTGATAGCGTATGTGACATGGAACACAAATCTTAAACAACCCATGAAATATATTTTTTAAATTTAATCTCTTAGATAGCATACATAACTTGTAACCCTCAGTAGAAATGAACCATAATATAGTATAACTTTACAACCTAAAAATTTAATTGGATGATATAAATAGTACTAAATAAAATATTAAAATTATGTTTTACTATTAATTAGAAAACAATATGAGTCATTTAAAAGAAAATTAAATGCTTTCTGAAAAAATGTATTTTTGAAAAAGATGGTTTAGTTTCTCTTTGTGTACATAATTTAAAATTAATTTTTACCCCTTCAAAAAAAAATTATTTTTTTAAATTACCTTTATTTTTTTTAAAAAAGTATTAAAATTATCTTAGAGTGAGTTATTTTAATTTTTATTAAATGTTTCATTTTCGATGAATAGTGAAAAATGCATAATTTTAATTGAAAAGTGCCTTTTTGTTTAAATTACTTATATAGTTAAATAAAATTTTGAATTGTTTTTAGAGTAAAATTAGTCAAAATACAAATCAATTAATCCAATTTAGGTCATTGTAATCATTTTCATATTGATTTTTGATATAAAAACATCATAAACTTCTGAACATTTTCTCTTTGAAAACTCGCTTTCTCATCGTGTCTACGAGTTTAATTTTCAATTACATTGAAACTTATGTGAATTGAACTTGAAAAAATGGATTTCAAATTTGGGATAATAATAATTTATATTATATAATAAGTGGAACTTAATTTTTGACCGAATTTAGTAGGGAAAATAGATAAAATTATTTATCATCACTAAGGTAAAAATGGGTTTACTAAGGGTTAAACTAAGAAGGAAATAGTTAAAATGACCTTAAAAATTATATAAATCTTATTTAATATCCGTATTTACAAATTATAATTCACATGTTATAATTTGGGGTCATTTGGAATTTTTCTTTATTAGAATTAATTTATCATTTTTTTATGGTTTTGGGAAATTTCCATTTAATTTTCAATAGGGTTCCCTTTCCTCACATGTAAAAGGGAACTCCATCCCATCACTTTTTCACGCATAATAAAACTTTTTTCTCAAACAAAACCTAAAAAATTCTTTCCCATAGATACTTATTCATATTATAGATCTTTTTCTCCTCCAAAAATACCCTCCTTAGGGTCCTTATGAGGAGATTCAAAGAAGGTTTCTATTGAAGAAGGTAATTATCTAACAAAACACATACAATTTTCTTTCCTATGCTTACATGTTTTATAATTTCTTAACACTTACAATATAATAAAACTAGTATATATCATATACTAATATTTTATTATTTTTATTTAATAATATTTATCTATATCCACTTCCATCAAATGAGAAATGAAATCATCGATCGTGTGTATGGTGGAATACCGACTCACGTACAGATGTAATTTGTCTTTCATCCCCAAATTTCAAAGATGGTTATAATTATGGATTTACCACATTTATATGAGATTTATTATATTATTATACTTATATAATTTTAATATTACATATAAATTTTTTCATTCTATTCCATTTCAAATAAGATAATATCACTTGTCTCTACAGAGGACTATCGCCTCGTGAAGGGATATGATTCATTTTCATTTACACATAACATGGAATTTAATAAGGATAAAATTAATAGATATATGTGATTTATATTATATTATATTTATTTTATAAAAATAATATATCACCCACTTCTTTACCCTTCCACTCGTTAACGGAATGATATCAGTGCTCGTGTATATGTATGGCATGCTGTCTCCATGAAGCGATGTGATTCATTTTCTAGGTCTGACATGAATAAATTGATCTAAAAATGGATATAATGAGTAAATATGATATTTTAACATTATTATAATTTTTTAAATTATATATACATATATCCTATTTACAAAAACTTAAACTTTCATTATAAAAAGCGCATGGGAAAACAATGAAATTAACACCTAAAACAATAAAAATAATGAAATATTATTAACATTATGGTGGTAAAATGTTTTAATAGGATCATGTATGATAATTATGAATATTATTTTTTTATAAATTAATAACATTATTATAACCATTATATAGGAGGTTGATGCACATTCAACTAAAGGAAAGCATGAGGTAAGGGACTTCATATCAATTTCACTTCATCAAGGCATATTGTAATGTTATGCACATAATTTATTTTTTTATGGTGTATATTTTGACCCTTTAACATGTAATATCATGATTAATTATAAATTAATTATTTTTTATGTTTCAATCTAAATTATTTAATTGGAGGGTAATTGACATAAAAGTTACGATGTGGTAAAGAATTTCATAACTCGATTTATTTTCATTATGTGATATTAATTCTTCATTGTATTTCATATTCTATTAATATGTATTTATTTAATTTTTACTATATTTTTCTCTATATCCACTTATTTTCAGTGTACTTACATTTGACACACATAATTAATACATTGGATAATTCTCACTTCAATATTATGATCTTTGCAAACATTTATTTCATAGTCTCATTATAATCGAGATTGTTTATGCATGAATTTCACTTGAAAAAAATTATTTGATAATTGGATAATAAAAACCTTTAATTTTAATATTCTATGGTTATTCATGAAATTTTCATGTAATAGTTCAATTTTTTCAGTCTAGTACTTAAAATAATTGATAATTTTTTTTTAATAAAATCTAACTTTATTTCTCTCTTTAGTCGGAAATCTGTTTTCTTCAAAAACCATATTTTAAAAAAAAGTTTTAAAATATATTTTCAAAAATTTAAAATTATTTATTAAATAATTTTTTACCCATTTTTAGTTTTTTTGAAAAAATTAATGAATCTGTATGTCATTTTCAAAACAAGGCTCATTTGGATTTACTAAAAATGTGAAAGGAATCGTTGTCTTAACATGCTTGACATGTATGGAATTTCCAACTATTATGACCACTAATTTTTTTAATAAGTCCTTTATATATTTAAAATGTTATTTTCAAATAAATTTATTTTCAAAAAATATATGAACATTTTGTTTTAAAAAGTTAATTTAAAAATATATAGGATATTTTCCTCTATAATGTTTTTAAATATGTTTTTATGGTATTTCTATTCATAAAGGATAGAAAACCTATTTTCTTAATCCAATGGGTTTATATTGGCTTGATACTATTTTTAAACTTTTTATTGATTTTTTATGATATTTTTTACCAAGTAAAGTGTTGAAACTCACTTTCTTGATTCATTTTCGTAGTAATTAACTTTCCCTTGAAATATCCACTTACCTATGATCATTAGAAATTAAATTTTCCATAAATATATATATTATTTATCATGAATATGTTTATTTATTAAAACATATATCACTTATACACACTACACTCTATATTTAATGTTATTTGTTTATCTCGGGAAATATTTATAAATTCATATTTTTTACTCAATTTGGATATTTTATAATACGGTGCATTGTTAATGACTTAAATTGATCATTTGATATATAAGGAATTATTTGGACATGCATGCATGGGTGGGTTCCAATTGTATATATCCCCTCAATTCATCAATAGGTCTCATGAGATGAATTAGTTGGTTGGACTTAATTAAATGGGTTTCTAGTGTTTACCTACCCACCAGTTTTAAACTATCTTTAGGAATGATATTGATGATAGAGGTAGCATGATGCCTAAGATCATGATGTCCAATAAATTAATCATTTTATTCATTTAGAATTTAGTTATTTTAATCCATGTTTTTTTCACAATGATATTATATCTAGATACATTTCATTTTTAGTTTATTTTTTAAATGGAATGTTTTTTCAGTAATATACCTTCCCATATTGGTTATGTTGTATCCTGTTATGATACTCATGTTATTGATTAAATTGAATGTGATTTAAATTATTTACCATTCCATATTTATTATTTCTTATCTAATCATGATTTTTAAATTATTTAAATGGAATTGGTGTACATTTATTTACCTTTATATGTCATTTATGCTTATTGGTTCATGATATATTCTAATGTACTTAATCCTTACTGATTATTATATCTCACCCTTATTTTGTTTCCTTTCCCAAGAATCCAGAAAATGTAATATGAGTGATATTCAAAGATATTTTATAGGGAATAATGATATTCTAGAAAAAAACATGTTTTAATTTGGGTTTTAAAATATAATACAAGACTAAAATATGTATCTAGTTTACCAAAGATTATAAAATATTATATTCCTCAAGATATGATTAATTGAATCTTATACAAATGTAATAAAGTAGAAATGATCTCTAGTTTACTTGGTTATAGGTCATTATAGTTTGTATTAGAGGATGTTTAATAGAAACCTTCATAACTAGATTTAGTAAAAGATAGATTATGGATCATAACTTTATGATAGACAATGATAATAAGTATAAAAGAATATCCTAAAATTTTTGTAAGTTAAATATTATGTTGTTTTCATTGCAATAAATATTGGTTTGGATACTATAAGTGGATGTGGTTCTAGAACAAATTTAGTTAGTGGTAATAACTCTAAAAAGGGTGTATTGGGCTTGACCAGATCATCACCTAGTGTATGAAAATAGGACTTTCTTTCCACCTATTTGGAAACTTCTATGGGATATTCTTAGGATAATTCACATTTTCATTACAAACCATTACAAAGGATTAGAATACATGACGATAATGAATAACCTAGGTTAAAAATACGATTTATTAGATTGAAAGTAATGTGTTTTGATTTAAATGTCCTATAAAGGATTATATTATTTTACAACTATGATTATTGTTTCTCCCACTATTATTTTTGGTTTTAATATTTAGCTGGAACCTAGAGTAATTGTGTTCACATTGAACATGAAGGACAATGTGGTGACTATGAACAACCAATTGGGACAATGACTAGAGTGAAATATATTATAATTTTTTCTAATCAGTTTTTTATAAATATAACTATTTAGTTATACCTTAAGAAACTCATGGACTCAATAATGTAGAGAGGGATAGTGTTCTGTAATAGATCAAGTGATAGAGACCATGTAAGAAAGACAACTCAATTTCCATCATGTGAGAAATCTGAAATAACTACTAGTAATGTGTCTGAAATAAACAAAAAATTTCTTTATATGTGTAATGTAAGGTCATAAATAATATAATTTCTGATGAAAAAAAAGTATGGTTTATGGAAATAAATATCATATTAGGGATCTATTTATAGTTTATTGTCTTAAATTTGGATAACCTTAGAATTGTTCGAGTTAATAACCTCTTTAAAAGGTTACCCCTTTAAACCCATTTTTATGTTTTATGTGATGGGATTCTATCATGATTAATGATATTTTGGGAGAAATTTATTCTAAGTATGTGATTTAGTGGAAAAGTTACTTGAGGAACAATGCCCTTAGATTTCATTTATTGATTAAATGGAATATGTTTTTAGTTTTTTAAATTTCAATAATGATTATTTATTATCTAATTATGACAGTCAAGTTATTAATTAAGTGGAATGTTTTTTTTAGTTAATTACCTTTCCATGTTGACCATGTCTTATCTAATCATGATATTAAAAAATTTAAATGGAATGTTTGTTTAGTTATTTTCCTTTCAATGTCATTTATGCTTATTAATTCACGATATCTTCTATTATACTTACCCCTTACTAAGAATTTGACCTCACCCTTAATTTTTATTCCTTTCCCAAGAATCCAAGAAGTGTGATATGAATGACATGTAAGGATATTCTAGAGAGAATAATGATATTCATGAAAAAATTATATTTTAGTATTTTTATCAAATGTGACGAAAGAATGTAGTATATATCTTGTTTACCAATACTACTAAAATATTTTATTCTTTATGATGTGATTCTATGTATCTTATGCCAATGTAATAAAGTAGACACTTACTTCGGGTTACTCAGGTCAGGGTCATTATAATGAATCATTATCTTTTTAGACTCAAAGCACCAACAACTTTGTTTTCATTTTTTGGATCATAATGAATTGTGGAGTTATAATACTTTATCAATTATATCCATCTACAATGTATCATGTTAAACACTTTATCAGTTAATATATAATTCAATATTTGGTTATCAATATATTTTTCATAATTTACTCCATATAAATTATATCTCTAAATTTTTAAATCAAATAATATTATAACCATATCAAGGTAATTTATAAGATAATTTTTCTTAAAGGATTTTAATTAACATTATGTGTAGAAAATTACATGATAATTATATATTAAAAAACCTACTCATGTTAAGGAAGAATTACTCTAGATAATAAATTCAAAATTTCTGAATAGAATGGGAAAAACTATACTAATAACTAATCTTATTTCTAGTTCTAGGAAGAAATCATCACACTGTTTTTTCTATATAATTATGACTCCATTTTTAGTTTCCTTAGTTAGTGGGATCAAAAATAGAGAAACAATTTTCCCCAATCCACCAGTAGAAACCCACTAATCATGTAAAAATATGAAACTCTATGATAGTTTTTTATTCTGATCATTCGTAAAAAACATTATGTTTAGAAAGATTAATAGTCATTCCCTAATTAGAAACGGTATTATTAAGGAATAAAGGTAGTTTCTACCAACATTCACACTTACTATAAATTCAATATAATTCTTTTCTTTCAACGTTTGTTAAATAAACCTCATATGATTATCATGGTCATCATACGTTTTATAATATATCAGGATATCATCAATTAAAAAACTATAAACTTATCCTTGAATTCATGGAACACTATCTTCATATGGTCTATAAATACAACCATCGAATTTTTCAACCCAAAGGGTATAAATAAAAACTCATAATGCACAACCATAGTATGAAATGATATTATTGTAATTCTATCCTCTTCACCTTTAGCTAATGTTACCCAAATCATAGATCATCATTTGAAAAATATTGTTCTCCAAAATAATAACACCACAACATTGGATGGTTAAACATCTAACAAATGTAGTCATAATGGATTTAGAAACAACTCCCAATTTTTGATCATGATGATTTGAATCCTTAATTCCTAATTTTGGAAAAATACTCAAATAGTGACCCATCTCATTAAAAATTAATATTATTATAATTGAATTTCCATTACTTCTCTGAACATTTTCTTTTTATTCATGAGCGACATGTGTCAGATTTACACAATAGAAACAATTCCCATATTTTATAAGACATTCTCCAGGATAATTTTTATCACACTTACCACAAGATTGAAATAGATTTTTCTTACCTTCATATTTATTTTATGGATTCATTCCAACTTTGTTAAATATGAATCATTTCTTATTCTTGTTTGTCTAAAATACATGATCATCAGAAAACTCAATTTCTATCTTATTTGAACATTAAATATATTTCTCATAATTTTTGAATTCATGGGAAACCAATGAAATTTGATATCATGGATTTAATCCTCAGTAAAAAAATTTGATTTTACAATCTAGTTCCTAGATAGAATTTTATAAATAACATGCCAATTTGGTGAAGTTTTCTTCATACACATCCATTGAATCTTACACCTTTTGTCTCAATTCCAAGAATTGTTTTTTCATCTTATGTCAGACAAACTTAAGAAGGTATTTCTTATTGAAAAAATTATAAAATTCATCATATTACAAGGAATCAGTCTCTACTCTTTCTATGATATTAATAACCATTATGGCCATTGACTGGATTCACATCAAAACGCTAAAGAAAAGGGTTACAATTTAATGATTTGAACAACCCATGACATTGAATATCTTTTTCAGATCAGTAATCATGCCCTTAGATACGACTAGATAATAAGATCCACTAAATACTAGATGGTTTTTTTTCAAGAAATTCTTTACTATATAAATGTTCATATATGAAGAACACGGTTCCTATCTCGCATAAATATGATCACCATTTATAACCTATGGAAACTGAAACATCACAACAAAAAACAACATTATTCCAATTCTAACCATTCCAAAATGCTAGTCTGGAAGGATATTATCCACTTAGAGCCTTTCTACTTTAGATTCCATGTTTACTCTACAGAAAACCATTATAAATAGAAATTTTTTTTATGATGGAACATAATAATCTTAAAATGCTATATCATGATAACCATAAATTAGAATATTTTAAGGGTACATACTTATGTTATCATATCCTTTGAAATTATTTAAACATTTACACTAATACCAACTATAATAGTCCTAGCATATAACCAGTGGGATATATTTGATACCTATCTAAGAACTACATAGATGGATACACCTCTTGGGTGAGACTATTACCACTATCCCTAGTAAGAGCCCATTCCTTAAGAATCTGTTGGTAAGAGATTCTTTTTTCACCCAATGTTATCATGTGGGAGTTCCCATATATTATAACCTATCCATTTATAGCATACCAACTATAATAACACAGACTTAAACATAATGTAATATTGTGTCTTTAGACTATGAATCACTTTCTTACATTCATGAAGATATTCTAGGTTATGTTTTTTTGTTAAGAATGTTATAACTCTTAAATAAAAATCATATATATTACAAAGTAGAATTTTGTACTTAGTATCAATTTTCCCCATAATAAAAAACTATTAAAATAAAATGTTTTTTCATTTTATAACAAATCATCATGAATTTAAATATGACTTTCTATTTGCTTATACTCATCCTTAAATCCTTTGGAAAACATTTAAAAGTGTGTAATGAGTAGAAAAAAGTTAATAAGTGACACATAAAAATGAAAAAATAAACCAATTATCCTATTTTTAAACCATATGATCATAATAAAGAGTTTATCTTTAACATTATAAAATTTGAGAATAAATAATAATTTACTTTCACATGAATATAGCTTTAGTACATTATGTTTTTAAAACACTTTATAAGAAAACATAATTGAAATATTATAATAAATATGGTTTATTAGAAAAAATGAGATACCATGAAAATCATTTTCATAAAAATATACCATTTTAGATTAAAATGCAATAACAATTTTCTTAAAAAAATGTATCATAGGATTACCTTTTCAAATCAAAAAATTTTCATGAAAACACAATGTCAAGAATAGATAAGTTATGTAGGTTTTTCATGATATTATATTCACAAAACCCTTATAAGAACCCCTAAAATTTGAATAACTATACTGACAAATTTTAACATAATTAAATGGAGAATATAATCATTACCTAATTAATTGGAGAGATATATAAGGTTCACTCATCATCATGAGTTATATCAGGATAACTCATCATTATAAGCTATATTGGGATCACCAGTAATCATAAACAATATCCAAGGACAATATCCTCAATAAAATTATTTAATATATCACTTTTTCGTCATAAATACCTTGAAAATTTCTTTTTAACTCATAAGAAAAACACTTTTGGATATCGAAATAACCTTTCCCTTTTAAAAACACATTTTCAAAACCAAAATACCTAGAATAAAGGGAAATATGGTTTTTACTTTAAAGAAAAAATGGAAGATTAAAATGAATCCATACATAAAATATTGGATATGGTGGTGGTAAAATAAATTTACACCCTATACATTAAAATATAATATTTCTTTTTTTATAACGAAATTAAAAATATTTCGAATAAAATAAGTAAAATTGATTCATTATGAAAAAAAATTAAGAAATTAAATAGTGGCATAAAATTTCCTTTATAATTATTTTTCCTTATATAAATACATCCATAAAATAATTTTTTATAATATGTATGTGGATGAAAATTATTTATAAAGTAAATCTTTACAATATTTAAAAATGAGGTTTTAATATAAATTGTCCCATACATTGAGCCTAAATCACCACATAAATTTCTTTATCATCCCGAATAATAAAAATATGTTTATTATTTTATTTCTTAGAAATAATTTTCATTTTTATTATTCATTTTTTTTATTTACAACCATAATATATATAATTATTAATTCAATTAAGTTCGCATTGGATGTTTTGACCATAGTTAGTTTATATGTCCAAAATGACTTTGATATGTTGACTACGGTAAAATAGGTCTTTATGCCATCATCTCTAGAAAAATAATCATTATATTTTTATCATTTTTATACATAATGTAACTTATATAACAATCCATGAATGATATTTATGAATAATGAACAACATTACATTCATAGTGATGGTGGGTCATACATATGCATGAGTAATGTTTCAATTTTTCAACGATCATGATAGAAAGGAGGTAAATAACACATTATATTTATAGAATGATAATTATATCATTAATTTCATATTATTTCTTTAAATACACTTATATAGATATCATCCATGTGATTTGGTGATGAAAAATGAATCACATCGCTTCGTGGTGGTGGTATTCCACACGTATATACGAACGACAGTATCTTTATTAATTGGATGAAAATGTAAGAAAATAGATGACATATTATATTTATATGATGGTAAATATGTCATTAACATTTTATATATACCTGAAATCCATCATTATAACAATCTGTGAGTGATAGTGATGGAAAACAAATTACATCGATTTGTAAGGCAGTAGTACGTCGTACACACAAATGATGGTTTCATTTCCCTTTTGATGGAATAAGGTAATAGATTTGGGTTATTCCCTTGGAATAAAAATATATCTATATATATAAGATACTAGTGATAATATTTCATAATTTTTTGATAATATTTAAAGGAGTTATAGGAAATAAAAATTAAAATTCTTAGTTAAGAAATATACCTCATCTATGAACAACTTCATTAAGTTTACAAAAAATGACCTTCCGAGGTTGGTTTTAATATCAAAACGATGATTCTAATATATGGGCAGGGATTTAAGTAAGGGATTATGGTAGGTATTTTCTAAGATATAATTCTCTAAAGGTGTGATGAAGATATGATATGAGGTTTCCTTTTATAATTGAGGGAAAGGACATACATGTAATTACTTAAAAAGATTAATATATATATATATATATCATTTTATGTGGAAAAGAGTCACTAAAAATTAAAATATAAGATATAAAGGTGTTAAAATAATCTCATCTAATCACATTTAGAATTTTTTTTCTCATTTTAAGCCTTATCTCTTAGATAAACTACTTCAAACTAATTTTAACCATAATGGTGATAATTAAACATTTTATGATAATAAGTACTTTATATTACAAAAAATAAAAATGGGGCCAATAAAATATTGAATTAATAATTTGAAATTTGGAATCCATTTTATCATATTTTATATCTATTAGAGGTAGAAATTAATTTTAATATAATAATTGGAAACACATGAGAAACATATTTTAAGGAAAATACCAAATTTCAGAGTAAAAATCATTTTACCTTGAAATAAAGTAATCAATTGGTATCATAATATTTTATAGGTTATATAATAATAAAATTATTGTTTTTATACTTTTTTACCAAGTTAAAACTGAATGTAACCTTCAAACCATTTCATTTGTTACAAAGGCTCAAAATAGTTTTTAATTTGAATAAAATATAACTTATCTTTACAAAAGTAAAACTTGGGTTCTCACTTTAAAAAAATGTTTTAGAATACATTATTAAACTAGTTGAGAATAAATATAGTTCAAAAGATATCAAAAAATAGGATAATTAAAAATGTTATGGTTATTTAAATTTTATACCATGTAGTTGTAACCTTGTTTATAGCATTTTACCCTTTACCAAGGTAATAAATTTTTACATAGTTACTATTCAGAATACATAAAAATAAAAGGGAATTATTTACGAAACTCCAACCAAATAATTCCAAATATAGAATCAATTTTATCAAATTATGTTTCAATAAATTTTAGAAATTAATACTATAATAAACCCATAAAATGCAATGAAAAAAAGATTACTAGAAAAATACCTTATTATCTCTAAAAATAATTTATACCAAAATAAAGAATAAAATTGATTCCAATAATAATTAATTTTATTACTAATAATATAAATGAAATAATGTTTTTATGACACTATTTTCAATCAAAATGGAACTTTTTAAATGCTTGGAATGAAAAGATAGTTTTCACTAAAAATCGCTATTTTTTACTATTCTCTAAAAAATTATCTTTTTAAAAAATTACAAAAACTTAATCCTATGTTAAATGTGATATTATAAATCCAAAAATGATATAAATTTTTGACAATAAAATTTCTATAAATTTTATTTAAATCCTTTTATAAAACCATATAATTTATGTACACATTTTTAGTAAGGATAAATGTTTTTTCTTTTCGATAATAAAATTATATATTATTATTATATTGAATTTAAATATATTAAATATAACTAATTAGTATTAATAATACTTGAAAATGATTCATTTTAAAATTACCTTGGGTTTTAAAATAACCAAAAACAATTTCAATATTTTCCCCCCGTGTCAATAAAAGAGATAACATGATCATAACCAATCATAAAGAAAAAGGTGGATCGTCAAACATTCCAATAATCATATGTATTATAAAAACAATATCTAGAAAAACAATACTTATCCCCAAATCAATAGAAAATATTTATTTATTTGTGAACATAATCTAATTTGAATTATGTAAAATGTGATCTTCACAACATATATATCAACAATTATATGGCTAAGTCAATATTTGACAAATCATGATAATAATCCATATGGATAAAGAATGCAAATGATTTCAAAAGATCATAAACCTATTGTAAAAAATAAAACATAGAATAATGTTAACAATGATGAAAACCAACCTTACAAATGAATTAGTTGGATGATATCACAAAAGATGGGACCAAGAATTGAATTATTTGGTACTATAAGTTTAATCACCCAAATGATAACATATATACATATATAAAGATAAAACCCATTTTGGTGAAACATTATGAAAATGATAAGGGAAATATATTAGAAAAATATTAATATCATTTAGAAAAAAATTAATATTGAAAAAAATAAAAAATTACATGTCACATTCTAAGTTAACTTTTGGAATGGTGATGTAAAAGCATTTGAAAAACATTTATTTTAAAAATAATATCTAATAATGGATCATATAAAACATAATTTCTATCTTGTATAAATTAGGAGATGAAAAAAGTCATATGAATGTGATTGAGAAATATTTTTTATTATTTACAAAATACCATTATATAAAAATCACATTGTAAAAAGAGTAATGTAACATTACTTTATACTAAGACATCATTTTCCCAAATCAAATTATTATATACCATATAATAAAATATTATGGTGTTGGGACCCAATCTTGGAAAAAAAATGTTCAAGATGAAGCATTATATCTCATTAAATGAAGATTTGATTTATCAATATCCATTACAAGAAATAGACTCCATGATATTTGAAACATTTCAAACTGATTTTATGTACTAAAAATATACACAATGATAAAGTACCACATAATATAATAAAAAATTATAATATACCAAACTAATATGAAATAATTTCTAGTTAATAAAAATAACTCAATGAAGGAAAATAGAGTAACCACAATCTCTAAGTACAAGAAAAACACTTAAGCAAAATTAAATTTGAAAAAAAAAAGAAATTTATTTTGATAAAATTATCCCCTAACTTAAAATATTATATTTTATAGTTGGTTCATGGGATAGTAATTCAATATACCACTATAGAAATGAATCATGGTCCATAATAAGTATCATGTCTTCTAGTATCCTAATTGAGACCACGAGAACCATTCTATCTTGAGTAACACTTTAATAAAAACCCCTTGAAAGAGTGAGATTATAATTGAAAAAAAATAATATGAATAAAAGTTTATTCATTATGTTATATCTCTAATAGGAATTTTATGCACCATATATACGAAATTAGGTTCATAATACCAAACACATCTCAAAGGGAGGAGTCTGTGATCAAAATACAAACCTCTTTTGCTAACTTAAATAGACATACTTTAACATTATATATCAAAAACACATATATATATATATATATATTAATAACTTAATTGATAATCTTAATTATATTCATTTACATTTATACTCTTCCTAAATATTAATTCTCTATAATAATTCTTTTGATTTCTCTACATCGAGTGTTCCTATTTTTGATCACTTTTACTTGTTTCGTAATGACGACCTTAATATTGAATCTTCTTCCAAATAGATTCATTAATAGTATATTAAAGTAACTTTAATGGATTATTTATATTAATTTAGAATGTTATAAATTCTATTCATCAATTTTTTAGTCTTTATCCGTGGAAATTAAATTGATAATAAGTAAGTTTTAGAGATTGTTGATTATCGAGGGGTGTTTTAATAATTTGTGAATTTAATATTGATATAAAATCTATAGAAACAAAAATAGGTTATTATTTAAAAAAAATTATATAATATTTTACTAGTAAATAATATTTCATAGTCATCCATGATATAAAATCATAGTATTATTGAATTAGGTAGTTAAACAGACCCATACATGGAAATTCCAGGATTAAATGAATGATTGTGAGGAGGTTTTGTTGTAATATCATTATTCCATAAGAAAAATGATTTTATATAGTGTTAATAAATTTTATATATCATACTGGTATAGAAAAATGAGATGAATTAATGGATATGAAAATATTAATAATTTTTAAAAAAGATTATCCTCTTACTATTCTTGTTTTAAAAATTAGATATATGATAATTGATTGATGTTAATGTTGTTTTTAGGTTCTTTTATTTAACATAAAAACCCATAATGATATATTAATAATCATATTTATCCTTTAATACCTTAGATACATTGTTTTAAGGAAGCGAAGGAAAATGAAACACATTACGTCAGGGAGGTGGTAGTTCACACAACAAATGAATGACGATTTTGATTTTCATTGTAGAAAATATGATAGTGGTTAATACTTGTTGTGTCATTAAAATAACATAAATTTATAATAATGATAATTTTGTTATTATTCCATGTTGATTAAATTAAATTATATTAAGAACAAAATAACATAAATAAATAGACAAGAGAAATAGAGGATAAAAACTTATACCTCAGTTATTGAATTATCTCCTTTGAAAATGGGTTTAATAAATTGATGGATGGTATTATGATAATACAAGATACTATTTAAGTTATAGAGGAGTGTTGATTGTAGTATTGGGTATATTTTTGGTTATTATAATGAGGTTTTTGTGTGAGGGTATGTGAGGATAGGAGTGCCCCTTTTATAAGTTAAAAATGATGACATTTAGTAAACACCTAAAAGTTTTGAATAATGGGAAGTAACACTAAAGGAAAGTGGATCAAAAATTTAAAATTATATATTAAAGAATTTATAAGGTCAATAAATTCCTCCAAAACACATTCTCAAACATTTTTAAACATGTTTGAGGTCTTTTATTCTTATAGCTTTTACTTTTACCATTTTATCTTTAACTGTAACAACAAGTTTTTACCTAAGGTTTCATAGTATTTCTATATAAAAATAAAGTGGTGTTATTAGATAATTTGGATCTACTAATTCTATATTTTAAATTAATTTCATTGTATTTAATTTATGAAGGTGATAAAAATTAATTTCAAAATAGAAATCTATAAGGTATTTAATTTTTTTAAAAAACTATCATTTATAAATTTACATTTAAAATAATTATTTGGTCTTTGAAATTTTTTTATTTAATTTCGATGCCATATTCAAATAATAATAATAATATAAAACTAATGTTATTTTTGAAAATGGAATTTTCACCTAAAAAACATTCCATTTAGAAAAATTCCAAAAGTTTATATTAGGTTTATATTATAATTTTGAATCTAAAAATGATGTTCATTTTTCCTAATTAAATTTATAAAATTAGAAAATTAAAATTTAAATAAAATTAAAAAATATAATGGAAAAATCAATGTATATGGAAATAGTTTTTTTAAATGTTAACTATTTTTTAATATTATATCATATAAATTAGTAATTAATTTATTAGTAATATATTATTATATTTTAAAAATATTTTATTTTTATGTAACTATAATTTAATATAGTATCATTAAATAAAACAAAAATTTTAGAAAAATAAATTTTTAATATTAAAATTAATTTATTAGTTCTTTTAGTTATTCTAATGGAATTTCATCCATATTAAAATTATCCATTATTTTCATACAAAAAATACTTCTTAAAATGGGTTCTCATATTTATTCCCATGAATTCAAAGGCTAGGTTTTAACAGTCATAATTAATATTTATATTTTTTTGAAAATATATTTTGGTGTCATTTATGTTCAATGTTTCATATAGAGAAAACTATAAAACATAGATAATAATATATTAAAATATTATATTCCTATATTCTCCCCCTTAAATAAGTTTTTCTTCTTAATTATACTCATAAGATAATATTATTTCCTAAAGGGAACTCATAATTAACTATACACCTCTAAATGATCATCGATTTATTTTTGGGTGTGGAATTAGATTTATCAATATTAAAATAAAAAATATATTATATGTTATTTATTTAGAGATCTAAAAAATTCCTAATTTCAAATTGAATTAATCTATAAGAATAAGGTCAATATACATAAGGAATAACATCCCACAATCCTTGAAAATTATTTTTATGATAATCATGAAACATGGTTTTTTTATTTATAAGTTAACATCTAGTAGTTGGTGAAAACATACATGACATTGGACACTTGAAAATAAAGAGTGAAAACTCACTATCAAACTCAATAGAAGTTTTTTCATAGTATTTTACTTATTTATATGGTTATTTGTGACTATTTCCTTCATTGGACCTTATATGGGGATATCAAGTCATATAATGACCCACTCTCTCACTATTGAAACAATATATTTTTGGATCTTCTCTATTTACCATAGACTTGTAAGTATAATAACCTTCATATCCACACATATTTCATTTAAATGTTCCTTTAAGGAAATTTTCCCCATTCTTATTTTGATATTTTTGACATGTAGGTAATTTAATATCCATTCCTAAGACATCTTGGTCACTTGATATTTCATGAGACTCCTTCTTTCAATTCATTGGTGTGTTTGGGATGTCAATTGTATTCACAATTTTAATCATATTTTTTAAAAGTTGTATTGTAATAATCAAAACGTATCAAATTTGTTCACCCATTATGGTCGGTTTTTCATTGATGTAATCTATGAATTGTCCCTCCACCTGTGGTTGCTTTACGTTCTAGAAATTACTAATACTAAAAAGACTATTATGAGAGATGATCAGTATAAAAAAGTATCATAAATAACAATAGTAAAATTTGACCTTAACATGTCTCACTTAAGAACAATATCCTGTTAGCCTATATTTCCTACAACACAACTTGTATCAATCTTTGTTTGACCTATATAAACCTCATTTTAGCCTATATCATTCTTGGTTAAAACAAAGTAATATTTAGATGGATTCTTTTATACTTATTATACTATTATTAAAACTGAGATCCCAAATTACCATGAACATTATAAAAATATTATAACCAAAAATCATGGAAATATTTTCTCTCAAAATTCAATGTATTCATTATCTAAAAATGAGAAAATAAATAAATATATACCATAAATTATGAATCTGTATATTTCAATTGATGTTATCCATATTCACTTTCCAATTAGGTTATCTAACCAAAACATATTCAAATCCCTAATTATGGTTCAAAAAGATAATGTGATTACCCAAACAATACTCTTCATGGGTGTCTAGATAAGTGTATATTCATAATCCCATTCATTGTGCATCAAAGTGATGATTGATTTAACACTCAACCAACCTTTTTGGATGATTACCGCATTTTTATATGTGTCACAGCTACATAAAATTTCAATTATCCAAAAAAAGATTTATTAATAGTAAAAACCTCCTAATATTTATTTTACCAAAAATCATGACTTTATCCAATACATAGATATATTTCTAGTTTTTTCACTAAGTTTTTTCCATCACAATCCAAAAAAAATAATTATTAACTTAACATTAAATCATTTAGTATAAAAAAGGGATAATAATTAATTTTAAATTGTGATCAAACTTATCAAATCAACACCTATATTACCCTCAAATAAAAAAACAATCTATAAATTTATCTATACCTTTCCATTGATACCAACTTTTAGGTCTTAAAAATGATCTCTAGGATCCAGTTCCATAAACACATACTTTAAATGTTAACTTTGATACCATTAGTAAATGCCTAGATATAACAATCATTATTTTTAAATCAATAATTATTATTTTATATCCTAAATATAAAGAATAATTTCTGGTTTATAGCTTTGAAATATTAATACAAATCATTAACAAAAACAGACCATGTTCTTTGAATCAAATAAGCATTTTTTTAATTATATATAAAACTAAATAACCCATAATGAGTGTTAGAAATCTCTAAAAAATTCATTCAAATGTTCTATCATACCAAAAATGTCACATGTAATAATTTTATTTATAACATGGGGAAATAGAACCCTAATAAGGGATGATATCAAATTCTCAGTAAAGAAAAATATACAACTAAGGAAATCATGGAATTAATATGGAATAAATATTATGGTGTGAGTGTGTAAAAAACATGAACATAAAAAATGAAAACATTAATATCAATAATATAGATCTCATACTGATGTAATGAATAATACAAAACATCAAAAACAAGTTTTCAAATCCTTATTCCAATACACTTATCATTTTTTGTGGAGAGGTATATACCAAAACTCAACCTTCTTTGTCTTATGAGACCAGTTGATGCATCAAGGGGATATTTAATTTCAGGCCCACCCATCACCCAAATAAGTTCAATGCATTCACCATAATAGTCGAAAACACTTTTCATTCATTCACTAAGCAACCTCTTACTAATTAAAAATGTGGATACACATTATTTAAAGATACAAAATGTGAATACATAATCAATATGCATAATTATTCATTAATGGTACAAAAATGTTTATACTTTTACCTCTATCAATAAAAGGGATAACATTATCATAATAAATACTAATGAAAAGGCAGATAATCAATCTTTCTATTAATCATATATATTTTAATAGAAATTTATAGAATGAAAATACATTCTTCCATGTTTTTAGAATAACAAGTATTTAGATAATTCAATACTAAAATAATCATGATTATAATCCATATAGATAATGAAGTTCAATGGTTTAATAAGAACATAACCTCATTGTAACAAATGAATCATATAAGTATGTTAAGTTTTATGAAAAATATCCTTACAAAATAATTCATTAAACGATATCCCAAAAAACAGGATCAGGAATAAACTTATATGACACTACGATTTCATACACTAAATGAAATATATATATATATATATATCATGAAACATAAAACTCATTAGGGTAAAATGTTTTTAAAATGATATGGGAAATGAATTAAAAAAAGAGTTTTTTCTAACAATTTTTCATATTGACATAAAATAAAAAATTACATACCTCTTTCAAATGATAATTTTGTAAATATGACATAAAATACTTTGAAACCCATTAAATTTTAAAAATTATCTCCAATAAAATATCCTTGAACATATATAATGTTTATATTGGGGAGATTTGGAGAGGAAGATAGAACATGTCATTGTGAATGGAAAAACATTTTATTATTTAAAAAAATACCATTATTTATTACTTGTATTGTAAGAAGAGTAAAAACAACATTAATTTTTACTAAAAAATTTTTTACACAAAGTATTATAATTTAATTTATATTAAAATATTAGGGTTGGAGAACCCATGAATATAAAATAAAATTTCAGGAAAAAACATTATAACTCAATGAATGGATTTTGGGTTATCAATATCCCTTATGGGAATCATACCCCAGGAAGCATAAAACATTTGAAAATTGGATTCTATGTTAAAAAATAACACAGTTATATAATACCACATAATATAATCAATTGGTATAATATATCTTAATTATATATGATAAGTTCTAGTGAATAATCATAAAGGAATAAATGCATGTTTTTTACCAAAAACTCTTACGATTAGGGTGACAGTTGAGTCAAAAGACTTCTGATAAAAATAACTGTATGTGGATTAGATAATATATTTATTGATAAAGATATAATTTATAAAACATTAATGTGCTACTGAATCAAAATAAAACCATATGAAGGGAATATGGTGCAATACATGTATCATGTTTGAAAGAATCTATAATAGAGACCATAAAAACCCTTACATATTAAATAACACTTTAATCAAAATATATTGATTATAGGGAGTGTAATTAAAAAATGGATAATATTATTAATATATAATTCATTATATTATATCCCAAATAGTTATTATATACACCACATAAATGAAATTAGGTGTATAATAGCAAACATGTCTCAAAGAGAGGAGTTTGTAATGAAAGCCCTTAAAACATGTATATATTTACATGACCGTACTTTAGTCAACTGAAAAATAAAAATATCCATCTTAATCACATAATTAATGGCCTTAATAATATTTATTTTCAATCATAGTATCCATAAATATTTATTTTCTAAATGAATTTTTCTAATTTTCCCACATTAGGGGTTTATAGTTTTGATCCTTTGTTCCAGTTTCATAATTTTAGTGTTAATATTAAATATTTTTCTAAATTCCATAATCAATAGCTAATTAAAGTTAAAATTAATGATTATATTTTATAATTTATGATTTTTTAAATCCTTTAATGATTTTTTAGTGGTCATCATTGAAAATGAAACTAAGAATAAACATGTTTCGGTGATTCTTGGATATTGATGGGTTTTTTCTTAATTGATGGATTAAATATTTATAAAACATCTACATGACCAATAATAATAGTTGTTTACAATTTTATATCATATTATATCAGTAAATAAACTTTCATAGCCAACCATGATATAAATGTATAGTATTGTTATAGTATGTGGTTAAACATACCCAAACATGGACATACCCTGATTTAATGGATGATTATGATGTTGTTTTGTTCTAATATAATTATACTAGAAAAATAATGGTATTATTTAGTTTTTATTAGTGATAAATATCATTAATTTATGGATTTATAAGAATAAGTAATTTATATGAAAATATTACATGATTTGGATAAAATATAATCCTCTTAGTGCACTTGTTTAAATTCATAAATTAACTAAGATCATTCATTGATCATATCCTTAATATTTTATCAAATTTATCATACTAGAACCATAATTATATCACTAAAATAATATATATATATATATATACTTTAATTCATTTATTTGATACATCACTATAATGAAGTGAAATAAAATGATATATGTTGAGTCATGGCGATTGATTTGTATACAACACATGAGTGGTGGTTTTTTTATAAATAGAATAAAAGAAGGTGGTTGATGCCTAATAAATTATTATAATAACATAAAAGTATAATAATAATACTTATGTTATTATTTTATAACTATGAAAATAAATTTTACGGCTATGAAAATAAATTTTATGTAGAATAAAATCACATAAAGAAATCAGAAAGAGAATGTGAGGTTAAGAACTTATACCACACTTCTTAAATTATCTCTTATGAAAAGGGGGTTAAAACCATGATGGATATTTTAATAACAATACCACAAAATTCATGAGTTTTATAGGTGCTTGGATGAGTGTATTGGTAGGATTTTGAGCCAAACTAATCGGGATTTCATGTGAGGGTATGTGAGGAGAGTAGAGACACTTTTATAAGTTAAAAGGGATGAAAATTTTGTAAATACCCAAAATTCATAAATAATAAGAAGTCACTATCATGGAAATTTGCATAAAATTGATAAATAATGGTCGATATATGCTATAAGGTTGAGAAAAGACTCATACACACATTCTCAAAAATCGTTTTACCATGTTTATGGTCTTGCACTCTTAGATTATTTACTTTGACATGGTGACTAGTTTTTACATAAAGTAACATAATATTTATGTATAAAAAAAAGTGGTCCTTATTATAAAATTTTGACCCACTAACTCTAAATATTAAGTCCATTTCATTTTCTTAAATTTTTAAATTTGATAAAAAGTAACTTTAAATTAGATATGTATAAATTATTAAAAAAATTAAAATTTTCTTATGTTTGAAATTATTAAATATCAATTTTTAAATTAAACCCAAATGTTTTTAATATAAAATTTATTTATAAAATACCTATTAATTCATAGAAAAGAATTTCATGAATTTAAAATTCATACTTATATAATACTAATTTCATAACATTAATTTTATTTGTAAAACATTCATTTTCACTAAAAAAACGTGTAAGAAAAATCCAAAAATTTCATCTTTTTTTATATTATTATTATTAATATTAAATTTATTTTTATTTTTTAAAATAAATTTTATAAAAATTGATAATTAAATATTTAAATATAATTTTAAAATATTTTGGAAAACAATTAATTATTGGAAAATACCTTGTTGAAAGTTAACTATTCATTATTCTTATTTCCAATCAATTAATAATTAATTTATTTGTAATTTATTATTCATATTATAAATATATTTTATTATTATATAATAATAATTACATATTATCTTGAAATATTATACCAATTTAAGAATAATATATTTTTAAACATAAAATGATTTTCTTAGTTTTTTTAGCTATACTAATTAAATATCATTCATTTTAAATGTTTCCATTGTTTTATTGTTGTAAATATTACCTAAAGTAGATACTCCTATTAATTCCTATTAGTACAATTTATAGGTATTAATATCCATACTTAATATTAATATTTTTATTAAAATGTATTTTGTTATTATTTTTTTAGTGTTTCATGTAGAGAAAACTATCAAACAAAGGTAATCATATATTTAAATATTATAGTGTTATATCTATTGACTTTTATTTTTACCATTTATTTATTTTTTGTATTTAAACAGTAATGTAACATTATACCCCTTATGGTTGAGCAAAATTTACTACCCCACTCTATATTAAATAATTCATTCAATTAATTATTTAACTCTCTCTATATTTATCTTTCTAAAATGGTTTTTTATTGTAGAATGTGGATTATTTACACTAAATATGGAATTTTAATTATTACCTCTCTTTTTCTTAGATTTCACACACAAACCACCTAGACCTACTTCATTTTAAACATAGTAGAGTTAAGGGGAGGTGAATCCAGGAGTGCTCATTGATTTTTTATTACGAGGATAGGTAAGAGAAGTGAGTGTAGTGATCATTGAACATCACAGTTAAAACAAAAAATATATAGATAGTGTAATTAGTTAATTTTTCATCTATTTTGAGAGGTCTAAAGTACTATAAACTTAAGTAATCATGATTTAACATGAATATTTATGTAATTACAATAGTGATATGATAGTTTTGAATATTCATTTCAAACACTATTTTCTAACCACCTAATTAAAAAAAATATCTTTTTTCTACTCCAAACTAAACCCACACATATAAAAATTCATAATATAGCATCCCTAGAGAAAAAATGAGTCACGATATAATTCATTTAACTTGGTTTCAAAAAACTTAATTCTATGTGCCATGATAGCTATCAAAAAAATCTAGAATCATTTACAAAGTGTGAAATAGTTTTAGTGTTTTCATTATGTATTTTTTATTTGGTTTAAACTAGTTAAATATATGAATGGATATAGTTTTGATCAGATATTTAATTTTTATATAGAGGTGAAAAAATGTTACTAGCTAGAGTCTAAAAATAGAGGATCATTAAGAAAGGGGATAATGAGTTTTTCACCATTACATTAATATGTCCCCATTATCTTATACTTCAACTCTAGTTTCTATAGGCATAAAAATCATTGAAGGAAATATGTACCAATTTAACAGAACCCTTAGAGAATTGTATGCACTAAATTTTAAACATAATAATAATCTACTATTAAAACTATACAAGAAATTGGATTTTAAACTTATGTATATAATTATTTAAATTCTACTTTTGTTCCATGGATTATAAGGACCACACACAATAATAACATTAGAAAGTTTAAAGTGGTACGAAACACATTCAAACAAAGTTGAGTTTTAGAATCTAAAAATAGTTGGCTGTTCTTCCCATTATCCCTATAAATTTCATCCAAATAATTGATGCACAAGTTTCACCCTAAAGAGATCACAGGCTAGGATGAGCTCTATAAGGCATTCCTTAAGTTGTTTTACCCATAATTGTGATGTATATAATTGAGTAAAAATATATTAGGAATCATAAAATCTTATATAGAAACCTTATATGAGAGAGTTTTAAGACACTGACTACATAAAACCCACATAAATCCTCTAAGGACCAACACTTCAGGGTGTTATTCAATCAAGAACTTCTTGAAAATGAATAAATATTACAAGTTGTTTTCTTTGTAGGACCCCTAATATAGAAATCTTTAGATAACACAAGAGTTTTAATAGATAGGATCTCATATAACTCAAAATAATTCTATATTAAGTCTACTATAAGATCATTACATGAGGTGAGATTTATAACATTCCTTCTATTGAAACTATAATTGAAGAGACAACATATCTTGTAAAAATTTATCACTAAAAAACTCCATGATGATCAATATACTCCCGCAATATTCAACTATATATCTAATTACATGGATCACTTCCCAAACTATTTTCTAGAGGATAAATAAATAGAGAGTTTTGAGTCTATTTACTAGTGGTATTACAGAAATATAACATCGATAATATGATTCAAAGAATACTCCATAATTTAATATGGGTTTGGCAGTAAAAATCCTTAATGAACCAAAATTATACTATAATTTTTAATATTCATACAATCCACCACTATTCCAAAGGAACAATTATAATCCCTCTCCATTTTTCTAAATATAAGGATAGACTAAAGATCCTTCTATCCAGGATCTTCTAAAATAGTTAGTATAAGATCAATGGAACTAACAATAAACTATCAAAATTCATTGAAATATTTTATAAGAGGATCAATCCAATCAAAAAACCACAATAAATATTCATAAAAAATAAAATAATGACAAAAAATATTACATGTGGATGTTCATTTAGAGAAAATACTAGTAATGAAATAAAAAATCAATTCCATAGTGGATGTTCTACCTCAAATATTACCAACCTTCCATTCATGGATAACTCTAACCAATAAAATATGTGAATAGGATCTCTAGTATGATGTTTTTGAAACATTCAACAAGGTTTAAATCAATATCTATAAATTTGATGAAATTAATCATATCCTCGTGTATGTAAAATTTGAAAAGGAAATATGTAAAAATAAGATAAAAATAAATCAATTTGAAAACTTAATTCTTGGAAGGAATGTTTTTACATTAATCACTTTAAATAATTTGAGAAAAAATTATGTTATAGGTACTTTTACTACACTTTTCACAATAATAAATCTCAAATTCACTAATTCATTATGTTATTTGGGGGTATCAATAAATTACATACCTCAATCAATTTATACATCCCTATAGGTGGCTGAGCTCAATCTAACCAAATTTTTATTGAAGCTAACCAATTAAACTAAAACATAACTGATGGGAGTTTTAGTAGATGTATTAATAAGGATAAAAGATTCTATTCCTAGAAGATTTTTTTATTGTAGAAATATAAGAACAAAGAGGACCATCTCATTCCCCTATTATCATATGGAGATTTTTTTTTGAAAAAAACTATAATAAATTCCCATGAAGGAAACCTTTCTATGGATATTTTTGAGGATACTAATTTTATTATTTTCACTCTATAAAATTCCCATAAGAATAAAATATTTTCACTCTTTCTCATTCTAATTATCATTTTAATTTCATGAAGATATTAAAATTTTGGATGAAATAATAAATTTATATGGATTTCTAAATTCACTAAAACTTTTGAATACTTATATTTTTTAAAATGAGTTAACTATTGAACCAAAATTATGTAATGACTTTTTGTAAGAAGAATTGGATAAGGAAATTATTTATTATATTATTATATCTATAAATTCATTTTTTATTTTGCACGTACCTATGGATAATGTAAGTAACACTATGTTGAGAACATCATTTGAATATCAACCCAAACTATAGTTAAAACTAGTCCAATAGAATCTAAAATATTCATATATTATAGAAGATGAAATGATACATGTGAAAATTTAAAATAACTTACCACTAAACCATTAATATGAACTATTAACCATCTTGAAATAAAATATTAATGATATTTGTTAGACATTAGGATAAATCCTTAGGATTAGATCCACTATTTTTATACACCAAATCCTACTAGTTAGTTGAACAAAATCTTTGATTTTTCCTCAAATAAGGATAAAACCAACAATTGTGGAAGTTATTAAAAAAGAAATATAATGAATTTTATGAGTTAGAATAATATATATAATGTTTTACCACCAATAGGTGAGTCCCATATAGATTTTAAAAATAAATAAATAATTCAACATTATTTATAATGATAATAAAAAATTAGTTCCCACTATAATTCAAAAAAGTCTAATGTTCTATATCAAATATATAAAATTAAACCATGTGATATGAAACGACCACTTACTCATTCTTTTTAAAGATCAAATTATATATAGATCTACTGAGAAGGGTCATTGTTGTTTCCAAAATGAATTTTCTGGAAATTTCTATATCCCCATAGCACTATAAATTCAAGGTTAAACTACATTAAAATTTCCAATTGATATTTTTTCATAATAAAGGATTCATTTTGGTTTATTCAATTCCTTAGGTATATTATAATGTTTCTCAGTCAATTTTTTTATATTTTTTAAGGATAGATAGAGGTATTTATCATTGAATTTATAGTTTATGAAACATCCTTATAATATTGTGTAAGTATATTAAAATTATTTAAAAATACACATTGAAAATAACATGGATTAAAAAAATTAAACTTTTTAATGTTATGAAAGAAAAAGGTTTTCATAGAATGAATTGAAGTGGAAAAATAGAGTGCTGATATCATCACATACACTACCATGCACTGCCATTGTAAAACATGCTAGGTAATTTCAATGATATATTTGATTTTATAGAAAAATTATTTAACATTTTACTAAGATATTATTTTCATTTTCAAATATTCTTAAAATGGATGTTGATTTTATATTTATAAAATAATCCATGAAACCCTTTGACGAGGTCAAGTATAACCTGAACATGATCACCATTATCAAGAAACTATCCTGGGATACATCCTTTGATGTATTGGGATATTCCCCCATCCATGAAGTGGGATTATTACTATCAATTAAGATCCATGGGCAGCCACATGTGATAACTTATGCCTCATCAACATTGGATACATCTCATATTATCTAAAAAAACTATACTATGTTTTTTCTATTGTTATCATATTTTAAAATATTCATTAAAACTTAATAGGAAGTACATTAATAGTTTGTTTTTTCATTCTACACTTAGATTCATAATTAAGAAATATTTTTCAAAACCTAGGATGGTGAGGTGGATGATTATCCTAAAAGTATTCAACATGTAAATCAAGGATAGGAAGGAATGTAAGAGACTGGTTACACACCATAGAGAATACATTTACAAACCTCTAATGTTAAAGTACATATAGAAACATCCCTGAATGATATAAACCCTAGTAAAAAACTTCATTAAATCACATTTAAGGTTTCATGGTACATGTAAATGATAAAATACTGGTTCAAATAAATGGCACCTTCCTTCATTTCCAATTAGAAATTCTTGATGCTATAATATGAGTACAACTGATTTCTTTTGAGGATCCATAAATATGTAAAATAGATATGGATCAAGTGATTATGAGTATCATACCATAATAATATTTAATATATGTTCTTAAATTATACAACATATATTATTGTGTGTGAAATTTTATACCTCATCACACAACCAGGAATTCATTGGAAGTTGGTCTGTCTTTTCCAATAATAATTAATGATTCCCAAAATTTTAATAAATCATGTAAAAGTATCCAATTAATGTAGCAGATTTCCAAAAGATAATAAATACCTCAAAAACTATTTATTTTTTTGTGAAATATTTTATGAATGGGTATATTATTTATGCGGTAATTTTCCATTTATTTTCGATTTACATATATTCTCTTAGTATCAGATTATGTTTGTCAATGGACTAAGCCTCAAAGTAATAGAATATATTATTCAAGAGTTATATATATATATATTAAGATTATAATGTTTTATAGGTTTTTAATATCATGTGAAATCATTAGTGATCAAGGAACACACTTCTGTGAATGATGTATTGAAGTACTAATGAAAATTTATTGAGTAAAAAACCAACACTTCTAACCACCAAGGTTAAAATGGGTAGGATGAGGATTTTAATATATAATTAAATTGAATTATTGGAAATACTATATAACCTAATAAAAGGGAAAGGATCAAGAAGATATAGGTTTTACTTTACAAAATTGCTTTTATGAACCCCATGGGATGCCTCTTTACAGAATAGCTTATGGTAAATTTTGTCTCATTGCTATTGAGGTATAATTAAAAACCTATAGCAATTCGAAAAAAAGAACATGGATATTTTTAAATCTGGTGAGTAGATAAATTTCCAAATGGTGGATCTTGAGTCATTGAGTAGGGAAGTATATAAAACTCTATGAAATAAAAGGAGAGGAGAATATATGTCTATTAATGTCTTATTTAGGTAAAATTAATTCAAGTTTATGATAAAGTAATAATATTCTCCTCTAATATAAAACTCATTCTAGGTAAATTTTATTCCGGATGGACATGGCTACTAATAGTGTTTAACAAATTTCAATTTTTTATTGTGTAGATAAAGTGATATGAATCACTATAACCCTTCAAATTTAATGGGTTATTTCTAAATAAATTTCATTAATATATTTTGTAAAGAACCCATGGAGGAGTCTACACTTATCCCTAATACATATGAGTAAAAGACACTATGTTTTCCCTTTCATTACCACACATTTTAGACATTGAAATCTTATTTCATAAATTAATATATATTTACATTATAGAATTAATTTAATTTAGGGTCTAAGATACATGTGGTGGAGTGTAAAACCTACCTTAGGTTAAAACTAATTTTTTTTCAGATTTCATTTTTTATTGTGTGTTTGTGCACATTAGAATAAAAATAAATTTTTAAATTCAAATTCTAATTCCCCTTATAGAAAAAAAAAATATGTCACATTGAAACAACAAATACATTTGATCTAAAACTAGAGAAAGTATTTATAATAGGAAATAATTAAGTGGAAACGAAATTATAAGATAAGGAAAATTAAAATTTGAATTGATCCTTATTTAACATGTATAAAATTAATTTTTAACAGCTTATAAAGACTCTCTAAATATTATTTTCATAGAATACTTGAACTAGAGTAAAAAACCAATATGGGGACTGATCTAGAAGTCCTTTTAAGCTAATAAAATTCATTTGTGTGAGTTAGTTTTTCATTTAGTATGAGTCGGAGTGACCTAAGAGTCATATTCATAAGAGTTTATTCTATTCCCTTACTATTATATATTATCAAGGTATGCCTAGTATATTTTGAATGTTTAGTTCGGGATTTATATACACTCATCTAATAAATTTTTTATACAATCATGACTTGAAAAAAATATAATTTGTGCTTATTGAAATGGGGTTATAAGGATTATAGAATTATAAACATATATGAATAAGTATTAGATGATATATATGAATGGAATATGGTAATTATCAAGGATTTGTGAAACATATCATCAGAATAGTATGCTTGGTGAAAATGAATTTTTGAAGGTTCCCATTATTAAAATTTTAATCCCATTAAATTCTATTCTATATACAATAATAGAACAAGTAATTCTACTTAATAGGGAAAAATGACTTGTGAACATGATCACAATTCTTATTTATATTGGGATGGGATATCAATCCATAATTTTAAATATTTATTTGTTATTTTATAAAATTCACACCTTCAATTCCATTTAATTTTGAAAAAAAACTATTTTAATTTTGAATCTCTATTTATATTCAAATTGATGGAAATAGTCATGATATATTTGATTTATATTTATATTTATCATTTAAAAATTAATTTAAATCATTCTTACACCAAATGAATGTTGCCAAATACTTTTATCTAACTTTCATAAGAATGGATGTTCAAGTGAAAGAAGTTGAAGTAGTCTGGAATTTATCTTCTGAAAGTTTTAAACTATTTAATTTTAATTATTTACCAAGATAACATCTAGTTCATAAATTTCACTACTATTAATAATATGAAAAATAATTAACTGTTTAAACCTTCTTATATACATAAGGGTAACCAGAGAAGACTCAGATTGGAATATAAAAAAATTTAAATCTGAACATTATTTCATAAGAGCCATTTAGAATTATTGATGAGAATTTTGAAAAGGATGGAAACATAAGACTTATTACTTATGGACCATGTATTTCATAGAGGTTTTCTATTTATTTTTATAGGGTTAATCCCACCATAGAGTAATAGTAACTTTCATTTCATAATAGTAATCCTACAGAACCCTAAGAGTCATCTGAATTGTATAGAAAAATTTTGGTAAAGTGAGGGATCATAAGAGTCTCCTATTAGATTATAAGAGTCTCCTCATAGATCATAATAGTTAAATCCATGACATATTAAACTTTAAGTGTAAACACATTGCTCCATGGAACATAAAAATAAATATTTCCCAAAATCAATTTATGGATTGAAATAATAGTAGTTTGTTATTATCATCTATCTAAATTAGAAAAGAATCCTTTATCTATTCCATGTGGAACCCGTAAAATTTTTATGGGAGACAAAAAACTTCGGAATCATGTCAATATGAGATTATCCATGAAGTGAGATTTCTTAAATAAACCCTTACCCTCAGTTTGTATTCATGGAAGAAACACGTGATCCATCTACAGAGATTGTTCTCAGTACTAAAATTCTAGGAGGAGGAATGGGGACCCTGTAGGAGTGGGTGGCATCCACATGGGGATATCTAATCATATTTCTTGTGTGAAGTCCATCCAATATAAATAGGCCCATGGAAATTTATATTTCCCCTATTAAAGGTGATTTTACTCAATTTTGTGAGTGGGTTTGTTGTTTATTGTTATTCTTCTTCAACATTATTACTTTTTATTTCAATAATTATAGCACAACAAACACCATATGGTTGAACTATTAATATTTCTCCCATAACCTGTTAATTAATTCTTGGAATTAATTATTTAAATCTCTCTAGGTTGACCTTGATGGAATAATTTTTTATTATAGACAGTATGAGAATTCCACAACATACTTTATTTTAGTTATTCCTTCTCTTCCTACTGAATTTCACACACAATTCCCCGGGTCTTATTTCATTTCTCATATAGTATAGGGCATTTGATTTTAATATTTTAGGGATTAAGGATTTCTAATTACAATTTTAGGTAAGATAAATGAGTGGAGTGATCATTTTTCATCCTCGTTTAAACCAAAATAACCGAAATGGGGTAATTAGTTATTTTTTCATCCAGATAGTGATAGGGAATAAGAGTTTAAATTAAAAATAATAATGATTTGGCACATAAGGTGATAGAATAACTCATGTGATACTTTTGAGTCAAAAATTTACATCAAAATATTTTTTAATTATCTTCGTATATACATACAAAACTATCTCTATTTATCACTCCCAACCAAACCCACACACATAACACAAAGTGAAAATTGAAATTACTATGTCTCTAGAGACAAAATCGTCCTTAATATACTATATTTTACTTGGGTTAAAAATTATATCATGTTTCCACCACTCTCTCTTCCCCATTGATCTATAAACTCCATGGTTATGATAAAATAACTCGGGTGTTTGTCCCTGAGGAAGATTACATAGGAATCATAATCCTTTCTATTCAATTCATCAATTTATCATCATCTTTGTTGATCCCATAGTGAGTGGGATGGAATAATATTGATGGTATTCATCTACTCTCTTCCCATTTTTTTGTGTTCTCCTATCTTTCAAAACTTATATCCACCCCCTTTTCTTGGTGAACAAATTACACAAGTGTTTTTGTGTGGAGTGATGGATGAATGGAAATTTATGGAGCATGGTGTTGAGACTATGAATTCCTTGATTGAGTGTGATCATTATCTCTTAACTATGTAGAAGATGGGATGGATATTTATATGAATTTTATCAAGTGTTGTTTCACCAAAAAATTGATGTGGGGGGTAATAAATGATTAGGTATGACTAGATTGTAGGTTGACCATCTTGAAAGGATTGAAGTCCTTTTTTATTCATTTTTTATAATCCCCTTTTTAAGGTTGAAGGGGAAATCTAAAATTACATTTCCTGTAGTCTTAATTAAATTAAAGGACCATAAGGTCTTAAAGGAATACATCACAGACTATGACTACTTGAAACTACCCCTCCTTAGCGTCTGCATCATGATCAGCTCTCCACCTTTTCAAGGTTGTTCGGATAACTGCCCTATGAAAGGATGCATAGGCCTAGAATACTTTATTTATGTATTTTAAGTACATAAAGTTTTTGGGTGATTTTTGGGAGGTTTTGTAATACTTATAAAATGTTTTTGAGGAATTTATGGAGGTGTATGGTTTGAGAAAGGTTAGTATAAACTATGAAACTCTTATAGGAAACCGTGAAAAGTATGGAAGTGGGATATGGGTAGGCACACGTTTAGGGATCATAGTTTGTCCAAATAATGCATCCATTCTAGGATTGACCTTGAAAAATATAATAGAGGGGAAAACATGGTTGGTGCTTGGTTTGTCTAATTGTGTGAGCCAACCATGCAAGGGGTGTTGAGTGGTAGTGGTTGGTGCATGGTTAGCACACAGTTTTCCTAACTGTGTGACCCAACCATGTACTATTAAATGTTAGATCGTAAAAAAGAGGATATCATTTGTATTTGACTTTAAACCACTCTTTTTTCTGCATTTTTACCCAAACTTAGTTTGTTCACCAGCCAAAGTCTCTAGAGACATTATCCTTCGATTCGTAAGAAATTATTTTCCAAATATTAGTGTGTTGAAAGAATGATTTCTTAGTAAGTCTCTATTCTTGTTTTTTTCTTCAATAGATATACTCTTATTACCTTTCTATAATTCATATATATAGTTTCTTGGGGATATATCTATGATAATTGATGCTAATATTGATGATATTTGGTTATTTTAATGACAGGGAATGATATATAAGGCACGTTTTTAGAGATTCATCCATGTTTTGTTGAAAACTTTTTATTGTTATTCATTTTCTCTATAGTTTCTTAGTTATTTGGCTTCACTCTTAACTCCTATTTCTAAAAATAGAATAATTTATTTCAAATTGATGTTTTTTTAAATTATTGTGATTTTTTTGCAATGCTTGATCGAAACCCTCTTTGGTGATGGTTTATGGAATTGTGAAATTTGGGTATTTTTGTGAAAATTAAAAGTGGTAAAATAATTTTAAAATGGAAATTTTAAAATTGTTCTTTTGTTTTGATGCTTGGAAAATTATTTTAAACCAATGTATAATTTTATTTAAATTTTTTGGAAAATATTGTGTCGGTATGGTTGTTGGATTAAATGGTTAAGTGTGTGTTCAATGGGATGGATATTGGTCTTGAAGTACCACCATCAAATATACATAGTATAGACATGAAGTTCCACTGTCAATGGTAACACCAATATTTTATGGATGAGTGAGTATGCATGGTTGTGTGTGATAGAATTGGTTATTCCAAATGATTATTGAGAAATGGGTGAATGAATCATTTGTTTTCTTTCCTTGGAAATGACTTGGTTTAGAAAACTATTTTTTTATGAAAATTGTTTTACATACATATGATTTGGCCCTAATATAAACTCCATTAAATTGTTTTATATTAATTTTTTTATATAAATATTCTAACATCTTCTATCGTAGTGGTATGTGTTGTGAAGTCATTTAGGGAAAACATAATGAGTTTCATTACTCATCCCCCAACTTGGGAACTTTGGTCTTTTACAGATATTGTTTATCTATACACAGGTAAAGGCAATACATCACAATTATTTAGTGGTGATTCATTATACTTGGGCATTGATTATGGAGTTGCTTCTTGGAGCTTGTTGGGAGTTGGAAAGTTGGTTCTGTTGGAGTCTTTGTGTTTTTTTTGGTTTTTTCTTCCTCTTTGTATTTTGATATTGTTATTGGATTTTACTTGGTACCCTGATGTAGTTTGGTTTGATTTTTTAAACATTTATTTATATTACATTATTTTCATGAATCATTTAGTGGTTTTTTGGTCTTGGTATGCTTGGCTTGGTTATTTTAATTTTAAAGGGAAAATTATCCCCCAACTTTTTATGAGGCCTTTGGAATTTATTTCCTGCCTTTAGCATCTTGTGAATGTTCCTTAAGGCCAAGTATAAATTCCACCTTGACTCAAGCCAATGAGGAGGGGTGGGATGAGGAGGGGTGGGATGTTACAGTTGGTATCACCTTGTTCAATATTTTACCTGAAATGTGTATTAGTTTTTCTTATTCCTTACTTATTTTTGGGAAAAATGGCATTGGTTTCATGGTCATAGAGTTGGAAAGTCATTCTGGTTGAGTTCTTGAGTTAGGATGGTATAATAGAGTATTATCTTAGGGATATAAAATTTAGAGAATAAATAGATGTAGCTAAAAAATTTATACTGAACTTCAAGTTACCAGATAGTTGGGTACATAATTGTTTTGGAGACACGTATAGGAGTTGTAATCTCATTTTTGTGGGTTTGGCCAATGAGAAGAGCATTAAAGGCATTGTAGAAGTGACTTCCCACTATGGTGCATAAATCATTCTGAGAAATGATTTATGATTTTGTGAAAAATAATTGATTTTTGAAAAGTATTGAAAGAATGTTTTTGAAAATGGAATAATAGTGTTATTTTAAAAATTATTTGATTTCAAAGGCATGGTATAATTTTAAAAAAATGGTTACACGTGGAAAATTTTGAATTTGGGAAATCATTTCTTTAATAGTTGTGATATAGTAGAATTTGAAACTGTTGAGCCTTCAGTTTCTTGAGGGTGATACATATGATGTTTTTTGGGTTTGTAGAAATGGAACCTTGTAGGAATCATAGAAACTAACTTAAAGAAGTTTTTGAGAATGTGGTTGTACCTGATCCATAGGTGAACCAATATACAGTTTAGAGTATATTCCATGATTTTTAGGCCATGGATAGAGGGAATGGAAGGGATGAACTAAAGAAATTGGATCATTTCGTTCAATTCCAGAATCAGAATCCACCCATATGTTGGGGTGATTTAGAACCAGAGAAAAAAAGAGGTGTGGCTAAATATAATGAATTGAATATTTGATTTTCTTAGCATAATAGTAGAGTTTAATGTCAAATTTTAAATGTACATATTGTATAATATTTCATCCAATGGTGGGATTTAAAAGTTAAGGATAAATTAGACCAAGTCATTGCATGAGAGGATTTTATATAATTATTTAACAAAAAAATTTATCCTAATACATTCAGGATTGCAAGAATGAAATACTTATTTAGCTTGAATCAAGAGACTCTCTCAGTGATAGAGTATATAGCTAAATTTATGAATTTAGTCTTCCTTTCACCTAAGTTTGATTCCAGTGCGTCCTTGAAGGTGCACATTTTTGAATTGTGGATTAGGAAATAAATTCACTCCATAATTTTTTTCTTTGTATAAATGGATTATACAAAGATGGACAATAGAGTAATTATGGGTGAAATGGACATCTCAGAAGCCGTGAGGGGAGGAATCATGTTGATACATATATGAAATAGTGGGAACTCCAATGCTAAAAATAAGAGGAATAGGGACACCTATTTCCATGGTAGTGGAATGACTCAGAATCAGATAGAAAGATCAGGGAATCATCCTGTATGACCTAAGAGAAAACTAGGATGTTTACAATGTGTTTCTTTAGATCACATAATTAAAGGTTGTATGGAACTACCTAGAGCATGCCACAATTACAACCAGATGGGGAATCTTTAGTGTCATTTTCATATTTCTCTGAGGTCATTTGTTCAAGACATGTCTCAAGTTTCATAGATGTCATATGCTTCAATGGGATGAGGGTAGTAGAATTCCTCTCATCAGAAAAACCGAGCTAGGTATGGTTACTAATAATAACATGAATCCCCTACAAGGGTAGTCTCAAGAGGGAAATAATGAACAAAATGTAGGGAGTAAGAAATTATATACAGGTGAAAATATGATTATGGATGATCAATCTAGACCATTAATGGTGATAGGTATGATTATTTTAAATTCTACCCTTATGAAAGGTTTTTGTGATATTGGTACATCTCATTAATCTATTACTTCTCATGTTTTTTCATTGCTGGGTTTCTATGTTGATATGATGCCTTCTATTTTGAAACATCAAACTTATCTTGGTCAAGGATAACGTAAAGCCTTTATGTTTAGAGAATGTTCTATAAGAATTTATGAATATTATTTGATATGAGATTTCCTTATAATTGAGATGGATGTCTATTACATAATACTAGGTATATATTGGTTGACAATGTTCAATGATCACATCAATTATTATACCCGAACAATTAGTTTTATAGCTAATGGTGGTGTTGAGCATATCTTTAGGGGGAAAATGAATGTAAAGGTCGGTGAAACAATCTTTTTTGGAACCAATGGTTGGAACTATCTTGTATTATATGGTGTCATTGACCTTGGAATTAGTGGAAGAGGTTGAGATTAATAGTTTTCCATTAGTTTTGATTAGTTTATTAATTTCATTCCCAATAATTTCATAGGGTTTCCACATATAAGGGAAGTTAAGTTTATGATTGATCTCCTACTAGGGACCACTCTTATTTCCCTTCCATATTATCAAATATCACCAACATAATTAAAGGAATTGAAAGTGTAGATGGAAGAGCTATAAATCAAAGTGTTCATTCAGCCTAGCACATCTATGTGGGCACCACCAATCTTGTTTATCAAAATGGTGGATGGAATTATTCGATTGTATGTGGAATATTGTAAGATCAACCATGTTATGATAAATAATTGGTATCCACTTTCATGCATTGATTATCTTTTGGATCAATTTAGGGGATCTAATTGGTTCTCTATGATTGAATTAGGCTCATGATATCACCAATTAAGGGTTTAAAATGAGGATATTCCAAAAACATCTTTCAGAAGTAGATTTGGACATTACGAGTATGTGTTTATGCATCTAGGTCATACAAATGAACCATTATTCATTATATAATTAATTAATAGGATATTTTAGAGGTGTATGGATTCTTTTCTGGTGTTGTTTTTGGATGTTATATTTGTGTAACTAAGGTCAATGACTGAGGATGAGAAACAATTAGTGATAGTGTTGTGAATTATATGATATCATTGTCTATATTAAAAATTATCAAATTGTAATTTTTGGAGGAAAGAGGAAAGTTTCCTTGCGCATGTAATCTTTGGATGAGGTGTTTCTATAGATCCATAAAAGACAGTGACTGTTATCTCTTGGAAATATCCAATGAATGTCTTCAAAATACATAGTTTGTATGGTCTAGCTAGTTATTATCAATGATTGTTTCATGAATTTTCATGACTATATTCACCTATGAGAATGTTGATAAGGAAAAATGTTCCATTCCAATAGAATAAGGAATTTCATATGTAATTTCGAGAGATATAGTTTCACCTTACATTAACACTAATATTGATATTTTATGAATCAGTAAAAGAGAATTTGGTGCATTTTGATTCTTCAGGATATGGTTTCAGATGTGTTATCATGCAAGGAGATCATTTTGTTTCTTATAACCCATGACATTTATGGATTCATGCAAAGAACTATCCAACACATGATTTGGAGTTAGCTGTTGTGGTTCATGCTTTGAATACATGGTTTCATTACCCTTTTGGTGAGAAATATGTAGTGTTTAAGAATCATAATAGTTTGAAACATATATTCCCACAAAGGGATTTGAAAATAATAAAAATGATATTGATGGAGTATCTCCAGATGTTTGAATTTTACTTGATGTATACACTGGGTAAAGTAAATTTGGTGGTAGATGTATTGAATAATAATTAAGATGCTCAATTGGAAAAAGAGACTTCATATCAGTGGTATTTGATGATGGTGATTGATGAAATTCACTAGTATTGTGAAGACCAAGGTGATGTTTCAATTTTATTTCTAGTTTCTTTTGTTCTTGATCTAGTGGATATAGTTAAAGAGGCACAAACATTTGATTCAAAATGTGTTGTGATGAGGTCAAAACAAAATGGTGAGGAGAAAATAGAGGGATGAAATATGGATGAGAGATCGGTTTTTCTGGTTTTGAAATTGTATGGTCATACCTACGGCTTGTCAAAAACAATGTCTTCATGCTTACCAGCATTTGAGATGGGCGGTTCATCTAGGAATATAGAAGACATATAAGGTGTTGAAAGCATTGTTTTGGAGGGTTGGTATGAAAAAAACTGGAAGAGTTTGTTTTGATATGCTTAACTTTTCAATCGGTTAAGTTAGAGCTTAAAAGACTGGTAGGAATGTTGCAGTCATTACCAATTCCTATTTGGAAGTTAGAGCAGATAGCCATGGATTTTGTGATAGGTCTCCCAAGAATGGTTTGGAAACAAAATACCATATGGGATATAATGTATCATCTCACAAATTTTTTCCATTTTATCGTTATTTTTGAATCTCATACGGTGTTGTACTTGTCTAAAATCTATATCTGAGAAGTGGTAAAGAGGCATAGAGTACCAGTTTTTATTTTATTAGATAGATACCCAAGATTTACATGTTGTTTCTATAAATCCTTATAGAAATACCTTGGTATTTAGGTGACAATAAGTAAGGAGTGTCATCCTCAAATGGATGGACAATCAGAAAGGATGATACAAATGTTGGAAGACATGCTTTAGGCTTGTGTAATGGATTTTGGTGGTTCATGGGAGGAACACATGCCATTATTGGACTTCTTATATAACAAAATTTATCATCACCCAATACATATGGATCCTTTTAAAGCATTGTGTAGACATATTTATCATTATCTACTTTGTTGGGTGGAAATATGTGAGACTTCACTAGTTGGGCCAAGCCATTTCTAAGAGACAATGGAGAATATTTAGCTAATCATGAAGATAATTGAAAAGTCTCAGTGTTTTTAGAAATTGTATGTAATAATCATTAATGAACATTTTCATTTGAGGTGGTAGATAATGTGTTCTTGAAAATCTCTCTAAGTCTTGGATATTATCATTTTAGAAAGGATTTCAAGTTATCTCTATGATACATAGTCCCTTTTAAAATACATGAATGGGTTGGTGAGGTAGTATATTGGTTATATTTTCCACCACGGTTCAGTGCAGTGAATAATGTGTTATATGTATCTCAGTTCAAAAGGTATCAGCATGATCCTGACAATGTGTTTTGATGGGATGATATTGACCTAGAGTTGGATGGTTTATTGGTTTAAATGCCAATATAGATCATGTATAGGCAAGAGAAAGTTTTGAGTTGTAAAAGCATTAGTCTAGTGAAGGTTTTGTGGAAACATGGTCTGATTCATAAGTAAACCTGGGTACAAGAGAAATAAATGGACGAGTAGTTTCCCAAACACTTTCAGGGAAATGATGGTTTTCTACTTTCTAGAGACAGAAAGGCCAACAGTGATGAGAATTTAACACCTCCTGTTTCAAGTAAGTAACCCCTTATTTATGAATTTTATGTATGAAAATTATTTGGGTTAAGTTTGGGAGGGTTTTGAAGACTTTTGAAATGTTTTTGGGGTTTTTTGGAGGTGTATTGTTTGATCATGGTTATTACAAACCGTGATACTCCTATAGAAAACAATTTAAAGTAAGGCATTCATCTATGGGTCGGTGCATGGTTAGGGATCATGGTTTATACTAATAGTGCGGCCACCTTTGGAGTAACCAAGAAAAGTGGAACATAGGAAAAACATATTCGGTGGATGATTTGTCTAACTGTTTGAGCCAACAATGCGAAGGGAGTTGGGAGGCAGTGGTTGGTGCACGGTTGGCACACGATTGGAGAATGATTTTACTAACTGTGTGACGAAACCATGGTTGGTTAAAAGTTAGATCCTAAAAAAGTGGATCTCTCTCAAATTTACTCTAAATCACTCAATTGTTTTTTTCATTTTGACCATAACTCAGTTTTTCCACCTCCCAAAGGTTGTGGATACTTTCCCCTTCGATCTGGAAGTGATATGTTTTCAAATATTAGTTCATTGAAATCTAGATTTCTTGGTAAGTCTCTATTCTTGGTTTTTTTTCCTTAGATCTACTCTACTTACCTCCCTTAAATTCATATATCTAATCTATAGGAGATAGATCTAGGATAGTGGAGACCAAACATGATGATATTTGTCTATTTTGTTGATAGAGAATGATATCTAATGTGGGATTCTGGAGATTCATCCCGGTTTAATTGAAAACTTTGTGCCATTATTCATTTTTTCCATAGCTTCCAATATAGGTGGATCACTCTCAAATACTCTTTTTTGAACTATAAGTATTTATTTTAAATTTATTTTTTTTCTTGAAATTGATCGTAATTTGTTTTTGAAATTCTTGATAGAAACCCTCTATGGTGATGGTTTATGGAATTATGAAAATTGAGTGTTTTAGTGGAAAGTGAAAGTGGTTACATGATTTTAAAATTTTAATTTTAAAATTGTTTTTTTATTCATGAAAAGGTGTTTTCAATTAAAGTAAAATTTTCTTGAAATGGTTTGTATAAGATTGTGTTGGCATGGTTATTGGATTAAATGATTACCCGAGAGTTGAATGGGATGGATATTGGTTGTGAAGTGCCACCATCAAAGGGACGGAGTATGGACGTGATGTTCCACCATCAATGGTAACACCAAGCTTGTGTTCATGAGTGTGTGTGTTCGGTTGTGTTAAATATAATGGGTTATTCCAAACAATTATTTATAAATGGGTGAATGAATTGTTTGTTTGCTTTCCTTCGAAATGACTTGGTTGGGAAAATTGTTTTGGTATGAATTTTTTTTCTTAGAGATGATTTGGACTTGATATAAACTGATTTTAATTATTTTATATAAATTTTTTAACATGTTATATCATATTGGTGTGAGTATGGAAGTCATTTTAGGAAAACCTACAGAGTTTTATTACTCACACCCTACTTGGGAACTTCAGCGCGTTTGAAGATATTGTTTATCGGTAAACAAGTAAAGGCAAGGTGTAACATTTCATTAGTGTTGTTTCATGATACTTGGGAATAGATTATGGATTTGGATCTTGGAGCTTTTTGGTAGTTGTCGAGTTTGTGTCTTTGGATTCTTTCAGTTATGTTGGTTTTGTCTTTCACTTTGTATTTTGATATTGATCTTAGTTTCTACTGGGTACCCTGATATAGTTTGGTTTGATTCGTTATACATTAGTTTTAGTACATTATTTTCATGCATCATTTAGTGGTTGTTTGGTTTTAGTATTCTTGGTTTTTTTCTTTTACTTTCAATGGTAAAATCATCCCACCAAATGTTTATGAATCCCTTGCCATTTATTGCCAGTCTTTAGTGTCTTGGGGATGTCACTTAGGGTCAAGTAGCAATTTCACCTTGACTCAAGCCAATGAGGAGGGGCGGGATGTTACACCCTAAAATTTGTTTTAAATTCATTTAATCAAAAACAAAATAATATTCCCATTTATTTTCTGATGTTAAACATAGAAAAAATACAAAAACTATATATAGTAAGAAGAACATTGAGTATTTTTGGATTGGATCCTTGTGAAGAAAACATATGGCCTTCTCTAAGTTGGAAATATGGGATATAAATTCTATTTTGGTAGCCCTAAAAAACTGGAAGCTATAAAACATACTTACCATTAGGTATATATTTTTTTATTTATATATAAATAAAAAAATAATATAAATATATAAGCACACACACAGAGATAGAGGGAGAGACATAAATACACGCACTAAAAAACAAACTAAAACACACACACACATATATATATAAACCAATAAAAACAAGAATATATATATGTGTGTGTGTGTGTGTGTGTGTGTATTTACATATACAAAAAATTTTGGGAAAATTACTCATGGTGTCCTCTTGGCATGTTATGGGTGTGATTGTGCTTGTTGAAAAACCCAGATGACCATGAATGAGCATGGTTGGTGTTTTTCGAAAGTAGGTTTTTAAGGTCGCATAGTTTCCCATTGTTTTCCAAATTTTGGGGCCTCAAAATTGGGAGTTTGAATTTGGAAAAAGTAGGTTTATGGAAAAAGTTAGCACTATTCTCGGACCATGAAGTATGGTACACTAACCATGAATAATGGTACATGAAACATCGAAGGGAATCAGAAAAAGAAGGGAACCGTGTAGTGTGAGGCATGGACCGCATACAGGAACAGTTCACAGGAACACATACTGTTAGTGGTGAAGTAATGTAGTATGCATAAGTCTTATAGTTATCATGAAGGATTTTCATTCATGAAAATGAGGCGAGTATTTGAGAAGCTTCAAATGAGGTGGTTCTTGGAAGAGATTGGCTACCACGTAGAAAGAGTGGCGGTACACAAACTGTGTAGGGAAGAACGGTTTGCAGGAGATGCACAATACACGGTGAAGGTGGTGATGCATTGAAGATTTGGAAAATCTCAATTTATCATATTAAGAAGATATATTTTCCTATATCAGGAGTTCTAATCCCACCATTTAGAGTGTGAGAAAATTCCATTAGAGAAAATCATCGCCCCGGGAATTTGGCGATGTTCGAAGGTAGTTCGTGCGGAAGAAATTTTGGTGAAGGATTTTTATGAGGCATTGTAGCCTGAAAAGGAAGAATGTTCCATGGAAGGAAGGTGTTCCGCAGAGGAAGAACTCGCATGCAGAAGTAGAGGTGGTATATGAAAGAGGTACATGGAAGTGGTATACAGAGGAAGTTCACAGAGGCGGTTCACAAAGGCACTTCACCGAGTTGGTACGTGGAGGCGGTATATGACATCAAAAGAAGAGGCAGTCAGTGGGAGAGATAGTCTATGAAGGATAAGTGGTACATGGAATTAGAGTCAGTTTGTATAGGAGGCTATCCGCATGGCATACCCATTATGCAGTTCACAGAATAGGCAATAATAGTTCTTGAAGGACTCAAGGAATCTTGAAAAAGGCTAAAATAGTCCGTGAAAGCAATTTCCGCTAACCTAATAGTATGTGGAACAATGGAATTCATATATAGGTGAAAAAAGGAACTTCGATATAGAATCTACCTATAGTTTAGGATGTAGTATTTCATGCAAATGAAGGGACCTAAAATTCCATAAATTGTGAGTGGATCCCTTCCAAGAGCAGTGAGTGAATGAAGAGAAAGATGGTGATCCTTCCCACCAGTAGTGAGCCAGTGGAAGAGACATATAGAGTAACCCTTGGGAATGCAGTTGGAAGACCCTAAACCCTGTAAAGGCAGTGATCCTGGGGATATAAATGATCTAGATTGAACCTTATGATTGGCAGTGAGATTTAGTGGATTTGGTACATCAGCACATCATCGTTATATGATCCTTGGATGTAGCCCAGTGAGGGTGAACCAAGTAAAATTGATGTTTCTTTTTCATGACTTCATTTTGGTTCATATATTGAATTGTGAGAAAAAGATAAGAGTGTCTTGTTTAACGATGAAACAAGATCCGAAGGGGCATTAGTTTTAATCTATCATACCCTAATTACCCCCCCCCCCCAGGGTATTCAACCAAGTGGACCTAACAATTGGTATCAGAGGGAATATTTGAATTTCAATGGTTCTCTCTCAGTAGAAGAAATTAAGGTGTTCAATCACTAATTAATTCCAATCTTTGATAGAAATAATTTTTAACTATGGGAGAATCAAATGAAAAACTATTTTCGATCTTTGGGAATGGATATTTTTACTGTGTCTATGCATGAAATATCATCTGATATCAATAGTGGTGCTTTATCAGAAGCTGAAAGAAGTGAATTAGATGATGATTATAGAGGAATCAGTGATCTAGGGGATCCCTATCCAATGTAATTTATAAAAATGGGATATCCTGTGAAACATGACATGTTATGTGGGAAAAAATGTTGAATATTTATGAGGGTGACTCAAAAGTGAGAGAAGCAAAGCTGCAAGTTCTGTGGAAAAAGTATGAGGATCTCATAATAAACCCCAATGAGACTATTGATTCATTATTTGACAAGGTAAATGTTATTGTCGAAGACATGCGGGGTCTTGGAGAATTCATTGAATATATATATTGATTTTGAAACATATCTTGAGGAAAGTTACACCTCAATTCAATCACAAAGTTTCAGTATTTGAAGATAAAGATCCAAAAGAGCTGACACTGGATAACTTACATAGTACTTTTATATTATATGAAATGATGATAATGATGATAATGATGCTATGAAAAAAGAAAAATCCAAATATGTGGAATTCAAGGCCTTGAAAAATCTCTCCATTGAAGATGGGAAAAAAGATGATGAAACAGATGAAGGGATGTCATTCTTTTCCTCAAATCATCAAATAGGAAAAGGAAAGTTCAAAGGGAAACTTTCACTTGCATGATTTTGATGTGGAAAATTTGGACATCTTGTAGCAAGATACCCCAATAATCTTCAATAATATGAAGATGATGAACATCAACTTACCATGAATTAATATTCATCCTAAATAAGAGGGGAGAAAAAGTTAAAGAAAAATTTCTTTAAAAAGAAGAATCTATTATCAAGACAAGATGATAATTCATAAGAATTTGAGGTAGAAGAATTTGAGGACTGCAAAGATCATGGAGCTAAAGCCTTGGTGGCCGTTTTTGGAAATTCTTTAATAAAAAAATAAAAAGAAATGAAGAAGGTGATGTTGAGGGAAGAGTTGACCTTCAGGTCAAGCTTGAATCTTCTCTTGAGGAAATAGATGTTTGGATATCCAAAACAAATAAAGATAACAAAGTTCTTTCTGATGCCAAACTATATATGTAGTAGTAGGAAGAAGAGAAGTCTAAGATGAATGAATAAATTGAAAAATTGAAGTCTTCAGTTCCAGAGAGTTCAAAAGAGGTTGTTGATTATATGCTCAAAATTGAAGAATAGAAAAGAGAAATCGATTGTTTGACTGAAAATAGAAAATATCAAATCAAACTTATTGAATAATTTTAAGAGTAAGTTTTCGATCTACGATGAATAGTTAAATATTATTAAAAGGTTTAGACTATCAGTACGACATTGGAAAATCAAGTTATACTGGAAACAGAGAAGGTGAGAGTTTAGTAGAGTGATCTATAAGAGAAAATTAAACAGTCAAATCCAAATGATAAATATAGTATGTAACTTAATCAAAAACAAAAAACAATCATGGTTGAAGTTAGACCCCAAGAACCCAATCTAAGAGTAATGATTTATTTAGGTATAAAGTAGAATCCTAAGATATATAGAACCAAAGGGAAATCAGGGGTGCAGTAGTGAGACAGATCTTATGGTTTACCAAGGGCCCCCTCAAGTGGATGTTGCAAGGCCAATCACTTTGATAGGTCCAATTTCCTTACATTTATTGAACTTGTTGATGTCTCTTGATGTGGTTGGTGTGGTCTGCATGATTGGTATCTTGCTCAGCCTCCTGCCTCCCCTTCTCTCTTCCCAATATCCCTCAGGCCCATCAGGCAGTCCCCTTCTCTCCCTTGAGGAGGTTGGGCCTTTACAGCTTCCTCCAGTCCTTCCTGTGATCCCTCAGTGTAAGGCCTTCGATGGTGTGGTCTCCTCGGATGAGGCCTCGCCCCCTGTCTGCATCAAGGAGTGAGGGGATTTTTCCTCTCTGCCTTTCTCTAAAGACTTGTTGCTAGTGTCTCTATACCTGTTAGGGGACTCTACTTCAGTTTTTTCATCTCCATCCAACATCTCGGGCATGCACACCCAAACTCAGTCTAGAAATCTTACCGTGGTTTCCCCCTCATGAAAATCAAAGGATAGGAGTCCCTGGGCCAGTTCTGGGACCTGCTTTCTTCATTGATTCCCCTAATCTTCTGGAATGCCCGAGGTCTCAGTTCTCAAGTGAAGATGGAATTTTTTGCCACTAAAATCCAAAAACATAAGGTTGTTCTTACAGCCATCCTGGAACACAAGAAACTTCTGTCAAGAATCAGTGATGTTTCCAGAAATCTCAGAATTAATTCCTTCTTACACGCTGACCCTCCCAATGGTCACATCTGGATCTTTTATAAAAATAACATGCAAGTGGAATTAATATAGGTAGAAGATTAGTTTACCATGACTAAGATCACTCATGAAGGATGTTCCTTCTTCATCTACTTCATGGCAGGGACATGTATCATGGACCTTAGGTACATAGGCAACTAGTTCACCTAGTGTAAAAACCAGCGTGGAGCTCGTCGGTCCAGGATCCGGCTAAATCAGTGTCTAGGAAACGTGCAGGCTATGGATTCCTTCCCCAATATCAAAGTTTCCCACATGGTGCAGGGAGTTTCTAACTACTCTCCTCTCCTCCTATCTCTAGTCCAAATCTGGTTAGTAGGGAATCCTTCAGATTCCTCCAGCACTGGTTCAGTCATCCGGGTTATTATCAACTCATATTGACTTCTGGGTCCAAGCCTACCCAAGGTAATCCCTGGATTATGTTTCATTCCAAGATAAGGAGGCTCAAAATCAACCTCTGGACCTAGATTCAGATCTTCTCAATGGATGATCACACTTTGGAATTGGCTATGCAAGAGGTCAAATGCCTCGAAGCCACTCTCAAGCAGTCTTGGGACGATCATGTATTTGACGACCTGGTAGCAAAGAAATATTTATTTGTAGACATGATCCTTTTCCAGGAGTGCACGGAATGAGAATATTCACAGATTAATTGTCTTGAGGAGGAGGATTGAAACCCAACATATTTTCATGCATGCATTAAATAGAGGATGCATTTGGTGCCTCACAATATCTTGAAAGAGGATAGGTCATACTCAAATTAAATAGACGAGGTGGGGATCCTAGCCATCAACTTATTAAATGAACTTCTCGCTGATCTGAACCATTCCATGCCAAATGGTTACCCTGGTGGCACAACAAGGTCCATGATTGACATTCCCAATCTTGTTTCTCCTCAGTTAAATGCTTTGCTAGTAGCCATTCTTGAGGAGGAGGAGATATATAGAGTTGTTATGAATATGAAATAAAATAGTTCTCCTGGTCCTGACGGTTTCTCCGAATCCTTTTACAGGGTCTCTTGGAGGTGGTGAAGCATGACCTTTCTAAGGCTATTCAAGATTTCTTTTGGGGAGGCATCTTACTAAGGGTTCTGTCTGCCACTATGCTCATTCTTCTTCCTATGATCAAGAATCCTTTTTCCATCCTCCATTATCGCTTGGTCAGTTTGTGAAATTTCCCTTATAAAATTATTTCTAGCATCATCAATGCTAGGTTGGTTGTTCATCTTCCCCAATGGGTCTCCAAAGAACAACACATATTCGTCAAGGGACACAATATTCAGGGTGCCATCACACTGTCCCAAGAGATGCTAAGTGACATTGATACCAGGTTTCACAGTTCTGGCATGGCCATCAAATTGGACATGACTAAACCCTTTGATTGGGTCGAATGGAGTTTCATCAATCAAGTGCTATCAGGTTTGGGCTTCTCTCCTTCTTCGAATGATCTCATATTTTGCAGCTTTATCTCTACCTGGATGGTGATTAATTTCATAGGTAAGACACATGGTTTCTTCAAGGTGACCTGCAGTTTGAGGCATAGAGATCCTTTTTACCCTATCCTTTTCATCCTCTCCTAAGACTTCTCTAGCCGAATCATTCATAGTAGCCAGAACATGGGTGAGATTATTCTATATCACGGGAGGTGGAATCATCCTTCGATTTCACATCACATGTACGCTGATGATACCATGATTTTTTTCAATGCCAATAGGAGATATTTCAGTGGACTTATCAAAGTGATACATGTGTACTGAAATTAGAATGGCCAATTCATTAACAAGTCCAAAAGTGATTTCTTTATTTCCAAAAGATGCACAAGAAGACAGGCCGCCTCTATCTACAACATCCTGGAAATGCAATAAGGTAACTTACCAATGAATTATTTGGGTGCCTTGATCTCCTCTTGTTGGCTCTGTATCAAATACTTCGACTCTCTTTTCAGTGAGATCTCAGACAGAATCCTCAACTGGAAGAACATATACCTTTCCTTCGGGGGCCACATCACTCACATCAACAACGTTCTTCTTGTCTCTCCAGTGCATTCCATGTATACTATTAATGTTCTTAAAGTATTCATCAAGAACATCGACAATATCCTTGCTCACTTCGTGTGGGATGCTTGATCCAAGGGTAAACATCACTGGGTGTCTTGGGAAAAGATGGATTGGACCACCTGGGAGGGAGGGATTAACATCAACAGCATGGTTCATACTATCCTCTATAGGCATGAAAATATGGCTTGGGATATTATTTCTTGTTGCAACCTTGGGGGGAACACCATGAACAGGGTTCTGGATGGTCCTTCATCGCCAGTGATGGGTCACATGTCTCCTTTATTTTCATCAATCTTTCCTTTATTCTCAGATCTTCAACCCCTGTCTCGTTGGATCGTTGGAGAGGGGAACATATCTTTTTGGCACCATAACTGGGTGGGTTTGTGCCTCGCATTCCGTAGTTGTCCATCTTACAACATCACGTTCAAGGAAGAAAGTATGCATCCATAGTTCATCAGGGTGGTCTTAGATAATGATCATTTGGGCTTCTTCCACCTTATAGAAACCCACACGGACCTGAACCGGTGCGTTTTCTCCCTCGCTAGTTCGGGGTAATTCTCTTGCAATGCTTTTTGTCGGATGTTGACCTCTAAAACACAGAGAGATTTTGGTAATAGAACTATTTGTACTAAAAAGATTATGACCAAACTCAACTTCTTCACTTGGAACCTCTGTCACAATGCTCTCCCTACCAATGAAAATATCAGGAAATGCATTATTTCTATGGTATCTCAATGCTAGTGTTGCAAGTTTCTCCTGGAAGAGAGTGTTGGTCATCTGTTATTCGAGGGTGAGTGGGCTAGAGAGGTCTGGTCCTTCTTCGGTGCGTTCACCACCTTCTCCTTCCCACCTCACCCTAACTCCACCTTCCAGGATAAATGGTTCTTCAACTCAGGAGATAAAGGTGCAGAGAGACAGGACAGAATCTTCATCCTTCATACAGGTTGTTGGTTCCTTTGGCAGGCTTGCAACAAAGCAAGGCACAGGGGGTTCATCTCTTCCGAGAGGTCCATCATTTCTAGAACTTGGTGTTTTCTTCTTGATATAGTTAGAATTTTTGATTCCTGGTGTGAGGCACCTTAACTCTGGTTCCTTCAGGCACACTCCTAGACCTTTTTTGACCTCTGTCTCGCCAATAGGTCTTTGGGTTTGGTGGCATACTCTGTGGATGGGTCTTAAACTCAATACTGAGGTCTCTTATATTTCTAGAGTTATGAGAGGTGGTGGTCTAGTCTATAACTATAGGGGCATTGTTATCTTGTATTTAGCTACCTATTTTGGCCATAGATCCTCCCTCATGGAAGAGGAAATGGATTCCCTCACCGGCCTCTCTTGTTGTCAGTGGGGTGGAATTGACATCGCAGTGGCCGAAACAGAATCTCTAGTTCTTCTCAACGCGTTGCTAGACTCCAGCAATACCCCCTGGTCGATTGCCTATGCTTCTAAGAAATTATAAGGCCTCCTCTCTAACAAAGCTATCTTATTTCACACATGACGAGAAGGTAAGTTGATCATCTCTCCTCCCTTGAAATTCCAGGTTATGATGTCTCCTATTTTTGCGATCTGATTATTTTGAAAGCGGAGGGGGTGAATATCACAAGAGGGTATTCCCTTGGTCTCTACCATTTTAGACCCCAGTAGGCCCTTCCTTTATATTGTTTCCCCTATGTTGGTTTTCTATTGGGATTTTTATTCAAATAAAAATAATAATAATGATGTCTACAATCACTATTTTTTATTTGGAGGATTAATACATAAGGAAATATATTTCTCATCAACAATACAGTGGAATGATCCTAAGAAGACTGAATATGGTCAAAGGAAGTAGCCAAATGTACCATCATATGAGATAAAATGAAAAATAAATTTAAAGCCCTCCAGGATGATGCTAGTCCATTATATACTAAGGAAGATAAATATTATCATTCCATTCCAAATATGAAGTCAAAAAATGGGTTAAAAATAAAAGGGATGAGCATATAGTGGTTGCAGAAATTGCGTTCAAAGCATCAGACCACACTGGGATATGGATCATTGATAGCAGATGCACTTCCCATATGATGAGAAATGAGGATATGGGGACAGAAATATGGTATGATAAAGAAGGTATCATGAGATTTGGTAATGATGAGGGATTGAAAATTATTGGTTCTGGAAAAGACAAGTTTAGAGGAAAAGACATGAGATGAGTAGATGTCTTGGTGGTTGATTTATTAGTCACAATTTATTGAGTGTAATTCAATTGTGTGACATAGGAAAATCCATAATATTCTCTAAGAAATTGTGATTCATCAAGGGAAAAAATGGTGTTGTTGTATTTTAGGTAAAGTGTACAAAATGGAATCTCTACCTCGTGAGGGGAGAAGAAGACATGTGTTTTTCTTCAAGGAAGAAGAAAATAGGTTATGGAATAAGGGACTTGGCCACATAATCCAACATCCTTAGAAGATATGGTGAAATATGATTTTGCTCTAGATCTCCCTAGATTATCACATGATCAAACCTATACATGTGATTCTTGTCATCAAGCAAATATCATTTGAAAGACATATAAGTCAAGAGAGAAGAGGTCAACAAAGTTTCTTGAGTTAGTGTATATTAATGTGTGTAGACCAATTTCACAAAGGTTAATTGATGGGAGGAGATATTATGATATCTTCATTGATGATTATAGTAGAACGACATGGGTATCAATCATTACTCACAAGTGTGAGGTGTTCAGTTTCATTACAAGGCATCAACGGGAAGTTGAAAAAATGACAGGTAATAAAATCCTAAAGATCTGAAAAGATAATGGAACTAAGTTCACTAATATCCAATTGGAGGATTATATTGAGAGACATGGGATAATGCATCAAGTTTTAGTGGTAAGAGATCCACAGCATAATAGATTAGTTGAGAGAAAAAATCGGATTGTCAACAATATGGCTAGAACAATCCTCATTGAGAATGACCTTCCAGAGAAATTTTGGAAAGAATAAGTGATGAAAGTTGTATACATTTAAAATAGTACATTACTCTATCTAAAAGAGGAGAATACACCATATGAGCTATGTTATGGAAAAAAGTCGTCATTGAAGTACTTATTAGTCTTCAGAAGTAATTGTTTCCTTATCAACAAGGAGAAATACAAAAAGTTAGAATCTCATGGAGATGAAGGGAAATTTCTTGGATACTCAAAGAAAAAAGGAATATAAATTATTTAATAATAATCTAGGAAAGTTAGTTTAAAGTCATTATGTAATCATAGTGGATAATGAGAAGAATATTCATAAAACACATGATCAGTTTCATGAGGATAGTGATGAAGAGGTAAGTAGATCAGGAGATGCTCCAGCTCCAAAGGCTGATTCAAAAGAAGAATTAGATGATGATAAGGATGATAATAAATCATTATCTACCTAGAGACCAGAAATAAGATATGAAATTGATAGAGAGAACATAATTGGTGATCCTACAACACCATTTCAGACAAAGAGGATGAAGTCTCTATAACAAGAATCATACTTATCGCAGTTAGAGCCTCAATTTTTAAGTGACGAAGCTAGAGATGAAAATTGGGTTCAAGATATGAATGAAGAGATTGACCAAATTGAGAAAAATAAAACATAAGATACTGTTTTGAGGCCAAAAGATAAGAATGTCAACATAACAAAATGGGTCTTTCACAACAAAATGAATGAATATGGTGTTTTTTTTCAAAACAAATCACACCTAGTGTTAGAAGGTTACTCCCATATATATGGAATTTATGTAGATTAAACATTTTCACCCATTTCAAGCCTAGATAAAATCATATTATTCTTTTCCATAGGAGTGAAAAGAAAGTTCAATGTTTTCTATATGGATGTGAAGTCAACATTTATGAATAGAGTACTGAAAGAAGAAGTTTAAATTGAGTAGCCAGATGGTTTTCTCATTCATGAAGATGAAAATATAGTTTTTCACATGAAGAAGGCTTTATAAGGTTCGATGAAAGAACCAAGATCATGGTATTCAAGGCCATATCATTTTTTTAAGAAGCTTCGTTTTCAACATGGTGGATTTTATTACAATATCTATGTCAAGAATAATAGTATTCAAAGGATGATGGTGCTGGTATATGTTGATAACATAATCTTTGGTGGATAAAATTATGCACAATGTAGATAGTTTTTTGAATTCATGAAATGTGAGTTTGAAATATTGATGATTGGTGAGATTATGTTTTTTCTTGGTCTACAGGAAACAGAAGGAAGTAATGAAACATTAATTTCTCAATATTAATATTCCAAGGAATTTTTTAGAAGAATTGGAATAGATAATTCCAAGAATCTAAAAACCCTGGTGGCTACCCATATGAAACTATATCAGGATGATGAAGGTAGAAAAGTTAATGTCATGGAGTATAGGCAGATCATTAAAAGTTTGTTGTACTTAACAGTGACGTGACTAGATATTTTTTCCCCACATTCCAAGCAGTGTGATATCAATACAATCTCAAATAAAGACACATGATTGTAGTGAAAATAATTTTTCAGTATATCAAAGGCACTATGGATATCAGTTTGATGTACAATGACTAATCTCGGAAGAATTTATTGGGATATACATTTTCATATTGGGCCGGTTCAGCAGATGAAAGTAAATCAATGTCCAAAGTTGCTTTCTATCTTGGTGGATTATGTATTTCTTGGTTGAGAAATAAACAAGATTGAATTTCATTGAGCATCACATAATCTGAGTATATAGCTGCCACTCAAGAGTGCATGCAATTATTGTGGATGAAGTAGTGGCTTGAGGATATGGGAGTTGCAATGAAGTCTCGCATATAAATCCATTATGATAATTAAAGTGCTATTAATCTGAGAAAAAATCAAGTTCATCACTCAAGGACAAAGAACATTCAAATAAAGTATCATTTTATCTAGGAGAAGGTTGATCAAGGGCTTGTGATGTTAGATTATGTGCCTATAGAAGAACAAGTTGGAGATATTCTGACAAATTCCTTTCCCAAAGAAGCATTTGAAAGGCATATACTGGATTTAGGAGTCCAGTCAACTCCAAACACTTGAAAAGTCCGGATGTGGGATCCCATCTCCCAAAGGAATTGTGTGTGTTTTCATAATGTACTGATATTATTTCTGTACCCTATTGCATAAAACCATGAAGTTATCTTTGGGTTTGTTGAAAAAGGAGGAGAAATTGTGACTATAAAAGGTAGAAAATGAATTAATCAAGACACATGGAGAAGATGTTAGGTAGAGAAGTAAGATATGGGGGAGTTGAAGTTGAAGCTATTCGGAGGATCTGTGATGTTGGGGGAGTATTAAATATGATGATTCTAGAGGAGATTGATCAAATATTATATATCATGACAGCTGGGGTTCATGAAGAAAGTGTAAGAATGGTGTTTGAATATAATGAAGTGACTCATTTATGAACTTTTCATTATAATAATATTTATTACACTGATAATTGCTCATGTGGGCTTAGAGTATGTGTGGAGTAAATCCATGATCGATATCTTAATCGTGAGGAGTGAATTTTGGTTGAAGTTGGATGAAGCTTTAATTAGGTATCAAATTATGAATGTATTATCAACAAACCAAAAGAGGGAGATTTTTGGGGAAAAATACTTCAAGGTGTCCTCTCAGTATGTGTTGGGTGTGATTGTGTTTGATGAAAGAGATAGATGAATGTGAATGAGCATGGTTGGTATTTACAGAAAGTAGGTTTTAAGGTGGTGTAGTTTCCTAGTGTTTGCCAATTTTTTGGGCCTCTAAACCAGGAGTTTGATTTTGGAAGAGGAAGGTTTTGTGAAAAAGAGAGAACTATTCGTGGAACATGAAAGATGGTACACAGACCATGAATAAAGGTACATGGGATAATGAAGGGAATCAGTAAAAGAAAGAGATCCACATAGAATGAGGTGTAGACTACATATGGAAACAATTCACGGGAACACTTGCAGTTAGCGGTAAAGGAATAAGATACGCGAAAGGATTTCATTTCACATGAAGGATTTCCGTTCATGAAAATGAGGTGTATATTTGAGAAGCTATGAATGGGGTGGTTCGCGGAAGAGATTGGATGCCACATAAATAGAGTGGAAGTACATGTACCATGTAGGGTAGAACGGTTTGTGGGAGATGCATGGTACGCGGTGAAGGCAGTGTTGTGTTGAAGATTTGGTAAGTCTTGATTTAGTAAATTAAGCTGATCTATTTACCTTTATAAGGATATATAATCATACCAGTTGGAGTGTGAGTGAATTACATTAGAGAAAATCATTTCTTTGGGAATTTAGAGATGTCTGAAGGTAGTTTGTGTGGAAGAAATTCTGGTGAAGGATTTTTGCAAGGCACTATAGCCCGTAAAAGAAGAAGGGTCCACAAAAGGAAGGTGGTCTGTAGAGGGAGAAATAACCTACAGAAGCATAGGTGGTATGCAGATGTGGTACATGGAGGTGGTTTTTGGAGTCTGTATGTGGAGGTGGTATGTGACAGCACAAGCAGAGGCAGTCTGCGGGAGAGGCGGTCTGCGAAGGAAAAGTGGTACGCAGAATTGGAGGTAGTTCGCAGAGGAGGAGATCCATGTAGGATACCAGCTATACAGTTCACAGAATAAGAAATATGGTTCACGAAGGAATCAAAGAATCTTGAAAAATGCTAAAACAGTTTGTGAAATCGATTTTTGATAACCTAACAGTACGCGGAAAGGTGGAATTCATCTACAAGTAAAAAAGGTACTTCAAAAATGCATCTACCTACAGTTGAGGATGTAGGCTTTCATGAAAATGAAGGGACCTATAAGTCCATAAATTGTGAGTGGATCCCTTCCAAGATCAGTGAGAGAAGGAATAGGAATATGGTGATCCTTCTCACCATTAGTGAGGTAGAGGAAGAGACATAGGGAGTGACCCTTGGGAATGCAGTGAGCAGAACCTAAATCTTCTAAAGGTAGTGAGCCTTATCATAGAAGTTATCTAGTTCAAACCTTGTAATTGGAAGTGAGCTTTAGTGGATTTGGTACATCGGTACATTGTCGTTTTATGCTCCTTGGATGTATCCTAGTGAGGGTGAACCAAGTAAAATCGATGTGTCATGTGCATGACTTCATTTCTGCTCATATACTTCTATAGGAGAAAGAGAGAAGAGTGTTTTGTTTAATGACGAAACAAAATCCAAAGGGGTAGTAGTTTAAATCTGCAATACCCTGATTCACCTCCCCCCCCCCTTAGTGTATTCAACCTAGTAGGCCTAAAAACAGTATACATTGATGATTATTCCAAGATCACCCAAAATAATTAGGGATCAAATTTATCTTATTATATATATATACATTTATATATACACACACATATATACAATTTTATATGCATAAGGAATCATGGATCATATTTATATATTATTATAAGAACAATGACAATAAAATTCATTAAAAACTCATGTATGATCATTTGAAAAACCATAAAAACATGTTATGAATAGTCTATCATCAGTTTTGATGGTCAATTCATCCAAAAAGTTCAACAGTGCCTACTAAAAACGTTCAGGTTCTACAAGAGCTTGAATTACAAGAAAGAGCTATGTTATTGTTGAAGTTCTTTTAAAAAGAGGGAAATGGATTTATCAACACTGACAAAAAAACACTTTTTAAAGTAACATTCATCATCACTAAAATGAAAAGCCTTGATAAAGAAAACTTTTAACAATGGTAAACTTAGTGTTGATGATGAAATATTTTATCAATGTTAAATTAAGAACTATTAAGTTAGTCTTTATCAATGCTAAATCTAATGCTAATAAACACAAAAATTAACAAATATTAAAAATGAGTAAATAATATTAATTATATAAATAATAAAAATATTATTAAAAAAATATTAAATTAAAAATGGATAAATATTGCAGAATTACATTTTAACAAAAAATATTTACAATAAATTACTATTTAAAAATGAATATTTAATAATTAAATAAAAATTTAAAAATAAAATTATTAAAAAAATAATAAATGAATATTAAAAATGAATCATTCTTAATATTATAAATTTAAAAAAATATAAAAAAATATTAATAATTAATAAATTAATATTCAAAAATAAATATTAATATATTAATCAATTAAAAATTAATAAATGAATATATATTATAAATGAACAAATGATAAAAATGAATAAATTACTAAAATATTAAAATTGAAAAAACATTAAATATGATTAAATAAATATAAAAAATGAATAAAAATAAATAGGAAAAAATAGTTAAATATAAAAAAAATTAAAAATAATATTAACAAAATATCAAATATATAAATTATAGAAATATAAAAAAATAATAAATATTAAAATAAAAATTTATAAATATTAAAAAATACATTTAAATGTACATTATTTACAATAAATTATAAACTATAAAATTTATATAATATTAATTAATATTTTTTCCAGTATATTTAATATAATTTATTATTTATTATTTGTTATATAAATGAATAAATATTTAAAATTTTATGATTATATACTTATATACATTTAAAAATACTAATATTTTTTTTCACTTTACAGAAAATTATTTTCAACATATTCGTAATTAATATCAAATTTATAATCTATTATATTTAAAATAACAATAAATTATTATTATTAGTATTATAAGAAAATATATAAAAATTAATGATATAATATTTTTTAACCCATTGCATGAATAATATAAATATATGAATGTTATAAACTAGATAGTATAAATTATAATAATATAAAATTAAAAGTAAGAATTTTAATAATTATATTTAAATAAATTTATAGTTTCTAATATATAGATATATTAATGTCAATAATTATCAATGTATATATTGTATTTTTCTTTAAAAAATAAAATTTATTTATTAAATATAATTAAAAAATTCAGTATTTGTATGAATGAATAAATATTTTTACAATATATTCAGTTTAATAGGTTCTAAAGGTCACTGATAAGGGGTGGGGTTAATCAATGATCTCTTTTTATTAATTCATCCTTTTAATTTAACAACATTAACTAGATAAATACTTTATCCAATCTTCTTGATTATATCTTCTATTCCCAATTGATGCAGTAAATAAAGGTACTGGATACAAATAATTTTTACGACATTCAACCTAAATGTGCGAACCTACTCATTACTATGATTGGATAAATAACCCAATCAAAGATTCTTCCACTCTTAATTGAAGTGATTACATGGAATAGTCTCACAACATGTATACATGACATCCTATCACGTACTTAAGCATCCTAAAAGAGGATCTTTATACTACCTCGCACAATTTCATATTCCCACATGTTTGTGTTGTCTTGCATAGCTCGGTCCTCACGACAAGATTATGACTGCCTCACACAGTTGGCGAATGGATCATCCCAAAAACTGATTAGTATGATTTTACTATAGCTTCATTTAGGTGTGTAACTCTTCACCCTTTCTATTCCTCCTATATATACATCAGTAAATTTATCAAAACCACATTCTATAAAAAAATTTAGCATATCCCTTCATCTCAATCTTCTTAAAATTCATTGGAAAATAAAAGATGTTGTCAAGTTCTCCTTCTGCAATACTTGGATGTTCTTCTGTTTGTAGTACTATCAAGGTGTTCTTATTCTTTAACTGGATGTGTTTCTTTTGGAAAATATCACTAAAAAATTCTCTCTCACAATATTCTTATTCTCTTCCTATGATATTTATAATCATAGAAAAAATCATGAATATTTTTTTACTATATTCAAATTTGAAACCCATTGAAACTCATAAATTGGTGATATATTTTCTTTAATAATATATCCTCAATTTCCTTAAAAATAATTTTATTCAATTAAGTAGAGAACTCAATATTATTTCCGTCTTCAAATCCACACATCATTTAAACAAATTCAATATGTGCATGAATATATGATATGATTCTTTATGATGTGTAAGTGTGACCTGTAGGGTAGAAATATTCTCAAATATTTCTCAAACTAAATTATAATTATTTGGAAGAATTATTATATTAATTCCAGGAAGTAAAGTGTTTCATAATCATCTAAATTTAGTCTAAATTAATTATGATATTACATTATGATATTATTCAATTCAATTTAATATTAACCATTTATTCTAAAATGGAACTCATTTTAATAATGTTCATTCATCCTACATTCTTCTCAAAATTTGTCTAAGTAAATGACCCTTATGTTCTTAGGGAGTATCCAAGAAATCGATATATTTTCTCTTAGAATAAAGATTAAAATCATGGATTAATCCTTATGAACTCAATGGGATAATCATTATTGGACAGGGAAATCATCTTTATGTAGTCCAAGTTGTCCTTATGATATGAAAAAAAATTAATATTTTTTACTATGAACAAAAGAGTAGGGGATGAAAAGTGAAATAAAAGAAATATGGGTGGCCAATTGTATTTAAGACCAGGGGAATAAACTTGGATGATGTTATTATAATATATAGGGGTGACTAAGATAAAAAATTAATAAGTTTCTCAGCCTAATCACTAATTGAAAAAAAAATCCTGCCTCCATATTCACCACATGCTAAGTATAAATATTTTAAACATCTAATATTACAATGATCCAACAATTCTTAATAGTGTACAGTGGTGCCCTGACATGAAATTGGGTCTTTTAATCATTTGACCAAAATTGATGCATCTAATTTAACCGAATATAGTGGGGTGTTGTTTAAAATTAAAATATTAGTACCGGTAAATATAGAAAGTGCTTCATCATTGTAGGGTCCTAAAAATTAAGCAAAGGGAAAGTAAATACTCTCACAAGTCCAACAATAAAAATGGATTCCAATTGGGTTGAAAATTTGAGAAGAAACGTGAATAAATTAAATTTTTCAAAGGTTTTTTTTATACCATGTACAACCATTGGGAAATGTTCATGGGGCGCATAAACCACAAACCATCGGTATGCAGAAGAACCCGCCAGGTGATGGCCTGCGGGGTGATGGCCAATAAACTCAGGCCACCATAAACCATGTCATTGGGGGAATTAAATGGAGAGATTACATCCACACACTATCTCATGAACTAAATAGTTCTCAAATGAAGCAATATGCAAATCATGCCTCGTGAACCACAGCCTCCAAAAACCCCAATTGACCAAGTCTTACATGGGTTTAATTATATCTTCATTGGATTCCACAAATGATGTTGCATGCCCATAGATATGATTTCCCAGTTCTATATAAAAGGATCACAAGAGGAACTAGAAAAGGATAGGTGGAAGAGAGCACGAAGGAGACTTTAGAGGCTAGAAGGGAAAATTCATATGCGAAGAAGATTTTGAATTTGGTTTTCAATCATCGACAAAGTGAGAACCACAAACCAATTTTCCATAGGTATAACCTACCGTGAACCACAAAAAGAAGGAAAATAATAATAATGCATGAACCCCAAACCTAATTGGTGCAATCATGAACCATAAATACCTCATGAATTAATTACTCATGTACCGTAGGCTTCAGGACCCTTCTACAATTCGGCTCTCCACATATTGCATCACTATGCAGACTGAACCCTATGCCACGTACTGCATCAGTATGTGGATGTAACCTAGGTAAACATGTTTAAACACATCTAGTTCGACATAACATTCCATTATGTAGACCACATCTAGGACTGTGTTCCAATTTCGTACATGGTGGTCCATACCTAGGTATGTGTACCGCTTCGGTACGCAGATGACCCCTCTACCTACATAGTAGTACGCTATGAGGGGTTTCCCCCATCCCGCATGAGAAAACAGTACATGGAATAAGGTGACTTTGGGAGTCCTTCCCTAAACACCAATCATGCCCCTTCATTACTGTTCAGTCCTCCATAGGTCCTCTTCAAACCAGTCCACTGGCATCAGAAAAAAGCCTCTTCTAAATCCACCAGACCTGTTGGATCAGATCATCGGGCACACCATTGCGCCTTTATTAATTTACATACCTATGGTAAGTGGAGTCAAAAAGGATATCCTCACAACAGTTTGAGAACCCATAATGTCTTCAAATTATACATTCCCAAGGTGGCACGGGGACCAACATTGGGATGAAAATGTGAACCTCACCATTCTTGGGATTTGGGGTAACCACTGGCCTTTCCTTTCAATGTGTTCCTGTGATAAGAAAGAAGGTAACTTTTTCCTTCCCCTTTGACCAGGGATAATGGTCCTCCCCTTTCCAAAAACCTGTGTCAAGGAACTCCTCCTAAGGTAAGACCCTCTCCATTTGCGAGAGGAGTCGCTCTTCAACCCCTTCGTATCAGCTTGGGATGTTCCTGGATAGATCACCAAGATATAACTATATAGGATATCAACACGGGTGAGGTTTGTATATTAAAATCCCACCTTTCCCTCTCTTGTGGGGCTTGTAGCCACGACCTCTTCTATCATCGTTCTCCTCCTTTTCCATCAGCAGTGAAGATAAAGTGTTCCTTTGTTGAATCTTTCACATCCTCTTGTTTGTCACACTGGGAATGACACATGTGGTATTAGGGGTTTGTGCTGATAGAAAATTCATACACTCAGAAATGAACTATGATAACTCTGAATCCTGTTCCAACTAGTATAATTAGGATACCTTCTTGAAGGTCTAAGATCAAAGGTATTTCCGTCCCAAATGTAAAACAAATTATGCCCTCAAAAAATGGGCCTCCTCCCAGGTGTAATATACAAGTTAAATGAACTATGATAACTCTAATTCATATTCTAACCAGGATACGTAGGATTCATGTTTATGTCCCGAGCTCAAGGGACGGTCTCCTAAGTCAGTCCCAATGAAATTCTCATACTAAGTCCTCCCATATGGTGTAAGCCCCAATCATGTCTCCCCAAATGGGCAGCACCTCTACGTAAGCCCCGAGAAACCATCCTTTAATGATGGTCTTCCTTAGAGTATAAGTCCCTATTCTTATATAATTTCTCTGACTTTGATTCCCTACTTGACGGAGATATGTAGGAAGCCTCCCTAAGGTCCAAATATGACCCTTAAATCAACCCTAATGTTCTTCGGGCTATATCCTCAGTAGGATCACATTCATCCAGGATCCCATATCTTTCCTGAGCATCTTGGGACGCTTCATCGTAGGACCCACACCAAGTCTTGACCATGCATCTTTCACCTGGATTTCCTCACCGCATGTCATTAAACTACACAGATGGGTCTTTGTCAAATGACCTTTAAAGGTGATGTGTCCAGTTGAGTGGCACCGAACTATGTGGGCTCTGATTCCTCTCATGAGGATATGTAGGAAGCCTATCTTATGGGTCTTACCCCAACATCAAACCACCTTTCGCCCCCCCTAGATGTTGTTAAACTCTAAATAACCACATTTCATGGCTTAAGTCAGTATTGTATCTTTAGCATCAAATCCATGACTATCCATGATTGATTTTTCAACCCAAGGGTAACCCATGGATACAATCTTTAGGAATGAACCAAGGATTCATGAACATATAAACACTTCTTAAATCTATATGAGATACCCATAGTTGACAATAATTTCCCCCCAAAAGGGTGTGATGAGCCTGAACTCCCATCCTCTTGACTAAGGGAGTCCTCAAGTGTTGTTGGCCAAACCATCCAACAAGCTCATACCTTTGGAAATAAGGTTCGTGAATCATCGATAAAAGGGGTGTTCAGTATTTTTGGATCCATGAATAAACCCTTTGGATACTATCCAAGGAAATCATATCCTAAGAGAACCGATTTCAAAAATACCCAACACCCTCCAATTTCCCACTGGGAACATTAAAATGTGGAACCTCCTTTTTAATAAAAAATGGATTAACTACCAAGTCTCCACTGGTTCAATCCAATTCCCCCTAAAGGATAATGATGTGAATTGGGTTTGAAGAAAAATAGTGATGTGAAATTCTCTATGATAAAAGAAAAATGTTGGTCACCAATTGGACCATTTGGTTCCCCCCCCCCCCCCTAAAATCTTACCATGGGTTGAAACAAATGGTGTACTTGACGTGAATCCTCAACTAAGGTGGTGTTTTTACCCCACTCAATCCCCTTAACCTCATAAAAAGTAAGAGGCTAAGTTGAATAATTAATAATTCATGGGATCAAGAGATTATACTTTGACATAGTTTTGTTATCTACATATTCCATATATATATATCAGGTTTCTAGAGAAACCTTAGATCCAAATGGCATCCCAAAAACCAATGTAGACATGAACCTTAGTGATCCCATAGGTGGACAGGTCCCAGATAAAGAGAAAAACACCCTCACTGACCCAACATCTTCAACGCTGGGTATCCAACACGCTGATTAGAGAGTACCACCAAAATGGTACTCTCTTCACATGGGAAGCCGCAAGACAGAGCCCCCAATCTCCAAAAGCTCACCAACCGCTGCCTCATCCCTACCCAAAACCCCAGCACAGGGTGGCCCCATTCACCATCTCCAATAGATTCGGGAACCTATCCCTGGAGAGTGATAACAAGTACCTCCCTTATCTCAGGGAGGCAGATGAAGTTGATATTGATGACTTCATCCCAGCTACACAGGGGTCTTACTCATGTTCCTCATCCAGAGAGTGTCATCTCTAATGCTGGGCGACCAAGTATCCTCGCTCCGAAGAGGATCTCATGCTGAGGGCACTTGCTGATGTCCAAAGGACATGGGCCCCTCAGGTAACCCTCCCAGGGTGAAAACATGTAATAAAGAGTAGGTAATCACCTTGAATCCTAGGGAGAAAATATACCATACAAATTCAATGACATCAAACAGGAAGACATAAAACTATTCCCCCTCCACTCAAGACCACCACGAAAATAGGGTGGCACAATACAAGAACGTGCACATCCCTGTCAGTGCTCTTCAGTCCCACCGTGAAGATAGAGCGTAAAATTACATGAAGATGAAAATATATGTTTCTTCATAAGAATCGTATCATACAAATAGGATGGAAACCATCTACAAGCATGAACAAACACCTGATGATGCGCATCAAGCCTTCCATCCAAACAGGGTGGAAACATATATGAGAAGAGTCAAATTCCTATGGATGAATACATAACCCATGAGACAAATCTAGAGGAAAGAGAGTAGATGAAAATTCCATTTCTTAAATATGAAGCCCACCAGTCAAATACAGTGGAAACTAGAGAAGAAAACTAGGGGAAGACTCGTTCCTCTATCTCTATATAGGAGAACTGCCAGTATCCACTGGAAACCTATGGAGGACAAGAGCAGACACAAACTCCTAATCCGACATCAGAATGGACCTTAAAATCTATTCCATCCAAATATTTATATCAATACATCTTGGAAATTATGGAAGATCAGATGTTTATCCCAAACTATATCCTCCAGACATGTCAAGATGTCATTTCATTGGAGGAAAATGTGAGGAGTCGGGCATATGAACCGGTCTCATTGGGTGGGTTGATTCATCCAAAAAATCAGGTAATCACCCCAATGCAGATACACATACCTACTTTATTCCAGGAGGGTTGACGACTATATCCCACGATACATGGACAACCGGATAGGGAACGAATACTCGTTCCAACAGGGGGATATCGGTCCAACATGGTGGCCGCTAAAGGGTAGGAATATATCCGTTCCAAAACTCAAGATTTTTTTTGGTGTATCCTAGAACCATGTAAGGAACCAACTAAATAAGAACCCATATACGAAGTTTGTTACCAACAGTAGACGACCGTATTTACCCATAAGAGAGTGCCCAAAAATGAAATGTAAGAAAGTAAATTGGAAGATGAAGGGCATATTCATGATTATTATCTTTTGAAAGATATATTTCTTGACACAATTGAGCATATATCAATAAAGTATCAAGATCTTGTCAGTCCATTACCAAATTATGGAAGTGGTAGAAGAAGTTTCAAAGGCCTTTCCCACAATATTGCTACAAGTAGCTCTGAATTCCCTCCCCAGAGCACCCACAGGGGCTTACTCCGTGGACTAGAAATGATCGATAATGAGAGTCTATCTCCTAATGTATTTCAAGGTATACCTCCCATTAACATGAAGATAAAATATCAAGAAGGCCCTCCCCTTGTTTTCGTCTTCCCTGATGGTCCCCCCAAGGGTATATGTTGCACATATGATTCTCCTTTGAGTTGAACATCAAGAAATTATGGTAGTTCTCATTGTGATGACATCCACTATAAAGGCCCTCCCAGCAATGGAAGTTTCTATGAAGGCCCTCTCCATAGAAAGATCAAGCAACAAGAAGGTCATCCTTTCATTGTCGTATATCTTGAAGGCCCTCCCCATAATGTACACTATAGAAATTCTCCATGTATCCAGATATCAATCTATGATAGTAGTCCTCTCCATTATAGAATTAATTAAGAAAGTCCCCCACTTAGTGAAATCAAGTAGAAAGATGGTCCTCCTCCATATACATCCCTCCCTAAATTTTCTCCCTATGGTATACACTGTAGGGGAATTCCCTGTGGTTGGGTATCATGTTGAAACAGTAGCCCTCACCATTGTAGCATTGATTATGAAGGTCCTCCCCATAGTGCAAATTCACACTATCAAGAAGGCCCTCCCCTTACTGGGGAAAATGTTGGAAATCCCTCCTATGTTGAGGCTCTTGGAATGATGGAGTCAAACATGTCATACACTCTATCTATGATGAGTGATATTATTTCTCAACCAAATGATGGCCTGGGGTCATGCTCTTCTTCCAAGACACCTCCATACCAATCACATATCAATGAGGCTCCTAACATCCCCAATGATCGGATTGAAATTAAGGATTATTCAAGTTGGATAGACCAAGAGGAGGAGTGTTTGGAAGAGAAATGGTAGGATATGTTGCTACTAAAAATACAACTAGATAGAGACAACATACCAGTTATGTATTGGCCCATGGCCACTTCTCAGTTTGACATACCAAGGGAGTTGTCTGAATAATGTATACAAAAAATTCACCAAAATATATGGGAAAATCTCTTCCAGCTAAAGGAAAAATTATTTCCCTATGAGGGATATGAAAACCACGTTAGCATACTAGGAGAGTTTCACCATCTAATAAACTTGAAATCTATCCCGTCTACACAGCGACCACAATAAAAGTGGAAAGGGAAAGATATCAAATTGGCATGCCTTGAAGCGCTGCACAATTTGCACTTCCTTATCAACGATGCCCAATCCAAAGTTCACATTTGGATATGGAGAGAGCATAGAGCTCTACACTTCACCCCACGTCCATTCCACCAAAACTCATTGTAAGTGAAATCTTATAATTTCATTACATAAAGGTAAAAATCAAATGGAATCCCAGCTCAGGAAATGTGGAATGGTCAAAAAGAACTAGACTTAGGTAAGTCTCAAAATCATTAGGCCCAATGAGATCAAGACATCAAGAAGCTTCTGATCTAGGCAACTGAGAACACCCAGAAAGCTTCCCGCTTAGGGAATCCAACCAATGAGTGATTATCATGTCCTTGGAAGAAAATAAATATCATGAAAATCCAGTTATATACTTGGCTCACACCCGCGCGAGAGTTCACAAAATTAGGAAGGTGAAAAATGCAGTAGCTACCATCGTAATATGGTAATATCCCCAGCCCATAGGGCTGGGGGAATTTTTAACACAAAATTCCCCCGTAAGACCAGTGAATTTGGGCAATAACACATCAATGGAAGAATAGGATCAACCCCAAACCAAGGGGATGGGGAAATTTTTACCTCAAATTCCCACACAGTGAAAGTATGTCTTCTCCCATCTGGGAAGAATGATGAGCAGAGAGGTTACATGTTCAGTCACATCTTGTGGTTCATACCCCCCGGGATGAAGGTATATTATGGGGTTATATCAGGGCTCCCATCAGGTCACTTTTCACCATGAAATCCAAATAATACCATATAATGGAAGGAGAACATATAACAAAGGATGCAAAAAGCTCTCCTACCATTCAACACTAGGTACATTGCCGCCAATGTAGTATGAATCAGTGAACATGGTGGAATTCAATCCCACAGACCTCACATGAAATGATAAAAATGAAGATGACGTAGGAGAATATGGTTCTCTCCCAGAGGTGGTCTACACCAAGCTTGAGGGTTTCTATACCTGGAACTATAGATCTTCCCTAAATTTGGCCACACCCTCAGCAAACCCATTACTACCTCCCTTGCAAATCCCCAACAAGGAGAATAATAAATATTAGGTCATCTATGACCCACCTCCCCACCCCATTGGAATGTGTCCCTCATGCTCAAGAAGAGATTCTCCAAGAAGTGGGAAGAAATGAAAGAGCTCAGGCGAATCAATGTCAAGCTACATCGAGGAAGCTATCTTGTCGGGTGTGTTCCTCAAGCGGAACATCAATAGGTGTTTCCAGAAGAGGTTCCTCTACCATGGTCACTCATCCTTGTAAATGAAACTAGTCTCGGATACCCATCCAATCGAGCACTGGTACCATCAGTATACTTAAAACTATCCTCAGAAGGATATCAAGACTTCCCTCCCCTGGGAAAGCAACCATAAGATATTCAGGCGAACCCACAAAAGATACCCCTGGTTGGGTATCCACCCCAAATTCCAATAGTGTCGGCACGTCTAGTTTTTCTCCCTGATTCACCCACCCAAGCTCATGTCCACTAGAATAGGAATCAAGGGATCTTGAATATCATCGATCAATTGATAGATCGACTTGAAGTCATAGAAGGGCAGAATGCTCTGATAAAACCATAATGAAATCCTTACCCTGATTAGGTGACCAATGCACCACCACTAACAAACTTCAGTAACCCCGTATTCCCTTTATTCAATGGTTCAGTAGACCTGGAATAACATCTAATGCACTATGAATATTATTTTGACCCCATTATGGGCACCCTAGAGCAAAAAGAAGCAGTGAAACGTAGGTGCTTCGTGCGAAATATGCAAGGTTTAGCCTTCGTTTGATATACTAGTTTTCCAGCTAACTCAATCACAAGATGGGAGGACCTGTGGTGACATTTTCTCTTCTAGTTATGTTTGACATTGCCTAAGACAATGGTCAATTATCTCATGAACTATAAGTAGTGAGACAATGAATGAGTTTCAGACTTCATCGCCAGATAGAAAGGTCTGACTTACTCCCTGAACCGACCACTCCCCCTATATGAAATGATCTCTATGTGAATAGATAATCTCTATGATGAATCATGGATTCTACTCATCCTAGTGAAGTACACCAGTGGGTTCTAAGGTTTCTACACCATTTCCCAATAGATTGAAGATGCCTTAAAATAGACTAATCTCAAATCTTGAGTGGCCCCATCAACCCCACGAAAAATAATGGGAAAATATGAAGTGACTTTTGTCACGCTTAAGACACCCCTGGAACCACCTCCAGTTTTGAGGCCTCCACCAAATCGTGTAGGACCCCCTATATGGAAACATCCACCCCCACCTTAGAAAGATGAACGAAGGGGTTCCAAAATAAATCAGTTCAAGGAATGAAAAAATAAAGTCTACTTGTTCCGAGATGACCAAGTTTGTGGATACTTTGTAGAAACCATGAATGGAAACTTTCTCCAGCTACCAGAGCCAAAGAGATATAATGAAGTGGGTCTCTATGACCATCCAAATTATTTTCCATACCACTAGATACTGGTACACACCATATATAAGTGCTTAATATTCAAGGATATCTTGCAAAATATGGTGGATTTTGGACAATTCAAGTTAGGACCGCTGCCAGCAAAAGTGGTGTATGTTTCCACATTAGACCCAAGTGAGGAAGAGGAGTGGAAAAAAATCACCAGAAAATGGGGGAAATTTTGACAGTTGGATGACTCGGAAAACAGTCAACGGAGATCATGGCATCCTTTAGGCACAGTTGAAGCAACCATCCATGCCCCCAATAGCTCCTGATGCAACACAACCATTGTTATCAGCCTGACAACCCTCTAAGGTTCAGCCGTCTATGAGAAAATTTGATCATAAAAGAAGAAAGAATAAGAAATAAGATACACCTACACTAAGACAAAAGTCAACATTGAAACTTTTAGACTTCATGCCACCAGACATGAATGCTCGGGCACTACCACACCAAACAGCACCATCAGAAGAAGGCAGTCAGAAAAAATCATTATCAGATAAAAAACTAATCTTTGACTCTATTAATTTCATTTACTTGATGGACCCCTTCTCTAATGGAGGCTATGGATACGAACCCAAATTCCTTGCATCCAACCAGAGAACTGGAGAAATAGGCCACATAGGCTGAGGGTTTCTACGAAGGTGTGGTCATGGTGGGAGTAAAATTCTCGGGCAAACCTTAACTCAAACTGTTAATGTTGTGGAAACTCACTAAATGACCCTCCATCAGACATAATAATAATCACAGTTTTTCTCTGCCCCTACTGGAATAAATCCTAGCATAATCATATTGGAGTATCCATCAGACAAAGAGCAGATGTAAAATCACCCAAAGCATGCAGGCTGACCAGTCCGGCCAAATCCAAAGAGCATAGGAGCACCATCAGTTCCCATCCCAAAGGTCGGCCCATCCACCTCTAGGGCTCAAGTATTTAAAGAACCTATAAAAGAGCATCCCCAAGCTGGAAAGTGCTGACCTTTAGAGAAGAAATATGATATTCTAAAGCACCTATCCCTAGTACCAGCAAATCTATCTATCCTAGATGCATTGAATCTTCTAGTAGACCTTAGAGAGTCACTCATCAAAGCTCTACTAAGTCCCCAGGAATTCGATTCCAAAGTAGTAGCTTCCTAGGTTTCTTAGATAGAGACCAACCCCACATAATTCGATGTTGTCATCTTTTTCATAGATCAAGATAAAGATTCCATCATGTAGGAACACATCAAACCCTTATATATGTCTAGAAAGAGAAATGGTACTGATGTCTGGAAAATTTTCATCAAAAATGGCTTTGGATTTAACCTCCTCCCACTGAGAACAATTTGTTGGTTAGGTTATGATGAGGGAAGTCTGACACCTTGCACAAAAACTCTGTTGGGAAATGAAAATAGTGACCAAAAGCCGTTGGGAAAAATAAATCTTGAAACTTAGCCTGGTGACCTCGTGTCTGCTTATGAGTTTGTAGTAGTGCAGAAAAATGGCCTTCAGCATCCTATTGGGGAGGCTCTGGCTATATTAGAAGGATTCAATCCCCTCATCACACCATCAGTGCATCAAATATTGTTCCAGTGGGTAAAACGGGTCATTTCACACTGATAAATACCCATTCAAATCATTCCAGTCATATTACATTGATGAAGGGTTCTATAAACTGAAAGAGAAACATTATTTGGGTGATAATGTTAATTGGATCGCCACCCCAAATGGATTGGAAATGGCTCCCATTGATCCTCTCAAATAGATTAGGGAAGAGTATATATTACCCATCAGTCAGGTTGAGAGCATAAGTTCATGCTCATATGTGGACTCAGCTATCTTCATGATCTCGGTTATGGCCGGCTAGTCCAAGGATGCTGAAAAGTGCACTAACCCCTTGATAATAGTGAGTGCTCAAACAAAAATGCTCACAGTCCGTCCTTGGGGATCCAGATAGTTCATGCCTTACTCAATAATGTAGAAGATGATGTCTTGTCACTAAAATAAAGCAATGACAGTCCTCCACCTCCCATTCCCTCCTCTTCAAAAAAATCCCCACAGTTAGTTGGGGTAAAAGGAGTTTTTTCGTTTCTAGAAATCAGAGTTGTGATTCTTCTCCCAGCACTAGCGAGTTCATCTATGGAATCATATCTCTATTAGAAGAGGAAGAAGATGATGAAGAGGATCATGAAGAGGATCATGAAGGGGATGAATAAGAAGAATAATAATAATAAGAAGATCTCAAAGATTTAACTCTCTCATTCGAAGAAGACACCTCCACCAAAATCAAGAAACATAAGGAGATAAACATGGGCACTGAAGATGACATGCGGCCCAATATGATTAGTTTGGATATTTATTTTGAGGAGTGATGGAATATAACTCCTTCCTAAAGAATAATTGATATTTTTTCTCTTGGAACTACACAAAAATGCTAGGCCTCAATACTGAGGTCACCACTCATCACTTGGGTATACCAAAAGATCATTGTGGTTATAAGAAATCTTCCATTAGGACCCACCCGATAGATGCTGCTAAAATAGAGGCTGAATTTGATAGGATAATCAAATATAAATTCATTTTGGAAGTCCAATATATTATATGGATGACAAACATAGTCCCTGTCAAGTAGAATAATGGACATATAATAGTCTACATTGACTTTACGGGCCTCAATCATCACTGCTTGAAAGATGATTTCCCAGTCCCGATCATAGAATTTCTAATCGATGCGACCAGAAAATACGAGGCCCTCTCTTTCATGGATGGATACTTAGGATACAAATAGATCCAAATGGCCCAAGTAGATGATAAATCCACTGCCTTCAATACCTCCCCCCAAATGGGTTATTCTGAAACAAGGTGATGCCCTTCAGTCTAAATTTTTTTGGCACCATGTATCAGCACACCATGCATCAGCTTTTCAATCCCTTCCTAGGGAAATTCGTCGAGTGCTATATTGATGACCTGTGGTTAAATCCTGAAAATTCTCCAACCACCTGACAGTTCTTGAAATTTTCTTTAGTAAACTGTGACATCATAGTCTAAAGATGAATCCCCTAAATTGTTCTTTTGGAATTTCCTCTAGTAAATTCCTTTTCTTTTTCATACTCTATCATGACATCGAAGTTAACCTTGAGAAGACAAAATCCATCCTTGGAATGTCGCCACCTCACAACCTCACTAAGTTGATGGGGTTCCAAGGGCACCTAGCCTATATTCAACACTTCATAGCCAATCTTGTAGGTAAGTGTTTAACATTCACTAGGTTGATGAAGAAAGGGGTCTCATACTAGTGGAATGATGATTTTCAACAAGAATTTGATAATCTTAAAAGTTATATCCTAAGCCCACTGGTGCTAATGCCTCCAGTTGAGGGAAGACCATTAATTTTGTACATGGCTACCTTGGAATGGTCACTAAGTGCTTTCCTCACACAGAAGAATGATGACGGCAGTGAGAATAGCCTCTATTACCTTATTAGAACAATGATCGATGTTGATACTCGATATTCAAATATCAAAAAGAGATTCCTAGCCCGAATATTTGTAGTTTAGAAACTCAGGAATTACCTGTAGTACCATGAGGTCCGTCTGGTCTCCCACAATATCCTACTCAATTATATCTTCAGCCATATTATGTTAACTAAATGCCTATCATGGTGGTCAGTCATCCTACAACAGTTTAACATATGGTACATGACCCAAAAATTCATCAAAGTCCAAGAGTTAGCAGATTTTCTGGAAGAACACACCTCAGAAGAAAAGAACCCAGTAGATACTGAACTTCCTATTGAACAAGTATTCTCTATCCAAGAAGGCTTCCAGGTGTGGGAACTGTACTTCGATAGTTCCTTGAGAAGCATGATAAGGAAAAGGATAGAGGACCCCAAGCTCAACAAAGTGGGGATGGGATTTATACTCATATCTACAAAAAAAGGTCATATTACCTTAATTCTTCCTTCTTTTAGAGGGGTTTACAAATAATGAAGATGAATATCAGGCCCTCATTGCAGGCTTAGAGCTATCATTTCAAGCACAGGATGAGTGCCTAAAGATAAAAGGTGATTCAGAGTGGGATATCAAGCAGTTCAATGGTGACTATTTCATTAAGAAAGAAGTATCAGTTCCTTTGATGAACCATGAATAAGAGATGATGGAAGAATTTCCATCAGAACCAACACTGAATTATGTTCCATGGTCACAAAATTCTCAATCCTATGCATTAGAAAATGCAGCCACAGAGCTAGTTGATCTAGACTAGGATGAAACAATCATCAACATTTCCCACTATCGAATGGTATTTCCATTCATTTAGAATAACATAGAAGAAATCAATGAGATTAGCCGCATTCCTAAGCCTTATGATCACACCACCAGCTGGATGACTCCCATTGAAAATTACCTCCGAAGGGGGGAAATCCCACCAGATAGGGTTGTAAGAGAATAGATCTCGAGGCGGGAAGTTAATTTTGTTTTATATTATGGTGAAAACTAAGAAAAGTTTATCTAAAATAGAGGCCTTTATGGGGTCCTTATCGGGTGAATTGATGGAGAAAAGACTACAACATCATGAAATAGGCGCATGCTAGAACTTGTGGAGAACAGTAATCAGTATTCAACATATCCCATCAAATTCAAAGGCTTGGATACTATTGGACCACTATGATACATAATTTTTCCACATTTTCCAAGAAGCTCCATCCCTTCCAAGTTCATTCCAATATGATTCACCAATCCATGAAGCTGCTTCACATAGAAAATTACTCCTAGACATTTTTCATATGGGGGATGGATATCACAGGACCATATCCTCCATCCATAGCCATACATTTCAATATCATTCTCAGAGTAACCAAATTTTTCTCCAAATGGGATGAAGACGTACCCCTTAAAGAGGTCGAGGTAAGAAGAATTTTTAGTTTTGTGAAAGCCAACATCATTACCAGATTTGGTGTCCCTCATACAATATTGATGGACAATGGCACCAACTTCTGCTCAACTAAGTTAGAAAAGCTATACCGGGAGTATGGAATCAAAGAAAAATGTCCATCCTGCTACCATGTAGTGTCCAATGGGTAGATAGAGGCTTTCAATAAGTCTTTGTCCAACATACTCCAAAATATGGTAGATAAAGAAAAGAAATTTTGGACAAACAAGCTCCTCTATGCTTTATGGGCTTACCAGACCATGACCTGCACTCCGACCTAGGAAACCCTGTACTCACTAGTATATAGGACAGATGTGGTTTTTCCCATAGAAGTTCAATTTACATTGCTCATCATTGTCATTTTTTATCAATGTTATACATATGAGAAATCCCAAAAATGGTTTAATGAGATGGAACGACTTGATGAATCAAGATTTTACACTCTGTACCATTTAGAAGTCTATCAAAATCGAATCGCATGAACCTTCAAAAAAAAGGTTCTCCTTTGGGTTTTCCTCGAAGGAGAGATGGTGTTGGTCCTCATAACCCTGATGATACTCTAGAGGATACCCCCAAATCTTAAGCCAAAATGGGGGTAACATATGTTATACACAAGGTCTACTCCAACGGAGCATACACCTTGATTTGAATGGATTGGGAGCTTACCACATCCCCTAAAAATGCAATGTTTCTGAAGAAATACTTCAAGTAATAGTGACATATCTATCCTAGATGCAGGATGTAAAACTACAAAACAACATAAATTTTCCTCATCACGCGGAGTGAAACTGCATGACAATCTTCATACTTACCACATGCCATTAAACTGTAAGGCCAAAAAATTCCTAGCTGTAGGACATAAAAATGCATAGCAACATCAATCGTCCTCATCACACGACGTGAAACTGTATGATCATCTTCAACCTTATCACTTGACATTAAACTGAAAGTCCAAAATCATCCTTGATACATGACGCTAAACTGGAAAGCATCTTTGTTCTTACCACAAGACATTAAATTATATGGTAGGTATTGTGTTCCAGCTTTAAATATGTCGCGTATAAGTCAAATTCATATCAGGAAAAGAGAGAAACACCCACCCCCTTTCTGTGCACAGGTCAGACCAACATAGGAAGGGAATTCTAGAACTATGTATGGCTTGATTCCAATTCATCGGTGGGATACGTAGTGACACCTTGACCCTTAATCTTGGCCCATCCATCACATGAAACAAAATTCCCCTGTTATATCCTCTATCGCCCCATACTACGAGGGAAATCCTTGTCACTTTTTTTTCTCACATCGAGTATAATTCACATGTGATTAATATTTTTGGTAAGGGTCCCCTTGTATAAACAAATCATTGAGTAATATGATAGACCCATCACATGTATAGGATGAAACCAAAATGTCCATACTCTTATGCTAGAGCTAGATCAGTGCAGAGAGTATATTGTGTATAGAACTATGTATATATTGAATCATTCCCTTGAAGAATACATAGTGACACCCAAATTTAATATCTTGGGCCCGCCAAAAATCAAATAAAAATGCCCTCTCATTTCCCTGCACATAGACCAGACCTCTATAGTGAACTTATAGAACTAGATACGGCTTGATTCTTACTTTTGAAGGATACGTAGTGACAATGGGAACATCTATCCTAGCCCAACCGTCAACACTAGATAAAAATTTCCCCTCCCTATGTATGGACTTGACCTATATAGGAAGGGAATTCGAAGAACTATATATGGCTTGATTTCTATCTCAGTGGGATACGTAGTGATGCCTGAATCTCAGATTTCGGGACCAACTACAATATGGTTAAAATTCACGTTAGTTTACCTTTTCCTTATCGCATGATGTTAAAATTCATAGAATCTAATAAAACTATGTATGGATTGATTCCTATATTAGTTGGATGTGTAGTTATGACCACATCTCATATCCCAGTTCATCTATCAATTAAAACTCCTTCCCCCTCCCTGTGTAGGGACCCGACCTTTATAGGGAGGATATGTCTAGAACTATGTGTGGTTTTATTCCTACCCTTATAGGATATGTAGTGACACATTGACCCCAAATCTTGGTCCATCCACCAGGAAAAAAATTCCCATTTACCTTATGTACAAGATAGACTTATGTAAAGAATTTCCTTTCAAAACTATGTGTGGCTTGATTGTTTCCATTCTAAGATACGTAGTGATACCCAGATCTTCCATCCTGGTCCAGCTACCATTCAAAAAAATCCCCCTTTCATCTGTGTATAGTTCATACTTACAAAGGGGAATCCATGAAAGGTCATATCCAAATGACATTAAACTGCAAGGTTCCTCATGAATCACGTGTGGCCCGATTCATAGTGTTACGAGATCTTCAACATGCCCCTATGTTCCTGCGTAGTAAAATGAAAAGAGATGATGGAAATTCAAAGTCTGAATTTCAACACCCAGAAGGAGTCAAAAGATCACGCTTCCCCTTACATGTAATTCATATCAATATAGAAGCTTCTATAGTTCATGGCAAATCATAGTCTGGATATTTCTTACATTCCTGAACACATATTTCATATTCATCAAACTCCATACTCTGGGAAAGCATGGGTCCCCTTAAACATTCACGACCATCAAAAGTGGAAGGCATGTGTCCTATGAGAACCTTTTTTTTTTGACTATACACATCATTCCCTGATGGCTCTACATATGTTTCCCACAAAACGGTCATGTTAATAAAAGGAGAATTTTCCCTCAGAAGAGAATTTCCATACTTCCATATGACCAATGGATTCCAAGACCTATGTCATTTCTCCTGATCCACCCCCCTCCCCCCGGGAGTATGTTTTACACCTTAAATCATTTATCATGTCTAAGGAGTATTATAATATCCCTCCATGATTAACTCAAATCTATTTATGTTCTTTTTGAAAAAAATTCTTCGCAACACAATGGTAAACTTTGCTTCCAATGTCCTTACCATACATCGCTAAAATTCAAGGCCAGAAGTGTCCCGGTTACATGAAATTAAACTACACTGACTCTATAATTCTCCATTATTCTATGCTCAATAGAGGATAAATCCCTTAGTCCATTACTTACCTCATCAGGAAATGTAAGTCCCTCCTCTCTAGGAGCATTTAGATCACTCACACGTGGAGGGAAGGTAATAAGGTTTTGGACTACCTCACTTCTCTAGAAGTTCATGGTTCCAGAATCACTTGTCTCCATAACATTACATTCCTTACTCCATAGGGAGTCAATTTGATCTGAGGGGGTGCCCTTGGCCTTCACTATTTTAGACCTCCCTAGGGTGGAGCACGTTTTGTTTGTTGGTCATGTGGTTTCCTTGTTTCCTCGCGTGCATTTTACTTTTATTTGAATAAATTTAATGATGATTATGATGAAATACACTGAAAAATGAAAATTATTAGATTATTATTTTGGATTGGCCTCACCAAAAAAAATTCATTTCCTTCCTATATATGGGCCAGACCTCCGTAATGAATGTTCATTGGGAATCCTACATGACTCAGTTTCCTCTTAATGAGATGTGTGGTGATACTCAAATCCTACAATATGTACTTAGCTATAGAAAGTATTAAAATTTCCCCTTCTCTGTGCACAAATTGAGTCAAAGCAGAGAATCCCCAAAAAAGTCCAATTTATAGGGCTTCTCAAGGGTAATTCTATTTCCCTTCTTTCATGTCTGGATTACTCTAAGTCCACCCCATAGGACAATTAATTGTACATACTTTTTCCTTGAAACATGATGTTAAACAACAAAATGTTTTTCTAATAATAAAACACTCCCTTCCATTGATTATGAAATTCTTAAGTGGTGACCCGAAATCCTAGTCATCACTTGTTTCCCACACCGATCCTAGCTCATGTGAGCTTAGGGACCTACGTGGAAAATCTAGCATAGTGTTATGGAAAATAAGTCTAGCATTTTGGTCCTAGCAGCACGACCCTAAAAATTCATTTTTTTCTCCCCCCCCCCCATAATAAAGAACCACAGGTCTTGACCATATGACGTTAAACTAAAGGGTACTCTAAAGATGGAATAGATGCCCCACCCTTCTTATGAGACAAATTTATGTGGGGGATTACTTAATACCATGGGTTAATCACAGCCCAAACATTTCTAATGTATCCTAATACACTCCTACCACACAACAACCTCCATGCTTTGAGTAATATTAAATCCCCATAATCCTCCATGACTATCATAAATGGAAGTCCAGTAACCTATGGACACCTTTGGTTGGATATACACATCATGCCTCAGTGGATCTGCATATATCACCTAAAAAATGGTTGCCAACAAAAGGAAAATTCATCCTTAGGAGGGTCATTTCCTACCCTGGTATGCCTAACGGCTCCCAAGCCCTTTGACATCCCTCCTAATTCAAGAACCCTCAAATTCATGGTTTACATTCTCTTTCCTACCCAAGTCCTAGATATATCAAAACATCATGTCTTGATTTAAGTCTGGTTTCTTAAGGATTCTACAAAATAAAGACACCCCATCCATATGCATGAATTTTTTCCATGTATAGACAAAGAAAATTCCCCCACTTATTTCTGGTTTTTCTTGTAAATTTCATCCAAATAAATTCCCCCCTTTATATTTAGGCACACCCATGTTCGCAAGTCATACTCTATAACTTGAAAGATCTGAATCCCCATAATCCTTCATCATAATCGAAGAGGAATGGTTAGTGTCTTATAGACACCTTTTCATGACTATGAACATCATGCCCTAGTGTCTCTACATATGTTTCCTACAAAACAAACATCAATCAAAAGAAAATTCATCCTTAGGAGAGTCCTTCCCTAATTTTATACGCCTCCATGAAATTTATGTCCCATTTCACTTCTTGGGTTTGGAATCCCCCTGGATCATAGTTTACGTAATTTTCCCTTTTCAAGTGCATGTAAATGAAGAACATTTCTGGTCAAACTATTGAATCACTCCACTCTATCTTGGTTAAAGTATAATGACTCTACAAAACAAGATTCCCTTATAGTACAACGTTAAACTACACCATACTTTGACCCTCCATTACACAAGAAAAATTCATGTGGGAGCGGTTTCCCACTCAAAGTCGATAAAAATTTCTCTAATAGCTTGAAACATCATCCCCCAGATAGTCCACCCACTATGTTTCTCAACCTCAAAACAAATTCAAAGTGTTATAAAACATGCATGGATATTGGAGGTGAACAACCAGTGTCATGTGGGAACCTTTTTTTGATGATACACATCATTCCCTGGTGGCTCTACATATTTTTCCTACCAAAGAACCATCAAATAGAGGAAAATTAATCCTAAGTAGATTCTATTCTGAAATTTGTATTCCTAAAATGGCTCACATTCCCCATATACATCCAAAACTCAAAAAGTTAGGGTCAATAAAAACCCCTCATTAATGTCTGAAAGTTATTAACACTTTCACAGCTAATGAGTTCCTAATTGGGTCTCATGCCCATCAATTTTTTTCTAAAGCTGTTCAACCTAAAACATCAGTAATAAGTCTGATTGGAAAGACTATAAACTATCAATAGAAAAGACGCAATACTTGCCAGCATGAAAACCCACAAAGGATTCCCTGGTTAAAAGTCAAGTACCAACTCATTAAACTTATACTATGTATTGTTTAGGAAAAAATGTCAAGAAATAAAATATTCAAAAGAGAAAAAAATCCTGTTGGGATTAAAACCCACAAAGGGAGGCCTAAACAAAAGTTATGTTATAGCCGCTAATCCCACACTAAATCAGGATTAGAAAAAAAAATTAGGGTTATAACAAAAGAAGAAAAAAAGTTTTTGGGGTTATTCATGTTACCCCAATAATAGTAAAACTATGACTGATGAGACCCTTGGATAAAAAAAATAGAGCATTATATGATCATTCATATAAAGACCGCTTCCAAATCGGAATAGACTCCTCTTCATCCTGATTGGAGTCCATTTCGATGGGGGGCATTTATAGGGTCCTAAAAATTCATCAAAGGGAAATTAAATACTTTCACAAGTCCAATAAAGTAAATGGATGAAAATTTTATTGTAAATTTGTGAAGAAACATGAAGAAATAAAAAAATTCAAAAAATATTAGTGTATCGCATACCATCACTGAGAAAGGTTCATGGGGCGCATAAACTACGAACCATCGGTACGTGGAAGAACCCATGAGGTTCTATCTCGTAGGGTGATTTCAAGAAAACCCAGGTTACTATAAACCATGTCATTAGAAGAATCGAACAGAGAAATTCCATCCATGTACCATCCCACAAACTAAGTAGTTCTCGGATGAAGCTATATAGTGGGTTCTGTGAACCACGTCTCACGAACCATAGCCTCAGCAAACCCCGATTGACCGAGTCTTCTGCGAGTTGAATTATATAATCATGGGCATCCAAAAATGATGTTGTATGCCAATAAATATGATTTCTACAGCATTCTTTAAAAGGAGAACAAGAGGAACTAGAAAAGTACTAGTAGAAGAGAGAACAAAGGAGACCCTTGAGGCTAGAAGAGAGGATTCAGATACAAAGAATATTTTGAATTCTATTTTGAATCATCGACGATGTTTGATACACAAACCACTTTTTCGCAGGTATAAACCTTTGTAAACCATAAAAAGAAGGAACTTAATGATAATAGGTGAACCGTGAACCTAATTGGAGCAATCATGAAGCATAAATCCCTTGCGGATGAATTCCATGCAAACCACAGGATCTAGGACCCTTCTTCAATTCAGTGCTCTACATAGTGCATCACTATACGGATCGAACCCCATGATGTGTACTGCATCAGTATGTTTATAGAACCTAGGGAATCGTGGATAACTATAACTAGTTCCACATAACATTCTAGTATATGGACCACATCTAGGAAAGCGTACCACTTTGGAATGTAGTGGTCCATACCCATGTCTGGATACCGCTTCAGAACATAGATGACTCTACCCACATAGCAGTGCACTATGCGTGGCTATCCCTATCTCGTATGAGAAAATAGTAGATGGAATGGGGTGTATTTCTGTGTCCTTATCACCAGCTACAATCATGACCCTCCATTACTATCCAGTCATCTGAAGCTCCTCCACGAACCAGTTCATTGGCATCAGGACAAAGCCTCCTCTAAAGCGATCAAACCCATATGATCATATCATCAGGTGCACCATCACACATTTCTTAATTTACATAACTAAGGTAAGCGGAGTAACAAAGGTTGTCCCCACAATGGTTTGGGCACCTATAATGTATTCAAAGTCTATATTCCCAAGGTGACCCGAGGACTGACTTTGGGATGCCAACATGAACCTCCACGTTCTCAGGTTTTGGGGTAACCATTGGCCTTTCCCTTCGATGAGTGTCAATGAAAATTAAAAAGGTCACTATTTCCTTCCCCTTTGACCAAGGATGATGCTCCTCCCCTTTTCCAGAACCCATATTATAGAACTCCTCCAGATGTAAGACCCTAGCCTTTTCCGAGAGGTGTCACTCTTCACCATCTTCACTTCATCTCAGGATGTTTCCATATAGATCACCAAGATATGACTATCCTAGATATCAAAATGGGTTATGCCCTTTCCCTCTCCCATTGGGATCGTAGCCATAAACTCTTCCGCCATCGTCATCCTCCTTTCCCATCAGTAGAGAAGTGAAAGTTCTCCTTTTATGAATCTTTCACATCCTATTTTTTCTCACACTGAGCATGACTCACGTGATCTTATGGTTTTGTGATGATACAACATTCATCTACTCAGAAAAGAACTATGAGAACTCTAATTCCTATTCCAACCAGGATACGTAGGATTCCTGCTCGAAGGCATAAGAACAAAGGAGTACCCATCCCAAAGGTTAACCTAATTATGCCCTAGAAAAATGGGCCTCCTCCCAGGTGTAAGACCCAAGCTAAATGAAATATGATAACTCTGATTTTTATTCCAACTAGGATACATAGGATACCTCTTTAAGGCCTGAGTTCAAGGTATGGTCTCTTGAGTCAGTCCCAAAAAATTCACACACTAAGGCCTCCTCTATGTTGTAATCCCTAATCATGGCCCCCCAAATGGGAAAAACCTCTCTATAAGCCCTAATAAACCATGCCCTCATGCTGGGATTCCTTAGATTATAAGTCCCTATTCTTCTAGAACTACGTGGACTTTGATTCCCCACATGAACGGGATATGTGGGAAGCCTCTATGAGGTCCAAATTTGTCCCTTAAATCAACCCTAATGTTCTCTAGGATATATCCACAGTAGGGTAACATTCATCCAAGAGACCACATCTTTCTTCAGAATCCTAGGGAGCTTTGGAATAAGCCCCGCTGCAAGTCTTGACTAGGCATATTTCACCTGGATGTCCTCACTGCATGATGTTAACATTCATGGATGGGTCCTTGTCACACAACCCTAAAAGGTGATGTGTCCATTTGAGTGGTACTGAGCTATGTGGGATATTATTCCTCTCACGAGGATACATAGTAATCCCATCTTATGGTTCTAACCCCAACATCCAACCACCTTTCATCCCCCTGGGATGATAATAAACTTCATAGTGCCTCATTACATGGATTAAGTCTGCATTGTCTCCATAGAATCAAATACATGCATATCCATGATTGATTTTTCAACCTAGGGGTAACCCATGGATACATTCTTTTTGAATAAACCAATGATTCACAAACATATGAACACATCTTGAATCTCTAAGAGATTCCCATATTAAGCAATAATTCCTCCCAAAAGGGTGTGATGATCTTGAACTCCCATCCTCTCAACCAATGGAGTCATCAAGTGTTGTTGACCAAACCATCCAACAAGTGTCTGGATTTGGAAAGTAGGTCCATGAATCATGGTTAAAAGGGCTATTGGGTTTTTCTGGATCCAAGAATAAACCTTTTATAGACCATCTAAGGAAATCATATCCTAAGAGGACTGATTTCACAAATACATAACCCCTGCAATCGCCCATTGGGATCATTCGACTGTGGAACCTCCTTCGTAATGAAAAAGGGATAAAATGTCCAGTCCCCACGGGGTCAATCCAATTCCACATAAAGGATAATGAAGTGAATCGGGTTGGAACAAAAATGGTGATGTTAAATTCTCTATGATAATAGAAAAATAATTATCACCCGTCAGACTATTTGGTCCCCCCCCCAATGCTCACCTCGGGTCAAAAAAATCATGGATGGAGGATCCCCCTCCATTAATGTAAGAGAAGGAAAGGATGACAGATTCATTAAAATCATAGAAAATTCCTCCTACATTCATGATCACATAAATAGATGACCCATCTGAATTTTGATAAAGCACTTGTCTTGGAGCATTCCTACAAACCAATGATCCAATATTCTGTAAAAAATGTATTTTCCATTTTATATTAAATATATAACATAGGGTTAAGATGAATAGAAACCTCTTTCATGGTGTGAGGAGGGAGGAGATAAAAAATATTCTATATTTTAAATATTCCACATTTGTAAGAAGGATCTAGTTCCATCTATTATTACAGGTTTCCTATAAGACTAAACATCTGGTAGTGGTAGGGATGCATCATCCTTGGTCATTCATCTCATCACATTCATGAACATCGAAACAGAATTAGAATTAGTGGTTAATAGAGTCATATTATTGTTTTGATTTCCCTTTTAAGATGTAAATATAGTGTGCCCAATCCACATGAACAAAAAGGTGTAGTAGTGATTAATAATTATCATTAACACAACCTTGGGATTTGGGTACATAGTGAATTCCCATCTTCTCAACATTAATTTTTTTTCAGAATAGTATGGTTTTAGAGTCTCTAACACATAAAATTGGTCTTACTAGGAAGATCATACAACCAATTTTACTTATTAAGGAATCATAGTTTAAATAAAAATGCAAGGGTATTGTCAAGGAAGAGAGGGTGATTATTACTAAATGCAATTGGGTGTAAATGAAATAATTAGGAACTTCAGTTAGCTGAATACCACAAAAAATAAATTTGTGATATTATTAAGAAAAACCCCAAGAACTAAGGATATGAAACATAATGATTAAATATTATGTCAAGAGTATTGAATCCATGGGAAAAGAGAGAAGATCCATCCAAATTATCAGTCAAGAAAGAAATGTCACCTCTACCTATGATCCATTAAAGATCATTATAAATAAAGGATATACTGTTTTGGAGGACACTCCATAGATGGGAACCTATATTGTTTCTCGATCAGGTGATAGGATAATTTCCATACTTTTACCATATAAACATGACCAAAAGTGATTGCCCAAAAATTTCCTCCCTAACTTGGTTCACCTTCATATAGGTAATTATTTTGTAGATTCTTCTAAGAGTGATACCCACTTCATGTATGGGTCTTGAAATTCTAAAAAAATCACCTAGTGACACCTCTCTTCCTATTGTAAAATCCAAATGAAACAATTATTAATTTTTTCAATATTCCATATAAAATTATTTGGATATATATAAACCAATATAATGTGAATAAGGATGGAAGACAACACGCTATTCAAAAGAGTGATCATGCCCCCAAAGAAAAGGAATCTAATCTTACAATTATTCCTTCACTAATTTTTTAGGTTAAGAATACATTTAAAATGATGAATGTGAATACTTCCATTAGAAAGTGGGTCACCCAAATAGTCCATATAGAATTTCATCATAAAAATACTATGACACCCTACTATATTCCTATAACACTTTCTAGTTCAGGATATGTTGATTTTGATGTTGATTTTGTTATCACTGGTGAATTTCCAATTATAACTTATATAATAATTCTAAATAAAATGAAATTTTAAAGAAATTTCTTGTTCTATTGATAAAGAAATTATGTCATATATAAAGAATAAATGATAAATTAATTATAACCCAAATTATCCTCTAAATGATAGAATTAGAATGCTATATATTCCTTGATTAATATTCCTACTAGGAACATCCGTGGAAAGAATAATAAGACCTTGAGAAAGAGGGATTCCTTGACAGAGACCCCTAAAATAATTAAAAAAGGAAAATCTCTTTCCCATTAGAGATATTGTGAATAATGAAAAGGAGAATCATATATATATAAATTCAAAAAACCCATTGCTAGAAACCATACTAGCTCAAAATCATTAAGGACAATGGTCCACTCCATTTTTTCATAGGCCTTGTAAATTTTGATCTTAATGATGATGTTAGAAAAAAACACACATTTTTCAATATCTAAAATCTTTTCTTTTCTAGGTACAATAGCAATATGAATGTTTTTCCCTTTGAAAAATATTTTTTGCTCCTATGAAATATGGAAGACCAGGTTTCTAGATAATATATTTTTTAGAATTTTTTACATAATTTTGAATAAAAATTTAAAACTTTTATTGTCTTGAACTATTTAAAACCATTTGGGATCCATTTTTATAGAATGAGAATAAGGATATAAGTTAAAAAACACTAGTAAGAGGTCCAAAATTAAATATTTATTAGATTTCATTGAAGATATCACATTTAACTAGATCCCATTAATTAGAAATGGAGGATCTAGGAAACCTATCTGGACTTGTATGGATCTCAGGATTAAGAAAATTAATTGATACATGGTTTCTACTTCACTAAGGATGAAACACATGGAATGTATATCTTATAATTTAATGAACCTTGGTATTTTCTTGAAATAAATATCATCAGTATCCAGAGAGTGATAACCCTCTCTCAACATAAAACTTGGTCCTGAAATCAAATGGTAGAAATAAGAAAGTGGAACAGGTCCAATGAAATTATAATTCATGGGATGAATTTTATCTTCAATTGAATTATAATGATTCCTAATAAATATTTTCCCCCTTAGACAATAATGGAAGTAAGTCAGGTGTCTATCAACCTCCCTCAACCATCTGATCCTTGAGTTTTCTATTACAACACATCCTTCTTCTAGTAAAACTTATTCATAAATATTTATCTCGTGAGTAAGAAGGATAGAAATTCCATTGTTTCATTGGTCTTCTAGATGGCTGTAAACATGACTAGTTTCATCTTGAATACCTCAAAAAATTAATTCAAAATAAGTTTTGTTATTTTCAAATTTATGATATCTCCTTCCAAAGTGAAAAACAACCTTACTAAATTTTGAATTGATATAACCAAACCCACAGGAGCCCCACCTTGATGAACATAAAGTTGATAGTTCCATCCTAAACCAACCTTCACTAGTACATGGGTTTTGAAATAGAAATACGTAGGAAAATCACACATATAGTGGGCCTTATCCAAATGTACCCACACACACACATCTCCACCCATATCAGAGAAACACAAATCTGTAATATCTAAAATAGTAAGATCATGTTTAACCTATAACCCTATTGAAAAGTATGAAAATATCTATTAAATATAATGAAATCAAAATAAAATCAAAATAATCTTGAACAATAGGTATGTCTTGAAAACTAAAAGAATACAATCCCCATATGAAACTACTAGTGTTTGACCATGGTCCTGCTACTATATCCACTCATATCCAATATGTACCACCTACACCAGGGCCTCATAGATCTCTATTGAATATTTTTTCATTATAATAAGAGATGAAACATACGGCAAGATCCCATGTATGGGTGATTATATACATACCTAGTATGACATGATAACATCACTAAGAAAAAATGAAACAAAAGAAAGTTAGCTCAACCATAATATATAGGGTAAGGTAAGAAGTAATTAGATATGCTCATAAAAGGACCTAAATCGCCTAGTAAGGTCCCAGAACCCTTTTCCATCCAAATGAAAATCATTATTCATGAATTCACAAGAATTATGAATATTATTGTAGAAAAAACTGGGTGGCCTCATAGGAAATACAAGAAGGTAAACACACAACTCATCATTAGACACCTCAAATGAAGGATTTCGCTCACAGATAGAGGATCACACTCTGGGAAACAAGGGGATACCTGTAAATATCTTTACAATTCTATATGATGGTCATCACATGAAAATGAATAGTAATCATGATAAATTACACTACATATGGAAAGGGAAATAGGGGATTGTGGCCTTGGTCCCACAGGGGATACCTGACCCTATCCATGACCATACCGTAGGTAGGGGATCACACAACATAAATAGTTGGGTGGGATACCATACCCTATATAGGGGATATGAGGAACCTATGATTACTATTACTAGCTTAAAATACTTACATGCTCATTCCCAAACCTGAAGAAAGTGGATAAGTTGTATATGGATCTCTGGCTAAAGTATGTAGTCTATTTCTAGGGGTGTATGGGGTTTAACCATCAAGAAATCACATTCCCATGTACTGGCCTCAAACAAGGAATTTTAAATTCTATATACAAATCATGTTTATTGAATACACAACATATAAAACCATATGGGGGAAATTGGTTTATACTATACTGCCCTGGCTGAGGGACCTTGAGGTTAAATGACATGTTTTTCAATAAATAAGGTTTATAGACCACATCAGTTCCTTGAGAGTGTACACTCTTTACACACTAATATATAATGATTGGGACTTATGGTTCATGTTCTAAGACACATGATGTGTGATATTTAACTTGGTCTAAAAACCCTAGTTTCATATATATTGTAAAACATGTCATCTATTCTTCTAAAATAAATTTTGTGTAGTACGGATTCTTCATGATTATTTTAATCTTTATTGAATATAAATAACTCTCAGCCACTCTATTTATTCCACCTCCAATTATGTATGAACTATCAATAATAATGTTTTTTAGTGATCCACTAGTATTGGAAGTCATATTTGTTTCCACGAATCACTAGATCCATGATCATTTATTGAATCCTCAACACCTTGTATGATTTTCTCATCATCTAAATACCTCTTCACTCTAGAATATACTTGAGCCTCACATATTTTCACTTCTATCATTATTCATGATCCTTCCTTGTTTCTCAATCCTCCAACTCAAACATGAATCAATGGTTCATGAAAATGATAACAAAATAGGCAATAAAACTCATCCTTATGAAGGTTTGAATAACTCGAAAAATAAAATAGTGGTGATAAAAATATAAAGAAAGGGGGAAATATATAAAACAAAAAAGTAAGTAATCAATGATGGAAACTCAATACTTTTCCCTCACAAATTGAAGAAAATAAGTGAACCAATAATTTAATTAAAATTACCAAATCTGAATGTTTTTATAACCCTAATTCATGGAGAATGGAGTTAACACAGGTAGGCATATATCTGATCATGGATTGAATTTAGTGATAATTAATCCATGTTTTCAATAACATCATAAATGGGTTAAAATAAATAAGGCATATATTCTACCTTGATTTTGGATTGATCATTGATGAATTTGGTCAATGATTTTCGATCCAAAATGTTTGCACCAATGTTTCTACCTTAGACAAGTCCTATCCAATATCTCGGGTCATACAGCTATCCCTGGATATTGAATATAAAGAGTTTTTATTGATTCTAGAAAATTTTAAGCAATTAATTAAATAACTAGTTAATAAATTAATTAATACTATATTTAATCCACCCTCAACTATGAACCTTCAAGAATCCCAAATCAAAAAAAATTATCCTACAACTAGAGTAAAGCATATGTCAGCAATTCATCCATGCTCTCATCTTCTTCATTCAAAGATATAATAAGGATCGAATCCATTATTTATGAAATAATTCATGAATTCATTTTAATATTTTTAATATATAAAAATTGGGGCTCTAAGAAGTCCTAACTATATTATTACTCAACAACAATCCTGGAAAACATTATTTAAAATATTCAATGTGCCCCATAAATAAAACTAAAGTCGTTACACTCTCCAAACCATTAAATATTTTCATCCCATAAATAAATACCTACTAAAAAATTATAGGGTAATGTTCTTGCATCTAGTTTTCCGACTCCCATGAGCTTACCATAGGATTCATGTCCTATTAGAGAAAAAACATATAGGAAATCATTATCCCAAAAATTATCTTATCCTACTAATCCTTGAGTTCTATTAGATTATATAAAACTATGGATTTTTCTTCAATTTCCTTATTATAATAGTTAATAATATGTGATGTGTTGTGTATGTATCTCCTCATATGAGACATGGGGAAGGCATTGTGAACTCATTCTAATTATGGAGATAAGGCCAGCTGGTACACAAACTTGTGAATCCTATATAGAATCATAAATAGACTGATGAACCTTAAAAATAACTTTCCACCCCAGATATAACTCCACAAATATAGAGACATAATATTTTTATAAATATTGTTACATTAATTTTAATATAAATATCCATTATATACAAACTAAGGATAAAAATCCTAGTGTATTTGGAAGACTACGTACATAATTTGACAACATTAAACTTGAATAAAACAAATATTTTTTAATATCCAGAATAAGATCATAACTCCATTTTATCTCCTACAACTAAATACTATAACCTGGGGAATAAATAGACAAAATGGGTGAGCTAAAAATTCAAGTAAGGGGTTAAACATGGTAATAAAGCATAACACGTGAGTTAGAAGGCATAATATAATAACATAAAAGGAATTTCCCATGAATAAAATATAGAGGACTAACCTATAGAAAATTGAATTATATGATCATGAAAATATATTAATGTGGTAGCAACATATAAAATTAAATAAACATGATTCAAGCTAACTACAAAGATAATATCAGAAGATATACATAGTCACATGATGGATTAGGTTTACACCATAATCCTATACATAACGTCTCATGAGTTAAAACACTAAGCACTATCTAGGTGCTCTGATCCTAACATGTACATCCTTATGTGTTTTACACAAATAAATCATTCATAATACGTAATCAAAAGGATTTTCTATAAAATGAGGTAGGTTTCATAATCATGACACAAGGTGCAACCAAAGGGAATATCATAATTTTTTCAATGAAATAAAAGATTACATAATTCGTATAAATTAATAATTTAATAATAAGAATAAACCATGATAAATTATTTCCAACTAATGTGAAGATGAGATAAATGGTGGTTAGGTGGATTTGGAAATGTACCATTTAGGTGGTGTTTTTGGGAAATAAATAGTATTTAATGCGGTTAAAGACATAATTATTTCCATAAAAAAATAAATGAACTAACATGGTTTAAATTGATAAAATTAGTGATTTTTTTAAAATATGGGTGGATTATAATATTTTCTAGAGTGTACTAGAAAAGGGGTAAGAAACAGAGAATTTCTCTTTAATTGGGTTTTCTTATCGAGAGTAACTCTGAAGGGAATCTTTTAAAACATGAATTTAAAAATCAATGAAATATTGAATAAACTTGTTTTGTATTTTTAGAAATCATATAAAAATATAGAATAAGTATATAATAATAACGAAGAGGTAAATTGAGTTAGTGAGCAAGAAAGTGTATCATAAAGAAAATGAGGAGGTTCTAAGATATCTCTTAACTTTTGTTCGAATGAATTCCAATATTCCACTTAATATCCAGGATAATCAAATAGGATTCATTAATTACTTAATACATAACATTTTCCATATATATTTGATTTATTAAAATTTTATTAAGTTCATTTTATCCATTTGGAGAAGTTATAAAGTTAAATTTATTTGTTATCGGAGTGTTTTTTACATGGTTTCAAGGTCAGATCACTTATGTATACTTATGAAAGATCATGTAAAATGGGAATGAAACTCCAAAATGGAAATTAAATGGTATTAATGAACATCCAGACGCTTAAATGGATCCATATATCATTTTTTCTGAAATATGGATGATTCATTTAATAAAAGGTTAATGATAAATGTTTAGTTTATTTTGGAGTTTTTTAAGACCATCTCAAACTAGTTTCATTATATTTAATGTTATTTACATAAAATCATTAAAAAATGTAAAATACATATAAAATACATAATTAGTTCATATCAAACATTTATAAGTGAACTTATATATTCCATGAAGGAATTAGTGGGAAAAAAATTCACCGTTCGTGAAGGTGGTTAACCGATATAATTTGTACAATGGTTTCATTTTTCCTTAAATTAGTGGAGATGAGAAAAGGGGTGGATAGAATATATTCTGTTAGAAATATTAAATTTATGTATATACATGATACTAAGTTATTATGTTATTTCAGATAAAGTAGGTGAGGATATTTTAGAAGAATAAAATAATTTAAAATAAGACATTTGAGAATGTTACCTCTTGATTATCGCCACATTTAAGGGACCATTAAAGAACTTAGAATTGGTATTTTCTAAGACCAACCAAACCAGGGAATGTGTATGAGTGGGGAGGGGAGGGTTTTTTAGATATTTGGAATGCTTTAAGGCTTAAACAGTGTGAGGAGAAGGGGTGGTATTTATAAATGGAGGAGAGGGGTGTTTTTGAATATTATATTCACCAGTTTATTATTTTGGCTCAAGACTATCAATAGTGTTGATTATTATGACTGTATACGGTAAATACTAAATCTATGTTTATGCTAATGGGTTATTACACAATCCATGACCTAAAAACTAATTTATTTGTCTTATAATGTTAAATAGTGTAAATTATCATATTTCAATATTTATCCAAAACTCAGCTATTTAAGAAAAAAAATTCACCATATCCATTATTTGACATTTAGATTTCAAAAATTGAATACATTTTATTAAAATAGTTTTCTAAATATGATAAACATAATTTTAAAATAAAATCCTCATTTATTTGAAAAATGTTGATTTTAATATTAAAATCGATTTTATGACTGTTTCAAAAATTACTTATGGTCTCATAAAAATATCTTATCATTAAAATTCAACATAATATTGATTTTCAAATAAATTATATAAAATATATTTTAATTTTAATTTTTATTATAAATGTATGATTAAAAATTTTATACTTTATAAAAATACAAACACTTAATTTATCATTTTTTTTTATAATTATTTACTATTACCATGGTTTAAATATGTCATATTGTAATTTTATAGGATGCCTAAATATTTTATTACATTTCCATAGGTGAGGTTACTATTCTAAGAGTTATACTACTATTCCTAACGGTCATATTACTATTCCAATGGTTATGTTACTATTCCAATAGTTAGATTACTATTCCAAGGGTCATATTTTTAATGGTTATATGGGTTCCCTACTTCTTATAAATGCCTCTTATACTATTCATTCTTTATTCACTTATATTTTCTCTCAATGTTATTTAAACTTTGATATTGGAAATGAATATTTTATTACGAACATTATGTTTTATTTATATAGCTTTGTTCATAAGTCCAGTCATTCTGATGGATCAATCATATCAAAATTTTCATATATTAATTGGGTTTCCTGGTCCCCTCCTACCTCTAGTCTCAAACTCAATTTTGATGGTGTATGTGGTCTCGGTTACATGTATGGCAGCAGTGTGGTACGTAGCACTTTGGGCTTGGTGATCTTTGCTTTTAGTGCCTTATATGGGTTAGTTAACTCTCTTAAGGCAGAGGTGTTGACGATCCCTATTTCCCTTTCTTTTTTGTAAATCAAAGAACATCAATCTATCCACTATGGAAATGGATTTCATAATGGTGTGGATCTCTCTCATCAGTACCTCAGACTCTCCATGGAAAATCACTTGTCTAATCTACGAATGTAAGACCCTTCTCTCCAAATAAAGGGATATTTTTCACACATGGCAGGAAGGTAATTATGTGTCTCATTTTTTGACTTCATTTTCTACCCATGAACTCCCACTCTTAGAGTTTTTTTCCCTAGGCTCTCTCCCCCCAGGCAGTGTGCCCCATGTTATCGGTGATGGACACAATCTTTACTTCTTTAGGCTGACTTGACTTGTTTTTCCTTTATTTCCTTTAATAAAATAAATTATTATTATTTTTCTTATATATTAATTACCATATTTTATATTTTAGTCACATTGAAATGTTTTTAATTATTATTTATTTATTTTCTAGCTCATTTATCATTTTTCATTTATGAGAATAATGTTTTTTTGGTTCCTCTATGTGATGTATATTCTTTATTGTACCTAAAATTATTATAAAAAGGGAAATTTGAGTGATAAAGTTATGGGTTGTTACATTTTACCCCCAATAGACATTTAACCCTTGAAATTTCATTTTACATACTAAGGTGAAAATAGGTCATTGTACTTAGGATTGATGTCTTCTTCTAGTAACCATATCACCTCTTCATATTTATGGTTCCTTCATAGTACTTTGACCAAGTGAGTGGTCATGTTGTGTAGAACTTTATATATATGGTCTAAGATCTTCACCAGATTATCCTCATAATAGAGACCATTTTTTGAGTTATACTACCTCTGGATTGAGTACATGTGAGGGATATGGTATGTACTTCTTCAAGAGGGATATGTGGAATACATCATGTATTTGAGACATTATTGGTGGAATTTCTAGTTGATAGGCCACATCTACAATGTGATTAAGAATATCAAATGGGTTTATGTACCAGAGACATAGCTTTCCATTATTTCCAAGCTTTATGAATCTCTTAAAAATATATATTCGAAGGAATAAATTATATCCATCCTCAAAAAATAGGTCCCATTGACAATTGTCAGTGTATCTCTTCTATCAACTTTGTGCAGCCCTGATGCGCTACTAAATGTTTTTAACATTTTATTTCATTTCCATGACCATTATAGGTCCCCATATCTTGTGATCACCAACTTCATCCAGGAATGTAGGTGTTCTACATGTTTTCCCATAATGTTATTCATATGGATCAATTTTAAAGCTTTAATGGAAACTATAATTGTAAGAGAACTCAGATAAATGGATATTGTGATCCCATCATCCCTTTAATCCCATAGAGCATGATCTAAACATGTCTTCTATTTTATAGGTTTTCCACTCATATTTTCCATTATTTTAGAGGTGATAAACCTTACTTTACTTCAGTTAAGTGTTTAGATAATATTGGAGACTCTTTAAGAACATGGTGGTAAATCTTTGATATTGATCAAATAAAATTGATAATGTTACTCCATGCAACCACACCACATCTATATTGTATATCCATTCATGTTGATTGAGTGAAATTTACTATAAAATTGAAATGATGTTATTATTCTATGTAAGATTATCCATAATAATTCATATAACATTATTTCCTCCAAAATTCTTGGCAAGATTAGTGAAAGAGTGTATGGTAATGTTTCCCCATTTCTATTTAGGTATGGGAAATGGTTTCATCATACCCTCAAACTTTTTTCCTTTCACCCTTCACTTGATTAAATATTTGGGACTTTGATGTATATTCTATGATCTCCTTCTTCATACTACACTAGCAAAAGTTCTCTTGAAGATCACAATACATATTTGTAATCCACAGGTGGATGTAGAAGGTTGAGATATGTGTATCATTAAAAATCTACATCATTATATAAATATTTTATGGTACACATAGTTGTAAATCAAATCATATGACACCTTCCTCATCAATATTAAATTCCATGGATTTCCCATTTTCGTTATCTTCCACATTCTTCTAAATTTACACCTCCTCTCTTTGAGAATCATGTATCTTCTATAAAATGGATGGTTGAGAAATAATTTGAGAAAGGACTGATAATGATCCTATGTTTTTTATTCCCATTTCAATCCTTTAAAAGTATAAGAAGATTTCATCCTTATCAATACTAATCATTGATAATGTTATAGGATCCTTTATACTTCAAGTATCTAATACTTTATTCATTTTTCCATGATGTTAATGGATTGATAAATCATAATACATGATGAGATATAACCATATTCATTGGAACATATTAATCTATTTCTACATGAATATATATTCGAGTCTCTTCTGAGTAGTATATATCTCACATGTTTCCCCATAGGTATAATTTTTCCATATTTTTATGCAAAGATCGTAGCCTCCAAATCTAGGTCATACATGATATATTTTTTATCATGATTTTTTTATCTTCCTTGAGATTTATTCTATCACTTTTTCATTTTACATTAGTACATAGCCTAACCCATTTTATGATGCATCATTTTATTCCAAGAAGAGTTCCCCACTTTTGGGTAGTGTATATACTAATGCAGCAATGGATTTATTTTTAAACACTATGTGGTATTCTTCTAATTCATCAGTCCATACAAACTTTACCCCTTTCAAGTCATCTTAGATAGTGGATTTGACAATAATGAGAAGTTCTTGAAAAATCGTCAGTAATAACCAGATAGATCAAATAAAATACATATCTCCATTACAGATACTGGCATGGTCCACTCTTCAATTTCACATGTATTAAAAGGGTCCATGTATATCCCTTTGACGGTGATATCATGCCTCTATAATGGTACTTCCTACATCAATAACTCAAATTTACTCTATTTTTTTATGGTTTATCCCTTCACAAAGCCTTTAGAATAGTATAAAAATTCTTATTATGCTCCTCCTTTATCTTTGAGTACATCCAAATATCATCTATAAATTCTACCATAATTTTTTCAAGGTAATATATATAAAGTTTATTCATTAAGTTAATTAAAATTTCTAGGTAATTAGTGAGTCTTAATAGAATCACTCTGAATTCCTAGTGTCCATACCTTTTTTGTGAGGCTGCGTGGGGAATTTATTCCTTATTCACCTTTAAATGGTGATATCCTGATCGAAGGTCCACCTTAGTGAAATATTTATCCACATTTAGTGGATATAACACTTCATATATCCATGGAATGGGATACTTGTTTTTATCGTTCTTTTTTTATATCATGATAATAAATGCAGAGTTATATTGATCCATCTTTATTTATAAAGAATAGGACTGGCGCACCCCATGTCGATGCACTCAGTCACATAAAAACCATATCAAGATTCTCTTATAAAAACTTAATCATTTATTCCAACTCAATAGTGGACATCTTGTAAGGAGTAATTTATATGGTCATAGATCTAGGTATAATTTCAACTGAGAACTCAATATCTAATTCAAGAGGAAGGTTTAGAAATTCTTCAGGGAACACATCAGTGTAGTCCCTCGCAATGGGCATATATTCACACATGATCCCCTCCATTATCTCAATCATTTGAGATGGATATATTTACTCAAATGGAATGATAATCCATGCTTGATAAGATAATTCTAAACTATATTCATCCTCCTCCTTTCATTTTTTATGAATAGGAGGATGACTCAGGATGTGAATAATTATCTCCCTCTACTGATAGTTGATGTTTCATTTATATAAATATATCCAATATATGACTAATATAGAATAAAAATAAATTAAAGTAAGAAATATGATATTTTATATGAGGTTTTTTCGAAAAAACATTGACCATGGAAGAGTTATATACTTTAAATTCAATAATTTCCCAATTTTCTATTTTCACAGATAACTCAACCTTAATATTTTTAGGTGGTGTATGAATAGTTATAATAAACATGAAAGATATGCTAGAATTTTTATAACTAAAATCAAAAAGTATGTTTTCTATTTTTAATGAATAACCAGCATACTTGTAACCACAAAATTTTCAGGATCCACCTCAATAATAGTGATAGAATATTCCCTTCCTTTCCATCTTGAAGATTGTTGTTGTTTATTGTCTCTGACATCCCTTGGATTAGGGGATTATCTTAATCTCTATGTTCCTTTAATTTAAAACACTATATTATAGGTTTAGGGTTGATCTGAACCTTCATTTATTCTTCTATATTGGTGGCATTATTCATATCCCTTTGGTAATGGTCAGAATGATTCCCATGCTTTCTATATTTGAAGCATCTCTCAGTTTTCTTTAGAAAGTTCCTAATATGTATCTTCTCACAATTTTGTCATGTGTTATGTTGGGTTTTATTTTATCCATGGGATTTATATATTGATAATCTCATATTAAACCCCATTTTCTACTTTTAATCTCTAATCCCATGAGACCACTGAGATTCACCAACATCCATCTAAACCTTAAGGGAATAATGTAAAATTTCCTCATAGCTGTCAAAGTATCAAATATCTATGTATATTTATAGACCCATATTTAGTCCCCTAAAGAAGTGATCCACCTTTATTTCCATGTTCATGACAATTATGGAGGAATATCTTGCAAGACTTTTAAATCTTTCATCGTACACCCCAATTGACACATCTACCTTTTTCTTCAGTGTAAATAACTCCCTCTCCATCTTAAGATGGATAGTTCGGGGAAAATATTTATTGAAAAATATTTCTTTCCAATTATTAACATTACATGGAATAAATTTCCTCCTTAAAATTTGTGTTCATGGTTAGTATCCATCACTGATCATCTTCCCCATCAAAATGATAGACTACCGGCACAAATTTTCTTTCTTCTAAGTATTTTAGGATTGAGAATATATTCTCAAGGTAGTTAATCCATTGCTCCATGATGAGGGGATCAGAAGATCTACTAAAGGTAGGGGGCCTTTTTCTCATAAAGTAAATGAGTACAAAATGATCTTTATCAGTAAAAGAAGTGTTTTAAACATTTTTCAAGTTATTATATGCAACATAAGCAAGTTGAGTCTATATTTTCATGATTTTCTAATCTCTCACTGCCATCAAGTTGGGCATCTTATTAGGGAAATCATTATATTTCATATCACATTATTTTTTGTTACAAGTTCTCCTATTTTCATCTTTTAGAAAAAAATAAAAAATTAAGGGGATTGAATGATTTTCTAATTGGATTATAAAAAAGAAACTATTAATATATAAGGAATAACTTAAATATGAAAAGTATATATAATTTATGAGTCTCTATGTTTTAATCTAGGATATCCATGGAAATAGACTTATCCCTAGGGTTATCACTAAGGTTTTATACTACCAATACCCAAAAATAACTAGACATTTATCTTATACCAACAATAGATACCCATTCCTTTTATATATATTGTTACATCGATTTTAACATAAATATTCATTAAATACAGACCAAAGATCAAAAATCTTGGTTGATATAGAATACTAAGTACATATAGACAACATGGAACTTGAATAAAAAATGTTTCTATTAATATCCATAATTATATCCTAACTCCCATTGATCTCCTACAACAACATAAGATAGCCAAGGGAATACATAGACAAAAGGGGTGAGATAAAAATCCCATTAAGGGGATAAACATGGGAATAAAGCATAACATATCCATTAGAAGGCATAAAATGATAACATAAAAGCCTTGGATAATGAATAAACTTTGGAGGAATAATATATAGAACATGGATTCATATGATTATGTAAATATTGAAATGTGGAAGCAAAAAATATCATCACATACACATGAGTCAAGGAAATCTTCCAAAATGATATCACATGGTGGACATAGTCCCATAATGGATAAGGTTTACTAACAAATCCCATACATAACGTATCATGAGAAAAAACTTTACCCATTAAATTTGATTGATATATATGTGAACACATAATAACATGTACATGAATATATTTTCCACATAAAAAAATCAAACATAAGGCATAAGGAAAAGGATTTCCCATAGCAAGAAGTGGGTTTCATAATCTTGTCATACTAAGTTACAAAAGTGAATATCATAATGGTTTCCATGATAGAAAGGATTAAATAATTTTTTTAAATTAATAATGTATAAATAAGCATAATATAGGATATATTATGTCCAAATTAATTGAATATATAAAAATTAGTTGTTAGGTGACTGCGGAAATGTGGCACTTAAGGGGTTTTAATGGAAAATAATAAAGAGTGTTTAAAGTGGTTTAAGGAATAATTATATTAATAATACTAGAAATGAACTAACAATTTTTTCATGATAAAATGTGTTATTTTAGAAAATATGGGTGGATTATAAAAATTTATAAATATTATTGGAAAACGGTCAAGAAACAGAGAAGTTCCCTTTAATCCGGTTTTCTTATCGAGAGTAATTGAAAAGAGAATCTTTTAAAGCATGCATATACCCATAAAAAAATTACATAAACTTATTTATATTTTTGGACAAAATATACAAACTATATAATAATTATATAATAATAATTAAGTGATAAATTTTGGTAATGAGCGAGAAAGTGTAACCAAATGAAAATAGGCATGTTTTGAGAGATCCCTACCATATGTTCGATTTCATTCTTCCTTTACACTTAATATACTATATAATCAAATTAGATTCAATAATTACATTATTAATAACCTTTTAAATATATATTTTATTTATTATAATATTATTAAGTTCATTTATGGTCATTTTGATTGCTTATAATGTTCAATTTTATTATCCTCATAGCATTCATTTCACAGTTTCAAGGTCAGATCATTTATGTATACCTATGGAAGTAATTTTCTAATGGTAAAGAAAATCTATAAGTAAAAATAATTTATATTCATGCACTTCAAAAAAATTAAATGCAACTATATATAATTTTTTCTGACATGTGGATGAATCATTTAATAAAATTTTAATGATAAATGTCTAGTTTATTTTTTGGAGTTCTCCAACCATTTCAAACTAGTTTTATTATATTTAATGATATAGAAATATACTATTTAAATAATATGACACAACATAATAAATACATAATTAGTTCATTTTATAAATTTATAAGTGAACTTAAACCTACCATGAAGAAATTATTGGAAAAATAAACTCATCATCAATGATGGTGGTTAACAGACATAAAATGGACAATGGTTCTATTTTTCTTTAAATAGGAGAAGATGAGAAAAGGGGTGGATAAAACATATTAAATTAGAAATATAAATTTATACTATATACATGATACTGGATATATTATGTTATATGGGATGAAGGAGTTGAGGAAACGTTAAGAGAACAAAATAATTTAAAAGAATTCATTTGAGAATGTTATATCTTGAATATTGCCTCTTTCAAGGGCCCCTTAAAAACATAGAATTGGAATTCTGTTGAAACAAACAGAACATGTATGTGGGGGAGAGTGGGGAGGATTATTTTTGGAAGATATTTTTCAATCATAAAGTAATAGAAGGTATGAGGAGAAGGTGTGTTGAGGGGACATATTTATACGTGTATAAGAGGGGTGTTTTTTAATATTATATTCATTAGTTTATTATTTAAACTCAAGACTAACAATAATGTTTATTATTAGGACTACATATGCTAACTAGTGCATGTGATTATGATATAATGGGTTCTTAATCATCCATGACTCAAAAAAACATGTATTTGGTTTATAATGTTAAATACCAAAAAATATTGTATTTCACTATTCAAAAAAATCAAAAAATTTAGAAAAAAAAATTAAACCATAACATTTATTTATGTATAGATTCAATAAAATTAAATCCATTCTAGGAAAATAATTTTAGAAATATATGAAATTTAATATTTAAATAATTTCCTCATTTATTTTAAAATTACTGATTTTTATATTATAATTGATTTTATGACCCTTTGAAAAATTACTTATAGTCTCATAAAATGGTCATAACATTATAATAAAACATGATATTTATTTATAAATCCATTTTATAAAATTTATTTTTAATGATTATATTTAGTATTAAATTATGATTAAAACATTTATGTTTTATAAAAATACAAACACTTAATTAATTATTTTTAAAACTTTTATTTACTTGTTACATGGAATAAATATATCATATTTTAATTTTAAAAGATGTCTAAATATTATTATAAATCTCCATAGGTGAGTTTACTATTCTAACGGTCAAATTACAATTCCTAATGGTCACATTACTATTCCAAGCGTTAGGTTACTATTCCAATGTTCAAATAATATTCCAATGGTCAAATTTATAACAGTCATATGGGTTATCTATATTCTATAAATACCTCTTATTCAATTCATACTTCATTAACTTATATTTTTTCAATTTTATTTATGCATTTTTCTTAAAAATCAATATTTTAATACTAATATTATTTTTTATTTCTAAAACTTTCTTCATGAGTGTGGTCATTTTGGTGGATCAAGAATATCCAAATTTTCATATATTGCGTTTTTTATTTTCTATTTTCCAACCCATTGTAATATTTTCAATTCTTATTTGTTTATTTTCTAACTATTGCACTATTTTTCATTTATGAGAATAATGTTTTTTTGGTTTCTATATGTGATGTGTGTATGTGATTTATACTACCTAACATAATTATAATAAGGTATTCTCCATTGATAAAATTATGGGTCATAATAACAAACATATCCTAGGTGAGCCTTTAGGAACATATGGTCTCTATCACTGAACTCAAAAGGCCTTTATCATCAGTCTCTATAAGAATTTAGATAGCTCTAAGAAGTCCTCATTCTCTCATGCACGACCTTCATGTTCTCTATCACTTATCTCACTAACTCAAAACGCAAATGTGTTGATTCCACCGTCTCCAAGTGGCACATGGGTGACCAGAAATGGCTTCCATAAATATCCTAAAATGGTTTTAATACCAAAAATTTTCTCCCATCCTGGTTGTTCATATGGGGCTAGAATGTATTTTTCATCAAAAAATGGGTCCAAAATCCTCATGAAAACCACTCCACAACTAAGAATTATAATTATCATCATGATCTAAAAATGTATTCGAGGATTCACTAAGAATATATATGTTCTCTTGCACATATAAGCATCTATTGTCTTCCACCAAACTCGAATCCCTAACAGTAAAGAAGTGCCTTGATTCAATGATTCAATCAATGATCACTTATAAATAATTTTTTCTTCTCATAAATCATTTAATTTATAACAATAAATCCATGGATATAAAATCCCAGATCCATGGGTTGGTCCAAATCCACTAGAACCCGATTCACAACCTTTACCAGCTGGCAGGTGAGACACTAGAAGATCAACCCTACAACACTCCACTTCGTAACTGGGCACCAAAACATCTTCTTAAGATCTTTGTATATCTTTTATACTCAAGTATTTTCCTCTATAGGTGATGCATGGAACTCTATCAGGAACACTTCTCAATTTTTGATTGGTACTACAATTCTTTCTCAAAATTGGATTATGTTCTCCCCACCTTTATATAATATAACAGAAGTTTTTCTAGTGGATATTTGATCACATAAGACCCCCAAAGCCAATATATTTAAGTTTTATTTCCTTCATTAATTATAAAATTAGAGTCATAAAAGCTATAAATTAGAGATATGATACTCCACCTTTATCCTCTAAGTAAAATGACAACATGGGTAAAATCTCTAACACCTTTCCTAGAAACTGGGAATGGGATTTCTTAATAAATAAATCTTCCAAAACAATTCATTTTCCCAAATTATAGACTTTATTGAATTTAATTTCTAAGAAGAAATATATATTCCACCTCAATTTTAGGTTTAGATCTCGATAATTGAAGATATATATGATTGATTTTGGTAAATTGCTCACCAAGAAGGTAGTGTCACCATGTCCTCAAGATGAACACCACAGCTATGGACACTATATCATGTGCTACATAGATATATTATTTGGTTCATAGATACCAGGATCCATAAGTAATCATAGAATTTCTCTTCATCAAAGTGAATCTGATCCAAGCACTAGATGCATCACAATACACCACTTACTCATCCAACTCTTCCAAAAAATTTAATATGGGATCAATAGTCAATCTCTATTGAAACACCTTAATTGGATTCAAGTACTTCTCTGACCAGGAAAAATGATTCCCCTTTTAGGTTATAGAAATAAAAGGTGTAAAAATCCTTGAGAAATAAAGAATAAATATTTAGTAAAATCCATCCCACCTTATTAATCATCACACCTCAATCATTCTCTTAGGTGTTTCCTAAGATAGAAATACCTAGATTTTTTATGGGTCTACAAATACTCCCTCCTCTGAGATAACATGTCCTAGTAAGTCAACATTTTTAATTAATAACTAGAAAATTGATAGTATCCTATATATATGATACTACCTAAGTTCATTAAGGACTATCACCAAATACCCTACATGTTATAACCACTTCAGGATATGTTAAACCCTAACTGGGGTACTTGAATCAGTGCTGGGTTAAATTTATTCAAATTTATTTTTTTTATCTATTTCCATCATATACATATTAGGGTATTAATTATAGTTTTATATCCTACTTTTATTATGAAATTATATAATAGATAGTAAAGGATACGGCATGATGTTTTTACAGGGTTCACTACTCAATAATAATAGTTAGTCATTACTCTGTATGGTGATAACAAATACTAATATTCCCCACTGTAATGATGAACCAATTAATGTTTCTTTGCATAGAAATAATACAGATCCCATATATGGTCCCTAAACATTAATAGATGGGATAGAATATAATCTTTATTCCCTGGACTAGTGAATTCCTAGTCCAATTTTGGCTCCTAATGGTTATTTATACTGCCTTTGTGGATAGTGTGTAACTTCTTCATGTTTATTATAACTTCACGAAAGTATTCCACCAAATATGATATCTATAAAATATTTTAGTGATTTTTTTGATTCTCATTATTCTTTAACATATTTTACTTTCACAACTATATGAAATTTAATCCTCCTTCTCTAGTATACACCAGTGTGAACACTATTAACAATAGTATAAATTCTGAGTGTTTCACCTTATATTTCTTCAAGTGTAATAGAAAGTAAAATAAATTCTGCATTTCTCCCCCCTCTCTCTTATTTACTTCATTATTGGAAACATATTTTTATCAAACATTTTATTCTTCCCACTTATTTATATAGTTGACTTGAAATATACTTGATATTTTACTTTTCATCCCTTCATATTCATTCTTTATTCTTTAGTAAAAAAATTACTTCACTTGGTATCTTCTCAATTCTTTGAATATTGTATATGAATGACTAAGGTATGGTCTCTATATTTTCTTCTTTGATATAAAAAAAATATTATATTCAGTTTCTATATAAAATCTTGAACATTAAACACTTTTTTAATGACCTACATGAATATATATAAAAAGTTGTAGCATCAGTTATGTCATTCCCCTTTCTTCATCATTTCTCTATTTACTATCCCGTGTGAATACTTGATTTGAATTATCATGATTATTGGTAATTAAAATACCTTCTCAACTCCATTATATTTTAATAAATCCACAATATTCAAACTAAACATCTTCTCATTTAAAATTACTGAATACTATGCTTGACCAACTCCCATGATAATAAAAATTATCGCACAATATTACATATGATAACCAGACATAATAATTCGATGCTAATATATAGTAATTTATGTGGGTGTATAATTTTTCATATATCTCCTATAAATATAAAAGTTTCTTTTTCTTATTTTGTGGAACAAACCTTGAATTTTCCTTTTCCTCCTTCCGTGAATTATTCTTCTTCATCTCTCCCTGATAAATACATTTAAATTTACGCTCACCATGAATACACTAATATATTTGTGAAATAGCGACATGTTCATGTTTCCATTCGTCATGATGCAAATTTCATGACATTTCATTATAATATTTCATGTGTAATATATCTTACATTTTTTCTATTTGTTTGTATTCTTGAATCATGGCCAAAACTAAATCCTTGTAATTATAATTTCATTAAATTACACCTTACTTGGAATATCCTAGATTATTATACTCATTGAAAATATCTTAGAAAATAATTTTCATATGGATTTGTATACATAAATTTATATACAAATATTCATGTACATAAACATTTCCACGTGTTACTCATGTATAGAAATTCTCAAAAATGGATAATTGGCCTATATAGATTCAATGGAATATGTAATCTGTTATCATATATTGATCATTCAAACATGTGAACAATTCTTGTATATAGTAATGAATCTAGATATACAAATTTATTTCCACCTAAAAACCAATATTTAGATATTCCATTAGACAATAGCCTATTCAGGTATGAAAATATTTCTATGAAGGTAACCTCGTATGAAAATATTTAGTTACACGAGTCACATACATATAATCACATTTTCAGTTCTTAATTTATTTAAACACCATATCAAACATCAGTATCTTCTCTATTATGTATTCTTCCTTGTTTTTCACTTCATCTATGAAACTTATTAAACGAAACATGATAACCACTATCTTGATATTTGAACCATTACTTAACACTTCACATAGCATCAAATGGATTACCTATATTTCTTAGTCGGTTTTCTTCATTCAATATTCATATTTAATAAAAATGAAAAGGGATTTTTAATTTTTAATCAATTAGGAATACATCACCCGTCATTTAATAATATATAGATTTTATGGTATATCCACCAAACATGAAACCCATGGTCTCTCAATCCTTAACTCATGGGAGATCCATTCTTATCATGTGGTAGATGTGTGATGCTTCTCACAAAATCATTGAAACTCAATCCATGGAAGCTCAATTTTTTTGTGTCATATGATTTTTATGTGTTTCCATATCCTTCTATGCATTTCCAAAATCACGAAGTGTATGGTTTAAATCATCCTATATTGATCGTGAATGATCCACTTTATGAGAGATATATTCCACAATAACCTTTTCCTTATCCAGATCATCCAAGTCAAGAAATATCTTTTTTCCTATGAGATATTGCAAAAAAATTAAACAATTATTATTGGAAGAGTTGGATAGACTGTCACATAATATCAAGTCATAAAAAACATGGTAATTTCTTCTTCCTTAGGCATAGATTCTTCAACTAAACTTTTAATGAAATTCTTCACTCTGGTTATTCTTCTACATTATTATATCTCTTAATAATAATTTCTTGAAAAAAATAAAACTCACAAAATGTGATCTCAACACTCTCCCCCATGGTATTTTTTTGGTCAATACAGAGATGAAATATTAACACTTAAATCTTTCATTCTTTCTCTACACTTTTCTTATCAAAATTCCTTTTTATTTTTATCCCCCTTATTGAAAATAAAAAAAAATTACTTGGCAAAAAGGTATCAATTCATTATTAGGTAATGTTACATCAATCATCTTAGTCAAATTCTACATGTTCCATGCTCAGTGTACAATGAAATTGGATTTTATTAAGACACCAAAGCTATGAATTTTCTATTGACTATGATACTAAAGGAAATGATACGTCATAATTTTTAATTAATAGCTATTCAAACTAAATGAGGTAGTGAAAATGATAGATACCAGATGAGAAAAAATTTCTCATATATATCAACTTGAGTTTCATGTACTCACTTCAACACACTAATTAGAACATTCAAACATAGTAGGGTTTGTCAATAGCCATGGACATTCTCCATCCTCTCACTTATCCTATGTCATTTATTAATTCAATTATTCCCCTATAATATTATGATTGTATTTTGACTTACAATACTCGAAGAGTTAAGAAAACCTACTTTTTCAATGAAATTATCTTAATGATAATTTTATAATGAAATTATTATTATGAGATAATAATTCTAGAATATTATTCAAACATTTGTATTTTGATCCCCATCAATGAGACACTCCTAATGATCTTCATAATGGGTAATCACTTCAAAATATGTATCTTATGTTGTTTCACATTTAAAAAAACAAAAATTGAACTTATTCTCGGGTCTGTTCATATTTGATTACTTAAGTATCTTCACCATGGATGAGCTTATTTTAAAAAAATATTTGGAATTCAAAAATGTGAGATCGGCCATGGATGGTAATTCCTTAAAATTTTTGTCCAATAATGATAAAAACTAGTCACACTTAGGTTCACCCCCTAACATAATGATTCACCTTAAATTATCAATATTATAATCAAAAAATATAATACACAAATTATAAGGGAATAAATTGTATATCCTTCCCCCATCAATTTGATCAAGAAGGTTGAGCTATTTTTCTCACCAATGTTTCCTCACTCATCATGATTCCATATTATTTTCTTCTGATTTGATTATGTTTTAAGGAGAATATTACATAATAAAATATTCATTTCATTATATGTAATGTATCTTCTTTATTTATAAATTAAATCATATACATCACCTTCTGAAATATGAATTCATTTGATATCTTATTTTTCTATAGGAAGTAATTTTAATCAACCACTTGCATTATTTCCCACCTTATTTCATATCTCCCAGAAAACATCTTTAACACAGTTAGTGTTATTTGTTGAAAACCTCACATGGAATCTGACTTCTTCATATGGAATTTCTTCTTCTATATTGGAACTGAATTTTTCTTATGCCTCTCTCATCTTTCTTGATTTCTTAGGATCCATTTTCTAACCAATTAATATATATTTTGGGTAATTTGAATCCTTCTTAGAGTCTCAACATGACATCTTTTTTTAATCCCAATGTAATATAGAAGGAGGTGTTGAATTTATTTTAAAAAAAATAAAAAAAAAAAGAAATAAAATTTTAGTGTTTAACATGAAATTTTTTGATTTGAGAATAAAACAATAAATATAAAGAAAAGATAATAGATATTAAAACATTATGCATAGAATAAAAAAATAAATAAATTAAAATGGTACACTTACATAAATAAGTTCAGTAATAGATCAAGAGTGATCCATTCAGTCTCCTCCCATTAATAATACTTGAGAGATTTATATTAAACTTATGTATTTTCCAATATCCATAAAACCAAATACCCATTATTTTAATCGAAGAAGAACTAAATAATGTACTCTTATTCATTATTTGAGATGTAAGAAATTAATAAGAGATAAATACCTTGGTTTTAACTGAAATAAAGAAGTAATGAAGATGATGAAGAGATTGGTATTATTTTAAAAACCCTTTACAAAGAACTCAAAACTCTCTATTATATTTAGAATAATATAAAAGGTGAAATTATAAAGTGATATAAAGAGAGAAGATAAAGGATAAACCATTATTAGCTAATGAAAAATTCTTATAAAAGAGAGGAAATTAGAAAAACATTATTTTATGTAAAGACCAGTTAACTTGGGATGAAATGGATAATTTCTTGGAAAATCTTGAAAAAATCATCAAGGATCAATTAGAAATATCATATATGGTAATTGGTTGTTATATGAGTCATAGATGAAATAAATTCCTCCAAATATGTTTATTTATAGGATTTATAGGTGATGGAGGAGCCATCGGTCAAGATAGAGGTGTAATGAGGTCAAGGGACCTATTGAAGACTACAATTAATGCACCTTTGACTGTTATTCATTAAATACACCTTCTGATATTAGGGTACCACTATAATTCTAGCATGATTTTTGAAGCTAAGTGGTTCTGTCTAGATGGAATTGGGTAGCCAGTGAGTTTGGGAATGTTGTAGGTGAAACTATCCAAACTACCGGCTATCCTTTGGATTTCTATTGACATGAGGGTGATGTTTTCTTATGAGGGTCATCAAAGTGAACCTCCATAATAATTTTTATTCCTTTATTTGACCAATTATCTCCCTAAGATGATGTATAAACACTGTAACTAAAATACACTCAAAACAAAGGTGATAAATACATTTAGTGAACATGATCATAAAAAAATTATAGGTTTAAGAATCTCCGTATTTTTTATGATCATAAAAACTAATTTACATTTAAAATATAAGTTATGAATGAAGTGAATAAGAAAAATTAATGATGAAGAAGTAAAATATGGAAAACTTAAAATATTTATAAATATTCTTCTATAAAGAAAATGATTCTCCCTGATCAAGATCCTTCACATCCTTCAAAAACATACCATTTTGAAAGAGATATTCTACTTTTATGAAGTATATATCTGCCTATTTTTTCATTATAAAGCTTTACTCCCTTTTATTAAGACCTTTATACCCTTAAAATTAAAATATATATCTTTTATTTTCATGAAATCACACTTTCATGTTGCATTTTTCACATAGCTTTTCCCAAATAGATTTTTTATCCCCCATTTTATTATAAAAAATTATAATGAACCAAAATGTTTATATATATTTGTGATAAAACAATGATAATATAATTAAAGTTATCATAATAATTTATTTGGAAAATTTGAAAAACATGTTTTAAAAAAAATTATTTTAAAAGAAATAAATATTGAAAAGAGAAAACAAAGAAAAGAAGAGATAAGAAAAATATTTGAAAGAATTAAATTTCTAAATCTCTATAATAATATTAGTTATTTATAAAAGAGTTTTGTGAAGATATAAATTAATTTAATTCTAATATATTATAACATTATAACTTTGTTTTGAAATTATTCATTCAAAAACTGATGCTGAATATTAATGTACTTAGTGTGTGCTTGAGGAAGATAATTTATACATATTGGTGATAGAACTATAAAACTTAATTGGAATATTGTGAAATATTCACCATTAAACTAAGAAAGATTGTTTTATCCATATAAATTTGGTGAAACAACTGTCTAAAACTATATATTCTTCCTTGGTTATAGAATGAGAAAGTAAACTTTACTTTTTATTACTCTAAGAGATTAAGGAATGAATAAGTAGGTGAAATTTATCACTTATAATTTTTCTATCTAGATTATATATACTAAAAATAACATTGAAAAAAATTAAATGATTAAAAGTGGAACCTCTAGGATAAAACAAATAAAATTTTTTAAAACCCATTATTAAACAAAATATACTTTTAATATATTTCAAATTAGACTCTTTAGAATTGGATTCAAAATGAGAAAAAGTAAAAATAGAAAACATAATATCCAGTTGAGTCACATTAAAGTAAAGAAGACTCCAAATCATACTTCTATAAAGCATGTTTTCAACCAATTTATTAGCTTTAACTAATGTCTATTTAAAAGTTATATTCATAGGTGTACTAATTTCTTTAGATTTATCCATGCTAAAACATTTCAAAATATCATTGTTGTATTCACATTGGATATTAAAAGTTATATCCTTATTTTGAGAGAATTGAATAAAATAAAATAATTTTAACTCACCTATAAAACTCATTTAAAAATATTTTCTCAAACAATTTCAAAATTCATTACAAATAGATTCATTTATTGACCCATAAATTTTGAAATTTATAAATATTTGAATTGTTAAATTATCATTTGAATAATTTTTTAAAAATAATATCATATTAATTATTCATATGTTAATATCACATTATTAAACAAAAGAGGTTAACTTTTCCTAACAAGCTAGAAGGGGTTGTCCAAAACCACATAAATCCTTGGTTAACTAAAAAATAGAATTTGGAAATTTTTTATTTTCAAAACCTAGTGGTTGTTCAAAAAAATATTTTAAAAAATAAAACCCTTTAAAAATGCTCTTTTTACATTAATATTAATAAATTATAAAATAAATTTTTATGTAAATTCTAAAAATATTATAATGGATTTAGGTTGAGTTAAGGGTGAAAAGGATTCATTGTAATCACTACCTTCTTCTTGAATATAGCCTTTGAATATGAGTTTCTTTTTTTATGTGTGATAGTACCTTATTCGTCAAATTTATTTTTGAAAACGAATTTTTCACCAATAACCAAATTATTGTTAGGTTATTCAAATAGTTTTATAACACTATTCTATAGGAATTCGTTTATCTCTTCTTGTATAACGGAAACCCAATTATAATTTTTAATAGAATCCATACTATTTTAATGTTTTAGAAATTAAATAAATAAACAAGGCTTAAAATAATTTTGAATAGAACTTATAGTATTAGTATTAGAATTTAAATTTCTAATAATATTTTCCAATAGATAATTTTTTATTTTATTTATAGATTTATGTAATGGACTATAAGGTAATTCATATGTGAAAGGTTCTATATGATATGGTGGAATATTAAAAGTTAAAGGTTAAGTTTATCCACAACATCTTGAAATTGGGATGAATTTTTATGGTGATTTTCACCACATATGATATTGGAGGATAATTTAATGGTTTTGGTTATTTTATTGAATATTTAGTAATATTTACTTGAGTTTTTTGTACCAAAAAAATCCTTTGGTTGATTTTGGATAAAATCTCCCTATTTTTTAGTGTACAGAATATAGAATTTACATCTTAAAAAATTGAAAGATCCAAACTTTGGAATTTTATTTTTTTTATATTCATAAGGGGTTTTTTTTGTGGAAGCTTCTTATGAGAACATGATTTTGATTATAATAGTTATTATTAACCACCTTGGACCCAAATTATAATGGGAGACTAAAACCATTAAATAGGATTTTTAAAATTTATTAATGAGTGTCATTATATATTTTGAAAAAACCATTTTATTATAGTGTTATAGTATTAGAAAAGTTATGATTATAACTATGAAAATCACAAATTTCATTAAACAATTTGTATCAAATTCTTCCCCATGATCACTTAAAATGTAAATGATTTTGTTCTCTTATTAATTTTCAACCATTATAGTGAATGTTATGAAGACTATAAAAGATTTATTTTTTGTACCAATAAAACGACCCATGTGAATATTCTATAATCATCAATAATCACAAAAGAAAAATATTTTACACTAATACTTTTTACCTGAGCTTATCCAAAAATATCATGTTGAGAAATATCAAGGGATTTAGAGGTCGATAATATTATTTTATGTTTAATAGAGGATAATATTTCAATACCATGTTGGAAAGGTTCAGAAATAATATTATCATTATAATTAAATATTGGTAAATATCATTCTAGATGACTTCAGTTGAGCATAATTAATGTGTTTATGCTACAGTGACAAAGGCATTCATGCCAAATCTAGGAATTACTATCTATAATGATAAAAAAAATTATATTTTCATATGAAATTAATTGTAATCTGATGATAAAATAATTTTTAAAATGAATAGTGCTAATTAAAAAAAAATTCCTTTGGAATTAAAAATAATGAAAAAAAAATCAAAATAGATTCTAAAACCATTTTAACACAATTGGATACATCTTATAAAAATTTGTTTTAAAAAATAAATGAATAAAAAATATTTTAAAATAATGGAATTGTGAAAGTTGATTATGCATATATCAATTATTTTACCTCATCATTATCCAGAGAAGGTTACATATCATAAATTTAGTTTTTCATGTTGATTAAATTTAGAGAGGTCCCCACAGATGGGTCATATAAATCCACTATCCATATACCATGCTTCATTTTGGGAATTACCCTTTTGACATATATCCTATGAGTGTTTCTACTAAAAATTTTTAATAAACTATGAGGTATAATAATAATTTTTATTTGATGAATAAGAGGAGTTAGACTTTTATTCATTACTAACCTCAAATTTTTCTATGAGACACTTTTCACCTTTATCATTTTACTAACTTTAGAAGAGGGAATCATTGTTTTCACTCTATACTAAAAACATGAAGGATTCCATGCTTTTGTTTTCTTCTCCTTGTTTTTAATTTTTATAAAGTGTCTTTCCAACCATTTGCATCCCTTGTTTTTTTCATTTGAGGAATTTAACTTCTTGATCACTTTGTTCATCCTCCTTTTTGAATCATTGGTAGTATTTTCTTCTTTTGATGAATTTTTTCATCTTCTTGGATAGATGATCTATTTCATTAACATAGTAAGAGTCATAATTAATTACTTAAAAGAAATTATCTTCTTATCATTGACCTATTTGTCCTCATGCTTAAATTATCTCTTAATTTTGATCTTATAAGTCATGAGAAATCAAATTAGTTCATTGACTGGTATTTTCTTTTTATATTTGGATTCCAAGATTTTCATCACATTGGTTACCAATGTATGTAGATGTAGACTAATTATATTATTCTCTATAGTTTATAAAATAATATTATCATGAAGATAAATTAATTCAATTAATATGTCAATAAAAATTGTAAGCTTATCAATAATAGATTCAATATGATTCAAACTAAAACATTCAAAATCTTTCTTATACATTTAGAGTATAGTATAATTAAATAATTTTGTTCATTAATGAGTTACATAAATAAATTTATAGATTTCATGTGTGGTTTTATAAGTATAAATATGATTAAATAGAATTTTATCAAGACCTCAATGTAAACCATTTGTGACTTTAGCATCTAATTCAAAATATTCAATATCATCAAGAGTCCTTTTGTCCTATAAATATTTGAAAGGTGTATAAGTAAGAATAAAAATTTCAAAACAGGGATATCCAATTCATTTAAGAAAAGTATATATGAATTTATTAATAACTATAATGAGTATATTTAAAAGAAATTTTCACAACCCATAGAGTTTTATTTAGAAGAACCATGGATGTTTGAAAAGTATTTCATCCAAAAAATATCATTCTTTGAAATAAATTAAGATTTAAAAAAATTGAAAAAAAATATTGATTTGAAAATAAAACATAATGAATGAGTTTTAAAAAAATAATAAATATCATCCTTAAAGACCAAGTATAGGGCCAAGGTAAGATAGTAATAGGGGGTTGATTGATTTAAAAAATCCAATAAAGATACGAAATAAAAATGTCTAGCATCAAATCAATCAATTTAATGATTAAAAAATAAATATAAAGTGTGAATGGAAGAAATTAAAACTTTATGTGTAGAAAAAATCAATTGTAGAATTTATAAAGGCACACATTTTTATATGTGTTTAGAAATAGCTCATGAATGATCCCCTATATATATTATCCTCAAGAATACCTGAGGGAATTATATTATCTCATTGTATTTTACAGTATCTAATAAATAAATAGTAATTTTTTTTATCAGTGAAGGAAGACAAAAAGATCCCTTTCTCTTTATCAAAGAGGAAAGAAACCAAGAATAGGGAAATACATTGATTTTAATAGAAACTAGAAACATTGAAGAAGATGAAGATAATGGTTTATTTTAAATAACTTTTAAAAAATAATAAACTCTATCTAGAAGATTAAGATGGGAAGTAAAGGTGAGTAGAGAGAGATAGATTTCAAGGATAAAAGATGAAAATTTATGAATTAAAAGGACATGCCTTAATAAGAGTGGAAATTAAAAAATTATTGTAGAAGATAAATCATAGTTTCCTTTTGATGAAATGGATGATTGATTTGAAACTCTTGAAAAATATCATTATGGATTGATCAAGAATCATAATTATGGTAATTATTTGTCATATAACTTTTAAATGAAATTCAAACCTCCCAATTTATCAATTTTTGGCCATCATATGTGCTAGAGGAGCTTTGGGTCGATTCAAAGGTGAATTGAGGTCAAGGGTCCCATTAAAGACTACCATAAATGAAAATTTCTCTATTCTAGAACAAATCCATTGTAATTATACTCAATTCACTAACTATGATATGTGGTTTCTCTACCTAGAAGCATCTTTCTAGAATCTATTGGGTAGAGAGTGAGCATAATAGTGCTTCTAGTGTTAATGTCCACACTATTGGCTAGTGGGTGTCTTTATATTGGATTTCTAGTCATTTTTCCTTGTGGGGGTCTTCAAAGTGAACCTCAATGATTTTTTGTGTCTCATAATTTTATCCATTAGATCCCTAAGATGATTTCAATAAATTTCAACTAAAATAAACTCAAAACAAAGGTTAGAAATACTTTTAGTGACTGTGATAAAATATTCAAGATAGAGTTTAGACATTTCTAAATGCCCTTATTCACATCATTTCTTTTGGATATATCACTCATCTTCAACATCATGGTTCTATTATCTAAGTACATTTCATCTCACATTATTGATATCATCATTGGAGATTCCTAACATACAATATTCTTCTAATGTATTCCCAAGTATGCTTATACTTTCATTATCAACATATGTTTTCTTCATTCCATATATGAATTTGATACATTAATATATGTGCAATCACTACACATATGACTAAAAATATTTAATGCTTCACACATAACTTTAAGAATCCAATGACAGTTTGAGATAGATAGGTTTGTATAAATCTATAGATAATGCAACTTCATTTCTAAAATACTTCCCTATCACATAAGCATCCTCAGTACTTTTGAAATGAGTGGATTTTACCAACTATCTTGTGCACAATGCCCAAACCTATTTCAGTACAAACAAAACCCTTAAATCATTGATCTTTTTTTCTAAATCACATATTTACTGGAATTATTATATTTTTTACCATGTTGTTTTTGATTTTTCCCAACTATTGGTAGGGATATTATTAGGGAATCAGTACAAAAAGTTATTCTTTTATCCTCCATAGACATGGTGTTACCATTTTCATAACATCTTGACATACATATATTTACAAAATTTTATTTTATGCTAGGATTATCAAATGAAATAGATTTAGGAAAATAATTAAAAATTTATATGGATGGTACCTATCCTATAATTTCCATTTGTGAGAGATCATTATTTGATATAATGGTATTCATTCAATATGATGGAGCGATTTTATTACTATAATACTAAAAGGAATATTTTTTTTGAAGAAGAAACCTTTTCATTCATTTTTTGAAGACGCAATATGTGTTTTTCAAAATTTTAAAAAAATTAACTTGAAATTATAAACACCTAATTTTTAGAATAGTATATTGATCACCAATAAAAATAATTCTCTGTTCACATCCCTTCTTCATTTGTTCAACAACTTCTACATGATTTATAATAATTTCTTATATCATGGTTTCAAGCCCCGATGATCTTCTTTTATTTAATTTAAAATTATATATTCTTTACATTAATGGAGTTTTTGTGTTTTTCTTCATGTGAATAGATATTATGTTCAATAATCCCCTTGATATTTTCCTTCTCTTTATCTTATTTGAGCCATTTATTTTTATATTTTTTGGTAATTATTTCTATCCCTATATTTTTTCATCTCAAAGGATATAAATAAATTAGATATAATTATAGATTTTAATACATTTTCTTGCAAAACATTCTTTATATTATCTAATTCACATTCATCCCAAATGATCTCTTCCTACTGATATTCAAAAATCCCAAAAATAAAAGAAATAATTTCATGAGGAAATAAATACAACATATCTTTTAATGTCTAAAAAGATATAACTTGTGAATCCAAAAATTTATAATCACATCTACTTGGTTCTCCTTCTTAAATAATATTTTTATAGAAATTTTTACATACCTCATTATCAATTAACATTCTTCATTAACTTGAGATATAATTATTGTACAACATCTTGTTAGATGCATAAAAGTCCTTGTCCACTCTTTCCAAAATAGATCTTTTGTTTTGGATATACTGGAATTTAGGTATTGATATTTCCTCATCTTGGATAAAGAGGGAAAACATCTTAAAAAACCCCCAATGTATCTTTTTTTCTTATCATTATGGTATTTGTATAGATTTCATTATCATCAGAAGAGGAAAAAATCATCATAAAAACACACAATGTTAAAAATTTGGAAAGATACTAAAAATTTCAAAATAAAACAATTTCCAATTTAGAGAATCAAATATAGGTGAATCAAAAAAAATTCATAAAAACACACAATGTCTTGGAGTGCTTCTTCATCTTCCTCTTCTTTATATGAAATAGAAAAAACAACACCTTTTACTTTTTTCCTCGCTCTTTATTCTTCCCTTATATCTTTGAAACATATCAGTTGGACACCTTTTTGTCTTCCCTATTCTTTCATTAGTATATTTCAATTACCCTATATCTTATTCACTTCCTATCTTATTCTAATATATTTATTATTCAGTGAAAAATAATACACACTATGCATATTCTATATTCATAGACACTTATATTGTGATGTTTGAATTTAGTTCTATCTCCTTTCTTATTTAATACCTATAATTTATTTTCATCAACTCTTTTATTAGAACTTCGACATTGATCGCCTATAAAACAAACTATAAGATTATATATAAGAAGTTGTAGTATTGGTTAAATCAACCATTTTCATCATAATTTATGTTTTCAAAATATCATGTGAATACTTGATTTGAATTACTAATATTATCAGTAATTCAAATCCATTTAATCCTAACCTTCACTATCTTCCACTAAATCCATAATCTTTGGTTTGAAATTTATCTTTTATAAAATTATTTAAGAATTGTCATTAACTACACCCATGATAATAATAATTATCACTAAACATTAATTGTGGAAACCACACATAATAAAAATATGGTAATATACAGTAACTAAGAAATCTTCACCATTACATTTTCTTCTTTATGAAATAATGATGTGATGCCTTTTTCTTTTCTCTAACAAACCTCCCATTCTCTTCTTCCTTATTCCATGGATTCTCTTTATTTATATCCCCCTAATAAAAGTATCTAAATTTAATTTCTCTATGAATACACCAATATATTCATGAATAAATGTCATGGTGATGGATTCCATCATCATATCATAATGATCATAGCACTTCCCTTGAATATTACATGAGTAACTAAATATATGATCCTTCAATATTTATGTCAAACTAAACAACAACTTAAATAAAAGCCTCATGAATATCATTTCACTGAATGAAACATTACATGGAATCTCTAAAATTATTATCCTCATCTAAATTCTCTTATAAGTTAGCTTATGTATTTATTTTTATATATAGAATTATATAAAATGAATCATGTACACAAACATTTCCATACATGAAACAAGTATCCAAATTATCATATTTGGAAAATATGCATAATTATATTCATTCTCATACATGGTCTATTCATATGCATAGATCATTTGCATAAATGAACAATTCATAGACATAGAAATTAATTTTTCTATTAAGGTTCCCTTATATAGGAAACCCCATACATGGATATTCCTTTATACAACATATTATTCAAGTATGAAACTTTTCCTATATAGGAAGTCCCATATAAAAATATTTACTTATGTGGAGTACATATGTAGATTAATATAAGTGGTTTATTACTTCTTCAAAAATCAACCCAAACATCATTATCTTCCCTATCATAACTTCTTCATTTTTGAAATTAAAAGAAGAATCATATTTCAAGAATAACGATAACTAATACCCTAATTTTTGAACCTTAGAATAGATCTTTACTTTTAATTGATTTGATAACCTCTATTTTATAAAGTATTTTATTATTAAAATATTTATATTAAATCATACTAATAAGTAATTATGATTTTCAATCATGGAGTATTACATCTCCCAATATCAATTGATATATAGGGCCCATAGTAGTTCTGTCAACCATGTGACTCACAATCACTCAATCCTTCAATCACATATGATATTTATATATGATACCTCTCGTGAATTTAATAAAACCCAATCTATGAAAGCTTAAATATTTTTGTGTGATTCCAATTAACTCTTTTTGTTTCCACATAATTCAGTGTGTGTCCACATTTTCTCAGTATATGGACACATTCATCCATCCATGCTCACATAATCTCCCCTTCAAGGAAGCTCTTTTCCATAATAACTTTTTATTATCTAACTCTTCATAGTAAATAAATAGCTTTTATCATATGAGATATAAATAACAAATTTAAGCCAATATTCCAATATGTGTTTTATTAATTCTCAATTAATGTCAATTCACACAATGCTTGGGAATATATTATTATACTTAAATAAATTATTCTTCAACTGAACATTCAAGAAAAATCCTCACTCTCATTCTTCTTCACCATGTTGAAATCTCTTGATAATAATTTTTTGAAAAAATATACTCACAAAATAAAGGGAACAACACAACATGATCATCATCTGATGCCGAGTAATTGAAATTTTCATTGATAAGTACCACCACAAAATGGTCTTATAAAGGATATAACATTCAATTCATGGGCCCTATAAAAACAATAAGGGAATTTTTCATGAAAATGGGAATCACCAATTACTCATAATTGATGTAAATAGATTATAATTACATATTTTTTATATCATCTTCATGAGCTAGTATCTTGGGATAGACTGAATTTAGGTCAATATTCAAGAACCACTTTACTCCATGTAGTTAATTGTAGAGTTAATCAATTATTCAAAGAGGATACCTATTGTTGACGATCACCAGGTTCAAGTGACGATAGTCCATGCATAATCTCAGGCACCCATCCACCTTCTTGGTGAACAATATTGATGCTTCCCATGGGGATACATATGATGACCATTTTGACACGCACTCCCAAAAATATTTGTATTTGTTTACTAGTTATAGAATAGGGGAACACATAGGTCATTATATTTAGGATTAATTAAATAAAACATTTTATAATAGGTATTAAATAACAAAAAAAAAAGAGGTCTACAATGGGGACGAAATATGGGGGGTTTGAGTGATTTTTAAAAAAAATGAAATAGTTGAGAAAATAGTTAATTTTAAAACAAAAATATAAATGATTATGATAAAATGAATCTACTAATTCGTTAATCATTTATCATTATCCATTATTATAAAACTCATTAAACTATTTTACCTTAATTTGTTAACTCCCAATATCTATGGATGAAAAAATAACCACAATGACTGAAAGAAATGGACCTTAAGTTATCTTCAGGACATAAAATCATGGAACTATACTTTGATTATAGTCAAGAAAATAAGTTTTGATCAATTTTTTTTATAAAAACACCTCCACTATGTTAATGTGAATGTGTTGGGTTTGGGGATTTGATCTAAAACCTATGAATTGATCCCAAGATTGTTATATTTGGAAATTAAAGTGTCATTTTAATGATTCACATAGGCCCAACCTCACGATAAATTTGTTGATATTTTTAGTGGACTTAAATTTATGAACTCCTTTCCTTGATAATAATTTTATGAATTATAGTAAGTATTGATTCAGTGAAACTAATGAAGGGTTTAAGAATAAAGTTTTCATAAAAATTCCTACTCTCTCATTGGTGAAATTTTCATCATTGAGGAAATTTTCATAAGTAAGGTTTTGAAAGCGTATAACCCAATCAGGTCCACACTAATATATTTTAACACTAAGAATCAATATAATGTATGAAAAGGGAATAATAAAGAAGATTTACTAAAGGTTGAATGAGATTTCAAACATAAAACCAAATAAACAAGAATTATAAGAAGAGGTGGAGTGATTTCTTAGAAGAGATCCATCCTGAATTCCACCCATGTTATAAATATGTAAATAAATGGGATGATACCACTCCCTTTGGAAAAAAACTTCTTAAATCCACAAAAAACCCCTCCATAATTTTGAAAAAATCCATTACATAAATTACGGGAGATCTACGGTTTCAGATACCAAAAAGGGAACATGCATATTTCTTTCTTCAAAAGATACACCTCATTAGCCTGATGTTTCTACCACATAACCATGAGAAACATGCATCATTAAAGTTTCATGAAATTATAAACATTGAGTCCTCTAGAACGTCTCAACGTTCCATCCCATTAAAAGATATTATAAAAAAATGTGGATGAATTAGTGAGTTGGAGTCCATTCTACCAAATCCATTCTATCTTTGACTTCATGGACATTTTCTACACAAAGAACATGGGATTAATCTTGTATGTTTTCAAATAAAAAATATATGATATTTAGTGATGAATTCTTCCAAAAAAATAATGTCTAAATTCATCACATTGTAAATGTTATTATAAAAAATTGGGTGTATTTAAAATGGTAAAAATAGAATTTTCATGACATTTCTAAATTCATTTACAAAATACATATTTTCATTAAATCATCAAATAAATCTCAATGTGGGGAAATTATATCAATAATTATCAACTAAATATTCAACAAAATCTAGGTTTATTGGGGATATTCAATCATTAATTATATAAATATAAAATATTTCTATTTGTATATAATTAATGTATATAAAGAACAATATTTAAAATATATTCATTTTTTAAATATAAATATTAATTAACAACCTTAATATTTAAAAAATATTTTTTTATAATTATAAAATCACTAAAATTCTAAATATAAGACCACTTTAAAAATTCATTTAATGATTTGATGCTCTATTTTTTCAATGACTTATTTACATATATGATCATCTTTATTCACATACAAATGTGTGTGTGTGCATGCACATGTGTTGGAAGAACCCAAGGGCATGTTTGTGTGTAGATTAAGTCAACACATACATGTGTATATCTAACTATATACAATTCATATAATATTAATTTTATTCAAATTTATATATAAAATAAACTAAAATTAATCACTAATATATAAACATTCTTATGTTAATTAATATAGTATTATAAATATTAACAATGACTAAATATAAAAATTTATATGATGTAATTTTTATAATTAATAAACCATATTAATAATTATAAATTTATTTAAATATTATTAATTATATTTTAAAAAATATTATTAATTTCATAAATGAATAAATATTTTTTCACTCAAAAAAAATATATATTTATATTTATAAATATTATAACTATATTTTAATTAAATAAAAAATAATTTCAATTCATTTATATATAAATAATTAAAATAATAAATTTAATATCATTTTTATTTAAAATTTATTATTTTGTTATTTTTATATTTAAAATTAAATTTTAAAACTGTTATGAATTACTTATATACACATTATTATAATGTACAAATATATATATATATATATTGCATTAATTAAATTTGAATGACATTAATTATTTGTATTATAAATGATGACATATATATAACAAGATCATTAATAATATATATTTAAATATTAAAAGTTTCATTATAATTACTTTTTTATCATAAAAGTTCAATTTATTATTCCATTTAATTAAATTAAAGATATTATTTTAATTAAAGTATAAATTTATATTGATAATTATATGTATTCTAACTGTAATATATATATATGTGTGTATGTATAATATACACATATTTTAAGATCTAGACCCAAATGTGTGTGATTGTGTGTGCATATAAGTTTTTATATATATATAAACTAAATGAGATATATGAAATTGAAAAATCAAATGACTTTTCTTGTTATATAATGATATATCCATAAACATACACATATATACACATGCTCACACATAAATACAAACAAATGCACACACAAACACACACATACATATACATACATATATATATGTGCACATATATACACATGCATACAAATACATACACATCCATACACATGCACATACACATACAAACACATACACATATACATACACACATATGTATACACATACATAGACATACACATACATACATATATATATATATGCATATAAACATACATAAATTTGCATATGCATATATGCACATACATACAAATATTTACACACACACATACATACACATATGCATAATCATACACATACACACATACATCATATATATACATGCATACACATGCACATACAGAAACACACACACACACACACACACATATATATATATATATAAATGGATATACATACATAGACACATGTATACAGATACAAACACATACACATACAGACACATACACGTACACCTACATACACATAAATACAGACATACACATACATACAAATTTATACACATACAAGTATGTGCCTATATATATGCATGAATACATAAAACCACATATATGCACGTATATACACATATACATACACATACAAACATACACACACATACACATATATACACATAGACATACTTACACAGACGTATAGACATTTTCACATATATATATATATACACATATATACATGCACAAATACACACACATAAATACACATACACATACACACATACACAAATACATAAATACACACACACATGCATATATACATACATATACATATAGATACAGAGATATACGTATATTATTGTACCCTAGGGAACCCTAAGAGTGGTTGAATCGAGTTGATGACAAATTTAAAAAATGTCTCCTATACTATATTCCATAAGATATTGTTCCCCTGTCAGAAGAAAAGGAAATTAGACTATTTCTTATCTTCTTATCCAATCCCATCGAATATAAATAATAGATGATGAAATATAAATATAAAGAACATAGAGATCTTAATTTTATGAACCGAACTAGGATACATCAAAGGATCATACACTCAGCATTGTTTTATGTACCAAATCCACTATAACTCGTTGTTTGTGTGGATAAAATAGTTAGGTAAGTTCACTCCTCACCAAGGCTCGCAGTTTTTACAATTTTACATAATATCACTTATCACCAATGTTCACTCTTTATTCTTATCTTTTATGAACATATTTATTAACTCTGTGAGTTTATATAATTTTTGGAATCCTCTCATTTTATTTACATGATTGTGACTCCAAATTATGTATATGAATTTTATATCAAAAAACTCAGATGTGGTCCTTCAATGAATACCAAATGCTACTCTAAATTTCACTCCTTGATGTAATTAACCCAAAATAAGAATATTTGAGCCTTTTAACTTTAATTACACTTCATACGACAATAATAATCAAGTTAACGTATCTTGTACAACAATTATTTACTTCCTGATTGTTAATGATGTACACAACATTATTTATAATAAACTATAATCATCATTTACATTAATAGTTTAGATGAATCTATAGTTTACTTCATCCCTAATTATTCTCCTCTTTTTCAATTCATATGAGGCCATATATTTCCATATTCCTCCCATTTAATTTCCATAGGGCCTGGTGGAATTTAGAGTGATCTTTGAAGATTTTACTAGGTTGTAATTGAAATGTTATCCATCTAGAGGTTCACTGCACCATGGTTTTGGGTGTGGGGGTGGTCCAAGTCCCCCAATTTTGGTGTTGAGATTGTTATAAGTTAGATTTTTTATGTTCTAGTTAAAGAACTCCATTTTTTTGCTTCTTTGAGATCTATGGGGTTTGAAATTCTTGTGTGTAGGAATTTTTTACAAGTAAATTTTCATATAGAAAATGATAAACACTAAAATACCTAGGTTATTTGATGTATTGGTGTTCCAAGGTGTGTTAGAATGGAACGAGGAGTGGAAACAACATGAATGGTCTAACCACACTATATTCTTGTGTGTGGTGACCCAAAATAATGATTTTTTCCTCATGTCATGTTGGGAAGTGGTGGTGTCTATTTATGAATCAAAACAATTCCCCCACAACATAGTTCATGGTATGGTGCAGGTAAAATATTTTGGATGTTATTTTTAAAAAGATCTTGTCTTTTGAGTGATAATCCATTTTAAACACCTAGAATGTTGGAACTTCTGTTGACCAAATTCAAAATAGTCATAGTGAAATTCACTATGAAATGGTAGAGGCCATCTCAAATTTCTCTATAAATAGGGGGTCCAACCACCTTTCATTTAGTTTTTTATCTCTCTACCTCTCTGAATTTTAGTCAACCTTTATACCTCTTCTTTCTATCTAATTATTTTTATTGTTTATTTAAACCCTTAGGTTCATTGGGATCAAACCCTCTTGAATAAAGGTACACTCTCTCTTCATATTCTTTAAAATTTAGTTTTGGAAGATTGTAATAGAGATTTTTCTCTAGTATTTTGGTATAAATTCAATCATATATTAGTGGTGGATCTATATGGTTTTGTTCCATGTTTTTTAATCTGATTTTAGTGCTAGTTGATCCTCAATTATTATATTTAAGAGTAGTGATTTACTTAAACCTTTGAATCATGTTGTGGATTCATTAACATTCATTTATTTTATGTATGTGTGTATTTAACATGACTTATTTTCTTTGGGTAATAATGGATTTGACATAGTGAAGATAATAGCTTGGTAATTAAGTGGGAATTGAAACAAGAAAAGGGTAATTTGATAACATGTGATTTATAATATATTGGATGGATGACTCTTAGTATTTACTAGATAGTGTGATTTGATTGAAATTTTATTTTTTTTCATTATAATGACTAATATTAATAAAATTAGTTAAACAATATGAAACTTATAAATCTAAATTAAAAAATTAATGATGCATGTGAACATAACAATTTTTATTTTCCGAAATATTCTTTGTATAAAATTGTTTATTGAGATATTACTATATTTGACACTTAGCCATTTATAGATGAAGAAACTATATGTTTCATATTTTTATAACCTTCTTTGAATTAATCTATTAATTCAATATGGTTAAGGTTAATGGTGATTTCATAAATTAAACATTTAGGGAAGTTGTGAGACCAGATATTCTATTATTCCTTGTATATCAATCTTGTTTCCATTTTTTGATAGCCTTACTTAAACCCTGATTTTATGTGTTGAAAGGGTTCTTTATTCCATGATAATGAAATAGAATGATAGATCTAGTATTTTTAATTTTAGCGGATACTAGTATGTTTGGGATATTTGGTGAAGGATGGGTCAGTTTCCTTCATTGTGGTAGTGGACATTGTGGATAGAGCTGGGATTGAAGGTGTAGGTTGAGATCTTTGAATGCTTATTGATAGATATTTGAGTTGGGTTTTTTGATTTTTTGGCTATTATAGGTTGAGTATTGGGATTTTCTACTAGGTTTCATGAAATTTTTCATTTTTTGGTTTATTATCTTTTTGAATGATTAAAATGATATCCAAATTGCCTATCGAAATTGGCCTAGGAACTATGTGTGCATATGATTTATCTTAGCTTCGATTGTGTTTAAGAATCTCTAGTTTAAATAATGTAATGATAAATATAAATAAACCTATAGGATAAGTGTTTTATATGGTGATAATGTATAAATTTGAAGGATGAATTAGTGGAAATAAAAACTCTAAGAAGCATACATGGAAATATTGAATTAATATGATGGGTTATGAAAGAATATTGGGCATGATCGTTAATGTAATGGATCAAACCACATTTTATAAATGTCTTATATAAAGAGAAATGGATATTACTAAATAAATAATACTCATAATATATGAATTATTTTTTTCTTAGTGACAATTAGCTTCTTAGTCCTATAGATTGTAGTCATTCTTTCATGTACGATGTTGAACATAATTTGAGTGTAGGGTAGGTAGTTTACATTAATCTAGTTTTGTGGTATTTATTCTTATCTTTTATGATTTCATACACACCCAACATAATTCAATTATTCATATTGATGCCCAAATGGTTTGGGTACTTATTTTTTTATACAAAATCCCTGTTGCTGAGGGAATATATATTGACCCCTCCATTTTCCACATTCTTCCTTCTGGTAGTAGCATAATGTATTAGAATATCACTACTATAATTGTTTAAGGTATAGGGAATATTCTTTAATGGGAAGTGATGGATAATTATTTTACCATACATTTATGTGTGGATTATAATGGATTGAGGAAATAACATATGCATGTATTCCATCTATAATGACTATAGAAACTATGACTTTACTTGATTGGGTTATAGTGGGTTAAGTTATAATGCATGATACATGTGATATAGTGGATTACAAAATTCTACACGGATATATTTGTGATGATATGTGGTTTTGGATTTTTGATGTGTACAATGGGTAAAGGATAAGATATGGATGTCCATATGGGTACGATGACTGATGTAAGGGATTCTAGTATGAGATGTTTAACATTGTTAAATGAGAACAAAAATCTAGAGGGTAAGTGGATGTGAGGAACCTTTCACCGATATATTCTTACAATATTACGTTACCTATTTCTTTAGGTTATATACTAAGTGAGCCTTATTAAGGATGAGATATATCCAAACATACTTAGGTAATGAATTGGAATAATTTATTTATTCATTGGTATTTAATATGTTTCATTCATATTTCCACGAAAGGTTTTATAGAGGATCTAACAGAGTATAAATGTATGATCGATACAAATATATATATATATATACATATATAAACGATTTTTATAGTCTACAGGAGCTAATTTTTTATCATTCTAGGTGTTACTAGATTATTCTAGTTGTTTAGGAGTTTTTGGTGTTCATGATAGCTGCCTAGTCTTTATTCTTGTTTTATTTTATTTTCTTCTACATTATATGGAATTTCAGTTATTGGGAATTCCTATTTATTTATGTTATGGATATTATTAATGGATCATATCTCTTTTTCCAATTTATTATATATTTTGGATAATGCCTCCAACTTGTATGAATTATATAACCTCAATTATAGTGTCAAACCTATGGCTTATTAGAGGTGAGCTTCAGGGGTTATCCTCATTTTTACTACCATCCAAGGAGTAGTATAAGTAGGGGGTCATGAAAGATTAGTATCAATTATTTTGTTTGAGATATTAAATGGATATTGTTGAGAAGAAATGATGAGGATTTCATGTATCAGTTAGGAAATAGTATCAGTAGAACATAGTATGTAACATAAGTAAGGGTGTAATACCTTATGTTTTGGTGAGTTATTAAATTCAAATGGTATTTGGATTTTCAATTTAGTAGATGAGTCATTTCTAGAATCAAGACTCTAAACTATATTTTGAGTGTTCAATTGTATGTAAAGGATAATTTTAGACATGGAATGAGGCCTGGAAGGGAGTCCAAAGCTCGAGTGAAGGCTGGAGGCATGGTCGAGGCCAGCTAGGATACTATAGTAGAATTGACTCATTGGTTCTAGGTAACCAGCTATTTGGTGGTCTAGAGAGTAGAATAGGTACCCTACTAGGTTCACTAGTGAGTCATTTATCCCAAAGAGGATATCTTGATTTCCAAATACTAGCCTATGATTCATTCTATTCAGTTTTTACCTGGAGGGATTTTTGTATATTAGGTCATCGATCCCCCCTTGGGCTTAATATACCATTCTTAAATCTTAAAGAGACATTTAATTCATATTTTTGCATCTCATTTGTCATTTTTTTCCCTTGAAGTGGGATGAAACTGTGTAAGAACAATTGGTGAGGTACATCCACCTTTATTATTTGATTCTAAATCTATATTCCTCATGTGGTTATGAATCCATGTGTTGTTCATGGAGGATGATTCCTCTTGTAATTCCTTAGCCAATTCAACCCTTAGTGCCTCAATTATCTACAAATTCCTTTATCCTTTATCATCTTGATCATATATTGATCTTTAAAACAATATTAATTTAGGAATGGATAAAAATTAAAATGGATATTTGTGTAATTTTCCAAGAATTGTGTGTCTTTATATCTCCATGGATAGAGGATTTCATGTGATAATTATTTTGTAACATTAGTTAGAGTTCTATTAAAGGTATTCCCCTTACTGAATCCTTCAATTATTTTTGGTAGAATTTAATAGGACTGGCCATCATATAAATTAATTGAATTGGGGATTATATATTTATTAGGATCATATATATATTGAGGGTGGATAAAACCTGGTGGTATTCCATTTAGGCTAACGTATGTCACCCGATTGATTTCTCCTAAAGATTCTATTTTAATTATATTATATTTAACTTTTAATGGGTTTCACACAATAGGGATTTTTCCTAAGATAATGTCAAAATATTATTTTAGACCATCCATGGGCATTCGTTCATGGTTTTGATGAGGTGATGATACCTAGACCTTATTGAAATTAATGGAGGCCATATATAATTAGATAGACTTAGAACAAGATTCTGTAATTTTCTTGGATGTGAGTTGTCTTTGTAATGAGGTATAGGGCCACTATGTATTTCCCTATGATTTTTAATTTTAATTACTCATTGATATGTCTTGTGATATATAACCTCACCACTTCTTGTGATTGACCCGTGAAACTAATAATTTTTTTTTGGAAATTGAAAATTTTTAATTAAAAATTATTCAAATACATCTAATTCCCAGAGTACCATAGGCCATGATGGTCCCTTGTACATTGGCCAACACCCCAAATTCTGATGGTATGAAGTTTAATTAATATAATTTATAATGAATACAATTCATATGCATGAAATATAGTATGTGAAAAAGGCCAAAATGGATACTTATGAACTGGATAGACATCTGGGATGCCTATGGCTAGGAGATTAATTGTAGTGAGGAACCTTGTGATAAGTGAACCTTATGAAAGGTAATAATAAAATTATTATGTGATTTAGTGAACTTGGAAATTCCTTTATACCCCTTTAATAATATTGTGTTACGAATTGAGATTATTTTCCCCAGTTGGCCTTATGGTACTGTATGTTGACTTAGAGTTTTCAATTATGTGAGTTAAGCATGAAATCAATGAATGTAGATGACATAGATATGTTAATTTGAATGTTCCCCTATTTTGGGAGCGAATAATGTCTATTTATGACTGATTTGTGATAATTTTAGACATAGGGGTGTGTTAACACCTTTTTTATGGGAGTTCCCATTGAAAAGGGTTTTATTAGTGATTAAATGATTTTTTGAGGATGTTTAGGATGTTAACTAAGATCTGTGTCAAGTGTTAAGTGTAAAACTCATAATTAGTAGAGTTAATTAAATGTGATGATTTACATATAGTTGGGGGACCATGATTTGATTCTAAGGATATTGTATGTCCATTATTAATATAACTAGTTGGATACATTGGATGTGGTTCTGTAGATATGGTATTTTTGTTGTTATTTTTGTTTGGGGAACCTGATGTGATTCTAGGGATCTAGTATTCCCACAATTATTATTTTTGGGGGACCTTTGACATGGTTACAATGATTTATTATTACTTTTATGATTTTTTTTAGGGACCCTAATATGATTCCTTGGATTCTATATGTTTTTTATGATATTTCTATAGGACCATGGATATAGTTGTATAGATCCAGTGTGCCCATTTTTTTATTTTTGGGGGATAATGGGAATATTTCCAATGATCTGGTTATCTGGTTTTTAAACTATTGGGGTACATTAGACTTAGGCATTGGATCTTTTGTGCCCATTATTATATTAATGGGGACCTTGGACATAAACATTGGATATAGTATCCCATATATTTATTTTCATAATGGTGGTAATATGGATAAAAATATCATTCACTACCCTCAATAGGAAGGATCATTCTCACTTTTTGTGTTAGACTCCAAGTATTTATAGTTATATTTATTTATGTATCCAAATTATAATCTTTATTTATTCTACAAATTATTTCACATGAACATATATCTATATTTACTAGCTATATATGGCACCTCACTAGTGGTTCCCGGTTTTGGTACCTATTCACACCATGGTAAGGTTTCCATTTCACTTGGGTACTATAAATCCCTCATAATTCACTGGTTCAAAATGGGCAGAGGAAAAATATATCTTGATGAAGTAGTATTTCTAAGATATAACTAGATACTGAGCTAAGTGAGGCTCAGGGTTATAGTATATCCTTACTGTAACTTATTATCTTCTTTTATTTTGTATATATGATTGGTCTTATGTGAGGTTAGGCTACTTTATAACATTATGCTACATGACATTATTTACTATTGATGACTTCTATTTTTTATTCTTTCTATGTACTCTGATGATTTCTATTATGGATTATGCATTCTTTATTTTCCTCTTTTATTACTATTATGATATGATGGTATAGTCTGCCAACTATTAAACCTTAGACCCAAAAAGCTAGTCGGTATCCCTTAGCATATGGGGAGGCATACCAGATGTCATGTAGTGTCCCAGTAATTTTATTGTTCAAAGTAAACTAGGGAATTGAAATTAAAAGTTGGTATTACAACGTGACTTGTTTTTCTAATTTGGTGAGTGGAAATATTGGAATGTGTTAAAACATTTTATTAATATCAGACTAGTTCATCATGAATTCCTTTCCTAGTAAGACATTCACATTAGCTTATTATTCGGTTTAAAGTTCTAGACTTTGGATGTTATAGTTCACTAGTTTTACTTCATTACATGCATAAAATATTTATATTTATAATTTATTCAAGATTTTGGATTTTGTTCCTTTGGAAAAGGGACAACTATTGGACTTTTTAATTTTGTCCCATTCGGGGGAGATGTTAACATGGATCATACTCGACATGTAGTAATAACTTGACATGTGCATTTTTGTGTGATTATGCAAATGATAAAACATATTATTTCCTTTTATGATGAAACATCCTTTGGAACTATATCATGATTATTTGAAATAAATACATTGAAATCCCTCAGTGTTTGTATTCATAAAGACCTATGGTATTACAGTACAGGCACTTGGTGCCTTAGTGATGAACTTCTTTGGGGTAAATTAAATTTTGATACTAGGATTCTAAATGACTGAATCCTGTGATTATAGGATTTTAGTTAATAAACATAGATCATCTAAGAGTATAATATGTTTGTGTGTTTATAGATGAGATCTTGGTTCCCAAGGGGGTGTCTCATATTTTGATTTCTAATTAAAATTAGTTCCTAAGTAGATGGATGACTTGGAATGTGATTTTTTATATTTTTATAATGAAAGAGGCCCTAGTGTGGATAGTTTGACCATGAGTTGTCGTGTGATATTAAATATAAGAATATAGATTTGATACCCATTATTTGTGAACTATTTGAGGTACAACCTATGGATTGGGAAAGAGAGACTAGTATCTCTAGAATGTCTTAGGTCATGGGTGAGTTGAACATTATAATTTGGCAGTAGGATGTTCTCCCCTGCCACTATTTAGATGTGAAATTAAATAGAAACCTGAGAAATGGGTTGTCAAATAATGTGATTTTGTTAGAGGTGGGAATAATGATTATTGATGTAGGTTATTATAATTGAGCATGTGAGGTGCTACCAGTTATATGGTTTAGGTAGAATGTATAGGAAAAATTGTGAGGATGATCACTTTAGATATTTTGGATTTTGGTATCAAATAGTGACTTCATGAACATGATCTATAGGATACACAACTTTGTGTAATTTATATGTGATTTAGGAGAAATTATTTGAATGATTATATGTTTTTGAACAATTAAATGTCACCCATATAATTTTCTTTCATATGATAGTAATAACTGGGATAGAATGCGTGATTTTTATACAGAGTGCCCAAAGTGCTTCTAGCTAGATGTGATTGACATATCGAGTGCATGGTTAGTAATTGGGTTTGTGGAAATGAGATTATTAAAACTATAATCATGGTAGTATGGAATGAATTGTGTGATAGGGTGGTATAGAAGATATTCCAATTAGATTTATAGGTGACCGATATAGAGTATATTTTTTATGTGTGGTACTGATGGTGTTTTTAATCGATGGGTATCCATGTGCGAGAAAAGGAATGATAAAATTTTTGAGATAGTACTGGTCTTATTTTCCATGAAATTTTAATGGAATTGGATCATTCAAAATTATGGTAATAGATGTATTCATAATTTTAATTCTTTTTTGATTGAAATGATAAGTTTCTACCATATGGAATATGATCACACTAGGTGATGCAGTTTCAAGAATTGGCTGAGAAGAAGGTGGATTAGGAGTAGTGGCACACATTTATTGATTGAACCTATTAATGTTGTTCTTGGAGAGTGGGATAAGTAAATTTATATACTAGGGAGTGAATTAATATCCATTAGAGCTTGTGACACTCATTGCTGATGAAATTTTATTGGATGTTGATGATGAGGTTTTTGTGAGCTAAAAATGGTTAGTAATTGATGCATCGTGTTGGGACATGGATATGAGTGGAATTTCCATGTCCAGTCACTGTATTTGATGATGGAAGAAGCATGAGTCATGGTAATGGAGATATTTTTCAATGGAGTAAAAGTAGTTGTCCTTCTATTATATGTAGTATTATATCATTCTCAAGATAATGACCATCATGTTGGAAGGTCCATTAGTGCAATGAGACTAGAGGTTTAACATTCATTGATAGAGTGAGTTCGATCGATAGACCCTTAGAGTGGTACTAAATCATAATAAGAATATGAAATCATTTATATCATATTCTATGACTAATAATATAATTTGAAATTTAAAATTAATTTTGGAAGGACTCCAGATGTTGTAATTAGGCTCTGGATAGTTTTAAAGTAAATCGAACTTGACTTGTGTTGATGATGTGTCATGATAGGGTACGATGAAATGTTTGGTTGGTTTGGGACTCAACGATGGAATTTAACTATAAGTTAAGGGAATACATCAGTGTATGTATTAGATGAATATATAATGCCTCTAGGATTTAAGGTATTGTGATCATGTTTTCTAACAATGTATTGATAGTAAAAGCTGATTATTTTTTAGATAAGATGGATATATGACTTCTACATATGATTTTGAATAAGACTATATGTTATCAGATATAAAATGAATTAATATATAATTTATGATATTAAATTTATTTTATGATGGATTATATTGGAGAATTTAAATAAAATCTACTGTATTCAAGGTTATGAATAGATGTTGAAGAAAATCTTTGATTTGATATTTCAAATAAGAAGAAGTATTAACTTCTAATCAGTTTTTTTGTTATGTTTAGATACCATAATTTTAGAACCATAAAAATATGTTCATTGGACCACTAATTATTCATTAAAATAACAAAATTCTAATATTAAAGAGCACCATAGTGAGGATCACCATTAGTTTAATGTTGGATCATTTGATGACTTAGTGAGGTCTCGTGAAGGAAGAGTGCAATTGATATACCATCCGAACAGTTTGGAATGATTTCAAGAATTTTATAAAATTTCAATAAATTATGTTTCATGTGTTTGGAGAGATGTAGTCAAACCTTATTTTACATTAAAGGGTATAATTATATGTTTAAATCATAAATTATTGCCTGAAAAAGTTGGGTTTGATGATTCAATGGTCAGTGGGACTTTTTTTGGATGAGAATTGTTATGGTGAGGAGATAATAATACATCATATCCAAGTAAGTTATTAAATTAAAGAGGAGTTTGAATTTTATGATTTGGTGGATGGATCATTTTCAGATCAGAGACTCATAATGAGATTATAAGTGTTCAGAAAGTATTAATTTAGACAAGGAATGATGATTTTTTAATCTATTTTAGATCCACTATTTTTCTTTGATTCTAACCCTCTCTTTATCATATGGTAATGAATCGATGTGTCATTCATTGAAGATGATTCCTCATGATATTTTTTATAATTTTTAACCCCTTCATGTATAATTCCTTTTTAATTCTCTTCATCTTGATCATATTGATCATCTATTGGTCTTTAGCATAATCTCGATTAGAAAATAGATGAAAATTACCCCATATCTTAGTGGAATTGTGCAAGAGTGACGATAATATTAATCAATATGGATAGAGGATGTACCTTGACAATGATTTTTCACCATTTATTGACATTTTTTAAAGTTATGTCTCATGGTTTTTCCATCAATGATTTATGGTTGAATTTAATTTAAATATCCATCGTATTATCTAATTGATTTGGGTCCTCTTTAGGATTAGGATGATAAGTGTACTTAGTGTGGCCAAAACCTAATGGAATGATGTTTATTCTAATATACATGGCCCCATTTATTTCTCCAATAGATTCAAATGTAATTATACTTAATTTTCCCATGAATTGTGTCCGTGTGAAAGAGATTTTGTTGGGGATGATGTCAGAATATTTTTAAAGACCTTAGATCAGTGGTTAGTCATGACTCTGGCATAGAGATGAGACCCAAAAATTATGGAGGTTAATGGAGGATATATGGGAACAGAATGATTAAAACAAATATATTAGACTTTTATTGGATGGTACATGGTTCTGTATTAAGATAGGTGGACCTTATGCATTTCCTTATTGTTTATAAAGTTTAATTGCACATTGATATGTCATATGATATATGGTCTCTCCAATATGGTGATCGACCCTTAAAAAATAATTTATTTTCTAGATATGAATCTATTTTTAATAAATTGATTTCTTAAACAAGAAATGATAAGATTCCCAGGGTACATGATGGTCCCTTATACAATGGATACCATTGTAACCTTTGATGGTGGGGAATGTAATTGAAATCTCTTATGATGTATATAATTCCTATACATTGAATACAAAATATCACAAGGTCCAAGGTAGACCCTTATTCATTGTTTGGAAAACATGGTTTCCAATAGATAGGATCTTAATCATAGTCAAGGACTCAGAGATATGTGAACTTTATAGGAAATTCTAATTAAATTATTTTGTGAATTAGAGGACCTGATAGGTTTACATAAACCTCTTGTACATGGTTGAGTTATAAATTGGGATAATTGTACCTAGTTTGACTTATATGACTATGATATGAATAAGTGATTTATGATAAGTGATTAATTCATGTAATTAATGATTTTATATGACCCTTATAGGTTCTTTAGTATTTTTCCCTTATTTAGGAGTGTTGAAAAGAAAGTTATGACAAATTTGTGATGGGTTGATATTGAGGGATGTGTTACCCCCTTAGTTATGGGAGTATCCCATGGAAATTAGTTTAATAATGATTAAAGTATTTTCAGAGGATTCTTATAATGTTACTTATGATTTGAGTCATAATTTATGTGCTTAACTATTAATTAATGGAATTAGCTTAATGTGGTAATTTATATATAGTTGGGGGACCATGATGTGATTCCAAGGATCTAGTATGCCCATTATTATTATTACTATTTTAGGAAAATGAAAATTGTTCCAAGGATCTAGTATGCCTATTATTATTATCATTGTGCGACAATGATGTGATTTTAATGATCTGGTATACTGATTATTATTATTTTTTGGGGACCTTAGGCATAGTGTCAAGGATCTAGTATTCCCGTTATGATTATTGTTGGGCGGGTAGATGATATTTGAGGAATATGGTATTGTAAAGATCCCAACCCTGGTAGACTAGAGTTGGTGGTTACTTTATTATACTGGTATTTGATACAAATAACCACATCCCAAAGCACCGAATGGTTTATCAATCTTGTAAAACTCAATACATACTTGAATCTTACATTACAATTAAAAGCATAAAATAAAACATGATAATTCCTTTGAGAATGCCATTATTATCCTATATTATTACCACATATCAATCATAAAATGTTATTGGAATCCTAGGGGAAAATAAACATAAGAAAAAGGGTCAGATTAGATTCTCATTAAGGGAATTTGTACAGTGGAAACTATAAGGTATGAATAATATGACATGAAATAAATAGATATATAATAATTCCATATAAATAATCACATACCCTAAAAAATATCCATGGATATCATGAATAATCAAATTACCATATAGAGATCAATAATTGATCTCATGATGAGAGAACTGATTAATGTTTGACATAATAAAAATACAATTTAGGCCTTTTTCTAAGACATATTACATAAATAAAAAAGGCCTCAACCAATACCCAAGCTAGTTTATCTCAAGAGACCTACTGATGCATCTAGGGGCTATAGTGGGCCCCACCCATGACCTATTAAGTCTAATGCATTCATCATATGAAATGGGTGAAACATAACCAACATATAAATTCATATTGAAACTAACATATGAAATATTAATAATTTTCCAAATCAATAAGGATAATCATAACACATCCAAAGTAATATGGAGAACAGTATTAAAATTTTACATCTTACATAAAACAAATCACAAACCATAATATAAAATATGTTAGATGGTACCATAATATAATAAAATAAATAAAGAAAAAAATTAACAAAGGATATGAACATAGATGAAAATACTTTAAAAAGATAATCGATAAACTTTTTATGGACATAAACTTTTCACTTTAAAATAAAATATTTTTAAAAAAAACTAGGCTCATATAAAACAAAAATATATATTTTAAAATAACATTGTAAACATTCAAAGGAATATTAAATTCATTAAGGCTTCATGATGGCTATAAATTTCACTCATTCTATGTAATTTATAAAAATATTCCTCTCATATTTTTTTGGAAATGATGAGAAGTACCTTGTTCAGAAAATGAGAAGAATATTCCTATAAAATTGTATTGTAAAAAGTTAAAAATGGGTAAAAATGACTTTAAAAAATATTAGGATTATATTAAAAAAAAGTTTAAAATATTTTTATGATACATGGATATGAAATTAAAGTGTTTCCTAGATGTGACTTCAACCTAAATAATCCCAATTAATAATGAGATTATGAAATAAACCCTTGCCTTAGGTCCAAATTCCATCATATGTGTTCAAACCACCTATAATATATATATATATATATATTATACATATATTATAGAACCATAATCATATATATCATTTCATTTATGACATACTTATAATCTTTTATCACTCACTTCTTAATAATTCTTTGTTAAAAATCATTGTTTCGGGTAATAACTGCTTCGTTTTTCATGTATGTTTTTGTTCAGTAATTTTGGTATTTATACTTGGATAAAGGTTATATAATATCATGAATTATAATGATAATATAAATTTCAAATATAGACAATATAACCACTGTAATTCACATCCATTAAATTTGGTAATGAAAAATGATTTGTACCACTATGTGGAGATGGTAAGTCATGCATACACACAAGTAATACTTACACTTATAATTTGATGGAAAATAGGGTGGGTAATGGTGGTTTAATAATAATTATAAAATTTTATTATATTTAGGATAATGATGTTGTTATTTTATGATAACTTCTATAATGTTAGGATCTCAAGTATGACAATTACATCTTCTTCGGGAGACCTTATTTTGACTCTTTCATAAGGGACTTTAGATTAGTCTTTTAGGGAGACCATTACCTCTAGATGTTTTATATAGATTATAAGAAGAGAAATGGGTGGGTATATTTCTAGATAGATGGCTCAATTTGATGTGAATAACTGAGGTAGGAGGATCCCTTTTATAATTTTGGTGAGGGTCACTTTTAGAATTTCTCAAAAGATTAAATTATAATAAATTAATTCACATACTAAATTCATAAAAATATAAATATATTCAAAGATTAGGTTTTATAGGTATTTAATACCATTAACCAATATAATTTTTACAATTTTTGGTGTCATTTTTAACGTTGTTATTTTGATTTACCCCTTGGTTAATAATTTTTGACCTTAACCATGGTAACCACTATTTTAATCATAAAGGGTTATTAATGTTACTATAAATGGGAAAATGACTCATAATGTATCTTGTATGATGTTTTAAACTACATTACATTCACATTGTTGAAGATAAGATTTTTATGAATCTTAAATAATTAAATAATGTATTATTTTGATAAATTAACATTAATGTAATTTTTGACACAATTCATTTAATTTGACTTCAAATACATCAAGACAAAAGGGTCATCCAAATATAATTTTTCAAACCTCTCTAATATATCATATAGTTCTTGAAAATTAATTTTACACATTAACACATTCAAATTATATCAAAATTAAAATTATTAAAATAATTTATTTTTTTATATTAATTAAATAAATATTCTATTAGCATTGGATAAGCATTTAAGAAAATTATATAATAAATAAAAGTTAAAAATAAATTTATATAATGAAAAAAAATCATTAATCCTTAATTAGACATTTATTTTCATTCATATATTTCTTTTGACTTTATTTGGACACATAAAAGATAATAAAAACAAAGAGAGTGACATTTTTTAACTATCATTGATTTAAATAATATTTAAGTCGTTTTTATGGAATAGTATCCATTAAAAAGAAAATTTAAGACTAAGGTGAAAATATTCAAATAATCATCATATAATATGAATTAAAATGAAGAATTATTCTCTTATCACTTATTTTTAAACTAAATTAACCTAATTTACTCTTTACAGAGATGAAACATTTTACCATGGTTAAAATTCATTTTATCCAAAAATAAAAGGGTCCCAATTACCAAATTTAAACCTCATAATTATAAATAGTTAATTGGTTTTATAAAATTCAATACCTATAAGTGGAATAAAATAATTTAAAAATAAGTGCATAAAATGTGACAGAAACCACTTTTTAGACAATTCAGTTTTTAAGAATAAAAATTGATTTATTCTTATCCTGTGAAGAATAAAAAATTTATAATAATGTTGAAAACTTTTATCAAATATATAAATTTTATTAAAAACATTCAATAATAGTGACTAATTTCATTTATTATGATAAAAATATATTGCGTGTTGAAAAATAGTTTTTCATAAAAACAAATCATTAAATTTTTTTATTTCTAATCAATTGAAAACCAATGAATTTATTCTATAAATGTATAAAACAAATATTTTTCAAAATTTATATAGTCCCATTTATAGACACTTATTTAATGGATAATTTATAATGGTCACATAGTAAAAGATTATGGTTCATTTGAACTCAGTTTTGTGTGCAACCCAAGCTATTAAAAAAATTTAATTTATTTAGAAAGAGACATACAGTAAAATATTAGGGTGTTATATTCTTCTCTACTTTAAAAACTTCATCCGTGATATTTATATAATTTCACCTCATAAATATATTTGGGTAGTTATTAATCATAAATTTTTCAAGTTCCCATGTCGTCTCTTCTATCTTATGATTTTTTGGAATTAACTTTACCAGCCGAGTCATATGATTCCTTAACACTTGTTCTCTAGTGTCTAAAAACTGGATAGGTTCCTTACAGTAAGATAAATCATGTTCCAATTCTATTTCTTCAAAATTGAGAACATGCATTGGTTATGGCAGGTACTTCCTTAATAAAGATACGTAGAACACATCTTGTACTTTAGAAACACTACATGGAATTTCCAAATGGTAATCCATAACTCAAATTATTTAAATAATTTCAAAGGAACAATGTACCTAGGGCTCAATTTTTCTTTCTTTCCAAATCATATAACACCATTCCATGTAGATTTCCTCATGAATACATGATCTCCCACTTTAAATTACAAACCTTTTTTTCAGTTACCTATATATCTCTTTTACCTACATTGAGATTATTTAATATGGTTTTCAATAGTCTTTACCTTTTTTAGTGTTCCCCCATAAGGCATGGGCCTATAAGATTCCTTTCACTAACTTTATCCCAATAATTTCTTGTATGAAATCTATTTCCTATAATGCTTCATACGATTCCACTAGAATACTTGAATGGAAGTTATTTTTATAGTCAAATTCTACTGAAGGTAAATAACGATCCCACATACCTTTAAATTCCAGTTATCAGGACCACAACATATCTTCTAATGTTTATGTAGTCATTTTTTCCTTCCCATTAGTTTGAGGGTGACAAGAAATACTCAAATGAATCTCTGTATCAAGATCCTTCTGGATACTTTTCTTGAATTTTTATCTAAATCATTGATCATGATCAGACAAAAATAAAATAGGTACACTATGAAGTATTATATATTCATTAATATAGTGTTTTTCAAGGAAATCTAGTCGAAAATATTACCTTATAGCAAGTAAATGTATATATTTAGTAAGTCATTCAACAACCCATATTGCATTATTATTTCTTAGAGTAGTTGAAAATATAGTGAAAAATTCTATAGTAATGTCCTCCCATTTAAATGTAGGAATAGGTATAGGTTGAATAACTCATCTAGGATGTTGTATCTCAATATTCACTTATTAACAAACCAGACATCTTGAAACATAATCAATAATTTACCATGTCATAATATCCCAACAGAAATTTTCTTTTAAATCCCTATACATCTTGGTGTTACTAGGGTTTATAGAGAAATTTGAGCTATGAGATTCATTAAACAATTCTTTTTTTGTTCGGGTATATATGGAACACAAATCATTTTTGAAATTTTCAGAATTATATCTTCATATATAATGTTTTCTAATTTCCCATCAATAAATATAGTAATTTTCTTTTGAAAATTCTCATTATCAAACTAAGAACTTTTTATCTTTTCTAATAGTGATGGTTTGTAAATAATTTAAAAAAAGAGGGATGTTTCCCCTTTATTAATAATTCCCATATCTACATTTACTAGATCTAAAAACACATGATCCCTATCAATCTTCCTTTTGATTAGAAATACATGGTCCTTCCTCCTCAATTCATCTGATACCTTATTTTCCTTCCTTAGGTGGTATTATATTAGGAAATAGTAATCCTTGAGTAGATGAAGCCATAAATTTTTCCTTATATTGAGTTATTTCTATGAGAATATATATTTAAATATATATTTGATCTTTATAAATCTCACATCATTCACTATAGAGATAGTCATGATAGGCACATAGGGATATATATTGACATTCATTATTCATGATAAGGACATATTTATTTCATGTGTTAAATACTTGCCTATATGAATTTTGAAATTGGATATTTTTTAGATATGATAAACTAAAATGAACTAAAATGTCATGCTAAAACACTTGTAATCTATGTTTAGAGAGATTACGAGAAGCAATTTTCTATTTTTGTCACCTGCTGAGGTTGACCATTTTGTTATAGCTAGAGTTCTAAGGAATGTGTTTATTTGTTAGAGAAAATGCCTCCTCCTTGTCTTTGAGTTGAGCATCAGGAGAGTGGAAATAAATATTCTCCTAATGCATCTGACCTAGATCTTACTTTATCTCTTGAGGAACATATAGATATTCATCTTCATGACATCTTCTTGAGGGTCATGTGATCCATAGAAAGGGATATTATTCATTCCATGCCTTCAAAGTCTGAGCTAACAAGGGAGCTTCAACTGTCTAATATGCCTACATTTATTGGGGAGGGAGGCCCCTAGGTATTCAAGTTAAGGATTGAGTTAGCCCAGATGATCTTTATGAATCTTGTGACACATGCATATAAGATGTTGAAGCTTTATATGTATATGCTCCATAGACCTCCCAAGAGTTGGTGGGACATTCTATAGAAGGCTCATGAGTAGGAGGATTTATCATGGAAGGACTTTGAGGAAAATTTATTGAGCCACTTCTATCCAAATATGTTATGGGATGATAATGATTATGAGATCATACATTTTATGTAAGAGGGAATTTCAGTGATGGATTATGTTGAATTTTTTACGGACCGACAATTTTTTGCACCATCTTTAGTAGATGATGAGATCTCCTAGGTGATATGTTTTTAGGATGGACTTTGATATGAGATCAGGTCACAGACAAAAAAAATTATCTAAGAATATTTTTGGACATTATGAATCAGTAATTTATCATGGAAAGGAATCTAATAGAGGCCATCAGTTTCATCCATGTTGTTTCAGCAGGGACAACTGGAATCTCTTCTTATTATAGAAAGAACTTCCTTTATGACAGTTTTCACCAACACTATAGTGGGAAGATAAGCTAGGGAAGTGGGAATCTATTTGAGTATCATGTTACATTATAGTGCTATTAGTGTGGAATGTTGGGGCCCAAGAAGCCTCAGTGTCTATACCCCACTTTGGAGTGCATTTATTATGGTAGGTTGGGTAATCTCCAAAAGGTTTTTAGGAACTTCTCTTTGTAGAACAATGATAGGGGTCAGGACAGGTACTATATTTAAGAAAGGACTGAGTTACTCCTTATAAGATAGGTGGTTGAAGTTCCATAGGACATTCATGTCGATAAAGGGTATGTGGTACCCTAGTGCAGAAGAAAAAGTACCAGTTAGAGTGAATAGATCATGGGAGTCATGCTGGAGCCCATGGTAGATGGGCTGGTGAACAAGACTCTATATAGAATACTATGGGAATTATGGATGCATAAACTTATACCCTCAGAGTTATGATTCTTGTATCATATACACTTTATTTTGTTTTGTTTTATATAAGATAATAAAATTTGTTTTTTTAATCTCTTTTTGAAAATTGTTTGAGGTTGGATATGGAAATCTTGGATGGTATTTTGATCATCAACACACTATTGGGAGTGCAGTTAGAGAATATCTAAATTTTCAAGGTGTGTTCTCAAGAGATAAGAGGTTACCATTTCTTGTAGGAAATATTTGTACTGAAATGAAAAGTTTTGATTTTATTCTTGTTATGAATTGGTTAGTCCTAGACCAGGCTCATATTGAATATTTCTAAAGAATATTTACCTTTTTATCTCCAAAAGTAGGATGTTATTCTTAACAGGGTGAGTGGGATCTTCAAGCTAGTCATTCTAGACCAATTTAGTGCATATTGGATTATATCACGGCATATATAGAAAGTCGTATTCTTGAATATAGTGGAATGGAGCAGGATTATTTTCCTCCTGTGGTAGACTATTTTCAGAATTTCTTTCCATATGAGTTCTATGGATTACTGCCCGAGTAGGAGATAGAATTCACTATCGAGTTGGTGTCAAGATTAGATCTGGTTTATATCCTTCCATATAGGATGGTACCAGTAGAGATTATGGAGTAGAATGCTTAGTTATAATATTTGGATGCTAAAGGATTTATATGGCCTTATAGATCTCCATGGGGTTCTCCAGTTCTTTTCACCAAGTCTAATGGTACATTTTTCTTATGTATTAATTATCAGAGATAGAACCAATTAATGGTGGACAACCAGTATCCCATTTTGTGTACTAATGATCTCCTCATTAATTTTAGAGGTTATAATATCTTATCTAAAATATATTTGAGATTAGGATACCACAAGTTTACAGTGAGATCTTTGGACATAACTTTGCAAATTTTAAGAGAAAGTATGGATTGTATGAGTTCATAGTGATGTCATTTGGTTTGATGAACACAACATAATTCATGGTCTTAATGAATCAAATATTTTATACTTTTATGGACCAGTTTTTTGTGGTTTTTTTACAACATCAAAGTGTACTCTCATTCAACAGATGATCATTCCCAACATCTTTACATCATCTTGAGTACATTGAGAGAGCGTCATATTTATGGAAAGATAACCAAATGGAGTTTATGGTTTGATAAAGTTCACTTATTAGGTCATCATCTCATAGGTAGGTGTGTTATTAGACCCAGAGAAAGTTGCAGTTGTGGTATCTTAGGATCAGCCCATGAATTTATTCGAGATTCATAATTTTCTAGGTTCATTTGGTTATTATTGATTCTTTATCTAGGACTTCTCCTATATTAAAGCGCCATTTTTGGTGATAACCAATAAAGGGGTGAATATTTTTCAGTTAGATTCTTTCACTACTGGAAAAATCATTTATATCCATAGACCTATATCCATAGTTTAATTGGTATGTGGCTTTAAGTTAAAATATAGCCACAATTAATTGAAAACCATGGATTTAGAATAAATAAACCCACGGATAAACTATGTCCCCTGGAAACACATCCTAAATTAGTTTAACTCCATAGTAACGCATCTCCCACCCACATATCCTCCCTATTCAAGACTCATCTCCCACCTGGGAAACCATTCTTGCTCATCTCCAACTGATTGATTCTCCCTCGACCAATCATCGCCATATTCTCCACTCAGTTCACCCCTCCCTCACGTGATCCCTACCATCCCCTTCATCAAGTGTTCATATCCTCCTCCACCCCCTTCATCACACAGTTTTCCTATAATTAGGTCATTGGATGAACTGAGACCTTCAATGAGTGGGATCTGCATGATCTGTCCCCTACACTTTCTATGAATATTTATGCGGTTTCTCCTTCACGACAGATGCTCATGATAAAGAGAAATCATTCCATGAACCCCCTGTTCATTCCATGAATTGAGCCTAATTTTATTTTTTATGTGGGGGTATTCCTGTTTATTTGAAATCAGGTTGATTTGGCTTTAAAGGGTTTTGGACATTAGGAGAAGTCCAGTTCATGAAGGTTCTACCTCACTTTGTCCCTCCTTTGATCCGCCTTGAGATAGGATCAATTTCTGTTATTATTCGATGATGATTTCGAGTAAGTTATTTCACCCCTTTCCTTTTTTTTAGTTTCCATCCATATTATATAATTTTAGAATATTTTTTTTGGGGTTTATTAGAAATTTTCACCAAAGGATGGTGTAAATTGTCCCGCATGATGGGGATTTTTCCAAGTGTAGATAGAGGATGTATTGAGATAATGTTTGTATGTTATTTCATGCTGTTTCATCAAAGGTACATCACCTGATGATTTTATTTATGGTTTTTACATAAATTTACTAAAATTACATATTAAATTGATACCATTTTTTGGATATTTCCATGATAGTATTGGGTGTATTCTAAGGAACCTCCATGTGTGTTTGTTCATGGTTTCGGTGCATTGAGGCAGCCTAGAGATTGATTAAACATTTATGTCATTTTTTTAATTATGAAATTAATTATAATAAATATAATTAATTTAATTGTATAAGATAATTAATTATAAAAAAAATTAATTGATTATTTGTAATTTTGGGGCCAAGGTTAGGAGCATCAGTTGATACAAGATCCTATACAAGCTTAGAAGTTCGTCAAGATTCATAAAAGAAAATAAATTCAATTAAGGTTAGTGGTACCTTGGGAATAACCCTTTGGTTTATACATGATTCATGTGAAATGTGATGTGTGTAGTTTCACCACCTCAAGATATTAACCTTTAAAATTTAATTAATTAGTTTAATTATAATGTAATTCATTTGAATTAAATGTGGAAAGTGCCAAGGTCCATGATGGACCATTGTGCACTGGAAATATATCTCAACCATAGATGTCTAAGAGTATAAGTATAATTGTATTCCTTGAGAAACATGAACCCCATATGGAGTGTATATCAAATAAAGTGAATAATATAGCATAGTGGACCTTAGTGTAGGTTCCTTGGTGACCTTTAAATGGTGGGATGTGATGAGATATAGTTATTATACCTAGTAGGCCATTAAAGAACCTTAATATTCCTTAAAACCTTCATGCTAGTAGAGATGAGAGTGGGAAGGTGTTCCTACCGTAATGAGGTTTATATACCTTGGTGGGTATAATTTATCCATATTGATGATATGTTTGGTGAGAGGAATGACAAAGTGTGACTTGGAAAGTGATATGGGAAGGTTTCCATCTCTTTAGACCTATGAAAGTGGAGATTTTATTATGAGTATAGTGAGGTCATGAGATGTTTATGACTATTTCGAGGGACGTGATTCCCTTAGAGTGGTGGGTGTTGACATGATAGATGTGAATTTGATAAAGGAATCCACATAGGGTTTTCATGCTATAATTTAACCTAGGGAACCCATGAGGGTGCCTCAGTGATTTTGAACCTTGTGAGGGTGCATGAAATAAGGATTATAAATGATTTTGGGTGTCACTTTGGAACCCAAATCAATTGTTTGTAAGCCAGATATGGCATTAGTTAAGATGATAGGTCATGCGCTTGAGAGGGAAACCCTTGTTTCTTGACATTAGTTTGAGAAGATTGAAAACCTATATATAATGTATTATATGAGATATTATGGGAGGGAGACACTACCCTCAAGGTTGTAAGTGGAATACCCAAGTGGTTACCTAGGATTTAGCTGTTTGGTCAAAATAGGATGTCTAGGATGTGATCCTAGGCTCTAGTTGTTGATCGTGGTACTATTTGAATGCCTTGGTAAATCCCCACATATTCAATATTTTGGTTTATATAGAATTCATAGGATACTGGGATTCTGTATTTGGGTCAATATGATTACCTAGGTTCATCCCCAAAGGAATCTATTGTATTGATGATACTACTAGATTTCTTAGTCTCATCCCCCTAGGAATCGGTTATATGACCTAAACTACAATATTTTTTAGAACACACTCCTTAGAATTAGCATGGTCTTAATACAATTAGATTTCCTAGAATTATCTCCAAGGAATCGATGCTTTCAACTTATAATAAATTTCTATTGGGATCTATACTAATGGGAATGATCATGTGACATGCTAAAAAAATCTGACACTAACCAAAGTAGGTATAACCAATCTTGAGTGTCACATTATAGCACAAGGATCAATGATGGGAATTCATTTATACTTTCATAGTTTATTTATTTATTCAACTAATCATATCATCTACTCATACAATATATTTATTGGTTATGCATAATACCCCATTGGTGGTTCTCTACTTAGTTGTTCTAAAACACTTCTTGGGTTGCCATGATGCTTGGGTATGTGAGAATAATTCAATAATTATAGGTTCAGGTTGGAAAGAAGATGATAGTTTCAATATTTTTTGATATATCTTAGATGATATTGAATATTGGGATTAGGTGAGGATTGGGGATGATATTAGAACCTTAGTTTAGGATCAGTTCCCTGGTAGGCTAGTGATTTTCATGTAATGCCTGATATGCATATATTGGAGAAATTTAGAGTGGGTGTTAGAACATTAGTTGCATCGTGATATTTCAAACGAGAAAAAATATGATGTTTCTCTATGATCTTTGACCAATTTGTGATGTTTTTATTGATATAAGAGGTAGTTCATAATTCTCTTGAGATATGACTCAATATATTTGTTATTCGGGTACAATGCTTGAGATGAGATATGGTATATGATAGTAACATAATAGAGGCATTAGCCTGGGATTGTTAGTTCCTTTAGAGACAAAATCAGGGGTAGAAGATTTAAATTATGATATTGGTGAATTATAGGTACTATCGAGTATGTGGTATAGGAATGGGGATTATTTAGGCTTCCATGATGAAAAGCGCTTTAGGTGTTTTAGTATTGAGGATTGGATTTCAAAGGGAAGGATTGGAATGATACTTGGCCTGCTTGTTTTTGGGTATGAATCCCAATGAGGTAGATTATTATGATCCCAAATGGTCTGATATTGGATGGATGGAGTACAAATATACACTGAGGGTTCGATAATATACTAATTGATGGGTGGTCGTGGGATTAGACTTGGAACAGTTGAGGTGTTAGGCTTATTGGGGAGAAAGAACTAAGGTGATTCTGATTAGATGAGATTGACATAAAGTGGGTCAAGGTCAACTAGTTTATTAGGTTTAAAATCCAAGGATTAATGATGTGTGACTCATGGTATTGTGATTTGGGTTGTGTGATGGATGGAAAAAGAGCATAAACCTATTATGTTTGGTTTAGATCATGATGAATAGTGGAAATGTACTCATGATAGTGTTCATAGAGATCACTTTACCTCAGGATGAGGGGAGTGAGTTCTATCATGAATTTTTGTGGGAATGTCTTGATGAGTGAGGGAATGTACCCACTTGGTATTTTTGGTTCCATATAATTACAGATTAGTGATCAGTCTTGTTTTAGAGGATTATTAAATAATTTCATGGAATTCTAATGGGGTTGGATTTATGGGGTGTTAATGGAAATGAGAAATTTTTCTATATAGTTAGAGGTAAAATTAGAGGTATATCAGAGTGTTGTGATGTTATCGACCCAAATTTGAACCACGATAAATATTTTCATGGAGTTTGGAGACCAAATTTGAACCTATTTAGTGGTAGATTGAAGTGTTGTATCGACTAGTGAGACTAATAATTTTCAAGAAACATTGGAAAGAGGAGGAATGAATTATGTTTTTCATGTATTCTGGTTTAGTCATTTGGAAAATAGACTGATCAAGTCAATGTACCACTAAGAATGTGTTTCAGTAGGCAATTCTGAGGTTGGATAGCATGTGACTCAAAATAGACCCTTATGAGATGATTCATATGTTAGGTGGCACAATAATCTCGTGGATGAATTTATCTATGTAGCCATGGAATCTATGTTTATATGGGTTTCTTTGATTATAATCTTGTTGTTACTATTGGTAATGAGTGGGGGAGCAGGAGGGCTGAAGGGTGGGGGGGAATGGGGGCAGTGGGGGTGGGGGTAGTGGGGGTACAGGTGGGGGGGAGGCGGGGTCAATGATGCATAGGGTATTTGGGGTGTAGGTGTAGAGTGGGGGAGGGGGTGCAGGTGGGGGTTAGTGGTGGGTGAGTACTGTGGGGGTGAAGGTTGGGGGAAATGGGGGTGCAGGTGGGGGGCAGAGGTGGGTGGGGGTAGTGGGGGTGCAGGTAGGGGTGTGGGGGATGTGGTGGGGGAGTGGGGGTAGGGAGAATTAGGGGCGGGGTGTATGTGGGGGTATTTGGGGTGCAGGTGGGGGTGCAGTGGTGGGTGGGGGTAGTGGGGGTGCAGGTGGGGGGCATTGGGTGTGTAGGTGGGGAGATGTGGGGGTGCAGGTGGGGGTTGGGGAGTGGAGGGGTGGGGGTGCAGGGAGAAGTGGGAGTGGTGGGGGTGAAGGTGGCGGGTAGTATGGGTGTGCAGGTGGGGGTGCAAGTGGGGGGAACTGGTGGGGGTCTCCTATATATATTGAACTCTCATGTGGTAAAATTAGGTCATGTAGAGTATGCTACTTCAAGTAGTTTAAGGTCTTACAGGATGGACTAGATGTTGTGTAGTTTAATTTCATATTAAGAGGACCCAAATGTTCTGTAGTTTAAATTCATGTTATGAAAACCTCACTGTTATATAGTTTAAGTTTATGCGTAGAGGACCTAGATATAGTGGTTTTTATGAATAACTCTCTCATGTGAAAAATAATACAATTTTATTATTGTGTTGAATCTGTAAAGAAAACCTTATTTTAATGTGGGATCCAATAGTTAGGATGAATCTCTAAAATTTATTTACTCATTTTTTTTACTCATTATCCTCCATATTGTATAAATAAGGCATGAACTTTGTTTTATTTGGTCTTTTTGTTGATTTATATACCACCAATTGTTATATAAAGAGGTTCTTCCCTTTGTTCTATATGCAAACATTCCACTATGTTTTTTTCAATAAAAACAAAAAAAAATAGAAAACCTATCTTTTGATATGTTTCCTCATATTTTCTTAATTCTTTTAGTACTTTTATATCTAACACTACTCTAAACATATTATTCTCTTTTAATTGCATCAGTTATCCTTTTTCTAGTCATACAACGGTGATTTCTACATATGTGAGGAAAAGGTTGATATCATTAGGCGTGAAAATGGGACCAAATTCTGCAAACTTTATGGGAAATTAAATCAACAGGTTAGTGTTGGGCTCTAGTAGCAGAATCAGTTTATATTTTTTTCAGTCGTCATATATTTATTTCATTTCCTAAGATGTTTGTTTCTAGATCCAGTTTATCTTTTTTTGATTCATCATATATTTATTTCATTTCCTAAGTTGTTTGTTTTGGTTTATTAAATGTTCGTAAATTTTGATTGAAATTATGCTTCATGATTTCAATAATGACTAGATTATAATAATATAAACTTTTATTTTGTTTGGGTCAGGTGAATCTTTTAATTGAGTTAATTTGTGTTAATGATGACTGTCATTATTATTTCATCAATGGATGATGGTGATATTTTCTACATAATTGGTCTTATTTTCTATATAATAATTATCATTTGTCATTGATGGTTTATATAATTTTAATATATTCTAAAAACACATAAATAATATATATATTTTTATTTTTTGTTTGGTTCATGTTTTGGAATGGGGTATTATTAATTAGAATACAAATATTGTATATTAATAAATATTTCATTTATCCTTAGTAATTGTTTATTTTTTATTCTGGTCACACAACTCAATAGTTATTCCAAATACATAATGCATTTACTCAACCTAACACAACAAGGAATAATGAATTCTTAATGTTGTAGTGCTATAATTCATGGTTGGTTTTTCTGTACAAACATGAGAAGGGATCCTTTAGAAGTAGTGCTATGATGCATGTGTGGGGGTGGGTGTGCAGGGGGTGCAGGGGGCAGGGGGTGCAAGGGGGTGTGTAGTGGGATGGGGTGCAAGGGGTGGGGTGAGGGTGCAGGGGGTGTATTAGGTGTGTTTGGTGAAGGGTGTGAATGGGGTTTGTAGATGTATGGGTAGGGGTAGGGGGTTTGTAGGTGGGGTGTGTCATGGGGGTGTGCAGGGTAGGGGTGTTCTAGGGGAAGGGGAGGTGGTGTGTAGGGGAGGGGGATGGGGTATGGGGCAGGGGAGGGGAGAGGGGCAAGGGATGTGCAGGGGAGGGGCAGGTAAGGGGGAAACATTCTAATAGGACCTTCAGTTGTGATATTGTTTTCAATACACCTTATATTTTTTGATTTTATAGTTAAAGATGTCAATTTCCTTGTTGTGAGATAAACATTGTAGATAGATGTTATTAAAAATGTTTAGAAAAATTTATATAACCTTATATGTGTTTCTTACTCTTCAAATAGATGATTAATGATTACCTATTTTCCAAGTCACTGTATTATCAATATTTGATATAGGGTTGCTCCGCACAATTCATTTGCAGTATTTTCTTGAGGTTCTTTTCACTGTGAATATGATACAACATAGGATCCATTTGGCATTACTCATTGAAAACTGATAATAGAAAACATCATTTATGATAAATTCTATTTTATTAGTGCTTCAATATTTCTTTTTGAAAAAGTTATTTTTGTAAACATTTTAAGTGTTTGTCTTTTGGAATTACTGTGAATGTGTTTATTGTAATTGATGGGATTTTATGCAGTGATTGTGCCATCCATCTTGATATTTTCTTTCCATAAGAATTTATTAAGAAGTTCCCTAGTAAGAATTTATTCCATGTGAATTTTTTCTTTTAATTTCATTTTTATACAATACAAATCACTAAGTATATTTTCCCACAAATCATTTTTTTTCTTTATGGATGATTAAATGTACGAGTTAGTTTTCACCTGAAAAAAAATGATTATGAATTACCTTGAGTTGATATGGGGGTGGTTGAGTGTTATCCACTAATACTAGATATTAATTACCTTAAGGTGATATTTTGGCCTTTTGTGACTCTAAGGCCTCAAGATGGGTAGTGGGGATGATTATCATGTCATCTTTATGGGGTTTGGTATTCATTTGTTCTTTTATTGGCCTGTTAGATTAGGAATCATGGTGATATTTTTCCCTAGGTGAAAAGTTTTGTGGGTTGTATTGGGTAGGAGCCACATGGTACACTAGAATATATCTCTATTGAGCAGACCCACCTATATTTTTCGTGAATTTATGTTTAGGATCACCCACCTCTATCTTGGTTGGTTGGAAGAAGAGGGATGATTTCTCATTTGGGGGAAGTTAATGTCCCCTCAAACATCTTCATGTGTCATCCATTTCTTGATGAGTAGTTTGATGGTGAGCCTTTTGTAACCCTCTAGATCCTAAGGAAGAGCATCCATTCTGGTGTATATTTTGGTTCTGGATTACCCAAATACCAGACAATGGGATAAGCTATTCCCTTTCCCTTATTGATATGTCAACAAGTAGGTAGAATCATCTCTGTTGGAATCTCATAAACCAAACTCTCTATCTATTTTTGAGTGAGGGAACCTATTGAAAGGAAAAATTAATGATGAACCTCTCCTTATAGTGGATTTTCTACCTCTAATCCCCATCTCTGTCCTCATACCTATGATCATTCAGATTATTAACCTCCAGGGAATTCATTATGGATGTGTTTGTAGGGGAACCTTTATTATCTGCTGGTGGACTATCCTATCAGTCTTTTTGTAACCATGAGAGTGGAAAAAATTAAACATTATGATACTGAATGTATCTTCAAATCTATACATTAGGGGATGCATCAGTTAGTGTGGGTTGAGTAGAATTTGATTAACTCAAACTATATGGATGCTCTTCAAAGGATCAAACAACCTTAAGATCTACATCTTACTAATGACCCAGACCTAGGGTCCCTCTCATACTTATGAGATACAAAATCAACTGATTTTACTTCCCAAGAAATGATGACCTCCAAAAAACCTTTATTGGGTTTCATCACACGATTCACCACTTGATTCATGTGATGTAATGGGATTTCACCCCCTCAAAGAAGTCACAAAACACGGTCTTACTGCTTGAGTCTGGACATGAATAGGGGTTCACCCTCATAATCATGCTAAGAACTAATCCTATAACTCCCCAACCATATTTGGGCCCCCAAAACATGTTCTAAAATCTCATTCATAAGACTCGACCTTGTCAAAATGTCTCACTTACCTCTAATCAACTGATACCCTAACTTTTTTACCTTCCATCTCAGCATCTAGACCAGTCAGTTGTACCCTACAACCTCGAACCCCACCAGGTTAGGTTCAAAAACACATCATTTTTGGAATTTTCATAAAATTTATCAATATGAAAATTACATTCTCAAACAATCCACAAGACTAGACAAGTCCATATCCATCTTCACATAATAATTCTAGTGTTAATCAGACCTTGCACTAATCAGTATCACTTCATCAAGATAACTACCCACACAGAACCATATTCCGATGGCTGACCTGATACTCTCCACCATAGAACATCATTATTATCGATCCACAAGAATGAAACTACCCAAGATCCATTATCAACCAAATTCAACATTTCCAAACCCTACTTGATCTACCTAAAAAATCCCTCAACACAAGTTCAATGTGATAATTAATTAACATTGTGGTGCCTCACGTCACCACTTCCCAAAAATAATGATAAACAAATATTGTATACATAGTACAAATAGTTCCAACTCAAGGCCCATGGCCTTTATATTTATTCCAAAAAATTCATATTTATCCCACTATAGTTTCATTCTAGACCTGTTAACAACTACAATCTAGGTTGGTTCCTAGCTTTCCATAGTTAAGGCACTCTCTCACTCCCAGAGTCATTGCACCAAGGGAATTAGTGTTCAAAGAGACCCAAGGTTACCAAATCACCACCCATACATTTCTAGAGGTCATAAACCTCTTTCCATATGATCTATTCATATACCAATAGAATCAAATTTAACAACCACACACTTTAACCTTTAATCATCACCTAACCTCACATCATGGTCATGTAACTTCCCCAGCTTAATATTCTTTTCTAAAATATTCTCAAGAGAATTCCATAAAAATTTCCCCCATGTCCTCTATATCCAACCACAAAACCTAAAACATCAATTTTATCACCATAGGTTCAATATTAGGTTGAAACAACCCAACTACCACATAGGTTATAAAGACCCCACTCACTTAGTATATGGATGAGGAACACTCGCTTAACCTTCCATAATAGAATTTAATAGCTCAAGATATTAATGAGGAAACCCACTAATTATGCATCCCAATGTTACTTTTCAACACCACATGACTTGACCAAATTAAGTCATTTCCCACCCATATTTGGTTCATGCACCTAATAACCCAGATAACCATGCTCACTACAAATCAACTAATCTTCCAAAAAGCATCTCACATAGTGATTTTCTTTTACCAACATTCCTTGGGTAATCATCCCATGAAAATTCCACTACATGATCACCCATAACATGGGAATTGATCTGAGACACAAAGTGTTTAACCATGTTCCACTCAGCCTATAGTTGACCGTCTAGGATTACCATCGGACATTTCATTATAATCTAAAATATTAATTCATAAGGCTATGCATATGAATGAAAATTCTTGATAAAACTGGTCTCCATACTAAAACACCTCAAGGTATCCATCTTCCCTTATTCTAATTCATTCATGGGTAGGTAGAAACATAGATAAATCGAGGCTTATACATTCTCAAGGAACCTTTATAGCCTTGATAATATATTAATTACAACTTCCACACACTAATATCATAGGAGAGCATTATCCTAAGATCCAAATCCCTAAGGAACTTTTGTTTCTAGAAAAAACCTCCATTGGGTTACCCTTGATTTTCAAGACTCAATGACTCACCACAATCCTAATCTGAACCTCAAACACAACTGGTTTATCACACTAATTCCATCAATCATAACCCACCAAAGACACAATCCATGGGTATAATCCCACTATTATCTCTATACATGACATATAACATGAAAAAAACCACTATGGGGTCTCATAAACAAGTTTTAATATAACCCATACAACCCATTCCCAAACTAGGCACAAACCATAATACCACCAAAAATGCCAACACATCATGAAAATATGTTTCTTTATTCACCTCTTGTACTTCCAATTGGAATTGTAAAATTCATTGATGGAGAGACGTAGGTGAGGACAATGTACTCTTTTCTTTTCTTTGTTCTATGTGCATATTTAACAACCAAGGCTCTAGAAAATCCATCACGCAACATAGATCCCAGTATTATCTCTCATTGAGGAAAGTTTTCAAGATAAACTTGTAATAAAACTTTAAAACCCCTCATAAATCTTTTATACAATGACCCAAATAAATCCTCCAATCTCAATCAAGGTTCATGAGTGGATTTTTCATCATTTCATAGCCACTGAACTAATGAATCATCATGTTACCATAGAGAGTAAATAAGTTTTTGTGGAAGGTCCATATCAAGCAGTCCTAGTTATTTCTTCCCCAATAACCAGTTCTGATTCCTAGTTGGATACATTAAAGAAGTTGATTATGAATTTTGTGAAGAAGGATGATATGCAGTCCTAGTTATTTTTTCCCAACATTTTATGCTAGAAATTCTTGGAATGAGGCTGTAGCGTAGGATACAACTTGGTGATTTTTTTATAGAATTAGAAGACTATTTCCATGGTTATAAACCATAGATATAACCCTATATCCATGGTTTTGAACCATGGATATAAGGACAGTGTGGCTATATCTCCTGCCACGGTTTGAAACCGTGGATATAGATTTATTTCCATGGTTTAACCCATGGATATAGCTTTATTACCACAGTTAAAACCATGGATATAGGGATATAGCCATAGTTTGAAATTGTTCCTATAGGCTTTTCCCTATAGCCATTCCAATACCAACCATGGTTTTGTGGTCAATATCCACGATTACAAACCATGGATGTGGACTTATTTTTTAGTAGTGTTGTGAGAGGTATTTTCAGGAGCTAAAAGGTAGGCTAACCTCAGTACCTTTCCTCACTTTACCTATTTTGAGAAAATCATATACCATATATTTTGACACATCTAGAGTTGGACTCGGAGAAGTTATAATATAAGAGGATCGAGTGGTTTCTTATGGATCTAGATAGCCGAGACCGCATGATAGAAATTATCCTACTCATTATATGAAGTTTGAAGCAGTGGTGCATGGCCTAAGATGATGGATATATTATCTTACGGGTGAGAGGTTTTTGGTATACATATACTACAAGAGCCTCAAGTAGATATTTTCTTAATAGGACCTGAACCTTTGATAGAGGAGGTGGGTTGATTATTTGTAGTCTTTAAACATTGAGTTGGATTATACATTAGGAAATAGAAATGACATTGTCAATTCTGTGAGCCATAAGACGCGGATGGAGGTAGTGTAGGAGTATTCCGACAAGTGGTGGATGATGGAACTATTTGCATACATGAATCTATAAGTTCTCGAGACCCAGGGACGAGTAGATCTAACTTTGAAATATACTATACCCGTGATTTTGGATAGGATAAATAAAAATAATTATCTAATCTGGGGGTCTTAGTCCTGAGAGATAGCTTATATGGTGGGGAGACACCATCAAGATGGTCTCTTGGTATATAAAATTCTCTTGTTTTGTGTGGAAAATCATGTGTTCTTATGGGATTGCATGATGAGATGATGAGATAATTTCATTATTCTATATGGTCGATACATATTGGTTTTATAATGTTGTAATGTGATCTCCATAGACCGTATTGGTGGTCAGGAATAAAGAAAGAGGTAGCTGTATTTTTTTTAATATATCTTACCTATCATTATGTGAAAGTCGAGCATCAGAAGTAAACTATGATGTTGTAGCCTATGCTGATTCCTGAGTGTAATTGGCATGATGTCACTATGGATTTCATAACAGGATTACCTAGTAAAACCAGTAATAATGATGTATTATGGGTGATCATGTATCGAAAAACTAAGGTATCCAAATTATTTCCTATTGGGGATACCTTCATTGTTGATGATATGGGTATTCTATACATGAGTGAGATAGTTTGAATACATAGTTTTTTTAGTAGTGCCATTTCAGATACGTATCATAATTTCACATCTCAATTCTTTCAGGGTCTTTAGAAGGATCTGAGATCACAGGTTCTTTTTGAGTGCATCCAATAATCCTAAAAATGATGTTCAAACTGAGTAGAGTATTGAGGTTATTGTGGATATGTTATGAGCCTATATTTTGTATTTCAATGGTTCATGGGATTAACATATGTAACTTTTATAGTTTTCATATAATAATATATTCTAGGAATCGATTCATATGGGTACTTTTGATGCTTATTATGAAATTCCATGTCATTTTCCTCTTTGTTGTTTGCAAGAAGGTGTGTCAATGCTTATTGGGCCTAGTCTCATTCATGAAATTTATAAGAATGTTCATTTTATCTGGAGGCAGACCATGACTATTCATAGTAGGAATAAATCATACAATGACCATAGGAGATGACCTATGGAGTTTTAGGTTGGTCAACGTGTTTTCCTTTAGGTGTCTCCTAGGTTAAGGCAATATTGTATCAAGAAAAAGGGAAAGATAGTACCCATGATTTTCCTGCCAACTGAGATAGTGGATAGGGACATTCCAGTATCATACTCAATATCCCTTCCACAATGAAACAGTTCCATGCATGATGTGTTTCACATGTCAAAACTTGGGAGATAATATCCTGACCCTTCTCATGTGTTATACATTGAGGAATTCAAGATTTATGCAGATTCTTCCTTTAAGGAGAATCAGATGTGGATTGTGGACTATAGTGAGAAGTATCACTGAGGTAGGATTATACCACTGGTCAGAGTACAGTGGTATCTTGGTCATGTTGAGAAGGAGACCTAGGAGAGCGAGTCTGATATGTTATAATTGTGGCCATACATTTTCATTAAGGCCTCATTTTGATTCTTAGAGAAAATCATGAACGAGATTTTATGTGGTGGGAAGGTTAGGTCCCTCTTGAGTTTTTTTATTATACGTCTTTAATTGGGTTTTCCATTATCATTAAGACTTGGTGGTTGAGTCTTGTTCAGAGAAAGAGATATTTTATTAAAGAAAATGACCTAAATTTTAGGAATGTTTATTTATTTTAATTAATAGAATCTGGGAATAAACATGTTAAATAGGATTATAAGGGTTTTTAGTGAGTTTATAAGGCTTCAAGGGTGATTTGAGCACTTTCATGGAAACTGGGATAAAAACTATTCATTGGAAAATTAAACATCATGTACATGTAACATGATGTGTATATTCGTCTAGACATAGGTCATGAACTGGATCATGGTGTGAGGTAGTTACACATTGTAAACTTAATTCACATCGTGTAAATATAGATCAGAAAAAATATTAACCTGGGATGATTGGTTGTTTGGAGAAAATTAAAAGTGAGAAAATAAACGATGTAAAAGGATTACACTCCATGCATTCCTCAGAACATGAGGTTTTAACTAGGTAGTGTGATGATTATTTCATTCATTCGGTGTATCCCTCTCCTCTCTCGCGTCTGGGTAGATTATAGGTGATTTTGGAACCCTTCTATCGCCTACAAAAGCCCAGATCAAGCATCTAATCCCTGATGAGTGTTTCTATTTAGGTTCCCTTCTGATCCTTCATTCCTTGTTGTGACTATGGAATATTTTGACCATGGTTAGTTTTTTGTTTTGATCTTGAATAGGTTTTATCTAGTTTCTTCTTGGAATCTTCTTCACCTTCGTCTGTATTGGAGTTTTTCATTAGAATTGTTGCACTAATCACCGGTAAAAGGTATGGTGTTTAAACCTAACACTATGGTCTATTTAATTCGGAATTATATTCAATATTGTGGATTTCACTGATGTAACACATGTTATAATTAATTTATTCATTGATAAATGGTAATTCATATATTTTATTGTTTATTGGATCCCTTTGGATTCAATTGATGTTGTGACCTGGCTTGTGGATACCTGTTGGTGGATTGAAACCTTGAGTAATAAGAACATGACTAGTGGTTTAAAGTGTATTTATAATGGCATGATATTGTAGGTGATTGATTCATAGAGAATAACATTGGTAATAGGTTATGGGTTATTTATATGGTTGTTGATAAATTAATATATAAATGGAATTTTAATTGAAATAGAAATAGTAATTTTCATAATTATCCATTAAGGCTTATGATATGACATTGTGATATCCATGTTGTTATGAATTATTGAGTTGATGATAAAATTATTATATAGTAGGATATTTCCAATCATATATACTGAAATGTTTATATAGAGGTATATGCCCAGTGATACATGCTGAAATGCTTATTTAGTGAGCTATTCTCTGTGATGCATATTGAAATACTTATATAGAATTTTATACCCATTGATACATGATGAAATACTTATATAGAGGGGTATTCCTAGTTATACATGGTGAAATTATTATATAGAATCCTTAGCCTAGTTGATACTAAAATGCTTATATACATGGCTATTATAGGAGGATGAAATTATTATATAAAGGGCTCTTCCTGGTTGTTTTATTGTTCCATATTTTATGTTTATGGTTGGTATTATTGTGCTACATGCTTAGAGACATTATAGAAAGGTTCACTACTACAAATGTGGGTTTATCCAACACTAGGATTTATCAGTGATAGGTAAAAGCACTAATAAAGGCCCCTTTATCATCACTAGTAAAATCATTGATAAAAAGATCTTGTATTATCACTTCTTTATAGCGTTGATAAAGGGGGTCTTTATCAGCACTGATAAAGGACCCCTTTATCAGTGTTGATAATGGGGTTCCATTATCAGCACCACTAAAAATCGCTCATAAATGGTCCCCTTTATCATTTATAATAAAAAATAACTGAAAAAGGGCACCTTTATCGATGCTATTAAAAAATCACAGATAAAGGGGGTCCTTTATCAATGCTACTAAAAAAGCATTGATAATGGGGGGGATTTATTAGTAATTTTTTACTAGATCTGATAAAATCCCCCCTTTATCAGCGCTTTTTTTCTAGCACTGATAAAGGATATATTTTATAAAATAAAATATATTTCATTAAAAATAATATATTAATATATGAATATATTTATATTGATATAAATATAATAAATTTTTAAAAATATGATTTAGATAAGGCTAAATACTCATTTATACTTAATATATATGATATTTAGAGAAAATGTCTTAAAAAATAAATAAAAATATTTTTAATTAATAATTTTCTTATTATTATTGATTAATAGTCATTTATTAATAATTGGATGATAAAAAATAAATGAATTAATGAACAGTCAAAGATAAGTTGAAAACATGACTTAAACTTCAAACATTAAAAACTTTTGATTCGGGTGTCCATTTGGGCTCTACCACATATCAAATTGAAGTTGGTCAAGATATCTACACCAAGGAGACTAAGGGAACACCGATCAATTTTTTAGGCTAAACATTCCCCATGATTCCTCTAAAACTAAGTTTTTAGTTTCGATATCCGATTTTTTTAATATTTGATAATATTTTAGCTTCATTTAAGAGAGTATTAATGCCCGTTTTTAGTGGGGGATAAATTTATTTCTAGGTATTACATTCTTATAGATATTATAGTATCGAAATTTTATCATTTTTCATTATTTATTTTTATTTATAATTAAATATTTTCACATTTTATTATATTTACTTATAATAAATTAATTTTATAATTACACATTTAAACATACATAAATAAATATATGAATAAGAAAAATATATCTAAATATATATATTTATAAAAAAATATATGAAATAAAAAAGTGAATGTAATATATATAAATAAATAAATATATCTTAAAATGGGGAAGAAATCAACTTGGGGAAGTGGTAAAGTGATTCCCTTATCAAGAGGAGGTGTAGGGATCAAATCGGGGCGAGTACAACTTTACGGAGAACCAACTAGAGTCAGGGAAGGGGTGGAGGTCTAGCACTGAGAAAGGGTGGATCTAGGGCTAAGGAAGGGTAAAGGGAGCATTGAAAAAGGTTGTAAAAATAATAATTTTCTAAAGAATCCATTATCAGCGCTAAAAAAAGGCATTGATTAAGGACCCCTTTATTAGCACTAATAAAAATACCTAAAAAGGGGGCTTTATGGTCACTTTAAGTTATGATAAAGGACCCCTCTATCAACACTAGAAAAAATTGATGATAAAGGGGGAATTTATCATCATTTTCTCCTAATGTTGAGTAATTTTTTTTATCATCATTTTTTTCAAGTGTTGATAAAGGTTATCCTTTAACAATGTCTAGGTTTTCAGTTCTTTTCAAGAGCTACTAAATCCTATTTTTAGAAATTTTGTAGGTCAGTTATATTGTAGTGGTGGTGATGCAAGTTTATTGATGTATTATATTAATTGATCAAGTAATAAACCTATTATTACTTTATTGCATACACTTATTACCATAATGGTTTTTTTAGACACAGTGGTGTTGACCTACTAAGTTTTACTCACACTCTATTTGAGTCATTATTTGGTACCTCTACAGATTTCATGGATGAAGGTTTGGACAATGGAAAGGAACTGTGTTATTGATTTGTTTCTATCTAGTTTGGATGGAGTTATAAGATGGGTCCAATATGAGGTTTGGGACTAGGTATTTTGATATTACTTTGTATTAGTTGATTATTTTATTTATATTGTTTTCAGTTTGACATTTAGATACATTTCATCTTATCATTACATAATTTATCATTATTGGTTTATTAGTTTCTCCCTTACTTTCTAGTTGTGTTATATATGGTTTCTTCTATTCTTCATTAATTTTATATTATTATTTTTTGATTATTTTGTTGTTTTGTTACTATATACCATGGGGTATAGTCATCCCACTATATTAATCACACCCCCTCTACTAGTCGAAAGCCTATGGCATATGAAGAGGCACATTTGAGGTCTCATAACCAACCTGTTTTGTCCATGTGTGAGAGTTCTGAATCAGGGGACATTAGATAGATACATATACACTTCCAAAATTTAATTCACCTTTCATTCCTCATATAATATCTTATCTTATATAAAAACATTTTCATTAGAATCATGGGTTCATCCTTTTATAGATAGAATATGAAATGTTATTTTATTATTTTAGAATCCATATATAAGGATATAATCATATGAAATTTCACTAAAGTAAGAATAATAATATTTTAATAGGGATCATTCATACAAAATCAAATATAAAATTCCCAACTAAGGAGGTGACGAGAATTTTTCCTTAATTATCATGATTCACTTCATCTATTCTGATTGTATAAGCTTTCCTTTTTTTATTTTTCTTCAAAGGTTGTTGTTTATTATCATCCACATTAGACCTTAGATTGGAGAATTCATTCTCATAATTCCCAAACTCCTTTCACTTCAAACACTAGAGTGTGGGAGGTTCATTCTATTCATATCTCTCTCCATTAATCTAATTTATTGGCCTCTTCACATCACTTCTATAATCGTTTTCTCAATAGAAAAACTTATCACACTTGTAGAACCCACTTACTCTTTTCATGCATTCACCTGGGTGATTTTTCCCACATTTCTGGCATGTAGGTGGATGAAATTTATTTACACCATGTGATTTATTTGAGTTCTATGGACACTCGATCTTCCTTTTTTTTTAAAAACCATTAGAATGATCAGAATATCTAATTTCCATTTCTACCTTTAGTTCACATCAAATTAATTCGTAGAATATAATAAATTATCTTATATCTAATTCCTTTCAAATACATGGTCTTAAGACACCAAATAATTGATCAATTTTTTATTTCTGAAAAAATGATTAAATGAAAAGTGTACCATAAAGTCTTTCAAAATTAGCTTTGTAGGTGCCAATATATTCGCCATCCTTCTTTGTGAGCTCTATAAATTCCTTCTCTATCCATTTTAATTGAATATTATGTAAGTACATACTGAGAAATGTTCTCTTAAACTCATCCCATTCGATCAAGTTAATTACCTCATCTTGACTCGTATTCTTAATATGTTTCCATAATTGATCCTCTTTTCCATACAAATGATAGACAAAAAAATGAATTTTTCATGCTCTAAACATTGTAGAATGGAAAATATCTTTTCAGTGGTACTAATCCATTACTCAGTAACTAGTAGATAAGTGTACCCACTAAAAAAGGGTGAACATTGCCTCATAATGGACTCAACAGAATATTGTTCACTCCTTTTCTAGTTCAAAAGTTCAAGATGATTCATAGCTTGAGAAATTTGTGTGATTATAGAAATAAGGTTTTACATTCCAGCTCCCATAACATTTAGCTTCTCATGAGGATAATCAATGCGTTTTTCTATTCCATTCAACATTAACATGGTTCCATTGGGTTCCATCCATTAACTAAAACCAAATATCATAGTGTGAGAAACATTAATCATAGTTGAAAACTACATAATCATGAAAAATCATTTATAGGATGTCTAAATCATAACACCTTATTTATAATCTATGAAGCGTTGGGTTTATCCAAGGTCATTTATAGTAATAATCTATTTAAATATTTCATCATGGTTTGTAAATAGTTTTTGAATTTCCAAATCATATCTCACAGAAGTGTCAAACTAGAAGTGCGGAAAGGCCCATTTTTGTGCACCAGTTGATGATCTAGTCCATTTTGATGTGTCCTTTTCAAAGTTATTACCCCTTGGAACCTCATTTCAGATATAAATATACTTTTAGTATCCACACAAGGATTTTATTGTTTAGAAACCACCCAACCAATCCTTTACCAAAATTCCAAGACATTTTCCTATACTTTGAATCATCCATAGACTTTTCCTTGGTCATATCCCTTGACATATCCTTAGAAATATCCCTAGGTGTCTCACTAAGTTTTTATCATCCTAGTTTCCAAAGGTTAACTAAACCTTTCCTTTGATACCAATTATTGAAACCCAAGATTTTTATACATGTATATTACATATTTTTCAATGAATATTAAATAAATTATACAAATACATTCCCAATGACCATAATAGTTTAGTGTCTTTGGAGAATAGATACTCATTATTATAATTTGGTGAAAGATCTTCAACATCTCCCATAAAGATCTTCCCCTTTAGTACTCTTCACAAACATACCCTAATTAAAAAAATTATTCATATCCGGGGGGAAGGAAACATAAGAATGGGTGAGATCAGATGCTCTATAAAGGTAAGAAAGTAATATGTCAATGATCACATAATCATGAAATGAGAATAAGAGTATGAGAACATGAGATTGAAATTTAAAAACCATACCATGCATATTAAAGATCATAATCTTGAGCCATGGCACAAATCTTATTAGTTTATAAAACATGAATCAAAAGGGAATCAAAGAACATAATCCATGAGATCATAACATTAGCATAAGACATATAATTGTGTAAAACACATAATTATACAAAATAATTTCCATAGTAGTCAAGGATCCCTACCAAGTTTATCATAGTGGAATGGGTTCACTCCAGAAACCATCATATTAGTCAAGGTTTACTCTTAAGGCCGTCATAGTGGACAAATTCCCTTGCATAATCAGGTTCACTCCCCATTATAGTCATATCTATCTCATGAGATAAAAATATTTACCCAATTAATTGGGGGGAGATATAGGCCCCACATATCACATAATAAAAATCATATGTATGTGTACCATAAGATCATAAAATATTCATCATATCGTAATACATAAAATGAAATGGGTTTCAGAAAAATTTCATCATATCATAACCTATATAATAGAAACATGTTTCATAATCATTTTTTCATTTCATCATAGAATAAAATATGGAAAGAAAGTGGGTTTCATAATAATTTTATCATGGTATAACTCATGAAAAATAAATGGGTTCCATAAACATCTTTTCATTAAAAAAATTACCATTCGAAGAAAGAATAAGAATGGTATTATTGGACCATATCCCCAGTAAAGCATAAGTATCATCATAGGATATCATCTTAGATGAAAAATTATTTTGAAAAGACACCATAAACATTTTTCAAGGAAAATATATTTTCTTTTAAAATCACTTTTTAAAAATAAAAATTCATAAAGCATTTTTTAAATCCTTTTATATGAAAATAAAATTTGAAACTTATAAAGGAATATTTAAAAATAATTTAAAACATTTCTTGAGTAAAACAACCTTTCCAATTAGAAAAATAATTTTTAAAAATTAAAACATTTTCAAAATATATTTCATTTTGAAATAATTTATTTAAAATCTAAAAAAATTAAAATATTAAGGAAACAAATTTATTTGAAAATAACTATAATAGCCCACTTATTCTCATTATCTTGAAAATATAATGAATCATTACTTGGTCTTAAGAGACATCCCTAAGATAGAAAATTCTGTAAATAAATTCCAAAGGGTTTTAAATGCAAGTGGAGGACGATTTACCCTTTAAGAACTAGAACGATTAACCTAGAAAAAAATAATCAACAACTCACTATATGATGTATGAATAAATGAAAGAAAAATCAAACAATTAATTTATAATAGACTAATAAATGTACCACAACAAAAGTCAACCCAACATCAAAGTAAATAGTGGAAGATAACTAATCAAGACTCCAAGAAAACCACAATTCTCTATGCTCTAACATCACTAAATAGCCTAAGTATCATGAGTTGGTACTAAAAACTGTGATACTTTACTTTTGACCATGTTGCATGAGATTAAATTTGAAAAAGAACTAAAGTTTCAAAGTAGGGGTGAGTATAAAACTCAGTAGGCTTTACCCCAATGACATCCCTACTCGCGCCACTAGCATAGAAAAGTTAGCAACATTTATATAAAACATCTTATATAAAAAAAATTCCAAATCAATTTAAAACTAAATATAAAAAATTTCCAAATGCATTAAAAACCAAAGGTGCACAAGTTATATTTAAATAAATTTTTTATCAATACATAATTCCATAAACATAACCAAATGAGGCTTTAAAACCATTTCTCAATTTTCTTTTATCATACCCATTCCAGGATTCACAACACACCCACAAATGCATGCTTCATTCTGACAATTCCATACTCATGAGTGGTCTCTGGTCCAATCACCGTGTTCCCCAATTACAAATGCCCCTAATCCAAGTTCAGGTCCCTTGTATCCTATTGGCACACACCCTTTATTCAGGATCACGTCAAGAATGAACTCACAGACCCACTGTATTCTAAAACCATTTCAAACTATTTCAACCAAACTACTGTTTTAATGACAAAAATAAAACAAACTAATTCCCAACACCCATTCCATTTCAATAAAACAATTATTTTTATTTAAGACCCTTTAATCAAATCCAGTTTTCATAATTTTAGAAAAATCCCATTTTAAACCTTTTTTATAATCAAGATTTAAACACTTTATTAATAAGCACCTATTTTCCATATTTTCCACAACCATCACCCTAGAGGGTTTAAACCAATCCTAAATCAAAAAATTCACAATAAAATCCATGAAAATAAATCAATTTGAAACCATTCCGTTTAAAACAACTAAGACTAATCAAGAGTGAATTCACCTACCTTGAAGGTTTTGATGAACACTGAAACAGATAAAGAACGCTCTAGAAACCGGGTTGATTGTCCATGAAACCACCTTAACTATCTTATCCTATAAATATCAAGACCAAATATCAACTTATTTGGAATCCAAAATATTATCTCTACCCATAACAGGCATAGATCTGAGAAACCGAGAAGATAGGAAAAGTAGATCTAAGTAGATCTAAGAAACCGATCAAGAATGATGGAGAACACTTACAATAATAATTAGGCTTGAAAACGCCAAGGGAGGGTACTAGATTGATTCAAAATCACTTGGGAGATGTTATCCTATATTCAATGGAAACTAATCCCGAGTTAGGGTGGCATAGAAGAAAAAATTAGGGAGTTATAAGAAAAACGAGTGAGATCCTATTTTTAAGGGTCTAATTTTGACCCTGTGCATGATTAGACAAATAGTGTTCTAATAGTGCATTAGATTTTGATTTAAGGAAACCCTTACACAACCTCCTCACACGGTCTCCCTAACCATTCTCTAACTATTCCAAAGCTACTACCTTAAAATACTCAACCCAGAACCAAGATGCTCAATTTCTCCTAGGCTCCCACGTGGTTTGGACAAATCGTGTGCAGCCCGTGGACGTCTACTTTAGCCAAAAAGACATTCCACTAGATCTCCCAACTCTACCAACTTTCACCCTTATACTTTGTAAACATGAAAATCATAAATAAATTTTTATATACCAGAAATTGGGGGTGCTACATTCTCCACACCATTTGCATTTCTGTCCCCAAAAAAGAGAAAACCATCCTTGCCTTGAAAGAGTTTCACCAACTGCTCTTTCATTTCCCTCTCATGTTCCCAAGTATCTTCCTAAATATGACCATGTTGCAGTAAAATTATCACTAGTAATATTCTATTTCCATGCAATAATTTCTCTCTCCTATCCATAATCTGCACCAGAATATGTACTAATGAAGCATCTGACTCTATTTCAATGTGATCCCATCTGATCACATGGTCTCGATCGGGATAATACTTATTCAATTGAGATATGTGGAACACATTATGCACCGAATGTAACTATGGTGGTAATTCAAATCTATATTCCACCTCTCCAACTTGTTCTAATATCTCAAAATGTCCAATGTATCGAGGGTATAACTTTCCCTTCTTTTCAAAACGATGATGTTCAAGCCACATAGAAATCCTTAAGAACACATTATCACTAACTGTAAAGGACAACGGTCGTCGATGATGATCCGCATAATATTTATGAAGACTCTAAGACATCTCCATTCCCTTTCTAATCAACTGAATCTTCTCCATTGATTCTTGGACATGTCTCATCCCAACTAGTGAAGTCTCTCCTGTTTCCACATAAAAAAGTAAGGAACGATAAGGACACCCATACAATGATTCAAATAGAACCATATGTATCGAGGCCTAATATTTGTTGTTATATGAGAACTCAACTAATGTAAAATGATCCTCCCATGAGACACCAAAATCCATTACAAAAGCCTATAACATGTCTTCCAAATTTTGTATCATCCGTTGGGATTGGCCATCCGTCTGAGGGTGATACACGTTGCTCATAGTCAACTGTATCCCTAAGGATTTATATAATTATTTCTAGAAATGAGACATGAACCTCAGATATCTATATAACACAATCAAAATTGGTATGTAATGTCTCTTTACCACTTCTCAGATATAGATTTTGGACAGATCCTCCACCATATCAGTCTCACAAATAGGGATCAAATGGATCATCTTTATGAGTCGATCCACTTTCACCCATATGGCATCATGTTTTCGAATCATTTTTGGGAGACCTGTAACAAAATACATGGCTATATGCTCCCATTTCCATAATGAAATTGGTAAGTAATATAACATACCATCTGGTCATTGATGTTCTGCCTTAACTTGCTGACAAGTTAAGCACTTTAAAACGAGATCTGCCACTTTCCTTTTCATGCCACTCCACCAAAACCACACCTTCAATGCCTTATATATATTTTGTGGTTTAGGATGTACATCCCATCTAGAATGGTGGTAAGCATGGAGAAGTTGTTACTGAAAAGCCATACGTACAACCATATGATATCTAAACCACAAAACTAAAATCCCATCCAATTTATAGACCTCAATGGTCTCCCTGACATTGAGTTTTGAACTCAATGCAACATATTCAACATCAGATGTGTGTTCCTATTTTTCCATATTTACCAGATTAGTAACAAGCATAGATAAAAAGGAAACTGCAACATAACCTCGTTCTTCACATTCCACATGCATTTCGGCTAGGACTGACATCAACTGCCATTTATCTGAAGTTTCTTTTTCCAACTGAGTGTATTCCTTTGTTCTTAATGCATCTTCCACCTAATTACCTTTCCCTGGTGTATAAATCAAGTCAAATTCAAACGTCTTAAGATACTATATCCATCTCATTTTCCTTAGATTCAAATATTGTTGTGATAAAATATGTTTAAAGCTCTAATAATCTGTGAACACAGTAAATTTATCACCAAATAGATAGTGATGCCAAGTCTTCAATGCCTGGAAAACTGCGGCTAACTCCAAATAATGTTTTGGGTAATTATTCTAGTTCACTATCAATTACCATGAAACCATAAGCAAAAATGTGGTCTCCTTGAATGATAATTCATCCTATACCAAATCCTGAAGAATCAAAGAAGACCATGTACCCTTTTCCTGATTCCAGAAAAATAAAGATAGGTGATGATGTATGGAATAATTTCAGCTCTGGGAAAGACTTATGGCATTCCTTAATCCATTGGAATGGAGCATTTTTCTTTGTCAAAGATATCATCGGTGAGGCTATTCATGAGAAACACACAAAGCAACAGTAATAACCAGCTTGACCAAGGAAGCTTTGTATCTCAAAGACATTCTTTGGTGGTTTCTAAGAGATAACATCCTCTATCTTTTCTAGATCCACTGAAACACCTTTTTCAGAAATTAAATGGACAATAAAGTGTACATATTGTATCCAAAAATCTAAATTTTATAGTTTGGAATACAAATTATGTTCTCTTAGTATTCCCAAGAGTTTATCAAAGTTTTTCTCATGCTCTGCCCTTATCCTTGAAAACACCAATATGTTATCCACGAACATCACAAAAAAAAGAATCTAGATATTTCTTAAAAATATGATGCATCAATTCCATAAATACCACTAGTACATTTTTAATACCTAAAAGCATTACCACATACTCATAATGGATATATCTGCTTCTAAAAATCATCTTCAGAATATCCTCCTTCTGAACTCGCAATTGGTGATATCCTGGTCGAAATCTAATTTTTGAGAACCACTGAGCTCTCCTAAATTGATCAAATAGATCATAAATTCATGGAATTGGGTATATATTCTATATCATAACTTGTTTAATATTATTATAATCAACACATAGATGAATATTTTCATCTGATTTCCTTACAAACAAGACGGGTACTGCCCATGGAGATGTACTTGCCCGAATGAAACCTTTTCTTTACAGCTCCTCCAGCTACACTTTCAATTCCATTAATTATATTTGTGCCATCCTATAATATAAAAGGTAAGTAGTATTGGTCCCTGGAATCATATCAACCATAAAGTCCACTTCCCTTATAGGTTGTAACCTTGATAAGTTAATAGGAAATACATCCAGAAATTACTCCACAACTGCTGGAAAACAAATATCCTCAATCTCCTCAATCGATTCCAAAGTCAATGACACCAAACTTGTGAGATATTGTTCCCACTATTGGTGTTAATAAGCTAATTTCACCTAACTTTACAACCCTTTCTCCCTTAAATAGATATTGAGTTCAATCCTCGGTCCCAAAAGTAAGTGTACTTCTATAACAATCGATGTGATCCTTGAATATTGTCAAGAAATCCATACCCATGATTACATCATAGACATCTATCTCTAATACTGAGAAGTCCCATTTCATCTCAAATCCATCAATAGTTATAGAACATCCTCTATACACAAAGGCTCGACATTCTCTTTCACCGAGAGGAGTCTGAATTTTTATTAGAGAAGGAATCATCTCAAGTCTTAAACTTCAAAAATAAATATTACGAGAAGCAATGAAGGAATGTGATGCACCAGTATCAAACATAACTTTAATAAGGGTATAATTAAAAATAATCATACCTATCACTATAGATGGTCCAGCCTTATTTTCCATAATTACCTGCTCGGCTCTATATAATTGCTTCATCGCTGCACTTTCCTCATTGTTACTTTATTGAGATTTCCCTTTCTGAGGAGTTGTGGTATTCCTAGAATCACCATGTCTAGCACTACTCTGCTAATGGGATTGAATTTTCTACCCTCACCCCATCAAATCATATGATTCTTGTGACACCTGAGAAGTTTCTTGAGCACTTGAACTCAGAGCACTGTGACAAAATCACTTAAGATGTACCATCTTGTTGCAATTATGGAATTATCTTGGTGGTGTTGTACATTCCTGCTTCATGTGGTCAAAGGAGACACATTGGAAGTATCCCACTAAGATCTTTCATGGTAGAGGAAGATTATTGATCCAACCATTTGGTTCTGATTCCCATTCCCACTCTATAAATAGGTGTCCCTCTTCTACTTTCTCCCAGTATTTGAGTTCCCACCAGTTCCTATGGGTATCGAAAAACTTCCTCATCCCAAAGATCTTAAGATATAATGTTTAGACATTTTTAGTCTATTTACAATCTCTGTATAATATATAATACATAGCACCACAATATTTGATTAAATATCTTTTTTTATCCCTAACTCTAAGATGTGTGCCTTCAAGGATGCACTCGCCACAACTTATGGTGAAAAGTGCACTAAATTCATGAACGTAGCTGCCTATTCTATGATAGATAGATTGTAATGCTTCAAGCTAAATAATTCTGTTGTTTTATGTATCATGAACATGTGTGGATATAATTTTTTATTAAACAATTCTTCAAAATCCTCCCCGTTAAGGCCTTTATCTACTTTAGCATGGAGAACTAGTTCTGACCACTGGTATGCAAGATCCTTGAGCATATACAAGGACATATTTACCTTGATCTCCACTGGTGATCTGATAACCTCAAAGATATGATTCATCCTCTTCAGTCATACTTATGATCGTTCCAGTTCAGAATCACCCAAAAATATGGGTGAGTTATGCTTCATGAATTGGATGGAATGATCCACATGTTGTGGATCATCCCTTAAGTTTTTTGTGTCCATATCCTGAAATGATTGGACAATACTCTAAACCATCTCTTGGTACACCTGTGGTTCAGGTGCAATCACATTCTCCGCAACTTATTCCAATTGGTTTCTATAATGCTTAATGGGTTTCATTTTTTAACAAACAACAAACTTTGTAAGTCTCCCTCTCTAGAAACTAATGGATTATAATTTAAAATTATATCACATCAACTATCATAACATTTATTTCCAAAATAAACCATATTTATGTTCAATTATCATTGAAAACCTTCAACATTCCTTTCAAAAATCAAAACATTTTCAAAATACCATAACTATACTCTTTTCAAAATCTTTTATTTGAGAATAGTTTCAATATTTTTCGAAATTAACACAATACATCACATCATATATCATTTTTCAAAAATGAAATATTCAATCTTAGTCATAATTCATTCCTATAATTCATGGAATGCTCGTCTCATTGGCTAAAACCATGACAATGATATTCCAAGATCTAATAAGTGTCTCCAAAACACTTATGTACCCAACTCCCTGGTAACTTGAAGTTCAGTATAAATGTGTTTGCTACTTTCTTTTATGTTATACATTTTAAGTTCAAACAACCCTACTCCTTTCTAAGATTCAAAACCAAGGAATATATAAGAAATAATTCAACTCCAATACCAAGAAACTAATAACCACTTGTTAGGAAAGGACTGAACAAGTTGATACCATTTGTAATGACCTGTTTATTCTCATTGGATTGAGAATACAATGAATCATTACATGGACTTATGCGACATCCCCAATATGCCAAATGCCAGAAATAAATTTCAAAGGGTTTCTAATTCAAGTGGGGGACGATTTACCCTTTAATAACTAATACCATTAACCCAACAAACCATAACAAAAAAAACTCACTATATGATGTATGAGTAAATGAAAGACAACTCAAACAATTCATTTATAACAAAATAATAAAAATACCACAACAAAAGACAACCCAACATCAAAGTAAATATTATAAGATAACTAAGAATGACTTCAAGACAACCATGAGTCCCTATGCTCCAAAAGCTTCATGCTTCAATATCACCAAATAGCCTAAGTATCACGAGGTGGTTCTAAAAACATGTGATACTTTACCTTTTCCCAGGTCCTAGAAGATTTAATTTGAAAAATCACCAAATTTTCAAAGTAGGGGAGAGAATAAAGCTCAGTATGATTTCCCCAATGACTTCTCCACTCATTCCACTAGGATAGAAATGCTAGCAACATTTATATAAAATAGTTTATATAAAATAGTTTCCATAAATAGTTTATAACTAAATATAAAAAAATGTTCCAAATACATTAGAAACCAAAGGTGAACAAGTGATATTTAAATAAATTTTCTAACAAGACATAATTCTAGAAACATACGAAATGAGGCTTTAAAATCATTTATCAATTTTCTTTTACCATACCTATTCCATGATTCACAACAGACCCACACAAGCATAATTTATTTTGATAGTTCCATACTCATGAGAAGTATCTAGTCTAATCACCTTATTCCCCAATGAAACATGCCTGATCCATGGTCACATCCCTTATACCCCAATGGAACACTCCCCTTATTCAGGGTCACATCAAGCATGAACTCACACACCTAATTTATGCGAAAAACATTTCAAACTATTTCAATAAAACTATTCTTTTGTTGAAACCCCTAAAACAACTCAATTACCAAAACCCATTACATTTAAATAAAACCATTACTTTAATTTAAAACTCTTTAATAAAATCTAGTTATCATAATCCCAGAAAAATCCCATTTTAAAACTTTGTTTTAAAATCAAGATTTAAACACTTTATTAGCAAGCACCTATTTTCCAGATTTTCCATAACCATCACCCAAGAGGGTTTAAACCAATAATAAAGTAGCAAATTCACAATAAAATCCACACAAAGAAATAAATTTTAAACCATTCCATTTAGTTCTACTAAGAAGAGTCAACTGTGTATCCACATACCTTAATGGTTTTGACGAAAACCGAAACAGACGAATAACGCTCTAGAAACCGAGTTGATTCTCTATGAAACTACCTTAGATATATTCTCCTAGAAATATCAAGAAAAAATATCAACTTATTTGGAATACACAATATTATATCTACCCATGATGGGAATAGATCTGATAAACTGAGAACATAGTAGAAGTAGATCTATGTAGATCTAAGAAACTAATCAAGAATGATAAAGAACAAACACTTACCATAAGAATCGGGCTTGAAAATGACAAAGGAGGGCTCTAGATTGGTTATAAATCACTTGAGAGAGGTTATACTACCTTCAATGGAGAATAATCCCATGTTAGTGCATATTAGGAGAAAAAAATGATGGATTTAGAGGAAAATGAGTGATATCTAATTTTTAAGGATCTAATTTTGACAAATGTGCATGGTTAGACCGCATGGTTAGTCAAATCGTGCACTAACCCTACGTTATATATTGCCTTAAGGAAACTCTCACATGACCTCCACACATGGTCTCTCTAAATGTGATCTAACCATGTTGAAGATACTTCCTCAAAATGCCCAACCCAGAACCAAGGTGCATAGTTTCTCATAGGCTCCTACACTGTTAGGACAAACCGTGCATAGCCTGTGCACGTCTCCTTTATGCCAAAAGACTTTCCACCAAATCTCACAACTCTCTAAAATTTCACCATTATAGTTTATAAAAATTAAAAGAATAAAAAATTGGAATAATCATGAAATCATTCAGTGGTCATGATAGTAGGAAATACTCTTCATGTCGTGCATGTTAAAAACAAACATACTTTACACATTTTTGGTAAAAAATGAACAAAAATTGTTTGAAATTAGAGATGTATATAGGTTATTGAAATAACATAATAAAATATAAGTATATATTAAATAAGTTTTTTATTATATTTTAAATTTTAATACATAATTTAAAGTGTAAAATAATGAATGAAAAGAAGGATCTTAATGAAGACAATTACCTTCTCTTAGAAGCACCTCCTTTGGATCTCTTATTAAGGACCCTAGTATTGGTACTTTTTGAGGAAAAAAAGCTATATAACATGGATAAGGATGTTGGGGAGGGTTTTATAAGGGTTTTTATAAACTATATTTCTTGAGAAGTTTGTAAAAATGAAAGGTGGTGGTGGCCTTTTATAAGTGGGGGAAAGGAACCCACTTGGAAACTACATGGAAATTTCCCAAAAGAATCCAAAATAATAAAGTCATTCCCATGAAAAAATATTCCAAATGAATAAATATTATAAATTTGTAAAGATAATATTAAAATTTGGTTATATAATAAGAATTATAAAAGTCTTGGGTTATTTTTAACCATGAGTTTTTTAGCTTAACCCCCCCCCCCCCCCCCCCCCCCGGTAAACTCATTTTTACCTTAATCGCAGTAAATATTTTTTATTTTTTTACAATTAATTATATTTAAAAATTAATTTGACCATATTAGATAATATAAATTTTTATTATTACAAGTATTTAATCCATTTTAATGAATTACATTCACATAATTGTAAAATTTAAATTTCAAATTAATCCCGCTGACGCGATGAAAAAGAAGGTTTTCAAAGAGAAAATCTTCAAAAGTTTATAAAGTTTTTATATATTAATTCAACATGAAAATTATTATAATTGAATAAATTGGATTAATAGATATATAATTTCACTAATTTCACTTTAAACCCACTTTTAAAACAAAAATAACCCATAAAATTATTTTAAATAAAAGAAAGTTTTCAATAAAACTAGTATTTTTTAGTATTCATTAAAAAATTAATATTTTTAGAAATATCACAAAAAATCACTCTAATATAAATTTTAAATTTTTATTTAAAATATGAAGTTTATTTTTTCAAATTCATTTTCTAAAAGTTTCAAAAATTAATTTTATTTCAAAACTTATTAATACTTTTCTAAAAAATTAAGTACTTTTTTATCAATATGTTTTCTTTATATAGAGTAAGTATACTTAATAAAAAGTAGTTATTACTACTCATATATATATTTTTAATGGATATGTTATAGTGGTGTCATTTAAATAATAATATTGATATTTTATCATGGTTTGTTAAAACTCAATGTTGCGTATAATGTAAGCTAAACTCGGTATTGCGTGTAACACAATCTATAAAAGAATTTTAATTTATTCAAAAAAATATTAAAATCTAAGAGTGTTACATTTTCTATAAATACTATATTTTAACAAATATGTTTTAGAGAAACATCATATTTCTTCATTCTCTATTCATTCTAAAAGTACAAAGATCTATAGTGACCTGAAAGAGTATTTCTGGTGGGATGAAAAAAAAGTGATATATTGTAGAATTTGTATCTTTGTGCTTGGTATGCGAGTAACTTAAGGATGATGGAAAAACTTATAAGGATATTTCACAACCATTACCCATACCATAACAAAAAGTTCAAAACATCACCATGGATTTTGTCATCAGACTCCCCAAAACATCTAAAGGACATACTGTTATTTGGGTAATATTCGATCACCTTTCAAATTCAACACACTTCATTTCCATAATAAAATAATTATATATGTATAATATTTATAGGATATAAATTAATGAAGTGGTGACCTTGTATGGAATACCACATTTTATTGTATCTGGTCTGGATCCATGGTTTACCTCAAAGTTTTGGGGAAGTCTTTGACAATCCCATGATACAGAGTTGAGTTTCAGCACTATGTATCATCCTCAGACACATGGTCAATCTGAGGGAACCATCCAAAACCTAGACGATATGTTGAAATATTGTTCTAGATGTTTTAAAGTTTATTTCGATCAACACCTTCTTATAGTTGATCGTTCTTACAACAATATCTTTCACTCGAGCATTTATATGGATCCTTATGAATCCCTCTCTGGAAATAAATGTATAACTCCAACATTATAGGATGAATTTAAAGAAATAAATCTATCGGGATCTAATATATAAGACTAAATAGTAGATAAATTCAATGTAATTCATTATAACATCAATACCATTAAAATTCAATGAAAAATTTATACTGTAAATTGTCGACATGATCTGGAATTTGAAGTTGGTAAGAAGGTTTTCCTGTGAATTTTCTTATGGAATAAGGTTATGAGATTCTGGAAGAAATGAAATAAAATCCCTTAGTATATTTGCCCTTTCAATATTCTTTATTGAGTAGGGATAATATTATACCACTGGGTTCTTCCATCGAAGTTCCCTCAAGTTCACTATGTGTTTCATGTATCTCTCTTGAGTAAGTATATACTTGACCATGCACATGTACTGAACTCAAAGATTTCCCCACTAGAGAAAGATATTTTTTATTAGGAATAATTAGTGGATATTTTGGACCATATATATAAAGTTCATGAAACAAGATACTAACCTGGTCAATGTTTTATGGAGAAACCACCAATTCAAAAAATCTACATGGGAACCTGAGGATATGATGAGGCCGAAGTATCCTCATTTTTTTGTAAGATATTGAACAATTTTGAGGTAAAAATTCATTTTAAAGGGGTTTAATTTTTAATCCTAATATTTTATGATATATTTTTTTCAATAAATGTAATTACTTCAAAGGCTTTTGTTACACATAATATCAATTTTTCTTGAACACCAAAACTACTATTATTATTTAAACATGATTGTTATAACCTATCAAATAAATTTGGTTGTATGAATAGGAATAAGAAAATTTTTAAAATTAATAATGAATGTTTTATATAAATAAAATATATTGATAAAAAGGTACTTAAGTTTTGATGATGTCTTTATATGATTTGAAAATACATTGTTTCTTAAAAAATGATTTTCATTACTTTCTTTGAAAAAATAATAAAATAAATTTTACCACTTTTATAAATTTTATTTGATAAAATTAACATAATTTTTTAAATCATTATTTCAAAATTATCTTAGAGTGAATTTTTGATAATTTTCCAGAAATATCAATTTTTTGATGAATAGTGAAAAATACAGATTTTTATTAAAAATTGCCTTTTCGTTTAATGCATTTACAAGTTCCATTTTCTTTAAATAAGGTTTTAAAAGTAATATTATTTTAATTTAATTATTATTAATCCAATTTGGTTCATTTTAATAAATTTTATGTTCAATTTTTATATTAAAACTTTTATTACTTACGAATACTTTTTCTTTAGAAAATAGCTTTTTCAACGCTTCTGTGGGTTTAATTTTAAATTAAATTATACCAATTCTATGAATTGAATTTGGTAAAATTAATTTCATATTTTCAATAATAATAATTAATATTATTTAATAATTCCAACTAAATATTTAATCTTAATGAATAGTAAAATCAGTAAAAATTAATTGTCGCAGTTAAGGTTAAAATAGATTTACTGGTGGTTAAACTAAAATTATATCGGTTACAATGACCTAAAAACTTATAAAATTCCCATTTTATGGATATATTTCTAACTTATATAATATAAGGTTCTATAAGGATCTATTTTTTATCCATGATATTTGTGTAAAACTTGGGAACATTTTTTCTTTTTAAAAATTACATGTGTTTCCTCTTCCCAACTTATAAAAGGACACCCCACTACTCTCCCCTTCACACTTCCAAATTATTATTTTAGCCACTAAATAACCAACTAACTTCTTTAATTACCTACTCACATCCTATATTCCATATTTTCATTATAAAACCATCCTATTAAGTATTTTTGTGCCAACCTAAAGGGTTTTTCTGAATAATCGCTATCATTATTAACCTAGCATTTTTGTTTTATTTCTTCTTACACCTCCTTAAAATATTCTTCATCTATGATGATATAATAAAATAATTATCTATTATTTACTTAGATTTTATTATGTTAATATCATAACCAAACTCCATCTCATCATCCATCAAATGGGAAACGGTTCCGTTGATTGTGTGTACAGTGGACTACCGCTTCATGAACCGATTTAATTATTTTTTCCACCACTACCTCTCAAGAGTGGATATAATGGTATATTTAAATTATATATGTGATATTTATTACATAATTATAATTATTTAATTATAACATCATATCTATATTCTTACCTTCTAATCAATTTCAAAATGATAATGTCTCTCGTTTGTACATGTCAACTATCACATCCTCAAAGTGATGCGATGTGTATTTCATTTCATTTTTACATAGATGGTAATAAGGATAGATCTAATGAATATATATTATAACAATTATATAAAAAAATATTATTTATATCTTAATTATTATATACCTTTATTTTCTTTCATCTGTCGAAAAAATGGAAAAAGCATTCATGCGTGTGTACGACCTACCGTTTGCATAAAGTTTTCTATGTTTATCTTATATAAATGACACTAAATTTTCATATATGGAAAATATATCATATTTATATCATTAAAAAAATTATTCATATTATTTAACCACAATAAATTATAATTACGAAAACTACTAAACCAAAACATACATGGAAAACGAAGTATTTCTCACTCAAAACAGTTATTTTAATAAATAATTGTTAATAAATGAGTGATAAACTGTTATAAGTAAATAATATATGGTATGATATATGATATTATGGGTTTTTAATATACTTATAATAAACTTAAATTTATTATTTATGAGGTTTGAACATGTACGAAGAAATTAGAGACTTGCGGTAAGGGATTTTCATCTCACTTTTATTTCTCTGAGACACATGCCAATTTCACCACTTGTTTATTTTTTGTGATGTATATAATGTCCATTAAAATACTTTATGATGAATCTTATGAAATTTACATGGATTTATAAATACTCCTAAGTTTATTTAATTCATAGGTATTATTATTATAAAGTTACCAAAGTGGTAAAGGTTTTATATTACAATGTCATTGTTTATCAAGACTGTTTATGATTATGTTTATGATGATGAAATAATATGATCTCTATCTATCAAAATAATCAAGAATTTTATTATCCTATGGTTATTTTTTGAAGTTACATTTTTTCCTTTAATTTTCCTCTCTTTAAATACTCAATTGACCAAAAAATATTTTTAAGAAAAATCTAATTTATTTCTCTCTTCGGTCGAAAGTCCTTTTTTTCAATGACCACATTTTCTAAAACTATTTTTAAGACTTTTCTTACTATTATACAATAATTTTTTTAATTAATTTATACCAATGTTTTAATTTTTATAAAAATATTTAAAATTAATATTCTTTCCATTTTACAAATAAGGACCTATTGAATTTTTACTGAAAACATGAAAGGAATCTTCATTTTAACGTGTACAACATGATTGGAATTTACCAACTTCATTACAACTCAATGATTTAAATATTCCTTCAAAAAAATTCAAAGCTTATTTTTAAAATAAAATTTTCTATTGAATATTTGTAAAAAAATTGATTTTAAATAAGTGATTTTAAAATTGAAAGGTTATTTTTAACAAGACTATTCTAATGATTTTATTATAGAATTTCTATTTATCAACTAAAGAAACATTTATTGTTTCATATGTTTTAATAGGGATATGATTCAATGGTATAATAATTATTCTTTCTATAGATGTTTTATGATTATGATGATGATATATTTATTAATCCAATTTATTTCCCAATGGTTACGCATAGATGGATTGAGGAAATATTCATGAAACTTAGTTTCTTTGCATAGGTTATGATATGATGATATGATAAATTTCTAAGGAAATTGTGGTAGTCATATGTGTAGTTTCAATTATTTTATATGTGGTCCTATAATTATATATCCCTTTAATACATTGGGTAATAATTTATAACTCGTGAGTTAATTATGTTATGTGTGAACTTGATTTTATGTTCACGATGTTATGTGTTGACCTCATTTTGTTTCCAAAATGTTATATGTGGAATTGGTTTCATGTACATAAGTTTAAGTTTATTGGGTTTCATTTTTATAAGAATATTTTTGGACCTTGTTTCATGTCCATAAGGTTATGCATGGACCTAGTTTGATATCCATCAGTTTATCTGATGGCCTGATTTCATGTCCTTGACTTAATTAGTGAACATTTTTCTATTTATACATATTCATAGTGTTATAGGTATACATTTTTTCCACATTCATATATCTACGTTATGAACTCATGGATTATATCCATTGATGATTAATATCTTATTAGATTCCAATCTTTATTTCATGACATCGTGTTATGATCCATGTTAAGCAAGGTATGGTTTTCAAATAATAATCTCATGTTCTCATGCCCTTATGTTCATGTTACCTTTAGGTGATTAATGATATCTCCCTTACTTACCCTTAATGTTTATATTATCTCAACATTTATTATGTTTCCTTTCCTTGTGTCTTGAATAATTTTTTTTAATATGGTATGTCTAAGGAGAAGATATTTATAAGAGATATTTAATATCTTTCATGAAATACAAAGATTTTATATCTACTCTCTAAAGACACTAAACCTTTACAATCCATGGGCATGTATTCATGAAATACATTTTATATCGATCTAAAAACATATCATATTTATGTATGAAAATCATGGGTCACTGCATAATATATTTATTTTCTATCCTTGTATATTTTTTTATGGTTAAATTATTTTTTTATAAAATTATTTAAAATTTATTATTAAGTATTACATAAAAATTTATAAATTATTTATGTTAATTATTTTATTAATTTAGGCCTTTTAAAATTACTAACATTGTGTATTTAATTTAAATTAGGTATAGGGAAAGCCTATATGACTGAATATTGGAAATTCAATGGGCTACATTAGAAAATTTATATATTTTATTCAATGATATAAACATGTTGTAGGTCACAACTAATATCAACAAGAATAAATCATGATACCAAAATAAGAAACAATGTCAAGCTACTTACCATGACATTAATAAATAGGGTGATATATCATTTTTTCTAGTTTGATTCATATCACCCTTTATAGCTTGGATATATTAGCTAACCAATGGAGTGGAAACTAAATGAGGAGGAGATATCACTACTTGAAAAATGGGAATATCATCGGAAAATATTAGTTCACCTTATATAATATATAAATATCAACATAGGTCGATGGTGCTATATTTATAGGGGAAATATATTGTACCACACATTTATATTGGAGCCTATGATGGGTAGTCATCATTATTACATAATGATGAGGCATCCAAAAATGTATGAAAATTCTAAGTTACTTCCATTGAAATATTTATATCAGAACATTTTCTTTTAATGATGAAAGTGGTAGAACCATTTCACTCTCTTCAATACATAAGGTATTGCTTCCACTTATTAAGGTATCACTGAATTGAAGTGAGTTAAATCTGGTGAAATTAATATAAGTTATATCAATATTAAATATATATCCATTTCATAATACATTGGTAACTTCACTAAAAATAATCCATACATGTCATGATTCATCGACCCAGGCCTCTAAATGTCTCCTTAGTCATTATAGAAGGTAAATAAATATTATGAAAGATATATTCGAGTTAGTGAATAGTTAAAGTCCCAAGTATAATGATAAAAAGTAAAACCCACCATACCTACATGCAAACATGAGAGGAACAAAAAAAATAATCTTTTCACAACTACCTAACTTAATTGGGTAAGGATTCTAACAATAATGCCATGTGGGGGAAGATCACTGAGGTAGGAGGGAAGAGGTGATTATGGGTCTTGGCATTAAAAGTGATTATTATCTTATAAAGAATAATCTCAACATTCTATGTGGATTGATCACCCACATATCCTATTTTGTATGGAAGTAATCTATGTATCTCATGAAGCAATTTTTAGGTGTAGATATTTTGGGGAAATAATAAATGGATAAAGGGATATCTCAACTAAGGGAAGAAGGTAAATGCATTCCTAATTTTCATGCCTAAATAAGGCTAAGAAGATATTTCCATGGCATGAAATAGCACTAGAGGATCACATCTACAATAAGTTAAAGGAATGAAGGATATCTCTATAAAATTTTCTCAACACCCTTTTAAATTTTGTCATTGAAATATTTTACTGAGGTGTGAATCAGGTTGTTTATAGTGTTTAGATAATGATTTTTCTTTAATTTAAGTACCTATGTTTTTCACTCTTAGTGTTTGTGTTGAGTTATTCTTTCCTTTTCACCTAATACATAACTAATTTCGACAATGTGAAAATAAACATTGTGAGTGATTGATTAGCTGAAAATTAAACTTATAACATAACAATATGGTCATGAAACTATAAATGGAAGGAAGGTAGCATGGCTTGGAAACCAAAACAAGTTATAACTTGATAACTTGCTCATCCATCCCAACTTCTTGAGGTAGTGGAATAATATCAAATCACAGAGTGTTTTAACTACATGATCCTAATTGAGGGATGAAAGGAAACCATATAAGGAATTTCAATTTCCCTAGAATGTACTTTTAATATATTTATAAAGAATTAATAGGTATTAAATGTTAGTTTTTCACTATATTTTAATGATAATTAGCAAATTTTTCATGCTTTAGTTAATCTCTTATTTGTTTTTATGTGTTTCTACTCTAGTCGAGGTGAGCCTATTAATTATAAATTCATAGGATTAGTAAAAACCATATTACTTTCCTCGCTATATATTGTGTGGTAGTGACACCCATATATAATCCGGTCATCATTTATTTTATTTCCACCCGTATAATTTCAACCAAGAATACTAGTTGAATGAAACCTATCCTTATTATTCTAACTGCTTACTGACCAGAATTATCTACGTTATGATTGGCCCTATCAAATTTTAGATAACATCAAGCTATACATATTGAAACCATGTTAAATGTTTATAATTTTCTGGTTATTCCTACTAAGTAGTCATAATCATACCATATATGTACACCTTGTCACAAATGTAACTCATATTATATTATTTCAGGTATTGTGAAGGGACTCTAGTTCTTGTCTTGGGATATTCGGGTGGTTCATCTGAATGGTGTTGTAGATAGTGGAAAGATGGGGTCTATAGAAAATCCTTGTTGTTCTTATTTTATTTATTTATTTTATTATTTTATTATTTCCTTATGGGAAATATTTCGGATGTATGACACATGCACAAGATATATGAATTTATATTTAGTCATTTTTATTATTTTTTATGACTTTGTTTAGTTTATGTCATCTCTAACAAGTATTATGGATGGATCTAGATGGATGTGTTCCCTAAATCTATATATGTGTATATAAAAATATCATAATTTATTATACTGAAAATCATATGGTACAATATATAGAAACCAAGACATATAATATTTCTTTGTTTGGGCATATTATTTAGTATGATATGGTGTTATTGAATTACCACAATCTCTATATATCATACTATACAAAAAATCATATCATAATATTTTGATTAATATTATACCATAACCACAGAATTATATGATTAATAAGGTAGTAAAACATTAAGTATTAATGTTCAAATATTTTTTCCACAGTGGCTATAATTAATACATGAAACATATGGGATATACTAAAATGTATTTATATAATAAATACATGATGGTTGAGGAGTTTATAATCATCTTAAATGTTTCAATTTACTTTAATGTTTTGTAATGTATGATAAAATGATACAAAAGCTCAGAGAGCATCTAAGATACCTATATAAGGGGAAAGTAAACATTAAGATAGTGTGCAATCCCAACCCAAGTCTCTTCCGAATATATTGAAGCTATATTCATCCTTCCTTTTACTAGTGATTTAATAGAATACCATGGATACACTGAGGATCCAACATAATAATTGGGAGATTAATTCAGTCCCTGTATACACAACAGTGTAAGGAACCCAATGGTTACATCTAAGGGATCTTGATCAATCATATTATTAAAGGTAGTTTCTATGGAAATCATCAGTGCAAGATACATGTTCTTTATTTAGTTATACATGGTTTCAATTTTTCATAGATGAGGGACATGGTAATTGTGGTTTATATTGTATTTTTTTGTGTTGAATAAGTGTTATATAATATTTAGAAACCCATCAATGTAATCAGATCACTATCAAGATTCATTATACTTGAAATCATGTTTTTTTAAATTTAGATATCATATTTCAATCATTTAATATGATATAGATTTTCTTAATAATGGATGTTGTATCTCTGATCATTAAATATAAAATAAAACTAAAATTGTGGATTGATTTATGATATGAGATATCAAAATATGTGATACAAAGTTTGTTTTGTGGCCAATTTAATGACATTACATATCGTAATCTACAAATGTATCACACGATACAATATGCGATATCATAGCATGTGATCTAGTATAAACCACTAGTTTTACACATATCAAAACATATGATATGTATTTTTTTAAAGGATGGTAGTGTCGATATGGGTTTATAAAACAGAATATCATATCCCCTTATCAATATCATCACATTTCGTAAAATATGAGGCCCAAGTATTGAGGGATGTATCATGGACCAAATAGTGCTTGTCATTAACTACAATAAGATCACAGATTATGATTGATAATTTAATCATTAAATATGATTTATTGCACTGGTGGGAGATTTGTGTGATACAGTTCACTCATTTTAACATAAAATATAGTCATTGTTTTTAAATATGATAAATAAAAATTTATAATTTTCTAATTTTCGATTATGAATTGAATTATATAATTTTTAAATTGTTTATAAATTATAGGGAAAATTATTTTGGGTTACTTATCTAATTGATAAAATTTTATAAATTAATTTATAATTTAATTATTATAATTAATTATTAAAAATGTTTGAGATATTTAGTAAATAAATATCCTTAATATTAAATGTTAGTGTTAAATAAATTTTTGAATTTATATGGCATGACTTATAATTTGGATATAAAGTTTTTATATGGAAATTATAAGTGTAATTTATAAAGTTTTTATAAATTAAAAAATGAGGAAAGAATATAAAGGAGTTTATATTGAATTTTGAAATTTTCATAATATTTAATTTGAAATGTTCAAATTGAAAAACACCTTATTTGAGAAAATTATTTAAACCATATGAAAATGAGTTTATACATTTGACATGATCATGGTTTAAATTTTATTACATATGTGATATTATGAGTGTTTACACAATATATTATTATTTTATATATATAATGTATATATTTCATATTTCATATATTTAAGTTAAATATCATATAAAGTATAATATGAAGGAGTTCATACTATATGTAAATATAAAATTTTTATATTTATTTGTTTACGAAATTACTATAATTTTTATATCATGCTTAAATATATAAATTGTTCATTTATTTAATTCATTCCCTAATCATAAATATAAATATTATTTTATTAATTGTGATTTGTGAATTATTTTAAAATAGTTAAAATACTTTTATAAATTTCTATACATTCATCTAAGTAGTTATATATTGTGTATGATAATTTATTTAGTTTTATTCTACCTTAAATATAGCTTGTTCATGAGTTTTGTAAAGAGTTTCACATCAATATACATTGAACATATTGATTTAATGGAATGAATAAAGGATAAAAACTAAATCATTAGAATAATACATATATATATATAACAATAGATAAGGTGGTGATATTTAATTCACTTCAAAAGTAAACACTTTTTAATACCTCGATTATTTAACCTAGTATGTCATGCTAAATATGGGTGCCCTTAGATTATCTTTTGTAAGGAATGAAATTACTGAGTGACCTTAATCAGGTTTTTTGCCCATTTTTTGAATTTTATTTAGGTCACACATAGCTAGGAAACCATAATAAAATTATTTTACCAATGGAATAATATTGAGTGAATCCATATTATTGATTAGAAGAAGAAAAAAGATTTATTCTCATAATTATCTAAGTTTCATATTTGATATGATTGACATGATTTTCTACCTAAATATATATGTGATGATAAAAATGATAAATAGACCCAATGTTTAATGAAATATAGACCTTGTCCCACTAATGGATGGTATGTAACTTAAAAGTGGTCATCATTTTAATAAATTAATATTTTATAAATTTCGTCATTAAATGAATGTAAAACATGATACACATCTGCTAAAAAATTTGTCCTAGATAAATGGAATCATCATCATTGAACATCACTTAGAGATCAATCTTTGATAAAGTATAATCATAATGTAACCAACTTCTTATACTAGTTTAAACATGAAATAATTGTTCTTAAAAAAGTAAAAAAAATTATAAGAGTAACCACTTCCTAATAAAACAACTTTGGAATTTATTCAATGAGTGGATCTAGATTCTTATGAGAAGAATATAATAATTCACTTATGGTATATAAAAGAATGTAATTAAAAATTATAAAAGGAATAAAATTTATGGTCATATATTCAATTTTATTGAGTGTGATAATTACCTTGAGAGAGTATAGGTATCATTCAATGCATCTTATATATGTGGAATTCATTCTATTATTATTTATGAAAATTTTCAAACAATTTAAATGAGTTATAAAAATATTTACCCTATTTTCTCAAGGAATTGAGGATAGTTGAGTATGACATGTGATGTTTAGTCCATTTTGTTTTGTAGAAAGTTATAAAGGATAAATGTTTAAGCCCAAAAGGGAAGATTGGATTTTAATAATATTTATCCTCAGTTATTGAAAAGTAAAGGTAGTTTTGGGAAAGAGGGGAAATTTTTCTATAAGATGGAATTGTCCAAGATACTTGAAGGGATTTGAGAAACTCTATGGAGAGTCCTTATTAGGTATCAGTGTCATAGAATCATTTTTTTAATTTTGAAGGGTATATGATATATAATGTGTATTTTAAGAATGTTTAAAATATACTGGAGTTCATGATTAAGGAAATAATTAATGGATCATTTAGTTTTCAATAAAATGACGAAATAAAGGGTTGTTGAATCATAAATTTGAATATAAAGAATTATATTAGTCTTTAATGAATCTAAATATTTGATGTGTATTTACATGTTATTTATATTATATGATAAGATATGTTTTTTTTAATATAGTTTTATTATGAAAAATATTACAACACCCCATGATTTTATTTTATATTTCTCAATAAATAAATTTGTATGTCTTTGATATCTTTCTTTATACACAACAGCTTGTTTAAATGAACTGTGATATAAAATTGAAATGTTATTAATAGATTTGATATTGATCACCTAGTTGTTGCATTAGAAGGTATGAATAATACCAACTAAAATATAAAAAAAATTATTACTTACACATGGGTAAAATAAATTCATTGTTCATCAATTTTATAGAAATAAAGATAAAATAATTTGAATGTAAAATATATATGTTTTTCTGAAAAACTATTTTTATACACGTAATGAGTTTTTATAAATTAAACTGATCATTGTTAATGAATTATTTTAATAAAATCTGTAGGTATTATATTCAATAAAATATTTTAACATTCATCTAATGGATTTTACTTGTTAATGAATAATTATAAATTCAGTGTTATGCTAAAAAAATGATTTTAGTAAAAACAGGTTTTATTGCATTTTGTATGCTTATTTTAAAATGAATTTATACCACTTATAAAAAATAAATTTCATAGAATGGTTTAAATATATGTAATTATCATATCTAATTTTTATAATGTGTCTACTTTCATTTTTGGTCACTGAATACTAACTGTGCTAAAAATTGGATACTCAGTTGAGGTTAAAACGGGTTAATGAGGGAGTTAAAATAAAAGATAAGGTTTAAAATATCACATAAACTTGTATAAGTTTGATTTTATGAGGATATTTCGACCTTACGTTATCTTATATTTTAACCTTTGGCCATTTTGTTCTACTCCCACTTGAATATGACTTTATTATATTTTAATTTTTTATGTATTTACAAGTTTTCATTCCACCTCACTTATAGAAGGAGATCCTCTCACCCTCACTCCTTAACACATTTTGAGCCATATATATTAGATAATACCTACCAAAAAACCTTCCTAAATTCATTCACCACATCCTATATCTTTTTTCCATCCAAAAATACCAACCTTTCAAGGCTTAAGGTGTAATCCAATGGAGTTCTCCCAAAGAAGGTGTAATTTTCTTTACTGGTATTTTTCGAGTTTCTTTCTTCCTTAAACTCACAAAAATATTTTATAAGAATATTAAAATGATTAAATAATTATCATAAATATAATAAATTTTATTATTTTAATCTTACAAACATTTTCTACCGCCTTTACATCCTTTGAGAAATGATAATGTAGTCCATGTGTATGTGTGGACGACTACCTCCATAAAGTGATGTGATTCGTTTATTATGTATCTCATACATGGATAGTAATATGTATGGATTTAATGAATATATATATATATAATATATTTATGATATTATTATGATTATATAAATATATATTATTATAATTATTTATTTTTTCCATTCATTTGAAAATGAAATCATTACTCATTTGTACATACAGACTACCATCTCCATGAAGTGATTTTATACATTTCCCATCACCACTTTATATGAAATTCATAATATTGTATATAATGAATATATATAATACTTATAACATTAATAATATTCTATATATGATGAAACCATGACCAAGGAGCATGTACCAGAACCGTCAAACCAACACATGCATTGAAAACAAACTAGTTTTCACCTAAATGTTGATTTTAATAAAAATTTGTTAATAAATATATAATTTTAATTTGAAGGTAAATTTATATTTTATGAAAAAAGATGACTATGGTTATGGTATATGTAATGTTCCCCAATCTATAACTCTCTTACGTGGCTGGAAATGGTTGGTTACTGTACCTCAAGCACGCCTCCCCATACACCAGAGTCTTATAACTAGAAGCGGGGGTGTGTAGTGTATAGTGGGGAGAATATATCCCCTGATATGAAGTGTCATAGAAGTATAATAATTCATAATAAAATAGAAATAATAAAAGTAAATATATAGCGTAAGATAATAATAAAATCCAACTAAATAATTTGATAATAATAAAGGAATAATGTAATAATATGTTGGAATGTAACTAAATGTCATGTTTGAAAATTACACGAAAAATACTAACTGACTCAAACAAAAGACTCAAGGTCCTGGGTTCCGAATCCCACATCGGTCCCATCTCAAATCTTTATCCCATCAAAAAACAAGTAATCAACTGCAAGGCCCTTTTCCCTTTTCCAAACCTACATCCACATAATCTTCTCGGGTACTAAATGGCGGCCCAAATAGGTTATGAGTATAACTTAGTAGGTTGAAACCATTGTGTCTAAACAGAACTAGTATGATAATAAGTGTATGAAATAAAGTGATAAATTGGTGTATTAATTAATTCAACAATTAAATAAATACAATAACGTGCTTCAGATCCATATCATAATATCTCTGAGAATGTATTACGACCATTCCAACCATAACCATATACCCATGGTATAGTCACAAGAAACAATATGGGTCAAATCCCTATAAGCATTAAAACATTTCTAGGTCAGATCCCTATAATCATTACAACATAGGACTGGGACGAGCCCACACACTATCAGTGTTATAGAATATACATATGCAAGTCCCTGGACCTAGCCCATTATATAAGCATCTTAGTATGGAACACAATTACTATTACATATCATGGATATCAAAATATCAAATCACAATTATCAATGTTTAATTATACAAATTACCATTCTTCTTTCATATACCACATGAAATTCAATTTACAATTCATTAAAAATTATATCAAAAAGCAATAAGCCATAATTTAGGGCCTCTATAACAAGAAATCACCCCGGGTCACATGTCATGCTAAACATACTTTAATACATTATCCAATTAAAAGTAATTTTAAATATATAGGAAATCCATGGATAACCTCAAGTATTCATTTATTAAATTTGGGTGCATGCAATAGTGACACAATCACGATATTGCATAAACTTGGAAAATATCAAACCATAGGGTTTATATTTAGACCCCCCTACTTTATACCGATGATCCAACAATGTTTCTTGTGGCAAAATACCATGAGGAAGAAGGTGAATATGATTTAAAATAGGTTTAGAGATCAAAAATCATCAAGATAAAAACCAACAACGCAATTGGGTAATGGATTTCACCACAACGGTTGGAGAACCAAGGGAATGAAGGAAGAAACCTAACCAAAGGATCTTATGTGGGATTGAATACAAAAAATGAACATAAGAATAGAATTTTGGTACCCTAAAATCATCTTAATAGTGTCCTAGGGTCAAGAGGAGAGGAGTTATAGCTGAAACATATCAGAACTCTGTTGCACAACATGTTTGAAACAGCGGGTCAAACATTTGTACATTGTGTAACATGGTAACATGTCATATAAATTTTATTAATTGTATTTTCAAAAAAAAACACATCACCTACTATTTATTTAATTAAATACACAAAACATTAGATGATGTGTAATCCCTTTACATGATGTGTAAATGTTATGCAGTTGATTTTTTAGCAAATTTCCCTTTTTAAACAAATCAAACCCCTTCCAAAGCTTCTCCACTTACCAAGAACCCATGAAATGCTTAACCCATTTATACCTATAATCTATTAACTCAAAAAGGCATACATACCTAAAATTTAGGTCATTTTTCCCAAAAAAATGCTTTATGTCTCCAAAAAATACTCAACCACTATGGCTTAATGAAAAAATCAGAGAGAATCGTGCCTATAAAAACATGGGATATTAAAACCACTCCACCTTATAAACGATCATCCCTGAGTTTCTCTAATAATCTCTGTGAGGTATTAGTTAAAAATTCCAAAAACTATGTTAGAATATCATACTCCCTCTCCTAGGTCTCCTCTATAACTCACACATGATTCCACGACACTCAAACCAATGGTATATTCTGACCCCGATGATATTTCTTACTAGGATCCACAACCCATATGAAATTCTCATCAAAGGTTGTTTCATCAAAAATATTTACATATAATATGTATATCACATGGGAAGGGTATGGATGATATATTTTTAGTTTTGACATGTGTAAAATTCCATGCAAGGTGTTATATCATTGTGGAAGGGCTAGACCGTACACCACTGGAACGACCCTTTCCACTATTTCAAACTGACTGATAAAATTGGGTGCTAGCTTCCTCTATTTCCTAATATGGAATTGCCCCAGTCTAGGTGAAACCAAAAGGAAAACATTATGAACTAACTTGAATTTAAAGAGTTCATATTTAATGATCATTATATTATTTCTTCCAACTCTACATAGTCACCAATCGTTATCTGATCAACTTAACATGTTCAGATGTCTTCTACATGAGACTAGGCCCAATAAGTAATGACTCACCTGACTTCAACCAATAAAGAGGTGAACATAACATCCTTCTATAAAAATCATCAAAAGGTTCCATTTGGATAAATGTATAGAATCTATTATTATAACAAAACACCATAAGTTCCATATTTTTCTCCCATGAACCACCAAAATGAAAAACATAGGCTCGTAACATATCATCCAGAACATGAATTTTCCACTCAGATTAACCATCTATCTATAGATGATAGGTTGTGATTAAAATAACTTGTGATCTCAGGGATTTATAAAGACCCTTCTAGAAACTCTATGTTAAACGAGGATCTCTTCCTGAAAAGATACTCCTCGAAACACCATGAAACTGAACCACCTCACACACATATAAATTTTTCATATCCTCAACTGTACAGGTTTCCCTAATAAGAAAGAAGTGGGATACCTTAGTCAGTCGATACACAATAACCTATACAGCATCATTCTTATAGGTCATTCTGGGTAACCCTGTCACAAAAATTAATCATGACATCATCCCATTTCCACCCATGAATGGGTAATGATTGAAAAATCCTAGTTGGCCTCTGATGATCAGCTTTCACCTACTGACAAGTGAAAAATCTAACCATGAATCTTACCACATCCTTCTTCATTCCTAATAACTAGTATTTTCTATATAGATCACGATTAATATTTGTTAAACCAAGATGTTTTTTCCATATTGAATCATGAAACTCCTTCATTAGCTCCTCATGAAACCCTGTAATAACTCATACTTGACCAAAAAAACAAGAGAATTTCCACTACCAAGAGACCATCCTGATGGTGTCTCCCCACCATATGATTTGTCTCTCCGAACGGATCCCTTCATATCATAAAATTTCCCAGTGTTAATATGTTCCAAAAGCACAGGTATAACAGATGTCAAAGTCAGAGCTACTCACCCATGTGATTCATGAACATCCAGATACATATCTTCAAAGAGGGTCATTATCCACCACTCATCACAAGGCTCCCATACTACCTTTATCTATTTATTTCAGCTTAAGGATTCAGTAATGATTTTTCCCTTTCCTGGTGTATAATCCAATTCAAATTCTAAAGACTAAAGATATTCGACCCACCTCCTCTACCGATGGTTAAGGTCCCATTGAGAAAATATGTACCTGAGGCTCTTGTGATCCATGCATGCCAAAATCCTCTCACCCATGAGATAGTGTCTCAAAAATATCAGGGCATATAATACTACTGTTAACTCTAGATATTTAGTAGGGTAATTCATCTCATGTGGTCTCAGCTGCCTAGAGCCATAAGCAACCACATGATCCTCATATATTAGAACTGCTCTGAGTCAAACTCTGGATGCGTCATAGTATATGGTATATGATTTACATGGAATAGGTAAAGTGAGGATAGCTGATGAAGTCATCCTATCTTTCAAATCTAGAAAATATCTATCACAATAATCAGACCAAACAAACTTCACCCCTTTCTTAGTAAGCCCAGATGTTGGTGTTGTCAAATGGGAGAAATCTTAGATGAAACACTGATAACAACCTCTTAAACCCAGAAACCACTGAATTTTGAAGGCATTCTTGGTTTTTTCCTAAGATACCATGGTTATATATTTCTCTGGATCCACTATCACTCCTATCTATGAGATTACATGACCCAATAAGTGCATTTTATTTATCTAGAAATTGCATTTGGTTAGCTTGGCATAAATTCGATGCTCTATCAATGTACTTAGGATGATGTCAAGATGTTTTTAATGATTTTATAGTGACTAAAGGTAAACTAATATATCGTCAATGAAAAAACAAAAAATTGATCCAGAAAAGGAAAAAACATCCTATACATTAAGGCCATGAATACCACATGTGAATTATTCAATCCAAATGGTACCACCAAGAATTCATACAATTCATACCTTCACCTAAAAGTAGTATGAGGTATGTATGATAGCATCACCCTTAACTGATGATATCTTGATTTAAATTCAACATTGGAGAATATTTTATCACCTCTCAACTGTTCAAAAATATCTCCAATGCATGGAAGAGGATATCATTTCTTGACTGTAATTTGGTTGAACATATGATAATCCACACATAAGTGAAAAGATCCATCAGTCTTCTTGGGAAAGAGAACTAGAGAACCAAAGGAGATGTACTAGGTTTTATGAAGCCTTTAGATTATAGATCTTCCAACTGAACCTTGAAATCCTAAATCTCTATTGGTTCCATTTGGTAAGATAAGATATAAATTGGCTCTACTCCCAACACTAACTCAATCATGAATTTGACCTTTCACTTAGGAGGTAAGCCATAGAACTCATTAGGGAATACATCCTGAAAATGGTTTACAACTAGAGGAAAAGACTCATGCTGCATTCCACCATTATCTAGAGTAGGAACTACTATCTAATACATGATACAATCTAATATCCATTGAATTTTTCCCACACAACCATCCTAAAGATCCCACTCACCCTTGTGAGAATAGTTCTTTACTTCTAATGATAGGAAGGTAACTATCCTCCTGTAACAGTTGATATGGGAATGGTATAGAAATATCCAATCCATACCAGGAATCCAGTCAAAGCCTATCATTTCTAGCATGAATATCTCCAAAAAGAAATGGTAACCACCAATCTCTAGAGAACACTCCTTGAAATGTTTGATGTATCTGACCACACTCCCAATGGTGTTTCAATAGTAAAAATATCATCTAATATTTCCACATCCAATCCCAAACCATTTGAAAAAAGGGCAGATATAAATGAATGAGATTCTCCTATTGCAAAAAAACACAATCTAAGTTAGATGATATAAGAATCGAACCTCTGATGGTAAACAAACTTGCATCCACATTAGTTGGAGTAGTCTGTATATTGTAAAATTGACTTGTCCCTCTTCTTTGGGTTCTAGTATGACTACCTTGAACTACTTTCCTTACTTGGTATTGTTTCTCTTTCACTAGGGTATCACATCCCCAACCTTGAACTAAATGGCCTATGGAACTCTAGTTACTAGCCTCTTGAGGGGTATCTAAGCTCTTTCCCAATTCTGGTGCTTGTCCTAGTCCTCCGACACTGGTCTGTTGCAAAAATTTCACACATAACCTATGAATATGATAATTTATTCCATAGATGCAACACTTGACTTTAGGGTATGGACATTGCAGACACTTGTGACCAAACAAGCCACACTGAAAGCACTGAAAATGAAACATGATCCTGAGATGGTTGTCTATTTCCCTAACTACTCTTCCCAATACTTCTTTGGTAGAAATTTTCATAATGGAGATTCTTACCACTCGAAGAATAATTCCTAGATATTCCTATAGAAATAACTTGGCCATTGGTCAAGGATTCTATGAGATTTTCTTCTAGGATGAGTGCATGATTCATCACATCTTCAAAGCTCTTTAATCAGAAAACATTTACTTATGAATTGATATAAAAACGAATATCATTCAAGAAATGTCTTGCACTAGAGATCGCATTAGCTACCAAGGGTGGCGTAAATCATTGTAGGTCGGTAAAACATATAGCATAGTTTAGAACTGAAAAACCTCTTATAGAAAATGGATGAACTCATTATATTTTTCAGCCCTCAAGGTATCAAGATAAGAATGGATCAGAAAATTTGTCTCTAAGTCCTTCCAAGATAACTCATCATGTTTCATAGCTTCTTCCAAAATATCCCACTAGTGATTTTAAGGTCTACAAATCATATATCCAGTAAGCTTCACCCTCCTATCTATAGGTTTCTAGAAATGCTAGAATATTGTTTGGACAAACTCGAACCAAAAATTAGCTACCTAGGGGCCCCTTCCCTAGTAAAAAAAGGCATATTCTAAATATTAAATTATCTTGTCAGATCATACATCGAAGGAAAAATATGAAATGTATCCCATTCCATGGATCGCATAACCCTCAGGAATCTGTCACGAAGCATAATATCCATAAGATCCTTAGGAACTATAGGAATCTTTGATTCAGTAGTGTTAGGAGCATACCGATTTCCACTCTACTAACACTCAATTCGAGGAAGATAAGGATACATTTTCTCTATAAGACAAATGAACACCTTAGAGAACTGTATAGTAATAAGGTCAACCTAACAGGTGATTGCAACAGAGAACCACTAAACCTTTTCCTATTATAAATATCTTACAAGTATTTATCATGATAAGACAACTCATTTTTTTATCTAGTAAAATAGATATCTCGTATACTAGTTCAATAGGAAAGTATATATATTACATGAAAAAATAGATTTTTCCCTATCATGAAGAATGCATGTCATTATATTCCTATGTGCCTATTATGATGCATATATTCTCACCTCACACCATACTGGGCTATGAGTACAAATCTCGAAAACATCAATATCATAAAACAATAACTTCACACATCATGTGAAACACCCAATGTATAATAACATCAACTAAAAAAATAACACATCCCAAATAGAAATACCATCCCTGTGTAATTGGATTTTCCCCCATACATGGGTTAGCAACTCCCATTCACAAGATCATTAAAAAGTCCCAACACATTCTAGTCTCCTTTATACCTTTCCTAAATAGTAATTCAAAAGAAAAGAAAAACCTTCTCCTTTGATACCACTTTATAACATCCCCCAATCTGGAACTCTCTCATGTGGCCAAAAAGGGTTGGATACTAGAACTCAAGCATGCCTCCTCATACACCATAGGCTGACAACTAGAAGTAGGGGTGTGTAGTGTATAATGGTGAGACTATACCCCCTATTATGAAGTGCCATAGTAGTAGATAAATTCATAACAAAATATAAATAATCAATGTAAAGACATAGAAGAAGACAAAAATAAAACCCAACTAAATAATCCAATAATAATAAAAGAATAATGTAATGACATGGTGGAATATAATTAATTTTCATACTAGAAAAAAAATAAAAAGACTAGTAGACTCGAATTAAAGACTCAAGGTCCTGGGTCCCAAATCCCACGTTGGTCCCATCTCCAAAATCCATCCCATCAACAAACAAGAAATCAACTGTAAGGTCCTTTTCCCTTGTCAAAACATGAATCCACATAATCTACTCAACTACCAAATAGAAGATCGAATAGGGTGTTAGTATAACTCAGTAGTTCTACAACATCAAGTCTAAAAAAACTAGTCTGATAAGAAGTGTATGAAATAAAGTGATAAATGGGTGTATTAATTAATTCAAAAATTAAATAAATACAATAACCTCCTTCATCTCTATGATGGAATATCTTTGTGCATGTCTTGCGACCATTCCAACCATAAACATTTAATCAAGGTAAAATAACCTACTTTGGCACCATGTCAGAATATCTTAGATAATGCCTTACTACCATGAAAATCATAACCATATACCCATGGTATAGTTAGAATAAACAATCTGGGTCAAATCCCTATAAGAATTAAATCATTTCTAGGTCAAAGTTGTAGGTTCCGGGCACAGCGAAAGCGCATTGGTGGGAGTGCCCAACTTTAATTTTAGTGTTAAACAATGTTCAAACTAAGATCTGGAATGACATAAAACGCCGGATCTTCAGAATAGAATGAAGAACTAAAAACAAAAGAGGGAGTCCTGAAACAATAGATATAGGATCATCATATGTTGTTTATAATGAATTTAATTAATTCACAAGAATTAACTTGGTGGAATTCTTTCTTCGTTGATGTCTCTGGTCACAATCCAATGTGATCAGTCATTGTGTCGTAGAATCCAAGTGTAGGATTCCTCTAGCGGTGATCCACACATGCTCTACATATCTCTAGACGTCGTTGAAGGCATCTCCGGGTGCTAGCATAGAATAACCTTTGCTTATGATGTCCGCCTTCGATCGCCTTGATCCGATGGAGGAGGACCTCTCTCGGTCTTGAGAGCATTCTTGGAGGAAGTAGTTATTTTGGTCTTCAAAGAATTATCCAGAATTGTTGTGCACAACGATTGGGGAAAAGTGTCGGGGTTTTGAGGATATTTATAATTGGGTTTGAGGTTATAGAGTTATGACAATAAATAAATGCATTACACATTTTATTTAGTTCATTAACTGTTATTGAAAACCCCCATGTCGAATTATTTATTCTTTGACATGTGCCCATGCTGAATATAATAAATATCATTTAATAAAACAATATTACATCCTCAAAATCCCGACTGGAAAAACTACATGGTGTGTAACCATTAATACAGGGCGTGTACTCGTTTTCCATAAAACTACCCGGCGTGTATATTTAATATACATGGCGTGTACTTTTAATTTTCATTTTCCTTTATTTACTCCACCACATTTATTAGTCCTTGAGTAATGGCTATTTAAGTTTAAATAAATGTAACTGAATTACTCGCTAATAAATATATATTATTTCACCCACAGTATATTATCTCGAATAACTAGTGTCGAAATAAATGCAATCAGGAATTCTTAAATAATTATTAAACCACAGTCGGGAATAATATATATTTAACTTATTAAATTAATATTTAACTGAGATACATGGACACACATAGTGTGTGACACTCTAGGCCCCTTTATCATTGGCATTAGGCGGAGTCTGCCTAAAGTCTACGTTAAGCGTCTAGCAACACGCCAAGTCACCCATAGAGAAAGAAGTTAATACTGTAATGATGTGTCACCTCCTACGAACATTTACCGTGTAATATAATCCCTTTGTCACAATATATCGAATCAAGCGGGTTGCATGATAGTGGCATCAACCCATGTGCTTGATTATTCTTTCTTTGACTTTCCAAAATTGAACTCGCCCATGCCTTACCATGGCCATGGATTTATTTAGGCTATATCAATTCCATCAAAGGGTCGGAGATATCTACTTCCATTATGAAACAGAAGGGAAAAATCCTTTCTCGCATTATCTATTAATGCAGTATTACTAGTGACGCACCCAACGTATCCTACCTCACTGCAAACAGTGTGTCATCACAATTTTCATCAATACATCTAAGTGCACGAGTTTTAATACCCATTAATAAAAATCTTAAAGTCTAAGGACCAATACACACATCCACAAATAGGAACATCCAATGACACTATGAAATGTGGATTTCCTACTGGCGGGTCTCGTTCTCATAATATCCTCCTGGATATTACCAAGGGTGCACACCATGATAAGGTGCCTCAAAGTTTTATGAGTCCTCACCCCTAATGACCTGTATTATTTGTGTCCCTAAAATAACATCATTCGTACATAGAACATATATTCAAGAACAATGTTATGGAATTTCGGGGTTCTCATCATAACAGGGATCCTCTTTGACCCTTTAATGAAACAGTTGTACTTAATACATTATCACATGCATTGTAACGCAGAAGAACAATCAAGATGTGATAAGGTATTTATTAATGAATAAAGTACAAAGTAGTTTTTTCTTGGCCACCAACTCCAACAGACTCCCACTTGTACTAGAGCCAACTGCTAACAACCTTTAACTCGCTAGCTCTCACATGATATTCATGCTTCTGATGAGATAGGCCTTTAGTTATGGGGTCCACCACGTTCTCTTTCGTGGACACTCTTCTCACTTCGACTTCACCCCTCTGATAGAAATCCCTCAAGAGGTGATACTTCCGGAGTATTTTCTTTGTCTGTTGATGTGACCTTGGTTATTTTTCAAGAGCCACCGCTGTAGTATTATCACAATACAATGTGAAAGGGTCTTTTCTGCTAGGCACCACATCAAGCTCCTGGGAAAAGTTCCGAATCCAAACTGATTTATTGGATGCATCAGAAGCCTCTATATATTCAGACTCCACTGTAGAATCGGGGACAACTGGCTGCTTTGAACTCTTCCAGCTCACAACTCCTCCATTGAGACAGAAAACATATCCAGATTGTGACTTCATATCATTCTAATCTGTTTGAAAACCAGCATCAGTATACCCTCTGATGACAAGCTCCTCATCTCCTCCATACACCAAGAACATATCCTTATTTCTTCTCAGATACTTAAGGATAGTCTTAATAGTAGTCCAATGCTATTCTCGTGGATCTGCTTGATATCTTCCTACCATGATCAGTGCATAGGAAACATCAAGCCTGGTACATAATATAGCATACATGATGGATCCTATAGCCGAAGAGTAGGATATCTTACTCATTCTATATTTCTCATGTTGTGTCTTTGGACACATTTTCTTAGAAAGATGTAGGCCATGTGACACTGGAACTAATCCCCTCTTGGATTGTTCAATACTAAATCTCTTTAGTATCTGGTCAATGTATGTACCCTAACTTAGTCCATGCAGCCTTTTGGATATATCATGAATGGTCTTGATCCCTAGAATGTAGGCTACTTCACCCAAGTCCTTCATGGAGAAACACTTGTTCAACTAGTCCTTAACTGACTGTAAGACCGGTACATCGTTTCCAATAAGTAATATGTCATCAACATATACTACTAGGATAACGATCACATTCCCATTAAACTGATTATAAACACATGGCTCACATTTGTTCTTAATGAACCCAAATTCTTTTATGGCTTCATCAAATCGAATGTTCCATGACCTGGATGCTCGCTTTAATCCATAAATGGATTTATGAAACTTGAAAACCCGTTTGGCTTCACCTGGTGTCACAAAAACTTCTGGTTGTGTCATATAGACATCTTCCTGAAGGTTCCCATTAAGGAATGCTATTTTGACATCCATTTTCCAAATCTCGTAGTCATGGTAAGATACTATGGAAAGTATGATTCTTATGGATTTAAACATGGAAACTGGCGAGAAGGTTTCATCATAGTCAATTCCTTGACGCTTTCTGAATCCTTTAGCCACTAGCCTTTCTTTATAGGTGCTTACTTCACCTTCCATGTCCAGTTTTCTCTTGAATACCCATTTGCATCCAATAGGTTTTAAATCAACTGGATCATCGAACAGAACCCATAATTGTTTCTGATACATGGAATCTATCTCAAAATTCATAGCTTCTAGCCATCTTACAACTTCTGAGCTTTATACTTCTTCCTTGTAGGAGATAGGTTTATCATTGTCCAACAATAATGATTAACCATCATCAGTGATTGGGAAACCAAATCTCTCTAGTTCCCTTACCTCTCTCGAGCTCCTAAACAGTACTTCTGTTTTTAGAACCTCTTCCACGGGGACCTGTGGAACTTGTTCATGTACCAACTTCTGTGTATCTTGAGCATCAACTTCGTCAAATTCAATCTTTCTCCCACTATCCTTTTTGAGGATGTGATCCCTCTAGATAAAGATGGATTGTCTGGCAACAGTCACTTTTTTGTCTGAAGGGTTATATAGGTAATATTCTTTTGTTTCCTTGGGATATCCTATAAAGATACACTTCGTGCCCCAGGGTGTAAGTTTGTTTCCTGATAAGGCCTTAAAAAATTCCTCACATCCCCATACACATGTGTGCGACAAAATGGGTTTCTTTCCATTCCATAAATCAGATGGAATTCCATTTTCTGCCTTAGTTGGTACTCTGTTTAATGTGTATGCTTCAGTTTGTAATGCATATCCCCAAAAGGATAATAGAATATCTGCATGACTCATCATTGACCTCACCATGTCCAACAAGATTTGGTTCCTCCTTTCACTAACACCATTCCACTGTGGTGTATAAGGAGGAGTGAGCTGAGATAGAATCCCAGAATCCCATAGAAGATCGATGAACTCTTGGTTCAGATATTCTCCACCTCAATTCGATCAAATTTTCTTTATCTTCTTACCAAGCTGATTCTCTACTTTATTCTTGAATTCCTTAAATTTCTCTAAGGAATCTGACTTATACCTCATTAATTAGACATATCCATATCTACTTAAATCATTAGTAGAAGTAATGAAGTAAGAATATCCACCTCTATCTTCTACTGGAAATGGTCCACATACATCCGTGTACACCAATCCTAGAAGCTCTGTGGCCCTTTCACCATGTCCACCGAAAGGCGGCTTGGTCATTTTACCTTGTAAATAAGTGTGACATCTATCAAGTGGTTTTAGCTCAGTAGAATCTAAATAACCATCTTTCCAGAGCTTTGTCAATTGCTTCTCGTTTACAAGACCAAGACGGTGATGCCACAACTGGGTGATGTATGAGTCATGTGAGTTTGTTTCATTATCGATTGCCAACACTTAGTTTTCATAATTTAATACATATAAACCATTATTTAAATGTGCCATACCATAACATACATTGTTCTTATAAAAGATACAACCCTTATTTACAAACTTGAAAATAAATCCATCTATATCCAAACAAGATACATAAATTATGTTCTTGGTAACACGAGGCACATAATAACAGTTATGTAAAACTAAAATCATCCCAGTTGACAATGAGAGGTGGTAATTGCCAATAGCCAATGCAGCCATCCTTTCCCCATTGGCAGCTCAAATATCCACCTCTCCTCTAGTAATATTTCTAAATCAACTTGGTTCCTGCATTTGAATACAAATGTGATCCCCACAAGCTGTATCTAATACCCAATGAGTAGAAATAGAAAGATTACACTCGATAACGAACGCACCTTTAGCATCCTCATGTTTCTGGGTGCAGTTCCTCTTCTAGTGGCCTTGCTTTCCACATGAAAACACACTTCCTACCATTCCTTTCCCTTCCTCTAGATCTTCCCATTCTTGGAAGGATGGTGCTCAGGGGCTTCAGACCATTTATAAGTCTTTGACCCCTTTCCCTTGTCCTTCCTTTTCTTATTCACCATAAATACTGCGGGTTTTCCATGCCCCATATCTTTATCTACCTGGAGAATCAAGGTCAGAAGTTCTGATAGAATCTTCTCATTATTTCTCATGTTATAGTTGACAATAAATCTTGAGAAGGCCTTGGGTAGTGATGACAAGATGATATTTGTACGCAACTGATCCGGGAACTTAATCCCTAAGATTTCTATGCATTCAATGTAGCCAATGAGCTTGACTACATGAGGCCCAGCTGGAATAGACTCTCTAAGCTTAGTTGTAAATAAAGAATTGGATATCTCATATCTCTCCTGTATCTCCTTCTCTTAGTAGAGATCCTTAAGGTGAGACATCATGTTATACGCGTCCATGTTTTCTTGTTGCTTCAAGAGCTCATTAGGCATGGAAGATAGCATGAAACACTGGAAATATGTGGCATCATCCATGTGTTTCATATAGAGAGATAGTTCCTCATCACTGGCCTTTTTTCCAGGTGCAACTGGAATAGGCTCTTCCAGCACATACAATTTTCCTTTCATGGCGAAGTATGACGCGTAAACTCATCTTCCACTCTTGTAAATTGGTGCGGGTGAAAGGTTTTCCTTATTGAGTATAGTTCTCAATGATATGTTTGAAGTCATTTTTATTTCCATTTCTAAAAATTAAGATGAGAAAGGGTTTAGTACTTTATTATAAAATTGAGACAAATAAATAAATTAATACTTATTAGTCTCCCGCTATTTTATCGAAATCCAATAGCCCTCACCATTGAATTCAGAATATTACGTTCCCTGAATATTATAGTGGAAAGGATCTATATTGCCCCTAGAATTACCCCAACTAGTGTTGGTCAAGCAACTTGAAGGGTTTTAGGTAGGCATTCCAAATTCCAACTGCATTAACTCGCAGATCCTTGATCTGCTGAGTGGACTCCCCAATCCTGAAATCCTTTTATTTTGTATTTCCTCAACATTTGCCTCTTGGTCACACCAAGTCCTGCTGTGGCAGTCAACCCTTGATGCGAACCAAGTCAATTCAACCCAAAACCTTTAATTATAATTCCCTGATAATTGAAATCACCCCAAATAGGGTTGGTCAAGAACTTTGAACTATGGTTCGATTCTAACCAAAATTATGGAAGGCTATACCGACTTAATATTTCTTTGAGGGATTTCATCCTTATACGTAAATTACCATTTTTAATATCTTTGATTAAATTCTTGTTAATATTAAGTGGGATATACTTAAGTGATTAACCATGTCTAAGATAATATTTACGTATAATCTGGTTTTATTTTAGTTTCATCTTGCATGCTCGTTTAATTCATTAATTGTGTGATCGTGACAACACACCCACAATAAATAAACCATGAAACTTATAGAAATAAAATAAATGGTATGATCATGAGATTATTCTATTGGTTATTTTATCTAGAGTTTGATGAACTAACCCAAAACCTAGGGGAGAAACACCTTGAACCTTTCGGGTTCATGTTTACATCTTTCCAACTGTCCACCTTTGTATCTCCTTGGATTGGTTTTGCCTTGGCTCCTGACTTGTGCCACCTCCACTAGCTTGGGAGCTTCATCCAATACATATGCATTTATCTCACATGTAGGTGAGGGGTAAAAAGGGGATTTTACATAAAAGAATCCTTGGGCATGCAGGCCCTACATATTAATGAGGAGAAGGCTTGCATGCCAACAAATTTAATTTAAATAAATTAATTAAAGAAACCATTCACATAAAAAGGTATTGGTCTATCTCCTGATCATCCATACATGCAATGATATTTACGCATAAATAAAACTAGCATTCAATTATTTAATCATTTTTGTTTAAGATAAATCATGCTCAAATCAATTAATTATCTTAAAACCTTTTTCTTAATTTCCTTGAGACTCTCATCCATCATAATTTTAAATAAAATAAAATTATCCTTTGTACGTAACTTGTACCTTAGAGGCAACCTGGTAAATTCATGTTCATTACGCAGATGTTAAATTAAACACACATATATATATATAACACTTATCACGTGTTGTGCCTCAGCTTTAAGCTTGCACCATGGTACACGTCTCAATAGTTTGTATAATATAATCATAAATTTTAATAAATCTGCGTAATTTGGTTGAGTACACAACATGTAGTTCCGACTACACGACGTGTACTTTTCATCACCGTCCATCCTAAGTACACACCCAAGGACATGGAATGTTAATGTACTTCAAAAATTTTCAGAGTACACGGTGTTTTCAGTGGGACACACGCCGTGTAGTTTCCGCATTACACGATTTCTAGCCGGGCAAGCCGTGTACGGGGTACACGATCCAACCCAAACCCGAAGGGACTACACGTCATGTTCTATTGGACCACATGGAGTGTAATCCAGAAACCGTGTGCCACCTGTTCTTGGACAACACATAGTGTCATAAATGACTTAGATAGGTTCAATACACGGCCTGATTTGGCAGACCAGTCTGATGCAAGAACCTAGACTACACGGCGTGTACTTCCGAATACACGCTGTGTATTCTTGTGTTGTATGGCCAGGAACGTTTGGATCCTCCAGATGAGATCCTCTATTTTATTTTAATCAAAAATTAAAAGAAATTTTCGTTTTTGTATGGTTAATGAGAAACGATAGAGGAGGAACGGATCTCGAGATTCAGATTTAAAGAATGATTAACTTGAATTGAAACAGCTAAATTATTAAATGCATAAATGACCAACGAAAATATAAATAATTATAATCAACTATATGATAGCTTTGATACAACTTGTAGGTTTCGGGCGTAGCGGAATCACGTTGGTGGGAGTGCCCAATTTTAATTTTAGCGTTAAACAACGTTCAAACTGAGATCTGTCACGATATAAAACGTCGGATCTTCAGAATAGAACGAAGAATGAAAAATAAAAGAGTGAGTCCCGGAACCATAGAGATAAGATCATCATATGTTGGTTATAATTAATTTAATTAATTCACAAGAATTACCTTGGTGGAATTCTTTCTTCATTGATGTCTCCGGTCACAATCTGATGTCATCAGTCGTTGCGTCATAGAATTCAAATGTAGGATTCCTCTAGTGGTGATCCACATGTGCTCCACATATCATTGGACATAACCGAAGGGATCTCCAGGTGAAAGTATGAAAGAACCTTCACTTGCGATGTCCACCTTCGATCACCTTGATCCGATGGAGGAGGATCTCTCTCGGTCTTGAGATCATTCTCGGAGGAAGTAGTTCTTTCGGCCTTGAAATAATTCTCCAGAATTGTTGTGCACAACGATTGGGGAAAAGTGTTAGGGTTGTGAGGATATTTATAATCAGGTTTGACGTTATAGATTTATGACAATAAATAAACGCATTACGCATTTTATTTATTTCATTAACTCTTATTAAAACCCCCCATGTAGAATTATTAATTCCTTGAAATGCGCCCACAGTGATTATAATAAATGTCATTTAATAAAACAATATTACATCCTCAAAATCCCGATTGGAAAAACTACACGGCGTGTAACCATTAATACACGGCGTGTACTCATTTTCCATAAAACTACACGAAGTGTATATTTAATATACATGGAGTGTACTTTTATTTTCTATTTTCCTTTATTTCCTCCACCACATTTATTATTCCTTGAGTAATGGATATTTAATTTTAAATAAATGTAACTGCATTACTCGCTAATAAATATATATTATTTCACCCACAATATATTCTCTCGAATAACTAGTATCGAAATAAATGAAATCAAGCATTCTTAAATAATTATTCTACCACAGTCAGGAATAATATTTATTTAACTTGTTAAATTAATATTTAACTGAGATACAAGGACACACTTAGTGTGTGACCCTCTAGGCCCCTTTCTCATTAGCATTAGGCAGAGCCATCCTAAAGTCCAAGGTTAGCGTCTAGCAACACGCCAAGGCACCCATAAAGAAAGAAGTTAACGCCGCAATGACGTGTCACCTACTACGAACGTTTACCGTGTAATATAATCCCTTTTTTAAGATATCTCGAATCAATCGGGTTGCATGCTAGTGTCATCAACCCATGTGCTTGATTATTATTTCTTTGACTTTCTGAAATTGAACTCGCCCATACCTTACCATGGCCATGGATTTATTTAGGCTATATCAATTATATCAAAGGGCCTAAGATATCTACTTTAGTTATGAAATAGAAGGAACAAATATTTTCTCGTATTATCTATTAATGCAGTATTACTCATGACGCACCCAACGTATCCTACCTCGCTGCAAACAGTGTATCGTTACAATTTTCTTCACTACATCTAAGTGTGTGAGTTTTAATACTCATTAATAATAATCTTAAAGTATAAGGATCAATACACACGTCCGCAGATAGGAACATCCAATGAAACTATGAAATGTGGATTTCCTGTTGGCGGATCTCGTTCTCATAATATCCTCCTGGATATTACCAAGGGCACACACCATGAGAAGGTGCCTCAAAGTTTTATGAGTCCTCACCCCTAATGACCTGTATTATTTGTTCCCCTCAAATAACATCATCCAAACATATAACATATATTCAAGAACAATGTTATGGCACTTCCGGGTTCTCGTCATAGTAAGGATCTGCTATGACCCTTTAATGTAATAGTTATCCTTAGGACATTATCACATGCACTGTCACATAAAAGAGAAATCAAGATGTGATAAGGTATTTATTAATGAATAAAGTACAAAGTAGTTGGTTCTTGGCCACCAAATCCAAAAAAATCCCTATTATAATTACAAAATGGGACTAGGCTGAGCCCACTCACTACCACCATTACAACATATATGTATGAAAGTGCTTGGGCCTAGCCTATTTTATAAGAATCTCAGCAAGGAAAAAATTTCTTGTCACGCAGCACGGATATCACAGTTTCACATCAAATTCTCAATGGTTAATGATGTTAATTACCATTATTCTTTCATATGTCACATTTAATTCAATTTGAAATTGATTAAAAATTATATCAATAAGAAATAAGCCGCAATTTAGGGAATCTATAATAATAAATAACCCTATATCACATGTCATGCTAAACATACTATAAGACATTAGCCAATTAAAATTCATTTTAAATCCAAAGGACATCTAGGAATAACCTGGAGTATTAATTAATTAAATTTGGGAACACGCAATAACTTTGAAAACATAATATTGCATAAACTTGGAAAATATCAAACTATTGGGTTTGGATTTAGACCCCTTAACTTATTCTGATGATCCAACAATGCTTACTATGGCTAATTCCTAAGAGGATGAAGGTTTAGATGATTGCAAAGAGGTTCTTAAATCAAAACTAATCAAGACCAAAACCAAAAACACAATTGGGTAAAGGATTTCACCACAATGGTTGGAGAACCAAGGGAGAGAAGGAAGAAAACAAACTAAAGGATCTTACTAGGGATTGAAGACATAAAATGAATGTCCAGAAGGAAGGTTGGAACCCCAGAATCACATGGAGAGTTCCCTAAGATCACAAGAATAAGAGATGCAGTTTAAGCATATCTGAATTCATCCTCATGTCAGGTTTAAAATAATAGGTCAAGAATTTACATGTCATGTAACACGGTAACATGTTGTGTAAATGTTTTTAATGTTATTCTCTGAAAAGTTTGTATCCTCGTATTTATTTTAATAAACCCATGAAATATTACATGATTTTTAATCCCTTTACATGATGTGAAAAATGTTATAGAGTTGAGTTTTTAGCCCATTTACCTTTTAAAACAACCTGAACCCCTTTCAAAGCTTCTCCACTTACCAAGAACCTATGAAATGCTTAACCCATTTATACTTGGACCCCATTAACTTAAACAAGCATACTTCCCTAAACTTTAGGTTATTTTCCCCAATAAAGGCTCTCCATCTCTGAATAAGACTCGGCTACCAAGGATCAACAAAAAAACATAGAGTGAAATGCACCTAGAAAAATATGGGATCTTAAAATATAGATGTATAATAAATATAAATTTATTATATAGGTTCCTAATAATATATGCAAATAAATAAAGGATCTGATGTAAGGGTATATCTTTGAATCTCATTTTTACTTGGGATTATTTATGCTTGAATATTATTTGGGGGAATTATATGATATTATCTATTAAACCATAACTATTTCATTCTATTTTGTTTTTTTATATGGTTTTCATGTTTTTCATTCATTTTCCTCTCTTTGGAACTTAAAATTATTGAGAAAATGTTTTTAAGAAAATTTGACTTTTTTTCCACTTGGGTTGAAAAACTTTTTCTTCCACATCTAGGTTTTTTAAAATATTTTCAAGAATGTTATTTTATATGATCAAATTATTAATTAAAATAATTTTCAGCCATATTTAAATTTATTAAAAAAATTTTAAATGGAATATTCTTTTATTTTTTCAAATGAGTTTCTTTTTTAATTTTTACCAAAAGTGTAAAAGAAATATTTGTTTTAACATTTACCACACAAATGAATTTTTCCTCTATCATGACCATTATTTTATTTGAGGATTACATTAAAATTTGACATGGTTTTTTTGAAGAAAATATATTTCTCAATATTCTATAATGTTTTAGTTTTAAAGATACCAAATGAAAAGGATATTTTACCATCTTTTTAAAAAAATGCTAAATTTCTCTTTTAAAGGTTTTCTATATATGTCAACATTCTTTAATGATTCTTATGTTTTACTGATGATATGATATAATGATACCATAAATTTTATATATATATATATATATATATGGATTATGATTTTGTGATGATTAAAGGTTTAAGAAACATGGTTCTTTCCCATAGGTTATTCTATAACGAATTGATGAATATTTTTATGATCTTGTGGAAGACATATGGATTGTTTTCATTATGTGATGGGTGGGTACATTAAATCCATATAATTATTTGGGTAATGATTGATATACCATGAGACAATATGGAGTATAATGTGGATTGAAACTAGTTTTTTTTAAAGGTTGGGGCCGAAGCCTCGATTTATTATTAAAGAAAAGACCTCTTTAGACTGGGTAGAGGGTGACCCATTACATAGCCCGAAGGCCCAAGGCCAAGTATACTACATACAGGGCTAGAAAGCCCATTGTTTGGCCTAAAGGACCCCTCGGTGAACAGAACTGCTACAGTACCTGCGCTGCTACAGTACCGCTGCTGCTACAGTGCCTGCAACTGTCCCTCCGCCGCTACAGTGCTTTCGCTGCTACAATTCCTCTGTTATAGTCTTTAAAGAGAGTCTTGGTTTATAAAATAATTGTCTATTCTTATTCTTCTTCTATAATTCATATGAAATATTCTTATTATTATGATATGCACTCATGGATTAGTATTTATTAATGATTAATCCTCACTCTTATGACTCAATTCTTTTGAAATGTTAAAGTTTTGTTCCATAACTCATAATTTATGATCTATGACTAGTTGAGTATGAAATTAATAATCAATGATCATGTTATCATACACTTATTATTATATGACACTTTTATATGATCATCGATTATTATCTCTTGTGTTTACCCTTATTTGGAATCTGATCTCAGCCTTTCTTATATTTCTATTTTCCCCAGTTTATGAAGAAATGTTTTAAATAGGATTAAACTAATAAGGTTAATATGAGAGAAGAAATTTTTTTATATGTTGAAATTATTTCATGAAATAAGTTGATCATATATCTAGTATTTAAAAACACTATACTTTTATGGTCCATGAAATTGTATTATTATTAAATGTATTGATATTCATTTAAAATAATGTGATATTGATGTATGTTATTATCAGGAAACATCAGTTGGTATCAGAGGGTGTTTTGTTATTTTTAGTGATTAGGTACTGAAAAATATGAGGTTATAACATAAATAACCTATAAGTAATTTATTTTGATATATATTGAACCTAAAAAGTGCCATAGGTTTATAAAAATGTGTAATAATTTAGGTCATGTTAGGAATTATTTTCATGATGATATGATTTCTCACTCTGATTATTATATCTTGATACTTAAAGTATGCTTTTGGTTATAGTAAATGGATGGAACTATGAAAAATCATGTTAATAATGAATTTGGAGGACAATTAAGTGATTATCTACTTGAGAAACCAAATAAAATGGGTGCTAGAGTTCAAAATCATATTATTATACTCACGAAATAATCTCAAGCCATAAATATGGAAAGATTACAAATGATCAAAGGAAGGAAAAACACACCATTGAGTCTTTCATGAGGAAACACCCACTATCTTTTAGTGGGTCCTTTAATCCACTAGTTTCTGATAAATTAATTAATACCACTAAAAAGATATTTTCCATTATCCAGTTCTTGGAGTATGAAAAAGTTTTCCAAGAATTATATTGTTTGGAAGTAAAAGCACACAAATAGTGGAATATTATTAATAATAAGAGTCAATAGGAATAAATTGACTCCATGGAATGAGATATTTTTTAGAGATTATTTTTTTAGTAATTACTTTCCACAAAATCTTTACATGAAAATAGACAGGTAATTCCTTAATATTAAGAAGAATAATTGTGAATATATTGGTACCATTGAGGAAAACTTTATAATACTTCCAAGGTACACTTTTGGTTTTTTCATCGACCTTGAAATCAGAATTTATTGGTTCTTCAGTGGAATAAAACCAAATATATGAAAGGCTCTATCCATAAGGTCCAGTAGTATAATTGAAGTAATTATTCTTTGTTCTCTTAGGGTAGAAATATAGAGTGGATATTATCATCATTCTCATGGTTATAATAATAATAGAAATATAGAATTTCAAGTAAATTCTAATAATTAAATCCATATAGAAAATAAAATAAATTTTCATTTATGTTAGAAGTATGGAAAAAAATAGGGTGTCTATCTCCAAAGGAATGGTAAATGTTTCGAGTATTTAAATTAAGTTCATCAAGAAAGTGAATGTCTAAGAGATTTAATGAGGAGAGATAATAAAATTAATGGGGAGAAAGCTTAATAAAATACACCACCCACACTCTAATGATAAAACTATAAGGTGTATGGGAATTATGCCCACCATTGATTGAATATGAGGGTGTATGAGAAACATTAGTGTCAAACCCCTATTAATCCAAGAGATTAAGGGAAATATCATGTCATCATATTCGCTGTAGTGGGTCATGAGAATGAAGTGGTCAAAGATGCACTTATCATCCACTCTAGAACTATAAATATCTTGTTTTGTTTTGTTTATACCCACTCTTTTATATATAAATAATTTTATATGGGTATTATATCACCACATTAATTATTAAATGTTAAATTATCAAGGAAAACTCATAATGGTATAATGATCGCATCTCAATTTTATAGCTCATATCTGATAAAAGTTTGTGGGAATTATCTACATAAAAATATTGTGATTAATCCTCTAGTTCATTTTGATGTTATTTTGGTCATGAATTAGATTACTCTATATAGATCCCATATCAATTATTGAGGAGGGGAAGTCATATTTTATATTAAAAATCAACCCCTGATTTTTCATTGGTACGATGGTAAATATGAACTTATAATAGAAACTATTTCCATTATATGGGTATAATTACCTATTCATCAGGGGTATCTATCTGAAATTGTTTGGGAGAAACTCATTTAAGATATTCCTATTGTGTGGTAATATTATAATTTATTTCTTGAAGAGTTTCATATTCTTCCCCCAAATCAAGAAGTTGATTTTTCAATAGAACTCATACTTGGTGCTACACCTATTTCAAAGACTCTATATAGAATATCCCTGATTGAATTACAAGAATTTTATAATCAACTCTATGATAATATTGATAAGGGACTTGTAAGACCTAGTTAATCACCATGGGGGTAACCTATTTTTTTATTAATAATAAATACGTTTAATGTGCATTTTCATTGATTATCGATAACTTAGGAATATAAATATCAATAACAACTATCATATACCCCGTATTTATGACATATTTGATCAACTATATGGAGATCAATATTTTTCAAATATTTACATCCAATATAGATATCATTGGTTGAGGTTCATAAAAGAATACATATTCAATACATACTTCCATAAAATTTATGTACACTATGAATTTATAGTAATTCCATTAGGACTTATCAATGCCCAATATATCTTATGGATCTAATTAATATAATTTTTTAATGATTGCCTCCATTAGTTTTAGGTAGTATTTGTATATGATATTATTGTATATTGTAAGAGTAAGTAAGATAATGAATATCATTTGAGGATTTTGTGGAAGAACTTTATAATGGATAATTTGTATGAACAAATTAGAAAGTGTGAATTTTATCTATAGAAAGTTCCATTATTATTTCTTATAGTCCCAAGCGAGGGTATATCAGTGGATCCTTTAACAACCAAAGTTATTAACCGATAGCACAAAAAACCATGGTGACTAAAATTATAAGTTTTCTAGGGTTGTATAGATACTATTGATGATTTTTTATAAATTTATCATGGATATATAATCTTATAACCAAGTTGACATGGAAGGGAGATAGGTTTCTTTAAAAAGATGAATGTGTGAAAAAATCATGGAGTTAAAAAGAAGGTTAGTCAGTGAACCTATACTCACACTAACCTATAGTGGATAAGAGTTTTTGATCTATAGTGATGTGTTGAAGAAGGGACTAGGATGCATCCTCCTGAAAAATGATATGGTGATAGCTTATACCTCACGCCAATTAAAAATTCATGAGAAAAAATATATAACTCATGATTTAGAGTCAGTAGTGGTAGTTTTTTGAATTAAAAGTATGGAATCATTATATTTATAATGAAAGGGGTGAAATATATATATATAGATCATAAAATATTTATGTATATATCTGAATAGAATGACTTGAATATTCATCAGAGGAGATAGTTAGAACTGATTATAGATAATTAATACTTAATACATTACCACCTTAGAAAGGAAAAAATGGTGGATAATGCTCTGAGTCAGAAGAATGATGTTGTTTTCCCATGATGACAATTGAAAGTGATCTAATACTTGTGTAATTTCAAAGGATGGACCCTGAATTCAGAAGTATTGGAGAAAGATCCTATCATTATTAGATGAATGTGAAACCATATATTCATGTGATGATTAAAAAGGTAAAGAAGGAAGATGTGGAGTTGTTAAATAAGGTGAGTATTGTTCTGGATTTTAACCTTGACCATGAAGGAATGATCAGGTTTAGGAATAGAGTATGTTTCCCATTAATACCATAATTGAAGGTGTTTTTGGTAAAATCTCATAGATAATCATTCTCTATCCATCATAGAATTATGACTATGTATACAAATATTAAAGATAATTTATAGTGTGACAATATAAAGAGATAAATTGTAGACTACATATCTTAGTACTTATTATGTATCCAGGTTAAGGTAAGGGATTGATGTATAATGGGATGTTACAACCATTAATTATACCTGAGTAGAAATGGGAAAATATCATCATTAATTTTTTCATGGGACTCTATAAGGCATATAAATGGCCCAATGGTATTTAAATTGTAGTTGATCATATTACAAAATTATTATATTTAATTTTTATCAAATAATATTTCTCTCTTTATTAGATTTCCAAGTTATATGTTAAGGAAGTGGTAAGGTTTTTTAGAGTACCACTCTCAATTATATCTAATCAATATCTGATTTTTAGCTTAATTCTCTAAGGATATCTTTAATAGGATTTGAAAATGAAGTTGAGATTTAGAATTGTATATCATACTTGGAAATTTAGTCTATATAAAAGGACCATTAAAACCCTAGAATATATGATGAGATCTTTTTATGTATATTTAAAATGTGGTTGGGATCAATAGCATTCTCTGGTCAAGTTTTCTTACAAAAATATCTTTTATTCAATCATTCAGATGGATCCTTATGAATCCCTCTATGGAAAGAAGTTCATGACTCCAAAATTATAGGATGATGTTGAAGAATGATAGATAATGGGACCTAAGATAGATAAGGAAATAGTAGATAAATATAGATCCATTCAGTAATATATAAAAATATCTTATATTCGATAGAAAAGTTATGCTAACAATAGTCATTGACGTTTAGAGATTAAATTTGGTGATAAGGTATTCCTTTGAATATCAACTTAGAAGAATGTTATGATATTTGGAAAGAAAGGGAAGTTAAACCCAAGATATATAAGTCTATATGAGATTCTTGATCACAATGGGATGGTTTCTTGCCACATGGTGCTTCCTACAAACCTCTCCCAAGTTCATGATGTGTCCTATGTATCTATTTTAATAAATTACATACTATATTCTTCACATATGCTAAACTCAAAGGTTATACCAGTGGAGCGTAATATTTCTTATGAAGAAAAATTGGTCTAAATATTGGATCATAGAGACAATGTGCTATGGAATAAGACTTATCACCTGGTTAAGACTCTTTTTATGAATTAGATATTTGAGGAAGCTATGTGGGAACCTTAGAATGTTATGAGGCATAAGAAGCTTCAGTTATTTATATCAGAGTGATATAGTTTTGAGGTATAAATTCATATAAGGGGGTAGAATGTTACACCCCTTTATTTTATGATATATTTCTCTTTAAATAAAATTTTATGTCTTTTATATCTTTATTTAAATGTAACATCAAGTTTAATTTAACTAATATACTATTGAAATATTATTCATAAATATGCATCTTGAGCCAAAGATGAGTAGTACTCACCACTAGGATGCACATCTAAGTGAAAAAAGATTGATTTATAGTAGCCCCTTTGGTGTTTATTGGTGGTGATGCAAGAATGGAATTGGAAGTGATATAGTATGATTATGATCCAAGCTAACATGGGATCGCTAATGAAAGCACACTGGCGTATGCATCGAGGAAGACCCAGGTCAACTTTGATACAACATATAGAATTGAGGCCATGTTACGAAATTTCAATCCCATTGGGTCCTCAGGCCACTCTTTTTAATAGAAAATTACTGGATGAATGGGTTATATATATGGGACTATGACCTATCCTTCCATCCTATGGGTGTGTGTGTGTTTCTTGATATTGTACCCCCAATAACCTACCTAGTATTATTCTTAATGTGACAGTTATATTCCGATTGTTGGATTTTTGAGTATCAATAAGACCAAATAATAAGAAATAGTATTTTTTACACATATAGATAATTAATTTATTGGTTATCAATTAGTTATAAATGTTGATAAAATCATTTAAATGTAAAGTAGTTGTGTTTTTTTGAAAAAAAAAATTATGCACACAATGAGTTTTTATAAATTAAGTTAATCATTATTAGTGAATGGTTTTAATGAAATTTTTAGATAATATATTAAATAAAATATTTTAACATTTATCAAATAGTTTTTACTAGGTAAAGAATAAGAATAAATTTAGTGTTATGCTAAAAAATGTATTTTTCTAAAAACAGTTTTAATTGCGTTTTACATGATTCTTTTAAAATAAATTCATTACACTTATAAAAATTTAATATGATAAAATGGTTTCCATATTTAGAATCATCATTTCCATAATTTTTAATGAGGCCACTTTCATTTTTTTCATAATGAACAGTAAGTATCATAAAAAAATCCCTCAGTTATGGTTAAAAAGGGTTAATGAGGGGGTTGAACAAAAATATAAGGTTTAAAATATCACTTAAAATTGCCTAAATTTGATGAAGATATGTTGACCTTAAATTATATTATATTAAAAACTTTATACATTTTTTCGTTTTCACTTGAATAGGAATTTAATATATTTTAATGTTTTAAGTATTTACAAGTTTTCTACCCACCTCACTTATAAAAAGAAGTCATATCCCCCTCACTCATTCACACCATTTGAGCCATCCAGCTCATCCAAGTCCTTACAAAAATCCTTTATAAATATATTCCTTACATCCTAGAGAATCTATTCTTCCAAAAATACCAAACATTCAAGGACTAATGTGTAATCCAAATTAGGTTTCCCAAAGAAGGGGTAATTTTCATTACCGATCTTTTTCAAATTTCATTCTTCATTAACCTCATAAAAATATTATATAACCATATTAATATACTTAAATTAGTATCATTAATATATTTAAAAGTTTTTATATTAATTTTACATCCATTTTCTACCTCTTTTTCCTCCCATGAGAAATGATAACATCATTCGTTTGTACGTGTGGACTACCAACTCCGTGAAGTCATGTGATTATGTCCACCATACATAATTGGTCATATGGATGGATTTTAATGAATATATATATATGATATTTATAATAATATTATGATTCCATAAATATATATTATTATTAATCTTTCTTTATTTCCATTCATTGTAAAACTAAAACATTACTCATGCATACTTAGGGACTATCATCTCTATGAAGTGATGTACTTCATTTTTAATCCCCACCTTATATTAATGGTTATAAAACTGTATATAATGAATAAATATAATAATTATAAAAATATTAATATTATGTATATGATTAAACGATGACCAAATTAAAATTCTTGGAACTGTCAAACCAAAATATGCATGGAAAAAGACTGATTTTCACCTGAATATTGATTTTCATGAAAAATTATTAAAAAATAGGTAATGATAAATTATAACGTAAAGTTATATTGTATGAAAATTATGATAGGGTTATATTATATATAAATAATAATTCTAAATTTATTACATAATATATTAATAATACATACAAATAAATACAATATTTAAGGTAAGGGTTTATGTTGCAGTCTCATTTTTAATCAATGTTATTTATACTTAAATATAATTCAATGTAATTATAAGAAATTTATCTATTAAACCCTACCTATTTTATTATAATATATTTATTTATAGGTTATCCATATTTTTTTTATTATTTTCCTCTCTTTGGTACTTAAAATGATCAATAAAATGTTTTTTTAACAAAATTCGACTATATTTCCTCTCAGGTCAATGAAATTTTTCTTCCATGACCATGATTTTTAAAATATTTTTAAGAATGTTCATTTCTATGATAAAATTATTTTTTAAAGTCATTATAAACCATATTTTAATTTATTTTCAATTTTTTAAAAGGAATCATTTTATCATTTTTTAAAACAGTTAATTTTGGAATTTTTACCAAAATTGTTAATGGAATTTTTGTTTTAATGTTTACTATACAAATAGAATTTTTCAATCATCATGATCATTAATTTATTTGAAGATTAATTTAAAAGTTTCTATTATATTTTTCAAAGAAGTATTTTTCTCAATATTCTAAAAAAAATTAGTTCTAAATATACCAAAGGAAAACTATATTTTTCCCAGTTTTTAACAAATTATTCAAAATATCTTTTAAATTTATTTTTATCTATGTTAAAATAATTTTCTTTTTTTTATGAATTATATGATCTAATGAGACCATACATGTTATTTATATATATAGATTATGATTATATGAAGATGAAATGTTTATAAAACCTATCTATTTTACCTGGTTAATGTAATAATTTATTAATGAATGTTTTAATGATATTGTAGTAAACATATGTATGGCTTTTATTATGTGATTGGTGGTTCCATTTAATCCATAAAATACATTGAGTAATGATTGATATATCATAAGATAATATGGACGAGAATGGGGGTGAAACTAGTTCAGTAAGGTAATTTTTGCCCTATGATTTTCTTGGGGGAGAACATTTACTAATTAAATGATGGAATGGAGAGTAAACTAATCCACTCTAAGAATTTGTCCATTATGATTGTATTAGAATCCAAATTTACTAGTAAAATGGTTTTTTATGTATATTAATATACCATAATTATAATTAAATTTTTTGTATTCTTATGATATTCTCTCATGATTAATGATTGATTCATGATGATTTCTTACTCTTAGGACTCATGTCTTTAGAAATATGAAATATTTATATCATGAATCATGATTTATGATATATGAATGATTGGGGGTGAACATTGTAAGTTATTATCATTCTCTCATACCTGTATTATTATCTTATTCTTACATATGATCATTGATTGATATCTCTCATGTTTACCCATACTGAGTATTAGAGATTAACCTTTCTTGTGTTTCCATTCTTCTAAGGCTATGAAAAAAGGATTTAACTAGGATATGTCAATGTAGGGTACTATGAGGGATGAATTTTGTGGGATATATTGAATATATTTTATAAAAAAATTTGATCATGAATCTAGTCTTAAAAGACACTAAACCATTATGGTCCTTAGGAATATATTATTGTCAAATGTATTAAATATTCATATAAAATAATGTAATAGTTATGTATTTTTTTATCAGGTTGCATCAAATAGAGATGTTTTTATATATATACATGGTTTTTGATTTATTAGACTCTATAACATGTTTGAAAAGATGAAGTATAAAAAATCCAGATAAAATATTTTATCCAAGATAATTGTTAAAATATTAATGAACAAGTTCCCACCAACCAATAGTAGTGGATTTAAAGAGTTAAATATTATTTTCAAAAAAATATTCCAAACACATGGAATACGATATAAAATATAGTTACAAAAATTTTTTAAAATATTTCCACTAAATGGAAATACTTTTTATTTCCTAACATAAAGACGTTTGTTCATCTTAACATGATATTATGAAGAGAATATAGTCTCTAAGAGACTAGTCAGAATATGTTTGGTCTTAAAAAAATTAAAAGATAAAAAATAAAGTATTATACCATTAAAAATACAAATTGAATGTAATTTTATATCCTAAATAAGTTTAGGGATTGTTGGAAAATAAAAACTAAAATAAATACATTTTATTACCAAAATGATATCGATAAAAAAAATTGATAGAAAAATGATGTGCCCAAGAATAAAACTGTATTTTTTGGTATTAAGTGAAGTTTCTACACATTTCAAATGGAAAAGTGGAATTAGTGTTTCTTCTTGAATATCATGGCCAGATATATTCATCCAATATCCCCAAATGTGATGATTTCTTGTATGGTTCTTCAAGTTAGTGATAAGTGTGATGAATGAAAAAAATATTATTTATAACATTTTCTAAGGGATTTGGAGGTACTAGAAAAATGGGGAGATTGGGGACCTAAGGATCAAAGGAAAATGATAGAATTTAAATATGAGAAACTATCCAAATGGGGTTATTTATTGAAACTATTGTGAACAAGTATGGAAGAACTTATAGATAAAGATTCTGAGTTGTATTGAGATGATTTTGAGTGTTTGAGAATGCCCAATAATCAATTGAAGAATTCCTATGAGGTATTTATGTAAAGTTTGATGTCCTTTTCCACAATAAAAAAAATGAAAAAGTGCCAAATGTATATAAGACTTTAGTATTTTGTATGACTTATTGCACCCACATCATAATTTTCTCAGTGTATATGACTTCATCAGTGTGTGTGTGTGTGTAATTTTGTAAAGAAGTTGGTGTATGACTTTGTATCAGTATGGTATAATAATTTTTAGGAAATTGTATGACTTTGAGAGGGATTTTTTTAAGAATTTAACATAGGGATAATAAGACAATAAGAGGTTCCAGCATATGAATTTTATTTTTTAGAGTGCATGACTTTGAGTTTACTAAGTGTATGGATTTAAATTCTATTGTAAAACTTCATGATGTAGCATTAGACTTTAAAGGTGTCGTGTACAACTTTTTTTCTAATCCAATAAGACATTGAAAGTTGTAATATGACTTCAGTGATCCATATATGACTTTATAAACTAAATCATGTTACTTATATATGATTTTAGAATTTAAACGTGTGTATGAATTTTAGTACATCATATTAATTACAAAGTCATATGAAATAAGATAAAATGAATATTTTCTGGATTATGATATTCTAAGGAGTGATAAAATCAAATAATATATCTAGGAAGATATTTAGGGAATCCAATATTATGATATACCAAATAATTATAATCCAAGATGATATTAAAGAGAGACCAACATAGTCAGAAACTAGATGCTGAGATTAGTTCTATGACATAAGCAACAAATGAGACATCAAAATTCCATACACATGTGGATAATTACGGGGAGTTAAATGAAATGGTCTTCAAAGATGATTAAAAGAATAAAAATTATTGATACTTTAGGGAATTTACACATGAAGACTCCATAGATATTTAAGTGATTTAATGGTGAATTTAAAAATAAAATATTTTCCATATTTGAATGATAATATTATATATTGACTGAGACTTGAGTGAGTTTCTATAATCATATGGAAAATAATATTCACAAGTTATTTGTGAATGTAAAATATAAGAGGTACCAAAGTAAATAGAGGTGATTATTATGAAAATTATGATACTGGTTTCAAAATAATACTTAGTATTATTAAAAGAGAAGAGTTTATTTCATTTCAAAATTCCATGTTTATCAATGAATAGTGTTATTTTATGTATTAAGGAAAAACATAATCATTGGATAATATTTAGAATTCATTATGATCATAAATCATAGTGTGTATGAGATAAACAATTAGAAAAATGAGTATGAAGTATTTTTATCCATATATTAGTAGTTTAAGACATGTTTTTTATTCGCTCAGGACATTAAATATTGGTGGTTATAGTATAAAAACTCCATCATTACCATTGAGGGGCTAAATAAAAACAGGAAGGTAGTTTCTGCTATAATACATAAGGAATAACACTCCACTTATCTTTCATCACACTATTTTTATTGTGTAGGCATCCTTTCAGGATTCAAGGATAAAAACTAGCCAAATTCTATTTCAATAACTCTATCATTATCTAGTTATTACTAAATGCATTGAAAATTGACCCGAAACTTGAAAGCAGTAAGCATTCAAGGTCAAACCTTGTAAATCTCGATATGTTTATTTCTTGTAATATTACATCTTTTATAAATAGGTAATTGTTAATGGTGTATTCATTGATCAATAATTCTTAATTAATATAAAGGTTTGATATTTTAGAGGGTATAATTAAAAGAGAAAGTCAAACATGGAAAAATTTTGGTGCACTAATTCACCCCCCCCCCCCACCCTAATGTTCCTACATGATATAATGGGCTCTATAAGTGGTATTAGGTCTAAATGGGTCTAATTATGATTGGATATATTTTATTACCCTATACTTTTTAGTGATTATATGAATTTAGGATTTTACGACAATTTTGATATTCCTTAAATGGAGAAAATATAAGTTCCATATATTAATGATAATGAGGTGGTTTTACCTAAATCCCTAAAAAATAAAGGAAAATATACAAAAAGAAGAAAATAAAGGTTTCAAGAGGAAAATTGGATCAACCACTACATTAATAATATCATAATGTTAAGAGCACTTCCATCACATCTATTGGAAGTTATCCTTTTGAAGATACATGTTAAAGTTATGGAGAGTATGAAGCATACGAGTCAATATAAACTATTAAAGACTATTATATCAATTTTCAAGTTATGTGAATAATGTACCTATTAAATTATTCACATATATACTTGGTTTTTTGAGGTACATATGGATGAGAAGTCACAAATTAAATAATAAATTCATGAAATATAAGATTTACTTGGAAGGAAATGCAGAGAGTGGAGTACTCTCATAAACCATGTGGAGGGTAAGGATTTATCAATTATCCTTTACAATGAAATTTTTTATTTTACTGGGTAAATGGTTCAATTAAGGGATTTTGAGAAATAAGTATATGTAATTATTCTTAAATAAGTTATTCATGCATTGATAAAATTTTATAAGACCTCCAAAACTGTTAAAGAATCCCAATTAAAGGTGATGAAAAAAAGAATAAAATGTCTTGTTAAAAAATTAAAATATTCAACAAAAAATCATGAATATAAATTCAATAAGATGATGAGTGATTCAGAAGAAATATTGAGATATATTGATGATAATAATTACTCTCTCAACATGAAATCTTATAGGCTATAAGTAAGGTTGAGAAATCCAGAATAAACACAATATATAACTTCCTATGTTCCTGGGAAGAAAAATGTTTCCACAAAAGATTTTAAATAGATTCCTTTACAAAAAAAAGATTCATGAGAGTGGGAAAAATTTTCGAAGACCATTTTGAGAAAATCTACATCATCTTCTCAGAAGAAGGTATTCCATAATCTAGAAAACAATTTTTACACTAATGTTGTATCACCTGATTATACAAGTTTAAACATGAAATTTGGTCGGTAAATGGGTACCTAAAAATAATGTAAATTCAACTGTATCATCAAATGTGAGTGTAGTAATATACAAGAAATGTATCCCCCATAAAGAATAAAAAAAATTGAAGTTTCAACTAAAAAATGTCATGAAACATAAGTTGGAAATTTTCAATATATTATAACCAAAGTGAATAGAATAGGTCTTGAAGAAATGGATAGAAGAGATCAAAGAAGGATACCAACTATTGTTCAAAATCATAACCCACATAAAATGGGAATTATATCACTCAAAAATAGATGTGAATACCTAACTAACTTCTATGATTACTAATATAAAAGTGGTTACAGCTATAAAGAGTAATGGAATTCACTCATAATACATCATTCATATATTTAAATGGAAATAAGGCTACATCATAAAAAACATGGTGGTGAAATGATGGATAATATTCCTTAAGATAAAATAAATAAAAGAAAGAATTCTAAAAAAATTATTAGAAAATATTTCCCAAGACATCTGAGAAGAAGGAAGAAATAGATATCTCAACAAACATGAAATATTTTTACTATAATAAAGGGTACACACTATTGATTATTATAATAAAGTTATGGGAATAAAAATTATTAGGGAAAAGAATAATAAAATAATATAATCAAACCAAGATAGAGATAAAAGTGTCAGTTTAGTAGTTGACATACTAGAAGATGAAGAGGAGTTTCTAAAAATAAGCAACTCAAAAGATGTAAAACCCCAAGTAGAATCTCTAAGAAATCTATGTTTATCAAGGAGTGTTTGAATGTTTGGACAGAATAGTTAAAAATAGATAAAATATATGGATGGAAAAACGAAAAATCTAAATACAAATAGGTTATCCTACATGAAGAGGAAATAAAATATTAATATTGTTTAACAAAGATATGATTCAATATCTCTTAAACATATGTGTGGAATGTAAAAAAAACTGAGCATGTTGTAACATATTACATAACTCATCTTATAACTCAAGAATAAATATTAAATAAAACTAATTACAAAGGAAAATAACTATTGATGGAAAATGATTTATTAGAAAATTTTAATAATCCTATTTCACATATAAAATAGATGGAAAATAAAGTTAATACTCCTCAAGAAATCTAATAGTTTTAAAAGAAAAGGGTATCTAATCATGATGAGTTCTCCCAATATCAAAGCTAGATATAATGGAAGATATTGGTTGAGTGAAGATTCTCAAACTTTCTATTATCATTGAAGACAAAGGTAAAACCTCCTTAATCTGGTGTATATTTATTTTTTACTAACATGTAAAGAATTGAATAAGATAAACTATAGAGGGATTTAGATGAGATGTTGTAAATACTACAAAAAAAGATAAATATGGCTATCATAGGTTATTCTTATTTTCATGATCAACTTATAATGAATTAAACTTTTTTAATGGAGTATATATAATGAAAAGGTTACTATATATTCCATTTTAGTAAATATATAATTTCTAGATAGTCTCTATAACAACCCTGCTCTTTATTATACACTTAAACATGATTTATTATATAAACTTACACTTAAGGAAAATCTAAGGATCGATAGGTCTAGTATATTTGGGTCTTAGGAACATTACATGACAACTTAAGACATAAAATAAAACATCTTTAATTTAAAAATCCTTTTACATTACCACAAAATTTCTTCGTACTTAGCATTGCATGGGATAACCTGAGGACATATATAAGAAAAGGGTGAGCTATAAAGCCCAGTAAGGGAATAAACAAGGAATAACATGAAGAATAAAATACATGTTATGAAATAGTCATATCAATGAATCATAATAGAAACATGAACATAAATTCATGATATAACATGATTATCAAAAACATGGAAATGTGACAATAACATACAACATGATATTATCACAAGCCAAGGCTCATTACACATGGATTAGCATGAGTAAACCCTCATTGCACTTGAATTATAATGATTAAACCCTCATTTCACTTTAATTACCATGAGTAAACCCTCATTTCACATAGTGTATCATGATATTAAACATTACCCAATTAATTGGAGTGTTATCAGGGAACACCCTTTATAAACATTTCATTTCATGAATAAGTGTGCCACATGAATCATATAACATGGAATCATTCAACATAATCATTTATTCCATGATAAAGGAATGTAGAATAGATACATGAAACTATATAATCAACAACTATATGTGTATACAGTTGAATACCCTTTATAGATAAATGGGAATGGTATTCACTATACGATGATTTTGGCATGGAAAATCGTGGCGCAATTTCAGCAATATAACGACGTGACATAATAATTCATAAAAATGGTTGATGATAGATAAAGGGGAATATCATAACATTTACATGAAATGTAAAGTAAGGGGTTAATATAGATACATGTCTCAACACATGTAATTTTGAAATAAAAGGCGTAATATAATAAAGAAACTTGAAGAAAGAGGATAAATGAAATAACTCTTATGAAATTTCAACATGGTAATGGATGTACATGGGAGGGATTAATGAGAGAGAAATAGGTATCTTATTATCCAAACATAATGAGGACAGTATGGGGGAGGTTATAAATCATATCGCAACATTTTTAATTGAAAATAAAAGGTTATAAAAACATAAAGAAACTTGGACAAAAACTAGAAAGGAATAAATCCCTTATGAAAATTTGGCATGGTAACGAGTATACATAAGGGTTCATAAGAGTGATAAATGAGAGTGAAAGAGGATATAATAATTTATACATAAAATTGGTAGTAATTAAGATATATAATAATATATTCAACCATAGGAATAAAATAAATTCAAATACATAACATGAAAATAATGCTTGATAAAAGAGGTGGGTGGAAGATCCCTTATGGAATTTCAGCATAGTAACGGGTGTGCATAAAGGATAATAAGGGGATTGATGAGAGTGAAAGGAATATATAATAATATATACATAAAATGGACAGTATGGGGGCCATGTAACATCATAACCCAACATATAAATATGGAACTTAAGAAGCATAATGTAAAAGAGTAGCATGAATGGAAATGAGAAGAGTGAAATCCCTTACGAAATTTTGGCATAGTAACGGCTTAGGTAAGGGTCAAGATGAATGAGTATAAATAATACCTAATTAAAATATAATAAAATGGACATTAATAGAATTATTATAAAATAATCACATTATAACCATTCGAAATTACAAGAACTACTTTCAAATAAGATGCTTGAATTTGAAAGGAAGAGAGGAAAGCGAGGATCCATTACTTGGAAGTGTGATCCCAAAGGCTTTGGATAGCCTTATTGGGAGATTTGGGAGCCTTTTTAGGATAATATGAAGTATATTAAAGAGGTTGGTCGAGCTCTAAATGGTTTGAGTGAGGAGGAATGGGAGATTGGGTGGGTTTATATAGGAAAGGAGAGGGAATTCTTTATTATTTAGGTTTTGGACACTACACAATAAAATATTCAAAACCACAAACCATACCATGGTTTTTTTCCCATGGTTTATGAAAAAGGGTAGTGGTATACAATAATTTATAAGGGAATGTTCCGAAAATTTTAAATATTAGGCTTTCTTATGTGGAGGTGAGTCACACTCTCAAAGAAATCATTTTAGAATGTCAAAATATTTTTTAAGTCTTAAAGGGTCCACTAAAGTGTTATAAAATTAATCAAACAAATATAAAATTAACAATATTTTAAATTTAAAATATATATTAGAAAAATATACCTTTTATATTATTTTATTACATCACTATTGGGTCATTATGATTTCATAAACACATTATATATTTATTCAGTATTTAATTTTTTCCCAAAAATTCGACTGTCTCAGAAAATTATGAAAAATTCACCATTAGATAATTTTGACGTCATGATTCTAAAAATAATTTTTATTTTATCTAAATAATTATCTTAATATGTGAATTTTTACTTTTAAAATAAAAACCTACATTTACTGAAAATTGACGGGTTTTGAAAAGAACCGTTTTTAACCTTAATAAAAATTACATTTGACTTCATAAAAATTATATACTAATTTATTATTCATAAAAATAATATGATGATGATATTTTATTAAAATATTATTTATTTCAAAAATTCATTAATTCATAAAAATAATTTCTTTAATTAAAAATGCAATTTTTGTTTTATTATATAAAAATATAATTCTTATCAAACTAAATACATAATATTTTATAGAGTAAAAACAATAAATATAATCATAATTTATAATTAAAAGGATTGTTCTTATAAAACTATTATAATAACATTATTAATAAAAACTTAGTTTAATTTAATAATTTATATATTTCTGAAAAGTACCATTTTACATGAAAATTCAATTTATCTAATTCATTATATTTTTAAGAAAAAATATTTTCGTAAAGGAATTGGTGGAATAAGAATTTTATTTATAAAAGGGATTACACAATAAGTAACTAATACCTTATTATATAACCCCTTATAACACCCACATAAGACCTAAGGGTAAGGTGTGTGATGGTGACAGTATCTTGGGGTGGCTTGGATAACATCGGTCAGGTGGTAATCTCTATTAACTTTCACTTCTCATGTAGGTGATTTTGTTCAAGCTTAACGTGTTGAATCTCAGATTGGGCTTGGTCAAGAGTAAGCCCATTAATGCTACCTCCTTTTTGAGCTCTAACAAATGATCTTCATACAGCTTGAGTCTTCTGGATGAGGTCATCCTCTCCTTTGTCTGTGTCAAAAGGATTTTTTAAAACCTTATATTTGTACTATTCATGTGATCATTGTTCAATGACTATATTATCAATGGTAATGAAACTTAGATATCATTTAAACCCAATTGGATAAAATAAAAAAAATTTCATGTATTTTCTATATCCATAAGACATTTAATTAAATAAAATAAAGGGAATTTCATTCATGAATGTTTGGGTCATTACAACCCCCCCCCCCCCCTAAGAAATTTAGCCCTCGAAATTTCCTTTTCCCACACTAAAATAGATGTGGGTAACTCCATCTCATCACTTCCTCTGGTTTCCACATTGCTTCTTCAAACTTGTGGTTTCTCCACAATACTTTGAAGAGGTGAATTTTCTTATTTCGTAGAACTTTTCCCTACGATATAAGTTATTCACTAGCTTTTTCTCATATGAGTGGTCATTTCCTAATGGTACGACCTCTAGATTGAGTACATGCGATAGGTTAGGTATGTACTTCCTCAAGAGTGATACATGGAATACACCATATACTTGAGAGAGGTTTAGTGGGAGATCTAGTTGATAGGATACTCCTCTAATGTGATCAAGGATCTCAAAAGGGTTAATGTACCTTGGCCTAAGCTTTCCCTTCTTCTCAAATCTAATAACTCTCATCCACGGTGATATGTAGAGGAATACCATGTCTCCAACATCAAACTCTAGGTCTCTTTGACGATTATTAGCATAACTATTTTATTTACTCTGAGCAGCTTTAATGTGCTGTTGGGTGATCTTAACCTTCTCCACCATTTCTTTGACCATTTCTGGACCTAGGAGTTTTCTCTCCCCAACTTCATCCCAACATGTCGGTGTTCTACACATCTTCCCATAAAGGTATTCCTAAGGATCCATTTGGATGCTTGTGTGGAAACTGTTATTATAAGAGAAATCAACCAGGGGAAGATGTTGATCCCATCCTCCTTTGAAGTCCATTGAGAACTCTCTCAACATGTCTTCAATTGTTTCGATAGTCTACTCAGATTGGCCATAATTTTGAGGATGATAAGTCGTACTAAAGCTTAGCTCAATATTTTGAGCGTGTTGGAGACTCGTCCAAAACATAGAGGTGAATCTTGGATATTGATCGGATATAATCGATAGTGGAACTTCATTCAGCCTTATCTCTTATCTAATGTATATTTGTGCTAGTTGATCCAATTATAAATCCTCCAAAATTGAAATGAAGTGTGTAGTATTTTTAAGATAATCCACAACAACCCAGAGAGCATTATTTCCTTTGGATGTCTTCGAAAGTCCGGTGAAAAATTCCATGGTGATGTTATTCCATTTCAATGTTGGTATGGGTAATGGTTGCATAATACCATTATAATTCTGCCTCTCATCCTTCACCAGCTGACACACTAGGCACTTTGATGTATACTCAGGGATCTCCTTCTTCATGTTATCCCACCATTAATGCTCTTGGGGATCTCAATACATCTTTTTGTTTCATGGGTGAATGGAGAAATTTTAACTATGTGCATCATTCAAAACTTCATTCTTTAACTTCGTATTTTATGGAACACAGAGTCTTGACCTAAATCTCACCATTCCTTTTTCATTAACATTGAACTCTGAGGATTTCCATTTTTTGATAGTTTACACTTTCTTATGAATTCCCACATTATACTTTTGAGCATCCTTTAACCTTTCCAAAAGAGATGGTTGGGAAATTATTTGTGAAAGGATTGATGATGTTCCCTTATTTATGATTATCATGTCCATATTCATAAAATCTAAGAATATTTTATCCTTTTTAATTCTCATCAATGATAGAATTTATGGGTACTTTCTACTTAAATAATTTTCCACTATGTTCGCTTTCCTAGGGTGGTAATGGATTGGGTATTCATAGTCTTTGATCATCCCTAACTATCCTCGTTGGTGTATATTCAACTCTTTCTATGTGAATATATATTGGAGACATTTGTGATCTATATATATTTCATACTTCTCCCCAAACAGATTATGCCTCCTAATTTTTAATGAAAATATCACTTCCACCAACTCCAGATCATGCGTGGGATAGTTTTACTCATTAATTTTTAACTTCCTTGAGGTATAGTAAATGACTTAGTCATTTTGACTCAAATTTCACCAAATAGAGACTTGTAATATTTTCAAGAACATTCCCACAAACTTCAACATGTGATACAACACTTATATAAGTTTTTCCCAAATGATTTAATATAATTTCTATTGGGGACTCAATGTTACTAGAAAACATAAAATATATACTAATAGAACATGAATTAAAATACATTATGACATACAATACTTTTTAGTAGTGTTTACATGTAATTCATTCGTGATTATCAATATTAGAATAGTACTTCTTGTTCTCCCTTGATCATGGAGATTTTTAATGCTCATCATACTTCTCAGCACTTGCAATAGAGCATCGTCTTGGATAATGCCCTACTTCTCCACATTTATTACATAGAACCGTGTAATATGCCTTAGACGGAACTTTGTTTCCATCCATAACATTATATATTATTTCATGGTTATTTGGTACTTTGTGCCCTTCCTTTCTGCACTTAAAACATATCCTAGTCCCTTTATGAAATTTCCCTTGGTTCCTCTTTCCACACTTTTTAAATGAAGGAAATTGGGTCTTCTTACCCTTAACAACTTTATCATATGGACTTTCATGAGATGTCATATTCCTTTTCCTTGATTTACTTTGGCATTCAACAAAGTCCCAATTATTAATCGTGATTTTTGATAGCTGGTTTGGAATAATCACAATATGTCCTACTTGATCTCCCATTTTATTTGTAATCTCATTAGGACATTCATCATGTTTCCCTTCGCATCGGTTGTTAGCCATATTCCTCGTATTAATGGTTATTGGCTAGAATAAAATGAAAATTAGGGATGGGTATCTTAAAATTTTTTAACACATAAAGGGGAATACAGTGACATTAATGGTATAACTTATAAATTAAATTTATCTACTTCACTTATAAATTTCTAGTATTTAATATATTTTATCCATGATCTATCTCCTAACGTATATTCTTATGAACTTTTTTCTCCCTTAATAATGGTTTTTACTAAGATTATGAATCAACTGAAGCATACCCCTCAAGAGTGTCGAACCAAGAGTGCAGAAAGGCCCATTTTCGTGCACCAGTTCCCGTTCGAGTCCAGCTCAAAGTGGTGTTTTTGGGATTTACCCCTAGATACATCTGTGCTAGAGCCACCACTACTTGTTCGTATCTAGACAGGGATGTATTTTCTTGATAAACTACTTACTCTATACTTAGAAAAATTTAGGGACGTTTTTTGCATACTTAGTATTATACATAAGGCTTTTACTAAGGTTTTCTAATCCTAATCCCAAAAAATAACTAAACCTATCCTTTGATACCAGATATAACAACCCAGCACTTTATTACACACATAAAAAATATTTATTACATAAACTTAAACTTAAGGAAACTCTGAGGATCAAGAGGTCTAGTGTCTTTGGGGATTATGAACATTACATGACAACTTAAGATATAAAATACAACATCTTTAATTGAAAACTCATTTTAAATGACCACAAAATTTATTCGTACTTATCATTTCATGGGATAACCTAAGGACATACACAAGAAAAGGGTGAGCTATAAAGCCCAGTAAGGGAGTAAACAAGGCATAACATAAAGAATACAACACATATTAGGAAATAGGTATATCAATGAAGCATAAGAGAAACATGAACATAAAGGCATGATATAACATGATTATCAAAACATGGAAATGTGGTAACGACATACAACATGATATTAGCATGAGCCAAGGCTCACTGCACATGGATTAGCATGAGTAAACCCTCATTTAACTTGAATTAGCATGAGTAAACTATCATTTAACTTTAATTAGCATGATTAAACCCTCATTACACTTGAATTATCATGAGTAAACCCTCATTGCACATGAATTATCATGATACTAAACATTACCCAATGCATTGAAGAACTATCAGGGCGCACCCTTTATAAACATTTCATTTTATGCATAAGTGTGCCACATGGATCATATAACATAGAATCATTCAACATCATCATTTATTCCATGATAAAGGAATGTGGAATTCATACATGAAACTCTATAATAAATAATTATATTTTCATAAAGGTGAATACCATTGATAGAGAAATGGGCATGGTATTCACTACACGATGATTTTGGCATGGTAAATCGCATCGCAATTTTGACAGCAAAACGATGTGACATGATAATTCATAAAAAGGTTGATGAGAGAGAAAGGGGTATATCAACATATGTACATGAAATGGAAAGTAAGGGGTCATATAGATACATTTCCCAACACATGGAATTCAAAAATATAAGGAGTAACATAATAAAGAAACTTTAAGAAAGAGGAGAAATGGAATAACTGTTATGAACTTTCAGCATGATAATGGGTGTACATGGGACGGATTAATGAGAGAGAAATAGGTCTATCATCTTCCAAACATAAGGAGGACAGTATGGGGGAGGTGATAAATCATAATTAAACACATTTAGATTAAAATAAAAGGGTATAACAACATAAATAAACATGGAAAAAAATGAGAAATGAATAAATCCCTTATGAAAATTCGGCATGGTAACGAGTATACATAAGGGTTTATAAGAGAGATAAATGAGAGTGAAATGGGATATCATCATTTATAAATAAAATATAAAGTAACAAGGATATATAATAACATATCCAAATATAGTAATAAAATAAATTCAAATACATAACTTGAAAATAATGCTTGATAAAAGAGGTTGGTGGAAGATCCCTTATAGAATTTCAGCATAGTAATGGGTGTGCTTAAAGGATCATAGGGGGGATTTATGAGAGTGAAAGTAAGATATAATAATATATACATAAAATTAATAGTATGGGGTCATGTAACATCATAACCCAACATATAAATCTGTTACTTAAGAATCATAATGTAAAAGAGTGGATTGAATGGAAATGGGAAGAGTGAAATCCCTTACGAAATTTTGGCATAGTAACGGCTTAGGTAAGGGTCAAAATGAGGGAGGATAAATAATAACTCCTTAAAATAGAATAATATGGACAATAATAGAATTATTATAAAATAATAACATTATAACCATTCTAAATTACAAGAACTACTTTCAAATAGGATGCTTGAATTTGGAAGGAGGAGAGGAAAGTGAGGATCCCTTACTTGGAAGTGTGATTCTAAAGGATTGGGATAGGATTTTTGGGAGATTGGGGAACATTGGAAGGACTATAGGGGGAATAGGGTATAGGTTGGTAGATCTCAAAATGGTTTTAGTGAGGAGTAATGGGATATTGGTGGGTTTATATAGGAAAGGAGAGGAATTCTTTATTATTTAGGTTTTGGGCACTACACAATAAAATATTCAAAACCACAAACCATATCATGGTTTTTGCCCATTTTTCTACAAAAGGGGAGTGGTATATAATATTTTATAAGGTTAATATCCAAAAAAATTAAAATATTAGGCTTTCTTATGTGGAGGTGAGTCACACTCTAAAGGAAATCATTTTAAAATGTTAAAATATTTTTTAAGTCTTCGAGGGTCCACTAAGGCATTATAAAATTAATCAAACAAATATAAAATCAAAATATTTTAAATTTAAAACATATATTGGCTGAATATAAATTTTATAGTATTTTATTACATCACTATTAGTTCATTATGATGTTATAAAACACATTATATATTTATTTGGTATTTAATTTTTACCCAAAAATTCGAATGTCTCAAAAAATTATGAAAAATCCACCGTTGAATAATTTTGACGTCCTGATTCCAAAAATAATATTTATTTTATCTAAATAATTTCTTAATATGTGAATTTTAACTTTTAAAATAAAAACTGATATTTACTGAAAATTGACGGGTTTTGAAAAAACAATTTTTAACATTAATAAAAATTACATTTGACTTCATAAAAATTATATACTCATTTATTATTCATAAAATTAATATGATAATAAAATTTTATTAAAATATTAATTATTTCAAAATTTCATTAATTTATCAAAATAATTTCTTTAATTAAAAGTACAATTTCTGTTTTATCCTATAAAAATATAATTCTTATCAAACTAAACAAATAATCTTTTATAGAGTAAAAAAAATATAATAATAATTTATAATTAAAAGGAGTGTTATTATAACACTATTATAATAAAATTATTAATAAAAACTTAGTTTAACATAATAATTTATATATTTCTAAAAAGTACCATTTTACCCGAAAATTCAATTTATCTAATTTGTTATATTTTTAAGAAAACATATTATCATAAAGGAATTAATGGAATAAGTCTTTTATTTATAAAAATTTATTACACAATAAGTAACTAATACCTTATTACATAACCCCTTATAACACCTACATAAGTCCTAAGGGTAAGATGTGTGATGGTGACAGTATCTTGGGGTGGCTCGGATAACATCGCTCAGGTGGTAATCTCTATTAACTTTAACTTCTCCTATAGGAAATTACATTCAAGATTAATGTGTTGAAGCTTAGATTGGGATTGGTCAAGAGAGAAGTCCAGTGACACTACCTCCTTTCTGAGCTCTAAAAAATTAGATTCGTACGTCCTGAGTTTACTAGATGAGGTCATCCTCTCCTTTTTCTATGTCGAAAGGATTTGTTAAAACCTTATATTTGTATTATTCATGTTATCACTATTAAATGACTATATTATAAATGATAATGATACTTAATGATCATTTAAACCCAATTGGAAAAATTAAAAAAAGTACATGTAATTTATATATCCATAAGAAATTTAATTAAATAAAAGAAATGGAATTTTATTCATGAATTTTCGGGCAATTACAGTTTCTTAAGTAATATATTTTAGTGAATTCTCTGTTGAGCAATGTATTGTTTTTAAACAAATCAAAATAATGTTTTTTAAAGGGGGAGATTATTTTAAATAATACTCTGTCTCTTTATGATGATTTTGATGCTCACAAATACCCTTAATTATTTACTAATTATTTCGTTGAGTATTTTGCAGGAATTTATTTTATATAACGAGATTTTATACTTCATTTATTCCGAGATCAATTTTAGCGCGTTCTGGAATCACTGTAGCGCGAGATCAATTTTAGTGCGTTCTGGAATCACTGTAGCACGGGATCAATTTTAGCGCGTTCTGGAATCACTGTAGCGCGAGATCAATTTTAGCGCGTACTGGAATCACTGTTCATACCCTACGTTGATGAACGTAACGTATGGATGAAAAGTTTACTTTTTATGTTATTTTGAAACGTATGGTTAATGAACCTTACGTTGTTGAAAAGTATGGAAGAAGAACATTACGTTTGGAAGGAACCTTACGTTTTCGTTGTTGAAAAGTATGGAAGAGAAACCGTACGTTAGTTTTCAGTGTTGAGTTTGTTTCTCAAAAGTATGGATCATCAACCTTACTTTTGTAATCAACCGTACGTTCTTTGGAGAGTTGAAGCAAGACAAAGTATGGATGATCAACCCTACGTTTGAATGCTGAAGAGAAAGTATGTATGTTCAACCTTACGTTCTGTACCTTACGTTTGTAAACCCTACGTTTGGAGCCACGTCATCAACCCTACGTTTGGCGTCGGGATATTCTTGACAGACGATATTTCCTTTTGAATTAGTCAATCAAGCGGATTATTAGGCGGATTTCGAGCTGATTCTTAAATACGACTTTGACTGAATCAGAGACGGTTTACAATGGATTAATGATTGATTTAAACGGAGCTTTTTATGCCGATTCTTCAGGGGAGTTACAACGGCTCTGTTATTTCATTTAATATCGCGAATCTAAAGGAGATTTTCATGGATCTATTTATGCGGAAGATTTTCTCAGATTTGAATATATGTTCTATCTTGGAAACTTCGGGGATATATATATGCACAGGAAAGTGTGTGAAATATAGAGTTATTGATCTTTTTGACGAACAAGAAAACAGAGTCTGTGTGAAAGCGTTCTTTTCTGGTGATCGAGAAGAAGCGTAAGACCTTTATTTCTGAAGGAAGATCTTGATAGCAGATTCACGTGTTCTACATCGACTACCTGTTGTGAATCTACTGCTGCTGAAGTTGTGAAGTTTCTGGTAATATCTATTGCAACTGGATCGACTCAGAACTGTTTTGATTACGGATCTTTATTTTCTGAAGACGACGATCTATCTACTGTCAATTGCATTCTGTTGCAATTGTGAAGAACAACTGGAGAAGTGTTTCTTTATCGAAACCCTTTTTTTTGAGTGATCAGCTTCTCGTTCTAAGCTGTGTGGGTTCGTGTTTGAACCAGGAAGGCTGTGTTTGCCTGAATCTTGTAAAGGTGTCAACTGCCTGTACTCAGTTGTGGACAGGTCTGTGGAAACGAGGACCAGATAGTGAAAATCGCCAAGCTCGTGGATTTGAGCGTTGGTGGAGTGGACTAGGGGCCTTCTGTTCCCCGAACCACTATACATCCGTGTGTTCATGCTTTTACTTTTTCCGCTGCATGTTTAATCGTGCAAAAGTATAGTGAACAGAATTTGTCTAAATTGAAGAGATTGTAATAATTTGAAAAAGACACAATTCACCCCCCCTCTTGTGTATAATCCGTAGATTCAGATCCAACAATTGGTATCAAAGGAGGAGCTTCTTATTTCTAAAAGTCCTATCAAGATAGAAGTATTTAAAGATTATACATAGTGTATCATGGCTGATATGAGAGAGGGAATGTCAATGGTCAGAGCACCTTACTTTAATGGAGATAATTATGGCTGCTGGAAATCACGTATGATTATTTATCTGAAAAATCTTGGTTACAGAGTCTATTCAAAGATTCTGACTCCCTATGAAATTCCTGAAAATCCCGATACATGGAGTGCTGCTACAGAGGCTGAGTATGACGTAAATTCAAAAGCTATGAATGCAATCATCTGTGGTCTAGGACCAGACGAATTTAACAGAGTATCTCAATGCCCGACTGCATATGAAATGTGGCAAACAATAGCTGTTGCTTATGAAGGAACAGATAATGTAAGACAGATGAGATATGCAACTGCTAAGTTAAAATTCGATACTTTCAAAATGATTGAAGGAGAGAGCATCACTCAGATGAATGGAAGATTGACAGAAATTGTCAATAATATAACAGCTCTAGGAGAACCAATCAAGCAGGCTGATCAAGCGTTGAAGGTACTGAGAGTACTTCCTACTCGATGGAATGGAATCTCTGCAGCAATCAGACAATCAACTTCTGTTAAAGATCTAACTATGAGAGAACTGATTGGTACACTGATGATGTACGAAGCTGAAATGCAAGATGAGGTAAATGAGCATAAAGTCTACATAAAAAGGGAAAATACTGCTTTGAAAGTGACTTCTCAACAAAAGGATAGAAAGATGAAGAACAGAGAAGTGAGTGCTAAATCAGAAAGCTCTGATTCTTCAAATTCGGATGAAGAACTGGCACAACTAGCCAGAAAATTCAGAAAGTTTTATAGTAAGAAGAAAGACTTCAAGAAATCCTTTAAAAAGGATAGCAAGGAAGTGAGATGTTATGAATGAAAAAAGATGGGACATATCAGACCGGATTGCCCAAAATTGAAAGATGCAAAGAAGAAGAAATTCTTCAAAAGAGATGATTATGAGCAGAAAGACAAGAAAGCTATGAAAGCTACTTGGAGTGTTTCTGAAGACTCAAGTAATTCTTCTGAATCATGCTCAGAGAAGGAGGAAGCCAACTTAAAAGCAAATATGTGTTTCATGGCTGAAACTGATGAGGTACACTCATACTATTCCTCTGACTCAAATAATGAATCAAACTCTGAAACAAGCCTCTCAAATAAAAAACTTGCAGCTTACTGCAATATGCTTGAAGAAAGGTATGACTCATTATTTAATAAATATAAATCTATAAAGAACTTGTACAAAGCTATTTCAGATGAGAGAAATACTTTGCTAAAACAACATAAGGAATTAATTGACAAATACAATTCTGCTGAATCAAACAAAATTAGTTTTGAATCAAAAATAAAAACTCTACAGGATGAAGTAGAATCTTATAAAACGGCTGCATTAGTTTTTACAAAAGGAGAAAACACCTTAAATGAGATACTTGGAAAAACTGTAATTAAAAAGGAAAGGTTTGGAATTGGAAGTAAAGGAGAAAAACCTAAGTTATACAAAAATTATTTTGTTCCTAGCACTAAACAGGTTATTTGTAACTACTGTGGAACAAAAGGTCATATAGCTAAAAACTGTTTTCTAAGACAACCTCAGATATGTGGAATTAAGAAAGCTTATATTTCCAACGATCTATATGATTCAATCAATTTTAAGAAAACAAAGCAAATCTGGATACCCAGATCACTGCTTGCTAACACTCCTGGACCCAACAAAATATGGGTACCAAAGCAATTTGTTTGAATGACTTTGCAGGTAGCAGGTCACCAAAGAAAGAAAGAAATATGGTATATGGACAGTGGCTGCTCAAGACACATGAGTGGAACTTCAGCTAATTTCTCTTCTCTTACTCGAAAGGAAGGAGGACTTGTCACCTTTGGTGACAATGCCAAAGGAAAGATTATTGGTATTGGAACAGTTGGAGATCCAGAGACAGTCTCAATCAACAAAGTACTTTATGTACAAGGGTTAAAACACAATCTGATAAGTATCTCTCAACTCTGTGATGATGGATACACTGTTGATTTTACTAACAATAGTTGTACTGTTTCTAAAGATAAACTGTTTAAATTTAGAGCACCCAGAACTGATAATGTTTATACTTTGGATTTGTATTCCTTGTGTAAACAACAAGTAAATTGCTTAACTGCTAATATAAGTGAATCCTGGATCTGGCATAGAAGACTTGGTCATTGCAATATATATGCTTTACATAAATTATCTAAGAAACATCTAGTTTCTGATTTGCCTAGTCTCAAATTTGAAAATGACAGATTCTGTGATGCATGTCAGCTTGGCAAGCAACACAAATCATCATTCAAATCTGTTAATAAAGTTGCTACAACTAAACCTCTAGAACTTATCCATATGGATTTGTTTGGACCTTCAAGAGTAGCAAGTTTAGCTGGTAAATTATATGTTTATGTATTAGTTGATGATTACTCTAGATTTACTTGGATTTTCTTTTTGAAATTTAAAAGTGAAGCTTTTAGTTTATTTGAAGGTTTTTGTAAATCTATTCAAAATGAAAAAGGTTTTAATATAATCTCATTGAGAAGTGATCATGGTGGAGAATTTGAGAACCAGGAATTTAGTTCCTTTTGCTCAAACATGGGTATTAAACACACCTTCTCTGCTCCAAGAACACCTCAACAAAATGGGATTGTAGAAAGAAGAAATAGAACTATTCAAGAAATGGCTAGAACTATGTTAAATGAATATAGCCTACCTATATATTTCTGGGCAGAAGCTGTTAATACAGCTTGTTATATAATGAATAGAATTTTAATAAGACCTATTTTGAAAAAGACACCCTATGAACTATGGAATAACAGAAAACCTAAAGTAAATTACTTTAAAGTTTTTGGATGCAAGGTTTACATCTTGAATACCAAAGATAATCTTGGTAAATTTGATCCAAAATCTGATAAAGGTATTTTCTTAGGATATTCTGCAACCTCCAAAGCTTATAGAGTCTATAATAAAAAGTCAAGGATTGTTGAAGAATCAGTTCATGTGAAATTTGATGAATCTGATCCTTTTGAGAAAAGGATAGAACAAATAGATGAACCTGATTCTAATGAAAACATGAGACCTGAGAATTTAAAGAATGATTTTGAAAATGATATAAAAGAAATTCAGTCCAGTTCAGAAGAACATGATACTGAAGAGCCTTTGAATGTAATGCCTAGACAGTCTAGAACCTTAAAGAATCACCCTTTAGAATCTGTGATAGGTGACTTAGAGACTGGTATTCAAACTAGAAGAAACTTTGGAAACATAGTTGAATTCTCTGCTTTCCTATCCCAACAAGAACCTAAGACCATAGAAGAAGCCTTAGATGATGAGAGCTGGGTAATAGCAATGCAAGATGAATTGAACCAGTTCAAGAGAAATAAGGTTTGGGAATTAGTTGAAAGACCACATGATTATCCAGTAATAGGAACTAAATGGGTCTTTAGGAATAAACAGGATGATCAAGGGATAATAACTAGAAATAAAGCAAGATTAGTAGCTAAAGGATATAATCAAGAAGAAGGAATAGATTATGATGAGACCTTTGCACCTGTAGCCAGGTTAGAAGCTATTAGAATCCTTTTAGCCTATGCATCTTATATGAATTTTAAATTATTTCAGATGGATGTTAAATCTGCCTTTTTAAATGGTTATTTAATAGAGGAAGTTTATGTTGAGCAACCTCCTGGTTTTGAAAATTCTCAAAAACCAGATTCTGTTTTCAAACTTACTAAAGCTCTTTATGGCCTTAAACAAGCACCTAGAGCTTGGTATGAAAGACTAAGTTCTTTTCTTTTGAAAAATGATTTTACTGTTGGACTAGCAGATCCAACACTCTTTAAGAAAACTGTGAAAAATAATGTTTTGTTGGTTCAAATTTATGTTGATGATGTAATTTTTGGATCGACCAATAAAATTCTTTGTCATGAATTTTCAGAATTAATGCAAAAAGAATTTGAAATGAGTATGATGGGAGAATTAAATTTCTTTTTGGGTCTTCAAATATTTCAAAAAGATTTTGGAAATATTTTAAATCAATGCAAATACATTACTGATTTACTTAAGAAATTTGGACTTGAAAACAGCAAGACATTTACAACTCCTATGTGTACTAATATAAAACTTGATTTGGATGAAACTGGAAAATCAGTGGACAACAAGTTATATAGAGGTATGATTGGTAGTTTGTTATATCTTACTGCTAGTAGACCAGATATAATGTATTCAGTATGTCTTTGTGCTCGATTTCAATCAAATCCCAAAGAATCTCATTTAACTGCTGTTAAACGAATTTTTAGATATTTAAAAGGTACTATTTATCAATCTCTGCTTTATCCAAAAACCTCTGATTTTAATTTAATTTCATATTCAGATGCTGACTTTGGAAGCTGTAGATTAGATAGGAAGAGTACTTCAGGAACATGTCACTTTTTAGGAAAGTCTTTAGTATCATGGTCTAGTAAGAAACAACACTCAGTTGCCCTGTCAACAGCCGAGGCAGAATATGTGTCTGCAGGTAGTTGCTGTGCACAGGTGTTGTGGATGAAAAACACTCTTATGGACTTTGGATTAAATTTCAATAATACGCCTATTTTATGTGATAATACTAGTGCAATTAATATTTCAAAAAATCCTATTAGTCATTCTAGAACTAAGCACATTGATATAAGACATCACTTTTTAAGAGATCATGTATTAAAAAAGGATATATTTTTAGAATTTGTAAATACAGAAAATCAATTAGCAGATATTTTTACTAAACCACTTCCCACGGCAAGGTTTGAATTTATTAAGGGGGAGTTAGGTTTATTTAATTTTAAATAGTTTCTTTTTAATCTTATTCTGTTTTCGAATTCTACTTAATTTTTTTTGTTTCCCGCTATAAGTAATTTTATTTTGTTTTAAATAAAAGTAATGATTAGTGATTACACGGGAATCAAGGCTGTCAGAACCGTTTCACCTTCTAACCTGTTTTCATCTTTTTCGGAAACCCTTTCGAAAACCTAAAACCGCACATCTGCTCCAAAACTCTTTTCTGAATCTTCAAACCCTAAACTTACGAACCTTCAGAAATCGTCGTTGAAATGGCAAAGACTAAGCGTCCAGATGAAGCTGAGAGCAGTGCTGCAAAGAAATCTAAAGTAGTTGGTCGGAAGATACTGCAAGGTAAAGTCATCGATTTAGAATGGCTGTTTGAAACTAATTTGCTGTTGAAACAAGCGTTGTCGTTTCAAGGCCTTGAGCAAGCTTTTAATAGTGAAAACTCTGAGTTTCTATATGAGGCAGAAATGAGACATTTCTTTAGAACTGTTCAGTTTAGCCTTGGAGATATGGAGGACAGTTTGTTGGCTCAAATAGAGGATAAGGACTTTTCCATATCATCTGTAGAGATAAGTCAAATTCTTAACTGCCCTCATGAAGGAGTTTTTCATTTCGATTTACGGAATATTGGAGATTCTGTACATAAGTCTGAAGACATTATGTCTTTTCTGTTTGGAACCAAAGTGATAAAGAAGATGTTTATTAAAGATTTGGAGCCCGATCAGAAAATCTTAGTAAAGTTTGTTCAGACTGGTTTAGCACCAAGGATGGCTGAGATGGAGAAAATTCTGTACCCGGACATGTATATAATGTATCTTTTGATGAGTGATATTAAGTTTAATTTTCCTCGATTTATGATAAGATATCTGAGATACTGCTGTCAGAGTGAAGCAAGAATGACCTTTTTCCCATATGGAAGGTTCATTTCTTTGTTTTTATTTAAAAGAGGAATGATAAGATTGGTAAGTGCTGGGGTGAAATGTCACCACAGTAATGTTTTTAATGCTGGAACTTTGAGAAAAGTGGGATACTTCTGGAGCACAATTAAAGGAAAACTCTTACCTGTTGGAGCTGAGGAAGACTCGGAGAGTACTCAGGCTCAACCTGCTAAGTCCAAGGAGGGACAAGCAGAATCAAGGGTTAGTACAGTGGCAAGGAGAATTCGCTTTGAGATGGAGGAAGTTGAGGAAGAGAGAAGTCAGGAAGGACTTCAATCTAGAAGGAAGAGGTCAATTGATGAAGAAATTATCTATCCTGTCTTGAAATCTTCTGAACCTGTAATTTCTTATTCATTTGTGAGAGAAGCTGTTGTGGAGAGGACTGCACCGATAGAGGAACCAGTAGCTCAACCGGAAATTCAGCTAGAACCTCAAACTGCTGCTGTGGCTGTTGAAGAAGCAATTCCACAAGAACAACTTATGGAGGCAGTGCCTGGTGAAGAAGTGGCCCGACCTCAAGAAGTTCATGAAAATCTTGTTCTTGATCATTCAGTAGAAGTCAGAGAGACTACTGTTCGTGATGAACACACTTCTGAAGTTAATACAGAAGTACTTCAGGAAGATTTTTCAGTAGAAGAGTTTCAGGCTTCAAAGAATAGTTCAGTGGATCAACCTTTTCAGGACAAAGAACAATCAGATGCAGATTCTTTACCCCTTGTCCTGCTTCGTCAATCTGATTCTGGACATGAGAATCAAGCACAGGGTGCCCCTGATTCGCGAAAAGAAGAAGTTGTTGAGTTATACAAGCGTATTTCTCAGTTGGAATCTGAGAATGATAGTCTCAGAAATTCTCTGAACTTGGAGCAGTTGAAGTTTCAGAAGCTGAAAGAATCTACTGTTTCAAGACAGGAAGTAGATTTGTTTAAAACTGATATGTTGCATGCTGTTGATCAGTTGAAATCAGAGATGGTAACGAAAGATGATTTGTCTGAGATGAAAATTTACATGGAGAATAAATTTGAATCTGTTGCAAATAGTGCTGTGAGTGGATCAGGTTCTTCACCTGATTTGATTCGAAGATTTCAAGCAATTACTGGAGCACTGAGCAATATGAGTGACAGATTACACGATCTTCAGTGTAATAGTGCCCCTTTGTCAGTTTTGCTAGATAATCAGAAATTTTTGGTAGATCAGTTGACATCTGGAGAGCAACCGATTAGGATTCTTTTGAATCAGTTATCAGAAAAGCTGGCTCTTTTTGTTGAAAAAGAAGAAAGAATGCATGAGTTTTTCAGAGTTAATTTGATTGAAGATATTCATATGACTCAGGAGAACAGGGATCTTATCATCAAGTTAGGAGATGGGATGATGAAGAGGCTTCGAGAATAGTTTACAGAGATCAAGACCGCAATTCAAAGGAGATAGACACCTTTTTCCCTGTCTTATCCCTACACCTTGATTTCTCTGTATATCACTGTCGTAGCTTGTGAATAAAAATTCTTTTCTTATCTTTTTTGTTTTATTATTTATTGATTTATGATTAAATTAGCCAGTATACAAAACTCACTTATTCATACCCAGTTAATTATAGCATTTACTTATAGTTCAGTGCAATATTGAATGTGTTCAAATCCGTAATTTTTCATTCTTTTTGATATCACAAAAAGGGGGAGAATTTGGATAAACACAACATTTAAATTCATTCGTTTCCTATGAAGAAATTTGGATATATAGGAGCATTTGGATATATACGACATTTGTCTTTTATCTATTTGAAAATTTATTTTTATGGGAGAGTTATGGGGGAGAAATTTTATAGTTAAATATTGTTTTAATCCTTTCAAAATTCTAAAATTTTATAAAACTTTTTTTTCAATCAAGATTGCAATTAAATTAGTTTTATTATTTTATGGGTTTTGTGATCATCAAAAAGGGGGAGATTGTTGAGCAATGTATTGTTTTTAAACAAATCAAAATAATGTTTTTTAAAGGGGGAGATTATTTTAAATAATACTCTGTCTCTTTATGATGATTTTGATGCTCACAAATACCCTTAATTATTTACTAATTATTTCGTTGAGTATTTTGCAGGAATTTATTTTATATAACGAGATTTTATACTTCATTTATTCCGAGATCAATTTTAGCGCGTTCTGGAATCACTGTAGCGCGAGATCAATTTTAGTGCGTTCTGGAATCACTGTAGCACGAGATCAATTTTAGCGCGTTCTGGAATCACTGTAGCGCGAGATCAATTTTAGCGCGTACTGGAATCACTGTTCATACCCTACGTTGATGAACGTAACGTATGGATGAAAAGTTTACTTTTTATGTTATTTTGAAACGTATGGTTAATGAACCTTACGTTGTTGAAAAGTATGGAAGAAGAACATTACGTTTGGAAGGAACCTTACGTTTTCGTTGTTGAAAAGTATGGAAGAGAAACCGTACGTTAGTTTTCAGTGTTGAGTTTGTTTCTCAAAAGTATGGATCATCAACCTTACTTTTGTAATCAACCGTACGTTCTTTGGAGAGTTGAAGCAAGACAAAGTATGGATGGTCAACCCTACGTTTGAATGCTGAAGAGAAAGTATGTATGTTCAACCTTACGTTCTGTACCTTACGTTTGTAAACCCTACGTTTGGAGCCACGTCATCAACCCTACGTTTGGCGTCGGGATATTCTTGACAGACGATATTTCCTTTTGAATTAGTCAATCAAGCGGATTATTAGGCGGATTTCGAGCTGATTCTTAAATACGACTTTGACTGAATCAGAGACGGTTTACAATGGATTAATGATTGATTTAAACGGAGCTTTTTATGCCGATTCTTCAGGGGAGTTACAACGGCTCTGTTATTTCATTTAATATCGCGAATCTAAAGGAGATTTTCATGGATCTATTTATGCGGAAGATTTTCTCAGATTTGAATATATGTTCTATCTTGGAAACTTCGGGGATATATATATGCACAGGAAAGTGTGTGAAATATAGAGTTATTGATCTTTTTGACGAACAAGAAAACAGAGTCTGTGTGAAAGCGTTCTTTTCTGGTGATCGAGAAGAAGCGTAAGACCTTTATTTCTGAAGGAAGATCTTGATAGCAGATTCACGTGTTCTACATCGACTACCTGTTGTGAATCTACTGCTGCTGAAGTTGTGAAGTTTCTGGTAATATCTATTGCAACTGGATCGACTCAGAACTGTTTTGATTACGGATCTTTATTTTCTGAAGACGACGATCTATCTACTGTCAATTGCATTCTGTTGCAATTGTGAAGAACAACTGGAGAAGTGTTTCTTTATCGAAACCCTTTTTTTTGAGTGATCAGCTTCTCGTTCTAAGCTGTGTGGGTTCGTGTTTGAACCAGGAAGGCTGTGTTTTCCTGAATCTTGTAAAGGTGTCAACTGCCTGTACTCAGTTGTGGACAGGTCTGTGGAAACGAGGACCAGATAGTGAAAATCGCCAAGCTCGTGGATTTGAGCGTTGGTGGAGTGGACTAGGGGCCTTCTGTTCCCCGAACCACTATACATCCGTGTGTTCATGCTTTTACTTTTTCCGCTGCATGTTTAATCGTGCAAAAGTATAGTGAACAGAATTTGTCTAAATTGAAGAGATTGTAATAATTTGAAAAAGACACAATTCACCCCCCCTCTTGTGTATAATCCGTAGATTCAGATCCAACATTCTCTACATTTGATATCATGAAATCTATGTATTGAAGATATCCACATTGATGAATGAAAATTGGAGTTTCTCCTTGTGTGGGGAGTGGAGAATGTATTGAGAATATGAAAAAACCTATTAAAATATTGTAAATATGAATTTTGTAAGGTTATTTTAATATTTTAATTGAAAATGTTTGGGTTCATATTCCATTATTATTGGGAGAACAAATAAAATCCAAACATTAAGGGAGATAAATTTATTTTAATCAATGAAATGAATGATAATGTTTAAGCTTTAAGGATGATTTCTAAAATTTAATTTTATCGATGTGTATTTGAATATCTTATCCCATTTGTAGAAATAAGTAGGGGAATTTGGGTTGAAAATGATCATGATAATATTTATAACAATTGGTATCAAAAAATTGTTTCAACCTGAAAAATGTTGAACATCCATTAAAGAGTAAAGGAGTTTTTCCCTTAAGGGAGATCTTAGAAAACGATCCACCACACAGCTTAAATTATGGAAAACTGAAATTTCTATATAATTACCTTAAAATTACAGAATTAGGTATTTCAATCAAGCCTTTTACTCTTTATTTGGTCATGTCATAGTTTTTAATTAAATGGGAGTTTTATTATATGGGTTTGGAAAGATAAAGGGGGATCTAAATTGTCTTTCACATGAATTTTTTTGATGTGTTTGTTGTGATAAGTTTAGGATGCATGTATTATTAATAACACTATTGAAAAACTACTAAATTGAGATAGTTAAAAATGGTACCACATACTTTAATTTAAAATGGACATCCTTGTTACCTTGGTGAACTCTCTCTTGTTTTGTATACTAGGCTTTCCCAAAATAGAGTGTATTAACTCAAGTCCCTTGGATATATTGTTTGTGGTTTCATCCTTCTCTCAACATATGATTAAGGATGTAATTCAGTATGAAGAAGGAGAATAAGTTGATTTTATTAGAACTCATATAAGTAGATAAGACCCTTATATCTTTAAAAAAAATTATCAATAAGTTAAATAAGAAAAGAGTTGAAACACACATATTTATGTGAATAAATAATGGTATTTCCAAAAAATATAAAGTGAGATATTGATGTTATGATAAATAATATTTTATTTGTTGTTAATAAGTTAAATTTTCTGACCAAGTCAAAAGGAAAATTTAATTGTTATTACTGGTTTAATATCATGGATGGACAGATTCAAGCAGTATCTCTAGTTATGATGATTGTTTATTATTTTCCTTAAGTGAGTGGAATATGTTATGGATGAAGAAACACTATATATGACATTCTCCAAGGGTGATAGAGGTGTTGGTCTTGGTGATGGAGGTTCTGCTCTTGGATGATTAATTGATCCTGATGCGAGGCATGGGACATGTTGGAATTTTTTTGGTGCATCAATGGGTTTGATGGTGTTCTCCGATGTGGTTTTCCATGTTCTCGGTGAAGGTGGTTCTCTGATGATCATCTATGGTGCTATATTCTATGAGTGCATCGGTGTTTAGTCCTGAGGATCGATATTGATGGGATGTGATTCATGGCCACTATGAAGGGTGGCAACAAGATTGGTGTGTAGACCAATACCGTAGGCTTTTATATGGTTTCATTTGGCCCGGGGTGGATACTGATTTCATTATCGGGCCTCTTTTTTTGTGTTTTGGGTTTGGTCTGGCCCATTCCTACAATGTTGGATCCCCTTGGGCATATTAACTCGCTTGTTTTTCTCCTTGTATGGTTCTCACTTAACTATAAAGTGATTTTTTCTAAAGAATACAAAATAAATTGTTGGTGTAGTATCCATTTTTTCACCAAAGAAAACCCTTTTAAAATAAAACATGTTTAAACCCCCATGAAAAAAATTTGAGGATAAATTGATTATCCCCTTAATCTCATCCTTGTCCCTGCTCTTCCTTAAACACTATGTAAAACATTTTAAAACTTGGGATGAGCCGAAAAACTCAGTAAGAGACATTAAATAAAGGAAATTGTTAGTCTATTAAAAACCCATAAAAACAATTTCATTAAAATATAAAATTTTACCCATAAAAAGGAATCATTTTTTAAAAAATATCATTATATTAACTTTTAAAAATCATGTGATTTTTATAAAAACACATATGCAAGCATATAAGGTATAAGCCGGTAACTTGGGAAATAATTTTACTTAAATATAATAACCATGTGGTCGACTTCCATGCATATCACTCTTAAAAATTCAATAACTATATGGTTAATTTCCATACCCAATGCATTGGGGGTTATAACATAACCACCATCCTTGGTTTATCATGGAACCACCCTTCGTTGGTTTATCACGTAACCACCCATCATTGGTTTATCACGTAACCACCTGTCAAATGTCTAAGTACCATTATATAATCATAACACATAAAATCATGTAATTTTCAACATGTCACTCATAAATTTTATTTTCACTCATAATAAAATATTTTAAGTTATTGAAATAATCAATGCATTTTCAAAACCCATTTTATAAATTTAAAGAGATATTTTTAAATAAAAATATCCCATAAAAATTTTAAACAATTGAAAGAAATTAAAAAATTATTTTTTTAAAACATTCATTTCCATATAAATACATTCACAAAAATCATTTTTTAAAACACAAACATTAAAAATAATTATTTAAACATTTAAAATTAGGTTTTTAGTTAAAAAGTCCCTTATCTTGAGTTTGACACATCATATACAATCTTTATATTATAGAATAAAAAACTTAGGTAAATTATTTTCTTTCTTGAGAAAATTATTCTAGTTTATTTTTCCTTTTATATCACTTATTACCATTTTATAACAATTATTTAATTATTGAAGTTTACATCATATGTTTTGAGGATATCTAGTGCATGAGTTCAAAATGAATTTGGTATAGTCAAAGTGGTCCTTATTACATCATATCCAGAATAATAATCATGAAATAATTATAACTTTTATACATCAATAATACTTTTAAATCCATCCATTATATATGGATATGAAAAATGAACTATGTTACAATCATGGAGATGATAAGTTGTACGTACGTATGAGTGACGTTTCAATTTTTCAAGGATCGTTACAGAAATATTGTAAGTATAATTTTATCCTTTAATAATTTTCATAATATCATTAATATAATATTAATAATTTAAATACCCTTATATATATCATCCATGTGATTTGGTGATCAAAAACGAATCACATCACTTCATGGAGGTGATAATTCACATATACGCATCAACAATGTTATCATTTTTATGTGCATGGAAAATTAACAAAAAAATGATATATTATATTTTCATAATTATAAATATGTCATGAATATCATATATAAACGTTAATTCTACCATTATAACTATTCTTGAGAGATGGTGATGGAAAATAAATTTCATCGGTTCATGAGGCGGTAGTTTGTTGTACACGCGAATGATAATTAATTTTCCCAATTGATAGAAGTGGAGATGGATTTAGGTAACAATATTAGCATAATAACATCTAATTATATTTATGATATTGGATTTATTATTTCATCATGGTTTAAGAAGATTTGAATGATGTGGAATAAGAATCAAAATAGAAACACTTAATTAAAAATGATGCCACTTCATTAGAAATTCTTCATTGCTTAACACCTTAATACCACTAAGGGTGGTGTTATTACTAAAATAAGAACTCTAAAATATGTTTAGATATTATGGGAAGGTATTTTGGAAGATCTTTTCTTAAAAAAATAAGTTTTTTAAGTGTGAGAGATTAAGAAGAATGGGTTCCCTTTTATAAGAGAGGGGAGGGGCACTCTTGGAATTTCTCAAAAATATTAAAATATAAATAGACTATTCTAGATCCAAGGACTTGAAAATGGAAGATAAATTCATAGGGGAAGATATTTTAGACTATATATTTTCCCCTTTTAATTATTTAATATTTATTTTATTTTTTAATTAATTTAATAAAATATTTTATTCATGAAATATCATTATTATCAAATTTAATATTATTCATTACTGTGAATTTACATACAACAAGACAAAGTGGTAATTCAAATATTATGTTTTAAAACATCTCTAATATATCATATAGATCTATAAAATTTGTTATAACTTTTAAATAATACAAAATATATCAAAATTAATATTTTTAAAATCAATTATTTTATTTTTCTCATTATTAAATAAATATTGTTTTAGTATTATAGAAGAAATTAAGGTAATTTTACAATTTATAAAAATTAAATATAAATTTATATAATTAAAATAATTTCATTAAGATCAAAATGGACATTTATTTTTGTTCATATATTGTTTTTTTCCCTATTTGGACACATAAAAGATATTAAATATAAATAGAGTGACATTTTGTAACTATCGTTGATTTAAATAGTATATAACTTATTTTCTTGAACATGTGTACACTTAATAACAAAAATTATATCCTAAGGTGATAATGTACTAATATTATTCAATCCAATAATTTTTTTAAAATTTTATGTCATTGTTACACCTCTACATTTTTTCTTTAACCCTTATTTAACCACTTTAACTATTACTGTGACAACATGTGTTTTCACTCTTTGAAGTTTAATATATTTACTATAAAATGAAAAAAGAACCATACATGAATAATGTGTGATCCTTTAAACCTTATCCCAATAATTTGGCCTAATTTTATATTTTTTTGAATTTTATATCATTTAATAAAATATTATTTATTTCAAATTATCATTAATGTTAATTTTGATACTATTCATTACTTGACTTTTTTAAAAATATCATAACAATATATCTTTGAAAAAAGTCTTCAAAAACATCACTGATATGTAAATTTCATCTATAAAATTTGTGTATGACACTAATTATCTCAAAAAATATTTATTTTAATATTTTTAATATCATTTATTTAATATTTCAATTAATTAAACAAATATTGCATCATCATTGTGTAAGTATTTAAGGTAATTATTTCTTCAATAAAAATTAAAAATAAATTTCCATAATTAATATAAATATTTTATATTTAAAAATACTATTTTTAGTAAAAAAATATCCCCTGTATAACCACATAATAAAAATATTTCACTTGTTAAAAACAAGAATATGACAATCTTCTCTATTCATTGAATAAAAAACTAAAAGGTTATAATATAATCCAAAAGTCAATATATGGTAAAATAACTTATCATTTAATGTTTATGGACATAAAATTATTATCCAATAAAAATTTGGCAAGTGTTGGGGTTATTTTCTAATATTTATAATATTATTGTCACCCTTAATTACCTGATTTACCCTCAACCGTGGGAACAAAATTAACAAGTTTACTATTCATATTGGACAAAACTAAAATGGAACTATTTAATAAATTTGTAACATTTTATTCAAAATATGGAATTAATTTTTCAAAATAAAAAATACATAATTGGCTCAAATTAATTTAAAATTAATCTCGTTGACGGGGTGATAAAACAGGTTTTTATAGGGAAACCATTCAAAAGTTTGAAATGTTTTTATTTCCAAATTAAATTTTAAATTTATTAAAATGGCCTAAATTGGATTAAACTATATAAATCTGATCTAATTATACTTTAAAATAAATCAAAAATAAATTTTAAGAGTATAAATTATTTAGACGAAGAAGATGCTTTCAATTAAAATTTAGTATTTTTCACTATTCATCAAAACATGGAACTTGTTGGAAAAATACCAAAAATTATACCAAAGTAAATTTTGATATTATTATTTAAAATAATAAGTTTATTTTTTGAAATTTAATTTATGAAAGTATAAAAACGTGATTTAAAACAAGTGCGCTATCCAAAGGCAGCAATACTGTATTTTTAGAAAAATACATCTTGTATCCGTAAAATTGGATTTGTTCTTATATCATGTATATAAAACACATAAGATGAATTTTAAACATTATATTGAGTATATATTTCATTAATATGATTAAAAATTAGTTATTTTATAATTTTAAAAACATAATTGTTTGCATTTAAATTGTTTTTCAGAAAATGATTTCATTTTATTTTCTAAAGGGTTTTATTTTCATTTATAATTAATTTTTCACCAAATAATTAATTATATAAACCATATTTTTATAAATTTTTTAATCTCTTTAATACCCTCCATTAAAAACGATAGTTTATAAAGGTAAAATTTGAATAATAATAGTCAGTTGTTTGCTTAAGTTCGATATGGTGTATCATGTACTCTAGAAAACACATTGTTTCCTTTTAAAAAATCAGGATGTTGTATTCTCCACCACCCCCCCAATGTTATCCATCATAAAACCATAAATATATGATGAGTTAAAATTTTATTGATTTCTTATTAAGAAAAGTAAACAAGTAACATTTTTTGTTTTAAGATCCATTTCATAGAGTTGGTGAATTATTTTACTACCTGGATTAAAAACATAAGGAAATATACTTACTTGAAAATTAGAGTTTCATATATTAATAAATTTCCACCACAACTCATCTTTTTATCCAAATGATGAGTATTTAAGATGAATTTTTCAGGACTAAATCGTTATAATCAACTTCTATGAATCACAAAATCCAAAAAAGTATAACTATTTATTCCTATTATCTTTAAAAATTAACAAAAACCAAAATGGTTAGGATAAGATAAGATAATTCCCCAAAAATAATAAATATTTTTATGATAAAAAATTAAATTAATCTCTAAAAGTCAGTATTAATACCCAAATTTCAACATAGACCATTCAACAAATAACTATCGTTAATATTCCTAAAAAATATTCTAGACTAAGATTGAAACCCAATTATTATAAGGATTTTATTACACATTATTCCAAGATAAATTTTAAAATTTATCTTAAAATAATGTCACTTAATCTTGAATTATCATATCAAAAATTAATTTCCCTAATAATCTTCAAGATTTTCTAACCATTTACATAAATAACCTAAATCATCATAATTCAATAATAAAATCATAGATTCTTCCAAAATATAATTCATCCTTAATTCTTAAAATAAAATCCCATAGTATTCTATTTAAATTTATCTTATAGGATTCTTAAAATTGTGAGAATCTTCCAAAATAACATTAATCCTTTACTCACCGAATCATTTTTCAATCCCATGGGAATATATTTGAAAATACATATGTTACCAAAATCAACTTATTCTTCATCTATCAAATCATTTAACTAAACAAATAAGTTCATAATAAAAAGTACTTTATGTAGGTTAGTGGTAGGTGATGCACCATTGTCACCCTTCGGTTATGGGTCCAAAACTCATGGCCTTGACAGACATGATGGGTTATCACACGATATGTGGGTTATCCTTTTTTAAAAATATATAATTTTTATATAATTCATAGAAAAATAAATTCATCTTTAGAGATAAATTTCAAACCTCCAAGGTTATCTCATACCTTTCATTTTTCATCCCAAAATGTAATAACCCACAATTACCTCAAAATAAGAGATCATATAAACTATAACGGATACCAATACCTTTAAACAAATTTCTACCAAAATTAATGGAATTATTCTTCACTTAACATTTTTCATAACATACATATAAGGCTTACAAATACCTCAAAAAGTTATCAAAACCCAAATATTATATCCCAAAAGTTTTTTGAAATACCACTGTATAATATTTATATACAAAAAAAAATCATTTGTCTAATTAATTATCATTATATAGAACATGTCATTATGATTTATCAATATCACTTAGAAAATAATTCTAACCTTAAATCCAGAAATTAGGGTCATCCTTTAAGCTATTGATGTCCTTCTTATATTTTAATAAGTAGTAAAAATATCCAAAATAGAAATAGTTAAGCCTTTGGTTGTATTACTCTTATCGAATAACGTGGATGAGTCAAGTATTTGAAATAAAATTAGATAAATTTCAGGATCCATATAAATTTTGGAAAAATTCAAAAGTGTTGAATATATAAAATAGTTTCTTACATGTGATTTGTATGCTCAAAACGATTTCAAGGTCATATAAAGAATATTTTTACATGATAGTGATGATTTAATCATATGGAATGGATTAGAAGGTTGGGTGAGATCCTTATCCTTCCATCTTGATAAACGATCTTTAATCTGTAGACAATAAAAAAAATAAAACATGAAATATACTATTTCATGTTAGAATGAAGACAATGCCCATAGAATTTATTTAATACTTTAACCTTTAAATCCTTTATAACTATGTCGATTACCCTTCTTAATCCAATCTCTAAATATATCAATAATCACCTAAAAAATTCATAACTTAAAGCCTAAAAAGGGGTTTTAAGACACTAAAATTATGATCAATATTGAAATTATAAACCCATGATGATATCCAAAACTCTAAAGAAGACATCCTAAACTCCAAAGTTTTCTAAACCCTTATTTGATACCAACTATAAGAACACAACCTTAAACATTACATATTCTATTTTTTTGAACTAGAATTCACATTTGAGGATATTTTCAGTTTAGAGTTTTATAGGATTAAGAAAAACTGCTAAAAAGTAAACCCATACATTACAAATGGGAAATTATACTCAATATCCACTTTTTTCACCAAGGTAAACCCTTTTAAAATAAAACATGTTTTCTTTTCATGAAATATCTTCAAAATTATCCCCTTGATCTCATCCATGTCCATATTATTCCTAAAACCCTATGAAAAACATTTTAAAACTTGGGATGAGCACAAAAGATCAATAATGGACCTAAAAGAAAGAAAATTGTTAGTCCATTCAAAACACATAAAAACAATTTCTTTAAAACATACCATTTTACCCTAAAAAAGGAATAATATTTTAGAAAAGATCATTATCTTACCTTTTTAAAATCAATTGGTTTTCATAAAAACTCATAAGAAAGAATATAATATATATGTAGGTAACTTTTTTCATAATTATACTTAAATGGAATAACCATGAGGTATACTTCCATACATGTCACTCTTAGAAATTTAATAATGATATGGTTAACTTCCATACCCAATGCTTCTGAGGTTATAATGTAACCAACTATCCTTGGTTTATCATGGAACCACCCGTCATTGGTTTAGGATGAAACAACCCATAATTAGTTTATCATGTAACCACCCATCAGATTTACAAGTACCATTATATAATCATAACTAATAAATATTTCAATTTTCAATATATCACCCATAAAATTTCATTTTCACTTATAAGAAAACATTTCAAGTTATTTAAATAATCAATCCATTTACAAAACCCATTTTAAACATTTAAAAGGATATTTTTAAATAAAAGTGTCTCATACCCACTTTGAAACATTTGTAATAAATTTGAAAAGTGCCATTTTAAAACATTAATTTCTATATAAATAAATTCATAAAAATTATTTTTAAAAACATGGAAATGAAAAATAAAGATTTAGAAAATAAATATTTAAAACATTAAAATGAGGTTTTTAGTTAAAAAGTCTCTTACCTTGTGTCTCACTCATCGCATACAATATTTAAATTTTTTAATAATAAATATAGGATAATTATTAAATTTCTAGAGAACTTTTTCAATTTTATTATTCATTTTATATTGCTTATTACCATTTTATAAAAATTACTTGATTATTTAAGTTCAATTAGATGTTTTGATGATATTCAGTACATGAGTCCAAAAATGACTTTGGTATAGTCTAAGTGGTAATTATTTCATCATATACATAATAATAATCATGAAATAATTATAAATTTTATACATAAATAGTAGTTTAAAATCTATCCATTGCATATTGATATGAAAAATGGACTATGTTGCAATCATAGAGATGGTAAGTCGTGCGCACGCATGAGTAATGTTACAATTTTTCAGTGATCATTATGGAAAGAAGGTGAGTATTATTTAATATTTTTCTAATTATAATAATATTATTAATATAATATTAATCATTTAAATATACTTATATATGTTATCCATGTGATGTGGTTATGAAAAACAAATCACATCGCTTCGTGGAGGTGATAATTCGCACATACACATGAATGATGTTATAATTTTTCTATGCATGTAAATGTATTAAAAATGATATATTATCTTTTTCATAATGATAAATATGACTTTAATATATTATATAAACATTAATTACATAATTATAATCAGTCTTGAGATGTGTTTATGGAAAACAAATTTCATCGGTTTGTGAGGTTGTAGTCCACCATACACACGAATGATAACTTCATTTCCCATTTGATGAAATTGGATAATGATTTAGGTGATTATATTAATATAATAACTTATAAGTATATGGATATTATTTTTTTTATTATTTAATCATGGTTGAATAATATTTTAATGAGGTGGAAGAAGAAACAAAATAGAAACACTTAATTAAAAATAATACCTCTTCTTTAGAAATCCTTCATTTATTAACACCTTAAGACGACTAAGGGTGGTGTTCTGCCTAAAATAAGAGATCTATAATGTTTTGAGGGATTCTATGAATATATTTGGGTAGATAATTTCTGAACCAAATAGGTTTTTGAAGTGTGATAAATTGATAATAAGGGGTTCCCTTTTATAAGAGAGGGGAGGGCCACTCTTGGAATTTCTCAAAATATTAAAATACAAATAGACTATCATAGTTCCAAGGACTTTTAAATGGCTCATAGATTCATGGAGGAATAAATTTTTGACCATTTATTCTCCCATTATTCTTTTTATAATATTTTTATTATTTTTAATTATTTTAATATTATATTATATTCATGAAATATCATTATTGTCAAATTTAATATTACTCATTACTATAACTTGAAATACATTAAGACAAAGTGAAAATTTAAATATAATGTTTTAAAACATATCTAATATATCATATAGATATATAAAAAATCTTATACACATTAAATAATCCAAAATATATCAAAATTAATATTTTTAAAATCAATTATTTTATTTTTTACTTAATTAAATAAATATTTTTTTAGCATTACAGAATAAATTAAGGTAATTATATAATTTATAAAAAATAAATATAAATTTATATAATTAAAATAATTTTATTAAAATAAAAATAGACATTTATTTTAATTTATATACTATTTTTCCAATGTGGACACATAAAACATATTAAATACAATGAGAATGACTTTTTGTAATTATCTTTGATTTAAATAATATATAAGTTAACTTCATAAAAATTTATCCATTAAATAACTCTAATTCGATAATAAGGTGATAAGTAGTTAATACACTTCATCCAATAATTTTTGGACATGTTTAGATCATGTTTCTACCTTTATCTTTTTGTTTTAACCATTATTTAACCTCTTTAACTCTTACTGTGACAACATGTATTTTCACTATTTGAAGTCTCATGTAGTTACTATAAAATCTCAAACGAACCATAAATGAATAATGAATGATCATTTAAAAATTATCTCAATACTTTTTCCAAATTTTATATTTTTATGAATTTTATATCATTTAATAAAATATTATTTACTTTAAAATATCATTAAAATCAATTTTGACACTATTCATTTCATGACATTTTAAAAAATATCATAACAAAAATATATATTCAAAACAACTCTTCTATAACATCCCCAATATGTCAAGGTCATCAATAAAATTCTTTTATGACACTAATTATCTAATATAATATTTATTTTAATATTCGTAATATCATTTCTTTGATATTTCCATTAATTAAACAATTACGACATCATTGTTGGGTAATTATTTATGGTAATTATTTCTTCAATAAAAATTAAAAATAAATATCCATGATGAAAATAAATATTTTAATTTTTAGAATACTATTTATAGTAAAACATATCCCCTATATAACCCCATATTAAAAATATTTCACTTGTTAAAATCAAGATTATGAAAAGTTTGACTCTTCTTTGAATAAAATATTAAAAAGGTTATAATATCATAAAAACCCATAAAAGGTGACATAACTGATAATTTAATGATTAAGGAATAAAAAGATTTATCCAATAAAAATTGGGTAAGTTTTAGGGTCATTTTCAAATATTTTTTAATATTTTTTTACCCTTAATTTTCTGATTTACCCTTAACTATGATAATAAAATTAATTAGTTTACTATTCATATTGACAAAAAATAAAAGGTAACTATTTAATAAATTTTGAAATTATAATTCCAAATATGGAATCAATTTTTCAAAATTCAAAAAATATAATTGGATAAAATTAATCTCATTGATGGGGTGGGAAAACTGGTTTTTAACGTGAAAACGTTCAAGAGATTAAAATATTTTTATATCCAAATTCAATGTGAAACTTATTTAAATGATCTAATTTTTATTAAATGATATAAAATGGGTCTTATTATACTTTAAAATGAATCAAAAAATATAATTTTACACTATAAATTATTTATACAAAAAAACAGTTTTCAATTAAAATTTAGTATTTTTCACTATTCATTAAAACAATAAACTTATCATAAAAATATCAAAAACTCAGCCAAAGTAAATTTTGATTTTCCCATTTAAAATAAGAAGTTAATTTTTATAATTATAATTTATAAAAGTGTCAAAACTATATTTAAAACAAGTTCTCTATCAAAATATAGCAAAACTGCCTTTTTAGAAAAGTACATCTTTTATGCATAAAATTGGATTTATTCTTATATAATTTCTATAAAACACATATAATGAATGTTAAATATTATTTTTAATATATATTACATTAATATAATCCAATAAGAGTGATTATATTATTTTATAAACATAATTGATCGTATTTAAATAGTTTTTCAGAAGAATATTTCCTTTTATTTTCAAAATGGTTTTATTTTCATTTATAATTAATTAGTCACCAAAGAATTCATTATATAAACCATATTTTTATAATTCTGTTAATATTTTTCATACTCTCCATTCAAATGTCTATGTAATAAAGGTAACATTTAAATAATAATATTCAATTTTTTTCTTAAGCTCGATGTGGCGCATCATGTTTCTTATCAAACATAGTGTTTCCTTTTAAAAACCTAGAATGTTACAGTAAGACTTCATAACGTAGCCTTATACTTTTAGGATGTCTTGAATTACTTTTAAAATGGTCCCATTAAACATTTATAGGCAGCATACGACTTCAGTGAGCTGTGTATGAATTTATTAATTGCTTCATATGAAATCTATCTAACATCAAACTATGAATGGGTGTATGATTTGTAGTACTTAAAATTATTTACAAAGTCAAATGAAATGATATAAAGTGATGATTTCAAGAAATATAATGTTTTAAAGAGTGATAAATCCAAAAATTATATGGTGGTATTTTTCATTGATTTAAATATTATAATCAATCAAATGATCATAATCCAAACTAAGATTAATGTAAGACCAATAGATGAAGAAGATGGATGTGGAGATGAGTTCTAATCTACAAAAAATAGGTTCCACATCACAGTTCTATGAACACATGTATAATTCTAGGAATTAAAATACATTAGTATCCATGGATATTTTAAAATGGGGAAATTTTGTGTCATCGATGATTTTACAAGGGAAGACTCGATTGAGATTTGAGAGATTTAAAATGAGAATTGAAACTATATGTATCTTCTAAATTTGAATGAGAAGGTTATCTACTAGTTGAGACTATAGGGAGTTTCTATAATCATATGGAAAATAATATACACATGATTTTTGTGAATAGAAAATATAGGAGGTACCAAAGGAATGGGAGGTGGTGATCATGAAAATTATGATACTAATTTAATGAGAACACTTATTAGTCTTGAAGGAGAAGAGTTTATTACATTAAGTATTTACCTATACATTAAATAATAATATGTTTTGAATCATCAAAAAACACCTACGATTTAAAGATTATTGAGAATCCACTATGATCAAAAATCATAGTGTGTCTGAGTTGAAGAAGAATACTAACATACATGAAGTTTTGTTATCCAAATCTTAGAAGTTGAAGACCTGTTCACCAATTTTTGGAGGAATTTTAATATTGGGGGTTATATTATAAACAAAACCATCATTACTAGTATAACGCTAAATACCTATAGGGTGGTAGTTTTTTCCATAAGAATCAAAGGATAAAACTTACCTTATATTTCATGATAGTTGTGTAAGATTATGTAGGTATCCTTTTAGGATTTGGGATGAACACTTCACTCATTATTCTATAATCAACCTCTAATTATCTAGTGATTACTCTAGGTCTTGAAACTCAACCCTAGCATTGAATGTACTAGTATTTCAAGGTTGAACCTTGAAAACATATGTGTTCTTCTTTTGTGTTCTAATCTTCATTAAAAAAATAGATAAGTGGAGAGGTTTCATTCATTGATCCATAATTCTTAACTTAGAAATTGGTTTGAGAGTTAATAGAGGATAACCATAAGATAAATTCAATGTCGATAAAATTTGGGTACACTGATTCACCCCCCCCCCCCCCCCGCCTAGTGTCCCTATGTGATCTTATGGGAACTATAAAAAGTTCCAAGAATGATGGTGAACTTATAAAGACTTATATATAGATAATAGAAGTTATTAAAATTATAACATATGATGTTATGAAGTTAATAAGTTTGAATACTATCTTCAAAGAGTTGAATATTAATAATACGATTCCTAAAGTCTCACCATTATTCAAACATGATTACTTCATTGATGTTAATTTCTAAAGGATTTTACTAGGAGGGTTTTATTAGATGATAAAATAGAAATTTTTCAAGGAATTAAATATAGATGTAGTAAGTTTAATAAAACCATCAAAGTAAAAAAAACATAAGGATAACATGGTGGTATATCATATGAGATATGATTAAATGAATTATTATGTATGTTTATATTAACATTGTCAAAGGAGTATAGGTATATAAAATTTATTATATTATACAAATGGAATTCCACACTTTTTCATTCTATCATATTGTTTGCGTATAATATGTTAATTTAAATTATAATCAACCTCTCAAAGTATGAAATTGAGTTATCCCAAATCAATGTTCATCATAGAGTATCATATGTTATGATAAATTTTTAAGGTTATCATGGGTACGAATTTTTATTGATATATGGGACCTGATCATGAAGTGAAATTTAGTTTTTTTTAATACCCCTACTCTAGTAACCTTAAGTTGATACTTACTTATTTCATTTGTATAATATATAATGGATTACACCACTCAATATTGATCTATTCAGTGGTCTTTTAAAACAAGATACATATTTGACTCCCATATTACATTGAAAATATAAAAACCTATAAAAAACATTCATGTATCCTTGAAATCATCCATAATATAATGATTCATATCCTAGGGAAATGAAAAAAAATAAAGGGCGATCTCAGATGCTCAATAAGGGTTACCTATGATGGAAGCTATCATGAGTAAATAAGGTATAATAAAGGTAGAGCAGATTATCAAAACATGTTTCATTCAATCAATAAATTTATTTCAATGAACATCCAAATAAAATATCAGCATAGAAACTACATTGATAATGGAAACATAATTATCATAAATAAAATAAATGAATCCTGACATTCAAGAACTTTCTATTAAGTCCTCTGCCAAGTTATCGGGAATCTTATCATCATGGCCTCTTAACCAATACTTGATTCTTAATAAATTGGTAGGTTTAAACCCAATATCCATCTAATGTGGCCACCTATTTTTTCTCATGAGACCTGTCGATGCATCGAGGGGTAATCTATAATATGGCCATACCCTTCACTTACACAACCTATGAATTTCCCATATATTAAATGATTAATACAATTCATTCTCGAAATTCCATATAAATCAACAATTACCCATATTGATTCAAGAATATGAAATATTTCCCCATTAAATGAAATAAATTTCTTCCTTAAACTAATTCCATATATAGAAATTTTATATGGTTGAGACATCATTAAAGTAATATAAATAATATTTAATTCATCCATGATATTTAGAATATAGAAATTAAAGGGAAAAATGTCCAATGAATAATGAAGAGTGATATAGAACAAGCTCACAAGAAATTGAATGATCTCGAAAGAAGATATAATCCATTATTAGTAAAGGATGATATAAGACCATTAACTCATCAGAAATAAATGTTTTTTTTAATAAAACAAAGCCTTTAGAAAATAAAATAGAAAAAATACATCAAAAATAACTTTATTATAAAATCATGTATGAACATAATTATAAATTACTTTTCAAAAAAATAATTCTATTAAGAAAATAATACCCTTTTCTTTAGATATAATTTAAAAAAATTCCCAAAATATAAAGAAAATTATTTTCTTTGAAAATGACCATGGAAACTTTTAAATTAATCTTTAAGGAAATTAATGGTCATGATGATGAGAAAACTATTCATGATGTATATATTAAAATAGAATATTCTTTTCACACTTTTAATGATTTTTTCAGGAAATATTTTTTTGAATGATTCCCTTTAAAACAATGTAAATAAAATTAAATTTAGTGAAAATTAACTTTATAAAACATTTTAAGTATATATAAATACTTTCATAAAGAAATTTTTTAGAGTATTAGTATGTAGAAAAAAATTCATCGACTAAGGATTGAATAAGGTTGGTTTTTCTTTAAAAACATTTTCTCAAGAATTTTTAGTACCATGGTGTTGAAAATGATACTAAAACACAAAAATTATACGAATAATAAGATAAAAAATATAGGGGGTTTAAAGGATAAGGATCATATAATTTTCCTCAATGTAAATCTAACATAAACAATCTCGAAAAGAAATGATATTGTAACATAAACCCATAGGAATTTAATAACTTTTGAATAAAAATCAATTAAAAGATTAAACATGAATTGAAATAATAAATTCCATGAATAGATATGAATTCATGATATAATATGTAAAAGGGGTATTATGTATACCATATAAAAAAATTAGGTCTATAATATAATATAAGTCTCAATAAAGTGAAATTGAGATGAAAACCCCTTACCTCAAGTCCAACATTCTTTATATGAACTTCTAAACTCATGTATAATAAATTTATAGTTATTATAATTATATTATAGAACCATATTAATTCTTATCATACCATATATGATTCACTTGTGATATTATATCACCCATTTGTTGAAAATTCATTATTAGAATCATTATATCGGGTATTAGTTGTTCCATTTTTAAAACACGTTTTAGTTCGATAATTATGGTCCTTGAATCTTGGTCCTGATTTCATAATATAAAAAATATTAATCATGAAATAATTATAATTTTTATGCATTAAATATTAATTTAAAAACATTCATGAAAGTAATACACGTGAAACGAATCACATCGCTTCCTGGTGGTGGTAGTTCACATGTACGCCCAAACGATGTTATCATTTTCCAATGAATGTAAGGGTAAGAAGGTGGATGATAAATTATATTTCTGTAATAATAATTATGTAATAAATATAATATATATTAATTAATTTTAGGTTATAACCATACATGTAAATAGGTGATGAAAAATGAATTACCACACTAAGTGGAGATGGGAGGTTGTACGTATGTACAAGTGATGTTTTCATTCTCTATAGGATGGAAAGAAGTTGATTAAGGGTTATGCCGACATAATATCAACATTTAATTATATGGTATATACTTATTTTATTATATGATAATGATTATAAAACATTTGAAGGAGGTATAATAGTGATGTGGCTATTTTTTAACACACTTTGCCACACCATTTTTTGTATTTTATTATTTTATTTATATCAAAATAATTTTTTTACTTAAATAATGAACAATTGCTATTAATTTTGTATTAAATCATTAAAACCATAATTTTTTAGTAAATGTTATATATTTTTGTTTATTTTTGTTATTTTTAGTTAATTTAAAATTTAAAAATTAATTTTGTTGATTAACTTTCTTTTTTATTTCTATATACTTGTTTTAATTTTGGTAAAAAAAATTATTATTTTCATTCATTAATTTTTCTTTTGATTTTATATTTTTTTCAAAATAACAAGTGAAATCATTTAAATCATTCACTTATTCAATTTATTCTTTATTTTATTATTTTTTAAATTAATTAAATTATAAATTGTTTTAAATAATCTTATTATTTTATTAATTTATTAATTTTCATTGTTTTTTTATTTTCTATTGTTCTTTTATTTTAAATTAATTCATATATTCATTTAATTCATTATGTTAATTTAAAAATGAATAATTTTAACTTTGTTTTTTTTTAATTTTAATTTATTTTATCTTCATTTATTTTTTGTAATTTTAAAATTTATCTACTAAGTTTTTTCCAGGTGAGTTCTGCTACTGCTCAAAGAAACATCTGCTGATAAAATTGAGTTTTTACCATAGCATTCATACTACCACCATCCCTCTGCTATCATTGTACCTTGCTACTGCAAAACAATGTCACCCAATGTTAGTATCCCACTACCACTGCCAACATATTCCTACTACTGTTGTCATCCCATGGTACTATTGGCTCCTCGGCCTCCAGCGGTTCAAGACCCCATCCACTTTCAGCCATCCTTCTCTGCCGACAGCACCCACATTTCAATGGCAGTACCTCTATCACCCAATTCTACTAGTAGCAGCCTCACCTCAATCCACCGTTTGACAACCTATCCTCCTTCTTCCAGAACATAGAACCCCACCAGTAGCACCATCCCATCCACCGCCAAGTCATCCATCATATTCTCACCCCTTCCCTTCCTATCGTCAACCAATATCTTCTACTACACCCAATTATCCCCTTTTTACCACCAGACCCCCACCAGTATCATCAACACCAGTGGAAACCACCACCACTGGTAGATTCATCCACTAGTAGCGGCCTCCACCATATCTTGAACTTACTAGCACTGGTCTGAATTTGTTGAACCCATATGGTATTCACTTCCTATTAATAATGTTTTCACCATTTTCTGTTTTTTTTTCTCTATAAGAGTATCATTCCTCCTCTATGATTAGTATCCCCTAGATCCGAGAACCATCTCAAATACTTGGAAATTGGAACCCCACTCATCTTCTTCTTCCCATATTTATTGTTTACATTTTCGTTTATCTTTTTAATTATCATCATGATGTTCTGTTTTATAAATATTATTGTGATGTTTTCCTTTATTCTCATTGAATTATGTTTTGATCTCAAATTTTTAGTAATGGATAACTAATTTTTTGAATATAGATTCATGAAGTGAATCTCGATGCTTCCTAGAGATCCGCAATTCATGATAATCATCACCTCTTCATCACTCTGAGGATATTGTAAAGGTGAATTGGGGTGTGTGATAGTTAATTCTTGCACTGGATCAGTTTTCTTCTCTTTTCCCTTTGATATTCTTCCCCTTCTTCTCTTAACTTTCTCGATTGAGTGTTTAGGTGAGGTTGTGTGATTTTTTATCCTTTGGTGATCACTTAATTCAGGAAAAAATTCTTTGTTAGAGTGATTTGATTTGTATATTTCTTTACTTTGGGAGAGGGAACGTGTGTTGGAAGAAAATCTTCACATGAATTCCCAATATTGTGGTCTAGAGAGGCGTTTTAATTGATTCATCAACCATTCACTGAGTGAGGATGAGAGTTATTGATTTATTTCTTAAGAATATCTATGATAATGAGTTGAGGGTGGATCGGTCTAGATTTGACCTTGTTCTTATTGACTTTATTCTTTATCTTTCAGTCTTTTCTTGTTCTTTGTGTTATTCTATTTTCTCTTCCTTTTCATTCACTATTTCATCACCCTTACTTAGTTTTTTACATCACTATTTTTACTATTTTGGTTTTCTTCTTTCTAAAAATATAAAAACATAAAAATATTTTTGAAAATACAACTAGTGGCGTTCGATACTACTTCCTTGAGATAAATCAATCCAAGTTGTCCCAACTACCGGCCTTAAAAGGAATGCCCAATGACGATTATTTGAACTTCATTTGGGACTTCTACTCTAGTTTCTAGTAGCTACCACTGAGAGGCCTGAGTGAGGAAAAGATTAATCAGATAGTGTTCCCTTTTTTCCTCAAGGGAAATGATAGGACTTAGTTTCGACAATTAGAGGGGAAAATATTTATCACCTGGGATCAAGTCTATAATACATTCACCATGAAATTATATCCTAAGAGAATGGCATCTGAGATTAGGCACAAAGTCATCGATTTCTTACAAGATTAGGGAGAAGTATTCCATGATGCTTGGAGTAGATTTATGGGATTATTGAGACAATGATTGAACCACTGGTGCACTCTTAAATTCCTCAAGGAAACTTTTTACAATAGTGTCACCCCTTAACACCAAAATTTGGTGGACCAATATACTAGAAGGTATTTTAGTGATAGGACTACTAATGATTTAAAACAAATTTTTAACACACTAGAACAAACTCATAGTATAAATGATCTTGGAGAAGAACCATTGTGAGGAAAGAACCCAACCTTGTTTTATAACATAAAGCCCAAACTACTATATGATGCTTAGAAGAATTATTCCACCACTAAAAAAGAACTTATTGTTGGTATATTTTCCCTTGAAAAATATAGATGGTAATTGATAGGGTCCAAGGTGATCATTTTCACTAACCATTCATACATCATGTTCTTGATAGATAATAAGGACTTGAAACTCAGGCTCATTAGGTGGTCCCTTCAGTTGTAGGAGTTTTATTTAGTTATTAATGATAAAAATGGGCTGAAAATGTGATTTTAAACCAATTTTCTATACTTCTCAACACCCAAATTTAGGAACAAATAGATATAAATACCCTATTCTTAGATGAGTAATTGTTTGTTGATTTTTTGTAGGAATCTGCATAGTTTTCTAATTATACTAATTTTATGTTTATTTGTGTTATTCCCAAGGACCTTTTAAAAAAACAAAGGAAGAGATTTATATCTGAGTTGAAATACTACTTCTAGGATGACCCTATTATTTTTAGAAAAAAAATTTGATGGTATTTTGAGGACATGAATGATTTAGGAGGAAATGTTACCCATACTTGAGAGCTTCCATTCATCACCTTGGTGTGTCCACCATGGAGGATAAAAGACTAATCATATGGTTCTATAGTCTGGTTTCTACTGTTCAACACTTTTTAAATATTCTATGAGTTTGGTCATTGGTTTTGAAATGTGTCATATTCTTGAAAATATATGTAGAATATAGTAGTTTTCACACACAAAAATACTAGAAGTTGACTTTTTTATGTATGGGGATTCGATTTCATGGGACCCTTACTATCCTTTTATGGGAATGGATATATTCTTTTGGTAAATGTTTAAAGGATCAAACACTTCTTTGAAGGGTTTCCAAATTGATTGGTTGCCATTTATTGAAGGAAGAATTTGTCTCAATTCTAACTGAGGACTATAAACTCAATGATTTATGTGAACTATCCAATAGTTTCTATTCTGTTTTATTTTTATTTATTTATTTTGAAAAAGTTAACTTCTACTACATGATTCTCCAGTCTACGGTCATACCTATATGATGGTTTCACATGATTTTTTCCCAATAGAGTGTTACTACTACCAGAAACTTGGAAATGGAAAACCACAGAAGTAACCCACTACATCATATAGATAAAACTACTTCACTCAATATTTGGATTAATTTTTATTAAACTTTAAATTTTGTATTATTATGCATATTTTATTATCTTTACATGAAATGGAGAGGACCAACCAGAACACTTCACTTAGTTCTACAGGGGAGGAACTTTTGAATAAACATTAATGGTCAAATCTCCCACATTAATGGATGTTTTGTTCTTCAATTTTCATTTTTGTTCTCTACTAAACATTTAATTCCTTATATTGTGAATTATGTGTGGGGGAATAACCCATTATCTTATGAAAATTGTGAAGTTTATTCCCTAATTGGGTGTTATCTTTCATGAAATCTAGTGACTTTAAAATTGGGGTTAACATCATTATGAAACCTGATTTCACCCATTGCATTCACCTCCATTCAACTATTATTGTATAACATTGGTTTTCATGATACTATTTGAAATGCACTTAAATTTTTTTATCAATTTATAAAAATTTAAAGCATAAAATTTTCAAAAAAAACATTTTTTATTCTTGATATTCTAGTGGTGTATGGTAGGAGACTTTTTTATTTGTTTTTTTAATAACTTTGGTGTGGAAAATAGTTTTTCTCTGAACTTCTTTTTCACCCCAAAGAACAACCCCTTTTTGGGATGTGTTTTTACATCTATTTGAATAAAATAGTTTAATTTTCTCTCATACTCTAAGATTCAATTATGGGGACATTATTGAGTTTTAAGTGTGGAAGAGATGGGTCTTTCTGTGATTTAAATTTTGGACATATCAAAATACCATATTATTTTTTTCAAAAAAAATAGTTAAATTGTTTCAATACACAAATTTCAAATTATTTCACAAACTAAGGTTTCTTAAGCTTTAATTTACACCTAATTATATCTTGTATATTGGATAAATAAAATACTAGTTATTGAGGGTTGGAAGGATTATGAAATTGTTGGGGATGTATGATAGTTGAGTGGTGTTGCTTGATGTTTTTAGGAATATTATCTTTAGGAACTGAGAAAGGGTGTGATATAGGTTATTTATTTATGGAATTATGAACATGAATTTTTGAAAATGGAAATTTGAACTAAATCCTAGGGGACTCATCTTTTTAAACATAATCATCTTAGGGATCCAACAAAAATGATAATCTTATAAGTCCTTATAAATTAGAGTAAAATAAGAAAATGGGATCTCATGGTGAATATCTGAGGCTCTAGGTAGAGGGTGTGTGTGTAAGTCCTCTATACATATCAAATAAGTTATTTTGAATATCTATCAACACATACATAGATGGGTAAAATTTAAAAAAGAAGAAAAGATAAAAAAACAATAAATTTCTAGTAGTCAAAAATTATTTTATTAAGGTGAGGGTAATTTTGAACCGAGATAAATAAGTGGATAAGTGACTTGTATGAAAATAATTTTATTTGTATCAATAAAATGACAGAAAAATAAACTCTTTGATTTTTTTGGAACCTAGGTGAAAGTAAAAAAAATTGAAGGTACCTTTTATTAAGATTTTATTTCCACTTATATATAACCTATCACCACTCTTATAATTTGAACTTGTACTTGAATTTGAGTAGGGAAGTTGGTGACTTTATATAGGATGCATGAAATTTTTAAGGATGAATGAGTCTGCACTCCCTTGATTTTTAGTGTGTATCTAAATTTAGTGATGACCTCTTTTGATCATTATTTGAAAAACCTAACCCACATTATAATTTTTTCCTTTATAATTAAAATATGGACATTAGTCATTTTGAATTGACTGTGAAAATTCAAGTTTTTTATTTTGTAAAGACAAAAAGGTATGCACTTTTTTTTGGAAAACAAATATTTAAGTGTGGGTGAGTTTTATACGGCTGTTTTTTAACACACTTTTGTACATAAATTTTTGTATTTTATTCTATTATTTAAATCAAAATATTGGTTTTACTTAAAAAATGTTCAATTGGTGTTAATTTTGTATTAAATCATTAAAAATTTAATTTTTTGGTTAATTATGTATCTTTTTGTTTATTGTTGGTATTTATAGTTAATTTAAAATTAAATAATTAATTTTTTTGATTAAAATTCTTTTTTATTTTTGTGTACTTGTTTTAATTTTGGTAATTTTTCTTTTCCATTATTTTCATTCATTCATTTTTTCATTTTATATTTTCTTCAAAATAATAACTCTAATAATTTTATTCATCATCTTATTCAATTTAATCTTTATTTTATTATTGTTCAAATTAATAAAATATCAATTTTTTTAATTAATTTTTTTATTTAATTAATTTATTTATATATTTTTCTTTTTTTTATTATTTTAAATTAATTTTTAGATTCATTTAATTCATTATTTTAATTTGAAAATGAATAATTATTACTTTATAGTTATTTTAATTTTAATTTTATTTGTATTCATTTATTTTTGTAATTTTATAATTTATTTACTAAGTTTTTTTCATGAAAGTTCTACTTCTGAAGGCAGTAGCATCTACCACGGAAACAAAGATGTTGTCATTTCATCCATGATACCACCATCCATCTACTGTCATTGCACCCTACTACCACCAAATTGGGCTCCCAATGGTAGCAAACCACTACCACTATTAATAGATTACTATTATCATTTCTATCTTATGCCAGTGTTATCTCCTAGTCCTCTAGCGGTAGTGATACCCCATCAACCGTCATTCGTCCATTTCCAACAGTTATACCTAAATTTCATTGGTATCACCTCCAGCTCTCATTTCCACCTATAAAAGCCTCACCTAAATCCAACATTGTCCAACCACTGTTACTTCCTCCAAAACAGAGAACCCCACTGATAGTATCATCCCATTAATTGTAAAATCATCCACCATCCACTTGCCCATACCGCTACTATCATCAACCAACATCTTTCACTACACCCAATTCTCCCTTCGCTACCACCATCCCTCCACCGGTAACATCATTATTGGTAGAATCCATCACCACCGGTAGATCCCTCCACCACTAGAAGCCTCAGAAGATCCCAAGTCAAGTCGGTACCAATCTGAATCTATTGAACCTACATGGTATTCACTTCCTGTTAAGAATTCTTTCTCATTATTTTCTATTTTTCATTTTCAAAATAAAATGATCACTCTTACCCTATATTTTGTATCCCTTGGACATAGAAACCATCTCAGATACTTGGATATGGGCACTCTTCTCTTCTTATTCCTATTTTCATTGTTTTTATTTTTATTTATCTTTGTAAATATCATCATGATTTTCAGTTTTTTAAATATTATTGTGATGTATGTCTTTTGGTTTATTTTTTACTTGTGTTGTGATATCAAGTATCCAGTAATGAAGAACTAATTTATGATTCTATATTTAGGTTTTGAATATTGATGCTTCCTAAATATCTAAACTTCATTATGATCTTTACCTATTCATCAATCTTAGGATATCATTAAGGTGAATTGGTATGTGGGAGAGTGTATTCTTTCACTGGATCAGTTTGCTTCTCTTTTCCCCTTGATCATTTTCCCCTTTATCACTTAACTTGATCGATCGAGTTGTTAGGTGAGGTTGTGTGATTTTTAATCCTTTTATGATCACTTTAGTTAGTATGATATTCTTCGATATAGTGATTTTATTTGGGTATTTCTTCACTTTAGGAGGGTGCTCGTGTGTTGGAAGTTATTTTGTAATAAATGCTCAATATTTTGGGAAAGAGAGGAATGTGCATCGACCCGTCGACCACGCACTGAGTGAGGATGAGAGTTATTGATTTATTTCTTAAGAAGATCTATGATAGGGATTTGAGGGAGTATCAACATGGATCTTGCCTTATTCTTGTTGACTTTATTTGTTGTCTTTCTGTCTTTTATTTTTCTTTGTATTGTTCTGTTTTCTCTGTTTTGTGTTCATTCACTATTTTATCACTCTCATTGTATTTTTTTCATAGTTTTTTTTACTATTTTAGTTTCCTTATTTCTAAATTTATAAAAACAAAAAATTATTTTTAGAAATACCACTAGGGACATTCGATGTTGTTTCCTTGATAGTGACCCCAATGTTATCCATTATGATATATTTTGGGTTTATAAATATATCTTTGATCATCCTCACGACAAGGATGCCATCAAAATTTGGGAAAAGTGTTTAATAATTTTTTATCACTCAGTAATTGAAAGTTATTTGTAATTTAAAAACTATATATGTCGTTCAGTCATAGTTTGACCTGGTAAAAATTAGGTTAGCCACATTGAATCGGTTTCAGGTTATTTAATTCAAATGCATGAACATAGGAAAATCATTTTAAAAACCAGCTATCTAATTTCCTCTATTCACAAATTGATTATTCTCAATATTTTTTGTTTTTCTTCTATCATTCTTTTCTATTTTCACTCACACTCACTTTCATACTCACCTAAATCTCCATTATCTTCATTATTTCATCGCTATCCTCCATTGTTTCTTTAGGGGGATTTTTATATTTTTATTTTTACTTGTTTTTGGACACTAACACAAATCAATCATTCCCTATGGTTCAACCCTCTTACCATAGTTCTAGTTATAGGTTTTAAGTAGGCTTATAAAAATTATATTTTCATGTGTACAATGATGCACGTTTCAAAGAGGAAATAAAATTAAAACACTCGGTTAAGAGTTATATATCTTCCTTATAAATCCACCTTTGGATTACACCTTTAGCCTTGTAGGTTGATCCGTTGATAAGACCAGAGCCTCTAGTTTATGAGGATAAAGGTTTGTATGGGTTTCTTTAAATTATTGGTGAGATAATTGTATCAATAGGTTTAAATAATAGGGTATTAGTTGTGGCCTTTTATGAGGGAGGGAAAGGACACACTTGGAATTACTTAAAGACTTATATATAACATATATCATAATCATTTCAAGTGGCACAAAATGGAAATAATTATGAATTTTAGACAATATAGGGTCAAAATATAATCAAGAAATAAAATTTATACATGTTTAAGTTTCATTTTAAACTGTATATTTTGGTTTACCCCCCTTATTAACTAATTTTAACCTTAATCTTAGTAACACGTTTTACATCCTTTAAGATTTATATATTTACTTATAATGTGAAACATGACTCTGAAATGGTCAATGGATGAAATTTTAGACTATTTCCCATCCCACTTATCATCTTTCAATATTTTTTCTTATTTTTAAATCATTTAATAAAGTATCATTTGTCATAAAATATCATTAAAGTCGTTTTTGGGACTATTCATTTAATTTGACTTCAAAGAAATCAAGATAGTAATGAAGTTTGAATATAGAAACATTAAACATTAATTATACATTTTAATTACCTATAAAATTCTTATAATTCCACAATTCATCCAACTTATATTAATTTTTTTGTTTTTAAAAACAATTACCTTTATTCTTTTACTGCTTAAACAAGCATTATATCGGTGTTGCGTAAGTGTTTAAGATAATTCTAACATAACTAAAAAATAATAATATATTATTATAAGAAAAAAAATATTCAACTTAAAAATAACCACTTATAACTGATATTTAATTTTTTTATACTAATGAAATTATATTAGATATATTAAAAGAAAGAGAGTGGCATTTTGTATTTATTCTTTACCTAAAAAAATATAAATATCTTTATCAAAGGAAAGTGGCACTAAAAGGTCATAAAATAAAATTTATTATGTATATGGTCAAATTAAACTCATAAAATTAAATATAAGACAAGTTTTGGATTAATTTTGAGACCCCATGTCATTGTTTTAACCTTAAATAACATTTTTTACTCATTACCATGGTGAAAAAGCTTTATCATAGTTAATATTCATAATAAAAAAATAAAATGAAAATATTTAAAAAAAATGAACCACCTCATTCCAAATATAAAATTTGTTTTTTAATATTAAATTTTTATAAGTTGAATAAATCAATTCTTATTTAAATTCATAAAATGCAATGAAAACAGTTTTTAGAAAAATGTGTTTTTGAACCTAAAAACGGACTTATAACAAAACCAAGTATAACTCTAATTACTATGTAATTAATTTGATTATTTATAATTAAAGGATGCGTATATTACTTTAATATCATATTCAAAATATAAATTTACTTTTAAATTAATTTATTTAATGAAAATAAATGATAGTTTCACAAAATTTGTTATTTTTCACTATTCACTAAAAATAAATCTTTTCATAAAAAACTCAAAAATTCAACCTAAGACAATTATGACATGGTTATTTTGAAATTTATTTCCATTTTTCTAAAAAAATATAATAGTGTAAGAAATTAATTATAATATCCACACACAAAATATAGTAAAAATAATTTTTTGATGAAAATGTATTTTTTAGGTATAAAATTTCTTTAATGAAAATTTTATATATATTTATAATGAATTAATAAATAATTTTTCATTATATTAAACCTTTATACATATTTTTTATAATTTTATTATTCCTATTCATACCCACCAACACAACGACTAAGTTATAATTTCCATATTTAATTGTTATTATTTCACAGTTTTTTTAAGATCGTTGTTTCATTTTCTACATGTTATTGAAACATAGTGTTATTTTTTGAATAAAATATAAAATAAAATATTAGGGTATTTCACTATCCACTCCTTATAAAAAATTTCATCCTCATTATTTTAATTCTTTCTTTCTAAAATAAATATAACATAGTAATTAAATAATATCTTGATTTTATCATTAACTTTATTTTCTAGGTTATGTATAGGAATACTAGTATGTGTATATCTATATAAGACTCACAATTGAAAAGGAATTTCTGAAAATTTACCTTGGTGGTTGAGTGTTTCTTTCCATATAAGACTTAATATATTTATCATTAGTTTTCTTGAGATTGATAAATTCCTTTATCATTGGGATAGAAAATATGATAAAACTTACTTATCTAATTTGTCCCCATTCTATATGAATAATTTCAAACTTCAATTTGGTTCATCTTGATAATGATGCATTTTTCATTCCCAAAGCTCTAAAATCAACTTTTAATCAACTATAAAAACCATCAAACAATGAAAATTTCTTCCTCCTATCAAAAATAAAAATAACTAGCATAACATAAAATAATAACCATTATGAATAAACCTTCATATGAGGAAATAAAAAATTAATCTCCAAAACCACAATAATAATAACTAAAGTTCAACTTAAATAATTACACATGTAACTAAATTTAAAACTCTTCAAAACAATTCCTAACCAAGTTGAAAACCCCCAAATCAGAAAGATTTGATCATATATTCTTCTGACATCAACTTAATATTTATCTCCAAATAACATTTATCACTCATAAAGGAATATACCAAAAATTTATATACCCAATCATATAATCTCAAAAATATGATAATATTTCCCATAAATAGAATGAATCACCATAAATACACAATAAAATAAAATATTTTCCAAAAGATAACTAAACCTTTATTATTTAAATAAAACCGCTCTTAGCTAAAAATATTTTTATTTTCCTTAATCATATAATATTCTCATTATAGTGAACTTCTTAAAAATTAACATCAATCACATAGTTACAAAATCACTTTTTAATATCATGATTATTTTTATGATAAAACATATATTCCAAAAATGTAATAATAATTTTATCTCAATTAAAAAAATTAACATCAAAGATCATATTAAACCTAAAGGTTATCAATACCTTTAAAATTATTTCCACAAAATATAAAATCATTATACCTAAAATAACCTTTTAATTTAAACACATACTAAACTAAAGGGTTGTATCCCCATAAATGACTCTAGAAATATCCTTAATCATGTTAAATGTGTATTAAATAAAACCTCAAAAGGGGTATCTATTCCTTTAAACTTATGATCAACATTAGACTTATCAATCCCTTACACTTTAGTTTTATCCAATATCACTATAGAATATCCTAGGTTTCCATATGTTTTATCCTATCATTCATTATAATGACTTATAAATAAAATGTGAATTAACCTAAGCATATCCCCCAAGTGTGTCTAGCCAAGTGTGCAGTCTTAGTCCCACTCATCGTGCACTGGTGACGATTGATTTAATACCTAATCTACCGCTTTTAGAATTTTTAACTCTTGGTGCATATGTGCCGTAACCTTGTCTACTTTCCAATATCTAGACAGGGTTCTATTTTCTAGGAAAACCATATAATATCTAATTTACCAAAGCTTGATGATATTACCTTATAGATATACTTATCCTTATAACAAATCATATATTTGTTTTCTATAATCTATATTTTTCTAAATCTAGCTCTCAAAGGTCATACTATCTTTATCTGAAACCAAATGTAACTTCAAAACTCCAGTAACCCAATTTTGGTGCTTACTTATGACATTAGTACAAGATAAAAGGGGTCACACCACCCAAGATTGATCAGTTTAGTGGTCTTGGAAAACTAGATACGTGATTGATTTTCATATTACATTGGAAATATAAAATCATAGCATAAAAAAAATTCATTCATTATTGAAATCATTCATAATATCCACATTTATATCATGGGTAAAGGAAAACAAAAAAAAAGAGTACTTGGATGATCAGTAAGGGTTACATACAATAGAAGATATAATGAGAAAATAGGGTATAATCAATAAGGAAAAGTGGATAATTAGAATGCATGACAAAAAACCAAAAACATTATTTCAATGGAAATTAATGGATAATATCAAAATAGAAATCACATTGATAATGGAAACTAAATTATCACTAAATGAAATTCATAAATCTGAACATTTAGGAACTTTTCATTAAGGCCTCAACCTATTTTTCATAAATCTTAACATCAAGGACTCTCAACCAAGACTTCATTATTAATGAATGGGTAGGTGTAAACTAAATTCTCATCTAATGTGGACAATTTTTTTGTCTCATGAGACCTATCACTGCATCTAGGGTTTATCTATAATTAGTCCCTACTAGTCACTTTCATGTCCTATCCATTACTCATATATTGACTACTAAAAAAATTCATTCACATAATTCATTATAAATCAATAATTATCCTTATTGAATTAAGAATATATAATATTTTCCGTGTCAATGAAATAAATTTTTTTATTAAACTAATACCACATATATAAATGGTATACAATTAAAACATCAACAAAGTAATTGAAATTATATTGAATTAATCCAATATATTGAAAATATAGACACGAAGGAGAAACATAATGTCAAACAAATAATAAATAGTGATAGACAACATGATCACAAGAAAGTTAATGATCTCAAAAACAAGGTATAATTAATTATCATTAAAGGATGATAAAAGACCATTGATTCATTAGAAATGAAGTTTCTGTAGTAAAAACATGACTTATGAAAATAAAATTGAAGTAATAAAATAAAAATAATTTAATTGTAGCATCATGTAAGAATAATATTATAAATAATTTTTCAAAATTCTATTCATTCATTTAAGAAAATAATAACCATTTATTTAAATATAATTTTAAAAAACCCCAAAATATTGAGAAAAATAATTTATTTTGAAATTAACATGGAAAATTATAATGGAATATTCATAGAAAATAATGGTAATGACATCAAGTAAATCTGTTCATGTTTTATATGATAAAATATAACATTCTTTTCATAATTTTTAAAAAAGTCAAAAATTACATGTTGAGTAAACTTTTTATAAATATTCATTTTAATAGTTTGTAAATAAATATAAATTTATTGAAAACAAACATGTTAAAATATTTTAATTATAGTTAAAAACTTCAATAAAACCATTTTGAATAGTATGGACATGGAAGAAAAAGTTCATCGACCAATGTAGAAATAAGGTTATCTTTTCATTAAACAATTTTTTTCAATAATTTTAAATAACAAGGAGTTGAAAATCCTAATAATATATAAAAATTATAGGAATTACCAAAGTAAAATAAAATATATTTTATTTAAAGAATAAGGAATATATAATTCCCTTCAATGGAAATTTAATATAAACAATCCTGAAAAGAAATGATATTGCAATATAAACTCTTATGAATTTAAATAACTTTTGGATCAAAATCCCTTATAAGAGTAAACATGATTTGAAAATTTAAATACCATTAATAGAGTGTACTTCGTGATATAATATGTCAAATGGGTAGGATACACACCATATAAACTAAATTAGGTGCGTAATATAACATAAGTCTCAAGGAAGATAAATTGGGATGAAAAACACTTACCTTAAGTATAACTCACTTCAAATATACTTTTAACTGCCTATATAATAAATTTATATTTATTATAAATCAATAAAATAACCATATAAATGGTTATCATCCCATATATTATTCACTTATAATATTACATCACATGTTTGTTAACAATTCATTATTAACATCATCATCATGGGTGTTAACTGTTCTATTTTTCATACATGTTTCGGTTCGATAGTTCTGATGCTTACATATTGGTCATGATTTTATAATATCTTAGATATTAATCAAGAATTTTTTTAATTTTTATACATTAAATAAAAAATTAAAATAATTTATGAAATGCATACATGAGAAATGAATCACATCACTTCATGGAGGTGGCCATCCATATGTACGCACAAGTGACGTTATAAATTCCCAAAAAATGGAAGCGTAAGAATATAGATTATGTGTTATATTTACTGAATTTTAATTATGTAATAAATATAATATACATTCATTTATTCCACCTTTATAACCCTGCATATAAAGTGGTGTTGAAAAATGAATTCCATCACTACATGGAGATTGTATGTTGTATGTACGCAATAGTGATATTTTTATTTTCTATAGCATGAAAAGGAGGTTAATGATGGTTTTTCCTCAAGTATAATAACATATAATTATATATAATATACTTATTTTATTATATTATTATAGTTATAGAAATTTTAAGGAGTTATAATTGGAAATAAAATGAAAACAGTCGATTAAGATTTATACCACTTCTTCAGAAAACCACCTTTGGCTTACACAGTAAGCCTTCTAGGTTAGTCCTTTGATGAGATCAGATCCACTAGGTCATGCAGGTAAATTTTGTGAGGTAAAATTTTTGAGGTAAATTTTGGATTTATTGGTCTAATTGGTACAATATGTGTGAAAATAAGAGAGGAAGTGATGCCCTTTTATATGTGATAGAAAGGATGCACATTGAATTACTTAAAATATTTAAATGAAATATATATCATAATAACTTCAAGTGGAACCAAAAAAAACATAATTTAAAATTTAGTTCATGATATGATCTAAATAATATAAACCAAAAAAATTTATTCATGTTTATGTTTCATTTTAAACCTTTTCTATTGGTTTAACCCCCTCGTTGACTAATTTTAAACTTAACTGTGTTAACACATTTATTAGCCTTTAAGAGTCTTAAATTTACTTATAATGTTAATAGTTACTCAATAATGGTCCATGAATGAAATTTTATAACATTTACCATCCCAATTATCCTATTTAAATGTTTTTCTAATTTTTAAATCATTTAATAAAATATTGTTTATCATAAAATAACATTAAAGTCTTTTTTGGGACTATTCATTTAATTTGACTACAAAGACATAAATAAAACAATGAAATTAATATATAAAAACATTTAACATTAATTATAATTTATAATTACCTATTACATTCTTGTAATACCATAATTCATCCAAAACAAACTGATTTTATTGTTTTTAAAATCATTTACCTTAATTTTTCTGTTACTTTCACAGGCTGAGTATCAGTATTACGTAACCATTTAAGGTAATTATATCATCACTAAATTTTAAAAAAAATATCATAAAAAATAATTTATTAATATTAAAAATAAACCTTTATAAATAATATTATCTTCTTTTTATTCTAATAAAAATATATTATATATATTAAAAGAAAGAGAGTGACATTTTCTATTTATTCTTTACATAAAATAATATATGTTCCATTATCCATGGAAAATAGAACCAAAATGTCATATATTATAATTATGTATCGATATGGTTGAATTAAACTCATAAAATGAAATAAAGGAAGGTTTTGGGTAGATTTTGAAACCTTATCCCATAATTTTAACCTTAATTAACTGGTTTTACCCATTACCCTCGTCACAAATCATTACCATGGTTACCATTCCTAATGAAACAAAATAAAGGTGTCTATTTACTAAATTTTAAAATCAAAATTCAAAATATAGAATCCATTTTTAAATATTAAATTCTTATAAGTGATTGAAATCAATTTTAATATAAATACATAAAATGTAATTAAAATAGTTTTTAGACAAAATCTTTTTTAATCCCAAAATGGACTTATATAAAAAACCAATTATAATATTTAATACTATGTAATAAATTATATTATTTATAATTAAAATATAATTATGTTACTTTAATTTAAGATAAAAATATAATGGGACATTTAAATTTCATAATTTCATGAAAATAAATGATAGTTTTACAAAAACAGATGGTATTTTTTCAATATTTACTCAAAAATAAATCTTTTAAGAAATATCTCAAAATTTAATCCTAATAATAATATCACATGATGTTTTGAAAAATGATTTATATTTTAAAAATAATAATATTTAATTCATTAATTAATTATAATATTCACTCATAAAATGAAATAAAAACCATTTTTGAAGAAAATGTTTTTTTGAGGCATAAAATGACTTTATTGAAAATTGAGTACCTATTTATTTTTCATTAATCAATAAATTTTCCTTATATAAAATATTTATAAATTTTTTTCATAATTTGTTTGTTCCTATTCATACCCTCCAACCCAAGGGCTAGGATATAACAACCATATTTAAGTAATATTATTTCACATTTGTTTAAGCTCAGTGTTGCATGTGCTATACGCTATCAAACATAGTATTATTTTAAAAAATAAATAAATAAATTATTGGGGTATTACAGTTTTAAGTGATGTAAGACCCACTAAGTATACCACATATAGTTCTATGTACTATATATTTGGTATTCTAGGGATGCATGTTTCATATTGAATCTCCATACCAAAGGTTGGAAAGATACCTAGAATAATAACATTCATATTTTGATACCTTTTTATGAAATATTTAACACCTTTGGTTTGAGGTAATTACATTTATTATTTATTATTTTTAAGCTATATTGTTTTTGGGGTTGGTTTCAGTAATTTAATGAGGGTTTTCAAAGGTTTTTGAGGGCTATTGAAGGTCATATTTTTGGAGAATATTTAAGGGGAACTCTGCATAATCCCCAAGAAACCATGCATGATAAATGGGGTTCTCTAAGATACGCACAGTTGGAACTGGGTTTGAAAAAACTACATGAAAAAGTTGTACAGACTTTGGTGAGTTTATAGGAAGTTAGGTTCACACAGTTAGTGCATGGTTCAATAAACCATGTGACCAAATCATGTATTCAAGGTTATATATGGTAACACCCATATGGTTGGGGAACATTTTCCCAAACCATGAAGACAAACCATGCATGACTTTAAAAAGACCTAAAAATTATATTTTAACTAAAAACCTCCCTCCAAACACTAATTTATTATCTATTTATTAAGGATCATAAACATTAGGGGTTACTTTAATTATTTTGGTGATCCTATTCATACTGTATCTTCCTCTCTTCGAAACATGGCACATTTAGCCTAGTGTTCAAAGGTAAGACTCTCATCTCTCCTTATTAAGTTATTGATTCTTGTTTTAATTTGGGAGTACACCAAGTCTTGTAATTCCATTCCTAGATCTCTTTTTTAGGATATATTTTGATATTAATTTTTTTAATCTATTATAGGATGGTTGTAAGATCTCAGATCTATGATGATGTCGTGTGATTCCATAATGAAGACCTTGTTTTAGTTAGGTGGATTCTCTCTCTACTCCTATCATAAATTTGATCATTTTTTGTTTTTAAAGATAAATTATTTTGTTTATTAGTGTAAAATACTTGTTAAAAATCCTTTGGGAGTATTATATTATTATTAATTGGTTTTTATAGTTAAAGGTTATCAGTTTCACCCACAATGTGTTTATTAAAATTTACAAGTGGTGATTTTAATTTGAAAAAAATGAATTTTGGTGTGTGAAAACTTATAATTTGGATAGTTTGGCATGTATTCATGATTAATATGGTTAAAAATTGGATACTTATATCATTTAGGTTGTAACATGGATTTTACTACTAAGTGACAACTTGGGTCAGATTGGATGGGTTTCCTCTCATATGTTTGGGTCATTTAGTTTGTCCCTCTTTGATAAAGGATGCATTAGGATGGTGAAATGGTTCTCAAAGGGTAGGGCTTGGTGTATTTCATGGGTGTATGATTTCATGGTATGGGTATAGGATTTTTGGTGTGAGTTTTTTTATACTAGTTGTATTTATCTTTTCCATATTCTTTCATGATTCTATCTTACTTTTTATAAAACGTTTTCTCACCTATTTTTAATTATTAGTATGTATAATATGTCTCTGGGGGATTAACTACCAGGTTTATAAACTCATCCCGTATATATGCATCATTCTATGTATGAAAACCTTATTCAAAATGATACAGGTAAGGGGAATACCACTTATATCTCTAGTTAATAACATTGATTTTAGGGTCATTGAAAATGGAGGTGGGAGCTTAGATATATCTATAATGTAGAGCTTGGTGTAGTGTTGTCTTTGGAAACCTATTTCCCATTTTTGAGTATTTTGGTCTTGAATAATTATTTAGATATATTTTTGGTTTTTTTGTCTCTGATTATTATTATGTTAGGCAATAATAGTTGGTAATTTTTTTATCAGGCATCATATTTATATTTTTCCATTGGAGTTTTTACATTGTTAGTTTTATCATATACAATGTTAAATTGTCCCCCAATAATATTATAAAACCCTAGGAATTTATTTATAACCATAGTTGATCATAATATATACCTAATTTCATGGGAATTCTGATCTTATCCAATGTGAGTGGTTGGGGTCCAGATATTACAAATAGTATCAATTTCATATGGTCCTTCAGTCAGATTGGTAGGACTGAAGATATGATGTATTTGGACTTGATATGTAGGGTATAAAATTGAGTATCTAACCTATTTATACTTAACTATAAGTTATAAGTAGGGTTTGGGTATTAAAATTATTGGTAACAAAATCTTGTATTATTTTTACCCTATCATCATGGTTTTATCCAATGAGAGTTGGGTATCTTGCATTACTAAATATACTTCCCACTAGTATTTAATTATTTAAATGATATTTCATAGCCTTTTATTTTAAAATTTTGATAATATATTTTTTTAGTGTATTTATGTACACTATAAAATATATGACTAAAGTATTTTTGTGTGACAAAGTGATGTTTTTTATAATGTTTTCTCTGTTTATAGAAACTTTCCACCACTCAGGAGACCTAGAAATAAGAAAGAAGGTGTCATTGAGAATATGGTTCCAACCAATCTATAAGTAAATCAAAATATCATTACAAGTATACTTATAGATAGTGGAAATAGTAAATTTAACTAAGGAATGCTGTTATATGGATCGCTCAATAGAATTTTCAATGAAAAACCTAAAAATACTTCATGGAAATTTGGGACTTGAAGATACTAATTCATGACTTATTAGAATAAATTAAATCTATTTATTTCCTTTTAACTCTAGCTAAAAATAATGTAAAGTTAATAATGTATTTTCTCTTAGGACTAGCATGAGAATAGGGGAATCTAGCCTTCCATGATAAGGTCGATCAAGGCCTTACTTGGGACGGATTTAAGGAGTTTTTAATGAACAATTCTACTTTTATACCTTCCAAGTATCAAGGAAAATATATTTATTAGATCTTAATAAAGGATATATATCATTTATGGAATATGGAGCTTAGTTTACTTACCTCCATTATTTATAACCATAAGTGGTGGCTAGTGAATCTATCGAATCATATATATTCTAGTGAGGTCTATGGCTTGATATTCACATATAGCCATGATATTTAGTATCAATAATTACATTAAGCATGTGAACAAATAGATGGAGGTATAAAAAGTCATTGTGAATAATCTTAGCATAGGGAACACATTTTTCCACCTATCCACAGGTGGAAAATCAAGCAGCGGTCATAAGTGAATAATGTAAAATTACTTCCAAGGTAGTAGAGCACTAGGTAACCAATCTAAGGGGTTATTTTCCTTACCTACATTGTCATAACGAACTAGGTTTCTTCTTATGTGGATCATTGGTGAACTTAAAAAAAGAGTTTACAGAACCCCTTCAGGAGTGTCACAACTATGGTCGAATGGAATATCTCAAACATTTCTATCCTTATAAAACAAAGGAAAAAATTATTGATGGTTTTAATCTAACTCAGGCTTATCAAAACCAACCAAGATGATCTCATCAGAGTATTTTCCATCCTTATAATCAATTTAGTCCTAATTATTACAATAAAAACTCGATATCCTAGTAGGTACCATCTTATCATGGGGAAATAATCCTCTAGGAGGGGATGATTGATAACTTTTTTGGGTCATGGAAGCTTCAAAAAATGAAGATTCAGGTCCCTCGATGGTGTGACATATTATTCTGCTGAACTCAACTTTAATTCATGTATTGTTTGAAAATAGAACATCCCACTCTTTTAATATTTATCACATGGTAAGCCAAATATTATTATAGGTGGAAATGTTGACTCTGTTATGAGAATCAAGTCACCACTTATGTAATGGGAGTGTATAGGATTTAAGTGTTTGGCATGTTAAATTTCCATTGATGTAGTCCAATTTATGTAGGATTTCACTATATTAGAGATTCGTATCATTGATCAAATATTGGGGATAGAGTGGATGGAATCATTCAAATATCATATTTATTTATATACTCATTGAGTTAATTTCACATCTCCTAATGGAGTTGTTCATATTTTCATTAGAGAGTGGTATATAAATTCCAGAAGAGTAGGGACTCAAGTAAAAGTTTTTGTAACTTTCTTTTATCAGTTGGAAATAGTGATCTTGGGGGATATTAATTTAACTAAGATTAGAGATCATCCTATCAAGGAATATTGATACCCTGATGCCTTTCTAAAAACCTTCTCTAGGCTACAACTTAAAAGGGGAGTGTAAATTTATATCATCCTACTTTTAGAAACATTTTCTACTTCACTTTCACTATATATAATGAAACCAACATTAATACATGAAATTAAGGTTCAGTTGGAAGAGTTGGAAAGTAAGGGATTTATTAGACTAAGTAAACTGCCTTGGGCCGCTCCAGTTTTATTCAAATTTATTTCTAATTTCAAGAACTTAATCAAGTTATGATAATAAAAAATTGATAACCTCTTCCAATAATTGATTGTATGTCTTATCTATTGAATATATCCAATTAGTTCTCTAAAATTGATATATAATTAGGATACCACTAACTCTGATTCTAGGAGTATATTACAAAGATTGATTTTAAATGATTTTATAGCCACTAGGATTACTTATTTATGGCCTTTTTTTTATAAAAAAACTATTAGTATTCATATATTTGATTAATGAAATTTTTCATAAATACCTTGACTTGTTTGATGTTGAATTTTTTGGTGATATCTTAGTGTATTTTCAAATTAGGGATGATCATGAAAGGCACTTGGAAATTGTTTTTAGAACCTTTTGTGGATATAACCTATATTTTTAATTTTATATTTATCAAATCTAGGTAAAATGAATTTTCTTCTTTGGAAATTTAATTTCTCAAAAAGTTCTATCAGTTGACCCTAAAAAGATTGAAGCCCTTATTTCTTAGGATTCACCTAAGAATGAATTATTAAGTACAGAGTTTTATAGATTATCAATTTATTATCATTGATTAATTCTAATATTTCAAACATATAGCTTCCTTAATGACTAATTTACTAATTAAGGGAATTTCATTCCATTAGAGTAATGATTTTGACAAATCCTTCAAGGAGGTTAAGGCTATAATTACATCATCACATATCCTTATATTTTCACAACCACGTGAGGGTTAAATTGTTTATTTTGGTGTATCTCAATTTATATTTGTTTTTTCTCTCATGCACGGAGACCTTGTTATAGCTTATGGATCATTACAATTGTGGGTATATGAAAAGAATTAACCAATGAATGATCTTGAATTGGTTGTGTTGGTCCAAGCATTAAAAACATGGCACGATTATCTCTTTGGTTATTAGTTCACTATATTCACTAATCACAAAATATTGAATCACGTATTCTCATGAAGAGGCTTAAACCTTAGGTAGTGATGTTTGATAGAGTACCATCAAATGTTCAACTTTTACTTGGCTTGAATGCCTAGAAGAGTTAATTTGGTGGTCGATGATTTTAGTTGTAAGCCTTATGACAAAGTGGTTAAATAATATTAGGATCGATAGAAACTAATGGGAGTAATCACTAATATAAATTTGGATTTAACTAAGCATAATGAAATCATGTTCTTCTTATCGATCACCCTCATTCCTAACTTAATTGAAAATTTTAATGAGGATAAATAGTTATACATTGATTGACTGACCACTAATAAAAAACATAGTGGTTAGGAGACTGTTGATAGAAGAATAGTGAATGAAAAATCCATATTTCATTTTCAAGACCGGATTGTTGTTCCTCATTCCTACTAGTAATAGATTCTGTGTGCTTACCATGACTAAAATTTGGTTATCTATCCAGGTATTAAGAAAATGTAGAAGGGAATGAAGAACCATTTTTGGTGATAGGGAATAAAGTAAATTGTGGTGGAATATTTTAGGATGTATCTCATCTATAAATGTTTTGAAACCAAAAAATAATAAATATCTAGGATATTATAATCATTACTGATACCTAGAAAGAAATGGGATAAATTTATATGGATTTATTCATTGAATTACTGAAGATGCTTTAGAATCATGATTCCATCTAGGTGATTGATAACCAACTCACTAAAGTGGAAAACCTCATTTTAATATGAGAGACTAATTCAATAATGGATTTTTAAATTTTATATATCTATAAAGTAGTAAAGATTCATGGGGAATCGATTTCTATTATTTATGACTGATATCATGGATTTACCTCACGACATTAGTGGTCCTTTCAATAATATTTTGAAACCCAATTGACCATGAGAATAGTATAAAAACCTCAAATATATGGGTAAACAAAGTGTACAATCCATACAATGGAAAACATGATTAGATCATGTGTGATGAACTTTGATATTTTATGGGGTGACCATTTTCCCCTAGTTAAGTTTTAAAATAATAATAATTATCAATCCATGATACATATGGCTCTATTTTATTAATTTTATAGTCAACCATGTTTCTCTTGACTTTTTCGGGTAGAGGCCATGGAACATCACTAATTGGACCAAGTCTTGCACATGAGACTATTGAAAAAAATCATTTAATTAGGAAATGCCTAGAAATCTCTCAGATCCCTCAAAATTATTATATAGATCATTTCCACCTTCCTCTATCCTTTTAATTGGGTAATCAATTATTCATGTGACTATCTCCATGGTTAGAGCACCACCATTTTGGTAAGAATAAAATCTAAATCCTCATTATATCATACCATTTTATATTCTTGATAATATTAGGGAAGTTTCTTATCGACTATATATACTTCCAAGATTTAGTTGAGTTCATGATGTTTTCAATATATCTCAAATGAATAAGTACAATCCTGACCCTTCTCATTTGATTAATTAGGATCCTGTTACTCTCAATCCTGATGTTATATTTATCCACACCTCAATTCACATTCTGGATATGCAGGAAAATAACATGCGAGGTAGATGTATATCTTTGATATAGTTATTATAGAATTATGGCTAGGTACATGAATATGATTATGAATGGGAGAGTTTTAAGCAAGATCAATGACTTGATCTTATTCAAGACAGCTCTACCTCTAACTTTATTAGGAAAAAAATCCCAATGGTGGGGAGAATTTATCACCCCCTGATTTGAGGTAATTACATATTCTTAAACTATGATGTGGTTGGGGTTTATTTCAAGAAGTAATGAATGGTTTTTAGAGGTTTTAGAGGGTTATTGAAAGGAATGCTGTTATAACATGGTTAGAGTAAACTGTGCATAATCCCCAAGAAACCATGTATGAATATATGGGGGGTATCTAGGAATGTTCATGAGTAGTGAATTGTTTGGTTAAAATTTAATAAAAATTGTGTGGTCTTAGGTAATTTTCTGATATTTGGGTTCATGCAGTTAGTGCATAGTTGGAAAAACTATGCATCCAAACTGTGTAGCTAAGGTAACATTGGTAACACCCACAAATTTTGAACATAGTTTCCCAGACCTTTCAGAAAAACCATGTATGAATTTAAAACTAGATTAAAATTATATTTTCACCTGATACCTCCCCAAAAAACAATCATTTATTCCCTTGTTTATGGGGATCTCAGCCTATGGGGATCCTTGGGAGATTTTGGTAATCCTCTTCATTCTGGAGCTTCATCTCTTTGAATCTTGGAGTTTTTAGAATATCGATCAAAGTAAGACTCTCGTCTCTCATTCATCTCTGATTCCTTTTAATTTTACTTTAGAAGAACCCCTAATTTTTGACTTCCATGCCTAGATATCTTGTTTAGGAAAAATTTTTATGTAGATTTTGTTGTAATCTATTATAGGGGGTTATAAGAGCCCGAATATAAGAGGTTATAGTGTGATTTCATCTTAATGACCTTATTTGAGGTAGTTGGATTCTCTCTCACTCTAATTATTCAATAGATTTAAGTATTTGGTTTTTAAATTTAAATTCTTATTTTTATTGGTGGAAAATATTTGGTAAATCCCATTTGGAAGTATTATCTTATTGTTTTTTGGTTTTTGGAAATAAAGTTTATGGGAGATTCTTACAACATGTCTGGTAAAATTCCTTAGTGGTGATTTGTTTTTAAAATTAATGAATGTTTTTGTGTGTAAACTTGGAATTATCATGGGTTAGTGTGTTTTCATGATGCATATATATGGGGACTTAATGGCTTAGACTTGGATACCACTTCTATTTAGGTGGTAAAATGGATTGTTACACCAACTAAGGACTTATGTTAGGGGGTGAGTTTCCGCTCATGATTTTGGGTCATTTGATTAGTCTCACTTTAGTAGGTGATGCATTATGATGGTGACATGACTCTCAAAGGTTGGGTTTCATGCATTGAATGGTTGTGTAAGTTTATAGTATGGTCATGTGAGTTATAGATTTTGTTACTTATACTGGTTATATTTATCATGTTCACTTAATTTCATGCTTTTATCCTATTTTTTATAAAATGTGTGCTGAAATATTTTTACTTTAGTAGTGTGTATGGGAAGTATTTTTTGGATTATCAACTAGTTTTATATCATAACCCCACTGTATATGCATCTTGGTTCATAAACAGATATTTTTTCCATGATGTAAGTAAGGGTAATACCCCTTACTTCTCTAGTATAGCACCTTGATTCTATGGTCATTGGTGATGGAGGTGTGATTTTGGAGGTAACTATGGTGTTGATCTTGGTGTAGTGTTTCATTTGGAACCATATTTTCCATTTATGTGTCTTTTTGTATTATAAACTTATTTGGATATATTTTTGGTTAATGTGTCTTTGATTATTGTTATGATATGCTTATAGATTTGTTTTAGTTTTTATCATACATAATATTTTTATTTTCCCATTAGAGTTCTTCTAATGAAGGTTGTGTTGTATACAAGGGTAAATCACCCCCAATGATATCAGGAAACCCAAATAATTTATTACTATCCTTTGGTGTCTGTGTGATGCAACTAAAGTCAGTTTCATTATGATCTTATACAATATGATGGGCTAGGTTTGGGATGTTACAAAATAATTGATTCTTAGAAATTTTTTATGGTTGAATATGTTTTTGATCATGTCTTTGGTTGATTATTAACCAAGATGGGATTTTTCCTCTTAAATGATGAGTGACATTTGGGCCATTAATTGAGAGAGACTGAGGAAGTGTGTGGCCATACCTAGATAAGGTGCATATGATATTCTTATCTATTTTTAATGAGGTCCATTTGATGTACTCATTCACTTAAATAAATTACATGTGATGTATTCATTGACCAAGTCAGTATATACTCAAATAATTGAGAATGTGTTGGGAGGATATATGATATTGACAAACTCCATGTCCCATGGTCACTCCAGGTCTCTGAAAAAGAGATTAAAATATTATTCATGCTTTTATATGATATAGCTACTGGAAAATTCATAATACTTGTCTTAAGTTGTGGTATCCCTTATTATTTATAGTATTTTACGATAAATAATCATCAGTATGTGATATCACCTTTAGTGTCTAGGGAATTGTATTTGATGATATAACTTATATTATAATGATAATGTGAGGATCAATTTTAAATATGTGTATTAGTAATATCACCCCATTGGACATCCCATTTTTTATGCACTAATATGTGTAAAATTTAAGGGTTTTAACTTTGTCACTTCATATTATATCCAATATCATAAGGTGAAACTATTTCATAGCTTATGATATCCCATATTGTGTAGCTAGATGCAGTAAAAAAAATAATATCATTTCTTATTATATGTATTATGATGGCACTGATTTCAATATTCAAAATAGAGTATCATATCAAAAATATTATACATAAGATATTGAAGAATATGTTATATAATTCCAATATTATCAATCATACATTTATTTCCACCAATCGTTGAAACTAACCTGGGCTGAAGACTATATTGTAGATTACAATATAATTTATATCTTAAAATATGACATAAATAAAAATTTAACTTTTCTAAATTTAATTATTAATTGAATTATATTATTTATAAAATTTTTATAAATTATAAACTGTGGAATTTTGGGATATTTATTTAATTTATGAAAGTGTTAATAATTAATTATTTAAATTTTTATAAACTATTTATTAAATAAATATTCTTAATATTAAATATTGATATAAAATACCTTTTAAATTTATATTGAGTGTCTTATAATTTGGATATAAAGTGTTTATATATAAATTATAAGGTTATTAATAATGTGTTTAAAAATTAAAAAATAATGCATAATATAAAGGAGTTTATTTTTAAAATTATGAATTATTCATAACACTAATTCAAAGTAACATAAGAAACTAGAAATCACAACTCCCAATATCACCATGCTACGAAAATTGAAAACATGTATAATAAAAATAAATAACATTTTCCATTCACCAAATATGGACATTATTGGTGTATTTAGACATAATCATTATCAATATCATTAATCAAAAGCTAAAGGACTTTTCCCAAAGTGGTGTATTGTGGGATGATCTGGATCACAAAATGCTTGTGTGGAATTCTCCACAATTCCCAATATATTCTAGTACCTCTTGGTGGAAAAGGAATAAGGAAAAAAGATAGCTTTTAGGGAGAGATAGAATTAAAAAGTATCATATAAAACACCATCTCAATGGTTTCTACCTCTTTATATAGGCCTTAGGGACACTCCTTAGCCTCTCAATCATATACTTATATGTTCTTAATGTATGATGAAATGGTTTATGGTTACAATTATTTTTAACCAATTTGAGAATGAAAATATCAGGAACATTCCATCATATGAAACATCTATTAATGATATAAAATTTGTAAGATAATCAAACATTAATGTTTAACATTTAACTACCTTTGATAATTATCAAATAAAATGTATGCATATCAATGCATTATAATGTCAATATATCATAAGGAATGATATGTAAAAGGTAGTAGTAGTATGATATCATATATTGTATCTAATGATATTCCCTAAAGTCATAATATATGAGACACCCAAGACTCGTACTCTCAAATTTGGTTCCTAAAACAAATACACTTTACATACATGCTTCGATACCAATTGTAGATCCTCGAATATAAATATTCCATAATTACATGGCATAAATAATTTATTGAATTACATATATTCCAATGATCTTTAAGATTTAGAGATCCAGAGATTTATAAAAAACATAAACTAAAAAAATCTTATTTCTTCCTCAAATAATGGATATTTTTTCCACTATATAAGAAACTGCTTATTCCATAATAAGTCTTTAACATCTCCCAAAAAATCTATACATAAGCTATTCTGTTAGACATATCATGTGGAATACATTTCTTCATAACCAGGGAAAATTGAAACATGATAAGGGTTACCTCAAACTCTGAGTAAGGGTAAACATAAGTCATAGAAATCAGAGATCATAACTGAGCATAATATGGGTATAAATAATATGGTGGCAATATATAATCAAAATTGTTCCATAATCAAAAGAAAAAATGACAATAACATGTAAATGGTTGACATATCAATAAATAAAAATGTGGATAACAATAAATTACTCCTTAGTGATGAAATTCATAATTTCAGACAAATAATTCCATTCATTAAGATAACACATCATGGTCTTAGACATCATGATCTTACCATCAAGTCCTTGGGTCTTTGAAAGATTTTATTTTGGGTTGTTATACACTAAAATACCAAAGCTAGTTTATCTCATGAGACCTATAGATGCATCTAGGGGCTATTTAGATCCCCTCTCATTACTAATTAAGTCCAATTCATTCATCATATCAAGGAATTATTAAGTTTTACAATATATAACCAACATTCTTTAATACTCAATAAGCATCCGTATTTGAATAACAAGTAAACAAATTTTCAATTTTTTACTAATCAAAAGGTGGAATATATTTCTATATAATCATCCCTCTAACTAACTCTATATTGAGAAATGTTTATATAGTAAAGTCATTGATTTCCCAAATTATTCAATGTATTCTATATAAGTGAACACCCATCAATCAAAGGAAGGAAATATAGAATGTTCATGAAGGAAAGGAATTGGAGGAAAAATTATCCATGTAAAAGAGGATAATTTATAATGATAAAGGTAGTAATGGGTTTTCATGAGTTTAATACTCTAAAATAAAATAAAGTGAGAGGATTTATAAGGTATTCCATGGTTAATATATACCCTACAAAATGGAATCAAGTGGCGAATATGAATCATATCTCAGTGAAGAAACATTGAGATACAAAAACACTTATGATAATGGTAACTTAAGAATAAAAATAACATAAAAGGAGTTCCATGAAATTAAAATATGATTAAATAAAAGGTAATAATTTTAATTTAAATTAAAATGTCATTGAATACATGATATAAATGAAAAATGGTTTCCAATTTCAAAAATGTCTTTTGAAATTAAAAATAGAGACCAATAACACTTATGGTTTTATAAAATTTTGAATAAAAATCCATTAAAGGATAGAATTTTAAATGGAACATTAAATACCATGAATAATATTCTAATCATGATATAGAATATAAAAGGGTCTGTAATTTCACTATAAAATAGAAAACATAAATTATAACATAATCAAGTCTCAGGGAATTGAGGTAAGAATCATTTGGTAATGAGGTTATTAAGTAATAATAATAAAACTATATAAAATTATGAGTAAATAAAATAACAAGTATTCATAAGTTATAATAAATAAATCTTGTAACAATAAAGTTTACAAAGTAAAGTTTGTAACTCAATGAAAGAAAATCGAGTTAGTAAAACCCCTTACAACCATAAAAAATTTCTAATAAAAACCCCTTGAAGTATATGATTTTGAATGAAACATTAAATAACATAAATAATGATAAGATAATGGTAAGAAATATATTAAAGGGTTATTAGATACACAGTACCAAATAAAAATGTTGTATAATAATAAATATGTCTCAAGGGGTGAAAATTTGAGATAAGAAATCCTTACCTTAATTCCTGCTTAGTTGAAATGCGCTCTAAACTCGTGTATAAAAAAACTATGTTAATAACCCATTTCATAACCTATTTTATATTTGTAAACTTTTATAAAATTCATTTATAATTATTCTCTATATGTAATTTGTTATTTATTATCTATTTTCAATATCTGGTTTGAGTAATCTTAATTGTTTTGAACTAGTTTCATAATAAGGATATTGTTTGTCATTATTATCCAAAATTTAATCAATAAAATATCATAAATGGTACTATAATTTATATTATATAGCTATCAATAATGTTATAATTTTATTATATGGGATTTTTTGTTACTATCTTTAAAGATAAAATCGACAATGAGCAAGTTTTGAGGATTTTAAACAAATGGATATTGGTATCTTAATTAATGAGTTAAATATTAATGTTTCCATTCCAAAACCAAAATAAATTCTTAATTTTATTATTTATATCATATATTATCAATAATTAGGTTCTCATAGTCATCCATATTATTATTTTATATCATTTTTCAAGTAGGTGGTTAGATTGACCCAAACATGATCATACCATAATTAATGCATGATTATGATCATGAAAGTGGTTTGTTTTGGAATAATATTATTATTTATATAATTTTAATTTATTAAATCATATTTTAATATATTTAAATAAATAATTCGGAATATAGATGAAAAACATGATATTTTACTTAGTGGAGGTGGTAGTCCACACAATGCAAAGTTATCATTTTCATTTCACAAAGAATGAGAGGAAAAGAAGGTGGATTATAATTTTTCAATTAATAATAATAATATTATTATATATTTCATAGTTATTCTTTAATTTTACCTTGTAAATATCTAATAAAAGTGGTGGTTAAAAATGGAAATCATTGTTTTGTGGAGGGGGTAGTCCGCACAATGCACGAATGACTATTTCATTTTTATTAATAGAAAAGGTAAAAGGTTGTTAATATTTATTCCCTTAGAAAAAATATGTTTAAAAAATACATATTTAATTATATAGGAATTATAAAATTATATATGTGAAATTATGAATGAAAGGAAAATAAGATAGGAAAAAAAGTACTCATGTCGAAGACTTGGGCTTTCCCTTGGAAGACTCCTTGGAAATATAGGGCTTAAGATAATGTCTTATGAATTTAATTTTAAGAGGGTGAAATAATATTATATAGGAACTAATAAGGGAAAATTTTCATGATTAAACATATTTTGATAATGTTATTTAATGGGTAGTGAGAGGACCCTTTTATAAGTGTTGAGAATGGACTTTCGGAAATATTTCAAATTAATATAAATAGAATGAATATTTCACATGTCAAGTGGATCCAAAAATAGAAAATAATTGAGTGGAGATGAGATAAATTCTATAATACTCCAAAAATTCAATTTCAAACTTGTTTTAATTATGTATTTAAATAATTTACTCTTATAATTTTCACTTTTACCATTTTTTGTTTTATCTTCATAACTAGTTTTTACCTAGATGATTTACCTTTAATGCCTAAAAATAAAATATAAATTATTATATAATTTATACCTAATGATTAAAAATATTAAATCTATTTTATCATAAAAAATTTCTATGTCTAAGAGAAATAAATTTTAACATTATAACATATAACGTGTAAAAACCAATATTTAAAAAAGGTTTATTTTCGAGCATAAAATTTATGTTTACAATAAAAAAATAAATATATTTGGTTTTCATGATAAATATTATTTTATTATAAAATATATGTGAATTTTATATAAATACTACACATAATTTTACCAAAATAATATTTAATTAAAAGAAAAGACCAAAAATAGTTTCTTTTATTGAAAAATATTACTTAATTTCATAAAATGTTAAACAAAAGTTTAATAAATTTAGAATTGTATTTAAAAATATATATTATTACTACCTAAATAATTGTTTTATAAATTAAAACTTTTAATAAACTATTAGGTATTACATATATAATGATAATGTCATAAAAAGTATCGTTTTGGTAAAAAAACTATATTTTTCACTATTCGCCTAAAAATCAACTATTTCAGAAAAAATTAAAAAATTATTCTTAAGATAAAATTGAAATGAAAAATATGAAAATTAATTTTATTTTATAAAATTCATGATTTAAAATTTTATAATTTAATATTTAAATAAAAATATTAAAATATAATGAATAAATTTTTTTAGGAAAGTAATATTTTCTAAAAAATATTAAATTTTCTTATTACTAATTCCTATAAATTACTAACAAAAATTGTAATAATATATTACTCATATTAGAAATATATTTTATCCTCAAAGTATTTCATTTTTTTAAAAAACATAGAGTTACGTTTTAGAAAGGTTACATTTTAAATCCTAAATAAATCTTATTAGTTATTTAGCTACATTAATTTAATTTGTCAATGTCTTAGAATTGATAATGTCTTATATTATTATTTATAAATATATTGAATATTTCGTTTACATATATTTATATCTACTGATTCTAAGGCTATATTTTAATGGTTATATATTGTTATGTGGTTAATTTTTGTTCAATGTTGTGTGTGTCACAAGTTATTGAACAAATTAGGTTCTAAAATAATTAAAATATATAATCCTTAATCTTGGGGCATTACATGAAATTACTTTTGTAATATGGATATCATAAAATATGATATCCTTCTATGTTCTCACATAAAATATTTAAAATTCATCATATAGATATAGTCTTTAAGGCATATCTTTATAAATCTCACACTTTTACTAAATCCTCATAGACTTTATACCATTTCACCTTCTATTATATCATTTATAATAATTCATGAAACCATATCCAAAACTAATTTTGGTTATCTTCCAAAACACTTTCGGAAAGTTATCACCAAATTCACTATGCATCATATCATATGAAATATATTATGAATATCCATCAAAAACTCATTTTAGATAAACTCTTAAACTTATTTTAGAGTATATCTTTAAGTTTTTTAAAAGTTTATCATCATTCAATAAACATTACAGTGTTAGCTTGGTTTTCTGAAATTTACCCTACAGAGTGAAGCTTCCATTTGTAACATAGTTTGGGTTATCGATTCTAAAAAGACCTAAGAAGTGATCTTATTACATAAGGATTAATTATTGAGGGTTTCATATTTGAAGTTTTTAAGTGTTTGTTGTGAGTTTATTTAAATAAAAAATACACAAATATTTGAATTAAAATGATTTTTGAAGATGGGTTGATCTTTAGTTTTTTTTTCATGGCTTGATTGAATTGAGATTTTTTCTTAGAAAAATTCAAATATTTAAATTAAAAATTATCCATTCCACAAGATAAAAAACCACCTCATTATTAACTAATTTAGTCCATGAAAAATTCAAAATCTAATCGCTTAAGAACTCAGTAGATCACTTCTATGATTACTCCAAGGTATAGGATCATACTAGCACTCAAAATATATAGTTTTAAAATTCAATGAAGTCAAAGAATAAAATAAGTCATTAAATGGAAATCACATATTAAATAACTAATTAGTGGTTTAAATCAAATAAAATAACATTTTATCCATCCCATTAAACTCTAAAAAATCAAACCATAAGAATTTTATCCCTCCATTGATGTAATAATCTCAAAGGAAGATAGAATTTGATTCATAGAAGTGGGATTTAAGATAAAAAAATAAAAAAAATGATCACTTATATTGTTTTGTAAATGTATTAAAACTATGAAATAAATGGTATTATAAAGATAAATATGATAATAAGAACAATTAATATGAATGAAAACATTTAATTAAAAAAAATATTGTGTTTGTACAAGTTGAAAATAAATAACAGTCATACAATGAGAAAATGTCATCATAACAATACATAAAGAATATACAACAAAATACCCTAATTTCCTACCCAAAATACAAAATAAATATATATGTTTTTAGTCTTATATTGAGATTACCATTTAAAATTCATCCAATTTATTATAGTAGGACAAAGGGTGATGTAAAGTGGGTGGATAATTAAATTTCCATAATTCCCAAGTTTGTATGCTATCTTTTCTCTATCCTCATTGATATACCAGAATGACCTTCAAGGTGAAAGAATCAAGATGTATCATAGAAGAAAAAAATATAGCCCATAATATATTATAATATTTGGTAACCTTTCATCATAATTGGATTATATTTTTTTAAGTTATACCCAAAATGATGGAATTACTTTTTAGGCCATGAAATATGGACCCAAATTTAAACATCAAATGAGATAGCCAAGATCTCCTTTCCAATGTAAGAATTATCATAGGTTACAGTTGAATGAAATTCTCCCCATCATTTTCTATATCCACATATGAATGTTCAAATTCATTTGACTTGTATTATAGGTTCCATATCTATTTTATTGTCTTAATATCTTATTTTCATTTCCTATTAATTTTTCAATTTGATGCCAAATATGTTTATCTTCCTTTATGAATCATATTTCACTATAGAAGAACAAAATATTAGTAAAAAATAAAATAACCTAATAGTAAAATTTAAAATTCAAATCATGAATATTTATTTTTCTACAAGGTTATTTTTAAATTTTCTGATATTAATAAATTTCAAATTATAATTGTACATATGATGAGAAATTAAAGTTTAAATTGTAAAAGGCATTAACATAGAATTTTAGGAATAATAAAGTACATAAAAACAATCCAAAATGTAATGAAAAATATCATATTTTTGTGTCTAATCATAACTAATGACCTTTGTATCATTGAAAATAAAAATGAATTCTCAAGTTAATAAATGTAAGTAAATTGAAGCCTCTAGAAAATCATCATTCTTACTCAAGATACAAATGGATATGGAATGATCTCTATCAAAACATATATCTTTATACTTGTTTCCACTATTTTTATCATATAAAAGTATGCATAATCATATAATCTATTTTTTCAAGACATTGAGTGACAATGAGACATGATGTTGTCAATCCCATATAGCCAATCATATATTTTCTATTCTCTATGTATGACTGAATAGGTCGGTGAATACATCACATGTCATTCATCTAAGTGGCTAATAACATCACATGTTACTTATCTAGTTACGGCCATAAAATTCCTTGATATATCTAAATCGAGGTCCCATATATCATACTCATCATATGAGATAAAAAATACAATCTTAGTTAAGCCTCAATGGATGACATGATCATCAAAAAACCCAACAACCCCATGATTAGCTAAGTCTCAAGGCTTTTATAAGAAATTTATCAATGTATAAAGGTCATTATGCAAGGTATCTTTCCAAACTCAAGTAAAGGGATTTAATCTGAAATATTTACCCATATCATACCAAATACATAGTGTATGACACTTCATGTGGTATACTTGGTGGATAATCCCACACATAGAACACTTTTTGTGCCTCAGAAGCATATTTTGTATCTCTATAAAAAATACCACCCACACTAACCTTAACATTCCATCACAATATATAATAATCTATAAAATAATTAGTTAGAGATAACTCAAATTCATACTTTAAGAGGTCAATTATAGTTTCACATTGAAAAATATATTCATCTAATGTGAAAGAATAACAAACTAAAGACTACATTTTTTATAACATGATACATATTACATTATTAAACTTCATTAAGGTTACAAAAAAACCATAAATAATCATATGGATTATCATATCTGGTATGATAAACCACCAGATAGACCTTATGTTTATATTATATTTAGGGTTTTTTAAAACTAATTATATTTATATGTAATTCATATAATATATATATATATGTGACCATTAGATAAAATCATCCCACTACACTTATTTTATAGAGTAACATCTATAAAAAAGATTATTTAAATAATGGTGAGACATAGGAATCATATCCCTAAACTCCAACTCCTTCAATACAATATTTAAACTCTTTTTAATAGAATAGACCTTTTCTGCCTGTTACTTTTTGTGTTTTGGATGTTGGAGGTGTTGGGAGAATAATAGAGGAGTAATAGTATAGTTGTATTTAAGTTTTTAGTTGGGAGGAGTTAGTTGTGGAATGTAGGGATTATTGGAATAAAATGGGGGTTTTAATCTAGTGTGTCATTTTATGAGGGCTTCAATCATGGCATGAAGTTTCTTAAGAGGAATTTGGATAATTATAAAAACTTATGTTTCACCAAAATACTCTTACATATGAAATATTAATTCTTAAATATTATCATTGATGCATATATAATCATTTTTTAGTGTTCACAGTCACAACATGAAGTTTCTTTGGGATATTTTTTTATTTTTACTCAAATGGACTTCATGGTGTGTACATAGATGTCATGGTTTAAAGATATAGGGATATGATTTCATAGTTCTCCGGTTTTGGATATTGATGCGTTGTGGTGCTTATTTCATATTGTGATTTGTTTCGGAGTCCTTTTTAGAATTTTGAAATTATAATGTTGTGGAATAATGATAGTTATTATGTTGTGACCCTTCCACCATTGTATCACATTAAAATATTTCCTTCTTTTTCTTAGTTCCCTCTTCATTCAATTTTGTTACTTCTTATAGTATAATTTTTTATAGAATTATATCTTCGGTTTCCTTGGTTTTGGGTCATGGTTTTTAGGGATTTCTTTTTTTCATAGGTTTCATGGGTTTTCCATTCTAGTTCTTAGTGGTGTAATAGTTCTTCCTTCCTTTCTCTTTCACAGGAGTGGTGAAGCATCATTTGAGGTAGGGTATTTGAGACCTCTACCTATTTTCTTTGTATAAATTTTTTAAGTTGAATTATTTTTTTTCCTTGGGTGGATGGTAAGAGTTAACTTAGAAAAGATAATGAATTATACAAAATGAAATTTAAGGGGGTGATTCACCTATTATTATATTTTTTCATGATATTTTTTTGGTTTAATGGATTGATTGAGGTTTTTACTGAGGGTTTTATTTTTATTATGTGATTTTTATAAGATGTTACTATTGAGATACTTATATCACCTCCCACAAAAGGATAACCATTTAAATATAGCAATGAATTAATTCTTTATAAATATATAAGTTCGATAAGGATAACTATACCAACAACAATACTTCTTAAGAAAATGATGATTAAACAAAGGTTCCTAATATGGTTTTCTTCTAGTTTTTTTTATTTTCCTTTATTGTTCTTGTATATATGGTTGGTTTATGTGTGTGACTATAGTAATAATTGGATCTATTGTTGATGATATTTCACCTTCATCATTTGTTAAATCATGTAAAGAAGGTAATAAATTGGTTGTGTGGAAAACTATAATTTTAGGTAAAGAATTTAAGAAGTGAAATCATGATTTTAAATGAAATAATGATGTGGTCAATGGTTTCATTTATTATATGTGGAAGGATTTGAAAGGGGTTTTTTGGTTTTCAGATTGAAATGTGTGGTGGTGGTGGTTGTCTTGTGATTCTGGGGTGGTTGATATAATGTTTGTCTGATTATTTTGATATTTCATTATTGATGCCTAGTGTCATGGAACATGGGTGGAAATAATAAATATGAATATTTCATGGATTTTAATAATCATTGGTAATAGATGAATATTTTTTACTAAAATTAATGGGTAATGGATGAGAGTTTTCATGGTTGATAGCTAATGGAAATCTTATGTTAAGTATGGATAAATAAATTTTGTAATGGTTATAATATATCTAGTCAATTATAAATCTAGAAATGTTTAAATTAGTGTGAATTAAGTATAAGTAAATTATTATTTATAGATTCTTTAAGTTATTGGTTGGTATGGGTTCATGTGGTAGTGTTGATAGCAGTTGTTCAGTTGAGTTAATGGCAGTATAGATAGTTATTGTGAAAAATCAATAGAGATTTTTTTGGTGTAAACCACTAGGTTGTTCTTGTGTGTTTCTATATAATATATTATAGTTTCCTTATGATTTATTACACACTCTAACCATGTTTTATTCTTTCTATACTCAAATATTTTGGGTTCTATGTGTTTTCCCCAATATCCAAGTTGGAGAGGGAATGGATTGTTGATTACTCCCTCTTACCCATTATCCCTTTATACATACTTTGGGTTGTGATGGCTCAAAGTTGGAATAATCATAAGGGTCTTCATGTATTAAAGATAAATTATGTGATATATTTTGATGTCATAATATATGGTGGGGGTCATGTTTGGTAGGAGGAGGGCATGATATGATGATATATGGTAAGGGTGGTGCATGGTAGGAGTAGGGAATAAGGTTGATGTCATTAATTTTCATGATACCCTAATATTATATAGATATATGTTAATGGATATGAATAATAGGTAGTGGCTATGGCATGGTATGAGGTTCTGCGGATATGTGGATCTGGAAGGGATTGAATCTTATGATGTTTTTCATTGGGGTGTTAGAGTGAAAAAAACCACAGGGAAGTTGTTTCAGGGTTACCACTTGATATATCCTAATTGTGTTACATTATTATACTTGGCTTCAATATTATATGATTTAACCTCAATGAGGTTGGGTAATAGTTTAACTATTATAGGTGTATGTTAGTTAATTTTCTTGTTCAAAAAAGAACTAGTATACTTATTTCACATTTTCATGAGAGGTCTTATAGAGGATACTACTGAGTATACATGTATTATCACCCCTATATATATAAATCTTTTTTCAGGTTTATAATAAGGATTCAGTGATCAAGTTGGACATTGCTAACTCATGGTTTAGAGTTTTGGATAGAGTCTATACTAAAGGAGTTTATTTTACTATTTCATTTTAGAGACTTTATTTCTGTATGACACCACATGTATCATGGGATATTTTTTTATTTTATATTGTAGTGCTGATTTTGAAGTTACTGGGCATGTAGAGGAATCCCCAAAACATATAATTATAAAAAAAATCACTGATGATCAACATGACTACATCATCATCAGTGAAACGCTGCCTAGTATAATCCTGAGGATCACATGTGAAGAAGATTAAGCACAAAAAATAATAAACCATAAATACCTGGTTCGATCCGAATCTATGCTCGATGTCTACTCATTATCGATGATCAGTGCTCGAAGGATCTGACGTTGAATCCCACTAGATCATTCACGCATGCTTCTAAAGCCTTCAGGAACATCGATCATCAGAATCTGGGTGTTATCATGGAGTTATAACGATGCCTTCGACGTCTCAACGATCACTACTACTCTATTCCATAGATCTATGAAGAAGAATTACGATTAAGAACCTAGAACGATAGTGTATCTCTCTATGAATCAAAAGAGAGAGAGAGAGAAGAGAAATAAGCACTCACTATTTGAGTAGTGAATAGTGCCTCTCATGAGCTCTCTCACTTCTATATATAGTGAATTAATAAATATCTGAAATAAACTCCTGATACCAAAATATTTATTTCTCACTAAATAAACGACATATTATGACTACTTTACTGAATCATAAATATAATTTATATTTTTATCACTTTCTTATAATATAAAAAATATATTACATGATAAATCCCAAACGATTAACTTGACTCATTATTCCAAAAAATATTAAAAAGAGCTTGAATATTTTAAAATAATATTCATTCAAATAATATATTTCATAATAAATAAATTCAATACCAATTATTCTTAACTTGAATAATATGAATTTATTTATTCCTTTGGTTATCGTATATACTTGGAAAATAACCTAGACCCTAGTGGTGGGTCCCACCATGTCCAAAACACTTATTCATCATAATAAGGAAGAATTTCGAATATGTTATTGTGTGTGACCCTCTAGGACCTTATCTCGATAGTAGTGAATAGTATTCATAGACTAAGAGCGGGTTCTAGCAACCCATCATGTCCCCTAAATAGATAAGGATAGTCATAACAATGACATCCAACCTATGAACATGCATTGTTTAATATAATCATTTTGTCTTTAATATCTCATAAAGTAGGACACACACCCGTGTCATTGTCCTTTTCTTGATTTATTATTTATTGATCTAACTGGATGGAATTTCCCTCAACTACAATGGCCATAGATTTATGAAGGTACTAAAATCCTGATCAACTATTCCCAATATATATTACCTCCTTAACATGGAAGTGACAAATCCTGTCTTTACCATTCAATCAATAGCACACCACCAATGACGCACCCAACAGAAGCTACCTCGTCAGGATTTCATTATCATGGTTTTTTCCTTACATCAAAGTATGTGATCAAATGGAATACACTGGTAATGATCTCATTTTAGGATACCAACACACATGTCCATATATAGGTACATCCAATGACACCCAAAACATGTCTTGTTCCTATTGGAATTTATGTCCTCATGATCTCACTACTAGAGATCACCAAGTGTGAAATTCATGAGGAAAAATTTCAATTCTTATGAGGCCTCAGCACCTGATAGTCAAACATCTAATGTTTCCAGTCACTTAGATGTATCTAGACCGTAAGACCTTTTTTTAAGATTTATAGCATGGTATCTTGAGGTTCTCATTATAGCATGGGATCTGATATAACCTTTTGATATGAAAATTAATCTATGGAAATTTTCATTTCAATAGTGGATGTAAAAAATTATACACTATAATGGTAATTATTCCTCATGTATATCTAATTGTATACATGATATGGTAATCGAAAGTATTGTATAGTTGGGTCTAGGGAACCCACTATAACAACACACTCACTTAAACTAGAGACAACTTGCTAACCAACCTTGTTAGTTCTCACATGATCAAAATCATGTTTCTACTGAGTCACGACTTTAGTTGATAGATCTACCACTTTTCTGATGCTTGGATATTCTGTTATATGTGACCTCATATCCTTAAGTAAAACCTCTCATGAGATAGTATCCTTGAGTATATAGCTTTTGAATAGTGTCATAACTTGGCATCTTGTTTAGTAAGAATGTCATAATTTACATTATGATAACACTTTACTTACTAGGTACAATTCCATGAACTGGAACAAATATTTTTGTTTAACCACTTCTTAGCTTCCTTAGAAGATGCAACGTACTCGGTATTCATAGGTATGGATAATAATAGCTTATATGATCTTGAATTGCTCATCAACTTAGCCTAACTTTGATATTAGATCACATGGATCTAAAGAAGACTAGTTTCTTACCCTTAAAAACTAGTATCATTTCTTCTCCACATATCAGGTACATATCCTTTATGTTTTCCGAAGTAAAAATGGATAGTTCTCACTTCTTCCCTTGTAGTTCTCCAAGGTACAGTTGATATCTTTCTACTATAAATAATATTTTGGAAATATCAATTTTTTACATATCATAACATATGAGATTAATCCATCACTAAATAGAATTAATGTCAACTCACCATGTTAATATCATCCCATGTCCCAAAAATGTCAACCTGTAGAGATTAAGTCATGTGAAAATGGTAAAAATTCTCTCTCGAATTGTTCCAAATTGTATTTTTCAATACCAAGTCACTATATATATGATTAACTAGGTCTAATAAACCTTTAGATCTACCTCAGTAGATCCTATTCCCTGGAACTTAGGTTGCTACTTTAAGTCAATCACTAGAGAATAGATTCTTTCATTTTGGTCTTAACTAACTTGAAGAACAGTATCTATTTTCCATAAGTTTTGGAACATATTTTACATGGAAAACAATGGCACCCACACTAACCTCTGGTAGACACATAGAAAACATTCATTCCAAATGAATATTTTATGATCTTGTTTCTTACTTCAATCCAAAACTAGATTTCAGTAACTTGCAACCTTTATTAGCATTCTGTGATGTGACCATCCCTTTCTAGTTACGTCATATAGACACCTTCCATGATTTGGTGGACATGACATCCAATTCTAAATATAATTATCATAGATATTAGCTATGATAAGTAAGATTCTAATGGATTTTTGCATAATAAATTGGTATAACCAATCTAGCCTTATTAGTACCATGCTTGTACCATCTATTTATTATCTCATTTGAATACCCACCACAGTATTCAAAATAATAAGCCCCTTTTTCAATTTGATACATGGAATCAACTATTAAATTTTATTGATCTTTTCAATCTCATCTAATTTCTATATACTGCTTACTTATGAATTATTATTCTCAATGAATAATTTATCACCAGCCATGATGAATACAAAACCATCACTATGGTTTTATCCTTCTTACACAATATGTGTCTCTATAACATTCCTATTCCGCATGCACTTGTGGAACTAGTTCCTATGCCAACTACATGTGCATTTGTATCATTAACTAAACTCAAGTAAATCTAGCTCCCACTATCTCTAATAGAGATGTGAACCCTTATATAGAAATGTATTTTATCTCCCAACTACCAATTTTCTATCTTAGGGATTTTTGTAATATCCTAATAAACTGTTAGGATAATTACTTTAGATGCACAATGTGTTTGTTCTTGATTGAAGTTTGTTTATTCCTTAACAAACTCTTTGCATCCAAACACATTTCCTTATGACATAGTAAATTTCCATCATAATACTACTGTTATGATATTCATTAGTCATAATAGTTTTCATATGTTTATGGGATATTACCGTTATTTGTGAAGTACGTCATGAAATATAATGGATGTTTTTACAATTTGCAACATTAATAATACTTACATCATAACTCTAATGTATAAAATGTGTTTTTAGGAATTTCTCCATGCTATATTTTTTTTATCAATGTTAACATCTAAGACTCCATCATCGATCCTCCACATTAATATCAATGTCGTGATGTAGATAAGGTAATGTGTGTGTAGGAATTACTCCATGCTACATTATATTGATCGATGATTGCAGGGTCAAGATATTCTTCACCATGTCGGCCCAAAGCAACTTATATCTTAAAACCATGCATATACCATACTTCACCTTCATATTCCTTAATCACTTAAAGGGGTATAATGAAGTATATATACCACTATCTTACCCTTGGAATAGTTCATGCTCACTTGTTGAACTAATTCCAAAAGCTTTGTGGCTTACCTTTATTTCTAAAGGTTTATTTGTCCAAAACTAAGTATATACATTGATAATACATAAGGTGTTTAGCTCCATTGAGTCGAAATTATATACTAGGAATATCCTTGATTTCCACTTTAGTTTTTCTTGACAAATATTATCTTTCCGCAACTAGGTAAATAAATCTTACATTTTATATTCATCAGGTATTGCATGTGATTCATGTATTACTGAACTATTACTTGAGTATTGTACACCAAAAACAACATTCATTCCTAAACATGGAATAATGTCTCTTTCTATCCGATGAAAACATGAGATAAATGTTTCTCTTATACTCAATAATATTTTTACAAGAATAATTCAGTTGGAAATTAAAAATTATGTGTTTCTCATTAGTGACTTTGGAATCACCCTTTCTCAACTTCTTGGAGAATGCGCCTTACTTCATGTAATGTTTCTAAAACTTACATGGTTACTGTATTTCGATAAACATATGTGAAAATAATATTGTATCTAATAACCAATAAGTAAGATATAAACATTACTTTTATGTGATGAATATTCCTGAAGAAGAAGCGGTAACTAGCTTCTTTAATTTAGTTCATTGCGATTAAACTTCCATAGATTTATTTCATGATATGTGAATTAAATAACCTTCTGATTATTAACCAACCTCATTGAATTGAAGTACATTGAAAATGTGATTTTGGCATTTCTTTCCATTGGCCTTTTTGCCTTGCCTTTCAATTTTTTCTCCATAAGAATTCAATATATTAATTTGTATTTTATATTCTCATTTACTTGGAGAACCTTACCTAAAAGGTAATGTAGTCTTTAGTCAATACTGTCCATTTTGTAACCTAAAACAAGACTGAAGTTAATGGGTGAAAATTATATGATAAAGGGATCCATTGAAAGATTGTGATCCATCTTTCAATTTACACATGTTCAGTGTAATCATCACCTTATTCATATATTGCTTCACTTTCTCCTATAATACTTCTCAGAGATGAGACTACATGTTATATTATCCATGTCTTGATGTAGTGTTCGCAACTAACATCGGATGTTGATGATGGAATTATGACATGACCATCATATGCTTAACACATGAGTCCCCTATAAATATATTTCACACCCTTTATTTTTTTAGGTTCCTTAATAGGTATAGGGATACCAGCACCTTGAATTTCATATATCATAGTATTGTGCCCAATCGCTTGTACTATTCTTGAAAATTCACCCCAATGAAGACATTTTCTTTGTCCATTATTTATCACAGTATTTCTTGTGGTATAACTTTACATTTTCTATAAAATAAATTTTAGGAGATTAGTACTTTTATCTTGATTACCAATAAAAAATTTTGATTAATTAATTAAATCATTAAATGTGTCCCACTATTTCATCAAATTCTAGGAACCCTCTTAACTAGAATCGAAATACTCTAGTGCTTGAGTATTCTAGTGGCAAGGATCCTAGAACTTCCCCTAATAATCTACAATCTATGGCTACACCACTACTCGAAGAGTTTAAGGTAGGTGTTTGATTGGCCAACAGCATGAACTCACAGTTCCTTGGTCTATTGAGTGAAGTCTCAGCTTCTAAAATTATAACTTGATTTACTCAATGCTTTCCTCTAAAATAATATAAAGTTATCTATGGATAATCCTTACTTACACTTTAGTTAATTCAACACACCACTCTCATAAGAACTCCTGATAGTAAGAGGTGCCCTCAGCTATGGCTGACCACATACCTCGAACACTCGGTTTTGTTCAAATTCAAATGACGGAAGGCGGTTATGACTTAATATTTCATGGAGGGTTTTATTATTTTTAAGTGATGAAATAACTCATTTTCTATCTTCTAAGTGCGGACTATGTGATTGCACTCATAACTGATTATACAAGAAATAGAAAAATATTCATCGCGTCACATATTCATTTTATTTGTGCATGCTTGTTTCTTATTCTATGTGATCACGCATAAACTACACATTCAAAAATAATAATAAACCTTGAAAAAAATAAAATGATGACATAATCATGAGCCGATACTAATGGTTGATCCATTGAGTGAACAATGGATTAACCTAGACCCTAGGGGTAATACCTTGAGTCACATCACTTGCGACTCGAATTATAGCGCATGTCCATCCAATGCAGCATAATCCTATCTGGTGTGTCGCTATAGCTCGGCACGAAGTACATCAATGCTTGTCTTCATCGTTATAAAACAATATTCGTTCATAGGTGAGATGGTTTCGGGAGTATAAAATACATCTCAGAAAATGGACACGTAGGTCCTTATACATATAATGATGCTTAGACAACACGCAGATCATGTTTTATTAAATTAATTATTACAAACCATTATAATAAATTAATAAATAAATTAAACATGCACCATACATACATTGGCCGGTCTATAACTCATGATCAGTCAATACGCTTTAAAATTGCATATAAAAATAAATGCATAAATTAAATTAAACCTGCATTAAAAAAAATTTATGATGGCATTTTATTGAATTAAATTTTACTCTTATTTTACTTCAACAATTTTTGTCGTTCGGTCCAATCAATTAATATAATTTCAAATCCAACAAATTAATTAATTAATTAATTTAGTTTACCACAAAATTAAATTAATTTATCCCACATAATTAAAATTAAGTTTTAAATAAAAAATTAATATTTAATTAATTTAATTTAAAACCAAAATTAGATGAATTGATTTAATTATTTTTTGATTATTTAAAAGACCAGGCCCCGAAAACCTTGGGTAGGGCCTGTTTAGTTTGGACCAAATCCGCATAGGCCCGTTCCGGGCCCGGCAAACCCTGTGCAAAGGTGTTCGAGGCTGGTCCGGTTTGTCCCAGGTTAGGTCGACTTGCCTGAGACATTGCAGGGTAGATCCGAAAATGAAGAATCCAAAGAGGTTAGGGTTCACCTAGTGTGGTACGGTCGGGTTGTGGACCGTGGGAGGTTGTCTGGTGGCGTGTAGTTTGGAAAGAAGTGGGAGGATCATGGAATAGTTGAGCGGTAGCGGAGATGCACCAATGGTCAAAGGGAAGGATGGGTGGCACTAGTCCGGAAGACAGTAGGTAGAGTCACGGTGGAGCTGGCTCTGAGGAAGGGCGGTTTAGTCGATCCGGTGGTGGCTAAGGCGTTCACCGCTCGCTTGAGGAGGATCATCGGAGGGTGGGAAGGCTAAGCGATTGGTTGGAAAATGGAATGCTGGTTACCTGCGAAGTGGGGAAGGATAGATGTCGATACCAGCAGGTGAAGAAGAACCGGGGTTGAAGACTGGTCAGCGTATCGATAGGGCAGCCAGATATGGGTGGTCGGGGCACCACACGCGATGGTCGGGCGACTTCGAAGGTCGGTGGAGTTGGGTTAGGGAGATAGAGGTAGCTTGGTTGAGTTGAATTGGCGGTGACTAACTTGGGCAGGTGCAGGCTGAGGCGAGGCCTGCAGGGTGGAGCGTCGGTGTCGTGGTGGTTTTGGACTGGCAGTCGCCTGAGGAAGAAGGTCAGCGTTGGAGAAGACGGATCGCCCTGACTGGTGCACGGAGGAGGGCCTATGTGGGGAGGGGACCAGAGAGGTGCTCCCTACCATGTGGAAAAATCTCCTAAAAGAATATGTGTTTTTTTAACTTTTTTTGTTTTTAATAATTTGTCCCATAGTTGACTCGGTAACTGCCAACCTCCTCTTTTTTTAAATAAAATGTTGACAAACAAAAGAGTAAAAGTATATGAATTTTTAAATTTTGAGAAACAATATTTGAATTCATTTTTAATTTCAATCATAATAACTATAATGTGGTCACTAAAATAAATAGTGAAAGTTAAATTAAAGACAAGACGGTGGTTATAATAATAAAAAAGTGAAATGTAAAAATAAATGAAATAATAATATATTGAATGAGTGGCATGTTTGGGAAAAATGAAAACAGAGTGAAAGTATTCATCGTGAAATTGAATCAAAGAAATAGATGAAGACAAATTGATTTTGGTTGTTTCTTCACTATTTGGAAATAGTCTCGGCTTGTTGTTTTAGAAGCAGAACCACTGTCAGTTAGGGGCATTTTTTTAATAACCAGTAGTCCGATTCAGAATATTTTATAGTTGAAATAAATTTATAGAATCTTAGTTGGTTTCTAACGTCATAAGAAACACTTAATCTAGACACTTGAAACTCTAGAAATAGTCAAAAACAGTAGGTATGTAAAAATTGGATTACCGTAGAACAATACACAACACCTTACAAAATTTTATGATTATCCCTAATAATTTTGATACAAAACTTAATCCAATTATATATCATGTAATTCATGATATAGAAGTGATATAAAATTTAATATAAAGAATGTAAGAACCATTTCAATACATCATATTTAAAAACATGAGCAGAATATTTTCTAAAATCACAAAACACAAACCAAAAAAACAATATGGAATATAAGTTATAACATTAGGGCATGAAGTATTTAGAGATCCTCTACAAAAAATAGCAAACCTATTAATGGTAGACTGTTTATTTCAGTATGCACTAAATATTGAACTAAACAATAATTCAATCAAATTTACATTTTGCGGCTAACCAGTGGAACTGTAAATGCATAAGACTAAAATGAGAAAATCGTTTTTGTAGAGGCATTAGTCAATACGTATAGTGAAACAACAATAATAAAATAACTATTACTGAATTTATCTTAAGAAAAAAGATGAACAGAACAACATTGGTGGTTTGTTAACAATCCTGTAGGATCCAACATAATCTAGATACTGGCGCCAACATAATATATTTCTAAATCTCAAATCCAGAAAACAAATGATGGATTACAATAGAGATAGAATGTGATGGCTTTCTTAAACATGATACCACGAAATGATCCAAATGTGCAGATGGACTTCACCAACACCTCATGTTTTTCTAGTGTGATATCCCCTTCATGATTTGATGATGCAGTAGGCTTCTGTTGTGGTATAGAACTGATCTAGACTGCATTTTCAACAGAAGAAACCACACTGCAATGTAAACACGAGAACCAACACTGCATTGTTAAACAGAAATTGAGAAACATTAATTAGTAAACATAAATTATTAACAGTTTTTATTAAAATAAATACGCATCTGTTTTAAGAAAATAACCATATGTTTTAATGTTTATAATTTAATTAAACACAAATTATTAAAACTGAAATTGAACAGAAATTATTAAACATAAATTAAACACAAAATATTAAACAGAATAACCATCTGTTTTAATGTATATCATTTTCCCATCATGTGGATATTTTAATAAACAGAATAATCATTTCTAATTTCATTAAACGGAATTTAATAAACAAAAATGGTTTAAAAAAATTGTTAAACATAATTTAGTTAACAGCAATTATTAAATAGTATTTATTAAAACAAATAAGAATTTGTTTTAAACAAATAACCATCTATTTTAAACGCAAAATCCATCAGTTTTAATGTTTATATTTCAATAAACAGAAACTATTAAATACAAATTATTAAACAGAAAATGGATTATCTGTTTTATGATTATAAAATTTCATTACAGTGTATTACTAAACTACAGTATAGGTAGAAATAATAGTGAATAAATTATTTGAAACATGCTTTTTGAAACATAAAGACTGCAAAAAATGTGTTTTAAAAACGGATAAGTACTGCAAGTCATACCTGTAGTCCACTTTTTATGTGTTTATTTGAAGTTATCCTTTCTCTGAATATGAAGATCAGTGGCATCAGTTGATGGTGGTGTGGAGTCATTAGTTAGTGAGACATTATGTCCGAATGCATAATCAGCATCGAAGTCAGTCAACAGATAACTCTACAAGTGAAATAAACTATGAACTTAATCAAAATAAAATCACCCACTGCTTAGTTGGTAAACTTTATAATTATAAATCACATTCCTTAAACCGATAGATGAGAACCACCTTCATGTTAATATAATGCAATTCATATATGTTATGAAATAGTAAACTAACACCTTATGCATGTCACTAATACTGTAGGTTATCAACTCCGTGAAGGCATTGTCTTCACTCAGACTTGTAGTGTTAAACAAAGAATCAATTTCACAGACTAAGGCATTATATATGCTCCCCTCAACATTATAGATCACAGTTAAATTGTACAACTGATTTGTAATAATAAAAACTGTAGGAATTAAGGTATGAAACATGATATTGAATTTACAGATACTGTCGACTAAAATGTTGCAGGTTTAATATAATTTTCCACATTAGTGACATACCTGAGAAAATAGTGAAAATAGCAGTCATTTAAAACACATCAACTATGGGTTCACTGGACCGTGGATACTGAAGGTATAGAGACTTACCAGTCCTGAAGTCATTAAATGTTTCCATAGAGATGGGATGAGGAAAATAGTACGAAGAACCTTAAAACCTGTTTTGAAGACAACAGAAGCAGACCCTGGAAGCATTTTATGAGCAAACATGTCCGTCGAAGAAAAAATATAGCCAGAAATTAAAGTACAGATACCCTGGATGGAAGAAGATAGATATCATACCTTGGATAGAAAATCATGAAAACATGTCATTGGATGTGTCCATGGGTTTTACAATGATCCATATGATGTTTCTCTAGAGGGCATATTTCAGTTTCACCTTTTACAAACGTAAAACCAGAATCCACAAGTCAGTCCTAAAATTGTTTAATTGCAATGAACATATGAGAAATGAAAAAAAAATTACAAAAGTATAAACTACTTCATACGAATTTAAGGAAACAAAAATACCATTGTCTTGAATTTGCATACTGAATTCAGAAACATTTATGCAGAAATTACCTGCAAGCAGATGAGGGTCGAAACAGAGGTTCACTTCCTAGCTTTACGACACAATACAGGCAGTCATTACCTATTCCTATTGTCGTATTCACGAATACTCGTAAAATAATTAGATAACAGTGAAACAACACAGTAAACATTTAATGATGAGTACAAGGGGGAAAATGTGATTCAATGCGTAACGTCCATACAAGAAAATATTGAGATTTTAGCAAGAATCTTAAATGTCAGACAGAGTGGATTGTTTTATATTTTTTTGTAATTTCTTTTCATAATTGAAGCAAACATAATGCAGTGGACATTGCAAGAAGAAGTTACCATCACTGGGTATATTTGATAATGTTGTGCGTGCTCCTGTTTGTGTGCTTCCTATTGGTGTTAGTCATTCAGGTGCATTATTATTTTCAAAAGATCCAGAGCATGCAAAAGTGTAAATATTGAACATATGTATGTAAGTTGAATGCACATGAGCTTCAGCCTAGTTGGTGAGGTATCCTTAAGTGCATCCACAAGACCCAGGTTCAAAACCAGGTAGAGGCATATTTCCGGTACTGTAGCAGTACCGTGGCAGACACTGTATACTGTGTGGATACTGTAGCAGTTACTGTAGCAGGTACTGTTCGGTACTGTAGCAGCTGGAACTATTCACCTTGGGCCATCGGTTTGGGCTTGGAGTCCTTAAGGCTTTCGGGCCACCCAGGCCTTCGGGTCAGTAGGGCTTTCAGGCCACCTCAAGACCTTCGGGCCACATGCAGTTGCCCCAGACACACTACAAAAAAAAGCAGCCCCAGAAGAGGATTCAGAGCAGGTGCACTCACCAAAGTAGATCCAAATGGATTTGTCAGAATGAGAGGGTATGGCTATGCCATCAGGACCAGCCTGTCTTTGCACGGGAAGCCTAGCCAGATGGTCATGCAAAGGTGGAGATCTACAATCATGACGCAGATGCTGGGGAGGGGCAGTTCCTTGTAGATAGTCTGGTTGATTTCCCTAAGACCTTCGGGTCATGTAATCTTCTAAGTCTACGGGCCTTGTAATCTCTGAGCCTATGGGTCTTGTAAGGGTTCCCCCTCATCCCTTGAAAAGGGGGGTTATCAAAAATAAATAAAAATGAAGGCCTTCGGGCTATTCGGAGTATGTAAGTTGAATGATAAAAAATAGAATAGTTTAAGGTAAACATAATAAAAATAAGACAACCCATTTGTCATTGTTTCCTGAGTAGTATTCTTTGAAACCTTGCCTCATTACACGTCAATGTCGATTTCATGTTGATATTTTTTATCTTTTTAATTAATTGTCAAGGAGTTCAACGTAATAATGTTATACATTACCACAATCCATTATATATGATCTATCTTATAAACTCAAGAAATTAGTATACAGTTCATGCAGTCAATGAAAATGATACTGGCATCAATGTAAGCTATATTAAATCAACAAGAATAACAGTGGAAGATTTCTATATTAAATTGAAGAAGGAATACTTACCCGACTATGCAACAAACTTTTATGCAATGAGGAAATCAATATAAAATCTCATAAGAATGATAATTAAAGAGACAATGGCTGGGCCAATGAATGAAAGGGGTTGTTTGAGTGTCAGAATTGGAGCACTGAAGGAAAAATGTTTCATTAACTCATCTTTAGCTGCACATAAAGCAATATGGTCTGAAGGAACTAAATTTCGACGACAATAGAATAACATAGCTTGTTGAGAAGTGTACAGTTGTAGGTTTCCATGAATATCTGGTCGATGATGGTAAGTGGTTAATAGACAACTTGGTGGGCCTCGTTGGCATCATCAGATGTGGATGCAAAAATTTAAAGGGAGTGGGGTAAGGGAACCAAAGGAGATGGTAACGACAGTCAGAAGTTCGAGAAAATGAAAATTGGTTGGAGAAGTATACCTGCAATGAGCTGTTAGAGTGCGAAGTTGAAGGGGATCCTTGGTGAAGGAACTGTCTGAGGCGAGCACATAGGAGTACACCGTCACCTATAATCCGAGAATTTTGGTAGAAATATGTGAAGATGGAGGCGAGAGATTTACTAGTATCCCACAGCCTTGATGGTTTTGTCGACTATGACAAGAAGCTCGACAGAGATGGTCGACGGAATAGTGGAAGCTTCTCAAAGTTCAAGATCTTGTTGCTCGAAATACAGCCAGAATTGAAATGTAGCGATAACCGGACAACGACAGTAGAGGAGGAAGAACTCGGTGACCAAATAAAATGGGGGAAGTGGAGCAGAGTTGGGTGGTTTTGCAAATCAGTGGAAACCCTAGATTTGCGAGAGGGAAACCAGAGAGGGAGAGGGAATTCCAAACATGTGAGGGAATAAGCAGACATGAGCGAATGGAGAGGGTAATTAGTGGGGCAATGAACACGATGGAGAGGTATGGTGAAACCAGGATAAGGAGGAAGATGAAGTATGAGCACGATAGACTACAAGGAAACTGGGAGGACGATGAGGCCAACATCAGGAGCTTGCGGGAACCTAGGTCGCGAAGAGCTGAATCCCGACCGTGACCGGGAGAAGCAGAAATGTGGAGAGTGTAGCTGAAACCGAGAGAAGAAGGAGGTCGGAGACGGAGGGCTACAAATTGCAGGTTGACCGGGAGAGGGAAGAATATGAATGTGGGGGTTTGAGGGTAGTATAGGTTGCGACCCGCAATAACCTCAGCGGTAGAGGATGGAGAGGAAAATTGAGATATCGCAGGGTGGGGCGATGTGGAGAATTGGAGGGGAGACACGTTTGAGAGAAATGACGTGGATGAATGTGGATTTGACACGTGGTAGTAGAGAACCCTGGCAGTAGAGAACCTAGGATTAGTATATATAGTAGATAGATTTATATTAATAAATTCACATCCGACCAAATAGTTTGTTGAAAATTTATTAATTTTTAAAGACTCACCGGTGGAAAAATATCTGGGGGCCAGAAATTACTATTTGGGTGACCGGAATCCCACTGGTGATTTGGTTACAGTTTTTGGGTAAAAGAACATATATCAATTTATTTAGATATATATGTGTTTGTGTTATTTAAATTAAAAACAAGAAAAATTTGATTCAATCCAAATTTAAAACTTCGAATGGCTACAGAATGACCATCCAAGGTCAGATTGAAAAACCATCTATGGTGTTGGGATCGTAACAATGCATTTTTCAATTCTTAATGAATATTAATTTTTCAATTGACTTGAACTTTTCACGTGACTCCCTTTGATACCAATTTAAGGTACCAATCATGTAGCGGAAGCCCTGAAACATGGGATTTTGAAAGTTTTTCACCAATGACCGACATGACTAAATTGTCGTCGGTGAAATGTTGCCCGATATATGCACTAAGATCATGTGTGAAGAAGATTTACCACAAAAATAATAAACAATAAATACCTCATTAATTCTAAAGTTTCACTCGACATCTGCTCATTACCAGCGATCGCTTCTTGAAGAATCTGAATTCGAATCCCTCTAGATCATCCACATGCACTTCAAAATCCTATGGGAATATCGACCATTAGAATCCGGGTGCTAGCTCAAAGTTCTGATGATCCCTCTGATGTCCCGGTGATCACCACTACTCTCTTCCATCGATCTGTTCAGAATAACTGCAATCAAGTTCCTAGAACCGGAGCATCTCTCTCTAGGAATCGAGAGAGAGGGAAGAGAGAGAATCTCTCACTATTTGAGGAGTGAATAGTTCCTTTCATGGGCTCTCTCACTTCTATATATAGTTAATCAATAAATATCTAAAATAAAATCTCAATACCCAAATAGTTATTTCTAACTAAATAATGACATATTATGACTACTGTAATGAAATATATATATCATTTATATTTTTATCACTTTATTGTAATATAATAAATATATTACGTGATAAATCCCAAACCATTAACTCGACTCGTTGTTCCCACAAATATTAAATGAACCTTTAATATTTTAAATTAATATTCATTCAAATCATATATTTCATAATAAATAAATTCAATGTCAATTATTCTTAACATAAATAATGCGAATTTATTTATTCCTTTGGTTATCGTATATCCTTGGAAAATATCCCAGAACCCATTGGTGGGGCTCATCCATTCCAAAACTCATATTTTCCAGAATAGGGGAGACTTTTGAATATGCTATTGTGTGTGACCCTCTAGGCCCTTATCTTGATAGAATTTAATACTATTCAAAAACCATGAGTGGGATCTAGAAACCCATCATGGACCCTAAAGAGATATGTATAGTCATAATAATGACAAAAAACCTTCAAACATGCACTGTGTAACATAATATCTTTATATTTAATATCTCATAAAGTAGGATGTGCACCCATGTCATCGTGTTTTTCTTGCTTTATTATTTATTGATCTAACTGGATAGATTTACCCTCAAATACCATGGACATGGACTTATGAAGGTACTACCATCCTGATCAACTAGGCTCGAGTTATATTAATTCCTTAACATAGAATTGAAAAATCCTTTCTTGACCACTCAACCAATTCCATACCACCAATGACGCACCCAACACAAGCTTCCTCATCACAATTTCATTATCATGGTTTTTTCCTTGCATCAAAGTATGTGATCAAATGGAATACATTGGTAATGATCTCAAGTTGGGAGACCAATACACATATCTATAGATAGGAAAATCCAATGACAACCAAAACATGTGGTTTTCCTATTGGTTGGTTTGTCCTCATTATCTCACTACTAGAGATCACCAAGTTAAAACTTCATGAGAAGAAGTCTCAATGCTTATGATCCCCCCACACCTGATAGTCAAACATCTATTATGTCCATCCTGTTAGATGTATCTAGACCATAAGACATTTTTTAAGATTAATTTTATAGTATCCAAGGCTCTCATTATAGCCTAGGATCTGTTATAACATTTTGATATGAAAACTAATCTATGGACATTATCATTTCAATAGTGGATGAAGAAACGTCTACACTATAATGGTATGTATACATCATGTATATCTAACTGTATACACTCTATGGTAATCAAAATTACTGTATATTTGGGTCTAGGGAACCCACTATAACAACATATTTGGGGGGGGGGTTTATATATTCATGGGGTTTATCAGTGAAATTCCACCCATTTACATATTTTATACCCTGGGTGCTAGTCTCCAAACTATGGAATATTAGTGGTAGACTTAAATTTTCACTCTCATCATTATAGAAAGCTCAATATGGGTTCCCAATGGGGACAAGTCAGGAAAAAATGGTATTAGAGCTATGGATGAGAGTTATTATGGAGTTTGGTGTTAGGAAATAGTGTGGATTTCATAGTTTTAGTAGGGAAAATATATTATCTAAACTTATACTATGAGGTATTAAGGGAGAACATCTAGGAAATAGAAGGTTAGAACCCCCTATTATCAGACATAATGACCTTAAGCTTACTAAGAACCCTAAGAAAGATGATGTTGATTTCAGGGTAGAGTCCTAGGAGAGGTGTATTCATCCTACTTGTTTTCTCTTCTGTTTGGACTGGGTTGATTCTATGGAATGAATTTAACTGATTCTAATTAATTGACATTTAATATATTTCATGTTTTAGGCTTAGGGATTTTGGTAACATTGGTCACAAGTGTTTAGTTCTAAGGGATATTGAGGGGGGATTATTGGATTTATCATTATTGTTACTTCTTCCATATTGATAAGTTACCTATATAGTTTTTCCCTATGTTGTGAGTTAATTCTTGTCTATGATGATTTGTATATATAGTAAATATATCTATGTCGACATGTTGGTGATATTATGTTATTATAATCCTTAAATTAATAAACAAATATTACTAATTTAAAATCCTTTTAAGTAATGAATTTCAATTGAAGTAAATGACTAATGTAAACCTTGTAAAAATTAAAAACCACCCTTATGATTTGAAATTTTGGGTGTTTACCTTAGTTAATTCTTGATAATTGTAAGTATTCTAGTACTCAAGGATATTTGAATTTGATAAAGTGTATTGTTTCATCTCCATGTTTCATAAAACATTCTATATGTTAATCTAGATCTCCTGGAATAAAGGTAACCATGTTGATATTAATTAGATCAAGATCATGTTATGAAAACATGAGTCAAATTAAATGTATGATGAATACATGTAATATTTTCTATTTTTGAGATATGCAAGTTATTAATGGACACATGTTAAAATTTATTAGAGTTCTTAGTTGTATTAATGGGAAGAATGATAAATTTTTAATGTAGTAATGGTCAAAATGTTACTATATTTTAAAGAATGATAATCTAGATTAGAATTTTTTTTGAGTAATTTAGTTAGTTTAATTTGTAATTAAACATTTCCAGAAATTTGGTTTGGATTTTAGCATGCTAATATTGAGAACTTATTTTCCATGTTGTCCAATATGTGAAGTGATGTTTAGTATTTAATATAAAGATACAATATTTTGTGTTGGTTTCATTTGTATTCAATAAATTTCAATGTGTAAGTCTTAAAAAATATGGGTGATGGAGGGGGTATTCACCCACTAAACATAAATAAGTTTCCCATGTCTTTGGGTAATAAACTGGAGGAAGAGTCATTTCCCTTGAATAGTTGGATAGAGAGATTCAATGATTAGCCCTAAATTATGATGATTAATTAACTAATTATCATGGAAAAGGAAAGTGATAACAAGTTTTAAAAGAGTTTTCTACATTAGTTTTAATAGAAGTGAAATAGTTTCCTGAATGGGGAGATTGAAGATATGAGACTATTATCTTATGAATAGTTGGGTGTAGTGTAGATAATCCATACAAGGATTTATGTACAATGATTTTAAGAGGTTGAACTTGTAATTAGTCATTTAAGGGAGAGTATGTTGGTGGAGGATGCCATTTTCAGTGTTTGTTATATCTTGGATGACAATTTGAGAAGGGATAAAATGATTTTAAGTGACTCTGATCCAATTTCAAGAAATCTAGAAATTATGAAGATGAAATTGGAAATGTATAAGTCCATATCTTCATACGAGTCATTAGGAATTCATAAACGTCATTCTGGATCTATATATGAGTCGATTCCCTATTCTCTATATGATTCATTCACTCTTTGATGATGTTTTTGACTAAAATGTGGCTAAGTCTACAGCTACATATGAGTCATTATGATCTATGTATGCGTTATTTACAAGTCAAGGAACCTATTTAAAATCCATTTAGAGCTTCATAACTGTAATAAACTAAACCAGGTCAACTGGACAAGCCACCTACGTTTTCTCATCATGGCGGTGAGGCGCAATAGGATAATGGAAACAGATCTTGTATATTAAAAAACATGACAAAAAACTAAATTATAAAGTGGAAAAAAGAGATACATAAAAGATCCATATAATCCATGCCAAACCAGATAAAGAAGAATGTATACAAACACAAAACCAACAAGTATCCATGTGTGCAACCTTTACCTCCAAATCATCCCACTATGAAGGCAATGATGAAAAGGGAAGCAATCATGCTACAAGATTCCCTTCCCTTTACATGGGTCCTTAAAAAAAACGTCTACAACCTTCCAAAGTTAAAAGTATTTTGTGATTATAGAGCCTATTAAGATACCACCACAGAGTCTATACAAGGTCCAATATCAAGAATAAAGCAGTTCTAACTTTTAAGACAAAAAAGAGTTTTACAAAGCATTTTCAGAAATCAAAACCGATTTTTAAATCATTTTCCTTTGGTTTTTAATAATATCCTTTCATGTCTAAAAATTTGGGAATATGAAATTTATAAGTGATATAAAATGGAAAGTATATCCACACACTATAAGGTACGAAAGTAAACAAATATCAATGAAATAATCCATCATGTGAAACCATGTGACATGTTAAAATATTATGAGAAATAATCCAAGCAAAAATACATCATGTGATAAACAAACTGTAAATGAAAAAGCACTCTGTATTGGTCCCTAGCCTATAAAGTACATACTAGATATAAAATAAGCCTAAACCAAGTATATTTTGGTACCAAAAGATATTGAGTCTTGAAATATTCCACTGATATCACAAATGTAACCCATAGGGGTTCCACACACACTAGGCTCGCCTATGAACATTTCCTAATGCACCCAAGGTTCCCAATGTGTCAAGTTTGTCAAAATCCATTTCAAAACCATGAAAACAATTTCTGAAACATTTTTAAATCCAATCCAATCCACTTTGTTGTTTGAAAACCTATTTCTGAACCAAAACCACCATTCAAGCACTTAATCAAACACTTGGTGTGGAAAACCCCATTTTTAAAGAAAAATCCATTTAAAAACATGTTTCTTTAAAAGAAATATTTTGAAACAAAAAATCAATTCAATTCAATGAATAACCCAATGTAATTTTACAAGAATAATAAAAAATTTATAGAATTAAACCTTTGTATAGAAAAACCTACCCAAATAATAGATGTAGGACTATTTTCCTTCGACAACAGTGACCAAGGAAGAGTAGATTGGTTCCTCATGATCATAGATATACAAGAAACACATCAATCCTCCATCAAACCCCTTATATGTGGCATAAACATCCCCTGTTTGTTCCACAAGATGATAGGAGAATAAATCCAATGAGAATCTAAGAAAAAAATGAAAAACTAGATAAAAAACACAAGAATTAGGTCAAGAAAATATGAGGTTAGGGGTAATTAGAGGTTTAACCAACATCTTGAGGATTTTTAATTAAAAATTTGGGGCATTAAAAACCCATGCACATGGTTTGATAGAGAGTTTATATGGTTATGAGTAATCATTCTACTTAACCGTTCACCTTATACAGAGCTTTTGTTTGGGGTGCACAGTTTGGCTACATGGTTAGTTTAACTATACACCAAATGTGAATAACCCCTCTACTAAGGGGTGCATGGTTTGGAGGGGAAGTCACACGGTTTTTAATAACCATGTGCTCCCTTCTATAATACAACTATTTTACACATGATTTTATGGGCCAAACTACATGGTCTTCCCAAACCATGTGCTCCCTTCTATAATACCATTCTTTGCCACATGATTTACTGGTCCAAACTGCATGGTCTTCCCAAACCATGTGCCAACTGTGCACAACCCCATGGGATACAAAACATTTTGAAACCTCCCAAAACAACCCTAAAACATGACCTGAATAAATAATAGTCAAAACAAGGCTCCATAAGTACTTATAATAAAGTAAAAGAATAGTATAATCTCCCTACCATAAAGGGTTTATGTACCTAGAAATATATCATGATTCTAAACTCACAAAAAGAGAAGGTCACTACTGCATAATCAACGATTCCCTTTACCACATCACGTGGCTATATCATTTTCACTACAACAGTACCTAGTCTAAGGGAATAGTTTTACCACATAGTACCTTATCCTGGTGATCCATATTTTTAACTAGTTTCTCAAAAATGGTTGTATTGGTTTCAAGATCAACATTAACCAATTCAATCACAAGATAAGGATCCAATTGATACCTTCTTAACTGGGAAACATGGAACACATCATTGATCAAATTTAAATATGATGGTAAGTCTGGATGATATTCTAACTTTACAATTATCTCTATTATCTCAAAGGGGCCGACAAACCTCAATGCCAACTTACCCAACTTACCCAACAGATGATATCCTAGGAGATGTGAGACTCTAAGAAAAACCTGATCACCAAACTCAAATTATAATGGCCGATGAAGATGGTCTGTATAAGATTTATGATGGCTCTGTTCTATGACCAACCTATTCTGTATCAACTTCACCTTTTTTTTATCTCCTGAACAAGACTCATCACAAATAAGGACCGCTATCCTAACTATTACCTGCATAAGGGAGATCTAAATGTCCACACATACAACACTTCAAAGGGTTCCATATTTACTGAATCTTTATTACTATTTTCATAGGAAAATTCAAATATAGAATTTTTTTCCAATATCCACAAAAATCAAGAACGCAATCTTAGAGCATATATTCATGAACCTCAATAGCTCTCAATGTCTATCCATCTGTACGCAGATGATAAACCATGCTCAATTTCAACCAGGAACCCATCACCTCATACAAAACTTTCAATATTTTGGATGTAAGCCTTAGGTCCCTATTAGATACAATCACATAATTAACCCCATGAAGTCTCACAATATCTCAGATATACAAGTCCCCAAGCTATTCTACCTTCACCATCTACTTGATAAGTAATAAATGATTTGATTTCATAATTCAATCAATGATCAAATGAATCACATTCTTCACACCAAGAGTCCATGGAATTAAAATGAAAAATTCCATGTAAATATCATCCCACTTTCATATAAAAATGGGAAAATGTTTCAACATGCCAGTAGGACTCTAGTGTTCTACCTTAATTTTTTGAAAAGTGACACACCATAAAACAAATATAAAATCAAAATCTTCATATCTAACCACCAATGTAGAAATATCAAGTCATGATACATATTGGTAGCCCCAAGGTGTATAAACCAGCATGACTGGTGTCCACTATCCATCAAATCCTTCCCATATAAAATGGAACAACCAACCTACTATGGAAACACAAATCTCTATTGGGAGACCAAGACCCCTCACTCAATGCCTCCCCATTATAAATGATTTTAATAAAGTTTTAGCACTTGGTGTTTATCACCTTCTTGATCCAAAATCACTCATCTAAAGATGATTTAACTTTTATTGAATCCAAGAACACCTATCCCCTAACCTCCTTCAATTCCAAGATCATCTTAGAAAACATAATAATCAGAGACTACTCCTCAACTAATTCATTCATGGGTTGTATCGGTAATTTTCTATTCAACGCATCAAAAACTATATTACCTTTCTTATAAGTGTATGAAATATCAAAAAAAGTCTAAAGATACTCCACTTAATGTATTTATCACAAGTTTAGATCTATCTGATTAAAAATATATTTCGGGATCTTATGATCAGAATACACTGTAAACAACTCTCCAAAGAGCTAGTAATGTCAATTTTTGAGTGCATTCATAATTATTGCCAACTCAAGATCATGGTTAGGGTAGTTTTCCACATGAGGGAATAACTAGAATGATTCATAGGACACCAAATATTTCCCCTATATCAAGACATCTAAAACCCATTCCAAAAACATCAAAGAAAACATCATAACCTGAACTCAGTTATGAAAGAATCAAAACTAGTTCTGAATTCAACCTAACCCTTAGCTATTCAAAGTATCTTTTTTATTTTTCATTCCATTCAAACATTACACCCTTATGAGTTAAAGATATCATTGAAGATTCAAGCTTAGAGAAATCATAAACAAACCATCTATAATAATCATTATAACCTAAGATGCTCCAGATATCAAACACATTTCTAGAATAATACCAGTACATAACTGCCTGTATATTTTTAGGATCCACTGAGATTTTACTTTCATATATCACATTCCCCAGAAATTTCACTTCCCAGATCCAAAAATCACATTTGGAAATCTTACCATACATATGATTTTATTTCAAGGTTTGAATAATGATATCCAAATGGAATGTATGCTACTTATATGACTTGGAGTGAACTAATATATCATTCATGGTCAAAATAATAAAATATTACAAGAATTGATGAATAGTTCAGTTCAAAGAATCCATCAATACCGAAGGAGTATTGGTGAGACTGAATGGCATAATTAGGAACTAGAAATGCACATAATGGATCCTAAACACTATCTTAGGTATATCCTATTCTCAAACTCTCAATTGGTGGTACCCTAACCGAAGTTCAATCTTTGAAAACCAACAAGAACCACTAAGATAGTCCAAAAGATTATCAATCCTAAGAAATGGATATTTGTTCTTAACAATCACCTGATTTAACTTTTGATAATCCAAAAACATTCTAAGACTCCCGTATGACCTCTTATCAAGTAGGATATGAAAAGACCATGGTGAAATGCTAGGATAAATAAATCACTTTGCATATAGATCCTCATTATGGACTTTAAGTTCCAATAACTCAACAGGTGTTATTCGATAAGATGGAATATAAAAGGGTATCATGCCAAGGAGAAAGTCAACAGTAAAATCAGCCTCTCTCTTGGTTAATAAACTAGAAATTTTATCTGAAAATACATCAGGATGAAGAAACATCTATAAAGAAAGAAGAATTCCCAAACAAGGGTCAACTACATAAAGAAACATCTTGGAAAATTAGTACAAGATTACCCCTGTAAAAGGAATAACAGGTCTGTACCTTCCTGATCTACAGTCCCAATCACACTTTAAAACACAAGTGACCCCATCAAAAGATAAAAACTGAACCTAAAGATGATAACATACTATTTGGACCTTAAATATGATCATCTAATCCATTACATGTGTTAAGTCAAATACTTGAACATTAGTAACTAAAAAGTACCATATCACCTCAGAGTCTACTATCACCACCCAACTCACGGGACACTTAAAACCTTGTTCAGACCTATTTCCCAAAAGCATGGAAAGATGAAACAAATATGGTATAAATTTTTAATGTAATCCCAATATTTCAATTAAATTTTATGATATAAAAGAGTGAGTAAAACCTGTATCAAAAAATCTTCCACCATATAAGATTAAATAAACATCATACCTCTAATATTCGATATCCCTACTTCAAATTTCTTTCCAACACACACTATTATATAAATCCATCCAGTATTAACCACATGAACATCTCCCTTGGCCTAAGGATTAGACCCACCACCCTTGGAAGAATTGGTAAATACTTGTGAACCCTTGGTAAGAGTGGATCCTGCCTTACTTCCTTGGTATATTCTTTCAAAAAAATGATTTATATGGAACGATAGTCCATGAAGATGACAAGTATTACAAGTCTCCATACTGTTAGTCTTGGTATGAAAAAACCTTATAAACTGGTAGCAGATGAACTAATATTGTCCTAAATAATCCCTTAAATCTTTTCCTAAAGAAAACTGACCACCCTTGCACTTCATTTTCTGGCCAAAAGATACACCCTGAATAAAAACTTCACCAACTAAAACTCTACCTAAACCTATCTTTTCAACTATGTATGCCTCAGCCAAATCTTCTTTGTTGAATACCTCCACAAAGTTTAGGAGACTCATGATAATCAAAATCAATAGAATATCCAACCTTAATCCTAACTAAAACCTCTAATCCTTTAGGTACTCATTAGTGACTAGCTATGGTGATAAATGCACCAACTCAATCAAACGAGTGGACTAATCCAAAATAGTGTGCTCCCCTTACTCCAAGTTCAGAAACCCTTGGGTCTTAAATACACGTAATATATTAAGGTAAAAAATATTGATTATTTATTTTATTGAAAGAGGTATAGTTAATATCCTTGTGAAACATATCTTGCACAATAGAGTCCCATTATATCCATCCCATCCCTTTGAGTATATTCATGGAGAAACACACCATAGAGTCTTCAAGAGTCTTCAAAAGGTTAAAGATACTCTCAATATTCTCAATCCACTTCTCATATTCCTAGGTCCCCTTATCAGCAAGGAATATGGGTGGATGCTACTTAGTAAATTCAGAGCCATGATTCACCACAGGTCTTGGGTTCCTAAAACCCACTTGACCTAGAGTCTAAATTATGTGGATTACAGCTTCAACCAAAGTAGGGTCCACAAGAGGATTCACCTATGAATCCTATATCACATGTTTATCTGTCATATTCAGAAGGGGGCTTCTTAGAGTCATTTTATTTTAAGAATAATACAATGACCAATTAACTTTAGATCATATTCTAAAATATTAGGACCAACTTCAAGAATTCATGTCCATAATCTAAAACATCATGAATTTAAATCATTTATGAATTCTATGAATGAAAGATGATTCTTTAAGAGATAACATGTTAATTTAAATAAAATTCCCATTCATTTAATTCAAATGACCTAAAACACAAAGTCTCAAACCTGGTATAAATAATCTGACCACCCATGGTAACTTGAGTTTAGACATGGAAGTGAGCCGGACAGACACCCTCCCACACTAACTACCTAAATTCTAAATTTCCTAACTCCTTTCTACCAAAGACACATAAACAAAATTAGGAAGTGTTATTACACTTTAGGATGATAATTCCATTTTATATAATTCTATAATAGGCCAACCTGGGTCAACTAGACAATCCACATGAGCTAGCCCGTCACAATTATGAGTTGAAACAAGATAACATAAAAAGGTCTCATATATAAAAATATAATACATACTACCAGAGTGTAAATCATAGAAAGAGATACATCCATGATCCATAAAATACAATCCAAACTGGTTAAACTATACAGTTTGTAAAAACAAAACCAATAAGTATCCATGTAACCAACTGTCACCCCCAAACCATCCATCTATGAAGGAAATGACAAAAAGATAAGATGACGTGTTACAATATGTCCTTCCCTTTACCTGAGTCCTGCAAAACAACATTTAAAACCACCCAAAGTAAAAAATTAGGGCGTGATCACAAATCCTAGTAGGATACCACCATAAAGTCTATAAGAGGCCTAATATCAAGAATTATATTGTTCTAGCTATTAAAACAAAAATAGTTTAAAAAATTATTTTGATAAATCCAAACACATTTGTAATTAATTTTCCTTTATTTTTTCCATATAATCCTTTCATATAAACAAATCTATGAATGTGAAAAGTATAAGTGATTAAAGCTAGAATGAATATCCAAACACCATAAGGTAATTAAGTAAACACATATCTGTGAATTAATACATCATGAGAAAACATGTGATTCATCCTCATGTGAAAATCATGTGAGAAAAATCCATGAAAAAATCCATCATGTGATAAAAAACCATAAATAACAAAGCAATCTTTATTGGGACATATCCTATGGGAATATTTAATTGACATAAAATAATCCTAAACCATGAATATTTTGGTAACAACCAATTTTGAGTCCTTCCAAGATCTATTGATAGTATACATATAACACCTAGTGGTTCCACACACACTAGGGTAACATATATCCCTTTCCTGATGCACCTAAATTTCCCAATTGTAGATTTTTTTTTTCAAAATCCATTTAAAAAATATTCTCTCAATTTATAAAAAAAATAAAATCCAAGCTAATCCTCTTCATTTTTTTGAAAACCAATTTTCGAACCAAAAACCACCATTTAGGCATTTAATTAAACACTTGGTGTGCAAAAAACCCATTTTTAAAGAAATCCCCTTTTAAAAAACATGTTTCCATATAAGAAATAATTTTAAACCAAAAATAAAATAAATAAAATAAATAAACAAATATAATTTTATTATAATGATAAGTAATTCATAGAATTAACCCTTTGTATAGAAACACCTACCTCAAGAATGGAAGTAGAACTATTCACCTTCGATAATGGTGATTGGGGAAGAGTAGATCGAGTCCTCACAAACCTAGACCGATGAGAAATATATTAATACTCTATAAAACTACTTATATATGTCATACATATCCCCTTTTGGTTCCACAAGATGTGATGAAAAGAGATCCAATGAGGATCTAAGAAGAAAAGGGAAAACACAATCAAAATGCAACATACCTTAAGTTGATCTATCAAGAACAAAGTAAAACAACCTATAATCTCAATATATGATCCTATAGAATATTTGGGAAGAATTATTTTGATCCAATATGAGGTTGTGGGGTCATTACAGGTTAAATCTAGGTCTTCATAATTTTTAATTAAAAATTATGGGGATTAAAAACCCACGCGCATGGTTTACTAGAGAGGCCACATGGTTAGGAGTAATCGTGCACCTTAACCACGTTCCCTATATAGATATTTCATCTTTGTTCATGGTTTTTATGGATGGTTACTTTAATCATGTTCCAACCATGCATAACCCCTCATCTCAATGGTGCACAATTTAGAGAGGTCGTTGGACAGTTTGGACAAACCGTACACCCCCATCCAGAAGACCATGCTTGGCATCATGGTTTCCAGGTCCAAACAACATGGTTTTCCATAAACTTGTTCCAAAAGTTCATATAACAGTGGGCCTCAAAAAATTTCAAAAAAGTCTCCCAAAATGACCCCAAAAAAAGACCCCACCAACACATAGTCAAAAAAAGGGGTCAAGAAGTATTTAGAAAAAAGTAATGTACTGATATAATAAGAGTCATCATGATTAAATTATGAGTTATTGTGACCTATTTATGAGCCATATAAACCTTTTTATGAGTCATTGGAATCAATATATGAGTCATTTTAATATGATTCATTTACAAATACAATGACAAAACTTAGTGAAATTTTAAGATTGTTGCAGAATGAAAAGTGAAGTTTCTATAATTTTATATTCTATAGAATGGTTAATGGGATTTTCTCATGTTTTTATTTTGATTTTAAAATATCACAAAATGTTTTGATTCAATATGTATAAAATAGGGAGTTTATCTTTATCTGCGAGAGAAAGGAAATCCATGTTGAGAGGAAATTCTAGGAATTTAAATTTTCTATAAATAAAGAAATTTTATATTCAATAATTTTATAATTACAATCTAAATATATTTTTTATTTTTATTAAGTGTTTCAAATATCAAAAACCCATTATTATTATTACAAATTGAGTTTTTAAGTGATGTTGTGTTGTGATCTAGAGTGTATAGACTTAATATGAATCATATACTAGTTTTATTGAATATCTCAATCCACTAATGAGATGTGACACATCGTATGATACAACTAATTTATTTTTAGTATATATACATATATATATATATATATCAATATATGAATTATTGATAAACTTTTGAGGTGAAAATATATCAATCCTAATAGAGAAAGGGGATATATATTCAGATAATAAAAAATAAAAAGAAAATAAAAGAAGGGTACACTTTTAATTATTTTGGGTGTAGTATATTTGATGGTGGTGATAGACCCACATAAATGAGGATGAGAAAACAAGATTTTTAGGGTCCTTGAGATATTGGTCCTTGCATGCATGTTTTTTTTCTTTCTTATAAGTCCTATAATATTTCTATTTATAAAAGTTGTGAAAGATGCAAAAATAAAATGAGGATTCTTGTATAGATTAAGGCATGATAATATTTTGATAATATGCCAAAAACTATCCTTAAGAAACTGATCACTTTTGAGATTCAAGAGAAAGAAGTTAATAATCTTCTAAACTAGTATAACATGTTGTGTTTTGAAGAAGAAGAAAAAGAAAAAGAAAATATAGAATTAGAAACCTGTTTTTATACTAATTCCTATAACATCCACTCTTATAAAATCTTAAGAAGAGGAAGAGAACAATAAGTGTTCGATGTGAATGAATTCCTATAGGAAAATTTTGGCAATCAAGTTACTTGAAGTTTGAGTTGAGAAAAACCCAATGATCAGATTCTGAATAAGATCTAAGAGAAAGGATAAAAGTTTAGACTTGGTTTCATAAAGAGTTTAGAATATTAAAAGGAAATCATTAACTCTGTTATTGAAGAAAAATATCTATTTTTTATATTTAGTGATATCCCTAGATATATTGGAGAACTACTTGAAGAGTTTTTAAGTTGTTGTGAACTAGCAGGATACCCGTATAAAGAACTCATGGGAGTGGAATTATCCTTTATAATAATATAGTGAAAACTAACCTATTAATATGGTTATGGGTTTAGGATGATAAATTCCCCTTCCCACAACAATTTGGTGTTACGATTATAGTATAAGTTTTTTAACTCTGTGAAACCTAATCATAGAAAGGATTAGGTTTCTAGGGAGGGGTTCAACCTTGTAAAACAATTATGTGTTTCATTTACTTTAATTTATAGTATATTATGTGGTGTATGTGACAATGTAGAGAAAATTAGAACCATTTATATACTAATATAAAATATAGAAGGCCTGGATCGAGGGTGAAGTGCTAAAACTCATAAGAAACCTATTGTACAAAAGAATACTTCATTGATAAAGGGAAATTTGTTAAGTAAGAATAGAATTGATTGTGTTTATAACATCTGGGATTATTGATAATTTTTTTTTCACACTTATGATGAGTTATGGTATGTAAAAAATAATATAAACTCATATGATACTAGGAAAATAATGCCACAATAGAAAAAATAACAAGTGAAAATATCAAAAAAAATTTCCTTGAGGAGTACATAAAAGAAGAAAGTTAAATTAACCAATTTTGAAATGATTGATTTTTTTTTAATTTGATGTCCCTACAATGAAGAAATGTTTCTACTATGGTAATATTGGTCACATAATTGGCCACGTAAATATGGATATGTATATCAAAAAATAAGGGAGAAAGCTAGAATCAAAAAGGGAATAAATCCAAGAGAGGGATAAAAGTTTATTTTTTGATATCCAAGATAAAGTATAAAAATTTCATGATATTTTAACTAAAATGGGTAACCCTATAGTGGTAAAATATAAATATGTATTTATTTTACATCATTCTCATAATTTAAACATTACATTTTACAAAATATTCTCACAATCCCAAGAGCAGAAAGTTTGGTGACTTTGAGGACTAGCTATATAAGTATTTTTTTTACAATACGTGTGAAAAATTATTAATAATTAATCCATAATGGAATCCTTATAAACTTATCATAAGTTATACACATCTTCATAACCTAGGGAAATGGAAATATAAGGAAGGGATGAAATCAGATGCATAGTAATGGTAATATAAGAGACAACAATCAAACATCATTATTGAGCATAACATAAGAATATGGGTATAATTAGGATACATAAGAAACTTAAACCCAAAAAAATCATCGATCGTAAATCATGGCATAAGGCCTAGAATAATATAATACATGAATCAAAAGATTGTATAAACATAGGTCCATAAAATTGAGCCACAAGAATGAGAATAAGTATAAAACTATGACATCATTCAAGTATGGAACAAAAATTAGTATAGGGAAACATTATATTCATGATCCTTACAATCAGTTCCTACTCTTATGATCAACTAAAATATACTCATAAATACTTATATCATGTTATATAAACTTAAAACAATTCATTATAGGGTGATATATTACCCACCAATTATTATCCAAACTTATGAGTTCCACTTTAAAATCATTCACTTATCACATCATAATGAAACCCAAGAAATAAAATCAGTTTAATAAAACATTAAAATGAAAATAATTAAATTTTTATAGAATAAATAAACCATGTAAATAAAATGGGTTTTATATCCTTTTCAAATTTAATCACATATAGAAATGTTTCATAACTTTAACAAGATAATCCCATTGAAAATAAATGGGTATCCAAAGATATTCAGTGACACTCTAGGTGAATACAATTCAATCAAGATAATAAAGAATTCGGTATTTAAACCTTATAGATAAAGGATATGCCGATAAGCTAATAATTTTCCCTATCAATCAATATATGGAATCTAGGTGAACAAACTTAAATCAGAGGAATGAAATGTAGAGTGTTAACATAGGAAAACCATTGGAAGATATCTCTTATTTATACATAGTGGATGATTAGGAAAGATAAAGGCAGTGATGGATCATTACTCCAAAATAGAAGGACATTATATAATCCATCCATAGAAATAATTTGGATGGTATCATTCAAATATTTTCTTCAATAACTTATAATATATTACAAATAATAATGACTTAATAGAAAATTTCTTTTTAGGAGTTTTAGAAAAATAACTTTGAAAATAAGAAATATCCTTGATATTTTGAAATCATTTTAAAAAAATATTTTATAAATCAAGGATAAAATTAATTTCTTTTTTAAACCCTAAATAAGAATATATAATGTTTCATATAAAATAAAAAATGTATAATAAATATGTGTTCATATAGAAAAATGTTACAAAGATATTTTAGAATATATTCATGAAAAGATGAAGTTACAGGTCACTTTCAAAGGCAATTTTCCAAAAAGGTGGAGTAAAAACTATGAAAAATTTACCGTTGAAAAATAAGCTTCGAAAATGGGTCCTTAAAAGGATATAAATATTATCAAAATAAATATTTTATGAAAGATAAAAAATTTAATTTTAAAAGATGTAAAAAGAATAATGTTTTGAAATACCATTGTTGAAAATCCACATCATAAAAAGATTAAAAAAACTTTATTTAAAAATAAGAGAATTAAAATATAGAGGTCACATGAGATAACACATAATTAGGTTTCCAATTATAAAGGATAACGAAAAGGAAATTATAGACAATGAGTTGAAACTTCCCTTAAAGAGGATGGGAATTATTCTTAACATTGATATAATATTTAAGGAATAGATTAAGGAAGTTAAAATGTTTGTATTACAAAGTAATTCTCCCCAGAGAGGAAGAAAAATTACCATGAAATAAAATATTAGTATATAATAAACTAATATTGTAAGAAATAAGTTCAATAAGAAGTAATTTAACTCAATAAAGGGAACTGAGTTAACAAAAACCCTTATAGTAATGGTAAAATAAGAATAAAAATAAAATGAGATATTTAAAATTAAATGGACATTAAAATATATTGACATGAAATATATTAATTTTACATAAAGTAAATAGTTTAGTGGATACACCTTATAAATTAAATTATGGTGTGCAATATCGAACTTGTCTCATTGATTTTAAAATGAGACAAAGAAACCCTTACAACCATAGAAACTTTTGAGTTGAAACCCCTTGAATGGTATGATTTAAAATGAAATATTGAATAAAATTAATAATGATTGTATCATAATAAAAAAAATAAAAGGGGATATATATACACCATTCCAAAAAAAAACATGATGTATAATGAGAAATATTTCTTAAGGCATGAAAATTTGAGACAAGAAACCCTTACCTTGTTTTCTATCTTAGTTAAATAAACTATAAGCTCTAGTATAAAAAACATAAATGTAATAATACCCTATTTTATAATATTATTAGTATCTATAAACTTTTATAAACATTATTTATAATTATTCTATATATATTAGTTAGTTATTATCCTTTTTCAATATCGGGTGTTAGAAATATTAATCATTTTGAACTAGTTTCATAATAGTGGTGTTTTTCTTCATTATTCTCCCAAAGTTCATTATTACCAAATCATAAATTTTATAAGAAATTAATGTTTATTATTAGTTATAGTTTTATGATTTCATTCAATTGTAGTTTTTGTTATAGTTTTTATAGATAAAATTGATGACAAACATGTTTCGATGATATTTAACAAAATAATGGCGATGTCTTAATTAATGATTTTAATATTAATGTTACCATTATAGTGAAAAAAGTTATTTTATTATTTATATAATATATTATAATTAATTAATTTCTCATATTTATCCATGATATTATTTTATATCTTTGTTCAAGTAGGTGGTTAAACCAAACCAAACAAGACCATACCATAATTTATGGATGATGAAAGAAGTTTTTTTTGAATAATATAATTATTATATAGAAATAATGATATTAATTAGATATTTTAATTTTTTAAATCATATTTTAATATATTTAAATAAATAATAAGGGAACTAGATGAAAAAACAAGATATGTAACTTTGTGGAGGTGGTAGTCCGCACAACGCATGGTTAATGTTTTCATTTCTCGAAAAAGGTGAAGAAAATAATGTGGATTATAATTTGTCTCATAATAATAATAATTATATTATATATGTCACAATTATTCATCAATTTCACAATTTTAATCATAAAATAGACATAGAGGAGAAAAACAGAAGTTGTTGCTTCGTGGAGTCGGTAGTCTGTACAACGCTTGAATGAAGGTTTCCTTTTTTTAATGGAAAAGGGAAAAGGTGGTAAATATTTATTCCATAGGAATAGTAAAATTTATTATAAAAATAATAATTATTTAAATATATAGGAATTATAAAATTATATTTGTAACATAATGAAGAAAATAAAAGAAGTTAGGGAAAAAAGTACCTGCATTGAGAACTTATGCTTTCCCTTAGAAGACCCCTTGGAAATAGAGGTCTTAAGCCAATATATGGTGACACTAGCCTCTATTAAAATGTAATGGGTTATAAAATAAGTAAAAAAAGAATATTTTCATATTTAAACTATATTTTTGGAGTGGTATTAAAGGATTGGTGAGAGGCCACTTTTTTAAGTGGTGATAATGGAATTTTTGTAAATATTTCAACTTAATATAACGGCAACACATGTTCCACATGTCATGAAGACTCAAAAATGGATAATAATTTAGTTATGGATGTGATAAGGTACATAATACCTCAAAAATTCATTTTAAAACATGTCTTATATTTTTTTTAATTCCTTTTCTCTTAGAATGTTTACTTTTCCCATTTTTGGGTTTACCATGGTAACTAATTTTTAACTAAGTAATTTAATTTTAATTACTAAAACTAAAATTGGCCTTAGTGCATAATTTTTACCTAACGATTAAAAATATGAAATCCATTTTTTATATAATATTTCTATTTCTAATAAAAATAAATTTTAACATAAACGCATATAATGCATAATGACATATTTTTATAAAAAAAATTATTTTTAAGCTTACAATTTTTATGTAGAGTAAAATTATCTATGTATTGTATTTTAATGAAATAAATTATTTTTTTATAAAAAAAATAAATATATGTGGATATAAAATAAATTCAAATCTAAATTTTTCTAAAATAATGTTTAATTTAAATAAGATCGAAAATAGTTTTTATTAGAAAATATTACTTAAGTAATTAAAATGTTAATCAAAGGTTTTTTAATTCAAAAGGGTATTTTTAAAATGTATATTTCTACTTAAAAAACCAATCTTTCATCAATTAAAAGGTTTATAAGTTTCTAGGTCTTTCTTATGTAATTATAATGAATTATTTTTTGGCAAATAATGGTATTTTCACTATTCACCTAAATATTAATTATTTTAAAAAAATATAAAAAAATAAACTTAAACTAATATTGAAATTATAAATCTAAAAAATGAAGTTAATTTTTCAAATTAAATTTCTAATATTTTATATTTTAAATAAAATAATAAAATATAATGAGATGCTATTTTTTAGGAAAATAACTTTTCAAAGTATTGGCCATTCTTATTATTTTATTTTACCTATTAATAATTTTTTTAATATATTTTTAATATAAAAAATATATAATATATTTTGTCTCCTTAAATAATTCACATCAAATTCATTTCATTTAGAAAACATTTTTAAGAATAAAATTATATGTTTAACATTATTAATGAATTAGTAAATAAACATCCCTTTTCTTTTAAAGTCAAGATGAAAAATGTATAAAACAAATGTGATAAATAAATTATTACAATAACAATTACATGATTATATAATCATAATTTATAGTTATATATCCTCTCAAGATATTCATGTAAGATCTAAGAAAAAGGTTAACTATGGTGGAAGACAAGGGTGGTGATTCCCCTAGCATGGATCTCATGGTAATTTCCAAAATATTGAATTTAGTATCACATATGATTTCAATCATACCAAAATTATTTGATCTTATCTTTGTATTATTCTAAATAAAACCCAAGTGAATCTATTTCCTTTCTAATGTTGGACAAATGAGCTTTATAAAGAAGACTTATGCTACCCAATGCCATTTCTATCTATTTTATTCATAGATTTCATAATATGGTCACTTACTTTTTATACATGATAATTTAAATATTATATTATCAAGGTTAAATTTTATTTTAACATATCATGGTTTTGTTTTAGTTTTGAGTTTCATTTAGAAAAATATGTTAACATAAAATCTAATAAAGGAAAATACATAGTGAAATTTTGGTTCATTACATTCTACCCCTTAAATAAATTTCCTCACAATTTTAATTATAAATTACTAATGATAATAACTAAGGGTATCAAAAATAAAACCATGAATTAAGATATAAAATATAAATATATACTAACCATTCCATACTTAGGAATACTGGGTAACATATCATTTACTTCATAATAGGAATATATTAATATTTTCAACCATTTATTCCAAATATACCTCTATAGATTAGTCTTAGGAGTTTCTAGAGACATAAATTCCACTAATTTATTTTAAATATCTAGTCTCAAACTATATATTAAATCCAAAATTATTATGATAATATCTAATATAATTCGATTAAATGATCCTATGAATATGAAATCTTAATACTAATATATCTTATCACTGACACATGCATATCAACCTATGATACTTTCATTTCAACTATGTCACAATTGGTTCATCCTATAACTATCTTGGATCAACATAAGTATCCTTAATTTGTGTTATCTAATAATTTTTAACTTATTTGTCATAAGTTGTACTCAAATTAATAACTTGGGGAAATGAAAACATAAGAAAGGGGTGAGCTCTGATACTCAGTAAGGGTAAACATAAGTTATAAAAATCCAATATCATTAGTGAGTATAAAATATTAATATGAGTATAATCATTAAATATAAGAAACATATACCAGATCATAAATCATGGAATAATGTTTGGAAAAACATAATACATGACTCAAAAGAGTGAGGAAATATGAATTAATAAACACGATCTATTAGAGAATAACATAATAATGAGAACAAGAAAAAAAGTGACATCATTCAAATATGGAATGAACAATAGTATAGGGAAATATTACTTCAATGATCCACACCATTAGTTACCACTCTTAAAATAAACTAAAACATACTCGTGAATAATTATCTCATGAGTTATAAAATTAAACCATTTAATTTGAGAGAAATATAGGAACCCAACCATCATTATTTGTACTTATAAGTTCCACTTGAAAATAATTTACTTATCACATCATAAAGAACCAATGGAAATAAAATGGTTTTCATAAAACATTAAAAAGAAAATCATTCACTTTTTATATAATAAAAACCCATGCAAAGAAAATTAATTTCTCATCCTTTTCAAAATAAATCACTTAAATAATCATTTATAATCATAAAAGATAAACATATGGAAAATAAATGGGTATCCAAATATATTTAGTAAATTTCAAGGTAAATACCATTAAATCAAGATAAAAAATCATATGTTATTTACACTATATATATAAAGTGTATATAGTTAATAATTTCCTCAATTAATTTATAGATGGAGTCTATGTGAACACCCTTAAATTAGAGGAAGGAAATTTAGAGTGTTAATAGAGTAAAACCATTGAAAGATAACTTTTATTTATACACAATGGATGATTAGGAAAGACAAAGGTAGTGATGGATCATTCCTCTAAAATATAAGGAAATTAAATAATTCATCCAAAGAAAGAAGGTGGATGGTATCATTTTAATATTTTTCTTAATAGAGTATAATATATATCAAATAATAATTAATTACTTGAAAAAAAATAATAGTTTTAGAAAAATCACTTCGTAAATAAGAAATAACCTTGCTCTTTTGGAACCATTCTAAAATAAATATTTTATAAATATAATAGAAAATTAATTTGTTTTAGAAAATGTGAACATATAGAGGGAAATTTTCATATGAAAAAATTAGGTGTAAATATGTGTTCACATTAATAAACATTAAAAAGATATTTTAAAATATATTTGTAAGAAGTTAGAGATACATGTATCTTTAAAAAGTTATTTTGAAAATGTTGAATTAAAAAATGTGAAAAAAATAACTTAAAAAAAACATCAATAATAGATAATTTAAAATACATAAAGGTTATAAAAAGGAATGTGGGGTGTAAGATAAAAAATTTTATATGAAAGGATGGAAAAACCTTTTAATGTTTTGAAATATATTTGTCAGAAACCCACATCATAAAAAGATTAAAAAACAAAATCTTTAAAAGATGATAAGTACAATATAGAGGTCAAGTTAGATAACATGTAATTAATATTCCCATTATAAAGGGTAACATTGGTGATAAAGGAAATTTTGGACATAGAGGGGTAACCATCATTTAAAAGGATGGGAATTATTCTTAATATTTATATACTATTTGGGGAAGAGTTTCATCAAGTTAAAATATTTGGATTAAAAATTCATTATCTTCATATATGTTGATAAAGTACCATGAAATAATATTTTAGTCTATAATAAACCAATATTTGAAAAAATAAGTTCAATAAGAATAATTTTAAATCAATAAAGGGGGTTGACTTAACAAAAAACCTTACAATAATAGTAATATAAAAATCAAAAGAATATGATATAGTTACCATTAAATGGACATTAAAATATCATGAAATAAAATATATTCATTATAAATTAAGTAAATAGGTTATTTAATAAACCATATAAAATAAATTACAGTGTGAAAAAACAAACATGTTTTATGGCTTTGAAAATGAGACAAATAAACCCTTGCAAACATAAAAAATTTCAAGCCAAAACCCCTTGAATAATATGATTTAAAATGAAAAAATTAATAACATTAATAATGATATGACCATGATAGAAAATATTAAAGGGTAATTATATACACCATTCTAAAGAAAACATGGTGTATAATAAGAAATATGTCTCAAGGGGTGAAAATTTGATACAGAAAACTCTTACTTTTTTTCTACACTTAGTTGGATACACTCTAAGATCATATATAAAAAAATAAATATATCAATATCCTTTTTAAAAACCTTATTAATAACTAAACCCCTTTATAAACTTCATATAGAATTATTCTGTACATGTATAATAGCTAGTTATTATCTATATTTAATATTGGGTGTCAGTAATCTTAATAGTTTTGAACTAGTTTCATAGTATTAGTGTTGTTATGCATTCTTATACAAAAATTAATCATTCCTAGGTAATACATGATACTTAAAATTATGCTTTATAATTATTTATAATTTTATAATTTTATTCTATGGAAGTTTTGGTTGTTGTTCTTATAGATGAATTTGGTGATAAGCATGTTTCGGTGATTTTTGACAAATGATTGATAATATATTAATTAATGAGTTTAATATTAATGTTACCATTAAATAAAAAAAATAAAATATTTATTTGATTTCTTATATGATATATTATCATTAATTTAGTTCTCTTATTCATCTATGATATTATTTTATAGAACTATTGAAGTACGTGGTTAGACCGACCCAAACAAGAATATACCACAATTAATGGATAAAGAAATAGGTTTATTTTGGAATATTATTATTATTATATTAGAACAATGATATTATTTAGATAATTTTAAGGATTTTAATAATACTTTAATATATTTTAATAAATATAAAATAATCTGGATTAAAAAAATGAGATACATTACTTTGTGGAGGCGGAAGTCCGCACAACACACAATTAGCATTTTCATTTATCAAAGAAGGAGTGGCAAAGAGTTTGGATTATAATTTGTCTCTTAATAATCATAATTATATTATAATATCCAAATTTACTCTTTAATTTTATTCTTGTAATAAAAAAACACAGGTGGTGGTGAAAAAAACAGAAGTCGTCGCTTCATGGTGGCGGTAGTCCGCACAACACATAAATAAAAATTTAATTTTTATTAACAGAAAATGGATATGCTGATTAATACTTATTATATAGGCATAATAAAATTAATAATATAAATAATAATAATGTAATTATATAGGAACTCTAAAATTATATTTTGAAGGTAAGGAAGAAAATACAAGAAGTTAGAAAAAAGAACTCATCTTGAGAACTTAGGCTTTCCCTTTGAAGGCGCCTTGGAAATAGAGGTCTTAAGCTAATATATTTTAACCATAAGATAAATTAATAGTAATAGTGTTATAAAGGAAGTGTAATGGTAATATTTTTATGTAGAAATGAAATTTTGGTAGTGGACTTGATGGGGTGGTGAGAGGCCCCTTTTATAAGTTGTGAGAATGGAATTTTTCTAAATATTTTAAATTTATATAATGAGAGAACATGATTATAATTTCAATAAGACTCAAAAATAAATGATAATTGAGTTAGGGTTGATATATGGTCGATCATTCCTGAACCGTTTATTTATAAATATGTTTTAAACATGTTTTAAGTCCTTTACTCTTAGAATTTTCACTTTTACCATTTGTGGTTTGGCAATGGCTACTATTTTTTACCTAGGTAATTTAATATTAATGGATAAAAATAAAATGGTCCTTATTAAATAATTTTTACTTAATGATTCTATATATGAAATCCATTTTATTATATAATATTTATATATTCAAGAAAAATAAATTTTAATATTAATGCATTTAATATGTAAAACCCCATTTTTAGAAAAACTGTATTTTTATGATTAAAATTTATGTGTACGCTAAAATTATAAATAAATTTATTTATAATAAAAAATCTATGTGAAATCAAAATAAATAAACAAAAATGTTTTACCAAATTAATTTTTATTTAAAATAAAATACCCAAACAGTTTTTATTGGAAGATATTACATAAGTCCTTAAAATGTTAATCATAAGTTTTCTAAATTAAACATTGTATTTTTAAAATGTATAGTTTTAATTTTTAAACAAATATTTTATCAATTAAAAGGTTTATAAACTTCTAGGTATTTATTATATAATTATTATGCTGCAAGTCTGGTAAAAACAACATTTTCATTATTCACTTAAAATTTTATTAACTTAAGAAAATATCAAATTTTATTTTTAAATTAATATTGAAATTATAAATTCAAAAATGAATTTTATATTTTTAAATTCAATTTCTAATTTTTTTAAATAAAATCATAAAATATAATGAGAAGTTATTTTTTGTAGGAAAATAACTTATCGTAGTATTAACCGTTCTTTTTCTTATTTCCATTCAATTAATAATCAAATTATTTTTATTATAATATATATATATATATTATTCATTATAATAATAAATAATATGTTTAGATTCTTTAAATAAGGAACATAAAATTTATTTTTTCATAAAAAAACTTTTTTATTTATAAAATGATCTTGTTAATGTTATAAATGTATAAGTAAATAAACATAGTTTTTCTTTAATATTCAAAATGAGAAATATGTAAAATAAATGTGATAAATAAATTAGTGAATTAATAATTACCTGATTATATCATCCTAATTTCTAGTTAAATCGACCCTTGATATCTTTGCGTAAAGACCAATGAATAAGATAAGCTCTTATGGCAGTCGTGGGTGGTGATTCTTCTAGCATGGATCTCATGGTAATTTCCATGAGTTTGGATTTATATCAATTATGATTTTTCTCATACCAGAATGTTTCAAGATTTTCTTAGGCTTGGTATAAATAAAACCCTAGTGAAGATACTTCTTTTCTAAGATCAGACAAATGATCTTCATAAGGGAGATTTCTTCAACCTGATGTCATTTCTCTCCTTTCTTCTTCATAGATTTTGTAATATGGTTCCTTCCTTATATACTCAATAATTTAACAACTATATTATAATGTTAAAATTTTATTTTAACATTTCATGGTTTAATTTTAATTCTTACTTTCATTTAGAAAAAAGAAATTAACATAATATTAACTTAAGGAAAATACATAGTGAACTTTCAGGTCATAACAAAACAAAAGGTTGTTTAAGAGGTGTGTGGAAGGTACAACTATTTTTGACCCATAGACACTAAATTAATTACATATATACCATACAAAAATAAGTTATTGATATCCAAATATATACCACCAGTTACTTATTTTTCTAAAAGTGCTTCTTCTAAAAAATAACCCACACCCAAGAAGAAGGTTGACCATACTCCAAAGGAGTTCTTGACAATATGGCAAGAGGAAGAATGTAATGACCCAATGTTTTATCAATGGAAATTATCTTCTCACAATTATGTCATATAATTATATAAAATCACAACACAATGAACTACTAATTACTATGTGACCTTTAAACATAATATTTTCACTTCTGGGATTTAAATTTTGAAAATCTGACATACACGGTTGCGATCAGTAAGATATTTGGAGTCTGATAAGACAAACATAATTTTTGGTGAATAGTAACATAATCTTATGACTATTAACCTACCATTATGAATATAATATGGCCCTTATGAATAGTAAATCATCCAAAAGAATAGTAACCTCACCCTTGAATGCATAGATAAAATTTAGGCATCTTATAAGTGATAATATGACCGTAGTAAAAGTATTGATCATTAATTACAATTAATTAATTAATTATAAATAAAATTTATTTTCCTAAAATATTTTCATAAATTAATTTTTTTTGTCTTCTGGTTTTAAGATAATTTTAAAAGACCTTATGTAATTTTTTAAAGCATTATAAAATATGTTAAAGTTTTAAAATCTATATTTTTCAAGTAAATTCTGATTTTAAATAAAAATAAAAAATAATCATATTTATAAAATTATTTTGGAAAATTGGATTTAATTTTTGGATTTTACACGTCAAATATGGTTAGGGTGAATTTTTGTGATATTTCTAAAATACTTGATTTTTTATGAATAGTGAGATACAGTAATTTACCATATATATACATTAAGGGTTAAATAAACTATTCCTAGAATCATTACTGATGTAAGAAACCTTGGTTAAAAATAACATGAACGTATTACTATTTTTGGTTATGTAATCATTACTATTACTTTTCTTATGGAAAAATAATAAACTAATGATTAAAATATTAAGAAAACCCTCCTCCCCTCCACTATAAAAAACACCCACACTCCCCTCTTCTCTTTACTCCTCTAAAACCTTTTCCTTGACTAAATTCTGATCAAATATCTCACCAAGATCCTCAACCACATCCAAAATCCATTTTTCTCCTCAAAATACAAAATCATCTCCCCTTAAAAGGCTCTCAAGGAAGATTAACTTAAGAGATAAATACCTCTTTTCAATTATTTTAATTTCCTTTCAAGTTCCATTGGTTTCATTTCTATACTTACCTATATTCATCCAAATGTTATGAAAACTACAGTACCTTATATGTAATGAAATTTTTTTATGATAATGGAATAAGTTGTTATCATCTCTCATTTACCCTTTATTTATACTAGTAGTAAAAACACCATCCGAGATGTGTTAATTTACCACATTCATGGATGATGAGTTTTCAATTTCTATTACCATCTTCAATTTTGGTCATGAAACCATTTTCAAGGTTGAAACAGACCATAATATATTTATTATGTCTCATATATGGTTCTGAAATCTTTTTGTACACATGGTTTTGATTTATAAAACAAAATGTGTTCGTTCTGATAAAAAACCGCCAATTAACCCAAAAGGTTATCACTAACATTTTACATAATGATTCATCTTAACTCCAAGTAACCAAATTAAATTTACATCCATGTAACCTTATGGTTTTTAAATAATAAAATATAACTCCAATTCTGGAGAACCATTCTCATTTTACATGATAACCGTTCATGTATATAGGTAAACCGAACATAAAACAAACAGACCCGAACAATGAAATTGAACCTCATAACCAATCAAAAAGGTTATGAATGAACTCAAAAAGGTTATAATAAATCAATTACATGTAAAATTGGTTCTATAATTATTAATTAATGAATATAATTTTATTATTCATGTCAGTAATATCAATAGGGGAACACATTCGGCCTTAAGGCAATGGATTCTACATGAACCTTCATTATTCCTTCGGGATATTCTTACTCTATTTTTAACCAAATGACATCCTATATTCTATTTAATTAAACCTTCTAATTTTCATTTATATTTCCAAACTCATGTATCATGATATATTAATCATTATTTTTCGGGGATATACTTTCTTTTAAGTAATTCTCTCCTCAATACTTCCCGAAAAGAAAACCCCTTTAAGGGAACTTCCCAAATTCGTAGTCAATTTAAAGTGCACTCTTCCATATTTTTTAATCCACCATTGTTTTTATAAAACCCGTGTTTTTATTATGAAAAAAATTCTTGGATCACTTTTAGTTTTATATAAAATATTATTCCCTTTTCTATTTTAAATGCTCGTTAGTATTTTCCTTAAAACCGCACTAAAATGTTTTAGTGCTAAAAATTATTAAATACTCGTTTTGCATGTTATCACTTCTATTTTACATCACTTACCATGATATATTATTATTTTACCTTATTAATGTCCATGTATGTTCTAATTCCTTTCTTTAATGGACACTTTTTATGATATGACCATTCATTATTCTTGATGACATGATTATGATACACATTTATTTCCATGGGTGACCCAATGTTTATAATTGATTATGTACGATTCTATACATGGAAAGTATATTCATGAACATGTTAAGATGAGTGTGTCTAGATATCACTCCAATTCATTGGGTAAATTTGAGTCTCATGAGATGTTATGTGCAATGGTCTTGGCGGTTATCCTTAACTCATGCTACCATGTGCAACCGTCTTAGTGGTTAACCTTGACTTATGATCATCTATGTGCAATAAGACATGAATCATGCTAAATTCATGTTTTATGTTGCTGTCACATTACTATGAATCCATGTTTTTATGATCCCATGTTTATATGTTATGATTCCATATGTTTCATGCCTTTTATTTTCATTATTTAATGTCTTCTAACCCATGTGCTAAAGCTCTATTCTTATGCTTATTCCCTTACTTGGATTTTTAGCTCACACATTTGTTCATGTTATCCCTAGGTTATCCAATGCAGATGTATGAGCACAGTAGAAGATACTACCCCATTATGGAAATTTAATAAAAAATTGTTTTTATGATGTTTGATTATGTACCTAGTCTTCCAAGAAACTAGAATTTACGATCCTCGGCTTTTAATTTGATGTTTAATTATGCTTAAAATCATGTAATGATATATGGAAAATGATAGGGTCTCTATAGTTGGTATCAGAGGATAGATTGGTTATTTTTAGAGATTAGGAATAGATCACTTTAGTAAAAACCTTAAGGATGAGACTAAGTATAAGAAAACACCCAAAAATTTTGGTAAGTATAGAGAAATTAGTTTACCAAGAAAATACATCCATGCCTAGATAAAAATAGGTAGATGTGGATCTGGAATAGATGTATCTAGGGGTGAAACCCAAAAAAAATTACATTTGGAAGGACTATAATGGGAACTAGTGCACAAAAACTGGCCTTACTGCACTCTTGGTTTGACACTCATGAGGGATATGCTTTGGTAAATTCATGAGATTAGTACAAACCATTATTAAGGGAATAAATAAAAAGATTCCATAAGAATATAAGTTAAGAAATAGATCAAGGATAACCTAGATTTAAACCTAGGGACTCATAAGTTAGGATATACTTATTATTTACAAGTTTATACTTTTATATTCAAAGTTTTATTTTTATGCTTAATAGATAAGTATTCAATCCCTCTAATTTTACGTTATTTTTATTAGTTAATGGCGGGAAATAGAAGAACACATTCCAACAATCAATGTGACAGGGAATATGAATATTTCCCTAATGATATGACAAACATGATGGAAACCGGTGCTCAAAACTTCATGAAAGTACTTTCTCAACTGGCTCAAGATATAAATAATAACTTGAATCATGTGTAACACCATCATCCTCAAAGGAAAGAGAATATTTATATTGAATCCTTCAAGTAGCAAAGGCCTCCCAGGTTTAGTGGATCTTTTGATCCCATCCTCATGGAATAGTGGATTAAATCCATTGAAATGATATTCTCTATCCTCCAGTGCTTAGGAGAAGAGAAATCTGTGCAGGTGGTCTATCATTTTTATGGGGAAGCTGATCAGCGATGGACACTAATCAAGAATATGAAGTCCCAAGAGGAATTTTTTTTCCATGGATTAGGAAGAATTAAATAAAAAAAATTCAATAATTTTTTTCCCTAAACCCTCCACCTCAATATGGAAAGAGATTCCATTAGAATCTAGCAGAAGGAAGATGATTCCATTTAGGCATATGAATAAAACTTCACAAGTCTTTCAAGATATGCCTCCAACTTTTTCATGAACACTGAAAGCAAGGTGGATCTCTTCTTTAGTGGACTAAATCTGAGTCTATGAAAAGCATTGATGATTCATGACTTTGAAAGTTATAAAGAGATTGTTTTTTGTGCCCTCAAGGTTTAAATGAAGATCAGACACACTCAGTGGTTTTATGGGACTGGTGAAAAAAAATCATAAAATGGAGTCCAATATGGGTGGTTTGGAAAGTAAATCCCATGATGAAAAGAAGATTTAACATCCCATGTGAAAATATTATGGGAATATTTATCCTTGGATCTATCTAAAGGGAACCATGAATTGCTTCAAATGTGGAAATATGAGACATCTAGCAAAGAACTGCTGAAGGGATATAAAAAATCCCACTAATGTGGAAAAATAAAGGAAGTTTGGTATCAACACTCAGCCTATAGTGTAGTGTTACAACTACAAGGAGCATGGGAATAATGTGAACAACTATCCTAATCCAAGGGTTGTCAGAGGTAATCAACAACAACCTCCAAGAAAACAAGGAAGGGATTGTGCTATCACTACTACTAAGGTGGATTCAGACAATGATGTGGTGAAAAGTATGCGAGTTATTCATTCAAGAATAGTTAATTTACTATTTTATTCTGGTTCTATGCATTCTTTCATATCTTTCAAGTTTAGTAGAACTATTCAAATACCACCTCAAAATTTGGAGGATAAGTTATCAGTGAGAATAGAGAATGTGGAAATTATTGTGTCCAAGGTTTATAACTCCTCCCTGGTAAGTTTTTGTGGATGGAACCTCCCAAAAAATATTTTCATACTTCATTTAGTGTATTTTGATGTTATCTTGGGCATGGATTGACTATCTTTATACAAATCAAACATCAACTGCTGGGAAAGGGAGATCACTCTTCATATCTTGAAGCATCCTCCAATTCTTTACAAGTGTAAGGAGGAATATGAATCTCCTTTAGAATTATTTCCTCAAGTGTGGATATTAATTCCTTACGAGCAAGCATGTCTAGATAAAATGATTGAGATAAATGAGAGAATAATTATTGAATACATGCCCATCATGAGGGATTACACTTATGTATTCCCTAAAGAATTTTCTTGTGTTCCTCCTGATCGAGAGGTTGAGTTCTTAATTGAACTTATTCCTAGATCCCTACCTATATCAGATACACCATATATAATGGCCAATGTAGATCTAGAATAGCCAAATAAGAAGTTACAGGAGAGTCTGAAGAAGGGTTTTATACACCCAAGTGCTTCACCATGGGGTGCTACAGTCCTCTTCGTTAATAAGAAGGATGGATCAATGCACCTATGCATTGATTATCATGAGCTCAATAAAATCATGATAATGAACAAGTATCCCCTACCTCAGATATATTAATTATTCGATCAGCTTCATGGGGCTATTTATTTCTATAAGGTGTACCTTCGGTTGTAATATCACCAATTACAGTTGTTGAAGGAATATATTCCCAAGAATAACTTTTGAATGAGGTATGGACACTATGAGTTCATAGTTATGCCCTTAGAAATCACTAATTCTATAGAAATTTTCATGGATTTAATGAATAGAGTCTTTAGATATTACCTCGACAAATTTGTGGTAGTATTTATTAATGATATTTTGATATACTCCAAGAGAAAGGAGGAACATGAGGAGAATTTGAATACTATTCTAAAGACTTTGCGAAGAGATAATTTGTATGAAAAGTTTAGTAAATTTGAGTTTTGGATGGAGGAAGTATCATTATTGGGTCATGTTATCACTAGAAAAGGGATATCTGTGGACCCTTCCAAGATAAAGGCATTTAAAGAGTGGCCCGGACCAACAACTGTAATGGAGATCCACGACTTTATGGGTCAATCTAGGTATTATTGAATTTTTTTGAAGAACTTATCATGATTTTAAAACCCAATGACCAAGATGAAATGAAAGGGAGTAAAGTTTTTCTGGACTTAAGAATGCGAAGACTGATTGAAGGTGTTGAAAAAGAGGATTATCACTACGCTAATACTCTCACTCCCAAAAAGTGGAGAACTCTTTATGGTGTAAAGTAATGCTTAAAATAATGTATTAGGCTATGTGATGATGAAAAATTATAAAGTGATATCCTATGCCTCAATACAGTTCAAAATCCATGAGCAAAACTATCCCATGCATGATCTGGAGTTGGCAACTGTGATCTTTGCATTAAAAATCTGGCGGCATCATCTCTATGGGGAGAACTATGAGATATAGACTAATCAAAATATTATCAAATATATATTCACATAGAAATAGATTACTATGAAAAAAAGAATATGGCTAGATCTCATCAAGTATTATGACTGGTCAATCTACTACCATCCTAGTAAGGAAAATAAGGTGGCATATGCTCTAAGTAGAAAGGATCTTGCATCTTTATCAATGACGGGAATTGAAAAGGATCCAATATTCATAGATTTTCAAAGTATGGACATGGGAATCATTAAGGTATGAACATCATCAATACTTTCTCAAATGATTTCTCAACCATCCCTTATGTATAAAATAAAGGATTCTAAAAGAAAATATGTAGAAATTTGAAAAAATAGTGGAAGCCATTTGAAATGGGAAATCCTATGAGTTCAAGATTGATGAGAAAGGAGTTGTAATATTTGGGCCACGATTATGTGTACCATCTAATACACAAATAAAGAAGGATATTTTTAATGATGCACATAACTCAACCTTCTATGTTCACCTAGGGAGCACAAAGATGTATCGAGATCTCCGATAAAACTTTTGGTGGGAAAATATGAAGAATGAGATTATTGAGTATACATAGAAGTTCCTGGTATTTCAGCAAGTGAAGGCTGAAAGGAAAAACATTAAGGGGATGATTAAACCACTACCCATACCAACATGTAAGTGGGAGAACATCACCATGTACTTTTTCACTATACTTCCAATGACATCAAGAGGAAAAAATTCTATATGGGTCATTGTGGATCGTCTTAAAAAGACATATAACTTTATCATAATTTGATAGGACTTCTAATTGTATCAAATTTCATATATATATATATCAAATAGGTGTAAATAATTTATGTATTATCACTATCTATTGTATCTAATAGAGATATGAGATTCACCTCGAAGTTCTGGAAAATTCATCAACATGCTCTAAGCACTGAACTGAACTTTAGTACGACCTATCATCATCAAACTGATGACCAGTCTGAGTGAACTATTCAGACACTATAAGATATGTTTAGATAATGTTCTATGGATTTCAAAGGAGTATGGGATCAACATCTTCCAATGGTAAAATCCTTCTATAACAATAGTTTCCACTCAATCATTCGAATGTTACCATACAAAACCATTTATGGGAAAAGGTGAAGAACATCGGCGTGTTGGGATAAAGTCGATGATCATAAGTTTCTAGGACCTAAAAGGGTAAAATATATGTTAGATAAGATGATAACCATTCTACATCACATCATGATAACCCAAAGTAGACAGAAGATTTATGCGGACAATCGTCGATGAGACCTTGAGTTCAAATTTGGATACATGGAATTTCTCCGCATATCTCTGTGGAAGAAGGTCATGAGGTTTGGTAAGAAAGGAAATCTAAGTCCTAGGTATATCAACCCCTTAAAGACTCTTGATCATGTTGGAGTTGTGGCCTATTGACTGGAACTTCCACCAACCATGTCTAAAGTACACAATATCTTCCATGTATCCCTCTTAAGGAAGTACTTACCAGATATTTTACATGTACTCTCTTCAGAGGTGGTATAGTTGGAGAATGATCTTTCCTATGAGGAGTATCCAGTGGAGATCATGGATTATAGAGATAAAGTTCTACATAAAAAGACTACTCACCTGGTCAATGTACTGTGGTGAAACCATAAGTATGAAGAGGAAACATGGTAACTGGAGGAGGTAATGAATGAAAAGCACCCCATCTGTTTATGACATAGAATGTAAAATGAAATTTTGAGGGAGAAATTTCATAAGGGGGGAAGAATGTAACGGACTAATTTTTTATCAATTGAAATTCCCTTAATATAATTATATCATATAATCACATGAAATCACAACACAATGAACTAATATGTACTATGTGACCTTTAAACATAATATTTTCACTTCTGTGATTTGAATTATGAAAATCTGACATACTTGGTTGTGATCAGTAAGATGTTTGGAGTCTGAAAAGATAACCATAATTTTTGGTGAATAGTATCCTAGCCTTATTAATAGTAACCTTACCTCATGAATACTAATATGACCCTTATTAATAGTAAATATTTCAAAAAAAGCAACCTCACCCTTGACTGTATAAATAAAATTTAGGCATATTATAAGGGATAATATGACCATAGTAAAAGTATTGGTCATTAATTATAATTAATTAATCAATTTAAAAGAAAATGTATTTTCCTAATTTTTTTTTCATAAATTTAAAATGTTATATCTTTTGGTTTTAAGATAATTTTATAAGACCTTGTGTAATTTTTGAAAGCATTATAAAATCAATTATAGTTATAAAATCTGTATTTTTCAAGTAAATTATGATTTTAATTAAAAATTAAAATTAATCATATTTATAATTTTTTTTTGAAAAATGGACTTCATTTTTAAATCTTGCACGTTGAAAAATAGTTTGGCTGATTTTTTGGGATTTTTCTAAAATACTTGATTTTTTTATGAATAGTGAGATACAACAATTTACCGTATATATACATTAAGGGTTAAATACACTATTACTAGAATCATCTTTGATATAAGAACCCTTGGTTTGAACTCACATAAACTTATTAATATTTATTTTCATGGAATAATTAATATTACTTCTCTTATGGAAAATTAATAAACTAATGATTAAAATATTAAGAAAACCCTCCTCCCCTCCACTATAAAAACAACCCACAATCCCCTCTTCTCTTCACTCCTCTAAACCATTGTGCCTTGACTGAATTATACTAAAATCTCTTCCCAAGATCTTTAACCACATCCAGCAACCCTTGTTCTCCTAAAAAGATAAAATCTTCTCCCCTTAAGGGACTCATAAGGAAGATTAACACAAGAGGTAAATTCCTATTTTCAATTCTTTTACTTTCCTTTCAAGTTCATTTGTTTTCATTTCTATCCTTACCTCTCCCTATCAAAATGTTATGATAAATCCTGTAACTCATATCTACTTGAATTGTTTTATGATAATGTAATAATTTGTTATCATCTCACTTTTAAAATTCTTTTATACTAGTAGTAAAAACAACATCTGAGATGTGTTAATTTACCACATTCAAGGATGATGGGTTTTCCATTTCTGTTACCATATTAAATTAAGATCATGAAACCATTTTCATGGTTGAATAAGACTAAAATATATGTATTGTGTATCATCTATTGTTCTGGAATCTTTTTGTACACATGGTATTGATTTATAAAACAAAATGTGTTCGTTGTGATCAAAAGCCGCCAATTAACCCAAAAGGTTATCACTAAAGTTTTATATAATGATTCAAATTCACTATAAGTAACCAAATTAGATTTACAACCACGTAACATTATTAATTTTAAATAATAAAATATAACTACAATTTTTAACAACCATCCTCATTTTACATGATTATCTGTTCGTGTATATAAGTAAACCAAACACGAAACAAACATACCCAACTAATGAAATTGAACCTCATAACCAATCAAATAGGTTATAAATGAACTCAAAAATGTTATACTAAATAAATTACATGTAAAATAGGTTCTATAATTATTAATCAATGAGCCTAATTTTATTTTACAGGCCATTAATATCAAGATGGGAACACCTTCAGACTTAGGTAAGGGATTCTACCCGAACCTCCATTATTCTTTCGGGTTATTCTCACTCCCTTTTTACCCAAATTATATCCTATATTCTGTTTATTTACACCTTATAATTTCTATTTATATATCCAAACTCATGTACCAAGATCCATTAATTATTCTCTTTTGGTGATATACATTCTTTTAAGTAATTCCCTCATCAATAAGTCCTGAAAAGAAAACCCTTTTAAGGGAACTTCCCGAATTCGTACCCAATTTCAAGTGAACTCAACCATATGTTATAAGAAATTTTTTATTATTATTAAAACCTTCTTGTATCACTTCTGGTTTTATATAAAATACTATTCTCTTTTCTATTTTAAATGATTTTTAGTATTTTCCTTAAAACTGCACTAAAATGTTTTAATGATAATAATTATTAAATACTATTTTTATATTTTATCAATTATTTTTGAGATCACTTAACATGATATATGCCTATTTTACCTTATTAATTTCCATGTTTGTTCTAATTCCTTTCTTTCAAGGACACTTTTATGACATTCCCTTTCATTATGCTTTGTGACATGATTATGATACCCATTTCTTTCCATGAGTGTCCTTATGTTTATGATTGATTATGTATGATTATATATATGAAAATTTTATTCATGAACATGTTAATAAGGGTATTCCTAGATAGAGATCCAATGCATTGGGTAAATTTGAGTCTTAGGAGATGTTATGTGCAACGGTCTTGGCGGTCATCCTTGACTCATGCTACACAGTGCAGTGGTCTTGGTGGTTAACCTTGACTTGTGCTCCTCTATGCACAACGAGCCTTTACTTGTGTTAAAGTCATGTTTTATGTTTCTACCATATTACTATGAATACTTGTTTATATTATCCCATGTTTATATGTTATGATTCCATATGTTTCATGCCTTTTATTTTTATTATGTCATGCCTTCTAACCCATGTGCTAAAGCTCTATTCTTATACTTATTCCCTTACTGGGATTTTTAGATCACACCTTTATTCATGTTATAACCATGTTATCCTATAAAAATGTATGAGAACAATGTAATATAGGATCTCATTATGGAGATTAAATAAAAAGTTGTTTTTATGATGTTTGATTATGTACCTAGTCTTCAAAGACACTAGACTTTACGATCCTTGGATTGTAGTTTGATGTTTAGTTATACTTAAAATCAGGTAATTATATATGTAAAAGTCTAGGTTCACTATAAGTAACAAAGGAATTAAAGTTAATTGATTAATAAAGTGAATAAGGTTATTCCAGTTAAGAATAAATTTGAAAAATTAAAAAATATTCTACTACCCAATGGTGAATAGATTTGGAAAATTAGGAGTGGAGCATGCATGGTAAGCTCCAAGAACTTTAGATCCTAAAATAAGGTAGTTTATGGGTTTTGATATATGTATCAACACTATTTATCACAATAAAGAGCTTCCAAAAACCAACCTTATTCCCATATCGTGTTGGTTGTGCATATTAGATGAGTAAACTGAGGGGGGAAGCACAAGGGAGACTATAGCATGTTGTAATTCTTAAAGAACTAGAAGACACATCCATCATAGATAATAATTCAAATGGTATCATGATGCCTCCTTGAAACACATTATTTATCAAATATAAATTAATATCTGACATATCAACTAGTATCAAAATGGTTTGGGATTGTCCCTTGAAGAAAGAATAACAATGATGAAGGTTTCTAGAGAGAATCCCTTAAGGGTGAGATGATATGAATCAATATTCAAGAGATATATCACTTTTTGATGAATATATAATTGAAGAAAACCCCACATAATTTAATTATGATGTATGATTTTCACTTTACCATAATCATTTTGGGTTGTATTTAATATGATTATCAAGGGGTGACTATCTAAAAAAATGGGGGACAAATCAACTTGAACTTGAATTTTGTTGTTGTATTTGTATAATTTGAGTACGTGTTCATAACATTTCTTGAACATTTATTTGGATAGCCCCAATAAAATGAACGTTTGAGTTGGTATCACATTTTGAATATTTTATGGAAAAATTTATTTTCTAAATTAACCACTCTTGTTTTCTACACCAGGTTATCCCAGATAGATTTAGTTGATGGAACATTACTAATAAAAATTTGGTGTCATCCTTTTCTCATGAAAATTAATGGATTCTATCTACAAAAGAGAAAAAAAAGATTAAAGGGTGAGAATCATTTTTTCCCTTGAAAGATATTCTCCTACACCCATGGTATCAATAAAGGGGAGAAGACATTTTCCATTTGCATTTATTTTAGCAAGTATGAGAGGACATATTGACATACATTAATGTTTAATGTAGTTTATTAGTATTGAAAAAAAACCAAAGGGGGTATTAAAGTTACTAATGGTTTTATGGTTTTATTTATTTTTAATAAATGTAAATGCATATAAATGGGTGATGGAGTTAGTATACACCCACTGAACATTAATGATCTACCCATGTATTTGAGTAATGAACTGGACGAAGTGATACTTCCCTCTAATAGCTAGTTGAAAAAATTCAAGTGATAAGCCCTAGATTATGATAATTGATGTGTTGGTCCTCATTATAAATACAGGTTCTAATAAGTGTGAGAATCATTATTTATATCAGTTTAAAAAGTGATATAACTCTAATCTAAATGTGGAGGTGGAATATATGAGATTACATTATTATTAATAACTAGATGTAGTTTAGATAATCCATCAAAGGATTTATAGATAATGATTTTAATAGGTAAAAATTCTAAAAAATCACTCAAGGAAGGGTATATTTTTGTAGGATTCTATTTTTCAGTTTTTATTATCTCCCAGATGAATATTTTTATAGGGATGAAATGATTTAAAGTGACACTGATCCTATTTGAATAATTCGAGAAATTCTGATGTTGTGGCTAAAATGGCTAACTCATGATCTAAAAATGAGTCATCAATAGCTCTTTAGTGTTATTTCTTATCTACATATGAGTCACTTAGATGTGTTTGGAATAATTAATTCACTCATATAATGATGTTTATAATTTAAATCTAGCTAAGTATGAGGCTATTCATGAGTCATTCTATGCTACATATATATCATCTTCAAGTCAAGGCATCTACATCAGAGTCATTTGGAGTTGTGTATGAATCATATTGATATTCATATGATTCATTTTTACCTATATACAAGTTATTTGGACCTATGTATAATTCATTGGACTCAATTTATGAGTTATCTATGTATGTGTCATTTAAACATACAAATACAACACTTAATGAAATTTTGATATTGCTATCGAATGAAAAGTAATGTTCCTAAAATTGTATATTCTATAGAATGGTAAATGGGATGATGATAAAGTTGATAATTAAAATTTAAAATATAACAAAATATTGTGCCTTAAGATGGATGAATGATGAAACTAATGTTTATGAGTGATAGAGATAAGATCAATGCTAAGAGGTAATTCTGGGAATTTGAATTCCCTATAAATGAAGAACTCTCATATTCAATAAATCTAGAAATGAAATATTGAAATGAATCTATTGTAATTAAGTGTTTTAAATATTAAAAACCCTTTATTATTCTTTTTCATTGAGTTATGAAGTGATACTAAGTTTCTCACTGGGTTGTATATACTTGAGATGAAGTATGTATTGGTTTCATTAAATATATCAATCCACCAATGAGTTAATCCACACTTCATGATACTACTACTGTATTTTTAATATAGCTATGAATATTATTTTTATATTTATTTTGTAGAGTTGTTTTTTAGAAGAAAATATCATGATCCTACAAAAAATATAGAGATATATTTGGTTGAGAGAAAATTAGAAGAAAATAAAATAAGGGTACTCCTATAATATTTATTGTTTCATTTGGGGTGATGGTGGTGATAGACCCATGTACAAAGGTTCAAAAAAAAGGATATGGATGATCATAGAGATACAATCCATTGTAAGTGGTTTTATTTTATTACATGTAACTTCTATAATATTTCAATTTATATAAATTAAGAAAGTCCCAAAAATAAAATGTGGCATCCTGTATAGAAAAAGACATGTGAACCTTTTGAGAATATGTAGAGAAACCCCCTGAATAAACTGATCACTTTAGAGAGAGAAGAGGAATATGATTATATTTTGATGAATTGGTCAAACCTAATTTATATCAAATAAGAATTATAAATTTGTTCATATAATAGTTTTTGAAACAACCATCATTATAGAATCTTGAGAAGAAGAAGAGAATACTAAGAGGTTGATATACATGAATCCCTATAGAAAATTTACTAGTGGCTGAGTTCCTTAAAGTTTGAGTTGAGAAAATCCCAGTGAGTATATTCTAAATAAGAACCAGGATCAAGTATGAAAGAAAAGATTGATTTTCATGAAGTGTTCAGAATATTTGAAGGTGGTTGAAGACTTTTTAATTGAATAAGTAGATCAATTTTTTTTATACAATGAATTCCCTAAACAGATTAGAGATATACATTAAGAGTTTATGATTTTTTTCAAATTGATGGGATGATACTATAAAGAACATATGGGAGAATATTTTTTCACTTATGTAATATAGTGAACACTGATTAATGTAATATGGTGAGAGGGTGAATAATGATAATTACCACTTCCCACTATAATTTTTTGTTATGATTATAGTAGAAAATATGTGACTTGGGGAAACTCAATCATAGTATGTATTTAGTTTCTTGGGATGGGTTGAACCTTGTAAAAAAATATGTGCTACATTTACTTTCCTTTATAACATTTAATGTTGTGTATGTCATTAGGTAGATAAAAATAGATCCATTTAAATCCTAATATGTCGAAATGGTTCAAAACTAAAAGTGGTTAAATATTTAAAATAGGATTTGTAATTTGGTAAAGTGTTTATCAACACCTAATTCACCCCTAAGGTTTCTACACTAGTCCTAAAAGGACTTTTAGTTTACTTGGTTATATAAATAATGACGGTCTTATTGGTAATATGTTTTTCTTAATTAAATGGTAGGTTTCATTTTTATGAATATTGTGTTGATTTTAAAAGTGGTCAGGAAAAATGCTTTTGGAGTGTTTTACAAAGGGTTTTTTTTCAACGCATAATGTTAAGGAATGATTTAGAAATTTCATTTGAATGGGTTTTGTTAAAATTATATTTTGGTGGGGAGGTAACTTTTGGTTGATTTGAAAGGTTATAAAAGTGTGGGCTTCAAGAAAATGTTTTCATGTTTTAAACAAATGGGTTTCTTTAATATATTTTCTAGCATGATTTATATGATTAAATTTATGTATATCAGATTACATACACTGGGACTATTGTTCTTGTTGTGTGGTGTTCATCATTAGTCGAGATAAGAAAGTATTTGTTTGATTATTTAATAGTTTGGTGAATGGTAATATAGAATTGATGGGGTTATTTTTTGTTAAATTAAAGGGTGTTTTTTATTTGGAAAAAAGTGAAATTATTTCACGATGGATGAGATAATTTCATGAAAATTGGTGAATGTAATTCTTATAGGTTGTTAGTATCTTCTCTATTGTAGTTGTGAGATCTAATTGTTTTAACTGATCTTACTTATTTTTATGTTGGGGGTGAAAATGTGCTAGAAAAATATCAGAAAGGTGTTTCTCTAAAGAATTAGAATAAGGAGTTATGGGATAAGGTGATGTCTAGAATTCTGTGAAGGAAGGTACTGAAGTTATTTGGTGTGGTTTCGAGCCTCAAAGTCAAGAAGTGGCTAGAAGAGGTTGAGGTTTCCCTCAAATTAATGAGGAATCCATGTCAATTATGGATTTTCCTAGAAGTGATATCACTCTGATGGGTGTCTTGAGTATGGTGGAATATGAATCATGGGTGGTTAATAGAGGTTTATTGTGAACAACTCATTGTTTTGGTCAAGAAGGATTCTGTTTCCCAGGGGTAGAGGAACAATTATAGGGAGGGGCTCTTAAAGATTCAAAACGGAGGAGTCTAGTGTACTTGATCTCATGATCCACCTTTTCACATCAGTTTCCCATTCTCTATAACTATTAGATAAATAAGATCTGTGATCTTTGTAATTTGATTCTTACTTAAGGTAAAATATTTTATAGAGGTTGGAGAGATTGTGGTTGATGTATTGGATGTAAGTGACGGATCAAGATGAGGTAGTCAAAAGTAATATACTCTGGGATGTTGAGAAGGATATAGTTGGGGCCATGAGTTGAGGAGATTGTGGAAAGAGTAGTCAGAGAGTGAAGTAGTCTCTAAGGGATTGAGTGTTGATTCACGCCTAAGGTCTATATAGTTCCAGGCATCATATCATAAGTGTACTGGATCCTATAAGATCAATGAGAGGGGGAGGGGATGAATCAGTGATCCCTTTTTTATTTATGAATTGTATACTTTTTAATTCAACATTTTTATTCAGTTAAGAACTTGATCCACCCTTTTTATGTCTCATGGGATCTCCTAGATAAATAAGTAAGTAAAATTCATAGAGTAAAAAGTTTTGTAAGGTCATGTTAAAATGTGAGCCTACTCATTTACATATACTATGACCAAGATTATCCACTATGAAACAATTTTAATATAGTAAAAGCTATATCCTAAAAATCTTGATAAATAATCTCTGAAAATACCTAATAAACAAACTCTTAAATTTTTTTTGTCTTATATTGATTACAGTAGCCATCTCATTATGGGTACTTTATTCTGGCATCCCACTAGTTGAATATATCTCTGGAAAATGTTCCTATTTCCACCTCCTAGTGGCATCTTTATACTTCCTCCTCATAGTTATTCAAGGTTACTCTTAAGTCCAACTTAAATAGGTCTTTGAATACATATTATCTTGATATTGACATCCATCCATGTTGTTCTTCAAGTTTGTACATCCTCTCTCTGTAAGGATCGTTTTTTATTTTCTCACATTCCCTTGTGATAATGAATCACAATGAATCCTCACAATTATTTTATGCACTAGAATTTGTAAATGCAATTAGATTCTCACATCCTCAACACATAAGAATTTATAAATGTGTTGGTTTATCCTTTGACACGTATAACTTGCTTCTTTTTTTTGTATTCTTATATTAATGTTTCAATATCTCAATTTTCTCACAAAATATACCAAAAAAGTCAGATCCAAGCATGCTTGGATCACCAAATTTATTAATAAAAAGAAGAGTGCAGAGACAGGAAAGAGGAAGCGAGAGAGATATTACAAGTCATAATAGTCATAATCACCACACCCATACCTGGTTATGTCATCAGCATCAGCTGATTCCCACTCTGATTGAGTCTCATATTGTTTGAGCAGCTTGGTAAATACCTTCCTTCGCTCCATTTGCTCCATATATGACTTCTCATTAGATTTCTTAGAAGATGACCTAGTGGTCACCGTCTTTGAAACTATAGAATAGTCCTTCCTTGGCCTCCTAATAACCAGGGCAGTCATGACACCCTCACTGTCAGAGGCTCCTTTCTTTTCTCCTCGAAAAATCTCACAGTATGATGCTTTAGTCATATCCATTTCACTTCCCTTCACCTCAACATGGATGTCCCCCAACTTGGAGGGGGAATGCTCCCCATTTCCGGGAGTTAAAACCTCGTCGCTTTCCTTCCTTTCATCAGAAGGGCTCCCCTGATTAGCAGGGGAAGAAATCTCCTTTTGGACAGGCTGCTGTGTAAAAACATTCTCCATCAAAGTAGGAGTGGGACTCGGGATCTCAGAGGTGCCAACCTCACAAGTAGTAGGGCCACTATGAAATCTAGGCGGATTATAATCAATTATCAACTCTTTTCCATTCCTGGGAGTCAGTACATCGACTGGCTTCAAAGGAGGGTCACTGTCCCTGTTGACATGCTCTGGCGGGGATGGATCCTTCGAATGCACCTGTCGCCGACAAATATTGGAGGGGTGTCGTCGCATTACACACTCCTTACAGGTGATGTTTTTGCGACACAACTCCAAAGAGTGTTCGAAAACCATGCATTTAGTGCAAAATATAGGTTTGATTTCATATTCGACATCAATAAAAATTTGATAAGAGGGAATGGAAAGTGTTACCATGTCAATGAGAGTAGATCTAAGATCAACTTCCACCAGAATTCTAGAGAAGTTCCCATACCTAACATCCGTCGTTTCCTTATCAAGACGGATGGGTGTTCTAATAGCCGTTCCAATATCATGAAAGATCTATGGATGCCAAAGGACCCAATTAAGACCATGAAGACGCACCCATACCTGAGAGAAGACATTTTTAGCATTGGAGACATTAAAGTCAAGTGACCATTCATGCAGATGAATCCACCCCGTCTTTAGGAACATGGAACCAAAACTCCAAGCCTTAAGCTTTACATCAGCAGATGGAAACAAGCAGTGAAAGAATACCCGCCCAAGGGAGACACATTTACAGTTATCAAATCCCCAAAAAATCAAAATTCTACGGAAAAGATCATCACATTTCCAGGGCAGCGCACCTTTAGGAAGGACAATACGAGCAATCAATGAGTTCTCACCCAATGATAATCTTTCAGCAATCACACCAGGGTTGGCCTCAACATGCGCCAAGATCCCTTTAGAAGAATTTTCCTAGAGTGTTCATCCCTTTTATGATTTGGTGCAGAGTCCTTTATGAAATCCACAAAGGAGCGCTGATCACGCACAGTGGGCAGCCTCATAGGATCCTGCACAAAATTGACAGCAGCAGAGGGATTTTTCAAAACACCCTTTGCCATTGACCCGGGGGGAAAATCCCGCTGATCAGAGGGCTTGTAGGGAAGAATCTTTGCAGTGCGACCCCCCTTAGTAGCATCTTCAACCGCTGGAGAGACACCCCCAGCCGCATCCACAACCGCGTGAGAGGAATCCCCAGCCACATGAGACTGAGCAGCCAAGGCCACCATTTTGTCAGCTGCCAGCAGCTCATCCGCCTTCAAACCTCCAGTCGTAGATCTCCAGGAGCCGACCTCACCGGATTGGGGGAGAATCGCACCGACCGGCGACGCACGCACACCATGTGGATGCGTCGACTGTCGCTAATCTGAAGCCGAAACGGAGAAAGAAGATCTCGGCACCGCATGCTTCTCACCAATCTGTTGCAGATCAAGTCGCCTGAAACCAAGAAAACGGGGAAGCGCCATCTCCGAACCAAAACCCTAGATGCCATTTTACGTCGCCTCCTGGAGCTGTCTCGCGTCCACTATCGCCCCTCAAAGAAGCATGAAAATATATATCAGGGATCACAAAATATATTTATCACCTACATATACATTTATATTCAAATAATAAAAATAGGAATATTATTCTCATTAATTCATGAACATTATATCACATTCAATATGGTAGGTCGATTCCTCCTAAGTATTCGACCTTCAATATCATCTAACTATGAGATAACATCTTTCTTAAATCTTTTAAAGACTCCATTGATAATCACACTTGGTATATTAAATAAATACACCCTCAATTCCCTAAAAAATCTGATAGTGATAATTTCTCATTTGAATCATCATTTATTTTAGGATCTCCAAGTGATTTAACATCTCATAGCATTTCAAATCATTTGTTTTCTTCCTAAAACTCATACGTGACATGAATTTTTAAACCTGTATATGTCACATGCATTCATCTTGTTTCTCAGAAAACCTATGAATATAGATTCTTTATGCATAAACACATTCATGCATGGAAATTCATGCACATCAAGTTTCCCTTGATATATACTATAAATAAAGATAATTTATTTCATGTATTATTAAAACATCATTTTAAATGATTTTGAGGTCGTGCATTCTTCATAAGATCTAAAACTTATCACATGGTATGAATTTATTAATTCATTATCTTCCATTGTCAAATATATACATGGTATGTGATCTATACATGGAATGAATTCATAATTTCATTTAGTTTTATCATGATTGGACACACTACTTTTGTATTTCACTTAATAAAATGAAAATGCATGGCAGTGAACATTAATCTTGATTTCGGTCTTAGCTTCAAGATTTAACTTAGCTTGGTTACTTCATATTAGTACACATGCATCAACATATTCCGCAACATTCATGTTGTTCTTCTTAATTAAATTTTCATGCATGAAATATGAAGCTTCATGAATGTATCTCAGATCTTATTTCTTGATATTCCCACATTCCCATTCTTAGAGATTATCATGATCATCTAATTGATCATGATATTTAAAATAATAAATAATAGAAAAAAAAGAATTATCTAATATTTATAGTGACTACAACTCACACCGAATTCACACAGCTAATCATCCTTAATCCATGGATGATCTTTTCATGTTCTACAATCATGAAAGATCTATATTCTCATGGAAATATCATTACCTTCATAGAAGAACCTCATGGAATCTTCATGGAAGATACATGTTGTACCCTCATCACACCTAGAATACTATATTCTCATAGAAGATACATGTTATTCATATGGAAGCATGAGTCAATCACGGAATATTCTCAATCTCATAGAAAAATTTTCGTCCTTTCACAAGATATTTGAAATTCAAAGAAGATATGCGTGTTCTTCACAGAAGCACTTATTCTCATAAAAGTTCTTTGTTTTATTCATCCTCACAGAATATACCATGTTCATACTTAAAGAAGCTACCCATTCATGGTCAATCAAACTTAATCACATAATATTATTTTTTATAGTTTATATAATAAATTGGCCTGATCAATGATAAACCATCTTGATTAGTGGATAAAGAAGTCTTGGTTGTGTCTCTTTTATGGAAGAAATACCACATGAATCAAATGTAGAGAAATATTTTAGAGGTTAAATATTATCTACATGGTTGAGATCCAATGGTCTAGAAAAAATTGATCGAACTAATAATATTATTTTTGTATTTTTAACCATAGGTGAATAGTTATCACATATCCATATCCTATATCAATTTTTCCCTTCAAGGTGGCACTCATTTATATAAAAAATAATTCCCTTTGACAAAATTTCATGAGTAACCAGGTCTGCTTAGGGATTCCTCTCTCTTTCTTTTTTGTCACGTCACCTTGAAATATGGTGCCTCTTCCTATCCCATGTGTGCACCATGATTGCTTCTACCTACCTATGTAGGCACTCTCACTTCGATATGTTCCTAGTTTCCTTGGGATATCCTATATAGTTTGGAACTTTCATGTTTGAGCCTGATCCCAAAAATATAGTTGATATAGCTTGTCTTGTCTTGTATTGTTTTGGGTTTGCATATTTATTATCAACTCTCGTAAAATACTTATCCAAAATTCCAATATATAGCCTTTCTCAAATATATTTTTTTAATGTTTAGTTTTTGAATATAACTCTAATAATGTAATAATTGAATATTACATGGCCTTATCAAAACATTATTCATAAAAGAATAATATATATATTTTAATGTATTTCAAAAATATTCTTATTGAAAACAATATACATTCCTTAAACACCTTTTGCACAAGTTATAACCTCTTAAATAACAGAACAAAAATATTTATATATTTCAATCCACTTTTTCTTGAACCTATTTATTTGATTTATTCAATCTAGTAGCCTTAGATAAACTCTACCACATATTCACTCCCTTATTTCTAAAAAAATACAATCTTCATATGGGATCATTAATCTCCCCATTTATGTATGTTGTTAATACCTCCAAATTAGTGTGTAAATATGTGTGACTTTTCTTCTCCACCTTATGGATATTAAAATGAAAAAGGTATGTAGGGTATTCAATTTAACCTTTTTTACTTATTAAATTATGAGAAAAGGGTTTTATTCAATGAAACTTCTTCTCCCTTTCTTATATCCTAAATTTCATTATGTTTCATTTGTTAATATAAGGATAAAAACTCATGTGATTATTAGAAATAAGGCATCAGTTAATCACTCTAAGTATACACGGGAAACAAGTTGTAGAAAATAAGATATCATAACCTAGACATCAGGTATGTCTATAAAAATATCAAACACGTGATATCATTCTCAAATTTAGGGGCTAAAAGAATAGATTTTTCATCAAATAATAAAAATTGTACACATCTTAACACACATATCAAAATATTTCAAATTTAGATGTATAACTCCATTTTCTCTTACCAAATACATCAACCAATAACCCCCCTTAAAAACTTAATTTTATAGTCAAAATCAAGGTTTGATGAATGTGATTGTAATACTTATCCTTTCACTATTGTAAAATTTTACACAACTTACATATTCAATGAATTTTGATAATTTGATAACTCCTCTTCATATTTTATCCCCCTAAAGAGATCCACTCACCTTTTATTCATCATTATTGATTTATTTCATCATTAATTCATGATGGAATACATTTTACATGTTTTCCATTAGTGACAGCCACATCAACTCACCTTATGTTTTCTTCCTTCAATTCCCTACATGTTAGTACATAAATGATTGAAAGGGAATGAGGATTGTATTAAATTTATCTTTTACTAAGATATAGATATATGAAAGATATATCAAAACCAAGATCTTCCATTCTTCCCAATATTATCATTGGGGATTCTCTTTACTTCAACATCTTGTGTAGACTTCTCATATCCAAAATTTTTATTTATATAGGTGTTTCTTCTTTTGAAGAAGTTTTTTAACTTTTTTTAGGTCTAATAAAAATAAATACATATCATTTCTTAGGTATTGAAATTTTGTACTAGCTACCATAAGATTTATGTCTAAAGATTCCATATCCAAAATAGTATCCCTTTAATCTTTCTGTTTCACCACATGGTGAATATTTCTTTTTTACTATCTAGAACACTTTCATCTTTTACTATAACTTCTTCCTAGAGAGAATCTCCTTCTCATTTCCTCTTTAATGTCCCTTAAATTAGAGGTGTAGTTTTCCTGAATTTATTCATCCTGAAAAATTCCTAATTTATAAGTAAAATCTATACTAAAATTTGATATGGATTTAGTATCATTTGAACATTTAGAAACAGTTTGTACCTTTTTCTTGGGGTTGTAATTATCAGCATCCTTGGATGATTCAACCTGAATTTCTACTAATTAATCGTAGTCTTATATCATCTTTTTTAAGGTGTTTTTATCCTTAAAGAATCTGTATTGTGCCTCACAAAACTCTTCTTATTTAGTAGTCATTTTTTATTTAATATCTTCTAGAATCTTCTCTTGTTCTGTACTTTTCAATTTGTAAATTTTAATCTCTTCTATGAGATAACATTTATCATGATCATCAATTTATTTCTTCCAATCAAGAATATTCACATTTTTTTGGATCTTGTAATGTTTCTGAAGGAAATACTCAAGTTTATAACTAAGAATATAATCAAGATAACTTTCTTCCTCATCTTCATCACTATATGATTCATCTTTTCCACTTTTAATCTGAGCAATGATAATAGTATATTCTTGTGTGACAACTTTATTATTTGACTCATTTGAGGAGATTGAGTCTTCAATTTCATTATTTCTCATAATATTTCTTATATTATTTTTTCTAGATCTTCTTTTAAATAATACATCCGCTTATTTATCACTCTGTGTTTCATCATATTTCATTTTAGAAAAATCAACTAAAAATGATTAAATCTCCCACAATTAAATCATTTAAGAGGGAGTTTACCTCTATATTTTCCTCTTTATATTTTTATGTTTTTGGAGAAAAAATACATGATCTATAAATATGAATCTTTCATTATTTGTTCTTCACATTTCCATCATACATATTTTCATGTTTTCCCCATATCACTTTGGAAGATCAAAATCCCATCACCATGTTATAGGCTTATTCATAAAATTATAACAACATTGAATTCCTTTATTTCCCATATACTTAAGGATTTATTTTTTCTATATATTTAATGGGATAATTTGTTCCTATTTGAGTAAATTATACTATAATAGTATCACTTACCTTGAGGATCTATGAAAGAATTTATGGTAGTATTCAGTTATTCCATCCATAAAATTTCTTTCCATTGAAGAAGGTAACTACTCTCATATTGAATAAGTTCAAACTCTCCATCATTAATAATTAGTAAAGTTTTGATCTTATCATAGGGAACCACTACTTTGAAGGCAATTATAGAGCTCAGATCTTATGAGATTACTGAGAGGGGGAGCGGGTAAACCAGTGATCCCTTATTCCTTTCAACAGATTGTATCCTTTTGAATTAAAACTATGTGGTAAGTTAAAACCTTTATATACCAATATTTTGTTTTAAAACCAAACTTGGATAAATTAGTAAGTAAAAGGAATAAATCATAAGGTTTTAGATGATTTTTTCTCAATGTGAGCTTACTCCTTTATAGGTAATGTGACTTGGATTTTCCATTATTGAAGAAACATGAATGTATTACAAGTTATCTCCTAAAAATATTTATGTATAATATCCTAAAATAACCTATATAAAATCTCCTAAAATATCTAATCTTAAGGTGATCAAAGTAGTCATCTGCTAATGGGTTCTTTATAATATCATCCCTCTAGTTGAATCTATCTCTCTAAAATCTTTCTCTTTTCACCTCTTGGTGGAATATTTATAATGCCTTCAAAAATTTCTTTAAGGCTACTTATTAATCCTCCTTGAATAGGTATTTTAATATGTATTCTCTTGATGTATACAATTGGAATTTTTCTTCTTCAAGTATTTACATCCTCTCTAAATAACCTAAGTGGTTTATTAAAGTTTAAGTTCTATTAGTGTTGATTTTTTGTCTATTATTTAAGAAGATGAAAAATTAATGTGATCTAATTTTGATGATTGCATAAATGATATTAATTTTTATGACATGTGCTAGTTGTATTTAGATTTTACTTAATTTTTACAATAAGTGAATAATTTAAAATGAATAAACCATACCTTAATTGGGTGAAGAATTTTTTTGATTAATTCTAGAAATATTCTATTATTCCATGAGGATTTTTCTTTCGAAGTCAATACAAAAATACTTATATTTTAGCATAAATAATTTTTTAAGAATAATTTTGTTAATGGATTGATATAAAAATATAAACATAAAATTATTCTAAGTTCTTTTGGTGATCATTATATTAAAATATGATTCAGCACTTGGCCCACCAAGGACTCACCTCAACCAAACATGTGGGAGAAAGGGGTCAACCATGTGGGAGGTAGGTCACCTATCCAATTGTGGGTGGTGGGTGAGTATGAGAATTTATAGAATCTATTGGGAGTGAACGGAGGTGTCAAAATAATAAAAATAGGGTGAATGTGTGAGGTCCTAGTAGACCACACAATAGGGTGGTGTATCCCATATAGGGAATGCGTGCAATGTGTCCGAGTGCTGACCTACGATCTGGCTCGAGAGGATTTCCACACAGGTTGCCTTATTAAGTGGAGGGAACCCATATGGAGGTTTGATGTGGGAAATATAATTTATAGGGTATTGTTCACTCTCCTTGGAAAAATTATGTTTATATCTTAATTGTATAATTCGATGAATCTACACCATCTAATTGAAACTGATCATCATCTTCAACATCCCAACATTCGAAAGATTTCTGTTATAGGGTTTTCATGTTGACCAAATACAAATTATATCAGGTTCCATGTGAGATCATCAAAATCGCATCAGTATTTTTAGATATTTTCTATGTAAGGTTTTCCACAAATTATAAAAATACTCTGTGCATTTGAGTTTTGAGAACAAACCTACTATGAAGATATAGATTATTTTCGGTTGAAGAGGATAATATATGATGTGGCTCTAATTTTTCAAAGCATATCATATGATATGTGAAATATTTGAGAGCTCTTACAAGTGAAGTAAAATTGATAAGTATGAATTTCTACATACCAATGATGTAATTTGATACATTTTCTATGAAGAAATTATTTAAGAATAACAGTATGTGCGCCATATAGTTTGAATCCATGAAAAAATTATATATGGTGTGCATGAAATAGATGTTATGTGAACGAAGTATGAAAAAAGATTTTTGAAATAATGTTATGTGGAAACAATTTCAGGTAATGGTATGCGATACATACTATGTGAATCATAATTTTATGTGCTACATAGAGTATAAAAAGGGCATGTAATTTGTAGCGGGAGGAAAAAAAATTCGATATCACATACATTTGAATGGTGAACATTATTTTATGGTATTATCATTTGTTAACCACATGTCAATCAGCCTACAAATACCTAGTCAACTCTTAACTAATTGAAATCAATAATTTTAGGGGAATTGATTATTGAAAGTGAAAGATATAATTTTTCTCAAGTTGATTTTTGCAAATAAAGTAGTGCTTTTATAGAAGGATAGATTTTTGAGAAGTAGAGTGATATACATATGAAGTGATGTGAATATTATTGTTTATTTTAATTACAAAAAAAGAGCATTGCATGATATTAGTAACTTGAAAAATAATTAATTTTTTTTACAAAGCATCAGTACATGAAGAATCAAGGAAGTGAACCAGGAGTACATGATTTGACATATATGTTATGTTATCATCATGTGATGTTTGTAGGAACAATTTTTTATACTATTTAATAAATATATAGTATAAAAGTAAAATCAGGTTAACATAGCATCGATTGAAAAGTTCATACAATACTCATGATTACATGAAGTTTATTTGAGATATTTTAATTGATAATTAAATAAGGAAGCTGGATTGAGTAAAGAAATATAATTTTTTCAAAAAAAATATTGAATAAATTGTGCGAATTAGTTGGAAACATTTATTGAGGTATATAATTCATCAAAGAAATGAGAATATCTTCCCAATAATTTAATACTGAAGTCTAGGTAGTATTTCAATCAGAAACCAACATTCGTAACTGAGTATTCAGTGAATTTATAGGTATTAGATCATTTTAATATTAGTGGATATTGAGAAAGATCAGGAATTTTATTATCAATTAAAGGAGTTCTTGAAGTTGTACACAATAGATCAGGTCATCTAGTTTGTTTATGAAGTATGATTTTATCTCAAGAAACTTCATAATATATCATAATCCAATAAAGATATTTCCTATAATAGGATCATATTTTAAGAGAATTTGAAGTCTTCAGTGGAATTATAGAGTCGGAGAAGACCTAGTGGGACTCTGTTTCGATCGCTTGTGTAAGTGGAAACTTTTAATCTCTAGTGGGACTCTTGAGTGTGAACACTATGGGACTCACTGTTGATGGGAATGTGAATTTACCTAGATATAACTGCCTATATATAGTTAAGAATCTATACCTAGGGAGAATAACTGGTTGTAGAAAAGAGTGGTACTTTTGACAGAACCTTATAAAAATACTATGTGACATATTTCATTTACTTTATGCATTGCATGTGGTATGAATGTGATTGTTAATTCACAATAACAACTCATCCTAATAGGTGGTATAGGTTTGAATTAAAATAGAAAAAATATAGAATAAAAAATAATTCATTAAAATAATAAACACCTGATTCATCCCCCACTCTTAGTGTGACCACATGACCCATTGTGCACTTAAATTGGTGTAAAAGTAAAGGTTATACCTCTAGTTGGATCTACTTTACTAGCCTATTTGTTTCTAATATAAATATATTATGTGAATTTTTTTATGTAAAGAATATTTGAAAGAGCTTCAAATGAAAAAGATTACCTCTACTTCTAATGTTATAAATGTTGAAGTTTCATTTAAGATTCATAAAAATAGGAAGAAAATAGTGCCAAAGAAACTTAAAAAGAACACAAAGATAAAATATTACCATCTACTAGCTGAATTCACTCATGGTAGTAATTGTTCAGTAAAATTATTTGATTATAATTTTGATGAATCATGTCCAAGTTGTGATGAATATGTGTTTAATTCTAAAATCATGTAGAAATTGAAGAAATTTCATAAAATAGTGGTTACTTGTATGGTTATGGTTTTCAAGGAAATTATTAATGAAAAATCACAAATAGGAGTGTAAAGTAATGAAATAGAATTAACATTCTCTCATTGGGTTTAAAATTGAAAAATTATTGACATGAATTGTTGAAGCCAAAGAAGAAACTATATTAATTTATAATGAATTTATTCATCAATATAAATAATAATTTAAAAGGAGTTTATGTGAGAAGGAATTTATAGAAATGGTTTTTACAGAAGTTATCAATACATGAGAAAATCTATATAATTCATTTATGAATGTTAAATATGATCATTTTGAGGTTAAATAAAAAACTAATTATGGTAATTAATAATTTGTTATTAAATGTTAATCAGGTTCATGAAGATAAGATTTATAAGATGAAGATTTAGTGGGAAAAAAGCTTAAAGTAATTTAAATATAAGAAGATTGAATTCAACTTAATGTGTCTGCAACTAGAAGTAAAACTAAGAAACTTGTCAGATACACAAGAAAAGACTTCTTGATCACCTAATAAAATAATTGTTCTTAATAATATTTTTGATAGAAGTAATATTTCAAAAAATACTGAAACTAGTGGTAAGAAGAGATTAATATTATCTAAAGAAAAATCTACTGAAGGATTATTAAAAAAGTTAACCCTTTTTCCTAATAAATTTGTGTATACTAATGTTGTTTCTATGAATTGTGCATATCCACCATTAAAATCTAAAATAACATGGATGAAGAAAATTTCTTATAAATCCACTACATCTTCAAAGATAGATGTGATGTAGTGTAATAATTATTATTCCTTAAAGAAATAATAAAAGAAGAAATGTTTTTTCCAAAAGTAGAAAAGTATCAAAGATAATTAGAATATTTCCCAAAAGAAGAAATCAATACTTTTTGGGTATTTTTGGTGTATTAAGAATTTTGGAAATCAAGAGATAAATTTTTGACACAATATGTCACTGTATGAAAATTATAGAATGCCTACATTTTGGGGGAGCAGTGTTGAAGAAAAGAGGAAACCTGCATAATATAAGAAGAATTCATAGAAAATGAATCTTACTATCAAGAATCTTATAATTTCTCTAAAATTTATGTGTAACACTTTGGAAAATTTCAGGAAATATTTTCAGATTAATAAGAGGAGTCGGTGTGGGATTCCAAGACTCGAGGTGACTCACTGTTGGTATAATAGAATTATTAAATATAATATATCATGCACATGCAATTTTTTCGAAATAATGGAATAAATATAGAACATTGTCTCGGATGGGAAAATTGATGTTGTCATTAAATCTGAAGCACAGATTTTACCCTAGTAATTATATAATCCTTATCGACATTGATCCCTTAGATAGAGTGATGTTGTTGGATAATTAAATGAATTAAATGAATTAATTAATTTAATTTTCATTTATTTGAAAAAACCCTAATAACACCCCCTTTATAATATTTTCTACAGATACTTCCAAAGGGTTAGTTACATAACCACATATGTAATGAGAGGATGGATAGCTAGGGTAGAGAGCATGTTGGAGGATGGTCATGGGGGTCATGGATCAAGGATCAAAGTACCACAAGGATCATTATCATCAATATAGTTCTTATATATTTTCAATAGAAGAATAGTAGAAACATTATTCATTGGTGATCAATCTAAACATGATCTAGGGAATTTGATTTTGTTCTCATTCCCCATTTACAGTTTGTGATGAATGAGAATTAATTCCTTATAAAATTAATTTGTAGATCTTTAATTGATGGTTTTATCAGTTGTTTATTTCTTTTACTAGATCTAGGAATTGTAGATTTAATCTTTATTGACATTTTATTCGATTACCCATCACATTCTTTGTATTCTGTCAACACTGAACAAATAAGCATGACAATCGATTAAAGCTCACTTTGTGTTATATTCCATTCTCCCTTCATTCATTGATGTTTTTAATGGGTTTTAAATTGGTCAATGATTAAATGATACCAATGATAACCTATCATTGTCCATTTTTTATTTTTAATAATGGATCATGGTAATGGGTTTAGATTTTAGTTTTGGAAGATGTGACATAGGCATGGTGATGACGACTGGAATATATTGATGGGTTTGGTTATCGTGGATCTAAAAACCATATTGAACAAATATCTCTTGATGAGTAGTGATGGGTGATTCCAAGAAAATAGTGGTCAGAATTTATCCATCAGTGATGATGGATATCTGGTTTTGGTGTGGAAGTTAGTGCTCTCATAATCCAAAGAACTTGGATCTTTTTTATGGCATCCCATCTTTTTATTACATACCTTTTTATTACATTTTACAAACATAGGATCTTTAAAGTCTAGTGTCTTAGAAATCAGGAACATAATACATGAAAAAAACATAAAAAATTCTTATAAACCACTTGTAAGGATTCATCATAGGTTCATCTTATTTACAATTACCGCATCTCATATCCTGGAGACATACATCAAAGGGAAGGGTGAGCAGAAGGCCCAGTAAGGGTAAATAAGGGAATCAATTTACTTGTGATATCAATAAGAACTTGTTAAAAAAACATAAAGACATGAGAAATTGAATTATAGGAATAAAATAATGAAAATAACATTAAAAATAACTTGAATATGTTTCTACAACATTTCACCAAGGTTCATCCCCAAGGTGTAATAAAAATTACCAAGGTTATTCACCAAGGTATTGTGAAACATGTCATCTCTAGAGATTAAATTCTTTACCCAATGCATTAGAGCACTATCAGGGATCACCATTAATATTTCTTTATTTTCATGTGATCCAAACAGATCATAATAAAAAATTTCATAAATAACCCAAATAGAATCAAAGAAATGGGTTTCATGTCAAAATCATGACGTTTAAAAAGTACTTAAAAATAAGATCATTATGTCATTTATAACCCATGGAAAGTGAGTGATGGTTATATGTATGTTGATTGCAGAATAAAATAGATCAATTTTATGTATTTATGAATACCCAAAGAAATGAAAATATATTTGGGTATCCACATAAATAGTACAAGAGAATTTCTTGAGAAAAAGAGAGAGATTTTGAGACGAAAATTCTATAGCATAACTGCTACATAACATCATTTTAGAAAACATTAAAAAGAGAAGGGACAAGGGTAAAAAACTCATAAATAATTCATAATATAGTAGGTTTACATAATATGATCATGGTATGGATATTTTAATTCCATACCACATGAAAAGGAAACATGAAAGAAAAGAGAAGATGCTATTTCTTTTATGAAAAATTCGGCAGCCTAACGACATCGCTTAAAAATTCAGAAAATAAATTGATCAGAGTGGAAAGAGTCTCTAATAATTTGGACATAAAATGGACAATAATAAAAATATATAAGAACATACCCCCAAATAACAATATAGAAACTAGACGACATAACATAAAGGAAATCATGGCTAAAAAGAGGAGGGTGAAAGGTTCCCTTACCATGAAGAGTAACTTCGAAAGCATGAAGGTTGGGACATTGGGGGGATTGAGGGAAACTTGGGAGGACTCCTTGGGAGTTAAAAATACAATAACTTCATTGAGTAGGATTTTGGAATGAAATGAATGAGTCAATGGCTTGGTATTTATAGGAAAAGTGAGGGAATAAATTATTAATTTCCAAGGGACACCTCATCGGTGGTATTTGCAAAACCATGGGCTTTACCATGGTATTTTCCCATTTTATTGGCCACTTGGAACACCTCATATCATATATTACTATTCCCAAGTCTTCCAAAATGATTACATCATTATTACATCATTATTACATCATTAATGATGTCATTAAACACCCGAAAGTCAAAACTGTATTTTTACTATTCACCGAAAATTCAACTATTTCAGAAAATCCCCAAAAATCAACCTAACCTAATATCAATGATATGAATTCAAAAAATTAACTCCATTTTATTAAAATTATTTTCTAAATATTTTTAATTTAATTTTTAAATAAAATCATTATTTATTCAAAAAAACAACTCTAAAACTATAACTCGTTTTGTAACACCTTAACAAAGTAATCAAGGTCCCATAAAATTATCATATAACCATAATAAAATAAACAAACAATTTATGATTAAATTTTATGAAAATACATTTCCATTTTAAATTATTAAATTAATTATAAAATTGTAAATAAAATATTTATGACATAAAAAAACCAAAACCTATACTATGATATTTTTTTTAACTTTTAAGATGTCTAAATTGTATTTATACATTCATGGGTGAAGTTTATATTTTTTTGGCCGATTTTCTATTCATTACTATTCATAAGAGTATATTACTATTCATACTTTACTATTCACTAAAAATTAAGTTGATCTTATTAGACTCTAAATTTATTATTGGTCACAACTATAGAAGACCATTTTTTGAAAATGATTTTACATTATTAATTATTTAAAGTTTACATAAATATTTCAAAATACCATTTTTACAAAATTCATTAGTAATATGGAACAATAAATTTTTCCTACATTTATTCGGATATTTTAAATTCACCAACTTTTCCATAATAAGAAATAAAAATTTTATTTATACAAAAGGATTACAAAGTAACTAAGGCTTTGTTACATAGCCCCTTATAACAACTGCATAAGACCTAAGTGTAAGGTGTTCTATGGTGATAGAATCTTGGGGAGGCTTAGAAAACATTGCCTAACTGGTGATTTCTATCAGCTTGAACTTCTCCCTTAGGATATTTCATTCAAGCTTCACATGTTGGAGTTCATCTTGGGCTTGGTCCAGAGCAAAGCCCAGAGATGCAACCGCCTTCCCAAGCTCTGGAAGATGGGCTTCGTATGGCCTGAGTCTACTGGATGAGTCCATCGACTCCTCTTTCTATATTAATTAACCAAGATCACTTGTATTTATAAAAAATAATCATAATTTTAAGAGTTTAGTTTCCAACGGTCATATAACAGTCGAAACCCAATGATGTCGTTTTAATTATAAGCAATTAATTTATTAGAGGACATATTTTTGTTGAGTATAAAATAAAATAACACAAAAATTTAGGAAATAAATATTATTAAAAATTTTGGGTCGTTACATTCTTCCCCCCTTAAGAAATTTTTTCCCCAAAATTTTAACTCGTACCCTCAGAAGAGAAAAGGTGTAGGTACTTCTTCCTCAGAGACTCCTCTGGTTCTCACGTGGCTTCTTAATATTTGTGGTTCCTCTACAACACCTTAACAAGGTGGGTAGTCTTTTTGTGTAGAACCTTGTCTCTACGATCCAAGATCTCTACCCACTGCTCTTTATAAGAGAGGTCTGAAAGGTGTTTCATGGGTTCCCTCAAATGATTAGTGGTTTTTGGGTACTTAGGTGCAGCAGAGTGGATAACCAAGGTTGTCTCTCAAAGGAGGAAGTAAATTAAAACAACTTCTTAAAGGTATTATAAAAGAAAAATAGAATATAATTAAAATACTACTTGAAAGGATGAGGGTGGTTGTTTATCGTTTATAAAACTTGAAGGAGTTTTTTAGAAGAACATTGTATTTTTTCTTTGTTTTTAATTTTGAAATGAAGTTTGATTAAAAAGACACAACAAGAAGATGTTTTTTTAGAAAATATTTTAAAATAAGAAATCAATATAACTATACCTATTCATTTAATTATTAATCGTTATCATTTAAATCAATATACCCTTAATTATGATCCTATAATTTGTTAACCCTCGAACCCTATGAGAGTTAACTTAACAACAAAGATGAAATTACTTAAACCCTAGGCTAGCTTCGGAACACGCAATCGCAGCACCCTACTTTGATTGTTGTTATAAGGTTATATTATGGTTAGTGGTTAATTGGAGCACATATCCATTATGTAAATGAGGATGAATTGTGTTTCGAGATTATATTTGAACTCTATAAATTTATTCCGTGTGGTCTTGTATTACCGATTAAGACCGCGCTCTCACAATTTACACAAAATCTCGACCTCACGTGTTTTTGTGTTAATTGTTCAATTGTTTGATTAGTTTATTATAATTTTAAAAAAAAATTAATGGATCATATTTAGTGAATTACAATATCACAATGATTCAAATTAATTAAATGAAGAGGGTATAATATAGATCGATCACTAAAAAACTACTCTTCCATGGGTGGTGTGGTCATCATGGAGACGTTTTGCATGAGCAAAGGATTGAAAGGGTAGAACCCAATCTCGTCTCCACTCTTGATTCCAACCCAATTATGAAGATTAAGAGAAGAAGAAAAGGGAAGAACACAGAATATTAATTGAAGAAAAATTTAAGATACAGACATGAAAGAAAATAAATACAAAGAGGAGGTGGGATAGGAGAGCCTTTTTGGAAGAGAGGTTTTCACAAAGCCTTACTTCTTCCAAGAGTTGTGAGGGGATCCCAAGAGACACCATTTCGGAAAAACCTTCCCAAAGCCTCTACCAACCTTCCCAAAGAGTGAAAACCCCCTTTAAATAGAGTTTTTGAGGGTTAGAGTTACATAACTTTTTTAAGTGTGAAATGAAAACTCGACCAAAAACTTTATTCGAAGTTGAACCGCATAGTTGACCTCCAAAACACGTGAATTGGCTGGCCTTCTAGAAGAATGATTTGTTTATAATTATGTACCCGAGATTACCTAAACATTTGGGCTCAATACAAGCCTGGATGAAGAATATATGTCCAAAATGGTGAAGTAATGTCCAATATGAATGGTTCTATCCAGATTTGTATTCATGGCCCATTTACTCCCCTAAAATGCATGATATAGCTCCCATGTTAGAAATAGAATTTATATCCCATTAAGTCAGGAACACAGTTAAAAAATTTTAAGTCAAAATATTTTACATAATAATATTTATTCTCGAAATACTACAGTGAATTTTAAAAGGGTAAAACTGGATTTTTCATCTAATTTGAAAATGAATGATCTAATCCCAAATATTTCATAATTGATAATTTTTAGAATAATGTGAGGAATTTATATAATTTATTATTAATAAAATATTCAATAAAATTGTTTTTTATCAACTCTCCCACACTTACCCTTTTACACTCCTGGGAAAAACCTCATATCAAGTAAACATCAATATCAAATCAAAACGAATTTTAAAACACATATCCTTGAGATCCAACAATTACACACCAAGAAACAAAAGATATCATGACTCATAAAAAACAATTATTTCAAGTTCTTCATTTATATCATTCAGTATATTTCCATTTCATTTATCCTCCCATGCACAAAACACTTACCTCACTTGAATTTTCTCTTATCACACAAATGTCATTTTTTTGCAATATCTTTCTCATCCAAAATCATACTAGGGTCACCATGGGATTGATAAATTCCTACATCACCACTCGATGTGAGTCAAGGACATAGTTTTATCATGAGGACTTTTCAGGGTTGTTTTGTAGATTTTGGTTGGTAGGATTTAGATGTGAAAAACTCTGAGGCTGAATGAGGAGGGCTTGACTCTTTTTGAAGCAAAATTGCATTAATCTAATTTTCACTTAAATATGGTCTCCTCATTAATAACCTTATCATCAATTCAGCTCCATTATCACGAAAAGTCATGGAAAGTTTACACCATTCATAATTTCAACAACAAAAATGTCAATCTTATCCAAAATAGTTTTTCGTGAAAGCTCCAGACAGGTACAACTTTCTTTCTTTTTAGAAGCTCCAGAAAGGCACATGTAACGACCCAATCTTTTTGAGTAGTATATTAACTTACTCTTAATGATTTAATAAGATGTTAATGGTTAATGCAGAAAGAGGAGTCGATGGATTCATCCAGTAGACTCGACCCTTATGAAGCCCACTTATCAGAGCTTGGGAAGGAGGTAGCATCTGTGGGATTCGCTTTGGACCAAGCCCAATCCGAACTCCAGCGTGTCAAGCTTGAACGGAAACGCCTACGGGAGAAGTTCAAGTTAGTAGAGATTACTACTAGGGCAATGTTATTTGAGACTCCCTCAGATTCTCTCACCATAGCACACCTTACACTTAGGTCTTATGCCGGTGTTATAAGGGGCTATGTGACGAGACCCTAACTTCCTTGTGTAATCCTTTCGGGTGAATAAATTGAGATCTCTTCCTTTAGTGATGTTTGTGAAATTTCTTTTGTCCGGATAATTTTAGGATATATTTTATTGATGAATTTTTGAAAAAGGGATATTGTAAAACATTTATGTAAACCCTAAATAATTAATGATGTGTAATGATTTTCAAAAAATGGTCTTCTACAAAAGTGTTCAGTAAGGAATTTGAAGTCTAATAAGATCAACTTAATTTTTGATGAATAGTAAATTATGAATAGTGATTTTACACTTAGGATTAGTAATGTGACCAAATGGATTAGTAATTTCACTCAAAGAAAGTTTTAATATAACTTAGACACCTAGATTAAGTAATGTGATTCAAAAAAATGGGTAAATAACGGTTTCAAAAATTATTAGTCAAGTATTAGTTTTTTCGGATGAATAGTGTTTTTTAAATAAAAATTTAATTAAAAATAATTAGAAAATTATTTTTATAAAAAGGACTTTATTTTTGAACTTAGAGCATCGATATTATGTTAAGGTAATTTTTGGGTATTTTTCTGAAAAAAATGAATTTTCGGTGAATAGTGTTTTTTTAATAAAAAAATTTAATTAAAAATATTTAGAAAATTATTTTTATAAAATGGATTTCATTTTCGAAATCAAAGCATTGATATTTGGTTAAGGTGAAATTTTGGGATTATTCTGAGAAAGTTGAATTTTCGATGAATAGTGAAAGTATAGTTTTTAAGTTACGGGTGTTTAATGACATCATTAAATGATGTATTAAGTATGCAATCAATATGGTCGACTTATTAATAGTAAGATAAGGTATGAGGTGTCCCAAGTGGCCAATACCATGAGCAAATACCATGGGCAAGCCCATGGTTTTGCCAAAACCACTAATGAGGTGTCCCTTGGCCATTAATGCCTTGTCCCCTCACTTTCCCTATAAATACCCACCCTTTCCTCCTTTAGTTTTCACTCCCAACTCTCCCCCAACGAAGTTCTGGTCTCCTAACCTCCCAAGGAGTCCTCCCAAGGTGCCCCCAAGCCCTCAAGGTCCAAAACTTTGAGTTTCAAGAGTCACGTTTTAAGGTAAGGGATCCGACCTCTCTCTTTCTTTTCATGTAATCTCTTTTATGTCATTCATTTTATGCTCCATGTTATTATGTGAGAGGATGTTCTTTGATATTCCTCTTAAGATCCCTCTTACTCTCATCATATCGTTTTATGAAAGTTTAAGTGACGCCGTTAGGCTGCTGAATTTTTAGTGATTCTTTCACCCTTCTCATTTTTCAAGTTCGATTTTCATGTCAAATCTTTCAAGTTCCTTTTTATTATGTTGGGGTATTATATCTATATCTATCATACTGATCTCTTATGATCATATGATTAGAGACCCTGTTTGATCTGTTCAATTCATTTTTGTTGATGTTTAAGTGACGTCGTTAGGCTGCCGAATTTTCATAAGAGAAATCAAATTTTTGTCTTCCTTCCATGTTTTTCATTTCAAATGGTATGTCCTTGAAATTGCATCACCATGTCCATATATCCTTCTTATTCTGTCCCTCTACTATTTTATGGGTCAATTATGATTGTTCGACCCATGTTCCCTCTCTTTTCAAAGTTTTCTAAAACCTTGTAACATAGCCGTTATGCTGCAGAATTTTCGTCTCAAAATGCCTCTATTTTCTCAAAATTATTTTATGTTATAAAGTGAATACTCAAAGATATTATTTCTACAGGGGTATTCACATATATATCAAAATGTTCTATTTTAAATTCTGGGATTTACATACATGATACCCACTTTCCCTTTCCGTGGGTTTAAAGTAACGTAAAGATCATGTCTTTAAAGCAGTTTTTAAAACGTTATGATTATGAAATGAAACCAATTTATTTTATGCTATATGGGTTATTTATGAAATTTTTGCTGATAATATATGTGGATCACATGATAATAAAGGCAAATTTAAGGGTGCGCCCTGATAGCGCTCCAATGCATTGGGTAAAGACTTAATCTCTAGAGATGACCATTTTAACGACGCCTTGGTGAATAACCTTGGTAATTTTTAACGACACCTTGGGGATGGACCTTGGTGAAACGAAACGATTGTCAATATTAAATGTTGCAGCCACATCTTCAAGTTATGAAAAATTTTATTTTTATTATGATGTATCTCATGATTTCTTTCTCATGCCTTAAAGTTCTTTTCATGTCCTTATTGAAGTATCTCGAGTTCACATGTAAAATGTTTCTCTTGTTTCCCTTACTGGGCCTTCTGCTCACCCTTTCTTTTGATGTATGTCCCCAGGTTATGAGATGAAGTAATGAACCTAGGATGAACTTAAGGAGAATCCTTTCAAGTGTTTAAGAAGAATGTTCTATGTTGTTTTCATGTATTATGTTCCTTGTTTCCAAGACACTAAACCTTAATGATCCTCAGTTCCGTGTAATGAAATGAAAGTTATGTTATAAAAAGACGAGATGATATAGTTGGTATCAAAGGATGGTTTAGTTATTTGTGGAAATTAGGATATAAAAACTTTAGGAAGAACCCTATAGAAAAGTTTAAATATAGGAAAACTTCCTGGTATTTTGGTAAGTATTGAGTAAGTGGTTTATCAAACAAATACATCCCTGTATGGATACGAGCAGGTAGAGGCGGATCTGATACAGATGTACATAGGGGTAAAACCCGAAAACACCTCTTTGAGCTAGACTCGAACGAGAACTGGTGCACGATAACGGTCCTTGCTTCACTCTTGGTTACGACACTCCCGGGGGATATGTTTGGTTAATCACAAGCTTTTTATGAATCATTATGAAGGAATTATAGAAAAGTGTAATTGTATAAGCATGAAGTCTTAGTTAAAAGATTCATAAATGAAATAAGTTTCTTACTAAGGTTTTATTCTTTTAGAAAATGGCGGGAAATAGGAGGTACCGTGCTGATGGTGACCGCAATGCACCATGTGATGACGACCCTCTGATGGAAGCCAGAATGGAAACATTAATGCGAATGATGAACCAACTGACTCAAGTTATGAGTAATAACTTGAATCAAGCTGAGAGGCCGACCTCACCACGAAGGGAACAACACTCTGTTGAGTCCTTCATGCGTCAACGACCGCCAACATTCAGTGGATCTACTGACCCATTGGTTGCGGAACAATGGATAAGCTCCATTGAAAATATCTTTTCTGTACTTCATTGTTCGGAACAAGAAAAAGTCACCCTTGCTGTTTACCACCTAGAGGGAGAAGCTGATCAGTGGTGGTCACTGATCAAAAACATGAAGCCATGAGGAGATATGGAAGCTATGGAGTGGGAAGAATTTTGGGGAATTTTCTTTAACAAGTATTTCCCTCGTTCCATGAGAACGAGAATGGAGAAAGAGTTTCTCGAGCTGAAGCAGAAGGAGAACGAATCTGTCGGAAGCTATGAGATGAACTTCACAAGGCTTTCCCATTATACCTCAAGCTTTGTCATGGACCCTAATGGGAAGGTTGATAGATTCTTTGGTGGACTACTACCTCATCTGTGGAAGAATCTAGCCAACAGGGACTATGATAGCTATGAAGAAATAGTTCGAAGTGCTATAAAAGTCGAGCTAGAGTTTGGTGAGACACAATGGTCTCATAAACCAAATGAAAAGAATAGATCGTTAGAGCCTAGTTTAGGGAAGTCTTTTGATCAGGGAATAGGTGGAAAGCAAATGCAACTTACCACATGCAATAAATGTGGGAAGAATCATCTGGGGAACTGCTTGAACATAAGTGGCAAGTGCTACAAGTGTGGAAGAGGAGGCCATATTGCTCGGAATTGTCATAGTGAGGTGAAGCCTCAGTTTCCCAACACTAACGACAGAGGAAAGATGGTTCTGGCCCTACTCGAAGTCACATGCTTCAAGTGTGGACAGCTTGGGCACTTTTCTAACCAATGTCCGAATCCGAGGGAGGTGGAGGGGAATCACCATCAACCTCAGTAGAGGCCAAGGGAGCAAGGTCGTGCTTTCACTATCACAACAACTGAAGTTGAAGTTCTGAACGATGTGGTAGCAGGTACTCTTGTTGTCCTCTCAAAACTAGCAAGTACTTTATTTGATTCTGGTTCTACGCATTCCTTTATTTCCTGCAAGTTTGCAAGGAATATAGAATCAATCCCCGAACTGCTAGAGGTAGAGTTGTCAGTCAAGACTCCAAGTGGGATTATTCTTGCATCAATAGTATTTAGAGACTCTAGTGTTTACTTTGGTGAGCACAATATTATCGCAAATCTAGTAGTCATTCCCATGATGTAATTCGACATTATACTAGGGATGGACTGGCTCTCAAAGTATAATGCTAAGATCAAATGCAGAAGTAAGGAAATATCAGTAGTCTTGAATGAACGACCTACAGTTATCTTTCGAGGAGAGATATCCCGAACTGATCCCTATCTAGATGCACCTCCTATAGCTTTCTTTATGGAGTTAATCAGTGATGATAAAGAAGGAAAAGGGAGCATACAAATAGAAGATGTTCCGATTGTTCAGGAATACATGGATGTATTTACTGAGGAGTTACCTGGACCTACCCCAGAAAGAGAGGTAGAGTTATCCATTGAACTCGTACCTGGGTCTCAACCGATATCAAAGACTCCGTATAGAATGGCAAATGTGGAGCTAGAAGAGTTAAAGAAAAAACTCCAAGACTTGTTGGAGAAGGGGTTTATCCGACCGAGTGTGTCTCCTTGGGGAGCACCAGTTCTCTTTTTGAAGAAGAAGGATGGATCAATGCGGCTATGCATTGATTATAGAGAACTGAACGGGATCACAGTGAAGAACAGATATCATCTTCCAAGAATTGATGATTTATTTGACCAAATTCGCGGGGCTCAATTCTTCTCTAAGATTGACCTTCGATCTGGTTATCATTAACTGAGGGTGAAGAAGGAAGATATTCCAAAGACTGCCTTCCGATCAAGATATGGGCATTATGAGTTTACTGTTATGCCCTTTGGCTTGACTAATGCTCCTGATATTTTCATGGATTTAATGAATAGAGTCTTTAAGGACTACCTTGATAACTTTGTGGTAGTTTTTATTGATGATATTTTGATATATTCAAAAAGTTGTGAGGAGCATGAAGATCATCTAAGGGTTATATTGAAAACTCTACGGAAGGAGAGGCTCTTTGGGAAGTTCAGCAAGTGTGAGTTTTGGTTACAACAAGTGGCTTTCTTGGGGCACATCGTAACCAATGAAGGAATCTCGGTTGACCCTGCAAAGACAATGGTTGTGGAGGAGTGGCCTCAACCCACAACAGTAACTGAGATTTGTAGTTTCCTTGGTTTAGCGGGATATTATAGGAGGTTTGTGAAAATACTTTTCACAGCTTTGTAATCCACTAACCAAGTTGACTCAAAAAGGGGTTAGGTTCATCTGGACAAAGGAATGTGAGGAAAGTTTACAAGAGCTGAAGAAGAGATTGGTTACTACACCTGTGTTAACACTACCCTCTATCGGAGAAGGATTCATTATTTTTAGCGATGCATCTCTGAAAGGGATTGGGTGCGTCCTCATGAAAAATGACAAGGTAATTGCTTATGCATCTCAACAGTTGAAGATTCATGAGCAGAATTATCCTACGCATGATCTAGAGCTGGCGGCAGTTGTTTTTGCTCTAAAGATATGGAGGCACTATCTTTATGGGGAGAAATGTGATATATACACTGACCACCAAAGTCTAAAGTATATTTTCACACAGAAAGAATTGAACATGAGACAAAGGAGATGGTTGGAGATTATTAAAGACTATGATTGTTCAATTCATTATCACCCTGGAAGAGCAAACAAAGTCACGGATGCGTTAAGAAGGAAAGATCCTGTTGTTCTGGCAACAATGAGGATCCTAGGAGATCACTTGATTAAAAATCTAGTAAAACTGGACATGGGAATTATAAGGAAAGGGACATCATCAAACCTATCCCAAATGATTTCTCAACCTTCATTACTAGAGAATATCAAGAAGGCTCAAAAAGAAGATCCTTTGCTGCAGGAGAAGTTGGAGGCTGTAAAAGATGGGAAGTTCTCTGATTTCAATATTGATCAAGAAGGTGTATTGAAATTTCGTACAAGACTATGTGTTCCATCTATTCCGGAGATAAAGAAATAACTGATATGAAGCTCATAGCTCTACTTTCTCTATATATCCGGGAAGCACTAAGATGTATAGAGACCTTCGTGATCATTATTGGTGGGATAACATGAAGAGGGAGATTGTTGATTACACTACAAGGTGCCTTGTGTGTCAGCAAGTAAAGGCAGAATGACAACTTCCTAAGGAGGTATTACAACCGCTACCCATACCAGTATGGAAGTGGGATAATATCACTATGGACTTTGTAACTGGTATCCCGAAAACATCCAAAGGAAACAATGCGATATGGGTTATTGTGGACCGTCTCACCAAGACAGCCCATTTTATCTCTATTCGGGAAGATTTCTCTCTGGATCAGCTTGCCAAGATATACGTGAAGGAAGTGGTAAGGCTGCATGGGGTACCACTATCCATCGTGTCTGATCATGACCCAAGATTCACATCAAAATTATGGAGAAGTCTTCAACATGCTCTGAATACTGAATTAAATTTTAGTACGACCTATCATCCTCAAACTGATGGCCAATCTGAAAGGACTATTCAGACACACGAAGACATGCTGAGATTATGCTCAATGGAATTTAAAGGTGGATGGGATCAACACCTCCCATTAGTTGAGTTCTCCTATAACAACAGCTTCCATTCGAGTATTCAGATGGCACCCTATGAAGCTCTGTATGGAAAGCGGTGTGGAACTCCCACTTGTTGGGATGAAACTGGTGAGAGAAAGCTTCTTGGGCCTGATCTTGTGCAAGAGATGACATAACAGGTTCATGCCATCCAACAACACATAAAGGCTGCTCAGAGTCGGCAGAAGAGCTATGCTGACAATCGTCGAAGGGACTTGGAGTTTGGTGTTGGTGACAAAGTCTTCCTTCGAATTTATCCATGGAAGAGAGTCATGCGGTTTGGGAAGAAAGGGAAGCTCAGCCCTAGGTACATTGGCCCCTATGAAATCCTTGATCGCATAGGAGTAGTGGCCTATCTTCTAGCACTTCCACCGAAACTAGCTCAAGTTCATGATGTCTTCCATGTATCTCTCTTGAGGAAGTACATACCCGACCCTTCGCATGTACTGAACCTAGAGGTGGTACAACTGGAACATGACCTCTCTTATGAGGAGCAGCCAGTGGAGATCTTGGACCATAGAGACAAGGTCCTACGAAACAAGACTACCCACCTTGTGAAAGTGTTGTGGAGGAATCATAAATATGAAGAAGCGACTTGGGAGCCTGAGGAAACAATGAAGAAAAAGTACCCTCACCTTTTCGACTAGGCCTCAAGTATAAATTTCGGGGACGAAATTTCTTAAGGGGGGAAGAATGTAACGACCCAATCTTTTTGAGTAGTATATTAACTTACTCTTAATGATTTAATAAGATGTTAATGGTTAATGCAGAAAGAGGAGTCGATGGCTTCATCCAGTAGACTCGACCCTTATGAAGCCCACTTATCAGAGCTTAGGAAGGAGGTAGCATCTGTGGGCTTCGCTTTGGACCAAGCCCAAGCTGAACTCCAGCATATCAAGATTGAACGGAAATGCCTATGGGAGAAGTTCAAGTTAGTATAGATTACTACTAGGGAAATGTTATCTGATCCTCCCTCAGATTCTCTCACCATAGAACACCTTACACTTAGGTCTTAGGCCAGTGTTATAAGGGGCTATGTGATGAGACCCTAGCTTCCTTGTGTAATCCTTTCGGGTGAATAAATTGAGATCTCTTCCTTTAGTGATGTTTGTGGAATTTTTTTGTCCGGATAATTTTAGGATATATTTTATTGATGAATTTTTGAAAAAGGGATATTTTAAGACATTTATGTAAACCCTAAATAATTAATGATGTGTAATGATTTTCAAAAAATGGTCTTCTACAAAAGTGTTCAGTAAGGAATTTGGAGTCTAATAAGATCAACTTAATTTTTGATGAATAGTAAATTATGAATAGTGATTTTACACTTAGGATTAGTAATGTGACCAAATGGATTAGTAATTTCACTCAAAGAAAGTTTTAATATAATTTAGACACCTAGATTAAGTAATGTGATTCAATAAAATGGGTAAATAACTGTTTCAAAAATTATTAGTTTTTTCAGATGAATAGTGTTTTTTAATTAAAAATTTAATTAAAAATTATTAGAAAATTATTTTTATAAAAATGACTTTATTTTTGAACTCAGAGCATCGATATTATGTTAAGGTAATTTTTGAGGATTTTTCTGAAAAAAATGAATTTTCAGTGAATAGTGTTTTTTTTAATAAAAAAATTTAATTAAAAATATTTAGAAAATTATTTTTATAAAATGGATTTCATTTTTTAAATAAAAGCATTGATATTTGGTTAAGGTGAAATTTTGGGATTATTCTGAGAAAGTTGAATTTTCGATGAATAGTGAAAGTATAGTTTTTAAGTTACGGGTGTTTAATGACATCATTAAATGATGTATTAAGTATGAAATCAATATGGTCGACTTATGAATAGTAAGATAAGGTATGAGGTGTCCCAAGTGGCCAATACCATGGGAAAATACCATGGGCAAGCCCATGGTTTTTCCAAAACCACTAATGAGGTGTCCCTTGGCCATTAATGCCTTGTCCCCTCACTTTCCCTATAAATACCCACCCTTTCCTCCTTTAGTTTTCACTCCCAACTCTCCCCCAACGAAGTTATGGTCTCCTTACCTCCCAAGGAGTCCTCCCAAGGTTCCCCCAAGCCCTCAAGGTCCAAAACTTTTAGTTTCAAGAGTCACGTTTTAAGGTAAGGGATCCGACCTCTCTCTTTCTTTTCATGTAATCTCTTTTATGTCATTCATTTTATGCTTCATGTTATTATGTGAGAGGATGTTATTTTATATTCCTCTTACTGCCCTTTTCATGTTTATATTATGAGAGATCCCCTCTTACTCTCATCATTTCGTTTTATGAAAGTTTAAGTGACGCCGTTAGGCTGCCGAATTTTTAAGTGATTCTTTCACCCTTCTCATTTTTCAAGTTCGATTTTCATGTCAAATCTTTCAATTTCCTTTTTATTATGTTGGGGTAAGATCTCTATATCTATCATACTGATCTCTTATGATCATATGATGAGAGACCCTATTTGATCTGTTCAATTCATTTTTGTTGATGTTTAAGTGACGCCGTTAGGCTGCCGAATTTTCATAAGAGAAATCAAATTTTTGTCTTCCTTCCATGTTTTTCATTTCAAATGGTATGTCCTTGAAATTGCATCAACATGTCCATATATCCTTCTTATTCTGTCCCTCTACTGTTTTATGGGTCAATTATGATTTTTCGACCCATGTTCCCTCTCTTTTCAAAGTTTTCTAAAACCTTGTAACATAGCTGTTATGCTGCAGAATTTTCGTCTCAAAATGCCTCTCTTTTCTCAAAATTATTTTATGTTATAAAGTGAATACTCAAAGATCTTATTTCTATAGGGGTATTCACATATATATCAAAATGTTCTATTTTAAATTCTGGGATTTACATACATGATATCCGCTTTCCCTTTCCGTGGGTTTAAAGTAACGTAAAGATCATGTCTTTAAAGCAGTTTTTAAAACGTTATGATTATGAAATGAAACCCATTTATTTTATGCTATATGGGTTATTTATGAAATGTTTGATGATGATATATGTGGCTCACATGAAAATAAAGGCAAATTTAAGGGTGCGCCCTGATAGCGCTCCAATGCATTGGGTAAAGACTTAATCTCTAGAGATGACCATTTTAACGACGCCTTGGTGAATAACCTTGGTAATTTTTAACGACACCTTGGGGATGGACCTTGGTGAAACGAAACGATTGTCAATATTAAATTTTGCAGCCACATCTTCAAGTTATGAAAAATGTTATTTTTATTATGATGTATCTCATGATTTCTTTCTCATGCCTTAAAGTTCTTTTCATGTCCTTATTGAAGTATCTCAAGTTCACATGTAAAATGTTTCTCTTGTTTCCCTTACTGGGCCTTCTTCTCACCCTTTCTTTTGATGTATGTCCCCAGGTTATGAGATGAAGTAATGAACCTAAGATGAACTTAAGGAGAATCCTTTCAAGTGTTTAAGAAGAATGTTCTATGTTGTTTTCATGTATTATGTTCCTTGTTTCCAAGACACTAAACCTTAACGATCCTCAGTTCCGTGTAATGAAATGAAAGTTATGTTATAAAAAGACGGGATGCTATAGCACAACTTCACTTATCATGAAAGCTCCAGAAAAGGTACAAATTTCAATAGAATGATTTTTTTAGCAACAAAAAAATCTCTTCATAATTTAAATTTCCACCCAAAGTATCACAGAATGTCGTATCACAACACAAGATAGCTTCCCCCACACTTAAGTTCACCTAAATTATAAAATTTCACTTCAAGAGTTGGTTGGATAGGGAAAATTGGCTTGTAATGTGGCTAACCTAATAGGGTTTTCCTGGATTCTAAGGTCTACAAGGATTAAATGTTCAAGTTAGGACATTATAAAAAAGGATTCTTTGAAATAGGGTCTTTAATATCAAACAAATGCCTCAATAATTTAAACATAACTACTTCAAACCCTAAAGTTTTGACAGGAATAAATCAAATTATGGTTAAATAAAGAATGGTTTGGTTCTCTAAAGAAGTGAGGTGGATGTAAATAATATGAAAATAATGGTTCAGAAGCCTCACAGGAAAGTGATTTCAAATATAAATACAGTGAGATGTGGCATGAGATTCAAAATTTAGTGTACTTTTCATGAAATTACTAAATATTTGAACTTGAAATAAAGTCATTTCAGCATTAATTTAAGCTTATTTTAAAGGGATAAATTGTTTCACTTATTTATATGGATTTAAAAATGGTTATTAGAATCATTTCAGCTCCAAAGTTTCAAAAAAACGTAGAAAATTGAAAAATAAACACACAAAATTTGAAAAAAAACCATTTTTTTTGTTTTTTTGTAAATCAGGAAAACAATTGAAATTACTAAACTAAAAGGTTACCTCACCCACACTTAAAATATTGTATTGTCCTCAATGTAAACCCATGAGATAATATATGCACATGAAATTTATAATTTTAAATAGGACGAAGAATAAAAAAGTTAAAGGGTTAGGAACAGCCTGATGTGCTCAAGTGATGATGGGGTCATGCAGTGTGATAAAATCCACTACATCAGTAGGAAGTCCCTCAATGTATCTCTTCAAACCTTTCCCATTGACTATAAATCTCCTTACTATGTCCTCTTGTGTGATCTCCACTACACCATAAGGAAAAACATTAGTCACAACATAAGGACCTAACAATCTGGAACACAACTTACCAGGTATCAGCTTCAGTCATGAACTATAGAGAAGGACTTTATCTCCAACATGAAACTCCCTTTTTTGGATCATTTTTTCATGAACTGATTTTGATCTTTACTTGTAGAGCGTTGAGTTTTTATATGAATTCAATTGAATCTCCTCAAGCTCTTGAATTTTCAACTCCCTTTGGATTCTATCTTGGGCCAAATCCATGTTTCATTTCTTTATAGCCCAATAAGCCTGATGGACAACTTCCACGGGGAGATGACACACTTTCCCAAAAACAATACAAAATGGGGACATACCAATGGGTGTCTTTTATGCTATCCTATAAGCCCACAATGCATCATCCAAGCGCTTGCTCCAATCCTTCCTATTTGGCTGCACAGTTTTTTCTAAAATCTATTTCAACTCACGATTTGAAACCTCATCCTGGCCATTTGTTTGGGGGTGGTATGGTGTTGATGTTTTGTGTGTCACCCCATAATTCCGAAGAAGGGAAGCCAAATTCCGATTGTAGAAGTGTGTCCCTTGGTCACTAATGATGGCCTTCGATACTCCAAACCTACAAAATATTTGCACTTTGAAAAAGTCCACAACAACATGAGAATCATCAGTCCTGGTGGCCTTATCCTCCACCCATTTACTCACATAATCAACAACAACCAAAATATACAAAAACCCAAATGAACTAAGAAAAGGACCCATAAAATCGATGCCCCATACATCAAAAATCTCACAGAATAGTATGGGTTGTTGGGGCATCTCATGTCTCCTAAAAATGTTCCTAGTGTGTTAGCAATGAGAGCATGACTTACAAAATACATGGGCATCATGGAATAAGCTAGGACAATATAATACAGAGTCCAAAACTTTCCTAGCTTTCCATTGGGGTCTAAAGTGTCCACCACAAGCAAGTGAATGACAAAAATGTAAAACAGACTCCAACTCACAATCAGGAACACACCTCCTAATAAATTGATCACTACACATGCGCCATAGGTATGGATCATACCAAACATAATACTGAGACTCAATTTTTAATTTTTGGACTTGATGTTTCTTTAAATTTGTAGGGATTTTAGAGGAAACAAGGTAGTTAACTAAATATGCATACCAAGGATGCGTACCTGAGATGGAATAAAGATGCTCATCAGGGAATGTGTCCTGAAGTGGTACCTTGTCCAAGGTGTCATCCTCTAGTGTGTGAGTAAGCCCAATCATGTGGTCTACCACCAAGTTTTCTGACCCCTTTTTTTCCTTTATCTCAATATCAAATTCTTGAAGGAGCATCCATCAAATCAGCCTGGGCTTTGCATCTGGATTCTTCAAGAGGTACCTCAGAGATGCATGGTCAGAAAAAACAACTACTTTAGAGCGCAATAAATATGAATGGAATTTATCAAGTGAATATAACAGCAAGAAACTCCTTTTTATATGGTTGTGTAGTTTGATTGGGCTGAATCCAGTGTCCTCAATGAATAGGCGATCACATGTGAACGTCCCTCCACCCTCTGAGATAAGACAGCTCCAAACGCAAAGTTGGAGGCGTCACACATAAGATCAAAAGGAATCTCCCACCGTGGGGGCTGTATGATAGGTGGAGTGGTCAGGCACTTATTTAGATCATCAAAGGAAGTCCTGCAAGAATCATCAAACAAATAATTATAATCCTTTTGAAGTAATCGTGATATAGGAAGAGCAATCTTACTAAAATCTTTGATGAAGCGCCGGTAAAATCCTGCATGCCCTAGGAAAGATCTAACATCACGCACACATGAAGGATAGGGTAAGGATGAAATAATGTCTATCTTAGATATATCAACCTCTATCCCATTTTTAACACTACATGCTCTAATAAAATGCCATGATCTACCATGAAATGACACTTTTCAAAGTTGAGGACCAAATTCTTCTCAATAAAACGATTCAACACCTTTCCCAAACTACTTATACATTCATCAAATGAAGACCCATACACTGTAAAATCATTCATGAATACCTCCATGCAGGTCTCAATAAAATCAAAAAAATACTCACCATGCATCACTGGAAGGTATCTGGGGCATTGCAAAGTCCAAATGGCATCCTTCGGTAGGCAAACGTACCTAAAGGACAAGTGAATGTTGTCTTCTCCTGATCCTCTAGAGCAATGGGAACCTAAAAATATCCACAAAATCCATCCAAGAAACAATAATGTGTTTTCCCAGCAAGTCTCTCAAGCATCTTATCAATAAATGGGAGGGGGAAATGGTCATTACGAGTAGATTGATTTAGTTTTCTATAATCAATACACACACGCCAACTATTTTGCACCCTCATTGGAACCAACTCATCTTTCTCGTTTTTAACAACAGAAACACCACTTTTCTTAGGCATAACCTAAATAAGACTTCCCACTGAGAATCTGAAATGGGATAGATTATACCTAACTCGATCAATTTTCAGCCTCTTTTTTAACAACCTACAGAAGGGTTGGATTGATTCTCTTTTGTGGTTGACTCAACAGTTTAGCCTCATCATCCAAAATAATCCTATGCATGCAAATGGAGGGTCTAATACCTGATATGTCAGCCAAGGTCCACCCGATTTCCCTGATGTTCTCCCTCAAAAGATTCAAAAGTTTTTCTTCATGTTCAAAAGGGAGATTGTTAGCAATGATACCAGGTAATTTATCACCACTTAACAAGTATGAGTATTTGATATTTGGTGGCAATGGATTGAGTTCTAGTGTAGGGGGGTGGTGTATGGATGGAGACATAGAAGAAACTGAAATATGTGCACAAAGAGAATCAGTATCAGAAAATACATCATCAAAATCAGAGAATAAAGCATCAAATCTATCAGAATACTCAACAACCATGTCATAATCAGAGTTCACATGATCAAAATCAGAATATGATTCTATTTCAAACTCAAATTTAAGAGATTCTTGTGCATTATAAATAGGTGTATAAGTACTCTTAGATTTAAAACTAGAACCAATACTCATAATCTCCCTAAGAATAGAACAATCAATTTCCATGGGGTTTTTATTTGGTGGTTCAAAATGGGAGATAACAAATGCAGAATGATCCTCTGAGGGGTACTTCATGGAATCCATAACATTAAATATTACAACTTCATCACCAAATTCCATGGAAAGTGTACCCTTAATTACATTTATGATAGTTTTTTCTATTTTGAGGAAGGGTCTACCTAAGATAATGGGAGCATGAGAACTTACATGATCATCCTCTAAGTTAAGCATGTAGAAATCTACTGGGAAGATCATGTCTCTTACCCGGAAAAGTACATCCTCAAGGAGTCCTGTTGGATATGTTGTATCTCTATTTTCCAACTACACCACTACTCTCGTCGGCTTTAGCTCACCAACCTGCAAAGAAGAGAATACAGAGTGAGGCATCAAATTTATGGAAGCTCCCAAATCATAAAGTGCATCAGAAAAGTTCAAATCTCATATGGTGCATGGGATGGTGAATGTCCCTGGATCCTTGCACTTTGTCGGCATTTATAGAGTTGGTTTAAGGAGTGCTGACACATTCATTCCAATATTTATACTCTCATTTCCCTTGATCCCTGTTCGATTGGTATAAAGTTCTTTTAAAACTTTCACATACCTTGGAATTTTCTTAATGGCTTCATGTAGAAGAATGTTGATATCCACATGGTTGAATGTGTCCAAAACATCATTTTTCATTGCTTCTTCAGCCATATTCTTGGTTTGAACAACCCTGTTTGGAAAAGGAAGGGGTTTAGGAGGAACATCAATAATCTTTTGCTTAACTTTATCTTTCTCCTTAGGTTTCTCATCAGTTGATGTGGAATTGAGATTTTTTGGAGTTGAGGAGAATCCAGGTGGAATGGTAGGTGGAGAAACATCACTTGTTTGCTTTTCACTTCTCAATTTGATGGAACTGACATTCCCCTTTGGATTTGGAATGGTTTGGGAAGGTAGATTTTCGGAATTCTTACTTACAAGTTCATGGAGGGTGGTGGAAATCTGGCCCATTTGAGTCTTTAACTCCCTCAGCTCTGAGCCTTGACTCTTCAGATCATTTTGTTTATTAAGAACAATTTGTTTCAAAAGATCATCAGTATTAGAATCTACCTTTGATGGGGATTCCCTTGTTGTTGTCTTGTTGATGTTTGGGCTTCAAATCTTATTTGGGGTTGTTGTAATCCCTACTGGTAAGGTGGAGGCTGCTGGAAGTTTTGTTGAAAGGGTGGCCTTTGTTGTTGTCTAGATCCATAACTCATGTTTGATTGATCCTTCCACCCTTGGTTGTATGTTGGTGCAAAGGAATCAATATTCTTTTGGGGATATGGTTGTTGCTGCTGATAAGGTCTCCCTGGGAATACTGCTACGCAATCCTCTATCTCTTGTAGTTGTGGTCAACAGTCAGTTGGGTGGCTTGTCTCGGTGAAAATTCCAGAAGGCCTTGAAGAATGGGGTTGGGATGTATTTTGAGCCAAATCAATCTGTCTCACCATAGTTTTCAATTATTCCAACTTGGTATCAATTAAATTACATTCAAGAGAAGATGGACTTACCTGATGTACTCCCCTGACATGTGGTATACCTCGATTGCCAAATTGTTGGGAGTTTTGGGCCATTTTGTCAATCAACTCACCTGAAGCTACTGGTGTCTTGTCCACCAATGCTTTTCTAGCTGTAGCATCCACCATGCTCCTCTCCATAGGTGTGAGTCCTTCGTAGAAGTATTGGATGAGGAGTTGTTCACTGATTTGGTGATGTGGGCATCTTGTACATAACTTCTTGAATCACTCCCAATACTCATACATTGACTCCCCTTGTTCTTTATTGATCATAGAGATCTATTTACGAATGGAATTGGTCCTTGATTCTGGAAAAAATCTTTGCAATAAAAGACATTTAAAATCATTCCAACAAGTTACATATTCGAGTTGTAAATAATACATCCAGTCTTTCGCAGCTCCATCAAGTGAGAATGGGAATTCTATTAGTTTGATTTGATCTTCAGAAACATTTCTTAGTTTTAAGTTTGAGAAAACCACATTAAATTATTTAAGGTGTTTATTGGTATCCTCACCAGATAGGCCATGAAATTTTGGAAGCAATTGAATTAATCCAGATTTCAGTTCAAAGTACGATTCGAGATTTGGATGTGCAACGCGATTTGGTTGAAAATTAATATCGGGTGCATCCAATTGTAGAATGGTTATATTAAGTTAATTTCCATTATTTTCAGCCATTGGTTCTTGTTTTATGGTTGAATTTGAATTGATTCTAATTTCAATGTTCTGATATTGGATTAATTCTCCAACTGGTTGAATGTTGAAACTTCCCGTAGACTGAGAATGTCTGATTCAAGCCCTAAGGTTGTGTTCAATCTCAGTGTCAAGATCTAAGAGATATTCGGGATTAGTTCATGTCATAAATCAAATAAAAATGAAAAGTAGGAAAGTGGACCATATTAAAATAAAAATAAGAAGTTTGAGTTGATGGTCCAAAAAGAAGTAGAAGAAAATAAAAGAAGAAGAAAAAAATCAGATTGGATAAAGAAGGATGAAATAAGAGAGGAATAGAATAAAATGTAAAATAAAATAAATACTTATAATTGGTTGAAATAATTACTTGCCTCCCCGGCAACGACGCCAATTTGAAAGGCACTGTCGTGGGCGCCCTCAAATGATTAGTGGTTCACTACTACAAATATGGATTTTATCAGCGCTAAAAATGGCCATTAACAGCACTAGAAAAAATGTTATTAATGCCGGCTAAGATAAAGAGGGGTCCCCTTTATCAGCGCTCTAAAAAGCGCTGATAAAGACCCCTTTTATCAGCTCTTATCTTTAGGGCTTATAAAAATAAAAAAAATAAAAAAAAATTAAAAAAAATAAAAAAAATAAAAAAAAAATAAAAAAAATACTGCCAATCTCGGGGGGGGGGGGGGGGCTTTTTACAGTGCTTGAGCCCCCATTTATTAGCGCTTTCCCACACCTCCAGCGCCCGCCCCCATACCGCCTACACCCTTTATCAGCGCTATCCCTTTAAATCACCCTTTCACGCGCACCCGTGCCTCCACCCGGATTTGATCTCAAGACCTCCCCCCTGCGCACCTAAAGCCTTTGCCACTACCCTATATTGATTTGTTCTCTTATTCATGATATATCTATTTATTTATATATATATTTAGTTATATTTATTCGTATAGTAATATATATTTATATTAATATATATATTTATATTAATATATATATATATAGTTATATTAATATATATATATATAGTTATATTAATATATACATATAGTTATATTAATATATACATATAGTTATATTAATATATACATATAGTTATATTAATATATATATAGTTATATTAATATATGTATAGTTATATTAATATATTGTAGTTATATAAATATTCATATATTGCTATTTTAAATAAAATGGATATTAGTTATTATTTAGATAAAGATAATATATTTTATATGTAAATATGTTTAATTATTTATTTAAAAATTTTAATTTTTAGGTGTGAATATATAAAAAATATGTACATATAGTTATATATTTGATTATAAATAGTAGTGAATTATAAAAAAGGATAAAATTTCAAAGACATAATATCAATATAAATGTAATACCTTGGAATAAATTCAGTCCCCACCAAAAAAAGCCAATAATACCCCATTAAACAAGGCAGAAAATCCATAAAATGTTAAAAAAATATGGGTACCTCGACTAAAAACTCAGTTTTGGAGGCCTTATGGGCCTTTTTTTGCCTCAAAAAACGCTTGATCGTGGCACCCCCTGGTGACAGCGACATAGATCTCGTCACAGGCTTCGATTTGATATGTGGTAGAGCTCAAACGGACACCCGGATCAAAAGTTATGGCCGTTTGAAGTTTGAGTTGCGTTTTCAACATATTTTGGATCTTTTTTTAATTTTTTTAATTTTTTTAGTCTTTAAATTATTATTAAATGACTATTACTCCATAATAATTAGAAAATTATTAATTAAAAATATTTTTTAAATTTTTTAAGAAGCCATTTTCACTAAATATATTATATATTAAGTATAATAAGTGTAAATGTACATTTATACTTATCTAAAATATATTTAAAAATTACATATTATATTTATATCAATATAACTATATAACTATATTTATATATTAATATTTTTTTAATTTTTTTTGAAGTCAACCCTTTATCAGCACTTTTAAAAAAAACACTGATAAAGGCCCCCCCTTTATCAGCGCTAAAAAAAGCGCTGATAAAGGGGGGGCCTTTATCAGCGCTAAAAAAAAGCGCTGAGAAAGGGGTACGTTTATCAGTGCTTTTTTTAGCACTGATAAGGGAACCCTTTATCAGTGCTTTTTTGAGTATTGATAAAGGCCCCCCCTTTTATCAGAGATTTTTTGTTAGCGCTGATAAATGGGTGGCGCTGGCCTTGCCCAATTTTGTGGTAGTGGTTTTTGGGTACTTAGGTGCAACAGAGTGGCTGACCAAGGTCGTCTCTCAAAGGAGGAAGTAAATTAAAACAAATTCTTAAAGGTATTCTAAAAGTAAAATAGAATAGAATTAAGACACTAATTGAAAGTATGGTGGTGGTTGTTTATCATTTATAAAACTTGAATAAGTTTGCTGGAATAAGATTGCATTTTTTTTGTTTTTAATTTCGAAATGAAGTTTGATTAAAAAGACACAACATGAAGATGTTTTTTTTGAAAATATATTAAAAGGCTTAATCTATCTAACTATACCTATTCATTTACTTATTAATCATTATCATTTAAATCAATATCCACTTAATTATGATCCCCTAATTTGTTAACCCTCGAACCCTATGAGAGTTAACTTAACCACAAAGATGAAATTACTTAAACCCTAGGCTAGCTTCGGAACACGTAATCGCAGCACCCTACTTTGATTGTTGTTCTAAGGTTATATTATGGTCAATGGTTAATTAGAGAACATATCCATTCTCTAAATGAGGATTAATTGTGTTTAGTAATTATATTTTAACTCTACAAATTTATCCCGTGTGGTCTTGTATTACCTATTAAGATCGTGCTCTCACAATTTACAGAAAATATCAACCTCGCGTGTTTTTGTGTTAATTGTTAAATTTATTGCTTAGTTTTTTATAATTTAAATACAAAATTCATAGATCATATTAATTGAATTATAGTATCTCAATTATTCAAAATAATTAAATGAATATGGTAGAATATAGACCGATCACTAAAAAACTACTCTTCCATGGGTGGTGTGGTCATCGTGGAGACGTTTTGCATGAGCAAAGGATTGAAATGGTAGAACCCAATATCATCTCCACTCTTGATTCCAACCCAATTAGTAATATTAAGAGAAGAAGAAAATGAAAAAACACAGAAGATTAATTGAAGAAAAATTCATGATACAAACATGAAAGAAAAGAAATACAAAGAGGAGGTGGGAGAGAAGAGCCTTTCTGGAAGAGAGGTTTGCACAAAGCCTTACTTCTTACAAGAGTTTTGATGGGATCCCAAGAGACAACCTTTCTGAAAAACCTTAAAAAATCCTATACCAACATTCACAAAGAGTTAAAACCCCCTTTAAATAGAGTTTGTGAGGGATAGGGTTACGTAACTTTTTTAAGTGTGAAATGAAAACTCAGAAAAATATTTTATTCCATGTTGCACCGCATAGTTTTCCTCTAAAACGCATGAATTGTCCGGACTTATACAATCATTATTTGTTGATACTTATGTCCCTGATCTTCCCTCAAAATTTGGGCTCAATCCAAATCTGGATGAAGAAGATACGGCCCAAATGGTGATGTATTTTCCAATCTGGATGGTTCTGTCCAGATTTGTCTTCATGACCCATTTACTCGCCACAAATGCATTATCCAACTACCATGTCCTAAATATAATTTGTATCCCATTAACTCAGGAACACATTTAAAAAATTTTAAGTCAAAATATTTTACATAACAATATTTATTCCCAAAATACTACAGTGAATTTTAAAAGGGTAAAACTGGATTTTTCATCAAATTTGCAAATGAATGATCTAATCCCAAATATTTAATAATTGATCATTTTTAGCATAATGTGAGGAATTTAAATAATTTATTGTTAATAAAATATTGTAGAGTTAAAATTGTGTTTTACCAAGGTCATGTTCCAGTTGTACCACCTCTGGATTTAGTACATATGAAGGGTCAGGTACGTACTTCCTCAAGAGGGATACATAGAAGACATTGTGAACTTGTGCTAGATTTGGAGGAAGTGCAAGCCGATAGGCCACTGCTCCTACGTGATCAAGGATTTTATAGGGGCCAATGTACGTAGGAATGAGCTTCCATTTCTTCTCAAACCTCATGACTCTCTTCCAAGGTGAAATTTGAAGAAAGACCTTGTCACGGACATCAAACTCGAAGCCCCTTTGACGGTTGTCGGCATAGCTCTTTTTTCGAATCTGAGCATCCTTTATCTGTTTCTGGATGGAATGGACCTTTTCTGTCATCTCTTGAACAAGATCAGGCCCAAGAAGCTTTCTCTCACCAGATTCATGCCAAAAAGTAGGAGTTCTACATCGCTTACCATATAGAGCTTCATAGGGTTCCATTTGAATGCTCGAGTGGAAGCTGTTGTTGTAAGAGAACTCAACTAAAGGGAGATATTGATACCATCCACCTTTAAATTACATTGAACATGTTCTCATCATATCCTCTAGTGTTTGAATAGTCCTTTCAGATTGGACATCAGTTTGGGGGTGATAGGCCGTATTGAAATTCAATTCAGTGCTCAGAGCATGTTGAATACTTTTCCAGAATTTTGATGTGAACCATGGATCATGATCAGACACGATAGAAAGTGGAACTCCATGCATCCTTACCACTTTCTTCATGTAAATTTTGGTAAGTTTATCAAGCGATAAATCTTCCCGAATGGAGATAAAATGGGCAGTCGTTGTGAGACGGTCCACAATAACCCATATCACATTATTCCCTTTGGAAGTTCTTGGGAGACCAGTGACGAAGTCCATAGTGATATTGTCCCACTTTCATGCTAGTATGGGAAGTGGTTACAATATCCCTTTAAGAAGTTGTCACTTTGCCTTCACTTTCTGACATACCAGGCATCTTGAAGTGTAGTCAACAATCTCCCTTTTCATATTATCCCACCAATAATGGTCACAAAGGACCTTATATATTTTTGTGCTTCCAGGATGTATAGAGAAAGTAGAGCTATGAGATTCATCCATCAGCTCCTTATTTATTTTCAGAATAGATGGAACACATAGTTTTGTACAAAATTTCAATATAGCTTCTTGATCAATATTGAACTCAGGAAACATCCCATCCTTCATAGCCTCAAAATTCTTCTATAACAAGGGATATTCTTTATGAGCTTTCTTGATCATCTCCAGTAATGAAAGTTGATAAATCATTTGGGTTTGGGTTGATGATTTACCTTCCCTTATAATTTACATTTCTATCTTTACTAGGTCATTGATCAAAGGATCTCTTTGAATCCTCATCATGGAAAGAAAAACGGGGTCTTTCCTGCTTAATGCATTTTCAACTTTGTTTGCTCTTCTGGGATGATAATGAATTGAACAATCATAGTCTTTGAGAAGTTCCAAACATCTCCTCTATCTCATGTTCACTTACTTTTGTGTGAAAATATACTTTAAAATTTTATGGTATGTGTATATATCACATTTCTCTCCATAAATATAGTGCCTCTATATCTTCAGAGCAAAAACGACCGTAACCATCTCCAAATCATGCGTAGGATAGTTTTGCTCATGAGTATTCAAATGCTGAGATGCATAAGCAATGAATTTTTCATTTTGTATGAGGAATCACCCAAGACCTTTTAGAGATTCATCTCTAAAAATAATGAATCCTTCTCCACTTGATGGAAGAGTTAACATGAGTGCAGTAACCAATCTCTTCTTCATCTCTTGGAATCTTTCTTCACACTCCTTTGTCCAGATGAACTTGACCCCTTTTCGAGTTAACTTGGTTAATGGATTATAAAGTCATGATTTTTTTTCATAAACCCATGATAATATCCTGCTAATCCAAGGAAACTTCGAATCTTAGTTATTGTTGTAGGTTGAGGCCACTTATCTACAACTTTTGTCTTTGTAGGGTCAACTGTGATTTCTTCATTGGTAAAAATGTTCCCCAAGAAAGAAACTTGTTGTAACCAGAGGTCACATTTTTTGAACTTCCCCAAAAGCCTATCCTTCTATAGAGTTTTCAAAATAACACTTAGATGATCCTCATGCTCCTCGCAACTTTTGGAATATATCAGAATATCATCAATAAAAACTACCACAAAGTTATCAAGGTAGTCCTTAAAGACTCTATTCATAAAATCCATAAAAATAGAAGGTGCATTAGTTACTCCGAAGGACATAAAAACAAAATCATAATGTATATATCTTGATCAGAAGGCAGTTTTTGGAATATCTTCTTTCTTAACACTCAATTGATGATAACTAGATCACAAATCAATCTTAGAGAAGAATTGATGCCCAAGAAGTTGATCAAAAAAATATTCAATTCATGGAAGAGGGTATTTGTTCTTCATTGTGATCCCATTCAGTTCTCTATAATCAATGCATATCCACATTGATCCATCATTATAATTCAAAAATAGAACTTGTGGTCCCCAAGGAGACACACCCGGTTGGATAAAACCCTTCTCCAAAAGATCTTGGAGTTTTTTCTTTAACTCCTCCATCTCCAAATTTTACATCATATATGGGGTCTTTGATATCGAATGAGATCTAGGTATGAGTTCAATGGATAAATCTACCTCTCTTTATGGGGGAAGTTTGGGTAACTCCTCAAGAAATACGTCAACATATTCCTAGACGATGGGGAAATTTTCTATCCTCAATCTCTCATTTCCTTCTTCTTATTCACCGATCAACTCCATAAAGAAATATATAGGAGGTTTTTCTAGACAAAGATCAGTTTGAGATATCTATCCTTGAAAGATAATTGTAGGTTTTCCATTTAAGACTACTGATATTTCCTTGTTTCTACATTTTATCTTATCATTATACTTTGAGAGACAGTCCATCCATAGTATAATGTCGAATTCCAGCATGGTAATGACTACTAGATTTGCGATAAGATTGTGCTCGCTAAAGTAAATACTATAGTTTCTAAACACTGAGTATTCTTGGATAATCCCACAAGGAGTCTTGACTGATAACTCTACTTTTAGAAAATTGGGAATTCATTCTAAATTCTTTAAAAACATGGAGGAAATAAAGGAATAAGCAGAACCAGAATCAAACAAAGTACTTGCTAGCTCTGAGAGAACAACAAGAGTACCTGCCACCACATCATTCGGAGCTTTAACATTAGTTTGCATGATAGTAAAAGCATGACCTTTCTCCCTTGGCCGTTGCTGAGGCTAATGGTGGTTCCCCTCTACCGCCCTAGGATTTGGATAGTGATTGGAAAAGTGCCCAAGTTTTCCACACTTATAGTATTGGACATCAGGTAGGTCCTGCACCATCTTCCATTTTTTTAGTGTTTGGAAGTAGTGGCTTCACCTCACTATGAAAATTCCACGCAATGTGTCCATATCTACCACACTTTTATCACTTCCTACTACCGAGAAGTCAGTTCCCCGAATGCTTCTTCCCACATTTATTACACGTGGGATGTTGTACTTGCTTTCCTCCTCTTCCCTGACCGAAGATTCTCCCTAAGTTTGGCTCTATAGATCTATTCTTTTCATTGGATTTATGAGACCATTGCGTCTCACCAAACTCCAGTTCAACTTTCATCACACTTCACATGATCTCCTCATAGCTATCATAATCTCAATTGGCTATATTATTCCGCATATGAGGTCTCATTCCACCAAAGAATCTATTAACCTTACCATTTGGATCCATGACAAAGCTATAGGTGTGATGTGAAAGCCTTGTGAAGTTCATCTCATAGCTTCCCACAGATTCATTGTCCTTCTGCTTCAGCTTGAGAAACTCCTTCTCCATTCTTGTTCTCATCGATCGAGGGAAATACTTGTTGAAGAATATCCCTATGAACTCTTCCCACTCCATAGCTTCAACTTCCACTCTTGGCCTTGTGTTATTAATCAGTTCCCACCACTAATCATATTCTCCCTCTAAGTGATAAACAACCAAGGTAACCTTATCTTGTTCAGAACAATGGAGCACAGAAAATATCTTCTCGATAGAGATGATCCACTGTTCATCAATCAATGGGTCAGTAGATCCACTGAAGGTTAGTGGTCGTTGAAGCATAAAGGATTCAACAAATTTTTTTCCCTTCGCGGTGAGATCAGTCTCCCATCTTGATTCAAGTTATTTCCCATAACTTGAGTCAGTTGGATCATCATTCTCATGAAAGTTTCCATTCCAATTTCCATCGGAGGGTCGTCAGTGCGTGGTACATTTCGGTCACCATTTGCACAGTTCCTCCTATTGCCCGCCATTTTCTAAAAGAATAAAACCTTAGTGTGAATCTTATTTTATTTATGAATCTTTTAACTATAAAAGATTTTATGTCTTAAAACTTCATGCTTTAAACAATTACATTTCTCTATAAATCCTTCATAATGATTCATAAAAAGACTATGATTAACCAAACATATCCCCCCGGAGTGTCGTAACCAAGAGTGCAATAAGACCCATTTTCGTGTACTAGGATACCCTGAGTCAAGCCCAAAACTCCTTTTTAGAGTTTTCACTCCTAGGTACATCTGTGCCAGAGCCACCTCTACCTGCTCGTATCCAGACTAGGATGTATTTTCTTGATAAACCACTTACTCAATACTCACCAAAATACCAAGAGGTTTTCCTATATTTAAACATTTATATATATTTATTCCTAAAGTTTTTGTATCCTAATTTACATAAATAACTAAACTATCCTTTTGATACCAACTATGGAATCCAGCCTTTTTATTACATTACTTTTCATTATATTTTACAAACAGAGGATCTTTAAAGTATAGTGTCTTTGAAACCAGGAACATAATACATGAAAAAAACATAAAAAATTCTTTTAAATCACTTTTAAGGTTTCATAACAGGTTCATCCTATGTATAATTACTACATCTCATATCATGGAGACATACATCAAAGGAAAGGGTGAGCAGAAATACCAGTAAGGGTAAATAAGGGAATCAATTTCCTTGTGATATCAATAAGAAATTGATAAAAAAAATAAAGACATAATCAATGGAAGTAGAAGAATAACATAATTAAAAGAACTTGAAACATAAATTGAACATGTGGATACAAAATTTCATTTAGACATTCATGAACATATCACCAAGGTTTATCCCCAAGGTGTCATAAAAATTACCAAGGTTATTCACCAAGGTATCGTGAAACTTGTCATCTCTAGAGATTAAATTCTTTAACCAATGCATTAGAGAGTTATCAGGGAACGCCCTAAATATGTATTTAATTTTATGTGATCCACATAGATTATAACCAAAAATTTCATAAATAACCCAAATAGAATCAAAGAAATGGGTTTCATGTCAAAATCATGACGTTTAAAAAGTACTTAAAAATAAGATCATTATGTCATTTATAACCCATGGAAAGGGATTTAGGGTTATATATATGCCAATTACATAATAAAATAGATCAATTTTATGTATTTATGAATACCCATATAAATGAAAATAGATTTTGGTATCCACATAAATAATACAAGATAATTTCTTGATAAAAAAAGAGATATTTTGAGACAAAAATTCTGCAGCATAACGGCTACATAACATCATTTTAGAAAACATTAAAAAGAGAGGGGAAAAGGGTAAAACACTGATAAATAATTATTAATACTGTATGGTTACATAATAATATCATGGTATATATATTTTAATTCCATACCACATGAAAATGAAACATGAAAGAAAAGAGAAGATGCTATTTCTTTTACGAAAAATTCTGCAGCCTAACGACATCACTTAAAAATTCAGAAAATAAATTGATGAGAGCAGAAAGGGTCTCTACTAATTTGGACATAAAATGGAAAGTAATAATAATATATAATAACATACCCTAACATAAAAATATGGAAACTAGAAGACATAACATAAAGGAAATCATGGCTAAAAAGAGGAGGGTGAAAGGTTCCCTTACTGTGAAGAGTAACTTCGAAAGCTTGATGGTTGGGACATTGGGGGGCTTGAGGGAACCCTTGGAGGAATACTTGGGAGGTAAAGATACTAGAACTTCATTTAGTAGGATTTTGGAATGAAATTAATGAGGTAATGGCTTGGTATTTATAGGAAAAGTGAGGGAATAAAATATTAATTTCCAAGGGACACCTCATCGGTGGTATTTGCAGAACAATGGGATTTTCCATGGTAGTTTCCCATGGTATTGGCAACTTGGAACACCTAATAGAATATATTACTATTCATAAGTCGACCAGAATGATTAAATCATTATTACATCATTAATGATGTCATTAAACACCCGAAACTCAAAACTTTATTTCTACTATTCACCAAAATTTAAAATATTTCAGAAATATCCCAAAAAATCACCCTAACCTAATATCAATGATCTGAATTCAAAAATGAAGTACATTTTATGAAAATAATTTTTAAACAATTTTAATTTAACTTTGAAATTAAATATTTATTTATTCCAAAAAAACAACTCTAAAACTATAACCAGTTTTGTAATACTTCAACAAAGTAATCAAGGTCCCATAAAATTATCATATAAACATAATACAATAAATTAAAAATTTATGATTACTTTTTATGAAAATACATTTCAATTTTAAATTATTAAATTAATTATACAATTTTAAATAAAATATTTATGACATAAAAAAACCAAAACTGATACTATGATCGTTTTTTCAGTTTTAAGATGTCTAAATTGTATTTATACATTAATGGGTGAAGTTTATATTTTTTTTTTCCGATTTACTATTAATTACTATTAATTACTATTCATAAGGGTATATTACTATTCATACTTTACTATTCACTAAAAATTAAGTTGATCTTATTAGAATCTAAATTTATTACTGGTCACAACTATAGAAGAACATTTTTTGATAATCATTTTACATTATTAATTATTTATAGTTTACATAAATATTTCAAAATACCCTTTTTTCAAAATTCATTAGTAATATGGAACTATAAATTTATCCTTCATTTATCCGGATATTCGAAATTCACCAACTTTTCCATAATAAGAAATAAAAATTTTATTTATACAAAAGGATTACAAAGTAACTAAGGATTTGTTACATAGCCCCTTATAACACCTGCATAAGACCTAAGTGTAAGGTGGGCTATGGTGATAGAATCTTGGGGCAGCTTAGACAACATTTCCCGAGTGGTGATTTCTATCAGCTTGAACTTCTCCCTTAAGTGATTTCGTTCAAGCTTCACATGCTGGAGTTCATCTTGGGCTTGGTCCAGAGAAAATACCAGAGATGAAACCTCCTTCCCAAGCTCCAAAAGATGGGCTTCTAATGGCCCGAGTCTACTGGATGAGGCCATCAACTCATCTTTTTGTATTAGTTAACCAAGATCACTTTTATTTATAAACAATAATCACAATGTTAAGAGTTTAGTTTCCAATGTTCATATAATAGTTGAAACCCAATGGTATCATTTTAATTATAAGCAGTTCATTTATTAAAGGACATTGTTTTTTTGAGTATAAAATAAAACAACACACAAATTTAGGAAATAAATATTATTAAAAAGTTATAGTCATTACATTTTTTATGGTGGCAATGATCAATTTTTATAGAAAATAATGGTTGGAATCCATCTTTCAGTCATCCATTAATGTTGGTTAACTCTATTATGGGAGTTATGGCCTTGTTTTCTAGCAGATACAAAGGTAGCAGGGAAATCCAGATGAATACTCGTGGACAAGTGGGAGTTTATATGAAATCCCAATATACACAGTTTGTATTATGGATGAACACACATTGTGTAGTTCCCTATATACAGCTATTAGGGTTTCTCATTGAGTTAAATATCACATGCAGTGTGGGCCTCTCACATGCCATGTGACACTTAGTCAGAAATCTTGACGTGTATAGGGAATACATTCTCAAGAGGCCATGTGGCCCTATAAACTATGTGTGGTGGGATACTCCCCCATGTACTTCATAAAGTACATGGAATTAGTCAGACATCCCATTTAGAGTGTTAAATCAGGACCTTACATGTCGTGTGGTGAAAAGTACACACCATGTACTTCAGAAAGTACTTAGACACATCAAATATATAGGGAATGGGCAGAGTTAATGATCTTGAGAAAACAATACATAACAAGTGTTGGATTGACCTCTACACATTTTATATCATGGGGAAGACATTTCATCTGAGATGGAAGTACATGACCAGTTCCACAATCATAGATACACATCATGTACACCATGGTACATGTTGTGTACTACATAAAGGGAAAGTTATATCCCTTGTTATTTTTAGATTAGCTATTATATGATCTTGGGTGAGTTCCCTCGAACTGTATTAGTGTAGGTGTGTTCCCTTGGTCCATACCTATGAGGGTATAGTGAGGCATCACATCCTGAGCATAGGATTTGATACCCTCTATGGGTTAGTATTTAATAGATTCAGGTATCCATCCATGTGTCTTAGGGTGTGATCCCATATTATTCGTCCATAGGTTTGCTCTGACATCTTGTTGCTGACTACTAGGGTGTGTGATCCCCATCCTATCAGTTTTACTCCAAGTGGGGAAGGTATCCCCTATAGGCCTTGGGTGTGATACCCTATCTATGTATCTGCATATGTTGTCTTCTGGTAATTTTTTTCAATCAATTGGGTATCTTGGATGAGCCCTCTAAGTTTCCTTGGTTATGTTTTATGGAAATACTCAATGATTATGTCCTCTCAGATGAGTTTCATCAGTGATATCAAGACTTTTGGAGTTATTTCTCCCAGAAAAGTGTTTTCTTTAAGCCTTGAATAGAATCATATACTGTAAGTATGGTTGTGACTTACTTTGTGACTTGGTATCTACCTTTGAGAATATCTAGGTTATTATGGTTTTGTCTCATATTATAATTTACATGACTTATTAGTGATGATATGAATACTCTATTTGATGGTTTGTTTTTGGTGATTTTGAGGTGTCCTACTAGGTATGTTTATACTCACCCATTCATGGGATATTCCCATACATGTCATGTATTATGTGGATGTTAGGCCTTTCAATGAATTCCTAGGTGGACCAAGAGTGGATGGGGCTTATTTATTCTAGATGGACCACTGATGGTTCATGGAATTGATTTTGGGTGGCTTCCCCCTTATTTTTAGTAGGCTGGGTTCTTTTATAATTTTAGTGGACTTGTATTTATCCATTTTCACTTTTTTTTACTTCTTGATATACTCTAATGTTGGATATTTTTTATGCATGAATATATAGTATTGATTTTTTATCTTTTCTGTATTATACTGGTATATAGATATGTGTTTGTTTATGTACATTTACTGTAGGATAATACCTCCCAGGTGTGTGATATGCCTACCTAGTGCTAATCGACATCCCGTAGCCTGTTAGAGGTGATCTTGGGGTGTCATTCATAGCTTATTTTCGAATAGGTGGGACCCAGTTGGTCGAGTAAAAATAGAGTAGCATTAGATTAGGTTCATCTTAGGATCATATTTTGGAAATAGTCTATCTAAGAGGTTTTATTTGGGAATTAGGTGAACAATGTTAAAGTGTCTTCAATTTGTCTCTCAAGATAGATAACCCGGTGTTGGTGTGGCGGCTGACATATCCATTCACCAGGACTCTAATAATATATTTGTTTACTTGTCACATGTTGGCAATGGTTGTAGGAAAAACATTGGCACATGAATCATATAGTAATGGGTTGTGGTTTCCATTTCCTTCTGGAGTGATCTCCCCAGATATATTCTTCTGACCATGGTGGATCTTAGAAATTTATAGATATCCTTATGATAAAAACTAGATATGATTCCATAGTGGTATCATGGATATGATATGCTTAGTGAAGAGGCTTTAGTTTATAGTCCTATGTTGGAGGCAGTTCCTACATGTGGATATACACCAATGTATCCACCTATTGAGCAGTATGTTAACCCACATATGGTGGTTCAGGTGGATCATATTTATTGGGTTGAGAAAAAATTGGTTTCAGTTTTACTAAAATATGATTCAAATGTTCTGAGTGTTCTTCAGGAGTTTCAGAGATAAAGATTACCCAGGTTTCATTATGATCTAAACCCCCTTTTTAGGTAGTATAAGACTATGTAGAGATTGTGGTGTGATTGTTCCACTTGGTTAGGACCCCTCGTGATAGTGGTCTCAGTGGAGATACTTATACAAGGCAATGTAGGGTGTCGGTAGAGCTATGTTTTAGTGATTTTTTATGCGGATTTGTGAACACTAGGAAGAGGAACACTTTCCCCACCAAAACATGTTTGTGTGATGTTATTTAAAACCATATGGGAGTGTCAGTGCCTCCCAAACTAGATAGTTTTGAGTTGTGGTGGGTGAGTTTATTTGATTTGTTTGTTTGATATCTTTTGTTAAAATTCTATGGTGTCAGAGCGAGCCATGTTTTTGGAGAATAAGTGTATAAAAAAAGTATGGATTTAGGTAGTAGGGGCTTGTGACTCAAATAATTCAAGAGTAGTTTAAGGTATTACATGTGTCTTATTTACTCTGTATATTATTTTAGCCTACGGTCATTAGAAACATTTCCCTAAAATAACCCCTTGTTCAAGATCTATCGATAATAGTAAATCCTTTATATAAACCTAGGAATTTCATTCATAAATATTACATCTTTTTAGATAAATATTCAATACATTACACAAACACATTCTAGATGACCATAATATCTTAGTGTCTTTGTAGACTAGGTATACAATCATCTAATTTGGTAAAAGATCATAAAAATCTCCCATAAATATCTTCCCCTTTAGTACTAGTAAAAAACATACCATACTTAAAAAATTTATTCAAAACCCGGGGAAAGGAAACATAAGAAAGGGTGAGATCATATGCTCAGTAAGGGTAAAACTAGAGATACCTAAGCATAAAATTATCATAAGGTTCTGAGACCGTGATCACAACATTTTAAAACCATACCCTATATATCAAAGATCAACAAATTTTTTCATAGAATAATGATTGTAAATTCATATGACATGAATAATAAGGAAATCAAAGAACGTGAGCCATAACAACATTACATTAACATAATAATTTTATTTGTGGCATATACATAATCCTATAAAATCTTATGTTAATGATACCCAACAATACATTTATAAGATTTTAGGCTTAGGAAAACCACTTGTGTACCTGATTCAAGGCTGAGATAACTATCATGTACCCTCTTTTGGTATTGGGATAACCTCACATGTACCCTCTTTCAAGCTTGGGATAACCTTCTATATACCCTTTTTTAGGCTTGGGATAACCTCCTCCATGCCCTTTGAGCTCATATAACATTAATCATTACCCAACACATTGGAGGAGGATATAGGTTCCACCCTTCACATGATAAAAAATAATACATATGTATACAAAAAAATTATAAAATATTCATCATATAATAACCCATGAAATTAAATGGGTTTCATAATCATTTCATCATTTCTTTAAAGCATAACCCATGGAAAAAGAAGCTAGTTTCATAAGGAATTTATCATGGTATAACTAGTGAAAGAGAAACTGGTTTCATAAACATCATTCCATCATTAACATAAACCATTCAGATAAATAATAACAATGTTTTTCTAATATAATATACCAAATAACTCATATGTAACATCAATAGATGTCATATTAGATGGAAAATTATTTTTAAAAGACAGTTTGAACATTTTTTGAGGAAAATAACTATTATTTGAAAATCAATTTTTAAAAATATAAATTCATAAAACATTTTTGATATCATTTTATTTGAAAATATACTTTGAAAATTTATAAAGGAAGCTTTAAAAAACATTTATAATATCTCCTTAGGAAAATAACTTTTCCGCTTTAAAAACCCCTTTTAAAAAAAAATTGAAAATCCTTTTATTTGATAATTACAATGAAAATTTATTAAGGGTCTTCAAAGAATAAACTGGTCATGATGGTAATAAATTCCCTTCATGTTATGCATATTAAACTAAATATTTTCTTTCACATTTTTAGTAAAGTCCAAACTGGCATTATTTTTAAAATGACATAAAGAATCATTTTTTAAATGTCAAAAATTTTTAAAAATTATTTAATAAATCATCCGTATAATGGTAAAAACATTTTTTAAAACATTTTTAGAAAACATGGTTTTGGAAGAAAATCGTTCTTCTATTGGAGAGAGAAATAAAGACGATTTTTCTTAAAAATGTTATTTTGAACTCTTGGGTATATAAAGAGATTAAAATAAAGGAAAATGTGTATTTTATTGAAATAAATCCAGGAAAATAAAATTTATGAGTTTATTTATATATAGATCATATTATTTCATCATTGGAAGCATAATCATAAACAATCATGATAAACATTGAAATTGTAACATAAAACACTTACCATTTTGGTAACATTGAATCATAAAACCAATGAAATAATAACATTAATTTAAAATTATAATATCATGAAAATAATTAGATTCATGATATAAAATGTAAAAGTGACATTATATATACTTCATAGAATAATATAGATTCATAACATAACTTAGGTCTCCAAGAAGGCAATTTGAGACCAAAATCCCTTACCACTTTGGTAAATTTTGAACCATAAATGCCATGAAGGAGTGATCCTAAAATGTATTGGTAAATCCCCATAATTTTTAATTATAATAATCATAAAATAAATTCATGGGCAGAATATACACCACATAAAAGAAACATGTGGAGAATATGGATTATGTCTCACAGAAAATAAATGTGAGGAGTAAATTCCTTACCGTAAGTCTCAAATTCTTTCATACATGATCTATCCTCCTGTATAATAAATATAAGTTTAATATAAATATATTAAATAACCATAAATATATATATAATACCATATATGATTTACTTATGACCTTTAATAACAATTTTATTAGAAATTACATGTTAAATTCATGTTTCGGCCAATAAGTTCTTTTTTTCTCACGGATATTTTGATTTGTTATTTTTGATCCTCATAATTTGATCATGTTTCCATAATTTCAATAATTTTAACAATGATATAAATATAATATATATTCATTATACATTTATTTATAGTGATCCATAAAATTCAGAGATGAAAAATGAAATACACTATTCATGGAGATAGTGGGTCGTACGTATGCATGAACATTGTTTCACTTTTCCCAAAGGAAAGAAATAAATAATGTTAAATAATATATTACCACTCCATTATAATTTTCATGTCATATATATCACATATTTTCATTAAAATCATCTTTATTTTCTTCTATTTAAGGGTGATTGAATCACATTGCTTTGCATGGCGGTAGTATATCGTACAAACTATTGACATTATCATACTACCACATGATGGAAAGTAATAAGGTATATGTGATATAATAATTCCATAAGTATAATAATATAATAAATATTTTATATGAACATTTAATCCATCATTATGTCCATCTGTGAGAGGTGGTAATGTAAGAACGAATGACATCGGTTCGCAAGGCGGTAGTCTTCTGTACACGTGATTGATGATTTTGTAACACATTTGAAGGAAGAGGAGATGGATGTAGGATATTACATTATCATAAAAAAATTAAGTATCTATAAAATATTTAGTTTTTTATGCCATCATCCTTTAATAATAATTGAAGGAGGTGTAGAATGAAATAAAATTAAAATGCTCGTTGAAGAACGTTACCTCTTCTTCGAGTAACCTCCATAGGTTTGCACCAAAATCCTTCCTAGTATGAAATTTAAACAAAAATAAGGATTATCATATGATATTATGGAACTCATTAATTTATTTGGGCATGTATTTTATGATCCAATGGGGTTTTCAAGTGTTAAGATGAGAGGAGAAGGGTTGGCCTTTTATAAGTGAGGTGAGTGGCACCCTTGTAATTTTTGAAAAGAAAAACATGAACCTACATTTTTCCATGAAATTTGGCTCCAAAAATTAAATTTATCCATAATATAAGTCATAAGGTCTAAATAGGTTCATAAAATTGGTTTTGGAAAAGTTTTGGGCCACTTTTAATCCAATTCTTTTTAATTTAACCCCTTGTAAACTCAATTATACCTTAACCGCGGTAAATAATTTTTACTATTTTTATTATTAATTATATTAAAAAATTAAAATAAACTTATTAGATAATATAAATTATGATGATTCAAAAATATAAATATATTTTTCAAATTCCATTCATATAATTGGAAAATTTTAATTTAAAATTAATCATGTAGACGCAACGAGAAGGTGGGTTTTCAAAGAGAAAATGTTCAAAAGTTTAAAAAGTTTTTAAATATAAACACTATATGAATATGATTAAAATGAACTATATTGGATTAATATATATTTAATTTAACTAATTTTTCATTTAAAACTATATTAAAAAAAATTATGTTTTTAAAATAAATAAAATAATGGAAAATTCTTAATAAAACTTGTATTTTTCACCAATCATCTAAAAAAAATTCTTCTCAGGAAATTACAAAACATTCAACCTAAGATAATTTTTACATGATTATTTCAAAAATGGATTTAATTTTTCCAAATAAATTTTCTAAAAGTTACAATTTTTTTTAAAAATAAGTTAGTAAAATGTGAAATAACTGCTTTTTAGAAAAATACAGTTTTTAAGAGAAAATGGATTTATTATTTTTTATTGACTAAAAACACATAATATGAATATTAAAACATTTTAATGACTATATAATATATAAATTTAATTAAAATCATCAACTAAAATTGTTTTTATTAATTTATTTGTGTAAAACACATTTATGAGCCTACAAAATAGTTTTTCAGAAAAATATTTCTTTTATTTTTAAATAGATTTTATTTTTATTTCTAATTAATTGGTCAACAATGAATTAATTTTATATGAATTCTTACACTATATATTTTCATATTTTATTTAATCATATTCATACTCAATATTCCAATGACTAATTGATAATTATCTTATTAAATAATAATATTTTAATAGTATGTCACGTTTAGTTTAAACTAGGTGTTATGTATAACACAAGCTAAACTTAGTGTTTCATGTAACACGAGATAAAATATGTATTGTGTGTACTTAAATATAAAGTCAATGTTTCATATAACATATAATAGATAAAAAAATTAAAAAAAATTGAAAAAAACATTTCACAAAATCTCAGGGTGTTATATTCTACCACCCTTAAAATAAAATTTTCCCTCAAAATTCATCACTTTGGTACCAGAAAATGAGGATACTTATACCTCATTACACCCTCAGGTCCCATGTAGCTTCCTCAAGATGGTGGTTTCACCAAAAAACATTGACCGGATTAGTGGTCTTGTTTTGTAGAACATTCACTATTCATTCCAAAATCTCCATTGATTATTCCTCAATAGAAAGATCATTATCTAGTAGTACGACCTCTGAGTTTAGTACATGTGATGGATCATGTATTTACTTCCTCAATATAGATTCATTGACCAAATCATGAACCTGATGGAGGTTTGGTGGAAGCATTATGTGATAATTTATGGTCCTGATATGATCAATAATTTCAAAGTGACCAATATTCATAGGTTGTAGTTTTCTATTCTTTCTTCCATGGAAAAATTCATATAAAGAACTTCTCACTAACTTCCAATTCTATATCACGTCAATGATTATCAATATAACATTTATATAAACTTTTTTTTTCCTTATGTGTTTCTGAATGGACCTATCCTTCTCTACCATCTCATCATCTTTCTCAAGTCCCAATATCTTTCTTTTTACAACATCATTCTAGTACCTTGGAGTTCTACACTTATTCCCATAAAGGGATTCATAAAGATACATTTGAATAAATAAGTGAAAGATATTATTTCAATAAAACTCAACTTGATAATTTTTTTATCTCATCCTACTTTGAAATCCATATAAAAAAATCTTAGAATATCCTTTAGGGTTTTAATTGTTCTCTCAGACTGACCATCTATCTGAGGATGATATGTAGTTCTAAAATACAATTGTTTATCAAGATATTGCTAAACACTTCACCAAAACTTTGAGGTAGACATTATATCCTGATTAGATGTAATTTAATGTGGTACCCCCTTCAACCTTTCCACTTCATTAATATATATTTTTGAAAGAGGGTCCATAAAGAAATATTCTCTGATAATAATGAAGTGTACTAACTACATAAGGTGATCTACTACAGCCTATAATTACCTCAACATAAAAGATAAGTTAAACCATAAATCATACCATAACATTTAATTATATTTCCACAAAGTTTAAAGGAATTACTCCTTAAATAAATTTATTGCTAAAACATATACAAAACCAAAGGGTTTTATTTCAATAAACGTCTCTTAAAATATCCTTAATCTTGATAAACTCACATCACATAAAATATCAAAAGGACTTCCAATGAATTTGAACTTATTACTAACCTTAAACTCTTAAACCCATGATGGTATCCATAACTCTTAAGTTAATCTTACCTGGATACATATATTCTTCCAAAATATAATTCATCCATTATTCTATAAATGAGCTCTTATCTTATACAAAAAAATTTCCATTGGATGCTTGGGTTCAACATTGTACTGATAGAATATGAAATGTGATTTAATTATCCCATAATAAATGTAGAGGGAGATAATTTGTGCTCAAAATCACATTAAATTTCACTAAAGTATGAACATTAATATTTTCACAGGGCTCATTTATATAAAATCAAACACGAAATTACCTACTAGAGATTGGATGATAAGTGTTCCCTAATTATAATGAGTCAATTAAACCATCATGATTGTATAATATTTCCATTTTTTATTTTTCTTCAGATGTATTTTTGTCTTATCATCCTTATTAGCCCTTGAATTGAATAATTGATTCCCATAATTACCATACTCCTTTAATTTGAAACACTAGAGTGTGGGTGGTGCATTATATGCATCTTTATCTCTATTGACATCATAAGCTAACTTCTTACCATCACTTTTCATTTTATTTCCCAATGACCATCCCCTATACACTTAAAACATTATCTAGTTCCCTTAATAAAATATCCCCCATGTTTCTACCTACACTTTAAGCATAAGGGGAATACTATATTCTTCCATCCAATGTTTTTAGATTTTACTTTGAATTAAATTTTTCTCTTCTTATAAAATCCATGATATTTATATATAACTCCGTCCTCCATTTATAATTTGATATCATATAGAACAATCTCTTCATTACTACTAAAGTATCTTATGGATAACTCCCTTTGGAGACTTGGTTTTAAGACACTGCAAAATTGGCCAACCTTAATTTCAAGTTGGATGATAATAACATAAGAATACCTTGAAATTATTTTAAAATATACCTCATAGGTACCAATGAATTCATCATTCTTTTGCTTTAACTCAAGAAATTCCTTATCTATCTTCATAAAATGAATACGAGGAAAGTACTTATTAAAAAATAAGTTCTTGAACTCATCCCAATCTATGTAGTAAATTTCATCCTATTGACTTATATTATTGATATGAGTCCACCATTTATCTATTTCACCATCAAAGTGGTAGACATCCAAAATAATTTTCCCATGCTCAAAACACTAGAGGAAAAAATATCTTATCAGTGGTGTTGATCCATTGCTCAACAATTAGTGTATTAGAAGACCCACTATAATAAAGTGGATGTTTCATCATGAAGGACTCAAAAAAATATTATTCCATCCTTTTATTATTCATAATTTTTGTATGATTCATAGCTTAATAAAGTTGTGTGAGAATTGAAAAGATATTTTTCATACCATCACCAATAACATTTGGTTTATTAGGAGGATAATGGTTTCACTTTTCATCGCATTCATCATTACCATGATTTCTTAATGTTTTATCCATCAACTAAAACCAAAATAATTGTATGAGAAAATATAATCATATTGGGGATCCACATAATCATGATAAAATCACTTATGGTATGTATAAATCATGACACTTTATTTTTAATCTATGAAACATTAAGTTTATCCTAGTTCATTCATATTCACCATATATTTAAATCCTTCAAGATGGTTTGTAAAACTTTTGTGAATTTCCAAATAATATCCCTTAGAAGTGTCAAACCAGGTGTGCAATAATCCCCGTTGTCATGAACCAAGTGATGATCAAGTATAGATCAATGCTCCCTTTTCAGAGTTATTACCCCTAGGTACCTCTGTTCCAGAGCCACAAAAACTTTTAGTATCCATATGGGGATGTAATTTCTTGGAAACCAATTAATCTATCATTTTCCAAAATTACAAAAAAAATTCCTATACTTTGAATCATCCTTAGAATTATGCTTAGATACAACCCTATACATATCCTTAGAAGAATACCTGGAAATTTTATTAAATTATAATCATCCTAGCTTCCAAAGGTTAACCAAACCTTTCTTCCAATACAAACTATAGCAGTTTGGAATTATTACTAGTAGACTATAATTGATACATATCAGGACACTCCATGGGTAGATAAATCTCCTGTGAAGGACACACCACAATCCCTAATGGAAAACTTTCCCTCATAAATCCCCTAGGTGGAGACCCATGATTCATATAATGATTACACTTTATAATTCTCAAGGATCAAATTACTTCATTTGCCTCTGATACTAACTATAACGACCAAAAAATTTCATACATAAATATTAAATATTTTTACATTCATATTTAATAAATTACAAAAACAAACACCTAAGGATCACAATATTTTAGTTTACTTGGAGAATAGGTACACTATAATCTAATTTGGTGAAATATCTTCAACATATCCCATAAAGATATCCCCCTTCAGTACTCTACAAAAAAATACCCTACTTAAAAATTTTCTTCATAACCTGGTGAAAGGAAACATATGAAAGGGTTATCTCAGATTCTCAGTAAGCGTAAACAAGGGAGATATGTAAGTATAACCTGGGTATAAGGGTATTAAAACATAATTATTACATTTTAAAACCATACCCTATATATCGAAGTTCATAATATTGAGTCATGGCATAAATATTGAGAGTTCAAAAGACATGAATCATAAGAAAATTAATGAACATGACCCATGAGAGCATAACATTGTCTTAAGACATAGATTTTTGGAATATGCATAATCCTAGAAAGTATTATATCAAGGATACCCACCAAGACATTAATAAAATGTTAAGATTGGGATAACCACCCATGTACCTGCTTCGGTCTTGGGATAACCTCCCATATACCATATTTTGGGATCACTAGAGTACCTTTATTAGGCTTAGGATAACCTCCTATGTACCATTTTTTGGGATTGGTATAACCTCCCATTTACCCTCTTTCAGTCTTGGGATAACCTCCCATGAACCCACTTTCAGGCTTGGGATAACTTCTTGTGTACCCTTTGAGCTCATATAACATTAATAATTACCCAATGAATTAGAAGGAGATATAGGTCGCACCCATCACATAATAAAAATCATATATACATGTGAAACAAAATTATAAAACATTCATTATATTATAACCCATAAAAATAAATGGGTTTCATAATTATTTCATCATTTCCTCAAAGCACAACCCATGGAAAAAAGAAGACTATTTCATAAGAATTTTATCATGGAATAACCCGTGGAAGTGAAATGGGTTTCATAAACACCATTCCATCATAAACATAAACCATTAATAGAAATAATTATAATGGTATCCTTTGATCATATCCCTAGTAAATCATATGTAAAATCAACATATGTTATATTAGATAGAAAATTATTTTTAAAATACACTTGGAATATTTATTGAGAAAAATAAATTTTCTTCAAAAATCACTTTGTAACATGAAAAATTCATAAAACAATTTTTTAATAATTTTCCTTGAAAATAAACATTGAAAACTTATATAGGAATATTTAAAAAAATAAAAAATTCCTTGAGGAAAATATACTTTTCACTTTGAAAAATAGTTTTTAAAAACATACAACATTTTGAAAATAAACTTGAAAACTTATAAAGGAATATTGAAATAAAATAATGGTCAGGATGGTGGGAAATTATGTTCATTTCATACATGTTAAAACAAATATTCCTTTACTAGTTTCATTAAAAACCAAAGGGCATTGTTTGGAAAACAACATGAAGATTCCTTTCAAAAAAATTAGAAATTAAAACATTGTTAAAATGTATTTAATAAATAATATTGATAATTTTAGAAATATTTTTGAAAAATAATTTAAAAAACATGGTTTTGGAATAAAAATGGGTTTCTACTGAAAAGATAAATAAAGACAATTTTTCTTAAAAATGTTCTTTTGAACTCTTGAGTATATAAAGAGAGAAAAATGAATTGAAAATGTATACTCTCATGACATAAACATAGGACAAGAAAATTCAAAGTTTTCTTAAGAGATATATCATTATATTTCATCATTGTAAGAATATTCATAAATGATCCCAATAAATGATGAAATTGTAACATAAAACTCTTACCAATTTGGTAAATTTGAATCATAAAACCCTATAAATAATAACACTAAATGAAACTTAAAATATCATTAAAATAAGGATATTCATGATATAACATGTCAAATGGGTAGTGTATGCACCTCACAAAAGAAGATAGGTGCATAACATAACTTATGTCTCCAAAAAGTCAATTTGAGACAAAAATATCATACAACTTTGGTAACTTTTGAACAATAAACCCCATAAAAGAGAGATCATAAAATGGATATATAAATACCCATAATTATAAGTATAATAATAATAAAATAAATTCATGGTCAGTATATACACCACATAAAATAAACATGTGGTGAATACAGTTTATGTCTCATAGAAAATACAAGTGAGATGAAAATCCCTTACTGTAATACTTGAATTCCTTCATACATGTTAGAACATCCTGTATAATAAATATAGGTTTATTATAAATATATTATATAACCATATATATATATATATCATACCATATATGATTTACTTATGACCTTTAATTATTTTTTTATTAACAAATTAATATTAAAGACATGTTTCAGGCAATAACTGCTTTGTTTCTCAGGTGTGTTTTGATTGTTTTTGTCATCTTACTTTTATCATGGTTACATAATCTATAAAATAATAAACATGATATAAATATCATATATATTCAGTATAAATTTATCTAGAGTGATATATATAGGATATATATAGAAAATAAAATACATTATTCATGGTGAAGGTAGGTCGTACGTATACATGAACGTTGATTACATTTTCCAAAAAGAAAGAAAGAAATAATGTTAAATAATATATTACCATTCCAAAATAATTTTAATTTTTTAATATGACATTTTTTCCTTAAAATTATCCTTATTTTATTCCATATAAAGAGTGAATGAATCACATCACAACGCGAGGCAGTAGTCCGCCGTACACACGAGCGACATTATTGTATTCCCATAGAATGGAAAGTAAGATGGTATATGTGATATAATAATTACATATGTATAATAATATCATAAATATCATATATAAAAATTAAATCCATCATTATATATATATGTAAATGATGGTAATGGAAAAATGAATGACATCGGTTCACGAGGCGGTAGTCCGCCATACACACAAATGATGATTTCATAACCCATTTGATGAAATGGGAGATGGTTGTAGGTAATTAACTTAACATAACAACATTTAATTATATTTAATATAGTGAGTATATTATATCATTAAGTTTTAATAATAAATTAATGAGGTTTAGGATGAAATAAAATTAAAACACTCATTGAAGAATGTTGCCTCTTCTTCGTGTAATCTCCTTAGGTTTGCACCAAAAGCCATCCTATGTTGTATTTATGAAAAAAATAAGGATTATAGGATGAGAGTATGTAATTAAATATGTTACTCTATCATGTATTTTACAAAAAAATAGGCTTTTAAGTGAAAAGGATTTGATAAGGGGTGACCTTTTATAAGTGAGGTGAGTGGAATACTTGTAATTTTTGAAAAGAAAAAGGTGTAACCATGTTTTTATCATCAAAAAATGATTTAAAATGAAAACTTATAGATAATATAAGATATAAGGTCAAAATATTTTCATAAATTTTCTTTTGAACAAGTTTTGGGTTATTTTTAACCCTTAAATGTTTAGTTTAACCCCCGGTAAACCCATTTTTACCTTAACCGTGGTAAATAGTTTTCACTATTTTTACTATTCACTACGTTCAAAAATTAATTTTAAATTATTATATAATATATATTATTATTATTCAAAATATGGAATCCATTTTTACAAATTCCATTAATATAAGTGGAACATCTTAATTTAAAATCAAACTCACAAACGCTACAAGAAAGTGGGTTTTCAAAGAGAAAATGTTCAAAATTTTAAAAATATATATAAAAATTCAATACTAAAATGATTAAAATGACCTAAATTGAATTTATAGATATATAATTTAACTAATTGTTTATTTAAAACCATATTAGAACAATTTTATGTTTTTAGAATCTTTAAAATAAATGAAAATTCTTAATAAAAACTTGTATTTATTACTATTCATAAAAAAATTATCTTCTTAGAAAATTTTCAAAACATCACCCTAAGATAATATTTACATGATTATTTAAAAAATGGATTTAATTTTTCAAATAAATTTTCTAAAATTGGAAAAAAAATTATAATAAGTGCGTAAAATGCGATAAAACGTTTTTTTAGAAAAATACTATTTTTAAGAAACAAATAGGATTTATTCTTATCTATTTTATATAAGACATATAAGATAAATGTTAAAAAATTTTCATTGAATATATAATATATAAAGTTCCTTAAAATCATTAAATAAAAGTTTTTTTTATTAATTTATTGATTTGAAACACATTTTTTCACATACAAAATAGTTTTTTAGAAAAATATTTATTTTATTTTTAAATAGTTTTTTTTCATTTATAATTGATTGGTTACTAAATAATTAATTTTATATACATTTTTAAACCATATATTATCATAATTTAGTTATTAATTTTCATATCTTCCATTCTAATGACTAATTGATAATTATCATATTAAATGATAATATTTTAATAGTATGTCACATTTCATTTAAACTTGGTACTGTGTATATCACAAGCTAAACTCAGGTAAACATGTAATGAAAGATAAAATAATTTTTTCATGTAATGAAATATAAAATTGTTTTTTCACATAATCCACAATAGAAGAAAAATAAAAAAATTGAAAAAAAAAATTTATTTCAAAATAGCTCAGGTTGTTACATTCTACCTCCCTTAAATTGATTTTTCCCTCGAAATCGTTCACTTTGGTATAAACACCTAAGGATAGTTCTTCCACATTACACCCTTAGGTCCCATGTATCTTCATTGGTCTATTTGTTTCACCAAAAAACATTGACTAGTTGATTGGTCTTATTTCATGGAACTTTCTCTATTCAACCCAAAATCTCCATTAGTTGTTCCTCATAAAAAAGATCATGCTCCAGTGGTATGACCTATAAGTTCCATACATGTGATGAATTAGGTATGTGCTTCCTCGTGAGAGATACATGGAACAAATCACAAACCTAATAGAGTTTTTTTGGAAGAATCAAGCGATATGAGACGGTCCTAATATGATCAATAATTTCAAAGGGAGAAATATAACTCAAGCATAGTTTTCCATTCTTTATTACATAGACAAATTCATAGAAAAACCTTCTCATTAACTTGAAATTCTAGATCTCTCCAATGATTATCATAATAATATTTATATAAACTTTTTTTTATCCTTTTTTTATCTCTTATTGGATCTAATGTACTTTTCCATCTCATCATCTTACTCAATTTCAAAAATATTTTTTTCTCCAACTTCATTCTAGTACGTTGGATTTCTACACATATTTCCATAAAGGGATTTATAAGGAGCCATATGAATACTTAATTGAAATATATTGTTGTAATAAAATTAAATTTGAGGAAGGTTTGGATCCCAACCACCTTTGAAATCCATAGAACATGATCTTATCATATCCTCTAGGGTTTAAATTGTTCTCTAATACTGACAATCTATATGATGATGATAAACAGTGATGAAACTCAATTATGTATCAAGAGATTACTAAATACTTTACCAAAAAAATCACGGTAAAATTCAGATTCTAATTTTATAAAACTGAATGAGGTGTCCCCTACAACCTTTCCAGTTCCTTAATGTATATTATGGAAAGACGATCCGGATAAAAATATTATGTAATAGAAATTAAGTGTGATGAATTCATAAGGTGATAAACTATAACCCATAATTACCTCAAAATTAAAGATAGGATAAACCCTAAAGGTTAACGGTACCTTTAATTATATGTCAACAAAGTGTAAAGGCATTAATCCTTAAAAAACTTTATCACTAAAACATATACAAAAACAAAGGGTTTTATTTCCAAAATTTGTACTAAAATATCCTTAATCTTGATAAACTCTCAACATATAAAACCTCAAAAGGGGTGTTAATTAATTTGAAATTATGATCAAACTTAAACAATTAAATCCATGATGGTATCCATAACTCTTTAGTTAATCCTAACTAGATAAATATATGATTCCAAAATATAATTCACCATTTATCCTATAAATAAGCTCTTATCTTATACAAAAGCATTTCCATTCGAAGCTTGGGTTCAACCTTGTACTGATATAATATCAAATGTGATTTCTTTATTCCGTAATCCATGTATTGGGAGATAATAAATGATCAAAATCACATAAAATTTCACTAAAGGATTAACAATAATATTTTCATAAGGATCATTCATATGATATCAAACTTGAAGTTTTCTACCAAGGAGTAGAGGATAAGTGTTCACTAATTATCATTATTCACTTAAAGTATCATGATTATATAATATTTCAATTTGTATTTTGTCTTTAGAGGTTGTTGTGTCTTATCATCCTCATTATCCCTTGTATTGTGGAATTTATTCTCATAATTCCCATACTCCTTTCATTTGAAACACATGAGTGTGGGTGGTGCATTCTATGCAGATTTCTCTCTATCTACATAACCATATAAATTATTGCTATAACATAAAATTTTTATCACATTATTACCATCCCTTTTACACTAAGAAAATTTACTAGTTTAATTAATACGAATTTTTCCATGTTTCTTCCCACACTTTAAGAAAAAAGGAAATCATATATTATTCTTTTCATGGTTTTTAGATTTTCCTTTGAATTACATTTTTCCCTTCTTATCAAAACCGAGATATTTATATATAACTCCAACCAATATTTATACCTTGATATTACATCAAAAAATATGTTCCTAGATAATAAATTCTCTTTTGGATAACTCCCTTTGGAGACTTGGTTTTAATAAAATAAAAATAGATCAACCTTACTTTCAAGTTTGATGATAATACCAGAAGAATACCATTAAAGTCGTGTAAAATCTACCTCATAAGTTCCAATAGATTTAACATCCTTTTTTAGCTAAATAAAATCATTTTACATCTTAGTATGAAGAATAAGAGGAATGTACTTATTGAAAAATAATTTCTTGAACTCATCCCAATCCATGGAGTAAATTTCACATTGTTGCCTTGTTTTCATAATAAGATTCCACCATTGATCAGTTTCACCATCCATATTGTAGATAGACAAAATGAATTTCTCATGCTTAGAACACCAGAGGATAGAAAATATATTATTAATTGTGCTGATCCATTTCTCATTAATCAATGAATCAAAAAACCCACTGAAAGAAGGTGGAAATTGCCTCATGAATGACTCAACAGAATGGTTTTCCTATTTTTATCATATGGAAGTCTGATATGATTTATAGATTTAGAAATTTTTGTAAGCATATCAATGATATTTTTTTCCATATCCCATAACATTTTGTTTCTCATGAGGAAACTCATTTCATTTTCAACAAAATTCATCATTAACATGATTTATTTGAGTTCTATCCATCGACTAAAAACAAAATCTTAGTGTGAGAAACAATAATCATAGTGTGGAGCCACATAATCATAAAAAATCACTTACATTATGCCCAAATCATGACACATTCTTTTTAATATCTAAAAAATTAAGTTTATCTTAGGCCATTCATAGTCATCATCTATTTAAATCCTTCATGATGGTTTGTAAAGATTTTTTGAATTTCTAAAGCATGCCCCCTAGGAGCATCAAACTAGGTGTACAACAAAGCTCGTTTCCATGCACCAGGAAATAACCGTGTCCATCTCAAAGCTACCTTTTCATATTTATTACCCCTAAGTAGTTATTTTCTAGATCCATATCAACTTTTAGTATCTAGAAAGGGATGCAATTTCTTGAAAACCACTTAATATATCCTTTACAAAAATTTCAAAACATTTTTCTATACTTTGACTCATCCTTAGACTTATCCTTATAGACAACCCTAGACATATCCTTAGAAACGTCCCTATGGATTTCACTAACGTTTTATCATCCTAGTTTCCAAAGTTTAACTAAAAATTTCTTCTAATACCAACTATAACAGTCTAGAATTATTTCTAATAGACTGTAATTGATACCTATCAGGGTACTTCATGGGTAACACCACCACCTGCATATGACATGCCACTATCACCAATGAAATCTCTTTCCTCATAAAATACTTGGTCAGAGATCTATGATTTTTCCAACACTCACATGTGATATTTCCCAAGGATCAAATTACTTCATTTTCCTCCAATATCAAATTTAGAGACCTAGGTATTTCATACATAAATATTACATATTTTTATATGAATATTCAATAAATAACAAAAACACATTCTTGAGGATCATGATAGTTTTTTGTCTTTTGATACTAGGTATAAAATCTTCTAATTTGGTGAAAGATCTTAAATATGTCACATAAAGGTCTACACCATTAGTAGTATACACAAACAAATCCTACTTAAAAATTTTCTTCATAACCTGGGGAAAAGAAACATAAGAAAGGGTGACCTCAGATGCTCAGTAAGGGTAAAAAAGGGAGATAATTATGTATAACATGATAATTAGGGTATGAAAATAGAAGAATAACATTTAAAACAATACCCTTCACTTCAAAGATCATTATCTTGAGTCATGGGAAAAAGATTGGCAGTTCATGAGACATGAATCATAAGGAAATAAAAGAAGATGACCCATGAGAGAATAACATTATAATAAGATATATATTTATGTAATATACATAATAATATAAAATATTATTCCAATGATACCCAAAAATTAATTAATAACATGTTAGGCTTGGTTTAACCACCCATGTACCTACTTTGGGCTTCAGATAACCGCTCGTGTACCGTCTTTCAGGACCACCTGTGAAACTACTTTGGGATAGGGATAACCTCCCATGTACCCTCTTTTATTCTTGGCATAACCTCCTAGGTACCCTATTTTGGGATTAGGATAACTTCCCATGTACCCTCTTTTGGGATTGGGATAAATTCTCGTCTACCCTTTGAGCTCATATAACATTTATCATTACCCAATGCATTGGAGGTAGTTATAGATCCCACCCATATAATAATGAAAATCATACATACATGTGTTGTAAAATTATAAAACATTCATCATATCCGAACCCATGAAAATAAATGGGTTTAATAATAATTTCATTATTTTCTCAAAGCATAATCTGTTGAAAAAGAAGTGGGTTTCTTAAGCATTTTATCACGGTATAACTCATGGAATAGAAAAGGGTTTATAAACATCATGTCACGATAAAAACAACCCATTAATATAAATAATAATAATTGTATCCTTGGATCATATCACCAATAAGTCATAGGTAACATCAATAGATGTTGTCTTACATAGAAAATTATTTTGAAAAAAACACTTAGATCATTTCTTGAGGAAAATAAATTTTCATTGAAAATATGTTTTTAAAACTAAAAAATCACAAATCATTTTAAAAACCATTTTCTATGAAATTAAATTTTGTAAAATTTTATAGGAGTCTTTAAAAATAATTTATCACATTTCATTAGAAAAAAATCATTTTCTCTTTGAATTTATTTTAAAACATAAAACATTTTGAAAATAAATTTATTAGGAAAATAAACTTGAATACTCATAAATTAATCTTGAAATAAAATAATGGTCATAACTATGGGAAATTATATTCATGTCATATATTTTAAAACAAAGATTCCTTTCACATTTTCAGTAAAATCCAAACGGAGTTGTTTGAAAAATGACATGAAGATTCCATTCACAACATTTTTTAAAACATAAAATACGTTTAAATATATCTTTAATAAATAATTTTTATAATTATAAAAACATTTTTAAAAAACATGGTTTTAGAAGAAAAAGGGTTTTCTACTGAAGAGAGAAATAAAGGGGATTTTTCTTGAAAACATTCTTTTGAACTCTTGAGTATATAAAGAGAGGAAAATGAAGTTAAAAAATGTTATATCATGACATAACCATATTAAAATAAAATTAATTAGTTTCTTGAGATATAGATCATAATATTTCATCATTTTAAGCATAATCATAAACAATCCCTATAAATAATGAAATTATGACATAAAACTCTTACCACTTTGGTAACTTTGAATCATAAACCCCATGAAAGAATAAAATTAAATATAACATATAATTTCATAAAAAAATTATATTCAGGATATAACATGTAAAATGGTAAGTATATACACCTCATGGAAGAATATAGGTTCATAATATAACTTATGTCTCTAAGAAGGCAATTTGAAACAAAAATCCCTTACCGCTTTGGTAAGTTTTGGACGATAAAACCCATGAAAGAGAGATCCTAAAATGGATATGTAAATTACAATAATTTTAAGGATAAAAATAATAAAATACATTCATGGGAATTATATTCACCACATAAAAGAAACATGTGTTGAGTATGACTTTTGGCTCACAGAAAATAAAAGTGAGACGGAAATCCCTTACTATAAGTCTCAAATTATTTTGTACACATTAAAACCTCTTGTATAATAAATATAAGTTTATTATAAATCTATTATATAAGAATATATATATATATATATATATATCATTCCATACATTATTTACTTATGACCTTTTAATACCTATTTATTAACAATTCAATGTTAAAGACACGTTTCGGTAAATAACTACTTTATTTCTCATGTATGTTTTGATTTTTTATTTTTGGACCTCTTATATTTATCATGGATACATAATATATAGAATAATAACCATTATATAAATAAAATATATATTCAGTATACATGTATCTAGAGTGATCTATAAAAGGTAGAGATAGAAAATGAAATACATTGTTCATAGAGACGGTAGGTCGTACGTATTCATGAACGTTGTTTCCATTGTCTGATGGAAATAACTAGATAGAGTTAAATAATATATTACCATTATTAAATCATTTTATATCATATATATCACATATTTTCATTAATACAATCTTTATTACCTTCCATGTAATACATGAATGAATCACGTCACTTTGTGAGGTGGTAGTCCACCACACACACGAGGAACATTATCATATTCTAAAAAAATGGAAAATAAGAAGGTATATATGATATAATAATTAAATAAATATAATAATATCATAAATTTAATATATAAACATTTAATCTATTATTATATCCATCCATGATATGTGGTAATGGAATAACGAATGACATCAGTTCGCAAGGCGGTAGTTCACTGTACACACGATTAATGATTTCATAACCGATTTGAAGGAAGATGAAATGGTTGTAGGCAATAACCTTAACATAAAAAAATTTCATTATATTTAAGATACTGATATTATTATATAATAATGATTTAATGATAATTTAAGGAGGTTTATGAAGAAATAAAAATAAAATGATCATTGACGAATATTACCTCTTCCAGTAACCTCTATAGGTTTGCACTAAAATCCTTCCTAGGATGGATTTATAACCAAAATAATAATTTTTAAATGATATGAGGTAATTAATGAAGTTATTTGGCCATGTATTTTTTGAATCAATGGGTTTATAAATTATGACTATGAGAGGAGAATGGGTGGCCTTTTGTAAGTGAGGTGAGTGACACACTTGTATTGTTTTAAAAAGAAAAAGGTGTACCCACATTATTTAAATAAAAAAATACTAAAAATAGAAAATTATAGATACTATAAGATATAAGGTTTAAATATGGGTATAAAATGGGTTTTTTATTGGTTTGGAGTCAGTTTTAATCCTTATCATTTTAGTTTAACCCCTCAGTAAACCAATTTTTACCTTAACAACTGTAAATAATTTTTACCATTTTTTCTATTAATTATGGTAAAAAATTAAGTTAATAATTTTTTATAATATATATTATGTTTATTATAAATATTTAATACATTTTTATAAATAATATTCACATAATTTTCAAAATTTAATTTAAAATTAATCCTATAGACGTGATGATAAAGTGGGTTTTCAAAGAGAAAATGTTCCAATGTTTAAAACGTTTTTATATAAATATTCCATATGAAAATGATTAAAATAACCTAAATTGGATTAATAGATATATAATTGAACAAATTTTTATTTTAAAACCATATTAAAACAATTTATATATTTTCAAAGGCTTTAAAAGAAATGATAATTCTTAATAAAACAAGTATTATTCTCTATTCATTGAAAAATTTATTTAGTTAGAAAAATCTAAAAAATTCACCCTTAGATAATTTTTACAAGATAATTTAAAAAATGTAGTTTATTTTTTAACATAAATTTTCTAAATATGGAAAAAAATAATTTTAAAATAAGTGGTAAAATGTGATAAAACCGTATTTTAAAAAAATACCATTTTTAAGAGAAAAATTGGATTTATTATTATCTCTTATATAAAAAGAACATAAGATGAATGTTACAACTATTTATTGTATATATAATATGTAAATTTCATTAAAACCATTAACTAAAATTGATTTATTTAATTTATTTATGTAAAAAAACATTTGTGCGCATAAAAATAGTTTTATAGAAAAAGTTTTCCTTTATTTTCAAATAGTTTATATTTTCATTTATAATTAATTATTCACTAAATAATTAATTTTAAATACATGTTTAAACCATATATTTCCATAATTTAATTAATCCTATTTATACCCTTCATTCTAATGACTATTTAATAACTATCGTAGTAAATAATAATATTTCAATAGTATGTCATATTTCATTTAAACTTGGTGTTGCATATAACACAAGCTAAACTCAATGTTTTGTATAACACACGATAAAATTAGTGTTTCATGTAATTAAATCTAAACTCAGTGTTGTGTGTAATGCACAATATCAAAAATATTAAATTTATTTGAAATAAAATCACAAGATATTGGGGTGTTACATCCTTTTAAGTGGTGACCGTCAGTGTTGGGGGGCCATGAAGACGAGCTTCGTTGAGGGATTTAGCCACACGATCCTCTTCTCTTCCTCCAAGATTCTGCCACTCTCTCCAATGTGGATCTGAGTGGTGGTATTCATTATGAATTGTAATGTGAGTGAGAGTGACCACTGACATCTTTTATTGGCTATATGTATATTGGCTCCCGATAATGGTGGTCCTTCTAATTTTGAATTTTAAATTTTAAGATTTCCCATGCACGTCTCTTCAAGGATTGCGACAACATGATTGGTATATGGTGATATTTTGATTATGGAATGTGAAACAATCTAGAAAATATATAAGGAACAGATTCAAATTAGGTTTTAGAGAAGGAATCATTCACCAGATCTTGGCCATTCAGATTTGGAAGAATGCGAGGGTATGAATTTTTCCATCGGTACGAGGCCCATGAACCCCTGCATGGGATAGATGATGAGTGGTCATGAGATGTTGGAGGCTTATCATAATGATTTAGTCACTGGGTAGGGGCATTTCTTGTAGTATTTTTTTGAATGTCTTTCCTTTTAATGGTTTTTGTTGGCTGAAGTTGTTAGGGTTCACACTTATCCTTTAAAGGTTTCATTTGAAAATAAAAAAAATGGATTCTGGACATCCTTTTAACTCAAACATTTTTTTGGAGGCTCTAGTAGAGAGGTTCAGTGATCACACACTTCTATTGATAGTGTGACCTGCCTCTGGGAATATTTATAGCCACATGTGCAATATTTCCATTATAGCGTGCAACCCTATGATGTTTTCTTTAGTATAGAATGATTGCCTGCTATTTATGCCCAGTTGACTGTTACTAGTGGGAGTTAAATTGGGTCCAAGTTAGTGGGATGGAATTTTATTTCTTTGGTGATAGGGAATCCCAATAAAATAAATATGAGCTTTTTGGTGGGAGGATATAGTCGATTCATTATCAGTTGGCTAGTATGACCCTTCACAACTAGATTTTTAGGATTATGTGACAATGTTTTTGTAATGGATTCCTATCACTAATGATATTTAGCAATGAGAATCCATTATAGAAAATGGAACTGTAAATATGATTATTTATGATGAACCATTGAAAATAATTATTATTTCTGATAAAATTTTATTCATATCATAGATAAGGATGCAAAAATTTTAAAAAATTAATTATGATAGATTACAAAATTTGTCTTAAATATTTAAAAAAATAGTAAAAAACAAATTAAAAAATAAAAGAAATAAATTTAAATAAATTAAACATTTATGACATTATTACACCATTTCACATATAATATATTTATCAAACCAAAATACATAACAATTACAAAAACAATTAACTATAAACTGGTATGAGGGAGAGGAGGATCACTAAAAGGGTCATGGTGGAAAATACATACCAACACCACACACAATCCATCGCATATACTCCAACATCCACTCGTATATTTGGAACTACTACTCATGATCATCCTCCTACTTGTTGTACTAATAATTTTGTTCCTACATATCCCATGTACTTTAGGTTTTGATGATCTCAAATACCATTTCATATACTACTAATGATTTTGTTTTGAAGTGTGTTCAATATGATTTATACTAGTTTAAGTGTTTATTCTATTAAATTCATCAAATATAAAACTCAAGACACTTTGGATTAAATTTTCATAAGTCTGAAAAAACAGCTACATGAATCAGATGCATGGTCAAATCGGCTATGTGGTTCCAATCGACTCTGTCAGTTTTGGATATGTGATTCAAAATCCTACATGAATCAAATTCAACTATGTGAAGAAAATTTGGTTACATGAAAAAATTGCTTACGTAAAAAAAATTAGCTACATCAAGAAGTCCTACATGAATTTGGATACATAGATAATGAAACTACATGGATCAAACCAGCCACATGAATTAAAATATAAATAATTCAGCTACATAGTGATCATCAATCAGCTACGTTGTTCTGCAAACTATATTTATTTCCATTAAAGAACTTGAGTGAGATTTTAATGTTTTCATGTGAACATTAAATGTTATATTGCCATTTTATGGTAAAAATTATTTTAATAATAAGAAATTATTGAGAATGGAAACAAAAAAAGAGATAATATATTTGTCTTTATTATTATTAATGTATTTCCAAGAAAGGGATGTGTATTTTTAAATTAAGATCCATAGATTTTATGGATTTGTGCTATGTGATTAAAAGAGAAGTTTTTGCATGAATTTTTTATATAGATCATAAGTGAAAATAGATATATATACAAGAACAAAAGTACTAGAACTCTCCATCCTCTAAGAGTTATTTTGTGCATTGCTATAATTTAGCCAAGAAGAAGAAGAAGAAGAAGCTTCTCAATCTAAAGTTGTGCGATATTCATCATATTTGTTGTGTTCAAATGATTCCCCTCAATATTTTATCTATTATTGTCATATCTATAGTATATTTCTTTCTTCTATCAATTTTATTTTACAAATTTGTGTTCAATATGTAAACAATATATTTTCTCACTTTAATTGTAAAATTTTTCTGGTAAAAGAACCTTAAATTTTGTTGTTTGTAGAGCCTTTATAGAGAACAGTTGATAGATCATGTGTTGTTGTAACAAGTATCATTTTCTTTCATTGTATCATGAAGTCCCTAGAAAAAGGACTGGCAGTCCCCAAAAAAAGGATTGGCCTAGTTAAAATTACCATACTTGCGGATAAGAGTTTTGGTGGAGTGGACTAAAGGATTTATCTTCACCAAACCACTATAAGTATTTGTGTCTAATTTTTTAATTTGTTTTTTTATTTCTACCAATTAGTATGTTTAAGAAAATATAAAAAATTATTCATTTCTAAAAGAGGGTGGTTTCTTGGAAAAGAAAATTTAAAGTATTATATTCACCCCCCTCTTGAGTCTCATGTAGACTGTATCCGATAAAAATTAGAATCAAAGGTACTAAATTTTATGTTCCCTACTATCAAATGTTTAACTCTAAAGATCATACTACAAATGAATATAATGACTGAAAATAGATAAGGTATTTAAATGGTAAGAGCAATCTATTTTAATGGTGAGAATTATAGTTTTTGGAAGGTGTGGATGATCATCTATATAAAGAACCTTGGTCAGAAGGGTTATCTTAATGCTATAAATCCTTATAAAATAACAAAGACACATCCAGAGGCTTGGGATGCTGATACTTAATCTAGTTATAGTCTAAGATCTAAAGTAATGTATGTAATAATGTGTAGACTAGGTCTAGAGGAGTTCAACCGAGTCTCTAAATTCCAAACATCCCATGAAATGTTGACCACCATAGTGGTTGTCTATTAAGGTACATATAATGTGTGAGCCCTAATATATAATACTATCAAATTGAAATTTGAGACTTCTAGAATTTTGGAAGGAGATATTATCACACAATTAAATGGTTAACCTGTGGAAGTTGTAAATAATGTTCCTATATTAGGAGCACCTATTTCTGAGACAGATCAATCTCTAAAAATACTAATAATTTAACCTCTAAGATGGAGTGGGATCTCAACTAAAATAAAACAATCAATAAAGGTTAAAGAGTTCAAAATAAATAATATTATTGGAACTATGATGATATATGAGGATGAAATAGAAGATGAAACTAGAGAACATAGGTTGGTTAAGAAGGAAAATGGAACCTTGAAATTATAAACTTCTAAAGATGACAAAAAGAAAAGAAATTCAAAGAGTTGAGTCATAAAATAAAGATACTTCAGGTATTTATTCTTTAGACAGTGAGCTTTCTTACTTTTCTATAAAATTCAAAAAGTTATATAACAAGATAATAGGTTTTAAGAAACCCTTAAACAAGTATAATAAATATAAGTTTAATTTTAAATTATTAATATGCTATGAATAAAAAAATATTGGGCACATAAAACCAAATTATACATAGAAAAAATATAGTAAAACTTCAGAGAATATTACATTAATAAAGTTGGATACAAGAAGAAAGACAAAAAGGCCATGATAATACATAGAGTTCTTCATAAGATTCTAGTGATGTTTCATCCTCAGAATAAAATGACAGACATTCTAATTAGAATTCCAATTTGTGTTTTGTGGAAAAAAACTAATGAGGTAAATTCATATTTTTCTTTTGGGAATAAGTACGAATTTGATAGTGAAAATTTATCATACAAGAAATTAAAATAACATTATGCCATGTTAAAAAATAAGTATGAATCTTTTAAAAATAAAAATAAAACTCTAGAAAAGTATTATAATGCTATTTCAAATAAAAAAACACTTAAGTAGAAAAATTTCATATTAAAAAACAATTTGGATAATTCTTATGCATCATTTATTAAATATGTAAATAACATTGAGAAGTTTCAAAAAGAATTTAAAGACTTCAAAGATATTGTAAGTGATTTCAAAAAAGGTGAAAATTATTTAACTAAAATACTTGGTAACAACAAAGCTCATAAAAACAATTTGGTATAGGAAACCAAGGTGAGAATCCAAAATTTTATAAGAACTATTTTTTCCTAGTTATAAGAATAATAATCTCTCTAAGATTACTTGTTTCCATTTTGGATAGTTTGAACACTATGATAATAATTTTTATTTGAAAAACTCTCAATTTTTTGGAGTTAACCATGATTTTATTTCAAAAATATTTTCAAAATTCAGTGCTAGATTCACTTAAGAGCACAAATAGATTTGGGTACCTAAATATCTAGTTTCTAACATTGTTGTACCCAATAGAATATGGGTACCAAAACAATTTTTTGTTTGAATTTTCATTATAGTGAAAAATTTCCAAGAGTATCAATGAAAAATAGTATATGGATAATGGATTCTCAAGTAATATGATTTTATATTTATTTAACTTCTACTCCATATCAAAAATTTATGGAGGCTATGTCACTGTTGGAGACAAATCTAAAGGAAAAATTATGGGAGTTGGATTAGTTGGAAATCCAAACTCAGTACTCATCAATATTTTTTTGTTGAAGTTTTAAATCACAACCTGATAAGTATTTCTCAACTTTGTGATAAAGGATATTTTTTAGATTTTTAAAATAATGCATGTTCAGTTTTTAAAGATAAAATCCTTATATTTAAGTCACTTAAAACAAATAACTTATATACTCTAGATCTTAATTATTTGAGTAGAAAAAAGTGAAGTTTTTAAATACCAAAAAAATGAGTCTTGGATATAGAATAAAAGACTGAAAAATAATAATGTCCATTCTTTGAGAGAATTTTCCAAAATGAATTTTTTTAGATTTTCCATAACTAAAATTGAATAAAAAAACTATGTGATGCATGCCAAATGGGAAAAAAATTCAAGTCATATTTCAAACCAATTAAAGAGGTTTCTATTTCTAGACCCATAGAACTAATTAATATGTATTATTTAGTTCGTCTAGAGTTTTAATCCTAAGAAGAAAATATTTTGATTTTGTATTAGTTGATGGTTTTTCTAGATTTACTTGGGTTATATTTTTAAGTGTTAGGAGTGAATATTTTTCTCTTTTTGTAAGTTTTTTTAAACTAGTTCAAAAAGGGAAATACTCCAAAATTATATATTTAATAAGTGATCATGGAGGATAATTTTAAACACTTGAGTAAAATTTATGTTTTTCAAAACATTGTATCAAAGATACTTTTTATTCCCCTAGGACACCTCAATAAATGGTGTTATTGAAAGCAAGAATAGTAATTTGCATAAAATTTCTAGAACAATGTTATGTGAATATAACCTACCTACTCACTTTTTTGTATGAAGCTATAAATATTGAATTTTATTTCATCAACATAATTCAAATTAAAACTATTTTGAAGAAAACAAATTATGGGCTATGGAATAATAGAAATAAAAAACTTGGATACTTCAAAGTATTTTGATACAAATTTTATATTCTAAACACCAAGGATAATATTGGTAATTTTGATCCGAAGTATGATGAGGGAAACTTCCTTGTATATTCTACTACTTTCAAAGAATATTGAGTTTTTAATAAATGGTCAAAGATTGTTGAAGAATGAACTAATGTGAAATTTGATTAAAGTGATCCTTTTGATCACAAAATGAATCAAATTAATGAGCTAAGTGACTCTTTTGAAAACATGATACCTGGACCTATATTTGAAAATAAAAAAGATAAAGATATGGAACTTTATTTCCTATAACCAATTCCTAAAATGATAGATACTAATGAACCTAAAAGTGTGCTTCCTAGACATCCTATAACCCTTAAGAACCATCCATTAGAATTAGTCCTAGGAAGTTTGGATGAAATGATTAGGACAAGTATTTCTAGAAATATTATAGATTTTTTCCTTTTTATCACAACTAGAACCTAATACTATAATATATTTGAAGCCTTAGTAGATGAGAGTTGGGTGTTAGAAATGAAAGATGAATTAAACTGGTTCAAGAGAAATAAGGTAGGGGAATTAGTTGATAGTCCCTCTAACGATCTTGTTGTAGGAAATAAATGGGTTTTTAGGAATAAACAGATTGAACATGGGGTAATCACTAGGAATAAGGCTATACTAGTGTCTTATGGTTATAATCAAGAAGAATACAAATATTATTAAGAGACCTTGTCACCTATAACTATACTAGAATCCATTAGAATTATTCTAGACTATGCATCAAATGTGAATTTCAAATAAAATCAGATAGATTCAAAATATTCTTTTTTTTAAATGGTTTTATTATCAAGAAATTATATGTTGAAAAAACTCCTTGTTTTTAAGATCCTCATTTTCCAAATTCTATTTTTAAATATACCTAGTATCTTTATAGCCTTAATAAAAACCTAGATCTTGTTATGAACATTTATGCTCTTTTCACTTATCAAATTAATTTTCAATAGGAACAAAAGATCCTAATATTTTTATGAAAACTTCATCTTCATATATTTTGTTAGTATATATATATGTTAATGATGAAATTTTTAGTTTTACAAATAGAAAATTAAGTAAAAAAAATTCAAAACTCAGGAAAAAATAATTTGAATTGAGAATTCTGGGTGAGTTTAATTATTTTCTAGGATTTCATATTTATAAAAAAGATTTTGGAAATTTGCTAAATCAAATCAAATACATACTTGAAATACTTAAAATGTTTGGAATTGAAAGTGGAAAAGTACATACAATCCCTATGGGTTCTAATGAAATTCTTGAGTTGGATGAAGCTAGGAAACTAGTTGAGAATAATATTTCTAGAGGAATAATTGGGAGTTTATTATATTTGACTACTATTAAACTAGATATTATGGTTATAGTATGCCTTTGTGTTATATTTCAAGAAAATACAAAGTAATATCATTTAAAAGATATCAAACAAATATTAAGATATTTAAAAGGAACAACATATATTTCCTTAATTTTTACAAAAACTTATGATTTTAATTTTATTTTATATTAATATGCTGAATTTGATGGTTGTATACTAGATAGGAAGAGTACCTTAGGAACCTTACATTTCCTAGGTAAATCTCTGGTATCTTAGTTTAGTAAGAAAGAATACTGTGTTTCATTATCTACTATAGAAGTAGAATATATTTTTGATAGTATTTTTTGTGCATAGATATTGTAGATGACACATGCCATAATGAATTTTTGATTCAATTATAATCAAGTATCAATAAAATGTGATAATTATAGTACTATCAATATTCCAAAAAATCTAATAAATCATTTGAGAACAAAACATATATACTTAAGGCATTGTTTCTTGAGAGATCATGCTAATAAATGTGATATTACTCTTGAGTTTATCCCTATTGAGAATCATTTAGAAGATATATTTTCTAATACCATTATGTTTTATCATTTTTATTTTATTAAAAATGAGTTGTATTTATTTAAATATAAATGAATTTTAAATATTTTTTGTCTGTATTGAATTTTATTTTATTATTTATAGAAATTAAATTAATCTCTTCTATCTCTCCATTTAAATGTTTCATTTTTAAAATAAAAAAAATCATTTCTTTTATTTATCATTTTATTTATTATTATTCATAATCAACCCAAAACCAATCATGTACATAGCTTTTTAGGATATAGGTCCATGAACTAATTTTCATTCAGCACTCAACCCATTCTATTTTCACATGCATATTTTTTCCAGAATCCAAACCGTCACTTGTAACCTATCATTTTTATCTCATCCTTATACTAACCTGTTATCTATAGGTAAATCTAATCATGGTGATGATAGATTCTCAAATTTATTGAATAAATCAAAAGGTAACGGTGTGCTGCGTAAGGTTCTTGTTATAAAGGCCATTGATATGGCATGAATGAAATCTATGGATACGATACTAAAGAAGGTTATTTAGTTTCAAGGTTGAGAGTCTATTTTTGATTAGAATAAATCAGGATTCATGTTTAAAGAATAGTTAAATGATTTTTTGAGAAATCTTGAGTTCCAATTCATTAGAACAGAGGAGTTCATTTCATCGAATTTAAATGGTAAGTTTGTGTTTGTTTTGTCAGTTTATTTAGATGATTTGTTTCATTTTCCCCATTAGGGGGAGTATAATTTTAGTTATAATCTATTGGGAACAAGTTTTTTAGGTTCAAAAAAGTGTTCATGTTTCTTTTAAAAACCTATACTTTCTAGAAAACTCCAGTGAAGGACATAGAACCCGAGTGGAAGGTTATCTGTAATTTTGTTCATACTAGGATAGCCTAGAGAGCTGGATAGATAAAGAAATTTCTTTTTTAGGATAAATATGTGTTATATATTCTGATTAGTAATCTTAAGATCAACCTTTCAAGGTATATGATGCATTTTATGCATTACTTATACAAAGGTAAAGGTAACTTGAATTATTTTCTTTATGGTAGGTTTATCTCTCTAATTTTAAAGAATAAGGAAGTTTACTTGAATGAGGGAGCAGAAGTGAAATAACATAAGAGTAAAACCCTATCAATAATTTATTTTAATACTACTGGGTACTTATGGGGCTCTTATTTATGTTCCTTGAAGCTTGTTTTTTATAAGAGAGTGTCTTAGAGGGAGTCATCCCAAACCTCATAACCTCAGAATGTAGAACCTGTTAAGATGGTGTCTTCTAGGTAGGTATAGGAGTCTCAAGCTACTATGTTATATCCACAATACCCTGATGTTAGTTATTCAATGGAATACCCTACTCAGATTTAGGGAGAAGAAGCTACTAGAGTTTCTGAAGTTGTTGAAAGTGATCGGCATGTGGAACCTGTTGTTAAGACAACTATTCTAGATCCTAAAGAAATCCCAGTTGTGATTGTTCTAGTATTTTAGATGATGAATAAAGAGTTAAAATAGAGGTGGAACATCATTTAGTGGATATAATTCTCCATTTTCACTTTTTTATGGAGATTAAGATGGTGATGTGGTTATGGAAACTATTGAACATTCTCATACACCATCACTGCCACCTATTGTGCATGAGGAAGCACCCTAAGCTAGAAAGAGTTTATAAAGTTTTGAAATGTAATATTTTTCCTCTACTATTCTAGCTAATTTTGATTATATTCAAGGAGATTATACTGATTTTAAATAAGATTTGAAATCTTCTAAGTATGAGATCAAGGAACTCAAGGATTCCTCTATTTCCAAGTCTGATTTTTAGAATTTTGTTTGGGTTAATAGATAACCAAATAGAGCTGATTAAGAATCTCCAATCAGCGCCTTCTATTAAACAAGTTGTTTTTAAATTAAGTTCCAAAGAGATTAAAGATATGAAATCTATAATTAGAGATTTTAAGGATGTTTTTCTACCAAGTTTGAGTTTAATAAGATTGATTTTATAGTTTCATCTCAAAGTGACATGTTACAAAATATTCCAATGGTGCAATCAGATATGTATCAAGACGTCCTTGATGAGATTAAGTGAAATGTATTGTGTTTTGTAATGGGTTTTAAATTAAAAAATAATTCTCATATTTTTTGGGTGGGTGGTCTAAATGTTAAATTAATATTTAGAATATAATTCTAAGAGTTGTAAAACTTAAAACTGTTGTTTTATGACAATTTTTAAGTCCTAGGAAATGTCTTCGATGTTTGGATGTTTTTCGGAAGCATTGGGATTCAAGAACCCAATTTTAGGAAGAGATAGAAAAGGATACATGATCAGTGAATTATTAGTTCTAACCATGTTCCCCAAACAATGAAGCTTATTGTATAGGTGCATGGCTTGTCTAAATGGTTCATATGGTTCGCACTTCCATGAAATAACTCTGTGCTTTATTATAGAGGTGAGCATGTGGGTTATTCATGTTTGGTATAACCATGATCCTAATAATGTGATGGGGTTATCCCTTTAGATAGTATCACTACATGGTTTGTGCATGGTTATCCAAACCATATTGATCAATAAAGGAATGGAAAGGGTATTTTCTCCCTTTATTCTCTTCACTAGCACACAACATCTCCCCTCAGCTTTCCTTTTCACCCTCAAGCTAGGAATTGATGGTTACCCTCCTTCTAAGCTCAGAATCAAATGTCTTTGGTCATGTTTGATCACCCTCAGTTAGTCTATCCTTCCTCCTATTTTCTTTATAAGTTTATCTCATCGTCTACAATGTTATCATTGTGCGATCTCATAAACCCTATTTCTAGGGAATTCATCAATTTCTTCAATTTCTCTTATTCTAGATCAAATAAAATCCTGATATTTTATGATTAAATAATCTTTGGTGTAATATTGGTAGTGTTTACACGTTTCCCTTATAATTGTGTTTTTTATAAAGTATGTTATTGTGCTGTGCGTTGGAATTTCCTAACATTTCCATTTAAATAAGAAGTTGACTAAGTTGTTTGCTAATTCCTTAATATATATAGTCCTCCTAACCCTTAATAAACCATTGGAGGATGTTAACCTTGACTCGAACCACCAAATTTGGGTGTGTCATTTATATTTCATGACCTTATGATATAGATTAGGAATTAAAATCACCCTCTATGGTGTGTTAAATTTCTTATTTTCAATTTAAATTGATAAATTGAATTTAATGAATTATAAGTTGTATGGATGACTCAATTAGACTATAATAATTTATTATATTATACTATATCCATCCTCTCTAAGTAAAATTGAAAACTTGAAATAAATGAATTGTTAAACAGTAAGGGATCACTCATATCTATGATCAACTTGTTAAATGTAATGCTTGCCTTATATTATGGCATGAATAAATTCACATGGACAATGTTAAATTATTGAATGTGAACTACATATAATATTGTATTAATCCTTTAGAGAAACTTTGATTCCTAAGTAGGAATACCTTGGATAATCTCATAGGTCAAAGGAATTACACTATGCCTTGAGTGGTACACGATTCTTCTTTATGGAATGCCTTGGTTAAGGGATCATTGGAAGAGTGAGAGTAATTTATACATGATTATTACTGATATTCCTCAGTTAGGATTGTTATACTTGATGGTTCACATTTCCCCTTGGTCTAGGATGATGGATATGGTATTTCACATCATTATCAGGTTGTTCAGATGTACTACTTGGGATTCTGTTTATGAGCCTTTTATTGGATGTTACTTTATCATATTGACCATATATACTACTTGGGATTATACTTGTGAGTTTTATGTGGAACAATGTTATACATGATTTTTCAAATCATTTATTGGGATTGTCAGGAATGGTGCTCTATATCCCCTATTATATACATGTGATTGTACTCTTATTTTTAATGGTGAGACTCTAATATTATTATGCTTATTATATATGGATTCATTGGTTACACCTTAGTTAATTGATAGTATCATGTATCTATATATATGACTATATATTCATGTACATATATATTTAATATATATATATATATGATTATTTATTTATATATATGTATATATGTATACGGTGCTACTTGTTCAAAGACATTTTGGCTTAGGTTGAGTAGGTATTGTTAGTCGGGTTCCCTTTGAGGAACCCTAGACTGACTTGGTTATATTTATTTATTAACTACTTATTTATTATACCTGCACACTTATAATTTTATATTCACATACTAGATTTCATTGGACAACATTGGTGGTGGCCTACTAAGTTTATCTCATATGCTGTTCAGGCCACCATTTGGTACTCAGAAATATTTCTTGATTTTAAGTTAGGATCTAAAATATGCTCTATGTTGTTTTCATTTTGGATTGGGACTAGACATGGGACCATGTGAGTAGAGGTTGAGCATGTACTCAGAGTACCTTCTGGATTTGGAGAATTTCATTTATTTATGCTTGTCATTCTAGTTCGGATCATGTATTACCTATTGTATACATGTTGATTGTACATTGTATCTTATTTATTCATGCTTATTTATTAATCTATTGTTGTTTGTCAATTATTATTATTTTTCAATTCCCTCTATTTATTATGCTTTTGATATTGATTATTTCTTATACCACTATGATGATTTGATCCAGAGGGTATGGTCTCCCCATTGTACCACCATTAGACACATTTTGCTAGTCGGCAACCTCTAGCATATGGGGAGGGGCTTTTGAGGCCATGTGGTGAACCAGCTCAATGCACCACATTAGTAGATCCTAGTTTAGGAAATTTCAAAGTTTTATTAGACACATTTCTTTTTCATTTTGAATTAATATTATGGTATGGTAGGTAGGAGACTAAATTTTTTTAGCACTTGGTAGATAGCTCATGTCTGGGTCCATCCAACACACACATGGGGGAATTATCAAGTCACCAGGGATACAAATATTTTTATTTATTATAGTTGATTATTATTTCACCTTGAGTGATTGATTTTCTTCTATTGGTTACTGATTTATGGGGTTTATAGTATATTACCCTTGGTCAAGTATGGCAAGGAAGTATTGTTCATGCATCATTATAGGCACTTGAGTATTTAAATGTCAAGCATATTCCACTCCATGTAGGATGCATTACTAGGACACTTTATGCTTATTTGTACACCATGCTTGTGTGATTATTTATACTGCTTAGTTGTATACCATTATTTGGTGATTTATTTCTTTATATGATAGTGTATCCTACTTATGTAGATGATTTCCATGATTATTTCCATGTTTGCTAGTATTATTTCTCTATGATTGCATGTCTTGTTATAGTTATTATATATTATTGGTTATTAATGTGTCTGTATCAACCTAAATGGTATTTTACCATATAAAATGATGTTGGAACATTAATTAACTAGTCCAGACATGTTTCAGCCACGGACCATTTGTTTTATGGGCTGAAACATTTATGGTTGTGATTAAATGGGTGTCTATAACAATTGATAAGGTGTATATTCCTTTATAAATTGGGAAGGATAACTCATATAATAAAACCATTATATATGAAAATTTTATATTCTGAGAGTGAAGGTGAAAAAATGGTTGGGATTACATGAATTCAAATTGTAACTTATAAATACAGGAACCTTCATAATTTGGGAAAGGAAATTCATCTAACTAGATCCTGAAATAAATATAAAAAGTTGTTAAATCATGAATCATGAAGGGGAACATTAAATTAAAAAAATTTCATTTGCTTTAATAAATTTAAATTTTTTCCTATGGATCTTATACTTGACTTGACCTGAGCAGATTGTTCGTGATGTTTTATGATTGTGATATAAATTGGACTCAACACAAGTAGTTTTATCCTCACATGATATGATTATGTGATAAACCTACTAAGTGTATAATAAATGTGTAATAAAGAAACTACTATTTGGTTTCATTTAGATGGATGCGGGTTGGTATGACGGGACCCTCATAGTTTTCCTTTATTTTTATATGCCTTAGTACCTAACCCCCTGGGTGCAGGCTTGTGATAAATATGGGATGGTTATTTAAAGTATAAACAGCCTCTTATATAGGTTATGTATAAATTTATGGTGGAATCTAACTAAACCAATCCCTTTAAATGATAAAGGCATTTAGTGTACTTTTTGAGATTTACTATTATGAGGTTTCCATTAATTAAAATTCCAATTACAACATAAAGGTTGTGTTCCACTATAGTTTAAAAATTACATTTTATTTAACTAAGACAATTGTGATAATTTCATGGTTAAATAAATAATGATTAAATGTTTAAAAGGAAATTTTGAGATAATTTTCCTATATTATTACATGGCATCTTCTAAATAAATAGTTTAATATATGTTTCCCTTTAAACTACTACTTTATGTTTCTTATAAATGATATTCCTTAAATGTTGTGATAAATGAGCATCGATTAAATTCCCTAAACCTAAAATTTTAATGTTTTATTATTAGTTTCTAACCTTGATTAAGAGTAGTTTAAAAATTATTTCCTTGGATATGAATGTTGATCTTTCCCATAGGTCTTAGTTTTCATTTTCCTTTTACAATAATCTTAGAGGTTATGATGTTAAGCCTAGTGAATTTTTTTGCATGACCTAGTTATAGGTTTGATTATTTATGCATTAGAAAGGGTATAACCCGGTTTACATAATGACCTCTGAGGTAAATTAGCATCAGTAAATGCTTGTGTAGAGTTTCAAACATGAGGTTCCATTTGGGTGTCTATTTTCCCAAGTAGAACTCTTAGTTTAAACAAAAACACCCAGGTAAGTCTAGTGGGTGTGTATTATTAAATCTTTTTTTAATTCTGAGCATAGTATAATGCTTCATTTTAGTAGGTTAGACATTCCTTGGGAATGGTCAACCGCTTTGATGGTCATGTGACCTTTATTCTTGTCTGATGGAGTATGAATCGAGAGTCATCAGATTGATAGTATTCATATGGATAACACAACTCTAAATTGATCCTTTTGTGCACTATTTAATTCTAGGAATTCATATCATATATTACATAGTTTATATATCACATTAGCATGTGTTTTTACACTTGGTGCCCATCGATCTAAGATGTGATGTGTTAAATCATAATGTTTGAGTGAAAAGGTCATGAAATACTTTAAATTGTATGGTTCCATGATTACCTGGAAAAATTCATGAGTAAATTAAGGATACATTCATAGGTCATATCAGAAGTAGAGTGACCTGAGCATTTGATAAATTGAGTTATCCCAAAACTATGTAATAACATTGGGTAAATGATTAAGTGTTGTAAAACTATTGATCAGAGTTGTTTTTTTTCTTTTAAGTCTGATATAAAACGCTTTAAAGTGGTTTTATTTTCTATTTTATTCATTTGTAACTTTTTATTAGTTTGTTCTCTACATTCATAACCCTTATTTGGTGGTGGATGAAGTGTGTTCCATGGGATGCATTTCCATATTCAAAAAACAACAAGTAGGACACTGTTAAGGTGGGGATCATCATGTCAAATGTGTTTAAGTGTGTATTTATAAGTGAATGGAACGTAACCATAAAAGAACAATTAAAATTTTTCATAATAGTTCTAGAATCTCATGAGACTAGTGATTTTTAGTTTTCTAGTCCTAGAGATGATCCTCGATATAAAACACGATTATGGGTTGGGATGAAGTTTGAATGATAGATTCGGACTTAGGATGAATAATAATCCAAGATTTTAATGGTTAGTAACAAATATGTGTTTTCAAGGTAGTATGATTGTCACGACCCGTCCTCGGGGCCCGTGCCATGACTACCCCAAGCCCGCCTTCCATAGGCCAGGGGCTGGCGACTAGCACCAAAGGCGTAAATCCTGATAACTGGGAAGGCATTGCCTTTATAAAAGTAAACAAGCACCACAGAGCAAGAAAGCGGAGAAAGTAAACACTATGTACAAGAGAAGTTCTGAAAAGTAAATGGGCCAGAATACAAACCCAAAAGAAGGTACAAGTACAACTGAACAAGTACAACAGAAAAGATAACAGCTGGAAGGACGGAAGCGGCTCCTGGGTCATCCTCCTCGGATCCTACCTGAAGGGTAGGTACAGATGGCGCAAGGATCGCATCGCAACTGACGGTGCGTCGATCGGAGGTTTGTAGCCCAAGATATGGGCATTTGAACCAACTCAGCCCGAAAATAGGGGGTCTGGGCCCGGCTCGGCCCGGCCCAGTACCCCCTGGGTCGGCCGAACCGGGTCGACCCGGCCCGGGCGGCGACCCGGCCCGATAACCCGGCCCGACCCGGGAGCCCTGCCCGGCCGGTGGTGCGGCGGCGCGGGCCGGCGCAGCGGCGCGGCCTGGGCGCCGCATGTGCACCGCGCGTGGGGGGGGGGGGGGGAAATCCCCCCCCCCCCCCTTGGTTTCAAAACGGCGCGGCATTATGCCACGCCTTGAGGGAAACGGCCCCCCACATGGGGGCCCGCTGCTTGGACGCTGCACGGGGGGGGGGGGGGGCAAGTTCCCCCCCTTTTAATACAACCACGTGGCGCGGCAATTAGTGTCGCGCCTTTGAAAAAATAAAAACGTCCCCCCCCCCTCGAGGGGGCCGGCCCGAGTCGCGCGCCGGGGGTTTCGACCCCCGGCCTTCAGCCAAACCGGCCGGAAGTCTTCCACCGTCGGACTTTTTTAGTCCCTCCATCCGCACGCCGGCGGCCGGCAGTTCCGGCCGCCTGTCACCGCATAGTCGCGGCCCAAGGGAACCGCAACTCCTCTTCTCTGCCACGGACAATGGCCGTGGCTCTTCACCACTCCGCCGCAGCCAAGGGCCATGGCCTTCATTTGACTCGTCGCCCCTCCACCGTAGGACGCTTTTACTGCTGCCTCCCATGGGTTTCTTTGGCGCAGCGCGACGGCGTCGCGCACCACTGCCGCGGCCCGCTCCAGCCGCGGTCCTCGTCGTTTCCGCGCAGTGCAACGACACCCCGCTGCTTTAGCTTTAGTATCATCGGAAATCAACGATAAAGAGGGGTGGAGGATCGGCCGTGTTTGTGCGGTCCGACCTTCTCCCATTAAAAGATATCAAGCGGCTAAGCGAACGAAGAACTCAACGTCCAACAAGCGCAAAATTATAACAAATAAAACGAACTAAACCCCTACCTCGCTTTTCGTTATGAGTTGACAAAGTCGCGGAAAGGCGACGTCGATTCGTTGACGTCAAAAAAGAGAAAGTCGTTGATGATGTCGGTGTTCTTCGTGAATGGCGCTTCATTCTTTATTCTGGAAGGAGTGGTATGGAGGCATCCAAGGAGGAATCGACATTGGCAACTTCACGTTCTTCTTTGGAAAAGTCATTCCTCGTCGGGAGATTATTTCCTTTATCCTTCCAAGACTCCACCACAAGATTCAGCCAACCCCCAAATAATAAAAACAACACATCTTATTATAGTGTTAGCTTAATGAATTCAAAATGATTCAAATTCAATAAGTTACATCCCTTCATTAATGGGTGGAGAGGCTCCAAAATTAATGGAGGAAGGTGGAAGTGAAGAGTTCACCTTTAATTGGGGGTTCAAGGGAGTTAAGGAGTTTTAAGGGGGAGTGATAGATTAGGGGTTCATGCGGACCCCACCTTCCTTACACATATCCTCCCATGGGAAGTTGTTTGGGGTATGGGCTCCACCTCAACTTCCCTTTGGAGGAATTAACTTCCACTAGAAAGAAAAATAATTTTTATACAATTTTATTTCTTTCTTTTTACCCTTTTCATTTTTTTAACAACACCATCCGAGCAACCGCACCTTCGGAAAAGGTGTTCCTAGGAAAATACCGGCGTTGCGGTTCCATCAGTGCCCTCAGAATCCGATTCCAACCTTCAGTTCAAAAGTTAGAAATTCCCGCCCGTTCGTTCACTGAACGTACCCGAGCCAAACTTCGGAAATTGATTCTGGGAACTCCGGGCCTCGGAATCAGGCGCCGTCAGAAACTGTGTTCTTGTGAAATTCCAAAGAAAATTAAGAAAGAATTTTCCTTGAAATTTACAGGTCTTTATAATGATGGTGAAGTGGTTGGTTATGTTCATAACAATTTATGAATTATGAGATTAAAGATTATTCTTTAGTAGATTATCTTTGATGATCACATGCACCTTTGGATTAAAGGTGCTGTGATCATGCTTTCAAATATCACATTGGATGTTGAGATAGACATTTCTCAATTTGATTATTTTGGAGTGATTTTACTGATTCCATGGTAATTAAATTGCAATGGTGGGTGAATACCACCAAATGATCACTCCATTCTACATGATAACCATGTTTAGTGTGTTGTGAGGTTGTTGACCCGTAGTTGGACCTAGTCACAAATCATCAAGAGATGTGGTTCTAGGGATTGATTCAAGAAAAATACACCTTGTTGATGGAACATGGCTTGGGAGAGATATACAAACATATTGATGGTAATACTCAATAACATCTTAGAATGATCTCGGTTTAATGAAAATAATTTCCCCATCTTTTTATCATATTCAATATGCTAGGATAATGCCAGCCTTTTACTAAGATAATCAAATGAATTTCTAGTTTGGCAGATGAATCTCATGTTAAGGGTCATTGGAATCATAAGGTATATTGTTGGATAGTTGTTTTGGAACTTTAATATTTTTGTATTATCGAATCGGTAATGGTTCATCTAGGATATGCCATTGGAATTTGGTTATGAATTTTGAAGAGCACACTCGAAATGACCTCAGTGGACCTTGAAAAAGTTTCAGAATTAGTTTTTTTCAACACATCTGTAGTAAAAGTCGATCATTTTTTATGATAGTTGGATAAAGGTGGTTCAACTTGTGTTCTAATGGTTATATAAATGTGGTTTTGTGGGAAACTTTGTCAGAAAATTTATTGGAGGAGATGAGTGAAGTGCAAGAGTCGGGTGGGTATTTTATAGAAAAAGATGGCACAACTAGTTAAAACATGGTTTATTCGGATTTGACCATTTCTATCTAATCAAACACCAAGATCATAATCCTCGTGTATGATAAGGGTTAATGTATTGAAAGGTATACTGGTAGTATCGTTAGAATGCCTAGATCTCGCTCGTTTATGTAATTCTGGTGGAGGAAGTATCGTGACTCAAAATTGGCCTTTCAAAGTTAGTAAATGTGGTGGGGAGTGCCAAAGTCCAGATGATAAATGAGATGATGATGTGATCATGTCTCAGGTTGGATAGGATCAGGTAAGTGTCATCTTGATGTTTCGATTTTTAATATGAGTTTTGTCTTGAGTTTTGGTGGTTTAAGAACGTCTTGTTTAATGTAGCACTTATAGGTGTGTTTGGTGTGGTAAATGTGACAAAACCATTTGAGTGGGAATTCATAACCCAAGTAGGTTAGGTCAGGTTTTCATTATTTACCAAGTCTTCTCAAGGATTAGAATTTCTATGGTGGGGAGATTGTAATGAACCATGATTTGTTCATTTCTTAAAATATCTTTAGATTTCATGTTTTGATTTTTCATAAAATTTTCTACAAATTTATTATAGCATCCCTATGATAAATAAGTAATTTGGGACCTTAAAATATCATTTATACTTGATTTTCACTAATAACATATAGAAAAATCACTGTAAACCACATAGAAAAATCATAATCCATATAGCTAATTTGAAATCCACGTAGCTGATTTTCCCGAATCAGTCAACCTATATATTTAAACTATATATTGAGATATATAACTCCAAATTGAGTGATTATTTTTTATAAATATAATAAGATTATATAAATTTAATTTTAATAATATAAAATGATGAGTCAATCTCTATAATGTGTGAAATTATGTTTTATTTCACTATATATTTTCATTCTAATTTCTGTTGTTTTTCAGAACTATTTTTCTAATCATTTTATAATAACTTGAGTTATAGAAATTTGATTAAGGTGATTATTGATTATTTAGAAATATAATGAAATTTTATAAAGATAATTAAAATAGAATTAAATCTGATTCTACCTTTAAAAAGGTTTTTTTAGGTTTTAAATTTAAAAATTCAATCTATTTTATCTATTCAGGAATTACATTATGTGAATCACCTACATGATAAATTTGGATATGTGATTCCCTTACATAGTGAATCACCTAAATGATGAATTCATTTATGTGAATCACCTATGTGATTCACCTAAATGAATTCTATTATGTCGATTCACCAACATGGTAAATTCTCTTATGTATAGAAAAATTCTTGAGTAAAATTCATCTACATGAATTTGGCTACTTAGTTTGGTGAAATCCTATAGGAAATTATACTCTTCTTTACATTTTATTTCATATATAAATTCGATGCATGTTTATTTCATATATTTATTATTTATGATGACTTTATAAATTAATATTAATTATTTATAACCTATGTTATGTGTCTCCAATTGTTTTAAACTTGTTTTTATAAATATCAAATTATGTTCTATTTTCATGCATGAAACATTCAGATTGAATCTCAAAAATTTATTTTATTATTTTCAATTTTTTTCATTGAATTTATTATTTATAAATTAATATTAATTGATATTAATCTCATTCAATTATTTTAATATCATTAATTCATTATTAGTAAGTATTAATATCCTCTACATATTTACTACTTATTTTAAATGGAATAAGTTTGGATTTCATATTTCAATTTCAAACATTCCTTTTTCATGGGTTGTTTTATTAACCTATTATATTGGAGATCGTTTAAATTTTTAAATGTATGATTTCATTTTGGTTTGAATCAATCTTTATTTTTTTTAAAATAGTCATGATATGAGTGATTATTATGAAATGATAATTTTCTTATCTTTATCTCTCTCTGATAAACCAGTATTATTCTGTCTAAATTTTAAATTATCTAACAACTGCTTGACAATTTTGAGTTTATTTGTTTTATAATTGATTTCGAACCTTGATATTGTTTTAGATTAACAAAATATTCATATGATACATCTTTTATGAAGGTTATTCATAATTTTCAAGTGAAATAGTGCAACGAGTATGGTGGTGTATTACTGTGAATTGTTGTAAATTATTCATGTATTGAATATTTGTCCCTACTTTTTGGTGATCTCTCAAGGGATAAATGAAAACATCTAGGAATTATTTACTGTCTTTATGAGACAAGTTGATCCTATACTCAAGAACCAATACTTGTGCTTCTCTTGTTTATATATCTTCTTTGTTCTGGTTTCTTGTGTATGTAATACTTCTTCCCATCTTTCACATAGACTCATTTTTTATTTTTATGATTTGTCAAACAAAATCATTCTTCTTTTATATCTTTGTTTTTTGAATCTCAGATTCTTAAGTCGGAACCATTTAGGTTGTGAATCCCATTTTCTAAATTCAACATTGTCTTTGGGTTGTGACTCCCCATTCATAGGAGTTAAAGGTGAGGATCATGTTTTCTCTAATGCTTTTTGGGTCATTTGGGAGGCTCGTAACAAGGATAGGGAGGTAAAATATTACTCTCATGCCTTCATAAAGGTTTTGGTGAAAGAGTTTTACTCTATGCTCATGTGGATATGCCTCAACTTCCCTTAGAAAATTTATTCTAAAATTGGTAATGCTCAAAAATGATAAATAAGGGAGAAATAATGAGGATTTGGTGTGTTGGAACCCCCCCAAAGAATGGGATTAAAATTAATGTTGATGGATCTTGTGTGGTATGGATAATGATATGATGGGGGTTTATTCATGCTAGAAGAAGTTATATCTTATTGGATTTCAGCACGAGTAACTCTATAGGGGATGAAGATAGGATGATGATCACTAGGCTTTACTTGTGTAGATTATATAGAATTATTTTTAAGGAAGTGGAAACTGACTCTAGAATTCCAATGGGGATTCTATGAGGGGTGGTGAACCAACCTTAGTAATTGGATTAATCTATCAGGAAAGGAAAAAAATGATTATGGATCACGGTATGGAGGTCGGCCATACCTGGATAGAGGAAAAACTTGCAACGGTCACCCAAGCTAGTAAAGGAGATCCGAATGAGATGACCATTTTATATTTTGATACGGGTTCCCTCTCAAATGATTGTAATCTTATTATCATGGGTGAAACTCTGGGGATACACGATTTTCATCTATCGTGATTGTAGGGTTTCATTTATATAGTCAAGAAAAATATAATTTTTAGTCAGTATGGTTATCCCTCTATTTATAGAAAAGGATTCTGTAATTGAGTTCTTATTCCCCTTAAAAAAATAGATTAGTGTATAGAATATCTCTCACTAAGTAGATATGTGTAAGATTAGAACATGTCCACTTTGGATTGAACTATTATGAAAAAGATCCTTGTGTTCTTTCTATTATTCTACTTCTAATTAAATTTATTAATTAACTTTGATAATAATTTACCCATTTATTTAAAATTTTAATCTGGTCTATTCACCCCCCCTCTAGAACACCTACTGACCTAAAAAGATTATTATGGCCTATTTTAAATTATTGAATGTGAAATTCCTATACTCTTATATTAAGACTTGATAAAACCTTGGATTCCCAAGTAGGAATACCTTAGATTAGCTTATCGGTCAAAGGAATTACATTGAGCCTTGAGTGATATCAGTTCCTCTTTACAGAACACCTTAGTTAAAGGCTCAAATGGTGAGTGAGATTACATTGTAAATGATTATTACTAAGAGGTCTCGATTAGGATTATTGGACATAATGATTCACATTACCCCTTGGTCTAGTGTATTGGAAATGACATTCACATCATTATTTGATTTCCCAGATGTACTACTTAGGATTCTATTTATGAGCCTTTTACTGTATATTACTTTAGCCGATTGCCTAGATGTACTACCTGGGATTCTTTTTATGATCCTTACATGGAATGATGTTGGAAATGATGTTTCACATAGTTTATTGTAATTTTCATGAATGGATATTTGTGTCCCCTGTCAAATACATGGTCTTGTAACCTTATTTTTTTATGGTGAGACTCTTATATTATTATTCTTATTATATATTCTTTCCTTGGTTACACCTCAGGTCCAGGATAGTATTGTGTATCTATATATATGACTATATAAGCATATACATATATAGTTCATATATATATATAAATATATATTTATATATATATTTTTGTGTGTGGGTATGGTGATACTTGTTCAGAGACATTCCATCTTTGGTCAAAGTAAGTATTGTTGGTCAGGTGCCCTTTGAGGAACTCTATCCTGACTTGGTTATATTTATTTATTCATTAATTATTTATTATACTTGTGGAATACTTATTTTATATTCACAGACTAGATTGCACTAGACGCTGTTGGTGGTGGCCTACTGAGTTTATCTCACATCCTATTGGGACCACCGTTTGGTACCCATACATATTTTTTTATTACAGGTTATGATTTATAATTTTATCTATGTTTTTTTTTCATTTTGAATTGGGATAGGACATGGGATCTTGGGAGTAGCCTTTGAGTATGTACTCAGGATGCCTTTCTGAGTTAGAGTCTTTCATTTATTTATTCTTATTAGTCTATTCCTAATCCTGTATTATATATTTTATATCTATTTCTTTTATATTTTATCATGTTCATGCATGGTTATTTATTCATATATTTTTTATTGTCAATTATTATTATCTTCTTCCTCCCTTTCTTTATTATGCTTTTTCTATTGATTATTTATTATACTATTGTGTTACTTTGATCTAGAGGGTATAATATCCCCACAATACCACCATTAAACTCTCACTACTAGAATACGACCTTTGGAATATGGGGAGGTGTGCTTGAGGCCATGTGGTGAACCATCTCAATTTAGTGTTTTAGTGGATCCCAATTAAAAAATTACATTAAGTACTTTAGGATCGAAATGAAGGAATTATTTTACACTTTACAAAGTGTTTTATTAATATAGTTTGAGTTCACTAAAAATATTCATCCCTCTATAACTGCTACCTCAGAACCTTTAATTTTTCTAGTTTTTCAGAGTGGAGTTGATCAGTTTCTCTCATAATTGAATTCTTTAACCTTGTAAATTCAATCCATGTAGTGTGATATGTTTACACTAGTTCTAGTGAAAGATTTCATGAGGGATCTTATGGGTGAGTTACACGACAACATAGAAGTAGTTAGAAAGCTTATTATAGGAAAATATGTGTCTTTCTAATGAAACTGTGGGTTACTTTGAGCAATTTGTTGGTGAGAAGTTGAAGGAGATCATGGATGTATCTAAGGATACTCAAGGGATGGTTTTTTGGTATCTTGATCCAATTTCCAAGAATAATCAGTATTTTTTAACCTTTTTTAATAAGTTCTATGAATGATTTCAAGGGTTATATTCATACTCTTCAGAGAAGGAATCAATTATAGAATATGAAGAAGCTTCATTTGGGTCAGTTTTAGTTACAAGAATGGAGTTGGTTGTTTATTGACCTCCAAGGCATTCTCTATTTTAACTATTACTCTTGTTCCTTCCATGGAACCAATTCCTAATTTTACTATTGATTTTAGTGCTCTAGTTTCTAAACTATTGTTTATCTCTCTTCAAGAGTTAGTTGAAAACGTGATAGAGTATGTGGACAATATAGATAGAAAAATGCAATCTATGAATGGAAAATTATTGGTATACAAATCTATGTGTATAGGATCCTAAAGATTGTTTTTAGATATTCCATCTGGTTCATTTAATGATGACATTTCCCCTTTATTATTTCTCCTTCAATATTCTCTTTTTGTCATCAAGACTCCTTTAAATGGATCCTGAGAAATGAAATGTGATTTTTTTCTCAAATTCATATATAAGAATCAATGTTTATTCTTGTGTTCTGTAAATCATACATCATCAAGATGGAAAATATGTGTGTGGATTACCTATATAATCTCAGAGAAATAATAACTCTAGACCCTGCTCATCCAAATACCTATAGAGGTACTATAAATAAAGTGGATGTTGTTTATGATCAATCCTTGGTCCATCAGAAAGAATAAGACAAGGTGGATGCTTCCCCAACTACATATCATTCTAAAGAAGGAACCTCATCCTGTATCCCTCTAAATAAAGTTCCTTTTATAGCTGTTGGAACTTATGATTACAGTATTGCTGAAGTTCATCGAGAAAACATTCTTGGTCTAACTTCTCAGTATCTTCAAGTCAAGTCTGTCATCAGTTTAGGAAGTGGATCAACTATATTGATAGTAAATGAAGTAATGAAGCTATAAATGGGCACTCTAAATACCTTTAGAATTGATCTTTCCTTCAAATTAACTCTACCCAAACAACCTTCTCAATTTGACCCTTTTATAAGTACATGTCTTCTGACTGATGTGTTGTATTTGTGCTTTTGTGGGTGTTTATAGGACGTATATTTATACTTCTTGAAAATTAATGGAATTATTCTTATTCGTTTATTATGTTTTTCTTAGGGATTGTTTTCATTTTTTGTATTTAATTCCTTTATTTTATTAACTGAATTTTATTCTAACTATTATTCCACATTAATTCTCAATACAGTAATAAAATAGTTCATTACTCTCAATTATACATTAATCGTGTTTATCTTCTCTTTTACCTTCCTTTTTAATGAGAAAAATAGGGGATAAGTTATAAATTTGTACCCTAAGGTTAATCGAAATAGGATAATTCCTAAATTAATACAAAGGGGGTGAGTTTATAACTATGGGGGTAGGACACTATATTTTAAAAATAAATAAATCTATTTTACATGGACTTTTGAAAAATTCTATTAACCCTTTTAAAATTTCATGTTTAATGTCTAATGGGTTTTTTGAACATAAAAAAGGGGGATATTTTTGGACTACTAATGTTATTTCAACATATCCAATTTACATTAGGTTTTGATGATCTCAAATATCCTTTCATATATTACTGATGATTTTGTTTTGAAGTGTGTCCATCAGTTTTTATCTTGTTTTAAGTGTTTTTACTATTAAATTCATCAAATCTATAATTCTAGTCACTATGGATAAAATTTTCCTAAGCCTACAAATTAACTAAATGAATTAGATACGTGGTCAAATATGATATGCGGTTCCAATCGGCTACTTCAGTTTTAGATATGTGAGTAAAAAACCTACATGAATCAAATTGGGCTACGTGAAGAAACATTGGTTATATATAAAAAGTGGTTATGTGAATAAAATCAACTTTGTGGAGAATCCCCATGTAAATTCATATACATATATAATTTATCTATATGGACCAAATCAGATATATGAAGTTAAATATAAATAATTCAGCTATGTGGTGATCTACAATCAGTTACATCATGATGAAACCTATATTTATTACCATTAAATTACTTGAGTGAGATTTTAATACTTTCATTTTGACCATTAAAATTTATATTACATATTTATGGTAAAAATGATTATAATAAGAAGAAGTTACCGAGAATATAAACAAGTTCAAGGATAATTTATTGGTATTTGTTGTTGCTAAGGTATTTCTGAGAAAAGGATGTGTGTTTTTAAATTAAGAGCCACAGATTTCATGGATATGTTCTATGTGAATAAAAGATAAATTTTTACATTCATTTTTTAAATATAATATAATTTAAAAAGAGATATATAGAGAATAATAGAATTGTTGGAACTATCCATCCTCTAAGAGTTCTTTTACACACTGCCATGTTTTACCTAATAAAAAGAAGAAGATTTTCAATCTATAGTTGTGTGATATTGATCATATTTGATGTGTTTATAAGTCTCTCCTCAAGCTAATATCTCTTTTTATTTTCTCCCTTAGAGATATCTTCCTTCTGTCAGTTCTATTTTACAACTGTGAGTTCAATATGTTAACAATTTGATTTCTCTCTTTTGTTGTAAAAGTTTTTAGGTAAAATAAACATAAAGGTTGTTCTTTTTAAAAACATTTTGGAGCCCATTTGAATGCTCCTATACTGTTGTAACAAGTATCATCTAATTTCACTCAGTCCTGAAGTCTATAGAAAAAGAAGTGGTATTCCCAGGAAAAAGTAAAAGTCTAGTGAAAATAACTATACTCGTAGAGAAGAGTGTCTATGGAGTGGACTATGGTATTTATATTCCCCAAAACACTATAAATCTATTTGTCTTGTTTTATTTCTGTTTATTATTTTGTTTAAGAAAATATCATAATTTAGTCATTTCTAAAAGTGGTTGATTTTCTAAGAAAAGAAAATTTTAAGGACTTAAGTCCCCCCACCCCCTCTTGAGTCTTTGTGCATTATATCTCTGAAAACTCCTCTCTCTCTCTCTCTATCCATTGTATCATCTCATCTTAAGAACACAACATCTTTTTTTACCATGCAATGGATGACAGTGATGAATCTACATAATCTCCCTTTGAGATTACTAATGAAATCACATAAGTACAATAATAACTATTAAGTGTTAATCATGAACCAATATTGATCACTCGACCTTTCTCATCACCATGTCTGGTTTCCTATATACAGGATCCCTAATCAAAATTTGACTCACAAGTGGAATCTGATTCAGTCTCAGATTGACTCTCTCATGAATGATAAGTGACAGTCTCATATGTTTCCTTAAAATATAATTTGAAATTAAAATTAAAATAAAATTAATTTAAGAAAAATTTTATAAAAGAAATACTAACTGTGATATAGGGCTACATATCACTAGAAATTTGTCATGTACTGGGATTATTGTACATATTGCTGTAAAATTTGAACTCTATAATACAGAGTTCAGTAGTATCTTGTGTATTATAACAAAAAATTTATATTAAAATTATATATACATTAATAAATAATATTACTTACCATATTTCATCGATGTATACCAAATGCATGACTCTCATCCCTATTTATGAACTCTAACCTCCTTCGGTTCTAATGCCCAAATGATGAACTCCTCTTAAAAGAATCTCATATCCAGTGTGATAACATACCATCCCAAACCTAATCTAATATATAGTCAGGATTATGAGAGAATAAAGACTAGTTAAAAATAGTAATAGAGGCTCTATCCATGGCTCTATTTCTTAGGTTGTGTAAAAAATGACAAAAAAATTCACGTATAAAAATCACTTATGCCTCTCAAAAAAAAGATATCATGTTATCATAGATCAGAGACCATAAATTATGTACTATAATTAAAAACAATATGTTACAAATTAAATAAATTGGAAATAAAATATATTATTTTTAATGTAAAATCTAGTGGTTGAACATCTAATGTATAATGGAAATGGGAACCTGTTCGCATGACACCCATGGCAGAGATAAATAATTTCATAAAATCACATTAACCAACCTAATATCTAAATGAGAAAACCTTTTTAAATAAAAATAATAATCAGAATAGTATTACCAAAATTAATACAAAAACATAATATAAAATAAATACCTTAAACAATTGATCATACCTCTATAAATGATGATCAAGATCAAGAGATGGAAATATTTCTAGAACAGGGTGAGAAATAATCAATCTAGAAAGGTTTCGCCCCATTATAATAGATATTGTTGTAGTAGTATCAGAAATGTAAGTTGAATTAGGATCCTCCTCGAGAAGCCTGACATCAATGATAAAACAAAATAAATCATTGAGACCATCATCAGTCACCTGAAAAAATTAATCTTAACTATAAACAATATTAATATATATATAAAATTGTAATGTCCAAGAAATTATATATTTTTTTTTGTTATATGGAATTATTTAGAGACCGCGAAATCTGGCGGCGCACGATTCTGAGGCCCGGAGTGCCCAGAATGATTCGTTGAAGTTTTGTTAAGGTTTAATTAGCACGTGTAAGAAGTTTTTCTAAAAAAGTGGAATAACTCTTAAATGGTTACTCGGATCAGAAATCTGAGGGAACCGTTGTGCTCAGGATAGCGGGTTTACCCTAGGCGCGACTTAAGTTTAGTCGCCGTGGGCCTCCTGTGAGAAAACCTGAAAATGGCATAACCATAAATAAAATAATTAAATAAAGTTATTTTATTTTTCAAATGCTTATAACTCACAAACGGTAAATCAAATTACAAATATGATACCACCATTGAACTCATGAGGGTATGATTTCTTTAGTAAGATACTAACATTGGCCAGTGCGGGCCACCAGTGAAAGTTAGTTTTTGGCCGTAAATAAAATAATTAAGAGAAAATTATTTTATTATAAAATCCATAACTTCTAAATGGTAACTCAGATTGAAAATCTGAGAGTATCATTGAGTTTTTTGGGGCATATTCTCTTTAGGCAGAGCCTAACCTTGATTGGCATGGGTCGAGGGTGAGCGTTAATAATTTATTGAACTTTTTTTCAGGTACATTCAGTAAACGCATGGGCGGAGTTTTCTAACTTTTGAACCGGTGCTCAGATTAAAAATCTGAGGGCACCGTTGAATCCACAGTTTCAGGATTCGCTTAAGGGAGGTTTTACTTTGACCGCGTTAGGTCCAGAGAAAAAGTTAGATTTTGATACTTTTAAAAGAATAATAAAAATAACTTAGTTAATTTTTATTTTCTTTCTTTTCCTCCAACGGACAAGCGACAAAGTGGGACCGACGACATGTCAAGCCAATCAATGGCTTGATATTTCATTATAAGTAACTGCACCATTGGGGAATTAGAAAGGTTCTTAATTAATGGGCCTCCATTAATTCCAGGATTGTTGCACACCCTCCCCCTCTCTTATTTATATGGAGCTTGGGGAGAGGTGTCGACACTACTTCACCAAACAACGAAGTGCTGGCAAAGTGCAGTGACGCCAAACCCTTGGAGGATGGAGACAACACCAACGGGAGGTGATGAGCAACACCAAAACCCTGAACTAGAGATTGTCAATTGAGAAATGTCGTTGGAGGCTAGTTGAGGGGGATGGTGAACACCAAACCACTTCCACAAACATGCACTCAACATCGTTCTTGAGGTAGGGGTTTTAAATTGAATTCTGATAAAATATCTTTTTGTTGAATCTTCATATTCTTGATTCACAATGACGATGGCCAAAAAAACATTTCCATCATCCCAAACTTATACATTTACCCTTTATATTTGTTCTTCACGCGTTCTTCATGCGTTCATCAATGCCAAATATTTATTGACGCTGGAAACACAATGTTTTGTTAAGCGTGACGTATGAACATGGAGCCCTCAACCTGAGGATCGTGAATATGCGAACATCATAATTTTTGGGCTTGGAATGAAGCTACGATGGATTGTGAAAGAAGGCGGAGACGACACTCGACCGGCCTTGAGGAAGGTGGGGTGGCGCGCGTCCATGTCGTCAGTGGAGCAAGAGGCCGTGACCGCTTGGCCGTGTCAGAGGCCGAAGGGCAGCTGGCACCCAGCCGACCGCAGAGGACAACGGTGCCGTCACGCTGCTGGGAAGAGGAGGACCAGCTGGCGAACCGGCCGGCTGTGGTGCACCAAGAAGGACCCGCTCCAGTGGGTCCCGCTTACAAAAACCGAACGGCCCTTTGGCCATTCGGGTGACATGGGAGGCACCTCCCTCTTGGGCGTCGGCTAGGGCAGACCCCACTATGGCGGTCCACCCGGCCGCAAGCTGCACCATGGGCCGCGCCACCGGGCCGTACCAGGGGGCTGTGCCTAGCAGGACAGGCTGGGATGGGCCGGACCATGGCCCAATAGGTTGGGCTCGCCACAGCCCAGGCCGGGTCGGACTGGACCTGGGCCTATCTAGACCCAGTTTCGCCTTTGTGGCCATATCTTGAGAACCACGTGTCCATTTGATGAACTGTCTGTGGCACTAGAATCCTTGGATCGAGATGGTAATTTTGGTATACTCCACTTGAGTTTTGGATAAAGTTGGTGTATGGCCGGGTTGGATCGAACCCCGAATCCAACCAGGCCTTTGGAGAGAAAATGCTAATAACTCACAGACTAGATGTCCGATGGATGCACCATCTATTGCGTTGGGTCCCTTATGACATGACAGACCTTTGGGATACTTCTCCATGGGTCTACGTGGAGGTTGAGGTACTACCTATATCTTGAGGGACATATTCTATGGAACTCGAGCGCACCAGGTATGAGGAATCAAGTGGTTGGTAGTGAGGAGGAGGTTGGAGACAGATCAGGCGAAGTTCAGTGCTCAACGATCCTATGTGGGTCAGCGCATACCAATCATGTGTGGGTCCGATACTATGTGGGTCAGCGCTCAACGATCCTATGTGGGTCAGCGCATACTGATCCTGTTTGGGTCAGATCCTGTGTGGGTCAGTGCTTAGCGATCCTGTTTGGGTCAGCGCATACCGATTCTGTGTGGGTCAGATCCTGTGTGGGTCAGCGGGGGTAAGTTACCTATCGACTTTGGGCGGGTCGGATCCTATTTAGATCATTGTAGGGGTTAGTACCTATCAATCATGTGTGGGTAAAACTCTATATGATAAGAAGCAGTGCCTCTTGACAGAATAAGATGATCTAGCTTCACGACTAATCATATGTACTTCTATACATCACTAAAAACCGGGTTTGAGCTGAGACTCTTTATGGGTTGTCTTTACTTTGTGCTTGTGATTGAGGTTATCTTCATGGTGTTACCTATGTGGTACTTCTACCTACGTGGTGTTACCTTTGTGGTATTATTCCCTCATGTATGAGATGAGTATATCCTGATAACTTAGGTATATGTATGGGCATATACCTAAGTAGAGTTGATGTATTTATTTGTGTTTTTTCCTTTGTGAAACATTAGCAGACCTTCAGGGTATCGGGGTCCCTACAGATTATCGTTATACTCACCCATGCATGAGATTCTCCTACACCTTTTTGTGTCTTGTGAAGACGACGTACACCATTGATTGAGGTTGAGGGAGCCAGGATTGGATGGTGCCTGGAGGTGGATCATTCAGCATGACGTGATGCGGAGGAGACTGAAAGACGTGGATTGATGAGGAGGCAATCTGTTCCTACCCTTCATGTAGGAACCTCGGAGGAAGATCCAGTAGCTGTTTTCCTTTTTCTTTTAGTTGTATTGTATTTTTAGTTGTACTTGTACCTTTACAGTTGGGCTTGTATTCTGGCCCCTTTCACTTTCATTACTCTTTTACTATAGCATTTTACTTCATATTTGTTTCTTATTGTGTTCTGGGACTGTGTGTTTATACAAGATTAAAGGAAATGCATTCCCTAGTTAGGGAGAATTCCTTTAGGTGCTAGTCTCTAGCCCCTGGCTTATGGAAGGCGGGCTTGGGGTAGTCGCGGCATGGGCCCCAGGGGACGGGTCATGACAAAGTGGTATCAGAGGAGTTCAGTTCTACCGGAGAACTAGGACTCTGATATTTTCTGTGAAGCAATAGTTTTAAGTGTTATGAGCATGGTTTTTAGTTTGGGGAGTCTAGTTTTGGTGCGGTGGACGACATATCCATACACCAGGATCCTAAATTCTGATTTCTGATTCAGCGCATGAAAACACTAATTGCGTGTGTTTTTGAAGGGTTTTTCTTTTGATTTCTTTAGAGTGATCTCACCAGGAATAACTTAATGATTGTGGTGCACCTGTTCTTTATTAGGATGCCACCACATAGATATCCAGCAAGGATTCCTGAGAGAGTACATGATGACGTCCCACTGAGCGACAAGGCTCCGGTGCCTGGCCCTTTTACCGTGTTGACACCTTTGGGTGGTGTACCAGCAGCACCAAAACTCATTGGTCAGCAGTTACCACCAGCCGCACTGAAATATGGTGCACGACGAATGATCTCATTGCACGAGTTCTAGTGGTATAGGCCTACGAGGTTTAGAGGCGAGACAGATTCCCAGGAAGCTGGGGAGTGGCTGGAGGCTATGGATAGAGTTTTTCACCTAGTTGAGACACCATTAGGGCAGATGGTGAAATTAGTTTTTAGTCTTTTCTAGTGAGTGACCTTGAGGATGGTTAACATAGTGACGATGATTCATTACATGGAACATTTCCCAAGATGGTACCTTCATGTAGTGTTCCAGCTATATCACGGCCCGTTGGTCAGCAGTTACAACTGGCGATGTCGGTAGAGGACACTTGTAGGCTTAGTGCCTTAAACGTGTTTCAACATCAGATACCCCTCAGGTTCCGAGGCGATACCGACTCATAAGCGGCTAAGGACTGGCTTGAGGAGGTGACTGAGAGTTCTCTAGAGCTTCTACAGCTTCGGCAGGACAACATGTCGGTAGCTGAGTATTCATTGAGGCGTACCGACCATTCCTGATACTCGATGAATACGATACGATCAGTGCTTCAGGGCTCAGACTTCTGAGCACAATGTGTTTAAGTACGTCTGAGCCAACACTATTCCTCTATGCATTCCTACCTATGTTGGGGTGATAGAGATAACCTTTGCATTTGAATGTTCTTTGGCTGAGCGGATACAGCCAATGAATGTTAGTAGTGGGAAAGCAAGAAACTAGTGCCAGTCTCAGAGACTTGGGCATGTAAAAATGTTTTGGGAAGAAGAAGTGTTAGGGACAGATGAATCTTCAAGGCTACAGACGTGGAAGCAGAGCTAGGAGAGTATCATGAGGTGGTATACTTTTTGACATGTTACAACCACCAAACCTATGTGGTCCCCACAAGGGATCAGAGAGCTGGAGGACAGGGGAAGGGAGTAGCTATATGCAGTCAAGGAGTGAGACCCAAGGTCTCTAGGAATGATTTTAGGTACGGTCTGTATCTACTACTAGATACCTTATTAATAGACACAGGTACCAATAATTCCTTCCTTCCCCGAATCTTGTCTAAGACCTAGAGTTTCTAGTTAAACCGTTGACTTGAACCTCACATCTGGAGATACCTTTCGGAGGAGACTCGATAATCACACTTACACCGATGGTGTGATCTGACCCTTGAGGCAGGAGTTTCAGTTGGAACCTCTTGGTGGAAGTGTCGGGTTCTTATGACGTTATTTTGGGTATGGACTAGACATCCACAGTTCATACTCAGATTGACTATATTTGGAAAACAGGTTGTGGTTTATCTACAATGTTGGAATGACGTTTTCCTTAGTCTGTGAAAAAAGAAACCCAAGCAACACAGGAAAAACTCATTCATAGAAGGGTGGAACCGATCACTCTTGAGTCAGCCAACCTTACCCTCGTGGAAGTAGGAGTTTTGAGTTTTTAGTTCCAAACAGAAGTGGAAGAGTGTGGGGAAAAATTTTCAAAATATGTTTCCAGGATTACCTCCCCGAAGGGAGAGGGACTTCTACTTGGCCTGGTTACTACTGGAGTTTTGGACCAGACTTCTCCGGGGTAGTGGCACCCTTGTCAGTTTTGACGAAAAAGGGGGAGCCTTTCCTATGGACGGAGAAGTGTCAAGAGAGATTTCAGGAGCTGAGGCAGAGACTGATGAGTAGAAATACGCTACCCATGACCTGGAGTTAGCAGCTGTTATCTTTGCGCTAAAGATGTGGCACACTACTTGATGGGTGAAAAATTTACTATTTAATCTGATCAAAAGAGTCTCAGTTATATCTTCTCTCAGAAGGACCTGAGCTTGGGACAACGACAATGAAAATAGTTCCTCCAAAACTATTACTTTTAGATAGTCTATAATTCTGGGAAGGGCAACATGGTTGCAGATGCACTCAGCAGAAGGTCTAGTCTACAACTGCTGAGTGAAGCATCAGAGCAGCTAGTCGTGTTGCATATATCTTTCGTGGATAAAATTGGAGCATCTTACCTCCAGTATATGACTGTCACTCCCCTAATTATTCAGAAAATTTGGGGGGCACATCTTGAGAAGTTGACTGCGAGGGCCGACGTGCTCAGATATCCACAGGATGGTCTCCTAAAGGATTTTATGAAGGTGGGGAGCACGTCATCCTCTTCAGAGTACGCACCATGGTACTAGTGAAGCGTGGGGTGGAGGTGTTGAGGGAGATCTATACATACCCTTTAGCGGTACATCCTAGAGTGGTGAAGTTGTACTAGGACTTCCGGCGTTAGTACTGGTGGCCAGGGATGAAGGAAGCAATGGTAGAGTTTGTATCACGATAACTCATTTGTTAGCAAGTGAAAACTGCTCAGAGCCGGCAGAAGCCTTATGCCAGTAGGAGGAGGGAGACCATGTATTCCTATGTGTCTCACCTCGACAAGGTTTTCAGATATTTGGTCAGGGTGGCAACTTATCTCCGAGGTTCATTAGACCTTTCAAGATTCTTAGTAGAGTGAGCAAGGTAGCGTACTCTCTATCTATTTCCCCACAGATGCACTAGGTGTGTAATTTTTTTCATGTGTCACAGCTGAGAAGATGCGTGCATGATCCATCACACGTTATCGACCATGGAGAGATGGACTAAGACTATGGGGCGATGTTTATAGAGGTTATACTATAGATTGAGGATCGACAGGAGCAGGTCATTTGTGGGCGGTCGATACCTCTGATGCGTGTTCGATGGCAGCACAAGAACCTCCAGGAGAGAACATGGGAGTGGGAGGCTCAGTTTTGTGCTCAGTACCCCCATTTGTTTCCTTAGTCTATGTTGTGGCTTTCCGGGATGTAAATACCTAAGGTGGGGAGAATGTAATGTCTCGAAAATTATGTAATTTTTTTTATTATATATAATTTTTTCAAGACCATGAAATCTGACGGCACACGATTCCGAGGCTCGGAGTGCCCAGAATGATCGGTCGAAGTTTTGTTAAGGTTTAATTAGTTCGCATAAGTAGTTTTCTCGAAAAAGTAAAAAAAATCTTAAACAGTTACTCGGATCAGAAATCTGAGGGAACCGTTGCGCTTAAGATGGCAGGTTTACCCTAGGTGTGACTTAATTTTAGTCAGTGCGGGCCTCCTGTGAGAAAACCCGAAAATGGAATAACCGTAAATAAAATAATTAAATAAAGTTATTTTATTTTTCAAATGATTATAACTCACAAATGGTAACTCAAATTAAAAATCTGAGACCACTGCTAAACTCGTAAGGGTATGCTTTCTTTAGGAAGATACTAACATTGGCCAGCGCGGTACACCAATGAAAGTTAGTTTTTGGTCGTAAATAAAATAATTAAGCATAAATTATTATATTGTAAAATCCATAACTTATAAATGGTAACTAGGATTGAAAATCTGAGAGTATCGTTGAGTTCTTTGGGGCATATTTTCCTTAGGAAGATCCTAACCTCGACTGGCACGGGTTGAGGGTGAGCGTTAATAATTTATTGAACTTTTTTTCAAGTACTTTCAGTAAACACACTGGCGGTGTTTTCTAAATTTTGAACCGGTGCTCAAATTAAAAATCCTAGGGTACCATTGAATCTGTTGTGTGAGGATTCACTTAAGGGAGGCTTCACTTTGACCGTAGTAGGTCCGGAGAAAAATTTATATTTTGACACTTTTAAAAGAATAATAAAAATAACTTAGTTATTTTTTATTTTCTTTCTTTTCCTCTAACGGACAAGCGTCAACGTGGGACCGACGACTTGTCAAGCCAATCAATGGTTTGACCTTTCATTCTAAGTAACTGTACCATTGGGGAATTATGAAGGTTCCTAATTAATGGTCCTCCATTAATTTCATGAATGTTGCAAAACCTCCTCCTCTCCTATTTATATGGATCTTGGGGGGAGGTGTCGACACTGCTTTTCCAAGCAACGAAGTGATGACAAAGTGCAGTGACGCAGAAACTTTAGAGGAAGGAGACAGTACCAATGAGAGGTGACAAGTGACACTGAAACCCCGAACCGAAGATCGACGATCGAGCGATGTCGTTCGAGGCTAGTTGCGCGGGATGACGAACACCGACCCACTTCCACAAACACGTGCTCAACATAATTCTTGAGGTAGGGGTTTTAAATTGAATTATGATTAAATATCTTTCTGTTGAATCTTCATATTTTAGATTCAAAACGATGATCCCAAAAAAACATGGCCATAGTCTCGCATTTATACCTTGCCCCTTTATCTTTTTTCTTCACGCGTGTTTCATGAAATTGTCAACACCAAATATTTATTGATGCTAAAAACACAAAGTTTTGTTAAGCGCGACATATGAACGTGAAGAACTCAACTAGAGGATTGTGAATATGCGAACATCAAAATTTTTGGGCTAGGAACAAGCTGCGATGGATCGCGGAAGAAGGCGGTGGCTGACACTCGGCCGACCGCGAGGAAGGTGGGGCGGTGCGCGTCTGTGCCACCGGTTGAGCAGGAGGCTGCGGCCTGTCAGCCGCAGCGGAGTAGGGTGGTGGTTGGCATCCGGCCAGCCGCACGACGGAGTGGCGGCGTGCGTCCACACCCCTGGTGGAGCAAGCGGCCGTGACCGCTTGGCCACGACGGAGGCCGAAGGGCGGCCGACACCCGACCAGATGCGGAGGACAGTGGTGTCGTTGCACCGCTGGGAAGTGCAGGACTGGCCAACGAAGCGACCGACCGTGGTGCACCGAGCAAGACCCGATCCTGAGGGTAACACTTACCAAAACCAAAAGGACCTTTAGCCATTTGGGTGGACCAGGAGGTGCCTCCCTCCCGAGCTTCGGCTAAGGAGGACCCCGCCATGGTGGTCCACTCGACCGTAGGCTGCACTGCGGGCTGCCTCAGCGGGCTGCGCCACCGTGCCCCACCCCCGGACCTTGCCCAGCGGGCCGGACTGGGCCTCCCCTTCACGGGCCGGGCTGGACCATGGCCCAGCAGGCCGAGCCCGCCGTGGCCTAGGCCAATCGGTTCGACCCGAACCGGGTCGGGTCGACCTAGGCCGAGTCGAGCCGGGTCGGACCAGACCTGAGCCCATCTAGACCCAGTTTCGCCTTTGTGGCTATATCTTGAGAACCAGGCGTCCGTTTAACAAAATGTCTGCGGTACCAGAATACTTGGATCGAGATAGTCCTTTTGGTATAATCCACTTGAGTTTTGGATAAATTTGGAGTATGGCCGGGTTGGATCGAATCCCGAATCCAACCGGGCCCTCAGAGCAGAAACGCTAATAACTTACAAACCGGGCATCCGATTGACGCACTGTTGGTTGTGTTGGGTCCCTTATGATGTGACAAAACTTTAGGATACTTCTTCATGGGACTTCATGGTGATAGAGGTATGGACGATATATCGAGGGACAGATTCTACGGAACTCGAGCGCACCGGGTGCGTGGAATCCCGTGGCTGGCAGTGAGGCAGAGGTTAGAGACAAATTACATGGAGTTCAATGCTTAACGATCCTATGTGGGTCAGCGCATACCGATCCTATGTGGTTCAGATCTTATGTGGGTCATCGCTCAGTGATCTTGTGTGGGTCTTCACATACCGATCCTGTGTGGGTCATATCCTGTGTGGGTCAATGCTCAATTATCCTATGTGGGTCAGCGCATACCGATCCTGCATGGGTCAGATCCTATGTTGGTCAGCAGGGGTTAGTTACTTATCGACTCTGGGTTGGTCGGATCCTGTGTGGATCATTGATGGGCTTTGTACCTATCGATCCTATGTGGGTCAAACTCTGTATGACCAGAAGCAGTGCCTCTTGACAGAATAAGATGATCTAGCTTCGCGACTAATCATTTGTACTTCTATACTTCCCTGAAAACCTAGTTTGAGCTGAAACTCTTTGTGATCTGTCTTTACTTTATGCTTGTGATTGAGGTTATCTTCATGGTGTTGCCTGTGTGGTATTTATACCTATATAGTGTTACCTTTGTGGTATTCTTACCTCATATATGAGATGAGTATATCATGATAACATAGGTATATGTATGGGCATATACCTAAGTAAGGTTGATGTCTTGATTTGTGGTTTTTTCTTTGTGAAACTTTAGGATACTTTCGAGGTCTCGGGGTCCCTACTGAGTATCGTTATACTCACCCCTACACGGGCTTCTCCCACACCTTGTTGTGTCTTGTGCAGAAGACGTACAACATTGATTGAGGCTGAGGGAGCCAGGTCTGGATGGTGCTCGGAGGTGGAACATTCATCGTGACGTGATGCGGAGGAGACTAACGGACGTGGAGTGTTGAGGAGGTGATATGTACCTAACCTTCAGGTAGGAACCTTGGATGAAGACCCAATAGCTATTTTCTTTTTTTCTTTCATTTTTATTTTATTTTTAGTTGTACTTATACCTTTACAGTTGGGCTTGTATTCCGTCCCTTTTCACTTTCAGCACTCTTTTACTACAGCAGTTTACTTCACATTTGTTTCATGTTGTGTTTTTGGACCATGTGTTTATACAAGATTAAAGGCAATGCCTTCCCGAATTAGGGAGTATGCCTTGGTGTTAGTCGCCATCCCCTGGCCTATAGAAGGTGGGATTGGGGTAGTCACGACACGGGCCCCGGGGGACGGGTCATGACACAAATATAAAAAAAAAATTCTAGAATGTGATAATTATCTTACCTATAAATAATTATCAATGCAGATATCAAATATAAAAAACTAATAAATTACAGAATATAATAATTACCTATAAAGTAATGTAATAATATAATAAATTTACCTCAAAATAATTATTAATATATATATCAAATATAAAAATCTAATAAATATCATGTAGAATACAATTTTCTTACCTATAAATAATTTTTAATACATATATAAAATATAAAAAAATGTAAAATAATGGCATCAGGGAGGGAACAAAATAGATCACCAGGACTATCTATATCCATCTAAAAGAAACAATCTTCATAGTAAAAAATTGTTAATACAAATATCAAATATAAAAAACTAATGATACCAAATATAATAAACCATTCATCACCTTTATCCTCATCTTCATCAATGAAAATATATTCATCATCCTCTTTACCATTTTCAACTTCCATTAAACTTTTAGTTTCATTATTCCTTCTTAACTCATTAACATTATCTACATCATCAACCATTAACTGGTGAAATACATCATTGATATATATATATATCTCATCGATTAAGAGATGTATTTGAGGATTTTTCTTGAAAATTTCAATATGTTTCACTTCCACAGAACCTTTTTTAATTTTAACAAACTATTTTTCATGATATTTAATTTTTATTACACTCCACCATTCATTTAAATATCTCAAAATAGTAGGGTCGTTTTCATAATAAACTTGATGTTCTTGATATGCCGACATAAATGGTTCATTTTAGGCAAGAAGAATTTTATATTTAATTTCAATGAATCCATGTTATGGATAAACTTGCAAACCTCAATCAGTATCAAATCAATTACATTTAAACATTGTTACATAATTTTTCCTCAAATAACATAACTCAATTATTCCATTCACCATGCCATAAAAGTCAACATCACTTTATTTATGACTTGATCCTTTAAAAATCATTCCACTATCCATTTATTTCCTTGATTCACCATATATGTGTGTATGAAATCGAAATCCATTAACCATATACCAATTATGATATTTTACCAATTTTTATAGAGGATTTTTAACACACATAATTAAATATCAGTTCTACTTTCAAGTTTTGTTTCCTAAAAACAAGAAAAAATTTATTATATATATCATTAAAAAATTGATTTAATATTCCATCGTAAATAACTTAACTTACCAATATTTGAAACTAATATGAAAAATTTTATTGTTGGTGTTCTTCAAGGTTAGTATGGTTAATTTTTATAAATTATTTTTTAATATGGTCATCATATAGTCTAAAAAATAAATAATTTAAATAAATTTATCTCTTAAAAAAATTAGTATTACATACTACAAAAATCATGTTATTTATTTATAATTGAGTAGAACATATGTATGAGAACTGTGCATTTCTATATCTAAAAGCATCATTTATGATAACCACCAAAACTAAGATTAGACTGATTAAAAAATAACAATTAAAGGTCCATGAGATCATCATAATTTTCCTCATTGTGACCCATGTGATAATGTTTTTAAGGATATTAAGATTGAAAATATTAAGTTAATAAATTTCAAATTTCATCATATGGGAATGCTTCTGAAACTGACCCTTCAACCGATGATTTGTTACATACATTATTATTTAATTTTTACATAAATATATCAAATGGGTACATCCATCGGAATTATACCAACCCTCCACATTTATCTTCTTATGGATAATAAAATATTAAATGTACTATTGAATCAAATAAGGTTAGTTGGAATATTTTCCCCAATTTACATAAAATTAAAATAACATCTTTTTGCAGAATGATCAATGCATCATAATCTGATGTTTACACACAAATATCTCAGAATAAATATGTTATTTCAGTCAACACATCATATATTAAAGAATGAAACATCCCTTTAAGGCTAACATGAAATATTATTTCTATTATGACATGAAATACATGACTTTTTAACCTAGTAATATGTCTATTTCTAAAATAATGAGACAAATTAGAAGAATAAACATCTAGAAACCTCAAATATCTAATCGATTGAAATCAAAATAAATGAATTTCTATAAAAAGTGACAAAGATTATTTTGGATTAATTAAACCATATGATATTTAAACTTCAAATAATTCATGTTCAGGATGCCTACAAATTTGGGTAAGATCTAATCATGCATTTACTTTATATTTAGTCTTATTGGGTGTGTCCAACACGATATAAAATATGTTATCAAAAAAAATCTTCATAATAATAATTACATATAACATGTAATGAATAAACAAATTATATCAATATGGTAGGTCCTGAGAAATACACCACTTTATCCAATTATGATCTCTCACAAAAGCATGTATTTTTTGTTTATTTATAACTGTTCATAAATTAATAGGAGATAATTAAGTGGTGATAGATTTTACATAAATACCTAAGATAAATTCTAGTGGTTCATATATTTGAATTTTATTTTTTTTTAAATTATATCTATTCCTTTAAAAAGGGTGATCCATAGGAAGAAATCTCTAATGATAGTCAAAATGACTATTCTTTCTTCCATTGACAAGCTTAAATTATTTGTTCTCAACTATGTAGTATAAGAATGATATTAGACCATGTTTACTCCATAAAAGTAATATATAACATGGGGTAAAGTTACTAATTTTACACATTAATACAACCTTCAATGTAAAATTATGATCTAAAACTATATCATATGTACTCACACAATTATTTTATAACGAAATTAATTCATTAACTAGTGTCTTCAAATAAATATTGATATTCTTCTTGAGATTTCCTGAAATTAATAGTTCCAAATATATATACGGTTCCTTCATATGCTTCGAAGGAGGTAAGTTTAATGGAGTTATGAAAACAATACAATAAGAATATTGACTGTTGTAAGCACCAAATGAAAAAAAACTAGCAGTGGAAAAAATCAACCATATGTTATGAGGTTCTAAAGAAAAAGAAGAATGCATCTGATCAAATTGTTTCCATAAATCACCATTACATGGATGATTTAAACTTTTACTAATATAAATAATATATTTATGTCATGTCGTCAATGAAGCTATTTTTTGAGACATAAATTTTCTCTATAAATAGGGTGCAATCGGATAATACATAAACTATTTCATAGGAAATTTGTACTTTTCTAATTGTTACTCTTTATACCTCTATTATTCACATGTTGGACCATTAACTATTGACTCATAATCATCATCATATAAGATGCATAAATTTGAATATGCATGGATATTCTGATAACTAAGACCCAAATTATGGACCAACTTTTTTACTTTCATAGAAACTTGCATGTAATATATTTCTATAAGGAAACAATGATTTATGTAAAGAAAATATTTTTCCACGACAACTATTTTACACAACAAAATCTAATTTAATATTTATAAAAATTATTACAGCTTCAAGTTTTCTTATCTGGAATCCTAGAAATAAAATCTCCTCAGAAGATTTCAAAAAATTTTAAAATTGAGATTATTTTGATTATGAATTTGGAATATTATTTTGATTTGTTTCATGAATAGATAGGATAGAAAACTCATGCTCTAAGTTCTGAAATGATGGATTTGGAACCAAAAAATGTTTATTTACTACTGATTTTTTCCACCATGTTGATACTAAAAAATAAAATCTCTCTAAAAACCAAAACATAGTGGAGAAAGTCCAAAATTGACAAACATTTTGAATCTCCTAAGATAACATTTATTACATGGACATTAAATTGTTCCTTCAGAAAAAAATTCTAAATTTGACGATGCAAATGAAATAAATGTTGCAACACCATCAATGTAGATAAGATTTATACCAAATTTTTTATGATTTATTTAATAATTTTTCCAATCATGATCAGGTATTAGAAACCAGTTTCTACTTCTTTATTCCATAGTTATCTAAGAAAGAAACGAAAATAAAAATAATTATTACTCATTGTTAATAATTTTGAAATATTATTTAATTTTAATTATGGATAATTATGACTACTTATCATGAATTCTTAAAATGTTTTACTCATTATTACTAACACTTATTAATTATTACTAAATATTATAAATATTTATTAATTTATACTAATTTTTATTAATTATAACTAAATTATTAATAAATATTACTAATTTTTATTAAATATTTTTATTTTTTATATTTTTTAATGAGTAACTACAAATCATCATAATTTTTACTAGTACTTTCAAATTATTAATAACATTAACTAATTATTATTAACATTTACTAATTATTACTAACATCGACTAATTATTTCTTAAGTCTTAAAATTTATTATAATGACTAATAATTTATTTAATTATTAAAAAAATCACTCATTATTGTATATTTTTTATAATTATTGGTATTTCACAAATTTTATTACAATTTATTACAAATTATCATAATTTACTAATATTTACAAATTCTTACTAATATTTACTAATTAATAATAAGACTTACTAATTATTACTAATATTGACTAATTACTTATTAATTATTAAAAATTATTTAATTATTACTACTAATTTTTAAAATTATTTCTACATTTTTAATAATTATTATGAATTTTTAATAAACGTTAGTATTTTTTATATTTTTTTATAAGGTATTACAAAATTGTAACTAATTATTAATAATATTTATTAATTTTTACTAATTAATACAATTATTTATTAAGTAATATTTTTCAATTAATACTAACATTTACTAAATATTAGTAATATTGACTAATTATTTATTAATTATTTCATATTATTTAATGATTATTACTATAGTCATTAATAGAACACGCCATGGTGCACCATCGTGTCATGGCTAATGTTAGGATGTGTTTCATCTTGTCATGGCTTCTCTATAGTTCATTTAAGAAGGCCCACCCTGGCACACACGATAGTGCACTATTGCATGTAGTGGCATTGCTTGCATCATGTGCTTTTTTATGGAGGAACCTCATCGTCATTGTGCACAATGTGCCATAAATAACTATGACTATTACTAATTATTTTAAGTACTGCTACATTTTTACAAATTATTGTGAATTTTTAATAATTGATATTATTTTTGTATATTTTTTACAAGTTATTAAAAAAATTATACTAATTATTAATAAATAATTTTGAATAAATATTACTTATCTTTAATAGTTATTGGTATTGTATATATTTTTTTTACAAATTATTAAAAATTATCATAATTTTATAACATTTACTAATTATTAATAATATTACATAATTATTTATTAATTATTAAAAAAATTAATAATTAGTACTAATTTTTTAAATTATTACTATATTTTTACTAATTATTGTGAATTTTTAACAATTATTTGTAATTTTTATATTTTTTTACAACTAATTGCAATTTTTTTACTAATTATTACATATATTTATTATATAAAAATAGTTATTTATTAATTATAAATAAAATTTTAATAAATATTACTAAGACATTATAACTAATCTCAAACATTGGAAAAGATCAAATACCATAATATTAATAATCAAATATCATGGATGAATGATATGTAACATTGAAATAATTAATACAATTAATAAGCATGAATATAAAGCTCAAATATTACATATATATGATGCCTTTAATAATTCAAACATAAAAATAATCATATAAATAAACATAGTAATCAATCATATGGTGTTTCCACTTTCTCATGATATAAACATAAATCTATAAAAATTTAAAATGCAAAATATATAGAAGATCAAATACGAAAAAATAATATGAGGCTTAAGAAAACCTATACATTATGCTAAGAAAATAGTTATAAATTCTAAATAAGTGATTAATTTTAATACAATCTTGAAAAACATGGAAAATGTGCTTCATAAAAATTTTAAACCATATTTTGTTTGAAAATATCTATTAAACTCAAAATAAACAAAGACGAACACCAAAATAGGAAAATAACTTAAATTTAAAGGTTATGCAGTAATAAAACTACCATAAATCAATTAGAATCAACCCCTAAGGAGACGAAATGAGTCATCCTCGATGGTGGACACCCAAATAGGGAAGAATAAACCTATAGTAACCCTAAATACCGAATAAACTATAAAAATTAGGTAAAATTTTTTATATAGGGTTTGATTGAACCAATTGCCGAAAGAGGGAAGGGGAAATCACAGAAAGAAGGAAGGTGGATAGAAGAGGAGTCTATACCTAAGGGATTAAAACCTCAATCAATAAAAAATCAGGTGCGATGGACCAATTTGGGGGTGGGATGTGTGACGGGCAGTTGTTACTTGAAGGGGAAGAACAAATCAGGGGAGAAGAAAAGGATTTTCATTTTTTTTAATTAAAATCATTTTCAATAAGATAATAGTGAAGGATTATCCATCATAAAAATTGATGTTAGTAGGACCTTGTTTGATGGATCATGTCATCTATCACTATTAATCTAGTCATAGTGACTAATAGTAATTTATGATATTGTTCGTCACAATTTGTCATCATAAAAAATAAATATTTTTAACAGAGTCTATTTTCTATTGAAAAAACATAGTATTACGGTTTATTTGTGACAGATGAAAATCCAACACAAATAAACCGTCATAAATGACAACTTTTTTAGTAGTGCATAAAGAAAAAGTTTGTTATAAGCTTTCAGTTTCTGGTGTTTTTTTGAGAAATATAAGGGTGTCTTTCTTGAGGATATTGCATGTATACCACCCCATCAAAATTTTGAATTATGCATAGACCTGTACCTAGAGATATCTCAATATTTATGTTATAAAATTGGATAAACCAATATAGTTGTGAGTGCTAAAGGTGCGGTCAGAGAATCTACAGAATAGGGGATTTTTAAACTCATTGTTTTTACCTGGGTAGCCCAGTATTATTCACTAAGAAGGTGGATGAGAGATTGTGGTTAGGTGTGGATTAGCATCACCTGAACTATGTGATTTTGAGGAAAGAGTATTCACCCCTGAGAATTGATGACTTATTCGACCAGTGGTTAGGGGATAAATTGTTCTTGTAATTTGAATTCATGATGGGTTATTACTAGCTCTAGGATCTATTAGAGAATATATTTAATGTGTATTTATTGAGTCGCTACATTTTATATGAGTTCTTGATAATACCTTTGGGTGTGTTAGACACTTCAGTAGCAGTTATGATACTTTTGAACCAGGCCCTTCAACCCTTCTTGGATTGGTTCATGGTAGTCTTCATTAATAACTTCCTTGTGTACTTGGCTTCAAAGGTGGAGCACACGAGACACTTGAGGATGTTTCTGGATGTGCTCTAAGATCACAGTCTTTATGGGAATATCTCAAGGTGTTAGTTCTGGGTTCAAAGAGGTCCACTTCTTGATATATGTATTCTTGGACATGGGAGTGATAGTTGACCTAGTAAAGGCTGAGGTAGTGTTATCTTTGGTGCCACCCAAAATCATGGTCATAGAGTCAGATACTTACAACAAGGTTTCCCATTCGCTGTTGTAGAGATAGTTTATTATGTAGTTAACCTTATTACAGTTTACCCTCAAAAATGAGGATGGTACAGTGTGCCTCTAGTCGATGGTTGGCACCCTTATATTTCTTTAGCATGGTAGGGAGGCATAACTTGGGGATATATAATTTTAGATCTTGTGTGACCATATATCCACTGGGCATGTTCCTCATGGGTATTCTGAAGGTGGGGATAACATCATCCTTGTTTAAGGATGGGAAATGATACTAGTCACACTGTGAGATGAGGTGATTAGGAGGTTTCATTCCTTCCTCTAGTAGTATATCCAGAAGATGTGATGATGTACCCAGATCATTTAGCATCAGGTTGGGTGGATAAGGATGTTGTAGCTTTTTTCTATGTTTATCTCTCAATGCATCACCCATCAATAGGTTAAGGTTGATGTGCCTGGATGGAAGTGTAAATGTGATGGTATCTTTTTTGTTTTCATGATGGGGATTCCATGATTAGTGATTGGTCACGTAATATTCTAATTGGTTGTAGAGTGACTCACTAGGTTATCCCACTTCCTAACCATATAAGAGTAGAGATTAGTGGAGAGTTTGGGATATTTGTGTGTGCAATAGGTATCCATAATTCACCTATTTTCCATAATGATCATTTTAAATTCACTTCATGGTTATGTAGATATATTTAAAAGGATTTGGGACTCAATTGTGGTTGAGAATGATGATTCTACCCCTAGAAAACTGTCCAAGTAAAGAAGACCACTTAGGTTCTAGAGAACATTCTTTGGGTTTGCATGTTTGTTTTGGAGATAGTTGGGAGGATTATCTACTATCGGTGGAATTTTTTAATCACAACAGTTACCACTCCAACACTTGTGTAGTTCCATTTGAGTCTATATACATGAGATTTTGTAGGTTATTGTTGTACTGGTCAGAGCCAAGGGAACAATGCTTATCGGCCCAAATTTGGTGCGAGCGGTGGTTGTAAAGGTTCAGTTCATCCAGGGGTGGATGAGGACTACCTAGAGATTTCAGGGTCTTATGTGGACTGATGAAAGAGGCCATTTAGGTTTGAAAAACAAGACCACGAGTTCCTAAGGGTCTCTACTCAATGAGAATTTTAGAGATTTGGCAAAGGAAACAAACTATCTCTGGGGTTCATAGGCCCTTTTCCTGTTACTATTTAGGGTTAGTTGGGTTGTGTACTACTTATTCCTATCACCATTGTCAGACTAGGTTCGTGATGTATTCCCTGTGTCCTAGCTGAGGTGATATGTGCATTACCCATTTCAAGATTTCGACTAGAGTGAGTTGTAAATTTTTAGTGGGGTTACCTTTTTTAGGATCTTGTGGGTGTTTGAGAACCAGTAGGAGAATACCTTCATGTGCAGTTTTTTTTCTTGGGTGTGTTTTCATTGGAAGAATGCGAACTTCCAGGAGAGATATTGGGAGTGGGAGATCTATATGCGAGATCAGTACCCTATTATTTGAGTAGGTTTTCAATTTTCAAGATGAAAGTCCTTGAAGGTGGGGAGAATTTATCGACACTGAAATTTTGGTGTAACACTTTCAAAAATTTAAAGGAATATTTTTAGAGTAAGGTGTGAAGTCATTATGGTATTAAAAGGACTAGGGAGACTTGGGGTTGATATATTAAAAATATTAAATATAATATATAATTCTCATATATTTTTTCAAAAATGATAGAATAATTCAAGGATGATGTCTTGGATGTGAAAACTACGACCTCTATTAAATCCAGAGTGTGGGTTTTACCCTAGGGAAAACATAATTATTATCAAAATTAGGTTCTTGAATGGATTACTTTCATGATAAAATTAAATGAATTAAATGAATTAATTAAATTAAATTAAATTTATTTAAAAAACCCTAAAAACACCATCTTTATAATCCATTCTATGGATAATTCCTTAGGGTTAGCCACATAACCCTAGAGGGAATGAGAGGATAGAGATATCACGTAGAGAGTGAATTGGTGGATGGTCAAGGGATTGTGGATCGAGGATTGGAGTACTATGAGGATAGTCATTATTGATGGAGTTCTTGGATCCCACCAATAGAAATGGTTCAGAAACTTTCTTTATCACCGATCAATCCAAACCTGAGGTAGGGAGTTTAATTTTTTAGTTTAATCCCCATTTATATTTTGTGATGAATGAGAATTAATTCCTTATAAAATTAATTCATGGATAGTTCTTCATTGTTTTTTCAAATGGTTGACTTCTCTCCTTAGATCTAGGAATTTGAAATTTAATCTTCATTGATGTTGTTTTTTGATTACCCATCATGTTCTTTGGATTCTGTAGATGATGGAGAAATGAACACAACCATCAATCGAAGCTCCCTTTTTGTTATGTTCCTTTATCCCTATATTCTTTGAAGTTCTTCAATTTTTTTCAGTTGTCCAATGATTTGAAGATACCCAATAGGACTAATTATTGTGTGTTCAATATTTGGAACAACATATCATGGTCATGGGTTTGGATTTGTATTTGGGGAGATATAATAGAGGTATGATGGTGATTATGGGAATCTGAAAATGAGTTGGGTGATGATGGATTTTCAAGATGGATTGAACATCTCTCTTCAAAGGAGTTGATATAGGATATTCTAAGCAATGGGTGGCTGGAATTCAACCACTAGCGATGATGGTGATCCTGTGTTGGTGTATACGGTGGTTCTCTAAGGATTCAGACCACAGAGAGATTTTGGATAGCAATGATGGTTGATTTTTTTGGTGGAGAACATCCTGAATCCTACTTCTAGTCATCCTTTGATGTTGGTCAACTATATTATGAGAGTTAAAGTTGAGTTTTCTGGTAGATCTGAAGGTAGTGGTGGCACATGGGAGAAGATGCATGAACAGAGAGAAGTTTCTACAAAATCCTGATATACACGACATGTACTGTTGAAGAACACATGTCATGTAGTCCCTTCTATGAGATGGTTAGGTTTTATCATTTATTTAAATATCACACATTGTGTGGGACTCCCACACATCATGTGACACATTGCTATCTAGCTCAACATGTATAGGGATTACACACCCATGAGGTCATGTTTCTCCACACACCATGTGTGGTGAGGTGCACCTCGTGTACTTAGAAAGGTGCATAAGCTTGGGAAGATTACACACATTGAGTGCCTAAACAATACCTTAAATTTAGTGTGATATAGAGTACACCCTCTTATACTTCAAAAAGTACACATACATGGCCAACGAACATGGGCATGGCCAGTGTACATGGTTGCGTCAAGAGTACACAGGCTCGAGCGGATGGCACACACCAAGTGTTGGCCCAACCTCTACACATCGTGTATCATAAAATAACACATCGTGTATCTAGAGGAAGCAATTTAATGTGATATGAAGAGACACAGGTCATTCCAAACTCAGAGAAACATGTTGTGTACCCCATATAACACACCATGTACTCTTTAAAAGGGAAAGTTGGATCCCTTGTTATTATCAAACTAGCTACGATATGAGCTAGGGAGAGCTACCTAAAACCATATCATTGTGAGTGTGTTTCCTTGGTCTATCATTATGATGGTACATTGATGCATCACATATAGATCCTAGGATGTAATCCTCTCTATAGGTTAGTCTCGAATAGAGTTAGGTATCCCTCTATGTGGCCCAGGCCGTGATCCTCTATCATTATTCCCTAGATTGATTCAGGTATCATACTACTGACAATTAGGACATGTGATCCCCATCCTAGAGGGTTTACTCCATGTATCTTTAGGTGTCCCCCATAGTCCATAAGTTTGATCCCCTATATGTGCATCAACATATACTGTCTTATGGTGTTTTTTCTAATTGAGTGAGTATGTCGAATGAACCCTCTTAGTTTCCTCAGTGATTCTTCATGCCAAGAGCTGAACAGTATGTCCACTTAGATTTTTTCCATGAGTAATAGCATGACTCATGGAGTTATTTCACTAGAAATAGCATTTCCTTTGATCCTCGAGTAGAATTCTAGGCTAGGAGTACCATTGTGACCTTACTTCTTGACTTGGTGTCTACCTTTGAGCATATCTGGGTTATTATTGTTTTTCTATCATATTCTGATTAACACGAATTCATGGTGATGATATGACTACTTTTTTAATTATTTATATATAGGGATTTTGGGATGTCCTACTAGGTATGTTTATAAACACACCTGCATGGGCTACGCCTACACAAGTCATGTCTTATGCAGATATCAAGGCTTTCGATGGAGTCATAGGAGAAAAAAGAGTAGGTGGAGCCTAATTATGATTGATGGGACACATATGGTTCCAGGAGTTTCTTTAGGGTAGCTACCCCTTTTTTTTCAAGTGGTTGGGTTCTTTTTCAGTTTTGGTGGGATAATATTTGGCCTTTTTCTCATTTACTCTACCTCTTGGTATACTTTGATATGGGATAGTTGTTATGAATTCAGCTATAGTATAAGTGGTTTATCTTTTCCATGTTATACTAGTTTATAGAGATGTGTTTGTGTGTACATAAACTTTAGGCTATAATAACTAGGGCCCACTGAGAGCACATACACCAACCTTAACTTGGTCATTAGGTTCGGGCCTACCAGGCACCACCAGTTGCCCTGTAGACATGTGGTCCCCTACCTGGGGCCCACCTATATACCCAAACAGATCATCATACTAATAAATTTACTCATAGGCCAACACTTTTTCATTCATTGTGATTTGTCTTCTCCCTCACACACTCTAAGAAACATCCCATTAGGTCACCCATCCTGATCACTACTCCATGCCAATAATTCTTGATTGTGGATTTATAATTAGGTAGGATCCGAAAATAAAAGGTACACCTTGTTGACATGAGTCATATCATTTATCCTTTTAACCCTTTAACATTATGGGGTGTTACATTCACCCCCCCTTTAGAGAATAATGTCCTCATTGTGGACCCTAATTCTCAACCCAGGAAGTGCCGCTACACTTATAGATGGGTTCCACATCTGATACTAATGTAATTTTTCAATAAAAACCACTTATTAATTAAGTTAAATGATTTACATATGGGTAAAAACTCTATTAACACTTTGGAATATTCTATTGGATATTTTCGGAGTTAGGCATGACATAACATTTCTGTGTGTCAAGAATTTGGTAACATCACAAGTGATGATAACTTATTTAATATTTTTATTATATATTATTTTGAAAATAAATAAATATCTCCCAAATGGTACATTGTATGAGAAATATGAGACCACCATTAGGTCTGAAATATTGGTTTTACCTTAGGCGTGATATAACTATTGTGTGTTTTAGGTGTATGGTAACATCATATGTGTGGGTAATTAATTTTACCCCTTTTTAATAATAATGATGATAATTTATTTATTAAATTCATCTTTTTGGTCATATTGTCCACCTATACAAGGAAACACCATTTCTACACATGGAATTCATCCAAAATCATGGATTTCAACGTGTTTTGATCCAAAAAAAGCATCAACGCATTAATGGGGTAAATTAAAACCCTCCACAAACAATTTGTGGTTTGATCTCAGATTAAAATAGGTTTTTTTAATTTATGTTTTAATGGGCTGTGATTTTGGGGTTTTAATAGATGAATGGTTTGGATCTCTTCACTAGTAGATCTTATGGAGTCTGAGTGACACCAGATCACCCTTGCATGCGACCAATGAAGCTTTATTTGAACCCTTACCTGATTCCATGAGTGAAGGAGGTCTTCTTTTCCATGTGTTGTGTGATGTCCCACATTCTTTTTTTTTATTTTAATTTTTTCACTATTTTAATTTATTCAATTTTATTTTTCCCATATTAAATTCTAGAAAAAAAGATATTGTTATTTTTAAATTAAAATGATAAAACCTATAATTACCAAGGGATAATCAACATGATTATCAAAATGCAATTCATAAAAAATTATCAAAGTTTAATTTAGTGGGAAATGGTTGAATTCAAATAAAATGTTAGAGCATGAATTATCAAGGGTAATTTATTAAAAAATTATCAAAATATAATTATTTGAAAATTACTAAAGGATAATTATAAAATATTATAAAATAATAAATACATTGAATTATCATGGGTAATCTATAAAAAATTATCAAATGGTAATTTTTACAGTATCACAAAGGATAATAATAAATAATTATCAAGTGATAATTACAAAAAATTATCAGGGGATAATTACGTGATATTTTCAGAGATAATTAAAAAAGGATAATTTATAAAAAAATATAAAAATAGAATAATATTGATTTAAAGAGTATAATTTATGGAAAATTATCAACAAATAATTTTTGAGAAATTACCAAAGGATAATTTATGAAAAATAATCAAAATATAATTATTGAATTATGAAGGATAATTTGTAAGGAAATTTATTAGGATATAATTATTCAAATTATCCAAGGGTAATTATAAGAAATTTATCAAGTGACAATGATATCAACTTATCAAAGGATAATTATTTAAATTTTCAAGGATAATTGTATTTTTTCATTAAAGAATAATTGTAATGAATAATTCATGTATTCTAAAATTAATTCAATGATAAAAATTTGTCATTGTGGTTTTATAATTATTATTCAGTAGTTGATTTCTAGCACATGTGTTGGCCTAAAATGATAATTTTGAAATTATCCAAGAGAGGGAAACATCATCATATGTGATATTTTAATGAAAATTATCCATGAGAGAGAATGTATCATCACATGTGATATTTTATTTCTTTTTGAAATAAAATAGTTGATTTTGGTTCTAGGATCCTTTGATGAACCAATAATGATGACATGTTGAAAACTATGAGAATAAGGTATGTGAGGAGGTGTTCTTAGCTGTTGAGATTTCCACTTCATATTTGAAACCACACATTGGTGGTTTATCCTTATCATTGACATTGAAGTCATTTGAGGTAGGATGTTCCTTACCTTTTTGGGTTTGTGTCTACACTTATTTCCATGAGGATTGTATTTGTTGAAATTTTGATAATTGCGCTTGATTATGATCACATGTGGGATTGTGCGTGTCGCCTATGAGATCTATTGTGATAATTGATCCCTTAAGTGATACTAGGGTAGATCTTTATATGTTTAATGATAATCACATGTTGTTATGTATGTTGCTATATACTCATGATGATATGTTATTCCTTCTTGTGTACTCACTCTGTATATATGTTACCATGACTTGGTGGTTTTGATCAGTACTTAAGACCAGTGGACCATTGTGATAGATTATCCATTATTATGGGTGTTCAATTAATTGTGAAAAAGGTGATGAGGGACCTGAACACAGGGTGGATGTACTAGGTATCCATGGTGTTGTGTCAAGGGTGTGCTCGAGGTAGCCTTGATTTTCCAAGTTTCATTCCCCTTGTGATTTCCCGGTCGATGTGAGTACTAGATATTCTCATCAAAAGGATAGGGGTTACATAGTCCTCTTGAGGGATATATTACATCGGGTATCATCTCCATGACACCATGAGGAACCATACAGGGGCTTATTTGGTTCTTCTAACTCATTTCATTATCTTCTGGCATGGAGCCGAAGTAGGTATAGCTGAGGGTTTGTAGTAGCTTGGTTAGCCTACTACCGCTTAGTTTTGGATTGTATGTTTATTCCTTTACACATTTACTATTATTATGGAATACTCTTGTATACTTGAGTACATCAGGTTAAGGATGCATTGGTGGTGTCCTACTGAGTCCCGTACTCACACCCTACTTGGGAATTTCAAGGTTCTTGTAGATTTTATGAGAGACCCAGTGAAGGGAAAGGACCCTGTGGTGAATGGATGAGTAGGTGGAGTATAAAGTTAGATAAAACTAGGATAAACACAAGAGGACCCTGTGGTTCTTTTATTTATTATCTTTTTTCATTTCCACTTTAGGAGATCTAATTTATGTACTATGTATTCCATCTTTAGTTTATTCTTTTACACTGATTGATCATGTTATTATATTTTTTATTATTATATTTGGTTATTTATTTTTCCTATGAATTCTAATTGAGGTTATATCCTCCACATGGTTCTACTTCAAATCCCCGCTGCTATTTGCACACTTCTTTTGTATGGAGAGGTTCACATGAAGTGATGTGGCACTCCAGCTCGGACTCAGTGGTTCATGTCATGATGTTACAAAATGGCATCAGAGGACAAGGACTCGCTAACTTGTTTATTCTAAATTCCTTGATTTAGGAAAAGGTAGATAGGATATAGGACAGTTGAGACTCAAGTATGGGAACTGTGAAAGTGTCTGGCCAACACTTTACAGTGGACCTCCAAGTTACAATAAAGTCAGTGAAATTATTTTTTGCTATTAACATTGATTAAATTCACCTTGGGTGATATACTTGATGCTTATTTTTGATTTATGATTTTTGGGTGTGTTTATTCATCATTATTAGGCACATAGTTTCACATTCCATATATACCTATTGATGTGTTGCATAATAGTTCTTTAATTAAATGCCTTGAATAGGGTTGTTTATTCGGGATAGTTTCCATGTTGTAAGATATGCCATGTTGTTGTGATATATCCTTATTGGAATTTATTAATGGAACTGATCATGTTTTTTTGTTAGTATATATATAATGACTTTTACTGACATGTATAAATGGAGACCGGGGTTAGTTCTAGGATGGTTATACCTTAAATTAATGGTAGGCTCCTAGGAGAGCCATGTTTGATCCCATAGACCAGTTAAGAGAAACTTGGTGTGATCCCATAGATTGATTAGGTTTTATCCTAATGACTTTTTTCTTTTTTTAAATGTTTTCCTTTTTATTATAGAATATTTCACCTCGATTTACTCTTATGGGACTACTTGGGAAGTATGTTGAAATACTTCCAAAAGGGAGGAGGTTTTAGAATTACCACTGGACATGTAGAAGGATACAGTTGAGATTACTCATGAACCTACTCTATGGTTTAGGAAAGTGGGACACTCCAACTTAAATTCTTTCACATAGTGAATGTCCTAGGAATAAGAGTTTGGAACTATAGTCAAATATTAATTGACTTTATCTCTTAAATTTTTCATTCTTCTAGAGCACCGAAGGGCTTCAGGATGTTGAGGAATGGGTTGACATATATTTTTTGAATCTTTGAACTAGTATAAACTCTGAAGGATTAAAAAGTTAAGCTAAGATATAGATCATGTTAAGTGTGTATCCCATTTTGATACCTCATATCATATGGTTCCAATCGAGCTAAAGGATCTAAAGGTTCATCTGAATGACTTAGAGAGGAATAGATTCATAAGTCCAAGTAATTCACCATGGGGTTCAACATTGTTTTTCCCAAGATGTCGAATGATTGTTTTTGGATATGCATTGATTACAAAAAAACTGAACCAGGTGATGGTGAAGAACTCATATCCATTTCCCGAGATCAATGATACTTTCAACCAGATATATGGATCCCAGTGGTTCTATAAGATTGATCTTCGATTGGGATATCATCAATTTCGAGTTAGAGAGGAGTAAATTCTGAAGACGGAATTTTAAAGCATGTATGGACTATATGAGTACTTAGTGATGTCGCTCAGGCCGACGAATGCACCAACAGTGTCCATGTACCTCGTGAACAAGATATTCCATCCATACTTGTACTCATCTATCATAGTGTTCATAAGTGATATCCTCATCTACTCATTGATACTAGAGAAACATGCTAGGCACCTAAAGATAGTAATGAGTATGCATAGAGAAAACATGATTTACGCCATGCCGTCGAAATGAAACTTATATATTAGAGAGTTGATTTTTATAGGACTTGTGGTGTCTGAGATGGGTATATATATATACCTAGAGAAAGTTGAGGTAGTCATTTCTTGATATTTCTCTAGAATTTTTTTAGATTATAAGTTTTAGGGGTTTAGCACGATATTACCAATGGTTTATACATAACTTCTCCCAATTATCATCACCCATGAAAAAGATGACTAATAAGGGAGTTAAGTTTTAGTAGATGGATCAATGTGAAGAGGAGTTCCATGAGCTAAAGATATGGTTGATGACTACTACAATACTAACACTACCTGATCCTGGGTTTGATTACACAATGTACTTTGATACATTATTCATTTTTCTGGGAGTGATGATGATATAGAGAGAGCATTTAGTAGCCTATGGTTCTCATCATCTATGACCTTGTAAGAGTAACTACCCTAAACACGACTTGGATCTGGAATCTATGGTCTATGCTATGAATTGTTTGAGTTCATATCCCTTTGGTGATAGATTTTTTGTTTATACAGACCACAAAATCCTTTGTTATATCTTCACATAGAGGGACCTAAATCAAAGACGGAGGCATTGGGTTGAGTATCTAAAAGAATTCAATTTTAAGATTACATATTCACATAGAAAAGGTAACATCATTACGAATTATCATAACAATAAGATATGGGCTGAGAAGGAGCTTGGTGAGAGTCCCTCATAGGATAATTGGTGCTTGATGAGCTTTTTGGTTTATTCGTGGGTGGATGATTTAGAGGATGAGGGATCTATGAATCTTTTTCATCTAGTGATTACATATTCTCTTGTGGATAGGGTAAACACTATTCAATATTCATACATAGAGTTTGATGTGATGGGGGAACAATTGGATGGGGTGACCCAATACCCAGGTGGACCTTGGGAAACAATGATGTGATCATGGTGTATGGGAGCGTAGTATTCCATGATTATATCAGGGTAGAGATGATGAGGGTTTACCTTTCCTCTAGATGGGTAGTACGTCCTGGAGTAATGAATATGTACCATGACTTCGGGCATTAGTTCTGATGGCCGAGAATAAAGAGGGATAGAGTAGGGTTTGTCCTAATGCTTTACATGTCAGAGTGTAAGGGTCGAGCACCAGCGTCCTAGTTGGTCTCTCTAACCACAAATTTTGACCATCTGAAAGTGGTAGGACATCATGATAGGGTTTTTGATAGGGTTACCAAGGACCCCAAGGAGTCATGACATAGTCTGGGTGATTTTTGATTAGATAATGAAGTATTCTCACATCTTACCAATTATAGAGACTCGGTCATTGGAGCAGTTAGAAAAGATCTATGTCTGAGAGATCGTATTCATTTATAGAGATCCATTGAAAATTATTTTGGATAGAGATTAGTATTTTACATAAATTTTTTTGAGGGGACTTCAAAAATACCTTGGGACTTAGCTGATATTGATCACGATGTACCATCCTAAACTGACAGACAGTTCGAGAAGACTATACAAATATTGGTGGATTTTCTTCAAGCTTGCATCCTAGACTTATATGGAGCATGGGTTGATCACCTAGCCTTGTTTGAGTTCACATAAAACAATGGTTATAGGATTAGATTCAAATATAACCTTATAAGGTTATTTATAAGAGGTCATTCCATTCACTGATCTATTGACCTAAGGCAGGTAAGGCAGTGGTTGTCATCCCCACCATGATTCAGGAGACCTCCGAGATACTGCAGCTGGTATAGAAGAGGTTGATAATCACTTAGAAAAGACAAAGAGCTTATTCCGACCATTATAGGAGACCCTTGGGGGTCACTATGGGAGATCATGTTTTCTTAAGAGTGACTCATCAATTTGGGCATAGAAATCTGGGAAATCAGGGAAAGCTAGAACCTTGTTTTGTTATACCCTTCGATATCACTGAGTGGATAGGGGTAGTGGTGTACCGTCTGGACCTCACTTATCGCTATCAAGGTATTCACAACATGTTTCATGTGTCATATCTTCATAGGTACATACCCAAACCTAAGCATGTTTTTGATTGAGTGGAAATTTATTTGGAGACTGATGCATCTTATGAGGAGAGTCTAGTGTAAATCGTAGAATGAAGTGAGAATGTGTTGTGAGGAAAGATGGTACCACTAGTCTAGATTTGGTGGTAGTATGGATAGATCCAGGAGGAGACATGGGAGCATTAGTATGATGTTCTAACTCAATGACCTGAGTTGTTTGAGAAATACCACTAGAGTTACTTCTTAGATATGAGAAGTAGATAAAGGGGGAGAATTGTAGTATCATTGGTAATCTATAAAAAATTATCAAATGAGAATTTTTGTGTTGTTAAAAAGGATAATAATAAATAATTACCATATGATAATAACAATGAATTATCATGGGATAATTTCATGAGATTATTAGAGATAATTATAAAAGGATAATTTATTATAAATTATCAAAAGATAATGATATCAATTTAAATAGGATAATTTATGAAAAATTATCAAATGATAATTTATGAAAAATTATCAAAGGATTATTTATGAAAAAAAATTAAAAGATAATTATTGAACTATGAAGGATAATTTAGAAGGAAAATTATTAGGATATAATTATAAAAATTATATTAGGGTAATTATATGAAAATCATCATGTGGAAAAGATATAAAATTATTAGAGGATAATTATGAAAATTGTCAAAGATAGTTTTATGGTTTTATTAAATAATAATTATAAGGAATACCAAATGTGTTCCCGAATTAATTTAGAGATATAAAATTTTCAATTTGGTTGTATAATTATTCTTAAGTAGTAGATTTCTAGTACATGCATTGTCCTAAAATGATAATTTGTGAATTATACAGGAGAGGGAAAATATCATCGCATGTGATATTTTAATGATAATTTGAACATTATTCATGAGAGAGAAAGTATCATCACATGTGATATTTTATTTATTTTTGAAATAAAATAGTTGGTTTTGGTGTAGGATCCTTTAACAAACCTCGAATGATGACTTGTCGACAACTATGATAATAAGGTCCATGAGGATATTTTCTTGACTGTTAAGCTTTCCAATCCAACTTTCAAACTACACATTGGTGGTTTATCCTTTCCATTGACACCAAAATCTTTTGAGTTAGGGGTTTCCTTACATTTTTGGGCTTGATTCTACACTTGTTTCCATGATGATTGTATTTGTTGTCTTTTTGATGATTATGTTTCATTATGATTGCATGTGGGTGTGTGTGTGTAGCCTGTGAGACCCGTTGTGATAATTGATCCCATGAGTGATACTAGGGTATCTATTTTCACATTTTATTATGATCACATGCCATTATATATTTTGATATATACTCATGATGATATTTTATTCCTTCTTTTGTGATCACCCTATTTATGTGTTATCATGCCTTGGTGGTTGTGATCAATACTTGAGACAGGTGGACCATTGTGATAGATTATCCCTTAGTGTGGGAGTCCTCTTAACTAAGATGATTCTGATGAGGGACTTGATCATAGATGTATGAGGTAGTCATGTTGTCGTGTCAAGGGTGTGCTCAAGGTAGCTTTGATTTTTCAAATTTCATTCAAAATGTGATAACATATTAAATGTGAGTACTAGATATTCTTATCCATAGTAGTTGGGTGACATGGTCCTCTTGAGGGATATATGACATCAGTTATCATCTCCATGACACCATGAGGACACCATAAAGGGCCTGGTTTGGTTCTACTAACTCATTTCATTATCTTCTAGCATATATCCAAAGTAGCTATGGCTGGGGGTATATCAAATCTTGGTTAGAACACTACCAATTGGTTTTAGATTGTATGTTTATGACTTTACACCTTTATTATTATTATGTATTATAATTTTATAATTGATCACATTAGTTTAAGGATGAATTGGTGTTTTCCTAACAAGTCTTGTACTCACACCCTACTTGGACATTTCGATGTACTTATAGATTTCTTGAGAGACCCAGTGATGGGAAAGGGTTGTGAGTTGGATGGTTGGGTAGGTGGAGCATGGAGCTAAAGCAGACCGAGAGAGACACTAGAGTACCCCAAAATTCTTTTATTTATCATCTTCTTTCATTACTATGGATAAATTTCCACTTTAGGGATCTTATTTATATACCATGTATGCCATATTCAATTTCATATTTTACTCTAATTGATCATGTTATTATATTTTTTATTGTTATATTTGGTTATTTAGTTTTCCTTTTCACTCTGACAGAAGGTATATTCTCCCAATGGTTCCATTTGAGACAGTCGCTACTATTTGACAACGTCTTTCATACAAGGAGGAAAGCATAAGGTCGGGTGTCACTCTAACTTAGACCCGGTGGTTTGGGTCAGGATGTTACACCTACCACGTGTGTTATATGACTACTTGGTGTGATTATATAACCCCTTTTCTATTAGAGGCATGATTGGTGTGTCATTCTCATCTTATCGTCAGCTAGGCGGGTCTTGGTGGGTCGGGTTGTGACAAATAGATATGAATACTTTGAAATTTTTTGTGATTATATCAATATAAGTGGTAACTATAATGATAAATGATGGTATATACTATCCAATCACAATTCATATACTAATGATGAAATAGGACCATATCTGAAAAGGAAGCAGGTGATAAAACAAGATAAGTTCCCCTTCAGATAGAAATAAAAGAAAAATGTTCAGGAAATTTCTCTAAAGAAGTTAGTAAATAATGATTTGAATGGTGTACCACTAAATAAGAGGTTATTATACTATGGTTGGAAATTTCAAATCATAGACCATTGAATATTGTCCATGAACATCATTACTAAAGGAAGAAACCTAGAATCAAAATAAAAAAACAATCTAAGAAAGAAAAAAAGGGATTGTTTTGGTGGAACATGTATCTAATAAAGAATATTATAATTTTCCAAAAAAGTGTAACTTGATGAATGCTAAAGATGTGTGTGAAAGGTGTAGTATGTTTGGAATTCAAATAAAAAATTATTGACATTGTTTTCTGGATAAGAAAAATTCTTGATAAATAAAAGGAAAAAACTTGTGACTTATTATGTTAAAAATATTATTGTGAAAAAATATCCTATACAAAAAATGAATGTTAATCATGTTCATAAAAAATGCTTGATCATAAAGCTAGAATGGTTTGAAGTGGCTAGGAAGATGGAGAAATCACAAAAATATGAAAGTGCCTTACTATCAAGTGTGATGAATTATATTCCATCTAAGAAGATAGTCGAGTTGAGAAGAAACTATCATCCATGTTTGTCTAACTAAGGATAATTGAAGAACCAAATTATTCCCATATATACATTTCATTTACTTTTCATTTAGGTAATTTAAGGTGATGCATGTATTTAGGGAGAGACCTGAATTTAAGAAAATCTATGAACATTTTATAGCTAGAAAGTTATCCATCATAGAGTATTAATGGAATAATTTTACCACTTTGTAACATTTTAAAAAATATCAAAGATTATTGGAGTTTATTCTGGAAGAAATCCAATAATGAGGATGAAGTATATAATTAACCACTTTATGGGGGGCATAGAATAAAAACCACCATATATCTATATCTTAGTTTTTATCTCATGAATATATAAATTACTATTGAGGATGTATCTAATAAATATAGATGTTAAAAGTCTAGATATTTAAGCTTTCATCACTGAGGTATATTTATTATATTCTCTTATTTTCATTCTGAAATATCTACTATAAAAGGGAGAGACTAATTACTTGATGAAAAAAGGAAAATAATTTTGAAAATGGGAAATAAATTCTTAAACATTAATTTTTTTAATATACTTGTTGAAATGATTTTAGGAAATTAGTTAAAAATATTTTGAACAAACCCTAAAATAATGTTTTATTTTTAGTTTATATAGCAACCCTCACATTTCATACATGGAAATTACATTACTTTTGTGGAATAATTAATACACCACACACAAAAATTCACAAAGACCATACTAGTATAGTGCCTTTATGGAAACATAAACAATGGTACATAATTGAGCTACATTATCTCTTACAAGGTTCTTCTTGACTATCACCATTCTTAGACACATAAAACATAATACATATATTCATAACATTGGTGAAATAAAACATAAAAAGGGGTGAACTCAAATGCTCAGTAAGGGTAAAGAGGGGAGATATGTAAACATAATCATGATCATAAGGGTATGAGAACATGATCAAGAAAATATAAGATCATATGTTGAATATAAAATATCATAAACAAGAATCCTAGCATATATATTGGTAGTTCATACGACATTAATTATAAGGAAATAAAGAACATTAGACATGATAACAAATCTTAGGAATAAAACATGGAACTATGGTAGACACATAATCAAACAAAATTATTTCCATAGTAGTCAATCCATCTATTCCAAGTCCATCTTAGTAGTATGGTTTCACTTCACATTCAATCTTGGTAGTCATGGTTCAATCCCATAACCATCTTGGTAGTCATGGTTCAATCCCATAACCATCTAGGTAGTCATGGTTCAGTCCCATAACCATTTTTAGGACAAGTTCATTTATGTTTATCTTGTGAGATATAAATCTTTACCTAATGAATTGGAGGTAGATATAGGTCCCACCCATCTCATAATGAAATCATACATACTTGTGACACAAGATCATAAACAATAATATCATAACCCATAAAATAAAATGGGTATAATAAACATGTAATCATATCATATCCTATAAAAAAGATACAAGTTTTCTAATCATTTCATAAAAATCATAACTCGTGAAAGGAAGAAGTATTAAAAACGTATAACTTGTGAAAGAGAAATGGATTTCATAAATATCATGACATAAAATGTAAACCATTTAGAGAAATAATATGAATGGATCCTCTAGATAATTTCCAAGAAAGGTAACAGTGACACCAATGAATGTCATCTTAGATGAGAACTAATTTGGAAAGATCTTTTAAAAACATTTCTTGAGGAAAATATCCTTTCTTATTTGAAAATGTTTTCTTTTATTAAAATGTTGTATAATATTTAAAGAAAACGTTTTCATTAAAAATAAATTTTCAATATTATAAGGAAATACTCAAGGAATTATGACATCATGAAAGACTAAAAATCCATTCATGTAATATAAGTTAAAAAGAAACCTTATTCTCATATTGTTTTTGAAAAATTCAAAAATTACCTCATTAGGAAAATCAAAAAAAATATTCCTTTCACACATGGGTGAAAATGAATTTAAATAATTGTGGAAGAATGGTAAAAATATTTTGGAAAACATTTTTGAGAAACATGGACATGGAAGATAAATATTCCTCATATATAATTATGTATAAACAATATTGAATAATAATAATATTGTTAAATTAACTCCTACCTTTGAAAATAAACATGAAAACATGTAAATAAAGCTTGATAACATTTTGAAAACCATTTTCATTAAAAACATATAAATGAATCTCAAATACATTTTTAAATACCTTTTCTTTCAAAATATATTTTAAAACTTATCAAGGATGTCTTGAAAAACACTTGAAAACATAAAACATTTCTTTAAAATATTTTTCCTTGATACTGAGCTTAAGAGATCTTTTAAAAACATTTCTTGAGGAAAATAATGATTAAACATTTCAAAGTGTCTCATACCACTTTAAAAAATTTGAATCACAATATACATGAAATAATAGCATCACAAAAATCTTAAAATATCATGAAAATAAGGATATTAATGATATAACATGTCATTGGTAGTATATACACCATGTAAAAGAACATAGGTGCATAACAAAACATGTGTCTCAAAGAAGGAAAACTAAGAAAAAACTACCTTACTCATTTGGTAAAATTTGAACCCTAAAACCCCATGAAATAAAGATCATCAAATGGATATGTAAATACCAATAAATTAAAGAATAAAAATCATATAAATCATTCATGGGTAGTATATACATCACAAAAAAGAAATGAGTGGTGAATAAAACATGTATCTCACGAGAATAAAAAGTGAGATGAAATTCCCTTATACCATTATAATCAGCCAAATCTTATGCCCCATAAAATAAAGAAAACTATATGGATATAATAATTCCATAATATTCAGAATAATACTCATAAAATGCATTCATGGGTAGTATGTACACCATGTAAAATAATCAAGAGGTGAATTTGGCATGTTCCCCACTGAAATAAAAGTGTGACATAAATCCATTACCGTAGGTCTAATTCCCTCCGTATGGGTAAGAAACTCTTGTATAGTGGTTTTAAACATATTATTAACTTATAAATGAATCATTATAATATTTATGATATCATATAGGATTCATTTATGACTTTACATTACCCTTTTATTAACAATTCCAAGTTAAAGCAACGATTCGGGTAATAATCACTTTGTTTATCATACATGTTTTGACTTGTTATTCTTGATCCTATTACTTATATTATTATTTACTTACTTTCAGAATGTAAAAAATGATTTATAAATCATGTAAATTTACTATATTAATATATATAAATGATATATAAATGAAATAGAATACACCGTTCATGGAGACAATGAGTCGTACGTACGCATGAACGTTGTTTCCGTTTTCTTATTGTACTGAATAGAAGAAGGTAAATGAAATATATTTATATATATATTATTAAATTAGAATTCGTAATTCATATATTTCATAATTATTCATTATATACATTTTTATAATCATTCTTGAAATGGTTAATGTAGAAGATGAATCTCATCGCGTCGTGGAGACGGTAGGTCGCACATATGCCTGAGCGATGATAAAATTCTCTTAATGGTAAAAGGGTGGAAAATTAGATGGTATATTAATTATAGATAATAAATATAACTTCATATTTATTATTTATATCCATTATATCCATAATTATACCCATCCAAATAAAGTAGTGATGAAAAATAGATTACACCATGGTGAGGAGACGGTAAGTTGTACGTACGCACGCGTGGTACTTTCATTTTTTGTAGGATGAATAAAAGGTGTAATATGATTATTAGATAATCATAATAAAATATAATAATATATTTTATACTGTAGTTATTACTTTATAATGGAATCAACACATGAAGAGAAATTAAAATAAGAAACAATTTTGAAAGAGTCTTTAAGGAGATTACCTCTTCTTTGACGATCTCCCTCTAGATCTCCTCTCAGGGATACTAGAGTTGGACTTTTGAGAATAAAAAAACCCCTATAATATTACTATTAAATTTTATAATCAAAATTTTCATGGTATGGACGAGTTTAAAGGCTCAAAATTATGTGAATAAGTGAGGGAGGAGGTTCCCTTTTTTAATTGATGTGAGGGTCACTTTAGTAAACTATTAAAATATTAAATTAATATAAATTAATTTTCTATTTCAAATAACTCCAAGGTGAGTTATTTAGAATCTAAGATTATTGTTTATATAAATAATCTAAAAAATTTACTTTTAGACATGTTTAGGTCAGAATTTTAACCCTATATTTTGGATTTAACCCTAAGTAAAACCCTTTAACTTTTACCCTGACAATTTGGATTTTTTCTCTTTCGGGTTAAAATAGTTACTATAAAATGGAAAATGAACCCTAAATGGATAATTGATGACATTTGTAACCTTATTATAGTAATTTTTCTGAATTTTGTATTTTTATGAATTTTATATCATTTAATAAAATATTATTTATTTTAAAGTATCATTTATGTCAATTTTGATAATATTCATTATTTGTATTTTTAAAAATATCCTAAAAATATGAACAATTCAAAAAAAAAAACTTCTAATATATCACTAAGATAACAAAGTCATCTATAAAAATCATGGGTGTCATTAATTGTGTAAAATTATATTTATTATAATATTTTTAATATCATTTATTTGATATTTTCATTCATTAAAAAATTACTTCATCATCATTATGTAAGCCTTTAATTAAATTATTTATTCTCTAAAAATTAAAAATAATTTATCATGATGAATTTAAATTTATTATATTTTAAATTACTATTTATAGTCTAATTTATCATTTGTATAACCCCATATTAAAAATGATTTACTTATTAAAAATATGAGTATGACATTTTTTACTTATCTTTTAATAAAATATAATAAATATCATATTCATAACTAAGTGGAATAAAAAGGTTATAATTTTTTCCTAAGGTTTTTTTTGGTTGAATCCCACTCACCCAATGAAATTATGACAAGTGTTAGTGTAATTTTATAATTTTATAATATTATTTTTACCTTTAATTTCTTGATTTACCCTTAATAGCAGAAAAAAAATAAAGTTACTATTCGCTAAAAATTAATTCGATCATATTAGACTGTAAATATCATACTAATTACAACCATTTATGTCTGTTTTTCTAAATTTAATTCACCGAAGTGACAAAATTAAGTTTAACATTAATCCCTTAAATGTAGCGAGAATGCGGTAAAAAGAACATTCAAAAGTTCAATAAGTTTTTATATTTAATTTTTATATAAAAATGATTACAATGACCTAAATTGTATTATTATATATATATATATAATTGATTTATTGTGACTTTAAAATAAATTTAAAGTATAATAATTATTTAACCGAATAGGCAATTTTTAACTACAATGCAGTATTCTTTACTATTCATAAAAAAATGAAACATCTCATAAAAATACTAAAAAATTACCCTAAGTTAATTTAGAAATAAAAAATAAAAAAATGATGTTTATTTTATCCAATTAAAAATATAATAATATCTAAAATTAATTTTATTATTGATCATAAAAGGACATAAAAAACAGTTCCTTTTTGAGAATAGTATTTTTAAACATATAAGGACTTTATCAAAAAGTATAAATTTCATTTAAAATATGTTTTATTTATGTGAAAAAATTATAAATAAAATTTAAAATTTATTTATTACTATTCATATCACTATTTTTAATTAATATTTTTTAACTATATGGTTTAAATAGTTATAATAATAAAAATATGTTTTGTAGAAACTTTTTGTTATGTGTAACACACAAGTCAGTGTTGCGTGTAGAGAAAATTAACATGGTTTTGTATATAATGTAATCCAAACTTATTATTTTTATATAATATAAAAAATCTTTATTCGTTGTTCCATGAAGTGAAAAAAATTCAAAAAGATTAAATTATTTCAAAAAATAATAATTCACAAAATCTCGGGGTGTTACATTCTACCCCCCTTAAAATGAATTTCTCCCTTGAAATTCATCTCGGTTTTCAAAGGATTAATAATTTAAAGTTTATTTTATAGAAACCCAATTCATAAAAATGAATACTAAAACTCCCATTTAAAAAGAAAAGTTAGAAATATAATGGTTACCTAAAGTAACTCATAACTAGGTTTCTACATAAGAGAACATAGGTGGGAAGTGAAAACACAGACATGGATGATAAATCCAACTATCATGTTCTAATGGAGAGTTATAGACAACATGGTTATGAGAAATTTAACAATCAAGATTCATTAAATCTTTGATGATCTAAGGGGTCAATTAATTCATTGGAAAATAAGGTATTGGGATAACATTTTTTGTTTCAAGGTCCTTTCCTAGAGTTGAAGAATTTTTAAGATAATAAATACTTACACGATTTCATAATCATATCTCATAATTTCATTATGTCTTGATAAATTTACACTTCATCTCTTATTCCAAGAAATGAAGTTGAATTTATCACACCTGAAGCATTACCCGATCATGAGATCCAAAAGCAGAATGGTAGGTCATTCCATTTACCTTTATCATAACAAAAAGGTTAGTACAAGTTATCACATGTGTATAAGTCCACCTATAGTGAGACAATACTTTAATCTAAAAAACTTCATCCAAATTTTAACTTATACTTTCTGTAAATGGAAAACCTTACAATCCTTATAAAATCTTAAAATCCAAAACATTAGAAAGAGGTGCACTAAATCAGCTTATAATTTATCTCTCATATATCATAAGGTAGTACTTGGTTGTCACATTCCAAACATGTGAATACCTTAATCATGTATTCTCTTGAAACATAGTAATAACTCGATTCTCCATACATTCTTATTGAAAAAAATGAATGTTTCCTTATTTAAAAGTTTATTGGATATATTCCTTAAGTCCAAAAAGTTGCAAACTTCATCCATGATAGCATAAACCACTTTTTAATAAATCATTAATAAATTCCAAGAAATTAATTAATATCCAATTTATTTATTTATATCCTACATATATTTATCCAAATATTATTATCCCAACATCATGAATATATGAAGGGTTATCCTTCCCTTAATCATGTGTTTTTTCCGAAAATATCACCTTATTACCTCAACCACTTTTTATGGTTACCAATACCAATCAGCATATGGTCTTAAAAACTTATGTAAAAACTATAGTGGGAAAATACATAGATGTTTAATTATTCCATAATAACGTAAAAGTAATTTGATAACATTATTATTGAATTCCATTACATAAATACCCCATTATTCTATAACTTCATTATCATACTTCATATCGTCAATAGTGATTGCATGAAATTTCCATTTATATTTGGCTTTAAGAGGTTGTTGATGGTGATCATCATTGATAACCCTTGTATTAGGGAATTCGTTATCATAATACCCCATTTATTTTCACTTATAACATCGATGTGTGGGAGGTTCATTCTATGTATTATCATTTTCTCCATTCACATCATTATCTAACTTCTTCTCGTCACTTTATCACTCAAATTCCTGATAACCTTCCTTTCCACACTTAAAATATTTATTATACCCCTTAAGAAAATTTCCTCCATGCTTCTTCCCACACTTTGAGCATAAAGTAAAGCTCCCCTTCTTCTCTTCATGGTTTTTATATTTCTTATTAAACTCTATCTTCCTCTTCTTTTCAAAACCATGAGATTGGTATATGAATCCAACCTTTATTTAAACATTGATTGTACAACACACAATCTCTTTGTAGATACTAATGTCTCTTATGGATAATTCCCTTTTGAGATTTTCTTTAATCCAATGAATAACCTATCAACATTACTTTCAGGTTGGATGAAAATTCCTACAACGTACCTCGCAAGTCTCATATAATTTGCCTCATAGGTACCGACAGATTCATTATCCCTTTACTTTGACTCAAGGAACTATTTCTCCTTATCATTATGAAGAATATGAGGAAAATACTTATTGGGAAATAAGTTCTTAAACTCTTCCCTATCTATGGATTCAATTTCATCTTACTACCTCATATTCTTAATTAGAGTCCACTTCTAGTATGCTTCACCATCTAACCTATAAATAGCCAGAATAACTTTCTCATTCTTTAAACACTAGATAAAGGAGAATATATTTTTAGTAGTACTAATCCATTGTTTAGAAATAGGTGGATCATAAGACACACTGAAATATGGTAGACATTTACCCATGAAAGACACAACAAAATTATGTTCCCTTGTTTCCTAATTTGGAATTACACCATGATTTGTAGCTTGAGAAAGTTGTGTGAGTACAACAACAATATTTTTCATTCCTTATCCCATAGCATGTCACTACTCGTCCCCCAGGGCCCGTGTCGTGACTACCCCAATCCCACCTTCCATAGGCTAGGGGCTGGCGACTAGCACCAATGGAGTATTCCCAAAAACTGGGAAGACATTGCCTTTATAACCTGTAAGCACACAAAGCTAAGCACACAACAAGATACAAAATCAAGTAAACTAAGTAGTAAATAGAGTGAGTGTAGTAAGTAATGGGGCCAAAATACAATCCCAACAGTAAATGTACAAGTACAACTGAAATACAATACAACTGAAATGCAATAAAACTGAAAAAAAGATAGAGAGAGACAACTACTGGTGGTCCTTCGAGGTTCCTACCTGAAGGGTAGGTACAGATCGCCTCCTTAGCACTCCATGTCCGCCCGTATCCTCTGAGTATCGAAACTCTGTATGATCCACCTCCGTGCACTGTCCATTCCGGGTACTCTTTACCTCAATTAGTGTTATCCATCATCTATACCAAACACAACAAGGTACGGGTATAACCCATGCATGGGTGAGTATAACGATACTCAGTAGGGACCCTGAGACCCTCAAGGTCTCACAAAATCCACAAAGGATAAACGACAAAGCATGAAATCAACAGTAAACCCTACTTAGGTATATGCCCATACATATACATAAGTTATCAAGTATACCCATCTCAGTCAAGAGGAAACACAGAGTCCAACCCAAAAGCCAAAAGCTCAACTGTTCTGCAAAGTAAGGAATACCACGTAGGTATGTACCACACAGGTATGCCACATAGAAGAATTCCATAAAGGTATTAACACAAAGGAAAGTACCACACATGTACGGACTCAGCTCACACCAGGTATAACTTAAGTATAGTATTAGAGATGATTAAATGTAACTAATGAATCATCTTACTCTGTTAAGAGGCTCTGCTACTGACCCACATAGGATCGCTCGGTGCTGACCCTTATATAATTGCTAGGTGCTGACCCACATAGGATCTCTCGTTGTTGACCCACATATGATAGCTTGGTTCTGACCCACACGGGATCCCTAGGTGCTGAACCACACATGATCGCTCTTCATTCTTCATGTCACATCCAGCTACAGGGTTCCCACACAACGCTTGTTTGTCTCCGAGAGGGTCTGCTCCACAAGACACTGTTCGATACTCCAACTTCCATGATGTCTCATGAAGAAGTATCTCAATGGACTGCCATGTCATAGGGGTCTCAACGCAAAAGACAATGCATCAATCGGACGCTTGGTCTATAAGTTATTAGCCTTTTAATCTTGAGGGACCGGCTGGATTGGTGCTCGATCCAACCTGAATGTTCCCCATGTTTATCCAAATCTCCAGTGGGGTATACCAAAGGGACCATCTTGCTCCAAGGTTTCCAGCGGCGCAGATGGTTCGTCAAACGGATGCCTAGTTCCAAAGATATGGTTGAAAGAGCGTAAATGGGTCGAAGTGGGTCTGGGTCCGGTCCGACCAGGTCAGACCGACCCGACTCAACCCGCTGGGTGGCCTGGCCCGTCAGGTTTGGCTTGGACCACGCTGGGCGGCCCGGCCTGGGTAGCGGCCCGCAGGGTGGTGGAGGCCGCGAGGGGCGCGGAGGCCGTGAATTCCACGAGGGGTGCAGAGGCCGCGAGGGGGCCACAGAGGGCCATTGGGCAGCGAGGTCATGGGGTCGCGGCGGGCCGCTCAGCGGCGAGGCCTCTGGGCCGCGGAGGCGGTGCGGAGGGTCGTGGGACGACAAGGACACGGGCGGCGCGGAAGGCCACGGGGTGGCGCGATGAGGCTGTGGGGTGGCGGGGGCCGCGATTGGTGAGGCTACAGGAGGTGTGAAAGGTCGTGGGGTGGTGCGACCAGGATGTGGGTAGCGATCCATTGTGGCTGGCCGTGCGGCGCGACCGTGTGCCGTGTCTTTGCCGGTGGCCGGCTTGACCGGCTGCCCTCCATTTTCACCTTCGTCGCGGCCGACCATGGTGCTGGTCGTGGTTCTCGAGTTCCACCGATGCCAAACGTCGACACCAGTCGTCGTCTCCATCACGATGAACACACAAATAATGAAGAATGGCGGAGGGGTTGGGCAATGTTTGTTTGGCCCACACCCTCCGCATTAGAGTGGTAGCAAGCAGCTCAATAAAAACCTTGAATCATGAACGTCAAACTATAAAATTTCATATGAATCATGAATCAACTAGTTTTGGTTGATATGTGTTTTCCATTCTTTCCAAGAACCAAGTATTTAATCAAGAAATTTCATGAATTCAATAACAACCCCTACCTCGTTTTTTTGTTGACGTCGATGAGAGAAGTTGAAGTTGTCGATGTTCGTCGCGCCCGCCACACGCTCCCGATCCCAAGCTCGTTCGTCAGATAATCGCTCTTCGATGGGGGTGGTTCTTTGTTGTTGAAGATGTCCACCGTTGTAGGATTTCCCGAGGAAGAAGTCGAAGTCATGCATCAGTGTTCTTCATTAGAGGAGATCTTCGTTGAAGGATGTGTTCTTCCAAGTTCTCCTCTTGCCAACCCTTTCCACTCAATTCCACCAAAATGAAAAGTAGCCCACATAATAGAAAAAGTTATCTATTATGTTTGTTGGCATATTTTCAAATTTTATTAATTAATTAATTGATGAGTTGATATAATTAATTAAGGGGGTGACACAAATAAAGTGGGGGAGTTCAAGAGGTTTTTCTCCCATAAAGAGGGGAGTTTAAGAGGTTTTTAGTCTCGGGTGGTCCTCACTACCATAACCCACATGGGAGGTTAATTTTGGTGGTCCAACCTCTATAACCTCACATGGGAGTTCCAAAAAAATAAAATGTTACACCATTTTATTTTATTTTATTCTTTCACAAAAATCCCAAATTCTATCTTTCACCCTCGACCCACTGCGGTCGAGGTGAAGGTCCCCTTAAGCAAATAATAGCGTTGTGAGTTCAATGGTGTCCTCGAATTTCAATTCCGAGAAACGGTTAAAAAGTTACAAAAACCCTCTCATACATTTACTGAACGTACTCAAAAAAAGTTTAGAAATTCATTTCAGGCACACCGGTCCTCAGAGTCACGCGCCGTCAATTTTTGCGAACTCGTAAAATTCCCAAAAATTAAAAAAAATTACATGGAAATTCTGGGTATTTACATTCTCCCCACCTCAGGACTTTACATCCCTGTAATCCACATAACAAAACTAGGAAAACAAGTGGGGGTACTGAGCAGGTATCTGAGCCTCACACTACCATGTTCTCTCCTAGAGGTTACCGTGCTGCCAACGAACGTGCACCAGAGGTATCGACCACCCACGAACGACCCGCTTCTATCGATACTCAATCTCTACTGGAACCTCGGAAAACGTTTCCCCATCATCGACGTCTAGCTTTCCATGGTCGATGATCTGAGAAGGGTCATTCACGTATCTCCTTAGTTGGGATATGTGGAATACATCATGCACCTGGTTCAACTGAGGTGGAGGAGCTTAGTGGTAAGCCACCTCGACAACTCTACTAAGGACCTGAAAGGGTCCAATGAACCTTGGAGATAACTTTCTGCCTTGAACAAATCTCTGTAAACCTCATCGGGGTGAGACCCGTAGAAAGGCGTGGTCGCCATCCTCGAACTCTAGAGGTCTCTATCTCCTATCTGCATAGGACTTCTGCCTACTATGTGCAGTCTTCATCCACTCCTGGATGATCTACACTTTCTTTGTGGTAGCGTGTACCATCTCTGGTCCCACTAGTGCTGACTCACCTGGGTTAGTCTAGCATAAAGTTGATCTACAAGGTCACTTGTACAATGTTTCAAAAGGTGTTATCACAAGGTGGTGTGATAGTTGTTGTTTTATGAAAACTCCACCAAAGGAAATTGATTCTCTTAGCTACGAACAAAGTTAAGGATGCAAGAACGTAGCATGTCCTCGAGGGTCTGAATGGTCCGCTCAGTCTGACCATACGTCTGAGGATGGAATGCGGTGATCAAACGAAGCTATGTCCTGAAATCCTCCTGCAACACCTTCCATATCCGAGAATTAAAACGTGAATCACGATCGGAGACAATCGTCGAGGGTACTCCATGTAGCCGCAAAATCTTCTGCACATAGAGGCATGCCAATCTCTCCACTGAACCCTGCTCTCTGATCGGTAAGAAGTGGGCCGACTTGGTGAGTTGGTCGATTATCACCCAGATAAAGTGATGACCTCTAGATGTACGTGGAAGTCCTATCATGAAGTCCATGGATATCCCATCCCACTTCCACTCTGGGACCTATAAAGGCTAAACCAAGCCTGCTAGTACCTGACGCTCTGCCTTCACTTACTGGCAAGTGAGACACTGAGAGACAAACTCTACTACTGCTTTCTTCACTCCTACCCACCAGTGCTATCGTCGGAGGTCCTGGTACATCTTTTCCACTCTTGAATGTACCGCTAAAGGGGATGTGTGGAACTCCCTCAATACTTTCTCCTAAAGTGATATGGTACCATGGTACATCCTCTGAATAGGATTAAGTGCTCCCCACCTTTAGAAAATCCATAAGGTACCTATCATGTTAATATCTGGTCACGTTGTGTCTCATAGTCAGCGTACCCATGTTGCGCCTCCCTGACTCGCTGAAGAAGTGGGGGAGTGGCTGTAAGATACTGAAGAAAAGCTGCGTCATCCCAATCCACAAAGGATATCTACAAAGCGGCTAGCTGCTCTATCGCCTCACCCGAAAGTTGTATACCAGACCTCCTGAGTGCATCTGCCACAACATTCCTCTTCCTAGGAGTATAGACTATCTCGAAGTAATATTCCTGGAGGAAATCGAGCTAATGTCGATGTCTCATATTCAGGTCCTTTTAAGAGAAGATATACCTAAGACTCTTGTGATACGAGTAGAATGTAAAACATTCACCAATTAGATAGTGTCTCCACATCTTCAATGCGAAGACCACTGCTGCTAACTCTAGGTCATGGGTAGCGTAGTTCTTCTCATGTTGTCTCAGCTGCTGAGAACCATATGTGATCACTGCTCGCTCCTTCATCAAGACACATCCGAGTCTGGTCCTTGATGTGCCGCAGTATACTGCGTACCCTATTCCCTCCTCTGGAAGCCTCAAGATGGGGCCACTATTCAGCCTCTGCCTCAACTCCAAAAAACTATGTTGGAATCTCTACGACCACACAAAGGGTTACCCCTTCTTCATCAACGCTGATAGAGGTGCGGAAATGCTGGAGAAATCTGGTACAAACTTCCGGTAGTATCCATCCAATCCCAAGAAACTCCGTACCTCTATCACACTCCTTGGTGGCTCCCAAGAAAGTGCCACCTCAATCTTTGAGGGATCTACGGAAACTCCAACCTCCGATATGTCATGTCTTAGAAAGTGCACCTCTCGGATCTACAATTGGCACTTCGAGAGCTTACCACAAAGCGGGTGCTCTTGGAGTGTTTCCAGAACCATCTTCAAATGATAGGCATGCTCCTCCTTAGTAGTTGAGTAGATCAGAATGTCATCAATGAAGACTACTAAAAAGCGATCAAGGTATGGCTGGAATATCATGTTCATGAGTCCCATGAACACTACTGGAGTGTTGGTCATGGAGAATGGAATAACCAAGAACTCATAATGGCCATACTAACACATGAAAACTGTCTTCTGCACATCCTTGTCTCATACGCTGATATGGTGATAGCCTGATCTGAGGTCTATCTTCGAGAACCACCGTGCTCCCTTCAGCTAGTCAAAGAGGTCATAAATCCTCAGAAGTGGGTACTTGTTCTTCACTGTCACTTGATTCTAGAGCCGATAGTTGACAAAAAGTCTCAATCTCCCATATGCCTTCTTGGAGAATAGAATCGGGGCTTCCCAAGGGGAAACACTGGGCCATATGAACCCTTTCCCCTATAAGTCCTCCAAATGTACCTGTAGCTCACGAAGCTCTGCGAGAGCCATCTGATATGCTGGTGTGGATATCGGTGTCATCCCGGGGTACAAGTCAATGTAAAATTCCACCTCTCAATGAGGAGGTAGACCTAGAACATCATAAGGGAAGACATATGTGTACCGTTCCACCACTATAGGATAGCTTGGACTCTCCACATCAACCGATCCGAGGGTATGTCTATCCAACTGATGAGTGATCAGCTACACCCTCCTCTGGGTAAGTCCATCTTATGCTGCAAAGGCTCCCTTCTCTCCGGTGAAGGTAAACCGGGTCCCATCCATGCGGACACACCTCACTTTGCGCCTAATACAATCAATCTAAATATGGACTGTATATAACCAGTCCATACCCAAGATGACGTCATAAGGACTCAACGCCGATACTAGGAGATCCCAGCCGAAGAACTCACCTCCTAGAGTAAGCCCACACTACTGGAAAAAGTGTGTAATCGTCGAATCCTCTACCATAGGAGTCTCTAGCTATAAGGATCGAGCCAAAAGCTCCTTCGGAATCTCCGATCTCCGAATGAGGGCAGTGGAAATAAAAAAATGATTTGTACCTGTGTCTATAAGTACTGCAGCTAAGGTGGAATAGACACAGATCATACCTAGTATCATCTCCAGAGCACCATGATCGTAGGCCTCAGCTACCTAGAGCTGAGCTCTTCCCTATCCACCTACTCCCTATGGTTAGGGTGGACCTCTTAGTGGTGGTGGTGGTAACATCTCGAATTATCGCCCACCGTCAGCTGCACGACCAACTCATCTGCCACGTCCTCCTGCTCCATGTGGACCACCTCAATCGAACCTCTGTCTCTGCCTGGGTGGTCCTTCGACCATATTCTAATCATCCGTACAGCAGGTCAGACAGTCATGAGCCATGTGACCTTGCCCGCCACATGTGTAACACTTCCCACTCTTGGCATGACTGGAACTGCCTCGGGTGCCCTGCACAACCAACCCTGAATCGTGCGGTTGTCCACATGTAGGTCTAGTCCTCTTGGACCTCTGCGACATCTGCCTACTGCCATCTGCAGAAGACTCCACTACGTGACGACTGGTGGTGGGTCTTACTACTGGTGACTACTCATCAAGGAAACTCTTTACTATGAGGTCTCGCTCTAACACCCTAGCCTGCGTCAGGATGCTGAGTGAGATCATCAAAGCCCTGATCTCCCTCCTGAGTCCCTGCTCAAAGGTCCAAGCCTTGAATAATGGGTCAGGCACCATATCAGTGGAGTAGCGTGAGAGGTCAGTGAACCTCACTGAGTACTGAGCCACAATCATGCTTCCCTACTGCAGATGAAGAATCTCTTGTATGCGCATTGTGCGAAGAGTTGCTGGGACAAAATCTGCTCGAAATAGGCTCTCGATGTCTGCCCAAAGAAGTGTCACCTCGTCGTGAGTCTAGAGCATCAAGATCCACCATCTTCCTACTGCTTCCTGTAGAAGTCTGGTGACAAGGATCACCATGAGATCAGCTAGTGTCCCTACCATTCAGAAGACTCTCACCATGGCCTCCAGTCAATCCTCAGCTTCCTGTGGGTCCTTGTCTCCCCTGAAGCTGGGTGGACTCTGGTGCTGGAACTCATGCAACGTACTCAAGCGGCATGTACTCTCTGCTGCTGAGCCCGGTGGCATCAATGACCCAATGGGTAATGGTACCGCTGGTGCCTCCACTGGTGCCTCTACTAGAAGAGGGCCCTGCACTGAGGCCTCATAACTCGGTGGGCTATCAGTGCGTACTACTCTCAGAACCCAAGCTAGATGTATGCATGGAGGAATCCTGAAAAGAACCAGTTCCTCCAAGGTCAATAAGTTATACATGGTGAGCTTACTCAAATAGTTCACAAAGAAGACTCTTGAAAACAAACATGCAATCAGTGTTTTCATGCAATAAGTCGGAAATCAAAAGTCAGGGTCCTGGTGTATGGATACGTCGACTGCCACACCAACACCATATTCCCTAAACTGAAAACCACACTCACTAAACTTAACAATATTTCCATTAAAAAGATCAGAGTCATATGTTCTACAGTATAACAGAATCCTCTGATACCAATTTTTTACAACCCGTCCCCCGGGGCCCGTGACGTGACTACCCCAAGCCCGCCTTCCATAGGCTAGGGGCAGGTGACTAGCACCGAAGGCGTATTCCAAAAAACTAGGAATCCATTGCCTTTATAACATGTAGGCACATGAAACTAAGCACACATCAATATACAAACTAAAGGAAACTGAATAGTAAATAGAGTAAGTGCAGTAAGTAAACGGGCCAGAATACAAGCCCAATAGTAAAGGTACAAGTACAACTGAATTACAATACAATTGAAATGAAATACAACTGGAGAAATATAGAGAGAGAAAACTACTGGACATCCTCTGAGGTTCATACCTGAAGGGTAGGTACAAATTTCCTCCTCATCACTCCACGTATGCCAGTATCCTCTGAGTACCGACATGCCGTATGGTCCACCTCCAGGCACTGTCCAGTCCTGGTACTTTCAGCCTCGATCAGCGTTGTCTTCCGTCTACACCAAACACAATAAGGTGCGGGCATAGCCCGTTCATGGGTAAGTATAACGATACTCAATAGGGACCCCGAGACCCTCAATGTCTCACAAAATCCACAAAGGATTAACCACAAAGCATGAAGTCAATAGTAAACCCTACTTAGGTATATGCCCATATATATACCTAAGTTATCAATTATACCCATCTCAATCAAAAGGAAAAACAGGGTCCAACCCAAAAGCCCAAAGATCAACTGTTCCACAAATAAAGGAATACCATGTAGGTAAGTACCAAAAAGGTACGACACACAGAAGAATACCACCAAGGTATTACCACAAAGGAAAGTACCACACAGGTACATACTCAGCTCACACCAAGTATAACTTAAGTATAATAGTAGAGATGATTAGATGTAACTAATGAATTATCTTACTCTGTTAGGAGGCTCTTTTTCTGATCCACACAGGATCTCTCAGGGGTGACCCACACAGGATCGCTCGGTGCTGACCCACATAGGATCACTAGGTGATAACCCACATAGGATCTATCGGTGATGACCCGCACAAGATCAGTCGGTTCTGACCCACACAGGATCACTAGGTGTTGACCCACACAAGATCGCTCTTCATTCTTCACATCACATCCACTTATAGGGTTCCCGCACTACGCTCGCTTGTCTCCAAGAGGATCTTCTACACAAGCCACTGGTCGATAATCCAACTACCATGAATTCACACTAAGAAGTATCTCAAAGGACCTCCATGTCATAGGGGTCTCAACAGAACATACGGTGTGTCAATCAGATGCCCGGTCTGTAAGTTATTAGACTTTTAGTCATGGGGATTGGTTGGATTCATGCTCGATCCAACCCGACCATTCCCCAACATTATCCAAATCTTCAGTGGGGTATACCAAAGGGACCGTCTCACTTCAAGGTTTCTGGTGCCGCAAATGGTTCATCAAATGGATTCCCGATGCAAAAGATATGGCCGAAAGATCATAAATGGGTCGAAGTGGGTCCGGGTCTGATCCGAACCGCTGGGTCCGGCCCATCCCGCTGGGTCCAGCTCGGCCCGCTGGGTCCAGCCCGGCCGGCGCTGGGTGGCTCGGCCTGGGAAGCGGCCCACAGGGCGGTAGAGGCCATGAGGGCTATGAGGGGCGTGGAGGCTGTGAGGGGGATACAAAGGGCTATTGGGCAGCGAGGCCACGGGGCCGCTAGGCAGCACAGAGGGCCACGAGACGGTGAGGCCGTGGGCAGTGTGGAAGGTAGCGGGGAAGCGCGACGAGGCCATGGGGCGGCGCAGTGAGGCCACGGGGTAGCGGTGGGCACGGGCGGCGATCCGCCCTGGCGGGCTGTGTGGCGCGGACGCGCACCATGTCTTCATTGGCGATCAGCTTTACTGGCTGCCCTCCGTTGTCGCCTTCATCGCGATTGGCCGTGGTACCGGCCGGGGTTCTCGAGTTCCACCAGTGCCAAACGTCGGCACCGGTCACCGTCTCCATCACAATGAACAAACAAATAATGAAGAATGGCGGAGGGGTTGGTCCATGTTTGTTTGGCCCGCACCCTCCACATTAGAGCAGTAACAAGTGGATCAACAATAACCGTGAATCAAGAACGTCAAACTTTAAAATTTCATACCAATCATGGATCAACTCATTTTGGTTGATCCGCATTCTCCATTTTTTCTAATATGGAGGAATTTAATCGAGAAATTTCATGAATTCAATAACAACCCCTACCTCGTTTGATTGTCCACGTCGATGAGAGAAGTCGAAGTTGTCGACGTTCGTCACGCCTGCCACATGCCTCCAATCCTGAGCTCGTTCGTCGGATAATCACTCTTCAATGGAGGTGGTTATTCATTGTTGAATATTTCCACCATTAGAGGATGTCCCAAGGAAGAAGTCGAAGTCGTGCATCGGCATTCTTCGTTGGAGGAGCTCTTCTTTAGAGGATGTGTTCTTCCAAGTTCTCCTCTTTCCAACCCTTTCCTCTGAATTCCACCAAAATGAAAAGTATCCCACATAATAGAACAAGTTATCTATTATGTTTGTTGGCATAATTTCAAATTATCTTAATTAATTAATTGATGACTTGATATAATTAATTAATGGGGTGGCACAAATAAAGTGGGGGAGTTCAATAGGTTTTTCTCCCATAAAGAGGGGAGTTCAAGAGGTTTTTAGTCTTGGGTGGTCCCCACCACCATAACCCACATGGGAGGTTAATTTTGATGGTACCCACTTCCATAACATCACATGGGAGATTTAGTTCTATTGGTCCCCACATCTCAACATCCACATGAGAGTTCCAAATAAAAAAAAATGATACACCATTTTATTTTATTTTATTGTTTCACAAAAATCCCAAATTCTATCTTTCACCCTCGACCTACTGCGGTTGAGGTGAAGGTCCTTTTAAGCGAATACTGGCGTTGTGAGTTCAACAGTGTCCTAGGATTTCAATTTCGAGAACCAGTTCAAAAGTTACAAAAACCCACTCGTATGTTTACTAAACGTACCCGAAAAAAGTTCAGAAATTCATTCCGGGCACACCGAGCCTCCGAATCACGCACCGTCAATTTTCACAGACTCGTAAAATTACCATAAATTAAAAAAACATTTAAATGGTAATTCCGGGTCTTTACATAGCATTCATTTTCTTAGGATGACAATCGTTACATTTTCTATCACAATTACCATTAGCGTGGTTCCTTTGTGTTCTAGCCATTGACTAAAACCAAAATCATAGAGTAAGAAATATTTATAATAATGAGGAACCACATAATCATGAGAAGTCACTTATAAGATGTCTAAACTATGACACCTTTATTAATATAGAACACATTAGGTTCATCCTAAATTATTCATAGCCAACTTATATTTAAATCCTTTATTATGGTTCGTAACGAGTTTGTGAATTCCCAAAGCATATCTCCTGGGAGTGTCAAACTAGGTGTGTAGAAAGGACCATTATCGTGTACCAAGTTACACTAAATCAGGTGTGATGCACCTTGTCGAAGTTGTTACCCCTAGGTACATCTATTCTAGAGCCACATAAACTTTTAGTATCTAGATAGGGATGTATTTCTAGGAAACGACTCACTCTATCCTTTACAAAAATTGTAGGACATTTTCCTTATCCTTATACTTATCTTTAGACATGTCCTTAGAGTTCTCACAATGGTTTTCTCATCCTCATTTTCAAATGTTAACTAAATTTTTTCTCTAATACCAACTATAGAAAACCTCACCTTTCATACATGTAAATTACATTACTTTTGTGGAATATTTAATAAATTATACACAAAAGTTCCCAAAGACTGTATTAGTTTAGTTCCTTTGGAAATATGGAAACATAAACATTGGTACATTATTGAATTAAATTATCTCCCACTAGGTTATTATTTACTATAACCCTTCTTATAAACATAAAAAATAATACATATCTTCATATCCTGGATGAAATGAAACATAAAAATGGGTGAGTTCAGATGCTTAGTAAGGGTTAACAAGGGATATATGTAAACAAAATTGTGAGCATAAGGGTATGATATTGTGATCATGAAAATATAATATCATACCCTATATATCAAAGATCATAAATAGAAATCATGACATATACATTAATAGTTAATAAGACATAAATCATAAGGAAATAAATAACTTGATCCCTGAAAGCATAACATAGGAATAAAACATGGAACTATGGTTGTCACATAAGCATATAAAATGATTTCCATAGTAGTCAATTCATCGCTACTAAGGCTATATTAGTAGTATGGGTTCTCTTCCCATACCATCATGGTAGTCATGGTTCGGTCCCACAACCATCTTGGTAGTCATGGTTCAGTCCCAGAACCATATTAGTAGTAATGGTTCACTCCCATAACCATCTTGGCAGATAAGGTGCTTTATGTCTATCTCATGAGATAAAAATCCTTACCCAATGCATTGGATGGAGATATAGGTCCCACCCATCTCGTAATGAAATCATACATACATGTGCCACAATATCATAAACAATCATATCATAACACATGGAACTAAATTGTTATCATAAACATGTAATCATATAATATCTTGTAGAAAATATACAAGTTTCATAATCATTTCATCAAAACCATAACTTGTGAAAGGAAGATGGTTTCGAAACATATAACCCATTAGAGATTAATAGATTTTGTAAATATCATTCCATAAAACATAAACCATTTAGAGAAAGAATATTAATAGATCCTATGGATAATTTTATAGAAAGGTGTGAGTAACACCAATGGATGTCATCTTAGATATGAAATAATTTGGAAATATCTTTTAAAAACATTTCTTGAGGAAAATATTCTTTCTTCTTTGAAAAAATTTTATTTTCTTAAAAATACATACTATATTAAAAGAAAATATTTTCATTAAAAATAACTTTTCAAGATAAAAATTGAAGCCTCAAGGAATTATGATATCATGAAAGTGTAAAAATCTATTCATTCCATATATGTTAAAAGGAAGAATTCTTCTTGTAATTTTTCTGAAAAAGTAAAAAATTACCTCGTTTGAAAAATGAAAAAAATTATCCTTTCACACATGGTTGAAAATGACTTTAAATCATTATATAAGAATGGTAAAAATATTTTGGAAAACATTTTTGAGAAATGTGGACATGGAAGATAAATATTCTTAATAGACACATTTGTATATAAAAACCCAAATAATAATATGTTTTTAAAATTAACCCTTACCTTTGAAAATAAACATGAAAACTTTTAAAGAAAGTTCGATAACATTTTAAAAACCTTTTTCCTTGAAAACATATAAAGGAATCTTGAAAAAAAATTAAATACCTTTTCCTTGAAAATATCTTTAAAAAATTATAAAATATTCCATGAAAAACACTTTAAAACATAAAAAATTTCTTTAAAATCCTTTTCCTTTAGAATGGTATTAAGAGATATTTTAAAAGCATTTCTTGAGGAAAATAATGATTAAAAATTTAAAAGTGTCCCATACCACATTGAAACATTTGAATCACAATTTCCCTAAAATAATATCATCACAAAAACCTTAAAATATCATGAAAATATGGATATTAATGATATAACATGTCGAATGTAAATATATACACCTCATAAAATAACATAGGTGTATAACAAAACATGTGTCTTAAAGAAAGAGAATTGAGACAAAACTACCTTACTCATTTGGTAACTATTGAACCATAAAACCCCATTAAATATATATCATCAAATGGATATGTAAATAACCATAAATTAGATTATGAAAATCATATAATACATTCATTGTTAGTATATAAACCACACAAAAGAAATGAGTGGTGAATAATGCATGTATCTCATGGGAATAAAAAGTGAGATGAAATTCCCTTACACCATTATAATCAGATGAATGATATGAACCATGAAGGAAAGAAAACTATATGGATATAAAAATACCATAATATTCATATAAATTCTCATAAAATACATTCAAGGTTAGTATGTACACCATGAAAAAGAAGTGAGTGGAGAATGTGGCATGTGTCCCCCAGAAATAAAAGTGAGACATAAACCCTTTACCTTAGGTCTGATTCCCTCCATACATGTCTAAAAATAATGTATAGTGGTTTTAAAAATATTAATAAATTATTACATAATCATAATAATATTTATGATATTATATATGATTCATTTATGACTTTATATTACTTATTTATTAACAATTCCAAGTTAAAGCAACGTTTCGAGTAATAATCGATTTGTTTATCGTACGTGTTTTGACTTGTTATTCTTGATCATATTAATTATATCATGATTAAATTACTTAAATAATTTGAAACATGATTTATAAATCAAATATATTTAGTATATAAATATATATAAAATATAGACAAATGAAATGGAATACACTGTTCATGGATATGGTAATCCATACGTACACATGAACGCTGTTTCCATTTTATTATCATACTAAATAGAAGAAGGTAAATGAAATATATGTATATATATTATTAAATTAGAATTATTATGCTATATATTTTATACTTATTTATTATATACTTTTTATTATATATATTTTTATAATCATTCTTGAAATGGTTAATGTGGAAGATGAATCTCATCGCGTCGTGGAGACGGTAGGTCGTACGTAGGCATGAGCGATGACATAATTCTCTTAATGGTAAAAGGGTGGGGAATTATATGATATGTTAATTATAAAGAATAAATATCATGTCATATTTATTATTTATATCCATTATATCCACAATTATAATCATCCAAATAATGTAGTGATGAAAAATAGATTACAACATGGCGTAGAGACGATAAGTCATACGTACACACGTGTGGTTAATTCATTTTGTGTTGGATGAATAAAAGGTGGAATATAGTTGTTACATAATCATAATAACATATAAAAATATATTTAATACTAGATTTATTAATTTATAATGGAATCAACACATGAATATGAAGTATAAGAAGAAATGATTTTGGAAGAGTTGGTAAAGAGATTACCTCTTCTTCGGAGATCTCCCTCAATATATCCTATTAGGGATTCTAGAGTTGGTCTTTTGAGAATTCAAAAACCTCTAGAATGTTAACATAGAAGTTGATATTTTAAATGGGAAAGGGATGGATAATATTTAAGGCTAAAATTGATGTGAATAATTGAGGGAGGAAGTGCCCTTTTATAATTGAGGTGAGAGGCAATTTTGGAAACTCTTAAAATATTAAATTAATATAAATTGATTTTCGATTTCAAAGAGATTCAAAGTAATTTATTTCAAATATAATATGATTATTGGTTTATATCCTCTCAAAAAATTATTTTAAGAAATTTTTAGGTCACAATATTAACCTTATCTTTTGGATTTAACCCTAAGTTAAACCCTTTAACTTTTACCATGAAAACTTGGACTTTTACACTTTATGGTTAATATAGTTACTATAAAATTCCAAAAGAACCCCAAATGGATCATTCAGGACATGTTTCACCATATTATAGTCACTTGGATGAATTATATATATTTATGAATTTAATTTAAGTTCCTATCTGATAAATTATTTAAACAAAGTTTTTGTATTGGTTGACAACTAACCTTTTTGTATCAGAATGCTCTGTTTTCAAGGAATTGGATCCATATGCATCATATTAAGACCATAGAATCCAAAATAATTAGTGGTAGAATTTATTTTTTTCTAGAATACTATGTTAACTGTAATCAGAGAAAGAATGAATCTGTTGAAGGGTTTTGAACGAAGAGTATGAAGTCAAGAGATAGAAAGATTTCATACTTTCTAAAACAAAATCAGACGATGATTTGTTGATCAAGAAGTACTCATAAGTCACGAAAGATTTCATGATAAAAGATTTTGAAGAAATTGTAAAAAGGTTTGAAGAATTTCAGAGTTGAAAAATGAAGTTTCGTAATCATATTTACATAACCATATTTCTGCAAAAAAAAATCATAACCAGCATTCTGAGAGAATCATAACTAGCATTCTACAGAGAATCATAACCAGCATTATGAGAGAATCATAACCAGTATTCTGAAGAGAATTGTAACCATCATTCTGAGAGAATCGTAACCAGAATTCTATAGATAATCATGACTAACATTCTAAGAGATTCAAAACCAACATTCTGGGAGAATCGTTACTAGCATTCTAAGAAAACCGTAACAAGATTTCTGCATAGAATCATAACCAGCATTCTAAGAGAATCATAACAATCATTATGAGATAATAATAACAAGAATTCTATAGGGAATTGTAACCATTATTTTGAGAGAATCATAACCATATTTCTACAAAGAATTGTAACCAGCATTCTAAAATAATCATAACTAGAATTTTGTAGAGAATCATAACCACCATTCTGAGGGAATTGTAATCAACTTTATATAGAGAATTGTAACTAGTATTCTATGAAAATCGTAACTAGTGGTTTTTAAAAATCATAACCAGCATTCTGCACAAAATAGGCACTAGAATTCTTCAATAATATGATCCAACATTATTGTTTTTAGAAAAAATTCATAATGAAAGAAATAGATGGAGCTGATTTACTATAGCTTTCGATTTTCCATTGGACACTTATAAAATAGATCGTAATGAGTTGAGATTGAAAAAGATCATAATGAGATGATATTGAAAAAACTTCATAATGAGATGATTATGAATTAAAGTTGAAGTGGTCAAGCATGAAATTCACTTTTTCATAAATCTCGGAGAAATCTAAGGAGGTTTGATGAAGTTAATGATGATGCTTAAATGCAACATATTTTTGGTTTTTTGAGATTAGAGGAATTGGGGAAAAGATTTCAAGTTTCCCACTCTTGGTTTCTGAGTTACCTATAAATAATTTCTTATATCACTTGTTCATTTTCAAATTTCTACTTGCATAGAAAAGGCATATCTCTAGAGAAATTAAATTAGAAGTTCTCATCTGATTAAAGAAGAATTATTTTGAGCATTATAGAAGAGTTTGAGTTTTTACAGATTGAGTTTGAGTTCATTGTATTGAAAGAAATTGGATCTAGAATATAGAATCATTGAATGGAAAGAAATCATATCTAGAATCTAGCATTATTGTATTGAAAGAAATCAGATCCAAAATCCAGCATCATTGTTTTGAAAGAAAACAGATGCAAAATACAACATCATTATATTGAAAGAAATCAGATCTAGAATATAACATCATTGTATTGAAAGAAATAGGTTACAAAATCCAACATCATTGTATTGAGTAAATCAGGATCCAGTATCATTGGATTGAGAGAATCAGATCCATCCAAATCAGACTAAGGATTTGGATTGAGCATTTGTGGAGTAGTTTCAATAAAGACTTTATTCTTTTTATTGGATCAATTATTTTAAAAGAAATTATTGTAAACTAACAAGAGTTAGTATGATCATTAATATTAAGAGATATAGGGTGTCTAATAGGATTTGTCACAAGTTGTATTCAACTCTTCCTAATAGTGTATTTCTATAGACCCATGTGAGTGACTGTGGTAAGGATGTGGGTTCTCACACTAAGGTATAACGTTGTAAATCTTGTGTGATTTTATTTCATAACTAATTTTTCATGCATGAATATTAAATAAAAGTTGATAAGGATATATATATTAATAGGTTTAAGGGGTTAAGTTTCTAAAAAGTTTTAAACTTATAAAAATTGAACAACTGATTCACCCCCCCACTTCTTAGTTGTTATTTGATCCTTGGCACTTCAATTAGTATCAGAGGGAGGTTCCCTTATTTAATCCTTATCATGGATAATATTAGTTATGTAAATAGTAGAGGACTTAAAATATTCAATGGTAAGAATTATTATGGATTGAAAAATAGGATGATTTATTATCTCCTATCTCTTGACTTGGAAGTTGTTAATGCTGCTACTATTGGTTTTCCACCAATTGAGAAAGATGCTCCCATGACATTTATTGATAATTGAAATATAAAATTTTATGGAAAGGATAGAAATAAAATCCTTATGTCCTTATCAATAAATGTTTATCAGAAGGTGAAGGGTCTTAAGTATTCAAAAAGTATGTGGGACAAGCTAGAAAGTGTTTTCTAAGGGAATACAAAAGTGAAGGAAGAAAATCTACAAATATGACATAGTAAGTATAAAGACATCAGAATGAGATATGATGAAACAATTGATGAATACTTCACCAAAGTAAATAAAATTGTATGAAATATTAGTGGACTCGAATATGTCATGGAAGATTATACAATTTGGAAGAAACTCATGAGAAATATTCCAGACTGGTTTGATTCTAAAATTTCTGATTTAGAAGGAAAGGATGATTTATCTCTTGACGAGTTTCATAATTTTTTTGTTGTTTATGATATAAGGAAAGATCAAATCTTTAAAAATAATATGAAAGATGAAATTTCTTTTTAATATATGGGAAAGATGAAAATTCAAGATGTTTATGAAGCCGATCCTTGTGAGTCTAATGATAAAGAAAATGATGAGTTGAATGAAAAAGTCATGTCTCTCATATCCAAGAATTATTGAAAAGGAAGAGGAAAGTATGGAGGAAAGATTCATCTAAAATGTTTTTAGTGTGGTGGAATCAAACACTTTACTATGAATTTTCCCAAGAATAAATTTTGATAATATCAAGATGATTCTAATGAAAAAACTCAATAGAAGAATTGGAACAAAAATGATAAAGAAGACAAAACCTCTAAAAAATTCAAGAAGAATATTTCTGGAAAGAAAAGAAGTATGTTAAGTAAGACGGTTGAATTGGAATCAACTAACAATGATTCTTCTGAATATGAAATTTTAGAAAAATTCAGAACCTTCAATGAAAAAGTTGATAAAAAAAGATTCCTGAGAGAGTGAAGATGGTGGTGAAGAATCTTATAGATATTATCAGCTTAGAACCGAAATTATTGCATGTTTTGATAAATATAAAAATCTTAAGAAATAAATTAGATTAATAAAGAAAGATCATGAAGAAGTTACTGATGGAAGAAAAATTTCATTAAGTGGGAGGATGAATACATTTTGGAGATTTTAAGTTACAAACATAGAATCAATAAATAGGGAAAGATGATTGAAGATCATGGAAAGATTAAAAAAGATAAGGAATGTGAGGTTAAAAAGTTTTAATCAAAACTTATTGAGTTTGAAAATACCTAGATAAATATGAATTAAAACTTCATCAAAGCTACTAAAGTAAAAGCTGAGACTTCTAAAGTTAATGAGAAGGCTCATTATGAGAATTAGGTGAAATATAATCTTACCAAAAATATTGTTTCAGATAACTATTTTAACATTTTAGGTTATAGAAAATGTATTGGTAAGTATTGGGTGGAGAAAGAAAGTAATAAATCTATCAATTCTACAAAATTAGAAAAATAACTCAAAAGAATATGGTCCACATCTTGAGTATGTTAAAGGTGAAAGAAGTTACGAACCTGAACAAATTTTCTATAGAGAAAGATATTTAATGAATATAAAATCACGATTTGAAGGATATTGTTGGTTTTGTAGAATATATAGGCATAGGGATTATAATTATTTTCAAAAATTATCTCTACCTAAAAGAAGGTTTGAGAAAATTGGAATAGATAGTGAAAGAATAATGAGAAAAAATCCTAACTCAGAGGAAGTTGGAAAGGTGAATTCTCAAGATGTTATAACCATTACAAAAAAGAATCAATTTTAATGTCTGGAAGAAGTTTTTGGAAGATGTGATCAGTCTGGTCATCATGTTGAAAGATTTATGACACTCTTTATAGAACAAGTTTTTTATCATAGAAAAGAAAAGAAAGATGAAAAGAATAAGGTTGAGGAAAGAGATTTTATTATTGAGACAACTTTGAAGGAAAGTAAGAGGAACAAACCATGGATTCTTGATAGTGGTTATTCTTCACATATGATAGGTGATATAAAAATATTGAAACATGTTAAAAGTCATGATAGAGGAGTAGTTAATTTTGGCAATGATAGTTCCTTAAAAATCAGAGGAATCAGAATGGTGGAGATTGAAGTGGAGAAATTGAAATCTGAAGAAGTTTTAATTTTTTATGGGATAAACCATAACCTAATCAGTGTAAGTCAACTTTTTGATAATGTAAAAGAAGTAATATTTAGAAAGGATTCTTGTATCATCAAATGGGTGAAAGATGGAAAATTCATTATAAAAGGAGAAAGAACTAGTGGGAATCTCTTTCAAATAGGATAATTCAATAAATCATCTTGATTGAGTGCTAAAGATGAATTTTTTTTGGCACCGTAGACTTGGGAACCTTGGGAATAAAAACTTGGATACACTTTATAAAGTTGATTCTATACAGAATTTTATATAATTGAAAAGAAGATATGAAGATATTTGTATTATTTTCCAAAAAGAAAAGACGACTAACAAAAGTCATAATATAATTGAAATTCAATATACTAGACCAATTGAACTTATTCATTCCGATCTTTGTGGGCTGATGAGACATCAATCAATAAAAGGGGATTTATACTTTATCAGTTTTATTGACTATTTCACTCAGATGAGAAACATCATGCTCATGAAGCAAAAGTTAGATGTTATTAAAATATTCAAATTCTTTAAAAAAGATGTTGAGAAATAATTGGGGGTTTATATAAAGAAGATGAGAATATATAATGGTACTGAATTCACAAACAATACATTTGAAACCTATATGAGATAGCATGGTATAAATAATTAGTATAGTTCTCCCTGTACTCCACAACAAAATGGAGTCGAAAAAAGAAAGAAAAGAATATTGGTTGAAATGGGAAGAAGTATTTTGGCAGAATACAAAATTTCAAAGCTCTATTGGAGAGAAGATATCAGTACTGTTGCACATGTTCAAAATAGATATTTTTTGTGACCAGAAACCAAAATGACTCCTTATGAAATGTGGTATAACAAAAGACCTTAATTGAAATACTTCAATGCTTTTGGAAGTCCATGTTTTCTCAAAATAAAACTTCCAAACTTGGGAAACTTTGATGATAAAGTTTAGGAAGGAACCTTCATCATCATCATCATCATTTTTTATTAAAAAGGTGAAATCAATATACAAATAAAAAAGGAAAAAACCAAAGAAAAAAACACAGAAAACCAAATGGGAGAAGTTACAAATATTGGAACAAATTTTTACAAAAGTTGGTATACTCATATGATGTGAAAGTAATTGAAAATCAAGGTTCCTTAATAAAGGTTGTTTAAAATGTTGAGGAGGATAAAATTTAGATTTACAAAAATAGTAAAAGTAAATCAAAACATTTTTATCAAGATTAAAAAGAATCATGTGATGAGGAAATTCCAGCTGGGAAAGAAACTTTCAGATTTCCTACCTTACAAAAACATTTTGAATTAGAAAACATTATTAGGAATCAGAAGGCTCTGGTTCAGACTAGAAGAAAGTTGAGATTATAAAATATGACTTCAATTATCTTAAAAGTTGAACCAAAATAAATTTCAGAGGCTATTCAACATAAATAATGGGTGGATTCTATGAATGAAGAGTTGGATTAGATTCAGAAGAATGAAACATGGGAACTTGTTCCAACACTAGAAAATAAAAATGTTATCGAAACCAAGTGGGTTTATAGAAAAAAAATTTATTGAGCATGAATAAGTTTCAAGAAACAAAGAAAGACATGTTTTTAAAGGATATTTATAGGTGGAAGGTGTGGATTTTAATGAATATTTTCCCCCAATTTCAATATTGGAAACTATTAAAATATTTTTTTCAGTGGTCGCACACCGTAATTACAAAGTTTATCAAATGGATGTAAAGGCAAAATTCTTAAATGGTGATATTGAGGAATAATTTTACATTGAGAAACCTTGTGGGTTTCTACTTTATGAGGATGAAAAAAAAAGTTTGTAAATTGAAGAATGCTTTGTATGGGATGAAACAAACTCCACATGCTTGGTATTCGAAACATGACAATTATTTGAGAATGATGAAATTTTATAAAGGAAAAGATGATAGTAACTTTTATGTGAAATATGTTGACTCCAGAACTTTAATTTTAATTGTTTATGTGGGTGATGTAATTTTTTTGGGATGAAGAAAATGTTTCTGAAGAGTTTTCCAAAGAAATGAAGAAGAATTTTTAAATTTTAATGTTGGGATAATTAACTTTCTTCCTTGAATTAAATGTTCATAAAAAGGAAAAATACATCTTCTTATCTCAATAAAAATATTCCAGAGAATTATTAAAGAAGTTTGGGATGGCTAAATCCAAAGAATTTTCAAATCCTATTTTAGTGAGCACAGAGTTGAGCAAATATAAATTTGGAATAAGTGTGAATCAGAAAGACTTTCAAAAGATGATAAGAAGCCTTTTTTACCTTGCAGATTCAAGGCTTGATATTGTTTATTATATTAATTTTTGTGCCATGTATCAATGTAATCCAAAGGAATCACATATATTGGCAACAAAAAAAAATCTAAGATATGTCAAAGAAACAACTTCAAATGGGTTTTTATAAAAAAGAAACTTTGAGATGATGTTTCATTATTATACTGATGCAGATTGGGATGGAGATTGTAATTATATAAAAACAACCTTAGGAGGAACATTTTTCTTGGGTCAATTTTGTGTGAGTTATCATTGTAAGAAACACATTTTTGGAACATTGAGCACAACTGAATCCAAATATATTGTAGCTACTCAGGCTTGTACTCACATTTTGTGGATGAAATTTCAGCTAGATTATTTGAAAGTGAAGGTTTCTAAACTATTGAAGACACTTTGTGATAATTAATGTGAAATTGATATTTATAAGAATCATTCACAATATTCAATATCAAAACACAATAATATAATGTTTCACTTTATAAAATAGAAAGTTGTTGCTGGAGATGTTTTACAGGAATACATTCCCCAAAAGTATCATATTGCTGATATCTTTACAAAAGCGATACCAAAAGAAAGGTTTTTGGAATTGAAGCTACAATTACATGTTCATACTCCTCTTGTATCTTCCTAAATCTTATAATGAAGAACCCCCACAATGCTTTGGATTATGTTGACAATGAGGGAGTGAAATTGAACAACTTTTTTACTTTATAAGAGTTTTTAGTTATATTTTGTTTATGAATCTAATTTTTTTGTTATCATATAATGGGGGAGAGAAAAATAAAAATGTGAGAGAAAGAAGGTGAGAAAATATTTTAATGGTGAATAGAAAAAGAATGTATGAAAATAAAATTCCGGAGAGTTTAACCATACATGGACACAAAATTTTATTTCCATTCAGGGATAAAATTACTTAAAAAACATTACTTTATCTGGTAGTGTGGTGTTCAGACACACTATTTTCTAAAATTATATGTTTTTTTATAAAATCTAAAAACCTTGAGTTGTTTAAAAAAAATCTAAGAGTTGAAAAAGTTGTTAATGAGGGTTGTCAACAAATAAAAATGGGTAGATTAATGTATCTTTGTGATAAATTATTTTAACAAAGTTTTTTTATTTTTTGGAAACTAACCTTTTTGTATTCGATGAATTGGATCCATCTACATAGTATTCAGACCATCTAATCCAAAATAGTCAGATGTAGAATTTATTATTTTTTGGAAGACTATATTTTCTATAATCAGAGAAAGAATGAAGTTACTAAAGGGTTTTGACAGAAGAGTGTGAATTCAGGAGATAGAAAGTTTTCATAATTTCTAAAACAAAACCAGATGCTGATTTTCTGATTATGATTTTCTCATAAGTCATGAAAACTTTCATGATAAAAGATTTTGAGGAAATGGTGATAAGGATTGAAGAATTTCAGAGTTCAAAAGTGAATTTTTGTAATAAAATTTTCAAAAACAGATTTCTACAAAAAATTGTAACCAAAATTATAAGAGAATCATAACTAGTATTCTGCAGAGACTCATACCCAGCATTCTGTAGAGAATCATGACCAGAATTATGAGAGAATCGTCACCAGAATTCTTTAGAGAATCCTAACCATCATTCTGAGAGAATCTTAACTAGCATTCTACAAAGAATCGTAACCAGCATTCTGAGAGAATCGTAACCAGCATTCTGAGAGAATCATAACTAGATTTATGTAGAGAATCATAACTATCATTCTGAGATAATCTTAACTAGATTTCTGAGAGAATCATAACCAACATTTTTCAAGGAATTATAACCAGCATTCTAAGAGAATCGTAACTAGCTTTTTGCAGTGAATCATAACTAGAATTCTAAGAGAATAGTAACCAGCTTTATGCAGAGAATTGTAACTTGCATTCGGAGAGAATCGTTACCATCATTATATAGAAAATTGTAACCAGCATTCTATAGAGAATCATAACCATCATTCTAAGAGAATTGTAAATAGTATTCTATAGAGAATCATAACCATCATTCTAAGGGAATCATAACCAATTTTTTTATAGAGATTTGTTACCAGCATTCTGTGAAAGTTGTAACCAGCATTCAGTGAAAAAAATAACTAGTATCCTACAGAAAATAGACACCAAAATTCTAAAACAATTGGATTCAACATTATTTTTTTGAGAAATAATTTTTAATAAGAGAAAGAGATGGATCCAATTTACTGTTGCTTCTTATTTTCTATCGAATACTTATAAAAAAGATCGTAATGAGTTGAGATTGAAAAATATCATAATGATCTGAGTATAAAAAGTTTCATAATGAGATGATTATGAAGTAAAGTTGAAGTGGTAAAGAATAAAATACAATTTTCCATAAATCTCAGAGAAATATAATGAGGTTTGATTATGTCAAAGATGAAGATTAAAAGTGAGATATTTTTAGGGTTTTGAGATTTGAGGAAGTGGGGAATGTTTTCAAGTTTCCCGCTCATGGTTTTTGAGTTGACTATAAATACTTTCTCATATCACTAGTTCATTGGTAACATTCTACTTATGCATGAAAGGCAGAGAACTAGATAATTTGAAGTCAAAGTTCTCATATGATTGAATGATAATTTTTTTTATCATTCTAGAAGAGTTTGAGTTTTTACAGATTGAGGTTGAGTTTATTGTATTGAAATAATTCGGATCCAAAATACAACATCATTGTATTGAAATAAATCAGATCGAAAATCCAGCATTGTTGTATTGAAATAAATCGGATCCAGAATCAAGCATCATTGTATTGAAAGAAATAATATCAAGAATACGACATCATTTTATTAAAATAAATCATATCTAGAATACAACATCTTTGTATTGAAATAAATAGTATCTAGAATCTAACATCATTATATTGAGAAAATAAAGATCCATCATCATCATATTGAGAGGATCAGATCTAGCCAAATCAGACTAAGGATTTGGACAGATCATTTGTGGATCAGTTTCAATAAAGGCTGTTTTTCTTTTTATTGGCTCTATTATTTTAAAATAAATCATTATAAACTGATGGGATTCAGTATAATCATTTCTATCAGGAGATAGAAGGTGTCTAACAGGAGTTGGAACAAGTTTAATTCACTTTTTCATAATAGTGGATTTCTATATACCCATAGGAGTGGCTATGGAAAGGATGTAGGTTCTCACACTGAGGCATGACCTTGAAAATCTTGTGTTCTTTTATTTCATATCTAATTTTTCATGCATGAGTATTCAATAAATGTTGATAAGGATATATATCTTAGCAGGTTGTAGGGGTTAAGTTTCTAAATGTTTTGAAACTTATAAAAAGTTAACAAATAATTCAACCCCCCTCTTAGTTATTATTCGATCCTTGTAACTTCAAATATCATTTAATAAAATATTATTTATTTTAAGGTATCATTTATATCTATTTTGATACTATTTATCATTTTTATTTTAAAAAATCTCCTAACAATATGATAACTTCAAACCAACACTTCTAATATATCACTAATATATCAAAGTTATTTATAAATTTAACGCATGTCATTAATTATGAAAAATTATATTTATTATAATATTTTTCATATCATTTATTTGATATTTCCATTAATTGGACAATTATTACATCTTCATTATGTAATCCTTTAATTAAATTAGTTATTATCTAAAAGTTAAAAATAATTTTTCATGGGGAAAATAAATTTATTATATTTAAAATGAATATTTATAGTTTAATTTATCTTTTCAAAAACCCTATATTAAAAATGATTTACGTATTAAAAATATTAGTGTGACATTTTTAACTTATCATTTAATAAAATATAATAAATTCCATATTCTTAACCAAGTGGAATAAAAAGGTTATAATTTCATCCTATGGTTGGTTTTGGTTGAAACCCACTCATCTAATAAAATTAGGAAAATTTTTAGGGTAATTTTATAATATTAAAATATTATTTTTACCTTTAATTACCCGATTTACCCTTAACTGTGGTAAAGAAAATACCAGAGTTACTATTCACATAAAATTAAGTTGATCCCATTAGACTATAAATATAATACTTATTACAACCATGTATTTCCATTTTTTTAAATTCAATTCATAGAAATAAAAAAATTAAGTTTAACACTAATTCTTCAAATGTAGCGAGGAGGTAAAAAGAACGTTCAAAAGTTAAATTAGTTTTTATATCTAATTTTAATATAAAAATGATTAAAATGACCTAAATTGGATTAATATATGTATAATTTATATATTTTGACTTTAAAATCAATTTAATGTATAATATTTATTTAACCAAAAAGGTAATTTTTAACTACAATGTAGTATTTTTCACTATCAATCAAAAAATAAAACTTCAAAGAAAAATACTAAAAATTCACCCCAAGTTAATTTTGACATTCCAAATTTAAAAATGATGCTTATTTTATCAAATTAAATTTCTATGAATATTTAAAATTAATTTTATTATTTTTCATGGAAGGACATAAAAAAAGTTCCTTTTAGAAAATAGTATTTCTAAACATATAAGGACTTTACAAAACTTATACATTTCATTTTAAATATGTTTTATTTATGTGAAAAAATTATAAATAACATTTAAAAATTATATTTACTATTCATATTACTATTTTTAATGATTATTTTATAACTATCTGGTTTAAATAATTACAATAATAAAAATATGCTTTGTAGAAATTCAGTGTTATGTATAATGCAAGCTAAGACGGTGTTTCGTGTAGTGAAAGCTTAACATACTATTTCATATAATGTAATCCAAACTTAGTTTTATTATATAATATCAAAAATCTATATTCAGTGTTGTGTAATTTTAAAAAGAAATATAAAAAAGATTTAATTAATTTGAAAAAATAATTCACAAAATCACGGGGTGTTACAACATCACAATCTAGAATTTTATTGATATATATCTTTTATAATTGATCACTCTTGTTTTCTATACTGAGCATGGATCATGTAGACTTAGTTTTGGTTAATTTTATCTCATTTATAGGATTGGAGTGATGCAACCCTTCTCTGGAGTAAATTATATTTTAAGTGTTAAAAAATTAGAAGATGTTGTTCTTAAAATTTGAATTATGGAGATGATAATTCCTTCATATACTTATATATTTGGTTTTATTTTCAATAAGGGGAGAAGAGAAAATTGAATTTAGAAATGAAATGGCTATTAAAAACAAATCTAAGTGGTAATATTGATGAACCCAAATTTTTTATTGAAGTTGAAGTTGTATTGGTGTTGAATTTTTTGTTGAGAAGTCAATGTGCTCTAATTCTGAATATCATTAGACTAATATTAATGTATAATTTTTTTTTAATTGTATTTTAAGCTTTCAAAATTTCCACAATAATTAATGAAATTTAAATGAAGAAACCATATCCTAGTTTGGTGATGAATTTTTTTGAAGAAGGTCGTATAATATTATATTATTGTGTGAGAAGTTTTATTGTGAAGGCCATAGACAAATACTTATATTTTTTAATGAATAATTTTCGAAGAATAATTTTGAGAATTGGTCAATATTAAAATATATACTTAGAATTATTCTAAGTCTTTTTGGTGATCCTTATTTTAAAAAATGGGCAAACCCTTGGCCAACCAAGAACCCACCTCATCCTCAAATATGGGTTCGAGGGGTCAAACACGTTGGATACAGGTCACATGGTGATCCATGGGTGGTAGGTGAGTTTGAAAATTCATAGAACCCACATGAAACACACATATGTGTGCATATATTTTGCAAAGGGCACATGGGTGAGGGCTCGGTGGACCACGTAATGGGGGTGGAAATGCCTCTGTGGGGCATGGGTTTAGTGTGTCCGGGTGCCGACCCCAATACTGGATTGAGAAGATTGCCACATGGATTGCCTTATTAAGAGGAGGGAACTAGTGTAGTGGTTCGATGAGGGACACATAATTTGTGGGGTACTTTTCACCCACCCTTAAAAAGTTATGTTTATATCATAGTCATATGATTCGATGCATCTAAACAATCTGATTAAAATCAAGCTTCATCTTTAACCTCCTGATGTTCAAAGGATTTATGTTTTTACGGTTTTCATGTTATGAAATAAAAAACTATATTAGTTTCCATGTGATATCATCAAAAGATCTTTTTGATATTGTAAATTATCTAAGTAATTTTTTCCTCAAAGCATACAAATATTTTTTGAAGTTGGATTTTGAAAATGAAGATGCTATGCGGAGATAGATGTTTTGTGGTTAAGGAGGATAGTATGTGATGCATATATATTAAAAAAATAATATAATATTATATATGTTATCTTCAAGAGATAATCTAATTGAATGAAAATTAATACTTATGAATTTTATCATACCGAGTATTTCATGTGATACATGTTCTATGCAAATATTATTTGATAATAACAGTACCTGGGTCATGTAGTTTTTGGCCATGAAAAAAATCCTTGAGGTGTGAATGCATTAGATGCTATGTGAAGGTAATGTGATAAATTGTTTTTCAAATAATTCTATGTGGAAACAATTTGAGGTAATGGTATGTTATAATGCTCTTTGAATGAGAATCCCATGTGATCCATGTAATATACAAAGGGAATGTCATTTTAAGAGAGTGGTGATTTGTTTTTTGGAATCAGATACAGTTGAATGGAATATAATATATTGTAAGATTATCATGTGTTAACCACATGTCAAGTATCCTATAAATACCTTGAAATCTTGGATAATTGAATTCAATAATTTTGGGAGAAGTGATTATCTAGATTAGAAGAAATTATTTTTCTCTAGTAGAGTTTCACAATGAAATTAATTATTTTAGTAAAGAATGATATTTTGATAAGTGAAGTATTTTTCTGGTTAAGTTTTGTGAGAATTATAGTTTTCTGTAATTACATAAAAAGAGTTTCATGTGCTATCTATAACTTGAAAAATAATTAACTTGTTTTTGGAAGCATCAATATATGAAGCATAAAGAAAGTGAACCAAGTGTACATGATTTAACATTTATTCTATGTTGTCATCATGTGATGTGTATAATAAAAATTTCATATACTATTTGATAAATATACTGTGAAAAATTAAATTAAAATTCATAGATCATTAGTTCAGAAGTTTATGAAATACTCATGATTTCATGAAGTTCACTTGAGAAATTGGAATAGAGAAATAAAGAAGGAAGCTTCATTGAGTAGTGAAAGATTATTTTTTTCATAAAATAATATTGAATAAATTGTGTTCATCACTTGCATGCATTTATTGAGGTTGGGAATTCATTAATAAAAGAAGAATATCTTCCTGATCATTAAAAACAAAAGTCGGGGTAGTATTTTAATTATAATACAACATTCATAACTGAGTATTCAGGGAATTGAGAGGGACTATATCAGTTTAAGAGCAGTAGATAGTGAGAAAGATCAAGTAGTTGATTATCAGTTTTTAAAGTTCATAAAGTTGTACATGAATAGATCAGATGATCCAGTTTATTCATGGAGATATATTCTATCTTGAGGCAGTGGAGAAGCTATCAGAATCCAATAAATATCTTTACTACCATTTATTCATATCTAAATAGAAGTGGAAGTCTTAAAACGAATTATGGTGAAAGATAAGACACAGTGGGACTCTATATCAATTGCTTGTGCAGGTGGGAACTTGTAATATCTAGTGGGACTCTAGAGTGGGAACACTATGGGACTCAATGTTTATGGGAATGGTACCTTCTGTATATTTTACCACCTGTATATAGTGAAGAATCTATATCTAGAGAGAATAAATGATTTAATAAAAGGGTAGGTATTTTGGTTGAACCTTATAAAAATATTGTGTGCTATATTTTATTTAATTTCTTCATTTCATGTGGTATGAATGTGATTGTGAATGTGTATGATACAATCATCTTAACATGTGATAGAGGTTTTAATTAAATGGAGGTAAAAGTAGAAGAAAAAATAATTCAAAAAAATAAGTCACACCTGATTTACCCCCATATCAGCCTGACTTCACGGTCCATTAGGTACTTCACTCACTCTTTGATGATTGCTTCTCCTTGCTGACATTAACTTGTGATAATGAATCACAATGAACCCTTTCTATCATTTGATGCACAGTAATTCCTAGATACAATTGGATTCTCACTTCTTTGATACATAGTAATTTTTTAATTTTTTGGTCTCTAAATTAATACAAAACACTTACCTAGATTATTGTATCAGGGAATCGATATCTCAATTTTATCACCACAAATATTTACCACTTACATGTACATTTATATTCATATAACAATAATCATAATATTATTCTAATTAATTCATGGACATTATTACACATTTAATATGTAATGTTAATTCATCTTCAGTCTTTAGCCTGCTATATTATTTAAACATGAGATTACATCTTTATTAAATCTCACGAAGACTCAGTTAATAATAACACATGGTATATTAAATAATCACAACAACAATTCCATCATAAATCACATATAAATAATTCTTCATTTGAATCCTCATTTATTTTGGTATCTCTAGGTGATATCTAAATATCACATCTCATAGAATTTAAACTCATTAGTTTTCTTCATGAAACTCATACATAGAATTCATTCTTAAAATCATACATGTCACACTAATCTTGTTTCTTAGAAAACCTGTGAATGAAGATTATTCATGTGGAAACACACTCATTCATAGAAATGCATGCACATTGAGTTTCCCTTGATATATCCTATAAATATAGGTTCTTTATCTGATTAATTCTTAAAAACTCATTTTAAATTCATGTTTTCTCACGCCATATTCATATGATCTGTAACTTATCAGATGGTATGAATTTATGCATTCATCCTATTCCTTTATCAAAATAGTATGTGGCATATTATCTATGCATGGTACACATGTGTGGTTCACATGGTCTTCTCCATTTCATATGGTTTTATCATTCTTTGCTACACTATTCATGGAATTCATTTAACAAAATGATAGTGCATGGAAATGCACATGAAGCTAAATTTTAGTCTCACATTTGAGATTTAACTTAGCCCAACTACTTCGTAGCAATACACATGCATATTCATATTTCATAGCATTCATATTTGTATTCTTCAATTTATGTACATTCATGTAATGAAATGATTCATGCATCCATAACTTCTCACATTCTCATTCTTGGAAAGTATGATGATCATCTCATTGATCATAATATATAAATCCATGAATATTAGAAAAAAATAGTATCATTTTATATTTCTAACGACCACAACTCATACTGAATTCACATGATGGATCAACCTTCATGCACAGATGACCGATACAGGTTCTCCACTAATGTAAGATTTGTATTAACACAGAAGTTTTATACCCTTCATGAATACTCTTCATGGAATATCTATGTTTTACCTTCATCACTAATGGAATATTATCTTTTAATTTAATATCCATCTTTTACAGACAATGCATGAGTCACTCATGGAAGATTGTAAAACTCACGGAAGATTATTGGTCTTCTCAAAGAAGATCTAAGTTTCAAAGTAGATCTATTTATTCTTTAAGTAAGTAACTCTTCACATGAAAGGTATGTGTTTTATCCATCATCATGTAATATTCTTTGTGCATACTCATGGATGCTACCCATTCAAAGTCAATAAATATTACCAATGTAATATTTGTACTTATAGTTCTTGAAAGATCCCATCTTGATTGGAAGTGAATAATCTTGATCAGTGGATATAAAAGGCTTGATCATGGCTTATTAATAGTGTAAATACAACATATTGAAAATGTTGAGAGTTAGTTTGGAGTTTGAATATGATCAACGTGACTAAGATCCAACAGTCTGGAAAAAACTAATTGAATTGTGTGTATTATTTTCACCCTTTTAACCATGGGTGAACAATTCCATAATTTACTTTTCCCACATCACTTTTACCAACATGTTGAAACTCATTTATATATAAACTAATTCCTTTATCTACAGAGTTTTGAGCAATCGGGTATGCTTTAGGCTTCCTCTATCTCTATTGTCATACTGCCCCACATGATGGTGCCTCTACCTATCATGTGTGGGTATCATATATTCTTCTTACTTCTCAAATAGGTGTTTGACCTTCACTATACTCTAAGACACATCAGAATAGCCTAGTTAGGCATGATCCTAATTGGTTAATCCTACTCCCAAAAATTCAATTGTGTTGGATTAGTGTGGCTTGTTTGAGGTTGGTATATTTTTTGATTAACCCTACTGAAACACTTAACCGAAATTCCATTCATCAATATTTCTCAAATATTCTTATTTTATATTTAAATTTTCAATAAAATTTTCATCATGAAATATTAGAATATTTGATGTCCTTAGAAAAATTATACATATAAAAAAATATTTTTTTTCATGGACAACACAAATATTCATGATGTAAATAATGTGCATTCCTCAAAAAACATTAGAAAATGTCATGATCAATTAAAGAACAAAACAAAAATAATCAAATATTTTTTTTCACTTTGTGTCATGAACATCTTAATTTTATTTCTTCAAAATAGAAACCTTATATAAACTCTAACATATATTAACTCCCTTATAGAAAATAAATACAATCAAAACATGGGTTCTTCATTAGGTAAGCTAATGTTGTTTTGTTGTTGTGTGGTAGAGAACCAATGATTTGAGTTCCCAATGATTTATAGAGTTTCTTAGTTCATATAAGGTTGTTGATTAATTGGTAGGGTGGTCAGTTTTTTATGGGTAGTCAGTTAAGATTAAGTTAGTTTTGTTTGTGATTCAGTGAGTGGGTTTGTTCTAATGCAGTTACCTTATTCCTTTCATAATCAATCCTTTATTTTGAATGATTTATTAAGTTTATATTTAAATTTTTTTATATAGTGTTATTTAATTATATTTATCTTTAATTGGTTTGAAAATTTAAATTTTAATGATTTGGTGAGAATTTTTATTTAAAAAATAAATAATTTCATAAGTAAAGATGGAATCAATTTTTTATTCTACTTAAATTTGAAAACATTTTTGAAAAATAAAAACATGTTTGTGGGAATGAATTAATTTATAAACCTAATTTTATAAACCTTTTTCACCATTATGAAAGGGTTTAGTGGTTAGTAAGAATGAGTTTGAGTTTTGGGATGGAATTTTCAATGTTGTCTTTCCAATTTATTTATTTCATTGAGAACCTTTGGTGGAAATATTTTTTATATTAGAGGTACCTCACATGGTTATTGGGTCTTAGATATTTCCCCTACTAAGGTAGGGTAGGTTCTATAGTGGAATTATTTAGTCAAGGGTGGTGGGTATATGTTAGATGTTTTCCCTTAAGTATACCAATTCCTATGGATTAGAAGGTGGATTCATGGATTGGTCTACTCCTTCTCTAAGTTATGCAGTAATTTCATAAGTATCTTCAACCTTATTAGGGAAGAATTTATCTTATTATTTATTCTTTAAGAGGTTCCTTACCTAGGATTAGTTAAATTTTTAATGATTTATTTCATGTGTTTATTCTTGGGGATATCATTTATCGAGTTTCTTTCATGATTTGGTAATCGTGTTTTCTCTATTTGAGAGATATATCCTGGGGGGTGTCTGGGTTGGTGATTGTTGTTTTTCTTTTGGTATTGGTTTTCATTCTCAGGTACGAGAATCATTTTATAGGTGACAAGGGAAGGATAGGGGAGGAAAGGTGGAGTAGGAGATGCGTTTTTAGCTGGGATGAGTGAGTCATAGAATTGACCTAGGTGTTATAACATATAGGGTTGTTTGGAATATAAGGGGGATTTTAGATCTAGTTTGTTGCACCAAGAGGTTTTATGTCATAGCATGAAGTTTTGGAAGAGTAATTTGGTTAAGAATAAAAATTTATGTTTTATCAAAAGAATGTTATGTATGAAATATTTATTATTATGTTTATTTATTATATAGTTAGTCACAACATGGTTTTTTTGTCATTATGCGAAGGTTCATCAAGAGAATTTTTTATTTTTCTCAAGATGTCCTTCACATTTTGGCCATATATATCATGGTTTGAACTCCCAGGGAGTTTATTTATTAGTTTTTCCATTCTTGGTGTCACTACACCATGGTTGTTATGTCATATTATTGTTCGATTTAGAGTCCTTTGTGGACTTTTGGAAGTCAAATGTCATGGAATGATGAAAATAATTGCATCATGACCCTTAATTGATTTTATTAGATTAAAATATTGACCAAGATTTAAGTGAAGGTAGGTGGAGTAGATCAAAATTTTCATTTTAAGAATTAATTCGATGTGGCCCGATCAAGGCATAAATATGGTTTTACACATCATTATGTTGTATTTTTTCATTTACTATATAAATTTAGAAGCCCGTCTTAATTATTATTATTTACTTAACTTTACATTAAATCCAAGGTAGTCATATGAGCACCTTTGGAGGTATTTGATCCTTCTTGGATGGATTTTGATTCTTGTATTTGTGGGGTCAAGAATCTTTCAACTGGGTTAATATGTCCTTCCATTTCTCAGTTCCTTCTTTATTCTATCTTGTTTCTTCTTCTAGCGGATGCTGTGACGGTGTTATGGATTTGGTTTCCTTGGTTTTGGGTCATGGTTTTGAATTAGGTTGGTTGTGTATATGTTTCAGGGGTTTTCCTTTCAAGTTCTTGATGGCATGATTATTCTTACCTGTTCTGAAATAGTGGTTGTAAAGAATCCATTTAGGTAGATGATTCAAGACTTATCCCTTGTTATTTTATTTAAATTGTTGAAGTTTCATTATTCATCTTTATTTTGGTTTATTGTAAGTGTTAACCTAATAAAGATGATGAACTAGACCTAAAAAGTGAAGGGGTTATTCGCCTATGGGTATATGTTTCCATGATATATTTTTAGTTTAATGGCTTAATTGAGGCCATTTTTGAGATTTTTCTAGTTTTTGTGTGATTTTTGTTGGATGATAATATTAAGAAATTTGTATCACCTCTCATAAAATGATAACCATTTAAGGATGTTAATGAAATTATTTTTTGGAAATTTTAAATTTCGATAATGATAACTATATAGGCCACAATACTTCTTAAGAAAAGAATGAGTAAAGAAAGGTTTCCTGATGTGATTTTCTTCTAGATTTCTATGTTACCCTTTACTCTTTTTTTGAATGTGGTTGGTTTATGTGTGTTGGTGTAGTAATAATGGTAGCTATTGATGATCGAATTTTACCTTGATGGAATAGAAGATAGAGATGATACATTTTTTAATACATTTAGTGATTTAGAATCATCTCATGATTATTGAGATCCATGATTTTATTTGTTTTTAGTGCTTTCTAATAGATTTTGTTTTTGAGGTTTCATTATAAAATCTATTAGATATTCTGTTTATAATGTTTCATTGTTTGATATTCATGATTTATAAGACTCAGATTCTAGGATTTTTCATCTTCTAAACATTTATTTTGATAATATTCTTAGGATATAAATCTATTTCTTATCATTCTTATCAAAGAGGTTCTTAGGGATAAAGCAATTTTCTTCCAACTGGTGTATCTTGGAAGTCTCAGTGTGGACTTGTATTGTATGACCAGGTAAAGGTCAAAGAAATTCCTTAGGAGGAACTTGGATACCTTGATTTGAGTTATCAAATTTTCTAATATATTGGGATAAATCAATGAATATATATAACTATAATTGTTTTAAAATTTTATCCTTTAAGGAGTATTCATATTTTAATTTGATATTTTAAGAATTGTTTTTCACTGTGATATTTTATTATGAACTATATTTACTTGTAAATATTTTGGTTAAGTTTTTAATTTCTAAATCATAAAAGTTTTGTTGTTCATTTACTACTTATGTATTATTTACTCTGATTTATTTAGTTTGATCATAAATTATAACTTCTAATCATATTATATATAGAGTGGTAGATACATTTTTAGTTGGATTTGTGTATATTACTCAATCCCCTCCCTCTTGTAGCTTCCATAATATCTACATTCTGGGACAACATTTGGTATTAGAGATAGTCTATTTATATCAACCCCAAACTCTAAATTTGATCTTGTCTCTCTATTTTGATATTTTTCATTTTTTTAATATATAAAAACTAATGTGCAATAGATAAAAGATCTATTTGTTTAAGTTATTATGGGTGTAATTATAATCAAGAGTTTTGGAAAATCTGTATCCAAATCAAACATTGGTTTTTTATTTGAATGATTATCAATATCGGTGTGAATGAATGGATATGTACAAGATAAATACCAGTGTTGAAAATTATCCCATTCTTATTGGAATTTCCAATATTCTAGAGAAAGATATTATTTCTTTTACAAGTAAAGAGAAAGGAGAATTCTAATTTAATTTCTGAGTGAGATATACACTATTTTTCACAATTCTACGAAATATATATAGTCTTGCTTATTTTTGTAGAATATCCAATGTAATTTTGAAGAACCTATAAATCATATATTTTAAAACTTCATTTTTGTAAATGGATAGAGTAATTTTGAGAGAATATTATCAGCAATTTTATTTATTACCCTTGAGATAGTTTATCAAATGAACTAGTGATTTATGACTATCATATATATTATATAATAACTTATAGATAAAGAATTATTGGATGATTAGATTGTATAAGAATTTATCAAAATTTTATCTATGTAATGGGAGTCAAATAAACTAGCTATCAATGATACTAAACATACTGTAAAGTTGATCTTAGATGATTTAATCAGAACTCCCAAGAAATTTGAGAACTGAATTAGGTCGGATGATAATAAATAAATAAAAGAAATGGAATTTCTATTTCTTCAACATCTAGAGCTAAAAATACCAAGTACTTTATATCAAGAATAACCTCTAGAATTTTTTTGGATAATAGTGACACAAAACCTATCAATGGTGAAATCGCACATATGGATAGAATAATGTTCATATATCAGAATTTATAGAGGCATTCCAAGAAGGACAAGAGGAATATAAAGGATGAATATAAATTGAAAGATTCTTCCGAACTTATCTTCTATGAGTGTAATAAGCTTTTTCACATCAAACCAGACTCTATGAAACTTAGTAATAAATAAATGGAATTTAGAAGATGTTATTGAAGAAAAGAAAAGAAATTATTTAGAGCTACAAATGATACTTGGAATTGTAGTGAAGATCTATCATCTTCTAAAATAAATGATTAAGATAGTGAAAATAGATGAAATATTAATAGATTCTATGACAAAATCTCTTAAAATGATAATTAACTCCTAGGAAAGGTAATAACTAAATCACTTGTGAATTTTTTTCACTTGATCCAAACATTTAATTTTCATTTGATATTTAATCATAATAAAAATATTAGTGAAAAGTTCTTCTGAATTATATTGTGATGAAATATTATTTTTTAGAGATTGAATATATATATATATATATATCAAAATCTTTACGAGAGATATAAATAACTCAAATATTTGGTTTCTAAAAATAAGAATACTATAATTAAATATAAGAATGAAATTTTAGGGTTAACTTATGAGTTAAATACTAAGGATTATTTAATTTCTAATACTAAGTCTGAGATTATTGAATCTAAGTAGGTGATTTCAAAATTATCTATATAACTTCAAGGAAATACTATTTCAATGATATCATTAGAAGATAAAAATTAAGTAAAGAAATTAAAGTAATAAGTTTAAATCCAGAATAAAATAACCTCAAACATTATTATAATAAGGAAATTTTTTAGAGACTTTATAGACATTTGAGGCCAATGAGGAAAACTTCCACACTTGGAAGTAAATCCACCAAAAGGCTTTACTATCAGTAGAATTATTTTTTCATAGAAATGTTTCATTTTTCATGAAATTTCAATGGGATGGACATTGGAATAATAAATCTTCCTCGAATAATGTTTAGTCTTTTGGAATTCTCAAATATAATATATCAAAGGAATTCTTGGATTTGGAATAGAGAGGATTTCAAAATATTTAGGTGCTGAAAGTATTATTTGAAAACATATCCAAATTGAAGAAGGTATTCATTCCTTAATCTTAATTTACAATCAAAGAAAGCACATTGTGTACCAATATCTTAACTATAATATAGTACCTAGTAATAGATTATTTTTTACCTTTACTATTATGTAAGGTTTTGACTTTTATATAAGTTTTTAAACTTAGAATATTTTCTATTAAACATAAACCACTTTGTATAGGGGAAGTTGATTTATCTAAATTTCATACATAGATTTTTTAAATATACTATTAAATTATATGGAATATATGAATTTGATTTATGAATAACTTCTGGAACCATCATATAAGGAACAAGATCAGGCCACATGCATTGTAAAATAACTTTTAGAAGATTAACTTTTTAATGTTATATTGTGTTTTTTCTTAAATTATAGTAAATTCATTTCATATTCACTTAGTCTCTTATGCATAACATGAATAATTTATGAAAGATAAAAAAAATTATACTCAATGAGTTTTTATTTCATAATTTTTTAACTACCAGCATAAATGGGCTTAAGCTAGTAAGGGTTCCAAATTATAAATTTTATTTTAGAAATGGACTCCAATTATCAGTTTGATAGATTCTTGTTTTTTAAAGATACCAGAACATAAATTATGTATAAAGTAGTGTAATAATGATGGGATTTCACTTATTACACCCAATATTGAATCTATTTTATAGAACTTTAAAAATTAATTAATATCATTATTTTTTGTATATTATCTTTATCCTTTTGTTTTAAAAATACATAAATTTATCTTTATTTATACCAAAGTTAATTTTATGTGTATTTTTAGTTTAATTATTTGGCTAAATCCTTAATAAAAGGAATAATTCTTACCTTTTATAACCATGTGAAGAAATATTGTATTTTTTAGATAACAATGCATGAAATAGGATAAATAATTATCCATGGAAAGCCTTATCGAGAATTTTACAATTCATGAAACTATCGGATGATAGTATCAGAGAGAACATCATTAAAGGGAGAGATCAACTACTAAGAAAAGTTATAAGAAATTTCATTTCATAACTTCAGTAAGTCGAATTTATAGAAATCAAAGGGAGTAATAAATTCTTATTATTGTTATATAATTTATTTTTCATTTATGATTGACTTTTGATGAATGGTTTTAAAATTGTACGATTTTTTTCATTGATTGTGTTTATTTATTTTCTATTTTATGATTGAATCTTTTGAAATTAATTTATTTATCCCAAAAATGGAGAATAGTTTTTTATTTTTCTTTGATTGTTTTAGATAGGAGTAGATTATAGGAAAATATATAAATTAAAAGTTTATATCTTTTATTCATTGAAAAAACACAAAGTGAGATTTATATGTCAAGGGAGAAAGTGGAAGACAATTTAAGATCTCTAATTAAATTTTATTTAAGATGGTACCTTGTAATATTTTTTTTCTATTTCTATGGTTTTTTCTGAATAAAAAACAAAGATGAAAATTTATGAAAATTTAATTGAGATATGTTTTCCTCTTTTTACTAATTTATTTTTTAATTTGAGTTTTAATAGGGGGAATTCATATAGATAATAAACTCAGGAAAAGTTTCTATCAGAACTTGTTGGGATTAGTTATTTTATATTTTAATCAAACTTTATTTCTTTAATTTAATGTTTTATGATTTCCAATGAGGGGGAGATTATTTATTAAATTGACCAATTTAATATCCTTTGTTTTGAAAATTACAATATCCTCAAGTTGAACTAAATTAACTTAGATTTTTCATTTGAGTTTTCTATGTATGGTTTGTAATTTATGATTATATGTTCCAATAAATATATTAAAATAAACCAAATACTAAAACATGTTTAATATTTGTGATGGTGTGTTGATTATCTTCATTGAAAGATAAAGCTACACTCACTAGAATAAAGTGAACCTTATGATGTTGTTGAAACTAAACTCAAATAACTTGGAATATGACTATTGAATTTTGTTACAATAGAGTCTATAAATTGGATCAAGGCTTCGTGTAACTAAAGATAGATAAGATAAATTGATTTATTTTTAATTATTTTGATGCTTTTTAGGTTCAGGATTGTATTTTTTTTTATTTTTACTAAGTGCCTTTATTTGTGAGATTTTATTATAAAATATATTAGCCTTTATGTTTGTAATTGATCATCGTATGATCTTCCAGATTGATGAAACTGTTAGGATATTATTATTCATCCTCTGAAAATTTATTTTTATGAGAGTCTATGGATTTTAATCCAATGATGATCGAAGAGGCTCTTGGGGATAGAGTGATATGCTACCGAATGGTGTGTCAACTAAGTCATGATGAAAACTTGTGTCTTTTGATCAGTGATAGATTGAAGAATTTCCTAATGAGGAAGATTAATACCTTGATTTAGGTTATTTAATCTTCTACCTCTTTAGAATAAAAGTGAATAATTACTTTGATTGGAATTTTTTGGTAATAATATCCTTTAAGGGGTATTTTTATTTCAATCTGACACTCTAAGAATTGTTTTTTATTTTTTATTTTAATTTTTATTGTGTTTACTTATTAATATTTTAGTTTTGTTTTTAACTTTTGAAAAATTTGATTTTCATTTTACATGTACTCCTTACGTACATTTTTCATTGATATATTTAGTTTTATTAGAATTTATAAATTTTGAATATCATATATACCGAGTGGGAGAAAATTTATTAGTTGGTTTTGTGACAACAATTCACCCACCGATCCATCGTGTAGTTGTCATATCATATACATACTAGGGAAACAGTAGTATGTGATATAATGGCTCAAATTATGTATAAACATATAGTTTGTAATGGATTAAATTTAAAGTATGTGATATTTTTTTAATATGATGATATATGTCAGTGTCTTACATGGTAGGAGTAAGGTATGAGGTTTATTTCCTTCATGTTCATGTTACTCTACTATTATGACACTATGTGGTTATGGTGTGATGATATATGGTAGAGTTATTACATGGTAGGAGGATGGAACAAAGATTATTTCCTTCATGTTCACAATACCCTATTGTTATATGGATATGTGGTAATAGAGATAGAAATGTGGTTGTAGTTATGGAATGGTATAAAGTTATGTGGAGATATAGGTATGGAATGGATTGAATGTCATGATGTATATCATTGAGGTATGAGAGAAAAAAAACTATTGGGGAAGTGGTTGTGGGGTTCGCTCTTGATATATTCTTTTAATATTAAATTATTTTACTTGGTTGTGGTATTGGGTGAGAAAAACTTGGTGGGTTTGGGTAATAATTAATTTGTGGTAGGTGTGTGTTGGTTATGCTATTTTTTCATAGATTCACTAGTATGATTCATCACATTTACATGAGAGTTTTAGAGGAGGATCCTACTAAGTATAAATTTATGCTCACCCCTATATATATAAATCTATTTTTAAAGTTTCCAAGTGGGATTTAGTGATCAAGTTGAACATTTTTGGTTTGTGGTTGAGAGTTGTAGTTGTATTCATTACCTTAGGAGTTTCTTTTTGTATTGAATTTTAGATAATTTTCTTATGTATAAAATCACATGTATTATAAAATATTGGTTTTATTTTATATTAGGGTATTTATTTGTGGTTTTCTTCATAATTCCATAGTTTAAATGAGGGTAATACCTCCAATTTTCATGTTTTATACCCATTGTGCTACTCTCTAACTATTTCCTATTAAAGGTGGGCTTAAGGGGTCACTCTCATCTTTACTGTAGGCCTAGGAGGGGTTCCTAGTGGGGGTAGGTCATGACACCTTTACTTCACAGTATATAATGTTATGATGTTAATAACTTATTTTTTCTACTTATAGCTATTTTTATGTTCTTCATCATCATCCTTATTAGAACTTTTACATCAAACTTTTTTCCTTTAGATTATTTTTGTAACAAAATTTAACTCTTTACATTTTTTTACCAACACATCATAACCTCCTTTAGGATATAATGTGAAATTTTCATTGTATTTTGATTGGTATAATCCTTTGTTTATTACACTTGAACTCCTCTAAGTCTAAATATACTCTCACTAACCTCTTATAAATAAAAATACCATATGAAGATACACAAATTCAATTGTGTTGGGAAATAGAACTTATTTTTTCTAGTGGTAATATTTAACAAATAAACTATAGTATCCATATCATATATAATATTTTATGTGTTTAGATTAATGTTCTAAAAAAGAAGAATATATTCTTCAAAATATGCTACTATAGGGTGGTGGGACTATATCCCTTATAATTTAACAAATATCTTATATACACTCTTTTATTATTGGTAAAACTTATTTTATCATTATATTCTTTTCCAAACATGTTATAGAGTTTGATGAATCATAAACCATGCATATTAAAACCACCATCTCAAGAATTTTTAAAAACAAATATTTGTTAATAAAAAACATCATTTATCTTATAAGAAAAATAATATAATAATATAAATTTTTTATGTCGATCTAATTAAGATTGAATTATTCATTTTCATCCAATTTTTTATTATAATAACTATTTTCAATGACTTTTTAATGTAAAATTCTGGAATTATAAATTCTTTTTATGATCTTGAATTATTGTGTGTTAATAAAATTTACAAAATATACATTTGATATCATATACCCTTTAAAATCTAATAATTGAGTTCTATAACACTAGTATATAATATGGATACTTCCATGGATTTTCTCAAAAACTTTTAGGTATATTGGATAATTCCATCCTATAGAAAGACTATTATACTTACCTGAAATTAATTTTAGGTTTCAATGTACTAGAATAGCTACTTGAAGAAGTATTATTAAACTTTCTAATTAATATTTCTTCATAAATAATCGAATTATAACCACTTGTATTGTTAATACAACACCAAATCCTTGAAATTTAATGTACTACTCATTTATCCTCAAATATTTGAGTATATAGGGTAAAATTTTATTAAACTCATTCACGTTTTCATAACCTTTCCAACTAAATTAATTCCACATCCAGAGCCTTAAATGATATCTTTAGTCTCACAATGTCATTGGAACACTCAATCACATTGAGTATATGAGTGGAAACTAAAGTTATTTTTTCTATATTGAAACTAATACATTTGAAATATCAAATTAATCGATGAATTTTTCTCATAAGCATCCATCATTGCTTCTTTAACAACATCAATATTTGATTACTCGGGAAGAGGTTTCTATAACACCTAGAATTTTCCTTTTTCTTAAGAACAATTATTAAGTTTCTTATACTAGTATAATAAGTTTCATGCATTAAAATTATCCTTTCTATAGGATTTATATCAATGTTAAGATTGAACATGATAATTATGTTGTCATATCTACAACAATATCTTTTATCATATAAGTATTATTCTTTGCATTCATTTAATAAGAACTTTCATTAAATGTTTTCTCATTAAAATTATCACCCATTTTAAAGTAAATCATATCCTTTAGTGGGTCAAGATCCATATTTCACTAAGATTTGGGTCTCTTTAGAATTTATACCATAACTAGTATATATTTATAAAATCATGTCATTCATATGAAATATGACTCTTGGATAGTTGATCGGATAACTCTTTATACTAATCTATCATATTAATTCTTTCAACATTATTCCTCTGGTAACCTAATCAAATTAGAGACTCCAATCTAAGTATAACCCCAAAAAATACCAAAAATGGGAAACTAATCCTCTTAGGGTTACCCGTTACTTTCTTTCCTTAAAAAAGATAATCTAGGGGAACCTATCTTTGGCATGGCCTAAACAGTTGGATGATCGTGGTCTAGAAAAGTGTTCTCTTTGGAAAAAATCTGACACTTATTATTTTTAAGGGGATTTAATCTCTCCCTTTTATCTCATTTATTCTGTATATTTATTCAGGATTATAATGACTTAGTTTTTGAATACTTATTCTTTTCACTAAATAAATCTGTTCAAGCCATATTGATGTGTAACTCTTTACATTACTCATTTATAATCCATGGTTAAGGTTGAAGAAAACTAAATCAATTTTCATACATAGTAGGTAATTCCTTAAATGCATGTATGATAATTTAATGAACAAAATTTTAACATTAAAATAAAGTATGGATTTAGTAATAATATAAAAAATTTAGATCTTTGAATTGATTAGGGAATAAATTAAATAAATAAATAAATCATATACTTAAACATGAGATAAAAATTTATGAACAATTCAAATATAAAACAAATTATAAACACATTATAATTTACTTCTAATATGAACTAAAAACATTCTATTTATAAACTATTTATAAACTATTTATAAATATATACATATATATAATGTAAACATCCAAAATATCACATAATGTTAACATAAATATATGATATCATGAAATAAAAACATTATATTTATAAACTATTTATATCTATACATATATATAATATAAACATCCAAAATATCACATATTTATCATTTTATCCTTGATCATATCAATTATCACAACTCCTTTTGATATAGTTTAAATAAATTTCTCAAATAAGGAATTTCAAATTAAATATTATGAATAATTCATAATATTAAACATAAACTCCTTTATATTATGCCTTATTTTTTAATTTATAAACACCTTATAAATTACCCTTATAATTTTTATATAAACACTTTATATCCAAATTATAGTCATTCCATATAAATTAAAAATCTAGTTAATATAATATTTAACATTACAGATATTTATTTAGGAAATGCTTTATAAACATTTAATTAATTAATTATAAACACTTTAATAAATTAAATAATTATCTAAAAATACAAATGCCTATAAGTTATAAATATATTATAAATAATATAAATAAATTCATAATTTTACATGATCTGATCCACCAGGTTTCCTCCTGGGTCGGCAGTGTGTCAGGTGTGCTACCTAATGCTAACCTCAAATAGACATGGGGCTATTGACTAGCACTTAGAAGGAAAAAATTACAATGGGAGGCCATATCCTATTTAACATGTAGAAGATATACAACACTATCCAATAAAATTTACCCAACTATATATGAGATAAATATTTATCAGAAACAAAATATACATGCATACATCTACTAAAAAACCAAGGGAATAAAAAATAAATGCCAATATAATAGGGGGAAATAATACAATCATCAAAACCCGAAATAGAGTTAACCGCAAGTGACTAGGAATAAGGCAATCACTACATCACGTCAACTCAAATCATGAGAACTATTATCCACGAACCCCACTAGCACCACCAATATCCATATTTACTAGCTCCACTAGAACCATTCCCAATGATATCGTCATCTATATGTGTGTTTTATACAAAGACACAATATGTATGGGTGCAAGGGATGAGCAGGGCTGAGTAAAAAATACCAAGTGGGACACAAAAAAAAATAAAAAGGGTGATAAGGCTACATGTCGATACATGACCAAGGGTCAAACCATTCAACCAAATCACTCCATCGAGGGGGAAAACACTAGCCATGGTAAAAGCTTCGAATTCACTTCCCAATAAGACCCCAACATGACATCATAGAGATATACCAGGGATAAACCTAAATTTCAACACATTCCATGGAATTAGGACTCCATGAAAAAACCCATGCCTCAAGGGAAAACTCCCTGTCCATAAACCCCAGTGGAAGACACCTCCATGCCCATCTGTAGAAGATACACCATGTGTATTAGGGGTAAACATTTCCTTTTCCCTCTATGACATGGAAGATAAAACCAAATTAGTTTTTATGAGGGGGTATCCACCAAAATCACCATGTTGAACCCTGAGGATCTAGTCAAGAAGATCCCATACGAACAGGATCATCGTCTATATATCCGTTCTTCATATTCTCACCTCATCACTCACCCCTCATATAGAGTGAAAAACCTAACACACCAGAAAAAAATATAGTTCTTAAAATGCCTTACGACATAAGGCTCATCTGAACATCTCATGCTCATATTACATAAAAAATTGTTTGATCAGAGTGGGGAACTTTCACCCTCAAGAATAATGTGATGTTTAAGGGGCTATTGAACCCATATATGGGTGACCAACACCTCATTCCATCCACAAGATGGAAAATATCACTCTTTAACCATGAGAGGACTTGATATTGTCTTGTAACCCAATAAATATCAAAGGGGTGTAGACCAACCAACTGCTAGGTGGTTCCCCATCTACTCAACCCAGCTCCACTAGAGTGAAATTATGAAGGGAAACCTAGACACTTTTTTCACCGTGGACCCTAAGAACCTGATCTAATCCATGGTACATAAACACTACCACTATCCTATCATCGATTAAATACCACCACCCAAGGCCCTAGACCTATTTTAGGGATGTCATAAGGCCTAGAGGGGATTAATGACCTCAAACATCTAATAATTCTCCACCACTTTATCACTACAATCATCACATAACCACTCCTAATTACAAAAAGGATTCTACACCTCGTGTATGTATATAATTCAGCCGATGGAGTACCAAATCCCATATCCAAACCACTCTCGCATCATCAACATCAGAATCATTGGTCTGATGAAATAAAAACCATTTATATTCTGTAGTAGCCTCTCTCCATATCCCATTGATATATCTTAGAGAAAACATGGGAGAGAAAATATAATAATCATTTGTAAAACAGACTGGTTGTAAAGGCTATTAAGAAAATGGTGGAAACCACCAACTACATTTCCTCTGATCCTAAACACATGTATCAACTCTAACTCAAGGCTGAATGAGAATGATGTAATATCTAATAGTTACACATCCATCCATAAGACCCCTCATGCTACGCAACTACATATAAATAACCGCCATACACTAACCTGAACACTAACATTGGTCAAATAGAGTTAATTTCAAAATACACCTATCCAACCATGTAAATGGATATGGATAAAAAAAATAGACTATGCCATCATGATCTCTGTAGAAAATTACACAAGATAGATTATTTATTGGGATGAAATAGATACCCAGTGATGAAATTACTAAGATAAATTATGAAGAAAGTGAACACACCACATGGAATGCTCAGGATAGGGGGCACATTCCTGGTACATGTGTGTGCCCCATGTGTGCTCTAATGCATGGGATAATATCATCCTCACATACCCAACTCATGAAAACATGGTGACCTTGAACTCCCCCATTGTGTGAGATCATAACACCCTAATGTGGTTCACATGCCGCATCTCCCACCTGGGTCAAGTCGGGTATACCCGACCCCACCAATGTGGTGTACTCCTCCTAAAATGTCACCCTACTCTACCCACTGCCAAGCTAACACACCTCACATGTTCAACCATTACACCTCAAGACCATCTTCAGCACATACCATGGTCTCCACTACGCCCCTCGCTAAAACCACACTACACTCCACACTCTACATCACCACCTTAGCCAATTCTGGTCCAAGTCGTCATGTCCACCATCACACTACCAATCTATACAAGGAGTTGAAAAATACCACATGACCAAAATGAAATCATTGATCACAAAAAAGAATCAAATGAAAAATTTAATAATGTAGTGATCAAAAATCAATTCATATCTCATGGTGAGTTTTTGAATCCTCTGGGTCTAATTTCGATAATCCGCACTTCATGGTCACAACATCCAGATCCATCTTCAATCTACCTCCTCGAAAGGGTTTCTAAACTACATAAACTCCACTATGGTTTTAGGGAGGGGTACTCTCCTACTCCCCTTTATACAAGAGAGTATAGAAAATGTGTAAGGAGTGAAATAAAATTAATGAAAAATAAATAAATAAATAACCCCCATTTAACCGGTTCCCCCATGAAAACACCGACTCTAAGCCCTTAGTCAAACTTATATATTGTGCTCCTCAGGAAAAACACATTTCACATATGTAACTATGGTCTTGGATTTCTAATTTGAGTCTCTGTTATTAATAAAATTTATAATTACCTTTAAATAATATACGTGGATAAAAAAAATATTTTTATACTTCATACATTTTTATCGAGGCCTTATTGTAACCTCCTTTAGATGCTAGCTCGGCCCAGGGGTAACCACCACCACCTGAAATCAACAAAACAATCAGAAAATTTTTCTTGGTTAAATTTAGGATTTTACACTTTTTAAAGTCTTGGGGCTCCAAAACGATCCAAGTCTTGCATGCTGAAAAAACCAAGGTCTCCATATCCTCCCCATATTCAAGACTTTTCATCCTAAAAAAGATAACAGCTTGAAGAAATATTTGACAAGCCTATATCCCATCCCCACATGGGATGATAAAACACTTATGGTTGAGTTCCTCCAACTCTTATAGGTATATAGATCCACAAGTACCCATAACACAACCTCTCAAGAATGTATCCCTTCACAATCAATTAGATGAGGGTTTTCACATTTGAGATTATCATCCCTCCACGAATGAAAAATAGCCTCAACCAACCATAGTGAATGTTCCCAAAGTTTTCGTGAATCTCTTCACACAAATTCATCAGAACTTTCCATCCAAATAATTTTTCCTCCAAAAATGGTACTCCCATCACTGAAAACTCAAAGTACTACCACGAACCAACAATATCACTCAGATACGGTTTTTCTACCAAGGCATTATCAAGGGGGACATCATGATCCCCTCCTTCAGAAATGATAGCCCAAAAGATTTTCATATCAAGTCAATATAACCATATCAAACTCTATAGTATGGAACTTAAATAAGGGAATATACCGCACCACAAGGGTTTTTCACACATTCACTACACACCAATAGCTCACAAGTATCCACATTAAAATTATCTATCTTAGTGCATGAGTATAACATCAGTCCTTTAATCCTCATCTAATCAACCATAATGGAAAATTCCTTCACTATGAATATTTTTTAGGTTCTCATCCAATATAGATGACTTGTTCATCTCTTCAGAGCCTAAGGTCAATATCTTCTCAATACTCAAACATATGAAACCAAAATCTTGTAGAGACTTTAGCCTCATCACATGTGTAACGTCTCGACCCAACTTACCACCAAACTAATAGCTAGACCGGTGGGTCACATGACCTCAAGCATGCCTCCCCAAATTCCAGAGGCTGCTAACAAGCAGTGATGGTCTAAATAGGTGATAGTGGGAAGACTTACCGTCATATAAGAGTTTCACAGTAGTATAACAAAATATTAGAAATAGATAGTAGCGGAAGTAGTAAATAATTAAATGCAAAGTAGTGGAAGAATAATATTAACATTAAATAAAAGATGTCCAGCTCTAGTTACAATGATAAATGTATTTCTCGATGATGATAGATATCTGAAAAAAGTTACACAAATAATGCTTTACATTTTAGAAAAAATACAAGACTCAAATAAAAAAAAAGAATCAAGCCCGAAGGCCATCTCCATGAGAATCTTGAGCTCAAACTCATTCCTATCATCCTAACACCTCAAGTACAAGAAAACAAAAAAAATCATTCAACCTATGTTCTCCAAATATAAGGTCTATTCGGGTACTACAGTTCAATTGTGGCCCGATTAGGGTGTGAAACACAAATCTCAGTAGTCCGGCACCACTAATGCTTAACCTAATGCAGTGGTGATTATAAAATTAAGATAGTTTCTCATATATAGAATGTTTATAACAAATAAAAAATAAAAATACAACACCTTGGTCTGGGTTCCTAAATGGACACCCATCCCATATCACCTACTTCGGCCTAATCCATATATCTTAAAGAGGTATATGTGAAATACATGATATGTATACATGGGAAAAAGTAAATCTGGAAACCCTAAAGGAATAACCCCAATATTATGCTTTGGCTTGGGGTTTAATTCATGTGTTTGAAACTAAGAATTCTAGAAGAACTAGAGAGGCATCACAATTCATAAGGAAACTCTACGCAATATCAATAAAAGTATCTCAAGAATTTATATCAAGACTGTAAATTCCAAAGTTAGAGTATGAGATTGGCCCTGAGCTACCACTATGATACATCAATTTAAATTACAATGCCACCGAGCCCTTCCAAGGTGATCCTTTCAGAATACCAAGTATTGATTTCGGTATGGTAACCCAGAGTCTGTCACGATATCACACATAAGGGATCAAGTATCACCTGAGGCATGGTGTATCTATCTTGTCAATGGGTCTATCCTCAGTTTCCCGTTAGGGAACCAGTATCACATAGTAGTATAATAATTTTTTTGGGGAATCCCATGCCTGGAAAGCCAAAACACTACTTCCCCAATGCATTGGGTTGTAACCCATCAAGCATGGAGAGTACATCCTTGAGTTCTTAATATAAAACCCATGTCCTCTCTTGGATTTGTATCAAGTGATCCCCACAATCAAGTCACATATCAATTCATATAAGCAGTTGAAAAACCTAAGAAAAAGTTGTGGCCTTACCACCCTTATAATCCATTGTAAATGTGTCATTACATTTAATATACAATGCATAAGGCACTGCCTCTTATGAAATTCAAAATCCATGATCAATTTCATTACAACCAAATCATTCAATTCATTTAAGTAAAATCATATCATTAGGACCATGTCATTCCATTTGTTAAAATTTATCTTATTTTTTCTTGTTCAATTATATTAAGAGGCGTGGTCGTACCACCCTATTCAAAACATTTAATCAAAACAATTTAACAAGTCAAGGTCAACACCATGAACCATTCCTAAACATCTTACCTCAAATGGTAACTCAAGACCTTGGCCAACTCCGAAGGATTTCCTTTAATTTAATCACCTGGGAAACAAGGTAATTGCCTACATTGGAAATTCCAACTATAAGATGACTTAACACCAAAAGGGAGTCTTGATTCATTTAACACTTATATTCAAAGGGGAAACATCATTTTAAAAAAACCAAAGAGTCTAAAATAAAAAACATTACATAAATAACATTGACATAAAGTGTAGAAGAATACCAAAGAAATATGATAAGAAAGTATGAAAGTCTATAGTTACTTTTTATCTTAAAGGCATCTCACCTTCATTGGAGGAGTTTTATTAGAAAACATGAAATTATTTATCAACACTTCATTTTTACAAATTTAAACATTTATTCAAGAATTATAATTCAAATCAAAGAGTCCAAATACTAATCTTCCATGTATCAAACAATGCAAGAAGAAACAGCAATGCAATAATCACAACAAACATGATATAAATATCTATTCACTACATTTTTGATTGAAGGTAGATCACCTCCATTGGAGGAGTTTTATTATAAAACATGACTTGTGTAATGAACTAAACTAGGTTTCCCTAAAACTTGATATCCAACCTGATCTGTCACATACTCGAAGGGTGTTCCTGATCCCCGCAGGCTGGAAATAATCACTTATTCATCGAACAAAAAAACTGAGGGAAAATTTTTTCCAAACCTGAACAACCACACAACATACATACATATATATATTATATATATATATAGATGAAGACAGAAAAAATGGAAGACTAAAATATATATATTCCATAACTTTAAGAAAAATAACAGAACTAGAACAACTATAATAGTAGCTAAAACTTCAAATGACAAGTTCAAATATAAAGGACTACAACCAAAATCTACTCCAAGTGATGGCATGGAAAAACACCCACCATCTCACCACCAGATACCCATCCAAGCTGACATGAACCTCACCATATCACTGTGGTGCCTTTCCATTCCCTACAATGGAAGACAAACAAAGGTCTACGCACCGCCAAAGAGGTGTGTAGGGTATGATCTAACATGCTCAGTAGGATCCTACCATGGTGTTCCATAACAAGTCTCTATATAAAAAATCATGCATTCTAATTTTAAAATAAAACATGGAATATTAACACTAAATCAGTTTTATAGAAAACATGGTAAACATTTACCTTTTTTCAAAATTATAAAAAAAAGTAGGTATATCAATTTCAAGGAATATTTTCCATATCATTTTTGACAAATATTCTTATCAAGGATAACTCAGAAATGCAAGTAGTACAAAACAGAAGCATGGGTATCACAAAACCAAGTAATATTGCAGGTCTAGTCCACATACTACTCGTACCACAATACTAAAGTGCACAAAATTAGATCCTATTACATAGGCCTAGGAAGAATATGAATACCCCATGAGTAAACACCCCAAAATGTCAATATCGGTCCCCTAGAACAATATTCCTAGGCAACAAAAGAAATCCCCATTAGAAAACCCCCTTGATAATCACAAAACAATGTACGGTGGCCCCAAGATAAACCTTCTACCTAAGTACCCAAGGTAACCCATGTAAAATTTTTCACAAACCATTCAAATGCCTTGAAAACCACTTCAAATCTCATTTCTATGACTTGAAAATACCCCATTTAATTTGATTTATCAATAACCATGGAAAAACATTTTTTTATTGAAAATCCTTTCCATCACACACAAAAAAATCATTCCTATCTTTCATTTTGATTCAATTTGTAAAGAAAAACAAGAAGTTTCATTAACATAGGCTAGAGACAGAACCAACTACCTCAAAGATCTGGTTGTGCATTCCCACAAAAAAATCCCCCAACAAAGAAAACCCAACGATGATGATGACGATGGCCCTAGAATCCCATCCACACACCTTAGGATTGAATCAATTTAGAATAAAAGGGGTCGGAGTATAGAATAAAGAACATGTACCTCAATAAAAGACATAGGCCACACCATAACTAACCAAGGAATTGCCTCCGGAATAATATCTCACAACCGATATATAAAAAGACAACAAGAATCATCCTATTTATATCATCAGATCTGATAACGTAACCCTAGGGTGCTACCATGATAAAAATAAAATAATAAGTGAAAAGGTTACTCACCCTGAGAGACACACCATACTCACAATGGAGATCGAGTGTCAATCAGATCAATCCAGAAGGGAAAGATCCTCTGAAAATATCCTAGGAAGACTCTCTATTCTAGAGTGAAGGAGTCTGAAAATGCATGATTTAAAACTGGGTGTGGGCCGAGTCATGACATGTAACCCCGAGTCACGTCGTTAAGTCCACATTGGATAAGTACACCAAAAAACCTGTCGCCTTAGATTAAAAATATATTTCATAATCCATTAATGAAGTGTAACCACCAATCACGACATGTACCAGTTCACAGCGGGATCTCCCCTTTCACGAATTGTACACAACAACCATTATATGACGTGTAACTGCTCTTTAACCCATAGAAAATCCAGAAAACCACTTCTAAAGACTTTTAAGAAAAAGGGAACTTAGAGAGAGGAAAAAACTTACTCGATCAAGGTGATGGGATGTTACAAACTCTCAATCATAAGGACTTTCCATCCTCGAGAAGTCATGTGGAATATGTAATTCTAGAAAAAAGATGAGGCCACTACTCCATCGTCAATGAATCACATTTCCAAGTCTCATGAGAATTTGATCCTTGTTGTCATAAAAATCTAACCAACATAATCAACTTCCCATGCAAGACTTTCATATGAGATTCAATGATCTCAACTGGTTACTCCAAAATAGAAGCATCTATCGCTAACTCAATTTCTTCCCAACTCAGAACGTGAGCGGAATCAGGGTGATACTTCTTGAGCTGAGATATGTGGAAAATATCATGGATTCCCATCAACTGAATTGGAAATTGTAAATGATAAGAAAACTTTCTGATCCATTTAGTGATCTAAAATGGTCCAACATATCTCAGATCTAACTTCCACTATTTTCCAAGTCGATGGTGACTGAAATGAGTAGAAACTTTAAAAAAAACCCAGTCACCAATGGAAAACTTCAAAGGTTGAAGACTCCGATCTTAATACAATTTTTTCGACTCTGGGCTATAACTAGACGTTGTAGTATGCCCTGAATCTTTTCTGACATCTCTTGAACCAGACTTGGTCAAACCAAAGCCACTTCACCCACCTCTGCCCAAAAAAGAGGTGTTCTGAATGGGAGACCATACATTGCCTCAAAATGATTCATTCTTATCAATGGTTTATAATTATTATTATAAAAAAACTCAACAAATCACATATGTCTATCTCACTATCCACCTAAATGAAAGATATAGGTGTAAAGTATATCCTCCAAGATCTAAATTACATGCTCCGTATGACCATTTGTCTGTAGATGGTAAGCTATGATCAACTTGACCTTAGTTCGCATTGCCTCTTGAAGACTCTCCAAAACCTTGAGGTGAACCTAGTATCCCTGTATGAAATAATTGTAGAAGGAATCCCATGTAACCTCACAATCTCCTACACATACATCTTACTTAGATCTTTAACTTTAGTGGTGCCTATGATCAAAATTAAATGACCAGACTTCATCAACTGATCAACAACTACTAAAATAGATTTTTTCTCTCAGGGTGTCTATGTTAACCTAACAAAAAAAATCCTTGGATACCTCATCCCATTTCCAAATTGTAACCAAAATAGGATGAAGAAAACTAGAGGGTTTCAAGTGTTATGACTTTATTTGTTGGTAGGTGTAACTACAGGATACCTAATCTGCAATTTCACGCTTCATACCCAGCCACCAAAATCTTCTTCTCATGTCATGATATATATTCATAGTTCCCGGATGAATGGACCATGAAAATATATGACAATTAGATAAGACTAAATTATAACAGGTATTGGGATGTCAACTCCCTTCCCAAAGTGAAGTATTCTATCTGAAGAAAGAGACCAACTACAAATGGTCTCCCCACCATAAGGGTTTTACCACGTCTTTTGAAACTCATCATCCTATTTCTGAATTTACAGGATATACACCATGAAAGATGATGACAAATAAGCACTAGTCATAATCATACCTAAAACATCCTCCTGAGTGTCCAAGTGAAACTGATAAAAAATCTCTATAAGGTTTCACTCCTCCTTTGATTCCAAAAAATCCTATAATGGTACATTCCTACTAAGAGCATCTGCAAAAACATTCCCTTTTCCCATGGTGTAGGCAATGTCGAAGTCAAACATCTGAAGGTATTCTATAAATTTTCTCTATCTGAGATTCAAGTCTTTCTGAGAAAATATGTAGCTCATACTCTTATGATCATAGAATACTGTGAACTCCTCACCAAAGATATAGTGTCACCATCATTTAAGTGAATGAATGGATATTTCAATCTCTAAATCATGAGCGGGGTAATTCTTCTCATGCGGTCGGAGTTGACGAGAGTCGTAAGCAACCATATGGTTATTCTGCATAAGCACGCATCCCACACTAGAACCAACCTCATATGGTGCTCGTGATCATCTCAGATTTTGAATAAACCAAAATTTCATCCATTTTGCATAGGTGGAAAGTTTCTACATGAACAACTACAATGGGATATCCAATTGCAGACCCTACTGGTACTTATGTGCCTTCAGCTGATCATTCTTTACCACATCCGAAGAAAAATGGATAAGCTCAACATTCCAGTTGGTGTATGATCACACCGAATGATCTCCCTTATAAAATGATAGGAACTTCAAAGATTTTCCAACATTAGAGACTCTGGAAAAAACTGCTAAAAGAATAGGGTTTTTAAACCCTTTTGATCTAAGCCCACATGTCTGTCTGTCTCGGCCATAGAATCCCACCAATGCTTGTTGGAAACCTTGAACCTAAACACTGAACACTTTACCCTGATATTCTCAAGTGTCTCTAGGAATTTTAAGATTTGATCGATCATATCCAACCAATCCTCCACCTCTTGAGGTTCATTCATTCCTTTAGAGGATGGTGTCTACTCATGCAAGAACTCCCATGATTGATCGATCTCTCCTCTATCTCCTGGATGTACTTCAACCACTACATTTTGAACTCATGGGAAATCTTGATTGATATCACAGACTACCAGTATGATAGTCTCTATGAGATTCTAATCCATATGTGGATTTCCTTGAGGGGCATTACCTACACCTGCCTGAGGAACTTCTAATAGATGTGTCAGAGGAATATTGTTGCACACAGAAACACATAAATGATTAGACAAAAGAATAAATCTCAGTTCAAACTAGAAAACCCATAAGCATAAACTGTGATTTTAAAATTTAAAACCAACAATAGAGATGCATATCCCGACATCCCATGGAAACTTGAGTCTCGTTACGATAAGGGATAGCTAGGCACTTATCACAACATACCTCTCAAGTACCGATAATTCTATCTCCAATCTAATAAACATACCAAGAAAAATATTCTTGAGGAAAAACTACCTTCCTTTGATACCAAACTGTAACAAACTGACCCGGGTTGCCCTCAAACCCGATACTCGACCCGATCCATCACATATCCGAAGGGAATTCCCAATCCCCATGGGTCGGCAACAAGAACCCGAGCATCAAATGAAAAAACTGGGGGAATGATTTCACCCAACCTAAACAACCACATGGCATAAATATACATATATATATATATATATATATCAATAAATAAATAGTGGAATAATAAAAAATATATATACCATAATTGTGAGAAAAACAAGGGAACCAAAACAACTATAACAGTAGATAAAACTCCAAAAGTCAAGTAAAAATAAAAAGGACTACAAGAAATAACTACTCCAAGTAATGGCATGGACAAACTCCCAGTATCTCACCACAAGATAGCCATTCCAGCTGACATGAACCTTGCTTCCTCACTACAGCGCCTTTCCTTTCCCTACACTAGAAGAAAAACAAAGGTCTATGAACCGTTGAAGAGGTGCATAGGTGTGAGCTAACAGGCTCAGAAGGATCCCAACCAGGTGTTCCATCAAAAGTCTATATAACAAATCTTGTATGATCATTTTAAAATAAAACATTGCATGATAAGTACTAAAGCAGTTTTATAGAAAATATGGTAACCATTTCCCTTTTTCCACAATTTAAAACAAATGTAGGTATATATGATTTTAAAGCATATTTTCCATATCATTTTCCACAAGCATAAACATGTAATGTCAAATCTTACTAAGAAATACAAGAAATATAAATAAGAAGCACCAGTATCAAAAAACCAAAGAATAATATAGGTCCAGGTTGTAGGCTACTCCTACAATAATAATTAAGTGCACAAAATATGATCCTAGAATATAAGCCTAGGAATCATAAGAATACCCCATGAGTAAACCCCCAAAATATCAATATTGGTCCCCTAGAAAAACATGCCTAGGAAGCATAGTAAATCCCCATGAGAAAAACCCCTTGATAATCACACAACAATGGACAATGGGCCCAAGATAAACCTTCCACCTAACTACCCAAGTTAACCCATGTGCACTTTTTCACAAACCATTTTAATGCCTTGAAAACCATTTCAAAACCATTTCAAATCTCATTACAATGTTTTGAAAATACCCCTTTTCATTTCATTTATCAATAACCAGGGAAAACCATTTTTCATTGAAAACCATTTTCAAAAAACACAAAAACAATCATGGTAATCTTTCATTTTGAATCAATTTTTAAAACAAAACAAGAAGGTTCATTAAGATAGGCTAGAGAGGAAACCACCAACCTTAATGCTCGAGTCGCACACGCCTGCAACAGAATACCCCAATAAAAAAATACCAAATGATTAGCCACTAAATGAGGCTAATATTCATTGTTAATATATATAATATTCATGTACTTTATTATTCATAAACACCATTTTAGTGCATTTTACACTTTGAACATCATTTCACATTATGATTGTAATGCCTTCTTAAAATGAACTATTATGTGGTACATTTTTGAACATCATTTGAAGTACCCAATAATTCATCTAATTTAAAGGAATGTAATTATACATATTTTAATTTGATATTTTTGGAACTATATCTAAACTTAAATATGAACATTTTTCATTCAGGTATCAATGGAGGAGTCATAAACGATTATGGAGATATTTGGAGATGAATGGAAGAAATTATAGAGAAGGTAGATTGGACACCATCCCACTGATGAGAATGTGGGACCCACATTACAAACCCAATAAATCCAAAACTTCGGGGAATGATATAAGACATATAGATGAAAAAATATTTTTTCAGGAGCCAATGCTAATTTTTCCTCCTCTGTGATCATTAAGGCGGACCGCTTTGAAGATAAAATTCCGGGTCAGATTATGCAGCCCAGAAACAAATCCTTCCAATATGATCATATCTCAGAATCCACAAATCCAAATGGGCCCAAATTGTACAGGAGGTTATAAGACATCCAAGGATCCATTTTATTCCCCTATTTCCTACTCTGAGTCGGCCATCTATAAGGCCTTCCAAGCATGTCTATTCGGTGGATGAAAGCTGGCTACCACCTCGGGTCAAGAGTGGAAAATTCCAAGTTCCAAATGCTTTCCACCACCCTAGGCCTGCCATAATCAAGTGGCATGCTTTGTACCATTGGAGTCTCGACCCAAGGCTCCCAAAATTCTTATTTAAGGCAGTTGTAATGGAGGAGTTTTTCATCTTTGGTTCTTTGTTCAATTGTAATGTTATGCTGTGATTTTGTTGACTCAAGTTTGTCTTTCACATGTATGTTGTTCAACTCACATTAGTTTCTTAATAAAAACTCTTCTTTTCCTCTTATTCTGTTGTTCTTAATTCAATTTGATACTGTTGGTTCAAGGTGTGAATTTATTCACACTAAACCTTGTGAAATTATTCACATAATCGTGGAGTGATCATTTTCTTTTTATTGTTTTCTTTACTTCTTCAATTCATCCCTCATGAGTCTACATCCTGCTTCCATTGAAACCATAGCATCAATGGAGGGCTAAAACACTTATGGGGTGATCCAAGGGAGTATCAAGGGGATCGATTGGATGTTATTTATCACCCCATTAATATATAATAACTTCTTTAATTGAGATTTTTATTTGATGATTTTTAAACTCCATCGTCCTTGTTGAATTTAAGGCCACACACTTCAAGTACTAATACAAACCTTTACCTTGAAGTTCTCAAACCTTTGATCCTTCAAGTGTATAGGTTATTAGTATTAAAGAGTTTAGGCATTAAACCAGTAAGTGATGATGTTTTTTTATCTTCTTAAATGAACCCATCTCAAATATAAGAAATTAAATTCATTGAAAAGGAAATATGTCCAATCCACCCCAAGTGATAACTTAGGATCAAAATCCTTTAAATTGAAATCACTTAAGTATCATAGAGTTCATTTAAAACCATATTAAATCAACCCAAGTTTTCCACTTCATAGCCAAAAACAATTAATAGAATGTACGTGTCTGTATGTTACTTCTTAGGTCTCTGAGGATTCGATAACCCAAGCTAAACTACAAGGACCGTTCTACATTCATCTCTTGGGTAAGTTTTAGCGTGAATCAAATTTTGGTGCCATTTCTAGGGACCCAAGTAAATCAACTAAAAAACCATTCTATTATCTCCCCATATCTTCTTTTCTCATCCAAATTCTCTTATCTTGTCCCTTTCTATTTTTTTTCTTTTGGTGCATGTCCGCTACACCCACGATCAATCAAACCATCTAGTTAGGGTGGATAGTCTTGGGGTTGGGGAGTCAAGTACACCAAGGAAAATATTTCCATTAGATCCTAATTTTCCTAATACCCTAGAGTCCAAAATTGAGCCCATTTCAATGGAAGGTCTTCAAAGAAACCAACTCATAAACCTGGGTGGAAACCAAAATGGAAACCCAAATGAGGTATCCCCAAACTTGGAGAATGAAGTTGATCAAACCATGAATGAATACCTCACACCTTCCTGGACCAATTCCCCCTAATGCATTAAGCACAAATCCCAAGGAGATTCCAACTACATATTTAAACCCCATTTCTTAAACCATCTTCCTACATTCCATGGAATGGAGTCCGAGATGCCCTACCTTCACACTAAGGAGTTCAATGAAATTGTAGAAACCATGTGTCCCCCGCATCAACTAGAATAAGCTAAGATGAGGATATTTCCTTTTTATTTACATGATCAAGATAAAAATTGGCTAAACAATTTGAGACCATCATCCATAAACTCCTGGGACCAACTACAAAGAGAATTCTACAAAAAATACTTTCCCCACCACAAAACAATTTCACTTAAAAAGAGTATCCAAAAATTTTTTTGAAAAGAGGGAGAGTCATTCTATGAAACATGGGATAGGTTCAAAGACACTCTAAACATGGTTCAACACCATGGTTTTTCTATTCCTTAACAAGATAGAATTTTCTATGAAGGTTTGGGTCTGGGGAACAAACAATTCATTGACATGATGTGTAATGGAACCTTTAAAAAAGCCCCAAATGATGCTTATGAGTATCTAGAAATCCTTTCTGAACAAAACCAAACATGGGGAACTTCACCTTATTCTGAAAATCCACAAAGAACTACTGGAATTCATACACTTAGAGAAGAGAAAAGCCTTAGGGCTAAACTCACAACACTCTCTAGGAAGGTTGAAGAGATAGACCTTAGGAAAGTCTATGAAATCCAAACTGTTGACCCTGTTTGCACAATTTGTGACAAACATGACAATAAGATAGAAACCTACCCAACCATTCCATCCATAAATGATGTTCTTTTAGGAGGACCCCCAACGGAAGTAAATGATTTGAAATTTAAAAAGCCTCAATACCAAAACAACTTCAACCCAAGGTATAATGACCACCCAGGCTTCTGCTGGAAAGATAACCAACAACCTAAACAACCACAGGGACAAAATCCTTACCCCCATTAGAACTACCAAACCCATAACCAGTTCCAAATCCAACCTATCCAATACCAACAGCCACCGGTCCATTTTCAACAAACCATCCCACCTCCAAAATATCCCTCCCAGGGTAAGCCAATCTTCTCAAGCACCAACCCAAACTGTTCCACAAATCCTACTAGAAGAACTGTGCAAAAAATGGAAAGGATGAACTCGGAAGTCTCTCCCCTTAAACAAGAACTTCAAACCATCAAAAATGGAAAGGTACCCATGCCTACTCAGGAGGTTCCATCCTCAAGTTCAAGGGGACAGTCAAGTTGTACTCAAACAACTCATGAAAAACTAAAGGCTGTGACTGTTTTAAGAAGTGGGAAATCAATTGAGAAACCTGAACAACTAATTCAAAACACACTTGAATATTCAAACTTGGATGAAAATTCAAATGAACCAAAGGACCAAACTAAAAAGCATGATAACATTTTCAAAGAAACAACTCTTAAACAAACAACCCCACAACCTGCACTATTTCTTCAACACATTAGGAGGAAAACCAAGCCTGAATTTAGTGAAACATTGAGGGAAATATTCTCACAAGTCAAGATGAACATTCCCCTTCACGATGCAATCCAAACCATACCTGCCTACTCAAAGTACCTTAAGGAATTGTGCACTTTTAAAAGAAAATTTTCACATAAAAACCAAGTCCTTTTGGCTGCTAATATGAGTATCACCATTCAAGGGACCATTCATCCTAAGTTGAAAGACCAGGGTTTCCCTTACATCAATGTTGAACTAGGATAGAGCAAAGTTTTCAAGGCCTTGTGTGACCTAGGTGGTAGTGTCAATCTCATTCCCTATGCTGTGTACTTCCAGTTAGACCTAGAAGAACTCCAACCCACATCTGTCACACTTCAACTTACTGATCGTAGAATTATGGTTCCAAAGGGGATTTTAAAGGATGTTCTGGTAAAGGTTGAAAACTTCATCTACCCTGCTGACTTCATTGTCCTTGACAACCATCCAAACATAGGAAATAAGGAACAACCCCCAATTATCCTTGGTCTTCCCTTCCTCGCAACAATCAACTCTATTATCTGAGTCAGAAATGGGAACATGACCATCACCTTTAGAAACATGAGTCTAGACTTGAACATATATAATGAAAGCTCACAAATAGGGGATGGTGAGGACATTCATGAAGTAAACATGATATGAAGAATTGATAATAAATCATTAGAACATCAAGGAATATTTGATGAATGTTTAAGTCAGGATCAGATTGATTTCTTTTGTTCACATGAAGGAAATTTATCTCCTTGGCTTGAATAATTTTGAAATTTCTCTTATGATGAAGTCTTAGGTCCAACAATCAGTGAAAACTTTCAGGAAACCACTTTCATAGAGACCACTCCAACTTCCTTCCCTAAATCGGATCGGGACAATCTAGTAGCTGAAACTTCTACATGTGGGGAATCAATAATATCTAAAACTTTAGGAAATAAAATTGATCTTGATCTAATGTCCCAATCTTCTGCTGAAATTCTGAACCAACCTGATCTTGAATTGAAGGAACTTCCCGATTCACTCAAGTATGCTTTCCTAGGGGACAATCAAACACATACTATTGTCATTTCTTCTTCTCTTGAAGCCAATCATGAGAGGATGATTCTAGATGTACTTAGGAAACATAAGAAAGCCATTGGTTGGACCCTGTATGATATTCCTAGGATTATCCCACTTATTGGGACTCATAGGATTGTTCTGGAATCTAATTCAAAGCCATGTCGTCAACCTCGACGACGACTCAATCCTAATATCATAGAGGTAGTAAGGAAAGAACTTCTGAAATTGTTAAAAGCTGGTATCATATATCCCATAGCTGAGAGTGAATGGGTGAGCCCAATCCAAGTGGTTCCAAAAAAGGTTGGAATCACAGTGATAACCAATGAGGATGGAGAGATTCTTCCAACAAGGTTGAGTAGTGGATAGAGGGTCTGCATTGACTATAGGAATCTAAACTCATTCACCAAGAAGGACCATTTCCCCTTACCATTCATTGACCAAGTCCTTGAGAGAGTGGCTGGTCATGCCTTCTACTATTTCTTAGATGGGTACTCTGGGTATAATCAAATTGAGGTCTCCCTAGAGGATCAAGGGAAGAATACATTCACATGTCCATTTGACACATTTTCTTTCAAACGCATGCCCTTCGGGTTATGCGATGCCCCTGGAACCTTCCAAAGGTGCATGATGGGAATATTCTCAGACATGGTAGGGGATTTTCTAGAGGTCTTCATGGATGACTTCTCTGTGTTTGGGGATACATTTGAGGGATGTCTGCAGAATGTGGAGAGTGTCTTGTCAATATGTGAAGAAAAGAATCTGGTCCTAAACTGGAAAAATGTCATTTCATGGTTAAAGAGGGAGTATTTCTAGGCCATATAGTCTCAGGTAGTGGGATTGAAGTTGATAAAGCCAAGGTTGACATCATTCATCACCTTAAATCACCCAAAACTGTCAAGGAAGTGAGGTATTTCTTAGGACTTGTTGGTTTTTATAGAAGATTCATCAAGGAATTTAGTTCAATCTCGCGTCCCCTTTGTGCTCTCATAGTAAAAGATGCTCCATTAGTTTGGACCGAAAGCTGTGAGGGTTCATTTTTAACCCTCAAATCCTATCTCACCTCTCTTCCCATTATGAAATCTCCAAATTGGAACCTTACTTTCAAACTTATGTGTGATTCCAGTGACTTTGTTGTAGGAGCTGTGTTAGGACAACGTTGTGATAAAACTCCTTATGTCATTGATTATGCAAGAAAATCCTTAAATGATGCCCAAATAAACTACACCACTACTTAAAAGGAGTTACATTTTATTGTGTTTTATTTAGATAAGTTTAGGTCCCACCTCTTAGGATCCCCCATCACTGTGTTCACTGACCATTCTGCACTAAAATACCTCTTCCAAAAACAAGATGCTAAGGCTAGACTGATCAGGTGGGTCCTTATCTTACAAGAATTTGACCTCAAAATCAAGGATAAAAAGGGCGTTGAAAATGTTGTAGCTGATCACCTCTCTAGGATGGAATTCAAAGACAAATAAAATCATCTTTCTGTGTCTGATATATTTCTGGATGAACACCTATACTCTGTGAGTGACTGACCTTGGTATGTCGACATAGCCAATTTCTTAGTTACATGAGTCATTCCAAAATTCTTAGGGACTCAATCTCAAAGGAATTTCCTTTCTGATGTTAGACACTATGTGTTTGATGATCCATACCTTTATAAGTTCTTCCCTGACCAAGTCATTAGGAGGTGTGTCCCAGAATCTGAACAAGAGTCCATCCTTAAATTATATCATAGTGAGGCATGTGGAGGTCACTTTTCCTCTAAGAAAACATTTGCTAAGATTCTTTAATGTGGTCTCTTCTGGCCCACCCTCGCAAGGGACTCCTACACATTTTGTCAAAGCTGTCCAAGGTGTCAACAAGTAGGGTCCATCACAAAAAGGAATCAAATGCCACTCACTCCCATCTTAGTGGTTGAAATATTTGACTGTTGAGGAATTGATTTCATGGGTCCCTTCCCAGACTCTAGGGGATATATTTGCATTCCCTTAGCTATCGATTATGTCTCCAAATGGGTTGAGTCCATTCCTACAAAATTCAATGATCATCAAACTGTGATTAGATTTCTCAAGGAAAACATCTTCTCTAGATTTGGTATTCCTAGGGCTATCATTAGTGATCATGGAACTCATTTTTTCAATCGTCCATTCTCATCACTCGTATAGAAATATGGAATTTCTCAAAATGTGTCCACTTCTTACCACCCACAGACCAATGTTCAAGCTGAGTTAGAAAATAGGGAGATTAAGAATATTCTTGAAAAAACTGTCAATCCTTCTAGGAAAATTTGGTCCGAGAAACTCTTGGATGCTCTTTGGGAATATCTTACAGCATACAAAACCATCCTAGGAATGTCACCATATAGGTTGGTTTATGGAAAATCATGCCATTTATCTATTAAAATTGAGCATAAGGACTTTTGGGCAATTAAGAAAATGGATTATGACCTCTCATTGGCCGAAACAAAAAGGAAATTAGATCTCAATGAACTGGAGGAACTAAGGATGGAGGCTTATGAAAATTCAAGGATCAATAAATCTAGAGTTCAAGCCTAACAATCCAGGAATATCAAGGTTAAAAATTTTGATCTGGGAAAACTTGTGCTCTTGTATAGTTCAAAACTTCATTTACACCTGGGAAAGTTAAGGTCTAGATGGTCAGGTCCTTTCATAGTGCATCATGTGTACCCCCATGGGGTAGTAAAGATTCAAGATCCCACAAGTGGTTACATTTTCAAGGTCAATGGTCAAAGGTTAAAACCAGTCATTGAATCATTCAATAAACAGGAAATAGAGGTTGAGTTAATTGAGCCAATCTATTAACAAGGAAAAAAATGATAGATTTAGGATCCATGTAGGGATAACAACGTTAAACAAAGCGCTGCATGGGAGGCAACCCATGGTTTTCAAATTTCCTATCATTTTGTTATTTTAATAAAATTTATATTTTAAATTGGATTAATTAATCATTTTTATATTTATAAAAAATAGACTGTTGACCTGTTCTTCTATTATGAGTATGGATGGGTATGAAATGGGAGCACCATATTCATCTATGTCACGTGGTGTGATCCTTGAGTAATGTCTTACCCAGAAATTTAAAAATAAGACAATGTATCAAAAGTTTGTTTTATTTTAATTTGTTTGTAGGTTAAAATAAAAATACAAATAAATAAATAAAAATATAATAATAATAATAATAAGGGACACGTCGTGGGTCATGGGTCAAACCCCGTCACACCCGGCGAAGCCGTGGGGATTCAAACCCAGGACCGAAGGGAGACAGGGGTGCACGCTTACCACTGACCTATGACTTTTTGTGCTTCCTTATTCTATAATTTTTATATATATACTTATATTTTACTTTCTTTATTATATAAATATATATATATATTGTTTTGTTTTGTTTTTTTTGTTTTGGTTTTCCTTTTTTCTACTAGGGAACACTGTAAGTGACATGGATATCAAAGTATTAAAAGGGAGTAGCAAGAATTTCAACTTCAACCACTAGGTGACTTCATTCCATGATCCTCATTTTCAATTTCCTTTTTGAACTTTCATTCTCTAACTCTACCCCCTTCTAATTTTTTTGTTCTTTAAACACTAGGGACAATGTTATTTTACGTTGGGGGGGAGATAAAATAAAAAATGATTTTGTGTAAAAAAAAGAATAATTTGAAAAAAAATTGTGTAAATGGAAGGAATAATTTATTTAACTTTGAACATGGTAATACACATTGAACACATTGAAACTGAATATAAAATAATTTAACATGCCCTGATTTTTATTTTAATCCTTGAATAATTTCATGAGCATAGATTTTGGAAAGTGTGGCTATCCAATGTGATATTTCATCATTTATATTTTCATCCAAATAAAAAAAAGATCACAATGCACGTCCTTTGGATAGTAGGGTATTAGTTTTAGTTCATGGGGTCCCCCAAATAAATAGCATAGGTTTGGTGATCATTTTAGTTTTAATATGAGTATTCACAAAAATAAAAAAAGTTGCGCGTAGAGTAATGAAATGACTTAATGTGTGGCTTTCGACACTTGGGGATCGCGACTCCATAGTTGTTTGGCCTAGAGTAGGTAATTTTATCTCTATTTTTGGTAATTTGAATTTTTTTTGACTGAGTTAACTCAAGATTATGCCCGAGTATATGGGCTTCACTTGGTTCTCTAAGGTCTTTGAGTCTAGGAGTCATCGGTAAAGTCTCGCAACAGGGGTTGACTCTTTCAAGTGCAATTTCAATTACCATGGAAAAATTAAAAAAAAACAAAACAAAAAACAAAAAAAATAATACAATAAAAAAATTGAATACTCATCTTAATATTGAAACATGATTCCACCTAGCGCTTCGGTAATTTCCCCCTTGAATAAAGATGAACCCCCGTGTCTATTATGATTCACAACACATCCTCGTACTTAATTGATATTGGATGAAACATGGAAATGAATTTGAATAAAGGAATGTGCTTTTGATTGGGATCTGCTTATGAAACTATCATGTATTAAAATATTTTTATGGGTTTCATGATTGTTTTGTATAAGGGTTTTTGGTGATCATTGTGTATTAAAATGTTTTTGGAAAAGGGAATTCAAATTTCATATTGTTGAGATATATTTTGCTCGGGACTAGAAAAACTCAAGTTGGGGGATGCGATTAGCCACTAAATGAGGATAATATTCATTGTTAATATAAATAATATCCATTTTCTTTATTATTTATAAACACAATTTTAGTTCATTTTACACTTTGAACATCATTTCACATTATGATTGTAATACCTTCTTAAAATGCACTATTATGTGGTACATTTTTGAATATCATTTGAAGTACCCAATGATTCATCTGATTTTAATGAATGTAATTATCCATATTTTAATTTGATATTTTGGGAAAAGTATATACACTTAAATATGAACATTTTTCATTCAGGGATCAATTAAGGATTCATAAAGGATGATGGATATATTTGGAGATGAATGGAAGAAATTCTAGAGAATGCAGATTAGACACCATCCCACTGATGAGAATGTGGGACCCACATTAAAAACCCAACAAAGCCCAAATTTCGGGAGATTCTATAAGACATATATATGAACAAATAATTATTCATGAGCCAGTGCTAATTAGGCCTCTATGGTGGTCATTAAGGAGGCCTAATTGGAAGATAAAATTCTGGGCCAGATTATGTGGCCCAGAAACAAATCCTACCAATATGATCATTTATCGGAATAAACAACTCCAAATGGGACCCAATTTTACAGGAGGTTAGAAGACATCTGTGTTAGGTCGGAGACAAACGGGGAATGATGGCAAGAGGGGGGTGAATTGCCTTTTAAAAAATTGATTAACAAATAAAAAATCAAAGTAAAGATGCAGCGGAAATAAAGAGGCAAGACACACAAAATTGATATCGGAGTTCGGCCAAAACCCGGCCTACGTCTCCGCTCCCAACTCAACCGTTGAGAGATTCCTACCGCTTGCTTTTCAATGGTTTTAGCAAGAAACCCACTAGGCTTTGAGGTAGCACTAGGACCTATTACAGCTTGCTTTTTGTGGTTTAGCAAGAACCCACTTGCTTTTAATGGTTTAGCAAGAACCCACTAGCCTTTTTAACGGGTGAAGGCTAGCTCACCGAAACACAAGCCTTTTAAAAGGAAAGGCTTGATGAAACATCTTCACACCTTAATGGTGGTGTGAAACCCAAAAGAAAGGGAGGATGAGAAAAGGTTGGGGTTTGTAGGCACAAACCCAATTTTAAAGCTCAAAAAGAATAAACAATAAAAACCGTAATTGGGAAGACTTGGGTGCCAATGGATGATGGAGTTGACGTAGCGTGCTCTCCCAAGCTTCTTGAGTGGGCTCCTTGGATGTGGAAGTTGTTGGAGCTATTGGAGTTCCCTTGGAGGAAGTCGCCGGAGGTTGGCCAATTGATGCAAAATATGTCCGTGGGCTTCCGTATAGTTCCGGTGGGTGTCCGGGGCTTCCTTGGCCTTTATTTATAGGCATGGAACCCTTGAGGAGGCTTCGGAGCCGTTGGAGAGGCTAAAAGAGCCGTTGGGAGCCAAGTGGGCAGGCTGGTCAACAGCCCAACGGCTAGTTTGACTGTGTCCACCGACTGGCCGGTGCAGTACCACCGGTTGGCCGGTGTTTGCAAAAAGTCATTGGATTCCTGTCCAGGGGCCACCGGTCGACCGGTGCCAGAGCCACCGGCTGGCCGGTGGTGAGGCAGTAGCTGACACTATTTGGAGAGGGTGCCACCGGCTGGCCGGTGCTGAGGCCACCGGCTGGCCGGTGCTGAGGCCACCGGCTGGCCGGTGGGGAGGCAGTGGCTCCCTCTTGATAGCAGGTGCCACCGGCTGGCCGCTGGTGTGCCACCGGCTGACCGGTGGTGAAGCCACCGGTTGGCCGGTGGACTGAATTTCAGTCCACTTTGCCTTCTTTCTTTCTTGGCCCAATTCCTTGGCCACCTGATTTGATTCCTATTAACCAAAAACACTTGAAAGAGGATTAGATAAATATGAGGGTGATTGTGATCATGAAAATAAAACCTTGAGGGGTTCGAGAGGTACAACAATCTGGGGATCCATTTTATTCTTCTATGGACCACTCTGATTCGTCCATCTAGAAGGTCTTTCAATCACATCAGTTCGGTGGATGAAAGCTGGCTGCCACCTCAGGTCAAGAGTAGAAAAGTCCAAGTTCCACAAGCTTTACACAAGCCTAGGCCTACCATAATCAAGTGGGATTCTTTGTACTGTTGGAGGCTCGACACAAGGCTCTAAAAATGAATATTTAAGGTAGTGGTGATGGACGAGTTTTTCATCTTTGTTGCTTTGTTCAATTGTAATGTTATGCTGCGATTTTGTTGTCTCAAGTTTGTATTTCACATGTAAGTTGTTCAATTCACTTTAGTTTCTTAATAAAAGATCTTATTTTACTCTTATTATGTTTTTCTACATATAAATTTGATACCATTGCTTCAAGGTGTGAATTTATTCACACTAAACATAGTGAAATTATTCACACAACGGTGGGGTGATCATTTTCTTTTTATTGTTTTCTTTACTTCTTAAATTCCTCCCTCATGAGTCTACATCCCACTTCCATTGAAACCATAGAATCAATGGAGGGATAACCCACTTATGGATTGATCCAAGGGAGTATCAAGTGGCTGGATTGGATGTTATTTATCACCCCAATAATAAATAATTACTTCTTTAATTGAGATTTTTATTTGATGATTTTTAAACTCCATCATCCTTGTTGAATTTATGGCCATGCACTTCAAGTGCTAATACGAACCTTTACCTTGAAGTACTCAAAACTTTGATCCTTCTAGTGTATAGGTGATTAGTATTAAAGGGTGTAGGAATTAAACCAGTAAGTGATTATGTTGTTTTATCTTCTTAAATGAACCCATCTCAAATATAAGAAATTAAAATCATTGAAAAGGAAATACATTCAATCCACCCCATGTGATAACCTAGGATCAACTCATTATTTTAAATTGAATTCACTTAAGTATCGTAGATTTTATTTAAAAACATATTAAATCAACCCAAGTTTTCCACTTAATATCCAAAAACAATTCATAGAATGTACGTGTCTGTAGGTTACTTCTTAGGTCTCTGAGGATTCAATAACCCAAGCTAAACCACAAGGACTGTTCTACCTTCATCTCTTGGGTAAATTTGAGTGTAAAGCACCAAATATTACTAAAAAGGACCTATAATCCCATAAAAACACCTTAGGATTGATTAAATTTAGAATAAAAAGGGTCAGAGGATAGAAGAAAACCCACCTACCTTGAGAAAGGATGTCCGCCGCACTACATATAAAAAAGAAACGGCCTCTAAAACAAGATCTCACAATGGATCTAGAAGAAGACAACAATAATCAACCAACATAGATTAGAAGATCCTATAACATAACCCTAGGGCACTATCATGATCAAAGGAATAGAAGAAGCAGAAAGGTTACTCACTCGGAGAGATGTGACTTACTCACAATGAAGATCGAGCGTCGATCAAATCGATCCATAAGGGAGGGAACCTATAAAAATTTCCTAGGAAGAGCCTCTATTTGAGAGGGAATAATCTTGGAAAGGAAGGACCAAGAAAAACTACCAAATTCATGATTTAAAATTGGGTGAGGGCCGAATCATACTATGTAACCCCTAATCACGTTATTAAGTCCACACTGGATATGTACGCTGAAAAACCTATCTCCTCAGATTAAAAATCCATTACATAATCCATTTACGACGTGTAACCACCAATTGTAATGTGTACCAGTTCATAGTGTGATCTCCCCTTTCACAACTCGTACACAACAACCATTAAATGATGTGTAACTGCTCTGAATCCTATAGAAAATCCAAAAAACAACCTCTAAAGACTTTAAATCAAAAGAGAAATTAGAGAGAGGTAAAAACTTACCCAATAAAGGTAACAAGATGTTACAACTTGTTCTTCAAAAAATTCCTTTTTCTTCTTTAACATTTTATTAAATATCGGCAACTCAATTTATCAAAGAATAACATAATTCAACTTAATTTAATGAAACACTTAAAGAATTTATTTAATTAAAAAGGATAGTTGAAGAGACACCTACCTCAAATAGAGATCCAAGTCTAATACTCGACACTTGACAGATTCATTAGTGACCACTCAAAACTACTCCAAAAATACACGCACATACCTTTATATAAATATATATATCCCATATTCCAATGCACGTATTCATCATGCCATGAGGGAACACGTACATTGAAGATATCAATATTTATATATATACATACCTAAGTATATGAATTCACACCCTTAAAGATGTTCAAAACCCACTACAACAATTATCAAGGACTCAAAATCATTGTGGCAAGGTTAACACACTTAAAGTAAAATATAAGGAACTAAAAAATTACAAAACCCTCAAAAAAATAAATTGAGAAATAATTAAGAAAGAAGAAAAAAATACCTAAAAAACATGATAAAGGTATAATTCACTATAAATAAATGATAAGAACATAAAAAATATTCTAATTTAAAAGGTGAAAAACCACGTGACAGGAAGAAAATCTCACCTCGCATGGCAGTTGCGATCCGAAACACCTTGAACTGACACACCTTCAACACCAGTTTCTAAAACATGAATGAATAAGAACCAGGAGCCCATTCCCACACCATAATACTAGAGAATAAACTAAGAATATGGTTATCCCTAACCCTAGGGTGTGTTTAAACCTCATTAGGATGTGAATAAACCGAAAAATGGTCAAAAAATGAGAGGAGAATGGAGGATAGAGCTTACCATGATAGATCGAAGGAGATTCATGAAGAAATCTGGGTGGATCGAAGGTTGGAGAGGGAGATGTAGAAGGGGGATTGCATGCATGGCTCAAGGGGGATCCCCAGGGGGGTCACGCGGCTCATATAGGAGGGGGAGGAGATCCCCTTAGGTTTTCCCAAAACCTAGACTAAAATTTAAAAAAAGGATAATAATAATAATAATAATTATTATTATTATAACTATAATAATGATAATAATAATAATAAAAATTATATTATTATTATTATTATTAGAACATTTAATTATTTAGTTTATTTATATTTAAATTTCAATAAATTTAATTTAATTTCTTTAAAATTCACATCGTAGTATCAACTTTAAGAATAAAAATAAGTTCTGATGCTCGGTTTTAAAAATGGCCTGCCCAACAAATGAAGAAAATTGAATTCCCCTAGAATTTTTTCTTCTCATTCAAAGCATGGGATGTTACAACCTTCCCACCTTATAACTTCTCATCCCCGAGAAGCCTTTGGGAACAATGAAAACATCACCCAGCCTATAGGGGTCATGAAGTCTCATTCAAATGGTAATGTTGCATTTCCCAAAACCCAACACACCTTTAAACACTTCTTAAACACACGACACTTAAGTTGTCAAAGCCCGATGTAACACTCATTTTCTAACCAAAACACTGAGGCATCACTTACCTGAGGCTATTTAGGTAGAGACACGATCACGTCGCCATCTCATTAAACATCATGCCAAAGGTTATTCACTCCTTAGGCTTTAACTTAAGAAAGGGAAAAATTCTAATCGATGGCACCTTCCACCATTGGAATTTTCTGCAAGACATTCCCTTGAGCATTATAGCAATGCTTCTGGCATGATTTTTGAAATGGTTAAAATGGTTGATTCTCTATAGACCTAAAAACCCAGGTCGAGGATGCTTTTCATGAAAATCCCTAGATGACACAAAATGCACTCCATTGAAAAAGAGAGACAACTAGTATATCCACTTTGGATGACTATTCAAGAAGACTCTTGGCTTAGATGGCCAACATTTTTATAAAATAAATTGCGAGGCATTCTTCCAAGGTATCTCACATTCACCACTTACATGTCCAATGAAGTCCATATACCCAACTTTTAGTAATGTTTCTTGATTTAAGAATCACTGATCCTGACAATAAGTCTAGGATAACCTCAAATTGTAATGATTAGAGTGAAAGGAACTAACACAAGGTAGTTAATACTCTATGTTTACAAGTGATACATTGGTACAAAGATAAGACAACCACATCAGAACATTGAACGAGCCCAGAGCATCATCGGTCTGGCAGTCAAGTTAGATGAAATATCTAGTGTTCAAGAGTTCATCCAAAGCATTTATACATGGTAATCCAAGGGTACTCAACAATAACCAAGCCTCGATAAGAACCACATGTTCAACGTGCAACACTGAGAGACCACTAAATCCTCCCCAACAACTTCTAAAATATAGCGTGGCATAAGACCAATGCTCTCTTAGTTTATCAAGGATAATGTTAAGATAGGAGAAATGATCGTATCTTAAGAAGAGTACACAAAGATGATTGAATGGTTTCCATTCAAAATCACCCAATTACTAGAAAGAAGAAAAACCGAGTCATAACTGGTTGAATCGCATTGTATGAAACTTAGATTCACTTGCTGACGCACTATCATTAACCAATCACTGAGACTTTACCGCCTGAGGTATCTTGTGATCATTCATGATTAATCACCGATGTCCACCCATGACCAACGATGTTTCTCAAGGGTGTCTTACATCACCAACCACACCAAAATTGTGCTTCTAATCAAGCATTGACATTATTTTAAGTTCACAAGCTTCACAATCATTTAAGTAATATCATCCATCCTCTAATGGTCCTCTTTGGTTGTGTTCCCCACTACCTAAAATGAAATGTATTTAAAAAAACTGACATGAAAATTCCCAACATAGGTGTGTCCTAATCAAAGATAGAGAAGATAAACTAGCCACTCACAAGTGTGCTAGATCAAAACCACTTTAAACATACGTGTAACATTTACCCAAGTTACAATCACAAATGTCAAGACATTAGACAAGGAAAACAAAATCAAATCGACCGACATGCCAATACACCAGAGTCTTGAGAAAGTCGTCTCGATTAGTGGGAATAACTTGTTTATTTAATTCTCTGGTCACTCTATTCCAAAGATGACCTAAGAATGTACTCAACCATACTAATTTTTCAATAACTAAAGAAGAAGAGAGAGTCAGGTGACCCATGAAACAGTCGACCATGCTCGATGCATGTCTAACCAACTAAAAATGAACATTACTCGATGCTCATACCCGTATCAAAGGCCAAGAAGGACATGACCACCCATCTGAACAAGGGTGTCTTGTTAATGAAGAGGGGGTTCCAACTAGGGAAAACAAAACCATAGAATAGGAATATCATGGTTTTTATCAAGGTATTTAAGATCCAAGGGTTCTACCTACTACAAGATAGATCCTTGTGAAAGCACAAGCACCGACCCTATCTCTTGGACATGCCAATATAAAATTCACTAGGCTCAAGAGAAGACCATATAAGTCATAGATAAAAAGAAAGAAAACCCATGGAAAATTCTCATGCATCTGTTCCAAGGAAACTCAGTGAGAAACATTAAAGTACCCTTACACGAGGGTTTAAACAAAGGCCACCATATATGGTTCTATTTTAAGGCCATTTCATTGATTCAAATTTTTAATCTTTAACCATATAAAATATTTAACTAAAAAATCAAGAAAAAGTAGGAAAGTATCAACATAATTCATTTTTAAAACATTTTACACTTCTTGAAATTCAATGATAATTTGAAAATTTATCAAAATAAATTTCTTTTAACAGATAAGGCGACCTATGAGGGTCACATTAAGCCAACCCGGGTTCTTCGAAAAGCAACCCAATAACAATTGCTTAATATTAGAAATTAAAAACACCAAAATGGGTTATCCCATAAGAAACATTCCTCCAACTAACCTATTTGGTCTTAGTTGTGCATTTAGAAGGTTAACCAATTCATTTCCAATCAAAAATTGAACATACTTTACATTTGAAACCATTTCTCATTATTACACATGGTCATATATATATATATAATGGAAATATGGGTTACCATCCCCCATTTATGAATTTCCCATACACTCTATAAATTGAATATTGGCTCCCATTAATCACAAGCAATAAAATTAGCACATGTCAGCAATTACATATTTTAAACAAAACTAGCATGTTTTACAAGAAGATAACATAGAATTGAAAAAGGCACAAAAGCATGGAATATTAACACCTAAGCATGTTATGTAAGAAAACATGCTAAAGAAAATAAAAAAATGGCTTATCACTCAAGGAATACAATCCAAATTAGAATGTAGCCTACATAAGAAATTACATGGCATGGAATATGCATGGAATGTGAATATCTATGTTACTACAATTATGAATGTAATGATTCATGCTTACCTTACCAGGACAAGTGTAGAATACCATAATCTCATAAATTAATAAGCGGTGAAAAAATACATCAATCACTCTAGGTGAAATCATATCAATAGAAACAACAAAAGTTTGAACAACAAACCCATCCCTGGCCACTTAGTTATTTCCCATATGTGGGGTGATTAGTCTCATGAAAGACTATTAAACAAGTGTCAACACAAGACTAGTATCCTATCTACCAACCCAAAACATTAATACAAATAAAAAATAATCTCTGATATCACTTTGTAACATCCCGACCTGGCTTACCACTAAACCGATAGTCGGACCGGTGGGTCACATGACCTCAAGAACGCCACCCCATAACCAAAGGATGTAGACTAGAAGAGAGGGTCTCAATAAGTGATAGTGGGGATACAATAACCTCATATCATAGTTTTGAAAATGGTATAATAGAATATAATAAATAGATGGTAGTGGAAGCAGTAAATAATTGAACGCAAAGCAATGGAAGAATAATATTAACTTTAAATAAAATATGGCCAATGCCAGTTATAATAATAATTATATTTCAAAATTATGATAGATAGTTGAAAATAGTAACAAATAGCATGATTTACATTTTAGAATAAATACAAGACTCAAATAAAGAAAAGAATCAAGCTCTAAGGAGATCTCCATGAGCATCCTAAGCATTAGGTCGGTCCTATACTCCTAACTTGTAACACCCCAAGGATTTTAAAATAAATTTAATGTTGAGTGCATGAAACACTGAGTCTATACAAAAAAAAAACTTATTATAACCTATCCAATAAACATAATTTTACCACTTTTGTGATTTGAATTTCAAAAAATAGACATACACAGTTACGTTTAGGGTGATATGTGGAGTCTGATAGAATCGACTTAAATTTTGATGAATAGTAATGTACCCTTATGAATAGTAATGTACCCTTATCAATAGTAATATTACCCTTGTGAATATTAACCTCACCCATGATTGAATAAATAAAATTTAGGTGCCTTATAAATGAAGTAGAATATTTTATAAATTATTAATTAAGTATTTGTATTTTTATAAGTGATAAATATTTAATTATAATTTTAAATTAATTAATTAATTAATTTTCCTAATATGGGTTCATAAATAAATATTTTTATTTCATATGATTTTAGAATAATTTAATATGACCTTATTTATTTTTTTAGGGTATTATAAAATCAGTTTTGGTTTTAAAACTGTATTTTTTGAGTAAATAATAATTTTAATTAAAAATTAAATTTATCATATTTGGAAACTTATTTTGATAAAATGGATTCCATTTTTATATTCTAAATGTCAAAAAATGGATATGGTGAATTTTTGGATTTTTCTGAAATATTTGAAATTTTACTGAATAGTGAAATATGGCAATTTACGGTATATATACATTAAATGTTAAATGCACTATTACATGCATAATGGATGATGTAAGAAACCATTAGTGAGAAATAAAATCCACATATTAATATTATTGGTCACAAGAATCAATACTAATTCTTTTCTTGAGCAAAATAATAAAATGATGAATTAGATAATCAGAAATCACTCCTCTCCTCCACTATAAAACCCCTCTCACTCCCTCTTCTCTTCACTCCTCTCAAGCCTTCCGCCTTGTCTAAATTATACTAAATTATCCTACCAATATCCTTCCCCACATATATCATCCCTCGTTATCACAAAATACAAAAACCTTGACCCTAAATAGGCTCTCAAGGAACATAACTTCAAAAGGTAAATTCCTCTTCTCATTTCTATTATTTCGAGTTCCTTTGTTTTTTTATTTCCTCACCTGTACTCATCTAGATGTTATGATAACACTGGTACCTTACATGTACTTAAATTTTGTTAGGATAATGGAATAATTCATCATCATCTCTCATTTATATTTCTTTTATACTAGAAATGACAACACCATCCGAGATGTGTTAATTTATCACATTCAAGGACGACGAGTTTTCAATTTTCATTAACATCATAAATTCTAGTCATGAAACCATTTTTATGGTTAAAAATATTATTATATAGGTAATATATCATATTTAAGTTTTTTAATATTTTTTTAAAAATGGTATTTATTTATAGATCAAAATGATTTTTTGTGATCAAAAATCACCAAATAACCCAAACAATTATCATTAAAGATTTATATAATGTTTCGTCTTCACCCCAAATAACCAAATGACTTTTATAACTATGTTATATTCAGTATGTTCACTAATCACATATATCTTAAATTCTGGACAACCATTCTCATTCTACATGTTTATATGTACATGAATATAAGTAAACCAATCCTGAAAACCAAGGAAGAAAACGCTCCCAAACAATGAAATTGAATCTCTTAACCTATGAAAAGGCCATGAATGAAACTAATAAGGTTATAATAAATCAATTAAATGTATAGTATGTTCTAGAAACATTAATTTATGAACCTAAATTTTATTATTCGGGTCATTAAGATCAAGTGAGGAACACCTTCAGACTTAAGGTAAGGGTTTTCCACCCGAACCTCTATTTTCATTCAGGTTACTTTTATTATCTACTTACCTCAATGAAATTCTTATGTATTATCATTTTCACTTTATAAATTATTTTTTAGTTTTCTATATATTTTTATCAACCATAATATTTATTTATTTTATGGGTATTTAAACATTTTAAAAATAACTTTCAAAATTCTTTCCGAAATACAAGCCCGATTCAAGGGAATTTATCAAATTTTGACCTATTTTCATGGACACTCTATAATCTGTTTTTAGAAACCATTATTTTCATAAAACCAATTGTTATATTATGATAAAAATACATTAATTCACTTCTAGTTTTATACAAATATATTTCCAAAAAAGGACTCTTCTTTTCAAAGTAAAGGTTATTTATCTCAAAAATCACTCAATCATTTTATAAGCGTATTTTCACATATTTCAACACTCTTATTGATTATTATGTTTAAATGAGGTTAATGTTTTATGATATCATCCACCATATTTTATTTAATGGGTTCTAATTAGTTTTATTATGGATACTATTTCTTGATACCGTTCACCAAATTTCTCCGAATGGTTAGTGTTTATGTTTAATGTTCATGGAAAGTTATTTACATTTTATATGTTAGTTTCAATATGAATGTATATGTTGATTATGTTTATCCATTTTCATAATAGGAATGTATTGGACTTATTATGTGATGGGTGGGGCCTGTTATATCCCCTCGATGCATCAGTAGGTCTCATGAGACAAATAGATATGGACTTAGCCGAGGCCTTGCCCATTTTTTAGATATGGTTTTGGCTGAGGCCTTAATAATTTTTAGATATCTTCGATGAGGCCTTGAAGGTATATTTAATATGTCTGTCATATGAATTTACCTCATTATGAAGTTAAAAATTCATAGTTCATGTGGTTATTCGACTAGTAGAATACCCATGATTATGTTTTATTATGGAAATGTTTACTTAGCTCATATTCCTTCCAAAATGTGTTCAAGTTTACTATTTTTAAAGGCATGTGTTTTTAATTATTCACCGTACCTAATTTTTATGTTTATGATATCTTCTACTATATTTTTTTAGCCCTAATGGAAATCTGATCTCACCCCTTCTTATGTTTAATTTTTTCCAGGACATGAATAGGTATATTATGATTGAATTACAGGGATAATCTTAGAGTGATGGACGTTCCCAATGGAACTTTTATGTTTTTTTTCATTTTAGGTTGTAATGTTGAACTTATGTATGTATATAGCTTTCTAAATCTACTGAAATATTTATTCCTTTGGGATACGAATTTATTGTAATCATGTCGATGTAATGTATTGTGGCACTAACTCTGGGAAACTGGGTTTGGGTCTTTACAGTTAGTATAAGAGGAAGTTTAGTAGAAAACTTAGAAACTAGATTTAGAAAACATAGATTAGAGAACAAAACTCTAAGATAGTATTTGAGGATAAGTATACAATAATATCCTAGAATTTTGGTAAGGAATAGATTATATGGATATTTCTAGAAAATATATCCCTACTTGGATAATCGAAGTGGACGTGGTTCTGGAACATATGTACCTAGGAGTAAAAACTACGACAAGGTGTTTCGGGCTTGACCTAGGGTATCCTGGTACACAACAATGGGCCTTACTGTACACCTGGTTTGACACTCTCGGGGGATATGCTTAGGATAATTAACGTTTTCATTACAAGCCATTATGTAGGATTTAAATGTAATTTTTCCTCAAAGAAACCATGTTTATGATTATGGGATTATCCATTCATAAGATTTCAATTTATGTTAAGTATTTTTCCTAAGTTGAGATATTACATTATGATTCATAACCTAATATAGTTTATGTAATTATTTAGAAATGGTGCCTTGTTGAAGGAATGGAAACCACATGAACATGCATATCCCGTGTAGGGATTTCCCTCATATGCAAGATAATGATGTTGGCTCTGGAGGTTCGACTGGTGAAGGGAAAGTTATAACTATACTGGGACATCTTACTCGGGCTATGAATAATAACCTTACCCATATGGAGCATTCAGATCCACAATGTGGAGGAGCTATGTTAGATCGCTTTGTGATATAATAGCCTCTATTATTTAACGGGAGTAAAAACTAATTCATATTGTAATAGTGGATAAGTTCCTTTGACAAGTTTTTTCTCACCTTGGAAAGTAGCGAAAGGGGAAGGTTGTTATGGAAGTTTATCATCTGTTGGGATATTTTAATCAATGGTGGTCATTAATTCAAAACACAAATGAGGGGTAAGAAATATAAAACATGGAATAGAGTGAATTAAAATAACTTTACTTAGATAAATACTTTTCTCGTGAACAACGAGAAGATATGGAATTGCAATTTCTGAATTTTAGGCAAAAGGAAGATGAGAATGTTATAAAGTATGAAACTAACTTCAAAAGGTTATAAGGGAATATTATGGACCATATATGTAATCCAAGGATCAATATTAATCTATTATTTTATGGCCTAAATCCATTCCACCGACGGTCACTAGTCTTGAAAACCTTTTCATCATACGAAGACATAGTCTCATGTGATATCAAGGAAAAAAGGAGTTCTCTAAGTCTTATGATTTTAAAGTAAAGCAAGAGAATAAGAGGCATATTGAAAACTCTAGAAAAGGAAATAAGGTAATGGGGAAGAAGGGAAGAGTTGACTTTACAACCTGTGATAATTGTGGAAGGAAACACCCAAGTTCCTGCTTAATAGAAAAAAGGAATGTGCTATATGTGTGGATAGAAAGGCCATCATGCTGGTGATTTCAAGTGAAAAGAAATAAGCTATTAATGTTCAATGATATAATTTTAGGGATATGGGACATTATTTCAGCCCGAGGTGGAGCATGTATGGGTAGAAAAAATGGTCCAATAGGAATCATCACTCATCTATTATGGTAGAGATTTTCATGTTTCTATCTTTGTTTCGGCCCGATACGCATTGCTGTTCTTTAGGGGGAATTGGATTAACCCCGTGTAGACTGGGCAGTTTATCCCTTACTCATTATGAAGGATGTTCCACATTCAAATGGTCCCAATGGGTGATTTCTTGGGGTTAATTATTTGTTAAATTGGTCCTATTAGGATATGAATTCCTCAGATGGTCTCCAACGAGTTTATTCGTGGAGCCAGAAACACCCAACGACCCTAGTATTCATGATTCATGGACCTGTTTTCCAAAGGTAGGCACTCATTGGAAAAATATCTTTTTAAAGACACTTAAGTACTCCATTAGTCGATATAATGGGAGGTCGGTCTCATCACACACTTTTGGGGGGAATTATTTTCTATTTCAGGACTCTCTTATAGATTTAAGTCATGTTCATAGGTTCGTGAATCCTCAGTTCATTCCCAAACAGTGTATATTTGGTCTACCCCTAGGTTGTAGGATCATCATGGATATACATATATTTGATGATACTAAGGCAATCCTAACTTAATCCATGCAATAAGGCACTATGGAGTTTATCGTCATCCAGGACAGACAGAAGATGGTTCGACGTTGGGGTCGAACCCATAATATGGGCTTCCAACGTGTCCTCATGAGAGGAATTAGATCCCACATAGTTTGGTTATATTGGGACTTGGACCTGGTTGGAGTCCCATTTGTTTGGGGCATAATTGGGTGGACCCATTTGGAAGGGCATCCCTTTGAGCTCAGGTCTTCAAGAAGGCATACTATGTATCTTGATTTGAATAGGAATCAGGGTTCTCGTAGCTCATTTTGGGTGGGTATTACACATGGAAGCTACCCATTTGGGGGGACATGATTGGGTGGACCCTTTTTAAAGGTAACCCCTTTGGGATCAAGCCTTCATTAAGGAATCCTATGTATCTTGATTTGAATAGGAATCATAGTTCTCATAGTTTAGGATGGGTTGGGGATTACACAAGGAAGCTGCCCATTTGAGGGAACATGATTGGGTAGACCCTTTTGGAAGGGCACCACCTTGAGCTCGCTTCTTGAAGAAGGCTCCCTATGTATCCAAGTTTTAATAGGAATCAGAGTTATTTTATTTTAGGATGGTTTGTGTCTTACGTATGGAAGATTCCCATTTGAGGGGACATGATTAGGTGGACCATTTTGGAAGGGAACTCCTTTGAGGTTGGGCCTTCAAGAAATCATCTTACGTGTCCTAATTTGAATAGGAATTACAGTTCTTATATTTCAGGATGGGCTGCAACTTACACATAGAAGCTTCCCATTTGAGGAGACATGATTGGGTGGACCCTTTTGTAAGAGAACCCCTTTCAGCTCGGGCCTTCAAGAAGGCGTCTTACATTTTCTGGTTTGAACAGGAATCATAGTTCTCATAGTTGGGGATGGATTGTGGCTTATGTATAGAAGATTCCCATTTGAGGGGACAATATTGGGTGGGACCTTTTGGAAGGGCACCCCTTTGAGCTTTGGCCTTCAAGAAGGAATCATATGTATCCTAGTTTGAACAAGAATCAGAGTTCTCATAGTTTAGGATGGGTTGAGGATTATTTATGGAATCTGCCCATTTGAGGGGACATGATTGGGTGGACCCTTTTGGAAGGGAACCCCTTTGAGCTCAGGCCTTCAAATAGGCATCCTACATATCCTATTTTGAATAGGAATCATTGTTCTCATAGTTCTTGATGGTTTGGGGTTTACACATGGAAGCTTCTCATTTGAGGGCACATGATTTGGTGGACCCTTTTAGAAGGGAACCCCTTCGATCTTGGGCCTTCAAGAAGTCGTTCTATATATCCTGATTTGAAGAGGAATCATATTTCTCATAGTTTAGGATGATTTTATTGTGTGTACGTTCTAATCATCAAAAATATCTAATCCCATGTGAGTCATACTCAGTGTGAGAAACAAGAGGATTTGAGAGATTCAACAAACCATACATCTTCTCTCCTGATGATGGAAAAGGTTGGGCCTACAACAGAAGAACTCAAGATGATGGTGGGCGAGGGAACAAAGCAATGAACCTTTCAATGTGGGATGAAATTACAGGTCATGCGGCTCAGCTCTCAAAAGTTTACGGACTTACCTTAGTGGGAGTGACCCAGAATGAGCTTTTGGAAAGGGGAGGAATGTTGCCTCTCATAAAAAGGAGAAGCAATCAAGATCCCTTCGACTGATCATCATTCCTCATTGAATGGAAAATCAAGTGATCACCCTTAATCCCTAGAATTGGGAGGTTCACATCATCATCCCAAGGTTGGACCCTAGTTTACCATGGGAATGTAGACTTACATACATCCTGGGAGTCCAAACTGTTGTGGGGATAGACTTCATGACACCATTTACCATGGGTATGTAGACTTAGAGGGGCGTGCTAATGTGTCTAATAATCTGATCATATGGGTCTGGTGGCTTTGGAGGAGGCTTTGGCCTAATTCCTGTGGACAGGTTCACAGAGGAGCTATGGAGTACTGGACAGTAACAGAGGGGAGATATTAGAGCTGGAGTGAATGACACCAAAATACTCCCCATTTCGTGTACTGTTTTATCACACGAGATGGGAGGAGCCCTGCATACCATAGTGTTATGCAGGTTTGGGGGGGGGGGGTTGTCCACATACCGAAGTAGTATACGGGTCTGGGTATAAAACATCATGTACCAAAGTGGTACATATTCCTAGATGTGTTCTTTTACGCCACTTCAGGTTCCATATGTGTACTGATGTAGTACATGGTGCGGGGTTCGATCCGCAAAGTGATGCACTATGCAGAGTGCCATATTAAAGGAGGGTCCTTGAACCTGTGGTTCAAGGAGAGTTCATCCATGAGGAATTTATGGTTCGTGATGACACCAATTAGGTATGTGGTTTACCCATTATTATTAAGTTCCTTCTTTTTTTATGGTTCACAGCTGGTTATACCCGCGGAAAGGTGAGTCATGGTTTTCACTTCATCGATGATTTGAAACCGTAGTTTTAATCCTATCCAAATTCTTTCATCAAATATATAGGGTCTCCTTCGTGCTTTGTTCGTCCTTCCTCAACTTCTTCCTTCTATGATCCTTTTATAGATAATTGGTGAAATCATATATGTGGGCATGTAACACCATTTTTAGAAGCCCATGAAGTTATATCTCAACCCGTGGAAGACTCGGTCAATCAGGGTTTGCAGAGGCTATGGTTCTTGGTTCTAGTTCGCAGAACCCTGCCAACTTCCTTCACTTATGAACTACTGAGTTCATGGGATGGTATGTGGATGGCATCCATGTGCTCAATTTTTCCCATGATGTGATTCATAGCTTCCATGGTTTCTAGTCATTACCTTGTGGGTCAGCACCTTGTAGGTCCTTCTACATACCAATGGTCTAAGGTTCATGCGTTCCATGAACCTTTCCCAGTGATGCTACATGGGTCACTTAAAACTCTTGAAAAATTTATATTTCTTTAAGTTCCTTCCTATGTTTTCAATTCAATCTGCATCTATTTTCCTTTCTAGACCTATAAGAATGTTTGATTCTTTATGAAAAGTTCTTGTGAGAGTATTTACTTCCCTTTTCCAAATTTTTAGGACCCTACAAATTCCCCCCATTAGAATGGGGTCCGTTCCGAATGAAGAGGAATGTATTCCAATGTAGAAGTAGCCCTGAACTGAAGTGGTTTTTGGTAGAAAAGATATGTCTGGTAGGAGGGGACCACACCTATTTATAGGGTCCCAAGTCATTTTTCTTTTACTGTTTATCATGGAGAAAAGTGTTCTCAACCTCTCCTTGGATTTCTCTGCATCTGCATACCGCCTCCTTTGCAAAATCTGCATTCACAAACTACCTTGTAAATGTTACGAACCGAACTCTTCACAATTGATTCTACCCACGAACTGAATTTTTGGTTACATGAATTGCATTGTGGAATTTAAAACAAAATTTCAGATTTCTGTGTAGGTGAATGTTGTATGATCTACATGTTCTGCACACTAAAATTAAACCAGTGAACTGAACTTTAAGCCTTAATAAATCAAACATAAACTCTTAATTATAATTCTTTGAATATCAACATTGTGAGGCCTAAATTAGTGGTTTTTTCCTTCTGAAAACCCCTCTGTTTTCTATCTAACACTCTATGGGTTGACGCCTTGTGGGAATTTCTCATACTATGTCTATACATGGTATATAGCTTCCACGTACCATTATAGTATAGAGGAAATGGCTTACGTGTACCGTTCAATATGTGGAAAATGGTTTTCATGTACCATTTATGGGAGCAGTATGTGGAGCCCCATATGGACCCTCTTTTAATCCCCTTGTCCATTTTTGTGGCCCTTATCCAAAAAATTTCTCATTGGACTGACTTTTTATTGGCTTTTGGATCTTTTTTGTAGGCTGTAATGGCTCTTCTACATACTGTTGCTGATATCGTTGTTCCTACTGAGGCTATCAATGTTTCCCCTCTTTCTGCCACTGATGAAAGATTGAATTACATGGAGGGTTTAGTTCATGTAAAAATTATAGTCATTTCATTACATCAATCTTTCACCAATCTTCTTATGGTGTGTCAAAGGAAGTACCCGATTTCATATAGGCTTCCAACATATGGATTCAGTCTATTGTCTAATACATTTATTCCTGCACCAAATCAGGATGATCATCCTACTACCTGGATAACTAACACCTCCATCCCATAGGCCTTGATTTCTTCTAGGGGACGATACCTTCTACTAGAGATTGTCGTTGGGTCCCTACTGAGCTACGCATCTTGAACCTTAGGGGAGGTGCAATGGAAGCCAGAAAAGACAAACCATTACTATCAAATCATTGTGTGGAAGGATACAACAAATGAAAAACATGGATGGTCGTCCATGTGGGATCTTCGCTCTGGAGTCTTGTTTATATTAGACTGGGGGTGGCCTTTTTGGGTTCTCTAGAGTTGCGAAGAATTTTGGGCCGAGTTGGAGGCTGTGGGACTATACAAGGCATCTTGGGTATCTTCGACATACACTCACCAAACCAATGCCCTTATTTAAAATCTTCTGAGCAGGTGTATCCTAGACACCAATACCTTTCATTAAACCCACGGGGAAGTTGGGATTAGTCTTTGGGACATTCAGATAATTTTGAGAGTCCCTATTATCTGGGATATGTATGATGAATTCCTTCCTCATTCCTCTATTTGGGGCAATGAAGAGAGGACCCCTATTTTAGCCAAGAAACTCATCATTTAGGAAAAGGTACTTTTGAAGGAATTCAACCCTTATCAAAAGAATCACATTCCTTTCGTTGAGTGGTTTGGTGGTTTTTTTAAGAAAATTGGTCTAGAGCCCCATCTGCACAGACCCCAGGCCTAACCTACCAAGACAACCTGGAGACGAACAGGTACCTATTGGCCAACCTTGGAATAAGGGAAACCTCATGAATGGGGATGGGGACTTGTCCCTGATGTTGACTGATTATATCAACTGACAGACTTCTTGTCCATGTTGTTGAGTAGGTGGATCTTACCACTATGAGAATATAGTGGTGTGAGAGCCTCAAATTTTATCATGGACACTCAACTATCCACTGGTTGATGCATCAATCTAGCTATTCTAGTACTGACCAAGATTTATTGCTTACTGGGTCAGATCAGCGAAGGGGGGCCACCTAAATGGATGATTGGGACTTCCAAATCCTTTGGTTCTAGATAAGATCTCAAATAGGAAGTTATACCTTTATCAATTCCTTACGAACTCCACAGTCCATCCTCCAACTGTATCTTCAGTGTACCAGCGGGGTTATGCCAATGGCTTGGGCCTCGTAGGATAATAAATAGGATTATACTAAAAAGGATCAAGAATTAAAGGCCCATATCAATTTCCATGAACATTTTTCTTATCATCCTTATGATTATCCTACTGGTATTATTGTGAATAATGTGTCTGAAGACTTTGTCAACTGAGGAAACTTTTTTTCTTTGAGATAAGGTGTCTTGGTTGCTCGTATCGAAGGGGATATTATCTACAAGGGATATGAACCTTTCAGATTCAATCATCAATTTAATCGTGTCCAGAAGTTGTGTCCTCCTGCTCTCAATAGTGTCCATCAAGAGAAAAATGTGATGATAGTGCATCAACTGTGGTTGATGTTTACTTGGGAGGACACCCAGTTCCATGTCAAACTTATAGATTCTAGGGATTCTGTACCCTTCCTCAGAAGAATCAATGCTTAGGCATATGTTAAATCATACAAATATGGCCAATTAGTTGATCTGGTTTCTATCATAATAACTTCCAAGGAATCTAGGGAACAAGGGGAAGGAGAAGAAAAAGGGAGTTGTTAGGAACTCTTGGCCAGGAAAAGTCCTTCAAAATCCTCTTGAATATTCCCCAAGGAAAGTTGTGAAAGATGGAGTTGTGACTTCATGGGAGGACGAATGATATACTGAAGCTGACGCTGGGAACCCACCATCCATCCCTCCTAAGGATGATTTCCCAGTGTCTTAGAGATAATAGGACATTTTGAAAGGTTTCCAATCCACTCATGATTAGTCCCCTCGTGATTTATGGAAGCTCTTCAGGATTAAGGAAGTTGATCTTACTGACATTGTTTATGTATCAGCACCCTCTGACGTCTCTTTTGATTAGGATCCTGAGAAGGTGGTTTGTTACTGTGTGGACCTAAATACCTTGATCCATTCCTAAAATGGTTACTGCAAATAGTCTCATAGGGTACATTCCATACTATGACCTGAAACTGATGATGGGGATGACAATGTCGTTGGCTCACTTATTGTAGATACAACGGGAGAAGCTTCTTACATACTCCCAACTTCCCATAAGCATTCATCTCTTGGGGGTCCCGAGTCTACAGGAACACATGTGAAAAATTTGTGGCTGATGAAACCCACTCCACTCCCCCGTACCAATCCTACAACACTGGACATCCCAATCACAACTGCATTTCCTGACACCTGGAGGGTTTGGTATGAACTGAGGGAGAATGGTTCTAATGAATATATATTTGAGACTACTTCAGGGAGGACATTTTGACCTTCTGGGTTTTGGAGGAGCGATTTCCCCTTCCTATATTTCTACCAAAGAATAGCCTAATGAGGTGGCTGCTTACTTGAACGAAGTGGAAAAGAATCTTCATGCTCCCAAAGATAGGAGTTACTGGTGTGATCGAGTAGCACTGATGGCAGTACTCCCATGTTCGATGACCATCTAGGGATAGATTATTCTATCTACAAACCCTGGATTTAAATTCCTTTGTTTTAGAGATGAAAAATTCCCCCTTTATTTTTTCATGAGCTCGTAGGGTCTCAGGAAATGGTTCTTTCCCCTATTTATTCCCCCGAGGGCACTATAGCTAGGGAGTGCACCCTGTTGATTGTGGGGGGGGGGGGGGGTGGGGTGCTACAAAATGATCCTCTAGAGACCAAGAACACATGGAAGTAATCATCACAGACTCTTCTAGGGAATTTCTTACTCTATCTCCCCTAGTTGATCTTATTCAGGAACTATCTCTATAACAATCGAAGAAATGAAAGCAGGAATTCCAACTATCAAGATGCATTATGTGGGGAATCACAAGTAATTATCTGTTAACCTGGTGGTCAAAATGAGCACCCTTATCCTTTTGAATCACTATTACACTCGTGTTTTGATGCATATCCTATTAGTAACCCAATGGAAATTTCTCAACCATCTACAAATCTCATTCCCTTTATGGCGGAGGAAGGATCGACATTCATTATGATTGACTGAAACAGAGGAATAGGGAAAACCAAGGAGGTTTGGGGTATCATCAAACTTTTATGTGTGTCTTCTCCTACTCAAATAATCTCTGCCTCAATAGTGTAAGAACATATGGAAGTTAAGACCTCATTTGAACATGTTGATCTTGTTTCCATGGAGGGAGACAGGGAAACCTTTATAGTAGGGGAATAATCATATGATGAGCCCCAAGCCTTATAAGATCTTAGAGAGACTTTAAATCTTGAGGAACCAATTATTTCTAATCAAATGGTCTTTACCCTCATGGAGGGAGTCCCTTCGGAGATTGATACTCTACTTGCACATGTTGACTCTTCCTCTATAGAAGTCACAACCACTGAGGAGGCTAATGTCCCAGCCCTTGAAAATTTGGAGTGGGATATTGTGCCTTTTTCTCAAATTCTAAGAGAAGTTTTGTTTTCGGCCCCCTAGAATCTTAAGTCCAGTACCCTTCTCCAGACTGACTATCCCTATAGGCCTGATATCAGAAAGAAACCTTCCAAAGGATGCCTTGGGGATTGTTGTTCTAGTTGGGCACGGTCCCAGGACATCAGTGCTCCCGAGTGATCGTGGGGTGAAACTTCTAATTGAAGATGTGGTGCCACCTTTTTTGGGTAGCGATATTGCTGAGGAGGTTGTAGGTACTGAAGCCGTCTCTCCTCTATTCTCAGAATTTCAACCATAATAATTAAAAATTGTGGAAGATTCTCCCACTCTGCCCTTCATTAAAATCATCATAGGTGAGGCTGCTAAGAGTTTGAGTTGTGTTATACCCACTGGATCGAGTCCCTCTCTCATGATGTTAAACCCTGGATATATTTTATTATCATGGAGCGACTTTGAGAATAAATGAGAAGGCAAGTTCGACCTTCATCCCATCTGTCAAAAGGCATGGAGGAACGTTTGGAGATTAATCTCTCAGACTCCATTGGTTGAGATACTGGAAAAGTTTCTGAAACCACACCACTATTTTTTGGTCCTGGGATTTGGTGGATTCAACTATCATGGAATCTAGGATATAGTGAGGCAGGTGGTTATTGCTCAGGAAGAAACTGGTTCACTTGAGTCTCAACTTTCTGCTATAGATTCAAGGTCTCATCTTACTGTTGTGCAGAAAATTATTATTGAAGAATCCACCAATCAAGACAGAGTGGTTGTGAGGTTGAAAAATGAGCTCATGAAGCAAGAGTCCTTAGTGGAACAACTCTACCAATAAGTGGAGCAACAGATCTGGAAGCAGGAGTGACTTAAGTAGGAGCAGGCTCGGACCGCGGTTGCCGTTGAGGAGGGGTGATAGAATTTTAAAGCAGGAGAAAGGACTAGCCTTTAACTATGAGGGATGTGAAGGCACTATAGGCAGGCATAGATTCCTAGAATGTGAAATTTTTTAAAACTTCTTCAAGCCATTGAAGAGTCACATCAATTGTTGATGCAACTTTGTAGTTATGCCAAACATCTCCTATAATGATCATGCCCCACTTGTAAGGAGAGGCTCCAGGCTTTGGATTCCCTACATATATTTATGAAATAGAATGGAATTATTTTTCCCTCCAGTGATTATTCTTTTCCTTTTCCTATCATTTCAATTAATCACAATTAACCATATAAACATTATTTCGATCGAGTATTATTCTTAAAACGTGATTAAAAACCGGTAAACTAAAATCATCAAATTAGACTCTAATTTTTTCTTGAGTTATAGGACTCAGTGATCATAGTTCAACTGTTGCTGTGGTTTTTAGGAAAACCTCATGAACTTTTTCATCTTTTCCATTACTACCCTAATTTTTTCCTAATCCTGGGTGTTATGGGATTAACGAGTATGACTTGGATTTTTATTAGGATTCCCTTTGCGGGTTTTCAACCAAACAAGATTTATGTATCTTTTGACTATTTTATAGATCGATATTTTGTTTCCTAAACGATACATAGTATAGGTTTAACGAGCTGGTTCTTTACTTTTATCAATGGGTTCCCTTTGCGGGTTTTCACTCTAGAGATAATTGTGTCTTTTTTCTTGTGTTTTATAGTCTTTCAAATCAAAATCATTACTAATGTTTTGGGTCAAATAGCTTTGACCAAATTTGATGGGGTAAGGGGCCAATTTGGGATTCATCTGCCAGGAATGTTCTAATAATCTCATACATGAATGAGTGATTTTTGTTGACCCTGACTTTGGGCATTTTGGATGTATATGAGGCTTGGGAGACATTTTAGACGTACGAAGGTAGGTGAGGACTCTCATGGGGATTAATATGCCTTTTTTTGATGGTCATTTTGTAGGACACATGTGCAGAGCCACCGGGGCATGATGTGCATAGTTAAACAAAGGTGTCCGCAAGAAACTAGCCTTCCATTTCTGATGGCCTAGGATATTTATAATACTTTGATTTTTTTTTGAGTTTGGGGACCATAGTGGGTAGCCTATCTGAGGGATGATGTCCAAAAGTATCAGGGGACTTTTTATCGGCTTTGAATGGAAAACTGCTCCCACATAAATTTTACTTGTTTATGGGTGAGCTGGCGAATGGTACTGCTTAACGTCTTCCACCAGGACACTTGAAACCAATTATGGGAGATCATTTTTTACAAACTAAGGGAGAGTAAGTGATTCATTAGTTCAATTAGTATTTATGTTCATCTATGGTCATTTGAAAAGGTAAATACATGTATGTCGTAACCTTTGTAATTTCCAAATCTAGGGAGTTATATGGGACATAAATGTCATGTGGGCATACGAAAACTGGAAAGGACACTTCTGAGGATGAATTTACCTTTGGATGAAGTCCTTTTTGTGGATGACATATACAGATCCACCAATGAATGATGTGCATAGTCAAACAAAGGTGTATACAGGACAATGGCCTTCAATCTTTGATGTCCATGAAGTATTATAGAGATTGGGACCTTTCTGGACACACTGTATGGCTAATGAAAGGTGGTGCGCCTAAAATTAAAGGAGGCATTTCTTTGGCTGAAATTTACCGAGAAAATCATAAATAAGCGGGGGAATTTATTTTTCATACATGGATCAAATTCACACATATATATGAAGTATCTTTATTTTACATAATCCTTGAGATACCAGAGGTGAATCGGGCTAGGATATTCTAATATATCCAGAATGTGGGTAGAAAAGGGAATGTAAACCATGACTTTGAGGGTTATTGAATCGCGAGGGATGTCATGAGGATTTGAAGCCATTAGGTGTACTGAGGTAGGATATGACTCTCATTAGGACGAATTCTCCTTTGGTTGATATCCATTTTGTAGGTGACATATACAGAGCCACTAGAGCATAATGTGTATAGTCAAACAAAGGTGTCTACAGGACACTGGCCTTCCATATCTGATAGCCATGGAGGATTATGGATATTCAAGATTACTCAAATCATGGAGTTTAATGTATGAAATGAATGTATCTGGATACATTAGAGACGTTCGGGCTATGATTCACTCATGGGATTCAGTAATCCCCTACATATATATGATTCATATGTAGAGTGAGGCTTTCATCCCATCTTTGGAGTACCCTGTAGTTTAACATCGTACGACTAGGACTCGGGGTTTTTATGGGTAAGGGAACCATAACATGCCTTTTAGGGTCATGATTCTAGGACCAAAATCCTAGACTGGTTTACCATGATTTCATGGTGGATCCCCTACTGAGGTCCCTAAGCCCACGTGAGCTATGCTCGGTGTGAGAAACAAGAGATTATAAGGATTTCATGTCACCACTTAAGAATGGAATAACTAATATCATGGATAATTTTATGCTTAGACCAATGCTATGAAGTATAATGTCTTGAATAAAGGTTTAATTCCACACAATTTATCATCATGTGGGGTGGATATAGAATAATACTGATGTGAAAGAAGGTAAATACTATTTCCCTTAATCATCCCTATAGATAGGACTTTTCCGGGGATTCTCTGCATTGATTTAATTTGTGTGCAGAGAAGGGGAAATTTCAATACCTTATGTGGCTGGGCCCAAATTGTAAAATTCATGTCTACTGCACATCTTTTTAGGGGGAAGCTAAGTTTCACAAGATTACCAATGAACATTCCTTGTGGATATCTAGCTCATAAGTGGGGAGGGAATGAATTTTTTTGAGGATTCCAGCTAAGATAAGAATCTAAGCATTTCCATTGTGAATTGTAGTTTAATGGAATGAAAATGGGACCCGTCTGGCCTTATAGTTTAGCATTGTGGGGGGGGGGGATAAAGTTGGAAGCACATTTCACCACCATGTCACGGAGAAATTTTTTCATAAAGACCATAAATAGATTTGATTTAATCATGGTCGAGATATTTTGGTATTCCTCAGACATGAGTGATCATAAAAGGTGTAAAGCATAGTCTCGAGGGGGCTTGGATTAGGAGAAATGACATGGGGCATAGAATCCATTGGGTGTATGAAGGTAGGAAAATACTCTCCTAAGGATGAGTTTTCCTTTGATTGACAGTCATTTTGTGGGAGATATATGCAGAGCCACCAGGGCATAATGTGCATAGTCAAATAAAGGTGTTTGTAGGACACTGGACTTCCATCTCAGATGGATTTGAATTTTTATGGGGACCCAAGCTTTCCTAGAGCATAGAGTTTGAAAAATGGAAAATAAGTGTTTGGGAATGTAAGTAATATCTAGATGGTGATTATCCATGAACTATTGAAGATTTTACATAGATATGACTCATATATAGGGGAATCATGATTTTTTGAATCCTTATGTGTGTCAGAATTCAAACATGTAATTTCCATCATTTCTTTGAATTTTTTGTTCAAGAAATTGGGAGCATTTTTGAGATCTCATAACACTGAGAATTGTGCTTCCCATGACTCTTGAGGAACCTTTTAGTTTAATTTCATGCAGTTAGGAACTTTCATGGATTCCCATGTGCAAGTCTGACCTATACATAGAGGAAGGGTCATTTTTTTCATTTGGGTGGCTGAACTGCGATAGAGGATCCGGGCATCGCTATGTATCCTACAAAGGTAGGAATAAATCCATACGTAGTTCTAAATGTTCCCTACAGAGGTATAACCACATGTAGGGAAATAAAAAGGCATTTTTCTGTAATTAGTGGTTGGGACCAGATGTTAAATCTGGGTGTCACTACGTATCCTTCAAGGGAAGGAATCAAACCATACATAGTTCTAAATGTTCTTTGTATCGATCTAACTCAGATGTAAGAGTAAGGGAATTTTTTTTCATCCACTACCGGTGTCGGGTCTATCACATTCCTCTATTTTTTTTATAATGTAATCCTTAACACCAATCCTAAACTCACGTGAGTCATATTTTATGTGAGAAACAAGGAGAGATGAGGATTTTCCTCTTAGTATGGGGTGATAGAGGATATAATAGAGGCATTTTTTCATATGGTTACTGGGATAAGATCGAGGTTTGAGGCATTAATATGTATTCCATAGATGAATGGAAATCAATCCATACATAGTTCTTTGAAAACCGTGTAGTTTAACGTCTTTCAATAAGGATAGAATCCATATAGTTTAATGTCATGTGGTCAAGACAAGTTTAACCCGGCAGTTTATCATCATGCGATTAGGACAATTTATTCTATTTGGTTTAACATCTTGAATCTAGGATGTTTATCCTCTTTTATGCAAAGTATTTCTTCAGAAACCTTTCATTGGTGGGAGCTGTGAGGAGCTATCCATCCATTGATATCAAGGAATATGATCCATTAGAGTAGACTTTATGTATGACATATTGTCCCTCCCATTTTGTCTTAAGCTTTGGGGGTTTCTTCCTAAGTATCATTAGGGTTCTAAGGACCAACACCATCTATCCTTCAAGGAAAAGACCGAAGGTGAACCTTTTTGTTTAAGAATCATGTGATCCAATTTTTGTAGACTTCTAAATTTTGAAAAGTGTGCATAATTTTATCACCTAGCTTCTCCAACTCATCAAACTGTTTTTGGGTTTTCCCATCCATGAACAATTGATCACAAATAGAAATGTGAAGTGATATAAATTTAACTACTATAGGAAAAACTACCTCTGTCCCATATACTAATGAGTACAGGGTTGCCTGGATGGAAGTGCAGGTCATGGTTTGGTAAGCCTATAAAGCCTGAAGGATCTTGTCTGGACATGATTTCTTATCCTTGTCCACTATCTTCTAAAATCTATAGGATAAAGTCTTGTTTAAAGACTCTATCTACTAGTTAGTTGTTTTATGGTAGTGGGATGGATGGTTGTATTTGATTCTATACTCCTAGTATAACTTGTCCAACTCAGTAGAGCAAAAGTTGGTGCCATTGTTTGTCAGTATTGTATGAGGGACACCAAATCTAGTAATGGTGTTGGATTTCACAAAGCTAACAATGCCTTTTCCCCCAACCTCTTTAAGGGGTATGGATTCGGCCCATTTGGAGAAGAAGTCAATTTTTATGAGAATAAACTTGAATTGTCTAGCTATGGTGGGTGGATATGGTCCCACAACATCCATCCCCCATATGGAAAATGGCAAGGAGTACTTAGCTGTGTGAAGTAGGTCCAGGGGTCGGTGAATAAAATTGGTATGAACATAGCAGGAATGGAACTTCTTGGTGAATGTGGAACAATCCTATATCATAGTGGGTCAATATATCTAAGCCTTCGAATTTGATGGGAGAGCTTGGATACTGATTGGTGTACTCCACAAGCTCTGACATGCACTTCTTTCATGGAGGTAGCAGTCTCTTATCAATCGATGCACTTGTGAAGGACCCCACCAAGTCCTCGTCTGTAGAGAACCTTTTCTTGGTTTGTGCCATTGTACAAGACAAAATTGAATTCCTACCTCTAAATCTGTTCTCTTTCAACCCTATTTGGTGGGATTTCCCCCATCCAGAGGTAATTTTTGATGGGATTCATCCATCTGGTGGTGTGACTACAAGGCTCAGAAACTGGGCTAATCTCATCGATTTCCTCCATATTTTTCTAAATGAAAAGAAAGACCATATGACGATGGTCAATGCTGATGATTTTTTCATCATGGTCTAGATCATCTAGATTTGTGGTTGCATTTTCCAATGCATTAACTTAATAATTTTGTGACCGGGGGACATAAATCAGTGTTGGTTTTGATGTTAATTCTTCCATCAACTCTCGGACATGGTTCATCAAAGGTGCCAATACTTCTTTCTTAATGTAATAGTCACTATCGAACTTCTTGATGACTAGATTTGAATCACCTTTTATCTTTAGGTGTTTGGATTGTTCATGAAGTGCTAGCTTCAGGCCTACAATGAGGGCCTGGTATTCCACTTCATTATTTGTGCACCCCTATGAAAGAAGGAAGGAGTAAGAAAAGATGAACTTTTCTGGGGATATGGGTATAACACCCAGGCCTACTTTTTTTAGCTTGGGATCCTCCATACATTTCCCTTTTGGGATTTTGGAGGTTCTGTTGAAGAACATTTTCCATGCCTAGGGCCCTTCTTGGGTAAATAATACCTCTTCATCAGGAAGTTCAGTATCCAATTGGGTCATTTCTTTTAAGGGGTTCTATGCTAGGAAGTCTACTAATTTTTGGCCTTTTATGGTTTTCTGGGGCACGTACTGTATGTCAAACTATTGTAGGAACTTCCCACCGTGATAGGCGTCTAGTTATCATGGGAAAACTGAGGATATACTTGAGTGGGTTGTAGTAGGAAACTAGATGTAACTCATGGTGTTGTGGGAAATGCATGAATTTTTTAACTATGAAGATTAGGTCTACGTAGTTATTTTATATTCTTTAATATCGAGTCTCAACATCAATAATTGTTCGGTTGAGGCAATAGATATTGTTCTGACTACCAACATCATTCTTCTGTGTGAGGAAAGCACCTAATGACCGTTCCAAGGCGGTTATGTACAAAATTAGTAGTTTTCACTCACCTGGTGGAAATGGACTAGTGAGCTTAGGATATATCTTTTTATATTTTCAAATGATTCTTGACAATCATTATCCTACTCGTATGGAACCCCTTTCTTCATTTACCTGGCTAAAGGTGGACACTTACCTGCAAGGTTGTTTATGAAGTGCCGAATATAGGCCAGGTTCCCCTAGATACCCCTCAATTTAGTGAGATTTCAAGGTGGAGACATTCTAAGTATGTATTTTTTCTTCGTAGGGTCTACTTTGATGTCATGATGGTATATGAAGAAGTTGAGAAATTTCCCAGAGGTAACATCGAAATCACACTTTAGGAGATTCATCTTTAAACTATGTTATCGTAGTTTTTTGAAGACAATATCAATATCTGTTAGGTGGTTTGAGCGCTGTTGTGATTTTACCACTAGGTCATTGATGTATCACTCGATGAATTTTCCCAAGAAGGCTTAAAAATACGAAGCATGTCACACTGATATGTAGCGCTGGAATTTTTCAGACCAAAGGGAATCACCTTATAGAAGAACACTCCCTAGGGGGGGATAAAATAGTGTATTCTTTTTCTACATGGGCCATTTGGATCTGGTTGTATCCAGAATAACCATCCGTGAAAGAGAGAGCCTCATATCTAGCAGTCGAATCGATCAACAATTCTGTGAACGAGACCAAGAAATCATCTTTAGGGCAGTTTCGATTGAGGTACCTGAAGTCAATGAAGACTCTAATCTATCTATTCTTATTTTTTATAGGGAATTTTTTTGATAGCTAAATCATATATTGGACTTCCTGGATGAAGTTATATTTGATTAGTTTGTCAACTTCGGCCTCTATTTTGGCAGCATGTGGTGGGAAGGTCCTTCTGGCAGCCTAATTATAGCCACGATGGTCTTCCGACAGACCCAGATGATGAGTGCCTACCTCATGATTGTGGTTTTTCATTTATGTGTATTTCTAGGAAAATAAATCTCGATTCTTTTTTAGGAAGGAGGTATATTCTTCTTGCTCCTCAAAAGGCATAGCCACACTAATCAGAGTGGGCTGCGGGTCATCTTGGGTGCCCAGGTTTATCTCCTTAAGTTGATCAATTGTAGTGTAGAAACCTTCTTCGAATACAGGAGGGGAATCTTTGAGGTCTTGTTATTCTTATTCTTTATCATCTTATTCCTCTTATGATAGAGAGAGTATTATATAGATTAACTCTTTGACATTGGGAGAGAAATCACAACATCTATTTATGGAAACTGAAATAGATCCTTTTTCCTTGACTGATTGTGAGGAATTACTTAAAGAGTATGGAATTTACTTACTTTATTTTATAGATAGGACATCGTGTTTTGCCTTAGAAAGTAAGGTAGAAACTGTCTGGGGTCCCAAGGATGGGCCGAGAGTGTCTTTGTTTGGGTCTTCCCTAACATCATAGGGGCCAGCATACTTTCCAGTGTCTTTGGACTTGGCATCCATAATGAAAATCATGCAGACGGGTGATTCCATATCTAAAATTGAACTTATAAATTCAACCTAGTTAATAGGTAATGTATACTCTTCTCCAGGGTGTTTTAAGGGATCGAAGAGATCCATTTATAATCCATTTGGGGTGGTGATCCAATTAATGTTTTTTTCCAAATACTGCATCTCTTTCAGTTCATAGAACCCAGTATTGATGTAATGAGACTTATAGGATTTGAATGGGGATTTATGAGTAGAAATGTCATGTTTATATATTAGAGAAATATTTGACGCAATTATGGTATGATGAGGTAATCTTCGTGTGCTGATGTATTCAGGGACTCCCTAATAGGATGATGTAGGTCGTACTTTACCACACTACCATAAACTCAGAATCAGACACGAGGTCACCAAGCTAAGTTTTAAGCTTGATTCATCCCATCGGCTTCTACTCTCTTTTTTCATATCCATGAAAATTTACGGTGAAGGGTGTTAGACTATTCTCATCATAGCCTAACTGAATAATTGTTCGTAGTGGGAGGAGGTTGACTCCAGATCCATTGTCGATGAAAATTCTTCGAACCTCAATGCCATTTATCTTGTCAGACACATATAAGGGTTTGATGTGTCCTTGTATGATGATGTCTTCATCGTAGTCTGTGAAGGATATGACATCATGGAATTATTCAGGATTGGTCTATGTATGGTAGACTTCGGCTACTGCTACTTTGGCCTCAAATTCTTGGGGATTTAGTAAGGCTTCGATGAGTTCCTCTCTAAGGTCTGCTGACAGAATCAAGGAATTCAGGATTGATAGCTTTGATGGTACTGAGGCTAACTATATAAAAATATAATATTTTTTCTCTAAATGTCAGCACTTCCCAGCTCAGGGATTCTCTTTCATGGGTGCTTTCAGGGATTTAGCTTTGGACGTATATGGTTCGACCTCTATGACAAGAGATGATGGCACTGCTGTGCTTTCTAAGTTTGACCGAATTGGTCTGCCTGTATGCCTTGGGAGATTGGAAATCTATTATTCCTGTAACAGATAATCCAAGATGATTGGGCTCATATTTTTACCATAGGGGTGGAGAAACACTTCAGTTCCTATTATATATTTTTGAGGGTTCTTCTGTATGTTTTCACAACATTATTGGTATGACTTAGGGCATGGCCGAGAATTTGACTCCCGCCACAATCAAGCCTTCTAGAAAACCCTTGGCCTCTACGTCCTATTCCGCTAGCTCTTAGGTTAGATGAGGGGAATTAAATTGTGTGTTCATAGTCTCCATTTAAGAAAGGGTCCATCGGGCGAATGGCATTAATAGAGTCGAATATAAGTTCTTGATCCGACAATGCTTATGTCTGACTGTATTCTTATGATGGTATCATTTGGAAAAGTAGGGCTCATTGTCCCATTTAGCGGGGTAGCTCCCGTTGTACCATTTAGTGGGGAAGTTCCCGTTCTTTCAAGTCTGTTGGAATGAAGTCTGAAAGTGTCAATACCAGCTTCGTCTTTGGCGTCAGATCATCTTTATTCCCCTTATTTCTTCAATTCTGGCCCTCAGAGGACTATGAGGCTGAGGATGATGGTTGTGTTGCATCAGGAGCTATTGAGAGAATGGTTGGTTATATCAACTATTCCTAGAGGATTCCATGAGCTCATTTGACTATTTTTTGAGTCATCCAACTGTCAAATTTTTTCTCCTTTTAGTTTGTGACTTTTTTCCATTCCTCTTCCTCTCTTGGGTCTAAGGTGGAGACATACACCACTTGTACTGGCGGCAGACCCAACTTGACTTGTCTAGAATCCACCATCTTTTGCAGAATATCCTTGAAGATGAATCATTCCTGGATGGTGTGCCCTAGTATTTGGTGATAGGGAGAATAATTTGGATGGTCATCAAGACCCACTTCATTGGATCACTTTGGCACTGATAGTCGAAGAATGTTTCAATTCATGGAGGCTATGAAGTATCCACAAACATGGTCATCTTGGAACAAGTAGAATTTATTTATTATTTTTTCTAACTAGATTATTTTAGCACCCCTTAGATCATATTGCTGAGGTGGGGGAAGATGTTGGTGTCTAGTAAGTCTTGCATGATTTGGTGGAGGCCTCGCAATTAGAGCTGGTGTCGGGGGTGGCTTATGTGTGACAGAAGCTATTTCATCTTTTCCCATTCTTTTTCATGGTGCTGATTGGGATACTCGGGACTTGATATTGTTCCTCTATAAGGAGTCTTCTATCCTTTGGTAAATGGAGGAGAAATATCATAACCCACTTGTGTACTTCACATGGATGAGTAGTGTTTTCAATTCACCACAGTGATTATCGATGCACATAGAGAAAATTTCATCCTGGGAGAGTGTTCGGTTTAGGGAGTAAGTCAGGACCTTCCATCAGGAAATGAAGTCTACAACTCTTTTATTCTCTCAATTATTGAAGTTCATGAGATTTCTAACCATTGTATTAGGCAATGTCGAACTGAACTTTAAGAGAAACTATCTCCAGAGGTCCTCCTAGCATGTGATTGAGTTAGCTGGAAAGCTAGTAAACCATACGAAGGTCAAACCTTGCAGAGTTAACATGAAGCACCTAAGTTTGACTACTTCCTGAAGCTTCAGTGTGTCCATTTTGGGGTTACAGTAAGAGGAATAGTTCATTAGATTCTCTTCTAGGTCCCTCGATCCATTGAATCCTAGGAATATGGGGTTCCCAAATTTTGGAGATGGAGGAACGTTGCTCACCCAATAAGGGTAGGTTTTGTGCTCATGTTGTATTAGAGTGCACCACCCTTCCCTAGATTCTTTTCGAGTTATTAGTTGCTCAACAGTATTCAAGAGCCCTTGATGCATATCCTTCTGGACATGAGCACGGGTGGGTGAAGTAGGGGGAAAAGCTGGATGTGCTAGAACTACTGGTATTTGGGGTGGATACCCAGCCGAGGGTATCTTTTATAGTTTCTCCTGAATGTATTCTGTAGGTTTTTCAAGTGGAGATAAGCTTTGAAGTCCTTTCGGGGTTTGATTCAAGTATGTTGACGGTCCCGGTGCTGGATTGGATGGCCATCCGAGCTTAATTTCATTTACCATGATGAGTGCTTGTGGAAGGGTCATCTCTTCTAGGACCTCCTTTTGACGTTCCTCTTGAGGAACGCATCCGACAAGATAGATCCCTCAATGCCGCATGACATTGATTCTCCTGAGTTCTTTCATTTCTTCTTCCTTCTTGGTGAGTCTTTCCTCAAGCATGAGGGAGAAATTCTCAGGGGGAGGAGGAGGTGGGTCATAGATTCCCCAGAATTTATTCTTATCCTCGTTGGTTATTTTCAAGGTAGGTTTTAATAGGTTTTCTAAGGTTGCTCCCAAATTTAGGGCAACTCTCTGATTTCGGGTATGCACACCATCAAGCTCAGTGTTGGATATCTCCATGAGGGAACCATATTATCTTTCATCCTCTCCATTTGTATCATTTATTGTGAGATATGTGGGGATTACGTTCACCATGTTCACTAATTCATAATGCATAGGGGGCGGTGTACCCGGTGTCGAATGGTAGGAGAGCTTTTTTCACCCTTTATTGAACTTTATCCTTCCATTCAGTGGTATCCTTCATATTACATAGCGAAGATTGACATGGAGGGAGACTTGATCTGACCTCATGACATGTCTTCATCTTGGAGGGTATGAACCATAAGATGGGGTGGAGCAGGTGACCTCTCTACTTATCATTCTTCCCATACAAGAGAAGACATACATCCGTTGTGTGGTTATTTGAGGTAAAAATGCCCCCAGTCCTGTGGGCTAGGGTTTCTCTCATTCTCCCATTGATGCAATGTGGTCCAGATTTTTTGGTCTTACAAGGGTATTTTGAGTTAAAGTACCCCCATCCCTACGGACAGGGTCTGTTCCTATATTATGGCGGTATCTTCTGCTATTTCTACCTTCTTGATTTCATGTACTCCCACGTGGGTGTGAGCCGAGTATGTCGCTAGATCCTCATGGAATTTATTATATTTCTAAGATATGAGCACTACTTACTGGTTGTATTACCTTAGGCAGAAATCCTTCTGTATGTTCTCAGTTTCCTAGCGCAGAAGCTTTTTGATGGCTTGATCTCATCGGGCCAAACACTTTTGAAACTTACTATGGGCTGGTTTTTATTGAGTATTCCATCTTTCCTGAGTAGGGATTTCATTTTATTTCTACCTTTGGGTAAGGAAATTGAAAGATTCCATTTCTAATGAGGTCTGTTGTACGGGACATGGGGTGAAGTGTAGAGCTCCATGTTCTCTCCATCCCCGAATATGAACTCCAGATGGGGTGTCACCGATGATGCAACACAACTTGGTCCATGCATGGAGGCAATCCATTTCAAGGTTTTTCATTCACCTTTATGATCATGGTCATCATGTAGACGGAAGGACTTACAAGTCGATTATATGGTAAATCTCTCCTAATATGTTGACATGACCTTCATACCCTTCATAGGGTAAGAAGTTTTCTTTTATATGGAGAAGATTCATCCAGACATTCAGGAAAATGTTATGAATACATTCCTCAGACAACTACCATGGTATATCGAAGTGAGAAGTGGTCATGGGACAATATAACACTATTGTATCTTCCTTATCTAGTTGTCTTATCACGAGAAACATATCCTGCTGTTGTTCTTCCAGGGAATCCTCTACTTGATATGCTCAGATTGACTACTTATTAATATTTTTTTCGAAGAAGTAGGGCTGGTAGAAGCCTCATTGATATGTGAGTGGAATGGGGGTGGATCAAAAGATGAGTGTGGCCCCAGACTGTCCTCTAGTTGAGAAAGGATATCACTTTTCATAGATAGATTTTCTGACATGTCTAGCTCCATTTTTTCGAGTGCCTTATCATAGGAGAGCTTTCTCACATTTGTCCTGAAAAGGGGAGGTCCTTATTCCCAGTGTGAATTTTGATTTCGGGGAGGACCTTCATAATTGGTGATACAATGGTGATGGCTACCATTGCAACATGATGCCTGACTACAGGGAGTGTCCTTACGGTGTATACCCTGGGGAGGACTTTCAGGGAGAGATCTAGAGAGGGGAGGACCTTCTTGTTTTTTGATGTCACTGAAGGGTGGACCTTCTCAATGACTTCTATGATGGCGAAGACTACTATCATAGCTTGATATCTGCTTGCAGGGAGAATTTCTATAGTGTAAATCCTAGGGAGGTCCTTCAGGTGGTACTGTAATGAGGGGGGGACATTATTTTTGCTTGATGTTACTATGGAGATGGCCTTCAAAAAAACTTCCATTATGGTGAGGGCCTTAACAATTTCTATCATCATGGAGATGAATACCATTTTTACTTGATGTCTGACTACAAGGAGAAGCATATATACAGTGTATACCCTAGGGAGGACCATCAGGACGGACGACGACAAGGGGAGGAACTTCTTTCCACGTGATCTTCAGGTCAAGGGGATGGATCTCCTAACATGCATCAGGATATAGTCTCTCATGATCGATAATTATTATCCCACAGATTAAGCCCCCATGGGTGCTCTAGGGAGGGCCTTCAGAGTTGCAGGCAACAATATTATAGAGAGGGACTTCACAAATACTACTACCACTCCCATAATTTGGTAATGGACTGATAGGGTCTTGAGACTTTATTGATATATGCTCTAGGACATCAAAAACTCCATCTTCCAGTATAGTAGGATCATATATGTGATCTTCATCTTCCGGTTTCCTTTGGACTATTTCATTTTTTGGTTCTCTCTTGCAGGTAATTGGGGTTGTCTGCTATTAGTAACGACCTTCATATACGGGTCCCTATTTTTTTTGGTTCCTATGATGTTGCTGGGATATGATGACATACATCTTGAGTTTTACCAGGTATATATTCCTGCCTTGGAGTGGCCACTATGTTGGACCAACGTCCCCCAGTTGGAATGAGTATTTGATCCCAATTTGGTCATCCGTTTATCACGAGATATTTTCATCGACCCTCCTGGACTGGAGAAGGGATAAATAACTACTCCGGAGTGACTAAACCATTTTTAAAGTAAGTAATTTTGTTTGAGGAAACCAGGTTGTGGGCCTGTTTCCTCGCCTTTTCTACCAATGCAATGATATATTGGCATATTTGGAAGATATGGTTTGGAATTGACGTCTAATATTCCATCATTACAAGGATGTGTTGTGATACATCGTTGTATGGAACTGGTATGAAGGCCCATTCCGATTTCAGAGTAGGTGTTTGTGCCTGCTTCGGTCCTCCGTAGGATACTAATAGATACTGGAAGTTCACATATTTTGGGACAGAGGAATGAGTATGCCACCAATTTACTTCTCCAGTTGTCACTGTATTTGACTGGTGGGCTTCATATTCATGAGTGGGAATTTTCATCTGCTCCCTTGCCGTTGTATTTGTCTCACGGGCTCTGTATGCATCTACAAGAATTTGACTCTGCTCATACTTTCTTTCCACCCTATTTAGATAGTGGACTTGATACACATCAGAAGGTATTTGTTCCTTCCTATAGTTGGTTTCTGTCCTATTTGGATGACGGGCACCTTGTGCATCAGAAGATATCAGCATATGCCTCTAATTTTCTGTTATGTCTGCACGATAGGACCGGCGATCATTGATAGGGATGTGCATGTGCTCGTACTGTGCCACTATATTTCTATGGTGGGATTGAATAGATGGGAAAGAGTTTTATGTCTACCCATTGAATGTCAACACGTTTTTAAGGCAGAGTTCCTCCTTAGGAATCAGGGTGATAGCATGTTATTGATTGTATGTATGTCTCCCTTGGTAGGTGGCCCGAGGGGCCTGTGTCTTCTGTAATTCAATAGGTTCCCTCGGCATAATATCCTCTTCATAGTGAGGATAATTGGTTTCCCATTATTAGCAGAAAATCTCTCTAGAAAAGGCTCGTGAGTAGGACCCATGTGCAGTTGAGATGAAGTCATCAACATCGACTTCATTTGCCTCCCTAAGATAAGGGAGGTACTTGTTGTCACACTCTGGGGACAGGATCCTAAAATGGTTTGAGGTGACCACTGAGGCCTTCTTTTACTGGGGTTCTGTCTACGGCTAAGGAGGCTATTGGAGAGCTTTTGCAGATTGGAGGGCTTGTCTTGAGGCCTCCACTATAGGGAGGGTACCATTTTCGTGGTACTCTTTAATCAGTGCATTGGATACCTAGCGTTGAAGACGCTGGGTTAGAGAGGGGGTCTTACTCTTCATCAGGGCCCTGGATTCCTGCAGAATCACTGAGGTGAGGGTATCCAATTGGTTTTTGGTATGTCATTTTGATCGAAGGTTGCTCTGCGGGAATCTGTAATATATATATGACATGTACAGACAGAAAAAAGCCCCGTCAAAGTAGCATCTCTGGACCATATGCATAGTTAACAATTTTTCTTATACCTCTCCCCCCCTTTGTGAGGTTAAGGGGCTTGAGTAGGGTATGATTCCACATTATTGCAAGATTCATGTCAGGTTTCACCATTTTTGTTTTGGCCTGAGGTGGCATGTGTATGGGTGGACAAAATGGTCTGATGGGAATCATCACTCATCTGTTATGGTAGAGAGTTTCACATCACTATCTTTGTTTCGGCACGATCTTCATTGTTATCCTTTTTTGGGAAATGGATTGACATCACAAGGACTGGGTAGTTTCTCCCTTCCACATTATAAAGGAGGTTCCATAGTCAAATTGTTCTTAGTGGGTGATTGTATGGGGTTAAGTATTTGTGCAATCGGTCCTCTTAGGATATGAATTCCACGAATGGTCACCAACATGTTTATTTGTGGATCCAAAAACACCTAATGGACCTAGTATCCATGATTCATGGACATTCTTTCCAAAGGAAGACACTTGTTGGATGACGATTTAGCCAACGACACTTAAGGGACTACATTGGTTGAGAGGATAAGAGGTTGGGCTTATCAAACCTTTTGGGGGGAATTATTTCATATTATGGGAGTCTATTATAGATTTAAGTCATTTTCATAGGTTTTTGAATCCTTATTTCATTCTTGAAGAGGTGTGTCCATAGGCTACCCCTGGTTTGCAGGATCATCATGGATATACATAGATTTGATTCTACTGAAGAAATGCTGAATTAATCAATGTAATAAGGCGTTCTAGAGTTTATTTTCATCCAAGAGAGATGAAAGATGGTTCGACGTTACGATCAGACCTATAATATGGGATAACTACATATCATCATGAGAGGAATTAGATCCCATGTTGTTCAGTTAGCTTGGGGCTTTGACCTAGGAGGATTCCCATTTGTTGGGGGCATAATTAGGTAGACCCTTTTGGAAGGTTACCCATTTGATATTGGGCCTTTAAGAAGGCATCCTACGTATCTTGATTTGAATAGGAATAAATGTTCTAAAAGTTCATTTTGGGTGGGGCTTATGCATGGAAGTTTCTCATTTGGGGGGACATGATTGGGTGGACCCTTTTTGGAAGGGCACCCCTTTGAGCTCGAGCCTTCAAGTAGGAATCCTACGTATCCTGATTTGAATAGGAATCAGAGTTATCATAGTTCAGGATGGGTTGGGGCTTACACAAGGAAGCTATCCATTTGAGGGTACATGATTGGGTGGACCCTTTTGGAAGGGAACCCCTTTGAGCTCAGGTCTTCAAATAGGCATCCTATATATCCTAGTTTGAACGAGAATCAGAAATCTTGTATTTCAGGATTGGTTGAGGATTACGCATGAGAGTTTCCTATTTGAGGGGATATGATTGGGTGGACCCTTTTGTAAGGGAACCCCTTTGATCTTGGGCCTTCAAGCATGAGTCCTACTTTTCCTGATTTGAATAGGAATTACAGTTTTCATAGTGCATAATGGGTTTGGGCTTATGCATGGAAGCTGCACATTTGAGGGGACATGATTGGTGGAACTTTTGGAAGGGAACCCCTTTGAGCTTGTGCCTTCAAGTAGGCATCCTACATATCATAGTTTGAATAGGAATAATAGTTCTCATAGTTCAGGATGGGTTGGGGCTTATTCATGGAAGCTTCCCATTTGAGGGGACATGATTAGGTGGACCCTTTTGGAAGGGCACCGCTTTGAGGTTGGGCCTTCAAGAAGGAATCCTACATACCTACAGGAATTAGAGTTCTCATTGTTCAGTATGGGTTCGTGTTTACACATGGAAGCTGCCCATTTGAGGGGACATGATTGGGTGGACCCTTTTATAAGGGCACCCCTTTGAGCTCGGGCCTTCAAGCAAGCATCCTATGTATCCTGGTTTAAATAGAAATCAAAGTTATCATAGTTCAAGATGGGTTGGGTATTACGCATGGAAGTTTCCTATTTAAAGGGACATGATTGGTTGGACCCCTTTGGAAGGGAACCCCTTTGTGCTCGAGCCTTCAAGTAGGCATCCTACGTATCCTAATTTGAACAAGAATTATATTTCTCATAGTTCAGGATGGCTTGATTGTGCAGATGTTGTAATCATCATAAATATCTATGCCCACGTGAGTCTTACTCAATGTGAGAAATAAGAGGATGTGAGAGATTCAACAAACCATACATTTTCTCTCCTGCTGATGGAAGAGGTTGGGCCTACGAAGGAAGAAGCTGAGGTGATGGTGGGTGAGGGTGTAGAGTGAAGAACTTTTCAATGTGGGATGACATTGGATATCATGCGACTCATCTCTCAGAAGGTTAGAGACTTACCTCAGTGGGAGTGCCCCCGAATGTGCTCTGGGAAAGGGGAAGAATGTCACCTCTCATCAAAAGGAGAAGCAACCATGATTCCTTTGACTGGTCATCATTCTTCATTGAATGGAAAAGAAAGTGATCACCCTTAATTCCTAGAATGATGAGGTTTATGTCAGCATCCCAAGGATGGACTCCGGGTTTCCATGGGAAAGTAGACTTACAGACATATCAGGAGTCTAAACTATTTTTGGGACAACCTCCGTGACTCTGCTTACCTTAGGTATGTAGACTCAGAGGTGGATGTTGATGCACCTGATGATCTAATCATATGGTTTTGGTTGATTTGGAGGAGGATTTGGCCTGATGTCGGTGGAACAGTTCATAGAGGAGATGTGGAGGGCTGGATGGTAACAGAGGGGAGATATTGGAGGCGAAGGGAAAGACACCTGAAGATGCCATATTCCATGTATTGTTTTCTCACACAGGATGGGGGGAGCCCTGCATACCATAGTGCTATACGGGTAGGGGGTCGTCCACATACCGAAGTAGTATACTGGACTGGTTATGGACCCCATGTACCAAAGTGGTACGCAGTCCTAGATGTGGTCCACCACACTGCTTCAGGTTCCATTCCGCAGTACTGGATGTGATCCATATAGTGATGCACTATACGAAGCACCATATTGAAGGATGGTCCTAGAACCAGTGATTTGCAGGGAGTTCATCCACGAGAAATTTATGGTTTACGATGACACCAATTAGGTTTTTAGTTTACCCATTATTATTAAGTTATTTTTTTTTATGGTTTGCGGCTGGTTATACCTACGAAAATATGATTTTCAGTTTGCACTTTGTCGAGGATTCGAAACTGAAGTCAAAATCCTCTCTGAATTCTTTCTTCCAATCTCTATGGTCTCCTTCGTGCTTTCTTCATCCATCCTCATCTTCTTCCTCATATGATCCTTTTATAGAGCATTGGGGAAATAATATATGTGGGAATGTGCCAACATTTGAGAATTCCCATAAAGATATATATCAACCCACAGAAGACTTGGTAAACTGGGGTTTTCAGAGGCTGTGGTTCGTGATTCCTAGTTTGCGGAACCCTACCAACTTACTTCGTCCGTTTACTATTGAGTTCACAGGACGGTATGTTGATGGAATCCATGTTCTCGATTTTACCCGTAATGCGGTTCGTGACTTCCTGGTTTTGTAGCCCATCGCTCTGCAGGCCAGAAACTCGCAGGTCCTTCCATATACCAATGGTACGCGGTTCATGCATTCTACAATCCTTTCCTGGTGACGGTACGCGGGTCACATAAAACTCATGAAAAAATTCGATATCTTCAAGTTCCTTCCCAATTTTTTAATTAAATTTGTATCCATTTGCCTTGATGGACCTGTAAGAACGTTTGATTCCTTCTGCAAAGTGCTTGTGGGAGTATTTACTTCCCTTGGAAGAGTTTTTAGGACCCTACAAACACTATGTTAATTATTTTCCAAAGCATCAAGGAAACATTCCACCGAAAAGTCCAAGGGAGATAGTACAAAATTATGCAATTACAACCACTAATATTGAAGTTCCTAATGACATGGTGGCAGGTACTTTAATCATTTCATCAAACTTATCCGATGCTTTATTTTATTCTGGATCATCATATTCTTTCATATCTTCCTAATTTTCTAAGATAATTAGATATTTCCAATTTGATTTAATAAGAGAGTTGTCAATAAAAACTTCTAAGGGAAGTATCATTGAAAAAAAAGATGTGTCAGGCAATCCCCATTATAGCATATAAACATTCTTTATCTGCTAATTTTATTATCATACCCATGATTGAATTTGATATAATCATCAGTATGGATTGGATTTAGAATCATGATGTGAAAATATATTGTAAGAAGAAGGAGGTCACAATTTTTTATAACAATGTAGAATCCCTTATCTTTAGAGTGAAAACATCATTATCTGGCTGTTATCAAGATCCACCACCAGTATCTCTTCTTAATTCAATTCTTGGTGAGGATGAGAATGAAATATATATGGGTGAGGAAACAAATATTAAAATTTAGGATGTACCTATTGTGAAAGAATATATTGATGTTTTTTCGGAGGATTTACCTAGACATTATCCAGATCAGGAAGTTGAATTCTCAATTGATTTAGTTAATCGTTCAAGACCTATATCAATGAATCCTTATAGAATGGTCATTGTTGAATTAGTAGAACTTAATAAACAACTAGAGGAATTTATTAATAATTTTTTTTCTCCCTATTGTTTCTCCAAGGTGATCTCCTATTATTTTCGTTAAGAAGAAAGATAGATCTATGAGGTTGTGCATTGAATACTGGGATATCAATTCTATAATAATAAAAAACAAGTATCCCCAACCTCGCGTTGATGATTTACTTTATCAAATTCCTGGAGCCCAATTTTTTTTGAAGGTTGAACTTCGATCTGGATATCATCAGTTGCATGTGAGGAAGGAAGATATTTCAAAGACAACATTTCAAACCAGGTATCGACATTATGATTTTATGTTAATGCTTTTTGGAATGGCTAATGCACACTCAGTTTTCATGGATATAATGAATAAATGTTTCAAGGAATATCTTAATGGATTTTTGGTGGTATTTGTTGATGATATCTTGGTATACTCTAAAATCTATAAAGATCCTAAAAATCACTTGCACACTATTATGAAGACTCTTAGAAGAAATGAAATATATGGTAAGTTTAGGAAGTGTGAATTTTGGCTTCAATCAGTTGCCTTTCTTGGCCACATTGTCTCTAAGGATGGAATATCTGTTGATCATATGAAGAAAAAGGTTGTGCAAGAATAACCTACTCCAACAAACATAATTGAGGTGCATATTTTTATTGGTTTAGAAGGTTATTATTTACATTTCATTCAGAACTTCTCCTGTTTATCCAACCCAATGACCAAGATTACATGTAAAGGGGTTAAGATCATATGGAAAAAAGAATGTGAAGAATATTTCGAAGAATGGAAGAGGGGATTAGTGAATGATCTTATCTTGACTCTACTATCAGGGAATGGTGGATTTGTGATCTATAGTGATTCATCAAAGAAAGGACATGGTTGTTCCTTATGTAGAATGATAGAGTTATTTCCAATATATCAAGGTAGTGAAAAATTCATGAAAAAAACTATCCTACCTGTGATCTTGAGTTACCAGCTGTAATATTTGCTCTGAATATATGAAAACATTATCTCTATGGAGAAATATGTGAGATATATACAGATCATAAGATCTTGAAAAATATATTCTCACAAAAAGAACTCAACATGAGGAAAAGGTGATGGCTTAAACTACTCAAGGATTATGATTGTTCTGTACACTACCACAAAGGAAAGGCAAATAAGGTAGCTGATGCATTGAGCAGGAAGGATCATGGAATCCTAAACAAAATAAGGATTGAAGGAGATTATATGTTTATGGATATAGTAAAGATGGATACAGTAATTATCAAATAAGGTGAAACATCACTACTTTTTCATTTGGTTTCCCAACAATCCTTGTTGGAAAGGATTAAAACTACTCAATCTATTTATGAGAATCTTCAAAATAAAATTAAAGTTGTGAATGATGGGAAGTTGGATGACTTTGTGTGTGAAGATGGAATTATGAAATTTGGGAAGAGGATATGTGTTCCCTCTATACCCAAGCTTAAAAGGGAGTTATTGGATGATTCTCATAGCTGGAATTTCTCTATACACTCTAGTAGCACTAAAATGTATAGATATTTTAAGGAACATTTCTGGTGTGAAAACATAAAGTGGGAAATTTATGATTATGTATCAAAATGTTTAGTCTGTCAACAAGTGAAGGCTGAAAGAAAAAATCCAAGAGGATTCATGAAACCTATTCCAATTCCTACATGGAAATGGGATGACATAACCATGTATTTTGTCAATGGGTTACCCAAAACTCCATGTAAAAATGATGCAAAATGGGTACTTGTTGATCGAATTACAAAATCTACACATTTCCTCACAATAAGGGAGGATTTTCTACTAGAGAACCTAGAACGACTCTATATCAATGAAATTGTGAGACGTCATGGGGAACCTATCTCAATTGTGTCAAATTTTGATTCATTATTTACAACACAATTTTGGAAAAGTATTCAGAAATATTTGGATACTGAGCTTTGATTAAGTACTTCTTATCACCCTCAAACTAACAAGAAATCAGATAGGATAATCCAAACTTTAGAGATCATGTTGAGATCATGTTAACTTGACTTTCAAGGTATGTGAAATCAATATTTAGCTTTAGTATATTTTTCCTACAATAATAGTTTTCATTCGAGTATTCCAATGGCAACATATGAAGCATTGTATAGAAATAGATGTCCTCCACCAACTTGTTGGGATGAAGTTTGAGAAAGGAAGCTTGTGGGCCCAGATCTTGTAGAGGAAAAAATAGCAAAGATAAAGACTATTCAAACCCATTTCAAAGCAGATAAAAGCAGGAAAAAGAGATATGCTGATAATCGAAGGAAGGATTTGGAATTTCAAGTAGGAGATCATGTTTTCATAAAGGTATCTCCATGGAAGGGTGTTATAAGATTTGGAAATAAAGGGACACTATTCCCTAGGTACATTGGACCTTTTGAAATCCTAGAGAGAATTGGAGTTGTTTCATATTGTTTGGCTATGCCTCCTAGCCTATCTAAAGTACACAATGTGTTCTATGTCTCATTGTTGAGAAATTACATGCCATGCCCAACGAAGGTACTCACTTATGAAGTAATAGAATTAGAACTTGAGCCATCATACTATGAAGAACCTATCTGGATTATGGACACTAAATAATAGGTGTTGAGGAATCAGAAAACTTGGCTGGTAAAGATTCTTTGGAAAAACATAAAATCGAAGAAGTGATATGGGAGCATGAGGATCTTATGATGAAGACATTCCCAAATCTTTTTATGAGGTAACATTCTGTGAATTTCAAGGATGGAGTTTTTATAAGGAGGGGATAATGTAACACCCCAAGGATTTGAACATAAATTTAATATTTAATTCATAAAACATTGAGTCTCTACAAAACAATACTTATTATAACCTATACAATAAACATAATTTTTCCACTTTTGTGATTTGAATTTCGAAAAAATGACATACACAGTTGTGTTCAGGGTGATATGTGGAGTCTGATAGAATCAACTTAAATTTTGGTGAATATTAATGTACCATTATGAATATTAATATACCATTATGAATTGAAATATGACCCTTATTAATAGTAACCTCACCCGTTGTTGTATAAATAAAATTTAGGTATCTTATAAATGAAGTAGAATATTTTATAATTTATTAATTAAGTATTCATATTTTTCTAATTGATAAATATTTAATTACAATTTTAAATTAATAAATTAATTCATTTTCATAAAATGGGTTCCTATAATTTTTTTTGTCCTATGATTTTAGAATAATTAAATAAGACCTTAGTAAAATTTTTAGGGTATTATAAAATCAGTATTGGTTTTAAAACTGTATATTTTGAATAAATAATAATTTTAATTAAAAATTAAATTGATAATATTTTGAAAATTATTTTGATAAAATAGAGTCCATTTTTGGATTATACATGTAAAAAAATTCCTATGGTGAATTCTTGGAATTTTTCTAAAATATTTGAAATTTTATTGAATAGTGAAATATGGTAATTTACCATATATATACATTATAGGTTAAAGGAAATATTCCTAGAATCATGGATGACATAAGAAACCATTAGTACGAACTTCAATGCACATATTACTATTATTGTTTACAAGAATCAATACTATTGCTTTTCTTGAGCAAAATAATAAAATAATGAATAAGATAATAAAAAATCACTCCTCTCTTTTGCTATAAAAACCACCCCACTCCTTCTTCTCTTCACTTCTCTCAATCTTTGTGCCTTGTCTAAATTCTTCCCAAATCTCCTCCCAAGATCCTCTCCCACGTCTAGAAGCCCTTGGTCTCATAAAATTTCCAAAACCTCTACCCTAAAGAGGCTCTCAAGGAAGATAACTTCAAGAGGTAAATTCCTCTTCTCTTTTCTTTTATTTCAAGCTCCTTTATTTCATTTTTCTTTCCTCAACTATCCACATAAAAATGTTATGATAACTCTACTACCTTACATGTACTGGAATGTTTTTATGATAATGGAATAATTCATCATCAAGTCTCATTTCCCCTTCTTTTATACTAGAAATGAAAACACCATCCGAGATGGGTTAATTTATCACATTCAAGGACGACAGGTTTTCAATTTCTATTAACGTCTCCAATTCTGTCAATGAAACCGTTTTTATGGTTGAAAAAGATTATTATATAGGTTATATATCCTATGTAAGGTTCTGAAATCTCTTTTTACAAATTTTATTAATTTATAGATCAAAATAAGTTCGTTGTTATCAAAAATATCCAAATAACCCAAACAATTATCATTAAAGTTTTATATAATGATTCGTCTTCTCTTCAAATAACCAAATTAATTTTATAAATATTTAATCTTATGTATTTTTAAGAATAATATATGGCTTCAATTATGGACAAAAATTCTCATTCTACATGTTTATCCGTACATGAATATTAGTAAACCAATCATGAAAACCAAGGAAGAAAATGCTTCCAAACAATGAAATTGAATCTATTAACCCATCAAAAGGCCATGAATGAACCTAATAATATTATACTAAATAAATTACATGTACAGGAGGTTTTGGACTCATTAATTTATAAACATAAATTTTATTATTCATGTCATTAAGATCTAGTGAGGAACACCTTCAGACTTAAGGTAAGGGTTTTCCACCCGAACCTCTATTTTCATTCGAGTTACTTTTATTGTCTACTTACCTCAATGAAATTATTATGTATTATAATTAAATAATAATAAATTATTCTTGATTGTTCTATATATGTTTACCAACCAGAATCTTTCTTTATTTTATGGGGATTTACAAATTTTAAAAATAACTTTCAAAATTATTTCCGAAATACATGCCTGATTCAAGGGAACTTATCAAAATTTCCCCTATTTTCATGGGCACTCTATAATCTATTTTTAGAAACAATTATTTCATAAAATAACTCATTTTAGTATGATAAAACTTCTTTAATTAACTTTTGGTTTTATAAGTAGATTTTTTCAAAATAACTCTTCTTTTCAAAGTAAAGGGTATCTATCTCAAAAAATACTCAGTGATTTTATTAGAGTATTTTCACCTATTTCAACACTCTTGTTGATTGTTATGATTAAATGGGATTAATGTTTTATGATATCATCTACCATATTTTATTGAATGTTTTATGATTAGTTTTACGGTGGATATTCTTTCTTGATACAATTCACCAAATTACTTTGAATGGTTAGTGTTTATGTTTAATGTTCGAGAAAATTTATTTACATTTCAAAAGTTAGTTTCAATATGACTGTATAAGTTGAATATGTTTATCCCTATTCATAATAGGAATAAATTGGACTTATTATGTGATGGATTTTGGCTATTATAGCCCCTCGATGCATCGTTAGGTCTCATTAGACAAATATATATGGACTTGGTTGAGGCCTTTCCCATTTTTTAGATATGGTTTTGGCGGAGGCCTTAATCATTTTTAGATGTCTTCACCAAGGACTTGATGGTATGTTTCAGAATGTATGGAATATTAATTTACCTCATTATAAAGCTATAATTTCATAGTTTATGAGTTTATTCAACTAGTAGAATACCCATGATTTTTTTATTATGGCAATGTTTACTCAGATCATATTCTTGCCATAATGTCTTCAAGTTTACTATTTTTAAAGGTATGTGTTTTCAATTATTCACCATGACTAATGTTTATGTTTATGATATCTTCTTCTGTATTGTTTACCCTTACTGAGAATCTAATATCACCCCTTTTTATGTTTCATTTTTCCTAGGACATAAAGAGGTATATTATGATAGACTTGTGGGGATAATATTAGAGTGGTGGATGTTCCCAATGGAACTTTTATGTTGTTTTCCAAAATCTACTAAACTATTTGTTCATTGAGGATACAACTTTCTTATAATCATGAAAATGTAATGTATTAAGGCACCAGCTCTGAGAAACTGGGTTTGGGTCTTTACATAACTTCTTAGGTACAAGAAAACAGAAAAAATATTCAACCTACATCTTATAAATATATAGTCTACTTGGGTACCCTAGTGAAATGGCGGACCAAGTATGGTGTGAGACATAAATCTCCGTAGGCCTGCACCACTGGTATCTAGACCGATGTAGTAGTGATTGTGAAATTAAGACAATGTTCCACATATATAAATCACATAATAAATAAAAAATAAAAAGGCAACTCCTTGATCTGGGTTTCTAAACAGACACCTTTCTCATACCACCTACTTCGGCCAAAGCCAAGTGTCTTAAAGAGGTACCTGTGCCAAATATAATATGTATACACGAGCCAAAGTAAACATTGAAACCCAAAAAGTCAACCCCTAATATTATCCTTCGTCTTAAGGACTAATTCATGTGTCAAAAACTAAGCATTCTAGAAGCACAAGAGAGGTATCACAATGCATAAGGAAACTCTATAAAATATCAATTAAAGTATCTCAAGAATTTATATCAAGACTGTCAATTCCAAAGCAAGAGTCTGATCCCACACCAAATGTATCTATATGGTACATCTACTTAAAATATAGTTCCACCGAGCCCATCCAAAGAGATCCTTCCGGAATCCCAAGTATCGCTTGTGGTATGGTAACCCTGAGTCCATCCCAGTATCACATGTAATGAATTGAGTATCACCTGATGTATGGCGTATCCATCTTGCAAATAGGTCCATCCTTAGTTTCCCCTTAGGGAACCAATATCACATAGTAGTATAATAAATGTCTTAGGGAATTCATTTCCTGGAAAGCCAAAATACATCTTCCCTGATGCATTGGGTTGTAACCCATCAAGCACGAAAAGTCCATCCATGAGTCCATAATACGGAACCCATGTTCTCTCCCTGACCCATATCAAGTGATCCACACAAGCTAGGAACATATCAATACACAAGAGCAGTTGAAAAGTATAAGAAAATTCATGGCCTTACCACCCTTATAAGCCATTGTAAATGTGTCATTACATTTAATATACAATGCATAAGGCAGTACCTCTTATGCAATTCAAAATCCATGATAAATTTCATTACAACCAAAGAATTCAATTAATTTAAGGAAAATCATATCATCATGACCTTGCCATTCCATTTTTTACAATTTATCTTAACTGTTCATGTTCAATTATATTAAGAGGTGTGTTCGTACCACCCTATTCAAAAAATCTAATAAAAATAATTTAACAAGTCAAGGTCAACACTAAGAACCACTCCTAAACATGTCACCTCAGATGTTAACTCAAGGCATTGGCCAACTCCGAAGGCTTACCTTTAATTTAACTCATTTGGGAAACAAGGTAATTTCCTACTTGGGCAATTCCAACTATAAGAGGAATTAACACCTAAAAGGAGTGTTGATTAATTTAACACTTATAAAAAAAGAGGAAACATCATTTTGGAATAACCAAAGAGGGTAAAATGAAAAGAATACCATAACTCACATTGATATCAAGTTTATAAGAATACCAGTTCAATAAGACAAGTAAGTATGAAAGTCTGCCATTGCTTTTTAGCCTGAAGGAATCTCACCTCCATTGGAAGAGTTTTATTAGAAAACATGACATTATTTATCAACACTTTATTTGTGCATATTTAAAATTATATTCTATAGTTATAATTCATATCAAAGAGGTCAAATAATAATTTTTCATGTATCAATCAATTCAGAAAGAAACACCAATGCAATAAGCACAACAGACATGATATAAATATCTATTCACTACTTTTTAGATTTAAGGAAGATCACCTCCATTGGAGGAGTTTTATTAGAAAACATGACTTGTTTTTCAAACAATTCATTTTTACTCTAACATTTTATTCAAATTTGGAAGATCAATTTATAAAATCATAATATAATTCAACTTAATTTAAATAAACACTTAAAGGATATCTTTAATTAAAAAGGGTAGATAAAGAGACACCTTCCTTAAAAGGATAACCAAGCCAAACTCTCAGCACTTGACAGATTTATTAGCGACCACTCGGAACTGCTACATGCATGCATTCACATACCTTTATGTAAATATATACAACCCTTATCCCAATGCATGTATTCCCCACACCATGATGGAACATGTACATGGAATACACACACACACACACACACACATATATATATATACCTAAGTATAGGTATGCACACCCTTAAAGACGTTCAAAACCCACTGCAACAATTATCAAGGACTCAAAATCACTACGGTAATGTTAAGATAATTAAATTAAAATAACAAGAACTCATAAATTATAAAACCCCCCAAAAATAAATTGATAAATAATTAAGAATGAAGGAAAAGCTACCCAAAATGGTATGATAAAGGTCTAATGCACTATAAATCAATGATAAGAACTTTAAAAAAAATAAAGAACCTAATTTAGAATGTATGAAACCAAAAAGTGAGATGAAAATCTCACCTTGGATGGCGGCAGTGAACCGAAACACCCTGAACTACCTCACCTTCAGTGGCGGTTTCTGAAACACAAACGAACAATACCCGAGAGGCCATTCTAACACCCTAATACTAGAGAAGAAATTGAAAATATGGTTATCCCTAACCCTAGGGTTTATCCATACCTCACCAGGCCATGAATAGATAAAAAATGGTTGGAAACTGAGGGGAGAATGGAGGAGAGAGCTTACCATGATGGATCGATTGAGATTCATGAAGAAATTTTGGTAGATCAAAGGTCAGAGAGGGAGTCATAAGAGGGGGATTACATGCGTGGCTCAAGGGGGAGCCCTAGGGGGGGTCACGCGATGCATTAACGAGGGGGAAAGAGACCCCCTTAGGTTTTCTAAAAATCTAGGGTAAAGTTAAAAAAGTATAATAATTTTAATTATTATTATTATTATTATAATAAAAATAATAACATTAATAATGACAATAATAATAAAAAAAATAAAAATTATATTATTATTATTAAAACATTTCCTTATTTAATTTATTTATATTTAAATTTTAATTAATTTTATTCAATTTATTTAAAAGACGCATCGTAGTATCATCTCTCGGAAAAAAATAAGTTCTGACACTCGGTTTTAAAAACGGTCTGCCCAACAAATGGAAAAAATTATATTCCCCTGGATTTTTTTCATCTGGTTCAAAATACGGGACATTACAAAATGTCATGAAATAGTATAGTGGATCTTGTGCTGAAACTCTCTCTACAGTACCTAAGTGGCCTCATAGCTAAGATGACCGACTAACAGTTATTCAGACACTCGTGATAGTTGGACTCACATTGTCTAGCCTATTTCCTCATAAGAATATAGCTAGGACTAGTTATAATGTCATAGAAAAGAACCATGAATTTAAATCTATCCTCTACCAACCACTGATAGGGAGTATAACATAACCTCTACTCTAGATCCTTGGAAACCCCTGAAATAGGTCATTCCCACAAACTCAACATCCAGCTTTTTGAGCTCACATGAGACATCTCCAGAGAAAAAGAAACATACCTTACTCTACAACTATAAGACTGCACCTCTAAAATAACCACAATACATGAATCCAAACTTATCAACTTTTGGGAAAAAAAGTTTTAGATTCCTGAGGGGTTACCCATAACCATGACTCACATCTTACTTCCCAATGAAAGCGGACCACAATTTACCCACTCGATGAAAAAATGAACCACAAGGACATTCACCCATCCAAAATTGAAATGTGGGTGATCATCCATCACCAATGTAATCATCACTAGGCCACACCCTGCCATGAAGTGATCCCATGAAATCCTCTCTGCCCAAGATTCCTAACTCTGGTAGTGATAACAAGGGAAGAGGTTCGCCTCTAGTAAGAGTCTCTGGTCATAACACATTGTCCTAAAGACTTCACTAGGATATCATCCCCCGGTCATAAATTCAACCATGATAGGATTGAACATGCTATTGTTAACTGTCATTGGCTACATGAAAAAGAGGCAGTAGATCACACCCTAGGCCATATTAGGCACCGCCTGATCTAAGTCATCCATAGATCACACCAGGAGACAATAGTCCTGAAAACCATTAACTATCAACTATTTACTATCCATGAGATGATATCTTTTCATAAAGGATGACTCCCACAAATTATGAGGGACATCCCATCTAGACAAGTCTAGTGATCCTAACAAATGGCTTACCACACTCATCATCTACTATGTGAAAGTGCCTAATAAGCTACACCAACCTCTATCGATGGATCGTCCCATGAAAACACTCTCATCCATGAGATCATGATAAAAACATCACACATCGGTCAAACTCATGCCAATCACTAAATTATGATGAAGGACCTACACCCCGCTGGAAGACACCCAAGTCGAGGGAGTAACTGACCTCACCAGTGGTGGACCTCGCACCCCAAAATGGGGGGTGTCACACCATAAGGGTAGAATAATCACACCCTATATTGTGTCAAACATCAACTTCTATAGATGGAGGACCAGGACTCTACCTTATAGGGGTGTACTAACTCTATTATAGTACATAGGACCCACACCTCACTAGGAGACACCTTAGTAAAGGGAGTACCAACCCCTTCAGTCCATCAATATTGTACTACTGATCAAGAATCTGAACCACCAATATTGAGTAACCCGTGTAACCTCACAAGAATATTAGTGGAGGATCCTCACCTCAGCTGAGGGGAATACTGACTCCATTGGAGGATCACGGACCCGAATGAGCTCTTGGACAAGGGAATACCAACTATCCAGATAGAGAATTTCCTCCCTGAGTAGCTGGGGGGAATAACAACCATTTCTGATCTATAGGTAGAGGATCTTGACCTTTCTGGAAGACGCCTCGGTCAAGGGGGATACCAACCCTATCTAACGATGGTGGTGAACATACTCCACAATGGAAAACACCTCAATCAAGGGAGTCCCAATCCTAGTAACTCTTTGATTTTCACACTAAAACCTCATTTTTATCCATACAGAGAGAAATACTCAAGGCACTAGACCAAAAATATTATTGAGAGAGAATTACCTTGGAAGGTCACACATTTGTGAGTAGTCTCATTGATCCCATTATCCATAGAAGGTCTATATCACTACCCGAGTAAAATCATTTTCATGTGGGAAATAATCATCCTCATTACATATAGACATATCATAATATAGGACATCACACCTTGGAAACAATAATGCACTTACCGTTATATGATGCATGGACCAACACAAGTGTACCCTAAAAACTCAAAGCACTGAAGTTAGTCAACAGATTATAAGAGACCTTATATAGGAATATGTCAGTTTCTGCATCCTACTTGGGTTCTTAGGTCTGTCAACAAAACCTAAGAACATTAAATCATTGTCATCCCACATGTCCTGAACCAAACTCACGAGAAACTTATCTCTAACTCCATCACTTGATCCAACCCCTTCATTGATGATAATCTTGCATAACCCAACCCACTAAATCCCCTCCTAGGTAGACGATGAGCTGAGTGTGCCACCCAAATCCCACCTTTAATAGGATAAGGGCTGGTGACTAGCACTAAGAAGGTATAAATCATAATGGGCGACCTTAACCTATACTTCCTACAATATATATATATATATATATAAAGTTAGGGTTGATGCCTCTTTTTATTATCAAACAAATGAACCTCTTTTTTCTGGGTCGAGGGAAACCCATTACATGGCTCATTGGTCCATGACCCGTAGGTCCAATATGAGTGTAATGAAGGCCCTGAGGCACGAAGCTCTGATTATAGGCATGAAAGCCCATTTTTTCCCAATGTACCCTCCAATGAATAACACTACTACAGTACTTAGACTTCTATAGTTCCGCTACTACTACAGTACCTCAGGATTTTTTCCATGTTTTCTTTTGAACCTAGGTCTTTGGGATGAAGGCTTATGCGTTTTATCACTTAGTAACCACCCTAACTGCATAACCTGCAGTAGACATGAAACAACATCCAAGAAAATATCCACAACCATACAGGAGATAAATATCCATCTGAAACAAAATATGCATGAATACATCCATTAAACATCCTAGGGTGTACAACATAAATGTTAATACAGAAAGGGAGAAATAATAAAAGGTAAAACACCCCAAATACATCTGACCTCAAGTGACTAGGAATAAGGGGATCACCACGTCACATCAACTATAATCATAGGCACGTCTGATGATGTGGATTTATTTTAATTCATGTTTGCCACATATATTTTTTGAAATTATAGTATTTTTTTATGTTTAAACAAGACTTAATTTACAAATAATTGAGTCTTTATCATTTTGTGTTCAAAATACAATTCATGGAATATTTGTATAAAAATGAAAAAAATTATTCCAAATAGATTAAATGATATTTGTTTTAATTTTTATATAATTTAGGATAAAATAATTTAGTATATTTAAATGGTAATATAATTTAAATAATATTTTGAAATGGTTTTTAAAGGGTTATGGATTTTGGAATCAATTATTTCAACATTCCTTGCATTTATTTTTAATATCAATTAATGGAAAACAATTTAATTTTTTTTGAAATTTGGAATTTCATAGTTTAATTCGGTTTTATGTTTAGTTTTAGATTTTTGAATTCATTTTTTTACTATTTGAAATATTTTTCACAAATTCCTTGAATTAGGTTTAGAGGAGAAATAATTTTCATAGGGATCATTTTCTTCTGCTTGAAGTAGAATTTGGAAAAGTGTGATTTCCATAAGAATAAAAGTCAATTTATAGTAGGATTACAGGAATCATAACTTTCGTCACCAAAACTCATTCGATGAAAGAACTACTGTTCATTTTCTCCACCGAAGAAGGTGATTAAAGTTGAAGCAACTGAGGTAAGAGCTTCAAAGAACCAATTGCAAGTTATGAATTCTTCTGCCTGAGCTTGATTAAAAAATTATCTAGAACTCGATACGAAGGGTGGAGATATTCAAACATCGGTAGAAGGAAGAAGACCTGTGATCAATGTTTTTATTTTCATATTTGAATTGTTTATAAGAAAATGGGGGAGTCTATGCTCCTGAATTTTGTGGCTGCGATGATGAAAATGGGTGCACACCAAATGCTCGACCATTTTCCTGTGAGAACCTGACAATCAAAGGAAATCCAAACAAAAACCTGATCAATGTTATAGTCCGACATCAATATAGGAGGAGATCAGTAGTGGGTATATATGGGTTAAAACTTCTGAGTTATAGCTATGATTAAGAATAAAAATTTGATCTTGTTTTCAAGTTGATGAAGAATCCATGCACATAATTTTTGAAACAGGTTTTTCAAGGAAGTAGTTTGGAGTTTTACGAATGCAATGTAGCAAGTGGCAGATAGAGATCAACCTGGTCGGAGTCAGTTAGCTGGGAAACTTACTTTAAAGGAATTCAAATATAGGTTAAATCCAAAAGAAGCAAAAGGAAGCACAACTAACACTATGATGTAGTTTTCAAAATGGGTCTATATATTAAATGCTTTAAAATTAAATGAAGTTATCAAATGAAACTGAGGACACCTGGTGTTCTCTTATTGCATATTTTAAGTTAAGGTGGTGGAATTAGAAACTAAGTTTGGGGTGAATTCTTCAAAAAGGGGGTGTGGAAAAATGATTAAATCATTCTTGGATTGATTAACAGACAAAGATTGGGAATTTTACTGAATTCTAGAGTAGAGGAAAAGAGATTCTTGGAAGCATGAGTTGAGATTCAAGAAGAAAGAAAGTGAAATATGAAGTGGGGAGAGAGATTATATCTCTCTATAGATGAACCTTTTCTTCCTCTTTTTCTTTCTATTGTATTTATAATTTTACTTTTGTCCTCTATACTTATAAACATTCATTGCGGTTAATTTAAATAGGGGAATACAATTGTTGTAGTATGTTAAATTAATTCATGATCTTTATTCCATTAAGATTGAAATTCATTCTTCCTGGTCAAATTTGTTCTTCATTTTTTTGTGGTATTGATAGATGAGAATAAATATCGATACTATTTTGAAATCATTTACCCATGAAAATATTTCGACTGATTGGGTATATGGAATTGGAAAGAATGGACATTCACAGGTGAACGACAATTTATTTTGTGAATGAACCCCAATCAACTTCTTTTCTTGTTGTTGAATTAAAACAATTCTCAATGGAGGTTATATTTAAGTTCATCACTAATTATAATTCTCAATAGAGATTAAAAAACTTTGGTGATTAAGTTTGCTCTTTTTTTAACTCTTTCCCAAGATCATCACATTTCCAAACAAGGTGGTTCAATCCAACTGCCCCCAAACTATATTTTTTCATGCCTCAGACTCCTTAACCATTTTTATAAAACACACACACAATCACTTCATATCAATTATTCACACATTTTTCTCTTCAGATGAACACATTAAGATATTTTCTTAGTATAGAGATAAATAAATCTCTTGGATCACTCACCTTCCTTACATTAGATTCAACCATTCACTATTATGCTAGTGTAGGAGAAATAAATATCATTTTGATTGTCACGACAGCCTTCGGTTTGATAAATATTTATCATCATTTCTAGGGAAGGCTTGGTGTATAATGTCTTATGGTTATCAAAAAACAAATAAATCAATTATGAATCATAAATTACAAAACAAAAAATCTATTGTTATCATTGATGTTTACGACTGATATTTTAGAATTTGTTTCTTTTAGTGTGTGTTTGAGCTTAAAATATTTATTTTTATCTCTTGTATGATACCACTCATGTTACATGAAATTTATTATGATTGATTTTTGAGCTCTTTTCACTTCCCTTTTTTGGATAGTTTTAAACAAATTTTGGTCCGTGATAGTTAAAAATTCAATGCTTTGTAATTAATGGATTAATATGGGGGTTGGAATCAGCAATACCAAGACTATTTTGTTTCTTGTGGATATTATGAGAATACTACTCAATAGTGTGCCTATAAACATCCAAAGTACCCCAATCAATTTGAAGAAAACCAAAACTCTTTTTAGGCTAAAACTAAAGATCAATAAATTCTCAAACAACTGATAATGGATTTAAATCCTAAACTTGACCAATACTAGGAAGCTCAAGAATCTAGAATCCAAAAATCTCAAGCTGAAACATGGGTGCTTCCTAAAAAAATTAAAGAACAAGAACAATGAGAATCATGAGAATAAAAAATGAGGAAGAACACTTTGGCATAATGATCGGTTCAATTAATTAAAAAAATGAATTTGTAACATTGAGAATGAGTATAAAGTGCAAGGTAAGGAGGAAAATCAATTCAATGAGGTAGAATATAAGAATGATGTAATTTTCAAACAAATTTTATACTAATTCATTCAATATGTTTCTGATGTGGAAGAAGAGGAGTGACCCATTGTGAAATTTTCACCCCAACAAGAAAAGATTCAGGGGTTTGAGGGAATGATAGCTTGGGTTGAAGAGAAACTTGAAAATGATAAATTAAATTCTAAGAAATATTAAACCTTTTTTCTGAAATGTTGTGTGATTTATAGATGGAAGTTAGGTAATTAAGGAAGAAAACAAAAATCTATAATTTTTTAATGTTGAATTTTTTTGAAACTTCACTTCAATGTGATATTCCAAGTTTTAAAAATATAAACCCAAAAATATTTTAACTAGTTATTTATGAAAAGGATGAGGGAGTGAAATTTTAAGAAATATTAATTTTTGATCACTCACTTGTTTATCCTCTCAATAATGATTTCTCTAAATCTTTGTTTTAAAAAATGAAATCAGGGTTAGTGTTTTTGGGGAAAATATTTTTAATCTGGAATCTCTTGATTTTGATTTTCATAAAATTGAACTAGACTATTTATAACGACCCATAATTTACATACATTGTTAATACTTCAAAATTGAATCATACTTATTACAACATATAACAAAACCACGAAAGGACCGTCTAGGTATAGTGTATTTAGAAACTGGGAAACATAAACAACTAGTTCATAAAGCGTCTATACTATCTCCCATTTATTTCATCATATATATAGTCCCTTTTGGAATATCTTACTTAATAACCTTCTTCCTGACATGGGGAAAGAAAACATACAAAAGGGTGAACTCAAATTCTCAGTAAGGGTAAAAAAAAGAAATATCAATCACATCATTTACATAAGCGCATAACTTTTGGAAATCTTAACCTGCAAAAGAGATCATAATTTCATAACATAGAATAAATCATGGCAGTGAAATGTAATCACAATAATCATAACTTAAAACATGAAACTTTCTGGAATACACACATAATCATAGAGAATCATTTCTTGTTAGTCAAGACTCATTTCCAAGACTATCTTAGTGGACAAAGTCCGTTTCTGAACCGAGTCACCCTCGTTTCAGTCCTGTTTCACTGAACCGGTATAACCTTCTGTTCCAGCCATGTCTATCTCATGAGATATAAAATCTTTACCCAATGCATTGGAGGGAGATATAGGTCCCACCCATATCATAATGATACCATTCTTATGTGTTCCACAAAATCATAAATCATACATCATTGCATAACCCATGTAATACAAATGGGAATCTTAAACATCATGACATCATAAAACAATTCATATAAGATAAAGGAATTCATAAAAATAATTCCATCACAACATAATCAAATCAATTTAATAATAGGGATAAAAACAGAACCCTTTATTATCTTAGATGGAAAATAATTTTGATAAAACACTTGAACTCCATTCTTGAGGAAAATATCCTTTCTTCTTCAAAAAAACATTTTTCCTTTCTTAACATGTCATACAATTTTAAACTAAAAGAAGTTGATTAAAAATAAAATTTAAAACTTGTAAAGTAGGATTCTTAGAAATAATGTTTTAAAAATCCATTCATGCCGTATAAGTTAAAAAAAACATTCTTCTCGTACTTTTGTCGGAAAAGTCAAAAAGTACCTCGTATGAAAAACGACAAAAGATTCCTTTCATATATTTTACTAAAAACTCACCAAAGGGTAAAATTGGATATAAACTATTGTAGAAGGATATAAATATTACATATTGAGGAAACATGTATGTGGATGATAAAATACACCCCAGTAAATTCCAAAGTGTAAACAATCTCAGATAAAAATGAGATTGTGATATTTCCCTTACCTTAGGACCGTTTTTCTTCTTAAGTGTCCGAACCTCCTGTATAATGATTTAAATAATGTTATTTACTTATTCCAGAATCATACTTATTTTTATGATATCATATATGGTCATTTTCTTAGCTTTTTAGTAGTAATATTTCATTGCTACTTGTTATTCGGGTGCTTATAACTTTTTGTTCTTATGCGTGTTTTGTCGAATAAATTCTTATTATTATATTTAAGTTATAGATACCTCATTTATAGAATGGTATTAGTGTAATATATATCATATTCATTCATTCAATTCATTTATATAGTCATTATGAAATGAAGATCATGTAGAACGAGTCGCATCACATCGTGGAGATGGTATTCCGTACGTACGCACGAGTGATGATATCGTTCCTATGATAGTGGAATTGTATTGGAGTGTATGTATACTATTTAAGAATCAGTATCAATTTATAATAGTCATATATAGTCATTATTTACACCATTATACCCATCCAAGTAAGGTGGTGGTGGAAAATAGATTACACCACGACGTGGAGACGGTATTCCGTACGTACGCACGCGCGGTGATTTCATTTTCCGTAGGATGGATAGATGGTGAAATAGAGTTGTTTCATACTTATAATAACATATCAGTATATGATTGATACTGATGTTATTACTTCATAATGAAACAACTAAATAAGAAGAAGTGGTAGAAGAAATAAAGATGAAAGAATCGGTAAGAGACATTACCTCTTCTTTGAAGTGCTTCTTTGAGACCTTCTTTTAGGGCACTAAAATTGGTCTTTGAAGAAGACCAGGACATCTAGGATGTCTCTAGGGAAGTGTAAAGGAGAAATTTTCAGGGGTTGTCCAATCTTGAAGGCTCAAAGTGGTGTGAGGAAGAGAGGGAGGAGGTGCCCTTTTATAAGAGAGGAGAGGGGCACCTTTGGAATAACTAAAAATATTATTTTATTATAAAGTCAAGTTCGGTTTTAAATAGCTCCAAATTGATATATTTAGAAAATAAGGTGGGTATGGGTCTAAATACTCTCATCAAATATAATTTAGACAAGTTTAGGTTCCTATTTTAACCTTATCATTTAGATTTAACATTAAGTTAAATAAGTTTACTTTTACCGTGTCTTCTTGTGTTCTTATACTATAAGGTTAATAAACTTACTATAAGCAGCCAAAAGAACCCCAAGTTGTTTATTATTAATATATATAACATTATCTAAGTCATTTTTTTAAACCATAGATTTTTAGGAATAAAATAACAATTACTAATATAATATTTGTTTTAAAAACTATTTTATGTCAATTTTGACACTATTTATTAATTGATTTTTATGAAAATCATAACAGAATTATTAGTTCGAAAAACGTTAATTAAATCAATAATAACATGTCATATTAACCTAGAAAATTAGTTGAATTCATAAAAAGCCTCAAATTACATTTATTTTGGTGTTTATAACATTAATTATGTCAATATTTCATTAATAAGATAATTAATGCATCATCATTATGTCATAAATAAATTAAAATATTTAATGTCTAAAAATTACAAATAAAATACCATTATATAGGAAATCTTTTTAGATTTCTAATTAATATTTATAGTCGAAATTATCTTATGTATAACCCCATATTAAAAATTATTTACTTATTAAACTTTGATTTTAACTAATTTAACCCTTCTTTAAATAAATTAATAATAAATGTCCTAATCTAATCCAAGTGGGCCTAAATGGTCATATTTTATTCCTAAGTCTGTTTTTGGTCGAATTAAACTTATCCAATAGAATTAGAACATGTGTTAGGGTAATAATAATATCATCTTTACCCTTAATTACCCTATTTACTTTTAACCGTGGTAAAAAAAGTAAAAAGTTACTATTCAACAAAAAATTATTTTCATCTCATTGAACCACATTTTACTTACTGAAATCATCCGTGTCTCTCAGATTTTTGAAATTCCACTCACAGAAGTGGTAAAATTATGTTTTATGAAAAATTCAGTTTTTAACTACCACTTAGTGGTTTCACTATTCATCAAAAATTGAAAGTTTTCAGAAAAATACCAAAATTTCACCCTAGGATAATTTCGATATTCCGAATCCAAAAATGAAATCCATTTTGAAAAATAAAATGTTTAAAATTTTAAAAAGTGGTTATTACTATTCATAACGGCTAGTTTTAATAATATTTTAATAGCATATCGTTGTTTAGTGAAACTCGGTATTGCGTATGACGCAAGATATCAAGGAAGGCCGCGATTTCGTGTAAAGAAAGCCAAGAATGTGTTATGTAGAAAAAGATTCCTTTGATGATTTATATAACATAAATGTCTTGGGTGTTACACTATTTCTCTCCTAAAATTCAATTAGAACACTGAAATGATATTGCATTAGAGGATGAAGAACATTCATTCCTCAACCCTCTCACTAATGATTTCATTCTTGAATCTAACGATGATTGGGAATCAAATTTTAATTAGTTAGGGAAGGATTACTTAAATCTAAAAATTTTAGGCTTTATTTTCAATGGGACTTGATTGGAGTCCTCCTTCCCTAAGTTTGACATAGAAAAAAAAATTTATTTCATTTTCTTTAGGGGTAAGGTTTTTGAACTTGAATCAGAGTTTGAACACACAATATTTGATTTAATTAGAAACAATTTTTCAAGATAAGTGATAGTTGGTTTCCTTTTATCAATTGTGGGATTTTTAGAAAATAATCACAATTTAACAAAACTGTGATTTTAATGTTTTAATGATGAAAATATAAATTCTTCCCTATTAATAAGTATTTTACTCAACTGTTTTATGTTCTTAAATGTAGTTAGGATTTGAGAGTAACTTGGAAGTGGGTTTAATTTTTATTACAAAACATTTAAAAATTGCTCAACATATCATTGGAAATCCTATTATTTAATCTTCTTTTCAAAACACAATCATGTTCATCTTTAATTTTGGAAACATGGAGGTTGAAAATGAGGAAGAGAGTTGTGAGAATCATGATACAGCTCCAAACAACCTATATTTAGTTTTCTAATCAAGAATAATTGAGTTGAATAAATTATGAATCATTTTCATAAGTGGATGAAAAGCTATCCACAAATTTTTAGGGGTGATTCTAAGTGTATTTTGTAGCTATTAAGGAGTTTGTTCATTTTCCTAGATGTTTTGAAGCCCAAAAAATCAGTTAATAGATGGGAAACAGATGTGTTCTGGTTTATAATTAGTAAACTACACCCTCCATCAGACTTTGGTTATATGTTGAGGAAGTCTAATTGAATACTTTAAGCATACCATTACATGAGATGTAACCTATGGTTTAATTAAACATTTTTTGTTTGTTTTCTTCTTTCAAATAAAAATAATTCACCACAATATTTTGTAGACTCACCTTCTCATCCCCTTCTTACATTCTCCTTGAGTGAAATTTTTGAAGATATATTCCCCCACAATAAAAAATCAACCATCAATGTAATGGATATTCATTACCACATCCTCCCACCTATTAACATGGTTTTATATTATTGACTTTCATTGATTGGATTTAATGATTAATTTCTTACTCTTATAGGTATTTTAATTGAGATACCAAGTGGGGATTGAATTTTCTTAAAGTGATTGGTCATTTTGTTGTGCATAAAGGAACAACACCAGCTTTCAGGGAAGTAACCCTTTCAAAATTTTCATTTTGTTTGAAATTTTAAATTTCTAAAACCATTGAATGATTCCATAATAGATGATTTAAATTATTTCATGTTTTTTCATGGATGTTTAAAAAAATTTCCATCATAAAAAGTTAAGTGTGGGGGTAAGTTTTTTTGTCAAAAGTTTTCTTTGATTACTTGATGAAATAGAATTTTAAGGCCGTATTAATCCGAATATATGTTGAACCCACTTTGTAATTGATAAGTTCTTTTCTTGCTTAATTTTTTTAAAAAATAAATTTGAATCAAAATTGAAATATTTTTTAGTACCCTAAAATTTTATTTCTACTGAAAGTGTTTTTGTATACCATAATGTTAATTAAATAATTAATTTTTTTTGAAAGTTTTGTTTTTATGGTGAAATAATTAGATAATTATACTTGTTTATACTACTATCTTGATGACTTTAATTGATTAAATTATGTCACTACATGATTTTTTCTATGCCTCTTTGAAAATGTTTTGTAAACCTTAAGTGTTGGCATGCACTTTTCTAAAAATATTTATTATGCACTGACATTTTTTAGTTGTAGATAGTTGGAAATCTTTCTTCATTATTGGGATTTTTATTTTTACCCTATTGTGTGGAAATTGTGTTTTTAGAACATTATATATGACCCTTTAAATATTATTTTGAACAACTGATTTGGAAAATATTTTTAAAATTAATATTTTGTAGATGTTTATTCCATAGATACCCAGTTTTTGTTTTTAAAACATTGAAATATTTATACTTATATTTTCGGAGCCAAGCATTGAGATGACGTTTGATTCTGAGACCCGGTGTTTCCCAAATTAATTTTATAAATATATTAAATATATGTTATATTACACTTGTGTAGTTTCTTAAATAAAATGGGACAACCCTTAAATAAAACCACATATCAGAAATCTGAGAGAAAGGTTGATTCTGGAATGCGATGTTTACCCTAGGAGTGACCTTAAGTAGGTTGGTGGGGGGTGTTCGAATATCGTGATTGTTGGAGGGTGCATTTAGTTAAAATAAATAATTAAATTTATTTATTTTAATTAATATAACCTAAATTATTTCTATATAAATAAATAATTTTGGAGAATCCCCCATGGTTATCCGCATAAAACCTGTAAGGATCGAGATACGTTCTTCCTTCTTCCGTTGGCTAATCAAGATCCGATGATGATGAGACTCTGTATTGAAGTAGATAGAATCACAATGAACGTAATGACTCATCTCAATCATTAGTGAGAATGTTCTTAAATGATGAAATATCCTATATTCAGGTTGATCTCATCATTTGTGAGTCATGCCTCATTTTATTAAAATTATGAGCATGATCAATCACTTCTCTTTGATCTGCGCCAATTGTGGACAATTTCATGCACCCATGTACTCAAATAAAATTGTTTATTGAGTATCTCACCCTAGTTTTTAGCTATTTGTATTTTTTGTCCAGGAATGCTTGGAAAAATTTTATTAAACCATTATTTTTATTCCTTTCTCCCTATGATTATTTGTGTTCTTCTTCATTGGGCTATGAGGCCATGGCTCAACATTTCTGAGTCGTACCAAGCCCAATCAGACCCCTAGTTATGCTAGTGGTGCATACAATAGCTGAAAAACCACAAATGGATTTGATTTCTGGCCACTTGATGAGAGGAAACGATGAACATGGATCTTACCCTCTAATTTCAAGTGAAGACGAGTCTTGATTACAAGTGGTGAATTTGAATCTTGACGTACGAGAATAGATCTAGATTTCTATAAAAATCGTGACTACACACCATGTAGTCAGAAGAACACATGGTGTGTAGGGACTTGGCTGTGGAGGCTTGGGTTTCATGAAATTATAAGTATCACATACCATGTGGGAGACCCACACGCCGTGTGACCTTGTGTTGGAGACCTGGTGTGTACTCCGGGAGTTCACAGGCACAAGCACATCTAGGAACACACCATGTGCCGAGATACAAAGACACATCCAGAGACATGGGAGGAACCCCACGTGAAGAGACACATCATGAACCTAAGTACACAGACACTGGTTAAACTGCATAGACATGGCCAGGGAGCATGGGAAGGGACCCGAATGAGTTGGACACTCCGTGTAGTCCCTCTACACGTCGTGTAGACCTACACAAGCAGTTATCCATGTACAAACAAGGAAACAACTAGGTAGATAAGTGGGACCACATGCCATGTGGGACCCTTACATATAGTGTACCATTTCCTTCCTTCTGATGAAATTTCAACCCTTAGTATCTCCTTCATTTGTACTCGGATTTTGAACCGTGAATAGCCTATCCTTTATGTTTTTTCACCTATAATGTGATGGTGTCCCTAGTAGTATTTTTTGAGATATGATGCGATATGTTATGAGCATGACGCTTATTTTGGCAGCGCTTAATGATGACATTATTCAGGAAAAGGATCACCATAGATGATAGAGTGGAACCCCCCTGACGGATTAAGGTGTGGGTCCTCTATCTACTAAGTGGGACCCCCTATTGGATAGTGAGCGGGTCCTCATAACTCTAGAGTGGAGCCTCCTTTACATATTAGGGAACATGTCCTCAATCTACTGAGTGGAACCCCTATCGAATAGGGTGTGGGTCCTCATGACACCACAGTGGACTCCACTAATGGATCAGGGTGTGGATCCTCTATCTACCAAGTGGAAACCCCTATAAGATATGGTGTGGGTCTACATCACACCAGAGTGGAACCCCATAACACCTCAGGGTATGGGTCCTCTACCTATAGAGTGGAACCCCCTAACGCATCGGGGCTCGATTAATCTTAAGGATGCTTATTTAGTGGAACCCACACCTAAGGCACTATGGTGTGGGTCCTCTAGTTGTAGATTATTCCCCCATGACTGTGTGAAATAGTGAGGAGGTGTGGGCCTCCTCCCAGTGACTTATTTGGATAGACACATGAGATATTGGGCATCATTGAGGGACTTATGGTACTGTTTGAACTCTTTACCTGGGCTGGGCTTTGGGGTAGAGATACCCTTATCCCTCATTTGTGTTTCTTTGGTTTGATAATATATATACATATATATATATATATACATATCCATGATGTTGGATATTGTTACTCTCTTTCTATGAGTGGAAGAGACACAACGTGTAGTCGACTTACACACCGTGTTGAGCTCCTTGTGGTTGGATGAAGTTACTCCCATACTTTGGGTTGAAATATTTCTTATTTACTATTTATATATTCCAATCATGTCTCTTACTACTCCCCCTTCACCTTTCAGGGAATACTGCTATGTATTTATAGACTCACCCCTGAATGGCCTTTTCCCGCATGTGTTGTGTCTTATGCGGATGATGGACATGTCAGAGATGTCTTCAAAGAAGCTTAGGGATACTTGGTGTATTAGACCACGTATGATGGTAAGAGCATGGAGATTAGGATTCGAGATCTCTCATAACTTTTACTTTTCTAGTTTTTTAGGTTGGGACATATTTCTGGTTATGCATGTATTTTTCCCTTTACTTTTCAGTTTACATTATCGTACACTTATACACCCTAGAGGTTTTGGAATGTGTGGTTATATTTTACATATTACACATTTATATTAGTATTCCTTTGTACTTATACATTGAGGTGGTTGTGTGTGTGCATACAAGTACATTAGGAAAATTCCTCCCATTTAGATTATGTCATTTGGTGCTTGTCATCAATCCTGTGCCTATGGAGGTGGGAATGGGGTAGTTACAGCTCGAGACCTGTTAGTTTGGGTCATGATAGATTGGTATCAAAGTAAATAATTCCTTATGATGGTGTTTGGTGTAGTCCCCTTATGAGGATTTTGTTGGGATTTAGGGAAATAGTTTCAAAGTGTTTCAATTGTGGCCCTTTGGGTAGGGAATCCACTATTGGTGTGATGGCCAACATATCCATTCACCAGGACCTTTAATACTTGATTTTCAACTCGGCATACTGAGACACTGGTTGCTAGGATCAAATGGTACATGCATCACATAGGATTGATTATTTGACTATCTTTATTGAGTTAGATTCCCATTGTTTATATATATGTGCATCTGACCATGGTATGTCTAGATTAAATTTCTAGGAAGCCTTCACGACGACAACCATCCAGGTTACCAGTTCTGGATCATGACGATGATTCGATGAGTGATAATGCCTCAGTTCAAGGTACATCCCATGAGATGCCTCCTATAGGTGGACATGTTGCATCACCCCCACCTATTGAATAATAGGTCATACCAATAGAGCAAGATGAGGATGCGCGCAGGTTTAGCACACTCTGTGAGTTCCAGTGCCAAAGGCTGATGGGGTTCCACAGTGAGCAAGATCTCCAAACATCATAGGGTTGGCTAGGGTTGGTGGTTTGTATCTTTAGGCTTATCTAGGATCCAATGGATCTAGTGGTTTCACTGGAATCTAGGCTTTTCCATGAAGTAGTTAGACACTAGTGGAGTCGCGTTACCCTGATATACAATGAGTTGACACTCTTGGATCTTGACTTCCAGAAATTTTTCCATGATGAGTACTACCCCTCCTTCTTGAACTCAATAATAAATCAATTAGAATATATATATATATATATATATATATATATATATCTCAAATAAAACCATGGATTTATATGAAAATATCTACAATTATGATTTTTAGCTCACCGAAACTTTAATTCACAAAATATAAAAAGATGATAAAAAGTTTTAATCCTAATTTGAGTGAATCTGGATTAAAATACTTAACCTAGGTTTCAAAATATGTATTTTTTTTTGATATCCCAAGTAATAAATCATTTGAAAAAAAGAGAAAATATATGATAAAAACTCAAATAAATGTATATTTATAAGCAAAAAAATTTAAAACAAATTATAGTCATCTAATGTATTTAAATATTGGACCTCCTTATAATATAAAATAATTACTACTATCAATAAATTTTTCTTTAACTTGAATTTATTAATATTTTTTTTGTAATAATAATAATTATAAACATTTCATAATATTATTTGAATCATCTTTTTAACCATAACTAGAATCTACCCATGTGATCTCATGGGTCTGGGTAAGTATTAAAATATATTATGTATTTAAAATGTTAAAAAAGGAAGAAAAATATGGATATTAATTACTAAAAGAGATATACCATAAATCTTAAAACTCATACGATGATTTTTGGCTATATCATATAGTGCGATATAGTTATATTGTAAGGCATGTCATGTTTCTTCCTTGGATCATTTTTTTATATGATATTGTTATATCATATCAAATATATTTTAATATGAAAATCATATAAGTCTGGAGAACATTTAATGGCAAAATTTTTTAATTACTTCCATTGACTATCATCGATTACATGGTACATATGATATAACATATGGGAGAATCAAAGGGTGAATTCCAATGATGAATGCATGATCAATACAAGTATTGAATCATAGGTATTAAAATGTATGAGTTAATTAATGTGTTACTTGAGAGTGTCCTAAGGGGATATAGAAGGAGATTATCATCATGAGATGGGATGATCTAAACTTATCTATGGCTTCTTTCAACATTATATCAAATAATTACCTCCTACTTTACCTCGAGAAAAAAAATATATATTATTGGTTTGAGGTGGGTCTGATCTAAGTTGTTGGTTGATTCTGTATAACCTATGGATAAACCATAGAGGATGGATTTTTATGGTTTCCTCTTAGTGATATTCATTAACCACTATGATTTAAGATCAAAGTAGAATCTCTACGGTGCAAGGTATACATGATATTCTTCAATCTATATATATACATGGTTTCAGTTTCATGCATGGTTGATCTTAAGAATGGGGTTTCTAATTAATTTCTCTGTATTGATTAAGTGTTAATATATCATTTTCAACCCATTAATAGTGTTAAAGTTATTCCATGTGATTAAATTCATGAAATCATATTTAAAATAAAGAAAAACTCATTTCATATTTAAGTGATGTAATCTATCATTAAATACAATTAAGAATTTTTATTATGACTTTTTTTGAAATATTTGACATCATAATATACGTTATTATCAAAACATATGATATAGGATATAATTTCCAAGGGCATGGTGAAATCTTTTTCCTTTCATCAAATTTTAACTTGTGATATAAGATATCATATGAGTAACACCTTGAGATTTTGTGAAATATTTTGTTTTTGAATGATTTAATTTTCACTAATGTATTTAATTTCACTAAGTCAAACATTCCTTTCACATGGCACTGACTTGGATTGTGCTACACACAACACTGAATAGGTTTACATTATATGCAATACTGAGTTTCTATGAAACATCATTTTATTGTTATAAATATTTAAACATGATAGATATAACCTAGTCGATAAATTTTTTAATATGAATAGTAAGAACTAATTTAAAATATTTTTTATAATGGTTTTATATAAATAAAACATATTTATTATGAAAATATAATTTTTGGTAAAATATTAATATTTTTAAAAATATCATTTTCTCAAATGAACTTTTTTTCACGTCCTTATATGAAATACAATAAAATTAATTTTATAGAATTTTTTAAATTGAACTAGATATAATAATATTCATTTTTTAATTCATAATATCAAAATTATCTTAAGGTAAATTTTTGGGATTTTTCTGAGAAACATCATTTCTTTTATGAATAGTAAAAAAACTGTAATTTAGTTAAAATATCCTTTTTGTTTAAGTAATTATTAATATTAATTTATATTTTAATTTGGTTTTTAAATTCAAAATAGGTCAATTATATATATATTAATCGAATTTAGGTTATTGGAATCATTTTTATATGGAAATCATTTATAAAAAAACTTATTTAACTTTTGAATGTTTTTACTTTAAAAACCCACTTTGTCACCACGTTTGTGGGATTAACGTTAAACATAATTTTCCCACTTTTGTGATTTAAATTTTTAAAAAAGGACATAAAAAAGTTTTAATTAGTATTTTATTTTTAGTCTAATAAGTTAAAATTAAATTTTGACCAAAAATATTAGTGAAAGTGATTAAAATTAATCTCAGCGATTATGGAAAGATTAAGCTTAATTGGGGACTAAAACTTAATCTTAAGGATTAAAATGACTCAGAAACTTGTCCAAAATCCATTTTCTTCCAATAATTTGACTATATATCCTCTTAGGTATAATTTTATGGGTTGTTGGGATATTATTAAATGGAATTTCCTTATATAAAATTCTAAGTATGGAAAAAGACACAAAGGGAACTTTCCTTACCTTTTACATTTATAAAAAATTGAGATGTGTACAAAACAACATATTTTCGGATATAAATATAATTTTTAAAGATAAATGATCTATTTTTATCATAATAATTTATCAATAATTTTTAGATATGATTTATTTACTTAAAATTCATACCCAATGCCAACATTGTGATTATTTAGTTAATAATTAACTAAAATAAATGACACAATAAAGTTTAAAAGTTAAGTGAATTGATTGAATTATTTTCATAAATTATTTTTTAAGATTAATATATCATGATAAACATTGATAAACATAATTTATTTGAATTATAATATTATTTTGATATTTCAAAATTTAAATTAAATACATAATATCAAAATTGACATTATTGTTATTTTACAATAAATGATATTTTATTAAATGATTTGAAATTAATAAAAATACTATATTCATACAAGTGATTTTTACGTGTTAAAAAATATTAAATATGGTATATTAATAGACCTATTTATCATTTATAATTAACATATTCAGCCATAGATTGTAACAACATTGTTAGCATGGTCTGGGTTTAAGCAGTGTTTTGTGCGTCACATGCGCTTGTTTTAAAAATTAATTTCCAAAATACATGAGATATTAATTTTTTAAATTAAGTATAATATTTATAATTTAGTGGATCTATATTATATAATAACTATTACTCTAGTTTAGTTCTAATAGTTAAATTACTTAGGTTAGAAAACTAGATTGTCTAATAAAAGCCAAAATAATAAAATTGGGGATTCTTAAAAGTTAAGGAACCAAAGTATTAAAATGAATATATTTTTGTGTGATGTGGATTTGGGTCGACCATAAATTCACATTAATCCATTTTTTCCATTTTTTTTGTAACATTAGGTAAATGATACCTCACATTATTGAATACCTTTTGGTATTTACAAGAGTGTCACTCCCCCTCCAATATAAAAAGGAAATCATTCTACCCCTCACACCTATAAAGAAACTTTGGATCATCTAAGATCTACCCAAACAGCCTCCCCAAATCCCTATTTTTCTCCTGGAATCCTTCCCTTTAGAATAAATCAATCTATGGAATCCCTTTGGTGCAAACCTAAAGGCATTACTCGAATAAGAGGTAACATTCTTCCACAAGTTCTTTTATTTTATTTCAACTCTCCACCCGCTAAACTCCCATTATTCCATTATTTTACAAAAAAATATCCTAAATAAAATATTATGTTTTTATGATAAGTGTTCTACCTACACTTACACACACTTCCATCTTATGGTTAATGAACATATTGTTCACGTGTACGACTAACTACCGCCTCACAAAATGATGATTGTCCATTTTTACTTTACTATATCTCATGGTAGACATTATGATGGAAAATATATTTATATATGTTATATATTATATTTATTATGTCTTTAATCTTCTATAATCCTTTTAAAACTCATATCATTATTCTTTCCATTTCGTGTAAATACGATAATTTCGTTTGAGGAAGTGTGGACTACCACCCCCTCAAAGTGATGAGATTCATTCACAAATTATATGGAAAGTATTAAGCATGGTTTTAGTGAAATTATATGATATATATGATATAATAATGATACTGGAATAATGATATATATACATATATTTCATTTACTCTCTTTCTTTTATTATGACAATAAAACGGAAACAACGTTTATGCGTATGTACGACCTACCGTCTCCATGAATAGTGTATTTCATTTCATAATTCTATATTCAATAGATTATTATAATATAAATATACTGAATATAAATGATATTTATATAAATTTTTACATTCTGGAAATCATGATATATGAATAAGGACCAAAGATATAACAAATTATGACACAAGTGAATATTACCTGAAGTGAAACCATAACATAAAATTGTTAAAAAGTGGGTAATATAAAACAATATATGGTATTATATATAAGAATATTTTATCTAAAATATTAATAATAAACTTAAATTTGTTCTACAGTAATATTTTTCAAGTACTAAGAAAGTAAGGACATAAGGTAAGGAGATTTTATATCACTTTTTATTTCCGTGAGTTACATGCCTTATCCACCACTCACTTCTTTTGTGTGGTGTATATACTGAAAATTAATTTATTATATGAATATTATAATTAATTTTATGTATATTTACATATAAAATGTAGTGTCTCTCTCTCATGGGGTTTAAGTTTCGAAAGTAACCAATCAGTAAGATATTTTTGTCTCAATTTTCCTTCTTTGAGACATATGTTTTGTTATGCAAATACATTATTTTTCAAGGTGTATTTGACATGTTATACCATGAATATGATTATTTTTATGATATTTTGTGATTAATTTAATATCATTTTCTTGCATGGAGAGTATGATCCCAAGTTACTATGTGGTAATAGTTTACTGAAACAATCCCATTGTTTATCAGGATTGTTTATGATTATGCTTCCATTGATGAAATATTGTTATCCATATTTCAATAACACTCATGATTTTTATTATTATCAGTTTATTAAATATATATACATGTATTATTACCATTTATACACTCTTTAAAGAATAAATATCTAATAAATTTTTTTTAAGAAAGCCCGAATTTACCCTCTCTTTAGTTGGAAATATTTGTTTCTTTAGAACCATTATTTTTAAAATGTTTTTACAAGAATGTTATACTACTATCCTATACTATTTAAAATAAATTTTTACCCCTTTTTGTATTTTACCAATGTTTTCAAAGTAATTTTATTTCAATTTATAAACTAGGGATTTTTCTAACCTTTTTACCGTGGAAAAGGAATGTTCTCTTTACCTCGTATGGCATGTACAAATTTACCCATCATAATTTCTTTCAAGATTCACTTTCATATTTAAAAGGTTAATTTTTAAGAAAGTTTTTTTAAATAAATTTTAAAATAAATGGTTTTAAAATCATTTTCATGATTACTTTATAATTTTTCAAAGTATGTTTCAAGGAAATTATTTTTCAATTTTTTTAGATTCCTTTATATGTTTTCAAGTAAAATGGTTTTTAAATTATTTTCAAGCTTATTTTATAAGTTTTCATGGAAAATAGTTTTCAAAATGTCTTCAATGTTATTTTATAAGTTTTCAAGGAAAATGGTTTTCAAATTTATTTCAATATTAGTTTATAAGTTTTCATAGAAAATAGTTTTCAAAATTTTTTCAAGATTATTTTATAAGTTTCAATGAAAATGGTTTTGAAAATGTTTTCAAGATTATTTTATACATTTTAAACGATTTTTTAAAAATGTTTTCAATATTTATTTATACATTTTCAAGTTTATTTTCAAGAAAATTATTCTTAAAATGTTTTACATTTTAATTTTTTCTGAAGTAGAAAGGATATTTTTCTCAAGTAATGTTTTTGAAAGATATTTTGAATTTATTTTCCATCTAATATGACATCCGTTTATCTTACTCATGACTTTCTGGGAAATTATCTAAAAGTTTCATTCATATTATTTATCTTAATGGTTTATATTTTGATGTTATGATGTTTATGAATTTTGTTTTCTCCTTCACAGGATGTATTTCTATAAAACCCAATTTTTTCATAGTTTGTGATTTGATGAAATGATTATAAAATTTTTATATTTCCCATAGGTTATGATAAAATTACATGTTTATGATACCCATTTTATTTCATGGGTTATGACATTACTGTTTATGATTTTTTGGAACATGTATGTATGATTTGATTATGATATGGGGGGACCTATATATCCCTCCAATGCACTGGGTAAAGATTTATATCTCATGGGATAGACTAATATGGTCTTGGGAGTGAACATTGAATACTAATATGGCCATGGGATTGAACCATGAATACCAAGATGGTATGGGGAGTGAACCTATACTACCAAGGTAGCCTTGGAAAAGATGACTTTACTACTATGAAAATCATATTATATGCTTATGTGTTTGAAACGATTCCACGTTTTATTTCTATGTTATGATTTCATGGATTATGTTCTTTATTTCCTTTTGATTAATGTCTTATTAACTACCAAGTTTTATTCCATGATTCATGCATGTGATCTTTGATATACAGGGTATGATCTTTTAATGTTACGATCACGTTCTCATACCACTATGATCATGTTTATACTTACATTCCTCCTTTATTTACCCTTACTGAGCATCTGAGATCACCCCTTTTTGAATTAATTTCCCCAAGTTATAGAGATATTTATTAAGTATTATTTTTCTAAAAAGGGTTATAGTCATGAAGAACCTAGTGGGAGCTAATTTAGCTCACTCATGTAACAATTTTTATGATTCCATGTTTCCAAAGGCACTAAACTAATACAATATTTGAGTATCTGTTTGTGTAATGTTTTAAGTATCTTTCAAAAGTTATGTAATGTCTATGTACGTCAATACTGTGTCGTTATAGTTGGTATCAAAGTAAAGGTTTATTCAACCTTTGGAAACTAGGGTGAGAAAACTTTAGTGATATCCCTAGGTATATTTCTAAGTATATGTCTAGGGATTTATCTAAGGATAAGTATAAGGATGAGTTAATGTTTAGAAAAATGTTATCGAATTTTGGTAAAGGAAAGAGTGAGTGCTTTACTAGAAATAAATCCCTATCTTGATACTACAAGTGGATGTGGATCTGGAACAAATGTCACTAGGGGTAACAACTCTGACATGATTTCCTATGCCTGACTCGGGGTAATATGGTACACGACAATAGGCCTTGTTGCACACTTGTTTTGACACTCTTAGGAGAAATTATTTGGGAATTCACAAACTCTTTATGAACCATCATGAAGGATTTAAATATAGGATGACTATGAATAACCTAGAAAAAACCCAAGGTTTCATAGATTAAAGAAGTTGGATCGATGATTTAGGAACCCTATATGTAATTTATCATGATTATATGGTATCCCAATATGATAAATGTTTCTCACACTATAATTTTTAATTTTAGTCAATGGAGAGAACTAGAAGGAACATGGTTAACATTTAATGTTTCAGATGTTGGCAGTATGGGAATTATGTGAATCGATTTCCCATGTGGAAATATCATAAAGAGAATCAGGAAGGAGATATGAGTATTTGTTATAATTCTGAAGATAAAGAGATCACAAAATACATGTGAAAGGTATGTGATGTCCTTCCAGTATTGTTTACATTAAACATAAGAAGAATGATTAAATTGAGGTTGCGTAACCTTAATATGTGATTCATATTTTATATTATATGAAAGAGATATTAAGAAATAAGTTGATGAAGCCTGAGTAATGGTTTAAGAATAATATCGGATGAATGAAGTATTTATGTTTTGTAATTTAGAGATTATGTTATATGAATCATGAAACATATAAGTATTTTTAGTATAATTTTTCATTATGAATTGAAAAGGACGATTTGAATGGTGATTAAGACATAGAAAAGTGATTTCATGGAATGGTGATATTTTTATTAAGGTAAGTTAACCCTTAATTAATGCATGATACTGAGATAATGATATTTGGATAAAGATATGATAAATATGAATAAGTAAATTGAACGGTACAGATCACCCTCGAACTGATTATTTACAATGTGTTCTATGTCACCAATGATGAAGTTTACAACTTCTTGGATTTAAATAATATATCCAGTAATCATTGGAATAAGGAAGCATGCATTTTTTCCAAAAGGTTTTATGGTAATTAAGTTAATATAAGACGAGGGTATTCACATGTTTGGAATGTGACAACCAAGTGGTACTTTGTGATATATGGGGATCAATGTTAAGTTGATTTCATCGCTTTATTTATAAATATTTGAATTTTCATATTTTGGAAGGTTTATAAGGTTAACCATTTATAGAAAGTTTAAGTTAAACTTTAGATAAATTCATTCAGATTAAAGTGTTATCTCCCCATATGAGGGTTTATACATATTGGATAGCATGATCAAACTAATTTTTGTTGATGATAACTGATGGGATGGTATATCATGGGTCTTATTATCTTCTCATACTTCAACCATTAAAAATTTACCTTCCTTTTTAGAGAAATAGGTGAAGTGAATCAATGAAAAAAAGGGTGACATTGTCCTAAAATAATGCAAGTATATCTTTTCATGAAAATTATTCAACTTTAGGAAAAAGGATATTCAAGCCAAAAATGTTGTCCTAGTACCCTCATTTATAATGAATTATAAGGCCCCATAGGTCATCATAGATTTATAGTTTTGTTGTTGTTAACTTTTTCTTGACCTTGTTTTCTATCACTCTCCATTAGAACTTGATAGTAATATTTCTCTTCCATGTCCATGTTTTCACTTCCCACTTATGTTCTTCTATGTGGGAATCTCAATATGAGTTACTTTGGTTATACATTATGGTTCCAACTTTCCATTTTTAAGGGATGTATTAGTATTCATTTTTACAATGTGGGTTTCTATGAATGAATATTTCAAGTATTAAACCTTTGATAGCCCAAATGAATTTCAAGGGTGAAATTCATTTTAAGGGGGGTAGAATGTAACATCATGAGTTCTTTTGAAATATATTTTTTCCCAATGAAATAATTTTCATTGATTTATTTCATTTCACTAATTCAAACATTCCTTTCACACAAAACCAACTTATCTTATGCTATACGCAACATTGACTTGGTGTACATTACATGCAACACCGAGTTTCTATGAACCATAATTTTATTGTCAGAATTATTTAAATGAGATAGTTATAACCTAGCTGATAAACTTTTTAAGATGAATAGTAATAACTAATTATCAAATATTTTTTAGAATTATTTTATATAAATAAAACATATTTAGAATGGAAATATAATTTTGGAAAAGTATTTGTATGTTTAAAAATACTATTTTCTTAAATGAACTTCTTTTCATGTATTTATGTAAAAAAATAAAATTAATATTATACACTTTTAGAAATTTAATTTGATAAAATAAACTTCATTTTTGAAATCAGAATGTTGAAATTAGATTAGGGTTAATTTTTGAAATTCTGTTGAGAAGCTTCATTTTTTAATGAATAGTGAAAAATACTATATTTTAGATAACAATTTCTTTTCCATTTAAATAATTATTAAAATTAATATATATTTTAATTTGGTTTTTAAAGTCACAATAGATTAATTATACATATATTAAACCAATTTAGTTCATTTGAATAATTTCTGTATGGAAATTGGTTATAAAAAACCTTTTGCACTATTGAATATTTTTACTTTAAAAACCCGCTTTTTCACAATGTGTCAAAGATTAGAGTTAAACTTAATTTTCCCACTTCTGTGATTTAAATTTTGAAAAATGGACTTACACAGTTGTATTAAACATGATTTTTTTAGTCTAATAAGATCAACTTAATTTTTTACAAAAAATATTAGTGTAAATGATTAAAATTAATGACAACAATTAAGGTAAGATTAAGCCTAATTAGGGATTAAACATTAATCTTCAGAACCAAAACGAGCTAGAAACTTTCCCAAAATAAATATGATTCTAATAATTAGTAAATATCCCTTACTGGTTCTAATTTTATGGGTTATTGGGATATTATTAAATGGAGTTTCCCAATATAAAAGGTTAAGTAAGGAAAAAAGACAAAAAAAGAAACTTTCCTTAACTTTAACATTTATAAAACACTCAGATATGTACAAAAAATCATATTTTTGATTAGATATATCCTTGAGAAATATAAATGCGTTATTTTTATAATAATAAATTATTAATATTTTTTAGTGATGATTTTGTTACTTAAAATGCTTATGAAACACCAATGTAGTGATTATTTAGTTAATAATTAACTAAAATAAATGATATTATAAATATTAAAAGTGAAGTGAATTGTTTGAATTATTGTCTTTAATTATTTTCATAGATTAATATATCATGTTACACATCTTTAAACTTAATTTATTTTAATTCCCATATTATTTTTATGATTTAAAATTAAAATTCGATAGATAATACCAAAATTGACATTGTTGTTATTTTACAATAAATGATATTTTATTAAATGATTTAAAATTAATAAAAATATATATTCTGAAAAGTAATTTTTATGTGTTAGAAAATATTAAATATGGTATATTAATGGACCAATTTATCTTTTATAATTAACATATTAACCCATAGATTGTAAAAATATTGCTAGCATGGTCCGGGTTTAAGTAGTGTTTTGCACATCACATGCGTTTGTTTTAAAAATTAATTTCCAAAATACATGAGATCTTCATTTTTTAAATTATTTATCCTATTTAAAATTAAGTGGATATATATTATATAACAAAAATAACTTTAGTTGAGTCTTAATGGTCAAATTACATAGGTTATAAAACTAGATGCTTTAATAAAAACCAAAATAATAAAATTAGAGAATCTTAGAAGTTAAGGAACCAAATAATTAAAAGTAACATATTTTTGTATGGTGTAAGTTTTGTTTGAACATAATTTCACTTGAATCTATTATTTTTCGTTTTTGGAGGCACGTTAGGTAAAAGAGACCTCCCATTATTGAATACCTTTCAGTATTTTAAAGAGCGTCACTCCCCCTCCACTATAAAAAGGAAAGCACTCTACCACTTCCTCACACATATCAATACACTTTGGATCATACAAAATCATCCCAAATAGTCTCTTAAAATCCCCAAATTACTCCAAGAATACCCCTAGTGATGAAAGAAATCCATGGAAGCACTTTGGTGCAAACCAAAAGAAGTTACCCGAATAAGTGGTAATATTATTCCTCAAGTTCTTTTATTTTATTTCAATTATACACCACCTAAACTCCTATTATTCCTATATTTTATATAAAAAGAAATATAATCAGTATAATTTTATGTTTTTATGCTAGTTTTTTGGCCTAAACATACATAAACTTCCTTTTAATGGGCAACAAACACACTGTTTACATGTACATTGAACTACTACCTCACTAAATGATGATTGCTCATTTTTCCTATACCGACTCTCATAGTGGAAATTATGATGGAAACTCTAGTTATATATTTTATATATTATATTTATTATTTATTTAATATTTTTAATCTTTTTACAACACATATCTTTATACTTTCCATTTGGTATAAATATGATAATTTTGTTTGAGGAAGTGTGGACAACTGCCCCCTCAAAGCAATGCGATTTGTTCACACATTACATGGAAAGAATTAAGGATGGTATTATTTAAGTTATATTATATATATGATATAAAAATTCTTCTATAATAAAAATGTACATACATATATTTCATTACTCTCTTTATTTCAATACTACAATAAAACAGAAACAACGTTCATGCGTATGCATGACCTACCGTCTCCATGAAAGGTGTATTCCATTTAATACTTATATATTCTATAGATTATTCTAATACAAGTATACTGAGTATAAATTATATTTATATCATATTTTAAAATTTTGAAATCATGATATCTGTATAAGGACCAAATATATAACAAATTATGACACAATCGAAAAACAAAGAGAATATGACACGAAGAAAAACCTTAACATAAAATTGTTAACAAGTTTGTAATATAAAACCATATAAGGTATCAGATATAAGAATATTATTCTATAAAATATGAATAATAAACTTAAATTTTTTATACAGGAATATTTTTTGAGTATGAAGAGAGTCAAGACATAAGGTAAGGGGATTTCATCTCACTTTTTATTTCGGTGAGATACATGACTTATCCACCAATAACTTATTTTTGTGGTGTATATAATAAACATTAATGTATTATATTAATATTTTACTTAAATTTATTTTTATTAAGATATCCATTTTATGATAGTTATTTCATGTGGTTTAAGTTTCAAAAGTTACAAAATCAGTAAGATAATTTTGTCTCAATTTTATTTCTTTGAGGCATAAGTTTTGTTATGAACCTAAATTCTATTTCAAGGTGTATTTGACATGTTATACAATGAATCTACTTCTTTAGATGATATTTTATGCTTCACTTAATTTAATTTTCCTACATGGAGAGTATGATCCCAAGTTATCATGTAATAAGTGTTTATTCAAACAATCCCATTATTTATCGGGATTGTTTATGATTATGCTTATATTGATGAAATATTGTGATCAATATCTTAAGAACACTCATGTTTTTTATTATAATATAGTTATTCAAGATATATCCATGTATTAGTACCATTTCCCACTCTTTGGTGCATAAGATATTTAATAAATTGTTTTTAAGAAAGCCTGATTTTCCCCCTTCTTTAGTCGAAAACTATATTTCATCAAAACCATGTTTTCTAAAAATGATTTCCAAGAATATTAAACTGTTATCATATAATAATTTAAAGTCATTTTTACCCCTTTTTGTATTTTACCAATTTTTTCAAAGGAATATTATTTTTGGTTTATGAATAAGGCATTTTTCTAACCTTTTTACCATGCAAAAGGAATGTTCTCTTTATCTATTACGAAATGTACATATTTACTTGTAATCATTTCAATAAAGCTTTCTTTTCATGTTTTAAAGGTTATTTTTTTAGTTTTTTCATATTAATTATGAATTAAATGTTCTAAAAATGTTTTAAAGATTTATTTATATGTTTTCAAAGTATTTTTCAAGGAATATGTTTTTCAAAAATAATTATTATTTTATAAGTTTTCTTGGAAAATGGTTGTCCAAATGTTTTCAATATTATTTAATAATTTTTCAAGGAAAATGGTTTCCAAAATTTTTTCAATATTATTTTATAGGTTTTCAAGGAAAATTATTTTCAAAATTTGTTTAGTCCTATTTTATAAGTTTTCAAGGAGAATGATTTTCAAAATGTTTTCATTCTTCTATTATAAGTTTTCAAGGAAAATGGTATTCAAAATATTTTTAAGATTCTATTATAAGTTTTCAAGGAAAATGGTTTTCAAAATGATTTCAAGATTTCTTTATATGTTTTCAAGTTTATTTTCAAGAAAAAGTTATCAAAATATTTTACATTTTTAAATTGTTTTCCATAGAAGAAAGGATATTTTCCTCATAAAATGTTTTTGAAATATATTTCAAAGTTATTTTCCATGTAAGATGAAATTTGTTGATGTTGCTCTTTCCTTTTTGTGAAATGATCTAAAGGTTCAATTTATATTCTTTATATGAATGGTTTATGTTTTGATGTCACGATATCTATGAAACTTGTTTCTCTTTCATGGGATGTATGTATATAAAACCTTGTTCTTTTCACGAGTTAAGACTTGATGACATGATTATTAAACCTATATTTTTCCCAAAAGTTATGATAAGTTTACTTGTTTATTATACCCATTTCATTTAATGGGTTATGATATGATTTTTTATGATATTTTAGAACATGTATGTATGATTTAATTATGATATGGTTGGAAACTATATCTCCATCTAATACATATGGTAAATATTTATATCTCATGAGATAAAATATTATGGTCGTGGGAGTTAACCTTGATTACTAAGATGACCATGGGAGTGAACCATGACTACCAAGATGGTATTAGGAGTGAACTCATGCTACTAAGATGACTATGGGAGTGAACCATGACTACCAATATGGTATGGGGAGTGAACCCATACTACCAAGATGGCATTGGTAGTGATGCATTGACAACTATGGAAATCATATTATATTCTTAAGTGTTTTCCAAATTCCATGTTTCATTTCTATATTATGCTTTCAGGGATTATATTATTTATTTCATTATGATTCATGTCTTATGAACTGTCAAGTTTTATTCCATGATTCATGTTTATGATCTTTGGTATGTATGGTATGATCTTCTAATGTCATGATCACGTTCTCATACCCCTATGCTCATGTTTATGCTTACATTTCTCTTTTTTTACCCTTACTGAGCATTTGAGCTCGCCCATTTTTATGTTTCTTTGCTTAGATTATGAAGATATGTATTATGTATGATGTTTCTAAGAAGGGTTCTTGTCATGAACGACCCAGTGGGAGATAATTTATCTCACTCATGTACCAGTGCTAATGATTCCATGTTTCCAAAGGCACTAAACTAATAAGGTCTTTGGGTATCTATTTGCGTAATGTTTTAAGTATTCCAATGAATTTATGTAATGTCTATGTATTTCAATATTGGGTCGTTATAATATGGTATAAAGGCATCATGTAGTGGGTGAAAAATAGAGTGTCATGTTGTTAATATGATATAAATAATATTGTAAAAATTATTTATAGTGTGGGTTTAATATTACACTATGATATATCATAGGTTATAGTTATTGGGGTACTATATTACTCCAATATTGAGGAGGATCGTTATTTTTGGTTCAAGTATCATTGAGTTTCTCTTACACATGCCACCAAGAGTGCCTAGTTACTCTTATGCGGGTGGCATGTCATAAGGAATGACAGGCAGGGGAATGGAATTATTGATATGTGGGTGCTTAATCGCTGAGTTAATATTACATGAGAGGTTTTTCGTAGGCATAAATAAACATAAATTGCATATAAATCCTATTCATATGATATCATAAGTCGTTATAGTTATAGGAACTGAGTTTATCATCTACAATACACAACAATTGGCATATACTTTATTATGGATATCATAAGGTATGATAGATAGTTCCAATTTCATTTATCAATCATAGATTATAATCTCATTGTATCATTAAATATGATATATATATATATATGGAAATATGATGGGACCGTAAGGGGCTCCGCGTCTCCGTCTCTCTCCCCTCGTCGCCGCCTCCTTCTGCCTAGGGTTCGTGCGGCGCCTTTCCTTCAGGTCGTGGCGGCGGTCTCTCGTTTGCAGTGGAGTCGCAGCCCTCTGGGATTGCGTGATGCGGACTCCGCCTCCTTGTCCTTCTCGCACAATGATTCCATATCTCGGATAGGGTTTCTTTGTTTGTGATGCTGGTCGACAGCTCCAGGATCTGCGACTCGAGTGATGCCTCCTCTTCTCCGACCTGTGTTGGGCGTTTCGTCACAACCCTGAGGTGCAGCTTGGATGGCGACGACAGGATCTTCTCTACAGCAACTCCGAGATCTGGTTTTGGTGATGTTTCTGGTTCCGTTCTTTCTGTCGTTTTGTTCATGAGGTGTTGGTGATGGTTTTGTGGTGGGTTGGTTGGTGATTACCAGTTGTTTTTTGGTCCGTGACACATTCGGTGGTGGGATGCGATCGGTTGGAGGTTTCTTGTTCTGGTTTTGGTTTGTTGGTGTTAACTTGGGGAGCCGATGTTCAGTGAATGGCGTGTGGGTTGCGATTCTCCGGTTCTGAACTGGGATTGTTGTCTCTGTTTTTGGTTAATTTTGTGGATCTTGGTGTTGTATTGACGCCGGAGGAGGTCTCGCCGGTGACGATGGATGGTGATGTTGATGGGTGTGATGGTTGGGTGCGTATCGAGGGTGTGAGCGACTCGAGGCATTGAAAGGTGTGCGGTGACGGCGTGCGGATCGAGGACAGCTGTATGGATAATTGGTTTTGAAATTTGAATTTGTATTTGCACTGTATGATGTGGAGTGGTCTTTGGTTGCTGTGTCACGTTGTAAGGGGTACCGGAAACCCTTAAACCGGTTGTTTTTTCTCTTTTTTTTCCTTTAATAAATTTGCGGGACCAGGCTTATGCCTGGTTCAGACTTTCCTGGAAATATAGAAATATTTTATTTTTCTAAATTTAAATTATGATTTGATTTTGAATAATTTATAAATTCTAAATAAATTATAGAATAAAATGTATTTTGGGATATTTATTAATATGTAAAGGTATTTATAAATTAATTAATTATATATTTTTTATAATTAATTAACTAATTGTTTATGAAAAATTTGTTAAATAAATATTCCATAATATTAATTATTGATAATAAAATACTTTTTCCAAATTACATTGAATTACTTATAATTTAGATATCAAATGTTTATATGGAAATTATAATTATAATTTATCACTACCACAAAATATGATTTTATCACCGCTAAAAAAGCCTTTATCAGCGCTAAAAAATCACTATTAATCTCACCAAAGATAAAGGGGGTCCCTTTTTTCAGTGCTCAGAAAAGAGTTTATAAAGGCCCCTTTTGTTAGTGCTAAAAAAAGTGATGATAAAAGGGGTCTTTTATCAGCACTGATAAACGGGTCCTTTATCAATGCTTTTTTAGCACTGATAAAAGATCACTTTTATTAGTGATTTTTTAAAAGTGCCGATAATAGTTAAAAAACATTAACAAAAACTGAAAATCATGGAGGGGCTTTAATAGTGCTTGAAACCCCCTTCAATAGTGCCCCCAACCCCAGCCCACACGCCCCAACCCCCACACCTGCCCATGCCCTTAACAGCGCCCCCACCCCCATTTAATAATGCTAGCACTTATTCCACCCTTTTGCGTGACCTACCTCCCCCTCGATTCGAACTCGGGACCTATTTCCTGTGCACCTAAGACTTTACAACTCCACCATTGTCACGACCCGACCTCGGGGCCCGTGCCGTGACTACCCCAAGCCCGCCTTCCATAGGCCAGGGGCTGGCGACTAGCACCAAGGCGTAAAATCCCGGTAAACAGGGAAGGCATTGCCTTTATAAGTAACAACCACCACAGAGTCAGCAAGCGGAAAGTAACTACAAGTGCAGAAAAGTAAAGGGGGCCGGAATACAAGCCCAACTGAAAGTAAAGTACAACTCGAAAGGGAAAACAGCAACTGAAAGTACAAGCGGCTCCTGGGACGTCCTCCTCGATTCCTACCTGAATGGTAGGTACAGATGGCACAGCTCCTGGATCGTCCACCACGGATCCTACCTGAAGGGTAGGTACAGATAGCTCACAACTCCTCGGGTCCAACTGTCCGCTCCGAGCACGTCCCGCTCAGTGGTCCTCCTCCGGGTACCGACCTACTCCGAAAGCCTCATCCACAGTCAGCGCTGTCCGTCGTCTGCAACCAACACAACGAAGTGCGGGCAAAGCCCGTGCAGGGGTGAGTATAAGCTACTCAGTAGGGACCCCGAGACCCCTGAAGGTCTCTCAAATCCACAAAGGATAAACCACGAAGAAAAGTAACAATCACGAAGTAACATCCAGTATTGATTAGGTATATGCCCATACATATACCTATGTCACCAATTTCCGTTCGGCTCCAACACGAGCCCAAGAACAATCCAATCCACAAAGAAGAGTAAACAGTAAAATCCACATAGGATAACAGTACAAGTCCACACGGTTTATAACAAGTTTATGAAATCAACGGATAACTATTACCCAGGTATATGCCCATACATATACCTAAGTTATCAAGCGACCCATCTCAATCATGAGGAAACACAATGATCAAAGACTCAGCTCAAACAGGTTCGGTATCACTGTTCCACGTAGGATCGCTGAGTGCTGTAGTCGTCGTCGTCGAATCCACATAGGATCTCTGTACTGTCGTCGTCGCAGTCACAGTAGCAGTAGTAGTAGTCGTCACAGTAACAGTCGCAGCCAGCACTAGGGTTTCCGCACACAGTAAGCTCGTTCGGAGGATCCGCTCCACGAGCCGAGAGGCTGATACATCAACTGTCACAAAGACCAGATTTGATGTATCCAAAAGTTCCGTATCGTCAACAGGAACTCAACGCAACAGACGGCGCGTCGATCGGACGTCCGGTCTGAGAGTTATTGGCATTTTCGTTCCCGAGGCCCGGTTGGTTTTTAAGGAAAAACCAACCCGACCGTACTCCACCTGCGTCCAAACCTCGGGCAGAGTATTCCAAAAGATCCGTCTCACTTAGAGGATTCCATCAAAGTCGACGGCACGTCAATCGGACGTCCGGAACTCAAGATATGAGCGTTTCCGCTCCGAGGGCCCGGTTGGTTTCGTGAACGAACCAACCCGGCCGTACTCCACCTGTGTCCAAACCTCGGGCGGAGTATGCCAAAAGATCCGTCTCACTAAGAGTAACACAACGCGACTGGCGGCGCGTCAATCGGACGTTCGTAGCTCAAGATATGAGCGTTTCCGTTCCGAAGGGCCGGTTGGTTTCGTGAACGAACCAACCCTGCCGAACTCAAAGTAACCCGAAACCTTGAGTGCGATATACCGAAACGACCGTCTCGATCCAAGGATCGCGTTGCCGCTGACGGTTCGTCGATCGGAGATCCGAGGCTCAAGTTATGGCCCAAAAACCAATTCTGGTTCGAAACGGGGGGTCCGGGTCCGGGCCGACCCGGCCCGACCCCCCCCCCCCCCCCCCCCCTGGGCGGCGGAGGCGGCCGGCGGCGGCGGCCGGAGGCGGCGCGGCGGCCTGGCAATGGCGCGGCGGCGTGCGGAGGCGGCGCGGCGGCGCGCTGGGCGCGGAGACGGTGCGCGGGTGAGACCCCCCGCCTCCCCATTTTTCCCTTGGCGGCGCGGCACGTGCCGCGCCGGTTTTTAAAACAAACCGCCCCCCTCACATGAGGGGGGGCCTGCTGAACGACACGGGGGGCTTTTCCCCCCACAAGAAACCGCCCCCTCATTAAGAGGGGGGGGTTTTGTTGAACCGGCCGGGGGATTTATTCCCCCGGTTTTTCTTCCATCCGGCCGGCCAGCTGGCCGGCCGGTTTTCACCAACGGGACCGGAAATTCCGGTCCCGCCTTCGACTTCCGACGCCGGCGGCCCGGCCGCCGGTCTTCACATCCCGCCGCGGCCCGGAACCGGCCGCGGTCTCCTCGTCCCGCCGCGGCCCGGAACCGACCGCGGTGTTCGTCGTCCGGCGCGGTGCGACGGCACCGCGCCCCTTCGCCGCGCATTTAATTCCCTTCGATGCGGCGCGACGGCGTCGCGTTCTTTATGTTTCTTCCATGGCGCGGCGCGACGGCGTTGCGCAAAAAGGATTGGCGAAAATCCGCATGGTGCGACGGCACCACGCCACCTTGATTCATCCACCCGCAAGTTATTCAACAAGGACGATGGAGGGGGTTTCGGCCGTGTTCGTGCAGTCCGCCCCCCCCCCCTCGCGTTAACAATAACACTTATATAAAATATTCAAAAGCCTCACGTAGACATGCGATCTACGAGCAAGAAATGGAATAATTAAAGAATAAAACAACAACCCCTACCTCGAAGGAAGCTCGCGGAGCTCATCAACGATCCGCGAAGGACGAGCGTCGCGGAGGTCGGACGTCACAGAAGAAGACGTCGTCGGCATCGCGGTTATGGCGTCGCGGTAGACGGACGTGGGTTCGCCGCGAGAGGCACGTCGCGGAAAGTGCGTTGCGGCGTCGGACGTAGGTTCTCCGCGGAAAGCACATCGCGGAGAGGATGCGTTGCGGCGTCGTGGAGGAAATCCAACGCGTTGCAGTCCGACGTCGTGGAAGAAGGACGCCGCGTTCTTCGTCGTGGAGGATGAACTCACAAGAAGCCTCCCTCTTTTCCTCTCCGCACAGCAAACGCCAACCCGCAAAGGAAACTAAAAACTGAATTAAATAGAAGGGTTTGGAATTTCAAAGGTTTGAAATTCAAACCTCTTCATTTAATTCCCCACAATTAAAACTTAAGTTATAACTTAAGTTTATTAAAATTAAAGCATGACTTTACAACTTAATAAAACACAACGTAAGTCTTTTGAAATTCAAGAGATTGAATTTCAAAACATTAATTAAACTCACTTATTAATGACATAAGTTATAACCTAAGTTTACATCATTAATTGTGAGTTGGGGGGGGTTAGAGAATATGAAGGGGTGGGGTTCGTGTGGGCCCCACCACCCTCTTAACCTCCCAAGGGAAGTTGGGTTGTCACCCAACTTCCACCCAAAGGATAAAAACACTTAAGGAAGATAAAAATAAAAATTGAAGTTAAATTTTTATTTTAACATTCACAATTTTATTTTTTTACAACTCCCCTCGTGTAAACGCAACTTCGGGAAAGGTCTCCTTAGGCGAATATCGGCGCTGCGAGTTCATCGGTGCCCTCAGATTTCAATTCCGAGCACCGGATCAAAAGTTAGAAATTCCCGCTCGTTCGTTCACTGAACGTACCCGAGCCAAACTTCGGAAATTAATTCTGGGCACTCCGGGCCTCGGAATCAGGTGCCGTTTGAAACCGCGCTCTTGTAAAATTCTAAAGAAAATTAAGAAAAAATTTCCCTTGAATTTTACGGGTCTTTACATTACTCCCACCTCAGGGCTTTACGTCCCCGTAAAGCTTCAACTCATACTTAAGGGAAACAAGGTAGTACTGAGCACGCAACTGAGCTTTACGCTCCCATATGCTCACCTGAAGATCTCGTGCTACCCGAGAAGCACCCCAGAGGAAGCAACCGTTCACGTAGAACCTGCTCCTGTCGATCCTCAATCTCTACTAGAACCTCTGTTCTTGTCGCCCTGTCATCGACGTCCAACTCCCCGGGGTCGATGACGTGTGAAGAAACATACACGTATCTCCACAGCTGAGACACGTGGTGGACATTATGCACCCGGTGCGACTGAGGTGGTAGGGTCAAGCGGTAAACCTCCTCGCCTACCCTGCTGAAGATCAAAAGGGTCCATCGAACTTCGGAGATAACATGCCGCCTCGGCCACATCTCCGAAACCTCATCGGTTGAGACCGTATAAGAACGTGTTCGTCACCCTCGAACTCAAGAGGTTTCCCTTTTTAGGATAGAACTGAAACTAAAAACTCCTGCTGCCACAAGGGTAGGGTTGACAAACTCAAGAGTGATCGGTCACACCCTCTTATGCCTGAGTTTAACATGTGCTGCCCAGGGTTTCCTTTTCGCCGACCAAGGAAAACCCATTCCGACGTTTGCCTAAAACAGTCAACCGGGGTATGATTTGTGAATCAAAACCATACCCAGATCAACGTCGTAAGGCCTCTACGCTGCCACCAAGAGATTCCAACCGAAACTCTCACCTCGAGGTCAAATCACACCGTCGGCGTAAGTGTGATTATCGAGTCTCCTCCCAAAGGTATCTCCAGATGTGAGGGTCAAGTCTACGGCTTACCCGGAACCTCTAGGTCTGGGACATGATTCGCGGAAGGGTAGAATGATTGGTTCTTATGTCTATAGATATGGCAGCTCATAGTAGACATAATTCATACCCCGAATCATTCTTAGAGCTCCTGGGTCACACTCCTTGACCGCAATGCAGCTACTCTCCTCCCCAGCCCTCCTGCTCCCTGAGCCTGGCGGGGACTACTAAGTCGGGTGGTCGTAACATGTCGAAAAGTACACCACCACATGCTGCTCTCTAAGCTCCGCTTCCACGTCTGCTACCCTGCAGATTCATCTGTCCTTAGCACTTCCTCCTCCTGAAACATTTTACACGCCCGAGTCTCTGAGACTGGCGCTAGTTTCCTGCCTTTCACTGCTAACGTTCACAACCACAAAGGTTCTCTCTAGCATCCTAGCATAGGTAGGAATGCATAGAGGAAAAGTAATGGTTCGGATGTCCTTTAGACACACTTCGCTCAGAAGTTCGAGTCTAAAGAACTGATCACAACGTAACCAACGAGTACCAAGATTGATTGGTAAGCCACGTTGAGTGCTCTGCTTCCGACTTGTCGTACTGTCGAAGCTGTATTAGCTCCAGAAAACTCACAACCACCTCCTCAAGCCAGTCCTCAGCCGCCTACGAGTCAGGCTCACCTCGAAACTTGAGGGATATCTGGTGCTAAAACATATGTAAGGCACTAAGCCTGTGAGTCTCTGCTACCAGTACCGCCGGTAGTGTCTGCTGACCAACAGGTAGTGACATAGCTGGCGCACTACCCGTAGGTACTATCCCAGGTATCGGTTCGCGTACCGAAGCCTCATTACTAGTATCCAAGCTAGGCGTAGAACTCTAGCAACCGCCTCCATCCAGTCCACTGCTTCCTGGGAAATCTGTCTCGCCTCGTATCCTCAGAGGCCTCTACTGCTGGAACTCGTGCATCGCGCTCTGCTAGCGTGCACTGTCAGCTAGTGGCATCTGCTGCCTAACGGGTGGTGGTGCTGCTGGTACACCACCCGATGGTGCCAACACTGAAAAAGAGCCCTGCACCAGAGTCTCGCTGCTCGGTGGTCCATCATCGAGAACTCTCTCGGAACTCCAGCTAACTATCTGCATGGTGACATCCTGAACAGTTGTGTCACGGTCAACGATTTATACCTGGTGAGCTGACCTGGTTTGAGCTGACTTAAACCTTTTTGGAAACACACACGCAATCAGTGTTTTCGTGCATTAAGTCGGAATTCAGAAGTCAGGGTCCTGGTGTACGGATACGTCGGCCGCCGCACCAACACTGGACTCCCTGGACTGATAACCACACTCAATACACTAAACACTATTGCTTCACATAGAAAAAAGATCAGAGTCTGCGGTAGAACCGACCGCCTCTGATACCAATTTGTCACGACCCGACCTCGGGGCCCGTGCCGTGACTACCCCAAGCCCGCCTTCCATAGGTCAGGGGCTGGCGACTAGCACCAAGGCGTAAAATCCCGGTAAACAGGGAAGGCATTGCCTTTATAAGTAACAACCACCACAGAGTCAGCAAGCGGAAAGTAACTACAAGTGCAGAAAAGTAAAGGGGGCCGGAATACAAGCCCAACTGAAAGTAAAGTACAACTCGAAAGGGAAAACAGCAACTGAAAGTACAAGCGGCTCCTGGGATGTCCTCCTTGATTCCTACCTGAAGGGTAGGTACAGATGGCACAGCTCCTGGATCGTCCACCACGGATCCAACCTGAAGGGTAGGTACAGATAGCTCACAACTCCTCGGGTCCAACTGTCCGCTCCGAGCACGTCCCGCTCAGTGGTCCTCCTCCGGGTACCGACCTACTCCGAAAGCCTCATCCACAGTCAGCGCTGTCCGTCGTCTGCAACCAACACAACGAAGTGCGGGCAAAGCCCATGCAGGGGTGAGTATAAGCTACTCAGTAGGGACCCCGAGACCCCTGAAGGTCTCTCAAATCCACAAAGGATAAACCACGAAGAAAAGTAACAATCACGAAGTAACATCCAGTATTGATTAGGTATATGCCCATACATATACCTATGTCACCAATTTCCGTTCGGCTCCAACACGAGCCCAAGAACAATCCAATCCACAAAGAAGAGTAAACAGTAAAATCCACATAGGATAACAGTACAAGTCCACACGGTTTATAACAAGTTTATGAAATCAACAGATAACTATTACCCAGGTATATGCCCATACATATACCTAAGTTATCAAGCGACCCATCTCAATCATGAGGAAACACAATGATCAAAGACTCAGCTCAAACAGGTTCGGTAGCACTGTTCCACGTAGGATCGCTGAGTGCTGTAGTCGTCGTCGTCGAATCCACATAGGATCTCTATACTGTCGTCGTCGCAGTCACAGTAGCAGTAGTAGTAGTCGTCACAGTAACAGTCGCAGCCAGCACTAGGGTTTCCGCACACAGTAAGCTCGTTCGGAGGATCCGCTCCACGAGCCGAGAGGCTGATACATAAACTGTCACAAAGACCAGAGTTGATGTATCCAAAAGTTCCGTATCGTCAACAGGAACTCAACGCAACAGACGGCGCGTCGATCGGACGTCCGGTCTGAGAGTTATTGGCATTTTCGTTCCCGGGGCCCGGTTGGTTTTTAAGGCAAAACCAACCCGACCGTACTCCACCTGCGTCCAAACCTCGGGCGGAGTATGCCAAAAGATCCGTCTCACTTAGAGGATTCCATCAAAGTCGACGGCACGTCAATCGGACGTCCGGAACTCAAGATATGAGCGTTTCCGCTCCGAGGGCCCGGTTGGTTTCGTGAACGAACCAACCCGGCCGTACTCCACCTGTGTCCAAACCTCGGGCGGAGTATGCCAAAAGATCCGTCTCACTAATAGGAACACAACGCGACTGACGGCGTGTCAATCGGACGTTCATAGCTCAAGATATGAGCGTTTCCGTTCCGAAGGCCCGGTTGGTTTCGTGAACGAACCAACCCGGCCGAACTCAAAGTAACCCGAAACCTTGAGTGCGATATACCGAAACGACCGTCTCGATCCAAGGATCGCGTTGCCTCTGACGGTTCGTCGATCGGAGATCCGAGGCTCATGTTATGGCCCAAAAACCAATTCTGGTTCGAAACGGGGGGTCCGGGTCCGGGCCGACCCGACCCGACCCCCCCCCCCCTGGGCGGCGCGGTGGCCGGCGGAGGCGGCGGGGCAGCGGCGCGGCGGCGCGGCGGCGCGCGGAGGCGGCGCGGCGGCGCGCGGAGGCGGCACGGCGGCGCGCTGGGGCGGCGCGGCGGCGCGCTGGGCGCGCAGGCGGTGCGCGGGTGAGACCCCCCGCTCCCCATTTTTCCCTTGGCGGCGCGGCACGTGCCGCGCCGGTTTTTAAAACAAACTGCCCCCCTCACATGAGGGGGGGCCTGCTGAACGACACGGGGGGCTTTGCCCCCCACAAGGAAACCGCCCCCTCATTAAGAGGGGGGGTTTTGTTGAACCGGCCGGGGGATTTATTCCCCTGGTTTTTCTGCCATCCGGCCGGCCAGCTGGCCGGCCGGTTTTCACCAACGGGACCGGAAATTCCGGTCCCGCCTTCGACTTCCGACGCCGGCGGCCCGGCCGCCGGTCTTCACATCCCGCCGCGGCCCGGAACCGGCCGCGGTCTCCTCGTCCCGCCGCGGCCCGGAACCGACCGCGGTGTTCGTCGTCCGGCGCGGTGCGACGGCACCACACCCCTTCGCCGCGCATTTAATTCCCTTCGATGCGGCGCGACGACATCGCGTTCTTTATGTTTCTTCCATGGCGCGGCGCGACGGCGTTGCGCAAAAAGGATTGGCGAAAATCCGCGTGGTGCGACGGCACCACGCCACCTTGATTCATCCACCCGCAAGTTATTCAACAAGGACGATGGAGGGGGGTTCAGCCGTGTTCGTGCAGTCCGGCCCCCCCCCCTCGCGTTAACAATAACACTTATATAAAATATTCAAAAGCCTCACGTAGACATGCGATCTACGAGCAAGAAATGGAATAATTAAAGAATAAAACAACAACCCCTACCTCGAAGGAAGCTCGCGGAGCTCATCAACGATCCGCGAAGGACGAGCGTCGCGGAGGTCGGACGTCACGGAAGAAGACGTCGTCGGCATCGCGGTTATGGCGTCGCGGTAGACGGACGTGGGTTCGCCGCGAGAGGCACGTCGCGGAAAGGGCGTTGCGGCGTCGGACGTAGGTTCGCCGCGGAAAGCACGTCGCGGAGAGGATGCGTTGCGACGTCGTGGACGAAATCCAACGCGTTGCAGTCCGACGTCGTGGAAGAAGGACGCCGCGTTCTTCGTCGTGGAGGAAGAACTCACAAGAAGCCTCCCTCTTTTCCTCTCCACACAGCAAACGCCAACCCGCAAAGGAAACTAAAAACTGAATTAAATAGAAGGGTTTGGAATTTCAAAGGTTTGAAATTCAAACCTCTTCATTTAATTCCCCACAATTAAAACTTAAGTTATAACTTAAGTTTATTAAAATTAAAGCATGACTTTACAACTTAATAAAACACAACGTAAGTCTTTTGAAATTCAAGAGATTGAATTTCAAAACTTTAATTAAACTCACTTATTAATGACATAAGTTATAACCTAAGTTTACATCATTAATTGTGAGTTGGGGGGGGGGGTTAGAGAATATGAAGGGGTGGGGTTCGTGTGGGCCCCACCACCCTCTTAACCTCCCAAGGGAAGTTGGGTTGTCACCCAACTTCCACCCAAAGGATAAAAACACTTAAGGAAGATAAAAATAAAAATTGAAGTTAAATTTTTATTTTAACATTCACAATTTTATTTTTTTACAACTCCCCTCGTGTAAACGCAACTTCGGGAAAGGTCTCCTTAGGCGAATATCGGCGCTGCGAGTTCATCGGTGCCCTCAGATTTCAATTCCGAGCACCAGATCAAAAGTTAGAAATTCCCGCTCGTTCGTTCACTGAACGTACCCGAGCCAAACTTCGGAAATTAATTCCGGGCACTCCGGGCCTCGGAATCAGGTGCCGTCTGAAACCGCGCTCTTGTAAAATTCTAAAGAAAATTAAGAAAAAATTTCCCTTGAATTTTACGGGTCTTTACAACCATATTTCTTTTCTCTTCATTTATGAATATATCTATTTATTTATATATATATTTAGTTATATTTACTCAATATTAATATATATTTATATTAACATATATATATTTATATTAATATATTTATATTTAGTTATATTAATATATATAGTTATATTAATATATTTATTCGTATATTAATATATATTTATAGGATCAGTTTTAAAAACATTTATAAAATATGATTTTTTGTGTGTGTTTATAAATAAATAAATACATATATACAAAAAACACAAAAATATATTATATGTGTATCTTTATGTATAATTATATATATTTATATATATTTACAAATATTATATATTAATATGTATATACATATGTTTAAAATATATAGATAATATATATTAGTTTGTCAATGCAGATGCAGACACACACACACATATATACACGTACACATTATATAGGTATATAAATATTCATATATTTCTATTTTCAATAAAATGGAGATTATTTTTTTATTTATATAAGGTTTATATATTGATAAATATATTTTATATGTAAATATGTTTAATTATTTATTTATAAAATTAAATTTTTATGTGTGGATATATAAAAAATATTTACATATTTTTATATATTTGATTATAAATAAAATTGAATTATGAAAAATGATAAAAAGCCTTGAAAAATCTAAAAAATAGGTAAAAATGGAGAAACCCTCAAAACCCGTAAAAACTGTCAGAAAGTCAAATAAACCCTAAACTCATTATAATGGAGAAAACTTCTGATCCAGGAGTCTATTCTAGCTCCGAGACTAGTCAAATCGAAGATCATGAAATGAGATTTGAATTGATAGGTGGTATAGGCCGAACAGACAAGCTGATCACAAGTTATGACCATTTGAAGAAACAACAAACATGACAAAAGTTCTAGAAATGGGAGCTCAAAAAATCTGACAAACCGCAAATTCACTGAAAAGGGCATAACTTCTACTATGGGTGTTTGTTTAATCTTCATGACCAGTAAAAATGAAGATCATGGAATGAAATATGATATAACAGGTGGATGTTCCTGAACAGACACACAGATCGTGAGTAATTACTATTTTAAGAAAACATTGACAGGGCCCCAGACACAGAAAGGAGGTTTTGGAGGCCTTCTGATGGTTTTTTGGTGTTTTAGTATCCTATACATGATTTAACATAGTTAATTTCATATTTATGCGTAGATATCTTTGCTATCTTTGATTTGATATGTGGTAGATCCCAAACAGACACCCGGAGCGAAAGTTATGGTCGTTTGAAGTTGGAGTTTTTTAGAGTTTTATAACTAATATATCTTTCATTTCTTTAATCTTCTCATAGTTTCGATTGGAAATGGTCCTCACTCATCTCACTAGATTCTATTTTACTCATCTCTACGCTCAAACAGACACCCGAAATAGAAGTTATGACTGTTTTAGTGAGTTACGGGTTTTCTTAGGTTTTTAGGTGCTAGGAGGGTTGATCAATTTCAAACAATCATAACTTCTACTCCAAGTGTACCTTTTCACTCTACCACATATCAAATCTAATATTGAAAAATATCTACACTCTAGTGACCACTAGAACCCCTTCTAATGTTCTTAAAGGCCAAAAAGGCCCATAATTCCTCCCAACGGTCATAGGTTATGCTCGGAGTGTCCGTTTTGCCATAACGTTTCCTCTGGGTGTCCATTTTGCCTCTACCACATATCAAATCGAAGCACGCGAATAAAACCACACTCCAGTGACCACTAGAACACCTTATCATATTCTTCAAGGCTCAAAAGGTCCTCAATACATCCAAACAATCATAAATTCTGCTCCGAGTGTCAGTTTTGAATCTACCACATATCAAATCAATCTAAAACATATTTTAAAAATATATATTATATTTATATCAATATAAATATAATTATATATCAATATTTTTTTAGGTTTTTTTTTTAAATATACATTTTATCAGCGCTAGGGGAAAAAGCGCTGATAAATCCACCTTTATTTGCACTACTAAAAAAAGAGTTGATAAAGGGGGCCCCTTTAACAGTGTTAAAAAAAGCACTGATAAATGGGGTGCCTTTATCAGTGCTAAAAAAGGGCTGATAAATGTTCACTTTTAACAGTTTTTTAGCATTGTTAAAGTGTGGAGCTGTAGAAACCTAGTTTTGTGGTAGTGTATAAAGTTTTTATAAATTAAAAAATAAAGGTAAAAATAAGATTTTATATTCAATATTATGAATTTTGTAAAATAATGAATTTGAAAAGTTCAAATTAAAGGCCTTATTTGAGAAATTATTTAAACCAAGACAAAATGAATTTTTACTATTAATGTTATCATTGGTTAATTAATATTTAATATGTGATTTCTATATTAAGTAATTTGTTTAAATAATAGAATTGGAATATAAATTTTATAATTCATTTAATATAATAAATTTAATTGAATGTTGTTTAAAAAATAATATGAAATATATCAAATTGATAAATAGATATAAAGTCCTTAAATTTATTTAATTATGGAAAGCTCATCATGCATGGATAAATTATAAGATGTTTATAAGTGCTCTGTTTATGAATTTTTCATAAATGACTATCTGATGTTTAAATATATGAATTTTATGTTTATTAAATATTTTTCAATTTTTATTATTTTCTAATGTAAATGTTATATTATGAATGATTTTATTCATTATTTTAAAGTATTAAAATGCTTCTATAAATTTTAAAACATGAATTTAAGGAGATATATTCTAGGTATAAAAATTAGTTTAGTTTTATTCAACATTGAATTTAAATTATACTAGGTTGTGATCTTTAATTAAGAAGTTAATTATGATTTATACATATCAAGTGTTAGAATTATGGAGGAATTTATATTTCTATTGAGTAAAATATTCTTGGGTAGAGGGACTTCAAGGTTGGACTGCTCACTCACCTAGAGGCTTATTCCCTACATAAAAAAGTGATAGGTGGTTATTTGTCTCTCCAAGATTACTATTGTAGGGATTATTGACTTTATATGATTCTGATCCTTTCCTTGGAAGGGTTCCATGTACCTTATACAGGGGAAGAATTTGGATATGTATGAATATACTTGAATTTTTATTTGGGTTAGTAATGCAAGATATGATTTTTTAAAGAGTTACATATAAATATGGTGTGAACATATTGATTTGTTGGAAAGAATATGATTTGAAACTAAATAATTAGAAGAATGCATACATGTAAAGGGAATAACATGAGATAAAATAGTGAGAATAAATCCCCTTTAAAATAGTAAGTGTTAGATTCCTTCAAAATGAGACACTGGTCAAGACCTTGATCATCCAACCAGCTATGTCATACCAAATCTAGGTTCCCATAGATTATATTATTTAGGGTAATAAATTAATGAGGTGAATCAATCAATTAGTTGCCTCACTTTTGACATTTTATTTGGGTTAAATTTAGTTGGGAAACTCTAATAATTACGTCACTAGAGGAATCAATTTTAGATGTTTCATATGATGGATTGGGAAAAGATTTTTCCCCTCAATTTTCCAAGATTAATATATGATATTATTTCTTGGTAGATATAATCATGTCTTATTTACATACTTAACTGGTGTAATTCGTGATATACTATGGATCTTAGCCAATTAACAGGTATGATGAGTTCAAAAGGGCTCGTCATTTTAGTGGGAGCAAATTTAATAAAGGCACATATATAAGTATATGTAAAACATGAACTTTACTAACAAAATATTTTTCTATAGATAATAAAAAAATTCATTGAACATAACTTTGGGATAAATCATTGAAAAGGATAATCATAATGTAAGAAGCTCCTAAGACGGGTAAATTAAGAAAAAATCTTACATAATGGGAAATTATGTGTTAGAGAAATACCTTCTGGAGTTACCAAATTTTTTTATTTATTAACATGTAAATATAGATTCTTATGTGAATCATAGATTGATTAACTAAGTATTTAAAAAGAATTAGATGAAAAATAGCTAAAGGAATTTACTCTCCACTTATATATTCAATGTGATTGAGTTTGTTAATGACTTGGAGTGACTAAAGATATCCTATAATAATTATTATATATATTAAATTCATTCTTGAATCATAATTGTATATATTTCTATAATTTAAATTCATTCAAGATGTGTTTATTTAGTTTTTCTAAAATTGGTAAGGAAATATGAACTATGGAATTTTATTTTCAGGTTTTAGTGTTGTATCGATAGTATAAGTGGGTAAAAGTTCAAACTAGAAGAAAAAAATTAGATAATAAGTTGAATAATTTTTCATCAAGTATCCAACCATGGTCATTGATACCTAAATGAAAAAAGTAATTAAGGAATACCATTGTTTCTATATGATAGAATTGTTCAGGATACCTGAAGGAGTTTTGGTAAATTCCATGGAATGTTCATTTCATGTATTAATGTTTAAGGAATAATTTTTTTATCACTATATGGTACCAAATGTGTACTTTAGAAATATGTTAAATATATATGAGTTCAAAATCCATGAAATAATTGAATGAACTTTTAGTTTGAATTATATTGATAAAGAAAAGGGTTACTAAATCATATAATGGATGAAAATAAAAAGTATATCAAGCTTATATGGATATAAATAAAGGATGTGTATTATCATATTATTTATCTTATATGATAAGATAAGTGTTGTATTAAAAACTATTTATTAATAACATTATGATAGTATGGTTTCAAAACATATGGTTTATGATTCAATAAATTCTATAACATGAATAATTCTCCAAATACATAGAATTCCATATATAATGTGGATACAACTATTTATTTCTTAAATATTCCTACTAAAAGGAAATGAGAGTTATTTACTTATATAAAGTAGTTTCTGTATCTTAGAATGACATTTTGAAGAGGATATAGTGTCTAAAATACTAGTGGGTTTATTTTTGGATTTTTTTGGTTCAAAGTTAAAAAATAAAAGATCACACCTATCAAAATATAAAGTGAATGCCACTTTAACCTAAAAGAGTTTAGGTTTTTTTGGTGAAGTAACAATTTAAATAGTTACATTAGTTAACAAAATATTTTAAGGGAAAAGTTTTATGGAATAGATTCTAAGAATAATGATGATGATGAACTGGGAAAGATATCTAAGTAAATAATAGAAGTAATAAACATCGTAACATTTGATGTTATGAAGTTAAAGAGTTTGAATACTTGTTTAACAAGTTAGAAGTTATGAATATAATGCATAATTATCACCATTATTCAAACTATATTTCTTCATAGATGTTACTCACTAAAGGAGTTTAGTGGGATCATTTTACTAGATGGTTATATAAATATGTGGAATGAATTACATTGAGATGTAATGAGTTTAAAAAACCCCTAAAAGTGTAGTAAACATAAGGTTAGTTTGGAAGTATATCATATGTGATATGATAAGACATAAAATTATGAATTATTTTTTAATATTCTTTAAATATTTTAATAATATATAATGTATCATATTAATCAAAAGTAAATATCCACTTTATCATTCTTTCATGTTAACAATATATACTCTTTAAGTGGAATGACAATTAACTTCTCAATGTATGACATTAAGATATCCCTAACCAGTGTTCTTCATGGAGTATTCTATATTTTAATGAAATTTTAAGGTTATTATAAGTAGTATTCTAGTACCAGGATACAAAATATGCTTAGGAGGCATAAAACGAGTTTTATGCACTGGATAACCAATGAATTATATCACATGAAGTGTCATACATTTTGTATTAAATATACTAGGGGATAATGGTTCATATTTTGAGTCCCCAATACCTAATTTTTGAAATATATCTATCATGAGAACCTTCATACTTTGATTATTTTATTATGCAAGAGTTTAGGATTATCTAATCAAGGGGTGGTACATTATATTGTTGATCATGTCATTGTTTGGGTCTTAACTAAGATGAGATTTTCCCATCTCATATGATGAGTATGAAATTTTATCCCTTGATTTAGATAGAATAAGAAAGTGTATAGTCATACATAAATAGTATATATAATGTTATTATATATTAGGTTAGTGGAATGTGATGTGCCCATCCATGAAGGTGAATAACATGTGATGTATTCATCAACCTGGTCAATCTACACAAAAAAAAATCGAAACATACGAGTAACTATATGGGATTTAAATAATTTTTGTTCTATGGTTACTTTATGTCTTGGAAAAATGGATCATAGGAAAATTCATTCCTTCGTATGATACAGTTGGTGGACACAGTTATAGAGATACATGTATTTGATGGATATCATGTCAGATCCCTTCACATCTTAAGTAACACTGATGTTTTTATACAGGATACCCTTTTCATACATTTTTTATTTGTGAATTTATATTTATTTTCAATTTTAAAAATTCTTATAGGGACACACTTAGTGGTTAAATAAATGGGGATTGATTTTTATCTCAGAGAGATTCTATAAAAGATTTTTAGAGTTTATCTAAAAGGTGTTTTGGATAGGTATTCAGAAGGTATTTAATATGATGTGATACAAGGTGGAATTGATGATAAATTTCAAAAAATGTTTTGAAATATATCTAAAAGATGTTTGGGATATGGTTTAATTAGTTATTGTAAATGATACAATATAATGTGAAATGGAATAAAGTCTATAATGCTTTAGTGCAAGTGGGAGATTGAAGGCGATATGCCCTAAAACCTTAAAATAGTTTGATATGTTTTGGTCATATCGTATAGAATGATATAGGTATATCATAAATAATAACATTATTTTTCATTGGACCACTATTCTATATGATATATTTATATCATATTTCATAGATTATAATGTATAATTTATTTAAGGTAAGAGAATTTTTAGTTGTTAAATATTTTAATTACTTCCACCAGATATCATAGATTAAATATTACATATTATATAATGTATGTAAGAATCAAAGGGTTCATTCATGTGATGAATTCATGTAGAGACCTTGACCCTAGTAGCCCAACACCAGTGGTTACTTTACTGATTTGGTATAACATACAAGTAATTTTATCTTGATGGACAATATAGTTTAGAATCCTTAGTAAACTATATACATACTTGAATCTGACATTACATTTGAAAACATAGAACAAATAAAAACTGAAATTAATAAATTATGAATCCTTAAACTCATTCAAATACTCCTTCTTCATATCCTTAGGAAAGGAAAATAAATAAAGGGTGATATTAGATACTCGGTAAGAGTTATGTACAATAGAAGCTATCATAAATCAATAATGAATAATCAATATAGAAGAGTAAATAACTGAAAACACATCCAATTTAATTAATATCTTAATAAAAAATATTAATATGGAAAAAATAAATGATTATAAAATAATGAAATATAAATAATCACATGATATTGAATCTAATCCATGGATAATATCAATGTAGTAATCTAATGGATAATGATAATTGAATTCTTTATGAAGGAAATTCTTAATATTGTACATCATGATCTCATACATAATGATATTTATACCATCATGACCGTTCTCCAAGATAGTTTAAAACTATGGGTAAATACCGATTTAATTTGGATAACTTAATAGTCACATTTGACATATCGATTCATCGAAGGGATATATAATTTCAGGCCCCAACCATCACTACATGACCAAATAATTCTTCATATATATAATGATTGATTGAATTTATGAACAATATGCCTTATCAATAAATATCTGTATTGAGTAATGAATATGGATTTAAAAATATTTCCCCAATAAATCAAATAACTTTCAAAGTAAAATAACATATATATTAATGATATATGGTTTATGAAATAATCATATCTATGATAAATAATATGGATATTTAAGTTAATGTAATTTCTAAAGATCCCAAGAAAGTCAATGTTTCAATGGAAAGTGAATGACTAAAAAATTAATTAATAAAGTGAATGTCAATATTTTCCCTAGTTAAATTGAGCATAGAACATCCAAATAAATAATAAGGATGGACTCATTACAACATATTCCAAATGTAGTATAATTAAAATAAATGGTTTGTTGTTTCTTAGGAATATAAATACACAAAAAAAATTAAAAATATTCTTGAGGAAAATACATTTTTCACTTTAAAATTAACTTTTAAAACCTAGATATTTCCTGAATATCAGGGGAAAATATTCATTGAAAATAAATCTGTAAACTTGTAATGTAATCTTTAAATCAATGAGTGGTCATTATGATGGGAATATTATGTTTACATTGAGTATGCTAAAACAAATATTACATTCACATTTTCATTAAAAAGTCAAAATTTACCTTCTTCAAAAAATGAAAATAAGAATCAAATTTTAAATATTTTTTAAAAATTAAAACATGGGTAAAAAAATTTAAACAATCATAGGATAATATTAAAAACATTCTTGAAAACATTTTTAGAAAACATGAATATGGAAGAAAAAGAATTCGACCGAAAAGAGAAATAAAGTTGGATTTTCTTAAGAAATATTTTCTCAATCATTTTAAGTACCAAAGAGAGAAAAATGGTACTATTACATGAAAATTTCATGAATAAAAATAAGATAATGAAATGAAATGGATTCACTATACAATGATCAAATTATTTCTTCAAATAGAAATTCAAGCATAAATAATCATGATTAAAATGATATTGAAGAATAAACCCTTTCTGATTTGGTAAATTTTGAATCGTAACCCCCATTAAATAAATAACTTCAAATGAAACATTAAATAGCATGAATATAATTATATTAATGATATAACATATCATATGGGAAGTAAATACACATCATAAAAATAAATAGGTGTATAATACCAAATATATCTCAACGGAGTGGAAATTTAGATGAAAACTCTTATAAAGATCATACCGCCGAAGTAAAAATCAATGAATGAATTGATTATGTGTATTAATTATAAATCCATATAAAACAAGTGGAAATAAAACATAAAATAATTGAAATACATTACACACATAATATTATAATGTCAACGAGAATGGAGAAGTAATAATACTCAATAAAAAGATATTGAGTTATGAAACACTTATCACTTAGTAACATTAAATTCAAATCCCCTTGGATGAAATAATTTGAATTTAATATTAAAATACCATGAATTATGAATGATTAATTATATAAAATGTATAAGGTTAAGTATATACATCATATAAAATAAATTAGGTTTATAACATCAAGATATGACTAAATGAAAGGAAATTGAGATGAAGTCCCTTATTTCACGTTTCTATTTGGTTAAACCTGATATAAACTCATATATAATGTATTTACACATGTTACTAATTTATAATTTAACCATATTAAAATTTATAATATCATATATGACCTTCTTATAAAATATTATCACCTGTTTGTTAATGATATTTCTTTATTACCATTGTTTCGGGTGTTAGCTGTTATATTTTCTCATGCATGTTTCATCACAAAAGTTTTGATTATTGACCATAGAATATAGTTACATAATTTCAATAATTATATTAATGTTATAAATATAATATTTATTCATTATATACAATTTTTTAATCAATATTTAAATTTGGACTTGGAAAATAATTTGAATCCCTTAGTGGAGAATATAGGTCGTACGTACGCCTGAGCAATGCTATCATCACATTAATGGGTGAAATGATAAGTAATTGGATAATATATTAATTTTAAAGAATTAATATCATGCTATATGTATCATATATATCCATTATTTTCATCATTATTACTATCTATGGGATTTGATGATGGAAAACAAATTACATCTGTTCGCAAGGTGATAGTCTGTTGTACACCCGAGCGATGGTTTTGCTTCCCGTTTGATGGAGGATGAGATGGATAAATGTTATTCCATAAAAATAATAACGTAAAGTATATGGGAGATAATTGTGTTATTATATTTTTTTTAATAAATAATTGAATTTGAAAAAAGAAAAAGTAAAAAAGAAATAGCTTAGTGAAGATAATTACCTTCACTTAGAATAAACTCTTTTGGGTCACTTATTAAGGACCCTTAGGATTGGTATTTTTGGAATACCATATACTCTAGAACATGGATAATGATATTGGTGAAATATTTGTTTAGGGTTTGGTTGATCTAAATGGCTTGAGAGGTGTAAATAAGTGAGGGGAAGGGGTGCCCTTTTATAATTGAGGGGGAGTGACATTTTTGTAATTACCCAAAACTATTCAATAATGGGAAGTCACTCTCAACCCAAGTGCCTAAAAAACTGATAAATAATTATTTTGATAGAATATAAGGTTGACACACACCTAAAAAATTAAAAATAAACATTTTTAAAAAAATTTATTTCCTTTACCTTCAAGGATACTCGCTCTTACCATTTTAGTATTCAAAACGGTAACTAGTTTTTTAACCTAGGTAATTTTTCGATTAAGAATAAAATAAAATGAGTATTATTAGATAATTTGGACCCACTGATTATAAATTTAAAAACCAAATTATCAAATAAAAATTATGTGTGTGTAAAATTAATTTTAATACAAGCGCATGTAACATACAAAACCACATTTTAACCTTAATCATGGTAATTAAATTTTACTATTTTTACAAATAATTATGAATAAAAATAAATTTAATCTTGATATATAATATTAATTATGAAAATTAAAAATATTGAATCCATTTTATGAAATTAAATTCTAATATTTATGTAATTTAATTTAAAAAAACCCTCAAAACATTTGCAAAACGTTTTTTTCCAGAAATGTATTTTTCAAGAATAAGATGAACTTAATTTAACTGTATGAATGGTGATAATCATTAGATGGATTTAAATTCATATTGTTATATATATGATATATAAATTTCATTTAAATAATTCATCATTATGGGTAATTTTAATTAATTAAAATGGAGAAACATTATGCACTGAAAAACAGTTTTAAGAAAAATGTATTTTTAAGCCTGAAAATAAACTTATAAAAAATAGGGTGTAAAGATGATTTAGTTGAAATTAAGTATACCAAATCAAAGTAAATTATAATTATTTTAATTTGAATTCAAATTCAAAGAATAATCTGACTTTAAAATTACATTATTTAATGAAAAGAAATAACTATTGTAACAACCTGGTTTTTCATATGAGGTACAAACCCTTTAATTATTAGTTTAGATTCCTTGTTTTATCCTTATAAATTTGATCTATGGTGTAATCATAGAATCAGGAGTCCCTAAGAATTTTCTGGATCCCAGAACTCTGTATTTTAGAGGAAACAGATTAGGTGCACCATTTTATTAAATCGTTCCCCTAAGGCTGCGTAGTTTTCAAAAACCATGTGGTGTGATGTAGTGGGATGTGGAGGGTGTGAATGGGATGTGAACAGTTTGTCTTATAATGCACCTATCCTGTATAAGGGGGTATCACTCATAAAATATATAGTGTACGGGGTGTACATTATTTGACAAACTATGTGAGGGACTGTCTTTGGACAGTTCTAGCCACACGGTTCGACTAGAGTTTAGAAAACTATGCAGCCAAACCATTCACCTCATAAAAAGTGGGAAGATTTATTTTTTTTCTCCTCATTTTTTTAAAACCCCTCTTTCCCCCTCCAATGTATAATATCCCTCTCCTCTGTTAAAGCTCTTCCTCGTCACCTAACCTAGGCTTTGACGAAAATCCTCTATCCAGCCTCTGATTTAAGTGTCGTCTGTCGCTTTGGATATCCAATAGTAAGAGATTTAATATGTTTCCTTACATCTTTTTTATCTTTCCATTTTCGATGCTATTTTGGTGTGAGCTCATATGGTCTATTTTTAGGAAGTTAGTGTGTTTTTCTATTTTCTTCCAATCTAGACCAAACCAAAGGAAAATACTAGATGAGTGTTACTCTACATGAAAAAGGTATGTGATATATGAAATTTACCTTAAAGTATTAATGTTTATATTTATTATTGTTTTGTCGCACACCGGTTTCACCGAACATTTCCACAAAAATCAATATGCCTTGAATTTTTTGCCCTATTTTAGAACCTAATGACTCTTTTAGATCCCAAATGATTTTGGAGGACATCAACCTCAACAAAAGACACCCCTTTGGGTGTGACCATTATATGCCTATTTGACCTATATGGTTTTATGACCAAAACACCCATCAATGTGTTTTGTTTGACTTCTTAAATGGAACATCATTAATGAAAATGGATAATTCATAGTTGTGTAGCATTACTAACACACTTACCTTGATTTGAGTTAATAATTAAATTTATAAATAGAATTGGTGAAGGAGGATGGGTCTTGAAGGGAAATTCTCACACACTCTCCCTCTTGGGTTTTCTCCTCTTAGAAGAAATGGATTTGGTGCTAAGATTGGCTCCCCCATCCTTCTTCGGCTCCTCCACCCAACTGCCAAGAATTTTCGGTGCCTTCTTATTGAGCGCTCTGTGGATGGGGTCTTGGTTGCACTTAGTGGTCGCTGTTGGGTACATGGCTAGCTGGGTTCATCAGAGTCGGATCGTGGCAGGGCCATCATTTTATTATTGGATTATTATGCGGTTGCAAACTGAGACCTCAGGAACGCTTGGAGCCAGCGGAATTCCCTTGCCAGTTCTCCTCTCAATTCTTTTGATCTGTTCTTCGGTGTTTGGTTTTGGTTTCATGTTCATTCCCCGGTGATGTTTGTCTCCTTCTTCCGGTCCAAATGTGGGCGCAAGCATGGATCTTCATCCCGATTCATGGCACCCTCATTAAATGTTCAGAGTCCTATCAATGAAGCATGTCACGTCGTTCAACTCCTTCGATGGTTCTGTTTGGTGGGTTTCTGATTTCCAGTTTTCTCGTACCCCTACTTCGGAAACTTTTGGCCCAATGGGGTTTTGGTTTGGTTTTCTAGGGTCTGGTTATGCCATTCGACGATCCTCCTCTTCACTTTTCTCCTTGTCCCTCTGCACACAACCCCAATATAGTCATGGTTGAAGAATTATTATGCAAATTGGGATGCTGTTGGTGGTTCTAATGATGGCGGTTCTGATCTTGGAAGATGTTGGGTGCGGTTTGTTGCTATCCCATTTTATTTGAATCTGATATGCTCTCCATTTTTTGTTCGGTATTCCCATTCAATGGATTCTCTCATAGTCGAGGTGTGATGGGGGGATGGGTGTGTGTGGGGGTCATTGGTTGAGGTTTTCTGGCTTTCTAGGTGACCTACAGGATCGTGGTGCAATGTAGATGAGATACGGTGGGTTGCTTCTGTTGGATGTATTTGGTTTTTTGGTGTTCTGGTTTTGGTCAAGATCATGCCTGCAATGGTGGATCCCATGGGTATTCTACCTCATCTGTTATTCTTTCTTGTTCAATTATCACTTAATCATAAAGTGATTTTATTAGAAAATCAAAAAATTATGGTGGTTAAATAGAATTGGTGAATCGACATGAATTGAACATGGCCAATGTCATCCTTCCACTCTTGAACCTTTTCATCAATACATTAAAGGTAATGATAATAATTAAATTGGAGTAGCAAATTGGCATGATTATTATATGGGAAATGTTTCACTTCATATTCACATAATTGGTGCATCTGTTATGGTCCTTAAACCTTGACATCAATAAATGAAAGGTAATGATATGAATTAAATGGAAGTAGTAAATTTCAATGATAATTACATCGAAAATGTTAAACTTCATGTACTTATCTATAGTGCAATTATTATGGTCCTTTTCTTAGTTATATGAGTGTTCGAACTTGAGATAACCTTGGATTTCTGATGGAACACCATGAGAGCACTCAGAGGATGCCACCCCAATTCATTGAGCCAATTATCGAAGGAGATACCCACCATGGAATCAGATCATTATATTATTATGTGAATGCCTCAGTGTCGTATTGATAATTCACTCATTTATCATCTAGAAATTATAATTCCTTAGATACAATCCTTCGATTAAACTTTAATTCTATGGACACACAACGCCATGGATTCACCCCATTGGGCCCAGTCATGCTTAGCCTGAAATTTACTATGGATGAGCTCCATGTACTCGGTTAAACACTTTTAGTATGGAATTCCTTTAGTGTACATCTTTGATTACACTTAGACCCTGATATCCAGACTTCATGAGTTATTACTATGAGTTGTCTTGACCCCTGAGGTCATGGATTCACTGGTCTCACCTTATATCCTTTCATTATATGTCTCAATTATGATGATATATTTAGTGATCTGAGACTCATGAAATGTTGATTTACTATGTGTACACCTAGGCACTAAGCCGTGGGTCCTTTCCGATGTAGGTATATCTTTGTAAAAATCTCTTGTATAAAAATATATACATGATGGCATGCATTTAGAGAATTTTTTTTGGCTTAGTCAGAAAGAGGTATGGTTGTCTTAGCATCACATGAGGAGTCCAATATGATATAGTTATTACTTTATGCATTTTACATAACTACTTATTATTATACCTACACACTTTTAAATTTATATCCACATGATGGATTTTCATAGACATCATTGGTTGTGGCCTACTAAGTATATCTGACACCCTATTCGGGCCAAGGATTGGTACCCAGACAGAATTTATGGATGCAGGTAGGGATATGGTTAAGCTCATATTTTTCGATGTTTGATTGGTTATAACATGGGAGAAAGAGAAGCAATTAATCAAGATATGGCTCATGATGCTACCTAAAGACAATATCTTGGTATTTTTGGTTCTTTGATATACTTGTATATGTGTACACCTACTTCCATGTTTTCCTGCTCCTTTTTGTTTAGAGACAAGACATTACATCATTTTTTATATGTTACTGGATATTTATACACTTTTATATTCATCATACTTGGATGATTTAATTTCTATTGTCAGTTGATATTATGCTTCCCCACTTATCCATTTATTACACCACTATGCTAATATGATAATGGTGTTATATTTTCCCCATTGTATTTCCTTATACCCTCCCTGCTAGTCAAAAAAAACTGATGTATAGGAGGAACGCTTGTGGCCATGTGACCAATCAGGTTCAGTTACTTATGAGTGAACCGGGTCTGGGACATTGCAAATTAGTATCAGAGCTTTGTTTTTCATTTATCATAATGTTTGGGTTATTATATAGGAGACTAGGATGTATCCAGATCTAGTAATGAGCCTGTTCCTGGGAGTATCTAACCCACGTATGGGAGAAAATCCAAATTTCCTAGGATGGGATATGATGTTCTAGATTATGCCTGTTACATTTGTAATGATTTTAGCATTGGGTGATGCACATGGATTGTGGCTTTCATTATTATTGTGGAATCTATTTTTACCCTTGGCCTGGTATGGAAAGGAGGTAGTGTTTCATGCATCATTATAGGCATGTGAGGATTTATATCTCATGCATTATGCAATGTTATGTTTAATTAATGAATGCATTATTATTGCATATTTCATGTTCTTTAATAGTTATATTTGAAATTAGGTTAACATTTCTTGTAGGGGTAAATAATTGTAATAATTAATGTGTTTGAATCAACCAAAATGGTGTTTTCCCATATAGTGTGATGATGGAACCTTAATTAGCCAATTATATTGAGTTTGAGATGTGAACCATTAGTTACATGAGCTGAAACGTTATTTGGTTGTGATTATATGTATTCCAATTAGAATTTAAGGAGTGTGTTGGCATATATAAATTGGGAATGGTGATCTATCTAATTGAATCATCTTAAAAGATTGGTTGAAGTCACATGTAGTACCATCTGTAATTTATAATGTGTAGTACTTTATAACATGGTAATAATAGATGCTTTTAAGTAGACCTTGGTAAATAGACATATACACATATGGATATCTGTAATGACGTACTTAAGGAAACTTGAGTTCTAAGTTTATATGGAAATGTTTTTCATTAAATAGTGATTTCAAATGAAACTTAAATGGTTTTTTCCTCTATAAATTTTAATTGACACACTATATATGGGAAACCTGATATAAAATAGAGAACATAACCCAAACCTAAGCATTGTAGTGGTAGTAGTCAATATCTCTAGTTTTTTATCATTTTTTTATACAACACCTAGACGTGGATCTATGAGAAGGTAAAGGGGTGTAACTCTTATATTAGAAGGATTGCACCTATCCTATTCTTGTATATGTGAATTTATTATTATAAAATCCTATATATGGTGTGTTTTTTGATTTTTTGAGCTATTGCACCACAACATCCTCAAGTCATGTGCTAAGAGGGTGGTGAAGACCATGCTCCAGAGGTAGTGGGAACTAAGCCACTAGTGTTACCTCTAGTAGCACCTCATATGTCACCTAATGTTATACCTGACATGGGTGTTGACACCCAATTTTGAAAAGGTTTTCTAACATTTATGTAGACTATTCAGGGAGATCTGCGACTTTCCTCTACTATGGTAGAGATGACGTGGGAGTTTCAATAGTAACATGCACCCACATTTTTGGGGGATGGCGGTCCACATGCCACTGAGACATGGCTAGAGGTCATGATATCCATATTTGATCACTTGGAGACACCTTTATAGAAAAAATTTAATCTTATATCTTATATTCTTCATAGTTCTAGAGATATTTGGTGGGGAGTTACTACTGATGAAGTCCAGCATGGAGATATCATCTGGAGAGATTTTTAATCTATTTTCTATAACTTTTTCTTCTAGAAGACACTGAGAGATGAAAAAGATATGGATTCTCTGCATCAAGATAAATAATCCCTATTATCTATGGATTACTCATATTTCGTTACTGAGCTTCATATTTTTACACCATCCCTCATTGCTGATGAGTTTTCTAGAGTGAGAAATTTCGAGGATGGGGTGAGGTATGTCATCCAATCTTAGTTAAATGTTTTTTTATTTGTATACTATCTCTAGAATTGTGAATTGAGCCCTTATTACTAATCATTATTTTAGGGAATATGATTGTAAAATTCATAGTAGTTTAATGTCGAGATAGTGTAGTAGTTCATCCATCAACAGAAATTACCATATGGAGGGCTCTCAATAAAGAAGTGGAATCCAGAGTATCCATACTGGTAGTTCAGTTATATACCATTAGTAAGGGAGATATAGTCATTTAAAGCCTCAGTGTGACTAGGACCCAGTTGAGTAACGAGAATGTGTCAGAATGGTACATTTTTAGAGGTCTTTTCAGCCCCTTCCATCTATTCCTTGTGGAATAGGATCCTTACTAGCTCCACCTTTCAAAATAGGATATGTAGCTCTACAATAGGATAGAATATGGAGTAACATTTGACATATAGGCTGATGTTGTGGATGTGTTCGAGGATTCCAAACTCAGGATACAAAATTCTAGATGAGTGGACCCACTTTTGGGTTGTCAGGTTGTATCATAGCATTATGGATTAGGCCAAATATATGGAGTACAACCTATACTTGAGGATCGTGATGTTAGGCCATCTATAGTTAGAGGTAAAATATCAATAGTTTCTAATTTTTGTTAAAAAAAATTGAGTGCAATGGCTCTTGAATTAAAGGGAGAATAAAGTTTACAATAGTCAGAAATTTGAAACCTTACATTTATCCCTTTGAATAAAAGTCAGGATCTTATTAGGAAAAGTTCCATAAGAGATGCAAGACACCTCCTACACACCTTTGTTGGAAAGAACGTATGTGAGAGAGTTTCCTTCATAGTAAAAATACATAATTATGTAATTAATTTATGAGATCTGGCCAAGAAATGTTTTCCATTTCGTGGTCAATTTCCAAGAAATATGGACTTTCCCATTCCTAATGGCTTGGAAAATAGTTGTGGAATCACACTCAAACCAAATTTTTTCATGTTCCTTTGATGAGAACAGTAAATAAAATTTATTATGCCCACTATCTATGCTTCAAAAGTAGATTAAATTCCATGAGGACCATACTCAAAGTCAATGATATCCCAAGCTAAATATCTAAAAAGAAAGGCAAATCCTAATGGTCCTAGGTTACCTTTCGAGGACCCATCTGAATTGAATTTAATCTAGTTGTGAAATTTAGGTTTTCAATATACCTTAAACCTGTAGAGATGAGGGGGGATACGACCATGAACCTTCAGATGCCTCAAAACCAAGAAATCCTACACCGAGTTTTGGAAACAAGGGGAAATGAATGAGTTAGCGTGCTGAACTGCAAGCAGAATTTCAGCCACTGGAGCTTTAATATTAAAACAGATCTCCTCATGAAGAGACTTGTTGTTCCCTCTCCATATGATATAAACTAGTTAAGCACATGCCTCCTGGAACAAAATCTTGATCTACTCCAACATGAATATGTTAAGGAAGGAATGAAGGAACATGTTGATAGTAGTAACCTATAGAGACCAGACCTTAAATAAATCAAAGATGGCCTCCCAGAGTGTTGAAGAAATTTTAAAGCAAAGAAAAATATGGTCCATGTTTTAATGGTTCTGATTACAGAGCACACATTTATAGCATAAAGAAATACCAATCATTTGGATATTAGTCTTGACAGGGATTTTATTATAGTGGAGTCTCTAGAGTAGGGTGAATCTAGAGGGATAGATCTGTCTATTGTTAAAATCCCCAATCCAATTTTGTGGACCTTGGGTGAGGTGCTTGTTAAATGTCTTTGAGTCAAGTTTTCCACATGTAGCTGATTCCCAGATGGGAGTATCCTCCTTTAAGTAAAAATCATAGCTTTAAAGGATTTTCATAATTTCAGGTGGGATATTGTTCAAACTGTTCATTGTTTCTTCGATAGAGACATCTTGATCTACTGCATGTTCCCTATTGTTAACCATATCCATAAGAGGGCTTCTAGTCTAGTTGTCAATCCAAAATTTGAAATAGGATTTAATAGTGACCAACACGTGAGAGTTCTGGAATTTTTTTTGAAAGGTTTCCTTGATTTCGGGCCAAATCGAGGAATCCATGTAGGAAGATTATCCTACTTTTAATTTGCAGAGAAATCAAAGTCTGAGGAAGGCTAAATATTTTGAGATAGAATTGAGTATCTTCCGAATGAATTGTTCTTGAAGGGTTTGTTTTAAGTGGGTTATGTTTTTAACACCGAGGTCCCCGAGAGCATAAGTCATGCAACACTTCTTTCATGGAATTGTGAGAATATTTCATTCTAGTATACTTCCACTCCAAATGAAATTTCTCATCCTGGAATTTATTATTTTGATGATTGAGTCGGGACAAGAGTAGACCATAATGTAGTAGGCAAGCTTTGAGATGATGAAATGATTAACAAGATGTGCTCTTCCATCCAATGAAATAGATTTTCTTTTCCAAGAGGTCAAGTTTATTTGAACCTAGCTTAGGATATTGGTGAAATATGAAGCACGAGGTCTTCTCCAGAACATGGGAACTCCAAGTTAAGTGAAAGTCAAGACTCCCACCCTGATTCTAAGTTCATTAATCATGACCATATTTCTATAGGTTGGGATGTTCTTTCAAATGTAGATTAAGGATTTTCCCCAATTGAATTCCTGTACAAAGACACAATAATAATGGAGAAGATCCTCTTTGATGGTCTTAATATTCTTCATATCATCCTAGGTAAAATGATAATGTCATCAGTAAAGAAAATATGATAAGGGGTGAGATACCTCATGCTTCTCTGATCAGTTTAAAATCACCCTTATCCACCATGTGAAGAAATATCCGGCTGATGTAGTCTTCTGCAATGAAAAAATTATAGCTGAGAGGTGATAATCCTGAATCACCCCTCTTTAAAATCTAATGTAACGCTCTAGGGAGCCATTGATATGAATAAAAATACGAGATAACCCAAGAAGGGCCTTGATCCAACCAATAAATTTATTATTGAAACCAAATATTTTGCAAGAACCTTGTAGATAAATCCCCAATCCATCATGTAAAAATCCTTCTTGATGTAAAAATTAAGAGCTATGTAGATTCCCCTTGTGTATTTACTAAGAAGATTCACACATTCTGAGGTTGAAAAAAAAGCCTAAATATCTCTACCATGAAAAAATCTAAATTGATTCTAAGAAATGATCTTGTTAGAGATGCGAGAAGTTAATTGGATAGGATTTTTACAATGATTTTGTGCATTTTGTTGACACGGTCAACATTCCTAAATTGACTAATGTCACATTAATTTTCAATATTAGGAAGAAGGGCTACAAATTGGGTATTAAATCCATGAAAGAGGGTACCTCCATTGAAGAAGTGCTTGATCATATTAAAGACATAAAATTGAATGACTTCCCAGAACTGCTGAAAATAATAATTGTTGAATTCATCTGGAATAAGTGATATACCATTGTTTAGACCAAAGAAAACTTCTCTAATTTTGAGATCCAAGGATGAAAATGTGATAAGCCGGTTTTCAGCCTCAGTGACCAGATGTGGGATAATACCTTCCTATAGTTCCTCATTTTTCGGGTCTCCATTGAAGAGGATCTCATAAAAGGAAACAACATGTTTAGAGAGTAATTATCATTCATTCAAGATTTGATCACCATCATTCAAGATTGAAAGGTGTTTTTTAGCCCTTCTTTCCCTTTGTATAGAATTGATGAATTTAGTGTTCGTATATCCATCAATAAGCCACTTATCCATGAAATTTTCCCTGAGGATATTTCCTTTAATCTTGATGAGATCCTGAAGCTTTGATGCCAACTCAGCCTCATCAGTAATGCCTTCAGGGAAGTTATTCTTATTGATGTCTTCTTGAAGAGAGTTCAAAATTTTCTCAAGGGAGTCAATTTCCCCATAAATATCACTAAATTAATTTCTTCTCCAGTCTTTCATGGTTATTTTCATATTTTTCATCTTATATATGCAGGATAATTGGTTACCATTTCATTCAGTTCTATTCTAGGAGTGTTAAAAAATATTGTGACATTACAGTAGTTCCATCCAAGAGTTGTTAAACCTGAAAGGAAGAGGCAGCTTATTGTCATTTCCAAGAAAAATTAACAGAATTGGGTGATGGTTAGAATTATATCTTGCAAGGGTTACACATGAAATAGATCTCCAACTTTCCAGGGAGGAATCATTGACAAAGTCACAATCTATCTTACTGTCTCTCAATCCATTGAGGTGTTATCTATTCTAGGTGTAATTAGCCCTAGTTAGGTTGACTTCAGTTAAATTTCCCTCCTCAACATAAGTGTTGAACTCCTTGATGGAGACCGAACTAAATAAGGATCTCATCTTTTCATCTACATGCAGTATATATTTAAAGTTACCCAAAATAATCCATGATTCCATAATAGAATTGGACTGCCCTTTAAAATGGTTCCAAAGAGGTCGAATTTCCATATAACCATTGAAGTCATACACTACAATGTAGAATATCTGTAAATTATCCTTTTAGAAGTAGAAATTAATGGCTTGGTACTCCTCAAAAACCATTAAGGGGTTATCAAAAGAGTCGTGAATAAGAAGACATAGTCTATCTTGAGTAGAAGAGTTCTGAGATTTACCAAAAATATGATCACCACTTCTAGAGTTAAGTTTATCATGCATGGAAAGAAGTTTTTTTGGTTCATCTATGCCAATAATATCAGGTTTATTCTTACCTACAAGAAACCATATTTAACCTTCAGTACCAAGGTTGGCTATGCCTTAGAAGTTTGAGAATTGGATCCTCATTTAGACTATGTCTTGGGGGTGCTTTCCCCCTTTCCTTTTACATCGATTTTCTTGGTTCTAATAGATCTTTTTTTATTTGAATTTGAGTCTGGTTCAGACCAAGCATTAGGGGACCCTACATGATAAACTAGTTTCCCACTATATTTAGACCAACAAGGTGATTTAGCATCTTTCAAACTGGGAATATATTACCTCAAAGTGCCTAAATTTATAGTTATCCCCTGTTCAGGATCAACATTTTCACTGGAATACTTTTGAGATTTTAGAACATTTTACTTCTGAATTAAGACAGAATCCATTCATAATATTAACTCATGCTCATCAAGAACTTGGAAGGCATTAATTAAATCAGAGGTGATGAGCTCAAAGAGAAAATCCTCAGATTGGAAAGAAAAGACTATAGATATAATCTCTGATGAAATCCTATGTAGGTCATCATCCTCATTGTCCTTTGCAGGATCTTGAGTTTCTGGGGTAACTTGAATGTCATCCTTAGTCTGAATTTCTAGTTTAGTTAGGGATGGATGCTTCTCATCTTCTTTAACCAAATCAGCCTAAGAATTACTAGTGCTAGAACCTCATTTAACTTCCATAATCTGACCAGGACTATCCTTTCTAACATACTCCATTCATTTTCCTTGATTTCCTTTAGACACTTATCTCCAAGTTGTTACATTGAATACCGGTGCAACCAATTTCTTGAGAACTCTATAGGATTTGATTTTGTGCCCCACCATTCTATAATGATCATAGAAGGATGGTAGATGCTCGAATTCTTGTTTAATCTCCAAATTAGTTTCATTCAAAATGATAGAAATTTGGTCTTATGGAGGGGATTCCATGTTGATTTCTACAAGGACGCTCACATATAACCCAATGTCCCCATTAAGGGTTTGTTGGTAAATATTTAGTGGGTTTCCAAATCCTATTTCTCGGTCATTAATATGTTTAGGGTGCCAATAAACCCAAGGGAACCCATGGATTCTCATCTATACCTGAGCAGAATAGAGTCTCTGGTTGTGATGATTGAAATTAGGATCCCATTCGGATAGTTGCAATATGTCAGGTTTGAGGTTGATGTTCTATATTCTCCAAACCAGGTTGATTTCTTCCTACCTTTCCATAATGATGTGAAAGTAACCTTTTCCTATATGTATAAGCCTCCATCTAGTGATATTCCATATCTGATAGATTGTTCTCTTCAGGTCTGTGGAATACCAGGATTGAACTCCCTTTTCATAATCAGTTCGTCCAAGCACTGAGAACATACATAAATCCATCCTTTTCTTAATTGTGTCTAGAATCACAACAATAGAGATAGCTCCATCTTTTGACCACTTTACCACAAGTGATCCTCTCAACTCATTCTATTTCACTGAGCCAACAAGCACCTCTGTGAAAGAGATTCTGTTGTGATTCATGATTGGGAGAGCGAATCCTAAATCAAAGATAGTAGGATATGCAAATGAACTTTCCCTTTCTATATTAAATGACTCTATAAGGAATCATGATTTGAGTTATAGAATAGATCCACCATTTTTGATTCGAATGCAGTAGGTTCACACATCTGGTTCTACCATCAGAGGATGTTTTCATTCTTCTTTCATGTGATGGTATCCTATACTTTATTATCTTCACCTTTTGATATAGTAACTTCTCATTATTTTATTTCTTTAAATACTATGGAAAGCCTTGGGCTTGATATTCAATATTTATGTGGTGTGATGACACTTGATACTCCATTTGGAATTCAATTAGAGTGTGTGTACCAATGAAAGAAATTCCCCCTTGAGGTAGGTAGTTATCATTTCTTATGGGACCTCTTCATCATCGAGATGGCAGGTTTCAATGTCATTATCAGGATGAACTGGTTGGTCCCCTATCATGCTTATGTGTATTTTTATCACCATAGAGTATTGTTCACATCACTATAGGGTGATATATATCTTTACAAGGATGGGTGTGATGTACAAGTAAGTATATATTGACCAGAGCATCATGGGCTGGGTGGAGTGAAATCCAAGATTGTTTGCCTTTATATGTAGGATCAAGGAATGCACTAAGAGGATTTACCTCCTATAGTTGATCATTTTATAGATGTATTCCCTAATGAATTTTCTATATTACCTCTCGAGATAGAGGTGGTTTTCTATATAGAGCTAGTTCTAGGAGCATCACTGATATCCTTTCCTCTCTATAGGATGACTACTACTGAGTTTTGGGATTTTAAGAGGCAGCTAAAGGAATTGGAAGATAAGGAATTTATGAAACCTAGTAATTCACCTTGGGGTTCACCTATCCTTTTCACCAAGAAATTAGAGGATAAATGGTTTTATCCATGACTGATCTATGTCGAGGATCAAGGGTTTTCTCCATGACTGTTCTGAATTCCGGTTATCATTATGTATAAGTTAAGCATTCAGTCATACCTTGAACAAAATTTTATAGCAAGTATGGTCATTATGATTATCATGTTATGTCGTTCGGTCTTATGAATGTGCAATCTATTTTCATGGATTTGATGAATTGGGGTTTTCACCTATATCTGGATTCATTAGTGGTATTATTCATTAATGATATCTTAATGTATTCTCACACTCAACACGACCATGTCAAACATCTTGATATCGTACTGAAAACACTAAGAGAGAACTAGTTGTATGATATGATCTAAAATTCCACTTTTGGATGGATAAATTTCACTTCTTGGTTCATATTATATAAGATATAAAAGTATTAGTTGACCCAGTGAAGGTGAGAGTTGTAGTTTCCTAGCTGCATCCTAAGAACCTATTTGATATATAGAGTTTCTTAGGGATGGATTCTTATTACATGCACTTACTTAAGGACTTTTCATTCATGGAAGCACCTCTTATGTTATTTATTAAGAAGAGTGTGATGTTTATATGGTTAGAAATCCATGAGAACCTTAGGAGTTGAAAGGGATATTGACTTCAATGCTAATATTGATTCTTTCGGAGCTGATCATAATTTAAACAATTTCTTGTGATATATTTGGAATTAGTCTTGGAGAAATTATGATGTTGGAAGGTTGAGTCATGGAGTATGGGTCTCATCAGTTGAGACTATATGAGAACAATTATATGACACTTGATCTCAAGTTATTAGATGTAGTTCACTCCTTGAATTGTTATAGGAATTATTTTCTTAGAGATCATTTTGTGGTGTCTATGGATCAAAAAAATACTCAAGTGTATCTTTATGAAAAGTGACATAGATCTCATATAGAGAAGGTGTGTTGTATACCTGCATCCATTTAACTTTGATATTTCTTATACACCTAGGAAGGGAAATTATATAGAGGATACTTTATTCTTAAAGACTCAAACACAAGTAGTTTGAGGGGCCAATGATGAGTGGAGGTTTATGGCTCTATTCTTTGAGAAGCATTTAGAGGTGTAAGACCATTATATATAGCTCACCCTTACATATTTGGTAGTGAAATCTTCACTCTTGGAGATAGTAAATATGAGAGAACTATCGGATCTCAAGGGCCTAGTCCCAAGGGAGAGTGTTTCAAGCAAGGACCCACCGCCGGGATGGGTCATTGATGTGGATGAGGTATGTCACATTCATGGGAGCATCTGGGTTTCTACATAAATCTAGGAGGAATTGATGTGATAGTAATATGCTTCAAATTAGGCAGTACCACATGGGCTTACAAATACGTATCATGATTTATGTCGCCAATACTGGTGTTCTGGTAGTAAAAGGGATATAGATAGATTTGTTATTCAGTGTTCCACCAATCAATTAGTGAAGGAAGAGCACTAGTGACCAGCAAAGATTTTATAGAAATTTCCTAGTCCTAAGTGGAAATTGGATGATTTCACCATGGTCTTTATGACTGTCTTACCAATATCCCCTTGAGGCAATGATGTGGTGTGGGTTCTCATTGATAGTATCATGAAGGTCTGACACTTTTTACCTATCAAGAAGAACTATTCTATGGGTAATATTAGAAGGATCTGTGTCTTGGATATTTTCCGACTTCATGAAGTTATAATAACTATTACATAAGATAGGGAAGATCATTTTACTTCTCAGTTATGGGAATGTTTTCAGAGGAGGGTGGTTACACAGGTGATTCTGAGTATAGTATACCACCCACAAACAAACAGGTGGTCTGAGCAGTTGATAGTGGTGTTAAAGGAGATTATTAGATCATGCATCCATTATTTCATAGGTTGTTGGGAGAAAAATATATATCTTGTTGAGTTATCTTATAATAAAATATTTCAGGAAATGATTTAGATAGATCCTTATGAGGACTTATATGGTAGGAAATTTCAATCACTTTAATGCTGGATAAAGGTAGGGGAGGCATCTATACTTTAATGTTAACTCATTCAATAGATATTAGATCAGGTCCGATTCATCAGGAAGCATATGGATATGGAACATTCTAGAAAAAAAATCCTATTTTTATTGTCATCAAAGAGCTATAGAGTTCATGGTCAAGGATAAATTTTTCTTTTTTGTATTGACTAGACTAGATCGTCCACTGTTAAATGACAAGGGAAGATTTCACCTTGTTTTGTCAACCCTTTTGAGGTTGTGGAGAGATTCAGGCTTGTAGACTATCATTTGTAGTTACCTTAGAGGTACTTGGTTGTACAAAAAGTCTTCCATGTTTCATTTATTCACTGATACTATTTGGAATCATATCACATCTTTTTCCTGATGAGGTTGAGTTAGAGGTAGATGCATCCTTTGAGGAGCATCCTAGATGCATCATGGACCAGTTCACGACAGATCTTTGAGGTAGGTCAATCCCTCTGGTATGGATGCTATGGTATCTTGATAGAAGTTAAAATGATACATGGGAGAGAGATTCTAATATGCATGCTCAGTGACTATAATTGTTCTTAGATGTGGCCTTACCACCCTCATAAGACAATCTCATGGATCAGTTTTCCTATATAGGGGAAGCTGTAACAACCAAAATTTTAATATGAGTTATATACCATTTAATTCTTGGTTTAAATTCCTTGTTTTATCCTTATAAATGTTCCCCATGGTGTATGGAAGGAATAAAAAGTGTATGGGGATTTTTTGGAGTTCAGAACTCAGTGTATTGGAGGAAACAGACCATGTGCACAGTTTTCCTAAACCGTACACCTGAGGCTGCACGGTTGGGAAAAACTGTGTGGTGTGTTGTTGTGGATCATAGAGGGTGTGCATGATATGAGAATGGTTTTTTAATTTTTCACTTATACTATGTTAGGGGGAGGGGGTGTCACCCAAATAGTTCCTAAAACATGGAACATGAATGATTTGATAAACCGTGTGCATAAACCATGTGAGGGTCTATCTTTCGATAGTTTTGGCCACATGGTTTTAAAAAACATGCGACCAAACTGTGAGCCACTTAAAAGTGGGAAGATTTATTTTGTTCCCCCCATAATTTTTAATAACCCCTCCTCCTTTTCTTTTTCATAAAATGACAACATCCCTCTCCTACATTGAAGCTCATCCTGTACACCTAACCTGGGATTTGAAGCAACTCCTCCATCTAGCATCTAATCTGAGTGTTATCTGTTTTTTTGATTTCCACTAATAATTTATTTAATTGTTTATCATCCTTACTTAATTTATCTCACTATTTTTTGTGCTATTTTGGTTCAAGATCATATGCCCTTTTTTCAGGATGTTTGTCTATTTTTCCATTTTCTTTCGATATAGACAGAAACAAAGGCCAATAATGGATGAGTATTCCTCTACAGAAATAAGGTAGGTGGTCTATGAAATTTCCCTCAAATTCCTAATGTTTTTCTTTATTATTGTTGTACCACATTCCAGTTTCACCAAGCGTTGCCCCTAAAATTAACCTACCTTGAATTGGATACTATATTTTGGAAGCTAATGACTCTTTTAGATCCCTAATTACATTTTAGGTCATCAACCTCAATGTGATCCACCCCTTTGGGTGTTCCCATTGTATACCTATTTGACCGCTATGGTTTTGTAACCAAAACACTCATCGGTGTGTTTGGATTGACTTCTTAAATGGGTTATCATTAATGAAAATGGATAATTCATAGTGTTTTATCCTGAAAAACACACTTACCTAGCTTTGAGTAAATAATTTAATTTATAAATGTTCTCATAGAATTAGCATGAATTACACATGGAAAATGTTACCCTTCCACTCTTAATCCTTTTCATCAATAAATGATAGGTAATGATAGTAATTAGATGGGATTATTAAATTGGTATTATTATTCAATGTCTAATGTTACACTTCATATTCACATATTTGGTGCCATTGTTATGGACCTTAATAATTTTCATCAATGAATTAAAGGTATTGATATTAATTAAATGAAAGTAGTAAATTATAATGATTATTACATATCCAATTTTACACTTCATGTACTTATATGTGGTTCCCTTATTATGAATTTTTTCCTATTATAGGAGTGTTGTGACTTTTGGTCACCATGTATTCCTGAGGGAATGACTTGAGAACTCAGAGGATGATACCTTGATTCATTGAGCTGATTTCTGTGGGATATACCCACCAAATATTCTAGTATTTGTCTTATTTTGTGAATACCTCAATAGTGTACCAATGATTCACTTTTTTATCATCCATAAATTAGAGTTTGATGGATTCTATCCTTGTATTAATCTTAACATATATGGACACATGGTGACATGGATTCACCCCATTAGGCCTAGTCATTCTCAGCTCAGTATTTATTATGCATGTTCTCCATGGAATGGATTTGATTATTTTTTTAGTGGAATGGCTTGGGTGTATCCCATATATCATGTTTAGACCCTCATATAAAGACTACATGAGTTAATACTATGTGTTGGATCAACCCCTGAGGCCATAGATTCCCTGGTCTCACCTCAGATCCATTCATTATACTCTCTTTATTTTGATATGATTTTTAGATATCTGAGACTCATGAAATATTGACTAACTATGTGGACACCTAGAAAATAATCCACAGATACTTTATAGTGCATGTATATCTTTGAAGACATCTCATGTATGAAAATATATATGTGATGAGTTCCCTTAATGGTGCCTCACTCGCCTGGGCACTCCCGACCTCTCGGCCCGTCTCCTAGGGTTTCGACTTTCTCAGGTGGTGATGGTACCTCCATGTCATTCCTCTCAGGATCTTCTTCTCTATTTCTCGTGCTGGGTTGTGCTATCATTTGGATTTTCATTCTCCACCGCTCGAATCTCCTTACTCTGTGATGGCGACCTGTTTTTATACCTGTCCGTCTCTTTGCACAATGTTCTTGTGGTCCTTAGCTCTTCTCCAGGTCGGATTTGGAACATGGGATACGTTGAGGATTTAGGAAAGCAATTTTGTGGATGACAAATTTCTAGGAATTACAGGAGTAGTTTCTTATTACTAGGGTTTCAATCCCATGCTCTATTTTGGGTTTTTTCCCACTTTCATTTTTTCTTGTTCAGGTTGTTTAATGGTTACAGATCTCCCTCTATGTTTGTTCTAGGGTTCCAATCCCATTTTTCATTTTCCTTGTTCCATGGTGATATGGGTTTTGATTATGTTTCCTTCAAGTGTCTAGTGATGTTTGTATCTTCGGTGTTTTGTGATGGTCGTGTGTCTGGGTGGATTTTCGTTGTTGCAGACGACGTTAACTTGCTACAGATTGTTTGCATTTGTTATGGTTTTGTGCTTGTTCAAGGTGAAGGGATCAACTCTCTACGGGGGATTCAATCTCCCAAATTTTCCCTGGCCTCAAGTCCCATTTCCCCTTCCCAGGTTGGCCAGGTGCGATGGTTCTTCGGGGCTTTGGTAAGTGATGTTTGGGTGGCCAAAAAATTTCCAAGAGATGAGTTCCTTTCTTGGAAGTCTGATGCGATGGAGCATGTCCGTTCTGATGAGTCTTATAGGTGTTCATTTCTGATGGTTGGAAATGGTGTGTTCATGGAAGGAATACTGTGAGGGTAATGAGGTGGATGGTGATTATGCTTCAATCCCTAAAGACAAGGCTATGTCATGCGATGAGGACGGTGACGATGATGTTAGAAGCTCTGACGACGATGAAGGTGGTGGTTCCGAGAAGCAAGGATGACAGAGATGTCTGGATGAATCGAGGTAGGTGAATGAATCAACATTTTCGCAATTCATGATGGATCTTAGATCAAGTCATGATAGTTGGATGACTGGCATGATGTTTGTGATCTCGAGGCAGGCGTGTGAATGATGAATTCTTTTGAATTTTGAATGTTGTGTTTTTTGGAGGGCAGTAATGGTGGTACAGATCGGGGTTGGCTTCAATGTTTGTTTGAAATTTTAATGTTGTATATCGTAATTCACTTGATGGATTGAATCTGGTGGTTTTGTCAGCGTATACACTTACCCCTTTAAAATTGTTATTAGAAAATACTAAAATATGGATTGTGTTATATATGTGATGACATGAATTCAGAGACATTTTCAGCTTAGTCTGAAATAGGTATAGTCTGCCTGACATCCCATGAGGAGACCGATCTAGCATGGTTGTTACTTTACTAGTTTTAAGTAACTGATGATTATTATACCTACACACTGTTACATTTATATTCATAGGCTATATTTTCACTGACACCATTGGTGGTGGTCTACTGAGTATATCTCACACCCTGTTCAGGCTGTCGATTGGTACCCATACATACTTCATGGATTTTGGTTAGGACATGGGAAATCACATAGTTGTTAATGTTTTATTGGTTATAGAATGAGAATGGGTTAATAACAAGACTGAGCTATAGATCATGATGATATTTGGAGATAGACTTTTGGTATTTTTGGTTCTTTAATATAACTATCTATATGTGTTCCTTCAACCATGTTTGCATGTTCCGTTTTGTTTTTGAGTTATGAAATTACATCATTTTGTATATGGTACTGGATATTCCTATACTTTTATGTTTATTATATTTTTATTATTTACTTTCCTCTTTCATTTGATATTATTCTTCCCCCATTTATCCATTTATTACACCATTGTGCTACTCTAATCATGAGGGCATAGTCTCTCCACTATACCACCTAGGACCCTCACTTCTAGTTGGTTGCCTCTAAAATACAGGGAGGCATGATTGAGGACATGTGACTGACCAATTTTAGTTACTTATAAGTGAACCAAGTCTGGGATGTTACAACTCTATTTATAAAATTTGTATTTCATACTATTCACTAAAAAATAAATATTTTCAGAAAAATATTAAAATTTCACCATAATATAATTTTGATATGATGATTTAAAAAATGATTTCCATTTCATCAAACAAATTTTATAAAATTTCTAGAAATTAATTATAATATTTTCTCACAAAATAGAATAAAAACCATTTTTGAAGAAAACATATTTTTGATGGATAAAATGACTTTACTAAAATTTTAAGTGATTATTTACTTATACTTTATCAATAGATTTGTATTGATTATGACCAATATATATATATATATATATTTTACACAAGCATTTAAAGATGCACCCATTGAATAAATAGAAATGGGGAGGAAAAAACACCCCACTTATGACGTGCAAATTTTTGTATTGACAAAACCAAACAACGAATTAAAAGGTAAAGCCCCACAGCCAAACAGAGCCCAACCCAAACCCGATTTCTCCAGGCACCCCCAGACACAAAGGCCACCTGATGCTCACACCCCCTCCCCCAAAATTTCCTCACCATTTTTAATAAACCATACAACAACATTACTCTACACAATAATCATTGAAGAGAAGAATATGGAGGGGGGAGAGGCGTCTGTAATATATTAAACACTCCGGATTTAAACACCAATTCAACTGTAAGGTTATAACAATCATATTTAAATAGTATATTTCACTTGTTGTTTAAGATATGTGTAGTGTGTCATATACTCTACCAAACACAATATTATTCTTTTAAAATATTAGGGTGTTACATTTTCCCCACCTTCAATAAATTGTATCCTTCTAATTTGAACTTGCACTCAAAAATCAAGGGTTTGATATTTGAAAATACCTTTGTTGAAAACTCACATGATAAAAAGGTTTAATAGAACATCCTATTAAATGAGGGAAAGGGAAATACGAATGTATTATGGAATAACACAGATATAGGTTTCAAAGTAAGTGAAAATTTTTGGGAAGTGAAAATATTGACATGGAAAAAAGTGTAAAGAATTTTGGAGAGTGATAGAGATCATTGATCACAAGAAAATAAATTATCGAGAAAATGTTAATAACCAAAAAACCATAAACCTATAATGAGTTAAAAGACTATTGATTCATTAGATATGAATTTAATAGTATAACATTTTTTTCTGAATCCATTCCCTAGATTTGAGGGATTCTTTTACTATTAATATAAAGAACACAAAATAATATACTTACCTAATATATTTATATTTTTATAAGAAAAATTTTATCCTTTGGTTGTTCTTGGTCAATTTCCAGCTCATTTATTACTATATGAAATGAATATCAAAGCTGAAGTTTTTATTCCTAAAGAAAAAAATTAACTTTTAAGGAATCATAAGATCCATAAAAGAGGGACACATATTTTCGTATGTACCTAAATATTTACCAAAACCCAAATGGTTAGGACATGTTATCCAATATATTACATTGGTCTATAAAACTTTTATAGTAACACCAAAAATTCAAATTAATCCATTCCATAAGTATTTATTAGTCATAAATTTCAAGTAAAAACAATTTCAAACTAACCAGTACATCACATAGGTTAATGGTAGGCACTGCACCCTTATCACAATTTGGTTGTGGGTTCAAGCCCTATAACGTTTTCGGATGTGATGGGTTTCCACCCGATATGTGGGTTGTACTTTTATAAAACCTTATTAATATAAGTCCTATAAAAGTCCCAAAAATATGATGAACATAATCAAAAATTACATTAATCATCAAATCATTCATTAACAACAAGGGTTTTCTTTACAACTTATGTTTTTATATTAAATCAAATAATTATAATTCACTATTATTACCCTATAATAATTGATCATATTAATCTTAAAGGTTATAAATACCTTTAAACTTATGAATAGATCATTCTTCCTCAAATAAAACATCATTTTTAACCTTATGGTTATATATACCATAACCTAATGAAACGAATCCCAAAATGCCATTAATCACATGAAACTCCCATCACTTAAAACCTAAAAAGGGGTGATTAAGAATTTGAACTTATTATTAACCTTAAAATCATAAACCCATTATGATATCCATAATTATTTAGTTAATCTTAGATAAATATATATATTCTTCTAAAAAAATTGACATAATTATTATCTTTGTCCTGATTCGTACAACCAAAATACCATTGATAAAAATAATTCTAATATAATTATTCAATCCAAATATAGAAATAATTCATAACTTTTTATTCAATATAGTTCCTTCCATGTTCTAATATTTAACCTTTAAAAGAGGATATTGACTCATATAATTCCTAGGTTACCCACATTAATGACAATGAACTATTAAAGGATCTCTATGATGAAATTTATTTCTCTATATTAAACCAATCACTTTTCCCAAGAAATTCATCACTATATGCCCTCACTTTCCACACATAAAATATTTTCATGTCCTTTTGATACATTCACTTGGGTGTCTCTTTCCATATTTTTGACATGTAGGTAATCAATCCTTCTTTCATCTATGGTCTCCACCACTCAAGCTCTTAGTAGACTCCATCATTATATTCTTTGGTGAATCAAAGAGTTGGTTAATGTATAGGGTTTTAATCATATATCATGATAACTGATTAGACATAATAATGGTATCTTTCACTCCAATCAACATCCCATTTGGTTTCTCATAATAACCACATTTTCGTCATATTAAATGTTAACATGATTTCATCAGGTTCTAGCCCTTGAATAAAAACCAAAATCATAGTGTGAGAAAAAATAACCATAGTGGGAAAACTATATAATCATTTATAGGATGTATAAATAATGAAAAATTATTTTTAATCTAAAAGACATTTGTTTTAACCTAAGTCATTCATTATCATCATCTATTCATGTCCTTCATGGTGGTTAGAAAAGAAAATGTGAATTAACCCAAGAATATCCCACAAGAGTGTCAAACTATGTGTGCATAAAGATTCATTATCATCCATAAGGTGAAAATTACTTCAAAGACCAATTCCCCATTTTCTGTAGTCATTACCCAGAGGTACAACTGTTCTAGATCCACATCCAATTGTTGTATCCAGAACGAAATGTATTTCTAGGAAAACAACATAATATATATCTTATAAAAACATTAGGATGTTATCCTATAATTAGACTTATCTTAAAATTCATTCATAAGGATATGTCCCCAAATCTATGTTTTACTAAATATAGTCCCCAAGGTTTCTACTAAACATCCTATGATACCAACTATAAAGAATATAACCCTAGTAGCCCAGATTCAGTGGTTACTTTACTAATTTTTCATAAGATACACGTGATTTTATCCTAATGAAAAAATATTTCAGTAGTCTTGGTAAACTATATACATACTTGAATATCAAATTACATTAGAAGAAATGAAATATAACATAGTGAAATTAAAACATCCTGTATCCTTAAACTCCTTCAATGATTCCCTCTTCATAACATGGGAAAATGAAAACAAATAAAGGTTGAGATTAGATACTTAGTAAGGTTTATGTATAGTGGAATATATCATAAATAAATAATGAATAATCAATATGTAATGGTAAATAAATTAAAACACATTCCATTTAATCAATAACATGCGAAGGAAGAATAATATGCTAGGAATAAATGATGATAAAATAATTCTATATAAATTTTCACATGATCGTGAAGCTAATCCATGGATAATTTAAATGTAGAAATATCACGGATAATAATATATGAATTCCCTATGAAAGAAATACTTAATATTGGATTCCATGATCTCAAACATCATGATATTTATACTGTCAAAACCTTTTGCAAAGATAGTTTAAAAAAATGGGTAAAGACCCATTTAATTTGGCCAACTAACTTGTCTCATGAGACAAGCCAATGTATCAAGGGGCAATATAATTTCAGGATACCCCTTTCACTAGATGTACTAATAATTCCTCATACATCGAATTATTGATTTAATTTATGAACAATATTCCTTATCAATAAAAATATATATTGAGTAAACAATATGAATTTAACAAAATTTACATAATCAATCAAATAAATTTCAAAGTAAAAAACTATATATTGAAATGATATATGGTTTAAGAAATAAGAATATCCATGATAAAGAATATTAATATTTAATGTAATTTAATTTCCAATGATCCCAATAAATTTAATGTTTTAATGGAAAGTAAATGACTACAAAAATTTATCCAGAAAGTTAATGTTAATACTTTCCCTGGTAAAACTAAATATAACAAATCCATAGAAAAAATAAGTATGGTATAATTACAACATATCCACAGTTGATTATATAACACCCCAAGATTTCATAGTAAGATATCTCTTTAAAGTAATTTAATAGATTATATTGCACGCAACACTAACTTGGCTTATGTTATACGCAAGAATGAGTTTCTGCGAAACAACAAATTGATATTATAATTTTTTAAATGATATATTTATTTATCAATTAAATGTAGTAATATGAATAATAAAATATAAATTTTAAATGTTTTTATAATTTTTTCACATTTATAAAATATATTTATAATGAAATGTATAAGTTTGGTTAAAATATTTATATACTTAGGAAAGCTATTTTCTTAAAAGAACTACTTTTTATGTCCTTTCGTGAACAATAATAAAAATTAATTTTATTCACTCCAAAAAATTGAATTTGGTAAAATGGACTTCATTTTTTAATCCGGAATATCAAAATTATATTAGGGTGAATTTTTGGTATTTTTCTGAAAACTTTCAATTTTTGATGAATAGTGAAAAATACTACATTTTACATAAAAACCGACTTTTTCATTAAAATAATTATTTTTAATTAAAAATATATATTAAAATAAAAATAGATACATAATACATATATTAGTAAAATACAAGTCATTGGAGTAATTTTATAATAAGATTAGATATATAAAATTTTATTGAAACTTTTTAATGTCTTTTTACCCACCTTCTAGGCACATTTACCCAACTTCTAGGCACATTTGCAAATTTGCATAAAACGTATTTTTACCACTTACGTGAATTGAATTTCAAAAATTTGAAAGACATAGTTGACATCATTAAGTAAAATGTGGTTCAATGGGATGAAAATAATTTTTGGTGAATAGTAACTTTGGAATTTCATTTACCACGGTTAAAAGTAAATAAGGTAATTATAGGTAAAAATTATATTAAAATTACCCCCAACACATGTCCTAATTCTATTGTATAAGTGTATTTCGACCAAAATCAACCTTAGGACAAATACAAGATCATTTTGATCCATTTGGGTTATATTAGAACATTTATTATATTTTATTTAAAGAAGAGTTAAAAATGTTAAATTCAAAGTTTAATAACTAAAACATTTTTAATATAGGGATAAACAAAAGATAAATTTGACTGTAAATATTCATTAAAAATCTAAAAATATTTCATACATCATGATATTTTATTTATAATTTTTATACATTACATAATTAAATTTATTTATGACACAATGATGATGCAATAATTACCTTATTAATGAAATATTAAAATAATTGACGTTATAAAATTTAAAATAAACATATATTGAAACTTTTTATTCCATACATAAATTTTATAGGTGAATATGACATGTTAGGGTTTATTCAATGTATTTTTTTCGAAGTTGTTATGCCATTCAATAAAACTGAATACCAAATAGTGTTAAAATTGACATAAATGAGTTTTTAAAACAAATACTATATTATTAAATGATATAATATTCCTAAAACTCTAATATTTAGGAAAATGACTTATATAATGTTATATATGTCATTAATGATCCACTTGAGGTTCGATTAGAATTTTATAGTAACTATATTAACCATGTAATATAAAAATACAAGAAGACATGATAAAAGTTAAACTATTTAACTAAGAGTTAAATAAAAAAGATAAGGTTAAAATGGTGACCTAAACTTGTATAAAACAAATTGGTTGAGAGAATTTCGTCCCATACCTTCCTTTTCCTCAAAATAAATCCATTTGGAGGTATTAGAAACTGAAAATGATTTTATAATAAATTAATATTTCAAACTTTTCCTAAAGTGCCCCTCACCTCTCTTATAAAAGGGCACTTCCCCTTCTCTTAAATTCACACCTCCAAAGCCATTTGGCTTAGCCAACCCTGCTCAAATTTCCTCCTAACTACATTCAATTAAACATCTAGGCATTACTTTTATCATAAATTCAACATAAGGAGCCCTTCTATTGAAATCAAAAAGAATCACCTCAAGAAGATGTAATTATTTCATCACCTCTTTCAAAGTCCTTTTCATCTTCCACTTCCTATTTCTTTGTTGTTTCCATAAAAAAAATAACTCCAGTACCCTCTACATACTGATATGATATTATAAATATGGTACAACCATATTCACTATTCTATCCATCCTATGAATGACAAAGTCACCATACGTGCGTACGTACGGTTTACCATCTCCACGTCGTGGTGTAGTTTGTTATTCAACACTTCATTATTTGGATGGGTATAATAATAATTATAATTGATGTAAATAATAAATAAAACATGTTAATGATTTTACATATATAATATACCATCCAATTAAATAAAATTTCACAATCAATATAATGATATCGTCCCTCGTGCGTACGATAAACTTACCATCTCCACGACGTGATGAGATTTATTTCCACGTTCACCATTCAACGATGATTATAAAAAATATATATTATTAATAAGTATGTAATATATAACATAATAATTATACTATATATATATATATGTATTTACATATATATCATTAACTTACTTCAATTCAATACGATATGAAAATGGAAATGGCGTTTATACATACGTACGACCTACCCTCTCCATAAATGATATTCTCCATTTCATATATATATATATATATTATACATATTTATATTCTGAATATATATGATACATAAATAATATTTTATATTATGGAAGCAATTAAATCATGATATAAGTGATATGATCAAGAACAACAAGTTAAAATGCGTACGATAAAGAAAGCGATTATTACCCGAAATAATATTTTAACATAGAAATTATCATTAAATGGATAGTATAAAACCATAAATGAATCAAGTATGATATCATAAATATGAATATGGTTCTGGTATAATTTAATAACATACTATGGTCATTATACGAGAGGTTAAACGTACCCTCGACCAAAGGAAAATACAAGGTAAGGGTTAATTCCACAATCTCATTATTATCCGAGATTGTTTATCTGTAAGTATTTACTGGGACATATTTATCATTTGTGTCCATGTTTCCTAAAAAGGTTTTCAAAAGGAATATTTTAATGTTTTTTATAAGGGAATATTTATCAAGATCATTATTTTTAATGTTTTAATGATTTATTTTTCTAAATCTTTTTAATTAATAACAATGTTTTCAAAATGATTTTAAGGATTAATTTATATGGACATGATTGTTTTAAAATATTAATTCCTTTAAAAAGTTTCAAAGTGGAATTTTACACTTTGATTCAAAAATATCTTTTAAATGGATTCCTTTCTAAATATGTGACTTTTAAATGATTTTACAAAAAATGGATATTTCTCTCAAAGAGTTTTACTTATCATTTTCAACTATGTCAATATCTTTTACTAGATATTATTATAAATTGAGGTTGATTTATTATAATACAATCATCCATATTGTATTGAATGAGTTATGATATGTTTGACTATGGATGTTCTATTTTTATACCATTCATGGTATATGGTTAATGTACTGACATTTCGTATAGTAGTTTTAATACAAATTTTTTATGTTATGTTTCAACATTTTCATATGAGGAATGAATTGGACTTAGTAAGTAATGGGTGGAGCCCACTATAGCTCCTCAATGCATCGATAGGTCTCATGAGACAAACTACTGTCTTGGCACAAGGCCTTGACAAAATTTATATTTAGGGTCTTTGCACAAGGACTTGACTTTGTGGTTAAGATGTCCGACATTATGCATTGCATCATTATGAGATTAGTTATTAATGTTACATGTGATTATTCGACTAGTAGAATGTCCATGTGAATAAGTAAATGACATTATTTTATTTATCTTTTCCATATTATAATGAAGTTTATGTTTAAAGGGCTTGTGTTTCAATTTTGTACCTTGCCATAAAAGTTTATGATTATTTATGATAGCTTCTGCTATAATGTTTATCCTTACCGAGCATCTGAGCTCACCCTTTTCTTATGTTTTATTTTACTAGGATACCAAGAAGTATATTATGATTTATATGAAGGTTTAAGCTAAGGGAATAATGACATTCTTAAAAGGATTATTTATGCTATGTTTTATGTTAGAAATTGTAATGTAAAGTTCATGTATGTAATATATTTTCCAAGACTACTAAACTGATCAGTCCTTTGGGACATGATTCTTGTAATCATGCCAATGTATTAAAATAATGCACTGACTACGAGCTTTTGGGGTCGGGGCGTTACAGTTGGTATCAGAGGAAGTTTAACAATAACCTTGGAAACTAGATTTAGATTAACTCTGCTTAAGAAATATTATCTTAAGATAGAATTTGAGGATTGGTATACACTACTTCAAAATTTATATTTAGCGGCATTTTTTTTGTTTAGTGGCGGTTTAAACCGCTATGAAATCATTCTACGACGGTTTTGGAAAACCGCCGCTAAATCATGCATCAGAAAATAATTAGCGATGGGTTTTTAGCGGCGGTTTAAACAACCGCTTAATCGTTTTTAATTTTTTTTAATTTTTTCTAAGTTTTTAATTCGCGGCGGTTTTTTAGCTGCGGTTTAAACCGTCGCTAAATCTTTTTTAGTTTTTTTTATTTTTTTATTTTTTTTATTTTTTATTTCTTAATATTTTTATATTAGTAATTTATTTTTTTATTTTCATAATTTATTTATTATTTATTTGTTATTTATTTATTTTCGTAATTTATTTATTTCTTATTTATTTATTTTTTTAATTTATTTATTTATTTATTTATTATTACCACGCACATGCCCGTCCATCTCCATGCATAAGTCTATGTCCATGCTCATGACCATGCCATATATATAAATTCTACGTTGGGTGAGATTTGAACCCCTTACCTCTTGCTTATTCTTCAAAGACTACCACTCCAGCAGGCTCTTCATGTGGTCAATAAATCGAATTTGATATGCTTATACATACATACATACACACACACACACACACACACACACACACACACAGATATATATTTATATATATGTATATATATTAATTAGATAACAAGTAATACACAACAAATAGATACAAACTAAATAATTATTAATCAATAATCAATAATTAATAATTAATCATATATAATATATAATATATAATATATAATATATAACATATAACATATAATACATAATACATAATACATAATATCTAATATCTAATATATAATATATAATATATAATATATAATGTATTATATATAAAATATAAAATATAAAATATAATATATAATATATAATATATAATATAAAATATAAAATATTTAATATATAATATAAAATATATAATATACAATATATAATATATAACATAATATATATAAGTAATGTATAAATAATAAATTAATTAAAAAATAATTTAAAATATAATAAATAAATAAAAAATAAAAAATATATTAATTAATGATAGATAAATAAATAAATAATAATAAATAATGAATAATGAATAATAAATAATAAATAATAAATACCAAATACTAAATAATTAATAATTAATAAATAATAATTAATAGTTAATAATTAATAATAAATAATAATTAATAATTGATCATTAAGAATTAAGAATTAAGAATTAATAATTTATATTCAAAAATTTGTAAATAATTTATAAATAATTTATAAATTATTAATAAATAAATAATAATTAATTAATAAATTTGGAAAAATAAACAAATAAATTAATAAATAATAAATGAATAATCATCTAATAATAAATTAATATTTAGTAAATTAAAAATAAATTAATAAATAATAAATAATAAATAATATATAAGAAAGGATAATTAATAAATAAATAATAAATAAACAAATAAATAAATAGATAAATAAATAATAATTAATTAATAAATAATAATTAATAATAACTAATAAACAATAATTGATAATTATAAAATGAATAATGAATAATGAATAATTAATATTTTAATTTTAATATTTAATTTTCAATATGCGATATTTAATATTTAATAAATAATTAATATTTAATTAATATTTAATTAATAAATAATCAATAAATAATCAATAACAATAAATAAATATATAAATAAATAGATAAATACATAATAATTAATTAATAATTAATAATTAATAATAACTAATAATTATTAATTGATAATTAATAATTAATATTTTAATTTTAATATTTAATATGCAATATGCAATATTTTATATTTAATAAATAATTAATAATTAATAGTAAATAAATACTCAATAATTAATAAATAATAAATAGTTCATAAATGAATAATAAAATAATAATAAATTAATATTTTGTAAATTAAAAATAAATAATAAGGAATAAAGAATAAAGAATAAAGAATAAAGAATAAAGAATAAAGAATACAAATTAAAAAATATAAAATAAATAATAAATAATATAGGAATAAATACATAACTAAATAAATAGATAAATGAATAATAAATAATTAATAATTAATAATAACTGATAATAAATAATAACTAATTAATAAATAATAAAAAATAATTAATCATTTAATAATTAATAATTAATTAGTAAATAATGAATAAAAAATAAATAAATAAATAATAAAAAATAAAAAAATAATGAAAAATAAACTAATAATAAATAATTAATAAATAATAAATAAATAAATTAATAATAAATTAATAATTAATGTGTACATAATAACTAAATAATAAAAAATAAATAAATGAATAAATACGTAATAATAATTAATATTTTAATAAATAATAACTTATTATTAATTAATTAATTATGTAATTAATATTAAATAAATGAATAAATAAACAAAAAATTAATTAAATAAATGAGCTTCGATATGATAGATAAATAAATTAAAAAAATTAAAAAAATTAAAAAAATTAAAAAAAAAATTAATACGATTTATCGACGGTTTAAACCACCGCTAAAAACCACCGCTAATGAAAAAAAATTACAAAAAATTAATGGTGGCTTTTTCGCGACGGTTTTAAAAATGCCACTAAATTTTTGATCGAAAAAAATTTAATGGCGGTTTTTAAAACTACCGTGAAAAACCCGCCACTAAAACACTATTTTTTCATAGTGATAGAAGAACATCCAAATTTTTTGGTAATGTAGATATTATGTGGGTTTTCTAAGCAATACATCTATGCCCGGATACTGCAAGTGGACATGAATCTGGCACAGATGTACTTAGGGGTGAAAACTCCGACACGGAGTTTTGGGCTCAACCTGAGGTATCTTGGTTCATGAAAATAGGCCTTACTACTCACCTAGTTTGACACTCTTGTAGGATATGCTTAGGATAATTCACATTTTCTTTACAAACCATTATGAAGGATTTACGAGTAAATATGTCAGCAAAGAAACCATTTTTATGATTATGAAACTAGATGTGTAAAAATCTTCAATTAATGCCGAGAATTTTTATAGTTTCTGGATTATACATTATGATATGATGCAACCTAGTGTATGTCATCATTTATACATGGCTCCCAGTAGAAGGAATGAGAAATATAGTAATACGCATGATCCAAAGAGTAAGAAGGATCAAATCTTTCATGGTCTTATGCCAATATTTAGAAGGAAAATGGTCTCCCACATATTCTCATCATATGAAGAAATAGTATCACGTGTTAATAAGATAATTAAAGAATTATTTGAGTCCTATGGTTTTGAAGGAAAGCAAGAAAAGAAGAGGATGGTAGAGAAAAAGATGGATAAAGTGAAGAAGGGAAAGAAGGATTTTCCCACATGTGATAACTGTGGAAATAATCAACTTGGTAAATGTTTTAAGAGAATGAGAGTTTGTTATAAGTGTGGAGAAAAAGGACACCACATTCATGATTTCAAGGGTAAGAAAAAGGCTTCAAATGTACAATGATTTATCTGCAAGGAGTCTGAATACTACGCGAATCAATGTCTAAATCACCAGAGTATACTCCAAACGATGCTATTGGATAATAATAAAGTTATGATACTACTACAAATGAAGAGGAATGATTAATGTTCTTATGTTGTTATTAAAGAATCGTGTTATTTGAGCATTGTATTAATTATGTACAAGTTATAATAATTATAGAGTATATAAGGATTGTTCTATAATACTATTTCATTAAGGATTTGAGATTGTGTGGTACCAAGAAAAGTGAATCAATAACAATTTAAACATTTTTGGAAAATATATGGTTGAGAGAAAGATAAACCTTAAAATAGTCCTAAGGCTGGGTTAATGATTTTGGAATAAGATATGGTTAATTTGGATAAATTATATTAGATATTATTGACTACCATGGAACTGATTAATGGTTTCTTTATTCCATCATTGTTGGAGTATTCAATTTTTTTGGTTTTAAGGAGTACATCAGGTATTTTATAAGGAACAAGGGAGCATGGATGTATTCAATAAGGTTTTATGGTAATTCAGAGTGTTACCATGTTTTAAGAGAATACATGATGAAGTTATTCACATGTTATTATGTGGAAAAAATATATCTTCATTATGTTTACCTTCCTTATAAATTTTGGATTGTGAGTTTGGACAAAAGTATTTTGGATAAGTCTAAAGGTTGGAATTGATTGAGACGTAAATTGGATACTATTGTTTAATTTTAAAACATTTTTTAAGATTATTTTCGGATTATTATAAAAAGGACATCTTAGAGGTCGGGTGACAACCCGTCGTGTCCGGCAAGGCTGCAAGACTGGAACCCACAACTGAAGGGTGATAAGGGTGAATCACCTACCACTGGCCTACATGATGTCCCGGTTTGTATAATGTAGTTTTTAAGTGGTTTAACAGATGAATTATAAATTCATTTTTTAAAACCCTATACGATTAGTTTAAATAGAATATTTTTGAGTTTTATTATATTTTGGAGTGAAAATAAGTTTGTGGTAGAAATTAGTTAAGGACGTTGAAGGACCCCGAGACACCCTGAGAGGGGAGGGGTGAATCAGGGTGACCACTTTTTCTTTTAATTTGTTGGATCTTGTTCCCACGTTGGTAGGAACTTGTTGAACCTGTATGATGATTACGATCAAAATGAAAACATTCACATGCACAGAGAAGACACAGTCATTTTTACTTGGTTCACCACTAAGGGCTACGTCCAAGGAGCATACGCCGACAGGTTGCCGGTCGTACCTAAATCCACTATGCTTCACTAGCTGCGGATACAAAAGTTCGGGTACAGACACTCTGTCCCAGGCTCACTGCCTTTACAATAGTTCAGGGATAACTCACTGCATCCCTCGGGTCACTCCCGTTGACTCCCCCTGGCTCACTGCCGTTGGTGAAGTCCCACTCAGTTTATAGACGTGTAGGTCTCTTCTTCATTTGCATAAGAGTGCATCCTTTGTTGAATGTAGATGCTCTATTGAAGTCCGATTCTCACCAGAAGAAGAATATCACTTTTCCTCGAATGAACCGAGTAGTTTATCGGCTTTCGTGCAGCTCCAGCAAGGCAGGCGTGCTTCAATAGCGTCTAGGTCTCCTTTTCAAGCCCGGCGCGCAAGTCTCCCGGCGGCGCGCAAGTCTCAGGCGCGCAAGACTAAACTGGCGCGCAAGTGTCACTGAAGCACCTGCGCGACACTGCCTTCTTGAACTAAATACTTGCGCGATCGACTTTCTTTCTCTTCCAAACTGCCTTGGGAGAACAGCCAAACACCGGCGCGCAAGCTCTACTTGCGCGACAAAACAACCACCTGCGCGACTCAACCACCTGCGCGACGAGAGCTCGAACAATCTCTCGGCCTTGAACTCCCTTCGAAATGAGGAGGGGTGGTCCAGTATTTATAGGCAAACTGGACCCCCTGCGCGGCGGCGCGAAAGTCCCTCGACGGCGCGCAAGTCCTGTCTCCAGATCCTCTGTCGCGCAAGTTACTTGCGTGACCCAACCAACACTTGCGCGACCTTCTTTCCTTAGCCAAATTGTGATGTTCTGATCCTCAAAAACATATGGCGCGCAAGTCTTTCATCCACCAAGAGCTCGGCGCGCAAGTATCTTTTCCAAAAACACTTTACTTTATTTACGGATTTTCAGGCCCAAAAATTTGGCAAACACTGGGAAACAGCGCCACCTTCACTACTGTTTTCTTCCTGAACGGTATGATCGCTTTGTTGGTTCACACCCTGAACTTCCACTGAGGATTGACAACAAACACAAACCATACACCAAATCATGCTTTGAAGAACCTGGTTCCAACAGACGTAACTATAAATGTCAAGTATTTTTTTTATTTTTATATGAAAATATTAATTTTTAAACTGTAGGAAAATGATATTAAAACCAAAAATGTGTTATACTAATACCTTATGTTTTTTTAACCGATGATATTTTAAATCATCGTAGATTTATGGCTTTGAGGACCTCAATTTTCCATTTATTGTTCACTTGTTTGTGATTGATGAACTCAATCACTCCCTATAAATATTTACGTTTTTCCATAAATTATTTGTCACTAATTGTCACAAATGTTATCCTATTATAAATCCTAATTTGGTGGTGACTTTTTAATTTCCCTTTACCATGGGTTTTCCACAAAGGTATTTTCTATTTTCAACCTTTTATTTTCGAAGAACAATTTAAAATTGTGAGGAAGAAATTTAAGGAAGGAGGGGAGAATTTAACACCCCAATATTTCATAGTATGTTACCTATTTAAATTAATTTAATATCTTTTATTTCACGCAACATCGACTTGGCTTGTGTTATACATAAGAATGAGTTTCTGCGAAACAACACATTAATATTATAATTATTTTAACGATATATTTATTTACAATTAAATATTGTAATACGAATAGTAACATATAAATTTTAAATTTTACTTATAATGTATTTACATAAATAAAATATATTTTTAATTAAATGTATAAGTTTTGTTAAAATATTTATATACATAGAAAAGATATTATCTTAAAAGAACTACTTTTTATGTCCTTTTGTGAAAAATAATAAAAATTAATTTATAAACTCCTAAAAATTGAGTTTTGTAAAATTGACATCATTTTTGAATTTAGAATATCAAAATTATCTTAGGGTGAATTGTTGGTATTTTTCTGAAAACTTTTAATTTTTGATGAATAGTGAAAAATACTGCATAGTCCATAAAATCGACTTTTTCATTTAATTAATTATTTTAAATTTAAAAATTTTCTTAAAATAAAAATAGATATATAATAAATATATTAGTATACTGTAAGTTATTGGAGTTATTTTATAATAATGTTATCTATATATAATTTTATTGAAAAATTTTAACATCTTTTTACCCACCTTCTAGGCACATTTGCCCACATTCTAGGCACATTTGAAAATTTATATAAAACATAATTTTACCGCTTCTATGAATTTAATTTAAAAAATTCGAAAGACATGATTGACATCTGTAAATAAAATGTGGTTCAATAGGATGAAAATATTATTTGGTTAATAGTAACTTTTGAATTTTATTTACCACGGTTAAAAGTTAATATGACAATTAAAGGTAAAAATTATATTAAAATTACCCCAAAACATGAGATAATTATTTTGGATAAGTTTATTTCGACAAAAATCAACCTTAGGAAAAAAATAAGATCCTTGTGATCCATTTGGGTTAGATTAGGACATTTATTATATTTTATTTAAAGAAGAGTTAAAAGTGTTAAATTCAAGGTTTAATAACTAAACCATTTTTAATATATGGTTCCACATAAGATAAATTCGACTATAAATATTAATTATAAATATAAAAATATTTCCTATATCATTGTATTTATTTATAATTTTTAGAAATTAAATAATTAAATTTATTTACAACACAATGATGATGCAGTAATTACCTTATTAATGAAAGATTAAAATAATTGATGCTATAAATATTAAAATAAATGTAAATTGAAACTTTTGAAGCCATACAAGAATTTAAGAGGTTAATATGACATTTTAGGGTTTATTAAATGTATTTTTTTTAATTAATCAATTTTTTATGACTTTCACAAAAACCAAATACTAAATAGTGATAAAATTGACATAAATGAGTTTTTAAAACAAATGCTATATTATTAAATGATATAATATTCCTAAAAATCTAACATTCAGCCAAATGACTTATATAATGGTATATATTTCATTAATTAACCACTCAAGGTTCTATTGTCATTTTATAGTAACTATATTAACCATGTAAGTTAAAAATACAAGAATACATGGTAAAAGTTAAACTATTTAACTAAGAGTTAAATAAAAAAGACAAGGTTAAAATGGTGACCTAAACTTGTCTAAAACCTATTGGTTGAGAATATTTCATCTAATAACCACCTTATCCTTTAAATTAATTCATTTGGAGGTATTTGAAACCGAAAATGATTTTATAATAAATTAATATTTCAAACTTTTCCTAAAGTGCCCCTCACCTCTATTATAAAAGGGTACTTCCCCTTCTCTTAACTTCACACCTCCAAAGCCATTTTTATCAGACAAAACATGATCAAATATCCTTTCAACTACCCTCAATTCAACCTAGATGCCTTAATTTTACTATAAATCCAACCTAAGGAGATCTTTTGTTCAAATAAAAAAGAATCACCCGAAGAAGAGGTAATTATTTCATCACCTCTTTCAAAGTTATTTTCTTCTTCCACTTCCTATTTCTTTGTTGTTTTCATACCAAAATAATAACTCCTATAAATTATATATATTGTTATGTTATTATAAATATGGTACAACAATATTCATTATTCTATTCATCATATGAATGAAAAAGTCACCATACGTGCGTACGTACGGCTTACCGTCTCTATGTCGTGGTGTAGTTTGTTATTCAACACATAATTATTTGTATGGGTATAATAATGAGTATAATTTATGTAAATAAAAAATATAAAATTTTAATGATTATTTATATATAATATACCATCCAATTACATACTACATCACCATCAATAGAATGTTATCGTCACTCGTGCGTACGTATGACTTATCGTCTCCACGACGCGATGAGATTCATTTCCACGTTCAACATTCAGTGATGATTATAAAAATATATATTATTAATAAGTATGTAATATATGACATAATAATGATACTTTATATATATATGTATGTATTTACATATATCTCATTCACTTACATCCATTCAATACGATATGAAAACGAAAATGACATTTATGCGTACGTATGGCCTACCATCTCCAAAAACATTGCTTTCCATTTCATATATCTATCTATTATACATATTCATATTCAGAATATATATGATAAAAATAATCTTTTATATTCTATAAGTAATTAAATCATGATATAAGTAATACGACCACGAATAACAAGTTAAAACACATACGATAAACAAATATATTATTACCCGAAATGTTATTTTAACTTAGAAATTATTATTAAATGGGTAGTATAAAATCATAAATGAATCAATAATGATATAATAAATATTAATATTGTTATATTATAATTTTATAACATACTATGGTCATTATACAGGATGTTAAACGCACCCTTGACCTAATGAAATTAAAAGGTAAGGGTTAATTCCTCAATCTCATTATTATCTGAGATTATTTATGTGGAAGTATTTACTGGGACATATTTATCATACATGTCCATATTTTATAAAAATGTTAACAAAAGGAATATTTTAAGGTTTTGTGGAAGGTTCTCTTTAGCAGAATCATCATTTTAAATATTTTAAAGATTTATTTTTCCAAGTCTTTTTTAATTAATGTCCATGTTTTCAAAAAAGATTTTAAGGATTTATTTATATGGATGTGATTGTTTTAAAAAATTAATTCCTTTCAAAAGTTTCAAAGTGGAATGGGATGGTTTTATTCAAAAATATCTTTTAAATAGATTCCTTTATAAATATGTGACTTTTAAATGATTTCACAAAAAATGGATATTTCTATTAAAGAGTTTTTCTGATCATTTTCAACTATGTCAACATCCTTTACTAGATATTATTCTTGATTGAGGTTGATATATTATAATACAATCTTCTATATTATATTGAATGAGTTATTATATGTTTGAATGTGGATGTGTTATTTTTATAACATTCATGGTTTATGGTTAAAGTACTGACATTTCATATTATAGTTTTAATACAAATGTTTATGTTATTTTTCAACATTTTCATATAAGGAATGCATTGGACTTAGTAAGTGATGGGTGGAGACTACTATAGATCCTCAATGCATCGGTAGGTCTCATGAGGCAAACTAGTGTCTTCATAGAAGGCCTTGATAAAATTTATATTTGGGGTCTTGGTACAAGGCATTGAATTTTTGGTTAAGATGTCTGACATTATACATTCCATTATTATGAGATTAGTTATTAATGTTACATGTGATTATTAGACTAGTATAATATTGTTGGGAAAACATCCCACAAGGTAACATTACATCATTTTTGGGTTGATTGTGTTTAATGACAAAGAGGGTTTCCATGGTGAATTGTCGAGTTCCAGAGATGTTGTTGACAATCCATGTTGACAAAGAACCATGGTAAAGGAACAAAAGATCTGAAGGTGGTACAAAAAGAAGAGATACAAGGTGGTGCCGTTTCCCAGTGTTTGTCAAATTTTTGGGGTCCAAAATTTGGAGTTTGGTAAGCATCGCGAAAGTATGATTTCCTTGAAGATCTAATTTAAATATGGTAAAGTCATGAGTTTCACGATGATAGGCTTCATGGATTGGATTTCGCGAAGACCAGAAGAGTGTTGACGGTGATGCTTCGCGATTACGACAAGCTTCACGAATGGAAGTATTTAAGATAATCAAAGTGATGAGGGGAATTATGAGTGTAGATTTGTGATGAAGGTGAGAAAGAATTGATGGGATGATCTGTGATTACGACAAGCTCCGTGATCAGAAAATTTCCTTGGTGCTTCGTGATTTTGAGAGAATTTCGGCGGAAATTTCGGAGCTTAACGATTTGAGATGGCTTGACATTGAATTCGCATGGAAGGTTCGAGGGTCGGTGTAATCGCCTAAAAATATACCTTGACCCCATTGATATAAGTATATAGTTTTCATAGAAAATATTTTTCTCTTGGTTCAGGAAGGTGGTTCGCGAAGGCAGTGTGCTTCACGAAAGAAGAGCTTCATGGCGGCTAATCTAGCTCCACCAAAGTTGCGAGCTACGAGTTGGCTCAGTGAGCTTTGCGAGGTAAGTCACTCTGCGATGACTTGAGCTCTGTGATGGGATAATCATTGCGAAGGATTGAGATTCGTGAGAGTGCTTCATGAGAGTGCTTCATGAAAAGGCATGAGCTTCACGAAGGCTTGTTTGAGCTTTTCGAAATTGGGAGCCTCGCAAAGTAGGGTGCTTTGTGAAGGTTTTTCCAAAGGAATTGCCTAGTGTTTAGGGGAAAAGGGGTATTCATTAGTGGATGAAATTTGGACTTCATTAGAGTATCTACATACATTGGAGGTTGCATTCATTAGTGGTAATGAAGAGACCTACAGGTCTATAAACTGTGAGTGGATCTTCTAAAGAAGCAGTGATCTCACTTCAGTTGGGAGAGCAGTGAGTTCTCAAATTGTGAGTGGTTTTAAACTAGAAGGGACAATGAGTCCGCTTCGAATTTGTAAACATCAGTGCACTTATAGTGGAATTGGTACATGGGCACACTGTCAGTGTATCCTCCTTGGACGTAGCCTATTGAGGGTGAACTAAGTAAAAATCACTGTTTCCTGTGCATGCTTTAAGGTTTGTTCATACTCTGCATCAGGAAGTAGAGAGAAGAGAGTTTTTTCTAACAACAAAACAAGATCAAAATGGGCAGTCATTTTAATCTGTCATACCTTGCTTTACCCCCCCTCAAGGTATCTAGCCTAGAGGACCTAACAAATATCCATGTAAATAAGTAAATGTCATTATTATATTTATCTTTTACATATTATGATGAAGTTTATGTTTAAATGTCTTGTGTTTCAATTTTATACCGTTCCGTAAAATTTTATGATTATTTATGATAGCTTCTGCTATATTGTTTATCCTTACTAAGCATTTGAGCTTACCCCTTTCTTATATTTTATTTTCCCAAGATTCCAAGAAGTATATTATGATTTATATGCTGGTTTAAGCTAAGGGAATAATGGAATTATCAAAGGATTATTTATTCTATGTTTTATGTATGAAATTGTAATGTAAATTTCATGTATATAATCTATTTTCCAAGACTACTAGACCGATTGGTCCTTTGGGACTTGATTCCTTCTAATCATGATAATGTATTAAAATAATGCCCCGACTATGGGATTTTGGGGTTAGGTAATTATATTTTATAAGTAAAATAAAGAGTTTTTGTTTTTTATGAATAGAAATACCATTAAAATATCATAAAAAATCTTCTTGATAAAAATACCTTTTTCACTTTAAAAATCACTTTTAAAACTAGATATTTCCGAAATATGAAAAATTCTCTTTGAAAATGAATAATAAAATTTTAAGTTAATCTTAAAATCGATGAGTGGTCATCATAGTTGAAATATTCCATTCATTTCAAGTATGTTAAAATGAAGATTCCTTTCCCATTTTCAATAAAAATTCAAAAAGTACCTTGTTTATAAAATAACAAGAAGATTCATTTTTAAACTATTTTTTAAAAAGTAAAAAATGGGTATAAATTAATTTAAATAATTATAAGATAATATTAAAAACATTATTTAATTTTTTTAGAAAACATGGATATGGAAGAAAAAGAATTTTCGACCGAAAAGAGAAATAAAGTTGGGTTTTCTTAAAAAAACATTTCTCAATAATATTAAGTACAAAAGAGAGAAAAATGGTACTATTCCTTGAAAATTTCATTAATAAACCTTTTAAAATAAAATTAAATGGTTTTACTAGAAAATTATCAAAATATTTCCTTAAATAGAAATTCAAGCATAAACAATTCTGATTAAAATGATATTGAAGAATAAACCCTTTCCACTTTGGTAAATTTTTAATAATAACCCCAATGAAATAAATAACTTCAAATGAAACATTAAATTCTATTAATATAAACATATTCATAATATATCATATTATAGGGTCATTATATACACATAATAAAAATACATAGGTGTGTAATATCAAATATATCTCAGTGGAGTGAAAATTCTGATGAAAAATCCTACAAAGATCATACTGTTGAAGTGAGAATTAATCAATGAATTAATTATGTGTATAAAATATAAAACCACATAAAAAATGTTTAAATACAATATAAAATAATCAAAGGGAATTACATGCATAATCTTATAACATCAAAGACAATGGAGAAGTAACATAACCCAATGTAAAGATATTTAGTTATAAAACACTTATCACTAGGTAACATTCACGTCAAATAGACTTTGATGAAAAAATTAGAATTGAAACTTAAAATACCATTAATTAATAATGATTCATGATATAAAATGTAAATGGTTCTACACACACACCATATAAAATAAATTAGGTGCATAACATCAAAATATGCCTTAATGAAAGGAAATTGAGACGAAGTCCCTTGCATAATGCTTCCTTTTAGTTGAAGATGATTTAATCTACTGTATAATGGTTTTAAACATGTTTTTAATTTATATATGAACTATATGAATATTCATAATATCATATATGATATTATTATAATATATTATCACCAATTCATTAATAATATTTCTTTATTTCCATTGTTTTAGGTGTTAAATGCTTTGTTTTCCCATGAACGTTTCATCATGAATGTTCATGTTCCTGAGCGTAATATATAGTTATATAATATCAAAACTTATATTAATGTTATAAATATAATATTCATTCATTATATACACTTTTATAATCATTCTTTAAAGTTTTATATGGAAAATTAATCACATCGCATCATGGAGACAGTAGGCGTACGAATGCACGAGTGACATTATCATTTCCTTAATTGTTGAAACAATGAGGAAGAGGATGATATATTAATTTTACATAATTAATATGTTTTCATATGTATCATATATATATTCATTATTTTATTCCTTATTACTATCCATGGGAGTTGGTGATAGAAAAAAAATTACATCACTTCATGAGGTAGCAGTCCGCTGTCTACAAGAGTGATTGTTTTGTTTCCCATTTGATGGAGGATGAGATGGATAAATATTATAACATTGACATAATAACACATAATTATATGGGATATAATATTTTTATTATATTTTAATTTTTATGGCATAATTTAAGTTGGGAAAAGAATAAGTGAAAAAATAAAGAGCTTACACTAATACAAAAAATGGGCAAGGGAAGTGCCACCTTTTATCGGCACTAAGAAAAAATCTCTAATAAAGGAACCCTTTATAAGTGCTAAAAAATTGATAATAAATAATTCCTTTATGAGGGCTAAAAAATCACTGATAAAGGCTCCCTTTATCAGTGATAAAATTTTAGCGCTGAAAAAGGGATTTTTTATCATCAATTTTGTAGCGCTAATAAATGAATTATTTATCAGTGCTTTTTTAGCACTGATAAAACCATAGTCCCATATTTTATAAAATCGGGTGCACAATATCCTCTATTTATCGCACCCTCAAGCCCTCGCGATACTATACCCCTGTGACAACTCCCCTCCCCCTGATATTCTCTTTGTCGAACCTTCACCGCTAGCCCTACTCTTTATCCGCCCCCTTGAACCCCTTCCACCGATCCTCCTCCCTAAAAACCCTACTTCTCCTCCTCTCCTCTAGACCCTACTCCCCGCGAACCCTACTCCTCCAATTATCAATGGTTTGCGGCTCCTATTGTGAACCTCCCCCTCTGGCGGTCGCGCCTTCCCCTCCCGACGTAGCCCAGAAGGCTCCCTGACCGCTCGACGCTTCTTCTCTCCCTCCATCGCGGGTGTGATCTACTCTAGGTAAGTCTCCCAATTCTCCTTTTAGGTTTATTTTTTGTGGATTGGTTTTGTGAGAGTAGTTTTCATTAGGGAGATGTTTGGATTCTTCCCCATGATCACCACCCTTGGATTAGATGCTAACTATCATAGAGTTATAACAATATATTTCACGAAATAACACATGTAGTGGATTCTTAATCTTGGTTCGCAGATTATTTGAACTAAAGTGTAACTTTTTTATGATTCCCTATGGTCCTTATTATGTTTGGAACTAGAATTTATTTTTCACCAAGTGTCATATATATTAGGGTTTGATATTCTCATGCAACCTCAAGCTAGACCTTGTTATACATGAATATTCTATTAATTTTGAGTAGTTTTTCCTCATCCTTCTGGTGGAATGAGTTTATCTGTACTGGGGAAAGTGGTATTTTTGTAAAACCCTTCATGAAAAAGAAGAGTTTTGATAGTACCCACCTCATTATTAATTGGTTACACTTTGTGGGTGTCATGATGTGCTGGTGATTATATTTATGGGGTAGGTTCTATTTATGATAGTGATTAGGACCCCTCAAATATAGAAAGTATATCCAACCCTATGGATGTTAAGTTATATTTATTTTAGTTTTTGAGCATGGTTTTATGTGATCTGTGCAAGATGAATACTTTTCTTCCCTATGAATATCGAGGAATTATGGAATGATTCATAGGGGAGACTTATGGTTAACTCTTGATAAGGATATTGTGTATGCATCAACCCATATACTAGAGATGATGAGTGTCTTTGTGAATTTATAGTGTTCTAAATTGAATCTCTCCTTGAGACGGTTCATAGTGGAGCCTATAAGACATGTAGTTTCATTTATTATTAACCCAAGATTCATGGAGTGGCCTCCAGTCTCCATACACTAGGGCCACAGAAGGTGAAGAGATCAGAGTAGCGCATCCATGGAAAGGTGAATGGTATTCTTCGGAAAAGGACTCTGGGTTTAGATAGTGGTATGAAAATGTGGGCTGTTGTATTTGGGTGGTTAATTATTTTTCGGATTGTGGGATGTTTCTTGACTCTGATCAATGGTAAATTCCACACACCTTTCTTTTATGTCAAGGATAATTTAAGGGTGGTGTCAACTTAGTGAACCTCTATGACCAGTTATTCCTAGGTGCTAGTCAAGAAGGTTTTTTCTTGAAAATGGGTAGACACCATGCACTTCATTGGGTAGATAGTGTTTCTTCCCTGATACCTATTAAGGGTATCAAGATTGTTATTTTGAATGGAGACTGCTCTAGTAAATAACTACCCTTGGTGTGTCAGGCCAAGTGCTTTTGGTTAAGTACACCTAAACTATGGAGAAAACTATTATGTGATGGGGGATGAATTTGTTCTCAGGAGATTGTAAATGTCTTTCACTTGGTTGGATTGTATTTCAGCTCTTTTTATTAAATCCATTAATTTATGTTGATCAATTCATAGACCGACCTCTAGTGATTTGGGGGAATTCAACATGTAATACTAAGACTTGGATGGCTATATTAGTGTTATATGATTATGTATATGGTTTTAGTTGATATCATAATATTTTAAGGTAGTGATCTTCTGGGATGTAGGGTTTGCAGCACCCACCCACAGTAGGTGTGTGATGCAAGTCTCGTCTTAGGAGGGACTGTCATTCATAGGTACCTCAATGATAGTCTATTAATACATGTAATTTAATATGATTGATATGGTTATAGATATATCACATTGAATTTTCTTAACATTCATGCTATAATTAGAGAGGCAGTCGACGAATAGCCTAAAAAGTGGAAGGAACTGGATAAAGGAGGTATGTACAGCACTAAAGTGATGGAGGAGATCGAGGAGCAGCATGAGGTAGACAGAACATTGGTTTGATTCTACTAATAATACCCCTAAGTAGACCACTCCTATATTGGGAAGTAATTGGTTAGAATCTTGGATAGTTGTAGTCACTAGAGTCTTTTTACCAAGAGGATTCAAGAGTGTTTGGAGGTATGATCTAGGTTCGTTATACTTTTCTTGTAGTAATATTAGAAATAGGTACAAGAAACTATTTTTCTTAATTTTTTCAATTATTTTCTAGTTATATTGTCAGCGTTGGTAGATCCCCATGTTAGTGAGGGAAAGTTATTGCATATTCTTTAGATGTTCATGATAGAATTTATGTTCACTAACCTTGATTTTTTATTTCTTATGTTAATTTGGGTTACAAAAACTATGATATTCTATTGTAATTTCGGATAAACCTAGGTTATTTTTTCCCCATGAACCCATTTTTGTTTGGAAATGTATCCACTATATTAGTTTTCTCATCAAAATGGTATCCTTGTTTTCATTTTATATGAGTTTGGTCACTAGTTTTGGGCTGTTTAATGTGATTATTTTATTATGAATGAGGTGGATGGTAGGGGTGGTTAAAAGGATGTTTAATGTTTTGTTGTATGGGTGGTGGGTGATAGAACTATTGGTAATGGGGTTGGAAAGTGTGTTGATTTTGATGTGGGGTCTATCCTGGTTCTGTTGATTTCCAAATCTTTACTAGAAATCGTTAGGCTCTATTAATATCTATTTTAGAAGGAAGTGTTTCTGTTCTACTATATTTGAAAGTCTTGTTTTGTGTATTTAAATCATAAATACTAATATTTTAGATTAAAATAGGATGGAGATGAATAAAGATTGGATGGATGCTAATTGTTTGATAATAGAGTATGAGAACGAAGTGAAAGAGTTCATCAAGTTTTCAAAAGATCACGCAAAGGATTCTTCTCAAATACTTTGTCCGTATTTAAATTGATGTTATTCTAGACTAATTACTCCATAGGAATGGAAGAAAATTTGATATGTCATGGAATAGATCAGAGTTATAAATGTTAGAATAAACACGGAGAAAAAGTGAATGTAGCCACGGGCTGGGATAAAACTGCGTTTTATGAATACAAATATATATAATGAAGAAGATGTTAGGTCGGACAGGGTGGTGGCAGATGGTCTAGAGGGGGGGGGGTGAATAGACCAGATTAAAAAATTTAATCCAATAAATTGATTAATTATCAAAGTTAATTATTAAGGTTAATTAGCATCGGAAAAAGTAACTAATGCAAGGATTTTTTTAATAGTTGTTTGGTCTAAAGTGGGCCTACTCTACTGTTATCCCTGTCTACTCATGGAGAGACACATGTGCACTAAAAATGATTTTGAAAAGGGAATCATCACCTAATTGAAAACTCCTTTTCAAGTGGAGGGATAACCATGAGACTGAATTTTGTGTGGGGAGTCACAACCCTTACAACATGACTTTAGATACTGGGAGTCACAACTCAAATAGTCTTGACTTTAGATACAGGGAATCACAACCCTAATATCCTGAATTTAGAATCTGAGAGTCTCAACCTGAAGAAAAAGAATAAAAAATAATGCTTTTGAGTGCAAAAGCATAAACAGAAAAAAAAAATAGAGTGCGTGTGAGAGATGGGAAGTATTGTTACAAACTTAGAACCAGATGAAAGAGAAGATAAAAGTTAAAGCACAGGTACTAGTTCTTGAGTTTTAGATCATCACATCTCATCAATGCAATTGTAGTTGAAGCAGAATTAATTCAGCATTTGAGAGAACAAGCAGGTGGTGAAGCAGAGTGTCACAGGATGTTGCAAATGCACAACATGTTCAAAGTTCACAGCACTTTCCCTTTTAATTATGTTGTTCTTTTTTCTGCAAGAGAGAATGATATATATAGAGAATAAAAATATATAGTAGGTGAATCAGTTCTGCTTCTATAGGATATTCAAAATTAATTGAGTTGAGATCTCCCATAAATATCTCCATGAAAATAGCAGCACTGTTGCTTCTTTATTCCCATAGAATAAATATCTAATAAAGGAATTCAAAATATTTTGAATAATTCTTCTAATAAAATATCCAGAATAATAAAATCATTAAATGATTCAGAATATAATTTTAAATCCATTTAGAATGATTTAAAAGTAGTCCAAATAGTTCTTGGAAACTAGCAGCAGATTTCGAAATAAAATTCAGACATTTGAGTTTAAAAAATCTTGAAATATCCAAATTTATTTGTAAAATACGTTGTAAAAATGTATTATTTTTTTATATAAATATAGCACCAAAAATATTAAAAACTCTTTGATTACGATCCTTATATATAATGATAATTTTTCACATAAAAATTGTTAAAAAATAATCCATATATTTGTAGAAAAGCATTTTTTTTAAAAAAATTGCACGGAATGAACAGTAACTTCAGAATGAACAGTAACTTCGGAGTGAATAGTAACTTCAAAGTGAACATTAACTTCAGAGTGAACAGTAATGTATGGTTTCTAAACCTTACCTTAAAAAATGAACAATAATGCAATGTAGGGTATGAACAGTAACGTAACGTGGGGTATGAACAGTAACACAACATAGGGTATGAACAATAACATAATGTAGGGTATGAACAGTAAACCATACTTGCGTCAGATAAACAATAAACCATACTTTTGTGAGATAAAAATGAACCATACTTTTGTGATATAAAAATGAACCATACTTTTGTGAGATAAAAATGAACCATACTTTTGTGAGATAAAAATGAACCATACTTTTGTGATATAAAAATGAACCATACTTTTGTGAGATAAAAATGAACCATACTTTTGTGAGATAAAAATGAACCATACTTCTGTGAGATAAAAATGAACCATACTTTTGTGAGAAATCCGTACAAAATATTTTGACAAAATTAAACGAATTTTTAAGGGATCTTAACAGCAGATTAAAACATTCATCAAAACTAATGATTTGTAGAAAAACTTATTATCCTTCCATCAGAATAATAACCAATAAAAACCGACATCTAAAGATCCAAAAATCAATAAAAAACTGAAGAAAAACAATTCTGAAAAAACTGCTACTACAAAACAGCATAGCATAACTTCAAGTAATTAAAAGTCCATTCAAAAGATATTTTTAGACATTTATGTAAACTATTTAAATCAAGATAAACATTTTATATTTCCATAGAAACATATTTCATGTAAATCAGATAACTTTAGAAGTTTTGTTAAAATAAATACAGAAATATTTTAAAACTGTGAAATGTAGAGTTTCTAAAACCATAGTTGAAACTTCATGGAATTTTTTGAGAAAACGATAAGCATTTTAAAATGTCCTCATTAACTAATTAAGTGTAGAAAAATATATTATATTTACAACTTGATAAGAATAACAAAAATCCAAATAAAATAAATTAATATATCATCAAAATACAGAGTAAAAGTAATAAAACAAAATCACATGAAATCAATTTAAAGAAAATATGCACAAACAATCTCCCCTTTTTTTGATTACAAAAAAAAACATTTAAGCCATAAATTAATTTTTAAAATTATTAAAACCAAATTATTTCTCCCCAAACCTTCTCTCTAATACTTCTCACCCTTTTTGTAAATACACAAAATGTGAAAACATGCTCACCCTAACCAAATGCAACAAATAAAATTTAAATTTCCAACATACCAAGAGAAAATTTAATTTTCTAAAACTGAGAATAGTCTAAAGGATTTGTAAAAAAATTTGAAAGATGATTTTCTGAAGGGATAAATTCTAAAACAATATCACCCTTATTCACATGATCTTGAATAAAATGAAATCAAAGATCAATATGTTTTGTTCTAGAATGTTGTAAGGGGTTTTTAGAAATGGAAATTGCAGATGTATTATCACAATAAATAGGTAGTTTATCAAGATAAACACCAAAATCACATAAAGTTTGATTAATCCATAAACATTGAGCACAACTACTAGAAGTAGAGATATACTCAGATTCTACAGTAGATAAAGAAACAGATAACTGTTTCTTAGATGACCAAGAAATTAAAAAATTTCCCAAAAAATGACACATACCTAATGTGCTTTTTTGGTAAATTCTACATCCTCCAAAATCAGAATCAGAAAAAGATGTTAAATCAAAACAGTTATATTTTGGATAAAATAAACCAGAATCAACAGTTCCTTTAACATATCTAATTATTCTTTTTACAGCTTTAATATGACTTTCTTTAGGATCTGCTTGAAGTCTAGTACATAAACAAACACTAAAAATGATATCAGGTCTAGATGCAGTTAAATATAGGAAGATACCTATCATACCTCTATAAACTGTAAAATCAACCGATTTACCAGAAGAATCACTATTTAATTTACAATTAGTACCCATAGGAGTTTTCATGGATTTAAAGGAATCAAGACCAAATTTCTTAACTAAATCTTTAGCATACTTAGATTGATTAAGAAAAATTCCATATTTCCTTTGAGAAATTTGAAGTCCAAGAAAGAACATTAATTCTCCCATTAAACTCATGTCAAATTCAGAAGACATCAATAATGAAAAATCATTAAAAATTATGTCACTAGATGATCCAAAAACTATATCATCAACTTAGATCTGAACAATTAAAATATCATCAGAATATCTTTTAATAAAAAGAGTGGGATCATCCTAGCCTTTCATGAAACCGTTTTTTAATTAAAAAAAATTCTTTCAATTTAAGAACAAGGTGCTTGTTTGAGACCTTATAAAGCTTTTGATAATTTAAAAACATGGTTGGGAAATTTTTAATTTTCAAAACTAGGGGGTTGAGAAACATAAACTTCTTCAGTAATAAAACCATTTAAGAAAGCGCTTTTTACATCCATTTGATATAATTTAAAACCTTGAAAACATGAAAAAGCTAACAAAATTCTAATTGCCTTTAAATTTGAAATAGGTGAAAATAAATCTTCAACGTCTATACCTTCTTCTTGAGAGTATCCTTGAGCAATAATTCTGGATTTGTTTTTGAAAATCTTTATAGATTCATCCAGCTTGTTTCTAGAGATCCACTTAGTTCCAATTACTTGCTTATCATTTGTAAATTCTACTAAAGTCCAAAAATTATTTCTAACAAATTGATTTAACTCATCTTGCATAGCAAAAATCTAGCATGCATATTTTAAAGCATCATTAATATTGACAGGAACAAAATCATAAATAAAAGTAGAATTGGCATAATAATTTAAAATAGAATTTCTGGTTTTGACACCAGAATCAACATTGCTAATTATATTTTCAACAGGATTATCTTTGTTAATCTACCATGATCTTGGATTAGGTTGAGAAGGAGTATGCTCCAACTCAATTAATTCATTCTTATCTTGAGGAATATCTTCGCCAAAATTAAAATCTCTAAAATCATCATCAATAACATTAGAATCAGAATTTTATTTATCATTATTTTCATCGAACATAACATGAAAAGATTCTTAAATAACCATCATTCTTTTATTATAAACTCTATAAGATTTAATATTATTAGAATAACCAAGAAAAAAACCTTCATCACTTTTAGCATCCAATTTATCTAAATTTTCATTTGAATTTAAAATAAAAACTTTGCATCCAAAAACTCCAAAATAACCAACTTTAGGATTTTTATTTTTGAATAATTCATATGGAGTTTTCTTTATTAAAGGTCTAATAAGAATTCTATTTGAAATATAACATGCAAAAAAAACAGCCTCAGCCCAAAAATATCTAGGAAAATTATATTCACTTAACATAGTTCGAGCCTTTTCAATAAGAGTTATATTTTTCCGTTCTAAAACACCATTTTGTTGTGGTGTTCTAGGAGAAGAGAAATTATGAAAATATACATTCTTTTCATAGAATTTTTCAAAATCTAAATTTCAAAATTCACCTTCTTTATCACTACGAATAGAAATAATCATACAACCTTTTTCATTTTTAACTAATTTAGAGAAAGAAATGAATTTAGAAAAAGTATCATTTTTATGAGATAGAAAATATAAAAAAGTTAATCTACTATAATCATTAACAATAACTAAAGTATATTTCTTTCCACCAAGGCTAGAAATTTGAGTTCGACCAAATAAATCAAGATGTACTAACTTTAAAGGCTTAATAGAAGTTATCTGATTTATAGGTCTAAAAGAAATTTTGTGTTGCTTCCCTTTCATATAGGTGTCACAAACATGAATTTGTTATTTCTTCAAAGAAGGAAGCTATAAAACATTCTCATGCTTTGAGAGCATATGCAACAATCTGAAATTAACATTTCCTAAATGTTGGTGCTAAAGGATGTTGTCATTCTGTACAGCATTCAAACACTTTACATGTTGAACAGTTAGTTCAAAAAAATCAATAGTATAAATATTATCTATTCAATTAGCATAAAATAATAAATAATTATCTTTAAAAATTAAACATTTATCATTTTGAAATTTAAATTCTATTCCATCATCACATAATTGTGATATACTGATTAAATTATGTTTAAAACCTTCAACATGTAAAACTTTTGAAATAAATGTAGAATTTAAAATACCAACTTTACCAAAACCTTTTACTTTGCCTTTGGAATTGTCTCTAAAAGTAATAGTGCCTCCGTCACATGTGTTGTATGAGGTAAAATTTGATGGGTCTCTGGTCATATGCCTAGAGCATCCACTTTACATATACCATATGTCTTTCTTGATACATCCAAGGAATTTTCCTACAAAAATCAATTAATTGACAATTTTGGTACCCAAGCTACATTGGGTCCAATAGGATTAGTAATAAAATTTTTAGGTGCCCATACAGAATTTAAACATGTATTGTAAGGTACTCTCGATAAAAAGGATTTAGAATTTTTTTTTGTAAATCCCAAAGATTTTTTAAATCTAAATGAGTAGTCATTGGCATAGTGACCATTCATGCCACATTTAAAACAAGTAATAGTTTAAGTACATCCATTTTTACTTTTAACAAAATAGGTTTTATACATTTGAGGAAATATTTTATCATAACCAAAACCATATTTATTTTTATTAGTTTTAGTCAAAGACAACATCTTATGATATTTTTCACGACCTTGAATAAAAGTAGATAAATTTTGTTTAAGACATTCAACATATTTTTTCAATTTCTCATTCAAATCTTAAGCAGTTTTCAAATTATCATAAACTGTTGAATGAGAAGCAGAAGAAAGGTTTTTTAACTTTTTATTTTCTTACAAAATTAATTTTTTTTCAGAAATAAGTTTTTCATTATCTTCTTTAAGTTTATTATATAAATCAGTATCTTTGAAAATATCTTTTCTTAATCATTCAATTTCATTAATTAATTAAAAAATAGTGGGGTTATCTGATTCATCTTCAGAATTAGAACATTTAGAATAATAACTAGAATTAAAAACCTTATCCGGTGATGCCATGAAACACAAGTTAGCAGATTCTTTTTCATTTCCAGTTTGTTCACTAGAATCAGATTCTTCAGTAAAAATCCTGCTGGTTCTGAGTTCCTTTCTATCCTACTTTTTGTTTTTTTCTTTATTCTTTAGTTTAGGGAAATCGAGTTTGATATGACCTTTCTTCCTTCACTCATAACAAGTTACATTTGAATCATTGTAATTTGTGTCACCTTTCTTATCTCCCTTATATTTTTCTTTTTGAGGGTTTCTTCTAAACTAGTTTTTGAATCCTTTCTTTTTCATTCTTTTGTAGACTCCGGTTACAATCTGAGCCATGTCTTCCTTTTCAATATCATGTAGATCAGAATCAGAAGAATTATTAGAAATAAAATTTATAGACTTAAAAGCTACACCTTTTCTTTTTGTTGTCTCCTCATCAGCTATGTTTTTCAGTTCCAATTCATATTGGAGTAGGGATCCAATCAATTCATCATGTGTGTACTCTTTGAAGTTCTTGCTTTCATCAATGGAAACCTTTTTTGCATGCCATTTCTTTAGTAATTCTCATAGGACTCTTTCAATAAGTATAGGATTTTCCATAGCTTCTATAAGTAAATTCATTCCATTCATAATTCTTGTGAATCTATGGAACACTTTTTTTACAGTTTTATCTTCACCCATCTTGAAGTCTTGATACTCAGCATGAATCATTCAAAGCTTGGTTCAGATCAATTTTTCAGAGCCAATGTGAGTAACTTGAAAAATCTTCCAAATATCATGAGCTGTCTTGGATGCAGACACATGACTAAAAACACTTCTGTTAATAGCACAATATAAAATATTAACGACTTTGTAATTTAAGACATATCTAGTAGCATCAATTCCTGTAAGAGTATCTAGATCAGCTTCAGGAAGTGTGTATTGTTTTGACATGATAGACAAATTCTCAGTGCTTAACTGTTTGAGCTTTACCTCTATTTGGGATATCCAGTATCTATAATCATTGCCATCAAAAGATGGTGGCTTCTGAGGAATCCAAGCATCATTCGGGTTCAATCCTTCAATCTTATAAGATCTTTATCCTTAGACTGTGAGGTATAGGAATTGGTTAGCACAATAAAATATAAAAGTAGACAAAAAAATGATTGGATAAATTCCTGAAGAAACAACCAATGGTTCCAATCTTTGGTATAAAGAAATATAAAGATAGAGCAAAACTATTCTTAAGAAGGTTTCCCTCTGATACCAATTGTTAGGTCTGATAGGGTAATGGAAGATGGTCTATAGAGGAGGGGGGGGGGGTGAATAGACCAGATTAAAATTTTTAATCAAATAAATTGATTAATTATCAAAGATAATTATTAAGTTTAATTAGCATTAGAAAAAGTAAATAACACAAGGATTTTTTTTATAGTAGTTTGGTTTAAATTTGGCATACTCTACTCTTATACCTTTCTACTCCGAGAGAGATATGTGTGCACTAAAAATGATTTTTAAAGGGGAATCATAACCCAATTAAAAAATCCTTTTCATGTGGAGGGATAACCACGACTCTGAATTTTGTGTGGGGAGTCACAACCCTTACAACATGACTTTAGATACTGGGAGTCACAACCCAAATATTATTCACTTTACATATAGGGAGTCACAACCCTACCATCCTAAATTTAGAATACAAGAGTCACAACCAGAAGAAAAAGAATAAAAAATAATTCTTTTGTGTGCAAAAGCATAAACATAAAAAAATAGAGTGCGTGTGAGAGATGAGAAGTAGTGTTACTAACTCAGAACCAGATGAAAGGGAAGAAAAAAACTAAATCATGGGTTCTGGTTCTTGAGGTTTAGATCAGCACATCTTGTCAATGCGATTGTAGTCGAAGCAGAATTAATTCAATACTTGAGAGAATGAGTAGGTGGTGAAGTGGAGTGTCATAGGACATTGCAAATGCACAGCAGGTTCAAAGTTCACAACACTTTATCATTTTATTATGTTGTTCTTTTTCCTGCAAGAGAGAATGATATATATAGAAAATAAAAATATATAGTAGGTTCAGTAGCTCCGATTCCTTAGGATATTAAAAATTAATTGATTTAAGAGCTCCCATAAATATCTCCATGAAAATAGCAGCACTGTTTCTTCTTTATTCCAGTAGAATAAATATCTAATAAATGAATTCAAAATATTTTGAATAAGTCTTCCAATAAAATTTTCAGAATAATAAAAGCATTGAATGATTCAAAACTGAATTTTAAATCCATTTAAAATGATTTAAAATTAGTCAAAACAGTTCCAAAAAACTAGCTGCAGATTTTGAAATTAAATTCAAACATTTGAATTTAAACAATCTTGAAATGTCTAAATTTATTTGTAAAAGACGTTGACAAACTTTATAAATTTTTCTCTCTAAATATAGCACCGAAAATATTAAAAACTCTTTGATTACGATCCTTATATATAATGATAATTTTTCATAAAAAAAATCATTAAAAAATAGTCCATATATTTGCAGAAAATCAATTTTTTTTAAAAAAATGCATAGAATGAACAGTAACTTTATAATGAACCATAACTTCGGAGTGAACAGTAACTTCGGAGTGAACAGTTACGTATTGTTTCCAAACCATACCTTGCGAAATGAAAAATAATGTAATGTAGGGTATGAACAATAACGTAACATAGGGTATGAACAGTAATGCAACGTTGGGTAAGAACAATAACGTAACGTAGGGTATGAACAATAAACCATACTTGCGTGAGATAAACAATAAACCATACTTTTGTGAGATTAAAATGAACCATACTTTTGTTAGATAAAAATGAACCATACTTTTGTGAGATAAAAATGAACCGTAATTTTGTGAGATAAAATGAACCATACTTTTTTGAGATAAAAATGAACCATACTTTTGTGAGATAAAAATGAACCATACTTTTGTGAGAAATCTGGACAGAATAATTTGACAAACTTCAAAAAAAATTTAAGGGATCTTAACAGCAGATTCATAATTTTGTTAAAACTAATGATTTGTGGAAAAACTTATTATCTTTCCAAAAAAAATAATCAATTAAAACTAACATATACAGATCCTAAAATCATTAAAAAAAAGAAGAAAAACAATTCTGGAAAAACTGCTACTACAAAACATCATAACATAACTTCATGTAATTAAAAGTCCATTCAAAATATATTTTTAGACATTGATGTAAACTAATGAAATAAAGATAAAAAATTTATCTTTCCATAGAAATAGGTTTCATGTAAATTGGATAAGTGTAGTAGTTTTAGTAAATTAAATACATTAATATTTTAAAATAGTGAAATGTAGAGTTTCTAAAACCACAGTAGCAACTTTATTGAATTTTTTGGGAAACATATAAGCATTTTCAAATGTCCTCATTAACTAATAAAGTATAGATAAATATATTATCTTTCCAACGTGATAAAAATCACAAAATCCAAATAACATAAATTAAGATATCATCAAAATACAGAGGAAAAGTAATCAAACAAAATCACATGAAATCAAATTAAAGGAAATATGCAAAAACAGAAGACCGTATGAAGGATGTCATTACAGATGTCAATGATGATGAAGATCATGTTAAACAAATGACAAGGATAGATGAAGATGAACTCAGTGATTACCCCAAATTGTTTGAGAAGTTAAATAGTTGTGAAAAGACTCCATTGTATACTCGTTTCACTAAATATAAAACATTTTCAGATGTACTCAATTTGTATAAATTGAAAGCAGGTAACGGATGTAGTGATGTCAGTTTTACAAAACTACTTTCTATCTTGAATAAAATGCTCCCGGAAGATAATGAGCTCCCAAGACAGACATATGAATCTAAACGAATGCTACCCTCGATGGGTATGATTTCTAAAAGAATACATGCCTTCCCAAAAGACTGTATACTATTTCAAAAGGAGAAAAAATCACATACAGAATTCCCAAAGTGTGGTGCTTCTCAATACAAGAAAGATGAATCCAGTCCTATGAATGTTGTATGGTACTTTCCAATCATTCCAAGGTTTAGGCGTCTATATGGAAGTGAAGAAAATGCAAGACAATTGTCATGGCATGTAGATAAAAGAAATAAAGATGGGAAATTATGTCACTCGATCGACTCTACTCAATGGAAGATAATTGATCATGAGTATCCTGAATTTAGAAAAGAGCCTAAAAACCTTTATCTTGTGTTATCTATAGATAGAGTGAATCCTTTTGGTTTTCAAACCAGCACTCACAGTAAATGGCCTGTTATGTTGGTAAATTATAACTTGCTACCCTAGTTATGCATAAAGTTGAAATTCATCATGTTATCTATGCTTATATTTGGACCAAAACAACCTGGTATCGATATTGATGTTTATTTGACTCCTTTTTTTGAGGATTTAAAGTTATTGTGGGATTCAAGTGTTATGTTGTATGATGCTTATAAAAGCGAATACTTCATGTTGAGAGTGATGTTGTATGGGACGATAAATTATTTCCCTACTTATGGAAATTTTTCAGGCTATATCATTTAAGGAACTCAAGGGTGTCATATGTGCAAAGAAGATATGGAATCAATTAGGTTGAAACATTCATCGAAATCTGTGTTTCTAGGAAATCATAGATTTCCACCTCATAGGCATAAGTACCGATCTTGGACGACATCATTCAAGGGATGTTCAGAACAATGCACAACACTGTCCCCACTAACAGGTGATCAACTGTTTGAGAAAGTGAAAGATGTGAACACTGTTTTTGGTAAACCATTTTTGAAAAACCATTTAAAAATCTATTGGAAAAAGAGATCATTTTTCTTTGAATTACCGTACTGGAATTGTTTATACGTCATACATTTTCTTAATGTGATTCATGTTAAAAAAATGTATTTGATAGTGTTATCAAAATGTTACTAAATGCCCCTGTCAAAACAAAAGATGGAATTAAGGCAAGGTTGGACATGATTGACATGGGAATATGAGAAGAGTTGGCTCCCGTGATGGGTGAAAATAAAATGTTTCTTCCTTCAGCTGCTTACACTCATTCCAGGGAGGAGAGATATCAGTTTTTCAACTTCTTCAATGATGTAAATATTCCATAGGGGTATTCATCAAATATCAAGAACATTGTTTCAATGAATGATTTGAAGTTAAAAGTTTTGAAATCACATGATTGCCATGTTTTGATGTATGATTTAATTCCTACATCTTTATGTTGAATTTTACCCAAGAATGTTCATCATACATTATCCAAAATTTATTTCTTTTTCAAAGGTATATGTAGAAATGTTTTAGACTTGGAAAAATTTCCATCCATGGAAATAGAAATTGTCATCATATTATGTGAATTAGAAATGTTAATCCCGCCAACATTATTTGATATGATGGTTCATTTGATGCTTCACTTGGTGAGAGAGATTCGACTTTTTGGTCCTGTGCAATATAGATGGATGTACCCAGGTGAACGGTATATACAGATTTTGAAAGGGTATGTCAAAAATCGAAGTCGTCCAGAGGGTTTTATAGTGTAGCGATATATTGTTGAAAAATCTATTGAATTTTGTACTGAATACCTATCTGATTTGGAAATAATTGGCCTCTCGAAATCTTGTCACACTGGACACATTGAGGGTGAGGGAATTTCTGGAAAAGATGTTGTGACAATCAATATTACAGATTGGGAGTAGGCCCACCTTTATGTTTTTCATAATAGTTGGGAGGATTCTTCATATATTGAAACTCACAATGAAATTATTAGGTAGTTGAATCCATCAAGGGCTGAAAATGGATATCAAATACACATAATCACTAGTTTATAGTATGGCTTTAGGAACATATTTTTAAGGAGTTAGATAAAAATATGAATTCAATTTCAGAGCGACTTCGATGGCTAGCTGCCAGACCAAGTGTGTATGTATTATCTTATAATGGTAATTTAATTAATGGTTATACCAGATGAACATGATGAAGATAGTACCATGCAAAATAGTGGAGTTACACTTTTGGTTGAAGCGATGCATGCTTTTGGTAGTAAGGACAGAAATCCAATTTATTCAAATATGTCATACTTTGGCATTTTCAAACAAATATTCGAGTTGGATTATATGACATTCCAATTGACAATTTTTCAATGAAAATTGGTTGATAACAATAGTGGTGTTAAAATAGATGAATTTTGATTTGTGAAAGTTGATTTTAGTAAAGAAGGGTACAAAGAAGAATAGTTTATTATGGCATCAGAAGCAGTACACGTATTTTATGTTCCAAATCCCGCAAACTGAAAGTGGTCGATTATATTGTTATCGTCCAAAAATAATGAAGGGTCTAATTAAAATTCAGTTGAGGATGATCCTTTCAGTGGTACATTGCAATCATTTATCAACAGTCCCAATGTAGATGATGTTTTTTATATTAGAGGAGACCACAATGAAGGGATTTGGATAATCGATAGTGGTTTCAAATCCCTTCAGCCTTTGAAAAAAAAGAGAGTTCAATAAGTAGGTTATATTTTGTTTGTAATATAGATCTTGTTATCTCATGTTATTATCTTATCATTACTAAATTTATGTAATCTAAATTAACTATTCAACCACATTTGTAGATAATTACTTCTGAACGTTTTGGTGCTCCTAACCCCGAGGATGAAAAAGTCTCTCAAGCTATTGCTACTGCTACGGCTGCTGCTACGGCTTCTCACAATGCAAAGCAAAAAAAAGCTTCTGAACCTGTTGTTGCTCCTAGTGTTGGGGTAAAAAAACCGTAATCACATGTCATTGCTATCATTTCAGATGAACATAAATATGATGTGGATTTCTATGAAATGGTCTGGGATGAAGGACCGATGTTGCAGAAAACACAGGAACGTCATAGTTTGACGGTTTTAGTCAATGTTATTACGGCAAAAGGAGAAGGTATCAAATTTGATGTTGGATATAATGCACGAGGCCAAAATGGGAATCCCAACAAGGCTATGTTTAGTAGTCACATTGGAATAGTCACTCAAGAAACATGATACTATTGACATAGATTCATGGAACCATGCTGTGTCCGGGATGAAGGCTATGATCTAGGAAGAAATTATAGTCACATTATGATATTATTTCTTTAATTTACTAGCAAATAAAATAATGAAACTGTGTTTTAATCTACTCAATATTTTTCAGATTACAATTATAATAGATTATTCACACAAGAATTATGTACTAAGTCATGTAGGAAGGATTTATCAAGTTTTTCACACTATTTTAACAAAATGTCACCTGAAAGATTCCAAAGGTAAAATAAACCTGCACCCACCCCCTGTCTATGCTAACCTGATATCCTAAGAAGCATGGGATGCATTTATTGGCCACCGTGGGGATGAGAAGTTTCAGGTACATTGTGGAGGATAATACATTATTTGAGGATATGTGTATTCATTACTTTAATTCTCAATATTTCATTTATGAAATAAAAAATCAGTATTGAAAATAAGGAACGTGCATCAAAACCAACATACCCCTATTGTAAAGCAAGGATGGGGTATTCTTCACTAGAAAATAAAATGGTACATATTTTAAATTTACAGAAATATTGTTAGGTGCCATGAAACAACATCATAATTATCTTTGTATATTTATATGTATATTTATGAGTCTAAAACTAAAGACACTTCCATCCCACATCATTGGCTATGAAAGGAGGCACGTGTGAATAAGGAAGGTAATCTAGTAGATGAAAACACACAAAAATTGTGGGTAATATGTGTAAGTATGACATGATAAAAAGATTTTATTTTAAAAATTGATATTACATTAAAAAAAATAGTTATTTTTCTATTTCTAACAGTCACAGGAATCAGCTACTCTTGTAGCAGATGCAGACCTATTATCGACGGATTTGAAGCAGCCAAAACAATATGGTCATGTTAGAGGTGCGGGGTTTGGGGTGACACCCAGAGTATATTTTGAGAAAAAACAAACGGATGATAGAGATGAAAAAATGAAACAAATGACCAAAAGGCTAGAAAATCTTGAAGAATGATTTAAATGACATTTAATGTTTCTAGAAACCTTTATGGGTGAGAAGAAAGGAGAATACACAACTCAGGAACAATCAGTGTGTGAAGATCCTGCTCCACCCCCACCAGCTTTGAGGTGAGCCATTCTCCTCAAATAACTGTCTTAGCCGTGGTAATCAATATTCTAATAATTGTTCCCATGAAATGTGAATCAGGAAAACAATGATACTTTTCCTGTACTGATCTTCTATAGGGTGATAATGACTGTGATTTATATCTGTCAACACCCACCTATCACCTTGTAGCGAGGGATACGATGTTCAACATCCCAGAGGACAAGCTTCATAATAAACCACTTCCAAAAAATCATCTGAAAGTGATGATTACTGTAGATAATGATCCAAATGTAGATCTACCTATTCCACTTGATGATGATGATATTCATACAGTCAAAAATGCTATTAGGACATTCATTGCATGGCCATCACAACTTGTAAGAGTACATGTGGACAAATAGGTATTTATTTCCTTTTTTTCAAGCTAAACATTTCAAAATTAATGAAAAAGGGTTTGAACCAATGAATGTTATTATATTAGGAGAAAGGGAAGGGGTGACAAGAAACATCCACCCAAAATAATCTAAAGGATCGACCATCCAATCCCAAATAACTACTGAAAGCACAATAACACCACCTGTTCTCTATCCACATTTACAAGCATTGAAGACTCATGTGGATACGAAGCTAAGAGGGGGTAGTAGTCATATAGTGGTTTTTCGAAAAGAATATTTATGGGGAGGAAATTAAAGATTTCGTTGCTGCTAAAAATTAAAATGAGATCCTTGAATACGGTTGGCTAGGCATCACAATGGTAAATTTATATATGAGTTATGTTTTCATGAATTGATTTTCTAAAAGCTGATATAATGTGAAAATTATGAATAAATGCAGTTTATATTATTGACAGACGTATATTTGAAAAATAGTTGAAGGAATTTTCCCATGAGACAAAATTCATACTCATTAGTCCTCATACCACATCAACACAACTAACAAAATTAGAGCCATCAAAAAGGCTGAAATAGTGAACAGATTGCTAAAAAAATTTGAAATAAAGATTACAGATGACAGACTCTTCCTAATACTAACCATGCAAGGGTTAAACTCTACGATTAAAGCATATCAATTATATTTTCGCTTCTTTTGTCACTTATTCCTTTTTGTGTTTTTAAGCAACATTGGCTGCTAATTTCAGTGAACTTAGATATTCGAAAGATTTATTTTCTAGATTCAATGCAAGGATATCCAACAAACCAACCACACATGATGCAGTTTGTGAATCGGTAAGACACTAAATCCTACGTTTCAGGTCTAAACATCAAGTAATATAATTTATATTATATTTTACTGAGGATTGTTTTAGGATAGGTTGGTGTATAATTATCATCTAAAAAGTAATGAGGATAGAGGCTAAGCATATGGAGGTGAGCATGTACTGCGTCTGGACAAATATCAGGGTATATATAATAAAATTTCACTATCCATACACATATCAACACAAGTTACTTATTCTCCTAATGATCAATTTTTTTTTCAGTGTCCAAAACAAACAAACGATAATGATTTCATTTATTATGTTTATAAAATTATTAAAGATGTCCTTTTTCATCAACAAACTAGCATCCCTAAGAAGGTATTTTAAAAAACAACTACTATTTCATTTAAATTATTTTTTAATTCTTTATTTATATATTTTGTAGTACTACTATGACTGTCGAAAATCCTCATACTCACAAGACGATATATATTTGTTCATAAATGAGTGGGGAACATACCTGATAGAAGATTGTACACAAATATCATGAAGATCTGACTTGGCGACATGTACAATTGGTGGTCATTTTTGAGAGGGGGTTAAGGGGATCAAAAGATGAAACATTGTTGTATGTAAATGTTCATAGGAAAATTGTAATTCTTATTAAATAAAACATCTTTTATTAAATGAGTCATTTTCCCATTTTAACATATGAAATAAACCAGCAACATATAAGAATGATTAACCACTTTTCTTTGGGATTTTGATAATAAAAAAGAGTAAAATATCCAAAATAACTTCATTTCTGACCAAACACATTTTGATTGTGTTGATACTTTAGGAGAAAGATCCATGGGTCATTTGTGACATGTACGAGTCAACCCCACCTCAATCAGAGGCACGGTGTGACTGGTATCACTCAATGTGTCTCTCTTTTGTTTAAAATGGACAGAATTTTAAGTGAAAACAACAACTGACATACAGAAATATGACCAAACACATTCGGATTGTGTTGGTACTTTAGGGGAATGATCCATGGGTCATTCTTGATGTGTACGAGTCAACCCCAACTCAATCCGAGGCACGTTGTGGTCGATATCACTCAAAGTGTCTCTCTTTTGTTTAAAATGGAAAGAATTTTATGAGAAAAGAACAACTGATGTACAGAAATACAACCAAACCCATTAGTATTGTGTTGATAGTTTAGGAGAATGATCCATGGGTCATTTGTGACATGTATGAGTCAACCCCGCCTTAATCCAAGGCATGGTGTGGCCGGTATCACTCAAAGTTTCTCTCTTTTGTTTAAAATGGACATAATTTTAAGTGAAAACAACAACTGACGTACGAAAATATGAATAAACGAATTCTGATTGTGTTGATACTTTAGGAGAACTATCCATGGGTCATTGTGACATGTACGAGTCAACCCCCCTGGACACCCCCATGGACACCCCACCAACCTGAACCCCCCCCCACCCCTGGACACCCACCAACCCATGGACGACACCCCCACCCCCTGGACACCACCCCACCCCCTTGGACAACCCCACCAACCCCTAGACACCACCCCACCCCCCTTGGACAACCCCACCAACCCCTTGGACCGCCCCCACCCCCTGAACACCACCCCACCCCTCGACACCCCCACCCCTCTGGACACCCCCACCCCTTAGACACCCCACCCCCTGGAAAGCCCCCCCAACCCCATGGACACCCCAACCCCATAGAAACCCCCATGGATAGCCCCCTCCACCACCCTGGATAACCCCCAACCCCTAGACACCCCCAACCCCCTGGACACCCCACCCCCTGGACACCCCCACCCCCTTGGACACCACCCCAACCCCTTGCACACGCCCACCGACCCCCTAAACTGCCCCCACCCCCTGAACACCACCCCACCCCCTGAACACCCCACCTCTCTGGACACCCCCACCCCCTGAAAAGCCCCGCCACCCACCTGGAACCCACCCCAACCCCTGGAAACCCCTGGATAGCCCCCCCTGGACATCCCCCACCCCCTGGACACCCCCACCCCCTGGACACCCACCAACCCCCTGGATGGCACCCCCACCCCTCCTAGATACCACCCCACCACCTGGACACCCCTACCCCTAGACACACCACCCCATTGGACGGCCACCCCCACCCCTAGACACGACCAACCCCCTTGGACATCCCCACAAACCCCCTGGACCACCCCCACCCCCTAGACACCACCACACCACCACACCCCTAGACACCCCCACCCCCTAGAAAGCCCCCCCCAACACCCTGGACACCACCCCACACCCCTGGACACCCCCATAGACAGTACCCCCCACCACCCTAGACAACCCCCCCCCCCCACACCCCCATGGACACCCCACCATCCCCCTGGATGGCCCCCACCCCCCTGGATGACCCCACCCATCATCAACACCACCCTACCACCTGGACACCCCCAACCCCCTGGACGACCCCACCCCATGGATAGCCCCCACCACCCCCCTAGACACCACCCCACCCCCTTGGACAGCCCCCTGACCTCTTGGACTGCCCCACCCCCTGAACACCCCTATCCCCCCGGACACCCCCATCCCCCCCAGACACCCCTACCCCCTTGGACAGCCACCCCAAAGCCCTGAATAACCCCCAACCCCTTTAATTATGAATTGAGTTCTTTATGTATTTAATTAACTTATGAATTATGTGTTAATGGTGTATGGGTATACTTTTTGTATGGTTAAACTTTTTTTAATTACCTTATCAATTATGTGTTAGTTTTTTATGGGTATACTTGTTGATATGCTGATTTTTTTGCATGTATTGTTTGGGTGTGCTTCTGCAGAATTTTATGTTACAACTGGAAGGGCATTTATTATCTCTTTTTTAGCACTGATAAAGGGACCCTTTATCAGTTACTTTTTAGCATTGATAAAGTATCCCTTTATTAGTGCTAAAAAAGAGCTGATATAGAATCCATTTATCAACACTTTTTTAGTGCTGATAAAGGATACATTTATTAGCACTTTTTTTAGATCTGATAAAGTCTACCTTTATCAGTGATTTTTTAGAACTGATAAAGGGCCCCCCTTTATTAGCATTGAGCTTTATAGTTGTTTTTTAGTGCTGTTAAAGCCCATTTTGAGTGCTGATAAAGTCCGTTTTTGTAGTAGTGTTAGTGAGGACAATTATCTTCACTTAGAAGAATCTCCTTTGGATATCTTATTAAGGACCATAGAATTGGTATTTTGGGAATACCAGAATATATATAACGTGGAAAAGGGTTTTGGGAAGGTATTTGGGTAGTGTTTTATCAAAATTAATGTCTTTTTATGTGTGAATAACTTAGGGTAAGGGGTTTTCTTTTATAATTGAGGGTGGGTATCATTTTTTCAAATACCCAAAAATATTTAATAATGGGAAGTCTCTATAAATCAAAGTGCCTAAAAAATTAATAAATAATGGAGTGAATGGAATATAGTATCATTATATATCTCCAAAAGTAAAACTAAAGATTTTTTAAACATGTTATTTCCTTTACATCCAAGGTTACTCACTTTTACTATTTTAGTTTTCACCTCACAAACTAGTTTTTTAACATAGATAATTTATCCATTAAACCTAAAATAGAATTAGAATCATTAGATAATTTAAAATAAAATATTATAAATATAAAATAAAGTTTAAAAAATAAAATTTCTATGTGATTTTAAAATTAATTTTAACACAAACACATGTAACAGACAAAACCCTGTTTTGACCTTAACCGTGGAAAATAAATTTTAACATTTTTACAAATAATTATGAAAAAAATAAGTTTAACTTATTATATAATATTAATTATGATTATTATATATATTTAATCTATTTTACTAAATTTATTTCATATATTTTTTAGATCTAATTTAAAAATAATCCTATAAAACGTGTCGAAAAACGAATTTTCAAGAAATGCATTATTGAAGCATAAGATGATCTTACTTTAACTATATGACTAGTAGTAATAATTTTATGGATTTAAATTAAAATGGTTAGATATATAATATATTAATTTCATTTAATTAATTCCTCATTATGGGAAACATTAATTAACTAAAAAAATTATGCACATAAGAATAGTTTTAAAAAAAATGGGTTTCTAAGTTTAAAAAAATTTATACCAAAATCAAGAATAAAGATCATTAAAATGAAATTATTTAATTTAAATATAAAATAATTATTATTATTTTAATTTTTAATAAATTTATAATCATAATGGTACTTTAAAATTAATTAATTTAATGAAAAGAAATAACTATATTTGAAAAATTAGTATTTTCACTCTTCACTGAAAAATCAACCTTTTCAGAAAAATCTCTAAATTTCACCATAAGATAATTTTGATATGATGATTTAAAAAAATGATATTCATTTCATAAAATAAAATTTCTAAAATTTCCATTAATTAATTATAATAATTTCTCCCAAAAATCAATAAAAACCATTTTTGAAGAAAACATATTTTTGAATGGTAAAAAGACTTTACTAGAATTTTTAGCAATTATTTTAAAAAAATTCATCAATAAATTTATATTTATTAGGATATATATCTATATATATCATAATTTTTTAATCCTAATTATACCCTCAAATTTAACAACTAGTTTATAAAATTCATATTTAGATAATATATTTCATATGGCGTTTAAGCTTGATGTTTCATATTATATACTCTATCGAATTCAATGTTGTTCTTTTACAATATCAGGGTGTTACAATGCATAATCAGAATAAGAATTAAATCATACATTTGGAAATGTATTTTTTAATTCATGTATAATATGAGAGTGTCTCTAAGGTCTATAAAATGGGATGATCACCATGATATGGGATGATCTAAACAATCACATTCCTTCTATTAATTCTCTCTTGAGATATCTACCTATTACTTTATTTTTCCTTGAGATGTACTAGAATATAATGAGACTAAGGAAGATTCTAAAGTAGATATTCCCAGAATCCTAGGTAATATGATGTGTAATATGTTATATCATAAGGTATTATATAATTATATCACATGCTTTGACATGTATAGATTTAAGTCACATCATATTTCTAGTTTAAAATCATATCACAAAGAAAGTTATAGTGATAACATGATACTTACTTTAATAGCTAAATTATAAGTGTTATTATTCTTGTATTATACCCACATTGGCTATCATTTTTTTATAACATTTCATTAAATGAAACATTGAATTGAATCAAAACTTAATTTATTCGATTAATGCTTGATTTTTTAGGGTTACATAAGTTGTAACCAAAAATACATTTACTCAAGAGTGGCATATCATTAGTAAATTAATGGAACTCTGGGAGAATACTTGAGGGATTATATAAAGGAAGTTATCACCATGTGATGGGTATAAAATACTAGATATTTATCCCCCATTACCGTAAAACTATTAATCATCATCTATTTACTTCATGAGGCACAATAATTTGTGGGAGATAAAGAGGGACCTACCAATATGATTGGTGATTTGGTTTCAACTTGTGGATATGACATAAAAGATGGAGTCCTTTTAATACCTATAACACATCTTCATCAAGCATATGGTATGAAGTTGAAGGACATATTACCTAGATACCACATATATATGATTTATAATGGCTACATCTTATTTGAAAAGTTGGTATATCATAATTCATGAAATGAATATTTCATGCCACTTCTATATCCAATTGTATCGCAATATTGGGTAATATCATATGGAGTATTATGAGTATAATCATACAGTATTATATACAATAACATATTTTAATATCATTGTCTAAATTATAATATCTCTCATCCAAGATTCTTGCATGTTAGCTATCATAAATGAATCATTTCATAAGATGAAACAGATGGGAGAGTTGGCATAACCTAGGGTTACAACCGATAGATGCATTAACTCATACCATATGAGTTAATTCATGTTGGCTAAAATAGAATACCTAATGGATATATAAAATATATTTCACCATGATGTGGTGTAAGAACTCATGTTTTACCAAGCATTGGTTGAAGCTCTCCTTCCCATAGTTATCTTATCATACCTTCTTTACATTATAAGAAACTACCATCTCATTGATGATAATAGAATACCACTCGTATGATGATTTATTTGGAATAACCAAACGATACCACTGGAATATGGATTCTATCTATCTACCTATAATTTGATCTTCATCAAGAACATGAGATAAAGATAAATATAGTGTCCATCTTTGGTGAAATGTATATAAGTTTCTTCATTTAAGGTTTGTATAATTTCATTTATCTCACATAGTCAATCTTGATTTTTTATTTTTATATTAATTATAATGTGTTTAAAAATATTCCTTATATCTTTTGAAACGCATAAGTGGTATCAGATCCTTACTACGTTTTTGATCTATAAAATCATGCAAAAAATATTGGTTTTTCAAAATCGTAATACATGATGTATTACCTATCATTAAATATGATTGAATGTTTTGTTTCTTTCTAATTGAGATTCAACTTATGATATTTGATATCATAGACAATGAATCATTGTAAATGACTTAGTTTTGTATAAGTCATATTGTATGAAATTGAGATATCATATTCAATGATAGTGTTGTTTTAAGGGTTAAAAAAATACAGTATTGATTCATAATTATGATATGGTGTATATTTTAAGCTATGACTAGCCCGCACATAAGGGTCTACCTTAGCATAAAAGACTCTTGCATATGGGTTACTTGATATGTAAGGTTTTGAATTTTCTTGATAGATTCTTATATATGGGTGACTCCATATATAAGGGTTACTCCCTTTGCTGCAAAACCAAAAAGAGTTCACATGATACTTACCATAAGTCAAGACAAGATTATCAGTAATAAAATATATCTAATAACACTTAAATAGTTTATGAATTGTAACATATAAACTATATTCTATAGTTTTTCAAAGATTTTTTTAAAAATGGTTTGAAGATATTTTTTATTAAAATTCAATTAGGAATTGAATTATAGAATTTAATTTTTTTATAAATTAAATTAAATTATATATTGGGATATTTATTAATTTTTAAAAGTGTTTCTAAATTTATTTAATATAAAGTATTTATAATTAATTATTTATTTTTTATGAAACATTTATTAATAAATATTCCATAATATTAAGTGTTAATATTAAAATACCAATTTTAAAAAATATATGGAATTTCTTATGACTTAGAAATAAAGTATTTATTTGTAAATCATAAGGTTAATTAATAAAATGTTTATAAATTATATAAATAAGGAAAAAATATAAAGAGATTATATTTAATTATGAATTTCTCATAATTAATTAAATTGAATTATTAAAATTAAAGGCCTTATTTGAATAAATCATTTAAAATACATCAAAAGGTGTTTTTATGATTGATTTGATCAAGGTTTAAATAATAATTAATATATGATATTTTGTTTATGTTAATTGTTTATATAGTAAAAAATAAAATGTTTATATTTCATCTAATATCATAAATTTAAATTAAATATCATATAATCAATGATATGAAAGAGTTTATATTATGAAATAAATAAAAAGTGTTTATATTCAAAATTATGAATTGTCCATAAGGTCAGCTAAATTATAAAGTGTTTATTTTTAGCTTTATTTATGAATTGTTTATAAATACTTATCTCATGTTTAAATATGTGAATTATTCATTTATTTAATATGTATTATCTACTTTATTTATAGTTATTTTGTTTATATTATGAATTTTTTTAAACTGATTATAAGATATCATATAAGCATTTAAGGAGTTACATGTTAGGTATGATAATGGATTTAGTTTTTATCTACTTTGACCTTGGTTTTTTATTAAAGTTATTATCTTGAATCCAGTTGTTGTATATAGTTTATTCATATTAGGTTTTAGAGTTATGATGAATTGGAATATCTCTTTAGAAAAGTAACCTTACATATATAGACTTTGGGTTGGACTACCCACTAACCTGGTGGCTTGTTCCTTATTCTAGAAAGGTGTGGGTTGACTATTTGTGGCTCTAGAATTACTTATGTATGGATTTATAATTTAATAAAATTTTGAACCATTACATGAAAATTCCATACACCTTATGCATAAAATGAATATGAATATTTATAAATACATTTGGACTCTATTTTTAAGTGAGTAACACTAATTGTGAGTTGTGTAAAGAGTTATACATAAATACAGATTGACATATTAGTTTGGTGTAAGTAGTAGGATTAAAAACTAAATCACTAGAATTAGGTATACATAAATTGAATAACATGAGATAATATGGGGAAATTAAATCCACTTTAAAATACTAAGTGTTAGATTCCTTTTAAAGAAAACACATTTAAATACCTTGATCATTCAACTATGCAGGGTCATATCAAAGTGAGTTTTACATGTATTATCTTGTGTAATTCATAGTGGAAATGGATAACACTACATGTTAGGTGACCAAATACCGATAATTACTTTGTATTACACTTATTTGGGAAATAATAAGAGTTAAATACTAATGTAATAGAGTTATCTTTATCAATATATTGGATTGGGAAAAGAGTTGTCCACTCAACTATCCAAGAGTCATATATGATATGATTGGGATTATTACCTACCTAAATAACTATGTTGTGAGATAAATTTCATAATATAAACGTTTCTTATTGAAATATGGATCTTAAAACACTAATGGACGTGTTAAATTTTAAAGAGGTTTTTATTTTAGTGGGAGCACATTTAATAAAAGTAATTATTTAATATTGGTAAAACATTATACTCATCTGATAAAAGATTCTATTATAGATGAATAACATTGTCATCATCAAAACCAAACTTATTTTATCCTTTTAAAAAAGGAGGAGTTTAATAGAGGTAACTCCTATGACTGGTAACTTTAGAAAGGTTCTTAATTAATAAAACAATTCAATGTGTTAATGACACCCCTTCCTTAGTAAAAAAATGTTAAAGGTGTTCAACATCTAAATATAGATGCTTATAAAAATCATGGAATGATTTTCTTGGGGTTTAAAAGTAATTATATGCAATATGAACTAAGTTATTTTATTTTCTGACCATACATTCAATATGATTGGATATTTAAATGACTTGTTGAGATAATAGGTTTCTAATAAAAAAATTTCTAGTTAAGGAATTTATCTTATTATCATTGATATAATGTTTTGAAAATAAAAATTATTTCAATAAATATTTGCCATGTTTTATCATATTTTTGAGAAAAGATATATCAGGGAATACAATTTCCATATTCCAATTCTCTGTTGTTAGTATAAATGGGTAAAATTTCAAACCATAAGATACAATTTAGTTGTAAATTCCAATAATTTTTCTTCAATAATCAAAATCAATATTTGGGTTTTAAGGGTATATGTTTCCAAATGTATACTTTATTAGTGTTATAAATATAGATTAGTTCAAAATCAAGGGAATAATTGATAGATTTAGTAGTTTTCATTCATGTGATGAAGAAAAGAGTTACTAAATCAAAAAGTTGAATGTAAATGAATATATCAAGCTCAGATGATTCTAAATGAAATATGTGTATATTTATCTAATTTATCTTATATGATAAGATAATTTGTTTTTAAACAAAGTTTTGTTATGAACAATATGATAATAATGAATTCAATACACACGTTTTATTATTCATAGGATGTTATAACATGTGTTGAGAAAAAGATAAGGATAATAATATTTTATTTAGTATAAATAGTTTATCAAAAAATTTGTTAAAATATAAGGAATGGATATTACATTACTATTATTAGAATATTTTAAATAAAAAATATTTTTTTATAAAATGCTCCAAACACATTGGACATGATATATGATATAGATTCAATACATTATTTGATAATTATTCATATTAAAAATAAATAATTCTTATTTCCAAACACAAAAGAGTTTGTGAATATTAAAATATTATTATAAAGAAAATATAGTGTATAAGGGGATTCTGAGAGTAGGTTTAGTCTTAAAGAAGTTTAAATTTAACAAACAAAATATTATTTAAGTCAAAATTCAAGGTTCGATTCACTTAATAGTATTAAAGTGTTTAGGGTAAGGTGGTAAAGATAAATACAAAGAGTTACATTTAGTTATTATAAGGCCCCAGCCTTAAACCTTACTTAATCTTGAGTTATTACAAGATTACACATTGAGGATCTTTTCAGGTTTAGAGTTTTAGAGAATTAGATCATGAAACTTTCATTAAATTCCACATTTAAACAAAGTGGTTACATAAAAGACAGTATTCATTCTTCCCATCAACAGAAACATATTGAAAATAAAACATGGATTATTTCTTGACACATCCTTGACACTATCATCACATCATGTACCTTTCCCTTGACCTGTGAAAAACATTTCAAAAACTTGGGATTAGCATAAAAAGCTCAGCAAGGGTTATAAAAATATGGAAAGGAAACATGAGTTCATATATACATAAGAATGAAATCGTACTTTACCCTTAAAACATAGGCACTTTAACATACCTCATCAAATCATGAATAAATCATAGAAATCATAAGACATAAAGGTAACTTGAGGCATTCATAACATTCTTACGTAGGGAGTAACCCTCTTGGTTATGTTTGGAATACCCATCACAGTATATTCCCTAAATCTCTTTAGAGAAACCTTAAAGTTTCACTCCATCGCGTTACCCAATGTATTGGAGATCTATATCGGGCTCACCCACCCTTAGTTTATCATGGAACCACCCGTTTCCATAATAATGCCCAAGAACCTCAACATAATAATATCACATAAAACATTCATAAAGGAAACATAACATTCCCACCTTTCAATCACAAAATATCAATACAACACATTGATATAAAAACATTATGAAAACCATTTTCAATACCAAAATAAAAGAAAAGTAAAACATGGTATTTATTTTTCTTTTAAAAAAACGGTATGGCTTGTAGAGGAAGACGAAACTCAAATAACGGTCACGACGGTGGAGAAGTTGTTGTCGCCGCATACGTACGACAAAAACATTCCCTTTTGTTGTTTAGTAAAATGCTTCTTATAAAAAAGATTCCTTTTGGATAAACGTAAAATTCAAAGGGGTTTATACACCGTATAAAAGAAGGTTGTGTATAAAACAAAATATACCTCAATGAAAGGAGATTGAGACGAAGTCCCATACAAAGATGGTATCCTTGGTTTAAGGATAAATCAATTACATAATTATGTGTGACAAACGAATACACCAAATATAAGTGGATATTAAGTGTAAAAAAACAGAGGTTATTCACACATATTCATAGAATGAAATATTCAAGGAGTACAAGCTTATCCCAAAGAATCGAAATTGGGTTAAGAAGTTCCTTTGCAATAATTAGACAGCCTAACGGCGTCACTTCAAAATTCAGAAAAAGAGTTGATGAGAGATAAAAAGGGTATCTCATCACTTGGACATAAAATTTACATCAATAAGGATATAGAATAACATATCCCAAAATAATATTATGTGAATTAAAAGACATAAGAAAATATGTCTTTTAAAAAGAGGAGGGTGAAAGGTTCCCTTACCGACTTGGGTATCTTTCAAAACATACACCCCATGAAAGAAGGACAATAAATCATTGATGTAAATACTCATAAACGAAAGTATATTACACAAAGAGTAGGATCCCTTACCTCGGGTCCGACTTGACTCGATCATTATTTAACGTCCTGAATAATAAACTTGTGTTAATTTCCACTTTATTAAGAAACTTTCTCTAGTTCATTATTACTTTTAGATCACTTATTTCCATGTTATAAACATTATGTAACCATTTAAGTTAATAATGTTTGTTTTGTCGATATTTGGTTCTTAAGTCGAAAGTGGACTTCTTACAATTACATGTTGTTCGTGTGGTCAAAGGTTCTTTATATCCAGAATGAAATTATTGATTTTGATATCATATATATCATATATATTCAGTATATACATGTATTTATAATATTACATATTCATTTAGAGGTAAGAAATGAAATGCACCGTTCATGGAGACGGTAAGCCGTACGTACGCATGAACGCTACTTTAATTTCTTTGTCATATTAATGGAATTATAACTAAATGAGAGGTATGTATATTTTAATTCCAGAATTTTATTCATCATTTAGATATATAATTCATTATATATATCCATTATATACATGTACTTTTAATAGTACATTACATTTGGGGATAAGAAATGAAATGCACCGTTCATGGAGACGTTAAGCCGTACGTACGCATGAACGCTACTTTCATTTCTAGATCATACTTTAATGGAAAGAAATAATAATGATATAGAGGTATATTATAATTCCAGTATAACATCATATATAATAATTTTAAATCCATCCTTTATACTTCCCACATATGGCATTAACGAATCACATCACTTTGAGGGGGCGGTAGTCCGCACTACCTTAAATGAAGATATCGCATTTACCCATAATGGAAACCATAAAGGTATGACCAAAATGAAAAATTCAGAAGCTTAAAGAAAACATAAACATATTATATATCATATATAAATATAGTGTCATCTTAATGGACACCTTTGAAGGTGTTATATGAGTGTTGAACAATCATCGTTTCGTGAGGCAGAAATTCGTCATCCACGGAAACAGTATGTTCATTAACCATTAGATGTAGGTGTGTGTAAGTGTAGCTCGAATACTTATTACAACAACATACTAGTGTATTTATTATACTGGATTTGTTACAAAAGAAATGAATAAAAATAGTTTAGGGGGTTGGAGAATCGAAATAAAACAAAAGTGCACAAGTGAAGACATTACCTTAAAATCGGGTAACTCCCTTTGGTTTGAGCTCAAAGGCTTCCTTGGGAAGACTTATGCCCAAATTGAGGCTTCAAGGAGTAATAGAGGGAAGTAGAGAGACAAAATGGGCAGAGGTTGGCCGAGCCAAAGGCTTTGGGAGTGTTGGTAAGGAGGTAGGGGTGGGGGCCTTTTATAGGAGGAGAGGAGGGGCACTCTTGTAAAGTTACAAAATGTTACTTTATTTTCAAAAGAGTTTCGGATTTTAAAGGTCCCACATTGATGTATTTCGAGGATAAGGTGATAAGGGTTCTAAATAAACTCATACAATAGGTTTTGGACATGTGTAGGTCTTAGATATTACATTATCTTTCCATTTTATTTAAATTGTTAAATAATGAGGTCGTCGCTGCATCATCATGATGTCATAAATAATTTAATTTATTTAATGTCTAAAAATTATAAAAAAATACCATGATGTAGGAAATATTTTCAGCTTTCCAATTAATATTTATAGTCAAAAATATGATTTGTATAACCCCATGTAAAAAGTGCTTTAGTAAAATATTTCATGTTTGTCTCATTTTTACATTAACCTTAAATAAAAAGATATTAATGTCATTTTCCAACCAAAGTGGCTTCATGGGGTCCCCAAGTTGACCCATAGGTTTTCTTGGTCGTTCATGACTCATCCAATGAGGTTAGGACATGTTTCAAGTTCATTTCATATTATTAAAACATTATTTTTACCTTAAACTACACTAATTACCTCTAATCGCGTTTAAAACTTAATAAGTTACTATTCACCAAAAAATTATTTTTATCCCATTGAACCACATTTTACTTCTTAATGACAACCATGTATGTCGGATTTTTGAAATTCAAAACACAAAGATGGCAAAATTTCATTTAAATAGAAAAATTAGTTTTTATAAGTACCACTTAGTGGTTTCACTAGTCATCAAAAATTGAAGTTTTTCAGAAAAATCCCAAAAATTCACCCTAAGCTATATTTGATATTCCGAATTCAAAAATGAAGTCTATTTTACAAAATTCAAAACATATAAGTCACGTTAATTAATTTAATAATTAATTCCCGCTGTCAAAGCAAATAGCGTGTTTTTATGAAACAATAAGTATCAAAAGATTGACACTAGCTTAAGTCTGATTTCAAAGTGAAATTAATTCCAACGACCACTATTGGATTTAATGGTAAAAATATATTATAATTTCAATTTAAAACCAATTCAAAAGATAATATAATCATATAAATAAATTATATTAAAAAGAGGTTTTGAATTAAAATACAACATTTTACACTATTCATTAAAAAATGAACTTTATCAGAAAGATACCAAAAATTTACACAAAGTAAATTTTGATGTCCCAATTCTTAAGAAGAGTTTTATTTGGTCCAAAATGATGTATAAGAGTGAAAAAACTATATTTAATGATGGTTCTCCATCAAAATTCGCTAAGTGAACCTTTAGTGCAAACTAGGGCATATACGCCTAAAATTGAATTCTTTCCGTATTTTAAGCCTTTATCTTTTATTGGATAAATGTAAAAACATTTAAAAACATATATAATCATATTTTAGTTATTTATATCCATTCCCACCAATACAATGGCTATATGTTAACTAACATTAAAAATAATATTATTTTATTATTAGAGTGCAACGTAAGATTCCCAAGAAACTAATTGTTGCGTGTTGGGTACGCCATCGAGCATAGTGTCCCCTTTAAATTCATATTAATATTTTATTCACAAATATGGATAAATATTAAAATGTCATATTCTTTATTTACCTGGGGTGTTACATCCTTCCCCCCTTTTGGGAATTACGTCCTCGCAATTTTTAAAATTGAGCTTGGAAACATCCTTGAAAGTCCCACATCGGAACAAGAGTCGGTAAAACAATCACTTTAAAATAAAGAAAGATAAGTACAAATGTCACCCAAGTTAACCCATACTAGGATTCCAAGTATGAAAACATGGACACGGAGTAGAAAACATAGGGTCATGTTCTGATGAAGAGTGATAGAAAACATGTATAGGAGAAAGTTAACCATAAGAAAATCACAAACTTGTGATGGGTTAAATGGTATTCGATTCCCCAGTAGGAAAAGTTAATAGACAACATTTTTGTTTTAAGTTAATTTTTATTGAGGAATTTATTCATAAGGAAACATAATCACTTATCATGTTGACTTTCAACTTTTACTAGATTCCTTAATCAAACTCATATATTTTTCCAAAAGACGAGTATTTAGGGAGACTTGTTCGCATTAAGAGTACTATAATCAACTTCTAGAGAATCACCTAATCCACCAAAGAGAACAATATACATCCCATTTATTTAGGCTTTAACAAAAACCAAAACCAAAAAGGTTAGTACAAGTTCAGATAATCCAGAAAAGGATAACACTTTATAAAAAGAAAATCTATTCTTAATCTCCAAAAATTGTCCAACAAAACCCAAAGTTCAATGAGGACCATCCGATAAACAATTTTTCCATAAAATTCTTCAAAGTAAACCAATATATGATTGAAACCCAAATATTTGAATGATTTAGTCACATAGTCTTTCAAGTTAAATCATAACATTTATCTCCGAACAACATCAGTTGCTCCTAAAGTCTCGTATTGAAAAGTAATTAACCTAATCACATATCCTCCATGATAGGTTAATCATTTTCATAAATAACCCAAAATCAACTTACTCTTAATTCATAAAATCATATAACTAAAAAGAATCAGTCAAACTAACCAGGGACTTCACGTAGTCCAGTGGTAGACGAGAAATACCAGTTGCAATTTGGTTGTGGGTTCGATTTCTGTAGCTTTGTCCGACGTGACGGGTAGTCACACGGTCTGTGTGTTGTCCTTTTTCCAAAACTATATAATTCTTAAATCATTCCCCAAAAAGAGATAAAATCATCAAAAATGATCCTAAAATATTTTAACCTCAAGTTTATCTCATGCCTTTCAATTTCCATCATATCATATAATAACCCATAATTACCTCAAAAGTAAGGATCATATAAACTCTAATGGTTACCTTTATAATTATTACCTGAACATCGACATAGATTGGTCATCTCGTACATGATTAATTACAGAACATACCAAGGTTCAAGTGGTTTATCATGACTCCTTGATATTTGGTTTAGAACAACCACGAGTTTCCTCATTGAATCCTCCATTTTATCTAGTCTCTTAATCAGAGAACCACCATAGTTTCCTTCAAACTTGTTGTCTCTTTGGTGCCTACTAGATCCATCCATTAACTAAAAACAAAAATGTCAGTGTGAGTATATCAAAAAATCCATCATGTACTAATGAGGAAGGTAAACACTAAGATATACTTACTCATTCACTTTATCTAAAACTAGGACTCTTTCTGAAATCCTAACCATTATGGTAATGTCACTTATGCTTAAAGAATACCCTAACCTCTAAAGTTATCTAAACCGACCTTTGATACCAACTATAAGGCCCCAGCCTTAAACCTTACTTAATCTTGAGTTATTACAAGATTACACATTGAGGATATTTTCAGGTTTAGAGTTTTAGAGAATTAGATCATGAAACTTGTATTACATTCCACATTTAAACAAAATGGTTGCATAAAAGACAGTATTCATTCTTCCCATCAACGGAAACATATTGAAAATAAAACATGGATTCTTTCTTGACACATCCTTGAGACTATCATCACATCATGTACCTTTCCCTTGACCCGTGAAAAACATTTCAAAAACTCGGGATGAGCATAAAAAGCTCAGTAAGTGTTATAAAAATATGGAAAGGAAACATGAGTTCATATATACATAAGAATAAAATCATACTTTACCCATAAAACATAGGCACTTTAACATACCTCATCAAATCATGAATAAATAATAGAAATCATAAGACATAAAGGTAACTTGAGGCATTCATAACATTCTTACGTAGGGAGTAACCCTCTTGGTTACGTTTGGAATACCCATCACAGTATATTCCCTAAATATCTTCGGAGAAACCTTAACGTTTCACTCCTTCGCATTACCCAATGCATTGGAGAGCTATATCGGGCTCACCCGCCCTTAGTTTATCACGGAACCACTCGTTTTCATAATAATGCCCAAGAACCTCAACATAATCATATCACATAAAACATGCATAAAGGAAACATAAAATTCCCACCGTTAAATCACAAAATATCAATACAACACATTGATATAATAACATTATGAAAATAATTTTCGATACCAAAATAAAAGAAAAGTAAAACATGGTATTTATTTTTCTTTTAAAAAAGGTATGGCTTGTAGAGGAAGCCTAAACTCAAATAACGGTCACAACGGCGGAGAAGTCGTTGTCGCCGCATATGTACGACAAAAACATTCCCTTTTGTCGTTTAGTAAAATGCTTCGTATAAAAAAGATTCCTTTTGGATAAACGTAAAAGTCAAAGGGGTTTATACACTGTATAAAAGAAGGTTGTGTATAAAACAAAATATGCCTCAATGAAAGGAGATTGAGACGAAGTCCCATACAAAGACGGTATCCTTGGTTTAAGGATAAATCAATTACATAATTATGTGTGACAAACGAATACATAAAATATAAGTGGATATTAAGTGTAAAAAAAATAGAGGTTATTCACACATATTCATAGAATGAAATATTAAAGGAGTACAAGCTTATCCCAAAGAATCGAAATTGGGTTAAGAAGTTCCCTTGCAATAATTAGACAGCCTAACAGCATCACTTCAAAATTCAGAAAAAGAGTTGATGAGAGATAAAAAGGGTATCTCATCACTTGGACATAAAATTTACATCAATAAAGATATAGAATAACATATCCCAAAATAATATTATGTGAATTAAAAGACATAAGAAAATATGTCTTTTAAAAAGAGGAGGGTGAAAGGTTCCCTTACCGACTTGGGTATCTTTCAAAACATACACCCCATGAAAGAAGGACAATAAATTATTGATGTAAATACTCATAAACGAAATCATATTACACAAAGAGTAGAATAATGGGCAGTACATACACCACTCAAAGGAAATTGTGGAAAATGTAGCATAAATCTCACGGGAATAAAAGTGAGATGAAAAATCCCTTACGAAAACTCGGCAGCCTAACAGTGCCACATAAAACTTACACAAATGGATTGATGAGATCAAATAGGGTATCTCATCATATTAACTTAAAGTTTATAGAAATAGGAATATAAAAGAACATCCCCCAACATAATAAAGAGGATATTAAAAGAATTGACATAAAGGAGAGTGCTTAAAAAGAAAGAGAGAGGTTAGATCTCTTACGAAAATTCAGTAGCCTAACTGCACCACTCAAAACTTCCAAAATGGATTGATGAGAGGAAATAGGGTCTCTCATCATATGAACATAATAAGTACAGTAGAATTAATATAAAAGAACATCCCAATCATAAGAAATATGAGCTTAAAAGGAATGACATAAAAGAGTGTACTTAAAAAGAAAGAGAGGTGTAGGATCCCTTACCTCGGGTCCGACTTGACTCGATCATTCTTTAACGTCCTGAATAATAAACTTGTGTTAATTTCCACTTTATTAAGAAACTTTTTCTAGTTCATTATTACATTTAGATCACTTATTTCCATGTTATAAACATTATGTAACCATTTAAGTTAATAATGTTTGTTTTGTCGATATTTGGTTCTTAAGTCGAAAGTGGACTTCTTACAATTACATGTTGTTCGTGTGGTCAAAGGTTCTTTATATCCAGAATGAAATTCCTGATTTTGATATCATATATATCATATATATTCAGTATATACATGTATTTATAATATTACATATTCATTTAGAGGTAAGAAATGAAATGCACCGTTCATGGAGACGGTAAGCCGTACGTACGCATGAACGCTACTTTCATTTCTTTGTCATATTAATGGAATTATAACTAAATGAGAGGTATGTATATTTTAATTACAGAATTATATTCATCATTTAGATATATCATTCATTATATATATCCATTATATACATGTACTTTTAATAGTACATTTCATTTGGGGATAAGAAATGAAAGGCACCGTTCATGGAGACGGTAAGCCGTACGTACGCATGAACGCTACTTTCATTTCTAGCTCATAATTTAATGGAAAGAAATAATAATGATATAGAGGTATATTATAATTCCAGTATAACATCATATATAATAAATTTAAATCCATCCTTTATACGTCCCACATATGGCATTAACGAATCACATCACTTTGAGGGGGCGGTAGTCCGCACTACCTTAAATGAAGATATCGCATTTACCCATAATGGAAACCATAAAGGTATGACCAAAATGAAAAATACAGAAGCTTAAGGAAAACATAAACATATTATATATCATATATAAATATAGTTTCATCTTAATGGACACCTTTGAAGGTGTTATATGAGTGTTGAACAATCATCGTTTCGTGAGGCAGAAATTCGCCATCCACGGAAACAATATGTTCTTTAACCATTAGATGTAGGTGTGTGTAAGTGTAGCTCGAATACTTATTATAACAACATCCTAGTATATTTATTATACTTGAGTTTTTACAAAATAAATGAATAAAAAGAGTTTAGGGGGTTGGAGAAGCAAAATAAAACAAAAGAGCACAAGTGAAGACATTACCTTAAAACCGGGTAACTCCCTTTGGTTTGAGATCAAAGGCTTCCTTGGGAAGACTTATGCCCAAAGTGAGGATTCAAGGAGTAAGAGAGGGAATTAGAGAGACAAAATGGGCAGAGGTTGGCGAGCCAAAGGCTTTGGGAGTGTGGGTAAGGAGGTAGGGGTGGGGGCCTTTTATAAGAGGAGAGGAGGGGCACTCTTGTAAAGTTACAAAATGTTACTTTATTTTCAAAAGAGTTTCGGATTTTAAAGGTCCCGAATTGATGTATTTCGAGGATAAGGTGATAAGGGTTCTAAATACACCCATCCAATAGGTTTTGGACATGTGTAGGTCTTAGATATTACATTATCGTTCCATTTTATTTAAATTGTTAAATAATGAGGTCGTTGCTGCATCATCATGATGTCATAAATATTTTAATTTATTTAATTTCTAAAAATTTTAAAAAAAATACTATGATGTAGGAAATCTTTTCAGATTTACAATTAATATTTATAGTCAAAAATATGATTTTTATAACCCCATGTAAAAATTGTTTTAGTAAAATATTTCATGTTTGTCTCATTTTTACTTTAACTTTAAATAAAAAGATATTAATGTCATTTTCCAACCAAAGTGGCTTCATGGGGTCCCCAAGTTGACCCATGGGTTGTCTTGGTCGTCCATGACTCATCCAATGAGGTTAAGACATTTGTCAAGTTCATTTCATATTATTAAAACATTATTTTTACCTTAAACTACACTAATTAACTCTAATCGCGATTAAAACTTAATAAGTTACTATTCAGCAAAAAATTATTTTTATCCCATTGAACCACATTTTACTTCTTAATGACAACCATGTATGTCGGATTTTTGAAATTCAAAACAAAAAGATATCAAAATTTCATTTAAACAGAAAAATTAGTTTTTATAAGTACCACTTAGTGGTTTCACTAGTCATCAAAAATTGAAGTTTTTCAGAAAAATCCCAAAAATTCACCCTAAGCTATATTTGATATTCTGAATTAAAAAATGAAGTCTATTTTACAAAATTCAAAACATATAAGTCACATTAATTAATTTAATAATTAATTCCCGCTGTCAATGCAAATAGCGTGTTTTTATGAAACAATAAGTATCAAAAGATTGACACTAGTTTAAGTCTGATTTCAAAGTGAAATTAATTCCAACTACCACTATTGGATTTAATGGTAAAAATATATTATAATTTCAATTTAAAACCAATTCAAAAGATAATCTAATCATATAAATAAATTATATTAAAAAGAGGTTTTGAATTAAAATACAACATTTTATACTATTCATTAAAAAATGAACTTTATCAGAAAGATACGAAAAATTTACTCAAAGTAAATTTTGATGTCCCAATTCTTAAGAAGAGTTTTATTTGGTCCAAAGGATGTATAAGAGTGAAAAAAACTATATTTAATGATGTTTCTCCATCAAAAGGCGATAAGTGAACCTTTAGTGCAAACTAGGGCATATACGCCTAAAATTGAATTCTTTCCATATTTTAAGCCTTTATCTTTTATTGGATAAATGTAAAAACATTTAAAAACATATATAATCATATTTTAGTTATTTATATCCATTCCCACCAATACAACGGCTACATGTTAACTACCATTTAAAATAATATTATTTTATTATTAGAGTGCAATGTAAGATTCCCAAGAAACTAATTGTTGCGTGTTGGGTACGCCATCGAGCATAGTGTCCCCTTTAAAGTCATATTAATATTTTATTCACAAATATGGATAAATATTAAAATGTCATATTCTTTATTTACCTGGGGTGTTACATCCTTCCCCCCTTTTGGGAATTGCGTCCTCGCAATTTTTAAAATTGAGCTTGGAAACATCCTTGAAAGTCCCACATCGGAACAAGAGTCGGTAAAACAATCACTTTAAAATAAAGGAAGATAAGTACAAAGGTCACCCGAGTTAACCCATACTAGGATTCCAAGTATGAAAACATGGACATGGAGGAGAAAACATAGGGTCATGTTCTGATGAAGAGTGATAGAAAACATGTATAGGAGAAAGTTAACCATAAGAAAATCACAAACTTGTGATGGGTTAAATGGTATTCGATTCCCCAGTAGGAAAAGTTAATAGACAACATTTTGTTTTAAGTTAATTTTTATTGAGGAATTTATTCATAAGGAAACATAATCACTTATCATGTTGACTTTCAACTTTTACTAGATTCCTTAATCAAACTCAGATTTTTTTCCAAAAGACGAGTATTTAGGGAGACTTGTTCGCATTAAGAGTACTATAATCAACTTCTAGAGAATCACATAATCCACCAAAGAGAACAATATACATCCCATGTCTTTAGGCTTTAACCAAAACCAAAACCAAAAAGGTTAGTACAAGGTCAGATAATCCAGAAAAGGATAACACTTTATAAAAAGAAAATCTATTCTTAATCGCCAAAATTTGTCCAACAAAACCCAAAGTTCAATGAGGACCTTCCGATAAACAATTTTTCCATAAAATTCTTCATATTAAACCAATATATGATTGAAACCAAAATATTTTAAGGATTTAGTCACATAGTCTTCCAAGTTAAATCATAACATTTATCTCCGAACAACATCAGCTGCTCCTAAAGTCTCGTATTGAAAAGTAATTAACCTAATCACATATCCTCCATGATAGGTTAATCATTTTCATAAATAACCCAAAATCAACTTACTCTTAATTCATAAAATCATATAACTAAAAATAATCAGTCAAACTAACCAGGGACTTCACGTAGTCCAGTGGCAGGCGATAAATACCAGTCGCAATTTGGTTGTGGGTTCGATTCCTATAGCTTTGTCCGATGTGACGGGTAGTCACACGGTCTGTGTGTTGTCCTTTTTCCAAAACTATATAATTCTTAAATCATTCCCCCAAAAGAGATAAAATCATTAAAAATGATCATAAAATATTTTAACCTCAAGTTTATCTCATGCCTTTCATTTTCCAGCATATCATATAATAACCCATAATTACCTCAAAAGTAATGATCATATAAACTCTAATGGTTACCTTTATAATTATTACTTGAACTTCGACATAGATTGGTCATCTCGTACATGATTAATTAGAGAACATACCAAGGTTCAAGTGGTTGATCATTACTCCTTGATATTTGGTTTAGAACAACCATGAGTTTCCTCATTGAATCCTCCATTTTATCTAGTCTCTTAATCAGAGTACCACCACAGTTTCCTTCAAACTTGTTGTCTCTTTGGTGCCAGCTAGATCCATCCATTAACTAAAAACAGAAATGTCAGTGTGAGTATATCAAAAAAACCATCATGTACTAATGAGGAAGGTAAACACTAAGATATACTTACTCATTCACTTTATCTAAAACTAGGACTCTTTCTGAAATCCTAACCATTATGGTAATGTCACTTATGCTTAAAGAATACCCTAACCTCTAAAGTTATCTAAACCGACCTTTGATACCAACTATAAGTCCCCAGCATTAAACCTTACTTAATATTGAGTTATTACAAGATTACACATTGAGGATCTTTTCAGGTTTAGTGTTTTAGAGAATTAGGTCATGAAACTTTCATTACATTCCACATTTAAACAAAGTGGTTGCATAAAAGACAGTATTCATTCTTCCCATCAACGGAAACATATTGAAAATAAAACATGGATTCTTTCTTGACACATCCTTGACACTATCATCACATCATGTACCTTTCCCTTGACCCATGATAAACATTTCAAAAACTTGGGATGAGCATAAAAAGCTCAGTAAGTGTTATAAAAATATGGAAAGGAAACATGAGTTCATATATACATACGAATGAAATCATACTTTACCCATAAAACATAGGCACTTTAACATACATCATCAAATCATGAATAAATCATAGAAATCATAAGACATAAAGGTAACTTGAGGCATTCATAACATTCTTACGTAGGGAGTAACCCTCTGGGTTACGTTTGGAATACCCATCACAGTATATTCCCTAAATCTCTTGGGAGAAACCTTAACGTTTCACTCCTTCGAGTTACCCAATGCATTGGAGAGCTATATCAGGCTCACCCACCTTTAGTTTATCACGGAACCGCCCGTTTTCATAAGAATTCCCAAGAACCTCAACATAATCATATCACATAAAACATGCATAAAGGAAACATAACATTCCCACCTTTCAATCACAAAATATCAATACAACACATTGATATAAAAACATTATGAAAATCATTTTCGATACCAAAATAAAAGAAAAGTAAAACATGGTATTTATTTTTCTTTTAAAAAAAAGGTATGGCTTGTAGAGGAAGCTGAAACTCAAATAACGGTCACGACGGCGGAGAAGTCGTTGTCGCCGCATACGTACGACAAAAAAAATCCATTTTGTCGTTTAGTAAAATGCTTCGTATAAAAAAGAATCCTTTTGGATAAATGTAAAGGTAAAAGGGGTTTATACACCGTATAAAAGAAGGTTGTGTATAAAACAAAATATGCCTCAATGAAAGGAGATTGAGACAAAGTCCCATACAAAGACGGTATCCTTGGTTTAAGGATAAATCAATTTCATAATTATGTGTGACAAATGAATACACCAAATATAAGTGGATATTAAGTGTAAAACAAATAGAGGTTATTCACACATATTCATAGAACGACATATTCAAGGAGTACAAGCTTATCCCAACGAATCGAAATTGGGTTAAGAAGTTCCCTTGCAATAATTAGACAGCCTAACGGCGTCACTTCAAAATTCAGAAAAAGAGTTGATGAGAGATAAAAAGGGTATATCATCACTTGGACATAAAATTTACATCAATAAGGATATATAAGAACATATCCCAAAATAATATTATGTGAATTAAAAGACATAACAAAATATGTCTTTTAAAAAGACGAGGGTGAAAGGTTCCCTTACCGACTTGGGTATCTTTCAAAACATACACCCCATGAAATAAGGACAATAAATCATTGATATAAATACTCATAAACGAAAGTATATTACACAAATAGTAGAATAATTGGCAGTACATACACCACTCAAAGGAAATTGTGTTAAATGTAGCATAAATATCACGGGAATAAAAGTGAGATGAAAAATCCCTTACGAAAACTCGGCAGCCTAACGGCGCCACATAAACCTTACAAAAATGGATTGATGAGATCAAATAGGGTATCTCATCATATTAACTTAAACTTTATAGAATGTGGAATATAAAATAACATCCCCCAACATAACAAAGAGGAGCTTAAAAGAAGTGACATAAAGGAGAGTGCTTAAAAAGAAAGAGAGAGGTTAGATCTCTTACGAAAATTCAGCAGCCTAACGGCACCACTCAAAACTTCCAAAATGGATTGATGAGATGAAATAGGGTATCTCATCATATGAACATAATAATTACAGTAGAATTAATATAAAAGAACATCCCAATCATAAGAAATATGAGCTTAAAAGGAATGACATAAAAGAGTGTACTTAAAAAGAAAGAGAGGTGTAGGATCCCTTACCTCGGGTCCGACTTGACTCGATCATTATTTAACGTTCTGAATAATAAACTTGAGTTAATTTCCACTTTATTAAGAACCTTTTTATAGTTCATTATTACTTTTATATCACTTATTTCCATGTTATAAACATTATGTAACCATTTAAGTTAATAATGTTTGTTTTGTCGATATTTGTTTCTTAAGTCGAAAGTGGACTTCTTACAATTACATGTTGTTCGTGTGGTCAAAGGTTCTTTATATCCATAATGAAATTACTGATTTTGATATCATATATATCATATATATCCAGCATATACATGTATTTATAATATTACATAATCATTTAGAGTTAAGAAATGAAATGCACCGTTCATGGAGACGGTAAGCCGTACGTACGCATGAACGCTACTTTCATTTCTTTGTCATATTAATGGAATTAAAACTAAATGAGAGGTATGTATATTTTAATTACAGAATTATATTCATCATTTAGATATCTCATTCATTATATATATCCATTATATACATGTACTTTTAATAGTACATTACATTTGGGGATAAGAAATGAAATGCACCGTTCATGGAGACGGTAAGCCGTACGTACGCATGAACGCTACTTTCATTTCTAGCTGATACTTTAATGGAAAGAAATAATAATGATATAGAGGTATATTATAATTCCAGTATAACATCATATATAATAAATTTAAATCCATCCTTTATACGTCCCACATATGGCATTAACGAATCACATCACTTTGAGGGGGCAGTAGTCCGCACTTCCTTAAATGAAGATATCGCATTTACCCATAATGGAAACCATAAAGGTATGCCCAAAATGAAAAATAAAGAAGCTTAAGGAAAACATAAACATATTATATATCATATATAAATATAGTGTCATCTTAATGGCTACCTTTGAAGGTGTTATATGAGTGTTGAACAATCATCGTTTCGTGAGGAGGAAATTCGCCATCCACAGAAACAGTATGTTCTCTAACCATTAGATGTAGGTGTGTGTAAGTGTAGCTTGAATCCTTATTATAACAACATCCTAGTATATTTATTATACTTGAGTTGTTACAAAATTAATGAATAAAAATAGTTTAGGGGGTTGGAGAAGAAAAATAAAACAAAAGAGAACAAGTGAAGACATTACCTTAAAATCGGGTAACTCCCTTTGGTTTGAGCTCAAAGGCTTCCTTGGGAACACTTATGCCCAACGTTAGGCTTCAAGGAGTAAGATAGGGAAGTGGAGAGACAAAATGGGCAGAGGTTGGCCGAGCCAAAGGCTTTGGGAGTGTGGGTAAGGAGGTAGGGGTGGTGGCCTTTTATAAGAGGAGAGGAGGGCACTCTTGTAAAGTTACAAAATGTTACTTTATTTTCAAACGGGTTTCGGATTTTAAAGGTCCCACATTGATGTATTTCGAGTATAAGGTGATAAGGGTTTGAAATCCACTCATCCAATAAGTTTTGGACATGTGTAGGTCTTATATATTACATTATCTTTCCACTTTATTTAAATTGTTAAATAATGAGGTCGTCGTTGCATCATCATAATGTCATAAATAATTTAATTTATTTAATGTCTAAAAATTAAAAAAAAAATCTATGATGTAGTAAATCTTTTCATATTTCCAATTAATTTTTATAGTCAAAAATATTATTTGTATAACCCCATGTAAAAATTGTTTTAGTAAAACATATCATGTTTGTCTCATTTTTACTTTAACTTTAAATAAAAAGATATTAATGTCATTTTCCAACCAAAGTGTCTTCATGGGGTCCCCAAGTTGACCCATGGGTTTTCTTGGTCTTCCATGACTCATAAAATGAGGTTAAGACATGTGTCATGTTCATTTCATATTATTAAAACATTATTTTTACCATAAACTACACTAATTACCACTAATCGCGATTAAAACATAATAAGTTACTATTCACCAAAAAATTACTTTTATCCCATTGAACCACATTTTAATTCTTAATTACAACCATTTATGTTGGATTTTTAAAATTCAAAACACAAAGATGGAAAAATTTCATTTAAAAAAAATTTAGTTTTTATAAGTACCACTTGTGGTTTCACTAGTCATCAAAAATTGAAGTTTTTCAGAAAAATCCCAAATATTCACCCTAAGCTATATTTCATATTCCGAATTCAAAAATGAAGTATATTTTACAAAATTCAGAACATATAAGTCACATTAATTAATTTAATAATTAATTCTCACTTTCAAAGCAAATAGCGTGTTTTTATGAAACAATAAGTATCAAAAGATTGACACTAGTTTAAGTCTGATTTCAATGTGAAATTAATTCCAACGACCACTATTGGATTTAATGGTAAAAATATATTCTAATTTCAATTTAAAACCAATTCAAAAGATAATCTAATCATATAAATAAATTAGATTAAAAAGAGGTTTTGAATTAAAATACAACATTTTATACTATTCATTAAAAAATGAACTTTATCAGAAAGATACCAAAAATTTACACAAAGTAAATTTTGATGTCCCAATTCTTAAGAAGAGTTTTATTTTTTCCAAAAGGATTTATAAGAGTGAACAAAACTATATTGAATGACGGTTCTCCATCAAAAGGCGATAAGTGAACCTTTAGTGAAAACTAGGGCATATACGCCTAAAATTGAATTCTTTCCGTATTTTAAGCCTTTATCCTTTATTGGATAAATGTAAACACATTTAAAAACATTATAATCATATTTTAGTTATTTCTATCCATTCCCGCCAATACAACGGCTACATGTTAACTACCATTTAAAATAATATTATTTTATTATTAGAGTGCAACGTAAGATTCCCAAGAAACTAATTGTTGCGTGTTGGGTATGCCATCGAGCATAGTGCCCCCTTTAAAGTCATATTAATATTTTATTCACAAATATGGATAAATATTAAAATGTCATATTCTTTATTTACCTGGGGTGTTACATTTATATTGAAGCCAATGGACTTGAATTCTGTTTTTATCAATACAAGATCAATATGGGTGTGATATTATAAGAGGAGATGATGTTGAGAAGAATGAAGAATTTTTATTCTCTGTACGTAATTGTGAAAATTGTTGAACTGATCTTCATGTCAAAGACTTGTGCTAATAGAAACACATTTTTTTCATCAATGGAGAAGGAAATGAAGATCATGAAAAATAATATTTTACATAATATTGAATTAAATATGAATATGAGAAATAAAATAAGTCCATGTAAAAATAAATTATATATTTGACTACTACTTATAATCATGATGACTATTGTAGGTGATTTGGTTTATCATTAAAGTAATATAAGGTGACTACTGTAAATTATCAAGTAAAGGTTTATAAATTATTAAATAAAAATATAAGATTTATTAGAATAGGAACAAAAACTAAAGGGAATAGATAATGTAAATAAATAAACCCCAATGAATAAAAATAAAACCTAATGCATATAAAACATTATAATCAATGTGTTTTTTAACTTATATTTTTTATAATAAAGAGATATATAACAAAATTTGTTGACTAATAACAACCCAAAATAGATTATTATAATTGATAATAGAAAAATATAATGAAACACTAGAAAATTTCGGCATCCAATGATAAAAATTTATAGCTATTTTTTACAAATGTAAAGATATATATTAATTAAAATACAAATTAGAAGATGAAAATCCAAAAAAAGTATTAAAAGAACAGAAAATCAAGAAAAAATATAATAATATCAAAAATTAATTAAAATAAAACCTATTAGTAAAAAAATAATATTATTAAATATTCATGAAAAAATTTATAAACTTTTATCATGTTAATGAACCAACATAAGATGGATGAATTAATATGAGCTCTCTTGCTAAGGAAAAAAACACCAAAGAAAACTGAACATTGAATATAGTATAGAGATAAATTTTATCCACTTAAAATAAAGACAATGTAATATTTGCACTATTATACTCCATGTATGTCACTTCAATGCATATTTTAAGGTCATGAATTAGAAAATGTAATAAATTATTTAAATTAAAATGATATATTTTAAGGGGTAAAATAATTATTTTCATGCTTCCTAATAAAAGGTAAATACAATAATTTATTCTTTTCTCATACCATAAAAAACATGTATTAAACACATTTTTATAAAATAGAAATAGTAAAAAGTATCCAAAACCAAATATTACCTTACTTACATAGAGATTTACAATCTAGAATGATAATGTATGTGTATAAATTGGAACCACATTGGTGGTGTCAACATCATCATCTCCATCCATATTTATTAGCCACCATAAGAGTATAATATTAATTTTTTAAATTATAATTTTCATGTGCTTCATTATTCATAAACACCATTTTTATTTCATTTTACAAATTGAACATTATTTCACATTATGATTTTAATTTATTCTTAAAATGCACTATTGCATGGTACATTTTCAAACACCTCATAAAACATAGAATGATCTTGATTTTAATTTCATATTTTATTTTCCTATCCCCCATGATATAAGGAACAATTCATTCTTTTGGATCACTTAAATATTCGTATTTAATGCTCACCAAAATGGGTCTTGAACCAAGAACATTCTGGGTGAAGTGAATTGGACAACACCCCAATAAAAGTTCTGTACCGTCCACGATCCAAGCCCAATGATTCTAAAACATTAACTTGAGATAGAAGAAATCATGGGGAACATTTAATTAAATATTTTACCAAGATAATTATTATTTTTAATAGAGTTCTCGGTGGCCCAATGGGAAGATGCAATTCTGGGCCAGATTCTACGACCAATAAAAGCATCCCACAATTTCACTCATTTCTCAAAAAAAATCATTTTGGGCTGAAATTTTAAAAAATATCAGAGGACATTATAATATAATTTTTTTTCTTCTATGTTCTACCAAAAATTTTCCATTTACAACATCATTTAGGTATTTCTTTTTGGTGGATGCAAGCTGGCTACCATTTGGGGTCAAGGGTGGAAAAGTCCAAATTCTACAAACTTTCCACCCACCTTGGCCTACCACCATTAATTTAAGATACTTTGAATATTTTAGGCTTGACCCAAGCCTCTTTAAATTCCTATTTAAGGCAGTGGTGGTGATTTATATGATAATATTTTGTGCTTGGTTTTATTGTAATGTTATGTGGCCGCTTTGTGTTTGTAATCTCATTTATTTCTCATGTAAATTGTTCAATTCACCTTAGTTTCTTAATAAAAGTTCTTAATTTACTCTTATTATGTTATTATCCACATCAATTTGATATTGGTACCTCAATCTGTAAATCTATTCACACCAAAACTTGTGAAATTTATCACACAACAGTGGAGTGATCATTATTTTGTTGTCTTTACTTCTTCAATTCCACCCTCATAAGTCTACTTCCTACTTCCATTGAGAAACTTCGATCAATGGAGGGATAACTATTTTTTGGTTTTATCCAAGGGAGTATCAAGGGGATGTATTGGATGTTATTTATCACTCTTAAAATGTTTATTAATTTTTTCTATTTGAGTTTCTTTTATTCAAATATTTTCTCTCTTCGTCTTCCTTATTGAATTTATTATCCCCACTTTTATGTACTAATAAGATCATTTACCTTGTAGTGATCATGAAAATGATCCTAAAATTATACAGGTTATTATAATGTGTATTTTAAGGTGTTTAAAAAATAAGTTATGTGGTTAGTTTGAATTCATTGAATGAATCCTTCTAGAGTTAATGAAATTGAAATCATTAAAAAAAGGAATTCATCCAATCTACCCCAAAAAATAACCTAGGATCAACTAATTTTATCATGATTTTAATTCACATAGATCTATTAGTTATATTTTAAAACCATCTAAAATCAACCAAAAGTTGGCCAATTCATATCCAAAAACAAACTATAGAATGTACATGTTTATAGGTTTCTTCTTAGGTCTCTAGGGATTCGACAACCCAAGCTAAACTACATGTGAAAACTTATCCCTAAAAACATGGGTAAATTTGGGTGAGACCAAATTTTGGTTCCATTTATGGGGACCTAAGTAAGTTATATAAGAAACTATAATCATTTTCTCACCCCATATATCTATTCTCATCCCTGATTTCACTCCTATGGAAATCCCTTTTGAACAAATCCAATCATGGGGAACCTCTCCCTAATTTGAATACCCCACACTAAGTGTGCTTTACAATTACTATACCAGTTTCTATTTATGGGATAATCAAAAAAATAATCAACCACAATTTTTTAACTCACATTATTTACAAATAATTCCAAACTATAATGAGTTTCAATCCCAATAAAGTCAATATGAACATCCTCTAATGCAATTCCAACAATATTATTATCCTACTAGAGTAGACCAATTAGATAAACCCCTTGTATTTCCTGATCCACAACCATTACTTGAGGAACTATGTATAAAAATAGATATCATTACTTCTAAGGTTTCATCATTGATATTAAAACTACAAATCATTGCAATAGTTTTGGAACCCATTCCCACTCAGGTTTTCCCTTCCTAAACATTGATAGAAGAATATTGTTATACACAAACCTCTCATGAAAATGATAATGAAATTTACTTTGAATCTAGGATACTATAATAACAGGAAGGAATAGTTAAAGGGTGATTAAATCAAGGTGAAACTAAATTTTTTATTCACAAGAGGTAAATTTGACATCATGGATTGAGTGTCCTGAATATTGCTCCATTGATGATTTTTCAGAATAAAAAATCACTGAACCATTAATATTAATAAAAAACTTCAATTACATGTCCATTCATAAGACTAATATTATCAATTTTGTGGTTTAATATTATTTTCAAAAGAAACCAAGACTATTGAGAAATTTTTAAAATGAAATTGATTTTGATTCAATGTCCCTTTCTGTGTTTGAATATGTTATCCAACCCGATCTCAAACTCAAGGTCCATCCCTCCTCTCCAAAATATTCCATCATAGGGGATATTAAAAATATTTAAATTATAATTTCATACAAACTCAATTATAATGGTAATAAAATTCTCTTTTATGTCTTAAGAATGATTAAAAACAATTGGATGGTCACTTTTAGATATTCATGGGATTTTACCATTCTCTGGGACCTATATGATTTTTGATGATTCAATTTCAAAATATTCCCACCAAACCCAATGGAGACTCAATATTAATCTTTTAGAAGTGGAAAAATATGTGGTCCTTACAATATTAAAATTTGGTATTGGGTAAGTTGGGGGATTCTTGTCAACATAACGACATTAAATAAAGTGCTTTATGAGAGGCAACATGACCTTTACCTTCACATTTACTCAAGGTTGGAGTTTCAAAGTAAAAAAGTAATTTTTACCTTTCATTTTGTTTTGGTTTATTTTTAGTTAAGGGAACCTCAATAGGTTCCCATTGTGTTTTAATTGTATTGGTGTTTAAGAATCATGGGTTTTTGAGATTGATGGATTTTTAGGCAAATCACAGGTGTACAAACACAAACTATCATCATTAATGAGGATTCTTCATGTGAGATGGAGATCGAAGGAGTAATCAAGAGAATCATGAAATTCAACTTAAAAAACTAGGTTAATTTGTTCCATGTTTATTATTTAAAATTCATTTTATAACCCCTCTCATATACCTCTACCCCCTTCTAAATTTTCATTCCTCTAACCACTGGGGACAGTGTTATTTTAAGTTGGGGGGATGAAATAGAAAAATTTGATTTTTTGTGTATACAAAAATGTGTGGAAGGAAACAAAAATTTAAACTTTAATGTGATAATACAAATTTTAAACATTTAAATTTAATATCAAATAACTTTTCATGCCTTGATTCTAATTTTAATGCAATTTTAAGTTCATGTGCATTGATTTTGGAAAGTGCGGTTGTCTGATGTGATTTTTCACCATTTAAATTTTCATACATGTAAAAAAACAAAATGAACTTCCTTTGGATTTTGGGGTATTAGTTTGATTTATTTTTGTCCCATAATAAATGTCATAGGTTTGGCGATCATTTTAATTTTGACACGAGTATTCAAAAAAATAAATAAATAAAATCATGACAAAAAAAAATCAATTGTGCGTAGAGCAATGGACCGACCTAATGATTGAATTTAGTCACCAGGGGATCGTGACTCCATATATTTTTAGCCCAATGTCGGGAATTTTATCTATATTTATGGTAATTTGAATTTTTTTATTGAGTAAACTGGATATGATGCTTGAGTTTGTGGGCTTCACTTGGTGCCCTATGGTCTTTGAGCCTGGGAGTCATTGGCAAAGTCTTGCTACATGGGTTGACTCGATTGAGTTCAATATCAATTACCATGGAAAAATTGAAAAAAATATAAAAATATAAAAAATGAATTCTCAACTTAATATTAAAATTTGATTCCACCTAGTGCTTCCATCTTTTCTCCCTTGAATAAAGATGAACCCCTATGTCTATTGTGACGCGCAACACTTCATCATGTTTAATGGATATTGGATTAAATGTGGCGATGAATTTGAACAAAGGAATTGTCTTGGGCTTGGGATATTCCTCTATACCAAGCTTAATTAATTATTTTTATTGGTTTTATAATTTTTTGGTATGAGGTCTTTTGGTGAGCAATGTGTATTAAAATGTTTTAGGAAAAGGTAATTTGAATTTCATATTATTGAGATACATTTTGCCAAGGACTAGAAATACTCAATTTGGGGGGTGTGATTATCCACTATATGAGGATAATATTCATTATTTATATTATAATTTTCATGTTCTTAATTATTCATAAACACCATTTTAGTGCATTTTACAAATTGAACATTATTTCACATTATGATTGCAATTCCTTATTAAAATGAACTATTTCATGGTACATTTTCAAACACCTCATAAAACACATAATGGTATTGATTTTATTTTCATATTTTATTTTCAACCCCCCATGATATAAGGAAAAATTAATGCTTTTGGATCACTATAATATTCTCGTTGATAGACCACCAAAATGGGTCTTGAACCAAGAACATTCTAGGCGAACTGAACCGGACAATAGCTCAATAAAAGTAATGTAGAGGCCAATATCCAATCCCAATGATTATAAAACTTTAACTGGAGATATAATACATAATGTGGAGAATTTAATTAAACATTTTCCTAAGAAAGTTCTTATTTTTTAATGGAGTTCCAAGTGGCCCAATGGGAAGATATAATTCTGGTCTAGATTCTATGACCCAGAAAAACAGCCCACAATTTCACTCATATCTCAAAAACCAAAAATAATTTTGGGCTGACCTTTTACATAATATTAGAGGTAATCTGAATATATATATTTTTTATTCTTTTTTCCACCCAAACTATGACATTTAGAACCTTATTTAGCCGCCTTTGTTTGTTGGATGCAAGCTGACTGCCATTTGGGGTCAAGGGTGGAAAAGTCCAGATTCTACAAACTTTCCACCCACCATGGCCTACCACCATTAATTGAAGAGACTTGTAATATTTTAGGATCTACCCAAGACTCTGTTAATTACTATTTAAGGTACCGGTGGTGAATTAAATGATCATATTTTGTTCTTCATTTCATTGTAATGTTATGCTGCCACTTTTTGTTTGTAATCACATTTCTTTCTCGTGTAAGTTGTTTAATTCACCTTAGTTTCTTAATAAACGTTCTTATTTTTCCCTTATTATATTATTATCCACATCAATTTTATATATTTTCCTCAAGGTGTGAATTTATTTACACGAAACCTTTTGAAATTTATCACAAAACGGTGGAGTGATCGTTATTTTGTTGTTTTACTTCTTTAATTCCACCCTCGTAAGTCTACTTCCTTCTTCCCTTAAGAACATGTCATAAATAGAGGGATAAATATTTTATGGGTTGATACAAGGGAGTATAAAGGGTATGTATTGGATTTTATTTCTCACCATATAAATTTTTATTAATTTCTTTTATTCGAGTTTCTTTTACTCAATGATTTTATCTCTTCCTCTTAGTGAATTTATTTTCACCACTTTTGTGTTCTAATAAGATCATTTTCCTTATAGTGATCAAAAAAATTATCCTATAAGTTTATAAGTGATTATAATGTTTTTTTTAAAGTGTTTAACCCATAAGTGATTAGGTTATTTTGAATTCATTGAATGAATTTGTCTCGAGTTAATGAAATTAAAATTGTTAAAATAATGAATTCATCCAATCCACCATGAGAAATAACCTAGGATCAACTCATTTTCTCATTATTTTAATTCAAATAGATCTATTAGTTCTATTTTAAAACCAACTAAAATCAACCCAAAGTTGTCCACTTCATAGCCAAAAGTAGTCCATAAAATGTAAATGTCTATAGGTTTATTCTTATGTCTTTGAGGATTCGACAACCCAAGCTAAGCTACAAGTGACCACATGACCCTAAAAACTTGGGTAAAATTGGATGAGACCACATATATTATAATCACTCTATAATATCAAGAAACATTTTAGTGTATGAAATCTAATGAGTAAGAGGTTCACTAAAATCATTATCAAAGGAATTGATTATGGCACAAATGTTCCACTTGGCTGCAAAACTCATCATGACATATGGTTTGTGAGTGAAATTTGTTGTAGTGAAGAAGTATATAAAAATAAAATTGATATGGATAATTTTGCATAGTTATTCCAGAATAAGAAATAATGACTTGACATTATGGATCCATGCATGAATGAATCAATTGAAAGGGGTAGATAATAATTAATACAACATGTTCTCTGACCTTATATGTGTTTAAATTATCACCATACATGGTTTTCATTATCATTAAAAAAAACTGACTTTCATTTATATACAACATTGTCTGTATAATGAACAACCTAAAATATTGGCTTATAATTTTAAGATTTTTTTTTCTGATTCTTAGGTGCTTGGATAGTACTACACCCACATCAAGCTCTTTTTGAAATACCTATAAATATTATTTCACTCTATGTATTTTCAAGTAGAAAATCCACAAAAAGAGAAACAAATAAAGAATATCAATGTCCAATATGTCAAGGAAGACAGTTGCACCCTGAAAGTGATTAGGTCTCTAAAATCAATTGAAAATGGTAAATAAAATTTCATATTTCCTAAATATAGAATAATTAAGAAATAACCTCTCTATAACCAATTTAAATATAGGCCTATAGGTTTTTATTTTAATAATATTAAAGGAGAGGATATGACCCATTGACTATGGGTGGGTGACTCCTTGGGAAGAAATCCATACAATGTTGAAAAATGATCCTTATGTGGAAAATAAATTTATTTTTCATTAATATTTTAAATTTTTGAATATTTGGTTTTGAAATTATCCCCCCTAAGTAATGGGTTTTATAGGATAATCTTATGATTGTACAAGGAGAAGAAATCCATAAAATTGGTTGATCTATCATCAAAAAAGAAACATTCAGTATGAAGAACACGAAATATAAATTGGAATACCTATAATAATGAAATCTCTACCTCTGTTGAACTCATAGGACTTTTGTTAACGGAGATCACCAAGTGAAATTCTATAGACTCTCACCTCCATAGAGATGACCCGACCACTAGAATCCTCACACACTATGAGAGGACCCGCAAACAATAAATATGTGTTTCCACCTTCTCTTTAAAGATTAATAGTAAATAAGAAGGAAGTTAGAGATTTGGTTATGGCTTATAATAATCAGTATTACCTCAATAATGTGATCCCATCCCATTATATAGGATCCCCATTCAATAAAGGGAGTTTGGAGTTGACTTCTATCACATGGAAACTGACATGAATTACTCATAACACATGCTTGTTGAGAATACTATTGTTTGAACATTTCAAACGATTTTTCATGCCATAAATTAATTCATAATTCAAAGAAATGTGTGGAAGATGTGGTTGTAGTAATTCAACCATATTTTAATTCGATCAAATACAATGAAAGTGGCATCTCATGCCTTATACGATATCAGGATTTCATAATTTCTGATATACATCACATGCACATCATAGGATACGACTCAAGGGATATAATAAAATATGATATCATAGTTTTAGTGAATATTCAAAAATATATAACATTTACTATAATCCCATAATGAATTTACATAAAAACTATACAACTCTATGAATCCATCTGAACTATTTTCGATACAGTTTATCAAACTCTCTTTATTTGGGTATAAAAAATTTACCCAAAATTTAATCCTTATTATAAGGCCCAACTATGTTACCCTAAGGGTCTTTTTAGCATTTAAAATTGATATAAAATCTTGATTTCATATATGTAGGAAAAGGGTTTCCTCTAGCAAAGAATCATTACTACTCAACTTACCACGGGGTCTGGTGTGGTCTCGATCAAACTTACTGATATCTCCATAAAAACATGTCCACCACAAAATGTCTCATATAGATCATGTTAATACCTATATAATCTATTTTTTACATGACATCAAGTGACCACTCAACATATAACATTCCAATATAGTATATTTAATCTCATATATTCATGATTTTTTGAAATAGATGAATGAGATTGAATGAATACATCATTTGTCATTCATTTTTGTAGTTAATAACATTAGATGTCACTAAAATTAGCATGTCTATTAATTTACTTATTATTATTAAATAAAAGTACTAAATTTATTTTCTCATCATACGATCAGAAATATATCATTTTGGTGACATTATCAACAACTTACCCAACCACCCTTGATTAGTTAATCCCTAAAGATTATGTAAGAATGTTCTCAATGTATGAAGGTTCTCATGCTAGGTATATCACCAACCTCAGGTAATGGGAATTCATAATAATCATACACCACTATGTATATTAATGTTTATATGATATTCCATGTGATATAATTTGATGGGTTATTCTTGAAAAAAAGTCTCGACTTATTACCTCATGAATATATTATTTATATATTGTATACAACTCTTTGTATCAATTAAAAGATTCAACTCATGCTAATATTAATATATCATCACAACCAATAATAACTTTTGAGGATCATTAATTAGGGATAACTCAAATTCATACTTTGAGGGGATAATTATAATTTCTCTTAATGAAAAATATAAGGCCAAGGTAAAAAAATGATAAACCATAAATTGTGTTTTGTAAAATATGATACATTTTATATTATTAAAATCCTGGAAAAATACTTAACAAAACCATAAATATATTTTTTATAACATATCATATATGATAGACTACCCAATAAGCAATGTATTTTCTGTACTTGCAGAGGTTTTGTTAAATTTGTTGCATCTCTATGTAATTATTTCCACATTTCTATGGGGCAACATGATAAAACACTCCCATTGAGAGCTTTAACAAGAAAAATATAAAATTCATACTGTTTGAATAATGGTTAGATTCAGGAATCATATTCCTAATGTTCAGCTCCTTAAATATATTCAAACTCCTTAACTTCACAACATCATAGGTCATGATGTTAAAGACTTTTGTTATCTACTTTGAACTATTTTTAAGTTTATCATCATCATTCTTGAAACCCGTTCCATCAACTTTTTTCCTAAAATATTATGGTAACTAGTATTAATATTTACACTAGTATTTTACCAATATATATCCTAAACTCATTTAGGATATAAAGTGAAATTCACTTTGAATTTTGACTAGAATAATGTTTTTAATTTTTAATTTTTAACTTCACTTAGTCCAAAAAAAACTCCCACTAGAATAATAGACACTAGATCACTCTATAATATCATGATAAGATGAAAAAAAAACTTTGTTTTTATGAAATAAGTCTTATTTATTTTTAATAGAAATATTTGACAAATTAACCATTATTTGGATATCATATATGGTATTCTATGTGTTTGGAGAATTTTATTTTGAAAAGAAGACTTTATTCTTTAAAATATTTTATTTATGGGCGGTGAAAAAACCATACCTTATATTTTAATAGATATATAAGAAAGCATATTTATCCTAGATAATTTTTTTATCATTGTCTCATTCTCAAACAATCTATAGAATCTAATGAATCATAAACTATGTGCATCATCTCATATTGTTCATAATTACTGTTTTTTAGTATACAAGTTCTATTTTTATATAAGATAAATAAGATAACTATACACATCCTTTATAAAAAATGCATATAAGATTTATATATTCCTTTAAATTATAATCTTTGATATAGAAACTCTTTACTTCATCAATTGAATGTAAACTGTATTCCTTATCAATTATACCATTCATTTTGAAATATTTTATACTCAAAATATTTTTAGAGTACAAAATTGGTATCACATACTATAATGAACCAATGTTTTATGAATGTAAATTCCCCTCTTATAATTATGTCATATAATCACATGAAATCACAATAGAATGACTTCTAAGTACTATGTGACCTTTAAACATAATTTGGCACTTAAGTGATTTGAATTTCGAAATTCTGACATACACGGTTGCGATCTGTAAGATGTTTAGAGTCCAATAAGACAAACTTAATTTTTTGTGAACAGTAACTAACCCTTATGAATAGAAATGTTACCATTATAAATAGTAATATAACCCTTATGAATAGTAAATTGTCCAAAAGAATAGTAACCTCGCCCATGAATGTATAAATAAAATTTAGGCATCTTATAAGTGATAATATGACCACAGTAAAAGTATTGGTATTTTTGTAAATCATAAATAATTAATTATAATTATTTTCCTAAAAGGTGTTAATAAATTATCTATTTTATGTCTTTTGTTTTTAAGATAATTTTATAAGACCTTATGTAATTTTTGAAAACATTATAAAATCTGTTATAGTTTTAAAATCTGTATTTTTCAAGTGAATTATGATTTTAATTAAAAATTAAATTAATTATATTTAGAAAATTATATTTGAAAAATGGAGTTCATTTTTGGATTCTACAAATTAAAAAAGGTTTTGGTGATTTTTTTGGATTTTTCTAATATACTTAAATTTTTTATGAATAATAAAATACAATAATTTGAAAATTAAGCTAAATACAAGATTTATATGGTCATTGATGATGTTATGATGATGTAATCCCAATTGGTCCTAACTCACATGCAATTATTACTATTTTTGGTCATAAAATCATCACTATTTTTGGCCTAGAGGGAAATTAATAAACTAAGGAATTAAATGTTATGAAAACCCTCCTCTCCTACACTATAAATTACAGCCCTCCTTACCTCTTCTCTTCACTCATATCAATCCTTGTTCCTTGCATAAATTCCACCCAAATCTCTCCCCAAGCTCCCCCATGCCCATCATCCCTTAGTCTCTTCAAAAGACCAAATCCTCTCCCCTTAAGAGGCTCTCAAGGAAGATTGATTCAAGAGGAAAATTCCACTTTTCAATTCTTTTACTTTCTTTTCATGTTCATTTTGTTTTCTTTTCTATCCTTACCTCTCCATGTCCAAATGTTATGAAAACTCTCTTACCTTACATGTACTGGAAATTTTTTATGATAATGGAATAATTTATTATCATCTCTCCTTTACTCTTCTTTTATACTATTAGTAAAGACACAATCCGGGATGTGTTAATTTACCACATTCAAGGACGATGAGTTTTTAATTTCTTTAAACATCTTCAATTTTGGTTTTGAAACCATTATTATTATGGTGGAACCATATTATTATATAATATATCCTATATAAGGTTCTATAATCTTTTTTACACATGATATTCAATTATAATGAAAAATGAGTTCGTAGTGATAAAAACCCACCAATAAACCCAAAAGGTTATCACTAAAGTTTTATATAATGAATCAACATTAATACAGGTAAAAAAACTAAATTTACAACCATGTAACATTCTGGAAGTTCAATAATAAAATATTACTCCAATTCTGGACAACCATCACCATTTTACATGATTCTCCATTCATGAAAACAAGTAAACCAATCGTAAAAACCAAGAAAAACAAACAGACCCAAACAATGTAATTGAACCACTTAACCCATAAAAATGCAATGAATGAACTGAAAAAGGTTATAATAAATCTTTTACATATAGAAGAAGTTATGCAATTATTAATTAATTAACCTAATATGATTATTAAAGTTATTAATATAAAGTGGGGAATACCATCGGACTTGAGGTGAGGGATCCTCTCTGTTTCACTTTTATTCAAGAATGTCCTCTATGTTATGAACTTTTACATGTAATACCTAATGATGGGGTATGATTTAAAAACTCCCCCCAAAAGTCCCTCATGATTTATAAGTTATGATAATCCCCATTATCTCTTATTATTCCCTATTAAGTACACCTGATACTATGCCAATAATTCATATGAGATTTTAGCCAAAAAAAATTTTTGTTACTTTAGTTTTCCTTATCATCCTTCTAAAAAAATTCAGTCATCTTATCTTTTTTATGTTCATCTTATAAATTCTATTTACATGTAAAAAATTCATTTATCCATACACTTTAATCATTTTGTTTTGGGGATATACATATTTTTAAGTGTTTCACTCCGTAATACTTCTCGATAAGCAATCCTGTTTTGAGGGAACTTCCCGAATTCTTAACCAATTAGAAGTGCACTATATATTTTTTTAAGCCACAATTCTCTTTATAAAAGCAGGGTTTTATTATGAAAACATTATTGGTTCACTTCTGGTTTTATATAAAGTATTTTACCTATTATATTTTAAAGTCTCAATATTAATGTCCTTAAAACCGCACAAATTTTTTTAATGCTAAAATTTCTTAAATAGCACATGAGCCTCAGCCCTGTTGGTGAGGACTCGCTAGGGTGAATCCAAGAGACCCGAGATCAAATCTGGGTTGAGGCATATTTTTCAGGGTACTGTAGTAGTACTGTAGCAGGCTCTGTAGTAGACAATGTTCGGTACTGTAGCAGCCGGAACTATTCATTCATTTGGGCCTTTGGGCCTCCGGTTTGGTCCTCAGATCCTTCAAGGATTTTGCACCACCCAAGGCCTTTGGGCCAGTTGATTCTCATGGCCTTCGGGCCACATTAAGGCCTTAGGTACATCCCAAGGCCTTCGAGCCACATGAATGCAGGCCCCAGACACACTACAAAAAAAGAGCATCCTAGAAGAGGATTTAGAGCAGGTGCACTCACCAGAGCAGAGCCAAATGGATTGTTAGAATGAGAGTGTATAGATATGTCATCGGTACCAGCCTATGATTGCACGGGAAGCCCATCTAGACGGTCATGCAAAGGTGGAGAGCTACTATCAGGATGCAGATGCTGGGGAGGGGCAGTTCCTTATAGATAGTCTGGTTGAATTCCCTAAGACCTTTGGGTCATGTAATATCCTAAGCCTACATGCCATGTAATCTCTGAGCCTATGATCCTTGTAAGGGTTCCCCTTCATCCCTTGAAAGGGGGATTATCAAAAAACAATAAAAATTAAGGCTTTCGGGCCATTCAGGCTAAAATTTCTTAAATACTTTTCTTACATGTTGTCACTTCTACTTGAAATCACTTACCACGATGCATGGCTATTTTCATTTATTAATTTACATGTATACTTTAGTTCCTTTCTTTCATGGAAAATTTTATGATACACCCATTTTTTATGCATTATGACATGATTATGGTACCCAATTCTTTCCATGGGTAACCTTTATGTTTATGTAAGATTGATTATGTAGGATTATTTATGTGGAGAATATATTCATAAAAAGTCAAGATGTGTGTTCCCAAATAACACTCAAATTCATTGGGTAATGTTGAGTCTCATGAGACCTTATGTGTGATGGTCTTAGCGGTTATCCTTGGCTTGTTCTACCTTGTGTGACAATCTGGGTGGTTAGCCTTGGCTTGCACTACCATATGAAATGGTCTTGGTGGTTAGCCTTGACTCATGATAAATTCATGTTTTATGTTACTGCCACATTATTATAACTCCATTTTTATATCAATCCTTGTTTATATGTTATGATTACATATGTTACATTCCTTTTTATATCATCATGCCATGCCTTCTATCCCATGTGCTAATGCTTTGTTCTTATGGTTATTCCCTTACTAGGATATTTAACTCATCCATTGGTTCATGTGTTCCCTAGGGTACCATATTAAGATGTTTGAGCAAAATAGAAGTTAGAATATCTATTTTAATACTAAATAAATAAATGTTTTATTTAGTTCCATGTTTTCAGTTTTATGTACCTAGTCTTCAAATACACTAGACTTCATGATCCTTAGCTTTTACTCTGATGTATAATTCTATTTAAAATCATGTAATGTTATATGTAAAAGGCTAGGGTTTCTATAGTTGGTATCATAGGTAGGTCTAGTTATTTTTGGATATTAAGAATAGAAAACTTTAGTAAGAACCTTAAGGATGAGACTAATTATAAGAAAAAACCGATAAATTTTGGTAAGTATAGGGTAAGTGATTTATCAAGAAAATACATCCCTGTCTAGATACAAATAGGTATTGGTTGCTTGGGCAAAAATGTATCTAAGGGTAAAACCCAAAAACACCACTTTGATCTAGACTCAAATAGGAACCAGAGCATGAAAATGGGCCTTGCTGACACTCTTGGTTTGACACCCTCAGGGTATATTCTTTGGAAAATTCATGAGCTTAGTACAAACCACTATTAAGGGAAAAAATCCCATAAGAATATAAGTTAAGAAATAGATCAGAGATAACATAGATTTAATACCAGATAATCACAAGTTATGATAGGCTTATAATTTATAAGTTTATCATTTTATGTTCAAAGTTTCCTTTTTTATGCTCAATAGCTAATTATTCAATCCCTCTAATTGTACGTTCTTCTTCTTAGTTCATAGAGGGAAACAAAAGAACATGTGCCAAAAATTAATGTGATGTGTAATGTGAATATTTCTTTAATGATATGCCTGATATGATGGGAACAGGTGCTCAAAAATTCATGGCAGTGCTTTATCAGCTGTCTTAAGTTATGAATAATAACTTGAATCATGTGGCAAACCCTCCCCCTCAAAGGAAAGAGAATGTTTCTGTTGAATCCTCTATGCAACAAAGGACTCTCATGTTTAGTGGATCTTCCAATACCCTCCTCACAGAATAGTGGATTAACTCTGTTGAAAATAAATTCTCTTTCCTCTAGTGCTCAGAAGAAGAGAATGTCATACTGGAAGTCTATCATTTTGATGGGTAATATAGTCAATGGTGGAAACTGATCAAGAATACGAATCCCCGGGAGGAAATTGATTCTATGGAATGTGAGGAATTCAAGAAAATGTTTTTCAATAAATATTTTCACTGAAACCTCTATATCAATAGGGAAAGAGAGTTCCTCGAGCTCAAGCAGAAGGTATATGAGTACATTAGGGTGTATGAAGCAAACATTTCAAGGCTTTAAAGTTACGCCTTTAACTTTTTCATTAACACCGAAAGCAAGGTGGATCATATCTTTAGAAGACTAAAGGAGATTCTATGAAAATCATTGGCGATTTGAGACTTTGACAGTTATTAGAAGATTTTTTGTTGTTCCCTCAAGGTTGAAATAGAGATAAGAGACTCTCAGTAGTATTGTGGCCCCAGTGACAAGAAGAGAAAAATTAAATCTAATGTGGGAAGTCCTGCAAATAAATTCCATGATGGAAAGCAGCCCGATCATCCCACATGTAAAAATTATGGGAAGAATCATCCTGGGAACTATCTAAAGGGAACCAAGAATTACTTCAAATGTGAAAATTTGGGACATCTTGATAAAAACTACTAAAGGGATATGAAAAATACCACTAATGTGGAAGAAGAAAGGACGGTTCAAATAAATGCTCAACTAGTGGTGTGGTGTTACAACTACAATGAGCATTGGAATTATGAAAACAATTGACCTATGCTAAGGGTTTTCAGAGGCAATCAACAACATCCTCTAAGGAGAAAGGAAGGATGTATGCAATCACTACTACTTAGGTGGATCCAAACAATGATGTGGGGACAGGTACATTAGTTATTCATTCAAGAATAGCGAATGTTCTATTTGATTCTGGTTCTACACATTCTTTCATATCTTTCAAGTTTCATAGAACTATTCAAACCCCACCTCTAAATTGGGAGGATGAGTTATCTGTGAGAATAGAGAATGGGTAAATTATTGAGTCTGTGGTTTATAACTCCTCCCTGATTAATTTTTATAGACTGAAGGTCCCACCAAGTCTCTTCATACTTCCTTTAGTAGATTTTGATGCTATCTTGGGCATGGATTGGCTATCTTTATATAAATCCAACATCAACTGTTGGGAAAGGGAGATCACTATTCACATCCCAAAGCATCCTACAATTCTTTATAAGTTTAAGGAGGAAGATGAATCTCCTTTAGAATCATTGTTTCATGTGTGGATGTTAATTCCTTATGAGCAAGCATTTATAGATCAAATGATTGATAAAAATGATAGAATCATGCTTGAAGACATGCCCATCGTGAGGGATTACAATGATTTATTCCCTAATGAGTTTCCTAGTCTTCCTCTTGATTGAGAGGTTGAGTTATCAATTGAACTTCTCTCTAGATCTCTGCCTATATCAATGACACCTTATAGAATTGACACCATAGAGATGGAAGAGCTGAAGAAGAAGTTACAAGAGAATCTAGAGAAGGGTTTTATACACTAGAGCGATTCACCATGGGGTGTTCCAGTCCTCTTTATCAAGAAGAAGGATGGATCAATGTGCCTCTACATTTATTATCATGATCTCAATAAAAAATGATAAATAACAAGTATCCCCTGCTAGAGAAAAATGAATTGTTCAATCAGCTTGTGGGGACAGTTATTTCCCAAATGTGGACCTTCGGTTAGGATATTACCAATTAATGGCGGGGAAAGAAGATATTCCAAAGATTGCCTTTCTAATGATGTATGGACACTATAAGTCCATAATTATTCCCTTAGGACTCACTAATTCTCCAATTCATGGATTTAATTAATATAGTATATAGATATTACCTCAACAAATTTGTGGTATTCTTTATCAATGATATTATAATATACTCTAAGAGAAAGGAGGAAAATGAGCAGCATTTGAATACTGTGTTAAATAATTTGTGAAGGGAGAATATGTATGAAATGTACAGTAAATGTGAGTTCTAGATGGAGGAAGTATCATTCTTAGGGCATGTTATCACCATCAAAGAGATATTTGTGGACCCTTCCAAGACAAAGCCGATTGAAGAGTGGCCCGGGACAACATCTATAACAGAGATCCATAGATTTCTCTGTCTAGTATGGTATTATAGATGATTTTTGAATAACTTTTCATGATTTTAAAACCCAATAACCAAGATGAAATTAAAGGGAGTAACGTTTTTCTTGACTCAAGAATGTGAATACTGCTTTAAGGAGTTGAAAAAGAGGCTAATCACTATGTCAATACTCACAATCCCAACAAGTGGAGAACTCTTGGTGGTATACAGTGATGCTTCAATAAAGGGGCTAGGATGTGTGCTAATGATAAATGATAAATTTATAACCTAAATCTCAAGGTATCTAAAAATCCATGAGAAAAACCATCCTACGCATGATCTGGAGTTCGCAGTTGTGATCTTTGCATTAAAAATATGGTGGCATTATCTCTATGGGGAGAAGTGTGAGATATATACTGATCACAAGAGAGTAAAATATATATTCATAAAAAATGATCTTAATATGCACTAGTGAAGATGGATAAAGCTCATCATGGATTATGACTTCTCAATCCACTACCATCTTGGTAAGGAAAATAAGATGGCAGGTGGTCTAAGTAGAAAGGATCCTGCATCTTTATCAATGATGAGAGTTGAAAAGGATCCAATCCTCTTATATTTTCTAAGTATAAACATGGGAATCATTAAGGGGGTATCATCATCAATACTTTCTCAAATTATTGATCAACCATCCCTTGTGTAGAAAATAAGGGATGCACAAATAGAATATGTGTAAATTTAGAAAAGGGTGGAAGCCATTAAAAATTGGAAATTCTCCGAGTTTATGATTGATGAGGAAGGAGTTGTAAGATTTGGGTCACAATTATATATACCATATGATCCAGAGATAAAGAAGGATATTTTTAATGACACACATAGATCAACCTTCTCTATCCACCCAGGGAGCATAAAGATGTATCGAGATCTCTAAGAGAACTTTTGGTGGGACAATATGAATAAGAAGATTGCTGAATATACATCAAGGTGCCTGGTATGTCAACAAGTGAAGGCTGAAATATATAAGTCTAATGGGATGATGAAACCACTACCCATACCAACATGGAAGTGGGAGAACATCACCCTGGACTTTGTCACTAGACTTCCATGGAAATCTAGAGGAAACAATGCTATATGGATCATTGTGGACCGTCTGACAAAGTTACTCACTTTATCAAAATTCGAGAGGACTTTTAATTGGATCAAAATTCATTGATATATATCAAAGAGTTTGTAAGGATTCATGGAGTAAAAATATCTATTATATCCTATAGAGATCTGAGATTCACCTCGAAGTTCTGGAAAAGTCTTCAACATGCTCTATGCACCGAACTGAACTTCAGAATGACCTATCGCCCTCTAACTGATACCCAATCTAAGATAACTATTCAGAAACTGGAAGATATGTTGAGAGAATATTCTATGGACTTAAAAGGTGGATGGGACCAATATCTTAAACTTGTTGAATTCTCCTACAAGAATAGTTTCCACTTGGGCATCTGAATGGCACCATACGAAGCCCTTTATGGGAAAAGGTGTAGAACACCAGTGTGTTGGGATGAAGTTAGTGAACAATCGTCGACGAGACCTTGAGTTCAAGGTTGGAGACATGGTATTTCTATGCATATCTCCATGGAAAAAGATCATGAGGTTTGGGAAGAAAGTAATGTTAAGCCCCATATACATCAACCCCATCAATATTCTTGATCGTTTTGGGGATGTGACCTATCGACCAGAAATTACACCTACCATGTCCAAAGTACACGATGTATTTCATGTATCCCTCTTAAAGAAGTACATACCAGACCCTTCACAGGTACTCTCTTCAGAGGTGGTACAATTGGAAAATGATATTTCTTATGAGTAGTAGCAGATGACGATCTTGGATCATAGAGATAAATTTTATTTCTAAAAAGACTACTCACCTGGTCAAAGTGTTGTGGTAGAACCATATGTATGAAGAGGCAACATGGGAACTGGAGGAGGCAATGAAGGAAAACTATCCATACCTATTTATGTCTTATAATGAAAAACAAAATCTCGAGGGAAAAAATTCATAAGGGGGGAATAATGTAACGACCCAATGTTTTACCAATGAGAATTACCTTCTTATAATTATGTAATATAACCACATGAAATTAAAACACAATGAACTACTAAGTACTATGTGACCTTTAAACATAATATTTTCACTTTTGTGATTTGAATTTCGAAAGTCTGACATACACAATTGCGATCAGTAAGATGTTTGGCATCTGATAAGACAAACTTAATTTTCAGTGAATAGTAACTGACCCTTATGAATAGTAATGTTACACTTATGTATAGTAATATGACCCTTATAAATAGTAAATCTTCCAAAAGAATAGTAACCTCACCCATGAATGTATAAATAAAATTTAGGCATCATATAAGTGATAATATGACCATAGTAAAAGTATTGAAATTTTTGTATGTCATAAATAATTAATTCAAATTAATTAATTAATTTTAAAGAAAAATTATTTTTCAAAAAGGTGTTCATAAATTATCAGTTTTATATCTTCTAGTTTTAAGAAAATTTTATAAGAACTTATGTAATTTTTGAAAACATTATAAAATCAGTTATAGTTTTAAAATGTGTATTTTTCCAGTAAATTATGATTTGAATTAAAAAATTAAAAAATTATATTTATAAAATTATTTTTAAAAAATTTTGTTCATTTTTGGATTCCACACATTGATAAACTTTTAGGGAGAATTTTTAGGATTTTTCTAAACTACATGAATTTTTGATGAATAGTAAAATACAATAATTTGAAAATTAAGCGAAATACAAGATTTATAGGGTCATGGTTGATTTTTTGATTATTTAATACTAATTGGTTCGAAATAAAACGAAATTATTAATATTTTTGGTCATGTAATCATCACTATTACTAGTCCTAAGGGAAACTGATAAACTATGGAATTAAATATTATGAAAACCCTCCTCTCCACTATAAATACCACCCCTCCTTGCCTCTTATCTTAACTCCTCTCAAGCCTTGTGCCGTCACTAAATTATACCCAAATATCTCCCCAAGATCCTCCCCCGAGAACAACATCCTTAGTCTCTTCAAAAGACCAAATCCTCTCCGCTCAAGAGGCTCTCAAAGAAGATTGATTCAAGAGGTAAATTCCTCTTTTCAATTCTTTTAATTTCTTTTCAAGTTCATTTTTTTCATTTCTATCATTACCTATACTCATACAAATGTTATGAAAACTAAAGTACCTCAAATTTACTGTAATTTTGTTATGATAATGGAATAATTTATTATCATATCTCATTTACTCTTCTTTTATACCAGTAGTAAAGACACCATTCGAGATGTGTTAATTTACCACATTCAAGGATGATGGGTTATTAATTTCTTTTACCATCTTAAATTCTGGTCCTAAAACCATTTTTTTTATTGAAACATATTATTATGTAATATATCCTATTTAAGGTTCTATAATATTTTTTTACACATGATATTAAATTATAATTTAAAATGAGGTCGTAGTGATCAAAAACCGCCAATAAACCCACAAGGTTATCACTAAAGTTTTATATAATGATTCAACATCACTCTAAGTAACCATATTGAATTTACAACTTTGTAAAAATTTTGATGTTCAATAATAAAATATAATTTCAATTCTTTACAACCATACACATTTTACATGATTCTCCATTTATGAAAATAAGTAAACCGATCGTAAAAATCAAGAAAAACAAATGGAACCGAACAATGAAATTGAACGACTTAATCCATCAAAAAAATCATGAATGAACTTAAAAAGGTTATAATAAATATTTTAAATATATAATAGGTTATTTAATTATTAATTAATTAACCTAATTTGATTATTCAGGTCATTAATATCAAGTGGAGAACACCATCAGAATTAAGGTAAGGGATCCTCTCTATTTCACTTTTATTCAAGAATGTCCTCTATGTTATGTCATTTTATGTGTAATAAGTAATGATGGGGTATAATTTCACACCTACCAAATAATTCCATCATGATTTATAAGTTATGATAAACCCCTTTATCTCTCATTAATCCCTCTTAAGTACACCTGATACAATGTTGATAATCCATAAGGGATTCTACCCAAACCTCCTTTGTTCCTTTGGGTTTCCTTATCATTATTTTTCCAAAATTATGTTATCTTATATTTTTATGTGAATATTATAAATTCTATGTACATACACCAAATTCATTTATCAATACCCTTTCATCATTCTCTTTTGGGGATATATATGTTTTTAATTGATTCCCTCCTCAATAATTCCCGATAAGAAAACCTATTTTGAGGGAAATTCCCTAATTCTTACCTGATTACAAGTGCACTCTATCTTATATATTAAGGCACCATTGTCTTTATAAAATAATTTTTTTATTATGAATAAATTCTTGGTTCATTTTGTGTTTTATATAAATGATTTTTCCCTTTCTATTTTAAAGGCTCTATAGAATTTTCCTTAAAACTGCACAAAAATATTTTAATGCTAAAATTTATTAAATACTTTTCTTACATGTTGTAAATTCTAATTGAAATCACATAACGTGATACATTCCTATTTCCCCTTATGAATTTACATGTATATTTTTTTTCCTTTCTTTCATGTACACTTTTATGATATGCCCATTTGTTATGCTTTATGACATGATTATGGTACCCAATTCTTTCCATGGGTAACCCTTATGTTTATGTAGGATTGATTATGTAAGATTATTTATGTGGAAAAATTATTCATGAAAAGTTAATATGGGTTCTCCCAAATAGTTCTCCAATTAATTAGGTAAAGTTGAGTCTCATGAGATGTTATGTGCGATGGTCTTGGCGGTTAGCCTTCTCTTGTGCTTCCATGTGCAATAGTCTTGCTGGTTAGCCGTGGCTTATGTTACCATGTGCAACGGTCTTGGAAGTTAGCCTTGACTCGTGATAAATTAATGTTTTATGTTACTTCCACATTATTATGACTTCATTTTTTATATTATTTCATGTTTATATATTATGATTCAATATGTTACATGCCTCTTTACATCATCATGGCATGCCTTATATCCCATGTGCGAATTATTTGTTCTTATGGTTATTTCTTTACTGGGATATTTTTTTACTCCCTTTGTTAATGTGTTCCCCAGGGTACCCTATCCATATTTTTGATCACAGTGGATGTTAGTAGCTCTATTTTAAGATTAAATAAAGTAATGTTTTATTTAGTTCCACGTTTTCAGTTTTATGTACTTAGTCTTCAAAGACACTAGACTTCATGATCCTTAGCTTGTAATCTCATGTATAATTATGATTAAAACCGTGTAATGTTATATGTAAAAGGATAGTGTCACTATACATACCATTCAAATATAAATATTTTGTTTATATAACATTGATACCGGACATATAAATTCCATTGACTTTCCCAAACTCCTACAATTATTCTAGAAAATTTCATCATATGAAATCATTACCCCTACTTCATGATAACACCTTTAGTTTTTTTAACTTTTTTGGATAATATAATAATCATTTTTGAATTTTTAACTAATGTTTCTTCTTTTAGTTTCAACTTTTACCCACTTCTTCTTTCATCACTTAACCAAAATCTTGACATCGCATGAACATACCAACTATCCACAAGGATTTGAGAATATTAGGTAAAATTTTATTAAACTCATTAAAATTTTCAAAATATATCTATAGGTGAAAATAGAATAAATTATTTAACTATAACAAGCCTTGGAGGATATCTCTAGTCTCAACTAGTTATTGGAATACTATATCATATTTAGTACATGAGTAGAGACAAAAGTTCCAAAGTTTATTTTGCATATAATTCCTTTGAAACCTTAAGTGGATCATTTTATGTTTCTCTTAAGCATCTAGGTTCCAAGTGTAGAACAAATTCAATAGTTAGTTACTCAAAACGGTGTTATTTTAATAAAACATATAATTTATCTTACTTGAGAACTTTTATTAAGTTAGTTTTATGATTTTGTTACATTAAGATTCCCTTTCTCAAGGATTCATCTCAATGAAACATTTCGTGATGATATTATCATTTACCTATAATGGAATATTTTATGAGATGATTATCATGTTTTAAAAACATTTAATAATGAATTTTATTAAATTGTATCCCACTAAAATTATAATCCCATTTAAACATAACATATCTATTAGTAGGACAAGATCTATATTTCACTAATAAATGAGTTTGTTTAGTGTTTCTCTTACCACTTAGTTATTTAGGTAGGGAATCATCTTAGTCATATTGTATATAATTTTTGGATATTTGAGCATATAAATCTTTGTCCAATCCAATATGTGGATAAAAAAAATCTATTTCTCTTGTCTCATAACTCTTAGGGTTTCCCAACTAAGCATGATATAAAAAAAAGATAAGAATAGGAACATGATCTAATTATGGCCACACATTACTTGATTTTTTTGAGACTAATAGGTTTTGAGATGTTTTTGAGATAATTTTGTAAAAGGGGTTGGAGTGGATATGATACTTTATGTTAGATATTTTTGTCAATGCATAATTCATATCAAACTCACATTTTTTGTGAGGTGAAGATTCTTGGAGACTAATTTATATGATTCCTTAGTCAGTTCAAAGTGATTACATATCAAGAAAGGTATTCCTGATATAAGAAAATTTAAAGGACAAGCAGAAAGAGTTCCATGCCATAAATCATGATATTGCACTATATAAGTGGGTTGAAGAAAATATTTTCTACTACAACAGATTTCCACACCATAACCAGGTTACATCATGTTAGGCTACACCACATCAATTGTACTCATGTCATGGTGATGATGAAATTGGCAGTGAGAGGAAAAATTGATTAGAAAACCTCATTATATAGAATAGTTGTCCATGCATCAAAGGATACTTAATCAAAGTTCTCTACACTGTAAAAGGAGGGTCATATTGTATAAGGTTTGGGTTGATTTTTTGTGGATCTAGATGATCTAGGATACCCTTTCTAAATTGAATTTCTATTCCATAGTTGGAATTCAATAGATCTAGATAATTTTGGACCCCACACCAAAAGTAAAATCCCACATCACATTTTAGATTAAATGTAGAGGATTGCACCATAGTGCATAGATCACACTATAGATGAAGAAATATCATTTTGTAGTGGCTCTCAAAAATTTAATTCCTCCATGCCACATATATTATTCCACATCATAGTCTTGTTTTTATTCTTAGTTAAAACCAATGAAAACCAACTAGCTGCATTGTAAATACCTTCACCATGCCATAAAAGTTTTTTTCTAGACAAATTTGGATAGTTCGACCATGAGTGCTGACTTGGATTTATATTCCTATTTTGGAAGTAATTCCAACCTTTAATAAACACACATTAAAATTTTATTGTCAATATTAATATGGTATATTACCCAATTGTTGTTATTCAGGAAAGGTATTTGAATAAGAAATTAAAATTCAAATATATTTTTATGTAGAAGAGGGGTTGTTGTGTAGATGTGAATAAGGTGGATTATTGGAGAATAAAGTAGCAAGTATATAAGAAGAAGAACTAGAATTTATGGATATGTAAAATATGGTAGAGATTATGTGATTATAAAAAGTAGAAGAAAGTATTAATAATAATAATGTTAAAGTGATTGTGATCATGTGTGGGGCATACAAAGTGAAAAAAGTATCTTGTTCCTATGCATGTTTGAAGAAGAATTTTCTATTGTTCATTGTAGTTCAAGTAGAGTGGAACTTTAGAATTTTAGAACACTCAATAACTTAAAGGAATTCTATTTTTTATTGGGAATTTTCTATTTTTAGAAAAAAATTATCATTTTAAATTTTGGAATTTACTTATGTGTGGGATGCATCGAAGCATAGTTATGAGATGTGTAAACCAGAGTTTCAAGGTTATACCTACTCATTATACTCACATAATTATTCTTGTGGGTAGTTTGATCCTGGATAAATCCACATCACACCAAGTACCATCCTTCTCACATTGAGAGGTAAACCTTGTAAATTTTTTGTGTCCCATTCTGTTGGAATGCATTTGGGTGTGTTGCATCAATTATCACTATATCATAACAGGCAGTGAATATTATTTAAAAATAAGTATAAAAATAGTATAGATCATTTATAACGACCCATACTTTACATGCATTTTTAATACTTCAAAAATTGAAGCACACTTTTTACAACATATGATAAAACCACAAAGGATCGTATAGGTATAGTGTCTTTAGAAACTGGGAAACATAAACAACTGGTTCATAAATCTTCTACAGTGTATCCCATTTATTTCATCATATCTTGGGTCCCTTTTAGCATATTCTACTTAATATCCATCTTCCTGACCTGGGGAAAAGAAAACATAAAAGGGTGAGCTCAAATGCTCAGCAAGGGCAAATAAAGGAAATAAAAATCATATCATATCTTTTTTAAAATCAAAACCTGCAAAAGAGATCATAATATCTTAACATGGAATAAATCATAGAAGTGAAAATGAGATCCCCATAAAACTTGAAACTTTGTGGCAAGCACACATAATCATGGAAAATCATTTCTTGTTAGTCATGACTCATTGCCAAGACTATCTTAGTGGACAAAGTCCCTTTCTGAACCGAGTTCACTCCTCGTTTCAGTCCTGTATCACTGAACCGAAATAACCTTCCGTTCCAGCCATGTCTATCTCATGAGATATAAAATCTTTACCCAATGCATTGGAGGGAGATATAGGTCCCACCCATCTTATAATGAATCCTTTCTTATGTGTGCCACATAATCATAAAACATACATCATCGCATAACACATGTAACAAAAATGGGATTCTTGAAACATCATGACATCATAAAACAATTCATATAAGATAAAGGAATTCATAAAAATATTTCCATCACAACATAATCAAATCCATGTAATAATAGGGATAAAAACAGAACCCTTTTATTATCTTAGATGGAAAATAATTTTGATAAAATACTTGAACTCCATTCTTGAGGAAAATATCCTTTCTACTTCAAAAACATTTTTCCTTTCATAACATGTCATACGACTTTAAAATAAAAGAAGTTGATTAAAAATAAAATTGATAACTTGTAAAGGAAGCTTCTTGGAAATAATGTTTTAAAAATCCATCCATGCCGTATAAGTTAAAAAAACATTCTTCTTACTTTTGTCGAAAAAGTCAAAAAGTACCTCGTACGACAAAAGATTCCTTTCATACATATTTCTAAAAACTCACCGAAGGGTAAAAATGGATTTAAACAATTGTAGGTGGATGGAAATAATATTACATATTGATGAAACATGGATGTGGATGATAAAATACACCCCAGTGAATACTTACGAATAAACAATCTCGGATAAAAATGAGATTGTGATATTTCCCTTACCTTAGGTCCGATTTGCTTTGTTCGTGTCCGAAGCTCCTGTATAATGGTTTAAATAATGTTATTGACTTATTCCAGAATCATACATATTGATATGATATCATATATGGTCATATTATTAGCTTCTTGTTAGTAATATTTCATTGTTACTTGTTACTCGGGTTTTTATAACTTTTTGTTCTTATGCGTGTTTTGTCGAATAAATTCTTATTCTTATCTTTAGGTTATAGATAATTCATTTACAGAATGGTATTAGTGTATTATATACCATATTCATTCATTCAATTCATTTATATAATCATTATGAAATGAAGATCATGTAGAACGAGTCGCATCACATCGTGGAGACGGTATTCCGTACGTACGCACGAGTGATGATATCGTCCCTATGATCGTGGAATTGTATTGGAGTATATATATATTATTTCAGTATCAATATTACTTCATAATAATCATATATAGTTACTCATTACACCATTATACCCATCCTTGTAAGGTGATGGTGGAAAATAGATTACACCACGGCGTGGAGACGGTATTCCGTACGTACACACGCGCGGTGATTTCATTTTTCCGTAGGATGGATAGAAGGTGAATTAGGGTTGTTTCATATTTATAATAACATATCAGTATGTAAGTAATACTGATGTTATTACTTTATCATGAAACAACTAAAGAAGAAGAAGTTGAAGAAGAAAGAAATTGAAAAGATCGGTAATGGATATTACCTCTTCTTTGGAACGCCTCTTTGAATCCTCCACTTAAGGAACTAAGATTGGTCTTTGGAGAATACCGGGACCTCTAGGATTATTCTAGGGAAGTGGATAGGAGAAAATGGCAGGGGTTGGACGAGATTGAGTGCTCAATTTTGTGTGAGGAGGAGGGGGAGGAGGTGCCCTTTTATAAGGGAGGAGAGGGGCACCTTAGGAATATCTCAAAATATTATTTTATATTAAAGTCAAAATAGATTTATAATGGTTCCAAAGGGTCTTATTTCGAAGCTAAAGTGGGGAGGGGTCGAAATCCTATAAACCAATAAAATTTAGACAAGTTTAGGGTATTATTTTAACCTTTTCAATTAGATTTAACTCTAAGTTAATTAATTTAACTTTTACCGTGTCTTTTTGTTTTCTTTCACTATATGGTTAATACACTTACTATAACATGCCAAACGAACCCCAAATTGTTTATTATTAATATATATATCCTTATCTAAGTCATTTGGCCGAAACTTAGATTTTTAGGAATAAAATAACAATTAATAATATAATATTTGATTTAAAAACTATTTTGTGTCAATTTTGACACTATTTGATATATGATTTTTGTGAAAGTCATAACAGAATTATATGTTCTAACCAAGTTGATTAAATCAACATTAATATATCATAGTAACCTAGAAAATTAGTGGACTTCATTAAAAGTCTCAAATTACATTTATTTTGGTGTTTATAACATCAATTATATCAATATTTCATTAATAAGATAATTACTGCATCATCATTGTGTCATAAATAAATTAAATTATTTAATGTCTAAAAATTACAAATAAAATACCCTTATGTAGGAAATCTTTTTAGCTTTCTAATGAATATTTATAGTCGAATTTATATTATGTATAACCCCATATTAAAAATGATTTACTTATTAAACTTTGATTTTAACTATTTTAACCCTTCTTTAAATAAATTAATAATAAATGTCCTAATCAAATCCAAGTGGGCCTAAATGGTCATATTTTATTCCTAAGTTTGTTTTTGGTCGAATTAAACTTGTCCAATAGAATTAGGACATGTGTTAGGGTAATATTGATATCATATTTACCCTTAGTTACCCTATTTACTATTAACCGCGGTAAAAATAGTAAAAAGTTACTATTCACCAAAAAATTATTTTCATCTCATTGAACCACATTTTAGTCCTTGATATTAACCGTGTCTCTCGGATTTTTGAAATTCCATTCACAGAAGCGGTAAAATTAAGTTTTATGCAAAATTCAGTTTTTAACCTACCACTTAGTGGTTTCGCTATTCATCAAAAATTGAAAGTTTTCAGAAAAATACCAAAATTTCACCCTAGGCTAATTTCGATATTCTGAGTCCAAAAATGAAGTCCATTTTGAAAAATAAAATTTATAAAATTTCGAAAAGTGGTTATTACTATTCATAACGGCTAGTTTTAATAGCATATTGTTGTTTAGTGAAACTCGGTATTGCGTACGACGCAAGCTATCGAGGAAGGTCGCGATTGCGTGTAAAGAAAGCCAAGAAAGTGTTGTGTAGAAAAAGATACCTTTGATGATTTATATAACATAAAAGTCTCGGGTGTTACATTCTACCCCCCTTAAAAAGAATTTCGCCCTCGAAATTCATCACTTTGTAACAAACAGATGAGGATAATTCTCCCTCATCATATCCTCAAGCTCCCATGTAGATTCTTCAAGTTGGTGGTTCCTCCATAAAACCTTCACCAAGCGAGTGGTCTTGTTTCGTAGGACTTTTTCGCTACGATCCAGAATCTCTATCGGCTGTTCTTCATAAGAAAGATCTTGCTCCAGCGGTACAACTTCTGAGCTGAGTACATGTGAAGGATCTGGTATGTACTTTCTCAGGAGAGATACATGGAACACATCGTGAACTTGAGAGAGATTCGGTGGAAGCGCCAATCGGTAAGCTACCTTCCCATCACGATCCAGTATTTCGAAAGGACCGATATATCTAGGGCTCAACTTCCCCTTCTTTCCAAATCTCATAACCCTCTTCCAGGGAGATATTCGTAAGAACACTTTATCACCCACTTCAAACTCTAGGTCTTTTCTTCGGTTGTCGGCATAACTTTTATGTCGACTCTGAGCTGCTCTTATGTGTTGTTGAATAGATCTGACCTTTTCTGCCATTTCATCAACGAGATCAGGTCCTAATAGCTTTATTTCCCCAACTTCATCCCAGCAAGTTGGAGTCCTGCATTTCTTTCCATAGAGAGATTCATAAGGATCCATATGAATACTGGAGTGAAAGCTATTATTATAAGAAAATTCTACCAAAGGTAGGTGTTGATCCCAACCTCCTTTGAAATCCATAGAGCAAGCTCTCAACATATCTTCTAGGGTTTGAATTGTTCTCTCAGACTGACCATCTGTCTGGGGATGATAAGCAGTGCTGAAACTCAACTCTGTATCCAGAGTATGCTGAAGACTTCGCCAGAACTTCGAGGTAAATCTCGGATCCCGATCAGATATAATAGAAAGTGGTACTCCATACAATCTTACCACTTCCTTTACATATATCCTGGCAAGCTGATCTAGAGAGAAATCCTCTCTAATAGGAATGAAGTGTGCAGACTTTGTAAGACGATCAACTATGACCCAGATAGCATTATTGCTTTTGGATGTTTTAGGAAGTCCTGTGACAAAGTCCATAGTGATGTTTTCCCATTTCCATTCGGGTATGGGTAATGGTTGTAACATCCCCTTAGACTTTTGTCTCTCAGCTTTAACTTGTTGACAAACCAAGCATCGAGAGACATATTCAGTAACATCTCTTTTCATGCCATCCCACCAGAAGTACTCTTTCAGGTCCCTATACATCTTCGTGCTTCCAGGATGAATAGAGAATGAAGAACTATGAGCCTCATCCAGTAGCTCCTTCTTTAATTCGGGGATGGGAGGAACACAAACCCTATTCCTGAACTTTATTATCCCATCACAATCAAGGTTGAATTCAGGAACATTTCTCACCTTCTTTTGTAACTCGACATCTTCTTTCTGTGCCTCTTTAATCTTCACATGTATAGATGGTTGAACATTCATTTGAGAAAGATAAGATTTTTCCCTTTCCATTATAATTCCAAGATCCATCCTTTGTAAATCCATAAATATTGGATCTTTTGTGATCCTCATCATGGATAAACTAGCATGGTCTTGTCGACTTAATGCATCTGCCACCTTGTTTGCTTTCCCAGGGTGGTAATGGATTGAGCAGTCATAATCCTTAATCAGCTCCAACCATCTTCTTTGGCGCATATTCAGCTCCTTTTGTGTGAAAATATACTTTAGACTTTTATGATCAGTATAAATATCACACCTTTCACCGTAAAGGTAATGCCTCCAAATCTTTAATGCAAAGATTACCGCAGCCAACTCCAAATCATGTGTTGGGTAATTTTGCTCATGGATTTTCAACTGTCGTGAGGCATAAGCTATCACCATATCATTTTGCATAAGAACACACCCCAATCCCTTCTTGGATGCATCACTGTAGATCACAAACCTTTCTCCACTATAAGGCAGTGTGAGCACAGGTGCACTGGATAACCTTCTTTTCAACTCCTTGAAATTCTCTTCACATTCCTCTTTCCAGACAAACTTAACTCCTTTCCGAGTCAACTTGGTTAGTGGATTAGATAATCGTGAAAAATCTTTTACAAAACATCGATAATATCCAGCCAAACCAAGAAAACTTCGGATCTCAGTTACTGTTGTTGGTCTTGACCATCTTTCGATAACCTCTGTTTTTGCTAGATCCACAGATATCCCCTCTTTTGAGATTATATGACCCAAAAATGCAACTTTTTGAAGCCAAAATTCACACTTGGTAAATTTGGCATAAAGCTTCTCCTTTCTCAGGGTCTTCAATATAATTCTCAAGTGATCTTCATGCTCTTCCTTTCTCTTTGAATAGACAAGAATATCTTCTATAAAGACTACCACAAATTGATCAAGATAGTCTCTAAAGACTCTATTCATTAGATCCATGAAGATAGCAGGGGCATTAGTAAGACCAAATGGCATCACTATAAATTCATAGTGTCCATACCTTGTACGGAAAGCCGTCTTTGGTATATCCTCCCTCTTGACCCTTAATTGATGATACCCTGAACGAAGATCAATCTTGGAAAAGTATTGAGCTCCGCGTAGTTGGTCAAATAAGTCATCAATGCGTGGGAGAGGATATTTGTTCTTGATAGTGATCTTGTTAAGTTCTCGATAATCAATGCAAAGTCTCATTGATCCATCTTTCTTCTTAACAAATAGAACAGGTGCTCCCCAAGGTGACGCACTAGGGCGTATGAATCCCTTATCAAGATTCTCTTGGAGTTGCTTCTTTAATTCCTGCAACTCAATTGGGGCCATTCTATAAGGTGTCTTTGAAATAGGCAAAGCACCCGGTACGAGTTCTATTGAAAACTCAACTTCACGATTTGGTGGAAGACCCGGCAATTCCTCCTGAAAGACATCATCAAACTCCCGTAGAATGGGCATATTATTAATCGTGAGTTTCTCACCAACCATTTGAGATAAATAACCTTCATTTAGTGGAATCAATACCCATAAGATGGAAGAAATTTCCACTGGAAGGTTATGTTCATCCTTGCATTGATAGACGATCGTAGATTGATCTGGAATATGAAATGTGACTTCCCTTCTTTGGCAATCGATATGAGCTCCATGTAGAGAAAGCCAATCCATGCCAAGAATCACATCAAATTCCACTAAAGGAAGGATCACAAGATTTGCAGGAAGCACTTTCCCACAAACTTCGATCGGAGAAGAATTATAGACTTTTGATGCGATTGATGTGCCATTAGGTGTTGTCACAGCTAACTCAACATCTAATTGTTGAGGTAATACGGTGATACCCTTAGAAAAGTCTTCAGAAATAAAAGAGTGGGTGGATCCAGAATCAAATAAAACATTTGCTACTTTAGAGTGGATTGTAAGTGTACCTTTCACCACATCGTTATCGTACTCCACATCGCTGATAGAAATTGCATGTGACTTTCCTTTGTCTTTAGCCTTAAGATTTTGTTGACGTCGACCATCATCATCAACCCTTGGATTTGGGAATTGATTGGCATAATGCCCCATCTCCTTGCACTTGAAACATTGAAGTGTAGTAGGTTCATTCTGTGTATCCCTTCCTTTGTTTGCGTCATTAGACATCTTCTTCTCATTATCACGGCATTCAAATGCCCGATGACCTTCTTTTCCACATTTAAAACATTTACTTGTCCCTTTAAGACAACTCCCTCCATGTTTCTTTCCACACTTTGAGTATAAGGAAAAGCTCATCTTCTTTTCCGTGTGCTCTTTAGATTTTTCTTTGAATTCCATCTTCCTCTTCTTATCAAACCCATGTGACTGATGGGTTACTCCAATCTCCATCTCGACTTTGAGATCACATCGAACGATTTCCTCGTAGCTATTGAAGTCCCTTATGGCTAACGCCCTTCGAAGACTTGGTTTTAAGCCGCTAAAGAATCGATCGATCTTACTCTCAGGTTGGATAATAATACCAGAAGAGTACCTTGCAAGTCTTGTAAAATTTGCTTCATAGGTACCAACAGATTCATCATCCCTTTGCTTCAGTTCAAGAAACTCTTTCTCCATCTTTGTTCGGAGAATACGAGGGAAGTACTTATTGAAAAATAAGTTCTTGAACTCGTCCCATTCCATAGACTCAATTTCATCCCTTTGCCTCGTATTCTTAACAAGATTCCACCATTGATCAGCATCTCCTTCCAAACGATACACTGCTAGGATGACTTTATCATGCTCAGAACATTGAAGAACTGAAAATATCTTTTCAGTAGTACTAATCCATTGTTCAGCAACTAATGGATCAGTAGACCCGCTGAAAGAAGGTGGACGCTGCCTCATGAAGGATTCAACAGAATGTTGCTCCCTCCTTTGCTCGTTTGGAAATCCTTCATGATTCATAGCTTGAGAAATTTGTGTGAGCATGGCTACAATATTTTGCATTCCAGCTCCCATATCGTTTGTTTGCTCAGGGGGACAATCATTGCATTGCCCATCGCATTCCGCATTAACACGGTTCCTTCGGGTTCCAGCCATTGACTAAAACCAAGAAGAATAGTGTGAGCAACACTAATTATAATAGGAAACCACATAATTCAAGAATAAAATTTTCATGCTTAAGGTCTTATCCTAGGTTATTCAAGGCCATTTCTAAAACACTAAGATTGTGTTCTATGCTTAGACTTATCCTTAGGGTTCTTACTAAGGCTTTCACATCCTAGTTTCCAAAGGTTGACTATACCTTTCCTCTGATACCAACTATAACGACCCATACTTTACATACATTTTTAATACTTCAAAAATTGAAGCACACTTTTTACAACATATGATAAAACCACAAAGGATCGTATAGGTATAGTGTCTTTAGAAACTGGGAAACATAAACAACTGGTTCATAAATCTTCTACAGTGTCTCCCATTTATTTCATCATATCTAGGGTCCCTTTTAGCATATTCTACTTAATATCCATCTTCCTGACCTGGGGAAAAGAAAACATAAAAGGGTGAGCTCAAATGCTCAGCAAGGGCAAATAAAGGAAATAAAAATCATATCATATCTTTTTTAAAATCAAAACCTGCAAAAGAGATCATAATATCTTAACATGGAATAAATCATAGAAGTGAAAATGAGATCCCCATAAAACTTGAAACTTTGTGGCAAGCACACATAATCATGGAAAATCATTTCTTGTTAGTCATGACTCATTGCCAAGACTATCTTAGTGGACAAAGTCCCTTTCTGAACCGAGTTCACTCCTCATTTCAGTCCTGTATCACTGAACCGAAATAACCTTCCGTTCCAGCCATGTCTATCTCATGAGATATAAAATCTTTACCCAATGCATTGGAGGGAGATATAGGTCCCACCCATCTTATAATGAATCCTTTCTTATGTGTGCCACATAATCATAAAACATACATCATCGCATAACACATGTAACAAAAATGGGATTCTTGAAACATCATGACATCATAAAACAATTCATATAAGATAAAGGAATTCATAAAAATATTTCCATCACAACATAATCAAATCCATGTAATAATAAGGATAAAAACAGAACCCTTTTATTATCTTAGATGGAAAATAATTTTGATAAAATACTTGAACTCCATTCTTGAGGAAAATATCCTTTCTACTTCAAAAACATTTTTCCTTTCACAACATGTCATACGACTTTAAAATAAAAGAAGTTGATTAAAAATAAAATTGATAACTTGTAAAGGAAGCTTCTTGGAAATAATGTTTTAAAAATCCATCCATGCCGTATAAGTTAAAAAAAACATTCTTCGTACTTTTGTCGGAAAAGTCAAAAAGTACCTCGTACGACAAAAGATTCCTTTCATACATATTTCTAAAAACTCACCGAAGGGTAAAAATGGATTTAAAAAATTGTAGGTGGATGGAAATAATATTACATATTGATGAAACATGGATGTGGATGATAAAATACACCCCAGTGAATACTTACGAATAAACAATCTCGGATAAAAATGAGATTGTGATATTTCCCTTACCTTAGGTCCGATTTGCTTTGTTCGTGTCCGAAGCTCCTGTATAATGGTTTAAATAATGTTATTGACTTATTCCAGAATCATACATATTGATATGATATCATATATGGTCATATTATTAGCTTCTTTTTAGTAATATTTCATTGTTACTTGTTACTCGGGTTTTTATAACTTTTTGTTCTTATGCGTGTTTTGTCGAATAAATTCTTATTCTTATCTTTAGGTTATAGATAATTCATTTACAGAATGGTATTAGTGTATTATATACCATATTCATTCATTCAATTCATTTATATAATCATTATGAAATGAAGATCATGTAGAACGAGTCGCATCACATCGTGGAGACGGTATTCCGTACGTACGCACGAGTGATGATATCGTCCCTATGATCGTGGAATTGTATTGGAGTATATATATATATTATTTCAGTATGAATATTACTTCATAAAAATCATATATAGTTACTCATTACACCATTATACCCATCCTTGTAAGGTGATGGTGGAAAATAGATTACACCACGGCGTGGAGACGGTATTCCGTACGTACGCACGCGCGGTGATTTCATTTTTCCGTAGGATGGATAGAAGGTGAATTAGGGTTGTTTCATATTTATAATAACATATCAGTATGTAAGTAATACTGATGTTATTACTTTATCATGAAACAACTAAAGAAGAAGAAGTTGAAGAAGAAAGAAATTGAAAAGATCGGTAATGGATATTACCTCTTCTTTGGAACGCCTCTTTGAATCCTCCACTTAAGGAACTAAGATTGGTCTTTGGAGAAGACCGGGACCTCTAGGATTATTCTAGGGAAGTGGAGAGGAGAAAATGGCAGGGGTTGGCCGAGCTTGAGTGCTCAATTTGGTGTGAGGAGGAGGGGGAGGAGGTGCCCTTTTATAAGGGAGGAGAGGGGCACCTTAGGAATATCTCAAAATATTATTTTATATTAAAGTCAAAATCGGTTTATAATGGTTCCAAAGGGTCTTATTTAGAAGCTAAAGTGGGGATGGGTCGAAATCCTATAAACCAATAATATTTAGACAAGTTTAGGGTATTATTTTAACCTTATCAATTAGATTTAACTCTAAGTTAATTAATTTAACTTTTACCGTGTCTTTTTGTTTTCTTTCACTATATGGTTAATACACTTACTATAACATGCCAAACGAACCCCAAATTGTTTATTATTAATATATACATCCTTATCTAAGTCATTTGGCCGAACCTTATATTTTTAGGAATAAAATAACAATTAATAATATAATATTTGATTTAAAAACTATTTTGTGTCAATTTTGACACTATTTGATATATGATTTTTGTGAAAGTCATAACAGAATTATATGTTCGAAAAAAGTTTATTAAATCAACATTAATATATCATAGTAACCTAGAAAATTAGTGGACTTCATAAAAAGTCTCAAATTACATTTATTTTGGTGTTTATAACATCAATTATGTCAATATTTCATTAATAAGATAATTATTGCATCATCATTGTTTCATAAATAAATTGAATTATTTAATGTCTAAAAATTACAAATAAAATACCCTTATGTAGGAAATCTTTTTATCTTTCTAATGAATATTTATAGTCGAATTTATCTTATGTATAACCCCATATTAAAAATGATTTACTTATTGAACTTTGATTTTAACTATTTTAACCCTTCTTTAAATAAATTAATAATAAATGTCCTAATCTAATCCAAGTGGGCCTAAATGGTCATATTTTATTCCTAAGTTTGTTTTTGGTCGAATTAAACTTGTACAATAGAATTAGGACATGTGTTAGGGTAATATTGATATCATATTTACCCTTAGTTACCCTATTTACTATTAACCGCGGTAAAAATAGTAAAAAGTTACTATTCACCAAAAAATTATTTTCATCTCATTGAACCACATTTTAGTCCTTGATATTAACCGTGTCTCTCGGATTTTTGAAATTCCATTCACAGAAGCGGTAAAATTAAGTTTTATGCAAAATTCAGTTTTTAACCTACCACTTAGTGGTTTCACTATTCATCAAAAATTGAAAGTTTTCAGAAAAATACCAAAATTTCACCCTAGGCTAATTTCGATATTCTGAGTCCAAAAATGAAGTCCATTTTGAAAAATAAAATTTATAAAATTTCAAAAAGTGGTTATTACTATTCATAACGGCTAGTTTTAATAGCATATTGTTGTTTAGTGAAACTCGGTATTGCGTACGACGCAAGCTATCGAGGAAGGTCGCGATTGCGTGTAAAGAAAGCCAAGCAAGTGTTGTGTAGAAAAAGATTCCTTTGATGATTTATATAACATAAAAGTCTCGGGTGTTACATCATTGATTAATACCCTCTTATTGATCTATATTTTAACTTGAAGTGGTTATATAAGTTGTATCTGAGGGGTGGGTTTCGTTTGTTTGTGATTGGATATTTGTAGTTTTTAAATTTTAAAGTATATATCTCTCAATTTGAATAGGAATCCATTGATTTTTATTATCTACAATAGATAATTTAAATTCATTGAATGTAATAGGGATTATAGCATTTTATTGGAAAATATATCAAATTTGGAAATACATGGTGATGCCTTACCTGTTATCAATCAGTTATGATGTCGTGGGAGTAAAAAATGATGGGTTGGTTCCTTATACTAAAGGTTTTGTCATATATATAAGGACCTAAAATTAATCATTACATAATCCTGAGTTTTAATTCAATAATTCATTCTCTAAATTTTTGAATCTTTTTAGGTTTAGAGTTTTAGAGAATTAGGTTATAAATCACACATAAAAACCCATAAAATACAAAGTGGACACTTTTGATTAGTGTCGAATTTTTATAATATAAATATTTTAAAATAAATCATGTTTGATTTTCATGAAAACTTTTCATGACTTTCAACATGACCTCTTCATTTATATTTACCATCCTTAAAATACTATGATTTAAAAAAACATGGTATGATCACAAAAATCTCAATAAGGTACATAAAATGAAAAAACCATTAGTCCAATGAAAAAAATTAAAACACATAAAAAACCCTTTCTTAAAAACATAACATTTTACCCATAATATAAAATATCATTAATTTAAAAGATCATTTATTTAAACCTTTTAAAATAAATGATTTACATAAAAACTCAATATTAGGAATATAAAATTCATGTAGGTACGTTGGAAAATCATTTTATATAACCATTATAGAGCCATTACGGAACCCTTACAAATTGGAATAACAATTAGACCATATTACAATTTAATTCACAAGAGAACATAATCATTAAACAATTCATTATTGCATTATTAGGGAACAAAAAACATTTATGTTATAATTGGATCACCAAGCGTTATCTGGGTGCACCCATCATATATAATTTCCAAGAACCAAAACATGAATAAAACATTTCATCATTTGAAAAAATATTTTAAACTCATCTGAAAATCACTTTCAGATATCAAAATAGAATTTTATTATTAAAACCGTTTTCAATACCAAAATAACCAGAAATATAAAATAGGATTTTTTATTTATGAAAACATTTAAACATACAAAGGAATATATAAATGAAATAACATTCATGATGGTATAAAGAGTCATTGTTGTGATTCCGTTTAAATCACATAAAAAGATTAATTTTTAAAAACATTTAAATAAATTATAAGATACATAAAATAAACATTATAAATATTTAATTTCAAATAAAACATTTCAAAAATCATTTTAAAACATGGACATTGAAATGAAAGACTTTGGAGGAAAACATTAAAAAGGATTTATTTGGAAGAAATGGTCCCTTATCACTTTGGAGGTATTTAAATCATAAGAATCCTGAAATAATAACATTAAAAAAAACATTTAATACCATGAGAATAGATAAATTCTTAATATTAAATGTTAAATGGGATTTATATAGATCTTATAAAATAATAAAGGTTAATAACCTCAATATTCACCTCAACGAATGGAAATTGAGATGAAGTCCCTTACCTTGAATCCAACTTGTCACATGTGTCTTCAAATTAATAGATAATAAACTTATGTTAATCATTTAATTTTATGAGAAACTTTTTCATAAAAATTATTACTTATATTTCACTTATTAATAAGTTATTTATAATTACTTAACCAATAAAGATTAAATTAGGTGTTTTGACCATATTTAGTTTATGTGTAAAAAACAACTTTGGTTGGTCAAATGTGGTCAAATGGGTCATTATTAAAAAAATATCTAGAATAATAATTATGATATAATTATCAAATTTATACATCAATTATATTTTTAAAATTAATCATTGAATTTGTTAATAAAAAGTGAACCATTGTTTTGATCATGGAGACAGTTGGTCGTACGCACGCATGAGTAACATTTACATTTTTCAATGGTCATTATGAAATTAAGTTATGTAATATTTAATCTTTCCATAATTATCATTATATCATAAAAAAATATTATTTAATTATATATACTTATATATATCATTCTTGTAATGTGGTAACAAAAAAGGAGTCACATCGTTTTGAGGAGGTGGTAGTCCACACATCCACGAACGACGTTTTCATTTTTTTGAGTGAGTGAAAAGTTAAAAATAAAATGATATATTATATTATTGGGTCACTTGGTATGGAATTAGTGAGTAGAGTGGGAGAATAGTCCTTTTTGATTTATTATTATAAATATTATTTAACAAAATTATAACATTGTTAAAATTTTCTTCTTAAATAAAACAGATAACACATGATTTTTTTCTAGAGGTTAAGATCACCAAGATCGTAGTCCTCTCATCAATATTATCTATTTCTTAAGGAGACTGGTATGCACTAAATCCTTAATTTTTAATGGGAGTGATAACTTTATTACATACAAATACAAACGTACCTTTTTCACACATGGTGGTATAACCCATGACTTTTTAAGGACTCACAACCTACCTTCCTTTTGTCTAGGAGGAAAAACCCCACCATCCTTTTAGATAGAGGGAATAACCTAATTAAAAATTTTGGAAGGGAAAATCCTAAACCATAACTCTAGAGTAAAAACATGTGGTGGGAAGTATTATAACAGAGAAATAAAAGTTACAATTAAAACAAAAGTTGAGGAGATGATGTAGAAATTATTTACAGCTCATTTTCATGGATCACATCACTGGAGGAAGATAAAGGTAATGAAGATTCTTAGTGATCAATGTAGAACAAAATAGGTTGAAGAAGTTTCTTGATCAATTTGAAAGTATCATAAAATGTATCATCATATCCTTGTGGAATTTATTATCAGCATTAGTAAATGTGTTTTTTTATCCTTGAATAAATATCCCAAAACATTAAAACTGATATATATTTGAGCATGTAAGTGTCCAATGTATGCATGACACTTGTTAGTGTATAACAATATAATAATATGAATGTAACCTTATTTTTTAAAATTCATTCAGTAAAAAAACATAATGGGGCTTATATTATTTCATGAAAAATAAAACAAAACATTTAATATGTTAAGAGTAATATTTCATAAACAAACCAAAATTTGGAAACAATTGAAATAATAATATAATTTTTTAAATTATACATATAGTAAAATAAAGTGAAAAATAGAGCATCATATGAAACAAAATATGAATTAGTAAGTGTCACTAAAAATTGTACAATTATTTTAAACACTATTGAAAATATATTTCAACATAAAATAATAAAAAAATAGACTATTTAATTTATTTTAACAACATTAACTTAAATTAAGAATATAAAAATTTCAAAACAATTTTTAACTAATAGTGGGTCAGGACCTACCACTGAAATCAAAGAGTAGTGGGTCATTAACTACTATAGAAAAGTCCAATGGTAGAAAAATAGAGTTTTAAATACCCTTTCAATTTTAAGTAAAAATAAAATGAATTAAACAAAACTAAAAACAATTCTATAAACCTTAACATTAAATAGATTCATGTATGGAATACAAAATTACCTACCATTGGATGTGCAATGGTGACTCATAACTCACCATTGGGTTTCAACGATGTCTTGTTGAAAATTATTGTTAAAAACATAATGATATTATAGATAAATAAATAAAACTTATTAATTTATCAAGGAATCCTAGAATAAAAATCTAAAGAAATAATATGTTGAAGATACTGGAAAAGTCTTGAAAATTAATGAAGAAACAAATGACCCAAATAAAATGCAACAGATCAAAAATAAAAAGAGATGAAATAAATTTATGATGAGAAATTAAGTAGAATAACTCAATATCTACAATATGAAAATAAAAAAAGGAGGAGCTTGGAAAAGTAAAATAGAAATATTAAAAACAAATGGTGGGTAAAAAAATAATCCACTTTTTATATTCAACGGTGAGTAAATTACCTACCATTTAAGTGAAATGGTGATATCATTTACACACCATTGATATCTTGGTTGTGGGTAACTGACTCACCATTGGGTTCCATCGTTGAGAAAATCACACACCATTGTAAATTTTCTAAGGTTGACTTAAATCACTAAATGTTGGGTTCTTCCAATGGTGAGTCCAAGTGAAACCAAATAAAGGGTCTAAGCCTTAGAATAGAAAAACAAACTCATGTGAACACTTGTAAGAAAATCTTGGAAGATAAGATAAAAATGGTGTGACAAAAAAATATCGAGCCACTATTTCTTAGAGAGATGTTCCAAAAAGAAAGAACTGAGACCAAAAAAACTAAAACATTAAGCTTGATATAACTTGGTTATTTCTATTGGAGAAACTATGATGATCATAAAATAACTAGGGAGAGAGAGTGGTCATCTGAGGAAGAGGAGGAAGTCAAGCCACTGCTATCTCGAGTGAAGATACAAGAAAAACCAGAAGAAAAAGAGATTAAATAAAATGATAAAAGAGACTTAGTAAAGAATGTCAGAGACACTATGTTATATAGTTGTATAGGAGAACCATCAAAAAATTAGAGAGAAAAAATATAATGAAAACAACACCACGAGAATTCAAAAATGAGCACACGATGAGAAAGAAATCAAATAGATGAAGTTTTAAAGATTCAATGGATGAGATTAAATCTTGGGTTTTAAATGTAATATCACATCATAAAAAAGTTGAAACTGATTAGTATATCATACAGAGCACATAATTTATTGGGTGGATCAAAATAAAAAAGTACACACACGACCCCCGGGCCATACATGCGACCTAAGCCCAACCATTCCAGGTGCCCTCCTTGGGCCATATATACAGGCCATACACTTATAGTATACAATATGAATGCCTGAACCAGGCTCTTTTTGAGCCATAAAATATATACCAACCATGAGAGTAAAATTTGGGTTCCCTTAAAAGTGGTTTTGGTTTGGATTGAGTTCTTTCACAAATAACCTTATTCTTTTGTAGTAAATAAAAAGATGTATAAAGAAAAGAACAACAAAATATCTGAACCAAGTATTAAACCTTGTTAATAAGAAATAATATTTTCGAAAAAAATTATTTTTAATTAAATGTTATGAAATTGTAATTTATCAAAACACAGAGAGATATAAAAATTCTAATACCCAATTACAAACAATCTCCCCCATTTTGTAAATTACCAAACATAATATTTATTAAAATTACAAACGACTTAATAGAAATTTTTAAATATTCAAAAAAATTCTTCCCATTTATGAAATTCCTCAAAACTTACATTAAAAAATGCTTCTTTTAATAAATAAATTACTATAATAGCAGAAAAAAATGACAAAGTTAAGGACGGAGGAATTGAGAAAGTTTAACTTTAAGAATCCATTTTAGCCATAATGATCTAATTTTCATTTAAGAATAATAGAAAATAACAGTAAGATAAAAAAATCAAATATCAAAATTTATCTAATTTATGAAAATGGAAAATATACTAATCAAAAGTTATGCTTCCAGTATACCCAATTCAATTGTCATTTTCTCAAATTTAACAAAATCTAAGGGTTTTGTGAAAATATCAGCTAATGTTTCCATAGTTGGAACACATTTGTTGACGATCCTTTTCATCTCAGAGTATAAAAGACTTAAAAAGGGGAATACCTTAACATAAAGTGATTCATCCTTTGAAGAAACATCAAAAATTGACAAAGGAATGAACAAGGATTTGCTTCAGCATGGGCTATGCAGGGTCCAAGACAGTCGCGCAGGGTACCTGCGCACCACATATTGGGCGCGCAGGTGACCTGCGCGCCCTATTTGATTTTCACCCATGGTCTTAAGTAGCCTATAAATATCCCTTGTGTTCCCTCCATTTTAGGTACAAATAATACAAAAAGACAGATTTAAGCTCCCGGTGCCCCAGTCTCTTCTGGAAGTGTTCTGAACACTTATAAGGTAATTTCTTACCTTGAATGGATGCTCTAAATAGGGGGAAGAAGGCCTAAGTTTTGAAATTCATCAACACCTACGCACCTAGGTGGCTAACACTTAAGGGAAATGAAGACACCTACGCGCCTCCTTATCCCTTCAACAGAACCTACGCGCCACACATTTAAAAGTCTTTAGGGATAATACTAAGGGATTGAGCCAAGGATCACCCAAGTATTACCCTATGGGTTGACCGTTACGCAGGTACCTATGTGTCGCATAGGTATACCTACGTGACCAGTACCTGCGCGTCCCAACAGGACCTGCGCACATACTTTTTTTTGGGTGCCCCTCCTGCCTATTCACCTCTGTTATTCAAATCTACCTCTCCAATTCAAGATTCAGCCTTCAAAACCCTCTTCAAAGACATTCATGGCATGTTTACCTTGTTGGCTTCCTTATCTGATAGGAATTATATGGAAAATCTCTTAAAACCTAGTGATTTACTTATCTTTATGTCACTATGGTTAGAGATTTAATTCATTCAACCTAATCCTTTAAGTTGAGAGGATCTTTAACCTGGGCCTCCTTTTCAAGAGTATACCCCAGTCTTCAAATTCCCTTAATTTTTGGGCATCATTGAAATGCACGGACTACTTTCGCCTATCGACCGGTCAAAGTTCTGGTGCTCTGCTAATGTGTATAGCAGCACTGGGGTCGAATCCTTGGTGATGATACTTTGTAATAGCCGTTTGTTTTTAGTTGATTTTATTTTGATTAGGGGGGTTTGTTTGCAGAGATTAATTGAAATGATTGATTGACTATAATTGATTTAACAAATCTATAAATATTGGGGTGAGTTCATTATTAGGGATTTAAGCTTGTGATATCCTTGATCATTGCTTTATATTGCATTTAAATTAACACCTACTTCACAAGTTAATGTCGATTAGAATTCCTAAGTGGTAAAGCTTTAATCCAAGACTTAACTTAACTAGGATTATAAAATCAATCAGTACTTGTTTATGGTAGTGTAATTATGGTTCCAATAATCCATGGAAACCACATGCTAAACAAAATATGTCATTAATCCATGATATATTAAGTCCAACATACACAATGTTAAATTAAGGAATACTCGTCGAGCAAATACTCTCAATCACTTAACATCCCTAAATTTTGACTCACCCTAATGAAATATTTACTCATCCATTTGGGTGTTTAATATTATGGTTATAATAATTATGATGATAAATTAAGAATAGAATAAAAAGAAAGGGATTAGAAAAGAGTGGTACGTCGAACACACACACACGAACAATGATGATAATTAAAAATGGATTTTTGATTGAATGAGGAAGAAAAATAAGGGAAGGAGATTAAACTATATTTAAACTATTTTATGAACATAAATATTAAACTACAGATGGTGGATGAGAATAAGAGATATTGAATAAGTACCTCATATTAAAACAGAATTACAAAGAAAGAGACTTACAAAATTACAAAAACAAAGAACACGAAATTAAGTGAAAACAAAGAGAGGAGGAAAGGTCTCTCAAGTGAAAAATTGAGTATTGAAGATCCTCCCAATCCTTTGGCAAGGATTTTTTCAAGCCAATATGTTCTCTTCTCTTCAGAAATTTTATCCCTTTTGAAGGGAGAGGAGGGGATGTATTTATAGCCCAAGGTGGTGGACTGTTTACATTCCAGAAATACCCCTCCACTTGGCTCACAGATATGGACATCACGATAGCATAATCTCGAGCACTCTCCTTCTTCAAAGATGTAGATAATAAAGTTGGCCGACTACTCTCAAAATTTTGAGTCATTTGGACTTAAGGATCAAATGTTCTTTCTGTTGATTAAACAATATAAAACTGTCCATTTCAATCCAGTCTTTTTTGAAGTCCAGAATGTGAAAGGGTTTTTGAATATGAATATGCCTTCAAATACGAATGGATTATTCAACAAAGTCGGCTACCTATATATCCTATTTCACACTGAAAACTCTCAGCTCTATTGGATTCTTACCTCATGAGATATTTCATGCATACTATACTGATTTTAATTCTCGTCCAGAATGGTGGTCTGAATATTAATGAATCATTTGGTCCCCTTGTTCTTAGATTTGGGCCCTAAAATTTTTATACAAGACTCCTTTCATTGTCCCCAGAACTATGGTGGAGAATAATAGAATTTTTACTTCTTCATGTATCCCAGTAAATCAATCTTCATGTATAGTCCAGTTTCATCACAGATTCGTTGGTCTTGTTTGTGAGGACCGTACGACCCTTCAAATGTCAGAATTGGATCATGGTACCTTCTAATGTAATGTGTTATATTTAAATGAGAATCCTAAAGAACAAGAACCATACAATTTGGATCAGTATTGTGATAGTTATTATTAAAACAGTAAACTGACTCAATTGGACTACATCTAAAAATGATCAAAAATTATACTTAATATTAAAACATTAATATTTCACAAAAATTATGCACATTTCATATAAAATAAGTAAATAGGGAATATAATAAGTCATTAAAATATTAATAACATCAACTCCCCCACACTTAGTTTTTTGCATTTCCTCATGTGCAACAAATATAAAAACATGACAAAATCATTTTTACTCACCAAAAGATTTTAAAATTTTGTTTTCTCTAATCAGGGGAGGTTTAGACTATTTCACTCATCCATTTTGAATTCCACCACAAGTTGTTACAGAAACAATGTTCCAAAACTAATTCATTTTTTCATGCTCAAATTTAGAAATAGAAAATGTGGACACTCAAAACTCACACCTCTCAAGACGATAAAATTCATTTGGGGAGGTTCACTCTTTCACCAACCAAAAGTGAAAATATTAGAGTTTGAAAAGAGCTCTCAGCTTCCAATCCCTATCCAAAGTGAACAAGAATCAAGAGGTCCTTTTAAGGGTTTTTTTTCTGTGGCTATAGGATGGTAGGAATATAATGTCCAAGAGATATAAGAAGAGGTTTAAAATACCAACATAGAAAAAGCAATGCACATTTTTTTGAAATAAAACATGGAAGGAAATGAAAACACATATTTACAAGGGAATGATTGTGTGAAGAAAGACACAATAGAGGATGAAAATATGAAGGTAATGAGAATATGGAATATTTACAAAACAAAAAACTTCTCCCAATATGAATATAATGAAAGTGTTCTTTTTTTCTTTTCCTTTTTTTTCTTTGTTTTTTCGAAAGTTGACCTTGAAACAGATCTCACACTCATATCCCAACCCATGTTTGATCTCCTCACAACACTAATTGTAATAGTTATAACAAGATCAAAGGTTGAGGAAGAGTGATTTTTGACCTACCCAAGACACAACCCATTTTTTTCATTTTTTTTGATTTTATTTTTATTTTTATTTTTAGTTTTGAATTTTTTTAACACTTTTCAATATCATTTGTACAATAAATTCTCAAATCCCACTGAATGAAAACCTCCCCCCCCCCCACACTAAAATGGATGCTTGCCCTCAAGAATATGATAACACACCAGAAAGTAAGGAAATGATACCCAAAAATGAAATCCATTCCCCCCCCACACTTAAATTTCAAACACTTATGCAATGAAAATCCATGTTGATATTGGGTGGGATAAGGTATTGGGATTGTAATGTGGCTATCAAAGAAAATGTTTTCATAGGCTTGAGGTGGATTTCAAAAGGAGGATTAATGTAAGGGAAATGGGAGGCTACTTGGCTATTGTGATTCTCATGTGGTTCAGAAAATGCCTCTATCATATTAATACACACTAAGGTAAGAAATTCAGCTTGAAGGTCCACAAACTCAAGACTCACAAAAGGGGGTGAAAACACACATTTTGAAAAGATGGCCATAGATGAAAGCAAATGTTTGTTCTCACGGTTGGGGAAAATAATTTTCCAAATAAAAAATTGAGCATTCAAAATGTGTTGGTTTTGACACAAAATTATTTATCCAAAGTCATAATGAAAATAAAAAAATTTTGAGATGAAAACATGTCTGTTAAATCCCCAAAATGGTTGGACAAAATTTCAAAACTCGATGGTGAGTAAGCATGACTCTTTTTTTGTATTTTTTAAGTAATTGTGTTTTTTTGTGGTTTTTTTAGTTTTTATGGTTTTTTTAAAATACACACCCACACAAGAAAGAGAAAAAGAAAGGGTTTGATGAATAAAGTGGAAAAAATGAAAGAGAGAGGGATAGAGGGAGAAGAAGAGTCAAAGGGAAAGAGGTTCCCCCTGGTTTGGATTTGGTGGGTTGCCATCTCCATCCAGTGGTGGGTCTACTATGGATCTAATGGAAGTTGATGTTATTCCAGGATTGCATTTCCTCTCATGGTGATGTTTCAATCGATGTCCATTTACCGTAAATGTCCTTTTGGAGGAGGGGTCTTGGACTTTCACTACACCAAATGGGTAAACATTAGTGATAATAAAAGGACCTTCCCAACGAGAATTAATCTTACCTGGGTGAAGACAAAATCGAGAATTGAAGATCATTACCTTTTCACCTTCATGAAATACCTTTCTCAGGATGTGTTTTTCATGGAGTACCTTAGCCTTCTCTTTGTACAAATTGGAATTCTCATAGGATTCAAGTCGAAGCTCCTCTAGTTCAGCCAATTGCAACAATCTTTCTTCACCAGATTTTTCAAGATCAAAATTACCTGTTTTCACTACCCAAAATGATTTATGTTGGATTTCAACTAGTAAGTGACATGATTTAACAAAAACAATCCTAAAAGGAGACATCCCAATGGTTGTTTTATAGGCAGTTCGATAAGCCCAAAGGGCTTCACCAAGTCTCTCAGGCCAGTCCTTTCTGGTGGGCTTAACAATTTTCTCAAGTACCCTTTTCACTTCTCTATTAGAAAGTTCAGACATGACATTTGTTTGAGGGTGATATGCAGTTGAAGTTTTATGTACAACCCCATTCTTTTTCAGAAGAGCTTCCATGGTTCTATTACAAAAATGGGTTCCTAAGTCACTGATCAAGGCACGTGGTGTCCCAAATCTTTGGAAGATGTGGGTCTTTAGGAACTCACTAACAGTATGAGCATCATCCTTCCTAGTGGGTTTGGACTCAACCCACCTTGAAACATAATCGACTGTAAGAAGAATGTATGAGAACACATTGGAAGGGGGAAATGGTCCCATGAAATCGATGCCCCAAACATCGAAGATTTCAAAAAATATTAAAGGATTTTGGGGCATTTCATTTCTTTTGGAGATTGTGCCGAACTTTTGGAAAGTGGAACATGATTGACAGAACTCATGTGAGTCCTTGAAGAGTGAAGGATAGAAGAATCCAGAGTCTGGGACCTTTTGGGAGGTCCTTTGTGGTCCAAAGTGGCCACCACCGGGAAGTGAGTGACAGAATTCTAAGATGGAAGAATGCTCATTTTCTTCAACACATCTCCTAATTACCATGTCAGCCGCAAGTTTCCAAAGTTTATTTTCTTCCCAGAAATAGTATTTTGAATTACTTTTCAACTTCATTTTTTGTTATTTTGTAAACGTTTCAGGAAAAACTCCAGAAACCAAATAATTTAAAATTGGGGCATACCATGGTAACTTTGGAGTGAGAGACGAAAGGTTCTCAATGGGGAATTCAGGATCAATGATTTCTGAATGATAATAATTAGAAATTCTACTCAAGTGATCAGCCACTGGGTTTTCTTTTCCAGGTCTATCTTTGATTTAATGGTCAAACTCTTTGAGCATTAGGATTCATCTTATTAGCCTCGGTTTGGAATCACTTTTCTTGAGTAAGTACTTTATAGCAGAATGGTCTGTAAAGATTATGATTTTGGAACCTAAGAGATAGGGCCAGAATTTATCTAAGGAAAAAACCACTACTAGAGGTTCCTTTTCAGTCACAGTGTTGTGAGATTGAGTTTCATCCAATATTTTTGAGGCATAATAGATGACATTAGGAATCTTTTCTCTTATTTGACCAAGAACAGCCCCAACATCTCTATCAGAAGCATCACACATTAACTCAAAGGGTAAGGACCAATCTGGGGGTTAGATTATTGGGGCAGATGTTAGAGTAGTTTTGAGTTCAACAAAGGCTCTCTTGAAAACCTCATCTAAATGGAAAGTGACATCATTTTGGAGCAACCGAGTGAGTGGGAGGGAAATCCTACTGATGTTATGGATGAATCTCCGATAGAAACCAGCATGACCGAGGAATGAACTGATGTCTCGAACATAAGTGGGTGGAGGAAGTGATTGGATCACTTCAATTTTGGCAGGATCGACTTCAATACCATATTTTGAAACTATGTTCCCTAGAACAATCCCATTTGCAACCATGAAGTGACATTTTTCAAAATTTAACACAATGTTACACTTGACACACTTCTGAAGGACTAGAGAGTGTGAATTAAAACATGATTCAAATGACTCACCATAAATGGTGAAGTAATCCATGAAGACTTCCATGCATTGTTCAATAAATTCAGAAAAGATACTCATCATACACCTCTGGAATGTTGCAGCAGCATTGCAAAGTCCAAAATGCATTCTTCTATATGCATATGTTCCAAAGGGGCATGTGAAAGTAGTCTTTCCTTGGTCCTGAGGTGAGATTTGAATTTGAAAATACCTAGTGTATCCATCAAGAAAGCAATAGTGTGACTTTATGGCCAATCTTTCTATAATTTTATCAAGGAATGGAAGAGGGTAGTGATCTTTTCGGGTTTCAACATTCAATTTCCTATAGTCGATGCACACATTCCATGTGTTCTTCACTCGATTTGTGACTACCTCTCCATGTTCATTTGTGACAACAGTTATCCCACCCTTCCTAGGTACAAATTGAATTGGACTAACCCATTCCCTATCAGAAATTGGGTAGATAATACCAGCTTGAAGAAGCTTGGTGATCTCTTCCCTAACTACCTCAAGGATGAGTGGATTGAGTCTTCTTTGTGGTTGTCTAATTGGTTTGGATGACTCCTCCAGATAGATGTGATGCATGCAAAGGGCAGGGTTGATTCCTGGTATGTCATATAGGGTCCAACCTAAGGCCTTTTTGTTTTCCTATAAAACATGAACAAGTTTGGACTCCTCTGTTTCAGTAAGTGAAGAAGAGATAATGACAGGATAAGAGTGATCATAGAAAAGGAATGAATATTTCAGGTGTTTAGGAAGAGGTTTCAGATCTTTCTCATTTTTTATTTGTGGGTTAGACATATCATGAATGGATGAATGGATTTAAGTTTCTTTAGATTCATTTTCCTTAGTAATGTCCAAGGTGGAGTAGTAGAGGTCAGAGTTGACGTGGGATTCAAGAGAGTTTTCAAGTTCCTCTAGATTGATGGAGTCTATGAATGAGAGGTCCACATCAACTTCACCATTTATGACTTGGTTAATCATTGTGCAGATTTCACAAGATCCTTTATCATCAGAACAGGATGAACATGATGGAATAGGGTTCAATTGACTCTTATAAGTGTCCTCAGAAGCATGGATTGAGAATACAGAGTGGTCCCCAGATGGGTATCGCATGGCTTGGAAAATGTTGAATTTGACCAATTGGTCACCGAATTCCAGGGATAAGATTCCAGAATGGACATCAATATTGGTTCTCGTAGTCATGAGGAATGGCCTTCCTAGAATTAGGGGAGATCGAGAAGAGTTAGTCTCACCTTCCATGTCAAGGACATAGAAATCAACAGGGAAGATAATATCATTGAATCTGACAAGGACATCCTCAATTATTCCCTCAAGACTAGCTGTGCTTCGATTGGCTAATTGAATGACAACACCCGTTGGGTGTAAAGGACCTAGACCAAGGTTGGATAATATGGATTTGGGCATGACATTAATTGAGGATCCTAGGTCTATGAGTGCATCATCAAAGTTCGAACATCCAATTTGTCATGGAACTGTAAAGTTACCTGGATCTTTACACTTAATGGGTATGGACTACTGGGTGGAAACATTTTCAAAGGTCCTAAGTTGCCTCTTGTGGGTACAAAACTCCTTGAGAAACTTTGCATACTTAGGAATTTTTTTTATGGCATCTAAGAGGGGAATGTTGAATTCAACACTTCTAAACATGTCGAGCATTTCAGGATCAGGTTCAAAGGACTTCGTTGGTTTAGAAACAGCTTGGGGAAAAGGAATTGGATTCCTAAGTGGAATGGAAGGACGTGAGGGAATGGATTCAGGTTCCTTTTCAATTTTATTTTTCTTTTCATTTTCTAGGTCAACATTCAAAGGAGGGTTTGAGGATTTATCTTGAGGAATAGGAAGTTTCTTTCCTGATCTAAGTGAAATTTCACTTACATTACCCTTGGGGTTGGGTAATGGTTGAGCTGGGAGTTGGGAAGAATTTGATTGTTGTTGCTGGCTCAGGTGGGATGCAAGTTGACCAATTTGAGTTTCAATGTTTTTAAGGCTAGAACGGGTGAAGGAGGAAAGATCTTCCACTACACTTTCCCATGGTTTCTTGGAAGAAGAGGCTTGTCTCTGGTTGGGATTACCTTGATTTTGGTTCTTGGGAAATCGATTGTAATGGTTTTGGAATTGGGAAGGCTCACTAGGATAATGGAATCCAGGAGGAGGATTGTTCCTTTGAGGTTGAGGAACAAAAGGATAAGGTTGATGGAAGTTACCACCACCTTGACCATATTAGAATTGGTTTGGGTTTTGAGGAGGGAATTGAGGGGGGTGAGATATGGGATTACCATACCTAAGGCCTTGGTTATAGGAAGAAGAGAAGGGCTCAGAGTGAGGTTGGTTAAAGTTTCTAACAAACTCACCTGATAGTTGAGGATTGGTGTTCTGCTGAGCATATGATACATTGAGATCCATTGGTCCAGATGAATCGGGTTGATCCTCCTGATGTTGTGGACATGTGTCAGTTGGATGAGATGGAGAGTTGCAGATTCCACGGTTTTTGACAGGTCCAGGAAACATTGATTGTGGAGAAAACGATGTTGGGGATTTGGTAGCCACAACTAGTTGTCACACAAGACCTGTAAGTTCACTCATCAACTCAGTCATTTTGTTCAGATCACTTGATTGATTATCTTGGGCTTGTTTGACTTGATCATGTGCTTGAGTATGGAATTTTTGTGTGTTTTCAGCCATGTTACTTATGAGATCTCTTGCAGCAGTAGGAGTTTTATCAACAAGGGCACCGCCACTTGCGACATCAATGAGAGTTCTCTCCATAGCCAATAACCCCTCATAGAAGTATTGGATCAAGAGTTGGTCAGGGATTTGGTGATATGGGAATGTTGCAAAAAGCTTTTTGAACCTCTCCCAGTACTCATGGAGTTATTCACTTGGGAATTGACGGATACCACTTATTTCCTTTTGGATAGAAGTAGTACGAGAAGTAGGAAAGAATTTCTCTAAGAATAGTCGCTTCATGTCATTCCATGTAGTTATGGAACCAGAAGGTAGGTAGTAGAGCCATGAATTAGTAGTGTCAGCTAGGGAAAAAGGGAATGCTCAGAGTTTGATTTGTTGTTCAGAAACCCCTTGAGGCTTCATGGAAGAGCACACTACTTGGAACTCTTTAAGGTGAAGATGTGGATCCTCACCGGCTAGCCCGTGAAAATGAGGGAGAAGATGAATCAAACCTGATTTGAGTTCGAAGTCAGCTTCTATGTTTGGATATTGAATACCAAGAGGTTGGTAATTCATATCTGGGGCAACGAGTTCTTTAAGGGTTTGTTCCCTAGGATTTTCCATTTCTAATTCAATTGGTTGGACATGGACTGGTTCTTGAATTATTTGATTATCTCTTATGTTCCTCCTAATTTGGCGAAGTGTTCGCTGAATTTTAGGATCAAACAAATACGAGGGATTGTTTGGGAGGCTACGGGGCATTCATAGAGATTTTGGAAGAAAGAGGAAGATGGGTTTTTCTTTGTATTTTTTTTTTCATTTTATGATTTTGAAGAGGAAGACGGGTTTTTCTTTGTGTTTTTTTTTCAATTTTTTTAAAATTTTGTTTTTCTGTTTTTCTTACAATAACCAGAAACTAATGACTACATAAACCACCATCCCCGGAAATGGCGCCATTTGAAACGCATGACCGATTGTCGCCTATCGACCGGTCAAAGTTCTGGTTCTCTGCTAATGTGTATAGCAGCACTCGAGTCGAATCCTTGACGATGATACTTTGTAATAGTCATTTGTTTTCAGTTGATTGTATTTTGATTTGGGGGGTTTGTTTGTAGAGAATAATTGAAATGATTGATTGACTATAATGTATTTAACAAATTGATAAATATTGGGGTGAGTTCATTATTAGGGAGTTAATCTTGTGATATCCTTGATCTTTGCTTTATATTGCATTTAAATTAACACTCACTTCACAAGTTGACTTCGATTAGAATTCCTAAGTGTTAAAGATTTAATCCAAGCCTTAACTTAACTAGGATTCTAAAATCAATCCATACTTGTTTATGGTAGTGTATTTATGGATTCAATAATCCATCAAAACCACATGATAAACAAAAGATGTCATTAATCCATGACATATTAAGTCCAACATACACAATGTTAAATTAATGAATACTCATCGAGCAAATACTCTCAATCACTTAACATCCCTAAATTTTGACTCACCCCAATGAAATATATCCTAATCCATTTGGGTGTTTAATATTCTGGTTATAATAATTATGATGACAAATTAAGAATATAAGGAAAAGAAATGGATTAGAAGAGAGTGGTACGTCGAACACACACACGCGAACAATGATGATAATTAAAAATGGATTTTTGATTGAATGAGGAAGCAAAAAAAGGGAAGGAGATTCAACTATATTTAAAATATTTTAAGAACATAAATATTAAACTATAGAAGGTGGATGAGAATAAGAGATATTGAAGAAGTAACTTGCATTAAAACAGAATTACAAAGAAAGAGACTTACAAAATTACAAAAACGAAGAACACGAAATTAAGTGAAAACAAAGAGAGGAGGAAATGTCTCTCAAGTGAAAACATGAGTACAGAAAATCCTCCCAAGACTTTGTAAAGGCTTTTTTCATGCCAATATCTTCTCCTCTCTTCAGAAATGCCAACCCTTTTGAAAGGATAGGAGGGGATGTATTTATAGCCCAAGGTGGTGGACTGTTTATATTCCAGAAATGCCCCTCCACTTGGCTCGAAGATATGGACATAAAGAAAGCCGAATATCGAGCACTCTCCTTCTTCAAAGTTGTAGATAATAAAGTTGGCCAACTACTCTCAAATGTTTGAGTCATTTGGACTTAAGGATCAAAATTTATGTTCGGTTGATTAAACAATGTAAAACTATCCATTTCAATCCAGTCTTTTTTGAAGTCCAGAATTTGAAAGGGTTTTGGAATTTCAAGATTCCTTCAAATCCGAATAGTTTCTTCAACAAAGCCTTCCACCTATATCTCCTCTTTCATACTGAAAAATATCAGCTCTATTTGATTCTTACATCATGAGATATGTCATTCATACTATACTGATTTTAATTCTCAGCCAGAATGGTGGGCTAAATTTTAATGAATCATTTGGGCCCCTTTTTCTTATATTTGGGCCCTAAAAGTTTTATAAAATACTCCTTGCATTGTCCCCCGAACTATGGTGGAGAATAATAGAATATGGAATTCTGCATGTAGCCCAGTAATTCAATCTTCATGAATAGTCCATTTTCTTCACAGATTCTTTGGTCTTGTTTGTGAGGACCATATGACCATTCAAATGGACGAATTGGCTCATGGTACCTTCTAATGAAATGTTTTATATTTAAAGGAGAATCCTAAAAAACAAGAATCATACAATTTGGATCAGTATAGTGATAGTTATTATTTAAACAGTAAACTGACTCAATTGGACTACTTCTAAAAATGCTCAAAAATTATACTTAATATAAAACATTAATATTTCACACAAATTATGAACATTTCATATAAAATCAGTAAATAGGGAATATAATAAGTCATGAAAATGTTAATAACATCAATCATCTTTAGTAGTAATCCCCAAGTTCCCAAATATGGGCATCCTCCTCAGGAGTAAGCCCCAAGTTCCAAATTTCCTAAACCTGGGCCTCCTTCTTAAAAGTAAGCCCCAATCATAATTACCCTAAACCTAGGCCTCCTTCTCAGGAATAAGCCCCAGTTCTCAAGTCCCATTAAATTGGGTCTTCTTATCAGGAATAAGCCCCATTCATAATTTCTCTTAACCAGTATTAATTTCTTTTTATTTGGAATTATTCTTAGGAGTAAAACCCAATTATAAGACCCCTATAATTTGGGCATCCTTCTCAGGATTAAGTCCTAAGTTAAGTATCCAAATCTCCATAAAGCACATGTACCTTTATGGATCTTGTTCCCGGGTTTCGTCTCTGAATTAAAACCTAATATTAATCTATCTGGGTAGTCATACATACATAAGCCTCACATCATTTCTTATGATTTCATCTTTCATGGCACAATTGTCAGTTTTTACCAATACCTATTATTTCTCACACCGAGCATGACTCACGTGAGCTTAGAGCGTAAAAGTAATTATGGAATCTTCCTTTGAGCCATCAACCATGCATAAACCTCATAATATTTTACTGGAACTATGTGGGTTCTGATTCCTTTTCTAACAAGGATACATAGGTAGCCCACCTGTGGGTACGATCCCAACTCCGAAATAATCCATGTCCTTTTGAATGACAATAAACTTGAAGTGCCCCACTGGCTGGCTTTAAAACCAATATGGTTATCATAATGACCAAGAGATTTCTATATAATGTGTTGAAGGATACCATTGAATAAGAATCTCTAACAAATACATATGATTATCTATCGATGAAGAACCTCGAATACATATAAAAGATTCTCTAAATATCCTACATACTAATCATTGATTGTCATATCTAAAGGAAAGATCATTTTCATACTTGGAAATTTAATAAGGATTCACAAACATAACTTAAATCTAAAATGAGAGTCCTAGAGTAGACAATAATTCCCCTCAAAAAGGTGTGATGAGTCCGACATCCCATCCTCTCGACCAATGAAATTTTTTAAGACTCATCGGATCATAACTAATGAGAACCTAACTTTGGAAAGTAGGTTCAAATGGATATAGAATCCTTATATGTTTCCGGTTCTACAAACCATCCTGTTAGAAAATGATTGGAATGTTTGAGCGTTAAACCAATTAGTTCATCCCCATTTCCAGAGGAAACAAAAAATGGTGAACCAGGCATGAATCCTTAACCACGTTAAAATGATGTTTTACTTATTTGTTAGGCCCCTATTTAAACTCAATGAGAGGGCCAACAAAACAATCAATAACATATGTGCTCATAAAAAATATGTAGCAGCCGAAATTATCTTGATTACGTCTTTTATATCAAACAAGAACTCTTTTCCAAGATCTTCTGCGTTATAGAAATGGCTTCTCTTAAGTTCACACATGTGAATACCTCTACTGTTAATTCCTCTGCCGCTACTCCTGCTAGATTGTCATCTGCTCTGAGGATGACATCACCTACTCAGCGTCTTCAACACTGGGTATAAAATGCGCTAGTTAAGGAATAGTGTCAAAATAGTACTATTTCGACTCTGGAGTCCACTCGACAAGACCTCCAAGTCAATAATTCACCCTGGTTGTCCGGACAGCGATGACCAGCGATCAAGAAGCAGGTGGTTCCAACCACTGTCTCCACAATTCTGTCAGCAGCCTCGTCTACCAGTATTGAAGTTAGTTCATCAACCACATTTGGCAGAGTGCAATTAGTAGGCACATACACCTGCTAGTATTGATCAAGCCTACCAACAGTCTCATTTGGTATCACTCGGAGAAGTCGATTGGAAATCCCCAATGATAAACAGAAGGCAAACTCAACTCTCTGCCCCCACACATGAGTACTGTCAGAATTCACTAACAGGAAAAGGAGGACAAGAGAAGGAATACACACCTACACCAAGAACAGAATGGACGTATATCCCCGTTCTGGCAGCTGATGTCAACAAGAATATTCTGTCAATGGTGAAAGAGCAGAAGAAAATTCCTGCTCATATTCAGGATGCCTGTCAGAATATTATAATAGCTTCAGTAGCATCATAGGGAAAGAAATGAAAATATTTCCCTACCAGTGGAGTGATACATCAACATATCACTCCGGAACAGACACACACATCTGTTCCAGTCAAAGAGGGTTGTGGGGCGCACTCCCCCATATCATACGGACAACCAAGTCAGGCACATACACCTGATTTGGGTGAAGATAATCATCCTAACATGACTATTTATCCTGAGAAGGAACATACACTTGCCCATAATAACTGATTTTGTCAACAAGTGGTTCCTAAAGTGAGTAAGAAGGCATATAAGAAGAAGACCCGTCTAGCACAATCAAGAAATCAAGAGCCAATCTGTAATAAGGCCTTACTCGATGCTGGAGTTCTTGAAGCCCTCAGACAATTATCTATTAGAATTTAAGATTCTAATATCTCATTTCCCAATAGTGGGAATATTAATTCCGAATTTATTCATCAGAAACATCCTCATGAAGGCTTGCTTCATGAAAATTCGGTCAATCTCAAAGTTTCATCTTCAGATGAGAGCCATAAGAACCCTCTGTGTGGCCAAAAGATCAAGGAGAAAAATGTTTCATCTTTTACTGTAACCCACCATGGTGGTCCTCCCCATGATGATGAATTTAGTTGTGAAAGTCCTCTCTGCAGTTGTAATTTACATTGCATGAAAAATGCTCTAATAGACAATGTAGTAACGAGAAATCCCTCTTATCTTGAGGCACTTGAAAATGTGAAGCCAACCATGTATGATTCTTTACCGCTAGCAGGTTAAATACTTTCTTAATCAAAATATAGCCCGAGGTGTAGGTCATTCTTTGAACCACCCCTAGATTGTTCATCTTCTAGTTTGATCAGTGAATTCTCTACCAATCTTGTTGAATCTGATGAAACAACAAGGAAGCAGCAGCTCTGATATAATTAGGTAGAAGAATCTTCATTGAATGATAAAGAGGAAGTGTTGAATATGAGAAAACAACTGGAAAAAGGTGAAGTGCCAGTCATGTTTTGGCCTTTGTCTGATTTTCATTATGACATTCCAGAAATGTTGAAGGAATATTGTATTCAAGATAATCGTCTCATCATGTGGAAAACTCTTTGTCAATTGAAAAAGAAAATATTATCTTATGATGAATATGAAAATCAATTCAAGATAATATAAGGGTAACAACGCCAAATTGACTTGGCATATCTCTCAGTTTCTCGATATCCGAAGGCTGAAAAGCAGCAGAGAGCCCTTCAACGTTCATTCCTTGGTGCACTAAAAAGATTGTGCCAGTTAATTGCCAATGCCCCATCTGGTATTCATATCAGGGGATGGGGTGTTCATGGAGGACTAAATTTCACTGTACTCTCCAGTCCACAAATCCCGCCGAAAATGGTTTCATGCAATGTTATTGCCCATGGTCGGCCACAACCAATCTGTTTTGTTTGTAATCAAAGGCTTTCTCAAGAACATGCCTCAACTAGTTCTTCCCAAAGTCAGGTATACAAAGAACAAGTTTTTGAGTTACTCTTGCATCGGGAAATGAGAATATCGAATAGGCTTATTGTTTACAGTGAGCGCATCATCAGGTGATAGAAGTGTCAGAAATTATCCAACAGTCATTTGAGCCGGGTGATTTGAGTGGATGTCGGTTGATGCATCCAGCCAATTTTAGGACTAAAGTCCACAAGATCAAGAGAAATTTTAAGAAATTCTCCGATATAGCAGCTCAAGAACCACCCCATCTTTCCAGACTGGGGACTCATTTAACCCAACCCTCAGAATCAACAAATAGGATTCGAGGAGTTGAGTAGAAACAGTAGGAATAACCCCAGTCCACTAGACTGAAGACTTTTTCAAATCCTCAATCACTTCCTCAGAGAAATTCAGTATTCTCTCGATTAGGGAAGAAGCCACAAGAGGAATAAAGAGCCAAATTATCAGGATATTCCCTTTAAATTATGGTCTGTCAAGAAGTTCCCGAGGGATCAAATCAACAAAAGGCAATATCTCATCAAGGACATGGAAAAAGAAAGTATCACAGAAATGCTGATAGAAGGGATGAAATGTGTTATGCATCAATTAATATCATCAATGTCATTGTTGCTAATCCTCCAGAACATGAGGCTCATTCAGAGGGATTAAATTAAGAAGTTCCTGCTCAAGAAGTTGTACGCACAGACACAAATAAAGAAGGTGTGCGTACATGAAATCAAAGGCTTACCTAGAATCTAGGTATTCCTTTAAATAATCAACTTCCCCCTCTCTGAAAGGTGTCCAACAAGGGGAAAGGAAAGAATCAGGTTACATACCCTTCCTATGGAGAAGGCCAATCACTCTCACTAGAGTAAAGATTTTCACAACAGGAGGAAGAAATGAATGAATTGAGGAGGTTGAATACATAACTACTTCAAGGTAGTCTTACTCTGAAGCGTGATGGAGTCAGTCAACCAAGGGAATTTGTTGCAGCTACTGAGATGGATCAAGAATATCCTCCTTTATCAGTACACCCCCACAGGTCTAATCCTATGGGTCAGGTTCAACAACAATCGATGCTATTATCATCAGTTGCAGTACCAGCCACCACATATGTCCATGCTCCAGTTATTGAACCTGCTCAGGTCCAAGCTCAACCGGATGTTTCTCAAAAGTTAATAAATAATATTGAGTCATTAACAGCTCTATTGGAAGCTATGGAGGGAAACATGCTCAAATTCAACCAGAAAATAGAGCTTACCCTGAATGGGTTGATGTAATTACTGCCCCATCAAATTTTAAAAGTACAACATTCCCAATCATTAATGGTTCAGGAGACCCAGAGTAACACTTAACCAATTTTGTTTCTCGTTGTGATCCTATGATGGGAACCCCTCAGCAACAGGAAGTAGTTAAGCTCAGGTGTTTTGTACAGTCATTACAAGGGCTTGCTTTTGTCTGGTATACAAGCTTGCAATCCCGATCAATTACTGGGTGGGAAGATCTTCATCGATGATTCCTTCTTCAATTCAGCTCAACTTTGCCAAAGACAACAGTTTTTGATCTTAAAAATTGTAAGAAAAGGGAGAATGAGAGGGTTTCATATTTCATTGCTCACTGGAAGGGATTAACATATTCCCTAAGCTTAGAACTCCCTCGGGAAGAGTTTTTGCCAATATGTGTGGCAAATTTGCATGATGAATTACGCACACCATTGATCCCTGTGGAATACACAGGAGGGTTTTGAGACCTTACTTTGATCGCTCAGCAGATCGAAGGCTCTCTTAAAAAGACTTAGTATAAAACTCGTGTAATTCAATCAGATCCAGGAATGAGGATGGGTAGCGCATAGACTGCTATAGTTATGCTTAAACAAGCACCTGTACCTGCTTCTACTTCAAAACCTTCATCTTTCCGAAGGGCTCCACCTCCTAAGCATCAACAAAAAAGTCCTTTTTTGTTAATATGATCAAAGATATCAAAGAAAAAAACAATTTGAGGAGTTGAAAATCAAAGTTTACTCTTTCTGAAATGAACAGGTTTCTAGTTACTTTATTTCGGCTTTGGAAAATAATTTGGTTCAATTTCCAAGGCCCAAGAGGCCGAACAAGGAAGGAGATAAAGACCATCCCAACTATTTCCCATTTCATCAGATATTGGGGCATCCCACTCATGAGTGTTTTGTTTTAAAATACATCCTTCAAAAAATGGTGGACTCGGGACAAGTCAAATTGAATGGTTTTTCAGCTCAGGTAGCATGTGTTACTGCTACAGATCCAGAGGAAGAAGGCGAGTGGCAAGAATTCAAAAGCAAAAATGTGCAGAAATATGATGATTGGATGGTTAGAAAAATGATCAACCAAACTCATTCCATTTTACGAATGCAATTGAAGAAACCAATTATGTCAACTGCTATGAATACCACAGAAAATCCCCCTTCATCAGAGGAAAAATCCTCAAAGAAACAACATAATTCAAAGAAATAAGAGCAATCAGAAGAAGATGAGATCGTGTAAAAGCCCAAGCTGTCATTGACTATGGAAGATTTTATGCCATCTACTTCGAAGCCACGGGCACCACCCCACCAAACAGCACTGCATAAACTGGCTAATTAGGCAGAGTCTCCATTAGACAAAGAGTTGATCTTTGGTTCTGTTAACATGATTCACTTAACAGATCCTTATTCCAGTCACAGTTTTGATCTCGATGAGCCTGAGTTCCCTGTATCAAACAGAGGAATTAGAGGGAGTTCCAGAGGTTTGGGATATAGAGGAAGACATGGATATCTCAGAATCCACTATTCCAATTCTACCCCTACTAGAACTTTTTATGCATTAGAAACTCATGGCAGAGCCCTTCAACGAGCTGAACAAGAACAAGAAAGTTTTTCCACGTAGGGCAGATTCAGTCCTGGCATAGATATTCTGGAGGATCGGTTGGAGGTTACACCTTCTTCCTCTCAGTAGGTAAATAGACCCATTCGGTTCAATCTTCAAAATCCAAGAGTATTTCCAAACCCTACCCTGATACAAGATGCATCTACCTCCAAAGCATCAACTTCTAAGGCACCTGAAAAACCACATGTTCATGTTAGGAAAAGTAGACCTTTGGATAAAAAATATGATGTCTTGAAACATTTGGCCCAATTACCGGCCAAGTTATCAATTATCGATGCCTTGAATGTATCAAAGGATCTTCGGGAGGCACTCATTGAGGCTTTGTCAAGTCCTCAAAAATTCAAAATTGAAATTATTGTGGCTGAAGTCTACCATGTAGAGAATAATCCTACAGAATGCCATGCAGTGATATCTTTCACAGATGAAGATTAATATGATGTTGTGAATGGACGTATTAGACCTTTGTATTTATCTGGAAAGGTCAATGAAGTATACATCTAAATATATTTCATTGATAATGGTTCAAGAGTCAACTTAATCCACATTTGTACACTTCGTCGATTGGGCCTCACCAAATCTGACTTATCTCCTTCTACTTTGATGTTGCAAGGATATGATAAAAATGATCAAGAACTACTGGGTGAGATCACACTCAGAACTCAGTTTGGATATCTTGTATCCAATTCAGATTTCATGGTTGTTCGTCATGACACAGCTTTCAACATTTTTCTTGGAAGACCCTAGCTACATCAACATGCGACTATCCCTTCATCATACTATCAATGTCTACAATATTGTTTCAATGGAAATATTGGGACATTGTATGGTGATAAAGCCCCATTCAAACCATCTGAATCTCAATACATTGAGGCGGAATTCTATCACATGGAGGGTAAGGAGAAATCCACAACAAGCGAGGCTACCAAAGTTAATGTTCCATATGGTTTGGAAAAGATTCCAGTAAACCCATTCATACATGTGATTACAGATTATGTGTTGCCTATCAGTCAAATTGATAGGATAGAACCAAATCCAAATACTCTTATGGAAACTTCCATAATATCAATTACGGCAATCAAGCTAGACAACATGGGAGAAATTGGCGATTCACCAATAAATGATAAAAGCCCAAATGGAGATGTCTTCATTTCATCCGCTGAAATCCAGCAAGTATATACTTCTCCAACTAGGCCAGAAGAAGTTATAGCAACATCAAAGGTGAATGATGATGTCTATTCTTAATCCATAATATCATCTTTATTACCCAAGGAAGAACCTTCATCATCAATAGGGTCAGAAATGGAAGCCTCTTCTTCAAGATGTTCAAATTTTAACATCTCTTCTGATCCTGGAAATTCTGCTTCATCATCTACTATGCAAGTAGAAACAAAGGAAATAACACATGTTGAAGAAGAAGAGGAAGATATTAGGGATGCTACTCCATCATTTGAAGAGGGTATCTCTACCACTATGGATGAACTCAGAGAAATATATCTGGGTACAAAAGAAGATCCACGTCTCACTTTAATTAGTGCGGCCATGACTCTTGAAGAGGAGAAAATGTATATTTCATTTTTGAAGAAAAATCGAGATATATTTTCTTGGAACTATACAGAGATTCCAGGACGTGATCCTGACGTTTCTACACATCGTTTGGGTTTTCTAGAAGACCATAGAGGATTCAAAAAAGCCGCAAGAAGAACACACGCAACTTATGCTTCCAAAATTGAAGCTGAAGTGGATAAGATTATCAAATCTAACTTCATCACAGAAGTTCAATATCCCAAATGGTTTGATAATATTGTCCCTGTGAAAAATAAAAACGGACAAATTAGAGTTTGCATTGATTTCAGAGATCTTAATTGGCATTGTCCCAAGGATGATTTTCCAGTTCTGATCACAGAACTCTTAATTGATGCAATAACTAGCTATGAAGAAATTTCCTTCATGGATAGATATTCCAGGTATAATCAAATCTGAACGGCTCCAGAAGATGAAGAATCTACAGCCTTTAGAGCCCCTCATGGTGTGTTTTTCTATCAGGTAATGCCCTTTGGCCTAAATAATGCAGGTGCAACATATCAGCGTGCCATGCATCGTATCTTCAAACCCTTTTTAGGGAAGTTTGTTGAATGTTATGTGGATGATTTGGTGGTTAAATCTAGACAACGTTCTAATCACTTGTCTGATTTGGAAGTCATATTCTACAAACTTCTTCAACATAATTTGAAGATGAACCCCTTAAAATGTGCTTTTGGGAAAACCTCAAGAAAATTTCTCAGCTTTGTTGTATGTCATCATGGTATCGAAGTCAATCCTAATAATTCAAAGTCAATCCTTGGTATGTCACCTCCTTGAAATTTGAAGGAATTGAGAGGACTTCAAGGACACTTAGCCTATATTCGGCATTTCATCGCCAATTTGGCAGGTAAAAGTTTACCCTTCACCAAATTGATGAAGAAGGGAGTCACTTACTAGTGGACTGAATAATGTCAAGAAGAATTCAATGTTATCAAGAAATATCTCTTGAGTCCACCGGTATTAATTACACCTATTGAAGGAAGACCACCTATCCTCTATGTGACAGCTTTAGAGCGATCATTGGGTGCCTTTCTTACTCAGAAGAATGATGCCGGGAATGAAAACAACCTCTACTATCTCAGTCGGACTATGCTTGAAGCAGAAACCCGATATTCAAGTATTGAGAAGTTCCGCCTAGCATTAATCTTTGCAGTTCAGAAATTGAGACACTACTTGCAACATCATTAGGTCCAATTGGTATCTCGCAATAACCCACTCAAATTCATCCTTAGTTGTCCAATGCTTATAGGACATCTGGTAAGGTGGGGAGTTATTTTGCAGTAATTTGATATCCAGTATGTGTCTCAAAAGGCAATAAAGGTCCAAGCTCAAGCTGATTTCCTTGCTGAACATCCTTCAGTAGAAGATACATCTTTAGATATTGAGATTCTTGATGAAGAAGTATTTTCTATTCAAGATAATCTTGAAACATGGGAAATTTACTTTGATGGTGCTTCCAGAAGTCTAACAGAGAATAAAATGGAAGATCCTAAATTCAACTATGTTGGGTTAGGAATTATGCTCATTTCCCCGAAAAAGGAAGTTCTACCTTATTCATTCTTGTTGTGGGAAGGTGGTACAAATAATGAAGTAGAATACAAATATCTCATCACAGGATTGGAGTTGTCACTTCAAGAAGAAGTGAATCAATTAAAGGTGAAAGGTGATTCAGACTTGGTAATCAAACATGTCAATGGGGATTATTCCATCAAAAAATAGGAGTTAATACCTTTTATGGCTACGTCAGGGAGTTAATGGCGGAATTTCCTTCTGAACCGACATTTTCTTGTGTCCCGCAATCACAAAATGCCCAAGCTGATGCACTGGCTAATATAGCCATAGCTCTGGCAGATCCAAATCTGGATGAGAAAATCATCAGTATTGCCCACCTTCATATAATTTCACCTTATGTTCAAACCAGAACAGTGGAAATCAATGAAATTCGTCCCATTTCTGAACCATATGGTTATACTACAGGATGGATAACACCTATCAGGGAATACCTTCAAAATGGAACACTTCCACCTGATAGAGTCGGGAAAGAACAAATCTGGCGACGTGTGATCAATTTTACTCTTTATGATAGCCTTGGTCACCTAGAAAAAATTCTCTACAAATGAGGTTTTTATGGAGTTCTCTTCAGATGCATTGATGGTGAAGAGATAATGGATGTCATGAAAGAAGTACATGCAGGAGTCTGTGGTGCCCACCAGTCTGGACATAGACAGTCAGATCAAATTCGAAGGCTTGGATACTTTTGACCTTCAATGATATAAGATTGTGTTGATTTTAGAAAGAAGTTTCATTCATGCCAAGTATGTGCCAACTTCATTTATCATCCCCCAGAGTTGCTTCATACATCTAAATACTCGTGGCCATTTTCCACATGGGGAATGGATGGAGTGGGACCTTATCCTTCAGCTATAGCCAAGTAGTTTAAGTACATTCTTACTGCTAATGAATTATTTTCCAAATGGGTTGAGGTAATACCTCTCAAAAAATATAGTTCTAAAAGAATTGTTAGATTCATCATGTCTAACATCATTACCAGTTTTGGTGTCCCTCATACCATATTGACGGACAATGGCACCAATTTCTGTTCATCTGAGGTAAAGAAGTTGTATCAATAATACAACATGAAATCCAACCATTCATCTCAGTATCATGTAGTGGACAATGGACAGATAGAAGCATTCAACAAGACTCTTTCAAACATACTGCAAAAGATGGTGGATTAAGATAAGAATTCATGGCCTGATAAACTCTTTTATTCTTTATGGGCTTATCGAACCACCACCCGCACTACAATGCAGTCAACTCAATATTCATTGGTATATGGAACGAAGGCAGTATTTCCCATTGAAGTTCGATTACCTTCGCTCAGAGTAGCCATTTGTGATCAGTCATCTACAGATGAACAATCTCAAAAGCTATTGGATGAATTGAAATGATTTGATGAGAAAATATTATACACCCTGCACCATTTGTATGTCTATCAGAATCGAATAGCACAAGCTTTCAACAAAAAAGTTCGTCTTCGTTCATTCATTTAGGGAGAATTGGTATTGGTTCTCAGAACTCCAAGGATACTAAGAAAGAAACCTCCCATGCTTGAACCAAAATGGGAAGGACCTTACTCAATACATAAGGTCTACTCCAATGGAGCTTATTCTTTAATCTCAATTGATGGAGAACTCATCACTACTCCAACCAACACCATATTTCTGAATAAGTATTTTGTATAACACAAATACATCATTTAGGTCTATGCATATGACCTTAAACTATTCGCACCATCGTCCAACATGGCGTTAAACTGTGACGTCCTAGCTACATGATGCTAAACAGTACAGAAGTCCCTTACATCCAGAAAGACGTTAAACTGTGTTATTCTTACTGCATGACATTAAACTGCACATTCCCCAAAGTCCTTACTGCAAGACTTTAAACTACATAATCTTCTATTACATCCTAGCAACATGACGTTAAACTGTACAACACCCCAATGTCTGACATGACGTTAAACTATGAAAAAGTCCCTAATAATTCCAACAAGACGTTAAACTGTGTCCCCATTGTCCTCACTGCAAGACATTAAACTACATAGAAATACGTCCTAGCTACATGGCGCTAAACTGTACAACACTCTTCCTTTCTATATGACATTAAACTATACATCCCCTCATTTTGTCCTTACTACATGACATTAAACTACATAGTCCCCCATTGTCCAACATGACATTAAATTGTGTTCAGTTATGGTTGTTTCTACCTCTTTTTTCTCCACCAGTCATGACTCACGTGATCTTAGAGTAAACTTCAACCATAACATCCTCTTTGGGATTCTAGCCATGCGTAAGTCCCAACATCATTTTTTAGGTCTTTGTTCTAAAAAAACAACTTTATCACCAATTCATTCTTTAATTGAACTACGCGGACTTTGATCCTTGCCTTCTAGGCTGGGTACATAGGAAACCTCCTGAGGTTCAAGCCCAAAACTAATCTCTTCACATCATTTCACCTCCATCTCATACGATGTTGATTCATGAAGCCACCCCCATAATCAATATCTTTACATTGGTTCACCTTTGTCCTTGCTATATGACATTAAACTGTACAACACTTTTGTCATGTATGACAATAAACTACAACATTCTTTGACACCCTCACCTGAGAGGGAATCATTATTTACATTGATCTCAAATAATGTTATATTCTAAAGACTATGTGCATACAAGGCAATTCTCGAACCTTTTATCTTGGGTCAGACCATCATTGCACTAAAGTCCCCTTTTCACCCTTCATATGTACGGACCAAATCTGTACAAAGGGTATTTCAAGAACTACGAGCGGCTTGATTCCCATCCTTATGGGAAACATAGGAACGTTCAACCATCCCTCGAATATAGCCCCAAGTCTTTGGGCCTAACCCCAAATTTCACTTTCAGTACCTTGGCTGAAAAGTCCCCCTGTGAAAACATGAATGTGGTATGAAAACTCGGGTCCTCATTCACATCAGGTTTATAAAACGCATACTGTGTATTCATTATTATGTTCCGAGCTCTATGAACCTAAACTAATATCTCCCATAATTTCATCCCACATGACATTAAACTATATTTCAAGGACTACGTATGGATTGATTCCCATCCTTATGGGCTACGTAGTGAAGTCCAACATTTCAGTTCAGGACCCATCCACAACATGATTATGTTTAGCATTGGTCTATGTATCTCTTTCATGCATTGGACAATACCCATTTTCATGTGTCATACTCCTAACCTTAAAAATTTCCAGATCTCCATAACCCTTTTCTTTACTTCTGGTCACAAAATGTCCAATTTCTGAGAGTTCTTTTTCCTGACTATGCAGCATGTGCCCTTAGGTGGCCTTGCATAAACAGTCTACATAACAGACTTGTCAGCCAAAAGATACTGTTATTTGACTATGTAGCCAATGCCCATTGGTGGCCCTGCATAATTCAACCCCCTAACGGTTTTGTTAAATAATGGTAACTTCATTCCTTGGATGAAAACCTATCTTGTCCTTAGTTGTTTTAACGACAATATGTAGGGATCCGTAAAAATAGCCATCCTTAACATATTTGTCCTGTGTTCTTTTTCAAGATCTGAAATTATTCAAGTCTATGGTTTATATTTGCCTTCCCTGCGTTTGGGTCAGACCTTCGTAGGAGTGACATTCATCCAATTTTTAGACAATCTTGATTGGAAATATCCTCTCCATATTCAAGTACCTCTCTCCATATAGAAAAATCTATGCTTTAGAAAATTTGAGTCTCCATAAACTTTCACTGACTTTTTAGCAGTAGAAAAGTAAATTTCTAAGAGTTATTTTTCCTGACTATGTAGCACGTGCCCTTAGGCGGCCTTGCATAGGTAGTCTACATAACAGACGTATCAGCCAAAAGATGCTATTATTTGACTATGCAGCCAATGCCCTTAAGCGGCCCTACATAATTCAACCCCCTAACGGGTTTATTAAATAATGGTAACTTCACTCTTAGGAAATACTTCTTCTAATGCCTCTTAGTCCTTTCTCATGTCATTCCTCAGATTCAAAATTTCTTAAGTCATAGTTTAAATTTTTTACCTCATACATGAGTGTGGTAATATGTTTTCAGATACAATGTCAAGGAATTGAGTCAATTTTAATCCATTCGGTCAAAGATATTTCGACCTTAAACATTAGCCTTTTTATGTCCGACGTTCATGAATTTAAAATGCCTATAAAAGAAAAATGGAACTCTAAACAAAAGTCAAGTCCCAGCTCACTAAACATATATTTTGTACGATTTTAGGTAATATTGAGCAATGAAAAGATTCAAAGTTTGTAGGGTTATTTATAATAATCCTAGAAAAAATAAAACTATGCTTACTAGGCCCATTGGATTAGATAAAAATTTAAAGCAGGTAGCAAAAGAACGAAGGAACAAATGATTGAAGATGGAATTATTCTTCATTGATTCAAAAGAGTTAGAAGGACATCCACAGATTGGAGTCTCTTCTCTTTTCCAAGAATTACAAAAGGCTAGCAACATAAATCGTCATTTGATTTACGGCATCCCGAGCTTCATCAGCAGCCACTTGAAGCTCATGAACTCGACCAACTTCACTATTTTCAGCTTGATGGAGTGCTTTCATGGAATCTACAATGGATTTCATACCATTCATTTGATCTCCTTCTAGTGAATCATTAAGTTGGTCAAGTTCCCCAGTAACATAATCTAACTGTTGCTAAAGATGCATCTATTGGACTACTTACTCTTTGATCTTATGCTTCATCTCCTTTAACTTGGCAGCATAATCATCCTCATCTTGGGATATCGTAGCCTCAAATTCACTGATATTGGCTGACAGCCTCACCCTGGTCAAAACTTGATGGTACTTTTTCTCCTGCTCCATTCTTAAGATGAATTGTTTTACCGCGACATGGATCTCTTGATATCCAAAATCGTCAAGTCCTAACATGACGAACAGGGATGACAGTCGGGGAATCTTCGATGAAATATCTTCTAGAGGCACTTCAGATATGATCTTCCATATGTTCTTCCATGCCTTGCGTCGTGAAAATTGGAGCACCTTTCGTATCTCCAGATCTGACTCAGCATTACTGTCACAGGGGGGAATATAATCTGAGATTAATGCACATAGAAAAGATCCTTGTTCTGCTCCTTCCCCCATGAACCTTGATACATCCCTTTCTATTCCCGTTGGGGCAGAGATTGAGGCTTCACCTCCAGATCTAGCCACTAAAATTGATGGACCTGCATAATCAATTGAAATCTTCGGTTAGTTTCAAAGGATAACAAAAGTTGATTGGATGTCTTGAAAATTAAGTACAGTCACAAATATTGTTATCCCTTACCCAACGGTGGATCAACAGCATGAGAAGGCTCCTCCACATCTTTCCTAGAATCAACAGGATTTTTAGGTGGAATTTCAGGAAGCTCTACCGGGTTAAGATCCACTTGAGCTAGTGTCTCTGCAATAGTAGGGTTTTCTGTACCCCCTTCAGGCAATGGCAGTTCAGCAGCTTGCTCAAATGGAACTGCATATTTTAAACAATCATGGTCAGAGATATAATAAGAAGTTATTTTAACAGGATGAAGGATAACACTGACATCCAAAATCCTCTAAATTACATTGTAATTTAACTTGATCTAAAATATCATCAAAAGATGCGCCAAGTTTCATCATTTTAGCTAATGATATCTCAGATTCCTGGTTGGTCTCAACAGTGAGAGCATTCGATGTATCTACTTGGAGACCCACATCCTACAGCCGCTAACCCTGGACAACTTCTTCAGTTAAAATTGCAGTATCGGTTTCAGTGACCACTAAATGTTATAGTACAGGGGTTGAACCTAAAGTATCACAGAATGGTATTCAGTTGATGTTTCATTCAACATTTTATGAAGCATTGTTAATTTACTAAAAGCAGGATCTTCTCTTCTTGCATCAGCATTAAGAGCGGCACTGGGAACAGATGCTGGTTCATCTTCAGAAGCAGCCAAGCCAACATGAACTTGTGATTGTTCACCAGCACCCTCTGTTTTTCATAGAGGAGGGTCAGTCCTCTCCCTCAAAGGGGAAATTGAAGAAGCCCCTACAATACCAAGAAGTATGAGCAACCTTTTCATGGGTTAAGACTCATGACTATCTGAAGGACTTACCACTACTTATGAAGCATTTAGTTTTGGACTTCTTCCTTAGATGACTTTGTTTCTTTGGCTTTTTGGGAGTGTTGAAAGTCTCCTCTCCAAATAGAGTTATTGGAGAGTGAAAAGACCTTTATAACTCCTCGACCATGGCTTGCTGGCCTAGAGATATCTCACCCGGCTCACGAGGAGATTCATTAACCCCGATGGCAGTACCACCAAGGATATATTGTGGTGAAGTAACCTCAGCAGTTCCTTTCATTGCAAGCTGCAGGATGAAGAAAATAATTTCCTTGAGTAACAAAGATTTTAATAAAATTTAGTTGCAAATCAAATAAGGAAAGAGACTTACATCTTTTGGATCCACATAATAGTGCCACTCCTCATCTCCAGAACCACCAGTCCCCTTAGTGGAACCACAATCTATCATTTATTTCACCCTCTTGGTGACAGGAATGGAATCGCTGATGGTATATATGAGCATATCCAGCTCTCTGACATAAGCCTGCACTTCATAGGGATTATCCTCGAAACATATATCAGTAGAAGCTTGAAGATTCCCTATTCCAGGGATGTGTGGCCCTTCACATAAATCCAGCTAGGTAGTTTCAGTATTGTAATATAAACTCTGCCATGTCTAGACAGCCTCTGGACATAAATATTCAGCATGTGTACCAGAAGGCTGTGAGGAGGGTCCTACAATATTAGACTTTAGCTTCTTCCCAGCTCCTACAACTACAGATAGAGAATAATAAAATAAGACTTGTTGCTCTATAAAGTAATGATGATTAAAGTGTCCCAATGATGTAACTCACTAGGAGTTGATGGATTTGGTCTTTTGATTCTGACAGGAGGATTATATCTGGCACGAGGCCTCTTTGCCGCATGTTGTACCTCATTATCCCCATCTTGGGAATCCTGTGAGTTAGCTCTAGGTGAGGAACCTGGTGAGTTAGCTCCAGGTTCGGAAGTGTCACCTTCTCGATGAAGGGTTTCTTTCTCTACAGTTATTTTCTTTTTCACCATCTGATAAACCGGAAGATTCAACACCCCTTCATGGTATGATGCTATCCAGTTCTCGTAATACCATGTAGTCAAGTTACTCACCGCTTTGTCAACTGGTAGATCAAACACTGCCCTGGTCTTCTCCATAGATATCAGCAACCATAGTTTTCTGGCAACCATCGGATGCTGCTCTGACCGGACATGCACAGGAGGGGATATAAAAGTCTGCTATATACACTTGAATTGGCGTTCAAATCTGTATGGAGCATAGGCCTCACATATAATTTCTCCATCAATCGTAGTGGCCAGTACACCATCTCTGCATGCCAGCATGTACGCCCTCAATTCCAAACCAGCGGTTCCATCATCAAAAAACTACCCGGTTGGTGGGCTTCCATAAGGAAATAAATTGAATTCTTTGTACATGCTCAGCCTCACCTTCATATCATAGATATTGAGAGATAATAGAGCAATTACGGAGTATGCCTGTACTGATGGCCTGAAACAACTTCCAGGAATCTGTACTCCATTCTGTACATTATATGTCCTGAAATGAGTGGCGATCCATCCCCACAAAACATCGAATGGTCCCACTATTCTCAAAGGAGACTTACCCTTAAAGACATGGAGTAGGCTCCTGTGAATCTTCGCCAAAATGGGGGTGGCCAACCCAACCATTTTCTTCTCATCCAACTTGGATTCCACAACGAAGGTCCCCGGCCTGACGCCTCCCTTCGAATCCCTGTCTAGCAGAAGATAAACACTGAGCCAGAAGGCTATGAAGCCCGCCAGACGGGTCTTTTTTGGGATTCTATGATCCACTTCGTACCCCCACTTCTCAAATTCTCTTGCTTCTAGAGTCGGTCAGAATGTGTCAGGAGCAACCCTCTTCTCTGTTTTTGGGAAAATAGTAGGATGAGTACAGGTGGGCCACTCCCCTTTCTTCTTGGTAAGAAACATATCCATCAACTCCTCTGGATGAATATCCTTTCTGGAATGAGTTTTGGAGGTCTTAGAATTCTTGATCTTGTAAAATATTTTCAATAATTCCCAATCCAAAGCCGAAGTCTTCTCTGAATCATTCCAAGTCACCTTGGGGGGGTGAATTCATCATACATGTCGCCTAGAATTGGAGCCCTCGAGATCTTGTAGACAACCCACAAACTAATGCCTACTTCTCCATGATTCAGTTGGAAAGAATTGGTTTCTGGGATCCAGCGGCTGAATAGATACGGCACAAACTCATCATTCCTGTAGACATATGTCTGCCCAGCCCAGACAGCTTCATATATCGTAGCTCCTTTAAAATCCTCGACAAACTCTACACAGTTTTGTCGCACCTAGTATACCCACATCCAAGTTGGCTTCAAACCTCCTCCAGGATGAAAGTCCTAACTCTTGTTCCAGCATTTGGATTGATCCATCCGAGAATTTCGGAAGATTGAAGGATAAAAATGTGGTTGCAGCTCAGGCTTGTGAGGTTTCAGATCTGGCGCACAAGGGCTACGATGCATCATATATGCCTTCTTCACTGTTCCAGTATTTACAAATGCCCCTCCACTTGAGATACCTGGTGAAGAAAAATTGGTGTAATTCTGAAACCAAGAAAGTGGGAGATAGTTCTTTGCCTCTGGAATGTTGAAATCTTGCAGATGACCATACCCATATATAGGTAAGTAGATGCTCTCTAGAATGTTAAGATGGTACTTCTTCAAGTAATTATCCAAGTCTAGAAGAGTGATATCGCAGATAGTATAGTAATCATGGCCAAAAACATTCATCAGGTCATCAATTCACTTTCTAGCCAGTTCATCAGCCGTTCCGATTCTTCTAAGATCCATTGAATCTGCACAAAGGTCGAATAGTTAACTCTTATGTGAGTTTATTTTTTCATAAAATTTGTGAAGAAATTCGAAAAAAATGGCCAAGTCATTAAGGCGCGCAAGTAAAATTTTGGAACGCAGGTATCACCGCGCAGGTCGAAATACCTCCGCAACAGTGCGATATGAACAGAAGCAATGAAACCGCGGAAATTCAGAAACCTGCACGACGAAGACAACCTGCACGGCGAGAGCGGAAATGTTTGAGATCCGGGTGCTTTACGCTAGAATGAGGCATATATTTATAGGCCAGGCCACACCACTGCGCGCCGAAGCCTACACGCCTATCACCTTCGTGCCGGTATCTGCTCGCTAAGAACCTGCGCGCCGCAGTTCCTTGGTTTTCTTCTTTACCTCAGAGTCACATCCTCCTTCCTTTCGGATCCAACTTCGAGGGGGGGACTTTTGTTGACGCTTTTTTTCGTCACAGAGTCTAAACGACTGAAAAAGGGGAATTCATTAACATAAGGTGATTCATCCTTTGAAGAAACATCAAAAATTGACAAAGGCACGAACAAGGATTTGCTTCATCATGGGCCGTGTAGGTTCCAAGATGGTCGCACAGGGTACCTGCGTGCCACATATTGGGTGGGCAGGTGACTTGCGCACCCTATTTGATTTTCTCCTGGGGTCTTAACCAGCCTATAAATACCCCTTGTGGGCCCCCCATTTCAGGGATGAATAATTCCAAAAGCCAGATTTAAGCTCATGCCGCCCTAGTCTCTTCTGGGAGTCTTCCGAACACTTATAAGGTAATTTCTTACCTAGAATGGAAGCTCTAAAGAGGGGGAACAAGGCCTAAGTTCTGAAATTAGTCAACACCTTTGTGCCTAGGTGTCTAACCCTTAAGGGAAATGAAGACACCTACGCGCCGCCTTATCCATTCAACAGAACCTACGCACCACTCATTTAAAAGTCTTCAGGGATAATACTAAGGGCTTGATCCAAGCCTCGCCCAAGTATTACCCTATGGGTTGACCATCACGCAGGTACCTATGTGTCGTGCAGGCATACCTATGTGACCTATACCTGCACTTCCCAATAGGACCTGCGCGCCTAGTTCTTTTTGGGTTCCCTTCTTTCCCATTCACCTCTCTTATTAAAATCCACCTCTCCTATTCAAGATTCAGCCTTCAAAACCCTCTTCAAAGTCATTTTTTGCATGGTTCCCTTGTTGGATTCCTTATCTGAAAGGAATTCTGTGGAACATCTCTTAAAACTTAGTGATTTACATATCTTTATGTCACTAACTTTAGAGATTTCATTCATTCAACCTCATCCTTTAAGATGAGAGGATCTTTAACCTGGGCCTCCTTTTCAAGAGTAAGCCCCAGTCTTCAAATTCCCTTAATTTTTTGGCATCCTATTTAGAAGTAATCCCCAAGTTCCCAAATATGGGAATCCTCCTCAGGAGTAATCCCCAAGTTCCAAATTTCTTTAACCTGGGCCTCCTTCTTAGAAGCAAGCCACAGTCATAATTCCCTTTAACCTGGGCCTCCTTCTCAGGAATAAGCCCCAGTTCTGAAGTCCCTTTAACCTGGGTCTCATTCTTAGGAATAAGCCCTAGTCATAATTTCTCTTAACCAGTATTAATTTATATTTATTTGGACTTCCTTCTCAGGAGTAACGCCCAATCATAATACCCCTCTAATTTGGGCATCCTTCTCAAGATTAAGTCCTAAGTTAAGTATACAAATCTCCATAAAGCACATATACCTTTATGGATCTTGTTCCCGGGTTTCTTCTCTAAAGTAAAACCTAATCTTCATCTATCTGGGAAGTCATACATACATAAGCCCCAGATCATTTGTTATGATTTCATCTTTCATGGAACAATTGTCAGGTTTTACCAATACCTCTTGTTTCTCACACCGAGCATGACTCATGTGAGCTTAGAGCGTAAAAGTAATTATGACATCTTCCTTTGATCCATCAACCATGCATAAACCTCATACTCCCTTACTCAAACTAAGTGGGTTATGATTCCTTTTCTAACAAGGATACGCAGGTAGCCCACCTACGGGTATGATCCCAACTTCGAAATAATCCATGTCTTTCTGAATGACAATAAACTTCAAGTGCCCCACTGAGTGGCTTTAAATCCAGTATGGTTATCATAATGACTAAGAGATTTCTATATAACATGTTGAAGGATACCATTGACTAAGAATATCTAACCAATAAAAATGATTCTATATCGATGAAGAACCTCGAATACATATAAAAGATTCTCAAAATCTCATACATACTAATCATTGATTGTAAGATCTAAAGGAAATCTCATTTTCATAATTGGTAATTTAATAAGGATTCACGAACATAACTTAAATCTATAAATAGAGTCCTGAAGTCGACAATAATTCCCCTAAAAAAGGTGTGATGGGTCCGACCTCCCATCCTCTCGACCAATGAAAATTCTTAAGCCTCATCTGTTCATAACTAATGAGCACCTACCTTTGGAAAGTAGGTTCAAATGGATATAGAATCATTGGATGTTTCTGGTTCTATGAACAAACCCGTTAGAAACCGATTGGAATTTTTGAACCTTAAACCAATGAGTTCATCCAAATTTCCATAGGAACCAACATTATAAACTTATATCAACTTTATTTACATGATCCCTATGAAAATGAAATCTAACATAAATGTTTTTAGTTCTTGAGTGTTGATGAAGATTTTTAGAAATTGAAGTAGTGCTAGTGTTATCATAATAAATAGAAACTCTATCAAAATTAATATTGATATCATACAATGTTTGACTTATCTAAATAATTTTTGAACATAAACTAGTAGGAGAAACATACTCAGCCTCAGCTTTTTATAGTTCTACTGATAAATGTTTCTTAGATATCCATGGAATTAAACCTTTTATTTAAAATTGACACATACCTAATGTGATTTTCTGGTCAAGTTTCTAACCTCCAAATTCAAAATTAGAGTAAGAAAGTAAATCAAATAAATTCTCATTAGAATAAAACACTATATTACTAACAATGCCTTTGATATATGTAATTAGTCTTTTAATAGAATTAATGTGACTTTATTTTAGGTTTGATTTATATCTAGCACACATACATATAGAAAGCATAATATCTAGCCTTGAAGCAAAAAAGATACACAATACTTCCTATCATGCATTTATAAAAATTATCATAAATAGACTTTCCAAACTAATCTGTATCCAGTTTAGAGTTTTTGATTATAGGGGTTCTCATATTTTTACAAGATCCATGTACAAACTTTTTAACAAGTTATTTGGAATAATTAGATTTATGTAAGAAAATACAATCTTTCCTTTGGTTAATTTGTAAACAAGGAAATTTTTTTAATTCCCCCATTAAACTCTATCAAATTCATTTTTCATTAATTTTGAAAACTTATTACTTTGTTTATCATTTTTAGAGATAAATATAATATCATTAACATAAATTTGTATGATTAGTATATCATTTTATAGTCTTTTTATAAATAAGGTTGGATCAAACTTACCTTTAACAAAATCATTTTGATTTAAAAATCGATTTAGCCTTTCATAACTAGCTCAAAGAGCTTTCTTAATAGCATTTAAAGATTTAGATAGTTTAAAAACATGATTTAGGAATTATTTATTTTCCAAACTATGTGGTTTTTTAACACAAACCTCTTCTGATATCACACTATTTAAAAATACACATTTTCATCCATATTAAATGTTTTAAAAATTTGAAACTTGTAAAATATATTAAAATATGGATGGATTATAATCAAGAAAATAGTGAAAATAAATCCTCAAAATCAATAACTTATTCTTGAAGATAACCTTGGGAAAATAATCTTTCCTTATTTCTAACTATATCATCAGATTATTGCAATTTATATTGAAAAATACATTTGGTTCATATAAAAATTGTATATTTAGGTAAAACAATTTGATTACATACTTTATTTCTTTTAAAATGTTCATGTTAATTATGAATGAAATTAACCCAATTAGAATCTTTCAAAGCATCTTTAATATTAACATGAAAAAAATCAGCTACAAAGGAAGAAATAGTATATAAATTTAAAATAGAATGTATATTTCTAATACCAAATTCAATATTTCCATTAACATTTTCAAAAGAGTGATCTTTTTTAGTTTTCCAAATTAAAGGATCATATTTAGAAGATATATTATTCCCCTAAACTGATATATCATTACTTTCAGGTTTATGATCATTAAAGTTTAATTTTTTAAAATATTCAGCATTATCAATAGAATCATTACTCTGTTTATCATTATTTTCAATGAATTTAATTTTATAAAATTATTCCATTGTCGTAGTTATTTTATTTTATACCATATAAGTCTTAAAATTATTAGAGTATCTCAAAAATACACCTTCATCACTTTTTAATCAAACCTATCTAGATTATCTTTAGTATTTAAAATATATACATTGGATCAAAAAACTTCAAAAAAACCAATTCTGGGTTTTTTTATTCTTAAATAATTCATAGGGAGTTTTCATCAAAACAAGGTCTCATTTAAACTATATTTAAGATTTAGAAAGTAGTTTTAACTGTTTCAACCCAAAAATATTTTGGAAGGATGAATTCATTAAGCATGGTTCTTTCCATTTCTTGAGTCGTTCAATTTTTCCTCTCAAAAACACCAGTATGGTGTGAAGTTCTAAGGGCGTAAAAATTATGAAAAAATTCATTTGTTTCATAGAATTTTTCAAATTCAAAGTTTAAAAACTCTCCTCATTTATCACTTCTAATATAAGAAATTAAGTAACCTTTCTGATTTTTAGTTTTCTTATAGAAGGTAATGAATTTATTTAATGTTTCAATTTTATGAGATATGAAAATATTTCGAGGAAATTTACAAAAATCATTAAAAATTACAAAAACATATCTTTTAGAACCTAAACTAGCAGTTCTCACGGGTCTAAAAATATCAAGATGTTGTAGTTCTAAGAATGTATCAATGTTTAACATATTAATAGATATAAAGTATTACTTTTGATTCTTACCTTTTAGAAAAGAATAACATACATAATACTTATATGTAATGAATTTTGGAAGTTTCAAAACCTGTTCATGTTTAGCCAGCTTGTACAACTATCGAAGATGAACATGCCCTAAACTTCTATGACAAAAAATGTGATGTGTATATATATCGTTTAAAAATTTTACATTCTAATGGATTAGTTATGAAAAATAAATAGAATATATATTTTATTTTCTATTAGAATAAACAAATTATCTTTACATATAAGAAATTTATTATCTTCAAATTTTACATTCATTTCATCATAACAAAGTCGTGATTTGATAGTTAACTTGTGTTTTAAACCTTCTAAAAAAATTAATTATAAATTATAATAGATGTTAATATACCTACTTCTCCAAAACTGTTTACCATACCTATAGAGTCTTCAGATAACGTGGTAGTACCTCCATAACAAGAGTTAAAATATAATAAGTTAGAAATTTCACCAATCATATGCCCTGAGCACCCACTATCCATATACCATGTGCCTTTGGAACTCGTCGGGAAGGTTTCCTACAAAAAAAATCAAGTGATGGTGGTTTGGTACCCAAACTAGTTTAGGTCTAATAGGATTAGTAGAAAAATATTTTAGAACCCAAACATATTTGATAAATTTATTATATGGTAATATAGAAGAAAAAATTTTAGAAATGAAAGTCTTAGTATGGCCATAAGACTGAGTAAACATTAAATAACATTCATTTTCATAATTCCCTTTCAAGTTACATTTAAACCAAGTAAAATTTAAAATATTTCCATTTATTATTTTAACAAAAATCATTCTACACATCTTAGGAATGCTATTATTATATCCACAACCCTTTTTATCATATTTGTGTTGTTTTTAAAACCATTATTTTATAAAATTTATCTCGTCCTAAAAAAAAGATAAGGTTTCTTTTAATTATGTAATTTACATTTTAAGGTTTTCATTATCTTTTTGAATAACTTCCAGTTAATAACATATTTTTAAATTCAAACATTATCTATAATATTTCAATTTCTTATTTTCCTATTCAAGATGCTTACATTACTTTTGAACATTATCTAAATCCTCAAAAACTTGTTTAAATCTTCTATGTTAATCTTCATAATATTTTGACAAGAAATCATTTATTCTTATATTTTTATCTTTAACTTTAATAATTTTATAATCTATAACCCTTTTCTATTATATATTACATAAAATAGAATCATTCAGTTTTTTATTTTCTTCTTTACACTTTTTATTTTATATTTAAAGTTACATATATAGTTCAACCATTCATAATATGTCACATTAAAAATTTTCTTTTTGAGAAGTGAATTATTTAGATTCATTTTTAATATCAGATTCACAACCAGAATCATATTTATAGTCAGAGTGTACCTCATTTATAGTATTAGTCATCAAAAAAAGATTGATAAATTCTTTTTCACTTTCAAAGCCAACATCACTTGAGTCTGAATCTCCTGTACAACTTTATCCAACATGATATTCCTTTATTTTCTCATTCTTTTATTTATTTCATTTCTATATTGGTTTTAATTTGGGATAATATAATTTTATATTCCCCCTTTTCTTGCACTCATAGTATATTAATTCAAAGGGGTAATATTTACTACTTTTTCATCTTTTACTACCCTTTCTATCACCCTTTTGATAATCTCTTATAGGATGCTTGTGAAATCCTTTCTCACCCTTCATTCACTTTTAAACACCTTTGGTGAAATTTGTAATTTTGTCCTTCTCACTCTGATATAACTCAGAATCAGAAGAATAAGCAATAACATTAATATTTTATTTAAATTCTAAACCTTTTCCTTTTATCATGATCATCATCATTTTCATTCTTCACTTCTAGCTCATATTGAATAATTGATTCTATCAACTCATCCATATAATATTTATAAAAATATTTAATTTATTTAATAAAAACTCTCTTAGAATACCATATATTGGGTAGATCCCAAAGTAATCATTTGATGAGAGCTTCATTCTTCGTGGTCTCTTTGAGAGTAACCATGTGGTTAACAATTTTGGTTAATCTATTTTACATCTCATTTATTCTTTCTTGATCAGTAATTCTGAATTAATGAATCTCAACTATGTGTATACCTATCTTGGTTATTTGTAACTTATCAATTCCTTGATGAGTGACTTTTAAAGTCCTCTAAATGAGAGAAGTAGTTTTATAGTATGATATATGACTATACATATTTCTACTTTGAGAACAGCATAATTAATTCATAACTTTGTAATTTAAAACTCATTTTGAAGCATAATTATGAATGATAGTTTCTAAATATACTTTAGGTAGTTAATATGGTTTTGAAATTATATCCCAAAAATAAATTCCTACAATTTTAAGAAATACCTCCATTATATCATTCTGGTAGATGTAGTCACTTCCATTGAAGTGAGGTGTCCTGATGGGATTCAATATCTCAAAATCCAGATTATCCATAATAATGAATTGGATATTTTCATTAGAATTTTATGTTTAGGATAATGGTTAGTTCTTAAGTAAATAATGAAACAACTAAAACTAAAACCTTAAAAAAGGAACCACACTTTGATACGAATCGTTAAGTCCCTTGGTCTGGAAGTAGTGAATGGAGGGGGGTGAATAGTCTTTCTTGATTTATTATTACAAATACTAATTTATCAAAGTTATAATAGTGTTAAAAGTTGTAGTGGAAATAAAAATGATAAAACATGATGTTTTTATTGAGGATCAAATCACCAAGATCTCATTCCTCTCACCAATCTCCTGTATTCCCCAAGAAGATTGGTATGCACTAAACCCAAAAAAAATTAAAGGGAGTGATAAACTGATTATATACAAATATAAACATACCTTTTTCTACACCAGGTATATAACCCCTGACTTTTGAAGGAGTCACAACCTACCATTATTTTTTTAAGAGGAACAACTTGACCTTCCTTTTAGATGGGTGGAATAACCCAATGGTAGCTTTTGGATGGGAAAATCATAAACCAAAACTCTAAGGAAAAAACATGTGGTGGGAAGTATTACAACAGAGAAATGATAGAAAATAAATAAAATAATAGTTTAGTAGATGATGTAGAAATTGGTTGCAACTATTGTTCTATGATCACATTCGTGGTGGAAGATGTAGGTTATGAATATTCTCAGTGATCATAGTATAAAAACAGAAGTTGAATAAGTTTCTTGATCAATTTTAGAGTAGAAAAAAATGTATTATTATGTACTTATTGAATTTTTTTATCATCTCTGGTATATTTGTCTTTTATCCTTGAATAAATTTCATGAAATAAGAAACTTTAGATCTATAGAAGTGTATAAGGGTCCAATATATGCATGAAACATGTTATCATGTAACAATATAATAATATCACTGTTACCTTATTTTTTTAAAGTCGCGTTGTAAAAAAACATAATCAGACTTATATTTATTCATGAAAAATTAAATAAAACATTTAATATTTTAAGATGAATAATTCATAAAAAAATCAAAATTGAAAAAAAATTGAAATAATAATATAATTTTACATATTATATATACAGAATAATGTTGTGAAAAACAGAGCATCATATGCAAAAAAAAATCTACATGAGAATGTTTCACTAAAAATGCTACAATTATATTAAAAACCATTTCAAATATATTTCAATATAAAACAATAAAACATTTTTAAATGTAATTTATTTTAACAATATTAACTAAAATTAAGGACATAAAAATTTGGAGACAAGTTTTAACTAATGGTGGGTCATAACCTACCATTGAAAACAAAGTGCGATGGGTCATTACCTACCATTAAAAAATTACAATGGTGAAAAAAATTAGAATTACCTAACAATTCAATTTTATGTAAATTTAAAATAAATTAAATAGAAATAAAAAAAACTACATGTATCTTAACATTAAATGGATTCATCTAAAGAATAAAAACTTACCTACCATTAGATGTCAAATGGTGACACATGACTCACTGTTGGGTTATAATGGTTTATTATTGAAAATTATTGTCAAACAACATAAAGATATAACTGATGAATAAATCAAACTTATTAATTTTTCAAAGAATATTATAATAAAAAACTAAATAAATAAGTTGTTTCAACTACTACCAAAGTCTTGAACATTAAAGAGGAAAAAAATTACCCAAAGAAAATACATAAAATCAGAAAGAAAAATAGATGAAATAAATTTCTAATGAGAAATTAAATATAATAAATTGAGACCTGTATAAAGAAAATAAAAAAAGAAAGATATCGGCCAAGAAAAATAACAACAATAAAAAATAGTGGGTGCAAACATAACCCACTATTGATTTCCAATGGTGGGTAAATTACCATCCGTTTAAGTGAAATAGTTAGTAAATTTACTCACTTTTGATATCCTAGAATTGGGTCACTAGGCCAACATTGGTTTACAATGGTCGGTAAATCACCCACCATTAGGTTCCAATGGTGGGTAAATCACCCACCATTGGGTTCTTCCTATGGTCAGTCCAAGTGCAACCAAATATAGGATCTAACCCTTGGACTAGAAAAACCAAACTCATATAAACACCTGTAAGAAATGCATGGAAGGTAATATAAAAACATTGATATGAAAAAATATATCACACCACTATTTTCTAGAGAGAGGATCCAAAAAGAAAGAACCAATAAAAAATGAACTAAAACATTAATATTGAGGGAACTTGGTTATGTCTATCAAAGAAATTGTGAATATCACTGGAGAATTGGAGAGATAGACCATTAAACTAGGGGATAAGAGTAATTCAAGCCACTATTAACTTGAGTGAAGATGAAAGACCAAAAATAAGTAAAGGAGATTAAACCGAAGGATAGAAGGGACTCGATAAATAATGTTGAAGACTCTATGTTACATAGGTGTATAGATGAACTATCAAAAAAACAAGAGAAACAAAGTCGAATGAAAATAGGAAAATGAGAGTTGAAAAAAAGAGCACAAAATGAGAAGGAAATAGGAAAGATAAAGTTTAAAATATTCAACATCCAAGATTAAAACTCTATTTCTAAATGTCATCTGACATCAATACTAATTGGAGGAGGCTGAAAGGTATATTATACAAATTAGGTGATTGATCTGTCAGAATAAAATCAAAAAGCACACCCACGACTTGCAGGCCATGTAGGAGACCTATGTCCAACAATTTTAGGCACACTACTCATGACTTATACAAGGACCCACACACTTACAGTGTGCAATATGAAATCCGAAACAAGGCTCTATGTGAGATTCTAAAGATGGACCTCCCATGAGGGTAGACCTCTGGGTCCCCTTAAAAATGTTTGAGGTTCAGCTTGAGTACTTGCACAAACAACATTATTTTTTTATAAAAAAAATCATTTATAAATAAAATAACAATGAAATACCTCAGCATAGTACTAAACCATTTTAATAAAAAATTATTTATTTGTAACAAAATTTAATTTAAATTAATTTAATGCAAGTGCAATTTATCAAAACAAAAATATATATAAAATTTGTAATACCCAATTACAAACATATATTTCTGGAATGATAATGAATATCCTAAATATTTCATGTATATCATATATATTTATTATATTTACCCTCATCACCTTACAGATTATGTTCCAGTGAAAAATCAATCACATTGCTTTGCGAGGTGATAGTTCACCGACACACGAATGTCGTTATCATATCCCAAGAAATATGGTAGATAAAAAGTTTATATATGATATAATGAATCAAATGGTATAATTATGTTATACATATCATAAATAAAGTTTATATCCATCATTATACCCAACCATGATAGGTAGTAATGTAAAAATTTACAACATCGTTTCATGAGGCCGTAGTCTACCACACACAAGAATAATAATTTTGAAACTCATTTGATGGAAATTTATGTGATAATAGGTCACAACCTTAACAAAAAACATCTTAATATATTTAATACACTGAGGTTATTATATTATCATGGTATAAGAATAATTTAATGGGGTGGAGGAAGAAACAAAATAAAATGCTTATTGATGAATGTTACCTATTCTTCGGGTATCTCCTTTAAGTTTCCACGAAATGCATTACATGGATGAATTTATGAAAAAAGTAAGGATTCTAGGATGATATGATGTAAGTGGATAATTTATTTCAATAGGTAATGTATGAATCAATTGGTTTTGAAGGTGTAAAAATATGAGGATCGGGATTGATTTTTTATAAGTGGGGTGAGTTGAACAATTGTAATTTTTTGAAAGAGTGAATTCCACCCATGTTAGTTTCATGTCACGAGGAGAAAATAATGGTCTGTTATCAATAATTGAATATATAAGGTCGAAATATGTCCATAAAATGGGTGTTTTATATGTTTCTAAGTCATTTGATTCTTTAGGTTTAATTTTTAATCCCCTGGAAAACTCATTTTTACCTTAATCATTGTGATTAATTTTAATTATTTTCACTAACAATTATGGTGAAAAACTAAGTTGAACTTATTATAAATTATAAATTATTCTGATTACAAATATAGAATCCATTTTTAAAAATTCAATTCATATAATTAGAAAATTTTAATTTAATATTAATCTCGCAGACGCGGTGAGACAATGGGTTTTTTAGAAGGGTATTTTTTTAGAAATAAATAATTCTATATTAAATATATGACTAATAATAATAATTGTATGAAAATAAAAAATATATTTAATGATATATAATATTTAAATTTCAATTAAATCATTCCCCTTTAAGTATTATTTTAATTAATTAAATAGGAGAAACATTGTGCATTTAAAAATAGTTTTTAGAAAAATCCATTTTAAACTAAGAAACAAATTTATACTAAAACACAATATAAAGTTTATTAAAAAGTAATTAATTGGATTAAACATAACTAAATAATACTTAGGTTACTTGAAAACATGTTTGAAACATATTAATACTTTTAAACTACTTGATTTATTAAAAATAAATGACTTTTTTACAAAAAATAGAATTTTTCACTGTTCATAAAAAATCTATATTTTCTAAAAAATACCAAAATTAAACCCAAAAAAATGTAGATATTATGATTTAAAAAATTATATTAGTTTTATCAAAATTAAATACTAAAATTTATAAATTAATCTTTTAAATAAAACATTATAAGAAAATATCTTAGTTAAACTATTTCCTTTTTATTTAAAATTACTTCATATTTTTATAACTAATATATATATCTAAATAATATCAATAAAAATGAAAATGTTATATTATATCATTACCTAGTTTGTTACAGTAATAGTAATATATAATATGAATGCAAATAATAATGGTTGTGTAAAGAATTATATTTTGTCATTACTCTAAAAAAGAGAGTTTTTGAAATTCAAAGGACTCAAAACTGCAAAAGATATATGGGATAAACATCAGAATATCTACAAATGAAATAACAAAGTTAAGAGAGAATTTTTTTTGTTCAAATAATGTATTTTGAAGATATTTTAATGAATTATGATGAAACTATTAATAGTTTCTTTATAAGTGTGAATAACATTTTAATCACAATAAAAGTATATGGTGAGAAGTTAGAAAATACTGATATTATGGAAAATATTATGTGTATATTTCCATATAAGTTTGATTATAATGTATTTTATTTGGAATAAAAATATTTAAGTGATATTTCTCTTGATTATTTTCATATCATCTTAATTTCTTATGAAATGATGAAATAAAGTACAATAAAGACGAGGGTGAAAGTGGAAAAAGAAGTTTTTGTAAAGCTAAAATGAAAAAGAAGTCAAAGAAGAATATAAAAGTTTAAGATGAATCATGCTTTTCATATTCCATGAAGATTTTATTAAGAATTTTGATGATTTTTAGTCTCATATCTCAAAAAACCTGAGAAAAGGGAAAGGAAATAATAAGGGGAACCTTTGCTTAAAATGTTTCAAATGTGGGGCTATTGGAAAATATGTTGTAAATTGTCCAAAATTTAAAATTAAGGAATATAGTGAAGAGGAATATGATATTAATAGAATATTCTCAATGAGGAAACACTATAATCAAAATGTTTCTATTATTAATAAGGGTAATATGTTATTTAAATTTTTTATTAGAAACTTCTTATCTAAAGAATCTATGGACAATTAAAATGAAGATAAAGATAAATTTTACACTAGTGGTGAGAATGATGAAAAAATACTCATTAACAAAGTGAATAATAAAAATATTTTAATATATGAAATATTTTATAAAGTATAGAGAAATAAGATATTGATATAGAGTTCATGTTGAAGAGATAATTAAAAAATGTCTCTCAAATATTTCCAAATAGGGGATGGAGGTCAAAAAATTAAAGATTGGTGATAAATATTTTAATAGTAATGAATTTATATTTTTAAAAGAAAAGTCTAAGTTTATTTATGATTTTAAAAGGTTTAATAATTTTTCTGGTGAAGAGAAGAATCTTAACATCATTTTGGAACAAATAGTAAAGGATAAATAAAAGGAGTTTGATAATTGACAACAAAACATGATCATAAAATAAAAGGATTTAAATAAGTACATATCCAATGTTTAGAATTATATTATAGAAGTTACAGAATTTTGGAAGACATAAAAAGATGAAGAAGACCAAAAAAATCAATAAATAATTATTAAAATAATTAAAATAATTTTGGTGAAAACTCAATGAATGAGAAGTAATTCATGAAGATAAAGGTTGTGGCTAAATCAAGTAGTGTACCCTAATTTAGAAATTCTAGGACCAAATTGAGTGAAAAATAGATACAAGTATTATATCTTAAAAGGGTAAAAAAATTATAGATATGAAGATCAATAATTCTAGATTTATCAAAATTTTGTTTCACAAAAAGTGGTTAAATTTGATGACTCTAAGAAAGGAGAAGGATAATCAACAAAATCTATAAAACACGTTACTTTCAAAGGTAAATATAAGTTTTATAGTTATTGTCGATATTTTATAGGCTTTGGTAATATGGAAAAGTTTTGTTGGTTCAATAAAAAAATTATAATCAGACTAAAATGAATGATATGCAAGGATTGGGGGGGGGGGGTTCATTCCCCTCAACAAAATGAAGTTTTGAAACATGTTAAAAACATTGGAATAAAATCAAAAAAGAGGTTTTATAATCTTGAATAAGTTTTTAGAATGTGTGATTAGTGTAATCATCACGATAATGATTGCCTTATTATTTTACCATCCCCAAAAAATATTATTTTCAGTACTGAAGAGCCTTGGATGAATAATATAGGAAATAAGATGACCTTAGTTGTGAAAGTATCAACATAAACATCTAAAGGGAAAATTATATTTATACATAGATAGTGGATTATCATCCCATATGACATGAGATTTAATAATTTTAAAAGATGTGAAAAATTGTAAAGATAGATTTTTGACCTTTGTAAATGACAGATCTCTTGAGATTAAAGGTGTTGGATCATTAATTTTTTGGAAATAAAAAGATAAAATCCAAAAACAATCTTTTTGTTGATGTATTGAAAAACAATATCATAAGTGTTTCATATCTCTATGATAAAGCAAATAATCTTTTTTAAAGGGATTTATACTTTTTTAATACTTTTAAAGATAGTAAAATTTTGAAAAAAGGATAGAGGAATAAAGGAAAATTATATTAAGTGGGTGATGCTAAAAAATAATGTTAACTAAGAATGAAATAGGAAAATTAATTATTAAATATAAGGCTTGTACATCTGGGACAAAAGAATATTAATTTTAGAACTTGAGGATAATTTTTTTGTGATGTTACTTTTTTGAAACGAAAAATAGATTAAATGTGCTCAATGTGTTGAAAAGGGGAGATAATTAACTCTTGAGAAAAGAATATGGAGATTCAATCTACTCAACCATTATAGATCATTAATTCATATTTGTGTGGGATCATGAAGAAGTAATAAACCTATGGATATAAGTATTTATTACTTTTATTGATGAATTTTCTCCTATTAATTGTGTTAATTTAAAAACACAAAAATTATGCCTTATAAAAGTGTAAAAGTTTCTAAAGAAGTGTAGATAAAGAGTGTGGATTTTCCCTCAAGAGGATTGATAAATATAATGGAAATGATTATACATATTATAATTTTAAATCTTTTTTAGAGGATCAAGACATCTGATATGAACTCAGTGCACCATACCCAACATAAAAAATAGTGTGGCTAAATGGAATAAAAGATGTTTGGTGGAAATGGCTCAGACTATAAAGGTCTAGATCCCTCTAACTCATTCCATTGAATATTTCTGAGGAATAAGGTTCTTGGAGGAAAATTAGTTTAAAACCCAATTTTTTTCGATTTTTTTGAATAAATTAAATTTCTTCAATAGCTTGCATTACACACAACACTGAGTTTTAATGAGCTACAATACACTATTAATATTATTATTTAAACACAACTATTATAACCTATTCGTTAAACATGGTTGAATTAATAAGACTAACAAAATATTAAAAACTAATTAATAAGGTTTCATATAAATAGATCATATCGATAAAAAATTACTTAATTTTTTGTAAAGTATTTATATACATTGATAATACAATTTTCTCAAAAAAATATTTTTATTGATTTTTGTAAAAAAATAATAAAATTATTTTTTCTAATTTTTTAAAATTTATTTGATATAATAAACGTAATTTTATAAATCTATATTTAAAAAATTATATTTGAGTTAATTTTTGATAATTTTCTACAAATATTCATTTTTTGATGAATAGTAAAAATATTGTTTTTTACTAAAAACTGCATTTTCTTTTAAAGAATTAAAAAGATCCATTTTATTTTAATATGGGTTTAAAAGTAAAATTAGTAAAATTATATATTTATAAATACAATTTAGGACACTTTAATCAATTAAATATTTATTTTTTATATTAAAACTTTCTATATTTATGAAAATTTTCTCTTTGGAAAACCGCTTTTTTATCACGTCAATGGGTTAAATTTTGAATTAAAAATTTTCACTTATGTGAATGTAATTTAGAATAATGGATTAAATATTTTGAATCATCATAATTAATATGATATTATAAGTTCAACTAATTTTTGATTCAAAATGAATAGTAAAAACAATAAAAATTAATTACTATAGTTAAGGTTAAAACCGATTTACCGGGGGTTAAACAAAAAATATAATGGGTAAAATTACCTAGATACTTGCCTAAATGAAATTTAATGGCCATTTTAAGTTTTTATCTCATCTAAGGTTTAATAATGATCCATTTTAGATCCGTTTAGAATGTTAAAAATGTAGGTACACCTTTTTCTTTTCCAAAATTCCAAGTGTGTCCACTCACCCACTTTTAAAAGGGAACCCCCATCCTTTTATCTACACACTTACATAACCCTTATGTTTATACATAAACTAAAAAACCAATTATTTAATTCCATCACAAAATCCTAGATTCCTTATTTTGATTATGAAACCCTGATAATAAATCATTAGGTGTGAACCTAAAGGATTTGTCCGAAGAAGATGTATGGTCATTAACCATGAATTTTAATATTATTTTTTTAAATATATTGAAGTGTGAATTGGAAACCCAACTCACACATCCAAATTATTTATTGAAATAAAATAGTACAACGAAAGCACGAGATGCAATGAGCTTGCAACAGTGTACAAATAGATGAAAATGGAAAAACAATCTGCAACAGACTTACCAACTCCTCACTGAATCAAGATGTTCATTGGTGGAATCAAACTATAGAATGATTATTGGACACTAGTAAGCCAGTGTGGTGGAAATTCCAAAATGTGTACCAGCCACTGCTGAAATCCAAAGATAGTTCTTATTGATCGATTCCTCACCCTATGATAAAAACCCTTTGAGAGATGCCAACCCAAAAGAAAAGTAGATTTATGCATTGAAAATACAAAAAATCCCTTGATGAAGCCCTTCTAAAAAACATCATCAAAGATAGGATCATAAATAATGGATTTAAAATGATCTAATAACACAAAAGAAGTATGACTTTATTTTAAAGAAAAATAAAGTTCAAAATCCACTTCAACATGAAAAATAAAAACTTTATTGTCAGTAGACCAACGTTTCCAAGGAACGAAGCTTCTCTTTAGACAAAATATCTCAAACTACTGAAGAAACATCATAACATCTTCATAACTACTTCATTACTCAAGAAGGCCATATGATCTAACTTGTTCTAAACTAGAAGGAGTACATTTCAAATCCCCCATGGTGCAGGTCTGCAAACATCCGTTGTATAGTGCCATTGGGTAGAACTGGCTGAAAAAGTGTAATAGACAAAGACAAAGAAGAACCTGCTTCTAAAAATCAAAATAATCTCAACAGCTTTATTTCCAAGGGATCTCATTAAAATTGAAGCTTTGATCATTTTTAAATTGATCTACCACTTTGATGAATATACTCTTTCTAATATCAAGATAGGAATCTATTGACATATCTCCATTTTTATACTATCTAAATGCAGTTTTGCCTTTCTCTTCCATCCATGCATTGAGGTCATTTGTAAAACCAATCATGTGTATGGCGGACTACCACCTCATGAACCAATACAATTTGTTTTCAATCACCATCGATCATGGATGAATATAACAATGTATTTAATGTTTATATATGATATTAATTATATTATTATACATCATAATTTATGATATCACATCTACATTTCTACCTTATAATATATTTGGAAACGATAATGTCACTCGTGTGTACGTGTGGACTACTGCTGCTACGAAGTGATATGATATGTTTTTCATTTTATTATAGATTGGATAGTTATAAGTATATTTAAATGAATATGTATTATATATATGATATAAAAATGATTATGGAAAAGTGAATTAACATTTACTTAACTTTTTTTTCTATCTATTGATAAAATGGAAATAACGTTTATGCATACATACGGCCTACGTCTCCATGAACGGTGTAATTAATTTTCCATCTCAAAGTTTAATTGAATACTATAAATACATATATATTTAATGTATACGATTTTTATATCATTTTTAACATTCTATATATAATTTAACCATGATAAAATTAAATGTAACTAAAATACAAAAAGAAAACATATATGAAAAATGAAGCTGTTATTACCCGAAACCTGATTTTAACAAGGAATTGTTAATAAACAGGTAATAAAAAGGCCATATGTAAATCATATATTGTTTAATATATGTATTTATAGTTATGTGATATATGTATAATATAATTATATATATTATATATTATTTTTTAACTTGTACAAAAGAAGTTGAGACTTAATGTAATGGATTTTTCATCTCACTTTTATTTATGTGGGACACATGCCATATTCACCACATGTTTCTTTTTCTAGTGAATATACTGAACATGAATGTACTTTATGGTTATTTCAAGGTAATTATGGGATATAAATATTCATATAAGTTTATTTATTTCATGGGTATTATGAATCAAAAGTTACTAAAGTGGTAAAAGTTTTATGTTACGATCTCATTGTTTATTGGGATTGTTTATGATTATGCTTCTAATGATTAAATATTATGATCTACCTATCAAGAAACTCATGAATATTATTATATTCTATTTGTTTCTATAAATTAAAACTTTTCCTTTAATTTTCCTCTCTTTATGTACTCAATATTTCAAAAGAATGTGTTTAAGGAATGCCCGAATTTATTTCTCTCTTTAGTCAAAAACCATTTTTCTTTCCTGTCCATGTTTTCTAAAAAAGTTTTAAAGAAATTTTTCATTGTACTTTGATGATTTTTTAAATAAATTTTATACCATTTTTGAAATTTTAAAAAATTGTTTAAATGGAATTTTCCTATCTTTTTATGAATAAGTATCTCTTGATTTTTTAACAAAAATGTGAAATAAATCTTATTTTTAACATGTGAAATGTGAATGGTATTTTCAATCATCATTACCACCAAATGATTTAAATAATCTTTTAAAGGTTTCCAAGTTTATTTATGAAGAAAATTTATTCTTTAATATTTGAGAAATATTTATATTCTAAATAATGTGTTTCTAAATGTGAAGGGTAATTTTTTTTAATAATGTTTTAATAATATTTTTGTGGAATTTTTATTCATCATCAACAACAACATCTTGTGATACTTATGTTTTTAGAGGATTTGATCTAATTGTACTAGAATAAATATTTATATGAATTATTTATTATAAAGAAAAAAATTTCTTTATGAAACATGTTCCTTTTCCATAATTTGTGCTATTATTAATTAATGAGATTATTATGAAACACATTTCCTTTTTGTGGGTTATACTATGATGAAATATTTATGAATCACATTTCCATTCAATGGGTTATGATATGATAAAATGTTTATGAAACATATTTTCTTTCTATGTGCTATGATAATATGAATGTTTTATGATATTATAGAACATAAATATATGGATTATATTATAGATGTGACATATATATCCCTCTAATTCATTGGATCATGATTAATGTTCCATGATATTAGAGGGTATGTGGAAGGATATCCTAAGCCTGAAAAATAGGATACACTAGAGGTTATCCCGATCTTAAAAAATAGGGTACATGGTAGTTTATCCCAATCCCAAAGTAGGTACAAGAGTGGTTATCCCTATCCTAACATGTTATGAATGTCTTGGTGGGTATCCTTGACATAAGTTTTTCTATGCTTATATGTATACCAAAAATATATGTCTTATTCCAATGTTATGATCTCATGGATCATGTTCTTTGATTCCTTTATGATTCAGGTCTTGTGAAATTCCATGATTTATTCCATGAATCAAGTTTATGATCTATTATATATACATTATAGTTTTTAAATGTTAATATCATGTTATCATACCCTTATTCTCATGTTATGTTGATATCTCACATGATTAACCTTACTAAGAATACGAGATCACCCTTTCTTATGTTTCTTTTCCTTAAGTTATAAAGACATGTATTATGTATGATATGTCTAATAAAGGTTCTAGTTATGAATAACATAGTAAGATATGATGTAACTCACTTATGGACCATCTGTTTATGTTTCAAAGTTTCCAATGGTACTATAAGTAAATGATTCTGGTGTGGATCATTATGTTATGCAATGAATATTCATCAATTAGGATGTAATATTTATGTATGATAAGTGTGGGTCTTTACAGTTGGTATTAGATAATGTTTTAGTTAACATTTGGAAACTAGGATGATAAAACTTCAGTGAGGTCTCTAAGGATATCTATAAGTATATCTCTAAGGATAATTCTAAGGATATGTCAAAGTATAGGAAAATTTCCTAGAATTTTGGTAAATGATAGAGTGAGTAGTTTCCAAGAAATTTCATCCCATTCTGGAGACTACAAGTGGATGTGGATTTGGAATAGCTTTACCTAGGGGTAATAACTCTAAAAAGGGAACAATGATATATGCTCAATTTTCACCTGGTTCATAGTAATGGGCCTTTCTTCTAACATGGTTTTACACTTCCTAGGTATATGATTTGTAAATTCATAAACTCTTTATAAACCATCATGAAAGATTTGAATAATTACTAAGAAAAACCTAGGTTAATATTAATTTGTAATAGAATGTATAATGATTTTGACACCCAATAAGAGATTTATTGTGATGATGTGGTTCTCCACTATGATTATTGTTGCTTGTACTGTTATCTTTGGTTTTAGTCAATGGTTTGAGCCTCAAGTAACAATGTTAATGATGAATGAAATGGATAATGAAATTATTGTCCTCATGATAAACCAAATGTTATGGTAGATGAAATGAAAAATATTACTTCTATGCTCACAGAACGTTATTATGTTATGAATAATATTGAAGATACAAACATGAAAAAGAGGGGAAAATGTTTTGTTGAGTCCTTCATAAGGAAACATCCACCTTCTTTTAGTGTTTCTATTAATCTAATAGAAATCAAGAAATGGATCAGTACTACTAAAATAATATTTTATATTCTCTATTATTTTGAGCATGAAATAGTCATTTTGGTTTTCTATCATTTTGAAGTCAAAGTGGACCAATGATGGATTCTTATCAAGAATAAAAGTCAATAGGAATAAATCAAATACATTTAGTGGGAAAATTTTAAGAAAATATTTTTTAATAAATTCTTTCCTTATATTATTCATACAAAAATGGAGAAGGAATTCCTTGAGCTAAAATATAAAGATATGGAATTTATTAGTAACTATGAGTACAATTTTGTAATACTTGTGAGGTACGATTTAGTTATTATCATCCAACCTAAAAGTAAGGTTGATCTATTATTTAGTGGATTAAAACCAAGTCTCCAAATGGAACTGTCCATAAGGGACTTTAGTAGCTATAAAGAAATTTTTCAGTCTCCTATCAAGGTAGAAATGGAGATTTAATTTACCCATTAATCTCATGGTATTTATAATAAATGAATAATGGAATTGAAAGGAAACTCTAAAAAATAATGAGATAAGAAGATAATATTTCCTTCATGCTCTAATTATGTAAGGAAAATGGAGGAAATTGTATTAATAAGACTATTAAATAGTTTATGTGTGTAAAAGAGGACCATCAATTAGTTGAATACTGAAATAATGAGAAAAAGTTAGATAATGATATGAATAAAGAGAAATCTCCATAGAATTAACCTTCCACACTTTAGTATTTCAAATTAAAGGATTTTGGGCATTATTCTAGCATGTTCTCAAATATGAAGGCTAATGATGGTGATCGATGCCAAAAACCACTTAAGCTGAGAGAAAATGGGAAATCTCATGCGATCACTATTTATAATGAGGGGCATGATAATAATGTGGTGAAAGGTACACCTACCATACAATGTAGAACTATTAATTTCTTATTTGACTCTAGATCTACCCACACTTTTACATTTGATGAATTTTCTAAGTGTATCAAGATTCTACCAAAATGATCAGATATTAAATTAATAGTGAAGACCCCTAATGTTATGATGATCACATCTCAAGCTTATGATTCTTCTTGAGTTAATCTTTGTGGGAATGTTATTCCTAAAAAATTTATCATTCTTCCACAAGTTGAATTTTACTTTATCTTAGGCATGTATTAAATTTATATATATAAATAAAACATTAATTTTCGAGGAAGGGAAGTCACGTTTGATATTTTTAACCAACCTATGATCATATACTAGTTCAAAGATAAATATGAACTTCCAATGGAAATTGTACCCATTGAATGGGTATTGATTCCTATTAATAAAGGGTGTTTCTCTTAGATGGTTGGGGAATAATTCAACATCGATGATATTATTATTGTATGGGATTTTTTTAATTACATTATCAAATATTTTCCTAGTGTTTTACCGAATCGTGAAGTTTAGTTCTCAAAAGAAATCATACCTGGTTCCACACCTATTTCAGAGACTCCCTATAGAATATCCTCAATTATGTTGAAACAAATGAAGAAGAAATTTTAGGGGAATCTTGAAAAGGGATTTGTTCATCCTAGTGTGTCAACTTGGGGAGAACCTGTCCTGTTTTTAATAAATTATATGGATAGATGCAAATATATATTGATTATCAATAATTGAATAAGGCCAAAATCAATAATAACTATCATCTACCCTGTATCGATAATTTTTTTGATCAAATGCATGGAGATAAATACTTTTCTAACATTCAACTTCATTATGGATATCATTAATTTAGGGCCGAGAGGGATTATATACCCAAGACAACGTTCTTTAATAGTTGTGGACACTATGAATATATAGTGTGATTTTTTCTACAAAAGGTTTCAGTTTTGGTCATATAATCTCAAGAAATGGTATATCAGTGGATCCATCAATGATAGAGGCTATTGAATGTTGGCCAAGACCAACCATAGTGAATGATATCTAGATTTTTTTGGGTTTGTATGGATATTATCAATGGTTTTTGGAAAATTTAACATGAATGTCCAATCTATTCACAAAGCTAACTCAGAAGGGAGCCAAGCTCCTTTGAAAAAATGAATGTGAGGAAAATTTCAAGGAATTAAATAAAAGATTAGTCAGCACACCTATTCTTACATTTCCTTTTAGTTGAGAAGGGTATATAATCTATAGTGACATGTCAAAGAATGTATTTGAATTCATTCTTACACAGAATGATATGGTAATAGTTTATGGCTCAAAAAAATTAATGTTTTATGAGAAAAACTACTCAACTCATGATTTGGAGTTAGTTGTGGTACCTTTTTCATTAAAAATATAGAGGCATTATCTTTAAAGAGAAAATTTTCATATATATACTAATCATAAAATTTTGATGTATATATTCACCTAGAAAGAGTTGAACATGTACCAAAGAAGATGGTTGGAGATGATTTAAGATTATGACTACTCAATACATTACAACCCTAGGAAAGAAAACAAGGTGGAATATGTAACACCCCGAGATTTTATGAAAAATATTTTTTTAATTTCATTAATGTCTTGTGTTTTATGCTACACCAAGATTACCTTGCGCTATACGCAACACCGTATTAGCTTGAAGTATACGCAACACTATTCTTGGATCGTGTTACACACAATTTTGATAATAGTTATTCTACGAAACATTGAGTATATATATATATATATTCAATGTATAAATGAAATATGGTTGGATTATTATATACAAAACAACGAAGGATTCTTTCACAACACGCAACCCTGACTTGGCTTGCATTACACGCAATCGCGACCTTCCTCGATAGCGTGTGTTGTACGCAATACCAGGTTTTAATAAACAACGATATATTATTATAATATTGTCATGAACTAGACGTTATGAATAGTATTAACTAAATTTTGAATTTTATAACATTATTATTCATCTTACACATTTTCTAGAACATGGTATAAGAAAAAAATCAATTTTTTGGGTAAAATAAGTATTTTTCAAAAAATGCAGTTTTGCCGCCTTTTGTTGGCGCACCCACATTAAATCTAGTTTTTGACATGTTTATAAGTTCATTTTGACAAAATAAAATTCTTCTTTTGAATCAGGATATAAAAATTTACATTAGATAATGTTTTGATATTTTTCCGATAACTTTCATATTTTAATGAATAGTAAAAACACGCTATATTTTAATTAAAAACAACTTTTTTCATTGTAATATCTTATGTGGTTAAATTATAATATTGAATGGTTTTAAAGTATAAATAGAATATATATTTACCATTTAATATAATGTATGTCATTAGCATTGATTTTACCTTGAATTCGTAGGTTAAATCAATTCAATCTTTTGCAATGTTTTAAAGAAAAACCCATTTTCTTTCGACAATGGGATTAATTTTAATTTAATTTCTGAAACTTTTTTGTATTGAATTTGGAAAAATGGATTCCATATTTGGAATCATTGGTTCAAAATTATGTTAATAAGCTACTTTTTATTTTTGGGAATTATGAATAGTAACTACGGTAAATTTTATTTACCATAGTTAAAGGTAAATCGTGTAATTAAGGGTAAATATAAGATTATAAAATTACCCTAACACTTGGAAAAATCCTATTTTATGGCTAAAAGTAGACCCATATAACCTAAGGGTCGGATTAGATTCATTTTATGGACTTTTGTCCATGAAAATAATTTAATTATTATTAAAACCAAAGAATGTGACAACATGTCACTTTCTTAAATCTTATAAGTATAATAATTTTAATTTAGTGATAAACTTCATGAAACTTCGAAAATGAATATTCTCCAGAACTATAATACAATTATCTACATCATAGTAATTTATTTATAATTTTTAGGGATTAAATAAGTATCATTTATTATGACACAAAGATGATGCAGTAATTATCTTATTAATGAAATATTGACATAATTAATGTTATAAACACCAAAATAAATGTAATTTGAGACATTTTATGAATTACACTACTTTTATAGGTTAATATGACATGTTAGTATTGATTTAATTAACTTGGTTTGAACTAATAATTCTGTTATTATTTTCACAAAAATCAATTACTAAATAGTGTCAAAATTGACATAAAATAGTTTTTAACACAAATATTATATTAGTAATTGTTATTTTATTCCTAAAAATCTACGGTTCAGCCAAATGACTTAGATAAGGTTATATATATTAATAATAAACAACTTGGGGTTCGTTTGGCTGCTTATACTAAGTTTATTAACCTTATAGTGTAAGAAAACAAAAAGACACGGTAAAAGTTAAATTATTTAACTTAGAGATAAATCTAATTGATAAGGTGAAAATAATAACCTAAACTTGTCTAAATCCTATTGTATGAGAGGATTGAGACCCATACCCACCTTAGCTTCGAAATATATCAATTTGGAGCTATTTAAAACCGAACATGACTTTATAATAAAATAATATTTTTAGTTTTCCCAAAGGTGCCCCTCTCCTCCCTTATAAAAGAGAACCTCCTCCCTCTCATCCTCGCACAACCTTGAGCCTTCAAGCTCGGCCAAACCCTGACAAATTATCTTCTCCACTTCCCTAGAAACATCCTAGAGGTTTTGTTCTTCTTCAAAGACCCATTTTAGTGCCCTAAAAGTAGGTCTCAAAGAAGCACTTCAAAGAAGAGGTAATGTCCATTACCGATTCATTCATCTTTATTTCTTCTTCAACTTCTTCTTCTTAGGTTGTTTCATTATGAAGTAATAACATCAGTGTCACTCATATAATGATATGTTATTATATGTATGAAACAACCCTATTTCACCATCTATTCATCCTACGGAAAAAGAAATCACCACGCGTGTGTACGTACGGAATACCGTCTCCACGCCGTGGTGTAATATATTTTCCACCACCACCTTACATGGATGGGTATAATGGTGTAAAGAATAACTATATATAGTTATTAGAACATCATGTTGATTATGATATATTGTATCATCCACTCCAATTCAATTCAATAATTATGGAAACGATATCATCGCTTGTGCGTACGTACGGACTACGGTCTCCACGACGTGATGAGATTCATTCTCCATGTTAACAATTTAAGAATGATTATAAAGTATATATAAGAAATAATAATGAAATATATGACATTATAAAGCTACTGGATTTATTTATATATTTATTTCATCTACTTAATTCCATTCAACTCAATAAGGAAACGAAAAGAGCGTTCATGCGTACGTACGACCTACTGTCTCCATGAACGGTGTATTTATTTCCATTTATCGATCCATTATATATATGTATATTCTCAATATATATTATATATAAATCATGTTTTATATTCTGGAATTAAGTAATCATGATCTAAGTAATCATATGAATAATTACAAGTTAAAACACGAACGACAAATGAGACGATTTTACCCAAAACGCTACTTTAACATGAATTTACATAAGAATGGGTAATATAAAGTCATAAGTGAACCATATATGATATAATAACAATGAATATGATTCTGTAATAAGTCAATAACATTATTTAAATCTTTATACAGGAGGTTCGGACACTTACGAAGCATATCGGACCTAAGGTAAGGTAAATATCACAATCTCATTTTTATCCAAGATTGTTTATACTTTTGTATTTACTAGGGTGTATTTTATCATCCACATCCATGTTTCCTCAATATGTAATATTATTTCCATTCACCTAAAATTTTTTAAATCCTATTTTACCCTTCGGTGAGTTTTTAGTAAAGGATATGAAAGGAATCTTTTGTCGTTTTTCGTACGAGGTACTTTTTTGACTTTTCCGACAAAAGTACAAGAAGAATGTTCTTTTTAACTTATACAGCATGAATGGATTTTTAAAACATTATTTCAAAGAAGGTTACTTTACAAGTTTTCAAGTTTATTTTTAATCAACTTCTTTTAGTTTAAAATTGTAAGACATGTTAAGAAAAGAAAATGTTTTTGAAGTGGAAAGGATATTTTCCTCAAGAATGGAGTTCAAGTGTTTTATCAAAATTATTTTCCATATAAGATAATAAAGGGTTCTGTTTCTATCCCTATTATTACATGTATTTTATTATGTTGTGATGGAAATATTTTTATGAATTCCTTTATCTTATATGAATTGTTTTATGATGTCGTGTTGTTTAAGAATCCCATTTTTATTACATGGGTTATGCTATGATGTATGGTTTATGATTTTGTGGCACACATAAGAATGGTATCATTATGAGATGGGTGGGACCTATATCTCCCTCAAATGAATTGGGTAAATATTTTATATCTCATGAGATAGACATGGATGGAACGGTAGGTTATACCGGTTCAGTGAAACAGGACTGAAACGAGGGTGACTCGGTTCAGAAATGGACTTTGTCCACTAAGATAGTCTTGGAAATGAGTCTTGACTAATAAGAAATGATTCTCTATGATTGTGTGTGTATTCCACAAAGTTTCATGTTTTAAGTTATGATTATTGGGTTTTCATTTCACTACTATGATTTATCCCATGTTATGAAATTATGCTCACTTTTGAAGGTTAAGATTTCCAAAATGTTATGTTCTTATGAATATGATGTGATTGATATTTTTTTTGTTTACCCTTACTGAGAATTTGAGCTCACCCTTTTATGTTTTCTTTTCCCCATGATATAAAGAAAGGTTTTAGGTAAAAAAATAAGGAAGATCTTTATGGGAGATGTCGAAGATCTTTCACCACAATTAGAAGATTATATTCTGAGTTTCCAAAGACACTAAACTATTACGATCCTTATGTGTGTGTTTTTGTTATGCACTAAGTATTCCGCAAAAGTAATGTAATGTCCATGTACGTTAAGCTTTGGGTCTCTAAAGTTGGTATCAGAGGAAAGGTTTAGTCAACCTTTCGAAACTAGGATGCGAGAACTTTAGTGAGATCCCTAGAGATATTTCAAAGGTATGTCTAGGGATGTCCCTAAGGTTAAGTATAAGTATAGGTTATAGTCCTATAACTACGGTAACGATCATAGAATTTAACCTAAGATGGTAGATATTAAGGATACTCCCCCTTGATTATGTTATTTTCCTTGTATGATTTTTTCCTCTCAGAGAATTATTTTTGTGTTTTAGTCAATGGAGGGAACCAAAAAGAATTCGGTTAGCATTGAATCCAATGGATAAATTGTTGACTATGAGTAACAAAATTGTGTAATGCCTAGAGAGAAAGATATTGTGATTATGCCAAATCAGTCATCGCGATATATGACTAACAAGGTGAAATTTAGTGGTATGCCTAATTCATCAAATAAGAGGAAGATAGACTTTTATGCATGTTCTCATGTTGAGGGGCATAAAGAAAGAAAGATTGAGATTTCTAAAGAAGGGAAGAAGAGCCTTGAGGAATACCTCAAATGGCGGGACATATGTTATCTGTGTGGAGAAAAGGGACATAGAGTGACAGAATGTTATGGAGTTTAATGTATTATTTGTGGAGAACATGGGCATTACCAAACTTAATGCCCTGACCTAAAAAGTTACTTCTAATTAAGGAAGGACTTATTCCAGGACAATCATTGAAGATGATGGTTTGAAGTTTTTATGTATTGGTATTCAAGAATAATGTTATTGAGGTACTTTTATGGTATATTGGAATATCTATGTATTGGTCCATTGTGGTTTTCTATAAGAATATGACATCGGTAACCATGAAAAGTGATTGAAATATTTTTGGAAAGCAGATGATATGCACATAATGAAGGGATACAGATAATCTAATATGTTTGATAGTATTCATGAGCTCATGATTGATATAAGGACTCAGTGATATCATGGTTTGAGTATACAGAATTTTGAGGATTGTGGTATGTGGAAAGTGTTAACATTTAACTACATTCATGTTTTCACTAAGGTTTAATGGGTATTCAAGAGAATACATGATTAAGGCCTTCGAATGTTTGGAATGTGACCAACAAGACATATCTTAGGATATATGGGGATCAATGATGGTATTAAATCTCCGGTAATCATTTTCACTATATTATGAGAATGGACTGCAGTATTATGGATAAGCCTAAAGATTAGAATGGATTATGTTGGACATAAGTTAGTATTGTTTAAGGATAGAAGTTTTTTTGATATTATTGATGGTGTGTTATAGTAATATAGTTTTAGAAAAAGGATAACCTGCAGGACGGGCGACAGCCCATCGCGTCGGACAAGGTCATAGGAATCGAACCCACAACAGAAGTGCGACTGTCCTTTATCGCCTACCACTGGCCTACAGGAAGTCCCTGTTTCGTAGAAACTAGTTTTATTATATTAAACAGTATGATATATGAAGTATAATTCCATTTTAGGAACCATATATGATTAATCTCACTATAGATCGACTTATGTATATAACTTTTGCTTGAGACATATGGAATGACCCGTCATTCTATCACATGATCTGCTAACACTTCACGAATAACAAATTCAAATTCATTTATTTATGAGATGAAGTGGAAATTGTTCAAGGCACGAACAACAGTGAGATTGTACCAAAATAAAGTAAGTATCTATTCTAATTCAAATTCATCAACTTTAGGGAAATGATCTTGAAAACCAAAAATGTTGTCCTAGTGCCCTTATATCCGATGAATCAGATGGTACCCGAGATCGTCACAAATTTATGGCTTTGTTATTATTGGCTTTTTCATAGCCATGTTTTCTACCACTCTCCATCAGAACATGATGGTTAGATTTCTCTTCCATATCCATATTTTCACCTATGTGGAAACCCAGTGATTAGTTTATTTGGGTAACCATTACGTTTCATACTTTTGTTTTTAAATATTGGTTTTTGTATTCCTTTTTACGATGTGAGTTTCTATTAAAGAAACTTTCGAATAGTAAACCATTTATAACCCCGACGAATTTCGAGGGCGAAATTCATTTTAAGGGGGGTAGAATGTAACACTGCGAGATTTTAGGAAAAATATTCTTTTAATTTCATTAATGTCTTGTGTTTAATACTACACCAAGATTACCTTGCACTATACGCAACACCATATTAGCTTGAAGTATACGCACCACTATTCTTGGATCGTGTTACACACAATTTTGATAATAGTTATTCTACGCAACATTGAGTGTATATATATATATATATATATATATATATATATATATATATATATATATTCAATGTATAAATGAAATATGGTTGGATTATGATATAAAAAACAATGACGGATTCTTTCACAACACGCAACCCTAACTTGTCTTGCATTACACGCAATCGTGACCTTCCTCGACAGCTTGTGTTGTACGCAATACCGGGTTTTAATAAACAACGATATATTATTATAATATTGTCATGAACAAGCCGTTATTAATAGTATTAACTAAATTTTGAATTTTATAACATTATTATTCATCTTACACATTTTCTAGAACATGGTATAAGAACAAAATCAATTTTTCGGGTAAAATAAGTATTTTTAAAAAAATGCAGTTTTGCTGCCTTTTGATGGTGCACCCACTTTAAATCTAGTTCTTCACATGTTTATAAGTTCAATTTGACAAAATAAAATTCTTATTTTGAACCAGGATATAAAAATTTACATTAGATAAGTTTTGATATTTTTCCGATAACTTTCATATTTTAATGAATAGTAAAACACGCTATATTTTAATTAAAAACAACTTTTTTCATCGTAATATCTTATGTGGTTAAATTATAATATTGAATGGTTTTAAAGTATAAATAGAATATATTTTTACCATTTAATATAATGTATGTCATTAGCATTGATTTTACCTTGAATTCGTAGGTTAAATCAATTCAATCTTTTGAAATGTTTTAAAGAAAAACCCGTTTTCTTTCGACAATGGGATTAATTTTAATTTAATTTATGCAACTTTTTTGTATTGAATTTGGAAAAATGGATTCCATATTTTGAATCAGTGGTTCCAAATTATGTTAATAAGCTACTTTTTATTTTTGGGAATTATGAATAGTAACTACGGTAAATTTTATTTACCATAGTTAAAGGTAAATCGTGTAATTAAGGGTAAATATAAGATTATAAAATTACCCTAACACTTGCAAAAATCCTATTGGATGGCTAAACGTAGATCCATATAACCTAAGGGTCGGATTAGATTCATTTTATGGACTTTTGTCCATGAAAATAATTTAATTATTATTAAAACCAAAGAATGTGAAAACATGTCACTTTCTTAAATCTTATAAGTATAATAATTTTAATTTAGTGATAAACTTCATGAAACTTAGAACATGAATATTCTCCAGAAATCTAATACAATTATCTACATCATAGGAATTTGTTTAGAATTTTTAAGGATTAAATAATTATCATTTATTATGACACAAAGATGATGCAGTAATTATCTTATTAATGAAATATTGACATAATTAATGTTATAAACACCAAAATAAATGTAATTTGAGACTTTTTATGAATTATACTAATTTTATAGGTTAATATGACATGTTAGTATTGATTTAATTAACTTAGTGCGAACTAATAATTCTTTTATGATTTTCACAAAAATCAATTACTAAATAGTGTCAAAATTGACATAAAATAGTTTTTAAAAAACATATTATATTATTAATTGTTATTTTATTCCTAAAAATATAAGGTTTAGCCAAATGACTTAGATATGGTTATATATATTAATAATAAACAACTTGGGGTTCGTTTGGCTGCTTATAGTAAGTGTATTAACCTTATAGTGTAAGAAAACAAAAAGACACGGTAAAAGTTAAATTATTTAACTTAGAGTTAAATCTAATTTATAAGGTTAAAATAATAACCTAAACTTGTCTAAATCCTATTGGATGAGAGTATTTCGACCCATACCCACCTTATCTTTGAAATATATCAATTTGGAGCTATTTAAAACCGAACTTGACTTTATAATAAAATAATATTTTTAGTTTTCCCAAAGGTGCCCCTCTCCTCCCTTATAAAAGGGAACCTCCTCCCTCTCTTACTCACACAACTTTGAGCCTTCAAGCTCGGCCAACCCCTGAAAAATTCTATTCTCCACTTCCCTAGAAACATCCTAGAGGTTATGGGCTTCTTCAAAGACCCATTTTAGTGCCTTAAAAGGAGGTCTCAAAGAAGCACTTCAAAGAAGAGGTAATGTCCGTTACCGATTCTTTCATCGTTATTTATTCTTCAACTTCTTCTTCGTAGGTTGTTTCATTATGAAGTAATAACATCATAGTCACTCATATAATGATATGTTATTATATGTATGAAACAACCCTATTTCACCATCTATCCATCCTACGGAAAAAGAAATCACCATGCGTGCGTACGTACGGAAGACCGTCTCCACGTCGTGGTGTAATCTATTTTCCAACACCACCTTACATGGATGGGTATAATGGTGTAAAGAATAACTATACATAGTTTTTATAACATCATGTTGATTATGATATATTTTATCATCCACTCCAATTCAATTCAATAAATATGGAAACGATATCATCGCTCGTGCGTACGTACAGACTACCGTCTCCACGACATGATGAGATTCATTCTCCATGTTAACCATTTAAGAATGATTATAAAGTATATATAAGAAATAATAATGAAATATATGACATTATAAAGCTACTGGATTTATGTATATATTTATTTCATCTACTTAATTCCATTCAACTCAATAAGGAAACGAAAACAGCGTTCATGCATACGTACGACCTACCGTCTCCATGAATGGTGTATTTCTTTCCATTTATCGATCCATTATATATATGTATATTCTGAATATATATTATATATAAATCATGTTTTATATTCTGGAATTATGTAATCATTATCTATGTAATCATATGAATAATTACAATTTAAAACACGAACGGCAAATGAGACGATTTTACCCAAAACGCTACTTTAACATGAATTTACATAAGAAAGGGTAATATAAAGTCAGAAGTGAACCATATATGATATAATAACAATGAATATGATTCTGTAATAAGTCAATAACATTATTTAAATCATTATACAGGAGTTTCAGACACTTATGAAGCATATCAGACCTAAGGTAAGGGAAATATCACAATCTCATTTTTATCCGAGATTGTTTATACTTTAGTATTTACTGGGGTGTATTTTATCATCCACATCCATGTTTCCTCAATATGTATTATTATTTCCATTCACCTACAATTGTTTAAATCCTATTTTACCATTCGGTGAGTTTTTAGTAAAAGATGTGAAAGGAATCTTTTGTCGTTTTTTGTACGAGGTACTTTTTTGACTTTTCCGACAAAAGTACGAGAAGAATGTTTTTTTTAACTTATACAGCATGAATGGATTTTTAAAACATTATTTCCAAGAAGCTTCCTTTACAAGTTTTCAAGTTTATTTTTAATCAACTTCTTTTGTTTAAAATTGTAAGACATGTTAAGAAAGGAAAATGTTTTTGAAGTGGAAAGGATATTTTCCTCAAGAATGGAGTTCAAGTGTTTTATCAAAATTATTTTCCATCTAAGATAATAAAGGGTTCTGTTTCTATCCCTATTATTACATAGATTTTATTATGTTGTGATGGAAATATTTTTATGAATTACTTTATCTTATATGAATTTTTTTATGATGTCGTGTTGTTTAAGAATCCCATTTTTATTACATGGGTTATACTATGATGTATGGCTTATGATTTTGTGGCACACGTAAGAATGGTATAATTATGAGATGGGTGGGACCTATATATCACTCCAATTCATTGGGTAAATATTTTATATCTCATGAGATAGACATGGCTGGAACGGTAGGTTATACCGATTCAGTGAAACAGGACTGAAACGAGGGTGACTCGGTTCAGAAATGGACTTTGTCCACTAAGATAGTATTGGCAATGAGTCTTGACTAATAATAAATGATTCTCTATGATTGTGTGTGTATTACACAAAGTTTCATGTTTTAAGTTTTGATTATTGGGTTTTCATTTCACTACTATGATTTATCCCATGTTATGAAATTATGCTCTCTTTTGCAGGTTAAGATTTCCAAAATGTTATGTTCTTATGAATATGATGTGATTGATATTTTTTTTGTTTACCCTTACTGAGAATTTGAGATCACCCTTTTATGTTTTCTTTTCCCAAAGATATAAAGAAAGGTTTTAGGTAAAAAAATAAGGAAGATCTTTATGGGAGATGTTGAAGATCTTTTACCATGATTAGAAGATTATATTCCGAGTTTCCAAAGACACTAAACTATTACGATCCTTGTGTGTGTGTTTTTGTTATGTACTAAGTATTCCGCAAAAGTAATGTAATGTCCATGTACGTTAAGCTTCGGGTCTCTACAGAATATTCTTTGTGTTGAAAGTATTTTTCCATCATATCTATGATAATGATCACAAAATATCAAATATTTATGGATTTTCAAAGGATATATATGGAGATATTTAAGGATGTGGAGAAATATTATCTTTCTCAAATGAGTGTTCAACCATTTATCTAAGTAAAGAATTAATATGTACAAAAGGATGATGTAAAGCTATAGAAGAAGTTGGTAAATGTTCATGAGTTTAATCTTGATCATGATGGAATGATTTGGTTCATGAACTGTGTATGTGTTTCCTCCATGCTAGATTTGAATAAAGTGTTGTCAGAGGAAGCTCATAGTTCTTCATTATTTATTTAGCATAAAAGTAAAAAAGATGTATAGAGATCTAAAAAATTATTTCAGGTGGTATAACATGAATAGGGAAAAAAATTTACAACTATGAGGGTTGAGAGAAAAATTATAAGGGGATTCTACAACTATTACCTATACCAAAATGTAAATGGAAGAACATCCCCATAGATTTTTTCATTGGACTCCTCAAAACATCAAAAGGGAATAATGTTATGTGGGTTGTAGTTAATAACCTTACAACATCATAATACTTTATCTTTATTAGATACTATTTATATTAAGATCAAATTTATAGGATATACATTAAGGAAGTTGTATGGTTTCTAGGTGTACCAAAATATATTGGGTCTGATCAAGATCTGAGCTTTACCTTGAAGTTTTGGAAAATTATTTTGTAGGTCGATGATATAGTGCTAAGTTTTAGAACAATGTATCATCCTCAGATAGATGGTCTATCTAAGATAAAAATTTAAAGCCAAAATGATATTCTTAGAACTTATTCTATATATTTTAATGGTTATTGGGATCAACACCTTCCTCTGGTTGTGTTTTCATACAACAATTGATTTAACTCGATCATTCAGAAGGCCCCTTATGAAGCCCTCTATTGAAATAATTATAGAACTAAAACATACTAGGATTAATCTAGAGAACGAAATATACTGGTACATGAGATAGTTTAATAAATGTTTGATAGTGTTAGAGTCATTCAGCAGCACATCAAGGATTCTCAATGTTAGCCAAAACATTCTGCTGACAATCCTCAGCATGATCTAGAATTTGAAGTTAGTGAGATAGTTTTTATATGAGTTTATCCATGGAATAATGTAATGATATTTGGAAATAAGGGAAAACCATGCTATATGCATATTATTCCCTTGTAAATTCTTGATCATATCAAGACGATATCTGATCGATTGGCGCTTCCACTAAACCTCTCTTAAGTTCACGATGGGTTCCATGCATCTCTCTTGAGGAAGTATATAACTGATCCTTCATATGTACTAAACATAGAGTTCATACCACTGTAACATTATCTATACTATGAAGAATAAATTTTGTATATTATAGATGAGATATAGAAATTTATATGAAACAATACCACTCACCTTGTCATGGTTATATGGCGAAACAACCAATTTGGAGAATCTGCGTGGGAACATGAGGATGTGATGAGGTAGAAGTATCCCCATTTTTTATATTAGAGTGAAAAAATTCAACAGAAAAATTAATTTTAAGGAGAGTAAAATGTAATACCCTGAGTTTTTATGATTTTTTAGAAATTATTATATTTCTTCGATGGATTGTGTTACACGAACATCGAGTTTTAACAAGCTATAATATACTATTAATATTATTTTTTAAACACTACTGTTATAACATAGCCAACAAAATTGGCAGGATGAATAGTAATAATTAAATTTTAAAAATAATGTATAATGTTTTTATATAAAGAAATCATATTTATATAAACGTACTTAATTTTTATGAAAGACTTTATATGTTTCGAAAATATTATTTTCTCAAAAAATTGTTTTTATTTATTTTTGTGAAAAAATAATAAAAGAATTGTTTACACCTTTATAGAATTTATCTAGAAAAATAAACATTATTTGTGAAAATGAAATTTCAAAATTATATTTGAGTTAATTTTTGAGGATTTTCTACAAAGATTAATTTTTTGATGAATAGTAAAAAATACAAATTTTTATTAAACATTTACTTTTTCTTGAAAGAAATTACATGGTAAATTTTATTTTAATATAGATTTAAAATTAAATTTAGGTCAATTATATATTTATTAATTGTATTTAGGTATTTTTTATCAATTTCATATTTAATTTTTATATTAATATTTTTTTATGCTTATGAAAATTATCTCTTTGCAAAAAAGATTTTTCATCACGTCTACGAGTTTAATTTGAAATTAAAATTTTACAGTTCTGTAAATGGAATTTAGAAAAATAGATAACATGTTTAGAATTATAATAATTAATATTTTATAATAATTTAAAATAAATTTTTGATCGAAATGAATTGTAAAAATAGTAAAAATTAATCACTATGGTTATGGTTAAAACATGTTTACCGGGGGTTAAACTAAAAGGATAAGGGGTAAAATAACCTATAAACTTGTTGAAATTCCATTTTATGTCCAAATTAAGACTTTATATCATCTAATTTTTTTCCTAATGTACCATTTTGGATCCATTTTTCATGTTTAAAATGTTGGTACACCTTTTTCTTTTAAAAAATTACAAGTGTTCCATCTTCCCCACTTATAAAAGGCCACCCCCTCTCATCTCCTCTACACACATAAAAAACCATTTAGTTTAGAACTTACCTACCCAAATACATTATTAACTCCCCTAAACACATCCTAAAATCCATATTGTTATTATTAGTCCCATATAAAAAGGGTTTAGGTATAAACCTAAAGGAGTTATCTAAAGAAGAGGTATAGTCCTTAACCATGTGTATTCATTTTATTTCTTCCTCAAACTCCTTTAAATATTCTGAAAACATGATCATATGATAACATCTTTATCTAACATATTCTAATATGTTATTATGATAATTTAATTACCTATATATATCTCCTCTTATATCAACTGGGAAATGAAACAATCAATCATGTGTACGGTGGACTACCATCTGATGAACCAACGTAATTCATTTTCCATCACCGCCTCTCACAGATAGAGTTAAAAATAGATTTAATGTTTATATATTATATTCATGATATTTATACTTATAAATTTATATTATCACATCTACATTATTACCATCCAATCCAATGGAAAATGATAATGTTGCTATGCATACGTGTGGACTACTGCCTCAACGAAGCGATATGAAACGTTTTTCATTTTATTTTGTCATAGATGGTAATATGGATATATTAAATAAATATATAAGAAATATATGATATAAAATTGATTCTATAAATTTTAATTAATATTTAATTTCCATTCATTTCATCCATCAAGAAAATGGAAACAATGTTCAAGCGTACGTACGACCTACCATCTCTAGGAATGAAGTATTTCATTTTTTATCTCCAAATTTAATGGATTACTATAAAAAATATATAATGATTATATATAATAATTATATCATGGATAAAATTATTGATATGATTTAACCATGATCAATGTAAAAAGATAAAAGATACCAAACCAATGCATACATTAAAAATGAAGTTGATATTACCTGAAACATTCTTTTAATAATGAATTGTTAATAAATGGGTAATAAAAAAATCATAAGTAAATAATATATGGTATGATATATAAAATTATAGTTCTATAATAGATATATAATAAACATATATTTATTATATAGTATGTTCTATTGTGTATGATGTAAGTTGATACTTAAGGTAAGGTATTTTTCATCTCACTTTTATTTCTATGGGACACTCGTCATATTCACCACTTGTTTCATTGGTGTGGTGTATATACTGTGTTAGGTACACTAGAAAAAATACCCTGAGATGGGGGGTAAATTAGGGTATGAGAAATTAAAACTATTTCCCCTTCATATCATGTTTTATTGTTAAAAAACATTAATCTATTTTTCTCCTTCAATAATATATGAAAAAATATTAAATCATCCACAAGACACAATTATTTTACATGGTTCACCCTTACTGGGATACGTCCAAGGAGTATACAATGAAATTGCAAGGATGTACCAAATCTATAAATCTCACTTCCAATTACATGGTTTTGGCTAGATCACTTCTATTCCCAAGTTCACTACCTTTATAAGATTTAGGGTCTGCTTACTACATTTCCAAGGGTCACTCCTTAAGTATCTTCCTATGGATCATTTCTAGTGGGAAGGATCACCTTAATCCTATTAATTTTCCTAATTCTCTTGGAAGGGATCCATTCACAGTTTATGGACTTATAAGTCCATTCATTTATAGGAAATCACACATCCTCCACTATAGATAGATGCTCTATTGAAGTCCCCTTTTCATCTATAAATTAATTACACTTTTCTGTGTACTGTTAGGTTATCTAAAACTGCTTTTGAAAAATATTTTAGAGATTTTACAGAATCCCTTGAGTAAACCATGAACCACCTTGCTTCCTCTGCATACTGAGTAGTGGGTATGCTACACAAATCGCCTCCTCTGGGAAGCACCTCCAATTCTACGTATCACTTCTCCTTCGTGAACTAATTCTCCTACATATTGCCTTCACTTGTACTATCATATATTGACTCTATGGACCAACTATGCTTCTTTAGGTGAGTTCTTATTATGCACACCACTTTTCTTCCACAGAACCCTCTTCCTTTTCGGGCTACAGTGCCTCATAAAAACCTTCGGCATAATTGCTTTCGCATGAACTACCTTTAGATTTTATTGAAATTCCAAAGTGATTATTTTATCTAATGTAATTATCTCACTCTTTAAAAATGGAATTATAACACTTTATTTAGGAAAATCAATCCCAAAAATCCAATAATTTAATATTTACGAAATCTTCAATTTAGCACCACCTTCACCAAGTACCTCTTCATATGCGGCGTCTAAATTCTTCCATGAACCACCACCTATGAGGATCCTCAAATCACTGCATCATTATCTCCAATGTCACCCTCCATGGATTCTTAAATCTCCGCCCCACTTTAGAGAATGACACACCATCGTGCAAACTACAGGCCTTCCATGTACTATATTACTTCGCCACAAACGACAAGCATTCCCGTGAGCCGTTTCTATACGTGGTTCATTCCTCGTGGTATGTGGTCCATGATTTTGCGGATTCCATTCGTTTTTTCACATACCACCATTCATGGTCTGCATACCGTCCATGCACTATCCTTCATTTTCCACAAACCATGATATCCTTTTCCAAAATAATTCCTTTTTGAAAACCAAATTCCTGATTTTGAGGACCAAAAATTTGGGAAACACTAGGAAACTATATCAACTTAAAAACTTGCCTTCAGAAAACACCAACCATACTCATTCATAGTAATTTGGATTTGTCAACAATCAAAATCACATCAAAAACATACCAATATGACACCTTGATGGATTTTTCCCAACCTTATGTCTCTTTCAGTTTCTTGACAACACTTTCATAACAGTTTTTGGCATTTTGATACCTCGTTAAAGCTTCTTCCATCTTCTATCACCAATCTATTCTTTTGATTAAGATATAAATCAAGGATTTAATTGACACATACTCTAAGGATACATGATCCATGATCTTTAGGATAAAAAATAGTATAATGTAAATATCATCAATGAATCACTTCATTCCTAACACCAATTCTTGAAACCAAACAACTACTTTCATCACAAACCTCATATATTATGATATGCATCCATTTGTTGATTACTTCTAGAATTTTTAGATTTAATACTCCCCTACATCACAAATCCACCTAATAATACTCCCCCTATATCACAACTCTCCCTAACAGCTTCAGATCTACTTCAACTCCCCCTATCTCGTTGCTCCACCTAACAGCTTCTCCTCATGTCTTGAACAAGACAATTTCTCCCTTTCATAATTTATCCCCCTTTGTCGATGAACCCAAAGGGAACTTCATGTATTTCTGAAATAGGGAAAATAAAACATATCATATAATTAGGTAAAAACACACCAAACTTAGGGAGAGGGGGTCCCACATCCAAACTCTTTCAAGTGTGGGGAGTCAACTGAACTCCCAAATCCAGTCGATGCTATTCAAATGCCTCTTTGGGAAGGGCAGTTGTAAGGATGTCTGCAACCTATTGTTTTTTAGACACATAATCTAACTTCATAAGCCCTTTCTCCCGTATATCCTTTATAAAATGATATTTTATTTCAATGTGCTTTGTCCTTGAGTGATGGAATTGATTTTTTCTATGATTCGTAACACTTAAATTATCGCAATGGATTTTGATAAGATATTTTAATTCAACTACCATATCTTCAATCTGCTTCTTTATCCACAATAATTAGATGTACGCTTGAGTAGCTTCAATATATTTATCTTCCTCGGTACTCAATTAGATAAAATATTGTTTCATTCTTAACCAAGAAATACACAATCTACCAAGATAAAAATCACCACCTGATATTTATTTCCTATCATCTTTTTAACCAGGCCAATCAGTATCAATAAAACCCAATAACTCTTACTGAGATTCATCATTATACAATAAACCAAAATCCATTATTCCCTTAATATACCAATGTATTCTTTTCACTGCAACCAAGTGGCTTTCTCTAGGATTTCCTTGATATCTCTCTGCTTGGTATGTAAAAAAAACAATATCAGGTGTTGTCATTGTCAATTACACTAAACATCTAATGATTTTCCCATATTCTATGACATTTACTACCCTACGTTCATCATATTTTTATAGTTTCATCTGGGTAACTACTAGATTTTTCATATCGTTGGAATTATCCATTCCAAATATTCTCAAAACCTTCTTTCCATATTTATATTGAGAAATTATTGTCTCATTCCTTCCTTGTGTCACTTGTAAACCAAGGAAAAACATCACCTCACTAATCGAAGACATTCCTAACTCACTTTTCATGAATTTGGAAAAAGTTCTGCACTGTGGTCCATCTAATCCTCCAAATATTATTTCATTGATATATACCAGCACCATAATCCTTTGATTACTATCATTGTTGACATAGAGATTATAATAAACTCCACCACACTGATAACCAAGATTCTTCAAAAATTGATCTGGCCTCGAATATCACACTCTTGGTGATTTCTTCAAACCATATAAAGCATTATTCAGCTAAAAACTATGTTCTTATCTTCATGAATGAGAAAACCATATATATACTCAATGTAAACTTCTTCTTCTAGTAATCCATTTAGAAATGATAACTTGATGTCCTTATGGAAAACTGTAAACATTCTTTTCACTGCTATGGACAAGAATAATCTGATTGTATCTTGAATTGCAATAGGTGAAAACGTTTCAACAATATATATACCCTCTATCTAGGAGTAGCATTTTCACCCTAGTCGTTCTTTGTTTCAAATTACCCCACCATCTTCATTCATCCAGTTATGAAAAAATCATTTAGTCCCGATGACATTCTTATTTGTTGGCCTAAAAAAATATCACATATCTGATTCTTATCGATTTGGTCAAGCTCTTCATTCATAGCCTTAACCAAATTCTAATCTTCAGATACATCATCAAAACACTTAGGCTAAACCTGTGATAAGTTTGATACCCGCTGTAGAGTCTTCATCCTCCTTGTCTGCACTAGCACTGTCTAATCACCAATTATATTCGTTTTTCTCAATTTTATCTCGTCTTGATGTTATATATGAAAATAATAATTTTTCCTCATCATTTTCATCATCTGAGTCTTCTTCTAAATTAGACTCTAGAAGTGGAGCATCCCTTGGTCTACTTATCTCTTCATCACTATATTCTTGAGTCTGATCTTGTATTTGCTGGTGATTCTGCTCATTCTCAACTATAGTTACATCATGAATTTCAACAATATTTCCCAGACTTTTATTGAATAACTTATTGGCTTTTCTTTTCATTGAGTAGCCAATAAATATCCATTCATCTCCATGAGATTCAAACTTCTTGTGTTTCTCCTTGTTGAGAATGAAACACTTACTTCTGAAGATTCGAAAGTACTTTAATGATGGATTATTTCCATACAATAACTCATATGGAGTATTATCTTCTTTTAGATACAATAAGGTTCTGTTTAATGTGTATAATATTTTCATTACTGCTACTTTACAAAATTTATCTAGAAGTTCTTTCTCAATGAGCATTATTATATCCATATTATTGAAAATATGATTTCTTCTCTCAACTACTCTATTCTAATGTGGAGGTCTTACCACTGAAACATGATACCTTATCCCATGTTTCTTGAGATAATCCTCCAATAGGCTATTTGTGATCTCTGTTCCATTATCTATTTATCTACTTTGGATTTTCCTTCCAAGCATATTTTCAAATTCTCATTGATATATTGCAATGAAAATAAACACCTCAGACTTATGGGTGATGATTGATACCCATTTTATCCTGCTAAAATCATCAATGAATAGAACATAGTATCTCCTCCTATCAATTTCCCTTTGTGAAATTGGTCTGCACACATCAATATGAACCAACTCAAGCAATTTTATTAACCTTTTATCATTTGTCTTGTTTGTCTTTCGAATGATCTTCCCTTGTTGAAAAGAATTGAACATATGGGTACAATCACATGATAATCTTGAGACATATCGCGAAGCATCATATTTCACCAGATATTCCATGTATGATTGTATTATGTGGCCAAGTCACTTATGCCATAGCTTATTTTCTTCTTCCTTGAAAAAAATCACATATCTTCTTCTCCACTCATGTGGTAGAGATTCCCTTTTACATGGTTTCCATGAAATACAACAGTTCCATATTTTTACATGATGAAAAAAAATTTCTTGGAAAATATTATGGTATGACCTAAGTCACACAATTGACAAACAATTAATAGGTTGTGACTAAGACCTTCAATAACCAAAACATCTGCTCATCTCATGTATTTTTCTCCAAAATTAGATTTTTCTAAACCAATAATTTTTAGGCCTTAATCATTACCCAATCTTACAATAAATTCTTTATCATACATGATTCAAGTCTCTAGATCCTTATTTCCCATCATATGGGAAGTGCATCCACTATCAATGATCCATATCCCAATTCAAGATAATGCTCTGAATGTAATTTCTGAAACCACCGCTTGTTTAGTATTTTTCTTTTTAACCCATGTATTTGACTTCATAACTGACATTGAATGATAATATTGATCTTCTTTAATATATGATAGACGAACTTTATCTTGCAGAGTTTCAAATTGATTTTGAATTTTTATCTCATCTAGTGATACATTTGGATGCTTCCTATGACCATATTAAATATGTTTCGGCACATTCCTCTGGATTGTTGATGAGAAATATCATTTCATGTGTCTGAATCCTCCACACCCAAAATAGATACTTTCAAATAATGATCTAGAATATTAAAATATGTATGATAGCCTTTGTTTCTCTTGTTCCCTTCAGTACCAATTTTCTATGTAACATTCATTTTTTGAGTGACCTATCTTTCCATAACAATAACATCTCATGTGGGGAGAATTCATGTGTCTCACTACTGAACCACTGATTATACCTTGGGTTCCTTAAATATTTTAATTCTACTTTATACCCAAATCAATATTCACTCTCAAAGTAGGTTCTTGAGGTCTGAATCTAATTGTTACAACCATATGTTTTTTATCAAGACTCATACCAACCTTATCATTCAGATTTGACTATTTCTTCTATTCTTATAGAACATTATGATCAACATTCATGTTATCTGTTGTCTATATGATCATATTTCCTGATGTCGTACTGATAGACAATAGTTTTTCCGAATCTCTAACTATTCTTCACAAACCAACAACTTATTCTTCAAGTCCTTCAATACGTTTGATTTGATATTTTCCAATTTCAGTCAAACTATTGATTTCTATTTTCCATTATTCAATTTTGAGCTTACAATCAGCAACCTCTTTTGAAATCTATAGCATTGAAGACTTGAGTTTCTCAATTTCATCATTTATCTTAAACTTATCTTCTTTATATTCCTTCATATATAGTTTTTAATCATAGATCACATTGTTGGATTTCCTTGTTTTGGATCTCCAAACATCTATTTCCTCAAGATAATATTCAAGATCAACTTGAAGATCAACTCTTACCTCAATTTCTCCATCTTCATTATCAATTTTTTTTATTATTAGGTTTTTGAAAACGTACACCCAAGCATCAGCTCCATGATCCTTACAGTCCTCCAATTATTCTACCTCAAATTCTTCTAAACAGTCATCTTCTCTTGATAGTAGATTATTCTTTTTGAATAAATTTTTGTTAAACTTTTCTTCCATATTACATAGTAAGAATATTTCATCATGGGAAATTTTGGATTCATCCTCATCATATTCTTGATGCTTCATGGGGCATATTGCTATAAGATGTTTAGCTTTTCCACATCAAAAGAATATAAGTGGAAGTTTCCCTTTGGACTTTATTTTTCCTCTTTGAATATTTGAGGAAAGAAATGATATAACTTCATCAAATTATTCAACTTCCTTTCCATCTTCAATAGAGATATTTTTCATGGTCTTTAATTCCACCTATTTGGATTTACCATTTTCCACAACATTGTTATCATCATTTCTCATTTCATAAGCTACAAAGGTACTGTGCATATTGTCCAATGTCAGCTCTTCTTGGTCATTATCTTCCAATACTGAGACTTTCAGATTAATCCAAGGAGGAAGTATCCTCAAGATACAATTCATAATATTTATATCTTAAATTAATTATCCAATACCCAACATATATTCCCCAATTACATTTACCCTGTTGAATAATGCATCAAAAAACTCATTGGAGTTTATTTTGAGATCCTGATACTTGGTCCATAATACATGCAAATTTTCTTCTCTGAATTTTGAATTTCCATCATATATATTCAATAACTTCTTCTACAAATCATGTGATGTTTTTAATGATATCTCCTTTGTATAAATTGCATTGGATATAGCTCCCCATAAAGAATTGATCCCTTAAACATCAGCATCCAATTCCAATATTTTAGCTTTTGATAAGGTACCACTATTAATATCAATAGATATTACATTCATGGATGTTGAATACATCCATTACTATTGATTGAAAGTCACTAATGGAAATTTAGGCTATAGCCACAGACCTATATCCATGGTTTTATAGGCCCATGGCTATAGTTTGTTTATAGCCATGGTTCAATTTTGATCTGTGGCTACACAATTGTGTCCCTTTTTTTCGATTCTCATCGGGCTCCTCCACCTTACCTAATATGCTATCCTCTCACTGTGACACCCTCCTCCCTCGAAGACCTATCCTCCTCCCTGATGACCTCTCTCACTTTTCCCTCCTTTATTCCCTCAATGATTTCCTCTCTCATCCTCACTGCTATCCTCTCTCATTTTTCCTCACTAGATTTTGTTCCTCTATCCCACATCGTGGTTTCTTCATTCAAAACACGAATTCTCCAATCATGGATTGACTTCTCCATTCGGGGTTCCTCTATCCCTTATGTGGTACTCCCCTCCTCCATACACTTCTTCGGGAATTCCTCCTCTATTCATTTCTTTGAATGAAGGGTTCCCCCGTCCTATATACCCTTCTTCGGGACTACCTCTTCTATACGATGCATTGGACTAACTAATTTACTTCATTATGTTATGTGGCTGTTGTTTTCATTTTTTAACCTATTTTGTAGCTCTGTTATGTTTGTAGGAGGATTTTTTAGTGTTCATTCTATTTTCATTTGTAGGAGGAGTTTGTATTTTGTGGCTCCTAGTTTGTAGTATTATTTCTATTTGTGTTTCAGTTTTTTTTTCTATTTTTGGATCCTATTTTGTGGCTTCTTTAAATATTGTTTTTAATATTCATTATATTTTGGGAGTTTTTAGTTTGCAGGAGGAGTTCAAAGAGGGGTTTGTGTTAATTTTCAACTGTTTTGTGGCTCCTTTGTGTTGACTGTTATTCTTTCAACTATTATTCACTAGTATTTCATGGTTTTTATTTCATTATAATCCTCATAATTAATCTGGTATTTTGGAATTCATGGTTTAATCTGTTTACTATTCTATCATCTATTTACTATTTTGGAATTATTATGTTTCCATTTACTACAATTATTAATCTATTTATAAGTGTTTTAGGTAATAGAATTTGTATTTATGAAATTTACAGAATAAAGAAGTTGGATATTTTAGTTCAAAATTCCAAAAGTTAGTATTTTCACTATATAAAGAACCTTACTTATCAAATTGTTACATTTTTATATCAACCATATTCATATAAGACCTTTGTATATGATTCTGATCATGCTATAAAGGGTATATTTATATTTTTCTTTTTTTATTTAATATTGTTAAGCATGTTTTCTATCCATTTATGTACATCTAAATTAGATGGGATATGTTTTTGAGTTAAAAATGAGTATACCCCTTTAATTATTCCAAGGTATGGGATGAGGCCTCTACTTTGTTTAATCCTTCCCCATTCCATGGGATGGTCTTAGGACCTGACTCTAGAAGAGAACATGGGTGGGATTGTCTATAAGATTTCCCTACCCATAACTTAGACAAGATGTCTTACAATATTTCTATATCTCTAGATTGACATTGATAATGAATCCCATTGAAGAAGATGAACTTAGGTAAGTTCCAATATGCATTTTCCCAATATAGAGAGTTACTTGATATAACTTGTATTTGTCTTTCAACTAACTATTTACAATTATTTTAATATTATTTTGGTTATTTTCCTAAAAATGTTTTTTTATTTAGACATGCTAATTAGTATACATGTTCACACATACACTTGGTTATTCACTTTTGATTTGAGGTATGTCAGTGGCTCCCTGTTGAGTATATAAATTCTTATACCCTACATTAACACCTTATTGGACATGGAACCTTATGCCTTATACTTCAAGTTCCTTTTTAACAATGTATGTTTTGGGTATTGACTAGTCTTGGGTGGATTGAAATCTATACCCTCTTAATGATTGGATATTTGGAGGATCATTCATTATAAGTACCAAAACAAATACAAAAATAGGATTTCACATCAGCATTTAGATGATAGTTATTACTAGGATGGTATGTATGAGTTCCTCAATGAAAGGAGTTTTTTCACCTATTAAGCATGTAATACTTTCTATATTTTTGAACATATGTTTTCTCTATTTGCAATGACATATGGGTAGTAAGAGGGGGTGCAGGTGGGGTGCAAGGGGGAGGGTACAAGGGGGTCTATTGGGGCAGGGGGTGTGGGGTAGGGGAAGAGGGTTTTTAGGGGTAGGGGGAGGGGGTAAGGGGCAGGGGTGGGGGAGGGGGAGGGTGTGTAGGGGGTAGGGTGAGGGGGGAGGGTTGGGTGGGGTCCATGTGGGTTGCACAGTGAGGAGGGGGAAGGGGGTGAAAGGGGGCAGGGGCAGGGGGGTCTGTAGGTATAGGGGGTGGGGGTGCTGGTGTAGGGGGGTGTAGGGGCAAGGGGAGGGTGTTCAGGGTGAGGGGGTAGGGGGAGGGGTGTGCAAGTGGGTTTCACAATGAGGAGGGGGGAGTGGGTGCAAGGGGGGAGGGGTGGAGAGGGGGGTGCACATATGAGGGTGATGGGTGGGGTGGAAGTGGGGTGCACAATGATTCTTGATATGGATTTTAAATATACATAACTGAATTAGAAAATCATTTATCACTCCTTTGATGACATTTATTATAATTGCAACAGATGGTCTTTGTGTTTTCAAAATGGAAGAGGTTAGAATTTTCATAACATCATCCTGAATTTAACAATCATCGAAAAAAGTCTGATTCTCCTCTATTTAATATTTTTTAGTATGAAAGGTATGAATTATTGGAAATATTTTTCATCACTAGCAGAAATCAAAGTGGGTTTCTACAAGAGAATTATGTTTCTACAGCAAAATGCAATAGGGTTGAGATACAATTCTTCACATGAAATTGGTATGTTGTAGTTTAGTTTTTATTTTATTTTCATTATCTCATTGGATTCTTAGGCCTTTTACTAATTTCTATGGATGGAGGGTATTTATATTTCGTGAAGGGGGCTAGAAGTCCACTGGAGGTGGCTATACAGTTTTATTTGCAGGGGAGGCAGATCGGGGTAGCGGAGAGATTAATTTGTGTGTTTAATTTTTTCCTATCTTTATACTGTTCTGCTTATGCCCCCAAATTTCCTACTACTTATACTGTGATGCTTCTATTTTCTTTTCCTTTAGTGTGGACGTCCAATGTACTGACGAGTCATGCTAAAACACTACTATTGAACCAACCTTGCCTTTTGGATTCACTTGTTTAGTTCAATTTCACTTTGCCTTTCTGAGGCCACTCATTGATTATCAGATTTGTGTAAAATGCCATAGTGTGAAAGAAAAATTTGGATACACAGAGACACTGTTTGTTTTCCCCATTTTAATAGTCCCTTTTTAGTGTTATGCACATAAATATTAGCACATAGACCTCAAAAGTTCATTGAAAATACAACAATTCATGAATTTGTACATCACACCCAATGAAATACCCTTATTCTCGACATTATAGAATCGAGTATGCATCCAAGAAGGTACATTATTACATGATATGATAGTTTCAAAAAACTGGTTATCTCCCAACTATGTGACTCCTAAGGGAATTGTGGTGTGATCAATATCCACTGCGATGTGACCAAGAGTTGGTGCAGTCATCTCTCCGCAACACAACTACTTCACCTCTTTGATGTTTGACTACGCCATCTTATGCAGGAACCTCATAAGGGATGCTTCCTCTTTGTCTTCCTCATGGTAGATTTAAAACATTGGAACTCCATGAAAAACTCATCTTTATTGTTGAACTCGACTTTATCCTTTGTTGTGAAGTGTTTAGAGAACTCATCATTTGGTATGTGTGTTGGGATGATGGAGGGAACACATAGTTGCTTGTTGGAGAGAAGTTTGGTAGGGTTTGTGGATGGGTATACAAGTGGGGCCTCATGATTGATCATGTGAACATATATGATATAGGGAACCTAAAAATAATTATTAATAATTTTATTATATTTATATTAATGATTCATGGGATTATACTGAGAAATATTTGAGAACCAAGGAGCACTCCCTCATAATCAGATCCCTTCAAGATGAAAAGATTTTAATTTAGAATAGAATATTGTTTGATTATAGATATGGATCAATGAAGTGTGAGTACCCATGTTTTAGGAATATAAATATTTGGTTAAAACATGGGAAATAATTCTCTTGAAGTCATGGGTATCCATTTTACTGGTGATGTGATCTTATACTTATAAAGATTTTGGCACATGCATTATTGGAGACATGGGCACTGATTTTAGAATCGAAGGGTCCTATAATCCTTAAATTTTAATTAGCATGGAAAAACTTTGATATGGTGCATCGTAATTAGGAAAATGCTATATATTTTACTCTATAATTTTTCCTATAAAAAAATAAGAATGTGATACTCTTAGTTAATATAAGGTGTATAATCATTCTATAGAGTCCTTAGAATTATTATCTTATCTATTCCTACTAGTTGCATAATTTTGATATCTAAAATGTTTGTTTATAGGAATATAGAGTTCATCCTTGGCCACATGAGTCACTAAAGTACCCAAAAAAGAACAATCCATAAATTATAGAGAGAGATAGAAATGAATTTACGAGATGTGTATATGATTAGTAGATATCTAATCCATGGGGTGATATGTGATAATTTCATTAAGACAAAGGCTACTAGGGAGGATACTGAAAAAACGCCACAATTGGAACTAATGTTGTTGAGGTATGAAAAATAATACATAAGGAAGGGGTGTCATTTATAAATTGATATATTCTTTGATACATGGATGAATATTTTCTTGAAGGATAATGGAAAGAGGCCAATCTATCAATGCCCAATGGTATACCCAACTACATACAAGAAGGGGCTCCCAATATCGTCACAATCACATCATCCACTTTTGAGGCAATATATTTGATTCTTGACCATCTTCCAAGAGTACTATAAACCTCATAGTAGTCACCACTAGTCATTAAACCATTACTTGTGTTTTGTGATGAGTATAAGAGGATTAGTCTCCACTGGAATTTAAATCGTGACCAAACTTATGTGATGAGCATAAGGGGACTAGTCCCCACTAGACCGAAAATCATGACTAAAATTCTATGATGAGCATAAGAGGACCATACCTTTACATATATGAAAATTATAAGATTTATTATGTGATAAGAATATGATGAATCACATTTCTTAATGCATCATAATGTCAACCTTCCTCATGCGATGATCATGGAATTCCTTTGGTGGTGGGACTAAAGTTTATTAGGTGATGAGCCTAAAATACCTTAGGTGACTAGACTATAATGACATTGGTGATGAATCTAGGATTATATTGGTGATGAGAATAGAATTCCTTATATTTTGAGCCTAAGATGTCTATATGGCTTGACATAAGAAGATATAATGGCCTTCCTGGTCATATCATAACTAAGGATCTATCCTTTACTTATATGTGGCAAGCATAAGATTCCATCACTTCCAAAAAATGAGAAAGATATTTTTGGGATTGTCTAAATATAAAATTTAATTGAAATTCTAGTCAACTTTGATCATTAGGTTTTCACCTTGATAAAGAAGCAAGTGACATTATTAACCGATGTCCACATGGAGATGGAATCAAGAACAAGATTCATGGGAATGTGTTAACTATATAAGAGAAATATGGTCTGGGAAATTAAAACCATAAAGATATGTTTTAAACTCCCATACTCCCATTTCAATGAAAGGCTCCATCATCATCACTCTTGTGGTGACATGCTGATTTCCTTAAAAAAATTAGGCATGTGATACAAGGATCATGACCATCCTAGTGTAGTCTAACATAATGTTCTTGAAGTAACTTTGTAGAAAGAAATTTGATGAAATTGAGATGAATTCATTCTCCTTCAACATATACAGGATTAGTATCATTGGTCATCAAATTCAGGGATTGGTGAACCCGTTAGGAATTATATATCCTTAAAAAATGATATAATGAGTAACATAGGGCATATTAGTCATCATAATCATAAAATAAATAATCAAAATTTGATTCAAATTATCTTTGTAAAGACCCGTAAAATTCAAGGGAAATTTTTTCTTAATTTTCTTTAGAATTTTACAAGAGTGCGGTTTCTGACGGCACCTGATTCCGAGGCCCGGAGTGCCCGGAATCGTTTTCTGAAGTTTGGCTCGGGTACGTTCAGTGAACGAACGAGCGGGAATTTCTAACTTTTGATCCGGTGCTCGGAATTGAAATCCGAGAGCACCAATGAACTCGCAGCGCCGATATTCGCTTAAAGAGACCTTTTCGGAAGTTGCGTTTGTTGCGGGTTGAAAGTTAGTTTTTGGGTTTTTAGTTTAAGTTAAATAAAATTTGTGAAGAACAAATTTTATTTTAACTAGATAAATCCTACCAAAGGGAGATGGGAGTGGGACCCACATCCACTTAACCTCCCTTGGGAGGATTAAGTGTGGTGGGGCCCACACGAACCCCAACTCCTCAAATACTCTCAAACCTCCCCTTTAACCCATTTCATTTAATGTTGACAACTTGGCTTAATTAATTGAAGAGGGTTAATTTAAATTTCAAACCTTTGAAATTCTAAGAGGAGGGTTGTGTAATAAAATAAGCTTAAGCTTGTTTTATTTTGTTGGGTTGGTTTCCTTTGTTCTTGAGAGGATTTTGAGAGCTTCTCCTTCATCTTCAAGCTTTGACGAAGAACGCTCAACTTGACGAAGAACGCTCAAGTTCCGACGAAGAACGCCGCTCCGCTCTTCTTCGTCTTCCGTGTCAACAAGAGGGAACACCGCTTCTTCCTCGGACAACCTTCATCGGCGTACAAGGTTTCACCAACGACGTGCCTCTTCGGACGCACCTCTTCGTCATCGGATTTGACGAATGACGACCGCGACGCCCGACCTCCACGACGTTGTCTTCCGCGGGACGTTGTCAAATCTTCGAACCTATACCCGAGGTAGGGGTTGTTGATTATTGTTTAATTATTTTATTCTTGATCGTGGATCTCGCATGTCTAACGTGAGGCTTTTGAATATTTTAAGTTGTGTTATTATTTAACGTGAGGGGGCCGGACCGCATGAACACGGCCGAACCCCCTCCATCGTTCTTGTTGAATTGCTTTGACGGGTGGAAACAAGGTGGCGTGGTGCCGTCGCACCACGCGGTTAATCGTGCGTTTATTTTAAGCAATGCCGTCGCGCGCGCACCATGGAAGAAACATCTTGAACGCGATGCCGTCGCGCCGCGTTGAAAAAAAAATCAAGGCACGGCGGAGGGGCGCGGTGCCGTCGCACCACGCCGGACGAAGAACACCACGGCCGGTTCCGGGCCGCGGCGGAAAGAGAAGACCGGCGGCCGAGCCGCCGGCGTCGGAAGCCGAAGAGGGGACCGGATTTTCCGGTCCCGTTGGGAAAACCGGCCGGCCAGCTGGCCGGCCGGATGGCAATAAACCGGGGGAAATTAATCCCCCGGCCAGCACTCAAAAACCCCCCTCTTTATGAGGTGGGCGGTTCCTTGAAGGGGGGGGGGGGGGGCAGGCGGCCCCCCGGTTCCGCACAAACAGGCCCCCCACGTGGGGGGGGGGGGGCGTTTTTAAAACAAGGGCGCGGCTATATGCCGCGCCGCCCCTTTAAATCCACGGGGGATTGATTCCCCCCGCACTGCCTCTGTGTGGCGCCAGGCCGCCGCGGCCGCCGCGCCGCCGCGCCGCCGGCCGGCCGGCCGGCCGTGCCGGGTCGGACCCGGGTCGACCCGGACCCGGACCCCCCGTTTCGAATCATTTTTGGTCTGTTGGCCATAACTTGAGCCACGGACCTCCGATCGACGAACCGTCTACGGCAACGCGATCCTTGGATCGAGACGGTCGTTTCGGTATATCGCACTCAAGGTTTCGGTTTACTTTGAGTTCGGCCGGGTTAGTTCGTTCACGAAACCAACCGGGCCTTCGGAGCGGAAACGCTCATAACTTGAGCTACGGACGTACGATTGACGTGCCGTCAGCTGTGTTGTGTTCCACTTAGTCAGACGAATATTTTGGCATACTCCGCCCGAGGTTTGGACGCAGGTGGAGTACGGTCGGGTTGGTTTTGCCTTAAAAACCAACCGGGCCCCGGGAACGAAAATGCCAATAACTCTCAGACCGGGCGTCCGATCGACGCGTCGTCTGTTGCGTTGAGTTCCTGTTGACGATACGGAACTTTTGCATACATCAACTCTGGACTTTGTGACAGTTGATGTATCAGCCTCTCGGCTCGTGGAGCGGACCCTCCGAACGAGCTTGCTGTGTGCGGGAACCCTAGTGCTGGTTGCGACTGTTACTGTGACTACTACTGCTGCTACTGCTACTGTGACTGCGACGACGACAGTACAGAGATCCTGTGTGGATTCGACGACGACAACTACAGCACTCAGCGATCCTACGTGGATCAGTGCTACAGGTCCTGTGTGGGCCCGATCCTGTGTGGGTCCGATCCTGTGTGGGTCTTTGCGCTCAACGGTCCTGTGTGAACCAGCGCCTACAGGTCCTGTGTGGGCCCGATCCTGTGTGGGTCTTTTGCGGGGGTTAGTTACCTATCGATCCTTCGTGGGTCCGACGACTTAGATGGATCAGTGATCATCTTTATCGTCTTTCGAAGAAGTATACCCGTGTGAGGTGAATCCTATTGCTTTCCTGGGTGGATTGTGTTGTGCAATCCTGTGTGGATTACGTTTTACTTCCCTGTGTGGAATACGTTTGCTTTCCTGTGTGGATTGTGTTTTGCAATCCTGTGTGGATTACGTTTTACTTCCCTGTGTGGAATACGTTTACTTTCCTGTGTGGACTGAGTTGTACTTGGGCTCGGAGGTTGGAGCGTATTTGAATTGATGACTTAGGTGTATGTATGGGCATATACCTAAGCAGTGTCGGTTGTTACTTCGTGATTGTACATTTCTTCGTGGTTTATCCTTTGTGGATTTGAGAGACCTTCAGGGGTCTCAGGGCCCCTACTGAGTAGCTTATACTCACCCCTGCACGGGCTTTGCCCGCACTTCGTTGTGTTGGTTGCAGACGACGGACAACGATGATCTTAGTTGAGGCTTGCAGAGCGGGACGGTACCCGGAGGTGGACCACTGGGCGGGACGTGCTCAGAGCGGACGGCGGGACCCGTGGAGCAGAGGAGCTATCTGTACCCACCCTTCAGGTGGGATTTCCAGTGGACAGCTCGTTGTAGCGGCTTTTACTTTTCAGTTGCTGTTTTCCCTTTCGAGTTGTACTTTACTTTCAGTTTGGGTTTGTATACTGGCCCATTTACTTTTCCGCACTTTCAGTTGTACTCTGCTTTTGCTTAGTGTTTACTTTTCGCTTGCTTACTCTGTGGTGTTTGTTACTTTACAAAGGAAATGCCTTCCCTTTTTTCCGGGATTTACGCCTTGGTGCTAGTCGCCAGCCCCTGGCCTTTGGAAGGTGGGCTTGGGGTAGTCACGGCACGGACCACGAGGGCGGGTCGTGACAAATTGGTATCAGAGGAGTTCGGTTCTACCGCGAACTCTGATATTTTCTATGTGAAGCAATAATGTTTAGCGTATTGAGTGAGGTTATCAGTCCAGGGAGTCCAGTGTTGGTGCGGCGGCCGACGTATCCGTACACCAGGACCCTGACTTCTGATTTCCGACTTAATGCACGAAAACATTGATTGCGTGTGTGTTTCAAAGTTTTCTTTGTGATTTCCTTGTGTCAACTCACCAGGTAAACTGTTGACCGTGGCGCACCTGTTTCCTTTTCAGGATGGCCCCACGACGGCAGCCAGCTGGGGTTCCGAGAGTTGAGCGTGACGACAGCCCACCGAGCGACGAGGCCTCGGTGCAGGGCCCTTTGTCAGCAGTGGCACCGGCGATAGCACTACCCGCCGAGCCCCCGATGCTTCCAGCAGCAGCCGCTGACGATGCACGTCGCCTCAGCGCACTGCATGAGTTTCAGCGCCAGCGACCGCCCAGGTTTCGCGGGAAGACGGATCCCCAGGCAGCAGAGGACTGGCTGGAGGCAGTGGTACGAGTGTTTAGGCTAGTGAGGGCACCAGCAGACCTCATGGTGATCCTCGCTGCGAGCCTACTACACGCAGCAGCAGGACGATGGTGGAGCTTGATGCTCCAGGTGCACGATGAGGCATCCCTACTTTGGACGGACTTTGAGAGCCTCTTCCGCTCGGAGTTCGTCCCAGCCACCCTTCGTGCGGTGCGTATCCAGGAGCTTCTACAGCTGCGGCAGGGCAGCATGACAGTCGCTCAGTACTCGGCGAGATTTACCGATCTCTCGCGCTACTCGACCGACATGGTACGGGACCCATTCTTCCGGGCCCGGACCTTCGAGCAGGGTTTGAGACACAAGATCAGGGCATCGCTGATCTCCCTCAGCATACCGACTCAGACAGGAGTACTGGAGCGGGCCCTTCTGATCGAGAGCTTCCTTGCTGAGTCTACACCAGCACAGAGACCCACCGCAGGGCGGCACGTGGCAGAGTCATCTGCAGCAGGCAGTCGGCAGATGACTCAGGGGTCCAGACAGACCAGACCTTCGGGCAGACGACCTCAGGACATTGGCTCAGCAGTGCGGGGCACACAGCGCGGAGCCAGTCTTTCGAGAGGCAGACAGTGTTACTCCTGTGGCGGGATTGGTCACATGGCTCGTGACTGTCCGACCCGTCATGCTGATGATCAGCAGTTAAGTGAAGAACCTCCCAGGCAGAGGCAGAGGTTCGACCGTGGCGGTCCGCAGGGAGGAGGCGGACGAGGCAGAGGAGCTGGACGAGCAGCCGGCGGTGGGCGACACTTTGAGGCTCTTCCACCACCACCACCAGGAGGTCCACCCCGACCACAGGGAGTAGGTGAACATGCGAGAGCTCAACTTCAGGCAACTGAGGCCTTCGATCATGGAGCTCTGGGAGCCGATGGACAGGAGCAGAACTAGTGGATACATCCTTTGTACTTCAGGTTCCTTGTTGCATTTTTGTAGCGTCTTGTATTATGAGCTGCAATAATAAAAGACGCATACCTTTGTGATATTTTCGTTCCTGTCCTCTTTCGTGATGTTACTAAGAGGTTCTAGTTTTAGCTGTTGACTTGACCCTCACTTGTGAGACATCTACTGGAGAAGACCCAGTTACCACACACTGATGCCGACAGTGTGACTCAACCCTTGGAGGCGAGAGTAACGGTTGAATCTCTTAGTAGTAGCGTCGAGGCCTTACGATGTCATACATGCCATGACTTAACTAATCATGACAGAATTGACTGTATTAGGCAAGGAACGTGGTTCATCCAGGGGATGAGACCGGATTTCACTTTTCGGCAAAGGATAAATCTTTGCAGCTAGCCTCTTTGCAGATATCCTTCGTGGATAGAGATGGAGCAGCCTTCCTTCAGTCTCTCACAGTCACTCCTCCACTATTGCAGCGAGTCAGGGAGGCACAACGTGGGGACGCTGACTGTGAGACACGGCGTGCACAGATATCCTCGGGACAGACACCTGATGGTTTCTCCCTTGGAGCAGTGCACGACATCCTTTTCAGAGGACGTACCATGGTACCAGTCGCTTTGCAAGAAGAAGTGCTGAGAGAGTTTCACACTTCTCCTTTGGCGGTACATCCTGGAGTGGCGAAGATGTACCAGGACCTCAGACGACAGCACTGGTGGCCGGGCATGAAGAAGGTAGTTGCAGAGTTCGTTTCTCGATGCCTCACCTGCCAGCAGGTGAAGGCAGAGCATCAGGTACCAGTAGGTTTGGTACAGCCCTTGGAGGTTCCGGAGTGGAAGTGGGACGGCATATCTATGGACTTTGTGACTGGACTTCCACACACTTCCAGAGGTCACGACTCCATCTGGGTGATTGTTGACCAACTCACCAAGTCGGCACACTCCTTACCCATCAGAGAGCAGGGCTCAGTGGAGAGCTTGGGACGTCTCTACGTTCAGGAGATTGTGTGGCTCCATGGCGTGCCATCATCTATCGTCTCCGATCGAGATGCCCTCTTTACTTCCCGGCTTTGGAAGGGGTTACAGGAGGCGTTCGGGACGCAGCTACGTCTGAGCACAACCTTTCACCCTCAGACGGATGGTCAGACGGAGAGGACCATTCAGACTCTCGAGGACATGCTCCGCGCATGTGTCCTCGACTTTGGTCATAGCTGGGAGGACCACCTACTCTTGGTGGAGTTTGGGTACAACAACAGCTACCACTCCACTATTGGGATGGCACCGTACGAGGCGTTGTACGACCGACCTTGTAGATCTCTTTTGTGCTGGACAGACCCCGGAGAGTCAGCACTGGTGGGACCGGAGATGGTCCAGACCACAACAGAGAAGGTCCAGGTCATCCAGGAGCGGATGAGGATAGCATAGAGCCGGCAGAAGTCATACGCTGACAGGAGACGGAGGCCACTGGAGTTCGAGGATGGCGACCACGTCTTCTTGCGGGTCTCACCTCGAGGTGGTATTCGGAGATTTGGCCGCGGCGGTAAGTTATCTCCGCGCTTCATCGGACCCTTCCAGGTCCTCAGCAGGGTTGGCGAGGTGGCTTATCTCCTGGCTCTACCACCTCAGTTGCACCGGGTGCACGACGTCTTCCACGTATCTCAGCTGAGGAGATACGTGCACGACCCGACGCACATCATTGACCATGGGGAGCTTGACGTTGATGACGGGGCGACTTTTACGGAGGTTCCGGTGGAGATAGAGAATCGACAGGAGCGGGACCTGCGTGGGCGATCGATTCCTCTTGTGCGCATCAGATGGCAGCACGGGAATCTCCAGGAGAGCACATGGGAGCGGGAGGCTCAGATGCGTGCTCAGTACCCTCATTTGTTTCCCTAGTTTTTGATGTATCTTTACGGGGACGTAAAGCCCTGAGGTGGGAGTAATGTAAAGACCCGTAAAATTCAAGGGAAATTTTTTCTTAATTTTCTTTAGAATTTTACAAGAGTGCGGTTTCTGACGGCACCTGATTCCGAGGCCCGGAGTGCCCGGAATCATTTTCCGAAGTTTGGCTCGGGTACGTTCAGTGAACGAACGAGCGGGAATTTCTAACTTTTGATCCGGTGCTCGGAATTGAAATCTGAGAGCACCGATGAACTCGCAGCGCCGATATTCGCTTAAAGAGACCTTTTCGGAAGTTGTGTTTGTTGCGGGTTGAAAGTTAGTTTTTGGGTTTTTAGTTTAAGTTAAATAAAATTTGTGAAGAACAAATTTTATTTTAACTAGATAAATCCTACCAAAGGGAGTTGGGAGTGGGACCCACATCCACTTAACCTCCCTTGGGAGGATTAAGTGTGGTGGGGACCACATGAACCCCAACTCCTCAAATTCTCTCAAACCTCCCCTTTAACCCATTTCATTTAATGTTGACAACTTGGCTTAATTAATTGAAGAGGGTTAATTTAAATTTCAAACCATTGAAATTCTAAGAGGAGGGTTGTGTAATAAAATAAGCTTAAGCTTATTTTATTTTGTTGGGTTGGTTTCCTTTGTTCTTGAGAGGATTTTGAGAGCTTCTCCTTCATCTTCAAGATTTGACGAAGAACGCTCAACTTGACGAAGAACGCTCAAGTTCCGACGAAGAACGCCGGTCCGCTCTTCTTCGTCTTTCGTGTCAACAAGAGGGAACGCCGCTTCTTCCTCGGACAACCTTCGTCGGCGTACAAGGTTTCGCCAACGACGTGCCTCTTTGGACGCACCTCTTCGTCATCGGATTTGACGAACGACGACCGCGACGCCCGACCTCCGCGACGTTGTCTTCCGCGGGACGTTGTCAAATCTTCGAACCTATACCCGAGGTAGGGGTTGTTGATTATTGTTTAATTATTTTATTCTTGATCGTGGATCTCGCATGTCTTACGTGAGGCTTTTGAATATTTTAAGTTGTGTTATTATTTAACGTGAGGGGGCCGGACCGCATGAACACGGCCGAACCCCCTCCATCGTTCTTCTTGAATTGCTTTGACGGGTGGAAACAAGGTGGCATGGTGCCGTCGCACCACGCGGTTAATCGTGCGTTTATTTTACGCAACGCCGTCGCGCGCGCACCATGGAAGAAACATCTTGAACGCGAAGCCGTCGCGCCGCGTTGAAAAAAAAATCAAGGCACGGCGGAGGGGCGCGGTGCCGTCGCACCGCGCCGGACGAAGAACACTGCGGCCGGTTCCGGGCCACGGCGGAAAGAGAAGACCGGCGGCCGAGCCGCCGGCGTCGGAAGCCGAAGAGGGGACCGGATTTTCCGGTCCCGTTGGGAAAACCGGCCGGCCAGCTGGCCGGTCGGATGGCAATAAACCGGGGGAAATTAATCCCCCGGCCAGCACTAAAAAACCCCCCTCTTTATGAGGGGGGCGGTTCCTTGAAGGGGGGGGGGAGGGGGGGGCAGGCGGCCCCCCGGTTCCGCACAAACAGGCCCCCCACGTGGGGGGGGGGGGGGGGCGTTTTTAAAACAAGGGTGCGGCTATATGCCGCGCCGCCCCTTTAAATCCGCGGGGGATTGATTCCCCCCGCGCTGCCACTGTGCGGTGCCAGGCCGCCGCGGCCGCCGCGCCGCCGGCCGGCCGGCCGGCCGGGCCGGGTCGACCCGGACCCGGACCCCCCGTTTCAAATCATTTTCGGTCTTTTGGCCATAACTTAAGCCACAGACTTCCGATCGACGAACCGTCTGCGGCAACGCGATCCTTGGATCTAGACGGTCGTTTCGGTATATCGCACTCAAGGTTTCGGTTTACTTTGAGTTCGACTGGGTTAGTTCGTTCACGAAACCAACCGGGCCTTCGGAGCGGAAACGCTCATAACTTGAGCTACGGACGTACGATTGACGTGCCGTCAGCTGTGTTGTGTTCCTCTTAGTGAGACGAATCTTTTGGCATACTCCACCCGAGGTTTGGACGCAGGTGGAGTACGGTCGGGTTGGTTTTGCCTTAAAAACCAACCGGGCCCCGGGAACGAAAATGCCAATAACTCTCAGACCGGGCGTCCGATCGACGCGCCGTCTGTTGCGTTGAGTTCCTGTTGATGATACGGAACTTTTGGATACATCAACTCTGGACTTTGTGACAGTTGATGTATCAGCCTCTCGGCTCGTGGAGCGGACCCTCCGAACGAGCTTTCTGTGTGCGGGAACCCTAGTGCTGGCTGCGACTGTTACTGTGACTACTACTGCTGCTACTGCTACTGTGACTGCGACGACGACAGTACAGAGATCCTGTGTGGATTCGACGACGACAACTACAGCACTCAGCGATCCTACGTGGATCAGTGCTACAGGTCCTGTGTGGGCCTGATCCTGTGTGGGTCTGATCCTGTGTGGGTCTTTGCGCTCAGCGGTCCTGTATGAACCAGCGCCTACAGGTCCTGTGTGGGCCCGATCCTGTGTGGGTCTTTTGCGGGGGTTAGTTACCTATCGATCCTTCGTGGGTCCGACGACTTAGATGGATCAGTGATCATCTTTATCGTCTTTCGAAGAAGTATACCTGTGTGAGCTGAATCCTATTGCTTTCCTGTGTGGATTGTGTTGTGCAATCCTGTGTGGATTACGTTTTACTTCCCTGTGTGGAATACGTTTGCTTTCCTGTGTGGATTGTGTTGTGCAATCCTGTGTGGATTACGTTTTACTTCCCTGTGTGGAATACGTTTACTTTCCTGTGTGGACTGAGTTATACTTGGGCTCGGAGGTTGGAGCGTATTTGAATTGATGACTTAGGTATATGTATGGGCATATACCTAAGCAGTGTCGGTTGTTACTTCGTGATTGTACCTTTCTTCGTGGTTTATCCTTTGTGGATTTGAGAGACCTTCAGGGGTCTCGGGGTCCCTACTGAGTAGCTTATACTCACCCCTGCACGGGATTTGCCCGCACTTCGTTGTGTTGGTTGCAGACGACGGACAGCGATGATCTTAGTTGAGGCTTGCAGAGCGGGACGGTACCCGGAGGTGGACCACTGGGCGGGACGTGCTCGGAGCGGACGGCGGGACCCGTGGAGCAGAGGAGCTATCTGTACCCACCCTTCAGGTGGGATTTCCAGTGGACAGCTCGGTGTAGCGGCTTTTACTTTTCAGTTGCTGTTTTCCCTTTCGAGTTGTACTTTACTTTCAGTTTGGGTTTGTATACTGGCCCATTTACTTTTCCGCACTTTCAGTTGTACTCTGCTTTTTCTTAGTGTTTACTTTTCGCTTGCTTACTCTGTGGTGTTTGTTACTTTACAAAGGCAATGCCTTCCCTTTTTTCCGGGATTTACGCCTTGGTGCTAGTCGCCAGCCCCTGGCCTATGGAAGGCGGGCTTGGGGTAGTCACGGCACAGACCCCGAGGGAGGGTCGTGACAATCTTATGGAATTCCATGTAATAGATTTGATGTGTGAGGTTCCCCAACCATTTCTAATAGGTGCTGGGGTATAAAAAGTTTCCATGATTCTACTAAAACCCATGATATCCAAAACATGGAAATTTTATACCCTTATTCTGATGAAATGACTATTATCACCCTCACCCACTTTCCCTTATGGAGATCATGCAATGGTGGGTTATCAATACACTGGTCAACCACTATGAGTAGAAAGAAATCATACCCACCAAGAAAATGGCTAGGGATGATCTAGAATCCATGGTTCCACATTTAAACAACCAATAGAAAAGACCCTACATGGGGGGACTAGTAGGTGGAGGGGGGGGTGTCCAGGAGGGCCTGTTGCGGTGGCGGGATGACATGGGGTGGTGGTGGGGGGATGGCAAGGGGAACTGTCTGGTGGGGGGAATGGAAATGGGAGGGGGGTGGGGTGTCTAAGAGAGTCTGTAGGGGGTGGTTGGGGTGCTGACAGGTGGGGCTGGAAGGTGGGGGGGACTAGCAGGGAAGGGGGTATCCAGGAGGGTCTGTAGGGGGGGATGGTAGGGTGTGGTGTGTGTGTGGGGGGGGGGGTAAGGGGGATTGGCATGGGAGGGGGTGTCTTGAAGGGTCTGTAGGGGGTGGTGGGGGTAATGGAAGGGGGACTGGCAGAGGGAGGGGTATCTAGGAGGGTCTGTAGGGGGGGTGTGGAAGGGAGTGGTAGGGGATGTCAGGTTAGGGGGGGCTGGTAGGTTGAGGGGTGTCCAAGAAGGTCTGAAGGGGGGGGGGGCAATGGGGGTCAGTAGAGGGGGTCTGTCCAGGGGGTTTCTAGGAGGGAGGGGGTGTCCAGGAGGGTCTGTAGGGGTATAGTGTGGGGGGGGGGGGGGTTTAAGGGGGTCTTTGTAGAGGGAGGGTGTCCAAGGGGTGGAGGGAGGCTTTGTAGAGGGAGAGGTGTCCATAAGGGGGTGTCTAGTGTTGTGGAGGGGGGAGTTGTAGAGGGAGGGGTGTCCAATGGGGGAGGTGCTAGTGTATGGTGGGTATCAGATGAAAGTGTACATTATGGTTTTGTGTAGGAATATTTTTTAGGAATGTTTATAGGTAAAAATTCAGATTAATCACATGTAGACAGATTTTCCCATTATATTATTCCAAACCATCCAAGAGTCTCCTACTTTGTTTTCCCATCATCTCTTGTATTCTCTATGTATATATTCCATCATTGAAGACAGTTCTTTAATCCCTATACTATGTCGGCTTCAATTAAGTGTGTCAAAATGAAGTTCTATGGCTACACCAAGGCCTATGTATGATTGATCTATAACAAAACATTTTTTTGCTGTTTTCCCAATTAATTTTGGGCAAGGATGTTTTGAGGGCAGATTGCAATGTGTTCTATTTTATTTTTTCTCTTTAATTTAAAATTGCATGGAAAACTATATTAGCATTCTAGGGGGGTGTCTGTCTAGGGGAGGGGGTGTCTATGGGGGGGTGCCTAGAAGGGAGGGGGACGAGGAGTGTTTGGGGGGGAGGAGGGGGTCCAGGGGAGGGGGGGTATCTAGGGGGTGTCTTGGAGGGAGGGGGAGTGTGCATGGGGGGTTTCTATCCAAGGGATGGGGTGTTTGTCCAGGGGAGGGGAGTGTCCAGGGGTGTCTGTCCAGGGGGTGTCTGTTCAGGGGAGGGGGTGTCTTCCTGGGAGGGTGCTTGTCCAGGGGGGGGGGGGGGGTCTGTCCAGGGGAGGGGGTGTCTAGGGGTGTATGTCCATGGGGGGGGGGTGTTTTCCTAGGGGTGTCTGTAGAGGGTTCTAGGGGATGGGGTGTCTGTCCAAGGGAGGGGGTGTCTAGGGCTGTCTGTCTGGAGAGGGGGGGTGTCCAGGGTCATCTTTCTAGGGGTGTCTAGGGGTGTCTGTATAGGGTGGGGTGTCTATCCTAGGAAGGTAGGTGTCTAGGGGTGTATTTCTAGGGGGGATATATGGTGGTGGACAAGGGGGACTAGAAGTGGGTGGGGAACTAGGGGAAAATAGGTAGGGGTATTGGTAGGGGTATAGCTAGATGGAAAATAGGGGTGTATATAGTTAGGATGGGGGAGGGGTGGTAGGGGGAATTGTAGGTTGGTGGAAGGTAGGGGGACTAGCATGGTTGGAAGGCATTCCTGTAGGATTGTTTATTTTTTATTGATGTTTAATCTATATCCATAGTTTCTAACCATGGCGATAGGGCCTGTTTGTGTTTTCCCTGGAAATTGAAGATGTATCCATGATTTTAACTATGGATATAGACCGATATCCATGGTTTGAACTGTGGATAAATATATATAACCATGATTTGAACCATGGCTATAGGCCCTTTATGGCTTAAACTTCTACTACGGTTTGAACCATGGCTATAGGCCTATAGACATGGTTTCAAACCATAGATATAAGACTTGACCTATAGCCATGCCAATACCAGCCATGGTTCATTAAAATATGGATATAACCTTTATCCACAGTTTGAGACCATGGATATAGACTAAATTTTTAGTAGTGAGTAGTGCTGCATCCGATTCTTCCATAGTTGAAAATTATTTCAATCGAAGATTGGAAATCCTTTGTGATTGACCACATCTATTTATTCTATTAAGAGATAACCATTGACTTTAAACCTTTCACTATAATACCAATTGTTAGGTCCTGTGGGCCAAATATCCTGAGGGGGGGGGATGAATTAGGGTATGAAAAATTAAACCAATTTCCCCTTAGAATATTGTTTCATTGTTAAAAAAATCACTATTATCTATTTCTCCTATAGAAATATACGAACATAAATTAAATCTTGCATAAGGCATAGGTATTTTACTTGGTTCACCCTTACTAGGATACACCCAAGTAGCATAAAACGATGTTGTACTGATGTACCAAATCTATTAAAGCTCATTAAAAATTACAAGGTTCAGGCTAGATCACTTCTATGCCCAGGCTCACTGACTTTATAAGATTTAGGTTCTACTCACTGCATTCCCAAGGGTCACTCCCTCAGTCTCTTCCTATGGCTCACTGATGGAGGGAAGGGTCACCGTTTTTTTATTCCTTTTCCCATGAGTTTCATAAGGGGTCCATTCATAGTTTATAGACTTGTAGGACCATTCATTTTCATGAAATCAAACATCATCAATTGTAGATTTATGCTCTGTTGAAGTCCCATTTTTCACCAATAGATGAATTCCACTTTTCTACATACTGTTAGGTTAGCAGAAACTGCTTTTGAAAACTATTTTAGAGTTTTTACAAGGTCCCTTGAGTAAACCATAAACCACCTTTCTTCCTCCACATACTAAGTAGCAGGTACGCTTTGTGGATCCCCTCCTCCATGAACTGCCTCCAATTACGCATACCATTTCTCCTTTCCAAACTGCTTGTCCTGCGGACTACCTTCGCTTATACTGTTGTGTACTACCTCTGCATACCAAATACATGAACTGCCTATACTTGTGCAAGTAAGTTATTCCCATGTAGACCACATTTCTTCTATGGACCCTTCTTCCTTTTTGGGTTATAGTTCCTTGCCAAAACCTTCGGCAGAATTGCTTCGGTGTGAACTACCTTCAGATTTTTTGAAAATCCCAGAGTAATGATTTTTTCTAATGGAATTCTGTCACTCTTTAACAATGAGATTAATTCTATTTATATAGGAAAATTGATCTGAAAAATCTTCTAATAGGAGATTTACTAAGTCTTCATCACATCACTGGCTTCACCACATACCGCTTGTAACACCCCGAGCTTCCACGATACGCTCCTCATTCAATAATGCAATAGCTTGCATTATACGTAACTTCGAGTTCTAAAACATCGCGACTAATCAAAGTAGCCGTTATGAATAGTAATAACCACCTTTTGAAATTATATATATTTTATATTTCAAAATGGACTTCATTTTTGGATTCGGAATATCGAAATTAGCCTATGTTGAATTTTTGGTATTTTTCTGAGAACATCTAATTTTTTATGAATACTGAAAAATACTTAAAACAACTTTTTAATCAAAATAATTTATTGTGATAAATTATACTATTTAGTGGTTTTAAGGTATAATTAGAATATATTTTTACAATTTTATCCAATGGTGGTCATTAGAATTAATTTAACATTGAAATTGGACATAAATAGTTGCCAATCTTTTGATATAAATTGTTTCTTAAAAACACGCTATTTGTCGTAACAGCGGGAATTAATTATAAAATTAATTAATTAAACTTATATGTTTGGAATTTTGTAAAATAGACATCATTTTTGAATTCGGAATATAAATTATAGCTTAGGGTGTAATTTTGGCCTTATTCTGAAAAACTTCAATTTTTGATGAATAGTGAAACCACTAAGTGGTAGTTAAATAACTGATTTTTCGTTTAAATAAAATATTACCACTTCTGTGATTTGATTTTCAAAAATCCGACATACATGGTTGTCATTAAGAAGTAAAATGTGGTTCAATGAGATTAAAATAATTTTTTGGTGAATAGTAACTTTTAAGTTCTTAATCGCGATTAGAGGTAATTAGTGTAGTTTAAGGTACAAATAATGTTTTAATAATATGATATGAGCTTGACACTTGTCCTACTCCTATTGGATGAGTCATGGCCGACCATGACAACCCATGGGTCAACTTGGGGACCCCATGGAGCCACTTTAGTTGGAAAATGACATTAATATATATTTATTTAATGTTAAAATTAAAATGACACAAACATGAGTTATTTTACTAAAACAGTTTTTAAGTAGGGTTACACAAGTCCACAGTTTGACTATAAATATTCATTAGAAATCTAAAAAGATTTCCTACATCATAGTATTTTTTTTATTTTTTAGACATTAAATAAACTAAATTATTTATGACATCATTATGATGCAGCGATGACCTCATTATTTAATGATTTTAATAAAATAAAAAGATAATGTAAACTCCGAGGCTTAAACTTGTCCAAAGACTATTGGATGGGTAGGTTTCGAACCCTTATCACCTTATCCACGAATTATATAAGTTTGGGACCTTTAGAATCCGAAAATCATTGTGTAATAATGTAACATTTCAATCTTTCCAAAAGAGCCCTTCCTCTCCACTTATAAAAGGCCCCCACCTCTCCCACCTTATTTACACCTTCAAGCCATTTGGCTCGGCCAAACTCTGCCCAAATACTCTCCCAACATCCCCCTATTACTCCTAGAAGCCTCACTTTGGGCAGAACTCTTCCCAAGGAAGCCTTTGGCTCAAATCAAAAAGAGTTACCCGATTTTGAAGTAATGTCTTCTCTAATGTTGTTTTGTTTTATTTTTCTTCTCCAACCCCCTAAACTCTTTTTATTCATTACTTTTGTATCAACACCAGTATCCTCAATATACTAGGATGTTGTTATAATAAGGATTAGAGCTACAATTATACACACCTACATCTAATGGTTAAAGAACATACGGTTTCTGTGGATGGAGAATTTCTGCCTCACGAAACGATGATTGTTCAACACTCATATAACACCTTCAAAGGTGTCCATTAAGATGTCACTATATTTATATATGATATAAAATATGTTTATGTTTTACTTATGCTTCTGTATTTCTCATTTATGGCATACTTTATGATTTCCATTATGGGTAAAACGCGATAATTTCATTTTAGGAAGTGCGGACTACCGCCCCCTCAAAGTGATTTGAATCGTTAATGCCATATGTGGGATGTATAAAGGATGGATTAAATGGTATTAAACACTATATTATACTGTATTTATATTATAAATTTATATAATTATGATTTCATTCCATTAAATATGAAATAGAAATGAAAGTAGCGTTCATGCGTACGTACGGCTTACCGTCTCCATGAACGGTGCATTTCATTTCTTACCTCTAAATGTTACGTGACATTATGAATGAATGTATATACTGTATATATGAAATATATGATATCTAAATCATGAATATAATTCTGTATATAATGGATATTTCACCACATTAACAACTTGTAATTATAAGAAGTTTATTTTTGACTCAAGTACCAAAGATCGACAAAACGACCGTTATTAACTTAAATAATTAAATAATGTTCATAACATGGTAATAAGGGATATAAAAGGAATAATGAACAGAAAAAAGGTTCTTAAGTAAATAGAAATTAACTCTAGTTTATTATTCAGGAGGTTAAAGAACGGTCGAGTCAGGACAAGACGCAAGGTAACAGAATTTCTTAACCCAACTTCCATTATTTGGGTTAATCTCCTACTTTCAAATTATGTCATGATATTATTATTTCTTATTTTGTATTCTTTATGTGTACCTATAGTGAATACACAAAATAGATCTATTTTATTTTAAAAATGATCTTTTTAAGGACTTCGTCTCAATCTCCTTTTATTGAGGCATATTTGGTTTTATACACAACTTTCTTTTATACGGTGTATAAACCCCTTTGACTTTTACGTTTATTCAAAAGGAATCTTTTTTATACGAAGCGCTTTACTAAAAAAAAGGGAATGTTTTTCTTTCTGTACTTATGCGGCGACAACGACTTCTCCACCGCCGTGACCATTATTTGAGTTTCGGCTTTCTCTACAAGCCATCATTTTTTTTAATGAAAAATAAATACAAAGTTTTAACTTTCATTTATTTTGGTATTGAAAATGGTTTTGAGAGAGTTTTTATTATATCAATGTGTTGTATTGATATCTTGTGATTGAAATGTGGAAATTTTATGTTTCCTTTATGCATGTTTTATGTGATACGATTATGTTATGGTTTATGATATGTTTAAACCTATTCATATGAGGAATGCATTGGACTTAATAAGTGACGGGTGGAGCCCGCTATAGCTCCTCGATGCATTGGCAGGTCTCATGAGACAAACTAGTGTCTTGGAATGAGGCCTTGACAAAATCTTATTTGTGGTCTTGGCATGAGGCCTTGGCTACGTGGTTACGATAGTCTAGCATTATGCATTCCATCATTATGAAAGTGGTTATTGATATTGCATGTGATTATTCGACCAGTAGAATATCCATGTGAAGAAGTGAATGGCATTATCTCATTTTACTTTTGCCATATTATGTTGAAGTTCAAGTTTAAAAGGCTTTTGTTTTAGTTATACATTTCCTTAAATGTTAATGTTTATTTATGAAAGCTTCCGCTATATTGTTAACCTTACTGAGCATCCGAGCTCACCCCTTTCAATGTTTTAATATTTTCCAGGATGTGAAGAAGTATTTTATGAATGACCTGTAGGGATAGTCCGAAGAGGATAGAAGTGTGGACTATGGAGACTATGTTATTATAGTTTTTCACTTTGTGATGTAATGTAACATTTACTAATGTATCTAGTGTTTCCAAGGCTACTAAACTAATCGGTCTTTCGAGACTTGATCTTTTGTGATCATTCCAATGTTATGAAGTAATGCACCGACTCTGGGTAGCTGGGGTCGGGGCGTTACACCGCTTCCTATATAGTGGCCAAAATCTTTTGAAAACCACCTCTTACGTGGATCCTCAAATCACTGCCTCATTTTCTCCGATGACACCCTTCGCAACTTCTTATATCTCCACCTCACTTTAATTAATAACCCAAAATCCGATGAACTACAAGCCTTCCGCGTACCGTATTCCTTCACCATGAACTATAAGCATTCCCCTGAACTATTTCCATACATGGTCAATACCTCATATTACACGACTACCTACTTTTTCCGATTCCCACCATCGTTCTATATACAACCATTCATGATCCATATACCATCCACACATCATAATTCATGGTTTGAGAACCATGATATCCTTTTCAAAAATACTTCATTTTCCAAAACCAAATTCCCGATCTTGAGGCCCAAAAATTTGGGAAACACTGAGAAACTGCACCACCTTAAAAACATGCCTTCGGGATACACCAATTGTACTCATTCAAAGTCATCTGGATTTTTCAACAATCACAATCACACCCAAATCATACCTAGTGGACACCTTGAGGGATTTTTCCAAACATACTACCCATGAATTTATATAATGAATCTTATCATGATAATTATGGGATATAAATATCCATCTATAGTTCTTTTTCATGTAGATTACCATCCAAAAGTTATCAAAGTGGTAAATGGTCTATGTTATGATCTCACTGTTTGTCGGGATTGTTTTCTATTATGATTCTGATAATTAGATCATATGATATAACACTCAAGAAACTCTTAAATTTTCTTCTCTAATGGTTATTTATTTAAATTATATGTTTTTATATCATTTTTATCTCTTTATTTACTCAATATTCTGAATGAATTTGTTTTTGTAAAAGCTGAATTTATTTATATGTTTAGTCAAAAACACTTTTTTCCATGTCTATATTTTCTAAAAATGTTTTTAATAAAGTTTTAACTATTCTCTGATGATTTTTTAATGACATTTTTAATTATGTCTTAATTTTTAAAAAATGGTTTTGAAGTAATATTATTATCATTTTTGAAAAATCTTCTATTTAATATTTTACTAAAAAAGTGAAAATGATATTTGTTTTAATGTTTACATCATGAATGGTATTTTCTACCATCATGTTTTCTCAAAGATTTAAATATTCCTTTAAAGGTTTCAATTGTTATTTTTATAGAAACTGGTTTCTTTAATATTTGAGAAATTTTGATTTTTTAAAGAAGCAATTTAAAAATGGAAAGAATATTTTCCTCAATAATGTTTAAATTATCATTTTATAGAATTTATATTCATCAATGAAAATAACCTTTGGTGTTATTTATGTTTTTTGGGATATTATATAATTTTACCATCCTTAATATTTATCTATATGGTTTATTATTATGAAAAATATATGTTTATAAAACCCATTCCTTTTCCACATATTGCGTTATGATGAATTGATGAGATGATTAGGAAACCCAGTTATTTTCTATGGGTTATGAAAGATTAAATGTTTATAAAACCCATTTTATTTCAATGGGTTATGAAATGATGAAATGTTTATGAACCCCATTTCATTTATATGGGTTATGATATGGTGAATGTTTTATGATCTTATGCCATAAATATGTATGGATTATGTTATGGGTGGGAACTATATCTTCCTCCAATGTATTGGGTAATGATTAATGTTCTATAAGATTAGAGGGTATATGAGAGGTTATACTAAGCCTAAAAAATATGGTATACAAGAGGTTATCCTAAGCCTAAAAAATATGGTACTTATAAGGTTATCCCAAGTCCAAAGTTGGTACATAGGTTTTTATACCAAACCTAACATGTTATGAATGTTTTGGTGGGTAGCTTTGACATATGGTTTTATATGCTTATATGTATTTTACAAATCTATATCTTATGAAACGTTTATGGTCTCAGGGATCATTTTATTTTATTCCTTTATGATTCATGTATCATTAATTTCCAATATTTATTCCATGACTTAATTTTATGATCTATTATATGTAGGGTATGGTTTTCATATGTTTTTATCATGTTCTCATACCCTTGTACTCATTTTATGTTGATATCTCCCTTGGTTACCCATATTGAGCATATTATCTCAGCCTTTTTATGTTTCCTTTCCCTAAGTTCTGAAGAAATGTATTGTATATGATATGTCTAATAAGGGTGATAATTAAGAAGGACATAGTGGGATACAACGTAGCTCACTTATGTACCAGTTGTTTATGTGTCCTAGTTTCCAATGGCACTAGACCTAAATGATTCTGGCATAGATCGTTATGTTACATAATGAATATGTTTCTATTAAAACTTAATATTAATGTATGAGAAGTGTGGGTATTTACACCTAGAGCAGTATCGGTGGTGTTTGGGACCTAGAATCTGGTTGATTGATAATTTTAATATGTGAACTTTAGTTCGTGATTTAAGAGATATTTTTGAAACAAAACTATAAATTTGCATCCTGAGATGATAATTTTTCTAGGTGTGATTAATGATGTGTACTTTTACTTCATTATATGAAGGTATTAGGGGTCATATTATTTCAATATGACTCTGAAAAATCACAATTGAAATGTTTTTTTCTTAGTATAAATGTATCCAAAGTTTTTTGGATTCGGGAAACATGTTTTTTGGTGGGTCTTAAACATGGTAAATTTACAAATTGAATGACCCATTCACATTGTGAAAGTATATTTGAATAATTCCTATAAATATTTTTCCACCATTAAATTTTCTCAAAACCTATGATTCTCTCCAAAACCCAAGAGTTCATAAGTAATTCCATATGGTGTTTTGTATCCATTTCAAAAGGGATTGATCTCGACTTTCCATTTTTGATTTGTGGTGATTTGAGGCATGTTTTCCCACTTTATCTTATAGTTTCTTCTTGAATCAATTTTTTTCCACATTTTATTTCTTTTCATTAAATTTTGGTCGATAACCTTTGTTCTTATATTCTTTTTATGTTTTTTGGCACAGTTTTAGTGCTTCATTCTTTAAGGAATTTATTTTCTTTATAGGATAGGTGATTTGATTTTTGTATTTTTGTTCCATTATCAATTGAAGAATGTTTTAATCCTTGAGGTAAGGAATTCATTATTTCTCCTATTATTTTTATATGAAATTTTAAATTAATCATTATTTGTATCTTTGGGTGATGGTGGAATTAACGATAATAAAGATTTATCTTGAATAATAAAAAGATATGTTTTATGGTTTTACAGATCATATGTGTTTCCATCGTGATAATGGTATCCCTCTTATTTTATTTGATAATGTTCTATATAAGTTTAATGTTTTTTAGAATTTTTTTTTTCATCATTTTTTTATGATGGAAATGTTTAAAGATTATAAACTCATTTAGGATGTTGGTTAAATAATTAAAGAGTAATGTTTAAATAAACCATTCTTCTTATGTGTGATATGAAATAAAAGTGATTCTTAATAAGTATTTTATTAATTTGTTCTTATATATGCTAATGTAATTTGATAAATAATTTGAAGTTGGAAAATTCTTTTTGTTGGAATTAGTAAAAAGTCACATTTAATTAAAATATTTTTCTTTAGTTTTTTGAAACTGGAATTTATGCTTAAAATTATGCTTAAGTAATTAATAGAATATATTTTATAATGACTTAGGTTATACATGTTTGTAACCTATGATAAATGAATCCGTCAATCTAAGATTGTAATAAACCTAGTTGTTTGATAAAGATAAATGTTTGGGGCTAAGTGTGCCTTTTTTTATGTGAAGGCTGTATACCTTGTTTTTAGGTCCTAGATGACAGGTTTTCTATGTTGTTTGGTGTATTTTGTTTTTACTCTTGATGCGATCCTTCCTATTTTATGTGATGTGAGCTTGGGATGGATGATGGTTGATGAGTTGTGGGTAGGGAGGCTTGGGTATGTGGTAGAAGTTGACGTCTATGATGGTGGGATGCATGGTGATATGCATGGTGGTGTCGAGGATGGAATCAAGACTGATGTTATGGGTTGAATATAGTATTACCCATTATTTTTATAAAATATTGGATGCTTTATTGATATTATTCTACTTTAAAGGTTGGATGGTCAAGTTATTTATTTACCAGTATTCCTCTCCCCACTACTTGACGCAGCTGGTTTTGATTGTGTTATCCATATATTTTATGGTAGATTAGGATATTTCATAAAGTACCTGTAATTATTTAATGATAATGAAATAATTAATTTTAAAACTCATGGGGTTGGTTCTTTATGGAATGAAAATGTTGATAATCTTGTTGAACTATGGAATCAATTGGATTATTCTTGGAGGTCATGTAATTCACTTGGTGGTTAAGGAATTGTAAATGGAATAATATTAACTAATAGATAAATAATTATTTAACATAAATTGAAATTTTAAAAAGAAATAATTAATTTAATGAACTTCTTTGAATGTTTATGTGATTATAGGATATCTACTTCTTAGCGATGGTTATCAGGTGTCTAAGAGATGATAGCTATAGTTGAATAAAAGACTATATTAATTCCCATGGTATGGTTGTGAGTTATATTATATACTATATATTTTTTGATTTTAGATGCTACCTCACCCATGTTGATGGGGAGACTGACACCCAGTAGACTATAGGATTATGTTTTCCCTAACATCTTGGTTAGCGAAAAAATGGATGGTTGACCACCCCCTTTAGTCCCTCTCTATTCTCCTAGTAATATTATTTGTTGGTATGCATAGTTGTTATCTTTCCTCATGTATGTGTGTAGAGGGATTTAATAGATTATGGTTATTTCACACAAATTTATCTCCATATATAGTATCATATGGATTATTATAGTTATAAAGTGTATGGGTTGTGATGGATTGGGGTATAATACATGACATACAAGCTATAGTGGCTCTATAAAACAACTATATATTATTTATAGATGTGATGATATGATTTTATTCATGAGGTGAATGGTATGTTAAGAGATTATGTGATGCAAGGGATGAAATAGATGATACTTTATCCCAAGTGTTTTTATGATGGTGTACTTTTGGATAGAGATGGATTAAGATGTGTGATATTGGGGAAGAGTAGAAAACTAGGGGGAATTAGTTGCATGGTACCTTATTCTGATATTTTATTATATGATATCTTTTATGTGATACTTGGTGAGAGGTTCATGAGGAGGCTATTTATATAGCATACATGCTTACGTGATGCGTTAGTTTCACTTTTTTTCATCGTTATATAGTATTATTTCTTTATATTTTGGACTAGAGGCTTCAGGGAGGACCTTAATGAGTATACATGTTGTGCTCACCCAATGCATATATTTACCATTTTTAGTTCTGTAATAGATTTCTAGTGATCGGGATAGACTTTACTAAATCATGGGTTGTTTATGAGCTATTTGGGATTTAATGGTCACTGATAAGGATTATCATTTGGTACTTATATTTATCATTTAGTTGTTCAGTTGTATGGAATTACATGCATGCATTTGGGATCTTTTACTCTTATCTTGAGCTGGTGTTGTTGGGTGTTTTTATATTTCCTCTCTTTCCTCACGTTCTTTTAGAGGTTAATGCTTCCCATCTGTGTATATGATATACCCTCAATGATTTTCACCAACCCATGGCCTATTGGAGGTGACCTTCAGGCATCATTATCTCCCTTATCTCATTGTCAGCCCAAGAGTGGTACCTTTAGGTGGAGGAGGTCGTGACATGGATAATGCTAGTCGATCATGATACCTCTCATTATTTATGTTGATAATATATTAGTGATTAAGTTCATATATAAATCTTAGGTTTTCATTGTACAAACTCATATATTTCCTTGTATGATATATATTATAAAAAATCTCTATGTTTTAAGTACATTAAGTTGTTTAGTAACCCTTGTCTTATCAAGGTAAAAGGTGAGAATCTTGGGATGTTTGAGAATCGAGGATTTGATGTGATCATTCATGGATTTCCTCCAAATGGAATAAGTTTTCATTATTTCAACAAATAAAGTATACAAATATCATTGATGATGCTAATTCTAAAGTTCTATACAAATCAAAGAAATAAATTTATCCGCATAAAGAATGTTCCATAAGTGGTGTTGTTTTGGTTTTTTCTTAAAAATTTGAAGAAATACCATACAAAGAAGAAAGTATTGATGATTAATAAATCATAGTTTAAGATTCATCCATTTAAAATTATGATTAATAAATTCATTTAACTCATCCATTCTTGAGAAAGAATGTTCAACATCATTGGGGATCATGGATAATAAGTTCAAACTAGGAGAACTATGAGGAAAAAAACTCACACCTATTTTTATTCTCAAGTTAAACCTAGAGATGTTGAAAAATCTAAAAAGCAACAAGAATTTATTTATTATTTGAATGAATTACTTGATTATATAGATAATAATGATACTTGTGAGTTGGTACCCAAGCCTAAAGAAAATAATATCATCCAAAAAAAGTGGGTGTTCTAGGACAATTGAATTAGAAAGGTGATGTGGTAAGAAATAAAGAAATATTGGTTTGATAAGGTTATCCATAGGTTGAATGCATAGTTTTTTATGATACTTTTTAACTGATTAAAATGATTTAAACCATAAAAGTCTTTCTTTATATTATGTTAAATAGGAGATACATGATTTTTTATATGGATGTCCAGAAATAGTTCCTCAATGGTGAATTGGAAGATGAATTGTTTGTTGAAAAACGTTATGGTTTCATTCTCAAAAAATATGAGAATCAAGTATGTAGGTAGAAAAAAGATTTATATTCGATAAAATATCCCCAATATTATTTTATTCTAAGTTAGACAACTACTTAAAGGGTTATAATTTCAAAAAAGAAATAGCGGACAACAATCATTACAAAAAATATGAAAAAGAAGTATCTCTTATTAATATTGTTTATGTAAATGACATAATGATTATTTCGAAATGAGGAAAAAAAGTGTGATAATTTTTCTAATGATATTAAGGGTTTATTAAATATTTCTATGCATAAAGAAATGATACATTTTCATGGTTTATGGATTTCTCAAAAGTGAGATTACATTTTTCTTTCACAAGAAAAGTATGCCAAAGAACTTCTAAAATGCTTCAGTATGGAGGATTTAAAGTCAGATTCTACACCAATTTTAGTTGGAACTAGATTTTCTAATTATAATGGAAAGGTTATAGATCTTGTGTAATTATGGAATCTAATTTGTATCCTACTATACCTAACAAATTTGAAACTATATATTTTGCATGTTGTCATACATTGTGATTGATATTAAAGCGTAACAAGTGTCCCATTTCAGTTATGGAAATAGGATTCTAATATATGTCAAATAAACAATATATTTAAGTTTTAAATTTGATATTATAGGAATGATTGATATTTTTGGTCATATAGATGAATATTTTATTGGTTGTATTGATGAAAAGAGGTTAACATCTGGTGGAGTTTTCTAACTTGAAGATGGGTTTATTTGTTATCACTCTAAGAAGAAAAGTTATATGACTTTGAGAACATATGAATCCTAATATACGGCTGAAACTCATTACATGACTTGGTTAATGTGTACGAAAATATATTTGGAATATTTTAAAGTGTAATTGAAGTTTCCACTTATCTTGGGATGTGATAATGAAAGTGTTATTAATTTATCAAGGAATCAGGTTCATTATTTTAGAATCAAGCACATTGATATCAAATATCATTTTATCAAGGAACTTATTGAGATAAAATATTTTCAAGTAGAATTTGATCCTATAAAGTAACAAATTTTTTAAGTGTTTACTATTACATTTCCAAATAAAGCATTTAAAATTTTAGGTTGATGTTAGAAATTCAACCTTATCCTTCTCAAGGCTAAGGTATGTTTGATTTGTCGCATCTATCATCTTGTCTTTGGATATTGTTTTAATATGGGGAGAAAAATGAAAACATAAATATGTCATTATATATATCTCCTTGAAATTGTATAAAAATGGGGAGAATATTTAGAAGGATAGTATCCATTTATATGTGTTTTTATTTTAAGGGGAACACATATTTTCAGAGAGTTTTAAAAAGGGGAAATTTTTTATTTCAATATATGTGCATGTGTTTGAACTGTTAGAATAGTTTATTAAGGTACATTAATGTTGTGATAATGAAGTACATGTAGGTGGTATCATTTCATCATCAATTTAAGGATGTTGATTCTTGTTCACTTCATGTTATAGAAAACATGGTACAATTTATTCAATGTTCTTGTTTCCTACACTGAGTTAGCTTATGTAGGCTTATAATTGTTGAATAGTGATCAATTTATAAGTATTCATATATTTTCAATGATTTAAATTCCTTGGTTTACAAAAAAATCCAAAGTAGGAGATTGTTGAGGCCAAGTGATGTTGATATATTTTTGTGAGAAGTTGGTGAAAGAGGTTGGAGTGGATATGATACTTTGTGTTGGATTTTTTTTTTCAATGAATAAATCATATTTAAACACATATTTTATGTTTGGTGGAGATTTTTGGAAACCAATTCATTTAAGGATTACTCTGGTTAAAAGTGTTAAAATGTTATGGTATGTATTCAGGATACAAGAAAATTTAAAGGATAAATAGAAGGATCTCCACACAAAAAAGTATGGTATTGAACTATAAAGGTGGATTGAAGAAAATGTTATATGCCAAAATTTATGTCTATGTTGTATCCAGGTGACATAAATTTGGGATACACTATATTAATGGTTTCCATTTCATAGAGATTCTGAAATTAACAATGGGAAGGAAAATGATCTATAAGATCTCATTCCATGTAAAATATTTCCACACTATAGAAGAGACTCAATCAAAGTTCTCCACACTATAGAAGGAGGACCACTCCTTAGTGGAGTCTAGGTTTATTTTCAATGGATCTTGAAAATTTGGGACCTACAAATAGAATTGAATTTCGAAGATGCAATTGTATCTTTGTAGCCCTTGAGATTTTGGGACATTCACATCACATCTCAATTTGCATGTTGCAACTAAGTGAAAAGGTTGAGGACTGTGTTGTAGTGCATGGATCACACAATAGATGGATTAGTTTTTGGTGTATATAGAAAATTTTATTCCTTTATCCCACATCTCTTATTCCATTCCTCATTATTGTGTGAAAATTTAGTTAAAACCACTAAATAACATGGTTTTAATTATAAATTCAATTTAAAATATGTTTTTAAGAGGGAATATTGTGAATATTTGAATAAATTGGATTACTAGAAAATAAATAAGCTAGTAGAAATGAAGAAGAAAAATATGTTTAGGATATTCAAAATAAAGTGAATATTTTTTTATTATCCTATGTAGAACGAATATTGAAGTGGTTGCATGCATGTGTTGTGCATACAAAGTGAAGAAGCATCTTATTCATGTGAATGTTTGAATAAGAATTTATTCTTTTTCATTATAGTTCAAGTAGAGTGAACTTAGAATATTTTAGAACACTCAATAACTTATAGGAAGTCTATGTTTTTGAATACTTTTATATTTTTACCAAAACATTTTTCATTGTAATGTGTGGGATGCACTTCTGTGTAGCATGAACCAAAGAATAGTCAAGAGACATGAAAACATGAATTTCAAGTTTATACCCTCCTCTTTTACTTATATGATGATTATATTGGGTATTGTGATACTAAATGAATCTATATAACACCATGGAATAGCCTTCTCACATTTAGAGTTGAACCTTATAAATCTACTATGTTCCCTTGGGTTGGTATGTGTTTGGGTGTATTTTAGAAACCATCACAACATTCTCATAGGCGAAGAGGGTTATTTCAAAAGAATTATAAAAATAATATAGATCACTTATTCAACCCACTCTTAGTAATCTCCCTTTGATCCTAAATTGGCTCTACAACATTCCTTACACACAATTATCCATGGGGACTAACTTTAACATGAACCTACGGATTTGGATAATCTTGGTCTTGACAGGTGTTTCATTAGAGAGAATCTAATACATAGTAATTTAAATGGGATTTAATCTCACCATATAATCTTATGTTATTCCATTTATGTATTCATACTTATAGTTATTTGGTTTCAGACCACATTCCTTCCACCCAACCACTATATCCAAACCTTATCGATGCGTACATATTTTCACGACTCATAGTTGGTGTTATTAATCCAAATTAAAATTAAACCATATTTACACATATAAAAATTCATCTTATGTATAAGGTATGTGAAAGTATTTCATGTAAAATTTTAAAACTATATGAAATAAAATACTATCCACAATAGTATTCCTGGAGTTAAGGATATCCAAACCCCACCTTTCTAGAATAATGCATAAGACTTCATGATAGCGGCAAGTTCGACCCAAAGTCCCTCAGTTAGAGATAATTCACTCAAGATAGACCTCAAATCCATTATAACTCTAATTATAAATATGTATAAATCATAATTAACTACTTAATCCAAGCTCAATACTTAATAAAAAATAAAATCAAGGTATAAAAAAACTAAATCCATTATCAAACCTCGTATGCGACTCCTTATATGAATTTAGGATAACATAAAGGAAGTTTATAAACATTAAACTAAATAATACACATAACAATTCATAATATAACAACTATAAATATGAATCAATCGAGGAATTCAATTTAAATGATTGAAAAATTTATATATTGAAGAATGAGATAACCATTTATAAACAATTATTAAATAAATCTAAAAATAAAAATATTATAATTTATTTTTTTCTTTATGGATGTTGTATAATTTTGAATATAAACACTTTATATTCATTCTCAATACGAATTTCATATATTTCATTATATGGAATTTAATTTAAATATATAATGTTACATGAAATATAAAAGTTTTATATTTTCATTTCTATTATGTAAACTATTTACATAATCCAAATATAAAATACTGATTATTATTTAAACCTTTATAAAATCAATCATCAAAACTCCCATTTATGTGATTTAAATACTTTCCTCAAATAAGGCCTTTAATTTTCACAATTAGAATTAATAATTTTGAACATTTCATAATTTTAAATATCAAATCTTTTAATATTTGGTATTATTTTTCAATTTATATACACATTATAAATCACACATAAAATTTTAATATAAATAATTTATATCAAAACTACAACTTGTGACATATTATTTTCACCAATTAAATATACTTCATATGCTTATTATATCCATAAAAATATTTCCTCATTCTATCCTTGTTGCCTCATGTTCTATTCCTCTATGCATGCTTAACAATCTATGAGTATTAACTTTTCTATTATATTAATCCATACATAGTATTGAAGTTTTATAAAAAATATTATATATAAAAATATTTAAAAGGAATAATGAAATAAATAAGGATTTTATTTATTTTATAAACAAGAAATATAAATATGAATAATTCATATTTTATTTAGGCATGAAACCCTCCTATTTTACACGTACTTTTATAAACCATTTATAATATATATAAAAATAACACAAAATATTAATTATGTACATTTTAAGATTTTATAATATTTTATAATTGATAAAGGTGAATTATCAATCATAATCATCAATTGGAATCAGTGATTATAATAAGCGTTATCACGCAAAGGAAAATATCTTACATATTAAGTAACCATTACGTAAGATATTCTATCATGAAAAGGAAAATGTCATACATATTGAGTAACGCAAGTATAAGAGAGTAAATTTTGAAAGGGTGGAAATGATTACATATTGAGAAAAAGGTACACATAACTATATATCCACTTCTATTTAAAATGGAAATATATTAAATCTAAAAAAGTTAACCCTTTAATATGAGATCATCACAAAAATTTGGTAACCCTTATGTATCAAGTTACCCTTATGTGTGAGATTTTTTACTTATATGAGAAAGTAAAATTTATTACATATGGGGATCATAGGCTCTTATGTATGACAAAAAAGACTCTTCCATATCATAAGTCTCCGGCAATGTAACCCTTATGCATCTGGTCATATTTAATGATATATGTTATATCTTAATTACAACATAATACTATGTCTTCACATACGCCAATTTTCTATCTAGCATATGATGTCACCCATATCATAGTTTATAGTAAAGATCAAAACCATAGGTTTTCAATATATTATATCATATGATACTTATCAATCATACCCTATAACTAAGAAAAATAAAACCACACATTATGATGTTATATATTATAAATCTAGGAAGAGTGATCAAGCAGAAACCTACTCTCATTATATAATATATTATAATATGTCTTGTCACTGAGTATGATAAATATGTTATTTGTGAAAATAGTAAAATAACATGTTGATCTATTGATTCTTATGGATTTGATACCACTAATTGGTTTTACATAATCATCTTATGATCAGGTAGTAGAAGAAACCCTTAAAATCTATTGATCTATCATCAACAAAGAAACATGTTGTATGAGTAACATGAAATATAAAATAACATACCTATAATGTTGAAATCACTCTCTCTATTAAACTCATAGAATCTTTCATGATAGACGTCACTAAGAGACATATTAAGTACTCTTACCTCTGTAGGGATGACATTGATAACTAGGATCCTCACATGTTATGATCCCAGAACAACATAATTTTTCAAGCACCTTCTTCATGAATATAGATGGTGAACATGGAGGAAGAGAGAGATTAGACTATGGCTTGGAAGAATCATATTCACCTTAACGGAGGACTTAATCCCTTTATATAGGCACCCCTAATTCAATGAAGGGGTTATGAGTCTTCTTCCATCACATGAGAGCTGACATGCATTACCTATAACACATGCCTATTGAGAATACTATCATTTGAACATTTTAAACAATTTGTTAGGCCATAAATGAATCAAAACATTGATTTAAAACCAAAGTAAACTAGGTGGAAGATGTGGTTGTAGCCATACACGCATATCATAATCCTATTATATGTTATGATAGAGAAATATCTTTCCTTACATGATATCAAGATATCATAATTTGTTATATGCATCACAAGTAAATCGTAGTAAATGACTCACTGGATATCATACAATACATATCCTAGTTTTAGTGCATATCCAAAACTAAAAACAACAACATAATAGATCTGGTTGGAAAAGAAAGTTATTTTCATCCTGATTTTCATTGTTATTTTAAGCAATTATAAAACAAGAATAAGAAAATGAACATATATATATAAAGGAAACTAAAAATATTTTAAATATTAATGTTAAATATGTCATATAAAACTACTATACAACATGTTGATATTAAACATACTAATATATAAAAACATGTTCACAAATTTATAGTGGAATACATGTAACATAATTAACTTATATAGTAGTTCAAGTCAAAAATTTCGGTAATGGAATTTAAATTATGGTAAAAAAATGGTAACTATATGTGATGTTTCAAAAACTCAATAGCTATATTAAATACTTTTATACAAAATTTGAACTAAAAGTATATTTAAAGAACTGTAAATTAAGGTAAAAAGGGTTAATGAGTGTTTATTCTGATAACTACACATCCATAGTACAATAATTCTACAACATGAATAGTAATCAAATAAAAAAATTGATAAAAGATATGATATTTATAAATATTGTGTAATAAATAACCAAAATGTGAAGAGAGGGTGTCATGAACCAACCTGGATACCCAGGTACATTGATACATGATCAGATCCTAACAAAGCCCAAAGGGTGTTCCTGATCCCCATGAGTTGGTGACTATCAAATGGGTTCATATCATGATCAAGAGGGAACCATTTTTTCACAAAGCAATGGAAGATAACAAAACAAGTCAATATTGCCAATACTCTTTAAGTATAAGGTAACATGAATAAATAGGTAAAGAAATACCCAAATAGTATATTCACAAAAGACACAACATTTTTCAAGGAAAAGATCAATAAAGCTTTTTAACTTGTGAATCACAACTCCCCTGGTCAACTCCATCACTCCAAGTCCCTCAAATCAAGCACAAATTTCTCCTCCAAGAGGCTCTTCCTCTTTTCTTAGACCTAGAATAAGGTAATCTGCAAAAGCTCGAAGAAAAATTTTGGGTGTGACCTAAATATCCCAATAGGGTCTCACCAAGTGTTCTATAATAGATACCATAATAATAAATCATTAATGATTATAATATAAATAAAATAAGGAATGTCATGAAATTTATATATTTCTAGCAAAACATGCCTTCATAATCAAAATGATTAATGATATATTAAAATTGGATTAAATGAACATTTTATATAAAACACTTATATAATGAAGTCAGAATGAATAAAATAGTTCAATAATAAATCGAATTTAATAATCAAATCAAACATATCATAGAACCTTGTAATAGGCCCCTTGGTATGTTAGTTTTTGGAAATTAGATCTACATACTACTCAATCAGTGATCTTATCTCAATGTGTGAAGACATACCTCATCTCAGGATGTTGGGACTCAACTCCCCATCAGGGAGATCATGTCTGGTAAGTTTATGTAAGTGTTTTCATTTCCAATCCATTACTTGGTGGTCTGATCCTAGTGTACTTCACTAAGTACCTAGGCTTACATGTGCATCCATCCATCAATTTACCAGTCATGTGAAAGAAATCAGTCCAAATCAGTTCAAAATACAATTTCCCAATATAGGTTTACAATATGACATTCTCATTTCAAAACCAAATCATCGGTTTTCATCATTTCAATCCTTTTAAAATTATCTTCTAATTTAATCCAATTATCACAAGGTTCAATAAAAATAAATTTCTAAATAAATCCATCAATGTTTCTCAAATCAACACAACAATTTCAATTCCATTGAAATTGGGTGGTTTTTCATAATTTATATACCCCTTTTAAAGTCAAACATAAATCATATAAAATATGGGTTTGTAAATAATTTAAAAACTCATTTTAAATAAATCAATAAATTCTGGGTTTCAATTATAGGGTAAAGTATTATGGAACCAACTACCTTTAATCAGTGATAAAAAAACTCGCAATGAGAAACACCAATGAAGAACAAAGGTGGATGATATTAACAAGGAAATACTAGATCAAAAATCATCAAAATAAAACTATAATTTAATCGACAAACATGATATTATACCATATTCAACGAAGGGTAGTGGAGATAAAGATAAAATTATAATAAGAAAACTCACCGAAGATAAATTCCAAATTGATGTGTTCAAAAGTGAAGGAATTTTAAAACGAATATCTTGTGTTTCCATATAGGTTATATGGAAGATGATTCATAAAATAATAAATTATTTTAGGATGTGGTTCATAAAAAATCTTTTTTCATGATGAATTCATGAAATGAATCATCGATTAACACTGTGAATATCCTGAGTAGCATGTGCATTGAAAAAGATCTTGCCTCAGGTTAATAATACCTATCTCGGCCAATTCACATCTTGAAAATTGGTCAAATTATATAATAGGTTCATAGTATCTTCCCAAATATAGATTCATGATGTGAATGCATTGTACATGCATCATGAATCACAAGTTCTGGGGAAAACCCATAAAGACCCTAAAAACCTCCAAACCTAAAGAAACACACCCTTTAAAACCATTGACACATTTATACACAGACTCCATTAATATAAAAAAACATCAACCCAAAAACTTTAGATCATTTACCTAGAAAAAATCACTCCATCCTCAATCAAACATTTATTGTATCAGGGATGATAAGAGGTAAAAGAAATAAATACATGTACCTTTAACAATAATGCAACAACCTCCCCACCATAAGCCTTTTTCCAATAAATCATAGTAAGAATATTCCATATCAAAGAGATGAGGAAAATTATCTCTCATCAGAGTATCATGATTCAATATCTCATATGAAACAGAACCATGCTGCTAAATCACAAAAAACAAAGGTATCTTCTTCCCATGAAGAACCCTTGTCTCAAAATAAACAATCCTAATTGGATGATCAGTCATAGATAAATCAAGTTCAACATCCCAATATTCTGATCTTAGGACATCAGAAGGGTCATAATATAGATATCCAGGATTAACATACATGGATATTACATTATTTTATATGAATATTAATTACATTACAAAATTTCAGGCTTGAGAATCATATTAGTTTAGTGACTTTGGAATCTTGGAAAATAATATTTAAACTTGGTGAAAGATCTAAAATGTTTCTCAAAAATATATTCCCCTTTAGTATATATACTTAAAACATTTATTCATAACATAGGGAAAGGAAACATAAGAAAAAGGTGGGATCATATTCTTGGTAAAGGTAAACAAGGAGATATGTAAGAATAATCATGTGCATAAGGGTATGATATCATGAGAATAACATTTAAAGATCATACACAACAAATAAAGGATCAAATACATGTGTCACAACATAAATATTGGTAGTTCATAATATAAGGAACTGACCATAAACATTACTTATTTTTGTTTTTTTAATTATAATTTACCTTAGATGATCTTTTCAGTTTAGAGTTTGAGAGAATTATGGAAACCTCTTACAAAGTAGACCCATACTTTACCCTAGGTTAAACACGATTTTTTTTCTTGATAAAAATCTTCTTAACTTATTCCTTTATCATAACTATCCTTATAACCTATGTAAAAAATTTAAAATGCTTGGGTTGATCAAAATAATCGTGATAAAAAATAATTAATGATACCATTAATCCAAGAATATTTAGAACTCATGGAAACATTTTTACGAAATAATAATTTTCAACCATAAAAAATAAAGCCTTTAGCTTACCTTATAAAATCATAATATTCCTATAAGACTCATAAAAATCATAAATCATAAAGGTAACTTGTGGAATCCTTATCACACTTACATTTTAGCTTTCACAACTACATAGAAAGTAACCTTCATGGTTACATTTGGAATACCCATCACAGTATATTTCCTAAATCTCTTAAGACAAACCCAACCAGTTTACTCCATACCATTAACCAATGAATTAGAGATATATAATAGGATCAACTAACCTCGGTTTATCATGGAACCACCTATATACATAAATAATTCCCAATAACCATAACATAATCATAACATATAAAACATGAATAATGAAAAAATAACAATTCCACTTTGAAATCACATTTCATTTTTAAAAATCCAAACACTCATAAATTAAAATATGTTATTTCAAAATAAAAGTGTCAACTTGAAAAGTACACATCAAAACATCAAAGAGATATACAAGAAAAAAATTTGGTTCATGATATTATGTTAAAAAACATTCTATGTTATTGAAAAAATCAATCCATTTAAAAAAAATATATTATAGAATCAAAGTGTCCCATAAAACATTGAAGCTTTTGAAAGTAATTGACATTTCAAAAAATTCATGTCCATATATAAATAAATTCTTAAAACATTTTCGAAAATATGGACATTAATTTAATGATTTAGAATAATAAATCATTAAAACATTTAAAATGATCTTTTAGTTCAAGAGTCCCATACCACTTGAGAAATAATTGAATAAAAATAATTAAAGAATAAAATTTAGAAAAAAATTATAATATCATGAAAATAATGATATTAATGATATAATATGTGAAGTGATATTATATACACCTTATAAATGTGAATTGGTGAATAACAAAAAATAAGTCTCAATGGAATGAAAATTGAGATGAAATCCCTTACCTTGAGTGAGACTTGTCTCATAGTTATTTATCTTCATAAATAATAAACTTATGTTAATTTATACTAGATTAAGAAACTTTTTAAAGATTATTATTAATTTTATATAACTTATTACCATGTTTTTACAATTATATAATTATTTAAGTTTATGTCGGACGTTTTGTCATTATTCGGTACTTGAGTTGAAAATGAACTTTGTATGATGTCAATAGTCCATATGGTCACAAGTACATCATATATAGAAAACTATTCATGAAAAAATCATGAATTTTATAGATTAATAAAACTTTTTAAATCAAACCATTAATTATGGTTATGGAAAATAAACAATGTTATAATCATTGAGACGGTAGTTCATACGTACACATGCGTAACATCTTCATTTTTTATTGATCATTATGGAATAATGTAATTTTTTTATCTTTATATAATTATCATATCATAATTAATATCATATTAATAATATAAATATACTTACATATATGATATGAGTTATGTAGTGAATAAAAACGAATCACATCTCATTGTGGAGGTAATAGTTCACACGTACGTATGAATGATGTTATCATTTTTATGTGCATAGAAAGTAAGAGAATAATTGATATATAATTATATTTTAATGATTAATATTTCATTAATATAACATATGAACATTGATTCCATCATTATAACCAGTATTTAATGATAGTTATGAAAAATGAACTATATCGGTTTGCAAGGCGGGAGTCCACTGTACACACGAACAAAAAGTTCATTTCCCATTTGATGAAATTTGAGATAGATTTAGGTGATGATATTAACTTAATAAAATCTCAATATATTTAATATATTAGAGTTATTATCTTATCATGTCTGGATGATATTTAAAGGAAGTGGAAGTAGAAATAAAATAGAAATAATTACAGAAAAAGATACATCTTCTTCGGTTGATTACCCTTGAAGAACACCTTAACACATATAAGGAGGGTGTTATGCATAAAATAAGGCCTAAAGAATATGGTTATTGATTTTAGGAAGGGTTTTGGTCAGATACTTTCTGAACCAAATGGTTCCTGAAGAGTGATTATTAGATAAAATTTGGTACCTTTTTATAGGAGAGGGGCGAGGCACCCTTGGAAACTCTTAAAATATTAAATTAATATAAATTAATTTATTAATACAAATGATGAAAACTGGAGTAATGTATAATAGAAGATAATTATTGTTATAAATCCTCTCATCCAATAATTTTGATAAATGTATTGATTTTATTTTAAACCTTATCTCTTTTGTTTACAATTAATTAATCTATTTTAATATTAATTTTGGTGACAACATTTTCAATAATAAGAGGCTATATATTTTACATATATGTGGTGAATATCCCATAAATGGAAACTTTATAAACTTTTAGACCTTATACTATTTAATTTTTAATTTTAAAATATTTTTATGATTTTAAAATAATTTAATAAAATATTATTTTTATAAAATATCAATAGTGTCAATTTTGACACTATTCATTTCATTAAAGTTAAATAAAATCAAAATAGAGAGATAAATTAAAAAACAATTTAATAGAATTATAATATGTCATAATAACCTATAAAATTTATTGAGTACCCTAATTCATTCGAATTATATTTATTTTAATATTTTTTATATCATTTATTTGATATTTCTATTAATAAAATAATTACTGTATCACTATTGTGTCAGTTTTTATAGTAATTAGTTAATGTCTACAAATTATAAATAACTTTATATAATATATATTATTTCATTATATTTCTGGAGACAATTTATTATCTAATTTTTATCATCTTAATACATATATTAAAATTATTATATTTATAAGAAATAAAAGGGTGACTTGTTGTCACTTTCTTTCATTTTAATAATATCGATATCACTTTTGTGGAACATATTCCATTAAATGAGTCATTTATGATCCTTAGGTGTTAAAAACCTAATTTTATTCATATAATAATATCTTTTAGGGTGTTATAATAATTTTTTTGTCTTTATAATATTGTTTGTTACCCTAATTTACCTGATTTACCATTAACCACATTAAATAAAAATTATCATAGTTACTATTCATAATATCCAAAAACAAAAATAACATATTAATATAATTTGAAACCACAAATTACAAATATGGAATCCAATTTAAAAAATTTAATACATATAATTTGGATTAATTAAATTAAAATTATTCCTAGTTGACAAAAATAGAAAATGAGATTTTTAAAAGTAAAAACAATAAAAAGATTGACATGTGTTTATATCAAATTTAAATTTAAAATTACTTAAAATGAAAAAAATTGTATTAATGGATAAAAATTTAATCTAATTATTCTTTAAATCTAATTAAAATGATAATATAACAATATAAATAACTTAGATGAAAAATCATTTTTTAATTAAAATGCAGTATTTTTCACTATTCGTTAAAATATGGAAGTTATCAGAAAAATACCAAAAATTTATCCAAAATAAATTTTTATGTCCCACTTCCAATTAAGAAGTTTAGTTTTTCAAATATAACATATAAAAATAAAATATATATATATATTTAAAATGGGCTTTCCATAAAAAGGGGACAAAACATTATTTTTTTGTAAAATACTTCCTTTATATAAAAAATTGAATTTATTCTTATATAATGTCCAGAAAACATAAAAGATAAATTTTAAACATTAAATTTAATAAATAAAATTTATATTTAATTATGAAAATCCATGAAGAGTTATTTTATTATTTTATATAGTCACATTTTTTCAATTAAATAGTTTTAGAAAAACATTTCATTTTATTTAATAAGGGTTTTACATTCACATATAATTAATTGTTCACGAAATAATTAATTATAAACATGGTGTAACCATATTTATATAATTTAATTAATAGTGTTCATTCTCACCATTTTAACATCTAGGTTATTAATACAATATTAAAAAAATAATATTTCGTTGTTCATTTAAGCTTGATGTGGCATATCATGTATACTATCTAACATTATGTTTCCTTTTAAAAATTCAGGATGTTACACATAAGACATTAAGCATAAGGGAATAAAAGGAACAATACATAAGATAATAACATAAGAATAAGACATAGAATTTTTGTCTTACATGTAAGAAAATAAAATCATTCCCTATAAGTCAAAGATCATTGAAAAACCTATTATGGAACTTTGTGGGGGCTACACCAACTTAGAGAGACACACCACAATCCCCAGTCACTACCATTTCCTTGTAGTACAATGGTTTCACTCCATAAACCATAATAGTAGTCAAGGTTCACTCCTAACACCATATTAGCAGTCAATGTTCAGTCCCAACACCATATTAGTAGTGAGTGTTCACTCTCAAAACCATCTTAGTAGTCGAGGTTCACTCCTAATACCATCTTACTGAAAAAAGTCCATTACTAAAATGAGTTCACTCCCAATCCCATCCATGTATATCCCATGAGATATAAATATTTACCCAATGATTAGGTGGCAGATATAGGTCTTCCTGTCACATAATGAAATCATACATATGTGTGGCACACGATAGAAAAACATTCAACATATCAGGTACTATAAAAAGAGATGGGTTTCATAAACATCAAATCATAACTCATGAAATGAAATGGTTATCATAATTTTTTTTTCATATCATAACCTATGGAAACAATACAGGTTTCATAATAATTTCATCATAGAATAACCCATAAAAGTAATAAGGTTTCATAAGTGTTTTATTGTGGTATAACCCATGGAAGAGAAATGGGTTTCATAAAATGATTTTCAACTTAAAAAAATTCAAAGAAATAATAAGAATGGTATCCTTGGATCATATCACTAGTAATGAATAAAATACATCAAATTATATCATATTAGATGGAGAATAATTTTGAAAGATCAGTTAGAGAATTCTTTAATGGAAATAACCTTTCTTTGAAAGTAAATTTTTAAAAAATAAAACATTTTCAAAATCATTTTCATTGAAACCCAATTTTAAAACTTATGATTAAAGATTTAAAAATTATTTAAAACACTTTTTAGAGCACAAAATATCTTGAAAACATTTTTCTAGGAAAATAGATTTCAAAACCTATAAAAGAAGTTTTAAAATATTTGGAAATTTTTTGAAAACCTTTTCCCCATGAAAATAGATTTGAAGAATTATAAAGGTAGATTTTAAAACATTTTTAAAACATTTTATTTAAAAATATAATTTAAAACATATAAATAAATCATTGAAAATACTATGAAAACCTTTTAATTGAAATTAAATTTTAAAACATTATTAAAACCGTTTTTCTATGAAAATACTATGAAAACATATAAAGAAAACTTGAAAACATTTTGAAAACCATTTTCTATGTAAACCACATTAAAAGATGAATTTAAATAATATTAATAATTTTTTAAAAAAATAACCTTATAAACTTGGAAAGTAAGCTTCAAGTAAATGATGGTCATGATGGTGGGTAAATCCACACATGTTGAATATTCCTTTTTTACTATAAAATGTTTAGACTAGTGCCTTGATTGGAAGACAGCTAGAAGATTCCTTTTAAAATCATTTGAAAAATGGTAAAAACATGAGTAATGATTTCTTGTAATAATAATAGGAGAATAGTATAAAATGTTTTAAAAATATTTTTAGAAAACATGGTTTTTAAGGAAAAGGTATTTCCAATCGAAGAGTGAAATAAAGCCATATGTTTTAAAAAAAATTATTAATTATATTAAGTACAAAATAGTTTAAAAATGGTAACATTACATGAATATATCATAAATAATTATATAATAAAAAATATTATGATATTTATTGAGAGATGTATCATAAGATTTCATCAATGTAAGCATAATCATAAGCAATCCTGATAAACAATGAGATTGTTGCAATAAACTATTACCACTTTGGTAAATTTGAATCAAAATAACCATGAAATAATAAGATTACATGAAACTTAAAATATCATTAAAATAAGGATATTCATTATATAATATTTTAAAGGGAATCATATACACCTTATAGAAGAATATAGGTGCATACCATGTCCTGTGTCCCAAGGAAGGAAAATTGAGAAAAAATTACTTTATCAATTTAGTAACCTTTGAACAATAATTCCTATAAAATAGAGATCATAAAATGGATATATAAATACCCCTAAATTTAAGTATAATAATAATAGAATACATTCATGGGAATTAAATACACCACACAAAATAAAAAAGTGGTGAATATTGAATAAGTCTCACAGAAATAAAATGGAGACTAGAAATCCCCTTACTACTTGAGTAACTTTTGAATCCTGGCATCTATGAAAGAATAAAATCAATTTAAACTTTTAATATCATGAAGTAAATTATTATCATTATATATTATTTCATATTAAATTATATACACAATAAAAATTAATAAATGGTGAATATAACATATATCTCACAGAAATAAAAGTGAGATGATAAAACCCTTACCTTAAGTCTTGACTTTATTCATACATGTTCAAGCCTCCTTTATAATAAATACAAGTTTATTATAAATCTAAAAATGCAAAATATTCTTATATTTCCTACCATATATGATTTTATTATGAATTTATATTACCCATTGATTAATAATTTCATGTTAAAGTAACATTTTGGGTAATAACCCTTGTGTTTTTCGTATATTTTTTGACTTGTTATTCCTAATCCTCTTACTTATATTATGATTTAATTATTTATATAATGTAGAAAATTATATAAATATCATATATATTCAGTATTTATTTATTTAAAACAATCTATAAAATATATAAATATTAAATGAAATACATTGTTCACGGAGACGGTAGGTCATACATACACATGAACACTGTTTTCGTTTTATTGTCATATTGAAAGAAAGAAAGAAAATCACATATATGTATATATATATATTATAATTACAGAAGTATTATTATTTCATATATATTATATAAAATATCTAAACCCATCCTTAATACATTCCACGTAAAGTGTTAATGAATCACATCATTTTGAGAAGGTGGTGTCCACACGTCCACAAATGAAGTTATCGTATTTACAAAAAAATGGAAAGCATGAAGGTATGTGTTATATAAAAATTCAATAAGCATAATTACATCATAAAAATTGTATATATCATATGAAAACAAAATTTACACCATTATTCCCATCCTTGAAAGGTGGTAATTGAAGAACAAATGACATCAGTCTGCGAGGCGGTAATCCGCCATATACACAAACGATGATTGCATAACCAATTTGATGGAAGTGTGTGTGATTGTAGGTAATAAACATAACATAACAACATATCATTATATTTAGGATACTAATATCATTATATAGTCCTTACATATGTTGAATTTATGGGGTTTATAAAGAAAAAAATAAAAGTACTTGCTGAAGGATGTTACCTCTTTTTTGGGTAACTCCTTTTGGTTTGCACTAAATGGATTCCTTGGTTGGATTTCATCCAAAAATAAAGGATTATAGGATTAAGGTAGGGATTTTTAGAGGATATTTGGGTAGTATTTGGCCGATTAAATGTTTTCTGAGAGGTGTGAAGAAGTGAGGGAGTAACTTCCCTTTTTATAGTGCAGGAGTGACATTCTTGTAAATATAAAAAGGTAAACACTATTGAGAGGTCTCCCTTACATCATGTACCTACAATAATTTTCCATTTTATATAAAATGTGTTACTTGGTGTAAATATTTTCATCTAATGGATTTTCGATACGTTTTTAGGTTATTTGGCTACTTAAATTAAAGTTTAACCATTGAGTAAACTCGTTTTTACCTTAATCAATGTAATTAATTTTATTTAATCTCCCTAATAAATTTGGTAAAAAATTAAGTTGAACTTATAAGATATTATAAATTATTCTTATTCCAAATATGGAGAAATTTTTTCAAAATTATAATCATATATGTGGAATAAATTAATTTAAAATTAATCCAGTAGATGAGTCGCGGAAGCGGGTTTTTAAAGCGAAAATGTTTAAAAGATTGAAATGTTTTTATATCCAATTTCAATGTTAAATTAGTTACAATGACCTAAATTGAATCAATTTATGTATAATTTAACTAATTATATTTTAAAACCAACTTAAAATAAAATTTACCTATATAAATAAATTATATGAAAAAGAATTTTTCAATTAAAATTCAGTGTTTTTCACATTTCATCAAAAAATGAAACTTCTCAGAAAATTAACAAAAATTAACCCAAAGTAAATTTTTGTATTATTATTTTAAAAATTAAATTTATTTTTTAAAATAAAAAATTATAAAAGTGCCTAAAATAATATTTAAAATATTTTTTCTATTAAAAGATGCTAAAATTACCTTTCTGAAAAATACATCTTTGTATTCATAAAATTGGATTTATTTGCATATATTTTCTAGAAAACACATATGATGAACATTAAATATTTAAATGAAGATAATGTATATATATTTCATTAAATACATTATTCAAAATTTTTTAATTAGTTTATTGAGGTAAATCGTGCTTGATTTCATAAATATAGTTTTCCAGCAAAAGATTTTCAATATTTTTAAAAGGGTTTTATTTTAATTTATAGTTAATTGTTAAAAAAATAATTCTTATCATATATAAAAGTATAAAATATTTTCATAATTTAATTTTTATTATTCATAAACATCATTCCAACAGCTAGGTAAAATCTATAATAATATTTTAATGATAATATTAATAGTACATTATGGTTTGGTAAAAGTAGGTCGTGTGTGTCACATAATTTATTGAAGGAAATCATCATTGTATATAACCTAACCCAAACCTAGTGTTATGTGTACCACAAGCTAATATAAGTGTGTTTGGTAGCCCAATATCTACTTGGTGTTTCATACAAATAACAATAACTTGGTGCTTTCATATAACACAATCTATATTTAGTGTTGCCTGAAATTAAGATTATTGGAAAGATTAAAAATTGAAAAAAAAAATATTTCACAAAATTGCACGGTGTTACATAGAAATATATCTCCTATGATGAAATACTTGAAACATGTTGTGGATCAACATCAACTTTTGTGGTAGGTCTAAATGGTAAGACACATTTCCTACTCACTCAATAATCTCAAAAGGACCCACAAACCTTAGTGCATTATTTCCCTGTTTCTCAAGATGTTGGTGACCCAATAGAGGTGAAACTCACAATAACACCTTTTCACCAATTGAAAACTAAAATGGTATTTGATGAAGATTAGTATAGTATTTATTACAACTCTACTCCATTAACATTATCTAATGAATCAATTAAATCCTCATCATCATCTGTTGGACTCAACTCAATCTAACTAAAGAAGCTTCACTAATTTGAACACATGCACGTAGTATATCATTAAGAATCTTTATATTCAATCTGTCTGGTAATCTGTCTATGGATTATATGTTATTATTAAACATACATGGGTTACCATAGCCTCTTTAAGGCCTCTCCAAAGGAGATGAGTGAAAATGTAATTCCTATCATAGAATATAGTATAGGATACTCCATGCAATCTTATAATCTTCTATCTATAGAGGCATATCAAGTCCCCAACTTTGATTGCATCTAGAATGGGAATAATGTTAGAAGATTTGATTAGCCTATTGATCAGAACCCATAGCCAATTCTTCCACTGAGGGTTATATGTAAAGAAAAAAAAATTATATATAAATATTATCTCACTTCTAAGCCATCACTGAAAGTGGATTAAGCATACCCAAAAGTATCTAGTGCTTGGATTTGACCTGTTTTCATGTATATAAATGATAAAAAAGACAAAAATTTCTCATATCATACATATCCTCTAGAATCATTGTCTCATATCTTATAACATATTTTTGGTCTCATAGTGCACTAACCACTAGCAATTATAAAAATCTCCCTTTAGGGCACTTAACACAAGGAAAGGCACAATTCAATAGTTTTGGAAACATGTGAAACCCTATAAAGAGAAAATAGACTTACTAATGGTCTCCCAATCATAAATAGATTCCCTAATTCCACAAAATTCATCATTAAAATATTGTTCTAAAAGAAAAATCTTGAGAAGGTAGGAGGTCAATTACACCCTCACCAAAATATCCTCACACTCATTCTATTAGACTCACAAATGAAACTAAGCGAAGAGAGCCATAATATTACACTCTTCTAATGATTCTATAATGGACTGGGTTGGATGTTTCTTACTCAAAGAATGAGAAATAACATTCCCCTTTCCAAATTTGTAGTCAATGTCAAAATAAAAAGTTTTTGGGTACTCCACCCAATGATTCTATCTGAGGTTCATATCTTTTTGGGAGAAGATATGACTCAAGATATTGTGTTTATAATAAATTGTAAAAAATCCACTAAAAATGTGATTTTTCAAAAACTTATGTTATTGCATCACAAATTTTAGTTTGATATCATGGGCTAGATAATTCTTTTCATGTGGCCCAAAATATCTAGAACCATAGGATACCACATGATCACTTTGCATAAGTACACAACTTCAGACCGAACCTAATGTGTCATAGAAGACCTCATAGCCATGTTTGACCTTTAGATGAGTCAAATATAGTGTAAAAGTTAAAATACATTTCATATCAATAGAATATCTCTAAAATATTTCATCCAAAATGAAATTCCTTTATTTATGAAGCAGATCAGTCACTAGAGAGGATAATTTCAACAAATCCATAAAAACATGCTTTAATATCCCAAAAATTCTAAGAAGCTTTGTATCTCAAATACATTACATGGTTTCTCCCATGTCAAAATAAATTTTACCTTCTCCTGATCAATTATGATACCATGTTCTGAGACCACGTATCCTATGAACATCACTTCTTGAATCTAGAAATTACAGAGCATAAGTTCCATAAATCCTTAAAAAATTATATAATATCCCACCAAGCCCTAGAAGTTACATATCTCAAATAAATTAAGTGGTTTATCCCATATCATAACAGATTTCACCTTATTAGGATCAAATGATATAACATGTTCTTAGATCACATATCCCAAGAACATCACTTCTCAAATCCAGAAACATAATTTAAAAAGCTTCATGTAAAGTTAGTGATTTCTCAAGATTTCCAGAACCAATCTCAAATGACGGGTGTGGCCCTCTTTTTTATTAGATTAAACTAGGATGTCATCCAAAAATACCACCATGAAATAGTCAAGGTACTCATAAAATATCATATTCATCAAATAAAAAAACTATAGGATCATTGGAAAATCCAAATATCATAACAAGATATTCATAATGGCCATACCTACTTTTGAAGGTGGCCATCTGAAAGTTATAATATTTTATTCACTATTGGTTATGACCAGATCGAAGATAAATCTTTAAGAAGCATTTCACCCCCCTTTCATCTAGTCTAAGATATCATCAATCCATAGAACCCGATATTTTTCTTTACAATTACTCGATTAAGTTTTTGGTAATCGAAACATAAGAAAATTGTTCCATTAGCTTTATTTGAAATTAGAATATGTTCCCTACAATGTGACACACTCAGGAATATGAAACCCTTTTCTAGAATATCACCCAATAATGATTTCAACTATTTTAAATATTCTAGTTCCATTTAATAGGAAGGAATATAAATTGGCTGAGTACTAGGTACTAAATCAATAGAAAACTCCACCTCTCTTACTTGTGGTAAGCCAAAGAAATATAATGAAAAAATGTTTGGAAACACGATGAAAACTAGAGAAAATCATCACTATAATATTGTCTCTATAAGTTAAAAATAAAAAACAAAAAATAACCTTCCTAATTATTGAAATAAGGTCCATCTCTACTCGAACTTAGGTTCCATTCTCCATAAAAGACCTAGAATACCCCATAGGGCACAGTATAGGAGACCCATTTTAGATAACAGTCAATCTAGGCCTTTTGAGAAATCATCCAATCCATGTTGAAAATGATGTCAATATGTTTCATGTTGAGAACCAAAAAATTCTAGGTAAGATCAATATTCTATAAAGAGAAAACACAAGAATGATATCGAATACCCTACTCTATCTTCATTTTAAGGGGCATAACAAAATCCATCACATAAGACAAAAGTACTGTAATAAGATTTAGAAAATTCACAACATAGATTGATATAAACAAGTGAGATTTACCATTTTCAAATAAATAAGTCACTAAAGATGAATCTATAGTGATGATACCACTCATAATCACAGGACCTGCATCAAATTCCCCCATATACTCTTCTAATATATGAAGATCCTACATTCTAGATGCTTATGGACAAAACCCCTTTATTATTGAAGCACCTGATTACACTATAGTAATTTTTTGTGCTGATGATCCCATTATACTATATAGAGTATAAAAGATATCATAGAAATTATGTAGGTGTCCTGAGTAACCACAAGAACAGTAGATCTTTGGTTCCTTATTAAAAATCAATTTTGAATTCCCAACCTTGCTATACTGAAAGAAAATAAAATGGCCTCTACTAGGTACTGTAGGAGGTCTGGATGAATCCTGTTATCTAGAACCACCAAATGGATCATCATGCTTTATATTTCCTTTAAAATAACTCACAAAAATACCACTATGAGTAAAAGTAGCTACCATAAACCTTGAAATTCCATCCGAGTAAAGATCAACCATTAATGCTTTATCTAGAACATCATCACAAGATGTGAGATTCATAAAGAAAAAATGTTATCAGATATTAGGTTAGATAAAAATATAAAAATATTAATATCTTATCTTATTAGTGGATAAAAGCATATGAAAAAACTAAACAAGAACTATAAAATGGTTCACATACTATGTCATGGTCTAGTCACTCTACTGGAGGTTGAGAAAATCCATAGACTTTTCCAAAACCATAGATTCATGATATAAATGATCGGTGAAAAGAAATATAAATTACTTATACTCTAAACCCTATTGTTTCTTCATCATCTCTATAAAATCCCACCATCTCCTGATGGCCCCCTCAAGCTTCAAGGTAACACATTTCACCTTTATACCTTTTGGGGTTTCCATGAACTGAAAAATAAGTTTCAATATTTTTCAACCATTCCTTAGCCTCTTTAGGATCCTTAAATCCTATTAAAACTAGAGGTTTCTAGAAAACAAACTCTTTTGAACAACCTCTAGATCCATCACATCATGGTTCCACTATCAAACTTCAAAAGGGAAAAGGTGTAGGGACTTGTCTTAGATTTTGAAAGTGTTCACCACTATCTAAACATTAGTATGGTTGACTAGAGTATTTGTTTGCTACGGTTCACCAACAGCTTCCTCATTCATATTATAAAAATTTAACCTCAAAGGAATGATGGTACATAATATCACCATATAAAATAGAATTCATTATCATGGATACAAAGATCAACAAATAAAATGAGTGATATACGAATATCAATTCCATCAATCAGAATTCATTATTGGGATTTCAACATACTCAAATCAAAATATGGGAAAAGTTTAGAAATAAGATCAAATTTATCCTCAACGACACTTTTCCCAAACACCCATGGTGACTTAAGTCTTGTTATGATGAGATCTAGACAAGAACTCACTCATAAATACCCCCATGTCCTATCAATCCAACCTCATTTCTACCAGGACAACCCAAAATACATACTAACATCATGGGAAGATTTAAAAAACTTTCCTATGATAACACTTTATCATAAACCATCCTAGATACCATAGTACACTAATACCCGATCTAGTATTGACATAGCCTAAATGGAATTCCTGATCCCCATGATTTTCCAACTAGCATCAAGCATTATATCAAAATCAAGAGGGAACATTTTTTTCACAAAGCAACAGAAGATATGAGAATAATTCGACATGATAAAAACTCCTCAATGAAAATTTACTAAAAATAAATTGGTAAAACTATACCCAAAAATTACATCATCAAAATATAAAACCAATGTCTAGGAAAATCTCAGTATACCCATGTAATATGTGGATCACATCTCCACCTGTAACACCCCAATTTTTGTGAATTATTATTATTTTGAATAAAATAAATTTGTTTGATAGATTTCATTACACATAACATTGAGTTAATCTTTTAATAAACACAACACTACGTTACACTTATGTTACAAAAAACACCATGTTAATCTAGTGCTACACCCACTATTGGGTTATCTTGTGTTACACATGACATTGAGTTGTAACAAAACCAATAAATATTGTTAATATTATTATTCAAACGTGACTGTTATAATATAGTCATTAAAATATGAAATATGAATAATAATTAATATTTTTTAAATATTATGTATAGTGGTTTTATATAAACAAAACTAATTGATAAAAAAGTAATTATTTTTTGTTAATGTCTTTATATATTTCAAAAATACTTTTTCTCAAAAAATGTTTTTTTTAATTTTTTATGAAAAATAATAAAATTAATTTTAAAAACTTTTAGAAAATTTAATTTTATAAAATAAAAATTATTTTTGAAATAATAATTCCTAAATTATCTTAGGGTGAATTTTTTGGATTTTTCTGAAAAGATTCACTTTTTATGAATAGTAAAAATTACTGAATTTTAATTGAAAACTACCTTTTAGTTTCATTTACTTATAAAGTTAAATTATATTTTTAATTGGTTTTAAATAAAAATTACTCCAATTATACATAAATTAATATAATTTATTTCATTTGAATCAATTTCATGTTGAATTTTGATATAAAAACATTATTAACTTTTGAACATTTTCTCTTTAAAACTCCGCTTTCTCGTTGCATTTGTGGGAATAATTTTAAATTAAATTCTTCCAATTATATAAATAGAATTTGAAAAAATGTATTATATATTTATAATCACCATAATTTACATTATATAATAATTTCAACTTAATTATTTATCCAAATAAATGGTAAAAATATTAAAAATTATTTACCGCGGTTAAGGTGAAAATGAGTTTACTGCGGGGTTAAAAAAGATTAGGGTTAAAGATAACCCAATACTTGTCCAAAAAACAATTTATGTACATATTTATACCTTCTATAATATCTTTATATATAATTTTACATTATTAGATCTTTGTGACATGAGAAAAATTGTGGGTGGAATTCTTTCTTTCAAAATAATTACATGTGTGCCACTCACCTCACTTATAAAAGACCACCCTTATTCTCTTCTATTTACACCTTGAAACTATTTTTTTCTCTAATAAATACCAAAATACATTCACAAAAATTCCTAATGTCATAATATAATACTTATTTTGTACCTAAATCTAACCTAGGATGGTTTTTTGTGCAAACCTAAGGAGGATACCCAAAGAAGATGTAACATTCATCAATGAGCATTTTTATTTTATTTATTTATACACTTAATTAAATTGTTATTAAAACAATATGATATAATAAAAAAAATATTAAATACAATTGGATTTTTTTATATTAATTTAATGACCAACAACCATCTCCACTTCCATCAAATGGGTTACGAAATCATCAATCATGTGTACGTCAGACTACCGCCTCACGAACATATGTCATTCCTTTTTCCATTACTAAATATTGTGGTTGGGTATGATGATGGATATAAACTATATATATGATATTTATAACATAATTATACCTCTGTTTTCCTTATATCATATATACCTTTTACGTTTAATCTTTTTGGAATGCAATAATGTCGCTCATGTGTACGACATACTACTTCCTCGCGAAGCGATGTGATTAGTTCACACATTACATGTAAGGTAATAAGGATGGGTATAATGAAAATATGTGATATATATGAAATAAAAATTATTTTTTAATGTTAATATATCATTTACCTTTATTTATTTTAATCTGAAAATAAAATGGAAACAACGTTCATGCATACATACAACCTACTGTCACCAGGAACAATGTATTTCATCTTTTATCACTAAATTTTATGGATTAATCTAAATACATATTTAATGAATATATATTATATTTATATCACAATTAAAATTATTTATATTTTTAAATCATGATAAAATTAATAGGAAAAAAAATAATAAATCAAAACATATACGAAAAACAAAGTGGTTGTTACCCAAAACAAAACTTTAACGTGGAATTGTTAATAAATTGGAAATAAAGGTCATAAGAAAATAATATATGGTATGATATATATAATTATGTTTATTTAATATATATATAATAAAATTATATTTATTATATATGATGTTTTATGGGGTATGATGAAGGTCAAGGCTTAAGGTAAGGGATTTTTATCTCAATTCGCCTTCTTTGAGACATACGATATGTTATGTTTATATATTGTTTCACAAGTTGTATATACATTCCCTTTGATATGTAATATCATGTTTTTATTTATACTCATGATATTTTATGTTCCATTTTAAATTATTCATTTATGGTTCTTATGATTCATAGTTACTAAAGTGGTAATGATTTTATGTTACAATCTCATTGTTTATCAAGATTGTTTATGATTATGTTTTAGATTATAAGATATTGTGATCCATATACCAATAAACGCATTAATTTTCATATTCTATAGTTATTCATGATATTTTAAAGTGATATTACCATTTTCCACTCTTTGGTGCTTAAAATAATTGAGAAAATGTTTTTACGAAAATCCGACATTATTTATCTCTTCAATCACAGTTCCATTTTCTTCCAAAAAAATGATTTCTAAAAATGTTTTAAAAAATGTTTTATTATCCTCAAATTTTTTTAAATGAAATTTTTACCCATGTTTTATTTTTTACAAATTTTTTTCAAAGAAATATTCATGTAATTTTCTAAACAATACCCCTTTGGGTTTTTCCAAAAATGTGAAATGAATCCTTATTTTAAAATGTATGGGATGAATAAACTCCTTATAATCATGAATATTATTTTATTTTAATATTAATTTATAATTTTTCAAGGTTATTTTCAAATAAAAATATTTTAAAAATATTTTAAGTTTTGAAAAGTATTTTTCAAAGAGGAAAGGATATTTTCCTCAAGAAATGTTTTTAATGATCGATCAAAATAATTTTCTATCTAAGATGACATATGTTGATGTTACCTATGACTTATTGGGGATATGATCCAAGGATGAAATTCTTATTCTTTCTCTTAATAGTTAATGTTTATGATGACATGATTTTTTTGAAACCCGTTTCTCTTCAAAAAGTTATACAATGATAAAATGTTTAGGAAACCCACTTTTTTCGATGGGTTATGCTATGATGAAATGATGAAATGATTATGAAGCATGTATATTTTCAACATTTTATGATATGGTGAAATTGTTATGAAACAAAATTCATTTCATGGGATAAGATATGATGAATGCTTTATGATTTTGTGTCATACATAAATATAGTTTTCATTATGAGACTGGTAGGACCTATATCTCCCTCAAATCCATTGGGTAAAGATTAATATCTCATGAGATAAACAAGACTTAAATGTGAAGTGAACCCAGTTTGGTAAGAGACTTTGTCCCCTGTGATGGTCTTGGGAGTGATATTATGATGGTTTAGGGAGCGAACCCATACCACCATGACATCGTTGGAAATGATTCTTGACTACTAAGGAAATGATTTTCTATAATTATGTGTATGCCATAAATATATGTCTTATGACAATGTTATGATCTCATTGATCAGGTTCTTTGATTACCTTATGATTCATGTGTTATGAAACTCTAACATATATTCCATGAATCAAGATTATGATCTTTGATATTCAGGGCATGTTTTTCAAATGTTATGCTCATGTTCTTATACCCTAATGTTTGTGTTTTTCTTATGTATCTCCTTTATTTACCTTACTGATCATCTAAGATCACCATTTATTATGTTTCATTTCCCTGAGTTATGAAGAAATGTATTACATATGATATTTCTAAGAAGGGTTCTATTTATGAATATCACAGTGGGAGTTGGTTTATTTTACCTGTGGATTAGTTTTTTTTTGTGTTTACATGTTTGCAAAGACACTGAAATATTATGGTCCTTGGATGTGTGTTTGTGTAATGTAATGAATATTGATAAAAAATGATGTAACATCTCTGTATGATAAGCTTGGGTCACTATACCACCAATAAAATTCATCACTCTAGGTCCCTATAATCAAGCACACCCACCACCTCTCATATATTGTTTCCCTTTCTTTGGACCTTGCATAATGTAATCAATAAATTCCTGAATCCAAAGGGATGGCGTGATCTAAACAACCTAGTAGGGACTCCCCAATTTTTCTATAAGAAAGACCATATCAATAAACCATTAATTATTCCAATTTAAATAAAAAAATTCAGGGCATGGAATTTACATATTTTCAAAAAAAACATGCTATCATAATCAAATGGATGGAAGTTATATAAAAATAGGTTGAAATGAACATTTTATATAAAAATTTATATAAAGAAGTTAGCATGAATAAAATAGTTCATTAATCAATAGCATGTAATTGTAAAATCAAACATATCAAAACACCATGTAATAGGCCCAATGGTACATCCGTTTCTAGTAATAGGACCCTAACATTATTAAATTAGTGATCTCGGCTCAATATGTGCACACGTCCTTCGGCTCAGGCCATTGGGACTCAACTCCCCCTTAGGAAAATCATTTCACATGAACTTTATATTAGTGTTTTCATTGTCAATCCATTAATATGGGTTATATCCAAGCATGATTATCCTAATTACCCACTAACTACCCAGGCTCACATATACTTCAATCAATCAATCAATCATTCATGTGTAAATCAACCATTCCAAATCATTTTAGAATAAAATCACCCAATTTCAGTTTACAACATGTATTTATAATTTCATAAACCAAATCCTAAGATTTCATGATTTTATTCCTTTTCAAATAATCTTTCAATTTAAGACATTTATCACAAGTTTCAACATCAAATAATTTCATCAAATATATTTTGAGATAAATACATCAATTTTTTTAAATCCACCCAACAATTTAAATTCCATTGAAATTGTGGGGGGGGGGTCACAATTTCCACTCCCATTTTATAATAAAATATCAATAATATCAAATTCTAGGAATCATTTAAAAACCCATTTCAAATAAATCATGCAATTTAGGGTTTTAATTATAGGGTAAAGGCCTTTAGAAACACCTACCTTTAATCAGCGATCAAAACAATACCCACAATGGGAAACACCAATATAGAATGAAGGAAAATGGGATTAGAAAAAACTAGATTAAAAATCATAAAAATCAAACTTCAATTAAATTGATAAATATGATATCACACTGCTATTAAAGAAAGGTAGCAGATGGAAAAATAAAAACATAACAAGGAAACTCACTAGATATCAAATTCCAAACCAAGACATCTTGAAGGGAAGGAGTCATCCAATAAATTTTTGGTGTAGCCCTAGGGGTTTGAGGGAAGAGGCTACTTGGAAAATTCAACTATTTCAGCCTATAATGCATAAAAAATCATTGGGAATGATGAATTCATGACTGGAATCCTTGATGTGTGATGTGAATATCCCAAATATCATGTAGATAGAAAAGGGAATCACCTCAGGTTAAAAACCCTAATTTTGGCCAATTCACATTGTGAAAATAATTTACAACTTGAAAATTATTCATATTCTGATCTAGGTTCATGGTATCTACCCATTGATATATTCACATCATCAGTTCAATTAACGGCTTGAATGTGTCTCGTAGGAAGTACCAAGCAAGGGTTTTGGGAAAACAACCTAAAAGTATCTGAAAACCTCTAAACCCAAAGAAACAAACCCCGTAAAACCTTTGACATGTTTATACCCAGAATCTATTAATTAAAAAAACATGCATCCTTGAACTTTAGGTCATTTTCCCTTATAAAATTCACCCATCCTTGATCAGAACTTCATTATTTAGGAGACTATAAAAGGTAATACAAATAAAAGAGTCCACCTCTAACTACGATTTTATATAGGGTATTCATGATTAAAAGGGAAATTTAATGCCACATAATATTTCTGAAAAACCAAACATTAAAATAAAATATTAATGTAATTGTTTTTTCTTTTAAAGTGAACATCTAGTATTCAAAGGCATGGAAAATGAATCATATAACATAAAAAATTATTATTACATTTCTTATCGTATAAATTCATTTGGTAGAAGGAAACATATTTAAAATATGAATAGTAGTAGTGAGTGATATAATATTTTAGTCTTAGAAGTAATTAAATAGAATTACATTATTATTTTTAATTAATAATTATAGAATATTAATCTATATTAGGAATAGGATATTATAAAATACAAATACACACACCCCCATCCACCCTATTGGGTTAAATAAAACATATATAAATTATAAATTTTAACAAATAATTTATTAAAAAAACATAGAAGAGAATATCAATAGTCAACATAGAAGATAATATCAATAGTCAAAGTGTATCTTTTGTAGTGATTTAATTGAATCTCCTGATGAGTTTTTCAAACTAGTAATTAATGAATTGTAATTTAAATTCAATTAAGATAAATAAATTTCATTTAAAAATGATTTTTAAATAATGGATTTTTCTAGAAAAGTATTAAAAAATTAATAAGAAGACAAAACATATTATAGAACAATCCTAGGGTTATATGAATATACTCATTCAATTCATATTCTTTAATCTGAATATGATTTATGATATGTTATAGGTATAATAATATTATGGTTCAGGTGAATATTGTTATTTAGAAAATTCAATAGACCTAGAAAAAATAGAATTTGTTATGTTATTAATAATAAGAAAATGTGTGGGGAATTAAATATTAGATACCACCAGAGTTTAATATTAAAACCATTTGATGGAAATATTTATAATATAAATTAGTTTAAATTATCAATGGTATCATATCAACAAGTAATTATTTTCATATGAGAAATTTTTGGTTTTTGGGAATGATATGGTAAAGAAAATATCAATATAGAGATAAAGATTATAATGAAAAGTGAAAGGGATCAATAGTTTGTATATAGGAGCTTCCATAGTAAATGAATGGATTTATAACTCTAATCATTATAGTCATTAATTTTATAAAAAACCCCATGGTAATATAATTCTTATCCATTAGAAGAAAATTACAATCCAAAATTTTCAATTTTATGGCATAATGGAAGTCAGGAATTAGAAAAAAAGAACACAGTTACCATAAATAAAGGATATCTCAAAGATTATTAAACCAATTTTTCACAAAATAAAAAATCCTAGATAGAAGATGAATGATATTAAAAAAGAGGAAAAATAGGAAAAAGAAGAATAATTGAAAAATAAAAACTAGAAGAAGAAAAATCAATGAATATGAAATCAATAAATCCAATTACATGGATTTAAGTTTGTGGATTTACTTCAGAGCCCCATCAATTCAATCATTGTGGTGGAAAAAGGGGATTACATTTAATGGGTTCATCAAATGAACTTTAGTAGCATAAGAAACCCATAATATGTTTGATTTCCCTCAATAGAACTGACATGTGATAATAAAGAACATAAAAAACAGGCATAATTTTTTTTTTCTAAAAAATATATCTTTAATTTATTGATAGAGTGTGTTTGAAAAGGATCACTGAAGAAATAACCAAATAACTCTTATCTCCAAGGGTATTTCACCAGCCTTTATATCCTCATTCAAAACAATAGGGCCTTAAAATCACTAAGGGGGTGGAAACACATTCTTCTCAATGGAAAATGATGATTCAAGGAAAAAAGATCTTCTGTTTATGTCTTTTATATAATGTGGTTCCATCTATGGGAGGGATATAATCCATTTTATAGACTATCATAATTTAACGAAGAGGATTGGAGTTTCACCTACCATCTCATGGAATTCATCACACTTTTCTTCTCTTTGATGTATATACATAATTTTTTGATCACTTGAAATGATGATCTATGTTGATCTATTTAATTAATCAATATCATTACTTCATAATTTAAGTAACAAATAGAAATATGTGGAAATGACGTATTCATGTGATATCACGTGTCACATATCCATCATATGCTATGATGGTGACCAATCTTAGGATATAATGAGTTAATTTTTATGCATATATATATTTTTCTATAATCTAGGGATATAATAGTATATCATATCACCTAATTTTTCAAACATCTAACAATCACCCACTTGAATAAAAATATAAAGAATTTATGAAAAAATTTACAACTCTTTGAAAATCAATCCAAAATCTCTGAATATGGTTTATCAAACTATCTTCATTTTTAAACAAATAATTTATATAAAACATAGTCCTTATCAAAAGGAATAACGGTTTGACCTTATTGGATCTTATAGAATTGAAAATAGATATGAAATCCCAATTTCATATATGTAGGAAAAGTGTGGCCTCTAGAAAATCATTTGTGTTACTAAATCTATAAAGGGTTATGGTGTGATCATGATCAAGCATACTAATATATATTTATACACATATCCACCAGAAGATGTATCATATATATCATATGTATACTTATATAATCCATACATCTTTGACATCAAGTGACCACTAGATGTGGAACAAGTTAGTGTAGTATAGTTCATCCCATATATTCGTGATTATCAAAAATAGTCTGACAAGGTTGATTAATTACTCACATTTCATTCATCTATCAAAAAAGAATATCACACGTACCTCATTCAAGTAGCTGAGAACATCACATGTAACCCAACTAAACATATCCATGCATTTACGTAGTCTAATTTAATTAAGGGAACAAATTTATTTTCTCATCATAGACTGGAAAGATCTCATCTTGTATGAGCTCCAACTAATGAAAAGATTAGAAACATACACAAATACACCCTTATTAGCTAATCCTCAAGGCTTTTATAAGAAAGGTATCAAAGTATTAAGGTTCTCATACAAGTTATCTCACCAGCCTTAGATAACAGGGATTGATATTAAGAATACACACAAAGGTATATTGATGACTATATGACACTCCCTGAGATATACTTTGGTAGGTAATCCCAAGTAATAAGTCTCAACTTATTACCCCATGAGTTTATTATTTTTATCTTGTATAAAAATATTTTTATTGAGTATAAGACTCTACTCATTCTAATATTAATACATTATCATAACCTATTGAACAAGTTAAAGACTTATTTCAAGGGGATATTACTATTCCATTATTCATGTTAATTAATTTATAGTTCACCTGAATGAATGATAGATGGATATTTCCTTCATTATAAAACCATTATACATTTAGAATTATTACCATCAATATCTTATGTATATTATACCAATATATTTACATAACCCTCATGCTTCTATTGTGGTAATGGTTTCTCTAATAGTTCTTTTGAATTTTCCTCTACATCCACCCAACAGATCCTAACATTTCCCCACTCAATGTTTTGTCATATGATATGGTATTTCAAAAATATGTGTTTAGTCCTTTGGTTATGCCAAAGTTTATTATCCTAATAAATTACACCACTGTTTTCATAGTAAATATTGATTTCTCCCTCTTTGTAAGGAACCGCCCAAAGTTCAAAAAATAACTTCTTGATCCAAACACATTCTTTAATAGTATTTGATGTAGAATTTTCTTTACCTCTATTTTTAAGTAAACTATAATGGAATGTTTGGAATTCATCTTACTAATATCTCCACCATTAAGTCAAAACATGAAACCAAATTGAGATCTCATGCCTTCTTTGTTATATTGGAAACAAGATTCATTGTAACCCCATACACAAATCTTATCATGTCCTATAATGAAAAAAACTATCATTAGTTTTTATTAGGTACTTAAGTATGTTCTTAACAACAATTTTGTGACTCTCAACATGATTGGATTGGTATCTACTAGTTATCTTCATAGCATAAGTTACATCAGGATGAGTACAAAATATGGAATTCATGATAGATCTTATAGAGAATGAATAGAGACTTATATCCATCCTTTCTAAATCCTTAAAAGGTTATCGAATCTTCCAAATTTTTGTGACATGAAACACTTGTATAGACTATTTATTTCCTTGTAATACTTTGAAATATATTAGGAAATATTTTTTGATCTAGGAACTATGACAGTGTGCGACTCCGATACCCAGTGAGTCCGTAATTAATTTAATGAAAATTCTAAATATATTTTATATCATGTGAATATTTGTTTTCAATAATAATGAAGTATCTCTTTAATAGATTACTATATCAAAAATATGACACTATGATAGAATTTGAATCATGGTTTTTACCCTTGGTATGACCTACAGTTGGTCGGTGCCTGATGTTCGGATGAGGCAGTTGTTGGAAGATACATTGAGTGAATTTATTTATTTAATTTAGTTCCCAAATCCATTTTTCCTCTATAAATATGACATTATAGCAAATTTCAAGGGTTATATACATAACCCTGGGATCATTGAGAGTATGATTTCCCTATCCTTTGTTGGTGAATTGAGATTAGATGATAACCAATAATGAAATCAAGGTGAATCATGGTGCAACAAACACAATGGGTCCTATTAATCATTTTCAAATATATTCTTCACCAATGATCGATCCAAATCAATGTAGGGATCTTCAATGTGGTTTCCCACCACTTTGATTAAATCTTTGAATCATGGACTGTAATTTTCTTTTTATTCTATGTTCTTTCACCCATTGCATTAGCCCTATTTAATGAATAATTTTTTTATTATATTGTTCTATTTAAATGCTATGATTTCACCCAAATTATTCTATATTATAAAATTATTGGCCAATAATTCATGTATAATGATTTATGCACCTTTGTTATTGTACGTTTCCCCCACTTTTCTTTATATTCTTTTTCGTTGTCCTATAGGGCCATAATTTGACATTGTTGGGTGGGTCTAAGCATGATCAGACCCCCAAATTCATGGTGGATGTGCATATAATGATAAGAACAATGATTTTTGAATATATCAGGATATAATGTTTGTGATAATCCATGGATCTCAGATCCAAAGTAGAAATGATGATGAGCAGTGCGTGATGGGCACTACTCTCACATATGAGCAATTTGGATTTTTGATTTCCAGCCATTGGATCCCAAATTTTTATGGTTGGTGATGTACCATTTGTTTTTATCAGATTCCATATGGTAAATGGGTGTATTTGGCGGTAGGAGAGACAGATCTTGAATCCGTATCAAAAATCAGTTATTCTAGAAAAATACCAAATCTACTGCATATATTGTGATGAACACACTTCATGTTTTCCCATGACTATGATGGATTGGGTTTCATAAAAAAGATAAGTATCACACAGCGTATGGTTAGGCCACACTCCATGAAAATATCCCCATGAATCCAAGATGCGTTCCATCTGCACATGACTAGTACCACATGTGGGAGGACAGGCCATGTACTCTAGGAGTACATTAGCATGGCTAGGTACATGGGCATGACCTAAGGTACATATACATGGCTAGGAGATCATAAAAAGTCCCCAGGAAGTCAGGACACACCATGTGTTTCATGGGACATTCAACATACTGGCACATGACCTATGTACATGAGCATGACCAGGATCACACAAGCAGTCCCTTGGTGGTCAATAAATTCCATGTGGTACCCTTACATGACATGTAGTAGTACATGGCTAGAAAGTAATGTTCTAGAGAGGACATGACCAGAAAAAGGATCGGGGACACACGCCATGTGGACCCCGTACACATCGTATAATTCTTTATGAAACTTATGTGTCTTGTATATACTTCATTTGACTCTTGTTTTATCCCATGATTAGCCTATCTATATTTTTTTACATGTATAATGTGATGGTGGAATTAATAGTGTATTTTTATATATAATGCAAGATTTTTCAAGAATGTCTCTTCTTTAGGTGGTTCTCGATGATAGTAGTGATCGAGAATGATCATCAGAGAGAGGTCAGGGTTGGAAATCCCCCTATCTTACCAGGGTGAGGGTCCCCCATAATCCTCTACCTACAGAGTGGTACCCCCCCCCCAACACATTAGGGTGTGGGTCCTCTATTAATATTTTGAGTGATACCCCCTGATGAACTAGGGTGTGGTTCCTCTATCTATTAAGTTGTACCCCCTGACACACTAGGTCATAAGTCTTATATCTATTGAGTTGTGCCCCCATTGTGGACTAGGGCATGGGTCCTCTACCTTTTAAGTGGTACCCCCTAATAGACTAGGCCATGGGTCCTCTACCTACTAAGTGGTACCCCCTGACACACTAGGGAATGGGTACTATATCTACATACTTAGTGGCACCCCGATTACAGACTAGGGAATGGGTACTCTATTTACCAACAGAGTGGTACCCCCAAATGCACCAGGGTGTGGGCCCTTTACATGTATATTGTGCACCCTCAAATTTCTAAAATAGTGGTGTGGTGTGGGTTCTCTCTGTGGTTACTTCTTCAGACATACATGTGAGATGTTGGGAATTGATAATAGTCCTTTGGAACTGTTGGAAGAAACTTTTTATGAGATATGATATGAGATAGAGATCCTCTTTATCTATTACCAAGGTTTTTTATATGAGTGTGTGTGTGTGTGTGTGTGTGTGTGTATGTTGTTGTTGGTTTTCCCTCTTTACTTTGGGTTGAGCTGATTACTTCTAGCATGTCTTCTATTTATCCCCCTCTAGTTTTCAGGGTTTCCTACCAGGTATGTATATACTCACCCGTATATGGGATTTTCTCTCACTTTTCATGTATTAAGAAAATGATGAATAGGCTGGTGGTGATTTTAGAGGAATATAGGGATAACCTTGTGTATTTGAACATGTATGGTGGTTGAGGCTTGTAGATCCAGATTAAGGATCTCTTATAATTTCTTTTTGCAGGTTTTGTATGCTTTGGACATCAGTTCTAGTGGGGTGTGTGTTTTTTCCCTTTACTTTTTGGATTTTAATGTCACACTCTATTATATTTCTTAGAGGTTATTACATTCATGGTTTTTTCTCTATAGGTTATTGTATTTTATAATTATTCTTTCGCACTTATGCATAGAGATAGTTGTGTGCATGCATATAGGTACTTTAGGAAAATGACACCCATTTTAGGTATATATTTCAGTTCTTATTACCAACCTATAACCTATGAAGGAAGTATTGGGAAAGTTATGGATCGACCTTCCATAGTCTAGGTGAGCCTTGGTGGGTAGGGTAATGAAATAATGGTTTCTAAGGTGTTTTTTACCCTAAGTCAGTGTTTGTAGTTTTTTACCATATGAGGTTTGGTTGGGAACTTAGGGAAACAATGTCAAAGTGTCTTAAGTATGGATTTTAGGCCAGGGAACCCAATGTTGGTGCAGCAGAAGATATATCCATTCACTAGGACTCTAACTACCTACTTTTTGACTCAGCATACCAAGACATTTCTTGTATGGAAAATTACTACATGCATCATATAGAACTGAGTCCTTTGACTATCCTTTTTAAGTCATCTCCCCAAATATATATGATCACATGACTAGGTTATCTCAATATTAAATTTTCAAGATGCCTCCATGAAGATATCAAACCAAGTTACTGATTCAATATTGTGACAATGATCCTATGAGTGATGAGACCTCAATTAAGGGTTTATATAACAAGATCATTCATCTAGGGGTAGGTAGAAGCACCCCCACCTATAATGCACCATATTATACCAGTAGAGTAGGAAGATGATGTGAATTGGCTTAGCGCACTCCATGAGTTCTAGAAACATATTATTTTGAGGTTTTTTGATGATCTAGGTCCATAGAAAGTGGAGGATTGGATTGAGTTAGTGATATGAGTTTGCAGGCTTGTGCAGACCCCGATTGGTTATATGGTTTCACTACTATCCATCCTTTTCCATAGAGAAGCTAGTCACTGGTAGAGTTTAGTCATATAGATGTAGGATGAGTCGATACTTTCATGGTTCTACTTCTAAAATCATTTTTTAGGAGTAATACCCCTCATTATTACTCTCCATTTGGATTTAAATGATTTTAGAGATGCAATAGGGAGGGATGATAGTTTTTAAGTATACCGTGAGGTTTACTAACCTTATGTGTTACTCCCATGACATGATTCGAGATGGTAACTTATGGGTGTGGAAGTTTGAGTAGGGTCTCTTCAGAGACATCCATGCTAGTGTGGTACCCCCTATATATTCCAATGTATACTGGAGTGTTAGAATGGGAACTAGTAATGGAGATATTCCTATTTGAGGGAAACCATGTAGCTGGAAATGGAAATACATTTTATGGGGATCAGTATTCTATAGCTTATAATAGGAACCAGTCGATGGGGTCTCAACAAAGCAAACCTATTCATGGCCAGACCCAGGTACATGGTCATGCAACATATGGACCACGCAGAGGCACGGAGCATCTCGAAGAGGGGTGATGATATATAGGTGATGGGTGAGGTCAAATGGCATATGATTTCCCAACCTGATGTGCTGAAGAGGGTAGGAATAAAGTGGATGGACCACCATGGAATATCCAGAACCATGATCACGGTTCTCCCACGCATGAATAAGTAATCACCCAGGGAGGAAGAGCTGAGAGAGGAGTGGATGGGGCTCCCAGAGGAGGAGCTACTAGTGGTAAATGATGTTATGAGATCCTTCCACAACCACCACCACCAAGAGGCCCATTAATTGCTTAGGGAGCTATCAGTTGGAGTCATGGGTAGTTTTATAATATGGAGTCTTATGACCCCAAAACTCATGAGATGACTAGAGGTACAACCTATGTTTATTCTGCTATTTATTTAGTACAAGTAGACATGGGGAGTCATTCACTCATCTCCTTAATCTTCATGAGATAAATGAGTCTCCTGGTCGATACTTTATCCTAGTATCTTTTCCATGAGGTTCCTATAGGTAATGCTTCTTTGATATCATTTATCTGTTAGCCAGTGTGAGCTATCGCTTAGTGGAGAGTGTTTTTCAAGGGACCACATGGTTATCGTGATGAGACCTTATGACATCTTTTTAGGTATGGAAAATTTTCCATGGTCTAAACCCATATTGACTATTACCATAGACAAGTTAGATTCCTTCATACAGATGGGATAAGGTTCTCCTTTATGGTTGAGTGAGATCTCATGGAGGAGTGAGTTGGTCCTGCAAGCAGGAGGCTGCAACCCATCACCCATCATTTGGTGAGTTTTTCCCTTGCCACAATGCGATATTCTAGCATATGGGTTCCTTCAGTCATGGAGGATTATTTGGAAGTCTTTTCTGAGAATGTTTTGAGACTACCTTTGATATGGGAGATGAGTTTTTTTCATTGACTTTCACCTTGGGAGCACTCCAATATCTTTTATGGCATATAAGATAGAACCTACTGAGCTCTAAGATCTAGGGGTGCTATTGGGGGACCTTTAAAAAGGGGGTTTATCAGACCCATTATGTCCCCCTGGGAAGATTTAGTGTTGTTCATGAAAAATTAATATCGGATCTTGTGGATTTGTATTGATTATCATCACCTCAAGCAGGACATGATAAAGAACAAGTAATCCTTTCCAAGGACTAAAAAACTATTTGATGAATTTTGAGGTATAATACGGTTCTCCAAGATCGTTATTAGGTCCAGCTACCACCAGTTGAGGGTTCTCGAGGCTAATATTCTGAAGATGGGATTTTGAAGTCCCTACAGGCATAATGAGTTCCCAGTGATTCCTTTCAGTGTGACCAATTCCCCTATTGTTTTTATGGATATGATAAATCAAATTTTCCTTCCATACTTGGATATATTTTTTTTCTTAATTAACAACATACTCATCAACTATTCATTAGAGTAGGATAATCCATAACAATATAGGATGGTCCTATACAAGCTTTGGGAGTACCAAATTTATGGTAACCTCTCATAGTTATAGTTCTGGATCAACAAAGTTCAATTGTTTGGGAATTCCATTTATGAGAATGGATTTTCTATGGACCCAGTAAAGATTGATATAGTTCTCTCTTGGAATACACCCAAGAGCATGTCAAAGGTGTGTAATTCTTGGCTTTTTTAGGTGCTACAGGAGGTTCGTGGTGGAATTATCCAAAATTTTAGCCCCTTTAACTTCCCTAACATGGAAAGTGTAGTCACTTACCTAGGTTGAGTAGTTCCAGAGAACCTTTGAGGAGTTGATGATGAAAATTTCTCCTGTTTTGAGACAACCTATAGAGGGAATGAAGTATGTAGTGTATTTCAATTCCTCTGGAGATAGGCTTAGCATCATATCAATGCATAGGTAGGAGGTTATTGCATATGGGTCTAGGTAGTTTAGACCCCATTAGTAGTGATAGTCTTCACTCATAGAATGTGAGGACACTATCTTCTAGGAGAGCACTTTATTATTTACTCATACAATCAATTTCTCAGGTATGTATTTATATATAGTGACATGAAACTGAGACAATGGTGATGGTAGAGTTCCTATAGTACTATGACTTTGAGTTAGTCTATACTCTTGGGAAGGGAAATTTGGTGGAATATACCCTTATCAGAAAGTCCTGGTCTTGCTTGATGGAAGAGACGTCTGAGGTGTTGGATTCATTATAGCTGACCCTTGTAGAAGAGGAGGGTACAACATATATTTAGTCAACGGTGTTGAATCATCCGTTTATTCAGTGTGTGGGGGTGTATCATTTGGGAGACATATAATATGAGGTCCTATATGACCATATATCCTTAGAAGATTCAAATGATGGATTCTATGAAGGAGGGAATCACATCATCCTTTTCCTGGGATAGATGGTAGTTCTAATCATGATGTTAGAGTATGTAATGAGAGATTTTAACACTTGTACTTTGGTTTTACATACCGATGTTGGTAATATGTATAGGGAACATTAGTGGTAGTTTTAGTAGGTTGACATGAGGTATAATGTTTCTATGTTTGTCTCTCGATGTCCCACATGTTAGTAAGTGAAGGCTAAGCATCAAGATCTTATAAGTTTTTTGCAGCCTCTTGAGATCCCAGAGTGGAAATGGGATGGAATATCCATGGAATTTGTGACAAGGCTTTAATGGATAGTGAGAGTCTATTATTCAATTTGAGTGATAGTTGACTGAATTAAAATTCAGTATACTTTCTTGCTATCAGCTAGTGGAGTTTGGTGGATAGCATGGGATAGTTTTATGTGTGGGAGATCATACACACTCATGGGGTGCCCTTGATATTTTTACCTAACAATAATTCATGGTCTACATCTTGGTTGTGGAGAGTCCTATAGGAGGATATCAACACTCAGTTGAAGATGATTATATCTTTTTACCCCTAGACTGTATGGTAGACCTTTTTGGTCAACCTTATGTTGGACTAAGATTGTTGAGGTATCTCTTGTTGGGAAAGAGATGGTGCAAGTGATGAAAAAGAAATTATTGGTGATATGTGAGAAGATGAGTTCAACCGAGAGTAGGCATAAATGAAATGATGATTGAAATAATGGGCCTTTTTAGTTTGATCATGGAGACCACATTTTCTTGAGTCTCCCCAGGATGAGGATTTTAGAGATTTATATGAGGTGGAAAGCTATCCTTGAGGTTCATCAGGACATTTGAGGTCTTACAGAGGGTTAGTGAGGTTTCTTACCACATTACCTTACCCCACAGTTAGAGTGGGTTCATGATATCTTCCATACATCACAAATGAGGGGATAAATTCATGATATGACACATGTTATTAACTGGGAGGAACTGGACATTGAGGATGGATCCACCTTCCTGGAGTACCCAGTGGTGATAAATGATAATCCAGAGAGGATTATATGTTGTTGAACCATTCCCTTGATTCATGTGTTATGGTAGTATTGGAGAATGCAAGAGAGCTCCTAAGAGCAGGAGAGCTAGATTCAAGCTCAGTATCCCCACCTTTTGGCTTAATTTTTTTTTGTTTGTAGGGACAAAAATATTGAAAGAGGGGATAATGTAGAGACTCTGTTTTTGTCATTAAAGACATTAAAATTTATTAAAAACTATTTTTGGAACTAGATATTGAGATGAAGCATGATTCTGAGGCCTAATGATCCTAGAACTAGTTTTATTAAAATATTAAATATATTTTATATCAAACATGCAAATTTTTTTAGAAATAATAAAATATCTCCTAAATAGAGTCTCAAATCAAAAAAAATTGAGACCACATTTGATTATGAAGTGTAGGGTTTACCCAATGCATAACTTAAAGTTGGTCAGTGATGGAAATTTGGATAATGCATCCATTTGATGGTACATTAAGTGAATTAATTAATTAATTAATTTAAATTACGAAACCATTTTTACTCTATAAATATGTTTTCATAGAATATCTTCAGGTTTAGCCACATAACATTCAGATCATTGAGAGAATTATTCCACCATACTTCATTGGAAAATCGAGATCGGACGACAGATGTCAAACAAATCAAGGTGAATCGAGGTGCATAAAATAAACTAGGTCCTCTCCATCATCGAAAACTATGTTCTTCAACAAAAATCGATCTGAATTGATGTAGGTAGAATAAATTGTGGGTTTTCACCCCTTTGATTAAATATTTGAAGCATGGATTTTAATATACTTTTGATTCTTTGTTTTCAAACCCATCAAATGAACCGCATTGAATGAATAATTTTCTTATTTGATTTTTTCATTTTCATTCCATGCTTTCATCCCAATTATTCCCAGTTATGAATATTTTTCCAAGAACCATTGGACAATGATTGATGCACCTTCGTTCTTGAGATCCCCCCCACTATTCTCCACTTTCTTTATCATTGGTCTATGGGGCCACAGTTTGATATTCTTGGGTGGGACCAAGCGTGATTGAACCACCATATTTGCGGTAGATGTGCACACAATGATTAAATTAATGATTTATGAATGGATAAGGATAGAATTAAATTGATACTCTATGGATTATGGATCCAGAGTGGTGTTCACAACAAGCGATGTGTGGGAGGTGTTGCGACCTCATACTAGCATTTTGGATTCCCAATTTCTAGACACCAAATCCTATAAATCAATGGTTTATGAAGGTTCCATTGTTTTGGGTAGATTCAATGTGGTCCATGTGCATATTTGGATATAGGAGATTCAAAACTGTAAGAGGTGTGGAGAACTAGTCATTCTAAAAAAATCATGACTACACTGTATGTACTGGGATGAACACACATTTTTTCCACCATAGCTATAATGTCTTGGGTTTTGTGAATAACATAAGTATCACATGTAGTGTGGTTGGGACACATTCTGTTTGACCCTCCCTGGGGATCCAGGCCATGTTCCAGCTGCACACACCTTGGGCCCCATGTGGGAGGACACGCTGTGTGCTCTAAGAGTACCCAATCATGGCCAGGTACACATGCACAACACGAGGTACATAGATATGGCCAAGAAAACATGGAAAGGCCCCAATAGGATGAGATATGCTGTGTATTTTTTGGGACACCATGTGTACTAGAACATTTTTCGTGTACACTAGTAAGGCTGGATTACATGGGAAGGCTCTAGGTGGATGCGAAATGTTGTGTAGTACCCTTACATGTAATGTAGTACTACATATCAAGCAAGCCATGTGATGGTGATGACACAACCAAGGAGAGGATTGGGGGACAAACACCATGTGGACCCCATACACGACTTGTACTTATTTATGAACACTATACCTTTTGAATCTCCATCATTTTGACTAAAATTTTGGCCTATGAGTAGCCTATATAAATTTTTTTCACATAAAAAGTGATGGTGGCCTTCATAGTGGATTTTGAGATATGATGCAAGATGTTTTGAATGTGACAGTTTTTTAGGAAGCACTTAACAATGGTAGTGATCAGGTAGGATCATCATAGACATGTCGGGGTTGGCAATAACTCTATCATACCTAGGTGAAGGTCCCCCATAAACCTCTAACTACTTATTGGTTCCCCATTATGCATTATGTTGTGGGTCCTCTATCTGTAAACTAAGTGGTACCCCCCCGACAGACTAGGGAATGGTTCATTTATCTACTGAGTGGTACCCCCTGATACACTAGGGATGGATCCTCTATCTTCTAGGTGGTACCCCCATTATGAACTAGGGTGTGGGTCCTATACCTTTTGAGTGGTACCCCATGAGGGACTAGGGTGTGGATCCACTACCTACTGAGTGGTACCCCATTGACACACTAGGGAATGGTTTCTCTTTCTACCTACTTAGTGGTACCACCCTTATGGACTATGGTGTGGGTCCTCTATCTACCTATTGAGTGGTGCCCCCCTGACACACTAGGGTGTGGGTCCTCTAATTGTATTTCCCCCCCCCCTCGACTGTGTTGCATAGTGACAAGGCATGGGTTCTCTATACAGTTACTTCTTCAGATAGACTTGTGAGATGTTAGTCATCAATGATGGACCTTTGGAGCTATTGGAAGACGCTTTTCCTAAGCTGGGCAATGAGATGGAGATCTCATTTCTCTCTCATCTAGGTTTTTTATATGATAATATATATATATATATATATATATTTCTTTTTGTGTTTCATTTCCCCCTTTCTTTGGGTTGAGATGAATAATTTTATCATGTCTCCTATTGCTCCTCCTCCAGTTTTCATGGCATCCTATTGGGCATGTCTATGCTCACCCCTACATGGGATTTTCCCACACGTGTCATGTATTATCTAGATAATGGATAGAGTAGCTGTGATTTTAGCAGATCACAGGGAAACCTAGGTGTTTTTGACCATGTTAAGTGGTTGGGGGTTGGAATTCTGAAGCCAGGCTCTTTCAGTATTTCTTTTCTAGTTTTCAGGTTGGGAAATCAGTTCTGGTTGGGCGTGTATTTTTTCCATTCACTTTTCAAATTTCACTATCACACTCTATTTCATTTCCTAGAAGTTATTACATGCTTGGTTTTTTACACTAGAGGTTATTGTATTTTATTATTATTCCTCAACACTTATTCATGCATGGTTTTTCATATTGCACTATCACACTCTATTGCATTTCCAAGAAGTTATTACATCCATGATTTTTTACACTAGAGGAATACCGTTTTAGTTATTCCATTCCATACTTATCACCATCCTCAGGCCTTTAGAGACGAGATTGTGTTAGTTTTAGCTAATTCTTCCATCTTCCAGGCAGGCCCCGATGGGTTGGTTTGTGACAACACTGGTAAGGACCCCATTTTGGAGTTCTTAATGTTAAACCACTTTATAAATTTACCAATTTATTTGTACTGAATCAATCCAAGAAACCTCTTAGATCAATCATTATTGGTATTTATACCCAAGATTTAGGATCCTTTAGCAATGTCTTTCATAAAGAATCATATTCCCAACTACATCTTTAAAAAGTGTAAGGTCAAGAAATCATTTTTGATAAGAAATATCGCATTTACATACAATACCATATATACTAAAACATGACCACTAATATACTTATATATAGAAAATTTATCCATGTTTTTTATGATACCAAACTCTTTGAATGCATCATCAAATCAGACATTCAAACTCTGACATGCTTTATTCAATCCATTAATGGACCATTATAACTTGAATACCATACCATTCTTATTTTTCAATTTAAAACCTTAAAGTTGTATCATATACACATACTTGATTAAATCCTAATTAAGTAAAGTGGGTTTGAAATCCATTTGATATATCTCATAATCAAAATGAGTTATTATGGAAAGAAATATCTATATGGACTTTATCATCAAAACTGGTGAAATAGTTTTTTTTCATATTCAATACCATGAATTTGTCTGTAACAATTTACAACCAAGAATGATTTATATTTATACACTCTTCCATTCATGTTTTTTTTCTTACTGAAACCCCAATTTTGCCATATGGGTCTCTCCCCTTTAGGTGCGTCCACAAACATCCAAACTTGGTTAGTGTACATGGAATCTATTTCAAATTCCATGGATTTTAACCACTTATCATAATCAAAACTCTCAATGGACTCTTATTAAGATGTAGGTTCATCACCTATGAACACTATGCCATTATTATTTTCCATAATAAATCCTTGTATCTTGAGATCCTAATTAATCCTTCCTTACCTTCAAGGTTCTTGTGTTACTTGAGACAGTTATTATTCCATATCTCTTTGCGGAACCGGTTTGACTTACATCTCATGAAAACTTAAAATTTTTTGGTCTTTAACTTCTCTATTTTTATCTTTAATCCCACTAATACCTTTATTAATGTGATCCTTACCAAGTAAAACACTATATTTATCCTTAAAAACATTTTGTCCAGTAGGATTATGAAAATAATATCTCATATTTTCCTTGGGATAACTAATAAATAATCACTTTTCTGACTTGGGGATACATTTATTAGGAGACAGATTTTTTATGAGTTCTTTAACACCCCAAATCATTATAGAAGAAAAATAGGGATGTTTCTCAGACCATATATTATATGGGGTATTTATAAATAATTTAGATGGAATATGGTCCTGTAGAAATGCAATAGGATCTAAAAAATCACCTCAGGATAAAATAGGAAGGTCACACTAAATCATTATCAATCGAAGAATATCTAATAGGTTATGATTACTCCTCTTAGACACACCAATTCATTGTGGTGTTCTATGTAGATTTATTTTTGGAATAATTCTACAATCACTCAAATGATCAGTGAAATCCTAGCAGAAGTATTCACCACCACTATTCGATTATAGAATCTTAAAACCATTTCCCAGTTGATTCTATAATTCATTCTAAAAATCCTTAAAGTTTTCAAAAAATATAATACTTCTCATCAAAAACACATAACCATACTGACTGAATTCTTGGTTAAAAGAAATGAATTTCTTAAAACCACCACTTTCTTGTGTACCCATTATAATACATACATACACCACTATTTTTAAGACCCAATATTCCATTAGCACACTCACCTATTCCACTAAAATGTGATTTGGGTATCCTTAATAATAAACATTTTTAACATTTTTCATGTTATTCATAATTGAATGAGTCCAAGAATATATCTCTATTGATTCTATGGATGCATTTCTCATTTATATGTCCAAGGATACAATTCCAAAGGTAGGTGGGATTACAATCAACCCTAACATTATTATTATGTATGTTTTAATGTGTATTATCCACATCCAAAATATATAAATTGTTTACTGTATTCCTGATACTATAAATCATTTCATTCTTGTATATAGAAAAAATAATATTTCTATTAATGAATAAAAAATCATAATTGTTGAAATAAGAATCCAAAATAAAATTACTATTAATGGTAGGAACATAATCCAATTAAATAATTAATCCCCTAAATAGACTTAGATTATATAAACTTCCTTCCATTGCAACAAATCCTGCTCCATTACTAACCCAAAGATCTAATTCATCCTTTTTCAATTTCCTCATATCTTTGAGTTTGTGTTTATCAACACAAATGTGTGATGTACACCCAATATCCAATACCCTTGAGTAGAATTTGGAGAAATTGATCTCTATAACATTTTTATTCAGTAGATTAGAATGATTCTCTTTGAGAACAATTTTCCACCTTATATGCCTATTTAGAACTATTATATAGACCATATCCATAATATATCTTAAAATAATTATTATGGTGTGTGTCATAATGTATAACAAATATGCATCTATGGGGGAATATCATTTTTTATATCTTTTCAAAAAGGAATTTTAATTAAAGTACACCCACTAAAATTGATTACACTATACATCATATCCATTTAGTGACCTAGGATTCATATTCCACAAATTTTTCATTCCACTATTGTACTCATCTAAAATATTATCTATTTATGTAGGCTAACTTGAAATTCATAACATATATGATTCTTATATAGTGGAGTGGACAAATCTTTCATTGAATACATCATATATATATAAACTCAACTCTATTCCTCCATTATTGTAACACTTATGATTTCTTAGCTATGTGCCACCCATAGATAACAACATGATTTAGTGTCCTCACTTTTAAAATGAGCCATTTCCACCATACCTTACACAGGAAAATCAGTGAGAACATAGATATACCATGAACCTATCTATTTGGATAATTTATGGAAGATCTCATCTTTTTATAGGTATGTCTCTATCTTATTTTTTCATTATCCTTTCTTTCGGTTGTGTTTTTTCATGGATTCTTGTCCTTTGAATAAATACAGGCTTAGGTTAGTAGATAACTTGTTAAAAATGGAGGATATCCACGTTGGGGGATTTATTGTGGAAAATGAACTAAAGTTTGGGGATTTATGTTTTTTATGGATTCTAAGTATAAATGGGGTTAAGTGTTAACATGAGTTCTTGGTATGTTGAGAAGATTTAAAGGAGTTTTGGGTTCTTGAAAGGGAAAATTTTCTAAAAATACATCTGAAGAACATTTTCACATCATGCAATGGAATTACAAATCCTGTAATTGTTTAGGCATTTTTAATAAAATAAATCTCAGGCAATGGGTTTTTTTGGAATATTCCATCAAAAATATTTAATTGACATATAACTGCATTAAACTTGGCATAATTCCCTGACCTGTTATTTTCAACATGTTGTGCAGTTGATTTTTTTTCTAATCGACTATATCTCCTCTCCTATTGTACCTAGGGAGTCTTCAAGGAGAATTTGGAGTTCCAAACTCCCTTATAGACATCCAATTTATGTGATCAATCCTTAGAATGTCCTTTTTATTAGGTTTCTTCATACTATCCCTTCTTCTTCCAACTGTTTTGGGGAAATCCTTTGACCAACTGCATTATTGGTTTTGATAACGATCAGTTTTGATCTAGTAATCATCTGCACCTTCTTCCTCATGGGAGTTTTCCATTAGAAGCATTGTTGGATAATCCGTTAAAGGTAGGGGTACTAAATCTAAACCCTATGGTTTGATAATTACCATGTTTATGAAATATTGTGATTGTGCCAATGTAGCATGCACCCAAATCAATTAAACCATTGAATGCGATTATTCTATGAATCCCTTTTATTTCAATTGGATTATGACATGGATTATGGTAAATTTTGGGTGAGTAAACCTTGAATACAATTGAATTTTATAATGGATTAAAGTGTGATTATCATGACATGATACCTTCTAAGATTTATTGATATATAATCTCAAAGTTTTGGGTTATTGATTTTGATATAACTTTTAAGCAATTGTGATTTAAATTTAAATTCATATTTGAAATATAAATGGTAATTTTCACAATTAACCATTGGAATATATGATTTGATATCGTGATATCCATTTTGTATGAAAGGAATTGTGTTCGATACTGTAATATTTATATATCGGGATCGACCCTAGTACATGCACACTTATATGTTGTAATGCTGATATTGAGTGGGCTCATCCCAATCCCATATTGTAATGCTTATAGAGAGTGGGATATTCTTGGTCCCATGATGTAATTCTAATAGGGATTTAACTTGGATATTGTAATGATTATAGTTAATTGAATATTCCATGGTTATATAGTGGTGGTTGGAATGGTTATGACTTTTTCTAAGGTATTCTATCATGACAGAGAAGTAGGTTATTTTATATTGGTTATATGGTTATGGTTGGGATGGTAGTAAGACAGGCTTAGAGATATCCCGTCACGGAGCCAAAGCAGGTGGTTTTTGTATTTTGTTAATTGTTGAATTACTTAATACATATGATTATCAATTTATTGTATACACTTATTATCAGACTATTTAGTTTATACATGGTGGTGTGAACCCATTGAGTTTTACTCACACCCTATTTGGGTCATCATTTGGTACCCGAGTAGATTATATGGATACAGATTTGGACAAGGAAAATGACTTTATTGTTGATTTTCTACTTGCTAGATGGGATGTAGTTTGGTGATGGGACTGATTTGGAGTTCCGGGCTAGGTCTTTGAGTTTTTATTTGAGTATACTAATATTTTTCTTGTATTGTTCTTGGTATGAAATTTAGTTACATTCCAGCACATCATTACATTATTTCTTATTGACTGAATTTTTTTTCTGCTATGTCTATACTTTGATTTTAAATTTTTAATATGGTTTGTTTTCTACCTCTATGACACTTCATACTAGGGGTATAGTCTCCCCACTATACTTTTCACACCCACGATGCTAGTCAAAAGCCTCCAGAATACATGGAGATTTGATTGAGGTTTTCTATCCAACCATTTTCAGCCACACGAGAGAGTTCCATATCTAAGGATGTTAGAAAGTGGTATCAAAGGATAAGGTTCTCTTTTATCCTACTTCATTAATTATAAAATGTAGAAAGGAGACTAGGATGAGTTGAGACTTGGTAATGAGCTTATGAATGGGATTTTCTAACCCGTGTATAGAGTAAAATCAAAGTACCTAGGGATGAGATCATTGTTTGTGTTGGGTGCTTGTTACAGCTGATTTAATTTCACCTTGATTGATTCACATGTGGCGTGAGAATATTTTTTAATGATGTCATTTTTTATTGAGATTTGAACTCATGGCTTGGTATGACATGAGATGAGAATACATGCATCACAATAGGTACATAGGGATATATTGACATGCATTATTTAGGAAAGGGTCATATATATTTTTTCATGTGATATATACTTACTGATTGAACTGTGACATGAAATATCTTTTTCACCAAATAACTAAAATGAATTTATGTTTCATGATAAAAACATATAATCCATATTTAGAAAGACCATGATTCAGTGGTTCTCTTTCATTGTCACCTATTGAGGTGGACCTTTTTGTTATCCAGTTCTCTAAGGTGTGTGTTTGTCTTGTAGAGAAAATGCCTCCTCATCGTCTTCTCCTTGATCATAAGGAGAGTGGAAATAAGCATGTTCCCAATGAAATTGAACTAAAACTTATTATTGTTCCCGAGGAGAAGATGGATTTTCTTATTCATGACCACTTCTTGAGGGACATGTTATCCATGGAAAGGGATACAGTTTTTACCATTACATCAACGTTTGAGTTGATAAGAGAGTTTCAGTTATAGCATCTGCCCATGTTTACTAGGGAAGAGGAACCCTAGGAAACAATGTTCTAGATTGAGTTAGTTTGGAAAATATTACATAATCTTGGGAAATCCATGGATAGATAGTTGAATCATGATGTGTATATGCTTCATGGACCTACCAAGTGTTGGTGGGATATTCTAGAGAAAGCTCGACAGCTAGATGAGCTATCTTTGAAAGACTTCTAGATGAAGTTCATAATCCATTTCTATCTTGAGACTTTAAGGGATGAAAAATATTGTGAGTTCATGAATCTGAAATAGGAGGTCATGTCAGTACTAGACTGTGTTGGATGATTCTCTGACCTACAACTCTTTATGCCATATTTGGAAGCTTATAAGAGCTCACGGGTTAGACCTTTTTTGAATGGTCTTTTCTATGAGATCAGTTCATAGGTAAATATTTTCCATTTAAGTGGCTTTAAGGATGTTATGAACTAGGAACTCGTCATGGAATGGATACTGAGATAGGCCCCAACAAAAACATGGCTATTTCAATATGGTGATCTGGGAACTATTTTCCCAGTAGAAAAAAGTTTAACTATCATAGTTTCCACCAAGGTTGTAATTGGAAAAGCAGCCAGGGATGTGGAAAAACATCTCATTATCGTGTTCTGTTCCAGTGCTATCAGTGTGGAATGTTTGGTCACAAGAACTTGCAGTATCCTTACACCATTTTCAAATGTTGCATATGTTGATTACTGAGTCATATTTATAGTATTTTTATAAAATTTCCATGGCATACCAATGTTAAGGTATCGTAACAAGCAACTGAGTTAGGAAGTTTCTCAACTACCCCTTAGTAGGTTGGTAGTTAGAGTTCCACTGGATATTTAGGACAAGGCACGGGAAGTGGTACCCCAGTTCATGAGCAATAGTACTAGGAAAATTAAATAAATCAGGGTCATTATAATGGAGCCCAGGGCAGTTTGACAAGTTTCCAACATGTTATGAAGATAACTCTGACTATCATGGGTGCAGGACCATCTAATATCAATGATACAATTCTTATATCATATACCTTAGATTTTGTTTTGTTTGATACATGAACATCACATTATTTTCTTTATTATATATTTTAAAATGTTTTGGTCATTGATGTGGAAATATTGTACGGTTCTACTACCATCAACACGCCCTTGGGAGTGCAGTCAGAGATTACCAAACACTGCAAGGTGGGTTCTCTGGATATTGGTGGTTGTCATTTCATTTAGGAATTTTTCATTATGGAAATGATAGGATTAGACTTGATTCATGGCATGGATTGGTTAGTTCACTATTAGGATCATATATACTATTATAGGAGGTGAGTTACCTTTTTCTCTCTAAAAAGAGGTAGTTATTTTCACCAAGGAAAGTTGGGTCTTCAGGCTAGACGTGTAAGACTATTTCTGTTTAGATTAGATTTTCTCATCACTTAGATAGCCGATATTACTCTTGATAATGGTATAATGTAGTAGGATTCATTTCCTCTAGTATTAGACCATTTTTAGGATGTCATTCCTAATGAGTTCTATGACTTACTGCCTAAGTGAGATATCGAGTTCATGATCAAGTTGGTGCTGGGAACAGATTCAGTTTCTATCCCACCCTACAGAATAGAACCAGTAAAGCTTCGAGAGTTGAAAGTTTAGTTGTAAAATCTAAAATCTAAAGTCTTCATATGACCTAGTACATATCCTTGGGATCTCCAGTTCCCTTCACCAAGAAGGCTGATGGGTCCTTGTGTTTATGTGTGGATTATCTGAGGTCGAACCATGTGATGGTCAATAAAATGTAGCCTTTTCCATGAATTGATGATTTTTAGATCATTTGAGTTGTGATATGATCTTCTATAATATTAACTTGAGATCAGGGTACCACCAATTGAGAGTGATCCCATCAGATATAACTCGAACAACTTTTAAAAGCAGTTATGGATTATATGAATTTTTAGTGACACTGTTTGAGTTGACTAACACACCTACGAGATTCATGGATATAATAAATAGGATATTTCATCCTAACCTGGACAAAATTTTGGTGTTTTTTATAGAAGATATCTCAGTGTACTCATAGTTTGCAGACATTCATGCCAAACATCTTGACATCATCCTGATTACATTGATAGTGCATTAACATTATGCCAAGCTAACTAATTTTAGTTTCTAGATTAATAAAGTGAACTTCTTAGGCCATTTCATATTTGATGAATGAGTTTCAGTAGACCCATAGAAAGTCACAGTCATGATATCATGGAAACAACCCAAAAATGTCTTCAAAATTTTGTGATTTCTGGGATTAGGAGGTTGTTATCAGCGCTTTATCTAGGATTTCTACTTTTTGGAAGCACCAATGTCAGGGATATCTGAGAAAGGGTTAATGTTTTTTGGTTTGATACATTTGATAATTATTTTTAGGTTCTGAAAGGTAGGTCGACCTTAACACCTATACATACTTTACCTATGTTGGGTAAAGCATATATTGTGTATTGTAAAGCATCAGGAGTTGGACTCAGAGAAGTTCTAATGCAATAGGATTTTGTGGTTTCTTATGGATCTAGGAAGCTAAGAATTTATGATATAAATTAACCTACACATGACCTAGATTTAGCAAAAATGGTACATGCCCTGAGATATTGGAGACACTATCTCATGGGTGAGAGGTTTTTGGTATACATAGTTCACAAGATCCTCAAATACATATTTTCTCAGTGAGATTTGAACCTTATTCAGAGGAGGTGGGTCAAGTATCTATAGTCATTCAACATTGAATCAGATCATACACTAGGAAGGGGAAACATCATTATTGATGATTTGAGCCTAAATACATAGAAAAAGGTAGTATGGGTGTCTTTTTATGAGTGGAGGGTAATATCCCTTTTTGAAGGTGTGCATCTAGATGTTCAGGAGTTTGAAGGATCGGTAACTCTAACTTCAACATCTGTTATACCTATACTTTTGAAGTTCTTTAAGACCGAGCAGTTTTCTGATCCATAGGGATCAGTTCTGAACGAAAAATTATATAGTGGGGGACACCATAATGATGGTCTATCAATAGTGGAAATTATCTTCTTTTCCATGGTCGAGTATGGGTGCCTACGAGATTAAATGAGGAGCTGATGAAGGAATTTCATGCTTCTAAATTAGTGGTGCATCCTAGTTTAATAAATATGTATCATGATCTCCATAGAAAATACTGGTGTTCATCATTTAAGAAGCAAGTGGAAATATTCCTGGCTAGATGCTTCACTTGTCTGCAGGTGAAAGCCAAGCATCAAAGTCTAGTTAGGATTTTTCAGCCTTTTCCCATTGTGGAGTTTAAATGGGATGGTTTCATAATATATTTTATGATATAATTATCCAATACAAATCATAAGAATGATGTTGTATGGGTTGTTATGCATTTACTAACTAAGGTAAACCACTTCACACCCATTTAGGAAACCTTTAAAGTTGATGATCTGGGTAGTATTTACATGATCGAGGTGGTTTAGTTATATGGTGTTATGAGGACTATAGTTTCAGATAGAGATCCTCATTTCACATCATGTTTTTGGTAGTGTCTTTAGAAGGCTCTAGGATCATAGGTTCTTTTGAGAACAACTTGTCATCCACAAACTAATGGTAAATTTGACTAGACTATTCATGTTCTAAAGGATATTTATTGATCTTGTGTTTTGGATTTTGGTGGTTTATGGGAGAATCATATGGAAGTAATGGAGTTTTTATATCGGTCAGAATGGCCCGAAGGCCTTCATTTTTTATTATTTTTGATAATTCACCTTTCAAGGGATGAGGTGGAACCCTTACAAGGCTTGAAGCCTCAGAGACAATTACACAACCCGTAGGTCTTAGAGGCTATCACCAAAACAAGAAGTCTTGGAACCACTCCTCCCCAGCATGTGTCTTGATATCAGCACTCCACCTTCGTAGGAATGGTGGGCTAGCTATCCTATAAAAAGTTGCATAGGCCCGGTACTGATGGAAAAGACATACCCTCTCATTATTCCAATTCCGGTTAGCTCAGCTCCAGTGAATGTGTCTTGCCCTGAATCCACCTATAAAGCCTTTTCCCTTGTAGTCTGACTGGTAAATCTGCATTCATGTGGCCCGAAGGCCTTTGGGTGGCCCAAGGGCCTTAAGTTGGCCCGAAGGCCTTGATAATCAACTGGTCTGAAGGCCTTGGGTGGCCCAAAATCCTTTCAGGATCGGAGGACCAAACCAGTGGCCCAATAGCCTAGATGGATGAACAGATCCGGTTACAACAGTACTGAACAGAGCCTACTATAGTACCCACTACCATACTGAACAGTATCTGCTACAGTGCCTACTACAGTACTGCTACAGTACCTAGAAATAAGCCTCCACCCGGATTTGATCTCGAGTCTCTTGGATTCACCTATCGAGTCCCCACCAACTGGGTTGAGGCTCATGTGCGTTTTTATATAATAATAGCTTCCATGAATTAATCCAAATGGCACTTTTTTGGATTTGTATAGAAGGTCATATTGGTCACCTCTTTGTTCGATACAGGTATGCGAGTACACACTTGTTTTTCCTCCTCATGTGTTGGATACATTAGAGCAACTCAATAGTTCAAACATGGGTTTTTTACCATACAAATCAGGCATAAATATTATAATCACCATCTGATATGACCTCTGCGATTTGATGTTTGTAATCATGTTTTCCTTTGGGTGTCACCTAATTTGGTTAAACCCCATATCCAAAAATAGGGTGCACCACTTCAAGACATTAAATTTTTTTAATTTTAGAATAAAATTAATTTTTTTCTCTCTTTCTTTATATTAAACACCATGTTAAACTTATGTTATACAAAACGTGGGATTAGTTTTCATGCAAGACCAAGTTTTACCACCTATTAATGGTGCATGTTTCTTTTAAAACTTAATTTAGACACTTATATAAATTTTATTTATCAAAATAAACATCATTTTTGGATTTGAAATATAAAAATTATCTTATGGTGAAATTTTGGTATTATGAGGAGTTTTATTTTTTTGATGAATAGTGAAAAATACCTCATTTTAGTTAAAATAGCCTTTTCATTTAAATAATTATTAATGTTAAATAATATTTTAGATTTTTTTTAATAAAATAATATCAATTATAAATATATTAACCCAATTTTGATTATTAGAATCATTTTTATATTAAAATCAATGAACTTTTAAAAACAATTTACTTTAAAAACCCGATTTCTCACCACGTCTGCAATATTAGCATTGATATTAATTTTCTCACTTATGTGATTTTAATTTTATTTTAAAAGTCATAAAAGTTTGTAATAAGTATAATATTTTTGGTTTAATAATATCAGATTAATTTTTTACCAAAAATATTAGTGAAAGTGGATAAAATTAATTACGACGATTACATTAAAATCATGCTTAACAAGAGACTAAACCATAATCTTAAGTGATAAAATGATCTGGACACTTGTCTAAATACCATTGGCTGTAAATAGTTTGACCAAATCCCCTATTTTTCAGAATTTTATGGGTTATTGGGATATTATTAAATGGAATTTTCTTATATAAAATGGTCAGTAAAGAAAAATAAAAAAAGAACTTTACTTATATTTAATATTTATAAAACTTTGAGATATATAAAAAACATCATATTTATGGTTATACATATCATTTTGAAATATAAATGGGTTAGTTTTATCATAATATTTTATTATTAAATTTTAAATATGATTTAGTTTCTTCACATTTTTAAGAAATTCCAATGTTGTGATTATTTAGTTAATAATTAACTAAAATAAATGATACTATAAGAATTAAAAGTGTTGTATATTGATTGAATTATTTTTCTAAATTATTATTTTAAATATATCATTTTACATAGATTTAAACTTAATTTATTTTCATTCCAATATTTTTTTTGATATTTTAAAATTAAAATTCAATAAATAATGTCAAAATTGGCATTTTTGTTATTTTACAATAAATGATATTTTATTAAATGATTTAAAATAAAAACAACTCGTATTCTGCCAAGGAATTTTTATTTTATAATAAATATTAAATATGTTCAATTAATAGAACAATTTATATTTTCTAATTAATGTATTGATCCATATATTGTAAAATCATTACTAATACGATTCGGGTTTAAGTTGTGTTTTAGCGCATCACTTCCACTTATTGTAAAATTAATTTTAAAAAAACTAGGATTTTTATTTTAAAAATTATATATCATATTAATAATTAAGTTTATATATATTTTTAAATAAATCTCATTTCATTTTAGTCCTAATGGTAAAACTAATTATGTAGGAAAACTAGAAGCTTTAATAAAAACCAAAATAATAAAATTGGGGAATCTTAGAAGTTAAGGAACCAAATTATTAAAATTCACATATTCTTGTGTTGTGTAGGTTTTAACAAACCAATATTTTCATTTAATCAATTATTTTTACTTTTTTGAGACTCATTAGGTAAGGTATACCTCCCATTAATGAATACCTTTTGGTATTTACAAGAGTGACACTCCCCCTTCACTATAAAAAGGAAAGCACTCAACCCCTTCCTCACACCTCTTAATTGACATTGGCTTGTCCAAAATCTTCCAAAAGAGTCTCCCAATATCCCTAAACTAAAACTATAATCCTAACTTTTGGAATAAATTCACCTAATTAACCTCTTTGGTACAAACCAAATGGAGCTACCTGATTAAGAGGTTTAAATATTTCATACCCCATAGTTTTATTTCCATTCTCCACCCCATAAAAAATTATTATTACATAATTTTATAACAAAAAAAATCCTAAATATACTAGGATGTTTTTATGATATGTTTTAAACATAAACATACACACTCTCCCATCTAATGGGCAGCAAACATACAGATTATGTGAACGACGAACTACCGTCTCATGAAACGATGATTATTCATTCTTTGTTTACCAACTCTCATGGTGGTCATTATGATGAAAAATTTATTTATATGTAAAATATATGATATAAATAATTTCTTTATTCTTATGTAATTATTTTATAACACATAACTCTATACATTCCATTTTGTGTAAATAAGATAACATTGTTCGTGGAAGTGTGGACTACCGCCTCCTTAATGTGATGTGATTTATTCACACTATACATTGAACGTATTAAGGATGATTTTAATCAAATTATGTAACATATATATTATTATGGAATTATAATATACATATTTATTATTTACTTCTAATTCTTTTAATAAGAAAAATAAATGAAAGTAGCATTCCTGCGTACATACGACCAACCATCACCTTGAACAATGCATTTAATTTCTTATCTCCAAACATTATAAATTATTCTAAATACATATGTATTAAATATATAAAATAATTAAGTCATTTTTACATCCTGGGTAATGTTAAATCATTATCTATGTAATAGTAGTTTCAAATAACAAGTCAAAACATACTTGATAAAACTAGGAAATTAACACCTGAAAAAGTGAAAATAATGAATGATTGTTCATAAACGGGTAAGAAGATATTATAAGAATATGATATCTGATATTATAAAAATTAGTATGGTTATTTTATAAGTTATTAAAATATTTTAAACCACTATATTTTATGATAATGACTAGAAAAAAAAGCATTCTTAAGGTAATAGATTTCTTCTCAATTTACATTTCATTGGGACTTATTTGTTGTTATGAACCACGAAACTTTTATATGGTGTATATACTTCAATTTTTCATGTTATATTATGAATAAAATTATTATAATGATAATATTTTTTCATTTAATTTTAATACTTCAGGGATATTATGATTCAACTACTTCAATGAAGTATGTGACACTTTAGAATGTTTAAAGATTATTCTCCTCAAGAATGTTCTTAATGATTACCTTTGAAATATTACTTGTTTTTTGTTGTTAAATTTCTCTTGAAATAATCAATTTATTTTAATCTTTTTTAATTATATATTTCCTGAAATATCCATATTTTCATATGATGTATATTATTATTTTCTAAACCATTTATCATTTTACATATGGTGTTTACTTTGATAGTTATTTGATTAACATGATAATTATTGATAGATTTGAATATTTTATTAAATAAGGATAATTGATAAGTAATATTGTTTATTAATTAAATAGGTTAGAATATTTGAATAATTATTTGGATATGAAATGATGGGTGGATCCCTGAATTTATATATCTCCTTGATGCATCGATAGGATCTTACGAGGCAACTAAGTTGGCCAAATTAAATAGGTTTCTACCTATAGTTTTAAACTATCAAGAGAATGGATCTTGACCGCATATGTCCTCATGTTCCTTAGAAATGATGTCCAATAATTAAGAATTTACTTCAATAGATATTTTTTATCATTGTTATTATCCATAATATTTTCATATGATAAAATCTATGGATGCATTTCATTCTCATTTTTTTGATTAAATGACATGTGTTTTGAGTTTCTTACCTTGTCATATTACACCTTATCTAGTTGTGTGAATGGAACATGCTATAGGGGATTTAACTTTCTATGTAAATTTATTTTCATTGATTCATTATTTATTATAATTTACTTACCCTTATTGAGCATTTGAGCTCAACCTTATTTTTTTCCCTTTCCCCATGTTATGTAGAATAAAACATTGAATAAGAATTCAAGGATGTAGTTTATTTCTTTTTATTATTTATCATGTTTATATTTTCTATTTCCAATAATATTATAGGTATCATTTATGTAATATGATTTTCCAAGACAATTAAACTGATTAGTCCTTCAGGATTTAATTCCTTGTAATCATGATAATGTAACAAAATAATGCACTGGCTCTGAGATTATGGGCCTGTGGAATTATAGTTGGTTACAAAAGAAGTTTATCAGCAACCTTGTAAAATAGATTTAGAAAATTTAGATTAAGGAACATAACCATAAGATAAAATTTGAGGATAAGTAGAGAAGGAAATCCTAGAATTTTGGTAAGGTATAAATTATGTGGGTATTCCTAGAAATATATACATGTCTCGATACTACAAATGGATTTGGTTCTAGAACAGAAGTACCTAGGAGTAAAAACTCTAACAATATGTGTCGGTCCTGACTTAGTGTAACCTAGTACATGAAAACGGGCCTTACTTCACACCTAGTGCGACACTCCCAGGGGATATGCTTAAAAAAATTCACATTTTGTTTACAAACAAATATAAGGGATTTTAAAGTAAATATATCTCCAAATAAACCATTTTTTTGATTATGAGATTAGATATGCATAAATATTTTCAATTAATGTTAAGTGTTTCACTATTTTTGGGATTATACACTATTTTCTAATTTAATCTATCATATTCCATTATTTAGAAATGGTTTCTAGAAGTAATGTGAACTCTACCAATGTATGTAATATAAAGAGTAAGAAGGATCATATCATTCATAGTATTAATCCATCACATCAAAGGGAAATAGTCTCCCATGTATTCTCATAATATGAGGAAATAATATCATGTGCTAATAAGATAGATAAAATATTCTCTAAGTCCTATGTATTTTAAAGGAACAAAGAGAATAATACGGTGACATATAAAAATATGGATAAGAGAAAGAAGGGAAAGAAGTACTTTCCAAAATGTGATAATTGTGGAAATAAACATTGTGGTACTTCCAAAAAAGGAATGGTATTTTTATATAGGTTTGGAATGAAATTCTACCATGCTTGTGATTTCAAGGGTAAGAAAATGGTTTCCAATATATAATGCTTCATCTTCAAGGATATGGGACACTATGGAAATAAATGTCTCAAGAATCAAAGGAATATAACCTAAAATGATTAAATTGGATAATTATTAAGTTATAATACTATCATAGATGAATAGAAATTATTAATATTCCTTTTCAAGAATTATTTCATTTGAATATTTAATCAGCAATGTATTCGTTATAAGAATTATGTAATATTTGAGGATTGTACTGCAGTACTTTTTCATAAAGGATTTGAGATCATATGTTGAATGGTACCATGAAAAGTTATTTAGTAGAAAATTAAACTTTTCCAAAAACACATGATTGAGGTAAAGAAAACACTCCATATGTTCCGGATGTTGAGTTAATGATAAAGAAATTAATAATTTGTACAAGTGTTGTCTACCTTGGAACTGATTAATGACTTATCAACAAGTGGTCTATTATATTATTTATGGAGTTCACAACACTTTTGTATTTAAGGAATATGTCCAATAACATGTGTATTACTTAAGTAATAAGTAAGATTGAATATATCCAATAAGGTTTTAGGGTAATTAAAGTTATTACCAAATTTCAACAAGATACGTGATGATGGTGTTCACATATTTGGTACTTTATGATTAAATAGATACTTCATATTGATTGAAGGCTAATGATATGTTAATTTTTTAAATTCAGTGACATTATTTATAAAGTGTCGGATCATAATATTTTGGAAATGGTAACCATTTATGAAATTGTTTATGTTGAACATTGGATGTGGTTTTATAGATTGTTATATTACATCACTATATGATGAATAATGTTCTAAGAGACGACATAGAAATATTTCAAGTGAAAAATAGGATAAGATTGTTCTTATAGAAACATACCATGTAAGTATATTTACTTATATTCTTAGAGAGTGAATGAATTTATAAACTCTAAAAAAATGGTCTTGAAACCAAAAAAAATTTCCAAGTTCATTCATTTTTTTGTGAATAAAATGGCCCCTTAGATCTTCATGGATTTATGAAACTGTGACTATTAGCTTTCTCTAAACCATGTTCTTTAGCACTCTCCATTAGAACATTATTTCTATATTTTTCTTTTGTATTCGTGTTTCCATTTCCACTTATGTTCTCCAACGGGGTAACCAAGTTATGTGACCATTTTACTTTATCTATTATTTAGAAGATGTGTTATTAATTGTATTTATAGTGTGGGTATTTCAATACTAGTTTATTTTCAAATATCAATACCTTGATTACTGAGATCAATTTTAAATTGCAACAAAACAATTCAAATAAGGTGGGGAGAATGTAACACCCAAAGACATTTTTTTTGATTTTATAATAAAATTATTATTATTGTGTACCTTTCTTTATACGGAACACCATGTTAAGCCTATGCTATACAAAACATGATATTATCTTGCATGTAAGACCGAGTTTTAATACCTTTTAATGGAACACCTTTTTTTAAATAAAATTTTGATTAATTGAAAGTACAAATAGATCAATTATAAATATATTAACCCAATTTAGATTATTGAAATATTTTTTATTTAAATTTTATATATAAAAACTTATTGAACTTTTAAACATTTTTATATTAAAAACCATATTTCTCACCACAACTGTGAGATTAGAGTTAATCTTAATTTTCCCACTTTTATGATTTCAATTTTGAAAAATAGACATACACGGTTGTAATTAGTTTAATAATTGTGTTCTAATAATATCAACTTAATTTTTGACCAAAAATATTAGTGAAAGTCATTAAATTAATTATTGTGATTTTGTTAAAAGTAAGCTTAATAAGGCAATGAACCATAATAATAAGGGAACCCATTTCCTGGAAACTTGTCTAAATCCCCTATTGGTTTGTATTGTATGGGTTATTGAGATATTATTAAATGGAAGTGCCCTATATAAAAGGTTATGTAAGGAAAGAGACAAAATGGGAACTTTCTATACCTTTAACATTTATAAAACATTGAGATGTGTAAAAAACATCATATTTTAGGTTATACATATCCTTTTAAAATATAAATGGGTTAATTATATCATAATAATTTATCATTAATTTTTAAAGATCCATTATTTTCTTAGAATGCTTAAGAACTTCCAACATAGTGATTATTTAGTTAACAATTAACTAAAATAAATGATTCTATAAATATAAAGAGTGAAGTATATTTATAGAATTATTTTATTTAATTATTTTCTAAGATTATTATATCATGTTACATACCTTTAAACTTAATATATTTTAATTCGTTTTTTTTATATTTTAAAATTAAAATTAAATAAATAATGTCAAAATTGACATTATTTTTATTTGACAATAAATGATATTTTATTAATTGATTTAAAATTAACAAAAATCATATATTTTTAAAATTTATTTGTAAGTATTAATAAATATTAAATATTTTCAATTCATGGAACAATTAATCATTTATAATTAACATATTGACCCATATACAACAAAAAACATTGTAAAAAATATTCGGGTTGAAGTACTGTTTTAGTTCACCACATGCGCTTGTTTTAAAATTAATTTCAAAAAAACAATGGATTTTTACTTTAAAAATTATATATAATAATTATAATTAGGTTTTTATATATTTTATAATAAATCTAATTTTATTTTAGTTTTAATTTTTATACTACTTAGGTTATAAAATGAGATGCTTTAATAAAAACTGAAATGATAATATTAGGGAATCTTAGAAGTTAAGGATCAAAATTATTAAAATTATCATATTTTTGTGTAGTGGAGGTTATTATATACCAAGTTATTCTATAATATGTTATTTTTCCATTTTTTATACCCATTATCTATGGTATACCTCACATTAATAAATACATTTTGGTATTTACAAGAGTGCCACTCCCACTCCACTATAAAAGGGAAAGAACTATACTCCTTCCTCACACCTCCCAAGACACATTATCTCATAAAAAATCTTTCCAAATACTCTCCAAACGTCCCTTATATATATATATAAGCCACCATTTGAGATGAAATCCAAATAAGGATTCCCTTTGGTACAAAACAAAAGGAGTTACATGATTAAGAGGTAACATCTTTCCTCAAGCTCCATGGTTTTATTTCTATTCACTACCCCATTAACTCTTATTATTCCATGATTATATAACAAAAAAATTATCATTAATATACTAGTATGTTTTTATGATAATTTTTAAACCTAAACATACACAAACTCTCATATAATGGGTAACAAACATACTATTTATGTGAACAGAGAACTACCGCCTCACGAAATGATGATTCTTCGTTCTTCATTTACCGCATCTCATGGTGGTAATTATGATGTAAAATATATTTATATATGATATATATGATATTTAAAATGTATTTATGATTTTATAATTATTTTATAACACATAAATTTATAAATTACATTTTTTGTAAATATGATAACATCGTTTGTGGAAGTGTGGCCAACCGCCTATTTAAAGCGATGCGATTTGTTCATTCTATACATGGAACATATTAAGGATGATTTTAATAAAAATATGTAACATATATAACACATATATGATAATGTAATTATAATATACATATTTTTCATTTACTTTTAATTATTTTCATATGACAAAGAAATTAAAGCAGTGTCCATACGTACGTACTGCATACCATCCCCATGAATGTTGCATTTAATTTATTATCTCCAAACATTATAGATTATTATACATACATATGTACTGAATATATATGATTATTAATTCATGGTTTAAATTATTGACATGATGAAATCATGATTTTAGTAATAGGATTATCAAATAAGAAGTCAAAACGTACATTAAAAAACTAGGCAATTAACACCCAAAAAAGTAAAAATAATGAATAATGGTTAATAAATGGGTAATAAGACATTATAAGAAGATGATATATGATATTATAGACACGGTTATAGTTTTTTATAAGTTATTAACATATTTTAAGCCGCTTTATAAGATGATAAAGATAAAAAAAAAGAAAGGTTCAAGGTAAGGGAATTCTTCTCAATTTACATTCAATTGAGGATTATTTGTTGTTATGCACTACTTCACTTTTATATGGGGTATATACTGAAAATTTTCACGCTATATAATAAATAAACTTATTCTCATGATATAAAATTTTTATTTAATATTATTCCTTCATAGAGATTATTATTCAAATGTTTCAAAGTGGTATAGGGAACTTTTGACCTTTTAAATGATTATTCCCATAAAGAATGTTCTTAATGATTACCTTTGCAATCTCACATCTTTTTTTGGATGTTAACTTTTTATAGAAACAATCACTATATTATAATGATTTATCATTTAAAATTTCCTTTAATAAAGATATTTTCATATGATGGATATTATTATTCCCTAAACTATATATCATTTCACATACAGTGTTTACTATGATAGTTATTTGATTAACTGGAGAATAATTGATAAATTTGTATCTTTTAATCAATAAAGATGTTTCATAAGGAATATTGTTTATTAATTAAATCAATTACTCAATATAAATAATGATTTGGACATAAAATGATGGGTGTACCCCAACCATTATATATCTCCTTGACGAATCGATAGGTTCTCATGAGACAAATGAGTTGGAAAAATTAAACAGGTTTTAAAAGTAGTTTTTAATTATTTAAAGGATGGATCTTGAGAGTATAGGTACTCAAGTTCCTTAGAAACGACGTCCAATAATTAAGAATTTACATTATTTATATTTTAGTTATCATTGTTATTATCCATAAGATTTTATTATGATAAAATCTATGGATGAATTTAATTCTCAGGTTAATGATTAAATGACATGTGTTTTCAGTTTCATACCTTGGCATGTTATGCCTTATCTAATTATTTTAATGGAATGTGCAATCAATTATTTACCATTCCATGTTAATTTATTCTCATTGATTCATTATTTCTTATACCTAATTACCTTTACTGAGAATTTGAGCTCACCCTGATTACGTTTCCTTTCCCCAGGTTATGAAGAAGAAATATTTGAATAATCATTCAAAGATGTTGTTTATTTCATTTTATTATGTATCATTTTTGGATTTTCTATTTTCCATTGTATTATGGTATCATGTATGTAATATGGATTTCTAATAATGATAAACTGATCAATATTTCTGGATTTTATTCGTTATAATCATGCCAATGTAAGATAATAATGCACTAGCTTCAGGTTTTTAGGGCCAGGTCATTAAATGGGGAATGATAGTGCCTAAGTTTTTTATTTCTTTTGAGATAGTGTCAAGGGTTAATCCAGTGGAACACTATTTATCCCTTCCACTGTGCTATAGTTTCATAAACATCATGTTACAAATGAAATAAATATAGAGATATCATCTAGACCCTTTCTATGTGATAGACAAAGAAGACATCAAACTTTGTGATGATGAAACCTTTAATGAGAATCTGATTTGGTTTGTGGGTCATAGTGAGAAAAATCATTAGTGTATGAATATAAAATTTGTTCAAGTGTAGTGGAATCATGAGTGAGTTCAATAGAAGACCTGGTAGTGTGAGTCTGATAAGCGAACATAGTAGCCAGACTTATTCGCTGACACCTCACAGTGATGCTTGGAGAAGCTCAAGGATGAGCTGTTATAAGGTTGGGAAGTTATAAGATACCATACTTTTATGGTTATTTTTTTCTATGAGCTTTTTAATTAACCATTATTTTGGTTTTGTTTTTCTCTTTCATGAATTTTGTTTGAATAAATGCAGTCTTAGGTTGTGAGAAAACATGATAAAATTAGAGTGGATCCACATGAAGAGATTTTTTTGGGGAAAATTACCTAAAGATTGTGGATGTAAGATTATTTGAATTAATGGAGTCTGGGAATAAATGGTTTATGTGTTAACACATGTTCTTGGTAATATGAGAATTTTTAAAGGAGGTTAGGTTAGTTTAAAAAAAATGGTTTGAAAAACCATCCAGAGAACATTTACCCGTTGTGTAAGGGAATTACATGTCTTGTAATTGTTCAGGATTTTTTAATAAATTAAATATAAAATGATGGGTTTTCATTTTATTCTATTAAAAAAATTTACATCATGTTTAACAAAATTACATGTCATGTAATTCCCCAAACTATTGTTTTAAAAATTATTTGTCGGTTATTTTATTTTTAATCAACTAAATTTCCTCTCCTCTCAACCCTAGGGTATCTTATAGAAGAATTTGGAGTGAAAACCTCCCTTCTAGGCTACTTGTTTAAGCAATAAATCCTTGATAATTCATTTTGGTTTGGTTTTTTCCTTCCATCCCTTATTATTCCAACCATTGTGGTTAAATCCATTGATCGATTGCATTGTTGGTTTTTATCTTGATCTGTTTTGATTTAGGATCCTCTTTGAAAAAAACTTTCACCTTCTTCCTCATGGGAATTTTCCATTGGAAGTGTTGATGGAAAGTATGTTAAAGGTATGGGGTATAAATCTTAACCCTATTGGTTAATAATTTTCATGTTTATGAAATATTGTGATTGTTCCAATTTAGCATGTTCCAAAATCAATTAAATCAATTAATGGGATTCTTATTCGAATTACTTTTGTTTCAATTAGCTTATGACCTAGCTTATGGCTACCCGTTAAGTGGTAAAACCTTGAATATAATTGAATTGGATACTAGCTTAATGTGTGTTTATCATGACATGAGACCTTAAGTGATTACTTGATATGTAATCCCTTAGTTGTGGGGTATATATATATATAATTGTGTTTTAAATTGAAAGTGGTATTTGAAATATAAATGGTAATTCACATAATTAATCTTTGAAATATATGATGTGATATTATGATATCCATGATATATGATAAGACTTGTGTTCTATGTTGAAATGATTAAATATTGATATCAACCCTATAACTTTCACACTTATATGTTGTAATGCTGATATTGAGTAGGCTCGACCAAGTCTAATGTTAAAATTAGAATAGAGAGTGGGCTATGAACAATCCAATTTTTTAAATTTTATAGGGATTTTTTAACACCCCAATATTTCATAGTACATTATTTCTTCAAAGTAATTCAATAACATGCACTACACGCAACACTGAGTTCAAGCAAACCACGACTTACCAAACTAGCCGTTCAAAAGCGGTTATGAATAATATTAACTGAATTATGAACTATATACAATCCTTATAAGTTTAGAATCCATATTATTATTTTCTTTGACATAATTTAAGAACTAATTCATTTTTTTCAGATAAAAGAAGTATTTTTCAAAAAATGCACTTTTACCGCCTTTTAATGGTGAACCATTTTTAAATCCAATATTTGAAACTTTTATATATTCAATTTGAAAAAATAAACTTCTTGTTTAGAATCGGGACATAAGAATTTAATTTCAATAAATTTTTTGTGTTATTCTGATAACTTTCATATTTGGGTGAATAGTGCAAAATACTATATTTTAACCGAAAAGAACTTTTCTAATAAAAATAATTTATAGTGTTAAATTATAAAATTTAATGGTTTGGAAGTACAAATAGATTATATTTTTACCATTTAATCCAATTATAGTCATTGTATGTAATTTCACATTGAAATTGGACATAAACAAGTGTCAATCTTTTGATAGTTATTATTTCTTAAAAATACACCTTTTGGTTTTGACAATGGGAATTAATTTCAAATTAATAAATTCAACTTCTATGTTTTTAATTTGGTAAAATAGACTTCATTATTGAATTTAGAATATCAAAATTAGAATAGGGTGAATTTTTTGGTATTTTTCTGAAAACTTTCAATTTTTGATGAATAGTGAAAAAACGTTGTGTTATTGTTTAAAACCGAATTTTTATTTAAATAATTATTTATTTTATTAAAATTTATTATTAGGTCAAAATAGATACATAATACCTATATAAGTTTAATGTAATTCATTGGAGTCATTTTATAATAAGATTAGATATATAAAATTTTATCGAACTTTTTACTGTCTTTTACCCACCTCCTAGGAGCATTTGCAAATTTACATAAAACTTGATTTTACCGCTTTTGTGAGTTAAATTTTGAAACTATGAGAGACACGGTTAATATCAGGGAGTAAAATTTGGTTCAATAAGATAAAAATAATTTTTAGTGAATAGTAAATTTTAACTTTTATTTACCACGATTAAAAGTAAATAGGGTAATTAAGGGTAAAAGTGATATTATTATTACACTAAAACATCTTCTAATTATATTGGATAAGTTTTATTTGACCAAAAACAACCTTAAGAATAAAATAGGACCCTTTATGTACAATTGGATTAGATTAAGACATTTATTATTATTTTATTTAAAGAAGAGTTAAAAGAGTTAAAATCAAAGTTTAATAACTAAACCATTTTTAATATAGGGTTATACATAAGATAAATTCGACTATAAATATTAATTAGAAAGCTAAAAATATTTCCTACATAAAGGTATTTTATTTATAATTTATAGAGATTAAATAAGTAAATTTATTAAGGACATAATGAAGATGCTGTAATTAACATATTAATTAAAGAATCAAATAAATGGTATTATAAATATTAAAATAAATATAATTTCAAAGTATTTATGACATACATGAATTTTATAGGTGAATATGAAATGTTAGTATTGATTCAATGTATTTTGTTTGAATTAATCATGCTGTTATTATTTTAACAAAAAAACAAATACCAAATAGTGTCAAAATTGACATAAAATAGTTTTTAAAACAAATATTATATTATTAATTGATATAATGGTCCTAAAGCATTCGGACGTCATCCTCTCTCATTGGTGGAAATGGTGTTTCTCGTCTCGGTATCCGGCTTTCTATGTCATCATTCTCGGCTTCCGGCTTTCGGTGGCGGCGTGGGGCGACGTCGTCTCTCAGTGGTGGCTGGTGTTTATCGACTCAGTCTCCAGATTTCTGCGGTGGATTTCTCAGATTTTAGATTTCAGATTTCAGATTTCAGCAGCGGGATGGGTGTTCTTTCTGCTCAGATTTTGGCCTTGAGCGGTGGTGGCCTTGACGACGATGACTCTTTCAAGTTGGTGGTCTTCTCATGGCGACAGTTCTCACTGTTGTTTTTGGTGGTTCCGACGAAAGTTGTGATGTCGAAGTCTGAGGCCTCTCATGCCCTGATATGACCCTTTATTATGCTTCGACTCTCTAGGTCAGAGATGGAGCGGCTGCAACTTAGAGGTTTTGGGTTTCGGTGCGGCGGACGAGGGTTTTCTTAGTGCTACTGGAGTCAAATATGCCGGGTTGATCATCATATACGGTGTGGTGATTCCTCGACCAGAGATCTGGTCATCAGTTGTGGTGGGTTTCGAATGACAACGTTGATGGTGATGATGTTCTTGATGATGGTGGGTGGATTTTCTGTCCTGTTTTTGCATCTCGGTTATCCTTTTCCGGCAATCAGCTCCGGTGGTGATTGGGTGACGACGGTGATACGAGTGTTGATGCTGACGATGAAGAGACTCCAACTGATTCGGCGATGCATGGATCGAGGTATCCATCGATTTGGTGTGGGTTTTGAATTTCAAATTTTGTATAATCATTATCTAACTTTGGATTACCACGCACTGTGATGTGGTTTACCTCTTATCCATAAAGAGGCTTTCTTAAAAATGAAAAAAGAATTTTCAGGCAGATATAATGGTCCTAAAAATCTAAGGTTCATCCAAAAGACTTATATAATAATATATATGAAATTAATGAATCAATTGGGGTTCTATTGCTAGTATATAGTATGTTTATTAACCGTATAGTGTAAGAATACAATAAGACACAGTAAAAGTTAAATTATTTAACTTTGAGTTAAATCTAAATGATAAGGTTAAAATTGTAACCTAAAATTGTCTAAAACCTATTGGTTGAGAGTATTTCGACCCATCCCTACCCTAGACTCGAAATAAGTCACTTTGGAGCCATTATAAACTTAATATAAATTTATTATAAAATAATATTTTAAGATTTTCTAAAGGTGCCCCTCACCCCTCTTATAAAAGGTCACTTCCCTTTCTCTGAAATTCACACCTCCAAAGCCATTGGGCTCGGCCGAACCCTGCCCAAATATCCTAAAAACTATCCTAAATTCATCCCAGAGGCCTTTCTTTGGTCATAAATCCATCCTACGGAGCCATTGTGATCAAATCAAAAAGAAGAATCCAAAGAAGGGGTAATAATTTCACCACCCTCTTTCAAGTTCTCTTATTCTTCCACATACTCTTTCTTTGTTGTTTCTATTTTAAAATAATATCTCCAGTATCATATATATATTGTTATTTTATTATAAATATGGAACAACTATATTAATTATTCTATCCATCTTATGAATGATAATGTCACCATGCGTGCGTGCGTACGGCTTACCGTCTCCACATCGTGGTGTAATTTGTTATTCAACACTATATTATTTGGATGGATATAATGATGAGTAATATGTATATAAATAATGAAAATAACATGCTAATGTCTCTGTAAAATTAATATACCATCCAATTCCACACCTTTAAGGAAATGATATTGTCGCTCGTGCTTACGTACGGATTATCGTCTCCACGACACGATGAGATTCATTTCCACGTTCACCATTCATCGACAATTATAAAAACATATATTACTAATAAGTATGTAATATATGAAATAATAATGCTACTGGAGATATGTATATATATATATGTACTTACATATATCATATTCACTTAGTTCGGTTTAACAAGATATGAAAACGGAAACAACATTTACACGTATGTACAGACTACCGTCTCCATAAATGTGTTTTTCATTTCGTATATATGAATATTATACATATTTATATTCTAAATATATATGATATATTAATAATGTTTTATATTCTTTAAGTAATTAAATCTTGGTCTGAGTGATACAATCAAGAGTAACAAATTAAAACAGGTACGATAAAGAAAGCGATTATTACCCAAAATGTTAATTTAACATGGAAATTATTATTAAATGGGTAGTATAAAGTCATAAATTAATGATGTATGATATCATAAATATTGATATGGTTCTGGTATAATTTAATAACATACTATGATCTTCATAGAGTAGGTTAAACGTACCCTCGACCAAAGGAAAGTGAAAGGTAAGGGTTAATTTCACAATCTCTTTATTATCCGAGGTCATTTTCACATAAGTATCTACTGGGAAATATTTATTATCCATGTCCATGTTTCATAAAATAGTTTTAAAGGGATTATTTTAAGTGAATTTTTACTAAAACATCATTTTAAATGTTTTAAATATTTATTCTTCTAAACCATTCTCATTAATGTCCATGTTTTCAAAATGGTTTTAAGGATTTATTTAAATGGACACGAATGTTTTAAAATGTTAATTAATTTCAAAAGTTTCAAAGTGGTATGGGACACTATGATTCAAAAATATATTCAAATGTCATCCTTTCTAAATTGTGTGACCTTTAAATGTTTTCATTAAAAAGGAATATTTCTCTCAAAGACTTTTTCAAATCATTTTCATCTATGTCAAAATATTTTAATGGATTTTAAACTTGTTTGAAGTTGATTTATTATGATACAAATCTTCCGTATTGTATTGAAGGTTTTGTGATATGTTTGACTGTGGATGTGTTATTTTTATACCATTCATGGTTTATGCGTAAAGTATTGATATTTCATTTGCCTATTTTAATACAAATGTTTATGATATGTTTAAACCTTTTCATATGAGGAATGCATTGGACTTAGTAAGTGACGAGTGGAGCCCTCTATAGCTCCTTGATGCATCGGTATGTCTCATGAGACAAACTAGTGTCTTGGCATAAGGCCTTGACAAAATATTATTTGTAGTCTTGGCACAAGGCCTTGACTATGTGGTTTTGATAGTCTGGCATTATGAATTCCATCATTATGAAAGTGGCTATTGATATTACATGTGATTATTCAACTAGTATAATATCCATGTGAATAAGTAAATGGGATTATTTCATTTTATTTTTTCCATATTATACTGAAGTTCAAGTTTAAAATGATTTTGTTTTAGTTATACACTGCCTTAAATGTTTATGCTTATTTATGAAAGTTTCCGTTATATTGTTATCCTTACTGAGCATATGAGATCACCCCTTTCTATGTTTTTAATTTTCTTAGGATTCCAAGAAGTGTATTATGATTGAGAAGCAGGGTTAATCTAGTGGATTAATGGCATTCTCAAATAATCATTTATGTTGTGTTTTATTTTCTAAAGTGTAATAAAACATCCATGCATATAATCTATTTTCCAAGACTTCTAAACTGATCGGTCATTCAGGAAGTGATTCCTTGTAATCATGCCAATGTATTAAAATAACGAACCGACTCTGGGTAACTGGGCTCGGGGAATTATAGTTGGTATTAGAGGAAGTTTAGCAATAACCTTGGAAACTAGATTTAGATAAACTCTGATATATCACATTACCCTAAGATAGACTTTGATGATTAGTGTAGAAGAACTTCCTAGAAGTTTGGTAATGTAAATATTTTGTGAGTTTTCAAAGTAAATACATCCATGTCTGGATACGAGTAGGTAGAGGCGGCTCTAGCACAGATTTACCTAGGGGTAAAACCTGAAAACACCGCTTTGAGCTAGACTCGAATGGGAACTGGTGCACGACAACGGGCCTTGTTGCACTCTTAAATACGACACTCCTAGGAGATATGCTTAGGATAATTCTTGTTTTCTTTACAAACCACTATGAAGGGTTTATGAGTATATACCTCCTTAAAGAAAACATTTTTGTGATTATGGATTATATCCATAAAATTTTCAATTTACATTAGGTATTTTACATGTTTGGAATTATGAATTGTGATTCATAAACTGACCTAGTGTATGCCATTGTATAGAAATGACACCCAATAGAAGGATTGTGAACTCCAGGAATACGTATGATCCAAATAGTTAGAAGGATCATATCTTTCACGGTATTAATCCAACATTTAGAAAGAAAATATTCTCCCATGTATTCTCAACATATGAAGAAATAGTATCATGTGTTAATAAGATAAGTAAATAATTCTCTGAGTCCTATGGATTTGAAGGAAAGAAAGAGAAGAAAAGGATGAAAGAGAGAAATATCGATAAAGGGAAGAGGGAAAAGAATGATTTTCCCATATGTGATAACTGTGGAAAGAATCACCATGGTAAATTCTTGAAGGGATTGGGAGTTTGTTATAAGTGTGGATAAAAATGACACCAAGTACGTGATTGCAAGGGTAAGAAATTTTTTTCAAATGTAAAATAATTCATCTGCAAGGCGTTGAGACACTTCGTGAATCAATGTCCCATTCATAAGAGTATACTACAAATGATGTTATTGGATAATAATCAAGTTATGATACTACCTCAGATGAAGAGGAATGACTAGTGTTATTATGTTTTTATTATAGAATTATTTCATTTGAGTGTTGTATCAAAAATATATTGGTTGCATGAATTATAGAGATAAATAAGGATTGTACTGTAGTACTATTTTATTGAGGATTTGATATTATATGGTTCTAAGAAAAGTGAATTAATAGTAAGCTACACTTTTTGGAAAATACATGGTTTAAGGAAAGGTAATCCTTAATATGGGCCTGATAAGGAGGTAGTGATTTTGGAAAAAGAGATGGTTGATTTTGGTAATTCAGTATGTTGCGGTGTTGTAAAAGAATACATGATGAAGGCGTTCACATGTTATTACCTGGCAAAAAGGATCCTCATTGTGTTTAACTTCCTTATACATTTTGGACTGAGAGTTTGGATGTCAGTATTTTGGATAATTCTAAAGGTTGGAATAGATTAAGTTTGAAATTGGATACTATTGTTATGGTTATTTTTGGATTTCAATAAAAAGGACAACTCGGAGGTCGGACGACAACCCATCGCGTCCGGCAAGGTTGCGAGACTTGAACCCGCAACCAAACGGAGACAAGGGTGTATCACCTATCACTGACCAATGTGATGTCCTAGATTGAATAATGTAGTTTTTTTAAAGGGTCTAGTAGATGAATTATAAATTAATTTTTTTTAAACCCTAAACGATTAGGATAAATAGAATATTTTTTTAATTTCTATTATCTTTTAGAGTGAAAGATGAGTTTGTGGTAGAAATTAGTTAAAGGATGAAACTCTACTTGTCAAGTATATACACCCCCCCCCCCACACACACATATATATATTACACTTATTTTATGGATAAATTAATTATTAAACTTTAGGGAAGGGATCTTAAAACCAAAAATGTGTTTTCCTAATACCTTACGTTTTGTTGATCCGATGGTATTTTAAATCATCATATATTGGTGGATTTGAGGCCCAAAATTCTACAATTATTTGTGATTAATGACCTCAATCACTCCCTATAAATGTTTATGTTTTTCTTCCAATTATGTGTCCTTAATTTCCACCAATGTTCTCCTAATCAAGATTATAATTTGGTGGTGACTTTTTCATTCCCCTTTTCCAATTATTAAGACTAAATTTTATTAACCTAATTTTCGATGTGGGTTTTCCCACAAAGGAATTTTCTATTTTCAACCTTTTATTTTCGAAGAAAAATTTCAAATTGTGAGGACGCAATTTATTGAAGAAGGGAAGAATGTAACACCCCATGATTTCATAGTACATTATTTCTTCAAAGTAATTCAATAACTTGCACTACACGTAACACTGAGTTCAAGAGCACCATGACTTACCAAACTAGCCGTTCAAAAGCGGTTATGAATAATATTAATTGAATTATGAACTATATAAAATCCTTATAAATTTAGAATCCATATTATGAGTTTCTTAGACATAATGTAAGAGCTAATTCATTTTTTCAGATAAAAGAAGTATTTTTCAAAAAATGCACTTTTACCGCCTTTTAATGGTGAACCCTTTTTAAATATATTATTTTAAAATATTATATATTCAATTTGAAAAAATTAAATTCTTGTTTAGAATCGGGACATAAGAATTTAGTTTCAATAAATTTTTGGTGTTATTCTGATAACTTTCATATTTGGGTGAATAGTGAAAATACTATATTTTAACTGAAAAGAAATTTTTTAATCAAAATAATTTATAGTGTTTAATTATACAATTTAATGTTTTAGAAGTAAAAATAGATTATATTTTTACCATTTAATCAAATTCTGGTCATTGTAAGTAATTTCACAATGAAATTGGACATAAACAAGTGTCAATCTTTTGATAGTTATTATTTCTTAAAAATACGCCTTTTGGTTTTGACAAAAAAAATTAATTCTAAATTAATAAATGAAACTTCTATATTTATAATTTGGTAAAATAGACTTCATTATTGAATTTGGAATATCAAAATTAGATTAGGGTGAATTTTTGGTATTTTTCTGAAAACATTCAATTTTTTATGAATAGTGAAAAAATGTTGTGTTATTGTTTAAAATAAAATTTTTATTTAAATAATCATTTATTTTATTTAAATTTATTTTAGGTCAAAATAGATACATAATACCTATATTAGTTCAACATAATTCATTAGATTCATTTTGTTATAAGACTAGATATATAAAAATTTTATTGAACTTTTTACCGTCTTTTACCCACCTCCTAGGAGCATTTGCAAATTTACATAAAACTGAATTTTACCGCTTCTGTGAGTTGAATTTCGAAAATCCGAGAGACACGGTTAATATTAAGGAGTAAAATGTTGTTCAATAAGATAAAAATAATTTTTGTTCAATAGTAACTTTTTACTTTTATTTACTACGGTTAAAAGTAAATAGGGTAATTAAGGGTAAAAATGATATTATTATTACACTAACACATGTCCTAATTCTATTGGATAAGTTTAATTCGACCAAGAACAACCTTAGGAATAAAATATGACCCTTTAGGTCCACTTGGATTAGATTAAGACATTTATTATTATTTTATTTAAAGAAGAGTTAAAAGAGTTATAATCAAAGTTTAATAACTAAACCATTTTTAATATAGGTTTATAAATAAGATAAATTCGACTATAAATATTCATTAGAAAGAAAAAAATATTACCTACATAATGGTATTTTATTTATAATTTTTATATATTAAATAAGTAAATTTATTTATGACACAATGATGATGCTGTAATTACCATATTAATGAATGAATCAAATAAATTGTATTATAAATATTAAAATAAATATAATTTCAAAGTTTTTATGACATACCCAATTTTTTTATGTTAATATGACATGTGTTTATTGATTAAATGTATTTTTCTTTGAAGTAATCATGCTGTTATTATTTTAACAAAAAAACTAATACCAAATAGTGTCAAAATTGACAAAAACTAGTTTTTAAAACAAATATTATAATATTAATTGATATAATGGTCCTCAAAATCTAAGGTTCGTCCAAAAGACTTATATAATAATATATATGACATTAATGAATCAATTGGGGTTATATTGGCAGTATATAGTACGTTTATTAACCATATAGTGTAACAATACAAGAAGACACAATAAAAGTTAAATTATTTAACTTAGATTTAAATCTAAATGATAGGGTTAAAAATGTAACCTAAAATTGTCTAAAACCTATTTTTTGAGAGTATTTGGACCCATCCCCACCGTATCCTCTAAATAATTCACATTGGAGCTATTATAAACCGAATATGAATTTATTATAAAATAATATTTTATGTTTTTCCAAAGGTTCCCCTCACCCCTCTTATAAAAGGGCACTTCCCCTTCTGTCAAATTCATACCTCAAAATCCATTTGTCTCGGCCAAACCCTACCCAAATATCCTAAAAACTATCCTAAAATCATCTTAGAGGCCTTTATTTGGTCAGAAAGCCAACCTAAAGATCCCTTTTGATCAAATCAAAAGGAAGAACCTGGAGAAGAGGTAATAATTTCACCACCCTCATTCAAGTTCTCTTATTCTTCCACTTACTCTTTCTTTGTTGCTTCCATTTGAAAATAATATATCCAGTATCTTATATATACTGTGATTTTATTATAAATATATAACAACAATATTCATTATTCTATTCATCTTATGAATGATAATGTCACCATGCGTGCATACGTACGACTTATCGTCTCCATGTCGTGGTGTAATTTGTTATTCAACAATATGTTATTTGGATGGATATAATGATGAGTAATATGTATATAAATAATGAAAATAACATGATAATGTCTCTTTAAAATTAATATACAATCCAATTCCACACCTTTAAGGAAATTATATAATCGCTCGTGCGTACGTACGGATTACCGTCTCCACGACGCGATGAGATTCATTTCCATATTCACCATTCATCGAAAATTATTAAAATATATATATTACTAATAAGTATTTTATATATGACATAATAATGGTACTGGATATATATATATGTGTGTGTACTTATATATATATCTTATTTACTTAGTTCCGTTCAACAAGATGTGAAAACAGAAACAGCGTTTATGCGTACGTACGGACTACCGTCTCCATAAACGGCGTTTTTCATTTCATATATATGACAATTATAAATATTTATATTCTAAATATATATGATATATAAATAATTTTTTATATTCTGTAAGTATTTAAATCTTGGTCTAAGTGATACAATCAAGATTAACATGTTAAAACACGTACGATAAAGAAAGCGATTATTACCCGAACTGTTAATTTAGCATGGAAATTATTATTAAATGGGTAGTATAAAGTCATAATTGAATCATTTATGATATCATAAATATTAATATGGTTCTGTTATAATTTAATAACATACTACGATCTTCATATAAGAGTTTAAATGTACCCTCGACCAAAGGAATGTGCAAGGTAAGGGTTAATTTCACAATCTCTTTATTATCCGAGGTTGTTTTCACATAAGTATCTACTGGGAAATATTTATTATCCATGTCCATGTTTCATAAAATAGTTTTTAAAGGGATTATTTTAAGGGAATTTTTACTAAAACATCATTTTAAATGTTTTAAAGATTTATTCTTCTAAACCATTCTCATTAATGTCCATGTTTTCCAAATGGTTTTAAGGATTTATTTAAATGGACATGAATGTTTTAAAATGTTAATTACATTCAAAACTTTCAAAGTGGCATGGGAAACTTCGATTCAAAAATGTATTTAAATTTCTTCCTTTCTAAATTGTGTGACTTATAAATGTTTTCATGAAAAAGGGATATTTCTCTCAAAGTGTTTTACAAATCATTTTCATCTGTGTCAAAATCCTTTAATGGATTTTAAACTTGTTTAAAGTTGATTTATTATGATACAAATCTTCCATATTGTATTGAAGGTTTTGTGATATGTTTGATTGTGGATGTGTTTTTTATACCATTCATGGTTCATGGGTAAAGTATTGACATTTTGTATACCAATTTTAATATAAATGTTTATGTTATGATTAAACCTTTTCATATGAGGAATGTATTGAGCTTTGTAAGTGATGGGTGGAGCCCTCTATAGCTCCTCGATGCATCGGTAGGTCTCATGAGACAAACCAGTGGCTTGGAACAAGGCCTTGGAAAAATATTATTTATAGTCTTGGCACAAGGCTTTGACTATGTGGTTATGATAGTCTGGTATTATGCATTCCATCATTATGAAAGTGGCTATTGATATTTCATGTTATTATTCAACTAGTAGAATATCCATGTGAATAAGTAAATGGCATTATTTAATTTTATTTTTTCCATATTATGCTTAAGTTAAAGTTTAAAAGGCTTTTGTTTAAGTTAAGTATTTCCTTAAATGTTTATGCTTATTTATGAATGTTTCTGCTATATTGTTATCCTTACTGAGCATCTGAGATCACCCCTTTCTATGTTTTAATTTTCTCAGGATTCCAAGAAGTGTATTATTATTTATAAGTAGGATTAATCTAGGGGATTAATGGCATTCTCAAAGAATCATTTATGTTGTGTTTTATTTTCTAAAGTGTAATTGAACGTACATGTATATAATCTATTTTCCAAGACTACTAAACTGATCAGTTTTTTGGGACTTAATTCCATGTAATCATGCCAATGTATTAAAATAATTCACCGACTCTGGGTAGCTGGGGTCGGGGCATTACAGATTTGACCTGGATATTTTAATTCTTATAGGTATATAACCTATATTGTTGTGACTATGACTTGGTTATATGGTGGTGGTTGGAATGTTTGTAAGATATGCTCCAAGATATTCTATCATGGTACTGAAATATGTTATTTTACCTAGGTTATATGGTTTCAATTGGCATGGTCATAAGACATGCTCAGAGATATCTCATCATGGAGCCAAATCAGGTGGTTGTTGTACTTTGATAATTGTTTAATTAATAATATACTTGTTTCGTCACTTTATTGTATACACTTATTATAAAAATAGTTAGTTTAGACACAGTGGTATGAACCTACTGAGTTTTAATCACACCCTATTTGGGCCATCATTTGGTAACTGAGAAGATTATGTAGATGTAGGTTTGAACAAGGGAAAAAGACCTTTCTGTTGATTGCTTTATGGATGGATGAGTTGGAGTTTGGTGATGGCACTGATGTGTGGTGCGGGACCAGGGAATTTGAGTGTTTATATGATTATTCTAGTATTTGTTTTGTATTTTTCAAGCATGAAATTTAGTTACATTTCTACATGTAATTACATTATTCTTTATTATTTATTGTATTATTTAGTTGGATTTTATTGTTGTCTTTATATAGGTATATAATTTTATTTATTAGTTTATATAGTTTGTTTTCTACTGTTATAACACTTCATACCATGGGTTATAGTCTTCCCACTACACTTTTCACACCCCCACTATTATTTGGCATCATATGGAATATAGGGAGGAATTATTGAGGTCTTATAACCAACCCTTTTGGGCAACATGAGAGAGCTTCAGATCATGGGAGAGGTCTAACTCAAAGCCCTTTTACCTAAGTATACTTTACTCAAGAGAGATTATAATTTATAATAATTATAAAACCTAAAATGTATAAATTATATTAAATAACTAAATTCATGTTAATAACATTAATTACAAACTGAGGTCAAGGTAGATAAAACTAAATCTTATACTGTTATACCAACCATGAAATGAATGTCTAGAACATTTTATCATATACAAATTTATCACATAAATTAATGTATACACAATATTCATATTTCATAAAAAATTTAAAAACATGAATATTCTAAAGGAATAAAAAAATAAATAAACTCTTTATTTATTTTCCTAAACATGAGGCATAATTATGAACTTTTTGAATTTAAGTTGGGCATGAAAATATCATATTTACAATTTCTAATACTTATCAGTTATACATATTTTATAATCTATAATAATATCAAAAAAATGATAAAAATAACATTTTAAGTTATATCATATTTTATGACTAATAATGGGATTTTCCCTCAAAATTTACGATTGATATCACAGCTTATGATTAGAATGATCATAAGGATCCTACTATATCTGATAATATCACATGTATCAATAATTTGTAATGATTCTATATTTTATGAAAACTTTTGATTCAATAGTAATTTTTGATATCAGATATCATAACATAAGGTTTAATACAAATCTATGGACTTTATCTGTATCATACCTTATTATTTTTGGTAGTCTCAAATTACAACTAAGAAAAAAAGAAGAAAATATTTATATCTTGTGTTGTGATATTACTTCAAATACATTAATATATGCATGTTAATTGAAAAATAAAAAAATGTTGATTCATTGAATATTATAGCCCTGATAAGATTGATGTTATTTATGGTGTTCATCAAATAAATTGTTTTAGTGAAAGAAACCCATAATATGCCCAGTCTTTCTTTAATTGAACCAACATGTGAAAAAAGAAGAACATAAGACAAATGCATAACTATAATGTTGAAAGATATATCATTGATTATTTAATAGATTATTAAAATAATGTATCATTAAATCCAAAACCAAATGAATCCTATCTCTGAGTGAATTACACCAGTCTTTGGATCCTCCTTCAAAATGAGGGAACATGAATCCCCGAAGGGGTTCTAGCACCTTTTTCTCAAAGAAAAATGATGATTCTGAGTGAAGTGAGCTTAATATTATATATTTTATACAATGAAGTGACATCAATGTGAGGGATTACATCCATTTTATATACTCTCTTCATTTAATGAAGATACTTTTTGCATTGGCTACTATCACATGGTAGTCATCACACATTACTTCTCATTGATTTATATTCATAATTATTTGACCAATTAGCAAGATTATGAATTTTTATCCATTTAACAAATAAATATCATTAATTCTTAACCAAAAGAACCGATTGGAAGATGTGGCAGTGATGCATGCATGAGATATCGCATATCAGATATCCATCATATGCAGTGATGGTGACTAATCAAAGGATACGATGAGGGTGTCTGTATGCCTATATCTCATGGTATGATCTATAGATATTGTAAAATAAAATAACCTATATTTTATTGTATCTCTAACAAAAGAAAATTTTATTTATTATTAACATGTAAATAATGAAGTTTCATTATCATATTTCAGGTAACAATAATCCTACTAAGAATAATGAAGAAGTAATGCAAAGGAAAACAAATTATTTTTTAGTTTGACTATAAAAGAAGAAATTCATTGAAAACGGGATTAGTGACTTTGTAAAAGTGGAATTATAGAACCATGATTTTTAATTTATATATTATATTATTATCTTAATGGTGTTTAACCTTTCAGTACAATTTTGAGAAGTTTTATTTTAATTTTGGTAGTTTTTGATTTTTTTATGGGTGTTTTATGGTTAGCCCATACTTAAAAGTGACATGAATCCCAACAGAGATTTTATAAACCTAAGAATTTTTAACTGTAGGATAATTTTTTTAAGTTGATAAAATAAAATCCAATATAAATGTATGATCACATTATTATTTTCATTGACACGACAAAAATAATTAATTAAAAATTATAAATTTCAAAGTGATTGTTTATAGGAATTAATCATCAACACCATGGATTTTTATTTAAACCAAAATTTTACATGTTGAGTTTTGAAAATGGTAGATATTGGAAACCTCCATTAAAATACATCAATGAAATTATGTAATATTCTTCTTAAATAATTATATCAAAACAATGATGTAATTTTTATTAACAAAACTTCAGAGAACACTCAGAAGATTCTCTTACATTATGATGAAGAGATGTTGGAGGATTCCTTCCCGATCACGATCTCCATATAGGACACCCAAAAAATGTTTTAAAGACCACTCTGAGTTGATATGAATGAAGAACAAACCACTTGGATCAATAAAAAAAATCATATATTGCTACATGGCTTCAATGGGGGGAAATTAATCCTGGAGGAACAAGTTCAGACCTGGAAAAATGGCATACCTCTCTGAGGATCTCATCAAGGAAAATCCAAAGATAAAGGTTATCTCAATTGAATAGGGACTATAAAAGTTAAATCATTCCAACATTTTTAAAATTTTCTATAATATCTTGACTGTCTCTATGTGGTTTATGTTTTTTTTCTATACTTTCATTTTGTTGGGTTCCCGCTTTTCCTTTAAAAGTGCTTCAAAAAAAATTAATTTGAGTACAGATGAAAAACATACAATATGAGAGAATAAAATTCAAAGATAATATCAGTTGTCAAACTAAAATTCATACAAAACATCATTGTTTTAACTTGGAACTCTTGTGTTCATATCACAAATTTCAAAAAATTGACATTACATATTATACCATAAAAGGAAAATTTTTAATTAGAAGATGAAAAATCAGAGTTAACATGAATGGTAACACTAATTGTATGGTCAAAATTCATTTGATGTTACCACCAAACATTTAATTTAGAAAATAAAACTTTTAACACCAACATCAAAGCTTCATGTGTTTATTTTTAAATTTAATTTTTAACACTAATAAAATACACTTTTAATCTAAGAACTATGAGATCCCCAACTTGATGATTTATATTAGATAACTCACCTGAATTAATACTCTATAAATATTACAATTCTATCCCTTAAATCCATCTTCTTATGTTCTATGATTTAATTCTTTGTAGGATACCATAAATAGGTAAATAATATAAAAAATTAATGGAAGTGAAATGATTATATGAATATATACCAATGGATTCTAAATAAGACTATTAAGGTTCATCATGTACTCCCAAATTTCAGTCTTATTTATAAATTTAATATTTAATTATATATATATATTATTATAATATTCAAAAAATATTACCAAATAATTTTCATAAAGTGCAATATATTTCATATTCGAATGCATGAATATAGTAAAGTTAAAGTTAAATTCTAAATTTTACTAAGAAAATAAATGAATGAAAAATAACTTATTAATATTGTAACATTTACCATTTTGAGGACAAAAATTTTATACTAAATCAATTTATTGAAATTTAATTATACAACATAAAAATTAAACTTTAAAAATTATAAAATAATATCAATTGGTAATTAAGGATATTAAGAAGGACACAAAATATGATTATTGTTAGTAATTTGGTATTTAGTTCATATAATATTCTTAGACCCATGATATTACATATATATAAATGAATGAGGGATGAAATCAGAAATGTGAGAAAGAAGGCTAGTTAGTCAGTTTGGTGCATTCAGCTATTTATTAGTTGGATGCAACTCAGGCTCAGTATCTTGGTCTTAGCTTCGATGGGAAAATTGTTGGAATTAGTCATAATAGGTAGTTGGTCTCTCTCGGCACCCATATTTCTATAGTGTCAAGGGGGGAGAGAGGTGGTCTCTCTTAGGTTTCTCTAATTGTAGCTTCTTTTTCTTCATCAATCATATTCAGAATTTACCAAAGGTTAGAGATAAAATATATAGATTAATTTTTTATCTAAATTCTTTAATCTTGCACGCACTATCCTAATAATTTTCAAAATTTGTTTGAAAAAACCATCTATTTTGAGGATATTGAAGCATTTCAATCAATGAGAGTGATATGTCAGAATGATTGTCAAGAAGAAAAATTGTGAATTTTTTTTGTTATTGGATTCTGAAGAGAATGGAGAAAAGTGTCATGTCTGTAGAGATGATGATCGATAGTATACATCATACAATGTTGACAATGAAGGAATTTATAGAAAAGCGGATGAAATGACAGAATGACAATTAATGTGTGGTGCATGATTTGGTACAATAGATAGAAGAGATAATGTTACTTTTGGTAAGTAATATGGAGGAATAATCCTTAGAGAGATTGAAGGTGATTGAGCCATAGATAGACCGAGGTTAAGAAACTATAAAGTAGATAAAGGAAAACCCATTATATCTAGGAAGCTTATAAGTATAGAAATTGTAATGAAATTGGGAGGAAGTTTAGCTCTGTAAGATACTACTCTTGTGGATGGTTTGTAGAGTGTGACATGTTGGGTGGAGTTTTATTCATTTATAGGGGATGATCCTTTTGATGTGATCACTAAATTCGATACATACTTCTTGATAAATCAAACTCCAGAGGACATGAACCCGCATGTTACCCAAATATGTATACAAAACATGGATTTATATAGGTTTATCTCATGTCAGAGTACTGCACCAGGGTAATCTTGGGATATACTAAAACCATCTTTAATGGAGAGGTATAGGAAGTAAATAGAGGGAGATCCACTAAAGTACTTGAAGACATTGTGACAAAAATGGAAGGTGGATGTTTACATAGAGGAGTTTGAACATGTAGCTCTGAGAATTATAGTTTAACCAAAGTAATGGTATATGAGTTTGTTTATGGGGGGTTATGGGCCAAGAATGAAAATCAAGTTTTGACACATGAACCAACTAAGAAATTCAGGATGCTTACACTATCTAGGAAAATATAGAGGAAGATAGTTTAGGAAAGTGGCCTTAGGAGTGACTATGGGAGGAAATTAGTGTCACCAGTACTATAGGGAACCAATATTTTAGTATCCAACTTTCCTATCAACCAGCCCCCAAAATGAGAAAAACAATAATAGAAGAGAACTTGAGGAGACCTGTGGGAGATGAGCGGTGGAGTGGGGTAAATACAATCAATCGATAAGAACAAGAATAATGTAAGAATAAGTGGTTGTGTTTATTTTTTATTTCCATACCTATGGTAAAATTCATAGATGTCCCGATAATCACATGAGGGTGCTAGTTTGAGATTTTTAATAACTAGAAGAGGTGGAGGAAGCGGGTGTAGACCCACGACTAGGTATAGGGAGGGGCGAACTCGGGGAGGAGGTTATAGGAAACCAACAGATGGAATAAATCAGTTGAAAGGTGTAATTTAGTTGTATGAGATATGAAAGAGATTAATTAATATTGTTTGTGGGGAAACGTTTTGGTTTATAGGTAGTAGTCCTTATGGATAGTGACACCAGTCACAAATTTTTTCTAAAAACCTCAACATATTGTAAAATTTGGAGATTATCCTAACCATGCCATTTGGGATTAAGTTGGGATATGGGTATCGTGCATTGTCTCATAGATTTATCATGGAGATAAAGGTATTTTTTGGGAATTTTATCATTTGAGATGAAGCTTTTGTGCTCAATGCTGGGGGACAAGACTTGATTATGGGAATGAAGTGTCTAAAATTTTTGAGAACTGTTTTAAAAAAATGGTGCCACAAAACTAGAGTTAATGTGGGAAGGGGATGAAATTGAATTAAAGGATATTACTACAAAGCAGGAACTGTATAAGGGCTTGAAAAATGGTTTCAAACTAAAATGACTCTATTGGTGGTCGGGTTTTGGCAGACTCAACTGTTGTCTCATGTAGGAGAGGTTACCCCGGGTCAGAAGTATGGCCAGTAATAATTGGAGGAAGTTTTGCATGGATTTTAGACATTATTTAATGAAAAAAAGGATTACATCATATATATTAATGTATGAATGACATGAATTCCTTATATTTTTTTGGATAATACCCTTTTTAATTAGGTTGAGAGGGAACCCTAACATGACACATAGGCCCAGTGGCACAAGGCCTAGTACATGACCCAAAGGCCCCAGGAAAAAATCCCAATACATGACCAGAAGGCCCAGCCAAACTACACTATAACTGACCCTCCCCAGCATCTGCATCATTGAAGGCACCTAGATCCCCACCACCATTATTTATTAGTTAGGGGAATGAGTTTCGTTAGTAAATATTGGTCCTTAAAATTTGGCTCATTACCTTAAGGATGATATAGAAAAACAAGTGACTAACATATTGGAAAGTAGAATTAGTAATCATATAAGTGGTCCATATACTAGCCCCAATATTTTAGTCAATAATAAAGATGGAAATTATAGAATTTGTGTAAATTATCAATCATTTAATAAAGACAAGTTCACTGATAGGTTTCTGATTCTGGTTATTGAGGAGTTGTTATATGAACTACATTGGGAATGAAATGTTATAAAGATTGACCTAAAATATGGGATTCACAGAATCCAAGTGAGGGTTGGGGATGTTAGCAGGACTACATTCAAAACACATGAGGGGAATTATGAATATCTTATCATTCCATTTGTTCTAATGAATCTTATGAAAATTTTATTGTCCACCATAAACACTATTTCTAGGGAATTTTTAAGGAAGTATATACTGGTATTATTTGATGATATAATTGTATATATAAAGACATATACTAACCATATGGTTCACCTTGAGTATGTTTTTTAGTTGTTCTAGGATAACCATCTTCATGTTAACAAGAAGAAATTATTCGTTGCTCAGTTGTCGATGGAATATGTTGGCCATGTAATTTCAAGTGAAGGGGTGTTTATGGACTCAGATAATATATTCTATGTTACAGTTTGTACTCGACCACAAACTCATTAGGGTGTTAGAGGGTTATTAGACTTCACGAGATACTATAAAAAATTTATTGAATGATATGGGAAGGTATCCATGCCTCTTACTTACTTGAACAAAAGGTATAGTTTCCTCTTAAATTCCATAAAAAATCATACATTCAGAGAGTAAAGAAAATTTACGGTTTTAGATCTATCATTGGCCTTACCAGATTTCTAGAAACCATTTTTACAGAATGTGAAGCATGAGGGAGAGGAGTTGGGGCTATCCACAAGTAAACAGGCCATGCCATTGCTTATTTCAATAAGGCTATAGCTAAGGTTAACGTATGAGTTTATTTATGAGAATGAGAGGAGTGAACATGTTTTGGATGTGGGCCACTAGAGAGAATACTTGTTAAGAAAACATTTCATGGTCTACACATACCATAAGGTGATAAAAAATCATATCAGTCAGAATTTTCATACCATTAATTTATAGAGATAGTAGGAAAAACTATTGGGACTTGACTTTCAAGTGGTTTATAAGTCACGCTGAATCAATCAAGTTTCAAATTATATATCCCAAATGGATGATGGAGTTTTGGAGAGTTGTATAGAGAAAAATAATTTGGGTTTAGTTTATTCCAAACCACATTGGATGGATCTTGACACTTTCAGGGAAGAATTACAATGGGATCTAGTACTTTTTAGTGTTTTCACCACATTGGAACATCGACCTGATTTCTAGATAGGATATCTCCTACATGACACATTATTTTTTATCATAAAATATTGGTTTTCTCCCAACAATTTTGAATCATTCTAAAATTTTTACACTTTTACAATTCTTCAGATGTATTGGACATGCTAGTTTCATTAATACTTATAATCGGTTGGGTGCCTACTTATTTTGTGAGGGCATAACATAATGCATTTTTTAGTTTATAATAGAATTTTATACCTACCAATGATAAAGTAATGTTTTCTTCCTTTATCCAATACCTATTCTTGATTTATTTTGGGATGCAATTTTAATGGATTTTATTTCTAGACTAACTAGGTCCGTGGGATTATGTTTGATCCTAGTATTCATGGATAGATTGTCAAAAAATTCCCATTTCATGTTGATGAGGTATCATTACACAACAAAACTAGTGGCTAGAACCTTTGTTAAAAACGTGGTTTGTTTACATGGCATGCTCTGATCCATCCTCAGTGAATGGGATCCTATATTTTTAGAAAAATTTGGCAGTAAGTCTTCTAGTTACAGGGAACCACCTTGAAAATGAGTTTTTCATACCGCCCCTAATTGGATGACTAGAAAGAATCATCAACAAATGTTTGGAAACATATCTACAATATTTTCCTTCAAAGATGACACTTTCTTAGGCACAGAGAATTTTCTAGTTTGAGTGCTTATATAATACCAATATTTATTAATCTCACTACCATGGTGAAACATTGTTCCATGGCTGCCACCAGGAATTGGTGCATCGTTCCATGGCTTTTCCATGGCTCATCTAAGATAGCTAAATGTGGTGTGATCCAATTGAGCGGTGGTGCACAGTGACATAGTGTTCACCATTGCACATTTTTTATTATTTTTCTTTATTTTAACCTTAAAAATCATATTAACTGATTAAAAATACCTATTTTGAGGTCAAATAGTGAGCTCCCCTTCCAACGCTATGCAATAGTCTACTATAACCGTGGGCACAACAACCCATCTGATGTCGAACTGCATCGACTACCATGACCCAGCTGAGATCCCTCGACTACCCTAGCTGACCATGACCTAGCTGGTCTCCCTAAACTTCCGCGACTAAGATACATGATGTTGTTTAGGGCAGGCTCACGTTCTGTGATAACCAATAAATTTTTTTAATTCGATTTTAATTATGAGTCTCACCCCTTATATTTCAGGAATTGTGATTTATTTCTAAATCTCTAAGGAGAGGTAAGGAAATACCAACTTTAATTTTATGAGATATATGGTATTTAATATATTTCAATAATTAAGATATATTATTATTTGAGATATATGGTTTTTAATATTGAATTATTTGTCTCATTGTTGACTTTATTTGTTTTTTAATGCATGGAATATGTATTGTTGACATAAATCTTTTATATTTGTGTATATATTTTATAATTTATTATTTTTTATTACTGATATATGTATACACCTGTTTTGTGTACTGTAAGTTAATATTTTCATGTGTCGTACGCTTTTGCATCGGGTTCCCTATTCACTGTTTTCTTCAATGCATCGTAAATAACTATATGGCAACCGAAATTTATTCACTGAATATGGAATTATAAAGTCTTGATTTTTCTCATTTTTAAGATCACATACATAGGATTAAATTTATGAAGAACAAAAGGAAGAAATAAAATAATGGATAAATTGGAAGGAAAAAAGGGCTAATAAAATTATTACATATCCAAACAAAATTAGAATCAGGGATAAACAAACTTAATTGTTTTTTAATATTGGTTTGATATCTCACCAGTGTAGACTAGGTATCCTCTATTAGTGGTCCGAACAATATGACCAAGGTCTATATTTCTAGAACAATGTCCTTATGGATCTATTATTCCCCTGTGAGGATGACAATGAATGACTTATTATCAAGAACCTGTTCAAAGAAACATGCATCTATGATGATTATGAAGTTTCATTTTAAAATAAATTGATTATAAAAAGAAAAATTGTTCATCTCATTTTATCCAAAAACCTAAAAAATTATTTTCATATGGAACTATATATATAGAGTATTATTCCATTAAAAATTCAACTTTTAATAAAAAAATATTCAAAATTTTATAATTTTATTATCCTCTAGGATGCAAAGGAAATCCATCCATGCCATTGCTTGATAGTGAGGTCGTGACACACCTCCAGCATCCCCTCCATGACCATAGTAGGAAACAAGGACAATATTTTTAGTAGCACTACCTATTGAGTAGTCAATAATTTCTAAAAATTGGTATTATAGTAGTTATAAAATCCTCTAATTCATAGGGTAACCACTGGGGGAGATTTTTGGAATCCAAAATGAATGTGGTACAGACCTACGGGTCAAGGTTGCTCACTGTAGGGGACCTATACCACATTAGAGACTGGGGGTATTGAGAATCATATATAATCCCCCTACATCCCCATCCCATTGTGGGAGGAGGGATTTAGGGGGGATATATATGATTCCCAACACCCCTCTAGTAAACGATGTTGAATAGGGCCCCAATAGTGAGCAACCTTGACCTGTAGGGCTGCACTCCATTCATTTGGGATTCCAAAAATCCCCCCCTGTGATTGAACTACGAATTATAGGATTTACTACCCCCTATGATACCAAATGCATGATCTACATTGGATCTATAGGACCTTATATCAAAATATTATCCACTTTGGTTCACTTTAATGGTTTTTTCTTCAGTAGGGCTCACTACCCACTAGGGTGTCTCACTTGCAACCCCCTTATTAAAAGGACTAAGAGTGTGAGGAGGGATGGATAAATATTATATATGATTCTCCCAGAATGTAACCACCAATGGTCTATACAATTCTAACAATAATAAACAAGTGTTATCATGTGTAAACAAGGTAGTAAGTTATGTGTGTATGACCATGGAATACGTCTAATTCCATTTGTAAAATCAATCATCCCCTTAAGGCTACATGTAGTAAGAGTTATCTTCTAACAAGGTAGCTATAAGAAAAAGTGAACAAGTCTCACGACCATGTCGTACATCCATCTGTATCAGTTAACCCGCAACCACGTTTTATAATGAAGTTAAAAATCACACGACCACACCATACAGTTAAGTGTAGACCACAAGGGCTAGATCCAATGTGTCAGGTACTAGGGAATATATGTAAGAATCCTAGACCACAAAGAGATAGATCCAAGGTGCAATAGACAAAGTCATCAACATCGAGTCCCATGGGGGTCCCAGTGGAAACACGGTCTAGGCATTAGTTGGAGTCCTAGGAGAATGTGTATTGACATGTCCTACACAAGTCCAAGAAAGCTAGATCTATGGGGTAGAAAGACATGAGGCATCCCATAGAATCAAAACCCATGGGGCAGAGTCAACACAACGCGTCCACTACCATGTTCTAGATCCATAGAGAGAATTCCGTGTAATATTTCAAACCATTCATTCAATTCATTCAATTCATTAATGTTAAAAAAATTCATAACCATGTGAGTATACCCACACAAATAAACAAGAACAAGCCATGAGTATTCCCACTCATACAATCCATTTATCATTTACAAATCATATGGTCATACCCTCCCATATTAACCATTAAGCATGCCATTAAACATTTTATATAGGTATACCCACCAATATCATCCATTTCATTTAATTCAAGCTATCAAAATTGGTATGGTGTCACAAGATATAAATATGAAAGGAGGTATTACATCTCTTAAAATAGTCATTCACAACTAACAAGGGATTAATGGGCTTCCTCTTCCTAGGAAAGCATGAGCACACACCCCTTGGTTGTTTTAAATAGGCGTAAATAGGTCAAAACCATAAGGCACACCCCATGTATGACCTTGAAATGAGAAACAAGTTCCGACACACCTAACTTAACCTATAGGCATCCACACTAGGTCTGAGTAAGCCTATGACAAGTAGCTCGATCAAAAATAGGGTCATGCTGGAAAGTCTGACAGGAGGTGAAAATGACGATCACCTGAAAAGAACCAGAAAATTATATAGAAAGTATAGACCACCTACAACAGCTCAATAGTAGACAGATCATCCAGTATCAAGTCTTGATTCATCCCAGTTTGATATAGATCTGAATCATGGATGAATAATGAGAAATTAGGTTATACAAACATAAAAGAAAATAGAGCAATTGATCGCCCGAAAAAATCAAATATGGATAAAAAGGAATTGAGGACTTACTGTTATCAATTTGATGAGACAATACATGATTCATATGGACAATAGATAGAGGGTAGGGATTGATACCCACCCTAGGAACCAAAGGGGATAGTTCCATGATAGGGGGATGTGCGCTGAAGAAGAAACCCAAAAATGGGATTAAAAATGATTTTTGGTTTTTAATTAATTAGTTTTAAAAAAGGCACCCTATATGCTCACACGGTTTACCCACATGGTTTCCTAAGCCATGTAGAAACAATATGTAGCTCACTATATCCAAGTGGAACACTACATTGTTACCTCATAGGGTTTGACTAACCATGTGGTAACTGTGTGAAGATGCTCTCTCAAAAAGCTGTAATTTCTCATACATTCCACACGACCGTGTGGCCACTACCACACATTTTTCTTAACCATGAGGATCCTAACTCCCCTCTTCCCAGCCTCGTATGGTTTACCCACATGGTTTTTCAACCATGTGACAACTTTTCTCCAGGATAAAAACCTCCAAACTCTGTGTTTTGAGCTCCAAAATTGCTCTGGACTCCTCTATAAAACCAATGATGAGTTAATAATTAACATAAGGCCATATTTATGCATTTAAACTACAAATAAAGGGACTCATACCTCATAAAAAAACATGAGTTCTTACAATCTCCCCCTTATAGAAATTCTTATATGAATTGATCTCCAAAGGGTGGTCAATATTTATCAGAGAACAAATCTAGCCACTAAGTAAGTACGTCATTCTACCATTCCCAAGTCTTATCCTGTAAACGACTATACTACCATAACATTCGTACTAGAGGAACTGATCAGCCTAGGAGAACCTTCATACTCCTATCAAATATGACAATCATATGATCCTCAAAGGATGCATCAACCTGAAGCTCAACCTCCTCGAGATGAAAAGAATGAGATGGGTCTGAGTGATTGTGGCGCAACTGAGATACATGGAAGACATTGTGCATTTCTTGGTACCTCTGAGGTAACTGAAACCTATAGGCAACAAACCAGACTCTCTCCAAAATCTCGAATGACCTGACATATCTCAATAAATATTACTTTGTCTCCTGATCTATAACACCCAAAGATTTCATAGTACGTTATTTCTTCAAAGTAATTCAATAACTTGCACTACACGCAACATCGAGTTCAAACGCACTACGACTTACCAAACAAGCCATTCAAAAGCAGTTATGAATAATATTAACTAAATTATGAACTATATACAATCCTTATAATTTTATAATCCATATTATGAGTTTCTTAGACATAATGTAATAACTAATTCATTTTTTTCAGATAAAAGAATTATTTTTCAAAAAATGAACTTTTACCGCCTTTTAATAGTGAACCCTTTTTAAATCCAATATTTTAAACTTTTATATATTAAATTTGACAAAATTAACTTCTTATTTAAAATTGGGACATAATAATTTAGCTTGAATAAATTTTTGATGTTATTCTGATAACTTTCGTATTTGGGTGAATAGTGAAAAATACTATATTTTAACTGAAATGATATTTTTTAATCAAAATAATTTATAGGGTTAAATTATACAATTTAATGGTTTGGAAGTAAAAAATAGATTATATTTTTACCATTTAATACAATGCTGGTCATTGTACGTAATTTCACATTTAAATTGGAAATAAACAAGTGCCAATCTTTTGATAGTTATTATTACTTAAAAATATGCCTTTTGGTTTTGACAATGGGAATTAATTTTAAATTAATAAAGGAAACTTATATGTTTTGAATTTGGTAAAATATACTTCATTATTGAATTCATAATATCAAAATTATCTTAGGTTGAATTCTTGTTATTTTTCTAAAAAATTTCAATTTTTGATGAATAGTGAAAAAACAATGTTATTGTTTAAAACTGAATTTTTATTTAAATAATTATTTATTTTATTTAAATATATTTTAGGTCAAAATAGATAAATAATTCCTATATAAGTCCAATTTAATTCATTGGATTCATTTTATAATAAGATTATATATATATAAATTTTATCAAACTTTTTACCGTCTTTTACCCACCTCCTAGGAGTATTTGCAAATTTACATAAAACTTAATTTTACCGCTTCTGTGAGTTGAATTTCAAAAATCCTAGAGACACGGTTAATATAAAAGAGTAAAATTTGGTTCAATAATATAAAAATATTTTTTGGTGAATAGTAACATTTTACTTTTATTTACCTTGGTTAAAAGTAAATAGGGTAATTAAGGGTAAAAATGATATTATTATTACCCTAACACATGTCATAATTCTATTGGATAAGAATAATTCGACCAAAATAACCATAGGAATAAAATATGATGCTTTAGGTCCACATGGATTAGATTAAGACATGTATTATTATTTTATTTAAAGAAGAGTTAAAAGTGTTAAAACCAAAGTTTAATAACTAAACCATATTTAATATAGGGTTATACATATGATAAATTAGACTATAAATATTCATTAGAAATATAAAAAAATTTCCTATATAATGGTATTTTATTTATAATTTTTAGATATTAAATAAGTAAATTTATTAATGACACAATGATGATGTTGTTATTACCATATTAATGAAAGAATCAATAAATGGTATTATAAATATTAAAATAAATATAATTTCAAATTTTTTATGACAATCACGAATTTTCTAGGTGAATATGACATGTTAGTATTGATTAAATGGTTTTTTTTTGAAGTAATAATGATGTTATTATTTTAACAAAAAAACAAATACCAAATAGTGTAAAATTGACATAAAATAGTTTTTAAAATAAATATTATATTATTAATTGATATAATGGTCCTAAAAATATAAGGTTCAGCAAAAAGACTTATATATTAATATATGACATTAATTAATCAATTGGTGTTCTATTGGAAGTATATAGTCAATTTATTAACCATATAGTGTAAGAATACAAGAAGACATAGTAAAAGTTAAATTACTTAACTTAGAGTTAAATCTAAATGATAAGGTTAAAATTGTAACCTAAACATGTCTAAAACCTATTGGTTGAGAATATTGCGACCCATAACCACCCTAGCCTCGAAATAAGTCACTTTTGAGCCATTATAAACCGAATATGAATTTATTATAAAATAATATTTTAAGTTTTTCCAAAGGGGCCCCTCACCCCTCTTATAAAAGGGCACTTACCCTTCTCCCAAATTCACACCTCCAAAGCCATTTGGATCGGGAAACCACTACCCAAATATCCTACCAAATATACTAACTTCATCATAGAGGCATTTCATTGGTCATAAAGACAACCTAAGTAGACATTTTGATCAAATCAAAAGGAAGAACCAGAAGAAGAGGTAATAATTTCACCACCCTCTTTCAAGTTCTCTTATTCTTCCACGTACTCTTTCTTTGTTTTTTCCATTTTAAAATAATATCTCAAGTATCTTAAATATACTATAATGTTATTATAAATATGGAACAACTATATTAATTATTCTATCCATCTTATTAATGATAATGTCACCATGTGTGCGTACGTACGGCTTATCGCCTCCACATCGTGGTGTAATTTGTTATTCAACACTATGTTATTTTGATGGATATAATGATGACTAATATGTATATAAATAATGAAAATAACATGATAATTTCTCTGTAAAATTAATATACCATCCAATTCCACACCTTTAAAGAAATGATATTGTCGCTCGTGCGTACGTACGGATTACCATCTCCACGACGCGATGAGATTCATTTCCACGTTCACCATTCATCAACAATTATAAAAATATATATATTACAAATAAGTATGTAATATATGACATAATAATTCTACTGGAGATATAAATATTTATATATACATGTACTTACATATATCTTATTCACTTAGTTCTGTTCAACAAGATATGAAAACAGAAACATCGTTTATGCGTACGTACGGACTACCATCTCCATAAATAGTGTTTTTAATTTCATATATAAGACTATTATACATATTTATATTCTAAATATATATGATATATAAATCATGTTTTATATTCTTGATGTATTTAAATCTTGTTCTAAGTGATACAATCAAGAGTAACAAGTTAAAACATGTACGATAAAGAAAGCGATTATTACCCGAAATGTTAATTTAACATGGAAATTAGTATTAAATGGGTAGTATAAAGTCATAAATGAATCATGTAAGATATTATAAATATTAATATGGTTCTGGTATAATTAAATTACATACTACAATATTTATACAGGAGGTTAAACGTACCCTCGACCAAAGGAAAGTGCAAGGTAAGGGTTAATTTCACAATCTCTTTATTATCCGAGGTTGTTTTTACATAAGTATCTTTTGGGAAATATTTATTATCCATGTCCATGTTTCATAAAATATTTTTCAAATGGATTATTTTGAGGTAATTTTTACTAAAATATCATTTTAAATGTTTTAATGATTTATTCTTCTAAACCATTCTCATTAATGTCCATGTTTTCAAAATGGTTTTAAGGATTTATTTAAATGGAAATGAATGTTTTAAAATGATAATTACTTTCAAAAGTTTCAAAGTGGTATGGGACACTTTGATTAAAAATTGTATTTAAATTTCTTCCTTTCTAAATTGTGTGACTTTTAAATGTTTTCATGAAAAGGGGATATTTCTCTCAAAGATTTTTACAAATCATTTTCATATATGTCAAAACCATTTAATGGATTGTAAACTTGTTTGAAGTTGATTTATTGATACAAATCTTTCTTATTTTATTGAAGGTTTTGTGATATATTTGACTGTGGATGTGTTATTTTTATATCATTCATGGTTTATGGGTAAAGTATTGACATTTCCTATGCCATTTTTAATACAAATGTTTATGTTATGTTTAAACCTTTTCATTTATTAAGTAATGGGTGGAGCCCGCTATAGCTCCTAGATGCATCGGTATGTCTCATGAGACAACCTAGTGTCTTGGAACAAGGCCTTGAGAAAATAGTTTTTCTAGTCTTGGAAAAAGGCATTGACTATGTGGTTATGATAGTCTGGCATTATGAATTCCATCATTATGAAAGTGGCTATTTATATTTAATGTGATTATTCAACTAGTAGAATATCCATGTGAATAAGTAAATGACATTATTTCATTTTATTTTTTCCATATTATGATGAAGTTCAAGTTTAAAAGGCTTTTTTTAGTTATACACTGCCTTAAATGTTTATGCTTATTTATGAAAGTTTCTGCTTTATTGTTATCCTTACTGAGCATCTAAGCTCACCCCTTTCTATGTTTTAATTTTCTTAAGATTAAAAGAAGTGTATTATGATTGATAAGTAGGGTTAAGATATGGGATTAATGGCGTTCTCAAAGGATCATTTATATTGTGTTTTATTTTCTAAAGTGTAATGTAATGTCCATGTATATAATCTATTTTCCAAGACTTCTAAACTGATCGGTCTTTCAGGACATGATTTCTTGTAATTATGCCAATGTATTAAAATAATGCACTGAATCTGGGTAACTGGGGTCGGGGTGTTACAATTGGTATCAGAGGAAGTTTAGCGATAACCTTAGAAACTAGATTTATATAAACTCTGATTAGATCACTTTACCCTAAGATAGACTTGATGATTAGTGTAGAAGAACTCCCTAGAATTTTGGTAATGTAAAGATTTTGTGAGATTTCTAAGAAAATACATCCATGTCTGGATACGAGCAGGTAGAGGCGGCTCTGGCACAGATGTACCAAAGGGTAAAACCTGAAAACACCGCTTTGAGCTAGACTCGAACGGGAACTAGTGCACGACAAAGGTCCTTGTTTCACTCTTGGTTACGACACTCTTGGGGGATATGATTATGACAATTCTCGTTTTCTTTACAAACCACTATGAAGGGTTTATGAGTATATACCTCCTCAAAGAAAACATTTTTTTGATTATGGATTATATCCATAACTTGTTCAATTTACATTAGGTATTTTACATGTTTGGAATTATGAATTGTGATTCATAAACTGACCTAGTGTATGCCATTGTATAGAAATGGCACCCAATAGAAGGAATGTGAACTGCATAAATACGTATGATCCAAAGGGTAAGAAGGATCATATCTTTCACGGTATTAAGCCAACATTTAGAAGGGAAATAGTCTCCCATTTATTCTCAACATATGAACAAATAGTATCATGTGTTAATAATATAAGTAAAGAATTATCTGAGTCCTATGGCTTTGAAGGAAAGAAAGAGAAGAAAAGGATGGAAGATAGAAAGATGGATAAAGGGAAGAGGTAAAAGAAGGATTTTCCCATATGTGATAACTGTGGAATGAATCACCATGGTGAATTCTTGAAGGAAATGAGAGTTTTTTATAAGTGTGAAGAAAAGGGACACCAAGTACATGATTTCAAGGGTAAGAAAAAGTTTTCAAATGTAAAATGCTTCATCTTCAAGGCATTGAGACACTACGTGAATCAATGTCCCATTCATGAGAGTATACCGCAAATGATGTTATTGGATAATAATCAAGTAATGATACTACCTCAGATGAAGAGGAATGAATAGTGTTCTTATGTTGTTATTATAGAATTATTTCATTTGAGTGTTGTATCACCACTATACTGGTTACATGAATTAGGGAGGTAAATAAGGATTGTACTATAATACTATTTTATTGAGGATTTCTGATTATATGGTTCTAAGAAAAGTGACTTAATAGTAAGCTACACTTTTTGGAAAATACATGGTTGAAGGAAAGGTAATCCTTAATATGGTCCTGATAATGAGGTAGTGATTTTGGAATAAGAGATGGTTGATTTTGATAATTCAGGATGTTGCGGTGTTGTAAAAGAATACATGATTAAGGTGTTCACATGTTATTACCTGGAAAAAAGGATCCTTATTATGTTTAACTTATAAATTTTGGACTGAGAGTTTGGATATAAGTATTTTGGATAATTCTAAATGCTGGAATGGATTAAGTCTGAAATTGGATTCTATTGTTAAGGTTATTTTTGGATTTCCATAAAAAGTACAACCTAGAGGTCGGGCGGCAACCTGATGCATCCGGCAAGGCCGCGAGACTTGAACCCACAACCGAAGGGAGACAAGGGTGTATCACCTATCACTGACCCATGTGATGTCCTTGATTGAATAATTTAGATTTTTTAAAGGGTCTGGTAGATGAATTATAAATTCATTTTTTTTTGAAACCCTAAACGAATAGGATAAATAGAATATATTTTTAAGTTCTGTTATCTTTTACAGTGAAAGATGAGTTTGTGGTAGAAATTAGTTTAAGGATGAAACTCTACTTGTTAGGTATATATATACATATATATATACTCCACTTATTTTATGGATAAATTAATTATTAAAATTTAGGGAAGGGATCTTAAAACCAAAAATGTGTTATCCTAATACCTTAGGTTTTGTTGAACCGATGGTATTTTAAATCATCATAGATTGGTGGCTTTGAGGCCCACAATTCTACAATTGTTTGTGATTGATGACCTAAATCACTCCTTATAAATATTTACGTTTTCCTCCAATTATGTGTCTCAAATTTCCACCAATGTTCTCCTAATCGAGATCATAATTTCATGGTGAATTTTTCATTCCCTTTTTCCTATTATTAAAACTAAATTTTATTAACCCAATTTCCGATGTGGGTTTTCCCACAAAGGAATTTTCTATTTTCAACCTTTTATTTTTGAAAAAACAATTTCAAATTGTGAGGACACAATTTATTGATGTAGGGATGAATGTAACACCCCAAGATTTCATAGTATGTTGTTTCTTCAAAGTAATTCATTAACATGCACTACATGCAACACCGAGTTCAAGCGCACCACGAATTATCAAACTAGCCGATCAAAAGCGGTTATGAATAATATTAACTAAATTATGAACTATATACAATCCTTATAATTTTAGAATCCATATTATGAGTTTCTTATACATAATGTAAGAACTAATTCATTATTTTCAGATAAAAGAAGTATTTTTCAAAAAATGCACTTTTACCGCCTTTTAATGGTGAACCCTTTTTAAATCCAATATTTGAAACCTTTATATATTCAATTTGACAAAATAAACTTCTTCTTCAGAATCTGGAAATAAGAATTTAGTTTCAATAAATTTTTAGTGTTATTCTGATAACTTTCATTTTTGGGTGAATAGTGAAAAATACTATATTTTAACTGAAAAGAACTTTTTTAATCAAATTAATTTATAGTGTTAAATTATACATTTTAATGGTTTGGAAGTACAAATAGATTATATTTTTACCATTTAATCCAATGCTGGTCATTTTATGTAATTTCACACTGATATTGGACATAAAAAAGTGTCAATCTTTTGATAGTTATTATTTCTTAAAAATAAGCCATTTGGTTTTGACAATGGGAATTAATTTTAAATTAATAAATGAAACTTCTATGTTCTGAATTTGGTAAAATAGACTTCATTATTGAATTCAGAATATCAAAATTATCTTAGGGTGAATTTCTGGTATATTTCTGAAAACTTTCAATTTTTGATGAATAGTGAAAAAACACTATGTTATTGTTTAAAACCGAATTTTTATTTAAATAATTATTTATTTTATTTAAATTTATTTTAGGCCAAAATAGATACATAATACCTATATAATTTCAATTTAATTCATTGGAGTCATTTTATAATAAGATTAGATATATAAAAATTTTATTGAACCTTTTACCGTCTTTTACCCACCTCCTAGGAGCATTTGCAAATTTACATAAAACTTAATTATACCACTTCTGTGAGTTGAATTTCGAAAATCCGAGAGACATGATTAATATCAAGGAGTAAAATGTGGTTCAATAAGATAAAAATAATTTTTGGTGAATAGTAACTTTTAACTTTTATTTACCATGGTTAAAAGTAAATAGGGTAATTAAGTGTAAAAATGATATTATTATTACCCTAAAACATGTCCTAATTCTAATGTATATGTTTACTTAGACCAAAAACAAACTTAAGAATAAAATATGACCCTTTAGGTCCACTTGGATTAGATTAAGAAATTTATTATAATTTTATTTAAAGAAAGGTTAAAAGAGTTAAAATCAAAATTTAATAACTAAACCATTTTTAATATAGGGTTATACATAAGATAAATTCGAATATAAATATTCATTAGAAATATAAAAATATTTCATACATAATGGTATTTTATTTATAATTTTTAGAGATTAAATAGGTAAATTTATTAATGACACAATGATGATGCTGTAATGACCATATTAATGAAAGAATCAAATAAATGGTATTATAAATATTAAAATAAATATAATTTCAAAGTTTTTATGACATAAAATAATTTTCTAGGTGAATATGACATGTTTTTATTGATTCTATGTATTTTTTTTGAAGTAATCATGCTGTTATTATTTTGACAAAAAAACAAATACCAAATAGTGTCCAAATTGACATAAAATAGTTTTTAAAACAAATATTATATTATTAATTGATATAATGGTCCTAAAAATATACGGTTTGGAAAAAAGACTTATATATTAATATATATGACATAAATGAATCAATTGGGGTTTGATTGGTATTATATAGTATGTTTATTAACCATATAGTGTAAGAATACAAAAAGACACAATAAAAGTTAAATTATTTAACTTAGTGTTAAATCTAAATGATAAGGTTAAAATTGTAACATAAACTTTTATAAAACCTATTGATTGAGATTATTTCGACCCATCCCCACCCTATCCTAGAAATAATTCACTTTGTATCCAATATAAACCGAATATGAATTTATTATAAAATAATATTTTAAGTTTTTCCAAAGGTGCCCCTCACCCCTCTTATAAAAGGTCACTTCCGCTTCTATCAAATTCACACCTCCAAATCCATTTGGCTCTGCCAACCCCTGACCAAATATCCTACCAACTATCCTAATTTCATCCTAGAGGCCTTTCTTTGGTCAGAAAGCCAACCTAAGGAGCCCTTTTTTTCAAATCAAAAGGAAGAACCCGAAGAAGAGGTAATAATTTCACCACCCTCTTTCAAGTTCTCTTATTCTTCCACTTACTCTTTATTTGTTGTTTCCATTTTAAAATAATATATACAGTATATTATATATACTGTTATGTTATTATAAATATGGAACAACTATATTCATTATTCTATCCATCTTATGGATGATAATGTCACCATGTGTGCGTTCGTACGGCTTACCGTCTCCACGTCGTGGTGTAATTTGTTATTCAAAACTATGTTATTTGGATGGATATAATGATGAGTAATTTGTATATAAATAATGAAAATAAAATTCTAATGTATCTGTAAAATTAATATACCATCCAATTCCACACCTTTATGGAAATTATATTGTCGCTCGTGCGTACGTACGGATTACCGTCTCCATGACGCGATGAGATTCATTTCCACATTCACCATTCATCGACAATTATAAATATATAAATATATTACTAATAAGTATGTAATATATGACATAATAATTCTACTGGAGATATATATATATTTATATATATGATTGTACTTACATATATCTTATTCACTTAGTTCCGTTCAACAAGATATGAAAACAGAAACAACGTTTATGCGTACGTACGGACTACCGTCTCCATAAACAGTGTTTTTCATTTCATATATATGACTATTATACATATTTATATTCTAAATATATATGATATATAAATCATGTTTTATATTTTGGAAGTATTTAAATCTTGGTCTAAGTGATACAATCAAGATTAACAAGTTAAAACACGTATGATAAAGAAAGCGATTATTACCCGTAATGTTAATTTAACATGAAAATTATTTTTAAATGGGTAGTATAAAGTCATAAATGAATCATGTATGATATCATAAATATTAATATGGTTCTATTATAATTTAATAACATACTATGATCTTCATACAGGAGGTTAAACGTACCCTCAACCAAAGGAAAGTGAAAGGTAAGGGTTAATTTCCCAATCTCTTTATTATCAGAGGTTGTTTTCACATAGGTATCCACTAAGACATATTTACTATCCATGTCCATGATTCATAAAATAGTTTTTAAAGGGATTCTTCTAAGGGAATTTTTACTAAAACATCATTTTAAATGTTTTAAAGATTTATTCCTCTAAACCATTCTCATTAATGTCCATGTTTTCAAAATGGTTTTAAGGATTTATTTAAATGGACATGAATGTTTTAAAATGTTAATTACTTTCAAAAGTTTTAAGGTGGTATGGGACACTTTGATTCAAAAATGTATTTAAATGTCTTCCTTTCTAAATTGTGTGACTTTTAAATGTTTTCTTTAAAAGGGGATATTTCTCTCAAAGAGTTTTACAAATCATTTTCATCTATGTCAAAATCCTTTAATGGATTTTAAACTTATTTGAAGTTGATTTATTATGATACAAATCTTCCGTATTGTATCGAAGGTTTTGTGATATGTTTGACTGTAGATGTGTTATTTTTATACCATTCATGGTTTATGGGTAAAGTATTGACATTTTGTATACCAGTTTTAATACAAATGTTTATGTTATGTTTAAACCTTTTCATATGAGGAATGAATTAGACTAAGTAAGTGACGGGTGGAGCCCGCTATATATCATCAATGCATCGGTAGGTCTCATGAGACAAACTAGTGTCTTAGCACAAGGCGTTGACAAAATCTTATTTGTAGTCTTGGCACAGGGCCTTGACTATGTGGTTATGATACTCTAGAATTATGCATTCCATCATTATGAAAGTGTCTATTGAAATTGCATGTGATTATTCAACTATTATAATATCCATGTGAATAAGTAAATGGAATTATTTCATTTTATTGTTTCCATATTATGCTGAAGTTTAAGTTTAAAAGGATTTTTTTTAGTTATACACTGCCTTAAATGTTTATGTTTATTTATGAAAGTTTCTGCTATATTTTTATCCTTACTAAGAATCTGAGATCACCCCTTTCTATGTTTTATTTTTCTCATGATTCCAAGAAGTGTATTATGATTAATAAGAAGGGTTAAGCTAGGGGATTAATGGAGTTATCAAAGGATAATTTATGTTGTGTTTTATTTTCTAATGTGTAATGTAACATCCATGTATATAATCTATTTTCTAATATTACTAAACTGATCAGTCTTTTGGGACTTGATTCCTTGTAATCATTCCAATGTATTAAAATAATGCACCGACTCTGGGTAACTTGGGTCGGGGCATTACATGATCCACTTGTGTCCCAACCTCACTGAAACACACAAGAAAACCTAATCTCCAACCTCAAACTCTCAAGGTCATATACAGTTATCAGTTTATAATTTTTGAATATATTGTGTAGTAGCCATATGCTTCTGAATCATGAAGACATACTCAGAAGTCTCTTACATGAGATGCGGTACCAGAAAAGCTATCTCACCTTCCTCTAACTTGCATAGGGGAGAATGACAGAGCCTTCCATATAAATACTCATAAGGTTCCATCTATATTTTTGGTTGATAACTGTTATTTTAGGTTAATTAAACCATTGGAATATGCCTCTCCTAAGAGCCCCTAAAATCTAGGACGCATGCTCGCAGCATGTCCTCTAGGACTTGTATTATACGCTCTGACTGGCCATCGGTCTGAGGGTGGTACGTTTTTCTTAGAAGCAACTGTGTACCCAGTTCTTGCTCAAAAATATTCTATAAATGAGATGCAAAGTGGGAATCCCTATTCGAAATGATAGTGCATGGGACCCCATGAAGTTGTACCACCTCTCAGATATAAAACCTTTTGAGATCATCAACACTGAAGGTATCCTTGATCGGAAAAAACTGAGCGACCTTTGTAATCCTATCAACTAAAACCCACACCACATCTTTACCTCGAGGATACCTCGGTAAAAAAATCATGAAATCCATTGCAACATCATCCCATTTCCACTCTGGGATAGGTAACTACTGTAAAATCTCAGTTGGTCGCTAATGGTCCACCTTCACCTACTGATATGTGGAACACCTAATAACAAAACTAGCTACCTCTCACTTCATACCCAACCACCAGTACTAACATCTTATGTCACAATACATCTTGGTGACCCCGGGATGCACTTCCCATTCTGAATCATGAAACTCTTGCATCAACTCCTCACCTATATCCCATGGAACCCAAGCACATCCATGGATACATAGGATCTCAGTGTCGCCAATTGTCCAACCAGGAGGAGGTTCCTCACGCACCACCCCTTTCCATAGAACTAGACCTTCATAATATGATAGCTTCCTCATCCTAACTTTGTCCATCAGAGTAGAGGTCACAACTAAGGATGATAAATAATTCGTCCCCTTCTTGTCATGCACCTCTAGATGCATCTCAAGAAACAATGCCCTAAGCTTCCACTTTCTACTATCCTGTTGCACTTCTTGTATCTGAGTCCTCCTACATGGTGAATCAGCCAATACATTTTCCTTATTAGGAATATAGGCATGATATTTGTCAAAGGACTGTAGGTACTCCACCCACCTTCATTGCATCAGATTCATATCACACTGTGTAAAGATATACTTGATGCTTTTGTGGTACGTGTATACCACAGAATTCCCACCCAGTAAATAGTGTCTCCAATATTATAGTGCATGAACAACTATATATTACTTGAGATCATGCGTAGGGTAATTCCTCTCATGAGGCATTAGCTGTTGAGAACTATATGCCATGACTGGATCTCCCTACATCAACACTGCCCCCAAACCAATACTAGAAGCATCATAGTAAACTATGTAACTCTTACCCTGCTCTGGTAGTATCAAGACTGGAGCTCATTTCAACCTTCCTTTTAGCTCTTGAAAGGATGTCTCACAAGAATATGACCATACAAACTTCAAACCCTTCTTATTCAATCTTGTCAGCATTGCTGCTAAGTGTGATAAGTCCTTTAGGAAATGTTTTTAGTAATCAGCTAGCCCCAAGAAAATCCATATATCAAAAACATTCTTAGGTTATTCATAGGAAAATACATCTCTTTCCTTATTTGGGTCTACTGATATTTCTGTCTATGAGATGATGTGACCCAGGAAGTGAATTTGATCCATCCAAAAGTGGCACTTTGCGATCTTATCATATAACTGATGCTATCTTTGTGTATTCAAAACAATATCAGTATGGTTTTCATGTTCGTTTCAATTTTGATTATACACAAATATTCTATCCATGAAAACCACCACAAAAGAATATAAGTAAGGATGGAACACTCGGTTCCTCAAAGCCATGAAAATTGTAGGTGAGTATATGAGACTGAACAACATAACGAGATACTTGTATAACCCATAGCTTCTATGAAATGTTGTATGAGGTATGTATTTAAGTAAAACACATACCGATTGATATCTTAACCTCAAGTAGATCTTTGATAATACTCAGGCTCCTCGCAACTGATCAAATAGATCATCTATTCGTCCCAAGGGTTATCGATTTTTAACTATCATTTAGTTCATTTTTCGATAAACCACACATAGCCTAAGAGTTCCTTCCAACTTTTTCTCAAAAAGGACCAGAAAACCCCACTGATAAGCACTATGTTTGATAAACACCTTATCCTACAAATACTCTAGCTTCCACTTGAGCTCCTACTACTCTATCATAGATATCATGTAAGGGGGAATGGATACTAGTGAAACTCCTGGCACCAGATGGATGGAAAACTCCACCTCTTCCTCTGGAGGTAAACTAGAAAATTCATCAGAAAATACATCCCAAAAATTATCAACCACTAAAGGTAAGTCTTCCTGACTCACTCATTGGTCATCCAGACACAAACTAGCGATCTGGGATACCATCCCACCCATCCCACAATGTTCGGGTCTATCTATAATTTTTTGGACCTCCCATTCACCATTATGAATAAAAACTACACCCTTTAGTGATATGAAAGTCTCGATATAGTGATATTAGTCAACATACACTTGATAAGATACTAGCCATTCCATTCTTATGATTACATAAAACCCTGTCATCTCGAGGACATACAAATCCCAAACGAAGTAACACCCTCCAAACTCAAAGGGACACTCCATATATAGGTGCACATAACCCTGTCCAACTCCCAATAATGTATCTAGCATCAAAAAACCCTCAAAAAGAAAAACCATAAGCCCGTGGATTTTAACAACTCATGCAAAGATAAAACTATGATAGGTACCAATATTGAAAAGAGAAGATGAAATATTAAAATCCACTAAGATCATACCTCTAACTGTAGATGGTATAGGATCCTGCTTATGTTGGTTCTATTGCACTTCATAAGTCTAGCCTATCCCATGGCTCTATGATACTACCTAACTACCCTGAGTTGATCCACCCTACTGACTCTGAGAACCTAATGTATGGCTACCATAGCCATGACCACTACTGCCCTGGCCTGACTGGCCTGCACTACTCTAGCTCCTAGCCAGACAGAGAGCTAAAGAAACTGATCTTGAACCTCATATCAGAGCTGACCCCTACCACTCATAGCTAGAGGAATAAGGACCAACAAAACCACTGCATGTTCCCCATCCTTCCACAAGATCGACGCTCGAATGGGTCACAGTTGCACTAATTGTTTTAGTTTTCCTCACCAACCACACTGATAGAAAAAACCATGATTCTTGTACCCAAAACCTGACTAGCAATCACATCATAGGAATCCTCAAAATAGTGCTTCATGCCTAAATACATAGATCTAATAGTTCAAAAAACAACACTCCCCTATTCTGTACCCCCAACATCCCTTTAGTTTTTCTCTATAATTAGAACCTAATTCACGATGAAAGTGATAAAAGGAAACCTAAACACTTTTACCTGATATTTTTTAGCATTTTTGAGACCTTCCTTAAATAAACTCCTTCTAAAAAACTCATCTGTAAGAAACATCAGTGAAAAACATTGTAGCTTTGTAAAGTGTTCCAATTATTCCATAACCATCATTGAACCTTGCTCCAGATGTAGGAACTCACTATCCCACTTTGCTCAAAAAGTTGTGGGGTAAAAGTAATCGAAGAAGCAAGTTTGGAATTTTTCCCAACCCATATTCTATAGCCCATAATCCTGGTTCAAAACATCACACCAACACTTTTCTACTCCACATAGCATAAAAGTCGCAAGCTTGGACTTCCACTCTGGAGGCATCTCCAGTTGCTCAAAAATCTCCAACGTTGTATCTAGCCATAACTATACATCATGTGGACCTCCATCCCCTAAAAACGTGGGAGGATTATACTATTGTAACACCCATGTCAGCTCATCCATAGTCAAGGATGGCTATGGTGTTCCCTGGAATGTTTTCTTATAACCAAGGAATCCCTCATGGAACTTTTCCTCAACACCTGTGTTCGGAATAATTTCTAGTACCACAACTAGTACTAAAGGAGGATCAACTAGTAGCATGTGGCCTACCATCTCTGAAGTATGGTCATCTCCCTCCTCGCAACATACCACTATAGGTCATCATTGAGGAATATATCTACAATTCCAAACACATGCCTTAGAAAAGATCAACATCAAAGTACACAACTCAAAAGAATGGGAAAGGTCAAAACCCTCCTAAGTTCCAAGTCAACCCATAGACTTATCTTAAAGATAGAACTGTATAAAGAATAGCCAATGAACCACTAGAAAATATGTCTATTACCCACCCAAAATACGGGTATAGGTCAAGTATCTATTCATCACTTCACATTTCCATTTCCATTTCCATTTCATATTCAGTCATTCAGAAAATTCCACCAAGGGTTTACCAATCTCTAAATCTATGAGGGTTCATAACACCTCATGAACCAAAACTTGGGTCACATACACACATATATCAATTTTATTTAGAAACTGCATTCCATAGGTGCATCATTTCTCAATTCATAAGGTCCCATATTCCATATTAATTGAAAGATGATGTCACACCTCCATCTACTACACCCAAATAATAGAACAGTAGGAACAACTATCACATCAACTATCAAAACAACATGCAATAACTAATGCATCCTAAATGGAAAGGCATAATGCATGTAATTAAATTTTTACAAGAATATATATGATTCATGAGATGTAATACCCTCATCTCATTAGGTTTTAACTGAAATAGAATGAAAATTTACATTAATGGTAATAACAGAAATCAAGTGTGTCACCCAGAAGTGAAATTGAATCAACTGTTACAGTCAAATCTAGAAAAACAGAAATCAATTCATGGACATTTGGATTTTCCATGTAAATGGGGTAGCTACTTTTGAGAACATTTTATTACCAACCCCCATTTAATTTCTATCCCTATCTATTTTCACCAAATAGTAAATCAGACCAGAAAAGAAAAATCCCTCTGATACTACTTTGTAACATCCCAGACCCGGATGCCACCTGAAATGGTGCTCTGAGCCTAGTGGGTCACAAGGCCTCAAGCACATCTCCCCAAATACAAGAGGCTTTCTACTATCATCTAAGGCCTAGGTGAGTCAATGGGGAGACTATTACTTCATTACCAAAGTATCACAGTGGAAGTAAAATACATACAATAGAAGAAGAAAAATAAATTGTCAACTAAAAGTAATGCATGATAGGAATCCATATATAATCCATAATAATCACCAATAAAATTATGCAGATGATACATGTATCTATAAAACATCCAAAATAGGTATATGTAAATACAATACAAAACAAGTGTTCAAAAAGAATAAAATACCAAAAAAGTTCGTGTAGCATTGCAAGCCTCAACTTGGTCCTATGCTCTCCAGCTACAAAATAGATATCAATAAACTATACCAGGGAACTTGAACCAATCATCACTTACAACCATGAAGTGTGTTTGGGTCACTGAGGAGGCCCAAATATTGTGTTAGAAAAACATCCCAGTAGGTAACCACCCAAGGTCTATACAATTCTAAGAGTCATAAACAAGTGATATAAAGTGTAAATAAGGCAGTAAGGTAATTGTGTAAGCCCATGACATAAGTCCACTACCATGTGTAAAACCAATCAGCCATTCAAGGCTACTTATAATAAGAGATATCTCCTAACAAGACAGCTATAATCAATATTAAATAGGTCTCACGGTCATGCCGTGAATACATCTGTATGAGGTAACCCACAACCACACTATAAAATGAAGTCAAAAATCCCATGACCACACCATATAATGAAGTGTATACCATAATGGCCAGAGGTTTCATGAACTAGGGAATCCAAGTAAGAAGTCTATACCATGAAGGGTCGGATCTATGGTGCAGTAGACCAAGGAATCCACATCGAGTTTCATGGGAGTCCCAGTGGAAACTCAGTCTAGGAACTAGTTAGAGTCCTAGGAGCATGTGTACCGACATGTCCTATGTGAGTCCAAGAAATCTGGTTCCATGGGGTAGAAAGTCCTGAGGCATCCCACAAAATCAATACCCATGGGGGCAGACTCAACCTAAGGAGTCCACTACCATGTTCTAGATCCATAGAGAGCAGTCCATGGCATCTACCGAACCATTCATTAAATTCATTTAAGTTAAAAAGATTCATAACCATGAGAGTATACTCACCCACATAAACAAGAAAAATCCTTGAGTATAGACACTCATGAAATCCATTTATCATTTATAATTAATATTGACCTACCCTCCCATATTAACCATTAAACATGCCATTAAACATTTTATATAGGTATTCCCACCAATATCATCCATTTAATTTAATCATAGCTATCAAAATAGGTATGGAGTCACTAGATATCAATATGTAAGGAGGTATTACATCTCCTAAAATAGTTATTCACAACTAAAAAGTAATTAATAGGCTTCCTCTACCTAGGAAAGCACGATCACATACCCCTTGGGTAGTTTAAATATAAACAGGTCAAAACCATAAGGCACACCATATGGGTGGCTGTGAAACTAGAAACAAGAGCCAATTCGCCTAAATAGAACCTACAAGCATCCTCACTAGGTCTAACTAAGCCTAAAAAAAGAAGCTTGCTAAAAAATGGGGCCACACCGGAAATTCCGACAAGTGGCCAAAAGGACAAACACCCAAAAAGCGCCCAAAAAGATAGAGAAAGTATAGACTACCTGCCTTGGATCTGTAATAGAAAACTCATCCATTTTCAAGTCCTAATTCATCCCAGATTGAGAGAGATCTAATAAATATATGAAGAATGAGAAATTAGGGAATACGAGACTAAAATAAAAGTGTGTAATCGATCGCTAGAAGAATAGAATATGGCTAAAAAGTAATTGAGGACTTACCATTTCTAATTCAAGGAGACAATACATGATCAAAATAGTGATCAGATAGAGATCAGTGTTTGACCCCTACCCTAGGTGCCAAAGGGGAGAGCTCCATGAGAGGGGGTGGGGGCTGTGCATTGAAGAAGAAACCCAAAAATGGGTTTAAAATGGATTTTTGTATTTTTAATAATTTTTTTAAAAAAGGAACCCTGAAGGATCGCACGGTTTACCAACAAGGTTTCCTAAACTATGTAGAAACCATGTGTAGATCACTACTTCCAAGGGGAACACTGCACAAATACCCCACATGGTTTGACTAACCTTGTGATAACTATGCGAAAATGCTCTGTCAAAAAGCTACAATTTCTCAGACATTTTGTACGGTCGTGCAACTGCCACCTCATGGTTTCCTTAATCATGTGAACCATACTACCCCTTGGTCTAGAATCACATAGTTCTCCCACATATTTTATGAAATCATGTGGCAACCATCCTACTAGATAAAAAAACCCAAACTCTGGGTTCCAAGCTCCGAACCAGCTTCAGACTCCTCTTTAAAACCTGTGATTGAGTTAAGCATTCACATGCCATATTCATCATTTAAAATGAAATGAAATAGACCCGTACCCCATATGAAAACCTATGTACTTATAGATATATTAGGATTTATTTTCCTTATAATATTATTTCTTACTCTTATTATTATTTATTGAGACTCAACATAACCATTAAGTTTTAATTAAATGGATGGAACCAGGAGGAACCGAGCTAATATGAGGTTTAATGAACAATATGGTTATTATCCTAACATGTAATGAAATGGGATTGGATATAGAGTGAAAATATTTATATAAATTTTATCATAGGTTATTAAGGATAACTTGAAACATGTTGATCCCTCAAATTCTCCAAAAAAGGAAAGATGTGTCATTGAGTCTTCCAGCTGTCAATGAACATTGTCCTTTAGTGGGTATTTTGATCCATTAATTATTGAGAAATGAATCAACACAACATAAAAGATATTTTCTCTTCTCCAAAAATTAGAGCATGAAAAGGTTGTTTTATCTATCAATCATTTATAAGGTGAATATAATCAATGGTGAACATTGATAAAAAATGTGACGCCATAGGAAAAAATTAAATTCATGGAATGGGAGGAGTTTAAAAAATATTCTTTACCAAATATTTTCCTCTGACTATTCGCACTAAAATAAATTTTGAACTCCTTGAGCTAAATAGAATGGAGGATGTATTAATTGGTTTATATAAACAAAAGATTATGAAACATTAAATGTATTCCTATGGTTTTATTATAGACCCAAAAAACAAGACTGATCATTTATTTAGTAGACTAAAACCTAGTCTTTAGGAGGCATTAACCATAAGGGACTTTGGAACCTATGAAGAAATTATTTAATGTGTACTGAATCTAGAAATGTAAATTTGAGACTCTCAATCTACTCATATATCTAATTCTAAGAAATAGGAAATAGAGTTTCTTGGAAACTTGAATGATAAATCACATGGAGGAAAGAAAAATCACTCACTCACCTATCTAAAATATGGAACGGAGCACCTTTTGATGTTGAAAAATAAATCAATGGGGTAATTGAAGGTTATATTAGTATACAAATGTAAATATAGGCTATATAAGTTACAAAAAACTAATAAATGGACTAGATTCATAAAGGTACAAGGTTTTGGGATGGTGCGGAGTTTTGTAAAACCATGTCAGAGAACCACAAAACTCCATCCTCCACAAAGTTGGAGATCCTTCATGCAACATATATCTTGATGACCATTACACTAATACATACCATATATATCTCCCATTTCAAGGGGATCCAACCTTTAGACTTCCATATGAATCTCTCAACTTGAGAAACACCCACCTTTATGTACTTTAAGACCCATAGATTTTCACAGGCAGTGATCCTTCATGAATTACCTCCCATGAGTCATCTAAATAATATGATCACAACTAACATGAATTTCATGAAATCGTTATCCATGAATAAAAATATTCTTATTATAAGCATATGCTTCATGCCACTCAGGGATCCATTATACCTTTATCATTTACATGACCCCTTTCATGGATACCCAAAAATGACACTTATGCAAGGAAACTAAGTCTCGTGTAGGTCTCAGCATTTCAAATCCATTAATTTTTATGAAACCCACTCCATAATCCCTCCTATGATGCCACATTTCAGCAAATATAGTTTTGAAAAAGTTGGGTTCTTTGGGACTCCACATCTCTGTGATCTAGGATCACCCATCCTAAAACTATATGCAAAACTGATATCATGGACCCTTATTCCCAAGTCCTTTGTATCAGACATGGTTTGGGAAGCTTCCTTACTTTTTAATCCCAATAATGTGCCCTCTCATTTTAGGTTTCCTATATTATTCCTAAAATGGGTAGTGTCCTTGGATCTTGATCTCCGAAAGCACATGTGTAGTGGATATGTAATCCTTGACCAGGAAATCATTAATATAAATGACCTATCCCTTCCATTGTTGATAACATGTAGGATCCATGGGTCCTCTCCTCACACAATAATTGATAATGGGAATCATGATGCATAAGCTCCAACAATGTCTAAGGTAAAATACTTTAATCTCTAGAGCCTAATGTCCAAGTCAGACAATATTAAACTGCCTAACAACATCCTCATCACAAGATATTAAATAACTTTACCCTATATGGAAAACATATGATGCCCCATGTAATGGGAATAGGATGCCTTGTGTGATGATCATGATATTCCTCTTGTTATTATAATGACATGATTTCTCCTTCCTATAGAATTCTTCCAGATGTAATCCCCACACCATCCCTTTTTTGCTGCTTTCGTGATATAAGCATCCTTATTAAATGATGTTAAACTGTGTGGTATGGTCTTATCACATGACTATAAACTATGAAATTGAACTACCTGGGATTTGATCCCAACCTCTTAATAGGGTATGTAAGCCACCTAGCTGATTTCCAATCCCTATATCCAAATAATCATACCCTTATTTATGAGTGGAAAGACAAAGGTGACTTCACCATATCCAAAAAACTAATCCCAATTCCTTATCACCTCCCCCTAGGGAATCAGAAATTCCAAGCCCTAATCATCTTTTATAAGTATACGAAACCACCCACCATGTAATTCCAAAGTCCCCTAGATTTTGGAATCACCAAAAGATATCAAACCATGTTCATCCCAGTATATGATGAGTGTATATGGGAATAATACCTCCATTGGAATTTAAATTTGTGAGCATACCCAATGGAACTTAAACTATGAGGACCCTCACACATCATTAAAATTTTTCTTATCCCAGAATATAATGATTATTTATGGGATCTTCCATATACTAGACACTAAATATATTAGTTCCTTCACTCAAATTTAGAATCGTAATCCCTCTTGTTACATAAGAAACTCAACCTTAAAAGACGAGCCTAAGAAGTATATGTGAAAAAAATATGGTCTCCACTCCCTCTACTCAAGAGACAATTCTGGGATGTTTCCCCATGTGATGAGTTGTAGATGCCTTAAGTGATGACCATGATAAGCCTATGTGATAAGAACAAGATATCTCTACCATTTCCTTAGGTGATGATCCTAAGTTATTATCAAGTGTGATGATCATAGTATTCCCTGTATGAAGAGCCTAGGAAGCCTAATATGAAGAGCATAAGTTGTATGGAGTTATTATTTCTAGATTACTCACATAGAGAATGTTATCCAGCTTGTGTGATAAGCACAAGATGCTTAAGGCAATGATCATTGCATGACTTATGTACTAAGAATAAGTGGTATCATAATGATAATAGGATTCTCAAGGTTTTGAACCTAATAAACCATATGTCAAAAGCATAAAATTCCATATGAACCTCAAATGAGTAAGTCATATAAAAATTCCTAACATACTCAACATCTCTATCATCTCCAACAACAGGTAGTCACCTCTTCATGGTAAAAATCAGTGTAATTAACTGGTGTCCACTAGAATGTGGTGTTGGGAATGAGATTCAAGAACATGTCTTAGATTTGAAAAGGACACATAGACTACGTTGTGAACTCCAAGTATGAATCAATAGAAGTAACAATCAATATCCCATTATCCTATTCCAATCAAGGAGATAATATCATCAACCATGGTTTTGAAGGCCAACCACCTTTGGAAAATATGAATTTTGGGAAATGAGGATCATGTCCAGTCTAAGGAAGCTACCCCATGTAGAACCCACACCTTGATGAAATCATCTGAAAATAGAATGGTGAACATAACATGAATCCATTATCCTAGAATAAATATAAAATGAGGTGAATTTGGTATTTCCTTCAACAAAAAATGTAATAAAATATGGCTTCATATGTTATATAGGACACCAGTTACCATTCAAGATCAATACCCTTCCATCAATAGGAATGGGGGAAGAAGGTCCAATCATGTAGCAATCCTATACAATTATACTTATCCCGTGACAAATACCTCTCACATGAATCTTAGAAGTCCTAACCCCGTATCTCCTTCAAAATTCATCCAGTATGTGGTTTTAAATACCCTCATACACCATTACAAGGAGGAAGGATCCATCCCCACTTGTTTGATGAATCATGAACAATTTAAGGTTGAAACATCTTTCCACCACCGACATCTATAAGGAGAACATAGGGGGAAATCTCTACCATTACCATGAAAAACCATTTTGGGAGCCTCTCTCATAAATGATCTAATAACTCTCTCCCCTATACCAGAGAGGTAGGGGATGTTTTGTATTCACCTAAGGGTGTCACCATCTAGGAGTTACCAAGTAGGGCTCTGTGTACCTGACATTATGAACAATATAATGCATCCCCATAGGTTGATGAATATGTTAATCCTTTCTTGTTACACCTACCTAGGTCTAGAAATAACGAAAATCTCATTGGGGGTAGGACACTAGTTGTGCTTCATGAGATTCCACTCAAATGTCTCTAATGGCCCCTTCCACCATCAATTCAGTTGGCATCATCCTCAATATAGTAAAATGGGTCATCTTAAATAGGTTGTGATTGAGACCCTAGCCACCCATTGGGAAGGCTGGGTCGACTCTTCCAACAATAGTCACCATCAACACTGAACATGAAGGTCCTACCTATTATAATAATCTTCAACACCATAAAGTTTCTTCCTAGGATAGAGGGGTGATAACTACTATTGAAGAACCACTCATGACCCTTGGAAGATCTCCCTCAGGGAACTCCCATATCATCACTAGAGGTACGACTGAGAGCATCAACATCGGTTAAACCTTCACCTTTCAGAGTTTAGGGAAATCAATTTTTTATGATAAACTCCTCTACCTACACCACTGGATCTGGGGGCATGGGTCCTTCAGTTAAGGATGACCATCCCTAAGGTTAAGGTTCATAAGTTTCCCTAAACCCTTTACAAGTATCTACAAATGGAGGTTGTATTTGATTCCTTTTAGCGATTATTCATGTATCCATCCATGCCACCATCTATCTCACACCTCTCCATCTATTCTCTAGGAATAGGCAATACATTAGGATCTAGTTAGGAACCCTCTGATGAAGGAGAAAACTGTTGTATTAACCCATGTTTATTACTAGTTTTTTTTCTATGATGGAATTTAAAATTTTCATTTTGTGGATGAGAGAAATGCTAAACTGATCTTTAGAATAGAGTTTTGAGAGTTGGAACACATAAAAGTATTGTTTTGGGGTGTGTTTTAAGGCCTAATAAGTATCCTAGGTGTTCAGTTTTAACACCCTGATATTTTTTTGAAATATATTTTCAAATAATTTTATATATTTAATAGTTTTCATTTTATGAAATATAAGTTTATAAGAAACATCAAATTTTATTAAAATATTATATTTATATAATAAAAGATCCATTAAATTAGTTAAAATGAATAGGAATATCTAATTTATGAAATAAATTCCCAACTCAATATAAATTTATTGTTAATTTCTTAGAAAATAATCGCACATTTTTTAGTAAAGTCGTTTATTCTTCAAAAATGTATTTCCTTCAAAAATGAGATTATCTTCTTCTAAGAGTGAATATAAAATCTAAAAGTTATATAAAATTTATTTTAAAAATTTATTTTTATTTTTGAATTAAAATTTTCAAAATTATCATAATTTTTTTGATATTTTTCTCAAAACATTAATTTTCCATGGAATAGTGAAGAAAGATGGTTTTTATTGAAAAAAAAATATTTTAATGTTTTTACAAGGTAAAATTTATATTTTGGATTTATTTTAAATTTTTATTAGTTAATTTTGATATAAAATAACTTAAATATATAATTTAAAGTGAATTTTATTCCTGAATTTAGTATAAAAATATTTTATATTTAAAAAGGGTATTTTTCCTAAAAAAATATTATGTTTTCATGGTTTTATTTTAAATTAAATTATAAAAATTATGTGTTTTTAATTTTGAAAAAAATGATTCATAATTTAGAATAAATTAGTCTAAATTTAGTAAATAGTTCAATTTTATTTTTGTTCATTATGAATAATAACCTTAGTAAATTTTGTTATCTCGATAAAGGGTAAAACTGGTAAATATGGATTAAAAATAAATGATAAGGATAGAATTTTTCATCATATTTTATATTGGATGAAGATAACTAGAAACTTAAAAACTAAGGTTCTAAATTTAGTTGTTTAATGGAAACTTTTCCTTAAAGATGACTTATATATTATTTAAATCAAAGAAAGTCGCAAAATGTCACTTTCTTTGACTTAAATATCTCTTATGTGTCCAAATGGGGAAACAAGTAGGTTATTAATTATTTTAAGTGTCCATTTAGAACTTAATAGACTTATTTTCAGGATATATATTTATTTATGACTTTTTGCGGACTCTTTAAGGATATTATAACCTTTATAATATTTTATTTAATGAAAATTCAAAGACATCACATTCAGGTTTATAATAAATATAAAATTTTTAAAATGGTTTTATCCATATAATATGTTTAAATATAAATAGTCTCTTTGAAGGTAAAAGATTTATGTTCCCAAAGGTAATATAATTATAGTTTTTAGGAATTAAATAATTACCCTAAATGCTTACACAACTCTGATGCAGTAATTATTCAATTAATATAAAAACAATATAAATGATATTAATTTTTTAAAAATAATATAATATTAGATATTTAGGGTGATATATGAATTATATAGATTAAATTGACAATTTATGGATATAATAAAATATTTGGTTATAATTTGACATGTTTTCTTTATATTTCTAAATTTAAAAATAGTGAATAGTATTCAAATTGACAATTATAATATTTTATGGAATTATTATTTTATTCAATTATTTAAAAATTATAAAAACATTCAAAAAATAAAAAGTGATTATGATGTGCTAGAAAATGTCGTAAATGGGAAATTCATGGTCCAATTTACACCATATAATTAAAAAAATAAAAAAAATTAATATTTAAAAGGTTGTTACCATAGTTAAAATTAAAATAGGTTAACAAAGGGTTAATCAAAATGATAAGGTTTAAAATAACACCAAATCCAATCTAAAAGTTATTGGTTGATGTGATTACTACCTTAAATTATCTTATCTTTGAATCCATGGTCATTTGGTGGTATTTTTATAGAAAACTAATTTATTATAATTTAATATTTTGAGATATTCTAATAGTTCCCCTCACCTCAAATATAAAAGGAAACCTCCTATCAAACTTCTTTACCCCATTTTGAGCATTTTATCTCGAAAATACCCTACCAATTTCTCTTCTAAACTTCCCTATACACATTATAGAGGTGTTGTTATTAAAAAATACCAACCCTATACCCATTTATAAGAGATCTAAATGTTTCATTTCAAAGAAGAGGAGGTTTTAACATGAATGAATAATGGCAAGACTCCAGGTAAGGGTTTATTTCACAATCTCATCATTAATTGGGATTTTTTACATTTAACTCTTCACTGAGGAATATTTATCTTACATATCTGTGATTTCAAAAATATATAAAAAAGGTTTTTACTATTCTCGTATGAATGTTTAAAACTATTTTTACCCATATTTTAATTTTTAAAAAACAATTTCAAAGAAATAATTTTATCATTTTTGAAACAATGTACTTTATGAATTTGTCCACACAAAAAAAAGAATGTTTTTTAAAATTATAAGGCATTAGTTTTTTTCCCACCATAATGATTCCTTAATTATTTTAATATTCATATATAATCTTACATGGATATTTTTAAATAAAATTTTTTTCATTTGTAATTTTGTGGCTTTTCAAAACAAATATTTTCAGAATAGAAAGGATATTTTCCTCAAGAAATATTTCAAGTGATATTTCAAAATTATTTTCCATCTAAGAAAACATTATTTTATGTTATTTATGATTTAATATAGATATGATCCAAGGATACCATCCTTATTCTTTCTCTGGATAGTTTATTTTAATGATGGCATGTTGATTATGAATCTTGTTACATTTCCATGTGTTATGCTCTAATGAAATTTTAATAAAACCCATTTATTTTCATGGGATCTGATATTATGAATGATTATGTTCTTATGGCCCACATATGTATTTTTTCATTATGTGATGTGTGGGACCTATATCTCCCTCCAAGGAATTGCATAAATATTAATACCTCATGAGATAAATAGGGATGGAATGGGGAGTGACCCCAGTTCAGTAGTACAAGACTGGTGTGAAGTGAACCTAGTTCAGTAATATAATGATGGAATGGTAAATGAACCCAGTTTAGTAATATATGGATAGAATAGGAAGCGAATGTAGTTCGGTAATACATGGCTAGAACAGGGTTTGATCCTAGTTTAGTACAGGACTTTATCCACCATGATGGTCTTAGATGATATCCTTGAATAATAAGGAAATTATTTTCAATAATTATGTATATTCTAAATTATATGTCTTATTCGAAAGTTATTCTCTCTTAGCTCATATTCATTGATTTACTCATGATTTATATCTTATGAATTTCTAATATTTTATTCCATCATTCAAGATTATGATCTTTTATATGCATGTTATAATTTCTAAATGTTGTGTTCATGTTCATATACCCCTATGATCATATTATGTTTTTGAAATCAGTGTGTTCTCCCCATTTTAACCTTATAGGACATTCAACCTCACCATTTCTTATGTTTCCTTCCCCAAGTGATTAAGAAAATTTTAGGTAGGGTATGCATAAGTGGAGTAGTATATGAGAAGATCTTTGTGGGATATGTTGAAGACATTTCATCAAATAAGAAGATTGTATATATAATCTCTAAAGACTATAAACCTTTATAGTTTTGGTGTTTATAGTATTGTTATATATTTAATATTATTATAAATATATGTAATATTTGTGTATGAAAATGTCAGACCATTATATTTGGTATCGGGTCAGGGTTTATACAATCATTGGATATTAGGGTTATAAATCTTTTATAAAAACCATGGGGATAGGACTAGTTATAGGATAAAATCTTAATGTTTTGAAAATGATCATGAATGACCTCAGTTAAACCTAAGGTTTAATCAATTAAAATGAAGGTTTCAATACTTTCAATTCATATATCATGAATATGTGCTTTCCCACTATGATTATATTTACTCACACTATACTTTTTGGGTTTTAAACAATGGTTTTAATTAGGAGGATTCATGTAAACGATGAATGTGATTAATAATGCAATTATCTTCCTTATGAGAAACCAAATGAAATGGGATTTAGATGGAAAAACCTGGTTATTATGAAAAATCATCAATCCTATAATATGATCTGTAATCTCAACTTCAGTGAGATTTCTGACCCATCTAAAAAGACAAATATGGAGTATCATGGTGACCACAGAGGAAAGAAAGTTCAATTTTTATCATATAAAGGATGTGAGAAGAGGAATCAATGAGAATGTTTCAAAGGAACTGGAATACACTTTTAGTGAAGAAAGGGACATAAATAAAGTAATTTCAAAGAAAAATTGAAAGTTTTTGTTAACACAATGTATAAAAATAATGGTATTCCGAAATCATCATCTATAGTTAAATGTTTTAAATGTTGAATGAATGGGAATTATGAAAATTGATTCCCTAGGATAAAATATCAAGAAGATAATAGGAAATATTGTATAATTAATGATTGTATTGATGATGATAAAGAGATTATGAATGACATATGAGACAAAATAAGTGTTAAGGAATAAAATAACGAAGCCTTGTTAATGGGTTAAGGAGGTAGTGCAATGATTGAGTGTTTATGTATTGGAATTCAAGAATAATGATGTAGAAGTGATTTTATAGTATGATAGAATATTAAAACATCTAATTATTGGTGAAAAATAGTTTTTCCTTAAGTATTTGAAATCATATATTGAATGGTATTGGTAACCATGAAAAGTGATTGTGGTGGTAAGGTGATATTTTTAGAGAACGCATGATTAAAAGAAATATAACCCTTAATATGTGCATGATGTTTGTATAACAAAGATATAAAGTAATATTTTATTGTGATAAAATGAATGGAATATTATTAATGTTCTTGGAATACATTAGTAATATTATGACAATGTGGTTTATGATATCATGGATTGATTTTATAGATTTTTTGGATTTATCGTATGAGGAAAGAGATAATTTTTGAAAGCATGCATGTTTTCACTAAGGTTTTATGGTAATTCAGGTTATTTATGTGTTTTAAGAGAATACATGATAATGGTCTTCACATGTTTAGTGTGTGACAATTAAGATCTACGTTAAGTTGTTTTTGTTGATTAATGATTGGTTGATTTTGTAAATTTAGTGATCTTATTTTGAAATATTTTGGATTTAAATCTTTTGGAAGGTTCATGAGGGTAAGAATTTATGAAATTGTTTATGTTGAATTTTTGGAGAGGTTGTATAGATTAATATATTACTTCACCATATAGAGATTTATGTGTAATCATGCATTAAAATTTCATTTCATTTCTTGAAGTAAAATATGAAACAGAAATTGATCAAGGAACAACAAAAGAGTGGGACTGTAATTATTAAATGAAATAATGTAATTATATCTTATAAATGGATTTTTAACTAAAATTTTATCCTATTTTCATCATTTATAAGGATATAAATGACCTTTTTAGACCTATTTGGTCTTTGATTTTTTAGTCAATAACCTTGTCTTGGCCATATTATCTATCACTCTCTATTAGTTCTTGGGAATTATATTTCCATTCCAAAAAAATATTTTAATTTTCCACAAATTTTTTCCCCATGTGGAAACCTAGTTATGCATTACTTCAAGCAACCATTATGTTTCCAACTTTCCATTTTTAGGGGATATTTTATTATTCATTTTTATGATGTTGGTTTGTATGAATGAATTATCAAATCTTAAACATTTTATGACCAAGATGAATTTCAGGGGAGAAATTAATTTTTTGGGTGTATAATTTAAGAAAATGATATTTTTATGAAATATATTTTTTTGAAATAGATTTTTAAATAATTTTATTTCTTTGATATCTTGCATTGCACACAATAGTAAGTTTCGAAAAAATAAAAAATATTATTAAAATATTTTTTTCCATTATATTATAGACTTTAAATTGGAGGGAATTAATAGGAATGAATAATTTAGGAAATAAATATCCAAATAAATATGAATTTATTGTTAAGTTCTTAGAAAATAATCACACAATTTTTTGTGAAGTCATTTTATTCTTAAAAAATATGTTTCCTTAAAAATTAGTTTTTATTCTTTTTAAGAGTGTATATTAATTTATATAAGTTATAGAAAATTTATTTAACAAAGTTATTTTCATTTTTAAATAAAATTTTTCAAAATTATCAAAAAAATAGTTTTTTTATAATTATTTTAAAATATTTCTTTTTCAAGTAATAGTGAAAAATACTAATTTTTATTGAAAATTATATAATATTTTAAATTTTTTACAAGGTAAATTTATCTTATGGATTTATTTAAAATTTTAATTAGTACATTTATATATAAAATAATCCAATTATAGTTATTTTAAGTTGATTTTATACCATAATTTGTTATAAAAATATTTTATATTTTAAAAGGGAATTTTTCCAAAAAAAATGTTTTTCATTGTGTTTTGAATGTTTTATTTTAAATTAAATTATGAAACTTTTGTATTTAAATTTTTTGAAAAATGGATTAAATATTTTAAATCAGTGGGTCTAAATTTAGTAATTAGGTCACTTTTATTTTTTTTCAATATGAATAGTAACCTTAGTAAATTTTATTTCCTTGGTAACGGGTAAAATGAGTTATTTTGGATTAAAAATAAGCGATAAAGCCATATTTTTTCATCTTATTTTATATTGGATAGTGTTAATTTCACCCTTAACACCTATTTTTTTAATTTTAGTTTTATAATAAAAACTTTTCCTAGAAAATTACTTATATGTTATTTAAATCAAAGAAAGCCACAAAATGTCACTTTCTTTGTGTTAAATATCTCTTATGTATCCACATGGGGACAGAAGTAGGTTATGAAAGAATATAAGTGTCCATTTTGAACGTAATAAACTTATTTTTATCATATAAATTTATTGATAACTTTTTGTGGCCACTTTGATGAGATTATAACCTTTATAATATTTCATTTAAAGAAAATTCCAAGATGTTACATTCAAGTTGTTAATAACTATAACATTTATAATACAGGTTTATATAAATAATATGTTTGAATATAAATATACTTTCAAATATAAAATGTTTATATTCATCATGATAATTTATTTATAATTTTTAGGAATTAAATAATTACCCTAAATGCTTACACAATGTAGATAGAGTAATTATTCAATTAATAGAAAAATCAAAAAATGATATTAAAAATATTAAAAACTAATATAATTTGAGATATTTAAGGTGATATGAAAATTATATAGATTACCTTGACATGTTAGGGATATAATAAAATATTTGGTTCAAATTTTACATGTTTTCTTGATATTTTTAATAGTAAAGATAGTTAATAGTATCCAAATCTAAAATAATGATATTTTATGACATTACTATTTTATTAAATTATTTAAAAATTATAAAAAAAATTAAAAAATACAAAGTGAATATTAAATGGTCAAAAGGACATAACTTTTTTTATGGTCCAATTTACACCATATAAGTAAAAAATTACAACCTTATAATAGTAAAACAGTTGTTACTATAGTTAAAATTAAAATAGGTTAACTAAGGGTTAATCAAAATGATATGTTTTAAAATAAAAAACTTGACTAAAATATATTTTTTGATGATATTAAATCCTTATAATATATTAACATTGAATCCATGACTATTTGGTTGTATTTGGATAGAAAATGAATTTATTATAATTTAATATTTTGATAAATTCCAAAAGTGCCCCTCACCTCAATTATAAAAGGGAACCTCCTCCCAAACTTCTTTACACCATTCTGAGACTTCTATCCCAACAATACCCAACAAATGTTTCTTTTAAACTTCCCTAAACACATTATATAGTTTATAGTCTTCTCAAATGACCAACCCTAAATCCTTTTAGAGGAGATCTAAAGGCAACGTTTTGAAGAAGAGGATGTTTGATTATGAACGGAGAAAGACAAGAATTGAGGAAGGGTTTATTTTACAATATCATTATTAATTAGGATCGTTTACATTTAAGACTCCACTAGATAATATTTCTCTTCCATTTCCATGATTTCAAAATAAAATTTCAAAAATGTTTTTACTATTCTCCTTTGAATATTTAAATTCATTTTGACCCATGATTGACTTTTTACAAAATGGTTTGAAATAAATATTTTTATCATTTTACAAAAAAGGTAATTTAGGAAGTTTTTATTAAAATATAGAGAGAATGTTTTTTTAACTTATACGACATGATCATATTTTTTACCATCATGATTTTTTAATACTGGGAAGCTTCATATATAATATTACATGGTTATTTTCTAGGAAATGATTAATATTTTAATTGTTCAACTTTTAAAAAAATATTTTCAAAATGGAAAGGAAAATTTTCACAAGAATTACTTCAAGTGATATTTCAAAATTATTTTCCTTCTAAGAAAACTTTATTTGATGTTATTTATGATTTACTATGGATATAATCCAAGGATACCATGATTATTATTTCTCAAAATGGTTTGTGTTTATGATAACATGATGTTTATGAATCCCATTACTTTTCCATGAGTTATGCTATAATGAAATGTTAATTAAACCCATTTATTTTTATGAGCTTTGATAAGAAGAATGATTTATGTTATTATGGAACACATATGTATGGTTTTCATTATTTTATAGTTGGTACCTATATCTAACTCCAATGCATTGGGTTTATATTTATATCTCATAAGATTAATAGGGATAGAATAGTGAGTGAACCCGACTCAGTAATACATGGCTAGAATGGGAAGTGAAATTGGTTCAGTAATAGAGGGATGGAACATGGAGAAAACCTAGTTCAGTTTAGTAAAGGATTTTTTCTACTATTATGGTCTTGGAAGTGATCCTTGATTAATATAGAAATGTTTTTCTATTCTTATATGTATGCTACAAATTGAATGTCTTATGCCAATGTTATGTTATCATGGATTTTATTCTTTGATTTCCTTATGATTCATGTCTTATGAATTTTCAATATTTATTCCATCATTCACGATTATGATCTTCTATATGCATGATATAATTTTCAAATGTCATGTTCATGTTCTTGTAGCATTATACTCATATTATGATTATGAAATCATTTTTTTCTCACTTTTTTACCCTTATTAATAATTTTATCTAAACCTTTATTATGTTTCCTTTCCAAGGTGAGGAATAAAGGTTTAGGTAGGTTATTCCAAATAGGAGTAGTATATGAGAATATATTGGTGGGAGATGTTGAAAATATTTCATAAAATAAGAATATTGTATATTTAATAGATAAAAGCTCAAAACCTTTATAGTTCTGGGGTGGATAGTATTGTTATATATTGAATATTCATCTAAATTGGTGTAAATTTTTTACATGAAAAGCTTAAGTTGTTATATCAGTTGAGTTTTAGGGGCTACGATCTTTCAAATCCATATTTTTGGAAATGTAGAAAGAGGCGCATGATTAGCCCATGGTTAGTGATTACTGTTCATTTAAACTATGGAACCCTTAAATAGAGGAGCATGGTTTGATAAACTATCTTAGGTGGGGAACACGATCATGTAAGAGGTCTATAATAAAATTTACAGGTGGACACATCAGATGCATACATTTTGTCAACCATGCACCTAGTCATGTGATACTTTTGTCCCTTTGGACAATAGAATCATATAGTTGGTGCATGGTAATCCTAACCATGTAGCCAAACCACATGGAAAATTAAAAGGGAAAAATTAATATTCCCCCCACCCCACCCTTAAATGGTGATTTACCCCATTTCATCCTGTATTTTCACTCAAATAGCCCTCCATGCAAGCTCCATTCTTCCTCCATATTCCCATAGTGGATCTTTCTTGATCTTACTCCAAATCAGAAACTGTAGGGTGCGTTGGATGAATATTGGTAAGTATAAAACTCATCATTATTCCCTTTTTAGTTTATATTTCCAATCAGATGTTATTTCCATGGGAGCTAATTTACCCTATTTTCAGGGTGATTCTCTATTTCTTCATTTTCTCTCAAACTATCTCAAGTAAAATCTTGATAATGGATGAGTAAATCTTCTTGAGTATGAGATAAGTGGTCTATGGATTTTCCCTTAAAGTATAGAATGTTAATAAAATATTCATTTATGTCATGCACTGTAATTTTCATGCATCACATCGTAAATATGAAATTTAACATGTAAATGTTGATTCTTGGATTCATATTGCCTCTGTGTGTTTAAAATTTCACCATTAGAGGATACATACCTTAACTCGAACCACCACTTTAGGTGTGTCATTCATAGCATTGACCATTATGCTTAGACATGGAATTTAAACCACCCTTTAAAATTCGTTGACTTTCCTACTCCTAGAAAGAAACTCTAGCTAGAATTAAATGGTCAATAAGCAGTGTGGATATTTTCCCCTTAGCTTAATAGCATGATTTATATCATGATAAAACCATCCTTATAGATGATTGACAAATTTTAATCGAATTAAATGTTAAGAGTAAGGATATACACTTGGATTGTATCAATTAATGATTGTAAAACTTAAATAACCTCTCTTGGTAAATTTATTGTGGCATGGACCTTCCCATTAAATTCTTAATTACCTATAAATGGAATAAACCATGTTGTATACTTGAATTTTGATATGGAATACTTAGGGACTTGAAATCAATATTATTATTACTTCATTTGATAGATGACACTATTACTAACATGGAATTATTTATCACTTAAATTTAAGTGTTAGATGGTTTTTAACACACCTTGAGTGATAATCAGGTTCCTTATATGGAATTCCTTGGATGGTCTTGTAGGTTGAATGAGTTAGGTACGACTTGAGGGATACTTGGGTTCCTTGCATAGAATGCCTTGGATGGGATCATATGATGATTGAGAATATATATATTTCATGATAGATACATGAATTCCATACATGGAATGACTTGGACGGGATCAGAGGAGGGTTGATATTAAATGTAACATGGGAAACACTCAGGTTCATTGTACGGAATACTTTTGACATTCTCAGAGGTTAAATGAATCATGTTAATCCATGGTTGATAGCAGGGTTCCATATACAGAATTCCTTGGATGGGATCATTGGTTAAACGAATTATAATATTCCAGGGAGTGATATGTATGTTCCTATTACAAAACACCTTATATGGGTTTATTATTTAAATTATTTTCATTACTACTTTAGTGGTACAGGGATTCCCAAGTAGGAATACCCGAAAAAAGCTCCTAGGAAAAATTATTTTTTAATACATGTTTGATCAACATTATACATGGATGTTGTGGGTTTACCCTGGGTCCAATACGAATGTTATAATTTCATAAGCATGGATATGTACCTTGGTTGGGATGTTTTGGGAGATGCCTTGATTAGTAAAATAACTCTTATGATTATGCATAGATGCCAGAGTTACACGACAGGTCCTAGCTAGTACAACGTGTATATATATAAATATGTTATTATGTATATAGTGATTATATGCATACATTTTTATATAAATAATAAACATATTCACATGGAAACATGTATTCAGAGGTATTCCAACTAAGTACGAAGTAGGTATTATCATCCAGGTATCCTTGTTGGACTTGTTTTGATGAGTTTCATTTATTCACTCACTAATTTATCATTATGCCTTCACACTGATGAATTTTATACTCAAAAAATTGATATCATTATACATATATGGTGGTGGATTATTGTGTTTTTCTCACACCTTGATTATACCATCTTTTGGTACCCAAAAGGATATCATTGTTTCAGGTTTAGGATCAAGGAGTATGCTTGTGTTGTTATTCTTAGATATGGGATTTTAGAAGCACATGACCAAGCTAGAGCTTAGGATTATCATGGAGAGAGACTTTAGGACTTTTTTTTATTATTTATGTAATCCATGTTGTATGTTTTATGCTTGTATATTTTATCATCACATAGACATGCATGGTTTTATTATATTTGGAGTTATCAAATTCATCAGTGTTTTATTCTATCAGTTATTTATTGAATTCCAATGCTTCTTCATTTATTATTTCTTCTGAAATTATTTTATTTGTATATACCACTGTGATACTTTAATCATGTTGGTATATCCTCCCCATCATATCATAGTTAGATGCTCTCTTCTAGTTGACAGCCTTTGGTGTGTGAGGAGGTGCGCTTGAGTCCATGTCACTGAACAGCTTGGGGAAACATTTTAGTGGCTCTTGAGTTAGGATGTTACAAAGTGGTATCAAAGTTTATTTTACTTTGAATTTCTATTTTTTCATCATGAACCAAGCTATATTACTTGGTACACTTATACCGGACCTAGAACTAACATAGATTTAAGGGTATTCACAATCCCCCTGGGTTGGATAAAAGCACCTGGCATCATACAATATCAAATTTGGAATGGTTTTTGTCACAAATTAGTGTAATATAAAAGACAAAAGTTATAATGATCAAAAATATAAAGGGATAAATTACTAGAAACAAACAAGTAAAATAGTACCTAGACAGAATGATAAACATCCTAAACGAAACAATAATGACTTCCAGAAAAAAGTATCAAAAACTTATATGTAACAAGTAGAAAACAGCTTCACTGATCACCATCACCCCTCTAAGATCCCAAGGATCAAGAACATTCAACACCTCTATGTGGCGTTTTCCCTTTAATTAGACCTGGAATAAGAAAATAAAAAATTCCTGAAGGCAAGGGTAGGGTGTGGGCTATAAATATCAGTAGGATCTTACAAAGTGTTCTATAATACATTCCATAACAATTAAACCAATTATGATTCATTTTAATTAAACAAGGCATGTTATATCATTCACATATTTTAATCCAAAACATTATTTCACATGAAAATATATGGAAGATATATCAAACCAACATTAAATAAACATTTTTTAAAAAACACTTATATCAAATAGTTGTCTTGAATAAAAGAGTTCAATAATAAATGGCATGTATAGTCAAGTCAATAAATCATAAAACCATTTAAAAAACATGTGTGGTACTTTATTTTAAGAAATATGATCCTCAAACATATCAGGATAAGTGTAAACCCTTAAATCAATTAACACCCCAGTTGGGGAACCCTCATGGGCCATCTGCACCACCAAAGGGGAACCCTCTCAGGAATTCATGACACAATTTTCTTGTAATAGTAATCATCATCAATCAATTTCTAAAGAGTCCAGGTCCTATTTTTATTATCCTACATACCACCAACTACAAAAAATACCATTTCATTCAAAAAATCAATAAATCAAATATAGTAAAATCAATCATTTCAAACCAATTCAAATTAAAATTTCTCAGTTTTCAGTTTTCAACATGCCTTTCTCATTTCAAAACCAATATAGATGTTTCAATCAACTCATGCCATTTTAAATAATCTCCACTTTAATAAATTATTCTCAAGGATAAAAAATCAACTGATCAAATAAATATTAAAACCAATCCATAATTTTCTCAAAATCTACCCCACATTTCAATTCAATTAAAATTGTGTTTTTTCAAAATTTTTATTCCATTTCAAATCACACATCAAATCCTTTCAAATATGGGTTTTTAAATCCATTAAAATTCATTTCAATTCAACCAAAAATTATAATGTTCTAATAACAGCTCAAAGCATCATGAAACCACGTACATTTAATCACACATTCAAAGACAACACCCACAACTGGATTTCCAATACAGAACAAGGTGAAGGAGATCAAGAATATTAACCTAGAATCAAGATACAAAAAATGGAATTGAGATATATGATGATATATTGAACTTTTAGGATAATAGAAAGAGATATTAAAAGAAACTACTTGTGAGAAAATCCACTTACCTGAAGGATATATAATGATATCAATGATACATTAATCTGTAAAAAATTATTTTAAGGACCCAAAATCACATCATAGGATCCTTTAAAGAACAATGATTCACGTTAGGGTTGAAATATGTTCATTATGGGTTAAAATGGATGGTTTTAGGATTTTAATACAATCTTAGGGGAATTAAAACTCATGCTCATAGTTTTTTGGGTAGGGCCACATGGTTATACAAACCGTGCATCCTAACCATGTTCCCCTACTAGTAAGGTGCATGATTTTTCAAATCATGTACCAATCATAAAAACACCCATTGTCTGAGGTTTCATAGTTTTGGAGGGAATAGATGCATAGTTTGGAAAAAGTATGTTCCCCCTGCTAGTGGCTCACAATAGGGCACACAGTTTGTTAGGCCAAACCACATGGTTTTACCTAACCATATCCCAACCATGTGTAGCCTCTTAGGCTTCCAAGATTTTACAAATTCACCCATAACAACCCCAAAACAAGACCCAACTAAAATGATATCAAAAAAGGGTTAAGGAATATCTAAATGAAATAAAAATTATGTTACAACCTCTCCACCATAAAAACATTATGTCCACAGAAATCTTGTCAAGAAATCTCCATATCAAAGAGGTGTGGTCACTGCTCTATCACCAGTTCCTCATGCTCCCATTTATCATTGAAAACAGAACCATGATACCATAGCACATGGACCAAAGGTATCAACCCCCCAAAAATAATCTTTGTCTCATAATTAATGATCCTAACTTGATGCTGAGTTACAAATAAATCAAGCTCAACATAAATATCCACCTATGTCAAGACATGAGATGGGTCATAAATATAATTATGAAGCTATGATACATGGGACACACTATTTATCAACATCAATTATAGCGGAAGTGTTATATGGTAAGACACTTTCCCAACCATCTCAACAACCTCAAAAGTTCCTAAAACTATGGTGGGAGTTTCTTCTATTTCCCAAGTCATTGATAAACCAAATGAGGTAAAACTCTAAAAAACACCTGGTCACCAACTAAAAAAATAAAAGGTATCCTATAATAGTCAACGTAATATTTGTACCAAATTTGTACCATCAACATTCTCTGATGAATCAAAAGAATATTTTTCACTATTTCCAGGAAAAAATTCATTCCAACCAAGGAAATTTCACTAATCTTCAACCAACACAACATAGATTTACAAGGTAGATCATACAAGGTCACATAAGGATCCATCTAGATTACATACTAGTATTTTTTATTTTATGAAAACACAAAAAATCTTAAATAGATGCCTCAAGATCCACCAAAATCAATAACACAAGCATGTAACATATACTCAAGAATCTATATATATTGTTCTATCTATTTATCCATTTGTGGATGATATGTTGTACTAAAATGTAACTAATATTCCAATGCCTTTTGGAGGCCTCTCCAAAATTAATATGTAAAATAGGGATCCCTATCATTGAATATAGCATAAGGGACACCATGACATTTAAAAATCTCTTGCACATAGATATTTTCAAAGTTATCAAATTTGGTTATATCATGAATGGTTATAAAGTGAGATCATTTGGTCTATCGATTTATCAAACCCCATATCACAATCTTCTTCTGAGGTGTATGTGACAACCAAAACATAGAGTAAATAGAGATCTCATCCCACTTCCAAGTATTTAATAGAATTTGTTGATGAAAACCAGAAGGTTTATAGTTCTCAACATTGACATGCTAATAGGTATAGCAATGAGAAAAAAAATCAGTGATGTCTCATCTCATACTTAGTAACTAGAACCATCACCACAAATCATAGAACATCTTTGTGGTTTTAAGGTGCATTATACATTGGGAACTAGGATAGTACTTCATCACAACCTTTCTTAAGATACAAATAACCACGAACTAATTCTAAACACATATGATGCCCTCCGATGATAACTTCCATTAGACGATAGTCTCCCCACTATAAATAGATTCCTTAATTCTACAAAATTCATCATCAAGTTTTTATTAATGAAGAACCATCTTGAGAAGATAATAGGTCAATTGAACACTTAACAAGATAACCTCAGCCTCTTCCTCCCAAATTTTTAAATGAAACTATGAAAAAAGAACCACCAAGTTCAACTCTTCTGATGATTCTTTCACAGCATGGGTAATAAGTTCTTGGTAAAGAAATTAGAAATGAAATTATCCTTCCTTGGGGTGTAGGAATTTTTGAAATCAAAATACAATAGATATTTAAAGACCTATAAATTTTGTGGATTTTTTTTTTAAATACATGGAAATCTTACGAGTCCGCAGTTTCTAACGGCAGTTGATTCCAAGGCCCGGTGTGCCCGAAATCAATTTCTGAAGTTTTGTTTGGGAATATTTAGTAAACGTATGAGTGGGATTTTATATATTTTGAACCTGTGCTTAGAATTTAAATTTGAGGGCACTGTTTAACTCGCAACATCAGTATTCACTTAAGGAGACCTTTACCGTAGTTGCGTTTTATCGATGTTGGAAGTTAATTTTTGGGGTTTCTAAATATAATTTAAATAAAAATATGTACTATATATTTTTATTTGAATGGTAGTTAAAACCTCCAAAGGGAGGTTGGTGGTGGGGCCACCCACACATAACCTTCCTGAGGAGGATGTTAATAGGTGGGGTCCACCCGAGCCCCTTAATTCCTCTAACCCCCCTTTACACCTCTTAAACTCCCCATAAATGGGGGAGCTCTTGAACTTCCAATTAATGTTCCAACACTCCCTTGTAATTAATTAATTGAATCCCTTGAAATTCTTGCCAACTCCATACATTTAATTAAGTGAACCAACTTAATTAATTTGAATTATTTTGAACTCATTCCAACCATTAAAATAAGGGATAAGCTTATTTTATTTTGGTTGGCATAAGATTTGTTGGGAGAACTCTTTGAAGAATAACCTATTCCAACGAAGAATTCTCCTCGTCTTTGAAGATCGTGAAGCTTCACCTTATACCTACTTCAACCGGAGCAAGGAAGGGAAGCACCACCGCCCATGAAGTACACTGAGGGCGTCGAGTTGACTTGTCTTCACTGAGCTCTACCTCCTCCGACATTAACAGAAAGACGTCCGTTTTCTGCGACTTTCATCTTCCACGACTCGACAACATTCAACGACATAATACGAGGTAGGGGAAATGGATTACTTTTACATATGAATTACACCCATGTACTTCACCATTTATTTTTGCATTGATAGTGTCCAAATTTTTATCACCTAAAACGGAGGTTGCGGGCCGAACAAACATGGTCCGACATCCCTCCATTGAATCTTTTTTGGTTGACATCAGAGGCAGAACCGAAAGGGTGCGGTACCATCGCACCGCGCCGGAGAAGAACCGCATCGGATGAGGAAGTGCAGTGCTGACACGCCGCGCGGTGGAGCCGAAGGCCACGACCAGGTCGGGCAGTTCTGACTTCTATTCCTGTATCCTATGTGGGTCCGATAGAATAGCTGGTCTTGTATCCTTTGTGGGTCTGACTGTTTTGACTTCTATTCTTGTATCCTGTGTGGGTCCGACATAATAGCTAGCCCTGTATCCTGTGTGTGTCTGACAGCTTAGCTGGTCCTGTATCCTGTGTGGGTCTGACAGCTTAGATGAATCAGTGACTACATCTGGTCATCTCTATCACTCTACGAAATATGTATACTTTTGTGAGCTGAGTCATGTCTTTCAACCATTATCATCATGGTGGTTGACTTTACTTCCTTTGTGAAATAGTTTTTTCTTGGGCTCGAGAGTTGGAGTCGGACTGTGTTTGATAACTTAGGTATATGTATAGGCATATACCTAAGTAGGGTTGGTTGATACATTGTGATTTATCTTTATACTGTGGTTTATTTTTTGTGGATTCTAGGAGACCTTCGGGGGTCTCAGGGTCCCCTACTAAGTATTGTTATACTCACCCATGTACGGGCTTTGCCCTCACCTTGTTGTGTTCTGTGTAGACGACGGACGACAGTGATCGAGGATGAGGGTGACGGACGGGAGACTGCTCAGAGCCAGACTAGATGGTACATACCACAGGGATAAGTTTTTCGAGTTTTATACCTACCCTTTAGGTAGGATTCCCTGGTGGACGATCCAGGAGCTGTTTTCCCTTTTTACATGTACTTGTACTTTTTATTCAGTTGGGTTTGTATACCGGCCCACTTACTTTCACCACACCTTACTTTTCTATTTTAGTAATTGTTGCCTCTACTGCTTGTTTTCAGACTATGTTTGTTACAGGTTTAAAGGAAATGCCTTCCCTTTTTATCAAAGATTCGCCTTTGGTGCTAGTCACCAGCCCATGGCCTATGGAAGGCGGGCTTGGGGTAGTCACGGCACGGGCCCTGAGGATGGGTCGTGATAAATTGGTATCAAAGGGGTCGGTTCTACCGCAGAACTTAGACTCTGATTCTTTTAATGGCAATAGTGTTAAGTGTTTTGGGTGTGGTTATCAGTTTAGGGAAACTAGTGATGGTTCGGCGACCGACGTATCCATACACTAGGACTCCGACTTCTGATTTCTGACTCAGTGCACGAAGACACTGATTGTGTGTGTGTTTCCTTTGAAAAAAATTTCTTTGTGATTACTTTTTGTTAGCTCACCAAGTATACTGTTTTAAGTGTGGTGCACCTGTTTCTCTTCATGATGGCCCCACGAAGGCATCCAGCTAGGGTTCCGAGTTACGTATGAGATGGTATCCTACCAAGCGATGAGGCCTCAGTTTCGGGCCTCATCACAGCGGAGGTACCAGCGGTACCACTACCTACTGGGCCACCAATACCACCAGCTCCAGTAGCAGAGAGTGCACACCATCTGAGTGCATTGCACGAGTTCCAGCGCTAGAGGCTGCCCAGGTTCCAGGGATAGACGAACCTACATGCATCTGAGGATTGGTTGGATGTTGTCGTGAGAGTTTTCAGGTTGGTATGGACACCAGCCGACCTCATGGTGATCCTTACCGCGAGTCTCCTGCATGCAGCAGCAGGTATATGGTGGATCCTGATGCTCTAGATGCATGACATGGAATCATTACTCTAGATAGACGTCGAGAGTCTCTTTCTCTCTATGTTTGTTCCAGCCACACTTCGTGTGGTGCGGATTCAGGAGTTACTTCATCTGCAGCAGGGCAGCATGACAGTAGCTCAGTACTCAGCGAGGTTCACTGACCTCTCGCGCTACTCCACATATATGGTACGGGGCCCGTTTTTCAGGGCCTGGACCTTTGAGCAGGGGATCAGGCATGAGATCATGGCTTCGATGATCCCCCTCAACATCCTGATGCAAGCGGGGGTGCTGGATTGAGTCCTTTTAGTTAAGATTTTTCTAGCTGAGCAGACATTAGTAGCGAGACCCACCTCAGGGCGACACGAAGTAGAGTCTTCTATAGCCGGAAGTAGATAGATGATGCAGAGGTCCAAGCGGACCAGGCCATTAGGTGGGTGACCCCAGGATACAGGTTCGGTTGTGAGGGGCACACGAGACAGAGCCAGCTATACGAGGAGAAGGCAGTGCTATGCATGCGGTGGACAGGGCCACATGGCTCGTGACTGCCCGACCCGCCATGCGGATGAACAGAAGATAGTAGAAGGACCTCCCAGGTAGAGGCAGAGGTTTGACTGTGGTGGTCCATTGGGAGCAGGCGGACGTGGCAGAGGAGCTGGACAAACAGCAGGTGGTGGATGACGTTTCGAGGCTCTACCACCACCACCACCAGGAGGTCCACCTAGACCACAGGGAGCTGGCGGACAGAGGCGGGCTCAGCTCTAGGAAGTCAAGGCCTATGACCACAGATCACCTGAGATGATTTTAGGTACTATCTATGTCTACTCCACCCTTGTTGTAGTACTTATATACATAGGTGTAAGTCATTCTTTTACTCCCACACCCCTCGTTCGGAGCTCAAAGATTCTGATGGAGTCGTTGGCTCAATCCTTACGGCTAGAGATTCATACAGGGGAAGACTCGATGATTACGCACTGGTTCCGAGAGTGTGATCTAACTCAAGGAGGTGATATCTTTATTTGGGATCTTCTGGTAGCGGCGTCGAGGCCTTACGACGTCATCTTGGGTATGGACTAGTTATCCAAAGTTCATGCTCAGATTGACTGTATTTGGTACAAATTTTAGTGTATTTGCACAGATGGGACCAGGTTCACCTTCACCAGTGAGAAGGGAGACTTTCCAGCGCAGGATGGACTTACACAGAGGAGGGGGAAGCCGATCACACATCAGTTGGCTAGTCTCATCCTCAGAGTGGTTGATATGCGGAGTCTGAGTTTTCCTGTTGCGGTGGATTAGTACGTGGATGTTTTCCCTAACGTCGTTCCATGACTACCTCCTCGTAGAGAGTTAGACTTCTACATTGACATGTACCCCGGGATGGCACTGATATCTACTGCAGTATATCGGATGGCTCCTGCTGAGCTTTGTGAGCTGCGGGTACATCTGGAGGACGTACAGGGGGAGAGATTTATCCAACCCAGTGTTTCATCTTGGGCATCTTCGATTTTGTTTTCCAAGAAGGTGGATGGGATCTTGCGACTCTGTGTCGACTACCATCCCCTGAATCAGATGACTGTGAAGAACAAGCACCCACTCCCAAGGATTGATGACCTCTTTGATTAGCTCAAGGGAGAATGACGGTTCTTGAAGATAGACCTCAAGTCAGGCTATCACCAACTCAGAGTTCAAGATGATGATGTGCATAAGACTACCTTCAGGTGTCGGTATGGCAATTATGATTTCTTGGTTATGCCCTTCGGTGTAACCAACGCACCAGCAGTGTTCATGAGTCTCATGAACAGGATCTTCGATCCTTATCTTGACCTCTTTGTCATAGTCTTCATCGACGAAATACCAATCTACTCAACTACTGAGGAGGAGCATGCCTACCATTTGCGGGTAGTACTAGACACACTCTGTGAGAACCATCTTTATGGTAAGATCTCGAAGTTCCAGTTCTAGATTCGAGAGGTTAATTTATTAGGACACATCATCTCGGAGGCTGGAGTTGCAGTGGATCCAATGAATATCAAGGTAGTACTTGATTTGGATCCACCCAGGAGTGTGATGGTGGTGCAGATTTTTTTGAGACTGGCTGGGTACTATCAGAGATTTGTGCCAAACTTCTCCAGAGTTGCATCACTGCTTTCAGAATTAATGAAGAAGGGGAAACCCTTCATGTGGTTAGATAGATTCCATTAGAGATTTCAGGAGCTGAGGCAGAGGTTGACCAGTGCACCCATCTTGAGGCTACTGGAGGAGGGCGTAGGGTACGTAGTTTACTATGACACATCAGGGACCAGACTCGGGTGTGTCCTAATGGAGGAGAGAGAAGGGATTGTATATGGTTCACAGAAGTTGAGATAGCACGAGAAAAACTACGCTACCCATGACCTGGAGTTGGTAGCAGTGGTCTTTGCCTTGAAGATGTGGCGACACTATCTGATGGGTGAGCATTTTACAGTATACTCGGACCACCAGAGTCTCAGGTACATCTTCTCACAGAAGTAAATGAACCTGAGACAATGACGATGGCTCAAGTTCCACTAGGACTATGACTTTGAGATAGTATATACTCCTAGTAAGGGGAACGTTGTAGCAGATTCTCTCGGTCGGAGATCAGGCATTCAGCTTCTATGAGAAGCGACAGAGCAGCTGGCCACGTTGTAGATATCCTTTGTGGATAGAGATGGAGCATCCTTTCATCAGTCTCTCACAGTCACTCCTCCACTTCATCAGAAAGTCAGATAGGCACAGCGTTGGTACGTTGACTATGAGATGTGACGTGCTCAGATATCCTCAGGGCAGGCACCTGATGAGTTTTCTGATGGTGTAGAGCACTTCATTCTCTTCAGAGGACGTACCATGGTACCAGTTGCACTACAGGTGGAGGTGTTGAGGGAGTTCCACACTTCCCCTCTAGCGGTACATCTAGGAGTGGTGAAGATGTATCAGGACCTCAGACGACAGCATTGGTGGCTGGGTGTGAATAAGGTGGTAGTAGAGTTTGTCTCGTGATTCCTCACTTGTCATCAAGTGAAGGCGGAGCACCAGGTTCCAGTAGGCTTGGTTCATCCATTAGAGGTCCTAGAGTGTAAGTGGGATGGAATATCCATGGATTTAGTGATGTGACTTCCACATACATCCAGAGGACACGACTCTATCTGGGTGTTTGTTGACTGACTCACCAAGTCGGCCCACTTCCTACTGATCAGATAGTGGGACTCAGTAGAGAGCTTGGGATGCCTCTATGTTCAGAATATTGTACGACTACATGGTTTTCCATTGACTATCATCTCTGATCGAGATTATCGTTTTTCTTCCTGGCTATGGAAGGGGTTGCAGGAGGCTTTTCGGACATAGCTTCGCTTGAGCACTGCCTTCCATCCTCAGACGGATGGCCAGACTGAGAGGATCATTTAGACTCTCGAGGACATGCTCTGTTCATGCATCCTCAACTTTGGTCACAGCTGGGAGGGTCACTTGACCTTGGTAGAGTTTGCGTATAACAACAGCTACCACTCTACCATTGGGATGGCACCTTACGAGGCACTGTACGGCCGACCTTGTAGATCACCTCCATGATGGACTGACCCAGCGGAGTCAGCACTTGTAGGACAAGAGATGTTGCAGGCTATGATGGAGAAGGTGCAGATCATCCAGGAGCAGATGAAAACTACATAGAGCAGACAAAAGTCCTATGCTGATAGGAGACGGAGACCACTAGATTTCTAGGATGGTGACCACGTCTTCCTACGGGTCTCACCTCGATGAGGTCTACGAAGATTTGGCTGAGGTGGTAAGTTTTCTTCGTGATTCATTGGACCATTATAGGTCCTCAACAGAGTGGGTGAGGTGGCTTACCGCATGGCCCTTCCACCTCAGTTGCACCGGGTGCACGACTTCTTCCACATATCTCAGTTGAGGATATACGTGCATGAATCGTCCCACATCATTGACCATGGGGAGCTGGACATCGATAATGGGGTGAAATTCACGGAGGTTCCAGTGGAGATTGAGGATCGATAGGAGCGGGTCCTACATGGATGGTCGATACCTCTGGTGCGCATTTGCTGGCATCCCGGGAACCTTCAGGAGAGCACATGGGAGAGGGATGCTCAGATGCGTGCTCAGTACACCCATTTGTTCCCTTAGTGCATGTTGTAGCTTACGGGGATGTAAATACCTGAGGTGGGGAGAATGTAAAGACCTAGAAATTACATGGAATTTTTTTTAAAATACACGGGAATTTTATAAGTCTGCAGTTCTTGACGGCACTTGATTCTGAGGCCTGGTGTGCCCGGAATCAATTTCTGAAGTTTTGTTTGGGTACGTTCAGTAAACGTTCTAGCGAGATTTTATGTATTTTAAACCGGTGCTCGGAATTGAAATATGAGGACACCATTGAACTCGCAGCGCCGATATTCTCTTAAGGAGACCTTTACCGCAGTTGCGTTTTATCGATACTGGAAGTTAATTTTTGGGGTTTCTAAAAAAAATTAAATAAAAATATGTGTTGCATATTTTTATTTGAATGGTAGTTAAAACCTCTAAAGGGAGGTTAGTGGTGGGGCCACCCGCACATAACCTCCCTTAAGAGGATGTTAATAGGTGGGGTTCACCCGAGCCCCTTAATTACTCTAACCTCACTTTAAACCTCTTGAACTCCCCATAAATGGGGGAGCTCTTGAATTTCCCATTAATGTGCCAACACTCCCTTGTAATTAATTGATTGAGTCCCTTGAAATTCTTTCCAACTCCATAAATTTAATTAAGTGAACCAATTAAATAAATTTGAGTTATTTTGAACTCATTCCAACCATTAAAATAAGGGATAAGCTTATTTTAATTTGGTTGGCATAAGCTTTGTTGGGAGAACTCTTGGAAGAACGACCTATTACAACAAAGAATGCTCCTCGTCTCCGAAGATTGTGAAGATTCACCTTCTACATTCTTCAATCGAAGCAAGGAAGGGATGCACCGCCGCCCATGAAGTACATCGAGGGTGTCGAATCGACTTGTCTTCACCGAGCTCTACCTCCTCTGACGTTGACAGAACGATGTCCGTTTTCCACGATGTTCGCCTTCCACGACTTGACAACATTCAATGACAAAATATGAGGTAGGGGGAATTGGATTGTTTTTACGTATGAATTGCACCCACGTACTTCGACATTTATTTTTGGATTGATGGTGTCCAAATTGTTATCACCGAATGCAGAGGGCGTGGGCTGAACAAACATGGCCTAACGTCCCTCCGTTGAATCTTCTTTGGCAGACATCAGAGGCGGAGCCGAAAGGACGTGGGGTCGTCGCACCGCGCTAGAGAAGAACAGCGGTGGATGAAGAAGCGCGGTGCCGACGCACCATGCAGTGGAGCTGAAGGCCACATCCAGGTCGGGCCGTGGTGCTGGTGGCGCAGAGCCGTCGCGCCGTGCAGAGGGCAGCAGGACCGCAGCGCTGTCGTGCCGCGGTGGAGGTGTAGAGGCCGCCGGCCGAGCAGGCTGCTGTGGATCCGGACCGTGGGACGACCGGCCGGCCCATTGGAGGACCGCGATGCCCACAGGCACCGCATAGTGGATGACGCAGCCCGCATCCACGGGGCGCTCGGCTGGATGAACCGGTCGACAACGTGTCGGTCGGGCTGGAGAACCGCGGCGCCCGCAGGCACTGCGTGGGGAGAATCACAGCCCGCAGCGCGGCCCGAACCGACCAGCTACGGTCCGTTGAGAAGAGGAGGAGGCAGTGCCTCTTGGAGCTATCAGGAAAACTGGACTGGCCCGCAACACGGTCTGGTCCGACTCCCAGCTGGGTCGGACCCGCCAGACCAGACCGGGCGGACCCGCCAGCCCACTGGGCTTGACGGGTTGGGCCTGTCTTTACTTAAATACGAATAACTCCTAGACCGCGTGTTTGATTGACACGCCGTCTGTGGCACTGGGACCCTCACGATGAGACGGTCTTTTTAGGACACTCTAAGTGAGTTTTGGAAAAATTTGTAAGATGGCCGGATTTGGATCGAGCGTAAATCCAACCGGACCCCTGGAACGGAAAATGCCAACAACTCTCAGACCGGGCGTCCGATTGACGCACCATCTGTCACGTTGAGTTCATTTTGATGAGAAATAACTAAGGGATACATAAAATTAGAACTTAATGATATTTTATGTATCGACACTTGGCTCTGGGAGAAGACCCTCCCGGAATCGAGCGTGCTGTGTGCGGGAACCCTAGGGTTGGTTGCGACACTACTATACCGGAATCCTCCATGGGTTCAACAGTGAGGAATAATGTACCAGAATCCTCTGTGGGTTCGACAATGATGAATACTATACTGGGATCCTTCATGGGTCTGACAGTTCTAACTTCTGTTCATGTATCCTATGTGGGTCCGACAGAATAGCTGTTCATATATCCTGTGTGGGTCGGATAGCTTAGTTGGTCTTGTATCCTGTGTGGGTATGACAACTTAGATGAATCAGTGACTACATATGATTATCTCTATCACTCTATTAAATATGTATACATGTGTGAGCTGAGTCATGTATTTCAACCATTATTATCGTGTTGATTGACTTTACTCCCTTTTTGGAATAGTTTGTGCTTGGGCTCAAGAGTTGGAGTTGGACTGTGTTTGATAACTTAGGTATATGTACGTGCATATACCTAAGTTGGGTTGGTTGATACTTCTTGATTGTATCTTTCTACTGTGGTTTATCCTTTGTGGATTCTAGGAGACCTTCGGGGGTCTTGGGGTCCCCTATTGAGTATTGTTATACTCACCCCTACATGGGCTTCTCCCACACCTTGTTGTGTTCTGTGCAGACGACAAATGGAAGTGATCAAGGCTGAGGGTGACGTATGGGAGACTGCTCGAAGATGTACTAGACATGATGTACTGCATGGACTATTTTTTCGAGTTCTGTACCTACCCTTCAGGTGGGATTCCTCGGTGGACGATTCAGGAGCTATTTTCCCTTTTTTACGTGTACTTGTACTTGTTGTTCAGTTGGGTTTGTTTATTGGCCCACTTACTTTCAGCACACCTTACTTTTCTATTTTAGTACTTCTTGCCTCTACTGCTTGTGTTCGGACTATGTGTGTTATAGGTTTAAAGGAAATTCCTTCCCTTTTTATCAGGGATTCTCCTTTGGTGCTAGTCGCCATCCCCTGGCCTATGGAATGTGGGCTTGGGGTCATCACGGCACGAGCCCTGAGGACGGGTCCTGACAAGGTACTCCACCCAATGCATCTATTAGAGGTTATAATAATTTTTATAGAATATATAACAAATTCTTTTATGGTCAAAATAAATGATATACCTTTCTCCAAAAAAATTATATAGCCAAATCTTAATCACAAGCATCATAGATACAAGTTCGGGATGGTGGGTTAGATAATCCTTCTCTTATTTATTAAGATGTTCGGAGAAATAGGCTTCCACATGATTACCCTACATAAGAACACAACCCAAACCCAAACCTAATGTGTCAAATAATACCACATAGACATGCCCATACTCTGGAAGAGTCAACATTGGAACAGAAGTAAAAATACATTTTGTCTTAACAAAATAACTCTGAAATTTTTCATCCCATAAGAACTTCACTCCCTTACAAGTGAGGGAAGTCATTGGAGAATCCATATTCGAGAAATCTATAACAACCCATATTAATACCCCACCAAGACCAAGAATCATTATATCTCAAAAAAATACATGGTTGATACCATGTTATAATAGCCTTAAACTTCTCAAGATCAACTAAGATACCATGCTCTGACACTATGTTTCCCAATAATTTCATTTCCCAAATCTAAAAAATTTCATTTTTAAAGCTTCGTGAAAATTATGTGAACTCTCAAGATTTTTTGGACTGATATAAAATGATTCACATGATCCTCCTTGGTCTTGGAGTAAAAATAGATGTCATCCACACAAAAATTAGAACAAGTAAATGTACTCATGGAAAACTAAATTCCTTAAATCCATAAAAACTATAGGAGCATTGGTTAGACAAAATGGCATGACAAGATACTCATAATGGACATTATGACCCCTAAAGGTTGTCTTTTAAATGTAAAATTATTTTATTCTCAATAGGTGATAACCATATCGAAGATTAATATTTGAGAATCACTTTTTCCCTTTCAATTGGTCAAATAGAACATAAATTAATGGAAAAGGATACTTTTTATTTACCATAACTCGATTGTGTTTTTGGTAATAAACATATAGGTGAAGTGTTCTGTCAGTATTATTTACAAAGAAAATATGTATTGTCCAAGGTGACACACTTAGGAATATGAAGACTTCCTCTAACAGATTATCCAACTAAGTCGTTAGCTCTTTCAAATCTACTGGTCATATACCTTAAGAAGGAACAGATACTGGATGAGTACCAAGTAATAAATAAAAAATGAAATCTACCACTATTACCTACGGAATACCAGAGAAATTAGTCTGAAACACATCAAGAAACTCAAAAATTGATAGAGGTAGATCATCACTCAAATTTTCTTGCTCCTAGTCAAAATCAAACTCCAATATTACCTTTCCCAACTATGAAAAATACGGACTGGCTCTACTCGACCTTAGATCCCATTTTACCTGAATGAAATGACACACTGAATTAGGCATAGTATAGGATAATGGTCAAATATAATATTCAATTAAGGCCTTATTAGAAATCATCCAATCCAACTTGAGGATGATATTAAGAGGTCTTAGGTTTAGAGCTAGAAAATTCCAAGAAATCTCAATCAATGATAAAGAGAGATCAAACAAATAACAATAAAGACCCTGCTCTCTCATTGTTTCGAGGGGAATAATAATACACATCACGTAAAACAAAATCTCCATAGAAAGTTTTATCATAGTATGAGCTGTTATAAATGAGTGAGATTCACCAACATCAAATAATGTAGTCACTAAAGTTGAAGCTATAGTGATGGTACCTCTCACAATCGGTGGAACTGTATCAATTTCCTCTGGTAAATCTTCCACTATGAAAAGAAGCTTTGTTCTGAATGAATGTGTCCGGAACCCCATAGATATTGAAGCATTTGATAAGACCATAGTACTTTTTAGAGCTGATGAACTTGTTCCATTGCACAGAAAAATAGAGAAGTTGTATAACTTATAGATATTTCCCAAGAGACCATAGGAACTGTAGATCTTTGGTGTGTCAGTACAAACACATCTCTAATACCCAACTATTGCACACTAAAATCTTGTCAATGGGCCTATTCTATGAAATTTAGAAGGTTTGGAAGATTCATGATATCTAGGACCATTATAAGACTCCTCACGCTTCCTCATTCCTTTAATGTAACTCATAGAATTACCACTAGGAGAAAAAGGAACTCCCATCAACCCCAAATTACCATCCATGTCAAAATCAACCATCGACTCCCTATCCCGCAAATTAGTATAAGAAACCATAATTATCAAGAAAACCTGATACCATATTTCAAATCAAAGACACATCTCAAATATTCGTGTCTTTAGATTCACATTAGTCACCACATAATACAATAACAAAACGAGCACCGAAAAGTGGTTCGTATACTAAGTTATAGTCATTTCACCCACCTGGAGTTTGATAAACTCTATGGATTTCCCCAAGAGCATATATTTTGGATAGAAATGATTGGTGTAAATAACGTGAATGTATTTACACTCCAAACTGTTATTCCTTTTCAATGACACCATCAAATCCCACTAACTTTTTCTAGTCCCTTCTAGCTTAAAGGTATCACATTTCACCTTGATAGCTTCAAGTATTTCCAAGTAATAAAAAATTAGCTATGACTTTTTCAATTAGCCCTCAACCACTTGCAGATCATTAGAGCCTAGGAAAGTAGGTGTCTTCAGGTGAAGGAATTCTTGAGGCTGACTTTGAGATTCATCCATCTATGGTTCCACAACTGGATCCTAAACGGAGAAGGGTACTAGTACCTATCACAGAGCTTAGACAACACACACTACTATCTCAACAAGATTCTAGTACACTGGAAGATTTTCTCACTATGGTTCACCAGATGATTCCTCTTGGGCCCTATTCACACACCTTCTCATCTGCATGATGCTAAAAAAGCATCAACAAACAACACTTAATACATTAAAATGGATACACAGATCAACAACTCAGAAAAGAGATATAGGAATATCAATTCCATAAATTAGAAATTTAAGATTGGGATTTCATCATAATCAGATCAAATGTAGTGAAAATAATAGAATCAAATCAAAATATTTCTCAAGGACACTTTTCCCAAACACCCATGGTAACTTAAGGCTCGTTATGGTGAAATTGGTCTACACACTCACTCGCAACTATCTTCTATGTCCCATTAAAACATCCCAAACCACATACAGACATCAAGGAAATATTCATAACCTTCACCTATAAAACCACTTTGTCACAAAACAACCTGGATACCTTAGTAAACTGATACCCAAGCAAACTTTAATATATCTTAAAGGGCGTTCTAGATCCCCATGGGTTGGAAAAAAGCACTTTTCATCATACAAGATCAAAGAGGGAATGATTTTTTCCAAAAAACAGTGTAAAATAAAATATACTAGTCAACATGCTCAACACTTCAAAGGGATAAAGTACCACAAAAATCATGTAAAATAGTACCCATACAGAAATCTAAACATCACAAAGGAAAAAACAATGACATGAAGACAAAAGCCTCAAAAAATCTCATATAACAAGTGAAAAAAATACATTGATCACCATCACCCCTCCACAATCTGAAGAATCAAGAACATCCACCACCTAGAAGTCTCTCTTTCCCTTTTCTCAGACCTAGAAAAAGAAAATATACCAAATATAAAATGAAAAGTTTGGGTGTGAGCTATAAATCCTAGTAGGGTCTCACAAAGTGTTCTACAATCAATTCCATAATAATTAAACCAATTATTCTTCATTTTAATTAACTAATTCATGCTATATCATTCACATATTTTAAACCAAAACATGATTTCATATGAAAAGATATAACAGACATATCAAAATTATATTAAATAAAATTTTTAAATAAAAAACTTATATATAATATTTGTCATGAATAAAACATTTCAATAATCAATGGAATGTTTAATCAAGCCAACAAATAATAGTACCATGAACAAAAGCCTTTTGGTATGTTAGTTCATGTAATAGAATCCTCACACATCTCAATAATTATCTCATCTAAAGACAGGTGTGCACCCTCCAATCAATCTACTCCACAATTGGGAACCCTAAAGGGTCATCTAGACCCCCAAATGGGAACCCACTTGGGAGTTCATACCATAATTGTTTAGTAAAAATTGTAATTTTCAATCCATTGATAAGGGGTCAAGGTCCTAGTGTACTTTTCCTAGCTATCACTAACTACCTAGGATAACAAGTACTTTAAAAAATAAACCAATCAAACATAGGAAAATAAAACTTTTCAAATAAATTAAAATTAATATTTCCCTGTTTTCATTTTTCAACATGCCTTTCTCATTTCAAAAAAAATAAAGGCTTTAATCAAATCATGAAATTTCAAATCATCTTTCACTTCAATTAATTTTTTTCAGGGTTCAATTATAAATCAATTGGTTGAATCAATTTCAAAATCAATCTATCATTTTTTTCAAAATCCACCCATACTTTAATTCCACTAAAATTGGGGTTTTTCATCAATTAGATGCCATTCAAAATCACAAATAAAATCCTTTCAAATCAGTTTTTTATATGTTAAAAACACATTTAAATTAAACCAAGCTATATAAGGTTTAATTCATAGTGAAAATCATCATGGAACCCCTTAACATTAATCACACTATCAAAGAATATACCCACAATGGGATCAAAAATTATGAACAATGTGAAGGAGATCAAGAAATTCAACATAAAATAAGGATACAAAAACAATTAGATCCATTAATAACATAAGGATATATTAGACTATAAGGAGGATAGAAATTGGGATTGTAAGAAACCACATGAGAGGATATACACTTACCCATAGGAGATCAAATGAGATAAATGATGCTTTGATATACTAGGAAAATTGGTTTTGAGGAGCCAAAATTACCTATTTGGGGGATTTAAAAGACCAATGATTTGATTTAGGGTCGAAATAGGGTGATTAGGGGTTAAAAAAGAGGTTTATAATATTTTAATAAAATTTTTGGGGGAATTAAAACCCAAAAACATGGTTTTCTGGGAAGGGTCATGTGGTTAGACTAATCATGTTCCCTAATCATGCTCCACTACTAGTAGGGTTCATGGTTTCTCTTAGGAGGGCACACAGCTTTTCAAACCAAGTTCCAATAATGAAAAGCTTCACTTTCTGAGGTTGCATAGTTTGGAAGGGATGACAACATATATTGGAAAAAAGCTTCACCCCCTAATAGTGGATCACAAAAGGATTAACAGATTACAGGGCCAAACCACACAATTTTACCTAACCATGTGCCAACCGTACACAGCCCCTTCATATTCAAATTATTTCTAAATTCTCTCTGAATGACTCCAAAATAATAACTCACAAAAGGGAGATCAAAAAAGGGTAAAGGAATACCTAAAAGAAGGAAATGTGAAGTTATATTTGGGATTTTAGACAAGAGATTAGATAAGTGTCAGCACTTGGTAAATAGCATGTGTTTGGTAGTGATCAAATCATGCACCGGGGAAAGACATATTGATATGGATGGTATTGTTTTATATTTTTTTCATGATTATAGTTGATTATGATTTCACCTCGAGGGATTGATGTACCAACTACTATTTACTAATTTAGGTGATTTATCTTATTTTACCCTTGGAATGGTATATAAAGGAAGTATTAGTACATGCATCATTATTAGTATATAGAGATTCACATTCCATGCATATATCTTTCCATGTAGACTGCATTGTGGACTTGTTTGATTCATGATGATTTTTATACCATGCTTGTGTGATTATTTATCATGTTTCCCTATAAACATTTTTTAGGTAATTTTTATCATTTTTTTCCTATATACCATGTTTTTATGGTTTCCTAATTATATATTTTTATTCTTTAATACTTTTTGATAGCATGCCTTGTTAGGATTATAATATATATTATTGTTTATTAAAGTGTTTTCATGTATATCTTAATGGTGGAAACTTAACTAACTAACCATGACCTGTTTGAGCCATGGAATATTGGTTGCATGGGATGAAACATTAGTTCTTGTGAAGTTTATGGTCCTTTATAAATAGGATAATAGTGACTCATAAAATTGAACCATCATATATAAATTCATTATATTCCAAAAATAAAAGATTAAAACCTAGTTTCAGCAACATGAATTCCAATTGTAAATTATAAAGGAAAGTAACTTTATAATATGGTAATGGTAATTCATATAACTAAAAAATTATCCTTACATATTTATGATGATTTATAATTCATATAGAAAAACAGTTTCTACAAAATGATGTGTTAATTTCAATTATAAAGGCTTGTACAGTATGGTTTTGTCAGGATGAACCATATGAATAAATTCCTAAATGTATAAATTGAACCAAAGTACATCATTTGGGTAATTTTTTTATATATAAATCCCATTAATGGTGTTTTAAAATCTTGAAAAAAATAACAGGACCCTAGTAGGTCTCTTTTGTATTTTATGCCACACTGATTAACCCCATGCAGGTATACACATGCTTTATAGGGATGGTTATTTGAAGTTTTAGTAGCCACTTATACAGTGTTATGTATAAATTTATAATGGGATATTATTGAACCCATTCCCCTTAAAAAATAAAATTCCCTACATCTATTGTTATTTTATAATATTATGATGCATAGGTTAATTAAAATATTAATTTCAACCTAACAGGTGTTTTCCTCTATATCTTAGAATTAAAATTTTATTTAAATAATGCATACCTGAGAATAATTAGGGATAAATAACATGGATAAAACGAATTTATAAGATAAATTTCCTAAATAGTGATAGGGTTCCATCTAAATAAATGATTCTTGGAAGGGATTTTGATATAACTTGCATATGTTTCCTAGTGGTGTTATCTAAAAAATGTACCAAAAATAGTTGTATTTCATAGCTGATACTTGGGTGTTGTTTTTCCTAAGTACGACTCTTATTGATGAGAAAATACCCCCAGATAGGCAGGTGGTCATTCTGTAAGTTGGTCCTTATTAAGGGTGTGAGAATCATGTAATGCTCAAATTAAATGGGTTAGACATGTCTAGTGGATAATAAGCCGCTTAATAGGTTGTGTGACCTCACTTATTCTTTATCGATTGATTACTCGGGAGTTATTCATTTTGGATTAACAATCATATATGGTAATAGGACTCTGGTTTAAATCTTTTTTATGGGTGAATAGATACTGGGATTCATAGGGAAAATCGGCCTATGGATAGTATCAAATGATGTGTTATTGAGTTCATGAAATTTTAGGGTAGTATGAATTGGTACACATGGTACCCATTGAATTGATAAAATTTTACATTGAACTAGATGAGTTTAGTGGGAAAATATTTTAAGACTTGCACTATTATGATTTAATCACAGGTCAACTCTAGGGTACAATAACCTAGGAATTAAAGGAAATATTGCTCATCCTAGTGGTTGGGATGATGTTGAAAAAATGATTGAGCATTGTAACAGGACAAATCAGTTTATTTTTGGCTTATATGCCTGATACTAATGACATGTGTGAGTGCATATTGAGATATAACCATGCGTATGTCTAGATTAAAGTTTATCTAACATGATTATAAGCATATTTTTTCCACTATTTTTGAATTGGTGCTTGGTAAAAGAATTTTGGCCATCTATAACCTGTGTTTGATGATGGATGGAGTGCATGTCATGGGATTTGTTCCCATTATCATTAAATGATTACTAGGATGATCCTAAGGCGTGGAGCATCACTTAAAACATTTTTTAAATAATCCTTCCAAGTAGAGGGAGTGAAAATGAAAAAAATTCCATTTGGACATATTTAGAATATCTTTTGGAATCTCGTGATGTTGGTGAGTTCAAGTTTCTTTTCCTTGAAACAACACTTGATATAAAATCACATTATGAGTTTTGATTAAGTCTTGATTCTAGATTTAGACTTGTGGTTCACAACTGACCTAGGAATTTAACACTTATAATGTGTGTCACTATATGTAAGTAATCACAATGAAAAAATGGTTGGTTGTGTACATAACCTATGAGGAAATCGTGTGTCATGTTTGGACTACAGTGGGGTTTTTGAAACAATAATGGAATGCCTCAGTAGTGAGGGCATCATGGTCAGTTAATAAATTCATGTTGGAAGGTGCATCCAAGCTCTTCAAAGGAAGTTGGCCAAAGGTGGTTTGACTATTCTTCATATCGGTAGTTGGATATAATTGTTTGGAAACCATGTTGGGCACTTCGTTTGGGATGTGAAGGGAGTGTATCGAGTCTTATAAGTGATTTTGATATCTTCTTAGTGCACACTTGTTTAAGAGATGATCGTGTCCCATGTCTTGGCATTTCCCAGGGTGTACTAAGAGAGCATTAGTTATTCATCAAGATAATGAAAGAATTAAATGCCTTATTGGATTGTCTAATGGGATTCTTCAGAGTCCCACTTAGGAAGTAGAGGTGTGGACTATCCAAAGTGATATTGGGGTTTCCCATGTTGTAAGGCCTTGGATATACTAATGAAAACCATCTGATTCATTGAATTGATCACTAGGAAAGATATTGTTGTTAGGCTCATTCAGTGTTCTTGATATGTGGACATCTCTACAATGTACCGATATCTTAATTGTAAACTCTAAGTATGGGATACCTTGAAGGGGATACCTAGATTGAAGTAGTTAATTCTGAAGTTACCCTGAACTTATGTCCATGCTCGAATAAGATGATGAGAGTGTGAAGATCCAAGGTTTCTGGATCACTATTCACCAATTATCATATTTTGGCATGATGACTTAATTGATTTTTTTGGTTCGAGGAATCACCGAAGCTGATTATAGGATTTGGTGAGAACACTAAAAAATAAATTTTTATTCCTTGGATTAAATGTGTCAAAATTAGGTTTTTGAAGTTTATACTATTAATGTTGACCATTTTTAGAGATAGTCGGCTAATAGTGGCTCAACATTATTTTCTCTGGTTTTTTTGAATTTGATCAGTGAGAAATTGCTTCATCCATCTTGTTGGGATGAGATAGTGTAGTGAAAAGTTTAGTTAAGGATTTTCATGGAAAAGATATATCAACTAAGAAAAATGAGTTAAATTGGGAATCAACCATTTGATCAAGCTCGAAAACATGCTAAAGTGAATTGTTATAATTCTAGGGGTATACTTAAACAGTCAATTCTGATGGTGGAGGTACCATGACTCATAATTAGATGTTCAAGTCAGAACCTATGGTGAGGCCTCCCATGGGAAGGTTGGTAAAGGTGATGAAAATGTGATCATGTGTTGATTTATATGACCTTATGTGAGAACCTTATTTATGATTCATTTTTTGTTGTGATAATTGTATTGAGTTTCAATAACTTATATACCGTACACTTAAAGTGATGATTGGTGTTGTGTTGCGTGTTGGTAATCATTTGAATAGTAATTACTTGACCCAAGTAGGTTGGGTCACATTTTCTATTTCCCTTATGATTTGTAGGGATTATAAGTTATAATGTGGGGAGAATTTAGTGTCTTGTGTTTTTGAATAGTTGTTTTTCTCCAAAGGAATTTTAAATTTTCATTTTAGGGATGGTTAAAATGTTATAATGGGATTTGAAATGGAGTTCTAAGAGTCTTAACACATAAAATATTGTTTTTTGGGTTATTCTTAAGGCTCAAGAAGTTTCCTAGGTGTTTGGTTGAGTTTTAGGAAAAACCATCTTCAAAAGACTTATTTTTGGAAATGCACTATGAGGTGTATTGTTGATGACCAGTTAGTGCTAAATGTGAACCTCAACCATTGCAACCATAAATAGAGTTTAACATATTGATAAACCATGAAATGTGGGGTTCATGATCATGTGATAGGTAAGAAATAAAATGTGGAGGTGGATGTACTATCCAAACACAGTTCGTCAAACCGTGCGTCTATCCATGTGAGGGGGTTTTCCCATTGGATAGTATCACCACACAATTAGTGCCCATTTTTCTAAACGGTACAACTCATTAAAAGGGAAAAATTACCATTTTCCCCTCCACACCTAAATCTGGTTTTATCCCATTTCTACCTTCATTTTCACCCAACAACCCTTCGCATGTGCTCCCTCCTTTCCCCCTCTTCCTATGGTGGATCTCACATATTATTCATTCGAATCAGACGTTGTCATGTGTGTAGGAAGCATATCAGTAAGTCTATGAATACTCTTTATTCCCTTCTCAATTTATATTTATATATTATATGTTATTTCCATGTGAGTTAATTTACCCTATTTTCAAGGTGCTTTCCCATTTCTTCATTTTCCCTCAAACAGACTCAAATAAAATCTCGATAATTCACATATATATATATGCACTGAATATATTCATAGTATTTATATAAACATGTATGTATATATATATGTTAGTACATATATAGTGTATATATATACATACATTTATATATATATACTATACCTATACACATTGTGACATGTATTCAATGGTTTTATGGATTAGTCCAAAGCAGGTATTATTGCCCAGTATCCTTGTAGAACCTAAGATCAACTAGTTACATATATTCATTCATTGCTTTATCATTATGCATGAACACTACTATATTTTATACTCACAAACTGGATAGAATTAGACACCATTGGTGGTGGCCTATTGATTTTATCTCACATCATATTTAGGATATAGTTTGGTACCTCAACAGATCTCATGGTTGTAGGTTCAGGATCAAATATTATTCTTGTGTTGTTATTCTTAGACATAGGAGTTTCAGAGCACGATATTGAGAAAAATATCAAAATGTTCATGAAGATAACCTTTGGGGATTTTGTTATTTTTTTGTGTATTGTTTATGAAATCCGTTTTTCATGTTTTATCCTTCTATATTTTATCATCACATTGACATACATGGTTTTATTATATTATTCATTGGCTAATTTTTCAGTGATTTATTCTATCATTTATTTATTAACTTATGTTTCTTCTTGATTTATTATTGCTTCCAACATTTCATTACTTGTATATAACATTGTTCTACTCTGATCATGAGGGTATGACATTCCCTCTATACCATAATTAGACCCTCACTACTAGTCTACATCCTTTGATATATGGGGAGGTGCACATCGGGCCATGTGACCGACCAGCTCTGGTCACCGTTTCACTGGATCCCGAGTCAGGACATTACAACCCCATTGAGCCATAAAAACATGATCGGATTACCTAGAGTTCATATATACACCCATACAATATGAACATTCTCATGAATATCATGACACCACTATAAGTTACTTTCTCATTTTAGGGAATATTGGCTCACGTGATGCCTCTTCTACCCAAAAATATGTAGCATAATAAATTTTCATCACTTCCTCCCCTAGAATACATGTTATATTAGATAAATTCTTGGGTGGCCAATAGTTTGAATTTTGATATAGATAATATTTACAATATTTTTTACATGTATTTCAATTATGTAATCCCCAGAAATCCATTAATTTGAACTTAATTGAATCATTTTTGGATTTTAGGTGAGTTTTGTGTTTAAAGGTTAAAATTTCTTAATTATGGAATTTTAACAGTTTTTATCACTTATATATTTCAAGAATATATTTTAAAATATTGAACAAAATTTAGTAATTATAATTTTTAGGCTTCCTTTTTTCATGGGATTTGTCTTTTTTTACTAGGCCCAGAGCTAATTTGAACTTCAAGATGCCCAAATAATTCAATCATCCTGGAAAATCTTTTTGGAAGACAGAATGGACCACTCCTTATTAAATAAGTCATATCTCATTATAAATACCTCAAAATGATATTATTGCAGTTTTATTATAAATAGGTCTCAAATTATTTAGTTCTGGTTTTTTTTATTTCATAAATTTTCTCATAAAAGAATCTCTTGAATGTTTCAAAGTGTAGGAAAATTAAGTGTCTCTTCGGATAGAAAAAGTGGGATTCAGTAAATAGTTTATAAATTTTTGAAAACATGTATAAAGTATTTGAAATTTTTAGGACCAAAATAAAACAAAATTAAAAAAAATATTAAAAAGAAAACATGGTGATTTTTGGTAAACTTGTGGGGGAGAAATGAATAGAACTTCTAATGGACAGATTTTGTAGGATAAATTTTCTGCACTTCATTTTCCGTTTTCTTAGTTTTCTAATTCCTTCATCTTCCCAATTATTTTTGGTTAACCTTAAAATGTAGTGGTAAACTTATGACTGATCATGTAAGGTGAGGTTTTACTTTTTTTAATTCTTGAACTCTATAACTTCATGTAATAAAATCCTTTCTCTCTTATGCTAAGTTGGTTTCAATACTTTAATAGAAGTTTTTATTATCAAATATTATTGTATTTGGTTTTATATTTTGTTTTGGTTATTTTCATGGTAGATGATAATTTTCCCCATTAATTATGTTTTGGTTTATATATGATGGAATAAGATAGGTCTTAGTAGTGAATTACTCATCAATTGTCAGTACATGTGGGAGGGGTAGTGGATATTCTTGATTATTTGGGATATACAAGATCTGATCAGGTATTTCCTATGTAAATTGAGGGAATTAAATGAAAATATATCACACATATGAAAGTGGTTATACCAAGATAATATTTGGGCATGGTTTATTGTCCTCATCGCAATTTTACCAAGGGAGTGATTAGAATTGATTGTGGAATTTCACATTAATCCACTTAGATAATTAGGATCAGATAACATGGAACTATGATAACATTGAAATTGGGAAAATAACCCAAACCTAATCACCCTTATCATTTCATATTTTTTAATCTATCACTTAATTTATTTCTATTATTTGGTTACTTTATTTTGTTTTATAAATCAAAAAAATTCATAAAAACTCCCTTTTTCCTCTAATTCATTGTGGAAAACATGATTTTTGTGCGCTCCTCTATAGAAATAACCTTGGTTGACCATTATACTGCATTTTAAATTATCAAATAGTTCTTTTTTCCACACCTCATGATATACATGTATAAAACCATTGTTTCATTTCCAGGGATGTAGTTCCAATAATCTAATTGTAAATATCATACTTATTTCAATGTAAAAATTAAAAAAACACGTTTAACTCACCCTGGTCTATGAAGGATAATGTTGCTTTCTTCGCTAAAAATTTCATGGGAGGTGGAATCCAAATTCTCATAGATAAGGAATTCAAGGATATCATCTAGGGCCTCAAATATACCCTCAAATACCCAGTGTTGGATGGATTATCCATAGTATTAACTAAAATCTCATATTACTCCCTATAATTTTACTCATAAATGGATGATCCATAAAAAGTGTATTCCTTTTTTCACCCCAATTTTTCTGAATGAATTATACAGGTGAAACAGGAACAAGTGGTTCAAAAAAATATTAGTACATGTTGAAATGTATTAAAGAGAAGATACATGACATGGAGAGGGAAATTGAATGGCTAGCTAAATATGTCCATAAACAGCAACTAGATCAATAACCAATGCTAGTAATGGAAGAGATTTCATCACTTATCTTTGAAGTTGATGATCATGAGGAGGTAATGGAGGAGATACCGGAAGACCCGTTGCACCTCTCTCGACCAATGCTAAATGAGATCGATGAAGATGATTTTCCTACTAAAGTATGTATGGTAGATCATCAAGATTAATATAAAATATTGAATCAATATGAGGTGCGATATTATCTCCCCATACCTTATAGACTATAATTATCATCACCTTTATATCTCTCTCCTATTATGGAAGAATAATAAACCACCCAATTGGTTTAATTTTAAGAGAAGGTGGAAGAGATTGAATACCTACTTCTATCTAGTGAAATTCATATCCAATATGAACTTTCCACTAAAGAAGAAATCAAATATGATCCAACTCAAGGAGATGATATTTACTTGATGTCATTTTAATAAACTTTTATTGAAACTAAATTTAGTATCACCTCTCAATGTTTTCAATTTTTAGATTTGTTCAACTCATGTTTCTTAAATGCAGGAATATGATAAATAGGAAAATTCACATGGTGAGTTACATATGTAACTCCTAGAAGACATTAAATATTTATTTGCGGACCCCAGGAGGATATCCATGCTACTTTTCTTGAGGAAACATATATTGAAGATGCATATATTTAATGGTAATATTTTTATATTGAGACTTCATACATTAATTTTGTACAAATATAATTGAATTATAACATTCCATTTGACTATTATTTTGATGCATCGTACCTTGAAAAACCAATGGAAAATGAAGAATAGGTTGTGAAAGTGGCCACCAAGAAGGATGAGGGACCATTATTCCTAATATCTATACCATGTAAGATGTATCTCATTTCCATTGGAGTGGATTTGGACTACTCTACCTATGGATTACTTAGTAAAAAATAATAAGTGCAAGATGGAAGGAAGAAATGTTGGTGGTTCAAATAAAAGAAACTTCACCCACCATCATAATTTAAATAGAAGCCGGTACTTCCCATCTGGGGTCAATCAAAAACTAGGGCCCACTTGGGGGGTTAAACCAATATCTATCCTTATTTTCTTTACCTTTATCATTCTATTTGTATTTTATTTTCTTTCAATAAATGTATTATATTTTCTATTCTATTTTTTCTTGTAGGTTTTCAATGAGAAGCGCTTAGGTTATTATGTCAATGCTTCACTACTAATAACTCTAGTTGTACCTCTCCTTAACACTCACTTTCTTATTTTAATTCAATTAAAATTCTTCTAACATATTAAATCTACTTTAATTAGTTGATGATACTTTATAATTTATGTTTAAGGAGGGAAACTTTGTAGTTTAAGATTTCTAATTTTATATGTTTTTCAAATATATGTGTTTCTTTTTTTTATTTTTGTTTTTTTAAGCTTTTAAGCTCAAATTATTGTATTTTTCTTTTTTTGAATCCCATTTCAATGTGTGAACCATTTTTTCCTATCAAACCAATCTTAAATGAATTATAAAAATCACATTGTTTTGAGTTAAAAACATGGGAATTTTTTAAAAATACATCTAATTTTTTAATCACATGCCACATATCATTGTATTTATATTTAAAATAACTTTAATATGAGACTTATGAGTCCTTTTTTATAGATTTCTTTCAGTCAAATAACTTATTGAGAGAGATAAACCATGATTTCTTAAACAATAATTTCATTTATTTCTATCAAAACTGGAGGGTTTAAGGTAATTTTGTTTTAAATCAATGAGACATTTATTTGGATTTAAAATCCTCCCTTTCAAGAGAATACTTTTTATTTTATCCTTCCTTATATATTTAATCCTTTTATTCCTTAGTTTTCATGAACAATCTATTAGGTTAGCCACATTATAAGAAAATTTTCTCTATCAAACCTTCTCAATAAGTTAAAATGAATGATCTAAATAAACATAAGTGTGGGGGAATCTATCTTGTTTTGTGATACATCATTTGGTGATAATTTTATTTGAAAAAAATTTGAATAGTTTTTTTTTCTTTTGAAAAAAATCATTCTGCTAAAATCTATGCCTTTCTAGATCTTTTCATTCTACTAAAATTTGTTTCTTTCTTGTGCTTTTCAAGAGTAGAATTCTGAGAAAGAAATATGTTATATTGAAGATAAAATAGAACAAGTAATATCATGTTTTCTTTTGAAATTATAGATGGTGTGCACATTCCTAAAATATTTCATGATGATTGGAGCTGATTTTCTACTAAGGGGATTGATGAGGAGACCAAAGTTGAGTGAAAATTAAAATCATGCAATTTTTCTTCAAAAAGATACTAAATCAACTTATTTTGTATTATAATTATTGACATATAAAACCAATAAACTAGAAGCCAATGAACATAACTTGAAAATTACTCATGATAAAAACATGTTTTTGACTCCTATTGAGTTCATATATAATAAATTTTCTAGACTATGGTGACTCTTTCATGTATTTGGAAGAGAAGATCCTTATTAAAAATTAAAATTTGTAAGATTAGAGAAAATTTATGTGAGTTAGGTCATTTGTGTGCATGGGATTAAAAATTAAGTTTATATTTATTGAATGGTATTAATGGGGTACTTAAAATAATGGTTTATGAGGATTCAAGATATCATTTATTTATCTTTGTTGAATTGGTGGATCTCATGGGTATGTGTTTTCCATTTTTGTTAATTTTATTTTCATGCTTACTTGTCCAAGACTCCAAGTGATAAATGTGGGGGAATTTATAGAGATGATATTTACATTATTTTCCACATTTATTTCAATTATCTAATTCCCACATCATTTTGGGATTTTAGGTATGTTTTGAGTTTAAAAGTAAAAATTTCTTAATTCCATAATTTTAATAGTTTTCTATCACTTAGGTATTTCAAAAATTAATTTTTCAATATGGATCCAAATTGAGTAATTATTTATTACGATTCCTTTTTTGTGGTCTTAAACATCTTCAACTAGACCCATAGCTCATTCAAACCCCAACATTCCCAAACAATTCAACCATTATGAAAAATATTTCTAGAAGATAGACTGGGCCAATCCTTATTAAATGAGTCATATCTCAAGATATAGACCTGAAAATGAGTTTATTATATTTTTATTCAAAAAATTACAAAAAATAATCATGTCAAAATTAAATTTCATTGAAAAAATCACTCATTAAACAAACCTTGAATGTGTAAAATTGGAGGAAGATTAAGGGTCTCTTCTTCCAGAAAAAGAGAGCTTTAGTAAATAGAGAATACCTTTTTTTAAATGTATCAAAAGGATTTTAAAGTTTAAGGGTCAATAGAAAACTCAATTATGAACAAATATTAATAAGGAATACTGGTGGGTTTTGGCCATTTTGTGGGAATAAATGGAGAAAACATATGATAGAGAGACTCTGGAGGAGAAATTTTCTAATCTTCATTTTCTCTTTTCTTAGTTTTCTAATTTCATCATACTCCCCCTTATTCTTGGATACCCTTCACATGTAGGAGTAATCTTTTTATTGATTGGTTAAGATGATTTTTTCCTTTTTGTAATGCTTGAGTTCTGGAACTTCATGGAATAAAATCCTTTCTCTCTTCTATGAAGTTGGTTTCAATATTCTAGTAAAAGATTTTATTATTAAGTATGATCCTATTTGGTTTTAGATTATGTTATTGTTATTTACATTGTTAATTATCATTTCCTACCACCCCTGGTATTTGTTTTATATGTGATAGAATATACCATAGCTTATAGGTGAAGTACTTGATGATCATCAATAAGTGTGGTAGGGGAAGTATATATTCTGATTTTTTTTGTAATAAAAAATACCTAATTAGGTATTTACTATGTAAATTGAGGTTATTAACTAAAACTATCTCCCAAATAGGAATTAGGGTAGGAAAAACTAATATTTTGGAATGTTTTATTCCCACCATCACCAATTGTCTATGGGAGTGAGAGGGATAGATTCTAGAATCTCACTTTAACCAGCTTACCAGAAGAGAACTGGATAACTTGGAACCATGATAGAAATGCAATTGGAAAACTAGCCCTGAATTTATCACCCTTCTTATATCATAGTTTTCAATCTCTTGTTTACTTGATTTATCATTTTTACTTTCTTTATTTTGTTTTCAAAAAAATTCAAAAATACCCCCTTTTCCATCTAATTCAAGTTGAAGAACATGATTGTTGTGTTCTCATCTCTAGATACAACCTAGGTTGACCATTATGTTTAATTTTAACTTATGAAATAATTATTTTCCCACAAACCATGGAAAGAATGTGTAAAATAACCTCATGAAAATTAATAAAATGGAGAAAATATCTTGGGAGATATTTCCCACCAACAAATTACTTGTCATGTTTCAGCCACCTATCACCCCACACTTAAACATTCAAGAGAATATCGTTGAGGATCATGCAGTGTGCCTCTACCATAACTTATGGAATACATTTAACAAACTTAAATATAATTGGATAACCTAATTACGGATCCATGAACACCTTCTATCCCTCTATCAAAAATTTTTAAGGGTGTACATTTCATTACACCAAGTAACTCAGTGCCCAGATTTATTTTTGTATCATTAGAGTTTTTAGAGGACCTATATCTGTAGTTTCATTGTACTTTATAAAACCATATAATAGGATTCTCCTCATGTATAGATTAGGGTCTAGGGGAAGTATGTTTTCCTCAAATATATCCCTCTCTCATGGAGTCAGCAGTCCCCTCAGGATAATCCACACATTATTGGTGAGAGTTCTTCCCTACCAACCACTGCCACTATGAGTATCATCACAATCAATCCACCATAAGAATAAGAACGTGAGACTTGTGAAGGGGAACTTGAGGAATAAGACCCACCTTGAGGGGAGCCATAGTTTCTGGTGTACCTCCCTATAGGTGATCGTAATCATCAGTATAGAGAGATATTAGGCCTTATGAGTCCCACTGGGGTGCTTCTATCTATCTATTGACATCTTTATAAAGTAAAAGGAGTTTTTGAACCCATCGGTCCATCTGAGACCACAATGAAAACTAAAGAAGAGATCAAAATTGTAGCTTTAATAAATTAGTTTAAGAAATACAAGAGGATCGCTATAAAACTTCTCAGAAAATGACACCAAGAGGGGGAAGGTGTTTAGGAAGATCTTTTCATTACCTTAGTGGAAACATGATAACTGGTCAATCTTGGTCAATCATCTGAGGCAAAGGTGGGTAGTCCTACCCATCACATTAGGATGTAGGCTATTGGATCCACCCAATTGATACATAACCCAGTATTTTCCATTTCTCCTTCCCTAGTCAATTATCATGACTTCCCACCTTAGGAATATGGTTGTTCCACTTCACAAGCTAATAGGATAGTCAAAGGGCATACATATACCAACCCCAAGTGAGATGATAAGTGCTCTCAATACTCATCTTGTAGAAATATAGACATAAAAATCTTAGATCCATCTTTAAAGGAAGATGTATCTAGTATGGATGGATCATAATCCTCTATCCCCATATTTCAGTAACCCAAGTTTCACCTCATTCAATGGTACAATTGATCTAGAGAAATATCAGGTGTATTTTACCTCTTGGTGTGGCCTGATACTTAGAACCCCAAAAAAGAAGGAATCTTCCAGACTCTAATGATTTATCTAGACCTTGGAGGGACATAACCTTATTTAGGACACTTAGTTGTCCTTGAGATCCATTACTAGTGTAGAGGATCTCCGATAAACAATACATCCATCTATTCAACTCCACCTTACATAGAAAGAGCATCACTGACCTCTCCATGTGAAAATAGTGAGATAATGAGTGTTTTACTGAATTCATTACTCAATGTAAGGGACTAAAATATTCAATTTATGTGATTCTTTATAAGGAACAACGTTTTGGGATATGATTTGAGATTTTTTTTGTCGATGTCATCCCTTCCATTATATATTTGAAGTATCCAGACATATTTAAGGAATTTACTGACAGAGATCATCTCATAGAGGAAACTATGTAGTAGACCAAGTAACGGGATCACCCATTACCACATTTAGCTCTATTAAGGAATATTATGAGAGAAAATATAGTTATTTGAATAAAAAAACATTCCACATACCCAGCATGACTCATGATGCCCCATATAATAGGTCTCAGTAAATGTATCATTGCTATGAGAATGCTTCACAAGGCCCACATCAGGGTTAGGTTACCAGGGTTCCATTTGTATAAAGGAAGAATAGAGGATACTCATTTAAGGAAAATAAATTCTTAGGTTTCCTTCTATATTTCATTGAGAATAATATTTTAATGTTTAAGAAAATCAAAGGCCACAAGAGAATAGGTTAAAAATAGCATCAACTATGGTCCCTTCCATAAGATTTTTTGGCACACCATCAAAAAGTGTTTCATCTTCAAGGAATAGCTACAAGACCATGTAGGTCAGGGAATGGTTGAGTTATAAAATACCTTGGCATAGTTTATTTATGAATATGCGACTCCTTTTGGTGATAAAGAATATTTTAGTGGGTGGAAGTAGGTATATGGTTGTGGTGTATAGAGTTTTTATGATCGGATAGATTTTACGTCGGTAGCCCTTCCCATAGAGTTATTAATGCTTTATTAGACCTTCAAACACCTCATGTGGTTGCCTCATCCTCTAAAAATACCTCATCAGCAGTGTATCCTTCCAAGTATTTGATGCAATGGTATCAAAAATTTAAAAAAAATTGATTCCCATCACCAGTTCCAAAACTAATCTTCACTCTTGATGATTTTATACTCTTAGTATTGGGAGGAGGCTAAGGGACCCATCCAATCATAAAATAATTCACTGATAAACAGAATTATTATGCTTCTGAAAATTCCATTAGGTTAGAGGATTGATTTGTGGAGCTTAGGGGTGAGGAAAATCACCCATCTCCTTCAGGCACCACCGGATGATGTTGTTGAGGAAAGGGTAGATGCTACTCCAATAAAGAGAATGCTTGAAGATCTTCCCCATAAAGTTTGGTTCATGGTACTAATACCATACGATAAACTTAACTCAAGGCTTATCAAGCATAGTCCTCAAAGGCTGCTTCCTTCAGTGTTCCCTCGTGACCCATTAGGTTGGTTGATCTCATGAATCTTCTATAGAAACCCAAGGCTCAACCATAGAAAGTATAGGCTTGTCCACAATAACTTACTGATCATACTCCATCATAAAATCAATAGTATAACATGGTAATCACAAGTTTGTACCACGTACCTAAGCTAATTGTGCCTCCAAAAACTAGTCCCACCATTATTTCTATAATGTAGTGACCTTTAGAGAATATAAATATTCACATAACTTAGAAATATGATGTGATTAAGCATAAAATTTTTATACCAACAGGAATTTTTGATCCTTGTTATGCTCGCCCAATCGAAGGAGTTATGTGAATTCTTTACAAAGGCCTTAAAGAGTCCTCTTAATTTTGAAAAGGTGGTAGCTACTATCAAACCCTACCGTTTAGAGTAATCCAAAAAATAAGAGTAACAAGCCATCACATCCTTCTTTAGGGAGGAATAGGGTGTTAGTATTTAGAGGAAAATACACCTACTCTATGTTTCAATCCGGTTCAATGGAGTTAGAATCTATTGGTTCCATGTGTAAAGTAGATTTAGGATTAATTTCATCCAATCTTAGTCACTCCATAAGTTAGTACTAATAAAAATTCATTAAACCTCCTCAAATATGACAATTCGTGGGTATGATAAGAGAGAAGAGAATTTTTTTGACATTATCCAAATGAAGAACTATTTTTATAACTTGGAATCAGTTATCAAATTCATTGTTTTATAATTATAAAATATCTATAGTTCCTTAATAGAAATTTCATGGAAACATATGCACATACTAGTCCCATATTCATATTATCAGTGTGTTAAATACCCACTCAACAGTCGATCAGGGACACTATGTGGTGAAACTTATCCCTTTGACTCTTGTGAAGCCCCATATATAGATACTGGTTATTACAAGAGGGATGGAAAACAACCTAAAATCGATAGAGTTGATATTTTTATTAATCCAAAATACTTGAAATCCATTATATTAGATCCCTTAGAATATTTAGAAGATAGATTTATCCTATTTATCCACCACTTGGAAGAAATGAATATAGACCTTGGGAACCTTTTTAAAATAGACAAGAATAAAAAAATGATATCAGATCATCTCATATTAATATAAAGTATAGGTTCCATTAAGGCATAGGGAAATCAACCACATAGATTATCATAAGGTCTATCCTTTTCTCATTATATCGCACTACCACTGTATCTTTTCAAGGAATAGTAAATCTCATTAAAAGTGGACCAAACATCATTGTTTTGACATGAAGGGAAAACCCCACTACTGGAGGCCCTAAGGAATTTGATCCATAGCTTTTTTATTATAGTTTTTGTAGATATAGAGGGATAAAAACACATTTTTGAGGAGTATGCTTCTATAAAAGGAGAAATGTGATCTCTCGGTTACCCTAACCTAAAGAGTCAGCATCATCCTTTAATATTCAGGATTTTGATGAAGTGGACTTGGATAAATACCCTCCAACCTTTATTGAAGGATTATACACCACAATCATGGAACTAAAATAGTTGAACATATGTACCAAGGAAGACTCAAGGATGACCTTGATCTGTGTTTTCATGTCTTCTAAGGGGTAGTAGTAATGGGTCACGTTCCTGAAGTAATTCCAAACTGTTTTATCTTGAAACTAAAAGGAAATGAAGGACATAATACACATGTTGTTTTTCACTTCATTGTCCTCCATATTGGACACCATGGGTTTAAACATGAACCCAGGAAGATGAATTAATCCCATAGTTTCATGGTTGAGGAAAATTTTTATAATCTTATTAATTCCAACTTCATCAAATAAGTTTAATACCCCAAATGGTTGTCCAAAATTACACCAGTTAGGAAGAATAATAGAGAAATACGAGTCTGAATTAACTTCCCAGACATCAACTGTTATTTCCTAAAGGACTACTTCCTTATCCTAGTGATAGAATTATTGATTGATGCAACTGTTGGACTTTAGGTCGTATCCTTAATTAATGGGTATTCCATATACAACCAAATATGGATGCCCCCTGAAGATGACTAATCCACCACCTTCTAGGATCCGTAGGGAACCTTCTTCAACCAAGTGATTCCCTTAGTCTTAAAGAATGTTGGAGCAAATTAGCATCATGTCATAGAGGTATCAAGATTGGCCTATATAATATTAAGTTTATTATCCAAAAACCCCCTTCATGAAATCTATAAGAGTTGCAGGTCCTTAAGGTCCATCTAGCCGATATTTAGTGTTTTTTTCACAAACCTAGAAGGAAAATGTAATCCCTTCTATAAGATCATAAATAAAGGCATCATTTATCAATGGTATTATGAATTATTTTCCACATTTTATGATATCAAGTGATATCTTATATATCATATGGTTCTGATTCCACCAATCCTAGGGTAACCTTTGATCCCTTATGTGAATTCCCTAGAATAATACCTCAGTTCCCTCTTGGCCCAAAATAATAATTAAGGTAAGAATAATAGTCTGTAATATCTCATTCACATGATGTCTGAAATTGAAACAATATATTCTCCTATTGAGAAAAGATTCCTTTCTTTGGTATTTACATTTCAAAAGATACATCACTACTTGAAACACCATGAAGAACTATTTTCTTCCTGTATCAATACATTGATGTACATCCTCAACCATACCATACTTATTAGATAGTTTCCATGGTGGGTAGTAATCCTACAGTAGTTCAATATAAGGTATATCCCCCATAAAACTATCAAAAGACAAGCATTGGAATATTTCTTAGACATGAATCTTGTAAAGATACAAACTTATCATCGATGAATATTATATTTTAAAAAAATAAATATTAAATTCATAACATAATGATCCATACTATGATAATTTGGGTTTAGTGCATTTAGAAACTTGGACACATTAAAAATTGGTCTATGAGTGAGATACGTCATCTCACACTATATTATTTATAAATAAAACTCTTCTTAAAATTATCATACATAATTCCTTTCATCGTAACATGAAGAAATGAAATATAAGAAAGGGTGAAATCAAATGCTCGATAAGGGTAAACAAGGAAGATATCAATATATCATGAGCATAAGGGTATGAGAACATGAGAATAAAATTGGAAAACCATACCCTACATATCATAGATCATAAAATATAGTCATGGTATAGATCTTGTAAATCCATATAATATGAATCGTAATGGATTCAATGAATGTGAACTTTGAGAACATAACATTGGAATAAGGCATAGATTTGTAGTATACACAAGAGTATAGAAAATAATTTCTTTAGTAGTTAAAGACATGTTTCAAATACTATCGTAGTAGAATGCTTTTAATCCCCAAACTATCATAGTAGTAAAGCTTCACTCCCAAGACTGTCATAGTGGATAGAGTCCCTTACTAAATTGGTTTTACTCCATAGTCTATTCCTATTTATCTCCTGAGATATCAATATTTACCCAATGTATTAGTGAGAGATATAGGTCCCACCCATCACACAATGGGAATAATATAAAATGTGACACAATATCATAAAACCTTCATCATATCTGAACCCATGAAAATAAATCATTTTCATAAACATTTCATCATAACATAACTTATGGAAAATAAACATGTTTCATAATCATTTCATCATTTCATCTAAACATAACCCATGTAAAAAATTGGGTTTCATAATAATCATGCAATAATAAACTATTAAAATAAATAATAAGAATGGTATCATTTGATCCCATCCCTAGTAAATCATATGTAACATAAAATTATTTCATCTTAGATGTAAAATGATTTTGAAAGAAAAATTGCTTGGGAGGTTTCTAGAGGAAAATATCCTTTATTTGAAAATAACATTTTTAAAATTAAAAATTCATAATATATTATGGAAATAATTTTATATAAAAATAAGATTTAAAATATATAAACTAATATTTAAAGAAAATAGTGTTCATGATTTTTTTTAAATTATGTTCTGTCCATAAACGATAAAACCAAGATTCTGTTCACATTTTCTGTAAAATCAAAACAGACATTTTTTAGAAAATGGAATTAAGATTAATTTTAGAAAGTTTTTAAAAATAAAAAATGGGAAAATTTTATTTTTATGAATCATTTTAGGAATGAAAAAACAGTTTTAAAAACATTTTTTTAAAACACAGATATGGATGAAAATGGGTTTTCGACAGAAGAGAGAAATTGAGATGGCCTTTTTTATTTAAATAATTAATTTTGAATTATTTTTCACTACATAAAGTGTGTAAAATGAAGGAAGAAAACGAATTATTCATAAATGACCATATGATAATAAAATAAATGAGTTTCTTGATATATAGAACATAAAATGTCATCATTGGAATCATTATCATGAATAATCCCAATAAACGATGAGATTGTATCATAAAACCCTTTTTACTTTGGTAAAATTGAATCACAAGACCCATGAAGGAATAAAATTAGATGAAAATTAAAATATCATGAGAATAAATAAATTCATGATATTACATGCAAAGGAGTCAGTATATACACCACATAAAATAAGATAGTTGTATAATATAACATTTGTCTCAAAGAAGGAAAGTTGAGACAAAATTTGTTTACATTAAGTCTCAAATTCCTTCGTACATATTAGAAATTCCTATATAAGAAATATAAGTTTATTATAAATTTATTAAATAATCATTATATTATGTATCATAACATATATGATTTAATTATAATCTTTTTTTACCCATTTGTCTACAATTTTAAGTTAATGCCACGTTTCGGGCAATAACTACCTTTTTCAGGTAACTTTTGATTTTTTATTTTTAGTAATATTACTTGGATCATAGTTACATAATATAAATAATTTTAAAAATTATATAAATATCATATATATTCAGTATATGTGTATTTATATTAATCTATTAAAGTTATAGATAAAAAATTAAATACTTCGTTCATGGAGGTAGTAGGTCTTACGTGCGCATGAATGTTGTTTCCATTTTCACAACATATTGAAAGAAATAAAGGTAAATAATATATTATCATTAAAAAATATTGTTTATTTCAAATATATAACATATTTTCCTTAAAAACATCCTTATTACCTTCCATGTAAAGTGTGAATGAATCACATCGCTTCGCGAGGTCGTAGTCCACCGTACACGCGAGGGACGTTATCGCATTCCCACAGAATGGAAAGTAAGGATGAATATTTGATATAATAATTAAAATAATAACAATAATAATATAATATATAAACATTTAATCCATCATTATATCCATCCGTGATAGCTAGTGATGGAAAATAAATAACATCAGTTCGTAAGGTGGTAGTCTGTTGTACACACAAATGATGATTTCATATCCCATTTGATATAAGAGGATATGGATATAGGTTATTTCTTTAACATAAAAAATATTATTATATTAAGATAATGTGTTTATAATATCATTATGGTTTAATAATAATTTATATAGGTGGAAGAATTATTAAAATAAAATGCTCATTTAGTGATGTTACCACTTCTTTAGAAAACTTATTTTAGTCTGCACCAAAAGCCTTCCTATGTTGGATTTATGACAAAAATAAGGATTATAGTATAAGAGAATGGGATTAATTAATTTATTTAGGTAGTTATTTTCTGAAAAAAAAAATTATTTTGAAAGTTTGAATAAGATATGATAGGGGGTGGCATTTTAAATGTTAGGTGAGTGGCATTCTTGTAATTATTGAAAATAAAAATGTGTGACAACATTTTTTACAATAAAAAGGATAATAAATGGACCATTACAGAGCCTTAAATATTATAAGGACTTAATATGTCCAAAAAATGGATTTTTTACAAGATTTGTGTCATTTTTAACCCATACATTTTTAGTTTAACCCATAGTAAACCCATTTTCACCTTAATAGTGATAAATAATTTTTTTCTATTTTTATAATTGCTTATTGTAAAAAATTTAGTTGTACTTATTAGATAATATAAATTATGATGATTAAAAATATGTAATCCTTTTCTCAAAATCCCATTAACAAAAGTGGAAAATTTTAATTAAAAGTTAAAACTGTAGACGCGATGAGAAAGCGGTTTCCCAAAGTGAAAATATATAAAAGTTTAAAAAGTTTTTATATAAAAATTAGTTATAAAAATAATTCCAATGAACTAAATTGGAATAATTTATATATAATATATCCAATTTTACTTTTAAACCCATTTTGAAACAAAAAATAACCATATAAATCCTATAAACAAAAAGTCAATTTTCAATAAAAACTAGTTTTCACTATTCATCGAAAAATTAATATTTTCAGAAAAATCTTGAAAAATCACCATAAGATATTTTTTAAATTATGATTTAAAAACTGAAACTTATTTTATAAAAATTATTATCAAAAATTTTCAAAAATTAATTTTATTATTGTTCATAAAAAGAAATAAAAAACATTTTTTGAGAAAATAGTATTTTCAAAACATTTAAAGACTTTACCAAAATTTACATATTTTTTATCAATATTATTTCTGTATATAAAAACATTAAAATTAATATTTAAAATGTGGTTATTCCTAATCATTCCACAAAGTTTAATGGCTAAGTAATAATAGTTATTTTAAAATTATAATATTTTTGTCACGGTTCGTTAAAACTTAGTGTTTCTTATAACACAATCTATCAAAAAGAATTAAATTTACTCAAAAAATTCATAAAATCTTAGTGTGTTATATTATAATCCCTTAAATGGAATTTTTACATAGAAATTTCATCACATTAATATAAAAAAATGAGGATACTTCTGTATCATTATATCCTCAAGTTCTCACGCATTATCTTCAAACTATTAGTTTCACCACGAAAAATTGACCAGGAGAGTAGTATTGTTTCAAAACACTTTATCTATTCAATACAAAATCTATACTAGTTTTACTTATAATAAAGATCTTTCTCCAATATTTTGATGTCTAATTTTAGTACCTGTGAAGTTTCAGGTATGTACTTCCTCATGGAAGATACATCGAACACATTGTGAACATGAGAGAGGTTTAGTGGGAGTGCCAACTAATGGGATACAATCCGGATATGATCAATAATTTCAAAGGAATTGATATACATAGGGATTATTTTTACCTACTTTCTAAATCTCATTACCTTCTTCCATAGATAAATTCTTAGAAACAACTTGTTATGAACTTTAAATTTCAAATCACATCGGTGATTGTTAGTATAAATTTTTTTTCGACATGAGCTCCTTGATGTGGTGCTTAATGATGCACACTAAATGAGAATCATAAAATCTATAAATGAATAAATACCTAGATATTGATATTATTTTACCTACAAAATAAAAAGAAAAATATGTTGGATAAGACCCATGAATCATGTAATCCTCTAAGGGATATGCGGTCATGTGACTATTATACAGTCACGTGAAGGAACCATGAATAGAAAATATCCTAGAGAAGGTCCCATGAAGTCCCTTTAAAAAATTCCTTATACTTTCACAAAGGTGATCTGTATAATCACTAGTAAAGTATTGGTAGCTAGATAAGCTCTCTAGGACATGTGGATTATCAGCTGACAGACGCCAGTCAAAACAACAGAAAGTACTTTGAAAATATGTAAAGAATATCCAAATGGCGGGAGACATTCATAGTCATAAAATTGATGTCAAGCATCACTTATCATGACCCATCCACTAGGACTCATGTCGTGACATACCCCAAGCCCGCCTCCCAAAGGCTAGGGGTTAGCAACTAACACCGAAGGCATCGACCTCCAAGTGGGAGGTATTTTCCTAAGTACCTATATGCACGCACACACAACCACATCCCAAAGATGGAAAAGTAAACAAGCATGCCACTAAACAACCAGTGAGTAAAAGTACAACTGAAATTCAAATGGGATAGAATAAAAACCCAAAAAACACTAATGGGAAAATAGGGAAGTAAAAAAAAGCAACTATGGATATCCATCCGCTGAAAACCCCACATTATGGTTTGATATAGAGTAACTACTGGAAGTCATAGAACATTGTCCCATCTTCCTGGCCTCACTAGGAACCACCGAGTCCTAGGGCACCAAGTCCTTTGTCAAGGCGGCGGTCTTTTGCACCAGACACAACAAGTGAAGGTGAAACCCATGTAGGGGTGTGTAAAAAAATACTCAGTAGGGACCCCAAAACCACAAAGGAAAGACCACATATCAATCCAGAACCAACCCACGAATCAAGATCACCAAGAATGGTCATGAAGCAAGAGAGATCAGACCAGGTATATTCTAGACTAGGATAGTAAAACCATTAGTCACATTAGTGAACACCATGGGCTACTGGAGAACTCCTCCTCAATGAGTACAGTGGGCCTACCGGGTCATATAGAAGCCACTTCCCAATAAACTTAGGACTATTGTGGTAATATTTCTTAATGAGTACCATGGGTATTCTGGGTTACACAGAAGAAGTTCCCCACCATGGGAATTTCGGGTCACATAGAAGTCGCTTCCCACCTATGGCCATACTAAGTTACTCCTCCTATCGAGTATTGTGGGTCTGTTAGGTCACACAGAAGTCACTCCCCACTGTGGGCCTTCTAGGTCACACAGAATTCACTTTCTACTGGGCCATAGTATCTGATCCACACAGGGTCACTTGTCAATAGTCTTTACGTCTCATCCATCCATAGGGTTTCTGCACGTCACACTCCTGATCTCAGGATAACCACACCTAAAGCTATTCATCTAATTCCAAATTCCATGAAATCCATCACAGAGTATTCCAAAATATCTACATCATTGAGAGGGTTCCAACACTATAAACATTTTTTCAATTAGACGTCTAGTTTGCAAGATACTACCTTTTTTCCAAAAAGGGGCAGTGGGGTCTGGGTTAGGTCCGACCCAATCAGACCTACCCTACCTGACCCAGCCTAGGGTCCATCGACCTGACTCGGGTCTTCTGTCCCAACCTGAACACAGTCGGGATTGGGTCTGGTCTGTTGGGCAGTGGGTTCAACCCGATGGGGTGGGTCTGGCCCACTGAGGAGAGTCCGGCCCACTGCTATGCCGAGTACCCCAAAGGCGGACCAGTTCATGCCTTTCTAAGAAGTGGCATGTATCCACATCCGGCTCCTTCACCCTACAGGTTGTCCACAGGGCCATCTCCACAGTCGTGGTCAGTTGACCATGACTTTTTTGCATGTGGCACAGTGCCATGTCCATGGTGCGCCTACATGGCCAGGTGTCCATGTCCACCCGTCGTCATCCACCGCCTTTTCCGCTCCACCATGGCTCGAGCCTACTGCGGTGGTTCCTTCCAGCATATCTTCGTGGCACGTTGCCACCTACCTATGGCTGCCGGCATGCTGGAGGTCTCTTCCGCAGACCACCGGGTCTGATCCAGTGGTTTTTTATTCACACTACATGTGCCTATGGCCTATGAGGGATCCCCTCTTCCATGCCAAGGCCTCGGATCCTCCTTATCACCAATTTGAAAACTCAGCCATGAACAATGCACTAGCGGAGGGGCTCGGGCCTTTTTCATGTCGACTCACACCCTCCACGTTAGATGTTTAATGTAGGGTGAGGTTTGGGGATGATGTTCTATCCACAATAAATCAATCATGAATAGAAATCCCAAAAAATACCACCCTCCCATAAGAACGGATGATTTGTGGATCAACATGTTCATGGGTTGTTCTACATTCTTCATTTAGAATTAATAATGGGGAAAACATAAACCAAAACAAACCCCTACCTCGATTGATGTTTGTCATTGAAGTGCTCCGCCCACGAGGATTTAAGCTCCATTGATGTTCGTCACTTCCCGGTTCTGTTCTTGGTAAGGTTTCTATGTCAATAGTGATTCTATCGGCATTCATAATTCATTTTTTGAGAGGAATTTTATCAAAGGTTCATAGGATTAAATTCCATAGTTTAATTACCAACTCTCCAACGTGTTATCCTAATAAATGGAAAACACATCACAGTGTTTCTATTACACTACGACGTCGCGTCATTACACTATTTCATTTATGAAATAGTGCATCTATTACAATCTATTTACATTCCATTATGGACCTTCCATTAATGCACCTTATTGTCACACCACAAATCTATCGTCCACCGCTCAATGGTACAAAATAAAACAAAATAACTTTTTTAAGATATTTTATTATTTTTAGAAAAATATGAAAATTAACTTTTCCATCTGACCCTTACTGGTCAAAGATAATTTCTTTCTTGGAGAATCTCTGTGTTTTGATTTCAATGGTGCTGTTATATTTCTGATCCAAGAACTGGTTCAAATGATAGAAAAACCCGCTCATACATTTACTTAACTGAACTTAAAAAAGGTCAAAATTTTATTCCAGAATCACGGGACCACAGAATCATGTGTCGTCAAAGCGTGTGGTCTCAAAATAATTCCATACAGTTTTAAAAATATATATATGGAAATTCCAAGACATTACATCACTGATGGAGAGGATTGTTTTCCTTGATAACATTACATAAAAATAAATATATCCCTAACCTTTTCACAATAAAACAAACGAAATAAAAATTAGAATAGGAAGGATCCTTTTGCAGTCATAAAATACATGTGACACACCCTTGGAAATTAACCTGACACCCTAAGACTCTAGCAACATGTCTGTATCATCTCGTGAAATCCCTATTTCATGACATCCTCATCTCACACGGATCCTCACGTATGTCCAGCTGTTCAACCTCAGAGGGATGAGTCTTAGTATCGTCCTTAGGAGTTCCTTCGCTAGAATACACTAATGTTTCAAGAATCAAATGATCCTAAAGAGGTCGAGGATTGGTTGGGAGGAATGATATTTTATTTTAGTTATTGGAAAAACATGATTCAATCAAGGTGAAATATGCCACCTTCAATCTATAAGGACCTAGAAGGAGATGGTGGGACATGATGGTGACAATGAAGAATCATGAGGGATTTTAGTGGAAGGAATTTAACGTTATTATCACTGAACAGCTCTATATAATTTCTATGGTATTGGATAAGGCTATAAATTTTTTCAAATTTGAGTGTGTTGATGGGTCCATGATAGAGTATGAAAACTGATTTGCTGATCTTTTGTAGTTCACACCTGATAATGTATTTAATGAGAAGATGAAGACTTTATGGTTTGAAATGATACATTGATATGATATTAATTCTTAGGTTTCTTTACTAAATATATCTTCTTATTTTGATTTACTAGATAGAGAAGTGATGGTCAATCTTGATATAGGTGGTAAGTTGAGGTTGATGGGAGTTCCTTTTTCTCCCAATGGAAGTTCTATGAGTTCCTTCAAAAGAAATAGGAAGGGTGATGAGTCTCATGGTAGTTATGAACAGTATAGTTCCTTTGGAAATACTATAGTGTCAGGAAGAGGGCATTTAATTTTCTACCAGTTTGGAAATCCTTGGCACTTGAAGCAAGTTTTCATTGAGGCACCAAAGATATGTGGCTTCTATAGATTCAATGGTAACTTGTAGAAGTTATTTCAAGTCCATTATGATCCATGTAGTGGTCCATGATCATCAATGCGAAATACTAATGAGGTGAAAATATATTATTCAAGAACTAAGGTTTTCCATCTATAAGCATCTAGAAAAAAGCTTCTTCATATAGTGTAAGAGTATACAAAAGAATAATATACGGGTCTGGTGACTGTATGAGGTACAATCACTATTCCCTCCTCTTTAGTAACTTCTTTATTTGATATTGGTGCATCACATTTGTTCATTTTGACTCATATTGTGAATATTCTAAATCTTCCTATGAATATTTTATCTTATGTGATGGATATTACTACAACCCTTAGAATTAAGAGAGAGAAGGGTCTCTATTTTCCTACTTATGTTTTCTTATTATGAAATATTGAGATTCCTTAGGATTTTCTTGTTATAGACATGAAACCTCTTGACATCATTTTAGGATGGATTGGCTCATTTCAAATAAATCTTAAATTTATTATTATCTTTGACATGTCTCCTTTACTAAACTCGATAGTGTGTGTCATATATTTCAGGTAGAATGAGACCCTTGTTTGAGTAGAGTTGAACCATTTTATCCATAGTTGGGGAAAGTAATATCTATGTTCACTTTTGATCTGGAGTGGGAATCCTTGAGTGATAATCTCCCACCAGTTTTTGTTATGTTTTTTGATGTTTGTCCTTACAAATTATTTGGTTTCCCATCAGTAAGGGGGGTATAATTTTCAATTGATTTAGTACCTGGTACTCAACCAGTATCTATACATTCTTACAATATGGTACCAACTAAAACAAAATATTTGAAGACTCAGTTGGATAATATTTTAGAGAAAGGATTTATACTCCTGATTGTTTTACCTTGGGTGGTGGATGTTCTCTTTGCTAATAAATTTTATGGGTCACTTAACCTTTGTGTTGATTATTAAATGATCAATTGATTTATGGTAAATAATAAGTATATGTTGTCGCATATTGATGATCTGTTTGACCAGTTGAAATGGGTGAACTGGTTTTTGAAGATTAATCTTTGATCTGGTTATAACCATCTGAGAATAAAGGAATATATCATTCATAGAACTACCTTATGAAGTAAGTATATCTATTATGATTACCTTGTTATGCCATTTGATTTATCCGATTTTCCTATATTCATTATGGATTTGATGAACATGATTTTCCATGAGCATCGCCAAACATTCAAGGTGCTCTTTGTGGATGACATATTGTTTTACTCTTTGTCTGGGGAGGATCATTTGCATCATCTAAGACAAGTTATCAAATTTTTGAGAAATCTCCAACATTATGACAAGCTATCAAATGTGATTTCTAGATTAGAGAAGTGAAGTTCTTGGGACATGTGGTTTTAAAACATGGTATCTTAGTTGAACATGAGAAGGTGAAATCTATTATGAAATTGGAACAAACACAAAATGTTTTTGAGATTTGGAATTTCTTGGTTTTAGCTGGATATTATCATTAGTTCATAAAGGATTTATCAAATTTGGCTTTGATGATGGTTACCCTCACTCAGAAGTGAGAAGTTTTCTTGAGATTATAAAAATCATAATTCTTTTTTTTATTTGTAATTCCTTTTTACTAATATAATGTTTTTGACTCTTCTAGTGGTCTTGCAAGGCTATGTGGTTTTCTATGATGCATCAGGTTTGAGTTTGAGATGTGCTCTTATGCAGGATGATCACATCATTTCCTATATCTATCAGATGATTAGGCCACATGAGATGAATTACCCAACCCATAACCTTAAACATATAGCTATGATGAAAACACTAGAGCTGGTGGCATTACCTTTTTATAGAAAGGTTTACTGTGTATATTTACCATAATAGATTGAGTTATATCTTCTCTCAAAAATATTTGAACCTCCACCAGAGTTCTTGGGTGGATTACCTACAATATTTTGATTTTGGTGTCACCAATACCCCAAGGAAATTTAATTTCGTTGCAGATGCTTTGAGAAAGAAACGTATGACCCAGGATATGAAAGAATCGTCATAATAGTGGAACTTGATTGATCTTTTTACACAGTTTCATAGAGGAGTTTGGGAAATAGGGGCTAGGCTTGTTTTGGATAGTGTTTAGTTGACCACCACTCTTCTCAAGATGATTATTCAGGAAGAACGTCTTAAGGATGAACTATATGGAATTATGAGCTCTCTTTATGGTGTGAAGACCATTTTTGAGTGGTTGTTCTCCATGAAGGGTATTCTATGATTCCAAAACTGATATGTTGTACCTTTTTCCTTTGATGAAATATGTTATAGGGTATTTCCATAATTCATAATGGGATGGGAACCAATGAACCACAAAGATTTTTTATGATATGTGACATCAATTTTGGTGTCTAGCTATGATATATGGCATTAAGGATGTTGTCTCTCGTTATTATGTGTGAGAATAGGTCAAGGATGATCACCAGAGGCCTTCATGTTTGCTTCATCCACTTCTAGTTCCAACTTGGAAGTGGGATGATATCTCTATGGAACTTGTGGTTGGGTTTCTATGTACCCATAGAAATAAGAATGTGATATGGGTTGTAATTGATAGGCTGACCAAATTTGCTCACTTTATACTCCTTCAAGATACAACCAAAGTTGAGGGGCTAGAAAATCTCAATTTGAGAGATATTTTTTTCATGGAGTTACATCTACTGTAGTCTCTGATTGAGACCCCCATTTTACTTATTACTTTAGGAGAGGACTTCAAGAGGCATGGGTATCTTAGGTTTGTTTGAGCATGAAATACCATTAATATATAAATATCTAGTTAGATAGAATCTATACAAATTATTGAGAATATTTTTTTTTCTTTCATCCTTGATTTTGCTGGATTTTGGGATGACTATTTAGGGATGGTTGATTTTTCTTATAATAATAGTGACGAGTTCATGATCAAAATGGGTGATTTTGAGGCCTTGTATTGTAGGTTGCATAAATCATTATTGTGTTGGTAAGATATTAGTGAAATTTCCTTGGTTGGACCATGCTCGGTTCAAGAGATTCCAAAAAAGATTCAGCTGATTCATTAGAGAATGTTGATGGTACAAAGACGATATAACCATTGTAATTTTCAGTTAGTGATCAGGTGTTTTTGAAAGTTTGACCCCATTTGGACCATCAATGGCTTGGGAGGCATGGGAAGCTTGATCCTAATTTTTTGGGACCATTTTAGGTTATTTATGAGGTTTGAAAAGTAGCTTAACATTTAGAACTTCTTCCACAGTTGATGTTGATACAAAATGTGTTCCATATTTCACAGCTATGAGAATATCTTTTTGATCCATCTCATGTTCTGAGTTGGGGTGATCTTGACATTGAGATTAATTTATCCCTAACTATGAATATAGTCAAGATATTTTATTATGAAACCAAGGTACATTGTGGGAGTATGATACATTTGTTTCTAGTTTTATGGTAGCACAGTGTTGATATGAATGAGACATGGGAGAGAGAGTCATTGATGAGAATAGTGACCTCATATTTTTAATATGGAAACTTATTGAAAGGTTTTTAATGGAATTAATGTTTATATGGTGGAGAGGTTGTATCATATTTATATTGTTTTCAGGTACTCCTCAGCCCTAATTTTGAACATACTTGTGTTAGGTCTCGTTGAGAGGTGCTTTGGGTGAAAATTTGTAAAATTTTGGAACATTTTGGGTTGTGGACGGTTAGTGCACGATTTTCCCAAACTGTGCACCAACCCAGGGTAAACCATGAAAACCCAAAAAATTGGGGTTTTCAAGGTTGGTTCATGTTTTGAAAAACCTTTCACCCACCTAATATAAAATATGCACCCCGTTAGAGGGGTGCATGGTTAGGGTGCATGGTTTTGGAAACCATGCAACCATGCACAGCTAACCATGCGTGTAGAACTTTTTTATTATGAAAAATGTTTTAAAAAGTATTGAACCCCTATTTTATCACATTATCAACCCTAAATTGGGATTACTTCATTTAATAGGTTTTTGGAGCTCTCACGAACCCTCTGTGGCCCCTCCAAACCTATCTGAGGTGGATGGAAACTTGGAAAACGTCATTCTATTCCTCTCTGGTAAGAAATCTTTTCTAGTTCTTTATCTTCACTTATATATATATCTCTAATCCTTAGGGTTTGTTAGATCATTTAGTTTTTGATGGATCTAAACTCTTTTATTTTGGACACTGAATCTAGGTTGGATTCCATGATCTCCATTTTCAGCGTTCTTTGTTGGCAATTCTCATTGTAGGAGTTGTGATGCGAGATTCCATGATAAAGGTAGGTGGTTCTGTTGAGATTTTCCATGTTATGAACCTTTAATTTTATTGATTTAATTTAAATTAATTTCAATTAAATTTTGAAACCCCAATTTAGTGCGAATTGGAATTTGAAATTGTATTTTCATGGATTTTAGGGGGAAATACCTACTTCTAAAAGAATTGGAAATTGATGTGTGACTTGAATTTTATGAAAAATATGGAATTGATTTGTGAAATTGTCTTTTGAAAAAATGGATTAAATTTATTTGATAAAAACCAATTATTGGTTTATCATGTAAAATGCATGAATTGATTAAAAACCCATGTTTGGTTTTTAAAGTGTAAATTGGAATATTGAAACTGGAAATGGTGTGATTTAATTTTAAACTGTTTTGAAAAAAAATTCCCATTTTGATTGATTTTTTGAGTACATGAAATCCTGGGAAATTAGTGGGTAATTTGGGACAAACATTCTAGGATGGTAATGCCTTAGAAACAAATTGATTCTTTATAGCTCTAGAAAAATCATAGTTTGGTAGGTCTTATCCCTAATGGGATTCGAATATGTCCTCTTTTGACAGTGTCTAACGGATGTGTGTACACATATTGTCTTTATCACCATTATAAGATGTGTGAGGATCCCATAACTTAGAAATATCACACCTTGGGGAAGATGACCATGTTTCTTATTGTGATTACTTTGATATATATTCCATTGATTATAAACTATTTTACTCATGACTATTGATTTATATAAATTATTTTATATAAAATGTTTACTTAAGACATTGTTTTGAATGTTTCCAATAATTGAAATAAAAAGAAAGTTTTGTTTTAAATATTCAATTGTAATACCAGGAATTTTTTATTTAAAATTTAAAGAATTATTTGATTAATTAAAGTGGAATCTTCTTATGGAACACTTGGTGAGACCCTACTAGGGTTTTGAGATCACAGCTTACCTTTTCTATCAGATTTTTGTATATTTCCTTCTACCAAGTTTGAGTATGGGTAAAACACCACTTAGAGGTGGTGGTTATTGTTGGTCCTCTAAACCTGGAGTTTTGTGTCTGTTGGGACTTGAGTGGCTTATCTTGTCTATTATGGTACATTGATTTTATACTGTTTGGGTTTTTCTTTAGACCTATTTGGTTTCAGGTGTCATCTCTTTTGGGAGTTTTCTTTGAGCATACTGATTCATATTTATTTCTTCCACTTATTTGTGGCAAAAACTATTCCCTATATTATATTTTATGATTATAGGTACTACTTTCCAGACCATGGGAATCAAGAACACCGTTTGGGCTATGTCAGGATCAGCTTGGTTATCAGGGTACCAGAGTATCTAGGCTAGTTTGTGACACCTAGACCATAGCATGACTTTTCTGATCATAATGCCACACCCTAAGATTGTAGTACATATTTTACTTTAAAAATATCATTGTTTGCATCACATGAAAAAACAAATTAAAATTAACCATCATATATTTCACTTAAAATAATGACAAATATTAATTCAATATGAGAATACAATTTTAGGAAAATTACAATTGTAAAAACTCAAGTAAATAAAAATATAGTAATTAATTAAGATATGAACATGTTGTTGTTATTGTAGTTATTATTTAAATAATGATTTTATGTTTTATAATACCATGGAGTTAAAAAAAATTAATGTTTATAAGATAAATAATTAATGGAATGTGATTGAAATTAATTTATATTAAAAAGAGATATTTTTCAAGCAACTAATTTTAAAGTTTTGAGTATTTTAATCTTAAATTTAATTGATCTCTTTTGAAATATAATTCAAATAAAATGTTCCAATGTACAAAAAACATATTAACACTCATTTAATTATTAATTGGAATGAAATAATATTAAGAACACTTAATGTTTTAAAAGTTATTTTTAATTTAAATAGCTTTTCATTATATTTTATATCTTCATTAAAAAGTTAAATTACTAAACTTTAGAATTTTACTTTGATGAAATTAAATTAATTTTTGTATTCATCTATCCAAAATTATCTTAGATTTAATTTTTTGTATTTTTTTGAAAAGGTTAATTTTTAAATGAATAGTACAATATATAGTTTTTACAAATACCGTAACTTTTATGACATCATCATGATATAAACATGATTAAAAAATGAATGAAAACTTTTTATCAATAAAAAAATATATTTAATAATTAAATAATTCATGAAAAACAATATGTAAATTTAGAAACCTAGTTTTGACATTTTGTAACCTAAGTTATATTTTATTTTAATAAAAAAAATTGGCCCTTTTCCTTTAATTATGTATTTATAAGATTCCATTTAACTTTTTTAGGTTTTAAAGTTGCATAAAACTAATTTTTTATTTAATAAACTAGTAAATATAATGTAAATCAATAACATTGATACTTGTTTTTCATAAATTAATTTTTATTATTAAAAATATATTTTTTTAAAAACGTTTTTTATTTGTTATACATTCCTTATTTGAGAATTGATTTATATAATTTTTAAAAAAAAATATAGTCAAATGGAATTAATATTTAAAATCAAAATATTTAAATTAGGATAAAAGTTTTTTTAAAATTTTATGAATAAAAATAATATAACAAGGTAAAAGTTAGACACCACTGTAAATGATAAAATAATGTAAAAGTGTTAAATATAGAGTTAAATACATACAATATCATAAAAAAATATTTAAATTAGTGTAAGATGGATTTATACACTTCCCCTAGTCTTATATTCATTATTTATAAAATTTGGATTCACTTTCCTTGAAAATTACCTTTCTTTTTAAATTAAGTAATAATTATTTACAAAAATTCCACTCCCCTTTCTTATAAAAGCACACTTCCACCACCCATTAAAATCCAAACATAAAATTATAATTACCCACTATAATCCTACATATTTAATTTCCTAATAAGTCTATCCCATGGTGGGTAGCTTCGGGTCCCTAGAAATTTCCCAAATATTTTCAAAACGAAGAATGTTTCCAAGAGGAGATATGATTTTTATTTATATGTGTTATGTTATTACCATTATCTTTCATTTATCTTATTTATCTAAAACTTATCAATTATGAATTACATATTTAGTAAAATCTAAATTCTATAATTATTATATTTTAATGATGATATTTCTATAAAATCATGTCATAATCATACTCATCCATTAATTGTAGCATGTTGTTGTTTGGGTCGGTTTAACCACCTATATGAATGATGATATAATTTTTTTATAATGTATGTTTATGGAAACTTAATTACTGGAATCATAGGTATTAACAAGTAAATAATTTTTTTGGAAATCTTAATATTAATATTTAACTCATTATTAATATATCACCTTTTGTTCATAAAAAGTTATAAAAAGTGTGTTTTGGATTTAATCCCGGAGAACTATACATGAAAATTACATAGAGTGAACCTATAACTTCATAAATAATTATGGAAATTATATTATTTTGCCTTTAATATTCTGAATTTTATTAACTCATAAACATAGAATTATAACTCAAACTGTTATACCAAAACCGACAAGGGATGGTTTAAACTGTTAACAACAGATGATCAATATTAAACGAAAAATAAGTAATAACTATATAATAAGTGAATATAAAATATTAATATAAAATAGGAAAAAAATAATTTTATTAAATGAATTATTAATTAGTCTTAGTTTATTATATAGTATGTCAGAGCACATTCAACTAAGTGGGAATACAAGGTAAGGGTTTCTTTTCTAATCTCACTTTAAATTTGAGATTATGTATGAATAAATTATTATTAGAGGAAATTGTATGTTTTATATCTAAAAAACCCCATATATTTTCTTTTACTATAGTTATTTTATATTATTTTTTCATATTATTATCATTTTAGTTATCTTTGGTTCACATTTCAACCAAAAGGTATCCTATAAGTGGAGCTAACCTTATATCTTTTTTTCAGTCAAGAATCATTTCCTTCCATGTCCATATTATTTATTTTGTTTTAAGAATGTTATTATATATAATTTAATTATTGTTTAAGGTTATTTTTCAATATATTTTAATTTATTTATAAATGTTCAAAAGTAATATTTGTAATTTTTTTTACATGGGTAGTTTTTTACTTTCATTACAAAAGTGTGAAAAAAAATCCAATTTTTAATGTTTTCCACATGAATTCTTTTCCCTAATTTATAATAATTTTTCATAATAAATATTCCTCTAAAATTTTCCATAGTTCTCTAAAGAAATATCTATTCTTATTGTTTATGAATTTTTCATTTTAAAACAAAATTTATCAAAAGAAAAGGTTATTTCATCATGTTTTTCAAAGAAATTTTCTAATGATCTTATAAAAAGGTTTTTTATCTATGCCAACATCCATTAATGTTACTTATTCTTCCTTGTGTATATTCTCTAATGATATAATCCTCATTTATATTAATCTATTATGATCATATCATGTTTATTTTTTCATGATACACGTTTTTTTCATGGGTTAATTAATCTGTGATGAAATTATAAATGTTTTCATGATCATATGACACACATATGAATGGATTATCATTATTTGATGGGAAGGTATGTTATATACCAATAATTAATTATGTAATGTTTTATATATAATGAGATAAAAATTTGATTTATGGGAATGATTGGATTTTCTCACATATGCATGAACATGATTGGGGTTGGATATGTTCACATCATTATGTTGGGGTGTAATTACAGTTAACTATGTTCACAAACTTATTCATGAACATGGTTACAGGTATATTTATTCACAAGTTTATGTGTGGACATAATTCTTTATAGATTTTTTCACAAGTTTGTGTGTGGACATTATTTTGATTATTTTTCACATAATTTTGTGCATGGACATGACTGTTTGTAGCTTTGTCTATAAGTTTGGCATATACATTATTGAGAGTATATTTGTCTACAACGTTATGATTTTATAAGCCTATGTTTATTACACATGCCTATATTATTTATCCATGGTTCATGATTATTGAATCATGTTTCCATGCTCCTATTACTCATGATTTACATTATACCAAACCTTCAGTATATGACTCATGATTTATAAATCATGTTTTATTGAGTATTATTCTTTTATGTTCTATAAAATATATTTGATTATGTACTAAAACTAATATGATTATATTATGATCACTTATGATCATCAATTGATATCTCTTATTTTTACCATTACTGGGAATTTGAGTTCACTCTTTCTTATTTTTCCATTCCACATGTTATGAATAAGGATATTATGTATGATATGTCAAGAAGAATATCGTGTGTGGAGAATTTGTTGGGATTCATTAAAGACTTATTGTAGAATAATAAGATCGTGTAGAAAATCTCTAAATACAATAACCCTTTGGGTTCTAGGATTATGTGTTTATCTATGATTTGAAATGTTTAAATTATGTAAATGATATAAAATGTATGTATGTTTAGCATGATCCATCTTACATGGTATCAGAATAAGTTTTAGTTATTTTGGGGGAATAGGTTGTGAGAAATAAGAGTATAAAACTAAATAAAACTTATGTTGAATCTAAAGTGAATTATGATGAACCTAAAATGCCATAGGTTGAAATGAAGGTGTCATAATTAAGGATATTGTAACGTCCCAAACCCGGATTCCACCAGAAATGGTGCCCTGAGTCCAATGGGTCACAAGGTCTCAAACGCATCTCCCAAAATGCCAGAGGCTACCAACTAGCAGTGAGGGCCTAGGTGAGTCAATGGGGAGACTATTACCTCATTACCAGAGTATCACAACGGAAGTCAAATACATACAATAGCGGAAGAAAAATGAACAAATGTCAACTAAAAGTAATACAAGATAAAAATACATATATAATACAGTAGCATAACCTATATAGTGAAGTAGATGATAAATGTATCTAGAAAACATCCAAAATAGGTACACGTCAATACAATATAGTACAAGTGTACAAAAATAATAAAAGACCAAAAATTTCATGTATCATCACAAGCCTCAGCTTGGTCCTATGTTCCCCTGCTTCAAAACATCTATCAACAACCTATACCAGGGTGCTTTCCCCTATCGTCACCTATAAACCTAAAGTCTTATTGGGTCCCCAAGGAGGCCCAAACAGAGTATGATATTAACATCCCAATATGTAACCACCCAGGTTCGGTACAATTATAACAACAATAAACAAGTGTTATCAAGTGTAAACAAGGTAGTAAGGTATGTGTGTATGAACATAGAATACGTCTAATTCCATTTTTAAAATCAATCATCCCCTTAAGGATACATGTAGTAAGAGTTATCTCCTAAGAAGTTATCTATAAGAAAAAGTAAACAAGTCTCATGACCATTTTGTACATCCATCTGTATCAGTTAACCCACAGCCACGCTTTATAATGAAGTAAAAATCACACGACACACCGTATAGTTAAGTGTATACCACAAGGTCCATATCCAAGGTTTCATATACTAAGACATCCATGTAAGAATCCTAGACCACAAAGAGCTAGATCCAAGGTGCAATAGACAAAGTCATCCACATCGAGTCCCATGGGGGTCCCAATGGAAACTCGGTCTAGGCACTAGTCGGAGTCCTAGGAGCATGTGTATTGACATTTCCTACACAAGTCCAATAAAGCTAGATCCACAGGATTGAAAGACTTGAGGCATCCCACAGAATCAGAACCCATGGGGCAGAGTCAACACAACGCATCCACTGCCATGTTCTAGATCTATTGAAAGAATTCCAAGGAATCTATCAAACCATTCATTCAATTCATTCAATTCATTCAAGTTAAAAAAATTCATAACCATGTGAGTATACCCACCCAAATAAACAAGCACAAAACATGATTATTCCCACTCATGCAATCCATTTATCATTTACAAATCATATGGTCCTACCCTCCCATATTAACCATTAAACATTCCATTAAACATTTTATATAGATATACCCACCTATATCATCCATTTAATTTAAGTCAAGCTATCAAAATTGGTATGGTGTCACAAGATATCAATATAGAAGAAGGTATTACATATCATAAAATAGTTATTCACAACTAACAAGTCATTAATGGGCTTCCTCTTCCTAGGAAAGCATGAGCACACACCCCTTGGGTGATTTAAATAGGCATAAATAGTTCAAAACCATAAGGTACACCCCATGTATGACCTTGAAATGAGAAACAGGTGCCAAAACACCTAACATAACCTATGGGCATCCTCACTAGGTCTGATTAAGCCTATAAAAAGTAGCTCAATCATAAATAGAGTCATGCTGTAAAGTCTGACATGTGGAGAAAATGATGATTGCCTAAAAAGAACCAAAAAATTCTGAAGAAAGTGTAGACCACCTACCTTAGCTCAGTAGTAGACAGATCATCTAGTATCAAGTCTTGATTCATCATAGTTTGAGAGAGATCTGAAAAATGGACGAAGAATGAGAAATTAGAGCATACAAACATAAAAGAAAATAGCGCAATTGATCGCTAGAAGAATCAAATATGGCTAAAAAGGAATTGAGGACTTTCTGTTATGGATTTTTTGAGACAATACATGATTCAAATAGAGATTGGAGAGATAGTAGGACTTGATACCCACCCTAGGCACCAAAGGGGGATATGTCCATGATAGGGGGTATGCACTGAAGAAGAAACCCAAAATGGGTTTAAAAAGGATATTTGGTTTTTAATTAAATTTTTAAAAATGAACCATATCTGCTCACACGGTTTACCCACATTGTTTCCTAAACCATGTAGAAACAATGCACAGCTCACTATTTCCAAGGGTTACATCGCATGGTTTCCCCACAGGGTTTGACTAACCATGTGGTAACTGTGTGAAAATGCTCTGTCGAAAAGATGTAATTTCTCATACATTCTGCACAGCCATGTGGCCACTACCACTTAACTTCCTTAACCATGCGGACCCTACCTCCACTCTTCCCAGCCTCGTACGATTCACCCACATGGTTTTTCCACCACGTGGCAATTGTGATCTAAATTAAAAATCGCAAAACTCTAGGTTTCGTGCTCTGAAACAACTCTGGAATCCTCTTTAAAACTTGTGATCAAGTTAATAATTCACATAAGGTCTTGTTTAAGCATTTAAACTGAAAATAAAGGGACTCGTACCTCATAAAAATTCCTGGGTTCTTATAATGTTCCCCCTTATATAAATTCTTCCTTAAATTGATCTCTAAAGGGTGGTCAAGATTTATCTGCGAACAACTATGGCCACTGAGTAAGTAAATCATCCTCTCATTCCCAAGTCTTATCCTATAAATGATTATACTACCATAACATCCATACTAGAGGAACTGATCACCCTCTGAGAACCTTCATTATCATGTCAACTATACAAATTAGATGATCCTCAAAGGATGCATCAACCTGAAACTCAACCACCTCGGGCTGGAAAGAATGATATGGGTTTGAGTAATTGCGGTGCAACTAAGATACATGGAAGACATTGTTCATGGCTTGGTACCTCTGAGGTAACTGCAACCGATTGGCAACAGACCATACTCTCTTCAAAATCTTAAATGACCCGACATATCTCTTTGAAATATTACCCTATCTCCTGATCCACCTGTGTCCCAACCTCAGTGAAACACACAAGAAAACCTAAGCTCCAACCTCGAACTCTCAAGGTCATCTACAGTGATCAGTGTATGATTTTTGAAGAGATTTTGTAGTATCCATCTACTTCTAAATCAACAAGACCTACTCAGAAGACTCCTGCACAAGACATGGTACCAGTAAAGCTATCTCACCTCCCTCTAACTTGCATAGTGGAGAATGACATAGCCTTCCATATAAACCCTAATAAGGTTCCATCTATATTGTCTCCTGATAACTATTATTTTAGGTGAATTAAACCAATAGAATATGTCTCTCGTAAGAGCCCCTAATATCTAGGACGCATACTCACATCATGTCCTCTAGCAATTGTATTGTACGCTCTGACTGGCCATCAGTCTGAGGGTGGTATGTTGTTCTCAGAAGCACCTGTATACCTAGTTCCTACAAAAAAATATTCCAGAAAAAGATGTAAATAGGGAATCCCTATCCTAAATTATAGTTCACGGGACCACATGAAGTTTTACCACCTCTCGGATATACAACCTTCTGATCTCATCACCAGAGAAGGTCTCTTTGATCAGCATAAAGTGAGTGACCTTCTTAATACTATCAACAAAAACCCACACCACATCTTTACCTTAAGGCGATCTCGGTAAAACAATCATGAAATCCATTGCAACATCATCCCATTTCCACTCTAGGATATGTAACTACTATAAAATCCCAATTCGTTGCTAATGTTCTACCTTCACCTGCTGATATATGGAACACCTAATAACAAAACTAGTTACCTCTTACTTCATACCCAACCACCAGTACTAACATCTTAAGTCACAATACGTCTTGGTGACCCCCAGATGACCTTCCCATTCTAAATCATGAAACTCTCACATCAACTCCTCACGTATATCCCCTGAAACCCAACCACATCCATGGATACACATAATCTCAGCATCACCAATCATCCAAACAGGAGGGGGGGGTCCTCACCCACCACACCATCCCATAGAACTAGACCTTCAGAATTTGATAATTTCCTCATACTAACATTATCTATCATAGTAGAGGTCACAACTAAGGATGATAAATAAGTCTCACCATTCTTGTCATGCACCTCTAGATGCATCTCAGAAAACAATGAAATAATCTTGCACTTGCTACAGTCCTATTTCATTGCCTATATCTGAGTCCTCCTACTTAGTGAGTCAACCAATGCATTGTCCTTAGTAGGTTTATAGGAAAAATATAAGGCCCCAACCTTAAACCTTACTTAATCTTGAGTTATTACAAGATTACACATTGAGGATCTTTTCGGGTTTAGAGTTTTAGAGAATTAGATCATAAAACTTGTATTACATTCCACATATAAAAAAAGTGGTTACATAATGATAGTATTATTCTTTCCCATCAATGGAAACATATTTAAAATAAAACGTGGATTCTTTCTTGACACTTCCTTGACACTATCATCATATCATGTACCTTTCCCTTGACCTGTGAATAACATTTCAAAAAAACTTAGGATGAGCATAAAAAGCTCAGTAAGGGATATAAAAATATGGAAAGGAAACATGGGTACATATATACATAAGAATGGAATCATACTTTACCCATAAAACATAAGCACTTTAACATACCTCATCAAATCATGAATAAATCATAGAAATCATAAGACATAAAGGTAACTTGAGGCATTCATAACATTCTTACGTAGGGAGTAACCCTCTTGGTTACATTTGGAATACCCATCACAGTATATTCCCTAAATCTCTTCGGAGAAACCTTAACGTTTCACTCCTTCACGTTACACAATGCATTGGAAAGCTATATCGGGCTCACCCGCCCTTAGTTTATCACGGAACCACCCATCTTTATAATAATGCCCAAGAACCTCAACATAATCTTATCACATAAAACATGCATAAAGGAAACATAACATTTCCACCTTTCAATCACAGGATATAAATACAACACATTGATATAAAAACATTATGAAAACCATTTTAAATACCAAAATAAAAAAAAGTAAAACATGGTTTTTATTTTTCTTTTAAATAAAAGGTATGACTTGTAGAGGAAGCCGAAACTCAAATAATGTTCACGGCGGCGGAGAAGTCGTTGTCGCCGCATACGTACGACAAAAACATTCCTTTTTATCGTTTAGTAAAACAGTACGTATAAAAAATATTCCTTTTGGATAAACGTAAAAGTCAAAGGTGTTTATACACCGTATAAAATAAGGTTGTGTATAAAACAAAATATGCATCAATGAAAGGAGATTGAGACGAAGTCCCATACCTCGGGTCTGACTTGACTCGATCATTATTTAATGTCCTGAATAATAAACTTGAGTGAATTTATAATTGCTTAAGAACCTTTTACAAGTTCATTATTCCTTTTATATCACTTATTTCCATGTCATGAACACTATGTAATTAAGTTAATAATGGCCGTTTTAACGATCATTGGTACTTGAGTCAAAAATAAACCCTTTATAATTATAGGTTTTTCATGTATCCATTATATCCAGAATTATAATCATGATGTATATATCATATATATCCAGTATATACATGCCTTAATAATATTACATAATCATTTAGAGGTAAGAAATGAAATGCACCGTTCATGGAGACGGTAAGACGTAAGTACGCATGAACACTACTTTCATTTCTATTTCATATTTTATAGAATGGAATCATAATGATATAAAGGTATAATATAATTCCACTATAATATAATATATAATATCATAGTTACATTCTTTATACGTCCCACATATGGTATTTAACGAATCAAATCACTTTGAGGGGGCGGTAGTCCGTACTTCCTTAAATAAAGATATCACATTTACCTATAATGGAAACCATAAAGGTATGCCCAAAATGAAAAATACAGAAGCTTAAGTAAAACATAAAACATATTATATATCATATATAAATATAGTGACATCTTAATGGCCACCTTTGAAGGTGTTAAAAGAATGTTGAACATTCATCGTTTCGGGAGGCATAAATTCGCCATCCATGGAAACAGTATGTTCTTTAACCATTAGATGTAGGTGTGTGTAGGTGTAGCTCGAATCCTTCTTATAAAAACATCCTCGTATATTGAAGATACTGTAGTTGTTACAAAAGAAATTAATAAAAAGAGTTTAGGGGGTTGGAGAAGCAAAATAAAACAAACAGACTCATGTGAAGACATTACCTTAAAATCGGGTAACTCACTTTGGTTTGAGCTCAAAGGCTTCCTTGGGAAGACTTCTGTCCAAAGTGAGGCTTCAAGGAGTAATATAGGGATGTGGAGAGACAAAATGGGTAGGGTTTGGCCGAGCCAAAGGCTTTGGAAGTGTGGGTAAGGAGGTAGAGGTGGGGGCCTTTTATAAGAGGAGAGGAGGGGCACTCTTGGAATGTAAAGAAATGTTACTTTATTTGAAAATGATTTTCGGATTCAAAAGGTCCCACATTGATATAATTTGATGGTAAGGTGATAAGGGTTCTAAATCCACCCATCCAATAGGTTTTGGACATGTTTAGGTCTTAGATTTTACATTATCTTTCCATTTTATTTAAATCCTTTATTAATGAGGTAATCGCTGCATCATCATCATGTCATAAATAATTTAATTTATTTAAAGTCTAAAAATTATGAAAAAACTATCATGATTTAGGAAATCGTTTTATCTTTCTAAGGAATATTTATAGTCTAAAAGATCATTTATGTAGACAAAATTAAAAATATTTTACTTAGGTGATACATTCTTTGTCACATTTAACATTCTTTAAAAATAAAAAGATAAAAAGTCAATTTCTCACAAAAGTGATTCCATGGGGCCCCCAAGTTTGGCACAAGGCATCCCATGGTCGGCCATGACACAACCAGTAGCCTTAGGATACATGTTGTGGTATTTTTTTATTATTATGATATCATTTTATTATCCTTAACTACCCGATTACTCATTAATCAAGATAATTAAAGATAATTACCGTCGTTACTATTCATAATGTCCAAAAACAAAAGAGTCTTGATTACATAATTTGGACCTTCTGATTCCAAATATGTAATCCATTTTACCGAATTCCAAACACAGAAATTTCAATAATTGATTTAAAAATAATTCCCGTTGTCAAAACAAATAGCGGGTTTTTTTTTGAAACAATATCTATGAAAAGTTTGGCATTAGTTTATGACCAATTCCAAAGTGAAATTAATCCTAATGACCACCATTGGATTAAATGGTAAAAATATATTCATATTACACTTTAAGACAAATTAAAAAGATAATCTAACCATATAATTAAATTAAATGAAAAAAGTATTTTTGATGTAAAATGCAGTATTTTTCACTATTCATTTAAAAAAATGAACATTGTCAGAAAAATACCAAAAATTCACACAAAGTAAATTTTGATGTCCCAATCATAAAGAATAAGTTTATTTTGACAAACATAGCTTATAAAATTGTCAAAAGATATATTTAAAAATGTTTTTCCATCAAAAGACAGTAAAACAATCTTTTAAAAAAATATTAGTGTATTCCATGCTTAAGATTGGATTTATTTTCATTTTAAGCCTCTAAAACACTATCTAATTCATTAATAGAAATAGATAAAAATATCTATTATTCATTACTTACTTGGGATGTTACATCCTTCCCCCCTTTAGAAAATTGCATCCCCGCAATTTATTTACTTATCGAATGAATGGGGGTACTTATCCCTCATTGCATTTTCAGATTACCATGTTGCCTCTTCCATCATGTGGTTTTTTCACAAAACCTTTACCTGATTAATCACCTTATTTCGTAGCACTTGCTCCCTGTGGTCAAGAATATGGACCGGTTGTTCCTCATAAGATAGGTTCTATTCCAGATGAACTACCTCTGGACTCAAAACATGAGATGGATCTGCAATATACTTTCTCAACATCGAAACGTGAAAAACATTGTGTACCTGAGATAAACTCGGAGGTAAAGCCACCCGGTATGCAACTGATCCAACTCGCTCCATAATTTCATATGGTCCAATTAACCTTGGACTCAGCTTTCCTTTCTTACCAAATCTCATCACACTTTTCCATGGTGAGACTTTGAGAAAAACATGATCACCTACCTCAAAAGTTAGATCCTTCCTCCTATTGTCTGCATAACTCTTCTGCCTACTCTGAGCTGTTCTCATGTGTTTCTGAATCAGCTGAACTTTTTCTGCCATCTCTACTACCAATTCTAGTCCCATCAAATTCCTTTCACCCACTTCATCCCAGAAATCTGTAGTTCGACACTGCATCCCATATAACGCCTCAAATGGTGCCATCTGTATACTGAAATGAAAACTGTTATTATATGAAAATTCAACCAAAGAAAGATGTTGGTCCCAACATCCCTGATAATCCATCGAACAAGCTCGTAGAATATCCTCCAAGGTCTGAATTATTCATTCTGACTGCCCATCTGATTGAGGATGAAATGTTGTACTAATATTTAATTCAGTACCCAATAACTTCTGAAGGCCTTTCCAAAAGTTAGAAGTGAACCTGGGATCACGATCAGATACAATGGAGAGGGGAACTCCATGTAACCTGACTATCTCTTTAAGATACAAACGGGAAAGTTGATCTAGGGAAAAAGTATCTCTTATAGCAAGGAAATGAGCAGATTTAGTCAAGCGATCAACAATAGCCCAGATTGCATTATTACCTCGAGATGTATTCGGTAATCCCACAACAAAGTCCATGGATATATTCTCTCATTTCCACTCTGGAACTGGTAAAGGCTGAAGCATCCCTTTCGGTAACTGCTTCTCTGCTTTAACATGTCGACATGTCAAACACTTCACAGTAAAATCAGCAATATCTCTTTTCATTCCATCCCACCAGTAATAATCCCACAGATCTCTGTACATCTTAGTGCTGCTAGGATGAACTGAAAACAGAGAACTATGAGCTTCACATAACAACTCTCTCTTAAACTGTGAATCACAAGGAACACATAATCTCTTCCCAAACCTCAAAACACAATCATTATAAATTTTGAATTCAGGCAACTTACCTTTCAGAACCAGCTCTACCTTTTTTTGTAACTCACTATCTTGCTTCTGTGCCTGCTTGATTCTGTCTGATAGAGAAGATTTCACTGATACCTGAAATAAAACAGAAGAACATCCTGCACCAACAACTTCTATGCCAAAGTTCATCAAATCCTTAACCAAAGGATCACGTTCCAAACACAACATTGCTAATGAATCATTACTTTTTCGACTCAAAGCATGAGCCACTTTATTTTCTTTTCCCGGATGGTAATGAATTTTACAATCATAATCCTTGATTAATTCTAACCATCTCCTCTGTCTCATGTTCAATTATTTCTGAGTGAATATATACTTTAAACTTTTGTGATCGGTATATATTTCACACTTTACTCTATACAAATGATGCCACTAAATTTTTAAATCAAAAACAACAGCAGCTAAATCCAAATCATGTGTAGGGTAATTTACCTCATGAGTTTTCAATTGTCGTGAAGCATAAGCAATTAACTAATCATTCTGCATTAGGACACAACCAAGTCCTTTCAATGAAGCATCACTGTAGATAAAAAAACTCTCCATTCCTGGAAGGTAGTGCTAAAACTGGAGAATTCACCAATCTTCTTTTCAATTCCTGAAAACAATCATCACATTCTTTTGTCCAGATAAACTTAACACCCTTCCGAGTTAGCTTAGTCATTGGACTAGATAACCGTGAAAAATTTCTAACAAACCTTCGGTAATAGCCTGACAAACCAAGGAAGCTACGAATCTCAGTTACATTTGTGGGTCTTGGCCAGTCTTCCACAACTTTTGTTTTTGCAGGATCAACAGTTATCCCATATTTAGAAATAATGTGACCAAGGAAAGAAATTTGTTGCAACCAAAACTCACACTTGCTGAATTTTCCATACAGTTTCTTTTCTTTTAAGTTTTGCAAGATAACCCTTAAATGTCTTTCATTCTCCTCTTTAATTTTAGAAAACACCAAAATATCATCAATGAAAACCACCACAAACTTATCCAAGAACTCATGGAAAAATCTATTCATTAAGTCCATGAATACAACAGGTGCATTGGTTAGCCCAAAAGGCATTACTACAAATTCATAATGGCCATATCATGTACGGAACGCGGTCTTCGGAACATCTGCTTCCTTTACCTTCAGCTGATGGTACCCCAATCTCAAGTCAATCTTTGAAAAATATTGAGCTCCCTGGAGCTGATCAAACAAATCATCGATATGAGGCAAAGGATATTTGTTCTTAACAGTGATGTTATTCAAGGCTCTATAATCAATTCAAAATCTCATTGAACCATCTTTCTTTTTAACAAATAAAACATGAGCACCCCATGGTGATGTGCTAGGTCGAATGAAACCTTTCTCTAATAAATCTTGCAATTGCTCCTTCAAATCTAAAAGTTCAATTTGATCCATTCGATAAGGGGGTTTTGAAATTGTCTTAGCATTAGGAACTAAGTCAACAGTAAATTCAACTTCCCGATCCGGTATTATTCCAGGCAACTCATCAGGAAAAACATCAGGATACTCATTTAAAACTGGAACATCATTAATCTGAATAGTTCCTTTGTTTTCAACGATGTGTTCAAGGTAACATTAATTTCAATATTTTACAAGTTTCTTGGCCTCTTGATAAGTTATCAATAGTAAGGGTTCATTCTTGTACACAAACTGAAAGTATTTCTGAAAAGAAACTTCTTTAGCTCTACAGTCAATCTTAGCATGGTAAATAGAGGGCCAATCCATACCCAGGATAACATCAAACTCTACTAGAGATAGAACAATAAGGTTTGCAAGTAGGTTCTTTCCACGGATAAGGATAAGAAGATTCTTATAAATTCTTTTTTCCTCAACATTTCCCCCAGGTGTTTTTACCACAAGTTTAGGAGTAATTTCTTGAGATGGTATTCCCATTTTACTAGAAAAGTTTTCAGAGATGAAAGAATGTGTAGACCTCGAATCAAAAAACACACTGGCATAATCTGAAAAAACAAACAAAGTACCTGATACAACTTCATTTGATGGTCCGATATCTGCTGAAGTAGTTGCAAAGGATTTCACCACCACTTTCTGCTTGTAGTATAACTGCTTCCCATCACCCAAGATCTTTGTCGGACACTCGTTTTCATAGTGACCCATCTCATTGCACTTAAAACATTTCACTAACTATAAATCAAATTTGTTCTTACCTTCACCTTGATCTTTTTCAGTGCAATCACGAGCCTTATGTCCCATCTTACCACATCGGTAGCACTTTCCAGAATTCATAAGACATTCCCCAGCATGCCTTTTACCACAATTATCACAAACTGGAAACTTATATTTCTTACCATCATACTTTTTTGAAGAATTATTCCCTTTATCATGCCACCCCGGTCTCTTCTTCTGTTGGTTGTTGTAGAACACTTGATCATCAGCAAACTCCATTTCCACCTTCTCAGCACATCGAACAAGATTTTCATAACTTTTAAACTCACGAGAAGCTAATGCCCTTCGATATTTTGGCTTTAATACTGACTAAAAATGATTGATTTTACAATCAAGGTCTCGGATAAAATTTGGAGCATACCTTGCCAATCGAGTGAACCTTTCTTCATAGGTAGCCATTGAGTCTTCATCTTGCCTCAATTCCAAGAATTGATTTTCCATCCTAAGACAAACAGCCTTAGGAAAATACTTCTCAAGAAACATACCTTTGAATTCATCCCAGTCAACAGCATCAATCTCATCGGCGTCCTTGATATTTTTAACCATCGACCACCACTGATCGGCTTCACCCTCCAAACGGTAAATAGCAAGACTAACCTTTTGATTGTCTAAACACCCCATGACATCGAAAATTTTCACCAGTGATTTAATCCACCCTTCAGCTAACACAGGGTCAGATGATCCTCTGAATGATGGGGGATGTTGCCTCATGAAATGTTCCACCACTGACATGTTCCTCTGCGGTTGATCTGGCTGATCTCGGGCATGGATACCACCACCATTTATCGCTTGAGTCAACTACGCCATTACTGCAACAAACTGTTCAGTTCCAATTCCGACCATCTCAGGATGCTGATTCGGAAGGTTATTTCCTTCTATATTCCTTCCTAGCACTGCTTCCCTGTTTCCTCTGCGGAAAACCATTCTGAACAAACATGTCTTAAATGAAGCAACATTGTAATCTTCAAATGCTATATCACTTCAATTTGACCATAAAAAAATATTTTTGGATAACCATTTAATAGAATTATAACTCCTAAATTTATCTAAACCGGCCTCTGATACCAACTATAAGGCCCCAGCCATAAACCTTACTTAATCTTGAGTTATTACAAGATTACACATTGAGGATATTTTCAGGTTTAGAGTTTTAGAGAATTAGATCATAAAACTTGCATTACATTCCACATATAAACAAAGTGGTTACATAAAAATAGTATTCTTCTTTCCCATCAATGGGAACATATTTAAAATAAAACGTGGATTCTATCTTGACACTTCCTTGACACTATCATCATATCATGTACCTTTCCCTTGACCTATGAATAACATTTCAAAAAAACTTGGGATGAGCATAAAAATCTCAGTAAGGGATATAAAAATATGGAAAGGAAACATGGGTACATATATACATAAGAATGAAATCATACTTTACCCATAAAACATAAGCACTTTAACATACCTCATCAAATCATGAATAAATCATATAAATCATAAGACATAAAGGTAACTTTTGGCATTCATAAAATTCTTACGTAGGGAGTAACCCTCTTGGTTACGTTTGGAATACCCATAATAGTATATTCTGTAAATCTCTTCAGAGAAACCTTAACGTTTCACTCCTTCACGTTACCCAATGCATTGGAGAGCTATATCGGGCTCACCGGCCCTTAGTTAATCACGGAACCACCCGTCTTCATAATAATTCCCAAGAACCTCAACATAATCGTATCACATAAAACATGAATAAAGGAAACATAACATTTCCACCTTTCAATCACAAGATATAAATACAACACATTGATATAAAAACATTATGAAAACCATTTTCAATACCAAAATAAAAGAAAAGTAAAACATGGTATTTATTTTTCTTTTAAATAAAAGGTATGGCTTGTAGAGAAAGCCGAAACTCAAATAATGGTCACGGCGGCGGAGAAGTTGTTGTCACCGCATACGTACGACAAAAACATTCCCTTTTTTCATTTAGTAAAACACTACGTATAAAAAAGATTCCTTTTGGATAAACGTAAAAGTCAAAGGGGTTTATACACCTTATAAAAGAAGGTTGTGTATAAAACAAAATATGCCTCAATGAAAGGAGATTGAGACGAAGTCCCATACCTTAGGTCCGACTTGACTCGATCGTTCTTTAATGTCCTGAATAATAAACTTGAGTTAATTTCTACTTTCTTAAGAACCTTTTTCAAGTTCATTATTCCTTTTATATCACTTATTTCCATGTCATGAACACTATGTAATTATTTAAGTTAATAACGGTCGTCTTAACGATCCTTGGTACTTGAGTCAAAAATAAACCCTTTATAATTACAAGTTTTTCATGTATCCATTATATCAAGAATTATAATCCTGATGTATATATCATATATATCCATTATATACATGCCTTAATAATATTACATAATCATTTAGAGGTAAGAAATGAAATACACCATTCATGGAGACGGTAAGTCGTACGTACGCATGAACGCTACTTTCATTTCTATTTCGTATTTTATAGAATGGAATCATAATGATATAAAGGTATAATATAATTCCAGTATAATATCATATATAATATCATAGTTCCATCCTTTATACATCCCACATATAGTATTTAACGAATCAAATCACTTTGAGGGGGCGGTAGTCCGCACTTCCTTAAATGAAGATATCGCGTTTACCCATAATGGAAACCATAAAGGTATGCCCAAAATTAAAAATAAAGAAGATTAAGGAAAACATAGACATATTATATATCATATATAAATATAGTTACATCTTAATGGCCACCTTTGAAGGTGTTAAAAGAATGTTGAACAATCATCATTTCGGGAGGCATAAATTCGCCATCCACGGAAATAGTATGTTCTTTAACCATTAGATGTAGGTGTGTGTAGGTGTAGCTCGAATCCTTCTTATAACAACATCCTATTATATTGAAGATACTGGATTTTTTACAAAAGAAATGAATAAAAAGAGTTTACGGGGTTGGAGAAGCAAAATAAAAAAACGAACTCATCTGAAGACATTACCTTAAAATCAGGTAACTCCCTTTGGTTTGAGCTCAAAGGCTTCCTTGGGAAGACTTCTTCCCAAAGTGAGGCTTCAAGGAGTAAGAGAGGGATTTGGAGAGACAAAATGGGCAGGGTTTGGCCGATCCAAAGGCTTTGGAAGTGTGGGTAAGGAGGTAGAGGTGGGGGCCTTTTATTAGAGGAGAGGAGGGGCACTCTTGGAAAGTAAAGAAATGTTACTTTATTTGAAAATGATTTTCGGATTCAAAAGGTCCCACATTGATAGAATTCTAGGTTAAGGTTATAAGGGTTCTAAATACACCCATCCAATAGGTTTTTGACATGTTTAGGTCTTAGATTTTACATTATCTTTCCATTTTATTTAAATCCTTTATTAATGAGGCAATCACTGCATCATCATGATGTCATAAATAATTTAATTTATTTAAAGTCTTAAAATTATGAAACAAATATCATGATATTGGAAATCGTTTTATCTTTCTAATTAATATCTATAGTCCAAAAGATCATTTATGTAGACAAAATTAAAAATATTTTACTTAGGTGATACATTCTTTGTCACATTTAGCATTCTTTAAAAATAAAAAGATAAAAAGTCACTTTCTCACAAAAGTGATTCCATGGGGCCCCCAAGTTTGGCACAAGGCATCCCATGGTCGGACATGAGACAACCAGTAGCCTTAGGACACTTGTTGTGGTATTTTTTTATTATTATGATATCATTTTATTATCCTTAACTACCCGATTACTCATTAATCAAGATAATTAAAGATAATTACCATCGTTACTATTCATAATGTCCAAAAACAAAAGAGTATTGATTACATAATTTGGAACTTCTGATTCCAAATATTTAATCCATTTTACCAAATTCCAAACACAGAAATTGCAATAATTTATTTAAACATAATTCCCGTTGTCAAAACAAATAGCGGGTTTTTTTTGAAACAATATCTATGAAAAGTTTGGCATTAGTTTATGACCAAATCCAAAGTGAAATTAATCCTAATGACCACAATTGGATTAAATGGTAAAAATATATTCATATTACACTTTAATACCAATTAAAAAGATAATCTAACCATATAATTAAATTAAATGAAAAAGCAGTTTTGATGTAAAATGCAGTATTTTTCACTATTCATTAAAAAAAATGAACATTGTCAGAAAAATACCAAAAATTCACACAAAGTAAATTTTGATGTACCAATCATAAATAATAAGCTTATTTTGACAAAAATAGCTTATAAAATTGTCAAAAGATAGATTTAAAAATGGTTTTCCATCAAAAGGCAGTAAAACAATATTTTAAAAAAATATTAGTGTATTCCATGCTTAAGATTGGATTTATTTTCATTTTAAGCCTCTAAAACACTATCTAATTCATTAATAGACATATATAAAAATATCTATTATTAATTACTTACTTGTTATGTTACACAAGATCTATGCCAAAGGACTATAGGTACTCCACCCTCCTTCATTGCATCATATTCAGATCACACTGTGTAAAGATACACTTGAGGCTTTTTTGGTCCGTGTATACCACAAAACGCCCTCCCAGTAAATAGTATCTCCAATAGTAAAGTGCATGAAAAACTATATCTTACTTGAGATCATTCATAGGGTAATTCCTCTCATGAGGCATTATCTGTTGAGACCTGTATGCCACGACTCGATCTCCCTGCATCAGCACTGCCCCCAACCCAATACCGGAAGCGTCATAGTAAATTGTGTAACTCTTACCCTGCTATTGTAGTATCAGGGCCGGTGCTAATTTTAACCTCCCTTTTACCTCTTGAAATTCTGTCTCAAAATAATATGACCATACAAACTTCACACCCTTCTTAGTCAAGCTCGTTAGTGGTGCTGCTAAGTGTGAGAAGTCTCGTATGAAATGTATGTAGTAATCAGCTAGCCCCAAGAAACTCCGTATATCAAAAACATTCTTAGGATATTCCTAGGAAACTAAATCTCTTTCCTTATTTGGGTCCACTAATATTCATGTCTCTGAGATAATGTGACCCAGGAAGTGAATTTGATGCATCCAAAAGTGGCACTTTGTGATCTTAGCATATAACTGATGATATCTTAGTGTATTCAAAACAATATCAATATGGTTGTTATGTTCTTTTAAATTTTGAGTATACACCAATATTTCATCCATTAAAACCACCAAAAAATAATATAAGTAAGTATGGAACACTCAGTTCATCAAATCCATGAAAATTTTAGGTGAGTTTATGAGACTGAACAACATAAATAGATACTTTTATAACCCATACCTTCTATGAAATGTCACACGAGGTATGTCTACAGGTCAAACACATACCTAGTGATATCCTAACCTCAAGTTGATCTTTGAGAATACTCAGGGTCATTGAAACTGATCGAACATATCATCTATTCTTGGTAAGGGTTATCGATTTTTAACCATCATCTAGTTCAGTTTTTGATAAAACACACATAGCCTAAGAGTTCCTTCCACCATTTTCTCAAAAAGGACCTGAAAACCCCAATGATAAGTACTAGGTTTGATAAACACCTTATCCTCCAAATACTCTAGCTGCCTCTTGAGCTCCTACAACTCTGTCGTATCTATCATGTATGGAGGAATGGATACTAGTCAAACTACTGGCACTAGATCGATGGAAAAATACACCTCTATCTTAGAAGGTAAACTAGAAAATTCATCGGTAAATACATCCCAAAATTATCAACCACTAGAGGGAAGTCCGCCTGACTCACTCCTTGATCATCCAGATACAAACTAGTGATCTAGGATATTATCCCACCCATCCCACAATGCTCAGGTCTGTCTCTAATTTCCTGGACCTCCCATTCACCTTTATGAATAAAAACCACACCCTCTGGTGATATGAAAGTCATCGTCCCTTGATATCAGTCAACATACACGTTATAAGCTACTAGCCAGTCCATTCTGAGAATTACATCAAACCCTGTCATATCAAGGACATACAAATCCCAAACGAAGTAACACCCTCCTAACTCATGGGGACACTCCATAAACTGGCGCACATCACCCTTTCCAACCCCCAATAGTGTATCTAGCATCAAAACACCCTCATAAATAAAAACTATAAGCCCAAGGATTTTAACCACACATGAAGAGATAAAACTATGAGAGACACCAATATTGAAAAGAGCAGATGAAATATTATAAGCTACTAAGATCATATCACTAACTATAGATGGTCTAGGATGTGGCTTTTATTGGTTTTGTTGCACTGCATAAGTCTAGCCTATCCCATGTCCCTATGACACTGCCTGGCTACACTGAGCTGATCCACCCTACTGACTCTGAGAACCTAGTATATGGAAACCACAGCCACAACCACCACTACCCTGTCCTAACTAGCATGCACTACTCTAGATCCTAGCATGACGTAGAGCTGAAGAACTCACTCTTGAACCTCATGTCGGAGCTTACCCCTACCAATTTTAGCTAGAGGTAAGGTCTAACAAAACCGCTACATGTTCCCCATCCTTTCACAAGATCGACACTCGAATGGGTCACAGTTTCACTGATTTTTTTAGTTGTCCTCACCAACCACACTAATGGAAATAAACCAAGATGTCCGTATGCAAAACCTGACTAGAAATCACATCACAAGAAGCCTCAAAACGGTGCTTCCTGATTGAATATGTATATACACTAGGTCAGGAAACAACACTCCCTTGTTCCTTACCCCCAACATCCCTCAAGTTTTTCTCTATAATTAGCACCTAATTCATGGTGTCAATGATAAAAGGTGACCTAAACACTTTTACCTGAGATTTTATAGCATTTCTGATACATTTATTAAATAAACTCCTCCACAAAAATTCATCTTTAAGAAACATTAGTGAAAAACATTGTAGCTATGTAAAGTGTTACAAGTATTCTGTAACAATCATCACACCCTTCTCTAGACGTAGGAACTCACTAGCCTGCTCTGCTCACAAAGTTGCGGGGTAAAAGTCATCGAAGAAGAAGGTTTGGAATTCAACTCAACCCATGTTCCATAGCCCATTAGCCTGGTACAAAATGTCACACCATCACTTTTCTTCTTCACATAGCATATAAGTCGCAATCTTGACCCTCCACTCTGGAGGCATCTCCAGATGCTCAAAAATCTCTAACGTTGTATCTAGACATAGCTATATAGCATGTAGATCTCCATCCCCTAAAAATGTGAGAGGATTCTACTATTGTAACACCCGTTTTGTCTCATCCATAGTCAAGGCTGGCTATGGTGCTCCCTAGAATGTTTTCTTATAACTGAGGAATCCCTCACCGAATTGTGCCTCAACACCTATGTCTGGAACAATGTCTAGTACCACAACTGGTACTAAAGGAGGATCAACCAGTAGCCTGTGGGCCACCATCTCAGAAGTATTTCCATTGACCTCCTCACAACATACCACTATAGGCATCGTTGTGGAATGTATCTACAATTCCAAACACATGACTTAGAAAAGATCAACATCAAAGTGCACAACTCAAAAGCGTAAGATTGTTCAAAACCCTCCTATGAACCAACTCAACCCATGACCTACTCCTAAATCTAGGACTGTATAAATAATAGGCAATGAACCACTAGAAACTATGCCTATTACCCACTCAAAATTCAGGTATAGTTCAAGTATCTATTAATCATTTCACATTTCCATTTCCATTTCCATTTCACATTCAGTAATTCAGGAAATTCCACTAAGGGTTTACAAATTTCCAAATCCATAAGGGGTCATAAAAACTCACAAGCCAAAACTTGGTTCACATACACACATATATAAATTTCATTTAGAAATTGAATTCCATTGGTGCATCATTTCTCAATTAATAAGTTCCAATATTCCTTTTGAATTGAAAGATGATGTCATGCCTCTATCTACTACACCCAACTAACACAATAGTAGGAACAACTATCACGTCAACTATCAAAACAACCTGAAATAACTAATTCATCCTAAATCAAATGGCATAATGCATGTCATTAAATTCTAACAAGAATATATATGATGCATGAGATGGAATACCCTCATCTCATTAGGTTGGAACTGAAATAGAATGCACAATTTCATCAATAGTAATAATAGAAATCTAGTGTTTCACCCAATAGTGAAATTAAATCAACTGTAATAGTAAAATCTAGAAAATCAAAACTCAATTCATGTCAATTTGGATTTTCCATGTACATGGGGTAGCTAATATTGAGAACATTTTATTACCAACCCCCATTTCATTTCTATCACTATCTATTGTCACCAAATAGTAAGTCAAACCAGAAAAGAAAAATCCATGTGATACTACTTTGTAACATCCCAGACCCAGATTCCACCGGAAATGGTGCCCTAAGCCTGGTGGGTCACAAGGCCTCAAGCACATCTCCCCAAATTCCATAGGCTTTCTACTATCATCTAAGGCCTAGGTGATTCAATTGGGAGACTATGCCCTCATTACCATAGTATTACAGTGGATGTAAAATACATACAATAGAAGAAGAGAAATAAACAATAGTCAACTAAAAGTAACTCATGATAGGAATCCATATATAATCCATAATCATCACCTATACAACTATGCAGATGATACATTTATCTATAAAACATCCAAAATAGTTCGATTGAAATACAATACAACACAAGTGTTTAAAAAGAATAAAAGACCAAAAAGTTCTCGTAGCATTGCAAGCCTCATCTTGGTCCTGTGCTCTCCTGCTCCAAAACAAATATCAACAACCTATACCGGGGCACTTGCCCCAATCATCACCTACAACCATGAAGTGTGATTGGGTCACTGAGCAGGCCCAAATAGGGTGCTAAAAAAACATCTCAGTAGGTAACTACCCAAGGTCTATTCAATTCTAAGAGTAATAAACAAGTGATGTCAAGTTTAAATAAGGTAGTAAGGTAATTGTGTATGCCCATGACATAAGTCCACTACCATGTGTAAAACCAATAATCCCCTCAACGCTACCTATAATAAGAGGTAGCTCCTAACAAGGCAGCTATAATCAATATTAAATAGGTCTCAAGGTCAAGTCGTACATCCATCTGTATCATGTAACCCACAGCCACACTGTATAATGAAGTCAAAATCCCATGACCACACCATATAATGAAGTGTATACAACAATGGTCGGATCCAATGTGTCATGTACCGAGGAATCCAAGTAAGAAGTCTATACCATGAAGGGTTGGATCCAACGTGTAGCAGACCAAGGCATCCACATCGAGTTCCATGGGGGTCCTAGTGGAAACTCGGTCTAGTCACTAGTTGGAGTCCTAGGAGCATGTGTACCGACATGTCCTATGTGATTCTAAGCAAGCTGGTTCCATGGGGTAGAAAGGATTGAGGCATCCCATGAAATCAAGACCCATGGGGCAGACTCAACCCAAGGAGTCCACTGCCATGTTCCAGATCCATATAGAGCAGACCATGGAATCTACCAAACCATTCATTCAATTCATTAAAGTTAAAAATATCCATAACCATGTGAGTATAACCGCCCACATAGACAAGAAAAATCCATGAGTATACACACTCATGTAATCCATTTATCATTTATAATTAATATGGGCCTACCCTCCTATACTAACCATTAAACATGCCATTAAACATTTTATATAGGTATTCCCACCAATATCATCCATTTAATTTAAGCCTAGATACCAAAATAGGTATGGAGTCACTAGATATCAATATGTAAGGAGGTAGTATATCTACTAAAATAGTTATTCACAACTAAAAAGTAATTAACAGGCTTCCTCTACCTAGGAAATCATGAGCATAGACCCCTTGGGTAGTTTAAACAGGTATAAACAGGTCAAAACCATAAGGCACACCCCATGGGTGGCTGTGAAATACGCAACAGTTGCCAATTCACCTAAACAGAACCTACATACATCCTCACTTGTTCTGACTAATCCTACAAAAATAAGCTTGCTAAAAAACGGGGCCACGCCGGAAATTCTGACAGGCGGACAAAAGGACGAACACCCAAAAAGATAGAGAGAGTATAGACTACCTACCTTGGCTCTATAGTAGAAAACTCATCCCCTTTCAAGTCTTAATTCATCCCAGTTTGAGATAGATCTAAAAAATAGATGAAGAATGAGAAATTAAGGCATACGAGACTAAAATAAAATTGCATAATCGATCGCCAGAAGAATAGAATATGGCTAAAAAGGAATTGAGGACTTACCATTTCTGATTCAATGAGACAATCCATGATCAAAATAGTGATCAGATAGAGAGAAGTGTTTGATCCCTACCCTAGGAGCCAAAGTGTAGATCTCCACGAGAGGGGGGGCTGTGTATTGAAGAAGAAACCCAAAAATGGGTTTAAAAAATATTTTTTGGTTTTTAATAAAAAATTTTAAAAAAGGTGCCCATCAGGATCACACTGTTTACCCGCAATGTTTTCTAAAATATGCGGAAACCGTGTGTAGATCACTACTTCCTAGGGGAACACAACATAGTTTCCCTACATGGTTTGACTAACCTTGTGATAACTATGCGAAAACGCCATGTCAAAAAGCTACAATTTCTAAGACATTTTGTATGGTTGTGTGGTTGTCGCCACATGGTTTACTTAAACAAGTGAACCATACTACCCCTATTTCTAGCATCACATAGTTCACCAACACATTTTATAAAATCATGTGGCAAACATCCTATGGGATAAAAAAACCCAAACTCTAGGTTTCAAGCTCTGAACTAGCTCTGGACTCCTCTTTAAAACCTGTTATTGAGTTAAGCATTCACATAAGCCCATATTTATCATTTAAAATGAAATCAATTAGACCTGCACCTCATATGAAAACCTGTGTTCTTATAGATATCTTAGGATTTATTTTCCTTATAATATGATTTCTTACTCTTATTATTATTTATTTATACTCACCATAACCATTAAGTTTTAATTAAATGGATGGAACCAGGAGGAACCGAGCTAATACTAGGTTTAATTAACAATATGGTGATTATCACAATAAGTAATGAAATGGGATTGGGAATAGAGTGATAAAATTCATAGAAATGTTATCATAGGTTATTAAGGATGACTTGAAACATTTTGATCCCTTAAATTCACCAAAGAAGGAAAGATGTGTCATTGATTCTTTCAGGTGTTAATGAACATTGTCCTTTAGTGGGTATTTTGATCAATTAATTATTGAGAAATGGATCAACACAACATAAAAGATCTTTTCTATTCTCCAAATGTTAGAGCATTAAAAGGTTTTTTTATCTATCTATAATTTAGAAGGTGAATATAATCAATGGTGAACATTGATGAAAAATGTGATGCCATAGAAAAAAATTAACTTCATGGAATGGGAGGAGTTTAAAATAAATATTATCCACCAAATATTTTCCTCTAACTCTTAACACTAAAATGAATTTTTAACTCCTTGAGCTAAATATTAAGGAGGATGTGTTAATTGGTTTATATGAAAATTTTTTTTTAAAACTTTAAATTTATGCCTATGTTTTTATTATATACCCAAAAAACAAGACTGGTCATTTCTTTAGTGGAATAAAACCTAGTCTTTAGGAGGCATTAACCATAAGGGACTTTGGTACCTATGAAGAAATTGTTCAATCTGTACTGAATCTAGAAATGGAAATGGGAGACTCTAAATCTAATCATATATATAATTATAAGAAAAAGAAAATAGATTTTCTTGTAAACTGAAATGATAAATCGCATGGAGGAAAGAAAAATCACTTACTCGTCTTATCTAAAACATGGAAAAGAGCACCTTTTGATGTTGAAAAATACATAAAGGGGGGAATTAAAGGTGATATTAGCCGACCAATGTAAATCTAGAATATAGAAGTTACAAAAAACTAATAAATGGACTGAATTCATAATGGTATAAGGTTTTCTGTTGGTGTAGAGTTTTGTAAACCCATGTCGGAGCACCACAAAACTCCATCCTCCACAAGTCTAGAGATAATTCACACAACATATCTCTTGATGACCATGAAACCTATAAATACCATATATATCTCCCATTTCAAGGGGATCCAACCTTTAGACTTCCATATGAATCTCTCAACTTGAGAAACTCTAACCTTCATGAACATGAAGACCCATGGATTTTCACAGGCAGTGGTCCTTCATGAATGACCTCCCATGAGTCCTCTAAAGCATATGATCACAACTGAGATGAATTTCATGAAATTTTCATCCATGAATAACACTCTTCTTATTATAAGCATATACTTCATGCCACTCAAGGATCCAAAATACCTTTATCTTTTACATGACCCCTTTCATGGATACCCAAAAATGGCACTTATGTAAGGAACCCAAGTCTCATTTAGGTATTAGCATTGCAAATACATTACCTTTTATGAAACCCACTCCATAATCCCTTCTATGATGCCTCATTTCAGCAAATATAGTTTTGAAAAAGTTGAGTTCTTTGGGAATCCACATCTCTATGATCTGGGATCACCCATCCTAATACTATATGAAGAACTGATATCATGGACCCTTATGCCCAAGTCATTTGTATCATACATGGTTTGGGAAGCTTCCTTACCTTTTAATCCCAATCATAGACCCTCTCATTTTAGGTTTCCTATATTATTCCTAAAATGGGTAGTGTCCTTGGATCTTGCTCTCCCAAAGCACATGTGTAGTGGGTATGTAATCCTTATCCAGGACATCATTAAGAGAAATGACATACCCCTTCCCTTGTTGAAACATGAAGGATCCATGGGTCCTATCCTCGAAACATAATTGATAATGAGAATCATGATGCATAATATCCCCCAATGTATAAGGTAAAATACTTTAATCCCTAGATCCCAATGTCATAGTCACACAATATTAAATTGCATGATAGTATCCTCATCACAAGATGTTAAATAACTTTAATATATATGGAAAACATATGATCCCCCATGTGATGGGAATAATATGCCTCATGTGATGATCATGATATTCCTCATGTGATTAGAATGAGATGATTTCTCTTTCCTATAGGAAGCTTCTAGATGTAATCCCCACACCATCCCTTTTTTGTTTCTTTCATGATACAAGCATCCTTATTACATGATGTTAAACTGTATGGTATGGTCTTATCGCATGACTATAAACTATGAAATCGAACTACTTGGGTTTTAATCCCTACCTCTTAACAGGGTATGTAGGACACCTAGCTGAGTTCCAATCCCAATATCCAAATAATCACGCCCTTATTTATGAGTGGAAAGACAAAGATGACTTCACCATATCCAAAAAAAAGATTCTCACTTCCTTCTCACCTCCCTCTAGGCAGTCAGAAACTCCAAGCCCTAATCATCTTTTAGAAGTATACCGAACCACCCACCATATAAATCCAAAGTCCCCCAAGATTTTGGAATCACCAAAAGATTGTAAACCATGTTCAACCCAGTATATGATGAGTGTATATGGGAAGAATCCCTCCATTGGAATTTAAATCCGTGATCATACCCAATGGAACTTAAACTATGAGAACCCCAAAACGTCATTAAAATTTTTCTTATCCCAGAATATAAGGATTATATATGGGATCTTCCATCCACTAGACATTAAATATATTAGTTACTTCACTCAAATTTAATATTTTAACCCCTCTTGGAACATAAGAAACTCAACCTTAGAAGACAAGACTAAGAATTATATATGAAAAAAATATGGTCTCCTCTCCCTCTACTCAAGAGACAATCCTGGGATGTTTCCTCATGTGATGAGTTGGATATAACTTACGTGATGAGCATGATAATCTTATGTTATAAGCACAGAATATCTCCACCATTTCCTTAGGTGATGATCCTAAGTTATTACTGAGTGTGATGATCATAGGATTACCTATATAAAGAGCCTGGGAATCCTAATATGAAGAGCATAAGTTGTATGGAGTGCTGATTTATAGATTACTTACATAGAGAATGTTATCCACCTTGTGTGATAAGCACAAGATTCTTAAGTAAATGATCATTGCATTCCTTATGTATTGAGCATAAGTTTTCTCATAATGATCATGGGATGCCCCAGGTTTTGTACCTAATAAACCTTATGTTAAAATCATAACATTCCATATAAACCTCAAATGAGTAAGTCATTTAAAAATTCCCAACATACTCAACATCCCTATCAAATCCAACAATAGGTTGCCACCTCTTCATGGTAAAAATCAGCATAATTAACTAGTGTCCACTAGAATGTGGTGTTAGGAATGAGATTCAATAACTTTTCTTAGATTTGTAAAGGAGACATATACTATGTGTTGAACTTCAAGGATGAATCAATATAAGGAAAAATCAATATCCCATTATCCCATTCCAATCAAGGATCTAATATCATCAACCATGGTTTTGAAGGCCAACCACCTTTGGAAAATATGAATGTAGGGAAATGAGGATCATGTTCAGTCTAAGGATGCTACCCCATATAGAACACACACCTTGATGAAAACATATGAAAATAGAATGGTGAACATAACATGAATCCATTATCCTAGAATAAATAGAAAATGAGTTGCATTGGGAATTTCCTTCACCAAAAATCTACTAAATGTTGGCTTCATATGTTACATAGGACACCAGCTACCATTCAAGCTTGATAACCTTCCATCAATAGGAATGGGAGATGAATGTCCAACCATGTAGTAATCCTATACATTTATACTTCTCTCATGACAAATACCTCTCACATGGATTTTAGAAGTCCTCACCCCATATCTTCCTAAAAATTCATCCAGTATAGGGTTCTAAATACCCTCATCCACCATTATAAGGAGGAAGGATCCATCCCCACTTGGGTGATGGATCGTGAACAATTCAAGGTTGAAACATCATTCCACCACTGCCATCCATAAGGATAACATAGAGGGAAATCTCCACCATTTCCATGAAAAACCATATTGGGAGCCTCTCTCATATATGATCTAATAACTCTCTCACTTATACCAGAGATGTAGGGGATGTTTTGGATTCACCTAAGGGTGTCACTGTCTGGGAGTTACCAAGGAGGGATCTGACAACTCGACATTATGAACAATATAAGGCATCCTCATAGGCAGATAAATATGTTAACACATTCCTGTTCCACCTACCTAGGTCTAGAAATAATGACAATCACATTGGGGGTAGGCCACTAGTCATGCTTCATGAGATTCCACTCCAATGTCTCTAATGGACCCTTCCTCCATCTATTCACTTGACATCATCCTCAATATAGTAAAATATGGAATCTTCACTAGGTTGGGATTGAGACCCTAGCCACCCATTTGGAAGGTTGGGTCAACTCTCCCAACCATAGTAACCATCAATAATTAACATGAAGGTCCAACCTATGATAAAAACCTTCAAGACCATAAAGGTTCTTCTTAGTCTAGAGGGATGATAGCTGCCATTGAAGAACCACTCATGAACCTTGGATTCTCTACCTTAAGGAACTCCCATATCATCACCCTAGTTAGGGCTAAGAGCATCAACATCGGTTAAACCTTGACCTTGAAGAGTCTGGGGAAATCAAATTTTCATGATAAATTACTCTACCTACACCACCAGATCTGGGGGCATGGGACCTTTAGTTAAGGATGACCATCCCTAAGGTTGAGGTTTATAAGTTTCCCAAAACCCATTACAAGTATCTGCATATGGAGGATTTATTTTATTCTATTTATGGACTCTTCATGTATCCATCCATGACACCATCTATCTCACTCCTCCACATCTCTTCTCCAGGAATAGGCGATACATTAGGATCTATTTTGGAACCCTCTGATGAAGGAGAAAACTATTATATCAACCCATGTTTATGACTAGTTGTTTTTATATAATGGAATTTAAAATTTTCATTTTGTGGATGGGCCAAACGCTAAACTGATATTTAGAATAGAGTTTTGAGAGTTGGAACACTTAAAAGGGTTGTTTTAGGGTGTGTTTTAAGGCCTAATAAGTATCTTAGGTGTTCAGTTTTAACACCCTAATATTTTATAAAATAGATTTTTAAATAATTTTATGTCTTTAATAGCTTTCATTGCATACAATATAAAGTTTATAAGAAACATGAAATTTTATTAAAATATTATATGTCCATAATAACCTATCCATTAAATTAGTAGGAATGAATAGGAATAACTAATTTATGAAATAAATACCAAACTCAATATGAATTTATTGTTAAGTTCTTAGAAAATAATCACACATTTTTTAGTAAAGTCATTTATTCTTCAAAAATGTATATCTTTAAAAAACGAGATTCTCTTCTTGTAAGAGTGAATATTAATTTTTTAAAGTTATAGAAAATTTATTTTAAAAATTTATTTTCATTTTTGAATTAAAAATTTCAAAATTATCATAATTGTTTGGGATATTTTTCTCAAAAAATTAATTTTCCATGGAATAGTGAAAAATGCTGGTTTTTATTGAAAAAAGAAAATACTTTTAACATTTTTTCAAGGTAAAAAAATTGTATTTATTTTAAATTTTTATTAGTTAATTTTGATATAAAGTAACTCAATTATATTATTTGAATTGAATTTTATTTCTTAATTTAGTATAAAAATATTTTATATTTAAAAATGGTATTGTTTCTAAAAAATGGATTCTTATTATGTTTTCATGGTTTTATTTTAAATTAAATTATACAAATTATGTGTTTTGAATTTTGAAAAAAATGATTCAGTATTTATAATCAATTATTCCAAATTTATAAAATAGTTCACTTTTATTTTTGGTCATTATGAATAATAACCTTAGTAAATTTTGTTATCTTGAAAAAGGGTAAAACAAGTCAATATGGATTAAAAATAAATGATAAGGACATAATTTTTCATTATATTTATTATTGGATAAAGTTAACTATAAACATAAAAAACAATGTTCTAAATTTAGTTGTTTAATGGACACTCTTTCTTAAAGATGACCTATATATTATTTAAATTAAAGGAAGTCACAAAATGATACTTTCTTTGACTTAAATATCTCTTATGTGTCCAAATGGGGAAAAGTAGTTTATGAATGATTTTAAGTGTCCATTTTGAACTTAATAGTCTTATTTTCATGATATATATTAATTTATGACTTTTTAGGGACACTTTCAGGAGATTAAAACCTTTATAATATTTTATTTAAATAAAATTCAAAGATATCACATTCATGTTTATAATAAATATAAAATTTTTAATATGGTTGTATCCATATAATATGTTTAAATATAAATAGTCACTTGGAATATAATATATTTATATCCTCCAAGGTAATTTAATTATAATTTTAGGAATTATATAATTACCCTAAATTCTTACACAACTCTGATGCAGTAATTATTCAATTAACAGAGAAACAATATAAATGATATTAAAAATATTAAAAATAATATAATATTAGACATTAAAGGTGATATATGAATTATATAGATTTAATTGACAAGTTGGGAATATAATAAAATATTTGGTTATAATTTGACATGTTTTCTTTATATTTCTAAATGTAAAAATAGTGAATAGTATTCAAATTGACAATAATAATATTTTATGGAATTAATATTTTATTCAATTATTTAAAAATTATAAAAATATTTAAAAAATAGAAATTGATTATTATGTGCTAGAAAATTTCATAAATGGGAAATTCATGGTCCAATTTACACCATATAATTAAAAAACTACAAACTTTTAATTTTAAAAATGTTGTTACCATTGTTAAAATTAAAATAGGTTAACTAAGGGTTAATCAAAATGATAAGGTTTAAAATAACACCAAATCCTGTCTAAAATTTATTGGTTGATGTGATTACAACCTTATATTATCTTATCTTTGAATCCATGGTCATTTGGCAGTATTTTTATAGAAAAATAATTTATTATAATTTAATCTTTTGAGATATTCCAATAGTTCCCCTCACCTCAAATATAAAAGGGAAACTCCTCTAAAACTTCTTTACACCAATTTGAGCCTTCTATCTCGAAAATACCCTACCAATTTCTCTTCTCAACTTCCCTACACACATTCTAGAGGTGTTTTTATTATAAAAATACCTACCCTAGAACCATTTATTGGAGATGTAAATGTGGCATTTCAAATAAGAAGAGGTTTTAGTGTGAATGAATAAAGGAGAGACTTGAGGTAAGGGTTCATTTCACAATCTCATCATTAATTGGGATTTTTACATTTAACTCTTCACTGAGGAATATTTCTATTACATATCTATGATTTCTAAAATATATTAAAAAGGTTTTTACTATTCTCATATGAATATTTAAATCTATTTTTACCCATGTTTTAATTTTTTTTAAAAAAATTCAAAGAAATAATTTAATCATTTTCTAAACAAGGTAATTTATGAATTTTTTCACAAAAATATAAAAGAATGTTTTTTTAACTTATAAGGAATTAGTTTATTTTCCAACCATTATGATGCCTTAATTAATTGAATCTTCCTATATAATCTTACATGGTTATTTTGAAATAAAATTTTTTCCTTTGTAATTGTGTGTCTTTTCAAAACAAATATTTTTAAAATGGAAAGGATATTTTCCTCACGAAAAATTTCAAGTGATATTTCAAGATTATTTTCCATCGAAGACAAAATTATTTAATGTTATTTATTCTTTAATAGATATATGATACAAGGATACCATCCTTATTCTTTATTCAAATAGTTTATTTTTATGATGGCATGATGTTTAGGAATCCCGTTACATTTCCATGAGTTATTCTCTGATGAAATGTTAATAAAACCGATTTATTTTCATGGGATCTGATATTATGAATGATTATATTCTTGTGGCACACATATGTGTGGTTTTCATTATGTGATGTTTGGGGCCTATATCTCCCTCTAACGCATTGCATAAATATTAATACCTCATGAGATAGATAGTGATGAAATAGGGAGTGACCCCAGTTCAGTAGTACAAGACAGGAATGTGAAGTGAAACCAGTTCAGTAATATAAGGATGGAATGGTAAGTGAACCCAGTTTAGTAATATATGGATAGAACAGAAAGTGAACATGGTTCAGTAATATCAAGCTGGAATGGGGTTTGAGCCTAGTTTATTATAGGACTTTATCCACTATGATGGTCTTGGATGAGATCCTTGAATAATATGGAAATTATTTTCTATGCTTATGTATATGCTAAAATTATATGTCTTATTCCAAATTTATTCTATCTTATCTCATATTCTTTGATTTACTCATGATTTTTGTCTTATGAATTGCTAATATTTTATTCAATCATTCAAAATTATGATCTTTGATATGCATGTTATAATTTATAAATTTTGTGTTCATGTTCTTATACCCCTATGCTCATATTATGTTTTTGAAATCAATGTTTTCTCCCTTTTTTAACCTTACTGGACATCCAAGATCTCCATTTATTATGTTTCCTTCCTAAGTGAGGAAGAAAACTTTAGGTAGGGTATGACTAAGAGGAGTAGTCTATGAGAATATCTTTGTGTGATATGTTGAAGATATTTCATTAAGTAAGAATATTGTATATCAAATCTCTAAAGACTATAAAACTTTATAGTTTTGGTGTTTATATAATTGTTATATATTGAATATTCATCTAAATAGATGTAATATTTGTGTATGAAAAGGTCAGACCATTATAGTTGGTATCAGGTTTGGGTTTAGACAATCATTAGACAGTAGGGTTATAAATATTTTATGAAAACCCTGGGTATAGGACTAAGTATAGGATAAAATCCTAAATTTTTTAAAAGTATCATGAATGGCCTCAGTTAAACCTAAAGTTTCATCAATTATAATTAAGCTTTCAAGACTTTCTATTCATCTCTCATGAATATGTGGTTTCCCACTATGAATATATTTTCTCACACTATACTTTTTGGGTTTTAAACAATGTCTTTAACAAGGATGATTCATGTAAACGATTAATGTGATTAACAATGGAATGATCTTCCTTATGAGAAACCAAATGAAATGGGATTCAGATGGAAAAACCTGGTTATTATGACAAATCATAAATCCCATAATATGATATATAATCACAACTTCAGTGAGATTTATGACCAATCTAATAAGAGAAATATGGAGTTTCATGGTGACCAAAGAGGAAAGAAAGTTCAATTTTTCTCATATAAAGGATGTGGGAAGAGGAATCAAGGAGAATATTTCAAAGGAACTGTAATACACTTTTGGTGTGGAAAAGGACACAAAGAACGTAATTTCAAAGTGAAATTGAAAGGTTTAGTTAATGCAATGTATGAAAATAATGGTATTCCTAAATCATCGTCGATAGTTAAATGTTTTAAATATTCAATGCATGGGAATTATGAAAATCGATTCCCTAGGGGAAAATATCATGAGCATAATAGGAAATATTGTACAAGTAATGATTATATTTATGATGATGATGAGATTATGAATGACATGTGAGACAAAATAAGTTTTAAGGAATAAAATGATGAAGCCTAGTTAATGGTTTTAGGAGGTAGTGCAATGATTGAGTGTTTATGTATTGGAATTCAAGAATAATGTTGTAGAAGTGATTTTATTTTATTATATAATATTCAAACATCTAAGGATTGGTGAAAAATAGTTTTTAAAGAACACATGATTAAGTGAAAGATAACCCTTAATATGTGCATGATGTTTGTATAATAAAGAGATAACGTAATATTTTATTGTGATAAAATAAATGGAATAGTATTAATGTTCTTGGAATAGATTTGTAATATTATGACAAGGTGGTTTATGATTTCATGGATTGAGTTTATAGGTGTTTTGGATTTATCATATGAGGAAAGAGTTAATTTTTTAAAGCATGAATGTTTTCACTAAGGTTTTATGGTAATTCAGGTTATTAATATGTTTTAAGAGAATACATGATAATGATATTCACATGTTTAGTGTGCGACAATTAAGAGCTACGTTAAGTTGTTTTGGTGGATTAATTATTAGTTGATTTTGTAAATTTAGTGACCTTATTTTGAAATATTTGGATTTTAATCTTTTGGAAGGTTCATGAGGGTGATCATTTATGAATTTTTTTTAAGTAGAATTTTTAAAGAGGTTGTATATATTAATGTATTACTTCAACATATGAATATTTATATGTATTTGATAACCTTATATGATAACTATAGACAAAAGGAATGACTTATCATCCTGTTATGATTAATATGATCCACTAGTTATTTAGGCATTAAAATTTCATCTTCATTTCTTAAAGTAAAATATGAAACATAAATTGATCAATGCACAACCAAAGCTTCGGATTGTACTTATGAAATTAAATAAAGTAATTATATCTTCACAAAGGATTTTGAACTAAAATTTTATCCTATTATTATCATTTCTAATGATATCAATGACCATTTTAGACCTATTTGGTCTATTATTTTTTAGTCATTAACCTTGTCTTGACCATATTCTCTATCACTCTCTATAAGTTCTTGGGGATTATATTTCCCTTAAAAAGAAATATTTTAAATTTTCACCTATGTTTTCCCCATGTGGAAACCTAGTTATTTATTACTTCAAGAAACCATTATGTTTCCAACTTTCCATTTTTTTGGAGGTTTTATTATTCATTTTTATGATGTTGGTTTGTATGAATGAATTATCAAATGTTAAACATTTGATGAATGAGTTGAATTTTAGGGGAGAAATTAATTTTTTGGGTTTATAATTTAACAAAATTATATTTTTCTGAAAAATATTTTTATGAAATATATTTTTAAATAATTGTTTTCTTTAATAGCTTGTGTGGCATACAATATTAAGTTTAGACAAAACACAAAATATTATTAAAATATTGTTTTTCCATTACATTATAGATGTTAAATTAGTTGGAATTAATAGGAATAACTAATTTATGAAATAAATATCCAACTCAAAATGAATTTATTATTAAGTTCTTAGAAAATAATCACATAATTTTTAGTGAAGTCATTTTATTCTTAAAAAATATGTTTCCTTCAAAAATTAGTTTTTATTCTTTTTAAGAGTGAATATTAATTTATAGTAGTTAAAGAAAATTTATTTAACAAAGTTATTTACATTTTTTAATAAAAAATTTAAAAATTATCATAAAAATAGTTTTTTTAGAATTTTTTAAAAATATTTCTTTTCCAAGTAATAGTGAAAATATAGATTTTTATTGAAAATTGTATAATATTTTAAAGTTTTTACAAGGTAAAATTATGTTATGGATTTATTTTAAATTTTAATTAGTACATTTATATATATAATAATCTAATTATAGTTCTTTTAATTTGATTTTATTCCATAATTTATTATAAAAACATTTTATATTTTAAAGGGGTAATTTTCTAAAAAAATCGTTTGTCATTATGTTTTGATTGTTTTATTTTAAATTAAATGCTGAAGCTTCTGTATTTTAAATTTTAAAAAATGGATTCAATATTTGAAATATGTGGGTCCAAATTTAGTAATTAGCTAACTTTTATTTTTTAGAATATGAATAGTAACCTTATTAAATTTTGTTACCTTGGTAAAGGGTAAAATGAGTTATTATGGATTAAAAATAAGTGATAAATACATATTTTTTCATCTTATTTCGTATTGTATAGTGTTAAGTTCACCATTAACACCTATTTTTTGAATTTCATTTTTTTAATAAACAATTTTCCCTAAAAATGACCTATATATTATTTAAATCAAAAAAAGTCACAAAATGTCACTTTATTTGTGCTAAATATATCTTATGTGTCCACATGGGGAAAAAAGTAGGTTATGAATGAATATAAGTGTCCATTTTGAACTTAATAAACTTATTTTTATCATATAAATTTATTGATGACATTTTGGGGCCACTTTGATGAGATTATAACCTTTGTAATAATTTATTTAAAGAAAAGTCAAAGATGTGACATTCATATTTTTAATAACTATAACATTTATAATACAGATTTATATGTAGAATATGTTTGAATATAAATATATTTTGAAATGTAAAATATGTATCTTCATCATGATAATTTATTTATAATTTTTAGGAATTAAATAATTACCCAAAATGCTTACACAATGCAGATGGAGTAATTATTCAATTAATAGAAAAATCAAATAAATGATATTAAAAATATTAAAAGGAATATAATTTGAGATATTTAAGGTGATATGAAAATTCTATATATTACCATGACATGTTAGGGATATAATAAAATAGTTGGTTCAAATTTTACTTATTTTCTTGATATTTCTAATAGTAACAATAGTTAATAGTATTCAAATCTAAAATAATGATATTTTATGACATTACAATTTTATTAAATTATATAAAAATTATAAAAATATTTAAAAAATACAATGTCAATATTAAACGGTCAAAATGACATAAATTGTCCATCTATGGTCCAATTTACTCCATATAAGTAAAAAAATTACAACCTTCTAATATTAAAAATGTTGTTATTGTAATTAAAATTAAAATAGGTTAACTAAGGGTTAATCAAAATGATATGGTTTAAAATAAAAAAAATTCTAAAATATATTGATTGATGAGATTAAATCATAATAATATCTTCACATTGAATCCATGTCTATTTTGTTGTATTTGGATAGAAAATTAATTTATTATAATTTAATCTTTTGATAAATTCCAAAAGTTCCCCTCGCCTCAATTATAAAAGGGAACCTCATCCCAAAATTCTTTACACAATTTTGATACTTCTATCCCAATAATACCCAACCAATTTTTCTTATAAACTTCTTTAAACACATTATAGAGTTTTTATTCTTCTCAAATTACCGACCCTAAATCCTTTTAGAGGAGATCTAATGGAAACGTTTAGAAGAAGAGGAGGTCTAATCATGAATAGAGAAAGGCAAGAATTGAGGTAAGGGTTTATTTTACAATATCATCATTAATTAGGTTTGTTTACATTTAAGACTCCACTAGAGAGTAATTCTCTTCCATTTCCATGATTTTATAATAAAATTTCAAAAAAAATTATTATTATCCTTTGAATATTTAAATTCATTTTGACCCATGCTTGACTTTTTACAAAATGGTTTGAAAGAAATATTTTTATTATTTTCCAAAAAAGTTACTTTATGAAGTTTTTATTAAAATACAGAAGGATTGTTTTTTTAACTTATACGACATGATCATATTTTTTTACCATCATGATTCCTTAATTCTGGGAAGCTTTCTATATAATATTACATGGTTATTTTCAAGGAAAATGTTTCCTTTTTAATTGTGCGACTTTTAAAAAAATGTTTTCAAAATGTATAGGTAATTTTCTAGAAGAATTTCTTCAAGTGATATTTAAAAATTATTTTCCTTATAAGAAAATTTTATTTGATGTTATTTATGATTTAATATGGATATGATCCAAAGATACCATGCTTATTATTTCTCAGAATGGTTTGTGTTTATGATGACATGATGTTTATAAATCCCATTATGTTTCCATGAGTTATGCTATAATGAAATGTTCATGAAACCCATTTATTTTTATGGGTTCTGATAAGAGGAATGATAAATGTTCTTATGGAACACATATGTATGGTTTTCATTATGTGACAGTTGGGACCTATATCTACCTCTAATTCATTGGGTTTATATTTATATCTAATAAGATAGATAGTGTTGGAATGGGGAGTGAACCCGACTCAGTAATACATGGCTAGAATGGGAAGTGAAATTGGTTCAATAATAGAGGGATGGAACATGAAGTGAACCCAGTTCAGTCTAGTAATGGATTTTTTCTTCTATGGTGGTCTAGGAAGTGAGCCTCGATTAAAATAGAAATGATTTTATATTCTTATATGTATGATAAAAATTGTATGTCTTATTCCAATGTTATGTTATCATGGATTATATTCTTTTATTTCCTTATGATTAATGTATTATTAATTTGTAATATTTATTCTGTCATTCATTATTATGATCTTAATTATGCATGATATATTTTCCAAATGTCATGTTCATGTTCTTGTACCCTTATTCTCATATTATGATTATGAAATCATTTTTTTTCTCACTTTTTTACCCTTAGTAAGAATTTTAGCAAACGATTTCTTAGGTTTCCTTTCCAAGGTGATGAGTAAAGGTTTAGGTAGGTTATTACAAATAGGATTAGTATATGAGAAGATATTTGTGGGATATGTTGAACATATTTCATAAAATAAGAATATTTTGTATTTAATCTATAAAAACTCAAAACCTTTACAGTTCTGGTGTGGATAGTATTTTTATATATTGAATATTCTTCTAAATTAATGTAAATTTTTTGTATGAAAAGATTAGGTTATTATATCAGTTGATTTTTAGGGGCGTCGAGCTTCTAAATCTATATTTTTGGAAATGTAGAACGAGGCGCATGATTAGCCCATGGTTAGTGATAATTGTGCATCTAAACTAGGGAACCCCTAAATGGAGGAGCATGTTTTGATAAACTATCCTAGGTGGGGAACATGATCATGTAAGAGGTCTATAATAAAATTTATAGGTGGACACATGAGAAACACACATTTTGTCAACCATGCACCTATATCTACCTCAAATGCATTGGGTTTATATTTATATCTGATAAGATATATATGGCTGGAATATGGAGTGAACTCGACTCAGTAATACATGGATAGAATGGGAAGTGAAATTGGTTCAGTAATAGAGGGATGGAACATGAAGCAAACCTAGTTCAGTTTAGTAAAGGATTTTTTCTACTATGATGGTCTTGGAAGTGATCCTTGATTAATATAGAAATGGTTTTCTATTCTTATATGTATGCTACAAATTTCATGTCTTATGCCAATGTTATATTATCATGGATTTTATTCTTTGATTTCCCTATGATTCATGTCTTATGAATTTGAAATATTTATTCCATCATTCATGATTATATTCTTCTATATGCATGATAAAATTTTCAAATGTCATGTTCATGTTCTTGTACCCTTACACTCATATTATGATTATGAAATCATTTTTTCTCACTTTTTTACCCTTATTAATGATTTTATCTAAACCTTTATTATGTTTCCTTTCCAAGGTGATGAGTAAAGGTTTAGGTAGGTTATTCCAAATAGGAGTAGTATATGAAAATATATTGGTGGGATATTTTGAACATATTTCATAAAATAAGAATATTGTATATTTAATCAATAAAAATTCAAAACCTTTAGAGTTGTGGTGTGGATAGTATTGTTATAAACTGAATATTCATCTAAATTTATGTAAATTTTCTTTATGAAAAGATTAGGTTGTTATATCAGTTGAGTTTTATGGGCACCGATCTTCCAAATCCATATTTTTGGAAATGTAGAAAGAGGTGCATGATTAGCCCATGGTTAGTGATAACTGTGCATCTAAACTATGGAACCCTTAAATAGAGGAGAATGGTTTGGTAAACTATCCTAGGTGGGGCACAAGATCATGTAAGAGGTCTATAATAAAATTTACAGGTGGACACATGTGATGCACACATTTTGTCAACCATGCACCTAGTTATGTGTTGTTTTTTTCCCTTTGGACAATAGGATCATACGGTTGGTGCGTGGTAATCCAAACCATGTAGCCAAACCATATGGAAAATTAAATGGGAAAAAATTAATATTCCCCCCACCCCACCCTTAAATGGTGATTTACCCCATTTCCACCTTTATTTTCACTCAAATATCCCTCCATGAAAGCTCCATCCTTTTTCCATATTCCCATGGTAGATCTTTCTTGATCTTAGTTCAAATCAGAAATTGTAGGGTGCGTTGGATGAATATTGGTAAGTATAAAACTCATCATTCTTCCCTTTTTAGTTTATATATACAATCATATTCTATTTCTATGGGAGCTAATTTACCCTATTTTCAGGTTGATTCTCTATTTCTTCATTTTCTCTCAAACTATCTCAAATCAAAGCTTGATAATGGATTAGTAAATCTTCTTGAGTATGAGATATGTGGTCAATGGTTTTTCCCTTAAAGTATAAGATGTTAATAAAATATTCATTTATGTCGTGCACTGGAATTTTCATGCATCACCTCATAAATATGAAATTTAACATGTAAATGCTCATTCCTGGATTCATATTGCCTATGTGTGTTTAAAATTTCACCATTACAGGATACATAACTTAACTCAAACTACCACTTTAGGTGTTTCATTCATATCATAGACCATTATGCATAGACATGGAATTTAAACCATCCTTTAAGGTTCATTGACTTTTACACTCCCAAAAAGAAACTCTAGATAGAATTAAATGATTAATAAGAAGTGTGGATGTTTCCACCCAAGCTTAAGAGCATGATTTATATCATTATAAAACAATATTTATAGATGATATAACCAATTTTAATGGAATTAAATGTTAACAATAAGAATATACACTTGGATTGTATCAATTAATGATTGTAAAACATAAATCACCTCTCTTGGTAAATTGATAGAGCCATGGACCTTCCCATGACATTTTTAATTACCTATAAATGGAATGAACAAAGTTGTATACTTGAATTTTGATATGGAATACTTATGGACATGGAATTTTTAATATTATTACTTGATTTGAGATATGACACTATTACTAACATGGAATTCTTTATCACTTTAATTTAACTGGTAGATGATTTTTATCACACCTTGAGTGATAATAAGGTTCCTTGTATGGAATGCCTTGGATGGGCTTATAGATTTAATGAGTTAGGTATGACTTGAGTGATACTTGAGTTCCTTACATAGAATGCCTTAGATGGGATCGTATGATGATTTAGAATATATATATATATGTGTGTGTGTGTGTCATGAGAGATACATGCATTCCATACATGGAATGACTTGGATGGGCTCATAGGAGGTTTGATATTATACGCAACATGGGAAACACTCAGGTTCATTGTATGGAATTCTTTGGACATGCTCATAGGTTAAATGAATTATGTTAAGCCATGGTTGATAGTTGGGTTCCTTATACAGAATTCCTTGGATGGGATCATTGGTTAAATGAATTATAATATACCATGGAGTGATATATATGTTCCTATTATAGAACACCTTATATGGGTTCATTATTTAAAATATTTTCATTACTACTTTAGGGGTACAAGGATTCCCAAGTAGTAATACCCTAGAAAATCTCATAGGAAAAATGATTTTTTAATACATGCTTGATCACCATTATACATGGATGTTGTGGGTTTACCCTAGGTCCTATACAAATGTTATAATTTCATAACCTTGGATATGTGCCTTGGTTGGGATGTTTTGACAGATGACTTGATTAGTTAAATAACTCTTATGATTATGCATGGATGATAGAGTTACACGACAGGTCCTATCTAGTACTACGTATCTATATATATATATATATATATATGTGTGTGTGTGTGTGTTAGTATGTATATAGTGATTATATACATACATTTTTATATAAATACTATACCTATTCACATGGAAATATGTATTTAGAGTTATTAAAACTAACTACAAAGTATGTATTATCATCCAAGTATCCTTGTTGGACTTGATTTTGATGAGTTTCATTTATTCACACACTAATTTATCATTATGCCTTCACACTACTGAATTTTATACTCAAAAAATGGATAGCATTAGACATATCTGGTGCTAGATTTTTTTTATCTCGCCTTATTTATACCATCTTTTGGTACCCAAACAGATATCATACTTTCAGGTTCAGGATCAAGGATTATGCTTGTGTTGTTATTCTTAGATATGGGAGTTTAGGAGCACATGACCAAGCTAGAGCTTAGTATTATCATGGAGAGAGAATTTGGTAATTTTGTTCTTTTTTTATTATTTATGTAATCCATGTTGTATGTTTTATGCTTGTATATTTTATCATCACATGGACATGCATGGCTTTATTATATTGGGAGTTGTCCAATTCATCAGTGTTTTATTCTATCAGTTATTTATTGTATTCCAATGCTTATTAATTTATTATTGCTTAAAAAATTATTTTATTTGTATATACCACTATGATACTTTGTTCATGTTGGTATATCCTCCCCACCATACCATAGTTAGACCCTCTTTTCAAATTAGCAGCCTTTGGTGTATGAGGAGGTGCGCTTGAGGTCATGTCACTGAATAGCTTGGGGCACCATTTTAGTGGCTCCTGGGTTAGGATGTTACAAAGTTGTATCAAAGGTTATTTTACTTTGACTTACTATTTTTTCATCATGAACCAAGCTTGATAACTTGGTACACTGATACCAAACCAAGAACTAACATAGCTTGAAGGGTGTTCACAATCCCCTTGGGTTCGATAAAAGCACCTGGCATCATACAATATCAAATTGGGAATGGTTTTTGTCACAAATTAGTGGAAGATAAAAGATACAATTTAGAATGATCAAAACTATAAAGGGATAAATTACTATAAACAAACAAGTAAAATAGTACCTAGATATAAATATAAACATTCTAAAGGAAATAATAATGACTTTCAAAAAAATTATCAAAAACTTATATGTAACAAGTAGACAACAGTTTCACTAATCACCATCAGCCCTCCATAATCCCAAGGATCAAGAACATTCAACACCTCTATGTGGAGTTTTCCCTTTACTCAGACCTAGAATAATAAAATATAAATGTTCCTAAAGGCAAGGGTATGGTGTGGGATATAAATATCAGTAGCGTCTCACCAAGTGTTCCATAATATATTTCATAATAATTAAACAAATTATGCTTCATTTTAATTAAAAAGGAATGGTATATCATTCACATATTTTAAATGAAAACATGATATCACATGAAAATATATGGAAGATATATCAAACCAGCATTAAATAAACATTTTATATAAAACACTTATATAAAATAGGTGGCTTGAATAAAAGAGTTTAATAATCAATGGCATGTATAGTCAAGTCAATAAAACATGGAACCTTGTAAAAAATCACCAGGGTACATTATTTCAAGAAATGTGATCCTCACACATCAAATGATAAGTGTAAACCCTTAAATTAATTAACACCCCAATTTGGGAACCCCCATGGGCCATCTACACCACCAAAGGGGAACCCTCTCAGGCATTCATGATGCAATTTTTTACTAATAGTTATCATCGTAAATCAATTTCTAAGGAGTCAAGGTCCTATTTTTCTTATCCTACTTAACACCAACTACCAAAGATACCATTTCATTTAAAAAATCAATCAATAAAACATATTAAAATCAATAATTTCAAACCAATTCAAATTAAAATTTCTCAGTTTTAAGTTTTCAACATGCCTTTCTCATTTCAAAACCAATATAGATGTTTCAATCAACTCATGCCATTTAAAATTTTCTCCACATTAAGAAATTATTCTAAAGGATAAAAAATCAACTGATCAAGTTAATATTAAAACAAATACACTATTTTCCCAAAATCCACCACACATTTCAATTCTATTAAAATTTATTTTTTTCAAAAATTCCATTCCATTTCAAATAACACATCAAATCCTTTCAAATAAGGGTTTTTAAATCCATTAAAATTAATTTAAATTCAACCAATAATTATAATTTTCCAATAATATCTCAAAGCATCATGAAACCACCTATATTTAATCACACATTCAAAGACAACACCCGAAACTAGATTGCCAATACAGAACAAGGTAAAGGAGATCAAGAATTTCAACCTAGAATCAAGATAAAAAAATGGAATTTAGATATATAATGATATATTGAACTATTAGGATGATATAAAAGGATATTAGAATAAACCACATGTGAGTATATCCACTTACCTGGAGAATATCTAACGATATCAACGATAATTGGATCTATAAATAAAATTGGTTTAAGGACCCAAAATCGCATTATAGGATCCTTTAAAGACCAATGATTCGAGTTAGGGTTGAAATATGTTGATTATGGGTTAAACTGAATGGTTTTAGGATTTTAATAAAATCTTAGTGGGAATTAAAACTTGTGCACATGGTTTGTTGGGTAGGTCCACATAGTTATACAAACTATGCATCCTAACCATGTTCCCATACTAGTAGGGTGCATGATTTTTAAAATCATGTACCAGTCATGATATCTCTAATTGTCTAAGGTTTCACGGTTTGGAGGGTATAGATGCATAGTTTGGACAAACTATGTACCCCCTTATAGTGGCTAACAATAGGGTACACAGTTTGTTGGGACAAACCACACGGTTTTTCCTAACCATATTCTAAACATGCATAGCCTCTTAAGCTTAGAAAGTTTTAAAAATTCTACCATAACAACCCCAAAACAAGACCAAACTTAAAGGATATCAAAAAATGGGTCAAGGAATATCTAAATTAAAGAGACATGATTTTACAACTTCTCCACCATAAAACATTATGTCCATATAAAGATTGCCAAGAAAGCTCCATATCAAAGAGGTGAGGTCATTGCTCTATCATCAGTTCCACATGCTCCCATGTATCATGAAAATAAGAACCATGATACCATAGCACATGGACCAAAGGTATAATCCCCCCAAAAAGAATCTTTGTCTCAGAATTAATGATCATGACTTGATGTCAAGTTACAAATAAATCAAGCTCAACATCAAGATCCTCCTAGTTCAAGAAATGATATGGGTCAGAAATATAATTATGAAGCTATGATACATGGTACAAACTATTTATCAACATCAATTATAGTGGAATTGTTATATGGTAAGACACTTTCCCATCCATCTCAACAACCTCAAAAGTTCCCACAAACTTTTGTGGGAGCTTACTCTGTTTCCAAAGTCATTAATGAACCAAATGAGGTAAATCTCTCAAAAACACCTGGTCACCAACTAAAAAAATAAAAGGTCTCCTACAATGGTCAACTTAATATTTGTACTATATTTGTACCATCAACATTCTCTGATGAATCAACAGAATATTTTTCATTGTTTCCTGGAACAAATTCATTCCGACCAAGGAAATTTCACCAATCTTTGACCAACACAACATAGATTTACAAGTTAGATCATACAAGGTCACAAAAGGATCCATATGGATTACATATTAGTATTATTTATTATATAAAAACACAACCAATCCTGAATAGATGCCTCAAGATCTACCAAAATCAAGAACACAAGCATGTAACATGTCCTCGAGAATATATATAGATTATTCTATCTATTTATACATTTTTCGATGATATGTTGTACCAAAATGTACCTAATATTACAATGAATTTTGGAGGCCTCTCCAAAAGTAATATGAAAAATAGGGATCTCTATCATAGAATATAGAATAAAGGACACCATAAAATTTAAAAATCTATTACACATAGATATTTCCCATGTTATCAACTTTGGTTATATCATGAATGGTTATAAAGTGAGCTAATTTGGTCGATAGATTGATCAAACCCCATATCACATTTTTCTTCTGAGTTGTAGTGACAACCCAAACATAGAGTACATAGAGATCTCATCCTACTTCAAAGTCTTCACTCGTATTGGTTGATGAAAACATAAAGGTTTCTAGTTCTCAACATTGACATGCTAATAGGTATAACAATGAGAAAAAAAATTCAGTGATGTCTCATCTCATACATAGTAACTTGAATCATTACTACATATCATAGAACATCTTAGTGGTTTCAGGGAGCATTGACCACTAGGAACTAGGATAGTACTGCATCACAACCTTTTTTAAGATAAAAAGAACAAAAAACTAATTCTGAAAACATAGGATTCCCTTTGATGAGAACGTCCATTTGGAGAATCCATATTCAAGAAATATATAACGAACCTATAGTAATACCCCACCAAGATAAAGAATCTTTGTATCTCAAAAACAATACATGGTTGATACCACGTTATAATAGTTGTAAACTTCTCAGGATCAACTAAGATCTAATGCTCTAACACTATGTTTCCCAATAATTTCATTTCCCAAATCTAAAAAATTGCATTTTTAAAGCTTCGTGAAAATTATGTGACCTCTCAATAGTTTTAGGAATGATATCAAATGATTCACATGATCCTCCTTGGTCTTGGAGTAAAAAAAAGATGTCATCTACAAAAAAAATAGAACAAATCAAGGTACTCATGGAAAACCCAATTCATTAAATCCATAAAAACTATAAGAGCATTGGTTAGACAAAATGGAATGACTAGATACTCATAATGGCCATACATACCCCTAAAGGTTGTCTTTTAAATGTAAAATTATTTTATTCTCAACTGGTGATGACCAGATCGAAGATTAATATTTAAAAACCACATTTTCCCTTTCAATTGGTCAAATAAAACATCAATTTATGGTAAAGGGTAATTTTTATTTACCATAACTCAATTTGGTTTCAGTAATTAACATAGAGTTGAAGTGTTCTGTCAGCATTATTTACAAGGAAAATAGGTTTTTTCCAAGGTGACACACTTAGGAATATGAAGACTTCCTCTAACAGATCATCCAACTAAGTCTTTAACTCTTTCAACTCTACCGGTCACATACCATAAGAAGGAACGAATACTAGATGAGTACCAAGTAATAAATCAAAATTGAAATCTACCCTTATTACCTATGGAAGACTAGAGAAATTAGTCTAAAACACATCTAGAAACTCAAAAATGACTCGAGGTAGATCATCACTCAAATATTCTTGCACCAAGTCAAAATCAAACTCTAATATTACCTTCCCTAACTCTGAAAAATACGGGCTGGATCTACTCGACCTCAGATCCCATTTTACTTGAATGAAATGACACACTAAATTAGGAACAGTAATGGATAATGGTCAAATATAATAGTCAATTAATGCCTTATTAGAAATCATACAGTCCATCTTGAGGATGATATTAAGAGGTCTTAGCTTGAGAGCTAGAAAATTCCAAGAAATCTCAATCTATGATAAAGAAAATCAAAAACATGACAATGAAGACCCTGCTCTCTCTTTGTTTCGAGGGGAATAGTAATACCCATCACATAAGACAAAATATGCATAGAAAGTTTTATCATAGTATAATCCAATATAAATGAGTGAGATGCACCAACATCAAATAATTTAGTCACTAAAGTTGATGGTATAGTGATGGTACCCCTCACAATCGGTGGAACTGTATCAACTTCCTCTGGTCAATCTTCCTCTATGTGAAGAAGCTTTATTTCAGATGCCTGTGTCCGGAACCCCATAGATATTGAAGCATTTTATTGGACCACATTAATTTTTAGATCTGATGAACTTGTTTCATTTCATAGAAAAAGAAAAGAGAAGTAGTATAACTTATGTATATTTCCTGAGAGACAATAGGAACTGTAGATCTTTGGTGTGTTAGTACAAACACGTCTCTAATGCCCAAACATTACACACTAAAATCTTGTAAATGGTCCTATTCTAGAAAATGTAGAATGTTTAGAAGATGAATGATATCTAGAACCACTATAAGACTCATCACACTTCCTCATTCCTTTAGATTAACTCGTAGAATTACCACTAGGATAAAAAGGAACTCCCATCAACCCCGAATTACTATCCTTGTCAAAATAAACCATCGACTCCTTATCTAGCACAATAGTATAAGAAACTATATTTATGAAGAAAAATTGATACCATATTTCAGATCAAATACACATCTCAAATATTCATGTCTTTATCTTCCCATAAGTCACCACATAATACAAAAACAAAATGAGCTCATAAAAGTGGTTCGTATACTAAGTTATAGTCATTTCACCCACCTGGAGTTTGAGAAACTCTTTGGATTTCACCAAGGTCATAGATTTTGGATAGAAATGATCGGTTTAAAGAACATGAATATATGTTCACTCCAAACCATCATGCCTTTTCAATGAAACCATCAAATCCCACCAACTTTTTCTAGTCCCTTCTAACTTAAAGGTATCGCATTTCACCTTAATAGCTTCAAGTATTTCCAAGTAATCAAAAAGAAGTTATACCTTTTCTAATCGGCCCAAAACCACTTGAGGATCATTAGAGCCTAGGAAAATAGGTGGATTCTGGTGAAGGAACTCTTGAGGATGACTTTGAGATTCATACCTCCATAGTTCCACAACTGCATCATAAACAGATAAGGGTACCGGTACCTATCCCAGAGCTTAGACAACACAGACTACTATCTCAAAAAGATTCTAGTCCACTGAAATATTTTCTCACTATGGTTCACCAGAATATTCCTCTTGGACCCTGTTCACACACCTTCTGAGATGCATGATGCTAAAAAAGCATCAAAAAATAACACTAAAGGCATTAAAATAGATTCACAGATCAAGAACTCAGAAAATAGATATAGGGATATCATTTCCATCAAGTAGAAATTTAATATTGGGATTTCATCATACTCAGATCAAATGTAGTGAAAATAATAGAATCAAATCAAAACATTCCTCAAGGACACTTTTACCAAACACCCATGGTAACTTAAGGCTTATTACGGTGAAAGTGGTCTACACACTCACTCACAACTATCTCCTATGTCCCATAAAAACATCCCAAACCACATACTAACATCAAGGAAATATGCATAACCTTCACCTATAATACCACTTTGTCACAAAACAACCTGGATACCTTAGTACACTGATACCCAAGCACACTTTAATATAGCCTAAAGGGCAGTCTAGATCACCATGGGTTGGAAACAATCACTTAGCATCATACAAGATCAAATAGGGAATGATTGTTTCCACAAAACAGTGTAAGATAAAATATACTAGTCAGCATGCTCAACACTCCAAAGGGATAAATTACCACAAAAATAATGTAAAATAGAACCCATACAAAAAGATAAACATCTGAAAGGAAACAACAATGACATGAAGAAAAAATTCTCAAAAAATACCATATAACAAGTGAAAAAAACTACATTGATCACCATCAACCCTCCACAATTTGAAGGATAAAGAACATCCACCACCTAGAAGTCTCTCTTTCCCTTTTCTCATACTTGGAATAAGAAAATCTACCAAATATTGAAGGCAAAGGTTGGGTGTGAGCTATAAAGCCTAGTAAGGCCTCACAAAGTGTTCCAAAATCAATTCCATAATAATTAAACCAATTATTCTTCATTTTAATTAAATAATTCATGCTAAATCATTCAAATATTTTAAACAAAAACAATAATTCACAAGAAAAGAGATAAATCACATATCGAAATTAGATTAAATAAAAATTTTATATAAAACACTTATATAAAATAGTTGGCATGAATAAAACATTTCAATAATCAATGGAATGTATAATCAAGCCAATAAATAATAGTACCATAAACAAAAGCCTTGTGGTATGTAAGTTCATGTAAGAGGATTCTCACACATCTTAATAATGATCTCATCTAAATATAGGTGCGCACCCTCTAATAAATCTAATCCCCAATTGGGGACCCTAATGGGCCATCTAGACCCCCAAATGGGAACCCACTTGGGAGTTCATACCATAATTGTTTAGTAAAAATTTCAATTTTCAATCCATTGATAAGGGTTCAAGGTCCAAGTGTACGTGTCCTATATATCACTAACTACATAGGATAATAAGTACTTTAAACAATCAATCAATCTTACATAGTAATATCAAACTTTTCAAATCAATTCAAATTAATATTTCCCAGTTTTTATTTTTCAACATGCCTTTCTCATTTCAAAACAAAAAATAGAGGTTTTAATCAAATCATGAAATTTCAAATCATATTTATCTTTAATCCATTTTAGTCAAGTTTCAATAATAAATCAATTGGTTAAATCAATTTCAAAATCAATCCATCATTTTCCCAAAATCTACCCATACTTTAATTCCACTAAAATTGGTGTTTTTCATAAATTACATGACATTAAAAATCACACATCAAATCCTTTCAAATAATTGTTTTTTATCTGTTAAAAACACATTTCAATTCAACCAAGAAATATAAGGTTTCATTCATAGGTAAAATCATCATGGAACCCCTTAAATTTAATCACACTGTCAAAGAAAATACCCACAATGGGATCAATAATGATGAATGAGGTGAAGGAGATCAAGAAATGATACATAAAATAAATATCCAACAAAAAAATCTTAATCCATTAATAAAATAATGATCTATTAAACTATAAGGAGGAGAAAAATTGATATTGTAAGAAACCACATGAGAGGAGATCCACTTACCCATAGGAGATAAAAAAAGATCAATGATTCTTTGATCTTCTAGGAAAAGGGTTTTTGAGGAGCCAAAATTACCTATTGGGGGCCTTAAAAGACCACTTATTTGAGTTAGTGTCTAAATAGGGTGATTAGGGGTTAAAACAGAGGTTTATAGTATTTTAATAAAATTTAGTGGGAATTAAAACCCAAAAACAAGGTTTGTTTGGAAGGGTCATGTGGTTAGACTAATCATGTTCCCTAATCTTGTGCCCCTACTAGTAGGGTTCATGGTTTCTCCTCGGAGGGCACACAGCTTTTCTAAACATGTTCCTACAATGAAAAGCTTCACTATCTGAGGTTGCACAGTTTGGAAGGGCTGACTACACAGCTTGGAAAAATTGTCCACCCCCTTATAGTGGCTGACAAAAGGGTGAACGGATTGTAGGGACAAACCACACAATTTTACCTAACAATGTGCCAACCGTACATAGCCCCTTCATATTAAAATTATTTCCAAATTCTCCCTGAATAACTCCAAAATAATAACCAACTAATGGGAGATAAAAAAGGGTAAAGGAATACCTAAAAGAAGGAAATGTTATGTTACATTTGGGATGGTAGACAAGAGATCAGATATGTGTCTGCACTTGGTAAATAGCTTATGTTTGGTAGTGATTAACTCATTCATTGACGAAATACCTGGTGATATAGATGGGACTGTATTCTATTTTTCTCATGATTATAGTTGATTATATTTTCAACTTGAGTGATTGATGTACCATATACTATTTACTAATTTAGGTGATTTATCTCATTTTACCCTTGGAATGGTATGGAATGGAAGTATTGGTACATTCATAATTATTAGTACATAGAGATTAACATTCCATTCATATGTCATTCTATATAGATTTCATTGTGGACTTGTCTGATTCATGATTATTTGTATACCATGATTTTGTGATTATTTATCATGCTTCCCTATAAACATTGTTTCTGTGATTTTTATCATGTTTATCCTATATACCATGTTTTTATGGTTTCTTAATTATATATTTTTATTCTTTAATACTTTTTAATAGCATGCCTTATTATGTTTTATAATATATATTATTGTTTATTAAATTTTTTTCATGTATAGCTTAATGGTGGAACCTTAACTAACCAATCATGACCTGTTTGATCCATGGAATATTGGTGTATGGGAAGAGGCATTAGTGTTTGTGAAGTTTATGGTCATTTATAAATAGGAGAATGGTGACCCATAAAATTGAACCATCATATAGAAACACATTATATTCCATAAATAAAAGATTAAAACCCAGTTACAGCTACATGAATTCCAATTGTTACTTATAAAGGAAAGTAACTTTATAATATAGGAATGGTAATTCATATAACTAAAACATGATGCTTACATTTTTATGATGATTTATAATTCATATGGAAAAAATATTTCTGCAAAATGATGTGTTAACTGAAGTTATAAAGGCTTGTACAGTATGGTTTTGTCATGATGAACCATATGAATAAATTCCTAAATATATAATTTGAACCTGAGTAGGTCATTTGGGGAATTTTTTTATGAGTTAAGCCCATTAAGGATGTTTTAAAATCTCGAAAAAAATAACAGGACCCTAGTAAGTCTCTTTTGTATTTTATGCCACACTAACTAACCCCATACGGGTAACACATGCTTTATAGGGATGGTTATTTGAAGTGTTAATAACCACTTATATGGTGTTACATATCAATTTATAATGGGATATTATTTAACCCATTCCCCTTAAATAATAAAATTCCATTCATCTGTTGTTGTGTTATATTATTATGATGTGTAGGTTAATTAAAAATCCAATTGCAACCTAACATGTCTTTTCCTCTATATCTTGGAATTGAAATTTTATATAACTGATCTATACATGAGAATACTTAGATAAATAACATAGATAAAAGGAATTTATAAGATAAATTTCCTAAATAGTGATAGGTTTCCATCTAAATAAATGATTCTTATAAGGGATTTTGATATAACTTTCATATGTTTCCTAGTGGTGTTAGCTAAACAATGTACCAAGAATAGTTGTATTTCATAGCTTATACTTGATATAATTTAAACTAAACTATGTGGTATTTAAAATTAAAAATGTTAATTTATGTAATGGGTGAAATAAAAACCTTAAAGTATAATTTTTAGATTCAACCCTCATGTATGGTTTAGTTTTACAGTGAGCTTAGAGGTTAGGCTAGTAAGCCTAGTGACATTTTTGGCATAACCTATTGGTAGTATCAATGATTTATAATTTATTGATGGGATATCGAGAGTTAGGTAGTTCCCTCATAATTTTAAAACACTACTAAATGATTATGGATAATTTTAGACATGTGGTCTTTTTTGGGTGTTTTTTTTTTCTGAGTAGGACTCTTATTGATGAGACAATACCCCCAGATAGGCAGGTGGTCATTCTGTAAGTTGAGACTTATTGAGGGTGTGACCATCATTTAATAATCATATTCAATGGTTTATACATGTCTAGTGGGTATTAAGACACTTAATAGGTTGTGTGACCCTACTTATTCTTCATTGATAGATTACCCAGGAGGTCTTCAGCTAGATTAACAATCATATATGGTAATATGAATCTGGGTTAAATCTTCTTTATAGGCTAATAGATACTGGGATTCATATGGAAAATCATCCTATAGATAGTATTAAATGATGTGTTATTGAGTTCATGGAATTTTAGGGTAGTATGAATTGATACACATGGTACCCATCGAACTGATAAAATGTTATAGTGAACTAGATGAGTTTAGTGGAAAACTATTTTAAGAATTGTGCTATTATGATTTAATCACAGGTCATCTCTAGAGTACAATAACATACTAATTAAAGGAAATATTTCTCATCCTAGTGGTTGGGATGATGTTGAAAAAAGTATCGAGCATTGTAATAGTACAAATCAGTTTATTTTTTGCTTATATTCCAAATAATAACGACATCTGTGAGTGCATATTGAGAGATAACCATGCTTATGTCTAGAGTAAATTTGATCTAACATGATTCTAAGAATCTTTTTTCCTCTATTTTTGAATTGGTTCTTGGTAAAATAATTTTTTCCATACTTAACCTGTGTTTGATGGTGGATGGAGTGTGTGTCATGGGATTTGTTCTCATTATCATAAAATGATGACTAGGATGATCCTAAGGTGTGGAGCATCACGTAAAACATGTTTTAAATAATCCTTCCAAGTAGAGGGAGAGAAAATGAAAACAAAACGTCCATTTGGACATAGTCAGAATAGATTTTGGAAGCCTGCAATGCTGGTGGATTCATGTTTCTTATCCTTGAAACAACACTTGAGATAAAATCACGTTATGAGTTTTGATCATTTCTTAATTCTAGATTCAGACTTGGGGTGCACAACTGACCTAGGAATGTAACACTTATAATGTGTGTCAGTGTATGTAAGGAATCACAATCAAAAAATGGTTGGTTTTTTATGCAACCTCTAAGGACATCGTGTGTCGAGTTTGGACTATAGTGGGGTTTTTGAAACAATAATGAAATTCCTCAGTAGTGAGGGCATCATGGTCAATTAATGAAGTCATGTTGAAAGATCCAGCCAAACTCTTCGATGGAAGTTGGAAAAAGGTGGTTTGACTATTCTTCTTATCAGTAGTTGGCTATAATTTTTTGGAAACCATGTTGGGAACTTCATTTGTGATGTGAAGGGAGTTTATCGGGTCTTATAAGTGATCATGATATCTTCTTAGTGTGCTCTTGGTAAAGAGATGATCATGTCCCATGTCTTGGCATTTCCCAGGGTGTACAAAGAGAGCATCAGTCATACATTAAGCTAATGAAAGAATTAAATGCCTTATTGGCTTGTCTAATGGGATCCTTTATAGTCCCACTTAGGAAGCATGGATAATCTTAGAGGTGTGGACTATCCAAAGTGATATTGGGGTTTCCCATGTTGTAAAGCCTTGGATAGACTCATGAAAACCATCTGATTCATTGAATTGATCACTAAGAAAGATACTGTTGTTGGGATCATTCAGTTTTCTTGATATGTGGACATCTCTGCAATGTATTGATGTCTCACTTGTAAACTCTATGTATGTGATACCTTGAAGGGGATCCATGTACTTTAGTAGTTGATTCTGAGGTTACCCTGAACTTATGGCCATGCCCGAATAAGATGATGAGATTGTGAAGATCTAAGGTTTCGGGATCACTATACACCTATTTTCATATTTTGTCATGATGACTTAATTGAATGTTTTGGTTGGAGGCATCACCAAAGCTGATTAAAGGATTTGGTGAGCACGCTCAAAAATAAATTTTTTCCCTTGGATTAAATGTGTCAAAATTAGGTCTTTGAAGTTTATACTATTAAAGTTGTCCATTTTTAGAGATAGTTGGCTAATAGTGGCTCAACTTTATTTTCTCTTGTTTATTTGAATTTTATTGATGATAAATTGCTTCAGGAATCTTGTTGGGGTGACATGAGTGTAGTAAAAAGTTTAGCTAAGGATTTTCATGTAAAAGCTAGATCAACTAAGAAAAATGAGGTCAATAGGGAATCAACCATTTGATCAAGCTCAGAAACATGCTAAAGTGCATTGTTATTATTTTAGGGGAATACTTAAATAGTCAATTTCAATGGTGGAGGTACCATGACTAAGAATTATATGTTCAATTTGGAACCAATGGTGAGGAGTACCATGGGAAGGTTGGTAAAGGTGATGAAAATGTGATAATCTGTTGAGTTATATGACCTTGGGTAAGAACCTTCTTGATGATTCAGTTTTGGTTATGATAATTGGATTGAGTTTCAATAACTTATGTGTCATACACTTAAAGTGATGATTGGAGTTATGTTGGGTGTTTTTAAATATTACATGATCATTTAAATGGGAATTACTTGACCCAAGTATCTTGGGTTACATTCTCTGTTTCCCATAGGCTTCTTAGGGATGAGAAGTTCCAATGTGGGGAGATTTTAGTGTCTTATGTTTTGGACCAATTTTTTTTCTCCAAAGTAATTATAAATTTTCATTTGAGGGATGGTAAAAATGTTAAAATGAGATTTGGAATAGAGTTCTGAGAGTCTTAACACTTAAAAATGTTGTTTTTTGGGTTATTTTTAAGGCTCAAAAAGTTTCCTTGGTGTTTGTTTGAGTTTTGTGAGAAACCATCTTCAAAAGAATAATTTTTGGAAAGGCACTATGAGGTGAATTATTGGTTCACAATGAGTGCTAAATGTGAACATCAACCATGCCATCCCTAAATAGAGTTTAACAGTTTGATAAACCATAAAATGTGGGGTACATGATCATGCGATAGGTATGAAATAAAATGTGGAGGTGGATACACTATCTAAACACAGCTCATCAAACTGTACATCTAGCCATGTGAGGGGGTTTTCCCTTTGGACTGTACCACTGCACAGTTGGTGAACATTTTTCCAAATCATACAACTCATTAAAAGGAAAAAATTATCATTTCCCCTCCACACCTAAATGTGGTTTTATCCCATTTCTACCTTCATTTTCACCCAACAACCCTCCACACGTGCACCCTCCTTACTCCCTCTTTCTATGGTGTATCTCTAATATTCTTCACCTGAATCAGACATCATCATGTGTGTAGGAATCATATTGGTAAGTATATGAATCCTCATTCTTCTTTTTTCAATTTATATTTATATATTATATGTTATTTACATGTGATTTAATTTACCCTATTTTCAAGGCGCTTTCCCATTTCTTCATTTTCTCTCAAGCAGACTCAAATCAAATTTCGATAATTCACATATATATATATATGCACTAAATATATTCATAGTATTTATATAAACATGTATGTATATATGTGTTTGTACGTATATAGTGTATATATATATAGACATTTATATATATATATATACTATACCTATACACATTGTGACATGTATTCAAAGGTTTTGTGGATTAGTCCAAAGTAGGTATTATTGCCTGGTATCCTTGTAGAACCCAATATTAACTAGTTAGATTTATTCATTCATTGCTTTATCATTATACATGCACAATACTATATTTTATACTCACAAGATGGATAGCATTAGACACCATTTGTGGTGGCCTATTGAGTTTATCTCACATCCTATTTAGGATATAGTTTGGTACTTCAACAGATCTCATGGTTGTAGGTTCAGGATCACAGATTATTCTTGTGTTTTTATTCTTAGACATAGGAGTTTCAGAGCACAATATTGAGAAAAATCTCAAAATGTTCATAAAGATTGTCTTTGGGGATTTTTTTATTTTTGTGTGTATTTTTTATTAAATCCTTGTTTCATGTTTTATCCTTGTATATTTTATCATCACATCAACATACATGGTTGTATTATATTTTCATTGGCCAATTTTTTAGTGTTTTATTCTATCAGTTATTTATTGACCTAGGTTGCTTATTGATTTATTATTGCTTCCACCATTGTTTTACTTGTATATACCACTACTCCACTCTGATAATAAGGGTATTAAATTCCATATATACCATAATTATACCCTCACTACTATTCTATAGCCTCTGGTATATGGGTAGGTGCAATTTGGGCCATGTGACCGACCAGCTCTGGGCACCGTTTCACTGGATCCCGAGTCGAGACATTACAACCCCATTGAGCCATAAAAACATGATCAGATTACCTAGAGTTCATATATGCACCCATCCAATATGAATATTCTCATGAATACCATGACACCACTATAATATACTCTCTCATTTTAGGGAATATTGGCTCATGTGATGCCTCTTCTACCCAAAAAGCGGTATCATAATAAATTTGCATCACTTCCTGCCCTAGAATACATGTTATATCAGATAGAGTCTTGGGGTTACCCATAGTAGGAATATTGATATAGATAATATTTACATTATTTTTCATGTGTATTTAAATTATTTAATCCCCAAAAATCCATTAATTTGAACTTAATTGCATCATTTTGGGATTTTAGTTGTGTTTTGAGTTTAAAGATTAAAATTTCATAATTATGGAATTTTAACAGTTTTTATCACTTCTATATTTCAAGCATAAATTTTTAAATATTGATCAAAAATGAGTAATTATAATTTTTAGTCTTCCTTTTTTCATGGGATTTATATTTTTTTTACTATACCCAGAGCTAATTCGAACTTCAAGAGGCCCAAATAATTAAATCATCATGGAAATTATTTTTGGAAGATAGAATGGACCACTCCTTATTAAATGATTAATATCTCATTATAAATACCTCAAAATGAGATTATTATAGTTTTATTATAAATATATCTCAACTTATTTAGTTCTCGTTATTTTTATTTCAGAAATTTTCTCATAAAGGAAGCTCTTGAATGTGTCAAAATGTAGGAAGATTAAGTGTCTCTTCGGATAGAAAAAGTGGGATTCAGTAAATAGTTTATAAAATTTTGTACACATTCCTAAAGTATTTGAAATTTTTAGGAACGATATAAAACTTAATTAAAAACAAATATTAAGAAGAAAACATGGTAATTTTTGGTCCACTTCTGGGGGAGAAATGAATAGAACTTTTGATGGACAGATTTTGGAGGAGAAATTTTTTGCACTTCATTTTCCATTTTTTTATTTTTATAATTCATTCATCTTACCCATTATTCTTGGTAGACATTTACATGTAGTGGTTAACTTTTTAGTTATCATTTAAGGTGAGGTTTTACTTTTTTTAATTCTAGAACTCTATAACTTCATGGAATAAAATCATTTCTCTCTTATGCTAAGTTGGTTTCAATATTTTACTAGAAGTTTTTATAATCAAATATGATCATATTTGGTTTTATATATTTTTTTAGTTATTTCCATGGTAGATGATAATTTTCTCCCTTAATTATGTTTTGGTTTATATATGATGAAATAATATAGGTCTTATTAGTGAATTACTCATCAATTGTTAGAACATGTGGGAGGGGTAGTGGATATTCTTGATTTTTTGGGATATATAAGACTTGATCAAGTATTTCCTAATTCAATTGAGGGTATTCAATGAAAATATATCACACATATGAAAGTGGGTATACCAAGATGATGTTTTGTCATGGTTTATTGTCCTCATCACCATTTTACCAAGGGAGTGAGAGGAATCTATTGTAGAATCACACTTTAATCCACTTAGCTAAAGAGGATTGGGTAATTTGGAACTAGGATAACATTGAAATTGGAAAACTAACCCAAACCTAATCACCCTTCTCATTTTCTATTTTTCAATATATTACTTAATTTATTTCTCTTATTTAGTTAATTTATTTCGTTTTTGAAATCAAAAAAAAATAAAAAACACCCCCTTTCCCCTCTAATTCGATGTGGAAAACATGATTTTTGTGTTCTCCATTATAGATATAACTTGGGTTGACCATTATACATCATTTTAAATTAGGAAATAATTTTTTTCCTCACCTCATGATATACATGTATAAAAACATAGTGTCATTTCCAGGGATGTAGTTCCAATAATCTAATTGTAAATATCATACTTATTTCAATGTAAAAATTAAAAAACATGTTTAACTCACCTTGGTCTATGAAGGATAATGTTTCTTTCATTGATAAAAATTTAAAGGGATGTGGAATCCAAGTTTTCATAGAGGAGGAATTCAAGGATCTCGTATAGGGCCTCAAATATACCCACGAATACCCAGTGTTGGATGGATTATCCATAGGATTAACTAAAATCTAGGATTAATTACTAAAGTTTACTAGGAAATAGATTATCTATAAAAAGAGTCTTCCTTTTTTCACCCCAATTTTTCTGAATAAATTATACAGGTGCAATGGGAACAATTGGTTGAAAAAAAATATTAGTACCATTTGAAATGTATTAAGGAGGAGATACATGACATGTAGAGAGAAATTGAATGGATATCTAAATATGTTCATAAGCAGCAACCGGATCAAGAACCCATGCTAGTGGTGGAATATATTTCATCACATATCTTTGAATTTAAAGATCATGAGGAGGTAATGGAGAAGATACCTGAAGAACCATTGCACCTCTCTCGACCAATGCTAAAGGAGATCGATGAAGATGATTTTCCTACTAAAGTATGTATGGTAGATCATCAAGATTTTTATGAAATATTAAATCAATATGAGGTGCTATGTTATCTCCCCATACCTTACAGACTATAATTATCAGCACCTTTATATCTCTCTCTCCTATTATGGAAGAATAATAACCCACCCAATTGGTTGAATTTGAAGAGAAGATGGAAGAGATTGACTACCTTTTTTATATAGTGAAATTCAACTCCAATAGGCACTTTCCATAGAAGAAGAAATCAAAGATGGTCCAAATCAAGGAGATGATATTTACTTGAAGTCATTTTAATAAAATTTTATTGAAACTAAATTTAGTATCGCCTCTTGGTGTTTTCAATTTTCAGATTTGGTCAAATCATGTTTTTTACATGGGGGAATATGCTAAATATGAAAATACACATGGTTTGTAACATATATAACTCCTATAACACTTTAAATGTTTATTTGAGGACCCCATGAGAATATCCAAGCTACCTTTATTGAGGAAACATAGACTGAAGATACATACATTGAAGGGTAATATTTTTATATCAAGACTTCATACATTAATTTTGTACAAATATAATTGAATTATAAACTTCCATTAGACTATTATTTTGATGCATCATACCTTTAAAAACCAATAGAAAATAAAGAATAGGTTGTGAAAGTGGCCACCAAGAAGGATGAGGGACCATTCTTCATAATATCTATACCATGTGATTTGTATCTCATTTCCATTGGGGTGGATTTGGATTACTCTATCCACGGAGTACTCAATAAAAAATAATAAGTGCAATATAGAAGGAAGAAATGTTAGTGGTTTAAATAAAAGAAACTTCACCCACCATCATAATTTAGATAGCAGCTGGTACTTCCCAACTGGGTGCAGTCAAAACCTAGGGCCCACATATGGGTTAAACCAATATTTACCCTTATTTTTTTTTACCTTTATCATTCTATTTTTATTTTCTTTTCATTAAATAAATTTCTTATGTTTTCTATTATATTTTGTTTTGTAGGTTTTCAATAAGAAGTGCTTAGGTTATTATGTCAATGCTTCACTACTAATAAAATAGCTTATACCTCTTCTTAACACTCAATTCATTATTTTAATTCAATTAAAATTCTTCTTAAATGTTAAATATAATTTAATTAGTTGAGGATACTTTATAATTTAAGTTTATGGAAGGAAACATTGTAGTTTAAGATTTCTAATTTTATATTTTTCAAAAAAATTGTGAATTTTTTCAAATTTATGTGTTTCTTTTTTTATTTGTGTTTTTTTTGAAACTTTTGAGCTTAAATTATTATATTTTCCATATTTTGAATCCCATTTCAATTTTTGAACCATTTTTTCCTATAAAACAAAGTTTAAATGAATTCTAAAAATCACATTGTTTCGAGTTATTAACATTGTAAAACACTCTAAGTTTTTAATCACATACCACATATCATTGTATTTTTATTTAAAATTACTTTAATATGAGACTTATGAGTCCATTTTTATATATTTATTTCATTAAAATAAAATATTGAGAGATATGAACAATGAATTCTTAAACCATAATTTCATTTATTTCTATCAAAACATGAGGGTCTGAGGTACTTGTGTTTTAAATGACTGAGACATTTATTTGAATTTAAAATACCATCTTTCAAGAGAATCCTTTTTATTTTATCCTTCCTTATATATTTAATCCTTTTATTCCTTATTTTCCATGAACTATCTATTAGGTTACCAAATTATAAGAAAATTTTCTCTTTCTAGCCTTCTCAATAAGTGAAAATGAATGATCTAATCAAACTTAAGTGTGGGAGAATTTGTCTTATTGTGTGATACATCATTTGGTTATAATTTTATTGGAAATTTATTTTGAATATATGTGTTTGCTTTTGAAAAAATCATTCTGCTAAAATCTATGCCTTTCTAGATCTTTTCATTCTGCTAAAAAAAATTATCTTTCTAGTGCTTTTCAAGAGTAAAATTTTGAGAAAGAAATATGTTATATTGAAGATAAAATAGAACAAGTAATGTCATGTTTTCTTCTGAAATTATAGATGGTTTGAACTTTCCTAAAATATTTCATGATGATTGGAGCTTATTTTATACTAATGGGATTGATGAGGAGACCAATGTTGAGTGAAAATTAAAATCATGCAATTTTTCTTCAAAAAGATCCTAAATCACCTTATTTTTTATAAGAATTATTGACATATAAAACCAATCAACTAGAATCCAATGAACATACCTAGAAAATTACTCATGATAAAAACATGTTTTTGACTCAGATTGAGTTCATATATAATAATTTTTCAAGCCTATGGTGACTCTTTCAAGGATTTGGAAGAGAAGATCCCTGTTCAAAATTAAAATTTGTGATATGAGAGAAAATTAATGTGAGGTAGGAATTTTTTGTTAATGGGATTAAAAATGAAGTGTATATTTATTGAATGATATGAATCGGGAACTTAAAATAATGGTTTATGAGGATTCAAGATATCATTTATTTCTCTTTGCCGAATTGGTGGATCTCATGGGTATGTGTTTTCAATTTTCATTGATTTGATTTTGATGCTTACTTGTCCAAGAGTCCAAGTGATATGTGTGGGGGAATTTATAGATATGATATTTACATTATTTTTCACATTTATTTCAATTATTTAATACCCACCAATTTATAAATTTGAGCATAATTGCATCATTTTTTTATTTTAGGTATGTTTGGAGTTTAAATGTGAAAATTTCTTAATTCCATATTTTTAATAGTTTTATATAACTTAGGTATTTCAAGAATAAATTTTTCAATATGGAACCAAATTGTTTAATTATTTTTTAGGATTCCTTTTTTTTTGTTCTTAAAATTCTTCAACTAGACCCATATCTCATTCAAACCCCAACATTTCGAAAAAATTCAACCATTATGGAAAATATTTCTAGAAGATAGACTGGACCAATCCTTATTAAATGAGTCATATCTTAATCTATAGACCTCCAAATGATTTTATTATATTTTTATTCAAAAACTTACTAAAATAATCATGTCAAAATTAAGTTTCATTGAAAAATTCACTCATTAGACAACCCTTGAATGCGTCAAATTGGAGGAAGATTAAGGGTCTCTTCAGCTAGAAAAAGAGAGCTTTAGTAAATAGAGAATAACTTTTTTACATGTATCAAAAGGATTTTAAAGTTTAATGGTCAATAGAAAACTCAATTATGAACAAATATTAAGAAGAAATATTAGTGGGTTTTATCCACTTGGTTGGAATAAATGGAGAAAACTTATGGAGACTCTGGAGGAGAAATTTTTTTATCTTCATTTTCTCTTTTCTTAGTTTTCTAATTTCATCATATTCCCCCTTATTCTTGGATACACTTCACATGGAGGGGTAAACATTTTATTGATTGATTAAGAGGAGGTTTTCCTTTTTTTAATTCTTGAGTTTTGGAACTTCATGGAATAAAATCCTTTCTCTCTTCTATGAAGTTGGTTTCAAAATTCTAATCAAAGTTTTTATTATTACGTATGGTCCAATTTGGTTTTAGAATCTGTTATTGTTATTTCCATTGTTAATGATCATTTTCTACCTCCCTTGGGATTTTTTTTATATATGATAGAATATACCATATCTTAGTGGTGAAGTACTCGATGATCGTCAATACATGTGGGAGGGGAAGTAGATATTATGATTTTTTTTTGTAATAAAAAATACCTAATTAGGTATTTACTCTATAAATTAAGGGTATTAACTACAACTATCTCCCACATAACAATTAGGGTAGACCAAACTAATATTATGGAAAGTTTTATTCCCACCATCACCAATTGACTAAGAGAGTGAGAGGAATAGATTGTGGAATCTCACTTTAACCAGCTTAACAGAAGAGAACTGGATAACTTGGAACCCGAATAGCATTGAAATTGGAAAACTAGCTCAGAACTTATCATCCTTCACATATAATAGTTTTAAATCTCTTTATTACTTGATTTATCTTTTTTAATTTATTTTTTTTTTTCAAAAAAAATTCAAAAATACCCCCTTTTCCATATGATTCAAATTGAAGAACATGATTGTTGTGTTCTCATCTCTGGAGACAACCAAGGTTGAACATTATATTAAATTTTGAATTATGTAATAATTATTTTCCCACACCCCATGGAAGGAATTTTTCAAATACCCTCATCAAAATTAATAAAAGAAAGATACATTGTGGGAGATATTGGCCACCAACAAATTACTTTTCATGTTTCGGCCACCTATGACCACACACTTAACCATCCAAGAGAATATCGTTGAGGATCATGTACTGTGCCTCTACCATAAATTATGGGAGACATTCAACCATCTTAAATGCTATTGTATAACCTACTCAGGGATCCATGAACACCTTCTATCACTCTATCAAAATTGTTGAAGGGTGTACATTGAAAAACACCTAGTAACTCAGTGCCCGGATTCATTTTTGTATCAATAGATTTTTTAGAGGACCTATATCATTAGTTTCACTTTACTTTATAAAACCATATACTAGGATTCTCTTAATATATATATTAGGGTCTAGGGGAAGTATGTTTACCTCCAATATATCCCTCTCTCATAGAGACAGCAGTCCCCTCAGGCTAATCTACACATTATCGGTGAGAGTTCTTCCCTCCCAACCACTACCACTATGAATATCATCACAGTTAATCCACCATAAGAATAAGAACGTGAGACTGTTGAAGGGAAACTTGAGGAAGAAGATCCACCTTGAGGAGAGACATAGTGTCAGGTGGACCTCCATATAGGTGATCATACTCATTAGTATAGAGAGATATTAGGCCTTATGAGTGCCACTGGGGTGCTTCTATCTTTTTATTGACATATATATAAAGTAAAAGGAGTTGTTGAACCCATCGGTCCATCTGAGCCCATACCGAAAAACTAAATAAGAGAACAAAATTTTAGCTTTAATAAAGTAGTTTGAGAAATACAAGAGTCTCATTTTAAAACTTCTCAAAAAATGACCTAAGAGGGGGAAGGTGTTTAGGAAGATCTTTTCATTACCTTAGTAGAAACATGATAATTGATCATGCTTGGTAAATCATCTGAGGAAAAGGTGGGTAGTCCTACCCATCTGGTCAGGATGTAGGCTATTGGATCCACCCAATTGATACATAACCCAGTCTTTTCCGTTGCTCCTTCCCTAGTCAATTATCATGACTTCCCACCTTTTGACTATAGTTGTTCCACTTCACAAGTTAATAGGCTAGTCAAAGGGAAGACGTATACCAACCCCCCAGTGAGATGATAAGTGCTCTCACTACTCATCTTGTGGAAATAGAGACATACAAATCCTTGATCTATCTTGAAAGGAAGACATATCTAGTATGGATGGATCATAATCCTCTAGACCTAGATTTCAGTAACCCAACTTTCCCCTCATTCAATGGTACAATTGATCTAGAGCAACATCTGGTGTATTTTTCCTCTTGGTGTGGCCCGATACTTAGAACCCCAAAGAAGAAGGAATCTTCCAGACTCTAATTCGTTATCTAGACCTTAGAGGGACATGACCTTATCTAGTACACTCAGTTTTCATTAATATCCATTACTGTTGTAGAGGATCTCTGATAAACAATACCTCTATCGATTAAACTCCACCTTATATATAAATATCATCGCTGACCTCTCCAAGTGAAAACAATGAGATAATGAGTGTTTTACTGACTTCATTACTCAATGGAAGGGACTAAAATATTCCATTTATGTGATTCTTCCTAAGGAACAACTTTTTGGGATATGAATTGAGAATTTTTATGTCGATATGGTCAATGTCTTTATCTATTTGAAGAATCCGAGAATATTTAAGGAATTTACTGAGAGAGATCATCTCCTAGAGGAAAATATGTAGTAAACCAAGTAAAAGGATCAACCATTGCCAAATTTAGCTCTATTAAGGAATATTGTGAGAGAAAATATTGTTATTTGAATAAAAAAACATTGCACATACCCAGCATGACTTCTGATTCCCCATATAATAGGTCTCGCTAAATGTAACTTTGCTATGATAATTCTTCCCATGGCCCACATCGGGTTAGGTTTCTAGGTTTCCATTTGTATAAAGGAATAATAGAGGATAATCCTTTAAGTAAAATAAAGTCTTAGGTTCCCTTCTATATTTTATTGAGAATAATATTTTTATGTTTTATGAAATCAAGAGGCCACAAGAGACTAGGTTAAATAATTTCATCGACTGTTGTACCTTCCACAAGATTTTTTGGCACACCATCAAAGAGTTTTTCATATTCAAGGAATAGCTACAAGACCATGTAGGTCATTTCATGGTTGAGTTATAAAATCCCTTGTCATAGGTGATTTATGACTCTGCCACTCCTTTTGGTGATGAAGAAGATTTGAGTGGGTGGAAGTTGGTATCTGGTTATGGTGTGTAGAGTTTTTATGATCAGATAGATTTTAAGTCTGTATCCCTTCCCGTGGAGTTATTCATGCTTTATTAGACCATCCAACACCACATGTGGTCACTGTATACTATAAAAATACCTCATCAACACTGTAGACTTCCAAGTATTTGATGGACCGGTATCAAAAATGTAAAGAAATTTGATTCCCATCACCAGTTCCAAAACCAATATTCACTCTCGATTATTTTATACTCTTAGTATTGGGAGGAGGCTAAGGGACCCATCCAATCAAAAATAATTCACTAATAAAGAGAATGGTTATGTTTCTGACAATGCAATTAGGTTAGAGGATTATTTTTTGGAGCTCAGGGGTGAGGCACATCACCCATCTCCTTCAGGCACTACTGGATGATGTTATTAAGGAAAGGGTAGATACTACACCAGTAAGAGGAATGCTTGAGGATCTTCCCCATAAAGTATAGTTCATGATACTAATAATATATGATAGACATAATTCAAGGCTTAAAAATCATAATCCTCAAAGGCTGCTTCCTTCAGTGTTCCCTCATGACCCATTAGGTTGGTTGATCACATGGATCTACTATAGAAACCCAAGGCTCAACCATAGAATGTAAAGGCTTGTCCAAAATCACTTAATGATCATACTCAACCATAAATTCAATAGTAGAACATGGTAATCACTATTTGGTACCTTGTACCTAATCTAATTGTGCCTCAGAAAACTATTCCCACCATGATTTCTATAATGTAGTGACCTTTAGGGAATAACAATATTCCCATAACTTAGAAATATGATGTGATTAAGCATATAATTATTATACCAACATGAATTTTTTGTCCTTGTTATGCTCCTCCAATTGAAGGATTTATGTGAATTCTTCACAAAGTCCTTAAAGATTCCTCTTCATTTTGAGACAATGGTAGCTACTATAAAACCCTACCGTGCAGAGGAAGCCAAGAAGTAAGAGTACGAAGCCATCATATCCGTCTTCAGGGAGTTATAGGGTGTTAGTATTTAGGGGAACATACACATGTTCTATGTTTCATGTGTAAGAACCCGGATCTTCTTTTTAGGTATGTTTCTCTTTTTCTGGTGTTTTTGAGAAAAAGAGGAGTTTCTGGAAATTTTTGAAGTACATGCCATGTACTTTATGAGTACATGTCGTGTACTCAGTCACCGTGGGTAGCCAGGTGTTGTTCGTGTAGAATCCATGCACACGACCGTGTCTGGTGACCTGGAGACCACTTAATGCGGGGGCTGATGAAGGCAAGTACACTCCGTGTACATATAAAGTACACACCATGTACTTTATTTTTTTCATTAAACGCATCGGGGTCAGGTCTGATGGACAAAACCACATTCTTATAGGTTTTATTCATCTGAGAGTGAGAGAACAGTGTCGATATTCCTCTGAGATCCCGATCAAGTGTTTTTTATTCGAATCAATTGTCGTCGATTGCATTGGAATCACCTCGATCTATGGTGTTCTTGGAAGATTCAAGGCTTGAAGTTCCTCTATATCGATCCTACAACACCGAGGTAGGTGGTTTCTTCTTTTCTGTTAAAAGTATTTGAGTTATATGTGCAAAAGTTTCCAATACCCTTAAACGGGGTATTGCGTGTTTACTGTTTTAGCCCTGTTATTTTCTTGATATGCTTGTATGCTTGAATATAGGTTAATTGAAAGAGAATATGGTTAATTTCTATGCTTTAGAGGTGTTTTATCATGAATGTCTATTTGGCCTTGCTTAGCCTATTAGGTTTCCTTGTTTGTTTCCCATGCCTAGTATTATAGGATGTAGGGATTTTGTTTATCTGCCATGATGTTATGTTGTAGACAATCAGCCAAGTAGTTCTTGAGGTTTACTTTGGCCGATACTCATTACTATGCTTTTTTGACTTTTATAGGGCCATGAGAACCTGGTGTAGTGGACCATAGGGAGAATAGATATAAGGGATTCTCTAGAGTGTCCATTATTTTATCGCGTTGTTAGACCATAGAAGGGATTGATGCTGAGTGCTCCATTAGAGGGTATATAGTTACGTTACGAGGCTACAGGGGGAATTGAAGTTGAGTTCTTCCTTAGAGTGCATGTAGTTTTTGTTAAAAGACTATAGGGGGAATTGACGGTAAGTGCTTCCTCAGAGAGACTTTAATAATTTTTTGTTATAAGGGGAATTGACGTTGAGTTATTCCCCAGAGAGCCTTTACTAAAGCTAAAACAGAGGGGTTAGACTATATGTACTTCCCAGAGGGTTGCTTGTGTTTGCTAGGTAGGACCAGAGGGGATAGGATATGAGTACATCCTAGAGGGTTACCTATTTGTGACTATCTTCTTACTTTATGTGTGGTATTTTTGAATGCCCTGTAACTGTTGGAATGTTTACTGTTGAGTGCTTCCTTGTTTACTAATTCTTTTGCTTATTGTCTGCCATATACATTAACTAACTGTTAGACATAGATCTTTTGGTGGTTTACTACATGTATTTAGTCTCACACCCAGTTTGGGTCATGATTTTGGGCCTAAACATATTATATTATTGCAAGTATAGATAAGTGAAAGCGCCCTTCTACTTCTGGTACATGATTGCTTGGAGTTGGAGAGCATGGGACCAAGTTTAGGCTTGTGATGTTATGGAGTTGTTTACTGTTTTTCTTGTACATTGGTTTAGTACTGTATTTTCATCATTGTGGCTTATTTGGATGCTTTCCTAGACATATGTATCATGCATCATTTTTATATATATGCTCCAGCTATTTATTTCTTAAGTATTCCACTATTTCTTATTGTTTCATATTATTAGTGCTTCTGCTATTGATATATGTTTCTCTTCTATTGTGTTACTCTTCCAATGAGGGTGTAGTTTCCCCACTATCACACCCAAGGCCCTTACTGCTAGTCGGCAATCTCTGGCGTTCGGGGAAATTCCCTTGAGGCCATGTGACCAACCGGGTACGGGGCACCTCTGGGTGGCTTCCAGAATCAAGACGTTACAAAGTGGTATCAGTGGAATTACTTTCTCTTGACTTACTATTTGGAGCCTATAGACAAGTATTGGAAGAAATAGGTACTTGGTAATAATTTGTTCCCAAGAGTAGCTAACCCATGTATAGGGAACAACCAATCTACCTCATTTGTTGTGATTTTTTCTAGTTTTTTAATTATTATAGTTGATATGATTCCACCTTGATTGATTCACATGTTTTGTGTTGTTATTGTTGATGTTATTGAGGTTTTATTTCTATTGCAACCTGATGATATGAGGGTATTCCATCTCATGCATCATATAGGAACTTTCTATAAATCACATGTCATGCATTATTTCCATGCCATTTAGGATGAATTAGAGATCACATGTTATTGTGATAGATGTTATGCTAGATATTCATGTTGTTGTGATAGATACCTTGATAAAAATACATGTTGTTTGATAGCTATTGATTGTGTAAGTTTTTGTTTGAATGAACACCAAACTTTGGTTCTTGAGGTGTTATGGGCCCTCATGGATAGGAATTTGGTGGATCATTACCCTGTTATTCTTGTTCATGACTTGTATAAGTTTCCAAGATTTTATTCGTGGGGAGTATGGGCCCTCACGGATCAGAATTTGGCACTTTAATGTTCGTTTTAGTATTTTTCTGGGCTCAAGAGTAGTTTATGAGGCTTACTATCCAAAAAAACCAGAATACACGTCGTGAGTTGATGAATACACACCATGTGTTCTTATGTTCCGGAAGAAACTGTTTTTCTTAAGTACACACTGTGTACTGTACGTACATGTCATGTAGTCTCTAACTGTGTCCCAGACTGTGTGGGCAGAGACATGGGGTTCGAAATCTTTGGTAGGAAATGTTGTGTATTAGATGTACACTCCGTGTTATAGAACCGTGTAGTCGACCGTGTCACAAACAACACGGGTTAGTTGATTCTTCTATAATGCATGCCGTGTCAGTATTAAACACACAGTGTAGTGTAATCCCTGGAATTTGGTCATGTCACTAACAACACGGGTCGGTTGAGTCTTCCTAGTACATGTCGTGTCCATCTGGAACACACTATGTAGTGTGAGTCGGGTATCCATCCGTGTAACAAGCAACATAGGTAGTTTAAATATTCTTGTACACGTTGTGATAGGAACTAACATGTCGTGTATAGTTAGTCATGTGTTCACCCATGTGAATAATAACATGGGCAGTTGAAACCTAAACGGTACATGTCGTGTCCATCTGGAACACTCTGTGTAGGGTTAGCCGTGTAACTGGTCGTGTGACTAACAACACAGACCAGTGAAGCGTGTCTAGTACAGGTCGTGTCGGTCACTAACACATCATGTAGTCTTGTTCTGGGAGAACCATATGGCCTAGCTGTGTAAGGGAACTCAGGCAGGGGAAGATGATTCAAGTACACTCTATGTGTTAAGACAACACGCCGTGTATGGGGTGTTACATGACCATTTTGGGCAGAGGTACACACCCATGTGAATGTCTTAAGGGAACACACCTTGTAGGAATTATACACGCCATTTATCCATGTTTTTAAAAACTTGAATGCTTTCTTTCTCATTTTCCCTCCTTACTCTTCTAGTTTTCAGTCCATGATAATCTTGATCTAAGGTGTGCACTTGACATTGAAGAGTCATTCCACTAAGTCATCCTCCGGTTGTACACCAATTACAGGGCAACAATCAGACACCAGACATAAATGATCAAGGACTTCTATAATATCCTCCTATAGTTCCATTCTTGGCACCATCCATCATTCCAGACATAGGTGATAATGCAAAGTTCCGAGAGGGCTTCATGAGGTTCATGCATAACTTATGAGGAGTACCACATCCTGCCCCTTCTATGGCAGAGTTGACGTGGGTTTTCTAGCAGAAGAATCCTCCCACTTTCACCAGGGAAGGAGTACCTTAGGCTGCGGCATGGTTATAAGCCATGTTGACGATCTTTGAGCATCTGAATATGCCTTCGAAGAGGAGGGTCAATCTCACTACGTATATGCTTTGGGATTCTTCCAAGAGGTGGTGGGTTGTGATCTCAAAGGAGGGACTCCAATATGATATGTCTTGGGAGGAGTTTCAGCATACTTTATACGATTACATCTATCCAAAGACTTTGAGGACCGATCGAGCCTGAGAGTTCATGTGTTTGGAGCAGGGTACTCTCTCAGTCACAAAGTACTATTCTCGTTTCACTGAGCTGCAGTGCTTCATGCCTATTCCAAGAGGTGATGAGTTATTCCTAGAAATGAAGTTTGAGTATGGTCTGAGGCATGACATATGATCATAGGTGAATATATTCAAGTTGACTTCCATCACTTCTATCATCAACCAAGCGCTGATCACAGAGTGAAATCTGAGGGATTTTGGAGTTGTGAGCCAGGGTGCCTTGACATCTAGAGTCAGTATCCCTCCTACTAACAGCAGGAAGCACCACAAGGAGTCTTCACATGGTGATCCAAGGAGGTGAGACACTTATTCAAGTATCCAGGTGGTAAGCTACCAGTGCAGGAAGAGCGGGAATAAGAGGCCAAATTGCCCGAGAGACCCAGTGGAGTGCCGATCTTGTGGCAAGATGGGTCATCTGTAAAGTTTCTATCAGATCTTCTCACCAGCAGCTTGTGAAAGGGTTTCTTCTATGACTCCACAATCAGGAGGAGCACCACCAATTTCTCATCAGTCTGGGAACTGGAGTTCTTCTGTCCATTCAGGTCAAGGTGGAGGTCGCGGTCATGGTAGTCAATCACTAGGCTTTCAGCGACAACAGGGTGTATCATCTTAGAGTGGTCAGGTAGGGTCATAGGGCCGCGGTGTAGGTTATACTTTTCAGTGGAGTAGACCCGGAAAGATAAGGATCACAAACCCTCTATAGTTCAAGGTATGATCTTAATTCCCTTAGTTTTAGCTTCTACTCTTTTCGATACAGGGGCTTCCCATAGATTTATATATGTTGTTGTTTTGGAGATCCTTGGGCTCTGTATCTTTACATAGGATGATGTCTTGATGTTGGACACACTATTAAGGACAAGAAGGGATAGTGTATGTCAGTGCAAGGAGTTCCCTCTTGAGGTTGGTGGGTGTCCCTTCTTATGGGACTTTTATGTCCTAGATATTACAGGATACGATTTCATTCTCGGAATGGACTGATTACTTCCCTTACAGGCAGTTGTCGATTGGTATTGTTATAGGGTGAGTTTCACATCACCAAATGGTGGATTGTTTATTTATAAGGGTGAATGGGATGTCTAGGAAAGTATAGCGGGGCCTGAGGATCATGGGTTGAGAGGAGTTATAGCCTAGATTTTTGGTCTATATCTGGATGACCAGGGGACTTCTCAGATGGACTTTCCTCCAGTGGTGGATCGTTTCAGGGACATATTTCCAGAGGAATTTTCAAGTTTTCATCCAGAGTGAGAGGTGTACTTTTCTATTGAGCTTGTTCCAGGAGTGGCACTAGTGTCCATCCCTCCTTATAGGATGGCTACACCAGAGTTACAGGAGCTCAAGAAGCAGTTGGAGGAGTTTCAGGGAAAGGGTTTTATCTGAACCAGTACTTCTTCTTGGGGTTCACATGTCCTGTTTTCGAAGAAGGCAGATGGTACCCTCATACTTTTTGTGGATTACCGGAAGTTGAACCAGTTGACGATAAAGAACCGATATCCCTTTCCAAGTATTGATGATCTCTTTGATCAGCTTCGAGGAGGTCGGGTGTTCTCAAAGATTGACTTTAGGTCCGGTTACCATCAGTTGCGTGTTAGACCTTCTGATATAACTCTTACAGCTTTCTGGAGCAGGTATGTTCTATATGAATATGTGGTTATGTCGTTCAGTCTCACAAATGCACTTGCAGTTTTCATGGCACTGATGAACCGAGTGTTCCATCCTTACTTGGATTATTTTGTGGTGGTCTTCATGGATGATATCTTGGTGTACTCTCACACTCTACACGACCATGCTACCCATCTTGATATCATTTTGAGTACACTGAGAGAGCATCAGTTATATGCTAAGCTCTCAAAATGACACTTTTGGATGGATCAGATTCACTTTTTGGGTCATGTTATCTCAAAGACAGGAGTACCAGTAGACCCATAGAAAGCGAGAGAAGTAGTTTCCTGGGAGCATCCGAAGAACTTCTTTGAGGTACAGAGTTTTCTAGTGCTGTCTAGAAGTTTCATACAGGACTTTAATGCTTATCAGTGCCACTTACAGGCTTGACTAAGAAGGGTGAAAAGTTCTTGTGGTCAGATTCTTGTGATTTAGCCTTTCAAGAGCTGAAAGGAAGATTGACTTCAACACCGATACTAGTTTTTCTAGATCCAGGAACGACATACACCGTTTAGTATGATGCATCAGGTATCGAGCTCAGAGTAGTGCATATGCAGGGGGAAGGAGTCATTGTGTATGGGTCTCGGTATTTGATGCCATATGAGAATAATTACACGATGCATGATCTTGAGTTGTTTTTGGTTGTTCATGACTTACGTTTTTGGAGACATTATCTTCTGGGAGATCATTTTGTGGTTTTTATGGACCACAAAAGTCTCAAGTATATCTTCACTCAGTGTGACTTGAATTTGAGATAGCGAAGGTGGGTTGATTACCTTCAGTCCTTTGACTTTGAGCTTGCCTATACACCTAGGAAAGGCAACGCAGTGGATGATGTGTTGAGCAGGAGGACTCAGATATAGGAAGTTCAGAAGGACAGTAGTGAGTGACAGCTTATGTCTCTGTTCTCTAAGATGCATTTGGAGGTACACGATAGATAGGGGTAGGCGTTTCTTTCTTCTTTAGTTGTTACCTCTACTCTTCATGATAGAGTGCGAATGAGGCATCTATCAGACTATGAAGGCCTAGTCCTATGGGAAAGTGTGTCAGGAGAGGACCCTATTCCTAGATGGACCATAGGCAAGGATAAGATCTTGTGTTTCGGTGGGCACGTATGGGTGTCACCAGACATACGCGGGGAGCTGATGCGGTACTTTCACTCCTCAGTTTGTGTAGTTCATCTTGGTGTCACCAAGATTTATCATGATCTACACCGTCAGTATTGGTGTCCAGGTATGAAGAGAGATGTTTCTAGTTTCGTGATGAGGTGTTCCACCTGTCAGCAAGTGAAGGCGGATCATCAGGGACTAGTCGGGCTTTTGCAGTAGTTACCCATCCCCGAGTGGAAGTGGAATGATGTCACGATGGATTTCGTGATAGGTTTGCTGAGGTCACCTCGAGGTAATGATGTTATTTGGGTTGTCATTGACAGACTCACAAAGGTTCCTCACTTCTTTCTGATCAAGGAGACTTTCATTTTTGATGAGCTGGGATAGTTGTAAATCCACAATATCGTATGTCTACATGGAGTTCTACACTCCATTGTTCCAGACAGGGATGCCTGTTTTACTTCTCGGGTCTGGTAGGGATTGAAGAAATACTTGGGTACATAGGAACTTCTGAGCACAGCTTACCACCCCCAGACAGATGGCCAGTCTGAGCATATGATTAAGGTGCTTGAGGACATGCTTTGAGCATGTATCCTAAGTTTTTTGAGGTTCTTGGGAGAAGCACATACCTCTTGTCGAGTTTCCCTACAATAATAGTTTTAAAGAAACTATTCATATGGCACCTTATGAGGCTTTGTATGGTAGGCCATGCCGATCACCCTTATGTTGGCTGGAGGTAGGAGAGGTAGCTATGTTGGGGCCTAGTCTTGTCTAGAAGACCACAGAACAGATATAGTTGATTCGGAAGAGGAAGGCTACTGCACAGTCATGACAGAAGTCTTATTCTAATCAGCGGAGATAACATCTAGAGTTCGAGGTCAGGGATCAATTGTTCTTATGTGTCACACCGAGGTTGGGGCACAAGAGTATTAGGAGACATGGTAAGCTTTCTTCGAGGTACGTCAGGCCGTTTGAGGTTTTTGAGAGAGTTGGGCCGGTTGCCTATCGGTTACAATTACCTCATAGGTACCAGGCTATGCACGAAGCTTTCCACATTTCTCAACTCCAACGTTACTTATCAGACCCATCTCATGTTTTTCAACCCAAGGAAGTTGAGTTAGAGGTGGAATCCTCGTTCAAGGAGCATTCTATCTAGATTTTTGATCACAGTACAAAGGTTCTCCATGGTCGGTATGTGCCTCTGGTACGAGTGTTATGGCATCACGGTCGAGTACAGGATGAGACTTGGGAGAGGGAGGCCGATGTACGATCACAGTGGCTAGATCAATTTGAGGATTATTCTTCTAAGTTTCCTTACTAGAGAAATTCAGGGATGAATTTCTTTAAGGGGGGAAGTTTTTAAGAACATGGATCTTCTTTTCAGGTATGTTTTTCTTTTTCTGGTGTTTTTAAGAAAAAGATGAGTTTTAGGAAATTTTTTAAGTACACACTGTGTACTTTATGAGTACACGCCATGTAAGTTATGATTACATGACGTGTAATCAGTTACCTTAGGTAGTCAGGTGCTGCCCGTGTAGCGTCCATGTAAACAGCCGTGTGTGTTGACCAAGAGACCGCTTAATGCGGGGGCTGGTGAAGGTAAGTACACACCATGTACTTATAAAGTACATGTCGTGTACTTTATTTTTTCATTAAATTCATTGGGTTCGTGTCTTATGCATAGAACCACCTTCTTCTAGGTTTGGTTCGTCCGAGAGTGAGAGAACGACGTTGATCTTCCTCCGATCTCCCGATTGAGTGTCTGTCATCCAAATCGACTATCATTGATTATGTTGGAATCGCCTTGATCTATGGTGTTCTTAGGCTATTCAAGGCTCGAGGTTCACTTATATTGATCCTACAACACTGAGGTAGGTGGTTTATGCCTTTACGTTGAAATTCTTTGAGTTATATGTTCAAAAGTGCCCAATACCCTTGAACGGGGTATTGTGTGTTTACTGTTTTAGCCCTTTTATTTTCCTTCTATTCTTGTATTCTTTAATATAGGTTAATTGAATGAGAATAGGGTTAATTTCTATGCTTTGGAGGTTTTTTCCCATGCATGTTTGTTTGGCCTTGCTTAGCCTGTTAGGCTACCTTGATTGTTTCCCATGCCTAGTATTGTAGGATGGTGGGATTTTGTTTATCTGCCATGTTGTTATGTTGTAGACTGTTAGCCAAGTATTTCTTGAGGTTTACTTTGGACGATACACATTGCTATGCTTGATTGACTTACACAGATCCGTGAGAACCTATTGTAGTAGACCATAGGAAGAATAGACGTAAGGTATTCTTCATAGTGTCTATTATTTTATCGCGCTACGAGACCATTGGGGGGGATTGATGCTGAGTGCTCCCTTAGAGGGTATATAGTTTCATTATGAGGCCACAAGGGGAATTGAATTTGAGTTCTTCCTCTTAGTGCTTGTAGTTTCTGTTAAAAGAATATAGGGGGAATTTACGGTGAGTGCTTCCTCAGAGAGTCTATAATCATTTTTTTCTATAAGGGGAATTGACGTTGAGTGCTTCCTCAAGGATCCTTTACTAAAGCTGAACCAGAGGGGTTAGACTATGCGTACTTCCCATAGGGTTGTTTGTGTTTTATAGGTAGGAACAGAGGGGATAGGCTGTGAGTACATCTCAGAGGGTTAGCTGTTTGTGACTATCTTCTTACTTGATGTGTGGTATTTTTGAATGCCTTGTAACTATAGTAATGTTTACTATTGAGTACTTCCTTGTTTACTACTTCATTTGATTATTGCTTTCCATATATATTCATTGATTGTTAGACACAGATCTTTTGGTGGTTTCCAACTGATATTTAGTCTCACACCTTGTTTGGGTTATGCTTTTGGGCCCAAATAAATTATATTGTTGTATGTATAGATAAGGGCAATCACCCTTCTACTTCTGGTACTTGACTACTTGGAGCTGGAGAGCATGGGACCAAGATAAGGCTTGTAATGTTGTGGATCTGTTTACTGTTTTTCTTGTACTTCGTTTTAGTAGTGTATTTTCATCATTGTGACTTGTTTGGATGATTTCCTCGTCATATTTATCATGCATCATTTTTATATATATGCTCCAGCTGTTTATTTCTCTAGTCTTCCTCTGTTTCTTTTTGTTTGATATTATTACTGCTTCCGCTATTGATATATATTTTTCTTACAACTTGTTACTCTTCCAATGAGGTCATAGTTTCCCCACTATCACACTCAAGGACCTCACTGCTAGTGGGCAGCCTCTAGCGTTCAGGGAAATGTGCTTGAGGCCATGTGACCAACCGGGTACGGGCCGCCTCTGGGTGGCTTTCAAAACTAGTATGTTACATAAAGACACTTCAATGGAGTCAGAATCTGTTGGTTCCATGTTGATAGTAGATTTATGATTAATCTCATCCAAACTTAAGAACTCCATAAGTTAGTACTAATAAAATTTGATTCAACCTCATCCAATATGACAATTCTTGGGTATGATAAGAGAGAAGAGAAATTTTCTGACATTATCCAACTGAAGACCTATTTTTATGAATTGGAATCAATTATCAAATTCATTGTTTTCTCATAATAAAATAACTACAGTTACTTACTAGAAATTTTGTGGATTCATATGCACATAGTGGTCCCCTCTTCATATCATCACTGTGTCAAATACTCACTTAACGGTCAAGCAAGGACACTATATGGTGAAACATCTTCCTCTGACTCTTGTGAAGCCCTATATTTATATGTTGGTTATTACAAGAGGGATGGAAAACAACATCAAATCAAGGGATTTGATATTTTTATTACTCCCAAATACTTGAAATCCACTATATTGGGTCCCTTAGAATATTTGGAAGATAACTTTATCCTATTTATCCACCGCTTGGAAGAAATGAATCGAGACCTTGGGAACCTTTTTAAAATGGATAAGAAGAAAAAAATGATCTCAGATCATCTCATATTAATATAAAGTATATGTTCCATTAAGGATTAGTGAAATCATCCACATAGATTATCATAAGGTCTATCCTTTTCTCATTATATCACACTACCATTGTATCTTTTCAAGGAATTCTCAATCTCATTGAAAGTGGACCAAACATCATTGTTTTGACACCAAGGGAAAACCCCACTACTAGAGTCCCTAAGGGATTGGATCCTTAGATTTTTTTTGTTATGGTTTAAGTAGATACAGAGGGATAAGAACACATTTATGAGGATTATGCTTCTATACGAGGAGAAATGTGATCTCTCGCTTACCCTAACCTAAAGAGTCATCATCATCCTTCAATATTCATGCTTTTGATGAAGTGGACTTGGATAAATCCCCTCCTACCTTTATGTAAGGATTATCCACCACAATCCTGGAACTAAAAGAGTTGAACATATATTTCAAGGAATACTTGAGGCTGACCTTGATATGTTTTTTCATGTATTCTGAGGAGTATTAGTAATGTTTCACATTCCTAAAGTAATTCTAAAAAAATTATCTTGGAACTAAAAGGAAATGAAAAGACATAATCCACATGTTGTTTTTCAGTTCATTGTCCTCCATATTGGCCACCATGGGTCTAAACATGAACTTAGAAAGATGAATTCCTCCTATAGTGTCATTGTGGAGGCCAATGTTTATAATATTATTAATTCCAAATTCATCAAATAAGTCTAATACCTCAAATTTTTGGACAAAATTGCACTGGTTAGGAAGAAGAATAGACAAATAAAAGTGTGAATTAACTTCCCAGACCTCAACTATTATTTCCAAAAGGACTACATCCTTATCCTAGTGATAGAATTATTGATTGATGCAACTATTGGCTTTTAGGTCGTATCCTTAATGAATGGGTATTCTAGATACAACCAAATATGGACGGTCACTGAAGATGAATAAACCACCACTTTCTAGGCTCCACAGGGAACCTTATTCAACAAAGTGATTCCCATATTCTTGAAGAATGTTTGATAAACTTATCCTCATGTCATACATCACATATTCAAGTCCCTCCTTGGAATACTGGTGGATTATTTTGTGGATGATTTTGGGTTCAAATATTTCCAATGCTTAGAAAATCTCAAAAACCTTGTCAAATTTTATAATATTATTTGTTCCCGTTACATAAAGATGAACCCCCTTGAAGTCTACCTTCAGGGTTACCTATAGTAAGTTCCTTAAATTTGTCTTTAGATATAGAGGTATCAATATTAACCTATAGAATATTAAGTCTATTATCCAAAAACCTCCTCTATGCAATCTCTAAGATTTGTGGACCTCAAGGTCTATCTAGCCTATATTTAGTGTTTTTTTCAAACCTAGATGGAAAATATAATCCCTTTTATAATATCATAAATAAAGGCATCACTTATCAATGGTATTATGAATTATTTACCACATTTTATGACATTAATAAACATATTATATATCATATAGATCTAATTCCACCCATCCTTGGGTAGACTTTGATCCCTTATGTGAATTCCCTAAAATAATTCCTCAGTTCCATCTTGGCCCAAAATAATAATTAAGGTAAAGAGAATAGTATCTAATATATTATTAGCATGATGTCTAAAATTGAAATAATATATTCTCCTATTGAGAAAATATTTCTTTCTTTGGTATTTACATTTTAAAAGATACATCACTACTTGAAACACCATGAAGAACTATTCTCTTCATGTCAATCCATTGATGTACATCCTCAACCATACCATACTGATTAGATAGTTGGCCTGGTGGGTAGTAATCCTATAGTAGTTCTACATAAGGTATATCCCTCATAAAGCTATCAAAGGCCAAGCATCGGAATATTTCTTAGACATTAATCATGTAAAGATCTAAACTTATCATCGATAAATATTATATTTTAAAAAAGTAATATTCAATTCATAACATAATGATCCATGCTATGATAATTTGGGTTTAGTGCATTTAGAAACTTAGACACATTAACAATTGGTCCAAGAGTGAGATAAGTCATCTCCCACTAAATTCTTTATAACTAAAACTCTTCTTAAAAATATCATACATAATTCCTTTCATCGTAACATGAAGAAAGTAAATATAAGAAAGAGTGACATTAGATGCTCAGTAAAGGTAAACAAGGGAGATATCAATATATCATGAGCATAAGGGTATGAGAACATGAGAATAAAATTGGAAAACCATTCCCTACTTATCACAGATCATAAAATTTAGTCATGGTATAAATCTTGGAAATCCGTAAGATATGAATCATAATGGATTCAAATAATATGAACTTTGAGAACATAACATTGGAATAAGGCATAGATTTGTAGAATACACAAGAGTATAGAAAATAATTTCCATAGTAGTTCAAGAATCATTTCAAATAATATCATAGTGGAATGGGTTTACTCCCCAAACTATCGTATTATTAAAGCTTCACTCCCAAGATTGTCATAGTGGACAGAGTCCCTTACTAAATTGGTTTTACTTCACATTCCAGTCCTATTTATCTCTTGAGATATCAATATTTACCCAATGTATTAGAGAGAGATATAGGTCCCACCCATCACACAATAAAAATAATATAACATGTGACGCAATATCATAAAACCTTCATCATATCCAAACCAATGAAAATAAATCATTTTCATAAACATTTCATCATAAAATAACCTATAGAAAATAAACACGATTCATAATCATTTCATCATTTTATAAAAACATAACCCAAGGAAAAAAGTAGGTTTCATAATAATCATGTCATGATAAACTATTAAAATAAATAATAAGAATGTTAACCTTGGATCACATCCATAGTAAATCATAATTAACATCAAATTATTTAATCTTAGATGTAAAATGACTTTGAAAGAAAAATTACTTGGAACGTTTCTCGAGGAAAATAACCTTTCTTTAAAAATCACCTTTTTAAAATTAAAAATTCATAATATATCATGGAAATAATTTTATATGAAAATAATATTTAGAAAATATAAAATAATCTTTAAATAAAATAGTGTTCATGATTTTGTAAAATTATGTTCTGGCCATATATGATAAAACCAAGATTTCGTTCACATTTTCCGTAAAATCCAAACGGACATTTTTTAGAAAATGACATTAAGATTAATTTTAAAAAAATTGTAAAAAATAAAACATGGGAAAAATAAATTTTTTTTAATCATTTTAGTAATGTAAAAAAAAATTTAAAAACATTTTTAGAAAACACAGATATGGAAGAAAATGGGTTTTCGACAGATGAGAGAAATTAAGATGGCTTTTTTATTAAAAGAATTCATTTTGAACTATTGACTACATAAAGTGTGTAAAATGAAGGAAGAAAATTAATTATTCATAAATGGACATATTATAATAAAATAAATGAGTTTATTGAGATATAGAACATACTATTTCATCATTGGAATCATAATCATGAATAATCTCAATAAACGATGAAATTGTATCATAAAACCCTTTTTTTACTTTGATAACATTGAATCGCAAGACCCATGAAGGAATGACGTTAAATTAAAATTAAAATATCATTAGAATAAATAAATTCATGATATTACATGCAAATGGGTCAGTATATACACCACATAAAAGAATATTGTTGTATAATATAACATTTGTCTCAAAGAAGGAAAGTTGAGACAAAATTCACTTACAATAATTCTCAAATTCCTTCGTACATGTTATAGATTACTATATAATAAATATAAGTTTATTATAAATCTCTTAAATAATAATAATAATATTTATCATAACATACATGATTTACTTATGATCTTTTTTACCCATTTGTCTACAATTCCAAGTTAATGTCACGTTTCGGGCAATAACTGCTTTTTTCATGTAACTTTTGATTTTTTATTTTTAGTAATCTTACTTTGATCATTGTTAAATAATATAAATAATTTTAAACATTATATAAATATCATATATATTCATTATATTTTTATTTATAGTCATCTATAAAATTTGTAGATAGAAAATGAAATACCCTATTTATGGAGGTAGTAGGTCTTACGTGTGCATGAACGTTGTTTCCATTTTCACAAAAGATTGAAATAAATAGAGGTAAATCATATATTATCATTAAAAAATAATTTTTATTTCATATATATAACATATTTTCATTAAAACCATCCTTAATAACTTCCATGTAAATATTGAATGAATCACATCACTTTGTGAGGTGGTAGTCCACCGTACACACGAGCGACGTTATCGCATTCCCACAGAATGGAAAGTAAGGATGCATATGTGATATAATAATTAAAAAAATAATCATAATATAATATATAAACATTTAATACATCATTATATCCATATGTGATAGCTCGTGATGGAACATTAATAACATCAATTTGTAAGGTGGTAGTCTGTTGTACACACAAATGATGATTTCATATCCCATTTGATATAAGATGATATGGATATAGGATATTTTGTTAACATAAAAAATATTATTTTATTAAGATATCATGTTTATTATATAATCATGGTTTAATAATAATTTATGTAGGTGGAGGAATAATTAAAATAAAATGCTTAGTTAGGGATATTACCTCTTCTTTAGAAAACTTATTTTAGTCTGCAGCAAAAGCCCTCCTATGTTGGATTTATGAAAAAAATATGGATTAAATTATAATAGGATGAGATTAAGTGATTTATTTAGGTTGGTCTTGCATAAAAAAAATTTTTTGAATGTTTTAATAGGAGATGACAGGGGGTAGTATTTTATAAGTTAGGTGAGTGGTATTCTTGTAATTATTGAAAATAAAAATGTGTAACCACATTTTTCACAATAAAAAAGGATAATAAATGGACCATTATAGAAAATTAAATATTATAAGGACTTAATATTTCCAAAAAATTTATTTCTTACAAGTCTTGTGTCATTTTTAACCCATACATTTTTTTAACCCATAGTAAACCCATTTTCACCTTAATAGAGATAAATAATTTTTTCTGTTTTTATAATTGGTTATGGTAAAAAATTAAGTTATACTTATTAGATAATATAAATTATGATGATTAAAAATATGGAATCCTTTTTCAAAGTCTCATTCACAAAAGTGTAGATTTTTAATTAAAGGTTAAACTTGTAGACGTGATGAGAAAGCGGTTTTCCAAAGAGAAAATATATAAAAGTTTAAGAAGTTTTTATATAAAAATTAAGTATAAAAATAATTCCAATGAAATAAATTGGTTTAATTAATATATAATATATCTAATTTTACTTTTAAACCCATTTTGAAACAAAAATTAACCATATAAATCATATAAATAAAAGGACAATTTTTAATAAAAACTAGTATATTCACTATTCATCGAAAAATTAATATTTTCAGAAAAATCCAAAAAAATCACTATAAGATATTTTTGACATTAATATTTCTAAAATGAAACATGTTTTATAAAAATTATTCTCTAAAATTACAAAAAAAATAATTTTATTATTGTTCATAAAAAGAAATAAAAAACATTTTTTGAGAAAATAGTATTTTTAAAACATATAAAGAATTTTATGAAATTTATATATTTTTTATCAATATTATTTCTATATATAAAACCATTAAAATTAATATTTAAAATTTCGTTATTCCTAATCATTCCACCAAGTTTAATGGCTATGTAATAGTAGTAATTTTAAAATTATAATATTTTTGTCGTGGTTCGTTAAAACATAGTGTTTCTTATAACACAAGCTATCAAAAAGTATTAAATTTACTCAAAAAATTCATAAAATGTTGGTGTGTTATATTATAATCCCTTAAAAATAATTTCTACATAGAAATTTCCTCACTCTAATATAAACATATGAGGATACTTTTGTATCATCATATCCTCGAGTTCTCACACATCATCTTCAAACTATTAGTTTTGCCACAAAAAATTGACCAGGAGAGTAGTATTGTTTCAAAAAAAATTCTTTATTCAATCCAAAATCTATACTAGTTTTACTCATAAGAAAAAAAATTCTCCAACAGTTTGACATTTGAGTTTAGTACCTATGAAGTTTCATGTATGTACTTCCTCATGGAAGATACATGGAACACATTATGAACATGGGAGAGGTTTAGTGGGAGTTGTAACTGATAGGATACAATCCTAACATGATCAAGAATTTAAAAGGAATGGATATACATAGGGATTAGTTTTACATACTTTCTAAATCTCATTACCTTCTTCCATAGATAAATTCTTAGAAATAAATTGTCATGAAATTTAAATTTCAAATCACATCGGTGATTGTCATCGTAACTTTTCTGTCGACATGACCTCCTTGATGTGGTTCTTATTGATGCCCGCTAAATGTGAATAAAAAATCCATAAATGAAGAAATACCAAGATATTGATATTATTTTCCCTACAAAATAAAAGGAAAATTAAGTTGTATAAGACCCATGGATCATGTAATCCTCTAAGGGATATGCGATCATGTGACTATTATACGGTCATGTGAAGGAACCATGAATAGAAAATAGCCTATTAAAGGTCTCGTGAAGTCCCTTTAAAAATTATTTATACTTTCATGAAGGTGACTTGTATAATCACTAGTCAAGTATTGGTAGCCAGATAAGCTCTCTAGGATATGTGGTTTGTCAGCTGATAGACACTAGACAAACAAACAAAAAGTCCTTCGAAAATATGTGAAAAATATCAAAATGGAAGGAGAAATTCATAGTCATAAAATTCATGTGAAGCATCACTTATCATGACCCGTCCCCCAAGACTCATGTCGTGACATACCCCAATCCCACCTCCTGAAGGCTAGGGGTTAGAGACAAGCACCAAAGGCGTCAACCTGCTAGTGGGATGCATTTTCCTGAGTACCTGTACAGAAGCACACACAACCACATCCCAAAGCTGGAAAATTAAAAAAGCATGATACTAAACAACCCCTCAATACAATTACAACTGAAAGTCAAATGGGCTAGAATACAAACCCAAAAAAAGACTAACGGGAAAATCGGGAAGTAAAAAAACAAAGAAACTCTAGATAGTCATCTACTGAAAACCCCACATTATGGTTTAGTATAGATTAGTTACTGGAAGTCGTAGAATTATGTATCGTCTTCCTGGCCTCCTTGGGAACCACCGGGTCCAGGGCCACTGAGTCCTTTGTCAAGGTGGCGGTCTTCTACACCAAACACTACACGTGCAGGCGAAGCCCATGCAGGGGTGTGCAACAAAATACTCAGTAGGGACCCCAAAACAACAAAGTAAAGACCACATAGCAATTTGCAACCAAACCACAAATTAGGATCACCAAGCATGATCACAAAGCAAGACAGCTCATACCAGGTATATTCTAGACTAGGATAGTAGAACCATTAGTCACATCAGCGAACACTGTGGGATACTGGATAACTCTTCCTCAATGAGTACAGTGGTCCTACTAGGTTACATAGAAGTCATTTCCCACTAACCTTAGGAATTTTGTGGTACTCATCCCGAATGAGTACCATGAGTATTTTGGGTTACACAGAAGTCGTTCCCCACCATGAAAAATTCGGGTCACATAGAAGATTCTTCCCACCTATGGCCATACTAAGGTACTCCTCCTACAAAGTATCATGGGTCTGTCAGGTCACACATAAGTCACTCCCCACCGTGGGCCTTCTGGGTCACACAAAAGTTGCTTCCCAATGGGTCATAGTATCTGATCTACACAGGGTCACTCGTCAAAAGTCATTAGGTCACAGCCAGATGTAGGGTTTCCACACGTCACACACTTGATCTCGGGAGAACCACTCCTCAATCCATTCATCTAATTAAAACTTATATGAAATCCTCCATAGAGTATTCCAAAAGATATACCTCATTGTAAGGTTTCCAACGTTGTAAACAGCTTGTCAATTGGACATCTAGTTTGTAAGATATTGATGTTTTTCCAAAAATAGGTGGTGGGGTCCAGGTTCGGTCCAACCCGGTCGGACCTACCCAACCTGACCTGGCACAGGGTCCATCAACCCAACTCGGGTCTGCTGTCCCTGCCCGAACATAGCTAGTCTTGGGTCTGGTCTATTGGTCAGTGGGTTCGAACCCACGGGGTGGGTCCATCCCACCGGGGTGGGTCTGGCCCACTGGTTTGCCCGGTCTCCCAAAGGCAGACCGGTTCATGCCTTTCTAAGAAATGGTAAGCCGCCACATCTGGCTCATTCACCCTGAGGGTTGTCTGCGGGGCCATATCCTTAGTCGCAGTCGGTTGACCATGGCTTCACTGTGTGGGACGTGGCGCGGTGCCGCGTCCATGGTGTGCCTACGTGACTGGGTGGTTGTGTCCACCCACCACCATCCACCACCCCTGCTTATCCACCATGGCCTGATCCTACTATGTTGGTTCTTTCCAGCATGTCTGCATGGCATTCCACCACCAGCCTACGGCCACCGGCACGCTAGAGGTCTCTTCCTCATACCACCGGGTCCGCTCCGGTGGTTCGTTCTTCCCGCTGCCTATTCCTATGGACTCTGAGGGATCCCCTCTTCCATGCCAAGGCCTTGGATCCTCCTTATCTCCAATTTAAAAACTCATCCATTAAGAACGCACTATCAGAGGGGCTCGGGCCTTTTTCGTGTCGACTCGCACCCTCCACATTAGAGTTTTAAAGCAGGGTGAGGTTTTGGGATGATGTTATATCCACAATAAATCAATCCTGAATAAAAATCCTAAGAAATACCATCCTCTCACAAGAACAAATGATTTTTGGATCAACCTGTTTGTGGATTGGTCTAAATTATTCATTTATAATGAAGAACGGGGAAAACATAAACCAAAAAAAACCCCTACCTCGATCGACATTTGTCGTTGAAGCACTCCGTCCTTGAGGATTCAATCTCCATTGATGTTTTTCACTTCCCAATACTATTCTTTGTAAGGTTTCTACGTTGATAGAATTACTGTCTTCATTCATCATTCATTGTTAGAGAGGAATTTCATTTAAGTTTCATAGGAGTAAATTCCATAGTTTAATTCCCAACTCTCCAATGTGTTAGCCTAAAAAAGGAAAACACGTCGTAGTGTTTCCATTACACTGTGACATCACGTCGTTATGCTATTTCATTTATAAAATAGTGTATCTATTACACTCCATTTACATCCAATTAAGGAATTTACATTAACGCACCTTATTGTCACACCATAGCTCTGTCGTCCGCCGCTCAATGGTGAGAAAGAAAATAAATTAACTTTTTTAAGTTATTTTATTATTTTTCAGAAAATCTGAAAATTATCTTTTCATCTGACTCTTGATTGATAAAGTTAAGTCATTTATTTGTGAATCTCGACATTTTGATTTCAACGGTGCCCTCAGATTTTTGACCTGAGCACTGGTTCAAAAGTTAGAAAAACACCCTCTTATGTTTACTTAACTGAACTTAAAAAAAGTTCAAAATTACATTCTAGGCTCACTAGGCCTCATAATTGTGTGTCTTCAAAGCGTGTGGTCTCAACATAATTCCATACAATTTTAAAAAAATTATATGTAAATTTGAGGAAATTACATCCCTAATGGAGAGGATGATTTTCCTTGATAACATTACAGAAAAATCACGAGATCCCTAACCTTTTCACAATAAAAAAATGAAATAAAAGGTGGAAGAGGCGGGAGCCTATTTCAGTTATAAAATACATGAGGCGCACCCTTAGAAATTAACCAGACACCCCAAGACTCTAGATACATGTCTGTATCATCTCGTGAAATCCCTCTTTCATGAAATCCTCATCTCACAAATATCTTCACGTATGTCCAGGCGACCTCATTCTCCCCATTTTGCTCCTTAAATATGGAAAAATCGATATTTCCATGAAGTGCTTGTGAATCTCTATAAGACCCTTTATCGGTCACGCAGTATGTCACCAAGAGGTGGAGTGATTGTCTTCAACAAAACCTATGAAACATCATGAAATCCCTAACCTTTCTAACATGAAAAAATAAGATAAATTGTGGAGGAGGTGCGAGCCTCTTGTGTTCATAAAAATCTCATGATGAGCTAAGGCTACCTGCAGCCCGATCTTGAAAGACCCCTTGAGAAGTCAGCATGATCCCATTAAGTCTCATTAGAAATTCATCTTTGTCTCGTGGAATTTCCCAAAAAAGTCACATGAGATCATGCAATAACCTTTCGATAGGTTCCATGATCTTGAAAAGGACCTTGGACATGTTAATATGACAACATGAAAGGCCCCAGGACTATATGAATGATTTTAAAAAGCCTCATTAATTAGAAATAATCCAATAAAGGAATCCTTAACTAGGTGATCATGTGGTCACTGAAAATTGGGAAACACCTTTAGATTATCCTACTAGAGGAATTAGTGAAGACGTGTGACACCTAGGCCCTCAGCTGACTCTATCATAGATTCAGACGATATGTTCCATGATAAACAAACGACAATTGGAGTAGAGAGGCCTATAAATATCCCACCACAACATGAAAAATTCACTTGTAGACCACTAATCACTATGGATGAATGAAATATTAGAACCTCACAATGGTACTAGAGAAGATTTCTCAGAGCGGTTGATCTCGTACCTAGAAAAAGCTTCACATCAGAGAATATCATCAGAACAGTCGGAACAATCATGTTGAATGCAAAAACACTTCATGTGATCACACATAGATCACATAAAGGACTTTTGGAAGGACACACAAATAACATCCCACATGTCTTCTAGATCACGTGACACTTAAAAAAATATAACATTAAACAAATATAGGGTAATCGCGATAAAAGGATTGAACAAAGACTAAGAAAATGGGAGACTTATGTGAAAGGAGAACACATTGATCCTCATGCAGTTCGTGTGAACTATTAAATACATGTGAAAGAACCAGGACATGTCACCCAGATCTCACAAAACTCCTTTGGAATAATATTTGGATCATGTTGAGTCCTCTAGACATGCCAAAGCATGCCACATGGAACCCCCTGGGCATGCCATCCAAGTCTTGCAAAGCTATCCAAGCTCGCCATCCAGATCTCACAATATTCTTTAGATGTGTCACCCAACTCATATGGTGATGCCAGTTTATGTCATTTGAGTCTCGTGATAGCACCCATTCATGTCAATTGGCTCCCACAATTCCCTACATGCATGTCGGTCAAGTCTTGTGATGTCCCCCAAACATGTCAAGCTAAGACATGCATCACCCTCTGAGACAAGTCACACTAACTTGCACGATGCCCCAAGTGTGTCATACAGCTCTTGCGACGTCCCTTAGAAAATTCATATGGCTCATGTGAATCCATCTAGACGTTTTAGATGGGGATATGAAATGGATTCTAGTACAAGATATCTAGGTTTTGTTATGTCCTTTAGAAATGTCATTCAGGTTCATGTGATGGATTCTGGGATAATTCATCCATGTCTTGCGATGTCCTCTAGACAAGTCACCTTTGATCATGTGACAACTCTTAGACATGACACCCAAGTTATTTGATTCCCCTCAGACAATCCAATTGGATCAAGTGGTTTTTCTAGGACATGTTTAGAAGATATCCTTTGACATGTCAAGCAGGTAATCATGGAATGTCCATTAGAAAATCAATGCATGATGGGTATTCAAGAAGGTCATGTCATAAGGGAAACCTTAGTGTGTAAGCCTTGATTATAATGGAAACCTTAGTGTGTAATCCCCAATTGTAAGAGAAACCTCAGTGTGTAAGCTCTGATTGTAAGGGAAACCTCACTATGTAAGCAATGATTATCAGGGAAACCTCACTGTGTAAGCCCTGGTAATTAGGGAAACCTCAGTGTGCAAGCCTCGATCAAGTGAACTATGTTAACTCTAATTCCTTATATAACCAAGATATATAAGATGATTTCTTAAGGCCCAATCTTTATATTAAACCTATAAATGGATGTATCGGCACATATGTCTAACATCCAAAATCAATGAGACTAATTATTTTCCTTCCTTTGTTTCCCACACTAAGCATAGCTCATGTGGGCTCAGGGAGTTGCAATGATTGTATCATTTTCATCATAAACCGTTACAAGGTAAACCTTAGTGTGTAATCCCAGTTCAAATGAACTATGAGGTCCGTGATTCCTTTTATAACCAGGATACATAGGATTTTTCATGAATCACGATCCCAAAGTCAAATAGGTATCCACATCAATGTAATCCCTATGATGTCTCCAATATTTCAACCATCGGTACTTAATCATTCGCATGGGTTGATCACATTACCTTATCCCTCATCAAACTAAGAAATACACTAAAACTACAAAAAAAAATCAGATTCCTTCCATAACCAGGATATATAAGAATCCTACTTGAGACCCTAGTTACATATTAAAATACCCCAAGGGTAGTCCTAACACATAACCTCTACATCCATATGCATTGAGACTGATTACTTGTTTTCCCTTGGTTCTCACATCAATCATAGCTCATGTGGACTTAGGTAGTTATGATGGTCACCTTATTCGCATCATAAACCTCCAATATCTAGGGAAATATCAGTATGTATTCCTCGATGAGTGGTATGATATAAACATACCACATTTGAGGAAATATACCTTCTGGGTGGTCCTAAGGGTTCAATAAAACTACAACAACTATGGTTCTTTTTATAACTAGGATACATAGGACGAATTTGTGAGAATTGAGCTCAAACATTTGGTGCCTAAGTGCTATTACATACATCCTCTCTGCATGATGTCAAACTACATAGGTTTAATAAACTATGTGGGTTTTGATTCCTATAATAAATAGGATAAATAGGACGCCTCATAATGGATCAATCCCCTTCTCAGAATATTAACCACCTCCCTATAATGCAAAAAATTCTAAAGTTCCTAGTTATACAGATTTAACATATAAGAATCCATTAATTATTGGGAAATAGATGAAGAACCCCAAATACATACATACAAAATTCAATGATGAGATCCCCCTTTATTTTTTATAATGCTAAATTAACCAATAGTCAATTTATTAGGTTGATTGGTCCCATATCAAGATTAGGAAGAGATTCATGAACATATATTAAATCTATAAGGGAGTTTAGAGTAGGCAACCATTCCCCTGAAAAAGGGTGTGATGAGCACGAACTCCCATCCTCTTGACCAATGTGAGTCTCTAAGTTACATTGGGTAATAAACCCTATTGACCACCTACCATTGGAAATTAGGTTCGTACCCAGTTATGGATGAGGGATCCATTGGAAGTTTCCCTTATGGTAACCTAATGTCAATGATTTTTCAAGAAATGAACCCCCAACAATCAACTATTTGGCCGAACTAAATTCACATGGTAGTCATTTGTTCCTTGTCGAAACAAAAATGGTGAACCCTAGATGGATCTATCAAAAAACAAAATTATCAGTTAATCATGCATTATTCCACTTAGTTCTACATATCCAACAGAAAAAATATAGAAATATTAAAATTAATCTTACATTTGATCCTATGTGACCAGGGTTCCTTTGAAATAAGACCATCTATGCACTAACAAGTCCATGCGAGCAGAATGTCCAGATCATGAATAAAAGGGAAATTCTGATAACCATGAATATTTGATTGATAACATCATGCATATGATATTGTGCTAATAAGTGATGTTATTACATTTTTTCTTCCTAAATATAGATATTACTCTCATCAGCATCATCACAATCTAAGATAATGCCATCATCCAATGTCTGTTTTGGTAGGCTAGCTATGGTTGCATCCCCCACAGGTCTCAAAATGATCTCACCTTCCCGACATCTTAAATTTTAGGTGGAAAAAAAGATAGTCTAGGAGTACCATATATGTGGTACAATATCAACCCTCAAAACATCTTGTGAGGGTCTCCAAGCACTGAAGACGATGAGGTCACATTGTCCATGGAAAACTACAGCTAATCTGGTGGCCCTCATATCCATATCTAGCCACTTTGGGAGCTTATCCTTGAATCACAACAATCACCAAATTAAATATCTGATGAAGGTGGAATGGGGAGTCAAATATGGTTGTCTTCTAGTTCAGGGGAAACCAAGGAGGACTCCTATCAACCATCATCACCAGCCCCATCCAATGGGTACCCACCAGTCTCCTACCAAGGGTACCACCAAACACACTACCACCTCAAATGCCCATTCATGGGAAACAAGGAAGACTCATCAAATGAAGAAGGCATTGGATATTCATGGGTGGGCTCATATACCCACTCCCAATGATGAGGTCTACCGATATATTCTAGCAATAACCATTAATTAGGCTTATATCCCTACTCACTCAAAATAGTCTATCTGTATATCCCCATAGTAGGCATGGGGGAGACGCATATCCATACCCCCATGCAAGAAGTCTATCATCATATTCTGGAGGTGCAAGGAGGATATAAGTGGGGTCATATCCCCACTTCAATTGAATATATCTTCCAGTGCATAGTGGAGATAGAAAACTTTTAGTCTTATATCCATGAACACACTTTTCTAAAATAAATATATATTTTAGCAACAATTGATGAACATCGTTGGAATATTTTGGCACTGGTATAGATAGAGGTATAGACACATATTCATATCCCTAAAGTCAGTTCATCTCAACACTCTAATCATTATGAACAAGGTGTTAAATAGAGAAAGTACACATAATTGATCCCATACAAGAGGATTGTAATAATATTCCGATACAAGATGAGGTTTCGGACTAGGTTCATTTTCATATTCCAACCAAGGATCATCAGGTGAGAGCAGAACATGCCTTCGGATAGGGGAACATGTCTGTCGAAGAAGTAGGGAAATATATTCCAAAGACCTAGGATTAGGCTTGTATCCTCATTATGGTCGGGGATCACTTAGTGAGATGGGAAAATGCCTTGAGACAGGCTAATATTACTATCAAAGAAGTATACTGGTATTTTACAAAGGTTCGGGATCAGGCACATATACCTATTATGGTTGGGGATAACCATGTGAGAATGGCACAATGCTCAGGATAGGTTTACATTCCTATCAATGAATCTGTCTAGAATATTCAAGCAAATCGTGGAAGTCAACCACATATTCCTACTTTCACTGATGAATGGATGCACCAGTATCATTATGAGGAAATAAAGGAGGAGGATCATATCCCTTCTCCCATTTTGGATGTCTGTAGGCATATTCTAGTGGGGAATGAAAATCTGGACCAGGATCATATTCCTTATCCAACTAGGGCTCACTAAGTGAGAGTGGAACATGCCTCAGGGTCATGCTCATATCCCTACTAAGAAATACCAACAGCATATTCTGAAGGCACAAGATCAAGCTCATATTACCTTTCTAACTAAGGGTCACCAAGTCAGAATGGAATAATCTTTAGGATAGGCTCACATTCCATTCGATAATGAGATGTCTCAAAAGAATTTTCCAGTAACTTCTCATCAGAGGGATCGTACTCCTGTAGCAGTAAATGGTTATAAACAAGTTCCAAAAACCATTATACAATAAGCTTATATCCATATAAAATCCCAAGAGGTATGTCAGAATATTCTAACCATGACACATGACTTAACCCATATTCATAATATTCTTGATTTCAGTGTCCTTGAGGTTTTTTGAGACACATTCTCAATAGCACAAGGGTCCTTAAACTCTTACATCGGAGTAGAAGATGATAATTACCAAGATATTACTCCTCATGGTAGCATAAAGATGGAGCATATGGACTCTACACCTGACATCCACTATGGTCAACCTCAGCACAACGATATCTCCCAGGGACAAGGAAATCCTCCCCTTTCCCAGAAACCTTTGTATAAAGAGGTGTTCCATTCTTGGAAACCTTCATATAGAGAGTTTTTCAAAGCTTATACACCTTCGTATAAAGAGGTGCTCGAAACATCAGGGTAAACTTCATATAGTTCCCCATCAACTATCATCAGCACTCAACTCTAGCTAGCAGAGGACCCTCATAAGCAACTTCTATGATTTGACTAGATGGAGGATTTTACGTTTAATGAAGAGGTGGTCGACATTTACTATGGAGATATTTAACTGAAAAAAACCTCTCCATCATGTACTGTACCCTCGCTACTTTTGACAATGAGATTCCAAATGATCTTGGGAAGAATTGAATTCCTTATCAATTCCAAAATATGTTTAATACCCATCAGATATTAAAGGATACACACCTCCATTATCCAAGATACTAGAATCACCTTTAGACCATCAAGATACGCTTTTTTCAGCTAGACCTAGATGCTATCTTTATGGCTCGGGATCCAAAATCAAAAAAAGTACAGTGTAAATCTGCAACACGCTTTATTTCATTACATCACAACTCTTTGGTAGTTGATCTTAAAATCCATGTCATGCATTCATATTTGAGGATGAGGATATTATAGAGTGTCAAAATTTTCTACACCCCTAAAATATCAGAACCCCTCAGATACGATATCTTATAATCTCATAACCTCTGACGAAATCAGGGGATCGAGTAAAGCTCTGGCCAATTGGTCACTATAATAGAATTTCCCTGCTTCAATGATGCCCATACATCACAAAATAATGGATAGGATATCCAATAGAACTTTAAACTAGGCTCCTTAAAGCAATAGTAATTCATTTCAAACATGGAAGTTGAATATGAGATCAACCAGAAAACTTTCCATAGAGAATGATTTCCATCATGGGATGCCATCACACCCAACTCCTACATGATCACAACTGCGCCACATAAAATGGGCCATAGTAGTGTCTTCCATATCATCTGTCTAGAAGTGGACCCATATCACAAGGTTAAGAGAATTTCTACCACTGCCTTCACCTCTCGGATCTTCAATTCCTAAGAGGATTTAGGACATATCGGCAATAACTACAATGAAACCCCAGACCACTAGGATAGGGGAATTTATATCTTAATCAAAATAATTGTGTTAATCATCCCCTGAGAGGGTCCTTATGAAATCAAAAATGATTCTAGTTCAACCCCACCCTACAAGTTTGGGTGAATTTATAACTTCATGTACATATTGGGAGTCACCAAATCTCTAACTTTAATCATTGGATCCTCAACAATAGAATCAATCAATGCCAATTGCATCCTCGAATAACCTCCAGCCCACAGGTTTGGGGGAATTTTCATCATCACCATCACCATAGATGTAATCAATATTCTCTAGATTGGGAGGAATAAAATAAATGATTGGAATCCCACCTATTCCTCCAACCGCAAGAAAAAACTCTGATGGTTGAGGCCCTCTTTGAAATCATGATTGAAAACTCCTTCAAGGTCATTTTTCATGGACCAAGTTGGGAGGATTATATGGTGAAAGTGATCAAACCCCATCAAGTTCACAAGAGAAAACGACCCAATATGGACAAGGATTAAAATAATGACCCTAATAAAGGAAGTACAAAATTAGCATGTTGTATCAAAACAAATGGTACAACCAATATTTCCCAATGTGCCTATGTGAATGTCGTCACTATCAACATGATAGATTTTTTGGATTAAGACACAAATTTATAGGGTCAAAACATGGAAAATGTACCCTGAGAGGAGGGTTATCTGGATGCAGCAACTAAAGATACACACACCCAGAACAATATAAGGCTCCAAAATATAGAACCTTCGAATAACGAGTTTCCACCTCTCTAGAAAAACACTGCCAAAGAAAAATGGATAGGTGTGGTTATATCCCAATCACTACATAGAGGAATTGTGGTTCCTTACATGGAGGAATAGTTTTCATAATATGATAGTGAGATACAAACTATCAAATGACTCAATGAGGAGATACACAAAGGCTATATTCCCATTGGGTATCATCTTCAGGCAGAAATGAATATTATCCCTCCTATAGTAGATTTTCCAATAAGAGAGGTATCTAAGCATCAGACCAGCTCTGGATTCAATCATCTAGTCTACATAAGTTATGAATTCGAAAATGATCTAAACTTGCCTCTGTTATAGAAACATTCTCTCCCTTTATTTGGAAATCATTTAGTCTTAAGATGAATCAAGAATTTTCAAGAGATGAATGAGAGGCCAACTCATCAACCCCTTCCTGATCCCTATTTGGGCGGTGGATTAGATAGAAATCCACTAGATATTCTTAACATCATTGAGTCCCAGGATACTCGAATAGAGTCCATGTAAGGGCGATGTGCACCTGTGTAGCCTGATGGGAATCTATATCCCAAATGGGTGGATGATACTCTACCTCCACCCAATTTAATAAATAATACCTTATCCACTTTGGATGGTGTAGGTGTCCCTAAACATCATTTCACACACTTTGTATCCTAATGTGGGATGATGATGGGACCTCAAGATCAATAGGAGGCAAAAAACTATGGTGTTTTATACATACTCTTATAGGGCCAGATTTTATATGGGATAGAAGCCTACCAACAGAATCCATTAAAGGATGGCAATATCATCATCATCAATTCCTTTATCAATCAATCTCTACGTTGAGGAAAATGATAATCTTCTACCTGAATAACTTAAAAAAATATGAAAATGGTATGATATTTTCTTTTATAGCTAGGTGGAAAGGTTTAACCTATTCACTCAACATCCATATCTCATAGGAAAAAATTATATGACTCTATGATAGAAATATACAAGATGAGTTGTAAAAACCTTTGATACTAATGAAGTATCAAGGTGGGTTCTCTGAGTTCATAGAAACAAAAAAAATCTTAAGGAATCCATTTAGAGAACCCAATCGAAAACTCAACTCATGCAAACAGCATAAAGGAAAAGGGTTGACAAAGAAGAAGTTGCAGTTGTCAATCTCAAGCCTATAGTAGTGCTCATACAAGCACCTATCTAGGTCCTAAACTACCCAGTACCTCCTATTGAGCAATGATAACTATAGAATATCCCTTTTCCAGAAGCACATAGAAATCAGTGTCATGTGGGATTTGAGGAAAGAATAAATAAATCATACTCTTTCTAAAATGAACAAGTCCCTAGTTATTTCATGGTAGCCATAGACAATAACCATCTCACGCTACTACATCCCAAGAAGCCCAATGAGGTCAACCTCATCGACCATCCTGAATACTAGCCATTTCATAAAAGTTTGGGTCATAATATCTAGGAGTTCTTCATCTTCAAAGAAATTACTCAAGGCATGGTCAATTCCAGACAGGTGGTGCTAGATAACTCCTCAGAGCATGTGTCCTAAATAACCATTGCCTAGTTAGAAGAAGAAGGTGATTGGATGAAATTTTCATCCAGTCATGAGTGTAATTTCAAAAAATAAATGACTCAAAAAATGTTTATTGGGCTCATGAAACCCTAATAGAACATCTACGCAGACCCACAATAGATCCACCACATAAGAAGGAGATGTTAGGTATATCTCTCAAAGGTGGGAGTGACCACCAGAAGAAGGAATAAATAGAAGGAGAGGAGTCATATTATTCTCCAAAGAAAGTTATTACTCTTGTAGATTTCTTCCCTGCAATATCCACGCCATGGGCGCCACCATACCAAACAGAATCCTCATTAGAAAAAGAACCAATCGTTGGTTCTGTTAATGTGATACACTTGGTGGCCCCATTATCTAATGAAGAATATGCCTTAGAATATGAGTTTCTCACACATAACCATTTAATGGGAGGTTTCATGCACTAGAACTGAGGATACAAGGGACCCCAAAGATGTGGTTGAACCCAATATTCCATTCATGTCCCAACGGAGAACATATATGCAACTGAGACTCATGGGAAAGCACTCCATCATGCCCAAAAGAGGAAAGGAGGTGTCCTAAAACCCTCCAGTGGTCGTTCTCACCTGGTTGTCTTACATGACTGCCTAGAGGGGGTTCGATTACCCGATCAACCCAAGAAATGGGGTAGACCAGCATGATATGCACCACTAGTAGTATATTCTCCCTCTACCTTTGCACAAGCACATGGTTTGTCCACCTCAAATACCATATCTCCTGAGATTCATGTCTGGGAGGAACCAAACATTGGGAAGCATCTACCTATGGCACAAAATTATGATGTTATAAAATAGCTAGGGGTTTTCCCCAACCATTTTCTCAATCCTTGAGGTTCTCCATATTTTATAAGAACTTGGGGAGGGACTCGTTGAAGCCCTCCACAGCCCACAAAATTTTGAGATAGAATTCACTACAGCCGTGGTTTATCGAGTGCAGACCATGTGAGAATAATTTCATATTTCCATATCATTCACTATCTAGGATTAGTAAGAGGTCATGCAGGGGAACATTAGGCCCCTATATGTTTCAAGAAGATTCAATAATTTTGTTGTCCAAAGGGATTTGATTTATAATGGTTTCAAGATAAATTTCATTCCGATTCAAACCCTCTAAGATCTTGGATATATTGAAGGGGATTTGTCTCCCATAAGGTTGATAATCTAATGGTATGATAAGCATGATAAAGGACCTTTCGATAATATCAAACTCGTAGCTCAATTTGGAGATCTTGCATCTGAAACTGAGTTTATGGTTATCCAGAAAGACACTTCATACAATGTCTAGCTCGGAAATCCCTAGCTCTATAACCACATGGAGATACCTTCAACATTCCATCAGTGTCTAAAGTACCCCTTTGGTGGAAAGTTAATCATACTGTATGGTGACAACTCCCCTATAGATACTTGAGGATACACATATACTGAATAATATTTCTACAAAAGGGGAGGAAAAAAACCAAAAATGGATGATGATATATAGTTTACATCCCCCAAAGGTTTGGGGAACACCCTTGAAAATACCTACAGTATGATCAACAATGACTATGTACTCCTCATAAATCTAGTTGAGGTGATAGACTTAACCCTAGAGATATAATCCCCTTATGTCCCTAGTGATAGTGAAAAATTAAATCAACTCTATCATCTCTCTACAACAACTCAAGCAGTAAGGGATGATAATGTCTCCTATCATGGCCTCCCTCACCCCAACAGTGATAGAGATTCCCCTAGATTACCATCTTTGAATGGAAATGTCTCTACATACTCAGAAATCGAAGAGCATGAGGATTACCTCAGGATAGCCCCTCCCATATTCAAGGAAGGTGTCTCCACCACCATCAACAAGCTTTGATAGGTAAAACTGGGAACATAAAAAGACTTGAATCCTACTCTAATTAGTTACACCATGTCCCCCAAAGAGAAAGAGATGTACATTGTATTTATGATGCAACACTGATAATTGTTCTCTAGGAACTATATAGAAATTCCTAGACTGAATCCAGATGTGGATACACACCATCTCATCTTAACCAATGAGTAATGAGGCTTCAAGTAGAAATCCAATAGGATGCACCCCTCTCATTCCACCAATGTAGAGGCGGAAGTCAAAAATTTTATCAAAGATGAATTTTTCTAAGAAGTGAAATACCCAATATGGATTTCCAACATCATCCCTATCAAAAAAATAATGTGAAGATTAGGGTCTATGTCGATTTCAAAGAACATAATCAATATTTCCAAAAGGATGAATTCCCATTGTCAATCAAAGAACTCTTTATCGATGAAACATCTTTCTTCCAATACCTTTCCTTCATGGATGGGTATTTAGGGTATAATCAAATAATGATGGCCCCTAAAGATGAATAGTTCACTTCCTTTAGAGAACCTTAGGGGATTTTTTTTATCATGACATGCCCTTTTGGATAAATAACATTACTGTTATATATCAACATGTCGTGCATCATATTGTTAAGTTTTTCTTGGTATAAATAGCTAAATATTATGTCAATGACCTGATGGTTAAATCCTTAAAATTATTTGATCACTTCAAGGACCTTTAAATAGTCTTTGATAAGCTGAGACCACATAGTTTAAATATGAATCTGCTGAAATATGCCTTTCGGGTAACATTAGGGAAGTTCCTTGTCTTTGTGGTATGCCACCACAACATCAAGGTTGACCAGGAGAAGACTAATGATATCTTAGAAATTTCACCACCATAAATATCAATAAACTAAGGGAATCCATGGGAACAATGCCTATATTCCACGTTTCATAGTTAATTTCTTAGTAAAATATCTCCCCTTCAACAGTCTAATGAAGAAGGGAATCATCTATCAATGGGATGATGACTGCCAAGAACTCTTCAAAATTATTAAGTAGTACTTACTGTACCCATCAGTTCTAATGCCTCCGGTGGAAGGAAGGACACTCATTTTCTATGTTTCCTCCAAAGAACACTCATTGGGTACCCAACTTGCATATAAAAACAATGTACGGAGCGAGAAAAGTTTCTACTACCTTATACAAATAATGATAGGTATTGAAACTCGATGCTCTCATGTTGAGAATAACTACCTTGCAATCATATTCACAGTGAAAAAACGGGGGCATTACTTATAGCACCATGAAGTCCATTTGGTCTCTCATATTGATTCACTCAAGTACATCCTTGTTTGTCCTATATTTACTAGTCACTTGGCTTTATGGTTGGTCATTCTTCAATAATACGGTAATCTGTTCATATCACAAAAATCATTGAAAGGGTGAGCCCTATTTGATTTCCTCATAGCCCATCCTGCCCTAGAGAATACATCGGTGGACATCAAGCTTACAGAAGAGAAGTTATTCTATTACAATCAAAATTCCTAGACATGGGAGATGTATTTTAATGGTTCCTCCTAATGTCCTATAAAAAAAGTATGAAAATCCGTGATTCAATCCGGTTGGCTTAGGGATTATTTTTCTCTCCTGAGAAAAAGTAGTTTTACATACTCTTTCTCACTATCTAAAGGATGTTTGAATAATGAGTACCAAGCCCACATTACTAGCTTGGATCTATCCCTATAGCTGTAAATATCCTCCCTAAATATAAAAGGTGATTTGGATATAGTGATAAAGAAGATTGATGGTGAATATTCCATTAAAAATGAATAATTGGCCCCTATCACTGGCTAAATCAGGGGACTGATGGTAGAGTTCCCTTTTGAGACCACATTGCATCATGTTCCCTGAACACAAAATGTTCACGATGATATATTGTATAATATAGTCATAGTCTTTTCCGGATCAGATCAGTAGGAGGAAATCTTCTATATTAAACATCAAAGAATGGTCTCATTGATAATCATGTGTGATATGGAAAAAATAAATTAGGTCAATGTTGTCTCATATCATAATGAACCAATGTCCACCATGGATGGATGGATCCCATAATTGGTTACCTCCAAAATGGGACTCCCCTGATAGATAGAGTTGGAAGGGAACATATCCAGCACCGTGCAATGAACATTACCCTAAAGAGCAGTCCAAATGTGCACAAGGCCCTCTAGAAGCGTGGCTTTGACAGAATCCTCCTAAGATGCATAGCAGAAAGGGATATTCTTATCTTCATGGAAAAAGTTAATGTCGGATTCTACAATGATCATTATTCTAGTGCCAGGATCTCCCACCAAATCATGAGGCTGGGTTACTGCTGGAAATACATGGTATAGGACTATGTGGAATACATCGAGAAATTTAATGTGTGCTGAATCCATGAAAAATTATTCTATAAAACCATGGAATTTATACATATAGATAAATATTCATATAAATTTTCTTTTTGGGGAATGGATTTTGTGGGGACATATCCCCAAACCATAGATAAGTAGTTCAAGTGAATCCATACTACTACTAAATTATTTTTGAAATGGGATAAGTAAATACCCCTCAACGAAATCAGAATAAATAATATCATCTACTTTATGAAGTCTCTTATCATCACCCAGTCTCAAGTCCCTCACACAATATTGATAGACAATGGCACCAACTTCTGTTCTACAGAGTTGAAGAAACTGTATCAGGAGTACAACATCGATTCTAATCATGGATATCACTATCATGCAGTGTAAAATGGACAGATAGAGGCCATCAATAAGACTTCATCAAATATACTCTAGAACATGGTGAAAAGTATAATAATTCATGTCCAGACAAGCTCCTCCATTATTTATTGGTCTACCGTACCACCACACATACTACTACACAAGAAATTCCATACTCATCCGTGTGCGTGAATGAGGCAGTGTTATGCATAGAAGTATAGCTGCCTTCACTCCTAATATCCATTTTTGTACAACTCTCAAATGATGAGAAACCTAATAAGCTGTTGGATGAATTGGAGTGATTCGATGAGAACAGGATGCATACTTTTCACAACATTGAAATCTATTAGAATCAGTATGCATGATCCTTTAATAAAAAAGTTCTCCAATGCTTATTCATTCTAGGAGAACTAGTGTTTGACCTCAGGACCCCAATGATACTAGGTAAGAAGCCTCCAAATAAATAACCCAATTGAGAAGGGCCTTACATCATACATAAGGTCTATCATAATGGATCTTATGCATTGGCCACAATGAATGGGTAATGTGTCACACCCCCCCCCCCACCAATGTGAGATTTCTTAAGAAATACTTTTCATAGTCATCATCAAGATCCAAACTTCCTGACCACAGGATGTTAATCTTTGTGGAGTAATCCCTGTTACATGAAACTAAAGTGTAAAATCATGTCCTAGTTGTATGATGTTAAACTACACTAGATCATCTTCACTACAAGATGTTAAACTACATGATTGATCATCCCGACTACAGGATGATAAACTACACAACACCTCATGTTCGGATAGAAAGACATTAAAATGCATAGCATTATATGTCTTAGACACATGATGATGAACTTTATGGACTCATCCTGATTACCTGATGCTAAAACTATACAAGCTCGTTCTTACCGCATAATGTAAAATTGTATAGATCCATGATATCAATCTTTACTCATGTCAGGATATCCATATCCTTTCTACATGACATTAAACTACACAGGTTACCAAGAACTATGTATGGATTTATTCCTACCATAATAGGATAGTTAGTGATGCTCAAATATCTATTTTTGGTCCCAACCACAATATTTTTTCATTTCACATCATGTGAACCACTTACTTACCACATGATGTTAAAATACATAGCAGATGTCCTCAGCACGTGATGTTAAAATGTATGGATCCCCAAATGTTTTATCCACCTTCACGTCAGGTGACCCTATTCCTTTCTATATGACATTAAATTGCATAGGTTTTCTAGAAATACAAGGAAAGGTTAGGGAAGATCCCCATTTATTGATCCTATATATTGTTCTAGACACTACATAATGAAAAATTCCCCTGTCATATCCTTAATTACGTCTTCATGGTGAGAGGAACCCCTACCGTTCCTTATTTCTCAAACTAAGCATAACTCGCTTGAGATTAGGAATTTTAGTAGGGGTATCCCCATACAAAATATTCTTAATGGATTGTGACAGAATCATGAAGATCATGAATAAAATACCATGAAATGTATACCCCTTTTTTGAGTCGTGTTGTATGATGTTAAACTACATGGTTGATGTCCTTGGCAAGACATAAAACAACACATTCATATGGTCCTTACTCAAGAGGGTCACAATTGTTGGTGATGGTATCCTACCACACCTCTATTAAAGTACTACGTTTGACTTGATTCCTGACACCACAAGATATATAGTGACACCAAGATCTTCAATCCTGGGTCTAGTCACAACAAATATAATAATCCCCCCTTTCTGCGTATAGTCCAGATCTGCGCATGAAGGTCCTTCATCATGAACTATGTATGGATTGATTCCTATTATCATATGATATATAGTGACACCTATATTTACATCAATGGGTCCAACCATAATACCCCTTTTCACATTATAAAGAATACATACTTATATCATGACATAAAACTGCACAGTTCCTCTAGAACTCTGTGCGGCCGGATTCCTATAATCATAGGATACATTGTGATGATTGAATCTCCAATCCTGGGCCCAGATACAATTTTTAATGGAAAAAATTACTACATTTGTGTATGGGTTAGACCTATATAGAGAGTTTCCCATTCAAGAAATATGTGTGTCTTGATTCCTATCATCATAACATACATGGTGATGCTCAGATCTCCAATCCTAGTTCTAGCTACAAAAACCAAAAAATTAAATTCACCTTAATTGTATAGGGTATAAAGAATACAAGACTAATTTTCCTATGTATGAGTTAGATCCATGTATGGGCCTTCTTTAACATGTATTGTGTCTTTCATAATTTTTCCCGCTGGTTCCCACATCCTCACCACATGATGTTAAACTGCAAGGAAAATGTCCAGGTTGTATCACATTAAAACTAAACAACAAAAATGGCTTTACGGCATAAAGTTAAACTACAAGGTAAATTTATTGGTTAATGAAATTAAAACTACAAACACAAAAATTCTTACCACATGACGCTAAACTGTAAGGAAAATGTCTTGGTCACCTGACATTAAAACTACACAACAAAAAACATCATTAATGCATGACAGTAAACAACACTAAAAATGTCCTTACCACATGACATTAAACTTCACAGAAAAAAATACATCCACAATACATGACATTAAACTATTCAAACCATAACCTATCATCATTTCTTGTCAAAGGCCCACAATATCCTTACCCTGATCAGTCAGATTATGTTGTTTTTTTACCATATTTTATGCACCTCAATTCATAAATTATACTTCATGTATCGAGTGCCTCAGGTAGCCAAAAATCATTCATGGCCCTTGGAAAAGATAACCAAGTTTAAGGGTACCATTTTTTTACTATACATGCATGCTTATGGCTCATGTATGTGAACATTTTGTCGTCAACCAAATATGTCACTCTTCAAAAAGTGAATTCTTATCCTTATGAGTCATGACATCACAATGGTAGAACTCAACACCACAGTGTGATCTGAACTACTCTCTGTATGATTTTCCCATACAATTACTCATGTCCTGAGAACCTCAATCTATGATTTACAATGTTATCATCTCTAGCTCAGAATAATGTGAGGGTTCTCTTGAACCTAGGTATCCTAATTGGGCTCTTTTCTATCGTTCCCCATATTAGGTCCATTTGTGTCATGGACTTAAAATGCCCACACTTTGGACAAAGATGTACGACCTTAAAATCTAGCCTATAATGGTCCAAATCACAAGACCTTAAACTGCTAGAAAAAGAGACACAAAACTTTTAGGTTAAAACCCTGTAAATAGCATCCTAAGAAAAAGTCGAGTCTTTGCTCGCTAAACTCTTCACCTCTAGAGTTTAGGAAAAAATTAGGGTACAAATAAATAAGGCATAAATCTCATATTGCATACTCTGTGGACCTATTAAAAGACAAGATATGATCGATGGACCCCCTTGTTCAGGAAAAAGTTGGACCAATGGTTTCTCACATCTCCTCGTTGTGAGAATGTGTTCACTAGGAAATGACACAACTTTTAGGTTGTTCAAACCCTTATTAGATATTACACTTTCTAAAAATCACATTTCATGATTTGGGTACCTCAGATCACTATAAACCATCCATGGCCCTTAGAAAGGATACCCGGCCTCAAGGGACCCTTTTCTAGACTATGGATGCTTTCCAATGGCTCCTACATATACGCCTATGGTAATCAGCCAAATGCATCACTCTACAAAAAGGTATTTCCAATCCTTATGATATCTAACACCACTATAAAAAAACTCAACACATTAGTGTGATATGAACTAATCCTGGTATAACTTTCCCATATCATCCTCCTGTCCTGAGCACTTTGGACCATGAATTAAAATCCCCCTACCAAACTATCTGAATGCAGTAGATGTCCTCGAAGTTACATCACCATATTTTGAACCCTTTCTCAAGGATATAATATGAAACTAAATTATCAAACCTTTTATTTATCACACATCATGATTTTAAACCATAGGGAATAGGGCTTGAGATTCATAATCAAGAGTTGAACTACCCTAGGGTGCTGGAACCCTTCCTTGATAGATTTCCTCCCATACCCAACCTTATAATTTGGATGTTTGAGTCTTCATAAATATTTCATGGACCTTGAAAAGGAGTAGATATCATCATTTTTCTGACCATTCTACTTTCACATAACATCATTTACCCACCAACTAAAGGTATCTCCTCCTTTCCAGAAAGGAGCTTCAATCCTTATGAGTAATAGAAATACCGAGGTAGAAGCTTTCATTTCAGTGTGTTGCGGGACATACCTGACATGTCTTCCCCACTGCATATTAATAGATACACACTTTTGAGTTATGGCTTACATCACCCATATTCCAACTATCCAGGTAGACCTAGAATCCCTAGTATTCTTCCCTCAACTGATATTACCCCCATAAACCTTCCATGACCCTTGGAAAAGAGTAGAGACACCTCTGTTTTGAAATGATACTGATGCATAAGGGATTTGACCTACCAACTAGAGGTGCCTCCACCTTGCGGGAAAGAAGCTCTGATCCTCATGAGCCTTAGTAACACCATGGAAAAACCTAGCACCCTAGTGTATTTTAGGTCATTACTGACATGTCTGGACCATATACCATGATCATTGATCAGGTCTAAGATAAAAAAACCCTAAACTGCAGTGATAGAAGGTTCGAGCTAAAAGACCCTAAACTACAACAATAGAAGGTTTGATCTAAGATAACCTAAACTAAAGCAATAGAAATTACTAGCTAAGAGAACCTAAAATAAAGTAATAAAAGGTCCTAGATAAAAGAGCATAGAATATAGAAATAGAATTTCGGAGCTAAAAAACCCTAAACTAAACCAATATAAGGTCCTTGCTAAAAGACCCTAAACCAAAGTAAAATAAGTTCTGAGATAAAATACCCTAAAAACAGTGATATATGTTTCGAGCTAAAAGACCCTAAACTATAGTAATAGAAGGTTCGAGCTAAAAGACCCTAAACTACAGAAATATAAGGTTCGAGATAAAAGACCCTATACTACAACATAGTATTGATTTAGTCTACAAGAGTGAAAATGCATGTAAGGACCACCATATGGACTTAGAAAAAAATAAAACTATTCTCTCCAAGCCTATTGGCTTAAAAAAATAAATAGGAATCTCCCTACATGACATATATCCTACTGATTTCATTTTCAAGAACATCAAATTAGTTGTTCAGTTTTTGACTAGAATTTCAGCAGTATAGCAGAAACCCTAGGTTATTTCTCAACAGAGGCTTAGGTCATTAATTTAAAAATAAGTTTTTGGTTAATAAAAAGGTAATTTTATTTTGGAAAACTTTGGGTTTTGTGATTTAAGAATCAAAAAGAAAATTTAAAGTGATAAAACACAGTAAAAATTAACAGAATTAATTAAGCATGATCAATCTGGGGAATTCTCATGATGACCATCCTTTATCCATTCATAATAAAGGGTATAGATCTTTTAATCCTTAGTTTGTAACACATAGAAATAGAATTTTACTAAGTTTATACTAGGATACCTCCTAGGGTTCAGTAAAAAACACACAATTATTCACTAGATATCGCCGATGATTGGGTGATTTGTGTTCGACTTCATAACCACAACTCACCAAGGAAACACAAGAATAAATCGATGTAATGTCCAGGTTTGTATATTATTTCAATTTTTTACCATGAAATAAATTTACATGTCCATGGAAGTGTTAATGTGAGTTCAATTAACCCATATAAACCCCACAAACATTGGGGTTTAAATGGGGATAAGAAGTGGTGAACGGTGTGTGGAACATCACATGAATGAGTAACCACAAATATGATCATGTGATTCGAGTAAAACATAAAATTAAATAAACCAATAAAATAAGAATATAATATTAATAAAAAACATGAAAACCTAAAATTAAAAACATCATTCAAATATTACAAACATGAATCACAAGATTACATCACGTTCCTCCCTGGGTGATCATAAGGCATTTAGAACTCCATGGGAGGAGAGAAAGATGGCGATGATGAAGTATCATGTACCATGGACTCAATAACTTATAGGATTTATTACAGGAATAATTTGGGACTCCAAAATGACAGCACATTGTCTCTTGATCTAACTTTTAAATGTCGTGTCTAAGGTGTTATTTTATTTCCAAAATAGGAGGTGATTTTGGGCACCCTGATTTTGAGAAACAACTTGGTCCATGGTTTTTTTCCAATATAAAATCTTATATATATTTTCAGAAAACTAAAAACATGTTTGAAGACCTCTTGTCTATCTCCACATAAAATTGTTCTTCCAGATAATTTATATAATAAGATATATTTCTAAAATACATACATAAACTTTTGACTCTGTGTAGATTAATTTTATTGGACAGATATATTCGGTTGGGCCTCTTAATGGACAAATTGGGCTTGGGTTCCTTACATAAAGTTGTAGTGCACAGATTTTTGGATCAGATCACAAAATGTCATCCCATTTTGAAGAAATTATGTCATGGAACATAAAAAATATTGGACATGTGTTCATGAGATTCCATGCAGATTGGCCCATTTTCCTTCTACATCATTGTAGGCCCTCTGAATCACCTCCACCTAAAATGAAATAATCAAAACAAGTGAAAGTTTTCTTTTTAAAAGTGAAAAAAATTATTTAATAAAAAATGAAGTGCAATTTATTATTATAATTTTAATTTTTAATACAAAACCAATGTAAAATAGCGGTGTAAGGGTTGAAATGAACAGTGAATCATTATGGGATCACACCCCCACACCTAAACATTTTAAACTCCTAGGAAAAGCCACATTTCCAAAAATCATGCATTTAGATATTCCCAACTTCAATAAGATTTAACATTTAATGAAAAAATAATTTATGATAGCAATGTGATCAAAGAAAAAATCACACAAAGGAGTTATTCTCAGTTATCATGGAAAAATTTGTCTCATAAATTGCATCAAAACAAAATTAAAAGAGATGCAAGATACCAATATGAACAAGGAATTCAAAATTCAATCATGATACTAACTCTCCACATGTGTGTGTGAAAATCATTCCACGCTATTATTTATACTTTCTATCCAGTAAATATATGTTATTTTAACATTTTTATTCTTATATGATTTTGTTCAATGAACCTTCCCTATATCCTTCGAAATCAAATTTCTAGACCCACTCACTTTATCATTCCTGGAAGTCAAACCTTAAGCTCACAACATAAATATCCCCATATGTTTTACATTTCATCACTCCCATAATTTATTATTATTATATTTTTTTAAAATTTTGAACTTGGAAAAAATCTCACATTCATCACTCAATGCTTGTCTGATCTCTTCATGACACTAATTGTAATATTTATAACAAGATCAAAGGTTGAGGAATAGTGGTTTTTGACTTACCCAATACACAACCCATTTTTTCTATTTTTATATATATATATATATATTTATTTATTTATTTATTTGATTTTTATTTATGGTTTTTTAGGGCGTACAATAGTCAGATAATAGGTTCACATGCATAGGTAAATCTAGTACAGTAATGAAATAGATCGGATAAGGAACGAACATATGGAAAAATCATTTTTGAAAGATGATAAATATTAACCTAACTTATATTTACCTTTTATTAAGTAATAAATATTCACACTTCATGGTTTGGTGAAAAATATGTGTGGATATATTAAGTAACATAATTTCCCCATAAAATACTCGCATAAAGGGTACCATTATTCTCTAATGTTTCAAAGAGATACAACCATTTATATCATAAAAAAAGAAACAATTGCTAAAAATCACACCGCAATGTTAAATTCATGCTAAAATTCATATTTCATCATTAAAATAGAAAATTTTAAATGTTAAAACAACATGAAATAGGGGAATTCCTCATGAATTTTCAATAAAATCCATGATTAAGTGGGCATCATTTTATATGATAAATTGGGCATCAAAAATTAGCATTCCATCACAAAAGTGAGGGTGGGAAATAGGGGGGTTACAATACTATACAGAAATAAAAAAAAGAAAAGGAATAAATATGATGAATTTTTTTAACTACCCCAGGAATATACACATCCCCCACACCTAGAGTGTGTAATTATCTTACTGTAATAAAGGATAATGTGGGAAGAAAGGATAAAACCTGGTGGGATTCACTAGTATGTTTATTTTTTAAGGTGGATTTCATCCACTAGATGCTTTGGAAAATCATCATAAAATTGTTTAAGTACCTTCCCATTAACTATATTACTTCAGCCACTCTACTCATGAAAAACCTATATTTCACGAAAAGGGTAAACATTAGTAATAGTAGAAGGAACAAGCCATCGGGAATAAAGCTTACCTCGGTGGAGCTTTATCCTGGAATTGTACTTAAGGACCTTCTCACCAACATAAAACATCTATTGATGAATCATCCAACCATGGATAGCCTTTTCTTCTCTTTATAGATTCAGGAGTTCTTATATGCATCATATTGAATTCCTTTCAACTCTTGAATCTGTAACCTCTGATGATCACCTGCATCTGAGAGATTCATATTACATTGTTTAACAGCCCCATATGGACGGTTCTATACATCTACTGGGAGGTGAAAAGCCTTTCCAAACACAATCCTATATGGTGACATTCCGATTAGGGTTTTAAAAGATGTACGGTACGCCAAAAGTGCATCATCCAAGTGCAAACTTCAGTCTTTCCTATTAGGTTGTACCATTTTCTCCAAGATTCATTTAACTTCCTGATTTGAGATTCCTGCTTTTCCTTTAGTTTGGGGGTGTTATACAGTGGATACTTTATAAACAACCCCATAATTATGAGGAAAAATTTTCTTGTTATGCTTGAAAAAATGTGAACCCTGATCACTAATGGTGAATCTCGGCAAACCAAACTTGCCAAAAATCTGGGAACTCGCAAAATCAACAACCAATCGAGAGTCATCAGTCCTAGTATCCTTTTCTTCCACCTATTTAGAGGCATAGTCCATAGCCAATAAAATTTACATAAATACAAATGAATTTGTAAAAGGCCTCATGAATTCAATGCCCCATGCATCAAATATCTCACAAAATAACATAGGATGTTGGGGAATTTAATTCCTCTTGGAGATATTCCCTCTGAATTGACATCGAGTACATAATTTTAAAAAACTTATGTTAATATCTATATAATTTTTTCCACTAAATTCTTGAGTCAAGGACCTTTTGAGCTGTGTAATGAGATCCAAAGTGGCCCCAACAAGACAATGTGTGGTAGAAGCTCAAAAATGATGTGAACTCGTGGTCAGGGACACATCTATGAACAACTTGGTCACTAAAAAATCTCTAAAAATATGGGTCATCCCAAATATACCATTTAGAATCATAATTAAGTATCTGGGATTGTAAAGTGCTAAAATATGTGGGGACCCTAGATGTTCTTAGAAAATTTACAATGTTCGCATACCAGGGGGTGAGGTCCACAACATCACGAAGGTTCTCATGTGTAATGAATTATCCAATGGGGAGGGATGATTCAACATGGTGGTCCAATGGTGTAGAAATCCTACTAATGTGGTCAGCTACCACATTTTCCACTCCTCTATTATCTCTAATATCAAGTTCAAACTCCAGGAGAAGGAGTATCCACCAAATGATGAGGGGCATTGCTTCAAGTTTCTTTAGGAGAAAATGAAGGGCATCGTGATCAAAAAAGACAATTTTTCTTGACTTGATAAGATATAAATAGAATTTTTCAAGGAAAACACAATTGAAAGGAGATACTTTTAAGTGGTGGTGTAGTTTTCTTGGTCAAGTTCAAGGGTACGTGATGTGTCTCTAAAATCACATGATTTTTCCACATGTTTTTATTATGTTTTTAATCATTTATTTAGTTAATTTTATACTTTTTGTTAATTTATTATACTTAAATAATTATTCAATTTAATTTAGTAATTAATCAATTTGTTAACTAATCCTGAATTTTAAGACTTTTTAAAAACTCTATTTGTGTTTTACTTATCTTAATAAGCTAAAATCATTTTAAGTTTTTATTCTTAATTAAATAATATTATTTTTTGTGTTTTTTAATTTATTAACCAAATAATAATTTCATTTTCAATTAATTAACTTGGTCACTAATTTAATATTTTATCTTTTAATTTATATTGATTAAAATAAGTCATCTTTATTAATTTCCTCTAATCAATTTATTTTGAATTGATTAAATTTATTTTATTAATTTATATCCTTTAAATTTAATTTAACAATTATTTTTATAAATGGTAATTTAATTATTGTATTTAATAACCTAGTTAGTATTAAGTATAATTTATGTGTTTAAGTTTTAATTTTTTAAAATAATTAGTTAGTTAAATTTTTTTAATCAATTCATTTTAATTTTAAATATTTATTTACTTAATTAATTAATTAATTTAGAGATTTTAAATTCTTAATTTCTTTAATGTTTTAGTTTATTATTATTTTTCTCAGGTTTTTTATATTTATGTTAAGACACTGATAGCTCCTCTGTTTATCTCACCGATACTGCTTCTTGCCATTTTCAGTGACTCAATTAGTCACCGATGCAATTTCACCTCACTCACCATTGCCTTTCCCTTTGATAAAATAATTTTTATATCTTTTACTTTCATATTTTAAAAATTAGTTTAACCTTAATCAAGTTTATTAATTAATGTGTTTACAAATAATAATTTAATTATGTTATGTAAATGTTGTTTTTTAAATTTAAATATAATAATAAATAATAATCCAATTTCATTTTATTTATTTTATTAATTTAGTTTTTAATTTTAGTTTAAGTATTTCTACTTTTAAGTTTTTAATTAATCAGATAATTAATTACTTTAATTAATTTAAGTTTTTGTTTAAGTTTTTTTATTTTAGTGAGTCATCGATACTCAATGAGATACCAACAAATAAATATTGAGTCATCGATGCAGTCCATTGGTAGCTTGAGCTATCGATATGCCTTCCTTTTCCATTTTTCAATGAGTCACTGAAACCTTTTTAGTATCTCATCTCATCGATAGATTTGGCTTACCGACATCCATGACTTATGGTTGTACCCTTTCTACTATCGGTATCTTGAGATTTACCGATGCATCCAACGTCTCACTGATCCACCTGAGTTACCGACAACCTCACTCACACGTCTGTTTCACTGACACCTTCTTACCCTTTTATCTCACTGACAACCAGTTCTTCTCTTCCCTCATTCAACCATCACCATTCCACAAACATATTTACCTTTTCCCTTAACACACTTAATTCACTCCTCATTCTTCCCAATATTGACTGAAGGATGATGATGAACAAGGGACCCCCCCATATGTTCAATCGAAGTTTAGATGATCTGAGTTCTGAAGGATGTTGAAGGATTCAACACTCAACTGCAGCCATTCAAATTGCAATCCAGAAGAACACTAAACTGATATTTTGGGTTGCTGATACGAGACCCTTGGATGACATAAAGATTCGTCGAGCTGATGTGTGTTGATGAAGCATTGAGCGCTGAGAGCTCATGTGAAGATCTCTAGCACTGAGATGATGAAACATAAAAGTTTTTGAAGCATGACTGAGATTTAGAGCTACCCAAGCTCAAAAAAGAATATCACTTGAGATTTAATCGAATAGGAGGGAGAAGTTCATGGATTACAAGATTTTCCTGTGATGAAGTAGTCCACCGCCATTGTCAGGTCGTCGTTGAGATCTGAAGAACCGCCATTGATGAAGAGTTGTGCCACCATTGAAGTAGTCACCGATAGAGGATTCAGAGACCAGCCATCGGTGTTGTGCCGCTATAGAGAGGGGGAAGCTTCTTGAGGAAGCTCCCCCCCCCCCACGTACGGAAATCGAAGAAAACTTGGGGGGTAAAAAAAGTATTAAAAAATATATATAATAATTTTAATATTAATAATTACTATTATTATAAATAATTAATTAATGAATGAATTAATATTAATAATATTATAAAACTAATTAATTAAATAAAATATATTAAACTATAATTTTAATAATAAATTTTTAATAAAATTAAAATAAATAAAATTAAATAAATACTCTAATAAATATAGTAATAATAATTTAACTTTTTAAATAAAATAATTATAATATTGATAATAACATTAATAAATTAAATAAATTGGTTAATACAACTAAATTAATAATAATCTCATTTAAAAATATAATAAAGATATAATAACAAATTACTAATAATATTAATTTAAATAATCAAATAAATAAATACTAAATATTAATAATTTAATCTAATTATAAATTATAACTTAATAAATAAATTAATAACTATAATAAAAATATTTAATAAAATAAATAAATAACTAAATAAAATAATAACTTTTAATATTCTTAAGATAAAATTTTATAATTTATTAAAACATTATCTTTAATAATTTAATAAAATAATTTTATAATCTTAAATAAAATAAAATAATATTAATCAATTAAAATAATAATTGATAACAACTAATAATTTAATCCTTACATTAATCTAATAATTATAATAACTAATTATCTAAGTTAATATTTGTTAACTCTTATCATTATATCAAATTGATTAACTATATTTGTTTTATTTTGAAGATTCAAGTAGGACCTTATATTCCATTTAGATACACTCAAATCAACCACTGGGAGTTAGTTACAGGGGTTTTGATAATGCGGTGTGTGTTATAGTGAAAAAGTGCACGTTTTCGGTGTAGAAGAAAGGAACTTACCAAAGTTAGTGGAGAAAGATGGTGACTTGCAACAGATGATAGTTGATTTAAAAACAAAGAAGTCGAGGGGAATCTACCATTCACACCTTAATCATACACCATTAATTACACTTCTCATTCATCTATCGACCAATCACCTACTGGGAGACACATCCATAGCGCAGAGAAGATCCTTAGAGAACCAATCTTGGGGACCTGAGAAGTCCAAGAGCAGAGCAGCACAGGAGGGAGTTATACCACCCTCTTTGTTCTTAATTTTTGTATTTTTTTAATAGAATGATATTATTATTTGCAATCAATAAGATATTAGGCTGAAACATTGAGCTTGGGAGTTATAAAATTTCACTGGTTTATATCTCAATTCTACACATTACTCTTTCGTGAAATCAGAATTAATCAGTGAGATCAATTCTAATTTTCATTCAATTCACCTGCACCCTTACTTCTTTTTAAAAATTCAATGCTTCATGATCAATCGGTGAGATTTATCTTGAAACCATCTATTTCAAGCATTAATCTCACCAATATTAGAATTTAACGGTGAGTTATGTTCCAATATCTTTTTCATTTAAATTTAGCGGGTGATGAAACCTGGAGTGGCGAACTCTATGATTCAACCTCCTATTTGTACTATATTCTAATGAGGAATATTTTTCAAAATTTTTTAAGGTATATTGGGATAAAATTTAGTGAAGAACTAAAATTTTCAACCAATGTAATTTAAAATTCCTGAGTGCTTTCTTGATAATTTTTCATAGTGTTTTTTTTTCTGTTTTTTAGTTCACTAATTTACTGTTAGTTCATCACAAATTAGTTTTATAATTAGTATTATTTAGTAAAATTATTCTTCTAATGTTTCATTACTTATTATAAAAACTTAAAATAAAACAAAAAGAAAATAGAAAAAAAAAAGTATACTCCACCCACTGTTGACACTAGTAGGTGTTTCGAAAAGAAAAAAAACGAATGTTTGGCCACTTACCTTCCCTGTGGGTTTGACCCTACTTACCACTGGACTGTAGTTAGTAGGAAAATAAAAAATGTAAACTTTGACTCATTTTCAATGTTGAGCGTGTCAAGTTTTTGGTGCCATTTCCGGTTATGCACTGCTGTAGAGACGAGGAAGGCTTTGTGCAACTACTTTTCTATAAAAAATAAAAAAACACATATAAAAAACACAAAAAATTTGAAAAATTGAAAACTGTGTTAAAAAAATTCTTCTTTGATTCGCTATATGTTTCTTCCCACTATATTTTCCTACTTTTTTTTACTTCATTATTATTGTTACTACTTCTTGTGCTAAAATTCAGTAGTTTTTTCATATTTCATGAGCACTAGATCAACTGTTCATAGACTAGAGCCCTTGAACTTAGAAATATATAAACATATTACTACTCTAAAAAATAAGAACAAATCTAAAATGGAGAATTTAAATAATAGGGAACCTATACCTAAAAATCCACAACACTTTCACCCTGAACTCTTAGAGGGGAATGAGAGGCCTAAGATAAAGGAGTTCCAACTCCCTCAAGTGTCAAGCAATCCTTATTCCATTAGGTTAACTCCTAGATCTACACATTATGATTTGAAACAGTCCCATCTCTATCTTATTCCAGCCTTTAATAGAATCTCTAATGAGGACTCTTTAGCCATCATTAGATACTTTTATAACACTATGCAACAATTTCCTTTTATAAGACTCACTGAGAATGAGCTAAGAATGAGAGTATTTCCCTTTTTCCTTAAAGGGAATGCTATGAATTAGTTTTTGAGTCTAGATGAGAACATATTTGATAATTGGAACCAAGTTTATAATTCATTTATATTAAAATCCAAATACTCAAAGGAGAATTAATAACTAAAATAATAAGTTTTTATCAAGAGGATGGTGAAGTTTTTCATGAGTCTTGGGACATATTTGGGGACCTGTATAGGCAGTTTCCCCATCATCAACTCTCATCCCACCTTCTCATGGATACCTTATATGACGGTTTATCCACCTCTGGTAAGAACTTAGTTGACTAAGCTACTAGAGGAATTACAATGATAAGACTGGTGAAGAGTTAAGAAAAATTTTTGATATCCTTTCTTTGAACTCTTAATATAAAAATTCAAGAAGAAAACATGTGAATATAAATCCTAATACTAGTTTCAAAATGGAAATGATTACTCAAACGCAACTGGCCGAAATCACTAACCAACTTCAAACCTTAATTAACCATAATTATAAACAAATTATGAACCAATTAGACTGTCAAAGCACAAACCAATCACTTAAAGAACAATGCTCACAATTTGGGATATTTGGTCACACTAAAAACTTTGATCCTAATTTTGACATGTCATCCCAACAAGAAAATTCTAACTTTCTCAACTATGGTCCTAGGATTCCTCAAAAATAACACTCATTTCCAAACAATTATAACCAAGGCTAAAGGAACCATCTGAATATATCATGTAAAGAACAAGGCCTAATCAAGCAATCCTCTACCCCTAATTACCAAAACCAACCTAGGAAAAACTTTCAAAACCAACAAAGTGGTGAGTCTTCTAATGCACAAGAAAATAATGATGTCCATGTGTCTTTTAAATGAGATCTAATTTTAAATTGAATGGACTCTTAAGAGGAAAGATTCAAAACGAAATTTAATAAACATCTATCCCAATATGATTCTGATAAAATTTAAAATGATGTTAGAATGAAAAACATGGCAACTGAACTAGGAAAAATTAGTAGAGATTTGACTTCTAGGGATAAAGGTACATTTCCAAGAAAAATGTAACTTAACCCTAGAGATAATGGTATGTATGTTGTAACTATAAGTGAGCATAATACTCAAAATATAGCTGTAAAAGACTTTGAAAATTCCCAAACTATAAAAATAAAGGAATGTGGTAATAAAAATATGCTTTGTTCACAATCTGAAAATCAATAGAAAAGTCTTAAAATGAAGAAAATTTAAATTTATTACATGAAAATCAAGTTATAAATTTTTCTGAAAATAAAAAAGAACAAGGGTGAGGAAAAACCCATTGAAGAGGTTAGGGATATTCATATTGTTCTTATAAATTTTTTCCCACCTGTCCCTTTCCATAAAAAAATCAATCTTCAAAGAAATACTATAGCTGGACTCCTTCATTTCCTTTGTCTTTTGACTAAGCTTCAAGTGATCATACCTTTCATCCAAGATTTAATTAAAATTCCATCTTATCTCAAATCTCTTAAAAATATTTTTTCAAACAAAAAAAAATCCTGAATAATTTTCCACCTACAACCTCACTGAAGAGTTCAGTGCTATTCTCCAAAAGAAAATACCACCTAAACTAAAAGACTCAGGTATATTTTTCATTCCCTATACCATAAAAAATTCTAGTCAACTCAACTGCCTTTTTTAATTTTGTGTTAGTACAACCTTCTCCCATACTCACTGTTTTAATTATTGAGATTGGGTGATCTTAAACCAAATATAGTCATACTTTATTTGGCTAATAGTTCTTTCACTCATCATGTGGGAATGGTAGATTACTTACTAGTTGGAGTTGGGAAATTATTTCTGCCTACAGACTTCTTAGTTCTTGATATGGAGTGTGAACAGGAGGTACCCAAAATTCTGGTAAGGACCTTCTTTTCCACTGGTGGAGCTCTTATATATGTTTCTGAGGGTCAATTGATCTTTAATGTTGGATAAAAACAAGAATAGTTTAATGTCTTTAAAAATATCAAGGGGCCAACCTTTTCTAAAAACTATTCTAAGATAGAGTTATTTAAAAATGAAAACTCAAGTGAAATCTTTGAAAAGACTGAAAAAAATTCATATATTTATAAAATAAATTTTGAAGATAAAAATCCTGATTTTCTTATCTCACAAACTATAGAATCTACTCAAACTGAGAATTGGGAAAATTTTCTAGAATTGGACAACTATCTAGTTTCTACTTCTACTAAAGGATTGTCATGTGCCTCTGAACTTAAGAAATTTATATGTGAATTTGAGGGTGATTTGGATGTCAAGAACACTTATGAACATTTTTTATGATGTTGAGGGAGATCTTATAATACAACTTGATGGTTTTTCTTTGAAAAATCTATTAAATTTAAATTTGGGAAATCTAGATAGTGATTTGTCTACTTTGTATAGTAGTACTATCAAATCTAAAACTAATCATGAAATTTAAAATATTTATTCAATTAAAACTCCCTATAAGAGATATATTGAAGACCTTGGACCTCCTAGTCCCAAGAGTATTATATCAAGTTAAAAAGCACCCATCCAATAACTGAAAATACATCCTACACATTTGAAATATTTATTCTTGGGTGAGAATTCCAAACATCTTGTTATTATATCCGCTGAGCTAAAAGATAACCAAGAAGAGATATTGTAAAAATTTCTCAAAAAATTAAAATATTTAATAGGCTAGACCATAACTGATATCAAAGGAATTAGTCCTTCATTTAGTATACATTAAATCCCTATAGAGCCAGACTATAAGACTAGGGTAGAGTTTCAAGGAATATTGAATCCTAATATGAAATAATTTGTGAGAGAATAAGTCATTAAATTACTGTATAATAGAATAATTTACCCCATATTTGATAGAACTTGGGTTAGTCTGGTCCAAGTACATTCTAAATAAGGATTTTTCATTGTTATCATAAATAATAAGAATGAAGAAATTCAAGTTATAAAAGCCATCAAATGGAGAGTTTGTATAGATTATAGGAAACTTAATTCTTCCACTATGAAGGACCATTTTCCAATGGCATTCCTTGATCAAATGAATGAGAGGATTTCTAGGATTGAATTTTTATATTTCCTAGAAGGGTATTCTGGTTACAAACAGATTCTAGTTGCTCTAGAGGATCAGGAGAAGACTACATTTACATGCCCCTTTGGGACATTTTCTTATTGGAAGATTCCCTTTGGGTTATATGGAGCCCCTGATACCTTTCAAAGGTGCATGATGGCTATTTTATCTAATATGACTAAGAGAATCATAGAGCTTTTCATGGATGACTTATTTATTGTGTTTAGTACATTTAACACTTTCTTGAATAATTTAGAGTTAGTTTTGGAGATATGATTAGAGACAAACCTAGTTCCTAACTAGAAAAAGTTTTAATTCATGGTCAGTGAAGGTTTTTTGTTAGGGAATAAAGTGTCCAAGAGAGTTTTGGAGGTAGACACTACTAAGATAGAAGTTATTCAAAAATTACCACCTCTGAAAAATGTAGAAGTTGTTAGAAGTTTTCTAGGGCATACTGGTTTCTACCGGAGGTTTATAAAATAGTTTTTTAATATCACTAATCCAATGTGTTCCCTTATTTTCAAGGATTATCCCTTTTTATTTGATGAAAACTGTCATAAATCATTTAATCCTTTCAAGTAAAAACTCACTACATCACATATAATCACTGCACCTAAATGGAAAGTTTCTTTTGAATTAATGTGTGAGGCGAGTGATATGGATGTTGGTGTTGTCATGGGACAGAGAAGGGATGAGAATATGCATGTGGTTTATTTTGGTAGTATATTTCAAGATGAGGCTCAAAGAATCTATACCACTACTGAAAAGGATTTGTTATCTGTTGTGTTTGCTTTATAGAAGTTTAGGCAGTATCTGCTAGGTTCAAAAGTCATCATTTTCACTGACCATTCTGCTTTAAAATACTTGTTGTCTAAGAAAGAAGCTAAATCCAAGTTGATTAGGTGGATCCTTTTATTACATGAATTTGACTTAGATATTTAAGATAAGGAGAGAGATAAAAACTTAGTTACAGATCACCTTTCTAGGCTTCCTCAAACCCATTCTGAAGATCCAAGGGAGATCAACTCTTTCTTTCCTAAGGAAAAGTTACTCATTGTCTCCATAATGCAGTCTACATGGTTTGAAGACTTTTCCAATTTCCTATAAGCAAGTGTCATTCCCAAATATCTTTCCAATAACCAAACGAATAAATTCATATCTGGACTTATGTATTACCTTTGGTATGATCCCTTGTTATTTAGAAGATGTGTTTATGGTATACATAGAAGGTGTGTTCCAAAGGAAGAAATGTTGCCTATTTTGGAGAGTTTCCACTCCTAACTTTGGGGAGGACACCATAATGGTGAAAGGACAGCTCGGAAGGTCCTTTGATCTGGTTTTTATTATCCCACCTTATTCAAGGATGTTAGGATCTTTGTTATAGGTTGTGATAGATTTCAAAGGTTAGGAAATGTTGGAAGGAAGCAGGAGTTACCCCAAAAGGGTATTTTAGAAGTGTAAATTTTTTATTTTTGGGTTTTAGATTTCATGGTTCCATTTCCATCTTCACATAGTAATGATTACATTCTAGTGGATATAGATTATGTGTCTAAATGGGTTGAGGTAGTATAACTACCCAACAATCAGGCCAATAGTGTCATAATGTTTTTCAAGAAGAATATTTTTTCAAGATTTGGAGTACCCAAAGCCTTCATCACTAATAATGGAAAAAAAATAAAAACTACAAGTTTAAGGCTTTAATAGAAAAATATGGTTGTACCCATAAAATAGGTACTTTTACCTTCCACAATCTAGTGGATAGGTTGTGATATTAAATAGAGATTTGAAACAAATTCTAGAAAAGAAACTATCTCAAATTCTAGGAATTACTGATATCATAAAGTATATGAATCTTTATGGGCATATAGAATAGATTTTAAGATCCCAATATGTATGTCTCTTTATAGGTTGTTATTTGGTAAATGTTGTCATTTTCTTGTGGAGTTGCAACACAAGTCATATTGGGCATTTAAGGCCTTGAATTTTGAATTTAAGAGTGCCGGTGAGATAATATTGCTTTAGTTGAGTGAGATAGATGAAATAATGGGAGAGTCATATGATAATTCTAGGATTTAAAAAGAGAGGTCTAAAGTCTTTCATGATGTTTTCATTCAAAATAGAGAGTTCAAACCTGGATAGAAAGTCCTTCTCTTTAATTCAAGACCTAAACTCTTTCCTGGAAAACTTAAATCCAAGTGGTCTCGACCATTTACCATTGTTATATCCTTAAATAATTGTGTTGTTGAGTTAATTGGAGATGAAAAAAGACCCATGATAGTTAATGGGAAAAGATTCGAACTATATTTTAAAGGATATAAAATGGTATTGGATACCTTCATTGTACTTGAAAATTTATTCTTAATAAATTCTCACTAAATACTTAAAACTCAGTGCTTTATGGGACTCAACCCATGGTTCATGCTTTTTCGTCACTTTAGTTCTTGTTTTTCATATGAATAAATTGTTTCTTACTCTTCTTTAAGTGCAATTTCTATTCATGCTTTGTCCATGGTCTTCCTCCACTATGTTTCTAGAGTATTTTGTTTTTTACTGTCACAAAAGAGTGGAATTCCTATAATGGTTCATGTCTGGGAAAAATTTAAGAGGGAACTTCTTTCATTTTACGTCTATATTTATTTACTTCTCCTTTCACTTTATAAGAATACACATTGATGTGTCACCATTACTCAGGTCAATGGTGATTCATTGACCTACCATTGCACTAGAGCCACTAATACACTGATGTTAGTGAGTCATCTCAATGGTGACTCACTGCTAGTAGTTTCGGTGAATCATTAATTTTCTGCTACTTATAAAAAATATGTTTGTTTTATTACTATTGTATTAAACAATTTCTACTACATATGTCTCTCATTGAAAAATTCTACTCCATGTCACTATGCTGAAGACGAAATTCTACATGTTATTATTTGTTGAAAAATTGTATTTCATTGTTATTAAAATCTCTTAATTGTTAGAACTTAAGTGTGGGGGATTTCCTATTCCTGTTTGAGATTGGATGTGTTCTTGTTTTTGTAGGGTGTTTTGGCATGAATTTCTATACTCAACTGAAAATTTTATTGAATCAATTGTTAAACTGCTACACCCAATACACGGTTTACTTCAATACTTCACATGATACTGATTGAACTTAATTGAAAAAAAATTCACTACCTTAAATGATAATTCATGTAAATCTATTTTAATGTAAATTTATTATTGGGGAAAACAATTTATTTTTGAATTTCAATGAGACGCTTAACATGTAATTAATTTTCTTCAATGGAAAATATTCTTTGAACTTTAATTGTAATTTTTCTTCTCTACCATTGAATTCAACTATGGGGACAAAGTTAGGTTTTAAGTGTGGGGGAGGGGGGCAACTTATATTGAGCTAAACTATGCTTAATGGGAGTCCATCAATTCGCACTACTTTTTAAACCATTTTTTAAAAAAATGGTTAATTTTTTTTCAAAATTCTATCACAATTTAAGTCACTTTCTTATTTACATTGTACTTAAAATGATTTTTTCCTAAGGATGATTCTTTATTGGTAGTTATGATTTGTCCTGAATCTAAAATTTTTGATGATGGATGATTTTTGAGTGAACATGCTTTGTGATTTTATTAATATTTGGTTTAGGAACTATTTTTAAGAGTGATATAGGATACTTGTATGTGGAATTGAGATCATAACTCTAAGCATTGTAAGTTTGAACTTATGGGATTCACTTTCCTTTTAATTGTTAAAAAATGAATCACCTTATTGAACCAATTTGAATGGTTTTCATATGAGACTCTTGGAACTAGAGTAAAATGGGCATTTGGGAAACTACGTTGAGTCTATATAACCCAAGGAACTAGGTGAGTTTCTATTAAATAAAATCCCTCTATTAAATTTTAATAAGTTTTAATTCATAGTTCTTTGCATAATGAATATGGCTGGGAAAAATAATTATAAAGTGCCTAATGTAAAAAACGAGTTCATTAGGGTCAGTGGATTAAGGAACACCATATGAAGAATGGGACAATCGATTTTTTTGGAATCATTTAGGTTGTTTCAATAAGGTGATTCAAAAAAATTAATTTTTTCTTTTTGGAACTTTGGAGAAAGTCAAATGATAAAGTTCTTTTTGTTAAGTTATTGACTCCACCAGCTTGTAACCTTTTATAAATCTTGAATTTAGAACCAAAGTTTTAATTGAAGTAAGTCATTAGGAAGATTTATAAATGAGGGAGGAAATCCTTGAAAGTAGATGATTCATTTATCTCTTAATCATCCAGTGAGTATTTTATTTTGGTCAAGATTCATTTGATCATTACATTTCAAAATCCTTTTTCACAATGTGTGGTCCTATGTTTTGAAACATTGTAACATGCTAAATTTAGAGAAGAAAGTTTAAAAATCATTTTTCTATTGTCTAATGATTTTAAAGCATGAAATTTTTTTAGGAAAAACAATGTTTAAGTGTGGGGGAATTTGATGTGGCTCTAAAATCACATGATTTTTCCACATATTTTTATTATGTTTTTAATTATTTATTTAATTAATTTTATACATTTTTTTAATTTATTATACTTAAATAATTATTTAGTTTAATTTATTAATCAATCAATTTTTATAACTAATATTTTATTTTAAGCCTTTTAAAAAACTTAATTTGTGTTTTACATATCTTAAAAATCTAATATCATTTTACATTTTTATTCTTCTTAAAATAATAGTATTTTTTTGTTTGTTTTTAATTAATTAATAAATTAATCTTTTTACTTTAAATTAGTTAACTTATTCTCTAATTTAATATTTTATCTTTTAATTTGGATAAATTCAAATAAATAAACTTTATTAATTTCTTCTAATCAATTTATTTTGAATTGATTTGATTTATTTTATTAATTTATATCCTTTAAATTTAATTTAACAATTCTTTTTATAAATGGTAATTTAATTATTCTGTTTAATAACAAAGCTAGCCTTAATTATAAGTTAATTTTTTATGTTTTAATTTGTAAAAAAAATAGTTAGTAATTTTTTTAATCAATTCATTTTATGTTTAAGTCTTCATTTACTTAATTAATTAATTAATTTAGAATTTTTATATCCTTAATTTATTTAATGTTTTAGTTTATTATTATTTTCACAAGTTTCGTGGATTTATGTTGAGACACTGAAAGCCCCTTTTTCTATCCCACTGATGCTACTTCTTTCCATTATCGATGACTCAATGAGACATTAACACAGTTTCACCTCACCCAGCATTGCCTTTCCCTTTGATCAAATCATTTTTAATATTTTAATTTTATATTTTCAAAATTAGTTTAACCTTAATCAAGTTTATTATTTAATGTGTGATATTGTTAATATTTTCATGTCTTATTATATACTCCCTTTACTGATTTTATATGAAATGTGCATAATTTATGTGAAATATTAATGTTTTAATATTAAGTATAATTTTTTAGCATTTTTAGAAGTAGTCCAATGGAGTCAATTTACTGTTTTAATAATAACTATCATTATACTTATCCAAATTGTGTGGTTATTGTTTTTTAGGATTCTCCTTTAAATATACCACATTTCATTAGAAAGTACCATGAGCCAATTCTTCCATTTGAAGGGTCATATGGTCCTCACAAACAAGACCAAAGAATCTGTGAAGAAACTAGACTATTCGTGAAGATTGATTTACTAGGATAAATACAGAAGTCAAAATTCCATTATTCTCCACCATAGTTCGGGGGACAATGTAAGGAGTGTTGTATGAAAATTTCAAGGCCCAAATCCAAAAAAAAAGGGGCCCAACATATGCTTTGAAGTCCAGCCCACCATTCTGGACGAGAAATAAAATCAGTATAGTATTCATGACATATTTCATGTTGTAAGCATCAAATGAAGCTGAGATTTTGCAGTGTTAAAGAGGGGATATATGCGGTCTACTTTGTTGAATAAAGAATTCGGTTTTGAAGGAATAGTCCTATTCAAAAAGCCTTTCACATTTTGGATAGAAAAAAGAATGGATTGAAATAGACATATTAAAATTGTTTAATCATCCAGCCATACCTTTGGCTACATAGATTCAAATTCCTCAAAATTTTGAGAGTAGTCGGAAAACTTTATTATATACAACTTTGAAGAAGGATATTTCTTGAGATTCGGCTATCGTAATATCCAACTTGGCGATGCAAGTTCAGGGACAGATTGGGAATGCAAACAGTCCACTCCTTGGGCTATAAATACTCTCCCCTTCTCTCCTTGAGAGGGGTTGGAATTTCAGAAGAGAGGAGAACATATTGGCACGACCAAATCCTTTCCAATGGCTTTGGAGGACCTTCCATACTCAAGTTTTTACTTGAGATACCTTTCCTCCTCTCTTTGTTTTCACTTACTTTCGTGTTCTTCGTTTTTGTAATCTTGTAAGTCTCTTTGTTTGTAATTCAGTTTTAATGCAAGTTTCTTATTCAATTTATCTTATTATCATCCACCTTCTGTAGATTAATATTAATGTTCCTAAAATAGTTTAAATACGGTTGAATCTCCTTCCCTTATTTTTCTTCCTCATTCAATTTAAAGTCGTTCGTTTTTAATTCTCATCATCGTTCATGTGTGTGTGTTCGGCGCATAAATATTTTCTTATCCCTTTCTTTATCTTATCTTCTTAATTTATCATCATAATAATTATAACCATATTAGTAATAATTTTAATGTATGATTAAATATTTAATTGGGGTGAGTTATAATTTAGGTATGTTAAGTGATTGAGAGCTTTTTCTCGACGAATGTTCTTTAAATTAACATTGTGTATGTTGGACTTAACATGTCATGGATTAATGACTTGTTTTGTTTAACATATAGATTCCATGGATTATTGGAACCATAAATACACTATAATAAACAAGTAATGGTAATTATTAGAACCCTAAGTTAAGTTAAGGCTTGGATTAAAGCCTTAACACTTAGGAATTCAAATCAACGTCATCTTGTGACATGGGTGTTAATTTAATGCAATATAAAGGAATGCTCAAGGATATCACAAACTTAACTACCTAATCATGTACTCACACCAATATTTATCAAATTGTTAAATCAATTATAGTCAATCAATCATATCAATTAATCTCTACAAACAAACCCCACCAATCAGAATACAATCAACTAAAAACAAATGACTATTTCAAAGTATCATCGCCGAGGATTCGACCCGAGTGCTGCTATACACATTAGAAGAGAACCGGAACTTTGACCGGTTGATAGGCGAAAATAGGCCATGCATTTAAAATGGTGCCATTGCCGGGGATGGTGATTTAAGTATTCATTAGTTTCTGGTTATTGTCAAAAAAACCCAAAAAAATAAATTTTTTGAAATTTTTTTAAAAAAAACACACAAAGAAAAACTCGTCTTCCAATTTCTTCAAAAATCTCTCTGAATACCCCGTAGCCTTACAAATAATCCCTATGATTTGTTTGACCCAAAAATTGAGCGAACACTTCACCAACTTAGGAGGAACATAATAGATAATCAAATAATTCAAGAACCAGTCCTTGTCAAACCAATTGAATTAGATATGGCCAATCCTAGGGAACAAACACTTAAAGAACTCACTGCCCCTTATATTAATTACCAACCTCTTGGTATTCAATATCCAAATATAGAGGCTGACTTAGAACTCAAATCGGTTTTGATTCATCTTCTTCCTCATTTCCACGGGCTAGCCAGTGAGGATCCACATCTCCACCTTAAAGAGTTCCAAGTGGTGTGCTCTACCATGAAGCCTCAAGGGGTTTCTGAGGAACAAATCAAACTCCGAGAATTCCCTTTCTTCTTATATGACACTGCCAAGTCATGGCTTTACTACCTACCTCCTGGTTCCATAACCACATGGAATGACATGAAGCGACTCTTCTTAGAGAAATTATTTCCTACTTCTCGTACTACTTATATCCGAAAGGAAATAAGTGGTATCCATCAGTTCCCAAGTGAATCACTCCATGAATACTGGGAGAGGTTCAAAAATCTTGTTGCAACCTACCCACACCACCAAATCCCTGACCAACTCTTGATTCAATACTTCTGTGAGGGGTTATTGGAAATGGAGAGAACTCTCATAGATGCCTCAAGTGGCGGTGCTCTTGTTGATAAAACTCCTGCAGCAGCAAGAGATCTTATAAGTAACATGGCTGCAAACACACAAAAATTCCAAACTCGAGCACATGCTCAAGTTAAACAAGACCAAGATAATCAATCGATTGAGCCGAATAAGATGAACGAGTGGATGAGTGAACTTACAGGTCTTGTGCGACAACTAGTTGTGGCATCCAAAGCCCCAACCTCATCTTCTCCATAATCAATGTTTCCTAGACCTGTCAAAAACTGTGGAATCTGCAACACTCCATCTCATCCAACTGAAACATGTCCACAACTTCAAGAGGATCAATCCGATTCATCTGGACCAATGGATCTCAATGCAGTATATGCTCAGAGGAACACCAACCCTCAAAAATCAGGTCAGTTCATTAGAAACTTCAACCAACCTCACTTTGAGCCCTTATCTTCTCCTATAAGCAAGGCCTTAGGTATGGTAATCCCATATCTCATCCCCCTCAATTCCCTTCTCAAAACCCAAACTAGTTCCAATATGGTCAAGGTGTTGGTAACTTCCAACAAACTTATCCTTTTGTCCCTCAACTTCAAAGGATCAATCTTCATCTTCCTCCTCCTGAATTCCACTATCCTAGTGAACCTTCCCAATTCCCAAACCAATACAATCGCTTTCCCAAAAACCAAAATGAAGGTAATCCCAATCTGGGACAAGCCTCTTCTTCCAAGAAACCATGGGAAAGTGCAGTGGAAGATCTTGCCTCATTCACCCGTTCCAGCCTCAAGAACATTGAAACCCAAATCAGTCAACTAGAATCCCACCTTAGTCAGTAGCAACCATCCAATTCTTCCCAACTTCCAACTCAGCCATTAACCAGCCCCAAGGGTAATGTAAGTGAAATTTCACCTAGATTAGGAAAGAAAATTGTCATTCCTCAAGATAAGTCCTCAAACCCTCCTTGGAATGTTGACCTAAAAAATGAAAAGAAAAAGAAACTTGAAAAGGAACCTGAATCCATTCCCTCACCTCCTTCCATTCCACTTAGGAATCCAATTCATTTTCCTCAAGATGTTTCTAAACCAAAGAAGTCCTTTGAACCTGATCCTAAAATACTCGACATGTTTAGATGTGTTGAAGTCAACATTCCCCTCTTAGATGTCATCAAACAAATTCCTAAGTATGACAAGTTTCTTAAGGAATTTTGCACCCACAAGAGGCAACTTAGGACCTTTGAAAATGTTTCCACCCAGCAGTCTATTTCCATAAAGTGCAAATATCCAAGGACCTTTACGATTCCATGCCAAATTAAAAGTTACAACTTTGATGATTCACTCATAGACCTAGGAGCCTCAATTAATGTCATGCCTAAATCCATATTCTCCAACCTTGGTCTAGGTCCATTACATCCAACGGGTTTTGTTATTCAATTAGCCAATCGAAGCACAGCCAGTCCTGAGGAAAAAATTGAGGATGTCCTTTTTCGTGTCAATGATCTTATCTTCCCTGCTGATTTATATGTCCTTGACATGGAAGGTGAGACGAACTCTTCTCGATATCCCCTAATTCTAGGAAGACCATTCCTCATGACTGCAAGAACCAAGATTGATTTCCATTCAGGCATCTTATCCATGGAATTCAGTGACCAATTGTTCAAGTTCAACATTTTCCAAGCCATGTGATCCCCATCTGAGGATCACTCTGCATTCTCAATCCATGCTTCCAGGGACACTTCTAAGAGTCAATTTAACCCCATTCCATCTTGTCATTCTTGTTCTACTGATATAGGAGTTTGTGAATATTGCATTCTCATTAACAAAATCATAAATGGAGAAGTTTATGTTGACATTACAAATGAAAACCCCGTTGATCTAGAGGATCTTGAAAAATATTTAGAATCAAATCATGCCTCTGACATCCATTTCTCCCTGTTGGATCTTAATGAAGAAAATGAACTAGAATTTTCATTTGTTGATTCATATCAGTTTATCCAACATTCATCATTTCCAATCCATGATTCTAAAAATTCTGTTATATGTGAGGTTAACCCTAAACAAATGTGTTTATCTTGTCCCAATGAGAGTGAAGGTTCTGTGATTTGTTCCGTAATTAATAAAGTGATCACTGGTGAGGTTGAAATTGACCATTCTTTGGTGAACAACATTGAAATAAAGGATATTGAAAATTGTATTCAGTCTTATGACTCCACTGATCCCCATTACTCTAAATCGGTAAGTGATGAAATAAATGAGTCAAAAACAACTGGGATCTCATATTGTGGTTTTGTGTTATCTGATCCTTACATAAATGAACCATTAGAATTGAGCCATCTTCCTGAATTTCCAAGCATAGAAAACCAGCACTTTGTGGATAACATCATTCCTCAGGTTGAAGACCAAAGCAAGGATAGAAATATTCTCTTTCCACCCCATTGAATTGTAATCACAACAACAAGGATGGGAATAAATTATCCAATGAATCATCAGGCCTCCTAAATAAAAAGTTTTTCTGGAAGCACACTGGAGTTGAGAAAATACGATGGCCACCATCAGACTATGGGTAGTCCACTGCAAATGTCTAGCTGTAGACAAATAAATGCAGCTCTTTTTGGGAGGCAAACCATGTTTTCTTTTACTTTTATGAAATTTTAATTTCTTTTTAGTTTTTTATTAGATGAATATTGATGTTTCTTATTCAGGTAACATCCCCCAATCCTGGAACCACATCGACTTCCATAGGATCACCAACTTCTCCAGTCGACCTACCACTAGATGGAGATGGAGACCCGCCAAATCCAAACCAGGGGGCACCTCTTTACCTTAAACTCTCTCTCTATCTATCTTCCTCCCTCTACCTATTTCTTCTTCCTCTTCTATATTCCATTTTTTTACCACTTTCTTTTTCAAAACCTTTATTTTTCTCTTTCTTTTTTGTGTGAGTGTGTCTTTATTAAATACTAAAAAAACAAACAAAAAAAGAATCATAACAAAAAAATCAAGAGTCATGCTTACTCACCATTGAGTTTTTGAAATTTTGTCCAAACTTTTTGGGGAGTCAACAGGCATGTTTTCATCTCACAAAGTTTGTATTTTCATCGTGACTTTGGATAAAGAATAGTGTGCCAAACCAACAAATTTTGAATGGTTATTTTTTGTTTTAGAAAATGCTTTTCCCAAACCGTGAGGAACAACATTTTCTTTCATGTCAAGTCCACCAATGTCCATCTTTTCAAAATGTGTGTTTTCACCCCTATTTGCGAGTCTTGAGTTTGTGGACCTTCAAGCTGAATTTCCTACCTTAGTGTGCATTAATATGATAGAGGAATTTTCTGAACCACATGAGAATCACAATAGCCAAATAGCCTCCCATTTCCTATACATTATTCCTCCTTTTGAAATCCCCTTTGAGCCTATGAAAACATTTTCTTTGATATCCACATTACAAGATCAATACCTTTTCCCACCCAATATCAACATGGATTTTCATTGCATAATTTTTTGAAATTTAAGTGTGGGGAGAATGGATTTCATTGTTTGGGTACCCTATTATTGATTTTCAATGAGTTATCATCTGCTTGAGGGCAAGTATCCATTTTAGTGTGGGGGAGAGGTTGTCATTCAGTGTGTTTTTGGGAATTCAATGTACTTCCATTTATGTAATTTTGTAAATGTTATTGATATGTTTTCAAAAAAATGTTGAAAAAAAATCAAAAAAAAATTTGAAAAAATGGGTTGTGTCTTGGGTAGGTCAAAAATCACTCTTCCTAAACCTTTGATCTTGTTATAACTATTACAATTAGTGTCATTAGTAGATCAAACATGGGTTGGGATATGAGTGTGAGATCTATTTTAAGGTCAACTTTCGAAAAAACAAAGAAAAAAAGGAAAAGAAAAAAAAGAACACTTGCATTATATTCTTATTGGGAGAAGTTTTGTGTTTTGTAAATATTCCATCTTCTTATTAAATTTATATTTTCTTCTTCTATTGTGTCTTTCTTCACACAATCATTCCCTTGTAAATATGTGTTTTCATTTCCTTCAATGTTTTATTTCAAAAAAATGTGCATTTCTTTTTCTATGTTGGTGTTTTAACCCTCTTCTTCTCTCTCTTGGACATTATATTCATACCATCCCATATCCACAGAAAAACACCTTAAAATACCTCTCTATTATTGTGCACTTTGAATAGGGATTGGAAGATGAGATCTCTTTTCAAACTCTAATATTTTCACTTTTGGTTGGTGAAAGAGTGAACCTCCACAAATGAATTTTATCATCTTGAGAGGTGTGAGTTTTGAGTGTCCACATTTTCCATTTCTAAATTTGACCATGAAAAAATAAATTAGTTTTGGAACATTTTTTCAGTAACAACTTGTGGTGGAATTCAAAATGGATGAGTGAAATATTCTAAACCTCCCCTGATTGGAGAAAACAAAATTTTAATAGTTACTGGTGAGTAAAAATGATTTTTTTCATGTTTTTATATTTGATGCACATGAGGACATGCACAAGACTAAGTGTGGGGGAGTTGATATTGTTAACATTTTTATGTCTTATTATATACTCCCTTTACTTATTTTATATGAAATGTGCATAATTTATGTGAAATATTAATGTTTTAATATTAAGTATAATTTTTGAGCATGTTTAGAAGTAGTCCAATGGAGTCAGTATACTGTTTTAATAATAACTATCACTATACGTATCCAAATTGACTGGTTTTTGTTTTCTAGGATTCTCATTTAAATATACCACATTTCATTAGAAGTTTCCATGAGCCAATTCTACCATTTTAAGGGTCATATAGTCCTCACAAACAAGACCAAAGAATCTATAAAGAAACTAGACTATTCATGAAGATTGATTTAATGGGCTAAATAAAGAATTACAAATTCCATTATTCTCCACCATAGTTTGGGGGACAATTTAAGGAGTCTTGGATAAAAATTTCAAGGCCCAAATCCAAAAACAAGGGGCCCAACATATGCTTTGAAGTCCAGCCCACCATTCTGGCCGAGAAATAAAATAGGTATAGTATTCATGACATATCGTATGATGTAAGCATCCAATGAAGCCGATATTTTGCAGTGTCAAAGAGGAGATATAGGCAGCCGATGTTTTTAAAGAAAGCATTCGGTTTTGAAGGCATCTTACTATTAAAAAACCATTTCACATTTTGGACATCAAAAAGACTGTATTGAAAGGGAAAGAATAAAATTGTTTAATCAGCTGGCCATAACATTGGATACATATGTCCAAATTCATCCAAATTTTAATAGAAGTCAGAAAAATATATTATATAAAACTTTTAAGAAGGAGATTTCTTGATATTAGGCGGTATGAATATTCAACTTGGTGATGCAAGTGGAGGGACATATTGGGAATGCAAACAGTCCACTCCTTGGGCTATAAATACTCTCCCCTTATCTCCTTGAGAGGGGTTGGCATTTAAGAAGAGAGGAGAACATATTGACACAACCAAAGACTTTAAAAAGTATATGGAGGACCTTCCATACTCATGTTTTCACTTGAGAGACCTTTCCTCCTCTCTTTTTTTCACTTACTTTCGTGTTCTTCGTTTTTGTAATCTTGTAAGTATCTTTGTTTATAATTCGGTTTTAATGCAAGTTTCTTCTTAAATTTCTCTTATTATCATCCAGCTTATGTAGATTAAAATTAATGTTCTTAAAATAGTTTAAATACAGTTGAATCCCCTTCCCTTCTTTTTCTTCCTCATTCAATCGAAATTCGTTCGTTTTTAATTCTCATCATCGTTCGTGTGTGTGTGTTCGGCGCACAAATCTTTTCTTATCCCTTTCTTTATCTTATATTATTAATTTACCATCATAATCATTTAACCAGATTAGTAATAATTTTAATATCTGAGTAAATATTTAATTGGGGTGAGTTATAATTTAGGTATGTTAAGTGATTGAGAGATTTTTCTCGACGAATGTTCTTTAAATTAACATTGTGTATGTTGGACTTAACATGTCATGGATTAATGACTTGTTTTGTTTAAAATATGGATTCCATGGATTACTGGAACCATAAATAAAATACCATAAAAAAGTAATGGTAATGATTAGAACCCTAAGTTAAGTTAAGGCCTGGATTAAATCCTTAACACTTAGGAATTCAAATCAACGTCATCTTGTGACATGGGTGTTAATTTAATGCAATATAAATCAATGCTCAAGGATATCACATGATTAACTACCTAATTATTAACTCACCCCAATATTTATCAATTTTTTAAATCAATTATAGTCAATCAATCATTTCAATTAAGCTCTTCAAACAAACCCCCCCAATCAGAATACAATCAACTAAAAACAAACTACTATTTCAAAGTATCATCGCCGAGGATTCGATCCGAGTGCTGCTATACACATTATCAGAGCACCGGAACTTTGACCAGTCGATAGGCAACAATCAGCTATGCGTTTCAATGTGTTTACAAATAGTAATTTAATTATGTTATGTAAATGTTGTCTTTCAAATTAAAAAATATTAATAAATAATAATCCAATTTCCTTTTATTTATTTGCTTAATTTAGTTTTTAATTATAGTTTAAGTATTTTTAGTTTTATGTTTTAAATTAATCTGTTAATCAATTACATTAATTAATTTAAGTTTCTGTTTAATTTTTTTTTCCATGTTGTGAGTCACCAATACTCAATGAGCTACCGATAGATAAATATTGAGTCACTAATGCAGTCCATCGGTAGCTTGACCTATTGGTACCCCTTCCTTTTACATTTTTTAATGAGTCACCAATACCCTTTCATTATATTATCTCACTGATAGCTTTGAGTTACCAACATCCATGAAATATGTATACACTCTTTCTGTTGTTGATAGATCACAACCTACCGATGTGTCCAACATCTCACTGATCCACCTGAGTTGTCGATAACATCACTCATGCGTCAGTATCATCGATAGATCCTTCTCCTTTCATCTCACTGATAGCCAGTGCTACACTTCCCTCATTTTACTATCCCGAATCCACAACCATCTTTACCTTTTCCCTCAACACACTGAAGTTGCTCCCCATTCTTCCCAATTTCAACCGAATGATGAGGATGAACTAGGTACCCCCTTTATGTTCAATCAAAGTTGAGATGAGACAAGTTTTAGAATATGTTGAAAGATTCGACACTCATCCACAACCGTTCAAATTGCAACCCCAAAGAACACTAAACTATGATTTTGGGTTGCTGATGCCAGACCCTTGGATGACATCAAGATTCATCGAGCCGATGTGTGTTCATGAAGCTTTGAGCACTTATAGCTTAAGTGAAGATCTATAGCACTTAGATGATGAACATTAAAAAAATTTGAAGCCCAACAGTGATTTGGAGCTACACAAGCTCAGTAAAGAAGATCACCTGAGATTCAACCAAGCATAAGGAATAAGGTTGTGGATTACTAGATCCACCTATGCTGAAGTAGTCCACTACTATTTTGAGGCCATCACTGAGATATAAATAACCATCACTGAGGAGAAGTTGTGCATGCATCATAGTATCAGCCGATAAAGGAGCCGAAGACCTTCTGTCGGTGTTGCACCGCTATAAAGAGGGGGAACCTTCAGGAGGAAGCTGCGCAACCCCCCCCCCCCATACGACACTAGAAGAAGACTTTGGGGGGTTTAAAAAATTATTAAAAACATATATATAATAATTATAATATAAATAATAATTAATACTATAAATAAATAAATTATTAATTAATTAATAATAAAATAAATTATAAAACTAATTAATTAAATAAAATATATTAAACTAGAATTTTTGTAATAACCTTTAAATAAAATTAAAAAAAATAAATAAAAATAAATACATTAATAAATATAATAATAATAATTTAACTTTTTAAAGAAAACAATTATAATTATAATAAAAACATTGATACATTAAATAAAATAATTAATTTAACTAAATTAATAATAATCTGATTTAAAAATATAATAAAGATATAATAACTAATTACTAATAATATTAATTAAAATAATCAAATAAATAAATATTAAATCTTAATAATGTAATATAATTATAAATTATAAAATTAATAAATAAATTATTAACTATAAAAAATATTTAATAAAATAAATAAATAACTTAATAAAATAATAAATTTTAATAGTCTTAACATAAAATTTTATAATTTATTAAAACATTAACTTTAATAATGTAATCAAATAATTTTATAATATTAAGTAAAATAAAATAATATTAATCAATTAAAATAATAATTGATAAAAACTAATAATTTAATCCTTACATTGATCTAATAATTATAATAACTAATTGTCTAAGTTAATATTTATTAACTCTTATCTTTACAAAAAATTTCTTAACTGTCTTTGTTTTATTTTGTAGATTCAAGTAGGACCATATATTCCATCTATATGCATTCAAACCAACCATCGGGAGTTAGTTACAGGGGTTTCGATAATGCGATGAGTGTTACAGTGAAAAAGTGCAGGTGTGCTATGTGGAAGAAAGGAACTTTCCAAAGTTAGTGGAGGAAGATGGTAATGGGCAACAGATGATAGTTTATTTAACAATAGAACGGTATATGGGAATATACCATTCACACCTTAATCATACACCATTCATTACACTTATCATTCATCTATCGACTAATCACCTACCGGGCGACACATCCATAGAGCATACAAGATTTTTATAGAACCAATCTTGGAGACCCGAGGATCCTAGGAGAAGAGCAGCATGGGAGGGAGTTCTTCCTCCCTCTTTGTTCTTAATTTTTTTATTTTGTAATCGAATGATATTATTTTTTGTAAGAAATATGTCCTTATGCTGAAAATTTTCACATGGGAGTTGTAAAATTTCACTAGTTTATATCTCAATTCTACACTTTTCTCTTTCATGAAATCATACTTGATCGGCAAGATCAATTCTGATTTTCATTCAATTCACCCACACCCTTACTTATTTTTCAAAATTAAAAGATTCATGATCAATCGGTGAGATTTATCTTGAACTCATATATTTCAAGCATTAATCATATCAATGTTAGAATTTAATGGTGAGTTAAGTTCCAATATCCTTTTCATTTAAATTTAGTAGTTGATGAAACCAGGAGTGGTGAACTCTAGGATTCAACCTCATTTTTGAACTATCTTCTAGCAAGGAATATTTTTAAATCTTTTTTTAAGGCATGTTGTGATAAAATTTTGTTAATAATTAAATTTTTCATCCAGTGGAATTTAGAATTCCTAAGTTATTTCTTGATAATTTTTCTCAGTGTTTTTTTCTATTTTTTAGTTCACTACTTTACTGTTAGTTTATCACAACTTAGTTTTAGACATAGTTTTCTTTAATAAAATTATTCTTCCAATGTTTCATTACTTCTTATAAAAATTTAAAAAAATTAAAAGTAAAAAGTAAAAAAGTACGCTCCACCCACTGTTGACATTTTTGGGTGTTTTGAAAAGAAAGAAAAAAGAATGTTTGGTCACTTACCTTCCTTGTGGGTTCGACCCTACTTACCACTAGACTGTAGTTAGTAGGAAAATAAAAATTCTAAACTTTGACTCATTTTCAATGATGAGCATGTCCAATTTTTGGCACCGTTGACGGTGTTGCGCCATTGTAGAGATGAGGAAGGATTTGTTCAACCACTTTTCTATAAAAAAACGTTAAAAAAAACACATATAAAAAACACCAAAAAATTGAAAAATTGAAATCTATGTTAAAAAAACATTCTTTGATTCACTTTATGTTTCTTCCCACTATATTTTCCTACTATTTTTACTTCATTATTGTTGTTACAACTTCTTGTGCTGAAATTCACTAGCTTTTGCGTATTTCATGAGCACTATATCAACTATTCATAAACTAGAGCCCTTGAACGTAGAAATAGATAAACATCTTACTGCTTTAAGAAATAAGAACAAATCTAAAATGGATAATTTAGATGATATGGTACCTACACCTAACAATCAACAACACTTTCACCCTAAACTCTTAAAGGAGAATGAGAGGCCTAGGATGAGAGAGTTCCAACTCCCTCAAGTGTCAAGCAATCCTTATTCCATTAGGTTAACTCCTAGATCTATGAATTATGAGTTGAAATAGTCTCATATGTCTCTTCTTCCATCCTTTAATGGAATCACTAATTAGGACTCTTTAGCCTTCATTAGAGACTTTTATAACACTACGAATCAATTACCTCTTCTAAGACTCACTGAGAATGAGCTAAGAATGAGATCATTTCCTTTTTTCCTTAAAGGGAATGATAAGAATTGGTTTTTGAGTTAAGATGAGAACATATTTGACAATTGGGACTAATTTTATAATTCATTTATAATGAAATTTATCTCCAAAGACTCAAAGGAGAATTAATAACTAAAATAACATGTTTTTATCAAGAGGATGGTGAAGCTTTCCATGAGGCTTGGGGCATATTTGGGGACCTTCTTAGGCAGTTTCCCCATCATGAACTCTTATCCCACCTTCTCATGGATCTATGAATGTTTATCCTCCTATGGTAAGAACTTATTTGACCAAGCTTCTGGGGGAATTACATTTATAATACTGATCAAGAGTTAAGAAAAAATTTCAATATCCTTGCTTTGAACTCTTAACATAAAAATTCAATAAGAAAAAGAGTGAATAGAAATCCTAATACTAGTTTAGTAATAGAAATGAATACTCAACCTCAACTGACAGAAATCACCAACCAACTTCAAACCCTAATGAACCAAAATTATAAAAAAAACTATGAACCAATTGGGATATCAAAACACAAACCAATCACTTATAGAACAATGCTCACAATTTGGGATATTTGGTCACACTAAAAACTTATATCCTAATTTTGACATGTCAACCCAAAAGGAAAATTCTAACTTTCTCAACTAAGGTCCTAGGATTCCTGAAAAAGAACACTCATTTTCAAACAATTATAACCATGGCTATAGGTACCATATGAATCTGTCATGGAAAGAACAAGGCCTAATCAAGAAATCCACTACCCCTAATTACCAAAACTAACCTAGGAAAAACTTTCAAAACTAACAACGGGGTGAGTCTTCTAATGCACAAGGAAATAATGATGGCCTAATGTCTTCTAAATGGGATCTAATTTTAAATATAAAGGACTCTCAAGAGGAAATATTCAAAACTCAACTTAATAAACATATATCCCAATATGAGTCTCATAAAATTCAAAATGATGTTAGAATGAAAAACATGGAAACTCAACTAGGCTAAATTGCTAGAGATTTGACTTCTAGGGATAAATGTACATTGCCAAGAACAACTAAACTTAACCCTAGAGATAATGGTATGGATGTTGTAACTATAAGTGAGATTAATACTCAAACTATAGCTGTAAAAGACTATGAAAATTCCCAAACTGAAAAAATAAAATAATATGGTAATAAAAAATTTCTTTGTTCACAATATGGAAATCAAGAGAAAAGTCTTGAAAATGAATAAAATTTAAAAAAATTACCTAAAACAAGTTGGAAATTTTTCTAAAATGAAAAGGAACAAGGGTGAGGGAAAAACCATTGAAGAGGTTAGGAATATTCATATTGTCCTTATAAAGTTTTCCCCACCCATCCCTTTCCATTAAAAACTCAAACCTCAAAGAACTACTAACAATGAACTCCTTCAATTCCTTGGGCTTTTGACTAAGCTTCAAGTAAACACCCCTTTCATCCAAGATTTAATTAAAATTCCATCTTATCTGAAATCTCTTTAAAATATTTTTTTCAAACAAAAAAACTCTTGAAGAATTTTCCACCTACAACCTCGATGAAGAGTGCAGTGCTATACTCCAAAATAAAATCCCACCCAAACTAAAAGACTTAGGTAGATTTTTCATTCCCTATACCATAAGAAATTCTAGTCAACTCAAATAACTTTTTGAATTTGGTTCTAGTACGACCTACCCCCATGCTCACTATTTCAATTATTGAGATTGGGTGATATTCAACCAAACATAGTCATACTTTAGTTGGATGATAGTTCTTTCACTCATCCTTTGGGAATAGTATATGACATACTAGTTGGAGTTGGGAAATTGTTTCTGCCTACAGACTTCTTAGTGCTTGATATGGAGTGTGAGAAGGAGGTACCAATAATTTTTGGTAGAACCTTCTTATCCACTGGTGGAGTTTTTATAGATGTGTCGAAGGGTCAATTGATCTTTAAGATTAGAGAACAACAAGAAGAGTTTAATGTCTTTAAAAATATCAGGGGGCCAACCTTTTCTAAACACTATTCTAAGATAGAGTTATTTGAAGATGAAAACTCAAGTGAAAGATTTGAAGAGCCTAAAAAATAATCCTCTATTGATGAAATCAATTTGGAAGCCGAAAATCCTGATTTTCTTATCTCACAAACTTATATAATCTACTCAAAATGATAATTTGGAAAAAAATTCAGAACTGGAAAACAATCCAGATTCTACTTCTATTGAAGGTGTGTCATGCACCTCTAAACTTAATAAATTTATAAGTGAATATTAGGGTGATTCATATTTCACCAACACTTATGAACATTTTGATGATGTAGAGGGAGATCTTATAAGACAACTTGATGATTTTTTATTAAAAAATATGTTAAATTCAAATTTGGAAAATCTAGACAGTGAGTTGTCCACTTTGGACAACAGTACTATCAAATATGAAAGTGATCATGAAATTGAAAATATTTCATCATTTAAAACTCCCTACAATAGTTATTTTGAAGATCTTGGACCTCCTTGTCCCAAGAGTCTTCCATAAAGTGAAATATCACCCATCCTTGAACTGAAACCACTTCCTGCACATTTGAAATATTCACTCTTGGGTGATAATTCCACACTTCCTGTTATTATATCTGTTGATATAAAAGATAACCAATAATAGATTTTTTAAAATTTTCTCAAAAAATTAAAATCTTTCATAGGATGGACCGTAGTTGATATCGAAGGAATTATTCCTTCTTTCGGCATGCATAAAATCCCTATAGATCCAAACCATAAGCCTAGGGTAGAGTTTCAAAGAATATTGAATCCTAGTATGAAAGAATTTGTGGGAGATAAAGTTATAAAATTACTGGACACTGGAATAATTTACCCTATCTTTGATAGAACTTGGGTCGGTCTGATCCAAGTAGTCCCTAAATAAGGAGGTTTCACTGTTATCATAAATGATAAGAATGAAGAAATTCAATTTATAAAAGTCACCAAATGGAGAGTCTGTAAAGATTATAGGAATATTAATTCTTCCACTATGAAGGATTATTTTACAATTCTCTTCCTTGATCAAATTTTTGAGGGGCTTACTGGGATTGAATTTTTATGTTTCCTGTAAGGGTATTCTGGTTACAACTTGATTATAATTTCTCCAGAGGATCAGGATAATACTACCTTTACATGATCCTTTGGGACATTTTTCTACCAGTAGATTCCCTTTGGGTTGTATGGATCCCCTACTACCTTTAAAAGATTCTTGATGTATATTTTCTCTAATATGACCAAAATAATCATAGAGGTTTTCATGGATGACTTCTCCATTGTGGTTAGTACATTTGACACTTTCTTGAAAAAATTGGAGTTAGTTTTGGAGAGATGCTTAGAGACCAACCTAGTTCTTAACTAGGAAAAGTGTCAATTCATGGTTACTAAAGGTTTTGTGTTATGAGATAAAGTTTCCAAGAGATGTTTGGAGGTAGACACTACTACGATATAAGTTATTCAAAAATTACCATCTCTTGAAAATGTAAAATTTGTTAGAAGTTTTCTAGGGAATGATGCTTTCTACTGGAGGTTTATAAAATACTTTTCTAAAATCACTAAGCCATTATGTTCTTTTATTATCAAGTATTATCCCTTTGTCTTTAATGAAAACTGTCATAAATCATTTAATCTTATTAAGTAAAAACTCACTACATCACCTATAATAACTGCACCTGATTGGAAACTTCCTTTTGAATTAATTTGTGATACGAGTGATATGGATGTTGGTGTTGTCCTAGGACAGAGGAGGGATAATAATATGCATGTGGTTTATTATGCTAGTATATTTCTAGATAAGGATCAAATAAACTTTACCACTACTTAAAATGACTTGTTAACTGTTGTTTTTTATTTAGAGAAGTTTAGGCAGTATCTTCTAGGTTAAAAATTCATCATTTTCACAGCTCATTCTTCTTTAAAAAACTTGTTGTTTAAGAAAGAAGCTAAACCTAGGTTTATTAGGTGGATCCTATTGTTACATTAATTTGAATTAGATATTAGAGATGAGCATATAGCTAAAAACTTAGTTGAAATCACCTTTCTAGGCTTCCTCATACCCATTCTGAAGATCCAAGGGAGATCAACTCTTCCTTTCCTGATGAAAAGTTACTCATTGTCTCCATAATGTAGTCTACATGGTTTGAAAACTTTTCCAATTTTATAGTAGCAAGTTTTATTCCCAAATATATTTATAATAACCAAAATAATAAAACATATCTGAACTTAAGTATTACGTTTGAGATAATCCCTTGCTATTTAGGAGATGTTTTGATGGTATACTTAGAAGGTGTGTACCAAAGGAAGAAATGTTGCCTATTTTTGACAGTTAGCACTCCTCACCTTGGATAGGACACCATGATGGTGAAATTACATCTCATAAGGTCCTTCAATTTGGTTTTTATTGTCCCACCTTATTCAAGGATGTTAGGAGATTTTTTGTAGGTTGTGATAGGTGTTAAAGGTTGGGAAATGTTGGAAGGAAGCATGAGTTACCCCAAAAGGGTATTTTAGAAGTATAAATTTTTTATGTTTGCGGTTTAGATTTCATGGGTCCATTTCCATCTTTACATGGTAATGGGTACATTCTAGTGTTTGTAGATAATGTGTCTAAATGGGTTGAGGTAGTGTCACTGCCCAAAAATTAGTCCAATAGTGTCATAAAGTTTGTCAAAAAGAATTTTGTTTCAAGATTTGGAGTACCTAAAGCCTTCATCATTGATAATAGAACACACTTTAAACACTACATGTTTAAGGATTTAATTGAAAAATATGGTTTTACCCATAAAACTAGTACTTTATACCATTCACAATCTAGTGGATAGGTTGAGATATCAAATAGGGATTTGAAACAAATTCTAGAAAAAAAAACTATCACAAATTCTAGGAAAGATCGGTCTCTTAAATTAGATGATGCTTTATGGGTATATAGAACATCTTTTAATATCCCAATAGGTATGTATCCTTAAAGTTTGTTATTTGGTAAATGTTTTCATTTTCCTGTGGAGTTGCAACACAAGTCATATTGGGAATTTAAGGCATTGAATTTTGACTTTAAGAGTGTTGGTGAGAGAGTATTTCTTGAGTTGAGTGAGCTAGATGAAATAAGGAGAGAGTTTTATGATAATTCTGGGATTTACAAAGAGAGGTCTAAAGACTGTAATGATTTTGTCATTCAAAACAAAGAGTTTAGACCTAGATAGAAATTCCTTAACTTTAATTCAAGACCTAAACTCCTTCCTGGAAAACATAAATCCAAGTGGTCTCAACCATTTACTATTGTTATATCCTTAAATAATGGTGCTTTTGAGTTAATTGGAGAAGTAAACAAACCCATGTTGGTTAATAGGAAAAGAGTCAAACTATATTTTAAATGACAGTCAAAGGGATTGGATACCTTAATTGTGCTTGAAAATTGATTCTCAACAAATTCTAGCTGAATACTAAAAACTCAGTGCTTCATGGGACTCAACCCATGGTTCATGCTTGGTCTTCACTTTAGTTCTTGATTTTCTTCTAAATAAAGTGTTTCTTTCTCTAATTTTTGTGCACTTCTTGTTGATGATTTTTTCCATGGTCTTCCTCCACTATGTTTCCAGAGTATGCTATTTTTGGTGTCACAAAAGAGTGGAATTTCTATAATGGTTCATGTTTGGACAAACATTAATAGGAAAGTTTCATTCCTTTTACTTCTACATTTATTTTCTGATCCATTTAGTTTAATAAAATATACATTGATGTGTCACCATTACTCGGGTCAATGATGAGTCATCGACCTACTATTTCACTTGATCCACTGATACACTGATGTCAGTGATTCATCTCAATGGAGACTCACTGCTAGCAATTTCGGTGAATAATTAATTTTCTACTGCTTCTAAAAAATATTTATGTTTCATTACCATTTAATTAAAAAATTTCTGCAATATATATCTCTCACTGAAAAAGTCTGTTTCATGTCACTATGCTGAAGAAAAAATTATACATGTGCTTATTTGTTGAAAAATTGAATTTCATTTTTATTAAAATCTCTTCATTGCTAGAAATTAATTATGGGGGAAATTCCAATGTCTGTTTGTTATTGTATGTGTTCTTATTGATTTTGTAGGGTGTTTTATAAAGAATTTATCTACTCAACTAAAAATCTTATTGAATAAATTCTTAAACTACTACACCCAATCCACTATTTACTTCAATACTTCACATGATACTGATTGATCTTAATTGAAAAACTTTTCACTACCTTAAATGATAATGCATGTAAATATGTTGTAATATAAATTGTTTATTGTGGTAAACAATTTATTTTTGAATTTCAATGAGACCCTTAACATGTAATTAATTTTCTTCAATGGAAAATATTATTTTAACTTTAATTGTAAAATTTTCTTCTCCTACTTTTAATTAAAATTTGGGGACAAAGTTGGGTTTTAAGTTCGGGGGAGGGGGTCAACTTATATTGAGATAAACTATGCTTAATGGGAGTCCATCAATTCTCAATACTTTTTAAACCATTTTTAAAAAAAATGGTTAAATTTTTTTCAAAATTATATCACAATTTAAGTCACTTTAGTCTTTACATTGTGCTTAAAATGATTTTTTCCTAAGGATGATTCTTTATTGGTAGTTATGAGTTGTCTTGAATCTGAAATTTTTAAGGATGGATCATTTTTGAGTGAACATGATTAGTGATTTTATGAATATTTGGTTTAGGAACTATTTTTTAGAGTGATATAGGATACTTGTTTATGGAATTGAGATCATAACTCTAAGCATTGGAAGTTTGAACTTAATATTTGGGGATTCACTTTCTTTTTAATTATTAAAAAAGGAATCATCTAATTGATCCAGTTTAATTAGTTTTCATATGAGTCTCTTGGAACTAGCGTAAAATGGGCATTTGGGAACCCAAGATGATTCTCTATAACCCTAGGCACTGGGTGAGTTTCTATAAAATAAAATACCTCTATTCAATTTGAATAAGTGTTAATTAATAATGCTTTGTACAATGAATATGGCTATGAAAAATAATAATAAATTGCCTAGGGTCAAAAATGAGTTCATTAAGGTGAGGGTAATAATGAACACCTAATGAAGAATGGGACAATCTATTTTTTTTGGAATCATTTAGGTTCTTTCAATAAGCTGAATCAAAAAAATTAATTTAATTTTTTTCTTTTTAGAACTTTGGAGAAAGTCAACATACAAGGTTCTTTTTGTTACATTCTTGAATCCACCAGCTTGAAACCTTTTAGCACTCTTGAATTTAGAACAAAAGTTTTAATTAAAGTAAGACAATAGGAAGATTCATAAATAAGGGAGAAAATCCACGAAATTAGATGATTCATTGTTCTCTTGATCTTCCAGTGGGTATTTGATTCTGGGGAAGATTCATTGGATCATTACATTTCAAAAGCCTTTTCACAATGTGTGGTCCTCGGGTTTTAAACATTGTTACATGCTACATTTATAGAATAATGTTTAAAAATAATTTTTCTATTTTCTAAAGACAATAAATCATGAAATTATTTGAGGAAAAACAATGTTTAAGTGTGGGGGAATTTGATGTGGCTCTAAAATCACATGATTTTTCCACATATTTTTATAATTTTTTTAATCATTTATTTAATTAATTTTATAATTTTTGTTAATTTATTATACTTAAATAATTATTTAGTTTAATTTATTAATTAATCAACTTTTATAAGGGATCTAGTATTTAAGCCTTTTTAAAAACTCTATTTGTGTTTTACTTATCTTAAAAATATAATATCATTTTACGTTTTTAATATGCTTTAAATAATATTATTTTTTTGTTTGTTTTTAATTAATTAACCAATTAATCATTTTATTTTCAATTAATTAACCTAGTCTCTAATTTAATATTTTATCTTTTAATTAATATTGATTAAAATAAATCAACTTTCTTAATTTCTTCTAATCAACTTATTTTGAATTGATTTAATTTTTTATTATTTTATATCCTTTAAATTTAATTTAACAATTATTTTTATAAATGGTAATTTAATTATTCTGTTTAATAACTTAGTTAGTATTAATTATAAGTTAAGTGTTTAAGTTTTAATTTGTTAAAATAATTAGTTATTAAATATTTTTAATCATTTCATTTTAAGTTTAAGACTTCATTTACTTACTTAATTAATTAATTTAGAATTTTTAAATCCTCATTTTATTTAATGTCTTAGTTTATTATTTTTTGTCTAAGGTTTTGAAGATTTATGTTCAGAAACTGATATCCCCCTATCTTTCTCATCGATACTACTTCTTGCCACTATCAGTTACTCAATGAGTCACTGACATAGTTTCACCTCACTCATCATTGCCTTTCCCTTTGATCAAATCATTTTTAATATTTTACATTTATATTTTCAAAATTAGTTTAACCTTAATCAATTTTATTAATTAATTTGTTTACAAGTAATAATTTAATTATGTTATGTAATTGTTGTCTTTAAAATTCAAAAATAAATAATAAATAAGAATCCAATTTCATTTTATTTATTTTCTTAATTTAATTTTTAATTTTAGTTTTATGTTTTTAATTAATCATTTAATTATTTAATTTAATTAATTTAAGTTTTTGTTTTAGTTTTTGTTCATGTAGTGAGTCATCGATACTCAATGAGTTACCGACAGATAAATACTGAGTCACTGATGGATTCCATCGGTAGCTCGAGCTACTGATACCCCTTCCTTTTTCCATTTTTTAATGAGTCACTAATGCCCTGTCAGTAGCTCATCTCACCGATAGCTTTGAGTTACTAACATCCATGACTTACGGATGCACCCTTTCTATTATCAGAAGCTCACAACCTATTGATGTGTCCAATGTCTCACTGATACACCTGAGTTGCTGACAGCCTCCCTCATGCATCAGTCTCACTAACTGCACCTTCCCCTTTCATCTCACCGATAGTTGGGTCTACTCTTCCCTCATTCTACCGTCACCAATCCACAACCATCTTTACCTTTTCCCTTAACACATTGAAGTCGCTCCCCATTCTTCCCAATTTTAACCAAAGGATGAGGATGAAACAAGGACCCCCTTTATGTTCAATCAAAGTTGAGATGAGCCAAGTTTTGGAGGATGTTGAAGGATTCGACACTCAGCTCCAATCATTCGAATTGAAACCCCAAAGAACACTAAACTGAGATTTTGGGTTGTTGATGCGAGACCCTTGGATGACATCAGGAGTCATTGATCTGATGTGTGTTGATGAAGCTTTGAGCATTGAGAGCTCAAGTGAAGATCTTTGGAACTGAGATGATGAACATTAAATTTTTTCGAATCCTGACCGAGATTTGGAGCTACACAAGCTCAGTATAAAAGATCAACTGAGATTAAACCAAGAAAGAGGAAGAAGGTCATGGATTACTGGATCCACCTATGCTGAAGTAGTTCGTCGTTGTTCTGAGGCCATCTCTAGGATCTAAAGAACCACCACTGATGAGGAGTTGTGCCTCCATTGGATTAGTCATCGATGGGGGAGCCGGAGACCTACCGTCGGTGCCGAGCCGCTATAGAGATGGGGAAGCTTTGGGGGGAAAGCCATGCAACCCCCCCCCCCCCATACAGCGCTGGAAGAAGACTTTGGGGGTTTTAAAAAATTATTAAAAACATATATATTATAATTATAATACAAATAATAATTATTGTTATTATAAATAAATAAATTATTAATTAATTAATAATAAAATAAATTATAAAAGTAATTAATTAAATAAAATATATTAAACTAGAATTTTTATAATAACTTTTAAATAAAATTTAAATAAATAAATTTAAATAAATACTTTAATAAATATAAATATAATAATTTAACTTTTTAAATAAAATAATTATAATTATAATAAAAACATTAATAAATTAAATAAAGTAATTAATTCAACTAAATTAATAATAATCTAATTTAAAAATATAATAAGGAAATAATTACTAATTACTAATAATATTAATTAAAATAATAAAATAAATAAAGATAAAATCTTAATAATGCAATCTAATTATAAATTATAAACTTAAAAAATAAATTATTAACTATAATAAAAATATTTAATAAAATAAATAAATAACTTAACAAAATAATAAATTTTAATAATCTTAAGATAAAATTTTATAATTTATTAAAACATTAACTATAATAATGTAATCAAATAATTTTATAATCTAAAATAAAGTAAAATAATCTTAATAAATTATAATAATAATTGATAATAACTAATAATTTAATCCTTACATTAATATAACAATTAAAATAACTAATTATCTAAGTTAATATTTATTAACTCTTATCTTTACATCAAATCGCTTAACTATCTTTGTTTTATTTTGCAGATTCAAGAAGGACCTTATATTTCATCTAGATACATTCAAACCAACCGCTGGGAGTTAGTTACAAGGGTTTTGATAATGTGATGTGTGTTGCAGTGCAAAAGTGCACATGTGCGATGGGGAATAAAGGAACTTTACAAAGTCGGTAGAGAAAGATGGTGACTTGTAGTAGATGACAATTGATTTAAAAACAACGAAGCAGCGAGGAATCTACTATTCACACCTTAATCATACACCATTCATTACACTTATCATTCATCTATAAACCATTCCCCTACCAGGTGACACATCCAGAAAGCAGAGAAAATCCTTGGAGAACCAATCTTGGAGACTCGAGGAGCCCAGGAGTAGAGTAGCACAAGAGGGAGTTCTCCCTCCCTCTTTGTTCTTAATTTTTGTATTCTATAATCGAATGATATTACTATTTTCAATCAATATGTTCTTATTCTAAATCTTTTATCTAAAGAGTTGTAAAATTTCACTGGTTTATATCTCAATTCTACACTTTAATATTTCATGAAATCATAATTGATCGATATGGTTGATTCTAATTTTTATTCAATTTGTTCTCACCCTTAATTATTTTTCAAAAATCCAAGCTTTAAGATCAATCAGTGAGATTGATCTTGAACTTGTATTTTTCAAGAATTAATCTCATCAATATTATAATTTAATAGTAAGTTAAGTTCTAATAGCCTTTTAATTTAAATTTATAAATTGAGGAAACCTGGAGAGGAAAACTCCATGATTCAACCTTCTATTTGAACTATCTTCTTGTGAGGAGTATTTTCTAATCTTTTTGTAGGGTGTGTTGTGATAAAATTTAGTTAAGAATGAAACTTTTCAACCCATGGAATTTTTAATTCCCAAGTGTATCTTGATAATTTTTCTCCATGTTTATTTCTATTTTTTAGTTCAGTGCTCTACTGTTAGTTCATCACAGCTTAGTTTTAGATTTAGTTTTCTTTAGTAAAAATATTCTTATAGTGTTTCCTTACTTCTTATAAAAACTAAAAATATATATTAAAAGTAAAAAGTAAAAAATTATAATCCACACACTATTGACACAAGTGGGTGTTTTAAAAACAAAAAGAAATTTTAGTCACTTACCTTCCCTGTGGGTTCGACCCTGCTTACCATTAGACTATAGTTCGTAGGAAAATATAAATTTTAAACTTTGACTCATTTTCAATGATGAACGTGTGAGTATGCGAGGCATACACAATGACACGAGGAAACTTCTCAACCCTTTTTGACAAAACTGCCCCAACTTCAACATTATAGGGGTCACACATAAGATTGAAGGGAAGATCACACCTTGGTTGTTTGATGATGTTAGGTGATGTGAGACTCCTTTTTAGTGAATTGAAATCATCCTCGCAACTTTTATCAAAAAAAATTCACAATCCTTTTGAAATATTAAAGATAAGTGAAGTGATATCTTACTAGTTTTTTTAAATGAATCGTTGGTAAAAACGAGTATGACCCAAGATATATCACTCCTCATGAACACATTTTGGATATAGAAGGGATAAAATTAATTCAATTTTTGATTTACCCACTTGAATTCCCTAATTTAAAATAACAAGTCTGAGAACTATCTCCCACTCAATCATGAAATTTAATTTCTCATAATTTAATACGAGATCTTTATTGATGCAATGGTAGAGGATGGAACCTAGGTTTTCCAAACAATCATCAAAGGAAGATCCATAAATATTGAAATCATCCATAAATACTTCCATACAATTCTAAAGGTACTCAGAAAAAATACTCAACATACATTGCTGAAAAGTACAAAGAGCATTACATAGACTAGAAGGAATCCTTATATATTCCAATGTGCAGAATGGATAGGTAAATGTTCTATTTTATTGATCTTCAGGGGCTATATAGATTTGTAAATAACCCAAATAGCCATTAAGGAAATAATAACGGGACTTACCAGACAATCTTTCTAACATTTTTTCAATGAAAGGTAAAGTAAATTGGTATTTTCGTGTGGATTGATTCAGTCGATGATAATCAATATAGACTCTCCAACTATTTGGATTATGTGTTGGAACTAGTTTATTCCATTCATTTGACACAACTGTTATTCCATATTTTTTAGGCACAATTTTCACTAGTCTAACCCATTTACTGTCAGATATAGGATAGATGATCCCAATATCAAGTAATTTAATGACTTCTAATTTTACCACATTAAGGAGAGTGGGATACAACCATCATTGAGCTTTTCTTATAGGTTTATCCACATCATATAAAAGTATATGGTGCAAAAAAATAGATGGGATAATCCCAAGAATATCAGTTTTTTTAAGGATGGGGCCAAAGCCTCATTTATTATTAAATCAAAGTAAAGACCTCTTCAACTGGGTAGTGGGAGACCCATTACATATCCTAATGGCCCAGTGGTCATTTAACACATTACATGGCCCGTAGGCCCAATTTTTTGGCCCAAGTCCCATTCTGTGAATAGTACTATTATAGTACCTGCACTACAACAGTACCGAACAGTACCCACCACTGCTATAGTACCCTGCTGCTGCTACAATGTCTGTCATTGCTATAATGCTGCCACTTCTACAATGTTCTATAGTACTAATACATTACCCTATGCCCAATGGGTTTTGAACCCCCATTTTCTTGTAGGATTAAGGGGTGCTTACCACTAATCCAAAACCCCAACTACAACCCAATAATATCAGTTAATATCCATCTTATTACCTTTTTACACTCTATCAAAAGGTCTAGCAGTTTCGATTCCTTTTGTGGAGAGAGGTTTTTGGTAATAATGATAGGAAATTGTTCAATACCCTCATGATAGGAATATTTTAAATTAGATGGAAGTGGTTTTAATTCCAACACCATTTAATTTTAGATTGAGGGAGTGGATTTAAGAGAAGTGAGTTCCATGAAACTTTATATCTAGTCATGTTTATTCTCCAATGAAAGAGAATCAATGGAAATGAGACAATTAGAATCATTAATGGTCATGGGTTTTTCAAAATTAACACACTCTTCAATTAAAACACAAATTTTACACTTTTAGCTCGAATGGCCCGAAGGCCTTCATTTTTATTGATTTTTTGATAAACCTTATTTAAAGGTATTAGGGGAAACCCTTAAAAGGCCTGTGGGCTTAGATATTACATAGAACAGAGGCTTAAAAGACATTACATGACTGGAAGGTATTAGGGAATTCAACCAGACAATAACTGCAAGGAACTTCCCCTCCATAGCATCAATATCGTGATGGTAGCTCTCCACCTTCGCATTGCCATCCGGCTAAGCTTATCGTGCAAGAACGTGATGGTCTATATGGTGTTGTCATACCCTCTCATTATTCCAAATACATTGGTTCTGCTCTGGTGAGTGTGCCTACTCTGAATCCTCCTCTGGGGCTACTCTTTTCTGTAGATTTTGTATGGGGAAACTGCATTGATTGTGTGCCTGAAGGCCTTGAGGTGGGCCGAAGGCCTTAAAGGTGGCCCAAAATCCTTACTAACATGAAGTCCCAGGTGGCCCGAAGGCCTTGAGGTGTCCCGAAGGCCTTAAATGTGTCCCGAAATCCTTACTGACCTGAAGGCCTGGGTGGCCCGAAGTCCTTAAGGACTCCAAGCCTAAAATGGTGGCCCAAGGTGAATAGTTTCAGCTACTACAGTACTGAATAGTACCTACTACATTACCTGTATAGTACTAATATAGTACCTACAATAGTGACTACTACGGTACCTTCTACGGTACTGAAATAGTAACCCGTAATTATGCCTCTGACTAGTTTCGAACCTGGGTCTCGTGGATGCAGTTAGAGAGACCTCACCAAGTAGGTTGAGGCTCATGTGAAAAATGTGGGTTGCTAACACCAACTCCCATTGGGGGGTCCTGACCAAGACCAAGTGCGTTCCACATTCCCCATCTAAGAAATGGATTTGAATCACTCTGTGCATAATATGCACAGTGTCTAAGTCTGGCGGGACTTGAGCCTATGCCAGTTCCCATAGAAAGAGAGGGGTACAACTAGTGGGTACCACTCATCTAACACCCCATGGGCCAAAATTTACACTTTTTGTACCCACACAACACTCAAAATATTAATCAAAGCTTAAAATTATCCAAGGGTGAAGAATAGGGAAATGAATTAGAGTATGGGTTAAGGAGAGAATTTTGTATTTGTCTGTGTCATTAGAGAGAACTTCCATAAAATAGATAAGAAGAGTGGATTTATCTTCAATGTGGTGTTTCATGTCATCAAGGATATTAAAACATATGTTTTCTCTACTGAAATCTATGGATAGAATACCATTGTGAACGTTGATTATCATATTTTCTATTTTGAGGAATGGTCTCCCATGTATGAGAGGGGCATGTCCTTGGGTTCAGGTATCTTCCATATCAAGAATGTATAAGTTTTTGGGGAATCTTATATTCTTCAATCTTATGAGGATGTCATGGGTCACTCTGTATGGGTGTCTTGTGCTCTGATTGGCAAGGTGAAAGATTAATTCCCATTAGTTGAATCTCTCGAACCTATAGATAAGTGTACATAGAGTACAAAATCACATTAATTAGAGAACCCAAATCTAGAATTTCATCCGAAAATAAGGTCTCCCTTATGGTTAAAGGTATATTGAAAGTTCTTGGATCCTTGAATTTGGTTGGAATTGTTGGTTTTATTAGGACTGAGACATTCCTTCCTAGGTTGAATCTCTCATTCCCCTTCAGTTGTCTTTTATGGGTGTAAATATATTTAAGAAATTTGGCATAGTGAGGGATATGTTTAACTGCATCCAATAAAGAAATATTAACTTGTACCTTTTTAAATGTATCCATTATATCATTATAAATAAAATTATCAAAAAAATCTTATATTTAGAGAGTCTTTGGGGGAAATGATTAGGAATATATTGTTCATGAGAATCCTCAATGATTATTTGTTTACCCTTTTTGTCTTATTTGTCTTTACATGAAGCTTTTGTGGGTATATAAAGAGAGATTTCAAGAGGAGTACATACATTTTGGGTAGAATCATTAGAATAAGAAACTTATTTACCACTGCAAAGTTTTATTATAAAAACATTACCTTTTTCTTTTAGATTGTAAATAGGTTGGGATGGTAGTTTTCCAGAACTGTGCATCTTTTTCTCACTGATGATGTTTTACAATTTTCCCACATGAGTTCATAGGTCTTGAATATCTGATTGTGTGGTCTGTTGGAACTATAGGTTATGGGTTTCCATTTTCATTACTATTTACTCAAGTCTTGGTTCATATTTGATAGGAGGGGGATTTTTTCAAGATGTTGAAGGATAAGGAGGTTTCAAACCTTGTCCTTATTGATACCCTTTCTATATATGGTAGCTTGAGTTGCCTTCTTATTAGTACTATAGTTGTTCATTCCACTTGGGGTTTTTATTTGGCCTAAATAGTTATTTCTTAAAGGGTGGCTCTTACTTAAAAGGATGACCTATGAATATTACCACACAAGACTCTGATAAATCATGAAGTTGTGGGCACTGTTTAAAAAAATGAGTGTTATCAAAATAAATACCACAATGTAATGGAACAGAAGGAGGGGGTGAGTTACCTTGTAGTTGAGATAATTTTTATAGAAGGGTATGCATCTCATCAAGTTTATTATCTACCTTTTGTTCTAGGGATGAATGACTTGCCTCATGAAATCCTCAGGTTGGTGAAATTGCTCGTATACCAAATTGTTGTGCATTTTGAGCCATGATAGCTATTAATTCATGGGTGGAAGAAGGAGTTTTATCAACTAGGGCACCACCATCTGTAGCATGTATCATTACAAAATCCATGGGTACAAGTCCCTCATATAAATATTGAATTAGAAATTGTTCACTAATTTGGTGGTGGGGGAAACTTGAGGAAATTATTTTGAATCTCTCTCAATATACATGAAAGGTATCTCCTTGTGATTGCCTAATTCCACATATCTATTTTCTAATTGATGCATATTAGGAGGTAGGGAAAAAATTCTCTAGAAATATTCATTTAAGGTAATTTAATCCCCCAATTGTGGTATTTAGATAGTATATCCAGTCTTTGGATACTCTATCAAGGTAGAAATAAAAGGCCATAAACTTTATGAGGTCCTCAGACACATTTTGGTGTTTCATGGTGGAGAACACTATGAGAAACTTCTTAAGATGTTTGTGAGGGTACTCACCTAAAATACCATGTAATTTAGGAATTAGGTGGATGAGTTATGACCATAGATCAAATTTTTCTACTTCCTCATGATACTGTATGTACGTAGGTTGGTACTACACATCTGAGGTTGTCAGTTATTTTAAAGTTTGATTATTTTTAGCCATGATTTCTGGGGTATAATTTGGTTCAATTTTTGATTGGTTTGGGTCCACATAAGGCTCCACAAGGGTTTCCTATGTGTTACATGTTTTTTATTCTCTTTATGACCTAATTTTTTATTGAAGTATCTTTTCAATTTTTGGGTCAAATTCAAGTAGTTTTTCTTTTTCTGATCGGGTCATGCAAACAAGTTGCGTTGTTTTTTTTGTATTTATTATTTATTTTTATGATTGAATATTGATAAAATAAAATAAATTAATATGGGTTAAAGGAAAAAATATAAAATATATTTTTATACTATATAATTATAGATAAGAGAGAGGGTAAAGGAGAAAGAGAGAGAGAACAAGAAACACACAAAAACAAACAAAAGAAAAAACAAAAACAAAAAAAATCAAAAGGGATAGGGGGATATTGAAATAAGTACTAATTAAGAATTAAAATAAATAAATAAAAGTAAATAAAGAGAAAAAATGATATCCCCCCTACAATGGAGCAAAATTTTGATTGTGTTGTCAAGCACGTCAAATTAGTTGTTTAGTTTTACTAGAATATCTGGAGTATGGTAGGAACCCCAGGTCATCTCTCAACAGAGCCTTAGATCATTAATTTAAAAGGAATGTTTTGATTAATAAAAAAGGTAATAGGGTTTGGGAAAACTTTGGGTTTGATGATTTAATAAGCCAAAATAAAATGGAAAGTGATAAAACATAGCAGAAATTAAAAGAATTAATTAAGTGTGATAAACCTGGTGAATTCTCATGATTCTCATCCTTTATCGCTTCATGAGAAAGGGTATATATATTTTAATTCTTGGTTTTTAACACCTATAACAATAATTTTACTGATTTTATACTAGGATATCTCATAGGGTTTAGTCAAAAACACACAACGATTCACTAGATACCACTGATGATTGGATGATTTGTGTTAAACTTCATAACCAAAACTCACCAAGGCAACACATGAAGAACTCAATCTGTTGTCCATGTTTGTATGTTATTTCAATTTGTTACCAAGACATGAATTTACATGGCCATGATAGTTTTAATTTTATTTCAATTGACCTATATGCACTACACAACCACTGTAATTGAAAGGGGGAAGAAGAAGTGGTGAATGGTGTGTGAAACATCACATGAATAAGTACCCCCAAACATGATCATATGAGTTTAGTAAGACATAAAAGTACATAATTCAATAAAATAATAATATAATGTGATTAAAAACAACATAAAAACTAAAATTAAAATTATCATTCAAATATTAAAAACATGAAGCTCAAGATTACATCACATTCCTCCTCAGGTGATTACAAGGCGTTTAGAACTCCATTGGAGGACAGAAATAAAATTATGATGAAATAGCACTTTACATGGCCTAAAAACTTCTAAGATTTAGTAAGGAATCCTTTGGGACTCCAAATTGGAAGCATATTTTATCCTGTTCAAACTCATAAATGTGGTTCCCAAGGTGTTCTTTTATAACTAAAATGGGAGGTGGTTTTAGGAACAATGATTTAGATAAACCAATTGCTGCATGGTTTTAGGAAAATATAAAATCTTATCTCCCTTTTCAAAAAACAAAAAAAAAATCCATCCTCTTGTATATCTCCATGTCAAATTTGGTAGCCATATAATGTATATAACAATATATATTTCCAAAATACATAGGAAAAATTTTGACTCTTCGAAAATTCATTTTATTGGATAGATCAATTCTTTTGTAACTATTAATAGATTATTTGGTCTTGATTTTCTTAATAAAGATTATATCCCACATAGTTTTGGATCGTCTCACAAAATTTAATCTCATTTGGATGCATGGATTTCACATAACATGAAAAAAAAGTGGACATGTGTTCATGGGATTCCATGTAGTTTGACCCATCTTCCTTATTCATCATTATGGGCTCTCAGAATCACCTCCACCTTTAATTAAATCATCAAAACAAGTGAAATTTCCCTTTTTAACAGTGAAAAAAAATTATTTAATCAAACATGAAGTTCAATTTTTATTATAATTTTAATTTTCAATACAAAATCAGTTAAAAATAGTGGTGTAATGGTAGAAATGAATAGTGAATCACTATGAGATCACCTACCTAGATTATCCTTTTTAAAATCAAGTGATATTAAGATAAATAGAACTGATACATCAATAAATAATCTTCTGTTGGTGGTAATTCATGAGAACTTCATGAGAAGAATATTTTTTGATTTAAATATTCAAATTCATACATTCATGTTTACTTGATATTATAAAAAGTATGGGTGTCATTGGTGGTTCACATAATATTTGATTAACAAAAAATTCATCCACCTCATGGCTAAAAAATTGAACAGAGCATATAAATTTTAGAAAATATATTCATTGATGCAATGAAATAGGAGGAATCTACACATTTTGGATTCTATCCATGCCCTCTCATCAAAAATGGGGTGCATATCAATGATTAAATTACAATAATATTTGATCTTCCGAACTGGCGAGGTCGACAAGGGCTTGGTGAGAAGCATCAATTGAATGTTGAAGTGACACTAACTTTTCCTCTTATTCTTTTACCCTAGGATAGAGAGTCTTGGAAAATTATTCAGCTCCTCAACTTTCTTTTGAGTAGTTTCAAACGAAGATGATGATGTTTAAAGGTAAGACCTCAAGATAGCTATGATTTCCTCACATCTTCATATTTTTATAGTCCCAGAATCCATATGGGCTTGAAATTTAAATATCTACTAGTGGACCTACTCTAATTCCTCTGATTCCTCTATCATCTTCTCAATAATAGGATCCTTATCTAAAAAATCATTCAAGTACATCTCATTGGAGGAAAAATCCCATAGGTCCATAATTATTTTCTTCAAGAATTCATATAATATCTATAGATCAAATCCATCTACCCCAAAGTCATGAAACAACTAATAAAGGTGTTCCCCTTTGTCAAAAAAAAGATTCCAAATGAGTCTCAGTTATAAAGGTGTGAATCTGATACAAGGTCAACCTATGTTGTGTCTAAGCTTCAATAACTGACGGGACAGGTGCTTCAAGAGGTGGAATAGCTAGATGAGTTGTAAAGGGAATAAGAGAGGAGACTCCATGTATCCTCCCCTCAATAGAGGAATTATCCATTGCATATGTCATAGGACTAATTTTATAAATAGAGACACTCCCACTATCAGGATGGTCATCATCAGGATGAGGTTACTTCCTTAAAGTCTCTCCCAATCCATCAATAAACTCCATTATTTCCATGGATAGAAGGGTTGGTGAAGTAGTTGGCCTGTTTAAATGATGAAACCATCAGGTTAACATGACACTTGGATAATATTCTACCAAATCCTAGGAATAATCTTTAGTAAGAAATGTAGGAGCATCATTGGGTGGAAGAATTATCCCAACATCAGCATCATCACATGAAAACATCATCCAAAAATAGTGGATTATCCTAGAATGATGCACTCCTCTTACACCACCCAAAGGAAGAGGAGAGATACATTGGGTACATCCAAACTGACAAGTGAACTGATAAGGTATATATGTCTCACAGATAATCACCTCTTCCATCCCGGTTGTAAGAACCCCATCCTGAAGAGATATAATATATGACCTTTCATCGAGAGAGTCTCTACCATTATCAGTGATCATCTTGGTCGGTACGACATAAGAGAATAAATAAAATCTATTGGATTAGATCAACACATCTTAAACCTCATCAGGGCTTAGTGGTAGGGCCTCAACCATATATATGTTTAATAATCTTGGATGATATGATGCATTAGGGTTCTTGGTAGCATTGTAATAGTCAGAGAAATGTAAATGATCCCCTATCTAGCTAAATAAAAACCAAAAGGATCCACTAACTCTATAAAGGGTGATACCATGTTGAATATGTCCTAGGATATGGTAAAGGTATGAAAGGACTGTAACTACCAAGTTAAGGCATTTTCCTTTCACTAGTTGTACCATTATCACCAGCATGCTGACATTGATTCCTAAACATGAATACCTAGTTGGGAAAATCCATATGTTCAAGAATATGTCCATAAATCCCACCAGCTTAAGACTTAGAGATATCTCCAAGTTCGCTCAATATTTATATGAGGTATGATCCCTAGCTTCTATAATGGCCCAATAAAAGTCGTAACTATCATGAAAAGTATGGGAATGGCATCTATGGGGGAGGATAGCAGTTTTCCTAACCCCGCTATGACAAAGAAAAATTTTTATCCATTCATTGAGGGAGATAAGTGAGTGTACGGTCATCTCCTTTCTCAGCTTTTCCTTCAAAGTGATGATCATATCCCTCGCCAAGGCTATATTTTGCAAGGGTTGATCCCAAATATCTACATTAGGGATGAAATCATCATACATCTCTCTGAGAGGTGGAATCACACCCAGATGGTAGATGTCCCATAGGTTGATGCCCACTTCACCATGGGATAGATGGAATGTGTTAGTGCTAGGGAACCAATGGATGATAAGTTATTGAAGAAGATTAGGATAGAGATAGATAATAAATTGGGATATCCACAAGTATTTATAAATATAGACCATTTATAAAATGTTGGAAAACTCTAAGAACCTTTTTCCAACCCATAATGGCCATGCCCTTTCATCAGAAAAGTTATCGCCAGGATAGAGATCCCATTTTGAGCTCCATATGTTTCCCAGATTGTTCAAATAAGATAATAATATACATGAGTAACTTTAATCAATTGTATTATGGATTAAATCACAACCATTTTAACCCAATGGGGAGTTTTCCAATATATAATACTGCCCTTGGGATCCAGATGTGACCAGTTGACCATCTTCATCAATTGTCATCTGAGTAAAGTCAAGAGAATTTAAAACCCATCCATATGGAAGATTTAAGTATGAAGGTGGAATGGAAACATATTCCAATAGGCCAAACCCATATATAGTAATTAGGTGTGATAGAGGACAATTTTGGAGCTCGTATGGGAGGATTCTCTTTAGAAACTCATTAGTAGAATTCACATGTTATTGGGGATCACTGTTGAGATTTCTAGTAATCATAGACCATTGGTTAGATACAGCTAAATAAGATTGAAGTGAGATGTAATAAATCTGAATAAAATTAAGTGTCATACATTATATTGATAAAATAATATATTATTGAAACAAAAGACATAAAATTCTGTCAGCATCAAGCGCATCACATGAATCAATAAAGGCGTTTGTGAATTTCTTAAAGGTCTCATGAGTTGTCTAACCCCTAAAGGTATTACAGGTTGCATGAACCCACATGGCATCTTTGAACCACATGACACCTTGAATAATCATGATCACATGACCTTGAGATGGTCACAAAAGCCGCAAAATAATCAAAAGGATCAATTGGTTAAGCTAGATGATCCCAAAAAAAACACAAAACAATCATTAATCTCCATGAAATAAGTTCAAGAAATTACCAAAGGAAAGTTCATATTTGGTTCAAGAGGTCGGTTGGGAAAATTAGTCTTGTAGAGGATCTCTCGTGAAATGATTTCATGGTAGGGTCAAATGGTAAGGACTTGCATAACAGTCTGGAAAAAATGTTCTGTGATGGAAGTAGGGTGTTGTAGCTCTAGAGAATTGAGTAGCCGGTGATTGAAGACACTATCTACTCCCCTATTTATAGGGAACCCTATGGGATAACAAACATCACCTAAAAGACCAATTATTTCCTAGGACACTAATTCGCGATAGCACCAAAGTCTCATTCATGTATTTACTTTCCTCAGAACTGAATCCTTATCCCAACGGACATCGTTCCTAAGGGGGGGAATTTGTTAACGCCTTCCAAATGATCTTAGTTAAATCCATAAAGGAATAAATATCTGGATATGGGTATTATTTTACCCACAAAATAAAAGGAAAAAAATTTCATCCAAGTCTAGTAGATCATGTAAGACTCTAAGGGATACACAATTGTGTGATCATTATATAGTCATGTGAGGGCACGATACATAGTGAATAGCCTATGGAATGTCCCGTGATGTCACTTTGAAAAAGTAATTCTACTCTCACAAAGGTGGCTTGGACAATCCCTATTCATGTAGAGCCAACTAGATAAGATCTTCTAGGACATGTGTCTTTTCATCAGGAAGATGCCTGAAAACCCACATGAAATTCCAATAAAAATAGGATAAAAATATCCAAATGGTGGGATCCATTCATAGTTGTAAAATTAATGTGATGAATCACTGATGGGGATATTGTTTTTCATTGAAAAAATTGAATAAAAATCATGATATCCCCAATTTTTTTACAATAAAACAAAGGAAATAAAAAGTAAAATAGGAGGGATCCTATTGTAGTTGTAAACGATACGTAATGTGCCCTTGGAAATTCACCTAACACCACAAGACTCTGGGGACATGTCTGCCTCATCTCATGAAATCACATTGGAATGAAATCATCATCATATGAATAGCCTCAGGTATGTCCAAGATACTTCACACTCCCTCATTGGCTTCTTAAAGAAGGGCAAATGTTTTTTTCTAGGAAGTTCTCACGCATCTCTATAAGACCACTTATTGGTCACGCAACACAACACCAATAGGTAGAGTGAATTTTCTCAACAACACTCATGAAACATCGATAAATACCCAACCTTTATAAGATAAATGATGGAAATAAAAGGGGGAGGATGTGGGAGCCTCTCACAGTTATAAAACTTTCACGACGAGCTAAGGTTTTCCACAACATGATCTCGCAAGACCCCTTGAAAATTCGGCCTGATCTCATGAAGGACCATTGTAAATCCATCCTTGTCTTGTGGAAAGTCTCAAACAAGTCACATGAGATCATGTGAAGGCCTTTCAAAAGGCACCCTGATCTCACAAAGGCCCTGGGACATGTCAATATAACAATATAAAAGTACCTCTACATATATGAATGATTCAACAAATCCCCATTAATTGGAAATAATCCGATAAAGGGGGCATTGACGTGGTAATCCTATGGTCACAGAAAATAGAGTGATTCCTCTAGAGAAACCTATGGTAGGACTTCAAAAAGATGCATTGTAGAGACCCGAAGCTTGACGTACATGGACATTACATTACTTTTGCAGAATACTTAGTACATAACAAAAACACACACACAAGGACCGTAATAGTTTAGTGTCTTTGGAAACTCGGAATATAATCTTCTAATCGTGGTGAAAGATCTCCAAAATCTCCCATAAAGATCTTCTTTTTTTTACCTAAAACATTTCTTTATATCCTGGGGAAAAGAAAACATAAAAGGGTGAGATCAAATGCTCAGTAAGGGTAAAAAAAACAAATATCAATCACATCATATTCATAAGAACATAACATTTTGGAAATCTTAACCTGCAAAAGAGAGCATAATTTCATAACATGGGATAAATCATAGTAGTGAAATGAAATCCCAATAATCATAACTTAAAACATGAAACTTTGTGGCATACACACATAATCATAGAGAATCATTTCTTATTAGTCAAGACTCATTGCCAAGACTATCGTAGTGGACAAAGTCCCTTTCTGAACCGAGTCACCCTCGTTTCAGTCCTGTTTCACTGAACTAGTATAACCTACCATTCCATCCATGTCTATCTCATGAGATATAAAATCTTTACCCAATGCATTGGAGGGAGATATAGGTCCCACCCATCTCATAATGATACCATTCTTATGTGTGCCACAAAATCATAAATCATTTCATAACCCATGTAATAAAAATGGGAATCTTAAACATCGTGACCTCATCAAAAAATTCATATAAGATGAAGAAATTCATAAAAATAATTCCATCATAACATAATCAAATCAATGTAATAATAGGGATATAATCATAACCCTATATTATCTTAGATGGAAAATAATTTTGATAAAACACTTGAACTCCATTCTTGAGGAAAATATCCTTTCAAATTCAAAAACATTTTCCTTTCTTAACATGTCATAGAATTTCTAATATAAAAGAAGTTGATTAAAAATAAACATGAAAACTTGTAAAGGAAGCTTCTTGGAAATAATGTTTTAAAAATCCATTCATGCCGTATAAGTTAAAAAAAACATTCTTCTTACTTTTGTCGGAAAAGTCAAAAAGTAACTCGTACGAAAAACGGCAAAAGATTCTTTTCATATCTTTTACTAAAAACTCTCCAAAGGGTAAAATTGGATTTAAAAAATTTTAGGTGTATGGAAATAATATTAAATATTGAGGAATCATGGATGTGGAAGATAAAATACACCCCAGTAAATACCAAAGTATAAACAATCTCGGATAAAAATGAGATTGTGGTATTTCCCTTACCTTAGGTCCGAATTGCTTTGTAAGTGTCTGAACCTCCTGTATAATGATTTAAATAATGTTATTGACTTATTCCAGAATCATACTTATTTTTATGATATCATATATGGTCATTTTATTAGCTTCTTAGTAGTAATATTTCATTGCTACTTGTTATTCGGGTGTTTATAACTTTTTGTTCTTATGCGTGTTTTGTCGAATAAATTATTATTCTTATATTTAGGTTATAGATACCTCATTTCCAGAATGGTATTAGTGTAATATATATCATATTCATTCATTAAATTCATTTATATAATCATTATGAAATGAAGATCATGTAGAACGAGTCGCATCACATCGTGGAGACGGTATTCCGTACGTACGCACGAGTAATGATATTGTTCCTATGATCGTGTAATTGTATTGGAGTGTATGTATACTATTTCAGAATCAGTATCACTTTATAATAGTCATATATATTCATTATTTACACCATTATACCCATCCAATTAAGGTGGTGGTGGAAAATAGATTACACCACGGCGTGGAGACGGTATTTCGTACGTACGCACGCGCGGTGATTTCTTTTTTCCGTAGGATGGATAGATGGTGAAATAGGGTTGTTTCATACTTATAATAACATATAGGTATATGAGTGATACTTATGTTATTACTTCATGATGAAACAACTAAATAAGAAGAAGTGGAAGAATAAATAAAGATGAAAGAATCGGTAACGGGCATTACCACTTCTTTGAAGCGCCTCTTTGAGACCTCCTTTTAGGGCAGTAAAATTGGTCTTTGAGGATGAACAGAACCTCTAGGATTTTTCTAGGGAAGTGGAGAAGAGAATTTGTCAGGTTTTGGTCGAGCTTGAAGGCTCAAATTGGTGTGAGGAGGAGAGGGAAGAGGTGCCCTTTTATAAGGTAGGAGAGGGGCACCTTTGGAATTCTTAAAAATATTAATTTATAATAAATCTAACCCCACTTAAAAACCTCCAAAAATGACTCATATTCGAAGATTATATGAGATAGGGATGTAATAGAATCAACCAATAAAATTTAGACATGTTTGGATATTATTTTAAACCTTATCATTTTGATTTATCCTTATTTAATCTATTTAAGTTTATTTGTGGTAATAAAATTCTAAATTATAATTATAACAAATAATTACTTATTTGTTGTGAATTTTCTATAATTGTTTACTTTATAACATTATAGACCCTATAAAGTTAAATTTATAATTTTTAAATATTTTTGTGATTTTTAAACAATTTTATAATATGTTATTTTTATAAAATAACAATAGTGTCAATTTTGACACTATTCATTTATTTGAATTTAAATAAAATATATACAGAAGATATGTTAAAACTAAAAGCTTTAATAGATTAATAAAAGGTCATATGTATCTATAAAATTAGTGGATCACATTAAATAGTTCATATAATATTTATTTTATTATTTATAAAACCATTTATTTGGTTTATCGCTTAATAAAATAATTACTACAACATTTTTGTATAATTATTTAATATATTTATTTGTTGCATAAAAATTTAAAATAAAATCCTATGATGAAGATAAATATATTACCTTTCACAATAATACTTTTACTAAAATTTATCATCTTAATATCACAATATTTAAATTGTTATATTTATTAAATTATGAAGGTGACAACTTTGGCATCATTTAAAATAAAATAATATAAGTGTCATAATTGCTTGTATAAGACTCCAAATGGTCAAATATTCTAAAATTGGATGATTATAGTTTAAATTTACATGACCAATAAGTTTTGATCAGGGTTTTGTGCCTTTTATGGTCACTATTAGTTTAATAAAAACTATATTCTTGATTTTTCACTAGATAAATAATTTCTGCATCACTATTGTGTCACAATTAATGATAATTATTTAATCCCAACAAATTCTAAATAAATTCTCATGATTTATATAATTTTGTTAGATTTCTGGATACTATTCATGTTTGAAGTTTTATGATGTTTATCACTAAGTTAAAATTATTATACTTACAAGATTTAAGAGAGTGACATGTTGTCACTTTCTTGGGTTTTAATAATAATTAAATTATTTTCATGGTCAAAAGTCCTTAAAATGAATCTAATCCTACCCTTAGTTTATATGGGTTTACTTTTAGCCATAAAATATAATTTTTTCATGTGTTAGGGTAATTTTATAATATTATATTTACCCTTAATTACCCGATTTACCTTTAACTATGGTAAATAAAATTTACCGTAGTTACTATTCATAATTCCCAAAAATAAAAAGTAGCCTATTAACATAATTTGGACCCACTGATTCCAAATATGGAATCCATTTTTTCAAATTCAATACACATAAGTTTCAGAAATTAAATTAAAATTAATCCCGTTGTCGAATGAAAGCGGGTTTTTGTTTAAAACATTGCAAAAGATTGAATTGATTTAACCTACGAATTCAAGGTAAAATCAATGCTAATGACATAAATTATATTAAATGGTAAAAATATATTCTATGTATACTTTAAAACCATTCAATATTATAATTTAACCACATAAGATATTACGATGAAAAAAGTTATTTTTAATTAAAATATAGCAAGTTTTTACTATTCATTAAAATGTGAAAGTTACCAGAATAATATCAAAACTTTATCTAATGTAAATTTTTATATACTGATTCAAAAGAAGAATTATATTTTGTCAAATTGAACATATAAACATGTCAAAAACTAGATTTAAAGTGGGTGCGCCAAAGGCAGAAAAACTGCATTTTTTGAAAAATACTTATTTTACCCGAAAAAATTATTTTGTTCTTATACCATGTTCTAGAAAATGTGTAAGATGAATAATAATGTTATAAAATTCAAAATTTAGTTAATACGATTCATAACGGCTATTTCATGACAATATTATAATAATATATCATTGTTTATTAAAACCTGGTATTGCGTACAACACACGCTATCGAGGAAGGTCGCGATTGCGTGTAATGAAAGCCAAGTCAGGGTTGCGTGTTGTGAAAGAATCCTTCGTTGTTTCATATAACAGAATCCAAACATATTTCATTTATACATTGAATATATATATATATATACTCAATGTTGCGTAGAATAACTATTATCAAAATTGTGTGTAACACGATCCAAGAATAGTGTTGCGTATACTGTAAGCTAGTACGGTGTTGCGTATAGCGCAACGTAATCTTGGTGTAAAATACAAAACAAGACATTAATGAAATTTAAATAATATTTTTCATAAAATCTCGGGGTGTTACATTCTACCCCCCTTAAAATGAATTTCGCCCTCGAAATTCATTGGGGTTATAAATGGTTTACTATTTGAAAGTTTCTTTAATAGAAACCCACATCGTAAAAAGGAATACCAAAACCAATCTTTAAAAACAAAAGTATGAAACGTAACGGTTACCCAAATAAACTAATCACTGGGTTTCCACATAGGTTAAAATATAGATATGGAAGAGAAATCTAACCATCATGTTCTGATGGAGAGTGGTAGAGAACATGGCTATAGAAAAGCCAGCAATCACAAAGCCATAAATTTGTGATGATCTAAGGTACCTTCTGATTCATCGGATATAAGGGCAGTAGGACAACATTTTTGGTTTTTCAAGATCATTTCCCTAAAGTTGATGAAATTGGAATTAGAAGAAATACTTTCGTGATTTTGGTATAGTGTCACCGTTTTTCATTATTTGGACAATTTCCACTTCATCTCTTAAAGAAATGAAGTTGAATTTGTTATCCGTGATGTGTTAGCAGATCATGTGATAGAATGATGGGTCATTCCATCTGTCTCAAACAAAAGGTTAGAAAAGTTATCAAAAAATACATAAGTCCATCTATAGTGAGATTAATCATATATGGTTCCTAAAATGGACTTATACTTCATATATCATACTGCTTAATATAATAAAACTATTTTCTACTAAATAGGGACTTCCTGTAGGCCAGTGGTAGACGATAAAGGCCAGTCGCACTTCGGTTGTGGGTTCGATTCCCACAGCCTTGTCCGACGCGATGGGTTGTCGCTCGTCCTGCAGGTTGTCCTTTTTCTAAAACTACATTACTATAACATCCCATCAATAATATCAAAAAAACTTCTATCCTTAAGCAATACTAACTTATGTCCAACATAATCCATTCCAATCTTTAGGATTATCCAAAATACTTCATTCCAAGATCATAGTATAAAAATGATTACTTGAAATTTCACATAACAATAACGTGAATGCCATCATTTATCCCCCATATATCATAAGATATATCTTGTTGGTCAAATTACAAACATGTGAATACCTTAATCATGTATTCTCTTGAAGAATGAATACCCATTGAACCTTAGTGAAAACATGAATGCAGTCAAAAGTTGACTCTTTCCACATACCAAAATCCAAAAATTCTATATACTCAAACCATGATATAACCTTCTCCTTATATCAGTCATGAGCTCATGAATACCATCAAACATTTAATTTTCTCCTTATCCCTTCATTATGTGCATATCATCTACATTTTAAAAATATCTGAATAACCTTTCATGGATACTGGTAGCATTAATCACACACTTTCAAAACTCAAGGAAATACAACAATGTAACAATCCTTAGATGTCTCTTTATTCCATAGTACTATGAGATTCTTTATACAACATTACACTTGATAAACATGTAATCATTCCACTACCTTCTTAAACCATTTACCAAGCTTCAACAATTCTTTCATCTCACATATCATTTGTAGTCTCTTCATCATCATCAACATAAATACTACCCATACGGCCGTACTGATTCTCTTCATGAGACTTTCCCTTAGGGAATTGTTTTGCATAATTCTTGTACATTCCACATTTAAAACATTTAACCATTGTTGATGTCTTAGCAATACCATTATCCTCATCCCTGGTGTTAACTGAACCTTTTAATTTGCACTTACTGGCTTTGTGTCCTTCTTTTCCACACCCAAAGCATCTTCTAGTTCCTTTGAAACATTCTCCTTGATGCCTCTTCCCACATGATTTACATAGGGGAAATTGAACTTTCTTTCCTCTATGATCATCATGAAACTCCATCTTTCTCTTATTAGCCGAGTCATGAAACTTAACAAATTTTACTTTATTGATCATATTATGAGATTGCTTATTCGGCATAATAATGATGTTAGGACTTCCAAATCCCATTTCATTTGGTTTCTCAAGAATAATATCATTCCATTGTCCATCATATCCTCCATTATCGTGAATCATCTTGTTTCCAGCCATTTTCTAAAACCCAAAAAGAATAGTGTGAGAGGCAAAAATCATGTTAAGTAAAACAACATAGTAAAGGGGGAGCACCCTCAATATCTAACATATTAGGTTAAATTCTAAGATCGTTACCGTAGTTCTAGGACTATATCCTATACGTATACTTATCCTTAGGGGCATCCCTAGACGTACCTTAGAAATATCTCTAGGGATCTCACTAACGTTTTCACATCCTAGTTTCCAAAGGTTGACTAAACCTTTCCTATGATACCAACTGTAGAGACCCGAAGCTTGACGTACATGGACATTACATTACTTTTGCGGAATACTTAGTACATAACAAAAACACACACACAAGGACCATAATAGTTTAGTGTCTTTGGAAACTCGGAATATAATCTTCTAATCGTGGTGAAAGATATTCAAAATCTCCCATAAAGATCTTCTTCTTTTTACCTAAAACCTTTCTTTATATCCTGGGGAAAAGAAAACAAAAAAGTGTGACATCAAATGCTCAGTAAGGGTAAACAAAAGAAATATCAATCACATCATATTCATAAGAACATAACATTTTGGAAATCTTTACCTGTAAAAGAGAGCATAATTTCATAACATGGGATAAATCATAGTAGTGAAATGAAATCCCAATAATCATAACTTAAAACATGAAACTTTGTGGCATACACACATAATCATAGAGAATCATTTCTTATTAGTCAAGACTCATTGCCAAGACTATCGTAGTGGACAATGTCCCTTTCTGAACTGAGTCACCCTCGTTTCAGTCCTGTTTTACTGAACCGGTATAACCTACCATTCCAGTCATGTCTATCTCATGAGATATAAAATCTTTACCCAATGCATTGGAGGGAGATATAGGTCCCACCCATCTCATAATGATACCATTCTTATGTGTGCCACAAAATCATAAATCATTTCATAACCCATGTAATAAAAATGGGAATCTTAAACATCGTGACCTCATCAAACAATTCATACGAGATGAAGGAATTCATAAAAATAATTCCATCATAACATAATCAAATCAATGTAATAATAGGGATATAAACAGAACCCTATATTATCTTAGATGGAAAATAATTTTGATAAAACACTTGAACTCCATTCTTGAGGAAAATATCCTTTCAAATTCAAAAACATTTTCCTTTCTTAACATGTCATACAATTTCTAATCTAAAAGAAGTTGATTAAAAATAAACTTGAAAACATGTAAAGGAAGATTCTTGGAAATAATGTTTTAAAAATCCATTCATGTCGTATAAGTTAAAAAAACATTCTTCGTACTTTTGTCGGAAAAATCAAAAAGTAACTCGTACGAAAAATGACAAAAGATTCTTTTCATATCTATTACTAAAAACTCTCCAAAGGGTAAAATTGGATTTAAAAAATTGTAGGTGGATGGAAATAATATTACATATTGAGGAATCATGGATGTGGAAGATAAAATACACCCCAGTAAATACCAAAGTATAAACAATCTCGGATAAAAATGAGATTGTGATATTTCCCTTACCTTAGGTCCGACTTGCTTTGTAAGTGTCCGAACCTCCTGTATAATGATTTAAATAATGTTATTGACTTATTCCATAATCATACTTATTTTTATGATATCATATATGGTCATTTTCTTAGCTTCTTAGTAGTAATATTTCATTGCTACTTGTTATTCGGGTGTTTACAACTTTTTGTTCTTATGCGTGTTTTGTCGAATAAATTCATATTCTTATATTTAGGTTATAGATACCTCATTTCCATAATGGTATTAGTGTAATATATATCATATTAATTCATTCAATTCATTTATATAATCATTATGAAATTAATATCATGTAGAACGAGTCGCATCACATCGTGGAGACGGTATTCCGTACGTACGCACGAGTGATGATATCGTTCCTATGATCGTGTAATTGTATTGGAGTGTATGTATAATATTTCAGAATCAGTATCACTTTATAATAGTCATATATAGTCATTATTTACACCATTATACCCATCCAAGTAAGGTGGTGGTGGAAAATAGATTACACCACGGTGTGGAGACGGTATTCTGTACGTACGCACGCACGGTGATTTCTTTTTCCGTAGGATGGATAGATGGTGAAATAGGGTTGTTTCATACTTATAATAACATATCAGTATATGAGTGATACTGATTTTATTACTTCATGATGAAACAACTAAATAAGAAGAAGTGGAAGAAGAAATAAAGATGAAAGAATCGGTAACGGGCATTACCTCTTCTTTGAAGAGCCTCTTTGAGACCTCCTTTTAGGGCAGTAAAATTGGGCTTTGAGGAAGACTAGAACCTCTAGGATGTTTCTAGGGAAGTGGAGAAGAGAATTTGTCCGGGGTTGGCCGAGCTTGAAGGCTCAAATTGGTGTGAGGAGGAGAGGGAGGAGGTGCCCTTTTATAAGGGAGGAGAGGGGCACCTTTGGAATTCTTAAAAATATTAATTTATAATAAATCTAACCCCACTTAAAATCCTCCAACAATGACTCATATTTGAAGTTTAGATGATCTAGGGTTGTAATATCATCAACCAATCAAATTTAGACATGTTTGGATATTATTTTAAACCTTATCATTTTGATTTATCCTTATTTAATCTATTTAAGTTTATTTGTGGTAATAAAATTCTAAATTTTAAATTATACCAAATAATTACTTATTTGTTGTTAATTTTCCATAATTTTTTACTTTATAACATTATAGACCATATAAATTTAAATTTATAATTTTTAAATATTTTTGTGATTTTTAAAAAAATTTATAATATGTTATTTTTATAAAATAACAATAGTGTCAATTTTCACACTATTCATTTATTTGAATTTAAATAAAATATATACAGAAGATATGTTAGAACTAAAAGCTTTAATAGATTAATAAAAGGTCATATGTATCTATAAAATTAGTGGATCACATTAAATAGTTCATATAATATTTATTTTATTATTTTTAAAACCATTTATTTGGTTTATCTCTTAATAAAATAATTACTACAACATTTTTGTATAATTATTTAATATACTTATTTGTTGCATAAAAATTTAAAATAAAATCCTATGATTAAGATAAATATATTATATTTCACAATAATACTTTTACTCGAATTTATCATCTTAAGATCACAATATTTAAATTGTTATATTTATTAAATTATGAAGGTGACAACTTTGGCATCATTTAAAATAAAATAATATAAGTGTCATAATTGCTTGTATAAGACTCAAAATGGTCAAATATTCTAAAATTGGATGATTATAGTTTAAATTTACATGGCCAATAAGTTTTGGTCAGGGTTTTGTGCCTTTTATGGTCACTATTAGTTTAATAAAAACTATATTCTTGATTTTTCACTAGATAAATAATTTCTGCATCACTATTGTGTCACAATTAATGATAATTATTTAATCCCAAAAAATTATATATAAATTCTCATGATGTAGATACTTTTGTTATATTTCTGGAGACTATTCATGTTCGAAGTTTTATGATGTTTATCACTAAGTTAAAATTATTATACTTATAAGATTTAAGAGAGTGACATGTTGTCACTTTCTTTGGTTTTAATAATAATTAAATTATTTTCATGGTCAAAAGTCTTTAAAATGAATCTAATCCGACCCTTAGTTTATATGGTATTAATTTTAGCCATCAAATAGAATTTTGGCATGTGTAGGGTAATTTTATAATATTATATTTACCCTTAATTACCCGATTTACCTTTAACTATGGTAAATAAAATTTACCGTACTTACTATTCATAATTCCCAAAAATAAAAAGTAGCCTATTAACATAATTTGGACCCAATGATTCCAAATATGGAATCCATTTTTTCAAATTCAGTACACAGAAGTTGCAGAAATTAAATTAAAATTAATCCCATTGTCGAATGAAAACGGGTTTTTGTTTAAAACATTGCAAAAGATTGAATTGATTTAACCTACGAATTCAAGGTAAAATCAATGCTAATGACATACATTATATTAAATGGTAAAAATATATTCTATTTATACTTTAAAACCATTCAATATTATAATTTAACCACATAAGATATTACGATGAAAAAAGTTGTTTTTAATTAAAATATAGCGTGTTTTTACTATTCATTAAAATGTGAAAGTTACCAGAATAATATCCAAACTTTATCTAATGTAAATTTTTATATCCTGATTCAAAAGAAGAATTCTATTTTGTCAAATTGAACATATAAACATGTCAAAAACTAGATTTAAAGTAGGTGCGCCATTAAAAGGCGGCAAAACTGCATTTTTTGAAAAATACTTATTTTACCCGAAAAAATTATTTTGTTCTTATACCATGTTCTAGAAAATGTGTAAGATGAATAATAATGTTATAAAATTAAAATTTTAGTTAATATTATTCATAACGGCTAGTTCATGACAATATTATAATAATATATCATTGTTTATTAAAACTCGGTATTGTGTACAACACACGCTATCGAGGAAGGTCGCGATTGCGTGTAATGCAAGCCAAGTCAGGGTTACGTGTTGTGAAAGAATCCTTCGTTGTTTCGTACAACAGAATCCAACCATATTTCATTTATACATTGAATATATATATATATATATATATATATATATACTCAATGTTTCATAGAATAACTATTATCAAAATTGTGTGTAACACGATCCAAGAATAGTGTTGCGTATACTGCAAGCTAATACGGTGTTGCGTATAGCGCAAGGTAATCTTGGTGTAGAATACAACAAAAGACATTAATGAAATTAAAAGAATATTTTTCATAAAATCTCGGGGTGTTACATGCATGATGCCTAGACCCTCCGCTGACTCTATCCTGGATTCGCGTGATACATTCCATGAAAAGTGGAGAATAACCAAGGTGGTGAGGCCTATAAATCCCCCACCCCATCATGAAAAATGCACATTTGGACTACTACTCTCTATGGATGGATAAACTATCGGAACCTCACACTGGCGTTGTAGATGATTTCTTGGTGTGGTTGATCTCACAACCAGAAAATGTTTCTCATCACGTATGATATGGGGAACAGTCAGAGAAATCATGTTCCATGTATAAACACTTCATGTGATCACACATAGATCATGTGAAGGACTTTTGGCCAGACATGAAAAGAACATCCCACACATATTCTAGATCATCTAAGACTTAAAACAATCAAACATTAAACAAATCTAAGGAAATCATGATAATAGGCTAGAACAGTGACTACGAAAATGGGAGACTTATGAAAAATATTCACAATCTGATCCTCATGTGCTTCGTGTGAACCACTCAAGACACGCAACAACACCAGGACATCTTACTCAGATTTCGTGACACTCCTTTGTCATACTATTTAGATCATGGGGGTTCATATGGATGTGTTAAAGAAGTTGCATGGTAGCTTATGGGCATGACACCCAAGTCTCTTGAATCCGTTTGGGATCACCATCCAGATCATGTGGTGTCCTTTAGACATATCACCTAACTCATAGGGAAACATCAGTGTATGTCAGCCAAGTCTTGTGATTGAACCTAGGCATGTCAACTGGATCCTGCAATGCCATATGGGCATGCTTTATAGGTATCACAATGTATCCCATACATTTCAATCATATACATGCATCACTCTATGAGACAAGTCACACTGACTCATGCAACAACCCAAGGGTGTCAGCCAGCTCATGTGATGTCCTTAGGAAAAGTTGGCTATGCCATGCGATGCCCTATGGACATGTCAGCCAGGGTCATGGGATAGCTTCTAGGAAAAGTCTTTCAGGTCTTATGATTTCCTCTAGACATGTCATCCAGGTTCATGCGATGGATTCTAGGAAAAGTCATCCTGGTCTTGCGATTTCCATTAGATAATTCATCCTTTATCATGAAACAACCCTCATACATTCTATCCAAGTTATGAAATGTACCTTAGACAAGCCAATTTGATTATGTGATTTCCCTGGGACATGTTAATAAAACATCCTCTATCGTGTCATGTAGGAAATCAAGGCATGTCAACTAGACAATCAATGCATGACAAGAAGGCAAGAAGGCTTGGTCACAAGGGAAACCTCGGTGTTTATGTAACACCCCATGTTTTTCTAAAAATAAATAGAAATGCATGGAACTTTGTTTTAAAGTAGATATTTATAAATATCCTTTAAACATAATTTTATTTCATATATTTTTTGAATTTTGAAAAATGGTCTTCTATAATTGTGTTCAGTATATTATTTAGAGTCTATTGGAACCAACTTGTTTTTTTGGTGAATAGTAACATACCCTTATGAATAGTAATATGAATAGTAATATGACCCTAATAAATAGTAAATTTTATTATTATTTTATTTTCTTAAGTTATTAAGATAATAACATCTTGGTTAATTTTTCATCGTGATATAAAAGAAGTTATAGTTTTTAAATAATTATTTTTTGAATTAAATATTATTTTATTTAAAAATTAAATTAAAAATATTTAGAAAATTATTTTCAAAAAATGGAATTCATTTTTGAATTTTACATGTCGATAAATGGTTAAGGTGGATTTTGGGAATTTTTTTGAAACATTTGATTTTTTGGTGATTAGTAAAAAAATACAGTTTTTAGTTTCTGTGTGTTAATGACATAATTAATGATGTAATAATGATGTCATAAATCTGGTAGAATTTTGTATAGTTAAATAAGATGTTAGGTTTCCCAAGTGGCTTATACCATTGGAAAATACCATGGTCAATCCCATGGTTTTGCAAATACTACTCATGAGGTGTCCCTTGGAAATTATTAAAATATTACGTTACTTTTCCTATAAATACCAACCCATTCCTTCATTAAATTCATTCCCAATTCCTCCTCAACGAATCTCTGGCCTCCTTACCTTCCTAGTGTTCCTCCCAAGGTTTCCTCAAGCCCCCAAGGTCCCAACATTCAAGTTCTAAGTGTTACTCTACAAGGTAAGAAAATTCTCAATTTCTTTCTTTTTCCATTCAAGTTCTCTTTTATGTGGTATAACTTTCAAGTTTCCATACCATGTTCTTATTTCCTTATTATTATTGATATAATCTATATTATGATTCATTTATGTATGTGTTACACTTTTCCCATCTCTTTTTAATATTTTTTAATACCATGTTGCGTAGCTGTTAGGCTGCTTAATTTTTGTAAGGGATTTCTCGATTATTATTTTATTTTGAGTTCAATTATTTTCTTATTATTTCTTCATATATTCTTACACAAGAGGCATGAAATATACAAAAATAATTTTTATTCTAGATTTTCTCATTTTCATGGAAAATTCATCATCATTATTTTTCTCCTGTCCCACTTATTCAATGAATAAAAACATTGTCTGTGATGTGTCGAACTACCGACATCGTGGATGATGTGATTTCAATTTTCATTAACTCCTTCAAGTATGGTTATGAAACCATTTTTATAGTCGAATAAAGTTATAATATATGTATTATATCTCATACATGGTTCTGAAATTATTTTTAAAATATGTTTTTAATTTATAAAACAAAATGAGGTCGTTATTGTCAAATAACGACTAAAATGATCTAAATGAACATCATTAATGTTTGAACTTATGAATCATCCTCATGTAAGAATTAAAAATGATAAATGGTATAAATTATGGTAATGTAAATATTTAAATACTACTCCATTCCAATTTTTTATTTTCCCTTCCAATCGACAAGGAAATCCATTATGAACCAATCATGGAAATCATGTAAAGAACTCACCCAAAAACAGTGCAAGGAGAAAAATACTAACAATTAAAGGGTGAAATGATGTTATTAAATGATCATATAAGATGTTATAAACAGTAAAATATTTCTTTAAAATACTAATAACACTCTTTTAAACATTATACATGAGATTTAAACAAGTTTTAAGTAAGACAAACCTGAGGTAAGGGAATTCTTAACCCGATTTCCATTCATTGGGTTAACCATCTACTTCGTTATTTATGTGCTATTTAAATTGTTTGTGTGATGGTTTCTATTTATATTATGTTTTATTATGTTTATTTAAAGTATATATACTTACTCCATCCACTATATTAAGTCTATCTTCAATTTTATGATATTTATAAGGGGCTTTTCTTTAAAAATCATCTTTTTAAATTCGGTTTTATGAAATTCCAAAGCAATGTTTTTATGGAATTATTCAAGTTGTATGATTATGTTTTAGTTATTGGGAATTATTTATGATGTTGGTTGGAACCTGTATATCCCTCCAATGCATTTGTTATGAGTAATTTGGAGGTCGGCTGTATGGTTACTCCAAGTGTAACTGTGATGGTTACACAAATAGTAAGGTAACTGTGAGGGTTACAAATTATAAGGTAGGCGAGAGGGTTACAAGATTATATAAGTAATTCCCCAAGATACCTTTATGATTATATTTATTTTCTCATGTTTTTTTGGATCTTGTGTAAATCTCATGTTAAAAAAGTAAGTATATATGGGTGACAAGTGTGTCTTTTGTAAATACTTTCATACGTTACGAGTTTTCATGGACTAATGTGCTCTTTCCTTCATTTCCATCCCTTGCTGAGCTTTTGTGCTCATCCCAAGTTTTTAAATGATTTTCATAGGTTAATTGATGTGTAAGACAAATAAGTAATCCATGTTAAATGTTTAAGAATTTTCAAGGAGTCATGTTTAAGTTTTAATGTTTTATATTTTGAAAAAAATGGAAACTGTTTTTATGGTATCCACTCTGTAATAATGTGTAATGTTATGAATGTATTGTCCCAATTATCTAAAGCTATAAACTTGAAAATATACTCAATGTAAAAGTATTTTTTTTCTTGACTAAATTCAATATTATGTATGTAATAAAGTCGTGTCCTTATAGTTTAAGCCCTGATTGTATGGGTGTCCTTAGTGTGGAAGCCTCAATTATAAGTGAAACCTCAATGTTTAATCCTCAATTGTAAGGGAAAACTTGGTTTATAATCCCTGATTATCAAGTAAACATCCGTGTGTAGGACCTGGTTATTAGGGAAACCTCGGTTTGTAAGCCATGATCAAGTGAACTGTGAGAACTATGATTCCTTCTATAACTAGGATATGTAGGACTCCTTCCCAAGGCCCAAACTCCATATCAAAACTCCATATGGTTGTCCTAGTACATAATTCCCACATCCATAAGAAATGGAAATGATTATTTTTCATCCCTTATTTTCCATATAAATCATATCTCATGTGGAATTAGGGAGTTTCAATGATCATATCATTTTCATCATAAACCTCTATAAGTGAAACCTCATTGTATAAGCCCTGATAAACTAAATTATGGGGACTTTGACTTCTAAAAAAACTAGGATATGTAGGAATCCTTAATAAGGAATGATCCCAAACTCAAATGGGCATTCACATCAGTGTATGCCCCTTAATGTCTCCAAAATTCCAATAATCGGGACCCAGTTATTCCCATGGGCTGATCATATTACCTCATCCCTCAACAGAATGAGAAATACACATGAACTATGAAAACTCTAATTCCTCCCATTACCAAGATACATAGGTTGCCTCCCCAAGGTCCAAGATCCATATTAAAACACCAAAAGGAAATTCCCAACACATAATCCCTAAATCTATATGCAATGAGACTAATTACTTGTTATCTCACATCGATCATAGCTCACATGGGATTAGGGAGTTACTATGATCACCTCATTCGCATAATGAATCTCCACCAGTTAGGGAAATCTCATCATGTAATCCCCAATGAGTGCCATGATATAAACCTCCCATATATAAGGACATCTAACTTGGGGTATGTTCCAAGGGAATGATTGAACTATGATAACTCTGATTCCATCCATAACCAGGATACATAGGACATCTCCTTGAGACCCGAGCTCAAAAATTTGGCACCTAAGTGACTACATATACATATTATCTATATGATGTTAAATTGCATGGGTTTAATGAACTATGTGTATTTTTATTCATGCAATAAATAGGATGCCTAGGGCACATCATAATGGAACATTCCCCTCCTCAGAATATTAACTGCCTCCCTACATGGAATTTGAAGCTCCTGTTTATACAGATTCATTATATAAGCATCTATTTATTACTAGGAAATGGATGAAGAACCCTGGATAAGTACAGATGGATTCAATGATGAGATACCCCTTTCTTTTGAACAACTAAGACTTGACCTATAGTCATTTTTTTAGGGTAACAGATCATATATAGGGATTATAAAGAGATTCACAAATATATCTTAAATCTAAAATAAATTCCCAAATTAGGCAGCAATTCCCCCCAAAAAGGGTGTGATGATCCTAACCTCCCAGCCTCTTGACTAATGAGGGTCCATAAGTTCCATTAGGTCTGAAACCCCAATTGACCACCTTCCTTTGTAAGTTAGGTTTTTACCTAGTTGTGGATGAGGGAACCATTGGTAGTTTCCATTAATAATGAAAATTGAAACCCAATGTCAATGATTGTGTAAGAAATCCCCCCCCCCTAGAATGAACCATCGGGCTGAACTAAATGCCCCTAGAGGTCATCTCCTCCCTGTTGAAACATTGTTGAATGGCTCTAATGTTCTCTACAATTTATTTAACTATCATAGGTCCCAATACCTTTATTTCTCTAACTTCATTCCAAAACATTATATTTCTATACTTCTTTTCATAGAGGTATTCATAAGGATCCATCTTAATGCTTGAGTGAAAGTTATTGTTGTATTGAAACTCAACTAGAGGAAGGTGTTGACCCCCACCAAAATTAAAATCCAAAGAACAAGATCTCAATATATACTCTATGGTTTGAATTGTTATCGTAGAATAACTATCTATCCGGGGATGATACGAAGTGCTAAAAATCAACTCCATGTCAATAGATTACTGAAGACTTTGGATTAAATTATAGGTAAACCTCGGATCCTGATCAAATAAAATTTAAATTGGTACTCTATAAATCCTTACCAATTCCTTAATGTATATCTTTCAAATATGATATAGTGAGAAATATTCTCTCATAGAAATGAATTATTCTGACTTTGTAAGGCAATCAACTACAACCCATATAGCATTATTCCCTTTAGATATTTTGGGGAGCAAAATGATAAAATCCATAGTGATGTTTTCCCATTTACATTTTGGTATAAAAAATGGATGTAACATCCCCTTATAATTTTTTCTCTCAAACTTAACTTTCTAAAATACCAATCATCGAGATACAAAATCTATAATATATATCTACATGATGTACCACTAGAAATACTCTTTTAAATCTCCATAAATCTTCATGCTTCTTGGATGAATGAAGAATGAAAAACTATGATCTTCCTTTAACAAGTAATTCTTCAAATATAATATGGAAGGAATGCATACATAGTTCCTAAACCTTATCATCCCATCATGATAGAGGTTAAACTCGGGAACATTTTTAACCATATTTTAAATCTCTACATCTTCCTTCTATGCCTATTTATCTTCACTTGGATAGATGGTTGAACATTCAATTGAAAAAGATAATATTTCTACCATTCCATTAAGATTTCATGATCTTTCCTTTAAAAATCTAGAAATATTGGATCTTTTATGATCCTAATCATAGATAATCTTACATGATCCTTTTAAATAAAATCATCGGACAACTGGTTCACTTTCCCATGTTGGTAATGTTTTGAATTGTCATAATATTAAATTAGCTCCAACCATATTCTTTGGGAAATATTCAACTCCTTCTGTGTGAATATATACTTTAAAGTTTTTTTATCATTATAGATAGCACAATTTTATCCAGAAACATAATGTATCTATATCTTTAATGAGAAAATTACCATAGCTAACTCCAAATAACGAGTTGGGTAATTTTGATCATGAACCTTCAATTGCCATGAGGCATAATATATAACCATGTAATTATGAATAAGAACACATCCAAATACCTTCTTGGATTCATCACTATATATTAAAAACCCTTCTCCACTATAGGGTAATATATTTATAGCTGCACTGACTAATTTTCTCTTCAGTTCCTTTTAATTTTCTTCACATTCATCTTTCTAGAGGAACTTATCTCCATTTTTTATTAACTTGGTGAGTGGATTAGATAGGTGTAATAAATTATCCACTAACAATCAATAAGATATGAATAAATAAATAAAACTGTAGACCTTGATCATTGTGGTTGGTCCAGTACAATATTAAATAGCCTTTGTCTTTGATGGATCTATCAATATACCCTATCTTGAGATTATATGACCCAAAAATGAAACCATTTATAGCCAAAATTCACACTGTGTAAGTTTTCTATATAGTTTCTCATTCCTTAGGGTATTTAGTACAATTCTATTGTGATCCTCATGCTCTTAATTTATCTTTGAATATATATGAATATCATCTATAAAGACTACCATAAACTGATCAAGGTAATGTCTAAATACTCTATTCATTAAATTTATGAAGATAGCAGGGAATTAGTAAGACCAGATGACATCACTATATATTAATAGTGTCCATACGTTGTACATAATACCATATTTGATATATAATCCTTTTTTCCCTCAATTGATGATATCCATAATGAAGGTAAATCTTGGAAAAGTATTGATCTCCTAGAAGTTGATCAAATAGTTCATTAATACAAGGTAGAGGATACTTGTTCTTGATCAAGATTTTGTTTAGATCCTATTAATAAATGAAGAGTCACATCATTCCATATTTCTTTTTAAGAAACAGAATAGGTTCACCCCAATATGACATGATTGTCTAAATGAATCCTTTTTAAGGTTCTCATATAATTTCTTATTCAATTACAATAACTCAATCGGGGCCATTCTATAGGGAGTACTTGAAATAGGCATGGTACCAAGTATGATTTCTATTGAGAACTCAACTTCATGTTTTGATGTAAGGTTAAAAAACTATTCTATAAAGACATCATAAAACAAATTCACAATAGTAATATCATCTATGTTGAGTTTCTCCCCAATCATATGAGATAAACACACCTCTTGAATAAGAAAAAAAGCATACAATGGATGTGATTTCGATGAAAAGTTCATATTTATCATTGCAATGATAGATGATGATAGATTGTTTTGGAATATCAAATATGAATTATATTACTTAAGAATTAATTTGGGATTTATGTAGATAAAGCTAATACATTCCTAATATGACATCGAATTCATCCATAGGAAGAATAACAAGATTTGTAGGAAGAACATTCTCACAAACATCAACTAGAGATGAATCACATACTTGATAAACGATCATCATACCGTTATGGGTTTTAACTTTTAATTATACATATAATCATTTGGCTGTCATCTTTACACCCTTATAAAATTATTCAGATATTAATGAATGGGTGGATTTTGATTCAAAGAAGACATTGGAAATTCTAGATTGGATGGTAAGTATACCTTTCACCACTTAGTTATCTCACCCCTCATCAGAAATAGTGATTGCATGAGATTTCTCTTTATCTCTTGGATTAATAGATAATTGATGTTGATCATCTCCATTATCCTTTGGATTTGGGAATTGGTTAGCATAATTCCCACACTCCTTGAATTTGAAACATTGGAGTGTGGGTGATGTGTTTTGTAGATATTTCTCTCTATTTGTATCATTAGCTAACTTAATCTCATCACTTCAGCATTCAATTTCCCAATGACATTCCTTTCAATACGTAAAACATTTACCATACCACTTAATACAATTCCCTCCATGTTTCTAATCACATTTAGAGTGTGAATGAAAGCTCATATTCTTCCCTCCATGGTTTTTATAGTTTCCTTTGAATTTCATCTTCATTTTCTTGTCCAAAACATGATATTGATAGGTAATTATGATCTCCATTTACACCTTGAGATCACATCAAATGATTTATTCATAGATAATTAATTAATTTATGTCTAACACCCTTTATAGACTTGTTTTTAATCCACTAAAGGGTAGAAGAACCTTACTTTATGGTTGGATGACAATTCTAGAAGCAAGACTCCCAAGTTTTGTAAAATTTTCCTCATAGGTATCAATGGATTCATCATCCTTATAATTTATCTTATAAAATTAATTCTCTATTTTTTATGAATAATACAAGGGAATTAATCATTCAAAAATAATCTCTTAAACTCATCCCACTACATGGAGTCAATTTCATCATGGTCCCTTGTATTCTTAATGATTTTACACCATTTATCTCCTTCTACTTAAAAAATAGACAACCAAAATAACTTATTTATGTTCCAAACACTAGGGAATGAAAAATATATTTTTAGTGGTATAGATCCATATATTAGTAACTAGAAGATCTGTAGATCTACTAAAGGAAGGTGGACATTGACTCATGAAAGAATCAAAAAAATGTTATTCCCCCCTTTCTCATTTTGATGTTTATCTTTATTAATGGATTGATAAAGTTATGTAATTGTGAAAATGAAAATTTTATTTCTAGATCTCATGAAATTTGGATTCTCGAGAGGGTAATCATTTAATTATGTGTTGCACACATAATTAAAATGCTCCTTTTGGGTTCTAACTATTTACTAAAATCAAAAATCATAGTGTAAGAAAAAAATCATAGTGTGGAACCACATAATCCGGAAAAGATACATAAAGGATGTAAAAATCATGAAACCTTATTTTTGAACTGTGACAACTTAGGTTTATCCTATCTCATTCATATTCATCGTATATTTAAATCATTTTTTATAGTTCATAAAGAGTTTTTGAATTTCCAGGGCATATCCCTTGGTAGAGTCAAACCAGGTGTGCATTAAGGCACATTGTCATGCATCAAGTGACGATCAAGTCCAATGAACCCTTTTCAGAGTTATTACCCCTAGGTACCTCTATTATTAAACCACATCCACTTATAGTTTACAGACATGGATGTAATTTCTTTGAAATCACATGCTCTATCCTTTAAAAAAATTCTTAGACATTTTCCTATACTTTGACTCATCCTTAGACTTATCCTTAGACATTTCCTTAGGGATCTCACTAAAGTTTTATCATCCTAGTTTCCAAATATAAACTACACCTTACTATGATACCAACTTTAAAGACCCAAACATATCATATATAAATATTACATATTAATAGACAAGTATTCTATACATAATTTAATGATCCAATCCAGAATCATTTAGGTCTAGTGCCTTTGGAAACATAGACACATAAACAATTAGTCCATAAGTGATCATTGTAATATCCTAATATGTTATTTATAAATACCACCCTTCTTATACATATCATACATAATATATTTCTTCATAACCAGGGAAAATCAATCATAAGAAAGAGTGATCTCAGATTCTTAGTAAGGGTAAACAAGGGAGATATAAATATATCAAGAGCATAATGTTATGAGAACATGAGAGTAAAATTTGAAAAAAATACCCTACATATCATAGATCATAAACTTGAGTCATGGAATAAATATTTTTAGTTCATAATACATGAATCATAATAGAATCAAAGAACATGAACTGTGAGAACAAAACATTGGCATAAGGCATGGATTTGTGGCATACACATAAGCATAGGAAATCATTTCCTTATTAGTTAAAGTCTTATTTATAGCACTGTAATAGTAAAATGAGTTCTCTCACCAAACCATTGTAGTATTCAAGGTTCACTCCCAAGACTAAAATATTGGATAGAGTCACTCGCCGAACTCAGTTCACTCCCCATTCAAGTCATTTTTGTCTCATGAGATATTTATTTTAAACCAATGCACTGAAGTGAGATATAGTTACCACACATCACATAATAAAAATTATAAAAAAAATATGCCACAAGATTATAAAACATTCAGTATATCATAAAAAATGGAAAGAAATGGTTTTTATAATCATTTCATCATAATATAACTTATGGAAAAGAACCAGGTTTCATAATCATTTCATCATTTCAAAAAAAAATAACCCCTGGAAAAAGAAGTGGGTTTCATAAGAATTAGCCCATAATAAACCATTCAAAGAAATAATAATAATGGTACCCTTGGATTATATCCCTAGTAAATAATAATTAACATCAAAGGATGTCATATTATATGGAAAATGATTTTGAAAGAAAATTTTCTTGGAACATTTCTTGAAGAAAATATCCTTTCTTTGAAAATCACCTTTTTTGAAATTAAAAGTTCATAAAATATTGTATAATATGTTTTATTTTAAAATAAAATTATAAAATTATAAATTAATATTAAAAGTAAAACAGTGTTCATGAAATTTGGAAAAAAATTTCATGTTATATATGATAAAACAAATATTTCTTTCTCATTTTCAGTAAAAGAAAAATATATATTATTTGGAAAAGGACATGAACATTCCTTTTAAAAAAATTATAAAATAGTAAAACATTGGTAAAAATTTATTTTAATAAATACTTTGGGTAATGTTATAAAATTTTTGAATTTTTTTTAGAAAACATAGATATAGAAGAAAACAAGTTTTAGATCGAACAGAGAAATAAATATGACCTTTTTTCTTAAAAAAATTTAAATCTTGAGTAAATAAAGAGAGAATAATAAATGGAAAACAATTATTCTTGGTATATAACTAGAGTAGAATAAAATAGTATATTTTCTTGAGTTACATATCATAATATTCCATCATTGGAATCATAATCATAAACAATCCCAATAAATGATGAGATTATATCATAAAACACTTATCAATTTGGTAACATTCAATCATATTCCCCATGAAGGAATAAAATTATATTAAACATAAAATATCTTGAGAATAAATAAATTCATGGAATAAAATTTAAAATGGGTTGTATATACAACTCATAAAAAAAGATAAGTGTATAACATAACATATCTCTCAAAGAATGAAAATTGAGACAAAAATATCATAAGATAAGTCTTGACATAATTCATAAACATTTAAACCTCCTCTATAAATAGTATAAGTTTATTATACATCAATTACAGAAGAATAATCCTATTTATCATATCATATATGATTTATTTATGGAGTTTTTTACCTATTTATCAACAATTCCATGTTAAAATCACATTTTGGGAAAATTTTGCTTTCTTTGTGAAAGATTTGGTTTTTTATTTTTGTTACTCTTATTATGATCATGGTTAAATCATATACATAATTTAAAACATGATATTAAAATAATATATATTCATTATATATATATATATTTAGAGAAATTAATAAATGATAGAGAAATAAAATGAAATACATCATTCTTGGAGATGATAGGTCACACGTACAAGTGACATTAAATCCATTCTTATTACCTTCCAAGTAAAGCATGAACAAATCACACTACTTCGTGAGGTGGTAGTCTGTTGTACGTACGAGCGACGTTATCATATTCTAAAAAATGGAAATTTAGGAGGTATATGTGATATAATAATTCCATAATTATAATAAAATCACATATATCATATATAAACATTTAATCCATCGTTATATCTATCCATGAGAGGTGGTCATGGAAAACGAATAACATCAGTTCTCAAGGCGGTAGTCCTTCGTTCACATGAAGAATGATTTCATATCCCATTTTATTAAATAGAAGATGGATATAGGTCATTACCTTAACATAAAAACTTATAATAATATGTAATATATTAATTTTTTATATAACCATGGTTTAATAATAATTAAAGGAGGTGGAGAAAGAAATAAAATAAAATTCTCAGTTAGGGATTTTACCTCTTATTCAGACATATTTTTTTGGTTTACACCAAAAGCCTTACAAAAATATATTTTTTAAGAAACTAAGTATTCAAGGATAAGAGGATATAATTAAAGAATTTATTTGGGTATCTATTATCCAAAATAATTTTTTTTAATGTGTGAATAGAAGAGGATAGGAGGTGACCTTTTATAAGAAGGTGTACCCATGTTTTTTACATGACACAATGCTCAAAAAAAGACTATTATAGGTAATTATATATGATATGGTCGAAATATTTCCATCAAATGAGTTTTTGAAAAATAATTGGTGATTTTAAACACATATCCATTTAATTTAACCCCGGGTAAACTCATTTTTACCTTAACCAGGGTAAAAAATTATGGTTTTTATTATTGATTATGGTAAAAAATTAAGCTAAACTATTAGATAATATAAATTGTTCTCATTAAAAATATGGAATCCATTTTTCCAAATTATATTCATATAATTGTGAAATTTTAATTTAAAATTAAACCTACAGATGGGATGAGAAAGAAATTTCCCAAAAAGAAATTATTCAAAATTTTAAAAGGTTTTTATATCAAAATTCAATATAAAAATGATTATAATGACCAAAACTAGATTAATTGATATATAATTGAAATAATTTTAATTTTAACCCTATTTTAAAAAAAATAACCTTAAATATTCTTTAAATGAAAATATATTTTTCACTAAAAACCAGTATTTTTCACTATTCGTCGAAAAATTATTCTTTTCAGAAGAATCCCAAAAATTCACCCTGGGATAAATTTGATATGATGTTTCCAAAAAAAATATGTTTTCTTTAACTAATTAATTTTATAAAAGTCTCAAAAAATAGTTTTATTACTGTTCAAGAAAATAAATAAATAATATTTTGTTTTGAGAAAATAGTATTTTAGAAACATTTAATGACTTTACTAAAAATTAAGTATTGTTTATCAATATGTTGTATTTATATAAAACCATTGTACTTAATATTTAAAATGTTATTATTCCTATTTACTCTACCAATTTTAATGTCTACCTAATAACACTCATGTTTAAATAATAATATTAATAGTTTTTTCCAGTTTGTTAAAACTCGTTGTTGCATGTAATGCAAGCTATTGAAAGAATTGAATTTATTAAAAAACAATTTCATAAAATCTAAGGGTGTTAAATTATACCCCCTTAAAATTAATCTATACCTCAAAATTATATTACTCTGATACAAACAAATGGGGATACTTTTTCCTCATTATATCCTCATGTTTCCTCATAGCTTCTTCAAAATGGTGGTTTTTCCACAGAAATTTTACTAGGGTAGTGATCTTATTTTGAAATACTTTATCTATTAAATAAAAACCCTCCAATAGTTATTCCTAATAATAAATATCTTTCTAAATTATTATTAACTCTGAGTTCAATACATTTTAAGGGTTAGGTATGTACTTTCTCTGGAGAGATACATGGAATACATCATGAACTTAGGAGAGATTCGGTGGAAACATCAAATGATAGTCTAACATCTCAACGTGATCAAGAATTTAAAAAGGAATAATATACCCAGGTATTAGTTTTCCATTATTTCCAAGTATAATTTTCTTCTTCCATAGATAAATTCATAGAAACACCCTGTAACCAAATTCAAATTCCAAATCACACTGATGACTGTCAACATAACTTTTCTTCTGAATCTAAGTTTCCCTGATGTGTTGATGAATGGATCTAACATTAACTTCCATTTATTAAGATATCTCAGGTCCCAATATCTTTCTTTATCAAACTTAATTATAGTAATTTTGAGTTATACACTATAGATGAATTCATAATGAACCATCTAAATGCTTGATTGAAATATATTATTGTATGAAAACTCAACTACAGGAAGGTTTCGATCCCCTCCAACTTTAAAATACAAACAAAAATATCTCAACATATAATCTAGGGTTTTAATTTTTCTATTGTACTGGACATATATATGAGGATGATATGATATGAAAAAATTCAAATTTGTATCAATATCTTACTAAATACTTCACAAGAAATTCAAGGTAGACCTCAGATCCTAATCAGATACAATTAAATGTGGTACTCTATGAAACCTTATAACTTCCCTAATATATATCCCATAAATATGATCTAGAGATAAATATTATCTGATATCAATGAATTGTGTTTAATTTGTAAGGTGATTTACTATAACACATATATAATTATACCATTTTGACATTTTGGGGAGTTCAAAAACAAAATCCATGGTTATTTTTTCCCATTTCCATTCTGGTGTTGGTAATGGATGTGACAACCCCTTATAATTTTGTCTCTCATCCTTAACTTTATGATATACCAACAACCAATATACAAAATCTATGATATCTCTCTCTATTCCATCTCACTAGAAATATTCTTTCAATTATCTATATATCTTCATTATTCTAGGATGAATAGATAATGAAGAACTATGAGATTCCTCTAACAAGTCCTACTTTAAATCTAGTATAGCAAGAACACATGCATGTTTCATAAACCTTATGATTCCATCATGATCAAGGTTAAACTCAAGAACATTTCTAACCTTGTTTTTTATCTCTGCATCTTCCTTTTATGCCTATTTAATATTCAATTGGTTAGATGGTGGAACATTTAATTGACCAAGATAATATTTATCCATTTTCTTCAAGATTTCAAGATCCATCCTTTTCAAATCTATAAATTTTGTATATTTTATGATCCTCATCATGGATAAGCTAGCATGATTCTTTCAACTCAAAGCATTGACCACTTTATTCACTTTCCCAAGCTGGTAATGTATTGAATATTCATAATATTTAATCATTTATAACCATCCTATATGGAACATATTCACCTCCATCTATGTAAATATATACTTTAAAATTTTATGATAAGTATATATATCATACTTTTATTCACAGAGGTTTTTCCTCCATATCTTTAATTCAAAAATTACCGCAGCTAACTCCAAATCATGAGTTGGGTAAATTTTCTCTTGAACCTTAAATTTTCATGAGTCATTATCTATAACCATGTTATTCTGCAGCAGAACACATACAAATCAATTCTTCGATGCATTATTATAGATTATAAACCCTTCTCCACTACAGGGTAATGTATGCACAAGTGTGTTGACTAATCTTCTCTTGATTTCCTTATAGTTTTACTTATATTCATTTATCTATAAGAACTTGGATCCCATCCAAGTTAACTTGGTGAGTATATTAGATATTCATTAGAAATTATCCAAAAATCATTGATAATATCTATCTATAATAAGAAAACTATGGATCTTAGTCACCATGGTTGTTCTGGGCCAACATTCAATAGCCTCCATCTTTTATGGATCTACCGATATACCCTTTATTGAGATTATATGACCCAAAAATAAAATATTTTGTAGCCAAAATTCACAATTTATAAATTTTTCATATATTTAACCCTTATTTAGGGTATTTAGTATAATTCTTATGTGATATTAATGATATTCCTTTCTCATTGAATATATAATAATATCATATATAAAGGATTCCACAAACTGATCATGGTAATCTCTAAAGACTTTATTCATTAAATCCGTGAAGTTAGAAGGGCATTAGTAAGACTGAATGGAATCACAATATATTCATAGATTCCATACCTTGTAAAGAATTTTTTTGTATATACACCTTTTCTCCCCTCAATTGATGATATCTAGAATAAAGTTTAATCTTGGAAAAGTATTGATCTCCACACAATTGATCAAATAGGTTATCAATATGAGGTAGTGGATACAAGTTCTTGATTATGATCTTGTTCAGCTACCAATAATTAATTCATTGTTTCATATATCCATATTTATTTTTAACAAAAATATTAGCTTCACCCCAAGGTAACAAAATTGGACAAATGAATCCCTTTTCAAGGTTCTCCTGATGTTTCTTCTTCAATTACTTCAACAAAATTGATTCCATTCTATATAGAGTATTTAAAATGGCCATTGCACCATCTATGAGTTCTATTGAGAACTCAACTTCACGTTTTGGTGTAAGGATAGGTAACTCTTATGAAAAGACATTTTAAAACTCCTAAAAAATATACATATCATCATTGTTGAGTTTATCCCTTACCATATGAGATAACCACCACTATTTATTATGAATCGAAACCCATACAATGGATGTGATTTCCATAAGAAGTTCATATTTATAATTGCACTGATAGATGAACATATGTTGGTTTGGAATATCAAATGTGAATTCCCTACCTCATAAAATAATGTGGGATTTATTTAGAGAAAGTCAATACATTCCTAAGATGACATCAAATTCAAATATATGATGAACAATAATATTTATAGGAATCACATTCTAAAAAACTTCAATCAAAGATGAATCATATACTTGATATGTGATTATCATTTCATTAGGAGTTTTCACTACTAATTACACATATAATCATTTGGGTGTAATATTTATACCCTTATAAAATTATTTAGATGTGAAATAATGGGTAGATCCAAAGTCTAATAAGAAATTAGAAGTTCTAGAGTGGATGGTAAGTGTATCTTTCACCACATCATTATTGTACCCCTTATCAGAAATAGTGATCACATGAAATTTCCCTATGTCCCTCAGCTTAAGAGGTTATTGAAAATGATCATCATCATTAACCTTCATATTTGGGCACTGGTTATCATAATTCCTAAGTTCCTTTTATTTGAAACACTAGAGTGTGTGTGGTGTGTTCCACAGATACTTCACTCTATTTTCCTCATTGGAAAACTTCTTCCCACCACATTGAAATTTTATTTCCCAATGACCTTCTTTTCCACACTTCAAACATTTTCCATTCCCCTTAAGACAATTTAATCTATGTTTCCTTCCACACTTCAAGCATGAAGGAAATATCATCTTATTCTCTCCATGAGTTTTAGATTTTCCTTTTTAATCCATTTTTTTCTTGTAAAAACCATGAGATTTATTGGTAACTATAATATCAATTTCCACCTTGAGTGCATATAAAATGATTTATTTATAGCTAATAAAGTCCCTTATAGATAAATCCCTTCATAGATTTAGTTTTAAGAAAATAAATAATTGGTCAACCTTACTTTTAGGTTGGATGATAATGATAGATGCACACCTCACAAGTCTTGTAAAATTTGCTCATAGGTACCAATAGATTCATCATCCTTCTACTTCATCTCAAGAAATTCCTTCTTAATTTTTTATGAGTAATACTAGGGGATTACTTATTGAAAATTAAGATACTAAACTCTTCCCACTCCATGGAGTCAATTTCATCATGTTCCCTTATATTCTTGATGATATTCCATCATTGATCCAGTTTTCCTTCCAAACTATAAACAAAAAAAATGAATTTTTCATGTGTTGAACATTGGATAATGAAAAATATATTTTCAGTGGTACTGGTCCATTACTCATGAACTAGAAGATCATTGAATCCACTGAGGTAATGTGGATGTTTCATCATGGAGGACTCAATAGAACATTGTTACCTCTTGTGAACATTTGTAAGTTAAACATGATTCATGGATTGAGACTGTTGTGTGAGCATATCAATAATATTTTTCATTCCATCTCCCATAATGTTTGCTTTTTTAGGAGGAAAATCATTCAACTATCTAACACACTTTACATAAACATATTTCATTTGGGTTACATCCATTAAATAAAACCAAAAATCATAGTGTAAGGAAGAATAATCATAGTGGGGAACCACATAATCATTAAAAATTACGTATAGGATGCATATTTCATGACACCTCCTCTTTAATATATAAAAACATTGTATTATGATAGGTAATTCATAGTTATATTCTATTTCATTCCTTAATGATGGTTCATAAATAGTTTGGGAATTTGAAAAGAATACCTCCTAGGAGTGTCAAACCAGGTGTGCAGTAATCCCCATTATCATGCACCAAGTGATGATAGAGTCCAGCTCAATGTTCCATTTTTAGAGTTATTAACTTTAGGTACCTTTGTGCCTAAGTCACATCCACTTTTAGTATCTAGATAGGGATGTAATTTCTTAGAAACAAATTTCTATATCCTTTACCAAAATTATAAGACATTTTCCTATACTTTGACTCATCCCTAGACTTATCCTTAGACATATCCTTAGGAATATCACTAAAGTTTTATCATCCTAGTTTTCAAAGGTTGACTACACATTTATTTGATACCAAATATAAAAACCCATGATTAACATACATAAATATTACATCTTAATAGTTGAATATTCAATACATAACATAATGATCCACGCTAAAATCATTTAAGTATAGTTCAATTGGAAACTTAGACTCATAAATAATTTTAAATTAAGTTGGATACATCATATTCCACTATGTTATTCATAATTATCACCCTTATTAGACATATAATACATAATACCTTTCATAATAACCTTGGGAAAGGAAACATAAGAAAGGGTGAGTTCAAATGCTCAGTAAGAGAAAATAAGGGAGATATCAACATATCATGATTATAATGGTATGATAACATGATAATAACATTTGAAAACCATACCATGCATATAATAGATCATAATATTGTGTCATGTAATAAATCTTGGTAGTTCATAATACATTAATCATAATGGAATCAAGGAATATGAACTATGAGAACATAACATTGGCATAAGGTATAGATATGTTTCATACACATAAGCATAGAAAATAATTTCTTTTGTAGTTTAATGATAATTTCCAAGAACATCGTACTGGAATGATTTCACTCCCAAAACCATCATAGTAGTTAAGGTTAACTCCCATGACTATCATAGTATACACAATCCCTTACTTAATAGAGTTCACTCTCCATTCTAGTTATGAATCTCTTATGAAATATTAATATTTACCTAGTTCATTGGAGGGAGATATAGGTCTCAATAATCACACAATGAAAACCATAAATATGAATTCCACAAGAAAATAAAACATTCATCATATCATAACCCATGAAAATAAATGGGTTTCATAAATATTTCATCATAACATAACATGTTGAAATGAAACAGGTGTCATAAACATTTTATAATCTCATTAAAACATAACCCATGGAAAAACAAGCAGGTTTCGTAAGAATTAGGTCATCACAAACCATTAAAAGAAAGAATAATAATGGTATACTTGGATCATATCCCCAATAAAGCATAAGTAACATCAAAATATTTCATCCTAGATGTAAAATGATTTTGAAATAAAAATCATATAAGTTTTTATTTGTTATCTTGGGTCATATTGATTTGATAATGGTTCCATAATATCCATAATTTTAAACATGATATTAATATCATATATATATTCATTATATATTTATTTAGAGTAATCCATAAAATTTGGATATGGAAAATGAAAAACATTATTTATGGAGATGGTAGGTTGTATTTAGGCATGAACATTATTTCCATTTTCTCAGCGGATTTAAATAAAGAAATATAAATAATATATTATCATTATATAATAATTTTTATTTCATATATATCACATATAATCATTAAATATATCCTTATTTTCATCCATATAAATCATGAATGAATCACATCGCTTCATGATGCGGTAGTCTACCATAAACACGAGCGAAATTATTATATTCCCACAAAATGGAAACTAAAGATTTATATGTAATATAATAATTAAATAAGTTTAATAACATAATATATATCATATATAAACATTTTATCTATCATTATATTCTTTCTTGAGAGGTGGTGATGGAAAACAAACAATATTGGTTCATGAGGTGGTAGTCTGGCGTATACACGAATGATGATTTCATATCCCAATTTATAGAAGAGGATAGGGATATAGGTCATTCTATTAAAATAAAAAAATATTTTTATATTGAATATACTAGGGTTATTATATCATAATTTTTTAATATTAATTTATGGAGGTGGAGGAATAAAGGATATAAAATGATCAGTTAAGGACGTTACCTCTTCTTCAAACAACTTCTTTTGGTTTACACCAAAATACTTCCTAGGATATATTTATAACCAAAATAAATATTATATTGTGAGATGATGGAATTAATTAATGTATTTTGGATTTTTTTTTAAACAAAGGTATTTTAAAGTGTTAATAGGATATGAGAGGTGGCAGCCTTTTATATGTGAGGTGAGTGGCACACTTTTAATTTTCAAAAAGAATAATTTTTACCCACATTTTTTACATGAAAAGAGGATAAAAAATGGACCATTAAAGATAAAATACATTATAAGGTATAAATATTCGTATAAAATGGGTGTAGGAAAATTTTTGGGTCATTTTTAACCCACATCTTTTTAGTTTGACAGCCGATGAACCCATTTTTTCCTTAATTGTGGTAAATATTTTTATTGTTTTTACTATCCACTATGGTAAAAAATTAAGTTGTAATTATTAGATAATATAAATTTTTATGATTCAAAATATTAAATATATTTTTAAAAATTAGATTCATAGAATTGTAAATTTTCAATTTAAAATTAAATCCACAGACGTGATGAGAAAGTAGTTTTCCAAAGAGAAAATGTTAAAAAGTATAACTTTTTCTAATATAAAAATTAAACATAAAAATTATTACCAAGACATAAATTGGAATAATATATATATAATTTTACTAATTTTACTTATAAATACATTTTAAAACCAAAAGTAATCTTATAAATTCTTTAAATGAAAAAGGCAATTTTTAATAAATACTATTATTTTTCACTATTCATCGAAAAAATAATATTTTCTAGAAGAACCAAAAAAATTAACCCTATGATAATTTTTGACATGATGATTTTAAAAATTAAATTTATTTTATCAAATTAATTTTCTAAAATTATCTGAAATTAGTTTTATTATTTTTCACAAAAAGAAATTAAAAACATTTTTTGATAAAATAGTATTTTTGAAAAACATATAAAGTATTTAACAAAAAATGAGTATTTTTTATAAATATATTTTATTTATTTAAAAATTTATAATTAATATTTAAAATTTGTTTATTACTATTCTTTTCACCATGTTTAATGTCCATGTAATAACAGTCGGGTTTAAATAGTAATATTAATAGTTTTTCATAGTTCGTTAAAACTCGATGTTGCATGTAATGCGTGCTATCAAAAAATTAAATTGATTCAAAGAAACTATTTAATAAAATATTTTTGTGTTACACATAAATACTTTAAATATATTCCCTTGTATTTTTACTTCCTATATGAATCCATCCACTTTTTCAATCAAGTCATGCCATGTTGGCATATGCACTTTGACAGTGCATCTTAGAGCCCAATCAAAAGAAGATTCAGAAACCATAAAACTGATGGGGTCAACATTAGGATTACTTTCATCACTCCCTAAAATACCCTCTTTTTATAATTTTCTATCTTTTAAGAAGTATTTACCAATACTAAAGCTGAGTATGAGGCCCTTATCACTAGTCTCAAGCAATATTTTGAGACCGAGGTTCCATATATACATGTGAAGGGTGACTCAGAGCTGATCATGAAATAGGTAAATGGTGACTAAATAATTTAAAAACAATAGTTAATTCCCTTAATGGATCACACCCCTAAGCTGATGGACCAATTTCATTTCAATCTAAAGGTGACTCAAATCCCATGCTCCCAAAATGAGTGAGAAGATGCTTTGTAAATCCTGGAAACCTCCCTCACAAAGCTAGACCAAGATGACTTGGTCGTTCATGTGGCACATGGGAATGTCAATTACCATGTCACTTCTAATGAGTAGAAGCATCAGGTGAACCAACTTATCATCAGCACTTCCCCTAAAGGACCTCAAAATTCCCCTATACTAGAATAAGTGCCTGAATTTATGACTCCTCTCATTGAGTACCTCCAACGTGAGACTCTCCCATCGAAATGAGTCGAGTGTGATAAAATATTATAGCATGTGGTGAATTTCACCCACTATGATGGCCCCAACTTATAGAAAGCACTCTATAGGAAAATCTTTAATGGAATCCTTCTATATTATATCGAAGGGAGAGAAATTCTCTAGGTTTTATACGAGGTTCATTCTAGGTAATTTGGGACTCATTAATCATGGTTGAATCTCTCTCACCATATCTAAATATTAGGCTATTTCTAGATAACCATGGTTCAAGACTACATGGAATTTTCTAAAAATTATCATGCATTCCAAATTCGTGTGAAATTTTTGCATCAACCACTATATCTCCTCCATGTCACCATGAAATCTTAGCCCTTTATCATTTGAGGATTAGATTTCTTGGGTCCCTATACACTAGTGAAAACCCTGAGAGTGTAGGTTCGTTTTTACCACCATTGACTTATTCTTGAAGTGGGAAAAGATCATCGCCCTAAAAGAGGTTAAGACCTAGTCTGTGATCAATTTTTTTGAAATCCCATATCATCCATCAATTTTAAATCATCCCATTATTCTCACGGACAATAGTACCAACTTTTGGGTCGTTGAGTTGAAGAATCTATATGCCAAGTATAGAATCCAATCCAATCACACTTCTCATTATCATGTGGTATAAAATAGATACATTAAGGGTGTCAAAAAACTCATATATAACATTTTATAGAATATAATAGGTCAAAACATTAAGATATAGCTTGAAAATATCTCTAATTACTTTTGGGTATATTAGATGATGACTCGAAACTCCACCCAGGTGACCCCATACTCCCAGGTACATGGGATAGTGGTAGTTCTTCCCATTGAAGTATGGATTTGTTCACTCCATATTGTCAATTATGATCAGCTGATTCTAGAAAGAAATATCCTAGGTATAATTAGCTAAGTTTTAATCCCTTAATGAGAGAAGTTTGTAAGCATTGTACAACCTCAAGGTACATCATAACCAATTATCCCAAAAATTCAACAAAAAGGTTCTCCTCCAGTATTTTATTTAAGGTAACTTGGTACTATCATTGAGGACACTAATGATACACATAAGAAATTCACCAAAGTTTGAGCCTAAGTGGTAGGGTCCTTTCATTTTCTATAAGGTTTAATCCAATGTTATATACTCATTAATAACCATGGATGGGAGGAAATCACACCTCCCACCACTACAATGTTCCTCAAATGGTACTTTCCATAACCATCATAACACTTAATTTGGTCTAATCTATATGACCTTAAACTGCATATCTCTACAGTACTATTGTATGGCTATAAAATGGATAGTATATCATCATTACTATATAAAGCTAAATAGTATTCCAAATTTCTTCATCACATAATATTAAACTATATGGAATCATTTCTAACTATAAGAATTTAAATTTCATAGATAACAACTTATTGTATGATGACTAAACAACAAAATTTGGTTTCCAGCCTTATTAGAGAATAAATAAACCCCTTTTTAGGGCTAGCTGCCTATTGCACCAACCTATTAGAACTGTACAAGACTTGATTCCCATTATGGGATACTTAAGGATGAATATATGCCTTATCCTAGACCCAACCACTGATTCCATGATTCTATTTATCAACCCATCTTGTCTCAATGACCAAGGTCCTACTATCAAATTTATTTTCCTCACCTAACATTGAGGGTGAAATTCCCCTTTTTTGGCATAGATTCGACTCTCACTCACTGATACCCCCCTTAAATATTATAAAATTCATGTTGGTGTAGTATCTAAAGTGTTGAAAAATACATTAACATTCCTTATGTCCACCCCTAGACTCTGGGTATTCCTTTATTTGAATCCCCATCATTCTCCACATCCAAATGGAATCCCCTAATGTGAAGGCATAACACTCCAATGACCCACCTCTCATCAAGGGTATATGACTTTTATGATTCTTTGAATTAACATGATTGGTCTAATGTTTCAAATACATTGTTAGTGGTTGATCCTAAGATTAATTTCCTTATCCTTGATGATGAGGTAATAGAACTTGTGTTTCTAATTTAGTGGAACCTTGATGCCCTCAATGTTACCCCACTATGAACTCACACATGTTGATAAAGTAATTCAGTCTTGTAGGGACCTTACCAAACTAGCCTCCATTTACCCCATCGTGAAATCCCATGTGACATGGATAATCTTACACTAATCCTTTTTTCCCACACCAATCTGACTCACATTATATTAGGAAACTTAGTGGATTGTTTCCAATATGATTGAGGCATACTAATTTCAAAAGCGGGACACCCCTTTGGTCAAATATGTGTGACCCTAAACTCCAGTAACCCCCTATCAGTCCTAGTAGTATAACCTTAAACTATATAGATAATAACCACCCAACATGACTTAAAATCACACTAGATTTCCCCTATTGCATGACGTTAAACTTCCCATCACCCTTGGTCCTCTGTTCATGACCGTAAAAGAAAAATATTTAGTTCTAATTGTATCACCATATGGTATGATTTCTAGGACCTTAAAATACATATCTTTCATGTACCGTTCACGTGAAATTAAACTATGTGACACATCTTCCTTACCAAATGATGTTAAACTACATGTTCATCATCCTTCCAACATGATAAAAAACTACATGCACTCAGCCCCATCTTATGATGTAAAACTATGTGATTCTTTTTCCCATTCCTAATAGGACATCCCACTTAGGTATTGGTCATCTACTACACCCCCTATGATAATTATTTGTGGATTTATTCCCATTTTATGGATTATTTATAGATTCCTGAATTTCTCAACATGGTTTCATCCACTAACATGTTTTTAGGGTTCTCCTTGAGAATAGATTTGAATCTTTCTCACCAATAAACCCTTTTAATGTTCTTGAAAACACGACAATGTATGACCTAAAGCATCAAAATATCCCTTGAAATTCCTTCATGTTCACCCTCACACTTCAAGTTTCCATCAATTTGAATCATCACATCCCCCTTTATTCAAGTGGGCTCCCCTACAATGAGGGAATAACAGAAAATAGGACCACCTCTTGTTTAGGTAACATTCCCCTGAGGACTCTTGGAATTAACATTATATGTATCTTGTTTAAAATACATGGTCAATGTTAGATCCTAATATTACTTCCCCTATACTTAATAATTATGTGATGGAACCTGTGTTTCAAATACATGGTCAATAGTCATTCTTTATCCATTATTTTATCCCTCTTTTGTGATTCAGATCCCAGAATTCATGATTTACTTCCTCTATACCCTCCCATATTCTAATGGAGATTCAACTCTTTTAGTGTAAAACATTATTCACCCACATGCATTGTCCAAGAAATTTAATATTATTGGATCCTTCCCAATCCAACTTCTATTTTTCCTTGGCGTGCACTCTCATGTGAAATGGGAGGTATCCCACTACTCATTGTTTTCCACATAGAGAATGAACCACATGGGCTTATAAATATTTTTGAATTTTATCCAACATTATTAGTGAAAAAATTTTATCAAATGGGACACCCATTTGGTTTGATCTCAATGACCTTGAACTGATAACAATTCTCTAATCCAAGCATCATTACCTTAGATGTTTTGTATCTCATCCTAAAGATGTTGGTTTTGTGAAAATCATATTATTCCCTACATTAATGTCGAGTTCATATTACTATTCATGTTACATGATTTCCCTTATTACATAATTGCTCCAAGCCCCATGAGCTTAAACTATGTGCAATGGTCCAATCTCTATGACCTTAAACTGATAAAAATCCCCTGGTCTAAGATTAATGATCTTAAATTGGTAGTAACCCCTTGATTGAAGCTCTATGACCTTAAACTAGTATAAAACCCCTAGTCTAAGCTCTATGACCTTAAAATAGTAGCAATACTCTGGTCCAATCCCCATGACCATAAACTATGTGAAATGGTCTATTCTCCACAACCTTAAAATGATAGCACCTTTTGGTCCAAACCTCATGACCTTAAACTAGTAGAACCCTATTTGATCAAATATATATAACCCTAAACCCAACCCACACCCCCAATGGTTTGATCATTATAACCCTAAAATAACATAGAAAAAAATGAACAAATTCCAATTAGTTTGAAAACCCAACATACGATACCCTGAGAAAGAGTCGAGATTTTCTCTCCAATTCACCCCTCTATGGCTTGAGGAAAAGTTAAATCATAAAAGGAAAAAAAGGAAAAAAATCTTGTAATGTTCATAATTTTTCCTCAGTAAAAGCTTTATTATGCTTGCTAAACTCATTGATTTTTAAAAAAGTTATAAAATATCTTTCACACCTTTTTCCCCTTCTCAAGGTCCTCCTCAAGGCACTTGCATCACAAACTCAAATCGGGTTATGTATTCCCTCCATGCTCTATGTGAGTTACCTATTGGGATTTTCAAAACTATGTGACCTTAAAATTTAGAAAACCTCCCTCTCATCCTCACCATATGATGTAAATCTATGTGTTAAACATCCTAGTTATATGTCACTAAACTACACTAACAATCGTTTGATTTCCATGACTTTAAACTATTCAATCGGCATCTTCCTATATGAAACTATAAACTATATAATTGCGTTGTTGTACTTTCTTGAGATGATAACCCCATCCTTCTAGTTTCCATTATCCTATTTCACCAGTTTCAAGAACTATGAATGGTTTGATTCCCAGTTCATGGGATATGCAGTGATGCCTAGACCTCTAATCCTCATCCCATCAGTCAATGCCATTTTCATGTAAATGACATAATCCTTTCCCTACCTTAATGGAAAATATCCTTATGTTGGGTTCCCTACTCTCATAGGCTACTAAGATGGATCCCCTCTTAATAGATGGGTTTTTTCCTCATATGTACCAACATGCCTCACTAATGTTCCCAAACACATGGTGATGTGACACTCAGAGTGTTGAACTCTACCCAAAAATCCCCTCTTATTCACCTTCACACAATAGGTATCCCATGATTTAGATCCTCATTATTATCTATATTTAAATAGGCTCCCATACAGTTATGGTTCATTTCCTGAATAGGATCACCTCTCATCTAGGGCACACGCCCCAAAGTAGTATTAGTGACAAGATATAGTTCCTATATTTTGAATATGGTCAATGATCAATCCAAAATTTCCTTTCCCCATCCATGATAGTGTGGTAGTAGAAACTATATGAATGAAAAGGGTCAGTGGTCACTCCTAACATGCTTTCCACTCCCCTTTTTTATTCAAATCCTGGAATTCATGATTTACTTCAATCAATTCCCTTTCATTTTGCTAAAATTCAATACCCTCATCATTACCTTGATCTTACACCTGTGCACATCTATGAAGAAGTTTAGTCTTATAAGGAATCCCCCCAAATAATTTCCCCTTTGATGGGATGCTTCTAATGGTGAAATTATCATTCATATTATAACCCTTATGTCCCTATTTTTCACTCTCAAGTGGCACGAGTAGTCCTATTCTACTCCTTATTTCCCACACTGAACATGGATAATATGGTATTAGGAGTTTTAATGTATTTTTTCCCATATGACCAAGAAACACCATATTTGTGGGTAAGTATCCCATATCAGTCTTGGAAGCATGATTTTAAGCTACACAACCACCTTTTACCCCATTTTAGATTCCACATGTGACATTTACCTCCCCCAATTTCATGATAGGTTATATTCTACCCTTCAAATTACACGATCCATCTCAAACATTGGTCTAAGAATCATGAGATTAAGTTGTGTGAACCTAATTATGGGGATATCTATGTTTCACTAGGCCCCTTATCCCTTATTCCTCATTAGGTTTGTATTACCTTTTGTATTGTACAGACTACCATCACCCATTCTTTTCGATCAAAACCATGTGACCTTAAACATCAATGAAGATACTTCTCATACTTAATATATGAAGTTAAATATCATGTTTTAGTCCCTATTTCATGACTTAAAACTATGTGATGCCTTGAATCATCACATGAGAGTATTTCCCTCTTTTTACTGTGGCACTGGTCTCCTACCACACTGCCTATGAGAACTACATGTGGATTGATTCACATTCAATGAGATATTTAGTGACACCCAAATATTATATATCAGACCCAACCATAAATACCAAAAGGTTTGGAAATATAATGATCATTTTACAGGTTTCACAGCTTCCTTATGAATTAAGAGGAGACTATGGTTACATGGGATTATTTTAAGTTGTATGACCTTTAAACTTCAACCACTCTTCTGGACCATGGTTCAAGCATCATGGCCTTAAACTATGTGTACCTCATTCAAAGGATGATTGTGAAATACTATGACTCTTCATACCTGTATTAATATTGGTTTTGAGTCACTTATTCATGCCTCATGATCTTACCTACAACACTCCTTTGTCTATAATCCATGACCTTAAACTGGTATCCACTCTTTGGTCTGAGATACACGATCTTAAACTGTATACACATCCTCTACATACTCCTCATTTTTTTTTCATCATCTCTTCCACGGTATGACTTATAATGGCTACAAGCTCATTGGTTCCTTCCATTCATGTCATGTTTTCCTTACTCTGGGTATATTTACCACCCTTATCTTGTATTCTACATGAAATGGCCATAAATTTTTTCCACCCCAATGGTCAAGGCATCATGACCATAAACTATGTGTTTCCTTCTTTTGAGGACATCTTTCTGGAATCTATCCCTTTATCACTTCATTTGTGCCACACTGACCACCTAAAACAATGGTCCAAGAATCATGACCTCAAACCACATTCTTTTTAGATCGATTAGAAGATGTACACTATAATAGGATCCCATAGGTCCTTCCATTCATGTTAGGTTTATTTTTTCATGAACATAAAAATTGTCTTACACCTCATAATCCAAGCTGTATGAACTTAAATTTCATTTTCCCTAGCTATCATGGTAGAATGGCCATAAAAGTAATTCTCCATGGTCCTAGATGTATTACCTTAAACTCTAAAACCCTATGGTCCTAGCTGTATGACCCCAAATTGTAGCATCCCACTGGTCTTGAATGCACAACATTAAAATTCATAAACCTACAGCCTTGGTTACATGAATTTAAAAGTAAAAACCCATGTTCTATGTTATAATAACTTAAAATATTAACTCCCTTCATTCTCAAAGAAATGTGGCCTTAAGATAAGTGACAGCAAGGGTTATCAATCATCGCCTGGGAGCATACTTGAGCTTTACCTTCCTGTGAATTTCATCTGGTTGGCACCTATGTTTTCCCTCCACCTATTTGGTGTGCCATATTGACATGATTGGGTCATTATTGGATGACCCTAAGAGTTATTTAACTCTTCCAGAGCATCCCTCTTATCAATTAATACACTTTTCATCCCCTTGATTTGGATCAAACTCCAACCCTCTAGTCCAAAAGGGATTCTCTACGGTGACAACACATGGAAAAATATTCTCATCTTCTATCCAAGACACATGCCCCAAAGGAACCATAATTTCATTTGAAAGGAATCCCTTATAGTGATGGAATGTGGAATAAATTGGATTTTATCTCATTAAGGGCACATGTCTCAAAGAATACATATTCAACAAAACGATCATGGAACTCGTGTTTCAAATGTAGTCAACAGTTACCCTCAACCCACCTACCTCCTCTATCCATTGATATAGACCCTTGTGGTCACAAATTACCTTACTCCACCTTCCCCTTTATCAAGTGTAGTTCTAAAACCCTTGGTTTTATACCCTCAAATTCCTTGAATATTGTTAAGACAACCAAAACCATGGAGTCGTGCTAGCCTAATTATCCCATATTTATAAGCCTCTAATGGAAGAAGATGCAATATTAGAATACCTAGTAATCCATTATATATATAAATCTCTTATGATTGATTGATCATTTATTTATTTTTTCTTGTTTCATACAATAAGAATTACTCATGTAAAATTATATATCTATAGTTTATTACCTTATTAATACGATCAAGTGAAAACATTAACAAAAAAACTAGAAAAATTGATGTCTTTTATTATTAAAAAAATAATAAGGATCATCCAAACATGAAAACATATCCCTTATTAAATGAATTCCCCTTTTATAAATCGACTCAAGCTATGGAATCCCCAAGCTTGGTCAGTCTCTGCTGAGTTAATTCCATGAATCCTCATAGTTTGGCCATTTCTATTAGTTCTTCCTCCATCAAGGGATGAACCTCATCCATCCAAACTTGGACCCTATGTTTTTTATATCTTCACTTAGATATTTGATGTTCTGTTTGAGATGTATCATCCTGATGTATTTTCAATTGAGACTCTGGATCACTTATCATCTCTTGGTAGAAAGGAAGACCCACTATTGGTATACACACTCTTCTAGGTAGACAAACACCTAATTAGTTGTCCAGAGAGAGTTGGTGATAATGGAAATGGACTCATACCAGGTAGAATCAAGTCATTTTCACTCCAAATTTATCCTATCAACTTATAAATACCAATATAGGTCATGGGGTGCATAGTAGTCAACTTCGTCAATCCTTAGGTTCAACAGCAAGTGGTACAGGAATCCCATCTAGCCCAGAAAATTTCCTAATGATGTGTGACTGATGAAGTTTCAAAAAATTCTATATGCCCTATGTTGGTTCACCCAGTTATTCTTGGTGACATGATACCCTGGGTCATCCATCTATTCTGATGCAAGGTCATATTCAGGGAGGGATATGGGTACCTCTTCAGCAAGATCGACCTTAGGTAATGGATGACTAAAATAAATATCCTAGAGGAGTAAGTAACCAATATCTTGTATATAATTATCCGATCCTAGTTAACCTACCACTAAAGGAATTAACTCTTATATTCCTATGTGGGGAACCTCCTTAGCTCCTACCATAATGAATTATCCTTATAGGGATTCCTCTTCCCCAGTAGATGTGATGGTCTCATTACTATTCATAGAAGATGATGCCCCATTCACCAACTCATCGTCGGAATATGGTTCCACAATATAGATTTCAATGGCCTCCTCAGGGTGTGTCACCTTAGGAATCAACTCAGATGGCATGGACTTGTTAGTTATTAACATAGTTGGTGTATCTTCAATGATTTCTACATCAACTGTGGGATCCACAATATTAGGTATTTCCCTAAGCAGCTAATTTCCAATGTAGGGAGCACTATCATTGATACAAGATGTTAGTAAAGTCCAAAATATGGTTAACGAGAAAAACATTCTTGGTGGACACCAAAAAATGGAATAAAGGGAGAAAATATTGAATATTTTAGCATGTTCAAGGGTAGCTTCCTGAGGGAGCCATCATGTTCAATCCCAACCACTGGTTTGTAGCTGATCTCATTTACTATTACAACCAACAAGTCTATCTTCAAGGTACCCAAAGAAGGATCCACCGGTGATGGAATATTTATGTCGATGGGTGAATTAAAAGACACCAAAGTTTTCCATATCATCATATGTTATAGTTCTGTTGTGGTTAAGAAAACAAATTGGCATAAGGTATTAAGGATGTGAGTACTCTAAATTAGGAGGATTAAGATCTATTGTCTAATCTTTGAGGTTGCTAAACTATTTCCTCAATGGAAAGTAGTGACTCATTGGGGTAAGGTTGATAGACCTAATGTTTCCATTATTTTTTATGTGTATTTAAATTATTTAATACCAACCAATTTAACAATTTGAGATGATTTGTATCGTTTTTGGATTTTTGATGAATTTTTGGCTAAAATATGAAATTGATTAATTTTGGAATTTTAATAATTTTATGTCACTTATGTATTTCAAGAATAAATTTTAAAATATTGATAGAATTGGAGTAATTATTTGTTTAGGAATACTATGTTTTTGGGATTCAAATTCTTCTACTAAACCTCAATCTAATTCCAAATCCATAGGCCTAGAAAAATCAATCAATTTGGAAAATCTTTCTAGATGAAAGAATATAACCCACCTCAATAATTTAGACATAACTCAGGATAAAAATATAAAAATGAGGTGATTCTATTTATATTTTAAATATAACTCAAATTTTAATTTGTGTAATAAATTTCATGGAAAAATGATCTCATTAAGGAATCAATTTAATGAGACAAAGTAGTAGAAGTTGAAGAGACTCTTCATCCAAAAAAGGTTTTCTTGAGTAATTAGGAAATATGTTTTTTTTATTTTGTCCAAATAAGATGAGATTTTGAGGGCTCATGTAAAAGAGAGATAATAATAACCTCTATGAAGAAAACTTAATTGGACATTTACTAGTCCAAATAAACTCAAACATTCAATATACATAATATGGATGGAAACTTTTCCACCTCTCAGCCCTATAAATATATGTATCCAATTCCATTAAAAGGGTTTGTTGAAATCACATGTTTTGATAATCCCAAATCATGTTTAATACTAATCATAATATATTAAGTCATTTGATAATATTTTTTAATATTTCTTTATATTATTTATCCTGAACAATCTATATATTTTTAGTCTCATGACTTTGTTGCATCAGCTTACAGTTTACATTTCCCTAAGTAAAAGTTCATAGTTAAAGGTGACTGGTAAGAGCCTTCTGTTCAAGGTCACCGTTATAAGTCACTATTGAAAAAATTCACTGTCATGATAAAGGTCACCATTGAGAACACTTCTATTGAAGGTTGATAAAGGTCATCGTTGAGAACACTTCTGTTGAAGGTTGCTAAAGGTCACCATTGAAGATCTCTAGTTACTGTTGGAAGCTGTCTGTCAAAGGTCACTGTTACAAGTCTACTGTTGGAGTACTTACCGAAGCTTACAGATGAGGAGTCACTATTACATGTCACTATTATCAAGGCTTCTATTAGAAGTCTACTGTCAGACTCACCATCGAAGTTCTACTGTTATATGGTTCTCAGTTCAAGTCTACCGCGGGACAAGTCTACCGTTAGTGGAAGTCTACTGCTAGACCACTCTACCATTTGTGAAGTAAACTATTGAGATAGTCTACTACTGTAAAGGTATACTGTTGATCCTACCAAATAATTCTACTGTTTAGGATCTTAGTGTTGAATTCCACCGCTTGACAAGCATATGCTACCAGTCTAATGATAACCCAGTCTTTACTTTACTAATTTTCTTAATATTATCATAACGGTCATGTTTAGACAATTTAATGCACCTGACATTATTTAATGATATTTTCATGCATATCAGGAAACCGTGTGAGGTACGAGGAAGACTACACATGGGTGGATCATTCCTTTTGTCGGCCCCTGCTGAATTAAATAAGGGAAAGCTGAGCTGGAAAAAGTATATATATATATATATATATATATCTAAAGAAAAGGTGAATATATATATACATACATACATATAGAGATATATGGTGTAGTCATCATGATATTGATGTACACACATAAGAGAGACACATACAGTACCTGATATACGAAGCAAGAAGAAGAACACTCGAGCACTCATTCTGAAGATCCCAGAGATTCACAAAGATCTGTTGGAATAACATCTTTAAGATTGTGGTACTGTGCTACAAAGAGCTTCTGATCTAAGAAGCTGATCATCTTTACACCTGGAAGTCAGAACCTGGAAGTTGCGACACTCTATTTTAGTGGAAACTTGCAGAGAAGGACCAAAACTTCATTTTCCTTCATTCTAAGGAGTCCAGAGATGACCTGCCAACACATAGAGCATTCTAAACTCTTTCCTAACATCTTTATCTCTACGGTGTTTAGTATTTTACATTTGTGAGTAGTGTGTCTGTTTTACACACACTGTCTCTTGTACTAGAACTGGGGGATCATGAAAATCATCATACCAAACTCTCTCTACTCTTGTTTCCCACGCATAACTATGGAAGAAGCCTAGTGTGGCTTGGGTGTTTTTTTTTCACATAAGACTGTGGTAGAGGTTGAAAAACCTGGATAGTTTGTGAAAACTATTATACTGCCTGATACAGGCTATGTATCAAGTTTTTATATAAACTTTTTGGTGACAGGTGATCACCAAGTGGAGAGGATTAGGTCTTGACTTAAGACTGAACCTATTGTTTGAATTGTTGTGATTATCTTTCAAGTACTTTGTTTTGCATTTATCCACTGCTTATGTTTTCAAAGACAGGAATCTGTTTTTATAATCTCTCTAATAGTTATTTTTGATTAGTGTGTATATGTAATTAATTTAGTAAACTTGTTTCAAAAGTTGAATTATTTTTCACACTAATTCAGCTGAGGATTAATCAACCTGTGAGAAACCTGTTGAATAATAAATCATTTATATCTCTAATTACTTAATTAACTGTGCCGTTTTAATTTGGGGGATTTTTATTCTAAATTTTTTAATAGAAATTTTAATTGGAACTCAATTCACCCCCTCTTGAGTATCCACTCTGACCAACATTTGGTATCAAAGGGGTTCTTTATTCATACCATCAAACCAGTTTTTCAAGCTTTTCAATTTATTTTCAACTGTGATTTTATTTTCACCGCAAAGATCTTAAAATTTCTATTATATCTAAATTTTCAGTTCTTTGAACTTTTAGTTTTCTATAGATAATAGAGTTGAGGGTGCTACTACTAATAGGCCACCTTTCTTTAATGGCAATAATTATGGTCAGTGGAAATTGAAAATGAAAATGTATCTGGAAAGCCTAGTTCCTGAAATCTGGGACACAATTGAAGAACAACATGCATTACCTACTACTGATAGGGATACAGGGTATCAATTGACTAAATCTACTTATAATAATAATTTTAAAGCAATGAATGCCTTGTATTGTGCTTTAGGTGATGAGAAATTCAATAGAATATCTTCCTGTAAGACTGCTTATGAAATTTTGGATACTTTGGCTGTTTCTCATGAAGTAACAACCAATGTTAGAGAAATGAGATTAAATACATATACTATTAAATATGATAATTTTAAGATGAAGCCTGATGAACCTATCTATGAAATTTATATCAGGTTAAATGAAATAGTGAACGCCATGAGTCTTTTTGGAAAACCAGTAGACAGTAAAGACCAAATCATGAGGCTGCTTAGATACCTACCTGACAGATGGAGAGGCACTTCTGTATCAATCTGAGAATCATGTGACATCATCAAGCTACCAGTAAAGGAGCTAATTGGAAATCTAATGATGTATGAAGAAGAGATTAAGGTGAATAAAGAAATAGAAGAAGAAACAAGGAAGAAGTTAGTAGTATTCAAGACTTCTGCCTCAAAGAGCAAAGACAAAGAAAAAGTTCAAGTACCTGTAGATAGTTCTACAAGTGAAGAGTCAAATTCAGACAGTGATGAGGAGATGGCACAACTTTCCAGAAGAATCAAAAGGTTCTACCAAAAGAATAAATTCTTTAGGAAGTCAAACTTCAAAGGAAAGTATGATCATAATGGACAATGGAAGAAATACAGTAAGTGAAATGATAATACAAGTGAAATAGTATACTATGAATGTAAATGAAAAGGTCATGTGAAGGCAGACTGCCCTGTAGCGACTCAGGTTTTTGGCCCTGTCAGACTTTGGAATATTTCTTCGAATAATTCCAGAGCTAGGCGCGAAGACGGCGTGCGATTCCGAGGCCCAGTGTGCCCGGAATTAATTTTATAAAAATATTAAGTATTTTTATACTATGCACGTAGCGAGGGTGTGATATCTCCTAAACGGTAGCTCAAAACGGGAATCTGATGGCACGGTTGCGTCCGGAACGTGCCGTTTACCCTAGGCGGGGTGTAAACTTTGCGGGCGCGGGCCTGCGGTGAGAAACGCCACGAGGGGCGTTTCCGTAAATAAGTGGCAAGTTTGTGTGCAAGCGTCGGCTCAAATAACTTCTGAACGGAGTCTCGGATGGAAAATCTGAGACCGCCGTTGCATTCAGAACGGCGCGTTTACCCTAGGGGTGACCTTACTTTTGTTCGCATCGGGCGTCGGGTCCGAGGCGGGTTTGGCGCCGGCGGGCCGCTGATATAAATATCAGCGCCCCCCCCCCCCCCCCCCTTTATCGTTCTTCGTCGTTCTTCGCCGTTCTTCGCCGCCACTCCGCCGAATCGAGCACCCACGAGCTCAGAATTCGACGGCGGACGTTCCAGGAGCACGCAGCGGAAGCTCTGGAGCGCGGATCTGAGGCAGAACGTCGGCGTTTCGCCCGTGAGGTAGGCGGTTTGAGTTTTACAACCCGGATCCCGTCTTTTGTGTTTTTTTTCTTCAAATTTTCATAATATTTGTATAGTTCGGGTCCCGAGCTTTCCGAAACATGTTTCGGATCTGAATTTGGAGCACCGGGGTGCTCCCGGAAGTTTTCCGGCGAAAAACCCGGTTTTCCGGCGAGACCCGCGGTGGCCATGGCGGATTCTGGCGAGTTCCGCGGTGGCGCGGCGGCGATGCGGTGGTTTCCGGCTCCGGCACGGCGGAGTCCGGCGGCGCCGCGGTGGTTTCCGGCGACCCTGCGGTGGTCCGGCCAGAATGTTCCGGGGGTTCTTTAAACCCCTGTAACTCGCAAACTGTAACTCCAATTTGCGAGCCGTTTGCAGCGACACGCTCCTTGCGTCGAGACGGAGCTTTTGAACTCACTTTGAGGGTTTAAGGGTTCGGGATCGTGGCCCGGGAGTTAGAAACGTCGTATAAAATAATATTATTTTATTATTTTACGACTTCGGGCCTTTGTAACTTCTACCCGGAGCGTCCGATTGACGTACCGTCAGTGGCGTTGAGACCCTGATGGTACGACGGACTTTTTGAGATGGTTTTCGGGTGTTGGGTCTGCGAATGGGGTGCGGGCCCCACGAGGCCGGGTTTTGGCGTTTGCGGAGAAACGCAGCTTTTACACCAGGAGTCCGATTTTGACGGATGAATAGTCGATCCTGTGTGCTTTTCCGAGAGGATCGCAATGGTGCAATCCGTTCGTTGAGATTCGGAATCCAGGCATGGGCCCCACCCAAGCTGGCCTTCGGTGAATAGTGCCTTTTTCACCGGGAGTCCGTTTTGGGCGAACAAGTAGTCGATTCCGCTTGTTTTTCCGAGGGGATCACCGTGGTGCGATCCGCTCGATGGGTTTCAGGATCGTAGCGTGGGCCCCGCACGAGCTAACTATGGTGAATAGTGTCGTTTTCACCGGTGCTCCGTTTCGGGCGAGTAAACAGCCTATCCTGCGTGTTTTTCCACGTGGAACGTGATGGTGGCCTCGGTTTTGGCTTCGGAGGTGCGCAGTGTGGCTTTGGGGCGAGTCGCTCGGGTAGCGACGTTTGGACCAGCAGTGGTTGAGGGTTCTCCCTTGGTTCGTTCCTACGAGGGTTCGTGTGGTATCACAACCTTCGTATGGGTCTGTGATCCTCTCGATGGGATGTTTATACTGTTAGAGTTGTGGTATCCCTCTAGAGGGCCCGAAGTGGATCCTCTAGCATCTTTACCTAGATCGGGTTCTTGGTATCGCTGTGACCGCTTATTTACGGGCGGCGATCCCCTATCTAGCAGGTTAACCCCGTAGGGTTTGTGGCATCATCGGAAATATGATCCCCTACGCGGTGGGCCGTGATTAGTAGGGTTGTGGCATCGTCGGGTTTACGATCCCCTACTCAGCATGATGTTTATAGTAGGGTTGCGGTATCGTTGGTTATACGATCCCCTACTCAGCGCTTGGTGTCGGTAGGGTTGCGGTATCGTCGGTTATGCGATCCCCTACTCAGCGCGTGGTTTCGGTAGGGTTGTGGCATCGTCGGTTTGATCCCCTACATCGTGAGTTATACCAGATAGGGTTCCGATATCGTCGTGACCATCTTTATATGGACGATGATCCTCTATCTGAGTGTGAAGCTTCTGTCGACTGCAGATCGGGTTATGGTATCCCCCAGCGGATCCTGGGTGTGATCCCCTATCTGTGAGAACTACGTATGCCAGTTCGGGTCGTGGTATCCCCCAGCAGACCCTGGGAGTGATCCCCTATCTGTGAGCTACATATACCGAAGTGGGTCTTGGTATCCCCTAGCGGACCCTAGCGGCGATCCCCTATCCGAGGAGTTTGGTGGTTATGTTGTCAGCGATGTTTCCTCAGTGATGTTATCCGACGAGCGTGGTCTCTCGGGCGAGCGTCTGAGATGTTTGCGAGTATCCCGATGGAGTGTATCTCTCGGATGAGTGTCATCTGGTATGACAGTGTTCGTGTGGTGTACTCTCCTGGTTGGGACAGTTGCTGGTGATGAGGTCGGTACCTCTTGTGGCTTTGTGGCATGAGCTGTGTATATCTGGATTGCTCAAGGTGTATGTATGGGCATACACCTGAGCTGAGCTGAGCTGGCTAGTTGTGTTAGCCGAGGATGGTCACGAGATGGAGTTTCTCTCTCGTCCGGGTTCCCTCTGGCTGGGTTGAGCAGACTGTTGCCTTTCAGTTGCTCCCTCGGGTTTTGGGTTTTTGGGGTGCCTACTGAGTATGTTTATACTCACCCCTGCACGGGCTTTGCCCGCACATGTTTGTGTCTTGTGCAGACCACAGGGCTTTTGACGGAGTCTCAGGAGGACCCGGAGCAGGCGGAGCTTAGTGAGCGAGTTGACCGGGGTGTTTACCGGAGCTGTGCTGAGGGAGCTTTCTGGCGGGTGTTTGTGGCAGCGTTCCCCTTCTTCAGAGCAGGTTGGATACGCTTTTGTGGTCTCTTTTGGTGGGCCCTGTTTTGCCCTTGTACTTTTGTTGTTTCTCTCTGGTTGTGGGATAGATTGTATGCATGCATTTACTTTTCAGTTTCTTTATCTCTGCACTGTTGCATGGAGTTGTTTGTGGGTGCGTGTGTACAGGTACCTTAGGCTAATTCCTCCCATGTGTGTGATAGCCTACTCGGCGCTGGTCGCCAGCCCCTGGCCTATTGGAGGAGGGCTTGGGGAGTCGCGGCTCGAGCCCCGTTGGGTCGGGTCGTGACAGAGTGGTATCAGAGGAGGTTCCACCTTTGGGATCTCAGAGCGTAGCTGGTCTAGCTGTGAGTTTGGTTTGGGTTGCATAGCGGCAGTGTTAGGGTGTTTCGCTTTCGGCTTTCAGGCCAGGGACTCCAGTGTTGGTGTGGCGGCCGACGTATCCATACACCAGGACTCTAATAACCTGCCTTTCGACTCGGGACATTCGTACACTGGTCGCGGGGACATCATGGTACATGCATCATATAGGACTGGGTTTTTGGTTTTTCCTTGTCCTTCTTGAGTCAGCTCTCCAGATATACTCTTTGACTGTGGTGTGTCTTGAATGTATTTCAGGATGCCTCCACGACGACAGCCAGCGAGGGTTCCGCAACAGGATTGTGCTGACGACCTGCCCCGTGTAGTGGCCGTGGAGCGGGGCGCAGGTTCTGAGGTTGCACCACCAGGTGTTCTGCCAGTTGAGCCACCACCTGTCGAGCAGCTGATTGTGCCGGCGGTGCAGGACGAGGTTGCGCGCAGGCTGAGTGCGCTGCACGAGTTCCAGAGGCAGTGACCTCTGAGGTTTCGGGGTGATCCAGACCCCCAGGCAGCTGATGACTGGCTCGAGGCAGTTACTCGAGTTTTCCGCCTAGTGAGGACACCTCCAGATCAGATGGTGGTCCTAGCGGAGATCCTTCTGCATGGTTCTGTCGAGCGATGGTGGAGTTTGGTGACACAGTCCCATGAAGAGGAGACGCTCACGTGGGCAGAGTTTGAGCGGCTATTCAGGGAGGAGTTCTATCCGGTGACGCTGGGGTCAGTGCGGATCCAGAAGCTTCTGCAGCTTCGACAGGAGAGCCTGACTGTGTCGGAGTAATCAGCGAGGTTTACAGACCTGTCGCACTACTCCCTGGATATGGTTCGAGACCCGTTCTTTAGGGCTCAGACCTTCGAGCAGGGCTTACGCAGGGACATACGAGCAGGTGTGGTTTCCTTGTGCCTGCCCACCTATGCTGGAGTGCTGGAGCGAGCGCTGGTGGTGGAGAGTTTTCTGGCTGAGCAGTTTCCCCCTGTTAGTGCTGGGCACTCGAGAGCTGAGACTTCGTCGGTCGGATCGGCATCTGGTAGCCGACGTCAGAATCAGGGGTCTGGACGTGGCCGACGTTTCAGGAGGCGACCCCAGGATGGGGGATCTGAGCCTCGGAGCTCACAGGGCTCGCAGGCCAGTTTTGGTCAGCCGTAGGAGAGGCGGTGTTACGCTTGCGATGGTCGGGGACATATTGCTAGAGATTGTCCGACCCGACGTGCTGCTGAGAGGGATCCGGTCGATGGACCGCCTTGGCAGAGGCAGCGTCTCGAGCAAGGAGGTCTGCAGGGCGTCACACGTGGCGTCGGATCTGGTGCAGCGGGAGGCGGTGGTAGGCAGTACCAGTTGCCACCACCCCCACCCCCAGGTGGTCCACGCCAAGCTCAGGGAGCTGGTGGTCGAGGGCGAAGACAGCTGCATGCCCTAGAGGCTGTTGACCCAGAGGCACCGCGGGTGGATAGAGGTACGCCTTGTGTCTTTTCTACTTACTACAGTAGTTTGTCAGACACTGTTTAGCGGTACTCTTTCCTTTTTTTGCTTGCTCGAGTTTTGTCCAGGGCGTTGGTAAGACCCTGAGTGGTTGTTGGTGGTGAGCTCGCTGGTGTGTGAGACCCAGTTGAGAGTCCAGTCGCTTTCTATGTGCTTAGGGCTTTTCGGGGACGAAAAGTTCTAAGGAGGGTAGGATGTAGCGACTCGGATTTTTTGCCCTGTCAGACTTTGGAATATTTCTTCGAATAATTCCAGAGCTAGGCGCGAAGACGGCGTGCGATTCCGAGGCCCGGTGTGCCCGGAATTAATTTTATAAAAATATTAAGTATTTTTATACTATGCACGTAGCGAGGGTGTGATATCTCCTAAACGGTAGCTCAAAACGGGAATCTGATGGCACGGTTGCGTCCGGAACGTGCCGTTTACCCTAGACGGGGTGTAAACTTTGCGGGCGCGGGCCTGCGGTGAGAAACGCCACGAGGGGCGTTTCCGTAAATAAGTGGCAAGTTTGTGTGCGAGCGTCGGCTCAAATAACTTCTGAACGGAGTCTCGGATGGAAAATCTGAGATCGTCGTTGCGTTCAGAACGGCGCGTTTACCCTAGGGGTGACCTTACTTTTGTTCGCATCGGGCGTCGGGTCCGAGGCGGGTTTGGCGCCGGCGGGCCGCTGATATAAATATCAGCGCCCTCCCTCCCCCCTTTTATCGTTATTCGTCGTTCTTCTCCGTTCTTCGCTGCCACTCCGCCGAATCGAGCAAACAGAGCACCCACGAGCTCAGAATTCGACGGCGGACGTTCCAGGAGCGCGCAGCGGAAGCTCTGAAGCGCGGATCTGAGGCAGAACGTCGGCGTTTCGCCCGTGAGGTAGGCGGTTTGAGTTTTACAACCCAGATCCCGTTTTTTGTGTTGTTTTTTTTCAAATTTTCATAATATTTGTATAGTTCGGGTCCCGAGCTTTCTGAAACATGTTTCGGATCTGAATTTGGAGCACCGGGGTGCTCCCGGTGGCTCCCGGAAGTTTTCCGGCGAAAAACCCGGTTTTCCGGCGAGACCCGCGGTGGACATGGCGGATTCCGGCGAGTTCCGTGGCGGCGCGGCGGCGACGCGGTGGTTTCCGGCTCCGGCACGGCGGAGTCCGGCGGCGCCGCGGTGGTTTCCGGCGACCCTGCGGTGGTCTGGCCAGAATGTTCCGGGGGTTCTTTAAACCCCTGTAACTCGCAAACCGTAACTCCAATTTGCGAGCCGTTTGCAGCGACACGCTCCTTGCGTCGAGACGGACCTTTTGAACTCACTTTGAGGGTTTAAGGGTTCGGGATCGTGGCCCGGGAGTTAGAAACGTCGTATAAAATAATATTATTTTATTATTTTACGACTTCGGGCCTTTGTAACTTCTACCCGGAGCGTCCGATTGATGTGCCGTCAGTGGCGTTAAGACCCTGATGGTACGACGGACTTTTTGAGACGGTTTTCGGGTGTTGGGTCTGCGAATGGGGTGCAGGCCCCACGAGGCCGGGTTTTGGTGTTTGCGGAGAAACGCAGCTTTTACACCAGGAGTCCGATTTTGACGGATGAATAGTCGATCCTGTGTGTTTTTCCGAGAGGATCGCAATGGTGTGATCCGTTCGTTGAGATTCGGAATCCAGGCGTGGGCCCCACCCGAGCTGGCCTTCGGTGAATAGTACTTTTTTCACCGGGAGTCTGTTTTGGGCGAACAAGTAGTCGATTCCGCTTGTTTTTTCGAGGGGATCGCCGTGGTGCGATCCGCTCGATGGGTTTCGGGATCGTAGCGTGGGCCCCGCACGAGCTAGCTACGGTGAATAGTGTCGTTTTCACTGGTGCTCCGTTTCGGGCGAGTAAACAGCCTATCCTGCGTGTTTTTCCGCGTGGAACGTGATGGTGGCCTCGGTTTTGGCTTCGGAGGTGCGCAGTGTGGCTTTGGGGCGAGTCGCTCGGGTAGCGATGTTTGGACCAACAGTGGTTGAGGGTTCTCCCTTGGTTCGTTCCTACGAGGGTTCGTGTGGTATCACAACCTTCGTATGGGTTTGTGATCCTCTCGATGGGATGTTTATACTGTTAGAGTTTTGGTATCCCTCCAGAGGGCCCGAAGTGGATCCTCTAGCATCTTTACCTAGATCGGGTTCTTGGTATCGCTGTGACCGCTTATTTACGGGCGTCGATCCCCTATCTAGCAGGTTAACCCCGTAGGGTTTATGGCATCATCGGAAATATGATCCCCTACGCGGTGGGCCGTGTTCAGTAGGGTTGTGGCATCGTCGGGTTTACGATCCCCTACTCAGCATGATGTTTATAGTAGGGTTGCAGTATCGTTGGTTATACGATCCCCTACTCAGCGCTTGGTGTCGGTAGGGTTGCGGTATCGTCGGTTATGCGATCCCCTACTCAGCGCGTGGTTTCGGTAGGGTTGCGGCACCGTCGGTTCGATCCCCTACATCGTGAGTTATACCAGATAGGGTCCCGGTATCGTCGTGACCATCTTTATATGGACGATGATCCTCTATCTGAGTGTGAAGCTTCTGTCGAGTGCAGATCGGGTTGTGGTATCCCCCAGCGGATCCTGGGTGTGATCCCCTATCTGTGAGAACTACGTATGCCAGTTCGGGTCGTGGTATCCCCCAGCGGACCCTAGGAGTGATCCCCTATCTGTGAGCTACGTATACCGGAGTGGGTCTTGGTATCCCCTAGCGGACCCTAGCGGCGATCCCCTATCCGAGGAGTTTGGTGGTTATGTTTTCAGCGATGTTTCCTTAGTGATGTTATCCGACGAGCGTGGTCTCTCGGGCGAGCGTCTGAGATGTTTGCGAGTATCCCGATGGAGTGTATCTCTCGGATGAGTGTCATCTGGTATGACAGTGTTCATGTGGTGTACTCTCCTGGTTGGGACAGTTGCTGGTGATGAGGTCGGTACCTCTTGTGGCTTTGTGACGTGAGCTGTGTATATCTGGATTGGTCAAGGTGTATGTATGGGCATACACCTGAGCTGAGCTGAGCTGACTAGTTGTGTTAGCTGAGGATGGTCACGAGATGGAGTTTCTCTCTCGTCGGGGTTCCCTCTGGCTGGGTTGAGCAGACTGTTGCCTTTCAGTTGCTCCCTTGGGTTTTGGGTTTTTGGGGTGCCTACTGAGTATGTTTATACTCACCCCTGCACGGGCTTTGCCCGCACATGTTTGTGTCTTGTGCAGACCACAGGGCTTTTGACGGAGTCTCAGGAGGACCCGGAGCAGGCGGAGCTTAGTGAGCGAGTTGACCGGGGTGTTTACCGGAGCTGTGCCGAGGGAGCTTTCTGGCGGGTGTTTGTGGCAGCGTTTCCCTTCTTCAGAGCAGGTTGGATACGCTTTTGTGGTTTCTTTTGGTGGGCCCTGTTTTGCCCTTGTACTTTTGCTGTTGCTCTCCGGTTGTGGGATAGATTGTATGCATGCATTTACTTTTCAGTTTCTTTATCTCTGCACTGTTGCATGGAGGTGTTTGTGGGTGCGTGTGTACAGGTACCTTAGGCTAATGCCTCCCATGTGTGTGATAGCCTACTCGGCGCTGGTCGCCAGCCCCTGGCCTATTGGAGGAGGGCTTGGGGAGTCACGGCTCGAGCCCCGTTGGGTCGGGTCGTGACATGCCCCAAGTTGAAATTCAAGAGAAAATATGAGGATATGGGAAAAGGTTACAAAAAGGATAGGAAAGATACTTGGAGTGCTTCATAAGATATCTCAAGTGAATCTGAAGTCTCTGATAGTGAACAGAACAAACATGCTAACTTATGTTTCGTGACAGAAACATCTGAGTTAACACTTAATTCCCCTGTGCTTAATACTTATTATTCTGGGAATAAAAGTGACTTTCATAACGATGAAGATATGAATAAAGATGAACTTTTTGAATATAATGAGATGCTTGAGGATACATTTAATGAACTCAAGGATAAATATAAATCATTTAAAACACAACATGCCTTAAATGAAAATTACAACTCAAATATGGATATTGAAAAAGATAAATTTTCCAAGCTGCTAAAAAAATACAGAGTTAAAATTGTCTAATCAGAAATTAAGAAAGGATCTTGAGAATTTCACTGCTGGTAGGGATACTCTGACACAGTTTCTAGGAAAACAGATTTCTCCAAAATATACAACTGGGCTAGGATATCAAGCCGGACAGAGAAAATTTAGCAAAACCAAATTTGTTCCAAAATCTGGATAGCTCACTGCTAGTTCTAGTTCTAGACCATCATTTGAGAAACAATTTTCTAAAGGACCAAACAAAGTATTTATGTCTCAAAATGTGTTTTTTGATTTTAGGAAACCTATAAAGAAAATATGGGTTCCCTAAGTTTTACTTGCTAACCTCTCTGGACCCAAGAAAATCTGGGTACCAAAATTACCCCATGTTTAATCTGTTTTGAAGGGAAGTTGCTTAAAAAGTTCTTGTAAAAACTTATCGTACTTGGACAATGGATGTTAAAGACATATTATAGGAGACTACTCTTTCTTCAAAAGATTAATCAAATTTGATGGTGGAGATGTCACTTTTGGTGACAATGCAAAGGGAAAAATCGTCAGCTTAGGCCAAATTGGTAACCCTGATACAATATTAATTTCTAAAGTACTTTTTTTTATGGACTAAAGTACAATTTTCTTAGCATCTCTCAGTTATTTGATGATGGTTTTAATGTTAATTTTGAGAATGATGCATGCAATGTTTTCAATTCTAAAATGATTTAGTTTTCACTGCATGTAGAAATGAAAATGTATATGTTGTTGATATAAATTTCTTATCCAAGAAAAATGTTTCTTTCTTAAATGATTTTCATAAGTAATCATGGTTATGGAATACAAGGTTAGGACACTACAATTTGCACTTTCTTAGGAAGCTATCTAAGAAAGTTTTAGTTAGAGACTTACCTAAATTAGAATTCCCACTTGACAAAGTGTGTAATCCATGTCAAAAGGGAAAACAACAAAAAGTTTCTTTCAAACCAAAGAAAGAAGTTTCAACTTCTCAACCACTTGAGTTGGTTCACATGGATTTTTTTAGACCATCAAGAGTTTCAGGTTTAAATGGGAAGCACTATGTTTATATTCTTATAGATGACTTTTCTAGGTATACTTAGGCATAATTTCTAGTTCACAAAAGTGAAGTTTGTTCCTATTTTATCAAATTTTACAAGTCTATAGAAAATCTTAGTGGAATTAGAATCAAGACCTTGAGAAGTGATCATGGTCGTGAGTTTGAAAATCATGAGTTTGAATCTTTTTGCTCACATAATGGCTATAGTCACAATTTCTCTCCTCCTAGAACACCTCAACAAAATGGATTTGTAGAGAGAATAAATAGGACCCTTCAATAAATTACTAGAACAATGCTCAATAATTATGATTTACCAATCTATCTCTGGGATGAAGCTGTAAATACAGCTTGTTATATCATCAATAGAGTTTTGATCAGACCTATTCTTAAGAAGACCCATTATGATCTTTGGAAAAATAGGAAGCCTAAGGTTAATTACATTAGAGTTTTTGGTTGAAAAGTATTTATCCTTAATACTAAAGATAATCTTGAAAAAATTTCTCCCAAAAGTGATGAAGGAATTTTCCTACGTTACTCTATCTCAAGTAAAGCCTACAGAGTGTTCAATAAGAAAACCAAATGTGTGGAATAATTAGTTCATGTAAAATTTGATGAGACTGATCCACATGAGCCTAAAACCTCTCTTGAACATCTTGTGGAAGATATGTCAATTCTGGACCTTAATGATAGAGATAGTGAATCCCCTGTAAAAGTGTCCAGTTCTGGGATTTTTCCAGAATCTGCACCTGTTGAGTTTGAACTAACAGACAACCATGAGGAGTCTAGTTCAACCCTTCATAGAGGCATTAGGACTCTTAAGAATCATCCTCTAGATGCTGTTGTAGGTGATTTAAATAGAGGAACACAAACAAGAGCTTCCCTGAGAAACCAGGTTGAACATAAAGCTTTTCTTTCATAGCTTGAACCCAAAAATATTAATGATGCTATCAATGATGAATTTTGGGCAATGGCTATGCAAGAAGAATTAAATCAGTTCGAAAGAAACAAAGTCTGGGAATTAGTGGAGAGACCTAAGGACACTAACAATATGCACAAAATGGGTATTTAGAAACAAAGTTGATGAGTCTGGAAATATAGTTAGAAATAAGGCTAGGTTAGTTTCACAAGGATATATTCAAGAGGAAGGAATAGACTATGAGGAGACCTTTTCACATGTAGCTAGGTTAGAAGTCATTAGAATACTACTTGCATATGCAGCTTATCTGAATTTTAAACTTTATCAAATTGATGTTAAAAGTTCTTTTTTAAATGGGTATATAGTTGAGGATGTGTTTGTTGAACAACCCCTATATTTACAAATCCCCATTTTTTAAATCATGTTTTTAAACTTTCTAAAGCTTTATATGGTTTAAAACAGGCTCCAAGAGCATGGTATGATAGGCTCAGCTCTTTTCTTATTTCAAAAAGTTTTACCAAAGGGTTAGCTGATCCTACTCTTTTTATTAAAAGGATTTACAAAGATGTTTTGATAGTACAAATTTATGTAGATGATATTATTTTTGGATCATCTAAAAATTCGTTATGTATTGATTTTTCAAAAATGATGCAAAATGAATTTGAAATGAGTTTAATGGGAGAACTCAAATTTTTCCTTGGATTTTAGATCTTTCAAAATAAAAATGGCATTGTTTTGAATCAAAGTAAATATATTAAGGGTATTTTAAAATGTTTTGATTTGGATGGTAGTAAAGGTAGTGACACACCTATGAGTACCACTTATAAGTTGGATGCTGATGAAGATGGAGAACCAATGGACAAAACCAACTACATAGGTATGATCAGGAGTCTACTATATCTTACAGCTAGTAGACCTGACATTATGTTCAGTGTATGTATGTGTGCTAGCTTTCAAGCCAATACAAAATAGTCTCATTTAACTACTGTTAAAAGGATTTTCAAATACCTCAAATATACTCCCAACTTAGGACTATTTTATCCAAAAGGACAATCATTTGATTTGTTGAGTTATTCTGATGCTGATTTTTCCGGTTGAAAGTTAGATAGAAAAAGCACCTCTGGGACATGTCACGTTTTGGGAAAGTCACTAGTATCATGGTGTATTAAGAAACCGAATTATGTTGCATTATCTACTGCCGAAGCTGAATACATAGCTGCTGGTAGTTGTTGCGCTCAAATTCTGTGGATGAAACACACTTTACTAGACTATGGATATCAATTCAAACATGTCTCTATAAAGTGTGACAATACAAGTGCTATTAACATTTCCAAAAATCTAGTATCTCATTCAAGGATAAAGCATATTGATGTGAGACATCACTTTTTGAGGGGTCATTATCAAAAATGTGATATCACTCTTGAATTCATTGGCACTAAACATCAATTGGCTAATACATTCACAAAGCCTTTGAATTATGAGAGATTAAATTACATCAAACTTGAGTTAGGTATGATTAACCTTAGTATAGGAAACCTCACAATCGAACCTCACTGTTGGACCTCACTGGTGTACCTCGCCGTTGGACCTCACTAGTGAACCTCACCATTAAGAACCTCACCATTAAGAACCTCGCCATTAGGAAACTCGCCGTTAGGAACCTCACTGTTAGGAACCTCGCTGTTAGGAACCCCACCGTTAGGAACCCCACCGTTAGGAACCTCACCGTTAGGAACCTCACCGTGAGGAACCTCACTGTCAGGAACCTCACCATGAGGAACCTCACTGTTGGATACCTCGTTGTTTGATTTTACCATTTATTTTATGCAGGAATTTGAACCGTTTTTGTTATTCGATTCATACTATTTTCAATCCCTATGTGATAAAAATTAGACTTTGAACATATCTCAATCCACTATCCCTCACTCTTGAACCTTGCTCTCAAAATCCCTAAACCCTAACTCTATAAGTGAACCCTCAAACCTCTTTTAATATCCATGGCTAGAACCAAGCATCCCTCGATTGTCAATGTGGATGCGCCAAGGCCAAAGAGGACCCGAGCCGATCCCAGTAGTGGTAGTAGTGCGCCAACAGGGCCTGTTAATCCACACCTGTCAAAGAGGAATATAGTGGGTGAGAAGGAACTGAGTGAAGAATGGTTGATATAGAGCAAGTCTTTAGTGCTGGAAGTACTAGAAGTTCAAGGATGGACAGATTTCTTTGCCAACAAAAATGGGTCGTACTACCCAAAGCTTGTGAAAGAATTCTATGAATACCTGAAGTTTGAAAAGGAAGATGATGTGCACAGACTGGTGTCTAGAGTAAATGGAAATGAAGTTATCTTTACATCTGTTGAGTGGGATGCTTGTCTAAGAGTCCCTCATGAAGGAGTTTTTAACTAATATTCTGGAGTGGCTCCTCTAGATAGTGAGATTTTTGGGTATGATAGAGTTCTGGAAGAGATGACGGGAGATAAGACTCAAAGGAAAATCATAGATGCTGAGATGAATGGGGAAGATAGGCTATTATTTAAATTCATCCAGCATGTGATCAGTCCTAGGAGAGGGGACTTTGCAGTACTGAAGTATCAGGACATATTTTTGATGTACCTGTTGAAGCATGGGGATAAGATCAATTTGTGTAAGCTATGGATGGCACAGTTGGAGGATATGACCAAGCCAAGCTCAAAATCAAATTCCCTTTTTCATGTCAAGTTAATTTCTGTAATGCTAAAGGTAAAGGGTGTGGTTGGAGGAAAAGAAGAAATGATAGTGGCTAGAAACAGTATTTGTATCTCCAAGGTCATCTGTATGTTAATGAAAATTAGATGGAATCCTTGGAATAAGGCATGGGTGAATGATGAAGGAAAAATATATGAAAAATTTGATCCTATCACTCATCCATCTAGGCCAAAAGACCAGAGGGATCCAGGATTAAAGCCTGATGAGCCATAGCATGCCTATTCAGATGAGGAAGTTGAAAGAACTATGGAGCTTGAAAGAGAGGACACCCATATTGATGATGGGAGTGATCCTGATTTTCTAGCCAGTCCAGTTGTAGGGATAGCCTTTGGAGTACCTAGTTATCCAACAGAACTACCCATGAAAGAACATTTTCTAAGGGATTGTGATATTGAGACCAGTGAAGAAGAAGAAGTATCTCAGACTACTATTAGAGACACCTCAGAATAGGATGATGCTGCTGAGTCAGATCATTCTGATCATGAGGAACATGAGGTAGGTGATGGAGATGAAGAGATGGAGGAAGATGAAGATGAGGACAATGAAGAAGAGGAGCTTAGTCTAAGTCCTCTGATAGGTGAATTAGAAAGGACGGTGTATAACCAGGAAGTATAAATGGAACCTGCTGCCATAGAAGTAGAGATAATTGATGATTCTGTCGAGGAAGTATCTAACCCCACTGGTGAATCAATGGATTATATAGAGGATGTAACATTAGATGATATAGTTGAAGCAGTAGCTATGGAAGTTCCAAGAGTAGAACCAATAGAGAATATTACTCAGTTGGTAGCTCCAAGTGAGGGGGGAGAATCCTATTGCAAGAGGATCTCTATCTGTCATCCATGACATTGAGGAGTGGTCTGAAGACCCAGGGTATCTGGTGTTAGGGATGGATTATGATGATCTAATGGTGAAATTCTCAACAGAAGGCAATCAGTGCATATTGTTTCAGAGCCTACTGTAGTACCTCTAGTGACTAAAGTTCCTGAAGATTATGTTAGAAAGGTGGATCTTGAATCTCTGAAGGCAGATTTTCAAATAATGTTTGATGATAGGTCTTCTGAAATGGAGAAGACATTAGCCTTGATTCAAGAGCTAACTGCAGTTGAGATGGCCAAAGTTCAATGTGCCATTCAACTAATCTGACCCAGGAAATCTCAAAATTTCAGAATCATCTCATGGAATTGACTCAGTCTGTAGAGATTCTAAGGCAATCTATGGTGAGCTTGACTGCTCTTATAGCTTCTAAGACTCAAGCAGATAAGGACATTTAATATGTCAGAGGAGTTTTCCAGCAGATGGTCACTGTTTTCGAAAGCTTTAAGGAACAAATGAAAACTCAGGTGCAGAATCAGGATGATGATGTGAAGAAGCTTATTAGTGGGTTGACCAAGTCCTTCAAAGAAACTGTTGCTTTCACCATAACACCTTTGGCCGCTTATGCTACTACTTCAACCTCAACCGCACCACCTGTGGACTTTTCGGAATTCAGAACAGTGGTCAATGAAGAATTAGCTAAGTTGTCTAGTGTCAATGCACCTGACTCTCAATTTGTGACTCAGATTATCACAACTACCAGGGATGTGAAAAAATTTGTCAGTGAATTCATGAGAGAGGCTGCCCAAGATCAGAAAAGTATAAAGGATCAGATTGATCATTACTACAAGCAGATTTACTCTAAGCATCTGATGGATGCTCACTTCAAGCTTTTGTTGGAAAATCTCAAAATTCCACCAGTCACCAGAGCCTTCAAGGAACAAGTTAGCAAGCTAGGACTGCTGACTCCTGCCTTAGAGAAATTCATGGAGAAAAGGGATGATTTCATATCATCTATGGAAAGAGGAGGAAGTATTATTATGGATTTCAGAAATATTCTCCTACCCTTTCTCCATGTGGATTGTGCTCCTGTTATATTCCCTCCTGCCTTACCTGCATCCCAAACTAGTGTTTCTTCCATGATGAATCCTATTGAGGCCATCCGAAGCATCGCTCCCTTGATACCTCAGAGAGCTACTCACTCTAGGAACACAGGATCTTCTGTTGTTGCCCCTCCAGTTATCCTTGCAGTAATTCCCAAACCTGCTGATCCAACAGCTCATCCTCCACCTTCTTCTTCCAAAGGAAAAGAACAGTTGCCTGAGGCTAATGTGGATTGAGTTTTTTTGTGTCTTTTGATAGGGAATTTGTATTATTTTTGGGTAATGTAATGTCATTAAATTAATACAAGAATTCTCTGTTATCTCTATTTGTGCTTCTTTTTCTAATCACAAAGTGGGAGAAATGTTGTGCTAATATGATCACTAATATGATCATGTGATTTCATTACTCTTTAATGAACCTTTTCTACTTTTCCCTCTGATACCATGTACCAATATCCTCTGATATTACACTCTTATTAATATCTGATACCTGTGAAACCACAACTGAACTAAGGTTCACTTTGATCTCTATTTAATAATTGTATTATATGTTTATCTGTGATACCTATAATTAATACATACTAGAATAATTTGTGATTATCAAAAAGGGGGAGATTTTTGGAATCTCCTATTTTAATAATCCCAAATCATGTTTAATACTAATCATAATATATTAAGTCATTTGATAATCCCTTTTAATCTGTCTTTATATTATTTATCTTGAACAATATATATATTTTTAGTCTCATGACTTTGTTGCATCAGCTTATAGTTTACATTTCCTTAAGTAAAAGTTCACAGTTAAAGGCTACTAGTAAGAGCCTTCTGTTCAAGGTCACCGTTATAGGTCACTGTTGCTAAAAGTCACTGTCATGATAAAGGTCACCATTGAGAACACTTCTGTTTAAGGTTGATAAAGGTCACCATTTAGAACACTTCTGTTGAAGGTTGCTAAAGGTCACCGTTGAAGATCTCTAGTTACTGTTGGAAGTTGTCTGTCAAAGGTCACTATTACAAGTCTACCGTTGGAGTACTTACCAAAGCTTACAGATGAAGAGTCACTATTACAGGTCACTGTTATCAAGGATTTTGTTAGAAGTCTACTGTCAAACTCACTATTGAAGGTCTATTGTTATATGGTTCTCAGTTCAAGTCTACTATGGGAAAAGTCTACCATTAGTGGAAGTCAACAGCTAGACAAATCTACCATTGGTTAAGTCAACTGTTGAGATATTCTACCGTTGGAAAGTTCTATTGTTGAGCCTACCAAAGAAGTCTACTGTTGAGGAGCTTACAGTTGAAGTCCACCACTTGACAAGCATCTGTTACTAGTCTAATGATAACTTATTCTTTACTTTACTAGTTTTCTTAATATTATCATAACAGTCATGTTTGGAAAATTCAATGCACCTGACATTATTTAATGATATTTGCAGGCATATCAGGAAACCGTACGAGGTACTAGGAAGACCACAGATGGGTGGATCATTCCTCTTATCAGCCCCTGCTGAATTCAATAAGGGAAAGATGAGCTGAAAAAAGTATATATATATATAGAGAGAGAGAGACCCAAAGAAAAGGTGAATATATATATATACATACATATAGAGATATATGGTGTATTCATCAAGATATTGAGGTACACACATAAGAGAGACACATACAGTACCCAATATACAAAGCAAGAAGAAGAACACTCGAGCACTCATTCTGAAGATCCCAGAGCTTCACAAAGATCTGTTGGAAGAACATATTTAAGATTGTGGTATTGTGCTATAAAGAGCATCTGATCCAAGAAGTTGGTCATCTTTACACCTGGAAGTCAGAACCTGGAAGTTGCGACACTCTGTTTTAGAGGCAACATGCAGAGAAGGACCATAGCTTCATTTTCCTTCATTCCAAGGAGTCCAGAGCTAATCTGCCAACACATAGAGCATTATAAACTCTTTCCTAACATCTTTAGCTCTATTGTGTTTAGTATTTTACATTTGTGAGTAGTGTGTCTATTTTACACACACTGTCTCTTGTGCTTGAACTGGGGGATCCTGAAAATCCTCATACCTAACTCTCTCTACTCTTGTTTCCCACGCATAACTGTGGAAGAATACTAGTGTGGCTTGGGTGTTTGTTTTCCCACGTAAAACTGTGGTAGAGGTTGAAAAACCTGGATAGTGTGTGAAAACTATTGTATTGCCCGATACAGGCTGTGTATCAAGTTTTTATATAAACTTATTGGTGGCAGGTGATCACCAAGTTGAGAGGATTAGGTCTTGACTTAAGACTGAACATATTTTTTGAATTGTTGTGCTTATCTTTCAAGTACTTTGTTTTTCATTTATCTGCTTCTTATGTTTTCAAAGACAGGAATATCTTTTTATAATCACTCTGATAGTTAGTTTTGGTTAGTGTGTATATGTGATTAATTTAGTAAACTTGTTTCAAAAGTTGAATTAGTTTTCACACCAATTCAGTTGAGGATTAATCAACCTATGAGAAACCTATTGAACAATAAATAATTTATATCTCTACTGCCTTAATTAACTGGGCCGTTTTAATTTGGGGGATTTTTATTATAAAGTTTTTAATAGAAATTTTAATTGGAACTCAATTCACCCCATCTTGAGTATCCACTCCGACAAACAGGGTTGTATAGGTGAAGGATGGATTGTTCTGGAAAATTGGAACCTTGAAGTGTTGTGTATTTTCTATTTTCTCTTTTATTTGTTTCATAATTATCTCTTCCTCCCCATTCCACTCTATTACCCTTCACATGGAGGGGTAAAATCTTGAGTGATCAGGGAAGGGGGAGTTATCCTTTTGTAATGTCAGAGTCTTGTGTTATAATTTAAAACTATATTTTTCTATTGAGTGATTTTTGTTTCCATTATTTCTAAATTATTTTAATGTGATTGCATTTTGGGTTTTGTTTTCATTCATTGTTTACAGTTTTGGTTGAAGTTCTTCCAACTCCCTCCGCCTAGTGTAGTTTATCTCGATTGAGAAGATTGTGTTAGGTGGTGAGTGTCTAGAAATAATTAGCATGTGTATGGAATAAGTGAATTTTTCTAGGATTTATAATCAGCAAAAAATATTTATTGTGACTTGTCTTAGTGGTTTAGGGATGATTTACTGAATTTCACGCACAAAAGAGTGGTTTCCATTGCTTCCTTCAACCAAAAGTGATTGACACCTTGATCGAGGATTATTTCATTTATTGCTCAATAGGAAGAGAGGGGGAATGATTTTTATGACCATTATTAAATTTAAAAAGGTGATCATACCTTGAAAACATCACTCTCTTCCTAAATTAGTGTTCATCCTTTATTTTAATCGCATTATTTCTTTTTAAAATCAAATTATTTAAAAAATAACCACTTTTTCCTCTAATTAAAGGTGACAGATTGATTGTTGTGTGCTGATCTATGGAGAAAACCTATGTTAACCACTATGATACATTTTAACTTAGGAAATATTTTTTTTCCAACACCCTTTGATATGCACGTGTCAAAGGTTAATCACCTCTAACCATAGCATTAGGAAGTGGTGATGTATCCACACATCAGTGGTTGGAGTCCATCATGTCACCCCTTTTTTGAGGAAGATGTTTGAAATATTCATCTATAATATACCCTTATTCTATAATCACTAGTTCTTGTATGAGTCAATAGAAATTAGTCAGTAAATTCCAAGGGATATAAAAAGATTTAAGCCTAAGGAACCAATAATTTTTCCTCATTAATGATGAGATCTCCATAGTCTTTACATAGAAGAGACACCTCACCTCTCTTAGGGGATTTATATTTTTTATCACTCCCCCTAACTTTTCACTAGATTCCTCCCCTACCAACCATTAGTTTACTTGACTCCTAATAGATCTACAGGGGAGCGAATGCCCAAGAACACTCAAGCACGATTGGTTAGAGGGCTAGATATGTCTCATGAGTAGATAATGCTCACCAATTCCTTAAAATATTTTAAGGATTTCATATGTGGATCCAAGAATCTGGATATGGTATGGTCTAGGATAGTAAAGGGTAGCTCATTACTATTTAGTTATTTCCATATTCCATAGTGGGAGTTGAATCACTGGAAATTGTCTTAGTTCACTGATGCATCGGGGAAGTTTGCATCATCTGGAAGCTCCACCATGTTGTATAGATTCTTCCATAGGGAAAAATTAGGAACTACTTAAACCAACCTAAAATATTCTCCCTACTATTAGGATGACATCATAGGGATTTTCTATCCTTTGGTTACACCTCCCCTAGGATCCATGCTCCACGGAAGAGTAAAAGTCATTAGATTTGTTGTCGCTACTACCACTATAGAAATTTCCCTTCTTTCTTAGTGTACCCCTCACATTATAGAAAACCCCCAACCACTTTTATACAGAACCTACTCCGATATATCTGACTGGATCACTAGCTACCTCAACATCTCCCCAAGGTAAGTGTTTTCCCAACTCTGAGCAAAGGAGTGAAACAACTCAAATGGAGCATTAGTAGGAAGAAATTATATTCTGTCCCCCACTACCTTTATAGGTGAAAATTAATTATATCTACTAAATAAATTTTGGATTATATTCATTCCATACCATAGTTCACACCTTTGGAGTTAATTTCAAAAGGAAATAGAACCAACGAGCGAACCGGTATGGGTTGTATGGCTCATAGGTGACCCTTCCATCAATGTGTGTTTCCAATACCCCACATATAAAGGCCAAGAGGTATGAACTCTACTTGATGTTTCTCAATATGTTTTCCAAAATCTCCCCAGTTGGGAATGTAAAAGCATGGAAAATGAACTACTCTAGAAACCCAAGTCTTGAAATCACCCTGACTCACTCAAATTATAGAGGGAAACTTACAGTTATGTTTAATAGAGATGGTTAGAAATTGGTGTTTGGAGGGTGGATGGAGTTTATATACTCATAAACCCACATTTGGGTAGAAATCCACCCATATAAGAATTTGAATGGGGCCACACACTTGAAAGGGTGTATTCCCTCATGCAAATATGATTTAATAGCTTATAGAGCTTCACTGGCATGGGGACAACCTGGTTGATGTGATTCCCCAACACCAACATCACCTCCATGATGAAATTGATTGACCACACCCCCATGTGGGAGTCATAGATAGATAACATGTAAATACCTTGACCACAATAGTCCATATCTAGTGGTTACTTTATTTTATTAGAACTAGATACATGGAATCACATCCCGAAGGACCAAGTAGTTTATTAGTCTTGGTAAACTAGATATATACATGAAATTCACATTACATTTTAAAATATTAAATACACAAAGTGTTTTATTTTATAACGCTATTGTTCCTCATAGTGTATCCCTATATATCAATCACAAAACACTTCTTGGTATCCTAGGAAAACTAAAACATAATAAAGGGGTGAGCTCAGATGCTCAGAAAGGGTAAGCGTACAATAAAGATATGAATAAATAAAGAATAATAAATATAGAAAGGTAAATAATTAAAACACATTCCATTTAATCAATATCTTGATAATAATATGGAATGAATAAATGATGATAAAATAATTTCATATAAATAATCACATGATATTGAAACTTAATCATGAATATTCTAACTAAAATAATCACATGGAATGTCAATGATCGAATTCATAATGATGGAATTCATAATACCAAACATCTTAGACATACCTTCAAGGCCTAATTCCAAGAATTCTTACCATCAAGTCCTTGTGCCAAGACTTCTTAAATAAATGGGTAATGCCTTAGCCAAATACCCAAGATAATTTATCTCTTGAGACCTACCGATGCATCGAGGGGCTATGTAATTCTGGAACCCACCCTTCACTTAATAAGTATAATTAATTCCTCATATGAAAAGGGTGAAATATAATCAACATAAATATTCATATTGAAAAACTGAAATACAAAATGTCAATACTTACCCTAATAAATAAACATAATCATAAACCATCCAGTGTGATATGGTGGATGGTAATAAAATTATACATCTCCAATCAAACTAATCATAAACCATCCCAAGAAATGATAATGATGGAAACGATACAACATAAACCCAATGGTTCATAATTACAATAAATTATTAATGTTTTTTATGAATATAAATACCCTAAAAAGTTCATTAAAATCTTTTTTTGAGGAAAATAACATTTTCACGTTGAAAATATTCTTAAAACTAAAAGTTTACAAAATAATTTGAAAATAATTTTATTTAAAAATGTCCTTTTAAAATTTATAAAAGAATATTTAAAACATTGAGTGGTCATGTTGGTAGAAAATTCAATTCATTCTTTATATGTTAAAACAAATATTCTTTTCACATTTTCAGTAAATCCAAACAGGCCGCATTTTAAAAATGACATCAATATTCCTTTAAAAAAATTTAAAAATAAAAAATGTGTAAAATTTACATAATAAATAATTTTTAAAAGTATAAATATATTTTTTTAAAACATTTTTAGAGAAGTTGGATTTTTATGAAAAAATATTTCCAATCAAAGAGAGAAATAAATCCAAATTTTCTTAAAAACATTATCAATAATTTTAAGTACTAAAGAGTTGGAAAATGGTACTATTTATTAGAAAATTTCATTACTAAAAATATTCGAATAAAATATAGTGTGTTTAAAATATAAATATTAAATAATTCTCCCAAGGGATACTTAAACAAAAACAATCCCGAATAATGATGAGATTGTGAAATAAACCCTTATGACTTTGGTAACTTCTGAATCATAAACCCGTGAAATAAATAACATCAAATTAAAAATTAAATACCACGAATATAAATATATTCATGATATAACATATAAAAATTGGCATTATATACACCACACAAATGAATAAGTGGATAATATGGCGTACATCTCATGGAAGTAAAAGTGATATGAGAAACCCTTACCTCAAGTTTGACTTCCTTTATATGTGTTTGAACCTCCTGTATAATAAATATAAATTTATTATAAATATATTAAATAAACATAATAATATATCTCATACAATATACTATTTAATTATTATCTTTTATCACCCTTTTATTAACTATTATTTTTTAAACTCTCTATTTCAGGTGCTAATTGCTTCATTTTTCATGTATGTTTTAGTTCAGTAATTTTGGTCCTTTTAATTGGATCATGATTACATAGTCTCAATAATGTTAAAAATGATATAAATATCATATATATTCATTATATATGTATTTATTTTAATCTATTAATGTTAGATAGAGAAAATGGATTACACCGTTCATGGAGATGGTAGGTCGTACATAAGAATGAACGTTGTTTCCATTTTCTCGAAAGAGGAAATAAAATAAAGGTAAATAATATATTATCATTAAATAATAATTTTTATGTCAAATATATCAAATATATTCATTAATTTTTTCCTAATTTTCTTCTATTCAAAGCATTAGTGAAAAACAAATCACAATGTTTCGTGAGGCAGTAGTCTGTCGTACACATGAGCGACATTATTGTATCCCTCATTGAATGGAAATTAAGAATTTATATGTGATATAATAAATAAAAAAAGTGTAATTATGTTACAAATATAATATATATTCATTTAATAAATCTTTATTACCATCCAAGTAAAACAAAAATGAAAAACGCATCACATCGGTTTGTGAGGAGGTGGTCTGGTGTACACACGAGCGACGTTATTATTTTCAAAGAGTTGGGAGGTAAGAAGTTATATGTGGTATTATAATTAAATATGTATAATAATATCATAAATATATCATATAAACACTAAATCGATCATTATTTCCAATTGTGAAAGGTGGTGATGGAAAACGAATAACATCGGTTCGTGAGGCGGTAGTTAACCGTAAACATGAATGATGATTTCATATCCAATTAGATAGAAGTGGATATGGATATAGTTTATTAAATTAACATAATACCATATAATTATATGTTATATTATTTTTTATTATTTTAAAATAATTGGAAAATATTTTAAGGAGTTAAAAGAAGAAGTAAAACAAAACACATAGTTAAAAACATTAAATCTTCTCTGGAGAACCTCTTTAGGTTTAACCCAAATCCTTCATAGATTGGATTTATATATAATAAATGAATTTAGGATGTGGTTATGGAGTTAAGAAAGAAATTTGGGTAGTTATTTTTTGACCAAAGTGTTTTGGAAGTGTGAAGAGAAGAGGAGTGGGGTGTCCTTTTATAAGTGAGGTGAGTGGCATACTTGTAATTTTGGAAAATAAAAAGACATACCTACATTTTTCTCATTCCAAAAGGCTTAAAAATGGTCCAATATATAATATTATAGGTTATAAGGTCCAAATATGTCTATAATATGGGTTTTGGACTATTTTATAGGTTATTTTACCCCTTATATGTTTAGTTCAACCCCTAGTATACCCATTTTCACCTTAACAGCTATGAATAATTTTTTTACTATTTCTTATTATTCATTATGGTTAAAAATTAATGTTAACTTATTAGAAAATATAAATTATTATTATTTTAATTATATAATCCAATTTTCCAAATTCCATTCACATATGTGGAAATTTTTAATTTAAAATTAATCTAGAAGATGCAATGAAAAATCAAACCATTTGTAAAAATCAAATTCTTAAGTCTTGGAATTTTACAAATTAATTTAAAATTATGTGTGAAAAGCATGAATAATATGTATTTTAGAGAAATATAGTTTTTCAGAAAACATTTCATTCTCTTTCAAATGGTTCTTATTTTATATCTAATAAATATTAAACCATTGAATTTAGTTTATAATTGTTTAAAACATATAATTTTTATAATTTAGTTATTAATATTCATACCTAAAATATTAACAGATAGGTTATAATAGAAATTCTTAAGAATTTGAAAAGAAATAAATTGTAAAATAAAGAAATTGGAATATCATGATAAAATTCTTCAAAATCAAGCTTCTTAAGAATAGAACTGCTTAAGAATTTTTATCATGGTTTGATTTTTATCAAACTGCGATTTGATTTGTTTAATAATCTTAAGATTGATTCTGACTTTAATCTTCTTAAAACATATAATTTAAAACATATAATTTTTAAAACATATAATTTAAAACATATAATTTTTAAAACATATAATTTTTATCAAACTAGTATTTTTATCAAACTGTGATTTGATTTTTATCAAACATATAATTTTTATCAAACTTCCATTTGTATAAAACATATAATTTTTAAAATTATTCATTATGGTTCTTAATTTATATTTTAATTTAAAAAATTTAATTTAAAATCTCAAGGTGTTACAAGGAAACCAACCACAAGGAAACACCATGATAAATCTTTCCAACCTGACTTCACTAGTGTGGGCCTTCATGCTCTAACCTCATATATGATATTAGATCACCTCTAAGATCTCCCAGTATGATCCCTCCTTTCCATACTGTAGATCCCCTGGGAATTGATTCAATCTACTTAACATCCAATCTCTAGGTGGGTTCAAGAAACTGTCAAACCATCTCTTGAATGACACGTACTTAGTGTAGGCATTAATTTGTTGGTTTCCATTCAAAAAATCCAAAAAAAAATGGTGAGTACTAGTTCCTACTTGTGGTCCTCCTAAAAATTCTCTGATTAGATAAACTTTTCATATATCTCCTCGTATATGGGGACCCCACCAATGTGTTAGAGTTCCCACAAACCAGTGTTGACCTCCCTGTGGTAAATATGAAACAAGTTGGTTTCTGGTGACTGATGGGGCTGGAGGCCATCACAGCCCTCAAAATTACATTTATTACCTACACTAGTTTAGTGGTGCTGGGTCGAATCACAGAGAAGGTAGGTGAACCGTCCTAAGGCTTTTTTAATAGACTACCCCACTATTGTCAGTAGTGGGGGAACATGTTTTTTTAAAACTTTTTAATTTTTTTTTATATATTTTGTTTTAAAGATAGTAATGATGAAAGCAATATTTTGACTAAGAAACCAAATCTTAAACTAAGGCAATGATGAACTATAGTAAAATAGATAACTAACTTACAGTAGTATAAGCTAAGGAGAAATTGATTAATAAAATCACTCTGTAATTTTAAACTACTAGTTAAAATAATGTCTTCTCTACAACTTAATATTGAATCACATCTCAAGAAAAGATGAAAAATCTACCTCACTAGGAAATTCAACAGGAAGAGGATTAATTCTTGGAGTTCGCCACTCTAAAACATAATTGAACTGCTTAAGAATTTCAAAATAAAGCAATTGGAATTTAAATCGTCATACAATTCCAACGCTAATGACAGTAAAAATTCAATAAAAGTCTTCAAAATCAATCTCACGTGGTTAATTTTGAAGTTATGAAATGAAAAAAGTTGGGATGTGAACAAATAAAAAGAAAGTCAGAATTAGTCTCGCCAACTGATTCTCACTTTGTAAAAGGATAAGCATGTGATGAAGTTTAAAAGTAAAACCAGTAGGATTAAATCCCCATGCTAGAAAGTATTAGCTTATGCTCATTTTTATTTCTACAGTGAAAACATCTTATTATAGATTATTAAGAAATAAGTACAAATAGGGAGATAGAACTCCCCTAGTGGTGCTCTTCTCTCGGTCTCATTTGCCTCTAGATCTTGCTGCTCTTCATGTATCTCAGATCTCCTTTGCTCTCAAAAGTTATTGGCATGGAATTCACAAATCAGAGTCCCCACTTGTTCTCATACTACTTTATTTTATCTAACTATTATCTGCTACACTGTCACCAACCAATTTCATCGACATAGATTGGTTATTCAATCTCTGACCGCACACATGCGCTTTTTCACTACTTCAAATGTGGTTTTAGCAAAACCCCTACAACTAACTCTGGACGGTTCGTTGATTTTGAATCTGGACGTGAATATGTCCCCTGCATGTATCTACAAAACAAAAAATAGAATAAAGTTAAACTTAGTTTGGGAAGTAATAAATAAAATTTAACTTATAAAATAAATTAGATTAAATATGTTAAATTATTATTTTATAATAATTTGTTGTTCAATTAGCAAGTATTTTCTTTAATTAATATTGTAATAAGTTTTTATTTATAATTATTTATTTAATATTAAATTATTATTATTGATTAATTTAAAAATTTAAATTATAATTATTAATTTGTTAATGTCATTATTTTAATAATTTATTTATTTAGATTATAATTTTAATAAAAAAATTATTTAAAAATTATTGTTAATAATTTAGTTCATAGTATCTTATTTAATTTATTTATTATTAGAGTTATTATAAATTATAATTATTTTATTAACTATTTAATTATTTTCATTTAATTTAAAACTTTTATTAGTTGTTTTTAATTATTAAAACAATTGATATTTAAAAGTCATTGTTTAATTAAGTTAAGAATTATTATTAAATATAATTTAAATTAATAGATTTAATGAGTTTAATATTAAAGTATTTAAATTTTAAAATTTATTTAAATGAATTTTATTTGTAAATTATTATTAAGTATTTAATTTATAATAAACTTTTTTAGTAAGCTTATTTATATTTAATTTTATTAATATTAATTAAACATTTAATTTAATTTTATTTAAGTTTTATCTCTCTTTTTTTATTAATTATTCGTTTATTTTATGTTTTTTTAAATTAGTTAATTGTTATTATTTATTTATTTATGTTTTCTCCCCTTCCCCTTTCTCCAAGGCACAATAGGGGGAGGGGTGTTGCGTCTTTTATTCTAGAGTCTTCCAGCGGGTTGCTTCCTCGGACCGGCGACGACCTCCTCACGGTGCAAGGATCTCCTTCAAAGTGTGGGGGCCACTCCCTATATGGGAGTCTTCATTGTCGGCAGAACCTACCTAGGTGGATGCGGGAGAAGTCCCCTTTGGTGAGCAGCCGGCGGTGGAGGTATTCTCATAGGTAGATGAACTACCCACCAATTGGGAGAATACCGGTTTTTCCTCTTCTTCTATTTAATGGGATGTAATCCCATGTGGTGTAAGTGTGTGTGATCCTCCGAGTTTTATCCAGAGAGAAATATAAAAACCTCCCTTCTCTCGTGGATATAAGAAAACCCACCGAACCACATTAAATCTCTTGTGTTACTCAGTTTACTTCCTTTTTTTGAGTGTTTTTGTACCACGAACCTCCACTGTGCCCCAACAAGTGGTATCAGAGGTGAGTCGGATCGAGCGAAGTTGAACCGGCGAGGCAACGATGATTTTTCCAGTGGCCGAGAAATTGAAAGTGGTTGGAAAATTTTTCCAAGGCCAGATCCGTGAAGAGGATGATGGGATGATTCCAACAGTGCAAGCGGTGATGAAAAAAGAGTTGAAACGAGCCCAGTAGGCTCGGCCAAAGTTTGGTCAAACCCGTGGGTGAACAGTACCCCATGCCAGAGAAGACGACACTGTTCACATCGCCGGTGAAAATTCTGGTGATATTCTGGTAATAACTCCAGCGTGCCACGTCAGCGCCACGTCAGCGCCTTGTCAGCGGGTGATCTAGACCATTGAACGTTTTTTGACCATATCTCGGTCAATTGGTGTTCGATTTCGGCGATCTAAGAGTCGATTCCAACTATTTAGACCGTTACGGACGCATCCGTATGATTAGTTTTTCAAAATTCTCACTTAATCAGGTTGTGACTAAGAGGCGTGACATCGACGGTGGTGATCGCGTTTTGCGACAATGATGATGGCCGGTGGCGGAGCACTACCAAGACTGGATATCAAGAAATTCAATGGTCAAAACAATTTTGGCTTGTGGAAAAGCATAGTGAAAGATCTATTGGCGTAGCAGGGCATGATTAGACCATTGATTGGAGAAAATCCCAAGACAACTAGTGCCGATGATTGGGAAGAGCTCGAGATGCGAGTCATCAGCACAATTCGACTATGTCTGGCGAATGAGGTAAAGCACTCGGTGTTGGATGATACATCACTGAAGGAGATTTGGAAGAAGTTGGAGCAGCGGTATATGGTGAAATCTCTCACCAAAAAATTGTTCTTAAAGAAGAAATTGTACCAGTTGTGCATGGACGAGGGAATAAATTTATTGGATCACACCAACGAATTCAACAAAATCCTCACACAGTTATTGGGGCTCGGTGTGAAGGTTGGAGAATAAGACAAAGCACTTTTGCTTTTATCATCCCTACCAAGCTCATTTGATGGGCTTGTGACTACATTGCTCATGGGGAAGGAGACATTGAAGGTGGATGAGGTGATGGCGTCACTTCAAGATTCAAAAGCTTTTCGAAGACGCGTTATGCATTCAGGCGAGAAAATCATGGCGATGCGAGATGATCAACGTGGGAGGAGCCGACATCGGAATTCAGAAGGTAAAGAATGGCGGCCAAAATCAAGGGGACGTGATCCTAGAGAAATCACCTATTTCTGGTGTGAGAATAAGGGTCACTATAAAAGTGACTATAGAGAGTGCAAAAGGTACGTTGCTGGGAAGAAGAAAGTTGAAGAGGAGGATATGAACATCACAGGATTATCAGTTGATGATGAAATCTGCGCGACAATGGGAATCATGCACTCAGATGAGCGAGTTGAATGGGGATAAGTGCGGTGTCATTACTACAAAAGATACATTCACATGAAGCTGGAATGCCGATTTCTAAAGAGGAAGAATGAGCGGGCTCAAAATCTAAAGGAAGACGGATGGGTTCTGGATTCAGGGAGCTCGGCACACATATGTATGATGAGAGGTACATTTGATACTTTTCAACAGGTGCGACACTCAGTAAGACTTGGTGATGGGTCAACATGCGAGGTTCGAGGAGTCGGGATAGTGAAATTTAATACACCCAATGGAGGAGTTCGTAAACTGGATGATGTGAAATTCGTTCTGATGATGAGACAGAACTTGGTATCATTAAGTAGGCTCGATGTGAAAAGATTCAAGATTTCCATAGCAGGTGGAGTGTTGGAAGTCTCACATGGGGATGCAGTGATGTTTACTGGGAAGGAGTCTCAAGGGTTGTATCATTTGATGGAGACCGCAGTCAGTCTGAGATTGATTGAATATGGTGGAAGTGCCACGTCATCTGGCGTGAAGAAGCGTGTTTGATTTGCTGTTGAAGTTTTTCAACACCTACAAGGAGACTTAAGGTCTTGATTCTACCCAAAATTGGTCGTGAGGGGGAGATTTGTGGGGGAAACTCCCTCTTTGGGAGTCTTCATTGTCTGCAGAACCTAACCAGGTGGCTGCGGGAGAAGTCCCCTTTGGTGAGCAGCCGACGGTGGAGGTATTCTCATGGGTAGATGAACTACCCACCAATTGGGAGAAGACCGGTTTTTCTTCTTCTTCTATTTAATGGGATGTAATCCCATGTGGTGTAAGTGTGTGTGATCCTCCGAGTTTTATCTAGAGAGAAATATAAAAACCTCCCTTCTCCTGTGGATGTAGGCAAACCCACTGAACCATGTTAAATCTCTTGTCTTACTCCTTTTTCTTCCTATTTTTGAGTGTTTTTGTACCACGTACCTCCGCTACACCCCAACACAAAGAAGCATAGTGGCTCGACATTTCTTCCTTCCATGCCTTAGATCAGCGGGGGACCCATAGCTCCTACTCCCTTTGTCAGGGACATGACACAGTGGCCTCCTCCTCTAAGTGTGGATCCCTTCTGTGGATCCGGCTTCCCCAAATCGCAATGGTGGAAAACTACAGCGGTGACTAACCCTCCACGATGTTGATCCATGTTCGACGGTGGTGTGAACCACTCCTCCCTCCTCAAACAGTGATGTCCACATTCCAAAATCAGTAGGGTTCTTTTAGATCTCATCTGGTTTGAATGTCGATGGTGATGTGAAGTTAGGGTTTAGTTTTGCAGTGGTCCAAATCCAAGTTTTTTCTATTATGATTTCTTCAATTGAATAACTCCTTGAGAATGGTCAAGAAAATGGCGAGACACAACGAGAATAGTTTGAACAGTGCAACAATCGATGGGAGAATGGTGAGACCGACACCAATGATCGGTGTTGGTATGTGAAGGTGAGGGAAAAGGCTATCGGCAGCATACAATGGAGAGAGCTGCATCGGTGTGTGATGGATGCATCAATATCACAATGTGGAGGAAAGACATGAGTGTCGGTGAGTGTTGCTACCGATGTGGGTCAGTGAACACCTACTTAACTCAAGTACGATATATGGGTGATGGTAGACATGGAAATAGGAATTCCATGATGCTTTATAAAGATAAAACCTTTATGGATCCTTTTCATAATCATCACATGACTATAATACCAACTATTTTCATGCCCATTCATCATAAAAATTTCTCCCCTGTCATAAATCTCATCCTTCCATAGATCCTAGATAGTGGTCTACCAAGACTTCCTTAAAGATACTTCCATATTGAGGAGGAAATTTTTCCACAAATAGATCCTCTTTGTTGATAGTTTTGATTTTATTATAGATGGAGTGTTCTGTGATTGAGACATGATCCTTTATAAAGTGGTTATATAAAACTTTGTTCTACTTATAAAACCATGTAGAGCTTCTGCCCGAGGAATCTCAGTTAGCATTTTGGATTACAACATCATCCCACATTCCAAATTCATACAGGGGTAGCCTTTGGGAAAGAATTTAATCCTTCTAATATTTTGTTAACAAGTCGAAGAGAGTTTCATGCTCAGACACAGTTCATAAGCTCCCTCTGATGAGAATTTTCTTTTCCATACCCCTTATTTATGCAACAACACCCTCAGTGCCTTCAGTATCCATCTCAAGAGATTCTAAAAAAATTATAAGTATAGTTCATGGAAGATTAGTTTCTAAAAATTTTGGCTTCATGAAAGATACTCATCATGGAAGTTTCTCTACAAAACAAATGGGTCCCACATAAGCACACTCACACAAATCTATTCTTAGAAGAAAGTAATATTTTAGGTGGAAAGAATTTTGGTCATAGAGTGCTCATTAAAGTTGGAGTATTGTGAAAAGAGGGGTAAAATACAATCTATCATGAAATAATCATGGTCCCATATGGGGGTACTCCCCTTATTTATAAGATAAGGGTGGGTCTGAGTTTGGTAAACTAGAGAGTTTATGTTGACCAATTTTGGTATTCTGACCTCAGAATCTTACCCTCAACTTTCCCATCAACTCCCATTCTGAGGGGGAGTTTTTTTATGCTGAAAAATATGTTGAGTGAAAAATTGAAGGTGATAATGGATGAAAGGTGAAAATATAGGACAAACAAGGAACAAAAACCCACTAAAGAAACTAGATTATTGAAGGTCGGTGTTTCTAAAAAGTGTATAGTTTCTCGAACCCACATTGGATATTCATGAGACTTTAAACTCCATGAATACAGAAATACTTCTTGAAAAATATCTCTTGATACCCCTAGAACCTATAGATACCCTATAAATTCCCCATTTTAGGGGATATTTTACATTTGGACATCCAACTGAAGCTCTCAACATCCAAACTCTTACCTTTGTGAACTTGAATATACATAGACATTCATAGTTAGAAATCCTTCATGAATAACCTATGATGGGTCCAACAAATAATAGGCTCTTGATTGAGATTAATTTCATTAAAGTCTCATACAAAAAGAACACCCTTCATGGTAAAAGAATATACTTCGCACCACTCAGGGCACCATGAGATCTCTACCTTTTTTGAAACCCCTTCCATGGATACCCAAACATAACAATTATTCCAGGGACCCAAGTCTCATGTATGTATTAGCTTAACAAAGCCCCTAAATTTTAAAAAACCCACTCCATAATTCCTTTTATGATGCCTCCTTTCATAAAATATAGTTTCATGAAAGTTGAGTGCTCAACGCTCCACATCCGCTCAATTCGGGCTTACTCGTGCTAAAACATTATGCACAACTAGTATCATGGACCCTTATACCCAAGAACTTTTAATTTGAGATGGGATAAGAAACGTCCTTGTCTTTTTATCCTAATAATAGGCACTCTCATTTTAGGACTCATGTGTGATACTTGAAACGAAGAGTGTCCCTGCCTCTTAATGTAACATCATGTTACCTGATTTCAGGTAATTCCATTATCTTTACTTGTTTTCCTCATTAATTGGGTGTGTATTTGAACTCCCAAGGATGGTGAGTGTTTGATGAGACAAATTACCAAAATTTTAGGGATTTATTTTTGTTTGAATTAATTTAGTATGTATATAAATGTGTAATGGCATTGCAGAGTTCTCTCAGAGTTTAAAGAACGCCTGAGTTGGTTTGAGGTTTTTGTAAGGAATCTGCTATTTTTGCAGTATGTTAGGAATTTAAACATCGTGTAAGGAGTTCATGACATGTAATGTTCTCTAGGTTAAATTCATGATCTGAGTAAATTTTTTGAAATATTACACGAGTTTAATGATAAAAATTAGGGTTTTAATAAAAAGGTGATGGGTTTTTTGGTGTATATGGACCGTATATATTACATGACATGTAATGGGATTACACACCATGTAAATGTCACAAACATGGATTTTAGGGATCCATATGAGTTATTTGATTATTCATTCAATATGTTGCCTCATTTCTCTCAACCTAGAGCTCATCTCCTATGATTTTGGGAGCCTCTACTCATTTTCGATCGATTTTTTCGGCATTGGATAATCAAGGATGTTGCGTTGCATCTCTCTGAGTAAGTGATATTTTTTGATTCTTCATTTCCTTTAATCATGGTATCTCTTCTGTAGTGCATTATTGGTTTTGTTGATTCGTGGTGTTGTTTCTTTTTTATTCTTTCTAGATCTTTCATCTAATCGTCGATCATTGTTGTTTGTAGTGTGGTAGGTGTGCATTCTTGAGTTATGGTTGTTTCTTCCTATTTTTTGACCTTTTTCAAAATGGAATCAATTTTGAGATGAGTGGATTGGATTCGAGGGAATTCATTGTCATTATTGGGTTCTTTCTTGTGGTGGATTCCTTTAAAGGTGTGCGCGGCCCAAGTTTTTAGGTAGGTATTTCGGTCTCTAGCCTGTGTTGGTGAACTAAATTTCTTTAATTTTTGATAAATTGTTTTATTAAATGAAATGTAATGATTAAATGATTTTATTTGTGTTTTTGGAAATGGTTTTTTGATAAAATATTGTTTTTCTCATGCTTTTTGTAAATGAATAGGGTTTTCAAATCATTACAAAATGGTTTTATAAAGTGTTTTTCAAAGAATGACATGATGAAATGGTTTAGAAAATAGAAAACATGGGAATAATTTAGTAATTATTTGGAAGGTGTAGTAATATGCCTCCTCCACTATTAAGGGGTTTTCTCATAGGGTTTTCCTTTTCTCTCTAGGCCTGATGTTCTATGGACTTATTAGACCTGATTGGGGGTTCACTTTATGGGTTTTTTTTATACTCTCTATATTTGATGCATATTCCTAGAGTCTTGATACATGAATTGTTGACTATGTTATGTATGGGTGTCCTAAGTATACTAACCCAGTGTGATCCTTGTTATAATGTTACCTGTGACTTTTTCCAATTTTCGCTATTTTGGATTGTACTGTTTTGATTGTACTTTTGGGGATTTGATATGATATCCGATGCATACTTTGGTTTGATTTGTTATTTTTTTTGATATTTGTATATAAAATTCTTTAAAACTGATTTTCCTTCTTTATCTGGAAATGTGGAAAAAGGGGGAAATTAAATTGTTTTTCCATGCTTTTGATATGAAAATTTCTAAATAGTATATCATGCCTTGTTTTCTTTAAAGTTGAGAATTATTGGATTATTGTCCAGAGACTTAATATGGAAAACATGGGTGAGACCCTACTAATCTCATTAGCTCATACCCTATATACCCCTTTGGCGGTGCATAATCCTAGTTATGTATTTCAATGCAGGGAAATTCAAGGTGCCACAGTGAGGCATTGAGGTTTTCTATTAGCTGGGTTTGGGTAGATGAATAGTGAGATAGTGGGGATTTTCCCATGAAATCACATGGAGATTGTTGGAGTAGATGTTTAGCTTTTTTGTCCTATGCAGTTGGATTTGTATCTTGGAGATTGGTTTTCTACCATTTAGTTTTATCGCTTCTGTTATTCTCTTTATGACATATATATAAATATTCATGTTTTCTTATTCTATTTCTTTCTGTACATGTGTATATATGTCATGTGGTCAGATTTAGGTTGGGAGAAATCGTTCCCTTTATTTTTTTATTCTAGGGTGATGGATTCCAGGTCGTGGGGATCGAGAATGCCCTTCGGGTATGTGGAAATTCGGGTTGGGTTCATCATAGTTTGGTATCAAAGGTGGTATGTCCTCAAGAGTTCTTGTCTTGGGATATTTGTTAGACTGGATATAGGATTGTTGAGAATTGAGAGGTAGGTTTTGGTGAGTTCCTAGACAACTCTTTCCATGATGAGACTCAAGTTACTATAGTATGTTGGGATGTGTGTCTCCTGTCTTGAGTTCTTGACCTTAATCTGAGTTTTTTATTATGATATTTCTAGTTTAAACTAAGATTAGTGTATTTTTTGATCATTTCTTTATTTCGATGTGCTTTATTATGCCTTTGATATGTGTTCTGTGTGTTTCTCAGAAGGGTGTAGCTGATACTCCTTAAAGGAATCCTTCTATGGATCAAAAAATTATCGATTTTATCATGTGGGTAGTTCATTCCATAGATTGGAATGTACTGCAATATCATAAGGTATTTATTAAGGTATATCCAAGAGATTTATGAGATAGAGATCAATCATGAGAGTTATTTTATGAGAATCTATCATCCTTTAAAGGTACTGATGGACCTCAAGTGGTGGAGGAATTTCTTGAAAATATTTATTATATTTTCAACTTCCTAGATACACCTGAGAGTATCAAGGTGAAGTGTGTGGTGTTTATAATTGAGTTTCCTAGAAAATGATGGTGGTATTCCATTATAAAAGTGGATAGGAATGTGGGATTGAATAGGAAGGGTTTCAAGGATATTTTATTCTAGTAGTTTTGACCAGAGTTCATGATGATGGTGAAGTCTTTGGAGTTCCTCTCTTTGAAACAAGGAGAACTTTCAGTGTCATCGTACACCAATCAGTTTGCAGAGCTGGTTCTTTTTCACCAAAGATTGTATAGAATGATCGATGAAAGTTCAGAAGTACCTGTAGGGTTTGTGATTGGATATCAGATCACATGTATTTATGTTTAATGTTTTTTCCTATGTAGAGACAGTGGATTGGGCTATGATGGAATAAATTAATATAGAAGGAAAGGTTGGATATTCCTCCCTTTATCTTCCACTTAGTGGGAACTTCAGTGTAATGCCAAGGAAAAAGAAGAATTGGTAGGATCATCACAAGAGTGGTGAATGCGGTTCTTGATAGTTGTCATCTTTGGAACCTTTAGTTATAGATAGTGGTGTGCCTATGACTTGATATAAGTGTTTCAAGTTTAGACAAACACAATGTTCTTGTCCTTCACCTACAAAGATGTGCAATGGTTGTGGACATTATGGTCATCTATAGCATTTATATCAGTCTATATCTACACATCAATATGGTTGGGGATTATTTTCTACAAAGGATACTACAACATAGTCAGATGATTAAAAGACTACAAGGATCTATCCATAGGCCTCATGAGTGAAGCACTTTCATGTAGTAAATGATTTTCTGGCTGTGGTAGATGTGGGTCCAATGAAAATCATAGGTACCGTCTTTATTTCATGTTCCATAGAAATTTCATTATTTGATATTTTTTCTTCCCACTCAATTATATATGGTTTTTTCATATGCTAAAACTCTCAATGGAGCTTATGTCCTTTGTTATGGATTTAGCGACACCTCTTGGAAAGATGAAAGAGAATGGGTTTCAATTTCCTTCTTGCACGCTCTCGATAATTGATGCAGAGTTAGTATGGGATATTATCATTCTCAATGTAGATATATTTAACACCATCATCAAGATGGATTAACCTATTTCTCATTGTGCTGAGGTTTATTGTTATCATAGGTGTGTCTCATTTCTTTTGGATGATGGGAGATCTTTGGTGTTTCATATAGAGTGGGATCTGAGGTCTGGTTGGATGATATGATGGTGAAGGGATTTGTTCACCCTAGTTTTTATCTTGGGAAGCCCTAGTACTTTTTTCTAGGAAGGTAGATGGTTCACTTCGATTGTGCATGGACTATCAAAAGTTGAACTAGGTAACACTTAAGAACAAGCATCATTTTCCTCATTTAAATGATTTGTTTGATTCGTTAAAGGGGGTAATGTGGTTTTCAAAGATCGATCTTTGGTCGGTTTATCATCAACTCAGAGTGTAAGAGTGTGATATATTGAAGAAGGTTTTCAAGAGTAGTTATATTAATTTATAATATCTTGTGATGCCAATGGATATTACTAATAATCCTATAGCTTTTATGGCTTGGATGAATCAAATATTCCATTAGTATCTTTAAATTTTTGTAGTAGTGTTTGTGGATGATATTTTGGTTTATTTGAGATCTGAGTGAGAGAATGAGCACTATTTTGGTTTGGTTTTGGAAATCATGAGGAGTCACCATTTGTATCAAAACATTTCAAAATAAAATTTCTATATCCAAGAAGTGAATTTCTTAGTGAACATGATTTTTTATCATGGTTTATCTATTAATCCTGAGATGGTAATGATTGTATTTTCTTAGGAAGAACCAAAAAATTTCTTTAAGATTCAGAGATTACTTTGTCTTTCTGGATATTATCGATGATTCTTCAATGATTTCTCAAAGATGGTGTCACATTTGACTACTCTTTGTAGGAAATGGGTGAAATTCATATGAGATGAAAATTTTCATCCTTATTTTGATGAGATGAAATGAATTCTAACATCGGCTCATATTTTGATCTTACCTGATCCTGGTAATGAGTGTGTTGTTTTATATGATTCTTTTAGCACTAATTTTTCTTTTTTTTCTAATATAGAATAATCATGTAATAACTTAAATCTCACATTAGCTTCAACTACATGAGAATAATTATTCCACAAATAATTTAGATATTTCTTCAATTATGCATGCATATAAGTGTTGGCAGTGCTACCTTTTTGGGGAGAGGTTCATGGTCTTATCCGACTATAAGAGTTTGAGATATATATTTTATTTGAATGACTTGAATCTTAGACAATGTTGGTGGTTAGAATACCATCATACATTTGAATTCTATATTTCCTACAACCCAAGGAAGAGGAATATCATTGTAGATGATCTTAGTATGAAAGTTCCATTGCAGGTTGTTTAGGAATTGAAGGAAGAGTGGAACCTTATATATATTTTTACTCAGTTATATCTGGATGATTAGTAGGATGTTTCAGACATGGTTCTAACTAATGTTTAGTTATCATCCTCTCTCATTGATTCTATTCTGCAGATTTAGTAGTAGGATGAAGATTTTAGAGGAATTCAAGAAACCCTATATGGTGGGGATATTGTTACTGATTATTCTCTCTCTTCATATAGTATGCTTAATTTTGGGGATTATTTTTTCATCCCAGCATCTGTGAGTAGCTCAGTTTTATTGGATTATCATAGTTCATCATGATTTTTTCATCTATACATTATAAAGATGTATTAAGACATGATATGATGATTATGGTGGTCGGGTATTAAGTGTGACATTACTGATTATGTGTCCTATAGTTACACCTTCAAACATATAAAATCAGAGCATCTGAAACCTTCTGGTTTTATTTAGCCTCTTCTTGTGCCGATTTGGAAATGGGATGAGGTATCCATGGACTTTTTTGTTGGATTACCATGGACTTCCCGATGGAAAAATGTTATGTGGGTGGTGACTGATCAGTTGGAAAAGTCATCTCCCTTTATTATGATCAAGGACACCACTAAATTAAAATATCTAGGAAATTTGTATGTGTAGGATATTTTGATGTTATTAGGGGTTCCTTCTATCATTGTCTCATACATGGATCGTAGGTTTACTTTGAGGTTCTAGAGGAGCCTCCATGAGGCAATTGGGACCCATATCAAGTTGAGTACATCTTATCATCCATAAACAGATAGTCAGTTATTAATAGCGATAATATTTCAATATTTTTCATGTGTTTTTCAATGATTTAATCACTTCCAATTTATCAATTTGGGCTTATTTTTATCATTTTAGTATTTTTGGTTAATTTTGGGATAAAATGTATAGAATGTTTAATTCTGGAATTTTAACAGTTTTTTATCACCTCTGTATTTCTAGCATAACTTTTACAATATTGATCCAATGGGAGTGATTATTTTTTTTAGAATTCCTTTGTTCATGGGCTGAAACTTCTTCTCCTGGATCTAGAGCTAATTAGAACTTACACAAGCCTAGAAAATTCAATAATATTGAATGTTTTTTGGCCATTTGGATGGGACCCACCTTAGTAAATGAGGAATAACTTAGGCTAAAGACCTCCAAATGAGGTGATACCTATAGAATTTGAAATAGGACTCTAAGTAACATGTTCACATTAAATTTAATGGAGATGTTTTCTCATTAAGGAAACCATTTAATGAACCAAGTTGGATGAAATTGAAGATGTTGGAGTTGGTGCCCTAGAACCAACATCCATTTACTTTATGATAAAAATGTGTTTATTGATTTTAATATTAATAAACTACTTATCAGATCATGATTGTTCTTATGAATTACATAGTATGTGATAATGTCTTAAGAGTAGCTGTCATACTAAAAGGTAATAGTATTTCCCCACTATGATGATAACCCACAAGTTCTATGACATTATTCTTAAATATATGTTCTATAGCCAGAAAATATCATTTGAGGGACATAAATGATACAAACTATTAGGGGTGGAGACTCATAGGACTTTTGAGGAACCTTCTCATGGTGTAAATCCTTGGTAATATCCAGTATGATATTATGAGAACAAGACCCACTAGTAGGAAATCCATATTTATAAGGTTCATGGGATGTTCCTATCTGCAGATGTGTGTATTGGTCCTTAGACTTTAAGATTATTATTAATGAATATTATGAGTCGTGTACTTTGATGTATTGACGAAAACCAAGACCACATATGTTCATGATGAGGTAGGATACGTTGGGTGTATCACAAGTAATATTTAATTAATAATACGTGAAAGGATGTATCCCTTCTTTTCATTAACAAAAGTTAATATCTCGGGCCCTTTGATGGAAATGTTATAGCCTAAATAAAATCGTGTCCATGGTGTTCTATAGGAAATTTCTATTTCCAAAAAGTTAAATAAAGATATATTGAGCGCATAGGTTGATGGAACTGGAATGAAACCTACTCGATAAAATATATTGTGATAAATGGATTATATTACATAGTAAGCATCTGTATCAAGTGACATTTCATTACGACATTAAATTCTTTCTCTATGGGTTCCTTGGAGTGTTTCTAGACACTATCCTCATACTTTAGGTTATTTTTCCTAATTCCACTGAGAAAGAGGCCTAGAGGGTTACACGCTAAGTGTATCCAGAATCTCAGTTAAATAATATATTATTATTTATTATTTAATAGGTTGAATAAATAGTAATACTGCATGTGGTTTAATAATTATTCATGTATACTTGATAATATTAATTATGTCAATAGATATTCAAGAAAAATATATTAGGAGCAGAATATTTAATAAATATTTATTTTCTATTTAGTGAATATAATATTTATTTATTAATTAGATAATAATTCAGGGATATTTATTTAATAAATAAATAGACATTATTCAAGGCCCGATAAATACTATAGAGGAATGGAGGACCGAGTTTAATGGTACGGTAAGAAATGATGATATTGAATATTATTTGATTAAATAATATTTAATTATAATTCAAAAGTTAAAAACACATCGAGAAATAATGATATTACAATTATTATTTGACATGGGGTCTTTCTAGGATTAAATAAATAATAAGGTCACTTGTGCAATTATTTTATTTTAACCCTAGCAATATAAATACACAATTATGTTATTTTCTCATAAGACAATTTTGTTGTCCACAACGGAATTAGAGAAAACCTCTCAAGCCTAGAGAGATCTATTCTCTAATAATGATCTTAAGAACAAAGATAAATCATTCTCTACCAGATCATAGATAATGGTTTGGAAGTGGTTCTCGTGGCGATCAAAAGCGGAAGACACAAGCGTAAGGATCTTCCATGCTAGCACCTGGGGACTCTTTCAGCAATGTATGGAGATTCGTGCAACACATATGGATCAATATTAGAGGAAATCTATGCTTGGTTTATATAACAGAATGATGGTGCATTGAAAATATGTTGTCAGACACATCAACGAAGAAAGAATTCTGTTGAGATAATTATATTTCTAATTAAATAAATTATAAACAATATGTGTTGATCTCCTCTTTTTGGTTCTAGTATGATTACCCTTTTCTTATTTCTTTGATTCAATTACATTGATCATGATATTCATTGTCACATAGATATCAGATTCATAATCGATTATGGAGAAAAATAATGTTGGTCACTGCCCTTCCTACACTTCTTCTATATGCCCAAAACCTACAAGTGGTATCAGAGAGGGAATATTATTTCTTTATAATTATTTAAAAATAATTGGTGATTTAGGCATTTGAAACTTAGTTTCTCAATTCAATTTTAATCATTATTTTAATATGAATTGTGAGATCTGCATCTTCCTCATTTGTTTCTCATAGATCTAATGGAAACAATTACTTTTATGATTAAAATTAAATTGAGGAATTCATCTGGAGGTGCCAAGGTTTCTGGTTAGACAACACCAGACTACACGCCATGTAACCAGAGTTACATTACATGTAGTCACATTCAACACATCAATATTGATTTGTAAATCAATTTGAGATTATGAGTTAGTTACCACATAAATACACCATTAATGTACCATGTGTTAACTAGAATAAATGGTGCATGGTTAGCTGGAATACACATTGTGGGGTGCATTGGAAACAACATATAATCCCTTTGGGATAGAGATGATACTTGTATTCCATAACAATCCTTCCCAAACTATGATCGTTTAACATGGAGTCAATATGGAATGTGTCCCACTGGACACATCGTGTACTCCAAAATTTCTGAGGTATGCTTCACATGCTGAGTCACTAGGCATGTGCCTTAGATAAATATTGAAAGATGTACACACCGTGTAGATTGGATCTACATGCCGTGTAGATCAGATCTACACTCCATGTAATTTTACCAAATTACCCAAATTTAAAATGTATTTATTTTACAATTTAAACCTTCATACATGTACTTGGATGTGGTCATAAAGATAGGACACTCCATGTGATAAGTTTTAATATACATAAATATTTAAAGGTATAATTAATATCTACATATTGTTCAGATTTGCATATCATGTATGATTAATATTACAAGTTTTTACTCTGCATGCATTGAATCATAACACATGATACAAAATTCATGTAATTCATGTAATCATTTGTGAAGTACATGTTGTGAAAGTATGTGATAGATCGTGTATGCCATATTTCATAAGAGTAAAACAGTATACGAGTATAATAAATTTCTGGTAGATTCATACAAGTATTCACAATGTTACCTCCAAGTTACATTCATGTACAAAGTTAATTTTAAATGAATTTATTTAATTTGGTTAAAATTATAATGGATGATAATCTCAAGGAAATTCAGATAAGGATGAATATAAAATTATTAATTAATTAAAGATAATAATTAATTGATTTGAGTGTGATTTATCTTTAATAAGAAAAATTAAGAATTGAATTATAGTTTTATTAAATGCTTAATTCGTTTCATGCATGTGGATGATCATGATCAATACTGGACCTTTTTTATGTGATTGGTTTCATTTAATTTATTAATAAATTAAATTTTTGGCATGTATGAATTATCTTCTCATTATTATGTAGGGAATGTGTGCCCATGGTTTCTTTTATGTAAACCTAATTTTCCCCTCACCTATATTTGAGTAAAAGGAATATGTAATGGATTGAGCTCCCAAGCTAATGGAGTCAGTTCATGTTTAGAGCCAAGGAGAAACAAATCCAAGGAGATACAAAGGTGGGCAGGTGGAAATCTGTAAACATGAACCTCATTTGGTTCAAGGTATTTCTCCCCCAGGTCAATGGTTAGTTTATCAAATCCTAGATAAACTAACCATTAGTATTAGCTCATGATCATACCCTTTATTTTATTTTTTTCATTTTAATGGTTATCTCATTATGGTTGTCTTTTCATGTTCACATAAATAATGAATTAACTAGCATGCAAGATAGAACTAAAATAAACTGGATTACACGTAAATATTATCTAATATATGATTAATCACTTAAGTAATCCCAATTAATATTAGAAAAAATATAATAAATATAATAATTAGCAATTTATGAATAAAGGATAAAATACCTTAGTAAAATATTAAATCGGTATAGTCTTCCATTACTTTGGCTAGAATTCAACCATAATTCAAAGTAATTGACCATCCAAAGTTGGGGTGATTTCAATTATCATGGAATTATAACATGTGGTTTTAGGTTGACTTAACTTGGTTCACATAAAGGGATGACTGCCAATGCAAGACTTGGTATAACTGAGAGGAAAAGGTTGAGGAAATCTAAATTAATGATTTCAGTATTGAGGAGTCCACTCAGCAGATAAAGGAACTATGATTTAATGCATTTGGCATTTAGAATTCCTACCTAAATCCTTTCTAGTTGCTTGACCAACCAAATTTGGGGTAATGAGAAGGGGAATATAGATCCTTGTCACTATAATTTCCAAGAAACATGATACTTTGAAGCCAATGGTGAGGGTTGTTTGGTTTCAATAAAATAGTGGGAGACTAATAAATATAATATTTATTTATTTGTCTAAATTTATCAGATAAAGTACGAAAATTATTCTCATCTTATTTTGTAGAAAAAACAATAAAATGAAATCAAACATATAATTGTGATCCATACTTGAGAAGGAAAACCTTCTCACTGGAACTAATTTTCAGTAATGGAAAAGGTGCCTACAGGTCATCCTTCACCATGAAAGGAAATTGTATGTGCTGGAAGAACCTTTACCAATTGCACCTAGAAATGAGATAAGTGATGAAGAGTTATCTCCTTATGAGAAAAATCCGAATGACTCTACATATGTTCAGTGCTTCATTCTATTATCCATGTCCAATGATATTTTAAAGAAACATGAAAATATGGATGACTATAGCATGATGTCTTGCCTTTGGGATCTCTATTAAGAGAAGGTGAGACAAGAGAGGTTTGAGATATCCAATGCTTTGTTCACAACTAATCTTGGAGAGTCTAAGCTAGCTGGGCCTCACATATTCAAGATTATCGGCTACATTGAATGCCTATGTATCTTAGGAATTAAATTCCCATATTATTTGCGTATAGATCTCATGATTTCATCACTACCCAATACCTTCTCCATATTTATTGTTAATTACAATATGAGTAATAATGAGAATAGTCTTCCAAAACTTCTTACTTTAATTTTCCAAGTGGATAAGGAAATGGGGTGTGATAAAACCACAATACTTATGGTGAATAAGAAAAGGAAGGACAAGGAAAAGAGGCCTAAGACTTATAAATAGTATAAATCTCCCAATCACCATCCCACTAAGAAGAAGAATATACAAAGGCATTGTTAGGAAAAGGAGGAAGAGTGTTTTACATGTGGCAAGTCAGACCACTGGAAGAGGAACTACAACCGAAAGTAGGGGGAAGCTAGAGGTGCATTAATTATCGAGTGAAATCTTTCCATTTCTACACATTGGGTATTAGATATAGTTTTTAGTGGTCACGTTTTTATCCAAATGTAGGAACTAAGTAGATTTTGTAAAATTTCCAAAGGAGAGGTGGATCTGCGAGATGTCAATGGTGTGAGGTTGGATGCTCTAGCCATTGGTGACTACCACCTTTCATTACCAACAGGAATGATTTTGGTTTTAAGATATTTTTATTATGTACCTACAATTACCAAGAACATAATTTTTGTGTCATGTTTAGATACAAATGGTTTTATTTTAAAATTTAGAAATAAAATTTATTTCTTTTATAAGGAAAACATATGTTATGGTATGGATCATTTATATAATGGTATTTATGTATTAAATTATAAAAACCAAGTGTTATAAATCGATAAATAATCATGTTCACTGACTCATATAACACACATTTCTGGTATCACCATCTTGGTCATGTAAATGAGAAGCATTTAACAAAGATCTGTCAAGATGGTTATTTAGACTCTTCTAAGATAAAACCACCTAATAGATGTCTTGATTTTTTATAAGGGAAAATGACCAAACAACCATTTGATGGATATAGTGAAAAGGCCATAGACCTTCTAGGATTGGCACACACTAATGTGTGTGTACCATTTTTAATAAAAGATAGAGGTAGATATTATTACTTCATAACTTTTACTTATGATCTAAGTAGATATGGCTATATATACCTAATGAGGTATAAGTTTGAGTCCTTTGATAAATTCAAGGAATTCAAGAATGAATTAGAGAATCATCTTCATAATAAGATAAAGAATCTTTGATCGTATCGAGGTGGTGAATATCTTAACCAATAGTTCATCGACTTTCTATGGGATTTTGGGATTCTATCTCAAATCACTCCACCTTATACACCACAATGGAATGGTGTTAGTGAAAGGGGTAACCATACCTTTTTAGACATGGTAAGGTCAATAATGAGTCATGAAGATCTTCCGTTATCCTTTAGGGGATATTCATTAAAAACTGCATCATTCACATTAAATCGAGTACCAAATAAGTGGAAAATGGAATTCCCTTCTAGGTATGGAGTGTAAATAAACCCATTTTTTCACATACACATGTATGGGGATGCGAGGCATTTGTTAAGGATTTTTCAATAAAAAAACTAGCACCCCGGGGCATGAAGTGAAACTTTATCGGGTATCCCAAGGAAACAAAGGGATACTACCTATACAACCCCTCATACAAGAAAGTGAATGTCACCAGACAAGCCATCTATCTTGAGAGGGAGCACATCCTCAAAAAGGATAGTGTGAGAAAGATTGACTTCGGTGAGGTTGATGCTCAAGATACACAAGACTTAGTATAGGAATAGATTCCAAAGGTCCCTATGGAAGAAATAGTTAATGAAACACAAGTACTATGTAGAAGCATAAGAAAGGTAAGATAACTAGAGAGATATGGTTTTTGGGTCACTGAGGATGGTGAATAATTGTTGGTTGACAATGATAAACCTATCTCCTATAAGGAGGGAGTAAAGATCTCAGAAGCTACAATATGGATATAAGCTATGAATTATGGGATGGATTCCTTGTATTAGTACCAATTTTGGGTTTTGGTAAATGTTCCATTTGTTGTAAATCATGTTGGATGAAATTGGTTATTAAAGAGGAAACTAGACATAAAAGTTAAAGTAAGTACCTATAAATCATGGCTAGTGGCTAAATGGTTTAAACAACATCATGGAATTGACTAAAATGAATCATTTTATCCAATTTCCATGTTTAAATCCATCATAATTATACTTTCTATAGCATCTTACCATGACTATGAGATTTGGCAGATGGATTCCAAAATTGAATTCTTTAACAGGAACTATTAGGAATATGTCTATATGACACAGATAGAAGGGTTTGTGGCCTCAGGTGATGCAAAAAAATATTTTCAAGTTGTAAAGATCCATTTATGTATTGAATCATGCATCTAGGTCATTGAACATTTGATTTGATGACTCTATAAAAGAATTTGGTTTCATTAAGAATGAATGTGAGTCATGTGTTTACAAAAGGTTTAGTGGTAAGGTAGTGGTTATCCTAGTAGTATATTTTGATGACATATTACGTATTGGAAATGACAAACCAGTCTTCTCCATGAAGGACATTGGTGAAGAAACCTATATTCTTAGTATCAGGATCATTCATGATAGATTAAAGAGGCTTCTTGGACTAATTCAAAGAACATATATTGACCAAATACTAAAGTGATTTCATATGGAATAGTCCAAGAGGGTATTGGTTCCAATGTCACATGGCCTATATCTTTCTAAGAAAATGTGTCCTAAGACACAACAAGAGAAATAGAAAATTAGTAATATCCCATATACTTCAGTGATATGATCAATCATGTATGTCATGTCATATACTAGACTTAATGTTTCCTATACACTGATAATGGTAGGAATATATCAAGAAGATCTAGGAGAACAACATTGAACTATTTTTAAGGATATCCTTAAGTATCTGAGAAGAAATAAGGATATTTTCCTAGTGTATGGAGGAGATAAGGAGTTTTTCATCAAGGGTTATAATGATTCTGGTTTTCAGATAGATCAAAATGATAAGAAGTCACAATCAGGATTTTTTTTATATCAATGGAGGGTCTATGATATAGAAGAGTTCAAAATATCTAGTTGTTGTCGATTCTACAGTAGATTATGAGTATATAGTGGATTTCGATGTAGCCAATGAATCCATTTGGATTTAGAAAATTTTCTAGGAGCTTGATGTGGTACCTAGTAGTAAAGACACTATCACATTGTATTGTGATAATATTGTTGTGGTATCTCTTGTAAAAGAGCTAAGATTACACCAACGGACAAATCACATACTCCAAAAGTATCACCACTTGAGTTATTTTCATTAGAGGGGTGAAGTTGCAGTGATCAGAGTACCCACAGAAGAAAACATGTTGGACCCCTTAATAAAAGGCCTTTCTCATCACAAGCACGAGTATCATGTAAGGGCTAGAAAACTAAATGTTGTTATCAGTTGGCTCTAGTGAAAGTGGGAGTCTGTTGGAGTTGGTTCCCTAGAACTAACTTCTATATACTTTATGATAAACATGTATTCATTGATTTGAATATTAATAAACTACTTATCAAATCATGATTTTTCTTATGTGAGAAATAGTATGTGATAATGTCCTAAGAGTAGTTGTCACACTAAAAGGTCCTAATAGTTTCCCATTATGATGAGAACCTAGAAGTGCTATGACACTATTCTTGAATATATATTCTACAGACATATGATATCATTTTAAGAACAGAAATGATATAGGATATATAGGCTGGTGAATCATAAGACTTTTAGGCACCTTATCATGGTGTACGCCCTTGGTAATATCTAGTAGGATATTATTAGAACAAGACCTTCTAGTAGGAAATCCACATTTATAAGTGTCATTGGATGTTCCTATCTGCGGATGTGTGTATTGGTCCTTAGACTTTAAGATTATTATTAATGAATATTATGAGTCATGTACTTTGATGTATTGATGAAAATCATGATAACATGTGTTCACAGTGAGGTAGGATATTTTCAGTGCATCACAATTAATATTACATTAATGAATAATGAGAGAAAGGATTTATCACTTCTGTTAATTAATACAATTTAATATCATAGGACCATTTATGGGAATGATATAGCCTAAATAAATACATGGCCATGGTGTTCTATAGAAAAGTTATATTTCTGGAAAGTAAAAGAAAGAGATATTGAGCGCATAGGTTGATGGAATTATAATGAAACCTTCTCGATTATATATATTGTGATAAAGGGATTATATTACACAGTATGTTTCTATATGAGGTGACATGTATTTGCAACATTAGATTATTTCTCTATGGGTGCATTAGCATATTTCTAGATGTTATCCTTGGACTTTAGGTTTCTTCTCCTAATTCCATTGAGATAAAGGCATAGAGGGTCATACATTAAGTGTATCTATAATCTTAGTTAAATAATATATTATTATTTATTATTTAACAGGTTGAATAAATATTATTCCCACATGTGGTTTAATAATTATTAATGTATTCTTGATCTCATTTATTCTTTCACTACTTATTCAAGAGAATATATTGTGATTGGAATATTTAATAAATATTTATTTTATATTTAGTGAATATATTGTTTATTTATTTATTGAAGAATAATGCATTGATATTTATTTAATAAATAAATAAACATTATTCAAGGCCAGATAAATATTGTGGAGAAATTAAGGACCATGTTTAATGGTCTGGTGAGAAATGTTAATGTTGAATATTATTTAATTAAATAATATTTAATTATAATTATAAATTTAATAGTATGTCAAGAAATAATGATATTACAATTATTATTTTACATGGGGTCTTTCTAGGATTAAATAAATAACAAGGGCACTTGTTCAATTATTTTATTTTAACCCTAGCAATATAAATACCCCATTATGTTATTTTCTCATAATCCAATTCATTTCTACACAAAGTATTTGGATAAAACCTATCAATCCTAGAGATCTCTACTCTCCAAGAACACTCTTATGAATGGAGAAAAATACTCCTCCACCAGATCAAGGATAATGATTTAGAAGTGGTTATCGTGGCGATCAAAGGTGGAAAACATATGCACTAGGATCTTTTGTGCTGGCACCCATAGACTCCTTCAATGATGTCTGGAGATTCATGGAACACATATGGATCACTGCTAGGGGAAATCTACACTTGGTTTCTACAACGTAATGGAGGTGCACTAAATATTAGTTTTCAGATACATCAATGAAGAAATAATTCCTTATAGTTAATTCTTTATCTAATTAAATAAATTAGAAACAATATGTTTGATCTCCTCTATTTGGTTCCAAAGTGATTACCCTTGTATTATTTCTTTAATTTAATTCTATTGATCATGGCATTCATTATCGCATAGATCTAGGATTGATCATTGATTATAGAAAAAAATAAAAGTTGGGAACTAGTCTTCCTGTGATTCTACTACACCTAGAACCTACAAAAGAGTCTCTTCAGTCATAAAAATTATGATTGAGTAATTCAAGGAATTTTTTTTTGAATCTTGTAAAATAAAGCTGATATTTTTAGGGAACATGTAAAAGAGAGGGGGAAAGATTTTATGAAGATAATATCTAGATAATTGGCAATTTACTATGATAAATAAGTTCAAAATTTTGGTGTAAAGAAACTATAAGGAAAATTGTCCACCTCTCAACCCTATAAATATGTGTATCCACTTCATTAAAAGGTATTAAAGAAGGAAAAATAGGGGTTTTGGTGAATATTTGTAACCTTAAAGTGTTGCTTATTTTCTATTTCCTCTTTTATTAGTTTCATAATTCTCTCCTCTTCCCCCATTAAACTATATTACCATTCACATGGAGGGGCAAAACTTTTGAGTGATCCAGGAAGGGGGAGTTTTCCTTTATAATGTCTAAGTATTGATTTTTAATTTTAAAAAATCTTTTCCTATTAAATGATTTCCATTTTTAGTGGTTCCCAATTCTCTTAATGTGATTTTATTTTCAGTTTTGGTTTCATTCATTTTTTATAGCTTTGGTTGAGGATATTTAAACTCCCTCCGCCTAGTGTTGTTTTTCTTCATCAAGAAAATTATGTTATGTGGTGTGTGTCTGCAATCATTGGCACATGTCTGGAATAAGTGAGTTTTTTTCTAGATTTCTAAGGAGAAAAAAATCCTGATCAGGACTTTCCTTAGTATTTTGGGAATGGTTTTTTGATTTTTCATGCATACAGGAGTGGTTTCTATCGCTTCCTTTAACTAAGGGTGATTGTCAACTCGATCAAGGAGTCTTTAATTTATCGTTCAATTAGAAGTGAGGGGAATGATTTTCATGAACATGATGAAATTGAAAAAGGTGATCCTAAATTAACCACATCACTTTATTCATAATTTTTTTCAACATTTATTTTAATTTCTTTATTTCTTTTTTTAAATAAAATAATTTCAAAAACAACCTCAACTTCATTCTATAATTTAAAGTGACAAACAAGATTTTTGTGCACTCCTCTCTAGATAAAACCTAGGTTGACCACATTACTAAATTTTAACTTAGGAAATAACTATTTTTTCACCACCCCATTATAGGAAGATGTCAAAACATAGTGTCATTTTGGAGTTTGTGGTGACAATAATCTAATTTTTCAAATTACATGACCAGATCCATGAACATTGACCCTTTCCCCCCAGATCCTAAAATTTTAATAAATACGTTGAATAGACTTAGAAACCTTAATTTATAGTCATAATTTGATGAAATTTATCTTTCATTCTCGAGTGAAACTTCAATTTTTAACTCTGAGCTTGTCATCATGGTTGTAAGTCCCAACCCAACCCTTATACACCTTGATGCACCACAATTCCTTCATAAAAAAACTTTCCATGCCACTATTACAAAATGATTTAGAGATAAAACCTAACATGATCCCATTACACCCAAAATTTCATGTCTTAGTAGGAGAAGACCCAGACAAACATATTGAAGAGTTCACATGTGTCTCCTCAACTTTTAGACCCCAAGGAGCATATGAGGAATAGGTAAAGTGGAAGGCATTACCATTTTCATTAGAAGAAGATTCCAAAGAATGGTTCTATGGACTAAAACTAGGATATTTGTGTGACTAGAATGAATTACTAAGATTATTCATGAAATTTTTCTTCACTAAATCCAGTAGAATAACCATCAGAAAAGAGAGTTATTCCATTAAACATCCATATAAAGAAACCCTTTACAAGTTCTTTGAGAGATTTATGAAGCTATGTGCTAGCTTCCCACATCATGAAATTGAGGAGAATCACTTTCTTGCCATCTTTTTTTAAGTATTACTTGATAATTTCATAAACCTTATGGGTGAATCATTTGAAAAATCACTGATTGAAAATTCTTAAGAAGTGTCCAAGGGCTTAATTGAGAATATTTCACAGAACTCATAATAGTTTGGTACAAGAGGTACTAGAATAAGAGGTAATCAAGATGTAATATCTTATCATACATCACCCTTATTAGAAACTAATATTGAAGTTATAACTAGTATGTTGAGACATATGAACCTAAAAAAAAGTGAGTAAAAAACAAACACCGACTAAGGTATGTGGTTTATGCTCATCAACTAATCATTTCACTGACCAGTGTGTTGAAATATATAGAATGTAAATTTGTGAAGAATCCTTAAATATAAATAATTTACAATAAAATCAATGATGGAGAGAGATTAAGAAATCCCAATATGGACTTGGAAATCAGCAGAATCAATATAGACCCCCATACTAAAATCAGTTCCAAAACCAACCCCTATTCAAACAACAATTCAAAAACCCACCACCATTTTAACAAAATAAATATTATAAAAAACCTTATTAACACCAAACAACAAATTTAAAAATACCCTATAAGAAACCATCCACTAACACATGACATACTATTTAATATCTATAATCCAAGGTTGAGGTCTTAGAGGATAAGTTTGATAAGTTGGTAAAAACAGTGGGAATTCTTGTAGAAATCCTGTCTAAAATCCCAAAAAAACTACCAGCTCAAATGGTGATGAAACTAAAGGATAATGTTATAATGATAACAATAATATGTGTAAAAAAACTCCCACCACCATCAACCTATTAATTTGAAATAATACCACCCATACTAATAGAGAATGAATTTGGGAATTCTGAAAATTCTGTGAAAATGCACTGAGAAGAGGAAAAGAAAGAAGAGGAAGAGAATGATACGCCTGGGAGGAAGTGACCAGAAAAAACACTTCAAATATATTAAAGGGAGAATAAATAATTACCCCCAACATTTATATCAAGGATAATAGAATCAAAGATATTTCATGAAGAAATTCTTCAAATAGAAATTTTGGACACCTCCAAGAAAGTGGAAATTTATATACCCTTGCTTGAAGCACTCAAAAAAATTCCTTGGTATGGTAAAATTTTGAAGTATATTTTCACTAAGAATAGGATAATTCAAGGGAATTAGAGGATTGACTTGGGAATAAGTGTCTCAACCCTTATCAAATGTAAATATCTAGGGATGATTTGCACTCCATGCACCATTGGATATTTAAATTTATCTAATGCTTTATGTGATTAAGGTGCTTCAATTAAGGTATTTCCTCAGTAATTTTACAATTATTTGTATATTTGAGACTTGAATCCCACCTGAGTGGTGGTCTAGCTTTTAAATATATCCACAATTTTCCCAGCAGGATTTCTGGAGGATGTCCTTGTGAAAGTCAAAGATCTATTATTCCCAACTGACTTCTATATACTGAATATGGAATAAGATAGGATCCCATCACACTATATTATAATTTTGGGGATAAATTTCTAAAATAAATCCAAAACCATCATCAATGTGCATGAAGGGACACTCACCATGGTGTTTGGAGATAGAATTAGCCAGTATTTTTTAATCTAGGAGGCACCCATCAGATGATCACTCACTCTTTTCACTCTCCAATGAAGTTGGTACTAAAGAAATTGAAGAATCAGGTATGTATCATGACTTTTTATCCTTATGTGAAATTTTTTTCATTAAAAATATCACTGAACATGTGAATTCCCAAAACTATGTATATTCTGATTTCATATGGGAGGTATAATATGATTTCTTTGACGATTTGTTAAATGATGAAAAGATTATATGATTTCTTATATTAATGAGGTCCAACATTTGGAATTAGGGAACCTCAATTTAATTTCATCCCTTTATCATCCCCCTGATTTGGAATTAAAATCACTCCCCACTGATTTGAAATATGTGTACCTTATAGAAGGAGAGAAATTTCCAGTCATAATTTCTAATAATCTATCTAAAATGCAATAAAAATATTTCATTGAGATTTTGAGAGAAAATTTCCAAGAAATAGGGTGGATCTTAGGTGATATCCCAGGAATAAACCCAAAAATATGCTCACATAAAATTCTTCTTGAGGGAGATTCTAAACCTATCAGATAGCCCCAAAGGAGGTTGAATCCCAACTTGATGGAGGTTATGAAGAAGGAGATAGATAGGCTCCTAGAGGATGGGATCATATATTCCATTTTAGATTCATGATGTGTTATCCATATTCATGTAGTTTGAAAACAAACTAGACTAACCACTATATGGAATGAAAGGAATTAATTAATCCCTATGGGAATTCAAAATAGAAGGAGAGTGTGCATAGATTTTAGGAAATTGAATCGGGTCACTTGGAAAGATCATTTCCCCATACCCTACTTTGACCAGATGTTATAGATACTAGAATGGATAATTCATTATTTAATTTTGGAGGGATTTTAAGGTTGTTTTAAGGTACCTATTTCTCTTGAGGATCAAGAGAAGAATACCTTCACTTTTACCTTTGACACTTTTTCATACAAAATAATTTATTTTGGATTATGTAATGATCTATGTAAATTTTAGAGTTGCATGGTAAGTATTTTTTTTAATAAAATTGAAGATTTATTTGAGGTTTTAATGGATGATTTCACTATTTTTAGAAATTCTTTTGACCATTGTTTGAAAGATCTGGAATTTTTTTTGAAAAATTATATTTAAAAGAATATTGTTTTGAATTTTGAAAAGTTTCATTTCATGGATGAGAGATGAATTTTCCTTAGAAATGAAATTTAAAAAAATGCATCAAAGTGGATAAATAAAATATTTAAGTGATATATTCATTGCCTTACCCAACTTGTGTCAAACATGTTAGATCATTTTTAGGACATGAAGAATTCTATAGGAGGTTTATCAACTATTACATTAAGATTTATCTCCCTCACTCTATATTACTTTTTAAAGATTCTAATTTTGATTACAATGGAATTTGTAGGGAATCCTTTTATGATTTGAATATGAGATTGATTACACCATTGGGGATAAAGCCACCAAATTGGGAAGAACCATTCAATCTACTTTGTGATGCTTCCAACCAAGTGGTTGGAGTAGTCATTTCTCAGTGAATTAAGGGTAGACAAAGAGTCATTTCATATGACTTGAAAACCTTATACTTGGAACAATTCAATTACACATCCATAGAAAAAATATTTTTTAGTAGTTTAATTAACTTTAGAAAGATTCAGATCATATCTTATTGGAACTAAATTCAATGTGTTTTCTTGTCATGAAACTCTTAGATACTTAATAAAGTAGGATGAAGCTAAACTGAGGATAGTGTGATGAATGTTATTACTTTAAGAGTTCAGAATAGAAACCAAAGATAAGAAGGGAGTTGAGATCCAAGTGTTCTGTCACTTAAGTAGGTTTTCCAATACTATTGAAGCTAAAATTCCAAATAACGAACCACTGAATGATCACCTTTTTGGATAAAATTTTTACTTGATTGAAGGAGAAGTGCCTTGTTATAATGAAATGGTAAATTATCTAGTGAAATATTAGGTCCCATATCATTTAAATTTTTACAAAATTCAAAAACTAAAATTTGAATCTCGATATTACATTTAGAATGATCCATTTCTTTGGAAGATTTACAATTACCATGTGAGAAGAATATGTTTTCTTGAAAGTGAAATTGATTCTATATTTAAGTTTTTCCACATAATATTGAGGAGTCTAATTTTTACCTCAAAATATTAAAATTAAGGTTTTAGAATCTATAATTTATTATCCCACCCTTTTTAAATATTCTCATGAATTTTGAAAATTGTGTGAAAAATGTCATTTTTCTGGAAATATTTCAAAGTGACAAGAAATTTCTCAAAATCCACATAATTTTGTGAGTTTTTTGAAGTATGGGGGATATATTTTACCTTTCCTTTCCCAATGTCATTTATAAATTATTATATCTTTATTTTAGTAGATTATCTTTCAAAATGGGTGGAATCAAAATTTGCCAGCACTGAATATTCTAAAGTTGTTTGTGATTTTGTTAGGGATAAAATATTTTGTAAGTTTGGAGTGCCCATATCCATCATCAGTGATCAGGGGACTAAATTTTTCAATTGTATAATGGAGGATTTTTTTAAGAAGTATGGGGTGTGTCATAAAAAATAAATTGCCTATTGTCCATAGACTAATGGTCAAGCTGAAGTGACCAATGTAAAAATCAAAGGAATTTTGGAAGACTTTTAAACAAAACTTGTAGGATTAGAGACAAAGGTTAGAAGAAAAATTATGGGATTAAAATAAATCCTAAAAAATCCCAATAGGAATGAGTCCATATAGGTTGATTTATAGAGAAAGATTTTATCTACCTATGGAATTGTATAATAAGGCATATTGGGTTGTGAGAAAGATGAATTTGGATTTTAAAAGAACTGGAAAATAGAGAATATATAATTTGTAGGATTTGGAGGAAATTAGAAAGAAAGATTTTGAAAATTCTAGGATTTAAAAAGAGATAACAAGAGTGTATCATGAAAATATGATCCAACCTAATAAATTCCATCCTGGAGACACAGTTTTTTTGTTCAACTCAAGACTCTAGTTGATTCAAGGTAAACTTCATTCCAGATGTGAAGGTCCATTTATAGTTACTCATGCACATATTTTTGGTGTTGTGAATATCGTGAAGGATAGTGAGTAGTATATATTCAATATTAATGGACATATGATAAATAAATTCCATTAGACCATACCATTAGAGATAGTGGAGGGGATCATGCTACTCTAACCTGTTTATCAAAAAAATCCATTAGTTTATACCTATCCTTTACAATTTCTTTATTTTTTTATTCTATTTTAGATTTGATTACATATAAAATGTACTTGAATGAATTGTATACAATGCATCATTTATGTCTGTGTGTGGGGGGGTGGAACCTTTATAGTTTTGGATTTTCATTTTATTTTTCTATTTTTCAAATATATGTGTGTTTTTGAAATTTTCTATGTGTTTATTTTTTATTTTTTTTGTGTGTTTTAGAAATATATGAGATTAAATGATTATCTTTTACATTTATTAAACCAATGTTATTGATTGAACTAATTTATCCTATGAAAATGAGCTTATATAAATACTGAAAATGATTATGTTTCAAGTTCCAATCTTTGAGAATTTCATTAAAAGTCCTCTAATTTTTGAATCCCATGCCACATACCACTATTTTTATCTTTGAAATAAATTTCCTTTGAATATTTTGAACCCTTTTTTCATGTTCCTTACATTCACCTCACTTCTTGAGAGAATCAAACTATTATTTATTTAACTATAATTTGATTTATTCCTATCAAAACTTGAGAGTTTGAGGTACTTGTGTTTTAAATTATTGAGTAATTTCTTTGATTTTAAATCCCCTTTTTCAAGAGAATACCTATTATTATAAACTATTTTATACATATAATCCTTGTATCCCTTGGAATACATGAACAACCTATTAGTTTAGCCACATTACAAGACAATTTTCCTTATCCAACCTGCTCTTAAAGTTAAATTGCATGATCTAGTTGAACTTATGTGTAGAAGGAAGCTATTTTTTGGTGTTCTACCTCATTTGAAGAATCCCTATTATTATAAAATATTCCTTTTGGAGCATTCATTATAAAATAATTTGTTCCTTTTTGGAGCTTCCAAAGGAAAAAAATTCCTTTCTGGAGATTTTAACTAAAAAATAAGAAATTTTTGGGATAAATATAAATATTTGGAGAATTTGTAGGATTCCCATGAAAAAAAATTTGATATTATTTTTGAGATTATTTTCTTCTAAGGGTAGTGATGAGGATACCATACTTTAGTGATAATTAGAATCATATAATTTTTCTTCAAAAAGAGCTAACCCCTCCTAATTTGGCCTCATAATTTTTGACAACTAAATCCTACCAACCGAAAGGAACTAAACAAAACTGAAAATTATTCATGATAAACACATGTTCTTAACTAAAATTGGGTGTATATGTAGGAATTTATCAATTATATGGTGACCCTTTCATGGAATTGGATGCGAAAATCCTTCTTAAAAATTGACATTTGTGAGATGAGAGAAAATTTATATGAGGTAGGTGTATTGTGTGCATGGGAGAAGAAATAAAGTGGAAATGAATTTAATGATCTAAATGGAGAATTTTAAAAAATTGTTTTTGATTAGTTATGATATATTTTATTTCATGATGTTGAATTAGTGGATCTCATGGTCATGCTTTTTGAATTTACTTTGATTTGATTTTGATGCTTACTTATCCATGAGTCAAAGTATTATTTGTGGGGGAATTTATAGAAATAATATTTTCATTATTTTTAATATGTTTTTAAATTATTTAATCCCTTATAATTAATAAAATTGAGTTGATTTATTTCATTTTATTATTTTTGGTGAATTTTGGGCTAAAATGTAAAAAATGCTTAATTTTGGAATTTTAATTTCTTTCTATCACTTATGTATTTCAAGTATAAATTTTACAATATTAATCCAATTAGAGTAATTATTTTTTTAGACTTCCCTTATTCATAGACTATAACTTCTTCTGTTGGACCTAGAGTTAATTGAAACTTACACAGGTTTGAAAAAAAATCAATAATGTTGAAAATTATTTGGGCCAACAGAATGGACCCCACCGTAGTAAATGAGTAATAAATTAGGCTAAAGACCTCCAAATGAGGTTATTCTAGTTTTATTTGAAATATAAATCGAAGTATCATGTTAAAATTAAATTTAATCGATAATTTATCTCATTAAGGTAGCCATTTAATATGACAGAGTGGAGGAAGTTGAAGATCTTCTTCATCCAGAAAAAGTGTGCTTGAGTAATTCAGGAATAAATTTTTGAAACTTATACAAAGAATCATAGATTTTGAGGGTTCATGGAAAAAGAGATAGACTAAATTTTTTTATGAAGATACCTTCCTGATAATCAGATATTTAATATGAGAAATAAGCTCAAACTTTTGATGGACAGAAACTGGAGGGAAAATTTTCCACCCCTCAACCCTATAAATATGTGTATCTACATCCATTGAAAGGTTTTGAAGAATAATAAAGAGGATATTTTCTAGATAATTAGAGCCTTTATGTGTTGTGTATTTTCTATTTTCTATTTTATTAGTTCCATAATTCTCTCTTCTTTCCCATTCAATTCTATTACCCTTCACATGGAGGGGTAAAACTTTTGGGTGATTAGGTAAGGGGGACTTTTTATAATGTTAGAGTCTTATGATTTAATTTAAAACTATATTTTTATATTTAATGATTTTTATTTTTAGTGGTGTATAATTCCCTTAATATTATTTAATTTAGGTTTTTTGTGTCATTCATTATTTACATATTTGGTTAAATATCTTTAAGCTTCCTTTTCCTAGTGCAGTTTTTCTCGATTGAGTAGATTGTGTTAGGCGGTGAGTGTCTAAAATCATTGGAACATGTGTAGAATAAGCGAATTGTTTTAATATTTATAAAAAGAAACAATTCCTAATCAGGATTGTACTTAGTAGTTTTGGAATGTTTTACTAATTTTGTTTGGACCTTCAAGTCATGTATTGGTAATTATGCCTATGGACCTTAAAGTCATGTATTGGGCCTTGTTCCACTGGACCTACAGGTCATGTAAGGGTTCCCTCTCAACCCAGTTAAAAAGGGTATTATCCAAAAATAAATGAAAAAATCAATGTCTTTGGGCCATTTAGTCTAGGGAATAATTTCTATGACCATGATTACATTTCAAAAGGTGATCATACCCTAACCACATCACTTTCTTCATTAATTTGTTTTCATCCCTCATTTTAATTTCTTTATTTTATTTTAAAATAAAATAATTTCAAAAATAACCTCTAATTATTTCTCTAATTTAAAGGGATAATTGTGATTATTGAGTGATACTCTCCCTAGAAAACCTATTTTGACCACTTTAATTTATTTTAACTTAGTAAATAATTGTTTTTTTCTACACCCACGATAGGAACATGTTAGTTATTCTAATTTTGGATGATATTCTCTATGCCCGTCTCTTAGATTTTGATGGATCTTGAGGTAGAAATATTTGATTGGTTGATTTTCTTATAAAAATGGTTATCATTTGTTGATCAGAATAGATCATTTTTAGGCTGTGTATGGTCACCCATTGATGTCAAATCTTTGTTGGGAAGATGTGGGCAAGGCTTCTTTGGTGAGGCCAAGTTTTCTTCAGGAGACATCCATGAGGATTCAAGATATACATCGACATATGGTTATAGTGTAGAGTTGACATAAATCTTATTAAAATAAATGATTTCATCCTTTGGAGTAATCCATAGGTGACTGATTTTTCATGGAATTTTCTCCTTGGTTCTGTCATCGTCGTCTTGGAAAATAGGTAAAGTTGGATTCAAGATATGTTGGACCGTTTGAGGTCACTAAGCGTCTTGGGTGGGTTTCTTTTTTGTATGCATTTCTAGTTCAGTTTATAGTCATTAATGATGTTTTCCACATATGGAATCTCTATAAATACCATCATGATCACTCTCATATTATGAGTTTTAAGATATTGATTTATAATTAGATGTTTCTATTGTGGATAATCCAACAGAGATCATTGACTCCAAAGTGAAAGTCTTTCATGGGAAGTCAATTTCATTGGTCATAGTGTTATGGATGCATGGATTACATTCCCATGAGACTTGGGAGTGTGATTCATTAATTATGGATCATTTTCTTCACCTCTTTACCAAACTTCATTCTTCTACATGGCTCCCAAGGATGAAAAGTATTATGGTGGGGAGGTTGTAACATCATATTATACACTTGTAGGTAATTTCCTTCTCATTGCTTGTTTTCTTATTTAATTGGGTGTATCTTTGGACTCCTAAGTATGGTTATAATTTTACAAATAAAATGACTTAATGTTTAGGGATGTATGTTTTTTTAAATTAATGAAGTTTAGGTATAAAAATGTAATGGATTTTCAGGGTCCTCCCTAAGTTTGGAGAACACCCGAGTTGGTTTGAGTTTTTTCTAAGGAATCTATTACTTTTGTTTTTTGTTGGGAATTTACGCACCAAGTAAGGAGTACATGATGTGTAATGTTCTCTAGGATCAAGTTGTGAGTTTAGTACACAGAGTGAAAGATTACACACCATATAAGGGTTACATGCAGTGTAATGATAAAAATTAGGTTTTTTATAAAAAGGTAATGGGGTTTTCAGCATATATAGACCCCATAGATCACATGATTTTTAATGCGATTACACATCATGTAAATGTCATAGACAAGGACTTTACACACCATATGAGTGATTTTTTTATTCATTCAAAATACATCCTCCTTGATCTCGACCTAGAGCTCCTCTCAGGTGATTTTGGGAGCCTTCGTTTGTTCTGAATTGATTCATTTTACATTGGATCATTAGGGAAGTTTTTTTCATCTCTCTAGGTAATAGATCCTTTATTATTTTTCATTTACTTTTATCATGGTAGCACTGTTGCATTGCGTTATTGGTTGTTTTGATATGCGGTGTTGTTTCTTCATTATTCTTTCTAGATCTGTTGTGTGATCTTGTTCTGGGGGTTGATCCTTATTGGTTGTGGTGTGGTGGATGTTTGTTATTTAGGTATGGTTGTTTCTTCCTCTTCACTAACCTTTTTATAAATATAATCAATTTTGAGATGAGTTTATTGGATTCTAGGGCCTCCATTATCATTGTGGGGTTACTTCTTGTGGTGGATTCCATTGTAGGCATGTGTGAACTGAGTTTTGAGGTAGGTGGTTCCATATCTAGCCTGTGTTGTTGAACTATATTGCTCTAGTTTTTTATAAATTTTTTCATTAAATGAAATTTAACGATTACCTGATTTTATTTATGAGTTTGGAAATGTTTTTTTGATAAAAAATGGGTTTTCCATTGGTTTTGGTCAATTAAAAGGGTTTTCAATGCATTGTGAAATGGTTTTATAAAATGGTTTTCAAAGAATGATATGATGAAATGGTTTGTAAAATAGAGCACATGGGAATCCTTGGGTACCTAGGTGGAAGGTGTATTAATATGTCTCATCCACTATCAAGGGGTATTCACATGGGGCTTTCCTATGCTTCCCATTCTTGTTGTTATAGTGAATTGTTAGACCTATTGGTGGGTTCACTTTCTAGGGTGTTTCTCTACTCTATATACTCGATGCACATGTCTAGAGTATTTATGCATGCATGATTTTATATATTAAGTATGAGTCTCCTACCTATCCTGACCTAGTGTGATCCTTTACATGATATTACCTGTAATTTAGGATGATATGGGATATTTTATCTTGTATTGTTTTGATTGTACTTCCATGGATTTTATATGATATGTAATATATAATTTGGTTTTATTTGATATATCTATTTTTATATATGTATATGAAATTATTTGAAACTAATTTACCTACTTTATCTGGAAATGTGGAAAAGGGGGAAATTGAATTGTTTTTTCATGCTTTTGATATGGAAACTACTAAAAAGTTTAACATAATTTATTTTACTTAATGTTAATCATGCTTAAATTATTTTTTAGAGACTTTATTTTGAACACCTAGGTGAGACCCTAATGATCTTGTTAGCTCACACCCTACGTACCTCTTTGGTGGTTCAAGGACCTGGTTATGTATTTCAATGTAAGGAAATTCAAGTCTCCATAGTTAGGTGGCATATTTTTCTATCAATTGGGTTTGGGAAGTTGGATGGTGAGATGGTGGGGTTTTTTCAATGTTATCACATGGAGACTGTTAGAGTAGCTATTTAGCTTTACTATCCTATGCAGTAGGACTTGTCTCTTGGAGATTGTTTTTCTACCATTTCATTGTATCACTTATGTTGTTCTCTTTCTGTTATGATATATATATATATATATATATATTATTCTTGTTTCATTCCACTGTTTGTTTTTGTACATGTGTATATAGGTTATGTTTTCTTCTTTAGGTTGGGATAAATCACTACCTTTATTTATTGTTACCCCCCGGGTGTTGGAGGCCATCCCATAGGGATTGAAAATTCCCTTCGTGTATGTATAAATTCGGGTCGAGTGCCAGTTTGAGAGGATATTTGGGTCAGGTTCATCACACTTACTCTCCAAAATAAACTGTAAAGTGGATACATAATCCCTGACCATGAAATCATTAAGGGAAACCACCCACCACTACCCTCATTGAGTACATACAGGATCTTTGGGTCCTTCTCTCCTCCCATCTTAACTGGGAATGGTTATCTTGATGCATAATCCCTGATAACATCTAAGTTGTAAGTCTTTAAGCTGTAAAGAAAAATATCATAATCACATGATGTGAAACTACATGACAATGTCCTTAGTACAAGATGTTAAACTGTAGATTTATCATATACAAAAAACATAATATACCTCATTTCATGATTATAGGATGCCTCACGTGATGAGGATGCGATACCTCATGTGACAAGCCTAAAATTATTTCACCATCCTCTAGGCAGATTTCATGCATAAACCCAACACCAACCCTTATTTTCAGTCATTTCATAATTCAAGAATCCTTACTACATGACATTAGAATATATGGTATGATCCTATCACATTACCTTTAATTTTTTAATAAAACTATGAATGTTTTTATCTATTACTCTTAACATGGTACGTAGGCCACCTCTCTAACATCTAATCTTGATATCTCAATAACCTTATCCCCCATTTTTGGGTAGTGATCCAAAGGTGACTTCACCATCTCCAAAACAATAATCCCAATTCTATCTCACCTCCACCTAGGGAGTCAGGAACTTTGAAGACTAGTTATATTTTGGGAGTACACCAAACCTACCACCATATATATCCAATGTTAGACTTGATTTTGGGGTTTCCACATGATGTTAACCCATATATGGACTAATACATGTAAAGCGTATATGGTAAGAATCCCTCCACTAGACATTAAATATGTGAGCATTACCACTAGAATTTAAACTGTGATCACTCTCACTCATTTTTAAACTCGAGTTTATCCTAGTATATGATGAGAGTATATGGGAGGTCCCTCTATTATAGTTTAAATCTATGAGTGACTTCACTTAGATTTTGACTTACAATCCCTCCCAGTGAATCTGAAACCCAATATTAGGTGATGATCCTAGGGAACCTTAGGTGATGAGACTAAGAAGAACATGTGATGATCATATGATCTCTTCTATATTTACTCAAGTGACGAGCTTGGGATTTTTCCTCATGCGACGAGTATAAAATTCCTTATGTGATAATCATAAGAAGACTATATAAAAATTATAGGATCTATCTTCCCTTTCCTTAGTAGAAGAGCCTAATTGATTACCCAAGGTAATGAGCATAGGATTCCCTAGGTTATGAGCCTAGGAAGCCTTATGTTATGAACATAAGTTTCCCTATGTGGCGAGTTCTAGGTACCTCCCATAGTGACTGTGAGCCACCTTGTATGATGAGAACATGATGCTTGAGGTGATAAGCATTGGATGACTTATGAACCAAGTGTAAGTTTTCTTATGATGATCATGAGATGCCTTATGTTTTGTATGTGATGCACCTTATGCCACAAGTATAATATTCCCTCAAAACCACAAACAAGGAAGGATTTTATAGATTACTAACATATCTAACATCCTCATTAGCTCCAACCATAGGCAGTTGTCCTTTCATGATAGAAAGCATCATAACTAACCAAAATCTACTAGATGATTATGATGAGAATGAGATTCATGGACATGTTTTAGTTATATAAGGGAGACCTAGAATAGGTGATGAACTCCAAGGAGGATTCCCTAGAAGCAAGAGATGAAATATCATCATCCTATTTTGATCAAGGAGTTAACATCATCAACAATGATGGTGAAGGCCATGAACTTTTAGAAAGTGAGAATGTGTGGAAATGATGATTGAAGCCAGTCCAAGGACACTACCATGTAGAATGCGCACCTTGGTGGAAGAATATGAAAATAAAACCCATGATAATTTTAGAAAGGAACAATAAAATGTTTCAATTTTGGATGGATTGTCCATAAATTTCATGATTTTTAAAGAGAGATAAAGAGTATGTTAGATATAATTGAGGTCAAAACTAATTCACCTCCAACACTTCAATGATTAAATGGAAAAAAAATTAGGAATTATGTAAATTAATTCCCTAATCAAAGGGATAACAAGTATAATTAACATTTATAACCTCCTAGCTAATGGAAAAATGGAAGGCTTATGCAATCACAACAACTCAAGTGGATCATTAAAATGAAGGTGAAAGGTATACTCATCATACACTTAAGAACTAAAAATGTATTATTAGATTATGGTTTTACCCAATATGTTATAGTTATAATGTTTTCTATGAACATCAAATCACTACCCTAGTAATTAGATATTGAATAATAAAACTTCTTATTGTATAATCATTGAAACCAAATTATATAACTCTTATCCAATATATTTTTTAGGAGTTTGTTTCCTAAAAAAAATTTTATCCTCCCTTTAGTATAATTTGGTGTGTTTTTGAGTGTGGATTAGCTCATTCTATATAGAGGTCATATTAATTTTTGGGATAGGTAAATCACACTTCATATCCTAAATCAACCCATGATTTTCTATAAATTCAAGGTTGAATATGAAATCCCCATTTAAATTACATCAAATATATGGGTCTTAATACCCAATCATGAAGAATATTTTTCTCATATGGTTAGGGTGGAACTCAACATTTAAGATTTTCTAATTGTATGGGAGTACATTGATGTACTTTCCAAATCATTTCATAGACTTACCTAAGATATAAGGTTGATTTATCATTAGAAAGTACATCATATGGCATGATTATCATATGTATGCCCCTATCTATTTTCATTAGTGAGTGATAATTAAAATTACAAGGTTTAAATTTATTTAAGGTGAATGAATGAAACACCTTGAGATTTTAGTACATATTTTCCTTTAAAATTAATATAGATTATATCACACACAACATATAACTAAAAAAATCAATATATTTTATTACCCAGTAATATAAACATTAACACATTATGAGAATGAAATGTTAAGAAAATTACAAGAAGAGTAAAACCATCGGTAAATAAAATGATGGAAATTAATTAAAATACATACATATTATTATTACTGTTGTTTTTTAAAATTAATTTATGTTTTCTAATTCTATTTAATTCCTTAAAATTTAATGGATAGAAGATAAATATTTAATGAGATGTGATTAAAATTAATTAATATTAAAAATAGATATTTTTCAAAGAATTGTTTTTAAATTGTTGTGTATTTTTATCTTAAATTAAATGAATCAATTTTAATGAATTTCTATAAAAAATGTTTCAATGTAAAAACAAATATATTAACACTAATTTAATTATAAATTGATATGAAATAAGATTAAGAATGCTTAAAGTTTTAAAATTCATTTTATTATTATGCATGTAATTTCTTTTATATGGTTTATATACTAAAAATTGTACATGTGATATCTTGAATACTTCAAAATTCATGATATTTTATGTTTGAACTTGAATTATTTCATCCTGGGGGTTTTATGTTTCTATTTTCAACACCATTTTAATAAAATTCATGGTATTTTATGTTTCTATTTGCGACGCCGTTTTTTGAGATGGGTAATTTTCAATGGGACCCCATCACAAATTCCCCATCACAAATGAATCAATTTCCTATTGTGGATTTAATAAAACTATCAATATAATGAATTCTCTTGGAAAAACCATGGATGAGAAACAACAAGTATTGAGGTTTCTGAGTTTTTTACCTGACATATAAAGAAGCCTTGTAGTTTCCAACAGTGAATCATGTGATGGGAACATGTTCCCACTCAAAGAGATGATTAGAAAAATTAATTATGTATGAAGATGAACTAAAGGGTGAAAATGAAGATACTGAACTAAAAATGAAAAATGTATCATTTAAGACATCTGAGTCTAAAGTAAAGGAAGTGATCAAAGATGAATCATGTAGTAGTAAATCATATTTTGAGAGTGGTGATAAAATGAATCATCTAACCTGAATATTCTAGATATTTTATAAAAGAATAAGTTTTCCATTAATCACACTATAGAAGAAAGTATTACAAGAGAGTAAAGTGGAAGAAGGAATGGAAAATAGATGACTCCTCTAGTGACATTACATGCTTTGAATATAAAAGGAAAGGACATATAAAAGATGACTCTATAAATTTTAAGCAAAATAAAAAGGTATGATGATAGTGAAAAGAGACCAAGGGAAGCAATGAAATCAACCTGAAGTGCTTTAAATGATGTCTCTAATGACTCTGAATCTAGTAGGAATGATACAGGTGAATAATCCAATTTATTCTTTATGACCACAACATATTAGGTACAAAATTCCACACCTATATGTTATGATAATGACATTTTAGAAGTAAATGAAATGTATAATGAAGAACATTTCAAACACCAATCTATGCAATAAGAAAATATGAATGAATTGAAATAAAAGTATAATAAATTTGATAAGGATGTATGCATTATCTAACGCTATTAAATGTGATCTATCTATAGAAAAATTTAAAAATAATAATCTATTAAAAGAGAACAATGAGATGAAATTATAAAATGATCAACTAAAGAGGGATTTAGAACTGTTTATAAAAGGAACCAAAACTTTGAGGATAATTTTTTGAAATCAAGAACATCTCAAATCCAATATTGGTATTGGATATATTTTTGGTCAACAAAGTATATTTTATAAGAAATATTTTATTCCTAGTTCTAATCACGAGATATTAATTTGTAAAGGTACTTATATATAATGAAATGTCCATCATTCTCTTGTACCTAAGAAGACATTTATTTCAAAGTCTATTAGTTTTGTTCTTCAAAAACCTATGAAACAAATGTGGATTCTAAAAGATTTATTTTCTAACTTATAAAGACCCTAGAAAATCTGGGTATCAAAATCATCCTTTATTTAATTTTATTTAGGTAAAATTCTTAAAGATATCCAATAAAAGTATATGGTATCTAGAAAATGGATATTCTAGAAATATGATAGGAGACTACTCAAGCTTCAAGAATATAGTAAAAATGGATGGTGGGCATTTCACTTTTGATGACAATATAAAATGAAAAATTATTAAGCTTATAAAAATTGGTAAATCTAAAACTGTTCTTATTTATAAGGTTTTATTTTTTATGGTCTAAATTATAACTTGATTAGTATATCATAATCATTTGATTATGTTTATAATGTTAAATTTTAAAATAATTCTTGTAATATTTATGATTCTAAGTGTGATTTAGTTTTTACTACCTTAATAAATGATAATGTTTATGTTCTTTATTTATGTTCTTTATTTTCTCAAAATGCTTCTTGGTCAAGAATCTTTCATAGAGAATCTTGGCTATGGAATAGGAGACTAGTGAAGGTCCCGGGTGCAGTGGAAGCTTGTGGGTGGATGTGCCCACTTGGATTTTTGTCATTTGCAATGATCAATCCGAGATCAATACGATGATAGACGCCAGTCTCCACGGATCGAATCACAGAAATAGACAAAGAAAAAAGTCCCAGAACCATAAAGGAAAGATCATCATAGGTTGATTATAATTAATTTAATTAATTGACAAGAAATATCTTTTATGTAATTCTTTCATTGTTGATATTTCTGATCACGTTCCAAGGTGATTCGTCGTTGCGTCATAGAATCCAAGTGTAGACTTCCTCTAACGGTGATCCACACGTGCACCACGTATCTCTGGACGTCGCTAAAGGAATCTCCGGGTGCTAGCGTGGAGAAGCCTTTGCTCGTGTTGTCCGCCTTAGATCGCCTTGATCTGATGGGGGTGGATCTCTCTTGGTCTTGAGAGTGTTCTTGGAGGACGGAGTTCTTTTGGTCTTGATAAAATTCTCCAGAATTCTTGTGCACAACAATTCTTAGGAAAAGAGTTGGGGTTGTGAGGATATTTATAATTGGGTTTGAGGTTATAGAGTTATGACAATAAAATCGTTACGCATTTTATTTATTTCATTAACTCTTTTGAAAACCCCATGTCGAATCATTAATTCCTGACATGCTACCATGCTGATTATAATAAATATCATTTAATAAAACGATAGTATTTCCTCATAATCCCGACTGGAAAAACTACACGGCGTGTAATCATAAATACACGGCGTGTACTTGTTTTTCATTGAAAACTACATGGCGTGTACATTCAATGTACACGGCGTTTATATCTTGTTTTTATTTATTCATTTCCTTTCCAAAATGAAAACTACACGCCATGTACATTAAATAATACACGACATGTACTTGTTTTCAAAATAAAAACTACACGACGTGTAATCATTAATACACGACGTGTACTTTTTTTCAAAATAAAAACTACATGGCGTGTAATCATTAATACACGGTGTGTACTTGTTTTCATTTTATTCTTACTCTAACATTAAAATTATTTAGGATTCCTTGAATAATTATTAAACCACATACGAGAATAATATTTATTCTACTCGAGATACTTGAATACACTTAGTGTGTGACCCACTAGGCCTCTTTCTCGTTGGGATTAGGCAGGCTTGCCTAAAATCCAAGATTACTGTCTAGCAACGGGTCAATGCACCCAAGAGAAAGAAGTTGACGCCACATTGATGTGTCACCTCATACGAACGCTTACTATGTAATTTAATCCATTTGTCTCAATATCTCATCAAGCAGATTTCATGGAAGTGTCATAAACCTGTATGCTTGATCTGTCATTCTTTGACTTCCAGAAATAAACTCGTCGTGTCACCATGGCCATGGAATTTTTTCGACAGTTCTATTTCAATCAAAAGGCCCGAGATATCTACTTCCATAAATATGGAAGGGACAAATCCTTCCTCAACTTATCCATTAACAACATGTCATTCGTGACGCACCAAACGTACCCTACTTCCCGCCAACTGTCTTCATGATAGTTTTCGTCAGCAAATTTAGGTGTGTGAGTCATGACATGAGTTAATGATAATCTTCCAGTCTAAGGACCATTACACACGCTCGTAGATAGTAATGTACGATGACGCCAAAACATGCAGAATTGCTATTGGCGGGTCTGTTCTCATAATCTCTCATCTTGGAGATTACCAAGTGCAAACTCCATGAGAGAGAGTCTTGTATTCTTACGAGTACTCGCACATGACGGTCTTTATACTATGTGTCCTATCATAGTATGTCATCCAACCGTAGAACTTTATTTTAAGAATATTGTTATAGCATTTCAAGGTTCTCATCATAGCCTGGATCTTCTATGACCTTATACATGCAAAAAATATTCCAGGACATAATTATATTATAGTCATGCATAACAATGAAAAATATATAATAAGTGTACATTCATGTAATCAAAGTACAAAACAGTTGGTTCTCAGGACACCAACCCTTACAACTAGGACACTGCTACATACAATCACTTATAAATATAAATAAGAAAGGATTATTCAAGGATCTATTGAAGCTAGATTTCCCTAAAGAACAAGTCTGTAATCCTTATCAAAAAGGAAAGCACCATAATATTTCATTCAAACCAAAGAAATTGGTTTAAACCTCTCAATCCATAGAAATAGTTCACATGTATTTATTTGGACCTTCCAGAATTTCTAACCTCGGTGGTAAACATTATTCCTATATTCTTATGGATGACTACTCAAGATTCACAAGGGTACATTTCATAGCTCACAAAAGTGATGCTTGTTCCTATTTTTCTAATTTTTCTAGATCTTTAGAGAATATTAGTGTAAGATCTTGATGTTTGATGAGGTACATTTTCATTTAAATTTTGGTTGAACTCCTTTTCAAATGGTTAATGAAAACTCTTCTATGATTAGGGAAGGTATCGAGAGTGTCATGGGGGTTCAGGACATGAAAAAGGGGGAAACGGCGCCATCCGATGCATGGAGAATAGTTGTCACAAGGTTAGTACTAATTGTGTGCTTGAACTATGTGCCCTGGAGAAGAGAGTTACATGATTTTTAAACCATGCAAGAGAATTTTTGAAACCGTTTTCCCTTTGAGAGAGCCAACAACACGACCTCCACATAGTTTGGAAAACCATGTGGCCTCCCCCATAAAATCATGTGACCCATGCCTCTCTTGGACAAAGGAGGTTTCACGATCAGTACATGATTTGAAAAACTATGTAGCCATACCATGAACCACATTAAAAGTTAGAAAATTATTTTTTCCCTCCTGAACTTTATACACTTTTCACCTGATTTCTCCCCCATTTCCTCCTCCAAATTCTAGTTGTCCAAACCAAGAGCTCCCTAACTCCCCAAGGGTGATTCTCCTTTGATCACTAGTTGTTTAAAGAACCATTGGTTTCAAATAAAAGATCCATGTGAGTCCATGAGTCCTCTTTCTTATATATTTTGGAAGATGCATTATTGGTTGTCTTCTCTCCTTATGAATCCCCTAAACCCTTTTTTTCAATGAATTCACATATTGGGTATTTAAGGCTCTTTTGTGCTTGAATCAATGGTCATTGTTGGATGAGTGGTTTTCTAAGAGCTTGAGGTAGGTTGTTTATAAGATTTCGCTCACATTCCTGATTTTTTTCTTTTGTACGTGGTTTTAACATTTTACTTCTTTGATTCATATTTAATTAATTTATTAAGAAAACTGAATTGAGCCTTAATGTGATGATGTGTGATTCGGCTCGGCACCCTCGACCCTCTTTCAAGGATGTTCTCCTACATCCTCCCCCGGGGATAGGTGGGGATCAGGTTTGTTCGGCGGCGATCTCTCCGACTGTGTCTTCCTTATCGAAGGATGGGTGTACCGTGTTGGATGTTTCGGCGGCGTCTTTCATGGAGGTAGCCAAGGATCTTCAACGGACCTTGGTTGCGTGTTTCAGTGCCGATAAGCCTCCCCTTGCAGTTTTTCAGGATAGCGTTCGTCGTTGGGGCTTGGATCTGCCGGCTTCAGTATCGATTTTGGATCGGAAGTCTTTTTGCATCGTTCAGGCTTCTAGGGGGGATTTTGTGAAAGCTTGGAGCAGGAGTCCACGGAGTGTGGGCAGATGGAGATTTTCTCTTTCTCGCTGGTCGATGGATTCCCATCTCGGTAAGGAATGTTCTAAGGCGGTGGTCTGGATCTCGATGTCGGGGCTTCCTCTCCCCCTTATGAATGAGTCCTTCCTGAGGGTAATTGGGGATTCTTTGGGATCGTTCCTGTGCGCGGGTGATAGGACGACCAGCCTGGCTGTGGCGTCGGTTGCGAGGATTTGTGTCGAGCTGGACATTTCTCAACCGCTACAGGATCATTTGGTTATTTGGATTGAAGGGATGGCGGATCGTCGTCAACCTCTGATTTACCCTGCTTTTCACAGGTTTTGTTCGTTCTGCCATCTTTCAGGTCATTCGTTGTAGGTCTGTTGCAAAGCCTCGATGAGGGACTCCAGGTCTCCGGAACTCCCAAGGCCTTCTGCTGGGTCTTTTGGATCGCGTTCCTCTATTGGCGCGGAGGGTCGTGATAAGGTCAAAGGTGGGGCTTCCCCGGGGATGGTTTGCGAGGCTTTCTCATCCAAGAATCCTTTCTGTTTTGATGGGAATGCGCCTCTCAGCTGTGACTTGGTTCTCCTCAACAAAGGTTTGGGTGTGGCATCGTCTGAAGCTTCCTCGTCAAAGAAGAATTCGTGTCAAGAAGGGCAGGTGCTACTCAGGCGTGATCTGGTGATTTTCAACAATGGTAGGGGTGCGGCTCCATCTCTTAAGTTCAGGGATAGAGGATTCCTTTCTACAAGGATGGTTCCCAGGTTAGATTATCAGCTCCGGTCTTTCCCTTTTGATCCTTGGGTTACCTCCTGTACCTGCATTTCGGAAAGATCACCTCAAGGTTGATCTCCATAGTGTGTTGGATCAATTCCTGGCCACAAAGATTGCAGTAGGGTCACACTCGTTTCTTTTCTCTTTCATTTATGCGAAGTGTAATGCACAGGAAAGAGAAATGCTGTGGAGGGATTTGGATGGTCTTAATCTAGATAATGGTCCATGGATCGTCGAGGGTGATTTTAACATTGTCGCTAGCCCGGAGGAGACACAGGGGGTGGAGGTTTCCCAAAGAATGTTAGCCAAGATTTTGTTTCATTCATGGCTAAGAACGACCTTCTGAATGTAGGGTATGAGGGTGACAACTTTGCCTGGTGTAATAACTAGCGCGGAGGAAGACATACTTGGTGTCGTCTTGACTGGTGTTTGATGAACGAGGCTGCTCTATCAATATTCCCAGATATTAAAGTCTCTCACCTGGTGCGGTGGCTCTCAGATCATTCCCTGCATCACCTTTCCGTGGGCTCAGGGTCTCCTAGGGGCGAGCAGTTTCAGTTTTTGAATACTTGGGTGGAAGAATCAGGCTTCAACGATGTGGTTAGGGAGTCCTGGAGTGTCAATCCGTCTGGAAATCCTTGGGTAACATTCCATAATAAGATTAGGCGGCTCAAATTTCTGTTAGGTCATTGGAGGAAGAGTATCCCAACACTGGATGGGGAACTGGTTGAGATCAGTCAGGAGGTCACTTGAATGGAGGCCGAACTGGAACAAGATTGGGAGGAGAGCCTCTTCAATTAGTTAAGACTCAAGAAGTACCTTCTCACTGACACCCTCCTAAGACACGAATGGTTGGATAGAGAAAGAGTCTGGGTTCGATGGATTCAGGAAGGGGATCACAACACAAATTATTTTCATGCTTGTATCAAGGAGAGGCACTGTTGTCAGAGGCCAAATATCCTCAGGGATGATGGTTATTTCTCCAGTGATAGATATGAGGTAGGTTCTATGTCTAATGAAAGTATTCAATCCTTATTGGCAGGTCCCAATCCTTGTTTGGCTAGGGGGTATCCGACAGGTGATGATGAAATTTTTGAGGATATCCCAAACTGTGTTTCAAAGGAAGTTGATGAGTGCTTGAGGAGGGTTTTGGAGGAGGAGGAAGTGCGTGACGTGATATAGACCCTAAATCTGGAGAGTTCTCCAGGGCTGGATGGCATCCCGGGGTCTTTTTACAGGGCGACATGGGACTATGTCATGGGAGATTTAGTGCGGGCAGTGCAAGATTTCTTTCAGGGAAGGGTCTTACCGCGTGTGGCCTGTGCAACCAAGATGGTCCTGATTCCGAAGGTGGCTAACCCACAGTCCATTGATCAGTATCAGCCCATAAGCATGTGTAATATTCCCTACAAGGTTTTGGCCAGTATTCTCAATAAAAGGATGGCTCCTCGGCTGAACACCTAGGTATCCCCTGAACAACATGGTTCTATTGAAGGGAGATTAATCCAGGGGGCAATTGGAGTGGTGCAAGAGTTGGTCAGTGACATTAATAACAAGTAATTTGGGGGAAACTTGGTGATTAAGTTAGATATGAGCAAGGCCTATGAGAGGATGGAGTGGGAATTCATCCTAAGGGTGTTGGATTGCATGAGATTCTCTAATTGGACTAGAGATCTTCTTTTCCGTTGCTTCAACTCAACGTAGAACTCAACCTTGTTTATGGGTAAAAAGTTTGGTTTCTTCAAGGATTGTCATGGTCTTAGGCAGGGGGATGCCCTCTCCCCAACTCTTTTCATTCTATCCCAAAATGATCTAAGCTATTTTATTAACAGGGGTCTTCACATGGGCAAAGTCCACCCCTACCGGACTAGACATGTCAAAAGGGGTATCTCACATCTGATGTTCGCGGATGAAACAATTTTGTTTGTCAATGTCAGTAGGAGGTCAGTGCAGGGGATAAATGGGCTTCTAGAGGTCTATTGCAAGTGGAGTGGGCAGGTGGTGAATAGGGAGAAAAACCTTTACTATACTACCAGGAATGTCTCGGAAAGGAGGGAAAGGGGACTTGATGTCAGCTTGAATATGAGTAGGGGATCATTCCCTATTGAATACCTTGGGGAACCGGTGAGTCCTCTCTCCATAAGAATTCATCAATTTGACAAGTTATTTAGTAAGATCATGGGGCGTATCTACAACTGGAAAAACAGATTCCTTTCTTTTGGAGGTCGCATAACCCTTGTGAATAGTGTCCCGGTGTCCTTTTCCATGCACATAATGTCTACCTTCAAGGTTCCCAACAACATGGTTGCCAACTTGGATAGAATTATGGTATCTTTTATTTGGGATGGGCAGATGGAAGGTCGTCACCACTGGGCCTCAGGGAAGCGTATGGAAAGACCTCTATCTGGGGGGGGATCAACTTGAGGAGTGCTTTGTTGACCATGTAGGGGCTTTATGCTGAATTGGCTTGGGAGGCTATGGAAGGAAGAACAGTGTGGGGCAGGGTAATGCAGGACAAGTATGGTCTAAATGTGGATGAGCAGAGGTCGATGCCTTCTAAGATATGGAAGTTGATCCATCTATACACGTAGTTCCTTCACTAGCATTCTAGCTGGCCGGAGGGGAGAGGGGATGTCAATTTCTAGCTTCAAGATTGGGGGGTTGGAAGTTTGTGGTTCCCGAGGTGCCCTACTCTGAATCTTTCTCTTAGGGAGGCAAGTGGTCACCCTGTTTTTCTTTAGGCCATTCTTGATGGAAATCAACGAGCTGTTTTCAACAATATGGTTTTTAATGAAGATCTTGTTAAACTTATTTTTAAGGGCAGTACCTCAGGTGAGTTCTCAATTAAGGATTTTCCTTGTGTGAGGAGGGATGCTTTGAATGAAGACCCATGGGGGGTCATGCTGTCGTGCAAGGAGGTTCCTTCCAAGTTTAATTTCTTATTGTGGCGGGTGCAAAATCGAGCTTTACCCACAGAGGAAAACATACAACGCATGGTAGTGAGCATTGCTTCAAGGTGTGGGTGTTGTCGCAACCCTAAACAAGAATCAGGGGGGGGGGGCAGCTCTTCTTTGATAGTGAGTAGGCCATCTGGATTTGGCAGGCCTTCGGGACATTTGCTGGGTGGAACAGACAAGGAGGGGTGCAAGATGCTTTTCTAAATGCTTGGTTTCAAGGATTGGGAGACCATGGTCTTGAGAGGAAGGCCCCGACTGTCATCCTATTGGTGGGATGTTGGACTCTATGGACGACCAGGAATGAGGCGCACCATAAAGTCTTCAGAGGATCTCAGGCTAGCATCACATTCAAAATGAAAAACCTGTTTCAGGACTTGGTCTGGTTGTGTACAGCATGCCATGATGCACCGTCGGTAAGGGCTCTGGTGTCAAACCAGTTCCTTTGCATGCAGGGCAACGACGCAGGATAGGGGCATTGGGTACGATGGCATCCGCTGGGCTATGGATTGAAGCTTAATACCGAAGGGTCCTTGATTGGGGGGGAGATGCGAGGTGGAGGAGTCATCAGAAATCAGAAGGGGGTCTGTAGTTGCAGCATTTTCGACATTCTGTGGCAGAGGCGATGCCTTGAATGCTAAGGCATAGGAGATGGCAGCGAGTTTGGAGCTGTGTGAATAGAGGCAAATCAGGATTGACACGGTGGAGACAGACTCACTTATCCTTTATAAAGCACTTTCAGGTACAAGCCAGTTCCCTTGGAAAATTGTGTATATCATTAGGAAGTGCAAACTGTGTCTGGGCAATCATATTGAGATCACACACACGTGGCAGGAGGGGAATAAGGTTGCAGACTTCTTGGCGTCTGTGGCTTCACCAAATTAGAATCTATCTCTTTTCATTTGCTTGGGTTCCTTTCCTCAGGAGGGGCTTAAGTGTGTTGTTAATGATGCTCTCGGGTTGCACTATTTTAGACCACCGTAACTTTTTCTTGTACTGTGTTTTTTTTCAAAAGTCAATAAAAATGTTAATTTTCAGCCAGTCAGTCTATCCAAATTAGGCTCGTTGGTCGGTCTAGTAGAATGGTTAACAATTACATGGTTTAAATTGGGAATAAATGTTTAAGGATGATATAAGGGGGTGAAATTAAATGTTTTATGTGTTGAACTATTTTGAAATGCCTAAAATTCTTTTGAAGATGTTTTTAAAGGTGTGTATAAAAATTTAATCTATTTTTGGTTTTCAGTGAGTAAAAATGATGTTTTAAAATGGATAATGTTTTTAAATGAGGTGTTGAACTTCAAGTGGTTAAAGGGGCATGTTAGTGTTGTTAAATGGTTTTAAAGGGCCTTTAATGGCACTGTTATATAAATCAATGGTCAAATGGTATGATTATTGAATTGTGTTAAAGGTGTTGAATGTAATGAGCCATGGTAATATTGATAAATGAAACGTTTCAACCTAGTTATTATTGTGTGTTTGTTTCCGATGCTTTTATCGGGGAGCGCATCCATCTTTGGGGGATGCACTGATTTTTTCCCCGCATTATCTCTTTCCAAAGGCAGGCGGCATCCGTCGCTTATTTAGGGATGTTTTCTCCTTGATCGAAACAGGATGATGTGAAATCAGCTCCTCCTTCCGTGGATTCCTCCTCGGAACTTGTTACCTAGTCCGAGTCTCCCTTAAAGATTAAGATGATGTTCATGAAGCTCTTATCAGTGTCATGTCTTCATGGACGCCAGTTAATTACGTTGCTTTTATCAGGACATTCCAATATGTCAAGTCAGGACAGCAACCTTCGATCAGGGGAGTAGTCATGTTGGACATCACTGGCGTGTCTGTACGCTAAAACACTGATGCGTCTAGATTTCTTCCCCTTATGATAGGGCTTCTCAAGGGCGTGGAAGCCCGAGACATCCCACATCAAGTGCGGGGAATTATATTCCATAGGCACGTCTCTGAGGTTTTCCTCAGCTTCCATATTTAACACAGGGTATGCCACAAGTTTAACATCTAGTAGAGACAGATCAGACTGATCAACACACTAATGGGAGTGGATTAGATTGGTGGAGCCCCAGGAGGGAGCTCCTGAGAGTCCTACTAGATGTACAGATCAAAACTTCCAATGAAGACGGATCTGAGAATGCTTGGGTCCCTAAAAAAGGGGACGCCCGGATTTTCCATTGGTTGGGATTGAACCTCAAGGAGGTTTCCTACGTACCCTATATAGACAATAGGGATCAAAACCCACGTAGTTCGAAAGGGTGATGAATCGAGGTGTACACAAAGGAAAACAACCCGAAGACATGCTAGGGCTTACGCATGGATAGCGGCCCATCGCAAGAGTGACACTCTTGATTGAATGATCGTGGATTGTGTGGGGATTATGCACGGTTAGCTGCCTGAGGGAATGGCGTGATTCCACCGAGATGTGGCAGCCCGGGTAAGAATTTTGATGGATGATGGAGGGTTGAATGAAGTGGAGGGGAATGAGATGGAACCATCATGAAGGTGAATATAGTGGTGGGATTGAACCTTAGAGAGTCTTCCTACGTATCCCCGTGGTGGGGAATCAAAGTTTGTGCAGTTCAGGAGCATACAGTTTAACATCACGCGGGATGGAAAGGGGTGTACAATTTAATGTCATGCAGGATGAGGGAGAACCGACATGGAGTGGTTGGGAAAAGTAGGTATTGGGTTTGAACCTTAGGGAGGCTGCCTACGTACCTTGTTTGGAAATGGAAAGGATCAAATTACACGTAGTTCGGAAGGGAAGATACAGTTTAACATTGTGCGGGACGAAAGTGAACCGACGTAAAGGGGTTGGGACAAGTAAGTGTTGGGCTTGAACCTTAGGGAGGCTTCCTAGGTACCTTTCTTGGAAAGGGAAAAGATCAAAGTCTACGTAGTTCGGAAGGGAAGATACAGTTTAACATTGTGTGGGACGAAAGTGAACCGATGTAAAGGGGTCGGGACAAGTAGGTGTTGGGATTGAACCTTAGGGAGGCTTCCTACGTATCTTTCTTGGTAAGGGAAAGGGTTAAAGTTTACCTAATTCAGAAGGGGGATACAGTTTAACATTGTGCAGGATGAAAGTGAACTGATGTAAAGGGGTCGGGACAAGTAGGTGTTGTTCTGGAACCTTAGGGAGACTTCCTACATACCTTGCTTGGAGATGGAAAGGATCAAAGTCCATGTAGTTCAGAAGGGGGATTAGGGCTTACATGATAAGGAAGCCTAGAGAGGATTTCATTGTCGATTCTTACTTTAAGCTCACATGAGTCATGATCAGTGTGAGAAATAAGAGGCAGAAAAGACCTGACGATCACGTCGCAAAGGGTGCGTATGTGAAGAATGGACCAGGGCTTACGCGTGATTAGCATCCCAAAGGGGAAACATGGGCTTACTCTTGGTTAGCGGCCCAAGGAGGTAATAAGGGCTTACGCTTGGTTAGTGGCCCAGGGAGACGGAGATTGGGGACTTACTCCAGGATGGAGGCCTGATGGTGAAAAAGCCCAGTGGGAGAGGGATGGGGAAACGAAGGTCCCTGTGCCCATCTCTCCTCTAGTATTTGGGCATAGAAGAAGGGAGGAGGATCATGGATGCTACCTCCTTCAAGAAAGGCTAGGGGCTTACACTAAGATAGTTCCCCTTCCCCACGGATATACTCTACTCCAATAAAGAGGATCTCATTCCATGTGAGGAAGATCTCACTTCCATAGAAATTAGTGGGTGTGAATAATGTCTGAGATGGGGTACCCAACGTATATTGCATGGGGCGAGGCCATAGTTTAACATCATGTGCTGAGGATGATGGTGCTTGGCAGTTTAACGTCCTGCAGCTCAGAGGAGTCGGGTTCACTCCGCACCCCTAAGACTTACATAACTGATACCCACCCACCCTTGTGGAAGGGAAGGCATCAACAATTCCATGGTGTGGTAGTGTTGTGGAGTGATCCATTGAGGGGCTCACATTAGCGTGGCTATGCGAAAAAGCAATAGTCATTAGAATTTCTATGTGAAGAAGCATGAGGCTATGCAATGTAACATGAAGCACCGCCCAAGGGACATTAAAATAATTTCGCACAAGCTTGGAGGGCCATACGGGAAAGGGGTGTGTAAAGCATTCGATCAAGGAAAGAGGAGCTTCGCGAAGAGGATGAGTTTCGTGAAGGATGGGCGCTTCATGAAAAGGATGGACCTCGCAAAGGGAAAGGACTTCACAAAGAAATGCTTCATGAAGGTAAAAGAATACGTGAAGATGGGGGTCTTTGTGAAGGGAAAAGGCATTGTGAAGAGGAACCTTTGATGGAGTAGAGCTTTGCCTTAGTGAATCCCTCTTTGTTTGGAGAGAGCTTTGTGAAGGCTCTACGCTTCGCGAAACCTAGATCACCCCAAAAGGGCCCCTTCCTTTACGAAGGGAATATGCCTTTGCAAAGGGCATCTCCACCATAGGTACAGGTTGGAAAGAATGCAAAGGGGTATGGCTCGTAGAGGCCAAGTGCCTTTGGTAATCCATTTGAGGGTTTCGTGAAGGTCTGTGCAAAACGAGAGCTTGGAAGTTGAAAGGGAAGAGTCATAGTGGTTTGGAAGAGGGGGTGCACCTTCTATTTATAGGCAACAACGGTTGGTAGGGTCGCTAAACCCACCGTAGAGACGGGGACGCCGCTGAGAGGAGCCCATACATCATAAGAGTCGGCCTCGCAGAGGGTTTTTGATGCCACATAGAGGTCTGATGACATGACCACCGTGGAGTGGGCCGCAGAGTGGGATGATGCTGTGGAGGGGCTTCGAGCGACATTGGACTTGCGTTGGGCAGGGACATCACGTAGCCTCTTGCTGAGGCATCCGCACAGAAACACGTATACCACATGGAGCTTTTCACAAAGGGGCCATTTTGGGATGGTGAGGAGGAACTTAGACCCTTTCGGCGGGTGGATTCCCTTAATCGCATCGTTGAATCGGCGGACTGAGTGGGACACATTTTTCAGCGCCAAAAAATGCCCCCCCTCAGAATTGGAGTCGACCGAAAAAAGAGGGTCGGATTCTGAGGGAAAGACGCCGAAAATATTTAGATAATCAAACTCGCTACGGATCTTGGAGGCAGGTGAAAAGCTGGTTCACAGAGGGCTGAACCTTTCCCATTTCGCACAGGTTCGTCGTGAAGCGGTCTCATTCCACAGGATGAAGGGCTCCACGTAGAGCCTAGGGGTCTCCGTTAAGAGCCTTGGTCATTCGTCGTAAAGCTAACGCCCATGGAATATATATATAGGGGCTCAGAGTATTTTTTCTGTACTTAGATCTTTGAGAATGATAGTGCTTACGCTCTCTCTTCGTGAACCGATCTTCTCTGCGAATGCTTTAGTGAATTAGAGTCTTTGGTCTGGTGCTTCGTGAACGATTTTTAGTGAAATGGAGTGTTGCAATTCGCTGCTTCTTTTGAGAAGCAGGCCAAAACCAAGACTTCTTTGTGGCGTAGAGGGACTGCGCGACTATCTTCACGAAATGCCTTCACGAAGGGTCTCCACGAGAGGTTTATTTGCATAACTTTCGTGCCTCGACCACAATTTTCTTCCAGTTCTCGGAATCAGTGGCCAATCGGGAGGTTGTGCGAGAGTTTCATGTCGATGCTGCTCGGAGGGAGGCTATGGCCAATAACCTAAAAATAGGTGAGTACATCTAGATCACTTCTGATCACAAATAATTAATAGAGTGGCTGACAGAGGTGCAAAGGGAATATACGCTATGCAAGCACCTGCCATTATATGGTTTTGGCTTGCAGGATGAAGTCTTCATTCCTAAAACCAGTAAGGATGAGCCAACCTACTGGTTAAGGAGTACCCCCAAGCAATATCAGTGGCATAAGGCCATAAATGGGCACATCAGGAAAGATCATACTCCGGTTACATCGCATTGTCTGTATAACCATGTTAGTAGCATCGATGTTAGGGAATTGGTGCGGGAGACATCATCACCCCTGTACAAGACGATCATCAAGGCCAGTCTCGGAAATCTAGACAAGGGGTGGATCACAAGCTGGGACTTGTGCCAGGGTGGCAACTTCACAGACGACTGGGCCTGGGCCTACTAGGAATGTGCATCCTGTGAAGAGTTTGAGAATGTCCTTAGGTGGGTTAGCCTATATGAAGTAGTCTGGGCCTCCCAATTTAGCATCTCCCAAATGAAGGAATTTATACTGGAGTTGCTAAGCCGTTGGTCTCCAGATGCCAATACTTTCCACCTACATCACGGGGATGTTGGCATCAACCTTTGGGACCTCCATCATATTTTTGGCATCCCAATCTTGGGATGGATGTATGACGAGTTCCTCCCCACCATGAATGTCTGGGGGCATAGGGATAAAATGTCTCCTTTGGAGATGGCATTGCTAAGGCTAGTGTCAGGCACATATGAAGACAAACAGAATACCCGATACATCCACTTTAAGCAGTGGTTTGGTTATATCTTGAACTTCCCCCCAGAAGGGGAAACACTACCGATGAGGCCCCCTATTTGTCCACAAGGAGCTCAGTGGGGTAAAGAGGGTTCATACTGGTGGATCTTGGAATATAGCCAGTGAAAACTGCGGGGATACAACATCAAGACTGAGTAGCGGCCGATAGTCAGGCTTGCTAGATTTATCTCAGCACTGATCCACAGGTGGATTTTACCGGTAAGATATGCCCACATGGTGGTGCGACCAAGTACATTCATCATGGAGGCTCAACTAGATGGTGGGGATTGCATCAATCTAGGTATACCAGTGCTGGAAAAATTATACCATCTACTCCGGCACATCAGTGAGTGGAAGAGGCCACTGCGAGTGTGCGGGGCGTTCCACTTTTTGTAAATCTAGATCGCATCGCACATGGGGGGCTATGAATATCTTAACCCCATTTCTCCACTGGGGATACATTCTCAACCATCCATTTTGAACATTGCGGGGAGTGCCCCATTGAAGCTGGATGCTACGACCGTGCTGGGTAAGATGGGGCGAGCCAAACAATTTATCTTCCACCCATTCCCCTTGCCAACTAGGGCCTATACCGATGATGGCACAAATACGATAGAGAAATGGTCATATATTATATTCTTCTGTGGCGGTGTGTTGGTGGAATGAGTATATTGAGAACCCATATGTGAGCCATATACCCCACACCGGTTCACCTGAAAATTCCATTGTATACAGAGATTGAATCCCCAGGTATACATGAATGTGCACCACAAGAATCACCCATGCGTGATGCCACAACTCTGGATAATGTTTACAAGGGAGGATGGGAATATTTTGAATGAGTTTCCCCCATCTGATGCTGTATTCGGACTGGTTCACGAGTATGCACATAGTTGCGAGGATGCCTACCCTGGTGAAATGCTAAAGAAAGTGACCATCTAGGCCAGCAAGGGGGTTCCTACACCTCGACATCAGACATTGACAATAGGGGACATCAAGAAGGTGGTGTGAACATTCAACAGGTCGGTAAGGATGTAATAGCAGGGGCAGCAGGCCATGGATCGGAAAATCCCAGTCCAGTGCTGGCTGGAAGTGAAGAGGGAGAGGGGGCAGTGCCAGGCTCGATGACTCCATCTAGGAGGGCTCAGAAGGGAGTTGAATCATCTCGGGGCTTCTATAGGATCGATCCTCAAGATTCCGGGAAGTAGCTATGTTTGGTATCAATCCCTTCCGATGTCGTCTCTCTAAAAGCATGGAAAGATTGGGAAAATAGCAAACAATACCTCAGCATTAACGGCTTGTGGACGAATTTGAACATGCATGGGATGTCGCTGGGGGAGCTTGGCTTTGTGAGGGGTGTATTAAATGCTACCCCTGCTGAGGGAAGAATGTTTGTAATAGAGCTAGAAGAGGTAATACATTCCCGTGGTGACATGCAGCCGATGTCGCACCGGGAAAGGGTGCTGCTGAATATGACTACTCTCGAAGAACTGACGGCGGATCAACTGGCGGAGCATTTCCACCTACCTGGCCAAGCAGAAGAATCATGGGGGGAAGAAGTTAATTTGGTATATTTCTACTGAGAAACAGAGTGGACTTCCAAGGGAGCCTCTCCTGAAGAAGGCGAGATACTGGCCTTAGGGGGAATCGCCTCAAGCGAATTCACCACAACTCTAGAAGTAAGTCTCCACTCCCTTTCATTCCACTAATTTCCTCCCTACCTTATCTTGCTTTCTTGACTAACACGTATCTGTACAGAAGAACCTTTAGTTGGCCACTCTCACTAATGAGGACAAAGGCACGGTAGTCACAGAGGGCCCAATATAGGGGCCTGTAACAGGAGAGATGATGGTTGCAGAGTCCAGCAATGCTGGGGAAGCAGGGGTGACCTTCTCAGAATCCTCAGAGCCCAAAATTGTATATGGAGGGTTGTTCCCTGGACACCCAAAAATGGTAGACCAGAGGTGAGACCATGCAGAAGACCATGGTAAGTCTCATACTCTAGAGTTGTACCCATTGTCTGGTCAGTAAAACTGGCTAACATGACCTCTACCTGGATAGTTTCTAGGATGGTGCATGTGTTAATGATGAAAAGGGATGGAAGACCAGAGGATCGAATCTGAATAGAGGTGTTGAACCCTATCACGTTAAGTTCCCTAGCTGACCAGGCCATAGTTCTCTATGACCGGCCAGTGGTGGCAGGCGATAATGTCGCCGAAACAGAGTTTAACATTGACCGGGCAGACATCATTGAAGTGGAATCCAGCGATGAAGACCAACCTGAGGAGCACCCTGCTATTAATCTCCTGGAGGCATTTCCTGAATATGAACCTGCCGACCCAAAGGATCAGGATGAGACTTCTTCCGATGAAGAGGACAACAAGTCCATTCTTCATTGATCATGGATGCTGATCATGCACTTTATCATGGAGACCCTGCAAGCACAATGGCTAGATCATATGGGGAGTATTTTTTCTCGGTTGTGCGAACTATGCACTGGAGGGGTAAATGCCAAATCCCCTCACACGCTCATTCAGGAATACCTTGTCGAGAGGGTGTAGGAGGATGCACACAATATAAATGTTGATTGGAAGTGGAGAAAGGCTGTCAATATTCAAAGGCTCCATGAGGCTGAACATGAGATACAATATTTGAGAGCACAAGAAAATGAGCAGTCCAATTTCCTCGATTCACAATCGGGGCTCATATCGCACCTGAAGTCCCAGCTGGTAGGGGTCGAACAACAGATGAGGTGATCCTCTAATGTGATGGCTCTTATCTAGGTTGACGAAGATCGGGCCTAGGTCGAGGCTGATGAACTATGCCCCATTTCCATCGAAGAGGAGTAGGATCTTAGCAGGTGACAACAGATCCTTGATGCCATGATCTAGTGAGTGGTGGAGTTAAAACGCTATGTTGAGGAGGTCATCCCATCTATGAGAGGGGTCGACCCCTGGGTGCTGTAATTTGTGTAAACTCAGAAACGAACTTTTATGCTTTTCTTATTTATGTTAGTCGCATGCAAGAGATCTATTATCTGTTTTAATTGTTGAATTTCCATCACATCTGTGAATTATCCAGCAATCAATCCCCAAGCTCATGTGGGTCGTGCCCGATGTGAGAAACAAGGGATGGATGAATCGTCACTTCATTTGAATGTGGGAGTGCCAACCAATATCCAAGCATCCGAGCTATAAATAACCAACTCAGACATCCAGGAAGAAAGAGGGAGGCTTGACTGGAGAATAAAGTTCTCAGAATAGCCAAATTTCCATTTTCCCAGTGTGCTCTAGTGCACGAGCAGGATAACACCAGGGGAGTTAGATTTAATCTGAAAAGAGAGGGCTGGAAAGTGTGAATTATGATACCCAGAATTTAGAATACTGTAGGGTTGGCATGACAATAAAGGATAACTATTGACCATTTTTGAAACACAATATCCATATTGTGTTATCCTGAAATGGGGATAACAAATGAGGGACGTCCACTGACCATGTTCGAAACACAGGGCCTGACTCAAGATTTCAACCATTAGTCTTCCGGAATGTTACCCTAGGATAGTAAGTGAGCCATAGGCCGAGCATCCATACTTTCAGGAGGTTATTTCAGGCATGAAAGACGACGAGGATCCAAATAAAGGGAACACAAATCATGGAGGGTGGAGTGATGGGTTGTTAGAACGGAGTCCAACACTCTTGAAATTACTCCATCATGATGGTAACACATTAGGTAAGTGCATCGGTCCGATCAAGGATCGTACCTACTTCTAGATAGGACCTCTTTGGTGAGGACCTAGAATGACTTGTAGTTTTACGTCATACCAATGAAGATGATAGAGACATAGTTTAACATCGTACGCTGAGGACAGAGGCAATGAACAACCCTTAAAGAGGGGATGGGGCCAAGATGACTATATAAAAGGCTTAAAGGCACATGGCTGGATCTGGAACTAGACATCCAGATGTCACTATGTATTCGGGTAGGGAAGGAATCAAGCCATACATAATTTTGGAAGTGGCATGGTAGGGTACCAATACTAGGGACAATACAGTCGTGTGGGTCTAGCCCATGCACCAAAAGAAGCGACATTTCATAGGTCTTGTTTTTTCTTTAGGGTGGATGTGTGTTTTTGTTTTTTGTGCAGCAACAAACCTAGGATAGAGAATCCAGACATTGATATAGGAATCAAGCCAAATGCAGGCCTTGAAAAATGGCATGGTGAAGAACTGATACCAAACATGACGTCCCCTCGAGCGAGGATACCACAATGCGGTGTCATTTTCTATCGTGCGTCCAAGACGATATTGTAATAGTTTAGGGTCATATGACAGGACCAACCCATGCATTTTAATGTCCTACAGCAAAGACACAACAATTTAAAGTCATGTGGGACCAAGCAGTATAGTTTAAGGTCATATGGCTTGGACGCATACAGAAGAACAAGGTTTTAGATGGAATTTGAAGGGTGTGATAAAGCATACCCTGCATGAACGAGGACCAAATCCACACCACACCGTGTGCAACTCCAAAGGAGAAAGCTCAGACCAAGGGGTCAGAACAGATTAGAGGGTGTGGGGATGGACCTGAGGATGGAACGTCCGGGTCTTCCTACGTATCCCATGAGGATGGGAATCAAGCCACATGTAGTTCTAAGAGGTATGTTTAATGTCATGCGGGGGGATTGGAAGGAGAGACTAGCTTCTAAAAGGGGAGTACGTGGTGCAACTATTGCAAACCTGACGTGACTGAGTACATAAGCCCACATATGCCACACTGCGCAATCCAATATGAGTCAGGTCTAAAAGGCCGAACAAAAGAGGTGATTTGCAAAACCTAAGCTAGACCTAAAGACAATATATATGGGTGTTTCTACGTATCCCATAAGGATGGGAATCAATCCATATGTAGTTCTAGAAAGATTCGTGGAGTTTAACATCATGCGATAAGGACGAGGGTGGATCTTAGTTTATGGTCATGGAGTTCAGACCGAAAGAAGTAAGTCTCTTCCAAGAAGGCATAACCTTGACCAAATTCCTAATCCCACATGAGCCACACTTGATGTGGGAAATAAGGGTGGATAAGATCTTCATGATATGTGGAATATAAAGAAAGGGGAATCAGTGTGGAGCCTCGAATGACACCACACCGTGGATTCTTCCTCTTAATGTGAGAATGTGCATTGAAGGATAACAACAAGAGGGGTGAAATCCCACTTGAAAATGATGGAGTGGAAAAGGATTTGAATCACATGAACAATATTTATGGCTTAATAGGGATGGCGTAATGATGGAGGATAATTTTTGACCATGTTCAAAACACAGTATCCATATTATGTGACCTGAAATGGGAACAAAAAATGAGTGTTGACTGCTGACCATATTCACAACATGAGACTTTATATCAATTTTTCGTTCAAAATTCTCAGTGATGTTGGCCCAAGATGGTAGGAGAGCACTAGGGCCTAGCATCCATGCCATTCGGGGGTCCTTTCGAATGTGAAAGATGATGAAATCCCAAATGAAGGGGAACATGAAGCATGAAAATGGGTGATAACATGTCTATCTAGAATCCCAACACTTTATGCCCTGAACCAGAGTGCTTCTGGGCACATTGGTGAACTACCATAGAGGGTCCAAGGGGACCAATTCAAGAGCATCCGACTCAAAAAGATGAGTGGAGAACCAGGGGAGGAAGAGATCTCAAGAGGGAGAGGTATGTGGAGTGGATATTACAAACCCAGTGTGAATGAGGATATAATCCCATACCACACCACATACCCCCTCATGGAGGAATCAGGCCGAGGGGCCAGAGAGATGAGGAGGTTTCTAAGAAGCAGGGCTGGACCCAAAGACGAAATGTCTGAGAGTTCCTACGTATCCTGTAGGGGTAGGAATCAATCCACATGTAGTTCTGAAATATGGCATGCAGTTTAATGTAATGCAGTAAGGATGATGATAGGAGGGGGTATCTCGATGAGAACCCAACATGAATGAAGAAATAATCCCACATACACCCCACCATTCATACTTCCTGGAGAGAACTAGGGCCAAGAGGCTGAAAGAAGGAATAAATAAACCTGGGATGGACCTGAAGACAAAATGTACGAGTTTTCCTATGTATCCCATAAGTATGGGAATCAATCCAAATGTAATTCTAGGAGATGTCGTACAATTTAACGTCATGAGACAAGGAAGTGGTAGATCTTATTTTATAGTTTTAGAGCTCAGACCATACATGCCCAGTTTAATGTCATTCGTGTGGGATAGATGGGTGGAAAGGGTGGATCATTGTGCCTACCATGTGGGAGACCACAGAATGGTAACAATGATCGAGGATAAATGTTGATCATGTCTGAAACACAGTATCTGTATCGTTTCCTGGAATGGGGAAAAACAATGAGTGTTGACCACTGATAATGTTTGCAATGCAGGACTCGTATCAAATTGTCATCCAGAATCCTCAAGGACATTGGCCTAAGATGGTAGAAGAGCACTGGGGCTTAGAATCCATGCCGTTTGGGGGAACTTTTGGAAGTGAAAGATGATGGAAACCTAGATGATGGGACGCGTAAAGTGTGGTGGGACCTGTGCAATTTAACATTTTACGGTAAAAACAATGGATGGAGGGTGTCTCAAGGAAAAGTATGTGGAATGGAAAAAGTAACCTGATGTGAATGAGGACATAGAGTCCACACCACACCGCAAGATCCTAGGTGAAAACTTGGTCCAAGGACCAGAAAGGTCAAGGGACCTGAGGCAAGGCCACAAATGGAAAATCACATCCAGTTTTTGATTTATCATCACGTGGGGTGAGTGCTGAGTGGTTTTACATCCCTCAGTTACGGACATATTATGCAGTTTAACATCGTTCAATGAGGATGGTGGTGATCTTAGTTTAAGTTCATAGATCTCAGACCATGTTTGCATGACCCTTTATATGATTATGCCCCTACCAAAGATCCTACGCCCATATGAGCAAAGCTTGGTGAGGGAAACAAGGAATGGGATTAGGTTCTACCCAGCATATAAGGGCACGAAAACAAAGGAAAGAGATCGGGAAGGGTTGATCCCATCCAGACCAACATCCCTGCTCGAGGCATACTAACATTCGAAGAGATAACATTAGAAAATGAATCACTGAACCCAACATTTGGGACATGTATGGGTGGTGATAATGATGGAGGATGGCTGTTGACCATGTTTGAAACATAACATCCATATCGTGTGACCTGAAATGGGAAAAACAAATGAGCGTCGATCGCTGAACATAGTCGAAACACGGGACTTGTATCGAAGTGTCATTTAAAATCTTTTAAGACGCTGGACCGAAATGGTAGGCAATCAATAAGGCTGAGCATCCATACCGTTCAGGGGTCCTTTCAGATGTGAAAGATGATGGAAACCCAAATAATGGGATGCGTAATGCGTGAGTATGCCTGTGCAGTTTAATTTCATACGAGATGAGAAAAAGATATGGAGGTATCTAAGGAGGGGGGACATAGTGTGGTCATGGTAAACCCGACGTAAATGGAGGAAAACAAAGTCTGCACCATACCATGTGTTCTTGAGAAGCATCTGGGATAAGGGACCGGACCCAAGGAAAGATCTTGAAGCTTGGGGTTGGGCCTATGGATGAGATTTCCAGGTGTTCCTACATATCCCATAAGGATGGGAATCAATCCACACATAGTTCTAAAAGGGACATGCAGTTTAACGGCATGCAGTGAGGGTGTGGGAGTATAGAAGAATGGGGAGGGGCACATGGTGCGATCATCATAAACCCGACATTAGTGGGGACAAAAAGTCCACACTACATTGTGTGATATCCTTTAAGAGAACTATACCCAGGGGGAATTCAAAGACAAGAGTTTGGTGTTGGATACTAAGACGAGACGTCTGAGTGTTCCTACGTATCCTATGAGGATGGGAATCAAGCCATACATATTTATGAAAGGGTCATGCAGTTTAATGGCGTGCAGTGTGAGTGTTGGGAGATCTTAGTTTAAGGTCATAGAGCTTGGACCATCTTGTAGTTCATTGTCATGCAGGACAAGTGCTGGGTAGTTTTACATCCTTCATCCAAGACGCATTGCGCATTTTAACATCATGCGGTGAATACGGAACAATTTAAGGTTATTTAGGAACATAAAAGATTGTGATGTTATAGATCATAGTTTATGGTTGTAGAGCTCGGACCGTAGTGGTATATCTGCCGCTTGTAGTTTAACATCATATAGGATGGGTGTTGAGTAGTTTTATGTCCTTTATCTTGGACGGATCACACAGTTTCACATCATAGTGAAGACGAAATAGTTTAAGGTCATGTAGGACTGAGGCATGCATTCAAGCAAAGTATTGTTTGAGGAATTTGGAATTGGTGGGAGGAGTGATGCACTCACCATCCATGGTAACTAGGTAGTATGCACCATTGGGGTAAACCTTGTGAATGATGTAAGGTCCTTCCCATTTGGGTTTTAATTTGGGTGGTTTCTTACCAGGTATCATTGGCATTCTTAGGGCCAACACCATGTCACCTTGTAAGAAAGAGAGGAGGTGAACTTTTTTTGCTGAAAGCTTTGGATACATTGTTCTGATGCCTATCTAGATTATGCAGGGCATGAAGCTTGTTCTCGTCGAGTGCTTCCAGTTCATCCAGACGGACTTATGTTACCTTATCTGGTGTTTTCTGCTCATAGATAGCAATGCATAATGAAGTAAACTGAATCTCGATGGGCAGGACTGCCTCTGTTTCATACACCAGGGAATATGGGGTCACTTGGGGGGAATTTCAAGTCATTGTTCGATAAACACAGAGAGCATTGGGGAGTTTATACGGCCAACTCTTCTTGTTCTGGCCAACCATTTTCTATAGAATGTTAGAGAGGGTTTTGTTGAACACCTCGATATGCCCATTTTCTTACGCGTTATAGTGGGAGGTATGGTTAGAATGGATGTTGTACTTGGTGTAAAAATTATTCAGTTCGACTACCTAGAAGTTGGTGCCGTTATCAGTGAGGACGATATGAGGGACTCATAATTGTTAGATAATATTGGAGCTCAAAAAGTCATTGATAGAATGGGCCTTGACCTCCTTTAGCAGAACTGCCTCTGCCCACTTGGAAAAGAAATCTGTAGCGGTCAAGATGAATCTTCACTGACGAGTTGTCATTGGCGGATAGGGTCCCACAACTTCGAGTCCCCAGACCACAAAAGGAAAAGAGTACTTAGTAGTGTGGAGAGGCTCTGGCAGTCAATGCACAAAATTAGCATGGATTTGGCATGCATGGAACCTCTTGGAAAACTCGATACAGTCACAAATCATGGTGGGATAAAAATACCCCAATCTTCAGATCTGGTGAGATAGTTTCAGCCCGGTCTGATGAGCCCTGTATGAACTGACATGAACCTCCTGCATCACTTGAGAAATCTCACTTATTTTAATTAAACAGAGGAGGACTTCATCAACCCCGCATTTTTAGAGGATCTTCTCAAGAAAGGGAAACTTTGGAGGGTAAAATACAATGAGCATCGTCAGATTCACTCGCACTCGGATCGATCTACCAGGAGATTTCTGTGCTGAAGATACTCGGTAAAGGGGGTCCTCCAGTCGGGAGTCACCTACAACACTACGGAAGGGGGACCTGGGGGTCCTGACATGGAGGCACTGGTGGTAAGATGGCTTACCTGCGGGTTCTCATCATCGTCTAGAGTGACGGGAGTGATGACTCTCCGGTGTTCCACATGAATAATCAAATCATCTTGGTCAGGTTCTGCAAGAGATGTAGCCAAGCTGGCCAAGGCATCGATTCAACCATTATGTGAATGAGGGACATGATTAACTTCTGTCTGAGATGGGAATTGGGCCATCAACTGGTGGGTACGTTCCAACAGTGGTATCGACTCCATATTCCTGATGACATAGTCACTTTTGATCTATTTGATGACTATTTTAGAGTCCCCTTTCACATGTAAGTGGGGAACATCAATCTCGAGCGCCAGATCGAGACTCTTAATGAGGTCCTAATACTCTACCACGTTATTGGTACAACCTTCTGACAACAGGAATGGATATGGTAGAACAACTTGTATGGGCGTGATGAAGACAATGCTCAAGCCCACTCTGTTGAGTCTGGGGTCGTTGAGTATTCTACCGGTAGGTCTTCATGAAGCACCATCAAAATGAATATGCCAACATGGAATGGATTGATCTACTAAGTGGATGGTCTCATTTAGAAAATCAATATCTAGAGACTGGTCCATGGGAGTTGGATAGGCGACAAGGAAGTCTACCAATGCATGTCCCTTAATGGGATTTTGGGGGGAAACCCTGATGTCGAACTGCTGGAGGATCACTTCCCACTGAGCTAGACGACCTATCAACATGGGGTTGTTCAAGATGTACTTTAGTGGATCCACTTAGGACACTAGATGTATCTCATGATGTTGCAAGTAGTGTCATAATTTTTGCACTGTGAATAATAGCGCAAGGTAGCTTTTCTTGATAGAGGAATATCTGGTTTCTATATCGAGGAGCATGAAGCTAAGATAGTATAGACTATTCTATATTACCTCATTGTTCTTCTAAGTGAGAAGGCTGTCGAGAGATCATTCCAGAGTAGTCACATAAAGGAGCAAAAGCTTTTCGGAAATGGGTGGCATCAGGACCAGAGGTTGTAATAGGTACTGCCTGATTTCCTCAAAAGCATTCTGACACTCCTCATCCCACTAATAATCGACACCTTTCTTTATGAGTCTAGAAAAGGGATTACACTTGCCAGCTAGATTTTTGATGAATCGTCATATATAGGCTAAGTGGCCTTGAAAGCCTCGAAGATCCTGAATGTTGATCAGAGGAGACATCTGGATGATGGCCTTGATCTTCTCTGAATCAGTCTCGATGCATCTGTATCTGACAACGAAGCCGAGAAACCTTCCCAAAGTGACCCCGAAGGTGCACTTCAAGGTGTTTATCATCAGGTGGCGAGAACGGAGGAAGCATAACACTTTCTCTAGATCTTTGAGATGGTCCTAGTGCTGGTGAGATTTGTCCACCAGATCATCCACATAGAATTCCACCAATGTTCTGTAGATCAGCTTAAATATGTGATGCATGGCACACTGATAGGTGGAACCTACATTATTTAGATCGAAAGGCATCACATGGTAGCATAAAGTACCTTGTTGTTCCCTGAAGGCAGTATACTCTTCATCCTCAGGGGCCATTCAAATTTGGTTATACCCAAAATACCCATACATGAAGGAGAGATCCTAGAACCCAACGGTGGCATCAATCAACAGTTCTATTGTAGGAAGGGGAAAGTCATCCTTCAGATAGTGATGGTTAAGATTCTGGAAGTCGATGCAGACTATGATATGTTTGTTCTTCTTCACGACGAGCACAATGTTGTCAAACCATCTGGAGTACTTGACCACCTTGATGAAGTTGGATCTGATAATCTTATCAACCTCAGCCTCGACCATGGCACCATGAGAAGAGTTCATCTTTCTGGGAGGCTATTTGAACCCATGATGATTTGCAAGAAGGCCAAGGTGGTGGATGGAGACCTGAGGATCTAGTCCTAGCATCTCGTCATAACTCTAGGAAAATACATCATGATGCTGCTTCAGGAAGTTCTCATATTACTATTTCTATTTGACAGGCATAGCGGAAATGATCAATGTGGGTTTCAAATCTGTCTCGTTACTAAGGTTCACCTATACCAACTCATCGATTGTGGTGGAGACACCCTCTTCAAAGGCGGGAGGAGTATCCTCCAAATCTTCTTCTTCATTCACAGAGGAGGGATCCTCGATGGGAGGTGATACCTCAGAGTCAATAGATCCTGACAGTACACTGGTGCCAGCCTGAGCGGTGATGGACACTGCATCGGGGTACTCTCGTACTACCGAAACCATAGCGATGAAAGCTTTCAACCCAATCCCATCTGGTCTTCGGCCCAAGGGGCCATGCTTGATGATATAAAAGAAATTGTGGCATGTTGTATTGAGGTAGTTTATCCCATCCCATTTAAATAAGCAATTATGACGTATTTTCATTTCCATGGGGTGGACATCTCGATACCTTATGGGAGTAGGAGGATCTGGGATCACTCGAGCCTGATATGTATAAGAATACGAGGTGATCTTCCGACGTCCCTTAGACTTGGGAATGTGCTTCCCTCTCATTCCAAAAATAATGAAGCATTTCCCCAAGTCTGGAGTCATGGCCTCTAATCAGTGTATTGGTAAAATGTAGGCATCATCTTGGTCTCTCCACAGTTTGGTCACATCCATAGTGTGTTCATCCTCGTTAGCATGGATCTACTTGTTCTTTCTCTTATAATAGTCGTCATTCAGGTAGCGGGCTTTACAAGAGGTGAAGGGGGACACATCACCTTGGTTTACGCCCACTCTACCATTAAATATGTAATTAAAGAATTTGTGATATAATGATGGGACCGCCACATGAAGGTGAAGCCATGGACTACCCACCAACACATTGTAGGAAGTGTCCTGTGAGACAACCATAAAATCGGTGCTGGCCACCAGGCCACTGAACTGGGTATTCAGAAGGATCTTACCAACTGGTGTTTGTTTTTTCCTATTATAACCTTGAATTTTCAGGTCAGAGGGACTCAAGTCATCATTGTACAACCCCATTTTTTGAAGTGTCCAGGTCAGGATAAGGTTGATCCTAGAGCATATGTCTACAAGACAGTGAAAAACCTTCATGCCATTAAAGTGTCCAGTGATGTACAATGGGCAGATATGCCCCTGTACGGGAGAAACTTCATCTTCTCTAGAGAAAGAGATGTTGGACTAGCATTCTACATGCTCGACTATCTCTACATGGAAAGCTTCTGCGGCTGCTACCTCTATCTCAAACTGGAGGGGGAGTCTTAAAGCCTTAGAAAGGGATTCATGCATATCCACTGATAGGAGAATATCCTCGAGGATAGAGAGCCTCGTAGTAATTTTGGAAAGATTTTTAAGAATATCATACTTTCATTCCAAGTGTGAACTTCTGATTACAGGAGGTTGTTCAATGGAAAAAGGCATGACGAGCCTTTTTGGCTGAACCAGCGACCAGATGGTGCTGGGAATGTCCTGCTACTCACTGGTCGAAACCTATAGAGAAACCACCAGATGAGGGATAGATGACTGAGGTCAGTCTGTAACAGAATGTGGCTGATTATAGCATGACTATGGTGGATCTGACTAATCAAGCAGCACAAATGGTGGTGAAGGAAAACCTGTTGAAACAAGATGAGAATTTTGTGCATGATGAGCACTATGCCGAGCCTATTATCTAGTTTCAGTGGCATGCCCAGCCTGGCTGGAAGCACTAATTGAGGCATTCCAACAACTCACATAACTATGGATCTATTGATGTTTCTGATGGTTGTGGATGTTAGGAGGATCCATTTGGCGCTCCTCGTCATTGGGAACCATGTAGGGGTTTACCAGCTCTAAAGTGTTAACCAAAGCATACCCTTGGCCGTCACATGAAGAATCCCCCACTGCCAGACATATTCTGGGGGTAATTTCCATATACAGGGGCATAAAGTCTCCAAGAGTATGGGATGATGATGGCATCAGTTGGGGGATTTGTTTTCCCTTGTGTCGCCGATGCTTTCCCTTCTAGGAAGAGAAAGACTGAGACATTGACGCAGAAGTAGTGGCTGCGGGTGATGCAGAGACTTATGAAGGCTTGAGTTGATTCAAATATGCACTGATAATACCATGGTCATGGGTGATTACCTTACGAGCCATCCATTGTTCATATTTTTGAGACCCCATGGTTAGGAACCTACTGCCACTCACCTTCACCGTCACTGTCACTATCATTATCGGGCTGTATGAACACACATGCCTCGTGTGCCGGTGTTGGGCCTAACTTGACTATGTTGTTATCAACCTATTATTGAAGCCAATCTTTAAACACATTGCACTTCTTGAGGGTGTGCCCCAAGATTTGGTGATAGGGGTAGTAATTAGGGCGGTCAGTGAGATTTGCCTCTTCAGGCCTTCTGTATTTCAGAAACCATAGAATTCCCTATTCCAAGAAACTTCAGAAATAACTGGGGACCTAAGCCTTATTTAATGAGTATATCTGGTTTCTTCTATATGGGAAGGGGGATCTGGGAGCCTGGCCTTGACGGGGGGTTAGAGGAGCCTATCGAGGAGGTGGAACCTTGTTATCTCACCTAGGTGGTGGTGGCATGTTATGCGGGAGCGCCTATTAATTCTGAGGGGATCATTGCTAGGCCGTAGGTTATTCCTAAGGTGGTGGGCCTCTATGAGGATATGGAGGTAGATCCACTAGTAATAACTCCAGCTACCTGGGGGCCTCTATTTATCCTAATGCAGCAGGCTCGACCTTAGTGTCTCTTCTCATGGGAACCATAGGAGGTAATAGATGTGCCTATCTAGCTAGATGTAAGGCTTCCTCTAGAAATTGATCCTTATCAGAGAAATTTTGGAATCCTACAGGTTAATTCTGAGTGATGAGACAGGGGAACAGTTCATTTTTGACATTCCCTACACATGTGTTCAGCAGTTGTTCTTAAGTCAGTGGAATATCCCGGGAGTATGTGAGGCCTTTCCACTAGGTGACAAAGTCCACGACACATTCATTAGTCCTCTGCTTGCACTTGAAGAGGTCTTCCATACTCATGTTTTGAGTGGTGGAGCTGAACTGGTTAAGAAACTGCCTATGAAGATCTTCCTAACTAGATACTGACCCAATGGGTAGCTGGTTGTACCAGACAAATGCATGGACTTCCAATGTTTGTAGGAAACCCTAGTGTTTGGTGGCCTCCTGCTGTGCTGGAGTTCCCAGCATGGTTCCACACCTTGAGATGAAGTGGACCAGATGCTGTAGTGGATCGCTCATCCCATTAAAGGGAAAAAATATAGGGTTTTTGAAACTAGGGGGTGCTGCGCATGAGCCTAATCCCAGTTGATGAGGTATCTCTAAGTGCATCCATGAGACACAAGTTCAAAACCAGGAGGAGGCATAATTCTAGGTACTGTAGCAGTACTATAACAGGTGTTGTTTGGTACTGTAGTTGCTGAAAATATTCACCTTGGGCCACCAGTTTGGGCTTGAAGTCCTTAAGGCCTTCGGGCCACCCAGGACTTCAAGTCAGTAAGGATTTAGGGACACCTTTAAGGCCTTCAGGACACCTCAAGGCCTTTGGGCCACATAATCAATACAGTTTCCCCAAACAGACTCTATAGAAATGAGAATCCCAGAGGAGGATTTAGACTAGGTGCACTCACCAGAGCAGAACCAAATGGATTTCGAAGAATGAGAGCATATAGAAACGCCATTGGGACTAGCCTATTCTTGCATGGGAATCTTAGACGAATGGCCATGCGAAGGTGTAGAGCTACCATCATGATAAAGATGTTGGGGAGGGGAAGTTCATTATCGTTATAGTTTGGTTGAATTCCCTAAGACCTTCGGGTCATGTAACATCTCTTAAGCTTGTGGGCCATGTAATATCTAAGCCTACATGCATTGTAAGGGTTCCCCCTCATCCCGTTAAATGGGGGTTATAAAAAAATCAATAAAAAAGGGCCTTTGGTCCATTCAGGCAAAACTAGGGGTGCTGGCATATTATTCATCCATGCCGGATATGGCTTGCCATCAAGAGAGATTTCTACCTGTTGAGTTTACAATACCTCAAGGCGAGCGATGAGCACTACCATTTGATAATCTAGGTGGGGATCACTGTCTTGATGAGGATACCTAACCACTAGTGCATTAGAAGGTTCTTCAACATGATAAGCAGACCCAGTGTCTCGTGGAGAGGTTGGTTGGATGACCTATGAGACTGCTGGGGGAACAACCTGTGGAGTGACTGGGGGAACCTGAGCCAGGTCCTGAAGATTATCGCATTGTTCATGTGGATTTTGTGATACATACCACACCCTCTTGACATAATCTTCAAATTATATATTGTCAATGTGGGAAAGATAGTCAGAGTCACCTGGAGGCAACTCACTGGGGGGGGGGGGTAGTACCTACACCTGCTTCCCCAGTTAAGGATCATCGTAGTCTGGTCAACGCTCCATAACATGTTCAACAAGGAGTTCATTGACCATATTATTATGCTCCATGACCTGTCGATGCAACGTGACCTTTTCAGGATCATCTTCCTTCTTCTGCACTGATCCAAATAGGTCACAGGGTTTCATGGCCCCACGATGCTCTTTTCCCATATTGGGATTCCGACCGAGGGCTAATGACTCAGTAGGTATGGGAAGACCTATTAAATTTTTTTGCTGGAGAGTAATCCTTCCCAATGGATCCAATAGGTGTGGCACTCCCTCAGGGGGTAAGTTCTCTTAAAGGATCTCTATCTCATTCTCTCCCTCTGATACATTAGCTATGTTAACCGCAGCTATACCTAGAGGCATATCCTCAATATCACCTGTCAATTCGTGCTAGCACTGGATAGAACCAAAATGGAGGGCATCATACTGCCCCCAACCACAGACCTAAACGTGGGGGGGGGGGGAACCTCCCTTATAATTCTACGGAGCACTTTAATGCTCTAAACGCATTGTTTCTTGAGGGTCCAGTGGCGACCAGGCGACTCAGGGCACTGGGACATAGGGAGTGCATCCAAGTTGAACATACAACATTTCTAGACAATATCTTCAAAGTTTTCCTGACTCTTGGGTTAAGACACCAGCTGATAATGGAGACAGAAGTGTGTCGGCCAAAGGGTTTGGAAAAAGCACACGACCTCCTCCCAGGAAAGTGATTTCAGTGCACTAAAGTTCACAATTATTACTGTCTATAACATCTTTGGGAAATGATCTATTGCAAGGATGTACCACAAGCTCCTCGGCTCAGACTCGGGAACCGGCCCTTGGTTTCCCTACTCATCAACCGGGGGTGGCTGCGAGACCAGTAATGGAACTGAAGAAGACCACTGGGACGGTAGACTGGAGGGTGGATAATATGGAGAACGGGCTGACAAGCCACCACATCTTGGGATATCTTGTGAATAATGCAATGACGGGGCCACCACATCTCGATAAGACGGGCTAGCAGCCACAAACTTCTATGCAGGAGCTGTGGTTACTGATGGTGGGTCAGGTTGTTGTTCGTCCTCTATCGATCCCCAGAATAACTCTCTATGATCTCTGGTCGAGGCAGAGAATGACCCTGTTGACGATAGGGAGTATTGCATGGCTAGGCCCTAGAAAGAGGCCAAATATTCCTCCTCCTGGATGTATAGGCGGAGGGAGGTGGGAATCTGGTGGACCTCACATTTCTAAATGTTGAGGCTTATACGCCTTGTTCCTGCCCCAACCCCCGACATAGAAGACCGGGGTGAGGGTTCCATTGCTGAATCGCATTCTGCCTCAGGATTTGAGAAGAAGATGGGCTTAATCATGGTCTGAAACATCTTATTATTCTTCTTATGGCATTGGAGACCAGCCATCCTACCCCAGGATGGATCTTCGGGATAGGGTAGGTTTTTGGCTCGAGGAGGACCTTCGGCTGAACCAATGTTGGGGCAGCGAGGACTTCCGCCTAGGTGAGATGTGGTGCGAGGAGTACTTGGAAAAATGTCAAAGGAAACATGGGGAGCACCTTCGTTTCTTCTAACTTGCATGCTGAGAAAATATTCAAGGAAAGTTTTGGAGTGGGTAGGACCTCCGCTAGAACTGGTAGGATCATGGGCAATGCCTTCATTCTTGTTTCCCTTAGCAGCGATGATACGGGGAGGGCCTTGGTATTGGTCAAGCTGAACATGGGTAGGACCTCCGTGTTGGGCACCAATGAAGCGAGGTAGACCTCCACTTTTATGATTACCAAGATGAGAAGGACCTTTGTCAGTTATTGTAAGAACATGGGGGAAACCCCCATGCTGATGGTTGACTAGATGAGGAGCATATTCACCTTGGCGACCTGTGATAGGAGGAACGACTCCATACCTGAGGTAATAGGTGTGGAAGAGGCTTCCATACTGGGTGTCTGTGCGGTGGGGAGGACCTTCGCTCGGACTGATGGTGGCATGAGGAGGACCTCTATGCCGAGCTTGGGAGTGGGGAGGGCCTGCGCTATCATTGGTGGTGGCACAGGGAGGACCTCCGTACTAGATTTTATTGCCACAGGTTGGCTCATGATAGACACCACCTGTGTCGGTGACCAAGAGAGTCGACCCAACCTGCTCGTGGGGTGGTTAGGGCCTCAATCCTAGTTGGGTGTATAAGTTCCCCTATTCAATATAAATGGGGAATTACTGGTATATGTCAGTTTTGGCATAGGCCATGGTAGCCGTTGATGATGATGCCCCCTGGAAAGCATCCTCCTCAACTTGCGCCTGATTCTGGTGTCGGGTTAACCGGACCGGGGCCAGTGGAACATGTGTATAACTTACCTGATCCTCAGCCTGTGGGGCTGGGTGGTGGTGCTGACACGGACCTGTGGGAACCCTCCTTGGTGGCCCCCGGTATGGGGTCACAGCTAGGCAGGCCCATACATCCCTCACCTCATTGGCATAGGGAAGGGAGTCGTCAAAGAACTCCTAGGAGAGGCTCTCAAAATGATTGTAGGTCGGAGTGGGGAGTAGTGGCTCCCTGCACGACCCTTGTGGGTAGAAGTGGCGACGAGGTGTAGAAACCTCTAGGTCTTGTCGGGCCATATCCCGGGTTGGGATAATCCCCTCTACCTCATATCGTCAAACAAGGTCGTTAATCACTCTTCTCTGAACAAGTTCAGATGGGGAGATGGGGTGTGGGAACCCAGTATCCATGGATGTAGAGGCCACTATGAAAGATATGAGGCTATGTGGGATTACCGCGTTGATGTTTCCCCAAACCCTGCATTTGTGGATGGGTAATGATCGATTTCCTGTCATAGCTTGGGTCCTGCAAAATAGGGAGATTCAACAATTAGTGCTTGAATGATGGAAAGCAACGACCAGTTCCCCAGTGTCTTCCCATCTCCCATTGTTGGTAAGAAGGATCCACACTGAAAATGTCATTGATCATGATGTCCAATGTTCAACTGCCCCAATCTCTAGTGAGTTTCACACCCGGACCACTATTTTATTGGCAGGACCTAGCACCAGATAACTGGATCCAGTGACATGCTTATCCAATGATGTCTCGAACACTAATAATATCCACATTGAGGAGAAGACATTCACATTGGGTTCACCATTTTTGTTTTCGATGCTTTCATCAGGGTGCACATCCATCCTTGGGGGACACACTGACTATTTCCCCACATTCTCACTTTCCAAATGCAGGAGGAATCCTTCCCTTATTTAGGGACGTTTTCTCCTCGATCGAAATGAGATGATGGGATGTCGGCTCCTCCTTTCGTGGATTCCTCCTCAAAACTCATTACCTAGTCTAGTTCTCCCTTAAATATTAAGATGTTTTTATGAAGCTCTTCCCAATTCCCTGTCTTCATGTACACCGGTTAATTACATTGATTTTTTTAGGACATTCCAATGGGTCAAGTCAGGGAAACAACCTTCGATTGGGGGAGTAGTCATGTTGGACATTGCTGGCATGTATGGATGTTGAAACACTGATGCGTATGGATTTCTTCCCCTTATGATACGACTTTTATAGGGCATGGAAACCCGATGTATCCCACATTGAGTCCATGGAATTATATTCCATAGGCATGTCCCTGAGGTTTTCCCCAGCTTCCCATATTTAACACAGGGTATGCCATGAGTTTAACATCTAGCAAAGACAGATAAGATTGATCAGAACATTGATGGGAGTGGATCAGATGGGTGGAGCCCCAGGAGGGAGCACCTGAGAGTCCTACTAGATGTGTAGATCAAAACATACAATGAATATGGATTCGAGGATTCTTGGGTCCCTAAAAAAGGGGACGCCAGGATTTTCCATTGGTTGGGATTGAACCTCAGGGAGGTTTCCTACGTACCTTGTGTAGAAAATAAGGATAAAACCCCACGTAGTTTGAAAGGGTGAGGAATCAGGGTGTACACAAATTACAACAACCCAAAGACATGTTATGGCTTACACATGGATAGAGGCCCATCACAAGAGGGACACTCTTGTTTGAATGATTATGGATTGTGTGGGGCTTATGCGTGGTTAGCTGCTCAAGGGAAGGGCGTGATCCCACTAGGATGTGCTATCCTGGGTAAGAATCAGGATGGATGATGGAGGGTTGAATGTAGTGGAGGGGAATGATATGGAACTGTCATGATGGTGATTGTAGTTTGGGGCTTGAACCTCATAGAGGATTCCTTCGTATCCCTGTGGTGGGGAATTAAAGCATGCGTAGTTCGGGAGCATACAGTTTAATGTCATGTGGGACAGAAAGGGGGTGTATAGTTTAACGTCATTTAGGACAAGGGAAAACCAACATGGAGTGGTTGGGACAAGTAGGTGTTGGGATTGAACCTTAGGGAGGCTTCCTACATAACTTTCTTGGAAAAGGTAAGGATCAAAGTCCACATAGTTCAGAAAGGAATATACAGTTTAACGTCATTCAGGATGAAAATTAACCGATGTAAAGGGGTTGGGACAAGTTGGTGTTGGGATTGATCCTCGGGGAGGATTTCTACTTACATTTCTTAGAAAGGGTAAGGATCAAATTCCACGTAGTTTGGAAGGGAAGATATAGTTTAACATCATGCAAGAGGAAAGTGAACAGACATAAATGGGTCGAGACAAGTAGGTGTTGGGATTGAACCTTAGGGAGGCTTCCTACATACCTTTCTTGGAAAGATCAAAGATTAAAATCCACGTAGTTCAGAAGGTGGGATACAGTTTAACTTCATGAAGGATGAAAGTGAACTGACGTAAAGGGGTCCAGACAAGTAGGTGTTGAGCTTGAACCTTAGAGAGTCTTCCTACGTACCTTGCTTAGAAAGGGAAATGTTCAAAGTCCACGTAGTTCAGAAGGGGGCTTGGGGATTACGTGCTAAGGAAACCCATGTAGGATTTCATGGTTGATTCTTACTCTAAGCTCATGTGAGTCATGCTCAGTGTGAGAAAAAAGAGGCAACAAATATCTGATTATCACATCACGAAAGGTGTGTATGTGACGAATGGAGCAGGGCTTACACGTGATTAGCATCCCTAAGAGAAAACAGTGGCTGGCATTTTGTTAGTGGACCAAGGAGGTAATAGGGGCTTACGCTTGGTTAGAGGCCAAGGGGGATGGATATTGGGGAATTAATCTAGGATGGAGGCCCGATGGTGACAAAGCCCAGAGGGAGAGGGATGGGGAAACGAAGGTCCCTGTGCCCATATCTCTTCTAGTCTTTGGGCATAAAAGAAGAGAGGAGGACCAGGGATACTACCTACCACAAGAAAGGCTAGGGGCTTACACCAGGATGGTTTCCCTTCCCCATGGATAGATGCCACTCTAGTAAAGAGGTTCTCATTCCATATGAGGAAGATCTCACTCCCATGGAAACTAGTGGGCATGGAGAATGTCTGAGACATGGCACCCCACATATATTTCATGTGTAGAAGCCACAGTTTAACATCATTTGCTGAGGATGATGGTGCTTGGCAGTTTAACGTTCTGTATCTCAGACAAGGAGGGTTCTCTCCGCACCCCTATGAATTACATAACTGATACCCACCCACCCTTTGGGAAGGTAAGGAATCATCGATGCCATGGTGTGGTGGTGTTGTAGAGTGATCCATTGAGGGGGTCACGTTAGCGTGGCTATGAGAAGAAGGAATATCCCTCAGCGTGCCTATGCGAAGAAGCACGAGGCTAATCAATGTAACATGAAGCACCACCCAAGAGATCTTAAAATCACTTTACATGATCTTGGAAGTACATATGGGAAAGGGGTGTGTAAAGCATTCGATCTTGGAAAGAGGAGCTTCTCGAAGAGGATGGGTTTCACGAAGGATGGGTGCTTCATGAAGAGGATGGACCTTGCGAAGGGAAAGGACTTCACAAAGAAGGGATTCATGAAGGTAAAAGAATTTGTGAAGAGGGGGTCTTCACAAAAGAAAAAGGCTTCGCGAATAGAAACCTTTAATAGAGCAGAGCCTCACCGTAGCGAATCCCTCTTTGTTTGGAGAGAGCTTCGAGAAGGCTCTACGCTTCGTGAAACCTCGAACACCCCGAAGGGGGACCTTCCTCTATGAAGGGAATATTCCTTCGTGAAGGGAATCTCTACCATAGGTGGAGGTTGGAAAGAATTCCAAGGGGCATAACTTGCAGAGGAAAAGTACCTTTATCGATCTATTTGAGAGTTTTACGAAGTTTTGTGTGAAACGAGAGCTTGGAAGTTGAAAGGGCATAGTCATAGTGGTTTGGAAGAGGGGGTGTGACATCTATTTATAGGAAAACATGGTCGACAGGGTCGCCGAAACCACTGCAGAGATGGGGATTCCATGGAGAGGAGTCCCTCCCTCACAAGTGTCGGCCTCACGGAGGGTTTTTGACACCGCACAGAGGTTCGAGGGCACGACCACCGCAAAGTGGACCACAGAGAAGGATGAGGATGTGGAGGGGCTTTGGGTGGCGTCAGACTTACACTGAGCAGGGACATCGTAGAGCCTCTCGCAGAGGCGTCTGCATGGAAAAACGTCTTATGTGCAGAGATTTTCGCAAAGGGGCCATTTTGGGATGGCAGGGAAGAACTTAGACCCTTTCAGCAGGTGGATTCCCTTTATCATGTCATTGAATCGGAAGACTGAGTGTGACACATTTTTTTATCACCAATAGTGTTAAAAGGTTATTGATGACTAACCTTGTTGATTGTGAATATTGGTATAATTGGGATGTTGGACTAAGGTTCCTCATCTTTGGGCTAGGCCAGACTGATGCTCTAGGAACCACTAATTTTATTTACATGTAATTTATAATTAATTTTTGAGAAAATATAGAAATAAATCAAGTTTTAATTCCACTTTCATTAATAATCCAATTAATAAGATCTTTTCATTCCATCGTTACATTGTAGGAACCAAGTGCAGAATCTGTAACAACCCAAACTTTTATTACTGAAAATTTATCTTGATATGATTAAATATCTTATTATGTAAAATGGTTATATAAAACATATGCACTTCCTTAGTTTTATGTTTTTGGATTTTAAAATACCGTTCAGAATTGTTACAATTGATAATATAGCTGTTGAACACTGGCCACATGATTAATATAAATACAGGGCTTTAACAAATCCAATTTATTCAGAAAAAGGAAGCGATGACCTCATCCATTAGAATTTCTCCATAGGAAGCCCATTTTTCAGAGATCAGAAAGGAGGTGGCATCACTGGGCTTCACTCTTGACTAATCCCAAGCCGAGCTTCAACACGTTCAGTTTGAACGGAACTTCCTACGGGAGAAGTATAAGTTAATAGAGATTATCACCCAAGCGATGTTATCTAATCCTCCTTAAGAGTATGCCACCATCGAACAACTTTCCCTTCAGTCTTATGCAGGTGTTATAAGGGGTTATGTAACAAGACCCTAGCACTATTATTATTTGCATTTGTTTTTTATAGAATAAATAATATACATTCATTTTATTATTGTTACTTTGTAAATGGTGTTTTAAGCACAAATAATATTTTTAGTTAATATTCAATTAAGAAATATATTTTGAGGAATTAATATATTTTTGAATAAAATAATATTTTAATAAAATATTAGTACTAAATTAATTTTTATTAAATATAAATGATTTTATAATTTTTATGAATACAATTGTAATTTGTATTAAGGTTTGAAAGCTATTTTGTCAAAAACCCATGAATTTTCGATAAATGTCAGTTTTTATTTTAAAGTAAAAATTCACATATTTAGAAAATTATTTAGATAAAATGAATATCATTTTTGTAATCAAGACATCGAAATTATCCAATGGTTAATTTTTCATAATTTTCGGAGATAGTTGAATTTTTGGGTAAAAATTAAATACCGTTTAAATATATAATGTGCTTTATGACATCATAATGACCAAATAGTTATGTAATAAAATAATATAAAATGGTTTTTCAGAAAATATAAGTTTTATCTTTAAAATAATGTGATTTTAGATTTGTTTTATTTTTTTACAAAGTATTAGTGGGCCCTCTAAGAATTATAAAACATTTTAGTATTTTAAAATGATTTCCATAATAGTGTGACTCACCTCTACATAATAAAGCCTAATATTTTAACAAGTTTTTTCATTGGCCTTATATAATAACTTTTTCCACTCCCCTTTGGAAAAAACCATGTTCAAAAACCACGGTATGGTTTGTGGTTTCAATTAGTTTAATGTGTAGTGTCCAAAACCTAAATAATAAAGAATTCCCTCTTGTTTCCTATATAAACCCACTCAACCTCCTATTCCACTTCACTCAAAACCCATGTAGCATGTCCCTACTCTTCCATCCTCTCTTTATAATTATCCTTAGGCTCTATAATCTCCCAAGAAGCCTCTCTCAAGCCTCTCACAATCCTTTGGGATCACACTTCCAAGTAAGGGAATTCTTCCTTTCTCATTTTTGTCCAAGTTTCTTTATGTTTTTATACCCATTTATTTTCAATTAAAAATGTTAGAGTATATTTTATCACCTCCACCCATACTTCCCTCCTTATTTTTGAATGATAATAGGCCACTTTCTCTCTCATTAATGTCTCTCGTGTACACTCGTTACCATACCGAAATTCTGTAAGGGATTCTCACTTTCCTTATTTATTTATGTCCATGTTTCCTTATATTGTTATGCCCTTTTATTTTAAATTAAAAATTTTGGGGTATGATTTCTCACCTCCCCTATACTTACCTACTTATGTTTTAATTATTAGAGACCCATTTCTCTCTCATTAATTCCTCTCATGTACACCTGTTACCAAGCTGAAATTCCGTAAGGGATTTCTCTGTCCTAATTTACATTCAAGCAATTATTTTAAATTATGAATCTAAATTCCATTACACATGTTTGGATATTATGCTCCATGACCCCCCTTACTGTCCATTTCATGTATAAATGATGAGAGACCCCTTTCTCTCTCATCAACCCACTTTACGATTTCTATTTGATGTCGTTATGCTGCTGAAGTTACACCAAAATTTCCCATGCCAAAATCATCGTGTAAGTGAATACCATACCCATATCTCTATCAAGGGTATTCACCTTTATGAACATGTACTTGTTTATTAAGGACTGACATTTATGTATTCCACTTATCTTATTTTTGGAATAAATTATGACATTTAATGAATCCATGTTGTATGATCTATGTGGCACACTTATGCATGAAATGAAATGATTAAGAAGGGTGTGCCCTGATAGCGCTCTAATGCATTAGGTAAAGATTCGTATCATGATACATCAAGTACAATAAGGGTTTACTCATTATAATTAAAGTTCAATGAGGGTTTAATCATGCTAATTCAAGTGAAATGAATGTTTACTCATGCACCAGGTGCAATGAGCCTTAGATCATGCTAATATCATGTTAAATATTGTTGCCACATTTCCAACCTATGATAATCATGCTATATCATGCCTTTATGTTCATGTTTCTTTTATTCTCCATTGATATGATTATTTCCTACTATATATTGTATTCTTCATGTTATGCCTTGTTTACTCCCTTACTGGGCTTTATAGCTCACCCTTTTCACATGTATTTCCTCAAGTTATCCCATGCAATGCTAGGTATGAGAGAATGTTGTGGTCATGTAAAAGAAGTTTTCAATAAATATGTTGTCTTTTATATTCTAAGTTGTTATGTAATGTCCCTAATTTCCCAAGACACTAGACCTCTCAATCCTCAGAGTTGTATTAAGTGAATGTTTATGTAATAAATCATGTTTAAGTGTGTAATAAAGAGTAGGGTTGTTATGGTTGGTATCAGAGGATAGGTTTAGTTATTTTTGGGACTTGGATTAGAAAACCATAGTGAAAGCCTTAGGGATAATACTAAGTATAATAAAAACATCCCTAAATTTTGGTGAGTATTGAGTAAGTGGTTTATCAAGAAAATACATCCCTATTTAGATATGAGTAGGTAGAGGTGGATCTAGCAGAGATGTATCCAGGGGTAAAACCCAAAAACACTTCTTTGAGCTAGACTCAAATGGGAACTGGTGCACAACAAAGGGCCTTGCTTCACTCTTGGTTATGACACTCCCGGGGGATATGCTTTGGTAAATTCATAATCTTAGTATGAACCATTATTAAGGGAATAAAAAATTCCCCTAAGAATATATGTTGGGAAATAGATCATGGATAACATAGATTAAAGACTATAAATTCATAAGTTAAGGAAATAAGTGTAATTTATAAGTTATACCTTTTTTTCATTGGATTCCCCTTTATGTGTTACCCATAAATTTCCTTTTATTCCAGCCAATGGTCGGTAATAGGAGGACTCGGGCTAAAAACTGATGCGAAGATCAATGTGATGACTATTCTAATGAGATTCCCAATATGATAGGAATGAGAATTGAATTTTTTTTCATGATACTCTTTTAGTTAACTCAAGTTTTTAATAAAAACATGGGTCTAGAGAAACGTTTACCCCCCCCCCCCCAATAAATAACAATCTGCAATTGAGAGCTTCATGAGACAAAGGCCTCCTACTTTTAATGGATCATCTAATCCCTCAATAACCAAACAATGAATCAACTCTATTGAAAAGGTTTTCTCCATCCTTCATTGTTTTGAACAAGAGAATGTTCTTATGGATTCTTATCATATGGAGGGTAAAGCTAATCAATGGTGGACATTGATAAAAAATATGAAGCCTGAGGAAGAAATCAATGTGTTGGAATGAAAGGATTTCCAGAAAATGTTTTTCGGTAAATATTTTCCTCCCACCCTCTAACGTAAGATGGAAAGGGACTTCCTTGCCCTCAAGAAAAAAGACGAAAAATCCATTAGATCCTATGAGACAAACTTCAAAAGGCTTGAATGATATGCCTATGGATTTGTCGTTACCCCCGAATACAAGGATGACCACTTCTTTGGTGGGATAAAACCTAGCCTATGGAAATCCCTAGAAATCCGTGACTTCGATAGATATAATAAAATTGTCTAATGTGCCCTCAAAGTCGAAATGGAGATCAGAGAACTCAGAGGTATCACGGGGATAAGAAGTGTAAGGTGGAATTTAATTCTAGTGGTCTGATGGATAAATCCAATGGTGATAATAAATTCCATCACCCCACTTACCAAAGGTACAGAAAGAAGCATCCCAAAAATTTCCTAAAGGGGACGAGAAAATTCTTTAGGTATAGAAGAGAAGGGCACCTAGCAATTAACTACTGACAAGAAAAACCTGCTGCTGCGATAGAGGAGAGGAAGTCTCTATTCAACCCTCAATGCATAGTTCATTGCTTCAACTACAAAGAACCAGGGCACTTTGCAAACTAGTTCCCTAAGCTAAGGGTTTTCAGAGGCAACCAACAACCTCCAAGGAAGCAAGGGAGATCTTTTTCCATCACTACTGTCGAAGAAAACCCCGACAATAAAGTGGTGATAGGTATTCTATTTATTCATTCAAGAATAGAAAACGTAATTTCTTATTCTAGTTCTATGCATTATTTTATATTCCAAAAGTTTAGTAGAACAATCCCAACACCACAAAAAATGGAAGTAAAGATGACTATGAGAACGAAAAATGGGGAAATCATTGCATCCCAGGAATAAAACTCCTCCCCTATAAAAATTTGTGGTTTAAACTTCCCAAAAAACCTATTCATACTATCTTTGGTGGAATTTGATGCAATTCTTGGCATGGATTGGATTTCCTTATATAGAGAAAACATAAATTTCCGTCAGAGAGAAATCACTCTCCCTATAGAGAATCGACTTCCGATTCTGTACAAGTGCAAGGAGGAGGATGAATCTTCTTTATCCCCATCATCTCAAGCATGGATATTACTACCTTATGAGCATGAATATCTTTCTTAGATGATTGATTATAAGGAATAAACCATCCTTGAAGCATGCCTATTGTGAGGGAATTTGTTGAAGTGTTTCTTGAGGAATTGCCTAGTCTTCCTTCTAGAAGAGATGTTGAATTATCGATTGATCTTATACCTGGGGATTTTACAATATCCAAGACTCTGTATATAATGGATGTTGTGGAGTTTTAGAAGATAAAGAAATAACTATAGGAGAATTTGGATAAAGGTTTTATATGCCCAAGTGCTTCATCTTGGGGTGCACCAGTCCTCTTTATCAAGAAGAAGGATTGGTCAATGTGACTTTGCATTGATTATCATGGGATCAAAACATTCACGATAAATAACAAGTATCCTTCACCATAAATTGATGAATTTTTCAATAATCTACGTGGAGTACAATACTTCTCCAAAGTGGATCTACGATTGGGATATTAAAATGTAAGGGTAAAGATGAAGGATATCCCCAAGACTACTTTTCGTACAATATATGGGCACTATGAATTCATAGTAATGCCTTTCGGACTCACTAATTCTCAAATAATATTCATGGACTTGATGAATATAGTCTTTAGAGATTACCTAGAATTTTTTTGGTATTCTTTATAGATGATATTCTAATGTACTCCAAAACCAAGGAGGAGCATGAGGAGCATCTAAACACTGTACTAGAGACCTTGTGAAAGAAGAATCTCTATGAAAAGTACAAAAAGTGTGAGTTCTAGTTGAAGTAAATCTCATTATTGGGTCATATCATCACAAGCACTGGGATATCTGTAGATCCCTCCAAGATAGCTATAATCGAGGGATGGGTGAGGCCAACATCTGTGATGGGTATCTGTAGCTTCCTAGGGTTATCTGGATATTATCACCGATTTGTGAGAAATTTCTCATGATTTTCAAAACCTCTTACCATGCTAACTCAGAAGGGAGTCAAGTTTTCTTGGAGTGATGAATGTGAAGATAGATTCAAGGAGTTGAAAAGGAGGCTTATCACTATGCTCGTGATTACATTACCTACAAGTGGAGAAATTTTTGTGGTATTTAGTGATGCTTTGAAGAAGGGCCTGAGTTGTGTGTTGATGAAAAGTGAAAAATTCATTGCCCATTCTTCAAGGAATTTGAAATTTCATGAGGAAAACCACATGATCTGGAGTTGGATGCAGTAATCTTCACCTTAAAAATTTGGCAACATTACCTCTTTGGGGAAAAGTTTGAAATATACACAGATCATAAAAGCCTCAAGTATATATTCACATTGAAAGAGTTGAATATACACCGACAAAGATGGATAGAGCTGATCAAAACTCAATCCATTACCACCCTAGGAAAGTGAACAAGGTGGCAGATTCTCTAAGTATAAAGGACCCATTAATTCTATCATTTTTATAATTGAAAGGGATCCAATATTCTTAGATTTGATTAAGATGGACATGTGAATCATAAATAAGGGAACATCATCAATCATTTCACAAATTATTTCTCAACCATATATTATATAAAGTTTAAAGGATTCTCAAAAGGATGATGTGGGAATTCAGAAGAAAGTATAAACTATTAGAAAAGGTAAATTCCCAGAGTTTAGTGTTAATGAATAAGGAATTGTGATATTTGGGTCAAGACTATGTGTTCCATCAAATCTAGAGTTAAAGAAAGAAATTTTTGATGATGCACATAGTTAAAATTTCTCCATTCACCCAGGAAGCACAAAGATGTATTGAGATCTCCAAGAGCACTATTGGTGGGATAAAATGAAGAATGATATCACTGAGTATACATCAAAGTGCCTGATATGTCAGCAAGTGAAGGCTAAGAGGCAGAAGTCTAATGGGATGATGCAACCATTACCCATACCAATATGGAAATGGGATAACATCACTATGGACTTTGTCACCATAATTATGAAGACATCCAAAGGAAACAATGCTATTTGGGTTATTTTGGATCGTCTTACAAAGAATACACACTTCATTTCAATTTGAGGGGATATCTCATTGGATCAACTGACACGAATATATACAAATAATTGGTAAGTCTTCATGGATTTCCACTTTCTATTGTATCTGATCGGGATCCAAGATTCACCTCTAAGTTTTGGAAGAGTATTAAACATGATTTGAATACTAAGTTGAACTTTATTATGGATTATCATCCTCAAAATGATGGAAAATCAATGCATACTATCCAAACACTTGAGGTCATGTTGAGAGCATGCTCAATGGACTTCAAAGGAGGATGAGATAAACATATTCCTTTGGTTGAGTTCTCTTAAAATAACAGTTTCCACTCAAGAATCCAAATAGATCCTTATGAAGCCCTTTATGGGAAGAGGTGTAGAACACCGACATGTTGGAATAAAGTTGGGGAGCGAAAACTCCTAGGTCCAGAAATGGTCGAAGAAATGGTCGAGAAGGTTAAGACCATCCAGCAGCACATTAAAGCTGCTCAAAGTCAATAAAAGAGCTATATTAATAATCATTGATGAGACCTACAGTTTGACATTAGAGACATGGAATTCCTCCACATACCACCATGTAAGGGAGTTATGATATTTGGGAAGAAGGGAAATCTTAGTCCAAGGTACATCGACCCTTTTGAGATCCTCGATCACATTGAAGTAGTGGCCTATCGAATAGCACTCCCACCAAACCTGTCTCAAGTACATGATGTATTCCATGTATCACTCTTGAGAAAGTACATACTCGATCCATCACATGTACTCAATCTAGAGGTGGTGCCATTGAAGAATGAACTCTCCTATGAAAATAATCCGGTGAAGATCATAGATCATAGGGAAAAATTTCTAAGAAATAAGACAAGTTCCCTTGTCAAAGTATTGTGGTGAAACCACAATTTTGAAGAGTCAACATAGGAATCAGAGGAAGTGATGAAGCAAAGTTACCCGCATCTGTTTTAGTGTGGGAAAAAAAATTTTGAGGGCGGAATTTCTTAAGGGAGGAAGATTGTAATGACCCAAAATTTTATTATTGAAAATTCCTCTTGATTTGATTAAATGTCTTATTATGTAAAATTGTTATATAAAACATAAAAAATTCCTTGGTTTTATGTTTCTGGATTTTAAAATACCATTGAGAATTATTATCATTGCTAATATAGTTGTTGAACAGTGACAACATGATTAGTATAAATATAGGGCTTTAACAAATCTAATTTACCTAGACAAAGGAAGTGATGGAATCATCCAATAGAATTGCTCCATATGAAGCCCATTTTTTAGAGCTTGAAAAGGAGGTGGCATAACTAGACTTCGATCTTGACCAATCCCAATCTAAGCTTCAACACATTAAGCTTAAACAGAACTGCCTACAGGAGAAGTTGAAGTTAATAAAGATTACCACCCAAGCGATGTTATCTGAGCCTCCTCAAGAGTCTGGCACCATCACACACCTTACCCTTTGGTCTTATGTGGGTGTTATAAGGGGTTATGTAACAAGACCCTAGAAATATGATTATGTGTATTATTTTTGTATAAAATAAATAATATACATTCATTTTATTATTATTACATTGTAAATGGTGCTTTAAGCACAAATAGTATTTTCAGTTAATATTAAATTAAGAAATCTATTTTGAGGAATTAATGGATTTTTAAATTAAATAATATTTTAATAAAATATTATTACTAAATTAATTTTTATTAAATATAAATAATCCTATAATTTTTATGAATACAATTGTAATTTTTATTAAGGTTTGAAATCTATTTTTGTCAAAACCCATGAATTTTCAATAAATGTCGGTATTTATTTTAAAAGTATAAATTCACATATTTAGAAAACTATTTATATAAAATTAATGTTATTTTTGGAATTAGGAAATCAAAATTATCCAACGGTGAATTTTTCATACTTTTTAGAGACAATCGAATTTTTGGGTAAAACTTTAATACCGTTTAAATATATAAAATGTTTTATGACATTATAATGACCCAATAGTGATGTAATAAAATAATATAAAAGGTATTTTCGGTCAATATATGTTTTACCTTTAAAATAATATGATTTTAGATTTTTTTAATTTATTTTACGAAGTCTTAGTGGACCCTCCAAGTCTTGTAAAACATTTTAGCATTTTAAAATGATTTCCTTGAGAGTGTGACTCACCTCCACATAAGCTAGCCTAATATTTTAACAAGTTCTTCCATTTTCCTTATAAAATAATGTTTTCCACTCCCCTTTGGGAATAACCTTGGGCAAAAACCATGGGATGGTTTGTGTTTTCGATTAGTTTAATGTGTTGTGTCCAAAACCTAAATAATAAAGAATTCCCTCTCCTTTCCTATATAAACCCACTCAAACTCCAATTAATCTTCACTAAAAACCCCTTTATCACGTCCCTAATCTAACCTCATCTCTCTATAATCCTCCCAAGGCACCCCAATCTCCCATGAATACTCTCTCAAGCCTCTCCCAAGCCTTTGGGATCTCACTTCCAAGTAAGGGATTTCTTCCTTTCTCATTTTTTCCATGTTTTTTTATGTTGTTATACCCATTTATTTTCAATTAAAAATGTTAGGGTATGGTTTATCAGCTATAACATACTTCCCTTCTTATTTTTTAATGATGATATACCTCTTTATCTCTCATTAATTCCTCCCATGTACACCTGTTACCATGATGAAATTCTGTAAGGGATTCTCACTTTCCTTCCTTCCTTATTTATGTCCAAGTTTCCTTATATTCTTATGACCTTTTATTTTCCATTAAAAATGTTGAGGTATGATTTTTAACCTACCATATACTTTAAAACTTATTTTTTAATGATGAGATACCCCTTTCTCTCTCATTAATGTCTCCTATGTACACCCATTACCATGCTGAAATTCCGTAAGGGATTTATCTCGCCTCATTTACATTCAAGAAATTATTTTATATTATTCATCTAAATTCCATGAATCATGTTGGGATGTTATTTTCCATGGCCCCCCTTACTATCCATTTAATTTATAAATGATGAGAGACCCCTTTCTCTCTCATCAACCCATTTTACGATTTTTATTTGACGTCGTTATGCTTCCGAAGTTACACCAAAATTTCCCATGAAAAAATTATTGTGTAAGTGAATACCATGCCCGTATCTCTATCAAGGGTATTCAAATTTATGAACATGTACTTTTTTATTGAGGACATAAATTTATGTATTCCACATCTCGTATTCATGGAATAAATTACAATGTTTAATGAATCCATGTTGTATGATCTATGTGGCACACTTATAAATGAAATGAAATGATTAAGAAGGGCGTGCCTTGATAGCACTCAAATAAATTGGGTAAAGATTTGTATCATGATATGTCAAGTGAAATGAGGGTTTACTCATGGTAATTCAAGTTAAATGAGGGATTACTCATGTTAATTCAAGTGTAATGATGGTTTACTCATGCTCTATGTGCAATGAGCCTTGGCCCATGCTAACATCATTTAAATGTTGTTTCCATATTTCCAAGCTATGATAATCATGCTATATCATGCCTTTATGTTCATGTTTCTATTATGATCCATTTATATGCCTACTTCCTACCATATATTATATTCTTCATGTTATTCCTTGTTTACTCATTTACTAGGCTTTATAGCTCACCCTTTTCACATATATGTCCTCAAGTTATCCCATGCAATGCTAGGTATGAGGGAATGTTGTGGTCATGTAAAAGAAGTTTTCAATAAAGATGTTGTGTTTTATATTTTAAGTTATTTTGTAATTTCCCTAATTTCCCAAGACACTAGACCTCTCGATCCTCGAATTTTTTTTAAGTGCAAGTTTATGTAATAAATCATCTTTAAGTGTGCAATAAAGAGAAGAGTTGTTATAGAATCCATCCATTAGTGATCTACATGTGTACCAGAATCTCTATATGATTTTTTAGAATCGATGGGTGATAGCATGGAATATCCTGATCACTTTCTTTGTATGTGGTTGATCACAATAGAATTATTATCAAGAGAAGAATAACTCATGATGATCTCTTTTTAGATTTGTAGAGGATGGGAGAAGAGCACTCTAGATCCCTTTATCTCTCTCTAGGTCTTGAGAGATTCTCAATATATCCATTGTTCACACCAATTGTGTTTTTGGATAGTGACATAATTAGATATTTATTATAGAAAGTTTAGGGTTGGAAAATTGCACACTAAACCATTTTATATTCTTAATTCTTAATTAAACTCATTTCTAATAATAATAATAATATTATTCTTATTAATTACTTGAAATTTTCTACACCTTTAAGAATATATAAATAAATATCATTTTTATTATTTATAGTCAGTCCATTAAACTTGGTTTGATTTCCCTTATCAACATTTACTAATTATTGAAGAATGACTATTTATTTAATAAATAAATATCACTACATTATTCTCTGATAAATATAATAAATATTTTTTTTCACCAAACTTGCAAAAAAATATTTATTTTTATTATTTAACTCACTTATAATTTTTAATAACTTGTTATTAAATTTTGGTGATCATCCAAACCCGAATAAATTTTATTTCTAACTTGTTAAATTCAATACTAGAATTTAAAAGAGATTGCAGATACACTTAGTGTGTGACCCTCCATGCCTCTTTCTTAGTGTGATTAGGTATAACCATCTAAATTCCAAGGTTAGCATCTAGAAACATACCAAGGCATCCATAAAGAAATAATTTAACTTCATAATGATGTCCAACCTCCTACAAATGTTTATCATGTAATATAATACTTTTATCACAATATCTCAGATCAAACAGGTTGAATGCTAGTTCCATTAATCAATATCCTCAATATATCTTTATTTGAATTTCCAAAAATGAACCCACCCATCAAAAACCATGTCCATGAATTTATTCAGGCATTTCCATTCCCAAAAAAGGGCCTGAGATATCAACTTTTATCAAGATACAAAAGGGATAAATCCTTTCACGCATTATTTATTAATAAAATATTACTCATGATGCATCCAATGTATCCTACTTCAACATGAGAATATGTCATTATAGTTTTTATCAATTAATAAAAGAACACAAGTCATGATATCCATTAATGATAATATTGAATTTTAAGGATCAAAACACATGTTTGTAGATAGGAACATCTAATGACACATGGAAATGTAGATATCCTATTAATAGGTTGGTCCTCATAACCACATATCTTAGATATTAACAAGGGAGAAAAAAATGAGAATGTGTCTCGATGTCTTATGAGACACCTAAACTAGATTTTCTATATTGTTTATGTCCAGTTATAAAATATCATCCAACATAGAACAAGGTTCAAGAATAATTTGGTGGCACCTCTAGGTTCTCATCATAATAGGGAACTACTATGACCTATCAGTGTGATATATATTCTAAAGAAATTATCACATACAAATATTATATTGAAGAAAAATCATGTTGTGATAAGAAAACTTCTTTAATAATAAAAACATGTAATCATATACTAAAAAAGTTGGTTAGAGGGTACCAACTCTAATAAAATCCCATTTCCACTAGATCTAACTTACAACAGCTTTCAATCCACTAGATCTCACATGATACTCATTATTATATTAAGTTAAAGCCTTTATTAAGGGGTATACCACATTTTCATCCATGGATACTCTACTCAATACAATTTCACCTCATTGATAAAAATTCACCAAGAGATAAAGGTTCTAAAGTAATTGCTTTGTCCTTTGGTGTAACCTTGGCTTTTTGGAGAGATCCACCACTATAGTTTCATCACAATAAAATGTGATAGGATCTTTGCTTCTAGTAACCACATCAAGCTCTTAGAAAATGTTTTAAATCTAAACTACTTCCTTGGCTGCATTTGAATCCTCGATACACTCAAAATCCATTATATAATCAGTGGAAACTGACTTCTTTTAACTCTTCCAGATCACATATTCTCTATTGATAAAAAATACATATCCAAAATACAACTTATTATTATTATGATTTTTATGAAAAATAGAATCTATATAACCCCTGATGACTAGTTTTTCATCTACTCCATACAAATGAAACATCTCCTTAGTATGCCTCATGTACTTAAGTATAGAATTAACAACAATATAATGTTGTTCACCGGGATCTGGTTCATATCTTCCTACCATGATCACTATATTGGAAACATCAACCCTTATACATAACATAGCATACATGATAGATCCTATCATAGAATCATATGGGATCTTACTCATTTTATCTCTTTCCTATTATGATTGAGGACATATTTTCTTGGAAAGATGTATACAATGTGTTATTAGAATAAATCCCCTATTAATTTTTTCCAAAACCAACCTTTATCATATCTTTTCAATATATATACCTTGACATAGTTCAAGAATCCTCTTGGATCTATCACCAATGATCTTAATCCCTATAATGTAGGCTGATTCACCTAAGTCCTTCATGGATATGCACTTGCTCAACCATTCTGTAACCTCTTATAAGGATAGATTATTATTTACAATTATTAATATATCATCAACATATACTATTATGAAAAAAAACTATACTACCACTAAACTTATTGTAAAAACATGGATCACATTCGTTCTTAATGCAACAAAAATTTTTATGGCTTCATCGAATCAAATGTTTTATGACCTAGCTAATTTCTTTAGTCCAAAAATGGATCTCTGCAACTTTCATACCTTTTTGGAATTTCATGGGGTCATAAACCCTTATGGTTGTGTTATATACACATTATATTAAAGGTTACCATTAAGGAAATATGTTTTGACATCCATTTTCCAAATCTCATTTTCCTAGTAAGTTGTTATGGCAAGTAAAATTTTTATAGACTTATACATGGAAACTGGAGAAAATTTTTCATCATAGTTAATTCCTTGATGTTGTCTAAAACCTTTTTATATTAGTAATTATTTATAGTTATTTACATTACCTTCAATTTCCAGTTTTCTCTTGAATTCCCATTTACACCAAATAAGTTTTACATCTATCGGCAGATCAATCAAAACCAAAACATGGTTATGATACACAAAATCTATTGGAGTTGCTTTCCTAGGACCAAATGTTTTTAATTTTATTATATGAATATTTGATATATTTAATATTAATAAAACTTCTTATTACATATTTTTCATTTTTCTACATGACTCTAATGTAATAATTTCCTAGAGTATATGTCACATTGATAAGGTCATAGTTTTTCTTCACTATGACGAGAACCTTAAAGTGATATGCTAATATTCTTAAATAATTTTATGTTATTGAATAATGTGCTATTATGGGGCACATAATACATAGACTTTCAGTTTTGAGTACTCTTAAGTAGATGATGATTCTTCCTATGAATTTCTCACTTGGTAATCTCTATGACGGGAGATTATGAGAACATACCCTCTAGTGAGAATTCTGCATGTTTTGGCATCATTGGATATTCCTATATGTGAGTGTGTGTAATGGTCCTTATAATTTAATATTATCATTAATTCATATCATGAATAGGTCACTTAGATTTACTAACTAAAAATATCACACAATATGTTGGCATGATTTAGGGTGTGTCATGATTGACATTTCATTAATTGATGAGTCAAGGAAGGATTTTTCCCTTCCATCTTTATGGAAGCTGATATCTCAGCTGTTTGATTAGAATGGAACTATCACCATATATTAAATGGTAATGTTGTAACAATATGTTTATTCCATATAGTCAAAGAAATATATATTGAGCATATTGGTTGGTGACATGGATGTGCAACCTACTTAAAGAGATATTTAGAAAAAGGGATTATTTTACACAATGAACATTCATATGTGGTTATCGTTATTGCAACATGAAGTTATTTATCTTGGGTACCTTGACCTATTTATAAATAGTAACATTGTACTTTAGGCATAACCACATAATTATAATGAGAAATAATCCAAGTGGGTCACACACTAAGTGTTTTCAATTATCTTGATTAAATTCTATTTGAATTTAATTATTGGAATAAATATTATTCTCAAGATCGAGAAATAATTTTATTAATGTTTTATTAATCACTAATATTCACAAGGTAATAAATAATTATTTTTTATTAATAAATAATTTATTTTATTATGTGAATATATATAAAATATTTATTCATTGGATTGTGAATAAAATACTTATTTTATTTATTGAATATTTTAATAAATATTTATTCACTGGATTGTGAAAAAAATATTTATTTATAAATAAAATATTTATTATGGTGTTTAATAAATTCTATAAGAGTTCAAACAGACCAATATTGAGTCTAGTGAAAAATATTAATTAACAAGATGGTTAAATAATATTTGTTATTGTGAAATTTGGCACACTCCATAAAATAATAATAATAATAATAATAATAATATATGTCATGGGGATTACTAAACCATTTTTATATAAATAGATAGTTATGTCTATTGTATATTGAATTGAATATAAAGAATAGATAATTATTATAGTGACCATATCCTTTTACACATAACATTACATGATTCGAATCATAATTATACGTCATATTACACGCCAATGATTGTAAAGTCTAGTGTCATGGAAGACTAGGTATATAAAACTAAAAAAATGGGACTAAATAAAACATGTATTTATTTAATATTCATACTGAGATCCTAAATTCCATTGTTCGAATACATATGCATAGGATAAACTAGAAATAACATGAATAAAGGGATGAGCTAAAAGGCCCAGTAAAAGAATAAACATAAGAATAAAGCTTTAGAACATGGGTTAGAAGGCATGAAAAAATGATATAAAAAGGCATGGAACCTATGGAATCATAACATATATACATGGGATCATACAAAAAATGTATTCATAGTAATGTGTTAGAAATATAAAACATGACTTTATTATGATTCAGGGCTTGTTTCATATAGAGGATCATAAGTCAAGGATAATCACCAAGACCGTTGCACATGGTAGCACAAGTCAAGGCTAACCACCAAGACCATTGCATATAACATTTCTTGAGACTCAACTTTACCCAATGCATTAGAGTGATATCTGGTCACACCAATAATAAAATTTTCATGAATATTCTTTCCACATAAAGAATCATACATAATCAATCATACATAAACATAAGGGTTACCCATGGAAAGAATTGGGAATCATAATCATGTCATAAAGTATAAAAATGGGTGTATCATAAAAGTGTCCATGAAGGAAAGGAATTAAGTAATTCATGGAAACTAATAGGTTATAATAGTAATATATCAAGATAAGTGATGTCCAATTTAATTAATAACATGTAAGAAGATTATTTAAGAAACATTATAATTAAAACATTTTAGTGTGGTTTAAGGAAAATATCAAGGATCATTTAAAACATAAAAGGGAATAATATTTTATATAAAACCAGAAGTGAATAAATAATTTTTTCATAATAAAAATATTGGTTTTATAAAAATAATTATTTACTTAATAATATTAGGGATCACACTTGAAAATGGGTTAGAATTCGGTAAGTTTCCTTAAAACAGGCTAGCTTATCGGGAAGAATTGAGGGAATCATTTAAAAACATGTATATACCCAAAGTATAATGATGAATGGATATTGATACATTATTTTGGAGAATATAAAAATCATTTATAATATTTACATAAAAAATAGATAACTTCATTTGGGTAAAAATAAATATAGAGCAACCCAAAAGAATAAAGGAGGTTCGAGTAGTTTCCCTTACCTTAGTCTGATAGTGTCCTTCACTTAATCTTAATGTCCTAGATAACCAAATTAAATTCATTAATTAATATGTAAATAAACTATTATACATATAATTGTTTTATTATAATCTTATTAAGTTCATTCATGATCTTTTTTATGGGTTAAGAGGTTCAATTTCATTGTTTGGAAGAGTTTGTTTCCTTGGTTTTCAAGATCAGTTTACTTATATACATGTAAGGATAAACATGTAAGATTAGAATGGTTGTCCATAATTGAAGTTGTATGTTATTAGTGAACATATAGTATATTACATGGTTATAAAATTCATTTGGTTATTTGGAGTGAAGATGAATCATTACATAAAACTTTAATGATAACAATTTGGGTTAATGGGTGGTTTCTAATCACAATGAACTCATTTTGCTTTATAAATTAATATAATTTGTATAAAATATTACAGAAACTTAAATAATACATAATAAATTTATTATTTTCTATTTCAACCATACAAATTTTTTCATGACTATAATTGAATATGGTAATTGAAATTGAAAACCCGACGTCCTTAAATGTGATAAATTAACACATCTCCGATGGTGTTTTCATTTCTAGTATAAAAGGAGGAGAAAGGAGAGATGATGATAAATTATTAAATTATAAAAAAAATAAGTACATGTAAGGTACTGGAGTTATCATTACATTTTGATGAAAGGAGGTGAGAAAAGAAAAATAAAGAAAGGAACTTGAAAGAAAATAAAAGAAACGAATAGAGGAATTTACCTCTTGAATATATCTTCCTTGTGAACCTCTTTAGGGGAGAGTTTTTGGTCTTATGATGATACCAATGGATGTTGGACGTGAGAGAGGGGATTAGAGAGAGATTTATGTAGAATTTAGACTAGGAACAAGTCTTGATAGGAGTGAAGAGAAGAGGTAAAGAGGGGTGGTATTTATAGTCGATGAGAGGAGGGGTTTCCCATTATTTTAATCATTAGTTTAATATTTTTGCTCAAGACTGTGAATAGTCTTTATTATTGTGACCAAAAACAATAAATAGAGCATTTTATTTTGAACCAAGGATTCTTACCTTAGTAAAACATCATCCATGACTCAATAAATCATGTATTTAGCTTATTTTGTAAATTATCGTATTTCACTATTCATAAAAAATTCAAGTATTTTAGAAAAATCCCAAAAATTTACCCTAACCATTTTTAAATGTGTAGAAATAAAAAATGAACTCCATTTTTTGAAAATAATTTTCTAAATATGAGAAATTTAATTTTTAATTAAAATCATAATTTACTTAAAAAATACAAATTTTAAAATTAAAACTACTTTTCTAAAACTATGTAAAATTAATTACGGTCTTATAAAATTTTATTATAATCATAAGACATAAAAATATTATTTTATGAATTAATTTTATAAAAATAAATTTTCTTCTAATTTATTAAATTAATCATAATATTGTAATTAAACATACACGACTTACAAAAAAATACCAACACTTTATTAATAAATTTTAAAATATTTATTTAATTATACTATGATATAATTATACCATATTGTCACATATAAAATGGATAAATTTTATTTATACTTTAATTGGTGAAGTTACTATTACATTGGTTGGTTTACTATTCATAAGGTTCAAGTTACTATTCCCAAGGTCAAGTTACTATTTCATTGGTATATGTTCCTTAACTTCTATAGATACCTTTTATTTCACTAGTTCTTCATTTATAAGGTTTATATTATGTTTAATATAGAATATTATGAGATTGTACTATAAGGAATAATTATAATAAGGGAATTACATTGAAAAAACATTGGGTCGTTACATTCTTCCCACATTGTTAAATTTCACACTCAAAATTTCATTTTACAAACTAGGCTAAAAACATGTGTGGGTACTTTTCTTTCATTGCTTCCTCAAGTTCCCCTGTTTCCTCTTCATACTTATGGTTTCTCCATAGTACCTTTACCATGTGAGTAGTCTTATTTCATGGAAATTTATCTCTACAATCCAGGATCTTCATTGGCTGCTCCTCGTATGAAAGACCATTCTCTAACTTTACCACCTCTGAAGATAGTACATGTGAAGGGTCTGGTATGTACTTCCTTAAGAGGGATATGTGGAATACATCATGTACTTTAGACGTGGTAAGTGGGAGTGATAGTCGATAGGCCACAGCTCCAACACGATTAAGAATCTCAAACGGGCCGATGTACCAAGGACTTAACTTTCTTTTATTCCCAAATCTCGTGAACTTCTTCCATGGAGATATGCATAGGAATACCATTTCTCTAACATTGAACTAAAGGTCTCATCGATGAATGTCTGCGTATCTCTTTTTTCAAATTTTTGGCAACCTTGATGTGCTGTTGAATAGTTTTCACCTTCTCCACCATTTCTTATACCATTTTAGGTTCTAGTAGCTTACGCTCACTAAATTCATCCCAACATGCCAGTGTTCTGTAGCTTTTCCCATAAAAGGATTTATATCGTGTCATTCAGATTCTGGAGTGGAAACTATTTCTGTAAGATAATTCAACCAGTGGAAGATATTGGACCTATACTCCTTTGAAGTCTATAAAACATTCTTTCATCATATCTTCTAGTGTCTGAATTGTTAGTTCATATTGGCCATTAGTTTGAGGATAATAGGTTGGGCTGAAGTTTAACTCATTGCTTAGAGCATGCTGGAGTCTTTTCCAGAACATCAAGGTGAATCTTAGATCTTGATCTAATATAATATATAGTGGTACTCCATGCATCCTTACCACCTCTTTGATATATATATGTGCAATTTGATCTAATGGGAAGTCTTCTCATATTGTGATAAAGTGAGTTGTCTTTGTAAGATGGTACACAATGACCCATATAGTATTTTTTCCTCTGGATGTCCTTAGAAGTCTAGTAAGAAAGTCCATGGTAATGTTCTCCCACTTCTATCTTGGTATGGGTAGTGGTTTCATCATACCCTTAGACTTTTTTTCAGCCTTCACCTATTGACATGCCAGGAACTTTGATGTATATTTACCAAACTCCTTCATATTGTCCCAAAAAAAGTTATATCGGAGATCTCAATACATCTTTGTTCTCCCTAGGTTAATAGAGAAGGTCAAGCTATGTGCATCATTCAAAATATCCTTCTTTATCTCGAGATCAAATGGTACACATAATCATGACCCAAATCTTACAGCTCCTTCCTTGTCAATCTTGAACTCAAAGGATTTCTTATTTCTAATAGCTTCCACCCTTTTTTTGAATTTCTATATATTTTCTTTGAGTATCCTTTATTTTCTCCATAAGGTATGGTTGAGAAATAATTTGAGAAAGGATTGATGATGTTCCTTCCTTAATGATTCCCATGTCCATCCTTTTTAAGTCTAAGAAGATTGGATCCTTCTCAATTCTCATCATTGATAAAGATGCAAGATCCTTTCTACTTAGAGCATCTGCTACCTTGTTTTCCTTACCAGGATGGTAGTGGATTGAGAAGTCATAATCCTTGATGAGCTCTAACAATATTCACGGGAACCTATTAATCTCCTTCTATGTGAATATATATTTTAGACTCTTATGATCAGTATATATCTCACACATCTCCCCATAGAGATAATGCCACCATATTTTCAACGCAAAGATCACAACTTCCAATTCTAGATCATATGTGGGATAGTTTTTCTCATGAATTTTTAATTTCCTTGAGAAATAGGCTATAACCTTATCATTTTTCATCAGTACACAGCCTAATCCCTTTTTTAAGCATTGTTGCACACTACAAAGAGTTCTCCACTTACTGGGAGTATGAGTACTGGCACAGTGATAAGCCTCATTTTTAGCACCTTAAAACTTTCCTCACATTCTTGAGTCTAGAAAAACATCACCCCCTTTTGTTTTATCTTGGTAATTGGGTTTGAAAATTGTGAAAAGTTCTTAAAAATCATCGGTAATACCCAGCTAGACCAAGGAAGCTACGGATCTTCATTACAGATGTTGTCCTGGGCCACTCTTCAATTTCCTTTTGTCTTGGAAGGGTCTATAAATATCCCTTTGTTAGTGATAACATTCCCCAAGAATGATAATTCCTCCTTCTAGAACTCATATTTATTGTACTTTTCATATATCTTATCCCTTCTCAAAGTTTTTAGCACAGTATTCAAATGCTCCGCATATTCCTCTTTTCTCTTGGAGTATATTAGAATATCATCGATAAAGACTACCAAAATTTTTTCAAGGTAATCTTTAATGATTCTATTCATTAGATCCTTGAAAATTACAGGAGTATTAGTGAGTCCAAAGGGAATCTCTATGAACTCATAGTGTTCATACCTCATTCTAAAGGAAGTCTTGGGAATATCTTCCTTCCTCACCTTTAATTGGTGATATCCTGACATGAAGGTCCACCTTAAAGAAATTATTGGCCCCATGAAGCTGATAAAACAAGTCATCTATCTGAGGTAGAGGATAATTTTTCATTATTGTGATTTTATTAAGATCATGATAATTGATACAGATGTGCATTGATCCATCATTAATCTTGATGAATAGGATCGGAACACCCCATGGTGAAGCACTCAGGTGTATAAACCCTTCTCTAGATTCTCCTATAATTGCTTCTTCAGCTCTTCCAGTCCTACATTGGCCGTTATATAAGGTGTCTTTGATATAGGAAAATATCCAGGAATAATTTCATTTGAGAACTCAACCACTCGATCAGGTGGAAGACCAGGTAAATCTTCAGAGAGTACATTAGTGCAATCCCTCATAATGGGCATGTTTTAGAGCATGATTCTTTCTTTTATCTCAATCATTTTATCAAGATATGATTTCTCATAAGGAAAAAATATCCATAATTGAGATGATGATTCTAAAGGAGACTCATCGTCCTCATTACACTTGTACAGGATTGGAGGATGCTCTAGGATGTGAAGAGTGATCTCCCATTACCGACAGTTAATGTTGGCTTTATATAAAGATATCCAATCCATGCCCAAAATAGATCTAACTCTACCAATGGGAGTATTAAAAGATTTAATCGGAGGTTCAATCCACAAAAATTTACCGACGAGGAGTTATAAACTTTGGATGAAACAATTTCTATATTCTTTGTACTCATAGATAAGACAACCTCAATATTTTGAGTTGGTGTTTGAATAGTTCTACTAAACTTTCAAGATATAAAAGAATATATATAACCAATATCAAATAGTATGTTTTCTATTCTTGAATGAATAACCAGTGTACCTATCACCACATCATTGTCTGGATCCACCTCTGTAATAGTGATGGAATAAGACCTTCCTTGTTGCCTTGGAGGTTGTTGTTGATTTTCTCTGACAACCCTTGGCTTAGGGAAATTGTTTGTATAATTCTCATGTTCCTTGTAGTTGAAACACTAATCTACTGGCTGAGAATTGATCTGAAACTTCCTTTCTTCTTCCACATTAGTGGTATTCTTCAATCCCTTCTTCAATTCTTAGCCAGATGTCCCATTATTACACATTTTAATTAATTCATGGTTCCCTTCAAATAGTTTCCATGAGGCTTCTTCCCACAATGTTTACACATAGGATGTTTCTTATTCTTTCCATCATTGGATTTATTTATGGATCCACCCATATTATATTCCATTTTCCTCTTTTTTGACTGATCCCATGATACCACTGAGAGTCTCTGATCTCCATTTCAACCTTGAGGGCACAACAGACAATCTCTTCATAATTGTCAAAGTCTTAAATCACCAAAACTTTTCAGACTCACCTTTAGTATACTAAAGAAGTGGTCCACCTTGATTTTGATGTTCATGAAAAAACGGAAGGTGTACCTGTAAAGCCATGTGAAGTTTTCTTCACACACCCTGATTGACTCATCTTCCTTCTACTTGAGTCCATGAAACTCTCTTTCTATCTTGAGATGGAGGGTTCAGGGAAAATATTTATTGAAAAACATTTTCATGAATTCCACCCAATATGTGGAATCAATTTCATCTTGGGACTTCATATTCTTGATCAGTTTCCACTACTAAGCATCTTCCCCATAAAAATGCTAGACCTCCAGCACGACTTTCTCTTCTTCTAAGTACTGGAGGATATACAATATATTTTCAATGGAGTTAATCCACTTTTATGTGAGAAGGGGATAAGAAGATCCACTAAACATGGGAGGACTTTTTCACATGAAGGATTCTACAGCAACTTTATCTTTCCTTAGAGGAGGAGGGAGTTCCACATGATTCAATTTATTATTCATAACTTGAACCATATGAGAAAGTACTGTCATAAAGTTTTGAGCACCCATTCCCACCATATCAGGCATATCATTAGGGTAATCATCATATTACCTATCACGTTTATTTTTGGAATGTGTTCTTCTATTTCCCACAATTAACTAAGAAAAATAACGTACAATTAGAGGACTTTAATACATATCTAGTAAGCATAAAAAGGAAACTATAAACATAAAATGATAAACTCTTAAAGGAAAAGTATATTCCAACTTAATATTCCATAGGTTTTAATCTAGGTTATCCATGATTTGTTTACTAACATTTATTCTTATGGGATTCTTTTTTTCCCTTAATAATAGTTCTTAATAATCTTATGAATTTACCAAACCGTATCCCCTGGTAGTGTCAAATCAGGAGTGCAATAAGGTCTATTGTCATGCACCAGTTCCCATTCAAGTCTAGCTCAAAGAAGTATTTTTGGTTTTTAACCCTAGATACATATGTTTCAAATCTATATCCACTTTTTCATATCCATACAAGTATGTATTTTCCTGATAAAAAACTTACTCTATACTTACCAAAATTTAGGGATGTTTTCTTATACTTAGTTTCATCCCTAAGTTTCTTACTAAAGTTCTATATTCCTAATCTCCAAAAATAAATATACCATTATTTTATACCAACTATAGAGATCCTAGAATTTTACACAAAACATTAAATAATTTGAATCATAATTAAACATTATATTACAATCCAAGGATCATAAAGTCTAGTATCTTGGAAGACTAGGTACATACAACTGAAAATATGGGACTGAATAAAAAATTATTTATTTAATGTTCATACAGAGCTCCTAACTTCTATTGTTCTCATACATCTACATTGGATAACCTAGGGATAAAATGAACAAAGGTATGAGCTAAAAATAACAGTAAGAGAATGAACATAAGAATAAAGCTTTAACACATCGGTTAAAAGGCATGAAAAAATGATATAAAAAGGCATGGAAAATATGGAATCATAACATATATACATGGGATCATATAAAAACGAAGTCATAGTAATTTTTAAGCAACATAAAACATGACTTTATAATGATTCAAGGCTCATTGCATATAGAGGATCACAAGTCAAGATTAACCACCAAGACTATTTAGACATGGTAGCATGAGTTAAGGATAACTGCCAAGACCGTTGCACATAACATCTCACAAGACTCAAATTTACCCAATGCATTGGATCACTATATGAGTGAACCCATCATAATAAGTTCATTAATATTATTTCCACATAAATAATCGTATATAATCAATCATACATAAATATAAGGGTTACCCATGAAAATAATTGGGTGTCATAATCATGTCATAAAGTATAACAAATGGGTGTTTCATAAAAGTGTCCATGAAGGAAAGGAATTAAGTAATGCATGGAAAATCATAGGGTATAATATAAATATATTAAGATAAGTGATTTAAAATTTATGTAATAACATGTAAAGGAGTATTTAAGAAACTTTAGAATTAAAACATTTTAGTGTGGTTTAAGGAAAATATCAAGGATCATTTAAAACATAAAAGGGAATAATCTTTTATATAAAATCAGAAGTGAATAAAGAAGGTTTTCATAAAAAAATATTGGTTTTATAAAAATAATGGTTTTTTTAGCATATTAGGCACCACACTTGAAAATGGGTTAGAATTCAGTATGTTCCCTTAAAATGGGCTTGCTTATCAGGAAGAATTGAGGGGAGAATCATTTAAAAACATGTATATCCCCAAATTATAATGATGAATGGATATTGATACATGATTTTGGATAATATAAAAAGAATTTATAATATTTAAATAAAATAATAGATAACTTTATTTTGGTAAAAAGAAAGATAGAGAAACCCGAAGGAATAAAGAAGGTTCAGGTAGAATCCCTTACCTTAAGTCTGATGGTGTCTTCACTTGATCTTAATGTCCCAAATAACCAAATTACATACATTAATTAATATTTCTAGTACCTATTAGACATTTAATTATTTTATTATAACCTTATTAAGTTCTTTAATGACCTTTTTTATGGGTTAAGAGGTTTGATTTCATCATTTGGAAGCGTTTGTTTCCTTGGTTTTCAAGATTAGTTTACTTATATACATGTAAGATTAGAATGGTTTTCCAGAATTGAAGTTGTATTTTATTAGTGAAAATACACTATATTACATGTTTATAAAATTCATTTTGTTTTTTTAGTGAAGATGAATAATTATATAAAACTTTAATGATAACTGTTTGGGTTAATTGGCAGTTTTTTGATCACAACAAACTTATTTTTCTTTTTAAATTAATTCTCAGATGGTGTTTTCATTTCTAGTATAAAAGGAGGGGAAAAAAGAGACGATGATGAATTATTCCATTATTATAACAAAATTACATTACATGTAAAGTATTTTAGTTATCATAACATTTGGATGGAAGGAGGCGAGGAAAGTAAAAGAGAGAAATGAACTTGAAAGAAAATAAAAGAAATTAAAAGAGGAATTTACCTCTTGAATATATCTTCCTTGAGAACCTCTTTAGGGGAGATTTTTTAGTCTTTTTAAGAGAAAAGGGAAGATGGATGTGGTATAGGGGCTTAGGGAGATACTTTATCAAAATTTGGACTAGGCACAAGGCTTGAGAGGAGTGAAGAGAAGAGGTAAAGATGGGTGGTATTTATAGTGGATAAGAGAAGGGGTTTCCCGTTATTTTAATAATTATTTTAATATTTTTGATGAAGGATATGAATAGTCTTGATTCTTGTGACCAAATATAGTAAGAAGAGTATTTTATTTCTAACCAAGGGTGCTTACCTCAAGATAACATCATCCATGACTCAACAAATCAGGTATTTAGCTTATCTTGTAAATTATCGTATTTCATTATTCATAAAAAATTGAAGTATTTCAGAAAAATCCCAAAAATTCATCCTAACCATTTTTTATGTGTAGAACTCAAAAATGAATGCCATTTTTTTAAAGTGATTTACTAAATTTAAGAAATTTAATTTTTAATTAAAATCATAATTTACTTGAAAATTAAAAATTTTAAAATTAAAACTACTTTTATATAACTTTGAAAAATTAATTAAGTTCTTATAAAATTATCTTATAATCATAAGAAATAAAAATATTATTTTATGAAAATAAATTTTATTTTAATTTATTAAATTAATCATAAAATTGTACTTTAATATACCTGACATAAAAAAATACCAACACTTTATTAATAATTTTTAAAATATTTATTTAATTATAATATGATATAATTATACCATATTGTCACTTAAAAATAGATAAATTTTATTTATACTTTCATTTTGGAAGTCATTATTACATTGGCTGGTTTACTATTCATAAGGTTCACATTACTATTTCAAAGGTCAAGTAACTATTTCATCAGTATATGTTCCTTAACTTTTAGAGATAAATTTTATTTAACTCATTATTTATTTATAAGGTTTGTATTGTGTTTAATATATAATATTATGTGAATATACTATAAGACATAATTATAATAAGGTAATTCCATTGATAAAACATTGGTTCTTTACAACTGTTGCACACAATGATTTCTATCTCGACTATTTATTTCTCTATTACTTTCAAGAATGAGAAATCTAATAGAGATCCCTTCAATATAGAAGGACGGTCTATCAACACAAGTAATTAAAGACAATTGACTCTCCGCACTAGCACCTGAAGATTGATTGGTGTTTCTTAGAGTTCAAAGGATAATGTGGGGATCATGAATAAAGGGATTATATCCTTGGATCATCACAATGTAATGAAGGAAATCTGAAAGAAACTTTTTCAGATGATCAACATCATCAACGAATAAATTTTCCTAAAATAAGGTAATCATTTCTTCCAATATTAAATAAATTAATTATAAATTTTATGTGCAAAATCCTCACTATTGGTTTTGGGCATTGAAATATTAAAATAAATTTTAATATATCTCCCACCAATGTATGATTCTTTTGTTCCTAGGCCCAATAGAATCTATCTTAGAATTCATGTTTTATTTCCATCTTGTAGCTTCTAATATCTCTACTACCTCCTTAAAAGAGAGAGGATAGTCATTGTCAACCAATAATTAGTTACCATCATATGGGACTAGAAAACCATATCTCTCTAGTTCTCTTAACTCTTTAGTGATCCTCTTTAGAACTTGTGTTTAAGGAACAACATCTTCAATGGGGACTTGTGGAATTAGTTCCTATACCAAATCTTATGTATCATGAGAATCAACTTCATCAAAGTTAATAATTCTCCCACTATCCTCCTTGAGGATATTATCCCTCTCATGAAAGATGGTTTTTCTTGTGATAGTTAATTTCTTGTCTAAAGGGTTTTATATGTAGCATCCCCTTCATTATTTGGGATATCCTTTAAATATATATTTCATACCTCTGGGTTCTAGTTTGTTTCTTGAGATAGCCACAATAAACTCCACAAAACCCCAAGATCGAACATGTGAAAATGGGTTTCTTTCCACTCTATAACATGAATGGAATATATTTTTTTCTTTAGTTGGTACTCCGTATAGTAATAACAATATCTTTTATAATGAATATCTCCATAAGGAAAATTAAATGATTACATTACTCATTATTTACCTTACCATGTTCAACAAGGTATGGTTACTCCTTTCACTAACACCATTCCACTGTGGTGTATAAGGTGGAGTGAGTTGAGATAAAATCACATACTCCCATAGAAAGTCGATAAAGTCTTGGTTAAAATATTCACCACCTTTATCTGATCAAAGTTTCTTTATCATATTACCAAGGTAATTCTCAACCTCATTCTTGATCTCTTTTAACTTCTCAAAGTATTTAGACTTATACCTCATTAAGTAGATATAACCATTCCTAATCAAGTCATTGATAAAAGTAATAAAGTATGAGAATCCAACTCTAGATTTTACTTGAAAATTTCTATACACATTAGTGTGTATCAAATCTAGAATCTCTATAGCCCTTTCAACTTGACTACTGAAGGGTGTTTTGGCCATCTTACCTTGTAAACATGTGTAACATCTTTAAAGTGGATTAAGCTCAAAAGGGTCTAAGTAACCATCTTGATAAAGCTTTGAAAAATTCTCCTCATTTATGTTACCAAGATGGTGATGCCATGATTGGGTTTTATATGAGTCACACATGTTTGTTTCATTATCTATTTCCAATATTTGGTTTTAGTAATTTTAACACATAAAGACTATTATTCAATTTTTCCCTACCATAACATATGATATCTTTATAAAAGTAACAACCTTTATTTCCAAAGATGAAAACAAATACATCAATATATAAACAAGAAATGTAAATAATATTTTTGGTAACACTAGAAACATAATAACATATCTTTAAAACCAAAATAAATCTTTTTGGTAGTGTGATATGGTAGTCTTCAATGGCTATAATAGTTAGCCTCACTACATTAGTAGTATGTAGGTCCACCTCAACTCTATTAATCCTCTAAAATCTACTTGTCTCATTTATTTGGATACAAATGTAAGCACTACATGTAGTATCTAATACCCAACTTGTAGATATAGAAATATTGAATTCAATAACAAATGCACTTGAAGATTCTCCTTGATTATTTGTATAGGTGTAATTTCAATTCCAGTGGCCCCGATTTCTACATGAAAAAAACACTATATCATGTTCCTTTCCTTTACTATTGATCTTCTTCTTCTTGGAGGGATAGTTCTCTAGTGATTTATACTTGTAATGTATCTTCATTTCCTTTTCCTTGTTCGTATTTTTATTATTTACCATAAGGACATTGGGGTTTTCATGCCCCATTTCTTTATCAACTTGTAGAATATGTGTAAGAAGTTTCAAAAGTGTCTTCTTGTTATTTATCACATCACAATTCACAATAAAACTGAATAAACCTTTAGTTAATGAGGAAAAAATGATATCTATGTGTATCTCATTAGGGATTTTAAAACCCAAGATGTCCAAGTGCTCAATGTATAAAATCATCTTGACTACATGTTCCTTTGTTGGAGTTGATTCTCTAGGTTTGCATGTGAATAGTGCATTGGAGATCTCGTGTCTCTTTGATCAATAATTCTCTTGATAGATATCCTTAATGTGATAAATGATGTCATATGCATCAATATCCTCATATTACTTTAGAATATCATTGTAAATGGAGGATATCATGAAACATTGGACATCCATAGCATCATCAATATGTTTTACATAGAGAGATACTTCATACTCATTAGCCTCTTTGGAAATCATCTTTGGATGTGGGGTTTCCAGCATGTATGATTTTCTTTCATGGTGTAGTATAATATACAAATTCCTATACCATTCCTATAAATCCACACTAGTGAGAAGGTTATCCTTATCAAGTATAGATTGCAGTGCTATTGAAAAAGTTTTTTGATTTTCCATTTTCTAAAAATTAAGATCATATAATTAATACATGTTTTGATTATAATTTTTTTTTATAATTTTAAATTTCATTAAATTCCATAAATCTACCACTATTTTTTGAAACTCAGTAACACTCATAATCATTTTAGGAATATATTTCGTTTATATATTCTAGTGTAAAGGATTCATATTCCCTTTCTCATAACCCAAAATTGGGTCTAACATGTTATTTAAAAGGATTTAGATAGGTTTAACTTTCCAAATTCATTTTCTCATAGTTCCTTGATCTTTTGAGTGGACTCCCCAATCCTAAAATCAGGTTTTAATTTTTCCTCAACCTTTACCTCTTAGTTACGCCATTTCCCACTTGGGAAGTCAACCATTGATGTAAACTAAGTTAAGTCAACCTAGAAATTAAAGTTAAAAGTTTCAAAATAATTTAAATCACCCCAAATTGGGTTGGTCAGTCACTTCAAACTATGAGGCTGTTTCTAACATAAGTAGTGGAAGGGTATACCGACATAATATTTTAGTTGATGGATTTTTTATCCTTAAGAATAAAGTCTATTTTATCCTTTTACATGACTTGTTAATATTAAGTGGATTTTATTTAAGTGATTAAACATTTCTAATAAAACATTTATTCATAATCCAATTATATTTTATTCCATCTTTCATGCATGTTAATTCATTTATTAGGTGATCACACAACATCCAAAAACATAAATAATTAACTATGAAACTGATAGAAATAAAATATAAGTGGCATGATCATGAAAATTATATAATGGTCAGTTTATCTATAAGATAGTAAACGAACCCTTGAAATTAGGAGATAACACACATTATACCATAAATTGGTTCATGTTGCAACATTTCTCCTTTTCTCCCATGTATTTCCTCGATTGGTCTCACCTTGGGTCCTTGACTTGGATCACCTCCACTCACATGGGAGCTCCATACTTACATAAACTTTCACTCATAAGAAGTTTATGGGATCCAATAGATTATATGAAAGGGGTTTAAATTAAAGAAATTGTGGTCATGAAATCCATTACATAATAAGGAGTATGGGATTATATGATTGCCATTGATAATAATTTAACAATAATAAATTAAATAAATAATCACGTCTAATTTCATGATCATATACATATCAATAAATGAGCATACATTTTCAATATAGTTATCAATAACTTCAATTAATTATTTAATTAAGATAATGCACCATGAATTAATCAAATTAATTCAATTTATCTTAATTCCATCCAACCATCCTTAACACACCATCATCTATAATTTTAGACAAAACTAAATTCATTTAAAATTAATGTAGTACACAAGTGTACTTGGAGGAAACCTTGTGTGTTCATTGAAAATTTTAGCATATAAATTAATTTAATACATAATTTTTAATCCTATGACATGGCATGTACTTTTTAATAAACGACACATGAAACACATAATCAATAGGTTTAATTATACATTTAATTTTTATTTACACAAAAAATTGAGAACACATCATGTACTTGTTTTATGACTATGTTCACAGAACATGCCTTGGGTCTAGACATGTTATATGCTATGGGAAACCTTGGGGTACATGATGTATAGTCCATATTACACAACATGTAATCTTGGAGTTGCATGAAATTTCCATCCCTATGTCATGTATTCGATACAAAACTTGCTAGGATGGTCTGTGTTCTTAGCCATTAGAATATAGGGACTACACAAGATGTGAAAATTTTATAGAACATGCAGTTCTACATGTCATGTGATAGCCTATCTAGTTCTACATTTCGATCCATTTTATTCATATATTAGATCTGATTTTGTTGGATATTACTCGATAGGATGAGATACATGTGAGAAAACATAATATACATCGTGTATATGGGAAGTAAACACTATGTACTCTATTTTTGTCTATGTATAACCTTTAGTACCTATGGATGGTGTTCTTCGGATGATTCTTCATTTTTAAACCATAACCATTTACTAGTTATGTTAGTGATAATGAAGAGAGGGAAGATACAATGATTTTGGATATTAAAACAAATAGATATAAGTAAAATAAAATTCAAATTCTTGCAGAATCAATGAATAATAAATAATTATAAATTAAACATATTACCACACTAATACCACTTATAGGTTCTGAGAGTCGTGAAATCATCCTTTGAAGGTATGACCATCTCATATTTTAGGCATAAATCACATGTAATCATTTCTTCATATGATAAAAATTTCATGTACAATAAAAATAGTAGATTTCTTGACTATGTTAAAACATTGGAACCAAAATCAAAGGATCTTCACATGTAATTAAAAATTAATTTATGAGCAGATATAGAATTAAATCAACTTGGAATTTTACTTTCATTTAATAACTAGTTGAAAAAATCTTGTGATACCATCGTTTCGTTGCAGGATCCAAGTGTAGAATCCCTCTAGCGGCGATTCACATGTGCACTATGATATCTAAACAATGCCACAGAATCTCCAGTTGATAGCTTAGTAGATCCTGATCACTTACATTGTTCATGACTGGTCATAGAATAATTCTTCTTGAGAGAGGAAGAACTCTTGATGTTCTCTCATTGTATTGAGAGATAAAGGGAGGAGAGCACTCTATATCTCTATATCACTCACTAGGGATTGAGAGATTCTCACTCTATCCATTGTTCACACTAATTGTGTTTTTTAAAGTGATATAATTAGATATTTATTATGTAAGGTTTAGGGTTGGAAAATTTCAAACTAAGTCTAATAATAATAATAATGTTGTTATTATCACTAATCGCTTGACATGTGTAACACCATTAAGAATATATAAATAAATATCATTTATATTATTTACAATCAGACCATTAAACTCTAACTGCTTTCCCTCATCAATATTTACTAATCCTCAAATAATTAATATTTATTTAATAAATAAATATCACTACATTATTCAACGATAAATATAATAAATATTGTATTCTCCAAACATGAAAACAAGTATTTATTATTATTTAATTCACTTATTCTTTAAAATCACTTATGATTAAATTATGGCGATCAACCAAACCTGAATAAATATTATTTATTCTAACTTATTAAATTCAATACTATAATTTAGATGAGATTGAAAATACACTTAGTATGTGACCCTATAGGCCTATTTCTCAGTGGCATTAAGCATAACTACATAAATTAAAAGGTTAGAGTTTAGAAACATGTCAAGGAAACCATTGAGAAAGAAGTTAACATCTCATTGATGTCCAACTTCTTATGAATGTTTACTATGAAACATAATCCTTTTATCACAATATCTCAAATCATTCAGGTTGCATAATGATGTCATCAACGAATATACTCAATGTCTCTTTGTTTTACTTTCTAGAAATGACCTCCCCCATCGAAAATCATATCCATGGATTTATTTATGAATTTAAATTACCATAAAAGGTTCTAAGATATCAACTTTTGTCAAGAAACAAAAGGGATAAATTCTTTCTCGCATTATCCATTAATGCAATATCACTCATGATGCACCCAAAGTATCCAACATCGTCATGATCATATGTTTCCATGGTTTTATTCAATACTTAAAATGAAAAAATTCATGATATATATTAACAATAATATTAAAGTGTAAGTATCAATACACACATCCATAGATAGGGACATCCAATGACACATGGAAATGTGGATTTCCTATTAACAGGTCTATTCTCATGACCTCCTATCTTGAAAGTTACCAAGGGAAAACACCATGAGAGGGTGTCTCAGTGTTTTACGAGCCCCCTAAACCTAATAGCATGTATTTTATGTTTCCTATCAAACAATAACATTCATCTATAAAACATGGTTCAAGAATAATGTCATGGAACCTCTAGGTTCTCATCATAGTAGGCAACCGCTATGACCTTTCAATGTGAGATATATTATAAGTATATTATCACATATAATTATTATATTGAAGGAAAATCATGATGTGATAATAAAAATTATTTAATATAAAAACATGTAATCAAGTACTAAACAAGTTAGTTACAGGGCACCAAATCCAATATATAGATGAACTTAATCCACTATATATTTGGTTTCAATACCCTCTAAATTTTTTAAACTGGTGAAAAAAAAGATATTATAATAATGTTTATCATAATTTTACCTCCTTCAAAAGTTCTTCTAAAGTTCATAGAGTTATAATGAGGGAGTACTTTTCATACCATATTTAATTTTAACCTAATTAGTTTGCAACACTCTTACATTCAAGAGGGATCTTATAGAAGTTTAAAATTGATGCATATACAATGGTTAAATCTTAAAATTTATCATTTATTCAATTTAATTAAAAATAATTTAGAGATGAGCTATATATTTAATTGTAATAATTTTACCTTATAGGTGAGCATGATGGATCTATCTATGAAAAAAATATTATTTTTTACTTTATCTTTCACAATTGGTCCAAGATACATGATTCAAATTTATCAAGATAAAATGTAAATTTTTAATTGGGATGGATATCCAAATTTGTTTCTAACTTTAACATATAATACATATTGACATGAGATTATAAAATTTATCAAAACTCATGATATTATTCCTGAAGACTATCCACAAATACTTTCAAGGGTTTACTATATTAAATTTAAAAAAATAATAAAATATTTAAAATATGTAATTTTGATTGGAAATTATTAAGATGATATTACCTATAAAGCTTTATTTATTTATTACTAGTGTATGTGTAACTATTTTTTTCATCTTACAAACCGATTTGATATTCATTGATTAATTATTCATATAGTTTTTCATGAAAATATATTTTAAAAACATTCTTTTCCTCATATTCATATACTTGTATTATTTAGTTCTCTATATAAAGTTTTAACAAATTTTGAGGTTAATTAAATACTTTTAGTTGAAATACCAGATAAAAAAGTCCATCCTAATTTACATGAATCCATAAAATACTTAATGATTCATGGACCTTATGGGCTAAATAATCTTTAGTCACCTTTAATGAAAAATAAATGGCATTCAATGTTTTTTTATAAAAACTTTATTGCAAGTTCATGTCTAGATGGGGATAAATATTCTATTTTTAGAAGACATGATAATGGTAGAATAATATCAAATAATTATGTTCAACTAAATAAACACTATGTCTCCCCTTACAATTCATGCCTATTTATTAAATATTAGATACACCTCGATTTTTACATTAGTAATCGATCACATCCAATCATATATTGTTTTAAATACATAAATAATGGCCACATCCATGTAATTAGAACTCTTTATGGATATGAAACTACACACCAAGGTGAGAAACTAGTTTATGGGATTAAAATGTATTATGAATATCGATATATCTCACCATGTGAGGCTTCCTATAGAATATTTAGTTAGAAAATCCACTATAGGTTTCCTTAGATTAAAAGATTACATTTCTATTTACCTAGTGAGGAAAGTGTAACTTATACAGATGATGTCAACATTGAAGATATTCTATCAAAAAAAAAATCCCAAAATAGTTTTATATCATGGTTTGAAGAAAATAAAATTTATCCTAAATCATGACATCACACCTATAAAAAATTTCCATTGAAATTTGTTTCTGATTCAGAAGATCAGAAATAGTGGCCTAAAAAGTGAGGTTTTACTATTAGTAGATTGCATTATGTCCCCCCCCACCACAATTATAGAATTCTATTATTTTACATATTTATCATTAAAGTTAGAGGTGAAACTTCATATGATGACATCTTGACTATAAAGAATACTATTACTTATACATTTAGATAAGCCTATTACTCCTTAGGTTTAATAATTGATAATGAAGAGTTTATTGAAGTTATTACAGAGGATTCTTTTTGGGAAATAAGAGACTCCTTGCAAAAGTTATTTGACCACTTGTTTTTCTTAAAAATATTATCGACCTGATCATGTATAGATTAAAATGTGGAAACTAAATTTATAAGATATCTTACATATTCAAAGAAATGAGGTTAAATTTACAAGTTATATTAATCTTTAACCTTCTTTTTTTAGTACTAATATGCTAATAATTTCTAACACCTGCCTGTCTATATTTTTTAGTTCTTTCACAATATTTTTGAATAAAAGAAAACACTTTCCTATAAAAAAATTATATATACTCATATTAGGTCAGGTATACCAAATAAACCCAAATCCTGTGTATAACTTTTGTACATATTACAAGTTTTAAATTTCACTATGCATTTCCCTCTAAGAATCATTTATAAATGTTCACTAAAATTATAGATTGTTCTCTCTAAAAGAATTATCATCATATATTCCAAACTATGGAACTAATATTAGGTTTGGTAAGATTTACGTACATATAATGTATGAATTTTATGAAACCTTTATACAATATATTGTACTCAATTTTCATTCACTAAATTTTAATGAATCTTTATACACTTTATAAAACTCACTGTACTATATCTAAATTCACTATTTTCAAAATATTCGATGCAGTTCATTGAATAAACACTAGGAATATAGATTATTGAATAAACTAAATAAATACATTTTATTAAATAAAATATATAGAGGTTATTAAATACATTATATATATGCTTCCTTATTTATATGTTATTACTTTTAATACATTTATACTTTCTAAATTATTTTAAATAAGTTAAGTAAATGCATGTTTAGATATGTGTTTCAAAATACCCAATATAAAATATTGAAAATATTTCCTTCTTTAATGTATGTTTAAAACTCTAATAACTAGATATTATTATCAAAAAAATCTCACAAAAAATCAATTTAAATGGTGTGAATTATTGGATATTGATAAAGCAATCACAACAATGACAAATAATTGAAAAATAACCCCCCATACCTCTTCTATATTCATCAATTATATACATTGGAAATATATTGATATTATTTGAACTAAATTATGATAAGGATATCTTTCATGAAGATTTTTTTTGAGAAGAAAACAAACCATTGAATAAAAACATGTGTTAACCAATATTAGTACTGTATCATCCACACCAAATGGAATATTCATTTTCATTAATGGTTAGGGAGGCATAAGAAAAACTTTTATATGGAGTGCTTTAATCTCGACACTATATTCTAAAGTACACAGAGTAATTTTTGTTACTTCAAGTGGTATGAAATCCTTACTCCTCCTCACCAGGAGAAAAACAAATTCTTGGTTTTGTATTCTAGTTACCATGAATTGAAATGTTACTTGAAACATTCAATTAGGAAGTGATTTAACTGAACTTTTATATAAAATAAAAAAAATCTGGGATGATATTCCAATGGTCCAAAAATATTTATTCAAATCTATTGATCACACCTTTAAGGATATAATGTCAAAACATACTCCAAATACTTGTGAGTTACCTTTTGGAGGAAAAAATATCATCTTTGGTGGCAATTTATAACAAATATTTCATGTGATACATCATTGAAATAGAAGTGATATAGTATTTTTAAGTATAAAATATTCTTATATTTGGAAACATTGTCATGTTCTTGAACTGAAAATGAAGATGAGACTTATTTTTCTAATAAATCTACTAACTCTGTGGAATTAAAAGAATTTGAAAATTGGATTCTTAATATAGGTGATGGTATAGTTGGTGACACAAATAATTGTGTGACAGATATTTAAATTCTAGAAGATTTTATAATTACAATATTTTAGAACCCAATGGATGTGATTTCTTAATACACATACCAATATTTATAAAAAAATTATAATGTTCTATAATAGTTAAAATCCATTGATATCTTAGCACCTGCACCTGATGTTATACAATAACTAAATGGCATCATGTTAATAGTGTTTTTTGAAGAAGATAATCTTTATCTCAGTTCTGATTCAATGTGTTGATAAATTTTCTATATATACACTCCAAAAAATATATACCCCCTAGATTCTGAATGATATTGATATATTTTATTTTTCATGTTATAAAATAATCTTTAAAGTGGGGGGTGTTAGTTATGTTACTACGTAATATTGGCCAATAATTTATACATTGTAATGGAACCCATTAAATTGTTATAGATTTGTGAGATCATGTGATTGGAGCACAAATTCTATAATTGGATAATTATAGAAATACGACTTTCATACCCATGATCAATATGAAACATTCAAATTTAAAGTGTCCAATCAAACTTCAAATAAGACAATATCCTTTAACTATTTTATATGCAATGAATATTAATAAAATTCAAGGACAATCTCTTTCTTTTATTGGTATATATCATAGGCAACTCATTTTTTTTATGGTAAACTTTATGTCACAGTCCATAGAGTTACCAACAGAAAGGTTTAAAATTATGGATACATAAAAATAAAAATAAACCCATGAGGTGTTCAAAAAATATTATTTACTAGGTTATTTTCCAAAACAAACACTTGGTATAATTTTTTAACAAATAAAAATGATGAATCTTTACTACCTTCTCAACTTTGCTATTTTCACATCAACATTATTATAAATTACCATATATATACTCATTAACATTATTCTTTATGTTATCATACATTTTCATTAAAATATCCCATATTTAAACTCAACTATGAAATATTTTAATTAACGATGATGAGATGTTGAAGATTCAATTATACTCATACGAATGTGGAATACAAAATAATTGGAATTATAAAATCAAATAGCCGTTATTGACCTACTCCTCACTGATGAAAATTTATGCCTAATGTGGTGATAATTAGAAAAAAATTAGTAAAATAATATTAAATCAAATATACAGGTCATTATTAACTTTAATATGATTCAACGTAATGTTACAATTTAATAATTTAAATAACCCATTATGTACTATTACAATTTACTTTAACATATATCATTTTTCATTTTGTACCAATAGATTAATGTTTTGGCATAGACATCTCTATTAAAACTATATAAAACATCTCAAACTCGTCCACTACTTCCTTTTTTTACCATTTCCACAATACTCTAGACTGGAATATAAAGAAATTTATTTAACATTTACAATGTTTATTCATAAAACATACACTAAAATTTATTTATCATTTTTTATACTTTAACTAATATTTAACTATATTTCACAACTACTTGTAGGAAATAAAAAATTTAAGCTAAAATTATAGGGCAATAACTAATATCAAAGTATAAATCACTTATTCATGGAGGTTTATGTTATGTAATACAAAACATTTAAATCACTAAAAATTAAGTAAAATGTTTAACAATATAGAATAAGTAAAAATATCCTTTAATTATATCACTCATATCAGAACTTATGATGTACATTTTCCACTTTTTGGTATTCAATTTATTCTATTTGATGACATCAAACAATAGAAGGTTCCTGAAGAATACCTCATAAGTATATCTATATCAAATTCAATAACCATTTATTGGTTTAATTTTATCTATTTTATCATATATATAATTTTTTATACTTATTTATGGGTTTTTGTGGGACATAAAATGATCAAAGTAGTGTAAGAAACCCATTAAGGTACGTGATCTACCATAAATAAAACCAAAATGTAATGAAAAAAACATAAATAAATAGGCTTAACTTTATCATAATGAATTTTATCTTTGTCAATCATGATAAAGTATGCTTGATTTGAGATCACTGAGTGACAACCAAATTATTCAAGATTCTATGGGTGGTACACAGACCACTGGGATTCTCATCTATAATGAGAGGACCCATAAACACCAAAGGTATTATAGAACCTTCTCTAAGAAGATGGAATGTGAACAGAGAAGAAGAGATAGGGAAAAAAATGGGTAATGAGTGTCACACACACCCAATTAAGGGATCATATCCCTTTATATAGGCTTTGTTCATCCTATAAAGAGATTTGAATTTTGAATTCCAACTGTTGGCAGTTATCATACATTATAATGACATATTCCCATTGGGGATTTGATAATTTGAACACTTCAAATGATCATGATCTATTTTTTATCCAATAATTATCATCTTAATGATACAAAATCAAAGGAAATTGATTCAGATAAATGGAAAAAAAGATGAATGGGGTGTTATATAACGCTTATCTATCATACACTATAATAGATGTATTTTTTTAAAGGTCGGGGCCGAAGCCTCATTTTATTATTAAAGCAAAGCAAAGACATCTTTTTAACTGGGTAGAGGGAGACCCATTACATAGCTCGAAGGACCAGTGGGCTTGTAGCCCATTACATAGCCCGTAGGCCCAAATATTGGCCTAAGACCCATTCTGTGAATAGTAACCCAACTACTACAGTGACCGCCACTACTACAGTACCCTGCCGCCACTATAGTATCTTGTCGCCGCTACAGTACCCGCCGATCAATAGTACCACCACTGCTACAGTACCACTATATTACCTATGCCCCATGGGTTTTGAACCCCCATTTTTCATGTAGGATTACGGGGTGCTTACCACTATCATAGATGTATATCATGTTCTATGATAGAATAATATTTATTCCCATATCACTGGATAGAACTTAGGGATATTATAAAACAAAATATCCTTATTTTATTTCATTTCTAAAAAACTCCAATTGCACTAAAATCCCACAAGGAATTTATGAAAAACTTCATATCTCTTTTTAAATCCATACAAACTTCTTTAGATGGGGTTTATCAAACTCTCTTCATTTTGGAAAAAAACACTTTGTCCAAAATTTAATCCTTTTCCCAGGTTCTAATTATGTAAACCTGCATGACTTTATTGTGTTTAAAACATGTATAAAATCTAAATTTCATATATATAATAAAAGAGTTACCTCAAGAAAAGAATCAATGTTACTTAAGGTACAAATGGGTATGGTGTAATCTTGATCAAACATAGTAATATCTCCATATGAACATGTCCACCATAATATGTATCATATATAGCATATATATACCTATATAATCCCTTTGTACATGACATCAAGTGACCAATAGAAATGAAACATGTCAATATATTATAAGTCATCTCACACATTCGTGATTCTTGAAAATTTAATAATCATTTGGATGAATACATTACATATCATTCATCTTGAATATGAGAACATCACATGTATGACAACCCTGCTCTTTATTACACACATAGACATGATTTATTACATTAAATTCACTCGATACAATATATAATATCAAGAGGTCTAGTGTCTTTAGGGATTAGGATCATTAAATAACAACTTAAAACATGAAATACAATATATTTATTGAAAACTTCTTTTACATGACCACTACATTCCCTCGTACATAGCATTGCATGGGATAACCTAAGGACATGCATAAGAAAAGGGTGAGCTATAAAGCCCAGTAAGGGAATAAACATGTAATAACATGAGGAATACAACACATGTTAGATATTAGGCATATAAATGTATTACAAGAGAAAAATGAACATAAATTCATGATAAGGCATGATAATCATAACATGGAAATGTGGAAACAACACTTAACATGGAATTAGCATGAGCCAAGGCTCATTGCACATGGAGCATGAGTAAACCATAATTTCACATGAATCATGAGTAAAACCTCATTGCACTTTAATTAGCATGATTCAACACTCATTAAACATGAAGTATCATGATACTATACTTTACCCAATGCATTGGAGCGCTATCAGGGCGTACCCTTCTTAAATATTTCATTTCATGCATAAGTGTGCCACATGGATCATATAACATGGAATCAATCAATATCACAAGTTATTAAAAGATTAATTAATGTGGAATAAATACATGAAATTACCATTCAATGTGTATATGTGTATAAATGTGAATACCCTTGATAGATACATGGGTACGATATTCACTACACAATGATCTTGACTTGGAAAAACACGGTGCAATTTCGACAGCATAACAGCGTGAAATAAGAACTCATAAAAAATGGTTGATGAGAGAGAAAGGGGTGTATCATCACATTTACATCAAATGGACAGTAATGGGGTCATATAGATACATTTACCAATTAACTTAATGTAATTTAGATGCATAATACAAAAGAGTTAGTTAGATGTAAAAGAGGAGAGAGAAATCCCACACGGGATTTCGGCATGGTAACAGGTGTTCATGGGAAGCATTAATGAGACACAAATGGGTATCCCATAATAAAAACATAAATAGGAAAGTATGGGGGAGGTTCAAAATCATACCCCAATATTTGTAATTGAAAAAAAAGGTTATAACAACTTAAAGAAAACTGGACAAAAATGAAAAAGGAAGAAATCCCTTACTTGGAAGTGTGATGCCAAAGGCTTGGGAGAGGATTGAAAGAGGCTTCTTGGGAGATTGGGTCACCTTGTGAGGATTATAGAGAGAGTAGTTCAGGGGTTTGTCAAACTACAAAGGCTTTGAGTGAAGAGGAAGTGTGATCTTGGGTGGGTTTATATAGGAAAAGAGAGAGAATTCTTTATTATTTAGGTTTGGGACACCTCACATCAAACTAATCAATACCACAAACCAGCCCAAGGTTTTAGCCAATGGTTTTTGAAAAAGGAGAGTGGAAAATAATATTTTATAAATCCAATAGACTAAAATCTTAAAATAATAGGGTTGATTATGTGGAGGTGAGTCACACTCTCAAGGAAAACAATTTAAAAAGACAAAATGTTTTATAAGCTTTGAAAGGTCCACCAAAGCTTTGTAAAATAAATAAAACAAACCCAAAATCACATTATTTTAATGGTAAAACATATATTGGCCTAAAATAATGTTTATAGTATTTTACTACATCACTATTGGGTCATTATGATGTCATAAAACACATTATATATTTAAACAATATTTAATTTTTACCCAAAAAATCGACTGTCTCAGAAAATTATGAAAAATTCACCATTGGATAATTTCAACGTCCTGATTCCAAAAATAATATTCATTTTATCTAAATAATTTTCTAAATATTTTAATTTTTACTTAAAAAATAAAAATTTTGACATTTATTGAAAAATCATGGGTTTTGATAAAAATTGCTTTCAAACCTTAATAAAAATTACAATTGCATTCATAAAAATTATACGACCATTTATATTTAATAAAAAGTAATTTAATAATAATAATAATATTTTATTAAAATATTATTTAATTCAAAAATCCATTAATTCGTCAAAATAGATTTCTTAGTTGAATATTAACTAAAAATACTATTTGTGTTTTAAAAACTATTTAAAAGTAACAATAATAAAATGAATGCACATTCTTTATACAAAATTAATTTACATAGTAATAGTGATAGAGTCTTGTTACATAACCCCTTATAACACCCCCATAAGACTGAAGGGTAAGGTGTGTGTTTTGGAGTTGGTAGTCTAGAACCAACTACTTTGTACTTTATTCATTAAATAAAAGCCTTATCACATCTTGATTGTTCTTCTATGTGACATGTCATGTGATAATGTCCTAAGGACAGTTGTTGCATTAAAGGGTCGTAGCGGATCCCTGCTATGATGAGAACCTGGAAGTGCCATAACACTGTTATTGAATGTATGTTCTATGGCCGAATGATATTATTTGAGGGAGACAAAAAATACAGGTCATTAGGGGTGAGGACTCATAAAACATTGAGGAACCTTCTCATGGTGTGCTCCCTTGGTAATATCCAAGAGGATATTATGAGAACGAGACCCGCCAGTAGGAAATCCACATTTCATAGTGTCATTGGATGTTCCTATCTATGGACGTGTGTATTGGTCCTTAGACTTTAAGATTATTATTAATGGGTATTACAACTCGCGCACTTAGATGTATTGACAAAAACTATGACAACACACTGTTTGCAGTGAGGTAGGATACGTTGGGTGCGTCACGAGTAATACCGCATTAATAGATAATGCGAGAAAGGATTTGTCCCTTCCATTCCATAACGGAAGTAGATATCTTAGGCCCTTTGATGGAATTGATATAGCCTAAATAAATCCATGGCCATGGTAAGGTATGGGTAAGTTCAATTCTGGGAAGTCAAATAAAGAATAATCAAGAACATGGGTTGATGGCACTAGTATGCAACCCTCTTGATTGGAGATATCGAGACAAAGGGATTATATTACACGGTAAGCATTCGTAGGAGGTGACACGTCATTGCGGAGTTAACTTCTTTCTCTATGGGTTCCTTGGCGTGTTGCTAGATGCTAACCTTGGACTTTAGGTAGGCTCAGCCTAATGCCACTGAGAAAGAGGCCTATAGGGTCACACACTAAGTGTGTCCATGTATCTCAGTTAAATATTAATTTAACAAGTTAAATAAATATTATTCCCGACTTTGGTTTAATAATTATTTAAGGATGTCTGATTGCATTTATTTTGACACTAGTTATTCGAGAGAATATATTGTAGATGAAATAATATATTTATTAGCAAGTAATGCAGTTACATTTATTTAAGAAATAAATAGTCATTACTCAAGGTCTAATAAATGTGGTGGAGAAAAATGGAAAATAAAATTACACGCTGTGTATATTAAATATACACGCCGTGTAGTTTTATGGAAAACAAGTACACGCCGTGTATTAATTATTACACGCTGTGTATTTTTTCCAGTTGGGATTTAGAGGATTTAATATTTTTTTAATAAATGATATTTATTATAATCAGCATGGCCGCATGTCAGGGAATTAATAATTCGACATGGGGGTTTTCAATAAAAGTTAATGAAATAAATAAAATGCATTACATGTTTATTTATTGTCATAACTCTATTAACCTCAAACCTGATTATAAATATCCTTGCAAACCCAACATTTTGAAGGTCCATTATTGTGCACAATGGGTTTGGAAATACTCTCAAGCCAAGAGAGAATTCCCTTTCCACCAAGAACACCCTCAAGTTACGAGATCAAGATCCTCCACCGGATCAAGGCGGTCGAAGGCGGACATCGCAAGCGAAGGTTCTTCCGCGCTAGCACCCGGAGATCCCTTCGGCGATATCCGGAGATATGTGACACACGTGTGGATCACCGCTAGAGGAATCCTACACTTGGATTCTACGACGCAACAACGGATCACCGAATCGTGACCGGACACATCAACGAAGAAATAATTCCAACAAGGTAATTCTTATGCATTATTTAAATTAATTATAATCAACATATGATGATCCTAATCAAGGGTTCCAGGACTCTTCTTTTCTTTTCTTTCTTTGGTCTATTCCAAAGATTCGTCGTTTTATATCGCGACAGATCTCGGATTGAACGTTGTTTAACGTTAAAATTAAAGTTGGGAAAACGCACCAATGCACTTCCGCTGTGCCCGGAACCTACAAGTGGTATCAGAGGGGGTCATATCGTTGATTATAATTATTTAGTTATTCGTTGGTAATTTACGCATTTAATAATTTAGTTATTTCAATTCAAGTTTAATCGTTATGGAAATCTGAATATCGAGATCTATTCCTCCTCCCTCGTTTCTCGTTCACCTCATAGAAATGAATTTTTCTTTTAATTTTGATTAAAATAAAATAGAGGAACTCATCCGGAGGAGCCAGACGTTTCTGGCCGTATAACACCAGAATACACGGCGTGTATTCGGAAGTACACGCCGTGTAGTCTAGGTTCAATGCATTGACTGATCTGCCAAATCAGGCCGTGTATTGGATTCTTTCTAAGAATTTAAGACACCATGTGTTGACCAGAAACAGGTGGAACATGGTTTCTGGAATACATGTCATGTGGTCCAATGAACATGACGTGTAGTCCCTTCAGGTTAGGGTTGGGTCGTGTACTCCGTACACGGCCTTCTCGACCGGAAACTGTGTAACGCGGAAACTACACGGCATGTGTCCCACTGTACACACCGTGTACTCCGAAAATTTCTGAAGTACATTAACACGCCCTGTCCCAGGGCGTGTACTTTGGATGGATGGTGAAGAAAAGTACACACCGTGTAGTCGGAACTACACACCGTTTACTCACCCAAATTACGTAGATTTATTAAAATTTATTATTATATTATACAAACCCTTGAGACGTGTACCATGGTGCAGGCGTAAATCTGAGGCATAACACGTGATAGATGTTTTATATATATGTGTTTAATTTAACATTTGCGTAATAAATGGGAATTCACCGGGTTACCTCTAAGGTATAGGTTATATAAATGGATAATTTTAAATGAATTTATTTGTTTAAAATTATGATGGATGAGAATCTCAAGGAAATTCAGAAAAGGTATTTAAGATAAAAGGATTGATTAATTAAAGATAATTAATTGATTCGAGCATGATTTATCTTAAACAAGAACGATTAAAGAATTAAATGCTAGTTTTATTTATGCGTAAATATCGTTGCATTTATGGATGATCATGAGCTAGACCGAGACCTTTGTATGTGAATGGTTTCTTTTAATTTATTTATTTAAATTAAATTTGTTGGTCTGCAAGACATCTCCTCATTAATATGTAGGGCCTGCGTGCCCAAGGATTCTTTTATGTAAAAACCCCTTTTACCCCTCACCTGCGTGTGAGATAAATTCATATGTAATGGATGGAGCTCCCAAGCTAGTGTAGGTGGCTCAAGTCAGAAGCCAAGGGGAAACCAATCCAAGGAGATACAAAGGTGGACAGGTGGAAAGCTGTAAAAACGAACCTGAAAGGTTCAAGGTGTTTCTCCCCTAGGTCTTGGGTTAAATTATCAACCGCTAGATAAACTAACCAATAGAAAAGATCATGATCATACCATTTATTTTATTTATGTCAGTTGCATGGTTTATTTATTGTGGGTGTGTTGTCACGATCACACAATTAATGAATTAAATGAGCATGCAAGATGGAACTAAAATAAAACTGGCTTATATGTAAATATTATCTTAGACATGGTTAATCACTTAAGTATATCCCACTTAATATTAACAAGCATGTAATAAAAGATAATAAAATGGCAAATTACGTATAAGGATAAAATCCCTCAAAATTAATATTAAGTCAGCATAGCCTTCCATAATCTTGGTTAGAATCGAACCATAGTTCAAAGTGCTTGACCAACCCAAGTTGGGGTGCTTTAAAATATCGGGGAATTCTAATTCAAGGTTTTGGGTTGACTTGACTTGGTTCGCATCAAGGGTTTACTTCCATAGTAGGACTTGGTGTGACCAAGAGGCAAAGGTTGAGGAAATCCAAAAGGGATTTTAGGATTGGGGAGTCCACTCAGCGGATCAAGGAGCTGTGAGTTAATGCAGTTGGCATTTGGAATGCCTACCTAAAACCCTTCAAGTTTCTTGACCAACCCTAGTTGGGGTAATACGAAGGGAAATATGGATCCTTTCCACTAGAATATTCATGAAACAGAATATTCCGAAGTCAATGGTCAGGGCTATTGAATTTCGATAAAATAGTGGGAGACTAAAAAGTATTAATTTATTTATTTGTCTCAATTTTTGTAATAAAGTACTAAACCTTTTCTCATCTTAATTTGTAGAAACGACAAGAAAATGACTTAAAACATATCATTGCGCACCATACTCGAAAAAGAAAACCTTCTCACCAGCACCAATTTCCAAGAGTGGAAGAGGCGTTTACGCGTCATCCTTCGCCATGAAAGGAAATTATATGTGTTGGAAGAGACTATTCCAGTTGCGCCTGGGAAAGAGGCTAGTGATGAGGAACTATCTCTCTACATAAAACACATGGATGATGCCACAGATGTCCAGTGTTTCATGCTATCGTTCATGTCTAATGATCTCTTGAAGCAACATGAAAACATGGACGCATATAGCATGATGTCTCACCTTAAAGATCTCTACTAAGAGAAGGCGAGATAGGAGAGGTATGAGATCTCTAATTCTTTGTTTACTATGAAGCTTGGAGAGTCTGCACCAGTTGGGCCTCATGTAGTCAAGATTATTGGCTACATAGAATTCCTGGACATCTTAGGGACTAAATTCCCGGATGAGTTGCGTACAGATCTCATCCTATCATCACTGCCCAAGACCTTCTCTAGCTTCATTGTCAACTATAACATGAGCAGAAATGAGAAGAGTCTATCAGAGCTTCTTACCTTGATTCGCCAGGTAGATAAGGACATGGGGCGTGACAAACCCATGGTCCTTATGGTGAACAAGAAAAGGAAGGACAAGGAAAAGGGGCCAAAGACTTATAAATGGTTTGAAGCCCCCGAGGATTGTCCCTCCAAGAAGGGGAAGATCCAGAGGCAGGGCAAGGAACGGGAGGCAGTGTGTTTTGCATGTGGCAAGCAGGGCCACTGGAAGAGGAACTGCTCCCAGAAGCATGGGGACTCTAAAGGTGCATTTGTTATCGAGTTCAATATTTCTATTTATACACATTGGGTATTAGATACAGCTTGTGGGGATCACATCTATATTCAAATGCAGGAACCAAGTAGATTTAGAAATATCGCCAGAGGAGAGGTGGATCTTCAAGCTGCCAATGGCGCAAGGATGGCTGCATTGGCTATTGGCAACTACCACCTCTCATTGCCGACTGGGATGATTTTGGTTTTACATAACTGTTATTATGTGCCTAGTGTTACCAAGAACATAATTTCTATATCTTTTTTGGATATGGATGGATTTGTTTTCAAATTTGGAAATAAGGGTTGTCTATTTTATAAGAACAACATATGTTATGGTATGAAACATTTAAATAATGGTTTGTATGTATTTAATTACAAAAAACATGTGTTGGAAATTGATAATGAAACAAACTCACATGACTCATACATCACCCAGTTATGGAATCACCGCCTTGTTCATGTGAACGAGAAGCGTTTGAAAAAGCTCTGCCAAGATGGCTATTTAGACTCTACTAAGCTAAAACCACTTGATAGATGTCATGCTTGTTTACAAGGAAAAATGACCAAGCCGCCTTTTGGTGGACAAGGTGAAAGGGCCACATAGCTTCTAGGATTGGTACACACGGATGTGTGTGGACCATTTCCAGTAGAATCTAGAGGTGGATATTCTTACTTCATTACTTTTACTGATGATTTGAGTAGATATGGCCATGTCTACTTAATGAGGTATAAGTAAGAGTCCTTAGATAAATTTAATGAATTCAAGAATGAAGTATAGAATCATCTTGGTTAGAAGATAAAGAAGCTTCGATCAGATCGAGGTGGAGAATATCTGAACCAAGAGTTCATCGATCTTCTACGGGAGTCTGGGATTCTATCTCAGATCACTCCTCCTTATACACCACAGTGGAATGGTGTTAGTGAAAGGAGGAACCACACCTTGTTGGACATGGTGAGGTCGATGATGAGTCATGCGGATCTTCCATTATCCTTTTGGGGATATGCATTACAAACTGCAGCATACACATTAAACCGAGTACCAACTAAGGCGGAAAATGGAATTCCATCCAAGTTATGGAATGGAAGGAAACCTAATTTGTCGCAGACACGTGTATGGGGATGTGAGGCGTTTGTTAAGGCCTTCTCAGGCAACAAACTAGCACCCCGGGGCACGAAGTGTTTCTTTATAGGATATCCCAAGTAAACGAAAGAATATTACCTATATAACCCTCAAGACAAGAAAGTGACTGTCGCCAGACAAGCCGTCTTTCTTGAGAGGGAGCACATCCTCAAGATGGATAGTGGGAGCAAGATTGACTTCGATGAAGTTGATGCTCAAGATACACAGGAGTTGGTACAGGAACAAGTTCCACAGGTCCCCATGGAAGAGGTTCCAGAAACACAAGTACTGCGTTGGAGCTCAAGAGAGGTAAGGGAACCAGAGAGATTTCGTTTCCTAGTCACCGAGGATGGTGAATCATTATTGTTGGACAATGATGAACCTCTATCCTACAAGGAAGCAGTAGATAGCTCAAAAGATGCAAGATGGCTAGAAGCTATGAATTCTGAGATGGATTCCATGTATCAGAACCAAGTTTGGGTTCTAGTCGATGAGCCAGTTGATGTAAAGCCTGTTGGATGGAAATGGGTATTCAAAAGAAAGCTGGACATGGAAGGTCAAGTTAGCACCTATAAAGCAAGGATAGTGGCTAAAGGATTCAGACAACGTCAAGGAATTGACTATGATGAAACCTTCTCGCTAGTTTCCATGTTTAAATACATAAGAATCATACTTGCCATAGCAGCTTACCATGACTACGAGATTTGGAAGATGGATGTCAAAACAGAATTCTTTAATAGGAACCTTCAGGAAGATGTCTATATGACACAACCAGAAGGGGTTGTGACACTAGGTGAAGCCAAATGCGTTTGAAAGTTGCAGAAATCCATTTATGTATTGAAGCAAGCATCTAGGTCATGGAACATTCGATTTGATGAATTCATAAAGGAATTTGGTTTCATTAAGAATGAATGTGAGCCATGTGTTTATAAGCGGTTTAATGGGAATGTGGTCGTCATCTTAGTGGTATATGTTGATGACATATTGCTTATTGGAAATGACGTACCAGCCTTACAGTCAGTTAAGGACTGGTTGAACAAGTGTTTCTCCAGGAAGGACTTAGGAGAAGTAGCCTACATTCTAGGGATCAAGATCATTCGTGACAGATCCAAGAGGCTGCTTGGACTAAGTCAGGGTACATACATTGACTAGATACTAAAGAGATTTAGTATGGAAAAATCCAAGAGGGGATTGGTTCCAGTGTCACATGGCTTATATATTTTTAAGAAAATGTGTCCCCAGACACAACAGGAGAAAGATAGGATGAGCAAGATCCCATACGCTTCAGCTATAGGATCCATCATGTATGCCATGTTATGTACCAGGCTTGATGTTGCCTATGCACTGAGCATGGTAGGCAGATATCAAGCAGATCCAGGAGAACAACATTGGACTACTATTAAGACTATACTTAAGTATCTGATAAGAAATAAGGATATGTTCCTGGTGTATGGAGGAGATGAGGAGCTTTTCATCAGAGGGTATGCTGATGCTGGTTTTCAAACAGATCAGAATGATCTGAAGTCGTAATCTAGATATGTTTTCTGTCTCAATGGAGGAGCTGTGAGCTGGAAGAGTTCAAAGCAGCCAGTTGTCGCCGATTCTATAGCAGAGTCCGAGTATATAGCGGCTTCTGATGCAGCCAAGGAATCCATCTAGATTCAGAACTTTGTCCAGGAGCTTGATGTGGTGCCTAGAAGTAAAGATCCCATTACATTGTATTGTGATAATACTGCAGCGGTGGCTCTTGAAAAAGAACCAATGTCACATCAACGGACAAAGCACATACTCCAGAAGTATCACCTCTTGAGGGATTTCTATCAAAGGGGTGAAGTTGTAGTGAGCAGAGTGTCCACAGAAGAGAACGTGGCAGGCCCCATGACTAAAGGCCTATCTCAGCAAAAGCATGAATATCACGTGAGAGCTAGCGGGTTAAAGGTTGTTATCAGTTGGCTTTAGTCCAAGTGGGAGTCTGTTGGAGTTGGTGGTCTAGAACCAACTACTTTGTACTTTATTCATTAAATAAAAGCCTTATCACATCTTGATTGTTCTTCTGCGTGATATTTCATGTGATAATTTCCTAAGGACAGTTATTACATTAAAGGGTCGTAGCAGATCCCTGCTATGATGAGAACCCGGAAGTGCCATAACACTATTCTTGAATGTATGTTCTATGGCCAGATGATATTATTTGAGGGACAAAAATAATACAGGTCATTAGGGGTGAGGACTCATAAAAATTTGAGGCACCTTATCATGGTGTGTTCCCTTGGTAATATCCAGGAGGATATTATGAGAATGAGACCCGCCAGTAGGAAATCCACATTTCATAGTGTCATTGGATGTTCCTATCTGTGGACGTGTGTATTGGTCCTTATACTTTAAGATTATTATTAAAGGGTATTACAACTCGCGCACTTAGATGTATTGACGAAAACTGTGACGACACACTGTTCCCAGTGAGGTAGGATACGTTGGGTGCGTCACGAGTAATACCGCATTAATAGATAATGCGAGAAAGGATTTGTCACTTCCGTTCCATAAGGGAAGCAGATATCTCAGGCCCTTTGATGGAATTGATATAGCCTAAATAAATCTATGGCCATGGTAAGGTACGGGCAAGTTCAATTCCAGGAATTCAAAGAAAGAATAAGCAAGCACATGGGTTGATGGCACTAGCATGCAACCCGCTTGATTGGAGATATTGAGACAAAGGGATTATATTACACAGTAAGCATTCGTAGGAGGTGACACGTCATTTCGGTGTTAACTTCTTTCTCTATGGGTGCCTTGGCATGTTTCTAGATGCTAACCTTGGACTTTAGGCAGACTCAGCCTAATTCCACTGAGAAAGAGGCCTAGAGGGTCACACACTAAGTGTGTCCATGTATCTCAGTTAAATATTAATTTAACAAGTTAAATAAATATTATTCCCGACTGTGGTTTAATAATTATTTAAGGGTGTCTGATCGCATTTATTTTGACACTAGTTATTCGGGAGAATATATTGTGGATGAAATAATATATTTATTAGCGAGTAATGCAGTTACATTTATTTAAGAAATAAATAGTCATTACTCAAGTTCTAATAAATGTGGTGGAGAAAAATGGAAAATAAAATTACATGCCGTGTATATTAAATATACACGCCGTGTAGTTTTATGGAAAACAAGTACACGTCGTGTATTAATTATTACACGCCGTGTAGTTTTTCCAGTTGGGATTTTGAGGATTTAATATTGTTTTAATAAATGATATTTATTATAATTAGTGTGGGCACATGTCAAGGAATTAATAATTTGACATGGTGGTTTTCAATAAGAGTTAATGAAATAAATAAAATGCGTAACGCGTTTATTTATTTTCATAACTCTATTAACCTCAAACCCAATTATAAATATCCTCACAACCCCAACATTTTGAAGGGCCATTGTTGTACAAAACGGATTTTGAAATACTCTCAAGCCAAGAGAGAATTCCATTTCCACCAAGAACGCCCTCAAGTTACGAGAGCAAGATCCTCCACCGGATCAAGGCGGTCGAAGGCGGACATTACAAGTGAAGGTTCTTCCGTGCTAGCACCCGGAGATCCCTTCAACGACGTCCGGAGACACATGACACACGTGTGGATCACCGCTAGAGGAATCCTACACTTGGATTCTATGACACAATGACGGATCACCGAATCGTGACCGGACACATCAACGAAGAAAGAATTCCAACAAGGTAATTCTTATGCATTAATTAAATCAATTATAATCAACATATGATGATCCTCCTCAAGGGTTTCAAGACTCCTATTATCTTTTCGTTATTCATTCTATTCTGATGATTCAACATTTTATATCGTGAAGGATCTTGGATTGAACGTTGTTTAATGTTAAAATTAAAGTTGGGAAAACCCACCAACGTGCTTCCGCTGCGCCCGGAACCTATAGTGTGATGGTGACAGACTCTTGGGGTGGATCGGATAACATCGCTTAGGTGGTAATCTCTATTAACTTCCACTTCTCCCATAGTCGGTTCCTCTCAATATTAACGTGTTCAATCTCGGATTGGGATTGGTCAAGTGCGAATCCCAATGATTCCACCTCCCTTTCGAGCTCTGATAAATGGGATTTTTACGAGGAAAATCTACTGGATGAGGCCATCACTTCCTTTGTCTGAGTAAATTGGATTTGTTAAAGCTCTATATTTATATTAATCATTTGATCACTATTCAATGGTTATATTAGAAACAGTCACAATTATTAACGGTATTTTAAAATCTAAAAACATAAAACCAAATAAGTTTACATTTATATAAACAATTTACATAATGAGACATTTAATCAGATCAAGAGGAATTTTCATTAATGAAAGTTTGGGTCGTTACAACATGTCACTCATATAATAATGTCCATGAATTTACTTAGTCTAATTTAATCAAAAGATTAGAATTATTTTCTCATCATATGAGTGGACAAATCCAATATTAGTTAATATCTAACAGATGATATAATCAGCGACATACCCAACCACACCCTGATTAGATAAGCCTAAAGTCTTATATAATAAAGATATCAAAGTACAAAGGTTCTCATACTATGTATATCACCAATATTAGGTAACATAGATTCATAATAAGTATACACCCCTAAGTCTATAAATTATCATATGATATTCCAAGTGATATAATTTAGTTGGTCAATAAAAGTAATAAGTCTTCATTTATTACCTCATGAGTCTATTCTTTGTATATTGTATATAACTATTTATATTAAATACATGATTTTACTCATACTATCCTTAACATATCATCACAACCTATAATATTCCATTATGAGTATCGATTAGGGACAACTCAAATTCATACTTTGTGGTGATATTATAATTCCACGAATTATGTAATAAATATTACAACGCAATTAAATGATTGATAAATGGAGATTACCATTATTATAAAATTATGATATATTTTATAACCATTATATCTAATCTATCATGTATCTTATACCAAGATATAATAAATGAACCTCATGCTTTTTCTATGATAATGTTTGAACCAATGGTTCTACTACATTCTCCTTTGTATCCAACCAATAGATATTTACATCACCCCTCTCAATGATCCCCAGAAAGGGAATATATTTATGAAGGCTGTGTTTAGTTCTTTGGTGAAACTAGAGTTCATTGGTATGAGAAATAGATCCATCATTTTCATAGTAAAACATGATAACTCCCTCAATTATAATAACCACCCCAAATTTTGTTATAAAATTTTCAATACAAATAACTTCCTTTTTAGCATCTGATATAGAGATTTACTCTGCCTATATTTTTTATTCCTCTGGGTGATTTATTTGGAACTCTTCCTACTGATAGCTCCACCATTTGAGAAAAACATGATACTATATTGAGATATCATCTCATATTTATTGGTTTGGAAATTAGAATCATTGAAACCCTTTATAATGAGCCCATCCTCTCCTATAATAATCAAGAACATATCCTTGCTTCTTCTTAAGTAATTAAGAATATTCTTAATAATAATCTAGTGACTCTAACCTGGATTGGATTGGTATTTACTAGTAATGATAAAATCATAGGTAATATTGGCTCAATTACACAATATAGAATTTATGATATATCTTATGGAATGTGCATAAGGAATTAAATCCATCATTTTTAACTCTTTAGAAGGATCATAAATATTCTTAATATTTTTTCCATAAAACATTGGTAAAGATCCCTTTTGGAGTTATATATACTAATATGTGTTTTGACTCAGTAAAAGGAACCTATTAGATCCATCTATATATATATTCACACCTAGTATATAGGATTCTTCACCCATAACTTTCATTTAGAAGCATTTTACCAACCACATCTTTATAGATTATAAATTTAGAACAAAATTATTAATAAGAAGTATTTTATCCATATAAAATATTAGAAACACCACCATAATTACACTAATATTATTGTATATAAAAGAACCATCTACATTTTTTATGAAACCAAACTATTTGATTACATTATAAAATCAGATATTCTAACTCTGAGAAGCTTTCTTCAATCCATAAATGGATCGTTGAAACTTAATAACCCCATAAAACTCACCTAGAACTTTAAAACCATTTGGTTGTATCATATACATATCCATGAATAAATTACTATTAAGAAAATTGGTTTTGATATCCATTTAATATATCTTATAATCATGATTGGATGTAATGTAAAACAATATATAAAAGGACTATATCATCGAAAGTCATGAAAAGGTCTTTTCATAGTAAATACCACTAATTTTTTTGTAACCCTTTTATAAAAGGAATTCTTTATAGGTAGACACTCTACCATCCATATTAGGTTTATTGTGGAAAATACACTTTCATGCTATGGATATCACTTCTTCAGGAGGATCCACCAAGTTCTAAACTTGGTAAGTGTACATAGAGTCTATTTTAGATTCTACGGTTTTTATCCATCTCTCAAAATTATAACTCTCAATATCATATTAGTATGTAGTATGTTTATCACTTATAAACATTACTTCATCATCATTTTCCACATGAAATCCATATCTTTCAGGATATTGATGAATACTACCAAACCTTCAAGGTTCTTATATAAATTTAATTTATTCTTCTTCCATAATTCTTTATAAAATTGGATTAACTTTCATCTCAGAAATACTTCCTATTTATTGGTATTTAACTTATCAAAGTTAAAATTTCATCCCACTGACTCCATGATTAATGTATTTTATTTCAAGGAAGACATCATATCGATCCATAAACACTTTGTGTTAGATGTCATTATGAAATAAATATCTCAAAGATCTCTTGGGTTAATAAAATAATACGAATTTATATGAATTAAGGATAATATTATCAAAAAACAAACACCGTATGAGTGCTTGACAACCTAAAATCCTCATAAAAGACATATAGGGATATTTCCCAGTATATATCTCATATGGTGTCATTATGACAACTTTAGATAGAACATAGTTAAGTTGGAATGTATCAGTCTTAGAATCATATCCCTAGAATAAATAGAATGGTCATAATGACTCATAATTGATCAAAACATTTTCAAAAGGGTATGAGTCATCCTCCCAGGCACACTGTTCCATTATTATGTTCTAGAAGGGGTGAGTTTTGATACAATTCCACAATATCTCTAATGTCTAGTGAATTCCTAGGTTAAGTATTCTCTACCTCAGTCTGATAAGAGAAACTACTTTTTCTCAGTTGATCATATACTTTGATATGAAAATATTTGAAATATTAAATGTTTCCTACTTGTGACTCATTATAAACTCATGACCACACTGACTAAAATCATTGGTAAAAGGTTATGAAGTACCTAAACCTGCCACTTTTTTATGTACTCATTAGACTAAATACATCAATATGTATAAGATGATATATTCCACTAGCACTCTCACCTTTTCTACTAAAGGGTGATTTGATCATTTTGATTAATAAAAAATATTATAAAATTTCAAATGATTATAATCTACCTTAACATTCTTATTATAAATATTATAGACAATATTATCCATATCTAGAATGTATAAATCATTTTCCACATTCCTAATTCTATAAAAATTCATTCATATACATAGAACAAATATTATTCTTAAATATGAATGAAAATACCATATTATCCAAACATGATACAAAAATCAAATTTATATTTAAGGATAGAACATAATATCAGTTCTCAAATTTCAAAATTAATCCATTGGTTAGAATTACATCATAAGTTTCAACTTATAATGCAATAACTCTTAATATATTTCTAAAACATAAATTTATTTCACCCTTTTTTATTCCCATTATATATTTGAGTACATGTTTAACACAAAAATGTGTTACTTTCACCTGGTATCTAATACACATGATTCAAAGTTGGATAATTTGTCCTCTATGAAATTCACATTCATGTACTCAAAATGATTCTCTTTGAGAAAACTTCTCAATATTAGATATAAATCTAGAAATTTCTTATAATTAATACCTATAAGTGATGTTAAAATATAAACATGATGCATGACATAATCTATAATAAATATATATATATAGGTTGGTATCATGTTCAATATATTTTCATCAAGTTCTTTTAATGAAATTAATCCCACTAAAAATGATGGTCACAAACATTATATTCATTTAGTAATATAAGATCCATATTTTAATAATCTTTGAGTTCACTTTAGTGTTTATCTAAAAACATATCTATTTAGATAAGACAACTTTCCAATTATATTTCATATGATTATAGGATAATTGAGTGGATGAATCTTTTCTAAAATCCATCATATGGATATAAAATTAACTCTATTCCTCTGATATCCTACCTCTTATGTTTTCCCATCTAAGTGTCACCCAAATATTAAAACTGGATTTGGTAACCTAACATTTAAGAATAACCATTCCCACTATGCCTTACAGAAGATAATTCATGGGAAACAATATTTAGCATAAAACTACCAAGTTGGATTATTGAGGTCTTGACATGTATTTTTATTTGGAAGGAATCTCACACTTATTATTTGAGGTGTTCTCTTAAATTTCTCACCAAACTAATATATATTATATTAATATTAAATTCATGACTATTTCATCACATGAAATATTTATTATATCATTTTTTCTGTTATATATGCATTCTTTTCATGATTTAGTTTTAGAATTCCTATTTTATCCACCAAATTAATTTGTTCACACCATATTAGTGTGTAAATATTTACACAACCCACAAGTTTTATTTACTCACACTAAAATAGTAACTAAACATATTAATACATATAAAAATGCATCATATTCATAAGGTACCTGAAATTTCCTTATAAAGGTCTTTAATTATATAAGATTGAAAATCTTTACATGGGTAAGACTAGAGCCACAAATAGACAACCCCCACCATTCCAAAACAAGGCATAAGCCTCCAAGCTAGTAGTAAATCCAACCCAAAGTCCCTCTACCATGGAAATTTTACTCTAGATAGAATCTGAATCATCATAACTTTAATACTTGATGTAAAAACCTGAAATTTTTAATAATATTTGTTTCCTAAATTTGTGTGTTATTTCATTTTATACTACACATAACTATATACTTTAATTAATGAAGTGATACCGTTGGGTTTCGACTGTTATATGACCGTTGGTCAATATGACTGTTGGAAACTAAACTCTTAACGTTACAATTATTGTTTATAAATAAAAGTGATCTTGGTTAATTAATATAGAAAGAAGAGTTGATGGCCTCATCCAGTAGACTCGGTCCATAAGAAGCCCATCTGTCAGAGCTTGGGAAGGAGGTAGCATCTTTGGGCATTGCTCTGGACCCAGCCCAAGCCGATCTTCAACATGTGAAGCTTGAACGGAATTTCCTAAGGGAGAAGTTCAAGATGATATAAATCACCACTCGGCAATGTTTTCTGAGCCACCCCAAGATTCTATCACCATAGAACACCTTACACTTAGGTCCTATGCTGGTGTTATAAGGGGCTATGTAACGAGGCCTTAGATACTTTTTGTAATCTCTTGGTATAAATAAAATTTCTATTTCTTCTTATGGTAAAATTTGTGAATTTCAAATGTTCGGATAAATGTAGGATGAATTTATAGAAGTTCCATATTATTGATGAATTTTGAAAAAAAGGCTATTTTAAAATATTTTTGTATATTTAAAATAATTATTAATGTGAAATGATTTTAAAAAAATGGTCTTCTACAGTTATGATCAGTAAGAAATTTAGAGTCTAATAATATCAACTTGATTTTTAGTGAATAGTAAAGTATGAATAGTAACATACCCTTATGAGTAGTAATGAATAGTAATGAATAGTAAATTGGATAAAAAAAATAAACTTCACCCATGAATGTATAAATATAATGTAGACATCTTAAAAGTGAAAAAACGATCATAGCATAAGTTTTGGTATTTTTATATGTCATAAATAATTTATTTACAATTTTATAATTAATTTAATAATTTAAAATGGAAATTTATTTTCATAAAATGTAATCATAAATTGTTAATTTATTGTCTTACGGTTATACGATAATTTTATGGGCCCTTGATTACTTTTTCAAGGTGTTACAAAACGAGTTATAGATATAAAGTTGTTTATTTGGAATAAATAATGATTTTATTTAAAAATTAAATTAAAAATATTTAAAAAATTATTTTTATAAAATGGATTTCATTTTTGAATTTAGAGCATTGATATTAGGTTAGAGTAAATTTTTAGGATTTTTCTAAAACAATTGAATTTTCAGTGAATAGTAAAAATACAATTTTGAGTTTTGGGTGTTTAATGACATCATTAATGATGTAATAATGATTTAATCATTCTAGTCGACTTTTGAATAGTAATATATGCTATAAGGTGTCCCAAGTGGCCAATACCATGGGAAAATACCATGGGAAAGCCCATGGGTTTTCAAATACCACTGATGAGGTGTCCCTTGGAAATTAATTAAATATTCCCTCACTTTTCCCATAAATACCAAGACATTTTCTCATTAATTTCATTCCAAAATCCCTCTCAATGAAGTTCTAGTCTTTTTAGCTCCCAAGGAGTCCTCCCAAAGTTCCCTTAAGTCCCAAAGATCCCAAACTTCAAGCTTTCGAAGTTACTCTTCATGGTAAGGAAACCTTTCACCTCAAGAAATTATCTTATTTTATTCATGTGAATACCCAAATATATTTCATTTATATGGGTTTTCATAAATACAAAAAATGACATATTTGATTCTGGAATTGACATACATATAACTCTCACTCCCTTTCCATGGGTTATAAATGACATAATGATCATATTTTAAGAACTTTTAAAATGTCACGATTTTGAAAGTGAAACCCATTTCTTTTGTTCTCTATGGGTTATTTATGAAATTTTTTATTATGATATATGTGGATCACATGAAAAAAAAATACATATTAATGGTTCTCCCTGATAGTACTCTAATGCATTGGGTAAATAATTTAATCTCTATATATGACAAGTTTCACGATACCTTGGTGAATAACCTTGGTAATTTTTATGACACATTGGGGATGAACCTTGGTGATATGTTCAAGAATGTCTAAATTAAATGTTTTAGCCACATATTAAAGTTATGGTTAATGTTATTTTTATTATGTTATACTTATACTTCCATTGCTCATGTCTTTATGTTTTTCATCAAGTTCTTATTGATATCACAAGTAAACTGATTTCCTTGCTTTCCTTACTGGGCCTTCAGCTCACCCTTTCCTTTGATGTATGTATCCAGGTTATGAGATGAAATAATTGTACTTAGGAATAACTTATGATTAAGCCTTACAAGTGGATTAGAATTTTTTTATGTTTTTATGTTTTATTGTTCCTGATTTCCAAGACACTAGACTTTAAAGATCCTCTCTTTGTAAAATGTAATGAAAAGTTATGTAACAAAAAGGTGGGATGCCATAGTTGGTATCAAAGAATAGTTTAGTTATTTATGGAAATTGGACTATAAAAACTTTAGGAATAACCTTATATAAAAGTTTAAATATAGGAATACTTCCTGGTATTTTGGTGAGTATTGAGTAAGTGTTTTATCAAGAAAATACATCCCTGTCTGGATATGAGCAGGTAGAGGCGGCTCTGGCACAGATGTGCCTAGGAGTGAAAACTCTGAAAAGGAGTTTTGGGCTTGACCCAGGGTATCCTGGTACACTATAATGGTCCTTGCCGCACTCTTGGTTACGACACTCCTGGGGGATATGTTTGGTTAATCATAATCTTTTTATGAATAATTATGAAGGATTTATAAAGAAAAGTAATTGTTTAAAGCATGAAGTTTTAAGACATAAAATCCTTTATAGTTAAAAGATTTGTAAGTCAAATAAGTTTCTCACTAAGGTTTTTTTCTTTTAGAAAATGATGGGAAATAGAAGGAACTGTGAAAATGGAGACTGCAATGGACCATGCATTGACGACCTTCCGATGGAATCTAGAATTGAAACTTTTATATGAATGATGAACCAACTGACTCAAGTTATGGGAAATAACTTAAATCAAGCTGAGAGAACGATCTCACCATGAAGGGAATGAATTTATGTCGAATCCTTTATGCACCAATGACCACCAACCTTCAATGGATCTATTGACCCATTGATTACTGAATAGTGGATCCTCTCTATCGAGAAGATCTTTTCTATGATTCACTATTCAGAGAAAGTGAAGGTCACCCTGTCTGTCTATCACTTAGTGGGAGAAGCTGATCAGTGGTGGGAACTGATTAAAAACACAAGGATAAGAGTGAAAGTTGAAGCTATTGAGTGGGAATAGTTTAGAGGGATATTCTTCAACAAGTATTTCCCTCGATCGATGAGAACAAGAATGGATAAGGAGTTTCTCAAGCTGAAGTAGAAAGAGAATAAATCTGTGGGAAGCTATGAGATGAATTTCAAAAGTCTTTCACATTACACCTATAGTTTTTTCATGGATCCAAATGGTAAGGTTGATAGATTCTTCGATGGACTGAGACATCATATATGTAATAATCAAGCCAATCGAGATTATGATAGCTATTAGGAGATCGTGTGAAGTACGATGAAAGTCGAAATGGAGTTTGGTGAGATGCAATGGTCTCATAAATCCAATGACAAGAAAAGATATATGGATCCAAGATGAGGGAGGAGCTTTGATCAGGGAAGAGGAGGCAAGAAAGTACAACATTCCACATGTAATATATGTGGAAAGAAGCATTTGGGGAACTGCCTGCTTGGGAGTGGGAAGTGCTACAAGTGTGGTTGAGATGGCCACATTGCATGGAATTATCATAGTGAGGTAAATCCACAACATCCCGACACTAAAGACAAGTGGAAGATGGTGCAAGACCTACCTGATGTCCAATGATATAAGTGTGGACAACTTGGGTACTTTTCCAATCACTATCCAAATCTAAGGGCAGTGGAGGGGAATCACCATCAGCCTTAGCAACGGCCAAGGGAACAAGGTCATACTTTTTCAATCACTATGGCTGAATTTGAAGCACCAAATGATGTGGTGGAAGGTAATATTGTTGTTCTCTCAAAGCTAGCAAGTACTTTGTTTGATTCTGGTTCAACGTATTCCTTTATTTCTTCCAAGTTTGCTAATAATTTAGAATCAGCCCCCGATTTGATAAAAGTAGAGTTATCAGTCAAGTCTCCTGGTGGGATTATCCAAGCATCTTCAGTGTTTAGAAACTCTAGTGTTTACTTTAGTGAGCACAATCCTATCGCAAATCTAGTAGTCATTCCAATGATGGAATTAGACATTATACAAGGGATGGACTGGTTCTCAAAGTATAATGCTAAGATCAAATGCAGAAGCAAGGAAATATCAATAGTCTTGAATGGAAAACCTACAGTTATCTTATAAGTAGAGATATCTCAACCTAATATTTTACTATAAGAACCTCATATATTCTTCTTTATGAATTTGATCAGTGAATAAGAAGAAGGAAATAAGAGTTTGAGGATAGAAAATGTCCCCATCATCCAGGAATACATTGACATATTTCCTAAAGAGTTACCCGGACCTCCCCAAGAAAGATAGGTAGAATTATCCATTGAACTCGTACCTGGATCACATCTGATATCTAAGACCCCCTATAGGATGGAAAATGTGGAGCTAGAAGAGTTAAAGAAACAACTCCAAGATCTTTTGGGGAAGGGTTTTATCCGATCGAGTGTGTCTCCTTGGGGAGCACCTGTTCTCTTTGTGAAGAAGGATGGATTGATGCAACTATGCATTGATTATAGAGAACTAAACGAGATAACAATGAAGAACAAATACCCTCTTATAAGAATTGATGACTTATTTGACCAACTTAATGGTACTCAATTATTCTCTAAGATTGATCTTCGATCTGGTTATCATCAATTGAGGGTGAATAAAGAAGATATTCTGAAAACTGATATCCGATCAAGATATGGGAATTTTGAGTTTGTTGTTATGCCCTTTAGACTGACTAATGAACTTTTTGTTTTTATGGATTTGATGAATAGAGTCTTTAAGGACTATCTTGATAACTTTGTAGTAGTTTTTATTGATGATATTTTGATATATTCCAAAAGTTGTGAGGAGCATGAGGATCATCTAAGGGTTATTTATCAAACTATATGGAAGGATTGGATTTTTGGGAAGTTTATAAAATGTGAATTCTAGTTACAACAAGTTTCTTTCTTTGGCACATTGTTACCAATGAAGGAATCACAATTGACCCTGCAAAGACAAAAGTTGTATAGGAGTGGCCTCAACCTACAACAATAACTGATATTTGTAGTTTCCTTGGATTAGCATGATATTATAGGAGGTTTTTGAAAAACTTTTCATGAATTTCTAATCCATTAACCAAGTTAACTCGAAAAGGGGTCAAGTTCATCTGGACAAAGGAGTGTGAGGAAAGTTTCCAAGAGATAAATAAGAGATTGGTTACTGAACCCGTGTTAACTCTACCCTCAAGTAGAGAAGGATTCTTTATTTTTAGTGATGCATATCTGAAAGGGAATGGGTGCGTCCTCATGAAAAATGACAAGGTCATTGCTTATGCATCTTGACAGTTGAAGTCTCAAGATCAGAACTATCCTACACATGATCTGGAGCTGGCTGCAGTCCTTTTTTCTATGAAGATATGGATGCACTATCTTTATGGGGAGAAATGTGATATATACACAGACCATCAAAGTTTGAAGTATATTTTCACACAAAATGAATTGAACATGAGATAGAGAAGATGGTTGGAACTTCTCAAAGACTATGATTGTTCAATTCATTATCACCCCAAAAGAGAAAACAAAGTCACTAATGCATTAAGAAGGAAAGACCCAGTTGTTCTTTACATGATGAGGATTCAAAGAGATCATTTAATCAATGACCTAGTAAATATATACATGGGAATTATAAGGTAAGGGACATCATAAACCCTAATACAAATTATTTCTCAAACGTCATTACTAGAGAAGATCAAGAAAGATCATAAAGAGAATCCTTTGTTACAGAAGAAGTCTGAGGCTGTGAAGGATGGGAAGTTTCCTGAGTTCAATATCAATAAATAAGGTGTATTGAAATTTCATACATGAATATGTGTTCAATCTATTTTGGAATTAAAGAAGGATCTGATGGATGGAGCTCATAGCTCTACTTTCTCTATATATCCTGGAATCACAAAAATGTATAGGGACCTTCGTGATCATTATTGGTGGGATAATATGAAAAGGGATATTGCAAACTACACTTCAAGGTGCCTAGTATGTCATCAAGTGAAGGTAGAGTAACAACTTTATAAAGGGGTATTGCAACCACTACCCATACCAGCATGGAAGTGGGGCAATATCACTATTGACTTCATCACTAGTCTCCCGATAACTTACAAAGGAAACAATATGATATGGGTTATTATAGACCGTCTCACCAAGACTGCCCATTTTATCTCTATTCGATAAGATTTATCTCTTGATCAAATTTCCAAGATTTACGTGAAGGAAATGGTAAGGATGCATGGAGTTCCACTTACTATCGTATCTGATCGTGATCCAAGGTTCACACCAAAATTCTGGAGAAGTCTTCAACATGATATGAGCACTGAATTGAATTTCAGTACGACTAATGACCCCCAAACTGATGTCCAATCTAAAAGGACTATTCAAACACTCGAGGATATGCTGATAACACAATCAATGGAATTTAAAGGTGGATGGGATCAACATCTCCCTTTAGTTGAGTTCTCTTACAACAATATCTTCCCCTCGAGCATTCAAATGGACCCCTATGAAGCTCTATATGAAAATTGATGTATAACTCCTACTTATTGGCATGAAGTTGGTGAGAGAAAGCTTCTTGGGCTTGATCTTGTGCAAGAGATGACAAAAAGGTCCATTCCATCCAGTAACACATTAAGGCTGCTCAGAGTTGGCAAAAGAGTTATGCCGACAACCATCGAAGGGACTTTGAGTTTGATGTTGGTGACAAAGTATTTATTAAAATTTTACCTTGGAAGAGATTCATGAGGTTTGGGAAGAAAGGGAAGCTCATCCCTAGGTACATTGGCCCCTATGAAATACTTGATCTAGTAGGAGTAGTGGCCTATCAGCTTGAACTCCCTCCAAATCTAGCACAAGTTCATGATGTCTTCCACGTATCCCTCTTGAAGAAGTACATACTTGACCCTTCATATATACTAAATCTAGAGGTGGTACAAATGGAACATGACCTCTCTTATAAGGAACAACCGGTGGAGATCTTGGATTGTAGAGACCAAGTTCTACGCAACAAGACTATTGACCTTGTTAAGGTGTTATGGAGGAACCACAAATGCGAAGAAGCCACATGGGAACTAGAGGAGTTTATGAGACAGAAGTACCCACACCTTTTCTCTTCTTAGGGTACGATTTAAAATTTTGGGGACAAAATTTCATAAGGAGGGAATAATGTAACGACCCGAAATTTTGAATAATATTTGTTTCCTAAATTTCTGTGTTATTTCATTTTATACTCCACAAAACTAGATCCTTTAATTAATGAAGTGATACCGTTGGGTTTCTACTATTATATGATTGTTGGTCAATATGAACGTTGGAAACTAAACTCTTAACGTTACAATTATTGTTTATAAATACAAGTGATCTTGGTTAATTAATACATAAAGAAGAGTCTATGGCCTCATCTAGTAGACTCGGGCCGTATGAAGCCCATCTGTTAGAGCTTGGGAAGGAGGTAGCATCTTTGGGATTTGCTCTGGACCAAGCCCAAGCTGAGCTTCAACATTTGAAGCTTGAACGAAATCACCTAAGGGAAAAGTTAAAGCTGATAGAAATCACCACCTGGTCAATGTTGTCCAAGTCTCCCCAAGATTCTATCACTATAGCACACCTTACACTTAGGTCTTATGTAGGTATTATAAGGGGCTATGTAATGAGGCCTTAGATACTTTCTGTAATCTCTTGGTATAAACAAAATTTCTATTTCTTCTTATGGTAAAATTTGTGAATTTCAAATGTTCGGATAAATGTAGGATAAATTTATAGAAGTTCCATATTATTGATTAATTTTGGAAAAAGGCTATTTTAAAATATTTTTGTATATTTAAAATAATTAATAATGTGAAATGATTTTTAAAAAAATGGTCTTCTACAGTTGTGATCAGTAAGAAATTTAGAGACTAATAAGATCAACTTGATTTTTAGTGAATAGTAAAGTATGAATAGTAACATACCCTTATGAATAGTAATGAATAGTAAATCGGCCAAAAAAATACAAACTTCACCCATGAAAGTATAAATCTAATGTAGGCATCTTAAAAGTGAAAAAATGATCATAGTATAAGTTTTGGTATTTTTATGTGTCATTAACACTTTATTTAAAATTTTATAATTAATTTTATAATTTAAAATGGAAATGTATTTTCCTAAAATGTAATAATAAATTGTTAATTTATTGTCTTATGGTTATATGATAATTTTATGGTCCCTTGATTACTTTTTCAAGGTGTTACAAAACGAGTTATAGATTTAAAGTTGTTTTTTAGAATAAATAATGATTTTATTTAAAAATTAAATTAATAATATTTAAAAAATTATTTTAATAAAATGGAGTTCATTTTTTAATTTAGAGAATTGATATTAGGTTAGGGTAATTTTTTGGGATTTTTCTGAAACAGTTGAATTTTTGGTGAATAGTAAAAATACAGTTTTGGGTTTCGGGTGTTTAATGACATAATTAATGATGTAATAATGATATAATAATTTTGGTCGACTTGTGAATAGTAATATATTCTATGAGGTGTCTCAAGTGGCTAATACCATGGGAAAATACCATGGGAAAGCCCATGGTTTTGCAAATACCACTGATGAGGTGTCCCTTGGAAATTAATTAAATATTCCCTCTCTTTTACAATAAATACCAAGCCATTTTCTCATTCATTTCATTCCAAAATACCTCTCAACAAAGTTATAGTATTTTTACCTCCCAAGGAGTCCTCCCAAGGTTCCCTGAAGCTCCAAAATTCCCAACCTTCAAGCTTTCAAAGTTACTCTTCAAGGTAAGGGAACCTTTCACCCTCTTTTAAGTCATGACTTCCTTTATGTTATGTCTTCTAGTTTTGATTTTTTTATGTGGGGGTATGTTCTTATATATTCTTATTACTATCCATTTTACTTAAAAATTATGATATACCCTTTCTTCTCTCTTCAATTTATTTTATGAAATTTTAAGTGATGCTGTTGGGCTGCCGAATTTTCGTAAAAGAAATCACATTTTCTCTTTCCTTTCAAGTTTCCTTTTAATGTGGTATGTCTTTGAAATGTCCACAACATGATCTTAATTCTTTTTATCCTATACCTATAATATAAAATCATTAATTTATTTATGTTATACCCTTTTACCCTCTCTTTTTAAATTTTTTTAAAACTATGTAATATAGTTATTATGCTGCAGAAATTTCATCTCAAAATTTCTCTCTATTTATATCAAGAAATTCTCTTGTTTTATTCATGTGAATACCCAAAACTATTTCGTTTAGATGGATATTCATAAATACAAAAAAAAATTATATTTTATTATGTAATTGATATACATATAACCCTCACTCCCTTTCCATGGGTTCTAAATGACATAATGATCTTATTTTAAGAACTTTTAAAATGTCACGATTTTGAAAGTGAAACGCATTTTTTTAATTCTCTATGGGTTATTTATGAAATGATTTATTATGATCTATGTAGATCACATGAAAATAAATACATATTAAGGGTGATCCCTGATAGCGCTCCAATGCATTGGGAAAAGAATTTAATCTTTAGAGATAACAAGTTTCATGATACCTTGGTGAATAACCTTGGTAATTTTTATGACACCTTGGGGATGAAACTTGGTGATATGTTCATGAATCTCTAAATTAAATGTTGTAGCCACATATTCAAGTTATGGTTCAAGTTATTTTCATTATGTTATGCCTCTACTTACATTTCTCATGTCTTTATTTTTTTTCATCAAGTTCTTATTGATATCACAAGTAAACTGATTTCCATTCTTTTCTTACTGGGCATTCAGATCACCCTTTCCATTGATGTATGTCTTCAGGTTATGAGATTCAATAATTTTACTTAGGAAGAACTTATGATGAAGCTGTACAAGTGTATTAGAAGAATGTTTTATGTTTTCTTGTTTTATTATTCCTAATTTTCAAGACACTAGACTTTAAAGATCCTCTGTTTGTAAAATGTAATGAAAAGTTATGTAATAAAATGGTAGGATTCCATACCTGATATGTATAAACTATATTCCATTATTAAATTCAATCTAATACGTTTGATTATAAACTGAGGTCAAGTTAGATGACAACTAACTCTTATATTTTCATTCCTAGTATGTAATATATAACATTAAAATTTATAAGAACCAATTTATCACATAAATTAAATATTATATAATATCCAAATTTCATAAACATTTTATAAGAATTAATATAACAAATGAATAATAAAATAAATTAATAATATATTTATTTTCCAAACATTATATATAAATATTCACATTTCATATTTTATTTAGTCATAAAAATATCATATTTACAATTCATATAACATATCATTAATAAAAAATAAACTATAAGAAATCCTAGCCAAAATATTAAATTTTATCATTTTTGGCTATATTGTATTTTATGATTGACAGGTTGTGTTATTAGCTGTAAGCCTAAATTTAATTCATGGGTACCATTACATTTCAGAAATTCAAAAAAGGGAATGACCCTTACATATGGAGTTATATTTGAAGATATATGATATATCTTATTAATAAAATGATGTTATGTTTTTTGTAACACCCCAGAATATTCTAAATTTAATTTTATTAAAAATTTGTTTTATTAACTTTATTTCCTTTAAAAAAATTATAATTTAAAATAATAATTTTAATTAAATTGATAATTATATAATAATTTTCATAGATAATTATATAGTGTTAAAATTAATTTTATATCGTTATATTTTAACATGAATATATTTATTAATAAATAATAAAATTTATCGAAATGGGTTTTTGATAAAATATTTTAAATAAATAAATTTATATATATATATATATATTGACTATTGCAATTACACTAACTATGATAAAATTATTACTACACATTGAATATATTTGAAATTAAAATTTTTTATTTTTTCAAAATAATATATATATTTGTATATATATCTATATAGTTACAACTATTTTTTATGAATTAAGATTAGATTTACAAAATTATATCTATTTTAATTATATTTATATTTTAATTAGTTGATGAAAATATACATATTTTATATTTTTAAAACCTGATTTATATCTATATGAAATGATTTTAATTATAATTAAATAAAACAAATACTATAATTTTATATATGACATTGAGAATTATTTTAAACGTCATTATTTTGTAAAGGTGAACTGTTTTAATTATGTGAGCAACTACTTAATCTATTATATGAATTTTATATATTTTCAAAAATATGATATGTACACACACACACACACACATATATGTACATGTACTCTATCTTTGCAGACAATTATTTAACTAATTATATTAATGATTATATGGGATTTATACATAACTATTATATTATAAATTTTTTTATTAAAGTTTCATAACATTATTAATATTTTGAAATTTGTTTAATAAAATTATAAATTTATAACCATTTTAATAGAATGATTAAAAGTGCACATATATGGATTATCTTTTAATAAAAATTATTGTTATCTTGAATCATATATATATATATATGTGTGTATTATAAACATTTGTTTTTCTAATGTTTCAAAATTACAAATTATGGTAATTACTATATTGATAATACATTTTCAATTATCAATTTAATTTACAATCATATGATATGAGATATACGAGATATATGTGTGTGTATATCAAATGTTAGTTTTGAATTAAAAAATATGAATTATATTATTACCTTCTATAGTTTTGTTTTATATATATTTATTTTATATAAGTGTTAATAAAATATGAAATGTTTTATAAATATATATATAATTATTATATAGGTATATAAAAACGTGATTTAATAATTATATATAAGAATATGTTTATAAATATTGATAGTTTTCATTTTTATTATACTATATAAATGTGTTTATAATAATTTAAAGTTTTTAAATTTATAAATTATTATTTTTACATCTATATGAGTTATATTATTGATGAAACAAATAAATAAAATTAATCAATTATATATATATATATAATAATATGTAATTATGGTTTTTATTGTTTTAAAATACATGTGTGTTATTATTATGAAGGTTAGATAAAAATAATAATAACAACAAAAAGGTGATAATGATGGAATAAAAAAAGGTAATTATAATATTATATTGATTGAAAGAAAGGTGTTTATGAGTGTGGAGAGAGAGATACTTGGCATAAAGGTAGAAAACGTGATTGACAAAAAGAAAATGTGATTGACAAAAAAGGAGAGTAAAAAACCTGATTGAAAAAAGTGATTGACAAAATAAAATTTTAAAATAAAAAAAATGATAAAAAGAAATTGGAAATTGGTTTCGCCATTTTTTTCCTCCCAATCAGATTACCCCTTCATGTGTTGACAATTCCATCTTCAAAAAATAAATCACAACCGTCCCCTCTATAAAATATCGGACCACCTCCTCTTAAAATACTTGGGTTTATTCCAACCCTAGGATGAGGTTAATTTTAATCTTGGAAGTCCATTTTTTTCTCTTCTCCACGACACACACTATTTTGTGTTGCATGATGGGTCGATCGACCAGATTACTTCCTCCTTCACTTTTCTTCTTCATCAACCTATGATTCTATAACCATCTCCATCAATGGACCCATGCACACTCGTCTTTCCACTACAATGATAATATTTTTTTAAAAAACCCAACCCGTGACTCAAATCTTGGATTCAACTTCAAGCTTCCTTTAAATCTGAATTATTTATAATTTTTTGCTTTGATTAGAGTTTTTATTCCCTTCTGCATGAGTCTCCTCTAGAGTCATTATTTATAATTCTTGGGTTTGCTCCATGAGTTTTATAAAAATATACATAGTTTATATATACCGTATATATATACTCATTTTGCACACAAACCTTTGGGATTTTCTTCCTCTGAAGTGATTATCCAACTTCTGCTCGGCCCTACCTCCTCCTTGAATACTGGTAAGGGATTCCATATCTTCAAATTATTTTCATGCAATTCCATATTATTTTTTTTAAGGGTTTTATAATTGCATTGTTTTGTTTCTTTGAGAGTATATACATATATATATACATTCTCATGAAAAGATAATCTTGCAGTTTAGTTTAAAAAATTCTTCTATGTTTGAATCTAGGCCTTCGGGTTTTTGGGTTTGGATAATATGAAATATGTAAGGGTTTAATATACTTTGTATTTATTTTGCAAACATGAATTACACTAGTACATATATCATACATACATTTATATAGTTTTATTTCACCTGGTTCTAAATCTTCTAAGTGATTATTTGCAATGATATTTTAGAATGTGATGGGTGGAAATTATTTTCAATTATGGTTTTTGGTATTTAAATTGGGAATGAGGATAGAATTACCAAATTTATCTTATTATTTTAATTTATACAAATCATGTTTCATTTAATGTGGTGTAAGGGTTATGTTTTAATGTCCTCCATTAAATGTATATTTATAAGGGTTTAGTTAATTTGATCAACCTTGTCATCTATTTACAAAGGTATACACATATATACTTGTGTATAAATGTTTATATAAACCTAAATAACATATTATTTTCTAAACTGGGTTATGATTTTAAAATCTATGTGTTGAAAGGGTGTTAATTGTTTTCACCTAACCATGTTTTTATAAAATGTTATATGTGTGTATATATATACACACACATATATAACTTATTATTTTATGTGTACATAAGTTAAGGGTTATTTTTATTTTCTACACATTCGGACATGTACACATAATTCAATCTATTTATATTTTATTTTATTAAAGATTTTATTACAATATTTGAATAGATATTTGGATGCGAATTAAGTTTTGGGTTCAAATGGATTATTATATTTATTACACATACACCCATAGAGTTTTAATCCACCCGGTTAATTTGAAAATGATGTAAGGTAAATTTATTTATATATATATTTATACTCTCTAATTTTCTAGTTCTCGCAAAAGAGTTCATTTGATTAAAATATGAATAACTTTTATGATGTTAAGGTTGTAATTATTAAACAAATTACATTTTATGTAAGGTGTTAATATACATACACATATATATACATACATATATATACATATATATATATATATATGTTTGTATATATATGTAATATTTAGTTTTCAGAATTTATAAAGGGTGCGACGTGTACAAATTATATATATATATATATAGTCAAGTGTATGCACCTATAAGTTTTAATCATAACCCAATTAACTTGGATAAAATAAACTTTGGTGGTTTAAGTATATTTTTGATATGTTTACTTTAATATAAGCATTATATAAAACAAATGATGCTCTGCAAATTAATTATCCTTATATTCCATGTAACATAAGGCATGACTATTTATTAAGACATGACCATTTATCAGTGCATGATTTGTGCACAAATGACATCTGTCTTGATTAAAAATTAATCATTTTAAACTATAAATATTCGTCTTCATAAATCAATTATTTTGAAAATTAAGGAACTATCATTTTATGTGGAAACCCCATCCATTTATTACATACATATTTTGAATCAATATCACATGTGAAAATAATGGTTACTATATACTACATATCATTGAGAAATTTATTACCTTAATAATAACTGACACATTATAATTTAGTCCAATGTCATTTCCATTTATCAGCACATGAATTGAGTATGAATAATAAGCATGTATGTTATTGCATTAAAAGTTTATTACTATGGAAGAGTTGTAGAGTTATGTGATAATCAAACTTTTTTTTATTTAATAATTTATGAGATAAGAATTTAATTATTCAAGGTGGTATGAGATTTTTTTGAATAACATGAATTAAGAAACCATGTAATATGTGTACTGAGAATGATAAGTGATTTGATAAATCAAAGTGGTATGTGCACTTTGATTTAGAGTTACGAGGAATGTATTGGACCTAGTATGTTTCGAGGTGGAAACCGGTAAAAGTAATCCCTACGGGTTGGGGTCCGGTTACAACAGACTCTCCGGGTTGGTGTCCGGTTATAGAGGCACTCCGGGTTAGTGTCTGGTTATTAGAGGCACTCCGGGTTGGAGTCCGGTTATAGAGGATCGCTGGGTTGAGGTCTGGTTACAGTTATCCCCTAGGTCTTGGCACGAGGCCTTGACACGATCTGGTATATGCACTTCCCTCATTATGACTATGAAATTTAATTAACCATAAAAATATTCTACTAGAAGAATTTTTGGTTAAAAGAGCTTATTGATTTTCGGCCGAGGCCTTAAATCATTAGACATGTTGGCCAAGGCCTTGATAAAATGTTTCATAATGTCTTGTATATTTTTGGCATGAAATATGTTTAGAACTCAGTGATTTAGTATTCAGTGTGTGAAATTGAAGTTATTATTGTATGCGCTACTCTGATTATTTATTACACTTATCTGTTTAATTTGTTCTTACACATTCTCATGTAATACATGTTTATAATTTTTTTTATTCAGCATGCCTATGTTTGAATCATGCATCCTTGTAATTCTGCTAGCATGTTTCGGGTTAGGCACTTTTATTATGACATGTTACGTGTGTTATAGCTTTTCATTAAGAAGATTGTTTTATGAAATGGTTTAAAGAATGTTTTAAAAAGTTATTTTGGGAATATTATGTTATTTTTAAACCCCTTAATGGGCATTAGTATTCTCACCCTATGTTTTTGATTAAAATTTTAAGGTAAAAGATTTTAGTAGAAGAAGCATTTTAGTAGAACCTGGTTTCTCAGAGCCTGAACCGAATTCGATGCTCTGTATGGCACCGGCTCCGGGTATTCGGGAGCTGGGGTGTGACAGTTGGTATCAGAGGATTCGGTTTAGTTAACTCTGGAAAACCAGAACTGAACAAAGGAAAATTTATTTAAGTATGATCTTTCTTGAAAAAAAAAAGTCTTATGTCTCTTCAGAGACATCTAATAAAATTAGAACAATACTAAAAACTTGGTTATGTGTTACTAAGTGGTAGTTTATTTAAATTTTCAGATGGGTGATGCATCATGCCTTCTGTATCTCCCAAAATAGATAGTAGAAACTATAGTGTCCAATTCGTGCTCAGGAGACTACATGACTTTCGAAAACCTTAGGTTGTCATATAAACAACTACATTGGGTGTCGAACCACCCAAACATTCTCCATATTTACCAAGGAAGAAATATTGTCTTTTACCGCATAGAAATTGCACAATTTGCAGCATATAGGTGAAGAGGTAAATTTCATGAATCTCTTTTTCTATGTTTCACTTTGGCTGATAACTACCGACCTGTCGGTAAATTTCTAGAAGCTGTTTTGGATGGTGACCATCGAGCGACCTACCTATTCTAGGTCCTAAGTTTTAGTATGTACGGAGAACTATATGACATTAATATTTTCAAGAGCGATGTGGTGCGTGGGACTTATAGGGATTTAGTCCACTCTGAAATTTCCAACCTCCACACTTCTCGTGCCTCTTTATGGAAGGCTGAGTGCTGTAGGCATAGGTACGACCGCAACTGTTCACAATGTGTCTGGGCCAAAGAGATTGAGTAGCTGAATACTACCTTAGGAATCCACCTGAGGTCCTTAGAACCCTACCATCGGTGGTGTTCTCGGTAGAGGGACCTCGAAAGTGACGTGAGTCTGGTGTTTCTATAGTTGTGTATGAGTTTTTTAGAATTGTGAGGATGAAATTCTTCAAAGGGGGGAATAATGTAACACCCAAGAATATTCTAAATTTAATTTCATTAAAAATTTGTTTTATTAAGTTTATTTCCTTTAAAAAATTATAATTTAAAATAATAATTTTAATTAAATTGATAATTATACAATAATTTTCATAGATAATTGTAAAGTGTTAAAATTAATTTTATATCATTATATTTTAACATGAATATATTTATTAATAAATAATAAAATTTATCGAAATGTGTTTTTGATAAAATATTTTAAATAAATAAATTTCTAAATAATATATATATATATATATATATTGACTATTTCAATTACACTAACTTTGATAAAAATTATTAATACACATTGAATATATTTGGAATTACAAATTTTGATTTTTTCGAAATAACACATATATATATATGTATATATATATAGTTATAATTATTTGTTATGAATTAAGATTAGATTTACAAAATTATTTCTATTTTAATTAAATTTGTATTTTAATTAGATTACGAAAATATACATATTTTATATTTTTAAAACCTGATTTATATCTATATGAAATGATTTTAATTATAATTAAATAAAACTAATACTATAATTTTATATATGACATTGAGAATTATTTTAAACATCATTATTTTGTAAAGGTGAACCGTTTCAATTATGCGAGAAACTACTTAATCTATTATATGAATTTTATATATTTTCGAAAATATGATATGTTTATATATATATATACATACATATATGTACATGTACTCTATATTTGCAGACAATTATTTAACTAATTATATGAATGATCATATGGGATTTATACATAATTATTATATTATAAATTTTTTATTAAAGTTTCATAACATTATTAAAATTTTGAAATTTATTTAATAAAATTATAAATTTATAACCATTTTAATAGAATGATTAAAAGTGCACATATATGGATTATCTTTTAATAAAAATTATTGTTATCTTGAATCATATATATATATATATATGCGTAATATAAACATTTGTTTTTCTAAAGTTTCAAAATTAAAAATTATGATAATTACCATATTGATAATACATTTTCAATTATCAATTTAATTTATAATAATATGATATGAGATATAAGAGATATATGTGTGTGTATATCAAATGTTAGTTTTGAATTAAAAAATATGAATTATATTATTTCCTTATATAGTTTTGTTTTATATATATTTCTTTTATATAAGTGTTAATAAAAAGTTAAATGTTTTATAAATATATATATAATTATTATATAGGTATATAAAAACGTGATTTAATAATTATATATAAGAATATGTTTATAAATATTGATAGTTATCATTTTTATTATACTATATAAATGTGTTTATAATAATTTAAAGTTTCTAAATTTATAAATTATTATTTTTACATCTATATGAGTTATATTATTGATGAAACAAAGAAAGAAAATTAATCAATTATATTTATATACATATAAAAATATGTAATTATGGTTTTTATTGTTTTAAAATATATATGTGTTTATATTTTTAAGGTTAGATAAAAATAATAATAACGAAAAAAAGGTGATAATGATGGAATAAAAAAGGTAATTATAATATTATATTGATTGGAAGAAAGGTGTTTATGAGTGGGGAGAGATAGATACTTGTCATAAAGGTAGAATACGTGATTGACAAAAATAAAAGGTGATTGACAAAAAGGGGAGTAAAAAACGTGATTGAAAAAATAAAAATTTAAAATAAAAAAAATTATAAAAAGAAATTGGAAATTTGTTCTGCCATTTTTTCCTCCCAATCGGATTACCCCTTCATGTGTTGACTATCCGATCTTCACAAATTAAATCACAACCATCCCCTCTATAAAAGATCAGACCACCTTCTCTTAAAAACTAGGGTTTATTCCAACCCTAGGATGATGTTGATTTTAATCCTGGACGTCCGTTTTTTTCTCTTCTCCATGCCGCACACTATTTTGTGTTGCATGATGGGTTGATCGACCAGATTACCTCCTCCTCCACTTTTCTTCTTCATCAACCTATGATTCTATGACTAACTCCATCAATTGACCCATGCACACTCCTCTTTCCACTATAATGATAATATTTTTTTTAAAACCCAACCCATGAATTAAATCTTGGATTCAACTTCAAGCTTCCTTTAAATCTGAATTATTTATAATTTTTGCTTTGATTTGAGGTTTTTTCCCTTCTCCATGAGTCTCCTCTAGGGTCATTATTTATCATTTTTGGGTTTTCTCCTTGAGTTTTATAAAAATATACATAGTTTATTTATACCGTATATATATACTCATTTTTCACACAAACCTTTGGGATTTTCTTCCTCTGAAGGGCTTATCCTACTTCTGCTCGGACCTGCCTCCTCCCTGAATACTGGTAAGGGATTACATATCTTCAAATTATTTTCATGCAATTCCATATTTTTTTGTAAGGGTTTTATAATTTTCTTGTTTTGTTTCTTTGAGAGTATATACATATATATATAGATTCTCATGAAAAGATAATCTTGTGGTTTAGTTTAAAAAATTCGTGTGCATTTGAATCTGGGCCTTCAGGTTTTTGGGTTCAGATAATATGAAAAGTGTAAGGGTTTAATATAATTTGTCTTTCTTTTTCAAACATGAATATACACTAGTACATATATCATACATACATTTATATAGTTTTATTTCACCCGGTTCTAAATCTGTTAAGTGATGATTTGCAATGATGTTTTAGAATGTGATGGGTGAAAATTATTTTCAATTACAATTTTTGGTATTAAAATTGGGAATGAGGAGATAATTACCAAATTTTTCTTATTATTTTAATTTATACAAGTCATGTTTCATTTAAGGTGGTGTAAGGGTTATGTTTTAATATTATTCCTTAAATGTATATTTATAAGGGTTTAGTTAATTTGATCAACCTTGTCATCTATTTACAAAGGTATACACATATATACTTATGTATAAATGTTTATATGAACCTAATTAACATATTATTTCCTGATCTGGGTTATGATTTTAAAATCTATGTGTTGAAAGGGTGTTAATTGTTTTCCCCTAACCACGTTGTTATAAAATGTTATATGTGTGTGTATATATACACACACATATATAACTTATTATTTTATGTGTACATAAGTTAAGGGTCATTTTTATTTTCTACACATTCAGACTTGTACACATAATTCAATCTATTTATATGTTATTTTATTAATGATTTTATTACAATATTTGAATAGATATTTGGATTCAAATTAAGTTTTGGGTTCAAATGGATTAGCATATTTATTACACATACACCCATAGAGTTTTAATCCACCCAGTTAATTTGAAAATGATGTAAGGTAAATTTATTTATATATATATTTATACTCTCTAATTTTCTAATTCTCACAAAAGAGTTCATTTGATTAAAATATGAATTAATTTTATGATGTTAAGGTTGTAATTATTAAACAAATTACATTTCTTATAAGGTGTTAATATGCATACACATATACATAAATACATACATACATACATACATACATACATACATACATACATACATACATATATATATGTGTATATGTAATTTTTTGTTTTATGAATTTATAAAGTAAGGGTGAGACATGTACATATTTTATATATATATATATAGTCTTGTGTATGCACCTATAAGTTTTAATCATAACCCGATTAACTTGTATAAAATAAACTTTGGTGGTTTAAGTATATTTTTGATATGTTTACTTTAATATAAGCATTATATAAAACAAATGATGCGCTGAATATTAATTGGCCTTATATTCCATGTAACATAAGGCATGGATATTTATTAATACATGACTGTTTATCAGTTCATGCTTTGTGCACAAATGACATCTGTCTTGATTAAAAATTAATCATTTTAAACTATAAATATTCGTCTCTATGAATCAAGGATTTTGAAAATTAAGGAACTATCATTTTATGTGGTAACCCCATCCATTTATTACTTACTTATTTTGAATAAATATCACATGTTCAAATAACAGTTACTAAATAATACATATCATTGATAGATTTATTACCTAAATAATAACTGAAACATTATAATTTAGTCCAATGTGATTTCCATTTATCAGCACATGAATTGAGTATGAATAATAAGCATGTATGTTATTGCATTAAAAGTTTATTACTATGAAAGAGTTTTATATTTATGTGATAATCAAACAATTTTTTTATTTAATAACCTATGAGATAAGCATTTATTTATTCAAGGTGGTATGAGATTTTTTTGAATAACATGAATTAAGAAACCAAGTAATATGTGTACTGGGAATGATAAGTGATTTGATAAATCAAAGTGGTGTGTGCACTTTGATTTAGATTTATGAGGAATGCATTGGACCTAGTATGTTTCGGGGTGGGTACTGGTAAAAGTAAGCCCTCCGGGTTGGGGTCCGGTTACAACAGACTCTCTGGGTCGGTGTCCGGTTACAGAGGCACTCCGGGTTGGTGTCCGGTTATTAGAGGCACTCTGAGTTGGATTCCGGTTATAGAGGCTCTCCAGGTTGGGGTCCAGTTACAGTTAGCCCCTAGGTCTTGGCACGAGGCCTTGACACGGTCTGACATATGCACTTCCCTCATTATGACTATGAAATTTAATTAACCAGAAAAATATTCGACTAGTATAATTTTTGGTTAAAAGAGCTTCTGGATTTTCAGATGAGGCCTTAAATCATTAGACATCTTGGCCAATACCTTGATAAAATGTTTCAGAATGTGCTGTATATTTTTGGCATGACATATGTTTAGAACTCAGTGATTTAGTATTCAGTGTACGAAATTGAAGTTATTATTTTATGCGTTACTCTGATTATTTATTACACTTAGCTATTTAATTTGTGTTTACACATTCTCATGTCATACATGTTTAGAATTTATTTTATTCAGCATGCCTATGTTCAAATCATGTATCCTTGTAATTCTGCTAGCATGTTTTTGATTAATTACTTTTATTATGACATGTTACATGTGTTATAGCTTTTCATTAAGAAGATTGTTTTATGAAATGGTTTAAAGAATGTTTTCAAAAGTTATTTTGGGTATAGTATGTTATTTTTAAACCCCTTACTGGGCATTCATATGATCACCCTACATTTTTTATTAAAATTTTCTGGTAAAAGGTTTTAGTAGAAGAAGCATTTCAGTTGAATCTGGTTTCTCAGAGCCTAAAACGAATTCGATCCTCTGTATGGCACCAGCTCCGAGTATTCAGGAGCTGGGGTGTGACATTTTTACACCCAGATTTCATTCATAGATTATGATATCACCTATATCATAGCCCATGGAATAGAATAAAACAATGGGATTTAGTTATATCATACATTATGATATAAACTAGTAGTACTGTATGACAAAGAAAAACAGAATTATGATATTTTATATAAAAATCCAAGTGATCCAATGGATGAAATTCAACCATGTCATATCGTACACTATGATATGGACTTTTGTTGGTTACAATACATATTTTCATAAAAATAATAAAAAATCATGTTGATTCATTAATGAATGTGGATCTGATACCACTGATGGGTTTTGTAATATCATAAAATGATCAATATAGTGGAATAATCCCATTAAATTGGTTGATCTATCATTAATAAAACCAAAATATAATATGATGAATATAAATATATAATTTTACCTTTATTTTAATGAATTCTATCTCTATCAATCATGATAGATCACACATTATTGAGATCATTGAGTGAAAACCAAATTATTCTTACCTCTCTATGTGGTACACCAACCACTGGGATTCTTGTTCATAACAAGAGGACCCCCAAACACCAAAGGTGTGTTATCACCATCTCCATGAAGAAAAATATTGAATATAGAGGAAGAGATAGTTCCAACTATGGATAATTAGTATTGCACACACCCAAAAGGGGGATCATATCTCATTATATAGAATCACTTCATTAAATTATGGGATCCAATCATTGGTTTCCACCTCTTGGTAGTTTAATATGTTATAATAACGTATGCATGTTGGGGTTATGATTGTTTGAACACTTCAAATGATCATGATCTATTTATGTATTCATTAATGAATCATTTTATTGATTCATAATAGAAGGAAACCAATTGGAAGATGTGCACAAAAACATATTTTTTATATCACATTTATTTTATCTATCATATACTATGATAGATACTAGTCTTATGTTATGATAGAAGAATTTATATTCCCATATCACTAGTTATGACTTAGGGATATTATAAAATTATATGTCCTTATTTTAGTGTATTTCCAACACTTACATTGACATGTTTTCTATTTATTTTAATTTAATTACAAAAATTTATAATACATTCCAATAATATTTTTGGTATATTCTTTTAAAAAAAGATACTTTTTTCATAACTATATAAAATCATTTATAATATTGACTGTAGAAAAAACATAATTTAACTTCTCTATTTATAATTAAATTTTAATAACACTTAGAAGTTTAATGTTATTATTTATGAATTTGAATAATTTTAATGTTAAATTAAATGTTATTGGACATCTTAATCAACATCAACTAATGAATCCATTGGAAAAAATAACAAGTGGATACAAATTATCTCGAAGAATGATAAGTAATATCAAAATATGATTTCAAATAAATTTCATCTACCATATAATATCAATTGATACATTAAATTTTCCAATTAACTATTTTAAGGGATTGAATATTAACTTAATACTATGGGATGAGTTTTTAGAACAATTTACTATAATAATTATTGATGAAACACAATCAATAAACATTTTAATCTTGTAAATAGTTCATACAATGAATCTCACAAGTATGTTCTTTCCAAAACCGGTTACATTCATTTTTTATATTAATATATAAAACACAAAAGTTTCTTTTATTTCCTCTATTAAAATTACCTATGAATACAATACAATTATTGTTTCCAAAAGTATGAATTCCATAAAGATATTGTTGAATCCTAATATTCTAATAGTACATTGCATTTAAATTTGGTGTTTCATCTTCCAACTTTTCTCAATTTTTTCCTTTAAAATTATTATTATTTTTATTTCTTAAACTATTTAATTTTGATATATTTATATTATGTTTCCACTAACTCCCTTATTTACACCACCCAAAATCAATATAAATTGTGGATTTATTATAAACAATAATCAAAATATTCATTTTTAAATATTGTTTCTCTCTATGTTATCACTGATTATATGAGGTTATACTTCAATAGGGTGGTTGATGATTCATAGAATCCATAAATTTAGAAACTTCATAATATGACCCAAATATTTTATGGGATTTGGTTGATCATCAATTGATCTCGACATTGAAATAAAATCCATAATATTTTTTATTAAAAATCAAAAGAATAAACATGTTTGGAATGAAGAACATAAAAAATGTTTACCTCCATCATTGTGACTTCTATATTTATTGAATATGATGAAGTATAATTGATTGGTATCATCGAATAAACAACAAAAAGACTCCTAACTTTGAGGGGATTACACCATCCTTTGATCTTTATTCATAACAAGAGGACTCCCATTCTTCAAAGGTGTGATGGAACCTTTCTTAATAAAGATTAATGAATAATTAGGAATATAAGAGAGATTATAATTAATCTTGAATGCATAGTGGTTCCATTAATGATATAATATAATCCGTTTTATAAACTCTCTTCACTCAATGAATAGATTCATAGCATCAATTGTCATATCATGGAAGACATTGTGTGTTGTTATACCACATGACTTTTCAGATATATTTAATCATTGAATACTTCAATAATTAATATCATGTGTGTATATCCATAAATGAATCAATTTTATTGATTTTTAATTGATTAAACCAATAAAGAAGATGTGGTTGTGTCCATAGATTTGCATCCCATATTTTAAGCTTGTCATAATCTATGATAGAGGATAGAAGTGGCATCCCATGCCTTTTACAATATGATTATATCATAACCTTTGATATGTATCACATTTATATCATAGCTTATAACTAAAGGGATGAAATTATTTATGATATCTCTTATTTAAATTAATCCAAAATATCCCACTTTCACTAACATACCTTAAGGGATTTATGATAAATTTTGTAACTATTTGTGAATCCATCTAAAAATATTTTGGATATGGTTTATAAAAGCTCTCTTTATTTAAAAAAAAACACTTTTTCCATCATTTAATCCTTATCCTAAGGACTAAATATGTTATTATGTGGGAATTAGTAGCATTGAAAACAAATATGAAATCCTAATTTCATAAATGTAAGAATGTAGTATACTCTAACAAATCATCAGTGATACTCAAGAAATAAAGGGGTCTTGTGTAAACTTCATCAAACATACTCATATCTCTATGCATCTACCACAGGATGTATCATATGTATTGTATTTATACCTATATATTACCTTTTTTTTCATGAAATTGTGTAACCATTAGACATAACATGTTAATCTAGTATAGGTCATCTCATCCATTTATGATTCTCTAAAATAGATTGACCAGGTCGATGAATACATCACATGTCATTTAGAAGATGATCCTAGTACATGTCCCTCATCTAAGATGTTGATAATATCACATGTCACTCAACTAAGAATGGCCATGAATTTCCTCAATATAATTCAGTAAATGGCCTAAATGTCTTATCTCTTCATATGAGTGAACAAATCAATTCTTGATTGATCTCTAACCAATGAAGAAATCAATAACATACCCAAACAACACCTAATTTACTAAGCCTTAGGGAATACATAAGAAGGGTATCAAAGTGTAAAGGTTCTCATTCCAGGTCCCACTAGCCTTAGGTAATTGGTATTGATAATAAGAATACACTCCTAAGTATATCAATGATTGTATAACATTCCATGGGAAATACTTTTATGAATCAATCCAACTAATAGGTATTAAATTATTCTCTCCTGATTCTATTCTTTGTATCTCATATATAAAACATGGTATTGAGTATAAGTTTCTATTCATGTTAACCTTAACATATTACCAGAATTCATAATATCCTATGATGATCATCGAGTAGGGATAACTCAAATTCATACTGTGATGGGATATTATCATTCCACTGTTCATGTAAAATAAAATTTAGGACATATGAATGAATGATAAATAAATATTTCCTTTTTAATAAACCCATGATATATTTACAACCATTATATTCAATATCTTATGTATCTTATACTAAAAGATTTATTATGGTCCTCATGATTTTATTTTGATAATGGTTTCTTCAATGGATCTGTTGCATTATCTTTGGTATTAACCCAACAAATCTTTACATTTCCCCTCTTAAGGATCTCTAGAGTGAGATGATATTTTAGAAGGATGAGTTTGGTGCTTTGGTAATATTGGGGTTCCTTATCTTGAGAAAATGATATGTTGTTGTCAATGTAAATCTTTATTTATACCTTGATTATAGGAACCACCCCATGTTTAGAAAGGAGCTTCTTAATACAAATAGATTCCTTTATATAATCTGATGTAATAATGGAATTTTCCTCTCTTGTTGAGTCTACTATAGTGGCATGTTTATAAATCTTCCAATTTATAGCTCCACTATTTAAGAGAAAAATGAAACTAGATTGATATCTCATGTCATCTTTATCGAATTGGAAACTAGAATCAGTGTAACCCCTTACATGGAGATAAACCTCTATAATAAATAAAAATAAAAAATATTATTCCTTAATTACTTAAGGATATTATTAACAACAATCCACTTACTCTCATTATAATTGGATTGGTATCTACTTGTTATGCTCAGATTATTGGCGAAATCAGGTTGAGTAAAAAACATGGAATACATGATAGATCCTATAGAGGACACATACATAATTTTATCCATCATTTCTAACTCCTTATAAGGATCTTGAATCTTTACAATATCTGTTCTATGTAACATTGGTAAAGAGAAATTTTTGGAGTTATCTATACTAAAAAGTTTTAACACTTTACCAATATATATGTTATGAATTAGTACAAGAAAACTGTTAGATATATCTTCATACCTATTTTGTAGGCTCTGTCACCCTTGTCTTTCATTGAGAATCATATACCCAACCATATCTTTATAGAGTGTAAATTCAAGACATCATTTTCAATAATAATTATGTTGTCCACATAAAGTGTCAAAAATATTATAATACTCCCACTAATACACTTGTATACACAATAATCATTTTTACCCTTGATGGAACCAAACTATTTTATCACACCATAAAATTAAATATTCCTATTCTGAGAACCTTGACTGAATTTATAAATTTAATATTGTAACTAGAATACCTTAACATACTAATTTGACACTTAAAAACCTTTGGGTTATATCATATACATTTCCTTGAATAAATTTCCATTTAGGAAAGTGGTTTTGACATCCATTTGTTAAATCTCATAATCAAAATGAGATATTATGGAAAGAAATATCTGATTGGACTTTATCTTCACAATAGGTTAAAAGGTCTCTATATAGTCAATACTATGAATTTGTTTATAACCCTTTATAAATAGGTGTGCATTATAGGTAGGCACTCTACAATCCATTTTAGTTTTCTTATGGAAAACCCAATTTAACCCTATGGGTGTCATCCCTTCAGGTGCATCCATAATATTCCAAACATGGTTAGTGTTCATAGAATCCATTTTAGATTCCATAGTGCTTTCAACCATTTTTCAGAATCTAAACTCTCAATAACCTTCTGATATATAGTAGGTTCATCCCTTATGAACATTACTCTATCATTATTTTCTACCAAAAAATAAGTATCTCTCATGATCTTAATGAATCCTACCAAACCTTTTAGGTTCTTGTGTAACTTGAGTCAGATCTTTTTCCCAAACTATTTGTAGAATATCTCAACCTCCAAATTAGTAACACTTATTGTTTGTTGGTATTAAACTTCTCTAAGCTCAATTTTCCTCCCACTAAAATCTAGAATTAACTGTTCCTTCTCAAGGAAAACAACACATTGGTTTATAAAGACTTTTTGTTCAGTAGGATTATAGAAATAATATTGTATAGTTTCCTTGGGATAACTAAAAAATAATCATTTTTTCTGATTTAGGGTTTATTTTACCATAATCCAAATCTCATATATATACTTCACTAGGGTGCTTAATGGACTGGATTGGTGTCAATTGAACCAAATCCCACATTTTATAAGTAAATAAATAAATAGCTCATTTAATTTATCTTAAAATGTGGTATCAAAAAAATAATTCCAATCTGGTTTGAATGTGGACTGAATTAGTTTGTGGGTTAACTCCCACATAAAGTTCTTTAAAAAATTTCCAATGTCCAACTAATTTCATGTCATTAATAATTCTTGTATTATTTAAAAAATAAATTATCACTACTTACTATAAGAAAATAAATTACAACAGAAAATAACTTACACATACAACCCATATGAAAGAAATATATCTTATGATAGCACTAGTAGAAAACATCCAAACTAAATACTATTTATGACTAAAAAATTGGAAAATTCATGAAAATATTTAATTCAAACCACATTATTAATTGAAATCAATTAAATATAAATCAAATTAAGTAATATATAAAATTAAAATAACATATAAGAACATTTTCATAGATAAAATATATGTGATACATCAATAAAAATAATAAATTAAAAATAAAATTAATTATATTAACCAAAAAAAATCTTTTCATGTTGATATTAGAAAACTATATCAAATAAAAGAATATTTGAGTCCTATAAATAAATTAATAAAAACATTCATACCAAATTTAAATCAATAAAAACATAAATCAAATAAAACATTTTTATATACATTTATACATAAAATTATTTTATTTGTCTAGTAAATATAAACAAAATAAAAATACTAATTATTGAGAATGAAATAAGATCCTATATGATAAATATGAGTACACTTATACTTTTGTGGCAGGATACAAGGAATTACAACACTATATCTATTTAAAAAAATAAAAAATCAAATGAGTTGGGATTTAATAACCATAATATAATGAAAACATGGGGCAACATAAACTATGTATAATATGAATATATGAAAGGAGGAGGAAGTTTATTGATGAATATTAGGGTTTATCCCTAATACTATATTAAATCATATCCAGAAGAATATCTGAAATCCTATAGTGGAGAAAAAGGAAAGGGTTAGAAAAATTTAGTTTGGGTTCAGGTCAGATAGCTTTAGACATACAGGGAATATCTAAATAGATTCAGTGGAAGATTGGTGTATTTTATGGTGACCCAAGATAATCATACATAAACAATATATTGATTTCACAGTTTAATTAATATAATTCACAAACACCCTCACAAACCAAGGACTAAAAGGTTTAGTGACTTGAAGAATAGCTATATAAACTACTTATTTTACAAATAATCTGAACATTTCTCTATAACCATTCTTCTATAGAAAATCTTCTAGACATCTCATATGACTAATCATTTTCATAACCTGGGTAAAGGAAACATACGAAGGGATGATCTTAAATTCTTATTAAGGGAAACATATCAAATATTTGTAACAATTATATCTTAAATATTAGGGAAACATGAGTAAAGGAGTAATATTTGATAAAAATATCATGAGATCATAAGTGATAAAAATAAGATTGGTTATTAAGGATAAAAACATATGAACATAAGATCAAATAAAGTTTATAAAAACATAGATTAAAAACATATAATGAATATGAAATTAATACATAAGAAAATAGAATATCTTTAGAACATGGAATATCATAAAAAATTGGCATCATTTGAAAATTAGACACATTTTAGAGAACTTGTGGCATAAACACAAGCAGAGGAAAACATTGTGAACAAATAAAAGTATGCCCATACATTAATTATGTGAAAAACTAAAAGTATATCCACCCTTTATTTTTTTTACCAAATACAAGTATATGAGTGGAAACTAAAATGAAATCAACTATATTATCATAAATAACTCATGGTAATAAAAATGGGTTTTCCAAATTTTCAAAATGGTATCACATAAAAAACATGATCATTTGATACCAAAAAATGATCACACCAAAAGACCATATATTAGGTGATTTATTAACCATTAATTTATTAGACAAGAATGTTTTGAAAATGAAGTAGAAATCATAAAAAGGATATTTCTTAAAAAAATTCTTAATATCATCATTAAATGGATTGATTTTTTATTTTCATTCCAAACCCCATTTTCTTCAAAATAAATAAGAAATATCTAAAAAAAAATTGTTAAAAGAAATTACAATAAATATTCCTTTAAAATAAATAAATTATTTGTTAAAATGTGATAAAAAATGGAAGAATATATGATCATTGAAAGGAAACCCTTTAAAATATTTGAAAACACCTCTATTGAAAACCTGTATCATTAAAAGGACCTTGAAACCTTAGTTTTAAAATAAAGGTAAGTATAAGGATCATTGGATATAAAAATAATTTGAGTTTACACCAGTTAAATGATAACATTGGTGGGAAGTAAAAAACATGGATATGAAGGGGAATATCCATTAAAATATATGGTAATTATTCTAAAAAAATCATTTCTGAAAAAAAAATAGATTCATCAAGGAAGAATACTTTGGTTTGAAACATGTTTCCCCATAAAATAATGTTTAAATAAAACATAACATTATCATATTTGAGATATGATCATAATTTAAAAGTTTTTAGATAAAGAGATATTTTTATAACCTAAGGGAAGGATCTGAGTACTCTTAGTTGGATATGTTCTAACATCCTATATTAAAAAAATAACTATATTAATCACATATTTTAGAACCTTATTCATTTCTATAACCTTTTATAAAATTCCTTTATAAATATTAAATACATGTTTACTAGTTAGTTATCATATATTTTCAAAATTGGGTGTCATAAAACTTGATTATTTTAATTTCTTAAGTGTTTTGGTAATGTTTTATGGTGACTAAATCGAAGACGATCCCGTTTTGGCGAGTTTAACGAATAAAAAGACATATATTAGTAACATTATTATATATTAATATTGTGGCTCCAGAATCATTTTTAAATATCAAATAAATTATAATTACATGTTTATAATATAATATATCATTCCTTAATCATCCATGACATAATCATTACAGCATCACTCATGTAGGTGGTAAAAATAACCAAAAAAAGAGTGTGTTATAATGATTGAACGAGTATGATAAAGTTTTTATATAACATTAATACAACCTTTAAATAATAATTAAAAATTAATAATTATCATATATATTCAATAAATTATTCTTAGTACTATCCAATATGGGTATCTATGAAAAATGAAATTCGTTATTCATGAAGGCAGTAGTCTACACATATATACAATTAGTGATCACATTTCTAAATCAATGAGAATAATGATGGTATATAAAAAATTATTATTTAAGAATTTTATTTTTGACGTATAAAACATATCTATTCATAACATCCATCCATGGTTTCATCCTTGATATGCAGTGATGGAAAACAAACAGCATCGTGTCATGGGGGTGGTAGTCTGTACGTCCGCACAATCAATGTTATTTTGTCTTCTTGGTGTATGTAAAGGATTTAATATTTATTGTATAGTAAATATATTAAAAAAATTATAATAATTATAATATTTAGTTATATTAATATGGTAATAAATTATTCTAGTACGTATTATAATAATATAAAATACCAAGAGATGGTAATAGTCACATTTGAAGCTTGAGTTGTCTCTTGGAAAAATCCTTGTAAGTGAAGGCCTTAAGAAAAAATAAGGTTACAATAAGATTATGTATCTGATAGAGGGTTATAATAGGATAAAAAGGTATATTTTTAAGAAGTAATTTGAAGGTTAAGTGTAACTTTAAAGGGTGTAAGTGGTATCCTTTTATAAGAGAAAAAAATGGAACTTTGTAAACCCACATCATTTTTTAATAATGTCATGACACTATTCAGGGGTCAATAGATAAAAAGTATAAAAATATTGGGTTTTGGATAGGTTAAGGTTTAATTTACTCTCATTAATTCATTTTTAGAAAAGGTAAGAGTGATTTAAGGCTTTTGTTTTTTTACTTTTAACCTTTTACCAAAATTAAATTTTACCTAGGTAATTAATTTTTAACATTAGAAATTAAAATTAATGAGAAATATTAATATGGGATCCTTTTACGTAATTTAAACCTTTTTTATTTAAAATTTTAAAATAATTTTAACCCATAAAATTTTGAAATGTGTGAGTAGTTAATTTTGAGAAAAATACACATAATCACGTAAAAACTGTTTTTAGAAAAATAAAATTTTTATGCATTAAATTTTTATATTATATAAAATTATCTTGGATATTGATTTTCATAAAATAAATTGATTCAATATAAAAAATAAATTTTAGGAGGAATTAAAGGAAATCCAAAACCTAATTTAACCGTCTAAACACTTAATTAGTGGAAATGATTGAAAACGGTTTTTTTTATTAAAGTAACAATTTAATTTTGTTTTAAAAAATTAGACATAGAATTATAAGTTCCTAAAATATTTTAAAATGAATAATATTATTCATCAAATACACGTTTTATTACTTAATGATTTTTTAATATTCTATGATAATCTTACATAATGATAAAATCATAAAAACTATTATTTTCACAAAAATAGTATTTCTCAACTGAAAATAAACCTTTTCAGAAAAAAACTCAAAAATTCATATGAAGTAAATTTTTATATGAGGAATTATAAAATTAACTTTATTTTATAAAATTAAAATTATAAAACTTTTATATTTTTATTATAAAATAAAATTCATAATACATAGAAAACAAATTTTATTAAAAATAAACCTTTTCAATATAAACTCAAATTAATTATTTACCATATATATATTTAATGGTTTACCATATTCATATTTATTATACTTTTATTAATAATTTTATTTTAATATTTTGTAGGTTTTTTGTAATGTGTATTGTGAAATGAAATTTATCGAACATAACATATGTTTTACAAAGTCTAGAATTTTAGGTTTTTACATTCTACCACCCATAAAATAATTTTGTCCAATAAATATTATTACACAGAGAAAGAAAAGAGAGGGTACTTTTCTTTCATCGCATCCTCACGTTTCCATATAGCCTCTCTGAACTTATGATTCCTATATAGAACTTTGACTAGATGAGTAGTCTTGTTCTAAAACACCTTATCTCTTTGATCTAGAATTTCCACTTGTTTTTACCCATACGAGAGATCATGTTCTACTTGTATGGATTCTAAATTCAGAACATGTGATGGGTTTGGTATGTACTTCCTCAAAATTTATACATGGAATACATCATGTAATTGGGATAGGTTGGGAGGTAGCATTAATAGATAATATAATTCCTTGACATGATCAAATATCTCTAAGGGAATAATGTACCTAGGGATCTGCTTCACTTTTTTCAAAATCCCATAACACATTTCCAAAGAGATATCCATAGGAATAAATTGTCTCTAACTTCAAACACTATATCTCATTCATGATTATCTTCATAGCTATTCTTTCAAATTTGTGCTTATTTCATATATCACTGAATGGTTTGAACCTTCCCCATAATTTTCTTGAAAAGTCCAGGATCTATCGGTTTCCACTCCCTAACTTCATCCCATTATATTGGAGTCCTACATATCTTCCAATAAAGAACCTCATATAGTGACATCTAAAAGCATTAATGGAAACTGTTGTTGTATGATAACTCTTCCAAGGGAAGGCGTTGATTCCTGTATCCTTTTAATTCCATCCAATAAGATCTTAGTATATCTTATATAGTTTGGATAGTCCTCTATGATTAACAATTTATATAAGGCTGATAAAAAGTGTTAAAAATCAACTTTGTCTTCAATTTTTTCTAAATAATTATCTAGAATCTTGAATTAAACATTGGATATCAATTAGATACAATGTAAATTGGTACCCCATATAGTCATACCATTTCTATTTTGTATATCTTATAGAGTTTTTCAAGATATAAATATTCTTTAATGGTGATAAAATACACTGATTTTGTAAGAAAATTGTCAACATCCAAAATAACATTATGGACCTTAGATGTTTTGGGGAGTCCCACAACAGAATGCATTAGAATGTTTTCCCATTTACAAACTAGTATGGGTAATGATTATAGAAAACCCTTATAATTTTCTCATTTTCCTTAACTTGTTATCATACCAATAACCAAGATGTGTATTGCATGATTTTCCTCTTCATGTTATCCCACCAGAAGTTTTATTTTATATCTCTATACATCTTTATGTTACCTAGATGAATAGAGAATGATAATCTATGAGAATAATCAAAAAATTTCTTCTTCAGTTATGGTTTTGATGGGACACATCTTCCGGTTCCAAACCTTATAAGACCATCTTTATTAAGGATCAAGTCTGGAATACTCACTACTTTTTTTTGTAATTCTATATCATTTTCCTAGGATTATTTGATATTCTCATGAATGAATGGTTGAATAATAATTTGGGAAAGATATAATTCTTATTTTTCCCTTATGATTTAAATATTCGTCTATTTTAAATCCATGAGTATTGAAACTTTTTCAATCCTCATCATGGATAAGATAGAATGATCCTCTATACTCAGGGCATAATACACCTTGTTTGCCTTCTTGACATGGTAATGTATTGAGCAGTCATAATCCTTAATGAGTTTTAACTATCTCCTTTATCACATAATTTAGACTATTATAGTTAGTATTAATATCATATATCTCACTGTAAATATACCACCAAATTTTCAATGTAAATACAACTACCGCTAGCTCCATATCATGAGTTGGGTAATTCTACTCATGATTAATTAATTGACATGATTCATAAGTACTTACCTTCTCATTCATCATAATAAAACATCCCAATACCTTCAAATAAGTATCACTATATATCAAAAACCCATCCCCACTATAGGGTAGTGTAAGCTTAGGCATAATGACCAATATCTTCTCAATATCCCTGAAGCTTTCCTCACATTTCATTTTCTTGAGGAAATTTACTCCCATTTGGGTAAACTTTATTACTATATTGGATAATCATGATAATTTTCTCACAAAACACCACTATTATCCATCTAATATATGAAAACTTTGGATATCAGTCATAGAGGTTGGTCTCATCCATTTTCCAATTACATCTATCTTTGAAGTGTCCATAGATATACCCTCACTAGTGATAACATGACCTAAGAAGGATACTATTTGAAACCAAAATTAATAGTTATTGAACTTGGAATATAATTTATCCTTTTATGAGTTCCTTATGAAAAATTAAAAATTTTCTTCATGATCTTACTTATTCATGGAATATATGAGAATGTCATCAATAAAAACTACCACAAATTTTTCATAGTAATATCTAAATAATAAATTCATCAAATCCATAAAGATAGTAAGAGAATTTGTAATACCAAATGGAATCACTATAAATTCATAGTTTATATACCTTGTGAGGAGTGTTGTCTTGGGTATATCTTCTCCTCTTACCCTCAATTGATGATATCCATATCGATGTTTATTATTTTAGAAATATTGAGCCCCTCATAGTTGATTGAAAAGATCATCAATATAAAGTAGGGGAATTTTTTATTGATTTTGATCTTGATAAGTTCAAGATAGTCAATGTAGAGGTTCAATTCCCAATACTTATTCTTAAAAAAATCATCATTGCAATCCAAGGTGAAGAACTCATGTGTACAAATCCCTTATCCAGGTTTTCTTAAAATTTATTCTTTAATTCTTCCAAATCAACAGGGGATATTTAATAAGAAATATTTGATATAGGCATAGATCTAGGCATAAAATTAATTTATAACTCAGACTCACACTATAGAGGAAGGATTGGTAGTTCATCTTGAAATACATTATTATACTCCCTTACAATAGGAATGTTGTTAATTGTGGATTAATCCCTAATCATTTGAGCCAAGATTTCCCCATTTCAAGGTATCATAACCCTTATTATAGAATTTTATTCTGAAGGGATCTCATATTCATACTTGCATCGATATTTGGTCATAGGATGGTTGAGGATATAAAATGAGATCTATTAACCTAAAACATGATACGTGTTCTATATAGATATAGTCAATCCATACCCAAGATCAAATAAAATTCAACCAAAGGAAGAATAACTAAATCTGTTAGGAGTACCTTCATGCAAACTTCTATAATATAATAATTATATATCTTATATGATATCATAATTTAGTTATGAGATTTCAAATATTTTTCATTTCATATGGCTTGAGGTGCTACATCAAAATTCTTAGAAAACTTTTGTGATAAAAATGAATGTCAACAACTAGAATCAAATAAGGAATTTTTATATATATAGTGAATAATGAGTATAACTTTCACCACTTCATTATTATTCTCTTCATTAATGGTAGTGGTAGTATACACTCTCCTTTTCTTTCTTGGTTTAAGAGGTTATTTAGGCTTATTCTCTTCAATAGATCTGGGTTTAGGGTAGTTATTTACATAATACCCAAACACTTTTCACTTTAATTATTTAAGTGTGGGTGACACATTATTCAGAGAATTATTCTCTTCTTTTGTGTTAATCATCCTCCTGGAACAACTTTGACATATTTTTTCAATATAGTCATCTCTACCACACTCAAAACACTACCTAGATCCTTTGATGTAGTTTCTCAAGTTATTTATCCTGTATTTTTGACACATGATTAGTTATACCTTCTTTCTCCCATGTGTCTTATCATCAGAGATTCTATGATACTCCAATTTTATTTTATTATCCTCAAAATAATTATAGTCCCTAATTTTCATCTCCACCTTTAGTGCACATGGAAAAATCTTCTAATAGATTCCAAAGTCACTTATGGATAATGTCCATTGAAGACTTGATTTTAATCCACTGAAGAAATAGTCAATATAGCTTTCATATTGGTAGATATAACTATAGGCACACCTTGTGAGTCTCATGAAGTTTTCTCCATAAGTGACATTAGATTCATTCTCCTATTGTTTTAGTTAAAGGAATTTTTTCTCTATCTTTTTGTGAAGAGTTTGAGGATTGTGCTTTATAAAGAATACTTTCTTGAACTCCTCCCAATCCAAATATTCTAATTCCTCCTTTTCCATTGTATTATTAATGAGACTCTTCCATTATTCATCCTCTTCTTCAAAACAATAAACAACCAAAATTATAAATTTCTCATTAATAAGTGGATTAAAATACCCACTTAAGGAGGTTCGACAGAGATGCATAACGTATTAAATAACAAGTTTCTCCCTTTTTGTGTGTTTGGGAGCTTAAAATGATTCCCATTATTATTAAAATCTTGTGATAGTTTCATGATCATTACTATGAGGTGTTGTACACCAACTCACATTATATTTTTCAGCTCATTTCTACAATCTCTATATTTTCCCTTGCACTTGTTATTAGCTTAGTTCATCCTTTTTCTAGCCATTACTTAAAATAAAATGATGCTTAGGGACATAATTTAGTAAATTTAGGGAAGGAAAACAATTATTTTAGAATAAATAAATCATAAATGATATACATATCCAAAATTAAAAACATTTAGACTTTAATCTATGTTATACTTAGTAATTTACTTTTTATATTATCTAACTTATATATATTAAAATACCTCATAATGTTTCATAAAGAAAATATGAATTAACCTAAGCACATCCCTCAGGAGTGTCTAGTTAGGTGTCTAGTATTAGTCCCACTCATCATGTATTAGGGTGATGATCAAGTCAATTATCATCCAGCCCTTTTGGGGTGATTACCTCTAGGTATATATATGTCCTAGACACATCCACTTTTCAGTATCCATTCAGGAAATTATTTTTTGAAAACCATATAATCATTACTTTATTGTGAAATTATGAGGTTATCTAATACATAGACTCATTCCTAGAGTTCACACTAAAGTTCTCTAAAAAAATCACCAAAATAACTAAAAATTCCATTTGATACCAGATTTGGTGACCTAAGATAATCATACCTAAATAATACATTGATTTCATGGTTTAATTAATACATTCCATAAATATTCACATAAACCAAGGATTGAAAGGTTTAGTGTCTTATATACTAACTAAATAAACATCTTATATTACAACATTTATGAAAATTTCTCTATAACCATTCTTCTATAGACCCTCTTCTATATATCTTATATGATATAATCATCTTCATAACCTAGGGAATGGAAATATAAGAAGGGGTGATCTTGAATGCTCAGTAAGGTAAAATTATCTACTAGTCATAACAGTTATATCTTAAATATTTCATAAAAAATATTAAGGGAGTAATATCAGATAAAAAGATCATGAGATTAAAAGTGAAAAAAAAACTTGATTGATCATTAATTATCATGACATTGGAACATAAGACCTAATAAAGGTAATAAAAAATATGGATTAGGAATATATTATGAATATGAAATCAATACATATGAAAAAAACTGTCTTTAGAAAATTTAATATCATAAAGATAATAATAGATTGAAAATAAGGGAAATTTTATAGAATTAGTGTCACAAACATAAGCATATAAAAACATTGTGAAAAAATCCAATTTTACCAACCCATTAATTTTGTGAACAAATCCATGTATGACCACCCTTTAGTTTTGTGAAAAATTCCTATTATGTTCACACATCATTATCTCATGAGATATTAAACCATAAATAATTCATTAAAGGGTGATATATGATCCCACCCACCACCATACATTCATATGAGTGACACTTAAAATAAAATCATTCATCTTATCAAAAATAATCCATGGGAAGAAAAATGGGTTTCAAAACTTTTCTAAATGGTATCACATAAAAAAACATGATCATTTGATACCAAAAACATGGTAATCCCAAAAGAGAATATATCAGGTGATTTACGAACCATTAATTTATTAGAGTATAATTCATTTAAAATGAAAGATAAATCACAAAAAGTATTTTTCTTAAAAAATATTTCTTAATATCAAATTAAAAAGATGTGATTTTTGAGCCATATTATAAAACAAAATTGAAAAGGAAGATTAATAATTTTAAAACATTTATTTGAAATCATATTCCAATAGATATACCTTGAAAATAAATAAATAATATGTCAAAATGTGATGCCCAAGTGAATAATATTTTATCATTGAAAGGAAAATCCTTTAAAATAATTGAAAATACCTTTATTGAAAAATCACATCATTAAAAGGACCTTGAATTTTTTTTTAAATAAAGTAAAATATAAGGATAATTAGAGATAAAAAATTAGTTTCCAATAAATAAAAGAGAATATTTTCAGGAATTAAAAATGTGGATATGGAGAGAATAATCCATTAAAAGTGATAAGAATTATTTTCAACAAAAATTTCATTTCCACAATATAATAGATTTTTCAAGGAAGAAAGCTTTGGTGTGAAACATGTTTTCCATATAAAATTAAGTTTAAATACAACATAAAATTATCATTGGTTAGAAACAATCATACTTTAAAGGGTTTTGGATATAGAGAAGTTATTATAACCCAAGAGAAGGATTTGAGTCATGAAAACCTCTTACATTTACTCCCGTTTAGTCAAATTTTATCTAACCCCCTATGTCACAAAAGTAACTATATTAATCACAAAATTCTGAAACTTATTCATTTATATAACATTTTATAAATTTTATTTATAAATATTCAATATATATATATATATTAGTTATTTATCATCTATTTTCAAAATTAGGTGTTAGAAAACATGATCATTTTAAACCAGTTTTGTAATGGTGGTGTTGTTATTTATTCGTATCCCAAAGTTCATAATTCATAGATCATTCTTGGTACTATAAAATTTGTTTTATAACAATTCATAAATTCTTATTTCATTTACTAATTTTTTTGGTAATTTTTTGAGTTGATGAAATCGAAGACAAGCTCGTTTTGGTGAGTTTATTGAATAAAAGGTGATATATAAATAACATCATTAGATATTAATATTATGACTCTAGAATAATTTTTACATATTTAATAGATTATTATTTCATTTTTTTACTATAATAAAACATTCATTAATCATCCATAACACAAACATTACAATATCACTCATGTAGGTGGTAAAAACAACCTAAACAAGAGTGTGTTTTCATGATTGAATGAGTAAGAGAACATTATTATATAATGTTAATATAAAATTCACAGAATATTTAACATGTTATAAGTATAATATATAGTCATTAAAATAATTCTTATAAACATCAAATATGGTTGGTTATAAGAAATGGAATTTTTTGTTCATGAAGGTAGTAGTCCACACATACACGTGATTAATTATATCATTTCTCAATGAATGATTGAAATGATGGTATATAAAAAATGATAATTTAATAATTTTATTTGTGGAATATAAAATTTATTTATTCATAAAATACATCCTTAGTATCATCCTTTAGATATGGTGATTGAAAACAAACTGCAACACATTATGGAGGCAGAAGTCTGCATGTTCATATGATCAATGTTATTTTGTTTTATTAATTGATGGAAAGGATTGAATGTTTGTTTTATAATTAATATAATGAAATTTTAGTATAATAATGATACTTATTTCATCATATTAATAATATTATAAATGATTTTAGTAAGTATTAGAATAAAATAAATGACTAATATAAGGCAATAATCATGTTGGAGTCTTGAGTTTTATCTTGGAAAAATCCTTGGAAATGAAGGCCTCAAGAAAACATAAAGTGACTAGAAGATTATGTAGGCATGAGAGGGTTATATGAGGATAAAAGGTAGAGTTTCAAGGAATACTTTTAAGGTGAATTGTAACTTGAAGGGGTTGAAGTGGTATCCTTTTATAAGAGAAAAAAGGGAACTTTTTGAAACACACATAATAGTTTATTAATGTCATGACACTATTCAAGGGTCAATGAAACAAAAGTAGAAAAAGAGGGGGTGTGAGAAAATACAATTTATAATATCCTATCATACATTAATTTTGATACAAGGTAAGAGTGATTTAAGGCTTTTGTTTTTTACTTTTATCTTTGTACCCAAATTAACTTTTAATTTGGTAATTAACTTTTAAACATAGTAATTAACATTAATGATAAAAATTAAGATTGTATCATTTTACCTAATTTGAATTTTTTTTTTAAATTTTAAAATTATTTTAAAACATAAAATTTATAAAGGTGTGAAAAGTTAATTTTCTAATAAACAAACTTAATCATATAAAAAATAGTTTTTATAAAAAAATGTTTTCAAGATTTAAATTTATATATAAGATATAATTATATAAAATATTGATATAAATGACATAAATTTATTTATTAAATAAATATAAAAGGTATTATTATTTAAATATAATAAAAAAACTGAATTTTACCATATATACACTTAATTATAGGAAAAGAATGAATTTTTTTTCTTTATTCAAGTAACATTTTAATTCAGTTTTAAAAATATTGGACATATGATTATAAGTTCATAAAATATGTTAAAATGCATAATTTTATTCCTTAAATGTATATTTTATTAATTTTTTTAATATACTAGGAAAATATTTCATAATTATAAAATCATAATTAATATAATTCTAAAAAAAATGTATTTTTCGACTAAACAATCAACCTTTTGAGAAAAAAACTCAAAAATTCACAATGAGTAAATTTTGATGTGAGGAATTCAAAAATGAATTTTATTTTAGAAAATTTAAATTCTAAAACTTATAAATTTATCTTTTAAAATAAAATACATCATATAAATAAAATGGATTTTATTGAAAATAAATTTTTGCAATATTAACTCATACTAACTATTTAACTTATAAATATTTAATGGTTTTCTATATTAGTATTTATTATAGATATTTAATAATTTTATCTCAATATGTTGTTTTTTTGTCATTATGTGTAGTATATAACATAAGTTATCTAACATAACATATTCTTTTTACAACGTATAGATTTTCAAGTCATTACAGATCAACTTGGTACGACGGGATGGCCCAGTACAATGAGGGAGGGAGCATCTTGTCAATAAAGGGAGACAAAGGATTTAGAGTAGATTGAAACCACCTGGTGAGATATGGAATGATGGATAGAGAGAGTGAGATGAGTGAATTTTAGTGAGTTTGATTGTGTGCGATGTGTGAGGGAAGTGATAGGGAGGTACACTGGTTTAATATGGTTGTAAAAAACAATCTATGTTTTTAAAAATAAATATAATTTTATAACATAGAAGAATAATGAAATCAATCTAAATAATTTTATAAAACAAACAATATTTATTTTTATTATAAAAAATGTAATTTTTTATAGAAAACATGCCCACAGGACCACTTGCAATACATAGGGTTGGTGAGAAAATCCCATGAACTTTTAAAAGTTGTTCTATTTAATTCCTTATAGGAAGCGGGTTGATTTTTTAAAGTTTTTCATACCCCAACAATGCAGGTCATCCCACAAAGCCCATGGTCCAAAATTCTATTAGTAACCTCTATTCTTCATAACCCCAAATCCTCATAAAATAAATACTGGGATGTTTCTCATTCCATGTTTCATATGGTTTATTTATGAATGGTTTAGATAGAATGTGGTTAATTAGGAATACATAAGTTTCTAGATCATATCCCAATAATGTAATAGGAATTTCACACTGACTCATAATTGGTTGAATCATGTCCAATAGGGTATGATTCCCCATCTCAAACAAACCATTACACTATGGTGTTCTAGTTGGAGTGAGTTATGAAACCATTCCAAAATATATCAGATGATTAGTGAATTTCTAGCTCAAGTATTCAACGCCTAAATATTATCAAAGAATCATAATAATTTTCCCAGTTTATTCTATACTTATTTCTGAAACTCTTTGAACTTTTCAAAATTTTCATACTTGTGTCTCATCAGAAGCACATAACCATACTAAATAAATTCATCGGTAAAAGTAACGAAGTACTTAAAACCCCATATTTCTTGAGAAATCATTATACCATATAAATCACTATGTATAATATTCAATAGTTCCCTTTGCCTTTCACCTTTTCCACTAAAATTTTTTGTGGTCATTTTTTCTAATATACAATATTCTTAGTTATCAAACAATTAATAGTTTAATGGTTCCAAAAATTCATATATAAGGAGTATTTGGATGTGTTTCTCATTCTTATGTCCAAGGAGAGAGTGAAGAAGGTAGGTGGAATAAGAATCAATCTTGAACTTCTTATTTTGATTGTTATAGACATGATTATTCATATCTAGAAAGTATAAAACATTTTTTATATTCCATATTCTATAAAATATTACATTTTTATAAATAGAAAAACTCATGTTATTACCAGGAAGGTTCATATCAGACAAAAGTCTAATCTCCCAAATTATTATTAGAAAAAATTAATGCACAAAGCAAATAAAAGCAAGGTGACTACATCACATCAAACCCATTCCCATCTCCACACCCATAATCAGGTCCCTCATCATCCTGTGTAGCCTATTCCCATTCATAGGACTCGTATCTCTTGAAAAGTTCAAGGTATTGGTTCCTACGGACAAGTTTCTCTTTGGTTAGCTGATTCTTGAAAGTCCGCCTTGCTCCATTACCTTTTTCCAAATCAGGTTTCTCTCCACCACCCTTCTTGAAAAACTCATGTTATTAATAATTAATTAAAACCCCATGTTTTCTAAATAATATACATAAATAATATTTTATGTAATGAATATAATAATAGTTCCCCAATTCTAGAATTAATCTACTAGGTAGACTTATATTATAAGTACCAACTTCTAATACATAAAATCTTGCTCCATTACTGATATAAATATATACATCACCTTTATTTAATCACATTTTATCTCTGATTATATGTTTATTAGTACAAATGTGTGATTCACACCCAATATCTAATATCCATGAGAGTTAGAGTTAGAGAAATAAATATTTATAACATTCACATTTAGATGCTTATAATTATTCTCTTTGAGAATATTTTTCAACCTTTGATACCAATGTAGAACTATTTTATAGGTCATACCTATATGATATCTCAAAATGATTAACATGATGTATGCCATAATCTATAAAAATACATATTTATAGGTGAGAATCATGTTCTATATATTCTCATAAAGTACTTTTAATGAAATTAACCCCACTAAAAATGATTATCCTATACATCATATAAATTTAGTGAGCCAAGATCCATATTGCATCATGACTTACAACAATTTGAGCTTGTAAATAATCCATGAATATATCTAGTAGAAAATAATTTTTAATCATATCATACATGAGTATTATACATTTGAGTGTATAACTATTTACCCAAATCCATCATATGGATCCAATCAAATATATACCTCTAGCATCCTAACTGCTAGGATTTCCCAGCTAAGTGTAACCTAAAGAAAATTCCAAGAACAAGGCACCTAAATATTATGGTCACATCATTACTTGTTTTTCTTATATAATATAATTCATGGGAACATAACCATTGGGGTTACCCTTACTAAATGACCTATGTCTTGACAAGTTCCACTTTTAAAGGAATCTCACACATAGTTTTTAGGGGTTTTCTATAATGTATCACCAATCTAAAAAAATATTATGTATATTAAATTCAAAACTAGTATATCATATGAAATATTTATTATCACATGTTTCATTCACTTATGTATACATACTTATAACAATTAAGTTTTATGATCATTATTCCATCAACCAAATTAATATATTCACACCAAATTAATGCGTAAATTTTTACACAACCTATAAGTTTATATTACTCAACCAAATATAAGATCCAAAAAAATTCACGTATATTCAAATTCATATTATGCATAATGTATATGAGGTTTCATGTAAATTTTTAAAATTATATGATATTTATGATCTCCACATGATTAATCTTGAAGCTACAAATAAACAACTATCGCCTTTATAGAACAAAGAATAAGCCTTTAGGCCAGTGGTAAGTCTAACATAAAGTCCTGCTATCCATGAAAACTTTACTAAATGGAGAACCCAATTTAAAATAAATCCCAAACCTAATATGTATAAACTACATTAAACAAATAAATTTAAGATAATAAATTTAATTAAAAATTAAGGTTAAGGTAGATGAAAACTAAACATTATATTGTCACACCTAGCTTATAATCCATGGTATTAAAATTTATAAGAAACAATTTATCATGTAAATTAATGTATACCAAATATTTACATTTCATAAAAACTACAAAATATGAATATTCAAATAAATAAACATAAAAATAAACTCTTTGTTTATTTTCAAAACATAAAATAAAAATATGAACATTCCATATTTAATTCAGGAATGAAAAATATCATTTTACAATTTCTAACACTTATTATTTATAAATAATTTATCAACTATAGGAAATTATAAAAAAATATTAAATTTTTAAAAATTTAGGGGAATATCATATATTACGACTAATAATGTGATTATTAGTCTTAATCTATGATTGATATTGAAACTTACGATTAGTGATGTCCTAAGGTTTAAGTTTAATTTGATGATATCCCCTATATCACCAATGTAGAGAATTAGATGTTTAATGGTTTATAGTTATCTCAATTTTGAGATACTAAGTCCTGAGACATACCTAGGGATAAAATAGTAAATTTACCCTAGCAGACAGCCTCATGATTTTTTAATGGCTCTATTGATCCTAGGATATGGGTTTTCCCCTGGGTTGAGCCAATATGAAGTTACGAGCATTCTGAGACCTTGATAAAAATATAATGAAGGAAAATATATTATTTTTATCATGTGTGCATGTATTTTTTATGAATTTATTATATCTCCTAAAAGGGTTCTTATATGGGAAAGTCGAGATTGTGGTTTCATCTAGAATTTTTTTTTACCCTATGAGTGCTATAAGTTTAGTTTTTATCAAAGTTAATGGGTTTGTGTTGTTTTATGTTTAATGAATTGATTAAATTTATTAAATTAATTTTATTAATTATTAATTCGAATTATAATGAAACCCTTGTGATACCCCTATTAAATACTTATTATGTTGGATCTCTAAGGTGAGTTTTTCGTTTTCTATATGAACCCTAGAGAGAGGGATATGATCAAAAGATAAAATTTTATTGAAAAAATGAAAATATTGAATGAATGAGACTAGATATTCAGTGATTTCAATGAGTAGATCATGTGGATACAATGATGGATCGAAGTGATGGTGATTTTCTATGATGTAGGATCTTGTTATTTTATTCTTTTATCTATTATTTCTATTCCTAAAATGAATAATTTCTGTTATATATTTTTGGTTTTATAAATTTTCCCCCCTTTAATTTATTAAATCGAAAAAATTATTTTGAATCCATATTTCATGTATTCTTCACCATTGATGAATCTACTCTAGATTAGTGGTTGTAAGATCATTTCACTATCCACTGAGGACCTTTTTGTTCATTTCCTTTAATTTTCCACCATATTTATTTGTTTTTTTGAAACTAACATTATTCTTGGTTAATGGATTTACCCCTATATGTTTATAATGGAATAACATGGAATGTCAGTGTAGAAGGAAACAATGTGCTTGGGGGTGGAAGTGGGCATGAGGCTGACCACAGTATGGCAAGGGGTGAGAACAATGTCGAAGGGATCGTCAAGAATGGGGTAGAACGACATGGTGTGTGGTTCAATGTGGGGATAATGGTGATGTTAGGTTGAGGTGTTGAGGCTAGGGAATTGTATCAAGGGTGAAACATTCAAGTGAAAATAGTGATGGAAATAATCACCAGTCATGGTGGCAGATGATGATCATTGGGGGTGGCTTCCCATGTGTTTACCGCAATACAAGAAAAAAGTTTGGGGAACTGGGTTTCAACCCCCATCCATATGATCTCTTAGGATTAGATGGTTCCCCATCATGTTGAGGGTAGGGGGGATTTGGAACAGACTCCCTTGAGGTCCATCCAACCAGAACAACCCATTGTAAGCTCTGGTATGCGTGACCTAATGTGTGATGGGCATGGTAGGAAACTGGATCAGGTTGGGTCACAACTAAACTGGCCTGGGAAAGTGGTGTCACACATCTGACTAGGCATGACACATTCGACTAGAAATATTATCCATATTCCTTTATAACACATGGCTTGTTCGAGGACTGGCACATAGCCTACCTCCTCCTTGGGATGTTTTTAGAGACTTTTTCTTTAGGTGTCCATTTTGATTAAATAAATATCATTTCCTAAGTATTTTTTCATATAGATCACAATGGAATGGATTTTCTATATATTTAAGGTCATTTGTGAGGTTGGATATATAGATCTTGAATTTATATTCATAGGGTCAACATCTAGGTATAGGTGTAATGATCAGAATGTTCTTAGGTTGGAAACCCTTCCTAGTTGTGTGATTGTATCAGGGTAATGGTTTCCCCCACCACCATCTACCTAAAAAAATAAATAGGGCTAGTATTATCCCCACATACTCAAGGTGTGGGATCCTCTATATATAGAGTTGGTATTCCCCCCACCTACTTGGGGTGTGAGAACATCCAACACCATTATTGTATGGCTACAAATATTTCTTAGCATTGGTATTTAAGATACTTTATTGGTGTTACAATACTAATACAACAAAAGTTATGGTACTCTCTTGACTGAAGATCATGCTTCAGTGATGAGAAGGCCCCCTTTCATGGATTTGGATGATAGTTCAGTGGTTTGAAAAACTAGGAAATGTATATTTCTTTGGGACTTGTGACTCCTTGTCACCCCATGTGTTGCCTTTGAGATGCATTATATAGAAGTCTATTGACTTCAATATTTGTAGATTCCTTGGAATCTCGAGATTCCCTATTTTCTTGCATGGTATGACCTTTAAGGTTTTTAGTGGAGATGATTGGGACCTTCCTTACATTCATGAGGCTTCTAGTTTTAGATCATATATGGGTTATTTTTCCTTGTTCTCATCTGATTACATTACTATACCATAGTTTATTCTGACATATTATTATATATTTTCTATGTGGTTTATAGGGTTTCCTACTGAGTATGTTTATACTCACCCTTATATGGTCCTTATGCTTACACATGTGTGTCCATACAGCACATGAGCCTTAGCCCGGTTGGTAAGGACTCCATAAGTGCATCCAAGTGACCAGGGATCAAAACTAGGTGGAGACAGAATTTCTGGGTACTGTAGTAGTACTATAGCGGGTACTGTAGTAGGAACTATTTGGCACTGTAGTAGCCAGGAATATGCCCCCGTTTGGGACTTCAGGCCACTGATTTGGTCCCTAAGTCCTTCAAGGCCTTCGGGCCACCCAGGCCTTCGGGTCAGTAAGGCCTTAGGGCCACCTCAAGGCCTTCGGGCCACCTTAAGTGCAGATGAAAACCAGACAACCTACAAGGAACAAGCTCTATAAGGTGGATGAGCAAGGAGCTTTCACCACAGCAGAAGCTAAACGAATTACAAGAATGAGAGGGTATGACACCTTCCATTAGGACAAGCCTGTGCATGCACGAGAATGCCTAGCCGAACAGCCATACGAAGGTGGAGAGTTGATTTCATGATCAAGATGCTGGGGAGGAGTAGTTCCAAGTAGTTAGTCTGGGTTGTATATAATGTTTGAAGCCTACGGGCAATGAATTCCTCTAAGGCCTATGGGCCATGTAATACTTATGCCTGCGGGCCTTGTAAGGGTTCCACCTCACCCCTTGAAAGGTGGATTATCAAAATCAATAAAAAAAATGAAGGCCTTCGGGCCATTGGAGGAGGATGTGTGTCCATACATATAAATAGGTTTAAATAAGGCCTTTTTAGATGTGGAGTAAGTGTGTCTTGTTTGAAGCTGATTCTTGATGACACATGATAGAGCATTTAGGTTCTTGATTGAGTGAGGGGGAGTTTTCCAGTGCCTTTTATTTTTCAGGTTCTGAGGCTTTTTATATTTATAAATCCTTTATATTTTTCTATGTAGCATTTTACTTGTATTTTTTTGTCTCAAGAATGTGTTATATATAGTTAATATATTTATATACATATTTTATAGGTGTTTCTACTTATGTTATGCATTGAATATACGTGTCTGTTATAGGTTAATATAGGATAAGGCCTCCTATATTGTGTGATATGTCAACTCAGTGCTAGTCACCGACCTGTCACCTATTGGAGGCAGTCCTGGGGTGATACACTTGGCTTACCACTGTCCTAGGCTAAGGACTGGTGGGTCAGGTCATATCAGAGTGATATTAAGGAATATTTGTCCTGGGGATGGTGTTTTGTAGCTTATAATCATGTGAGGAATGGTTTGGGAACTTAGTTAAATGATGTTAAGTGTGTCTTGAGTTTGGTTATCTGACTAGGGTTACCAACAAAGTAGTGGCATCTGACATACCCTTTCACTAGTACTTTAATAAACTAAAAGATGACCCATAACTCTAAAACATCATTATAGGGTGCAATAAAGTTTTTATATATAACATATAGCAGTGATTTCATTATTTTTTCCACAATGTGATATCCTACTTTCTAAGATATCATTATGTAATAAGGATGTTGATTACCTTCATGGAAATTCATTTTCTTAAGGTAAAGGATGGACCTTCTACGAATTATGAGATAAATGAGAATACTCATTGACATGTGGTCTTCTTGGGTGATCTCTCAATAACCTAGTGGTTGTATCCTAGAGAGTCTTCTCAGCACAACCATAGAACAGGGATAGGGATCCCCTTGGGAACTATGTGAATACTAGAGCATGGGTTATATAGGGTCTATAATCCCCCTATGACTATGTGGATACCAAGGTGTGGGTTCCCCTATATGATATTGTGAAGTTTTTTAATCCCCCATGGATACATGGGAAGGGATTATCATTCATGGGGCATGGGTCCTCCTCTACTATGTACAACTCTTTCTTGTTGTTTGCTTATCTAATTTTTTATGTGTTACTCGATGAGTAATGGGTTCCCTATATTAAAAATAGAATTCAGTCCTCACACATTTATAGTTTTCTTGATGTGTTAGACATGGGGTGTAGGTCCACTATCCATGAATCCATGTCCTCCCACATCAGTTGTGTGCTACTCAAGGCATGGGATCTCCCAATAGGATTAGTTACTCCCTATACCAATGTTTTCCCTCTTCAAGAAATAAGTCCCTAATCATAGTTCAATGATTGTAATTGGTTTGGACAATTTTAATGTGGTGGTAGGGTTGCAATGTTACCATTCTTATAGATGGGAATATCACCACTAATTGGTGACTAAATCAGGATTATTATCAAAACTCAATTGAGATCAATTTTTACCCATGATCTGAGGTAGTTTCTCTCCCCTTTGTTCTTAGTATAAATATTTCTTATACAACGGTTGGTAGTTTTTGGTATGTTGGAAAAGGCTATTTTTGGGATGGATATGTTGTGCACATTATGATGATAAAGGCCTCATGGGTTTATAAGGAGATCCTAATCCTCGATTGATAGGGGTAGAGTATGGACTTACATTTATGACTAATCCAAACATTTATTATCCAAATAAAGATTATTGTGTTGATCTACTTACAAGCCTCTACGAGCTACTTGTGGGTGATATTTTTCTCAAACATAGGATTAAACTACTCTATAATGGTTGGTGTTTTAGCCCTTGTTCATGATATAGATTTATATGAGTATGCTAGATACTCTATAAAGTATCTTTACCATTTTTGAGTTCACTTCAAGGGTCATGGACATCATTATTGGGCATGTATTGTCTCAACAATACTCTATAAATCTTATTGATTTTGATGCTCACAAATACCCTGGTTTGTTTTACTAATGATATTAATTTAAGTGTATTTTAAAAAATTAATATTCTTTATATTACTTATTTTGGAATTATATTCAAGCTTATAATTCATGCGAAATATTCATCAAAGTATTTGAAACGCTTTTAATCGTGTTCTGGAAACATTGTTAATACAATAGGTTGAAGAACGTAACATAAGGAACAAACCCTACATTTTTATTAAACCTTATGCTAAAAGATCAATGTGTATGGTTAATCAAACCTACATTGATAGAAATTTATGTATTAAGAAACTTACACTTGGATGAAACCTTACGCTTGACAAAGAAAAAAAGCATAGTTAAAGAACCCTATGTAAGTATGGAACCTTACGTTTGAGAAGAAAACATATGGATCATAAACCTTAAATTTTCAACATTAAATTGGGATATTTAATTCTATGTAGTCGAACAATAAATTTGGTATTTTTTAATTTTATGAGGGAACCTTATGTTTGACTTTTAATTATCAGATATTTGAATTTACGTTTTTTTCGGATTTTTTTGAAACTTTCTTTATGGAATATCAAGTTCATTGAAATCTTGTTTTTAGAATGATTCAAAGATCATTATTATTGATTGAAAGAATTGTATTATGTAGATAAATTATCTCCTATTATTAAGGAAAGATACAACTACTCTAAGCTATATCAGGAATTTGATTTCTTACGATTTATCAGGCAATTTTCCTAGATATGGAATTAAAAGACATAATCTATGATTTACTTATTCTATAAGTGTATTTGTTATATATATATGTGTGTGTATAATTAAAAGAAGAATATATATTGAGATATATTTTGATCCATATATTGCAACATATATTCACGATTGAAACTGCCTTATTGTGAAGAGCATTTTCAGATCTACTGTAATAATCGATCTGACTCTTTTTTTCTATAGAAAAGGCTACAGTGGAGATATAAGTATTAAAAATTTAGTATTTTATATAATTCTTCTACTGTTATTTGTTTTTGTTTTTATTTCAAAGATCTATTTCAACCAGATCACTTTGAAACTTCTCTTTCTTGAAGAAAATTTTTTCTGAAGAAGAAGATCCATCTACCATCAGTTGCTATTTCAACTGTGAAGTTCAACCAGAACCTTTTTTTAATTAATATATTTTATTTGAGAGTTTAAACTAATCATACTCAGTCTTGGTGGAGTATCATCTTCTTTATCTAATCAATGGTTTTTTGGTTCTCTATTATAGAACCAGAAGGCTCTATTTTTAGCCTTATTTATAAAAGTGTCAACTGCCTACACTCAATTGTGGATTGGTCTTATGATATGAGGAACTGACTAGTAAAATTAACCAAAATCATATATAGAGTAATTTGTGGAGTGTAATAGGGTATCCTTATGCCCTAAACCACAATAAATAGTCATGTTCTATATTTCCATTTTTATCTGCTACTCATAATTTCATACAGAAGATAAACACTACTTAACTACATAATCATCAGTTGATATCAAAATGTAGAATTGTAAAATATTTTTAAATTTTTTGAAAAATACAGAATTCACCACCTCTTGTGTATATTTGTATATTTAGACCTAACAATTGGTATTAGTGGAGAAATTTTTATAAAAGGCTATAACAAGGTAAAAGTATAAGGTCTATACAAAGATGGAAATGACTAATCAAAGAGAAGAAATTTCAATGGTTTGTTCTCCTTATTTCAATTTTGAAAACTATAGATTTTTTAAATCATGGATGATTATATATTTAAAGAATTTTGGATTCAAAGTCTACTCAAAGATCATTACTCATTATATAATTACTAAAAATATACAACTTGGACTCCTGCTACAGAGGCTAAGTATGACACAAATTCTAAAGATATTAATGACATTATCTGTGGTCTTGTACCTGATGAATTCAGTTGTGTCTCACAATGTCATACTTCTTATGAAATGAGGGAAACCATTGTATTTTCTTATGAAGGAATAGAAAATGTAAGTAAAACGAGGTATGCAATAACAAGATTGAAATTTGATACATTCATAATGATTGATGGAGAAAGTATCTCTCAGAAGAAGGGAAGTCTTATAGAGATTATTAAAGATATTGTAGACTTAGGGGATCCTATCAAACAAGCATATCAATCTTTGAAAGTACTGAGAGTAATACCTACTAAATGTAATTGTATATCAGCTATAATTCGACAATCATCAACTATAAAAAATATAACAATGATAGAATTAATCAGGACACTGATGATGTATGAAGATGAAATGAAAGATGAAGCTGATGATTATAAAGTCTTAGTGAAAAAGGTTAATACTGCTCTAAAGGTAACATCACATAAGAAAAGAAAAATAATAAATTAAGAAGTCAGAGAAGAAAGAAATTTATATGTGTCTGATTCTGAAATGGAATTTGCTCAATTAGCCAGAAAATTTAACAAGTTTTATAAGAAGAAAAGAGGATTCAGAAAACCCTTCAAGAGGGATGAGAAAGACTTAAGGGAAGTCAGATGCTATGAATTCAAGAAATTATGTCATATAAGACCTGATTTTCCCCAGATAAAAGGTGAAAAGATAAATAAAGAAAATACATATCATAAAAATGTTGTTTATGAACATAAAGGAAAAAAGAGTAATGAAGGCTGTTTGGAGTGTTTCTAAAGACTCTAGAAACTCATCAAAATCTGGTTTAGAAAAGGAAGAATCACATCTGAAATCAAATATGTGCTTCATGGTTGAAGAAGATAAGGGAAAAACCTATTATTCATCTAATTATAATTTTTATTCAAATTATTCAAATAATAAATTGGTTGTCTACTAAAAATTCTAGAAGGAAAATATGACTCCATATTAAATAATCACAAATATTTAAAAAATATTCATAATACTATTTCAGGAGAATGATATACCTTAATTAAACAACATCAATAGTTAATTGAAACTTTTAACTCATCTACCAAAAAATGTGATGATCATAAAAATAAGATTAATGTATTAAAAGATGAATTAGAAACTTATAAAAGTGTTTCTCTATTATTTAAAAAAGGATAAAATATTATGAATGAATTTCTTGGTAAAAATATCATTAGAAAGAAAATATTTAGTATAGGAAGTAAAGGTGAAGATTCTAAACTATATAAGAATTATTTTGTTCCCAACTCAAAAAAAGTTACTTGTCATTTTTGTGGAACATAAGTAAATATAACAAAAAAATTGTTATTTAAGAAATCCTCAAGTAAGTGGAATTAAAAAGGCTTTTATCTAAAATATCCTATCTGAATTAAGAAATATGAGTTATGAAAAAAAAATCATATCAACATTCCTAGATCTTTTCAAGGTAACAGTGGTGGACCCAAAAAAATATGTGTATCAAAACAAACACTTGTTTGAATTTCCTCTACAGAAAATAGGTCACAAACAAAGAAAAGATATATGGTATATGGATAGTTTCTTCTCCAGGAATATGAGTGGAAACTCATCAAACTTCAATAAACTGACTCGAATAGATGGAGGTCTATTCACTTTTGGTGATAACGTTAAAGGAAATATAATTGGACTTTGAACTGTTGGAAATCCAAAAATAGTCTCAATTAATAAAGTACTATATGTACAATAACTAAAGCATAAACTGATAAGTATATCTCAACTTTGTGATGATGGATATTATTTTGATTTTTCTAACAACTACTTCTCTGTATTTAAAGATAAACTGCTTATGTTTAGAACACCTAGAACTGATAATGTTATTACTTTGGATTTAAATTCCTTATGTAAACAAAAAGTGAATTGTATAACTACTAATATAAATGAGTCTTGGATATGGAATAAAAGAATTGGTCATTACAATATTTATGCTTTACATAAATTTTATAAGAAACAATTAGTTTCTAATTTACCTAGTCTTAAGTTTTATAGTGATAGATTTTGTGATGCATGCCAAATTGGCAGGCAACACATATCTTCCTTCAAATCTATTAACAAAATTTCTACATCAAAATCTCTAGAGCTTATCCACATGGATCTGTTTGGACCATCAAGAGTAGAACGTTTGGCTGGAAAATTATATGTATATGTTTAAATTTATGATTACTCTATATTTACTTGGATTTATTTTCTAAAACTTAAAAGTGAAGCTTTTACTATTTTGAATGTTTTTGTAAAATTATTCAAAAATAAAAAGGGTTTTAACTAATTTCATTAAGAATTCATCATGGTGGAGAATTTGAGAATCAGGAATTCAATACCTTTTGTTCAAATCTTGGTATTAAACAAACAATTCTTGCACCAAGAATACCTCAACAAAATGGAATTATTGAAAGAAGAAATAGAAATATTCAATAAATGGTTAGGACTATGATGAATGAATAAACTCTTCCTACCTACTTATAGGCAAAAGCTGTAAGAACTTCTTTCTATATCATGAATAGAGTTTTAATTCATCCTATTATCAAAAAGTCACCTTATGAACTTTGGAATAACATAAAACCTAAGGTAAAGTACTTTAAAGTTTTTGAATGTAAGGTGTATATCCTGAACACCAAGGAAAATCTTGGTAAGTTCGATCCAAAAGCTGATAAAGGAATATTTTTACAATATTCTGTTACCTCAAAAGCCTGTAGAGTTTTTAATAAAAAATCAAGGACTGTTGAAGAATTATTTTATGTGAATTTTTATGAAACTAACCCTTTTATTAAAGATAAAGATCAAAATGATGAAACTACTGACTCTTCTAACAACATGAGACTTGAAAACCTAAAAAATTATTTTGAAAATAACATAAATAAAATTCAGTCTAATTCAGAAGAACATGATACATATGAACCTAAAATTGTTTTACCTAGATAGTCTAGAACCCTAAAGAATCATCTTTTAGAAACTTTTATAAGAGACCTAGACATAATAATATGATCTAGAAGAAATATAGGAAACCTAGTTTAATTATCTACCATTCTATCTCAACTAGAAACTAAATCTTATGAATAAGCCTTAGAAGATGAGAGTTGGATGATAATAATGCAAGATGAGCTAAATGAATTCAAAATGAATGAAGTTTGGGAATTAGTTAAAAGACCTTCAAATTATCCAGTTATAGGAACTAAGTGAGTCTTTAGAAATAAAAAAGATGATCAAGGGATTATAACTCGAAAAAAATCTAAATTATTAGCTAAAGGATATAATCAGGAAGAAGGTATAAATTATGATGAAACCTTTTCCCCTGTAGCTAGATTAAAATCAATTAGAATTATTTTAGCTTATGTATCTCATATGAAATTTAAATTATATCATATGGATGTTAAATCTTCCTTTTTAAATGTCTATTTAATGGAATAAGTTTATGTTGAACAACCACCTAGTTTTGAAAATTATCAAAAGCCATATTGTTTTTTTAAACTTACTAAATCTCTCTATGGCCTTAAATAAGCACCTAGAGCTTGGTAAGAAAGATTAAGTTCCTTTCTTTTGAAAAATGAATTTACTATTAGAATGAAAGATAAAACTCTTTTTAAGAAAACCATTTGTTCTAATATATTATTAGTTCAAATATATGTTGATAATGTTATTTTTTTCAACAAATAAAAAACATTGTAATGATTTTTTAGAACTTATGAAAAAAGAATTTGAAATGAGTATGATGGAAGAATTGAACTTCTTTTTAGGAATTCAAATTTATCAAAAATATTCTAGAAATATTTTAAACCAAATTAAATATATTACAAATTTATTGAAAAAGTTTGGTCTTGAGAACAACAATATATATACAACTCTCATGTGTACCAATATAAAACTTGATTTAAATGAAGTTGGAAAACCAATGGACAACAAGTTATATTGAGGTATGATTGGTAGTTTACTATATTTTACTGCTAGTAGACCTGATATTATTTTTTCTGTATGTTTATGTGCTATATTTCAAACAAATACTAATGAATCTCATCTTACTACTGTCAAAAGTATTTTTAGATATTTAAAGGGAACTGTTTTTCATTCTCTTCTTTATCCAAAAAATTATGATTTTAATTTAATATCATACTCAGATGTTGATTTTGGAGGTTGTAGATTAGATAGAAAACTTACCTCAGGAACCTATCACTTTTTGGGAAAATCATTAGTATCATGGTCAAGTAAGAAACAATACTCAATTTCTCTATCAATAGTTGAGGAAGAATATATATCTAAAGGTAGTTTCTAGGCACAAGTATTGTGGATGAAAAACCTTAATGGAATTTGGATTAAATTTTAATAGTACACCTATTTTATGTGATAATAAAAGTGCTATAAATATTTCAAAAAATCTAATAAGTCATTCATGAACCAAGCATATAGATATTAGGCATAATTTTCTAAGAGATAATGTTCTTAAAAAGGATATATCTTTAGAATTTGTAAATACTAAATATCAACTAGTTGATATCTATACTAAACCACTTCTCACTGTGAGTTTTGATTTTATTATGGGGGTTAGGTTTATTTAATTTTTTAAATAAATGTTAATAAATGTTAATATTTTTTATTCTAAATATTTATTTTATCTTATTTTATTTTATTTGTTTATTTATTCCAGATTATTTATGTTAAAATTATTAACTGATTACTTTAAATCTGGTTTGTTATAATTTATTTTCCCGATATACACTCTAGTTAATTTATTTTACTTAAATTTATTCGCACTGCGTGTTTTCAAAAATTTTAATGATTACCTTATGTAAGGGAATGTGAAATAAGGGACTGTTAGAAACATTTTGAATACTAAACATTTTTTACTCTCAAACCCTTTTTGAATATAGAAACCCTCGTGTTAGGTCGGAAGAAACCCGAGGGAATAGAGGCAAGAGGGGGGGTGAATTGCCTTTAAAAAAAATAAACAAATTAAAATCAAAGTGAAAGATGCAGCGGAAATAAGGAGGCAAGACACACAAAATTGATAACGGAGTTCGGCCAAAACCCGTCCTACGTCTCCGCTCCCAACTCAACCGTTGAGAGATTCCTACCGCTTGCTTTTCAATGGTTTTAGCAAGAAACCCACTAGGCTTTGAGGTAGCACTAGGACCTATTACAGCTTGCTTTTTGTGGTTTAGCAAGAACCCACTTGCTTTTGATGGTTTAGCAAGAACCCACTATCCTTCTTACAGGTGAAGGATAGCTCACCTATGTCTCAAGCTATTTAAAGGAAAGCTTGGCAACCTCTTCACACCTTAGTGGTGATGTGAAACCCAAAAGAAAGAGGGGATGAGAAAAGTTTGGGGTTTGTAGGCACAAACCCAATTTTAAGCTCAAAATAAATAAAGAATGAAAAACCGTAATGGAGGAAGACTTGGGCGCCAATTGGATGATGGAGTTGATGTAGCGTGCTCTCCCAAGCTTCTTGAGGGGGCTCCTTGGATGTGGAAGTTGTTGGAGCTATTGGGGTTCCCTTGGAGGAAGTCGTCGGAGGTTGGCCAATTGATGCAAAATATGTCCGTGGGCTTCTGTATTGTTCCGGTAGGTGTCCGGGGATTCCTTGGCCTTTATTTATAGGCATGGAACCCTTGGGGAGGCTTCGGAGCCGTTGGAGAGGCTAAAAGAGCCGTTGGGAGCCAAGTGGACAGGCTGGTCAACAGCCCAACGGCTAGTTTGACTGTGTCCACCGGCTGGCCAGTACAGTCCCACCGGTTGGCCGGTGTTTGCAAAATGGCATAGGATTCCTGTCCAGGGGCCACCGGCTGACCGGTACATCTCCACCGGCTAGCCGGTGCCTTGGTAGAGAAGAAGAGTCTTGATCCAGGCTCTACCGGTCGACCGGTGAGGAGCCACCGGCTGGCCGGTGGCAAGACAGTAGCAAACACTATTTGGGCTGGGTGCCACAGGTCGACCGGTGACAGAGCCACCGGTCGACCGGTGGAACCTGGCAGTGGGCAATCCCTCTGCCAGTTCCACCGGCTGGCCGGTGCTATTACACCGGTTGGCCGGTGGACTGAATTTCAGTCCATTTGATGTCCATTCTTGGGCCAACTTCTTGGCAACCTTGTGCCTTTCAATCAAAAACACTTCAAACAATGTTAGATAAACATGAAAGTGATTGTGATCATGAAAATTAAACCACGAGGGGATACGAGAGGTACAACAATCTCCCCCTATTTTGATGATCACAATCACCGAAACAATCAAAGTAAAATACTGAAATTAAAGACATTCTTAAAGGATAATTTGAAAATAAATCAAAGCATGATAGAGAAGACTCTCCCCCAATCAATCAAGGAATTTCTCCCCCTTTGTGATTATCAAAATAGAATGGGGCATAAAACTTGATTGTGGGAAATTTTGAAAAACAAGAGATGGGATTTGAAAATCAATTGAAATTTTGGAAATTGAAAGATTTGAATCAAAAATTGAATAACAGTTTGAATTGAAAGTTTTGAATCAAAAACCAATTGAATTTTGAAATTTGAAACCAAGAGTTGAAATTGAAAGTTTGAATAAAATTTGAAAATGAAAAGCTTAATCAATCCTAACTCCCCCTAAATAAAAACAATAAATCACCGGGGAAAGGAAACTATTTTTGGCCCGGAGAGACTCGCAAGAAGGGATTTTTCAATCCAAACTTGTCTCATAGCGGGTCTTCTCCTATAGAATTCATCGGAAAAGAAAAAAGACTTGGGTTGGCCGTACCGGGCATTTTTGCAATCACACTCATAAATGAGGTGCCCGGGTTTTTTACAATAATTGCAAAATTTAAAACTAGAGCTCCCCCTTACAAAAACAGTGGGTGCATGGGAGGAGGAAGCTTGGTTGGTATATCCTAGCCCTTGGGTGGTTCTAGATATTCGTTGGGAACCTAAGAGTTTGGACAAATTTTGTTCACCTTGGGTGAACTTGGCTAGGGAATCTTTTAAATCTTTGATGGTTGATTCCATAGAATCAACATTTGGAAAATATTGGATTTTTCGGGAGAGTTCCTCCTTCTCTTTGAGAAGTTGTTCTTTTTCGGAGGAGAGTTTTTTGAAAGATTTTTTCAAAGAAACAAATTTTGAAGAAAGTTCATGAAAACCTTTTTCTAATTGATCTCTAGCATGTGAGAGTTCTTCATATGACAAATGATTTAAAGAATTGGAATTTGAAGAGAAAGAGGAGGAAGAGGAGGAAGAGGAGGAAGATACCTCATGTTTTGCCATTAGGCATTTTTTACCTTGGTCGCTCGAGGAGAAGGAGGAGAATGAAGAGGTGGAGCTATCACTCCATGTTGCCTTTGAAGCCTTCTTCTTCTCCTTTTTCTTGGCCCTTTTCTTGTGGAGTGGGCAATTGGGTACGGATTTTGCATCGGGTTCTTGCTTTTGATCGGATTCTTGCTTTGGAGCCTCGCTAGTACCTTCATAGGTTAGTTCTAAAAATTTCCAAATATCATGCGAAGATGTGCAAGAAGAAATACAATCAAAAACATTACGATCTAACCCACAATGTAGAGCATTCATGGCTTTGCCATCAAGCTCGAAATTTGCAATGTCTACGGGGGTCCATTTAGATTCATCGGGAGTAGAAAGTGAATAACCATGCATAACAATTTTAAAAATAGGATAACTAATGCTTTTAAGAAATGTAGTCATGCGGGTTTTCCAAAAAGAATAATCGGCTCCATCAAAGAATGGAGCACGATCCAAAGAAAAACCTTCGGGGGCGTAAGAGGTTGAAGCGGTAGAAGCCATCAAAAAGGATCTTTAATTTGAAACCGGTTAGGGAATTATTCAAATACGTCCTTTGATACCAATTGTTGGGTCGGAAGAAACCCGAGGGAATAGAGGCAAGAGGGGGGGTGAATTGCCTTTAAAAAAAATAAACAAATTAAAATCAAAGTGAAAGATGCAGCGGAAATAAGGAGGCAAGACACACAAAATTGATAACGGAGTTCGGCCAAAACCCGGCCTACGTCTCCGCTCCCAAATCAACCGTTGAGAGATTCCTACCGCTTGCTTTTCAATGGTTTTAGCAAGAAACCCACTAGGCTTTGAGGTAGCACTAGGACCTATTACAGCTTGCTTTTTGTGGTTTAGCAAGAACCCACTTGCTTTTGATGGTTTAGCAAGAACCCACTATCCTTCTTACAGGTGAAGGATAGCTCACGTATGTCTCAAGCTATTTAAAGGAAAGCTTGGCAACCTCTTCACACCTTAGTGGTGATGTGAAACCCAAAAGAAAGAGGGGATGATAAAAGTTTGGGGTTTGTAGGCACAAACCCAATTTTAAGCTCAAAATAAATAAAGAATGAAAAACCGTAATGGAGGAAGACTTGGGCGCCAATTGGATGATGGAGTTGATGTAGCGTGCTCTCCCAAGCTTCTTGAGGGGGCTCCTTGGATGTGGAAGTTGTTGGAGCTATTGGGGTTCCCTTGGAGGAAGTCGCCGGAGGTTGGCCAATTGATGAAAAATATGTCCGTGGGCTTCCGTATTGTTCCGGTAGGTGTCCGGGGATTCCTTGGACTTTATTTATAGGCATGGAACCCTTGGGGAGGCTTCGGAGCCGTTGGAGAGGCTAAAAGAGCCGTTGGGAGCCAAGTGGACAGGCTGGTCAACAGCCCAACGGCTAGTTTGACTGTGTCCACCGGCTGGCCGGTACAGTCCCACCGGTTGGCCGGTGTTTGCAAAATGGCATAGGATTCCTGTCCAGGGGCCACCGGCTGACCGGTACATCTCCACCGGCTGGCCGATGCCTTGGTAGAGAAGAAGAGTCTTGATCCAGGCTCTACCGGTCGACCGGTGAGGAGCCACCGGCTGGCCGGTGGAAAGACAGTAGCAAACACTATTTGGGCTGGGTGCCACAGGTCGACCGGTGACAGAGCCACCGGTCGACCGGTGGAACCTGGCAGTGGGCAATCCCTCTGCCAGTTCCACCGGCTGGCCGGTGCTATTACACCGGTTGGCCGGTGGACTGAATTTCAGTCCATTTGATGTCCATTCTTGGGCCAACTTCTTGGCAACCTTGTGCCTTTCAATCAAAAACACTTCAAACAATGTTAGATAAACATGAAAGTGATTGTGATCATGAAAATTAAACCACGAGGGGATACGAGAGGTACAACACCTCGTTTACCTCATTATACCTTCTTTCACCTCTATTTTATTTCAAAACCCTAAAAACCCGAAAAAATCAGAACTTTCATTTCTAAAAAATGATGAAAACTAAGAGTACTAAAGAAGGTTAAGCTAGAGACCCGAAGCATCATAAAATTTTGAGAAAAAAGATTCTTCAGGGCAAAGTAGTCGATTTCAAATGAATCTATCAAACAAATCTACTCATAAAGAAAGAACTAGATTTTCAAGGATTGGAATCTGTGTTCAAATAGGAAAACTTGTAATTCCTTTATGTGGTAGAAATGAAATATTTCTATAATAGTGTTCAGTTTAGTTTTGGTGATTTTAAAGATTTAGTTTTTTCAAGAATTGAAGATAAAAACTTTTTGGTTTCTTTAAATAAAATTTCTCAAATTTTGAATTTTCCTCATGAGGGAGTGTGTCATTTCAATCTAAGCTCTATCAAAGATAAGTACCATAAGTCTGAAGACATTATGCCTTTTCTGTTTGGTTCAAAAAGCATTAGAAAAATGTTTTCCAAGGATCTTGAGGCAGATCCTAAAATATTAGTTAAGTTTATTCAAACAGGAATTGCTCCAAGAATGGTTGAGATGAAGAAGATTCTATATCCAGACATGTATATCATGTTTCAATTTATGAATGAAATGAAATTTAATTTTCCTAGGTATATGTTTAGATATTTTCACTATTACTGTCAACCAGATGTTAGGATGAATTTTTATCCTTATAGAAGGATAATCTCATGAATTTTGTTTAAGAAAGTAATGATTTGTTTAATAGATTCTAAAATTAAATTTCATCATAGTAATGTGCTCAATAGGGGAACATTAGAAAAATTAGGCTTTTACTGGAGTATATTCAAAGGAAAAATCTTTCCGGTTGGTGCAAATAACCAACAAAGATTGGGATCTTTTTCTCAGGGGGACAAAAGTGAAATTGGAAATGAAGGAATTGTTAAATCTAAGGTGAATTAATTTCCAAACAATCCCAAAAAAAATTGATACTTTTTGAAGAAGAAGAAGAGGAGGAGGAGTAGGAATAAGTGGTTGTGCATAAAAAATTGGTTGTAAAATCATAAAAATAGTAGATCTGCCTACTGTAGAACTAGTGTTGGGTTATGGTGAGGCTACCGAGTCAGTAAATTTAGAAGAAAATTTTCATTGTGGAAGATCAATAGGTTGAAATCCAGATAAGAGATCTTCATAATATTGATTTACTAGTTATCCAAGAGGAATAATCAGTTGTTCCGGAAGAGAAACAGTGGATCAGAACTGAAAATATGCAAAATGAAATTGTTGAGAAATTAATTTTCTCTATTTTTGATCATGTGGATGAAAGACATCAATCTAAAACTGAAGAAAAAATAGAAGTTATTTATAATTTGTATTGTTCAAGTGAAAAAACAATTGAACAACTAGTAGAAAAATATCCTTCAAAGTCTCTAGAAATTGTGGCAGTTGGTCTGTCACAATATCTAGATGAAGGGACATCAGATTCCCTATCAAATCAGGTTGAGGAGAATTTAATGAAGTTTATTAATTCTCAAGAATAAAATTTTAATATTAAAAAAGAGTTGAAAGTTGAAAAGAAAAAGTTATAGAATATTAACAAAAATTATGTTTCCAAGAAGGAATTTTATGCTTTCAAGGGAGAGATGTTGAATGAAGTCGGAAAGATAAAGTCCAAAGTTGTTTCTAAGTCAGACTTTGCAGATCTAAAGTAGTATTTGGGGAGTCAATTTGATTCAATCATGAGTACAATTGGTTAGACTAGTACATCTACCTCTACCCCAACTACCAGTCCTGATCTGATTCGAATATTTTAGGAAATCACCTCTGTCATGGTATATATGAATGATCGTCTTCAAAATATTTAGTGCAACAGTGCTCCTATATCAGTTTTTTTTGGACAATCAAAAATTTCTAGTTGACCAACTGACACAGAATGAACGGTATTATATTTCTGCTAAACAAATTTATAGTAAAGTTAGAACATTTTATCAGTAAGAGGAGAGTTTTCATGAATTTTTAAAAGTCAATCTTGTTGATAATTTTCATACCAGTTATTATTATAGAATTTTGATTATAAAATTGGGGGATAGTCTAATGAAGAAGTTGAGGTTACAGATAGAAGAGTTGAAAGGATTTTTTTGACGCTGCTCAAAATCCATATAACCTTAACCGAGCTAACTCCTACCAAATATTTTGTACCCTAACCATTTCATTTGACTAAACATGTTTCCCAGTCAAACTTATTATTGTATTTATACAATTTCTAATCAATAAAATCTTTTTATTTTTATTTTTGTGTACATTATTTCATATTATTTTATGTTTATGTCTAGAAGCCAAAAATTCAGTCTTCTTTATTTAAACAGAGTATTAAAACATTCACTTACAGATCTGTGAAAAATTAATGGTGTTTTATTCATTTTCTGCACTATCTTTTTGAACTTACAAAAAGGGAGAGAAATTTGGGAAAACATAACATTTATTTTTATCGAAATAATTCTGTAAAATTGAATTTCAAAATATTTTATTTTCAATTGTTTTCAAATTTATAAATTCTATTATTAATTTTATGTGTTTTGTGATCATAAAAAAGGGGGATATTTTTGGGCATGTATTATCTCAAGAATAATCTATAAATCTTATTGATTTTGATGCTCAAAAATACCCTTGTTTGTTTTACTAATGATATTACATTAAGTGTATTTCAGGAAATTAATATTCTTTATGTTAGGACCAATAGGGGCCTATATACTCTAAGAGGGGGGTGAATCAAGGTATGGATATTCTTTTTCAAAATTCTTCATGCCCCACTGGATATTGACCTTTTTATTACAAGGGTCACTTTTTCACTTTTTGTGTTTATTATGACCACTTCTTTTCTTCTTTATCTGATGATGATGTTTTAAATGCAATTCAGGGAAGTAAGAATGTAGACACAAAGATTTTTACTTGGTTCACCCTCATTGGGATACATCCAAGGAGCATACAACGGCGATGTGTCGTTGTACCAAATCCACTAAAGCACACTACTGTTTACAAGGTTTGGGATAGATCACTTCTATGCCCAGGCTCACTACCTTTACAAGGTTTGAGGTCAGATCACTGCTTTCCCAAGGGTCACTCCTTGTTTCTCTCTCTCTAGCTCACTGCCAGTGGAGAGGATCACCTTCTTCCTCTTCCTTTGCTCACTGCTCTGGAAAGGATCCACTCACAGTTTATAGACCTTTAGGTATCTTCATTGTCACTAATGAATATATCCTCTGTTGTATGTGGATGCTCTGTTGAAGTCCAACATTGACCCGTAGATGAATCTCACTTTACACCGAAGGTATCGGGAAATCTTCCAGCTTCCACGCAGCCCTGAATCACTGCCGTACTTCAACCTTACCTGGCACCCTTCTCTAAGCCGGCGCGCAAGTCTCTGCGTGGAAGTCAAAACTAGCGTGCAATTCCACCTCAACTACTTGCACGACACAAGCTTTTCGAACTCCAAACTTGCGCGACTCACACTCTTTTATTCCCAAAACAATATTGGCGTGCAACCAACAACTTTCACGCTACTTCAGAATCTGGAACGCAAGTCCACCTCAACCACTTGCGTGACACCCCCTTCTTCAATTCAAAACTTTCGCAACTCACTTCCTTTCTCGTCCAAACCATCTTAGGCGTGCACCTAACAACTGGCACACAACTTCTACTTGCGCGACCACACACCACTTGCGCGACCACCACACCTGCATGACAGGAGCTTTGATTTTTCTAAGTGTTGAACTCTTCACCGAATGAGGTGGGGTCAAACACTATTTATATTAATTTGGACACCCTGCATGATGGTGCACAAGTCTCACCTCGACACGCAAGTTTCGGCACGCAAGTCTCTACCGCACAAATCACTTGCATGACCAACCCTAGAACTTGGGTGCCCCTTATCCCTTTGCCATATTTTGATGTTCTGATCTTGAAAAAAATTAGGCGTGCAAGTTTCCTCTCCTTCAAATACATAGTGCGCAAGTCCCTTTTCCAAAAACCACTTTTCTTCATTTATCGATTTTCATGCCAAAAAATTTGGCAAACACTGGAAAATGGCGCCACCTTGTATCAGCTCATTTTGTACCACCTCCAGATCATCCATTACATTGTCGACATTCTTGAATAAAACATAGATCATTAACCACATCCCTTGAACTCGACATGCCACCATGAAATTCCCTTTTTCAACAAATTTGTACGTCATGGTTTGCTTCGTCAACAATCACAACACAGATGTCCACTTTGTCAACAAACACAATCACCTCAAAAATGCTTCAATGATTCCTTAAGGGATTTTTTTCCAACACTTTATATTTCTTATTTTGTAATTATATTCAAGCTTATTATTCACGTGAAATATTCTTCAAAGTGTTTGAAATTCTCTTAAGCGTGTTCTGGAAACATTGTTCATACCCTACGTCGAAGAACGTAACATAAGGAACAAACCGTACATTGGTATTAAACCTTATGCAGAAAGATCAGCATGTATGGTTAATCAAACCTATTTTGATAGAAATGTATAGATAAATAACCTTATGCTTGGATGAAACCTTTTGTTTGAAAAAGAGAAAAAGTATGTTTAAAGAACCCTACATAAGTATGGAACCTTACGTTTGAGAAGCAAACATATGGATCATCAACCATACTTTTATGATCAACCTTACATTGTCAACCATATGTTTGTAGATTTAATTCTAAGTATTTTAACCCTACATTTGGTATTTTTTTATTTTATGAAGTAACCTTACATTTTAATTTCCATCATCGGATATTTGAATTTACATTTTTTCAGAGTTTCATACAACAATCTTTACGAAATATCGGGCCAATTTAAAGATATTTTTTTGAATGACTAAAAACTCATTATGATTTATTCAAATAATTATATTAAGTAGAATAAATCTCTCATATTCTTAAGTAAAATTACTACTACGCTATGATGTCTCAGGAATTTTAATTCTTACAATTTATTAGGCGATTTTCTTGGATCTGGAATTGAAAGGAATGCTCTCTTATTTACTTATTATATCAGTGTATTTGTTCTATATATATGTGTGTATGATTCAAACAATAATATATATTGAGATACATATTGATCCATATATTGCGTCACATATTCGTTATTGAAACTGCATTCTTATGAAGATATTTTTTAGATCTACTGCAACAATCGATCATACTCTATTTTTCTACAGAAAAGGCTACAAAGGAGATATACATATTCAAAATTTAGTACTTTATGTAATTCTTATAATTCTATTCATTGCTATTTTTATTTAAAATATCTATTACAATTAGATCACTTCGGAATTGCTCTTCCTTGAAGAAAATTTTTTCTGAAGAAGAATATCCATCTACCATCAGTTGTTGTTTCAACTGTGAAGTTCAACCAAAACATTTTTTTAATCAATATCTTTTTATTTAGAGTTTTAACTTCTCATACTAATTTTTGGTGGAGTTTCAACTTATCATTATAATCTGTGGTTTTTTGGTTCTCTATTAAAGAACTAGAAGGTTCTGTTTTTAGCCTTATTTGTAAAGGTGTCAATTGCTTGCACTCAGTTGTGGATTGGTCTTATGATATGAGGACCTAACTTGTGAAATTCACCAAAATCGTAGAGAGAGTAATTGGTGGAGTGGATTAGGAGATATTTATGCCCCGAAAAACTATAAATAATTGTGTTCTGTATTTTTGTTTTTATCCGCTGCTCATAATTTCATACAAAAGATAAACATTTCTTACCTATATAATCATCAGTTGACATCAAAAGGAAGAATTGTGAAAGCTTTTGAAAATGGTTGGAAAAGTCACAATTCACCCCCCCTCTTTTGTATATCTGTATATTCCAACCTAAAAATCATGATATATTGTTTATACATGTATTATGGTGGAGTTATTAAATCTCATAAAACTGTGAAGAGACTCTCGAGGAAGAGCAATAGAGTTGTGGTTTTGTATTCACATAACACCACCTATGTCAGATACCCTGGATCAAGTGTTTGAAAATTGTAAATTTTTAGGAGATTCACTCAGTATATAGGAGAAGGTGAGATTTCCACCTAATAAAACCAATAATAGTGTCATGGATGGACCTCAATATAGAAGATAGTGTTGAAATGATATATTTTCCTTTCAATGTTGGTGTCCTATTAGGGAGTAGTTTTTATTAGAAATCATTTGGTGAAAGAGTGGAGATAGATAAATTATGCTTCAACATTATCCCATAAATCACCATCCTTTATTAGTTCATGTTAGGAAAGGATTTATAATAGTCATAGTTTCAGAAATATTCATGTGTGGGATTACTATGGTCAGGAATCAATAGGTGCAGTTCAGAGTATAATTTGCATCATTTATTTTTGGACCCTTATACTGGATGTCAGAGAAATAAGTTATTTTTTCTAAATGATACTTTCAACAGTTGGAGATTTTATTATAACCCCTAGCTAGGACCTTATCATCTATAGATTTTACACTAATAGAAATAATATTTCACTCACCCCATCTAGTAAAGTGAGTTTATCATTTCCATAGAAAGTAGTATTTTTAGAGATTACTTCATGGAAGATATGGAATCTAATGGTACATCCCTTGGTATGAATTGGTAAACCATTTCTAGTATCACAATTTATTTTCCACTGAATAAGTGAGGTCTATACACCCCCATCAGTGAGTAGTATCCCCTTTAGTTTGGAGAGTGGATCTCAACCTCAAGAAGTTGAGTCAGGTACCCATCATATGGTAAGTATGACATTATATGCTATATGCATTGATGGGAATTCACTTCCTATGAATGTTTAATAATGAATAATTCTTTCAAAGGGTGGCCCATTTTTGAACCTTGTTAAGAGGTTGATGCATGAATCAACTTATATTCTAAGGATTATTTTTAAATACTGGTAAGTGGAATGATAATCATCCTTATGGTTTTATGTGCATATGGATTGAATCCCTCTTGGTATTGTTTTTTGAAGGAGACTCTTGGATGTTTGAGGAATTTTTTTATCTATCCATGAGGCTAATGGTGGTGTAGTAACTTCTCATAGCATGATATTTGAATTCATAAAGTAGTATTGGTCTTTTTAAAATTGAAGTAGTGGTGATTTATAAGATCATAATGGAACAACAATAGTGTGGTAGTCGATTCTTCTAGTAGATGACTCTATATCTAGATGATGGAGGTGGTGCAAGAGATTCTAGCTTTAGAGAAGTGATTATTGTGTTTAGGTGAGAGATATTTTTTCACCTTCAATTGATGGTGGTGTCCCCACACTGTTCCCTTGAGTGAGATAGGCCTATGGTGGTGATGTCTACTTAGTAGCCTAGTGTGACCAGATGTTCTTGATCGTTTTACCTAATGGGATTTCAAAAAGGTGGGGATTATATCACCCACTTTCACAATTGTATAATGGTTCTATATTAGTGTTTATATTATGTATTGGTATGGAAGTCCAGAGTGGATACCTCCCTAGTGTAGTTTAACCCTTGGTTTGGAATGTTTAGTGGATCTTTGTGGGTGTACCATCATATAGAATCTCTTCTTATGTGGTGGAGGGATTTTTATGGAAGGTTTTGGATTTTGGTCACTCAGGTTGGTATTATCTTGGTGTATAGGGACAAAAAATAAAGGTTATCTAAACAATGAAGACCACCTGCTTCAAATTGGTGTTGATTGAGAAACCTGATAGGCAGTTGTGTAGTCACGAAAATTTTGATAAAGGTTGGTTCTTTTCATAATATACTCATAGGTAGATTTCATGAAAGATTAATTTCAAAATGGTCATTCTATCTTTGACATTGGATATTATCTCAATGGATATTGGGAATCAGATAAAGAATTTTCATAATAATTATATAGATTTTGAGGATGAAGTATCATATTTCTCTAGATCCATGAGATAGTGACATTGGTGTTAGTGACTTGATGGTAGGAAAGGGTAGAAAAAATGATGTAGATACTAGAGATAATGTATTCTAGAAGTTTTTATGATTTTAGATAAGAATCTGGTAAATCACTTAGTGTTCGAGTTTGGCATATATTGATTTCTATTCTATGAAAACCATCAGGAATGATCTTTAAAGGTGGGGATTGAGTCTCTCCCACTAGTGAAAACCTTATTTATGAACCATTTAGATATGGGTTATAATGGATCATGGTTTTTCATCATCCCATGTGATGGAAAAACAAATGAATTAGAAAAGGTTATGGGTGTATAGGTTTGAGAAGACTCGCATAGGGTGGATGTAAGTTTTTACTTATTTCTTGTTTTTAGATTGGATAGATTTAGTATCTTCATGGGAAAAAAGGATGTTTCATACCAAAAAAATTGTGTACAGAGTTCTTTTAGAGCTTGAACATCTGAGACAAAGGAATTTCATGTGATGTCAGGTTGTTTTCAGCATGGTTTTTTATGAGTTTCCTTTTTTAGGAACCCCATTTGTTTCCTTTTTGAGGATGAAAAGGTTTTAAGGTGGGGGAGGATGTAGCTACTTAGATTTCTTTTGGTCAAAACTTGGATCAATTTTAATTTTTCTAATATTGGGACATCTATAGATGTAAAATGGAAAATTTACCTTAATAGGTGGCCTTATAAAAATATTTTTATGAATATATTGATTCTGAGATATGCTATTTACTCTTAGGATGAGTCAGTGTGGAGGTGTGAGCATTATAGGACCTCAATAATAAAATATTTATATAAAATATATTATCTTTAACCCATAAATGTGTATTTGTGATGAATTGATTATATCTATTTAAATGGGTATTGGATGAAAAAATTGAGACCATGGTTGCATCTGAAATTGGGGTTTTACCCTAGGATAACTATAATTTTGGTTCACATTAGAGTTCTCGGGTTTGGGAGTTTTGTAGGTGGAATGAATGAATTAAATTTCTTTGATTAATTAGATTAATTATTAATTTTAATTATGGTGAGACCCTATGAATCTCACTATTAAATATTTGTTATGTATCCACTATAGGGTGAGATATTCATCATTAAAAAACACCCTAGAGAGAGGGATAAGGTAGAGAATATATTTTGGTGGTAGTGTCATCATATTTAAGGAATGAGACCAGATCTATGACAATGTCGATGAGCGGATCATGTGGCTATGACGATGGATCGAAGCAATAGAGATTTTCCATTGAGGTAGGATTTTGTTTTTTGATTCATTTCTTTATCCTTCATATTCCTCAAAAAAATATTTTTTATTCTTGAATTGTGGTTTGTGAAAGTATGTCCCCATAAATTTAATGACTTTTATTATTTAATTTCAATCCCTCTTTTAATAATTATTCGTCATTGATGAATTCATTCCCAAATAATGTTGGATGAATCATTTCACTGTACATTGGTGATCTCCTTATTTATTTCATTTTGTTTTCTCCCCTTATCACTCCACATGTTCACCATTGGAATTATTTTACAGTGGCTTGATCCTTAGGTGATCAACGTGATAGGGAGGTGAGAGAAGGGTATGCAAGTTTGGTAAGAAAAGAAATATTCTTGGGAGGATGGTAGTAAGAATGAGGTTGGTTGAAGTGTGGAAAGACACAGTTTTGGTATGGAAGGTAGTAGTCAGCATGGGGTAGCACTAGCATAGTGCGTGTCATGATGTGATAATAGTGGTGATGTTAACTCAAGGTGAGGAGGATTAGTCATGAGATCAAGGGTGAAGGCAATGAGTGTCGACCGTGATGGTGGAAGACAGTGAGGGAAGAGGGTCAACCAATTAAGTGGATGATGGAAACTTGAGACAATGATCCATGTGGTCATCAAGACAAGAGCATAATGGATAGGGGAAGTTAATTTCGACTCCATTCACAATATCACTTAGGATTGGATGACACCATGCTCACCACGTAGAAGGTAGGGGGAGTTCATGCTCATTCCCCTCTTGGGCCAGCTTATCATGGGCCCAGGTGAATGTGACCTAGCTTCTAACCTACAGGGAAAGTGGTTGAACCTGGTCATTTCCCACCAAACCTGAATGGGGGTGAATTGGTTCACATGTGATACAATATTTGGAGAATAAATCACCCAGTTGTGCACATCCTCCCCCTCCCAGTGTGCCATGTGGCCTGCTCGAGGACTGCCACATGGATCACTTCCTCCTTTATGAGGTATTTTTTGAAATTTTATTCCAAATGTATATTTTCAAAAATTGTATAGAATATCTTGAGTATTCGTCCATATAGATCAAAAATGCATGTTCTATTTATCCACACAATTCTATTTTCAAGGTGGAATGGGTATATCTTGAATTTTTCATTGTAGGGATAACATATGGGTGAGGGAATGACAATCAAAGAATTTTTAAGGAGGATACCCTCCTTGGTAGTGTGGTTGTGTTACGGTATAGGTTTCCCCCACCATCCTCTACCTATAGAACAAATAGGGTAGTATCCCCCCCATATAGTCAGGGTGTGGGATCCTATATCTACATAGTTGGTATTACCACCACCTGTTTAGGGTGAAGGATTCACCACATAACTTATAAGGTTTTTAGGCTTCTTAGTGTTGGAAGTTTGGATAGTTGATCGGTGGTATAGTATTGATGGACTAAAGGTTTTGGTACTTCCTCAATTGGTGAACACGTTTTAACAATGACCAGACTTCCATTCATGGATTCTGAAAATGGTGTGGTAGTATGAAATTATGGGCAATGTGGATTTCTTTAGGACTTGTGACTCTTTGACACCACATGGGTTTCCTTTGAGATTTCACTATATAGATGGATATTGACTTCAAGATTTTTAGAATCCTCAACATCCCAATCTATCTAGTTTTCTTGTATGGTATGATTTTCAAGGATTCTAGTAGAGATGATTATGGATTTCCATGCATCATTAAGACTTCTAGTTATGGATCATATTTGAGTTATTCTTCCTTATTCTACTCGGATTACATTAATATAATGGTGTTCGAGATGACCTATTTTTATGTATTTTCTTTGTTTTTTAGGGTGTCCTACCGAGTATGGTTATACTCACCCATACACATGAATTGTTCCCACATGTTTTTTTGTATATATAAATGATATACAAGTTCAGAGATAGTCTCGGTAGATCTAGAGCCAGTGTGGCATGTTCGGAAATGAGACTTGTTGATGCATGATGTTGCATGGTGGTTCTTAACAGTGGTGATTACCATTATAGTTGGATATCATTATGAGAGTACATGTAGTGAGAAAGAGATTTATAGTGTCATATATCTATCAGATTCATACAATTTTTGGACGTACATATCCTTTTTATTTTTCTAAGTGGTGTTGTACCTACATTTCATTTTTTCATGCAGGTGTTTTACACAGTTCAGTTATTTCTATACACATTTTTTAGTGTTTCTTTTTATGTTATGTGTCAGATATATCTATCTATTATGGGTTGATATAGGCTAAGGCCTCCTATATTGTGTGATATGTCTAGCCGATGATAGTCACCATCCCCTATCCTATTATAGGTGGGTTTGGGGTGGCACACCTAGCTTACTGTCAGCCCATGATGGGGTCCAGTGGGTTGGGTCATGTCAGATAATAAGACATGATTCTATGTTTTTATGAAATCTCATGATTCAATCCAAAGTTATGATATCATATGTCATATACTATAGTGTAGTAAAAAACAAAGGATTTAAGTATATCATAACTTATGATATATAGAAATTGTACTCTATGACTAAGAAAAATAGAATCAATTTTCCCATATTGTATACCAATATATGGCTCCAAACACCTTATGATGTGATTATTCTTCATAAAACTGGTAAAAAAATGTATTGATCCATTGATGAAAGTAGATTTTATACCACTAATGGTATTTGGGTGATCAGAAAATGATCTTGGAAAAAAACAAATAATATGATTGATATTACAATAAATGAATCAATAGGTATAAAATGAAAAACATAAAGACAATCATACCTTCATCGTTCTTACTTATATATTTGTTGAATGTGAGAGAGTATGCTTGATTAGGATCACAAACGAAACAACCAAAAGAATACTACCTTTGAGGTGATTACACCAACCTTGGATCCTCATTCATAATGATAGGACTTTCATTCTTCAAAGTTGTGCTTGCACCTTCCTCAATGAAGATGATTTCATAAGTTAGAATAAAAGATATATTCATTTTTATATTCCATGCATCATAATACCATCAACAGTGGAATCCCATCCCTTTTATTAAGTTTTTTTATTCAATGAAGAGAGTTAGAGTGTCAAATTACATCTCATTATAACAAACCTGACTCCAGTACCCTATAATCAGTGGTTATTTTATTACACTTATACTTAGATCACATAATAGAGGATCCAACAGTTCAATAGAATCAAGAAACTAGATACATAAAGAGTTTTACATTACATTGAAAACTAAAAAAGAATCATCTGAATACATTAAAATATATTATTATTATTATTATTATTTAAATATTTTTTCATATGTAGTACTCCTCTAGGTTTCCTAGGGAAAAGGGAAGAAATATAAATGGGTGAGCTCAAACACTCATTAAAGGGGTAGTTTACAATAAACAAAAATTTTAATAAAACATTATGATATGAATAAATAAACTGAGTTATGTCATATCAAAGGAAACTAAGAGTATAAATAAATACATAGCCAATATAATAATGAATAGATGTTAGGATATTAATAACTGAATATGTAGTGAAGGTATTTCATAATACTGGACATCTTAAAGACACCATCAAGTCCTTGTGCCAAGATATCTTATATTGTGTCTTGAATAAATAAACTGATTTATGCCATATCAAATAAAAATGAGAGTATAAATAAATCCATATCCAACAAAACAATGAATAAATTCCTGTATAATAATAATTGATCATATAGTGATGGGAATTTATAATTTCGGACATCTTAAGCATGTCATCAAGGCCTTATGGCAAGAAATATTACATAAAAGGTAAGGATGCTCCCATTACCCTATCTTAGTAGTCTCATGAGACTTGTCAATGCACTAAGGGGCTATAAAAGTTTTTCCCCACCCATCACATAATATTCCAATGCATTCCATAACATAACAAAAGATTACATGGAATTACGTTCAAGTATTGAAAAATATAAATACTTAGCATAATTTCTTAATGAGACATATCTTACAATATTTTCCCATATAAAATAAAGATTTATATTGTACAAAAATATTTTCCCCAATCAAATAGTCAATAAAGATATTCAAGTGAAATCCCTTAAGTAATAACTAAGTATTTCACAATGTATAAATAAACACTATTAACAAGGGACAAATATAAGTTTGCAGTCTTTGGGTGTTTATAAGGACTAAGGTTTCAAAGTGTTTAGGTAACCAAATAAATGAATTTTCAAATTTATGAGACCAATTAAATGATATATAAATTCTTTGTAATGTTTTGAGAAAATTATATGGATCAACCAATCATATCCCTTAAGAGTGTCAAACTAAGTGCGTAGTAACAACCCATTCACCATGCATTGGGATGATGAATGAGATATACCTGACCAACTGTTTTTAGGGTTATTAACACTAGATGGATAAAAGACAAAACCAATTCCACTTGTGGTATTCATACCAAGTTTTTTTCTCGGTAAAACCATACCCACTTTATTTACCAAAATTTAATATGGTTTATGGCTACAATAATGTTTGAGAATTAAACCGGCTTATAAAAAGGATATAATGGGAGAAAATAAATAAAATATCCTTTAAAACATATCAAATGGAAGATATTAACATGGTATAATAATCATGGAACTATAAGTAAAATTAATGTTACTGAAAAATATAACAAAATTAATCTACTGTAAATGGAAAAAGAAGGATTGAGGAAACCCTTACCATTATAGGATTCTTCTTAAAGGTAGAGAGAGACTCCTTAGAACCATAAATTCACTTTGGAGAGACTCTTGAGAGGGATATTGAGATGTTGTTTTTTCACAATAGATTTTTTGTGTATATTGAGGAGGGAATTGGGTGGTATTTATACTTGAGGAGGGGTGGTTTTAAAGGATTAAATAATTATTATTTTGTTATTAAGGCTACCCACTTTTGGGTGGCATTAATTTCAATGAATTTGGTTGATAATTAATTTTGGAATTATTTTTTAATGAGTTGAAACACCTAAAACACCCATTTAATGTTTTTGTTTTTAGTTATCTCATGTCTTTACCTTTTAATTTTAACATTTTATATTATTTTACCCATACTGCAGTAACTATTTTTTTACCTGGGTAAATTTTTGTGTCCAAAAATAAAATTAACCTTATTACCTAATTTGAATATTCTAATTTCAAATATAAAATGTATTTTACTTCATTCAATTTATAAAAGTGATAAAAATTAATTCTAGTATGGTACAAGTATAACAAGTAAAAGAAGTTTTTTTAGAAAGGATAAGATAATGGTTCCAAAATACTAAGCATATATTTCCAAATTCAAATTAATATTTTTAAATTATTTTTTATAATTATTAAATGAAATTTTTAATGAATAAATTTTTTCATAATATTTTTAATCATGCTCATATAATAATGATGACATAAAATCATGGTGCTTGTAAAAATGGTAATTTTCACTTTTTCACCAAAAATCAAATTTTTCAAAAAAATTACTAAAAAATAACCCTATGATAATTTTGATGAGTTGAGTATAATAATGTAATTTATTTTATCAAAATAATTTTATAAATATGTGAATTTTAACTTTTAAATTAAAATAACTATTTATTGAAAACTAAAAAAAATATCATGATAAACATTCCAACCTTTATAAAAATTACCTACATATTTATTAACATTTAAAAACTATTTTTTTTTGTTTTCTAATATGGGTATTATACTATAATAAATTAATAATAATGAAAAAAGATTATATTTATAAGAAATAAATTTCTGGGTTGTTATATTCTTCCCCCTTTATGAAATTTTCCCTCGAAATTTAATTTCATACACTATGGTGAAAACAAAAGAGGGTGCTTCTACATCATTACTTCTATGGGTTCCCATGTTTCCTATTTTAACTTATGATTTACCCACAACACATTTACAAGAAGGGTTGTATTTTTCCTCAATACTTTCTCTCTAGATTAAAGAATTTGGATAGGTTCCTTATTATACGACAAATCATGTTCAAGATCTATCCCATCTGTAGTGAGTATATGAATTGGAATGTATTTACTTACCATAGAGACATGAAAGACTCCATGAAATTTAGAGAGGTTGGGTGGAAAATCTAAATGATAATCCAAAGCGCTAATTTTCTCTAGGATATCAAATGTCCTAATATACCTTGGACTTAACTACCCCTTCTTACTAAACCTTTTAACCCCTTTCCATGGTGATACATTCATGAAGATGTGATAACCTGTATGGAAATCAAAGTCCTTCATTCAGTTATCAACATTTATTTTCCATATTCTATGAACTATTTTTATACAATTATGAATACCTCTCACCTTCTCAGTTTTCTCCTCAATAAGTTATATACTAACTAGCTTCATCTCTCCAACCTTATACCAGTAGGTTAGAGTATGACATCTTTTCACATACAAGGCCTTATATGGTGCCATATGCATACTTAAATTGAAGCTATTATTATATGAAAATTCCACCAAAGGTAATAATTGGTCCCATATTCCCTGTAAGTTAAGTGAACATAACCTCAGCATATCCTCTAAGGTTTGGATATCCCTTTCAGACTTCCCATTAGTTTGAGGATAATATGAAGTGATCAAATATATCTAAGTGTTCAATGTATTTTTAATACTCTTCCAAAATTTTGATATGAAGTGAGGATAATAATCAGAAACAATTGATAATAGTACACAATGAAGTCTCACATATTCATTGATGTGAAGACAAGAAAGATGTTCAAGTGGTAAATCCTCCCTTATTTCTAGGAAATGTACATACTTGATAATTCAATCAATAATGACCATTATTTCATCTTTTATCTTTGAAATTTTAAGTAGACCAGTAACAAAGTCCATTTTTATATTTTCCCACTTCAACACATGTATAGGGATAGGTTTCATGAAACCCTTTGGATGTTCCCTATCAACCTTAACCTATTGTCTTACCAAGCATCTTGACACATAGTCAATAATTTCCGATTGTATGTTATCCCACTAGAAGTTCTCTTTTAGATCCCTATTCATCTTGGTACTATGAGGGTGTGTATCGATGTTTGAGATATATGATTAATCGATTAACTCCCTTTTCAACTCAGGTGTTGATGGTACATATAATATCTTTCCAAATTTTAACACACCATCTTCACATATAAACTCTTCTAATTTCCCATCATCTATGGATTTAATTTTCTTCTGAATACCCTTATCATATTTTTGATACTTCTTTATCTTATCCAGTAAATATGGTTAAGAAATTACTTCAAAAAGGAATTATTTTTACCCTTCCCTAATAATTTCAATATCCAAATTACCAACTCCTTGAATATATAATATTTTTCCATGCTCATCATGGATAGAACCCCATGATCCTTTCTACTTAATGCATCCACCACATTAATTTCCTTCCTATGGTGGTACTATATTTCATAATCATAGTCTTTAAGTAATTAAAGCCATATCCTTTTCTTCATTTCAATATCTTTCTGTGTGAATATATACTTCAAACTTTTTTGATCGGTATATATGTCACATATTTCACTACAGAGATAGTGTCTCCATATCTTTAAAGAAAATATCACAGTTACTAGCTCAAGATCATGAGTTTTAAAGTTTTTCTCATGAGTTTTTAATTTTCTTTATGCATATGAATCAAATATATGATTATGCATAAAAAAACCCTATCCATTTCTTTGATGCATCATTGAATATAAAAAAACCTTATTTTACTAATGGTAAAGTTAAAATTGGTTCATTTATTAGCCTTTTATTTAGTCCCCCAAAGCTTTCCTCAAATTTCTTAGACTATGTGAATTCTATCCATTTACATTTTAACATGGTTAATGGATTATATAATTGGGAAAAATTCAATGAATTTCTATCTAAGACAAGGAAATTATGAATCTCAATTATATTTTTTTTAGTGGTATATTCAGTAACAACTTTTTTCTTAGTGGGGACAATTGATATTCTATATTTGGAGACAATATGGCCAAGAAAAGAGACTTGTTGAAGCCAGAATTTGTAATTAATGAATTTACCATAGAGTTTCATCTCCCTTTGAGTCTTGATGATGATTTTTAAATAACCTCCATGCTCATCATAGGACTTTGAGTATATCAATATTTCATTGATGAATACCACAACAAATTTATCAAGATAATCCTTGAATATTTGGTTCATTAGATCTATAAACATAGATGGTGCATTAGTTAATCCAAATGGAATTACTACGAACTCATAATTTTCATGCCTTTTATGGAAATATTTCTTTGTTATATTATACTTATTTATTATGAATTGATGATAACCAAAATAGAGATAAAACTTAGAGAAGTTTTGGGATCCTTAAATTTGATCAAATAGATCATCAATTCAAGGCAATGGATTCTTGTTTATAAGAGTGATGGAATTTATTCCCCTATAGTCAACACATAATCTCATGTACCCATCCTTCTTCTTTAAAAATAATATAGGTGCTATACAAGGTGGAACAATAGGGCGTATAAAACCATTTTCACATAATTCTTGCAGTTGTTTCTTAGGCTCCACTAACTCCATCGGAGCCATCCTATAGAGAGGACTGGATATGGGTTTTAGAATAGGTATAAGACAAACAGTGAATTCAACTTCACTATCAAGAGTGTGTCATGGTAATTCTTCTATGAATACATAAATATATACCGTTAAAATAGATACATCCACTGTTATTATGAAATCCTTCTCATTCATTGAATCATAACCAAGGATTTCATTAAGATGAGACAAAAAAGAAGGTTCCAAATAAGACTTGGTCAATGAAGTCTATCCTCTAAAAAATGGATTCTATACCATGATCAGAGGTTGTAATATTCCTTTCTCGATAATAATTTTTTTCATTATACTTTGAAATCTAATCCATCCCAAGGATTATATTAAATACTATAATATTTATGATAATTAAATCTACAAATAGTTTATGTTCATGCTTCTAAATAGGGATTTCTTGACATATCTTTTCTTTCATAAAATTTCTACTAAGTGTCCTGATTGATAATACACTTATTAGGGTGATAGAAAAATATCTAATGTTCTTAAAAAACATGGAAGATATAAAAGAGTGTGAAAATTCAAAATAAGATAAACCATTATCTAATTTTTAAATTATGACCAATTTACATGCCACCATATCATTAGAAACTTCAGCTTATATGGTAATAATCACATAATCTCATACTTTATCTCTGGGCCTCTTTTTTGGTAGATTCCCTAGATTTATGAAGTATTGATTTGAATAACATCTCATCTTCTTGAAATTAAATCAATGGAAAATGGTGGATTATCTCTTAACCTTACATTAATGATCCTTGAGTCCTTTATCTGTACACTTGTAGTAGACTCTCATTCCATTAAATTAAGTTCTAGGGTGCTTATTCCCACAATTATTTCATGTTGGGAATTCCATCCTTTATTGTCCTTTTATAAATTTCTTCCAATATAGTTCTCAGCCACCCTCTTCTTATCCTAGTTCCCCTTGAAAAAAGTGACTTGTATAATTACTTTTCAGTATTGATAACACTATTAAAAATCTCCTCATATGATGGAAATGTTTGATAGAATAGTGCTCGTAGAAGGTTTGGGTTTAACTCAATGAAGAATTGATAAATCTCTCTTTTGGTTTCATATATAATCAGCAGCATGCATCGCTAACATTAAAATGTTTTCTTCATACTCAGCCACAACTTCCTCCTCCTTTCCCTTAAGTTTATGAATTTCATTTCCTTTTCCACCCATTTCTAGGGAGGGAAGTAATTTTAAAATAATATATACTTAAAAGACTTATAGTTCCTATCATTTATTTATTCTTCCTTCTTGGTGTTTTGGATCAATGACCATCACTTTTCATCATCTCCCATTAGGTGATATACCACCATGACAACCTTCTCCTTATCATTACATCTCAATGAAAGGAATACTTTTTCTAGTGTCTGGACCCATTGTTCATCCACTAATGTATTTCTAGTCCCACTGAAGGATGGAGGTTTCTACCACATCAAGTGATCCAACATTGATACACCATGTTTTTGAGCAATAGGTTGTTCTGTGTAAGCAAAGTTATTAGACATGACTTGAGTCAAGTGACTTAATATTTTCTCAATCTGCTTGATCCAATGAAAATCTCATTGACCTACTCTAGGGGAAATACTTGCATTGATTTTGAGTGTTGACATAATTTTTATTTCCATTAGGCACCATTTTTAGACAATGGTATATACTTAATTAGTTCATAAAAACATTATGATTTTCATTTCAATAAATATTTCTAGAATATCATAAGGGTTTATCATAGGGTTCATGTTACACCCTGACCCAACACTATTATATTAATTTAATTATTTTTTAGTTTATATTTATTTATTTTTTACTTCTAGGTGTTTTCCCTTGAAATTGGGAGTTTTTGTCCTTGTGGAGCATGTTACATGGTTAAGGTGCACAGTTCTCTAAACTATGTGGTAACTGTGTGATATATCCTACAATTTTTTATAGATCCTACTACATGGTTGGTTCATGGTTTTCCAAACTGTGTGGTCAGCCCATGCAGGGTGCTCCAAGATCCAAGTAGAGGTCTCATGGTTGGTGTGTGGTTTTCCAAATTGTGCAAACCAAACTGTGCATCATGGCTTTTTTCAAAAAAATAATAATTATAATTAAATATAAAAAAACCTAATCTAACACCCTTTACCCTACCTCATGTGACCATCTCCTTCCTCTTTATATATAGTCACCCTCTATATCTTGATCTCCCCTCTCCATGACATTTTATCCCGATTTCTTCATAATTCTTGGTCAGCACCTTGAGATATGGTCTTCGCCTCCCTCTGTCTTCCCAATTCTAGTGATTTTCCCTCTCCCCATCACTCTGATTGGTTTTTCTAAACCCAAGGGTTTCGGGTGGGAAAATTTTTAATGTTTCAATCCTTTATAGGGAATGAGATGGGTCTCTTGGATTGGATTCATGTGTATTTTGGCATCCGTCATCGAAGGAAAAGAATTTCAATCCATTTTGGTTCACCTACTACCATTTGAGTAAGTATTATTCCATACCTTTTTATTTTTCCAATTTTAATTGGGATCTTTTGGTGATTTTTTGTTCCCTCTTGGTTATTTAAAACAACTTGTTCCTCATTAAAGTCTTTCACACATATACATAGGTACATGTGTGCATGTGTATCCTCCTTGTATATATTCCCTCATAGTAAGGGGAATATGTACATTGGATTAAGGGGTGTATATATATATATAAGTCTATATCTGTGCAAGTGTAAAGTGGTCTTCATCAAAGGTATCTTGGATTGAGGAAGTTCTCTCTATGCATTGACCTTTAAATTTAATAATTATTGAGTATTTGATGTTTTAACCATGTTTTGATGCATATTAGTGATATATGATGTCCATGATAATTATTTGGAATGAAATCAAGTGGATTTATCTTTGAATTAAATTGCATGAAATTGTTTTATTGATCTCTGCACACTAATTGTTTTTCAAAATACCCAGTTGGCCTTTGTAAATGAGTTTTGATTTTTTAAATAGAGATTTGGGTTTTCAAGAGGGTTTATAAATGGATTTCACATTTATAAGTGATGTGTTTGGATCTTTTTGAAATGGTTTGACAATCAAAGGATACTTGAGTCTTGGTTTGGACTTTCCAAAATGGATTTTTCCATGGAAAACTCTCCTTGCGACGTGTCTCTTACCTTACCATTGCTAGAGGAATGGTTACGTCCTTGGTATACGACCTCCATTCTGTATTGGTGGTTTAGGGGAAAGGGAACTTCTTTGAAGTGGTCTTTAGGGGTGATGCTTATGGATGTTTCTTATGTGTTTATTCCTTACATATAGTTTATTACTTGATATTAATTGGATCACCCCCATTTTAGATGTAATGTCCCAGACCCGGATGCCACCCTATGGTGCCCTGAGCCTGGTTGGCCACATGGCCTCAGGAGCATCTCCCCAAATGCCAGAGGCTACCGACTAGTAGCGAGGGCCTAGGTTAATCAGTGGGGAGGCTATGCCCTCATTAACAGATTATCACAGTGGAATTAAAACATATAATAAATAGAAGAAGAGAATAAATAAGTAGTCAACTGAAGATAAGGAAAAACAGGAATACATATCAACAACAAGAAGTGTCACATATACATAATGATGTAGATGGTACAAGTATCTATAAATCATCCATAACAATACATGGAAATACAATACAATACAAGTATCCTAAAAAGAACAAAAGACAAAAAAGGTATACCAGAATCTCAAGCCTCATCTTGGTTCTATGCTCCCCTGCTCTAAAGCCACAATCAACAACCTATACTATGGTTCTTGCCTATATCATCACCTAAAACCATATAATCTGTTTGGGTCCCCAAGGAGGCCCAAATAGGGTGTGAGATAAACATACCAGTAGACAAACACCAAGGTCTATAAAATTATAACAGAAATTCTAAAAAAATTCTAGTATGTGAAAAAATACAGTAAGTAAATTCATATGCCCATGGCATAAGTCTACTATTGTAAGTAAAACCAAACAGCCCTCAAGGCTACCTGAAAAAGAGAGTCATCTCCTAACAAGGAAACTATAACCAAGTAAACAAGAAAGTCACATGACCACACTATACATCTGTTTGTATCCTATAACCCACATCCACTCTATAAAAAGAAATCATGTATTCCATGGCCATGACATATAGTGAAGTCAAAAATCCCACGGCCTCACCATATAGTGAAGTGTAGACTGCAAGGGCTGGATCCAAGGTGTCATCATATCAAGGCATCCAAGTAATAAATATATTTACCACGAAGGGCTGGATCCAAGGACCTTTTCCAAGGCATACCATCAAGTCCCATGGGCATCCTTGGTGGAAACTCAGTTAGGAACTTGTTGGGTTCCTAGGAGCATGGAAATATCAAGTCCTTTGCGAGCCCAAGCAAGCCAGATCCACAGGGTATCATGGCCTGAGGCATCCCATAGAATGAATACCAAAGGGGCAGAGTCAACCCAAGGAATCCACTACCGTGTTCTAGATCTATTGAGAGTGGTCCATGGCATCTATTAAACCATTCATTCAAGCATTCAAGCATTCAAATTAAGCATTCATAACCATGTGAGTATACCAAATCACATCAACAAGCACAATCCATGAGTATACTCACCCATGAAAACCATTTATCATTTACCAATAATATGGGCCTAACCTCCAATATAGTCCATTTAACATGACACTAGTCATTTTATATAGGTATACCCACCCATATTATCTATTTAACATGCCAAACTATCAAAATCGTTAAGGAAAAACATGATATTCATTAATCAAGGAGGTAGTACATCTCCTAAAAAAGATACTCAAGAAATAAAGGTTGTAATGGATTCCTCTAACTAGGAAATAATAAGCACACAACCCTTGGGTGGTTTAAATAGGCATAAACAAGTTATTTCCTTAAGGTGCACCCCTCTGGTGACCTCAAAACGAGTAATGGGTGCCAAGGAACCAAAACATAACCAATGGTCAACCTCATTAGGTCCAATCACAGCTACTAAAAGATAATCGCTCAAAAATGTGACCTATATGGAAAGTCCGATGGATGGTGTAAATGCTAAAAGTTCGAAAAACACCAAGAAAAGTTGAAAGAATGTATAGACCACCTACCTCGCCTCAATAGTAGACAACTTGTCCAGTATCATGTCTTGATTATTTACTGTTTGAGAGAAATATGAAGAATAGATTAAGAAAAATATATTAGGGCATATGATCCTAAACTCAAATATCATTTTCATTATTCTTAAGAATCAAGAATGGCTAAATAGGAATCAAGGACTTACCATTGTGGTTCAGATGAGACAATCGGTGATCGAAATAGAGGTCGAACGGAGACTCTAGCTTGATTACTATCTTAGGCACCAAATGGTAGAGATCTAGAGGGATGATGTGATATGGACGAGAAAACCATATTTGGTTTTAAAAAGAAAATTGGTTTTTAATAAAAAAAATAAAAAAACACAGCATGGTCACATGGTTTACCTACACGATTTCCCAAACCGTGCAAAAACTATGCACACCTCATTGTCTAGAAAGGGGCCCTTATAATGTTTACCCCACATGGTTTAATAACCATGTGGTAACCATGGAAAATAATTCTATTAAAGACCTACACATTTTAGACCTCTCACAGAGTTTGGAATAACCGTGTGCAGGTCGTGCCCAAACCATGAGCCAGGTCATTTTTAGCCCAAAACTTGGTTTCAGACTCCAAACAAGCCCCAGGCACCTTCAAAACACCCATGATCAAATTAATCATTCACATAAGGCCATAAAAATTAATTTAAAATAAAAATAAAAGTAATAGTACCTTGTAAAAAAACTCAAGTTCTTACCGTATTCCCCCTTATAGCAATTCTTCCCTGAATTGCTCTCTGAAGGGTGGTCACGATTCATCTGAGAACAACTCCATCCACTGAGCACATACATCGGTATCCATCTCCCAATTGTCATCTTATAAATGGTCCTACTTCCATAGAACCCATACTAGAGGAACTGACCAACCTCATAGAACCTTCATTCTCCTATCAACTATATGAATCAGATGCTCCTTAAAGGAGGCATTAACCTGAAGCTCAACCTCCTTGGGCTGAAAAATGTGAGATGGGTCTGAGTGATAGAAGTGTATCTGAGATACATAGAAGGTGTCATGCATGGTTCAATACCTATGAGGTAACTTCAACTAATAGGAAACCAACCCGACTCTCTCCAAAATCTCAAATGGCCCAACATATCTTGGTGAAAGTTTACCCTGTCTCATGATCCACCTATGTCCCAACCTCAGTGAAACATGCAAGAAAACCCGATCCACAACCTCGAACTCGAAAGGTCTTATGAGGTGATTAGTGTAGGATTTTTTATGAGACTGTACAGTATCCATCCACTTCTGAATCAACTGGACCTTCTCATAAGTCTCTGATACAAGATGTCGTCCCAGTAAAGCTGCCTCTCCTGCTTCTAACCAACATAGGGGAGAACGACATGGCCTACCGTATAAGGCCTTATAAGATTCCATCTGTATTGTCACACGATAACTATTATTATAGGTGAACTCAACTATGAGAATGTGCCTCTCCCAAGAGCACCCAAAATGTAGGACTCATGCTTGCAACATGTCCTCTAGCTCCTGTGTCGTACGATCTGGATGGCCCTTAGTATTAGGGTGGTATGTTGTCCTCAAAAGAACTTGTGTACCTAGTCACTTTTGAAAACTCTACCAGGAATGAGATGTAAAGTGGGGGTCCCTATTGGAAATGATAGTGCACGAGACCCCATGAAGTCATACCACCTCTCATATGTACAACTTTCCAAGATCATCAACATTGATGGTCTCCTTGATCGGTAAGAAATGATCGGCCTTTATAAGCTTGTCATCAACAACCCACACAACATCATTACCTCAAGGTGACCTCAGAAAACTCATCATGAAATCCATAATGACATCATCCCATTTCCACTTTAGGATAGTTAACTACTATAAAAGTCCAGATGGTCACTAATGTTCCGCCTTCACCTGCTGGTAGGTGGAACACCTAGTAACAAAACAATCTACCTCTCTCTTCATTCCCAGCCACTAGTACCAACGTCTCAAGTCACGATACATCTTGTTAACCCTGATATTCATTTTCTAAGACGAAGCATAAAACTCCCACATCAACTCCTCGTGTATATCCATTGTAACCCATACACATCCATGGATACAGAAGATCTCATCATCACTTACCATCCAAACAAGTGGAGGGTCTTCAGCTGCCACACCTTCTAGTAGAAATAAGCCTTCTAAATCTGATAGTGGCATCATCCTAACACTATCCAAAAGGTTATATTTCATAGCTAAGGATGAAAGAAAATTCTACCTCTGTCTATCATGAACCTCCAGATACATCTTAGAAAATAAGGCCATAAGCTTCCACTCACTACTGGCCTGCTTCATTGCCTATATCGGAGTCCTCCTACTCAGTGCATCAGCCACTGCATTACCCTTTCCAAGTGTGTAGGAAAACTTGAAGTTAAAGGATTGTAAGTACTCCACCCACCATCACTGCCTTAAATTCTAATCACACTGTATAAATATATACTATAGGGTTTTTTGGTATGTGTACTCCATAAAAATCTCTCCCAATAAATAATGCCTCTAATAGCGTGATGTGTGAACAACTACATCAATATCAAGATCATGTGTATGGGTAGTTCCTCTCGAGAGGCCTCAACATACAAGACCTGTATTCCACAACTCAATCTCCCTACATTATCACTACACCCAACCCAATACCTGAAGCATCACAGTACACTGTGTAGACCTTTCCCTGATCTAGAAGTATCAAGACAGGTGATGATGTCAACCTCCCTTTCAACTCCTGAAAGGATATCTCACATGATTCTGACCACACAAGCTTCACACCCTTCTTAGTCAAGCCTTTCAGGGGTGCTTCTAAACGTGAGAAGTCCTATATAAAACAAATTTAGTAACTAGATATCCCTAAGAAACTATGTCTGTCAAAAACATTCTTGGATTGTTCCTAGGAAACTATATCTCTCACCTTCTCTGGGTCCACTGACCCTCCTATCTCTGAGATGATGTAACCCAGGAAGTGAATCTGATCCATTAAAAAGTGGTACTTTGTGAACTTAGCATATAAATAATTCTCTCTCAGTGTATTCAGAACAATCTAAATATGGTTGGCATGTTCGTGTATATTTTGATAATACACCAAGATATCATCCACAAAAACCACCACAAAAGAATCCATGTAAGGATGGAACACTTGGTTCATCAGTGTCATGAAAACTTCTAGCGTGTTCATGAGACCGAATGACATAACCAGATACTTTTATAACCCATACCTACTATGAAATGTTGTACGAGGTATGTCTATAGGTCAAACACATACCTAGTGATATCCTAACCTCAATTCTATCTCTAAGAACTCTCTAGCTCCTTGAAGCTGATCAAAGAAGTTATCAACCCATGATAAAGGATAACTGTTTTTAACTATCATCTAGTTTAGTTTTCGATAATCCACGCATATCCAAAGAGTTATGTCCACCTTTTTTTAAAAAGTGTCGGAAAACCCCATAGATAAGTATTGGGTCTGATAAACCCCTTCACCTTCAAATCCTCTAGCTACCTCTTGAGATCCTACAACTCTGTCATAGCCATCTTGTATGGAGGAATGAATACCTGTGCATCTCCTAGAACTAGCTTGATGGGGAAATCCACCTCTATCTCAAAAGGTAAACCAGAAAAGTCATTGAGAAATACATCCCTAAAGTGGTCAACCATTGGAGGAAAGTCCTCCTGACTCACTCCTTGATCATACAGAAATAAAATATCAATTTGGGTTGTCATCCCACCAAGCCCAAGACGCTCAGGTCCATCTATGCTCGCATGGACATCCCATTCACCCTTGTGAATAAACATTTCACCCTTTGGTGATGTGAAAGTCACCCTCTAACAATAGATGTTAACGCACACTCGATAAGCCATAATCTAGTACATTCCTAGAATGACTTCAAACCCTGTCATCTCAAGGAAATATAGATTCTAGATGAAGTGACACCCTCCAACCTCAAGGGAACACTCCATACACTAGCGTACATCACCCATTCTAACTCTTAATGGTGTTTCTAGCATCAAAATTCCCTCATAAGGGAAAACCACAAGCCCAAGACTTTTTACCACTCGTATAGAGATAAAACTCTAAGAGGCACTTATATCGAAAAGAGTAGATGAAATAGTAGAAGCTACTAAGATTTCACCTCTCACAATAGATGGTTTAGGATCCTACTCTTGTTGGGTATATTTCACTTCATAGGTATGGAATGTACCATGTACCTATGACTATGCCTAGCTGCCCTGAGCTGATCCGCCCTACTGTCTCTGAGAACTCGGTGTCTGGATACCACATCTATGACAACCACTGCCCTAGACTAACCGGATTTCACTACTCCAGCTCCCAGCCGGAGGTGGAGTTGAAGAACCTTCTCCTGAACCCGATGTCAGAGCTGACCATATACCACTCATAGCTGGAGGGAAGGTCCTTCAAAACCACTACATGTTCCCCATCCTGCCGCAATCTCGACACTCAACTGGGTCACGGTCACACTAATTTTTCATGTGACCTCACCTACCACACTAATGAAAAAACACCAAGATTCCTACACACACAACCTGAATAACACTCATGTCACAGGAATCCTCAAAATGACCCTTCCTACCTTAAGATGTAGATCCACTAGGGCGAGAAACAACACTCCCATGTTCTGTACCCCTAGCTTCCCTCAGGTTCTACTCTCTAATCAGCGCCCGATTCACAATCTCAGTGATAGAAGGAAACATGAACACGTTGACCTGAGATCTGATAGCATGTATGATACCTTTCTCGAAGCCCCTCACCCTCGATAGCTCATCAGTAAAATACATTAGTGAAAATTTTTGTATCTCTGTAAAGCATGCCAAGTATTCCATAACTGTCATCGTGCCCTACTCCAAATGCATAAACTCAGTAGCCTGCTCTGCTCGCAAAGTCACGAGGTAAAAGTATTCATAAAAGTGAGTTTGGAATTCATTCCAACCCATATCATGCAGCCCATCAGCCTGGTTCAAAACACCGCACCAGAACTTTGCTGCTCCACATAGAATATACATCACGAGCTTCACCCTCCACTTTGTAGGCATATCCAAATTCTCAAAAAATGGTAATGTGGTCTCTAGCCATAGCTCTGAAGCTTGTGGTCCACCATCCTCTAAAAACATAGGATGATGTTGCTACTGGAACACCCATGTCAGCTCATCCATAGTCAAGGTTGGATGTGGTGCTCCCTGTATCATCTACATATACTGAAAGAAACCCTCGAAGAACTATGCCTCAACACCTATGTCCATAACAGCCCCAGGTTCTGCATTTAGAACTATAGGAGGATCAAATGGTAGCCCATGGGCCACTGTCTCCAAAGTATGTTCATCGCCTCCATCGTGGAATACCATTGGAGGTCATCATGGTGGCTTGTCTTTACAATTCCAAACACATTCCTTAAGAAATAACAACATCGAATCAAAAATATCAGAAGTGTAGGATAGGTCAAAACCCTCCTAGAAACCAATTCAACCCACAACCTACTCCTAAATCTAGAACTGTATAAGGAACAACCCACGAACCACTAGAAACTATGCCTCATACCCACTCAAAAGTTGGGTCTAGGTCAAGTATTTGTCCATTAGTTCATGTTTCCATTTCCATTTCACATTCAGTTATTTAGAAAAATTCCACCATGGGTTTACCAATTTCTGAATCCATGAGAGCCCATAACACCTCAAGAACCCAACCTTGGTTCCCATTCAAACCATACATGTAACACGTTCATTCAAAATTTACATTTCACTAGTGTGACATTTCCCAATTCATAAGGTCCATACACCATATGGATTGAAAGATGATGTCACACCTTTATCTACCGCACCCAAATAACACATCAGTGGGAACAACTATCACGTCAAATATCACAACAACATGAAATATATAATGCATCCTAGATGGAATGTCATAATTCATGGGATGTGATTCTAACAAGTGTCTATATCATGCATGAGATGGAATACCCTCATCTCATCTGGTTTCAACTGAAATAAAACTCAAAATTGCATCAATGGTAATAACAAAAATCAAGTGTGTCACCCAACGGTGAAATTGAATCAACTGTAATAGTCAAAATTAGGAAAATCATAACTCAATTTGAGGTAATTTGGATTTTCCCTGTACACGGGGTTGCTACTCCCGGGCACAGTTTATTACCAAAATCCATTTTCTTATTATCCATGTCTAATGTCTCCAAAAAGTAAGTCAAATCAGAAAAAAAACCTCTGATACCACTTTGTAGTGTCTTAGACCCGGATTCCACCCTATGGTGCCCCAAACCTGGTTGGACACATGGCCTCAAGCACATCTCCCTAAATTCCAGAGGCTACGGACTAGAAGTGAGGGCCTAGTCAAGTCAGTGGGGAGACTATGCCCTCATTACCATCGTATCACAACGGAAGTAAAACATATAATAAATAGCAGAAGCGAATAAAGAAGAAGTCAACTGAATATAAGGAAAAACAGGAATACATTTCAATAAAAAGAAGTGTCTCACATAAAAAATGATGAAAATGGTATAAGTATCTAGAAATTAGGAAAAATAGTACATGGAAATACAATACAATACAAGTATCCCAAAAAGGACAAAATATCAAAAAGGTATCCCAGCATCACAAGCCTCATCTTGGTCTTATGCTCCCATGCTCCAAAGCCACAATCAACAACATGTACTAGGGATCTTTACCCTATCGTCACTTGAAACCATATAATCTATTTGGGTCCCCAAAGAGGCCCAAACAGGGCATGAGAGAAACATCCCAATAAGAAACCTCTAAGGTTTATACAATTCTAACATCAATTCTATAAAAGTGCAGGAAAGTGTAAACAGCCAGTAACTAAGTGCATATTTCCATGGAATAAGTCTAATTCTGTAAGTTAAACCAAACAACACTCAAGGCTACCTGCAAAAGAGAGTCATCTTCTAACAAGGAATTTATAACCCAGTAAATAAGAAAGTCACATGACCACTCCATACATCTGTCTGTATCTTGTAATCCACAGCCACACTGTAAAAATAAATCAAGTATTCCACGGCCACACCATATAGTGAAGTAGAAAATCCCACAGACTCTCTGTATAGTGAAGTGTAGACTGCAAGGTACAGATTCAAGGTGTTAGTAGACCAAGTCATCCAAGTAATAAATATCTAGACCATGAAGGGACAGATCCAAGGATCTTGTCTAAGGCATCCCATCGAGTCCCATGGTCATCCCTGGTGGAAACTCGGTTAGGAACTAGTTGGGGTTCTAGGAGTATGGTAATAGAAAGTCCTATATGATCCCAAGAAAGCCAGATCGACGGTGTATCAAGGCCCGATGCATCCCACAGAATCAAGACCTAAGGGGAATAGTCAACCCAAGGCATCCACTACCATGTTCCAAATCCATTGAGAGTGGTCCATGACATCTATCAAACTATTAATTCAAGCATTCAAGAATCCAAATTAAGTATTCATAACCATGTGAGTATACCCACTCACATCAACAAGAACAATCCATGAGTATACCCACTCATTCAAACCATTTATCATTTACCAAGCATATGGTCCTACGCTTCCATATAGTCCATTTAACATGCCATTAGTCATTTCATATAGATATAACCACCCATATTATCTATTTAACAAGCCAAACTATCAAAATAGTTAAGTAAAAACATGATATTAATTAATCAAGGAGGTATTACATCTCCTAAACAAGCCACTCAATATATCAAGGTAGTAACGACTTCCTCTAACTTGGAAAGCATAAGAACACACCCCTTGGGTGGTTTAAATAGGCATAAACAAGTTATTTCCTTAAGTTTCACTCCTTGGGTGACCTCAAAACGAAAAATGGGTGCCAATGCACCTAAACGGAACCTATGGTCAACCTCACTAGGCCCAACTATAGCTACTAAAAGCTACTCGCTCAAAAATGAGACCTTTCCAGAAAGTTCGATGGATGGTGTAAAGGATGGACATCTAAAAACACCAAGAAAAGCAGAAAGATGGTATAGAACACCTACCTCACCTCAATAGTAGACATCTTGTCTAGTATCAAGTCTTGATTCATCCTGGTTTGGGAGAAATCAAAATAACAGATGAAGAACAGAATATTAGGTCATATGAGCCTAAATCCAAATAGTGGAGTCATTATTCCTAAGAATCAAGAATGGCTAAAAAGGAATTGAGGACTTAAATTTGTAGATCTGATGAGACAATTGACAATAGAAATGGAGGTTGAATGAAGACTCTAGCTCTATTTCTATCTTAGGCACCAAAAGGAGAGCTCTGTAGGGCTGATATGTGATGGAGGAGGAAACCCTATTTGGTTTTAAAAAGAAAATTTGGTTCTAATTAAAAAATTAAAAAAACCAATATAGTAGGTTCGCATAGTTTACCCACACAGTTTCCCAAACCACATGCACCTCACTGTCTAGAAATTTTCCCTTAACATGGTTACCCTACACAGTTTAGTAACTATGTGAAATCATTATGATAAAGACCTTTACTTTTCAGACCTCTCGCATGGTTTGGACTAATTGTGTGCAGGTCGTATGCAAACCATGCGCCAGTTCATTTTAATCCCAAAACTTGGTTCCATATTAGTAGTGATCAAGTTAATCATTCACATAAGGACATAGAAAGGAATTTAAACAGAAAAAAAAAGGAATATTACCTTGTGTAGGAACTTGGGTTCTTGCATTAGACATATCATGGGAACCTAGAATAGCTAGTGGATTATATAAAAAATTTTGTTGCACTAGTTTAGGATTACACTATGTATAGTAATTTCTTAGTATAGATAGCTCTAATTTGGGTATGATTCCCCTGGATACACTTGTTTGGGTTTGACCAAGTGTTAGGTATTTTTGGTTTCATCAGGCATACCGAAAGGATAAATCTAGTTATAATATGTTCTAGATTTTTCCTTGATCTCATAGTCATTCCCATATTCCCCAATACTTTTTTATCTATAGAGGATAATCTAGGTGCATAATCTATTTTGGTTACTTGAGTACTACTTTCACATTTTCCTCTTTATTGTATTGTCTCTATTTCTCTCCTTTGATTATGTTTATCCCTTACAAAAATTGAATTTTTGGTTTTTCTTAAAAAAATTCATGATTTTTTTGAAAGATTATTCACACACCCTCTCTATCTATCTCCCTATTCCCCTTTATTTTGAAATTCGAAAACCTCCCCTTTTTAGAAAAAAATTTTTTAAATAAAGAGGGAAATGGACCATGATTTTTTTGAAATTAAATGGATGGAAAACCTATGTTTATATTATTGTATTTCAAACTACTAGTGAATGAATATTTTATTTGAATTAAATTAATAGGGAATAGTTTATTTGGGCATGACTACTGTGTATTAATACTCATGCATATACTACTATTAATTTTTTAGCTTTAGGTGGAGGTCTTTCTTGGTCCCGATCATCATGTGGTGATGTTGGATTTTGGGTTCAGTGAGTGACCTATAGGGCCACACATTGATCTTTTAGGTGTTCAGGTTTGGATTTGTTTTATTTTTAGTTTAGGTTTTGTTGGTACAACTTTTATTTTATTTTATATTGGGCTGCTCGTTTGTCTTTAAGTTGATTATTTTATTTTATATCAAGTGAAATCATTCCCACTATCTCTCGTTAATTCCCTTAGTTCTTGTATCCACCCCAGGGAAGTTCAAAATGAGCCTCAGGTATGTCATGGTCTAGGTTGGATGATCGGTTCAAGGATGAACCAAGTTGGTTCATGACAAAATGGTATCCAAGGATAGAATATTTAGAGGACCAATCTTTCAGAGTTCACTTTTTTTTATTTGGTTTTTCAAGGTAGATGAAGTAGGATTTTTAGGACCTAGGGTGTAGGTATGAGGGGGTTTCTATCCAACTATTCTAGTGTCGAACCTTAGGTTACCATGGGAAGTTGGGTTTTGAGTTTTTCCTTTTGATTTTATTTTTATTATTTTCTTGGATATCATGATTTTGGTTGATGATGTTTTTTTATTTGGATTTTTTGGATTGTTTAAGAGTTTTATTACTTGGGGAATGAAATGGGAGTTGGGACAGTGGTTTTGGTGATCTTGTAGTGCCTAGAAAGACATGTGGAGCTATGGACATGGTCCTAAAAGACTCTTTGTGTCTATGATGTGATTGGAATATGGCTTCCAACCATATGACCAAGTCACCCATCAACACTAGTCTCCATACCCCCGTGAATTTATTTTAGGTCTTCATAATTTTAAATTTGATTTGAAAATAACATCTTAAATTATGAAACTTGAATTTCAAATAGTGATGGTTTAGTCTCAAAAATTAAAAAATAATTGGTTTTAAAAATTAATTTGATGGATTTTTTGTTAAATGGATTTTTAATTAAATGACCTTTAATAAAATGAGGATTTTTTAAAATGAGAAGGATTTTTAATGAAAAATTGTGTCATTTTTCTTGAAATAATTCAAGGGATTTTTAGTAGAATTAAATGGCTTAGAGTGTGGAGTTTGGAAATAGTTTTCAAAATGGTGGTTAGTGATATTTTTCAAAAAGTTTTTTGGAATTTATGGTCCAGTTTTTTTTTGTGTTTGGTGTTTAATTATGATGAGTTCTTGATGGTGAGTTGGTTTTGATTGAGTTTTTGTTTTCTTGTTGTTTAGATCATGTCCCCACTAAGCTATAAGAAATCCTAAAGAATATTTATGGGTGGATATTCCACAATTTTATTTTATTCAATCATGTTTTGTCTCAGTTTTCTAGTTCTTTAATTATGGACATGGATCTTAGTGGTCCTTACTATCAAAAATTCATTGAGAAGTTTCAAGAGTTGATCCCTACTCATTTCTTCAAGCAGTTGGAACTAGAAATAGACGAGGAATGGTTGAAATCTATCAAGGATATTTTTGATCACATCGATCTTCCCAAGCATCTTAAGCTCAAGTTCACAACCCATATTCTTGAAGTTTTGTAAGTGGTGGAAATAGATTCTTAGGATCAAGCCTTAGTAATACCTATTGTGGGTATTCTTCAAGGTTTTGTTCATCCAAAAGTACTTCTATAAGGCTATTAAGGTGGTAAGGGATGAGAAGATGTGTTTCCTTCAGTAAGGAAATCAATCTATGTAAGATTTTGTCTCTCATTTTGTGTATCTAATCCCCTATCTCCCATAGTTGTTCATGGAAGATTCTCTTAATTCACAATATTTTGAGAATGGGATTCATCCTGATCTTTAGTCAAGGGTGTCATAATTCGGTCTAACATCCTTTACTGATATGGTGAGGGAAGCTATTTAGGTTGAGTTGGTGTTAGAAGGGGTGATCAAGGAATCCAATCCCCCTTCAATATCTGGATGTAATAAAGAGAATTCCAAAAAATATATGGGAAAGCAACCTGAAGTTTATTATACTAGTGGTGAAATTAATAGGCCTTTTGAACTTTCACCATCTTATTCTGGGAATAGGACCCTAGTGTGTCATCAATATAGAAATTAGGGTCACAAGAATTTATCTTTTCTAGAAGGACCAAATACCTACCATGCCTATGGATTCTTGGGTCACTCGCAACAATTTTATTAGGGTGTTTCTAGGGAGTGATGTGGATCTAGGTCAACCCCTGCAAAAGACCCCCAAACCTGTTTGTTTTAGTAGGGTGATAATCTTGTTCTAGTTTAAAGATTTTTTTGTTCTAAATAATTTCTTTTTATGGTTATAGTGTTTAGTGATGTATTTATTTATTTAGGGATGTAGAATGATGTTGTGTACCCTTTTGGGGAATTTTTTCTTAATGTAAGTTCCTTTTTGGGAAAAATCTAAATCTTGTTGTTATGGGATGGTGGAATTCATTATTCTATGCATCATAGCCATTGGTTTTTGGTTTTCATTAGGATTTGAGAGTTATTATTTCTTGGGGAATCAATGTTTTAATGGAGTCCTAATGTGTTGGGGAGGCCACCATAGGATGAGCTCGTGATAAACCTAGCTTTCAGGTGTTGTTGATGGGGTACTCTCTTATTTCTACCCTACCCGACCCTAATCATAGTAGTTGGTTGGATTGTATGGTGGGTCATGAGAAATATGCTCATGAATATCTGAAATATACCATGACAAGATTCTTAAATGGTTTCTATGTTAGGGGATGGGGTGTTTCTTGTTGGGTTGTGTTTGGAAAAGAGTGAGTCACCCCTTTGTAATCCCTTTTATGTTTTTTGAGTTATTTGGTCTTGTGATATGTCTTACTTGGATGTTTGGATTATTTTTAGGATGGTATCATAATTTATTTTTAGATTTCATATTTTTGGATTTTGAACAGAAGAAATGTTTGGTTCTTCGATCATTGAGTTTTCTAGTCTTGCCTTAGGTTGTTGTTCATCCTTACTCTGGTCTTGATCAACTGAGTCTCTTAAGACTTTTTAGGGGAATAAAGTGTCATGGTGGGGATAATTGTCACACCCTGACCCAATAATATTATATTAATTTAATTATTTTTGAGTTCTTATTTATTTTATTTTTTTATTCTTGGTGTTTTCCATTTAAATTGGGAGTTTTGGGCATGTAGATCATGTTGCACAGTTAAGGCACACAATTTTCCAAACCATGTGGTAACCGTACAATAACCCTGATATTTTTTTATAGATCCAACCACATGGTTGGTGAATAGATATACAAACTATGTGTTCAGACCATGTGGTATATTCTAGGATCCTAGTAGAGGGCGCACGATTGGCACACAATTTTCCAAACCGCGCAACCCAAACCATGTGTCATGTGTTTTTTCAAAAAAAAAAAATAATTAAAATTAAAATTAAAATTAAAATAAAATGAAAACATAATATAACACACCTCTTCCTACCTCATGCAACCATCCCCTCCCCTCTTCCTCCATATCTGTACACCACACCCCCTATCTCGAGCTCCCCTATCCATGACATTTCATCCTTATTTATTAGGGATTCTTCGTCAACAACTCGAGATAAGGTCTTTGCCTACCTCCTTCCTTCCTATTCCAGTGATTTTCACTCTCATCATCATTTCACTTGGTTTGACCAAATGATAGTGTTCTAGGTGGGATGATTTTTAATGTTTCTCCCCTTCCTAGGGTGTGTCATGGGTCTCTCAAGTTGGCTTCATGTGTATTTCAACATCTTCTACTGAAGGTGAAGCTTTTCGATCCATTTTGGTTCACCCACTTCCATTTGAGTAGAAATTATTCCACCCCTTTTTATTGTTCAAATTTTAATTGGGGTCTTTTGGTGTTTTTTGGTTTCATCTTGATTATTTAGAACGTCTTGTGCCTCCTTGAAGTATTGCACACACATATATATAATAAAGTATTTATATATATATATATATATAAATATATATATCCTCTTGTACATATTTCCTTATGGTGAGTGGAATATGTATATTGGATTAAGGGGTGTGTGTATATATATAGGAGTGTATAAGCATGAAAGTGTGAATTGGTCTTCATCAAAGGAGTCTTGGATTAAGGTAGGTCTCCCTATGCATTGGCCTTAAAATTTAAGAATTATTGATTTCTTGATGTTCACACCATGTTTTGAATCAAATTAGTGGCATATAATGTTTAGAATAATTACATGGAATGAAATCAAGTGGGTTTCCCTTTGAATTAAATTTCATGAAATTGTTTTTTTTAGTTCCACAAACAAATTATTTATCAAAATTCCCTGTTGGACTTTATAAATGTGTTCTGATTTTTGAAATAGAGATTTTGGTTTTCAATAGGGATTCTAAATGGATTTTGGATTTATAAGTGGTGTGTTTGGATCTTTTGTAAATTTTTTGACACTCAAAGGCTATATGAGGCCTGATTATCATTTTCAGAAATGAGTTTCTCTTTAGAAAAATCTCCTTGGTATGTTTCTCTTTCCTTACCATTTCTAGAGGAATAGGTATGTCCTCGATATGATATTTCCCTTGTGCGTTGGGGGTTTAGGGGAAAGGGAACTTCCTTGGAGTGGTGTTCGGGGGTGATTCTTGTGGATATGAATTATGTGTTTATTCTTTATATATGGTTGATTACTTTATATTTTTGTACTCACCCCAATTTTAGGCATAGCATGGGAACTTAGAATAGTTATAAGATTATCCGAGACTGTTTGATGCACTAGTTTAGGATTATGATCTGGCTAGTGGACCCTTAGTATGGGCATGCTCTACTTTGGGGACGGTGCCCCTCGGTTAGGCAAGGTATTGTATGGTTGAACGTTAGGGATTTTTGATTGCATCAAGCATGTTGATAAGATGGATCAGGTTACAGTGTGTTCAACATTTCCCCTTAGTTCTTTGGTATTCCCATGTTCCCCAACACTTTTTATCTATAGAGGATAATCTAAGTGCCTCATCCATTTTGGTTATTTGAGTACCACTTTCTCATTTCCCTCTATATATTATTATCTATGTTTCTCTCCTTTGGTGATATTTATCCCTTATGAAAATTGAATGTTTGGTTTTTCTTAATTTTTTTCATGAAAAATGTTTTGGAAGGATATTCACATAACCTCTCTCTATCTCCCTATTCACCTTTCTTTTAAAATTATCAAACCTCGCCTTTCTAGGAAAACTAGTTTTTAAATAGAGGGAAATGAACTGTGATTTTCTTTCAAATTTAATGGATTTAAAACCTATGTTTATATTATTATATTTCAAACTAGTATTATATGAATATTTTTTAAAGGAAATTCATAGGGAATAGTTTGCTTTGGAATGCCTACAGAGTTTTAATAGTCATACCTATACTTCTATTATTGTTTTTTAACATCAGGTGTAGGTCCTTCTTGGTCTCAATGGCCTTGGAGAGATGTTGGTTTTTGGGTTTGGTGAGTGACCTGTGGGGTCACACAAAGATCTATTGGGTTGTTAGGTTCAACCTTGTTTTATTTTTAGTTTATATTTTGTTGTTATTGCTATTTATTTAATTTTATATTGTACTAATTGTTTTTATTTACACTAATTTATTTATTTTATATTATGTGAAATCATTCCCACTATTTATCATTGATTACCTTGGTGCTTATTTCCACCCTGAGATAATTGGGAAGGTACCTCAGGGATGTCACTGGTTTTATTGGGTGACTGGTTTGGGTTCGTCCTAGGTTGGTTCATGATAGTTTATGTTTTATAACTATATTCTTATAAATCTAGTTCCTAAGGTTTCTATTAAATTTTTTTCGATACCAACTATAACAATCCTTACTCCAATACCCTGGATCCAATGGTTATTTTATTACATTGGTATCACAAAATAGAGGATCCAAGAGTTTAGCAGCCTCTAGAAACTAGATACATTAATGAGTTTTGTAATACATTGAAAACTAAAAATACATAATCTAAATACATGAAAACATTATTATTATTCTTTCAATACTTTTTTCATATGTTTTACTCCTTTTGTTTTCTTGAGGAAAAAGGGAAACAATATAAAGGGGTGAGCTGATATACTCAATAAATAGGTTAGAGTACAATAGAAGCAATTATAAATAAAATATTATGGCATGAATAAATAAACAGAGTTATGCCATAAAAAAAGAAACTAAGAGCATAAATAAATACATGGACAATATAACAATGAATAGATGTCATGATATCAATAACTAATCACATAGTAAAGGTATTATATAATTTCATACATATCAAACATGCCATTGAGGCCTTGGGTCCTAAAATCTTATATCATGGAATGAATAAATAAATTGATTTATTCCATATAAAATTAAACTGATAGAATAAATAAATCCATGGACAATGTAATAATGAATAAATTATTGGATAATAATAAATGATCATATAGTGATGAGAATTCATAATGTAGAACATATTAAATATATTGTCAAGGTCTTGTGTGCATACAACTTACATTAAAGGTAAGGACACTCCCATTACCCTATCTTAGTTATATCGTGAGACAGACCAGTGCACTAGGGGGATATATAATTTTGGGACCCACCCATCACATTATATTCCAATTAATTCCATTAAATTATAAAATATTCTATGGTATTATGGTCAATGAATAAACAATATAATTACCTAGCATAATTCCTCAATGAGGCATATATTACAAGATTTTCCCATATAAAAGAAAGAATTATATTCTATGAAAATAATTTATCCAATCAAAGAATAAATAAATATATCTATGTTAAATCACTTATGAAATAAATAGGGATTTCACTTTGTATAAATAAACACCTTTAACAAGTGAAGGATACATGTTTGTAGTCATTAGGTGTTCACAAGGACTAAGGTTTCAAGGTGTCTAAGTAGCCGGATACATGAATGTGAAAAGGTAGGTGACCAAGGAAATTGTAGATAAATACTACATTATGGTTTGTAAAAATCATAAATATCATCCAATAATATCTTCAAAGAGTGTCAAACTAGGTTCACAGAAAGGTCTCATTCACTATGCACTAGGATGATGACAGGAATAAACCCAACCAACTCATTTCATGTTTATAAACCCTAGATTCATCTGTCCTGAAACCACATCCACTTATAGTATCCTAATGGGGATTTTTTTATTTGGTTAAACCATACACACTTTACTTACCAAAGTTAGGATGGTTTTATGTATATGAGAACATTTGAGAATTATAACGGCTTAGGAAAAATGCTATAATGTGTGGGAATAAATAAACTCTCTTTTAAGACATATCAAATGGAAGATATTACCATAGGATAAAAATTATGGAACGATATGAAAAAATAATTTAAATAAACAATATAAAAAATTAATGTACTTGAAATTGAAAAGAGAAGGATTGAGGAAACCCTTAACTTGGGAGGATGCTTCTTAAATATAGAGAGAGACTCCTTAGAACCTTAGAACCACCTTGGAGATACTCTTGAGAGGGATATTGAGAGGGTATTAATTCTCAATAGATTTTGTGTTGATATTGGGGAGTGAATGGGGTGGTATTTATACTTGAGTAGGGGTGGTTTAAAGGGATTAAATAATGATTATTTTGTTATTAAGGCTAACCACTTTTTGGTGGCATTAATTTCAAAGAATTTGGTTGATTATTAATGTTGAAAATATTGGTTAAGGACATGAAACACCTCAAGCACCAATTTAAAGTTTTCATTTTTAGATATCTTATATCTTTTCCTTTTAAATTTAATATTTTACATTATTTTACCTATACTGCAATAACTCTTTTTCTACCATAGTAACTTTTTCTATCCAAAAATGAAATTAACCTTATTACCTGATTTGAACCTTTTAATTCCAAATATAAAATTAATTTTACTTCTTTAAATTTTATAAAATTGATAAAAACAATTCTAATATGATACACGTATCACACATAAAAGTGGTTTTTTAAAGAGGATAAAATTGTGGTTCCAAAATGTAAAGTATAAATTTATAAATTAAAATTAATTTTTTTAAATTAATTTTTATAATTATGAAATTTTATTTTGAAATAATATAATTTTTCATAAATTTTTTAATCATTCTCATATAATAATGATTTCATAATATCATGGTGCTCATAAAAACGGTAATTTTCACTTTTTTACCAAAAATCAATTTTTTCAAAAAATTCCTAAAACATCACCCTAAGATAATTTTTATGTGATGAGTCCAAAATTAAAATCTATTTTATCAAATTAATTTAATAAATATTTAAATTTGTATTTTTAAATTAAAATCCACATTTATTTAAAATTAAAAAATTTATAGCATAATAAATATTCTGAACGTTATAAAAATTACTTATGACTTAATTATCATTTTTAAATTATTTAATTTGTATAGTATGTGTATTATATTATACTAAATTACTAATAATGACACACGATTATATTCATAAGAAATAAATTTTTGTTTCGTTACACTCATGGAATTCATTGTGTGTTACTATAACGTATGACCAATTCGAGATGTTTAATCATTGAATTCTTAAACAATTGATATCATGCATGTATATAAATAAATGAATTGATATTATAGATTCTTAACTGAAGAAAATATTCAGGAATATGTGGTTGTGGCCATGCACTCTCATCCCATATCATAATACTATCATTCATTATGACAGAGGCTAGAAGTGGCATCCCATGTCTTTTATGATATTAGTGTATCGTAACCTATGATATGAATCATGTGAATATCATAACATACAAATCAAGGGATAAAATATTTTACACTATCTATTATTTTAGTGCATACCCAACAGTATTAATTTTTAACTACTACTTATTTATGTATATAAGTCATTAACTTTTTAACATTTATATTGGTATTATATTCATAAAATAACTCATTCACATCCTGTATTGATCAGTATGATGAAAACCCCTAGAAAGTCATGTGAAAACATGATTAAATTGTTTTTGGTAGCTATAAAGTCATCTTGAATACCATTCCATTATTTTGATAATAAGAAACATTTATTATAAATTACTACTTGAATAGAGCTAAGTTATAAATTTAATATTTTCTCATAAAATATTTACTCCTTTATTAATTGATTTGATAATTTTAGTTATAACATAACATAAATTTCATTGAATTTAAATTGCATGTTACTATTTTTAAAATATTATGTTCTCATGGTCCTATTATTGTAATTTTGGGACTCACATGAGTGACCCACTTTCCAAAGGGGGGAAACCCTATGGTGGTGATAATGGAACCTTTTTTCAAGTGAGAGGATGGGAGATCGGCTCATCCCTTAAGGGGTCTTATTACCTAGTTCAATAATATCTTATAGATTTAGTACATCTTCATGAAATATTTCTCATTAGTAATACTGATTACCCTATAGTGAAATTGATTGACTGAAAACATGCATTAATGAGGACACTAAACATGAGAATTATATTTTCTCTCATTTAATCCAAGTATCTGGTTACTCTATAGTTTATATACATATAGGTAGGAACTCTAGAATTTATCGTCATCCATGGTGGAATTGGACTATTTCAAAAGGAGGGACAATGAGTTATTGAGTTGGGATCAAGACCACTAAAGGAGATTCATACGTATCCCTATGGATGCAATCAAAATCCTTGTATTTTGATTCCATTAAACAAGATATATTGTGCATTTATGCTCATGTGATAAGGACTATAGTGAGACCTTAAAAGGATGTGTCTCTATGACTACTTCCAAGAAGTTTAAATTAATGCAGAGTTAACTATATGTTATGTATTTTAAAGTCCTACAGCTGAGACTACCAAGTGAAAGGTGCCTCACAATGGTTTGGTGTGGGACTTATGTAAAAGTGGATATTTTTAGTTTAACCTAACATATGTGTCAAGTGAAGATATTTTTGGGACTAATATAAGTATCTTGACTAATGGTATTTAAAGAAACCAAGAGGATAATCTTGAATCAAGGAATATGATAAAACTAAGAAGAGTATCTTGACTCAAGTTATATGAGGAAACCAAAATGATAATCTCGACTCAAGGTATATGAGGAAACCAAGAGGAGAATGTTGAATTATGGAATAAAAGGAAAATAATAGGAGTATATTGACTCAAGGTACACGAGGAAACCAAGAATAGAATCATGACTCAAGGTATTTTATAGAATTAAGGTTGGGGTTGTAGGTATGACAACCCAAAATGTGCTTGATCAGGCCCAAAAATTTTATTATACGACTCTGGATTTTGTTATGGGAGTCAGTGACAAAAGTGGGAAGATCAGGTTAAACTATTTAGACCAAACCTCATCACTAATCCCAATCAGAGGTGTAGTGGTGTAACTATCATGGTATGAATATTTGGGTTCCCATGTAGTATTTTGGGGTGAATGGGAACTCGGGTAGGCAACCTAGGCAATGGGGCACCCAAGTAAGTGACCTGGGTGAATTGGCACTCAACTAATGGGACATGGGAGAAGTAATACTCAGGAAGTTAGTCCCTAGGTGGTAATTTATGAGGTTCTTGGCACCTATGTGGTCAGCAACCAATTTGATAGATAATAGGTGGTCTGAATCCCATGTGGTATAGTACCCAGGTGGTCCAGCAAATAGATCCAATTAGAAGGGCATGAGAGTAGTCCTTTTTATCTCTTCTCCTTAGGTTTGGATTCAAAAATCACTTGTAGGAGGGTTCTGTGCACTCAATTTCTTCAGCACTTAGGTCTGGATTCCTTCCCACATTGTGCCATAATTAGGGGGGTTATGGGTCCTTTTATAGGCAAACCATGGCCCTGGTGCCTATCCATGGGCGGTAACTATTCAAGGCACCAAGGTATGTCTCTGGGTGCATGTGTAGTTCTTGAATAGCATCATTCAGGTGTGAACATGAGTATGTCTATGAATATGACTATCTTGGTCTGTGAATTAGGGAATGAATGAATAAGAATGTGTAGATAATTGCATACGTGTGCAGATTTCATCTGGCCATAGGACTGAAATTTTAAAAAACTTTTTCTAACTTCAAATATCCATAACTTTCTGTCTATAAGTTTGTTTTGGATCCATGACCTATCAAATCAAATCTTTCAAAACAATATACATCATTGGATACATAGATTACCCATATTATATGTTTTTACACATCCAAAATATTCCTACAATGACTCTAAAGATATATCTTAAGGCTATATAAATCTTTCTCCAATAATCAATGAAATCCACAACTTATTCCTAGAAGGACATTCTCAACACCACATCAGATTGGGTGATGTTTTTAAAGGGTCTCTACCCCTCAGTATGTAAGAAATCATGAAGCACATGGATATCCTATTGGTGTATTCTTAACCAAGTGAGACACTCATTTATCTTCAACTCAACACATTTCATCCGATTGAGGCTCATATTAAAATCATCGTGGAAAAGTACATGGTGCTGAAATTTATAGGTTCCAATAGTTAAAAAGTGTATCACATTATCCACTGTGAAAAAAAATCAAATAAACTACAATTGGTTTTATAAATTGTTCATTTCCTATCAAAAGAAGGTAAATTGCTTCAATGAAAGAATTTGCTATAAAAACAATAATGTATCCCGACAATTGACTATTCCAAGGCACTGATCCCTATTTCAGATACTTATTTCCAAATATTTTTAGGATTCACAGGAATAAATTGTATTTAATACTATACAATAAAAATAGTTTGATGAGACCAATATTTACATGACCAAAATTATAGACTATTTTCTATTTTTATTACATATTATAGACAATATAGTAATGAATTTTTCAAAACATTAGAATGTTATTAAAAATTTTACTAATAACATTTTCATCTTATATAATATATTCCAAAATTTTTAGGTCCATTGAAAATTTATCCAATGATAATCCATAAAATTTTTAACAAGGACTAACTATATTATATATTTTTCTAGATACCAAGTACAATTGTTAGTCGATTATAATAGTGGATTTATCTGCATTGTCCTTCTTGAAAAATATTTCATGAAATTCGTATTAAAAACAACCTGAGAAATAAAAGATATTCTCATTTGGGTAACTCACTAATATTCCTCTATAATTATTTTAAATTTGGTGTAGAATCTATAGTTAAAGTGAATCACTAAATTTTAAGAAAATGATGATTTTATGTTTCCAACTAAGCTAAATTACACTACAAGAAAATATTAGTTATATAGTTTCCAAAACTACTATTAAAATATTTTTTTAAAGGTGATGTTTTTTAAAAGTGTTGTTAAATTATCCATTTATTAGAAATTTTAATTAAAACTATCAGTAAGTGCTCTTAAAAAACTTCCCCTTTCCCTTTCCCCTCAGCCTTGAACCTAATAACACAGCCGAGTAGCTATGCACGCCTCCTACATGACAAACCTCCATCCTATACTCTGATTTTGATAGACTCCATCCTCCACTCTGATGTCATCGCACTCACATCATCATCCTCCTTCATGGTCATCCTACTGGGGTCTATATTCCCCAAAAGTGGTCATCATAATGTTAGAAAATTTTGTTGAATTCAAGGGATTTTGAGAATCCTTAGTCATGATTCGGGTCAAAACTATACTCTGATGGTGGGAGTAATTCTTCCTACTTTTTGTTTTTTTCGATTCTCTAAGTGAAACTTCTAATTTCCAGTGATCCTTAACTTATCTTCTGAGAGATTGAGTATTGATCAACAATTATTCATACTTATTTAATTCCAGAAGTAGAGATTTAATTGAATATATTTTTCAATTCATCTAGGATGGTGATGCTCAGGTTGAAATAATTTAACTATTATAAAAAAATTAGAACTAACCATCTCATTCAAGAAATGGATTTAAGAAAGAGTATGTTTGATATAAACTAATTGTGGTTGATCTTGAATAGATTTGAAATGATTTTAACTGATGTTAAAGCCTTGATTTAAATTATTATGAGATATTATGAAGTTATAAATGATGGAAAATAATTATAACTAGAAATTTGGATAAATGAATTTGGGTGGATATATTATCATAAGTATATAATATAATTTCTTGTAATGATTATCTAAATAATTTTGATTTCTCATGTGATTGATTGAGTGATTTATGTGGTTATTTTATGATATGGTTGGTCATGATATAAACTAACAAATGAGACTTAATTATTCATACCTTTTTTCCATAATTTGAGTTATTCTACTAATCAAGTACTACCTTTTTTGTGTTTTATTCAAATATTTTATGGACAATTAAAGGTTTGTAGAGAATTTATGGATTTGGGAGAGTTTTGAAGAAAAAGGGGACTAAATTGTGTTGCATCCTTTGAACCATAGAATGATTGAATATGGGAATATAGAAAAGAAACCATAGTGCAACCCAATACTCGACTTTGTAGTCTCCCCTTTTGAGTTGGCTGGAAGAATTGATGAAAGATTTGGTGTTGTGATTCTGTGATCATGAATAGAGAAGAATGGAAGAGGAAAACAACTATTATTACACCAAAAAATATTACAAAAGACCCCTCCCACACCTCCCTTTCTTCCTTATACATGGAGATCTCAAGGATATCTTGGATGGAAGAGCTCTATTGGATCAACTGATTATTTTTACTGAGCCTACCTTGGACCTGCTTATATATCCATGGTGGGAGGTGTCAATTCTGAAAAAAAAAATCCCACCAATCCCCCACTAATACCCACCTACCTTAAAACATGAAAAAATGAACATTAAACATGTGCACTAACCAATATTTAATTATCCATGGGTCTGGTGAGGTTGGTGCACCAGCCACATAACAAGGTAGCTGAAAAAGAACCCATTAATTCTCCCCCTCTAGCTACAATCTACTGGATCATCTACAAAGGACTAGCTTCTCTTGAGAAACCACCTTTTCCAACATATCTATCAGGTTATCCTTCATGTGTATCTTTACAAGTCACAAAAACTATCGATCCATCACTTCGTGTATCCAATGATAGCGAATTTCAATGTGCTTTGTCCATAAATGGTACATGGAGTTATTGCTCAAGTCTGAAGAACTTTGAATATAGAAATGAACCCGGTACACCTTCTGGATAAATCTAAGCTCCAGGAGAAAAATCTTTAGCCACAATATCTCCTTGCCATTTTTGAAGCAGTAATGTACTCTGCTTCTATTGTGGATAAAGCAATGCACTTCTGTAGTATAGACTACCATGATATAGATCCTTCAAAAGTATAGATGTATAATGATGTATAATTCCTGCTATCAGGATCTCCAGACATGTCTGTATTTTTATATCCCTCTAATATAGGTTAGACTCCCCCATATCACAAACATATCTTTTAAGTACCTTTAAGATACCTCATAATCCACTTGACTGCATCCTAGGGCTGCTTCCTATGATTGAAAAGAAATCGTCTCATGATTGCCATTGTATGGGCAATTTCTATTCTCGTACTCACCATAGCGTACATCAAGCTTCCAACTACTAATAAGTATGGTATCATCTACATCACCTTGATTTCTTTATTAGATGATGGGCATGAACTCTTTCTCAAATTCAAATGATCGAGAAGAGGAATTATCACTGGTTTGGTTTTTTTCATGTTGAAACATTTTAAAACATGTTCAACATACTTCTCCTGATATAGCCATAACAACATCCTCTTTTGATCACAAATGATCTACATCCCCAAAATCTATTAAGCTACTCCCAAGTCCTTTATATCAAAAGACTTGTATTACTTCTTCTTCAACTTGATAGACTTTTTTGTATCCTTCCCAATGATCAACATGTCATCAATATAAAGAGGAGTAGAAAAAAAGTTACCATCCTGAAATCTTTGGATGTAAACACACAGGTCTGCCTATGTCCACTTGTAGCCATGACTCACCATGAATGAGTAAAACTTCTTGTACCATTGTATAAGAGTTTTTTTAGTCCGTACAATATCTTCTTCAGTTTTCAAAAAAGTTTTTCCTGTCCAAATACCTCAAAACCTTCATGATACTTCATATATATCTCCTCTAAGAGGTCCCCATGAAGAAAATTTTCCTTCACGTCTATTTGTTCAAGCTCCAAGTCCAAGCTATCCACCAATCTGAAAATGGATTAGATTGAATCCATTTTCACCATGGGTGAAAAAATATCATCAAAATCAACTACTTTATTTTGAAGGAATCCCTTAACAACTAACTGAGCTTTGTGATTAAACTCCTTTTTTCTATCATCCTTATTTATCCCGAACATCCATTTGTTCGTCAATGCCTTCCTACCTTTGGGTAGTTTCCCCAAATTGTACATTTAGTTCTTCATAAAAGAATCCATATCATCCTTCATTTTAGGTAGCCACTTGAGTTTATCAGGATGAGACACTACTTCTTGGTATCCTTCTAGGTCCCCCTTATCAGCCAGTAACAGGTACTCTGACTCCAAATATTTTTTTTGTTGGAATACTTCCTCATGAAGATCTTCAAACTTGTGAAATGTTAGGATCAGGAGGCACAAAATCTCCTAACTCCTTTGATGGTTCTATAATTTCTTATGGAGAGGATTAAGTCTCCCCCAACACAACATACTCTTCCACTACCTCTTAGTTCACTATTGATGAGTCTTCTTTCACATCCTCATCTTCATTGATAGGTTGTGTTGGTATAAGTGTTGGATCATGAATTGATTCCTTGACACTTTCCCTTATAGACATTCTAGGATTTTTAATTTCCTCGATCATTTGGTTCTCTTGGAATAAAACATCACTACTTCTGATCACCTTCTTCTCCTTCAGGTCCCAAATCTTATATCCAAACTCCTCATCTCTATAGTCGATGAAGATACATAGATTTGATCTCCCATATATATTTTTCCTAAGATTGTTGGATACATGTGAAGAAGCCAAACATCTAAATACTTGTAAATGAGAGTAAGAGGGATGTTTACCAAAAAATTTATTTTGTGGGATCTCAAAATTAAATAGGACTAATGGTGATATGTTGATGAGGTAGTATGAAACTTAAATAACTTCCCCCTAGAATGTTTTAGGGAGATTATCTAAACTCATCATGATTTTGACCATCTCCATGATGGTTTTCTTCATCCTTTCCACAACTCTATTGTGTTGTGGGGTGTGTGGGACTGTCCTCTCATGTCAGATGGCTTGGATCCTATAATAGGCATAAAATTCCCTAGATGTGTACTCTCCTCTGTTGAAGACACTTTATATTCCTTTTAGTTTCATGCTTCACCATGGCATGGAACATCTTGAAGTAGTATAGTACTTAGTCCTTCTTTCGCAAGAAGAATGCCCATATCCTTTGATATGCATCATCAATAAATGATAGGAAGTATTTTTTACTACCTAGTGAATCCACCTCCATGTGTCTTCATACATCAGTGTACACCAAATCTATCAACTTTGATCTCCTTGATGAAGCATTATTTAATGATACTCTATTTTTGATCCCATACAATTATTATTTGCAAGGATCAATTGATATAACCTTGTTAATATTGATTTACTTCTTCTTCATTAGGGTAGGTAACCCTCTTTAACTCATGCGGTCAAGTCTCCCATGCCACATATTGGTTGACGTATCTCCTTCCACCATATTGAGATTTTCTATACTTATCTTCACATGGGTTTTATACAACATACCATATATTTGTCCTCGGGAAATGATGATGGCTCCTTTTTTTATCTTCCATGCTCCATTGATGAAGATGTTTTCATAACCTTGTCGATCAAAGACTTGGAAAATTCTGAACATCCTTTAGGGTGATTGTGTATCAAAAAAATTTCTTGACTTAAATATCACCCATGCCAAAAATCTCTGCCGAACTGGTATTCTCTACTTGACCGCACCAAATTCATCAGCTTGATAAGTCAAGAAATACTCACAATGCAGAGTGACGTGGTACAATGTAGCAGTATTGACCAACTATTTAGTTTCTTGGCCTGATGTATGAAAGGATGTCTCTTCTTCATATTTGGAGCAAACAACAACTTCCCTTGTGATGATCACATGCATTTCTCCATTTATTCTTTTTTGATTGATACCATGACCCTTTTCTTGTAGAAACTTTCAGTAGCTATTCTTCATGTGTCTATCTAGGCTAAAATGGTAGAATTTATATGTTGGAATCCTATCATCTATGGATCATCCTTTGTTCTTTATTCAACCTTAGGTTCTCACCCCTCGACTTCCTCCTTGTTGTCTCACTCACTTCTCCAGAATGAGATCTTCCATTTGGTTATAACCCGCTTCCTTCCTTTGGGCCTCCTCAATGAAAAATGCATCCTTTACCATTACCATGGTAAGTTTTCCTCTAGGTTTTGATTTTCTAAGTGAGATGAGAAGTGTTTCCCAGCTATCAAGAAGTGTGTGGAGTAGGTGGATCACCTGATCTTCATCTTTCAGAGTCTTACCTGCAACCACAAATTGGTTCACCAGGCTTTGAAATTTGCTGGTGTGTTCAGTTATAGAGATTCCACTCTGTAGTTGAAGATTTATAAACCACTTCAATAAGAGGATCTTGTTTCGAGTGGTCTTTACTAGTACATATTTTCCAACTTTATCCAAAGTTTGTACATGCCAGTCTCTTGAGAAACCTGGTGGTAAATTTTGTGATCGATCTATTGGAAGATTTGAACAATCATCTTATTGTTCATATTTTTCCACTCCACATCCTTGGTAGCACTAGGTTTGACTCAATTATTCTTAATGGGGTAAAAAATATCCTTAGAATTGAGGTGATATTCCATTAAAGACCTCCAAATGGAGTAGTTTGAAGAAATCAACATGATCATACCTCTCGTGGATGGTCCCTATATTGAATTTTAATTCTTCAAAATTTTGTGTAGAATATGGAAAAATGGATTTCACTGTTGCGTCTGTAACGGTCAAAAATGACGGGATCGATGCCTAGATTGTTGAAATCAGACACTGATTGATCAATGTATGACCAAATCAGTGTCAATAGCTGAGAATGTATAATGATGTGGTGATGATGTGGTGTTGATGTGGAATGCCGAATCAGTTGCTAGAAATGCACCAAAAATGTCACAAGCACCAAAACAATACCTCCGTCTCCAGAAAGGGCGTAATTTAGCACCTATGGTTTGAATGAACTTTGAATGTGACTATGAAGCTCGTTTTGGATTCGTTTTCAATGTCATTTGAACCGTTGTAATCTTCTCGACATAATATTCTAGAATATTCATTCAAAACATGATTCTGGGAAACTTGGATTTTTTTGTCACTAGAAAATTTCCACTGCTCACCGTTGTTTCATTAGAACCTCCTTTGATACCACTTTTTGGGATTCTCTGGTCATGAATAGAGAAGAATGGAATAGGAAACCAGCTTTTATTACACCAAAAACAAATGTTGCAAAAGATCCCTCACACACCTCCCTTTTTTCCTCACACATGGAGTTCTCAAGGCTCTCTTGGATAGAATATCTCTCTTGGATACATGCTGGTGATTTTTTTTAAGATCCCTTGTCCCTTCTTATATATCCATGGTGGGAGGTGTCAAATTTGACACAACTCCCACCAATCCCCCACCAATCCCCACCTATCTTTTAAAATGGAAACATACACATTCAATATGTACAATAGCCAATATTGAAGCAGCCATGGGGATGGTGAGGTTGGTGCACCATCCTCCTAACAAGGCATCTAGAAAAGAACCCATCAGTTGGGTTTTGATGGTTCCATTTCACCGCAACTAAAGGGCACGTAAGCATTAATAAAAAATGGGTTTCGACCCTATCCAACACCACCAAAGAAGAAAATTGTTGTGAGGCAACCTCCAAGGTCAGTGTTAGGTGGCTAGGGAAATAATAGAAGATGTATAGTTAGTTCAGTAGCACTTGCATGAGAGGATAATATGTGTGACATGGTTGGATGAAAGGAGAGAAGGGGGACAAGTGTTCACACCACAGGAGTTTAACGGTGGGTTGTGTCACATTAGACTTATCAAATGCTCGGAATTATAAAGTAAAAAAAATTATATGGGATGCATGATGTGGATATTATTTAAAGTAGATGAAGTGAACATGGAGAAGGGATAATATGATGTTGTTCCTATTATTGGGAAGATTGTATGAATATTGTGCTATACCCTGGACAATTAAATCAGAAGAGAGGACTCTCAAGGAGAAATTTTAACATTATTCTGAGACTTTGATGCTTTAATTCATGTTTTTGGATTGGGATTTAAGTATTTAAGGTGGTAAAGATAATTTTTTCTTTCTATACATGTTTTACTTTCTATTCTCTTGAATATGTGTTTTCCATCCCTTGAGTCCACTATTTCACTTATAATGGATAACAAATTTTTCATGATTGTGTAAACGCTTAAGGGGTGGTGGATTGATAGTATGAGGGTTGTGAATTAACATAAATGATTATTCTAGATTGTGAATCACTCATGTAGATTAATATCACAATGTGCCTCTTTCAATCATATCATCTAGTCCCCTGGTGAAAGTGATGGAAATTAGGGGCTATACTCAATGTGATAGAGGAGTGAGGGGGTGAGAGTTGACCATAACTCTGCCTTTTGTTTTTGAGATTGAACCTAATGTATTTAGGTCTTATTAGGTTACATCAACTAAAGGAATCACTGGACCTAATTAGTTCAAATTATCACCAACCAAGTGGATTATTTATTCTAAGAAGTCTCACAATTATTCATCTTTATTGAGTTATGAGACAAATGGATCATCACCTTGTGGAAAATATTCTTTGAAATTGATTCACCATATTTGTTTCTCATCTGAAGTCTAACCAACCCAAGTTTGATCTTTTTTATCTTTCCCTAGTAACTCTGTCACCTTTTTCTCAATATTTTGTGTCCTGACTAGTTCTCATCCATCATTTATACTAAAATAACAATCAAGAACAATAAAATAGTTTAGGATCCTTTGTGTTCCCTAAATTTTGAACTCAAAACTCTAATTTCAAATAATATAATTTTGTAGTTAGTGATTAGGGTTATTTATTTTAATTTCTAAACTCTGACCAATGCCTCTGAGAGTTAACAATTTTTGAGGACGCATCATGTTTTTTTCATCATTTTCAGGGATATGTAGCAATGGAAATAACCTAGGAATTGAGTATTGGTTGATTATTTCACTCTCTTCTTCACTTTTTCTATTTTCAATTTCTATTCTCTTTTATGTGCACTAGTATTTTAGTTTGTAATATCCAAAATTCATGCATAAGATCAAGGATTTTAAATTTTGAGGAGCCATTTGAATTACACCTAGAGATAGTGCATTATTTATTGCACAATTGAATAACATCCATGGAAAATAATCAGGGAGCCCAAACAGCATGGAAGGATATAGCCAACATCTTCAAGGGACAAAAAGTACCACAAGAGATGTCCCTCATGGAATATGGAGATTCTTCTATAGATGGATCTTCTCCAAGCATCATACACCCACACATTAAAGTGAATAACTTTGAACTGAATCCAAGTTTTCTTTAGATGAACTAGAATATTAGATATTTTGGAGGAATGCATAATGATATCCCCCATGAAATTTTTTAATTTTATCAGGATCTATGATACCTTTAAGAATGATAGATTCTTTGATGACACTATCTGACTTAGGGACATCTCGTTATCACTAACGGGATGAACTGAGAATTGGTTGATGTCACAATCACTAGAGTCAATCACAACATGGGAGGAACTCACCTAGATATTTTTGGAAAAATACTTCCCTTTAGTGAATAAGATGAAGCCTATAAGTGATATTTAGAATCTTACGTAGCAAGATGGTGAATTCACCTAGTGATATTTAGAGAGATTAAATAAATTATTATAGAGTTTCCCACACCATGGAGTTAATATATGTATGTAGCTATAGATGTTATATTTTAGGATACAGAACAACTCTCGAGTTGTAGTCGATTCAGTGGTAGGAGGAGTCCTGATGAGGAAGACCCCCATAAAATCTCAAGCCATCCTAGATGAAATTGAAAATAAAATTTCATAATGGTAAGGAGAGAGTGGATTGACTAAAAGGGGTATACACCATATAGAAGAGATAACCAAGATGGTTGCTCAAGGTAAGGCCATGACCAATAATATGGAGACAATGTTAGTCATACATAATCAAGGGGCACCCTCTGAGTCCCCTCGAATGATTTCATGTAAATTGTGTGGAGGTTCTAATATATTCCTTGATTTTCAAGCCATACCTGAAGACACCTCAACGGGAGAGGTAATATTTTTCATAATATTAAATGCTTCAACCATATTAACAAAATCAATACAAACAAAGGATGAGGCCAGTTTAACATAATCAAGGCTGGAGGTTCGATGAAGGGAGGAGTGTTTTTTGAAATCTAGGTCATTTAGGGTTTCCCTATAGACAATAAGAACATAGTCCCACCAAACTAAAATTCCAACCTTCTCGACTGCTATTTCAATTATAGTTGTACCAACCATAGCCACAAGAGACCTAACCCTCCTTCAAGGTGCTTATCAATAAGTACATCAAGAAAAATGATCATCATCTTGGTCATGTTGTGATAACCCTTTAAAAGAATGAAAATTATATAGAGAATCATTAGGGGATCCTCCATAAAATCATGACATAGTTGGGATAGTTTTCCTAAAATTTGACCAAGCATCCACTTAGAGTCTTAATGGGAAACATAGAAGTACCAATAGAAGAAGGAAAGGCCATTACCTTGAAAAGTGGAAGATATTTATAGGAAAATAAGGTTGAGTGTAATTAAAAGGATGATTAAGTGGAATAAAAAAATAGGAGAAATATGAGATTAATAAAAGGAAATAATGGAATAATGGAAAACCAAATTGTAATGACCTGCTAATTCTCATTGGCTTGAGAATACAAAAAATCATTACTAGGCCTTAAGAGACATCCCCAAGATTCCAAAGGATAGAAATAAATACCGAATGGTTTTAAATACAAGTGTGGGGTGATTTACCCTTTAATAAATAAACCATTAAACTAATAAACCATAACCAACCCATTCAATAAATGATGCATGAACAAAATAAAGACAACACAACTACTTTATTCATATCAAAACCACTTCATAGTATGAAAAAGTGGAATACCAAACAATTATCAAAGTAAATAGTATAAAAACAACAAAAGACTCCCAAAAGACCACAAGACACCATGCTCCACAATCACCTAATAACTCAAGTATCATGAGGTGGTGCTAAAAATTTGTGATGCTTTACGTTTTCCCATGTCTCGGAAGATAGAATCTGCAAAAACACCAAAGTTCCAAAGAAGAGGTGAGTATAACACTCAGTAGGTTTTCCCCAATGACTTACCTACTGACACCACTATTATAGAGGAGTTAGAAACAATTATATAAAATATTTTATATAAAATAATTTCTCAAAACATTTTATAACTAAATATACACATGTTTCCAAAACCGTTTATAACCAAAAGAATACAAGTTCATTTGAAACCAATTTTTTTAGAAAGTTATTTTTTCAAAAAAAAAACTAAAAAAAGCTTTAAAATCATTTCTCAATATTCCATAGGAATACCCAATCCATTCCACACATCCACACAACCAACCATGCATGCTACGTGATGATAGTTCCATACTCATGAATGGTTTCTCGTCAATCTACCAAGCCGTCACAAGGTAATTGTATCCCATGTGTAAATAACCCTTTGGAATCAAGTAGAATTTCATATTTCAACCAAGACATATATATAAAACATGAACACACACACCACCTATGGCCAAAGATCATGCCAAAATATCCCTTTCAATAAAATCACCTTTTTTATTGAATTTTTTTTCATTAAAACTATTACAATTCCAAATCATTTCAATAAAACATATTTTTATTGAAAACACATAACCAATCAAACCATTTATAATTTCCAGAGAATCTACCATTTTAAATTCAAGAAACTGAAATAATTTTCACAACAATTTATCAAGATTTCACAAATCTACCAAAAATGATAAATCATCAATAAAGAGATTTATTCCATGTTTCAAACCATGATTTCAAAATATATATTATCCAATTTACTAAATTTGAAACTAATCCAATAAATTATAGTAATAGGAGATAAGAGTGAAGCCACCTACCTTGATGGTTTTGATGAAACTTGACAACAAACAAAGAACACTCAAGAAAACTGGGATGATTATTTACGGAACCTCCTTAGACCTATTCTCCTAGAAAGATCAAGAAAAAATCTAAAATTATTTTTAATACACACTCATATATCTACCCATAATTGGTATAGATCTAAGAAACTAAGAAGACATGAGAAGTAGATCTAAGTAGATCTATGAAAATGATCAATAATGATGAAGAATGATCACATACCTCATGAATTCAGCTTCGAATCACCAGGGGAAGCATTCAGATTGACTCCAAAAAACTTGGGAGAGGTTCTTCTATCTTAAAGCATAGTTAGTTCACACAGTTAGATAAATTGTGCGCTAATTGTGTGTTAGATACTATCTAGAAAGACCCTCACACAGCCTTATCGCACGATCTCCTTAACCATGCACACACCTTACTGAATCTCTCTAATTTAAACCTATTATTGTGCACGATTTCTTCGAATATTTCCAAACAGTTTGGATAAACCTTGTGAAGCTCCTGAACCTCTCCATTAGCCCCCAAAATTTATTAAAATAGCACCAAACTCTCCAAAATTTCCCCCTTATACTTTATAACCATGAAAACACAAATAAAAAGTTACATACTAGAAACCGGGTGTACTAAATTCTCCCCACCATCTATCTTTTTGTCCCCATAAAGTAGAAAACCATCATTGCCCTGAAAGAGTTATGGCCATTTCTCTTTCATTTCCTTCTCACATTTCCAATTCTCTTCCTAGATATGAACATGATGCCATAGAACCCATAGTAGATCAATGATTTTCCCATGTAATACTTTTTCTTTTCTATCCAAAATCTGCATTGGGATATGTACCAATGAAGCATCTGGATCTATGTTAACATGATCCCATCTAATCACATGGTCAGGATCAGGCTTATACTTTTTCAACTGATATGCATGGAACAAATTATGCACTGAACTGAACCATGGTGGTAGTTCCAAATAGTATTCCACCTCTCCAACCCATTCTAGTATCTCAAAGGAGCCTATATATTAATGAGATAACTAGACCTACTTCCCAAAACAACAATTTCCAAGCCTTGGAGAGATCCTCAAGAACACATAATCACTCACCGAAAATGAAAATGGCCTTCAATGGTAGTCCGCATAAGATTTTTGATGACTCTGAGTCATCTCTATCTTATTTATAATTAATTGAATCTTCTCTATTGTTTTTTGGACAAGGCTTGGACCAACTAATGAAGTTTCACCTGTTTCCTCCCAGCATAGTGGAGAATGACAACGATTCCCATACAATGATTAAAATGGAGCCATATGTATCGAGGCCTGATAGTTGTTATTATATGAGAACTCCACTAAGGGTAAGTGATCCTCTCACAAGCCACCAAAATCCATTACACAAGCCTGCAACATGTATTCCAATGTCTGTATTATTTGTTGAGATTTCCCATCCATCTGATGATGATACTCCATGCTTATATTCAACTAAGTGTCAAGGTCTTTCTATAAGTATTTCCAAAAATGAGATATGAACCTCAGATATCTATATGAGACTATTGACACTAGTACACCATACCTCTTCACCACTTCTTGGATATAGATTTGAGACAGATCCTCCACCATATGAATTTCATGAATTGGAATGAAATGATCCAACTTGGTAAGACTATACACTATCAACCATATGGCATAATGTTTATGGACCATTCTTGGGAGGACTTTAACAAAATCCAGATTAATATGCTCCCATTTCCACAATAAAATCTATAAAGACTGCAACATACCCACAGGTCTCTGATTATCTGCTTTAACCTGTTGACAAGTTAAGCATTGAGAGACAAAATTGACCACCTTCTTTTTCATGCCTCTCCACTAAAACTGTGCCTTCAACGCCTTATGCATCTTCTGTGTTCTAGGATGTACAACTCATTTTGAATAGTGGTAAGCATGAAGGATTTTTTCATGACAAGAGATAGGTACAACCATTTGATCTATGAAACACAAAAGTGAACTCCCATTAATTTTTCAAGCCTCAATGGTCTCCCCACCATTGAGTTTTGTACTCATAACCAGGAATTGTGCATCAGATGTTTGTGCCTCTTTGACCATCTTTACCAAATCAGGAATGACAGAAACTGAAAATAAAACAACAACATCACCTCGATCTTAACATTATACATTCATGTTAGATAGGACTGAAATCAACTACCATTCATCTGAAGCTTCTTTCACTAAATGATCATATGACTTTCTACTCAATGCATCTACCACCGAATTCCTTTTTCCTAATGTATACAATAATTCAAAGTCAAACAATAGGAGATACTCCATCCATGTCCTTTGTCTCAGATTCAAATCTCATTGTGAGAAAATGTGTTTCAAGATTTCTTGGTCCATGAACATAGTAAATTTCTCACCAAAGAGAAAATTAAAACAAGTCTTCAAGTCATGAATGACTTCTGGTAATTACAATTCATGTGTTCGGTAGTTCTTCTCATGCAATCTAAACTTCCTTGAACCATACGCTGCAACATGGTCTCCTTTCATAAGCACACAACCCAACCCTGATCTTGAAGCATCACAGTACACCATATATCCTCGCCCAGATTTTGGAGAAATCAAGATAGGTGTTGAAGTAATATGAAATTTTAGCTCCTAGAAAGACTTCTGGAATTCCTTTGTCTATTGGAATAGAGCATTCTTCTTTGTCAAATCTATAATTGATGATTCTATATGTGATAATTCATGCAAAAAGCATTGATAATAACAAGATATACCAAGAAAACTTTATATCTCAAAGAAATTTTTCAGCGGTTTCCATGAGATCACAACTTCTATCTTTTCAGGATCCACTAAAATACTCAGAAATCCCATGGCCAAGAAAGTGGAACTCCTATATCCAAAAGTCACACTTAGATAGTTTGGCATAGAAATGTTGATCTCTCAATATGTTTAACATTGTCTCTAGGTATTTCTCATGCATATCCCCTGTCGTTGAATACACCAAGACATCATCTACAAACACCACAACAAAAGAGTCCAGATATTGTTGAAATATCTAATTCATCAAAGCCATGAAGACTATTCATTCATTTTTTAGATGATTGAACTGTCATGACACATCAAATTGATTATGATTTTAAGGTTGATTTATAGTCTAGGGAAGACCCTAGGTTGTCTCTCAAGGAGCGTTGGATGTTTAAAGTGTGTATTTTTAAAAAAATATTACTAAAATAGGGGTGGTTTTGAAAACTATTTAAAGAAAATAAATTAATCAAAATAGTTTAAAAGTTGAAAGACCAAATAGATTTTAAAAAATATTAGATAAAGGGGTCATTCTGATTTCACTACACACATTTCAAGTTCATTGTTCTAAGATATTCATTCAAGTTTGGAGTAATTATTTGGTTAAAATTAATTAGAATCCGGATTAACTCCTAAGATTTTATTTAAATTCTTAAAGAAACAAACCTTGACATGACAATAGTATTATCAAGGTCCATAACTTATTCATAGAATAAGATCTTCAAAAGAAAATTGGAATCTCAAGAAAGTGGGTAAGAAAAGGATTCTTATGTTGTCTAATCAGAACAACACAAGTCGCGCAATTAAAACCTCACACCAATCGGTTATAAATTAAGATCAAATCAATGACATGCATCAAAACAAGAATTCAAATAAGAAATAATTTAATATACATGAAAATAAATGTTTTAACACCAAAATAACTCCAAACCAGTAGCTAATATATGCGTTGTAACTCCCTTGACATGTGTATCTCCCTCACAAAAAACGCCCACTGTTTAGCTCGACATCAGGAGGAGGAGGAAGCTCGATTGGAACTACTTCTTCATTTTAGCTCTCCCTATGAGGATAGAGAGATCCAGAACTTCCAAGGGGATGAAAGGACTCCCATGGAACATCAATTTGGTATCACTTCACTCTCTTGGTCTAACGTACAAATTAGGTGCCCATGGTTCCTTTTTATAGACAAAATGGTACATAGTTTTGAGAACCCTATTCTTTAGATACCACTTGTGTCTCAATTTTGGACTAGTATAAATCCATATTATGAATTTTTCAAAATAGAATAGTTGTTTCTGGCCTATTGAATATCTTCTTGTCAAATTTGGTGGCCATTAGAAATTTATATTGGGAGATATGATCAAAATATGCAACTAAACTTTCATTATACATCAAATTTATTATGATTTTAAGGTTTATTTATAGTCTATGGTAGACCCTAGGTCGTCTCTCAAGGATCTTTGGATGTTTAAAGTGTGTATTTTTAATAAATATTACTAAAATAGGGGTTGGTTTTGAAAACTATTTAAATAAAATAACTTAATCAAAATATTTTAAAAGTTGAAAGACCAAGTAGATTTTGAAAAATATGAGATAAAGGGGTTGTTTTTTATTTCAATACACACATTTCAAGTTCATTTTTCTAATAGATTCATTCATGTTTGGAGTAATTCATTGGTTTAAATTAATTGGAACCCAGATTAATTCCTAAGCTTTTATTTCAATGATTAAAGAACCAAACCTTGAAATAACAATAATATTGTCAAGTTCTAGAACTGATTCATGGAATAAGAGCTTACAAAGTAGATTGAAATCTCAAGAAATTGGGTAAGAAAATTATTCTTGTGTTTTTCAATCCTAACAACCCAATTCACGCACTCAAAACCTCACACTGATCAGTTGGAAATTAAGAGCAAATCAATCACATGCATCCAAACAAACATTCAAATAAGAAATAATTTAAGATTCATGGAAAGAAATGATTTAACACCCAAATCACTCCAAACAATTAGCTAATATATGTGTTGGAACTCCCTTGACATGTGTATAGCTCCTTCACAATGGACGCTCACCATTTAGCTCGACATCGGGAGGAGGAGGAAGCTCAGGTGGAACTCCTTCTTAATTTCAGCTCTCCCTTTGAGGATAGGGAACTCCAGAACCTCCAAGGGGATTAAAGGACTCCTATGGAACTTCAATTTGTCTTCAATTCACTCTCTTGGTAAAACTTTCAAATGAGGTTCCCATGTTTCCTTTTTATAACCAAAATGAGACATGGTTTTGAGCACCTTGTTTTTGAGATACCACTTGTGTCTCAGTTTTAGACTAGTAGAAATCCATATTACGACTTGGCCAAAAGAGAAGAGTTTTTTGAAGGCCTCTTGACAATATCCATGTCAAATTTGGTTGCAATTAGACATTTTTATTGGGAGATATGGTCAAAATAAAGAACTAAACTTTTGTGACATGAAAAATTGAATATGATTTTAAGGTCGAATTATAGTCTAGGGAAGACCCCAGGTCGTCTGTAAAGGAGCGTTGGATGTTTAAAGTGTGTATTTTTAATACATATTACTAAAATAGAGGTGGTTTTGAAAACTATTTAAATAAAACAACTTAATAAAAATAGTTTAAAAGTTGAAATACTGAGTGGATTTTGAAAAATATGAGATAAAGGGATCATTGTGATTTCACTACACACATTCCAAGTTCATTGTTCTGAGAGATTCATCCAAGTTTGGAGTAATTCATTGGTTGAAATTAATTGGAATCACAATTAATTCATAAGCTTTTATTTCAGTATTTAAATAACCAAGCCTTGACATAACAATCATATTGTCAAGTTCTAGAACTTATTCATGGAATAAGGGCTTCCAAAGCATATTGAAATCTCAAGAAAGTGGGTAAGAAAAGGATACTTGTGTTGTCCAATCAGAACAACACAAGTCACACACTCAAAACCTCACACCAATTGGTTATAAATTAATATAAATTCAATAACATGCATCAAAACAAGAATTCAAATAATAAATAATTTAAGATACATGGAAAGAAATGTTTTAACACCCAAATCACTCCAAACCAGTAGCTAATATATGCATCAAAACTTCCTTGACATTTGTGTAGCTCCCTCACAATGAACGCCCACTGTTTAGCTCAATATCCAGAGGAGGAGGAAGCTTTAATGGAACTCATTATTCATTTCATCTCTCCCTATGAGGATAGGGAGCTCCAGAACCTCCAATGGGATGAAAGGACTCCTCTAAAACTTCAATTTTGAAGCACTTCACTCTCTTGGTCAAACATGCAAATGATGTGACCATGGTGCCTTTTTTATAGCCAAAATGGGACATGGTTTTGAGCACCCTATTTTTGAGATACCAATTGTGTCTCTGTTTTGGACTAGTAGAAATCTATATTATGACTTGGCCAAAAGAGAAAAGTTGTTGTCCAATCTCTTAACTATCTCCATGACCAATTTTCAGCGATTAGACATTTGGATTGGGAGATATGGTAAAAATAATGAAGTAAAACTTCATGACATGTCAAATTGATTATGATTTTAAGGTTGATTTATAGTCTAGGGGAGACCCTAGGTCATCTCTCAAGGAGCGTTGGATGTTTAAAGTGTGTATTTTTAATAAATATTACAAAAATAGGGGTGGTTTTGAAACTGTTTAAAGAAAATAAATTAATCAAAATAGTTTAAAAGTTGAAAGACCAAGTAGATTTTCAAAAATATGAGATATAGGGTCCATTTTGATTTCACTACATACATTTCAAGTTCATTTTTCTAAGAGATTCATTCAATTTTGGAGTAATTATTTGGTTGAAATTAATTAGAATCCTGATTAATTCCTAAGATTTTATTTCAATGCTTAAAGAACCAAACCTTGACATAACAGTAGTATTGTCAAGGTCCATAACTTATGCATGGAATAAGAGCTTCCAAATCAGATTTAAATCTCAAGAAAGTGGTTAATAAAATGATTCTTGTTTTGTCCAATCGAAACAACACAAGTCACGCACTAAAAACCTCACACTGATTGGTTAGAAATTAAGAGTAAATCAATCACATGCATCAAAACAAGCATTCAAATAATAAATAATTTAAGATAGATGTAAATAAATGTTTTAACACTCAAATCAATTCAAACCAGTAGCTAATATATGCATTGGAACTCCCTTGACATGTGTGTAGCTCCCTCATAATGAACGCCCACTGTTTAGCTCGACATCAGTAGGAGGAGGAAGCTCGGGTGGAAATCCTTATTTATTTCGGATCTCACTATGAGGATAGGGAACTCCAAAACCTCCAAGGGGATGAAAGTAATCATCTGGAAATTAAATTTTACATCACATCACTCTCTTTGTTTAACTTTCAAATGAGGTTCCCATGGTTCCTTTTTATAGCCAAAATGGTACATGGTTTTGAGTACCCTGTTTTGGTGATACCACTTGTGTCTTGGTTTTGTATTATTATAAATCCATATTAAGAATTTTACATAAGATAAGAGTTTTTTTTAGGACTCTTCAATATCTTCATGTTAAATTTGGTGGCCATTAGACATCTGTATTGGGAGATATAATTAAAATACCGAACTAAACTTTTGAATTTGGACAGATTCTATCCCCTGGATAGAATGGTTCGTATTGGACACCATATTGAAGAATTGGGATTACGTTTCTTGAGATGATTTCTATACCATAATGTTTTGGAGCGGACCATAAATTTTTAGCCCATTTGGAGGCACATAAATCTCTTAATGTTCAAAATAGTGGACAGATGTCCATGGGTTGCCATGCAGTTTGGCCCATTTCCTTATGGATCATCTTTGAGGCCTCAAAATCACCTCCTCCTACAATGAACCCCTAAAAACAAGTAACATTTAAATTTTTAATAGTGATAAACACAAAATAAATTAATCAAACCTGAAGTGAATTTTTTTATTATTTCTATAATTTTCAGTGAAAAACAAGTTTAGTACAGTTGTGTAAGGGTGAAAATGAAATAGTGAATCCCAGTGTGATCATGAGACTGAAAGTCATGACTACATATTCGTAGTGGCCATATCTTATTCTGAAATATGTCTTCAAAATGTCTTTCTTAATAACTCTTAATTGATGATATCTTGATCGAAAGTCAATTTTAGAGAACCATTGATCTCTCCTCAATTAATCAAACAAATCATAAATGTGTAGAAGTGGATATAGATTCTTTATCATAACTTAGTTAAGATTACAATAATTGACTCACAGCTAAAGATTTCCATTAACTTTATTCATGGACACGACCAGAGCTACCCATGGAGATGTACTTTTTTGAACAAAACCCTTTCTTTACCGCTCCTCTAATTGCACTTTCAATTACCTTAAATCTATTGGTTCTATCCTATAAGATGAAAGGGAAATAGGACTAGTCCCCAGAAGGAGATGAATCGTAAAATCAACTTCCCTTATAGTTGGTAACCTTGAGAAGTTTTCGGAAGATACATCTGGGAATTGATCTACCACTACTGGAAAACTGACATCTTGGATCTCTTCCATCGATGCCAAAGTCAAAGATACAAACCGGTAAGAGATTGTTCCCACTACTGGTGTGAACAATCCCATTGCACCCTTCTTTACCACCTTCTCTCCTTTGAAGAGATGCTCGGTGCCATCCTGAGTCATGAAACTAATTGTCGTCCTATAACATTCGATGTGAGACTTTAACATTGTAAACCAATCCATAACTAAGATTACATCATAGACATCCATCTCCAACATTGATAAGTCCCATTTAAGATCAGATCTATCAACTATTATAGCACATGTTCTACACACAAAGGATTAACATTCTCTTTCACCGAGAGGATTTTTGCAGTTTTATCATAGAGGGCATCATTTCAAGTTTTAAACATAGCAGGTAAACAACACAAGAATAAATGATGGAATTTGATTCACTAGTATCAAATAGTACTTTCACAAAGGTAGAATTCAAAAGAATCATACCTCTCACCATATATAGTCTAGCCTGATCATCCACAATCATCTACTCAGATCTATGCAGTTTCTTAGTTTCTAAATGATTCTATTTTTTACCTTGTTGATATTTCCAATGTCGAGGAGTCATGGTATTCCAAGAATCACCATGGATATCTTTTCTCTTCTTACAAGAAAAATTCTACCAGCCTCATTCTATCGAAGCATCCGATTCTTGCAACATCTAAGAAGTGTCTCGAGCACCAAACCTCGAAGCACTACAAAAAAGTGATTAAGGTGTCCCATATTGTTGAAATTATGGCATGCTCTTGGTGGTTCTATACACTCCCACTTTATGTGGTCAAAGGAACCACATTGGTAGCATCATGCTAGGCTCTTTGGTTGTGGAGGAAAATATATGATCTAGTTGTCAGATGATAATTCCCACTACCAACTTGGAAATAAGTATCTCTATTTCACTTGTTCCCAATATTTGGGTTTCCACCATTTCTAGTAGGGATCATCATACTTCCTCCTCTCATAGCTCCTGAGATGTCTCGCTCAACCACTATCACTCTATTCACCGTCTCTATATATTCATTAATATAGAGAACCAAAATCTTCAATCAAATTTTCTGCCTTAGCCCTTATTTGAATATGTGTGCCTTTATGGACGCACTCGCCACAACTTCTGGTGAAAAGTGTACTAAATTAATGAATTTAGCTTCATACTTTGTGACAAATAGATTCTTTTAATTTAGGCTAAATAAGTCTGTCATCCTCTGGATCTTGAACAAGTGAGGATAGAATTATTTATTAAACAATTCCTCAAAATCCTCCCAAGTAAGGCCTTGATATGCTTTAGCATGCAAAACAAGTTCCCACCACTGGAGTGCAAGATTATCAAGAATATATGTCTCTAGATTGACCTTTAGCTCAACTAGTGTGCTAATGAACATGAAGATATGATTCATCCTACTGAGCCACACCTCTTCCTTCTCAGGTTCATAATCTATCCAGAATATGGGTGGATTCAAATTCATTAATTGGATGGAATGGTCCACATTCCTTGGATCATCCCTCCGGTTCCCTGTGTCCATAGCCTAAAATGCTTGAATGATTCTTTGAACTAGCTCTTGGTTCTCCTATGGATCTAGTGCAACCATGTTCTCTACATCTTCTTCCAGTTGGTTTTCAACGATGCCTACCGGGTTCCATTTTCTAAAAAACAACAAACTTTTTAAGTCTCACTCTCTAGCAACTGATGTCTTGGTATTTTAAATTATATCACATCAATTATCACAACATTATTTTCTATAAAGAACCTTTTCATATTCAACCTTTTTTTTGAAAAATTCATTTTTTCTTTTGAAAATCAAACCATTTTCAAAATACACCAAGGATCCTCTTTTCAAAATCTATCATTTGAAAACAAATTCTACATTTTTCAAAATTTACACCTTTTCACAAGATCATATATCATTACTCCAAAGAAATATTAAATCATAGTGGTAATTCATTCCTCTAATTGATGACATGATCTCTTTATTAGATAAACCCATAACAGTGAGATTTGGGTATCCTATAAGTGTCTCTAAAACACTTATGTACCCAAAACCCTGGTAACTTTAGGGATGAGTTATAGACTACCCACATTAGGGTTGTATGATCCTTCTCCTCTAGTATTGGCCATTTATTTTCCTTGGATCAAAGTATATCTAAGAAAAGTTTAAAACACTCACATGATGATATATAGGTCGAGATCAAGAGACAAGAATAATAGCTAAAAACGACTCGAGCACTTACCATTGCACATCTAACATGACGAACGAAATCTCGATCAGATGCTGGATGAAGGAGATATCTTGATCCCTAGAATTGGCCTTAAAAAGCTACAAATTGAGAGTAAAAGGGATTAATCCCGCTGGTTATCATATTAGGGAGGAAGAGGGGGTAAAAATATCATTAAGTGCATTTTGGACATTTTACCCAGAATTTCAGACTGTGCACAGTTTTTCTGCACTGTTTTTCAAACTGTGCGAGATGGTTCTTCCTGAAATAACATCCTCTACATGGTTTGATCAAACTATGTGCAAGAAATGCACGAGTACTTGGGAAAAATGGGAATTCACACTGTTAGGACGCATGACCGTGCACCAACCATGCGATGTGGATTTATCTGGAAAAACACAATCCACATGGTTTTCCAACCCATGCGTAATTCCTCCACAGTTTACTCTAAACCATGCGATAAGCCTATTTTTTCCAAAAAGATGGTTTTTGGGCTCTGAACAATCCCCAGACACCCTAGGAACCTTTACTAACTCATTAGGAATTCATATTAGGTCCAAAGTAAAGATTTAGACTGAAAATTAAAGAAATCACACCTAAGTGAAAAAATGGGTTCTTACAGTCTTCCCCCCCTTAAAAGAACTCACCCCCTGAGTTCTCCTTCCAAGGTTAAGGAAACACTATCTGAGGAAAACTCTGGCCATTGGGTACATATGTCAGCTTCCCTCTCATAAGTCTCATCATGTACTCGATTGTGCTGCCATAGCACCTGTACTAGAGGGATAAGCCGACCTTGGATATCCATTGGGCTCCGATCAATGATATTCACTAGATACTCCTCAAAGGTAGAATCAGTATCTAACCCAACTTCCTTAGGATCAAAATAATGTGATGGGTCAGCTTGATATTGGTGAAGCTGTGAGACATGAAAGACATCATGCATGGCATAGTACCCCTGAGGTAGTAGTAACTGATAGGCTACTGGCCCTAATCTATCTAAGATCTTGAACATCCCTACATAATTGGACGACATCTTTCCCTACTTTTGTAACCATCTATGACCTAGCCTGGGTGATACCCGAAGAAAAACACAATCCCCAACCTCGAACTCAAGAGGTCATCAATGGCGATCGACATAAGATTTCTGTCTAGACTGAGCAGTAGTCATACAGTTTCTGATTAGCTGAACATGCTCTGAAGTCTCCTAAATGAGATGAGGACCTAGTATAGTTATCTCACCTACCTCTATTAAGCACAAGGGTGAATAACATAGCCTACCATATAAGGCCTCAAAAGGAGACATCTAAATCATCTCCTGAAAACTGTTATTATAGGATAAATTGATGAGAGGGATATGCTTTTTATAAGAACCTCTGAAATAAAGGACACATGCTCAGAGCATATCCTCTTTAACCTGTATCATCCGTTCCGATTGTCCATTGGTCTTTGGGTGAAAATTTGTGCTTAGTAGCACTTGATTTCCCATGGATTTTTGAAAATATTTCCAAAATCGTGAATTGAAATGAGAGCCCTGATCTAAAATGATAATATGATGAACCCCATGTGGTCATACAATCCCACGAACATACTATCTTCTGAACTCATCAACTTAAAAAGTCTCCCATATAGGAATGAAATGGGATGATTTTGTTAGTCAGAAAATGACTACCCAGATATCATTGTTACCCCTTAGAGACCCAGGTAATCTGACTACGAAATCCTTATAAACATATTCTCATTTATATTCTAGGAGTAGAATCAGTTGTAACAAGCCTACAGGTCCATGGTGCTCTACCTTCACCTTCTGATAGGTGGAACACCTAGTGATAAATCATGCTATCTGACATTTCATTCCAGGCCACCAATACTAGCATCGTATATCTCGATGCATCTTTGAGATTCCTAGATGAACTTCCCACTAAGAAGTGTGGGAATATTTCATCAACTCCTCCCTCATGTATGCGGGAACCCAGACACATCCAAGTACATGCAGGATATCATCTCTATCCATAGACTAATCTGAAGGTGGGTTATCTCTTACTATACTCTCACAGTTAACAAAACCTTTAGGATCTAGAAACTACCTACTCTTCTCCTTCTCAAGGAGGGAAGAGGTAACTGATAAGGATGAGAGGTAATACTACTTTTACCTATCATGAATCTAAAGATGAAGCTCATAAAATAGGGCCATTAACTTCCATTCATCACTGGATTCTTGTACAACCTACATTTGAGTTTTCTGACTCAATGCATCAGTGACCACATTGCCCTTCCCATGTGTATAGGCAAGCTCAAAATCAAAATATTGTAGATATTCGACCCATTTCCAATGTATGAGGTTCAATTCAAACTATGAAAATATATATTTGAATATATTGTGGTCTGTGTACACCATAAATTTCTCACCTAATAGATAATGTCTCCAGCAATGTAAGGCATGGAAAACTGTTGCTGGCTCAAGGTCGTGTACCGGGTAATTTCTCTCATAAGGACTTAACTACTGAGATCTTTACGTAATGAATTTGTCTTCCTGTATTAGTAATACTCCTAGGACAATTCTCAATGCATCATAGAAGATGTTATAACCTATACCAGGCTCAAGGATAATTAGAATAGGTGCCAATACAACCCACCATTTTAGATACTTAAAGGATTTCTCACATGATTCTGACAATGTGAACTTGACTCCCTTATTTGTAAGACCAATATAATGTAAAGAAATATGTGACAAGTATTGTATGAAACAACTATAATATCCAACCATCCCCAAGAAACTCTGTATATAAAAAACATTCTTAGGATGATCCTAGGAAACTACATCACTAACCTCTTCAGGGTTAATAGATACTTTTAATTATGAAATTATATGACCCAAGAAGTGTACCTTGTCAATCTATAAGTGGCACTTAGAAATCATGGAATAAATCTGACGATCTCTTAGTGTACTCAGAATGATCTCAAGATGTATGGCATGGTCACTACGAGGGAGAGAATGCACTAAGATGTCATCCAAAAAGACCACAGCAAAAGAGTCCAAATATGGGTGGAAAACCCTAATCATCAAATCCATAAAAATGGAAGGCATGTTTATAATACTGAATGGAACAACAAGGTACTCATACAGACCATAACTGCTATGGAAAGTTGTACGTGGTATGTATGATGGTCTGACACTCGCATGATGATAACACAATCTTAAATCGATCTTAGAGAAGGATTTTGAACCTCAGAGTTGGTCAAATAGATCATCTATTCGAGGAAGTGGATACTAGATCTTTATTGTAAGTTGGTTCAACCTTTTGTAATGCATGCATAAACGAAGAGTTCCATCTTCCTTCTTAGCAAAAAGAACGGGTGAACTCTAAGAGGATGTACTAGGTTGTATAAAACCTTTGGCCTCTAGATCCTCTAACTACCTCTTGAGTTCCTTGTGTTTAGTAGGTTCCATCCTATAAGGAGGAATAGACACTAGAGCTGCTCTTGGAACAAGATCGATTGTAAACTCTACCTCTCTATTAGGAGGTAATCTAGAAAAATCGTCGGGAAATACATCTCTGAAAAGATAAACTACTATATGGAAATAATTTTGAAGAAATCCCTAATCCTCAATGAAAGTATTTACACTTTGGGCAGTCACTCCACGTAGACCATGATGCTTTGGTCCAGTGCTCCCATCCTGGACATCCCACTCACCTTTAAAAAGATAATCGCTACCTTCTGGTGATGTAAAAGAGACCTTATGGTAGGAATGCAAAGTGGGCCTGCGGCCCGTGGGCTTTGTGAGTATGGGGCAGATGTGGGGCAGGGTGGGCCTAAAATTTTTGATCATTTAGAGTGCGGGCCAATGCGGGTTAGGCCCACACGGGTGCGGGCCAATGTGATTTGAGCTCGCGCGGGTGCGGGCTTTCCCGCAGGCCTGATTTAAAAATATATATATTATTTTTACAATATATGTTTCTTTAACATTTTAGTTTTTTTAATAAAAAAATCATGGTTAAATGGTGACATATGATTTTTCACCATAATAATCATATTAATTAACCATTTATTCACATGTGAATTTTAAATAGGCCTATATTTATTGTTTTAATATGATATTATATTATTTATATAGTAATTATTAACCATATTCACATGGTGTGTCAACCCATCTCTCGAAAAATAGAACTCATCGCCCTTGCATATGGTTTCAATTCTATAAGAGTTATTATAATCATAATATTTTTTAGGTCGATTTAATTTTTTTATTATTTAATTTTATTTTTTTATTAAGAGAATGGGATATAACCTCATGAAAACACTATTAATAGATTCCTCTGAAACTGATCGTTACCTGGAGAGAATTCATTCATTCACAGGTTTAGTTGTTCACATCACCACACAACCAACATTATCATTCATCACCCATCACCCATCACCCATCACTCACCTACTTTTTATCACAACAGTTTTCCACCACATTGGCGTCACCGCATGCCACCATTAACCCACAAAAAAATGTTACATCACATCCTTTAAAACTCTAATTATTGTTAATTCACGCTTCTCCCCACAAATACCTTTAAGAATGATAAAAAATACAGTATTTAAATGATTATAAATAGTATTTTTTTGTAAATGTGGGTAAGCCTGTGGGAAACCCATGGGTTTATGCGGGGCAGGGTGGGATTTAAATTTTTTGTTCACATTATATGCGGGCTTTTGCGGACAAACCCGCATGGGCTCAAACCTGCACAGGCTTGGCCCGCCCCGCCCCAGCCCACCCGTTACGTATTACTGTCTTACGGTGATAACAGTCTACAAATCCATGATAGTGGACTAACCAATCCATCCTGAAAATGATATAGAACCTCGTAATCTTGGGAACATGGATATTCCATAATAAAGGGTAATTTCCTACCTCAAGGGGATAGTCCCTACACTGGCGTATTCCCTCTTTCTCTATTCCCAATGATGTATTGAGTGTTATTACACCATTGTGATATTGTATCTCTAGTATGAGGATTTACAAGATAGATACATAAATAAAAGAGTTTTAAGAACCTGTATCAAACAAATAAGAGACAATAGTGGAGGATACTAGAATATTAATTCGTACTGTAAATGGTTTCACAACCTAATCCTTGGGTATTGGCTGTAAATCATGCAACTGACCTGATCCACGACCCTATGCAACATATGGACTACTACGATCATGACTGCTCTGCTGGCACTACTGGTGATCAGGGGTCAGACTACCACAGCCACAACCTCCTCCTTGTCCAGACTTTTCGTTTCTATTCCAACTCCCCACCTAATGCGACACAAAATAACTCACTCTTGAAGGTGGGGCTGATGTTGATCATTTTCCACTTAATGTTGGTAGAAAGGTCCTGCAAAAATGTTGAAGATGACCCATACGGCTGCAATCTTGACACTCTATAGGGTCTCCGTCACATTGGGGATTCTTATGCCTTGGTATTCCACACTGATGACACACTATAGAGCTATCAAACTAGATACTCTGGTTGCAAATACCCTGATGAGAAACCTCGGGGGAACGTTTACTGCCACAGAAAGAACTACTAGCCTGACACAACACTGATCTGTTAAACTTGGTACTCATGCCATCCCTCAAGTTACACTCAGTGTTAAGGTCATGATCAACTATTGCAGAAAAGGTAAGTGGGTTAAAGACATTCACCTGATTTCAGATGGCATACTAGAGACCATCTTCAAAACATCTAGCATGAAAAATCTCATCACTAGCTAGAAGTGGTGCAAAGCACTATAAATTAGTGAAAAATGCTGAATATTACATAACTGACATAGAACCCTATTGGAGATTCATGAACTCTATGGCTCTATAATATTTTAGTTCTTGAGGAAAGAACCGATCATAGAAGGCATTCTGAAAATCAACTCATAACATGCCCTAATGATGACCAGCCTGGGTAACCACACACCACCAATTCTTGTCTGAATCCTGAAGCATGTATGTATCAAGCTTGAATCTCTACTCCAGAGGAATTTCTAGATGTGAAAATATAGATAATATGTCCTCTATCCAATAATCAGTAGCCTGAGAACCATCATCCCCTAAAAAAGTAGGAGGAGGATACTATTGGAACTCACAGGTTAGATTATCCATCATAGGTGCAACCCTTGGAGCACCATGCATGGACTGCATCAGACATAGGAAACTATCATGGACTTGATCGCCAGTTCCCAGATCAGGTACAATAGGTAGTACATCAAGTGACACTCTTGGAGGTAAGACAGGTGGATCAGGTCCCACTATGTCTGGGCATGATCGTTACTACCTTCCTGGCGAACAACACGAGTATGTCGTGGCGGAATTGGTCTACAAATTCCAATCTCATGCCTCAGAAAAATATTTGAAGTAAGGAGATAACATCACTAGTGGAAGATGAACATAAGAAAAATCGCTACCCAAGGTATACTACCCAAACTACCCTCTTATACGGCTGGGTATCAGTAAGTTCTCAAGTATAAGTTTCATGTCATTTTGCAGTTAATTATTAGGTTCACTCCTTTACCTTTCATAAACATGACAAGGCAGGATAAGGATGTGCAACCAATTCATTTTTTATTTCAAGGTTCATTTTATAATGGATATCCATTTCTGATGAATCAGTGCCCATAAACCTATCACCATAAACAACACCCATTTATTTATAGTATAATGGCTCGACTCAGTAAATTACTCATCCCAACCCATGAGGGCCCACACACCTCATGAATTGAGATAAGAAATCACTCATTTTCATCCACAAGTAATACAATCATAAGATATCTATCACAACATCACTCAGCAATATTAGTAATATCAAGCAATGTAAGGGAGTAAAATGCACCTATATGGCATGGAAATATGCATGACATGTGAATTATAGGTGCCTATAATGATGCATGTAAAAGTGGTCCTTACCCTCATATCATCGGGCCAATTATGAAATAAAATCATCAAATAGAGAAATAATCATCAACACCACACAACATGTGTTCACCCAATGGTGAAATAATATCAACTGTAATAGGAAAAAGCATAACAACAATTATAATTCAGGAAAGTTTGTTTTTACCCCAAACATGGGTTTGCAACGCCAAAGCATGGATTATGACCAAGTAACTGGAATTTCTACTCTCCAGTCTATTCTCTCAAAATAGTAAAGTAAGAAAAGAAACCATCTCTGATACCAATTTGTGATTTCCCTGACCTGGATGACACTAAATAGGTGCCCCAAGCTCGGAGATCCACATAGCCTAAAGCGCATCTCCCCAAAATCCAAAGGCTATCGACTTGCAGGGAGGGTATAGGGTCTGTCTGTGTGGAGACTATGGCCTCATTAGCATAGTGTATCATAGTGGAAGGATATAAACAGCAGTAAGTAGTAGCAAAAAATATAAATAAATAGTGAAATAAAACTGGTGCAATAGACAAAAGGAGAATAACAATAACTGTATCAACTAGAGAAATGATGATGTAATGTCATGTTACTAGAAAATTGGAAGGCATGGAAGAAAATATGAATAACATGTCTCACAAAGTAAAAGAAAAAAAGGCTACTCCAAGCATCCTGAGATCATACTCTATCATCTGCTATCAAGCTCCATCCTATGAGCACTCAATCAAGTGTTTGAAGCTGTATGCTTCCATTTGTCAACACATGCAGCCATGTAATATAATCTGAGTACCAAATGGTTCCTGAAGAGGATTTGAGATAAATCTCAGTGGGACACCACTAAAGGTGTCTATAACATCTGACCTATTTAATAGAATATGGAAGTGTGTAGGCATTTATATATAAAGTAAAGAAAACAGTACAATGTAACTAAATACCCAAGTACCTGGTTCAGCCCTTGATTGGTGTCTAGACATGTAACCAGTTCATTAATAAAGTAATTACCATTTAATTTTAATAGGTCACATGAGGCATATCCAACACTGGCATCACCTCATGATAGTATAAGTAGTGAAGGTCCCATGATGTAACAAGACAACCTAAAAATGGTATGTAGTGAGGGAGTTCTAAGGTAATAACCAATTTAACATAGATCTCACAGAATGATAACTCAGTAGTATCTGAGTCTAGCTAAGGGGTAAGAGTGTAATCCAAGGAGTGTAATCCAAGGCATTCCACAATAAGGTACTTACTGAGTCCAAGGTGATCAACCAAGGTAAAATGGGGCTAAACAAGGACATGGACCTATGAGATTTAACAATGTAACCTACTTGTCAATTATGGAACCAAGGAGTGTATCTGAGGTATCATGTAGTAATGTAAAGGACCCTATGGTAGTATATCGGGTATCTAAGGAAGAGACAAGAATTGGAGTCTAGGTGGGTATCAACCTAATAAAACAACATCCTTTAATAGTAATGGGGTTCCTGAGTCCCAAGGTATTATCCTCTCAGAATCCAAGGTGATCATGAGTCAGTACATTCCTATTTGATAATGTAATCATGTAATCATTCATTAGGTTCAAGCCTTGTCTTCCATTAGTGTGGATAGTCCAAGAAGCATTGCAACTATTTAATCCAAGTCTTAATTATCCATTAAGAAATATTCAATTATTTAGGTTCACTCCTCTACCTTCCATAAATATGTAAAGGGATGATACGGACATGTAACCTTTATTCCATCTCATTTGATAAGTTCAAGTTATATACTTGGTATATTTTCTATTTTACATTTCACATTTAACAATCAATTTGAAGCACTTACCTTAGGCGAGTCAAGTGGTGAGCATACATGGTACATTCAATTATGAAATTCTCATTAACAACAAGAAATTTATTATAGGAAGGCTCTCCTTTAGAAAGTTCAAGTGAAGACACACCCTAAAGGTGGCCCAAACATGCCAAAACACTAAAACCCAAATATAGCATAACCTTTGACATGGGGAATATTGAGTTTTGGGTGTAACCGCCAACAACTAAACACATATTTTTAAAGAATGTAACCAAACGATTCTAACAAGTATAATCAGGACATGTAAATTTGAGAAACGGCTCCCTATGAAATCGGTGGGCCCCACATGGATATTCCAAAATCAATAAACTTTAGGGATGAGTTATAGACCACCCACCTTCGGGTTGTAAGATCCTTTTACTCTAGTATTGGCCCTTGATTTTCCTCAAATCAGAATAGATCTAAGAAAAGGTGAAAAATGATCACATGATGATATCTAGGACGAGAGCAAGAGATAAGAAGAATGGATAAAAAGGAATCGAGTACTTATCGTTTCACATCTAACATGATGAACGAAAGCTCAATCGGATGCCGGAAGAAGGAGATCTCTTGATCCCTATATTTTTCCTTCAAAAAGCTTCAAATTGAGAGGAAAAGGGATTAATCCCACTAGTTCTTGAATTAGGGAGGAAGAGGGGGTAAATAGATCATTAAGGGAATTTTGGACATTTTACCCAGAATTTTAGCCTGTGCATGGTTTGTCTGCATGGTTTGTCAAACTGTGTGCAAACCATGCGAGATGGTTTTGTCCGAAATAACACCCTCTACATGGTTTGATCAAACTGTGTGAAAGCCATGCATGGGTACCTCTAAAAAATGAGTGTTCGCATGGTTAGGTTGTATAGTTGTGCACCAACCATACGAGGCGGATCTATATGAAAAAACACAATATTCATGGTTTACGTAATGACCCACTAATTCTCACTGGCTTGAGAATACAATGAATCATTACTCGGCCTTAAGTGACATCCTCAATATTCCAAATGTGGTCAATAAATGCCAAAGGGTTTCAAATAAAATTGGGGATAATTTATCCTTTAAGAAATAACCATTAAATCAACATACCATAACAAAACCATTCACTAAATGATGCATGAACAAAAGCAAGGCAACACAACTACTTTATTCATATCAAAACTACTCAAAAGTATGAAACAACAGAAGACCAAAAAATTATCAAAATAAATAGTGGAAGAACAACTAAAGACTCCCAAATGACTAAAATTCTCCATGCTCTATAAGATCCAAGATCCACAATCACTGAACATCTCAAGTATCACGAGGTGGTGCTAAAAACATGTGCTACTTTACCTTTTCCCATGTCCTGGAAGATTTCATCTGCAAAAGTACCAAAGTTACAAATAAGGGGTGAGTATAACACTCAGTATGTTTTCCCCAATGACTTCCCTACTCACTCCACTAGGATATAAGAGTTATCAACAATTATATAAAACGGTTTATATAAAATAATTTCTCAAAACAGTTTATAACTAAATATGCACATGTTTCCAAAACCATTTATAACCAAAAGCATACAAGTGCAATTGAAATCAATTTTTACAACAATTTGTTTTTCATGAAAAATAAATAAACAAAACTTTAAAACCATTTCTCAATATTCTTTTGGCAGAACCAATCCATTCCACACATCCACACAACCAACCATGTATGCTACACGATGACCGTTCCATACTCATGAGTGGTTTCTCATCGATCTACCAAGGTTTCGCAGGGTTATTTTATCCCATATTCCATTAACACTTTGGAACCAAGAATAAGTTCATATTTTTACCAATCCATGTATATGAAATGTTAACACACACCACTTATGCCCAAATATCATTCCAAAAAACCCGTTCAATAAAATCAATTTTTTATTGAAAACCATTTTTCATTAAAACCGTTACAATGACAAATCATTTCAATAAAACTTTTTTATAGAAAACCCCTACCAAATCAAACCATTTATAAGTTCTAGAAAATTAACATTTTAAATTCAAGAAACTAAAATAATTTTCACAACAATTTATCAAGATTTCAAAAATCTACCAAAAAATGATAAATCATTACTAAATAGATTTATTCAATATGTCAAACCAAGATTTCAAAATACATATTATCCAATTTTCTCAATTTTAAACTAATAAAATAAATTTTATAAAGAGGATATGACAGTGAATCCAGCTACCTCAAAGGTTTTGACCAAACTTGACAATGGACGAAGAATGCTCAAGAAAACCAAGTCAATTCTTCACAGAAACTCCTTAGATCTCTTATACTAGAAATATCAAGACAAAATCTAAACATATTTGTCATAAAAACTCATATATATACCCATAATAGGTGTAGATCTAAGAAACCAAGAAGAGATGAGAAGTAGATCTAAGTAGATCTAACAAATCGATCAAGAATAATGAAGAACAATCACATACATCAAAAATATGACTTCGAATCACTAAGGGAAGCTTTCATATTGACTCAAAAATGATTGGGAGAGGTTATTATATCTTCAAGGAAGATAAATCCTGATTTGTGGCTGCTTAAGAGAAAAAAATGAGAAACTTAGAGGCAAAAAGGTGTGGGATCCACATTTTTATCTCAATTTAACCACGTGCGCGGTTAGTTTTCATGGTAAGACAAATATTATTCTAACTATTCATTAGATACTATCTAGACAAACCCTATCATGGTCACCATAACTACGTGCACACTATGTTGAAGCTCCCTACCTCAAACCTGCTATTGTGCATGATTTCTGCTAATATTTCTGCATGATTTGGATAAATAGTGTGTAGCCTGTGTGCCTCTCCTTTCGCCCCCAAAACATATTGATAGATCACCAAACTCTCCCAAATTTTCCCCTTATACTTCATAACCATAAAAACACAAAAAAAGGGTACCATAAAATAGGGTTACTACAAAAATCATGTAACTCAAAAAAAATAAACAAGTGGAATACCCATTGGAGAATAAGCAGTAAGTATAGTTGTGTAGACCACATATCCCCTTTCTAGAGAGGATGTTCTATCGTAAGATAGAGGAGCAGTAAAATAATTTCTTAGATATATTCAAGAAGATTCATATAAACATCTCATTCATTGTGGTTATCTTTCAGATTTTTTCCTACACCAAATTCCTAAAGGAAATACTATCAAATAAAAATAGGTTGGAGGACTTGGGAATAATATCACTTAGAGAATAATGTTTGATCACGGTACAATAGAATATTCCATTGAATGTCTAATATTCATGATAATTTTATATTTCATACATGATCATATCATTCATGTTTTGTAAATCCCTTTGTGATCTAGGATAAAGTGTAAATTTAATGCCATTAATGTATTTATGAAGATCGAATTATGAAATCTGAAAGCCACAAGATTCATGTTGTAATTAGAAGAAAAATCTATGAAATACCCCAACAAAATCCTTCAAGACATCTTGGTGAAGGTGGGAATTCTTTTCTTTCCTACAAACTTTATGATTTTGGAAATACAAGAAGAAGTAGTGGTCATGAAAATTCTTGGTTTCCATTTCCTTTATACTAAGATGTCTCTCATCGATGTCATCCAATGACATCTAATTTTTTGAGTGGGAGACAAGAAAGTTCAATTTGGCCTTACTAAAGTTGTGAAATATAGAGATGGACCTGAATATTTTCCCCTCATCACCACCACTAAATGGAGTTATATATTTCTAGAGACTAATTTTGAGGTGAAGGAAGTTTTTGATGAAGAATAAGTTAAGAAAAAAAGCAGATAACAATGGATATCTATAAGTATAAGTGGGTTTTCAAGTTGTATAGAAACATTCTAAGGATACTTTCTCAGAACTAATACCCTAGGTTGTAAAGGAATCAAAGTTGGAACTGAAGAAACTCCTCAACCCTATTTTTTACTTTTTTTTTTTGTGAAGTTGAGGAACTATTGGTTATTTTCAATGTGTATCTATCAAAATAGTAAGAGTAATGGTTGATATTAATACTAAAACAAAGAAACAAGTAAATTTCATGGAGTGTCATAGATATCAAAGGCATCATCACTTCTATGTGTGTAAAAAAATTTAAATTATAGGTAGGGAGGAGGTCGACATGATGTCCCCAAAAAAGGTTGACCCATCCGATGAAGGAAGTCATGAAAAAGTAAGTGTTAAAGTTGTTGGAAAATGGGATAATTTATCCCATTTCAGGGAAAGAATGGGTTATCTCACTCCAAGTTGTCCCAAAGAAATGACGCATGGCTACAATGAAGATAGATGAAGAGTTAATCTCCACCTGGATGGTGGCAGGAAGGAGGGTGTGTGTTGACTATAGAAAGTTGAATTATGAAATGAGGAAGGATCATTTTCCCCTCTCGTTTATTGATCAGATATTGGAGAGATTAATTGGGCATGAGTATTACTATTTATTGTATGGTTATTCTAGGAAAAACCCAATACCTATAGTTCTCAAAGACCAAGAAAATACTATATTCACTTTCCCATAAGAGACCTTATCCAATGACTCGTGTATTTTTTCATTTTTAATGCACATGATATTTTTCAATAATGCATAAAACATATCTTTCATCGGATGGAATAGGAGTTCCTTGAAGTTTTAATGGATAAATTATTGATATATAGATAGTAATATGAAGTGTGACTAAAAAATCTTGATTTGGTTCTTGAAATATTTGATGAAACCTACTTAATGCTAAACTAGGATAAATGACATTTCATGGTAATAGATGACATTTTTATTTACCATCGTATCTCTAAGGATGGGATTGAAGTTGGCCCCACAAAAATCAAGGTGATCAAGGAGTTGAAATAACCGACAATGGTGTGGGATATTAGAAGTTTTATTGTCCATGCTGGTTTGTACCCAATATTTTTCATACATTTCACATATTTTTCTTCCCATAAATCACTTTATAGACAAGTATGTGGAGTTTATATTTGATGAAAAGTACAAGGAATCTTTCAAGTGCATGAAGTCATGGTTGATCATTTCCCCCATTTTGTTACAACTATACTAGGAGGAGCCTTTTGAATTGATGATTGATGCTAATTATTTTTTGGTAGGAACAATTCATGGGTATAAGAGGAAAAAAATTAACCTATTTACTATGAAACTCATAAATTGATAGTGGATCGGTTGAATTTCTCCACTATAGAGAAGTAATTATGTACATTATTATTTTATTTTGAAAAGTTTAAACCCTACCAAACACTCTTTAAAGTGGTGTTTCATACTGATCATGCCTCCTTTAAGTACTTGTTGTAAAATAAATATTCCAAAACCTACTTGATTAGGTGGATTTTTTTGTTATAAGAGGTTCGAATTGGATTTTAGAACAATAAAGGGTCAGATAATATTATTGTTGGCCATATTTCAAGGATAAAATTTCTCAATATTTTTGTAGAATAATAAGTAGATATTTGAGAGGAGTTAGTAGATGAGAATTTATTTAGAATTTACCTTACAATGAGACCATGTTTCACTAACATTATGAACTGATTATCCAGTAGGATTATTTATCCATGATTCTACTACCAACAAAAGAAGTGTTTTTTAGCTATTTTCCATCACTAATTTTGTGATGATCCACTAATATTTAAGTAGTGTGGTGATGTTTTGATCTAAATATGTACTCCCAAAAACAAAATTTGAAGTTTGATAGAGTTTTTTTCACTGCTAGCCACCTAAAGGAAACCATGGACCAGAGCACACTGTGGCCAAGATTTTACAAAGCATGTTTTTATGGTCATTATTGCACCAAGATTCAAGAACATTTGTGGTAATATTAGATCATTTCCAATGTACCAATAACATCAAAAATAAATAATAAATACCATGTAACCCCATTATGGAGATGTTTTGGGGATCAATTTCATGGTCACCCTCCCCGAATATTTCGATCACACCTATATCTCATTGTGTATCGACTATGTTTCAAAGTGTATTGAAGGCTAGGACTCCACAACCAACATTGTAAAAGTGGTTACTAAGTTTTTGAAAAAAGAACATATTCTATAGATTTGGAGTGTTGATTTTATTGAGTAGTGATCAATGAAATGACTTTGAAAATCATATTTTGAGGGAAGAGGAGAAAAAATATGAGGTTCTCTATAATACAAGAACCCCATATCATCCACAAACTAGTGGAAATGTATAACTCTCAAACATAGAGATCAATAAAATTATGGATAAAACTACGAGATAAAGTTGAAAGGATTGGCTGAGTAAACTTGATGATGCTCTATAGTCATATTGAACATCCTACAAGACACCATTGGGGATGTATTTATTCCGATTGGTGTATGTAAAACCATGACCTATACTGGTGGATCTCACCCAAAAAACATTTTGGGTGATTAAGGATGTAAATCGATGAGAAGATAAAGTTGTAAGAAAGAAGATACTATAATTGGATTAACTGGAAGAGATTAGGAGGGATGTTTATACCAACACTAAGATTTACAAAGAAAAGACAATAATAAGGCATGACCAATAAATCAGAAGGAAATAACTACACTTGGGAGACAAGTTTTTATTATTTAACTCACATTTTTTATTATTTCTAGGAAGATGTGGTCAAGATGTCCAGTCCTATTTTTAATTACACAATTTTTCCCTCATGGAGCTATAGAGATTAAGAAAAATGAAGAGAAATAATTTATAGTGAACATACACTCTCTCAATTTATAAATTGATAAATCTTAAGTGGAGAGTATCCTTTCACTTTTTGAATAGGGAGAAAGGTACATAGAGCTTTTGAATTTAAATAAAGCCCTGGTTGGGAGGCAACTCAAGTAAATTTTCTATTTTCAATTATGTATTAGTAGTTTTTGAGTCATGTGGTATCCAATTTTAAGGTCATAAATTCAGTATTGAGAATCTAAAGAGTTATTTTCTAACTCCTTATTGGGTGTCTCAAACCTCCCTGTAGGAAGAGGAAATTTAACTACGGTAGTGGTAGAGGTTGGTTGAGGGGTCAATAACAATATGCAAAGGGCCAAGCTGGCCACACTATAATTGATACAACATGGTGAAAAGGATGGTACTTGAGGGGGTAACTAGATAGTAGTATTAAATTTTTAGGTGTCCATGATGTAGACACAAAAATTACTCCACAAATCCCTATTACGCATAACAAGAAAATTTTCTTCCATACTGGAATTTTTGGAACTTCCACGTTGTAGATAAAAGGACACACCACTAGTTTCTATCAATCAAATAATGAAAAAGTTAGATTTAGTTTCCATGTATCAGTGTCCTTAGTTTCACCAAAAAAACCTAATGAGAAAAAATTAGAACATTTGGAGCACTCTATAGAATTTAGGACCTACATGTCATAGTCATTGGGTCATGTTGCATGTTGTGTTTCAGAAGGGAAAGGTAATTATAAGGCCACAATGAAATAAAATATCACACAACACTAGGTATTTGGTGGTTTGAGTTGCAAAAAAATGTGGTAAGAAACCAAGATATAATGGATTATGAGCCTATAAAAATATTTCTAAAAACTTAATTTCTTATCACAACCCTTGACTCCATTGTTCATGCTCTCTCAACACTTGTGATATAAGTTCTCCTCCATGTTGTGATTTGGATTGGGTAAGACACTTCTTGATCTTCCCTATAGATCTTTCTATCCATTTCCAAGAACTTTAAACCCTTTTACTACCATTTCCTTGAACCACCCCACCCTTCAATTTCCCAACTTTCACCCCTTTCCCAATACATCACCCAAATCACTTTATAAACCTTCTACTTAACCTCTTAACCAAATTCTGAGCCTTTCATCATGGTGTGACTAGAGTGTTCCACCACTTATCCCATTCTTAGATATTTTTATTCTTCCTTACCTTAAACCCAACTATCTTCATCCTTTATCTACATGACTACTCATCCTCCCAATTCTAAAACCAATCATACCAAATCCAAAACCAAACCTTCCAAAGACAAACTCAATCCCCTACCAAGTCCAAGAATTCCCCTAAATAAAAATCCCCACCAACCAAGTGGCCCTATTTTTCGCGACTTAATATACCTGGGCCATAAACCCAGTTATATGACCCCATGGGTATCCTATAATACCTTGGTTACCTTCCCAACACACCATAGGTTATTACCCATCGGGTCACTTATCGGACTAATAAAAGTCCACATAGTCATTGCCTCTTCAATTATTATAGGGTATTGGATCTGATACCATTTTCCATGACCCAACATCCCTGAGCCATAAACCTGGTCATCTGACCCCATGGGTTTCTTGTAATACCTTTCTTTCTTTGTAAGAAAACTGCAGGTTAGTACCCACTGGGGTCACTTATTTGACTAATGACTGCCCCATAGGTAGTTCTTATGCACTTATAGATGGCTATTAGATCTAATACCATTTCTCATGAACCGACATCCCTGAGTCATGAACCTAGTCATATGACCCCATGGGTCTTTTGTAATACCTTTCTTTCCTTCCTGACACACCACAGAACATTCTCAAGGATTATTCTTCATCCTCACCTTCAACCCAAGTATCTTCATCCTCTATCTACATGACTAATTATTATACCAATTGCAAAACCAATCCTACCAAATCCAAAATCAAACCTTCCAAATCAAAACCCAATCCCCATCCTAAGTCCAAGCCTACCATTAAATGGAAATCCCTAGTAGCCAAGCTACCTACTTTGTCATGACTCGATATACCTGGGCCATGAACCTAGTAATCTGACCTTGTGGGTATCCTATAATACTTTAGTTTTCTTCCTAACACACTACAAGTTATTACCCATTAAATTACTTATCTGACTAATGATTATCCCTACATGTAGCTCCTTTACACTTCTATGTATGTATTGAATCTGATACATTTTTCATGACCTGAAATACTTGGTCTATAAACCTAGTAATTTGACCCCATGGGTCTCATGTAATAACTTTCTTTCCTTCCTAGCACACCATAGGTTATTACCCACTAGGATCACTTATCTGACAAATGACTATCCCCATGGGTAGTTCCTCTGTACTTCTAGCTAGGTATCAAATTTGATACCGTTTTTCATGACCCAACATCCTTAAGTCATTAACATATTCATCTGACCCCATGGGTATCCTGGGATACTTTTCTTGACTTCCTAGAACACTATAGGATATTACCCACTGGTGTGATTCCTTAAACCAGGTTCACTATCGATTAATTGAACCTCGTCGCTATAATGAATCATGAATGCCTCCATGTATACTAGAGGCTTCCAAATAGCAGTAAGGGTCTAGGGTGTGATAGTGGAGAGACAAATCCCTCTGGTCAAAGTGTCACATAGTGGATATAATATCAGTGAATAAATATCAAAATCATGTGATAAATAAAGCAGTAGTAGAAGTAAGAAAAATCATCAATAAATAATTAATCAACTTGATTACTATAAATATTATCACATACAAAAGATGAGTTCATGTATCTAAAAAAGTAAAATTGGAATACATGACAGTAGGAAATATGTTCTATACAAAAGAATAAAAAAGAAGAAATAATTATCCAAGCATACCAAGATCTATCCTTGTCATATGATACCAATATCATGTCCTAAAGAAAGTAAGAAAATTAGGTATCCAAAGAGAGATGTTTCCCCTTATCCACACCTATGATCATATAATCTGATTGGGTGCCAATAGCAGCACAGATAGGGTTTGAGATAAATATCATTAGTACACCAACAACGGTTTCTATACAAATATAGTCTATGTATATAAATTGAAAAAGTGGGTAGGTATAGAAAATTAAAGAAATGATAAATAAATAACCCATACCTGCTTTATCCTTAGTTGGAAATGTCTCAGAACAGAAAATCATTTAATTAATTATTTATGATTCAATTTATAATAAGATGATCCTGTATAAAAGCTATTAGTGGTGTTTTACTAGAAAGTAATAACAACAAAGGATCCAATTTGTAACCAAGGAATCTTTGACCTCAGGTTTCAATCCAAATCATAATAGTATCACATGCAATCTGGATATAAAGGGGTTCTGAGTGTGATCCAAGGGGAAACACCCAAGGAATTACACTATAAATGAGACTAAATAAGTCCATGGATCTCATCCATGTTAATCACGAGCTAAGAATGACTGGGACCAATGCGGTGAATACACGGTGTTTCATGTTTGGATACATCAAGATGAATATATGGAGTGTATCCAAGGCATTATAATATCTGGAGATGTTTCAAGTGAATTGTCAGTATATCGCCAAGGCATTCACTTAATAAGATAAAGACCAGATTCTATGGTGGGTGTCTCCTATGGAAATTAGATCAATGAATCATGTTGTCATCCTCTGAGTGCACAAGGAATTCCCTTGGGAATATATGGTTGGATCAAGTCTAACCATTCTTATAAATATGAAAAGGTCATGAGAAAAGGGAACCTTATACTCATTCCATTTTTATCATATGTAATCAAGGGCCATGTAATTCTCATTCCATTTAATTATTTATTAATAGTTTCATTCCATTACCTTTCAATAGTCATGACAAGGTGTATCAAAGACATTCAACCATTTATCACTTTAATTTATAAGCATTTAATAGGTTCATTACATATCATTCATTAACATGTGAATGGGTAGAGAATATGTAACCAATAACAATTCAATTATAATTAACTAGGAAAAGTGATATTTATAAATATACTTTCCATTTGATCATTTGAGGATTTCTTTAATTATGATGGAACACTTACCTTAACAATTCCAAATTTAAAACACCTGAACAATGTCTCAAATAATCTCAATAATGGGGAAAAAGACATAACACGTTATGCACCCTATTTGTGTGGATGGTGTTGGGGGTCCCAACCTCCAACGACAAGAAGAACATGTATTACTAGGGCTTTATAACACAAGATAAACAATTATAATTAAGGTTAATAAATCTTAAAAGCATTGACTGGTGAAACCGATGTTGTCACAATGATGAAAATTTATAAAGGACAATACTTTTAGGTAAAATTCATAGACCACAAACCTTATGCCTGTAGTAGATGCCTCATCCAGTATTGGCCCTTAGGTTTCCTGGATCGAAAAAAATACAAGGATATACAAATGTCCTAAAAACAAGAATATGATCCTGCATCAAAATATCATCATTGATTGGAAGAATAATGATGAAACAAGACTAAGGGGTGGAGTGCTTACCGGTAGCTATCCAACATGATAGAAGGATCTCAAATCAGAGTTTGGATAGAGAGACAAGATCAAATAAAAGATTTAGGAAAAATGAGATTCAAGGGAGGAGATATCCTACTATTCAAGAGAAAAAGAGGAGAGAGGGTAAGAAAAATAATGGGGTTCTTACCCTTAAAAAATATTTCATGACATTTACATGGCATGTAAATGCTTTACACGTCGTGTAATGCTCGAGCTTTACCTTTTGGGGAAATTTCATTATACATTGTGAATTAGCCTACCCAAGACAATACACATCATGTATTTAATACATGTCTTGTATTCCAAATACACATCGTGTACTTAGCCTACAACCAAACTCCATCCCCTTTCTTCCTTCATTCCAAAACAAACCAATTGGCATAAAGGCACGATTTCAAATTTAAGCCAAGAAGAACCTCATCAAGGGTTTTACTACAAATTAAAAGGATATGTACCTCATAGAAAAACTGGGCTCTTACAGTCTTACCCCTTAAAGGAACTCATCTGCAATTTCCCCTTCTATGGGTGGTAGAATTTTGTCTCATAACAAATCTAGCCACTGAGCACGTACGTCAGCCTCCCACTCCCAAGTCTCGTCCTGTACACATTCATGCTGCCATATCACCCGTACTAAATGGATAGGCCAGCCTCAGAGAGCCTCCATGATATGATCAATGATACGTATAGGATTCTCCTCAAAAGAAGCATCAGTATCCAATTAAACATCCTTAGGATCAAAAGTATGAGATGGGTTGGCATGGTAATGCAAAAACTGTGAAACATGGATGATATCATGCATGGAACGATACCTCTGAGGTGATAGCAACTTATAGTCTACCATCCTGACTCTATTGAAGATCTCAAAAAACCATGGAAAAATGAGGCAACAACTTCCCTTTCCTTTGTATCCATATATTCCAAATTATGGGTGATACCTGTAGAAAAACATGATCTCAAACCTTAAACTCTAGAGGTCATCGATAGTGATCATCATAAGATTTTTATCTAGACTGGTCGGTAGACATATGCTTTCTAATCAACTACACTTTCTCCAAAGCCTCATGCGTAAGAAAAGGGCTTACAATGGTGTAAATATAGGTTTAAACTTCAGTTTCTTTATTTTTAAACATCATTTTTAACCAAAATTTATATAGGTGATGTTATAAATAATGTTTTTGATTTCAGTTTTACTAAAAATGGTGTTGAAACCATTAACTAATTTATGAATTTAAGGGGAGTTTCAATGTCAGTTTATAAAAAATTGACATTGAAAATAATCTTCCACATAATTTTAAATATAAAACCAATATGGAAGAGATAACATGTATATTTTCACGTCATTTTTTAGTAAAACCGATGATGAAAGTGTTAATATTTAACATGAAAAATACTACAAAAAAAAATTCAACATCAGTTTTATAGAAAATTAACATCGAAAAACACTTTTTATGTCAGTTATTACATAATAATGAATGTCAAAAATATAATTTAAAAAATAAAATGTGAATTTTTATGTCAGTTTTAAGTAATAATCATCATAGAAATTACTTTTCAACATTGGTTAATAAATAAAACTAACGTCTAAATTCATATTCAATTTTTTGAATTAGATTTTTGACATTATTTATTACATAATAACTGATGTCAAAAGTGTTTTTTGATGTTGTTTTTCTATAAAACTGACATCCAACATCCACCATGAGACTTTAAACATCATTTTTTTGTATTTACTGATGTTGAAATTCTTAATGTGGATTTATGACATCAGTTTAAAAAAACGACGTGAAAAGTTAAAAAAAATTAATACAAAGAAATTATTACATCACCCAAAAATATAAAAACCAATAAAAAAGATTCAAAAAAGAAAAACAACATATATAGTAGATTACATACCTGTAAAAAACATAATTAAAAACTAAAATCAAGTAGAGTTTCATACAAATTGCACCCATATTCATGTCTCATTTCTTTTAGAAGATTTTTTACCACATAAAAGAGAAATATATAAATAGATAATTTTAGTCCATTATCATTCAATGCTAGGAATCAATGTAATTAGTAGATACCATTCACATTAAAGCACTCATACTTCCCTGTTTGAGTGACATCTTTTTCATGAAAATCATGCAGTAAATTTTTATGCATTAAATAATTTATTATAAGATAAAATAGGAATCCATATTGTAATGTAATTTAAATCCAAAATGAGATAACACTTTTCTAATATGGATTCTAAATAATAACAATTTTCAAAAAATACCCAAAAATTGTTAATATAAACCATATATCACTTGTTAAAAGAATGAAAAAAAGTTATAATCACATAATTACAAAATATATTAAAATGAAAAAATATTAAATAAATTTAAAATTGAAATTTTATTTCTGAAATAATACATATATATGTATTTTATTTTTCTTGACACATTTCATGCTCTAACATATGTTATATCATAATATTAGTTCTAAACTAATATATATTTTAATCAAAATAAATATTTTACCTTTATTCTAATATGTATTTATAAAAAAGATATATTCTCTAAACTAATATTAGTTCTCAACTAATATTTTTGATCAATACATATAGTTAACATTAATGCAAATCAGTTATGTAGAGTATATATCAAATATAAACTAAAACACATAGAATAAATAAGTAATATTAATTCAGAACTAATATGAAATTGTATTTTTTATGTTGGAAATAAAATGTTAGTTATGTTATATATATCAATCAAAATATATTTTTTGGGGGTATAGACATTAACTATCATATAGTTAGGAAATATAGTTCAAACAGAAAACCAATCATATCATAAAATCACCTGAAGAAAAATTGTGTACTTGATGAACATTTTCTGAATGCCAAGTGAAGTAAATAAAGATAAAGTCAGTAATATTTGTAACCTCTCATGTTCTAATTACCAGAAATGAAAAAAGAAACATTTTCAATGCATTTTTTAAATAATATTCCAATGAAAATAAATAGGTAAAGGTATTTTTCTTATACATTAAAGGAAATCAAATGAATATTAATTATAATTTTTTAGTGATTCATCACCATCAAAAAAATTTCATAAATACCCTACAACACGCATAGGGAAGAACCAACTTAGGAGTATAAAAAAACCACATATACAATATTACGATTACAAAAGAGGAATAACCATAGAAATTAAAGGCTGAATTAAATGAGGTTGATAAAATTAGTGTTTCAATAATAGAATAGAACCAGAACTAAAACCTATAATAAAATTCACGAAGGAATAACTATATGTTTATACAAATGTTGAATGTTGAAAGTGATGAACACCACTTTGATTAGTGGTATACAATGAAACTAAAGTTATAAAAAATTAACTTGAAAATATAAACCAACACACACATATATATATAATACAAAACATATATTATCTAATATAAAATATATTTATCAATAATTTTACATAGCTTCTGTAGTGACAATTGATCATTGATAAACCTTTTCCTTAACCTTTATTTTTATATATCAATTATCAAAACATATATAAACAAGAAAAATTAAGATTAAATAACTTATAAAAAATAACAATCATACTTCTTTTAAAATTTTCTAAAATATTTACATACTCTTATTAAAACACTAACTTAAGGAAAAGAACAACCTCATAAAATCAAACACAATATACCAACTAAAAGCATAAAATAGTTTTCATAAATACTCATTTATTTAACTTTAATTAAAATATACATACCTGAAACATCTGAAACCTATAAAAAATAGAATATACAAACGTTAATCAAATAATGATTTTGTAATTACTCATTTTTTAAACTTTAAATAAAAGAGAGATAGCTGACAATTTAAAGGCTTGTGTTTTGTGGAGATCTTTTTTACAAATCCATTACCCTTTATACAATATATAACAATCTTGTATAAATAAATAGAATATACTAACATAAAAAAGAAAATGTTTATCCAAATACTCATTTTTCTAACTTTTATTAAACGAGATATACCTGATAATTTAAATCAAAATTGTACAGAAGAAATCGTTTGCAAAAAAACTATAAATATGGGTAAGTTATTCATTTTTATATGACTCAGTATCATTGAAAAGATAAAATTACAATGAATGTTATATGATTAAAAAATTGAATATTTTGATATAAAAAAATTATAATTAATATAACTAACCTTATCAAATTCAATCATTGACCCAGTTGTGATTATATCATACATGAATCTTAAACCATAATAACCACACTACACACTTCCTTTTTGACGATGACACTACTATTATAAAACATTAAATTTAAAATAAAAACGAATATATATATATATATAACCATATATTATAAAATATAATAATATTTACCAATAATTCTATATATTGGATTGTATTTGGCAGATTTATCAACAAGAGATCTTTGTTAAACTTTTTCCATGACCTTAATTTTCATATATATCTACTAAAAAAACATGTATATGCAATAAGAATTAAAAATAAACGTATAAAAAGAATAAAACTTACTTTTATAACATGCTACTAAATTTTTTATGAACACCACCAAATAAAGATAAAACCCAATATAATTTTCATTCTTTTGGTCAGAATACACCTAAAATTCAATGAACTCTACAATATAAAAGGTTTTAAATTAATAAAATTATAATGAATATTACTTCATAATCATCTTAGTGTTCTTACCCATCAAGGAATGAAAAAAACCATCATCCAATCTCTGTATTTGATCATCTATTAGATATATATGCAACTCTTGTAGGAGTCTTTAGATATTGCACAGTCATTGAAATGAATTCTAGATCTATAAGACCATAAACACCAGTGGTATCATTTTGAATAAAAGTGTGTGTAGATACCAAATTAAATAAGTAATATAGTAAGTCACTTGAAATCATCTGTATTTAAATAAAGAAAAACATAAACATAAATTTACATACATGGAAAATAATTGAAACATAGGAACGTTGAGCTCATAAAAAATAACCATATCATAGATATTTTTTTTAATATTATCAATGGATAGTATCTTCCATATATATCAGACATCATCCAAAAATTATAAATATAATCTAAGGAAGAAGAAACCTAGGATAATATTTTTATCCCTTTAGAAATCTCAGAAGTATCCAAAGTCGTTAGTGTCTAAATCTTTTATTTCTTTTGTACTAATTCTTTTGATATTAGATTAAACTTCACAAAAATTAAAAGTAATTTTTAATCAAATGTAAGTAATATTTAAAAAATAATGCCTACCTAGTATATCAAATAATGAAGAAATATAGCCAACAAAAGTAAAAAATAACTCATACAATCTCCAACTCTGGTAACCTCCTCGATAGGAAATTGTAGTAGACTATTTGGATCAATAATATCATGTAATGATATTCTTACCCGACCCAACTACATAGGCTGCTGATGTACTGAATACCCAAAATATGTATGACTATATGTGCTACAATACATACATGGGGATCTCTAGTATACAACTCAAAATATATGGTTGGGATCAAATGAGGAGGTTCATGATCTTAGTAGACAGGTTGGGTATGATGGGTATAGGATGCATAGGCTCTGCATGCTATGTAAGCTATCTAGATTGTGATTTTATTATCATTTATTGAAATATAACCTGAACAGTTGATTGAAATTTATCATCAATATACTATATTAGGTTTTTTAGTTCTGTTATTAAGGAATCTATTTTTGGGTCTCTTGATTTCTTACTTTGACGAACAAAATATTTCCTAACACTAGCACCCACCTCAAATCCTCTTATGTGCCCATGGTGTTCTAGATTTCTTAAAGAGGTATCTAGGATTTACATCCTACCATCAGGTATAAAATTACCTTTCCTCTATTGCTCCTAAAAGACATCCTAAAATAAAAAATTAAAATTTCATATTAGTGTTAATTTAAAAAATGAAAACATTCATGGAAAATAAAAATTAATTTCTTACAATTTTTTCAGTTACTTCCTTAGATTTCATTGTAAGATACTTTTCCTTTTTTTTCTCACTCTTTTCCATTTTTCATTGAGAGTGAGGGGATATGGAGGAACAAAATGGGCCTTATCTAAAACACTAATAAAATGGGATCTTAATGCATCAATCTTTTCTACAATCATTTTATCCTATAATAAATGATACCCTTCATGTGATAATGTATGAAGGTATATTTTCTATAACTGGATCTCTTAATGTGATATCTTAAAGGCCTAATACAGAAAAATAAACTAATAAGTAATCAGGTAATATAAAAGAAATTTTATAATATAAAATATTTATAATACCAGAAATTCTTTATCACATTGTCTGGAAACAAATTTCTTCAATGTATATGCATCTAAAAACTCATACTTGAGGCATGGGTTTTCATTCTATAACTTCCTAAAAACATAATTTTTTGTTAATTTTGTTTAAAAATATCTTCATCGAACTCCATCTAAATATAAAATTATTTATTTAATCTCTTTTATTTATTCAAAATTGAATGTCATCTATAATTGTATAAATTAAATATTAGTCATTTAAAATATATAATATTCAGAAAATGAGATAAAAAATTAATTGAGAAATTCTACTGTTATCCTTCCAAAGCTTCTCTTTCTCCAAATTATCAATAGACTTCCAATCAGGATATAAAATTTTAATTCTATAATGATACTGGATGGTGATATAATTGATAAATTGAATTGAATTTGGGCCAATTGGGTTATTATTATCATTGAAATTAATGTGTAATATCTAGTCTCCACAAGAAAGTGACAATTTTGGTAAATGTGTAATCCCACATTTACCAACTCTAGAAACTTATGTCTCTATTGAACAAGGATAATATGCCTATATGGGAGGTGTATTAGTATTCATGTAGATATATTTTGTATATTAAATTTTTTCTTTCTTTAAATAATTATATTACTAAAAATTTAATAATTTGAAAAAAAGACATATACATTAGTAAATGTTCTTCTACCTCTGTGTCTATCATTGAAGTGGAAAATTTTAATGAAATTCTATGTACTAGAATATTATTAGAAAATTGAATATTTAAAAACAATGATTAAAAAAATATGTAAGTGAAAAAATAGTGTCCCACATGTGTAAGTTTCAAAAAAATGATTTCATGATCCGTAACCATAAAATATTAAAGTAAAACTATTAATTGTAAACATAAATTCTAAAATGATAGAAACATTTATGAATTTAAATATTAAAGCTACCAAAAAGTGTTTTCATATGCATAAATTTAATTAAAGTATGATTATGTATGTTAGCTTTTTCAGTAAAAAAATGTTTAACAATAAATTTTGAATATAAAATTTAAAATAAAAATCATAAAAATAATCAATATAAATAATTAAACATCAATAATTAATAAAAAAATAGATTTTTTACACATGTAAATTTAAAAATAGAAATAAAATATAAATATTTACCAAGATAATTAGGAGAGTAATTTAGTGTTTTCCTATATCTATTTATCGTGATCATTTCATACAGCATAGACTATGTCTGTGTAAAGAACCATAAATTTCAAGGAAATTTTTTTCTTAAATACTTTGTAATTTTACGAGTCTTTGGCTTCTAACGGCACCTGATTCCGAGGTCCGGGTTGCCCGGAATCAATTTCCAATGTTTAGCTCTGGTACGTTCAGTAAACAAACGAGCGGGTTTTTCTATCTTTTGAACCGGTGCTCGGAATTGAAATCTGAGGGCACCGGTGAACTTGCAGTGCCGTTAATTTCTTAAGAGGACTTTTACCGTAGATGCATTTGCACAGGAGAAGAAGTTAAAATTTGTGGATAAAATAAGAAGTGAATAAAAATTGTGGAACAATTTTTATTTTATATCTAGGTGGTTAAATCCTATATGGGGGAGTTGGGGTGGAACCCACAAGCACCCAACTACCCATGTGAGGATATTGGTGAGGTGGGGCCCACACGAGCCCCAACCTTTCACTTTCTCTAAACCCCTTAAACCCCCCCTTGGAACCCGCTCGGCTTCAGCCGCACCACTCGGCCTGTCGGCCGGGCCGCGCCACTACGGGTCGGGCTGCGCCCCTTCGGGCCAGGCCATCCCCCTTCGTGCCGACTTGTGTAATCCTTCGGACCGGACCAACACCCTGCTGGGTCAGACCCGTCAAACTGGATTAACCCGACCCGCCAGCCCACTGGGCTTAACGGGCTGGGCCCATTTTTCACTTAAACGTGAATAACTTAAAGACCGCACGTCTGATCGACGCACCATCTGCGGCATTGGGACTCTTTCGACGAGACGGTCATTTTGCATTACTCTAAGTGAGTTTTGGGTAGCTTTGGTAAATGGCTGGGTTTGGAACGAGCATATTTTCAACCGGGCCCCTGGAACGAAAAAGCCAATATCTCTCAGACCGGGTGTTCGATTGACGCATCGTCTGCCGCGTTGAGTACTTTTTTATGAGACATAACTTTGGGATACATCAACTCTTCACTTCATGACAGTTTATGTATCGACCCCCCCCCCCCCTTTACTCGTGGAGCGGACCCTCCCGGAATCGAGTACGCTTTGTGCAGGAACCCTAGAGCTGGCTGCGACTGCGACGACGATGACGACTGTACTTGGATCCTACGTGGGTTCGGCAGTGAGGATGACTGTACTTGGATTCTCCATGGGTTCGGCAGTGATGACGACTGTACTTGGATCCTACATGGGTTCGACAGCAATGGTTACTGTACTTGGATCCTACGTGGGTTCGGCAGCGAAGAATTCTGTACTTGGATCCTACGTGGGTTCGGCAGGGGAGATGATTCAGAGGTTACATCTATCATATCCTCCTCTCTTCATGAGTAGTATACATGTGTGAGCTGAGTCTTGACTTTCAATCATTATCATCGATGTGATTGACTTCTTTCCTTTGTGGACTGGGTTGGGCTTTCCTGTGTGGACCGTATTGTGCTTGGGCTTGAGAGTTGGAGACGAACTGTAATTGATGACTTAGGTATATGTATGGGAATATACCTAAGTAGAGTCGAATGGTACTTCGTGACTATATCCTTCCTTTGTAGTTTATCCTTCGTGGATTCTGGGAGACCTTCGGGGGTCTCGGGGTCCCTACTGAGTATCGTATACTCACCCATGCACAGGCTATGCCCGCACTATGTTGTGTTGATTACAGACGACGAACATTGCTGATCATGGTTGAGGCTTGTGGAGCGGGACGGTATCCGGAGGTGGACTATCATGCGGGAAGTACACGGAGCGGACGGACGGACCTGAGGTACCGAAGAGGTTATTTGTACCCACCCTTCAGGTGGGATTCCCGGAAGATGACTCAGTGGTTGTTGCTTTACCTTTCAGCTGTTGTACTTTCTTTATCAGTTGTACTGTACTTTCTGTTGGGTTTGTATACTAGCCCATTTACTTTCCAGCACTTACTTTTGTACTCCGTTTACTTTGTGTTTACTCTAGCTTGTGTACTCTATTGTGTTTGTTTACTTTTATAAAGGCAATGCCTTCCCCTTTATCAGGATTTTCGCCTTTGGTGCTAGTCGCCAACCCCTGGCCTATGGAAGGCGGGCTTGGGGTAGTCACGGCACGGGCCCCGAGGACGGGTCGTGACAAATTGGTATCAGAGGAGTCGGTTCTACCGCAGATGTCATGACTCTGATAATTTCTTCTGTGAAGCAATAGTGTTAAGAGTATTGAGTGTGGTTTTTAGTCCAGGGGGTACAGTGTTGGTGTAGTGGACGACGTATCCATACACCAGGACCTTGAATTCTGATTTTTGACTCAGTGCTCGAAAACACTGATTGCATGTGTGTTTCAAAAGTTTTCTTTGTGATTACTTTGTGTCAGCTCACCAGGTATATTGTACTAACCGTGGTGCACCTGTTACTTTTCAGAATGGCCCCAAGATTCCAGCCAAATAGGGTTCCTAGTTACATGTGAGATGGCAGCCCACCGAGCGACGAGGCCTCGGTATAGGGCCCCATTACAGTGGAGGCACCAGCGGTACCACTACCTGTTGAGCCACCGATACCACCAGCCCCAGCATTGGAGAGTTCATGCCGCCTGAGTGTGTTGCATGAGTTTCAGTGATAGAGGTCGCCCAGGTTTCACAGAGAGATGGACCCTCAGGCAGTCGAGGATTGGCTGGAGGCTATCGTCAGAGTCTTCATATTATTGGGGACACCATCTGACCTTATGGTGATCCTTGCTGCGAGTCTCTTGCACGCAGCAGCAGGTAGATGGTGGAGCCTGATGCTCTAGGTGCACGATGAAGCATCACTACTTTGGACGGACTTCGAGAGCCTCTTCCGCTCGGAGTTTGTTTCGGCCACCCTCCGTGCAGTGCGCATCCAGGAGTTACTACAGCTGCGGCAGGGCAGCATGACAGTAGCCCAGTAATTTGTGAGATTTACCGACCTCTCGCGCTACTCCACGGAAATGGTACGGGACCCATTATTTCAGGCCCGGACCTTCGAGCAGGGATTGAGGCATGAGATCAGGGATTATATGATCTCCCTCGGCATTCCGAAACAGGCAGGATTACTCGAGTGAGCTCTTCTTGTGGAGAGATTTCTTGCTGAGCCTATGCCTGCAGTGAGGCCTACCGCAGGGCGACACGTAGCGGATTATTCTACAACCAGTAGTAGACAGATGTCACAGAGGTCCAAGTGGACCAGGCCATCATGTGGGTGACCCTAGGATTCTGTTTCGGATGTGCGGGGCACACGCAGTAGATCCAGTCATACGAGAGGAAGGTAGTGCTATGCATGTGGCGGGCAGGGCCACATGGCTTGTGACTGCCCGACCCTTCATGCAGAGGAGCAGCAGTTAGTTAATGGACTACCCAAGCAGAGGCATAGGTTTGACCATGGTGGTCCGTAGGGAGCAGGCGGACGAGGAAGAGGAGCTGGCCGAGCAGTGGGTGGTGGAGGACGCTTCGAGGTTTTACCACCACCACAACCAGGAGGACCACCTCGACCACAAGGAGCTGGCAGATAGAAGCAGGCTCAGCTTCAGGCAGTCGAGGCCTACGACCACGGCGCACCTGAGATGATTTAAGGTACTATCTGTGTCTACTCCACCCTTGTTGCAGTTCTTATAGACATACGAGCGAGTCATTCTTTTATTGTCGCTGCCCTTGTTCGGAGCTCGGATATTCCGACGGAGCCGTTGGCTCGATCCTTATGGCTAGAGACTCCTACGGGAGTAGACTCGATGATTATGCACTGGTGCTGGAAGTGTGAGCTTACTCTGGGAGGCGAGAGCTTCGGCTGGGATCTTCTTGTAGCAGCGTCGAGGCCTTACGACGTTATCTTGGGTATGGACTGGTTGTCTACAGTCCATGCTCATATTGACTGTATTAGGTCTAAAGTGCGGTGTGTCCGCACAAATGGGTGTAGGTTCACCTTCACCAGTGAGAAGGGAGACTTTGCATCATAGGATGGACCTACACAGAGGAGAGGGCAGCCGATCACACATCAGTTGGCTAGTCTCATTCTCAGAGCGGTTGATGTGCGGAGTCCGAGTTTTCTTATTGTGGTGGATCAGTATGCGGACGTTTTCCCTGATGATGTTCCAGGACTACCTCCTCGCAGAGAGGTATACTTCTATATTGACCTGTACCCTGGGACAGCACTGATATCTACTCCAGCATATCGGATGGCTCCTGATGAGCTTCGTGATCTGCGGGTATAGTTGGTGGACTTGCAAGTCAAGGGATTCATCCGACCCGGTGTTTCACCCTGAACTTCTCTGATTTTATTCGCCAAGAAGGCAGATGGGATCTTACAAATATGTGTCGACTACCGTCACCTGAATCAGGTGACCGTAAAGAACAAGTATCCACTTCCGAGGATTGAAAAACTCTTTGATCAGCTCAAGGGAGTACGATGGTTCTCGAAGATATACCTCAGGTCAGGCTATCATCAACTCATAGTTCGAGATGAGGATGTGTAGAAGACAGCCTTTAGGTGTCGGTATGGCCACTATGAGTTCTTGGCTATGCCCTTCGGCATAACTAAAGCACCAGCAGTATTCATGAGTCTCATGAACAGAATCTTCCAGCCTTACTTCGATCGTTTTGTCATAGTCTTCATCGAGGACATACTGATTTACTCTACTACTGAGGAGGAGAACGCCTATCACTTGCGGGTTGTACTGGACACACTCTGAGAGCACCAACTTTATGGTAATCTCTTGAAGTTCCAGTTATGGATTCGAGAGGTTCACTTCTTGGGGCACGTCATTTCGGAGGCAGGAGTTGTCGTGGATCCTACAAAGATCGAGGCGGTACTTTCTTGGTAGCCTCCCAGGAGCGTGATAGAGGTGTGGAGTTTCCTAGGTCTGGCTGGGTACTATCGGCGATTTGTGCCAGACTTCTCTAGAGTTGCATCACCACTTTCAGCTTTGACGAAGAAGGGGAAACCCTTCGTGTGGTCGTATAGATGTCAGCAAAGATTCCAGGAGCTGAGACATAGATTGAACAGTGCGCCCATCTTGAGGCTACTACAGGAGGGCGTTGGATACTTAGTTTACTACGATGCATCAGGGACTGGACTCGGGTGTGTCCCGATGCAGGAGTGAGCAGTGATCACTTATGGTTCCCAATAGTTGAGGAAGCACGAGAAGAACTATGCTACCCATGACCTGGAGTTAGTAGTAGTGGTCTTCTCTTTGAAGATGTGGCGGCACTATCTTATGGGCGAGTACTTTACAGTTTATTCTGACCACCAGAGTCTTAGGTACATCTTCTCACAGAAGGACCTGAACCTAAGACAGTGGCGACGGCTTGAGTTCCTCTGGGACTATGACTTTGAGATAGTCTATACTCCTGGGAAGGGGAACATAATAGCTGATGCTCCCAGTAGGAGATCAGGCATTCAGCTACTTGGAGAGGTGATGGAGCAGCTAGCCACGTTTCAGATATCCTTCATGGATAGAGATGGAGCAACCTTTCTACAGTTGCTCACATTCACTCTTCCACTACTTCAGCGGGTCAGAGAGGCACAATTTGGGGACTTTGACTGTGAGATGCGACATATACAGATATCCACAGGACAGGCACCTGATGGATGTTCTGTAGGAGTAGAGCACGTCATCTTCTTCAGGGGATGTACCATAGTACAAATGCATTACAGGGTGAGGTGTTGAGGGAGCTTCACACTTCCCCTCTAGCAGTACATCCCGGAGTAGCGAAGATGTACCAGGATATCAGATGACAGCACTGGTGGCTGGGTATGAAGAAGGTTATGGTAGATTTTGTTTCACAATGCCTCACCTGCCAGCAGGTGAGGGTGGAGCACCAAGTACCGGCAGGTTTGGTACAGCCCCTAGAGGTCCTGGAGTGGAATTGGGACAGGATATCCATGGATTTCATGACAGGGCTTCCACGTACTTCTAGAGGACACGACTCCATCTGGGTGATCGTCGACCGACTCACCAAGTCGGCTCACTTCCTACCTATCAGAGAGTAGGACTCAGTGGAGGGATTGGGATGCCTCTACCTTCAGTAGATTTTTCAGCTTCATGGTGTGCCATCGTCTATCCTATCCGATTGAGACGCTTGTTTTACTTCCCGGCTTTGGAAGGGGTTGCAGGAGGCATTTGGGACGCAGCTACGCCTGAGCACCGCCTTTCATCCTCAAACAGATGGCCAGACAGAGAGGACCATTCAGACTCTCGAGGACATTCTATGTGCATGTGTCCTTGACTTTGGTCGTAGTTGGGAGGATTACTTACCCTTGGTGGAGTTTGCGTACAACAACAGCTACCACTCCACCATCAGAATGGCACCATACGAGGCACTGTACGACAGACCCTGCAGATCACCTCTGTGCTGGACTGACCCTGGGGAGTCAGCACTCGTAGGACCAGAGATGGTTCAGGCTATGACGGAGAAGGTGCAGATCATCCAAGAGCAGATGAGGACTGCACAGAGCAGACATAAGTTCTATGCTGATAGGAGGCGGAGACCATTGGAGTTCGAGGATGGTGACCATGTTTTCTTACGGGTCTCACCTCGACCTGGATTATGGATATTTTGCCGGGGCGACAAGTTATCTCTATGCTTCATCGAACCTTTCCAGGTCCTTAGCAGGGTAGGTGAGGTGGTTTACCACCTGGCCCTTCCACCTCAGTTGCATCGGGTGCATGACGTCTTCCACGTATCTCAGCTGAGGAGATACGTGCACGACCCGACGCATATCATCGACCACGGGGAGCTGGATATCGATGATGGGGCTACATTCATAGATGTCCCGGTGGAGATCGAGGATCGATAGGAGCGGGTCCTACGTGGACGGTCGATTCCTCTGGTGCGCATTCGTTGGCAGCATGGGAACTTCTAGGAGAGCACATGGGAGTGGGAGGCTCAAATTCATGCAGAGTACCCTCATTTGTTTCCCTAGTTTTTTTTTGTAGATTTACGGGGACGTAAAGCCCTGAGGTAGGAGTAATTTAAATACCCAAAAATTTCAAGGAAATTTTTTCTTAAATACTTTGTAATTTTATGAGTGTATGGCTTCTGACAACACCTGATTCCAAGGACTGGTGTGCCCGGAATCAATTTCCGAAGTTTAGCTCGGGTACGTTCAGTAAACAAACGAGCGGGTTTTTCTATATTTTGAACCGGTGCTCGAAATTGAAATCTGAGGGCACTGGTGAACTCACAGTTCTAGTAATTGCTTAAGAGGACTTTTACTGTAAATGCATTTACACGGGAGAAGAAGTTAAAATTTGTGGATGAAATAAGAAGTGAATAAAAATTGTGGAAAACTTTTTATTTTATATCTAGGTGGTTAAGTCCTACATAGGGGAGTTGGGGTGGAACCCACAAGCACCCAACTACCCATGTGAGGATATTGGTGAGGTGGGGCCCACACGAGCCCCAACCTTTCACTTTCTCTAAACCCCTTAAACCCCCCCCCCCCCTTGGAACCCGCTCGGCTTCGGCCGCGCCGCTCAGCCAGCCGGCCGAGCCAGCCGGACCGCACACCCGGTCGGGCCGGGCCGAGCTGGGTGGCGCCGGGCTGGGCTGAGCTGAGCCGAGCCACGCCGCACTGGGCAGAGCCGGGCCGCGCCGCGCCAGGCCGCGCCGCGCCGCTCCACTACGGGCCGGGTTGCGCCCCTTCGGGCCGAATTGTGTAATCCTTCAAACCAGACCGACACCCTGCTGGGTCGGACCCATCAAACTGGATTAATCTGACCTGCCAGCCCATTGGGCTTAACGGGTCAGGCCAGTTTTTCACTTAAACGTGAATAACTTAAAGATCGCGCATCCGATCGACGCGCCATCTGTGGCACTGGGACTCTTTCAATGAGACTGTCCCTTTGTGTTACTCTAGGTGAGTTTTGGGCTGCTTTGGTAAACAACCGGGTTTGGAATGAGCATATTTCCAACCGGGCCCCTGGAATGAAAAAAGCCAATATCTCTCAGACCGGACGTCCGATTGACGCACCATCTATCGTGTTGAGTTACTTTTGACGAGATAGAAATGTGGGATACATCAACTCTGGACTTCGTGACAGTTGATGTATCGACCCCTAATTACTTGTGGTGATGACACTCCTGGAATCGAGTACGCTATGTGCGGGAACCCTAGAGCTGACTGCGACTACGATGATGATGACGAGTGTACTTGGATCCTACGTGGGTTCGGCAGTGTGGACAATTGTACTTAAATCCTCCAAGGGTTTGGCAGCGATGACGACTGTACTTGGATCCTACGTGGGTTCAACAGCGATGGTTACTGTACTTGGATCCTACGTGGGTTCGGCAGCGATGACTTCTGTACTTGGATCCTACGTGGGTTCGGCAGGGGAGATGATTCAAAAGATACATCTATCATCTCCACCCCTCTTCGTGAGTAGTATACCTGTGTGAGCTGAGTCTTTACTTTCAATCATTATCATCGATGTGATTTACTTCTTTCCTGTGTGGAATAGGTTGTGCTTTCCTATGTGGATCATGTTGTGCTTGGGCTTGAGAGTTGGAGACGAACTGTAATTGATGACTTAGGTATATGTATGGGCATATACCTAAGTAGAGTCGAATGGTACTTCGTGAATGTATCCTTCATTTTTAGTTTATCCTTTGTGGATTCTGGGAGACCTTCGGGGGTCTCGGGTACCTATTGAGTATCGTATACTCACCCCTACATGGGTTATGCCTGCACTACATTGTGTTGATTGCAGACGACGGACAGCGTTGATCGTGGTTGAGGCTTGTCGAGCCGGACGGTAACTGGAGGTGGACTATCAGGCGGGATGTACACGGAGCGGACGGACGGACCTGAGGTACCGACGAGGATATCTGTACCCACCCTTCAGGTGGGATTCTCGGAGTACGACTCGTCGGTTTCTGCTTTACCTTTTAGCTATTGAACTTTCTTTCTCACTTGTACTTTACTTTCAGTTGGGTTTGAATACTGGCCCATTTACTTTCCAGCACTTACTTTTGTACTCAGTTTACTTTGTGTTTACTCCAGCTTGCATACTCTTTTATGTTTGTTTACATTTATAAAGGCAATTCCTTCCCTTTTATCGGGATTTTCACCTTTGGTGCTAGTCTCCAACCTCTGGCCTATGGAAGGCGGGCTTGGGGTAGTCACGGCACGGGCCCCGAGGATGGGTCATGACAGTCTGCATTAAGTTCATTGTTATCATCCCAAAAACACATAATAAATGAATAATTCTTATATAAATTCATACCATCATAATCACCCAAATGAATTCTTTTCCATTGAAAAACAATAGAATACTTATCATTTGATGGATCAATGACATAAAATATTTTCTTTTCATGTGTGGCCATGATAAAAAAAATTCTTTGGAACTAAATCTTTTCAAATCAACTAGTGTAAACCCATAATAATCATGTCTCACACCACTATAAATATCAACCCAGTGACACTTAAACACTATGAGTCAAAATTTCATATAATAAATTTCCCATATATCCTCAAGAAATCCAAAATATGTTAATGGTTTATATTTTGGGTTTCTATCTTTTTCACTTAAAAAATGAATTACTTTAGCAACAACCATTACCCCACTATTTTGAACAATACTCTTATCATTCTAGTTTTTTGAGTAAAATATGTACCCATTAATATCAAAACCAGACTATGTGATCACATTAAGAGATATTCCCCCTACAAACCATTTCAATGTTTCTAATTTAGATATATTTGTGATGAATTTTACCTTAAACCATGAAAAAAATGTCTTTTTATGCTCAATCATCAACAAATTTTCATTTCTTTTTAGATATATTACCTCTAATTCAGTAATATGTGATGATATATTTTTCAAAATGTATAAATGTGCCTGCATCACTTCATCACATGGAATGAAATTTACCTTTAATCCTTGAATCCCTATAACTTCATTATCAATAATCATATTTCATGATATATGGAGACCAATATGCGTCACTTAATACAAATAATTAGTACATAACTCAATAAATTCCTCTGATACATATTTTTAAATAATAGAGGCCTCTATTCGATAAGTATTTTTAGCATATCCTTTTAAAATTCTCATATATCTTTCAAAGGGATGCATCCAAGGTAAATAAATAGGCCCATATATTCTTATCCCACACACTTGATGAATCACCAAATGAACCATTATATCAAAAAACATAGGTGGGGAATAAATTTCTAGTTGAAAAAGAATAAGATCAAATTAATTCTTCAACGTATCTAACAAATTTGGATCAACAACTTTACTAAAAATCAATTTTAAAAAATTACCTAACGTGGTGATAGTTTTCTAAAAGGTGTCCACAATATACCACATAATGTGACCGGTAGTATTTGTTGTATCAATACATGAAATTCAGGATATTTCATACCTATTAATTTACAATCCTTTAATGACACCAAATTTTTTACATTTGAAGAATATCCATTGAGTACTTGAATACCATGCACACAATGACAAAAATTCATATTCTCACTCTTGATTAATGTGTGACAAGCCATAGTTAAATATATTCTATTTCCTTTTATAGTTGGGGCTATCTCCAAATGTATTCCCATTGATATCAAGTCCAATATAGCATGAAAACCATATTTTATATTTCCTTTTATCTCTAAAAAAACTCCAATCATACTATCACATATGTTTTTTTCAACATTCATAACATCAATGTTATATTTTTTCTCTAGAAATATCCAATAGGGTTGTTTGAAAAAGATATATTGTTTATTCCATATTTTTTTGTTGAATATAAATTCCTTTCTTTCCAAATATAAAATCAATATTTTTCACCCTATCATAATATTATTCAACTAAAAATGAATGTGTGGAGGGTTATATTCCTATAAACCTTTATATTCCTTTTTCAATCTACGATAAGGGCGATCAATTTGAAAAAATATTCAATGTTCCATGTACACTCTATTTCTTCCATTATTAAAATGATAATATGAAGTCTCTTCTTCAAAAAATTGGACATGCTTTATGTCCCTTGTATGCTGATAAGTTCCCATATGCAATAAATTGGTTTATAGTGAACATTATCATGGCATGAAAAATAAAATATTATTTTTTATATGCATCAAAAATAGCAACACAAGTATCCCATAGTAGTTTCAAATCATCAATCAATGGTGAAAGATACAAATCAATATCATTTTATGACTATTTTGGACCATAAATCATCCAAATCATCATAAAATATTTTTTTCATCATACATATATGTGGGTAAAAGTTGTAAACTACTAAAAAAATAGGCTATGAACTATGTTGGCTACTTAGGCTCTGATATGGATTTGTTCCATCTATGCATAGTCCCATTGTGATATTTATAACTTAACTTAAGAAATCAGGATATTATTTATCAAATCAATTCTATAGTGGTGAATCATCAAGGTTATGTAATTTACCATTAGATATGTTCTTGTCTGTTTGCCATCTTAACATTTTTGTATCAATTAATTTTTTAAGTAGATGTTTCAGATTTGGAATTATTGGAAGGTACCAAATTAATTTTGCATGAGGTTTGATTTTTTTACCTAATAATGAATCAAAGTAGAATTATTGGAAGAAATTATTGGGTGAAATTATTGTAAGGTACCAAATTTATTTAGTAGGAGGTTAGATGCAAGTACCTGAGAATGAATCAGAGTTGAATTTTTCATCCATCTTATAGTGTGATGTCCCACATTTAGTAAATTTTAATAAATATTAATATTAATTCCTATAAAACACATAATAATTTGTGGAATAATGTATCTTTTTATAACTCAATACCATTGGGAATAATATTTTATTTTCCTCATACTCAGAATATGGAAGCCGGTTTCCTTCTAGAAGTAGCTCTTTTAAAAGTTCAAGAAACTCAGAGAAACATTTATCACTCCACCCATTTCTTGATTTCAAGTTAACTAATCATAGAAATACTAATAACACTATATATTTAGTTCAACCTAAGAATAATGGTTTTTCAGAATATCTATAAAATCATTGAACGGTTGCTGTTTTTTTATGTTTTTAACGCCTACATCATGAACTAATTCTTTAATAAGATACTTTGTCTCATTATAAATATTTTCATCAACATTATATGTTAAATTTTCCAATATTTCACCATAATAGATCCAACATGTATAATTATGGTAATATGGGAGGGAAATCAAGTAAACATTAATTTGAAACTCATGCAAAAAAATTAAAGTAAATTCATTTCATGTTAGTTTAAAATAAAACTTTTAATGTAATATTTTCACTTTTATTAAAAACCATTAACATATCATTAAAATTTGAAATCATTTAATTTAAATCATGAAAGTTACATATTTAAAAATAATATGGTCCTCTAAGTTATTAAATAAATGAGTCATTGATACAAAAAAAATTAAAATATAACATGAAAACTACCCATGTATAATAAAAATATAGGAAAATTCCAATCCTTTGTAAGGAAGGCTTAAGGGATGAATTTATTATTTTAAAAAGAACACAAATGGTAATATATATTAATCATAACACCCTCATAAACAATAATTAATGATCAATTTAAAATAATCCTAAATAAACTATCATGAAAATGAAAGAATCATAGTGATCATAATACAATCAATATCAGTAATCATTGGAATACTTAAGAGATTTGGGGACAATCGAGGACAAAAATAAAATACAATCCATCTAATAAACACCAGATACAATTAAAAATTAAAAAAAATAACTTTAAAAATTATGATTTTGATAATGAAAAATTGATCCTGAATATAAATGTACTCCCTTAAATCCGGTGACATGATGAACACTTCAATATTGAATTAACATGCTTGCAAAAATGAATAATAAAAAATAACAAACGAAAACTGTCAACCATAGTTTCTGGTCAATCAAAATAGAATTTTTGGGAACTAAATATCTTTTTAGATCATGAAATAATGAATAAGGATGAAATATTTATGGTTAATGATGGTACAAAGATGATTAAAATATACTAAAATCAACTTAGAAGATCTTCAGGTGGCTGAGGGTTTTGTGGTCGACCAAAATCGATTTTTAAGGAAAATATCTATTTGTAGATCATGAAAAAATTACAAATGAGGAGATATCAAGGATTAATGAGAGTAAAAAATGATTAATGATGATTACAATAAAGATAATCTAGATTGGTGAATGTTGGTGGGTTTGGCGCCTTCGAAGGTCGAGAGGAAATCATGATTTGGAAAATATTGAATTAGGTTTTGGGCTTGATAAGTTCTTTTTTAAATGTTTCAACAATGGTTTTTAAAAAATCCAACATTTAATGTTTTTTTATTTACTATTCGGTGTCATTTTTGAGAAAACTAATGTTGATTTTTTTTATTTTTTTGAAGTTTAATGTCGGTTTTTAAAAAATTGATATTAAAAGTTTCTTTGTAGAACCTTTAATGTTGGTTTTCAAAAAAAACCGATGTTAAAGGTTGTACACACGAACTTTTAATGTCGTTTTCTCTAAAAAATAATGTTAAAAATTTTCCACAAAAATTTTGACATCGGGTTATAGAAAACCAAAATTATAACTACGATATTAAATCTAATATTTCTACTAGTGATACTAGCACTGCCTCTCCCGCCTCTAACTAGAACATGGGTGAACAACACAACCTACCATATAAGGCCTCATACAGAACCATCTGAATCATTTCCTAAAAGATGTTATTATATGAGAACTCAATGATATAGATGTTATTCTCTCAAGAAACACTTAAATCAAGGAAACATAACTAGTGTATGTCCTCTAAAACCTATATAGTCTATTCCAACTGACCATCAGTCTGAGGGTAAAGAGCAGTGCTCAAAATCACATGTGTGTATAAAGCTTTCTGAATCCCCTGCCAGAACCTTGATGTGAAATGATCATTCCTATCTGAAATAATAGTAAAAGGGACCCCATGTAGCCATATAATCTCACAAACATATAGAATTCCCAGCTTATAAACTGATAAAGTCTCCAGGATAAGAAGTAAGTGGGCTACTTTCATCAGTTTATCCATAACTACCTAGACCTCATCGATACCTTAAAGAAAAATTAATAAACCAAACAAAAAATCTATCAAAACATCTTCCTGTTTCAATTTAAGGGCTGGAAATGGTTGTAACAAGCCAACAGGCTATTGTTGATCCACCTTCACCTACTGAAAGGTGGAACAACTAGTGATAAAATCATTTATCTAACGTTTTATCTAAGGCCACCAATACTGGAAACGCATATTGCGATATATCTTTGAGATACTTGGGTGAACTTCCCATTGAGAATCATGGGACTCTCACATTAGTTCCTATCTATTATCCGTAGGAACCTATATAATCCCATTTATATTAAGGATGTCATCTCCATCGATAGAACAATCCAAAGGCAGGTCCTCCCCTAAAATACTCTCTCATAGGACCAAACCTTTAAGGTCTGAAAACTACCTTATCTTCACCCTGTCTAGGAGTGAAGAGGTAACTACTAAGGATGTAAGAAAATTTTGTTCATGAATCTCATTAAACTCCAGGTTCATATTATAAATAATGGATATCAATTTCTATTCATCATTAGACTCCTATATGGCTTGTGTCTGAGTTTCTCAAATCAGCGCATCAGCTAACGCATCACCCTTTCCAGACGTTTAGGAAAGATAAAAATCAAAATACTGAAGGTATTCAACCCATATTTACTATTTTAGATTCAATTCACGCTATGTAAGGATATATTTGAGGCTTTTATAGTCTATATACACCAAAAAATGATCTCCTATCAAATGGTATCTCTAGCAAAATAAGGCGTGAACAAATGTTGTAAGATCAAGGTCATGCGCCAGGTAATTACATTCATGTGGTCTTAACTATTGGTACCCACACATAATGAATCTATCCTCTTGTATTATTACAACACCCATCCCAATTCCTGATGCATCACAGAACATGGTATAGCCTCTACTGGGCTCTAGCAGAATCAGAATTGGTGTTGAAGTAAGCCTTCCTTTCAGCTCCAGAAAGGAATTCCCATACTCTTCATACCACAAGAACTTTACACCCTTATTAGTAAGACCAATGAGATCTAAAAAAAATTCATGCTAAGTCTTGTATGAAACACCTATAATATCCATCCATCCCTAATAAACTTTATATATCAAACATGTTCTTGGGATGATCTTAGGAAATAACAACACCCACCTTCTCTAGGTCAATAGATACTCTAGATTTAAGGATAATATGAACCAAGAACTAAACTTTTTTTATCCAAAAGTGACACTTATAAAGACTAGAATATATCAAATTCTCTCTCTATGTGTTCAAAATGATCTCAAGCTGTTTGACATTGTTTCTTTGAGTATGATAATGCACCAAGATATCATCTAGAAAAACCATGATAAAGGAATCCATATAGGGGTGAAAAACCCTATTCATCAAATCCATGAAAATGGTAGGTGCATTCATAAGAATGAATGGCATTAAGATATACTCATATAAATCATACCAACTTCAGAAATTCATACTTGGTATATCTGATGTCTTGAATCACACCTGATGATAGCTCAATTTCAGGTCAGTCTTTGAGAACACCCTAGCTTCATAGAGATGGTTGAAGAGATCATCAATATGATGTAATGTATAATGGTTCTTAAACATAATCTAGTTCAACTATTGGTAATCAAAACATAAATTAAGTGTCTCATCCTCCATCTCAGCAAAAATCATGGGTGAAACCCTAGATGAAGTGTTGGGTCTGATAAAACCCTTGGATTCTAAATCCTCCAACTATCTCTTCAACTCATATAGCTCAGTGGGTTCCATACTATATGGATAACTAGATACTAGAGATACTCCTGGAACATGATCAATCGTAAACTCTACCTCTCTCTTAGGAGTTAATCCATAAAAATAATTAATAAATATTCCCCTATAAAGATCTACCAGAGGAGGAAAGTCTGATTGTTGTAAACCCTACTCCTCTAGATAAAGGCTAGTAATCTAGGTTGTCACACCCCCTAATCCATGATTCTTTGTTCCATCTCTAATGTCCTATACATTCCACTCACCCTTGTGAAGATAATTATAACCCTCTAGTGATGTAAACGATACTCTACAGTGATAGCATACCACATAGGTGTGATGGGGAACCAACCAGTCCATCCCAAGAATGACATCGAAGCATGTCATCTCAAGGATGAAGATCTACCATAGTAAATGAAAATTTCCTACCTTAAGGGGATAGTATTTTCATTGTTGTATACCATATGACCGCACAACCAATAGTGTGTCCAGGGTCATCACTCTACAAAAGTACTGAATTTCCAAATTGAGACTTTCCATGGAGAATAAAGAGATGAAGTAATGAGAAGGAAATTTATCAAATAAATAATATATGATAGTAGAGGCTACTAGGATTGTACCTAATACTGTATAAGTTAATGCACTCTGATCCTCAGGTATCAGCTGTAAAGCATGAAACTATCATGATCCATGTCCCTAAGGTTCAACTGGACTACCCTTAGTAGGTCTACTTTTCTGAAATTGAAAATCAAAAGTTTGGCTACCAAGGCCATGACCTCTTCTTTGGCATGTTCATCTAGTGTTACTCCAGCTTCCTGCCTAATGTGGTGCAACTGATCCTTCCCCTAAAGGTGGAGTTGGTGTGGGTCCTCTTATGCTGAAAATAGGGGAAAAGGTCTAGAATAATCTCTAAAGATGACCAATATGGCCATAATCATGACACTCAATCGGGTCTTTATCACACTAATGCTTTACATACCCCTAGAATATACACTGATGGAATTTTACAGAGCTTCCATTACTGATACACTATCCACCAATTCTCTAACATGAAGCCTCAAGACTACGCCTCCTTCTATTAGAAGAACTACTACCTTGCCTCGGCACTGAACCACTGGGCCTGGTACTATCAGCATCTCTCAGTTTGTTCTCATTGATAAGATCCTGATTTAAAATCTCAAAAAAGTTAGATAGGAAAAACACATTCACCTATGAGTGGATGGCATACTTGATCCCATCCTTGAAACTTGTCTCTCGTGATATCTCATCACCAGTTAGAAGTGGTGCAAAGCATTGAAACTCGATAAAATGTGTTGAATAGTCCATAAAAGACATAGAAACCTGCTCTAAGTGCATGAAATATCTAGATTGGTCATTTCTAAGTGTCCAAGGGAAAATTTAGTCATAGAAGGTAGTCTGTAAGTCAACACAGACCATTCCTTGATGACGATCAACTTGAGTAATTACATCCCACCAACACTTTGTGGAATCACATAAAATATAGGTGGAAATATTGACCCTCCTCTCTGGATGTGTCTTCAGATGCTCGAAGATAGATAAGAGGCCCTCTATCCAAGACTCGACATCCTATGGACCACCATTCCCTAAGAAGATGGGAGGATGATTCTGCTAGAACTCATGGGTTAGATCAGACATCATAGGTGCAGGTCATGGATCACCCTACATAGACTACATCAGATGTAGAAAACCCTCTCGAAGTTGAGCATCATTTCCCAGTTCAGGAATAGAAGTTGATGCCACAAATGGTACACCTAGTAGTAAGACTGGTGGCTCAAGGTATGCCATCTATGGAGCATGGTCATCACCACCCTCTCATTGCACAAACTTAAGGATTTCATGGTGGCATAGCTCTAAAAATTCCAAGCACACATCTCATAGAAATATTTAAATCAGATAGAAACACTAGAAAAAGAAAATCATAAGTAAAAGGGATCACTATCCAAGGTATACTACCTTCTTAGAAGTACAGGTTATTGATAAGTGTTATAGTTTTTATTTATAGGGGTTCTAGTATTTGGAAGGTTAAATTGAAATTTAAGGAGACAAATACTCTTTAAATTATAGCTAGCATCTCCATTTACTAGAAACCATTTCTTTTATAAGTCAATATTTCCATTTTAATTTACATGGTTCAATTAAATGGATCATCATTCCCAGCTAATAAATTCCCGTACACTTTATAACTGAAATTGACACCCATTTAATTACAACTATCTATCTTACATTTCGTCTCATAATATAACCAGTAAAATATGATTGATTGAATATGTGAATTACCAATTCTAATTCATAAGGGCGCATATACCTTATAATTAAAATTTTCAATTATATGATTGTATCCAAATCTAGAATCATGTAACTAGGGGTATGTAGGTTATAAGGGTTAAAATGGCTATTTATGATTCCACCATCAACCTATATAAGAAAACACTATTTTGGTTGGTGCTGGAATTTTAAACAACCAATTTCATTCCCTACAGAAGATGTTAGTATCATAGGAATATATAAAAACCATGGATCACTCAATAATCATAGGCAATATAGGAAACACAAGCAGTAAAATGATCATATATGGCATGGAATATGCATGGAATGTGAATTATAGGTGCCTATAATGATGTATGAAACAATGCAACTTATTGCACTAGGACAAGGAAAAAATATCCATAAATCAAAATAAATACCAAAATTCATGTGCATAACCCAATGATGAAATTCTATCAATTGTAATAAAAAAATACAGAACAACAATTTCCAATTCCTAGGAAACTTGGAATTTACCCCAAACGTGGGTTAGATACTTCCAGGTGCAACTTATATCCAAGTTCCAACATGTTCCTAATCTTATATCTAAATTTCCCAAATAGTAAGATAAGAAAATAAATATCTCTCATTACACTTTTTGGCATCCCAAGCCCATTTCACTACCATGTAAGCAAACCCAGTGGCCACATGGCCTCAAGTGTGCATCCTCGTATGCCAGAAATTTCCAAATAGTAGCAAGGTTCTATGGTGTGATAGTGGGGATACTATTCCCTCTAGTCAAAGAGGATCACTATGGATATAATATCAGTGAAAATATTAAAATCATATAATAAATAAAGTATCAGTGAAATTAAGCATAATAATCCATAAATAAGTAATCAAATCAATAAGTGTAAACATTATCACATATAATATATGATGTCATGTATCTACAAAAGGAAAGTAGGAATACATGGAATCATGTAATATGTGTTATAAAAAATAATAAAAATCTATCCAAGCATCATGAGCTCTGGATCAGTCTCTGATATGAAGCTCCCCTCCTAAAGCAAGCAAGAAAGTAAGTTAGATGTCCAAAGCGGGACACTTTCCCTTGTCTAAAAATATGATCATATAATCTACATGATTACCAAAAGTGGCATGTATAGGGTGTAAGATAAATCTTATTAGGTCACCACCAATGGTGTTTATACAAATGTAGTCTGTGTATATAAACTGAAACAGTTTGGAAGTATGGAAAGGTAAAGGAATTCTAAATAAATAACTCATACCTGATTCAACCTCAGTTGGTAATGTCTCTGAACATGATATCATTTAATTAACTAATTATGATTCAGTTTATAATAAGGTGGTTTTATATAAAAGGTATCATTAGTATTTTAATAGGAAATAATAATGACAGAGGATCCATTGTGTAACCAAGACATCGTTGACCTCAGGGGTTAAGCCAACTCATAATAGTATCACATGTAATATGTCTATAAAGGGGGTATGAGTGTAATCCAAGGGGAAACTCCTAAGGTATTCTACTTTAAATGAGTCTAACTAAGTAAGTGAATCTCATCCATGGTAATCATGGGCTAATCATGACTAGTTCCAATGGGGTGAATCCATTACACCACATGTCTGAAGACATCGAGATGAATCCAAGAAGTGTATCCAAGGCATTATAACATCTAAAGAAGTGTCAATTGAATCATTGGTGCATCACTAATAAATTCATGTAATAATAAAAAGACTAGATTACATGGTGTGTGTCTCCCACAAAAATCAGTTCAATGAATTAGAATGATTCCCTCTGAGTGCACAAGTCATTCCTTAAAGAATCCAAGTCTATCTCATGTTTGACCATTCTTATAAAGATGAAAAGGTCCAAAGTAAAGGGAACCTTATAATCATTACATTTTTATCATATGTAATCAAGGTCCATGTAATTATCATTCCATTTAATAATTTATTAATAATTTCATTCCATTACCTTTAAATAATCATGAAAAGGTGTATCAAGGACATGCAAGAATATATCACTTTAATTTGTAAGCATTTAATAGGTTAATTCCATGCCTTTCATTAACATGATAAGGGGTAGAGAACATGAAACCAATATAAATTCAATTATAATTAACTATGAAAAGTGATATCTATAAATATACTTTCCATTTAATCTTTTAAATATTCATTTAATTATGATGGAGGACTTACCTTAACTATGATAAGTTTAACATATTCGAACGGTGTCACAATTAGTATCAAAACGGGGAAAATCATAACATGGAATGCACCCTAATTGGGTGTATGGAGTTGAGGTCCCAACATCCAATAGCATGAATAACATGTATAATTAGAGTTTAGAACACAATATAAACAATTATAAATAAGGAATATGAATTTTAGAAGCATCATCTAGTGAAACGGGTGTACTCACAATGATAGAAATTTATAAATGACAATAATTTTAGGAAAGTTCATAGAATAACTACCTTATGACTTTAGTAATTGCCTCATCAAGTATTGGCCCTTAGTTTGTCCTGGATTGGAATAAAATTAAAGAACGGATGAATGCCTTGAAAATAGGGCATATGAGCCTGTATAAAAATAGTGTCTTTGATAGGAAGAATAATGAAAAAATGATCCTAAGTAGTAGAGAGATTAGTAGTGGCTATCCAACGTGATATATGGATATATATTCGGAGTCCGAATGGAGAGATAGGATCAAATCCTAACTTTAGGTGAAAAGGTAGCATCAAGGTAGGAGAGATCCTACCATGTGATAGAAAGAGAGGAGAGAGGGTAAGAAAAAGAATGGGGTTCTTCCCCTTTAAAAATATTTCATGACATTTAAACGTTGTTTAAATGATTTACACACTGTTTTAATTCTCAGTTTTTTCCTTCTGGGGAAAGTTCATTACATGCCATGAATTAGCCTGCCTAGGCCAATACACATCATGTATTGAATACATGTCATGTATTTCAAAAATATTTCACGTACATAGCCTACATCCAGACTTCATCCCCATGATTCCTTCATTACAAAATGAACTAATTGTCCTAAAGGTGCGGTTTCAGATTTATGCTAAAAAAACTCAATAAGGGTTTAACTATAAATTATAAGGATTCATTCCTCATAGAAAAATTAGAATCTTACACATCAGGGTCACTTATCTGACTAATAACTATCCCCAAAAGACAACAAAATTTCTTTTTGTGTGATTTTTCTACACTCACACACATCCTATAAAACTTCCCAAGATTTCACCAATCCTGACATGTAGCATCCCACCCCTCACCCATTAACTTGGGAAAAGGTAGTTGTGTCACTAGGCCTTAGATGACATACCCAAGACACCAAAGGATTTCAATAAATGATGAGGGATTAATAAAAATTGGGGTATGATTTCCCCTTTGAAAATAAAACAACCAAACCTAACAAACACTATATGATGCATGAGAACAATGTAATACAACTCAAAGTATAACCAAACCAACAATAATATATCATAGTACAATGCGGAATCCAAGACCAATATCATAGTACAAAGAGGAAACCAAAACCAAAAATACTCCAAGAAACCAAAGACATTAACTCAAGATCTCCCAACTTTATCTAAGTTCTAAATCCATAAATCTTTCCCAAGGTGTCACAATGAATCACTAAAGAAATGAGATACCTTACCTTTACATGTGTATCGATATACGATATCTACAAAAGCACCAAAGTTCCCAAGCAGGGGGTGAGTATAAAACTAGGTAGTATTTCCCCAATGACTTCCAAACTCATGCCACTAGGATAGAACAAATTATAAAATTTATATAAAACCATTAAAAGAAACTTGATGAAGTTTATATCAAATCTAAAACCATTTCTAAACTTAAACGGTTTTCTAAACTAAAGCAATTTTTCATGGAAAGAAACCAAAAAAATCTTCCAAAACATTTCTCAAATCCATTTGAAATTACCATTCCATTCCACACATCCACACATGAATTACCAAGTAACATTTCCATACTCATGATCAGTCTCTCGTCAATCTACCAAGTCATCATAAGGTAACCATATACCAAGTGCCCCAATGGCACACACCCCTTCCACATGGTCACATCATTGAAAATGAACATGAAAGAACTATTTGTGCCTAATACATTTCCAAACCAATTGAGACAAACCATTTTTATAAAACCATCCTTTTATTGAAAAAAAAATTCCAACCAATTTTCCATGCATTAAAATTAATCCATAATTTTAAAATCATCATTTTAAAATTTATAAAGCAATTTCACTTTACATCACTAAATATGGTTTTCATCAAGATTGGCACATCAATTTCAAAATTTAGTTCAAGAAATTCAAACAATTTGAAATCAATCCTTCAAGTTATAACTAATAGGAGTCAAGAGTGAATCCACCTACCTCTCAAACTTAGGTGAAAATGAAGAACGAAAAAAATTCTTCAACAAACTGGATTGAAACTCTTTAAAACATCCTTAGATCTTGTCACCCTTAAAAAACAACCATATATCATAATGAATGGCATCAAACAACATGGATATATCCCCAACAGATTATATCTATGATTTCAATAGAGGAAAGAAGACTAGATCTAGGGAAAACAACTAATAATGAGCACTTACCAAGGAATCTAGGCCTCCAATGCACAAAGACTCTCTAATGAATTGCTCCTGGATCAAGAGGGAGGGTCTCTCCCACCTTGGGAGGGAGAGAAATTATATTTAGGGTTAAATTAGAAGAAAATGAGTCATTAGGGGACTAAATCATGTTAGACCAACAAAATCTAGATCTTGTTTTTAATGCCACATAGTTAGGGTGCACGGTTAGGAAAATTATGTCTTAACCATGTGTTTGCCACTACCTCTAATCACCCCTTTCATATTTAGCTCCCATGATTAGAAAAATGTGTTCTAACCGTGATAAAACCTTATGTTACACTTTTCATGGTTTCTCCTGGGTGGATGTACGGATTTTCCAAACCGTGAGCCTACCCAGAGCCCACTACTTCAGTTTCACAGTTTATTGGGAGGTGTCACAAGGTTTATTCTAACCATTATCAAATTGTTTACCTCTAGAAAAGACCAAAAAACATTCTAAAACTTTTCCAAACCTTCCCAAACTTAACCCGATTACTTTATATGCTTAAAATACATAAATAAAGGTTAATTTTATAGAACTAGGGGTGCTAAATTCTCTCCATCATTGGTCTCTCCATCCCTAGAAAGTTGAAAACCAACATTGGAATAAAAGAGTTCAGTCCATTCCTGGACCGTTTCCTTTTCACACTCCCATGTTTCTTACTGAATCTGAACATGTTTCTTTAAAACCCACACTAGACCGATGCTTTTCCCATGCAATAATTTCTCTTTACTATCCACAACCCTCACTGGAACATGAACCAACATAGCATACAACTCTAGTTCAACATGATACCATCAGATCACATGGTCAAGATAAGGTTTTCACTTCTTTAATTGAGATATATGAAAGACATTATGCACCAAACTAAACCTTGGTGGAAAATACAATTGATATGCCACCACACCAACCTGTTCAAGTATTTCAAAAGGTCCAATTTTCTGTGGAGATAACTTTCCATGCTTCCCAAAATAATGATTCCCAAGCCTTAAGAGATTCTCAAGAACCCATGATCACTCACCTTGAATGAAAATGGACATCGATGATGATGTGCATATGATTTCTGATAACTATAATCCATCTCTATCCTCTTTCTAATCAAATGAATATTTTTTGTTGTCTATTACACTTGGATTGGTCCAACTAGTGAAGGTATCACCTGTTTCCACCCAACAAAGTGGGGAACAATAAGGATTTACATAAAATGCTTCAAAAGGATCCATATGTATCAAGGCTCAATAACTATTGTTGTATAAGAACTCCACTAATGGTATGTGTTACTCCCATGAGCCACAAAAATCCATTACATAAGCCTAAATCATGTATTATAATATTTGTATCATCCTTTTGGATCATCCATCCATCTAAGGATGATACACTGTGCTCATCGTCAATTGAGTTCCAAGATATTGCTGTAAGGATTTTCAAAAAAAAGATGTAAATCTTAGATCTTGATATGATACTATCGAAATTGGTATATCATGTCTGTTTACCACTTATTGGATATACATTTTAGACAAGTCTTCTACCATATGAGATTCACAAATAAGGATGAAATAGGCCGACTTTTTGAGTTAATACACTATCAACCATATGGAATCATGTTCCCAAACCATCCTTGGGAGACCTTTAACAAAAGCTATTACTATCTTCTCCCATTTCAAATGGGAATAGGTAAAGATTATAACATATCTATTGGTAATTGGTGTTCTGCCTTAGGCTGCTGACAGGTGAGGAATCTCATAACAAAATTAGTCAATTTTCTTTTCATTACAACCCACTAAAATTGTGATTTTAGTGTCTTATACATCTTTTTTATTCCAAGATGAATATCCTCTCTCAAATGGTGATAAGAATGAAGGAGTTGTTCCCCACAAGCCATAAGTACGACTATCTGATCTCTAAACCGAAAAATCAAACTCCCATCTGACTTCCATCCCTCAATGGTCTCCTCATCATTGAATTTTTACCTAATAGAAACACATTCATAATCATATTCCACTACTACAAAATGCGCCTTTAACAGTGCCGACATTTATCAGCGCTAGAGAAATTCACTAAGAAAGTACATCATTATCAGTGCTTTATTTTAGCACTGATAAATGTTACCATTTATCAGTGACTTATTTTTAATGCTGATAAAAGATACCCTTTATCAGCCCTAAAAATAAAGTGCTGATAAATGGTAACCATTATCGGTGCTAATAAAGAACTGATAAAGGTTCACAAAGTTAATTTTTTTTAACAATTTCATTAATTAAATAATTATTGTTAAAAATGAATAAATTGAATATACATATATATAAATTTTAAAAATTAATAAATATTATATATTAAATATAAAGATATGTAAAATGAATAAAATTAAATAATGAAACAAATAAACAATTAAAATGAGTAAATTAAGCAAAATATTAAAAAAATTATTAATTAAAATAGTTATTGATAAAATGAATAAATTTAATATATATATATATATATATGAATTATAAATATTGATTTATAGCATATATTAAATATAGATATATAAATGAATATATAATTAAATAAAAAAAATTAAAAATGAATAAATTATAAAATTATTTAAAAATTTAATAACGAAACAATTGTTAATAAAAATGAATAAGTATGATATATATATATATATATTAATTATAAATAGTAATAAATAATATATATTAAATATAAATATATATATATAATGAATAAAATGTTAATTAAAAACATATTAATGTCTTATTCATTTTTAATGTTGTTTGATTTTTCAATTTAACATATATCAAACGTATTTTGTTACATTGATTTCATGTACATATATGCGTGTGTGTGTGTGTGTTTGTGTGTACATGTGTGTGTAATTAATGTAGTTTTATATACAAACACACACACAAATATATTTATGAAATATATAGAAACACATACACCTAATATTTATGTAATTTCTTCGAATTTCAATATATTCTAGAATTTCATTATAACATGATACATTTAATATATTATACTTTTACTCAGTTAGTTTTATTTATTTATTTTTAATACTATTATAGTTAGGGCATTAATTTTAATATTTTAATATTTTTTATTTTAATTTAGAATTTATCATTTTCTATTATTTATTTATATTTATTTATTTATTATTTTTTAGTATTTTCAATATGTGTTAATATTTACTTATATATATCCATATTTTTTTAATAATTTATATTTAATTAATAAAAATTATCTATTTTTTAAATATTTTTAAAGTGTACTTATTTTGAATTATTCAATTTCACTCATTTTTAAAATGCATGTATTTAATATTATATATCCACTAATGATGTTAAAAATATATTTATTAATGTATATTTACTATATTTATGAATTTATACATTTATAATTATTATAAAAAATAGTTATTATTTTTTAAATAAGTATTTATATAATTATAAATAAATAATTATATATATAATAAGTATCAAATTATAATAAATTTATTTAAATAAATACTTTATCAATTCTAAAATTTTAGTGGTGATAAAAATCGGTATTTATCATCCCTAAAAAAGTGTTATTAAAAAAATCTTTATCAGTGCTAAAACATTAGCGCTGATAAATCTCTAGATTTATCAGTGCTTTTTTAGCACTGATAAAAATCCATTTTATCATCCCTTATCTATTTAACACTGATAAAAGCGATCTTTATCATCACTTTTTTGATAGAGTTGTTAAAAGTGTTCCCAATCAATTTAAAATAACCCTAATTGGTATTCAGTCCATCGCGATTCTCAAGATCTCACGGAACTCTTCTACTACCAGCGCAACTCCTCTATGTTTCGTCCGAAAAATCAAGGATATAATCCAATGTATGTTATTTTCTAATTTTCCTCTATTGTTGTTTGATCTTTTTGGTTCCACATTTTTCATTTTTGCATTGTTCTTAACCTTGAAGAACCCTACATCTTGTCGAAACTCCTCTAGGTTCATGTAAGGATCATAAAGATGTACCATGATATTAGTCACCAATTTTTGTGGCCTATAATGAAGAAATAAATCATATTATTCCAAGAAATAATAGATCGAGTGATGTTAAATACATTTTCACTCTCCTTTATGTTGGTTAAAGATAGAATAATATCCTATGAAAATCCCTAGTCTTGTCCAAGAAATAATATACTGAGTGATATTAATTTAAAAACATTTTGAAACTACTCAAAGTCAACCAATGTCCTATAATAACCATTATAGTTGACCATAGTAATTTAATGTTAATGATCATGTGTTTATTTATGTTTCCTTGAGATTGGTTCACTAATGGATTAGAAGGAATAGGAAATTAACCTCAAAATACATCAAACCTTTTAAAATTATTGGAAAAGTCCAGGAAATTTCTTAACATCAAGCCTTACACATATAAAAACCCAATGGTTGAATCTATTCCCTCAAAAATCTGGTTGAATCTCATTGAGTGAAATTCTTGAGGCTGTGGAGGTTTTAAATGACTCATTCTATCTAACCATGAAATCCCCTTTAATGTTAGTATATTAGTCTCGTTTTGGGTATATTTTGTGTTTAAGGGGAGTTAAAAGAGGGGTTATAGAATTTTATAGGAGAGAGTGGTGAAGAATTAGAGGTACCCTTGTGTGATAGACACTGAGTTCCTGATGGAATGGAATCAGGTGCATGTTGATAGGCTAGTGTAAGTGGCTCCACTGTTAACACAACCAAGAACCCAGTGTCCTAGTATTGTGTATATGTTTGTACTTGTGATATTTGATTAGTGATCAGGGTTTTTTATCTTTTTAATCATAGTAAACTCGTATATTAAGTAATCTAGGTACCACTACCATGTCGTCGGGTTAAGAATGACTAGTAGTTTCTCATTCCAGTGGTTTAGTATAAATTATGTCTTATTTTGGTCAAGATTGATGTGAGTAAGATTTTAAAATGAAAATGATTTTGAAAATTAAAATGATTTCTTTCAAATGGTTTTGGATTGGAAAAAAATTGGGTTTTAAAGGAAAATGTTTTGGATTTAAAAGTTGGTAAATTATTGGGTTTGGTGAAAAATTTGTAAGTGTGGCGCTCAGTATTCCTTATGAGCATTTGAATATGTGTGAATATGTGAGGAAAGTGTGTGTTGACACATGTGTATGTAAATGGATGGACCCATGTGATGATTCATAGGGTGCCTTGGGTGGTAATTTGACATCAAATTCTTGGATTGGTTTTCCAAAATGGTTTTTGGAAAGGGGAAAATTGATTTCTGGAATAGGATTTGCTTTAAAAATGTGGGTTATTATGTTTTCAAAAGTGTCCTTAGAATAAGGTGGTTTGAAATTGAAAAAGAAATAGTGGTTTTTGAAGAGATAATTATTATTTTTTTATGTAATTTGTCTTGTGAACAAGTTGTTTTGTCCCAAGATGTTCCTTTCGGTTGTGTTTTAGATTGATTCTAAACCGAATTTTATGATTTTTTTTGTTATTAGTAATATACCTCCTAGAAAGGTCCCTAAAGTTTCTAGTGGGTCTCGTCCTGTTTTTCGTTCTCCTAGGTTGTTTCCCATCTTCTGTGGCAATAGAGGTTCGTTATAGGTAGTGAAGTGGCTTGAGGAAGTTGAGCATGTCTTTAGAGTGTTTATAACTCTCAAAGCTGTTAGATTTTGTGTTATTCTTGGTCTTCTTGGGGGTCCAACATTGGAAGAATGTGAGTTGTTTTCTCTACCAATGATTCGATTTAGGATGACATGGGAAGTTTTTAAGTCCATCTTTTTCTGATGGTTTATACCTGAGGAGGTGAAGATGAAGAAAATGGAAGATCTCAAGAGTGTCCAACAGAGTCAGTGGATGGTGAAGGATTATGTTGAACACTTCAAATATCTGGTTTCATTTTATCTATAGGTGGTGTCATAGGATATTTTTAAATCTTATCTTTTAATTAGGGGTCTTTATCCAGAGATCAAGGAGTGTGTCCTCTTCTAAAAGGATATCTATTTTGAGAAGTTGGTGGAGGAAGTGTTATTGGATGTGTTTTTGTGAAAGAATCATAAAACACATTGGCTCAGTTGTTATATCCCCATGTTGGGGTGAATACATTTGGAGTTTCCACATTATTTTGTGTTTTTTGTAAGTTCATCTTTCATTATAAAATTATGATGAAATTATCCTTTTTTGTTTCAAAAGGTTTTGTTTTTTTTTTGAATGTTAACCTTTAAATGGTTATCCTTTAATGATTTAGTTCCCCTCTTTCTATTGTGCCTATTTGTAAAAGTCTATTTTTGTGGAAATCACTCTTTGTTCCTTGTGTGTGGGTTCTTTGGTCTTTTTTGTTGTTGTTTCTACTGATGAAATGTGTTGTTATAGCACACTACACCAGTTTTTGGTACTATAGTATGTTGTAGCTTCACACTACAGTTTTTACCTTTATAAGTGCTACTAAATGTGCTCATAAATAGAGCCATTATCAGCACTTATATATGCAAAAATAAATGATTCCTTTATCAGTGTTTTCTAAAGCACCGATAAAGTTATATTTATTAGTTCCTAGAAAATCACAAATAAAGGGTGTCTTTATCAGTGCTAAATAAAAGAGCTGATAATGGTGTCTTTTATCAATGATTTTAAAATCACTAATAAAAGTATAATTTATCAGCACTTTTATTTACACTAATAAAGACACCCTTTATTATCACTTTTCCAGCATTGATAAAAGACAAGACCTTTTAACTGCACTGAAGTAGTCAGTGCTTTTCTAGCACTGAGAGAGGCCTATTCTATCACTGTTAAAGGTGTGTTTTGTATTAGTGTGTCTATGCCTCTTTAATCATTTCCTCCAAATTAGGAACCAAAGAGACCGAAGAGAAAACTGTAACACAACCTCGTTCTTTATAATCTATGTTCATGTAAGGTATCGATGACATCAACTACCACTTATTTAAAGCCTATTTTACAACTGAATATAAGACTTCATGTTTAATGCATCCACCACTGAATTTCCTTTAATCAATGTATACATTAAGTCGAAGTCAAAAATTTGGACATACTCCATCCATATTCTTTGTCTTATATTCAAATCTATCTTTGAGAAAATTTGTTTCAAACTCTTATGATTCGTAAACACCGTAAAATTTCTCATTAAATAAGTAATAATGCCAAGTCTTCAAAGAATGAACTATATAATCTAAATTCAAATCAAGTGTTGGGTATTTATTCTCATGAAACCATAGATGTTTTGATCCATAAGAAACAACATGATCTCTCTGCATGAGAACACACCCCAACCAAAATCCCAAAGCATCATAACACACAACATAACCCTTCCATAATTCTAGTAATATCAAGATTGGTGATGATGTAAGGAGAACTTTATTCTCTTGAAAGGACTTATGAAATTCATCAATCTATTCCTATAGAACACTTTTACTTGTCAAAGTTATCATCGATGAAGTTAGTCCTGAAAAATAAATAACACAATGTCGGTAATAACCAGATATGCCAAGAAAACTTCATATCTCAAAAACATTATTTGGTGGTTTTGAAGATATTATAACCTCTATCTTTTCTAGATCTATAGAAACACCTTTTTCATAGATAACATGTCCAAGGAAACATACCTCTTATATCTAAAAAACATACTTTAAAATTTTGGAATACAAACGGTGATCCTGCAAAATACCCAACACAATGACCAAGTGTTGCTCATTCTCAACCCTTTTCCTTGAATACACCAATATGTCATCCACAAAAACCACCACAAAATAATACAAGTACCTTTAAAATATCTAATTCATCAATTCCATAAATAGTTTTGGTGCATTAATGAGGCCAAAAGGAATAACCACATACTCATAATGGTCTTATCTACACCTAAAAGTTATCTTTAGAATACCCTCCTTCTAAATCTGTAGTTGATGATGTCCTGGTTGAAATTCAATTTTAGAGAACCATTGGTCTCCAATAAATTGATCAAATAGATAATCAATGAATGTATGTGGGTATGGATTCTTTATCATAACTTGTTTAAGCTTATGATAATCAAAAAAAAGATAAATATTTTCATCTTCCTTTTTTACAAACAAAACGGGTGCTTCCCATGGAGACATACTAGGTTGAATGAACCCTTTTCTTTCTATATCTTCCAATTGAAATTTCAATTCCCTCAATTCTGTTGGTTCCATCCAATAATATGTAAGTTTGATAAGATTAGTCCCTGGTGAGAGATCAATAATAAACTTTAATTCTCTTGGGGGTGGAAACCTTGAGAAATTACTAGTAAAAACATCTGTAAACTGATCCACAATTTATGGAAAAAATTTATCCCCAATATCATCCATTAATTCCAAGGTTAGATCTGTTAATTGGTATGAGATAGTTCCAACTGCTGGTTCCAACAAGCCTATAGAATCTGCATTTATCTTCTGATCTCCTCTAAAGAGATACTTGACAACATCCTCAGATTTAAAGCTAACCCTTTGAGTATAATAGTCAATGTGAGATTTTAACATTATCAACCAATCCATTCCCGGGATTATTTCATAAACATCCATCTCAAGAATAAAGGAACCCCATATCATTTCAGCCACATAAACAATTATAGAACATCCTCTACACATAAAGGCTTGACACTCTATTTGTCCAAGAGGAATTTGAAGATTCAAAATAGAAGGCATCATCTCAACATGAAAACCCAAAAGATCAAATGGTATTCACTAATATCAAACAAATATTTCATAATTATATAATTTAAAATAATCATACCTATCTTCATCGATGGTCGAGATTGATCGTACACAATCACTTACTAATCACTATATAATTTATTACTAAGTGCACTTTGTTCTTTACTACCTTGTTGAGATTTCCCTTGTTGAGGAGTCATGGTATTCCTAGAATCACCATGGATAGCTTAGTTATATTGATGATAATTATTATGTTCTCCTTATCCCATCAAAGCATATGATAACTTTGAAACATGAGATGTGTCCCTTGCACTTGACCATGGAGCATAGCAATAATATCACTGAAGATACCCTATTTGGTTGAAATTGTGACATGTTATAGGTGGTTCTAGATAATATCACTTCATGTGATCAAAATAACCACATTGAAAATATCCAATATTTCTCTTTGGTTTAGGAGGAAGATTCATCAATCCAATTATCAGATTCTAAGTCATACCACTACCTTGGAAATAGGTGTCCCTCTTCTTCTTATTCCCAGCATTAGAGTTCTCACTATTTACCATAGGTATCAATATGATTCCTTCACTCCTATTTCCTAATATGTCTCTTTATTCCACTATTATTATATTTACCACCTCTATATAATCCGTTATATAAAGCACAAAAAACTTTCAGAGGATTTTTGGTCTCATCCACAATTCAAAAACTTGTTCCTTCAAGGGTGCACTTACAGAAACTTCTGGTGAAAAAAAAAATAAATTCATAAATTTATCCCATAATATATCACTAATAGGTTCTCTTGATTAAACCTAGAAAATTCTATCATTCTAGAAATTCTAAACATTTGAGGATATAATTGTTTGTTAAATAAGTCTTCAAAATCCTCTCATGCAATTCCTTGGTCTAATTTAGCTCAAACTGCTAAATCTCACCATTTGTGTTCTATATCCCCAATCATGTATGTTGTAAACTTAACATTCAAATCTGCTGGTGTGCAAGGAAATTGAAGATTTGGTTCATCCTTTTATACACACCTCTACCTTTTTTGGTTCTAAATCACCAAGAAATATGGGTGGATTCTATTTTTGAAACTAAATGGAATGATCTACTTTCCTTGGTTCATCCCTCCAGTTCTCTCTATCCATGGCCTAAACATATTGGACTATACTCTGAACTAGTCGCTGGTTCACCTATGGCTCAGGTACAACCCCATTCTCAAAAGCCTCTTCTAGTTGGTTTCTTCTACACCTAACCAGTACCATTTTCTATAACCAAAATAAAACACCATTTACTCTCGCTATCTAGCAACTGAAATCTTATCAATCTAAACTTTACCACATCACATATATCACAACAAGGATTTCCAAGATTCAACACTTTTCCTCTTTCAAACCATTTTTAAAAATTACACCATGATATTGAAAATAAAACCATTTTCAAAATACTCTAGCAATCCTTTTCAAAATATCACATTTTTAAACATTTTCAACACTTTAAAAATCAACACATTTGAACCAAATCATAAATCATTACTCAAAATAAATTATACACTCCTAGTGGGAAGTCATTTATATCCATGCATCCCATGATCTTCTCATCAGCTAAACCCATAACGATGAGTTTAAAACTCCTAAAAGTGTCTCAAAACACTTATGTACCCAACTCACTAGAAAATTGAAGTTTAGCATAAATAGGTTAGATATGCCTCTTTATGCTCTACATTTCAAGTTCTGAAAATCTTATCTCCTTGCTACCATACCAACTCAAGGACTAAACCAGATTGACTTTCAACTATAGGAACAAAGAAATAGATATCATTTGTAACATCTCTCCCCTCGCCCATTGGCTTGGGAAGAGGTGAGTGTGCCACTAGGCCTTCAGGGAAATCCCCAAGACACAAAAGGCTAGAAATAAATGTCAAGGGATTCATAAAAATTGGGGAATGATTTTACCTTTGAAAATAAAATAACCGAACTAGATAATCACAAGAAAAAAATCACTATATGATGCATGAGAACAATATAATACAACTCAAATTATAAACAAACGAAAAAATATATATCATAGTACAATGCAGAATCCAAGACTAATATTAGATTAAAAAATTGTAAACCCAAACTAATAAGACTCCAAGACACCAAAGAAATCAACTCAATAACTCCCATCCTGCTCCAAGATCCAACTCCACAAATCATGCCCAAGGTATCACGATGAATCACTAGATAAATGAGGAAAATTTCCTTTACTTGTGTCTTGATATATGATATCTAAAAATGCACCAAATTTTCCAAGTAGGGGTGAGTATAAAACTCAGTAGGTTTTCCCTAAAGACTTCCAAACTCATGACAGAATTATAGAAAAAGTTATCACATTTATATAAAGATGATCAAAACAACATAAATAAGTTTATATCAAATCCAAAACAATTTATAAACCAAAATAATTTTCCAAACTAAAAAAAATTCCATGTAAAGTAACTGAAAAATCTTCTAAATGATTTCTCAAATCCATTTGGCATTACCGATTCCATTCCACACTTCCAAACATGAATTCTCGGGTGAGATTTTCATACTCATGAGAAGTCTCTCATTAATATACCAAGTCATCACAAGGTAACCATAAACCAAGTTCCCCAATGGCACATGCCCCTTCCATAGTGTTACTTCAAAGAAGATGAACACGCACTAACTATATATGCCAAATGAAATGCCAAACCAATTGATCCAAACCATTTCAATAAAACTATACTTTTATTGAAACTATTTTTCTAACCAATTTACCATATATAAAAATCAAACAACAATTTTAAAATCAACATTTTAAAATTTAAAAACCAATTTCACTTTCCAAAAAATAATCAAATTTTCTAATTTCACAAAACATCACTAAAGAGGGTTTCCATCAATCTTTTCATATCAATTTCACAATTTAGTTTAAGTAATTCAAAAAATTTAAAATCAAGCCTTCAAGTTCTAACTAAGAGTATTCAAGAGTGAATCCACCTACCTCTAAAAATTAGATGAAAATGAAGAATTATGAAAATTATTCAACAAACTGGTTTGAAACTCCTTAAAACGTCATTAGATATTGTTTACCTTAAACAAAAAAACTGCATTTTTTCATGAATGGCATCACCCAACATGGATATATTCCCAATGGGTTAGATATATGATTAAAAGAGAGGGAATAAGGTGAGATATAAGGAAAAAACAAGAATGGTAACTTACCAAGGAATATGGGCCTCCAACACACAAAGATTCACCAAAAAATCACTCTCAGATAAAGAGGGGGGTCTCTCCAGCCTTGTGAGGGGGATGAATTCATGTTAGGGTCGGATTATGGGGAAAAAGATCCATAAGGGGCTAAACTAAGTTAGATCCACAAAATCTGGATATTTTTTTTTAATATTTCATGGATAGAGTGCTTGGTTAGTGAAATCATGTGCTAACTGTGTGCTAGCCACTGCCTCCAAAAAACCCTCACGTGGTTGTCTTGCATGTTTAGACAAATTGTGTGCCAACCTTTCTAAACCCCTATGTTCCACATTTAATGGTTTCTCATGGAGGTTTTTCTAAACTGTGCGCCTATCTAGATCCCATGGTTTCAGTTGCATGGTTTCCTGGGAGGTTATGCATGGTTTCTACTAATTGTGATCAAACAGTGTACCTCTATAAGAACCCTAAAAACTTTCCAAAACTCCTTTAAACCTTCCCAAACTTAACCCAATTATTTTATATACTTTAAATATATAAATAAAGGCTTAATTACCTGAAATTGGGGGGTGATACATGACCACTAATTCAAGACAAGCATGCTTAACTATGGATTTTTAATCAAGTAGTCTCTTGAAAGGAATGGTTCACCTTATTGATATGGGTAGTAATATTTATCCTTTTAAATATAATTTTTCTAGGGGTGTTACACTCTTCCTATTAGAGTAAAAATACCACCCCTTTCTCTAAGTATTACTGTAAAACTACACCCAAACCATCCCTATATACACCTAATAAATATTTATAACCTAATATTATATCCCATAAACTGATTTTTTATGACAATGGTTAATTACTACAGCTGGAGAAATAACAAAGGAATCAAATTTGATTGAGAAAGAATTTGGATTTGGTGATGATGAGGGAGATAGGGGTGGAATATAAAATCAAGAATCATTAAAGGCTATTCACTTAGAAAACATCATTCAAGTTCAGATGAACTTTTTAGGAGTTACTTATGGAGTTTCTTACTACATTAGAGTTGGGTATGGAGTTCCTTACATTATTCTTGGAAAGTAAAGAGTGGAAAATGATGGCTAATGAATTTGGTTTCAGCCTTCATGTGCATAGTTCTAAATAAATGGGCATACTATCATATATATCATTGAAACTAGAGACTGATAGGGATAATTTATAGAATATGTGGCAATTTATGCTAATTCATCCCATTGTGCACCATGATGCCTCCAAAACAAAGAGTTATTTTGTAAAGTTAGTTCCTCCCTAGATCATTCATAGGGACATAACATATGATTGGTTTTCAAGGGGTGACTCATAGGGATTGGTCAGATAGCTATATTTATAGATTTTTTACTCCACTTATAGATAGAAGATGTTGAATATGGTTAGATTGTATGCTTTATATTTTTGATGTCTTATGGAATAAGTGTAAAGGGATGCTCATTGTGGTAATTTCATCACCCATTTGAATTTTCACCTAAATGTTTATATGTGATCCATCCCACTTATACCTTAATAAAATTTAATTCATTTATCAACATTCATTGGAAAATATATGGATTTTGAGAAATGATATGGATCATTATATCTAGGTTGATGAGTATTCCATTGAATCCACCATAGATGTGGGTAAGGAAATTTTATCTTAGGTCACCTACTTGTTAGATTTAGTTCCCTAGAACTAAATTATATTTCTTTTTTATTACTTGTATTCATGTACTTGAATATTAATAAAATACCTTATAACATCATTATTGTTCTTCTACGTGACATAGTATGTGATAATTTCTTAAGTGTACTTGTCGTACTGAATGGTTATAGCATTTATCCACTATGAGTGGAACCTATAAGTGCAATGATAATGTTCTTAAATATAATTTATATATTCAGATAAAATCATTTGATGAGACAAAAATGATACAGGATATCAGGGGTGGAGACTAATAGAACATTGAGACACTTTCTCATGGTTTACGCCCTGGTAATATTTAGTGCAAGAGATTATGAAAACATGAAACACCAATAGGAAATAAAAATTTATATGTTTTATTAGATATTCATATTCGTAAACATGTTCAATGATCCTTAGACTTTAATATCATTATTAATAGATATCATGGGTCAGGTACTTTGATGTATTGATGAAAATTTTGACAACATATGCTCATGGAGAGGTAGGATATGTTGGGTATGTCATGAGTGATGTTTTATTAATGAATAATGTGATAAAGGATTTATCCCTTATATTCTTTAATTGAAGTTGATATCTTAGTCTCTTTTATGTTAATTGAACTACCAGATTAATTCAATGGTCATAGTGGTGATGTCAGACAATTTGTTTTCATAAAATCAAAGAAAGAGAGATCGAGCACATAGGTTGATGATAATAGCATGAAACATTATTGGTTAGATATATCAATATAAAGGATTATATCACACAATATACAATTATAGGAGGCTATATGTCATTGTGACATTAACTTCATTCATTATGAGAGCCTTGGAATGTTGCTAGATGCTATCCTTGGATTTTAGGTAGTGTAGCCTAATGTCACTAAGAAAGGGGACTAGAGGGTCATGCACTAAGTGTATTTGTAACCTTGGTTAAATTCCATATGAATTTAACACATTAGAGAAATATTTTTCTCATAAACGGTTTAATAATTATTCTTGTTAGTTTGATTACAAATATTCAATCACCAGTTATTTGAGAGAATATATATATGTGAGTTGAATATTTAATAAATATTTATTCATCAGGTACTTATTTAACTGCTTGAATATAAAATATTTATTTTAATATAGTTTATTCATAAGGTAACAATATATTTATTTATTTAGTCATGTTAATATTTAATAAATATTTATGCACTATTTTTGTTAATATAATATTTATATATTTATTAGTGAATAATGTAGTGACATTTATTTAATTAATTAAATAGTTATTATTCAAGGAATAATAAATATGGAGGATGATTGGATAACTAAGTTTAATAGTTTAGGTAGAAATATAATATTAAATATTATTTTAATAAATAATAATTTATTTATTCAAAAGATATATATTTTTTATTTATGATTTTAGCACATGTCTAGTAAATAATAGTAATATTATTACTATTTAGACATGGGGTTCACTAGGAATTAAGTAAATAATAATGGATCTTATAAAATTATTTATTTTCTAACCCTATCACTATATAAACTTTGTTATGACATTTTCGGGAGGGAGCACAAGTTAGATCCACATTCTTTCATTGTGCAAAACAATTTCTAGAGAGGATTTCTCAAGTACTAGAGATATCTTCCCTTGAATTATCTAAAGAACATAGAGAAATTATCCTCCTCTACTAGAATTAATTCCTCTCTCCTTGAAGGATTTAGTTGTGATGAACAGTGGTAATCTCAAGCATTAAATTCATCGACGCTATCACCCAAATAATTCTACAGCGACAATCAGAGGTTCATGAAGCTAGTATAGATCACTACTAGAGGGAATATTCCCATGATTCCTTTAACATAATGAATAAATGACAAGAGTGGTCTACTAATTCATTGATAAAGAAAGGATTCAATGAAACATAATTCTTTAAATTAATTAATTAATTATAAATTATATGTGTAAACGCCCTCTCTTCTTGGTTTCAAGTTCTTTTCAATTAATCTTCATTTAATTCCATTAGTCATGATAATTATTTGTTATGTACATCATGGATTATTAATGGATTACAACAAAAATTTGAGTTCTCTATATCCCACCCAGCACTTCCACCACACCTAGAACCTTCAAGTGGTATCAGGGTTGTCACATGATAATTTATAATTATTTATTAGTTTTTGATATTATATAAAATTTTTGTTATTTTGCCTCTTATAGTTTATTCTTACTTTAATAAAAAGTTTAATTGACATTTTTTGATATATTAATTCTCTTTTTTTCAAGTTTCATATCATCTTAGAAAGATAAGAATATATAAAGAATGATTGGAGATGTTATCAGGAGGTGCTGAAGATTCTGGTTGGTATACATGGATACACAACACGTAACCAATAGTACACATTGTGTACCCAAGTTCATTACACTAGGATGTGTCATGATATACATGACACACCGACCTGTAATAGAATATAGTGTATTTAATTCACATTGTGTGTTGATTGGTACAGCCTGACACATGGTATGTCATACCACATGGTGTGTCGCTGGCATACATGTCATGTAGTATACAGGGTTTAGTGTCAAAACATGTGTTGATAGTGTGGTAAAAAACATAGTATACTCCCTAAGATACTGAGAGGTTGTATCATTAATGAGATAAATGACATGTATCTAGAATACATACCATGTGATTCATTAATTCTTGCATTCGAATGACATGCTGAGTCCACAGGTGCGTTATGTGGACACACAGAAAGTGGAACACATGATGTGTGGCTCATTAGTACACACTGTGTAACTCAATTGAGATACACATCGAGTCTCTAAGAATTTATCCCAGATACATGGAAAGTTATAAACACAACATGTAACTCATCAGTACACACCGTATAGTCACCAGATAAAGAATAAAATTAAATTATATAAAGGATAATTAAGTACATCATTAAAAATGTAATTACATTTTTCAAATCTAATGTGTTGAATATCTAATAAAGGTTTGTATAATTAAAAAATGATCAATTAATTCTATGTAATTATCTATAAATATTGTTTGAGGTGTTTGTTTTCCATGTCATGCTTATTATGGGTATATCTAAGAGACTTTGGATGGTCGTTGATGTAAATAGAATTAATTAATTGATATATTGACTGAATTAATTCAAGTTAATTTATCTTAATAATAAATAAAGAATTGAATTGAATGTTATAAAGTGTACGTTTGTGTATTTGTTTCATGTTACGTGAATGGACATGACCATAGATCGGCCTGTGTCATTGATTGATTTATTTAGTTTTTTATTGCATGGTTTTTGTAATAATTTATTAAATTAAATAATGGTATGTGAGTCATTCCTCTCCTCTCATTATGTAAGGGCATGTGTTCCCATGATTTATTTTATATAAACCCCCTTAACTAATCCTTTGGTTCCCCTCGCATGAGTGTGAGTAAAATAATGTAATGGATGGATCTCCTAGGCGAGTATAGGTGGTTCAATTTTAGAGTAGAGGAGAAACCAATCCCAGAGGTACATGGGAGAACAAGAGGAATAGTGAAATTCAAGCCAAGATTGGTTCCAAGAGTGTTTCGTGCTGGAATTGTGGATGACCTCATTTGTTTAAGGTTCAAACATTCCAATCGGTTTCTAACGGGTTTGTTCGTAGAACCAGAAACATCCAATGATTCTATATCCATTTGGACCTACTTTCCAAAGGTAGGTGCTCATTAGTTCTGAACTTATGAGGCTTAAGAATTTGCATTGGTCGAGAGGATGGGAGGTCGGACTCATCACACATTTTTGAGGGGAATTATTGTCTACTCTGGGACTCTCTTTATAGATTTGAGTTATGTTCAGGAATCCTTATTAAATTACCAAGTATGAAAATGAGCTTTCCTTTAGATATAATAATCAATGATTGATATGTAGAAGATTTAGAGAATCTTTTATATGTATTTGAGGTTCTTCATCGACATAGAATCATCTGTATTTTTTAGAGATTCTTAGTAAATGGTATCCTTTAACATGTTATATAGAAATCTCTTGGTCATTATGATAACCATACTGGTTTTAAAGCCACTCAGTGGGGAACTTGAAGTTTATTGTCATTCAGAAGGACATGGATTATTTCAGAGTTGGGATCGTACCTGCAGATGGGATACCTATGTATCCTTTGTTTAGAAAAGGAATCTGAACCCACGTATTTAAAGTAAAGAAGTATGAGGTTTATGTATGATTGATGGCTCAAAGAAATATGTAATAATTAATTTTATGCTCTAAGCTCATGTGAGTCATTCTCAGTGTGAGAAACAAGAGGTATTGGTAAAACCTGACAATTGTGCCATGAAATATGCAATCATAAGAAATGATGTGGGGATTATGTATGTATGACTGCCCAGATAGATGAAGATTTAGATTTAACTTACAGAAAAAACCTGGGAACAAGGTCCATAAAGGTATATGTGATTTATGGAGATTTGTATACTTAACTTAGGGCTTACTCCTGAGAAGGATGCCCAAATTTGAGGGGACTTATGATTGGGTTTTACTCCTGAGAAGGAAGCCCAAATCAAAAGTAAATTAATACTGGTTAAGAGAAATTATTACTGGGGATTATTCCTAAAAAGGAGGCCCGGGTTAAAGGGACTTGAGAACTAGGGATTATTCCTAAGGAGGATGCCCAAGTTAAAGGGAATTATGACTGGGGCTTACTCCTGAGGAGGATGCCCATATTTGGGAACTTGGGGCTTACTCCTGAGGAGGATTCCCAGATTAAATATCTTGGACTGGGGCTTAACCCTAAAAAGGAATCCCATGAACTTGGACTAAGGATTACTCCTAAGGAGGAGGCCCAGGTTAGAGAACTTGGAATTTGGGACTTACTCTTGAGAAGGAGTCCCACATTTGGGAATTTGGGTCTTAGTCCTAAAGAGGATGCCCAAGAATTAAGGGAATTTGAAGACCGGGGAATACCTCTGAAAAGGAGGCCCAGGTTAGGGGACTTGGGGCTTACTCCTGAGAAGGAGGCCCAAGAATAGGGGACTTGGGGTTTACTCCTAAGGAGGATGCCCATAATTGGGAATTTGAGACTGGGACTTACTTCTAAAAAGGAGGCCTAGGTTTAAATATCTTCTCATCTTAAAGGATGAGGCTGAATGAATGAAATCTCTCACCTTAGTGACATGAAGGCATGTAAATCACTAAGTTTTGAGAGATGTTCCATGGAATTCCTTTTAGATAAGGAAGCCAACAAAGGAACCATGCCAAAAATGGATTTTAAGAGGGTTCTGAAGGAAAAATCTTGAATAGGAGAGGTGGATTTGAATAAAATAGGTGAATAGGTAGGAGGGGAACCCAAAAACAAGTAGGCGTGCAGGTCCTGTTGGGGCGCGCAGGTACTGGTCGCGCAGGTGTACCTACGCGGCACAGGTGTACCTGCGCGCCGGTCAACCCATAGGGTAATACTTGGGCGAGGCTTAGCTCAAGCCCTTAGTATTATCCCTAGGGGCTTCCAAAAGAGTGGTGTGCAGGTTCTGGTGAAGGGATAAGGTGGCGTGCAGGTGTCTTCATTTCCCTTAAGGGTTTATACACTTAGGCGCGTAGGTGTTGATGAATTTCAACACTTAGGCCTTGTTCCCCCTCTTTAGACCTTCCATTCTAGGTAATAAATTACCTTCGAAGTGTTCAGAAGGCTTCGAGAAGAAACTAGGGAGCTGAGAGCTCAAATCTAAGTTTCTGGATTTTTCTTTTTTTAAATGGGGGCCCACAAGGGGTATTTATAGGCTGCTGAAGACCCCGAGTGAAAATCAAATAGGGCATGCAGGTCACCTACGTGCCCAATATGTGGCGCGCAGGTATACCTGTGCGACCATGATGAAACTTGTACGGCCCATTCTTAACCAAATCCTTCTTCATGCCTTTGTCAATTTTTGATGTTTCTTTAAAGGATGAATCATTTTGTGTTAAGGTATTTCCCATTTCATTCATTAGACTCTGTGACGGAAAGGCGTGTCAACAAAATTCCCCCCTCAGAGTTGGTTCTGAAAGGAATGAGGATGTGACTCTGAGGTAAAGAAGAAAACCAAGGAGCTTCAGCGTGCAGGTTCGGAGCACGCAGATAGCGGCGCGCAGGTGAGAGGCGCGCAGGCTTCGGCGTGCAGGGGTGCGGCCTGGCCTATAAATATGCGGCCATTCTCGCACAAAGCACCCGGATTTGAACAATTCGAGCTCTCACAGTGCAGGTTGATCTCGTCGCACAGGTTGTTGATTTTCCGTGGTTTCATTGCTTCAATTCATGTTGCGCTGCTGCAGAGGTATTTTAACCTGCACGGTGATACCTGTGCGCCAAAAACCTGCGTGACATAGTTACACCTATGCACCAAAATTGGACTTGCGTGCCTTAATGCCTTAGCCATTTTTCTCAAATTTCTTCACAAATTTTATGAAAAATCAACTCACTTAAGAGTTAATTATTCGACCTTTTTGCAGATTCAATGGCTCCTAGAAGAATCAGAACAGCTGATGAACTGGATAGAAAGTGGATTTATGATATGATGAATGTTGTAGGCCATGATTACTATGATATCTACGACAGTACTCTTACATATTTGGCCAAGTACTTGAAGAAGTGTTCTCTGAACTTTCCACAGAGAATCTACTTGCCTCTGTGTGGGCATGGTCATCTGCAAGATGTCAACATTCTAGAGCCAAAGAACTATCTACCCAAGATGCAGCTGGACTGGTACTCCTCTATTTCGGTTATGCTGTGCATTAAGAGTAGCAATAATGGCGTGAACTTTCAAATTTTTCCTCCATGACATTTACTTGCAGATATGAAAATGGAAAACCCCTGGGCTGATATGTTTTCCTCCATTCTCAAATCCATGTATCCATCTTCCAAGTCTCTTTGGACAGAAACAGAGTCATTGTTTGATCAGCAGAAAATTTTCTCAAACCGCACTCAAGAACATTCTTTTACAATTGTTCCAAGAAGAGATGGTGTCAATGCATCTCTTATTGTATCCAGTTGAATGAATGAATTCTAGGTGACTGCTGATGAAGCTCGGGAATCCGTAAATCAAATGAAGATTTATGTTGAAAGCCTTTTGTAATTCCTGAAAAAGAGAAGATACTCCAATTTGTGGATGTCCTTCTAACTCTTTTGCATCAATGAAAAGCACTTTCATCTTCAATGATTAATGCATGCCTTCTTTTTCTACCTGCTTTAAATTTTTACCTAATCCAATGGTCCTATTTATCATAGTTTTATTTCTACTGGGATTATAAAAAACAACCCTACAAACCTTGAATCTTTTAATTGCTCAATATTACCTAAATCATACGAAATGTATGTTTAGTGATCTGGGACATGACTTTTGTTCAGAGTTCCCTTTTATTTTATGGGTAGTTTAAATTCATGCACATCGGACATAAAAAGGCTAATGTTTATGGTCAAAATAGCTTTGACTGAATGGATTAAAGTTGACTCAATTCTTTGATAATTTATCTGAAAACATATTACCACACTCAAGTATGGGGGAAAACATGTAAACTATGATTTAAGAAATTTTGAATCTTAGGAATGATATGAAAAAGGACTAATAGGCATTAGAAGAAGTATTTCCTAAGAGTGAAGTTACCAGTATTTAACAAACCCGTTAGGGGGTTGAATTATGTAGGGCCGCTTAAGGGAATTGGCTGCATAGTCAAATAATAGCATCTTTTGGCTGATAGGTCTGTTATGTAGACTACTTATGCAAGGCCGCCTAAGGAAACGTGCTGCATAGTTAAGTAAAATAACTCTAAAAAATTTACTTTTCTACTACTAAAAAGTCAGTGAAAGTTTATGGAGATTCAAATTTTCCAAAGCATAGAGTTTTTTGTATGGAGAGAGGTACTTGAATATGGAGAGGATATTTCTAATCAATATTTTCTAAGAATTGGATGAATGCCACTCCTATGAAGGTCTGACCCAAATGTAGGGAAGGGAAATATAAACCATAGACTTGAATACTCTCAGATCATGAAAAAGTGTATGGGACAAATATGTTACGGATGGCTATTTTCTGTGGATCCTTACATATTGTCGATAAGAAAAATAAGGACAAAAGAGATTTTTCTCCCAAGAATGAAGTTAATACTATTTGAAAAAACCGTTAGGGGGTTGAATTATGTAGGGATGCTTAAGTTCATTGGCTGCATAGTCAAATAATAGCATCTTTTGGCTAACAGGTCTGTTATGTGGACTGTTTATGCAAGGCCTCCTAAGGGCTCGTGCTGTATAGTCAAGCAAAAGAACTCCCGGGAATCAGACATTTTGTGACCAGAAGTCAAGAAAAGGGTTATGGAGATCTGTAAGTATTTAAGGTTAGGAGTATGACACATAAAAATGGGCATTGTTCAATGCATGTAGAGATACACAAACCAATGCTAACCATAATCATGTTGTGGTTGGGTCCTGAATTGAGATGTTGGACTTCACTACATATCTCATTAGAATGAGAATCAAGCCAAATCTAGTTCTTGAAATACAGTTTAACGTCATGTGGGATGAGAGTGTAGGAGATCTTAATTTAGGGTCATAGAGCTCGGACCATTATAAGGAATACATAGTGTGTGTTTTATAAACCTGATGTGAATGAAGACCAGGGTTTTCATACCACATTCATGTTTTCACAGGGGGACTTTTCAGCCAAGGGACTGAAAGTGAAATTTGGGGTTAGGCCCAAAGGCTTGGGGTTGTATTCGAGGGACGCTCGAACATTCCTACGTATCCCATAAGGATGGGAATCAAGCCGCATGTAGTTATTGAAATACCCTATGTACATATTTGATTCGTACAAGTGAAGGGTGAAAGGGGACTTTAGTGCAATGATGGTTTGACCCAAGATAAAAGGTTCAGGCATTTCCATGTATGCACGTAGTCTTTAGAATATAACATGATTAGAGATCAATGTAAATAATGATTCCCTCTCAGGTGAGGGTGTCAAAGAATGTTTTAGTTTATTGTCATACAGGACAAAAGTGTTGTACAGTTTTACGTCATATAGCAAGGACAAAGGTGAACCAATGTGAAGATATTGATTCTGGGGGCGGCTTCACAAATCAACATCGTATAAGATGGAGGTGAACCGATGTGAAGAGATTGGTTTTGGGCTTGAAACTCAGGAGGTTACCTATGTACCCAGCCTAGAAGGAAAGGATCAAAGTCTTCATAGTTCAATTGAAGAATGAATTGGTGATCAAGTTGTTATTTGAGGACAACGACCTAAAAAATGATGTTGGGACTTACGCATAGTTAGCGGCCCAGAGAGGGTTTTATGGTTGAAGTTTACTCTAAGCTCACGTGAGTCATACTTGGTGTGAGACACAAGAGGTATCAACAACCTTAACGATGTACAGTTTAATTTCATGTAGGACATATAAGGGACTGTGCAGTTTAATGTCATGCAGTAAAGACAAAAGACGGGCTATATAGTTTAATGTCATATAGCAAGGATGGGTGTTGTACAGTTTAGCATCATGTAGCTAGGACTTATGTCTATGCAGTTTAATTTCTTGCAGCGAGGAAAATGGGGACACATTTTAACGTCATGTTGGATGTATTAGAGACTTTTTCATAGTTTAATGTCATGTCAGACGTTGGGGTGTTGTACAGTTTAGCGTCATGTAGCTGGGCGTAAGAGAATATTATGCAGTTTAAAGTCTTGTAGTAAGGACTTTGGGGACTGTGCAGTTTAATGTCATGCAGTAAGGACAACACAGTTTAACATATTTCTGCACATAAGGGACTTCTGTACAGTTTAGCATCATGTAGCTAGGACGTCACAGTTTAACGTCATGTTGGATGATGGTGCAAATAGTTTAAGGTCATATGCATAGACCGAAATGATGTATTTGTGTTATAAAAAATACTTTTTCAAGAATATGACATTGGTTGGAGTCATGATGAGTTCTCCATCCATTGAGATTAAAGAATAAGCTCCATTGGAGTAGACCTTATGTATTGAGTAAGGTCCTTTCCATTTTGGTTCAAGCTTGGGAGGTTTCTTTCCTAGTATCATTGGAGTTCTGAGAACCAATACCAATTCTCCCTGAATGAATGAACAAAGACGAACTTTTTTGTTGAAATATTGTGCTATTCTATTCTGATAGACTTCCAAGAAAATATATCTCGATTTTTCTTCTAAAATTAAATATACATTTCCTACTCTTCAAGAGTCATGGCCGCACTAATTAAAGTGGGAAGTGGATCTTCTTTTGTACCCAAATTTATTTCTCTGAGTTCATCCACAACGGTAGAGATACCCTCTTCAAATACTGGAGGAGCATCCCTAAGATCTTCCTCTTCTTCTTCATCATGTGTTATTTCTTCTTTTTCTACTTGAATAATAGATGATGAAGTGGAATTTTCATGATCATAAGATATGTTAAAATTTGAACATCTTGAAGAAGAGGCTTCTATTTCTGACCCTATTGATGATGAAGGGTCTTCCTTCGGTAATAAAGAAGAGATAATGGATTGAGAATCTACATCATCGTTTACCTCTTACATTTTTATAACTTATTCTGGCCTAGTTGGTGAAGTATAGACTTGCTAGATTTCAGCTGATGAAATGAAGACATCTCTATTTGAGCTTTCATCATTGCCTGGTGAATCGCCAATTTCTCCCATGCTGTCTGGATTGATTGCAGTAATTGACATTATGGAAGTTTCCATAAGAGTATTTGGATTTGGATCTATCCTGTCAATTTGAATTATAGGCAACACATAATCTGTACTCACATGTATGAATGGGTTTACTGGAATCTTTTCCAAACCATATGGATCATTAACCTTGGTAACCTCCCTTGTTGTGGATTTCTCCTTACCCTCCATGTGATAGAATTCCGCCTCAATGTATTGAGATTCACATGTTTTAAATGGGGCTTTATCACCATACAATGTCCCAATTTGTCCATTGAAACAATATTTGAGACATTGATGGTATGATGAAGGAATAGCTGCATGTTGATGTATCCAAGGTATTCCAATCAAAATGTTGAAAGCTGTGTCATGAAGAACAACCATGAAATCTGAATTGGATACAAGATCTCCAAACTGAGTTCTGAGTGTGATCTCACCCAGAGGTTCTTGTTCATTTTTATCATATCCTTGGAACATCAAAGTAGAAGGAGATAAATCAGATTCAGTGAGGCCCAATCGACAAAGTGTACGAATGGGGATGAGGTTGACTCCTAAACCATTATCAATGAAATCTATTCGGATGTCTACATCATTGAACTTGCTGGATAAATACAAAGGTCTAATATGTCCATGCACAACATCATCTTCATCTTCATCTGTGAAAGATATCACTATATGGAATTCTGCAAGATTATTCTCTACATGGTAGACTTCAGCCACAACAATTTTAGTTTCGAATTCCTGAGTACTTGACAAAGCCTCAATGAGTGCCTCCCGAAGATCATTTGATAGATTCAAGGCATCTAGAATTGATAACTTGACCGGTACTTGGGCCAAATGTTTCAAGACATCATATTTTTGATCCAAAGGTCTGCATTTCCCAACAGGAACATGTGGTTTTGCAGATGCCTTAGAAGTTGATGCTTTGGAAGTAGATGCATCTTGTATCGGGGTAGGAGTTGTAAATACTCATAGCTTTGGAAGATTAGACTGAATAGGTCTATTTACCTACTGAGAGGAAGAAGGTGTAACTTCCAACCAATCCTCCAGAATGATTGTGCTAGCACTAAATCTTCCATGTGTGGAAGAACTTGCTTGTTCTTGTTGAGCTTGCGAAGGGCTCTTCCATGAGTTTCTGCTGCATATACAGTTCTAGTAGGGGTAGAATTGGAATAATGGATTCTAGGATATCCAATTCTTCCTCTATATCCCAGACCTATGGAATTCTATCTAATTCCTCTGTTTGATACAGGAAATTCAGGCTCATCAAGATTGAAATTGTGACTGGCATAAGGATCTATTAAGTGAATCATGTTAACATAACCAAAGATCAACTCTTCATCTGATGAAGACTCTGCTTGATTAGCTAGTTTAGGCTGTGCCGTTTGGTGGGGCCGTGCTCGTGGCTTCGAAGTAGATGGCATAAAATCTGCCAGAGTCAAAGACAGTTTGGGCTTTAACACCATCTCATCTTCTTCTAATTTCTCTTCTTTCGTTGAATTATGTCATTTATTTGAGGATTTTCCCTCTGATGAAGAGGGTTTTGATATGGCATTCATAGTACAAGACACAATTGGTTTCTTCAATTGCGTTCGTAAAATGTCATGAGTTCGGTTGATCGTTTTTCTGACCATCCAATCACCATATTTCTGCACATTTGATTTTGACTTCTTACCACTCGCCTTCTTCCTCTGGATCTGTAGCAGTAACACATGCTACCTGAGCTGAAGAACCTTTCAATTTGACTTGTCCCGAGTCCACCATTTTTTGCAGGAGGTATTTGAAAACACAAAAATCCTAAATGGGATGCCCCAACATCTGATGAAATGAGCAATAGTTGGGATAGTCTTCATCTCCTTCCTTGTTCGGCCTCTTGGTCCTTAGAAATTGAACCAAATTATTTTCCAGACCCGAAATGAAGTAACCAGGAACTTGTTCGTTTCAGAAAGAATAAAATTTGCTCTTCCGATCCTCAAATTGTTTCCGTCTTTGATCTCTTTGATCATCTTGACGAAACGGCCTCTGTTGTTGACGCTCAGGAGGTGTATCCATTCAAAAAGATGAAGGTTTTTAAGTGGAAGTAGGTATAGGTTCTTGTTTAAGCGTAACTGTAGTAGTCTCTGCTCTACCCATTCTCCTTCCTGGAGCTGATGGAATTACACGAGTTTTATCCTTAGTCTTCGTAATAGAGTCTTCAATCTGTTGAGCGATCAAAGTAATATCTTGAAACCCTCCTGTGTATTTCACAGGGATCAACGGTGTGCGTAATTCATCACACAAATTTGCCACACAAATTGGAAAAAATTCCTCTTGAGGGAGTGCTAAACTTAGGGAATATGTTAATCCCTTCCAGCGAGCAATGAAATCTGAAACTCTTTCATTCTCCCTTTGCTTACAATTTTTAAGATCAAAAAATGTTGCCTTTGGAAAAGTAGAGTTGAATTGAAGAAGGAATCATTGGAAGAGATCCTCTCATCCAGTAATTGATCGGGATTGCAAGCTTGTATACCAGAAAAAGTCAGGCCCTTGTAAAGACTATACAAAACACCTGAGCTTAACTGCTTCCTGTTACTAAGGGTTACCATCATAGGATCACAACGAGAAATAAAATGTTTTAAGTGTTGCTCTGGGTCTCCCGAACCATTAAAGATTGGGAATTTGGTACTTGCAAAATTTGATGGGGGAGGAATTGAATCAACCCATTCAGGGTAAGCTCTCTTTTCTGGTTGAATTTGAGCACATTTTCCCTCTATAGCTTCCAATCAAGATGTTAATGACTCAATAGTAGTTATTAACTTTTGAGAAACATCCGGTTGAGCTTGTACCTGAGAAGATGTAATAACTAGAGCTTGGACAGATGTGGTGGCTGGTGCTGCAACTAATGATAATACCACCGGTTGTTGTTGCACCTAACTCATAGGATTAGACCTATGAGGGTGTACTGATAAAGGAGGATATTCTTGATCCATCTCAGTAGACGTAACAAATTCCCTTGGCTGGCTGACTCCAGCACGCTTAGGAGGAAGACTACCTTGAAGTAGTTCTGCATTCAACCTCCTCAAATCCTTCATTTCTTCCTCTTGTTATGTGAATCTTTGCTCTAGTGAGAGTGATTGGCCTTCTCTAGAGGAAGGGTATGTAACCTGATTCTTTCCTATCCCCTTGTTGGATGACTTTCGGAGAGGGGGAATTTGTTTACTTGAAGGAATACCTAGATTCTGGGTAATCCTTTGGTTTCGTGTACGCACACCTTCTTCACTTGTGTCTGTGCGTACAACTTCTTGAGTAGGAACTTCTTCATCTGATCCCTCTGAATGAGCCTCATGTTCTGGAGGATCAGCAACAACGGCATTGATGACATTAATTGATGCATAACTCATTGCATCCCTTCTATCATAATTCTGCGATACTATCTTTTTCCATGTCCTTGATGAGACATTGCCTTTTGTTGATTTGATCCATCGGGAACTTCTTGATGAACCGTAATTTGGAGGGAATCTCCTGATAATATGGCTCTTTGTTCCTCTTGTGGCTTCTTCCCTAATTGAGAGAAGACTGACTTTCTCTGAGGAAGAGATTGAGGATTTTAAAAAGTCCCCAGTCCGGTGGACTGGGGCTGTTCCTGCTATTTCTGCTCAACTCCTCGAATCCTATTTGTTGATTCTGAGGGTTGGGTTAAAAGAGTCCTCAGTCTAGAAAGCTGCGGGTGGTTCTTGAGCTGCTATATCTGAGACTTTCTTAAAATATCTCCTGATCTTGTGGAATTTAGTCCAGAAATTGGATGGATGCATCGACCTGCATCCACTCAAATCACCTGGCTCAAATGAACGTTGGATGATTTCTGACACTTCTGTCACTTGATGATGTGCTCGCTCTAAATGAGAATCTTGTTTGATATTCTCATTTTCCTGATGTAGGAGTAATTCGACAACTTATTCTCTATATGCCTGACTTTGAGAAGAACTATTTGAGGCATTTTCTTGAGCGAGCCTTTGATTACAAACAAATCCAATTGGCTATGGCCGGCCATGGGCAATAACATTGCATGAGACCATTTTTGGAAGGCTTTTTTGGATGTAGAGTACAATGAAATGTAATTCTCCATGAACACCCCATCCCCTGATATGAATACCAGATGGGGCATTGGCAATTAACTAGCTCAATCTTGTTAGTGCTCCAAGGCATGAATGCTGAAGGGCTCTCTATTACTTTTCAGCCTTCGGATATCGAGAAACTGAGAGAGAGGCCAAATCAATTTGGCATTGTAACCCTTCTATTATCTTGACATGATTTTCCTATTCATCATAAGATAATATTTTCATTTTCAATTGAAAAAGAGTTTTCCACATGTTGAGACGAATATCTTGAATACAATATTCCATCAACATCTCTGGAATGTCATATTGAGAGTCATTTAGAGGCCAAAACATAAATGACACTTCACCTTTCGCCATTTGTTTTCTCATATTCAGCACTTCCTCTTTATCATTCGATGAATATTATTCTACCTGATTAGACTAGAGCTGGTGCTTCCTTGTTGCTTCATCAGATTCAACAAGATTGGGAGAGAATTCATTTATCAAACTAGAATATTAATGACCCAGGGGTGGTTCAGATAATGACCTACACCCCGGGATATCTTCTGATTGGGAAAGTATTTCACCTTCTAGCGGTAAAGAATCAAACATGATTGGCATCACATTTTCAAGTGGCGCACGATAAGAGGGCTTTCTCGTCACTACATTGTCCATTGGAGCATTTTCCAGACAATTTGAATTACTACTACAGAGAGGAATTTCACAGTTAAATTCATCATCATGGGGAGGACCACCATAGTGGGTTATAGCAAAAGATGAAACATTTTTCTCCTTAGTCTTCTTGACACACAGAGGGTTCTTGTGGCTCTCATATGAAGATGAAACTTTGAGATCGACTAAAATGTCATGAATCAAGCCTTCATGAGGAAGTGTCTGATAAATACCTTCATAATTAATGTTCCCACTATTGGGAAATGAGAGAGTAGAATCTTGAATTCCAACAGATAATTGTCTGAGGGTTTCAAGAACTCCAGCATCGAGCAAGGCCTTATTACAAATCGGCTCTTGATTTCTTGACTGTGCTGGATGGGTCTTCTTCTTAGATGACTTCTTACTCACTTTAGGAACCACGTTTTGACAAAAGTGGTTATTATGGGCAGGTGTATGTGCCTTCTCAGGAGAAATGATCATGTTAGGCTGATTATCTCCACTCAAATCAGGTGTATGTGTATGACTTAGTTGTCCATATGATATGGGGGAGTACGCCCCACAACCCTCCTAGACTGGAACAAAGGTGTGTGTCTGTTCCGGAGTGATATGTTGATGTGTCACTCCACTATTAGGGATAGATTTTCATTTCTTTCCCTGTGATGCTGCTGAAGCTGTTATAATATTCTGACAAGCATCTAGAATATGAGAAGGGATTTGCTTATGATCTTTCACCATTGACAAAATATGCTTGGTGACTTCAGCTAACAGAACGGGGATATACGTCCATTCTGTGTCTGGATTAGGTGTATGTGCCAGATCCTATCCTCCTTTTCCTATCAGTGAATTCTGAAAGCACTCAAGTGTGGGGGAAGATAGTTGAGTCGGCCTCCTGTTTGTCATTGGGGCTTTCCAATCGACTTCTTCAGGTGCTACCAAATGACACTATTGGTAGGCTTGATCAATACTTGAAGGTTTATGTGCCTGCTGATTGCACTCCGTCGAATGTGGTCGATGAAATTCCTTCAATACTAGCAGACGGGGCTTCTGACAGAATTTTTGATTATAATAAGGTGTATGTACCTATTTACCAGTTGTCAACACATTTGGTTGGCGGGCTTTATCGTATGTAGTCAGACGAGCCTGCTGACTAGTTGATGATTTATAAATAGGTGTATGTTCCTATCTATAGTACTCCGCCGGAATTTCCTAGCGGGAATGGAATGTTGCTGCCAGACGAGTCTGCTAGAAAGCGTAATTAAAACGGACGGGTGTGTGTGCCCGCTCATTTCTTTCCACCAAGTTAGGTTGGTGGACTTCTCCGGAAATGGCAGAGATAATAACCTGCTCAATATTGACAAGTCATCACCTCTGGTGGTTCGTCTTGCCTGCTCGGGTTTGAGGAACCTGAGATGAACACCTAGAGACGACACCCTCATCATGTTGAGGGTGCACTGCCGCACGAGTCTAGTGGCGATTGTTGATGGGAGCCCTCGGGAAGGACTCATGTCTTCTTCAATTAAGGCCTCCAGTGACCTTCTCATTCTCCTCCGCATAATATGGGAGGGACAGGTGATTGCATTCCGGGGATAACAAGACGAAACGGTTGGAGACGGTGGTTGGCACCACCTGCTTCTTGATCACTGGTCATCGTTATCCAGACAACCAGGGTGAATTATTGACCTGGAGGGCTTATTGAGCGGCCTCCAGAGTCGGAATGGTACCGTGTTGATGGTATTCTTTAACCAGTGCATTTGAAACCCAGTGTTGAATATGATGAGTAGGTAATTTTGTCCTCAGAGCGGACAACGATCCAACATGAGTAGCAACAGAGGTATTCACAGCAGATGCATTCACAAGTGTGAACTTTAGGGAAGCCATTTCTGTAATGCAGAAGATCTTGGAAAAGAGTGCCTATTTGATATAACATACATAATCAAGATAATTTTGGCCACTACATCTTTTGGATGAGCACATATGTTATTGATTGTTTTGTTGGCCCTCTCATTGGGTTTAAATAGGGGCCTAACAAATAAGTAAAACATCATTTTAACTTGGTTAAGGATTCATGTTGGGTTCACCATTTTTTGTTTTGCGCTGGAATTGAGGATGACCTCATTTGTTTAAGGTTCAAACAATCCAATCAGTTTCTAACAGGTTTGTTCATAGAACCGGAAACATCCAATGATTCTATATCCATTTGGACCTACTTTCCAAAGGTAGGTGCTCATTAGTTTTGAACCGATGAGGCTTAAGAATTTGCATTGGTCAAGAGGATGGGAGGTCGGACTCATCACACCTTTTTGAGGGGAATTATTGTCTACTCCGGGACTCTCTTTATATATTTGAGTTATGTTCGGGAATCCTTATTAAATTACCAAGTATGAAAATGATATTTTCTTTAGATCTAACAATCCATGATTGATATGTAGAAGATTTAGAGAATCTTTTATATGTATTAGAGGTTCTTCATCGATAGATAATCATCTATATTTGTTAGAGATTCTTATTCAATGGAATACTTTAACACATTATATAGAAATCTATTGGTCATTATGATAACCATGCTAGTTTTAAAGCCACTCAATGGGGCACTTGAAGTTTATTTTCATTCAGAAGGACATGGATCATTTCAGAGTTGGGATCGTACCTGCAGATGGGCTACCTACGTATACTTTGTTTAGAAAAGGAATCATAACCCACGTAGTTGAGTAAATAAGTATGAGGTTTATGTATGATTTATGGCTCACAGAAATATTTCATAATTACTTTTATGCTCTAAGCTCACGTGAGTCATGCTCGGTGTGAGAAACAAGAGGTATTGGTTAAACCTGACAATTGTGTCGTAAAAGATGCAATCATAAGAAATGATGTGGGGCTTATGTATGTATGACTGCACAGATAACTGAATATTGGGATTTAACTCAGAGAAGAAACTTGGTAACAAGGGCCATAAAGGTATATGTGCTTTATGTAGATTTGGATACTTAACTTAGGGATTAATTCTGAGAAGGATTCCCAAATTATAGGGGACTTATGATTGGGTTTTACTCCTGAGAAGGAAGCCCAAATCAAAAGTAAATTAAGACTGGTTAAGAGAAATTATGACTGGGGATTATTCTTGAAAAGGAGGCCCAGGTTAAAGGGACTTGATAACTTGGGCTTATTCCTAAGGAGGATTCCCAGGTTAAAGGGAATTATGACTAGGTCTTACTCTTAAGGAGGATGCCCATATTTGAGAACTTGGGGCTTACTCTTGAGGAGGATGCCCAAATTAAATATCTTGGACTGGGGCTCACTCCTAAAAAGGAAGCCCATGAACTTGGACTGGAGTTTACTCCTAAGGAGTAGGCCCATGTTAGAGAACTTGGAATTTGGGACTTACTCCTAAGAAGGAGGCCCACATTTGGGAATTTGGGGCTTAGTCCTAAAGAGGATTCCCAAGAATTAAGGGAATTTGAAGACTGGGGCTTACTCCTAAAAAGGAGGCCCAGGTTAGGGGATTTGGGGCTTACTCTTGAGAAGGAGACCCAAGAATAGGGGACTTGGGGCTTACTCTTAAGGAGGATTCTCATAGTTGGGAATTTGAGACTAGGACTTACTTCTAAAAAGGAGGCCCAGATTTAAAGATCTTATCATCTTAAAGTATGAGGATGAATGAATGAAATCTCTCACCTTAGTGAGATGAAGACATGTAAATCACTAAGTTTTGAGAGATATTCCATGGAATTCATTTCAAGTAATGAAGCCAACAAAGGAACCATGCCAAAAATGGCTTTAATGAGGGTTCTGAAGGCTAAATCTTGAATAGGAGAGGTGTATTTGAATAAAATAGGTGAATAGGCAGGAGGGGCACCCAAAAAGAAGTAGGCACGCATGTCCTGTTGGGGCGCACAGGTACTGGGCGCACAGGTATACCTACGCGGCACAGGTGTACCTGCGCGTCGGTCAACCCATAGGGTAATACTTGGGCGAGGCTTGGCTCAAGCCCTTAGTATTATCCCTAGGGGTTTCCAAAAGAGTGGCGCGTAGGTTCTAGTGAAGGGATAAGGTGGAGTGCAGGTGTCTTCATTTCCCTTAAGGGTTTAGACACTTAGGCGCACAGGTTTTGATGAATTTCAACACTTAGGCCTTGTTCCCCCTCTTTAGACCTTCCGTTCTAGGTAAGAAATTACCTTAGAAGTGTTCGGAAGGCTTCGAGAAGAGACTAGGGAACCGAGAGCTCAAATCTAGGTTTCTGTATTTTTCGTTTTTTTAAATGGGGGGCCCACAAGGGGTATTTATAGGCTGCTGAAGACCTCGAGCGAAAATCAAATAGGGTGCACAGGTCACCTGCGCGCCCAATATGTGGCGCGCAGGTATACCTGTGCGACCATGATGAAACCTGCACGGCCCATTCTTAACCAAATCCTTCTTCATTCCTTTGTTAATTTTTGATGTTTCTTCAAAGGATGAATCACTTTGTGTTAAGGTATTTCCCTTTTCATTCGTCAGACTCTGTGACGGAAAGAAGCATCAACAAAAATTTAATTCCCTTAGTTCAAGGGTTGGTTTAACATCCACTAGATAAAACAACCATTAAAGAATATCATTTTCATTCCACATTATATATTTTATTTCTATCGGTTTCATTGTTAATTTTTATAGATGATTAAATCATTTAAATAATTAATTAACTGGCATGTAATATGGAATTAATATATTTATTATAATATGTGTAAACTTTTTCTTGACATGGTGAATCACTTAAGTAAAATCAACATAATATTATTAATCTTGTGATAAGATAAAATGGGTAGGTTAGACATAAATATAAAATCCCGAAAATTAAATATTAATTCAGTATAACCTTTCTCTATTTGCGTATTAATCTAACCATAGTTTAAAGTGTTTAACCAACATCCATTGGGGTGCTTTAAATTATCTGTGAAACTCTATATTGAGATTTGTTTCCACTTAACTTAGATTAAATTAAGGTTTCATCACCTCTATGAGACTTAATAAAACTAGTAGGATAAGTGTTGAGGAAATCTTAATCCATGATTTCAGGATTGGGAAGTGCACTCTACAGATCAAGGAGCTATGAGTTAATGCATTTAATAAGTTACTCCAACCTAAATACCTTTGAGTAGCTTGTTAAAACTCCATATGGTTTATGAGAAGGGACATATGAATCCTTTCCACTAAGAAATTCATGAGATGGGATATTCTGAAATCAATGGTGGGGGATATTGGGTTTTAATAAAATAGTGAGATATTGATAAATTTAAAATTTATTATCTAAAATTAGTAATCTAGCTAAAGAATAAAATTTTTTCTCTTATTTATTATAGAAATGGAAATACATGTGAATTAGATTATATCACTGTGATTCATTCTATAGAAGGATAACCTTCTCATCATCTAAATTTTCCAAGAATGGTATAAGCATTTACATGTTATACAACCCCATGAATGGAAATTATATATACAGGAAAACCCTATTCTTGAGGAACCTAGCAAAAAGGTTGGTGAGGAAGAATTGTCTCTCTATATGAAATATTTAGATGATGCTGCAGATTTTAAATGTTTCATGCTATCATTCATGTCTAGAAAACTTTTAAAGTAACATGAGGATATGTATTCATATAGCATCATGTCTCACCTTTGTGATCATTATCAAGAGAAATTGAGACAAGAGATGTATGAGATCTCCAATGCACTTTTCTCATGAAATATTATAGATTTGGTGCTAGTTGGACTTCATTCATTCAATATGATTGGATATATTAAGTGCTTATACATCTTAGGGTTTATAATCATATATGGGTTGCACAAAAATCACATTTTATCCTCACTGACTTAGAGTTTCACAAATTTTATTGTTAATTATAATATTTTCAATAGTGAGAAGAAACTTTTAAAACTCCTTACTCTTATTCACCAAGTTTACAAGGATATGAGGCCTAAAAACCTACAGTCCTTATGGTGAATAAGAGTTAAAATATGGTAAAGGGGTCCAAAAACCATTCCATGTCTAAGGTTCCCAAGCACCATCCTTTAAAGAAAGAAAAGATCCAAAGATAGACAAAGGAAAGGGAAGAAGTATATTTTTCATTTTGAAATCTAGGACACTAGAAGAAGTGTCTAACCTAGCTAAATAAGAAAGGGGAAGCTTCAGGTTCATTCATTAATAAGTGAAATCTTAATATATTTACACATTGGGTATTGGATATTGCTTTTGGTTCTCAAATCTGTATTCAAATGAAGGAATCAGGTAGATTTTGAAATATTTCTATAGGAGAGGTGGATTTGTGGGTTGTCAATGGTATTAGGCTAGTTTCTCTATCCATTAGAGACTACCACCCTATGTTTCCACCTAAGATGGTATTTGTTTTAAAATATTTTAATTATGTATCAACTATTACTAAAAACATAATTTTGGTATCCTACCTAGATACATATGGTTTTATATTTAAGTTAGGAAATGGAAGTTGTTTATTTTATAATGAAAACATATGTTATGTTGTGGCACATTTAAATAAGGGTGTTTATTTATTAAATTACAAAAACAATTATTGTAAATTGTTAATGAATCAAGTTCACATGACTCATTTTACACACAGTAGTGGAATCATAGTCTTAGTCATATAAATGAGAAGTTTTTGAAAAACATCTATCAAGATGGTTACTTACACTTTTTTGAGCTAAAACCTCTTGATAGATGTCGTACTTGTTTATAAGGTAAAATAACCAGGAAAATTTTTGTTGTATGAGGTGAAAGTGCTATGGATCTTCTATAATTGGCACACACTAATTTTTTTATACATTTTTCAATATAAATTAGAGTTTTGTATTCTTACTTCATTACTTTTACTAATGGTTTAAGTTGATATGGATATGTATACTTAATGAGGTATAAATAGGAATATTTTGAGAAATTCAAAGAATTCAAGAATGAAGTTGAGAATCAATTTGGTAAGAAGATAAATAAACATCTATCTGGTCAAGGTGTTGAGTATTTTAACCAAGAATTCATTAAGTTTCTATGTTAGTGTGTGATTTTATCCCAACTCACTCTTCTTTAAACATCATAATGAAATGGTGTGAGTGAAAGGAGGAATCATACCTTACTTGAAATTATATGGTTTGTGATGAGACATGTAGATCTTTCATTATCCTTTTGGGTATATGTATTACACATTATATTATAAACACTAAACTATATACCAACTAAAGCATCAAACAATATTCATTTCAAGTTATGTAGTGGAAAAAAATCCATTTTTTCACATATGTGTGCATGGGGATGTGAGGAATTTATTAAGTCCAAATATGTTAACTAAATAACACCCTAAGGTGTGAAGTGTATCTTTATAGGTTATCTTGAGGAAATAAGAGGATACTATCTATACAAATTTTCAAATAAGAAGGTGAACATCATAAGATAAGCCATTTTTATTGAGAAGGATCACATCCTCAATAAGGATAGTGGAAGAAATATTGACTTCGATAAAGTTTATTCTTAAGATATAAAAGAGTTGGTATGATAATAGATTTTATAGGTCTTTATGGAAGATATTTTTCATGAAACACAAGTATTTAATAAGATCGCCAGAGAGGTTAGAGAACCAAAAAATATGGTTTTCAAGTCACTAAAGATGTTGACTTATTATTGGTTGAAAATAATAATCCTCTTTTATATAAGGAGGAAGTAGAGAGATTAGAAGTTATAATATGGAAAATCCATGAATTATAAGATGTATTTAATGTATCAGAACCAGGTATGGGTTCCGATTGATTGGCTAGTTGATATAAATCCTGATACATTAAAATGGATATTCAAGAGAAAATAGGCATGGAAGGGAAATTAAGTAACTATAAATCATGGATAGTGTCAATAGGGTATAAAAACAACAAGTCATTGACTATGAGGAAAAATTTTCTCTAGTTTCCATGTTTCAATGCATAAAAATTCTATTTTCTATATAATTTTTCCATGACTATAAGATTTGGAAGATGGATGTAAAAAATAATTTCCTTAATATAAACCTTTATAAAGATGTCTATATGACACAACCAGAAGGGTTTGTGACTCTAGAAAATGAAAATAAGTTATGAAATTTATAAAGATAAATTTATGGGTTAAAGTAGACATATGGGTCATAGAACATTTAGTTTGATGGAGCTGTAAGATATTTTGGTTTTACAAATATCTAATGTGATCCCTATGTTTATAACCAATTTAGTGGGAGTGTGATCTTATTCCTAGTTGTAACAACCCAAACTTTCATTAATGAAAATTACTCTTGATCTATTTAAATGTATTATTATGTAAAATGGTTATGTAAAACATATGCACTTCCTTGGTTTTATTTTTTTTGGATTTTAAAATACCGTTAAGAAATGTTACTTTTTCTAATATAGTTGTTGAACAATGATCACATGATTAGTATAAATATAAGGCTTTAACAGATCCAATTTACTCAAAAAAAGGAAGCAATGGCCTCATCTAGTAGAATTGCTCAAAACGAATCCCATTTATCAGAGCTTAGAAAGGAGGTGGCATCGTTTGGATTAGCTCTTGACCAATCCCAATCCAATATTGAACACATTAATCTTGAACGGAATCGCCTATGGGAGAAGTGGAAGTTAATAAAGATTACCACACGAGCAATGTTATCTGAGCCACCCAAAAAGTCTGTCACCATCACACACCTTACCCTTAGGTCTTATGCAGGTGTTTTAAGGGGTTATGTAACATGACCCTATAACTATTATTATGTGCATTATTTTTGTATAGAATAAATAATATACATTCATTTCTATTATTGTTACGTTTTAAATAGTTTTTAAAGCACAAATAGTATTTCAGTTAATATTCAATTAAGAAATCAATTTTGATGAATTAATGGATTTTTAATTAAATAATATTTTAATAAAATATTATTATTAATTTAATTTTTATTAAATATAAATGATTGTATAATTTTTATGAATAAAATTGTAATTTTTATTAAGGTTTGAAAGCTGTTTTTGTCAAACCCCATGAATTTTTTATAAATGTCAGTTTTTATTTTAAAAGTAAAAATTAACCTATTTAGAAAATTATTTAGATAAAATTTATATTATTTTAGGAATCAGGATGTCGAAATTATTCAAAGTTGGGGTTTTCATATTTTTTTGAGATAGTCTAATTTTTGGGTAAAAATTAAATATTGTTTAAATATATATTGTGTTTTATGACAACATAATGACCCAATAGTGATGTAATAAAATAATATAAATGCTATGTTTGGAAAATATATGTTTTACCTATAAAATAATTCTATTTTAGGTTTATTTTTTTTATTTTAAAAAGCCTTAGTGGACCCTCCAAAACTTATAAAACATTTTAACATTTTAAAATGATTTCCTTGAGAGTGTGACTCACCTCCACATAATCAAGACTAATATTTTAAGAATTTTGGACATTGTACTTAAAAAATATTATTTTCCACTCCCATTTTGAAAAAACAATTAGTAAAAACCATGATATGTTTTGTGGTTTTGATTAGTTTAATGTGTAGGATCCAAAACCTGAATAATAAAGAATTTCCTCCCTTTTCCTATATAAACTCACCCAAGATTTCACTTCCTATTCACTAAAAACCTTTGGAGTTAGTCAAACCTCTTCCCTACTCTCTTTATAATCTTCTCAAGGTGCCCCAAGATCCCAATAATCCTCTCTCAAGCCCCTCCCAAGCCTTTGGGATCACACTTCTAAGTAAGGGATTTCTTCCTTTATCATTTTTTGTCCAAATTTTTTTATATTGTTATAACCTTTTGGTTTCAATTACAAATGTTGGGGTATGATTTAACACCTCCCCCATACTTCTATCCTTATGTTTAAATTGATGATATTTTTCTTTCTCTCTCATTAGTGCCTCCCATGCACACCTGTTACCATGCCGAAATTCTGTAAGGAATTTCTCTCTTCTCATTTACATTCAAGCAATTATTTTTTATTATGAATATAAATTACATTAAATATGTTGAGACATGTATCTATATGACCCAATTAATTTCCATTTCATTTAAATATTATGGTACAACCCTTTCTCTCTCATCAACAATTTTTATTAATTCTTATGTCACGTCATTATGCTGCCGAAATTGCACTATGATTTTCCAAGCCAAAGTCATTATGTAGTGAATACCATGCCCATTTCTTTATCAAAGGTATTCACATTTATGAACATTTACTTATTGATTATAGAGTTTCATGAATGAATTCCAAATTCCTTTATCGTGGAATAAATTATTATTTTTAATTAATTCATATTATATCATCCATGTGGCACCCTTATGCATGAAATGAAATGATTAAGAAGGGTGTGCCGTGATAGTGCTCCAATGCATTGGGTAAAGATTAGTATCATGAAACGTCAAGTGAAATGAGGGTTTACTGATGATAATTCAAGTGCAATGAGGGTTTACTCATGCTCCATGTTCATTGAGCCTTGGATCATGCTAATATCGTGTTAAATATTGATGCCACATTTCCATGTTATGTTAATCATGCTATATCATGCCTTTATGTTCATGTTTATCTTATTCTCTATTGATATGCCTATTTCCTAACATGTATTTTATTCTTTAGGTTATTAATTTTTTGCTATTTTACTAGGCTTTATATCTCACCATTTTATTATGCATGTCCTCAGGTTATCCCATGCAATACTAAGTATGAAGGAATGATGTGGTCATGTAAAAGAAGTTTTTAATAAGATGTTACATTTTATGTTTTAAGTTGTTATGTAATGTTCCTAATCCCAAAAGATACAAGACCTCTCGGTCTTCTATGTTGTATCAAGTGAAGGTTTTATGTAATGAATTATTTTTAAGTGTGAAATAAATACTAGGGTTGTTATAGTCGGTATTAGAGGATAGGTTTAGTTATTTTTAGGATTAAGATTAGAAAACCCTAGTAAAAGCCTTAGGTATAAGACTAAGTACAATAAAAACATCCCTAAATTTTGGTGATTAGTGAGTATGTGGTTTATCAATAAAATACATCCTTGTTTGGATACGAGCGAGTAGAGGCGGCTCTGGCATAGATATACCTAGGGGTAAAAACTGAAAACACCATTTTGAGATAAACTCAAATGGGAACTGGTGTACGACAACAATCCTTGATACACTCTTGGTTACGACACTCCTAGGGTATATGATTTGGTAAATTCATAAGCTTAGTATGAACCATTATTAAGGTAATAAAAAAATTCTCCTAAGAATATATATTGGGAAGTAGATCACGGTTAACATATATTGAATCCCATAAATTCATAAGTTAAGGAAATAAAAGTAATTTATAAGTCATCTATTTTTGTCTTTGGATTACCCTTTATGAGTTACCCCTAAATTTATTTTTATTATAGTCAATGGATGGTAATATAAGGACTCGATCTAACAAACGATGTGAAGATCAATGTGATGATTGTTCTAATGAGATGTCCAATCCAATGGGAGTGGGAATCATGAGATTTGTCACGATACTCTCTCAGTTAACTCAAGTTTTTAATAAAAACATGGGTCAAGAAGAACGTTCAACCACCATAAGAAAGAAAAATTCACAATCGAGATCTTCATGGGACAAAGTCCTCATACATTAAAAAGATCATTCGATGCCTAAATTACCAAACAATGTATCAACTTCATTGAAAATATCTTCTCAATCCTTCAATGTTCTGAAAAAGATAAGGTTCTTCTAGCTGCTTATCGTTTGGAAGGTGAAGCTAATCAATGGTGGACATTGATCAAAAATACAAATCCCAAGGAAGATATCGAGGCGTTGGATTGGAAGTATTTTCAAAAAATATTTTTCTATAAATGTTTTCCGAACACCCTCCGACTTAATATGGAAAGGGACTTCCTTTCCCTTGAGAAAAAAGATGATGAATCCATCAAATAATATAAAGAAAACTTCACAAGGATTTCATGATATGCCTCCGGTTTTGTCTTTACCCCTGAATGAAAGGTTGATCACTTCTTTGGTGGGCTAAAACCTATCCTATGGAAATACCTAGCGATCCGTGACTTTGAGAGCTATGAGAAAATTGTCTGATGTGCACTCAAAGTTGAAATGGAGATCAGAAAATCTCAAAGGTATCATAAGGATAAGAATCGTAAGGTGGAATTTAATTTTGGTGGTTTGATGGATAAATCCAACTGTGTTAAGAAAATCCAGCACCCCACTTTCCAAAGGTGCGGAAAGAAGCACCCTAGAAATTTCCTTAAGGGGGCAAGGAAATGATTTAGGTTTGGAAGAGAAGGGAACCTGGCCATTAACTGCCAACAAGAAAAACCCATGGCTACCACAGAGGAAAGGAACACTCTGTTCGACCCTCAACGCATTGTTCAATACTTTTACTGGAAAGAACTAGGGCACTTTTCAAACCAGTGCCCTAATCCAAGGGTTTTATGAGGCAACCAATAACCTCCAAGGCAGCAAGGGAGATCTTTTCCATCACTAAAACCAAAGTGAAACCCAACAATGAAGTGGTGATAGGTACTCTAGTTATTCATTCAAGAATATTGAACGTACTTTTTGATTCTATTTCTACACATTATTTTATATCCTGAAAGTTTAGTAGAACAATACCAACACCACCACAAATCATGGAAGTAAAGATGTTGGTGAGAATGGGAAATGGGACAATCATTGCATCCCATGAATATAACTCCACCCCTGTCACAATTTGTGGTATGAACTTCCTGATGAACCTAGTCATACTCCCTCTAGTTTAATTTTATGCAATTATTTTCATGGATTTTCTTTCCCTATATAGAGCCAACATAAATTGTTGTGAGACGGAAATCACTCTCCATATGATGAATTGACCCCTGATTCTGTACAAGTGAAAGAAGGAGGATGAATATTCATTATCCCCATCATCTCAAGCATGGATATTATTACCCTATAAGAATGTGTATCTTGATATGATGATTGAGTCTATGGAAGAAACCATCCTTGAAGGCATGCCTATTGTGAAGGAATTCACTGAAGTGTTTCCTGATCAAATTTATGGTCTTACTCCTAGAAGATATTTTGAATTATTGATTGATATTATACCTAGGGAATTGATAATATCCAAGAATCTGTATATAATGGCTTTTGTGGAGCTTGAGGAGTTAAAGAAACAACTACAATAGAATTTGGATAGAGGGTTTATGCGCCCAAGTGCTTCACCATGGGGTGCACTATTCCTCTTCGTCAAGAAGAAGGATGGGTCAATATGCCTTTTCATTGATTATCGTGAGCTCAATAAAATCACAATAAAGAACAAGTATCCTCTATCAATAATTGAGGGATTTTTCAATTAGCTACATGGAGCACGATATTTCTCCAAAGTGGATCTATGGTCAGGATATTATCAAGTAAGGGTGAAAAAAGAGGATATCCCCAAGACTGCTTTTCATACCAATTACGGGCACTATGAATTCATAGTAATTACTTTAGGACTCACTAATGCTACAGAAATATTCATGGACTTGATGTATAGAGTCTTTAGAGATTACCTTGACAAATTTATGGTAGTATTTATAGACGATATTCTAATATACTCCAAAACCAATGAAGAGCATGAGGAGTATCTAAGCACTATACTAGAGACCTTGTGGAAGGAGAAGCTCTATGCAAAGTACAAAAAGTGTAAGTTCTAGTTAAAGGAGGTCTCATTATTCGGTCATATTATTATAAGTAATGGTATATCTATGGATCTCTCCAAGATAGATCCAATTGAGGGATGTCTGAGGCCAACATCGGTAACGGATATCCATAGCTTCCTGGGGTTAGCTGGATATTATTGCCGATTTGTGAGAAATTACTCACATTTTTCAAACCCTCTTACCAAGATAACTTAGAAGGGAGTCAAGTTTTCTTGGAGTGATGAATGTGAAGAGAGATTCAAGGAGTTTAAAAGGAGTCTTATCACTGCACCCGTGCTCACATTACCCATAAGTGGAGAACTTTTTGTGGTATTTAGTGATGCTTCAAAGAAAGTTATGGGTTGTGTGTTGATGTAAAATGGAAAATTTATTGCCTATTCCTCAAGGAAATTGAAAGTTCATGAGAAAAACTATCCAACACATGATCTATAGTTGGCTTTAGTAATATTCACTTTAAAAATTTTGCGGCATTACCTCTTTGGGGAGAAGTGTGAAATATATACATATCACAAAATCCTCAAGTATATATTCACGTAGAAAGAGTTGAATATGTGCTAATGAATATTATTAGAGATAATCAAATACTATGACTTCTCAATCCATAACCACCCTAGGAAAGCAAACAAGGTGAAAGATTCTCTGAGTAGAAAGGACCCAGTAAATATATAATTGATGATAATTGAAAAGGGTCCAATATTATTAGATTTGATGAAGATGGACATGAGAATCATAAATAAGGGAAAATCATCAATCCTTTCACAAATTATTGATAAACCATCTCTTTTGGAAAGGTTAAAGGATGATCAAAAGGATGATGTGTGAATTCAGAAGAAAGTGGAAACTATCGGGAAAGGGAAATCCTCAGAGTTTAATCTTAATGAAGAAGGAATTGTGAGATTCAGTTCAAGACTATGTGTTCCATAAAATCTAAAGTTAAAGAAGGAACTTTTGGATGATGCACATAGTTTTAATTTCTCCATTCACCCAGGGAACACAAAGATGTATCGAGATCTCCAAGATCATTATTGGTGTGATAACATGAAGAAGGAGATCACTAAGTATACATAAAGGTTCCTGGTATGTCAGCAAGTGAAGGCTGAGAGGAAGAAGTCTAAGGGTATGATGAAACCATTACCTATACTAGCATGGAAATGGGAGAACATCACCATGGACTTTGTCACTAGACTTCCAAAGGCATCCAAAGGAAACAATGTGATATGGGTTGTTGTGGATTGTCTTACAAAGACCACGCACTTCATTTCAATTTGAGAGGACTTGTCATTGGATAAACTATCACAGATATATATTAGAGAAGTGTTAAGGCTACATGGAGTACCACTGTCTATTATATCTGATCGAGATCCAATATTCACCTATAAGTTTTAGAAGAGTCTTCAACATGATCTGAATACTAAGATAAACTTTAGTATGACTTATCATCCTCAAAATGATGACCAATCTGAGCAGACTATCCAGACACAAGATGACATGTTTAGTACATGCTCAATGGACTTAAAAGGAGGATGGTATCAACATATTCCTCTAGTTGAGTTCTCTTATAACAACAGTTTCCACTCAAGCATATAAATGGTTCTTATAAAGCCGTGTATGGGACGAGGTGCAGGACACCGACATGTTGGGATGAAGTTGGGGAGTAAAAAATCCTAGGTCCAGATATGGTCGAAGAAATGGTGGATAAGGTTAAGACCATCCAGCAGCACATTAAAACTGCTCAGAGTCGACAAAAGATCTATACTAATAACCATCAAAAATACCTAGAGTTTGATGTCAGATACATGGTATTCCTCCACATATCACCGTGGAATAGGGTTACGATATTTGGGGAAAATGGAAAGCTTAGTCCAAGGTACATCAGCCCTTTTGATGTCCTTGATTTCATTGGAGTAGTGGTCTATCAACTAGCACTCCCACCGAACCTATATCAAGTACATTATGTATTCCATGTATCACTCTTGAGAAAGTACATACCTGAACCATCACATGTACTCAATCCAAAGGTGGTACCATTGGATAACGACCTCTACTATGAAGAGAATCTAGTAAAGATCTTAGATCATAGGGAAAAAGTTCTATGAAATAATATAATGCCCCTCGTGAAAGTTTTATGGAGAAACCACAATTTTGAAGAAGAAACATGGGAACTGAAGGAAGTGATGAGGCAGAGTTACCCACATCTGTTTTAGTGTGTGAAAAGGGAATTTCGAGGGAGAAATTTCTTAAGGGGGGAAGATTGTAACGACCCAAAATTTTATTAATGAAAATTCCTCTTGATCTATTTAAATGTCTTATTATGTAAAATGGTTATGTAAAACATATAAAATTCCTTGGTTTTATGTTTTTGGATCTTAAAATTCCATTAATAAATGTTACCATTACTAATATATCTATTGAACAATGATCACATGATTAGTATAAATATAGGTCTTTAACAAATCTAATTTACTCATACAAAGGAAGTGATGGCCTCATCCAGTAGAATTTCTCCATATGAAGCCCATTTGTCGAAGCTTGAAAAGGAGGTGCCATAATTAGTCTTCACTCTTGACCAAGACCAATTAGATATTGAACATGTTAATCTTTAACATAATCACCTACGGGATAAGTGGAAGTTAATAGAGATTACCACACAAGCAATGTTATCGGAGCCACCCCAAGATTCTGTCACCATCACGCACCTTACCCTTAGGTCTTATGTGGGTGTTTTAAGGGGTTATGTAACAAGACTCTAGTACTATTAATATGTACATTATTTTTGTATAGAATAAATAATATACATTAATTTATATTATTTTTACGTTGTAAATAGTTTTTAAAGCACAAATAGTATTTTTGTTAATATTCAATTAAGAAATCTATTTTGATGAATTAATGGATTTTTTAATTAAATAATATTTTAATAAATATAATTACTAAATTAATTTTTATTAAATATAAATGATCATATAATTTTTATGAATGCAATCGTAATTTTTATTAAGGTTTGAAAGCTATTTTTCTTCAAAACTCGTGAATTTTCGATAAATGTCATTTTTTATTTTAAAATTAAAAATTCACATATTTAGAAAAAAATTTAGATAAAATTAATATTATTTTTTGAATCAGGATGTCGAAATTAGTCAACAGTTAATTTTTCATAATTTTCTGAGACAGTCAAATTTTTGGGTAAAAATTAAATATCGTTTAAATATATATTGTGTTTTATGACATCATAATGAACCAATAGTAAAATAATAAAATACTATAAATGGTATGTTCAGACAATATATGTTTTACCATTAAAATAATGTTATTTTAGGTTTATTTGCTTTATTTTACAAAGCCTTAGTGGACCCTCTAAGACTTATAAATCATTTTAACATTTTAAAATGATTTCCTTGAGAGTGTGACTCACCTCCACATAATCGAGCCTAATATTTTAAGAAGTTAAGCCATTGGACTTATAAAATATTATTTTCCACTCCCCTTTGGAAAAACCCATGGGCAAAAACCATATTATGGTTTGTGGTTTTAATTATTTTAATGTGTAGGGTCCAAAACCTAAATAATAAAGAATTCCCTCCCTTTTCTTATATAAACCCTCCCAAGATCTCACTACCTCTTCACTAAAAACCTTTGGAGTTCATCCAAACTCTTCCCCCTCTCTCTAGAATCCTCCCAAGTCGACCCAAGCTCCCAATAAGTATCTCTCAAGCCCCTCCCAAGCCTTTGGGATCACACTTCCAAGTAAGGGATTTCTTGCTTTCTCATTTTTTGTCCAAATTTATTTATATTGTTATACCCTTTTTCTTTAAATTAAAAATATTGGGATATGATTTCTCACCTACCCCATATTGTGATTCTTATGTTTGAATTGATGAGATACCTATTTCTCTCTCATTAGTTCCTCTCATTCACACATGTTACCATGCCGAGATTCCATAAGGAATTTCTCTCTTCTCATTTACATTCAAGTACTTATTTTGTATTATGAATTTAAATTCCATTACATATGTTGGGAAATGTATCTATATGACCAAATAACTTTAAATTTCATGTAAATATTATGGGACAACCCTTTCTCTCTCATCAACTATTTTTATGAATTCTTATGTCATGTCGTTATGCTTCCGAAATTGCATCATGATTTTCCAAGCCAAAGTCATTGTGTACTGAATACCATGCCCATTTCTCTATCAAGGGTATTCAACTTTATGAACATTTACTTATTTATTATAGAGTTTCATGTATGAATTACACATTCCTTTATCTTTGAATAAATGATGATTTTTAATGAATCCATGTTATATGATCTATGTGGCACATTTATGCATGAAATGAAATGATTAAGAAGGGTGCACCCTAATATCACTCCAATGCATTGGGTAAAGATTAGTATCATGATATGTCAAGTACAATGAGGGTTTAATCATTCTAATTCAATTTCAATGAGTTTTTACACATGATCCATGTGCAATGAGCCTTGGATCATGCTAATATCATGTTAAATGTTGATGACACATTTCCATGTTATGTTAATCATGCTATATCATGCCTTTATGTTCATGTTTCTCTTATGATCTGTTGATATTCCTATTTCCTAACATGTATTGTATTATTCATGTTATGCCTTTTCTAATCCCTTACTGGGATTTATATCTCACTATTTTATTATGCATGTCCTCAGGTTATCTCAGACAATGCTAAGTATGAAGGAATGATGTGGTCATGTAAAAGAAGTTTTCAATAAGATGTTGTGTTTTATGTTTTAATTTGTTATGTAATGTTCTTAATCCCCAAAGACACTAGACCTCTCGATCTTATATGTTATATCAAGTGAATTTTTTCTGTTATAAATTATGTTTAAGTGTAAAATAAAGTGCAGGGTTGTTCTACTAATAGTATATTTTGATGAGATATTACTTATTGGAAATTCATACCAGTCTTACAGTCAGTTAAGGATCAGTAAAAAAGTGTTTCTGCATAGGAATTAGGTGAAGCAGCATATATCCCTAAAATCAAGATCATTTGTAATGGATCCAAAAGGATTACTAGACTAATTCAAATTAAATACACTGACTAGATACTAAATATATTTAATATGTAAAAATCCAAGAGGGGATTGGTTATAGTGTCACATGTTATACAACTCTCTAAAAAAATATGTCCTTAGACACAACTAGAGGGAGGGGGAGAGAGTGGGGGTACTGAATTGGGTCCCATATGAATTTTTTATAGGATTTATCATGTTTTTCATATTATTTACTAGGAATGATGTTTGCTATGATTTAATCATGGTTAATAAATATCAATCTAGTCCAGGAGAACAATATTGGTGTGTTGTTAAGGTTATCCTCAAGTATCTAAGGATTACTAAGGATATATTACTAGTATATAGAGGAGATTAGGAACTAGTCATCAAAGGATATGCATATTCTAGTTTCTAAATAGATCAAAATGATCTGAAGTCATAGTCAAGATATTTCTTCAGAATCAATAGAGGAGTTGTGAGCTGGAATAATTTAAAGCAACTAGTTGTCACCATTTCTACAATGGGGTTCAAGTTTATAGAGGATTGTGATGCATACAAAGAATTTATTAGGATTTAGAATCGTTGGAATACTAATTTTGATCCAACACATTCCATATACTTTAAGTTTTTATTATCTCAAATTCCCTTCATATGTTACTAATGTTTTTTGTTTTTAAGTGTGTTCATGAAGTTTTATCATTACTTTAGTTCATTCTGCTAAAATCTAAAATTTATGGAAGTTTTATAAGAATTTTTATACAAATATAAATTCATCTACAAGATATATTCATTTATGTGGAGAAATGACTACATTGAGAGATTGGTTATGTAAATCAGTTATGTGAAGGAAACGCCTATGTGAAATGGATCCATTAAGAACTTTTCTATGTGAAAATCGCCTATGTGAGTAATCGGTTACATCAACAAAATGGATACATGAATCATATACATGGAGTAATATTCTATGTGATTTGGATATGTGGTGAAATCATCTATGTGGTTACAAATGGATATATAATCCATTTGGATACATCAAAATTTTCTACATGAGTAAGAATCCTACGTGAAGAAATTCAGCAATGTGAACAAGGCCTATGAAAATTTAGCTGCATGTATAAATCGGCTACATGATGAAAAAATGTGTAGATTAATTCGGATATATAAATTAAAATTAGGGAAATTCAATAAAGTGGTGATACAGAATTGGATACACTATTCTAAAAACTGATATTCATTACCATTGGTGTACTTTTAATTGAAATGAATGTTTTTGTGCATTCTTTGAATATTGTACTAACTCTTTATGGTAAAAATAATTATAAAAGTTTACAAGTATTGAGAAAATATTACAGTACAAAGATAATTAAATGGTTAGTATTTTTGATAAGTTATTTCCAAGAAAAGGACATGTGGAATTTAATTCTAATCATAGATTTTATAGATATGATACTGATCAATTAAAAGAGAATCTTTTCATGAATTTTCAAGAGTAGTGTAGAAGTGAAACTAGAAAAGAATATAAGAACTTGAACTCTTGTATCTCACTATAAAAGAACTTTTTACATTGCTCTATTTTTTCACAAAAAGGAAGAAGATGATTTGAATCTACAGTTGTGCTATCAAGACCATATTTATTGTTTTCAGTAGAATCTCCTTGAGCTTCTATTTATTCTTATCATCTATCCTTGCAATTTATTCTCTTCTGTTAATTATATCTTAGAGCTATGAACCTCATCTGTAAACACTCTTTTTATTCTCCCTTTCACTATGAAGATTCCTGGTAAAAATAACCTTAAAGTATGGAGTTTGTAAAGACTTTTTGGAGGCTGATTGAAAGGACTTGGTATTATACCAAGTTTTGAATACTTTTAATTATTCCTGCAATCCCTAGGAAAAGGACTGGCAGTCCTCAATAAAATGAATGGTCTAGTGAAAATCACCAAGATCTTGGATTTGATCTTTAATGGAGTAGACTAGGGGTTTTTTGTTCTACAAATCACTATAAATTATTGGTGTCTGGTATATTTTCTTGGTGATTTTATTTACACTATGGGAATATATTAATAAAATATTATAAGTTATCATATCTTTAAAGAGGGTGGCTTTCTAAGTAAATAAAATTCCAAGAACTAAATCCACCCCACCCCTCACTCTTAAGTCTTAGTAAAGTCACTCTTAGACCAATAATAGGTATTAAAGGTAGTTTATTTTTAGTTCTCATCTTTAAAAGGTTGAAGTCTTAAGATCACCATGAAAATGGATTCTTTGACTAATAATAGAGAGGGTATGTCTATGGTAATATCACCGTATGTTAATTGTGAGAATTATGGTTTTTGGAATCCATATATGATAGTCTATTTAAAGAAACATGGTCTAAAGGTTTATCTTAAAGTTTTAAAGATTTATGAAATTCTTAAGACACAACTTGAAACATGGGATGTTGATACTGACACTAGTATAAATACTGGATTAAAAGTTGAATTTATAACATTTGTTTATAGTAAACCAATGTTAAAAATTATGTGGAAAACTTTTAACATTGGTTTTTTAAAACTAATTTTAAAAGGTCTATGATGTAACCTTTAACATTAGTTGTATATAAAACTAACATTAAAAGTTTGTCAGTAGAAATTTTAACATTGGTTTTTAAAAAAACTAACATCAATAGTTAAAAAAATCAACATTGGTTTTTTGAAAAAATGACATCGAATCTTAATAAAAAATCAGTTTCAACGTTGTTTTTAAAAAAAATCAATGTTTAAACTCCTTTAAAAAGTTATGTCCTAAATCCCTCTTTTAATTTCATCGAAAACTATTTTCTCTCAATATAAGACGACACCCAAATCCACCCATTTATCTTCAACCTTCATTTTAGTCGATTTTAATTGATTTTAATCATCTTTTCACAATATTTGAACCTCAACATCTCATCTGTTTTCATTGTTTTATGATCCACGAAAGGTTTTATTTCCCAAAAACCCTATTCCAGTCGATCAGGGAACTAATGACCACCTATGATCTTTGAAGGAAATTTTAGTCTATTTTAATCATCTTTTTACAATCATTGAGCCTCAATATTTCATCCTTTAACCTTGTTTCATGACCCATGAAGATATTTAGTTCTTGGAAACTGTATTCCATTCAATTGAAAAATACAGTGGAAGGTTTTTGTTTGTTCTTTTTTCTTGTTTGTTTTTGCAATCATATGTCTTCAATCTTGTAGTGTTCACCCTGCCACTGAATTCAAGGGAGTACATCAAAATTCATGATCAATTTTTCATTACTGAACTCTGAATTTTGTAAGTTATTTTATAATTTTGAAGATAAATTCTGTATATGTTAGTTATAAATTTCATTTAATGTCTTGTTGTAAATGAATTTATATAAAAGAAAATAATTTTTTATTTGGATGTTATTTTCTCTAAAGATATTTTAAAATTCCTATGGTATTTTCAAGAATTATTTGAGTTTGAGAAAAATATATCTAATATGATTTTCAAAAAAATAATAAAATATAATTTTATTAAATAGTTTATTTCTTTAAAAAAGATAGCAATTTTTTCATATTAATAACAAACAATAATAAGGAAATACATTGAAAAATAATTACACAATTGAATCTGTGAAAAATAATAAAAATTATAAATTTATTTAGAATTTTGAAATTAATCAATATAAAAATTTAAAAAACGTAATAATTCAAAATAGAAAAAAATCATTATTATTTTGATATATGTTTTTTAGTTTATATAGATAATTTTAATAATTAAAGAATATTGTAAAGAGAATGAATAATCATATTATACATAATGTTAAAAGTAATAAAAATATGAATTAAAAACATATTTATTAAAGCATTGATATCGAGAAATTAGAATAAATAAATTTATTTAATTTTAATAGAACAATTGAAAAAAATAAATAATATAATTATAGAGATAAAAATATTAGGAAAATTTTATTTTTCATATTTTTTATTTGAAAAATAATTATATTCTTATAAAATTTATATACAAAAAATAAAAAAACATAATATAAAAATAATAGAATTCAAAAGAATCTATTTCAATAATAAATTGAAAAGTATAATTATATATAACATTAAATTTTTCTAAAAATATTTTTCATAATCTTTTGTTATTAAAAATTAAAAATTAAATACATATTTAATAATTTCTAATGATTAATATATAATTATTAATCATTATCATTTAAATATAAACAATGGATCTATGATTTTTAACATATATTAACTTAAATACAAAAATGAAAATTTTATACTACTGAATATTGAATAAATCTTATAAGAAAAAATGATTCATAGAAAAACTAAGATTAGTTTTGAGAAAATAGGACTGTTGAATTTAGATCTAAATATGGATTTAAGAAATAAAATTGTAAGTTATTTTTTTTTTTTGAAGATAAATTCTTTATCTGTTAGTTATAAATTTGATTTATCTGTTCATTTGTTTGTATTCATTTTATTGTTAATAAAAAAATATTAAAGTTTGTTTAAGTATGTAAATTTTTTATTTGATGGAATTATCAAAAAAAATACAATATATATATATATATATTAGTTGAAACTAGTAGCCATGATATTTCTCATTTTTTATTCTAACCAAATTATATAAATATATATATTAGAACAACATGACAATCATCTAGAAGATATAGAGTCATATATGTCATAATATAATTATTACAATTCAGTTAAAGTTTAGGACTTAATACATCACATTTTTTCATTCATTTCAACCAAAATCAATATTGGATGATAATGATAACCACTATCATTTTTAATCTTAATAAATTTATTTTATGTTTGTGATTTATATAAATCACCTTACACTAGTTTTATGATAGTCATTTAAAAAAATATATCTAAACTTGAAAAAAATATATCCATATTCCTTTACTAAGATCATAAAATGTAGTTTATAATTAATTATTTAAATAAAAAAATCCTAGAGTAATTTTATTTTGATTTTATTCCTAATAATCATATATATTTATCACCTGATCACCAATCATTTTGATTATATGTTTTTTATGTTTAAATTTTATATATTTATATTTTTTTAAATATATATGTGTGTGTGTTTTAATATATTCCTCTTTTATATTGTGATCTTAAGTATTTAATGGATCATAATTGGATAAATTTATCAGGAACTTGTGATTAATTTGAAAATAGAGTTAATAATTTCATAAAATTAGATAAACAAAATCTTTATAACATAGATTTGATTTTATGTCCATGCGTGAAGTGTTTGAATATGAGAAAGTTAAATTCTAGATAAATCATGGATCATCACATCTTTAATGGTTTTAGAAATAATTATACAAGTTGGATATGGAATGGTGAAAAAAAAACATCTAATGTTGATGAAATTGTTCAAAATGATATTGTAGATTCTATTAAAGAATCAATTCATGATGTAGGCATTGAAACTATAAAAAACAGCCATGGAATGATTGTATAGAAATTATGAGAAACCATTATTCTTAGTTTTCACTAAATATATAGTGTTATCATCTGCTCTTATATTAGGTAACTTGAAATTTAGAAATGGGTGGAGTGATAAAAGTTTCTCTGAGTTAATTGTACTTTTAAAAGAGATACTTCCATAAGGCAACAAGCTTCTAGATTCCAAAGATAAGTCAAATAAAATATTATTCCCGCTGTGATTGGGGTATAAAAAGATATATGATTTCCCCAATGATTTTTAGTTATATAATAAGGAATATTAATATTTATAAAAATTCCCTAAATGTGGGACATCATGCTATAAGATGGATGAAAAATTCAACTCTTATACATTCTAAGGTAATAAAATATAACCTTCTGTAAAATAAACTCAGTACCTTCTAATAATTCCTTCCATTAATTACTTTCATTAATTCCTTCCAATAATTCCAATAATTCAACTTTGATTCATTCTAATGTATCAAAATCAAACCTCATGTTAAAGAAATTTGGTACCTTCCAATAATTCCTTATTTGAAGCATCTATTTTCAAATTCATTTGATGAACAAAGATTAAGATGGCATAAAATGAGCATATGTCTGATGGTAAATTATGTCACCCTGATGATTCACCATAGGGGAAGAGATTTGATGAAAAATTTCCTAATTTTTAAAGTGAAGTTAGAAATCTCATAATGTGATTGTGCAGAGATGGAATGAATCCATATCATAGTCTAAGTGAACAAATAGTTCATGGTATATTTTTTTATAGTTTATAACTTGTCCCTACATATACGTATGAAGAAGAAAAATGTTATGATGAGCTTGATGGTTTCTATACCAAAACAGATGGGAAACGATAATGGTGTGTATTATTTTCCATTGATTGATGATTTGAAACTTATATAGGAGTCATATGTTACAGTTTTTTATGCATACAAGAAAAATGAATTTCTTATATATGGAAAATTATTTGGATATAGTGTTAAGGTACATAAATCATGTCTTATTTGTGAATAATATACTTAATATTATAAATTATAGAATGGAAGAAATATAGTTTACATGGGACATCAGATATTTTTGTGAATTGATCATCCTTATAGTAGATTGAAAAAATAATTTAATGGTTTATTGGAATATAATCTTCCTCCAAAACCATTTTCAGTTGAATAATATTACAATAGGGTGAAAAATATTGATTTTAAATTTTGAAATAAAGGAAATTATGGTCATCAAAAAAATATCTAGAAGAAACAGTCTATATTTTTCAAACTACCATATTTTATATTTTTAGATATAAAACATAATATTGACGTATTAATGTTGAAAAAGACATATGTGATAGTTTCATTGGTACTTTATTAGACATAAATGAAAGAAAAAATATGGGTTTCATGCTAGATTGGACTTGATATCAATGGGAATAATTTGGGAGTTATCTCCCACTATGAAAGGAAACATAACATATTTTCCTCTGAATTGTCACATATTAAGAAAGAGTGAGAAGATGAATTTTTTTAGTATATTCATGGTATTAAAGTACCCAGTGGATATTCTTTAAATGTGAATAATTTTTTGTCATTAAATGATTGTAAATTAATAGGTATGAAATCTCATGACTTTTGTGTATTAATGCAACAACTTCTACTGGTCACACTACATTTTATACTACTAACACCTGTCAGAAAGACTAACATCAGGTTAAGTAATTTTTTAAAACCCATTTATATCATATTCATTCATCTAAATTTTTTCTATGTGTTGGAGAATAAATCCACTCTTATAATTTTTCAACTAGAAATGTATTTCCTGTCTATGTTTTTTGATATAATGGATCATCTGTTAATTCATAGGGTGCATGAGATAAGATTATATAAGTTTCTTTATTTACATTGGATGTATCCTTTTGAAAGATATACAAAATTTTTAAGGGATATATTAAAAATCCTTATCAACCAGAGGCCTATATTGTTCAAAAATATGTATCGGGAGAGATTATTGAGTTTTATACTAATTATTTGTATGAAGTGGAGCATATCAGCCTTTTATATCTTAATATATGACATTTGATAGTGAAGGTAGAGGTATTTGAGGCTTAAAGGTAAATTGTATTCCATGTGATGAAGTGATGAAGGCACATTTATATATTTTGAACAACACAGATGGGGTTCAACCATATATATCATCACATATTGCTGAATTAAAGGTATATTATCTGAAAAGAAATGAAAATTGTATGATGATTGAGCATAAAAAGAAATTTTTTTCATGGTTTAAAGATAAATTCATCACAGATATATCTGTATCAAAAACATTGAAATGTTTGGAAGGAGTATTGTCTCTTAATGTGATCACATGGTCTGGTTTTGATATTGATGGGTACACATTTTACACACACACAAATTAGGATGAAAATAGTACCATTCAAAAAAGTGGGGTAATGGTCATCAATGAAGAACTAAAATTTTCAAGTTCAAAACATAAGAAACTCAATTTCCACATCAATGGAGTATTTTGGAGTTCTTTAGGATATATGAGAAATTGATTATACTAAATTTTTAGTTATAGATATTAATTGTAACCAGATTGATAGTAATAGTGGTGTAAAACATGATGATTATGGGTTTAAATTGGTTGATTTGAAGAGATTTAGTTGAAAAGAGGAACCATTTATCCGACAGACACATGAAAATAAAAAAATGTAATTAATCCATTGAATGATCAGTGGTCAGTCATTTTACAAGGGAAAAAATTCATTTTCATGATGAGGATGATGATGATGTTTTAGATTTATATGAGGTTTATTTGTCTATTATTCAATTTATGGATAATAATAATGACTATAATGTAGATATAGTCCATGTTGTATGAAATGATCATTCTAAAGGGATATAGAAAACACTAAAATATTCTTCTTATTATTCAAGTAAATCTTTATATTTTATTTCTTTTTTGAAATTTAAATGTGTAAAATCTATTTTTTTATTAATTATTGGGTGTTTAATTATATATATATTATTATTTATATTATTTTTTTGTTAAATTTTTCATTCAATAGTCATGGATAAAAAAAATTGATTGGAAAACCCGACATGCATCATTATGTTTTGGTAAAATTTATGCATATAAAAACACTTTTTTGTAACTATGATATTTAAATTTATAAATGTTTTTACCATTTTATAATTAATGTTTATATATAATAGTTTCATTAACATATTTTTTAGTTAAAAATCATTTTATCATTATTTTCTTTTATTTTTTAAACTTACACATGTGTGATGCTAATTTTTTACTTAAATATTTATGTAATCATTGTTTTTAAATAATCACTTTTCTAATAATATGAAAGTACATATAATTTACTTATATTTTCCTATTTCAATGACAAATATAGAGGAAGAAGAACATTTTCCGTGGTATATCTCTATTTTCATATTATTAAATATTTTTTAATATAATTATTTACTGAAAGCATACTTTTAATTTACAAAAAAATTACAGGACTATTGATGTGCCTCCTATTAACGCACCTCTTATGGAGGAGTCTTATATTTATTCTATAGAGAAATATATTTCTTTAGTTTGTAAGTGTGGGATTACATGTTTACCAAAACTGTATTTTTCCATGGAGTCCAAAGAATACAAATTTATTTTGATGATAATAATAACCCAACTATCCCAAATGCAACACAGTTTACCAGTTTTATCACCATACAAAGTCATTATAGTATTTACATTTTATATCCTGATTGGAATTCCATTGAAAATATAGAGAAAAATAATTTTTGTGAGTATATAATCATAAAATATCATAATTTATTTGTTTTTATCTCATTTTTTGAATGTTTTATATTTTAAATGACTAATATTTAATTTATTCATTTAAAAATAACATTCAATTATCAATAAATGAGAGAAATTAAAAAAATAATTATATATTTAGCTATGGTTTGATGGAGAGATTTGAAAAAAAAATTGACAAAAAAAATATGTTTTTGGGAAGTTACAAAATGAAAACCCATTCCATAAGTGTGGGTTTTAGATGTAGATACATGGAAGAAATTTGTCACCAACCAACACCATGAAGCTTTTATGGTATGATAATTATTTTATATTAAAAAAATTATAATATATTACCTGATTAATTATTAGTTTAATTTTATGTAACAAGCCTCCATATGATATCATCAAGATATCCAGTTGCATAACGTATACCCTCATACTTTATCATGTGGAGGGTATCATTTATTGGAAGAGAAAATGATTGCAGAAAAGTTTACTGCATTAAGATATCAATCTACTGGTGGTTCAGAAGAAGTAAAGTTTGGTCCTCCATCTCCCCAAACTCACCATAAAAAATGGAAAAGAGAGTGGATAAAAAATGAAAAGTATCTTATAGAATAATATAAGGAATAATATCACAAAATTGTAGGAAAATAATTTTTATTTTTAATGAATGTATTTTTTAAATTAAAAACACTAATATATCATTTTAATTTATCATTTTAGGATGACCTTTAGGAGAAAGTAATGTAGGGTAATTTTATTCTAGAGGGTAGTATAGACATCCTAGATACTTCTTTAGGAAATCCAAAACACATTGGTCATGCAATAGGATATGAGGTGGGTGTTAGTGTTAGGTAATCTTTTGGTCATCAAAGTAAGAAATCAAGAGACCTGAAAATAGATTTCTAAAAACATAAGATAAATGACCTGAAACAATCCATGGATGACAAGATTCAATCAGTTGTATAGGCTATGTTTGAATAATTTATGAGACAATCATAGCCTGTGCATCTTTCGTAGTCTGTACATCTTGTAAAGCTTGCACAACCTACCTACTTAAATCCTCAACCTCCTCATTTAGACCCAACCATATATTGTGAGTTGTTTTTAGTAGATCCTCATGTAATTATTATAAAATATCGATTCATACATATTTTGGGGGATTATATACATCATCATCCTATCTGGTTTGGTCATGTAATAATATTTGTACATTATATTATTGATCCAACTATTCTATTTTCATTGTCTACCAAGGAGGTTACCAGAGTTAGAGATTATATGATCCATTTTTTACTTTGGCTAGATAACCTTCTTCGTTATCTAACATAAAAGGTATGCATTGTTTTATAAATATTATTTACATTTGATTAAAAATTACTTATAATGTTTTCTTACATTTAATTTATATAGGATTTTCTAAAATCAAAATAATTAATTTAGAAGAAACAAAAGGTTCAGGCACTAACAACTTTAGATATTTTTGATATTTCTAATGGGATAAAAAGTATATCTCAGGTTTCTTATTCCTTGGATAATATTTATGAGTTTCAGATAAAATCTAATATATGTGGAAGATACTATCCTTTAAGAATATTCAAAAAAGATATCATGGATCTGGTCTTTTTTTAGCACAATATGCCAGTGTTGAATTTTTTTCCATGTAAGTAAATTTATGTTTCTATGTTTCTTTATTTGAATAAATATGATTTCAAGTGATTGATTATATTACTTATTTAAATAGGTATCTACATACACTTGTTATTCAAAATGATACCACTAGTGTTTATAGTCGTATATATCCAGAATTAATTTCAACGGTTGTGCCATATCTAAAAATACCTACTAGAGTTGCATATATATCTGAGATATTATCAAATACAGATATTGGGTGTTGGTTTTTCCATTAAAGGGCCTTTGAGCCATGTTTTTTTAGATGTTTTCATCTGGTTCATATAATGGGTTCCTCTTTTTACCAATCTTCAAAAGGATTTCTCTCTTTTTTATGTTCAATAAATGGGGTTTAACCCTCAACCTTTTATAAAAAACATTAAGATAATTATGAATTAATATTCATTATAATGTAATTAATTGTGTGATTTTTATATTATAGATGTCATTGGATGTTAGGCATATTCTGCCTAAGTGAATACACATTATATTGGTTTTTATCTTTATTAGGTGGTGTTCGTAAAAAAATTAGCAGCTTATTAGACAATTAAGTTTTATTCATTTTTATAAGTTCTTTATTTTTAATTCTTATTATTTATACATGTTTTGGTAGTAGATATATATGAAAATATAGGTCATATAAAAAGTTTAACAATGATCACTTATTGATAAAGCATCCAAATACAATCTAATACGTGGATGTAATGGTAAATATATTTTATATTAGATAATATTTGGTTATATATATATATTGGATTTTATTTTCAATTTAATTCTTTATAACTGTAGTGTCATCATTCAAATGGAAGGGTGGAATGTGGTTATTATGTTTTAAGATTCATGTAAGAGATAATCACAACTGGGTCGATGACTGAATTTGATAAGGTTAGTTATATTAATTATTTTATGATTTATATCAAAATATTATATGTTTTAATCTTATAACATTCATTGTTATTGTATATTTTCAATGATACTGAGTTGTATAGGAATGAAGAACTTACCCATCTTCATATTCTATTTGCAAACTATTTGTTAAGTATGATTGTGATTTAAATTATTAGGTATGTATGTTTTAATAAAAGTTAAAAAATGAGTATTTAAACAAACATTATATGCTTTAAGTTTGTATATTTTTTTATTTTTACAGGGTTTTTATATATTGTATAAATGTTTATAGATTTATAAAACAATCTCTACACTACGCAAGCCTTTATATTTTCAAGTATTTCTCTTTTATTAATGTTTAAAAAATGAGAAATTATACAATTGTTTTTTTATTAAATTTTGTATATTCATTTTGTTTTTATAGGTTTCAGATGTTTTAGGTATGACTTTTTTAATTAAAATTAAATAAATAAGTATTTATACAATTTTTTTTCTGATTTTAGTTGGTATATTGTGTTTGATTTTATAGGGTTGTTTTTTACCTTAACTTAGTGTATTAGGTGGAATACGTAAACTTTTATCAAATTGTCAAATAAGTAAGTTTTATTTTTTATAGTTTCTTTATTATTAATTACTATTTTTTATACGTGTTTTGATAATTGATATATTAAAATAAAGGTCATGGAAAAGGTTTAACAATGATCAATTGTCAATACAAAAGAAAAATAAATTCAACTATGTGAAATTATTGGTAAATATATTTTATATCAGATAATATGTGTTTTATCTTATATATATATTTATGTGTATATTTTTATTTTCAAATTAATGTTTCATAACCAAAGTGTTATCATCAAAAAGGAAGGGTGGAATACATTTATTTTTGTTTTAATATTCATGTTTGAGATAATCACAACTGGGATGATGACTAAATTTGATAAGGTTTATTTATATTAATTATTTTTAGGTTTTATATTGTAATATTCTATTTTTTTTAATCTTATAAAATTCATTATTATTATATATTTTTAATGAGGTAGATTCATATAAAAATGAATAACTTACCCATCTTCAAATTTTGGTTGCAATATTTTTTTAATCATGGCTAACACTTAAATTATAAGGTATGTATCTTTTATTTAAATTTTAAAATATTAGTAACTAGACAATCATTTTTTCTTAAAGTTGAAATATTCTATTTGTATTTATAGGTTTCTTATTTTTAATTTTTTTTAATTTTGCTTAAATTTTAAATTATCGTGTATGTATCTTTTAATTTAAGTTTAAAAATGAGTACTTAATATAATTTTTTTTGATTAAATTTTGTATATTTTGTTTACTTTTAAAGGTTTAAGATTTTTTAGGTATATATGTTAAAATTAAAGTTAAATAAATGAGTGTTTATAAAAAAAATTATACTTTTATCTGTTATATTGTGTTTGATTTTATAGGGTTGTCCTTTGTTTTAAGTCGGTGTATTGGTTAGAGTATGTAAATATTTAGAAAATTGTTAAATATATAAGTTTTATTATTTTTTATGAGTTATTTATAGCTAATTATTTTTGTTTATACATGCTTTTATAATTGATATATTAAAAATATAGGTCATGGAAATTGTTTAACAATGATCAATTGTCGATACAGAAACCAAATAAATTCAACTACTTAAAATTATTGGAAAAATATATTTTATATTAGATAATCTATGTTTTTTATTATATATATGTGTGTTGGTTTATATTTTTAATTTAATGTTTTATATTAGAGATTTTATGGTTTAATTTTTTATTTAATGGCCAAAAACTATAAAATTATATTCATGTTTGTCTTGCTAAAATTAAGGAATTTAAAGATTTAAAATTTAAAATTTTCATAGATATTATATTGTATAAATAAAATTAACAAAGATAAGGATTATAGTATCCAAATAGGCATACTTTTATAAGAATTTATGAAATATTTTTCATAATATATAGTCATGTCTGGTTGTTGTTAAATTGGTTTTATTATATATAAATAGGTGTCTCATTAATTCGTCCCATTGTAATGAAAGTATTTATGTAAATATCATGTTATTTTATTTACTTTTAAATGTTAATAAGTTTCTTTATGGGTGTTGAGTTTTTTAATGTTTATGTTTAATATTATATTTTCAAAATAAAAATTGTTTAAAAATTGATTATATTGTTATGACCAATTTTTATATTTAATATTATATTTTTCAATATTCTGTATTTTAATAGATATAGAACATGTTTAGTTGGTTTCTTTTCTTATAGTTTCCGACATTCCATATTTTAATACCTTATTTTCTAATTTCAGGGAGGTATTAGGATGGAATTAAAAAATATTTTATCAGTCTTCATAGTGGTACAAGGGAAATTCATCATGAATAATGTGAAAAATATTTTATAAAACTAGTAGTTAGTTTTATTTACACTGTTTTAGCATCTCTTTATAGGTTTTTAGATTTGGGGGGTATGAAATTCATTCTATTTTTTAAAAATTATCAAACTTTCAATGAATGTTTTTTATAAATCGACATGGAAATAAATTAATGTCGAATATTGGTAAAAACTGGCATTAAAAGTTAATCTGGAAAATACTTTCAACATCAGTTCATTTAAGAACTAACATTGAAATTTTTAAGCAATTTTCAAGTTCTAATTTCAATATCATTTTTCTATGAAAGCCAACATTTAAAGTGTGAAGCGATTTCCCACATTCATAATGATATAAATTTCAACATTGGTTTTTTTAAAAACTGAATTTGAAATAGATTCCACAATGGTTTTAGAGTAAAAATGATGTTAAAAGTACCATTAAGTTTCATTTTGTTAATTTTTAGACATAGGTTTTACAAAAACTGATGTTGAAACTATTATATATAACATCTCCTGTATAAACATCAGTTAAAACTGATGTTAAAAAATTAAAAAAATGATGTTAAGATATACATTTCCACTAGTGTGAAGTGATCTATAAATTAAACTCAAAATATATGAATGTTATAATATGTGTACTAGGTCTGGATGAGTTCAACCAAGTTTCATAATGTGGAATAGCTCATGAAATGTGGACCACTATATCAGTGGATTATGAATTAATAGATCATGTGAGAGATATTTATATAAAAATTCCAAGATTAAGTTTGATACTTTCATAATAATGGAAGGAGAAACATCACCCAACTAAATGGAATACTCACAGAGGTTTTATATAATATTACTTCTTTGGTAGAACTTATTTTTGAACCAGATTAAACTTTGAAAATTCTCCAAATTCTACCACTTAAATGGAGTAAAATATCAGCTTCTATTAGGTAATCTACAAAGGTAAAAAAATTAAAATAAAAGATCTAATTGGAACTCTTATGATGTATGAGACTGAGATGGAAGATGAAATTAGAGAGCATATATTAGTTAAGAATGAGAACACTACACTAAAATTATCAAATTTAAAAGATGAAAAGAAAATTCAAGAGATACAAATGTTTGAGTCATTTAATAAAGATATCTCAAATAGTTCTGCTTCAAATAATGAGATTGGTCATTTTTCTAGAAAGTACAAAACATTATATAACAAGATAATATATTTTAAGAAATACTTTAATAAGTTCAAGAATCGTGAGGGAAATTCCAAAGAAGTGAGATGCTATGAGTATAATAATATCAAACACATCAAGTTGAACTTTTCTCAATTAAAAAAACAAGAAATCTAAGAAGAAGTATTTTAAGAAGGCTGGATATAATAAGAAAGGAAATAAATCCATTAAATCATCATGGAGTGATTCTGAATATTCTAGTGATGAAACATCTTCAAATTTGGAAGAAAAAATTTCAAATTGAAAGGCTAAAATGTTCTTTATGGAATATTAAAATGAGGAACATTCTTTTTGTTCTTCTAAGCATGAAGTTGAATCAAAAAAATTAAAATGGAACTTATGAGGAATTAAATGAATATTGTAACATTATGGAAACCAAATATTAATACATGAAAAATAAAAATAAAAATCTTAAAAATTCATATGATAATTTTAAAAAAAAAGACGACATAAATAAACAAATTTTAAATTCAACAACCAAGTTGGAAAATTCTTATGCATCTTGTGTTGAACATGGTAAAAATATTGAAAGATTTCAAATATAAGTTCAAGACTTTAAATATGCTATAATTGTTTTCAAAAATGGAAAAAAATCACTTGAATCAAATTCTTGGAAACAATAAAGCTCAGAAAAATAAATTTGGAATAGTAATTCATGGTGAAAAACCAAGGTTCTATAAAAATAATTTTTTGTTTAGTTTTAAGACAAAAAACCTCTCCAAAGTTACTTGTTTTCATTTTGGAGAACTAGGGAACTATGATGATAATTATAGTTTGAGAAACCCTAAATTGTTTGGAATAAAACATGATTTTCTTTCAAAAAAATCAAAATTTAGTGCTGGATTTTCTGGATAGAACAAATAGATTTGGGTTTCTAAATCCTTCATTGCTAACATTACTGGGCCCAAGAGAATATGGGAACCAAAACAATTTCTTATTTAATTTTTCTTTGTAAGAAAAAATGTCCAAGATCATCAATGAAAAATGGTATATGGACAGTGGATGTTCAAGGAATATGAGTGTATATTTCTCAAATTTCCACTCTTTACCATAAATTGATGAAATATATGTCACTTTTAATGATAATTCCAAAGGAAATATTATCTGAGTTGGATGAGTTGGTAATAAAATCTCAATCCACATCAACAAATTTTTTCATGTGTAATGATTGGAGAATAATATTATAAGTATTTTTCAACTTTTTGATGAATTTTATTTTGTATATTTTTCAAATAATTCATGTTCTATTTTCGAAAATAAAATTCATAATTTAAGGCACCTAGAATAGATAATTTTTATTCCATATATCTCAATTATTTGAGTTGATAAAAAGTAAAATATTTTAATGATAAAATAAATGAATCTTGGATTTGAAATAGAAGACTAGGACATTGTAATGTCTATTATCTAAGAGAACTGTATAAAATGAATTCAGTTTTAGATTTACCTCAACTTAAATTGAACAAAAAAATACTTTGTGATGCATTCCAAATGGGAAATAAACACAAGTCATCTTTTAAACCAATTAAATAGGTTTGATCTTATATACCCCTATAACTTAATAAACCATCTAAAATTGCAATTCTAATTGGAAAATATTTTCTTATATGTTAGTTGATGAATTTTCTAGATTTACTTGGTTTTTATTTTTAAGTGTTTAGAGTTAAGCCTATTCAATCTTTATAAAGTTTTGTAAATTGGTTCAAAGATAAAGATTCCAAAATTATTTCTTTGATAAGTGACCATGGAGTAGAATTTCAAAACCATGAGCGTAATTCATATTGTTTAAAATATGTAATCAAACATACTTTTTCTACCCCCATGACACCTCATTAGAATGGTGTTATTGAAAGGATAAATAAGACTTTGCAAGAAACTGCTTGAATAATGTTATTTGAATATAACTTACCAACTCATTTTTTAGATGAATATGTAAATATATCATGTTATTTTATAAATAGAGTTATGATTAGTCCTATTTTAAAGAAAACATCATAAGATCTATGGAATAATAGTAAGCCCAAATTTGGATACTTTAAAGTGTTTAGATGCAAGGTTTATATTCTAAACATCAAGCATAATCTTGGTAAATTTGATCTAAAGTATTATTAAAGAATCTTCCTTTTTTATTATACTACTTCCAGGGAATATAGAGTTTTCAACATAAAGTAAAATTTTGTTGAAGAATCAACTCAGGTGAAATTTGATGAAAGTGTTCATTTTGATCACAAAATTACTCAAGCAGATGAGCTAACAAATTCTTTTGAAAACATGATACCTAAACCACTCTTTGATGATAAAAAGGATGATGAGTTGGAACTTTATTTTCCTGAACTAAGTCCTTAAAGGATAGATACTAGTGAACCAAAAATTGTGCTACCTACAAATCCTAGAACCCTTAAAAACCATCCCTTAGAAATGGTTATAGGAAGTTTAGATGAAGGGATTATGATTTGAATGAGTGTAAGAAACCATGTGTCATTTTTTTTATTTCTATCTCAACTAGAACCTAAGTCTAAAGGATAATACTTAGTATATTAGAGATGTGTTTTAGAAATTCAAGTATAATTAAACCAATTCAAGAGTAACAAGGTATTGGAGTTAGTTAATAGACCCTCGGACTATATAGTTATAGGAACAAAATGGATTTTTAGAAATAAATAGGATGATCATGGTGTGATCACTAGGAATAAGGTTAGATTATTCGTTAAAGGGTATAACCAATAGGAAGGTATATATTATGAAGAAACATTTGCACATGTAGCTAGACTAGAATCCATTAGGATTATCTTAGCCTATACATCACACATAAATTTAAAATAATATAATATGTATTTAAAATATACTTTTCAAAATGGTTTTATTATAGGGTAATTTTATGTTGAACAACCTCCTAGTTTTGAAAATCCTCATTTTCTGAATTCTATTTTTAATCATACCAAATCTCTTTATAGCCTTAAATAAGCACCTAGATCTTGGTATGAACATTTAATTTAATTTATTTTAACAAATGGATTTTCAATATGAGTGTTAGATCATACTCTTTTCAAGAAAACTTCATATTTATATATTTTTTTAGTTCAGATATATGCTGATGATGTTATTTTTAGTTTTACAAATAAAAAATTGTGTAATGAATTTTTGAATCTCTAGAAAAAGGAATTCAAAATGAGCATGATAGGTGAGTTAAATTATTTTCTAGGTTTTAAAATTTATCAAAAATACTTTGGGAATGTTCTAAATCAAAGTAAATATATAATTGACTTACTTAAAAGATATTTAATTCAAAGTGGTAATTTATATACAACTCCTATGAGTTTTAATGAAAATATTGACTTGGATAAAGTTGGGAAACTAGTTTTAAAAAACTATATAGAAAAACAATTGGGAGTTTGTAGTGTTTAAATTCTATTAGACCATAAATTATGTTTATGGTATTATTATGTGAAATATTTCAATATAATCCCAAGGAATCTCATTTAAAAACTGCCAAAATAATTTTAAGGTATTTAAATGGAACAATTTCTATTTATTTTCTTTTTTCAAAAACTTTTGATATTAAGTTTACTTCTTATTAAAATGCTGAATTTGGGGGCTATAATCTATATAGTAATAGTTATTCAAGAACCTACCATTTTCTCAGTAACTTCCTATAATTATAGTCTAGTAAGAAACAACACTTGGTTGCATTATCTATAACCGAAGTAGAATATATAGTTGTTGGGTGTTGTTGTTCCCAGGTTGTATGGATGAAACACACATTAATGGATTTTGGATTTAATTTCAATCATACCTCAAACAAATGTGATAACCCTAGTGCTATTAACATTTCAAATAATTTAATAAATCATTAAATAACAAATCATATAAACCTAATCACTCATTTCGTTATAGATAACTCAAAAAGGTGATATTACTCTCAAGTTTATGTCTACTGAGAATCAGTTAGCAGATATTTTTACTAATCCCCTTATGTGTGAACATTTTGATTTTATTAAAAGATAATTGGTGTTATTTGGATTTAAATAATTTTAATTCATCTTATTTATTTTAATTTTATTTTAATTCCTTATAAAAATTAAATGAATTTATTATTTTTTTAGTTTATTTGTAAATTTTATTCTTTTATTAATTGAAAATGATGTGTTTTTAGAAATTGAATTGTGTCCATTTTAATTTTTATTTATTTATTTACTTTAAGTCATAATTGACCATAAAATCCTAAATCGACTATGTACCCATTTGGTAAATTGAGTTTGTAACCTAAAAAAAATTTCAATCGAGCCTCAACCATTTTTCTCTTCACTTACAATCCATCCTCTAGAATTCAAACCATCACCCCTATGCTTCCCCCATCACTCTCTAGATTCCATCTAAACTTTCTAATGACATTATGCAATGGTAACATACAATCATGGAGATGACTAAAACTATGGTTCTTCCAAGAAAGCTAAGTCAAGCAGTGCACTACTCAGGAAACTAGCTGGAAAAGCCATCATTGTGGATTGGTTGAAGAGTACAAAGATGTTAATGAAGAAATTATTTCAGCTTAAATGTTTGGAGTTCATTTTTTGATGAAAAATAATTTGGGTTTCTTGTTTTAGGAAGAAGTGAACAAGTTCGTGAGGAATATAGAGTTCTAATACTGTGAAGTATAGGACATGTTTTCATCAAATTTCAATGGAAATATATATGATAGTTTTATTAGTAAAAATGGATGAAATTTTTTATTATCCCCATAAGGGGGGTCTAATTTTACCCATACTCTAGTTGGTATGAGTTTAGTGCAACCAAATGAGGTTTTCATGTTTATATAGGGAACCTCTACTTTTGAAAATAAAGCTGTAAAGGATTTAGAAGATTAATGGAAAATTATGTGGAAGTTCATTTAGACTATTATTTCCCAGAGAGCCAGTTGCCATGCCTAGTTATAGGATAGTGGAACTGTTGTACTGTTATGCTGTTGTACCTTAGAATGATAGCCAAGTAGTTCTTGAGGTTTACTTGGGGCGATACGTGTGCTATGCATGTTTGTTTTACACAGGGCTGAGAGAACCTAGTGTAGTGGACCATAGGAAGAATGGATGTAAGGGCTTCTCCAGAGTGTCTTTAAATTACGATGTGAGACCACAGGGGGAATTGACGTTGAGTGCTTCCTCAGAGATTCTGTAGTTCCTCAACGTGGGCCACAGGGGGAATGATACGTTGAGTGATTCCCCATAGAGCCTTTAGTACGATACGAGACTATAGGGGGAATTGACAGTGAGTGCTTCCTCAGAGAGTCTATTCTTTAGCTGAACCAGAGGGGCGAGACTGTGTGTGACTCCCAGAGGGTTTCTAGTACTTAAAGGTTGAACCATAAGGGTTAGGCAGTGAGAATTACCCAGGGGGTTACCTGTTGTTCTTCTTGTTGATTGGTTGTTACTTGTGTACTTTATATGATAGAAATTGTGGTTTGTAGTTGTTGTGTACTTTACTGTTTACTCCTTCCCGTATTTTTACTGCCATGTATTCACTGACTGTTAGGCACAGATCTTTGGGTGGGTTCCTACTATGACCTTGTCTAACACCCTATTTGGGCCATGCTTTTGGGCCCAAACAGATTATGTTGTTGCAGGTATAGATAAGGGAAAGATCCCTTCTACTTCAGGTACTTGACTTGTTGTGGAGCAGGAGAGCATGGGACCAAGATATGGCCTGCGATACTGAGGAGTTTACCTGTTTTCCTTGAACTTTGGTTTAGTATTGTATTCAGCATTGTTATATGTTTGGCTACTTTCCTAGACATATGTATCATGCATCATTTTCTATATATGTGTGTGTGCTCTAGTTGTTTACTGTTAGTCTTCCGATGTTTATCGTTTACTCTTGTATGGATGGTTAAGGTTTTGGATATTGTCTATTTGTTTTTCTTCCGCTGTGTACTCTACCAATGAGGGCATAGTTTCCCCACTATCACACCCAAGTCCCTCACTGCTAGTCGGCAGCCTCTGGCATTTGGGGAAATGCGCTTGAGGCCATGTGACCAACTGGGTACGGGGCACCTTTGGGTGGCTTCTGGAACCGGGACGTTACAAAGTGGTATCAAAGGGTTTCTTTTCTCTTGATTTACTGTTTGGAGCCTTTATCCAGGGATAAGACAGATTCGGTACTTGGTATTAAGCTGTGCTCGGTAGTAGCTAACCTGTGTATAGGGAAAATCCAATCTACCTCGCTTATTGTAGTTTCTGGTTTTGCTATGTTACAGTTGATCTGATTTTACCTAGAGTGATTCACATGCTTGTGTTGTTATTATTGTTGATATTGTGGTTCTATTTCTATCGCAACCCGATGAGATGAGGGTATGTCATCTCATGCATCATATAGAAACTTGTTAGAAATCATATACTATGCATTCTTTTCATTCCATCTAGGGTGCATTAGCAATTTCATGTTGTTGTGACAGACATTGTGTAGATTATGTATGCTATTGTGATAGATGCTTTGATAGAATCCATGCAGTTTGACAGAGAGGTTGTTTGTATTGTAATTTTCATAAATGAATTCCAAATTTTGGTTATTGAGGTGTTATGGGCCCTCTTGAATAGGAAATTGGTGAATCATTAACCTATTTTTCCTTAAGTATGATTATATTGGATGCCAAGCTTTGATTCGTGGGGAGTATAGGCCCTCACTAATCAGAATTTGGCACCTTCATGCTTGTTTTTCAGTGTTTTATGGGATTCGGTGTAGTTTCAGAGATACTGCCCGGAAAAACCCAGAATACACAGTGTGTAATTTATATATACACACTGTGTAGTTTTAAACCATTTCACTGACTGTGTGCGCAGAAACACGGGTTTTGAAAAATCACCAGGAACACGCCGTGTACGTTAGGTACACGTCGTATAGCAGTGAGCCATGTACCCGGTTGTGTCACTAACAACATGGGTCGGGGAAGCTCGTGTCATACACATCATGTTTTGTATGAACATGTCGTATAGACTTGTTCTCGGTACTCGGTCGTGTCACGAACAACATGGGATGGTGTTATCTCCTCCTATACACGCCGTGTTTGTTCGGAACACGCCGTGTAAGGGTCATCCGTGTACTCGGTCGTGTCACCAACAACACGGGTCGGGAGAAATCTTCAAGTACATGCCATGTTTGTTCGGAACACGCCGTGTAGTCTCAGCCATGTAACTGGACGTGTAACCAACAACATGGGTCGTTGAAACTTTGTCTAATACCCGTCGTGTCCACAGGGAACACACCGTGTAGTCTCAGTTTAAGAGAACTGTTTGGGTTAGCCATGTAAAGACACTCGGGCAGGGGAAGAGAGTTCCAGTATACATCGTGTGTGGGGACAACACGCCATGTAGTTTGGGGTGTTATACGACCAGGGGTGGCAGGAGTAGACGCCAATGTGTATGGTTTGAGTGAACACACCGTGTAGTTTTACACACGTCGTGTAGCCGTGTTTCGTAAACTTGACTGTTTCCATCTCTTGTTCCTGTTTTGTACTCTTTTGTTCTTAGTCTTTGATATTCCTAATCTAAAGTATGCTTTTGATCTTCTAGAGTTATGCCTCTGATACGTCCTCTGGTTGTACGTCAGTTTTCAGATGGTGATCAGACACTAGATATGGCTAATCAAGGACTTCTTCCTGATCCTCTAGTCGGGCTAGCCTTGGCACCGGCTGTCATACCAGCTGCAGGAACTGATGCGCAGTTCAAGGAAGGATTTATGAGGATGAAGCAGGCCTTTCAGGGAGCACCATCTCCTGCGACGACTATGGAAGACTTGACACGGGTTTTCCAGCAGCAGCATCCTCCTACCTTCTTAGGGGAAGGAGGACCACAGGCTGTAGAGTCATGGCTGGAAGCCATGCTGACTATCATTGAGAATCTGGAAACACCACTAGAGAGGCGAGTCAAGCTCTCTACCTATATGCTATGAGACTCCTCCAAGAGGTGGTGGGATGTGATCTCACAGGCGGGTCATCAGCAGTTTATGGCTTGGGAGGAGTTCCAGCGCATGTTTTACGACTACTTCTACCCAAAAACCCTGAGGGCCGATCTAGCCTAGGATTTCATGAGTCTAGAGAAGGGTACTCTTTTTGTTATGGATTATTCCTATTGTTTCACCAAGATGTAGAGTTTCACACCCCTCCAGGGTGGATATGGGGTGTTCTTATCAAGGAAGTTTGAGGATGGTCTCAGGAGGGAGATCTGATCGTAGGTGAATATCTTCCAGTTGACTTCCATCACTTCCATCGTCAACCAAGCACTGATTGCGGAGCGCAGTCTGAGAGACTCCGGAGCTGCGAGCCAGGGCGGTTTTGTTTCCAGAGCTAGTGTTCCTCCAGTTGACAGTAGGAAGCATCGTAGGGTGTCTATGGGCGGTGATCCGAGGAGGCGAGATACATCTACAGGTAGCCAGGTAGTATGATACCAGTGTGGAAGGGCAGGGAACACGAGGCCTCAGTGCTAGAGAGACCCATTGGAGTGCTGATCTTGCGGAAAAATGGGTCATCTTCAGCGTTTCTGCCAGGTTTTCTCACCAGTAGCTGGTGACGGGGGTTCTTCCTTGACTCCTTGTTCAGGAGCAGCACCACCTGTTTCCCACCAGTCAGGGAACTGGAGTTCGTCCAGCCGTTCGGGCCGAGGTGGAGGTCTAGGCCGTGGCGGTCAGTCACCAGTCTTTCAGCGTCAGTAGGGAGGATCAGCTCAGAGTGGTCAAGTAGGGTCACAGGGCCGCGGGGTAGGCCAGACTTTTACGGTGGAGTAGACCTATCAGGAGCAGGATCTAGGACCTTCTATAGTTCGAGGTACGATTTTAGTAGCCTCATTTTTATCTTCAACTCTTTTCGATACTGGTGCTACGCATAGATTTATCTCTATCACTGTTGTGGAGAGACTTGGGATCTGTATCTTTTCTTATGCCGACTTGTTGACACTGGACACACCGTTGGGGACAAGGAAATCTAGTGTATGTCAGTGCAGAGAGTGCCCTCTCGAGGTTACAGGGTATCATTTCTTATGGGATATCTATGTCCTGAGATGACAAGTTATGATGTCATTCTCAGGATATACTGGTTGGTTCCCTTCCAGGCAGTCTTCGACTGTTATCATCGCAGGGTGAGTTTCATTTCACCAGAGGGTGAATCTTTTCTTCATAGAGGCAAATGGGATGTTCGGGCAAGTCGAGCAGGACTCAAACATCATGGTCTAAGAGGGTTTATGACCCAGATTGCTAGTCTTTATCTGGATGACCAGGAGAATTCACAGTTAGACTTTCCTCTTGTGGTGGATCATTTCAGGGATGTCTTTCCAGAGGAATTTTCAGGTTTGCCTCCAAAGCATGAGGTATACTTCTCTATTGATCTCGTGCCAGGAGTGGCACTGGTGTCCATTCCTCCCTATAGGATGGTTACACCTGAGTTGCAAGATCTCAAGAAGTATTTGGATGAGTTTTAAGAAAAGGGTTTCATCCGACCTAGTACTTATCCTTGGGGTTTTCCTGTCCTGTTTACAAAGAAGGCTGACGGTGCCCTTAGGCTCTGTGTAGATTATCGGAAGTTGAACCAGTTGACGGTCAAGAACCGATACCCCTTTCCAAGGATTGATGATATCTTTGATCAGCTTTGAGGAGCCCGAGTGTTCTCAAAGATCTATTTGAGGTCCGGTTATCATCAGTTGTACGTTAGACCGTCATATATACCTCTGACAGCCTTCAGGAGCAGGTATGGTCTCTACGAGTATACGGTTATGTCGTTCGGTCTCACGAATGCTCCAGCGGTTTTCATGGCACTGATGAACCGAGTGTTCCATCCTTACTTGTATTATTTCATCGTGGTCTTTGTGGATGATATCTTGGTGTACTCTCACACTCGACACGACCATGCTACCCACCTTGAGATCGTTCTGAGTACACTGAGAGACCATCGTCTTTATGCTAAACTCTCGAAGTTCCACTTTTGGATGGATCAGATTCACTTCTTGGGTCACGTCATCTCAGAGGCAAGAGTATCTATGGACCCAGAGAAAGTAAGAGCTATAGTTTCATGGGATCAGCCGAAGAACATTTTTGAGGTATGGAGTTTCCTAGGGTTGTCTGGATACTACAGATGCTTCATTTAGGACTTTTCACGCCTAGTAGCACCATTGATAGGTCTGACCAAGAAGGGGGCGAAGTTCTTACGGTTAGATTCTTGTGAGTCATCCTTTCAAGAGCTGAAGGGAAGGTTGACGTCAGCACCGATACTAGTCTTTCCAGATCCAGGCAAGAGCTATACAATTTATTGTGGTGCTTCAGGTATTGTACTAGGAACTGTGCTTATGAAATGATATGGATTTTTTGCATACGGGTCTCGGTAGTTGAGGCCACATGAGAGGAACTACCCGACGCACGATCTGGAATTGGCAGCTATTGTTCATGTCTTACGTTGTTGGAGACATTACCTTCTAGGAGAGCACTTTGTGGTTTTCACCAACCACAATAGTCTCAAGTACATATTCACCTAGTGTGATCTGAATCTGAGACAGCGCAGGTGGGTCAAGTATCTTTAGTCTTTTGATTTCGAGCTTGCCTATACGCTGGGAAAGGGCAACGCAGTGGCAGATGCATTGAGCAGGAGAACTTAGATTCAGGCAGTTTAGGAGGCCAACAGTGAGTGGTAGCTTATGGCTCTGTTCTTTGAGATGCATCTGAAGGTGCATGATAGACAGGACAGACTTACCTATCTTCTGTAGTTGTTACCTCTACACTTCGTGATCGGGTACGAATGAGGTAGCTATCAGACTCATAAGGCTTAGTCCTGCGGGAGAGTGTGTCCCGAGAGGACCCTCTTTCTGGATGGACAGTGGGCGAGGATTAAATCTTGCATTTTTAGGGATGTGTATGGGTGCCAGTAGACATACGTGAGGAGATGATGCGGGATTTTCATTCCTCAGTTTGGGTAGTTCATCCTGGCATCACCAAGATGTATCGGGATCTTCATCACCAGTACTGGTGTCCAGGTATGAAAAGAGATGTTGCTGGTTTCATCTTGAGGTGTTCTACTTGTCAGTAGGTGAATGTGGAGCATCAGCGACCAGCAGGACTTTTACAGTAGTTACCCATTCTAGAGTGGAAGTGTAACGATGTTGCGATGGACTTCATGAACAGATTGTCGAGCTCGCCTCAAGGGAACGATGTTGTTTGGGTTGTCATCGACAGTCTTATGAAGGTTTCTCACTTCTTACTGATTAAGAAAACCTTCAATATTGATGATCTGGGATGACTATACATCTGAGAGATTGTATTTCTGCATAGAGTTCCACACTCCACTGTTTCAGGCAGGGATGCGCGCTTTACTTCTCGGTTCTGGAAGGGGCTTCAGAGGGTTTTGGGTACACAAGTACTTTGGAGTACAGCATACCATCCCCAGACAGATGGCCAGTCTGAGCGTACGATCCAGGTGCTTGAGGATATGCTCCGAGCTTGCATTCTAGACTTTGTCGGTTCTTGGGAGAATCATATCCCTCTGGTGGAGTTCGCTTGTAACAACAGTTTTCAGGTGACTATTCAGATGGCACCTTACGAGGCCTTGTACGGTAGGCCATGCCGATCACCTTTATGCTAGATGGAGACAGGAGAGGCATCCTTATTGGGTCCTCATCTAGTTCAGGAGACCTTATAGTAGATAGAGTTGATTCGGAAGAGGATGGCTACAGCATAGTCTCGACAGAAGTCTTATGCTGATCAGCGGAGATGACCTCTGGAGTTCGAGGTCGGGGATTAGGTTTTCCTGCGTGTCGCACCAAGATTGGGACACAAGAGGATTCGGAGATAGGGTAAGATTTCACTGCAGTATGTCGGGCTATTTGAGGTATTGGAGAGAGTTGGGTCGGTTGCCTATCAGTTGCAGTTACCTCAGAGGTACCAGGCCATGCACGACTTCTTCCACATCTCTCAACTCTGAAGTTACTTTTCAGACCCATCTAATGTCTTTCAGCCTGAGGAGGTTGAGCTCGAAGCGGATGCATCGTTTGAGGAGCATCATATCAGGATTTTCGATCACAGTACTAAGGTTCTCTGTGGGTGGTCTGTTCCTCTAGTATGGGTGCTATGGCAGCACGGGCGAGTATAGGATGAGACTTGGGAGAGGGAGTTCGATGTACGATCGCAGTGGCCGAAGCTGTTCAGGGTTTCTTCTTCTCCACCTCATTAGGGAAATTCGGGGATGAATTTCTTTAAGGGGGGAAGTTTGTAAGAACCCGGATCTTCGTTTCAGGTATGTCTTTCCTTTTTCTGGAGTTTTTGAGAAAAGAGGAGTTTCTAGAAATTTTTGAAGTACACGCCGGAGTACATGCCGTTTACTCCTTTGCCACTTGAAGACGTGTGATGGCCATGTTTAGGCCACACATATGGTGTGTAGGGGTGATGTGGAGGCCGCTTAAAGAAGAGTACATAAAAAATGAGTACACGCCATGTACCCCAGAAGTACACGCCGTGTATTTTCTTTTTTTTCATTAAACGGACCGGGGTCGTGCCTAATTTCCAAAATGACCTTCTTCTAGGTCTTGTTTGGCCAAGAGCTCCCGTACGACCGCTATTCTTCTCTGAGCCGCCGAGCTTCTGTCCAATCTCCGTTTCAACCGCTGTCGATTGCATTGGAACCGCAGCGGTGAGTTCTTCCTTCTCCTAGAGCCTTGTTTTCCAATTCCTCCTCTTTCTCAAGATATTGTGGGTTGAGAGTTTTGGATGTTTTCTCAGATCTTCGATGTTCTAAGGAGAATCAATCATCATGGTTCAAGTATATTGATCTCCTAGCATCAAGGTAGGTGTTTTGTGCCTTTCTATAAGAAGTCTTTGAATATTTTGTGCAATTCCACCAATTACCTTGAACGGGGTCTTATGTGTGTTTCCTATTTTGCCATGTTGTTGCCTTCTTTGCTTGATTGCTTGAGTATAGGTAAATGCTTGTGAATAGGTAAATTTTTATTGTGCTCTGGATTTTTTTCCATGAATGTTTTGCTTGTTAGGAATTTTTCCAGTTTCCATTCCTAGTTGTAGGATAGTGGAACTGTTGTAATGTTATGTTGTTGTGCCTTAGAATGATATCCAAGTAGTTCTTGAGGTTTACTTGGGGTGATACGCATGCTATGCATGTTTGTTTTACACAGGGCTGAGAGAACCTAGTGTAATGGACCATAGGGAGAATGGAAGTAAGGGCTTCTCCAGAGTGTCTTTAAATTATGATGTGAGGCCATAGGGGGAATTGGCATTGAGAGCTTCCTCAGAGAGTCTGTAGTTCCTCGACGCGGGCCACAGGAGGAATGAGATGTTGAGTGCTTCCCCAGAGATCCTTTAGTATGATACAAGACTACAGGGGGAATTGACGGTGAGTGATTCATCAGAGATTTTATTCTTTAGCTAAACCAGAGGGGCGAGAATATGTGTGCCTCCCAGAGGGTTGCTGGTACTTGTAGATTGAACCATAAGGGTTAGGCTGTGAGAACTACCCATAGGGTTACCTATTGTTCTTCTTGTTGATTGGCTATTACTTGTGTACTTTATATGCTAGACACTGTGGTTTTTAGTTACTGTGTTCTTTCCTGTTTACTGCTTCCTATATTTTTATTTCCATGTATTCAATGACTGTTAGGCACAGATCTTTGGGTGGTTGCCTATTGGGACTTTGTCTCACACCCTGTTTGGGCCATGCTTTTGGGCCCAAATAGATTATGTTGTTGCAGGTATAGATAAGGGCAAGCGCCCTTCTACTTCAGGTACTTGACTTGCTATGGAACATGAGTGCATGGGACCAAGCTATGGATTACGATGCTGAGGAGTTTACCTGTTTTCCTTGCACTTTGGTTTAGTATTTTATTCATCACTGTGACATGTTTGGATGCTTTCCTAGACATATATATCATGCATCATTTTATATGTATGTGTGTGTGCTCTAGTTTTTTACTGTTAGTCTTCTGCTGTTTATCATTTACTATTGTATGGATGGTTACTGTTTCAGATATTGTCTACTTGTTTTTCTTCTGTTGTGTACTCTGCCAAAGAGGGCATAGTTTCCCCGCTATCACACCCAAGGTCCTCACTGCTAATCGGCAGCCTCTAGCATTTGGGGAAATGCACTTGAGTCCATGTGACCAACCAGGTACGGGGCGCCTCTGGGTGGCTTCCGGAACCGGGACGTTACAAATTATCTTTTTCAATGACATCGTAGTATTAAAAGTCATTTTATCTTTTTTCTAATTTAATGTAAAATGAAAGACTCTTCGAATGAGTTTTCAATAACCCTTGGTTGATGTAAATAATGGAAACCACTCCTATGAGAATATAATTAATAAAATGTTCCTAAACTAATAAGGAAAATCTCAATCATTAATTGGTGATCCTTGGAAATTCAAAAACAACTCAATGCTTCCACACATTTTCCAGTGGTTTCTAAACACTCACTACCAACACATTCTACTCAATCAATACAAGTTTCACTTGGTAGGGGGATTTTATAGAACTTTAACCAAAACTATAAACAATTAATAACATCAAAACCCAAAATACAATCGCATTAATAGATTTTATCACCAGTGTAAATAGAAATAATTTAATAAAAAATAGAATTTAAAATTATAGTATAAGACTCAAGCTTTACAAAAAGGGTTCTCCTCCCTTTCCTGATCACTCAATTGTTTCCCCTCTATTTGAGGGGTCAAAGAGAATAAGTGGGAACTAGGAGATATTGAAAATAGATTATAAAATGAAAAAAAACTTCAACATGTGAATTCTTCATAATATCTCCCTCTCTCCTTCTAATCCCTTTGAAGAGATGTGAAGATGCATATTTATAATGAAGAGGTGAGGAAATGTTTCCCTCTAGTTTTTTTTCATCAAACTTTTGAGCATATTTAGACCCCAAGACCATTGAATATTAAAAGTTTTTATTCTTTAAAGTTTTTATAGAATGTTTTGTTTGTTTAAAATCAAAATTTTATATCTATTGGAAATGTGTAGAAAAATATCCACAAATTACTCAAGCATATTTTTTTATATGAAGAGATTGCTCAGTTACCTCCAATTACACCACCCATAAACTACATTAATGATCAAAAATTTCCATTAAATTTAATTTCAATGTGATTTTAGAGTTACATATAATTTTCAACTATAATCATCTTATTTGGAGTCTTGTAGCTTAAGACATGTTTTCTTTAATGAAGGCTTCTAAATTCTTCTGATAAATTTTTTTCCACTTTGCATGATTTATTTGGGCCTCATAAATTCAAATAATCTCTTGGTCCATATGAAGGAATTGAAGAAAAATAAACATAGCATGCTAAAAAATAATAATTTTTCAATTTGTATTAGTATATAAATTTTTTTCCTTAAATACCAATCTCATAAAAAATAGTTGAAATTCAAGAATTAAGTAATTGTCACAATAATGCCTAAAATTCACCAAAAACCCAAAAATGATATAATTAAACTCAAAATGAAAAATTTGGGGGTATTAAATCATTAAAAATACATTAAAAATATTAAAAATATCAGTTCTATCAATTCCCCCACACTTAACACTTGGACTCATGGATAATTAAACATCATAATCAAATCAAAGAAAATTCAAAACATATACCCATGATATCTACCAATTTAACACCAAGAAACAAACTAAATCATGAATCATAAGAAAAATATTTCAAGTTCTTTATTCAGTCCATTAAATTTATTACAACTTCATTTATCCTCTCATGAACACAAAACACTTACCTCACATGAATTTTCCCTCATGACACAAGTGTATATTTTCAACTGATCTTTCCTCATCCAAAAATATTTAAGGGACACCATAGGCTAGATAAATTTCTAAATATTTACATTATGTGAGTCAAGGAACTATTTTTATCATGGTTTTTTTTCATGGTTTTTCATTGGATTAGGTTTAATAGGTTTTTTATGTTAAAAATATTTGAGGTTGAATAAGGAGGCTCGACTCTTTTAAAATAAAAAATGAATGAATTTAATTTATACTCAATAATGTGTCTCCTCCTAACTCCCACCAATAAAAATCATATATAATCATCATAAAAATTTCAATTAAAGTATACATCATTAAACATTTTATCATCAACATAATAACCACTTAATTTGCATCAGAAATTTTCTTTCATTTTTTATATTTAAAATATGTCCAGAATTTATATTTGAATGTTATGAGAGATTATTTTGATTTTAAAAATATAGATGAGACTTCAACTAAATCATTATAATGATAATATATCTTTTAATATACATAAAATTTGTTTTTATTTGATTTTTCCAACAACATAATCATAGTAGAATTTTCTCAACATTTTATTCAAAAATCTACTTATAAACAAGAGTATAAGATTCAATTTTTAAGATAAAAAAAATCATCATTTGATTCTCCAAAAAAATATCCCAAAAAGGTGCATAATGTCATAAGATAACTCCCCCACACTTAATTTCAACTAGATAATGTAATTTTTACATCCTATAGTAGGTTAGATAAGTAAAACTAGCATGTAATGTGGCTACCTAATAAGGTTGTTTATAGATTTTTAAAGGCTCATAATGATTAACTGTAAATGATATAACATATTAAAAATTATTCTCTTAAAAAGGTGGGATTTTAAAACAAAAGAAATACCACAATCATTTAGAACACAAGTACATCAAACCCTAAAGATTTTACATAAATAAATAAAATTCTAGTTAATCAAGCATGGTTGGTTTCTCTAAAGATAGTGAGGTGAATGTGAAGAATATGAAAAAAAGTTTTAGAGGTCCTGCAGGAAGGTGATTTTAAAGATTAATACAATGATATTTGTCATGAGATTCAAAAATCTTAGGTCTCTTCATGAAATTATCAAAATGTTGAACTTGAAACAAAGTCATTTTCAGTATTCATTTAAGTTTAGTTTCATGGGATAAATTAGTTCACTCATTTACATGGGTTTAAAAAATGGAAAGGATAATCACTTGAGCACACAAGTTTAAAAAATAGGTTAAAATTTAAAAATAAACACACAAAAATTTGAAAATGACACAAAAAATTTGAAAAAAAATATAATTTTAAAATCCTAAACTATGAAGGTTCTCTCTCCCACACTTAAATGATGCAGTATCCACAATTCATTAAATTATATTGAACATGTATTAAAAATTTTAATTCAATAATATAAATCAAGTAAGTGTTAATGAGAGATACAACCTGATGTATTTTATTGGTAAAAAGGTTGGATGATTGTGATCTCTTCTGCGGTTTATGGGGAAAATTTCCATGGAATTTATTTAGCTTATTCCAATTAATAGTGAATGGGTTTTCTTATCCTTATTTTAAAATCTACACAACACAAAAATTATAGACATGTGTGACTATAAATAAACCTTCCCATATAGAAAAAAAATTTACTTGACATTAGATTGAGTCTTGAATTGTATAACAACACTTGATCACTTGATGGAAGTATTTATGTTGGATGGTATTATCACGAGCCACTCTTGTTTTATATTTGTAAATATTAGAATTTTCAAAATCTTATATTTTAATTTCATACAACTCTTTTAGCTATAATATCCTCTCTCTTCCAATTCTATCTAGGTCTACATTTATCTCACTTATAGCTAGGTATACCTTGTGCTCTAATTCCACAGGCAGGTGAAAAATTTTCCCATAAATTAGTCTATGTAGGCTCATGCTTATGGGTGCTTTTTTGGATATCATATAATCCCATAAAGTGTATTCTAAACTTTGTATTAAGTCTATCTTATTGGGTTTAATAGTATTTTCCTGAATTCATTTTATTTCCATATTAGACACTTTAGCTTGACCATTGGTTTATAGATGATAGGGTGTTTATATTTTATAATACACCCTATACTTTCTCAATAAAGTCTCTATCCTCCTATTGAAAAATTGAATCCCTTTATCATTGATGAAGGATTTGGATACTCCAAAACTCCAAAATATTTTATCCCTAACAAAATCAAAAACCACATGAGCATCATCAGTTTTGGTGGATTTGGATTCCACCCATTTCAAAGAATAATTTATTGCACTCAAGATATAAGAATTTTTAAATGAAATTGGGAAATTTCCCTTAAGGTATATTCCCCATACTTTAAAATTTTCATAAAATCTAATGGGTCTTTGAGACATTTCTTGTATTTTATAAATAGTTCCATAAAACTGACATTTTTTAAATTTTTTACAAAATTCATGTGAATATTTAAATAGGATGGTCCAGTAAATTCAAGATTATAAAACATTTTTTATTTTCCTTTGAGGACAAAAGTGGATTCTATATGATAAGGTGTGACAAAACTCAAAAATAGATTCAATTTCACTTTTAAACAAATATTTTATTATCACTTGGTCATTATAAATTTTCCAAACAAATGTATCCTCCCAAATATAAAACCTAGATTTGGATTTTAGTTTTTTGAATTTGATGTGGATTTAACTGATCTGTAAATTGATATGTTACCATATAATTTACCATTTCATCATACCATTACACTTATCTTTCAACTATGTATATTTTCTCTCATGGAATGAGGCGTGGTATTGGTTTGTGGGATGGAATCTCTAATTCATCTATGTTGGGTAGTCTACTCAAGTGATCGACCACTTGTTTCTCAACTCTCTTCTTATATTTGATTTATAATTTGAACTCCTACGGTAGTAGAATCTATTTCACATGCCTAGGATTTACATCTACATTTTTTATCAAATATTTAAGAGTTTTGTGATCAAAAAACACAATAACTTTAGTTCTAATAATATATGATCTGATTATATCCAAAGAAAAGACAACTTTCAAAAACTCTTTTAATATGGTTATGTGGTTGAATTTAGCTTTATTTAAGGTTCTTGAGCTGTAATAATTGACTTGTCACCACCCTCACTTCTTTGAGAAATGACTACTCCAACTTCTAGATTGGAAGGATCACAAAGTATCTCAAATGATTCTTCCTAATTTGGTACCTACATCACTAGTTGAGTTATTAATATCCTATTTAACTCATCAAAGGATTCCCTACAATCATCATTGAAATAGAAATTAGCATCTTTCAAAAGTAGTCTAGATATTAGGAGATAAATCTTATTAAAATCTTAGATAAACCTCAAGTAGAATCTTGTATTTCCTAAAAATGATCTAACATGTTTCACATAAGATGGGTAAGGTAAGGAATTTATCACTTTAACTATAGACTCATCTACCTCAATTCCTTTTTTTGAAATAACTTGAACAAGGAAATTATTTTGTTGAACATAAAATGACACTTTTCAAAATTCTAGATAAGTTTATTTTTAATACATTTTTTCAAAACTTTTTTTGAAATTTTCAAATGATGGTCAAAATAATTTTAAAAAACTATGAAGCCATCCATGAATACCTCCAATAAATCCTCAATGTTATTATAAAATATAATTACCATGAATCTAAGATATTTAAATTGGTCATTTCATAATTAAAATGGAATTATCTTATAATAAATTTTTTCATAGGGATAGATAATGGTAGTATTATCTTGATCCTCAGGAGAAATGGGTACCTAAAAATCCAACCAAAAAGTAATAATGAGTTTTCCCAACCAAACTCTCTAATATCTATTCAGTGAAGAGGATAGTGAAATTGTTGGATCATAATTGATAAAAATAATTACTATAGGGGGTGAATATTCATTTAAAATTTTAAAGACAAAAATAAATCAAAGTTATATTAATTAAAGAAACTTCTTTAAGTGTGGTGTTCAAGATGCGTAGTGAAATAGAAATAAAAGAAAAGAACACAGATATTTTAAAGTGGTTCAGATCACCAAGATCTTATTTCACTCATCAACCTTCACTACTCTTTGAGAATATTTATACCCATAAAGAAACTCACTTTTTGAGGTGTGAGAACCTATTACTAACTCTACCTTTTATAAATACCCATAGAAACAACCCAGAATTTTTAAAGTAGTCTTTAACCTAGTCTGTGACATGAATTTTTTTCAGGAGTCATAACCCATAATTTCAATTAGGTGGTGCAATAAAAAAAATAAAAGACCTTATTTTTATGGGGGAAATCATAAAATAGACATAAATAATTTAAAAATATATAAATAAATATTACATGAAGAAAAAAATACATTGAAAAACTAGTAGATATCATATGATGAAAACATTGAAGTTTGATGATCTTGTCACTTAAATAGTAGAGGATGGTATAGTAAAATTAAATTAGTGATCATAGTAAGGAAAATGGAAGTTGTTGGAATAACTTTTTCACATATCAAGAAGATATATTTTTTCATAGGAATTCAAAAATTCATTAGGAGTCAAAGCTGATATAACATCCCATGTTTTATTAAAGGTACGAATCACTAGTTTTTATTTTATTTCCTTTTTTTGGTCCTAATAATGATGCCTAATTGAGTAAAATAATCTACAGTGGTTTTTGGGATTTGTTCGGAGCCCGAAGCCCAAAATTTTGAAGAGTCGGACTAGGCCTCATAGTTAGTAGAAATCGTGTGGACCAGCCCACACAGTTTCCCTAAATCGTACAACATGAATCGGTTTGGTTTTGGGGGCCGCACATTTTTTATGCAATTGTGAAACCCCATACACATGGTTGTGTGGTGCTTCAAGACTCTTGGATAGAGGAAGTACACATGTTTGGTGCATGGTTTGTCCAACTGTGTGGCCAAACCGTGCTCCCATACCTATGTGGGTGAATTTTTTGTTTTTTCCTTAATGAACATAAAACCTAAACCTCTTCTTACTCTCTTGTTTCTCTAGAGGACCAGCCCATATCCTCATGCATGAATCCCTCCTCCTCCTCTAAGTTAGGTTTCTTGATATCTCCTACATTCATCATCCAAATCGCTTGTCATTAGAATCATCGAAAATATTGAGTTAAGCTCTACACTCCTCTTGATTTTATTTCTCCTTACTTCCATCTTTTGTTCTGCTATTTAGGTGTGACTTATTTTTACCTATTTTAAGGTATTGGGATGATTTCTTCAATTTCTATCATTCTATATTGATTCAAGAATCGACAACGGATGAGCATAGTGCTACTTCACTAAAGTAGGTGGTCTAGGTCTTTCCTTCTTGTTTCATCACTTTATAATGGGTGCATCATTATGTTGTGCATCGAACCATTCCAGAGAGTCCTCAAATGGGTTAAATAAATTTATCTAATTGGTTTCTCTTATTTTTGTGACTTTATCCAATATAAAAACCCATCCTTAGGGTGTTCTCATTTTTGGGAGCCACCCCTTGGGTATGCCCTCCTTAAGCGGTCTAATTGCCAATTCCTTGAGTTTTTAACCACCATGTGTGTGTGTTTCACCTTTGTTAAATGCCTTAAATTTATAAATTTAATTGGGTTGAATTGTTGGCAATAATTTATCCCCCCTCATAATTCCCTATGCTTCATTATTATTGATTAAGCCTCATGATTTATGCCTTATGTCATTGATTTACATTTATGACATGTCATGTTACTTATGCTTTAGCTTGTTTCTTAGTTCCTTATGGTTATGACATATACCTCATGTCTCATTGACTCATGCTATGAATTATACCATTCACCTTATTCCTTGATTAAATTTTATGCCTTGTGCTTATTTACATAGTTGATTGGATCGAATTGATTGAATTGGATAGCTTGTTTATCACATTGCATATGATATTCCTTGTTGATGATTGTGGTTGTGAATTCTATGCCTCACCTTCTACGGGATGGCAGATAACACAGTTCATGGCCTAAGGACTCCATGGATGGGCTCACCTTGCTTGGATTAGATCTACTAAATGTGTAGGTAGTGACCCTTGTCTTTACTTGGATAGGATCTTTGAGTAGTTTACTTATACTCTTGGGTGACATTGGTTCCCTAGGGGAGCAAATGTGGATGGGATCATTGGAAAGATGGCTACTCCATTCCTCAGGTGATACTTGATCCCCTATGTGAGATACCTAGTATGGAATAATAGTTTACCATACCATGAGTTATATGAGGGATGTCATTACAGGTCACCTCAGATGTACTCGGTGCTATTGGTTATATCGGAGGATCTTGCAGTGACCATTGGGATTCTATTATGCATTTCCTTGGATGTGCTCAGGATTCCACACTAGATTTGATAGAGTACTTTATTACATGTTATCTCCTTGTTAAATTATGAGCATGCCTAAGTACTATTTTAGGGATGCATCCTCCATGAAAAATAACAATATTGGGGATGATCCATGCTTGATGTTTAATTTATGATGGACCGTATAAATACCTTATTCCATGTACAGGTTCCCATGTTTCAAATTCCCAGTATAGGCCGAAGAAGGTAGTGACGGTTGGGTGTCTGATTGGAACCCAAACCATCATGTTTGTTTATTTATTTATTACATTGCTTTACTACTACTGGAACACTATTATTTTATATTACATGAACTAAATTGATCTATAAACCATTGGTGGTGGCCTACTGATATTATATTTCATACCATTCGTGGGCCGCCTTTGGTACCCCAAGCATACTTAATAGTTGCAGGTATTAATAAAGGGAAGATTATAGCTTTCGATGCTTGATTTATAGTTTTAGGATGGATTATAGGGAAGAGGACCGAGCCTATGCTCGAGATGCAAGTTGTAATAGTTTTTTGTCTTTTTTATTTTTGTATAGTATGTAGTATATGTTTATATCCCCTATTCCCCATGAACTCACATTTTATATAGAATCATGATCATCATCATCATTGAATTCTATTACCTATTCAGATTCCTATTTTTTACTTATATTTCTAGATTTATTTCTTTTACTTCTGCTATTTTATATTATTTATTTCTACTTCTCCTGTGATGGGTTACTGGTCCGGTCATATAGTTCTGGATTCTGTTGTTTCTTATTCCTTATATATTATTGCACTACACTCTGAGCTATGAGGGAAGAGTATCTACAAGGACACACCCTAGGCCCTCACTGCTAGTCGGAAGCCTATGGCATTTGGGGAGGCACACTTGAGGTATTTTGGCCACCATATTGGGGCACCTCTAAGTGGAATCTGAGGTGGGATGCTACAAAATGGTATCGTAGGCCTTTTTCCTTTTTGTATTACTGTTTGGGTTTAGATAGGAGGCTAGAATATTGGGATTTGGTAATGAACATGTGTCTAGGAGTAGTTAACCCATGTATAGGGGAAACCCAAATTACCTAGGATGGGTAAATGTTGTTGTTGGTTGAACTGTTAAAGTTTTCCAAATTTCACCATTGGGTGATGCACTTTCTTTGTGTCGTTATCAGTGTTGATATTATTATTATGGTCCATATTAACTAGGTTCGATGATATGAGAGCATATCAATATCATGCATCATACTCAGCACCCTAGTACTTAAATGTCATGAATTATGCCATGACACGTCTACTTTTTTAGTGGGAAATGCCTATTTTTCATGTGATTATTGTGGTGTCTTGTTTGTTATACTTTACAGTGTGCTAAAATTTTCATTATTACATAATTGGTTTAATAGACCAATTATGACACATTGGTTGGTTTGAATTATTATTACTTCTATAAATTGGAGATTGTAGTTCATTCAATCAAGGCACTACACATGGCCCGCTACACCCTATTACCTGGTTTCAAGGTTGGGTTACAATTACTTGACATGCCAAATTCAATTTATAAAGAGTGTGGGCCTTTATTAATTGGAATTTGTGATGCAATTAATGGTTTCATGATATTAATAATCAAATAAATAATAATTATCTTAAATAAAATAAATATATAAAATAAAAAAGGTTACTGTTTGAAAAGATTCCAAAAGCAAAGTAAAGGGTGTTTTTCTCTATACCTTGCCTTTAAACTTCCATATACTGGAACCTCACCTGTGTTATATGATACCTTGGACCTAACCCAACCTAAGTAGTGGGTAGTAGGTTGTGTCTCCTTTGAACCTACTGTGACCTTTTCTTACCACTCAAGCCTTGCTTTAGGAGTAGGCAGAGAAGTGTGTTTCATTTTTACAATTGTGTTTTATCTATCCTTTCCTTATAGTTTTATCTATATATTATAAATATTTTATGAGGAGCGTACTTAGAAATTATGGATTTATACCACCATGAAATCCTCGTGAACTATTCCAAGAGAGTGGTGATGAGTATACTCCATAGGAGGTAAGCCCTGAGCCACCCATAGTACCTCATGTAGTGTCACCCGAGGCACCTCCTACAGATCTTCCACTAGGCATTGATACTGACTGAAAATTACTTTTTTTATTATCATAATCCCCTTTTAAGGGGTAAGGGGGAACCTAAAAAGACATCAAAGACAATACCAACAATAATGTCTCCACAGAAAAAATTCAAATCCAAACAAAACATTCAAGACTACAGAGAAAATCCCCTACCCAGCATCAAAAACATGAAGACCAGTTCCACCAACTCATCACTACACGGCTAGTTGTCCCATGCAAAATAAGTAAGGGCCTGGTACTGATGGCAGAGCCATACCCTCTTGAACATCCAAATCCATATAGCAATGACCTGATGAAACTCTCACTCTAAACCTCATCTGGAGCAGTCCCAAGTAGATGAACAGGTTGCAAAGGCATTAAACCAAGAACTGCAGGACCACAAAAAACACCACATTAGGTTGGGATATGTAGTCTTTTCGAGTATAGGATCCATGAATCTGCATTAGGCTGGGATTTGGTCTTTTAGAATCTGATTAGGCTAAGGAATTGGTGGTTATGGTTAAGATATTCAGGCCTTAGAGCTTTAGCGTCAGTAGAGAGGACCAGTCCAGGCTAGTCAGGAAGCACCTCAGGGCTGCTGTATATAAAATATCTATGAAGTGCAGCCTATGCCTGAGTAGAAGATTCGAGGTCCATCTACAATTATAGTTACTATTCTATTATTATTTACTTTAGTTTCTACCCTTTTTGATATGGGTTCATCACACTCTTCTATATCTGTTATGTTTTTGTAAAGTCTAAACCTTTAAATTGAGTACTTTTACAGCCACGTGTCTCTCAATATGCTACTGGGGGTTAGAACTGAGGGAATACACCAATGTCGGGAGGCCACTTGAGATAGGCGGCCACTATTTCATATAGAGTTTCTTTTTCTTCAAGATAAATGGCTTCGATGTCATTCTCAGTATAGATTGGATTGTTCCTTATCATGACCAAGTAGATTGCTATTATAACTTAGTTTCATTCACATTAACTGAGGTAAAAATGTATATCTATAAGGGTGAATGTGATATCCAGGAAATTTGAGCTGGAACCAATCATATTGGGCTAGGAGTAGTGAAAACCAAGATGGGTATTCTCTTAATGAGTGATTAGGGAATACAGTTAGTAAAATTCCCTCCTATTATGGATCGTTTCAGGGGAGTCTTCCCTGATGATTTCTCTAGCTTACCTCTTGAGAAAGAGGTTGAGTTCACCATAGAGCTAGTGTCAGGTGTGACATTAGTGTCCACTCCTCCTTATAGTATGGAACCTATTGAGCTTTGGGAACTCAAGAATCAACTTAATAATCTAGAGGGAAAGGGTCTTGTCCAAACCATCACATCGTCATGGGGTTCACCTTTCCTTTTTTCCAAAAAATTCGGATGGTACCCTCATATTGTGTGTGGATTACCTTTGACTAAACCAAATTACAGTGAAGAACTGGTATCCATTTCCTCATATAGATGACCTCTTTGAATAGCTCCAAGGAGAGAGAGTTTTTACCAAGATCGATTTGAGGTTGGGCTAACATCAGGTTCATGTGAGGCCATCAAACATACCACATATAGTGTTCCATAGTAGGTACAACTTGTATGAGTATCTGTTCATGTTGTTTGGTTTGATGAACATTTCAAAAATATTTATGGCGCTAATGAATTGAATTTTCCACCTGTATCTTGATTACTTTGTGGTAGTATTCATAGATGACATCTTAGTATATTCATGCACCAGAAATGACCATGCTACCCATTTGGATATCATGATGAATACAGTAATAGAGCACCAGCTATATGTGAATCTTAGAAAATTATACTTTTGGATCAGTAAGATTCGCTTCTTGGGTCATATCATATCCAAGGAAGGCATTTCTATTAACCCATAGAAGGTGAGAATTGTTGTATCCTGGGAACAACCTAATAATTTTTTTGACATATAAAGTTTTTTGGGGATAGCTGGATATTATAGGTAATTAATTCAACATTTATCCCACTTAGTTGCACCACTTATAGGCATGACTAATAAGGGCATGAAATTCACTTGGTCTAAAGTTTATGAGACAAATTTTCAAGAATTAAAGGAAATAATAAATTCTATGTTGGTCCTAATTTTTCTAGAGCTATGAAAAAGTTATATAGTCTATTGTGATGATTTAGGAATTATTCTAGGTGCAGTTATGATATAGGGTGATTAATTCGTGGTGTATAGGTCCCAATAGATAAGGGCTTACAAGCATAATTACGCTATGCATGACCTCGAGTTAATAGTCGTGGTACATGCCTTACACTATTGGAGGCACTATTTATTTTTTGAGTGGTTCATTGTTTACACGGATCACAAAAGTCTCAAATACATCTCAATATAGCGATAATTGAATCTGAGGCAATGTAGGTTATTAGAGTACTTGTAATCCTTCGACTTTGATGTTTCTTATAAACCAGTAAAGGTTAATACAATGGATGATGACTTAAGATATAAAACTCAGACCCAGGCTATCCTGGAGGCCAATAGTGAGTGCCAGTTGATGGATCTATTTTCTGAGTTGCACCTAGAGGTTCAGGAACAAAATGGGCAACCTAATTTAGTAGATGTAGCTGTGAAATCCTCCATTTTAGAGCAGGTTTGGATGAGATAGACATATAATTATGAGGCCCTTGTTTTGAGGGAGATAATTATAGGTGATAACCCACCTCTTGGATGGATTTTTTATGGTAATGAGACCCTATTATACCATGGGTGTATTTGGGTGCCTTTTGCTATATGGTAAGAGTTGATGTGTGAATATCATGCCTCTATTTGGGAATTTCATCTTGGGATCACCAAGATGTATCGTGATGTACATCATTGGTATTGGTGACAAGGTATGAAGAGGAAGATTGTAGGTTTCATCACTCAGTGCTCTACTTATCAGCAGGTGAAGGTAGAGCACCAGCAACCTGCTGAACTTATACAGCCTCTCTCTATTCCTAAGTGAGAATGGAACGATGTCACCATGGATTTTTTTTATGGGTTTTCTGAGATCCCATTGAGGAAATTATGTGGTATGGGTGTTCATAGAATGGTTGACCAAGGTTTCACACCTCCTACCAATCAGGGAGACCTTCTCTATTGATGAGCTTGGGAGGCTTTATATCCGAGAGATAGTACGCCTTCATGGGGTTCCCTATTCTATCATTTTTGACTGAGACGCCTTGTTTACCACATAGTTTTGTAAAGTTTTGAATAAGGAACTGGGTTCATAGGTGATCTTGAGTACAACATATCACCCCCAGACTGACGGGAATTCTGAGCAGACGATAAGGGTGTTAGGGGATTTGCTTTAAGATTGTATCTTTGATTTCAGAGGTTATTGGTAAAAGAATATCCATATTTTTGAGTTTACCTACAAAAAATATTTTAGGAAACTATTCAAATGGATCTATATGAGTCCCTTTATTTTAAACCATTCCATTCACCTCTATGATGGTTAAAGGTAGGTGAGGTGGTGCGATTAGGTCCTCATCTCGTTCAGGAGACTTTAGATCAAGTACAGCTAATTTAGAAGCGTATGGCTATAGCTCCGTCCAAGAATAAGCATTATACTAATCATCATCATAGAAATATAGAGTTATAGGTGGTACATTGGGTCTTTTTTCATGTATCACCTCGATTGGGTCATAAATGAATTCAGATATAGGGCAAGTTACCACCTTGTTACGTTGGACCTTTTGAGATAGTGGAGAGAGTTAGGACAGTAACCTATTGGTTGAAACTACCTCAAAGGTACCATTAAATGCATGAAATCTTTCATATATCATAGATCCATAGATATCATCCTAACCCATATCATTTGTTTGACTCTAAGGATATCTATCTGGAGGCAGATGCATCCTTCGAGGAGCATCTAATACATATCGTTGATCGGAGCATGAATTCTCTCTGAGGTATGTCAATTCCTTTAGTTTGGGTTCTATGGAATCGTGGATGCATATAGGATGAGACTTGGGAGTGAGATTCCAATGTACGTGTGCATTGGTTAGAAATTTTCTTAGATGGCCTCTTACCACCCTTAGAAGGGCAACTCGGGGACAAGTTGTCTTAAAGAGGAGAGGTTGTAATGTCCCAGATTTTCTCAAAGGTATGGATTGTTAGTTTTCGGTTTTAATTCCTTTTTTGGTCCTAATAATGATTCCTAAGGGATTTAAGGAGTCCACAGGGGTGTCTAGGACTTGTTTTGAGCCCGAAGCCCAAAATTTTTAAGAGGAAAACGAGGTTGCATGGTTAGTCAAAATTGTGTGGACCATCCGGAACAATTTATCTAAAATATACGGCATCGAGTAGTAGGGTTTTGGGGACACACAATTTGTTTGCAACTATGTGACCCTATGTGCATAATTTTTCATTGCTACAGGCCTCTTGGACAAAGGACATTCTCATGTTTGGTGCACAGTTTGGCCAACCGTGTGCCCCTACCTGTGTGGGTGAATTTCTGGTTTTTCCCTTAATGAACCCAAAATATAAACATCTTCTTTCTCCCTTGTTTCTCCATTAGACCATTCCCTCTCTTCATGATTGAATCCCTCCTCCTTCTCTAAGTTAGGTTTCTTGATATCTTTATTTTTACTCATCTAAATCGCTCGTTGTCATAAGCATCAAAAAGATTGAGGTATGATCTACACTCCTATTACTTCTATTTCTCCTTGCTTCCCTCTTTTGTTGCACTATTTAGGTGTGACCAATTTTCCCATATTTTCAAGTCATTGGAAAATTTATTTGATTTATATCATTCTAAATGGATTCAATCAACAAAAAACTAACGAGTGGAGTGATACTACACTAAGGTAGGTGGTTTAGGTCTTTACCACTTGTTTCTTCACTTTATAATGGGTGGGTCATTGTTTCGTGTGTCGTACCATTCTGAAAACACCTCAAATGTGTTAAATAAAATTATCTAATTTGTTTCTCATGTCTTTTGTGACTTTATCCTATGGATAAACCCATCCTTGGGGTGTTCACCTTATTGGGAGCCACCCCTTGGGTGTTCCCACCTTAAACGACCTAATTTCCCATGCTTTGAGTTGTTCACCACCGTGTGTGTGTTTTTCACCTTTATTAAATTCATTAAATTTATAAATTGAATTGGGATGATCGTTTTCCATAATTTAACCCCTAGAAATGTCCTATGCTTCATGATTATTGATTGGGACTCATGTTTTATGCCTTATGTAATTACTTTACATTTATGCCATGTTCTATGCCTTATACTTGAGATTATTACTTAGTCCCTTGTGGTTATTCATTATGCCTCATGTATCATTTCCACATACTATGACTTATTCCATGTGTCCTATGGTTTTCTTACATTTTATGCCTTGTGCTTCTTGTTATAGTCTATTGGATCAAATTGAATAAATTGGCTAGCTTGTTTATCTTATTTCATATGCTATGCCTTTTTTATGATTGTGGTTGTGAATGTTATGCCTCACCTACTACGAGTTAGGAGAGAACATGGGACCCGAATTAAGGACATTATGGATGGACTCACTGTACTTGGAATGGATCTTAATAAAGCACCAAGAGTGACCATTGGATTGCCTTGGATGGGATCTCTGGGCAGTTTACTTATACTCTAGGGTGACATCGGTTCCCTAGGGGAGAAATTGTGGATGGGTTCATTGAAAATATGGCTACACCATGCCTCAAATGATACTCGGTCCCCTATGTGAGATACCTGGTACTGACTCAGAGTTTACCATTCCATGAGTGATATGAGGGACACCGTTAAGGGTCACCTCATAGAAACTTGGTGGTATTGGTTGTATAAGAGGCTCATGCAGTGACCCTTAGGGTTCCATTATAGATCACCTTGGATGGACTCAGGATTCCACATTAGATTTAACAGACTGCTTGCTTGATTTACATGTGATTCCCTTGTTAAATTATGAGCATACCTAAGTAATATTTTAGGGACACATCCTCCAAGTTGAATCATAAGATTGTGATGATACAAACTTGATGTTTAATTTATGATGGCCTAAATAAATACCTTATTAATTTTATAGGTTCCCATGGTTCAGAATCCCGTCATAGGCTGAAGTAGGTAGTGGTGGTTGGGTGTCTGAGTAGAACCCAAACTGTTATATTTATTTATTTATTTATTGCATTACTTTACTACTATTGGAACACTATCATTTTATATTGCATGAACTGAATTGATCTAGACACCATTGGTGGTGGCCTACTGAGATCGTATCTCACAACCTATTTGGGCTACCTTTGGTACCCAAGAAAACTCCATGGTTGCAAGAATTGATAAAGGGAAGCGGACAGCTTATGATTCTTGATTTATAGTTCTAAGATGGATTATGGGGTAAAGGACTGAGCCTATGCTAAATATGTTAGTTGTAGGAGTTTTGGTCTTTTTGGTATTTTTTTATATCATGTAGTATATGTGTGTATCCTCTATTCCCCATGTACTCACATTTTGTATAGAATCATGATCATCATCATCATAATTGACGTCTATTATCTATTCATATTACTATTGTTTACTTATATTACTAGATTTATTTATTTTACTTCTACTATTATCTATTGTTTATTTCTCCCTCTGCTATGGTGGGTTATTGGTCCAGTCATATAGTGTCTGCTACTATTTTTTCTTATTCCTTATATCTTATTGTGATACACTCTGACCTATGAGGGCATCACCTCCCCATGGACACACCCTAGGCCCTCTCTGCTAGTTGGTAGCCTCTGACATTTGGGGAGGCATGCTTGAGGTCTTGTTCCACCATCTTGGGGCACCTCTAAGTGACATATGAGGCGGGACACTACATATAATGCATTTTCATTGTATGCCTTGATCACTCTTTATTAATGAATCACCAACAGTCTTCTTTTATCTCTTAACATGAGTGTTTTCTAAACTTAACATTACCTTACAATGGTTATAAATATTTAAAATAATAAAAAATATCATTACCTATTAATACCTCATGTGTGATCAATAATAATTTTGACTCTCTTTAATTTCATCCAAAAACTAATTAAAACAATTTCTAATATATTCATTAAAATAAATTTGAGTATTTAAAGTAATTAAAATAATTAAAAAATCTCTCATAAACTTATAGTTAATTAATAATTCAAAGATGATAAAAATAGTTCATGAAATGAATAAAATTATAATTATTAATTTCATAATAATTTCTATGATAATTTTAATTTTAAAAACTATAAACAAAGTCATTATAATATATAATTGATTTATAAAATAATAAAATAGTTAAAACAATTTTAATAAACATGCAGTAAGAATTTATACAAAAATGAAACTAAAATAGAGTGTCATGAGAAAAATACAATTCATCTAAATATAACTAAAGTGATGTACTGACCGTGCAAGGAACAAGCCTCAGAATCAATATACTTACTATGATATCGCATGTGGTCGGTATACTTACCATGCACGCATGGTCGGTATGTTGACCATGTGAACCAAATGGTCAGGCAGTCGGTCTACTGATCGTGTGAACATTTTTTAATTGAGTTTAGTTGAAATGTGCATGCATTCAGTATATATAAAAATAAAAATATCACATACAATTAATAAAAAAATATTTCAAGAATTAAAAAAATTAAGCAATATATATATATATACTTACTATAAAAAATGATTTTCATAGTAAGTATATTTTAAAACATGGTAACTAGAATAATTTACATGGTAACTTATCCATGCTTCACTATAGGTACCAACTTATACTCAAGGAAAGTACTTAAACTGGTTCATGGTCACTTGGACACCCATTCATTGTGGGTAGAATCCACTGCATGGTAACATTATATGTTAACCATGGTAGGTAAATGCTGCAAGTATAACTAGACTCAGACAAGGTTGAGTGGCTGAAGTGCAGATGACGTGTGAAGTTGAAGGTGTCACTTTGTGTGTGGTTCATGTACTGATTAGTTTTTGGTTTATATCGTGATATTGTTGTGTACATGCGTTGATAAGGTGTTGGCCGGTGTCGTGACCTGCTATGATGAAGGTAGAAGTTGTTGTCATGCATGTAGGGGTGTCACGATGAACTAGAGTGTTAAAGTTAAATGATGGAGGATGTGTTTCATAGATACACTACCACCATAAGGAAGGATGGATGTATATATATTTATTGAATTATATAAAATGAATTAAAATAAAAACAATGTATTTTAAAAATATAATATTAACAAGAAGAAGAAAAAAAATATTTTAAAATAATAAAAATAACAATATATAAAATAAATATTTTAAAACTATAACATTAAAAAATCATATGAAATAATATTTTAGAGTTATAACATTGAAAATTTAATAATAAGAATTCTTATCACATGTTTTAATGAAATAAAATAAGAGAAAAAAATAATTTCAATTATTAACACATGTACTTGTATAAATGGTGTAAAACATTTTAAACAATTTAACATTAATCAATTAAAATTATGAAAATATAAAATTTTAAACATTTTGAATTTCAATTAAATGAGAGTAAATTTTAATTTATTAAAATAAAAATATTAAATTATTAACATACATGTTCAAACACTAACAATCTCTCCCTTTTTGTAAATTACAAAATCGAACTTTCATTTAAATTTCCAAAAATAGTTTCCCCCCCTTGAAATTTATCAAAAAAATTATTAATATTCTTCCTATTAAAAATTAATTGTATTCACTACCCATTACTAAAATTTAATAACATTATACATGTAAACATATATTTTAAAGAGTGTCCATATTTAAAACAAGCGATAATTAACATAATCAAAAATACTAATCTTCTAACATACCCAGTTCAAACTTCATTTTCTCAAATTTGATAAAATCTAAAGGTTTAGTTAATATGTCATCCAGTTGTTTTTCAATTGGAAAAAATTCTAAGTAGATATCACCTTTATTTACATGATCTCTTAGAAAATTAAATATAACATCTATGTGTTTTGTTCTATAGTGTTCTAGGGGGTTTTAGAAATTGAAATTGTACAATATTTATCATAGAAAATAGGAATTTTATCAAAAATAATATTAAAATCAAATAAAGTTTGTTTTATCTAGATACATTTAGAACAACTACTAGTAGAAACAATGTATTTAGCCTTGGTTGAAGATAGTGCAACTGATAGTTGTTTCTTAGAACTCCCTCAAATCAAACTTTTACCTAGAAAATGACACATACCGATTGTGATTTTTTGATCAAACCTACAACCTCCAAATTTATAATTAGAATAAGATAATAAATAAAAAAATTATGATTTGAATAAAATAAACCAATTATTATAGTTCCCTTAATATATCTAATTACTCTCTTAACTTATTTGAGATGAATTTCCTTAGGGTTGGACTAAAATCTAGCACATAAACAAACTGATCACATTATTTATGGTTTAGATGCATTAAGATATAATAAACTGCCTATCATGCCTCTATATAGTTTAATATCAACTGAATTTCTAGATTCATCTAGACCCAATTTATAATTTTTACTCATGGGAGTTTTCATTGTCTTTTTTGAGAATGAATCCCAAACCCTTTAACAATTTCTTTAGTATACTTTGTTTGATTTAATAAAATATCATCTTTTCTTTAATATCATGTAAAATTCACTTGTCATTAGTTTGGAAAATCATTACACATTGAATAATTTGTTGAACCAAATATTATATCATTAATATAAATCTATATAATAAGTATATCATTTGAAACTATCATTATAAACAAGGTTGGATTAACCTTTTCTTTAATAAAATAATTTTGAATTAAAACTTGAGTTAGTCTTTCATACCAATCTCAAGGATCTTGATTAATACTATATAAATATTTATTAAGTTTAAAAACATGATTTGGAAACTTTTCATTTTCAAATATAGGGGTTGTTTAGCATAAACTTCCTTAGAAATTATTCCATTTAAAAATGTACTTTTTATATCCATTTGAAATGATTTTATATTTTTAAAACAAGAAAAGGATAATAAAATTTAATTGCTTCCATTCTATAAATAGGATAAAAATAATCTTCAAATTCAATTCCCCCTTCCTCGGAATAACCTTTAGTAACTAGTCTTTCTTTATTTTTAACTATGTTTCTAGCTTCATCTAGATTATTATAAAAAAATACACTTCATTCCTATTATTGGTTTATCTTTTATAAATTCAACCAAATTCAATACATTATTTATTTAAAATTTATTTAATTAATCATGCATATCATTAATCCAATTTGAATAAATTAAATAATTTTTATTGTTAACAGGAACAAAATCAGTAAAAAAAAGTAGAGTTTTCATAGTAAATTAAAACATATTTTATTGTTTGTATACCAAATTATACATTTCCAATTACTTTTTCAATTATATGATCTTTAAGAGTTTTCAAGAATTTAGGATCTGTTTGTGAAGATATATGCTCCCCCTCAACTAATGCATTCTCATTTTCTTTCTCATTATCTTCACCAAAATTGAATTCCCTAAATCCATCATCATCTTTATTTAAAATAGAATTTGTCTTCTTATTTATATTTTCATTAAACTTAATATGTACAGACTCTTTAACAACTAAAATTCTATTATTGAAAACTCTATATGATTTTCTATTATTGGAATATCCTAATAATATTCTTTCATCACTTTTAGAATTGAATTTGTTTAAATTTTCTTCTGTAATCAAGATAAAAACTTTTCAATGAAATACCCTAAAATATTCAACTTTATGTTTAAACCCTTTAAATAGTTTGTAAGGGGTCCTATTTAAAAATGTTCTAATAGATACTCTATTTAAAATGTGGCAAGTATTATTTACAGCTTATATCGAAAAATATCTAGGCACATTAAAGTCCATAAGCATTGATCTATCCATTTATTGTATAGATATATTATTTATTTCAACCATGCCATTTTGTTGTGGTGTCCTAGAGGCTGAAAAATAATGTTTATATCCATTTTATTCACAAAATTTTGTTAAAGTTTCATTTTTATGAGATAATAATAAATCCAAATAAATCCATTGTAATCATATATAATTTAAAATACATACTTCTTACCAAAAAAATAAAATGTTCTATAGGTCCAAACAATTCAATATATAATAGTTCTAATCATATAGTGGTTCTAACATCATTTACAAATCTAAACCTTTCTTTGTGTTTCTTATCCTTTAAACAAGAATTGCACGTAAAGTACTTACTTGTATGTAATTTTGGCAATTGTAGAACTTATTCATGATTTGATAGTTTTTTGCAACTATATTATGTTTTCATTCTTGATCCTCTTACGAAACAAAATTTCATCTTCGTATACAACATTTAAACAATTAACATTTTGTTTGGTTAGATCAAATAAATCAATAGTGTAGGCATTCTCTTTTTTATTTGCAGAAAATAAAATAGATTTATTTTTTAGAACTGTACATTTATCATTTTTAAAAATAAAATTTAATTAATCATCACAAATATATGATATAATTATTATATTGTGTTTTAAACTATCTAAAAATAATACATTTGAAATAATAATGGTCTTAGAAAAATCAACTTCACCACTACCTTTAATATGACCTTTAGAGTTATCTCCAAATGTGACAAGGCCACCATCACATGAATTGAAAAGTGTAAATTTATAAATATCTCCTATCGTGTTCTAGGAGTATCCACAGTCTAAATACCATGAGTCCTCAAGACTTATAAGGTAGATTTTATGAAATTAAACAATCAAATGGAGTGTTTTGGTACCCATGCTAACTTGGGTCCAACTAGATTAGTAGAAAAAATTAGGACCCAAATAGATTTAAATCATTTATTAGTGGGCTATTTAGAAAATAAATCTCTAAAAATTAAAGTACTAGTATTCCCAAATGATTGTTTAAATCTTAGTAAACATTCAGTGTCATAATTTCTTTTCATTCTACAATTAAAACAAGTTACACTCGAAATAATTCATTTTGAACTTTTAACAATGGAAGTATTATTTATTATTAGTGATAAACTATTATAACTAAAACCATTTTTATTAGTGTTTTGTTTTATCAATGAAATAATTTTATCATATTGTTATTTAATTTTAAAAAATATAGATAAGTTCTCTTTGATATTTAAAACTTCTTTTTTCAAATTCATGTCCTCTTTTTGAATAGTCTATAAATATGTATAAACTTTCTTATTAGATTCAAAAGTTGTTTTATTAATTTCTTATTTCTTACTTAAGTTTATTAAAATCATTATAAACATTAATTAAATCTTCTATAACTAAATGAAATATTCTTTCCTAATCTTTATCATTCACTTCCAGAAAGTTTTTAACTCTTTCATTTTTCCTATTTTAACTTTAACATAGAATCACAATTATTTTTATATTATTCATTCTGGGAAATAAAAGTATTAAAATTATCACATTCTCATTTAAATTTTTAATTTTATTTAACCAACTTATTATTTTAAATTTTTATGATAGTGAATTTTTCTATTATCCTGACTACATCATTTATTAATTCCCCATTTTCTTTAAGTAGTTGTTTGAATTTATAACTAATGGAATCAGAATCATAACATGAATCAGAATCAGTTTCATTATCATTTTTAGATATATAATTATGATCTAAATTAGTAGTAATAATTAATTTAGTGAAAATAGAATCAGTTATCTCACATTATACACCCATCAGAGTAAGGTTTCCTATATCCCATTCACTTATAGAGTCACTACATGAGTCAGAAATATCTAATCAATCCCAACCTCTAAACAAAAATTTCTATTATTTTCTTCTTTTCTATTTTTCTTTCTTTGGATGTTTGAGTTTGGGGTATTCTATTTTAATGTGACCATTCTTCCTATTCTCATTTATATTAATTATGAAACATCAATATCATTATTAGAATTACCTTTCATGTAATCCTTTTTTAACTTTATTTTGAACTATATCTTACCACCTTTGTTTTTCATAAACTTGAAAATTTTCTTGATAAAGTGAACCATTTATTTATCACTTTACAAGAACTCATATTCAGAAGTGTTAGAGATTCCATTAACATTAGACTTAAAATCTATACCTTTTCTATTTGTAGAACCCTCATCAGTAATGTTTTTCAACTCTAACTCATACTAAAGTAGAGATCATATTAGTTTATCTAAGGTATACTCTTTAAAATTCTTACTCTCGCTGATGGAAACCTTCTTTTCATGCCATGTTTTTGGAAGAGCTCCCGCTACTCTTTTAACTTGATCTATGTTGTCTAGTACTTCTACAATAGCACTAATATAATTTTTAATACTTCTAAATTGATGGATATCTGGTTTACTGACTCTTCATCTCCCATATTGAAGTCATGGTTTCTACTCGGAACATTCCTATCTCAGTTTTATTGAGTTTTCCAGTCCCATGGTGAGTCACTTGAAGTATTATCCATATATCATGGGATGTCTAACAAGTTGAAACATAGCTATAGAAACTTTTACTTGTAGAATGATACAAAATATTTTTAACTTTATAATTAAAAACATATTTTACCATGTCATTACCTACAAATGTCTCTCGATCAACTTTGGGTAACTCATATGTATTCTATGTGATAGTCCAATGATCCACACTTAACTGTTTTAGGTGGGATTCCATTTTTTATTTCCAGTTACCATAGTCACTTCCATTAAAAAATGGGGGGGTTGGAATCCATCCATCACTGGTATTTACACCTACCATCTTACAAAATTATACTTTTATTTCTTATATTGTTGGGTTTAGTATGATCAAGTTAGTACAGAGTAAAAAAATAAACAATAAAAGCACAAAATAATCAAATACCACCCTCTAATACCAATTGTTGGATCGTAATAAATGGAAATAATGAATAGAGGGGGTGAATGGTTATTTTAAAATCTAAAGACAAAAAATAATCAGATTTGTATTAATTAAAGAAATTTATTTAAGTGTTGTGTTCAAGATGTGTAGTGCAGCAGAAATAAAATAAAAGAACATGGGGATTTTATAGTGGTTTAGATCACCAAGATCTTAGTACACTCATAAACCTTCTATAGTATATGAGGAGATTGGAACCCACTAAGAAACTCACTTTTAGAGGTGTGAGAACCTATTACATACTCTACCTTTTGAAAATACCCAAAGTCACAACACAAAGTTTTTAGATGAGTATTTAACATAGTCTATGACCTGAGTTTTAATCGGGAGTCACAAACCATAATTATTTTAAGTGGAAGAATAACCAAAATACAAGACCTTATTTTTATAGGGAAATTCATAAACTAGACACAAATAATTTACAAGCAAATAAAGAAATATTATATGAAGAAAAAAAATACAAATAAAATTCAATAAAGATCAGATGATGAAAACATTGAAGTTAGATGGTCTTTATCACTTCAATAGTAGATCATGGTATAGTAGAATTTGCTTCATGATCATAGAAAGGAAAATATAAGTCACTAGAATAACTTTATCATATATCGAGAAGATTGTTCTTCTCATATGAATTAAAAAAGTAATCATGATTCAAAGTAGAAATGTTGTATTCCTTGATCACTCTTTATTAATAATCCACTAATGGTCATATTTGATCTCTTGGTGTGGGTGTTTCCTAAACTTAACAATGCCTTACAATGGTTATAAATATTTAAAATAATAAAACGTATCATTACCTATTAATACCTCACACGTGATCAATAATAATATTGAATCGCTTTCATTTCTTCAACAAACTGGTTAAAATAATTTTTAATATATTTGTTAAAATAAATTAATAGTATTTAAAGTAATTAAAATAATTAAAAAATATCTCATAAAATTGTAGTAAATGAATAATTAAAATATAATTAAAATAGAGCATAAAATAAATAAAATGATAATTATTAATTTCATAAGAATTTATATTATAATTTTAAATTAACAAACTACAAACAAAGTCGTTATAATATATAATTGATTTAAAAAAGAATAAAATAGTTAATTTTTTTAATAAACATGCAATGATGCTAAAACGGATTGTCGTAAGAAAAATATGGTTCATCTAAAAATAACTAAAGTGATGTACTAGACGTGTGAGGCACAAGCCTCATGGACAATATTCTTATCGTGTAATCACGTGCAGACAATATATTTATCATGCATGCATGGTCAGTATGTTGATCGTGTGATCCAAATGGTTGTGCAGTCAGTCTACTGAACATATAAACATTTTTAACGTGCAGTCAGTTGAAATGTACATGCGGTAAGTGTATACAAAAATAAAAATATCACATATAGTTAATAAAAAATATATTTCAAGTAGTTAAAAAAATAAGAAGAAGAAAAAAGTATACTTACTGTGAAAAAATGATATTCATATTAAGTTAATTTACCACCTTATTGTAAGTATATTTTAACGCATAGTAACTAGAAGTATTTTCATGGTAACTTAGTCATGATTTACTATAAGTACCAACTCATACTCATGGTAAGTACTTAAACAGGTTCATTTTCCTTTGGACACCCACTCATGGCATGTAGAATCCACTACACGGTAACATCATATGTTAGACACGGTAGGTAAATGTTGCAAGTATAATTGGAGTCGCACAAGGTTGAGAAATTGAAGTGCAGATGACATGAGAAGTTGAAGGTGTCATGTTGTGTACGGTTCACACGCTGATGAGGTGTTGGCCAGTGTTGTATTACTGTTGTGGTCATGCGTTGATGAGGCGTTAGTCAGTGTCGCGACTTTCTATGATGAAGGGAGAAGCTATCATCGCACATGAAGGGGTTTCACACTGAACTGGAGTGTCAAAGTTGAACAATGGAAGAGTCATTACCTGGAGGAACTGCCATCATAAGGAAGGAGAGGATGTGCTTCATCTTAAAGTGTGCACTACATTGGCATCATGAAGCTTGTTGAAGTTCGAACAAGCGAAGGAGTTGTCCAGGAATTGGGTGGTGTCGATCTATTAAGACATTGCTTCCATGAAGCATCTGGTGCACTGAGATGAAGATGATACTACTATATGAATATATATATTGTATGTTTATATATATATATATATAAGGTTTCAAATTAAATGATATATATATATATGTAATGGATTTTATAAAATTAATTAAAACAGAAAAACGTTATTTGATAAATAAAATATTAATAAGAAGAAAAAATATATTTTAAAATAATAAAAATAACACTATAAAATATATATTTTAACTCTATAACATTAAAAAAATATCATATTAAATAATATTTTAGAATTATAACATTTCAAATTTGATAATAAGAATTATTATCACATGTTTTAATGAAATGAAATAAGATGAAGAAAATATTTTCAATTATTAACACATGTACTTATATAAATGGTGTAAAAAAATTTAAAAAAAATTAATATTAATCAATTAATATTATAAAAAACTAAAAAATTAAACATTTTGAATTTAATTAAATGGGAGTAAATTTTAATGTATCAAAATACAAATATTAAAGTATTTACAAACATGTTAAAACACTAATAGAAATGATCTTTCCAAGTGACCTAATTTACTTTCTGGTAATCAATACATACACTCTAGTTGTTTTGAATTCTCATTGGTATTAACTATTTTCATTTCTCACAATGGTTAAGGCAGTTTTCTTGGGAACTACATGGATGGGGTTGACCCATTGTGAATTTTAAATAGGATAGATGATCCTTGCTTCCAAGGGAATCTCTATCTACTTCTTAACTACTTCCATCTGATTGAGATTAAGCCTCGTTTGGGGCTTCCTAACAGGTTTTGAATATCCATTAATAAGAATTTTATGTGAGTATATTTTTAGGTTTATTCCTGAGATGTCACCTAATCTACACCCTATTTATTGGTAATTGTTTCTCAAAAGTTAAATAAAATTTTGTTCTTGGGTTATGGATAAATTATTATCAATTATCACTTGAAACTTTTCTCTTTATATTAAGTACACATATTTCAAATTAATGGGAAGTGGTTTTAATTTCAGATTTGGTGGTTGTTCAACATATGAAATTAAATAAAATTTCTCCACTCCTAAGGCTTTAATTTACTATACACAAGGAAATATTCCATCTTATTATTTATGAAATAAATCATTGGAATCATCAAAAAGCTCATATATTACCTCTTCTTCCAATTTGAAAATAGAATTTCCAAAATTTATAGAATTTCTAGATTTATAGATAGCCTCATCTTCTATGGAATTTTCAATCAAATTTTTTTTCCCTAAGGATAAAAATTCATGAAACATACCTGGTTCTTCAATATGTTCAACATCGTCAACGTGGTTGTTGATGCTCCTTTCCATCACAGAGTCTAACGAATGAAAAAGGGGAATACCTTAAGCACAAAGAGATTCATCCTTTGAAGAAACATCAAAAATTGACAAAGGAATGAACAAGGAACTCTTTAAGCATGGGTCACGCAAGTTTCATTATGGTCACACAAGTACACTTGCGTGCCACATATGGGTCACGCAAGTCACTTGTACGACCTATTCTTTTTTTTCAAGGTTCTCAATGGCCTGTAAATACCCCCTGTGGGCACCCCATTTCGAGGAAGAAAAATCCAAAACTCAGATTCAAGCTCTGGTCGCCCAAGTCTCCGTCTGAAGTCTTATGAACACTTCTAAGGTAATTATTTACCTAGAATGGAAGTTATAAAGAGGAAGAATAAATTCTAAGTGTCGAAACTCATCAACACTTGTGCGCCTAAGTGTCTAACTCTTAAGGTAAATGAAGAAACTTGCACGCCGCCTTTCCCTCTCAAGGAAACTTGTGCGCCACCCATCTGAAAGCCTCTAGGGATGATACTAAGGGATCAAATTCAAGGTCGCCCAAGTCTCACTTCACAGGTTCTTCATCGCCCAAGTGAACTCATGTCATGCAAGTATACTTGTGCGACTAGGACTTGCGCGCCAAACCAATACTTGCGCGCCTCCTTCAAATTCACTTCCTTTCCTCAAATCCACCTTTCCTCTTCAAGGGCAGCCTTCAAAACCCTCTTCAAATCCATTTATGGCATGGTTCCTTTGTTGTATTCCTTATCTGAAAGGAATTCTATGGAACATCTCTCAAAACCTCGTGATTTACATAACTTTATGTCACTAAGGTTAGAGATTTCATGCATTCAACCTCATCCTTTAAGATGAGAAGATCCTTAATTTGGGAATCCTCCTTAGGAGTAAGCCCCAAGTTCCCCAATCTGGGAATCCTCCTTAGGAGTAAGCCCCAAGTTCCCTAATCTTGGCCTCTTTTTTAGGATTAAACCCCAGTCATAATTCCCCTTAACCTAGGCCTCCTTCTCAGGAGTAAGCCCCAGGTCTCGTGTCCCTTTAACCTGGGCCTACTTCTCAGGAGTAAGCCCTAGTCATAATTTCTTTTGATTTGGGATTCCTTCTCAGGAATAAAACCCAATCATAAGTCTCATCTAATTTGGGAATCCTTATCAGGATTAAGTCCTAAGTTAAGTATCCAAATCTTCATAAAGCACATAAACATTTATGGACCCTACTCTTGGGATTATTTTCTAAAAAGTCTTTTGTCTTAATTTACTTGGGAAGTTATACATACATAAGCCCCATATCATTTCTTATGATTTCATCTTTCATGGAAAAATCATTAGGTTTTACTAATACATCTTCTTTCTCACACCGAGCATGACTCACATGAGATTAGAGTGTAAAAGTAATTATGACATCTCTCTTTGGGCCATTAATCATACACAAACCTCATACTTTATCACCCTAACTACGTGGACTTTGATCTCTGATTTAAAAGTAGAGTACATAGGAATCATTTCTAAGGTTCAAGCTCATATTTAATTAATTATTTATAGTCCCATATGACGTTAAACTATATCCTTCCTATTGAATTACATGGGTTCTGATTCCTTTTCTAAACAAGGATACGTAGGTAGTCCATCTACGGGTACGATCCCAACTCTAAAATAATCCATGTCCTTCTGAACGACAATAAACTTCAAGTGCCCCACTGAGTGGCTTTAAAACCAGTATGGTTATCATAATGACCAAGAGATTTCTATAAAATGTTTTGAAGGATACCATTCACTAAGAATCTCTTATAAATATGGATGATTCTCTATCAATGAAGAACCTCAAATACATATAAAATATTCTCTAAATATCATACATATCAATCATTGATTGTTAGATCTAAAGGAAATATCATTTTCATACTTGGTAAATTAATAAGGATTCACGAACATAACTCAAATATATAAGAGAGTCCCGGAGTAGATAATAATTCCCCCCAAAAAGGTGTGATGAGTCCAACCTCCCATCCTCTCAACCAATGAAAATTCTTAAGCCTCATCAGTCCACAACTAATGAGAACCTACCTTTGGAAAGTAGGTCCAAATGGATATATAATCATTAGATATTTTTGGTTCTACGAATAAACCCATTAGAAACCAATTGGAATGTTTGAACCTTAAACAAACAAGGTCATCCCCATTTCTAGAGAAGAAACAAAAATGGTGAACCCAACGTGAATCCATAACAAAATTAAATGATGTTTTACTTATTTGTTAGGCCCCTATTTAACTCAATGTGAGGGCCAACAAAGCAATCAATAACATATGTGCTCATCCAAAATATGTAGTGGCCGGACTTATCTTGATTATGTCTGTTATATCAAATAGGAACTCTTTTCCAAGATCTCTCTGTGTTACAAAAATGGATTCTCTAAAGTTCACACCTGTGAATACCTCTGCTGCTACTCCTACTAGATCCTCATCTGCTCTGAGGGTGACATCACCTACTCAGCATCTTCAACACTGGGTCTCAAATGCACTGGTTAAGGAATACTTTCAACATGGTACCATTCCGACTCTGGAGGTCGCTGGACAAGCCCTCCAGGTTAACAATTCACCCTGGTTGTCCGGACAGTGACGACCAGTGATCAAGAAGCAGGTGGTGACAACCACCGTCTCCAACCGTTTTAGGTCGTTATCCCTGGAACGCAATCACCAGTCCCTCCCATATTATGGAGAGGTGAATGAGAAGGTCACTCAAGGCCTTAATTTAAGAAGACAAGAGTCCTTCCCGAGGGCTCCCATCAACAATCGCTGCCAGACTCGTGCGGCAGTGCACCCTCAACACGATGAGGGTATCACCTTTAGAGGTTCAGATCAGGTTCCTCAGACCCGAGCATGCAAGTTGAACCGTCAGAGGAAAAATCCGGTCAACAGGGAGCATGTTCTTACTTCTTCCCCCTCCGGAGAAGTCCATCAAGACAACTTGATGGAAAATAATGAGCAGGTATATACACATGTCCGGCTTGATGTTACTGCCCAGCAGACTCATCTAGAAGTAACATGCCAATCCTTCTAGGCAATTCCGGTGGAGTATTATAGGCAGATATATACACCTGTTTATAACTCATCAGCTAGTCAGCAGGCTTGTCTGACTACAACCAAAGAAGCTCTCCAATCTAATATGGCGGCAACTGATAAGCAGGGACATACACCTTTTTATAATCAACAATTCTGTCATCAGTCTCGTCTGCCAGTACTGAAGGAAATTTGTTAACCATACTTGATGAAGAATACACAGTAGGCACATACACCTACAAATGTTCATCAAGCCTTCCAACAATCTCGTTTGGTAGCACCCAGAGAAGTTGGTCGGAAAGCTCCGACAACAAATTTGGAGCAGACTCAACTCTATGCCTCCACACATGAGTACTGTTAGAATTCACTAACAGGAAAAGGAGGACAGGAGCAGGAATACACACCTACTCCAAGCACGTAATGGATGTATATTCCCATTTCGGCAGCTGAAGTCACCAAGCACATTCTGACAATGGTGAAAGAGTAGAAGCAAATCCCTACCCATATTCTGGTTTCCTGTCAGAATATTATAACAACTTCAGCAGCATCACAGGGAAAGAAATACAAATATATCCCTACCAGTGGAGTGAATCATCAACATATCACTCCGGAATAGATACACACCTCTGTCCCAGTCCAAGAGGGTTGTGGGGCATACTTCCCCATGTCATACGGATAATCAAGTCAAGCACATACTCCTGATTTGAATGGATATAATCAGCCTAAACTGATCATTTCTCCTGAGCAGGCACATACACCTACCCATAATGACCACTTTCGTCAACAAGTGGTTCCTAAATTGAGTAAGAAGGTGTATAAGAAAAAGAACCATCCAGCACAGTCAAGAAATAAAGAGCCAATCTGTAATAAGTCCTTTCTCGATGCTGGAGTTCTTGAAGCCCTCAGACAATTATCTGTTGAAACTCAAGATTTTACTCTCTCATTTCCCAATAGTGGGAATAATAATTCTAAAGGTCATCATCAGACACTTCCTCATGAAGGCTTGCTTCATGAAATTTCGGTCGATCTCGAAGTATCATCTTCAGATGAGATCCATGATAACCTTCTGTGTGGCCAGAAGATCAAGGAGAAAAAGGTTTCATCTTTTTCTGTAACACACCATGGTGGTCCTCCCCATGATGATTAATTTAGCTGTGAAAGTCCTCTCTACAGTATTAATTCGCATTGCCTGGAAAAAATTTCAAAGGACAATGAAGTAACGAGAAAGCCCTCTTATCTTGAGGAACTTGAAAATGTGAAGCCAGTCATGTCTGATGCTTTACTGCTAGCAGGTGAAATACTTTCTCAACCAGAAGATATCCTAGGGTTTAGGTCATTCTTCAAACCACCCCTAAGTCATTCATCTTCTAGTTTGATAAATGAATTATCTACCAATCTTGTTGAATCTGATGAAGCAACAAAGAAGAATCAGCTCTGGTCTAATCAGGTAGAAGAATCTTCATCGAATGATAAGGAGGAAGTGTTGAATATGATAAAACAACTGGCGAAAGGTGAAGTACCAGTCATGTTTTGGCCTTTGGATGACTCTTAGTATGATATTCCAGAAATGTTGACAAAAGATTGTATTCACGATATTCATCTCAACATGTGGAAAACTCTTTGATACTTGAAAAAGAAAATATTATCTTATGATGAATATAAAAATCATGTCAAGATAATATATGGGTTACAACGCCAAATTGATTTGGCATCTCTCTCAGTTTCCCGATATCCAAAGGTTGTAAAGTAGCAGAGATCCCTTCCATGTTCATGCCTTAGTGCACTAAAAATATTGCACCAGTTAATTACCAATGCCCCATCTAGTATTCATATCAGGGGATGGGGTGTTCATGGAGCACTACATTTCACTGTGCTCTCCGGTCAACAAATCCCACCAAAGGTGGTCTCATGCAATGTTATTTCCCATGGCCGGCCACAGCCAATTGGTTTTGTTTGTAATAAAAGGCTTGCTCAGGAATAGGCCTCAACTAGTTCTTCCCAAAGTCATACATATAGAGAAAAAGTTGTCGAATTACTCTTGCATCAGGAAAATGAGAATATCGAAAATGCTTCTCATTTAGAGCATGTGAATCATCAGGTGATAGAAGTGTCATAAATCATCCAACGGTCATTTAAGCAAGGTGATTTGAGTAGATGTAGGTTGATGCATCCAGCCAATTTCTAGACAAAAGTCTGCAAAATCAGGAGAGATTTTAAGAAACTCTCAGATGTAGCAGCTCAAGAACCACCTCAACTTGCCAGACTGGGGACTCTTTTAGCCCAACCCTTGGGATCAACATATGGGACTCATGGAGTTGAGTAGGGAAAGCAGGAACAACCCCAGTCCACTGGACTGGAGAGTTTTTCAAATCCTCAATCTCTTCCTCAGCAAAATTCAGTCTTCTCTTGATTAGTGAAGAAGACACAAGAGGAATGAAAAGACGAATTATCAGGATACTCCCTCCAAATTATGCTTCATCATGAAGTTCCTGAGGGGTCAACTAAATAAAGGGAAATGTCTCATCAAGGACATGGAATAAGAAAATATCACAGAAATGTCGATAGAAGGGATGCAATGCGTTATGCATCAATAAATGTCATCAATGTCATTTTCACTGATCCCCCAGAACATGAGGTTTACTCAGAGGAATCAGATGAGGAAGTTCTTGTTCAAGAATTCATACACATAGAAGTAAATGAAGAAGGTGTGCATGCACGAAATCAAAGTCTTACCCAGAATCTAGGTATTCCTTCAAATAACCAACTTCCCCCTCTCCGAAAGGCGTCCAACAAGGGGAAAGGAAAAAATTCAGGTTGCATCCCACCCTACCTTTGGATAAGGCCAATCACTCTCACTAAAGCAAAGGTTCACACAACAAGAGGAATAAATGAAGGAGTTAAGGAGGTTGAATGCAGAACTACTTCAAGGTAGTCTTCCTCCTAAGCATGCTGGAGTCAGTCAGTCAAGGGAATTTGTTGAATCTACTGAAATGGATCAAGAATATAATCCTTTATCAGTACACCATCATAGGTCTAATCCTATGGGTCATTCACAACAATAATCGGTAGTGCTACCATCTGTTGCAGTACCAGTCACCATACCCATCCAAACTCCAGTTATTGCACCTGCTCAGTTCCAAGCTCAACTAGATGTTTCTAAAAATTTAATAACTACCATTGAGTCATTAATAGATCGGTTGGAAGCTATGGAGGGAAAATGTGCACAACTTCAACCAAAAAAGAGAGCTTACCCTGAATGGGTGGATGCAATTCATCCCCCATCAAATTTTGTAAGTACTACATTCCCAATTTTTAATGGTTTGGGAGATCCAGAACAACACTTAACACATTTTTTTCTCGTTGTGATCCTATGATGAGAAATCCTCAACAATAAGAAGTATTTAAGCTCAGTTGTTTTGTATAGTCATTACAAGGGCTTGCTTTTGTCTAGTATACAAGCTTGCAATCCCGGTCAATTATCGGGTGGGAAGATCTCTGTCAACGGTTCCTTCTTCAATTCAGCTCAATGTTGCCAAAGACGATAGTTTTTTATCTTACAAATTGTAAGAAAAGGGATAATGAAAGAGTTTTAGATTTCATTGCTCGCTGGAAGGGATTAACATATTCCTTAATCTTAGCACTCCCTCAAGAAGAGTTGTTGTTAATCTGTGTGGAAAATTTGCGTGATGAATTACGCACACCATTGATCCCTGTGAAATACACAGGAGGGTTTCGAGACCTTACTTTGATCGCTTAGCAGATCGAAGACTCTCTTACAAAGACTAAGGATAAAACTCGTGTAATTCCATTAGCTCTAGGAAGGAGAATGGGTAGAGACGAGACTGCTACAGTTACACTTAAACAAGCACATGTACCTGCTTCTAATTCAAAACCTTCATCATATTGAAGGGATCCACCTCCTGAACATCAACAACAGAGGTTGTTTCATCAAGATGATCAAAGAGATCACAGATGGAAACAATTTTATGAGTTAAAGAACAAAGTTTATTCTTTCCGAAATGAACAAGTTCCTGGTTACTTCATTTCAGCTCTGGAAAATAATTTAGTTCAGTTGACAAGGCCCAAAAGGCCGAACAAGGAAGGATATTAAGACCTTCCCAACTATTTCCCATTTCATTAGATGTTGGGGAATCCCATTCAGGAGTGTTTTGTCTTCAAAGACCTCCTACAAAAGATGGTGGACTCTGGACAAGTAAAACTGAGAGGTTCTTTAGCCCAGGTAGCATGTGTTACTGCTACAGATCCAGAGGAAGAAAGTGAGTGACACGAAGTCAAAAGAAAAAATGTGCAGAAATATGATGATTGGATGGTCAGAAAAATGATCAACCGAACTCATGCCATTTTATGAACACAATTGAAGAAACCAATTGTGTCTTCTATTATGAATTCCACAGCAAATCCCCCTTCATCAGAAGGAAAATCCTTAAAGAGGCAGCATAATTCGAAGAAAGAAGATCAGTCAGAAGAAGATGAGCTCATGTCAAAGCCTAAGTTGTCTTTGACTTTGGAAGATTTTATGCCATCTACTTCAAAAGCATGGGCACCGCCCCACCAAATGGCGCAGCCTAAACTAGCTAATCAGGCAGAATATTAATCAGATGAAGAGTTGATCTTGGGTTCTGTCAATATGATTCACTTAACGGATCCATATTCCAGTCACAGTTTTGATCTTGATGAGCCTGAGTTCCCTGTATCAAACAGAGGAATTAGAGGGAGTTCCAGAGGTTTAGGATACAGGGGAAGACGTGGATATTTCAGAAACTACTATTCCAATCCTACCCCTGCTAGAACTATTTATGCAGCAGAAACTCGTGGCAGAGCCCTTCAACGGGCTTAACTGGAACAATAAATTTCTTCCATGCATGGAAAATTTAGTCCTGGAACAATTATTTTGGAAGATCGGTTAGAAGTTATACTTTCTTCCTCTCAGCAAGTAAATAGACCTATTCATTCTAATCTTCCAAAGCCATGAGTATTTCCAAATCCTACTCCGATACAAGATGTATCTACTTCCAAAGAATCAACTTCTAAGGCACCTACGAAACCATATGTTCTTGTTGGGAAACGTAGACCTTTAGACCAAAAGTATGATGTTTTGAAACATTTGTCCCAAGTACCAGCCAAGTTATCAATTCTGGATGCCTTGAATCTATCAAAGGATCTTCGGGAGGCACTCATGGAGGCTTTGTCAAGTCCTCAGGAATTCGAAACTGAAATTGATGTGGCTGAATTCTATCATGTAGAGAATGATCCTGTAGAATGCCATGCAGTGATATCTTTTACAGATGAAGATGAAGATGATGTTGTGCATGGACATATTAAACCTTTGTATTTATCTGGCAAGGTCAATGATGTAGACATCCGATGAGCTTTCATTGATAATAGTTCTGGAGTCAACCTCATCCCTATTCGTACACTTCGTCGATTGGACCTCACCAAATCCGATTTATCTCCTTCTACTTTAATGTTGCAAGGATATGATAAAAATGAACAAGAACCTCTGGGCGAGATCACACTCAGAACTCAGTTTGGATACCTTGTATCCAATTCATATTTCATGGTTGTTCGTCATGACACAGCCTTCAACATTTTTCTTGGAAGACCTTAGCTACATCAACATGTGGCTATACCTTCATCATACCATCAATGTCTCAAATATTGTTTCAATGGTCAAATTTGGACATTGTATGGTGATAAAGCCCCATTAAAAACATGTGAATCTCAATACATTGAGGTCGAATTCTATCACATGGAGGGAAAGGAGGTATCTATGACAAAGGAGGTTACCAAAATTAATGATCCATATGGTTTGGAAAAGATTCTAGTAAACCCATTCATACATGTGAGTACAGATTATGTGTTGCCTATCAGTCAAATTGACGAGATAGACCCAAATCCAAATACACTTATGGAAACTTCCATAATGTCAATTACGAAAACCAAGCCGGACGACATGGGAGAAATTAGTGATTCACCAAGCAATGATGAAAGCTCAAATGGAGATGTCTTCATTTCATCCACTGAAATCCATCAATTCTATACTTCATCAACCAGGCCATAAGAAATTATAGCAATGCCAGAGATGAACGATGATGTCGATTCTCAATCCATCATCTCCTCTTTATTACCAAAGGAAGACCCTTCATCATTAATAGGGTCAGAAATGGTAGCCTCTTCTTCAAGATGTTCAAATTTTAACATCTCTCCTGATCATGGAAATTCTGCTTCATCATCTACTATGCAAGTAGAAACAGAATAAATAACACGTGTTGAAGAAGAAGAGGAAGATCTCAAGGATGCTCCTCCGACATTTGAGGAGGGTATCTCTACCACTGTGGATGAACTCAGAGAAATAAATCTGGGTACAAAAGAAGATCGAAACCCCACTTTAATTAGTGCAGCAATGAATCTTGAAGAGAAAGAAATGTATATTTCATTTTTAAAGAAAAATAGAGATATATTTTCTTGGAATTATATAGAAATTCCAGGGCTTGATCCTGATGTTGCTACTCGTCATTTGGGTTTTCCAGAAGAACATTGAGGATTCAAGAAAGCCGCAATAAGAACACACCCAACTTATGCCTCCAAAATTGAAGTTGAGGTGGATAAGATTATCAAAGCTAACTTCATCATATAAGTTCAATATCCCAAATGGCTGGATAATATTGTCCCTGTGAAAAAGAAGAACGGACAAATTAGAGTCTGCATTGATTTCATAGATCTTAATTGGCATTGTCCCAAGGATTATTTTTCAGTTCCGATCATAGAACTCTTAATTGATGCAATAGATGGCTATGAAGCACTTTCCTTCATGGATGGATATCCTGGGTATAATCAAATCCAAATGGCTCTAGAAGATGAAGAATCTAAAACCTTCATAGCCCCTTAGGGGATGTTTTGCTATCGGGTAATGCCCTTTGGCCTGAAGAATGTAGGCGCAACATATCAACATGCCATTCATTGTATCTTCAAACCCTTTTTAGAGAAATTTGTTGAATGTTATGTGGATGATTTGGTGGTTAAATCCAGACAATGTTCTAATCACTTGGCTGATTTGGAAATCGTATTCCACAAACTTTGACAACACAATTTGAAGATGAACCCCTTAAAATGTGCTTTTGGGGTAACCTCGGGAAAATTTCTCGTCTTTGTTGTACGCCATCGTGGTATCGAAGTTGATCCTAAGAAGAAAAAGGCAATCCTTGGTATGTCACCCCCTTGAAATTTGAAGGAATTGAGAGGACTTCAAGGACACTTAGCCTATATTCGGCATTTCATCGCCAATCTGGCAGGAAAATGTTTACCTTTCACCAAATTGATGAAGAAGGGAGTCACTTACCAGTGGACTGAAGAATTTCAAGAATCATTCAATATTCTCAAGAAATATCTCCTGATTCCACCGGTATTAATTCCACCTTTTGAAGGAAGACCACTTATTCTTTATGTGACAGCTTTAGAGCGATCATTGGGTGCCTTCCTTGCCCAAAAGAATGATTTTGGGAATGAAAACAGCCTTTACTATCTCAGTCGAGCTATTCTTGAAGAAGAAACTCAATATTAAAGTATTGAAAAGTGCTACCTAGCATTAATCTTTGCAGTTTAGAAATTGAGACACTACCTGCAACATCATGAGATCCAATTGATATCTCGCAATAACCCGCTCAAATTTATCCTTAGTCCTCCAATGATTACAGGATGTATGGAAAGGTGGGAAGTTATTTTTCAGTAGTTTGATATCTAGTATGTGTCTCAAAAGGCAATAAAGGGCCAAGATCTAGCTGATTTCCTTGTTGAACACCCTTTAGTAGAAGATAAATCTTTAGATATTGAACTCCCTAATGAGGAAGTCTTATCTATTCAAGATAATCTTCAAACATGGGAAATGTACATTTATGGTGCTTCCAGAAGTCCAACAGGGAAGAAAATAGAAGATCCTAAATTCAACAAAGTTGGGTTAGGAATTGTGCTTATTTCCCCAGAAAAGGTAGTGCTACCCTATTCCTTCTTATTGTTGGAAGGCGGTACAAACAATGAAGTAGAATATCAAGCTCTCTGTAATGTCTCAGATTTTCTATGTATTATTTTTAAATATTATATGGAATTATTTTTAGACCGGGCATGAAGACAGCACATCATTCCGAGGTCCAGTGAGCCCAGAATGGTGGTTTGAACTTTTTTTAAGTTAAGTGAATTAGCACTTGTGCGCAGTTGTGGCAGTTTCCAAATGGATACCCGGATTAAAAATCTGAGGGCACCATTGCATCCGGGATGATGACTTTACTTAAGAATGAGCCTAACCTCGACCGGTATGGATTGAGGGAAAAAGTTAATTTTCAGACGTTTTTAGAAAAATGAAAATAAAATAAATTGCTAAATGTTTATTTTATTTTTTTGGAAACATCCTCTGTAGCGCAGCGACGGGACATCTGTTTCCTTTTTTTTAATGATGCGTCATAATGACTCAATAATGGCAAGATGGAGTCATTATTATCGTAGCGAATCTTAAATTCTAATCATGTTTCCTTTTTTAATGGGTTAAGCGATTGGTGGTCATTGATGAACTTTTGGAGAAATCGTTGGAGGATCCGTGGAGCGCTGGATCGAACCCTCAATAGTGAACGACGAAGGATCAGAGTTGAGAATAATTGATCAAACAACGTTGAAGGATCTCGACGATGGCGGCAGCACGAAACCTTCATCAGTGATCAATCCCAGTTGAGGTAGGGGTTTGTTATTTGAATTATTTTCCCTGTTTTTGATTTTAAATGACGAACACGGATCAACCATGAATAAGTTGATCTGTAGATTCGTTCGTTCTTATGGGAAAGTTTATTGGGATGATTCGGGGAATTGATCCATGTTGTTTTGTTATTGTTGATTCTTGCTCTGTTTAAGCCTGCTAACGGGAGCGGATCAACGTCATGACGAACGATGGCGGGGGTTTGTTCCTCACTTTGTTCATTAGATTTCTCCCCCATTTATTTTCTCGCGCGTTCTTCGTGTTCTTTGTGGGGAAACGAACAATGGATCATTGCAAATTTGTTTCACAATGCAACAATCCCAAATCGAAGGTTTGACACTGCAATGACCTTGAAGAGGTGTGGCGACGATGGCGGACGACGAATCGGACTGGATCGGAAAAGGGCATTCTTAGAGCATTCTTCACAAGGGAAGATCAAATCATGTTTTTAGAGTCGATCGGAGGTCCGAAAACATTGAGAGAAGCTTCATGGTGTCGGGGTGACCAAAACCTGGAAGTTTCACATTGATCGGATGGTTGGATCGACGAATGGATTATCACCGGAGGCGCGACGGTGGAAGTCTGTGTTTCTGGAAATTTCCAGAATACACGGCGTGTACTTCTGAAGAACACGTCGTGTAGTACTGGTGGAGGATAGGGTTTCGGGGGTCATAGAGGAATCACACGGCATGTGGACCTGGTCACACAGTGTGTTGGACTTTCCCCGAAGCCCGACGTCTATTTGGGAAGTACACAGACACGGGATGATCTACACGGCTTCAGGCGACACAGCGTGTATAGCATGGCAGAGCCGGCTACGTGGAACTCGGCGTGTACCCATGGGGTACACGGACATGGGATGGATTACACGACCGTGTACTCTATCACACGGCCAGGTGAGGCCAGCAGCGCGGGTCACCCCGTGTGCCGATTACCCGGGTTGGAGTACACGGGTTGATAACCGTGTACGGGCACATGGCCAGCGTACACGAGTCCAACCCCAGTCACTCGGACACGGCGTGTACATCATACTACATTTCGTGTACTCAGTTTTTCTACATGACCTGCCTTACGACACGGTCCGTTGTGCACGGGCAGTACCCGGGGTCAGAGAACACAGCGTGTAACTTTTCTACACACCGTGTACTTTTTGGAAAATGTCATGGTCTTCTTGTTCACCGTATCTTGGACATCTTTTTTTGGGTTAGTGACCCTTCTTCTCATTCCCCTGAAGGTCATGCATCATTTCCTCACACAGGAGTATGATCCCTTCAGCAGGATTGTTTGTGATAGAGTCAGGCATCCATCCGAGAGGCCCAGATTGAGATCCTCTATCCATTCCTGACCCTAGGTAGAGTCAGGTATCAACGTGAACAAATCTACCGGGAATTGATCCTTTACCTAGTTTTTGTATCACCTAACTGGTGAATCTGGATGAGTTGTGGTATCCTCCATGGCCCTGGCAGTGATCCTCATTTGTGTATCGTGATCTTTCCCGCTCAGAAGTGTGTCTCCTGTAATGAGTGCTTCTATCTATCTTAAATCTTCCCACTCAGAAGTTTGTCTCTCGTAATGAGTGTTACTACCTCTCCTGATGGTTCTCGATGAACGGTACTTCTCAGATGGATGTTATCAGAGCTATAAGACTCATGGAGTGTGTTCTCCCGGGACGAGTGCTTCGCAGAATCTTCGAACTGAATCCCTAACAGGGGTATGCGGTTGTGTGACTTGTCTCTAGAAAATGGGTCTGGGTTTGGAGTATATCTGGTTTGTTATATATGTTATGTAGACATATAATGTGCATAGCTGACTGTACCTTTACTTTGTGTACTGCTTTGTGGTTTTCGGGGTCCTCTATTGAGTATTGTTATACTCACCCTTGCACGGGCTTTGCCCGCACATCCGGTGTCTTGTGCAGACGAGCATCCTTTTGACAGAGTCTAGGGTGGACCAGGATAGGAACGAGCTTTCTGAGTTCCCTACAGGACGAGGCATTCCTATGGCTATGAGCAACAGTCCCAGTACCTTTTGTGTTTACATGTTGGACTTTACAGTTTTCAGACTCCTGTTTTTGGTGGGCTTGTATTCTATGCCAGTTTACTTTTTTTTGTACTCTACCTTTTTTTGTACTCTATTGGTTGGGTTTAGTTGTATGCATTCATTTTTTCTCCTTGGTATTTCTTACATTTCAGCATTGTGGGCTTGGAAATGTGTGTGTGTGTGTACAGGTACATAGGCAATGCCTCCCATGTTATTAATATGCATACTCAGTGCTAGTCACCAGCCCCTCGCCTATTGGAGGCGGGCTTTTGGAGTCACGGTGCAGGCCCCACTAGGACGGGTCATGACATAGTGGTATCAAAGGTGGTCGGTTCTACCTTAGGACCAAGAGTCTATGAGTTTGGTTTGGGGCAACAGTGTTGAGTGTTTCGGGTTTGGCTTTCAGGCCAGAGACTCCAGTGTTGGTGCGGCGACCGACGTATCCATACAACAGGACTTTGATAACCTTCTTTTCGACTCGATACATGAAAACACAGGTTGCGGGGGAATAAAAGGTACATGCATCATATAGGAATGGTTTGTGGTTTCCATGTCCTTTGTGTCAGCTATCCAGATATACTCTTTGACCATGGTACATCTTGTTTCCTTACAGGATGCCTCTGTGATGCATACCCACTAGGATTCAGCAGCACGATCCCGAGGATGGCCCCCTCAGTGACGAGGCTTCGATACAAGGACCAATTCCCCAGGCGTTGCCACCAGGTGGTGCACCAGTTATGCCACCACCAGTAGAGCAGCCAGTTGTACCTGCAGTACCGACCGGTGAGGAGCGCAGGCTTAGCGCGCTCCATGAGTTCCAGAGATAGAGACCCCCCAGGTTCCAAGGCAAGCCTAACCCTCAAGTGGATGAGGACTGTCTTGAGGCAGTTTCTAGAGTTTTTCGTCTAGTGAGGACGCCAGCAGACCAGATGATGATCCTAGGAGCAAGCCTTCTTCAGGGTTCGGCGAGACGATGGTGGAGTCTGACCACACAGAATCACGACTATGAGACTCTTTCATGGACGGAGTTTGAGCGACTCTTCAGGGAGGAGTTCTCTCCGGTTACGCTAAGAGCTATGCATATCCAGGAGCTTCTTCATCTCCAGAAGGAAAGTATGACAGTAGCTGATTATTCATCGAGGTTCACCAACCTCGCCAGGTACTCGATGGATATGGTTAGGGATCAGTACTTCAGAGCTCGGACCTTCGAGCGAGGTCTACGATGAGACATCCGATCTATTTTTGTTCCTCTATGCATATCAACTTATGCTGGAGTGCTCGAGTGGGCCTTGGTGATCGAGAGCTTCTTGGCGGAGCAGAGACAGTCGTCGGCAGTCAGCAGCAGGAAGACAGGTGCAGAGACCCCGGCAGTAGGGATTCGACGTCAGGAATAAGGACCTGGATGTGGGAAATGTCATAGGAGGACCCAGGATAGGGGATCGACAGTCCAGGGCTCTCAGGATGGATCCAGTTATCCTAGGGAGAAGTGATGCTATGCATACGCCGGTAGGGGACATCTCGCTAGAGATTGCCCGACCCGTCGAGCTGCTGATAGGGAAGTGGTGGACGGACCACCAAGGCAAAGGTAGAGAATGGAACAGGCAGACTCGCCAGGCAGCGGATGTGGAAGAGGAGCAGGGAGAGATGTAGGTGGTTCCAGATGCTTCGACTTACTTCTACCACCACCCCTAGGAGGTCCGCACCAGGCTCAGGAAGCTAGGGGACAGGGGCGGGGACAGGTGCATGCGGTCGATGCATACGACCCAGGGACTCCAGGGATGATTCAAGGTACGATCTATGTCTTATCTACCTTATCTATCATGCTTATAGACACAGGTTCCAGTCATTCCTTCATAGCCGCATGTCTTGCATGAAACCTCGAGATTCCGATATAACCATTGACTTGATCCTTACGTTTAGAGACACCTACGGGAGAAGACTTGATGATCACTCACCTTTGAAGAAAGTGTGATCTTACCCTTGGATGCGAGAGTTTTGGTTAGAACCACTTGGTGGTAGTGTCGAGGCCTTAAGATGTCATTCTCGGTATATATTGGTTATCTTTGGTCCATGCCCAGATTGACTGTTTTAGGCGAAGAGTGTGGTGTGTCCAACATGATGGAATGAGGTTTTCCTTTGTCGAAGAAAAGGAAACCCAGGCTGCATAGAATGGACTTATGCACAGGAGGGTGCAGTCAATCACTCATGATTTGGCTAGCCTTGCCCTCGGAGCAGTGGATGTTGTGAGCTCCCAGTTCCCCGCAGTAGTGGCGGAGCACGAGGAAGTCTTTCCCGAAGATGTTCCAGGATTACCTCCCCGCCAGGAGTTCGACTTCTGCATCGACTTACACCCTGGTATGGCACCAATTTCCTCATCAGCATATCGGATGGCTTCTTCAGAGCTTCGTGAGTTGAGGGTGCAGTTGGAGGATTTGCAGAGCAAGGGTTTTGTGAGACCCAGCGTCTCACCCTGGGCGGCCCCAGTCTTGTTTTCCAAGAAGGCATATAGGAGTATGAGGTTGTGCATGGATTACCGGCGCTTGAACTAGGTGACAGTGAAGAACAAGTATCCACTACCGAGAATCGATGACCTCTTAAATCATCTAAGAGGGGGAAAGTGGTTCTCAAAGGTTGACCTTCGATCAGGCTATCACCAGCTACGAGTTTGGGACAAGGATATACCGAAGATGGCTTTCAGATGCCGTTATGGTCACTATGAGTACTTGGTGATGCCTTTTGGTGTGACGAACACCCCCACATTGTTCATAGGACTGATGAACCATATCTTCCAGCCATACTTGGACCGGTTCGTAGTGGTCTTCATTGATGACATCCTTGTGTACTCGGCGTCATAGGAGGAGCACGCGAGACACTTGCGGATGGTTCTGGACGTACTCCGGGAGCACCAATTTTATGGGAATCTCTCAAAGTTCCAGTTCTAAATTTAGGAGATCCACTTTCTGGTACATGTCATCTTAGTAGATGGAATAGCTGTGGACCCAGCCAAGGTGGAGGTTGTGTTAGCATGGGAACCACCTCAGAGTGTGACGGAGGTGCGGAGCTTCCTTGGGTTGGAATGATATTACCGGAGATTCATTTATGATTTCTCCCAGATATCAGCACCAATGAAGGCCTTGACCAGGTTGGGGCAACCCTTCATATGGACGGAGAAGTGCCAGCAAGATTTTGAGCAGCTGAGACAGAGTTTGATGAGCGCCCCAGTCTTGAGATTGCTGGAGGAGGGTGTCGAGTATGTAGTTTTCTGCGACGCATCAGGGACTGGGCTCAGTTGTGTCCTGATGCAGCAGTATGTAGTGATTGCTTATGGTTTGCACCAGCTTAGGCCACATGAGAAGAATTATGCAACCCATGATCTCGAGTTGGCAGTGGTGGTCTTAGCATTGAAGATGTGGCGACACTACCTGATGGGCGAGCGGTTTATCGTCTACTCTGACCACAAGAGCCTCAGGTACATCATTTCGTAGAAATATCTAAATCTGCAGTAGAGACGATGGATAGAGTTCCTCCAGGACTATGATTTAGAGATCATCTATACTCCTGAAAAGGTGAACAAGGTGGCAGATTCTCTTAGCATAAGGCCGAGCTCACAACTGTTGAGTGAGGAGACACAGCAGTTAGTCGTGTTGCAATTATCCTTCGTGGATGGAGAGGATACATCTTACCTGCAGTTGATGGTTGTCACCCCTCCACTCTTACAGTGAGTTAGGGAGGCATGTCTTGGGCATGTAGACTATGTGGCTTTACGTGCTCAGTTATCCACATGACATGCTCCTGCTGGATATTCATAAGGTGGGGAGCACATACTTCTTTTCAGAGGACGCACTATTGTACCAGTGGCGTTGCAGGAGTAGGTCCTGAGGGAGTTTCATACATCCCCTTTGGCGGTACATCCTGGGGTGGCAAAGATGTACCAGGATCTCCGAAAATAGTTCTGGTGGTCAGGCATGAAGAAAGCAATAGCGGAGTTCATTTCTCTATGCCTCACATGCCAGCAGGTGAAGGCTGAGCACCAGGTTCCATCAGGATTAGCTCACCCCTTGGAAGTTCCAAAGTGAAAGTGGGATGGAATATTGATGGAATTTGTGACAGGCTTACCACAGACGTCCAAGGGGCATGATTCTATCTGGGTGATCATTGACCGACTCAACAAGTCGGCCCACTTCTTAGCTATCAGAGAGCAGAGTTCCGTAGAGAGCTTGGGATGCCTCTACGTGTAGGAGATAGTTTGGCTTCATGGAGTCCCCTCGACTATAGTCTCATATAGAGACACCCGCTTCACATCCTGGTTGTGGAAGGGATTGCAGGAGGCTTTTGGGACTCAGCTACGCTTGAGCACAGCATTTCATCCCCAAACTGATGGTTAGACGGAGAGGAACATTCAGGTTATGGAGGATATGTTACGAGCTTGTATCTTGGACTTTGGTCGCAGCTGGGAGAACCACCTACCACTGGTGGAGTTTTCATATAACAATAGGTACCACCCCACCATTGGTATGGCACCGTTCGAGGCCTTGTACAGGAGACCCTGCTGGTCACCGCTTTGCTGGACCGACCCCGGAGAGTCAGCACTCATGGGTCTAGAGTTGGTATGGGATACCATAGAGAAGGTGTAGATCTTCCGAGAGCAGATGAATACTGCACACAGCCAGCAGAAGTCCTATGCTGACTGAAGACGTAGGCCTCTAGAGTTTGAAGAGGGACACCACGTCTTTCTTTGAGTCTCACCTCGACGAGGGTTACGGAGATTTGGCTGAGGTGGAAAGCTATCTCCTAGGTTCATCGGACCCTTCTAGATATTGTGCAGAGTTGGTGAGGTGGTGTACCGCCTAACTCTACTGCCACAGTTGCATCGGGTACATGATGTCTTCCACGTGTCTCAACTGAGGAGGTACGTGCACGACCCATCGCACGTCATCGACTGGGGCGAGCTGGACATTGAGGATGGAGTGACCTTTGTTGAGTACCTGGTGGAGATCGAGGATCGGCAGGAGAGGATCCTTCGTGGGTAATAGATTCCCTTGGTGCACGTCTGGTGGCATCACGGGAATCTTCAGGAGAGCATGTGGGAGCAGGAGGCCTAGATCTGTGCCCAATACCCTTATCTTTTTGGGTAGCCTTTGTTTTAGATTTTTGGGGACGTAAAGCCCCAAGGTGGGGAGAATGTAATGTCTTGGATTTTCTGTGTATTATTTTTAAATATTATATGGAATTATTTCGAGACCGGGCGCAAAGACGGCACATCATTCCGAGGTCTAGTGAGCCCGGAATGGTGGTTTGAACTTTTTTTAAGTTAAGTGAGTCGGCACTTGTGCGCGGTTGTTGCAGTTTCCAAACGGATGCCCGGATTAAAAATCTGAGGGCATCGTTGCGTCCGGTACGATGACTTTACTTAATAATGAGCATAACCTTGACCGGCGCGGGTCGAGGTAAAAAGTTAATTTTTGGATGTTTTTAGAAAAATGAAAATAAAATTAATTGCTAAATGTTTATTTTATTTTTATGGAAACATTTGCTGCAGCACAACGACGGGACATCTATTTCCTTTTTTTAATGACATGTCATAATGACTCAAGAATGGAAAGATGGAGTCATTATTAACATATCATATCTTAAATTCCAATCATGTTTCCCTTTTTAATGGGTTAAGCGATTGGTGGTCGTTGACAAACTTTTGGAGAAATCACTGGAGGATCCGTGGAGCGCTGGAGCGAACCCTCAATGGAGAACGATGACGGATCAGAGCTGAGAATCGTTGTGCCAACAACGTTGAAGGATCTCGACGACGACGGCAGTGCGACACCTTCATCAGCGATTGATCCCAGTTGAGGTAGGGGTTTGTTATTTGAATTATTTTCCCCGTTTTTGATTTTAAACGACGAACGCGGATCAACCATGAACAAGTTGATCCGTGGATTTGTTCATTCTTGAAGGAGGGTTTATCGGGATGATTTGGGTAATTGATCCATGTTGTTTTGTTATTGTTGCTTATTTCTTCATTTAAGCCTGCTAATGGGAGAGGATCAACACCGTGAAGAACGATAGTGGGGGTTTGTTCCTCACTTTGTTCATTGGATTTATCCCCCTTTTCTTTTCTCGCGCATTCTTCGTGTTCTTCATGGGGCGATGAACAACGGATCGTTGCGCATCCATTCCACAATGAAATGATCCCAAATCAAAGATTTGACACTGCAATGACCTTGTAGAGGTGCGGTGACGATGGCGGACGACGAATCAGACCGGATCGGAAAAGGGCGTTCTTCGAGTGTTCTTTACACGGGAAGATCAAATCATGTTTTCAGAGCCAATCGGAGGTCCGAAAACATCAGGATCATCTTCGTGGTGTCGGGGTGACCAAAACCTGGAAGTTTCGTGGCGATCGGACGATCGAATCGACGAACGTATCATCACTGGAGGCGCGACGGTGGAAGTCCACATTTCTGGGAATTTTCAGAATACATGGCGTGTACTTCTGAAGAACACACCATGTAGTACTGGCAGCGGCTAGGGTTTCGGGGGTCATAGAGGAATCACATGGCGTGTGACCCTGGTCACACGGTGTGTTGGACTTTCCCCAAAACTCGGCGTGTATTTGGGAAGTACACGGACACGGGATGATCTACACAGCTTCAAGCGACACAGCGTGTAGAGCATGGAAGAGGCAGCTACATGGGACTCAGCGTGTACCCAGGGGGTACACAGACACAAGATGGAATACATGACTATTTACTCCATCACACGGCCAGGCGAGGCCAGCAGCGCGGGTCACCCCGTGTACCAATTACACGGGTTGGAGTACACAGGTTGATGACCATGTACGGGCACATGGCCAGCATACACAGGGCTAACCCCAGTCACTCGAACATAGCGTGTACATCGTACTACATGCCGTGTACTCAGTTTTTCTACACGACCAGCCTTACGACACGGGTTGTTGTGCATGGGAAGTACCCGGGGTCAGAGAACACAGTGTGTAACTTTTCTACATTCCGTGTACTTTTTATAAAACGGCATGGTCCTCTTGTTAACCATATATTTGACATCTTTTGTTTGGTTTAGTTCCCATTCTTCTCATTCCCCTGAAGGTCAGGCATCATTTCCTCACACAGGAGTATGATCCCTTCAGCGGGACTTTCTGTGATAGAGTCAAGCATCCATCCGAGAGGCCCAGATCGAGATCCTCTATCCATTCCTGACCTTAGGTAGATTCTGGCATCGACGTGACCAACTCTACCGGGCGTTGATCCTATACCTAGCTGGTGTATCACCTAAGTGGTGAATTCAAATGATTTGTGGTATCCTCCATAGACCTGGCAGTGATCCTCATCTGTGTATCGTGATCTTTCCCACTCAGGAGTGTGTCTCCCATAATGGGTGCTTAGATCTATCAAAAATCTTCCCAATGAGGAGTGTGTCTCCTGTAATGAGTGTGACTACCTCTCGTGATGGTTCCCGATAAATGGTACTTCTCGTACGGATGTCATCAGAGTTGTAAGACTTGTGGAGTGTGTTCTCCTGGGACGAGTGCTTCGCAGAATCTTCGAACTGAATCCCTAATGGGGGAATGCGATTGTGTGACTTGTCTCTAGACCACAGGTCCAGGTTTGGAGTATATCTGGTATTTTCTATATGTTTTGTAGATATATACTGTGCATAGATGACTGTACCTTTACTTTGTGTACTGCTTTGTGGTTTTTGGGGTCCTCTACTGAGTATTGTTATACTCACCCCTGCACGGGCTTTTCCCACACGTCTGTTGTCTTGTGCAGACAAGCAACCTTTTGACGGAGTCCAGGGAGGACCAAGATAGGACCGATCTTTCTGAGTTCCCTATAGTTCAAGGCATTCATACGGCTACGAGCAGCAGTCCCAGTACCTTTTGTGTTTACAGGTTGGACTTTGTAGTTTTCAGACTCTTGTTTTTCATGGGCTTGTATTCTGGACCAGTTTACTTTGTTTTGTACTATACCTTTCTTTGTACTCTGTTGGTTGGGTTTGGTTGTATGCATGCATTTTTTCTCCTTATTAGTTCTTACATTTCAGCATTGTGGGCTTAGAAATGTGTACGTGTGTACAGGTACATAGGAAATGCCTCCCATGATAGTAATATGCCTATTCGGTGCTAGTCACCAGCCCCTGGCCTATTGGAGGTGGGCTTGGGGAGTCACGGCGCGGGCCCCACTGGGACAGGTTGTGACACTCTCATCGCAGGATTGGATTTGGTGCTTCAGGCACAGGTGAATCACTTAAAGGTTAAAGGTGATTCAAACTTGTTAATCAAACAAGTCAATGGGGATTATGCCATCAGAAAAGAAGAGTTAATCCCTTTGTATGATTACGTCAGAGAGTTAATGAAGGAATTTCCTTCAGAACCGACATTTTCTTATGTCCTGCAATCACAAAATGCTCAATCTGATGCACTGGATAATGTAGCCACAGCTATGGAAGACCCAAATCGGGACGATACAATCATCAGTATTGCCCACCATCGTACAGTTTCACCTTATGTTCAAATCAGAATGGAGGAAATCAATGAAATCAGTCCCACTTCTGAACCATATGGTCATACTACAGGATGGATGACACCTATCAGGGAATACCTTCAAAATGGAACACTCCCACCTGATAGAGCTGGGAAAGAACAAGTCTGGCGACGTGTGGTCAATTTTACTCTTTATGATAGCCCAGATCACCTAGAAAAAATTCTCTACAAACGAGGTTTTTATGGAATTCTCTTCAGTTGTATTGATGGTGAAGAGACAATGGTTGTCATAAAAGAAGTACATGCATGAGTCTGTGGTGCCCACCAGCCTAGACATAGACTATCTAATCAAATTCGAAGGCTTGGATACTTTTGGCCTTCAATGATACAAGATTGTGTTGATTTCACTAAGAAGTATCATTCTTGCCAAGTATATGCCAACTTCATTCATCAACCCCCAGAGTTTCTTCATACAGCTAAATAATCATAGTCATTTTCCCCATGGGGAATGGATGTAGTAGGAACTTACCCTTCGGCTACACCCAAGCAGTTTAAGTATATTTTTACTGCTACTGACTTCTTTTCCAATTGGGCAGAGGAAATACCTCTCAAAGAAGTTAGTTCTAAAAGCATTGTTAGCTTCATCAAGTCTAACATCATTACCAGATTTGGTGTCCCTCATACAATATTGATGGAAAATGGCACCAACTTCTATTCATCCGAGGTAATGAAGTTGTATCAAGAATACAACATCAAATCCAACCATTCATCTCAGTATCATGCAGCGGCCAATGGCCAAATAGAAGCCTTCAATAAGACTCTTTCAAACATACTGCAAAAGATGGTGGATAAAGACAAGAAATCATGTCCTGATAAACTTTTTTATGCTTTATGGGCTTATCGGACCACCACTCGCACTGCTACGCGGTCAACTCCATATTCATTAGTATATGGAACAGAAGCAGTATTTCCTATTGAGGTTCAATTACCTTCGCTCAGAGTATCCATTTGTGATCATTCATCTACAGATGAACAATATCAAAAGCGATTGGATGAATTGGAACGATTAGATGAAAAAAGATTGTTCACCCTACACCACTTAGAAGTCTATCAGAATCGAATAGCACGAGCTTTCAACAAAAAAGTTCGCCTTAATTCATTCATTCAAGGAGAATTGGTATTGGTTCTCAGAACTCCAATGATACCAGGAAAGAAACCTCCAAAGCTTGAACCAAAGTGGGAGGGACCTTATTCAATACATAAGGTCTACTCCAATGGATCTTATTCTTTAATCTCAATGGATGGAGAACTCATCACGACTCCAACCAATGCAAGATTCTTGAAGAAGTATTTTGTGTAACACAAATACATATTCATCCAACATGATGTTAAACTGTGTTGTCCTAGCTACACGATACTAAATTGTGCAGCACTCGTCCAACATGACATTAAACTGTGTTGTCCTAACTACATGATGCTAAACTGTGCAGCACTCGTCCTTGCTATATGACATTAAACTATACAGCCCCTCTTTTGTCCTTACTGCATGACATTAAACTACATAGTCCCCCCTAAGTCCTTCTAGAATTTAAACTGCACAGTCCCTCTTTCGTCCAACATAACGTTAAACTATGTCATGTCCCTTATGTCCTACATGACATTAAACTGTGAATCGTTAAGGTTGTTGTTACCTCTTGTTTCTCACACCTAGTATGAATCACGGGAGCTTAGAGTAAGCTTCAACCATAACACCCTCTCCGGGCCTCTAACCATGTGTAAGTCCCAACATCATCTTCGAGTTTTCCTCAAGTACAACTTGATCACTAATTCATTCTTAATTGAACTACGCAGACTTTGATCCTTGCCTTCTAGGCTGGGTACGTAGGCAACCTCCCGAGGTTCAAGCCCAAAACCAATCTCTTCACTTCGGTTCACATCTGTCGCATACGATGTTGATCCTTGAAGCAGCCCAAAACCAATATCTTCACATCGGTTCACCTCCATCTCATACGATGTTGATTTGTGAAGCCGAGCCCAAAACCAATCTCTTCATGTCGGTTCACCTCCATATAATACGATGTTGATTCGTGATGCCGAGCCCAAAACCAATCTCTTCGCATCGGTTCACCTCTGTCTCATAAGATGTTGATCCGTGAAGCATCCCAAAACCAATCTCTTCATGTTGGTTCACCTCCGTCCCACATGATGTTAAACTGTGTACGTCCCTTTTGTCCCTACTACATGACACTAAACTGAGCAGCACCATCATCCTTGCTATATGACGTTAAACTATACAGTCCCCCATTGTCCCTCTCATGAGAGGGAATCATCATCGACATTGATCTCCAATCATGTCATATTTCAAAAACTACATCCATACATAGAAATGACTGAACCTTAATCTTAGGTCAAACCATCATTGCACTAAATTCCCCTTTCACCCTTCACTTGTACGAACTAAATCTGTACAGAGGATATTTAAAGAGCTATGTATGGCTTGATTCCCATCATTATGGGATACGTAGGAACATTCGAGCATCCCTTGAATCCAGCCCCAAGTATTTGGGCCTAACCCCAAATTCCACTTTCAGTCCCTTGGCTAAAAATTCCCCCTGTGAAAATATGAATGTGGTATGAAAACCCTGGTCTTCATTCACATCAGGTTTATAAAACACACAATGTGTATTCCTCGTTATGGTCGGAGCTCTATGACCCTAAACTAAGATATCCTACACTCTCTTCCCATATGACGTTAAACTGTATTTCAAGAACTACGTATAGCTTGATTCTCATCCTTATGGGATACGTAGTGAAGTCCAGTACCTCAATTCAGGACCCAGCCACAACATGATTGTGGTTAGCATTGGTCTATGTATCTCCTTCATGCATTGGACAATACTCATTTTCATGTGTCCTACTCCTAACCTTAAATACTTTCAAATCTCCATAACCCTTTTCATGACTTTTGGTCACAAAATGTCTAATACCTGATAGTTCTTTTTCCTAACTATGCAGCACGTTCCCTTAGGTGGCCTTGTATAAGCAGTCTACATAACGGACCTGTCAGCCAAAAGATGTTATTATTTGACTATGCATCCAATGCCCTTAAGTGGACCTGCATAATTCAACCCCCTAACGGGTTTGTTAAATAGTGGTAATTTCATTCTTGGGAGGAAAACCTCTTTTTTCCTTATTGTTATTAACGACAATATGTAGGGATCCACGAAAAAAATAGCCATCCTTAACATATTTGTCCCATACTCTTTTTCATGATCTGAAAGTATTTAAGTCTATGGTTTATATTTCTCTTCCCTACGTTTCGGTCAGACCATCGTAGGAGTGACATTCATCCAATTCTTTGACAATCTTTATTAGGAATATCTTCTACATATTCAAGTACCTCTCTCCATACAGCAAACTCTATGCTTTGGAAAATTTGAATATCCATAAACTTCCACTGGATTTTTAGCAGTAGAAAAGTAAAAAATTTTAGAGTTCTTTTGCCTGACTATGTAGCATGTGCCCCTAGGTGGCCTTGCATAAGTAGTCTATATAACAGACCTTTTAGCCAAAAGATGCTATTATTTGACTATGCAGCCAATGCCCTTAAGTGGCCCTGCATAATTCAACCCCCTAACGGGTTTGTTAAATAGTTGTAACTTCACTCTTAGGAAATACTTCCTCTAATGCCTTTTAGACCTTTTTTCATATCATTCCTCATATTCAAATTTTCTTAAGTCATATTTTACATGTTTTCCCCCATACTAGAATGTGGTAATATGTTTTCAGATAAATTTTCAAGGAATTGAGTCAATCCATTCTCCATTCGGTCAAAATCTATTCGACCTTAAACATTAGCCTTTTTATGTCCAACGTGCATGACTTTAAACTTCCCACAAAAGACAAGGGAACTCTGAACAAAATTCAAGTCCCAACTCACTAAACATACATTTTGTATGATTTAGGTAATATTGAGCAATAAAAAAATGAGGGAAAAGATTCAAAGTTTGTGTGGTTGTTTGTATCACCCTAGAAAAAAAATCAAACTATACTTACTAGGCCCATTGTATTAGGTAAAAATTTAAAGCAGGTAGCAAGAGAATACAGACACAAATAATTGAAGATAAAAGTGTTTTTCATTGATTTCCAAGAGTTAGAAGGACATCCACAGACTGGAGTCTCTTCTATTTTTCAAGAATTATAAGAGGATTTCAACATAACTCTTCATTTGATTTACGGCATCCCGAGCTTTATCAAAAGCCACCTGGAATTCATTCATTAAACTGGATACAATAAGATATGCAGTGATACCATATATTCTTGGAACAATTGTAAAAGAATGTTCTTGAGTGCATTTTGAGAAAATTTTCTACTGATCAAATAGTGACTCTGTTTTGGTCCAAGATACTTGGAAGATGGATACATGGATTTGAGAATGGATCATTGTAAGTAAAGAGCCATTTGGAGAGAGTACTCTTTTTAGATATTGTTCTAATGTCATGATAGTCTTCTCTCCACCAACCAGCAGAGGAAAACATATCATCCCATGGGTTTTCCATTTTCATATCTACAAGAAAATGGAATGGAGGAAAAATTTGAAAGTTCACACCATTGTTACTTCTCTTAATGCACAGCATAACCAAAATAGAGGGGTAGCAGTGCGGCTTCATATCAAGAAGATAGTTCTTTGGCTTTAGAACGTTGACTCCTTGTAGATGACTATGTCTATATAAAGGAAAGTAAATTCTATATGGGAAATTAAGATGATACTTCTTCAAGTACTTGGCCAAATCTGGGAGAGTGTTGTCTTAGATATCATAGTAATCATGGCCAACGATGTTCATCATGTCATCAATCCACTTGATGGCCAGCTCATCATCCGATCCGATTCTTTTGGGAGCCATTGAATCTGTACAAACATCAGATAATTAACTTTTAAGTAAGTTTGTTTTTCATAAAATTTGTGAAGAAAAGTGAAAAAATGGCTAAGGAATTAAGGTGAACAAGTCCCATATTGGCGTGCAAGTCCAAGTTGGTCACACAAGTTTTACCACACTGGTACTAGCACGCAAGTCAGAAACTCACTACAGAAGCGCGACATGAACAGAAGCACGAATGAGCGAAAAGACAAGACACCTACGCGATGAGAGCTACTTGCGTTCCGAGAGCTCAGAAGAGTTTGAAATCAAGTGTTTTGCGCGAAGTGGTGCCACATATTTATAGGAAAGGTCGTACCCCTGCACGCCAGACCCTGTGCGCCAGAAGCATACATGTGCGGCTCCTACTTGCGCGCCGCAGCACCTTATTTCTCATTTCCCTTAGAGTCAAATCCTCTTTCCTTTTTCAGATCCAACTCTATGGGGGGTACTTTTTTGACGCTCCTTTCCATCACAGATTCTAATGAATGAAAAAGGGGAATACCTTAAGCAAAAAGAGATTCATCCTTTGAAGAAACATCAAAAATTGACAAAGGCATGAACAATGAACTCTTTAAGCATGGGCCACACAAGTTTCATTATGGTCATGCAAGTACACTTGCGTGTCATATATGGGTCATGAAATTCACTTGCGTGACCTATTATTTTTTTCTCCCAAGGTCCTCAATGGCCTATAAATACCCCCTGTGGGCCCCCCATTTCTAGGACGAAAAATCCAAAACTCACATTCAAGCTCTAGTCACCCAAGTCTCCGTCTGAAGTCTTTTGAACACTTATAAGATAATTATTTACCTAGAATGGAAGTTATAAAGAGGAAGAATAAGGACTAAGTGTTGAAACTCGTCAATACTTGTGTACCTAAGTGTCTAACCCTTAAGGGAAATAAAGACACTTGCGCGCCACCTTTCCCTCTCAAGGAAACTTGTGTGCCACCCATCTGAAAGCCTCTAGGCATGATACTAAGGGATCCAATTCAAGGTCTCCCAAGTATCACTTCATAGGTTCTTCATCGCCCAAGTGAACTCATGTCGCGCATGTATACATGCACAACCAGGACTTGCGCGCCAGACCAATACTTGCGCGCCTCCTTCCAATTCACTTCCTTTCCTCAAATCCACCTTTCCTCTTCAAGGGAAGCCTTCAAAACCCTATTCAAAGCCATTTATGGCATGGTTCCTTTGTTGGCTTCCTTATCTGAAAGGAATTCTGTGGAACATTTCTCAAAACCTCATGATTTACATAACTTGATGTCACTAAGGTTAGATATTTCATTCATTCAACCTCATCCTTTAAGATGAGAAGATCCTTAATTTGGGCATCCTCCTTAGGAGTAAGCCCTAAGTTCCCCAATCTGGGAATCCTCCTTAGGAGTAAGCCCCAAGTTCCCTAATTTGGGCCTCCTTTTCAGGAATAAACCCCAGTCATAATTCCCCTTAACCTAGGCCTCCTTCTCAGGAGTAAGCCCCAGGTCTCAAGTCCCTTTAACCTGGGAATCCTTCTCAGGAGTAAGCCCCAATCATAATTTCTTTTGATTTGGGCTTCCTTCTCAAGAATAAAACCCAATAATAAGTCCCCTCTAATTTGGGCATCCTTATCAGGATTAAGTCCTAAGTTAAGTATCCAAATCTCCATAAAGCACATACACCTTTATAGACCCTGCTCTTGGTCTTCTTTTCTAAAAAGTATTTTGTCTTCATTTACTTGGTAAGCCATACATACATAAGCCCCATATCATTTCTTATGATTGAATATTTCATGGAACAATCGTCAGGTTTTACTAATACCTCTTGTTTCTCACACCGAGCATGACTCATGTGAGCTTAGAGTGTAAAATTAATTATGAAATCTCTCTTTGGTCCATTAATCATGCATAAACCTCATACTTTGTCACTCGAACTACGTGGACTTTTATTTTTTGCTTTAAAAGTAGAGTATGTAGGAAGCCTTTCTAAGGTTCAAGCCCATCTTTCATTAATTATTTTCCATCCCATATGACATTAAACTATATCCTTCCTATCGAACTATGTGGGTTCTGATTCCTTTTCTAAACAAGGATACGTAGGTAGCCCATCTGCGGGTACGATCCCAACTCTGAAATAATCCATGTCCTTCTGAATGGAAATAAACTTCAAGTTCCCCATTGAGTGTCTTTAAAACCAGTATGGTTATCATAATGACCAAGAGATTTCTATATAATGTGTTAAGGGATACCATTGACTAAGAATATATAATAAATATGGATGATTATATATCGATGAAGAACCTCAAATATATATAAAAGATTCTATAAATCTCATACATATCAATCATTTATTGTTATATCTAAAGGAAAGATCATTTTAATACTTGGTAAATTAATAAGGATTCACGAACATAACTCAAATCTATAAGAGAGTCCCCGAGTAGACAATAATTCCCCCCAAAAAGGTGTGATGAGTCCGACCTCCCATCCTTGAAACTAATTAAAATTCTTAAGCCTCATCGGTACACAACTAATGAGCACCTACCTTTGGAAAGTATGTCCAAATGGATATAGAATCATTGGATGTTTCTGGTTCTACGAATAAACCTGTTAAAAACCGATTGGAATGTTTGAACTTTAAACAAACAAGGTCATCCCCATTTCCAGAGAAGAAAAAATGGTATAGTATAAAAATTTAATGGTCATTTAAAGTGTGTCATATGGATTCAAAAAATTTAAAGAGTGTAGTGTTGTCTCAAAACTCCTTGGAAAGTGTTCCTTCATGGAAATTGATCATGGTCTTGGTCATCCTCAATAAAGGTCTTCCTAAAATGATAGGTGAGTTTCTCGGTACTATATCCTCCTCCATATTGAGTAAATTGATGTCATATGGGGATAATGGATATTTGAATTTTATAAGGACAACTTACAACACTCCTATTATAAAAATAGTGGTTATATTTGAGATTTATACAATCAATATTGTGGTATTAAAATCTACCAAACATAAATAAATAAACACCAAGTGAGGAATTACATTAATAGAGTCACCTAGATTACACAAACCATTATATAAAGTTAAATATCAACTGTGTAGGGAAGAGAAATTGTCCCTAAATATTGATATTGTATTGTAAATTGTTGTGTGGTAATGGATAATATACATCATCCCAAGATAATTCTATAATTCCCTTAAAGTTTCCTCTTCCTGGTGTAAATATATTTAAAAAAATTATCATACTTATGGATTTTTTTTGAGTGCTTCTAGTAGATAGATATTAATTTCAAATTTCTAGAAAGTGTCCAAAATTTCTTTCTAAAGTGATTACTATTTAATTTTATTTGATTGTATCATCCTTGATAGAAATAGTAGGGGTAAGTATTTATACTCCCTTTATTTTCTTTATAAATACTGTTTCTTGTCTCTCTATACTTTTCATATCCTTCTTCTCTTCCTCTATTTTCTTCTCCTTAGGTCATTTTCCCATAATTTTTATATTTTCCAACTTCATTCTCCTCTATTCTAGTGGAATTGGTTTAGGTTAAGGGTGACTGGAAGTGAATGTTCTTTTCCACATATTATTGTTATTATACTTACATTATCCTTGGGGCTTGTCACTTTTTGGTATGGTATTTTTCCTAGGTTTTTTTATATAATTTCTTTTATACTCTCCATTGTGTTTGTTAACTTATCTAGTCTATTATACAACTCCTCAACCTCATATCCTTTTTGATGTTTCACAGAAGGTTGTGCACTAGTGGATGGATATTTATAGGGTATATTTTTTATGAAATTGGGTGGTTATTGTTGGTAAACGGGTTGATTATAGGGTTTATTTTATTGAAATGGTGGTAGGTTTTGGAATTAATGTTGGAATGGGGGTTGGTTTGAGTAATGATTTTTGTAAATGGGTTTAGCCTGATTTTGTCGACTTCCAAATCCATATTAGACTTGGTTAGGCTCTCTCTAAATCCTTGGTTTTTTTTGGAATTATCTTGTCTTAAAGGCTGCTTCATAACTTTCCATTCCCTTCACTTAAGTACATTGGTCGGTAAAATGGTTAGGTGATGAGTATTAATTTCACACCTTGTTTGGTGCTTGTTATTCACTCACTTATTTCAAGGCCATATATCTCTCCAAATAAGTTATATCTTCAAGATTAGTTTTTAATAAGGGTTATTTATGAGATGTTATTACCTCAAAAATACCTCTTTTTCTAGTACCTCTTATACTAAATTATTGAAAATTCTAAGAAATACTCTCAATCAATCCCTTGGCCTCTACCGGTGACTTTTCAATCAAATATCCTTTGAATTATGTGTCTACTAGGTTTCTATCATTTTCTAGTATTCCTTGGTAAAATAAAATAAGGAAGTGATTCTCCTCAATGTAGGTAGATCCCAGGTCATAATAAAGGGTTTTCTCTCGAGGGGTGGTGTGATGCCTGCTCCCACTTCATGGTGGTGGCAGCCAATGAGCTGGTCCTACCCCCACTAGTGGGGAAGGGACCTCTGACATATTTCAAGAGAGAGGAACCCTATTTCTCACCCTTTTCTAACCCCAACATTATCCCCTTGTTTCCCTAAATCCATTTTTCCCCTAAAGTCCCATATCTATGTGATGGATTCCCTAACCTTCTGATTTCAATTGTAGAATTTAATGAAGCCTCATATCTTCTCAATATGACTTTGATTTCTTGGTTCACATAAAGATAGCCTTTGGTTGACTCATTTGATAGGTTTGTTTTTGGCTCTTGGGATTTACAAGATAAGGCAACATTGGGTTTGATCGGCAAAATAATATTATGATATGCATTGCATCGAAGGAAGACTTGATCAAATCTTGGTCTAGTGCTCCTCACAGCTACAGTGGATCCCAGTTCTACCTATTAAAATGGACCTATGATTTTAATATGAAGTGTGACACTCCTTAGGTGGTGATTTGGGTTAGTTTTCCTAATATTCCTTTACCATTTCAAAACCCTTTGATTGTTAGAATTATTGGGAACCTTGTGGGTAGATACTTGTGCTCTGATAGCCAAACTAGATCTATCTTTCACCTTATTAACCCTCAAGTTTGTTTGGAAGTTTATGTGTCAATTATACCTTATGATTATGTTTGGATTATAGTAGGAAAATAGTTACAATATAGACATCATGTTATTTATGATTCATGGTTTGACTTTTGTTCCTCTTGTAAGAGAATGGGTCATTTAACGTTGGCATGTAGGTGAGGATCTAGAAATTATGATAAGAAGAAGTGTAGAACCCCTGATTTCTTGTATTTAACCCTTTATTTATGTTTTTCATGTTTATAAAGTATATGGGTGAAATTTGGGAGAGTTCAGAGATTTTTGGAAAGTCATTTGGGTTAATGTAGATGTACAGGGGTTGCGCACAGTTTTTCCAAACCATGCAAGAGTCTAGGAGAAACTGTGTTACTTAGTTCTAGGTTAGGAATTTTGAGGTAGTAGCTTCAGCACAGTTGGATCATGTTTTAGGAGAATGTGTGAGGAGACCATTAGAGTGTTTCCTTAAGTTAGTAGATAATGCACGGTTAGCTCATGGTTTTTCTAACTGTGCAGTCTAACCGTGCACAGGGTCAAAATTATATCCTCAAAAATAAGATCTCACTCATTTTTCCTCAAAATCCCTAATTTTTTCTCCTAAGTGGCCCTAACTCAGGATTATTCTCCATTTAAATTATTATAACCTCTCCCAAATGATTTGGAATCAATCTGAAGCCCCCCTTGTCATTTTCAAGCTCGATTCTTGCGGTAAGTGGGATTTTTCTTCATTCTTTCCACGTTTTCTTAGATCTACTTAGATATACTTCCCCATGTCCTCTTTTCTTCTTAGATACATGCATATTATGGGTATATATGAGATTATGGATGCAAAATAAGTTGATATTTTGTCTTTACCTTACTAGGAGGAGAGATCTAAGGTGGTTTCGTGGAATTCCTACCCGGTTTCATGAGCATTCTTCATCCATTTTCGGTTTTCACCAAAACCTTTGAGTTAGGTGGCTTCAATCTCGACTCCTCTTACTATAATTGATTGAATTAGTTTCAAATTGGTTTATTTATTGAAATTTATTGTGAAAATCATGGAATAAATCTTCTTTAGTGATGATTTATGGTTTTGGTGAAATTATGTAATCTTGGTGATTTGTTGTGTAAAGAGATTTAGTTATTGAATTTAAAATGGTAATTTTAAATTATGGATTACTAGAATTTATGAATGGTATATTGGAAAAAGTTTTTTTTCAATAAAATGGTGTTTTATTGAAATGAGTTTTTATTGAAATTGTTTTTATGGAAAAGGGTTTTCAATAAAAATGTGTTTTTATTGGAAGGGTTTTTTGCATGACTTTTGGGCATAATTGGTGTGTGTGTTCATGTTGTATTTATAGGGCTTGGTTTAAATATGACTTTATTCTTGGTGAAAAAGTTTTAATGGAATATGGGATATAACTACCTTGTTATGAATTAGTAGATCGACAAGAAATCGCTCATGAGTATGGAACTGTCATAACAAAGCATGCATGGATGGTGGTATGGGTGTGTGGAATAGATTGGGTATGCCAAAATTATATTGAGAAATGGTTTTAAAGATTTGTTTATTTATTTTTATGGAAATATAACTTTCTGGAAAATTTGTTTTAATTGCACTTGGGTACTTTTGGTTACAAATGGTTTTAAAACTTGTTTATATTTAGTTATAAGCTGTTTTGAGAAATTGTTTTATATAAACTATTTTATATAAATGTTTATAACTCTAATATCCTAGTGGCATGAGTAGATAATTCATTGGGGGAAAGCCTACTAAGTTTTATACTCACCCTTGCTTTGTAACTTTGGTTCTTTTGCAGATGTTATCTTCCGGGACATGGGAAAAGGTAAAGTATCACATGTATTTAGCATCACCTCATGATACTTGGGTTGTTTAGTGATGTTGGAGTATGTAGATTATGAATCATGGATACTTGAAGTTGTCTTGGATTCTTGGGAAGTTTTATTTCCATTTATTTATTTGATAGTTTCTTTGTATTCTATTGTAGTACACTTTGATGTGATTTTGATATAAGTGAATTGTTCAGTTGTCTTCCTTGTTATCATGCATCATGTAGTGTTTGGTTTGGATGGTTAGTTGTATAATTATTAAAGGGTAAATCATCCTCCACTTTCATTGAAACCCTTTGGCATTAATTTCCAGCCTTTGGAATCTTAGGGATGTCACTTAAGGCCTAGTAAGGATTTATTGTATTCTCAATCCAATGAGAATAAGTTAGTCATTAAAATGGAATCTACTTGTTCGGTCCTTACCAAACAAGTGGTCTTCAATTTCTTGTTCTTGGAGTTGAATTCATCCTTATTTATTCCTTGGGTTGTTGTCTTAGAAAGGAGTGGGATTTTTAGAACTTGAAATGTATAGAATAAAAGTAAGTAGCTAACCCTTTTATGCTGAACTTCAAGTTACCAGGGAGTTGGGTACATAATTGTTTTAGAGACACTTATATGATCTTGGAATCTCATTGTCATGGGTTTAGCCAATGAGATGAGAATGAAATGCATTATAGGAATGACTTCCCACTAGGATTTCATAATTCATTTTGAGAAATGATATATGATTTAATGAATTGTGTTGACTTTTGAAAAATACAAAAATTGTTTTCAAAAGAAAGATTTTGAAAAGAGAATGGTTGATGTATTTTTAAAATGGTTTGATTTTCAAAAACAAGAATGATATTTTCAAAAATGATTGAATGTAGAAAAAGGTAGTTTTTGGAAAACAATGTTGTGATAGTTGATGTGATAAAATTTTAAATGATAATACATCAGTTTCTAGAGAGGTAGGCTTATAGAGTTTGTTGTTTTTTTAGAAAATGGAACCCATTAGGCATCATAGAAACCAACTATAATAATTTGTGGAGAATATGATTTCACCTAAACCACAGGTTAACAAAGAGCTAGTTCAGAGTATTGTCCAAGCATTTTAGGCTGTCTAAATAGGAACACAAAGGGATGAGCCATGACATGTGGATCATTCCATCCAATTAATGAAGTAGAACCCACCCATCTTCAGGGGTGATTCTGAACCAGAAATAGCATAAGTATGGCTGAAAGGGATGAATTTTATATTTTAATTCATTAGTACACCAATGGACCTCAAGGTCAATCTAGAGACGTATATGCTCGAGGATATTGCATACTAGTGGTAAGAACTAGTTTTGCATGCTAAGGTGGATCAAGGCCTTATCTGGGAGGATTTTGAGAAATTTTTTAATAAATAATTCTATCCTCACACATTCAGGATATAGAAAATGATATACTTTTTCATCCTGAATCAGTATAATCTCTCTTTCATAGAATATGCGGCTAAATTCATGAATTTAGTGCGCTTTTCACTAGAAGTTGTGGAAAGTGCATCCTTAAAGGAATGCATCTTCGAATTAGGAATAAGTTAGAAGATTCGATCGAAGATTGTGGTACTCTATATTATAGATTATACAGAGGTAGTGAATAGAGTGATAGTGGATGAACGTGATATCTTAGGATCTATGGTAGGAGGGAGTATGTTGATACCCATAGAAATTGGTGGGAACTCGAATGCTAGGATCAAGAAAAATATAGAAACCTATTTCTAGAGTGGGAACAGGAATTAGAACCAGATAGTCAGATCATTAAATCTTCCTCCATGACCAAAGAACCAAGCGAGATGCTTCCAATGTGGCTCCTTTGACCACATGAAGTGGGAATCTACAGAACCACCAAGAGCATTCCATAATTTCAACAAGATGGGACATCTTAAGATCTTTTGTCATAGTTTTCTGAGTTCAGGTGCTTGAGACACTTCTCATGTGTCACAAGCATTATATGCTTCGACAGGGAAAGGTTAGTGAAATCAGTCTCATCAATAGAATAGGTCTATCCATGGTGATTCTAGGAATACCATGACTCATCAGCAAGGGAAATCTCATCAAGGAAACAAGGAGAAAAGTGAAGTGATGAAGCAATTGAATTGAGATAAGTAGGTGATTGTGGATGATTAGGTTGGACCATCTACGGTGAGAGGTATGATTATTTTTAATTCTACTCTTATAAAAGTGTTGTTTGATACTAATGAATCACATTCCTTCATTGATTCTCATGTTGTTTATTTTCTAAGGTTAAAGAATGAGATGATACCTTCTCTAATAAAACTTCAAACTCCTCTTGATGAAAGAGAATTTTGAGCCTTCATGTGTATAACATGTTCTATAACTGTTGATAGAGATGAGATGAAATGGGACTTCTTGGTGTTGGAGATGGATGCATATGATGTAATCCTGGGTATGGATTGGTTGACAATGTTCAAGGCTCACATAGACTATTATAGCAGAACAGTTAGTTTTATAACTGAGCACGGTGTCGAGCATCTCTTCAAAGGAAAAAGGGTTGTAAAGATAGGTAAATTAGGCTTGTTGGAACTAGTAGTGGGAACAATCTCATACCAGTTGGAGGCATTGACTTTGGCATCGATGGAAGATATCGAGGATATTAGTTTTCTAGCAGTTGTGGAGCAATTTCCAAATGTCTTTCCTATGAACTTCTCTGGTTTACCACCTATAAGGGATGTGAAGTTTATGATTGATCTTCTTCTAGGGACCAGTCCTATTTCCATTATGTATTATAGGATGGAACCAACAGAATTAAGGGAATTGAAAGTGCAATTGGGGGAGCTGGAAAGCAAAGGTTTCATTCAGAAAAGTATATCTTCGTGGGTAGCACCAGTCTTGTTCGTAAAGAAATCAGATGGAACTCTTTGGATGTGTGTTTATTATCGTAAGCTTAACAAAGCTATCATAAATAATAGATATCCACTTCCACACATTGATGATCTATTTGATCAATTGAGGGGATCTCAATGGTTCTCTAAAATTGACTTGCGATCAGGATATCACCAATTGTGAGTTCAGAAGGAGGATATTCCAAAGACAACTTTTAGAAGCATATGTGAACACTACAAATATGTTGTCATGCCTTTCGTTCTTACAAGTCATTCATAAATTAGATATTTCAAAAAATATATAAATTATTTCATTTTAGTGTTTGTAGATTACATATTGGTGTATTCAAGGACAAGGGATGAGTATGAGAAACACTTGGGGACAGTTTTGGGAATACTGATAGAATATCGGTTGTATGCCAAATTATCATAGTATGATTTTTGGATATAAGAGTTATGCTTTCTTGGCCATGTAATTTATGAAAAAGTTGTTTTGGTGGATCTAGAAAAGATAAAATCATTATCTCATAGAAAACATTGAAAAATGTCTTTGAGATATGAAGTTTTCTTGGTCTGGATAGTTATTACCAACACTTTTTGTGTGAATTCTCACAACTAGCCTCACTGATTACAGCTTTGAAAAAGAAGAATGCTCAATTATAATAGACTGAGGAATGCTATAAGTCTTTATAAGAGATAAAAGTCTACCTTACATCAAAACCTATCTTGATTTTAATAGAATTAGGACAAGGGTATGTGGTCTACTATGATGCTTTGGGATCTAGGTTGGGATGTGTTCTCATACATGGAGATCATGTTATTGCTTACCATTCAAGGTACTTGAGAGTGTATGAGAAGAATTACCCAACACACGATTTTGAGTTAGCTGTCATTTTCCATGCTTTGAAGACTTGGTGTCACTATCTCTTTGGTGATAAATTTCTTGTGTTCATGAATCATAAGAGCTTGAAACACATTTTCTATCAATGGGGCTTGAATCTGAGGAAAATGAGATGGATGAAGTTTATTTAGATGTTTGAATTTGGCTTGATGTATACACCAAGAAAAGGTAATTTGGTGGCTAATTAATTAAGAATAAATTCATATACTCAGTTGGTAAAATAGGATTTAGATGAATGGTAGTTGATGTCTATTCTAGATAACATGCTTATAGAATGTGAAGACTGAGTTGATGTTGCAGTTTTCTTTTCAGCCACACTTGTTCTTGATTTGGTAAAGATAGTAAAGGAGGCATAGACATTTGATGTAGAATGTGTTTCATTAAGTTAAAAACTCAATGGTGGGGAGACCATTGAGAGATAGAATTGGATGGGAGTTTAGTGTTTTGGTTCTGATATTAGATGGTTATACTTATGTCTTGTTAGGAAAAAATTCTTTATGCTTACCACTATTACAGATGGGATATACATCCAATAATATAGAATATTTATAAGGCGTTGAAGGTGTAGTTTTGCTAGAGTGAAATAAAAAGGAAAGTGGCAGAGTTCATTTCACAGTGCTTAACTTGTCAGCAAGTTAAGGTAGAACATCAATGACCATTGGGTATGTTATAGTCCTTACCTATTACAGTGTGTAAATGGGAGTAGATAGCCATGGATTTTGTTATAGGTCTCCCAAGAATGATTCAGAAACATAATTCCATATGGGTGATAGTGGATCAGATCACAAAGATTTCCCATTTCATCCCTATTATTGAAACTCATATGTTGAAGTATCTGTCCAAAATCTATATCTGAGAAGTGTTAAAGAGACATGGAATACCAGTTTCAATCAAGTCATATATAGATCTTAGGTTCATGTCTCATTTCTGGAAATACTTACAGAAATCCCTAGGGATTCAGTTGACTATGAGTATGAAATATCACCCTCTAAATGATGGAAAATCTAAAAGGATGATACAGAAATTGGAATACATGTTACAGGCTTGTGTAATGGATTTTGGTGGCTCATGGGAGAATCATTTACCCTTAGTGGAGTTCTCATATAACAAAAACTATTAGGCCTTGATACATATGGTTTTTTTTGAAGAATTGTATGGGCGTCCTTGTTGTTCTCTGCTTTTTTTTGGGTAGAAATAGGTGATACTTCACTAGTTGGTTCGAGCCTTGTCTAAGAAATAATTGAGAAGATTCAGTTAATCAAAAAGAGAATGGAGGCATCTCAAAGTCATTAGAAATCTTATGTGGATCATCGTTAGTGGCCTTTGTCCTTTGTAGTGACTGATCGTGTCTTTTTAAGGATCTCTTCAAGGCTTGTAAATCATCATTTTGGAAATAAGGGCAAGTTATTTCCAAGATACATTGTCCCTTTTGAGATACTGGAATGGGTTGGATAGGTGGAATATCACTTGGAATTACCACCACAATTCAGTTCAGTGTATAATATATTCCACATATCTTAGTTGAAAAAGTATCAGCCTGATCTAGATCATGTGATCAGATGGGATCACATTGACCTAGAGTCGGATGCTTCGTTGGTACATATCCTAGTGTAAATTTTGGATAAGAAAGAGAAATTCTTGCATGGAAAAACATCGGCCTAGTTCAGGTTTTATGGAAACATGGTCAGATTCAGGAAGAGACTTTAGAACATGAGAAGGAAATTAAAGAGCAGTGGATGGAATTCTTTCAGTATGAGGATTGTTTTCTACTTTCCAGGGAAAAAATACCAATGGTGGGGAGAATTTATCACCCCCGGTTTCTGGTATGTAACCCTTTCTTTATGATTTTTATTTTTATAAAGTATAAGGGTGAAAGTTGGGAGAGTTGGGAGATTTAGTGGAAAAGTCTTTTGGGATAAAGGATATGTGCACAGGCTGCACATGGTTTTTCCAAACCATGTGAGAGCCTAGGAGAAACTGTGTGCCTTGGTTCTAGGTTGGTCATTTTGAGAAAGTAGTTTCGAAATAGTTGGAGCACGGTTAGGGAGACCATGTGAGGAGGTCGTGTGAGAGTTTCCTTAAGATAGTAGATAATGCACGGTCTGTCTAATCGTGTAGTCTAACTGTGCGTAGGGTCAAAATTAGATCCTTAAAAATAGGATCTCAATCATTTTCCTCTAACTCCATTTTTTTTTCTCGTAAGAGGACCTAACTTGGTATTCTTCTACATTGAAGGTAGGAGAACATCTCTAAAGTTATTTGGAATCAATCTGGAGCCCTCCTTTAGCATTTTCAAGCTCGATTCTTGCGGTTAGTGTTGTTTTTCTTTGTTCTTGCAATGTTTTCTTAGATCTACTTCTCCTCTCCTCATAGTTTCTCAGATCTATTCCCATTATGTGAATATATGAGATTTTTTATGCCAAATAAGTTGATATTTTATCTTGATCTTTCTAGGAGAAGAGATCTAAGGCAGTTTCATGGAATTCCAACTCGATTTCATGAGTGTTCTTTGTATGTTTTCGGTTTTCACCAAAACCTTTGAGGTAGGTGGATTCACTCTCGAAAACTCTTTCTAGAATTGATTGGATTAGTTTCAAATAGTTTTATTAGTTGAAATTTACTGTGAAAATCATGGAATAAATCTTCTTTAGTGATGATTTATGGTTTGGGTGAAATTATGTAATCTTAGTGATTTGTTGTGTAAAGTGATTTAGTTCTTGAATTTAAAATGGAAATTTTAAATTGTGGATTACTAGAATTTATGAATGGTTTATTTTAAAAAGTGGTTTTCAATAAAAATATGTTTTATTGAAATGGGTTGGCTTTTAAATGGTTTCGATGGAAAAGGGTTTTTAATAAAAAGGTGTTTTATTGAAAGGGTTTTTGTCATGAATTTTGGGCATACTTAGTGTGTGTGTTCATATTGTATTTCCAAGGCTTGGATGAAATATGACCTTGTGCTCAGTTCCAAATGTGTAATAACACATGGGATATAATTACCTTGTGATGACTTGGTAGATCAACAAGAACCCACTCATGAGTATGGAACTGTCATAACAAAGCATGCATGGTTGGTAGTGTGGATTTGTGGAATGGATTAGGTATGCCAAAGGATATTGAGAAATGGTTTTAAAAATTTGTTTAGTTATTTTTATAGAAATATAACTTTTTGTAAAATTGGTTTTAATAGCACTTGTATACTTTTGGTTATAATGGTTTTGGAACTTGTTTATATTTAGTTATAAATTGTTTTGGGAAATTGTTTTATATAAATTGTTTTATATAAATGTTGTTAAGTCTTATATACTAGTGGCATGAGTAGGGAAGTCATTGGGGAAAGCCTATTGAGTTTTATACTCACCCCTAATTTGAAACTTTGGTGCTTTTTTAGATGCGATCTTCCAAGACATGGGAAAAGTTAAAGTATCACACGTATTTAGCACCACCTCATGATACTTGGGATTTTTAGTGATGTTGAAGAATGGAACTTATGGATCATGGAGACTTGTTGTTGTCTTGGAGTATTTTTTAGTTGTCTTTACACTATTTACTTTGATAGTTTCTTTTTCTTCCATTGTAGTACACTTTGGTGTGGTTTTGATATAATTGAATTATTGAGTTGTCCTTATTGTTATCATGTATTATATAGTGTTTGATTTGGATAGTTATTTCTTTAATTATTAAAGGGTAAATCATCCCCCACTTTTATTGAAACCCTTCGGTATTAATTTCCAGCCTTTTTCATTTTAGGGATGTTTCTTAAGGCCTGGTAATGATTCATTATATTCTCAAGACAATGAGAATAAGTGGGTCATTACAAGAAGGGTGTGGGTATATGAGGAAGTGAAAAGGTACCTAGGTCTAGAATTGTGGATGATTCATTTAGATAGGGAAAACTGGGTGTGGATACTATAATTAAGTCATCAAAGGTTTTGCAGTGAGGATCACAAGAAGGTAATCCATTGGTGAAAGACATCTTTATCCATTTGAGAACGGATCTGGGTGATCCTCATCCTTCTATGCAAGCTCCTTTGGGTAAAATGATTTATGATGTGGGGATGGTTGTTGGTGTTTTGGACCCTCTAAATTCTCTTGAGGGTCCTCAAGGTGGAGATTTGTGATCTAGAAGCAGTCATATCTCTGAGATGTAATCTCAAATGGTGGATGAGGGTGTCCCCAAGACCCCCATGGTTACTTCATATGCTGAGTCGGTGTGGTCAAAGAATGGTACCAGTGATAGAGGTTAAGGAGAGGTTCCTAAGGAACCAAGGGAGGGTAACTCTCTAGGATGTAAACTTTTGGACTGAGTTTTAGGGGGTGAGTCTTTAATCAGTACAATTCCTAGAAGGTAGGTGGTAGAGATTGAGTTGGGAAACTATTTTCAAGGATTGAATAATGTTGATTTGGAGAAAGAGCTTGAAACTAATCCGGTTAAGCCTTCTATGGATGAGCATAAGGTCCATGAGAATGAGTTCAATGATGATAATTCTAGTCATTTTTCTGGAGATATAGAAGATGATGTTTAGGGTAGTAGGTTTCCAATCCTAATAAGAAGTAAGAGATGGAGGGGAAATAATAAAAAGATAAAGGAATACTCATATTTTCCATTACCAATGAAACCAATATCCATAAAGAATTAAAAATACAAGATGATGAACATCAATCCTCACCTTTACTCCAAGTCTTCTTGTTAGCAGTGGGATTTTGGTGTAATGCTTGAACAATCCTTGTAGTTAATTATGCACTCAGAAGAAGAAATGTTTGAATATATTCTGATGATTAATTCTACTGAAGAAGAATCCAACAGGATGATGGGAAGGTTATTAAGGGTGACTCCCAATGAGGAACAGTGTACCTGGTTTGAAAATAAAGATCTGATATTGATAAGGGGATTCAATGCTTGGAATATCAATGTAGAGGATTACATCCAGTCTTAGGACAAGCTGGTGTTCCAGTTTGAAGATCTTTTAAAGGATGAGCCAGATACTCGGGTAAACACTATCTCATGCAAATTATTTAGGGAGATTAATTTTGGTAGACTTAAATTTTCCTTTAATGGGTCTGTAATTTCCTTTAGTGGTTGAACTTTTGGTTTCTTAATTTTACCTTAAAAGTGTTTGATAATACAAAATTTAATTTTTAGTGAGGTATTATCCTCAATTTATTGATGTGGTTAGTTGGAACATAGCATCTTAAACCTTTATCAGTACTCATATAGGTTCACTTTAGATGCTTTTCTGATGTTATAGATCTCTTTTCTGATGTCTATGATTTTGGAGGTGGGGAAGAATATTTTCATGAAGCATATGTGTAATCCATACTATTCATTCACTTAAACTAGTTATAAGTTGTACAACCATTCTTTGGTGGATCCTTCAATTTAAAATAGGAATGCCTTCTACTTTATCAATTGTTCATCTACTCCTTAGGCTCTAAAAGTAGAGTATACATATGAAAACTCTTTAATATGTTTATTTGGGTTTTTTCCTACCAATCCATGTAATTTAAGAAATAATTATATTTTGTTTATTTTCATTTCAAAGTCTTTTTTTTTATTTTGAAATAAAAATTTGATTGTTTTAATTAATTAATTATGGTGTACAAAGGCCCATAAGGGTTTAGTTAGGATTTTTAGACATGATGATAGGCTCAGAGCGAACACTTGAGGTTCCACTCAAGTTTTTAAATGACATTTCCTCAAATTTAGATTGTAAATTAATGTTTCTACGTATAGTCAGCAGGGTTGTTTCAATTTCAGAATCTGGTTGGTAATGAATGGTGTTAGTGGTTCCAGTCATACAATGTAAGAATTATATTATTGGCACTGCCTCTCCAAAAACGGTGTTAAGTTTTGAAACTTACCTATCCTGGTTTATGGTGAAATAAATTATCTCCAGAGTTAGAATTTATTATAGTGGTTAGATTAGGTTTTATCTAAATAGGATTGTAAAAAATCATGTTTTCTACTTTAAAATAAAGGTAAATGGGGCCGTTTTGGTTATAAATCTTTGAAAACTAAATTGAAACAATAATAAAGGGTTGAAAATAGATTGATAAAGCAGGTTATGGGGTTAGGGTTTTATTAACTTTTACAATTATTTCATATTATTAAAATTATTTTTACCTCTCTTCTGATTGAATGATAAATGAAGGACCCATCGATCGATCTATCAATCACCCTTGGTTAAAGGAAATAGTGGAAACCACTCTTGTGTGTATAAAAATCAATAAACTACTCTTAAACTACCTAGTAAAATCCCAATTGGGAATTTTTTATCTTTATAAATCTGTAAATAACTCATTGGTCCCACACACATGCTATAAATCGCTAGACACTCACCACCCAGCATAATATACTCAATCGAGACAAGTTCCACTAAGTGGGGGAGTTTATATAAATTCAACCAAAGATATAAATAACGAATAACACAAAAACCCTAAATACAATCACTTTAATCAAATTTAGAACCACTATAAATAGAAATCATTCATTAGAAAAAGATAATTTTAAATTAGATTACATGACTCGAGTATTACAAAAATGGTTCTCCTCCCTTCTCCAATCACTCAACAATTTCCCCTCCATTCAAGGGGTCACGAAGAAGAAGGGGAAAGTGGAAGATATTGAAAAAATAAAACAAAATTAAAGTATCATTTTAGTCTATGAATTATCTATCATATCCCCCTCTCTCATTTCAACCCATTTGAATGGAAATGGAGACACATGTTTATAATGAAAAGGTGAGTAAGAGTTTTCCTCTAGTCTCTATCCATATAAATTTTGAATATATTTTCCCTCAAAGACTGTTGAATATAAAAAAATCTTTTACAAAGTTTTTCTAAAATGTGCTGGTTATAAACCCTCAAATTTTGAGATCTATTTGATTTATGTAGATAATGATATCTATGAATTACTAAATCATGCTTTTTCTATATGAATAGATAATTCAATTACCTCCATTTGAACACGCCCATCCACTACCTTAATGATTGAAGTTTTACATGAAATTTAATTTCAATATGAGTCACCAAGTTCTCTATCATTGAAAACTAGAATAATCTTATTTGGAGTCTTGTATCCGGATATGTGATTCCTTTAATGTAGGTTTCTCAATTTTGTTGCGAAAAAAAGTTATCACTTTGCACAAATTATTTAGGCCACATAAAGATCGAATAAGCCCATGGTGCAATTAAAATAATTGAATCCGACTAAACATAAAATCCTATAAAAAATAATTTTTCAATTTATATCATTGTATAAATTTTTTCCCTAAAATATCAATCTGATTAAAATTAGTTAAAATTCCAAAATTAAGTAATTTTCACAATAATTCCTAAAATTTACTAAAAATCCAAAAAATGATATAATTAAGCTCAAAAATAAAAAATTGGTTGTGATTTAATTATTTAAAAACACATGAAAAATATAGAAAATATTAGTTATATCACTACTTATAAGAAAACATCATCGACAACCCCAGATTATACCCCCAATATGGCTACCTCCCACCATTTGGATTTGACTACCCAAAGAAATGGAAAGAGGAAGAGGCATGATGCACCCCCAGAGGTACACTTTATTTTTCATGTTTCTCACCACATGACCTACCTCTTTATTTGGGATCCACCCTAATTTTCAAATATTGATAATAATCTTAGGACCCTGACTTCCATTCCCAGTGTTGAGCATGATCAAGACCCATCCCCAGAGATGCCCCCCTCCTCCACCTGATATGGTCATAGGAACTGCACCTCCCACTGCATAGCTTCAAGAGAAGTTAATGGGGAGTCTAGTTAGTACATTAAGGAGCCTTATGAATTTTCTCCTCTCCTATTTTTTTATCATTTTGGGTTGTCATTTTTTATTTTTTTTTCACATGTTTTTTTCCCATGTATAGTCTCACCTTTTTAGATATCTATCTTTTAATTTATTGAATTATATATATGAAAATTTTTATGAGTAACACCCTAATTCATTTAATTAATTTTGATATATCATTCTTAATCTCACCATACTTTGAGTGAGGAATTTGGATTTCTTTCCCTATATCACCGACTTTTTCAAATATGTATTTAAGAAATTCTAATACAAGGATCAAGTAATATAATTTTCACTTTTCAAGGGTTAATTTAATTTATTTGATATATTTTAGATAATTTCTATTCTAATTTATACTGTTACTCTGACTATATCTCTTCCACTTTGTTTTACAAATTGAGGACAATGTGCAATTCAAGTGTGGGAGAGGGAGCCTTGGCCCTGTATTATTTTTTTCCCCTGGATCAATCTAAGAGTATTTTTTAATTATAAAGAATATTTTTACATGTGGATAAATTTTATTAATCATGATCATAAATAATAAATACATAGGTTAAAATTTTTGAAGTTTCATTCTCATTCCAGTTTGGGAGTTATTTTTAAATGATTGTTGATATGATTCAAATTCTTGATTCTAATTATTGGAAATTCATATTTAGTATACTGGTTTTTTGTATTCATTCCATGACTTTTTTGACTAATTCTATGATTGTAACATCCCATCCCAGGATCCACTTAACCCATACCCGGATTTAGTGGGTCACATGGCCGCAAGTGTGCCTCCCCATACACCAGAGGCTATCGACTAGTAGCCAGGGTCCAAGGTGGAATAGTGGAGAGACTAAACCCTCATATTAAAGTGGAACATTAGATATAATAAATAAATAGGAAACAACATAATCATATATAAACATATGGCACAATAAAAGAAACATAATAATAATAATGAGCTATGAAAGCGTAAATAACCAAGAAACTGAATAATAATCAAAATCCAAAAGGCTGAGCCATATACAATTATTTCATGGAATATCGTTATACAAAAAGTATAAATAAGGGATAGTAATATACAACATGATATACAAAAATAAAAAAAAATCCAAAAGACTAATCCACTGGCATCATGATCATATACTCAGTCTTCTACTCACATGATCTGTGCTATATATAAATAAATCAAGCATATATAACAGGTCGTTTTCCCTTGTCTATACCTATATACATGAGGTCTACTCAGTCTTAAATAGTGTCTAGAAATAATCCAACCACTGTATATTGCATAGCATTGTGGGGGTATAATGAATAAAAAACAAATCTAAATAATAAATACCAATCGGTTCAGGTTCTAATAGGACACATGTCTGGATCTACCTGCTTTGGTATAGGCTGGTGTAAGATTCTTATTAGTAACCATATATTTATATATATATTTTATACACATATATACACTAATTACATAAGGAAATAAGTAGGCATATGCATGGATACTAGGTGTTAGCTAGACCCAGGGCATAACTCCAGTGTCCATAACTAGTCTAATGAATTATAGGCTCCAAAAAGAGTATAAGGAAATAATCTCATATAAATGTGAGATGTCATGATTATCACTTGAGATAGGTGGGGTGATACATCATTACCAACACCAAAACAAGGGAATATGGAGCACCATTCCCAACATCTAGGTACAAGTATAATGGTAAGAAACATTGTGCTCAACACCTAATGTAAGGGAGAGTGAAACCTCATGTTCAACAAGTCCATTAACCATCATTCAACAACCCATGATAATGGAATACTCATAATAATAATAATCACATGAGGGATTATAGAAAGTGCATCCATAACCATTTGGAACAAATATCCCAGGGTGATCAATTGATACAATTCACATTCATAATTCTATAACATGAGGTGTGGCCTTTCCACCCATTCCATTCAATTCAAACAATCCATTTAATTTATCAAGGCAAGAATAATCCATATCAAGGTTAATATAAACAATTAGAATCTGTTCCATTCCATTCAATAATCATATAAAAGAGAGAAATTCCATTTACAAGTCAATCCGAACACTTAGGCGGTGTTTGATCATCTAAACAATTTGATATAAAAAGGTCATTTCATTCGACACGCCCAAATGGGTGGATATGATTTAGGTTTTCATCCTATAAAAATATATCAAGGGTCTATAGGAGTATAAAAAAATGCATATAATTATTTAGAAATGAAGAACACATTTTAAGGGGATGCATGAGAATATCTGACATGCCACACAATGGAAGAAGCTATGAAAACTCTAATACTTTTGGGAATAATTTCTAGACCCCCTACCTTAGGTTCGTAGATGAATCCTAATCCAATATTAACTTCATATTTAAAGTAGATCATAAGAAAAATGAAGAATAGTCCAATGACCTAAAATTTGGGTGAATGAGATCACCCCAAAATAACATAGTAGATGGGGAGAGAAACCAAGAACGAAAGTAATAGGATGAAGTAGGTTACCTATAGATATACAATGCTTCTGATGGTGATCCATTTAGAGTTCGGATGAGGAGAAATATTTATCCCTAGATTAGGATAATGGAGATATCTATAGGAGAAGATGGAGGGGTATTTCTATTGGAAATGAGAGGAGAAATAAGATAAAGGGGTTAAAAGATCATTAATATCAAAAAGGTAGAATCACCCTTCAACACCAGGTTGCGTGGTTTGGCCATATAGTGGGCCAAACCATGTTCCAAACATGCACACCTCACTATATAAGGAGGTACCTTTCATCGTTTATATACATGGTTTTCCAAACCATGAGAAAATCATGTGATTTGGATATTCTAAAAATTATAGGTATCCCACATGGGTGTGCACCTCATCTCACACGATGGTAGACAAACCATGCATCCTCCTGCTATACAAAATTTCCTTTCATGGTTAAGTTTCATGGTTTGTACTAATCATTCGATAACCATGTGGCCTACTCTAATTGTCCAATTTTCGAAGATCCAAGCTCCAAAAATTCCCCAGACACTCCCAAAACCTTCCTTAGTTCATAGAGCACATTTACTAAAAGAAAAAATATATTCAAACTGGAAAAAAATGATTCATACCTTTGAGAATGTTAGAGTCATTACAAACTCCCCTCTTTAAATCAACTCATCCCTAATTTGTCCTTCTAAGGGTAAAGATGGATAATTCCAGAAAAGCACCGACCACTAGGCTTTTATATCAGCTTCTCACTCCCAGGTCACGTCCTATACTCAGTTGTGCTTCCATAGCACCTGTACTGAAGGAACTAACCAACCTCAGATTGTATTTTCACTTTGTTCCATAATACACACTAGATACTCCTCAAAATAAGCATCCATATCTAACTCAACCTCATCAAGTTGGAAAACATGCGATGGGTCTGAATAATAGCAGCGAAGTTGAGATATGTAAAATACATCATGCATAGACCAGTATCTCTGAGGAAGTACTGTCTATTATTCCACTAGCTCAATCTGTTTCAAAACCTCAAAGGGTTCAATTAATCATAGAGAAAGATTAACCTGCCTATGAATACGTCGATGGCCCAACTTGAGCAAAACTCACAAGAAAACCTAGTCTATGACCTTGAACTCAAGAGGTCATCACTGTCAATTAGCATATGACTGCTATCTGGACTGAGCTATCATCATGCACTTCCTGATCAATTATACTTGCTCTGTAGTCTCATAAATGAGATTTGGTCCAATTAAATCTACCTCCTTAGCCTCTAACTGAAACAGAGGTGATCAGAAAGGCCTACCATATAAGGCCTTATAGGGATCCATCTGAATGGTAGCCTGAAATATATTATTATAAGAAAACTCAACAAGGGGTATGTGTTTCTTGAAATAACCCCCAAAGTCAAGGGAAAATTTATGGATCATGTCCTTTAACACGTGTATCATGAACTCTATTTTTCTATCAGTTTGATGGTGATAGATTGTGCTCAAAATCACTTATATACCCAAGGACTTCTGCAACCCCTACCAGAACTGAGACATGAAGAATGCATCCATGTCAGATATGATAGAACAAGAATATCAATGAATACATATGACCTTACTAGTGTATATTTTTCCAATCTAAACTACTGATAAGGTCTCTTGAATATGTAAAAAGTGTGCAACCTTCTCAAATAATCAACAACCACCCAAACTGTCACACCCAGTTTTTCATGTATTTGTTTTAATCCGGTTCATTGGAAATATCGACCTTTTTATTGATTTTTGGGTGAGATTAATATTTAGTTTTGAACTTACATCTATTTCTAATCATCCTACCATGGGTGAACCATATCTTGTTTGGGAGTTTTTGGAGAAAGGGGTGGTTACTTCAAGATTTGGGTCAACTGTGAGCTCATTTCCATATTTAAAAACAAAATTTGTTCCTTTTATAACTCCTTAATTTTTCAACATTATTCACTCATTCTACTTCCCAATTTTCATACACTAACCTATTCAAACAAAAATATCCATTTTAACCCCTTATGAATTCATAATCATGGTGGATTTGGGTTTTTTATTCAAGTATTGGACCAGCTCGTGATCCCATTTCCAGTTTTAAAAAATAATTTGTTTCTTTTATATATTATTTATTTTTTAATATTTTTTAGTGATTTTACCTATCACTCGAGCCCCAAACCACTAGGAGAACCCTTATGTTCCATTTTCCCTCTTTAGAACTCATCTTAGTCACAGATTAGGGTGAAATTTCTCAAGAATTCTCAAATCGTCCAGATTTGGTAAGGTAATTTTTTTCTTTCATGTATCATTAATTTTTTCTCTTTTCCCACCAAATATTATTTCCCTAGTTTTTCAATAACTAAGGAGAATATAAAAGGAGTTACAATCCATTAACTTTCCTATATGGGTGTATATCTAAGGAAAGATGAAGAGTTATTTGGTTTCAAAGGTGAGATTCCTTCTCCTTTATCCTTCCACTTTCATTTGGTTTCCTCTTATCCCATGGTCATTAAAAACATAATTTTATGTTATAACATGATTGTTTATGGGTTTTTGATTTTTTAGGTCTGTTATTCGTAGATATAGAGTTTTGGGAATGACAATAGGTGATATTGGGTGTGTGTTTCTTTTCCGCCATGGTTTTGAGGTAGGTTTTCCATTTCACATGTCCTTTTTATTTAATATTTATCTTTTTCATGGTATGTGCACACTATAAAAATTATGAGTATTATTTTTTAAGCCTTAAAAAACTTTATTTGGTGTGAAAAGTGGTGTTTATTCCTTGTTTTGTGAAAATTAGTGTTGCTTTGTTATAAAAGTGCACACTAAGAGTTTGTTTAAATGTTCTGTTATATTTTGCTCCTGGTTTGTGATTTTTAGAACCTTTTTTAGGGTATTTTTAACATGTTTTTGTAGCTTGAATAAATTTATGTAATTAATTTTTTATTTTTATTCCTTTTGAAGTTCTTAAAATGAATTGTGTTGTTACTGAGTGTATGTCATGTGTTCGGTAAATTGCCCGGTTAGATTTTATATGTTAAGTGTGATTTAAAATGATTTTTTTGGATTTATAAATGCATTATAAGCATTAAAATAGTATTTTTGGTTCGTTATATGGCTTTCCAATGTGGATTTGGTTTTACAAACAAATGGGTTTTTGGTTTATAACATGTTTTGGACCGAGTTTCGAGAAAATGGCATGTTTGGCATCCTTATAAAAATGGTTGTGCTTTGGATGTGTAACCTGAATGTTTTAATGGATTTATGAAAGTGTTTTGATTCTTTTAATGGTGTGTATACACCTCTTTATTAAAATTAAAAATTTTACCTTTGTAAAATGTTAGTTTTGAGAAACGCTTAAAGGCTCGTTAAGCAACTTTGTGAAAAATGGTGAAATTGTTTATTATGAAAACCTCATGTGGATGTTTCTCATGACACGATTGTATATATATAATGGATGGGATATCCTTACTGATTAATCCTTGTGATCCATTATTAGAGTGTCTTGGGTTATACTCTTTATGTTATTTTTTATTAATGGCATGAGATCGGTCCTTAGAGTGACTCGGGTTGATGTCTATTGTGAATTATTATTATATATGTTGTGATTGGATGCTCAGATGGAATCATTTGGATCAGCCCCATTAGATACTTGAGACTTGGGAACCTGGCATATTTATAGAATATTCTAAGAATGATTGTTGCATTGGTAGGTCATGGTACTAACCAGTGGACCATAGTAGGTGGATATATTGGGTTTATTGCTATGGGATTTTCCCTCGGCCTACCTGAGAAAGGATGGCCAATCGTATTGAGTGTTTTGATTTAATCATGTGTGACATGTCAATGGGGATGAGGTCTCATGTATTTTTGTCTTATGTATTATTCTTGATCTCCTAGGTTCACCCATGTCTATCCAGCTTTCAATTTCTTGTAGTGATGAATATTATGCTTGTATGTACATTTGAATCTCCTTTATTTTTTTATTACTATCATGCCTTATTGTGTATTGTTTTTCTTGGAAAGTGGTGGTATGGTTTTGATAAGGTTTATGAAAATTGTTTTCAAATTAAAGTGGTTTATCCTCTTGGTACAAATCTGAAAATGTAAACATCACTTTTCCATTTAAAATGGTATTGGCACACTACTTAAATGAATCTAGTTTTGGAAATGAATAAGGGAAATGGGTTGTACTTTGTTTTGATTAATCATGTAGAAAACCTTAATTTTATATATTGTAGTTCAAACATGAAATTGATGTTTCTTTTATTTTAAAATATGTACAATGGGAATATATTATTGGGATAGCCTACTGAGTTTTAATACTCACGCCTATAGTTCTTTTCTGCTTTTATCCCTTGTGCAGGTTTCAACTTGAGTTTGATCACCTTGAGAGATGTGTGATCATTTTGTTATAGATTTAACAGTAAGGTTACATGGAGTTATTTGGTCATTAGTTCTGTTCGGCTTAGTTGTATCGCCTAGATTTACTTTAAGTTTTGTTGTATACATGATGACCAGTTCAGTTTTTATAAATGTGTATTGGGCTATACATTTCTTTCTACTGTTTGTTTTATTATTTATATTTGGGAAAAAGTGTTCCCTTTTAACTCTAATTTATGCCCTCAGTGCTTGTCTCTATCCTGGGAGGATCAGGAATTCCTCTTGGGAGTTGTTCTAGAGAGGCCTGGGTGATCGGTTCAGGGTTGACCCAGACTGGTTCATGACAAAATGGTATCAAAGGAGGTCGACTATTAGTGAACCTTGATTTTTAGATCTCCCTTGTCATTTGTGGTATGTCAAGGTAGCTAGATTAGGATTTTAGGGACTTGAGGGGTAGGTTTTGGAAGATCATCATGAAACATTTCTCATTCTGATCCTCAGGTGACCATGGGAAGTCTGGTTTTATTAGTTTCCTTAGTTCTTAAAAATTGTTTGGTGATTCAGATACAATAAGGGGAGTTAGACTAATGGCCTATGTGAACTCACTGGTCCTAGAAATCCATGTGAATCTAGGGCATGGTTCGAAGAAGGCTCTTTGTGTTGGTGGTGTGTTTCATATATGGCCACCAACCATATGGTCAAGTCACCCACCGACACTAGTTCCATTTTGTGGGTCTCTTAAACCTTTTTTTAGTTCTAAATTTTGTTTTGAAAATCCTTGTGTGATAATTTTGGAATTGGGTTTTCAATTCTTAATATAAGAATATTTTTTTTGCATGTTGAGTTTTTTTAAAACAAATTTTTGGGGAGAAAGTGGAATGATTTAACGAGATTGAATTTCCTTAATCTAAACTTATGTTTTTTTAAAATAAAATGGTTGGAAGGCATGAATTGTTTTAAGATGATTCTGAAAATTTGTTTAAAATAAGATGTTTTGGGCTATTGAAGAGTGTTTGAATATAATTAATTGGTTTTGGGAATTGGTTATGAGCAGTTGGTGTTTTCCTAAAATGGGTTTTGGCCTTTTTAGCTGTCATATTGAGAAAAGAGACCTTGATAAATTTTTAAAAATGGGAAAGGGATGTTTGAATGGCATTCTTGTTTTGGTAGTTATTTTAAAATAAATGAAATGGATTCTAAATCAAATGGTTCTTGAAAAAAATTGGTTTGTTGAGATTCTGAAAAAAGTTTTGAATTAAGGGAGAGGATTTTGATGGAGACCTATGGGGTTTCTTTTTCAAGCTTAGTAAAATGGTTTGTTATGTGAAAATATGAAAATGGTTTTTGACTTTGTGTTTTGTGTGCCTATGGAAGGTATGTGATTTTTTTTAAATAGGTTGAATTTTTTGGCTTGTAAAATGAGGATGTTTTTTCTAGACTTTAGGGTTTTCATGGGTTCTCACATGCATGGTTTTGTATAGATATGTTGATGGATGCCCAGTATGGCATAGTGTTTGGGTGCCTGGGGTGGCACGGGAATGTTCATGTGAGTGAGACTTGATGAAACACCACTAGTGAATATGAAAATCCACCAAGTTAATTTGTTTTTCCAAAGTATTTTAAGCTGAAAATGTGTTGTGTTTTTTGTAAACTGGTGTTTATGTGGGTTGATTTTTCATGTTTTAGAAGTATGGTTTGTTTGGTATGCTTCCTCATGATCTGGAAGTGATACTCTTGGTGTGTCTTGAGATGGGATCTTGTTGGTGGATTGGTTTTGGAGCAATGTTCAGTGGATTTCTAAGGATATGTTAGATGTTGTGATGTGGCCATGGATGGTTCTCCGTTGTCATACTTCCAGTTGATCAGCCTAAGGATTCATTTCAAACATTAAATCCACCTCTTCAGATGATGACTCAACTCTTTTTATGGAATAGAGAGATGTTTGGTTTTAATTTAAAGTGTTTCCCTTTTGTGATAATTCTTTTGGATATAGCAGTTGTGTTCATTGATTTTGATGTGTCTTTTCATATTCCTTGTCCATTCTACTCCTTGTTTGGAGTGAGAGAGAATGGTGTTATGTATCTTTGAGTTCCTATTTAGATGAAGGTGTGTTGTTGAGAAAGTGAGTTTCATGGGGTGTTGGTAATCATAGCTCTTGGTTGTGGTGTAGTAAATGCTTCACACATTAGGGATCCATCCATAGAACTCAAAGTAAAGCTTTTCACATAGTCAGTAAATTGCCATAGGTGTGGGGAGATCAACTAAGATCCTGCCTTCACCATTGTGGTAAAGTAGTTTCTAGGTTTTTATTTTGGTTTTTCATCACTGTGATTTTTATTCTTCTTTTTTACAAAGAGATTGGTGGACTTATCCCTCACACAGTGTCTATGGTTATGCCTTCTCAAATTTGGGTTTCCGATCAATGTCCCTGTGTGGACCACTAATGTAAATCGGGTGTGGTCTTGGTTTTACCTGTTTATAGGTGGAGAGTGTTAGATGGTTCCTCTATTTATTTTGAGGTTTCAGTTTCCCAACTATTGGGTCCCCTTCCCTCCCCTCCCTGAGTGGTGGGGGTTTTTATTCGTTCCTAAAGTGTTGGACCAGTTCTTTTCCCCTCCATTTAGGAGTGGGTGGTTTAAATTTTCATATTGTAACCCTCTTAACTTGTGTTTTTAGGTTTTTGTGGGAGAGTTTTGTGGTCCTGTAGAGGTGAGGCCCGATTCTAGTTCATGTTGAATTATTGTATGTTCATTTCTAGTTGGTCTCTAATAGTGGGGAGACCAATTGCGGGTCTCAAAGATCTTTTATTTAAAGATTTGTTAGATGGTAGTTGTGATTTAATGGTGTAGATCCCATTCTGGCCTACCCCCCCCCCTAAGTCATTGGATTTCATGAGTTCACTTTGGTTTGGGTGATTTTTGGGTTCATTGGGAGAATGCCCAATAATATGGTTCTTGGCTTGGTTGTGGAGGTGGTGGATTGATCTTTCTGTTGATTCTCAGGAAGTGGTTATGAGTTGGTGTTTTATTTGAGCAAGAGGAATAAGTGTTATTGATGGTATATGATATTTAATTTTATTTAGAGGTTTTACCATGTTGATAATGAATCCTTATGTGTTTATCTTTTAGCTGGAAAGTGTTATGGCTTTTCAGGGGTGGAAAGCTTTAATGGTGGAGAGAATTGTCACACCCAGTTTTTCATATCTTGATTTTTATTTGGTTCATTTGAAATAATGATACTTTTCTTGGATTTTTGGTAATATTAATGTTGAGTTTTTAAATTCCATCTATGTCTAATCATCCTACCATAGGTTCCCCATAGCTTGTTTGGGAGTTTTTGGAGAAAAGGGTGGTTACTTCAAGATTCGGTTCAACCATGAGCCCATTTCCAGATTTAAAAACAAAAAATTTTCCTTTTATAAATCCTTAATTTTTCACTCATTAAACTTCTCAATTGGCCTCCCCTAACCTATTCAAACCACCATATCTATTTTTACCCCTTATTAATTCATAATCATGAGGTATTTGGGTTATTTATTCAGGTATTGGGCCAGCCTGTGAGCCCATTTCCAGTTTAAAAAAAATTTAATTTGTTTCTTTTATATATTATTCATTTTTTAATATTTTTCAGTGATTACACCTCTAAATGGAGTCAAAAAAACCCTATTCTCACTCGCATATTCCATTTTCCCTCTTTATATCTCATCTTAGTCACGGATTAGGTCAAAATTTCTCAAGGATTCTAAAATCGTCTAAATTTGGTAAGGTAATTTGTTTCTTTCAAAAATCATTCATTTTTTTCAGTTTTTACCCAAAATATTATTTCCCTATTTCTTAAATACCTAAGTAGAATCTACAAGAATTTACAATCCATTAACTTTACTCTAAGGGTGTATATCTAAGGGAAGATGAAGAGTTATTTAGTTTCCAAGGTGAGATTTCTTCTCCTTTCTCCTCCCTCTTCCTTATCCTTCCACTTTCATTTGGTTTCCTCCTCTCCCCGGGTCATGAAAGACCTAGGTTTATGTTATACCATGATTTTTTATGGGGTTTTGGTTTGTTTAGGGCTATTATTCATATATATAGAGTGTTAGAAACCGCGGCAGGTGATATCGGGTGTGCGTTTCCTTTCCGCTATGGTTTTGAGGTAGGTTTCCCATTGCACATGTCCTTTTTATTTAAGAATCGTCTTTTTCATGGTATTTCCACCCTCTAAAAATTCTGAGTATTTTTTTATAATCCTTCAACAACTTTATTTAGTGTGAAAAGTGGTGTTTATGCCTTGTTTTGTGAAAAGTAGTGTTGTTTTGTTATAAAAGTGAACACCAAGTGTTTGTTTAAATGTTATGTTATCTTTTGAACCTAGTTTGTGATGTTTAGAACCTATTTTAGGGTATTTTGAACATGGTTTAGTATCTTGAATAAATTTATGTAATTAAATTGATATTTGTATTCATTTTCAAGTGCTTAAAATGAATTGTGTTGTTACAAAGTTCATGTCATGTGTTCAGTAAATTGTCCGGTTGGATTTTATGTGTTAAGTGTGATTTAAAATGATTTATTTAGATTTATAAATGAATGGGAATCCTGAAAAATAGTATTTTTGTGTTCTTATATGGATTTCCAATGTTTCTTTGGTTGTACAAACAAATGGGTTTTTGGTTTATAACATGTTTTGGCCCGAGTTGCCGGAAAATGGCCCGTTTGGCATCCTTATAAAAATAGTTGTTCTTTAGATGTGTAACCTGGATGTTTTAATGGATTTATGAAAGTGTTTTTATACTGTAAATGGTTTTTATACACCTATTTATTAAAATTTAAATTTTTACCTTTGGAAAATGTTAGTTTTGAGAAACGCTTAAAGGCCCGTTTGGAAACATTGTGAAAAATGGTGAAATTGTTTATTATGAAAACCTCCTATGGATATTTCTCATGACATGATTGTATTTATATAATGGATGGGATTTACTTACTAAGGAATCCTTGTTATCCATTATAATATTGCTTTGGGTTGGACTCTTTATGTTCTTTTTGATTAATGGTGTGATATCGATCCCTGGAGTGACTCGGGGTGCTGTCTATTGTGAATTATTATATATATATATTGTGGTTGGATTCTCGGATGGAATTTGTTAGATCACCCCCATTAGATACTTGATACATGGGAACCTATAATATTAAGATAATATTCTAAGAATTATTGCTACACTTGTAGGTTATGGTACTGTCCAGTGACCCATAGTAGGTGGATATATTGGGTTTATTACTATGGGATTTTCTCTCGACCTTCCTGAGAAAGGGTGGCAAGAGTATTGAGAATTTTTATTTCATCATGTTTGACATGTCAATGGGAATGAGTTATCAGGTATTGGTGTCTTCTAGATTATTCTTTATCTTCTAGGTTCACCCATGTCTATTTGGATTTCAGTTGCTTGCAGTGATGAATATTATGCTTGTATGTACATTTACATTTCCCTTGTTGTGTGATTACTATCGTGTCTTCTTGTGTATTATTTTTCTTGGAAAGTGGTGGGATGTTTTTGATAAGTTTTATGAAAATGGTTTTCAAATTAAATTGTTTTATCCTATTTGTACAAATCTAAAAATGTAAACATCACTTTCCCCTTGAAAATGCTATTGGAACACTAGTTGAACGAATCTAGTTTTGGAAATGAATAAGGGAAATGGGGTGTACTTTGTTTTGAGTAATCATGTAGAAAACCTTAATTTTATATATTATAGTTCAAACTTGAAATTTGTGTTTCTTTTATTTTAAATGATTTACATTGGTAATAGATTATCAGGCTAGCCTACTAAGTTTTAATACTCATTCCAATATTTCTTTTCTATTTATATCCCTTGTGCGGGTTTCAGCTTGAGTTCGATCACCTTGAGAAACATGTGATCGTTGTGTTAAAGAGTGACCAGTGGGGTCACATGGAGTTAGTTGGTCATCAGTTCTGGCCAGTTTAGTTTTATTGTTCAATTGTACTTAAAGTTTTGTTGTATACATGATGATCAGTTCAGTTTTTATAAATGTGTATTGGGCTGTCAATTTATTTTATTTTATTTTTTATTGTTTATATTTGGGAGAAATAATTCCCTTGTCACTCTAAAAAATTCCCTCAGCACTTGTCTCCATCCTAGGAGGATTGGTAACACCTCTTGGGACTTGTCGCGGAGCGGCCCGGGTGATCGGTTTAGAGTCGACCTAGACTGGTTCGTGACACAAACTGTATTGTTGCATTAAGACAGTCTAGGTAAACCTATCATGAAGTCTATAGAGATATCGTCCCATTTACACTTGGGAATTGATAACAGTTGTACAAGTCCTATCAGCTGATGATGTTCACCTTCACATTCTAACAGGTGGAACATCAAGTGATAAATTCAGAAATATTCTATTTTATACTAGGCCACCAATACTGGAGTCTTAAGTCCTAATATATCTTGGTGACACCAGGATAAACTGCCCAAACTATTTCATGAAATTCTTGCATCGGCTCCTCTCTAATGTATATTGGGACCCAAAAACACCCATAAAATCATAGAGTCTCATCCCCATCCATGATACAACCAGAAAATGAATTTTTATTTGAGATAATTTTCCTCAGGACTAAGCCATCAGGATCTAAAATTTTCCTCATTCTTACCCATTCCAGAAGGGTAGGGGTCACTTTTAAAGATGAGAGGATAGTCTTTCCATGATTCTCCAGAACCTCAATGTGAATTTCTAAAAACAATTCCATGAGCTTAAACTCACCACTGTACTCCTAAAATACTTGTGTCTAAGTCTTCCATCTCAAATCATCGACTAGTGAATTGCCTTTCCAAATCATGTATGAAAGCTCAAAATCGAAGGATTGTAGGTATTTGACCCATCTTCACTGTTTGAGATTCAAATCACACCATTTAAATATGTACTTGAGCCTTTTTTGATCTTTAAATACCACAAAATTATTTCTAAGTAAATAGTGTCTCCAACAGTATAGATAATAAACAATATCAGCTATCTTGAGGTCATGTGTTGGGTAATTCCACTCGTGAGATCTCAATTATTAAGAATCTTATGCTACTACTCATTCATCCTACATAAAAATTTATCCCATACTGATACCCAATGTGTCACAATAAATATTATATCTCCTATCTAGCTTTGGAAGAATCAGGATCATCACAGAAGTCAATTTTCTATTCAACTCCTGAAATGATGCTTCACAATATTCTAATAATACAAATTTCACATGATTTTTAGTCAGACTATTAAGAGGTTCTGCAAGGAATGATAAATATTATATAAATAATATATAATACATAGTTATACCCAACCTTAAATGAATCCAGATATAGGTGTAAAACCTGATTCGTCATATCCATAAAGACTACTGGCGCATTCATGAGATTGAACAACATCATTAGGTACACATAAAGACTATACCTAATATTAAAAGTTTTATGAGATTTTTTTAATGACCTGAACCACACCAGATAATAGCCTAACCTCAAATCAATCTTTGATAACACCCTCTCTCCTTAGATCTGATCGAAGAGGTCTTCTATTTGAGGCATTGGATACCAGCTCTTAACTGTGAGTTGGTTCAACCATTGGTAATCTACAAAAAATCCTGAGGGTACCATATGACTTCTTTATAAAAGGGACAAATAACCCCAAGGATAAGTGTTGGGGAATATGAAACCCTTATCCTCCAAATATTCTAATTATTTCTTGAACTCTAGAAGCTCTGTAGGTGTTATCCTGTAAGGAGGAATAGTCATTGGTGTTTCTCCTAAAAATTGATCAATGGTGAATTATACCTCTCTCCCTGGAGGTATCCTATAAAATTCATTAGAGAATACATTCTAGAAATGATACATTATATGAGGGAAAATATTGGGTCATATTCCCTGATCATCCAAGAAGAGACTCACAATCTGATTTGTCACCCTACCTAGCCTACGATGCTCTGGTCCTTCTCGAGATATTCCTTAGGAAACACATCAGCGTATTCTCTCACAAAATCCCTCTCTTCGAGGATGGTTCTTTCCTTAGACTCAATCATTTGGGATAGATATTATTTCTCATATTTAAATAATATCCATTCTTGAGATTTTGGTTCCAAATAAGATTCATCCTCCTCTTTTCACTTATACAGAATCAGGGGTCGATGTGTAATACAGAGATTGATTTCCTTCTCAGGGCAATTTATGTTGTCTCTATATAGGGAAAGACAATTCATTCCTATAATCGCATCAAACTTCACCAAAGGAAGTATGAGAAGGTTTTATGGGAATTTAATCCCACAAACTTTGATAGGGGAGGATTTATATAATTTGGATACAATAATTTCCTCATTTTCCATTTTCATCGACAGACCTACTTCCATGATTTATGGTGGTGTTTGAATAGTTCTACTAAACTTCCATGGTGTTAAGGAATGCATAAAAACAGAATTAAAAATTACATTCACTATTATTTAATTAATAATTAGTGTATCTATTAAAACTTAGATTTTAGGATCCACTTTAGTGGTATTGATGGAAAAAAGATCACCCTTATTGCCTTGAAGGTTTTTGGTTCTATCTAAAAACCCTTGGCTTAGGGCATTGGTTTGAAAATTGCCCTGGTTCCTTATAGATGAAACAATGAACAATGCACTAAGGGTTGACTAGAGAATTCCTTTCATATGTCACATTAGTGGGTTTCTCCTACCATAAATTTCTAGCTTGGTGTCCTTCCTTCCCATACCTAAAGCATTTCTTTATTCCCCTTAGGTAATTTTTGGGTTGCTTTTTTCCACACCTTTGACAAGTGGGATGTTGAAATTTATAGGAATAATTATATTTCTCCATCAAACTACTAGAATTAAACTCCACTTTATGATTCTTATCCCTGTGATACCCTTGAGATTCGCTGATCTCTATTTTGACTTTGAGGGCACATTGAACAATTTTCTCATAGCTATCAAAGTCATGGAATACTAGGTCATTTCGTAGACTAGGTTTTAGCTCACCAAAGAAGAATTCAGCCTTGAATTTGGGGGTAACAACAAAGCTGGAGGCATATCATTCAATTATTGTGAATTTTTCCTTGTATATCCCGATAGATTCTTCATCTTTTTACTTTAGGGTAAAAAAATACCTTTCCATTTTAATTCGGAGAGTGCGAGAAAAATATTTATCGAAATTTTTTTTTTTGAAATTACTTCCACTTCATCACTTTGATCTCTTCAATAGGATTTTTATTCTTGAGAAAGGTATACCACTAATTATATTCTAACCCCATATGATAAACATACAGTATAACCTTCTCTTTTTTAGAACATTGAAGGATGGAGAATATCTTCTCATTAGAGTTGATCCATTATACCATGATTAAGGAATCAGATAATCCATTAAAAGTAGGAGGCCTTTGTTGCATGAAGCACTCAATTTCATCTTGTTCTCTATTAGGGGGGTTTGGGTGCCCCTCTTGATTTAGGTTTCTATTTATAATCTGAGTCGGCTAAGAGATTATCATCATAAAGTTTGTGATTCCCACTCTCATCAGGTTTGGCATCTTGTTGGCGGTCATCACATACCTAATCGCATTGATTTTTTACCTGGTTCCTACTATTTCCAACCATTGTATATAACAAAAGAAAAATTAGGGATGATTATTTTTAAAATATTAAACACATAAAGGGGGATCTGATGACATTAAATGGATAACTTATAAATTACTTGTAATTCCTTAACTTATGAATTTCTAGGCTTCAATATATGTTATCCATGATTTATTTCATAAAATAAATTCTTATGGGATTTTTTTGTTCCCTTAATAATGGTTCATAATGAGGTTATGAATTTACCAAATAATATTCCTTGGTAGTGTCAAACTTGGTGCACAGTAAGGCTAGTTTTCATGTATCGGGTTACCCTGAATCAGGCTTGGAAAACCTTGTCGGAGTTGTTACTTCAAGGTACATCTATGTTAGAACCACTTCCACTTATATTATCCATAAAGGGATGTATTTTATTGATAAATAACTTAATCTATACTAACCAAAATTTAGGGTTTTTTTCTTATTCATAGTCTTATCCTTAAGGCTTTCGCTAGAGTTTTATAATCCTAATCTCAAAAATAACTAAACTTTTTCTCTCATACCAACTATAGTGGTCTGGAATTATTTCTAGTGAAATATAATTAATACTTATCAAAGAACTACATGGGTGGATAAACCTCATAGGTGGGATATACCACCATCCCCAGTTGTAAACCTTTCATCATGAAGGCACTAGGAGGAGAGCCGTGCTTCTTTCAACGCTCACATGTAAGAGTTCCCAAGGATTGGATACCTTCTTTTTCTCTGATACCAACAATAACAAGCCTTATTTTTATTACACATTAATTCATGATTTATTACATAAAAGTACACTTAATAAAACCCAAAATATCGATAAGTTTGGTGTCTTTGATAATTAGGTACATGGAATAACATTTTGATCATAGGATACAACATCATTATTAAAACTTCCTTAACATGATTCTAAAATTCCATGGCTTTTAAAACAACAAGGTATATCATAGGGAAAATATAATAAAGGGGTGATCTATAAATAATAGTAAGGTAATAAACAAGGAATAAAATGAAGAAGGTAATACATGTTATACAATAGGCATATCAATGGGGAATAAAAGGAACATTAATAATAAGGTATAATATAGCATGGTAATCAAAACATGGGAAATGTGGCAACAACTTAAAACACTGAATCATAAACATAAGTCAAGGATAAACCTATCAAGGTATCATGGTGGATGAAGTCCCATAAAGGAATCATGTTAACTCCCTATCCCAATGTGATGTATCATGATACTAAACATTACCCAATGCATTGGAGAGCTATCTGGGCGCACCCATCATATTCATTTCATTCTCATGCTTAAGTGTGACACATAGATCATAAAACATTGATTCATTAATCATTATAATTTATTGAATGATTAAGGAGTGTGTAATAAATATGTGTAATTCCCCAATAAATAAATTATATGGTCATAAATTTGAACACCCCTAAAAGGAAATGGGTATGGTATTCACTACACAATTGTTTTGTCATGGAAGATCGCAGTGAAATTTTAGCAGCATAACGGCGTCACGTAAAAATTCATAAAAATGGGTTGATGAGAGAGAAAGGGGTCCCTAGTCACATAGAAATAGAATGGTCAGTAATAGGTACATGTAAAATCGTATCCCAAAATTAGAAATTTTCAAATAGGGGGCATATGGTAATGAAGAAACTTGATAAAATAATCATAACTATATTTCATCATGGTAACAGGTGTACATAAAAGATCATGGGAGCCTTAATGAGAGTGAAAGGGGGGATATCATCATTTATAAATTAAATGGAAAATAATTTGAATATGAAATATCACATTAAAAAATAATAAAATGGAATTTAATAGACATAAAATAAAATAATTGCTTGAATGGAAATGAGAAGAGAGAAATCTGTTACGAAATTTTGACATAGTAACGGCTTAGGTAAGGGTAAAAATGAGAGATTATAAATGGTATATAATTAAAATAAAATAAATTAGATAGTAAGTGAATGATAATAAATGAATTAAAATATAACCAATTGAAATTATAAAGACTAATTTCAAATAAGGTTCTTAATTGAAATAAAGAGAGGAAGGTGAGGATCTCTTACTTGAGTGTGTGACTCCAAATTCTTGGGAGGGGATCCTTGAGAGATTAGGGAACTTTGTAAAGACTATAGAGAGTTTAGGTAAGAGTATGTACATTCTAAAAGTAGTTTGAGAGAATATAAATGGGATCTAAGGTGGGTTTATATAGGAAATGAGGGGGATTTCTTTATTATTTAGGTTTTGGACTCTATATAATAAAATATCCAAAACCACAAACCATACCATGGTTTTTGTCAATATTTTCTTCCAAATGTTAGTAGTTTTTATTATTTTATAATTTAAAGGTCCTAAATTATTAAAATAATTCCCTTTATTATGTGGAGGTGAGTCACACTCTTAAAGAAATGATTTTAAAACCTTAAAATATGTTATAGGTTTTGTAGGATTCATAATATCTTTAAAAAATAAATAAAATAAACTTAAAATCACATTATTTTTAAGTAGAAACATATATTTGGTCATGTATCCTATTTATAGTAATTATTACATCACTTTTGTGGAATTATGATGTCATAAAACACAGAATATATTTATACGATATTTAATTTTTTTACCCGAAAATTCAACTGTCTCTGAAAATTATGAAAAAATCACCATTGGATAATTTTGACATTATGATTCCAAAACTTATATTAATTTTATCTAAATAATTTTCTAAATATGTGAATTTTTACTTTTAAAATAATAACTTATATTCTTTAAAAATAACGAGTTTTTGATAATAACAGTTTTTGAACCCTTATAAAAATTAAATTTGACTTTATAGAAATTATATGATCATTTATATTTGATAAAAAATATTTAACAATGATATTGAAATATTATTTACTTAAAAAATCAATTAATTCATTCTATTTGTGGAAGGGATTATAGGAGTCTTTTGGGAATCAGTTATACTTGAGCATAGCATTTCACCCCCAAATTGATGGTCATATTGAGCGGACCATTCAAGTTTTAGAGGATATGTTGTGGGATTGCATTTTAGACTTTGTTCATAGTTGGGAGGATCACCTACCAATGTTGGATTTTTCATACAAAAATAGCTATCATTACACCATCATTATGTCACCATTTGAGGCTTTGTATGGGTGAACCTGAAGGTCGTCGTTTTGCTGGACTGACCCAAGAGAGTCAGCACTCATGTGCCAAGAGTTGGTGAAAGAAACTACAGGGAAGGTGTAGATCATCCAGGAGTTGATGAAGACTTCATAGAGCCGTTATAATTATTATCTAAACAGATGAAAAATGTCTTTTGAGTTTGAGTATGGATATCATGTGTTCCTATGGGTTTCACCACAATGTGGATTATGGAGATTTGGTGAGGGAATAAAGCAATCTCTAAGATTCATTAGACCTTTATAGATAATTCGTAGAGTTTTTGAGGTGGTATATCACTTATCTCTACTATTACAGTTAGACCGGTTACACGACATCTTCCATGTGTCACTGCTGAGGAGGTACGTGCATGACCCATCGCACATTATCAACTAGGGTGAGATGGACATCAAGGATGGATATACCTTTTTTGAGTACCCAGTAGAGATTGAGGATCGATAGGAGAAGATCCTTCATGGGTGATCGGTCCCTTTGGTTCATGTTCGGTGGTGGCATGGGAATGTCCAGGAGATCACATGGGATTAGAAGGCTCGTATTCATGGTCAATACCCACATCTCATTGTATAACCCTTATTTTGGCATTTCAAGGATGTAAAGCCCAAAGGTGGGGATAATGTAATGACTTGGATTTTCCATGTATTATTTTTGGATATTGTATGGATTATTTTTTATACTAGGCACTAAGACAGCGTGTGATTCTGAGGCCCGGTGTACCCGAAATAAATGTTTGAAATATATTAAATATATTAAATTTCACACACATGCAGTTTTCTTGAAAAAATGGAACAAATTATAAATAAGGGATTGGATCAGAAATCTGAGGGCACTTTTGATTTCAGAATATGGTTTTTACCCTAGGCGCGACATAACCTTTGTTGATGCGGGGTGTTTGTGGAAAATTCATCGCGGGAATGGAAATGAATAAAATATTTGAATGAATTATTTTATTTCTATTTCATTGATGCAGTTATTGGTGATTCTTTAATTAGACTTCTATGAAAAAATTCTAGGGTTAGTCATATAACCTTGGAGTAGTTTCATAGAGCTTTAGAGGATCTCTCTCAGACAAACTTCCTCCAGATCTTGGATCAGCAATCAACATGCAACGGAATCGAAGGATCTCTCCAACGACTATAATGCTGCAAAATTATTCTTCAGTGATTGATCTGATTCAAGGTAGGACATTATTTGATTTGGTTTTATTTCCCTATTTTAGTTTCTATAATGAACACGGATCAATCAACCAACAGATTGATGTGCAGATCATGCGTATTGTGGGATGAGATAGATTAATTGAGATTAGGGAGAATTTATTCATGATTTAATTATTATCTCTTAGTTCATTTTTATAATGAAATATAATAAAGTTCGACACAAAAATTGACTAAGGTCTATTCCTCTTGATTGTTCTTGTTATTTTCTCCACTAATTCTTTGTTTATCATGAGCGTTATTTGTTTAGTCCGTGGTTCAACATACCCCCAATGAGATAGATCTTTGTGCACCCATTTCTTGGCGCAACAATCCAATATTGTATATTTGGAATTGGAACAATACAATGGTAGTGCGACGATGGAAGCTATGGTGAATTGGACCATTTTGGATACCTGATTTTGTCTTCTTTAGTGTATAATAAATAACAGTGAATGATTTGATTTTCCAAATGGATTTGATGACCTAAATATTTTTTTCATATATGGTGAGGCTTGAAAAATGTGTTTCCCTAATTTTCTTGGTGAGATAGTCACTGGATCAAAGGCTGGAGGTATGGGAATGAACACAAAAACCAAATCTAAGAATTTGGAAAATTTTGTGATACATGTCATGTAACTCAGAGCCACACACAGCATGGGACCCTCTCAAAGGCATCTAGGCTTTCAGGGAGAAGATAAGTATCACACGACATGTGACACAATCACATGGCATGTGACCTCTCTCTAATGTCATGGAATATACATTAGAGGGTACATATACTTGGGATAGAGTACATAGGCACAAACATGCCATGTACTCCCACATGTACTTGACTTGTCCTTGTATACATGGGAATATTGAACACGCTATCATGACACGTCAAATTGATTATAATTTTAATGTTGATTTTTAGTCTAGGGCAGACCATAGGTCATCTCTCAAGGAGTGTTCATGGGTTTAGAATGTGCATTTTTAATAAGAAGTACTAAAAGAGGGGTGGTTTTAAAACAGTTTAAAGAAAATGAATTGATTTAAAGAGTTTAATAGTTGATAAATAAAAGTGGTGTTTTTGAATTATGAGATAAGGAGATCATTTCAAGTTCACTACACATCTTGGTGAGTTCATCATTCTGAAAAATACACATGGTTTAATGGAATATTTTGGTTGAGGGTTGTCAAGATCTCAACTTCCCTCTTGCCTTTTAAATGATGCTCAAAGAACCACCCCTTGACACAACAATCATGTTGTAAATGTTTGTGTATAAATCATAGAGAAGAAAGGCTACCAAATCATACTAAAATCTTATGTATGTGTGAGATAAATAGGACTCTTTTCTTGTCCAATCAGAACAACCCAATATTCCCACTTGAAATCTCAACCCAATCAGTGTTGAAAATAAAAAGTGGTTCACTTAATTTTAATAGTATAAATGTAATCAGAGGAGAATAATGTAAATATAAGAAATAAGTGAAATATTTATCACACAAATTACACAAAACCAGTAGAAGAACAAGTGTTGGAACTCCCTCCTAAGTGTGTGTACCTACCATGAAATGACTGTCCACCGTTTAGCTCGACATCGGGAGGAGGAGGAAGCTCAGGTGGAACTTCGCCTTCATCCTTGATCCCCCTATGAGGATAGGGGCCTCCAAAACTACTTGTATGATGAGAGGACTACATTGGGTCTCCAAAATACCATAGCTTTTCCTCTTGGATGAACTGAAAAATGAAGAGCCTAAGGTTCCATTTTATAGGAAAATGGAAATGTGGTTTTGAGCACACAGATCAGGTAGGTTGGGCCACTAGATGGAAGAATGAGTCTTGGATTTATTCAGAATAAATGTATCCCAATAAATTTTGGACCAATCCACCAAATTTCAGCCCATTTGGATGCATGTTTCAGTAGCAGTGTGCAGATGATTCCACTAGTATGCATGGATCCTGCGCAGTTTGGCCCATTTTTCCTAGACATCATCATGGGCCCTCTAAATCACCCCCACCTTCAATGATATTATCAAAACAATTATCATTATCCTTTTTAACAGTGATAAACACAAAATAACTGATTCAAACATGAAATAAAATTCTTTATTATTTTTATAATTTTCAACACAAAACTAGTTTAGCATAGTGGTGTAAGGGTGAAAATGAAACAGTGAATCGTAGTGTGGTCACACCCCCACACCTAAACATTTTCACTCCTAGGAAAAGTCATAATTCCAAAAATTATTCATGTAGATATTTCCAACTTCATAAAGATTTAACATTCAATGAAATTTTAATTCCTGATAGAAATGTGATCAAAGCAAAAATCACACCGAGGAGTTATTCTCAATGATCATTGAAAAAAACATCTCAGAAATTGTATCCAAATGAAATTTCAAGAGATGCATAATAAAAATAAAAGAAAATTATTCAAAAGTTTATCATGTCACTAATTATCTACGTGTGTGTATGACAACCATTTCATTCTATTCTTTCCACTTTTTATCGAGTAAATTGAAGTTATTTTAATAATTGTATACTTACAAGATCCTTTCCACTGAACTTTCCCCACATCCTTTGCAATAAAATTTCAAGATCCACTCACTTAAGAATTACCATAATTCAAACCATAAGCTCCTGGCCTAGATATCTTCATATGTTGTACATTTCTTCACTCCCCTCACTTATTAATTTTTCAAAAGTTGCACTTGGAACAAATCTCACACTATTATCACAACCCATGTTTTATCTCCTCACGACACTAATTGTAATAGTTATAATAAGATAAAAGGTAGAGGAAGGTTGGTTTTTAACCTACCCAATATACAACCCTTTTTTAAATTTTTTTAGGGCATACAATAGTCAGATAACAGGTACACACGCATAGGTCAATATAGTATAGTAATGAAATATATCAAATAAGGAACGAACATATGGAAAAATGATTTTGGAAAGTATAGAAAAATAAACCTAACTTATATTTACCTTCCATTAAGTAAGAAATTTTCATATTTCATAGTTGGGTGAAAAAATATGTGGAGAGATTAAGTAACACAATTTTCCCTTAAAATATTTACAAAAAAGGGCACCATTTTTCTCAAAGGTTTCAAAATGATACAACCATTTATATAATCGACAAAGAACTAAATTTCAAAAGAAATTCACACCACAGTATTGAATTCTTACTGAAATGCACATTTCATCGGATTTTTTTTAATGTTAAAACAACATGAAATACGGACATTCCACATGCATTTTTAATAACTTTTGTGATCAAACAGTCATCATTTTCCATGATAAAGTAGGAATAAAAAAATAATATTTTAGAACAAAAGTGAGGGGGGGAAGGGGGAAAGTAACGACATAATTCAGAAATCTAAAAAGATAAAAAGAAGAAAGATAATGAAAATTCCTAACTAACCTAGGAATATACCCATCCCACATACCTAAAGTGTGTAGTGTCCTCACTATAAGAAAAGATAATGTGGAAAGGAAGGACAAAACTTGGTTATTTTCATTCATAGATTGATTCTTGAACATGGAGTTCCTCCATCGAGGACTCCGGAATGGATTCATGGAATTGCTTCATCCACTGCCCATTAACAGTGAAGGTTTACTTGGTTTCTTCATTTTGAACCTGGAAAACACCAAATGGAGAGACATTAGTAATAGTGTATGGTCCAAACCAACGAGAATGAAGCTTACCTGGATGCAACTTCAACCTTGCATTGTAGAGGAGGACTTTATGCCTAATGTGGGACTAACAGTGAAGGATGAGATGGTCGTGGGCAGCTTTGGTATTCTCCTTATAAATCCTGGAGTTCTCATATGCATCTCTTATTATTTCTTCTAGCTCCTAAATCTGCAACTTCCTTTGAGAACTTGCACTAAAAAGATTAGAATTGCATTGTTTGATGGCCCAGTAGGACCGGTACTCAATCCCAAAAGGGAGGTGACAACTCTTTCCAAACACCAGCTGATATGGTGACATGCCAATGGGAGTCTTAAAGGATGTATGGTAATCCCATAATGAATCATCGAGTCTAAGGCTCCAATCTTTCCTATTGGGTTGAACCGTTTTTTCAAGAATTTGTTTTACCTATCTATTTGACACCTTGGATTGACCATTATTCTGTGGGTGATATGTAGTAGACACTCTATGACCGACCCCATATCGACACAAAAGTGATTGCATTATTCAGTTGCAGAAATTAGAACCCTAGTCCCTGATGATGAACCTAGGTGAGACAAACCTGCAGAATATTTGGGTTCTCAAAAACTCTACAACTACCTTAGAATCATCAGTCCTTATAGATTGTGACTCTACCCATTTTGACACATAATCAACTACCATAATAATGTATAGGTTTCTAAAGGAATTGGTAAATGGCCCCAGAAAGTCAATACCCTTGTTGACACTCCTTTTTCGTCACAGATTCCAAAGGAATGTAAAGGGAAAATGACTTAGCACAAATTGATTCAACCTTTGAAGAAAACATCAAAAATCGACAAAGGGATGAACAAGGAGAACTTTTCCCATAGGTCGTGCAAGTTCCCTCATAGTCGCGCAAGTCCACTTGCGCAACGCATTATGGTCGTGCAAGTGACCTGCGCGACCTAAAAGATAACCGCTCGGGGTCTTCTCCTGCCTATAAATAGACCCTGTGGGCCCCCCATTGAGGAGGATTTTTTTTTCAGAAACTCAGATTTGATCTCCTGGCGCCCTAGTCTCTTCTCAAAGCTTCTGGAACACTTCTAAGGTAATTTATTACCTATAACGGAAGATATAAAGAGGGGGAGGAAGGCCTAAATGTTGAAACTCATCAACACTTGCACGCCTAGGTGGCCAGCCCTTAAGGGAAATGGACACACTTGCGCGCCGCCTTACTCCTTCAATAGAACCTACGCGCCCCTCTACTGGAATAACCTCAAGAGGGTTCTAAAGTCCTTAAACAAAGGTTGCTCAAGTATTACCCTGTTGGTTAACCGTCGCGCAAGTACATCATTTGTCGTGCAGGCGTATACCTGCGCGACCAAAACTTGCGCGCCCACGCAGTACCTGCGCGCCTGCCAGGACTTGCACGCCCCTACTTTTTTGGGTGCCTTATTGCCTATTTCACCCCTCTTAAGTCATTCCACCTTTCCTATTCAAGATTCAGTCTTCAAGACACTCTTCAAATCCATTTATGGCATGATTTCTTTATTTGACTTCCTTATCTGAAAGGAATTATGTGGAATATCTCTCAAAACCTAGTGATTTACACATATTTATGTCACTAAAGATTGAGATTTCATCCATTCAACCTCATAATTTAAGATGAGAGAATCCTTAACCTGGGTCTCCTTTTCAGGAATAATCCCCAGTCATAAGTCCACTAATTTGGGCATCCTCTTAGGATTAAGCCCCAGATCCCCTAACCTAGGCTCCCTTTTCAGGAGTAAGCCCCAGTCTCAAGTTTGGGCATCCTCTTTAGGAGTAATCCCCAACCATAATTCTTAACTTGGGCATCTTCCTTAGGAGTAATCCCCAATTCTTAAAGTTCCCAAATCTGGGCATCCTCCTTAGGAGTAACCCCCAGTCCCCTAATTTGGGAATCCTCTTCAGGAGTAAGCCCCAAATCCCTTAATTTTTCAAGTCTCTTAACCTGGGCCTCCTTCTTAGGAGTAAGCCCCAGTCTTAATTCCTCTTAACCAGTCCTAATTTACCTTTGATCTGGGATTCCTTCTCAGGAGTAAAAACCCAATCATAAGTCTTCTCCTAATTTGGTCCTCCTTCTCAGAAGTAAGTCCCAAGTTAGAGTATTCAAAATCTCCATAAAGCACATAGACCTTTATGGACCCTGCTCCTAGATTTATTCCCTAAAGTAAATCCTAACCTTTCATTTATCTAGGCAGTCATACATACATAAGCCCCACATTATTTCTCATGATTACATCTTTCATGGCACAATTGTCTAATTTTTTTACCAATACCTCTTGTTTCTCACACCGAGCATGAATCACATGAGCTTAGAGTGTAAAAGTAATTATGACATCCTTCTTTGAGCCATCAATCATAAACATCATACTCCCTTACTCGAACTACATGGGTTCTGATTCCTTTTCCAAAACAAAGGATACGTAGGTAGCCCATCTGCGGGTTCGATCCCAACTCTGAAATAATCCATGTCCTTCTGAATGACAATAAACTTCAAGTGCCCCACTGAGTGGATTTGAAACCAGCATGGTCATCATAATGACCAAGAGACTTTTATATAAATATGTCGAAGGATACCATTGACCAAGAATCTTTAATAAATATAGATGATTCTTTATCGATGAAGAACCTCGAATACATATAAAATATTCTCTAAATTTCGTACATATTTTAATCATTGATTGTCAGATATGAAGGAAATATCATTTTATACTTAGTAATGTAATAAGGATTCATGAACATAACTTAAATCTATAAAGAGAGTCCCGGAGTAGACAATAATTCCCCTCAAAAAGGTGTGATGAGTCCGACCACCCATCTTCTCGACCAATGCAAATTCCTAAGCCTTGTCAGTCCACAAACTAATGAGCATCTACCTTTGGAAAGTAGGTCCAAATGGATGTAGAATCATTGGATGTTTCCGGTTCTGTGAACAAACCCGTTAGAAACCGATCGGAATGTTTGAACCTCCCATCAAGGCGGTTATCCCTGGATTCTGAGGGAAACAAAAATGGTGAACCCGACGTGAATCTTTAACCAAATTAAAAATGATGTTTTACCTATTTGTTAGGCCCCTATTTAAACTCAATGAGAAGGCCAACAAAATAGTCAATAACATAGGTGCTCATCAAAAAGATGTAGTAGCTGAATTTATCTTGATTACGTCTATTATATCAAACAGGCACTTTTTTTTCAAGATCTTCTGCATTTCTAGAATGGCTGCTCTCAAGTTCACACCTGTGAATACTGCTGCTGCAAATTCCACTGCTGCTACTCCTGCTGGATCGTTGTCTGCTCTTAGGACGATATCACCTACTCAGCGTCTTCAATGCTGGGTATCAAACGCACTGGTTAAGGAGTACTGTCAACATGGTACCATCCCAACTCTGGAGGCTGCCCGACAAGCCCTCCAAGTAAACAACTCACATCGGTCGTCCAGACAACGACGACCAGTGATCAAGAAACAGGCGGTGCTGACTATCATCTCCAACTGTTTCGGGTCATTATCCCTGGAACTCAATCACTATTTGCTCCCTTATTCTGGGGAAGTGAATGAGAAGGTCCTTCAGGACCTTAATTCAAATAGACAGGAGTCCTTCTTAAGGGCTCCCACCAACAATCGCCGCCAGACTCGTGCGGAAGTGTGCCCTCAACATGATGAGGGTACTAACTCTAGGCGTTCATCTCAGGTTCCTCGAACCCGAGAAAGCAAGGTGAACCACCAAAGGCGGAATTCGGTCAACGGTGACCAGGTTCTCATCTCTTCCATCTCCGGAGAAGTCCACCAACCTAACTTGGTGGAAAGAAACGAGCAGGCACATACACCTGCCCGTTTTAATCCCACTGTCTAGCAGACTCATCTGGCAGCATCACGCCAATCCCGCCAGGAAATTCCGGCGGAGTACTATAGGCAGGAACATACACCTATTTATACATCATCAGCTAGTCAGCGGGCTCGTCTGACTACATATGATGGATCTCATCAACCACGTTTGGCGAAGTGCAATCAGCAGGAACATACACCTGCTAGTATTAATCAATCCTACCAATAGTCTTGCTTGGTATCATTCGGAGAAGTTAGTCGGAAAGCCCCGACAAAAAATAGGAGGCAGACTCAACTCTCTGCCCCCACACTTGAGTACTGTCAGGATTCACTGACAGGAAAAGGAGGATAGGAGCAGGCACATACACCTGCTCCAAGCCCGGAATGGACGTATATTCCCGTTCCGGCAGCTGAAGTCACCAAGCATATTCTTTCAATGGTGAAGGAGTAGAAGAAAATCCCTACTCATATTCTGGATGCCTGCCAGGATATTATAACAACTTCAGCAGCATCTCAGGGAAAGACACATAAATCTATCCCTACCAGTGGAGTGATACATCAACAATTCACTCCGGAACAGACACACACATCTGTTCTAGTCCAAGAGGATTATGGGGAATACTCCCCCATATCATACGGATGACCAAGTCAGGCACATACACCTGATTTGAGAGGAGATCGTCAGCCTAACCTAGCCATATTTCCTGATCAGGCACATACACCTGCTCAGAGCAGCCACTTTCGTCAACAAGTGGTTTCCAAGGCGAGTAAGAAGGCGTCTATGAAAAAGACCCACCCAGCACAGTCAAGAGATCAAGAGCCAATCTGTAACAAGGCCTTGCTCGATGATGGAGTTCTTGAAGCCCTCAGACAATTATCTGTTGGAATTCAAGATTCTACTCCCTCAGTTCCCAATAGTGGGAACATTAATTCTAAAGGTCTTCAAAATACACTTCCTCGTGAAGGCTTGCTTCATGAGAATTCGGTCGATCTCGAAGTTTCATCTTCAAATGAGATCCACAGGAACCCTCTGTGTGGTTAGAAGACCAAGGAGCAAGAGATCTCATCTTTTTTTGTAACCCATTATGGTGGTCCTCCCCATGATGATGAATTTCGCTGTGAAAGTCCTCTCCATAGTAGTGATGCACATTTCCCGGAAAATGATCCAGTGGACAATGTAGTGCCGAGAAATCCCTCTTATCTTGAGACACTTGCAAATGTGAAACCAGTCATGTATGAAGCTTCATCCCTAGCAGGTGAAATACTTTCTCAATCAGAAGATAGCCCAGGGTCTAGGTCATTCTCCGAACCACCCCTAAGTCATGCATCTTCTAGTTTGATCAATGATTTCTCTACCAATCCTGTTGAATCCAATGAAGCAACAAGGAAACACCAACTCTAGTCAAATCAGGTGGAATAATCTTCATCAAATGATAAAGAGGAAATGTTGAACATGAGAAAACAACTGGAGAAAGGTGAAGTGCCAGTCATGTTTTGGCCTTTGGCCGACTCTCAGTATAATATTCCAGAAATGTTGACGGAAGATGAAATTCATGATATTCGTCTCAACATATGGAAAACGCTTTGTCAGTTAAAAAAGAAAGTATTATCTTATGATGAATATGAGAATCATCTTAAGATAATAGAAGGGTTACAACATCAGATTGATTTGGCGTCTCTATCAGTCTCTCGATATCCGAAGGCTGAAAAGCAGCAGAGAGCCCTTCAACGTTCATGCCTTGGCGCACTAAGAAGATTGCGTCAGTTAATTGCCAATGACCCATCTGGTATTCATGTTAGAGGATGGGGTGTTCATAGAGCACTGCATTTCATGGTGCTCTCCAGTCAACAAAGCCCACTGAAAATGGTCTCATGCAATGTTATTGCCCATAACCGGCCACAGTCAATGGTCTTTGTTTATAATCAAAAGCTTTCCCAAGAACAAGCTTCAACTAGTTCCTCTCAAAATCAAGAATACAGAGAACAAGTTGTTGAACTACTCTTGCATCAAGCAAACGAGAATATTAAACAGGCCTCTCATTTGGAGAAAGCATGTAACCAAGTGACAGAAGTTTCGGAAATCATCCAACGGTCTTTTGAACCGGGTGATAAAAGCGGATACCGATTAATGCATCTAGCTAATTTCTGGACTAAGGTTCGTAAGATCAGGAGGACTTTCAAGAAAGTCTCAGACATAGCATGTCAAGAACCACCCCAGCTCGCTAGACTGGGGACTCTTTTAAACCAACCCTCGGAATCAACAAATAGGTTCCATGGAGTTTAACAGGAATAGCAGGAACAGCCCCAGTCCACTGGACTGGGGACTTTTTTAAATCATCAATCCCCTCCTCAGAGAAAGTCGGTCTTTTCTCGATTGGGGAAGAAACCTCAAGATAAACGAAGAGCCAAATTATCAAGAGATTCCCTCCAAATTATGGTTTGTCAATAAGTTCCTGAGGGATCAAATCAACAAAAGGAAATGTCTCATCAAAGGCATGGAAGAAGACAATATCACAGAAATGCTGATAGAAGGGATGTGATGAGTTATGCATCAATCAATGTAATCAATGTCGTTGTTGCTGATCCACCAAATGAGGCTCACTCAGGGGACTCGGATGAAGAGGTTCCTGCTCAAGAAGATGTATGCACCGACACAAATGAAGAAGGTGTGCGTACACGAAGTCAAAGGATTACTCAGAACCTAGGTAATCCTTCGAGTAACCCACTTCACCCTCTCCGAAAAGGATCCAACAAAGGGAAGGGAAAGAACCAGGTTACATATCCTTCCTCTGGAGAAGGTCAATCGCTCTCACTAGAGCAAAGGTTTGCACAACAGGAGGAAGAAATGAAGGAATTAAGGAGGTTGAATGCAGAACTACTTCAGGGTAGTCTTCTTCATGAGCGTGCTGGAGTCAGTTATCCAAGGTAATTTGTTGCAGCTTCTGAGATAGATCAGGAATATCCTCCTCTATCAGTACACCCTTACAGGTCTAATCCTATGGGTCAAGTGCAACAACAGTTGGTAGTGCTACCATCAGTTGCAGCACCAATTGCCACATCTATCCAAACTCCAGTCATTTCACCTACCCAAGTCCAAGTTCAACCAGATGTTTATCAAAATTTAATAACTACTATTGAGTCATTAACAGCTCGGTTAGAAACTATGGAAGGGAAACGTGCGCAAGTTCAACCAGAAAAGAAAGTTTACCCTGAATGGGTAGATTCAATTTCTCCTCCATCCAGTTTTGGGAATCCTGTATTCCCTATTTTCAATGGATCAGGCGATCCTGAACAGCATTTGACACATTACGTATCTTGTTGCGATCCTATGATGGGAACTTCGAAGCAGCAAGAAGCAGTGAAACTCAGATTCTTCGTGCGAACCTTGCAAGGACCAGCTTTTGTTTGGTATACAAGCTTGCAATCCCGGTCAATTACCAGATGGGAGGATCTTCGCCAAAAATTCCTCCTTCAGTTCAGCTCAACTTTTCCAAAGACAACAGTTTTCGATCTTACAAATTGTAAGAAAAGGGAGAATGAAATAGTCTCTAATTTCATTGCTCGTTGGAAGGGATTAACATATTACTTGAGTTTAGCACTCCCTCAAGAAGAATTTTTTCCAATCTGTGTGGAAAATCTGCGTGACAAATTACGCACGCCATTAATCCCTGTGAAATACACAGGAGGGTTTCGAGACCTTACTTCAATCGCTCAGCAGATTGAAGATTCTCTTATACAGGCTAAGGCTAAATCTCGTGTAATTCCATCAGCTCTAGGAAGGAGAATGGGTAAAGCAGAAACTGCTACATTTATGCTTAAACAAGCACCTGTACCTATTTCTACCTCAAAACCTTCATCTTCTCGAAGGGCTCCACCTTCTGAGCGCCAACAACAAAGGCAGTTTCGTCCAGATGATCAAAGAGATCAAAGACGAAAACAATTTGAGGATTTGAAGAGCAAAACATACTCTTTCTGAAATGAACAAGCTCTTGGTTATTTCATTTCGGCTCTGGAAAACAATTTGGTTCAATTGCCAATACCCAAGAGGCCAAACAAGAAAGGAGATGAAGATCGTCCTAATTATTGCCATTTTCATCAAATGTTTGGGCATCCCATCTAGGAGTGTTTCGTCTTCAAGGACCTCCTACAAAATATGGTCGACTCAGGACAAGTTACATTGAAAGGCTCCTCATCCCAGGTAGCATGTGTCACTGCTACAGTTCCAGAGGAGGAAGGTGAATGGAAATAAGTCAAAAGAAAAAATGCACAGAAGTATGATGATTGAATGGTAAGAAATACAATCAATCGAACTCATGCTATTTTGCGAACACAATTAAAGAAACCAATTGTGTCTTTTGCCATGAATGTTGCGGCAAAACCCTCTTCGTTAGAAGGAAAGACCTCAAAGAAACGGAATGATTCAAAGAAAGAAAAAGAATCAGAAGAAGATGAGTATGTGTCAAAGCCTAAGTTATCTTTGACTTTGGCGGACATCATGCCATCTACTTCAAAGCCACGGGAACCACCCCACCAAACGGCACAGCCTAAACATGCTAATCAGGCAAAGTCTTCATCAGACGAAGAGTTAATCTTTGGTTTTGTTAATATGATTCAATTAACAGATCCATATGCCAGTCGCAGTTTCGATTTCAATGAGCCTGAATTCCCTATATCAAACAGAGGAATCAGAGGAAGTTCCAGGGGCTCAGGATACAGGGGAAGATGTGGATCTTTCAGAAGACACTATTCCAATTCTACCCCTTCTAGAACTGTGTACACAGCAGAAACTCGTGGTAGAGCCCTTCAGTGAGCTCAGAAAGAACAAGCAAGTTCTTCTACCAATAGCAAATTCAGTCCTAACATAGTTATTTTGGAAGACCGATTGAAGGTTCCATCTTCTTCCTCTCAGCAAGTAAATGGATCTAATCGGTCTAATCTTCCAAAACCAAGAATGTTGCCAATGCTTATCCCAATACAAGATGCATCAACTTCCAAAGCATCTGCTTCCAAGGTACCTGCTAAACCACATATTCCTGTTGGGAAACGCAGACCTCTGGATCAAAAGTATGATATATTGAAACACTTGGCCCAATTACCAGCCAAGTTATCAATTCTGGATGCTTTGAATCTGTCAAAAGATCTTCGGGAAGCACTCATCGAGGCTTTGTCAAGTCCTCAGGAATTTGAAACTGAAATTTCTGCAGCTAAAGTCTATCACATAGAGAATAATTCTGCAGAATTCCATGCAATAATATCTTTTACTGATAAAGATGAAGATGATGTTGTGCATGGGCATATCAGACCTTTGTATTTATCTGGAAATGTCAATGGTGTAGACGTCCGAAGAGCTTTCATTGACAATGGTTCAGGAGTCAACCTCATGCCCATTCGTACACTTAGTCGATTGGGCCTTACGGAATCTGATTTATCTCCTTCTACCATGATGTTACAAGAATATGATAAAAATGAACAAGAACCACTGGGTGAGGTTACACTCAGAACTCAGTTTGGAGATCTTGTATCCAATTCAGATTTCATGATTGTTGATCAAGACTCGTCCTTCAACATCTTGCTTAGAAGACCCTGGCTACATCAACATGCGGCTATCCCTTCATCATACCATCAATGTCTCAAATACTGTTTCGATGGTCAAGTTGGAACATTATATGGTGATAAGGCCCCATTCAAGACATGTGAGTCTCAATACATTGAGGTGGAATTCTATCACATGAAGGGAAAGGAGAAATCCATAACAAAGGAAATTACCAAAGTTAATGCTCCATATGGTTTGGAAAAAATTCCAGTAAATCCATTTACACATGTGAGTACAGATTATGTGATGCCTATCAGTCAAATTGATAAGATATACCCAAATTAAAATACTCTTATGGAAAGATCCATAATGTCAATTACGGCAATCGATCCAGACAACATGGGAGAAATTGGTAATCTACCAAGAAGTGATGAAAGCACAAATGGTGACGTCTTCATTTCATCTACTAAAATCCAACAACTCTATACTTCTCAAATTAGGCCAGAAGGAGTTATATCAACATTAGAGGTGAACAATGATGTCGATTCTCAATCCATCATTTCCTCTTTATTACCCAAAGAAGACCCTTCATCATCAATCGGGTCGGAAACGGAAGCTTCCTCTTCAAAATGTGCAAATTTTGACATCTCTTCTGATCATGAAAATTCTGTTTTGTCATCTACTATGCAAGTAGAAATGGAAGAAATAACACATGATGAAGAAAAAGAGGAAGATCTTAGAGATGCTCCTCCAGCATTTGAAGAGGGTATCTCTACCACTGTGGATGAACTCAGAGAAATAAATCTGGGTACAAAGGAAGATCCACGCCCCTCTTTAATCAGTGCATCCATGAACCTTGAAGATCAAGAGATGTATATTTATTTTCTAAAGTGAAATAGAGATATTTTTTCTTGGAACTATACATAAATTCCCGGGCTTGATCCTGATGTTGCTACTCATCATTTGGGTTTACCAAAAGAACATCGAGGATTTAAGCAAGCCGCGAGAAGAACACACCCAACATATGCTTCCAAAATTAAAGCTGAAGTGGATAAGATTATCAAAGCTAACTTCATCAGAGAAGTTCAATATCCCAAATGGTTGGCTAATATTTTCCCTGTAAAGAAAAAGAACGTACAAATTAGAGTTTGCATCGATTTCAGAGATCTTAATCGGCATTGTCCTAAGGATGATTTCCTAGTTCCGATTACAGAACTTCTAATTGATGCAACAGTTGTCTATGAAGCACTTTCCTTCATAGATGGATATTCCGGATATAATCAAATCCGAATGGCCCCAGAAGACGAGGAATCTACAGCCTTCAGATCCCCTCAGGGTGTGTTTTGCTACCGAGTAATGCCCTTCGGCTTAAAGAATGCAGGTGCAACATATCAGCGCGCCATGCATCGTATCTTCAAACCCTTCTTAGGGAAGTTTGTTGAATGCTATGTAGACAATTTGGTGGTTAAATCCAAACAACATTCTAATCACTTGGCTGATTTGAAAGTCATATTCTACAAGCTTCGACAACATAATTTGAAGATGAACCCATTAAAATGTGCTTTTGGGGTAACCTCAGGAAAATTTCTCGGCTTTGTTGTACGCCATCGTGGTATTGAAGTCGATCCTGAGAAGACCAAGTCAATCCTTGGTATGTCACCTCCTCAAAATTTGAAAGAATTAAGAGGACTTCAAGGACACTTAGCCTATATTCGGCGTTTCATCGCCAATTTGGCAGGAAAAAGTTTACCCTTTACCAAATTGATGAAGAAGGGAGTCACTTACCAGTGGACTGAAGAATGTCAAGAAGCATTCGATATTCTCAAGAAATACCTCTTGAGTCCACCGGTACTCATGCCACCTGTTGAAGTAAGACCACTTATCCTCTACGTGACAGCTCTAGAGAGATCATTGGGTGCCTTTCTTGCTCAAAAGAATGATGCTGGGAATGAAAACAGCCTCTACTATCTCAGTCGAACTATGCTTGAAGCAGAAACCCGGTATTCAAGTATTGAGAAGTGCTGCCTGGCATTAATCTTTGCAGTTCAGAAGTTGAGAAATTACCTGCAACATCACGAGGTCCAATTGGTATCTCACAATAACCCGCTCAAATTCATCCTTAGTCAACCAATGCTTACAGGATGTCTAGAAGGGTGGGCAGTTATTTTGCAGCAATTCGACATTCAGTATGTGTCTCAAAAGGCGATAAAGGGCCAATCTCTGGCTGATTTCCTGGATGAACACCCTTTAGTGGAAGACACATCCTCAGATATTGAACTCCTTGATGAGGAATATACCATCCCGTCTTTTTATCACATAAACTTTCATTACATTTTACAAAACTGAGGATCTTTAAGGTTCAGTGTCTTGGAAACCAGGAACTTAAAACATGAAAACATAAAACATTCTTGTAAAACACTTAAAAGGATTATCCTCATGTTCATCCTAGGTTCATTACTGCATCTCAAACCTGGGGACATACATCAAAAGAAAGGGTGAGCAGAAGACCCAATAAGGGAAACAAGAGAAACATTTTACATGTGAACTTGAGAAACTTAAATAAAGTCATGAAAAGAACTTAAAGGCATGAGAATGAAATCATGAGGCATATCATAATAAAAATAACATTTTTCATAACTTGAAGATGTGGCTACAACATTTAATATTGACAATAATTTCGTTTCACCAAGGTCCATCCCCAAGGTGTCATTAAAAATTACCAAGGTTATTCACCAAGGTATCAGTCTAAAAAGTCATCTCTAGAGATTAAGTCTTTACCCAATGCATTGGAGCGCTATCTGGACACACCCTTGAAATGTATTTATTATCATGTGTGTCACATATATCATCATCAATAATTTCATAAAAAAACCCATATATCATAAAATAAATGGGTTTCATTTCATAATCATAACGTTTTAAAACTACTTTAAAGACATGATCTTTATGTCACTTTAAACCCACGGAAAGGGAAATTGGGTTTCATGTATGTAAATACCAGAATATAAAATAGAAAATTTGGATATATATGTGAATACCCCTATAGAAATAAGAGCTTTGAGTATTCACTTAATAACATAAAATAATTTTGAGAAAAAGAGAGAGGCATTTTGAGACGAAACTTCTGCAGCATAACGGCTACGTTACAGGGTTTTAGAAAACATTGAAAAGAGAGGGGACATGAGTCAAACATTCATAAATGACCCATAAAACAGTAAAGGGACAGAATATGAAGGATATATGAACATGGTAATGAAATTTGAAAGATGTACCATATGAAATGAAGAACATGAAAGGAAGACAAAAATAAGATTTCTCTTATGAAAATTCGGCATCCTAACGGCATCACTTAAACATCAAAAAATGAATTGACGAGATCAAATAGGGTCTCTCATCATATGAACATAGAAGATCAGTATGATAAATATAGAGATCATACCCCAACATAATAAAAAGGGACTTGAAAGTATTGACATGAAAGTAGAACTTGAAAACAAGAAGGGTGAAAGAACCACTTAAAAATTCGGCAGCCTAACGGTGCCACTTAAAACTTCAAAATACTGAATTGAAGAGATAAAATGGGGTCTCTCATCATATGATAATAAAAGATCAGTATGATAGATATAGATATCATACCCCAACATAATAAAAGGAACTTGAAAGACTTGACATGAAAGTAGATCTTGAAAACGAGAAGGGTAAAAGATCCCCTTAGAAATTTGGCAGCCTAACGGCGCCACTTAGACTTCAACAAAAATGAATTGATGAGATCAAATAGGGTCTCTCATCATATGAACATAAAAGATCAGTATGATAGATTTAGAGATCATAACCCAACATAATAAAAAGGAACTTGCAAGACTTGACATGGAATTAGAACTTTGAAAAAGGAGAAAGGTGAACGAACCACTTAAAAATTCGGCAGCCTAACGGCGCCACTTAAAACTTCAAAATACTGAATTGGAGAGATCAAATGGGGTCTATCATCATATGATCATAAAATATCAGTATGATAAATTTATAGATCATACCCCAACATAATAAAAAGGAACTTGAAATACTTTACATGAAAATAGACCTTGAAAAATGAGAAGGGAGAAAGAATCCGTTACAAAAAATTTGGCAGCCTAACGGCGCCACTTAAAACTTCATAAAATGAAATAATGAGAGTAAGATGGGATCTCTCATTATATGAACATGAAAATTACAGTATAATGAATATAAAAGAACATCCTCCAACATAAGAACATGGACCATAAAAGGAATGACATAAAAGAGATTACTTGAAAAGAAAGAGAGAGGTCGGATCCCTTACCTTAAAACGCAACTCTTAAAACTCAAAGGTTGGGACCTTGAGGGCTTGAGGGAACCTTCGGAGGACTCCTTGGGAAGTAATGAGACCAGAACTTCGTTGGGGGAGAGTGCGGAGTCGAATGGATGAGAGTATTGCTTGGTATTTATAGGGAAAGTGAGGGGACAAGGCATTAATGGCCAAGGGACACCTCACATGTGGTTTTCTCAAAAGCATGGGCTCTCCCATGGTATTTCCCATGGAGTTAGGCCACATGGGGCCCCCAATACAATAAGTCATCACCTTTGGTCGGCCAACCCTTAAAATATCTCATGACATCATCATGACACAGTTATGATGTCATTAAACATACCGAAACCCTAAAACTGTATTTTTACTATTCACTGAAAATTCAACTTTCTTAGAAAAATCCCAAAATTTCACATTAACCAAATATCAATGCTCTGATTTCAAAAATGAACTCCATTTTATAAAAATAATTTTCTAAATATTTTTAATTTTATTTTTAAATAAATACATTATTCACCGAAAATTCATTTTTTTCAGAAAAAACCCCAAAAATTACCTTAACATAATATCGATGCTCTGAGTTCAAAAATGAAATCCATTTTATAAAAATAATTTTCTAAATATTTTTAATTTAATTTTTAATTAAAAAACACTATTCACCTAAAAAAACTAATACTTGAATAATAATTTATGAAACTGTTATTTAACCATTTTATTGAATCACATTACTTAATCAAGGTGCCTAGATTATTTTAATACTTTATTTAAGTGAGGTTACTAATCTATTTGGTCACATTACTAATCCTAAGCATAAAATCACTATTCATAATTTACTGTTCATCAAAAATCAATTTGATCTTATTAGACTCTAAATTTCGTACTGAACATAATTGTATAAGACCATTTTTTGAAAATCATTACACATTTTTAATTATTTAAGGTTTACATAAACATTTTTTAAAATATCCTTTATCTAAAATTCACCAAAAATATGCATACTATATTTATCCAGACATTTGAAAAGTCATAAACATTATCATAAGAAGAAATCCCAATTTTTATTTAAAACAAAGGATTACACAAGGCAGTTACGGTCTCCTTACATAACCCCTTATCACACCAGCATAGAACCTAAGTGTAAGGTGTGCTAAGGTGAGAGAATCTGAGGGAGGCTCGGCCAACATCGCACGAGTAGTAATTTCTATCAGTTTGAACTTCTCGCAAAGGCGATTCCGTTCTAGCTTCACACAATGAAGTTCAACTTGGGTTTGGTCCAGAGCAAAGCCAAGTGGTGCTACCTCCTTCCCAAGTTCTGTTAGATGGGCTTTGATCGGTCCAAGACTCCTAGGTGAGGCCATCAAATCTTCTTTCTATAATAATTAACCAAGATTACTTGTATTTAGAGACAATAATCGAAACGTTTAGTTTACAGCGGTCATATTGACCAATGGTCATATAACAGTCAAAACCCAACGGTCTCATTTTAATTATACTCATGTTATCAAATGAAACATTTTTTTAGTATAAAAATAAAATAAAATAACACAAAAAATTAGGAAACATGATTTATTCAAAATTTCAGGTCGTTACAATCTTCCCCCTTAAGAAATTGCATCCTCGCAATTTTTAAAATTAGGTTTTGAAACTTCATTGAAAGTCCCACATTGGAAAAGGAGTCAGTAAAACTATTACTTTAAAAGAAAGAAAGGGGAGTACAAAGGTCACCCAAGTTAACCCACACTAGGATTCCATGTAAGAAAACATAGACATGGAGGGGAAAACAAAGGGTCAAGTTCTGAGGGAGAGAGATAGAGAACACGATTAGGAGAAAGTTAACCATAAGAAAATCCCAAACTTATGATGTGTGTAAATGGTCTTTGATTACCTAGTAGGAAACGTAAACCAACAACGTTTTTGTTTTACGTTCCTTTTCATAATTTTGAGGAATTTATTTACTACATAGAACAAAAACATAAGAAAATATACCTACCTTCATGTAGAGTTTCATCCTTTAATAAGTTTCTACCAAAGCTAATCTTTTCTCCAAACGATGAGAATTCAAAACTACTTGGTCTCATCAAAACACAAGAATCATCTTCTAGAGAATAATATAATCCACAAAAGATTAACTATCTATTTCTTCTATCTTTAAACATTATCCCAAAAACAGAAAGGGTGTGGTAAAACAACTCTTCAAAATGAAATAATCCCATAGGAATGGAAACTGCTTTTAAATCTTCAAAGTTCCATGGTACTACCCAAAGTTCATCATAGAACATTCCATAAATAACGGTCCTAAAATTCTCAAAATAAACCAAACTAAGATTGAAACCCAAATACAAGAGGGATTTGATAACATAGTCTTCCAAAATAATCTTTATTGTTCATCTCCAAACAACATCAACCACTCCTAACATCTTATAAGAAAAGTAGCTAGCCTAAAAATATTTTAGCCAAGATAGGTTAATCATTCCCATAAGTAACCTAAATTACTATAATTCCACCTTAAATTCATCAATTCTTCAAAATATATGTCAAACTTACTTCTCAATGAAAATACCGTAGTAATCTATTTACCTCGATCATATAGGGTCCCCAAAATAGTGCACGTATTCCAAAATAACAATCATCTTTTAATCCCCTAATCATCTTTGTCATATTAATATGGAAATCATCACATTTCCTATTACATTGGTTGTTGGGACATGTTCTTCCATTTCCCACCATTAACTACGAAAAGAAAGTACAATTAGGGGCTTGAATACTTAGCCAATAATAATGAAAAGGAACTTAAATCATATAAGGATAACTTGTAGAAGAAAAGTATACCCTAACTTGTGATCCCCTAGGTTCCCATCTAGGTTATCCATGATCATATATTCTTATGTGAATCTTTATTTTATTTTATCTTTGTTCCTTTAACAATGGTTCATACTAAGCTTATGAATTTACCAAAGCATATCCCCCGGGAGTGTCGTAACCAAGAGTGCAGCAAGGCCCGTTGTCGTGTACCAGTTCCCGTTTGAGTCTAGCTCAAAGCGGTGTTTTCGGGTTTTACCCCTATGTACATCTGTGTCAGAGCCACCTCTACCTGCTCGTATCCAGACAGGGATGTATTTTCTTGGCAACCCCTTACTCAATACTTACCAAAATACCAGGAAGATTTCCTATATTTAAACTTTTCTATAGGGTTCTTCCTAGAGTTTTCATATCCTAATTTCCACAAATAACTAAACCATCCTTTGATACCAACTATACCATCCCGCCTTTTTATCACATAAACTTTCATTACATTTTACAAAACTGAGGATCTTTAAGGTTTAGTGTCTTGGAAACTAGGAACTTAAAACATGAAAACATAAAACATTCTTGTTAAAAACTTGAAAGGATTCTCCTCATGTTCATCCTAGGTTTATTACTGCATCTCAAACCTGGGGACATACATCAAAAGAAAGGGTGAGCAGAAGGCCCAGTAAGGGAAACAAGAGAAACATTTTACATGTGAACTTGAGATACTTCAATAAAGTCATGAAAAGAACTTAAAGGCATGAGAATGAAATCATGAGGCATATCATAATAAAAATAACATTTTTCATAACTTGAATATGTGGCTACAACATTTAATATTGACAATCATTTAGTTTCACCAAGGTCCATCCCCAAGGTGTCATTAAAAATTACCAAGGTTATTCACCAAGGTATCAGTCTAAAAAGTCATCTCTAGAGATTAAGTCTTTACCCAATGCATTGGAGTGCTATCTGGGCGCACCCTTGACATGTCTTTATTATCATGTGATCCACATATATCATCATCAATCATTTCATAAACAACCCATATAACATAAAAGAAATGGGTTTCATTTCATAATCATAACGTTTTAAAACTGCTTTAAAGACGTGATCTTTATGTCATTTTAAACCCACGGAAAGGGAAAGCGGGTTTCATGTATGTAAATCCCAGAATATAAAATAGAAAATTTTGATATATATGTGAATACCCCTATAGAAATAAGAGCTTTGAGTATTCACTTAATAACGTAAAATAATTTTGAGAAAAAGAGAGAGGCATTTTGAGACGAAACTTCTGCAGCATAACGGCTACGTTACAGGGTTTTAGAAAACATTGAAAAGAGAGGGGACATGAGTCAAACATTCATAAATGACCCATAAAACAGTATAGGGACAGAATATGAAGGATATATGAACATGGTAATGAAATTTTAAAGATGTACCATATGAAATGAAGAACATGAAAGGAAGAAAAAAATAAGATTTCTCTTATGAAAATTCGGCAGCCTAACGGCGTCACTTAAACATCAAAAAATGAATTGACGAGATCAAATAGGGTATCTCATCTTATGAACATATAAGATCAGTATGATAGATATAGAGATAATACCCCAACATAATAAAAAGGGACTTGAAAGTATTGACATGAAAGTAGAACTTGAAAAAGAGAAGGGTGAAAGAACCACTTAAAAATTCGGCAGCCTAACGGCGCCACTTAAAATTTCAAAATACTGAATTGAAGAGATCAAATGGGGTATCTCATCATATGATCATAAAATATCAGTATTATAGATATATATATCATACCCCAACATAATAAAATGAACTTGAAAGACTTGACATGAATGTAGATCTTGAAAACGAGAAGGGTGAAAGATCCCCTTAGAAATTTGGCAGCCTAACGGCGCCACTTAAACTTCAACAAAAATGAATTGATAAGATCAAATAGGGTATCTCATCATATGAACATAAAATATCAGTATGATAGATTTAGATATCATATCCCAACATAATAAAAAGGAACTTGCAAGACTTGACATGGAATTAGAACTTTGAAAAAGGTGAAAGGTGAAAGAACCACTTAAAAATTCGGCAGCCTAACGGCGCCACTTAAAACTTCAAAATACTGAATTGGAGAGATAAGATGGGGTATCTCATCATATGATCATAAAATACCAGTATGATAAATTTAGAGATCATACCCCAACATAATAAAAATGAACTTGAAATACTTTACATGAAAATAGACCTTGAAAAATGAGAAGGGAGAAAGAATCTGTTACAAAAATTTCGGCAGCCTAACGGCGCCACTTAAAACTTCATAAAATGAAATAATGAGAGTAAGAGGGGATATCTCATTATATGAACATGAAAATTAAAGTATAATGAATATAAAATAACATCCTCCAACATAAGAACATGGAGCATAAAAGGAATGACATAAAAGAGATTACTTGAAAAGAAAGAGAGAGGTCGGATCCCTTACCTTAAAACGTAACTCTTAAAACTCAAAGGTTGGGACCTTGAGGGCTTGAGGGCACCTTTGGAGGACTCCTTGGAAAGTAAAGAGACCAGAACTTCGTTGGGGGAGAGTGGGGAGTCGAATGGATGAGAGGATTGCTTGGTATTTATAGGGAAAGTGAGGGGACAAGGCATTAATGGCCAAGGGACACCTCACATGTGGTTTTCTCAAAAGCATGGGCTCTCCCATGGTATTTCCCATGGAGTTAGGCCACATGGGGCCCCCAATACAATAAGTCATCACCTTCGGTCGGCCAACCCTTAAAATATCTCATGACATCATCATGACACAGTTATGATGTCATTAAACATACCGAAACCCTAAAACTGTATTTTTACTATTCACTGAAAATTCAACTTTCTCAGAAAAATCCCAACATTTCACATTAACCAAATATCAATGCTCTGATTTCAAAAATGAACTCCATTTTATAAAAATAATTTTCTAAATATTTTTAATTTTATTTTTAAATAAATACACTATTCACCGAAAATTCATTTTTTTTAGAAAAAACCCCAAAAATTACCTTAACATAATATCAATGCTCTGAGTTCAAAAATGAAATCCATTTTATAAAAATAATTTTCTAAATATTTTTAATTTAATTTTTAATTAAAAAACACTATTCACCCGAAAAAACTAATACTTGAATAATAATTTATGAAACTGTTATTTAACCATTTTATTGAATCACATTACTTAATCAAGGTGCCAAGATTATTTTAATACTTTCTTTAAGTGAGGTTACTAATCTATTTGGTCACATTACTAATCCTAAGCATAAAATCACTATTCATAATTTACTATTCATCAAAAATCAAGTTGATCTTATTAGACTCTAAATTTCGTACTGAACATAATTGTAGAAGACCATTTTTTGAAAATAATTACACATTTTTAATTATTTAAGGATTATATAAACATTTTTTAAAATATCCTTTATCTAAAATTCACCAAAAATATGCATACTATATTTATCCGGACATTTGAAAAGTCATAAACATTATCATAAGAAGAAATCCCAATTTTTATTTAAAACAAAGGATTACACAAGGCAGTTATGGTCTCCTTACATAGCCCCTTATCACACCACCATAGGACCTAAGTGTAAGGTGTCCTAAGGTGAGAGAATCTGAGGGAGGGTCGGCCAACATTGCACAAGTTGTAATTTCTATCAGTTTGAACTTCTCGCAAAGGTGATTCCATTCTAGCTTCACACGATGAAGTTCAGCTTGGGTTTGGTCCAGAGCAAAGCCAAGTGGTGCTACCTCCTTCCCAAGTTCTATTAAATGGGCTTCGATCGGTCGAAGACTACTAGGTGAGGTCATCAAATCTTCTTTCTATAATAATTTAACCAAGATTACTTGTATTTAGAGACAATAATCGAAATATTTAGTTTACAGCGGTCATATTGACCAGTGGTCATATAACAGTCAAAACCCAACGGTTTCATTTTAATTATACTCATGTTATCAAATGAAACATTTTTTTTTGAGTATAAAAATAAAATAAAATAACACACAAAATTAGGAAACATGATTTATTCAAAATTTCGGGTCGTTGCAATCTTCCCCCCTTAAGAAATTGCGTCCTCATAATTTTTAAAATTAGGTTTTGAAATTTCATTGAAAGTCCCACATTGGAAAAGGAGTCAGTAAAACTATTAATTTAAAAGAAAGAAAGGGGAGTACAAAGGTCACCCAAGTTAACCCACACTAGGATTCCATGTAAGAAAACATAGACATGGAGGGGAAAACAAAGGGTCAAGTTCTGAGGGAGAGTGATAGAGAACATGATTAGGAGAAATTTAACTATAAGAAAATCCCAAACTTATGATGTGTGTAAACGGTCTTTGATTACCTAGTAGGAAACTTAAACCAACAAAGTTTTTGTTTTAAGTTCCTTTTCATTATTTTGAGGAATTCATTTACTACATAGAACAAAAACATAAGAAAATATACCTACCTTCATGTAGAGTTTCATCCTTTAATAAGTTTCTACCAAAACTAATCTTTTCTCCAAATGATGAGCATTAAAAACTACCTGGTCTCATCAAAACACAAGAATCATATTCTAGAGAATCACATAATCCACAAAAGATTAACTATATATTTCTTCTATCTTTAAACATTATCCCAAAAATAGAAAGGGTAAGGTAAAACAACTCTTCAAAAAGAAAGAATCCCATAGGAATGGAAACTGCTTTTAAATCTTCAAAGTTTCGTGGTACTACCCAAAGTTCATCATAGACCATTCCATAAATAACGGTCCTTAAATTCCTCAAAATAAACCAAACTAAGATTGAAACCCAAATACAAGAGGGATTTGATAACATAGTCTTCCAAAATAATCTTCATTTTTCATCTCCAAACAACATCAACCACTCCTAACATCTTATAACAAAAGTAGCTAACCTAAACATATTTTATCCAAGATAGGTTAATCATTCCCATAAGTAACCTAAATTACTATAAGTCCACCTTAAATTCATCAATTATTCAAAATATATGTCAAACTTACTTCTCAATGAAAATACCGTAGTAATCTATTTACCTCGATCATATAGGGTCTCCAAAATAGTGCACGTCTTCCAAAATAACAATCATCTTTTAATCCCCTAATCATCTCTGTCATATTAATATGGCAATCGTCACATTTCCTATTAGATTGGTTGTTGGGAAATGTTCTTCCATTTCCCGCCATTAACTACGAAAAGAAAGTACAATTAGGGGCTTGAATACTTAGCCAATAATCATGAAAAGGAACTTAAATAATATATGGATAACTTGTAGAAGAAAAGTATACCCTAACTTGTGATCCCCTTGGTTACCATCTAGGTTATCCATGATCATATATTCTTATGTGAATATTTATTTTATTTTATCTTTGTTCCTTTAACAATGGTTCATACTAAGCTCATGAATTTACCAAAGCATATCCCTCGGGAGTGTCGTAACCAAGAGTGCAGCAAGGCCCGTTGTCATGTACCAGTTCCCGTTCAATTCTAGCTCAAAGCAGTGTTTTTGGGTTTTACCCCTATGTATATTTGTGCTAGAGTCACCTCTACCTGCTCGTATCCAGACAGGGATGTATTTTCTTGGCAACCCCTTACTCAATACTCACCAAAATACCAGGAAGATTTCCTATATTTAAACTTTTCTATAGGGTTCTTCCTAGAGTTTTCATATCCTAATTTCCACAAATAACTAAACCATCCTTTGATACCAACTATACCATCCCACCTTTTTATCACATAAACTTTCAATACATTTTACAAAACTGAGGATCTTTAAGGTTTAGTGTCTTGGAAACCAGGAACATAAAACATGAAAACATAAAACATTCTTGTTAAAAACTTGAAAGGATTCTCCTCATGTTCATCCTAGGTTAATTACTCCATCTCAAACCTGGGGACATACATCAAAAGAAAGGGTGAGCAGAAGGCCCAGTAAGGGAAACAAGAGAAACATTTTACATGTGAACTTGAGATACATCAATAAAGTCATGAAAAGAACTTAAAGGCATGAGAATTAAATCATGAGGCATATCAAAATAAAAATAACATTTTTCATAACTTGAAGATATGGCTACAACATTTAATATTGACAATAATTTCGTTTCACCAAGGTCCATCCCCAAGGTGTCATTAAAAATTACCAAGGTTATTCACCAAGGTATCAGTCTAAAAAGTCATCTCTAGAGATTAAGTCTTTACCCAATGCATTGGAGCACTATCTGGGCGCACCCTTAACATGTCTTTATTATCTTGTGAGACACATATATCATCATCAATAGTTTCATAAAAAACCCATATAGCATAAAAGAAATTGGTTTCATTTCATAATCATAACGTTTTAAAACTACTTTAAAGACATGATCTTTATGTCACTTTAAACCCACGGAAAGGGAAAGCGGGTTTCATGTATGTAAATCCCAGAATATAAAATAGAAAATTTATATATATATGTTAATACCCCTATATAAATAATATATTTGAGTATTCACTTAATAACGTAAAATAATTTTGAGAAAAAGAGAGAGGCATTTTGAGACGAAACTTCTGCAGCATAAATGGCTACGTTACAGGGTTTTAGAAAAGATTGAAAAGAGAGGGGACACGAGTCAAACATTCATAAATGAAACATAAAACAGTATAGGGACAGAATATGAAGGATATATGAACATGGTAATGAAATTTTAAAGATGTACCATATGAAATGAAGAACATTAAAGGAAGACAAAAATAAGATTTCTCTTATAAAAATTCGGCAGCCTAACGGCGTCACTTAAACATCAAAAAATGAATTGACGAGATAAAATAGGGTCTCTCATCATATGAACATAGAAGATCAGTATGATAGATATAGAGATCATACCCCAACATAATAAAAAGGGACTTGAAAGTCTTGACATGAAAGTAGAACTTGAAAACGAGAAGGGTGAAGGAACCACTTAAAAATTCGGCCGCCTAACGGCGCCACTTAAAACTTCAAAATACTGAATTGAAGAGATAAAATGAGGTCTCTGATCATATGATCATAAAAGATCAGTATGATAGATATAGATATCATACCCCAACATAATAAAAGGAACTTGAAAGACTTGACATGAAAGTAGATCTTGAAAATGAGAAGGGTGAAAGATCCCCTTAGAAATTGGCAGCCTAACGGCGCCACTTAAACTTCAACAAAAATGAATTGATGAGATCAAATAGGGTCTCTCATCATATGAAAATAAAAGATCAGTATGATAGATTTAGATATCATACCCCAACATAATAAAAAATAACTTGCAAGACTTGACATGGAATTAGAACTTTGAAAAAGGATAAAGGTGAAAGAACCACTTAAAAATTCGGCAGTCTGACGGCGCCACTTAAAACTTAAAAATACTGAATTGGAGAGATAAAATGGGGTCTCTAATCATATGATCATAAAATATCAGTATGATAAATTTAGAGATCATACCCCAACATAATAAAAAGGAACTTGAAATACTTTACATGAAAATAGACCTTGAAAAATGAGAAGGGAGAAAGAATCCGTTACAAAAATTTCAGCAGCCTAACGGCGCCTCTTAAAACTTCATAAAATGAAATAATGAGAGTAAGAGGGGATCTCTCATTATATGAACATGAAAAGGAAAGTATAATGAATATAAAAGAACATCCACAAACATAAGAACATGGATCATAAAAGTAATGACATAAAATAGATTACTTGAAAAGAAAGAGAGAGGTCGGATCCCTTACCTTAAAACGTAACTCTTAAAACTCAAAGGTTGGGACCTTTAGGGATTGAGGGCACCTTCGGAGGACTACTTGGGAAGTAATGGGACCAGAACTTCGTTGGGGGAGAGTGGGGAGTCGAATGGATGAGAGGATTCCTTGGTATTTATAGGGAAAGTGAGGGGACAAGGCATTAATGGCCAAGGGACACCTCACATGTGGTTTTCTCAAAAGCATGGGCTCTCCCATGGTATTTCCCATGGAGTTAGGCCACATGGGTCCCCCAATACAATAATTCATCACCTTTGGTCAGACAAACCTTAAAATATCTCATGAAATCATCATGACACAGTTATGATGTCATTAAACATACTGAAACCCTAAAACTTTATTTTTACTATTCACTGAAAATTCAACTTTCTCAGAAAAATCCCAAAATTTCACATTAACCAAATATCAATGCTATGATTTCAAAAATAAACTCCATTTTATAAAAATAATTTTCTAAATATTTTTAATTTTATTTTTAAATAAATACACTATTCACCGAAAATTCATTTTTTTCAGAAAAAACCTCAAAAATTACCTTAACATAATATCGATGCTCTGAGTTAAAAAAATGAAATCCATATTATAAAAATAATTTTCTAAATATTTTTAATTTAATTTTTAATTAAAAAACACTATTCACCCGAAAAAACTAATACTTGAATAATAATTTATGAAACTGTTATTTAACCATTTTATTGAATCACATTACTTAATCAAGGTGCCTAGATTATTTTAATGCTTTCTTTAAGTGAGGTTACTAATCTATTTGGTCACATTACTAATCCTAAGCATAAAATCACTATTCATAATTTACTATTCATCAAAAATAAAGTTGATCTTATTAGACTCTAAATTTTGTACTGAACATAATTGTAGAAGACCATTTTTTGAAAATCATTACACATTTTTAATTATTTAAGGTTTACATAAACATTTTTTAAAATATCCTTTATCTAAAATTCACCAAAAATATGCATACTATATTTATCCGGACATTTGAAAAGTCATAAACATTATCATAAGAAGAAATCCCAATTTTTATTTAAAACAAAGGATTACACAAGGCAGTTACGGTCTCCTTACATAGCCCCTTATCACACCAGCATAGGACCTAAGTGTAAGGTGTGCTAAGGTGAGAGAATCTGAGGGAGGCTCGGCCAACATCGCACGAGTAGTAATTTCTATCAGTTTGAACTTCTCACAAAGGCGATTCCGTTCTAGATTCACACGATGAAGTTCAGCTTGGGTTTGGTCTAGAGCAAAGCCAAGTGGTGCTACCTCCTTCCCAAGTTCTGTTAGATGGGCTTCGATCGGTCCAAGACTACTAGGTGAGGCCATAAAATCTTCTTTCTATAATAATTAACCAATATTAATTGTATTTAGAGACAATAATCAAAACGTTTAGTTTAGAGCGGTCATATTGACCAATGGTCATATAACAGTCAAAACCCAACGGTCTCATTTTAATTATACTCATGTTATCAAATGAAACATTTTTTTTAGTATAAAAATAAAATTAAATAACACACAAAATTAGGAAACATGATTTATTCAAAATTTCGGGTCGTTACAATCTTCCCCCCTTAAGAAATTGCGTCCTCACAATTTTTAAAATTAGGTTTTGAAATTTCATTGAAAGTCCCACATTGGAAAAGGAGTCAGTAAAACTATTACTTTAAAAGAAAGAAAGAGGAGTACAAAGGTCACCCAAGTTAACCCACACTAGGATTCCATGTAAGAAAACATAGACATGGAGGGGAAAAGAAAGGGTCAAGTTCTGAGGGAGAGTGATAGAGAACATGATTAGGAGAAATTTAACCATAAGAAAATCTCAAACTTATGATGTGTGTAAATGGTCTTTGATTAGCTAGTAGGAAACGTAAACCAACAACGTTTTTGTTTTACATTCCTTTTCATAATTTTGAGGAATTCATTTACTACATAGAACAAAAACATAAGAAAATATACCTACCTTCATGTAGAGTTTCATCTATTAATAAGTTTCTACCAAAACTAATCTTTTCTCTAAACCATGAGAATTCAAAACTACTTGGTCTCATCAAAACACAAGAATCATCTTCTAGAGAATCACATAATCCACAAAAGATTAACTATCTATTTCTTCTATCTTTAAACATTATCCAAAAAATAGAAAGGGTAAGGTAAAACAACTCTTCAAAAATAAAGAATCCCATAGGAATGGAAACTGCTTTTAAATCTTCAAAGTTCCATGGTACTACCCAAAGTTCATCATAGACCATTCCATAAATAACGGTCCTTAAATTCCTCGAAATAAACCAAACTAAGATTGAAACCCAAATACAAGAGGGATTTGATAACATAGTCTTCCAAAATAATCTTCATTGTTCATCTCCAAACAACATCAACCACTCATAACATCTTATAACAAAAGTAGCTAACCTAAACATATTTTAGGCAAGATAGGTTAATCATTCCCATAAGTAACCTAAATTACTATAATTCCACCTTAAATTCATCAATTCTTCAAAATATATGTCAAACTTACTTCTCAATGAAAATACCGTAGTAATCTATTTACCTAGATCATATAGGGTCCCCAAAATAGTGCAAGTCTTCCAAAATAACAATCATCTTTTAATCCCCTAATCATATCTGTCATATTAATATGGCAATCATCACATTTCCTTTTACATTGGTTATTGGGACATGTTCTTCCATTTCCCGCCATTAACTACGAAAAGAAAGTACAATTAGGGGCTTGAATACTTATCCAATAATCATGAAAAGGAACTTAAATCATATAAGGATAACTTGTAGAAGAAAAGTATACCCTAACTTGTGATCCCCTAGGTTCCCATCTAGGTTATCCATGATCATATATTCTTATGTGAATCTTTATTTTATTTTATCTTTGTTCCTTTAACAATGGTTCATATTAAGATTATGAATTTACCAAAGCATATCCCCCGGGATTGTCGTAACCAAGAGTGCAGCAAGGCCCGTTGTCGTTTAGCAGTTCCCGTTCGAGTCTAGCTCAAAGCGGTGTTTTCGGGTTTTACCCCTATGTACATCTGTGCCATAGCCACCTCTACCTGCTCGTATCCAGACAGGGATGTATTTTCTTGGCAACCCCTTACTCAATACTCACCAAAATACCAAGAAGATTTCCTATATTTAAACTTTTCTATAGGGTTCTTCCTAGAGTTTTCATATCCTAATTTCCACAAATAACTAAACCATCCTTTGATACCAACTATACCATCCCGCCTTTTTATCACATAAACTTTCATTACATTTTACAAAACTGAGGATCTTTAAGGTTTAGTGTCTTGGAAACCAGGAACTTAAAACATGAAAACATAAAACATTATTGTTAAAAACTTGAAAGGATTCTCCTCATGTTCATCCTAGGTTCATTACTGCATCTCAAACCTGGGGACATAAATCAAAAGAAAGGGTGAGCAGAAGGCCCAGTAATGGAAACAAGAGAAACATTTTACATGTGAACTTGAGATACTTCAATAAAGTCATGAAAAGAACTTAAAGGCATGAGAATGAAATCATGAGGCATATCATAATAAAAATAACATTTTTCGTAACTTGAAGATGTGGCTACAACATTTAATATTGACAATCATTTCGTTTCACCAAGGTTCATCCCCAAGGTGTCATTAAAAATTACCAAGGTTATTCACCAAGGTATCAGTCTAAAAAGTCATCTCTAGAGATTAAGTCTTTACCCAAGGCATTAGAGCGCTATCTGGTCTCACCCTTGACATGTCTTTATTATCGTGTGAGCCACATATATCATCATCAATCATTTCATAAACAACCTATATATCCTAAAAGAAATGGGTTTCATTTCATAATCATAACGTTTTAAAACTGCTTTAAAGACATGATCTTTATGTCACTTTAAACCCACGGAAAGGGAAAGCGGGTTTCATGTATGTAAATCCCAGAATATAAAATAGAACATTTTGATATATATTTGAATACCCCTATAGAAATAAGATCTTTGAGTATTCACTTAATAACGTAAAATAATTTTGAGAAAAAGAGTGAGGCATTTTGAGACGAAACTTCTGCAGCATAACGGCTACGTTACAGGGTTTTAGAAAACATTGAAAAGAGAGGGGGCATGAGTCAAACATTCATAAATGACACATAAAACAGTATAGGGACAGAATATTAAGGATATATGAACATGGTAATGAAATTTTAAAGATGTACCATATGAAATGAAGAACATGAAAGGAAGACAAAAATAAGATTTCTCTTATGAAAATTCGGCAGCCTAACGACGTCACTTAAACATCAAAAAATGAATTGATGAGATAAAATAGGGTCTCTCGTCATATGAACATAGAATATAAGTATGATAGATATAGATATCATACCCCAACATAATAAAAAGGGACTTTAAAGTCTTGACATGAAAGTAGAACTTGAAAACGAGAAGGGTGAAAGAACCACTTAAAAATTCGGCAGCCTAACGGCGCCACTTAAAACTTCAAAATACTGAATTGAAGACATAAAATGGGGTCTCTCATCATATGATAATAAAATATCAGTATGATAGATATAGAGATCATACCCCAACATAATAAAATGAACTTGAAAGACTTGACATGAAAGTAGATCTTGAAAACGAGAAGGGTGAAAGATCCCCTTAGAAATTTGGCAGCCTAACGGTGCCAATTAAACTTCAACAAAAATGAATTGATGAGATAAAATAGGGTCTCTCATAATATGAACATAAAATATCAGTATGATAGATTTAGAGATCATACCCCAACATAATAAAAAGGAACTTCCAAGACTTGACATGGAATTAGAACTTTGAAAAAGGAGAAAGGTGAAAGAACCACTTAAAAATTCGGTAGCCTAACGGCGCCACTTAAAACTTCAAAATACTGAATTGGAGAGATCAAATGGGGTATCTCATAATATGATCATAAAAGATCAGTATGATAAATTTAGAGATAATACCCCAATATAATAAAATAGAACTTGAAATACTTTACATGAAAATAGACCTTGAAAAATGAGAAGAGAGAAAGAATCTGTTACAAAAATTTCGGCAGCCTAACGGCGCCACTTAAAACTTCATAAAATGAAATAATGAGAGTAAGAGGGGATCTCTAATTATATGAACATGAAAGGGACATTATAATTAATATAAAATAACATCCTCCAACATAAAAACATGGAGCATAAAAGGAATGACATAAAAGAGATTACTTGAAAAGAAAGAGAGAGGTCGGATCTCTTACCTTAAAACATAACTCTTAAAACTCAAAGGTTGGGACCTTGAGGGCTTGAGGGCACCTTCGAAGGACTCCTTGGGAAGTAATGAGACCAGAACTTCATTGGGGGAGAGTGGGGAGTCGAATGGATGAGAGTATTTCTTGGTATTTATAGGAAAAGTGAGGGGACAAGGCATTAATGGCCAAGGGACACCTCACATGTGGTTTTCTCAAAAGCATGGGCTCTCCCATGGTATTTCCCATGGAGTTAGGACACATGGGGCCCACAATACAATAATTCATCACCTTTGGTCGGCCAACCCTTAAAATATCTCATGACATCATCATGACACAGTTATGATGTCATTAAACATACCGAAACCCTAAAACTGTATTTTTACTATTCACTGAAAATTCAACTTTCTCAGAAAAATCCCAAAATTTCACATTAACCAAATATCAATGCTCTGATTTCAAAAATGAACTACATTTTATAAAAATAATTTTCTAAATATTTTTAATTTTATTTTTAAATAAATACACTATTCACCGAAAATTCATTTTTTTTAGAAAAAACCCCAAAAATTACCTTAACATAATATCGATGCTCTGAGTTCAAAAATGAAATCCATTTTATAAAAATAATTTTCTAAATATTTTAAATTTAATTTTTAATTAAAAACACTATTCACCCGAAAAAACTAATACATGAATAATAATTTATGAAACTGTTATTTAACCATTTTATTGAATCACATTACTTAATCAAGGTGCCTAGATTATTTTAATACTTTCTTTAAGTGAGGTTACTAATCTATTTGGTCACATTACTAATCCTAAGCATAAAATCACTATTCATAATTTACTATTCATCAAAAATCAATTTGATCTTATTAGACTCTAAATTTCGTACTGAACATAATTGTATAAGACCATTTTTTTAAAATCATTACACATTTTTAATTATTTAAGGTTTACATAAACATTTTTTAAAATATCCTTTATCTAAAATTCACCAAAAATATGCATACTATATTTATCCGGACATTTGAAAAGTCATAAACATTATCATAAGAAGAAATCCCAATTTTTATTTAAAACAAAGGATTACACAAGGCAGTTACGGTCTCCTTACATAGCCCCTTATCACACCAGCATAGGACCTAAGTGTAAGGTGTGCTAAGGTGAGAGAATCTGAGGGAGGCTCGGCCAACATCGCACGAGTAGTAATTTCTATCAGTTTGAACTTCTTGCAAAGGCGATTCCATTCTAGCTTCACACGATGAAGTTCAGCTTGGGTTTGGTCCAGAGAAAATCCAAGTGGTGCTACCTCCTTCCCAAGTTCTGTTAGATGGGCTTCGATCGGTCCAAGACTACTAGGTGAGGCCATCAAATCTTCTTTCTATAATAATTAACCAAGATTACTTGTATTTAGAGACAATAATCGAAATGTTTAGTTTACAGCGGTCATATTGACCAATGGTCATATAACAGTTAAAACCCAACGGTCTCATTTTAATTATACTCATGTTATCAAATGAAACATTTTTTTTGAGTATAAAAATAAAATAAAATAACAGACAAAATTAGGAAACATGATTTTTTCAAAATTTCGGGTCGTTACAAGGAAGTCTTCTCTATTCAAGAAATTCCTCAAGCATGGGAAATGTATTTTGATGGTGCTTCCAGAAGTCCAATAGGGAGGGAAATGGAAAATCCTAAATTCAACAAAATTGGCTTAGTAATTGTGCTCATTTCTCCAGAAAAGGAAGTGTTACCTTATTCTTTCTTATTGTGGGAAGGTGGTACCAATAATGAAGCCGAATACCAAGCTCTTATCGCAGGCTTGGAATTAGCGCTTCAAGCACAAGTGAATCACTTAAAGGTGAAGGGTGATTCAGACCTAGTAATCAAACAAATCAATGGGGATTATGCCATCAGAAAAGAAGAACTAATCCCTTTGTATAATTACGTTAGAGAGTTAATGGCAGAATTTCCTTTGGAAGCGACATTTTCTTATGTACCAAGATCACAAAATGCTCAAGCTGATGCATTGGATAATATAGCCACAGCTCTAGCAGATCCAAATCGGGATGAGACAACCATCAGTATTGCCCACCTTCGTGCAATTTCACCTTATGTTCGAATCAGAACAGAGGAAATTAATGAAATTATTCCCATTCCTGAACCGTATGGTCATACTACAGGATGGAGGTCACCTATCAGGGAATACCTTCAAAATGGAACACTTCCACCCGATAGAGCCGAGAAAGAACAAATCCGGTGACGTATGGTCAATTTTACTCTTTATGATAGCCCAGATCACCTAGAGAAAGTTCTCTACAAATGTGGTTTTGATGGAGTTCTCCTCAGATGCATTGATGGTGAAGAGACAATGGTTGTCATGAAAGAAGTGCATGCAGGAGTCTGTGGTGCCCACCAGTCTGGACATAGATTGTCAGATCAAATTTGAAGGCTTGGATACTTTTGGCCTTCAATGATACGAGATTGTGTTGATTTCACAAAGAAGTGTCATTCATGCCAAGTACATGCCAACTTCATTCATCAACCTCCAGTGTTTCTTCATAAAGCTAAATACTCATGGCCATTTTCCACATGGGGAATGGATGTGGTGGGACCTTACCCTTCAGCTACGGCCAAGTAGTTTAAGTACATTCTTACTGATACTGACTTCTTTTCCAAATGGGCAGAGGCAATACCTCTCAAGGAAGTCAGTTCTAAATGCATTTTTAGCTTCATCAAGTCTAACATCATTACCAGATTTGGTGTCCCTCATACCATATTGACGGACAATGGCACCAATTTCTGTTCATCCGAGGTGAAGAAATTGTATCAAGAATACAACATCAAATCCAACCATTCATCTCGGTATCATGCAGCGGCCAATGGCCAGATAGAAGCCTTCAACAAGACTCTTTCAAAGATAAGAAGTCATGGCCTGATAAAATCTTTCATGCTTTATGGTCTTATCAAATTACCACCCGCACTGCAACGCGATCAACTCCATATTCATTGGTATATGGAATGGAAGCAGTCTTTCCAATTGAAGTTCAATTACCCTCGCTCAGAGTAGCCATTTGCGATCAGTCATCTACAGATGAGCAATCTCAAAAGTGATTTAATGAATTGGAATGGTTAGATGAGAAAATATTGTGCACTTTATACCACTTGGAAGTCTATCAGAATCGAATAGCACGAGCTTTTAACAAAAAATTTCATCTTCGTTTATTCACTCAGGGAGAATTGGTATTAGTTCTCAGAACTCCAATGATACCAGGAAAGAAACCTTCCAAACTTGAACCAAAATGGGAAGGACCTTATTCAATACATAGGGTCTACTCCAATGGAGCTTATTCATTAATCTCGATGGATGGAGAATTCATTACTACTCCAACCAATGCCAGATTTTTGAAGAAGTATTTTGTATAAATTGAAAAATTCAATAGTTTTTCCCTGCAATATGACACTAAAATGTGCGGCACCAGTTCTTCCTTGCTATATGACGTTAAACTATACAGCAATGGTCCAGTATGACCTTAAACTCCTCCTTGGTCCAGTATGACCTTAAACTATTCACCAGTTTGTCCTTGCAACATGACACTAAACTGTGCGGCACCAGTTCGTCCTTGCTATATGACATTAAACTATACATCAATGGTCCAGTATGACCTTAAACTCCTCCTTGGTCTAGTATGACCTTAAACTATTCACCAGTTTGTCCCTGAAATATGACACTAAACTGTGCGGCACCAGTTCGTCCTTGCTATATGACATTAAACTATACAGCAATGGTCCAGTATGACCTTAAACTCCTCCTTGGTCCAGTATGACCTTAAACTATTCACCATTTTGTCCCAGCAACATGACACTAAACTGTGTGGCACCAGTTCGTCCTTGTTATATGATGTTAAACTATACAGCAATGGTCCAGTATGACCTTAAACTGCAACTTCATCCCACATGACGTTAAACTGTGAAAAAGTTCCCTAAATGGTCCAGTATGACCTTAAACTGCAACTAGGTCCTGTATGACCTTAAACTGCATCATCAACGGTCCATGCATATGACCCTAAACTATTTTCAAGTCCCTTACGTCTAGCAAGACGTTAAACTATGACGTCCTAATTACATGACGCTAAACTGTATAAAAGTCCCTTACGTCCGGAAAGACGTTAAACTACATAATCATCAAAGGTCCTGTATGACCTTAAACTACACCACCGTCCAGCATGACATTAAACTGCACCATCCACGGTCCATGCATATGACCTTAAACTATTATCACTTTCGTCCAACATGACGCTAAACTGTATCATCCTTTTTTTCGTCCAACATGACGTTAAAACTGTGAAAAATTCCCCAATGCGTCCAACATGACGTTAAATGGTGTACTCTTTTTTCCTCACTGCATGACATTAAAATTCATAGTCTCCCTTTCATCCAACATGACGTTAAACTCTATTGTCCTCATCGTCCTAACTACATGACGCTAAACTGTAAAGAAAGTCTTTGATATGTCCTACATGACATTAAACTGTACTTTTGTCCCTGCTACATGACACTAAACTGTGCAGCACCAATAGTCCTAACTGCAAGACTTTAAACTACATAGTCCCTTCATACGTCCTACATGACGTTAAACTATGTATTGTTAAGGTTGTTGCTACCTATTGTTTCTCACACTGAGTATGAGTCACGTGATCTTAGAGCAAACCTCAACCATAAAACTCTCTCTAGGCTACTAACCATGTGTAAGTCCCAACATCATTTTTTAGGTCGTTGTCCCCAAGAACAACTTGATCGTTAATTCATTCTTTAATTGAACTATACGGACTTTGGTCCTTGCCTTCTAGGCTGGGTATGTAGGCAACCTCCCAAGGTTCAATCCCAAAACCAATCTCTTCACATCGGTTCACCTCCATCTCATACGATGTTGATTCGTGAAACCACCCCTAGAATCAATATCTTTACATTGGTTCACATTCGTCCTTGTTATATGACGTTAAACTATACAACATTTTTGTCCAGTATGACAGTAAACTACAATATTATTTGATACCCTCACCTGAGAGGGAACCATTATTTACATTGATTTTTCAATCATGTTTCATTTCAAAGACTACATGCATACATGGAAACGCCCAAACCTTTTATCTTGGGTTAAACCATCATTGTACTAAAGTCCCCTTTCACCCTTCATATGTATGAACCAAATTTGTACAAAGGGTATTTCTATAACTATGTGGGCTTGATTCCCATCCTTATGGGATATGTAGGAATGTCCGAGTGTCCCTCGAATCCAGCCCCAAGTCTTTGGGCCTAACCCCAAATTCCACTTTCAGTCCCTTGGCTGAAAAGTCCCTGTGAAAACACACACTGTGTATTTCTTAAAATGGTCCAAGCTCTATGAACCTAAACTAATATCTCTAATCCTTTTGTCCCACATGACGTTAAACTGTAGTTTAAGAACTACGTATGGCTTGATTCTCATCCTTATGGGATACGTAGTGAAGTCCAACATTTTAATTCAGGACCCAACCACAACATGATTATGGTTAGCATTGATCTATGTATCTCTGTATACATTGAAAAATACCCATATTTATGTGTCATAATCCTAACCTTAAATATTTTCAGATCCTCATAACCCTTTTCATGACTTCTAGTCACAAAAATGTCAAACTTATGAGAGTTATTTTTGCCTGACTATGCAGCATGTGCCCATAGGTGGCCTTGCATAAACAGTCTATGTAACAGACTTGTTAGCCAAAAGATACTATTATTTGACTATGCAGCCAATTCCCTTAGGTGGCCCTGCATAATTCAACCCCCTGACGGGTTTGTCAAATAGTGGTAACTTCATTCTTGGGAAGAATGCCTCTTTTGTCATTATTTGTCTTAAATGACAGTATGTAGGGATCCGGAAAAATAGTCATCCTTAACATATTTGTCCCATATCCTTTTTCATGATCTGGAAGTATTCAAGTCTATGGCTTATATTCTCCTTCCCTACGTTTGGGTCAGACCTTCGTAGGAGTGATATTCATCCAGTTCTTCGATAATGTTGTTTGGAAATATCTTCTCCATATTCAAGTACCTCTTTATATACAACAAACTCTATACTTTGGAAGATTTGAATCTCCATAAACTTTCACTGGATTTTAGCACTAGGAAAGTAAATTTCTGAGAGTTCTTTTGCCTAACTATGCAGCACATGTCCATAGGTGGCCTTGCATAAACAGTCTACATAACAGACTTGTTAGCCAAAAGATATTATTTTATTTAACTATGCATCCAATGCCCTTAGGTGGCCCTGCATAATTCAACCCCCTAACGGGTTTGTTAAATAATGGTAACTTCATTATTGGGAACTACTTATTCTAATGCCTTTTAGCTCCTTTTTCATATCATTCCTCATATTCAAATATTCTTAAGTCATAGTTTACATATTTTCCCTCATACTTGAGTATGGTACTATGTTTTCAGATGAATTTTCAAGGAATTGAGTCAATTCTAATCCATTTCGGTCAAATCTATTTCGACCTTAACATTAGCCTTTTTATGTCTGATGTGCATGACTTTAAACTGCCCACAAAAGACAAAGGAACTCTAAATAAAAGTCAAGTTCCAGCTCACTAAACATACATTTAGTATGATTTAGGTAACATTGAGAAATTAAAAGGTTTGAAGTTTGTAGGGTTATTTACATTAATCCTAGTAAAAATCAAACTATGCTTAATAGGCCCATTGGCTTAGGTAAAATCTAAAGCATGTAGAAAAAGAGAATGCAGGTACAAATGAGTGAAGGTGAAAGTGTTTTTCATTGATGCACACAAGTTAAAAGGACATCCACAGATTGGAGTCTCTTCTCTTTTCCAAGGAGATTACAAAAGACTTTCAACATAACTCTTCATTTGATTTACGACATCCTGAGCTTCATCAGCAACCACCTGGAATTCATTCATTCAACTAGATACAATAAGAGATGCAGTGATACCAGCTCTTCTTGGAAAAATTGTAAAAGGATGTTCTTGAGTGCAGTTTGAGAAAATTTTCTGCTGATCAAACAATGACTATGTTTCTATCCAAGAGACTTGGAAGATGGATACAAGGATTTGAGAATGGAGCATTGGAAGTAAAGAGCCATTTGGAGAGAGTACTCTTTTCAGATATTTCTCTAATTCCATGTTTGTCTTCTCTCCACCAACTGGCAGCGGAAAACATTTTAGCCCATGGGTTTGGCATTTTCATATCTGCAAGGAAATGGCATGGAAGGAGAATTTGAAAGTTCACACCATTGTTGTTGCTCTTAATGCACAGCATAACTGAAATAGAGGAGTAGCAGTGCAGCTACATTTCAGGTGTATAATTCTTTGCATTTAGAACATTGACTCCTTGCATATGACCATGACCACACAGAGGAAGATAGATGCTCTGTGGGAAATTAAGATGATATTTCTTCAATTACTTAGCCAAATCTGGGAGAGTGATGTCACAGATATCATAGTAATCATGGCCAATGATATTCATCATGTCATCAATCCGCTTGTTATCCAGTTCATCAGCCTTTCCAATTCCCTTAGGAGCCATTGAATCTACACAAAAGTTGAATAAACTAACTCTTAAATGGGTTTATTTTTCATAAAATTTGTGAATAAAATTCAGAAAAATGGAAAAGGAATTTAGGCGTGCAAGTCTAAAACTTGGCGCGCAAGTATGGGTGTGTTGCACAAGTATTTGGCGCGCAGGTATCATCGCGCAAGTCAAGATACCTTGACAGCAGTGCGCCATCAAGAAAACAAAGGAAAACAGAGCAACCTGCACGGATTAAGGTGACATGCGCGACGAGAGCTCGAAGGTTTGAAGTCCGAAAATCCGGATGCTTTGTATGGAAGGGAGGCCCTCTATTTATAGACGCGGCCAGAACCCTGCGTGTCGTACCCCTGCGTGCCAGGCCCTGCGCGATGCGAACTTGCACACCGTCCTCTGCGCCATAAAAATTTGTGTGCTACCTTTCCATTGGTTTTCTTCTTTTCCTCAGAGTCAAATCCGCACTTCTTTTTGGATCCAACTCTGAGGGGGGACTTTTGTTGACACTCCTTTTTCGTCATAGAGTCCAAAGGAATGTAAATGGAAAATGACTTAGCACAAATTGATTCAACCTTTGAAGAAAACATCAAAAATCGACAAAGGGATGAACAAGGAGAACTTTGCCCATAGGTCGCGCAAGTTCCCTCATAGTCGCGCAAGTCCACTTACGTGACACATTATGGTCACGCAAGTGACCTGCACGACCTAAAAGATAACCGCTCGGGGTCTTCTCCTGCCTATAAATAGACCCTGTGGGCCCCCCATTGAGGAGGATTTTTTTTTCAGAAACTCAAATTTGAGCTCCCGGCGCCCTAGTCTCTTCTCAAAGCTTTCGGAACACTTCTAAGTTAATTTCTTACCTAGAACGGAAGATCTAAAGAGGGGGAGGAAGTCCTAAGTGTTGAAACTCATCAACACTTGCACGCCTAGGTGGACAGCCCTTAAGGGAAATGGTCACACTTGCACGCCGCCTTACTCATTCAATAGAACCTACGCGCCCCTCTACTGGAATAACCTCAAGAGGGTTCTAAAGGCCTTAAACAAAGATCGCTCAAGTATTACCCTGCCGGTTAACCGTCGCGCAAGTACATCATTTGTCGCGCAGGCGTATACCTGCGCGACCAAAACTTGTGCACCCACGCAGTACCTGCGCACCTGCCAGGACTTGCGCGCCCCTGTCCTTTTGGGTGCCCTTCTTGCCTATTTCACCACTATTAAGCCATTCCACCTTTCCTATTAAAGATTCAGTCTTCAAGACACTCTTCAAAGCCATTTATGGCATGATTTCTTGATTTGACTTCCTTATCTGAAAGGAATTATGTGGAATATCTCTCAAAACCTAGTGATTTACACATCTTTATGTCACTAAAGATTGAGATTTCATTCATTCAACCTCATCCTTTAAGATGAGAGAATCCTTAACCTGGGTCTCCTTTTCAGGAATAATCCCCAATCATAAGTCCTCTAATTTGGGCATCCTCTTAGGAGTAAGCCCCAGATCCCCTAACCTGGGCTCCCCTTTCAGGAGTAAGCCCCAGTCTCAAGTTTGGGCATCCTCCTTAGGAGTAAGCCCCATCCATAATTATTAACTTGGGAATCTTCCTTAGGAGTAAGCCCCAATTCTTAAAGTTCCCAAATCTGGGCATCCTCCTTAGGAGTAAGCCCCAGTCCCCTAATTTGGGCATCCTCTTCAAGAGTAAGCCCCAAATCCCTTAATTTTTCAAGTCTCTTAACCTAGGCCTCCTTCTCAGGAGTAATCCCCAGTCTTAATTCCTCTTAACCAGTCCTAATTTACCTTTGATCTGGGATTCCTTCTCAGGAGTAAAAACCCAATCATAAGTCCTCTCCTAATTTGGGCCTCCTTCTCAGAAGTAAGTCCCAAGTTAGAGTATTCAAAATCTCCATAAAGAAAATATACCTTTATGGACCCTACTCCTGGATTTCTTCCCTAAAGTAAATCCTAACCTTTCATTTATCTGGGCAGTCATACATACATAAGCTCCACATTATTTCTCATGATTACATATTTCATGGCACAATTGTCTAATTTTTTTACCAATACCTCTTGTTTCTCACACCGAGCATGACTCATGTGAGCTTAGAGTGTAAAAGTAATTATGACATCCTTCTTTGAGCCATCAATCATAAACATCATACTCCCTTACTCGAACTACGTGGGTTCTGATTCCTTTTCCAAAACAAAGGATACGTAGGTAGCCCATATGCGGGTTCGATCCCAACTCTGAAATAATCCATATCCTTCTGAATGACAATAAACTTCAAGTGCCCCACTAAGTGTCTTTGAAACCAGCATGGTCTTCATAATGACCAAGATACTTTTATATAAATATGTCGAAGGATACCATTGACCAAGAATCTTTAATAAATACAGATGATTCTCTATCGATGAAGAACCTCGAATACATATAAAAGATTCTCTAAATTTTGTACATATTTTAATCATTGATTTTCAGATCTAAAGGAAAGCTCATTTTATACTTGGTAATGTAATAAGGATTCACGAACATAACTTAAATCTATAAAGAGAGTCCCGGAGTAGACAATAATTCCCCTCAAAAAGGTGTGATGAGTCCGACCTCCCATCCTCTCGACCAATGCAAATTCCTAAGCCTCGTCAGTCCACAAACTAATGAGCATCTACCTTTGGAAAGTAGGTCCGAATGGATGTGGAATCATTGGATGTTTCTGGTTCTACGAACAAACCCATTAGAAACTGATCGGAATTTTTGAACCTCCCATCAAGGCGGTCATCCCCGGATTCCGAGGGAAACAACCCCAAACATAAAAAATTTCATGAAATAGAAATTGTTGTTGTGTAATTTCATTTCTTTTAGAGACATTACCCATTCTTTAACAATGAGGATAAGATTTACAAAAATCATGGGCATCCTGAAAAAGTGTTGGCCAAAAGAGACCAGAATAAAGGATTTGGTGGGGAGTCTGTTGGGGACTAAAGTGGCCCCCACAAGTAAGAGTGTCGCAAAATCTAAGGACAGACTAAAACTCACTATCGGGGACACAGCGCCTAAGGACTTGATCACTACATGTGCGCCAAAGTTAGGGGTCATCCCAAATGTACCAACAGGACTCATGTTTTAGACGACTGGCTTGGTTTTTATTGAAATTAGTAGGAATGCAAGATGCTACCAAATAATTTACAATTTCAGAATACCAAGGAATATCATCTTGCACTCTGTATAATTCTCATTAGGAAACATTTCATTTATAGGAATACAGGGGGATGAGTCAATGTCTGGGGATGGGGGAATCCTACTAATATGGTCAGCCACCACATTCTCTGCTCCTTTTCTATCTCTAATTTCTAGATTGAATTCTTAAAGAAGGAGAATCCAGTGAATGAGACATGGTTTAGCTTCCAGTTTCTTAAAGAAATACTGGAGGGATACATGATCTGAGAACACAATGACTTTGGACCCTAAAATATATGAACTGAATTTATCCAAGGCAAACACAATGTCAAGGAATTATTTTTCAGTTGTGGTGTAGTTTGATTAAGAAGGGTCCAAAGTATGTGAGTCATAGGCAATTACATGTGGAGCTCAATCGACCCTTTGTGACAAGACTACCCCAACTGCATAGTTAGAGGCGTCACACATGATCTCAAATGGTAAATCCCACCGAGGTGGTTGGATTATCGGGGGTGATGTGCGACTCCATTTTAACTTATTAAAATTTTCCTCACATTCATTATCAAAAAAAATTCCTTTTATTTTTGGAGTAATCAGAGGAGGGGGAGTGCAATCTTACTAAAGTCACGAATGAAATAACGATAAAATCCAGCATGACCTAGGAAATACCGCACATCCCGTACATTTTTAGGGAATGGTAGGGAAGAAATGAAATCTAATTTTGATTTATCTACTTGGATACCATCCCCAGAAATGACATGCCCCAAAACTATACCTTTTCGCACCATGAAATAGCATTTATCATAATTTAATACAGTATTCTTTTCAATACAATGACGTAGGACCAAACCAAGACTACTCAAATATTCATCAATAGGAGCCATAAACAGTGAAATCATCCATGAAAACTTCCATGAAATTCTCTAGGTAATCTGAAAAAATACTAACCATACATCACTGGAAAGTACCCAAATCATTGCATAGACCAAATGGCATCCTCCTATATGAAAAAGTGCTAAAGGTGAAAGTGAAGGTTGTCTTTTCCTGATCCTCGGGGGAAATATGAATCTGAAAGTATCCAGAATACCCATTAAGGAAATAGTAGTGTGACTTACTCGCTAGCCTCTCTAGAATTTGTTCAATGAATGGAAAAGGAAAATGGTCCTTCCTAGTGTGTTGGTTTAGTCGGTGATGGTCTATGCAGACACGCCAACTATTTTGCACACGAGTTGGAATCAATTCATTGTTTTCATTTTTTATTACTGTAAGGCCAGTTTTTTTAGGAACTACTTGAACGGGACTGACTCATTGGATTTCAGAGATGGGGTAAATGATTCTAGAATCCAATAATTTTGTTACCTCCTTTTTCATAACTTCTAGGAGGTTTGGGTTCATTCGACATTGTGCATGTCTCACTGGTTTAGCCTCATCATTTAATAAAATATGATGTGTACAAATTGATGGGATAATACTAGGAATGTCAGCATGTGTCCATATAAAATCTTGTTTATACTCCCTCAAAAGTTCAAGAAGTCGCAATTCATACTCAGGAGTGAGTGAACTAGCAATGATGACAGGCAGCTTGTTTACATTCTCAAGATATGAATATTTTAAATATTGAGCCAATTGTTTTAATTCCAATTCAGGGGGATTTTGGATTGATGGGAGTGTGTGTGAAAGTGAGAGGTTACTGATCTCATCTAACTTCTCAATGGTATCATCCTTAGATGAGTAATGATCTTTTACAATCTTAGCATTATCATCGATGGTCATTGGATCCTCAGTGTTCAAGAAATCACCAATCAATGAACATGCATGACACTTTTCTAGACCACTACAACAATCAATGCATGAATCATTTCCTAGCATTTATATTAATTAAGAAAACTCAGAAAGAGGATCAGGGGAATGAAATGATGTTTTTTTAAGGTAAGGGAGTACATCTATAGAATTAACAAAGAGAGAGGAATGTTATTCTGAGGGGTTCTTCATGGAATCAAGGATATTGAAGTGGACAATATCACCAACAAACTCCATAGATAATGTATCATTGTGGACATTAATTATGGTTTTGGAAGTTTTCAAGAAGGGTCTCCCCAATATAATCAGGGCATGTCTATTCATCCTATTATCCTCTATTTTAAGCACATAAAAGTCGGTAGGAAAAATTAAATTTTAAACCCTCACAAGAACATCCTCTAACACACCATAGGGGTGTGCAATACTCCGGTTAGCCAGTTGAACAATAATTCCAGTGGGCTTTAGTTCCCCGACCTACAATGTAGAGTAAATGGAGTGAGGCATCACATTTGTAAAAGTACCTAAATCAAGCATAGCATTAGAAAAAGAATACTCCCCTATAGTGCACGGAATTGAGAATGTTCCAGGATCATTTCACTTGGTGGGTAGTGATGTCTCTATCAATTCTAAAACATTCCTCCCCAAGCTCACCTTCTCATCACCTCGAATTCGCCTTCGGTGTGTACACATCTCCTTTAGAAACTTGGCATATTTTGAAATTTGTTTCACAACATCAATCAAGGGAATTTTTACCTTCACTTTTTTGAAAGTCTATAAAATTTTCTTATCGAGTTCAGTTTCCTTTTATTTTCTAGGTTGGGTGGCCCTTTGGGGAAATAGAAGAGGAATGGTTGGGATAGGAGACTCATCAATAAACACACTCTTTCCTTTGTAGGGGATTCTCTCCAGACAATGTTCTACCTCATTTGGAGCATTTCCAGTAGTTGGGATAGTGGTTTCCTTAGGATGGGATGACTCTAGTGGAGGTTTCATTTGTATTTTTAGTTTTTTTCCACTCTGAAGGGTGATGGAATTGACATTTCCTTTATCTGTAGGGTTAACTATTGGTTGATAAAGTAGTTTACACGACCCATGGCTATGTATTTCCCCCACTAAGTTAGAAAGTTAGGCTAATTGGGTTTTTAGGTCTTGTATGGTAGCTTGGGTGGTTTGTTGGAATTGGATATTACTGGCAGCCATTTGTTTCATCATGTCTTCTAAGCTAGGCTCGGTTTTTGGAGGGTTTTGTTGGAAAGACCTTTGTTGTGGTTGAGGATTTCTGGGTGGTGGTGGTTGACTACTCTAACCCGGTTGGTTCCATGGTTGTTGAGGTTGGTTTGAATACCCCCATTTCCTATAGGATTGGTTGTATTTCCACCCAGGTTTGGATGGATAGTATGGTTCTTTCCTAAAGGGTTGGTTATAGGGGCGGCCTGGAAAGATTGCCTCACAACACTCGGAAGTTTCACTTAGTTGGGGGCATTGATCAGAGTAGTGGGTGTCAGAAGAACATATACCACAATGGATGGGAGGAGGAGATTGGGATTTCCCTTGGGAAAGAGCATGTTTTCGAAGAAGGGTACTTACCTCTTCGAACTTTGTGTCCACCTTCCTCTCGAATTTAGTACTTTGCACCTCATGGACACCTCGAATGGGTACATTGGACCTTGAACTGAATTTTTGAGTGTTATGTTCCATGTTCTCAATTAAGTTCCTTGCAGCGATTGGGGTTTTATCAACTAGTGCACCATCTGCAGTAGCATCAATAATATTTCGGTGAATAGTAATTAAACCTTCATAAAAATACTGAATTAAAAGTTGATCACTTATTTGGTGGTGTGGACAGCTTGAACATAACCTTTTAAAGCATTCTCAATATTCATGTAATTTTTCCCATTTAAATTGCCTTATACCATATATTTCTTTCCTTATAGTTGTAGTTTGAGAGGTTGGGAAATATTTTTCAAGAAAAAGGCGTTTCATGTTTTCCCAGCCTCTAATTGGTGAATTAACATAGTAAAGCCAGCCTTTTGAAGTTTCTTCCAATGAAAATGGGATTTCTCTGAGCTTTACTTGTTCTTCATCCACATTTTTAGGTTTTAATGTAGAACACATGGTATGAAATTCTTTAAGATTCTTGTGTGGATCTTCTCCAATAAGTCCATGGAATCTTGGTAATAAATGAATTAAACCAGATTTAAGTTCAAAATTGGGTGCCTCGCCTTGCATTTGAATGTTAGTGGGTTGGATATCAACATCTGGTGAGGTTAATTCTTTGATTGTTCTATTATTTTCATCCATTTTAAACACGTTAATTTCATGTTCTAATTTGGTTCCAGAAGAATATGGGTTTAGAAAAGTCTCGAGTTGTGGTGTGTCCTCCTTCAAAGGTTCCTCTTATGTATCTTGGGGTCACTGATGTAGGATCCTCTCCAGTTTAGGTTCGAAAGGTTGTAAGTCTCATAGAGTAGAATGTTTCATAAATAGAACCTACACAAGAAATAAATTATAACACTAAAAAATGTAAAGGGAGAAAATAAAACAATCAAACCTTCACAAAATTTACAAAAAAAAGTATCAAAAACACGCACTAAAACCAAAGCTCTCCCCAGCAATGGCGCCAAAATTTGAATGCGCTGTCATGACACGACAAATTGATTATGATTTTAATATTGATTTGTAGTCTAGGGAAGACCTTAGGTTTTATCTCAAGGAGCGTTTGTGGGTTTAGAGTGTGCGTTTTTAATAATAATTACTAAAAGAGGGGTGGTTTTAAAACAGTTTAAAGAAAATGACTTGATTTAAAGAGTTTAATAGTTTATAAATAAAAGTGGCGTTTTAGAATTATGATATAAGGAGATAATTTCAAGTTCACTACACATCTTGTTTAGTTCATCATTCTGAAAAATACACATGGTTTAATGGAATCATTTGGTTGAGGGTTGTCAAGATCTCAACTTCCCTCTTGCCTTTTAAACGATGCTCAAAGAACCACCCCTTGACACAACAATCGTGTTGTCAAGGTTTGGGTATAAATAATAGAAAATAAATGATAACAAATCATACTAAAATCTTATGTATTTGTGAGATAAATAGGAATATTTTCTTGTCCAATCGGAACAACCCAAGATTCCCACTTGAAATCTCAACCCAATCGGTGTTGAAAATAAAAAGTGTTTCACTTAATTTTAACAGTATAAATAAAATCAGATGAGAATAATGTAAAGATAAGAAATAATTGAAATATTTATCACACAAATTACACAAAACCAGTATAAGAAAAAGTGTTGTAACTCCCTCCCAAGTATGTGTAGCTCCCTCGAAATGATTGTCCACCGTTTATCTCGACATCGGGAGGAGGATGAAGATCGGCTGGAACTTCGCCTTCATCCTTGACCCCCCTATGAGGATAGGGGACTCCAGAACTCCTTGGATGATGAGAGGACTACTTTGGGTCTCCAAAATACCAGATATTTTCCTCCTATCCGAACTTACAAATGGGGAGCCCAGGGTTCCATTTTATAGGAAAATGGGAAGGTGGTTTTGAGCACACAGATTTCATAAAACCACTTGTCACATGGGTTTAGACCTCCATACAGCCTTATATAGCTTTTGAGAAAATAAAAAAGTTGTATCCCCACTTCTTTTATGTCTCCAACGAAAGTTTGGTACAATTTTGACAACTAGAGCCCGATATATGGACATATCACAGCACACCATTTTTAACTTCATGCAGATTCGGTGTGTTGTACAGATCAGGTCGGTTGGGCCACCAGATGGCCGAATGAGTCTTGGGTTTCTTCAGAAGAAATGTATACCAATAAATTTTTGACAAAACCACAAAATTTAAGCACATTTGGATGCATTTTTAAGTATAAGTGTGCGGATGAGTCCACTGATATGCATAGATCTTGCGCAGTTTGGCCCATTTTTCTTGGGCATCATGATGGGCTCTCCAAATCACCTCCACCTTCAATGAGATTATCAAAACAAGTATCATTTCCATTTTTAATAGTGATAACACAATATAAATGATTCAAACACGAAATTAAATTATTTATTATTTTTATAATTTTCAACACAAAACTAGTTTAGCAAAGTGGTGTGAGGGTGAAAATGAAACAGTGAATTGTAGTGCGAACAAATACCCATGTACTAGTACATAGGTAGCTAACATGTCATGTACTGTTACATGTACATGGACATGGGACATGGTCCATTTTTACGGGTAGGACCTAGGGTCAAAGAGACATAGCTTGTAAGCCTACTACATGTCATGTACTTCTATGAAGTTGTCTTGAATCCCTTGTCCTCTTTATCTTGGACAAGTTTTGTTAGGGTGTGTTCCCCTTATCCATTTCCTAAGGGTTATTATGGAATTTCCTCCTACTCTTAGGGTAATGATCCCTTAAGTGAGACATATTGGATAGAGTTTTTGGAATCCTTCTATGAGGCTCAGAGTGAGATCATTTATTCATATCCATACCCTAAGTGGAGTTCTTGGTATCATCGTGACCAACACTACATGGGTATTGATCCTCTACTTAGAAGGTTAAGTCATATTGATTTCTCGGTATACCCTATGTCCTTAAGAATGATCCTCATATGTGTATCATTTCTCTTCATAATTCCAGTATGTAACTCTAATGGAAAGACTCGGAGATAATTACCTCTCAAAAGGACATCATTAGTGATTTTATACTTATAAGTGTGTTCTTATAGATGAGTGATTTTTGGAACCTTCAAGTTATAATCCTAGGATATCACATTATGGTTGTGACTTACCTTTGAGACTGTGAGTCTTTGTTGAGTATATCAGGATATTCTTGTTATATGTGTTGTACACATATACATGTGTAGATCTAACTGTATTATTTTGTTGTATGTTGTGTGGTTTTGGGGTGTCCTTCTTGTTATTGTTATACTCACCCTTGTATGAGTTTTTCCCACACATGTCATGTCTTGTATAGATGATTGACTGTTTGACAGAGTCTTAGACGTACCAGGGCTAGACGGTGCTTAGTGAGACCAGATAGACTGAGGTGTGTTTTTGTGGTATATTAACATCAATCCTAGTTTTACTTTTAGGTTGGACTTATTTTTAGACTCTTTGTGGTGATATTTTATTTTTCCTTGTTTAATTTCCTTTACTTCCTGTCAAAATCTGGTTGTCAGGTTTAGATTTATGCATGCATGGTTGTTCAGTTGTTTGTACATTTCAGCATTTTTTAGGCTTGGAGATGTGTGTGTGTGTGTGTGTTTTTAGGTACTCAGGATAAGGCCTCACATGTTATTGATATTCCTACTCGGCACTAGTCTCTAACCCCTATCCTATTGGAGGTGGTCTTGAGGAGTCGCAGCATGGTCCCCATTGGGATGTGTCGTGACAAAATACCAGTCATCTCAGGTTCTTACAGGATACCTGGTTGGCTCTACCTACTTCGATATAGGCTGGTGTAAGATTTTGATCAGTAACCATATATATATATATATATAGTAATCATATATGCATATAGTTATATATTTCATACATGTATATGCACTAAGTGTGTGAGGAAATAAGTGGGCATATAAATGGATACTAGGTTCTAGTTGAACCTAGGGCATAACTCGGGCATCCATAACCATTATAACAAGCTATAGGATCCAGTAAGAGTACAAGTCTATAATATCATATGAATGAGATATGTCATGATCATAACTTGATAAAGGTGGGGTGAGAAGTCATGCCCAAAACCCAAAGTAAGGGAACGTGGAGTGCCATGTCTGTTGTCCAAATACAAGTATAATGGTGAGAGATGTTGTGATCAACACCTAATGTAAGGGAGAGTGAAACTTTATGCTAAAGAAGTCCCTTAATCATCATTCAACATCACATGGTCATGAAATAATCATAATAATAATAATAATCACATGAGGGGTCACCTTTAGTCTATTCATGACCATTTGACACAAATATCCAAGGGTGCACAATTGATACAATTAACATTCATAACTCTAAAACACGAGTTGTGACCTTGCCATCCATTCCATTAAATTTGAAAAAGAAATTAAATTTATCAAGGCAGGTTGAATCCATCTCAGGGTTAGTCCTAACACTTAGAAGTTTTTCTAGCCCATTGAATAATCACATAAAATAGTGAAATTCTATTTATAATTCTAGCCAAACACTTTGTGTTTGGTCATCTAAAAAATTTTATATAAAGAGATAATTTCATTCAACACACCCAAATTGGTAGATATGATTGATTTCGGTATCCTCTAGACACTTATCAAGGGTATATGGGAGTATAACAACATCCGTATAATTATTTAGAAAGTAAGAACGCATTTTAAGGTGATTCATGGGAATGTTTGTCATGCCGCACAATGGTGAAAGCTATGAAAACACAAAAAAAAATGGAATAATTGCTAGACCACCTACCTTAGGGTTGTAGATGAATTATTATCTAAAATCATATTCATATTTGAAGTAGATCAGAAGAAAAATGAAGAACAACCCAACACCCTAAAAATAGTGTGAATGATCTTGCACCAAAATAGTGTAGTAGATTTAGAGAGAAACCAAGAATGGAAGCAATAGGATTAATGATCTTACCTCTAGTTATCCAATTCTTCTGACAATGATCTATTTGGATTTTGGATGAGGGAGAAACCTCAATCTAAATATTTGGAAATGGGAGATCTCTATATGATAAGATAGAGGGGGTTGTCTGTAAGAAATGAGAGGAGAAAGAAGAGAAAGGGGTTAAAAGATCATTAAGGAAAATTGGTAAAATCTCTCTTAAACACAGGTTCATAGGGTTTGGCTGCACTATTTTCTAAATCATGAATCAACCGTGGGCACCTCACTATCTAAGGAGGGACCTTGCATGGTTTATGCACATGGTTTTCCAAGTGATTTGGATCTGCTAAAATTTTTTGGTATCCTGCATTGGCGTGAACCTCAGATCATATAGTTGCAGTCACACGGTTAGTACTAGTCATGTGATAACCATGCTTCCCACTCTGATTGTCTGATTTCTAGATCTCTGGGCTTTAAACAAGCCTCAGATACTCCCAAAACCTTCCTTAATCTATAGATCATTTTTACCAAGAGAAAAAAAATATTCAAATTGAAAAACAAACAGTCTGTACCTTCATGAAAGGTCAGGTCATTACAGTGATTCCCATTCCTAAGAGGGTACTAATATTTTTTCATATTATTTATTTTAACTTATTTATTGAGAGAATTACATATATGTATAACTACTATAACTTACATTCCTTTATTATCAAAACATAATGATTTTTAACCACATTAAAATTATTGAGTCCATCAATTGAGTGTGATTTAACCCCTTTGATTTTAAGACCTACCCTTACATTTGATCACTTCACAAGCCTTAGAGACCATGAAATGCCTTTATAGAAATCCGCATTACATTCCAATTTTTCTTTCCCATCCTATTCATTTGGTATAAATGCATGATTTTAATGGATCTTTAACAAGGGATTTTGTGCTTTCAAGGAGTCACTGGAATTCTAGAGCTAAAATAAGAAAAGTTTGGGTTGGATCTCTTGATTTCTTTTGTAAAATGTTTCACAAATGTTTGTACTTGTGTCTTATTGAATACATTATATTTAAAAAAATTGAAGGATAAATAATGGAAAAATTGAGAAAATGGGAACCTTGGATTGGACTAGGACTGGTCACACCTCCCCCCTTATTTTACTAACTATGAAAAATAGTGTTAGTGTGAGTTGATGGTGGGGATTGAGGTGATAGATGGTTTGGGTGTGATACTTGTTCTTTCACATATGTAATTATAAAAATAAGATATAATAAAATTTCTAAAATAAAATGAGGACCATTCTTCACTATGTTTGAAAAATAGTGTTAGTGTGAGATTGATGGTGGGGATTGAGGTGATAGATGGTTTGGGTGTGAAACTTGTTCTTTCACATATTTAATTTTGAAAAATAAGATAGAATAAAATTTCTAAAATAAAATTAGGATCATTCTTCACTCTTTTTAACGTTCATGTTGTGATCCATTGAAGAAAAGGAAGTGGATTTGAAGTCACTTGAAGGGAAGTTATATGAATAAGTTGCAGTTATTGACTTGAATTGAACATCATGCATTATACTTTAATATTAAAGCCTAATTTTTCAGCCTTGAACCTAATTTTTCAAATCAATACCCACCTACCCTTAGCCCCATATTTATTGAAATCTAACTATAAATTCCTCATGATATTTATGGTTAAATTTATAAGTGGAGATGTAGATAAATTTCAAGCCTATTGATAGAATTCATATACATGAGATTAATCTTAAATCTAATTAAAAATGATCTTGACTATTGAGTGAAATGTATTTAAAGTGAGGTAAGTTTTATGTGGTATGAATATTAATGTGAAGTTGAATAATGTGAATAAAATAGTAAATTAGTCTTGAATTGAAATTTTGTATTATTCATGATTGAAACACATTAAATTAGATGAGTGTTGTGCTTTTATAATTCTTAGTCATGAATTTTTTTATGAGTATGTTAATTTTAATACTTCCCTTATCAAAGTATGTATTGTTTTTTATTTAAAGTTGATATTTTTCTTGGGGGAAAGAGAACGTTCAAGTGTGAGGGAATTTGATGAGTCTTAATTATGCATACATTTTTTTTCCAAAATTTGAGTTCTTATGTTAATCAAATATTTCTTTATTTATGTGTTCTTTAATGATTTTTTATCTAATTGTATGTGTAAAGATAATTTGTGGATTTTGAAGAGTTTTGAAGAAAATAGGGATGGACTTATGTCACAACCTCTAAACCATAGGGTAATTGAAGATGGAAGATATCCAAGGATTGGATTTGGAAAATAAACCATGGTGTAACCTAGTGCTCCTTGTTACAACCTCTCCTTATAGAAGTTAGATAAAATAACTAATGATATAGTTATTCCATGATAGTACCTTTATGTTGCAACCCAAGTACATGTAAGAGTTGATAAAAAATGGGTGTTGGCCCTAGACAACACCATCGGATTAACTAGACATTGTGAGGCAGCAACCGAACTTAATAATAGGTAGCTAGGGTAGTAACAGGAGATTTATAGCTATCACAGAGTGACACTAGCAAGAGATGATATTACGTTTGGCGCGAGTCAAATCAAGGTGAGTATGATAACCCATATCTTTGATACACATTGATTCATGATTTATTACATAAAAATACACTTAATACAACTCAGGAGATCGAGAGGCCTAGTGTCTTTAATATATTAGGTACATAACATAACATCATAAAACTATGATACAACTACTTTATTAAAAACTTCCTTAACATGCTCTTAAATTTACATCATTATTCTAAAACTTCACGGGATAACCTGGGGAAATACATAAGAAAGGGGTGATCTATAAATCCCATTAATGGAATAAACAAAACATGGAATAGGGTAAATCAATACATGTGATCCAAGAGGTATAAAAATTTTACATAAGTGGTGAGAATAATAATCATGAATAACGAGGCATGGTATAACATGATAGCATAAAGGTGACATGAGAATGTGGTGATAATTTAAAACATGTCATAATAAGAATAAGTCAAGGTTAACCACCAATTATCATATAATAGTGTGCTTAGGATAACCTCCTATGAACCTTACATGGAATCTGATGAGATTAAAATATTACCTAATTCATTGGAGCGCTATATGGGCATACCCATCATAATCATATCATGTACATGCATAAGTTTTCTACATAGATCATATAACATAAGAACATATTTCATCACATTTAATCCCAATATTAAGTATTGTGGGTTATATACATGTAATTAACCAATAAAATAAGTATATTTATATATAGGTGAATACCATTGAGTGGAAATGGGTATTGGAATTCACTTCATAGTCATTTAGCATGAAAAATCATAGTGACATTTCGGTAGCATAACCAGTCCTTAATGATCCACAAAATAGTTTAATGAGAATTAAAGGGGTATATCACCATTTTTACATCAAAAGGAAAGTGTGAAATATGTGTAAAAACATATCCCAACATTAAGAATTGGAAAATCAAAAGGCATAAATAAAGGAGGTTCTTGAATAAAGAGGAGAAGGAGAGGATCCCTCACCATGAGAGGGTATTTCCAAAAGATTAGGATGAGCTTCTTGAGATATTGTGGGAACATTGGGAGGGATGTAGATAAGGAATTAGGGATTAAGTATGTGATCCAAGGTTTTTTAGTGAAGATAAATGGGATCTTGGGTGGGATTATATAGGAAAAGAGAGGGGAGTTATTTATTATTTCCCAGACTTAGGTTTTGGACTCTATACAACAAAGTAATCAAAACCACAAACCTTAAAATGGTTTTTTCCATGGTTTTTACCAAATATAAGTGGTTTTCATTATTTTATAAGTCCATGAACCGATCACATTAAATAATCCTCTTGTTGATATGGAAGTGAGTCAAGTTTGTGAAGAATTGATTTTAAAACTGTAAAATATAATATAGATTTTGGACAATTCATAAAGGATTTATAAAATTAATAAAATAGCATAAAATAAATATTATTTTAAATAAGAAACATATATTTTTTCATGGATACATTTTATGACACATATTACATAACTTTTGGGTCATTATGATGTCATAATACACACCGTATATTTATATAGTATTTAATTTTTACCTGAAAATTCGATTATCTTAGGAAGTTATAAAAGATTAAAAATTGGATAATTTTGATGTTTTGAGTCAAAAAATAATATTTAATTTATCCAAGAAAATCTCAAAATATTATAATTTATATTTTTAAATCAAAATCCCCATTTATTGAAAAATACTGGTTTTTTGAAAATAATAGTTTTATGACCCTTATAAAAATTATTTTTCACTTCATAAAATTATATTATCAACTATATTTAATAAATATTATTTAATAATAATATTTTATTAAAATATCATTTATTTTAAAAATTCATGAATTCTTCAAAAGGAATGTCCTAATTGAAATTACTTATTACCCTAAAATACAATTCGAGTTTTTTACTATTGAAATCTAATTTTTATAAAACTCGTTATTTAATAATTTATAAAGTAAAATGAATAAGGAATAAATAAAATAATTATTTCATATAAAATAAAATATATATATCTATACTATTAGGGTTGAAAAAAATATCCTTTTATTACATCAGAAAACACCCAAATGGTAAGGTGTGTGATAGTGGGATTTTATTAGGGTGGTTTGGTGAACATGGTTTGGTCCATGATCTCAATGTGCTTTAACATCTCCCAAAATGGTTTCACTCGTGATTTAGTTGTTAAATATAGGTTTGGAATTTGTCAAGGTAAAATCCTAGAGATGCTATCTCCCATAGAATCTCTAATAAATGGGATTCATAAGGTACAATCTTACCGGTTGAGTCCATCACTTCCTTTGTCTATGTTAATTGGATTTGTTATAACCTTTAATATATACTTATCATAATATCAATATTCAATGGTTATAATGTTTAACAGTCTTTTAAATCTTATATAACTTATAACGGTCCAAAATGAACAAAGTAGTTCATGTGTTTTCCATAACCACAAAAACATAAATAAGGCATTTAATTTTATCACAAAAAAGAATTTCATTTATAAAAGTTAGGTTTGTTACATTATCCCCCCCCCCTTTAGAAATGTTTCCCTCAAAATTTTCATTTCATTCACTAGAATAAATGAGGGTACTTCTATTTCATCACCTATTCTGGTTCCCAAGTTGATTCCTCAAACTTGTGGTTCCACCACAACACTTTGACCTAGTGAGTTGTCTTGCTTCATAGAACTCTGTCTCTATGATCTAATATCTTCATCGATTTCTCCTTGTATGAAAGGTCATTATCAAATGGTACCACCTCTATAATTAGTATATGTGATCTGATATGTACTTTCTCTAGAGGGATACATGGAACACATCATGTACTTGCGATGGGTTAGGTGGGCATGCTAGTCGATATGCCACAGCTTAGATGTGGTTGAGGATATCAAATGGGACAATGTATCTTGAACTAAGATTTTCCTTCTTCCCAGACCTCATGACATTATTCCATAGTGATATAAAAAGGAACACTTTGTCACCAACCTCAAACTTCAGGTCACATCGATGATTGTATGCATATATTTTTTGTATACTTTATGTGGATTTCATATGAGGTTTAATGGTTTGAACCTTCTATATCATCTATTGGATAATATCAAGTATCATAAACTTCCACTCTCCAACTTCATCCCATCATATCAGAGTCTGATACCACTTCCCATATAGAGCCTCATAAGGTTCCATTTGAATGTTCGAATGGAAATTGTTTTTATATGATAATTTCACTAGGGTGAAGGTATTGATCCCAACATCCTTGGAAATCCATTGAAAATAATATCAGTATATCTTCCATGGTTTGAATGGTCATTTTAGATTGACCATCCATTTGAGGGTGATAAGCAGTGTTGAAGCTCAGTTTTGTATCCAATGCTTGTTGAAGGCTTCTCCAAAACCTCAAGGTAAACCTCTAATATCAATCCAATGCATTAGCTATTGGAACTCCATGAAGTCTTACCACTTATCTTATATATATATCTTGGTGAGTTGTTCAAGATAGGAATATTCCTTGATAAAAATAAAAAATACTGACTTTGTAAGGCGATCGACAACCACCTAGATGGAGTTATTACCTTTAGGTGTCCGGGGAGTCCTATGAAGAAATCCATGGTTATGTTTTCCTATTTTTATACTGGTATGGAAAATGTTTTCAGCATACCCTTAGACTTTTATCGTCTATTCTTGACTTGATGGAATACCATGCATCGAGATACAAACTCCACAATCTGTATCTTCAAGTTATACCACTAGAATTTTTCCTTCAAATTTCTATACATCTTAGTGCTTCCTTGATGAATAAATAAGGATGAGCTATGCGCATCATCAAGAATTTTCCTCTTCAATTATGGATTTGATGGGACACATATCCAGGTTCCAAATCTTATAACTCCATATTCAGAAAAGTTGAACTCTGGAATATCCACTACCTTCTTTTGTAGCCACTTATCATCTTTCAAAGCCTCCTTGATCCTCTGGAGAATGGATGATTAAGTAGTTACTTAAGAAAGGCAAGATAAATATCCTTTTATTATTCTCATATCTATCCTTTTAATATCTAGGAATATTGGATCCCTTACAATACTCATCATGAATAGAGTTTCTGGATCCTTTCTACTTAGAGTGTCTGTCACTTTTTTTTAAGGTTGCGGCTGAAGCCTTATTTTTATTATTAAAGAAAACACCTATTTTTATTATATGGGTATAGGGGGACCCATTACATATCTCTTAGTCCTAGGGGAATGAAATCCCAAATACAAGGCCCGAAAGCCCATTTTTTGGCCCAAAGGGCCCTTCGGTAAATACTACTACTACTACTACAGTCCCTCAGCTACTACAATACCTACTACGGTAATGCCACCTATACAATTCCTGCTACAGTGCCTCCACCACTATAGTGTCACTACTGCTATATTTCTACTACTACTACAGTACTGCTACAGTACTGTTATAGTACCCCTAAAAATCCGTCCCTGCCCAGATTCGATCCTGGGTCTTTTGGATGCCAAGAAGGAGCCTAATGAGTTCTAACAACCTCCATTATCGTATATTAAACTCCTTTTGTGTGAATATATAATTGAGGATTTTATTATATATATATATATATATATTTCACAGTTCTCCCCATAGAGATAATTCCACCAAATATTTAATGAAAATATTACTATAGCCAATTCTAGATCATGAGTTAGGTATTTATGATCACGGATCTTTATTTGGTAGGAGGCATAAGCTATCACTTTATCATTTTTCATGAGTACACAACCTGATACCTTTTTAGATAAATCATTATAGATCATAAATCCTTCTCCACTAGTGGGTAATGTGAGTATAGGTGCAGTGATTAGCCTCTTCTTTGTATCTTTAAAACATTCCTTGCATTCATCATTTTAGACAAACTTGACTCCTTTCTAAGTTATCTTGGTTAGGGGGCATAAAATTTGTGAGAATTTTCTCACAAATCAATGATAGTGCCCAAATAATCTAAGAAAACTATGTATTTCCATAATAAAGGTTGTCCTTAGACACCCTTCAATTGTCTCCATTTGTTAAGGATCTATAGATATCTCTTTGTGGATGATGACGTGCTCTAGGAAAGTTACTTTCTCCAACCATAACCCACATTTACTGTACTTTTCATACATATTTTCTTTCTACAAGGTCCTTAGTATAGTATTAAAATACTCCTCATGTTCCTCCTTGATTTTGGAGTAAATAATAATATCATAAATAAAGACTACCACAAATTTTTTTAGATAATCCTTGAAGACTATTTTAATCATATCCATGAATATTATTGAAGTATTCGTGAGTCTGAATAACATTATTAAAAACTCTTAGTGATAGTAACTTGTATGGAAAAGAAGTCTTGGGGATATCCTCCTTCTTCACCTTTACTTATTAATATCCTGACCAAAGATCTATCTTAGATAAATATTGGGATCCGCATAGCTAATCGAACAAGTCATCAATTTATGGAAGAGGAAACTTGTTCCTTATCATGAACTTGTTGAGATCATTATAATCGATGCAAAGGTGCATTGACCAGTCCTTATTCTTGATGAAGAGGACTGGTTCACCCCATGGTTAAGCACTTGGGGGTATTAACCCTTTATCCAGGTTCTCTTGTGGTTATTTCTTTATCTTCTCAAGTTCAAAAATGGTCATTCTATATGGATTCTTGGATATTGGAAAATTTCTAGGTATGATATTTATTGAAAATTCAATCTTTTGTCTAGGAGTAAGACTATGAAATTCTTTGGGAAACACATCATCATATTCCCTCACAATGAGCATGTCTTCAAGGATGATCTTTTCTTTGGTATAAATCATTTGAGAAAGATATGCTTGATCAAAGGGAAATAATATCCATGCTTGAGATGTTGGTACCAAAGAAGATTCATCCTCCTCCTTGCACTTGTATAGAATCATAAGTAATTCATGATATAAATTGTGATTTCCTTATCTCATAAATTTATGTTGGATATATATAAGGAAAGCCAACCCATTCCTAGAATAGTATTGAATTCCTCTAAAAGGGGTATGAAAAGGTTCACTGGGAAGTTCACCCTACATATGTGGATACAAGAGGAGTTATATACTTGGGATGTAATAATTCCCCCATTTTTATTTTTCTCTAACAACTCTACTTCCATGATTTTTGGTGGTGGTTGAATAGTTTACTAAACTTTCAAGATATAAAAGAATTCATAAAACCAAAATGAAATAGTACATTCTCTATTATTGAATGAATAAGTAGTGTATCTATCACCACTTTGTTTTCATGATCCACCTCTATGGTTGTGATAAAATATGTCCGCTCTTACTACCTTGGTGGTTGTTGGATTTGATTGTATTCGACAACCCTTGTGTTAGGGAAGTATTTCTCATAATTTTATTAGTCCTTGTAGTTGAAACATTACAAAATAGGATAAGGGTTGACTTGAGAATTTTGTTATTCCATCACATTGGTGGGTTTCTCTCGTTGGCAATCATTATCTAGGTGCCCTTCCTTTTTACACCTAAATCATTTCCTCGTCCCCTTCAGGAAATTTATAGGGTGCTTCTTCCCACACTTTTAATAAGTGTGATTTTTAAATTTCTTTCCACCATTAAAATTCGTCATCATGACACTAGAATTAAACTCCACTTTATGCTTCTTATCCCTATGGGACCCTTGAGATTCACTAATATCCATTTCAATTTTGAGGTAACATCGAACAATTGCTTCATAAATTTCAAATTCCTAAATTATTAAGGCTTTTAATAGACTCAAATTCAATCCACTAAAGAAGTGTTCAATTTTACATTTAGGGATAACAATAAAGTCAAAGGTGTATCGTGCAAGTCTTGTGAATTTTTCTTTATATGACCTAATATATTTTTCATCCTTTTTCTTAAGGCTAAGTAATTCCCTATCCATTTTCAATTAGAGAGTGTAAGGAAAATACTTATCAAAAAACATTTTCTAGAATTCCTTCCACTCCATCACTCTGATCACCTCCTCAGGCTTCATATTCTTGACCAAATTCCACCATTGATTGGATTCTCATTCCATATAATAAATAGCCAGTACAACCTTCTCTTTCTTGGATCATTGATTGATGTAGAAGATCTTTTAAATGGAGCAGTTCCATTGTTCAGAAATTAAGGGATTAAAATACCCACTAAAAGTTAGATACATTTGTCACATAAAGGTCTTAATTGTAACTTTATCGTTCTTAGGGGGATTTGGGCATTCCTCCTAATTCAGTTTTTGGTTCAAAATATGATTCAGTTGATAAAGTATAGTCACAAAGTTTGTGATTCCTACTCCCATCTAGTTGGGAATCTCATTTTTTCTGTAAGTCCCACTATAATACACCAGTTCTTGATTGAGTCTATCTTAATATAGTGTTTTTGGCATCGTTACCCCAAGGTATATTTGTGCCATAACCACATCCACTTGTAGTATCCAAATAGGGGTGTATTTTCTTAGAAACAACTAACTCTATACTTTACCAAAATTTTAGAGTTGTTTTCCAATGTTCAGTATTATCCCTTAGTATTTTACTAGAGTTTTCTAATCCTAATACCAAAAATAACTAGACCTCCCTCTAATTCTAACTATGACAACCCATATCTTTAATACACATTAATTTATGAATTATTACATAAATCACACTTAATACAACCCCAAATATCAAGAGTAATAGTGTATTTAGGAGATTAGGTACATAACATAGCATCATTAAACTAGGATACAATGACCTTATTTAAAACTACCTTAACATTCTCTTAAATTTACACCACTCTTATAAAACTACATGGGATAACCTGAGGACATACATAAGAAAGGTGTGAGCTATAAATCCTAGTAACTGAATAAACAAATCATGGCATAGGTTAAAGTATACATGTGATCCAACATGCATGGTAATGTAATATAAGATGTGAGAATCATAATCATGGACTATGAGGCATGGTATAACATGATAGAATAAATTCAACATGGGAATGTGGAAACAACTTAAAAAATTTAATCATAAGCATGAGCTAAGGTTAACCACCAAGACATCATAACATAGTGTGCTTAGGATAACCTCTTGTGCACCTTTCATGACATATCATGAGATTAAAACATTACCCAATGCATTGTAGCGCCATCCATGCGCACCCATCATAATCATATCATGTACATTTATAAGTATTTCACATAGATCATATAACATAATAACATATTTCATCACATTTAATCCCATGTTTAAGGATTGTGGGTAACATACATGGAAGTACCCAATAAAATAATTATAGGTACATATAGGTGAATAACCTTGAGCATAAATGGGTATGGTAATTCACTTCACAATAATTTTATAAAGATGTAGGGACTTTTCTATTTAGGGCATTTTCCACCTTATTTTATTTACCAGGATGGTAGTGGATTGAGCAGTTGTAATCCTTGATGAGATATAACCATATTCACTAGTGCATATTAATATTTTTCTATGTGAATATATATTTGAGTCTCTTATGATCAGTATATATCTCACACTTCTCCCTATATAGATAATTCCACCTTATTTTCAATGCAAAGATCACAAATGCCAACTGTATATCATTTTTGGAATAGTTTTTATCATGAATATTCAACTTCTTTGAGGCGTAGGCTATCACTTTATCATTTTTAATCAGTAAAAAGCCTAATACATTATTTGAATCATTGTTTTATACAACAAAGAGTTCCCCACTTGTTGGTAGTGTGGGAACTAGTTCAGTGTAAACCTCTTTTTGAGCTCCTTAAAGCTTTACTTGCATTATTTCATCTAGAAAAACTTCACTCCCTTGAGAGTTATCTTGGTAATAGGGTTTCAAAATTGTGAGAAATTTCTCAAAAAATGTTGATAATACCTAGATAACCCAAGGAAGCTATAGATATCTATCACAGATGTTGGTCTCGACTATCCTTCAATTTCTTCTATCTTTGAAGGGTCCACGGATATCTCATTTCTTGTTGAACTCTATCACATTAGGGGGTTTCTCCAATCATAAATTTCTATCTATGGGTCCTTCCTTCCCACACCCAAATCATTTCTTCATTCCCCTTTGGTAATTTCTGGGGTGCTTCTTTCCATATCTTTGATAAGTGGAATGCTGAAATTTCTTGGCACCATTAGATTTCTCTATTAGACCACCATAATTAAAATCCAATTTATGATTATTAACCTCATTATACCCTTGATATTCCTTGATCTCGATTTCTACTTTGAGGTCACATCGAACAATTTCCTCATAGCTATCAAAGTCACAGATCTATAGGGATTTTTGTAGACTGGGTTTTAGCCCACTAAAGAAGTGGTCAACCTTGTATTTGAGGGTAACGATAAAGATAGAGGCATATCATGCAAGTCTTGTGAATTTTTTCTCATGTGCCCCGATATGATAAATAGCCAGTAGAACCTTCTCTTGTTTATAACATTGAAGGATGGATAAGATCTTCTCAATGGAGTTGATCTATTGTTCCACAATTAAAGGATTAGATGATCCATTGAAAGTAGGAGGCATTTGTTGCATGAAGATATTAATTATAGATTTTTCTCTCTTAGGGGGGCTTGTAAACTCCTCTTGATCCAAGTTTCTATTCCAAATCTAATTCAGCTAAGAGGGTATTGTTATAAAGTTTGTGATTTCCACTCCCATCTGGTTGGGTATCTAGTTGGGGTGGTCATCACATCGCCCGTTGCATTGATTGTTTACCTGATTTCTCCTATTTCCATCCATTGGTGAGAATTAAATAAAATTAGGGATGATTATTTTTAAACTATTAAACACATAAAGGTGGATTTTATGACATTAAATAGATAACTTATAAATTACTTATGTTTCCTTAACTTATAAATTTCTAGGATTCAATATATGTTATCCATGATTTATTTCCTAACATAAATTATTATGGGAATTTTTTATTCCCTTAATAATGGTTAATAATGATCTTATGAATTTAAAAAAGAACATACCCTGGGAGTGTTAAGCCAGGTGTACAGTAAGGCTCGTTGTTATGTATTGAGTTACCCCAAGTTAGGCCCGGAACATTTCGTCAAAGTTGTTACTCCTAGGTACATCGATGCCAGAACCACGTCTACTTATAGTATCCATAGAGGGATGTATTTTCTTGATAAACCAATTAATATATACTAACCAAAATTTAGGGATTTTTTTTCTTATACATAGTCTTATCCCTAAGGCTTTTTCTAGAGTTTTATCATCCTAATCCCAAAAATAACTAAACTTTTTCTCTCATACCAACTATAGCGGTCTGGAATTATTTTTAGTGGACTATAATTGATACATATCAAAGCACTCCATGGGTGGATACACCCCCTGGGTGGGACACACCAAAATCCCTAGTTGTAGACCTTTCCTCATGAATCCCCTGGGTCAGAGATCCATGCTTTGTCCAATGCTCACACATGAGAGTTCCCAAGTATTGGATACCTTTATTTTCTTTGATACCGACAATAACAACCATGTTCTTTATTACACATTAATTCATGATTTATTACATAAAAGTACAATTAATACAACAAAAAAATATTAATAAGTCTAGTGTATTTTGGAATTAGGTACATGGAATAATATCTTGAACATGGGATACAACATCATTATTAAAACTTCCTTAACATGCTTCTAAAATTTCATGGCTTTTAAAACTGCATGGGATATCCTGGGGAAAAACATAAGAAAGGGGTGAGTTATAAAGACTAGTAATGAAATAAACAAGGCATAAAATGAAGAAGGTAATACATGTTATACAATAGTCATATCAATGGGGAATAAAAGGAACATGAACAATAAGGCATGATATAGCATGGTAATCATAACATGGGAAATGTAGAAAAAACTTAAAACATTGAATCATAAACATAGGTCAAGGCTAAGCCTAAAAAGACATCACGGTGGACAAATTCCCATAAAGGAATCAGGTTCACTCCCTATCCTAATGTGACGTATCATGATACTAAATATTACCCAATGCATTGAAGAGCTATCTGGGCGCACCCATCATATTCATTTCATTCTCATGCTTAAGTGTGTCACATAGATCATAAAACATGGATTCATTCATAATCATAATTTATTTCATGATTAAGGAGTGTGGAATACATATGTTTAAGTACCCAATAAAAAATTATATGTGCATAAATGTGAATACCCCTAAAAGGAAATGGGTATGGTATTCACTACACAATTGTTTTGTCATGGAAGATCACGGTGAAATTTTGGCAGCATAATGGAATCACTTAAAAATTCATAAAAATGGGTTGATAAGAGAGAAAGGGGACCCTCATCACCTCCTCCAAATTAATATTTTTATTAAAAAGTACACTTTAGTGGAAAAAAGTGTGAAACCATCAAGTAAAAATAGAAGCATCAGACCCTATTGCAGATGAAAAAATACTTAAAGTCTAACTTCAACATATTAGATGCATCATCCCCATATAATTTCCAGGAAAGTTCGGTTACCTTTTTATCAGGATCATCTCTGATTCTATCTTCAAATTGATAGACCAATTTGGCCCACATCTGCATGAACTCTTCCATCATTATTTTCTTATCATTGAATCCTTTAGTCATGATTATATATTTCTTGATGATCTAGTCTTACTTCTCCCTATTAGTGTTCACTTGAATTGGTTCACCATTCAACCTTTTTGCATCCTCTTCAGAAGCATTAAAAATAAGACCTTATCTAGAATCTCTTTTTCAGAGTGCATAAGAAGGTCACATGGCTTCTCCATGGCCTCTGCATTAGCATCCCACAGCAGGACATCCGTGATAACCACTGATTCACCCTCATCAGCCTCCTTACCCAGCAGCCCCTGAGGAACATTTAGAGGGGTAGAAAAAACCACCAAATCATCCTGGTTTCAAGGTTGTTCTTCATTTGTATCAAACTTCTTCTCCATGTCATGATATTTAGGCTTAAGATCTTCATCCATTCCAGTTCCACACACCAGGTTCAATACAACCTCCATTGCCTATGATTTTTTTGATGAATCACCCTCCATTACCTTGTTCTTTCCCTTTTTAGATGATCTAGTCTCCATAGTCCTTGGGATGTATGAGTAGTCCTTTCAGCATTTGTATTTTTCTCCTATTGCACACAATGCATCTACCTTGTCCCTATTTTCTTCATGTCCCTTATTCTTCCTTGGGTTGTGAATCCCTCTCCTGGATCCTCCTTTTTCACTTTCCTATGAGGGTAGGTTGTCACTCTCCCCATCCCCAAACTCTGTCCTTGAGGGGAAGTCATCCCCAGTAGACACTGGATCAAGAGTGTCAGATCCCAGGCCATCAAAATGATTACTGATATTTATCAAGGATAGGTTCAAACTCTGATCTGCTCTTCCCCCACCCTTAACCCACTTCCCTAATTCGCATGGTGCTTCCTTCATCTGAATGTTGTGCCCCTTGTTTTTTGCTACCTCAAGTCCCTTACCTGCCCGAGAAACTTCTTCATAAGAAGGGATCCTCAAAGGCTCTGTTTCACTAGTACCCCCTAACCCTGGAATAGCCTTTCCAAGTCCTTTAATCAAGTGATCTACTATCTACACCCCCACATATTTACTCACATACACCTGATTTTCCAATCTATTCACATCATGTTGAACCAATCTGTCCTCCCTCACACTATCATTATGGAGAAACGCACTACAGGAGGAAGGTCCGGACAGATCCTGAATCAACCTGCTAAAAATTTGAGAGAACTGTCAGGTTGATATGATGCACCAAATCCTTCTTCTCAGTTGGCGTATTGCAAACCCCTGGGTCACTAGTGGAGCATGTACTCTCTACACTCTTGCATCTATTAACATCCAAAATAGCAGTCTACTTCTCCAACATATCTTCATCAAACACCTCAGATTCCTTGTTGCGACCAATGCCCCTCCTCTATATAGACAACTGAGACCCCCTATGATAGACGTCCAACGAGTGTCCCAAGCACTTGCATCTAGGACAGAAATATGTTCAGGTTTCATATACCACCTGTTGTTTGCAACGGTACTCCTCACCCACAGTAATCCACACGAACTTAAATGGAGTTTTAGATACATCCATTTCCACATAAACATGAGGATTGACCGGATGACAGAGAGCCTTAGTGTGAATATCTAAGCACATATATCTTCCAATTAGATTACCTAGCATACGCATAACAGAAGGATTCTGGAACGGTAGGGGGAGATTGGGAGAGCTTACCCAAGTCACCATTGTAGGAGTATCATGATTCATATGCAAATCGAAGGACCACTAAAATAGGTAAAAACTAAAGTCATTGAAGTCATGAGGATCATGTGACCAGGCCTTGATGAGATCCGCCTCTAAAGAAAATAGAACCATTATGTGCCTATTATCCATATGACCCACTGTCACCCTATCTTGAAACTCCCAAGTGTCGAAGATGTTCCTATAGAACAATTAAATGGGGGACGTCGCTGTTTAAACCTAGAAATGAAAGTATGCTTCAGTATATTCGAGGATTCTGAGAACTTCGTAGTTGATAGTGGAAAATTAGGGCACCCATTAAGCAAATTTGGAACCTTTGTACTGAGAAAAAATTGAGGGAAAGTGGGAAGGAAAGTAGGATCTGAGAAGGGATTGAAGGGGGAAGCATCTTTTTTGGTGGGTGACAAGGATCCCTCCCCTGTTGGTGGGGGAGGGACTAGCACAGAGGCCACCATCATCACGGAGAGGAGAATACTGCCAGGGTTCCTCCCGAGCCGCAATAAGGGGACCCTCATCACATAGACATAAAATGTATAGTAATAAGGATATGAAAAGGCATATCCCAACATTATAAATTTGTAAATAGGATACGTATGGTAATGAAGAAAATTGGGAGAAGAATCATAACTATATTTCGGCATGATAATGGGTGTACATAAAGGATCATAGGAGACTTATTAAGAGTTAAAGGGGGGATATGATCATTTAAAAATTAAATGGATATTAAGGGGAATATGTAATATCACATTCCAACATAATCAAATGGAATTTAAGAGACATAACATAAAATAAGTTCTTGAATGGAAATGAGAAGAGAGAAATCCCTTATGAAATCTTGGCATAGTAATGACTTAGGTAAGGATCAAAATGAGAGAGTATAAATGGTATATAATTCAAATAAAAATAATTGGATAGTAATGTAATGATAATAAATAAATGAAAATATAACCAACTGAAATTATAAAGACTAATTTCAAATAAGGTTATTTAATTCACTACTAAAAACGAGATTTATCAACACTCAAAACGGGCTTTAACAGCGCTTAAAAAGCACTGATAAAGGTAGCCTTTATCAGTGATAAAAAAGTGATAATAAAGGTATCCTTTATTAGCACTAAAAAAGTACTGATGAAGGTATCCTTTATTAGCGCTAAAAACACACTGATAAAGGGATCCTTTATCAGTGCTAAAAAAGCACTGATAAATGTTCTGCCTGCTATAACATAAAATTCTGCAGCAGCACACCCAAACAAGACCTGCAAAAAAATCAGCATATCAACAAGTATACTCATACAAAATTAACACATAATTCATAAGGTAATTACATCAAGTATATGCATATAACAAGTATACCCATACAACAAGTATACTCATACACCATTAACACATAATTCATAAGTTAATTAAATACATAAATAATTCAATTCAGAATTCAGGGGGTTGGGGATGTTCAAGGGTTTGGGTGGTTTTCCAAGGGGGGTAGGGGGTGTCCAGGGGATGGGGGTGTTCGGGGGGATGGGGGTGTCCAAGGGGGTGGGGGGGTCCAGGGTGGTGGGGGGTTGTCCATGGTGGTGTCCAGGGGGTGGGGTGGGGGTGTCCAGGGGGTGGGGTGGTGTCCAGGGTATGTGGGGGTGGTCCAAGAGGTTGGGGGCTGTCCAGGGGGGTGGGGTGGTGTCCAGGGGGTGGGGGTGGTTGTCCATGGGGGTGGGGGTGTCCAGGGGGGGTGTCCAGGTGGTGGGGTGCTGTCTAGGAGGGGTGGGGGCGTACAGGGGGTGGGGGCCATCCTGGGGGTGGGGGCCTTCTAGCGGGGGGGATGTCTAGGGTGGTGGGGGGGGCTTTCCATGGGGGTGCCCAGGGGGTGGGGTGGTGTCCAGGGAGGGTGGGGTGGTGTCCAGGGAGTGGGGGGATTTAATGGTTTTAATGGAATGAATTTCATGGATTTTAAGATCATTGGTATTTTTAAAATTATTTTGTAATAGTGTTTATTTCAATAGTATGTGTTTATTTAGAAAAAAATGAATGCTTTTGGTGTGTATGGTATAAGGGGGTTTTCTGTACGTCAATTGTTGTTTTCACTTAAAATTTTGTCCATTTTAAACAAAAGAGTGATACTTTGAGTGATACCAGCCACACCGTGACTCGTATTGAGGTGGGGTTGACTCATACACATCACACATGACCCATGGATCATTATCCTAAAGTATCAACATGATACAAATGTGTTTGGTTGGATTTTCGTACGTCAGTTGTTGTTTTCACTTAAAATTTTGTCCATTTTAAACAAAAGAGAGACACTTTGAGTGATATCGGCCACACCGTGCCTTTTATTGAGGTGGGGTTGTCTCGTACACATCACACATGACCCATGTATTGTTCTCCTAAATTATCAACACAATCCTAATGTGTTTGGTCAGTTTTCCGTACGTCAGTTGTTGTTGTCACTTAAAATTTTGTCCATTTTAAACAAAAGAGAGAAACTTTGAGTGATACCAGCCACACCGTGCCTCTTATTGAGGCGGGGTTAACTCATACACATCACATATGACCCATGGATCATTATCCTAAAGTATCAACACAATACGAATGTGTTTGGTTGGATTTCCGTACGTTAATTTTTGTTTTCACTTAAAATTTTGTCCATTTTAATCAAAAGAGAGACACTTTGAGTGATATCAGTCACACCATGCCTCGAATTGAGGCAGGGTCAACTCGTACACATCACACATGATCCATAGATTGTTATCCTAAAGTATAAACACAATCCAAATGCGTTTTTTTGGTTTTCTGTACGTCAGTTGTTGTTTTCACTTAAAATTATGTCCATTTTAAACAAAAGAGAGACACTTTGAGTGATACCGGCCACACTGTGCCTCATATTGAGGCAGGGTTGACTCATACACGTCACACATGACCCATGTATTATTCTCCTAAAGTATCAACACAATCCAAATGTGTTTTGTCAGATATGAAGGTATTTTAGATATTTTACTCGTTTTTCTTATCTAAAGCCCAAAGAAAAGTGGTTCATCATTCTTGCATGTTGCTGGTGCATTTCGTATATTAAAATAGACAATTTAATCATTAGAGAAATTATTTTTTATAACAATTAAAATTTTCCTACAAACATTTACATACAATAATGTTTCATCTTTTGATCTCCTTAACCCCTCTCAAAAATGGCCACCAATTGTACACATCCCCAAGTCAGATCTTCATACTATTTGTGTACAATCTTCCATCAGGTATGTAGACCACTCATTTCTGAAAAAATATATGTCATATTGTAAATATGAGGCATGTGCTGATGGTTGTTGGACCTCAACACTAGGAGCAGCAACAGGTTCAGAAACTTTTTGTTGCTCTGCACTGTGATCAGCAGCAGCAGCAGCTTGAGAGACTTGTTCAGCCTCGAGGTTAGGAGAACCAGAATGTGCAAAAGTCATTATCTGAAAAAGTGGTTGAATAGTTAATTTAGATTACATAAATTCATTAATGATAAGATAATAACATGAGATAACAAGATCTATATTACAAACAAAATATAACCTGTTTATTGAACTCTCTTTTTTTCAAAAGCTGAAGGGATTTGACACCTCTATCGATTATCAAAATCCCTTAATTGTGGTCTCTTGTAACATAAAAAACATCATCTACATTAGGACCACTGTGAAATGATTGCGATGTACCATTGAAAGGATTTTCCTTAATTTAATTTTCATCGGACCCTTTAGTAGTTTTGGACGTTAACAGAACAATCGACCACTTTCGGTCTGCGGGATCTGGAATATAAAATACATATACCGCTTGTGATTCCATTATAAATTGTTTGTATTTGTACCCTTATTTACTAAAATAAACTTTCAAAAATCCTAATTCATCTATTTTAACACCACTGTTGTTATCAACCCATTTTCATTGAAAAATGGGCAATTGGAATGTCGTACAATCCAATTCCCATATTTTTTTGATAATACCAAAGTATGACATATTCGCATAAATTGGATTTATGTCCTTACTACCAGAAACATGAATCGCTTCAGCCATAAGTGTAACTCCACTTTTTTTCATGGTATTATATTCATCAAGTTTATCTGTATAGAATGTATAACCATTAATTACATAACCATTTTAAGATAATACATACACACTTGATCTGGTGGCTATCCATCGAAGTCGTTCTGAAATTGAATTTGGATTTTCAGCCAACTCCTTAAAAATATGGTCTCGAAACCATCCTATAAACTGGTGATTATGTGTATTTGATATCCATTTTTCAGACATTGATGGATTCAAATGCATAATAATTTCTTTGTGGGTTTCAATATATGGAGAAACCTCCCAAATTTTATGCAAAACATAAAGGTGGTCTTGCTCCAGATATATAATATTGATTGTCACAACATCTATTCCAGAAATTCCCTCACCCCCAATGCATCCAGTGTGATAAGATTTTGGGATACCAGTAATTTCCACATCAGATAATTATTTGGTACAGAATTCAATGGCTTCCTCAACAATATATCCCTCCACAATACAACCCTCTGGCCGACTTCAATTTTTGACATATCCTTTCAAAATCTTCATATACCTTTCAACGGGGTACATCCATCTATAGCGCACAAGACCACAAAGTTGAATCTCTCTCACCAAGTGAACCATCATATCAAAGAATAATGGCAGGAAGAACATTTTTAATTCACATAATATTATGACAGTTTCTCTTTCTATAGCTGGAAATTTCACCGGGTCTAGAACTTTGTTGCATATAGGTTTTAAAAATAAAAAACAAAATTGGTTAACGTATGAAAAACATTCTTGGGAAAAATGAAATGTAAAGATATAGGAATTAAATCTTTCATCAAAACATGGCATTAATGTGATTTCAAACCTTTTAACTTAAAATAATTCATTGACACAATGTTCTTGATATTTTATGAATACCCCTATGGAACCTTTACATCATTGAAGAAGTTGAAAAACTGATATTTCTCCTCCCTAGAAAGAGTGTAAGTAGTTGGAGGAAGAAAAATTCGATTTTCACCCTTCACGGGATCCAACTCTTCTTGTATTACCATGTCAACCATGTCCAACCTTACCTTAATCCCATCCTTTGTTTTGCCAGTGGCATTTAGAAACGTTCTGATAACACTATCACATACATTTTTTTCCACATGCATCACATCAAGAAAATTTATAACGTACAGACAATTACAGTATGGTAATTCAAAAAAACCGATCTCTTTTTTCAACTGATTTTCATAAGGTTTTTCGAAAATGGTTTACCAAAAATTTTGTTCATATCTTTTACTTTCTCAAATAGCTGATCACCTGTTAGTGGAGATGGTGTTGTGCATTGTTCTGAACTTCCATTGAATGATGTCATCCAATATCGGTACTTATGCCAATGAGGTAGAAATCTATGATGTCCTAGAAACACATATTTCGATGAATGGTTCAAACTAAATGATTTCGTATCTTCTTCGCACATGGGATACCCTTGAGTTCCTTTAATGCTATAGCCTGAAAAATTTCCATAAGCAGGGAAATAATTTATCATCCCATACAACATCACTCTCAATTTGAATTATTCAATTTTATAATCATCATACAAAATAACACTTGAATCCCACAATAACTTCAAATCCTTGATCAAAGAAGCCAAATAAACATCAATATCATTACCTAGTTGTTTTGGTCCTGATATAAGCATAGATAACATGATGAATTTCCATTTCATGCATAACTAGGGTGGAAAGTTATAATTTACCAACATAACAGGCCATGTACTATGAGTGCTGGTTTGAAAACCAAAAGGATTCACTCCATCTGTAGATAACATAGGACGAAGGTTTCTTGGCTCATTTACAAATTCAGGATACTCATGATCAGTTATCTTCCATTGAGGAGAGTCGGTCGGGTGATGTAATTTCCCATATTTATTTCTTTTCTTTGCATGACACGACAATTGTATTGAAGTTTCTTCACTTCCATATAGATTCCTAAACCTTGGAATAATTGGAAAGTATCATAAAACTTTCATAGGACTAGATTCATATTTCTTGTATTGGGAAGCACCACACTTTGGGAATTCTGTAAGTGATTTGTTCTCCTTTCGAAACAATATACAGTCACTCGGGAAGGCATGTATTCTTTCATAAATCATACCCATCGAGCATAGCATTCGTTTAGCTTCATATATATGGATTGGGAGCTCATTAACTTCTGGGAGCATGTCATTCAAGAGAGCAAGTAGTTCCGTAAAACTGACATCACTCCATCCATTGCCTGCTTTCAATTTATACAACTTCAGTATAGCTGATAATGTTGTATATTTAGTGAAACCAGTATATAATGGCATCTTTGCACAACTATTTAACTTCTAAAACAATTTTGGGTAATCATGGAGTTCATCTTTAACTATCCTTATCATTTTCTCAATACGATCTCCATCATCATTGACATCTGTAATCACATCCTTCATACGGTCTTCTTCATTATCCATATTTTTAATCATTGATGATCCATAAAATGAAATTTTATCCTAGCCAGTAGCTACATTCGCTTTTTATTCGTGTTTATTCCAAAATTTATAACTTCGATCTATTCCACGACATATCAAATGTTCTTCTAACTCCTCTGGAGTAATTAGTCTAGAATAAAAACAACATAAACACGGACAAAGGATTTAAGAAGGATCCTTTGCATGATCCTTTGCAAACTTGATGAACTCTTTCACTCCATTCTCATACTCTATTATCAAACGATTAGCATCCATACAATCTTTATTCATATCCATCCTATTTGAATCTGAAATATTATTATTTATGATTCAAATACACAAAACAATACTTCCAAATATAGTAGAAGAGAACCACTTATAAAAATAGAGATTAATAGATCCTAACCATTTCCAATAAATATTTGGAAATCAACAGAACCAGGATAGACCCCCCATCAAAATAAACACACTTTCCAGCCCCTTACAAATAGTTCTAGCACCCACCACCCTTGAAGAAAAACATTAAACATCCTTTTAACCACCCCTACCATCAACCTCATTCATAATAAAATAATCACATTAAACAGCCCAAAACTAGTGACCAAACTCAAATAAAATGATAACAAGGATACAATTTTGATGAGAAAACTAATATATTAGATACATTTCCAAACACAAAGGGGTTCATGGGGGAGAAAAATAACCTAGTTTTATCCAAAATTACTATGGAATATCATAGGTTTTGTTACCCAAATTAACATAAGAAATAGAAAATTGAGGTTAGTGAACATAAATTCTATCATGAACATCTAAAGGATATGGAATAAATCTCCCTCACCTTCCCTAAACTTGTAACTAATATCCGTAGACACATCTTACATCCATTCTATAAAAAATCACATTCCCATACAAAGGGATAAACAACAATCCCTTAGTGTTAAAAAACTCACACATGAGGGAGAAGGAACACATCGACCATCCCTATCCAAAACTCAAACCTCCTCTTAAACCTCCTCTCACTAACTATTAATACCTTATATAATATTAATACCTACCATAAATAAATTATTTCTCAAAAGCATGACCTTTAGATTAGAAAAATTCCCATCCATTTAGGTAAAATAGAAATATGCTTCCTTTTTTTCTTATGGATCATTAAATTTGGACAAACACACTAACCAACTCAATAAAATTAATATTTTCATAGGAATTTGAAGGCAAATAGAGATAAATAATTCCATTGAAAATAATTCAACGTAATCTTTTAGTATCAATTGAAAGAGGGTATTGGTTAATAAAGGGATGAGGTTAATAACTCAGGACATAATCATTCCTAGACTCTCAAACCAAACTCACCACATCCCAAAATTTTATCAACTAAAACATGACCATCCGACTAAATAAAACTACACCATAATGAATATTAGCATAAGAACAAAAGGAAACAGATGAGGATGAACGGATAAATCACCAAAGATCAAATATGGGAAGCCTAGAATCTAACCTCGTCAAAAGGAATCTCAAACACTTGAAGTAGGGTTCATGGGGAGTAGGGTACAGCGGGGAGGAGGAGAAGTAGGGTTCCTGGGGAGGAGGATTCGCGGAAGGGGTTCGAGGGGTAGGATAAGGAGTAGGGAAAGCGGTGGAAGAGTAGGGCAGTGGCGGCAGAGTAGGGCAGCAGTGGCGGAGTAGGGAAGCGGCGGCAGAGTAGGGCAGCAGCGGCGGAGTAGGGCAGCGGCGGTAGAGAAGGGCAGCAGCGGCGGAGTAGGGCAGCGGCAGTAGAGAAGGGCTAGCGGCGGCGGAGTGGCAGTGGCGGCGGAGTGGCAGCGGCGGTAGAGTAGCAGCTAGCAAAGAGAAGATCGGGGGAGGGAGGGGAGTTGTTGTAGGGGTACAGTCCCATGAGAGATTAAGGGCGTGATAAACAGAGGGCATTGTGCACCCAGTTTTATAAAATGGGACTATGGTTTTATCAGCGCCAGAAAAGCACTGATAAAGGATCCCTTTATCAGCACTAAAATTTTAGTGCTGATAAATGGTGCCTTTATCAGCGTTAAAATTTTAGCGTCGATAAAGGAATCCTTTATCAGCGCTTTTCTAGCACTGATAAATATTCCCTTTATCAGCACTACAAAAGCGTTGATAAAGGGTTACTTTATTAGTGCTCGAAAAGCACTGATAAAGTGACACTTTATTAGCACTTTTAATTAGTGCTGATAAAGAGTTACATTTATCAGTACTTTTTGCTTAGTGATGATAAAAGGTGGCGCTTCCCTTTCCCATTTTTGTAGTAGTGATTGAAATAAGGAGAGGAAGGTAAGGATCCCTTACTTGAGTGTGTGACTTCAAATTCTTGGTAAGGGATCCTTGAGAGCTTGGGGAACCTTGGGAAAACTATATAGAGTTGAGGAAATATTATTGACATGATCCAAGGAGTTTTAGTAAAGAGAAATGGGATATTTAGTGGGTTTATATAGGAAATGAGGGGGATTTATTTATTATTTGGGTTTTAGACTCTGCATAAAAAAATATCCAAAACCACAAACCATACCATGGTTTTTGCCCATGGTTTCTTCCAAATGGGATTTTTTTTATAAGGCCATGGTCTAAACTTATTAAAATAATGCCTTTATTATGTTTAGGTGATTCACACTCTTAAATAAATGATTTTAAAACCTTAAAATATGTTATAGGTTTTGGAGGATTCATAATAGCTTTACAAAATAAATAAAATAAACTTAAAATCACATTATATTAAATAAAAAACATATATTTGGTTTTTAATCCCATTTATAGTAATTATTACATCAATTTTTGGTTATTATGATGTCATAAAACACAGAATATATTTATACGATATTTAATTTTTTTTACCTGAAAATTAGATTGTCTCTGAAAAATATGAAACATTCATCGTTGGATAATTTTGACATTATGATTACAAAAATTATATTCATTTTATCTAAATAATTTTCTAAATATTTGAATTTTTACTTTTAAAATAATAATTTATATTCATTGAAAATAATATTTTTTTAACAATAACAGTTTTTGAACCCTTATAAAAATAAAATTTGAATTTATAAAAATTATATGATCATTTATATCTGATAAAAATTATTTAAAATTAATATTGAAATATTATTTATTTCAAAAATACATTAATTCATAAAAATAAATTCCTTAATTGAATTTGAATATTACCCCAAAAATACTATTTGTGTTTTATTGAATCAAAATAAAATTCATTTATAAAGTAAAAATATTAGGATAAAAATATATTCATTATTCTATAAAAAATAATATACATACTCATGTTTCTAGGGTCATGATACATATCACTTTAATACACTAGTAAATTCCCTCAAATTAAGGTGTGTGATGGTGGGACTTTCATGGGGAAATTTGGCGAACATGGTTTGGGTCATGATCTCGATGAGCTTGAACTTCTCTCATAAATGGTTTTTCTCATGTCTAATTTTTTGGATCTCAAATTTGGATTGGTATAGGTAAAATCCCATAAATTTTATCTCCCTCAGAATCTCTGATAAATGGGATTCATAGGGTATGATCCTACTGGCTGAGGCCATCACTTCCCTTGTCTATGTCAATTGGATCTTTTACAACCCTATATTTATACTAATCATGTGGTCACTATTCAAATTATAATATTATCAATGATAATGATGCTTAACAATCATTTAAATATAATTGTATATAATAAAACTAAAGAAATTCATGTGTTTTATATAACCATATTACTTAATAATAGATTTAATTGAATCAAAAGGGAAATTTTATTTATAAATGTTCAGGTCATTACACAGATGATCTCGGTAGGAGATCTTATTTTTAGTTGTTGAGTGAGGTTTCATATTATTTTTTTCTTGTTACAATTATCCTTTTTTGGATATGGATGGAGCATCTTACCTCCAATCGATGGTTGTCACTCCTCTAATCTTATAGTGATTTGGGGAGGCACAACTAGGGGATGCCGACTATGAGACCCTACGTAATTAGATGTCCACTAGGGATTATTCTAAAGGATTTTTTAAAGGTGGAGATCGTTTTTTTCATTTCGGAGGATACACGATGGTTTCAGTGACATTGTTGGAGGAGTTTTTGATAAATATTTATATATCTCCTTTGACGGTACATCCAAGTGTGGAAAATATGTACCAGGACCTCTAACATCAATTTTGGTGGTCAGGGATGAAGAAAAGAGTTACAGAGTTTGTCTCTCGATGCCTTGATTGTCATTAAGTGAAGGATGAGAACCAAGTTCTAGTGGGTTTAGCTCAACCCATTGAGGTACCATAGTGGAAGTGGGATGGAATATCCATGTACTTCATTATGGGATTTCCATTTACATCCAGGGGAAACGATGTCATCTAGTTGATCATAGACCAACTCACCAAGTCAGCCCACTTATTATCTATTCAAGAGCAGAGTTCAGTAGAGATATTGGTATGCCTCTATGTGTAGGAGATAGTCTAACTCCATGGAGTTCCACTGAAGATCATTTCTGATCATGATGTTCTTATCACATCTCAGTTTTGGAAGAGATTATAGGAGGATTTTGGTACTTTGTTATGATTGAGCATGGAGTTTCACCCCCAAATTGATGGTCATATTGAGCAAAAAAAATCAAGTTTTAGAGGAAATGTTGTGGGCTTGCATGTTGAACTTTGGTTGTAGTTGGGAAGATCATTGATCAAGGTTTTTTCCTCTTGATTGTTCTTGTTATTTTATCCCTAGATTATTCATTTGTCATTTTCTTTATTCGTTTATCCCATGGTTCAATATACCCTGATGAGATCAATCATTTTGCACCCGTTTCTTGGCACAACGATCCGATATTGTAGATCTGGGATCGGCACAACACGATGGTGGTACGACGATGGAATTAGTGGTGAATTAGACCATTTTAGATACTCGATTTTGTGCTCTTTGGTACATAATGAATAATAGTGAATGATCCCATTTTATGAATGGATTTGATGACCAAAACCTTTTGTTTTTCTACAATGAGGCTTGGACAAGGAGGTTCCCTGATTTTCCTGGTGATACGGTCACCAGATTGAAGTCTAGAGGTATGGTAATGAACACAAAAACTAGATCTAATAATCTAGAAAATTATGAAATACATGGTGTGTAACTTGGAGCCACATGTTGTGTGGGCCCCTATCAGAGGCGGCTAGGGTTTCAGGAAGAAGAGAAGTATCACATGGCATGTGACATGATTACATGGCATGTGACCTCTCCCCAATGGCTTAGTGTGTACCTTAGAGGGTACATGGACACGAGATAGAGTACATGTGAACGGGCATTCCATGTACTCCCACATGGACACGAATTGGCCTGGTATACATGGTCATACCCATGTACTGGTACACGGGACATCGTGTGTTGTTACATGGACATGGACACGGGACATGGTCCATTTACATAGGCAGGACCCAAGGTCGAAGGGACGCGGCTTGTAACCCTACTACATTTCATATACTCCTAATAAATTGTCTTAAAGCCCTTGTCCTCTGTATCTTAGACAAGTTTCATTAGGTTTCACTCCCCTTATCCATTTTCTATGGGTTATTATGGAACTATATCCTAATCTTAAGACAATGATCCCTTTAGTGGGACTTATTGGATAGAGTTTTAAAAATCCTTTTATGAGGCCCAGAGTGATATCCTCAATTCATCTTCATGCCCTAGGTAGAGTTTTTGGTATCATTGTGACCAAAACTACATGGTATTTGATCCTCTACTTATCAGGTTAATCTATATTGAGTTTTTGGCATACCCCATGGCCTTGTTAGTGATCCTCATTGGTGTGTTGTGTATCTTCAGACTTCCAGTGTGTAACTCTAATAGTGAGACCTAGTGAGAATTACCTCTCAAATAGATGTCATCGTTGCTTTTAGACTCAGGAGTGTGTTCTCCTGGATGAGTGATTTTTGGACCCTTCGAGTTGAAATATTAGACTGTCACGTTATGGTTGTGACTTACCTTTAAGATTCTATGTCTTTTTTGAGTATAACAGGATATTATTTTTATATGTGTTGTAAACATATACCTATGTAGAGATGATTGTATTATTTTATTGTATGTTGTGTGGTTTTGGGGTTTTCTTCTAGGTATTATTATACTCACCCCTACACGGGATTTTCCCACACATGTCTTGTCATGTGCAGATGATCAAAATTTTTAAAGATTCCTAGATAGACCAAGGATAGATGGTGCTTAGTGAGACTGAATAGACCCAGGTGTGTTTCTGTGGTATCTTGACAACAATCCCAGTTTTACATTTAAGTTGGACTTGTTTTTAAACTCTTTGTGGTGGGATTTTATTTGGACCTGTTTACTTTTCTTTACTTCCTATCATACTCTAGTTTTGGGATTTAAATGTATTCATGCATGTTTGTTCAGTTGTTTTTACATTTTAGTATTTTGTAGGCTTAGGATGTGTGTTTGTGTGGGTACTTAGGCTAAGGCCTCACATGTTAGTGATATGCCTGCTCATCACTAGTCTCTAGCCCTTGGCCTATTAGAGACTAGCTTGGGGAGTCATGAAATGAGCCTCATTGGTACAGGTCGTGATAAAATACCAGTAGACTCAGGTTCCTATAGGACACCTGGTTGGCTCTACCGGCTTCGACATAGGCTGGTGTAAGAGTTTGATCAATAACCATATATATATATATAGTAATCAAATTTTCATATAGTTATATATTGTATACACATATATACACTAAGTGTGTGAGGACATAAGTAGGCATATACATGGATACTAGGTGTTAGCTAGACCCGGGGAATAACTCAGGCATCCATGACTAATCTAACAAGCTATAGGCTCCAGTAAGGGTACAAGTCCATAATATCATATGAATGAGAGACATTATGATCATAACTCAAGAAAGGTGGGGTGATATGTCATGATCAACACCTTAATTAAGTGAATGTGGAGTTCCATTCCCATTATCCAGATACAAGTATAACGGCGAGAGACGTTGTGCTCAACACCTGATATAAGGGAGATTGAAACTTCATGCTCAAGAATTCCCTTAACCATTATTCAATATAACATGATTATGGAATAATAATAATAATAATAATCACATGATGTATCACCTCTAGTGCATCCATAACCATTTGGCACAAATATCCAAGGGTGTGTAATTCATAAAATTAACATTCATAATTATAAAACATGAGGTGTGCCCTTGCCATCCATTCCATTCAATTTCAACAATCCATTTAATTTATCAAGGCAAGGATAATACATCTTAGGGTCAATACAAACACTTATAAGGTTTTCTAGTCCATTGAATAATTACATAAAAGAGGGAAATTCTATTTAGAAGACAATCCAAACACTTGGTGTTTGGATATCTAAACAATTTGATATAAAGAGGGAATTTAATTCAGCACACCCAAAGTGGTGAATATGATTGAGTTTAGTTTCCTCTAAACAATTAACAAGGTTCTATGGGAGTATAACAACATCCGTATAATTATTTATAAAGTAAGAACATATTTTAAGGTGATGCACGGGAATGTTCGTCATGTCGCGCAATGGTTAAAACTATGAAAACACTAAAAAAAATTGGAATAATTTCTAGACCATGTACCTTAGGGTCATAGATTACTCCTCATCTAACATTGTCTTCATATTTGAATTATATTAGAAGAAAATTGAAGAAGGACCCAACACCCTGAAAATAGTGTGAATGATCTTGCACCAAAATAGTGTAGCAGATTGGGAGAGAAACCAAAAATGGAAGCAAGAGGATTAAAGAGCTTACCTATAGTTATCAAATGCTTCCTACAATGATCCATTTAGAGTTTGGATGAGGGAGCAACCTCGATCCCAAGATTTAGAAAAGGTAGAGCTCTATAGGATAAGATGGAGGGGGTTGTCTACTAGAAATGAGAGGAGAAATAATAGAAAGGGGTTAAAAGATCATTATGGTAAAAATGGTAAAATCTCCATTCAAATTTAATACTCACCTTATCAAAGTATGTATTGTTTTTTATTTAAAGTTGATATTTTTCTTGGGGGAAAGAGAACGTTCAAGTGTGAGGGAGTTTGATGAGTCTTAATTATTCATAGCTTTTTTCCAAAATTTTAGTTCTTATGTTAATAAAATATTTCCTTATTTATGTTTTCTTTAATGATTTTGTCTCTAATTGTATGTGTAAAGAGAATTTGTGGATTTTGAAGAGTTTTGAAGAAAATAGGGTTGGAATTTTGTCAAAACCTCTGAACTATAGGGTGATTGAAGATGGGAGATATCTGAGGAGTGGATTTGGAAAATAAACCATGGTGTAATATATTTCTCCATGTTACATCCACCCCTTATAGAAGTTCAATAAAATAACTAATGATAGAGTTATTCCATGATGGTACCTTTATGCCTCAAACCAATTACATGTAAGAGTTGAGAAAAAATGGGTGTTGGCCCTAGAAAACACTATCGAATTAACTAGACACTATGAGGTAGAAACTGAGCTCAATAATAAGTAGTTAGGGTAGTAATAGGAGATCATAATCTAGCATAGGCTAACACTAGAAAAAGAGGATATTATGCTTGGCGCGGGTCAAACCACAAGGTGAGTATGATAACCCATATCATTAATACACATTAATTCATGATTTATTACATAAAAACACACTTAATACAACCCAGGAGATCGAGAGGCCTAGTGTATTTAAGAGATTAGGTACATAACATAACATCATAAAACTAGGATACAACTACTTTATTGAAAACTTCTTTAACATGCTCTTAAATTTACACCACTATTCTAAAACTACGCGGGATAACCTGGGGACATACATAAGAAAGGGTTGAGCTATAAATTCTAATTAGGGAATAGACAAAGCATGGAATAGGGTAAAGTAATACATGTGATCCGAGAGGAATAAAAATTTTACATAAGAGGTGAGAATAATAATCATGAACAATGAGGCATAGTATAACATGATAGCATAAAGGTGACATGAGAATGTGGCAATAACTTAAAACATGCCATCATAAGCATAAGTCAAGGTTAAACAACAATGAATCATAGAATAGTTTGATTGTTATAACCTCCCATGCACCTTACATGGCATCTCATGGGATTAAAATATTACCTAATGCATTGGAGCGCTATATGGGAATGTCCATCATAATCACATCATGTACATGCATAAGAGTGCCACATTGAACATATAACATAAGAACATATTTCATCACATTTAATCTCAATATTAATTATTTTGGGTTAGATACATGGAATTACCCAATAAAATAAGTATAGGTACATATAGGTGAATACCATTAAGTGGAAATGGGTATGAGAATTCACTTCACAGTCATTTGGCATGAAAAATCACAGTGAAATTTCAGCAGCATTACGACAGTACTTAATGCTTCGTAAAGAAAATTAATGAGATTTAAAGGGGTATATCATCATTTTTACATCAAAATGGTAGTATTAGTGATTTGTAAAAACATATCCCAATATTAGGAATTGGAAATCAAAAGTCATGAAGTAAAGAAGGTTCTTGAATAAAGAGAAGAAGGAGAGGATCCCTCACCTTGAGAGGGTGTTTCCAAAAGTTTAGGAGGAGCTTCTTGAGAGATTGGGGGCACATTGGGAGATTTATAGAGAGGTAAGGATGGATTAAGGGTGTGTTCCAAGGTTTTTTAGTGGCAATAAATGGGATCTTGTGCGGGATTATACAGGAAAAGAGAGGGGAGTTCTTTATTATTTTCCAGACTTAGGTTTTGGACTCTATACAACAAAGTAATCAAAACCAAAAACCTTAAAATGGTTTTCGTCCATGGTTTTTACCAAATAGGAGTGGTTTTAATTATTTTATAAGTCCATTAACCAAGAACATTAAAATTATACTCTTGGTGATATGGAAGTGAGTCATGTTTGTGAAGAATTTATTTTAAAACCTTGAAATATAATATAGGTTTTGGAGGATTCCTAAAGGGTTTATAAAGAAATGTTATTTTACAAAAACATAGATTTTGTCATGGATACATTTTATGACACATATTATATCATTTTTGGGTCATTATTATGTCATAATACACATCGTATATTTATACCGAATTTAATTTTTACCCAAAAATTTGATTGTCTTAGAAAGTCATAAAAGATTCAAAATTAGTTAATTTTGATGTGTTGAGTCAAAAAATAATATTTATTTTATCCAAAAAAATATATAAATATGAGAATTTATATTTTTAAATCAAAATACCCATTTATTTAAAAATATCGGTTTATCGAAAATAATAATTTTCTAACCCTTATAAAATTTATTTTTGACTTCATAAAATTATATTATCAAATATATTTAATAAATATTATTTTATAATAATATTTTATTAAAATATCATTTATTTTAAAAATACATGAATTCTTTAAAAGGAATGTCTAAATCAAAATTGCTTATTACCCAAAAATACAATTTGAGTTTTGTCGTATTGAAATCTAATTTTTATAAAACTCGTTATTTAATCATTTATAAAGTAAAATCAATAAGGAATAAAAAAATCATTAATTAAAATAAAGTAAAATATACATTTCCATTCTATTAGGGTTGAAAAAATATCCTTTTATTACACTAGTGAACACCCAAATGGTAAGGTGTGTGGTAGTGAGATTTTCTTAGGGTGGTTCAGTGAACATGGTTTGGGTCATAATCTCGATGTGCTTTAACTTCTCCTGAAACGGTTTCTTTCATGATTTAGTTGTTGAATCTAGGTTTGGGATTGGTCAAGGGAAAATCCCAGAGATATTATATCCCTCGTGATCTTTAATAAATGTGCTTAGGGTATGATCCTACTAGTTGTGTCCATCCCTTCCTTTGTCTATTTCAATTGGATTTTTCATAACCTTTAATATATAATAATCATGGTATCATTATTAAATGGATATATTATTAATGGTTATAATTCTTAACGGTATTTTAAATTTTATATAACTTATAATGGTCCAAAATGAACAAAGTAGTGTATGTGTTTTCCATAACCACATAACATAAATAAGGCATTAATTTAATCACAAAAGGGAATTTCATTTATAAAATTTTGGGTCATTACATTATCCCCCCCTAGAAATTTTTCCCTCAAAATTTTCATTTCATTAACTAGAATAGATGAGGGTGATTCTGTTTCATCACCTCTTCTGGTTTCCAAGTTGATTAATCAAACTTGTGGTTTCACTACAACACTTTGACCAAGTGAGTTTTCTTGTTTCATAGAACTTTGTCTCTATTATATAAGATCTTTATCGGTTTCTCCTTGTATAGAAGATCATTATCCATTGGTACCACCTCTGGATTCAGTATGTGTGAGGGGTCTGATATTTACTTTATTTAGAGGGGTACATGGAACACATCATGCACTTGAGATGGGTTAGGTGGGCATACTAGTCGATATGCCATGGATCTGATGTGATTGAGGATATCAAAGGGTACAATGTATTTTGGACTAAGATTTATCTTCTTCCCAAACCTCGTGACATTATTCCATACAGTACTACAAAAATGTCCTTTAACAATGCTATAAATGGCCTTTATTAGTGCTATAAATGGCCTTTATTATTGCTAGAAAAGAGCTGACAACGTGAGAGACATTAAAATCCAAGGACTTTTTTCAGCACTGAAAAAGCACTGATAAAGGGGACATTTATCAGTGCTAAAAAAAGTGTTGATAAATGGGACTTTTATCAGTGCTTTTAAAAGTAGTGATAAAGGTTCCATTTATCAGTATTTTTATTTAGCACCACTAAAGGAATCTTTTATCAATGCTTTTATAAGCACTGATAAAGTATACCTTTATCACCTCTTTTATAAGTGCTGATAAATGAATTCTTTATCAACACTGATAAAGGTCCATGTTGTAGTGTGTTGTAATAACACACTGTAGCGCCACTATAGTGTGCTGTTATAGCACACCGCAACACCAAAATCACTAGAAACACACACAAAACACACCATATATCAACAAAAATAAATCCCAATATAGAATTTAAATGAAATGAAATTTACAACACAAATACCAGGAAAAAAACACTATATTATAAACATTTAGAACATTGGTTTATACAATTACATAAATAAAAATTATTACATACATTAAAAAACAATCCTAACTATCAATGTTACCACAATTTCCATTGACTTTATTTATCAAACTGCCAACACTGCATGAGTAGCTTCAAACAAACCACATCAACTTGAAAAAAATAATCCACCTGTATAAGAAAACAATTATTATGGGTAATACTAAAAAGAAATCAATTAAACATAAATATGAAATAATACATTAATTATTTGGACAATGATTTTATTATGGAAATATCAAGATTAATTTTGTAATTGAGCATAGGTAACGACATTTCTCTTCCTACAAATTCAATGGAGAGAACTTGAAAGAAAGTGATAAATGCAACATTGTAGGGGTGAAAAGGTTTTGAGTGAGAAGAAGCATGAAAGTTGGATAGAGCACCCCAACTTGAACAAAAGAATCCACCTATATAAGAAAATAATTATTATTTTAGTAATACTAAAAAAATAAATTAAACATAAATATGAAACAATGCATTAATTCTATAGACAATGATTTTACTATGCAAACATCAAGATTACCTCTGTGATTGAGAAGAGATAGCATCATTTCTATTCCTACAAAGGCATAACACATGGACAAAAATAATCTAAAATAAACAAACTCTATAAGGAATAATGAAAATTAAATCAATATTTTATTATATAATTTTTTGGTAAAATATAGAAAGTATATCATAACATTACCTTTATATCTTTCCAAAGGGTTTCTTTGGTCTAGATATAGGCTAATAACAAAATTAAGGATTCTATGTGCACTTCACTACTGTTGGTTAACTACCACTTAGCATAGCATCTGACCTGAACTTCTTACCTGGTGTCCCTATAATGCTCTCATCTGACACACACTCGCCACCATATCTATCATATCACTATTAAGTATTCACTTTTTCTTATCTTCCTACACCCATTTACTAATTATAAAGATGTATGATGCATGAAGGTACATGCATATAGTAAATGGGTGTAGGAAGAGAAGGAAAAGTGAATGATGGATAGTGATATGATAAAAATGGTGGCGAGAATGTATGTGATGAGAGCATCACAGGGACACTGGGAAGGAAGTTTAGATCAGATGCTATGATAAGTGTTAGTTAACCAATATTAGTAAAGTGCATAAAGAATCCTTAGTTTTGTTATTAAATTTGTGAGTGATGCACAGCCAATCCATGTTTTGGATTCATTGATCAATGGAGCCAAATAGATATCAATATTCTTCAGCATCGTTTTTCTTTTCATTTTTCCCTCTCCCTGCTTTGTCCATCATCGAGCTGCGAACAACGACGTGCCCTCTTCATTGCGCGGTCTCCGGGTCTGATGTTGGTCGTCGCACGTCTTCCATCTCTGAGGACTTGCAGGTGACGTTTACAGCTTGCTACAGTGAGGGAGAACATCTCTGTCTTCAGATATGATTCTTTTAGATCTGCTCATTGCCGCATGGGGATGCCTTCCACGATCCGGCGGTGGCGGTGCTTCCTTTCTGAAGTTCCCCTGTGCGAAGACGAAGGTCTCCGAATGGCTCGGGTTCCTTAGAGCGATAGACTCTTCTGTTTCAATGGAGGTATGCAGACTATGGTGGGTCGGTTCCATGCCTGATTTGTTGCATTTTATTTTCTCTGCTCGGGATGTTCTGTCCTTCATTCCTACTGATTGTGACCCGCGACGTCTGCAGTGTGGTTTTGACGTCTATTATGCCTCAATGGTTGAGCGTGGGCTTCTCTGGTCGATGTTTTGGTTCCCCTGCAGTCGTCTTTGTCTCTCCCTCAGGCTCTGATCAGATATTCAGATCAGGGCCACCCCGAAATTGGATGTTTTCACTGATTTTGTGGAGACATGCGGTGGTTGGGTTGCCCCCCTAATGCCTCATCCGGTTTTCCATTTGAGGATTTTTTATTGAAGGGATTTGCGAATTGGATTGGAGGGCCAATTTGCAACGAGCTCGGCTGCACTTCTTGGATCTTTTGAGCTTTTCCCCTGGTTTTTTACTGCTTATGATCTACGAATGGTGGAGTTCGGTTTTGGAGGTCTCAGGTGGAGGCCGAGGGATGTGGTTTGCATGATGCATTGAGCTGTGACTTCGGCTGTGTTTGGTTCTGTGTTTTCCATTTTGGTTTCTGGTGGATTTGCAAGCATTGGTTTCTTCCTCATTGCATTTGGAAGGCGTTGCTGCATCTTGTAGTATAACGTCGGGTGGGCGACCTCGAAAGAGGGATGGGTGAGTTGTCACTCATCATCGGCCATTTGTCCTTTTGAATGGATGGACACTTTGTTGGATCTTCTGAACTGTGTTTCTGTCTGGATTTGTCTTGCATCAGGTTGATAGTGCTGTGTTTTCGCATGCATTGTCGGGTGGGCGGCTCGAAAGAGCTGCATCTCGGTGTGGATTGGGAGAGTGCTCTGCCACGTTGTGTTGCCAGCATGACACAATTTCTTGGCAGGGGGGGCGAGACATCTCCTTCGATGGATATCACCTTGAATTGTCTGATAGAGGGGGTTATGAGGTTCTTTCTGATGCTTGTTTTTTCTGTCTGCTTCCTTTTTTGTCTTCAATGATTTATGTTAACCTTCGGGCTTCGCTTTCTGGGCATCTGTGCCCTTGTCATGTAATGGGTTGCCTCTTCTCCCAGTCCATTTAAGGGGTTGTTTCTTTCTGGTTCAATAAAGAGGGCTTGACCCTCAACCTTTAAAAAAACATTCAAAAAAAACCATTTGAACTACAAAAGGATAATATCATCAGACTTTTATAATGAAATATGAACTTACAATAGCCACAAAACAAAAAAAAAGTGGAAACTCTGAATATCTTCACACCAATATGAGAGACAACAACTGAGCCAATGTGTTTATGCTTCTTTCACAACAACTTATCCAAAAAAACTTCCTCCACAAACTTCTCAAAATAGAGATCCTTAGAGAATAGGACTCACTCATTGATCTCTAGATGAAGACCCCCAATGAAAAGATAATATTTAAACATATCATGTAACACCATCTTCGGACAAAAGGAAACCAGCTCTTTGAAGTGTTCAATATAAGCCTTCACTGTCTGCTGACCATGTTGGACACTTATGAACTCTTCCATTTTCTTCGTCTTCACCTCCTCAAGTATAAACCATTAGACAAATAGGGACTTAAAATCTTCCCACGCCATCCCAACTTGCATCGTTGGTGGGGAAAATAGCTCTCTTTATTCCAAAGTTGGACCCCCAAGAAAACCCAGAATAGTATGAACTCTAACAGCTTTGGGAGTTCCAGACACTCTGAAGATATGCTCAACTTCCTCAAGCTACTTCAATACCTCTAACGAACATCGATTTCCATGGAATATGGGTAGCAACTAAGGAGAACCAGAAACAAGGCGAGGCCCACTAGAAACTTTAGGGACCTTTCTGGGTGGCATATTTTGAATAACACAAAAATCATAAAATCATGTTCAGAATCAATCTGAAACACAAAAAGGAACATCTCAGGCCAAAACAACTGGTTCACAAGCCAAATTTCATAACAAAATAAGAATTATCTCTTCAAAAACCACTATTTCATTTTCAATTTCAAACCACCTTCTTCTAAGGAAACTTTTTACAACATAATAACCCACATTTTTTAAGAAAAACCAATTTTGAAAATCATTTTTCTCCTTTCCAAAAACCATTTTGGAAAATCAAGCCAAGATGATCCACAAAATAGAACATGCACATTGGCCACAATGGATGAGGAATGAGTCAAAACCCACACTAATACAATATTTCTCATGAAATAATTTGTATATTGGTCATAAATAATCTATTTTCATGCTTCCATGATGTTAAACTATACAAATTCATCCTAGAAGAAAGATGTTAAACTTCATAGTTTCTCTCATCCTATTTTCATAATGTTAAACTGCACAAATTCATCTTGGCAGAAAGGAATTAAACTGAACACTGTATATCATCCTGGTTTTAGGATGTTAATCTACACAAATTCAATCTAGAAGAAAGATTTTAAACTTCACAGCATCTCTCATCTTGGTTTCATGACATTAAACTACACAAATTCATCCTGGTAGTAGGAAGTTAAATTACACAAAAACTCTCATACTGGTTGCATGAAGTTAAACTAAGGATATTCATCTTGTCAACAAGCCATTAAAATTCATAGAGGAGTCACACTGGTAGTGGCGAGGAGATGAGATGTAGGGTTTATCAAGGTTAAGAACATCGCAAAAACACAAAACACAGAACCCAAAATATCAAAAATGATATAGGAAAAGTAGAAAATAACACACATTGGATTCTATACTTGATTCGTCTAATGGATCATAGTGGAGTCACACTGGTAGCAGAGGAGTTCTGTGAGAGTTTCATAATCATGATGAGTGAGTGCCAGTTAGGGTTCTTTTAAATAGATTGGGAACACTTTTAACAGTGTTTTCAAAAAATTGTTGATAAAGATCTCTTTTATCAGCGTTAAATTGATAAGCTCTGATAAAAGGGGTCTTTATCAGCATTAATATTTTAGCATTAATAAATGATTTATTTAAATAAATTTATTATAATTTTATAATTATTAAATATATATAATTATTTATTATAATTATATAAATACTTATTTAAAAAATTATTATTATTTATTTATAATAATTATAAATTTATAAATTTATAAATATAGTAAATATACATTTATAAATATATTTATTTATAAATATTTATTTACAAATATATTTTTAACATTATTAGTGGATATATAATCTTAAATACATGCATTTTAAAAATTAGTGAAATTGAATAATTCAAAATGAGTACACTTTAAAAATATTGAAAAAATAAAAAAGTTTTATTAATTAAATATAAATTATTAAAAAATATGGATATATATATTGAAGTAAAGATGAATAAATATTGAAAATACTAAAATATAATAAATATATATATATAAATGAATAATAGAAAATGATCAAATTCAAAAATAAAATAAAAAATAAAAAAATATTAAAAATAAATGCCCTAACTATAATAGTATTAAAAATAAATAAATAAAATTGACTGATTAAAAACATAATATATTAAATGTATCATGTTGACAATGAAATTATAAAATATATTGAAATTTGAATAAATTACATAAATATTAGGTGTATGTGTTTCTATATATTGTGTAAATATATTTGTGTGTGTGTTTGTATATAAACTACATTAATTACATATATATATATATATATATATGTATGTATGTATTTATGTGAAATCAATGTAACACACGACATTTGATATATGTTAAATTGAAAAATCAAACAACATTAAAAATGAATAAGACATTAATATGTTTTAATTAACATTTTATTCATTTTATATATATTTATATTTAATATATATTATTTTAATATATATATATTATACTTATTCATTTTTATTAATAATTGTTTCATTAATAAATTTAAATAATTTTTTAATTTATTCATTTGTAATTTTTTTGTTTAATTATATATTCATTTATATATCTACATTTAATATATACTATTTATAAATATTTATAATATATATATATATATTGAATTTATTCATTTTTATCAACAATTATTTAATTAATAATTTTTTTAATATTTTTCTTAATTTACTCATTTTAAATTTTTATTTGTTTAATTATTTCATTTTATTCATTTTACATATTTATATATTTAATTTATACTATTTATTAATTTTTAAAATTTATATATATATTTATTCATTTTTAATAATAATTATTTAATTAATGAAATTGTTAAAAAAATAATTTTATTTTCTGAATCTTATCAATGCTAATAAAGCACTGATAAAGATTACCATTTATTAGCGCCTTATTGTTAGCGCTCGTAAAGGGTAACCTTTATCAATGTTAAAAATAAAGTGCTGATAAAGGGTAACCTTTATCAATACTAAAATAAAGTGATGATTAAGGTGACCTTTTATCAGCGCTAAACAAAATGCACTGATAAAGGTCCCCCTTTATCAGTGCTTATTTTAGCGCTGATAAAGATGGACTTTCTCAGTGCATTTTTCTAGCATTGATAAATGTCGTCACTATTAAAGACATGTTTTGTAGTAGTGATAGTGATATACAAAGGAACACTTCATCACCAACCTAAAACTCTAGGTCTCATCGATGATTATCTTTATAGATTTTTTATTGAATTTGTGTGGATTTCATATGATGTTGAATGGTTTGAACCTTCTATATCATCTATTGGATAAGATCAAGTCCCATCATCTTTCGCTCTCTAACTTCATCCCAACATATCAGAGTCTGACACCACTTCCCATATAGATCCTCATAATGTTCTATTTAAATGCTTGAAGGGAAATTGTTATTATATGATAACTCCACTAGGCGAAGGTATTGATCCCAACATCCTTGGAAATTCATTTAACATGATATCAATATATCATTTAGGGTTTGAATGGTCCTTTCAGACTGACCATCCATATGAGGGTGATAATCAGCATTGAAGCTCAGTTTTGTATTCAATTCTTGTTGGAGTCTTCTCCAAAACCTCAAGGTAAACATCGAATCTCAATCAAATACATTAGATATTAGCACTCCATGTATTCTTACCACTTCTCTTATATATATCTTGGTGAGTTGGTTAAGAGATAAATCTTCCTTGATAGCAATGAAAAGTACTGACTTTGTAAGGCAGTCGACTATCACCTAGATGGTGTTATTACCTTTAGGTGTCTTAGGGAGTCCTATGACTAAATACATGGTTTTGGTTTCCCATTTCCATAATGGTATGAAAAATTGTTGCATTATACCCCTAGAATTCTATCATTCTTCCCTAACTTGATAGAATACCAAGCATCGAGATACAAACTCCACAATCTCTATCTTCATGTTGCACCACCAAAAATTTTCCTTCAAATCTCTATACATCTTAGAAATTCCTAGATTAATAAATAAGGATGAGCTAAACACATCATCCAGAAGTTCCCTCTTCATTCCTAGCTTTGATGGGACACATATCCAGGTTCCAAACCTTATAACTCCATATCCAACAAAGTTGAACTCCATAATATCCACTGCCTTATTTTGTAGCCACTTATTTTCTTTCTGAGCCTCCTTGATCCTATTTAGAATAGATGGTTAAGAAGTTACTTGCTAAAGGTAGGATAAATATCCTTTTATTATTCCCATAGCCATCATTTTCATATCCAGGAATATTGGATCCCTTGTGATCCTTATCATAGATGGAGTTTATGGATCCTTTCTACTTTAGAGTGTCTATCACTTTGTTTACTTTCCCATTATGATAATGGATTGAACACTCATAATCCTTGATCAGTTCTAAAAACCTCCATTATCATATATTAAGCTCCTTTTGTGTGAATATATAGTTTATGATTTTATTTTTCATATATATATATCACACTTCTCCCCATATATATAATTCCACCAAATATTTAATGCAAATATCATTCTAACCAATTCTAGATCAAGAGTTAGGTAGTTCTACTCATGGATATTTAGTTGGTAGGAGGCATAGGCTACATCATTTTTCATGTGTACACAACCCAAACCCTTTTTATATGCATCATTATAGATCAAAAATTCTTCTCCGCTAGTGGGTAATGTGAGTATAGGTGCAATGATTATCCTCTTCATCGGCCCTTTAAAACTTTACTCACATTCATAATTTTAGATAAACTTTACTCATTTCTAAGTTAGCTTGGTTAGGGAACTTTAAAATCATGAGAAGTTTCTCATAATTCAATGATAATACCTAGATGATCCAATAAAACTACAGATTTCCATCACAGTTGTTGGTCTTAGACACCCTTTAATTGTCTCCATTTTCAAAGGATCCATAGATACCCCTTTGCTGGTGATGACATTCTCTAGGAAAGTTACTTTCTCCAACTATAACTCACATTTAATGTACTTTCATACATATTTTCTTTCTACAAGGTCCTTAGTATAGTATTCAAATACTCCTCATGTTCCTCCTTGATTTTGGAGTACATAAGAATATCAATAAATATTTCCATGAATTTGTATAGATAATCCCTAAAGACTCTATTCATCATATCCATGAAGATTTTTAGAGGATTCATGAGTCTGAATGGAATCATTATAAACTCATAGTGCCCATACCTTGTATGGAAAAGTAGTCTTGGGGATACCATCCTTCTTTACCTTTACTTAATAATATCCTCACCAAAGATCTATCTTAGATAAATACTGGGCTTTGCATAGCTAATCAAACAAGTCATCAATCCATGGAAGAGGATACTTGTTCTTTATCATAATCTTGTTGAACTCGTGATAATTGATACAAAGGTGGATTGGCCCATCCTTCTTCTTGATGAAGAGGATGAGTGCACCCCACGATGAAGCACTTGGGTGTATAAACCCTTTATACAGATTCTCTTGTAGTTATTTCTTCATCTCCTCAAGTTCAACAATAGTCTTTCTATATGAATTTTTGGATATTGGAAAATATCTAGGTATAAGATCTATTGAAAATTAAACCTCTCATTTAGGAGGAATACTATGAAATTCATTGGTAAACACATCAGTGTATTCCCTCACAATGGGAATGTCTTTAAGGATGATATTTTCTTTGGTATCAATCATTTGAGCAAGATACACTTGATCGTAAGGAAATAATATTCACACTTTATATATTGGTACCAAAGAAGATTCATACTCCTCTTTGAACTTGTATAGAATCATAGGGGATTCATGAAACCGAGGGTGATTTATTTCTCTCATAAATTTGTGTTTGAACTATATAAGGAAAGTCAATCCATACCCATAATAGCATATAACTCCTCTAAAGGGAGTATGAAAAGGTTTACTGGGAAGTTTAACTCGCATATGTGGATAGGGGAGGAGTTATATACTTGGGATGCAATAATTCCTTCATTTTTTATTTTCATTGACAACTCTACTTCCATGATTTGTGGTGGTTTTTGAATAGTTCTACTAAACTTTCAAGATATGAAAGAATTCATGGAACTAGAATCAAATAGTACATTAGTTATTCTTTAATGAATAACCAGTGTACCTGTCACTACTTTTTTGTTAGGATCCACCTCTATGGTTGCGATGGAATATGCTCTCCCTTATTGCCTTAGAGGTTGTTAGATTTGATTGTCTTAAAAAAACCTTGGATTAGGGAAGTATTTCTCATAATGTCCTTGTTCTTTGTAGTTGAAACATTGGAAAATAGGATGAGGGTTAACTGGAGCATTCTGCTCTTCCATCGCATTGGTGGGTTTCTCCCATCGACGATTTCTATCTAGGTTTCCTTCCTTTACGCACCTAAAGCATTTCCCCATCCCCTTCAGGCAATTTATGGGGTGATTCTTCCCAAACTTTTGAAAAGTTGGATTTTTTAATTATGTTCCACCATTATAATTCTCCATCATGACACCAGAATTAAACTCTACTTTCTGCTTCTTATCCCCATGAGACCCTTGAGATTCACTAATCTCCATTTCAACTTTTAGGGAACATTGAACAACTTTATCATAACTATAAAAGTCAAAAATTATTAATGTTTTTAATAGACTCTACTTCAATCCACTAAAGAAGTGTTCAATGTTACATTCAGGGGTAGAAACAAAGTCAGAGGCTTATCATACAAGTTTTGTGAAGTTTTCCTTATACACCCTAATAGATTTTTCATCCTTTTTCTTGAGGCTAAGGAATTACCTCTCCATTTTCAATCGGAGAGTGTAAGTACAATATTTATCAAAAAAAATCTATAATTCCTTCCACTACATCACTCTGATTTCATCCTTAGGCTTCATATTTTTGACCAATGTCCACTATTGATCAGCTTCTCCTTCTATATAATAAACAACCAGTATGGTCTTCTCTTTCTCAAAGCATTGAAGGATGGAGAATATATTTTCAATGGAGCTGGTCCATTATTCCAAAATTAAAGTATTATAATGTCCACTAAAATTTAGAGGCCTTTGTCACGTGAAGGTCTCAATTTCAACTTTATCTTTCTTAAGGGGATTTGGGCATTCCTCCTAATTCAGTTTTTAGTTCAAAACTTGAGTCAATTGAGAAATTATAGTCATGAAGTTCATGATTCCTACTCTCATATGGTTTAGAATCTCATTTTTTTAGCAAGTCCTGCTATCATACACTAGTTCCTGATCGATTATAGATCAATATAGTTTTGTTTGGGGTCATTACCCCTACGTATATTTGTGTCATAACCACATCCACTTGTAGTATCCAAACATGGGTGTATTTTCTTAGAAACCACTAACTATATACTTTACCAAAATTTTAGGGATTTTTTTCTATTTTCAGTCTTATACCTGATGATTTTACTAGATTTTTCTAATCCTAACCTCAAAAATAACTATACCTCCCTCTAATACCAACTATGACAACCCATATCTTTAATACACATTAATTTATTGATTATTACATAAAAACACACTTAATACAACCCCAAATATCAATAGTACTAGTGTATTTGGGATATTAGGTACATAAAATAGCATCATTAAACTAGTATATAGTGAATTTATTGAAAATTGCCTTAACATGCTCTTAAATTTACACCACTCTTATAAAACTGCACGGGATAACCTAAGGACATACATAAGAAAGGGGTGAAACATAAATACTAGTAAGGGAATAAAAAAAACCATGGAATGGTTTAAATTAATACATTTTATCCAAGAGGCATAATAATTTAACATAAGAGTTGAGAATCATAATCGTGAACAATGAGGCATGGTATAACATGATAGAATAAAGGCAACATGGGAATGTGGAAACAACTTAAAAAATGGAATCATAAGCATGTGTTAAGTTTAAACACCAATAAATAATAACATGGTGTGATTATTATAACCTCTTGTGCACATTTAATTACATATCATGAGATTAAAACATTACCCAATGCATCATAGTTCTATTTGGGTGCACCCATCATAATCATATCATGTACATTCATAAGTATGTCACATAGATCATATAACATAAGAACATATTTCATGAAATTTAATCCCATGATTAAGGATTTTGGGTTACATACATGTAATTACCCAATAAAATAATTTTAGGTACATATAGTTGAATACCCTTGAGTGGAAATAGGTATGGGAATCACTTCACAATCATTTGGCATGAAAAATCGTAGTGAAATTTTAGCAGCATAACGACGGTACTTAAAGATTCATAAAATAGATTAATGAGAGAGAAAGTGGTCTATAATAATTTTAAAATCAAAATTATAGTATTAGGGGTGTGTAAAAACACAACCCAACGTTATTAATTGTAAATCAAAAGGTATAAAGTAAATAAGGTGCTTGAATAAAGAGGGTAAGGAGAGGTTCCCTTGCCTTAAGTGGGTGTTTCCAAAAGATTGGGAGGAGCTTCTTGAGAGATTGTGGGAACCTTGGGGTGTATTTATAGAGGTAATGGAAGTAGGATGTTATAAAATGTTTTTAGTGAATTGAAATGGTATCTTGGGTGGTTTTCTATAGGAAAAGAGAGGTAAGTTCTTTATTATTTATTAAATTTAGGTTTTGGAGTCTATACAATAAAATGATCAAAATCACAAACCTTCCAATGTTTTTTTACCATGGTTTCTACAAAATAAGATTTTTTTTATTATTTTATAATACCATGAACTACTAACATTAAAATAATACCCTTATTGATGTGGAAGTGAATCATGTTTACAAATAATTGATTTTGAAACCTTAAAATATAATATAGGTTTTGGAGGATTCATAAAGGGTTTATAAAATTAATAAAATAAACTAAAATAAAATTTATTTTATATATTAAACATATATTTGGTTATTTATACCTTTTATTTCACATATTACATCACTTTTGGTTCATTATGATGTCATAATATACACTATATATTTATACTGTATTTAATTTTTACTCAAAAATTTGAATGACCTAGAAAATTATGAAAAATTAACCATTGGATAATTTAAATATGTTTAATCCAAAAATAATATTTATTTTATCCAAATAAATCTCTAAATATGAGAATTTATATTTTTAAATCAAAATCCCCATTTATTGAAAAATACTGTTTTTTTTTACAATAAGAGTTTTCTAACCCTTATAAAAATTATTTTTGACTTCATAAAAATATATTATCAACTGTAATTAATAAATATTATTTAATAATAATATTTTATTAAAATATAATTTATTTTAAAAATTCATGAATTCTTCAAAAGGAATGTCTTAATTGAAATTGCTTATTACCCAAAAATACAATTTGAGTTTTGCCGTATTGAAATCTATTTTTTATCAAACTCATTATTTAATATTTTATAAAGTAAAACCAATAAGGAATAAATATAATAATTATTTAATATAAAATAAAATATAAATATTCATGTTTTAGGTTCAATATACATAGACCTTTATTAAACCAGTGAATTCCCTAAGGGTAAAGTGTTCAACGATGAGATTTTCTTGGGGTGGTTCAGTGAACATGGTTTGGGTCATGATCTCGATGAGCTTGAAATTATCCCATAAATGGATTCTATCATGATTTATTTATTTAATATCATCTTGGTCTTGGTTAAGGTAAAATCTCAGAGATTCTATCTCCCTTGAAAGCTCTAATAAATGGGCTTCAAAGGGTACGATCCTACTGGTCGAGGTCATCACTTACTTTGTCTATGTCAATTGGATTTTTCATAACCCTTAATTTATAATAATAATAAGATCATTGTTCAATGTCTATATTATAAACTATTATGATGATAAACAAACTTTTAAATCTGATATAAATTATATTGTTCCAAAATGACCAAATTAGTGCATGTATTTTCCATAAACGCGTAATATAAATAAGGCATTTGATTTAATAAAAAAGGTAATTTAATTTATAAAAGTTAGGTTTTTTATAGTGAGAATGGGGAAAAGTGGTCGTAGTGTGAGTCGAAACCATGAGATTTCAATGGTGAGTTTCATGTTCGGACTTATCAAGCGCTCGGAATAATGAAGGAAAAAACTGATGTGGGTGTAGGATGTCGATACTATTTAAGTGAGATGAAGCATGAATAAAGTAGGGATGATATGATATTGCACCGATCTATGGGAAGTTGAGATGATGCATGCACCATGACCAGTCCCCTTATGTTGTGGTGTTATATGATTTTTTCTATCTCATATGTTAGTTTTATTCTCTTTCCATTTGAATATATGATTATAGTATTTCACCACAGCTGACTAACCACAACATGGAGGGTCATGAAGTGAAAAAACCCACTAGAATTGAGATTCATGCCCCTTTCACTACATATAATCCACCATATTGTGGAGGGTCACAAAATAGAAGAGTTGTGGAATTTGGTTTATCTGACCTCCATGTTGCAACACTTCTCTACACCAAAAAATACTCAAGGATACTTTAAAGTTTCACAAACCATGACCAAAAATCTCAGAAGTGATATTTCATGATCATTAGAGGTTTAAAATTTGAAAAGGATATATCCCCTATACACCACAACAATCTAATTGCATCATGGATCTGGTCAAACATTCAGTGATAAATTAGGGTTTTTATTACACCATGCCACAATCCTATTGGATACACCATAGTGATGATTGGAACATTTAATGTAAAATTTTCTACCCTTTAAGGGGATACAAAATTTGAAACTCAATTAAAGAGGAGAACAATCAAAGGATGATGAAATCAGGAGGACTTTTGAGGGGAAATTTAAACATTATTTTGATCCTTTGATGTGTTGATTCATGCTTGTGGATTGAGATTTAATAGTGTCTTGTGGTAAAGTTCAATCTTTCATTTTTGTGTGTTCTTTGATTTATCTTATCTTTAATGTGCATTTTCTATCCATCGAGTCCACTATTTCACTTATGATGGACAACCAATTCATCGTGAGTGAGTAGTCACTCAAGGGAAGATGGATCGAGAGTAGGAGGATTATGCTTTAATATGACTGATTAATCTGGTTTTTGACTCACTTGTGTAGATTAATATCACATTATACCTCTTTCAATCGTATCCCCTAGTTTCCTGGTGTGAGTGATAGAAATTAGGGGACAAAACTCAATGTAATGGAGGGTAGTGGAGAATGAGAGTTGACCTTAACTTTTCCTTTTGCTTCTAAAATTGAACCTAATGCATATAGGTATTATTAGGTTACCTCAAAAAAATGAATCAAATAGACCTTGGTTGTTCTAATTATCACTAACAAAGTGGATTAATTATTCCAAGAATTGTCATAATTAGCCACCCTTGTTAATTCTTAAGATTAATTAATCATTATCTTTAGAAAAATATCCTCTAAAATTGATCCACTATCTCTATTTCTCATTTAAAGTCTAATCACCCCAAGTTTTATCTTTTTATGCTTCCCTTGTTACTCTATAACTTTCTTCTCAATATTTTGTGTTCCATCCAATTTCCTTCCATCCTTTCTTCTAAAACAATAATCAAGAACAATCAGCTAGGTTTGGATCCTCCTTGTTCCCTATGGTTTGACCTTGAGACTCTGATTTTCTATACTACAATTTTGAACTTAGTGATTAGGGTTTTGTGTTTTAATTTCTAAACTTTTACCAATTCTATCAGGAGTTGATGATGCCTAGGGACACATCACTAACAAATGTTTTCTTTAATAATAAGGATGTTAATTATGGAAATCATGCCTAAATATTTTGATAACATGATTGTTAGTAAATTTAAAGGTTTATAGAACATTAAATGTGATATAATGTGAAATTAAATTTTAGTTTAGTAAATTATTAATATCATGATTATGAATTATATTTTTCAATGTGTTGTGAATAATGTCCTCACTTCCATCCCAATGCATGTCTTTGTGGTCATTTCACCCCCAAAATCTATCATTAGAAGAGTCAAAACAATACTCAATAATTTTATTTAGGATGCTAAGTAGTATGGATAATATGTATGAGGAGGGTGGAATTAATCTAAAAATATCAAGGAGACTATACGATGCTTACAAGCTAAACTTTCATGGGAAGCGTTCTTCAACCATTCTCTGTGGGCAAGATTCATTCATAAAAAGTATAGATCCTCTATGGTTAGCTATCTTAAAAGGAATTTTAAGGGATCAAATCTATGAAATAGTATATGTGACTCTATTTCCATCATGCACTATAATACTAGATGGATCATTGGTAGGGGTGACATCCTATTTTGAAAAAATAACTAGGAATGTAAAATATTATTCTTCCCAAGGTGACCAGTGTCAAACATCTTCCTTATTTAGGTGAATATGCGCCCTGATTTCATGGTCGTATTTCTAGACTCAAACCAAAGGCTCTTTCTCTCCTTTATTCAGTTTATCTAAGCTCTTGATGGGTGATTCTTTATTACAGATCCTAGTTTTTTCAGCCTCTCCACTTTTCATGGCTTCATCTATGTGAAAAACCATGAGGATTTCTGGGCCAGCCAGTTATGGTGTAAATTAATTCCTAGAAAGATGAATTTCCTTATTTTGAGAATTTAGAATCATTCATTACTGATGGATGTTCAAGTGAAAAAGAAAGGTATCACCCTTGTGTCAAAGTTTATGTGTTATGAGAGTGATAGTAGTGAATTCATTATTCATCTATTTTGTGAAGGGAGTGGGTTCTCTATATTTAGTTTTTACTTGAGGGATTAATGGAGGCTATTAAATATTTCATTTACATTGATCATTTAATTTATTTATATTTTTAGACCAATACATGTGAGCTATCAGATTTTTAGGATAAGCTGGTTATTTTTATTATTGGTTGTTGAGTGATCTGAAAGCTCCACCAAGATGTATGCCATAATAGATCAAAACCATTGAAAATTGATATCAAAGGGAGATTTTATTATTCATTTTAAACTCTCTTTTCACTGAACTAGAGCTATTTTATCCAATAATACATCAATATATAGCTTCCACCCACTTTGTGTTCATATGATTCCAGGTCTTGGGAAGGTCTAGGTCATTGGGTGTGTTGGCAAGCACCAATAAAAGGATTAAAGCTTAACTAAAATGATTCTGGTACTAATTAAATCATGTGAAAATGTGGTATCATTCGATATTATAGGGGATTTTTTATTATATATTTCTCAGCTTACTATGGTTATAGTAATTCTCTTATTACTAAATCTCAAGCCTTATTTACTATCTTGTATATATTCTCGTAGAAAAATATTATTTTATCTATGATCAAAGTGGATTCAATGCTCCTAATACATTACCATATGGGTCTCCTCTTGTTCCATTGGTGCATCACCTACACTATCAAAGCATGTAGATACTTGATCCACCAAGGAGTGGAAATCCTGTACACTTGGAATGAGGGGAACTTTATAGTGGATTTTTTATCTTCCAAAGTCATTTAAGATGAGGCATTGATGATTTATTTTCCTTATCACTATTTTACTCTTTCATAATAAAACTATTCACATTATCATTAAATCATTATTATGAACTAGGAAGTATTTAAAAGGGTGATGCCTAATTTTGGCATAATGGTTTTTGAGGTTGTGATATAAAAAATTAATATTTTGAAAATGGAAATGGTGAATTTTTATTTAAACTTTTGTGTGATTAGAATTTTATGAGCATGATGTTATTATTAAATAGAAAATTATCATTTTATGTGTTTAATTTATTAAAAATTATGAAAATATGATGTGAAGGTGTGTTAAATGGAAAAAATAAATTTAGTGGAACATTTTTTCATATTAATTGAATATGTTATTCATATATATTTATATAACTATAATTTTTATTTTAAAGTGATGTAAATTGATTATGTATGGATAAAATTTGGATTACATTACCTTGAAACACATCTTAGTGTGTTAAGGGTTTAGAGATGTTTTGGATTTTGAAATTTTAAATTGATCTATTTTTTAAAGAATAAATTTTCCATGACCTAAATGTAAAATAAAACAATATTTTAAGAGAGATGGAGTATTTAATCAATTGACATTGAAACAATTTCCTCCTTGATATGTGTGGTGTACTAGGTATTGAGAATTGAACATTACATAAATTTCAACCAATTATGTTCAACATTAGGATGGATAGGTTGATGACCTGATGGTGGATAATTAAATTCAAACTTTGATAAATGATGATTACAATGTAGTATAGAAACACCATCAAGAGATTAGAACATCAGTTGATCCAAATATTTATATTACATATATTAATCTTACTTTCGGAAGACCAGTATAACCTGATCAAGATCATAATATATTAATAAATGGTGTTTTGGTGACTAATATAATAGAAAACTCAACTAAGAAAAAAATGCCGTTTATGAATTTGTCGAAGATGGAAATCAAAAATTATATAGATTATGTTCCAAGTATTCTTCCAATTCAATATTTTATTCAAAAATTTCTTCTTTTTTTGAAGTTTTACCATATCAAGTGCCAATGTGTAATTAAAAATAATACAATTTCCATGATAGTGGAATTTTTTCAAGATGAATTTTATGAATCTAAGATCCTTGTGTCATTTTATGATATGAAGAAGGTTATTATGAATCTAGGACATAGTTATATAATATACATGTCCCAATGATTTCATGTTATATTGGAAGATGATTCTAATTGAGAAGAGTGAAAAAGATTTTGTACTTTTAGATGGAAGTTAAAAAATAATGATGATAGTTTGAATTAATGTAATACCACAAAGAAGAAGAAAAAGAAAACTATATTGAAATTTTTACATTACTCTACTTTAAAATCATGATTGCGAAGATTGTTTATGTCATCTAAAACTGTTGAATATATGAAGTTCCATGAATTTGAAAATAAAAATGATAAGTTCATACAACATCTAATAGATTCAAAAGTGTGAAATGCCTTCGATTAATTACATCCTTATTTATCTTCTAATCTTATAAATGTGTATTTGGTATTTCCAAATGATGGATTCAATTATTTTGGAACTTTAATTAACAATTATATTATATGATTGATTATTTTTATCCCTTATAATTTACCTCCATGGATTTGTATACAACAAAATTCATTCAATATATCGATTATTATTATTAGAAAAAATCCTATAAATAACATTGATGTATATATTTAGCCTCTTATCCAAGAATTATAGGATTTAGGGAATGATGGTGTAGAAACATACTATGATTCTACTGTATAAATGTTGAAAATGCATGTTTTCCTAATGTGGATTATTAGTAGTGTAACGTCCCCCAATCTGGCACTCTCTCATGTGGTCAGAAAGGGTTGGTTACAAGACCTCAAGCATGAATCCTCATATGCCCGAGGCTACCGACTAGTAGTGGGGGTGTGAATAGTATAGTGGGGAGACTATACCCCCTCATATGAAGTGTTATAGTAGAATAAAAAATTCATAAATAAAAGGAAATAATCAGGGTAAAGACATTATGGAAGACAACAATAAAAACAAATGGATAATCTAATAAATAGATAAGGAACAATGTAATTACATGCTAGAATGTAATTAAATGACATGCTAGAACAATATAAGAAAAGAGTAGAATACTCAAATAAAAGACTCAAAGTCCTGGGTCTCGAACCCCATGTCGATCCCATCTCTAAACTCCATCCCAGCAGTAAACAAGAAATCAAATACAAGGTCCTTTTCCCTTGTTCAAACATGCATCCACATAATCTTCTCAGGTGCCAAATGGTGGCCCAAATAGGGTGTGAGTATAACTCAGTAGTTCGACACCACCGTGTCTAAACAAAACTAGTTTGATAAGAAGTGTATGCAATAAAGTGATAAATATGTGTATTAATTAATTTAACAATTAATAAAATACATCAATTACCTTCTTTAGCTCCATGTCGGAATATATCTGAGCATGTATTATGACCATGTTAACCACAACCATATAATCAAGGTAAAATAACCTGTTTTGGCTCCATACTGGAATATCTCTAAGTATGTATTATGACCATGACAACCACCACCATATAACCATGGTATAATCACAACAATTCATGTCAAAAACCTATAAGCATTACAAAATTTTTGGGTCAAATCTCTATAAGCATTACAACATGGGACTGGGCATATCCCACTCTCTATAATCATTACATCATGGGACTAGGCCGAGCCCACTCATTGTCAGCATTACAGTATATACGTGTGTAAGTCCCTAGGCCTAAACAATTATATAATCATCTCAACATGGAACACAATTCATGTCATATAGCATGTATATCACAATATCACATCACAATTCCCAATGGTAAATTATGTGAATCATCATTATTCTTTCATATGCCACATGAAATTAAATTTACAATTGATTAATAATTATATCAATAATAAATAAACCGTAATTTAAGGATTATATAACAAGAAATCACCCTAGGTCACATGTCGTGCTAAACATACTTTAATACATTATCCAATTACAAATCCATTTGAAACCAAATGAATTCAAGGGATAATCTCATTCAATTATTTAATTAATTTGGGTGCACGTAATGAGGGATCAATCATGATATTGTATAAACTTGACAATAATCAAACCATAAGATTAGAATTTGGACCCCCTACCTTTAACTGATGATCCAAAAATGCTTCCAACTGCCAACACCCGTGAAGAAGAAGGTGTAGATGATTGAAAAGAGGTTCCTATATCAAAACTAATCATGATCAAAACCAACAATGCAATCAGTCAACGGATTTCACCGAAATGGTTGGAGAACCAAAGGGAGGAAGGAAGTAACCTAACCAAAGGAACTTACCAGGGATTTAAGACATGAAAGTAATGTCTGAAAGGGAGGTTGGAACTCAAAAATTTCCTAGATAATTCCCTAGGTTTGAGAGGAGAGGAGTTACAGCTGAAATATATTAGAATTCAGTCACACATCATGTTTAAAATAGTAGGTCAGGAATTTACACGGCTAGTAATGTAGTTACATGTCGTGTAAATGTCTTTAATTGAATTTGCTGAAAAACCCATCACCTCAGATTTATTTTATTAGAACCATCAAATAATTACACGGTTTGTAATCCTTTTACATGATGTGTAAATGTTCTATAGTTGATTTTTCATCCCATTTCCCTTTTAAACAACCCAAACCCCCTTTAAATCTTCTCAACTTACCAAGAACTCATATTAATACTTAGTCCCATTTATACTTGGACTCCATTAACTCAAATGAGCATACATACCCAAACATTAGGTCATTTTCTCCAAAAAAGGCTCTTCATCTCCAAACAAAACTCAACCACCAAGGATCAAATGAAAAACTCATAGAGAAACATACCTGAAAAAAAAGGGACCTTACAACCTCCCCACCTTATAACAGCTTTTCCTCGAGCTTCTCTAAGCATCACTCTAAGGTCTCAATGAACAAGTTTGGCTACTATATTTTCATATCTTACTCCATGTCCTAGGTCTCCTCCAGAACTTTCCCATGCTACCGCTCACTTGAACCAACAGTATAGTCTGACCCTGAAGATATTTCTCACTATGATCCATAGCCTATATCGGATGCTCCTCAAAAGATGCATCAGAACAAAGCTAGATGTCTGTTACATCTATCACATGGGAAGGTTTTGGATGATATCATTGTAGTTATGACATTTAGAACACATCGTTCATAGAACTATAGCATTGTAGAAGGGCTAAACGGTATGCCACTGGAACAACCCTTGCCACTATTTCAAATGGATTGACAAACCTAGGTGCTATCTTGACCTCTTTCCTGATATGGAATTTCCCCAACCTAGGTGGCACCCGAAGAAAAACATGTTGACCAACCTCAAATTCTAGATGTCATATCTAATGGTTAGAATATGATTTCTACCTACTCTACATGGTCACCAATTACTGTTTGATCAACTAAACATGTTCATACATCTCCTGCATGAGACCAGGCCCAACAAGTGCTGGCTTTCCTACCTCCAACCAACAAAGAGGTGAATGGTATTTCCTTCCATAAAAATACTCAAAAAGGTTCCATTTGAATTGATTCTTGGAAGCTATTATTATATAAAAATACCACAAGTGTCATATGTTTCTCTTATTAACCACCAAAATTCAAAACACAAGCTCATAACATATCCTCTAGAACCTGAATAGTCCACTCAGATTGACCATCGGTCTATGGATGATAGGTTGTGCTTAAAAGAACTTATGATCCCAGGGATTTATAAATACCCTTCTAGAAACACGATGTGAAATGAGGATCTCTATTTGAAATGATACTCTTTGGAACACCATGCAACTAAAACACCTCATACACATAAAGATTTCACATATCTTTAACTGTGAAGGTTTCTATAATAGGTAAGAAGTGGGATACCTTAGTCAGTTGATCCATAATAACCCATATATCATCATTCTTATGGGTCATCCTGGGTAATACTATTACAAAATCCATCATTACATCATCCCATTTCCACTCTAGGATGGGTAAAGGCTACAAAATCCTAGATGGACTCTGATGCTCGGCTTTCACTTGATAATAAGTGAATCATCTAGCCATGAAGCTTTTCACCTCCTTCTTCATTCATGACCACCATACTATCTACAGAGATCATGATACATCTTTGTTAAATTAGGATACATCGGCCATCTAGAAGCATGAAACTCCCTCATCAGCTCCTTGTGAAGCCAATAGGAACCCATACTCGACCATGGAAAAGAAGAGAATTTCCACTACCAAGAGACCATCTCGATGGTGTCTACCCACCATATAATTTGTCTCTCAGAACTGATCCCTCCATATCAGAAAACTGCTCGGTCTTAATTTGGTCCAAAAGCACAGTTATAACTAATGTTGAAGTTAGAGCTACTCGCCTATGAGATTCCTGAACATCCGGATGCATGTCTGAACAAAGGGTCATTATATGCCACTCATCACAAGACTCCAGTACCACCTTTGTGTGTGTCTTTCAAATCAAAGTGTTAGAAATGATGTTTCCCTTAATTGGTGTATAAGATGATTCAAAGTCTAAGGACTGTAGATACTCAACCCACCTCCTCTATCGAAGGTTAAGGTCTCACTGAGAAACGATGTACTTGAGGATATTGTGATCCATGTATAGTACAAACCTCTCACCCATGACATAGTGTCTCCAACATCTCGGGTCATGTAACACTTTTGCTAACTCTAGATCATGAGTAGGGTAATTCCTCTCATATGGTCATAGCTACCTAGATCCATAATCAACCACACAATCCTCCTGCATTAGGACTGCTCTGAGTCCAACTCTGGATGCGTCATAGTACACGGTATATACTTTACCTGACATAGGTAAAGCGGGGATAGGTTCTAAGGATATCCTACCTTTATGTTCTTGAAAGTATCTTTCACAAGCATCAAGCCAAACAAACTTCACCCATTTATCGATCATTCTAAACATTGGTGCTACCAAATGAGAGAAATAATGGATAAAACTCTAGTAATAATCTACTAAATCTAGAAATATCTGAATTTTGAAGACATTCTTGGGTTGTTCCTAAGATAAAATGGTTGTGACTTTCTCTGGGTCCATAAACACTTCTTCATATAAGATGACATGGCCCAAAAATTTCACTTAATTTATCCAAAAACTACATTTAGTTAGCTTGGAGTAAATCCAATACTCTCTCAATGTACTCAGGATGATGTCAAGATGTTTGGCATGATTTTCTATTGATTGGGAGTAAACTAAGATATCATCAATGAAAACCACCACAAATTGATCTATAAATGTATGAAAGATATTATTCATTAAGTTCATGAATACTGCATGCACATTAGTCAACCCAAATAGCATCACTAAGAATTCATACAAACCATACCTGCTCCTAAAAGAAGTATAAGGTATCTCTGATAGCCTCTCCCTTAACTGATGATATCATGATCTCAAATCAATCTTAGAGAAGATCTTAGAACCTCTCAACTGATCAAAAATATTTTCAATACATGGAAGAGGATACTGGTTCTTAACCATCATCTGGTTCAACTTTCGATAATCCATACATAATTGAAAAGATCCATCATCCTTTTGGTGAAGAGAACTGGAGAACCCCAAGGAGATGTAATCATCCATATTAAGCCTTTAGATTCTAGATCTTCCAACCAAGCCTTAAACTCCCAAAGCTCTACTGGTGTCATTAGGTAAGGTGGGATAGAAACCAACTCTTCTCCCAGCACCAACTCGATCTCTCACTCGGGTGGTAAGCTATACAACTCATTGATGAAAACATATTGAAAGAGGTCTACCACTTTAGGAAAATAATCATGCTACATTCCACCATTATCTAGAGTAAGATCGTTGATTTAAGCCGTGATACAATTCAATATGCACTGAATTGGTATCGCACGACCAGTCTAAATATCCCACTCACCCTAGTGAGAATAGTTGTCTCTTTATAGAGATAAGAAGGTAAATCTCCTCCTGTAATGGTCGATATGATCATATTATATAAATGAACAATCCATACCAATAATCAAGTCAAATCCTTTCATTCCCAGCATAAACAGTCCTCAAAAGAAATGGTAACCACCAATATTTAGAGAACACACCTTACAATGTTTGATATTTTTAGACCGCACTCCCAACAATGTGTCGATGGTTAAAAATTATCTAAGATTTCCACATCTAATCCCAACCCATTTTCAAAAATATTAGATAGAAAATAATTTGATTCTCATGTATCAAAAAAACACAAGCTAAGGTAGATGATACAAGAATCATACCTCTGGCGGTAGATGGTCTTGCATCCATATTAGTTGGAGTAGTCTGTATAACATGCAATTAACTTGTCCCTCTGCCCTAGGCTCTAGTCTGACTACCCTGATCTATTTTACTTGATTGGTACTATTGATCATACATTGGGGTACTACATCCCCTGCCTCAGCCTAAACAACCTCTATAACTCCAACTACCATCCTAATGATAGGTAGCTGAGCCCCTTACCATCTTCGGTGCTTGTCTTGATCCTCTTCCACTGGTCTACTATGAAAATTTTGCATAGAATCTCTAAAGATAGACCATTCTGCCACAAATATGACACTCAATTGTGGGTTAAAGACACGGTGGGCTCTTATGAACAAACTTTCCACACTGATATCAATGGAACGGAACATGGTCTTGAGATGGTAGTCCACTTCCCTAACTATTCTTCCCACTATTAATTTACCAGAAACTATCATAACTGCACTTCTTACACTCAAAGAAGAACTTCTAGATCACCCTACTGAAATAGCCTAGCCACTTCTTAGGGACTCTTTTATATTCCCTTCCATGATGAGTGTCTGATTCATTAGGTATTCAAAGCTATTTAAACAGAAAATATTTACCTATGACCTGATCTCATAAAGAAGATCGTCTTGGAAACATCACGACCTGGAGATCTCATCAACTACCAAAGATGGAGCAAAGCATTGTAGGTTGGTAAAATGTCCAACATAGTCCAGTACTGACAAACCCTCATGTGTCATATGCATAAAATCGTGATCTTTTTCATCCCTCAAGGTTTTGGGATATAAATGGTTTAGGAAATTCATCTCAAAGTCCTTCCAAGATAGCTCGTCGTGCTGCCCAGCTTCCTCCAGAATATTCCACCAACACTTGGTAGGTCCACGAAGCATATACACAGTAAGATTCACCCTCATATTTGTGAGTGTCTCAAGATTCTTGATGATTTTATGGAATAACTCAATCTAGAACCCAGCTGCCTAGGGCCCCCCTTCCCTATTAAACACAGGTGAATGATGAAGTAGAAACTCTCTTGTCAGTTCAGACATCAAAGGAATGGTACAAACAATCACCCTTTACATGGATCGCATGACCCTCAGGAAGTCGTCACAAAGATAAACTTCCATTTTATCCTTAGGAACTACAAGAAGTTTTGGTTCAGCAACATTAAGAGCATGTTGATTTCTACTCTCTTGATTCTCAAGTCGAAGATGATAAAGAAGAATTTTCTCTATAAGAAAAATGCACACCTTGGAGAACTGGCTAGCCACCAAGTCAACCCAGTAGGTGACTACAACAGAGAACCACTAAACTCTTGGTCTCTATAGTCATGGGTTACAAGTATTTTATCATGACATGGAAACTCATTTTATTTTTCCAATGAAGCAGATATCTCATGTCACAGTTCTACAAGCAAGTATATATCACATGAAAAAATAGATATGTCTATATCATGAACAATGGATGTCAATATATCCCTATATGCCTATTATGATGCATGTATTCTCATCTCGTGCCATACCAGGCCATGGGTACAAAACTCAAGGAATAATATCATTATAAAACAATAGCTTCACAAAACATGTGAATCGCCCAAGGTGAAATATCATGAACTGCAACAAGCACATAACACAAACAACAATCCCATCCCTAGGCACTTGAATTTTCCCCCATACATAGGTTAGTTACTCCCATGCATAAGCTCATTACCAAGTCCTGGCACATCCTAATATCCTTTATATATTTCCCAAAATAGTAAAGCAGAAGAAAAGAAAACTTTCTCTTTTGATACCACTTTGTAACGTCTCCTAATCTGGCACTCTCTCACGTGGTCAGAAAGGGTTGGTTATGAAACCTCAAGTGCACCTCTCCATACGCCATAGGCTGCCAACTAGCAGTAGGGGTGTGAATAGTATAGTGGAGAGACTATACCCTCTGGTATAAAGTTTCATAGAATAAGAAACAATTCATAAATAAATAGAAATAATCAGAGTAAAGAAATTTTGGAAGACAATAATAAAAACCAACTGGATAATCCAATAAATAGATAAGGAACAATGTAATGACATGTTTGAACGTAACTAAATGAAATTCTAGAACAATACAAGAAAAGATTAGTGGAATCAAATAAAAGACTCAAAGTCTCAGGTCCCAAATCCCATGTCGATCCCATATCCAAACTCAAGCCCAGTAGCAAGCAAGAAATAAACTACAAGGTCCCTTACCCTTGTCCAAATATACATCCACATAATCTACTTGGGTGCAAAATGGTGGCCCAAATAGGGTGTGAGTATAAATCAGTAGGTCAACACCATCATGTCTAAATAAATCTAATCTGATAATAATTGTATGAAATAAAGCGATAAACATGTGTATTAATTAATTCAACAATTAATAAAATACATCAACAACCTATTTTAGCTCCATGCCGGAATATATCTAAGCATGTATTACAACCATTCCAACCACAATCGTATAACTAAGGTAAAATAACCTTCTTCATCACCATGCTAGAATATCTATGAGCATGTTTTATTACCATGCCAACCACTACCATATAACCATGGTATAGTCACAATAATCTGTGTCAAAGCCCTATAAGCATTACACCATTTTCAAGTCAAAGACCTATAAGAATTACAGCATTAGACTAGGCATAGATTACTCTCTATAATCATTATAGCATGGGACTAGGCTGATACCACTTACTATCAACATTACAGCATATATATGTGCAAGTGATGGGGCCTGGCTCATTATATAATCATCTCATCATGAAACACAATTTTTGTTATATAGCATGGATATCACAATATCACATCACAATTCTCAATGGTTAATTATAAAAATTACCATTATTATTTCATATTCCATATGAAATTAAATTCTCAATTGATTAACAATTATATCAATAAGCAATAATCCACAATTTAGGGATTCTATAATAATAAATCATCGTAGGTTACATGTCATGCTAAACACACTTTAATCCATTAGACAATTACAAATCCATTTAAAACTAAAGGAATTCAAGTGATAATCTCATTAAATTATTTAATTAATTTGGGCACATGTAATGAGGAAGAAATCACAATATTACATAAACTTGACAATAATAAAACCATAGGGTTAAGATTTAGACCCCCTACCTTTAACTGACGATCCAACAATGCTTCCAATGGCCAATACCCATGAGGAATAAGGTGTGGATGATTTCAAAGAGGTTCCTAGATCAAAACTAATCAATATAAAAACCAACAATGCAATAGACCAAAGGATTTCACCACAACAATTGGAGAAACAAAGGGAAGAAGGAAGAAACCTGACCAAAGGGACTTAATAGGGATTGAAGACATGAACAGAACGTCTGGAAGGAAGGTTGGCACTCCAAAATTTCCTGGAGAATGTTCTAGGTTCAAGAGGAGAGTATCTTCAACCAAAACATATCATAACTCAGCCACACACCATGTTTAAAACAGCAGGTCAGGCATTTACACGGTGTGTAATGTGGTTACACGTTGTGTAAATGTTTTTAATGGAATTATCCAAAAAACATGTCACCTCAGATTTATTTTATTAAAACCCTTGAACAATTACATGATTTGTAAATGTTTTACAGTTGATTTTTTAGCCCATTTTACTTTTAAACAACCCAAACCCCCTTTAAAGCTTCTCAACATACCAAGAACTCATATTAACACTTAGTAAAATTTATATCTAGAATACATTAACTCAAAAGAGCATACATACCTAAACTTTAGGTCATTTTCTCTAACAAAGGATCTCCATCTACGAACCATACTTGACCACCAAGGATCAAATGAAAAACTTAGAGAGAAACATACCTTGAAAAAGATGTGATCTTACAAGTGACTTTAATAGACTAAGAAATTTCTATGGTTGGAACACACGCACACTAGTTTGGATTTCCATGTTTGTAACTTTGATTTTGAGCCTCAATGAATGAATTATAGAAAAAAAGTGGTGTTTCATGTGTTATCATTTATTCCTTGATGCATCTCATCGATTTTGGTTTAACAAGTTATAGTTTAATGGAAAAACATATTTGTTTCTTACACCAAATTTATTATCTGGACCAAAGTTATTAATATAATTATCAAATGTCATTACAGAGTTTGGAAAATACATTGAGTAAAATAAAGGTGGGAAAAGACTTTAAGATCGATCAGATACAAGTGGAACATGTAAATTAAAGAAAAATATTATATTTTTATCTTATGTGTAGAGAATTTAATTCGTTACATCACAATCTTTATTTTATGCACATTTAGAAGAATGTGTGATAATTTTCTTTATACAATTCTTAATGAATGGTGGAAATATAAGGATCATATAAATACATGTATGGACTTAGTAGCACTAAATATTAAGCATAATCTATGGGAAAATGAAAATGGGGAGTATCCAGTGTCATTTTTTGAAATAAAAACCCATTAAAAATATGTTTTCCTTCAAATATTAAAAAAATTGAAAGTGTTTAGAGGATATACAAGTAATATTTCAATATTTGTTGATGTGATTCATTGAAAATTAAATGGATTGAAAATTCATGACTCCTATATTCTAATAAAGCAGTTGTTACCTTTAGAAATGTATAATTTGTTACTGAACAAAATAACTACAGTTTTAATTGACTTTTTCTCATTCTTCAGACAACTTTGTGATAATTCCTTAAGCCCAATTGAGCTGGATAAATTTCAAGAAATAATTGTATGAACAATGTGTAATTTGGAGATGATCTTTCCCCCCATCATTTTTCATTGTGATGATTCATTTGATTGATAATTTGGTTGAGGAAGCTAAAGTTGGAGGACCCATACATTATCGATGGATGTATCCCATATAGAGATACTTTAATTAAATTTTCTTTTATTTATTGAATTATATTTTCCAGAGTCAATACTTATGAAATTTAATCATTAATTTCATAATTTTTTCATTATATATCTTGGTCATTTGAAGAAATATGTAAACAATAAAGTTCAACTAGAAGGTTTCATTGATAAAGGTTACCTTGTTGAAGAGTTATTAACCTTTTACTCAAGGTGTTTGGATTCGATAAAGACAATATTCAATCAAGCAGGATATATTAATGATAATACAAGTCATTCTTAGACTGACAATAAATCATCAATCTTTCCAACTTTAGGTCAAGAAGTTGGAAAGTCTCCTCATTTTCATTGATAGAGTTACAGTTAAGAAAAACACACAAATATGTGCTACTCAATACTGATATTGTTGATCTATATATCGAATAATTGAGGATGAAAACAAAAAGATGTCTTGGGAGTTGAACTTGAAATGAGGCAGAGATAGAAAAAGTGGTTAACAAATAAATTATTGATTGGTTTTCACATAGTGTAAGTTCTTAATCTAATTCATATTTTTAATATCAATATGTTGATAATTATCTAATGTATGTAACATTATTTTATATCAATTTTTTAAGTAACCAATACTGATAATCGAGCTGAACTATGAGAATATTTGAAGTATTTAGCTCGAGCTCCTATAAAGCATTCTAAGATATTCAATGCTTATAATTTTTGTGGTTTCAAGTTTCATGACATAGATTGAGAGGATGGTTTGAAAACACAAAACAACAGTATATTTACATATGCAGTCCAGAGTTACTATGGAAAGTTATTTGATATTATTAAGTTAAATTATCATAGGAAATTTTTAGTTTTATTATTCAAACGTAAATGGGCCAATATTAACAGGGATATAAGGAAAGATTCATTATAATTTATTTTTGGAAACTTCCCTTGGTTGATCGATATTGATGAATGTGAATAACACGATCCATATGTCTTTGCTTCCTAAACAAAAATGGCATATTAAGTCGATGATATAATACACTATGCCAAAAATGCTATTTAGTAGTGGCTTTTTGGGCGCTTAGTGGCAATTTTTCAAAATCACCGTGTATATCGGTGTCACAAAATATTTTGCAATGGTTATTAGAATAGCTCCAGAGTATTTTGCAGTGGTTTTTTTTTATTTTTTTCTGCAATTTATTTATGTATTTAACTATTTTAATTATTTTATTATTTTATTATTTTATTATTTATTATTTATTATTTTATCACTTACTACTTATTATTTATTACTTATTACTTATTATTTATTACTTATTACTTAATACTTACTAAATATTACTTATTTCTTATTACTTACTACTCATTACTTAGTACTAATAAATAATAAGTAATAAATCAAAAATAATAATAAATAAATAATAATACATGATAATGATAAATAAATAAATAATGATTAATTTAAATGATAAATAAACAATGAATAATAATAATAAAATAAAAAAATGGTAAATGGTAAATAATAATTAAAAATGATAAATAATAAATAATAAATAAATACCTAAATAATAAATAATAAATCAATACCTAAATAATAAATTAATAAATAATAAATCAATATATAATAGATAAGTAGTTAATAAATTATAAATAGATAAATATATAATCAGTAAATACAATTACATATAAATTTATTTAAAAACACTTATAAATATAAATATAAATATCATATAGAAATATATAACTATAAATAGATTTATATAAATGTATACAAATACAAATTCATAGATAAATATATATATATCTATACACACATACCAACATAAAATATATAAATGTATATAAATGTATATAAATATGCCTAAATATATATAAATAAATATAAATATATATACATGTAACTAAATTTACATAAATATGTATAAACATGCATGTGTATTGCATAAATATCTATAAACACACACATATATATAATTAAATATAATTTTATATGAATATATATATATATATATAAACACAAATAAATATAAATAAATATAGTTATACCTAAATACATATAAATATATATAAATATAAATATGTTTAAATATCTATTTATATATATACCCACACAACATATATAAATATATATAAACATAAATACATATAAATATTTATGAATATATATAAATATACATAAATAAACATAAATACCAAAAATATCTATAAATGTATACAATTATATATAATTATAAATGAATATAGATAAATATATATCAATTATATGTAAATATACATAAATATATAGAAATAAACACAGATGTATATAAAATAAATAATAAATCACCAAAAGTGAGAAGACCACTCCAATTACAACACCATTATATTTATAGGAATGTAAAATCATGGGATAAAATCATTAAAAACCTAAAAAACATAATAAGACCCTCTTAAATGAAGTTGAAATTCCATAGAATTTTCAAAAATGAGGGTATATCAACTAAAAACTTAGTTTTAGAGGCCTTTTGGGTTTTTTTGATTGAGAAAAAATATAGACTAGTCCTCCTTGGTTTAAATTATGTAGACCTCATTACAATCTTTGATTTGACATCTCATAGAGCCCAAACAGCCATCTGAATCAAAAGTTATGGCTACTTGAAGTTAAAATTCTATTTTTAACTTCTCTTAAAATGGTAATAAATTTTTTATTATTAATTAGTATCAAATTATTCTATAATTTCATTATAATTCTTATCGAAAGCTTAGATTTTATGGGTCGTGGAGCATAAATGAACACCCAGATAAAAAGTTGTGGTTATTTGATGTTGAAGTCTAATTTTCAACTTCTCTTGGAACATTAGTTATAGAGGATGTTTTCTCTATGATATTAATATGTTTGTGTGCATGTGTGTGTTAATTATGAATTGGTAATTGATAATACTAAAATTTTAATTTATAAAAAAATAACATTTTAAAATTAATTGTTTTTAATTATTATTAATTATTTTTAACATATTTATATATATATACATATTTATATAAATGCATTATTATTATTATTATTTATAATTTTTATTAAATTTTAATATATTTAGCGGTCATTTTATTAAAAACTGCCGCTAAAATTCAATAAAAAAATTATTGTTTAGCGACAGTTTAAACCACTTCTAAATGATGGTCGCTTTTATAAAAAAGTGTTGTTGATTAGCGGTAGTTTTTGAAAACCACTACTAAAAAAAATAAACAAGAACATTTAACAATAATTTTTAAAATCACCACTAAAAAATCGCCACTAAAGGTTTATTTTTCTGTAATGGTAAATTAATGGTGGAGTGTTGTTGTCTACATGAAACCAAGAGACATGTATGGTATGAGTGATGAAGGTGAAGTAATTTGTGATAGTCAACCCCCTTAACAATATCATATTGAATTGTTTATCCTTGACAATATTGAAAATGTCAATATTCCAAGGGAAGGTGAAGATAAAGAAGAAGAATAAGTAATGTTCATAATAAAAGCTGATAATAACATTAACATCCATGAAGAAAATGCTTGTCAAATAGAATATGGATTTTTTTTTAAAAAAAACTAATTGTACAAATATGAATGTAATGGATTTTAATTGAATTTTAGGTATAATTGAATTAGTTCTTTTTGATATTTTTTTTAGTAATTTCACACTCATAGAGGTTTCAATATGTCAGTCACTCTATAACAAAGGATAAACATTATACTCCCACTACCTAGAGTATGTAAGTAGTACAAGAGATTTGATCTACCAATGTCGCACTGGGTACACTTAGCCACATACCTTGCATACTTTTTGTTATTATATTGTCTTATTATGTTACACTTTCATTCATAGGAATTCCTACCATTGAGGATGTTGGGGCATGAGGCATTCAAACCCAGAATCAATTACCATCGAGAGGCTAGTGCCATGTCACTATTATCAGTAAGCATTACAACATGATAACATTAGTTTCTTAAAATTCATAAATTAACACTTCTATTTTGCAGTTTACTGATTGTATTTTTTTAGTTGAATAGCCTCATTCACTACACACACATCAATTAATAACAACAAAACAACCTTATATTATTTGGTTCAGTTTAATTGGGGCCGCATTAGTTCTTTTTTAGAATCCTTTCAAGAAAACAATTCAACTCCCCATCAACCCACTCTGATTTCATTTGAACATACAAATATATTTTAATTTTACCAAAACCATCCCTAAACACATCAATGTAATATAAAAACTCTTTAAAAGAATAGAACATCCACTATAAACCCAAAATCCATAATTCTTTCATCAAACTAGATTCCATAAATCAATTAAATTTATAAAACATCAAAATATTTATTCAAATCTCAGTTTTTGAAAATCACCTCAAGAAACCAAAATTTTAGCATATCCTCATTCAATATCAATTTCCTAGTCTCATGGTATAAATTTTAGAATATTCATTCTTACCAATCGACACTTATGTAATCTAATCCAAATGAAACATTAATACAAGGGTTTAATATAATTTTTTCACTTTTATTACACTAAAACTTGTACCGGCTAGCCAAAAATGACTTAAATTGATGAAATCATTTTAATTTGTCTAATTAAATACAAACATATATTAAATTAACAATTCCATTTCAATTTAAATGAAATGGACCCTGAATAAAAGAAATCCCAAATCGGTATATAACATTCTCTATTAATTGAATCTCATTACACTAAAACATTAAACTATCTTAAAACAAAGTTATATAAACAAAAAAATCAACCAATTTATAAACATCACAAGATAATAGAAGACCATAATCATGCATAATGAAATAATAGAAATGATATTCATCATACATAATGAAATAATAGAAATGATATCAAGTAACAATAAATATTTATCATACATGTAAATGTCATTCTTTAAGATGAAGGCCTTGTTGGATATCATTTTTTATAGCTTGAATGATTTTTTTATGAATATAATAGTGAAAAATAATAGATATTATATCCCACATCCACTATATAATTTTAGTCTCACTTTTTTAGAATCAATTATTGTGGAAACATTGTCATTATCCACTTTTATACACTTGATGTCTTATTTTATTTTCTATAACTTGGATATATTTTATTGTTATAGTAGTGTATACTAATATATGTTTAATATTTTTTGAATATTTTCATTACTAATGTTCATTTAACTACTTTAAATGCAATCACCTGAGGTAGAAATTAGGCAATTATGTGATGAGTAACATGGCCCATTTGGAGAGAATGGAGGAGAGGGGGAGTGATGTTTATGGAAAAATACTTACTGAAACATTTTATTACTGATTAACTTAATGGTACACATTTTATTAATTATAATGTAATGTAGTTATTTTAAACAAATTGTAATGTAATGGGTTCTCCATTTCCCAGTCCTAAAAGAGGTTCTGTCTTTTTTATGCTCAATAAAGGGGGCTTGGCCCTCAACCTTTTCTAAATAAATAGTTATGTTAAACAAATTTTGTTGTATTTTGACATCTAAGATTTTTTTAATGTTATGTTATACTAGATGGATAACTTGGTGTGTGTGTGTGTGTGTGTGTGTGTGTGTGTGTTTACTAATGGAGTGTACTAGCGCAGCTATCAAGGCATTCCTTGTTTTCTGTCACACTGTATTTAATGACAGTTCTAACCACTACTAAATATGGTATAAAATTTATTTATCAACAATCATATAAACCATTGCTAAATATGTAACTGTTGTTAAATAATTATATGTGATTAAAAGTGCCTCTAGATATAGTACATTGAGGATAAATTTAGCGATGGTCATGTAAATCACCACTAAATACATAAATGCCTCTAAACAAGTAACAATAGTTAAAACTGCCACAAAATGAGGTACATCATCAATAGCTTTATCGATGTTTTGTAAATAACCACTAAATATAGGGGCAGTTGTAACAGTCTTAGTTTTCACATATGAACCCTTTGAAGATTTCTATGAATTATCCTGGAATTTATTTCAGAGTCAGCATGGGGTTTCGGGCATTGTAGGAACCCAATATCAATGTAATAAAAATATTAAATATTTTTATATAATATGTGTGTGACATTTTAGAATAAATGGAATTACCATTGATTAGGACCTAGAATGGAAAATATAAGACCATAGTTAAATCTGAAATGCGGGGTTTACCTTAGGAACAACATAAGCTTTGTTGACATCGGACATTCCGTAGTAGTGAAATCAGTGGTGAGTGTATTAAATACATTAAGTTATTTATTTATTTATTTATTTTAATAAATTCCTTAACCTAGCCTCCCCTCTATAAATGTGTTGTCATGGAAAATTTTCAGGTTTAGCTGTATAACCCTAGGAGATTAGAGAGGAAGAGGAGAGAGCCTTTGTTGGCATTGATGGATGAGATTGGGATCATGGATCAACATTGAAAAATCAATTAGATTCTTGGTATGAATGAAAATGTAGTGGAAACTTCAACAAGATTACTAGAAAAAGTGTTCTTCACCAATGATCGATCTGTTATGAGGTAGGCCTAGTTATTTTTCATATTTTCACCCTAATATTCTTGATTTTTGAGCATTGATTTAATATCTGCTTAATTATAACTATCTCATTCTTTACATGACCCAAAAAAATTAATTAGCATTCTTGATCCTAATTATTTATTTTTATTGCACTGATTTATTTCACTACTTTTGGTTTTTGTGATTATGATTGTTTTCTAGGTATGCAATGACCTATGATAACCTCACTTTTTTATTGTGTTTTTTACTCTTATGTTCCTTGCGTTCTTCATCATTGTCTCATGAGGTCAATGATTCAACATTTTTGGATTGATTCAATCATGATCAAACCTCCATATTCACAATTTTCATGCGAACAACATTGGGATCAATGAATTTTGGATGGATCAAGTCATAATAATGGATCATGGGTGATGGTTTCAATGATCAAGACCTTGTTTGGTGATAGGAGGCACGACGAATCTTTCACAGGTGACAAAAATCATGATTTCTAGCCACCGGAGACCAAGAATCAATGAACGAAGATGTTTTCCTCCATTTTTGGTGGTTTGGACAAGGCTAACAACAAGATTTGTGATGGAATTGGTGGACGTGACTTGCTTCGGGGAGAAGATCCATATTTCTATGAAAAATCCAACTACACATCTTGTATTTTGGGGTAACACACACCGTATAGTTTTCTTTGTGTTGTGGAAAGGGTTTCATCTCATTATAAATATCACATTCCATGTGGTGGACCTACACATTGTGTGAACTTGGTTATGTAGAAAATACATGTCATGAAGTTCATGCCTAGACAGTCCATGTGGCCTACACACCGTGTATCTTACCCTCACCCTATGTACCCTACTCAGCTTGACAACCCATGTACAGAGAGTGCACAACTGGGACCTCTGGTGGCTCTACACGTCATGACCATCGGATGGCATGCCATATACATGGACTTGGACATACCATGTAATGTTGTAGGTCATGATCAATCATAGACTTGGAAGTATAACCCATGTGCCCCATAAATACATGTTGTGTACTTCTTCCAGGATGTTCTACCTCTCATATCTCTTTCTCAAGACTTATATTTGTACCCATGAGTAGTTTGAGGCATTGGTTGTAGGGAATAAATGGTACATTCATTATATAGAAATGGGTCCTTGAATTACATGTCCTTCTTGAGTCAGCTTCCCAGATATCCCCATATAATTGTGGGTCATCTTGTAAAAATTTCAGGATACTACCATGACGATGTATAGAAAGAGTTATGTGAAGGATTCATGAGGATGAACAACTTAGTGATGAGGATTTTTTTTAGAGGCCAATCCTTTAGGTTCACCCTCTAATCAAGTTGCAAGTGATGCCCCTACCCGTTGAGGGGTGATTAGACCTAATTATAGTTTCACAGGCCAGTAAGTCCCTTCATGTTGAATGGCTAATAGTTCTAGTAGGTCAGGACAACAATGTGCGCAGGCTAGCCACACTGCAAGCATTTTAACATCATAGTCCACTTAATTTTCATGGTGATTTGGATCCTCATACAGTGGAGGATTGGTTGGATTTGGTTGTTCATATATTTTGACTGTTGTGGACCTTGATTGATCATATTGTTGTGCTTGCAACTAGCCTTATTCATGGAGTAGTTAAATGTAAGTGGAGTTTGATTACTAAGACCCATTATTGGGAGACACTCACCAGGATAGAGTTAGAGAATTTGTTTCATAGGGAGTACTGCCCTTGAACTTTCTGCTTGGTTTGGATTCAGGAGATTTTGGAGTTACAATAGGGCGATATGATTGTTGCAAGGTACATGTTGAGTTTTACTAACCTCAAGCACTACTACTTTGATATAGTGTGAGATAGATACTTTCAGGTGTAGGAGTTTGAACAGGGAATTTGCTGAGGAATCTAAGCTATAGTGGTTTATCTATGCCTTCCTACATGCATTGGGGTACTAGAGAAGGCCTTAGTGATAGTGAGATTCCTGAAAGAGGGACTTCAGGTAGTTGGAGAAGATAGCAGGAGCTGTATAGATGAGTCATCAGATGCAGCCAGTAGACTCCATAGATTGGGTACTCAGCATCGTAGATCTTCTTGTAAAAAGTGTTCTCGGTCTCAGGGATTAATAGTATAGGTATCCCATCTGTGATCCAATCATCCAAGGGATGATCAATGTTATGCTTGTGATGGACATGGTCACATGGCATGTTATTTCCTAACATGACATGCTTCTAAGGGAAGGTTGAAAGTGGATGGACCTCTACAATAAAGGCAGTGCCATGATCAGAGACCTCATAAGGGAGATCGGGGTAGACCCTAAGGAGGAAAAGTTAGAAATTGGGCCGGTAAAGCCCTGAGAGTAGTAGTAGCTAGTGGAGGGTGGAATTATGAATTAATTCCACCACCACCACCATAAGGAGGACCACGCTAGGAATAGAGAGCTAGTAGAAAAGTATGTGATCAACTTTAGGTTGTGGAGGTGCATGAATGAGGGGTGTCAGAGATGATTCAAGGTATAATTTGTGTCTTTTCTACTTTAGTTCCAGTATCAATAGATATAGGCATAAGTCATTCCTTCATCTCTTTATCCTTGGTGTGTGAGCTTGATATTCCAATAGATATTTTAACCTGACCTATGAGGTTAGAGAGTCCTACTAGTGGTGATTCCACCATCACAAACATTTGTTGACAGTGTGAGTTTGTGAATAGTAGAGAATATTTCCCTTGGGATATCTTTAAGGTTGCGATTAAGCCTTATGACATCATTCTTAGTATGGAATGTTTATCCACAGCCTGTTTCCAAATAAACTTTTATCACAGGAAAGTGAGGTGTCTACGGATGGATGGGACAAGATTATTCTTTGCAATCAAGTAGGACTTTCTAGTAGAGTAAGTGGGGCTCTTGTGTAGGAAACTACATTTCATATCTCATTAGTTTGTGATCTTGGAACTTAGTGTGACAAACTCTTCAGGCACTTGGTTTCTTTTAATAGTGTAAGTATACATGGAAGTCTTCCCTGAAGTTTTTTCGAGGCCACCTGCATAGTAGGGGATCGACTTTTATGTTAAATTTAACCTAGGTACCACATTGATATCCTTTACATCATGTTATATGGCCCTTGTCAAGCTTTGGGGGCTAAGGGTGTAATTGGAGGGCCTTTTGGAGAAATATTTCATCAAACCCATCATATCCCCTTGAGCGACTCTAGTGTTGTGCACCAAGAAGGTAAATGGGAGCTTGATGTTATGTGTTAACTACCATCACCTAAATCAGGAGAGGATCAAGATTAAATACCCCTTTCCAAGGATTGATAATCTCTTTGACCAGCTAAAAGGTGCGGGTTGGTTCTTGAAGTTTAAACTCAAGTCTGGCTATAACCAGTTATGGGTTCGTGAGGAGGATATCCCGAAGACTGCATTCTGATGTTGCTATGGGAATTATGAGTTCTTGGTGATGTCTTTAGGTGTCAAGAATGCTCATTTCATGTTTGTAAGACTCATAAACCAAATCTTTTAACCATTCTTGTTTTGGTTGGTGGTAGTATTTATCGATGAAATTATCATCAACCCTACTTTGAGGGTGGAGAAAGAAAAGATCTTGAGGATATCCCTAGAATTACTATAGGAGAACAAGTTTTATAGTAAGATATATAAGTTTTAGTTCTAGGTTAAAGAAGTACACTTTGTGGGGTATTCCATTTTAGAGGCTAGAGTAGTTGTGGACCCCTCAAATATAGAGGTAGTGATATCTTTTTAACCACCCAAGAGTGTGACCAAGGTGAAAAGTTTTCTTGGCTTGGCAGGGTACTATTAGAGGTTTTTGTTTGAATTCTTTCATATATCATCCCCATGACTACACTAACTCATAAAGAGATGACCTTTCATTTGGACTGAGTAGTGACAATGAGCTTTTAAGAATCTGAGACAGAGGATTTTGTTGGATTTCCTATAGGACTATGACTTTGACAATGGTCTACTCTCCCAGTAGGTGCAATGTGGAAACAGATGTCCTTAGTAAGAAATTATAGTTCCATTTGTTTGAGGAAGTTATAGATAAGATGGCTTCTCTGTAGCTGACCTTGGTAGATGATAAAGGATCAAATTACCTTCAGTCAATAGTGGTGGATCCACTGCTTCTTCAGTGTGTGAGAGATGCTTAGTTATGAGACATCAACTATGAAGTTCTTTGTAACCAGATATCCATAGGAGATGAACCCAATGGTTTCTCTGAAGGTGGAGAGTACATCATCCTCTTCTGAGGATGGATGATAGTTCCACATTCACAGTGTGAGTAAGTGATGAGATAATTTCATACCTCCCCTCTAGCGGTATATCCTGGAGTAGAAAAGATGTACCTAGACTTTTGAAAGTAGTTTTAGTGGCCAAGAATGAAATGGAATGTCTCCAAGTTCATTTCTTGATGCCTTACCTATTAACAGGTGAATGTAGAGTGATAGGTCTCGGCTGGCTTCACTCTACCACTTGAGGTCCCAAAATGGAAGTGTAATAGCTTATCATTGGACTTTGGTTAGAGTGCGAGGATCACTTCCCCCTACTAGAGTTTGTTTATAATGATAACTATCAATCCACTATCGGTATGGATCTATTATAGGTCCTATTATAAATACTTGTAAGTCACCCTTATGTTGGGAAAAGATGGATGAGTCATCACTCATGAGGCCAGATCTAGTGTAGTTGATGGCAGAGAGAGTTTGGGTGATCCATTAGTAGATGAAGGCTACTTAGATTTAGCAGAAATACTATGTAGACCAACATTATAGGCCCTTGGAGTTTGATAAGGGAGACCTTGTGTTCATTGAGGTATCTCTGCAATGAGGTTTGTGGAGAGTTGGTCTGGGTGGCATTATATCCTCGAGGTTCTTTGGATTGTTCTAGATTTTGAGTAGGGTTTGTGAGGTTTCCTACCACCTATCCTTACCCCCACTTATGGATCAAGTTTATGACGTCTTCAATATGTTTCATCTAAGGAGATACGTGCACGACCTATTGCAGGTTATTGACTGGGGTGAGCTGGACATCAATAATGGAGCCGAATTCTTGGAGTACCTGGTGGAGATTGATGATCGGTAGGAGTGGATACTTCAAGATTAAGTCATCCAACTAGTGTGAATTCTTTGGTAGCACGGTAACATCCAAGATAACTCATGGAAACTTGAGAGTCATATACAACCACAATACACTCACCTCATCGAGTAGGTTTTTCTTTCCAGAGAAAAAATACTTGCAAGTGGGGACATTGTAACAACCCTAATTTTCATGTCTGTACCCTTTGAAAATTTCTATGAATTTTCCTAGAATTTATTTTGGAGTTAGTATGAAGTTTCGAGCATTATAGGACCCTGATATTAATGTAATAAAAATATTAAATATTTTTATATCGTGCATGCATGAAATTTAAGAATAAATGAAAATTTCATTGATCATAACCTCAAATGGAAAATATAAAATTGTGGTTAAATTTGAAAGGCGGTGTTACCCTAGGAACGACATAAGTTTTGTCAACACCAAACATTTTGTAGTAATTCAATCATTGGTGAGTGTGTTAAATAAATTAAATAATTAATTTATTAAATTTCTTACTCTAGCATCTCCTCTATAAATGTGTTGTTATGGAAAATCTCCAAGTTTAACCACATAACCCATAAAGATTAGAGAGGAAGAGAAGAGATTTTTAGTTTCCATTGATGGATGAGCTCAGGATCATGGATTGACATCGAAAAATCAAAGAGATTCATGGGTCGAATGATGAACACCATGGAAACTTCAACTACATTTATAGGGAACATATTATTCACCAACAATCAATTTGTTCTTGATGTAGGGCTCACTATTTTTTTTTATTTTTCCCTAATGTTGTTGGTTTTTGGGCATGAATTGAGTATCTGTTTAATTCCATGTATTTCATTCTCCACATAACCTAAAAATATAATTATAATTCTTTATACTAATTATTTTCTTTCATTGCACCAATTTATTTCACCGCTTTTGGTCCTAGTGATTATGATCATTGGTCGAGTTCGTAGTGGCCAGCGATAACCTCACTTTGTTTTTGTGTCTTCCCCCCTCTGTTTTTTGCGTTCTTCATCGTTGGACTATGGTGTCAATGATTTGACATTTTTGGACCAATCAGAATGTGATCAAACCTCCAGATTCATGATGGACATGTGAACAATATTGATACCGATGTCTTGAATATGGATCAAGGTGTAACAATGGATCAAAGGTGGTGGTTTCAAGGATCAGGACCCCGTTTGGCAATGGGAGGCATGAAAAATGTTTCACAGGTGATAAAAATATTTATTTATTGACACTGGAGACCAGGAATCAATGATAGAAGATGTTTCCCTCCATTTTAAGAAACTTAGGCAAGGCTATCGGTAGGATTTATGGTAGAATCAATGGATGTGGATCTCTTTGGGGAGAAGATTCACATTTCTATGAAAAAAACGACTACACATCATGTATTCTAGAGGAACACACACTATGTAGTATACTCTATGTGGTAACTAGGGTTTCAAGTCATTATAAATATCACATGTTGTGTGGTAGACCCACATGTCATGTGACCTTAGCTATGTAGCTAAGCCATGTACTGGAATTACATGCCCATGCAGTTTGTGTGGCCTGCACACTATGTATCTTACCCTCACCCTATGTACCCTACATTACTAGACAACCCGTGTACGGGGAGTACATGACTGGGACCCCAATTGGCCCTACATGTCATTCCCATCGGATGGTACACCGTATACATGGACTTCGATATGCATGTGAGGTTGTAGGACACAGCCAACCATATACTTAGTAATACGTCCTACGTACCTCATAAAGGCACATCATTCACTTCTTCCATGATGTTCCACCTCCCATGTCTCCTTCTCGGGACTCAGATTTAGACCATTGAGCAGTCCATTCTGAGAAGGATTTCATGTATGATGTGATGGTGACCTTCGTTTCGACATCAGAAATACGGTGTAAGGTGGCATGAGTAGTTTGCTTATTCCAGCTCAAATAGTTGAGGATGAGACTCGAGTGTGATCTATGGAGTGACATCGGGGTTGAAGACCCCCTAATGACATGCAGGGGTCAAGGCATGGGTCCCCCCATTTCCTGGTACAAGTAGTATAGAACCCCTTCATACACACCCTGAAGCATTGGTCTCTTATCTATGAAGTGGTACCCCCTCATCATCGAGTGATAGATGAGGCATATGTACTCCACCTTTCTGACATCAACACCCCCATGTCATGATGTGTCATTAGTGCGGTGTGGGTCCCTCGTGAATCTAATGAGGATTATGTTGGACTACTAACAGAAGGGTAGCACAAAGGAATGGAGTTATAGGCAAACTTGGATTTGACACTGGGTGTGAATATTAAGATCCCCTATCTCTATTTGATTGAGTTTCTTTGACCATATCTACCTATTGAGTTATATTATCCTCTTTGTCTCATGGGTTGATCTAGACATTGCTTTTGATGTTTCCTTACATTGTTTGGGGCATCTTGTTGGGTATGTATATACTCACCCCTGCATGGATTGTTTCCACACATGTTGTGTATTATGTAGATGATAGATTGATAGACAGTGGCTTTGGTGGACCTGATATTGATGGAGTATAGTAGTACCCAGTGGCAGTGACCGTGTTCGGTGGTTGGTTGTTAGAGATCGTGAGTGGGGCTCGGTCTTGCTAGGTCGAGGCCCCTTTTATGGTTATAAGTGTATTTTTTCCCTTTTATTCTGGTGGTATTGATTATTGTATTTTAATGTATTCCTAATGGTTGTTTCATGCATCTAAATACTCTAGTTGATTTCAATTGTTATTACTCTACCTCTTTGTGTGGAGTTTTGGTGGTGCGTGTGTGTACCGATATCTTAGGATAAGGCCTACCATATGTGTGATATGTCTACTTGACACTAGTCGCCAACCATTGGCCTATTAGAGGCGGGTTTGGGGTGTCACTCTTGACTTACTGCTAGTTCAGGCGAGGCCCCGGTGGGTCGGATCATGGTAACACCTTTCTAAACTACTGCTAAACAAGAACAATTTCCATAATTTTTTTCACAATGGTTGCGAAAAAGCATTGCAGAGTAATCATCGATGTACAACTTAGCAATGATTGTTTGAAACTGCCTCAAAATCTAAAAAATCATCGTGAAATGATTTAACATCAGTTTTAACCATCACTAAGTTTGTATTTTTTTATAGTGTCACTAAAAAAAATAGAATTTAGCGATATTTTTTTAACAACATTTCTTGAAAACAACACTAATTTAGGGACGTTTTCTAACAAAATGTGGGTAAATTAGCGACGTTTTCAAGAAAAATCACTAAATTAAGGACATTTTTTAGGAAATGTATCTAAATTAGTGACTTTTTTTAGTAAACATCCCTAAAAATATATATATTTATATAGATAATTTCCCCACATCGATGTAAATATATATATATATATTAATATATATATAAACACACACACACACACACACATATATATATATAAACACACACACACACACATAAATATATATATATATATATATATACATATATTTATATATATAAATACATATATTTTAAATTTAGCCATGTTTTTAAGAAAATATAACTATTTTAATGACATTTTTACCAGTGTTTTAAAAACATTGCTAATTGTATATGTGTGTGTGTGTGTGTGTGTGTGTGTATAATTATATGTAACAACTGGGTCCTAGTGACAGCACAGACACCCCGCCTTAACATGGTCATCGGGTCCTAGCTTTCCAGGTACCACAGTTGCCCTACCAACACGTGGCCCCCACCCATGTGCCCAAACGGGTTATCTGACTAATGATTATCCCCACAGACCAACACATGTTCTTTTTAGTGTGTTTTGTCCTCACTCCCACACACCCTGAGAAACTTCTCAGAAGGTCACCCATCTTGATCACTACTCCAGGCCAAGAACGCTCAACTGTGAAGTTCTAATCAGGTAGGCTCCCGAAAAGAAAGGTGTGTCTTGTTGACATGAGTCATATCATTTAGTCATTTAACCATTTATCGTTCTAGGGTGTTACATTCACTCCCCCCCCCCCTTTAGAGAACAACGTCCTCATTGTGATCCCTACATCTTAACTCAATCAGTGCACTGCACTTAAGGCTGAGTACCACCTCTGATACCAAATGTAACAACTAGGTCCCGGTGACAGCACAGACACCCCGCCTTAACATAGTCGTCGGGTCCTGGCCCGTTAGGTACCACCAGTTGCCTCGCAGACACGCGGTTCTCACCCTGGGGCCCTACCATGTGCCCAAATAGGTTATCTGACTAATGATTATCCTCACAGGCCAACACATGTCATTTTTAGTGTGCTTTGTCCTTGGGCCCACCCACATGCCCAAACGGGTCATCTGATTAATGACTATCCCTACATGCCAACACATGTTCTTTCCAGTGTGCTTTGTCCTCACTCACACACATCCTAGGAAACTTCCCAGAATGTCACTCATCCTAATCACTACTACAGGCTAAACACGCTTAACTGTGAAGTTCTAATGAGGTAGGCTCCAGAAAAGAAAGGTGCACCTTGTTGACACGAGTCATATCATTTAGTCATTTAACCCTTTATCATTCTAGGGTGTTACATTATATATATGTATATATATATATATTTACACATGCACACATATAAACATATACATATTTATAATTAAATATAAAAAATATATATTAATATATTTATATTAATATATATATAATATTAAATTTTAAATACTGAAATCTATTTATATATAAAAATATAACATAATACAATTAAAAATTTTAAATTTAGTCACGTTTTTTAAAAAATGTGGCAATTTTAGTTACATTTTTACCAGTGTTTTAAAACATGGCTAATTATATATCTGGGTGTATTGATGTATTATCCAATAAACCTATAATATATATATATAATTATAATTAGCCAAACCCATATTATGTATAAAAACATATATATATATATATATATATATATATTAATATATGTATATGAATTTGTATATGTTTAAATGTATATATATTTGTGTGTGTGTGTGTAAATATATATGTGCATGTATACATATATAATTATAATTATATATATATATATATATAATATGGGTTTGTTGGATAATACATTAATACAAATATATATATATATAAACATATGATATATATAAAATATATACATATATATATAAACATATATATATAATATAAACCTATATATTTATATAATATAAACATATAAATAAACATAAAATACAAATATATATATATATATAATATAAAATATAAACATGTATGTAATATATAAACATATATATATAATATAAACAGATATATATTAATATATATATATATTATTCATTTTTAAATATTGAAATCTATTTATATATATATATATAACATAATACAATTTTATATTCAAAATCGAAATAGGTGTGTTGGTCTGCTACTTCCTTGTGACCTGGAGGTGCAAGGATCGACTTTTGATTAAGGCATAATTTCTTCTTTGGTGTGCGGGGTTGAGGCGTACGGGGCGAGCAACCTATGTTGGGGCGTACTGGACACGTACAGGATGAGGTGAGGGTGAGGTGGTACAAGAGAGGGTGGGATGGGGTTGTGTAATTTTTTTTATAATAAAAAATTATGAATTTCAAAAAGTAAAAAAAAATGTTGGTAAATGAGGTGTTGCTGATTAGCATAGAAACATTTATAAACATCGATAATTAGTGATGTTTATAAATGTTGATAAATGAGATGTGATTTACCGACGTTTCTCAAAAACATAGGTAAATGAGGTGTCGCTAATTAACGGTGTTTATAAGCATCACTAACATCGGTAAATGAGGTGTTGCTAATTAGTGTAGCGACATTTATAAACATCACTAATTTGATGAAGTTTATGCAAACAATGCTCAACAAATCAGAGATTTTGACAACTCCACACACAAAGAAGGGAACTACCTCTGTGCTTATTTGTAGTATTATAAGCATTAAAATTCAATTTCACTTGAATTCCACTGATATAATGTTCACACAAATATAATAATTCATTGTATCTCACTTCTTTTCCCTTTATTTCCTTGCAGAGTGTTTTCTCTGATGCAAGTTCCTGAATAACCAACTTCAGTAACATATCATTGTCATCTGTTTACCCAATGGTAAATAATATGTTCTCCACTATATTATTATAAACCATTATATTAGAAATACATTTACTAAATTTTCTTACAATAATCATTTTTGTTAATAAATCATTCCAATTAGGCATACAATTTAAATCATTCCAATTAGACATATAGTTTAAGCATACACATTTAATGGTTTGTCTTTAATTATTTGTTTGTGTTGTATTGTTTATCCAATAAACAATATGCAATTAATTGATTTCATGCAGTTTATTAAATGAACAATGTGTGGTTTGTTGAATAAATTAAATGCAGTTTATTGAATAAACTATATAAAATGTTTGCAATTTAACGCATAAACTTCATAAACTATATATAGTTTATTGATTTCATACACTTTAGGCATATGCCTTACTAAATAAGCAGAATGTAAACACTCTAGGAACACGGTTTATTGAATAAGGTTTTTATACTTTAGGCATACATTTTATTGAACGATTTGAAATATATTCATTTCAATATTTATTTATTTTATAGTGTGTTTTCATCTTAACTCATTTATAAACCTTCATTCACATTGTTATCATTGAACATAATCATATATAAAATACCTTTTCTTTAGTTTCTTTCTAACAAACATTTACGTACCATATCCAGAATTTCATTTTTACGTTATTCTTCAATCAACCCATCTAGAATTAAGTTATAAAATTAATTAACTAAATACATTCACATTCATGTCACTACTACAAAATTGGCCTTTAACAGCACTAGAAAAGACCTTTATCAATTCTAAAAAATCATTGATAATTGAAACGCGGTTAAAAGCCTGAAACTTTTATTAGCACTAAAAAAGTACTGTTAAAATCTCTCTTTAACAGCGCTAAAAAAATGCTATTAAAAAGGTCATTTAACAGTGCTTTTTTAGCCCAATTAAATGCCTCTTTTATCATCATTTTCTTAGAACCATTAAAGGAGGCCTTTAAAAATGCTAAAAAAATTCTAATAAAGTCCTCACTGATAAAGGGTATATAGTTTTTTTTTCATGCTCCACCAACCCCCCTTTACCAGCGCTTCCCACCCCCACCCCTTTTGTAACATCCCAGGTAAATAAAGAATATAATATTTTCATATTTATTAAAATTTGTGAATTAAATATTAATTTTACTTTAAATTGAATGATATATTTGATGGCGTACCTGATACGCAACAATGGGTTTCTTTGAAATCTTATGTTGCGCACAATGCTGAGTCATACTGGAAAATAATAATATAATGTTATTTTAAATGGTAGTTAATGCTTTGTCATTGTATTGACAGGAATGGACAGAACTAACTACAATATGAATATACATGTTTTTTAAATGTTTTTACATTTACCCAATAAATTTTAGAGGCTTAAAATAAGAAAGAATCTGATTTTAAGCATAATTTACTTTAAAAGGTTGATTTACCACCTTTTGATGGTGAACTCTCTTTAAATATAGTTTTGGTCACTTTTATATGTTCTATTTGACCAAATAAAATTCTTCTTTAGAATTTGGACATCAAAATTTACTTTGGATAAATTTTTGGTATTTTTCTGATAAAATTCAATTTTTAATGAAAAGTGAAAAATACTGTATTTTAATTCAAAACTGCATTTTAATCTAATTTATTTATATGGTTAGATTATCATTTTAATTGGTTTTAAAGTGTAATTATATTATTTTTTTACCATTTAATCCAATTTTGGTCATTGGAAGTAATTTTACTTTTAAATTGGACATAAACAAGTGTCAATCTTTTGATAGTTATTATTTCTTAAAAACAAGCTGTTTGTTTTGACAACGGGAATTAATTTTAAATTAATTTCTATCACTTCTGTGTTTTGAATTTGAAAAAATGGATTCCATATTTGTAATCAAGATGTCCAAATTGTGTAAATAGTTAACTTTTATTTTTAGACATTATGAATATTTACTTCAGTAAATATTTTATTTACCATGGTTAAAGGGTAAATCTGGTAAATAAGGGTAAACAAATATTATTATAATAATATAAAATTACCCTAACATGTATATTAATCCTATTTTTTGATAAATATCCGACCATGATGTCCTTGGGTCGATTTTGGGATCCCATGGAGCCACTTGGGAGTGATAATGACACTATATTAATTAATTTAAAGTAAAGACAAAAATGACATAAACAAATATCTTTTAGTAAATTATTTTTACATAGGGTTATATAAGTTATCATTTATACTATAAATATTATTTGGAAATATAAAAATATTTTCTACATCATGATATTTTTTTATAATTTTTATACATCAAATAAATAAAATTATTTATGACACAATAATGATGCAATGTTTACCTCATTAATAAATGATTTAAATAAATAAGATTATAAAAACTAAAACATCATCCAAAACCTATCCAATTCATATTTTATGATTTTATTTAGACCATGAGTCATTTTATCTCTGACTTTAATTAGTTTTGTACCTTTATAAACTGAAAATCATTATATAATAAAATAATATTTTCACACTTTCCTAAAGAGCCCCTCCTCCCCCTTATAAAAAACCCTAACTTCTAACTCATTCCTCACACCTATAAAGCCACTTTTATTGTCCAAACCCTGCCCAAATAATCTATTAAGATCCATATATTCCTCCTAGAATCCTTAACTTAGGCAGAAGGAACTTCAAGTAAACCTTTTGGTTCAAACCTAAGGGAGATACCCAATTTAAAGGTAACGTCTTCTCTTAAGCCATTTTGTTTTATTTTACATCTCCAACCCCATAAACTCTTTTTATTCCTTTATTTTATAATAACACCAGTACACTAAATATACTAGGTTTTTTTTATGAGAATTATTCCAACTACACTTACTCACACCTCCATCTAATGGGTAAATAACATACTTTTTCTATGCATGGCAAACTAACGCCTCACAAAACGATGATTGTTCAATTATCTCCTACCGCCTATTATGGTGGAAATTATGATGGAAATTTATTTATATATGATATATATTATGTTTATGTTTTCTTTATTCTTGTGTATTTTTAATTTATATCATACCTTTATGGTTTCCATTATGAGTAAACGCGATAATTTCATTTGAGGAAGTGCTGACTACCGCCCCCTCAAAGTGATATGACTGGTTCATAACATATGTGTGATGTATAAAGGATTTATTTATTGAAATTATATATTATATTATACTTTAATTATAATATAACTATTTATAAGTAAGTTTTCATTCAATTAAAATACGAAATAGAAATGAAAGTAGTGTTCATGCGTACGTATAACTTACCGTCTCCATGAACGGTACATTTCATTTCTTATATCCAAATGTTATGTACTATTATAAATACATATATTTACTAGATATATATGATATATATAATATCTAAATCATTAATATCATTCTGGAGATAATGTACTCTTGACCACATGGACAACATGTAATTATAAGGTGTTCATTTTTGACTCAAGTACCAAATATCAATAAAATGACTATTATTAACTTAAATGATTACATAATGTTTATAACATGGTAATAAGTGATATAAAAGGAATAATAAACTTTAAAAGGGTTTTTTAATCAAGTATAAATTAACTTAAGTTTATTATTCAGGAAGAACAAGGAACAGACAAGTCAAGTTGGACACGAGGTAAGGGGTTTCTTATCTCACTTTTAATTCCATGAGATTTCCATTGTTCACCACTAATTTATTGCATGTGGTGTATTGTGTACTGAAATTTGATATATATTATCATTATCCTCTTTATATTTATGTTAGTATATGAATAATTTGGTGGTTATTAACTTTTGTTCATACGACTCAATTGAATACAACGTGGTGAGGGATTTTCATCTCACTTTTTATTCCCGTGAGATTCATGCTACATTTGCCTGAATAGCCCGAAGGCCTTCATTTTTTATTGATTTTTTATAACCCCCATTTCAAGGGATGAGGGGGAACCCTTACAAGGCCCGTAGGCTCAGAGATTACATGACCCGTAGGCTTAGGAGATTACATGACCCGAAGGTCTTATGGAATTCAACCAAACTATCTACAAGGAACTGCCCCTCCTCAGCATCTGCATATTGATAGTAGCTCTCCACCTTTGCATGACCGTATGGATAGGATTATCGTGCAAGCATTGGTTGGTACTGATGGCATATCCATACCCTCTCATTCTGACAATCCATTTGGCTCTACTCTGGTGAGTGCACCTGCTCTGAATCCTCTTCTGGGGCTGCTCCTTTTGTGTGGAATATGTACTTACCATGATTATATTCATTGTGTAATATAATTCAATTTATGGTAATTTATATCTTCATTTTATGGTCCTTCTTTCATGAGTTGTATGTTTCGTAAGTTACCAAATCGGTAAGGGAACCTTTTAACCCAATTTTAATTCCTTGGGTTAATCTTCTAATTCTTAATTATGTCATGCTATGATTATGTGTGGAATCACTATTTATTTATTTATGTTGTAATTTTCACTCCCCTTTGTGTGTATATACTTTTTATACACATAATCACTCCATTGATAAATTCTCAAGTCATCGATATGAACTTGATAAGAGTAATTTTAACTCAATTTCCATTCGTTGAGTTAAACATCCAAGTCATTGGTTTTGTATTAAAAATAACATGTGTTAATTTACTATGATTGATTTACACTAAATATCCAATCATATCGAGTGTATTTATATTTTTCATGCATTATTATGTAATTGATTTATCTTTAATCTAAGGATACAGTTTTTATAAGGGATTTCGTCTCAATTTACATTCCATTGAGACTTCATTGTCATTATGAACCAATTCACGTTTATATGGTGTATATACTGTCCTTTGGCATATTATATCATGAATTCCTTTATTCTCATGATATTATAAAGTTTTGATTGAATTTTATTCCTCAATTATTTGTATTCAAGCATATATCATTTGGTTAAGAACTCTTTAACTAAAATATTGTTTTAAAAATTTATTTTTCTAAATCTTTCTCATTAATGTATATGTTTTCAAAATGGCTTTTACTATTTATTTATATGGACATTAATGTTTTAAAATTTTAATTCCTTTAAAATCTTCAAATTGGTATGGAACACTTTTATTCAAAAATCTCTTTATTAAATGTTTTAAATGGTTTTGAAAATGGTTTGATAAAGCATTTTTTATTTAAATATATTGATTTGATATATTGGAATGTGGAAATGTTATCTTTACTTTATACTTGTGTTATGTGTTATGATTATTTTATGGTTATTGGGAATTTTTTACGTATACGGGTGGTTCCATGATAACCCTAAGGCGGTTGAGCCTGAGATAGCTCTCCAATGCATTGGGTAACGTGACGGAGGTAAACGTTAATGTTTCTCCTAAGAGATTTAGGGAATATATTGTGATGGGTATTCCAAATGTGACTCCCTATGTAGGTATGATAGCTACAATGTAAGTATGTTATGAATTCCATAAGTTGCCTTTATGATTTATGATTTGTGTGTGTTATTCATAAATCTTATGATTTCATAAGATATGTTATTATTGAAAAGTATGGTTTCATTGATTTGTATTTATTGATGGGATAATGTTTTCCTTAATTATTTTATAACCTTTACTGAGATTTTTATGCTCATACCAAGTTTTTGAAATGTTTTTCACAGGACTTAAAGATGAATATGGTCAAGGATGGGATCAAGTAAAAGTCATGATGTCTAAAACATGGAACTAGACATGTTTCTTTTTAAGATTTTTTATTTTATGAAAAAAAAATGGATACTGAGTAGTAGTGTCTACATGTAATATTCAAGTTGTTATGTAATAGTTATGGACTAATTATCTAAAACTCTAAACCTGAAAAGATCCTCAATGTGAATTCTTAACATAATTCAATATTATGTAATGTTTAAGGTTGGGTCCTTATAGTTGGTATCAGAGGGAGGTTTAGATAACTTTAGAGGTTAGGGTGTTCTTTAAGAATAAGTGACATAACCATAATGGTTAGGATTTTAGAAATATTCATAGTTATTTTAGATAAAGTGAATGAGTTTAAGATAACATGAATAAGTCTATCTTAGTATTTAACCTCCTCATAAGATACCTTTTTGGTTTTAGTAAATGGTTGGATCTAGAAGGCACCAAAGTAACAGTGGATGTGAAGAAAACTGTGACGATTTTCTGAATGAGAAACTGAATGAAATGGGAGCTACAATGAGAACTCTTTTGGTTATTCTCAACCAACTATCTGGAGTCATGATTGACCACCTGAACCATGGTGATTTTATAAGGCGTCGTATATGCGAGAGACAAATCCCTATGGAAGTTCAGGTAATAATCATAAAGGTAAGTATGTTCAAAAACCTTTGTGTCAAGGATGTGGAAAGAAACACATAAAAAAATGTTTCAAAGGGACGGGAAGATTCTATATATGTGTAAATGAAGGTCATAAGCAAGAACCTGCCATGGAAAAAGGAAGCATCCAGTTGACTCTAGGAAAGAGAAAGATTTTTTTTTTTGAGGGATCAATTGAATGTTTTAAATGTGGTGTGCATGGTCATTATACAAATAGATGTCTTGCGATGAAGTTTTGGTAATGGGATCACCAGGATCTTACAAATATATGTTTACCAATACCTAATGCCATTCCGATTAAGGATGAAGAAACTGACAATGACCAATGAAAGGTATGGATTATTTCTTAACATATGTTTTGATATTATTGAATCTTAGGATATGACTCATGATTTTGTATGTAGGAAAGAAGTATTTTAGAATAATTTTGTAAGAACCCGGTTCTTATTTTTGAGGTAAGGGCTTATTCTTTTTCCTTTTACTTAAGTGTTTTTGAGAAAATATGGAAAATGGGGAAAAATCCTAAATTTTGGAACTACACGTCGTGTACTTTTTCCACACGCTGTGTACTTTTGGCCGTGTTGGGATGAGTACATGGGGCATGTAGCCATGTCGGCGACGTGGGGTGTAGGAACCGACTACACACCGTGTAGTGGTACCTTACATGCCGTGTAGTCAGTCGGCAGGCTTAAACAGTAAGGCGGTGGAGTCGCCGCCAGCTGGGCGATAGTACACGCCGTGTACTCGGGAGTACATGTCGTGTACTCAGGTCGATGGATGAACAGTGTGGCGGTGCCGCCAAATGAACAGTTTAATGAAAGAAGTACACGTCGTGTACTCAGAAGTACATGTCGTGTACTTTGTTTTTTCGGATTAAAACAGGCATTAGCCTCATCATTTGGCAGAGGAGGCGTTTGAGCCATTTTGGAGCCAAGGAGGATGGTCGATCCTTTGAAGATCCGTCGGGTGTTCGTCTGGAATCCGATTCGGCTTCGGACGATCTCGTTGGAAACGCACGGGTAAGCCCTCTCCTCTCTTGGTACCGTTATTACCAATTCTTTCCCGAGGGGAAGTTATTTACGTTTGAATGGGTTTTGTTCTTCGTCAGATCTACGCCGTTCTTGGGCGTTTCTGGAGTCGGTGTTCGGGTATAACATTCGTTGGCGCATAAGGCAGGTGGCTTTGTGTTTATTTTCCAACTTTCGTGCGTTTTTGTGCCACGAACCCTTGATGGGGTGTCATGTGGCAGAATCCGTTTCTATATTTAATGCCTAGAATTGAATAGGTGATTAAATTGTGATAATAAAATGCTGGTTGGGATCGTTGCTTGGATCTGGAACCACCCTGGGGGTGTGTTCCACTATTTAGTCGTTTAGCCAGGATACCCGAGGGTATGCCTTTAATATAGTAATTATAGAATTTCCTTGAGAGGAATTGCTTGTTTACTGCATTTTGATATGTTACGCATGGCCTGGTTACCTGTTTAGCCTGAGGGCGTTGTTGTGATTAGCCTGTGGGCACTGCACTGTTTAGCCCGAGGGCTGTAGTTATTTCGGCATGAGGGAAACTTCTTTCGTGTCTGAGGGCCATAGACTCTGTACCTGAGGGCGACACTACCTACGCCTGAGGGAAAAATTCTGTTACTCCTGAGGGCAATTACCTGCGGGTTGGGTTCTGCTTACCTGAGGGTAAGGTTTTGCTTGTCTGAGGACGTGGACTGTTTACGTAGAAATTCACTGTGGTGATTTCTTGTATTAAATGGATTAAATGAATAATAAAAATAGAAATATAACTGATATTTGTTACTTTTGAGTACTGCTTACTTTATTTCATTTTACTACTGCACACTATTTTTGCATGCTTACACACAGTTGGGCACAAGCCTTTGGTGGGTGCCTACTGAGATATATTTCTCACACCCTGTTTGGGTCACGTTTTTCGGCCCAAACTGATTACGTTTCTACAGGTATGGATAGGGGCAAGAGTCCCTATACAGGTACTTGACTGTTTCTGTGGAGTAGGAGGGCATGGGACCGAGCCTAGGCTCGCGATGCCGCTGCCAACTGTACTCTGCTTTGTTTTGTTGTACTCTGATTTTTGCTGTACTGTACTGATGTATAACATGTTCTGGCTATTTTCTTAGAACTTGAGACACGTTGCATCATTTTCTATATATTGTTGCTTATATCCACTGCTGTTGTTTATTTCAGTTGTGTATGGTTTATTGTTTCCGCTCTATGTTGTATGTTTTAATTTATATTCTGTTGCGCTATACTTTGACAAATGAGGGCATAGTTTCCCCACTATCAGACATGGGCCCTCACTGCTAGTAGGTAGCCTCTGACGTTTGGGGAAATGCGCTTGAGGCCACGTGGTGAACCGGGCTCAGGGCACCCATTGCGTGGCACCCGGGTCCAGGACGTTACAAAGTGGTATCAAAGGGATTCTTTTCTTTGACTTACTATTTAGAGCTGTAGTCCGGGATAGGACGGAACGGTAGTTGGTAATAAGTTGTGCCCAGGCGTAGCTAACCCGTGTACAGGGAAAATACAGTCTACCTCGTATTTTTCAATCCTTTTGATTTTGCAAATTTTACAGTTGATATGTTTTCACTGTTGGGTGACGCACTTGGATTATGTTGTTTATAAGTTATCTGTGGGTTCTGTTTAGTTGCAACCCAATGAGATGAGGGTATGTCATCTCATGCATCATATAGGCACATGCTAGAAATCACATGACATGCATAGTTTCCATGCCATGTAGGTGCATTAGAAATCCGCATGTTATTGTGATAGTTGATGTGCTAGAAAAGCATGTTGTTGTGATAGCTGCTTGATAAATACCTGCTCAGTGATAGGATATTCCTTGTGTGAGCTTTTTATAGAATGGACGTCAAACTTTTATTTTTGGGAGTATGGGCCCCATTGACCGGAATTTGGTGGATCATTGACTTTTTATTGGTTATAACACATATAAGATGTCAAACTTTGATTTGTGGGGAGTATGGGCCCTCACGGGTCGAAATTTGACACTTAGGTGTTGTTTTACGGTATTTTCTGGGTTCCAGAGAAGTTTCTGAGGCATACTGTCTGGAAACCCAGTATACACACCGTGTAGTATTTTTATACACACCGTGTATGTTCTTATGTTCGGGAAGGAAAATGAACTTTTTGAGTACATGCCGTGTACCCTAAGTACATGTCATGCAGTCTCTTCCCATGTCAAAAACCGTGTGGGCGGCGACACGGGGTAGGGAAAAGCTTGGGTAAAACACGTCGTGTAGTTTTTGTACACGCCGTGTAGTGTTGACCCGGAGTCCGGCCGTGTAACTAACAACACGGGTCGGTGAACTCCTGTACAGACTACGCCGTGTCAATGCTGGACACGCCGTGTAGTGTGACCTGGGGACTCGGTCATGTAACTAACAACACGGGTCGGTGTCACCTCTCCCCGAACACGCCGTGTACCTATGGGACACGCCGTGTAGGCTTGTCCGAGGACAGACCATGTGGAGTTAGTCGTGTGGCTGGAAAATAGGGTGGTGTACACGCCGTTTGCGTGTGTAACACGTCGTGTAGTGTCAAATCGAGTAGTCGGCCGTGTCACAGACGACACGGGCAGTTGGAAAATAACAACGTACATGCCGTGTAGCTATTATACATGTCGTGTAGTATTGTTTGACGGAAGCTGTGTGGATTAGCCGTGTAGAAGGACCCGGGTAGGGGAACGAAAGTCAAGTACACAACGTGTAGTCATTGTACACGTTGTGTAGTCTTGTTTTGAAAATTTTGAAACGCCTTCTTCCTCCTGTTCCTTTGTGGTTCCTTCTTTTTAGTCCTAATAATCTTGAATTTGAGGCGTGATTTTGACCTTGTAGTGTCATGCCGCCTAGACGATCATGAGTTTTTTGCCAGGAGAGCGGTGACGATTATACTCTAGAGATGGTGGGCCATGGGCTACCAGTTGATCCTCCAACAGAGCCAGATGCAGCACCAGCTGCTATACCGGACACAGGCATGGAGGCGCAGTTCCGTGAAGGCTTTATGCGGTTTATGCAGACCTTTCAGGGAGCACCGTAGGCTGCCACATCTATGGACGAGCTGACATATATCTTTCAGTAACAACATCCTCCTACATTTTCAGGGGATGGCGGACCACAGGCTGCGGAATCTTGGCTAGGATCGATCCAGAATATTTTCGAGCACTTGGAGACGCCTCCAGGGTGGAGGGTCAAGCTCGCAACATACATGCTGCGTGATTCCGCCAAGAGGTGGTGGGATGTTACCACCCTGTCAGAGCATCACAGAGACATGGTGTGGGAAGATTTTCAGGCAGTATTCTATGAATTCTTCTTTCCCGAGATGCTGAGGGCATATAGAGCTCGAGAGTTCATGAATCTGCAAAAGGGCGCTATGTCGGTGATGGACTATTCTGCTCATTTTATGGAGCTTCAGTGTTTTGCACCCATGCTGGTGGGTGATGAGACGTTGAGATCCAGACATTTTGAGGATGGTATTCGGTATGACATCTGATCGCTGGTAAATTTTTTCAGGTTGTTTACTGTACACCTGATTGTGAATCAGGCATTGATTACATAGAGGAACCTGCGGGAATCTAGTGGTGTGGGCCAGGGTGGTTCATCACCAGTTACTAGTATTATTTTTGCTGGAAAGAGGAAGAGACAGATGGACTTCTCTTAGGGTGGTAGTACCAGTCAGACAGCTTCTTCAGGCGGTCCAGTCAGGTGCTACCAGTATAGCAGAGAGGGGCACAAGAGACCGCAGTGTCCACGAGACCCAGTGGAGTGTCGAGCTTGCGGCAAGATGGGTCATCTGCAGCGCTTTTGTAGGGTGTTTCCATCAGTGGCTAGTGAGAGGGGTTCTGTGCAGACTCCACGTGCGGGAGCAGGACCAGTGGCTTCTTACCAGTCGGGGAACTGGAATACATCAGGGCTTGCAGGACGAGATGGTGGTCGGGGCCATGGTAGCCAGACACCAGGATCACAGAGGTAGTAGGGCGGGACAGCTCATGGTAGCCAGGCTGTGTCATAGGGCTGCGGCACTGGGAAGGCATATGCAGTGCAACAGACCCAGCAGGAGTAGGATCCGGGACCTTCAACAGTTAGAGGTACTATTCTAGTAGCTTCTATCTTATCTTCAATACTTTTTGATACGGGTGCTACACATAGTTTAATATTTGTACTCGTTGTGGAGATCCTTGGACTCTGTGTTTCTACTTCTTCCGATATCTTGATGCTAGACACTCCGTTGGGGACTAGGACGGCCGGTGTGCGTCAGTGAAAGGAGTTCCCCCTTGAGGTTGGTGTGTGTCACTTCCTTTGGGACCTCTATGTCTTGGAGATGATGAGCTATGACGTCATTATCGGGATGGACTGGTTGGTTCCCTTCCGATACTTCGTAGACTGCTACCGTCGCAGGGTGCGTTTCATGTCACCATAGGGCGAGGAGTTTCTATACAAGGGCGAGTGGGATGTTCATGCGAGTCGAGCTGGACCAGAGCATCATGGGCAAGGTGGAGTCACAGCCCAGATAGCGAGCTTATATCTGGATGATCAGGGGACTTGTCAGACGGATTTCCCTCCAGTTGTTGATCGTTTCAGGGATGTCTTCCCGGACGACTTTTCAGGTCTACCTCTGGTGCGTGAGGTGGATTTCTCTATCGAGCTCATACCAGGAGTAGCACCGGTGTCCATTCCTCCTTATAGGATGACCACGCCTGAGTTACAGGAGCTCAAGAGGCAGTTAGAGGAGTTTTAGGCAAATGGATTTATCCGACCTAGTAATTCTCCTTGGGGTTCTCCACTCCTTTTTGCGAAGAAGGCGGATGGTACCCTTAGGCTTTGCGTGGATTATCGGAAGCTGAACCAGTTGACGGTTAAGAACTGATATCCCTTGTCAAGGATAGATGATCTTTTTGATCAGCTTCGTGGAGCATGAGTGTTCTCGAAGATTGACTTGAGATCCGGATATCATCAGCTGCGCGTGAGACCATCGGATATACCGCTTACAGATTTTCAGAGCAGATATGGTCTGTACGAGTACTTGGTTATGTCGTTCGGACTCACGAATGCACCAGCGGTTTTCATGACTCTGATGAATTGTGTGTTCCATCCGTATCTTGATTCATTTGTGGTAGTATTTGTGGACGACATCTTAGTGTACTCTCACACTCGACACGACCATGCCACCCATATTGAGATCATATTGAGTACACTGAGAGAGCATCGGCTATATGCTAATCTCTCGAAGTTCCACTTTTGGATGGACCAGATTCACTTCCTAGGTCATATCATCTTAGAGGCAGGAGTTGCAGTAGACCTAGAGAAGGTGAGAGCAGTAGTTTCCTGGGAGCAGCCTAAGAACATGTTTGAGATAAGGAGTTTCTTAGGGCTGGCTGATTACTAAATACGCTTCATACAGGACTTCTCCCGCTTAGCAGCACCATTGACAGTTATGACTAAGAAGGGTGTGAAGTTCATTTGGTCAGAAGCTTGCGAGACACCTTTTCAGGACCTGAAGGGAAGGTTGACATCAGCACCGATCCTGATACTCCCAGAGCAGGGGAAGAGCTATACAGTTTACTATGATGCATCAGGTATTGGGTTGGGAGCCGTTTTGATGCAGGGCAATCGAGTTGTTGCGTACAGGTCTCGGCAGTTGAGGCCACATGAGCGGAATTACCCGACGCATGATCTCGAGTTGGCTACAGTTGTTCATGCGTTGCATTGTTGGAGACATTACCTGTTGGGAGAGCATTTTGTGGTTTTTACCAACCACAAAAGCCTCAAGTATATCTTTACTCAGCGTGACCTAAATCTGAGGCAGAGAAGGTGGGTTGAGTACCTACAGTCCTTCGATTTTGAGCTTGCCTATACCCCTGGTAAAGGTAATGCAGTAGTTGATGCACTGAGAAGGAAGACTCAGATATAGGAAGTACAAGAGGCCAGTGGTGAGTGGGAGCTCATGGATTTGTTCTCTGAGATGCATCTGGAGGTGCATGATAGTCAGGGGCAGACTTATCTTTCATCTTTAGTTGTGACATCTACCCTCCTGTACAGAGTGAGGATGAGGCAGCTATCTGATTCAGAAGTCCTAGTTCTACGAGAGTCGGTGGAAAGTGAGGACCCTCCTCCCGGTTGGATGATAGGTGATGATGAGATTTTGCGTTTCCATGGACGAGTATGGGTTCCAGGGGATATACGCGAGGAGCTGATGCGGGAGTTTCATGCTTCATCTTGGGCAGTTCATCCCGGGGTTACCAAGATGTACCGTGACTTGAGGCATTAGTACTGGTGGCCGGGTATGAAGGGAGAGATAGCTGGGTTCGTTACGAGATGTTCCACCTGTCAGCAGGTGAAGGCAGAGCACGAAAGGCCATCTGGGCTGTTACAGCAGTTACCCATTCCAGAGTGGAAATGGGATGATGTTGCGATGGATTTCGTGACTGGGTTGCCGAGGTCACCTCGTGGCAATAACGCCGTGTGGGTTGTTTTGGACAGACTCATGAAGGTAGCTCACTTCTTGCTGATCAAGGAGACCTTCGGTGTTGATGAGCTTGTAAGAAAGTATATCCGGGAGATCGTACGTCTTCATGGGGTCCCTCGTTCTATCGTTTTAGATAGGGAAGCCCGCTTTACGTCTCGTTTCTGGTAGAGTTTTCAGAGGGCATTGGGTACATACGTGCTTCTGAGCACAGCATACCACCCTCAGACAGATGGCCAGTCAGAGCGGACGATATAGGTGCTAGAGGACATGCTGCGCGCATGCGTCCTAGACTTTGGGGGATCTTGGGAGAAGCATATACCCTTATTCGAGTTTTCCTATAACAATAATTTCTAGGAAACTATTGAGATGGCACCATACGAGGATTTATATGGTAGGTTAGGCCGATCACCTTTGTGCTGGTTAGAGGTAGGTGAGGTAGCTTTACTGGGGCCACAGCTCGTACAGGAGACATCTGAGCAGGTCCAGTTGATTCGGAAGCGGATGGCTACCGCGTAGTCTCGTCAGAAGTCTTATGTTGATCGCCACCGAAGACCTTTGGAGTTCGTGGTCGGGGATCAGGTTTTCTTGCGTGTTTCGCTGAGGCTGGGACACAAGCGGATCAGGAGACAGGGTAAGCTTTCACTGAGGTATGTGGGACCATTTGAGATTCTGGAGAGAGTCGGGCTGGTTGCCTATCGGTTGCAGTTACCGCAGCGGTGTCGAGCCATGCACGACATCTTCAATGTGTCTCAGTTGCGTTGCTACCATTCAGACTCGTCTCACACCTTTCATCTTGAGGAAGTTGAGCTTCAGCATGATGCGTCCTTTTAGGATCATCTGATCCGTATCATTAACAGGAGCACGACGGTTCTCTAAGGCCAGTTAGTTCCTCTCGTACGGGTGCTATGGCAGCATGGCCGAGTGTAGGATGAGACCTGGGAGCGGGAGGCCGACATACGTGCTCAGTGGCCAGAGCTGTTCTGAGCTTATACTTCCCACCCTAGGAAGGGCAATTCGGGGATGAATTGCTATAAGGGGGGAAGTTTGTAAGAACCCGGTTCTTATTTTTGAGGTACGAGCTTCTTCTTTTTCCTTTTCCTTAAGTGTTTTTGAGAAAATATGGAAAATGGGGAAAAATCCTAAATTTTGGAACTACACGTCGTGTACTTTTTCCACACACCGTGTACTTTTGGCCGTGTTGGGATGAGTACACGGGGCATGTAGCCATGTCAGCAACGCATGGTGTAGGAACCGACTACACGTCGTGTAGTTAGTCGGCAGGCTTAAACAGTAAGGCGGTGGAGTCACCGCTAGCTGGGCGACAGTACACACCGTGTACTCGGGAGTACATGTCGTGTACTTAGGTCAACGGATGAACAGTGTGGCGGTGCCTCCAAATGAACAGTTTAATGAAAGAAGTACACGTCGTATACTCAGAAGTACACGCCGTGTACTTTGTTTTTTCATCTTAAAACAGGTAGTAGCCTCTTCATTTGTCAGAGGAGGCGTTTGAACCATTTTGGAGCCAAGGAGGACGACCGACCCTTTGAAGATCCGTCGGGTGTTCATCTGGAATCCAATTCAGCTTCGGACAATCTCGTTGGAACCGCATGGGTAAGCCCTCTCCTCTCCTGGTACCGTTCTTACCAATTATTTCCTGAGGGGAAGTTATTTATGTTTGAATGGGTTTTCTTCTTTGTTAGATCTATGTCGTTCTTGGGCGTTTCTGGAGTCGGCGTTCGGGTATAACATTCGTTGGCGCATAAGGTAGGTGGCTTTGTGTTTATTTTCCAATTGTCATGCGTTTTTGTGCGTTTTTGTGCCACAAACCCATGATGGGGTGTCGTGTGGCTGAGGTCGTTACTATATTTAATACCTAAAATTGCATAGGTGATTAAATTGTGATAATAAAATGCTGGTTGGGATCATTGCTTGGATCCAAAACCACCCCAGGGGTGTGTTCCATTGTTTAGCCGTTTGGCCAGGATACCCGAGGGTATGCCTTTAATATAGTAATTGTAGAATTTCCTTGAGAGGAATTGCTTGTTTACTTCATTTTGATATGTTTGGCATGACCCGGTTACCTGTTTAGCCTGAGGGCGTTGTTGTGATTAGCCTGTGGGCACTGCACTGTTTAGCCCGAGGGCTGTAGTTATTTCGGCCTGAGGGCAACTTCTTCCATGCCTGAGGGCCATAGAATCTGTGCATGAGGGCGACACTACCTACGCCTGAGGGAAAAATTTTGTTATTCCTAAGGGAAATTACCTGCGGGTTGGGTTCTGCTTACCTAAGTGTAAGGTTTTGCTTGTCTGAGGACGTGGACTGTTTACGTAGAAATGCACTGTGGTGATTTCTTGTATTAAATGGATTAAATGAATATTAAAAATGGAAATATAACAGATATTTGTTACTTTTGAGTACGGCTTACTTTATTTCATTTTACTACTGCACACTATTGTTGCATGCTTACACGCAGTTGGGCACGGGCCTTTGGTGGGTGCCTACTGAGATACTTTTCTCACACCCTGTTTGGGTCACATTTTTCGGCCCAAACAGATTACGTTTCTGCAGGTATGGATAGGGGAAAGAGTCCCTATACAAGTACTTGACTGTTGTTGTGGAGTAGGAGGGCATGGGACCGAGCCTAGGCTCGCGATGCCGCTGCCAGCTGTACTCTACTTTGTTTTGCTGTACTCTGCTTTTTGTTGTACTGTACTGATGTATAACATGTTCTGGATGTTTTCTTAGAACTTGAGACATGTTGCATCATTTTCTATATACAGTTTCTTATATCCACTGTTGTTGTTTATTTTAGTTGTGTATGGTTTACTTTTTCCGCTCTATGTTTTATGTTTTAATTTATATTCCGCTGCGCTACACTTTGACAAATGAGGGCATAGTTTCCCCACTATCAGACCTGGGCTCTCACTACTAGTCGGCAGCCTCTGGCGTTTGGGGAAATGCACTTGAGGTCACGTGGCGAACCGGGCTCGGGGCACCCGTTACGTGGCACCTGGGTCCGGGACGTTACAAAGTGGTATCAAATGGGTTCTTTTCTTTGACTTACTATTTGGAGTCGTAGTCAGGGATAGGACGGAACGGTAGTTGGTAATAAGTCATGTCCGGGCGTAGCTAACCCGTGTACAGGGAAAATCCAGTCTACCTCGTATTTTGCAATCCTTTTGATTTTGCAAATTTTACAGTTGATATGTTTTCACCATTGGGTGACGTACTTGGATTGTGCTATTTATAAGTTATTTGTGGGTTCTGTTTAGTTGCAACCCGATGAGATGAGGGTATTCCGTCTCATGCATCATATAGGCACATGCTAGAAATCACATTCCATGCATAGTTTCCATGCCATGTAGGTGCATTAGAAATTCACATGTTGTTGTGATAGTTGATGTGCTAGAAAAGCATGTTGTTGTGATAACTGCTTGATAAATACCTGCTCGGTGATAGGATATTCCTTGTGTGATCTTGTTATAGAATGGACGCCAAAATTTGGTTTTTGGGAGTATGGGCCCCATTGACCGAAATTTGGTGGATCATTGACTGTTTATTGGTTATAACACATATAAGATGTCAAACTTTGATTTGTGGGGAGTATGGGCCCTCACGGGTCGGAATTTGACACTTAGGTGTTGTTTTACGGTATTTTCTGGGTTCCGGAGAAGTTTCTGAGGTATACTGTCCGGAAACCCAGTATACACACCGTGTAGTATTTTTATACACACCGTGTATGTTCTTCTGTTCGGGAAGGAAAATGAACTTTTTGAATACACGTCGTGTACCCTAAGTACACGCCGTGTAGTCTCTTCCCGTGTCACAAACTGTGTGGGTGGCGACACGGGGTAGGGAAAAGCTTGGGTAAAACACACCATGTAGTTTTTGTACACGTCGTGTAGTGTTGACCCAGAGTCCAGCCGTGTAACTAACAACACGGGTCGGTGAACTCCTGTACAGACCACGGCGTGTCAATGCTGGACACGTCGTGTAGTGTGACCTAGGGACTCGGTCGTGTAACTAACAACACGGGCCGGTTTTACCTCTCCCCGAACACGCCGTGTATCTGTGGGACATGCCGTGTAGTCTTGTCCGAGGATAGACCGTGTGGAGTTAGCTGTGTGGCTGGGAAACAGGGTGGTGTACACGCCCTGTGCAGGTGTAACACGCCATGTAGTGTCAAGCCGAGTAGTCGGTCGTGTCACAGATGACACAAGCAGTTGGAAAATAAAATTGTACACATCGTGTAGCTATTATACACGCCATGTAGTTTTGTTTGATGGAATCCGTGTGGATTAGTCATGTAGAAGGACCCGGGTAGGGGAACGGAAGTCAAGTACACGCCGTGTAGTCATTGTACATGTCGTGTAGTCTTGTTTTGCAAATTTTGAAATGCATTCTTCCTCTTGTTCCTTTGTGGTTCCTTCTTTTCAGTCTTAATAATCTTGAATCTGAGGCGTGCTTTTGACCTTGTAGTGTCATGCTACCTAGACGACCGTGATTTGTTCACCAGGAGAGTGGCGACGATTATAATCCAGAGATGGTGGGCTATGGGCTACCAGTTGATCCTTCAGCAGAGCCAGATGCGGCACCAGCTGCTATACCGAACACAGGCGCAAAGGCGCAGTTCCGTGAAGGCTTTATGCGGTTTATGCAGACCTTTCAGGGAGCACCACAGGCTGCTACATCTATGGCCGAGCTGACATATATCTTTCAGCAACATCATCCTCCTAGGTTTTTAGGGGATGGTGGACCACAGGCTGCGGAGTCTTGGCTAGGATCGATGCAGACTATTTTTGAGCACTTGGAGACGCCTCCAGGGCGGAGGGTCAAGCTCGCGACATACATGCTGCATGATTCCGCCAAGAGGTGGTGGGATGTTACCACCCAGTCAGAACATCACAGAGACATGGCGTCAGAAGGTTTTCAGGAAGTCTTCTATAACTTCTTCTTTCCCGAGATGTTGAGGGAAGATAGAGATCAATAGTTCATGAATCTGCAACAGGGCGCTATGTCGGTGATAGACTATTCTACTCATTTTATGGAGCTTCAACGTTTTTCACCTGTGCTGGTGGGTGATGAGACGTTGTGATCCAGAAGTTTTGAGGATGGTCTTCGGTATGACATCTGAGCACTGGTAAATGTTTTCAGGTTGCCTATTGTACACACGATTGTGAATCAGGCGCTGATTACAGAGAGGAACCTATGGGAATCTAGTGGTGTGGGCCAAGGCGGTTCAGCACCAGTTACTGGTATTATTTCTGCTGGCAAGAGGAAGAGACAGATGGACTTCTCTCAGGGTGGCAGTACCAGCCAGGCAGCTTCTTCAGGTGGTTTGGTCAGGTGCTACCAGTGTGGCATAGATGGGAACAAGAGACCGCAGTGTCCACAAGACCCAGTGGAGTGTCGAGCTTACGGTAATATGGGTCATCTGCAGTGCTTTTGTAGGGTGTTTCCACTAGTGGCTAGTGAGAGGGGTTCTGTGCAGACTCCGCATGTGGGAGCAGGACGAGTGGCTTCTTACCAGTCGGGGAACTGGAATACGTCAGGACGTGCAGGCCGAGATGGTGGTCGGGGTCGTGGTAGCCAGACACCAGGATCGCAGAGGCAGCAGGGCGGGACAGCTCAGGGTAGCCAGGCTGTGTCACAAGGCCGCGGCACTAGGCAGACATATGCAGTGCAACAGACCCAGTAGAAGCAGGATCTGGGACCTTCGACAGTCAGAGGTACTATTCTAGTAGCTTCTGTCTTATCTTCAGTACTTTTCGATACGGGTGTTACACATAGTTTCATATCTGTACCCGTTGTGGAGAGCCTTGGGCTCTGTGTTTCTACTTCTTCCGATATCTTGACGCTAGACACTTCGTTGGGGACTAGGACGGCTGGTGTGCGTCAGTGCAAGGAGTGCCCCCTTGAGGTTGGTGGGTGTCACTTCCTTTGGGACCTCTATGTCTTGGAGATGACAATATATGACATCATTCTTGGGATGGACTGGTTGGTTCCCTTCCGAGCCTTCGTAGACTACTACCGTCGCAGGGTGCGTTTCACGTCACTAGAGGGCGGGGAGTTTCTATACAAGGGCGAGTGGGATGTTCATGCGAGTTGAGCTGGACCAGAGCATCATGGGCGAGGTGGAGTCATAACCCAGATAGCGAGCTTATATCTGGATGATCAGGGAACTTGTCAGATGGATTTTCCTCTAGTTGTTGATCGTTTCAGGGATGTCTTCCGAGACGAATTTTTAGGTCTACCTCTGGTGTGTGAGGTGGATTTCTCTATCGAGCTCGTACCAGGAGCAGCACTGGTGTCCATTCCTCCTTATAGGATGGCCACGCCTGTGTTACAGGAGCTCAAGAGGCAGTTAGAGGAGTTGCAGGCAAAGGGCTTTATCCGACCTAGTACTTCTCCTTGGGGTTCTCCGGTCCTTTTTGCGAAGAAGGCGGATGGTACCCTTAGGCTTTGTGTGGATTATCGGAAGCTGAACCAGTTGACAGTTAAGAACTGATATCCCTTGCCAAGGATAGATGATCTGTTTGATCAGCTTCGTGGAGCACGAGTGTTCTTGAAGATTGACTTGAGATCCGAATATCATCAGCTGCGCGTGAGACCATCAGATATACCACTTACTGCTTTTTGGAGTAGATATGGTATGTACGAGTACTTGGTTATGCCGTTCGGACTCACGAATGCGCGAGCGGTTTTCATGGCTCTGATGAATCGTGTGTTCCATCTGTATCTTGATTCATTTGTGGTAGTATTTGTGGACGACATCTTAGTGTACTCTCACACTCAACACAAGCATGCCACCCATCTTAAGATCATATTGAGTACACTGAGAGAGCATCGGCTATATGCTAAGATCTCGAAGTTCCACTTTTGGATGGACCAGATTCACTTCCTAGGTCATATCATCTCAGAGGCAGGAGTTGTAGTAGACCCAGAGAAGGTGAGAGCAGTAGTTTCCTGGGAGTAGCCTAAGAACGTGTTTGAGATACGGAGTTTCTTAGGGCTGGCTAGTTACTATAGACGCTTCATACAGGACTTCTCCCACTTAGCAGCACTGTTGACAGGTCTGACTAAAAAGGGTGTGAAGTTCGTTTGGTCAGAAGCTTGTGAGATAGCTTTTCAGGACCTGAAGGGAAGTTTGACATCAGCACCGATCCTGATACTCCCAGAGCAAGGGAAGAGTTATACAGTTTACTGTGATGCATCAGGGATTGGGTTGGGATCCGTTTTGATGCAGGGCGATTGAGTTGTTGCGTACGGGTCTCGGCAGTTGAGGTCACATGAGCGGAATTACCCGACGCATGATCTCGAGTTGGTTGTAGTTGTTCATTTGTTACGCTGTTGGAGACATTACCTGTTGGGAGAGCATTTTGTTGTTTTTACTGACCACAAAAGCCTCAAGTATATATTTACTCAGCGTGACCTGAATTTGAGGGATAGAAGGTGGGTTGAGTACCTAAAGTCCTTCAATTTTGAGCTTGCCTATACCCCTGGTAAAGGTAATGTAGTAGTTGATGCACTAAGTATGAAGACTCAGATACAGGCAGTGCAGGAGGCCAGTGGTGAGTGGGAGCTCATGGCTTTGTTCTCTGAGATGCATCTGGAGGTGCATGACAGTCAGGGGCAGACTTATCTTTCATCTTTATCTGTGACATCTACCCTCCTAGACAGAGTGAGGATGAGGCAGCTATCTGATTCAGAAGGCCTAGTTCTACGAGAGTCGGTGGCAAGTGAGGACCCTCCTCCCGGTTGGACGATAGGAGATGATGAGGTTTTGTGTTTCCATGGACGAGTATGGGTTCCAGGGGATATACGCGAGGAGCTGATGCGGGAGTTTCATGCTTCAGCTTGGGCAGTTCATCCCGGGGTTACCAAGATGTACCGTGACTTGAGGCGTCAGTACTGGTGGCTGGATATGAAGGGAGAGATAGCTAGGTTCGTTACAAGATGTTCCACCTGTCAGTAGGTGAAGGCAGAGCACCAGAGTCCAGTTGGGTTGTTACAGTAGTTACCCATTCCAGAGTGGAAATGGGATGATGTCGAGATGGATTTCGTGACTGTGTTGTCGAGGTCACCTCGTGGCAATGACGTCGTGTGGGTTGTTGTGGACAGACTCACGAAGGTAGCTCACTTCTTGCCGATCAAGGAGACCTTTGGTGTTGACGAGCTCAGAAGACAGTATTTCTGGGAGATCGTACGTCTTCATGGGGTCCCTCGTTCTATCGTTTTAGATAGGGATGCCCGCTTTATGTCTCGTTTCTGGCAGAGTTTTCAGAGGGCGCTGGGTACATAGGTGCTTCTGAGCACAGCATACCACCCTCAGATAGATGTCCAGTCAGAGCGGACAATATAGGTGCTAGAGGACATACTGCGCGCATGCGTCCTAGACTTTGGGGGCTCTTGGGAGAAGCATATACCCTTAGTCGAGTTTTCCTATAACAATAGTTTCTAGGCAACTGTTGAGATGGCACCATACGAGGCTTTATATGGTAGTCCATACCGATCACTTTTGTGCTGGTTAGAGGCAGGTGAGGTAGCTTTACTGGGGCCACAGTTCGTACAGGAGACATCTGAGTAGGTCCAGTTGATTCGGAAGTGGATGGCTACTGCGCAGTCTCGTCAGAAGTCTTATGTTGATCGCCACAGACGACCTTTGGAGTTCGTGGTTGGGGATCAGGTTTTCTTGCGTGTTTCACCGAGGCTGGGACACATGCGGATCAGGAGACAGGGTAAGCTTTCACCGAGGTATGTGGGACCATTTGAGATTCTGGAGAGAGTCGGGCTGGTTGCCTATCGGTTGCAGTTACCGCAGTGGTACTGAGCCATGCACGACGTCTTCCACGTGTCTTAGTTGCGTCGCTACCATTCAGACTCGTCTCACGCCTTTCAGCCTGAGGAGGTTGAGCTTCATCATGATGTGTCCTTTAAAGAGCATCTGATCCGTATTGTTGATAGGAGCACGAAGGTTCTCCGAAGCTTGTCAGTTCCTCTCGTTCGGGTGCTATGTCAGCATGGCCGAGTGCAGGACGAGACCTAGGAGCGGGGGGCCGACATACGTGCTCAGTGGCCAGAGTTGTTCTGAGCTTATTCTTCCCACCCCAGGAAGAGCAATTTGGGGATGAATTGCTATAAGGGGGGAAGTTTGTAAGAATCCGGTTCTTATTTTTGAGGTACAGGCTTCTTCTTTTTCCTTTTCCTTAAGTTTTTTTGAGAAAATATGGAAAATGGGGAAAAATCCTAAATTTTGGAACTACACGCTGTGTACTTTTTCCACACGATGTGTACTTTTGGTCATGTTGGGATGAGTACACGGGGCGTGTAGCCATGTCGGCGACGCGGGGTGTAGGAACCGACTACACGCCGTGTAGTCAGTCGGCAGGCTTAAACAGTAAGGCGGTGGAGTCTCCGCCAACTGGGCAACAGTACACGCCGTGTACTCGGGAGTACATGTCATGTACTCAGGTCGACGGATGAACAGTGTGGCGGTGCCGCCAAATGAACAGTTTAATGAAATAAGTACACGTCGTGTACTTTGTTTTTTCGGCTTAAAACAGGCAGTAGCCTCCTCATTTGGCAGAGGAGGCGTTTGAGCCATTTTGGAGCCAAGGAGGACGGTCGACCCTTTGAAGATCCACCGGGTGTTCGTTTGGAATCCAATTCGGCTTCGGACGATCTCGTTGGAACCATACGGGTAAGACCTATCCTCTCCTGGTACCGTTCTTACCAATTCTTTCATGAGGGGAAGTTATTTACGTTTGAATGGGTTTTTTTCTTCGTCAGGTCTATGTCGTTCTTGGGCGTTTCTGGAGTCGGCGTTCGGGTATAACGTTCGTTGGCGCATAAGGTAGGTGGATTTGTGTTTATTTTTCAATTGTCGTGCGTTTTTGTGCGTTTCTTTGCCACGAACCCATGATGGGGTGTCGTGTGTCTGAGTTCGTTGCTATATTTAATACCTATAATTGCATAGGTGATTAAATTGTGATAATAAAATGCTGGTTGGGAATGTTGCTTGGATCCGGAACCACCTCGGGGTGTGTTCCATTGTTTATCCATTTGGCCAGGATACCCAAGGGTATGCCTTTAATGTAGTAATTGTAGAATTGTCTTGAGAGGAATTGCTTGTTTACTGCATTTTGATATGTTGGTCATGGCCCGGTTACCTGTTTAGCCTGAGGGCGTTGTTGTGATTAGCCTGTGGGCACTGCACTGTTTAGCCCGAGGGCTGTAGTTATTTCGGCCTGAGGGAAACTTCTTTCGTGCCTGAGGGCCATAGACTCTATACCTGAGGGCGACACTACCTACGCCTGAGGGAAAAATTCTATTACTCCTGAGGGCAATTACCTGCAGGTTGGGTTCTGCTTACCTGAGGGTAAGGTTTTGCTTGTCTGAGGACGTGGACTGTTTACGTAGAAATGCACTGTGGTGATTTCTTGTATTAAATGGATTAAATGAATATTAAAAATAGAAATATAACTGATATTTGTTACTTTTGAGTACTGCTTACTTTATTGAATTTTACTACTGCACACTATTGTTGCATGCTTACACGCAGTTGGGCACGAGCCTTTGGTGGGTGCCTACTGAGATATATTTCTCACACCCTATTTGGGTCACGTTTTTCGGCCCAAACAAATTACGTTTCTGCAGGTATGGATAGGGGCAAGATTCCCTATACAGGTACTTGACTGTTGTTGTGGAGTAGGAGGGCATGGGACCGAGCCTAGGCTCACGATGCCGCTGCCAGCTGTACTCTGCTTTGTTTTGTTGTACTCTGCTTTTTGTTGTACTGTACTGATGTATAACATGTTCTGGTTGTTTTCTTAGAACTTGAGACATGTTGCATCATTTTCTATATAATGTTGCTTATATCCACTACTGTTGTTTGTTTGAGTTGTGTATGGTTTACTGCTTCCGCTCTATGTTGTATGTTTTAATTTATATTTCGCTACGCTACACTTTGAAAAATAAGGGAATAGTTTCCCCACTATCAGACCTGGGCCCTCGCTGCTAGTCGGGAGCCTCTGGCGTTTGGGGAAATGCACTTGAGGTCACGTGGCGAATCGGGCTCGGGGCACCCGTTGCGTGGCACCCGGGTCCGGGACGTTACAAAGTTGGTAAAGAATGGTTAATGGATCATGAAGAATGTTAAATGAGTAAGAAGTCAACATATAAGGGATTCAAGATTTATGGTAGATTTTAAGATGATGAAATACTTAAAGGTATTAATGCTCTTTTGAGGATGGGATTACTTTGGAAGACTTTTTATAATATGTGCAACCCTTAAGTTTGATATATGACAATGTTATTCTAGGAATAATTTTTTTTGATGAGTAATGGTGGAATTTTATTTTGGAAGAATCTATGTTTATATTTTGGATATATGGTGATTTTGGTTATTTATGGAAATAATTAACCTATCATAGAGAATATGTGATTTGGTTAATTACACTTCAGTATGAGACTTTAAGAGTAGTTGATTTTATTTGGAGATAAATGTTAAGATTTATCTTGGAAGACTGTGTGAATAAATCCTTCTGAGATTTGGGTTTCAATCTTAGTTTGGATTACTTTGAAGAATTTTATGGACAATTGTTTATTGAATGTTCTTTGTTGAACTTTGGGTATTTTTTGACAAATTTTGGAGATTAAGAGTAGTTTTTCTTTTTGTAAAATATTATCCTTTTTGGGGATTATCTGATCTTGTACTAACTATTTTGGTTTTGGTTAATGTCTAAAGATATGGGAAAAATATAGTTCATCTTTTGTGTATTATGTGATTCTCTAGAAGTTGATTATAGTGATTTCAATGTGAACAAGTCATCTTGAGTACTCATCGTTTGGAGAAAAGATGAGTTTGTGGTATAAATCTAGTAAAGGATGAAAGTTTACATGAAAAGTAAGTATGTTTCCTTATGTTCTTATTCAAGCTCTTAAATAAATTTCTCAACTTTATGAAAAGTAACTTAAAACAAATACATTATCCATTAACTTTTCTTACTGGGGAATCAAAGACTGTTTAACCCATCACAAGTTTGTGATTTTCTGGTGGTTAACTTTCTCCTAATCATATTTTATATCACTCTCCATCAAAACTGGATGATTTTTTTTCTCCTCTATATCCATGTTTTTATGGAATCCTAGTATCTTTTGTCTCGGGTGACCTCTTTACTTATCTTTTTTCTTTTAAAGTGATAGTTTTATTTACTCTTTTTCTGATGTGGGAATTTCAATGAAGTTTCCAATCCCAATTTTAAAATTACGAGGACGCAATTCCCAAAAGGGGGGAAGGATGTAACATCCCGGGTAAATAAAGAATATAACATTTTTATATTTATTAAAATTTGTGAATTAAATATTAATTTTACTTTAAAAGGGATGATATGTTCGATGGCGTACCCGATACGCAACAACAGGTTTCTTTGAAATCTTATGTTGCACATAATGTTGAGTCATACTGAAAAATAATAATATAATATTATTTTAAATGGTAGTTAACGCCTAGACGTTGTATTGGTGGAAATGGACAGAACTAACTACAATATGAATATACATATTTGTTAAATATTTTTAAATTTACCCAATAAATTTTAGAGGCTTAAAATAAGAAAGAATATGATTTTAAGCATAATTTACTTTAAAAGGTTGATTTATTGCCTTTTGATGGTGAACCCTCTTTAAATATAGTTTTGGTCACTTTTATATGTTCTATTTGACCAAATAAAATTCTTATTTATAATCGGGACATCAAAATTTACTTTGGGTAATTTTTTGGTATTTTTCTAATAAAATTCAATTTTTAATGAAAAGTGAAAAATACTGTATTTTAATTCAAAACGGTCTTTCAATATAATTTATTTATATGGTTATACTATCTTTTTAATTGGTTTTAAAGTGTAATTATATTATGTTTTTACCATTTAATTCAATGTTGGTCATTGTAAGTAATTTCACTTTAAAATTGGACATAAACAAGTGTCAATCTTTTGATAGCTATTATTTCTTAAAAACACGCTTTTTGTTTTGACAGTGAGAATTAATTTTAAATTAATTTCTTCCACTTATGAGTTTTGAATTTGGAAAAGTGGATTCTATATTTGGAATCAGTAGGTCCAAATTGTGTAAATAGTTAACTTTTATTTTTAGACATTATGAATATTTACCTCGGTAAATATTTTATTTACCATAGTTAAATGGTAAATCTGGTAAATAAGGGTAAAAAATATTATTATAATAATATAAAATTACCCTAACATATGTCATAATCCTATTGGTTGATACATATCCGACCATGGGCATCCTTGGGTCTATTTTGGGACCCCATGGAGCCACTTGGGAGTGATAATGGCACTTTATATTAATTAATTTAAAGTAAAGACAAAAATGACATAAACAAATATCTTTTAGTAAATTAATTTTTACATAGTGTTATATAAGTTATAATTTTGACTATAAATATTATTTTTAAATATAAAAAGATTTCCTACATGATGGTATTTTTTTATAATTTTTAGACATCAAATAAATAAAATTATTTATGACACAATAATGATGCAATGTTTACCTCATTAATAAATGATTTAAATAAATAAGATTATAAAAACTAAAACAATATCCAAAACCTGTCCAATTCATATTGGATGATTTTATTTCGGCCATGAGTCATATTATATTCAACTTTAATTAGTTTTGGACTTTTAGAAACCGAAAATCATTATATAATAAAATAATATTTTCACACTTTCCTAAAGAGCCCCTCCCCCCTTATAAAAAACCCTCACTTCTAACACATTCCTCACACCTCTCAAGCCCTTTGGATCGTTCAAACCCTACCCAAATAAGCACTCAATATCCCTATATTCCTCCTAGAATCCTTAACTTATGAATAAGGCACTTCAAGTAAACTTTTTGGTTCAAACCAAAGGAAGATACCCAATTTAAAGGTAACGTCTTCTCTTAAGTCCTTTTGTTTTATTTTACATCTCCAACCCCCTAAATTCTTTTTATTCCTTTATTTTATAAAAAAAATAGTATCCTCAATATACTAGGTTTTTTTTATGAGAATTATTCCAACTACACTTACACACACCTCAATCTAATGGGTAAAGAACATACTGTTTATGTGGATGACAAACTAACATCTCACGAAACGATGATTGTTCAATTATCTCATACCGCCTTTTATGGTGACCATTATGATAGAAATATATTTATATATGATATATATTATTTTTATGTTTTTTTTATGATTCTGTATTTTTAATTTATAGCATACCTTTATGGTTTCCATTATGAGTAAACGCGATAATTTCATTTGAGGGAGTGCGAACTACCGCCCCTCAAAGTGATATGACTTGTTCATACCATACATGGAACATATAAAGGAAGGAGTTATTGAAATTATATATGATATTATACTGGAATTATAATATAACTATTTATCATTAATTTTTCATTCAATTAAAATACGAAATAGAAATGAAAGTAGTGTTCATGCGTACGTATGACTTACCGTCTCCATGAACGGTGCATTTCATTTCTTATCTCCAAATATTATGTACTATTATAAATACATATATATACTAGATATATATGATATATATGATATCTAAATCATGAATATCATTATGAAGATAATGTACTCTTGACCCCATGGACAACATGTAATTATAAGGTGTTCATTTTTTACTCAAGTACCAAATATTGACAAAACGACCATTATTAACTTAAATGATTACATAATGTTTATAACATGGTAATAAGTAATATAAAAGGAATAATAAACTTTAAAAAGGGTTCTTAATCAAGTATAAATTAACTTAACTTTATTATTCAGTAAGAACGAGGAACAAACAATTCAAGTCAGACACGAGGTAAAGAGTTTCTTATCTCACTTTTAATTCCGTGAGATTTCCATTATTCGCCACTAATTTATTGCATGCGGTGTATTGTGTACTGCCATTTTATATATATTATCATGATCCTCTTTATATTCATATTATTTTGTGAATCATTTGGTGGTTATTAACTCTTGGTCATACGACTCAATTGATTACAACGTGGTAACGTGTTTTCATCCTACTTTTTATTCCCGTGAGATTCATGCTATATTTTCCACTATTTACTTTTGTGTGGTGTATGTACTGCCCATGATTGTATTCATTGTATAACATACTTCAATTTATGGGTATTTACATCTTAATTTTATGATCCTTCTTTTATGGGTTGTATGTTTCTTAAGTTACCAAATCAGTAAGGGGACCTTTTAACCCATTTTATATTCCTTGGGTTAATCTTATAATTCTTAATTATGTCATGCTATGATTATGTGTAGAATCACTATTTATTTATTTATGTTGTAATTTCCACTCCCATTTGTGTGGAGATACTTTTGATACACATAATCACTCCATTGATAAATTCTCAAGTCATCGATATGAACTTGATAAGAGTAATTTTAACTCAATTTCCATTCGTTGAGTTAAACATCCAAGTCATTGGTTTTGTCTTAAAAAGAACATGTGTGAATTTTCTATGATTTATTTACACTGAATATCCAATCATATTGAGTATATTTATATTTGTCACGCATTATTATGTAATTTATTTATCCTTAATCTAAGGATACAGTTTTTATAAGGGATTTCGTCTCAATTTACATTCCATTGAGACTTCATTGTCGTTATGCACCAATTCACTTTTATACGGTGTATATACTGTACTTTGGCATATTATATCATGAATTCCTTTATTCTCATGATATTATAAAGTTTTGATTGAATTTTATTCCTCAATTATTTGTATCCAAGCATATATCATTTGGTTAAGAACTCCTTAACTAAAATATTGTTTTAAAAATTTATTTTTCTAAATCTTTCTCATTAATGTCCATGTTTTCAAAATGGTTTTTAGTATTTATTTATATGAACATTAATGTTTTAAAATTTTAATTCCTTTAAAAGCTTCAAAGTGGTATGGGACACTTTGATTCAAAAATCTCCTTATTAAATGTTTTAAATGGTTTTGAAAATGGTTTGATAAAGCATTGTTTATTTCAATATCTTGATTTGATATATTGGAATGTGGAAATGTTATCTTTCCTTTATACTTGTGTTATGTATTATGATTATGTTATGGTTATTGGGAATTGTTTACGTATATGGGTGGTTCTGTGATAAACCTAGGGCGGGTGAGCCCGAGATAGCTCTCTAATGCATTGGGTAACGTGACAGAGGTAAACGTTAATGTTTCTCCTAAGAGATTTAGGGAATATACTATGATGGGTATTCAAAATGTGACTCCCTATGTAGGTGTGATAGCTACAATGTAAGTATGTTATAAATGCCATAAGTTACCTTTATGATTCATGATTTGTGTGTGTTATTCATAAATCTTATGATTTCGTAAGGTATGTTATGATTGAAAAGTATGGTTTCATTGATTTGTATTTATCGATGGGCTAATGTTTTCCTTCCTTGTTTTATAACCCTTAATGAGATTTTTATGCTCATCCCAAATTTTTGAAATGTTTTCCACAGGACTTAAAGATGAATAGGGTCAAGGATGTGATCGAGGAAAAGTCATGTTGTCTAAAACATGGAACTAGACATGTTTCTTTTTAAGAGTTTTTATTTTATGAAAAAAATGGATACTGAGTAGTAGTGTCTACATGTAATATTCAAGTTGTTATGTAATAGTTATGACCTAATTATCTAAAACTCTAAACCTGAAAAGATCTTCAATGTGAATTTTTGAGATAATTCAATATTATGTAATGTTTAAGGTCAGGTCTTTATACCTTTATCAGCGCTTCCCTCACCCCTTTATCAATGCTTTAGATAATCCTAGCCTCTCGCGCGCACCCCTATTTCCAGCGAGTTTCGAACCCTAGACCTCCAGCATATACACCAGTGTTTTTACCACTTCATTATACTATTTTGTTTTACATTTTATGATATATCTATATATTTATATATATTCCATCACATTTTTTATCCATATATTTATATATATGTTTATATATTAATGAATATATTTTATATGTAAATATGTTTAGTTATTTATTTATAAAATTAAATTTTTATGTGTGAATATATAAAAAATATGTATATATTGTTATATATTTGATTATAAACAAAATTACATCATGAAAAATGATAAAAGTTAAAATCCATAATATCAATATGAATGTAAGCCCTGGGAATAAATTTAGTCCCCACTAAAAAAGGGCAAAAAAACCCCATAAATGAGGCTTAAAATCCACCACAAGTTAAAAAATTGTGATACCCCGACTAAAAACTCGGTTTCGGAGGTCTTTTGGGCCTTTTGGCCTCGAAAAATATGACATAATTTCCATTGCATCTCCACAACATAGAGCTCATTGCACGCTTCGATTTGATATGTGGTAGTGCCCAAACGGACACTCAAATCAAAAGTTATGGTCATTTTAAGTTAGAGTTATCTTTTCAACTTATTTTAGATCTTTTATTATTTTTTTGATTTTTTATCTTCAAATTGATATTAAATGACTATTACTCAGTGCTAATGAGCAAATTATTAATTAAAAATATTTTTTTAGTTATTTTATAAGACATTTTTACTAAATATCATATATATTAAGTGTAAATTCCTATTTACCTTATCTAAAACATATTTAAATAAATATATATTATATTTATATCAATATAAATATATTTATATATTAATATATTATCTGTAATGAAATGTTATTTTTTTGAAGTATGTTTTTATCAGCGCTTGTAAAAAAACACTGATAAAGGTCCCCTTTTAACAGCGTTTTTAGCGCTGTTAAAGACCTCCTTAACAACGCTAAAAAACGCTGTTATTTCGACCCGATTTGCATCATACCCCTTTTGGTTGGGCGAGATGGTCTCACCAGGACTGGGCAGTATATCCTTTTTATGTTGCGAAGGAGGTGCCACATTTGCATGATCTCGACAAGTGATTACAGGGTGTTAAGTGTTTGTGCAATCAGCCAATGTCAGGTAAGAGGTCATTGGATGGTCTCCAACGAGTTTATTCATGGAGCCAGAAATACCCAACTACCCTTTTATTCAATATTCATGGACCTACTTTTCAAAGGAAGACGCTTGTTGGATGTTTTGGTCAAAAATACTTAAGGACTCCATTGGTCGAGAGGATGGAAGGTCGGGCTCATCAAACCCTTCTGGGGGGGGATTATTGCCTACTTCAGGACTCTCTTATAGATTTAAGCAATATTCATATGTTCTCAAATGTCTAGTTCATTCCCAAGCATGTGTCTGCAGTGTATCCCTGGGATAGCAAGATCAATCTAAGTATGCATGGGTCGGGAATTTGTCGAGACAATGCTGACTTAAGCCATACAATGAGGCACTCTGGAGTTTACCATCTTCCAGGGGGGACGAGAGATGTTTTGATGTTGGGGTTGAACCCACGAGATGGGCTTCCTATGTATCCTTGTGAGAGGAATCGGAACCCACGTAGTTTGGTGTCGCTTAACTAGACGCATCACCTTTTAAGGTCGCATGACAAGGACCCATCCATGTAGTTTAACATCATACAGAAAGGACGTCTAGGTGAAAGATGCCCAGTCAAGGTTTGGTGCAGGACTTACGTTGAGGCGGCTCGACCTAGAGAAGATGTGGTCTCCTGGGTGGATATGAACCTACCGAGAATATGGCTCGGGGAGAATTAGGGTGATTTGGGTGTCGGGTTTGGACCTCAGGGAGGTTTCCTACGCATCACAATTGGTTGAGAATCAAATCCCTCGTAGTTTGTTCCGAGTTGGGACTTACACCCTCAAGGAGGCCCATTTGTGGGGGCATGATTGGGGCTTACGCATGGAAGCTGCCCATTTAAGCTCGGGCCTTTAGACAGACGTTCTACGTATCCTGGTTAGAGCAGGAATCAGAGTTTTCATAGCTCGTCTTGAGATGATATATGATTGGGGCTTACGCATGGGAGTTGCCCATTTGAGCTCGGGCCTTTAGACAAGTGTCCTACGTATCCTAGTTAGAGCAGGAATCAGAGTTTTTATAGTTCATCTTTTGAATTGGGATAGATGTCATGATCATCATTAATCTCTAAACCCACGTGAGTCGTGCTCGGTGTGAGAAACAAGAGGAAGCGATAGATCCAACAAACCATCTCTCTTCTCTTCTCTGCTGATGGAAAAGGAGGAGACTACGACGAAAGGGGTCGGGACGACAGTGGACGAGGGCACGAAACAATGAACCTTTCAATATGAAGTGAAAGTGAAGGTCGTTAGGTTTGGCACGAAAGGCTAGGTACTTACTCCAGGAGGGATGCCCTTGAACTGGTTCTGGGGAAAAGGGAGGAGCATCGTCCTTTGTCAAAGGGGGAGGAAAGTGTGAGCTCTTTACTTGTCACTAGCATTCATGGAAGGGAAAAGCCAGTGATGACCCTTAATCCTGAGAATGGGGAGATACATGTGAGTATCCCAAGGTTGGACCTCGGGTTACCACGAGAATGTAGACTTAGGGACATTCTGGGGGCTCGTATTGTTGTGGGGATTACCCACATGCCTCTGTTTACCATAGGTATGTAGACTCATAAAGGCATGATGGTGCGTCTGATGGTCCCATCACACATGCCCGATGGCTTTGGAATAGGCTTTGGCCCGATGTTGGTGGACTGGTTAGCGAAGGGGTTACAAAGGATATGACGAAAACAAAAGGAGATAATCGAAGCCGGAAGGTGGAACATCTGAAGGCACCTCATTCCACGTACTGTTTCTTCGTGCGGGATGGGGGGCTCCCCGCGCAGCGTGTTACTTATGCGGGTGGAGGGACTGTTCGCGTACCGAAGTGGTACGCGGACTTGGATATGGTTTGTGTACTATGGTGGTATGCGAACCCAGGTTTTGACCGCGCAACGAGTTGTTACACAACGCAGGGTTCCTCCCATGCAGCCTTGGGCTACGTGGGGCGTCGGAGTGAAGAAGGAACATTGGTTCTGTAGTTCGCGGGAAGTTCATCTGCCACATGAATATGGTTCGCGGTTCACCTATTTAGATTCGCGGTTTTCCCATTTTTATTATGTGTTCTTATTTTTATGGTACGCGGTGGGTTTTATGCCTGCGGGAATTCGTCTGAAGCGGTTCACGACACTTTAATCAATCGCTTCAGGAATCTGTTGTCGAGAGTCCGTCTGATCCTCTAAAATCCAATTCTTTTCTCGTCTCCCATCGGGGTTCTTTTATAGAGCGTCGGGGAAGCTGGATCTGTGGGTGGCGCGACACCTTTTGCGGAAGCCCACGAGGAAATCATCTGACCTGCGAACGACTTGGTCAACTGAGATTTGCGAGGCTGTGGTTCGCAGCAGCAACGGTTCACGGCGATGGAAATCACCGCCTCAAATCCCATGAGTGGCTTGTCTTGTTCACGGGACGCCTTTAGCTTCGTCTTGCCCGTGAACCGTTTTAGTTTGCGGGGTGGTATGCGGGGGCATACCGCTCCGTCTCATTTTCGCCAATGACGCGGTTCGCGGGGAGGAGCGTCATCTTCATTATTCCGCGAACTACTTAGTTCGCTAGCCAATGCTCCGCAGACCAGTGTTTCGCGGTCTCTCCACAAACTGTCGGTTTGCGGCTTTTGCCTTTCACGACCCATTCTCAGAACTCAGTACGCAGACCACTTTGGGTCCTTTGTCAAATTTGGCTTATTTCCTTTGTTAAGTTTGATGGATTTTTCTTCATCTTGAATGCGAAAATTTTGAGACCCTATGGCTATTAAAGACCTCCTTTAACAAAACTTTTTTTAATGGTGACAAATGGAGTCTTTAACAACATTTTTAGCTAGTGGTGTTAAAATCCTAGCGCTGGATAAACTCAGTTTTGTAGTAGTGTATGTATGAATTCTTTGTTGACTCCTTACTATAAAAATCTTGGTCTTTAGTGCACGGACTCCCACAAATTGCTTGCTCAATATATATTTTTTTGGAGAAATTTACAACATGGTTTTGATGATGAAAGTTTTTTAGAAAGATACGAAGGTGTCATTGATTTCAAACATGAAACGTCAACATTTGAGGAGATTCCAAAACAGTTGACTTCGTAAAAAAACAAAACAAAGATTGAAAAGAATGACTAAATAGAATTTAATATCTTCACGTGCTTCCCTATACTGCATTACCCCACTCGTTGAAAAATCCTTTCACATATAACACAATTCCAATACAATCTGTTACATTTTCTTTATTTAACATGTAGTCTACCATTAGTTTCCCATTTTATATTGTATTTTTTTGTATATATATATTTTTATAAAAGATTATTTTTATCCGTTTTATAAACTATTGCTCCTCCTGCAAATACACAAGTGGAATACTAGTACATATTGACGCGTCTTAAAAATGATGTCATTTGCACCAAACATATTCATAATTAATGACATATTGAGTTTTCTAATTGTTGGAGTCACAAAACAAATGATGAATAATAGTATGAATTTCTTAAAAAATATTAATAGTATGAATTATTATTATTATTATTATTATTATTATTATTATTATTAATAAATATTATGAATTTCTTAAAAGATAATAGTGAGTTTTATAGCTGTTAGCGTCTAAGTCTAATGAGAAGGTCTCTAAAAGTTGAGGGCGAAGTCTTGATTTATTAGGGGAAGGGGTTAAGTACAAAGAAAATCAGGAGTACAGCTGGAAACTGTCGACAATGATGCAGGTACGTTGCAACGGACGCAACGCAACAGAAGAAAGAGGCTGACCCTGCGACCGGCCCCCTCCACACAAAACCCTTACCACCCCACGCCAACACGGGGTAACAGCACGCCCTTGAGCAGAGCCGCATTCGCACCGGACTTGCTTTAGGAAACGGATCAATTTCTACTCTAAACCCCCCCGCAGCCACAACAGGTACGTAAATTCAGTCGATCAGTTCGATTGTCTATTTTCGTTGATCTATTATCGTTTTTAAATTGGTTTTTTGCTTTGCTTGATCATTTTTATTTTTCTATCAAATTATAATAATCTATTATTTGCAGATATTGTAACAATCATGGCAGAAGAGAATCAAATAATGGACGAAGTTCAGGAGGTGAGATTTTTCTGGATCCTCGGACTTTTTCGCCCCTTCCATGCCAAGTCTGCGTAACCAATGGACCAAGGCAGCTCATTGTATACGAGGAAGACAGCTCACAATTCTGCTTCAATGTTCCGGATATATTTGCAAGGATCGTTGAGAATATATTTGCTAGGATCATTTCGGTTCAATCATCCTGCTTCCTTTACAGATCTATTTATTTATTTTTTTGCTAGGTGAACCTAGATACATACAAAAATTATGAGAAATATCTTTGCAACCCTAGGGATCTCTCTGAGTGTCTAAAGACTAAATTTAATGTCCTTATATCCCGTGTCCTTCCCACTGCAGTGGATGACATTGTACGCAATGAAGAGTGCCAAATTGAACTTCATTCAGCCTGTTTTAAAAAATTTGATAACTGGAGGTGATCTTTTGGGGCACAATTTGAGTTATGCTCGTGACTCTGCGACAACCCAGCTATAGCCAGGCTTGCTTTCTACCTTGGCTTACAAGCAATGCATGCTTTCACCAGGACAAGCCAAAGCATTTTAGATACATCAAAGGATACTAGATAATAAAAATATTTATAGCATCTGTTGGATCTGGATGGGGTTTGGGTGTCTTTTTTGGCTGTGTTAGTGATTGATCTGAATTTCATTTTTTTTCACTTTTAATAATAGACAAATTTTAAAACTGAATTCCAATTTCCCGCTTCAATCTCTCTTTTTCTAAAAATGCTGCAAACATAGTTTTAGCAAATTTTAGCGCTACCTACCCCGTCACGAAATTAGAAGAGTGGTAGAAAGGGAGAGCAGTAAACATGGAAGAAAATCAGTAGAAGAAAGAACCGAGGAGCAGTCACATTAACAACCTTCAAGGGACAAATGAATAGTAATTCCAGCTTGATGTTTCACATTTTAAAACAAACATTACATCAGGTGCTAAATCAGCTACAACATCAAATTTTCGAGACTGAAAAGTTAATTTTTCTAGTGCTACAACAGTTGATTTCATCTTGGTAATGTGGTCAAGGAAACGTGTGAGTGGTTTTGATAGAGACCAGCTGTCGGAGGGGAGGGAATATTATAATAAGGGGTAACATGGTCTTTTAGGATGAGTCTGTTAAGTTGTTAGGGGGGAAGGTTCTGGTCCCCGCTTTTGGGGATGGAGAAGGGTTATATAAGCAATAGGTAGGGGGTGAGAAAAAGGAGGGAAGAGAATAGTTGTCAATCGGCCGTAGGCTTGGGAAACGGCCTGTCGGTGCACGGTCTTATCATTTTGTCCGACCTGCTGTTGCTCCCTCCTGCCAGAGCATTCCGCCATCGCGTGTTTTCCTGGTCTCGCCAGAGGTATGAACTGTTCTTCATCTGTTGTGTCCGGTCTCGCAGAGCCGTGACGTACGAAGGCTGACTTCCACAACAGTAGATGATCTCTTCCAGCTCGCGAGAAGAAGCTTACGCACACTACCGTTCCTCGATCGGCTCATGTCCCGTGCGACGAGGCCTCCAGCCTCAATCGCACAACAGAGAGGAGCCTCTTGTTGGATTGGTGTAGCCTGATCCTCTTCGGGTGATGTTTGGGCCGAATGTTTCAGGCCCGTACTGCGCACCGGCCCGCAACTTTTGCGGGTCGAGCTTCGCGGTGAGCTTGTTGGGGGTTGCAGAGGGCAACGCGCCCCTGGTCCGGGCGAAGGCCCCCGGTCCATTTTTTTTTCGGGAATTGTAGCATATCTGACTACTGTAGCAAAGTTGACTGACTCCGACAGAGCACTGTAGCAGTGCGGCATTTAGAGTCAACTTTACTGTAGTCTTTTGAACTTCCAGCCGGCAGTCACTGTAGCACTTTTGACTTGGGTGACCGTCTTTCACTGTAGCGACACGGACTTACTGTGCGGTTGGTGGAACAGTGGATCATCTTCTCTATTTGTAGCCCATTTCGGGTTAGGGTTTCTGTTAGAAAAAAAACTCAGAGATAAACTCCTGTAAATTGTGCTCCCGATTATAGTGAAGTTATTCTGCCTCTCTGTGGATGTAGGGATTATTTTCGAACCACATAAATTCTTGTGTTCTTGTACTGTTTTTTTTCTCTTTTTACTCTTCTGTGTTTCGCCGTTCTGTCGACATTTTCGCATCACCTCGCACGACTGGACCCCGTCTGGGACGGCGCGCATGCACGCTGCCGGACTCGTCGAGCAGTTGCACGCCAGAAGGAGCCTCGCACGCCTCTTTGTCTTTGTCCAGCTGGAGGGGAGAGAATAGTCTGATAAGGGGTAACATGGTCTTTTAGGATGAGTCTGTTAAGTTGTTAGGGGGGAAGGTTCTGGACCCTGCTTGTGGGGCCGAAGAAGGGTTATATAAGCAATAGGTAGGGGATGAGAAAAGGGAGGGAAGAGAATAGTTGTCCATCGGCCGTAGGCTTAGGAAACGGCTTGCGGGCTTGGGCGGAATTCTCCTGAGTATTCCGATTCTTCTTCCTCCTCTTATCCATGTATTTCTGTTGGTTCTATGGTATTATACAATTTGCCAGTGCACGGTCTTATCGGGTTGATAGCAGATATTTACTTCTGGAAATCTGTGTATATTTCTTTTATTTGTTTCTTTTATCAGTTGTCATTCCACTCTGGAAGGCCCAAAACAGTCTCAAGAATTGAAACTATGGAGCAACATACCCTTCTAACTGCTCTTTGTTGCAATGTTTTTTAATTACCAGATCTCTTCTTACTTTACCGCTTCTCCATTTTTTGATGTTAATCTGGTCACTTGTTAGTCTGTCTGGATTTTCTGAATGTTTCAATTCATCTATAGTGTGCATTTTCTTTAATTATAATAGCAATTTACTTGCAGCTTGCCTCTTTTGATCCCACTAAAAAGAAGAAGAAGAAGAAGGTTGTAATTCAAGAAGATGTGGAAAATAACGTGGATAAGCTGGCTGAGAAAACTGAAAGTCTATCAGGTATCTGACTTACAGGCTTGACTAGTTTGTTGTTCTTTAAAATTTTCCTTTGTGACGTGCGTTCTTGAATTGCAGTTGCTGATGGGATTGAAAGTACTTTTTCTGGGATAAAAAAGAAGAAGAAAAAAAAGCCTGTAAGTTGATATTCCATGTATAAGAAACGTACTATCATCTTCATAAGTAGTTTTCGGCTGCTACATACTCTTAATTGTTGCTATTTCAGGTGGAATCTGATGGTTTAAATGACGGGTCTGGCAATGTGAGAGAGGACTTTGATGGTTTAACTTCTAAGTGTTGCTACCATTATTTTTTTTTGTGAACCATCTATTTGAAGCGGTGTATTTTTATGTAAATGGAAAGTAATGATGAAACACTTCTTGAACACATCACGCAGGAGAGGATGAAGAAGCTAGTGAAATTGTTCTGCATTCTCGTTATCCTTGGGAAGGGAGTGATAGAGATTATTTGTATGAGGAGGTATATCCCCCCCTCTGAATTCTCTTCTCAATTGATCAGTTATTTAAGTATTTTTATGGTTGGCCATAATGGAGCACCTGAATATGTTTTACTGTTTCACTGCAAGGTCGATGTTTGTAATTGTGTAATGCTATTGTAGAATGGGGAAACCCACTCACCCTCAAGGTAAGGTGGGGGCCTACTTTTATAGAATGATACGGCGAAAGATACAAAGGAGTATTCCGATGTGGGACTCGGAAATACCCATAATAATACAAAAGAGAGTTTAACACTCCCCCTCAAGCTGGACAGACCCAGCTTGGACAACGAGTCCTACAAAAAAGAATAAGATGACACCCCACAAGACCAAGACATACTCCCCCTCAAGCTGGGTGTCAGATGTGGTGGATCCCCAGCTTGGAACTGAGCGAGGCAAGGCGAGCACCAGGGAGACCTTTGGTGAAGATGTCAGCAAGCTGGTCTGCCGTCGGAATGTGGCTAAAGCTGACATGGTTGTGCTCCAGGTGGTGACGAAGAAAGTGACAGTCAACCTCAATATGCTTCGTGCGTTCATGGAAGATGGGGTTCGAAGCAATTTTAGTGGCTGCCTGATTGTCACACCATATGTGAGCAGAAGTCTGCTGAGGAAAGCCAAGCTCCTGGAGGAGTTGCTGAAGCCAAAGGATCTCGGTAGTGACGGTGGCCATGGCACGGTACTCAGACTCGACACTGGAGCGAGAGACGACCGTCTGTTTCTTGCTGCGCCAAGAAATGAGGTTGCCTGCCAAGAAAATGGCAAACCCAGAGGTAGATTTTCGAGTGGCAAGGCAGCCAGCGTAATCAGCATCGCAAAAGGCCTCAATATGCTGATGAGGATGCTGGGAGTAGTGAAGACCACGGGCAGGATCCCGTTTGATGTACTTGGCGATGCGGATGACAGCATCCCACTGAGATGTGGTTGGATGCTCCATAAATTGACTCACTTTGGCTACCGCACAAGAAATGTCAGGTCGAGTCATGGTGAGATAATTGAGTTTGCCCACCAATCGACGGTACCGCTCGGGATGTGGGTATAGAGCCGAGGAGGCACAAAGAGACCGTTCGCCAGGCTCTAGAGGAGTATCGACCGCAGTGGCCTGAGTCAGCCCAGCATCCTGCAATATATCCAATGCATACTTCCGTTGGCAGATGGAGATGGTGTTCGAGGAGTAGGAAACCTCGATGCCGAGGAAGTATGTGAGAGGACCAAGATCCTTAGTGTGGAAGTGCTGGTGAAGATGGGCCTTGAGATGGGTGATACCCACAGAGTCGCTGCCGGTGATGACGATATCATCCACATAGACGACCAATAAGATGCAGCCATGTGGAGTCGTCCTGTAGAAGACAGTGTGGTCCTTCATACTGCGGGAAAGCCCAAAGTCGCTGACGACCGTGCTAAAGCGGCCAAACCAAGCACGGGGAGACTGCTTGAGGCCGTAAAGAGAGCGGCGTAGACGGCAGACACGAGATTCAGCGCCGGCGGCACAAAATCCGGGGGTCTGCTGTAGATAGATTTCTTCCTCAAGGAAGCCATGGAGGAATGCATTCTTGACATCCAATTGATGAAGAGACCACTGATGATGGACGGCGAGAGAGATGAATAGCCGGACAGAGGCCATCTTGGCAACCGGTGAGAAGGTATCAAAGTAGTCAACACCGTATGTCTGAGCAAAGCCTTTGGCCACAAGGCGGGCTTTGAGGCGATGGAGAGTGCCATCGGGATTCAGCCTGACCGTGTAAATCCATTTGCTGCCCACTGCCTGTTTGCCTCCTGGAAGGGGGACAAGATCCCAAGTATGGTTTTCCTCCAGAGTCTGCAATTCATCCCGCATGGCTGCGAGCCACCCGGGGTGAGATTTGGCTTCACCAACCGTGCGAGGTATAGAAACCGTCTCCAGAGCGGACAGACCCCTGTATGAAGATGCAAATAGAGGAGTACTCTGGCAGGAGCGAGTACCTTTCCGTAGGGCAATGGGCAAGTCCTCGGGTGGCGGAGCAGGAGCAGCGGACGAAGTGAGAGCATCAGTGTCACTGGTCGGAACGAGGGATACAGTCGAAGGACGGCGGAAGTAGACCTGACCAAAATGGGTGTCAACAGGGGTTGATGCCGGTGGAGGATGGATGAGGAGAGGAGGACAATCATCGATGACAGGGTCAGGAGGAGGAGAGGTAGGAGGAGGCAAATCCGGAAGAGGATGGATGATGAGGGGAAGACAGTCATCAATGGCAGAGTCAGGAGGAGGAGAGGGAAAGGAGAATGGAGAACTCTCCACAAAGGAGACATCTGCGGAGATGACATACCGGCGAAGGTCCGGGGAGAAGCAGCGGTATCCGCGCTGAGTGCGGGAATAACCAAGGAATATGCAGCGGAGAGATTTGAGAGAGAGTTTGGTGCGGCCAGGGCGAGTGTCACGAACATAACACAAGCAACCAAACACTCGAAGAGGGAGGGAATGAAGAGGGAGAGTGGGGAAAAGAGCCCGAAAGGGGTCTCCCCCTCAAGGATAGAAGAAGGAAGACGATTGATGAGGTAGGTAGCAGTGAGAATGGCATCGCCCCAAAAGAGTAGAGGCACCTGTCGGTGGAAGATGAGGGCACAGGCAGTCTCCAGAATATGTCTGTGTTTCCGCTTGGCCACGCCGTTCTGCTGGGGTGTATCAGGACAGGAGGTCTGATGAAGGATGCCATTCGTCCGGAGAAACTGCCGAAAGGAAGTGGAGAGATACTCGCGCCCATTATCCGAGCGGAGACATTTGACCGAGATAGAAAAACGGTTCTTAATTTTATTAAAAAGGTTTGGAAGGTGGAAAACACTTCGGTGCGTTCTCGAAGAAGGTAAAGTCACGTCATTCGCGAATAGTCATCAATGAAGGATATATAGTATTTATAGCCCAAGTGACTCGGAACGGTACACGGGCCCCAAACATCGGAATGAACCAGAGCAAAGGGGTGGGAGGCCCGTGTATCCGTGCGAGGAATGTAGGAAGAGCGATGATGTTTCGCAAAAAAACATGACTCACAATGAAAAGTAGGAGTCCGACTGATGTCCGGAAACATCTGATGAATGGTGGATGCAGGCGGGTGCCCTAATCGGGAATGAAGATCAAGTGCCCGAGAAGAGGTAGACGTGCAAGCAATGGGTGCTGGCCCCTCGAACATGTAGACCCCGTCTCGAAGCCGGCCTCGACCAAGTTCCCAGTTCGTAGTCTGCTCCTGAAACACAACACCAGAAGAGGTAAATATGGCCGCACAGTTATAATCCTTAGTCAGTTTACTGATGGAAAGCAGATTAAAGGGACTGCGGGGCACATGTGCCACAGAGGGTAGGTGTATCGATGGAGTCAGGGAGCATGCGCCGAAGCCCGCTATGGGGATAGTGGGCCCATCAACGACGGTGATGGCTGAAGAACCGACATATGTGCAGTAAGACGTCAGCATACCAGCATCACCGGTGAGGTGGTCGGAGACACCTGAGTCCAACAACCATTCAGGGGAGCAATGGCTGATAAGGGCAGTGGGGCGAACAGTACGGGCCAGAGACGCCGAGGAGGGACTGGGTCGGACAGAGGCCGAAAGAGTGGGAGGCCGCCGGAGGTTGGCCATAGAAAGGGCCAGAGACGGGGAAAGAGAGGCGATAATCGAGGACACGACCTGGACCGCGGGCTGTCCCTGCCGCGGGTGCTGAGATGGCTGTCCATGCAGGACCCAACATCGGGCGATCAGGTGGCCAAACTTGCCACAATGTTGACAGAAGGGACGTGAACGACTTGAAGCACGACCACGTCCCGATGATTCTGCCATGGAAGCGACGGGCAGCTGATGCAGCGGGCTGGTGGGATGATTGTGCGCAGGACGTGCGCGTGTAGGAAGGGCCACCGGAACGAGGGCGCGCTGCCGGGACGAGGGCGCGCTTCCGGGAGATGGGAGCTGCGGGGCGAGAGTAGCTGGAGCGCGCGGGAGTCGCGGGAGGCGCCGGGCGAGGGTGGCCGGGAGGTGCCGGAGGTGCGGGAGCAGCGGGAGGCGGGGCGCGGGGAGCCGGCGGGAGGGCAACACGGGGAGCCGGGAGCCGCGCCAGGGAGGAGGGCCGCCGGAGAGCCGGGAGCCGCGCCAGGCAGAAGGGTCGCCGGGGAGCCGCGCCAAGCAGGAGGGCGACGCGGGAGCCGGGAACCGGGAGAGACGCCAGGCAGGAGGGCCGCCGGGGAGAGCCGCCAGGCAGGAGGCGTGCGCACGGCGGGGCCGGCCGAGAGGGGCGCCGCTGGGTCGAGGGCGAGGGCGTCGGGGCGAGGCCGAGGGCGATGCGCCTGGGCGGGGCGCTGAGGGCGAGGCGCCGGGGCGAGGCACCGGGGCGCGGCCGGCGAGGGCGATGCGGCGGGGCGAGGCGCCGGTCGTGGAGATCGCGCGCCTGGCAGGAGGGTGACGCGGGGAGCCACGGGGGGGAATGCGGGGAGCCGGGACGCTGGGGAGCCGGGAGCCGCGTCAGGCAGGAGGGCCGCCGGGAGGATGGAGGGAGGGCCGGGAGGGAGGGCTGCCGGGCAGAGCCAGAGGGGGGAGAGAGGCGGGGTCAGTCAGAACCGGGAAACCGCTGGGAGGGAGGGTCGGGAAGATCCCTCTGATACCATGTAGAATGGGGAAACCCACTCACCCTCAAGGTAAGGTGGGGGCCTACTTTTATAGAATGATACGGCGAAAGATACAAAGGAGTATTCCGATGTGGGACTCGGAAATGCCCATAATAATACAAAAGAGGGTTTAACAGCTATAATCTAATACGGAATTTATGGCATTGTTTCATTTTAATTACTATTTATTTGTAATGAATTCCCCACATCACCTTCTTTGTTCAGCTGCTTCCCTTATTCTGTCGTTGTTGTTCTAATGGATTTTCTATCTTCTTGTTGCATCAGAGCTCATTTATTTGAGCTTTAAAAATATTTGAGTTTTGGGTTAAAATGTGATCTTAGAAAAACTGTAAGCTATTTTGTGTTCGTGTTATAATAAAAAAAAATCACTTTTGCTTTCGATCTCAGAATCAATTTTTAAAAAAGGTACCCAGAATAGATTTTCAAAACAACCTGAAAAGTGTTTTTCATAGGTTTTGATTTTTGAAAAAATCTTTAATAAACTGACATGATCACAGAATTAATATGATTCTAAGAAGGCAATGTTGTTGTTAGCCGCTTTGTATTGTAAGAAGGCATTTAACTTAAAAAAGGCAATGTTGCTTTCGATCTCAGAATCATTTTTTAAAAAAGGTACCCAGAATAGATTTTCAAAACAACCTGAAAAGTGTTTTTCATAGGTTTTGATTTTTGAAAAAATCTTTAATAAACTGACATGATTACAGAATTAATATGATTCTAAGAAGGCAATGTTGTTGTTAGCCGCCTTGTATTGTAAGAAGGCATTTAACTTAACATGCTCTTATTGTGAATTAATATGCTAATTGTAATGGGTTATCTGCATTTCTTTTTCAATACCTATTACGAAGGTCCGTGCATTGTTTTTGTTCATTAAGAGTATTTCCGGCACAATGGCTTTTTTATTCAACATTTCGCATCATATTCCTGTTAATAATTCATCTGATTATTTTTCTTCTTCCATTCCTTTTCGCTGCTCTGGTGCGTGGTTTTTTGTGGGTTACTGTTTGATCCTTTCATTTGATATCATGATCTAATTGATTTTTTTTGTAATTATATTGCAGCTTCTAGGAAGGGTTTTTAATATTCTTCGAGAAAATAATCCAGAGCTTGCTGGAGATAGACGTCGCACTGTCATGAGGCCTCCACAAGTGCTCCGTGAAGGAACAAAGAAAACCGTTTTTGTCAATTTCATGGATCTTTGCAGGACGTATGCTCTATGACCGTTTCTTCTAATTTTCAAAACACATGCATTTGAATGCTGTGGTTCCTTTGGTAACACAATTTCATTTGAAATTTGCATTTCTCAGAATGCATAGGCAACCAGAGCATGTCATGGCTTTCTTGTTGGCAGAGTTGGGGACAAGCGGTTCACTTGATGGGCAGCAAAGATTAGTGGTGAAGGGGAGATTTGCACCCAAAAATTTTGAAGGGATTCTGCGCCGATATGTCAGTATGTATTTCACCATTTTCTGTATGATATTCAGGCTCTTTTTCTGAAGTTCTTATATAGTATACCAACTTTTCAATGATTAGGCCGTGTTTTGTTTCGAAAAGATTTTTATGTTTTCATTTTTAACATTGTATTAAAAAATATATCGGATTATGTAAATTGAAACCATTTTTTAGAAAATGGAAATGAAAATGCTAGATTTTTTGAAGATGAAATCAGAAAATGTTTTTCAAAACCAAATGCAACTGTAATCATTAGTTAATATCCTGTTTGTTGTGACTAAAGGTGTTTGATGCCTCGAGAAGTTTGTTGTGACTCAAGAAGAGGTTTGGGGGAGGTTGTTGTTTGAAAGAGTTGAAGTGGATGTGATTAGCAATGTTGGTGATGTCTTTTATTGTCAGCACATAAATCACATTCAATCTCAAGTGAAGTCAAGTGATTCAAAGAAGTTGAAGTGTTTGGTGGTCCTATAGAAGTTTTGGGATTGTTTAGATGTGTTGGGGAAGGTTTTGATGATGTTTTTGGTTCTGCAGAAGAAGTCTCGCTGTATTTATAGTGTTATGCTTCAATATTTTTTTGGGTTGTTCCAGAAATTGATCAGCTAAATATTACACCACAATCTATAAATATTGTGTCATGATTTGTTGGTTGAAAAGCGAAGATGCTTGAACTATTCTTCATGACATATTTGTCACGCTGCAGTGAAGGAGGCTGTGATTTACATTTGTTCGCACCGGTCATTGTGAGGAGTTGGTGGCGTTGCGAAGGAAGGCAGTTGTGACGTGAAGGTATGAATTATGCCGCAAAATGAAACCATAATTTGTTGGAGTTGAAGTTGTGAGGCATTACAGCACTGCATTACGCCGCAATACAAGGGTGTAATAAAAGTAGTATTTTGTTAGTCTTTGCTAGCAAGTGGTTGCATCGTGATACGAAGGCACAATAGTGGAGATGAAGACATTACGCCGTAACGATCAATACTACAACGCAATGAGAGGAAGAGGAGAGAAAGATAGAGAAAAGGAAGGAGAAGACACCCAAAGAAGAGGATGATCGGTATTGTTCTTCATCAACACAATTCTCGAAGGAGGAATCTTTAGAAAGTGAAGATAGGCTTTCTTTGAAGAGGATGAAGACTGCTTCAATTGTGCGAAACTCGGGAAGCCCCAGAAAGCCCAAACATAAGCTGAACAAACTAGCAGAAAGTCCCCCCCCCAGGTTCTCACTCCGACACTCCCTTATAACAGCATATTCCATCCTCCATGTGGCCTAATTGCTTCTTTTTCCTACTTGGACTGATTTGCCCCTTCTAGAATAGACTTTCCATTCCCTCCCCGGAAGGTCCTAGGCTCTATTACCTGCCGCCCCTTGAAGACCAGTCTTGCCTGCAAGATTGAAAGAAGGTAATTGATTTTGGATGATGTACTCATCCTCCCATGTAGCATCCTCCACGGGATGGCCTTGCCATTGAATCAAATACTGAGGTTGAAGAACACCTTCATGGGGATGGGAGCGCTGCGCTAGAACAACTGCTGGTTCTGACCACTCAGTCTCATCCCCCTCCAAACCGAGGGGCGAAGTGGCTGGAATTTCTTGAGGCCCAACCACGTGTTTGAGCTGAGAAACATGAAACACCAGGTGGATGTGGGCGGTAAGGGGAAGATCCAGCTGGCACGCCACAGGCCCAATTTGCTTTAAAATGGTAAATGACCCTTAAAAACGGTGTGATAATTTTTGGTTGATCCGTTGTGTGAGGGAATGCTGCCTGTGTGGTCGGAGTCCCACATAAACCTGTTCCCCAACAACAAAAGTGTCCGAACGTCTGTGGCGGTCAGCTTGATGGCGCATGAGGACTTGTGAACGAGACAAATGATGCTTTAGTTGCTCCAATGCCTCCTCCTTGTCCAGCAAGGCGTTAGCAACTGTTTCCTCCTGAATTTCTGAAGGAAAGATTGTTGAGAAACGTTGGGGCCTTGAGGCCATAAACCACTTAAAAAGGAGTGGTATAAATAGCAGCACGCCAAGTTGTGTTGTAGGAAAGTTTCGCCCAAGGAATCTAGCAAGACCATTGCTTCTGCTGCCGTGTAGGCCTGAATAACAAAAAATGGGCATGCTTATGAAAAGAACACCGTACTCACGAGATTTTGGCTACCCGGTGATAAAATCCATAGATAAATCAGCCCATACTACATGGGGAATTTCCAATGGTTGAATCAGTCCGACTAGGGATAGCGTGGAGTACTTATTGCGTTGGCAAACTGAACATTGATGCACATATTCCAGAACATGTTGCTTCATGCCGGGCCAATATAAATGGGCAGTGAGCTTCCTGTAAGTACGATAGAAGCCTAAATGGCCTCCTTGGGGGGTTGTATGACACTCCGCCAGTAGCTGAGGTATCCAAGATGAGGTGGTTGGTAAAACTAATCGGCCCTTGTACTGTAAAGTACCATGATGATATGTGTAATCAGGATATAAGTCCCGACCATCCTGCAGGTCCTGGATAACCTGTTGAAGGTAAGGGTCAACAGGGACCTCCTTTGTCAAATCGCGATCGTCCTCCTGCAGTGGGACATATTGGGTCAGCTGCAAAGAAGACGTGTCCTCCCTTCAGGAAAGAGCGTTGGCTGCCGAATTCGCTTGCTCAGGTTTAAACTTGACTTCAAACTGGTAGCCTAATAATTTGGCTCTCCAACACTACTGATCAACTACTATAATGCGATGCTGAAGCAAGAACTTGAGGCTCTGATGATCTGAGTAAACAGTGAAGGATCAACCAAGCAAGTAGGGTCACCAACCCCACGCCCAAAAAGCATCACACGCCCGAAAGCATCACATTCAAGTTCAAAGTCTTTAGAGAAGCCCGACAAAACCAGAATCGACGCCCCAATCATGAGCTGTTTTAGGCAACAAAAAGCGTTTTGAGCGGTGGAGGACTAGTGAAATCCATCCTTCTTGGTAAGGGCAATGAGGGGCTGGGCAATAGCTCCATACCCCTGTGTAAATCTGCGATAGTATCTTGTGAGGTTGAGAAAACCGCAAACCCCTTTAACAGTCACAGGAATAGGCCGATGAAGAACTGCGTGGACCTTGGCTGGGCAATAGCTCCATACCGCTGTGTAAATCTGCGATAGTATCCTGTGAGGTTGAGAAAACCGCGAACCCCTTTAGCAGTCACAGGAATAGGCTGATGAGGAACTGGTTGGACCTTGGCTGGGCAATAGTTCCATACCCCTGTGTAAATCTGCGATAGTATCCTGTGAGGTTGAGAAAACCGCGAATCCCTTTAACAGTTACAGGAATAGGCTGATGAATAACTGCTTGGATCTTGGTCAGGTCCATACACACTTCAACTTTAGAAATGACATGGCCCAAGTACTCTACCTGCCGTAGCGCAGAGTGACACTTGCGTTTGTTAGCAACGAAGTGATTTTCTTGGAGGACCTGCAAAGTGGTGGCTAAGTGTTCCAGGTGGTGCGTCCACTCTGAGGTGTAGACCAGAATGTCATCAAGAAAAAAATTTAACACAAATTTACAAAGTAATTGACTAAATAAATCATTCATGGTGGCTTGAAAGGTAGAAGAAGCATTAGTAAGCTTGAATGACATCACTAAATACTTATAATGACCGTTATGAGTGTGGAATACTGTCTTTTCCCTATCTTCCTCCTGCATTCGAATATGATGATATCCAGCTTTGAGATCCAACTTAGTAAAATATGTTGCGCCGTGTAATTCGTCCAATAATTCTTCAACCATTGGGATAGGAAATTTATCGAGAATCGTCTCCTTGATGAGAGAACGATAATCGACACACATTTGCCAAGAGCCATCTTACTTTTTAACCAAGAGAATTGGGTTGGAATATGCATTGGAGTTGGGGGTGACATTTCTTGTACTCGGTGTTTAATCTCATTTTTTTGAATATGGGGATACCTGTATGACTTAACCATCACTGGTCCATGTCCGGAGAAGTGGTTGTCATGCTGGTCTTGCTACCTAGCAGTACCCGACCTTTCAAAGTGGTAGCGGTTTGACTAAGTGGGGTCGCCCCATAAAGACAATATTCCCGGTGCCGTAAATTTTTCCAATTGGTTTGCACCTCCCCAAGAGTTTGCGACCAAGTAATTCCCAGAATAAGATCTGTTAGTGTCTGTTTTTCTTGCTTTCTTTTCATTATGTGTCCAAGCTAGGTACACCTAGCTTGAGGGGGAGTGTTGGAGTCTGTATCCCACATCGGACTTGATGTCCGGTGTGGTCTTTACCATTTATTATAAATACACCCCAAGGGCTCCTTAGGAGAAACACCTTGGGGGTTCCGGTCTCTCCTATTTTCTGATTTTACATGGTATCAGAGGAGGTTTTTTGAACCCCCAATCCCACCCTCCCCCTCAAGCTAGGTGTACCTAGCTTGGACACATAATGAAAAGAAAGCAAGAAAAACAGACACTAACACTCCCCCTCAAGCTGGACATACCCAGCTTGATTACAAAACATGACGAAATAAAATATTAAGATGCTGCTGCTCCCCCTCACGATCGAAGCTCCTGCGCAGGAGATGGATGGATGATGTTGCGGGCGCAGCAGATGACCGCTCAGATCGGCCTGTTGGCGCCGCCAGTCCCGCAACAATTCTGCGGAATCCCCGCCTCTTGTCGCCGGCCCCGCAAGTGCGGTTTTCCCGGTGCTAGTTTGGAAATCCCGGCGTTTCATCGTCCGGCCCCACTAGTGCGGCATTCCTGGCGCTCCGTCACCCAGCCGATCTGAGCGGTCATCTGCTGCGCCCGCAACATCATCCATCCATCTCCTGCGCAGGAGCTTCGATCGTGAGGGGGAGCAGCAACATCTTAATATTTTATTTCGTCATGTTTTGTAATCAAGCTGGGTATGTCCAGCTTGAGGGGGAGTGTTAGTGTCTGTTTTTCTTGCTTTCTTTTCATTATGTGTCCAAGCTAGGTACACCTAGCTTGAGGGGGAGTGTTGGAGTCTGTATCCCACATCGGACTTGATGTCCGGTGTGGTCTTTACCATTTATTATAAATACACCCCAAGGGCTCCTTAGGAGAAACACCTTGGGGGTTCCGGTCTCTCCTATTTTCTGATTTTACAAGATCCAAGTTTTCAATGTTCAAAACGTTTGAAACACACAAATATATTCACCCATGGGACAATTGTTGACAAACCTCCCGAGAACATAGTTGATGCCCATCACCGAGCTTGATTTGCATCCTTTGCGAGTCTTGCATAACCAACCTAAGGAGTGGGACCAACTTGGGTGAGATATGAAATTATGAGTGGCTCCTCTATCAACCAAAATGAGCTGAGGAATGCTTCCCAGACATCCTCAACTTTCCTATAGGACATCCCCTTGTGTTTATGGCCTTGGTCTGCACAGCAGACCCCAAGATGCTGATATTCCACCACTTGACATTCAACTTCCTCCAGGACCTCACTTTGCACTCCTTCAACCTCTTCAAGATCCCTGTTTTTAGGATCAGAATCACCCTTGCCTAGTATTAGCACTTGGAGTTTTGGGTCACCGCACTTGTGCATGGGAGTAAAGGGAAACCCCATTTTCCGCCTCCCATCCCACTCCTGACTTGTCAGATGACGAACCCCTCTACCCTCTACCTCCATTCGTCACTTGCTTGGGGCTCTCTAGGGAAGACCCGCCATGCACTTCCCTACTCGCGGCGGAGGTCACGGAGGAATGCCACCTTGGTGCAACATCCCCGAGCGTGGTAACGACTGCCATACATCTCCCTCACGTTCGGTGTTGTAGGTTCGCGTTTCGCTCCCATAGAACCGTGACTTCCCTACTCGCGGCAGAGGTCACGGAGGAATGCCGCCTTGGTGCAGCATCCCCGAGCGTGGTGACGACTGCCATACTTCTCCCTCACGTTCGCTGTCGTAGGTTTGCGTTTCGCTCCCATAGAACTGTGGGTTGACTCCTTTGTTATTTGTGATTTCCACATGATGCGCCAGTCACATCACTTGCAGACGTGTCACTTGACTGTGAATACGCACCCAAGACCATATCTCCTCCTGCAGTCCATGTAAGAAATATCCCACGTATTGTTGTTCCGGTTGGCGCGGTATCAAGGAAGCCAAATATTCGTATAACTCAATGTATTCTTGGACTGTGCTGTTCTGGTGAAGAGCCGCGAGTTCTTCGTAAGGATTTTGGACCTCCAGGTCATTGAGACATTCCATCAGTTCGGTTTGGAATATCTGCCATCTCAAATCCGGATGGATTTCTGCCAAAATGGTGAATTGGTGGATAGCCGGACCATCCATACTTTGCGATTTGGAGTTTCAGTGCGTTAGGGGTGAAATGAATACGAAAATATAACTCGGCCTGGGTGAGCCAACCCCTAGGATCTGAACCATCGAAAATTGGCAGCTCGACCTGCTTGGCGATCGACGTGTGATGGGAGAAAATTGTAGGCTTAGTTGCAGTCTATGCCGCATCCCTCCCCGACGACTCTCGATGTGCAGAGACATCTGCAGCGGTGCCCGACTCCATGGAAACCCACATCAGGCCGGAGTCATCTTGCTGCGGCTGCTTCTCGTGACGACACAACATGATCATTCAGAATTCCATTTGCTTGGCCAACTCCTGATCCCAACGCCACTGACTGTGCCAGAGTTCCTTAACGCCTTGTTGTCCGACTGTTGAAGATAGCTCAGTAAGAGTTGTTTTAGCTTGATCCATCCGTTGCTCCACCCCATCCAAGCGAGTCTGATTGCGAGTCTCCATGAAGTGAGTGCTGCCCCGTCTGAAGCGATTGGTAGCAGCACACGGCAGGTTGGACCAAGTGTTAGGAACATCGGCTTTCAGTATGTATAATAACTCTGCGAATCAGAATCAGACTAGCGAAACTCGGGAGCCCCCCCAAGGTTCTCATTCTTACTCTTACGCTCCCTTATAACAACATATCCCATCCTCCACGTGGCCTAACAGCTGCTTCTTCCTGCTTGGACCAAATTTCCCCCTTCTAAAATAGACTTTCCATTCCCTAGAAGGTCCCGGGCTCTATTAGACGTTCAAGGACTCGTTTACATATCAAGACATCTCAGTAGAAGAGGAAGGAAGATGCTGGATGATCTAGGAGATGTGTTGTTCGCCGAATATCAAAGTTTCAGTGATCAAAGAGAGCAGAATTGGTACTCCGTTGACAGCATTTTGGAGATTGAAGACTCTATTTGCTGCACCATTTGACAAGCTATCTTTTATTTATGCAAGAGCACATTTTTCACGCCAAGAGATACTTGTGTTATGGGTTCAAGGATAAACACTGCTTGTAGTAACCATTGGATGATTGGCAATGGATGATACCATGCCATGCCAAGGACGTTAGCCATTCATTTTGAATGGTAAATCTTGTACATCTCTGTGTTCACTGTGGTTGTGTGGATGTTCAAGAGATACTTGTGTTCACATGGGTTCAAGGATAAACACTGCGTGCAGTAACCATTGGATGATACTAGTGGATCGTATGGCAATGGATGATACCATGCCATGCCAAGGACGTAGTCATTCATTTTGAATGGCGAATCTTGTACATCTCTGTGTTCACTGTGGTTGTGTGGATGTTCAAATGTGGTTGCTGAATTGAATTGATTAATTTCATAAAAATCAAGTGTTGAAGAAGAATGGTTGGAAGACAGCTTGATTGTTATTCCTCTTAACCGACGATGAACATTGATTTTGGAGTAAATCGTAAACAAATCTGCTCACTGATTTCCCCCCTCAGAGAATATGAGTGAGACCTCACTACAATTGTTATCAGAGCTGTGTCCCAGTTTCCCTTCAAAGACGGTAAGTTGTTTGAAACTGAAGGTGCCAAGAGTTGTGTTGCTGCTGAAGCTGTGTTCTGATTTTTTATATCCATCATGGATCATATTAATTCAGTGAATAACAAAGGTTTTCCCACATTTGCCAAGAAAAATTACTATGTTTTGGTAAGAAAGATTGCTGACATGTTTGCTGTCATTGGGTATGGATGTTACATTGTAACTGATGACTTCGCAGAAGTTATAATGATGACTCCAATTGATTGAAAGAACATTGAGATAGGCGGTTGCGCAAGGAACGCTATCTTCGCCTCCTTTTCAGTGAAGGAATTCATAAAGAAAACGTGGATCAAGACACCGAAAGGAATTTGGGAACGGATGTGGAATATTCATGAAGGGAATTCTAGAGTGAAGGAACAATGCACGGAGTATACCCCTTCAAAGAATATATTCAAACGATATAGCTCGTTCCTATCGAGGGAACTCTTCACTTTTATCCCAAAGTGGCATGAGGATCAATAATCAGATCTAAGGTATTCAAGTTCCGAACCTGGAACTTCATCGATCTACCTGATTGGAAAATACAACTTCCGAACCCTGTAACTTCCTCGACAAACCGTCGACAACATGTAGCTCTCTCCCCGAGCTCCTCTTTGATCAAACTGATCGGCAACAAGTCCTTCCCCGGACTTCGTCAAACTCAATGTTCGGAAGCAACCAGATTTCTAGCCCCAGAATCTTTTCAATCACACAGGATCAGAAACAATGATTACAACAACAAAAATCCTTAGAGCTTTTACAATGAAAAACCTCACTCACGGAAGCTCAAAGTATCACATTGAAAAACAATACAAACAAAAGCTCTCACAGCACGAGATAGTGCACAACTCCAATGTAATCAACCTTTTCAGCTTGTGTTTGTCCGTTCCTCGAAGCCTCGGAATCAGTTCACACTCAAATATAAAATGAAGTGTATTGTGATTTTCAAAACATATATAAGAAGTAATTTAGGAAATGGCTCATCAATTTTCCTCTTTTTGACAATCACAAGACATGAAGAAAAAGTTAAGTTTTACTGAAATGAAAAAAGAAAACTCCCTAACTTCTGACAATACTCCCTCCGAGTATATGATCCGGAAAATTTACATTTTCCTTTTTAAGAAAAACTCAACTTAAAAAACACAAGTCAGTATAATACTACCCCCTTAATAAAAGGAAATGCACTTCCATTTCTCCAATCTCTCTCCCCCCCCCTTGTGATTTTCAGAAAAGAAGAAACAACAAAATGAACATGGAGAGTTGAGCATTAAGTATAAAGTACGGAAGTGTCATTCATCAACAGAGGTTAAAATTCACAGAAACAGCAGTTAAAGAAGAAACAACAAAATGAACATGGAGAGTTGAGCAATAAGTATAAAGTACGGAAGTGTCATTCATCAACAGAAGTTAAAAGAAGAAACAACAAAATGAACATGGAGAGTTGAGCAATAAGTATAAAGTACGGAAGTGTCATTCATCAACAGAAGTTAAAATTTACAGAAACAACAGTTAAAGCATTCTTCGAGATTTAAAGCATTCATCCACATTTAAAGCATTCATCAATATTTGTTATCAAGAAAAAATACAACTTGAAAAACATTCGGGAGATACAAAGAAATTTGAAATTTATTCTTTCGTGTGAGATTTGACAATCTTTCGTGTGAGATTTGGCAATCACATTTTCATGCTTCTTCAGTCTCTTCTCCCGCTCTTCTGATTTTTTTTTTGACTTCTTTCAATTCCTTTCCGATCTTAAAGATATCGGATGTCAATATCTTGCTCTTTCATGTACTTTTCCATTCTCTTTAAATTCCGACACTGCTGCCCACTATCTTTGAAATTAGACATATCAACTTTCAACTCAACTTCCTGATCATGGATCTATTTGTGCGATTGTGAGGTTTGAAAATCTACACTTCTGTCCTGCAAGAGACTCAGCCCTGAGTTCATCTCAGGTAGGATTGAAACAACATCCTTATCTTCCGGGTTAACTTTCGGATGGTTCTTCTCCTTAGGTGTGGTGTTTAGAATATCAAGAAGATTAGCAGACTGAACCTCTTCTTGTTCAATATCAGTTCCATTCCGGCCTTTATCTTCTAGAGATTTCATCTTTTCGGATCCCGGCTGCTTAACTGACTTTGCCTGGTCAGGAGCTTCTTCCAATGTAGATTTCTTCGTTTTCTCAGCACCATTGGAAGTAAATTTGGTTTTCCGGGTCTCATCTTTCGAAGAATTCTCAGATTCAGATGAATCTGATGTTGAAGTACTTTCTAAAGATGTTGATACCAAAGCCTCTTGTGGCGTAGACTTGCGACTTCTTCTGGTAAACTAGCCTTTTCACCTGTTTCCAAAGGCGGAGGCTAAAGGGATTATGATGCAGGTTGATCAAGAACTTCCATTGGCTCTTCCCTTTTCTAGACCAAGCTTCCAAAAAGCTCAACTTCTTCCTTGGCGTCTTTCGGGTTTCTTCAGTAGCGCTCCCATATAGACACCAGTGGTAATTGTTGGAGTCTGTATCCCACATCGGACTTGAGGTCTGATGTGGAGTTTAATATTCATTATAAAATAACCCCAAGGGCTCCTTTAGAGAGTACACCCTGGGGATTCGGTTTCACCTATTTTCCCATTCTACATGGTATTAGAGGGAAATTAATCCCGAACCCTCCCATTTTATTTCCCCCCTATCTAGGGCTAGGTTTATTTTCTGCCGCCTTGTTTCTGAGGGCCTCCCTGCCACATCTCTCTCTCGGCGGATCTCCCCCTGGAAGGCTCTTCCGCAGCACCTCGTCGCCGGCACAACCCCTCCTGCGTGCCGCCCTTACTGTGCGACGAATTCCTCCAGGCCCGTCGGCCTCGCCCTTCCCGTTGGATCAAGCTCCCTCCTCCCGGCGTTGATCGGCCCCGCTCTTTCGCCTCCCGATCAACGCGATGCATCCCGGCCTCTCCTCCCGACGGATCTCCCTCCCTGTCGGCATCTACCTCCGCGGCGTCCCGACGGTCCGCCTCTCGTCGACTCGCCTACCGTCGCGGCGCCTCCTGTCTCTCGTCGCGGCTCCCGGCGGACCATCCTCTCGGTGGCTCCCGACGGACCATCCTCTCGGCAGCTCCCTTCTGCCCTATGCGTCCTCCATGCGCCGGCTCCCTCTCGACTCCCGTCGCGGCTTCCGGTCCTCCTCCTGGCGGATCTGTCGGCCCTGCCTGCTGCGGATTTTCTCGGCCCTGCCTGCTGGCACGCTTCCATTCCAGCGCGGGTTCCCTGGCCCGCCTCTGCATCTCACGCTGGCTCCCTCCCGGCAGTTCCCTCCTGGCGGAACCCTACCGGCGGATCCTCTCCCTGCGCGCGCTCCACCTGAGGGCAGCCCAGGCGCCTGCTTTGCTCTCTCCCTCCCGTCGCATTTCCCTCATCCCGTGTGTCCCCCCTCAATGCACCAGCCCTTCTGCAAGAGTCTTCCCCAGCACTCTGCTCCCTCCAGCAGCAGCCCCCTCCTCCTGCGCTGCTCTTCCGGCAGCAGCCGCCCTTTCCCGGCGGAACAATTTCAGCGCACTTCCTCCAGATCAAGAGCGCTATCTCCCTGTCCGCCGGCACGCCCTCACACTTCCTCCATCGTGGTGCAACACTTCGAACGCCTCAGATTCGGGCCCTTTGGCGCCGCCAGATTCCGCAACGATTCTGCGGAATCCCCCCCTCCCGTCGTCGGCCCCACTAGTGCGGCATTCCTGGCGCTCCGTTAACCGGCCCGCTCTGCGTGGTTCTTCTGCTGCGCCCGCGACATCATCCATCCATCATCCTGCGGAGGTGCTGCAATCTTGAGGGGGAGCTACGATTGTTGCTTGTCTCTTTTTATTTCGTCTTGTTTTGTGTTCAAGCTAGGTACACCTAGCTTGAGGGGGAGTGTTGGAGTCTGTATCCCACATCGGACTTAAGGTCTGATGTGGAGTTTAATATTCATTATAAAATAACCCCAAAGGCTTCTTTAGAGAGTGCACCTTGGGGATTTGGTTTCACCTATTTTCCCATTCTACAGTAATCAACTTTAATGAAAACTTTTTATGTCTCCACTAACTTCCGGTGGACTTCCTCTTCTCTAAAAGCTTTAACTTCTGCTTTCGTTAAACCGAAATAGGATTTTTTTTATTTCTGCTCTTCAATATTTCGTCTGATTTTATCAACTTTTCTTTGAAAGTCATCACTACGTTTTTCAGCCAACCTCTTGGTTTTTTTATTCATAGTTTCCAACGTTTTTGCGTTCTTTTCAGCTTCCGGAAGCTTAACATCTGTTCCTTTCTTGACAAACTTTCCTTCAATGGAGTCGTAGACTAACTTCATCCGGGCAATCGCCTCGTTATTTAGTGGATTCTCCTTAACTCTCTCAGGAGTCCTGAAGTCCTCAATCTCTTCTTTGTCCATAGACTTAACTATAATTCGATTCAAAATTCTTGAATTTGGAAGTACTTTCAGCTTCACTAGGCCTGAACAAATCGTCTCAATATAATCCCAGATGAATGTCACAACTTTAAACTTTCTCATATTGCAGAGGTAACCCGGAACATAAATGTTTTGAATCTTTATAGTATCTTTATCACCTTTTCTCAGAAATAGAAAACCTTGAATCCATTGGAAAACAATCCAAGCTATCAGATCCAAACGAGTCATCTTATGGACTGTCTCCTTCATCCGGAACAAGCTTTCAATAGCTCTTTCCTTGTTGAACGTTTCAGAAACTTCCGGAAGTTTATGTGAAATGAATAGGGCTTCACCCTTTGGCGGTAATAAGGCTTCTGCAAAATTCTTCAAAGTTAAGACAAATTCACGCTCTTGAATAGAAAACTTTCACTTTTTCTCTTCATCTGATTCATTAGAATAAAACCGCTGGACGATACAGGGATCAAAATTCTTTACTCGGTAAGCAATCGGCTCCTAGCCTTAAATCTAATAACCTTCTTCACCAAGGAATCAAACTTATTATACCTATCCAAATCAATCGATCTCTCATGAACTTATCTCCTTCGAAGCGATTTCACCAGAAGATGCCACGATTTTTCGTAAAAAAAACAGTGAATTGGAAATTAAGATTCAAAAGTTGCAGTGCTTCACAATAAATGACGACAAAGGATCTGAGGGTCAACACGCCTTTATATAGGATTATTCGTTGATCTCAATTCCATTAAAAGGTCTAAATCATCCTGACTAAATGTTCCGACACCATAGACAACTGATTTTCAATCCTTTCCATTCTGAAACTTGCTTCCTGTTGAGAGCTGTCTGATTGAACTTCAACATCCTTATCTTCCTGGTTAACTTTCGGACGGTTCTTCTTAGGTGTGGTGTTTAGAATATCAAGAAGATTAGCAGACCGAACCTCTTCTTGTTCAACATCAGTTCCATTCCGGCCTTTATCTTCTAGAGATTTCATCTTTTCGGATCCCGGCTGCTTAACTGACTTTGCCTGGTCAGGAGCTTCTTCCCATGTAGATTTCTTCGTTTTCTCAGCACCATCGGAAGTAGATCTGGTTTTCTGGGTCTCATCTTTCGAAGAATTCTCAGATTCAGATGAATCTGATGTTGAAGTACTTTCTGAAAATGTTGATACCAAAGCCTCTTGTGGCATAGACTTGCGACTTCTTCTGGTAAACTAGCCTTTTCACCTGTTTCCAAAGGTGGAGGCGAAAGGGATTCTGATGAAGGTTGATCAAGAACTTCTATTTGCTCTTCCCTTTTCTAGACCGAGCTTCCAAAAAGCTCCACTTCTTCCTTGGCGTCTTCCAGGTTTCTTCAGTAGGGCTCCCTGATAGACACCAGTGGTAATAAACTTTAACGAAAACTTTTTATGTCTCCACTAACTTCCGGTGGACTTCCTCTTCTCTAAGAGATTTAACTTCTGCTTTCGTTAAACCGAAATAGGATCTCTTTGATTTCTGCTCTTCAATATTTCGCCTGACTTCATCAACTTTTCTTTGAAAATCATTACTATGTTTTTCAGCCAACCTCTTGTTTTTTTCATCCACAGTTTCTGACATTTTTGCTTTCTTTTTCTTGGGTGATTCTGCAGCAACTGGGAGACCTTCAGCCTCCTTTTATTCTAAGCAGATTTCTTTTCCTCCTGCATCTTTTCAGCTTCCGGAAGCTTAACTTCCGTTCCTTTCTCGACAAACTTTCCTTTAATGGAGTCGTAGACTAACTTTATTCGGGCAATCGCCTCGTTATTTAGTGGATTCTCCTTAACTCTCTTAGGAGTCCTGAAGTCCTCAATCTCTTCTTTCTCCATAGACTTAACTATAATCCGATTCAAAATTCTTGAATTTGGATGTACTTTCAGCTTCACTAGGCCTGAACAAATCGTCTCGATATAATCCCAGATGAATTTCACAACATTAAACTTTCTCATATTGCAGAGGTAACCCGGAACATAAATGTTTTGAATCTTTATAGTATCTTTATCACCTTTTCTCAGAAATAGAAAACCTTAACAATCCGAGCTATCAGATCCCAACGAGTTTTCTTACGGACTATCTCCTTCATCCGGAACAAGCTTTCAATAGCTCTTATTCCTTGTTGAACGTTTCAGAAACTTCCGGAAGTTTATGTGAAATGAATAAGGCTTCACCCTTTGGCGGTAAACCGACCGCTTCTGCAAAATTCTTTAAAGTTAACACAAATTCACGCTCTTGAATAGTAAACTTTCACTTTTTTCTCCATCTGATTCAGTAGAGTAAAACCGCCGGACGATGCAGGGATAAAACAACTGAAATTCTTTACTCGGTAAGCAATCGGCTCTTAGCCTTAAATCTAATAACCTTCTTCACCAAGGAATCAAACTTATTATACCAATCCAAATCAATCGATCTCTCATGAACTTATCTCCTTGGAAGTGATTTCACTAGAACATGCCATGACTTTTCGGAAAATAAACACAGTGAATCGGAAATTAAGATTCAAAAGTTGCAGTGCTCCATAATAAATGACGACAAAGGATCTGAGGGTCAGCACGCCTTTATATAGGATTATTCTTCAGTCGTTGATCTCAATTCCATTAAAAGGTTTAAATACCCCCCCCCCCCGCCTAATATTACGACATCAAATCTCAAGAAAGAATAAATTTTGAATTTCTAAAGATATGCAATTTCGGGTACCTCCGACAAATAAACTAAGAAAATACACAACGAAAAAGGAACTACCAACCATTCATAAATTCGCAAGATAAGTATAAAAGAAATTTTCCTTCTGGAAGTTATCTTTCGATACACATGTGCGATCTTCTTCCGATTAAGATGGTTCCGAAAGATGTATCAACAATGATCTCTTTGAAATTTTTCCGAAAAATATAAACTGCATGCAAAAAGTTGACAAAAACAACTCATTATTTTCTCAAAAAGTAAAAAATACACAACAAAAAATACAAGGGGAGAAACTTACGCACAAGGGGGAGGGGGCATACATAGGAGTAAAACTTTTGATACAACTCTTCACATGTAAGAGTAAAAAAAAACACGAGTATAACTTCTGATAAGACTATTCATACGTAAGAGAAAAAAAAACATATGTAAAAGTAAGAAGTAAAAGCTAGAAGTAACGGTTTTTTTAGCTGCCGATACTCCCCTTCTTTCCCTAACGGAAATTAAGGATTCGACATCTAGACTTGCTTGGGTTCGGTAACATTTGCAAATAAGACCTTTGACACCCACATCTTGTCCAACCCTTCTATGCTGAAGAACTGCAAGTTCCTTTGAAATAAATGCTCTGTGAGTTCTGAAAGATTGATCTTTGTTAAAAAAACACTGACTTTTTAAGTGTTCACCTCTTTGACACTTCATACAAAATGGTGCACTCTTCGGTACAAAGTAATTTGTTTGAAAATGTGACCTTTCAGGTTGTGATCTTCTGATAGATTTACAACCAACTTCACAAGTTCTCGTTGGCTTCAACTGCCTAAGAAGTTTATCAAAATTCTTCCTTCCAAAAGTAAAATTAGCAAGCAACTTCTTCAAGCTCTCAACTTCAGATTTTAATCTTTCCCATCGGAAGTAGAAACAGGAGTAGGCTTGACTTCCAACTCAGAAGTAAGTCTCAACAATTTCACTTTTCGCCTTAACTGCCGTAACTTCAACTTCTTAATTTTTCTTAAAAAGTCTTTGTTATGTATCCTCAACTTCCGATACATGCTCTTCATTTCTTTATACGAGACACTTCTTTTCCTCATCATTAGAAGGGAATAGTCAACATCTAAAGTTATATTTGTCAATGCCTCACCAGTCACCTTTCCTATAAAACATAATTCATTCCAAGGAGTTTTCTCATAAAATCTGGTAAGCTTCTGACTGTTATCACTTTCTATATCACTACTATCGTTCGACGGATTCCCACTTGCATTTGCACTAAGTATCTACAGTAGTCTCTCAAAACCTTCTTTCCTTTCTGTTTTGATGTTCTTCTGGAGTCTCTATCTTTCTTTAACTTCGGACAGTCCAGTTTGGTTTCATACATTCATAGCATACAACATCCGTTGAATCCTTCTTCTCATGTCTATCTTTTCGATCCTTCCAATAATCTTTCCCGTCTAAACATTCTCCTAGCCATCTATGCAAAATTCTTCTTTTGTAAGTTCTGAATTGCTATCATCTATACATCGCTTCGAACTTCTCTTAGAAGTACTCGACTTTGAATTCGCAACACTGGAAGTAGTAGAAGAAAATGCTAGTCCACTGTTTTTCCGCTTCTCTTTCCCTGCATCTCTTTTCAATCTGTTTTCATATTGCGTTAAAGTTTCGATTAAATCATCTAAACGCAGCTTCGTAATGTGCTTCACATCGTCAATAACTGTCCTTTTAGATTCTCTTTCTTTCAGAAGTATATCAATTATGTTCTCACCTAGTTGCTCATCATTAATCTCCCGCTCATCAAGAGATGGCAAATTGTTAACTATCACAATGAAATGTTGATGCATCCAAGCCATGGATTCTCGAGGTAGAGAATCAAAAGATTGTTAATCTTCTCTCAACATAGCTCTCTTAGTCTCTAAGATTTTAAGTTCTAAAATGTGTAGCTTTTAATTTTTTCCAAATTCCGCAGAAGTCCTAAATGAAAATACTTACCAGTATATACTCCGTTGAATAACAGATAGTAGTGTATTCTGAACTCTAGGTTCAACTTAAATTCGAACTTCTCCTCACGGATGAAACTTGGAATCAGCTTATCCGACTTATCTGGAATCTTATAATCTTCAGTCAAGATAAGAAAATTCTAAACTCCAGTGTTAATAACACAAGTCTCTATTTGATGTCATCAATATTCACCATCTGCTCTATCAAAAATCGGCGGTCGATTCAGATTTAAGTTCTCAAGAGTTTTGACCTGTAAACTTTCCATAACAAAAAGATCTTTTCTCTACTATATGCTAGTGCAAGGAAACAAAAACAAGCTAAAAAAAAACAAGAAGCAAGTTCCGAAAGGGTAGAGTAAAGGCAATTAAACCCAAATGTACCCGACAAAAGTATAGAGATTGGCTTTGATACCAAATGTTGTCCCAATATGGGAGTTTCAAGAGGGGGTGAATTGAAGTCAAAAGCGAACTTATAATTTTCTCCCACTCAAGAATGTTAATTGTCTGGAAGTTACAAATTCCGAACAGATCAAAGTACAACAAACAACGCAGCGGAAATTAAAACACATGGAAGCTAGACACTTCAGTGAGGTTAACAACCCAATCGGTAATAAGAACAATGCAAGTAAGAACAATACACGAAGTTTCAGATAACAATCCATATACCCCTTCAAAGAATATATATATTCAAAGGATATATCCAGTTCTTATTGACGACACTCTTCGCTTTTATCCCAAAGTGGCATGGAGCCCATTAACCAGATCCAAGGTATACAAGTTCCGGACTTGGAACTTCGTTGATCTACCTTATCGAAAAATACAAGTTTCGAACCCTGCAACTTCCTCAACAAACCGTCGGCAACATGCGACTCTATCCTCAAAAAAGTTGTTTGATGATGCACACAACTCATTATTCTCTATGCATCCAAGAAACACAAAGATGTATAGAGATCTGAAGACGAACTACTTATAGGACAATATGAAGAGGGAGATTGTATAGTATACATCTCGATGCTTGGTTTTATAAAAAGATAAGGGCGAAAGCCGAAAGTGTAAGGGGATGATGTAATAATTAACCAGTTGAGTATGAATAATGCTCAAAGATTTAAGAAAAAGGTAGAGGAAAAGAGAAAGTGCTTGTGGTGCAAGTAGCCTTGAAGGCATCTCAAAAGAACCGTCCATACTTGATAGCGGGTCTCCATCACATATGATATAAGATATGTGGGTGTTCAAAGGCTTTGAAAAGTCTAAAGAAGGATGTGGCATATTTGGGAATACAATGGATCACTTAAAATCAAAGTGATTGATTCAACGAAGATTGGAGGGAAAAAGCTAAAATTGAAGAGTACTCTCTGTTGATGGTTTGAAACATAACCGTTTCACAACTATGTGATGACGAAAATGATCTTTCAAAAAGATGAATGTTTGGTGAAAAGTTTGAATGATGGATGTGTTTGATTCGTGGACAACAGACTAGAGGCAAGTTATTTTAAGTTAGAGAAGATGAAAATTTACTTTGCTTGAGCATGGAGGAGAATGAGTTGTGGAATAGAAGGTTTGACCATCATTATTAATGGCGCGCCATTGCGCGTACTATGGTGCAAGGCGCAACGCTATGGATGGCTGCACCACGCCATGGCCTTGGCATGGCGCAAATGAGATGGTGCGCGCCATTCTCAATGGTAATGGCAATGGCGAGCGTCGTTGCACGCCAATCTGTTTTTTTGCTCATTTTGTTAGTTTCTAGCCTTACCCGGCCCGACAACACCCCAACCCCCCCTGACATGCATGCTTCTCCCTACATGAGACGCGTGGCCCTTGGACTCAGCCCTTGCTTCCCTCTTTTGGCCCACTACGCTGCTACCTTGGACCACTTGCCTTGACTTACCCCTCTGTTTTTTTATTTTATTTTATATATGTTATTATTTGTTTATGTTATTCTGTGTTATTATTTGTTTATATTATTTTTTGTTTTATTTAAATTATTTAATTTTGATATATAAGATGTTTCTTTTTATGGATGAAAATGAAATATCTTTTGAGACATTTTATGTTCATTTATCTTTACACATTTTGTAATATTTAGACTTATTTTGATTGTGCACTGGTCTTTTTTTGGACTAAATTTTCATGTTATGTGTTTTTTTCATAATCTTAATTTATTTATATATATAATATTTGCCCTCTAAATGAAATTTTCATGCACACCTCAGCGCGTCGTAGTGCTAAGGACCCTCTGCACCATTTTGCGTCGTGCGCTGTAAACAACTATGGGTTTGATCACATTGGCCAAAAGAGCATGAAGTAATTGACTCGAGGAGACAATGTTCGTGTTGTGCCATTGCTGAAGAGAGAGAAAGTGGGTGTGTTCGACATGCTCGAAGGGAAAAATTGTTAATTCTTTATATAAAATGGGTGGAGATTCAAACAACTCATCCCTTGGAACTTGTCCATTCAGATATTTGTGGATTGATGAAGAAGAAATCAACGAACGGAGATAAATATCTTGTGTCGTTTATTGATGAATTTTCCTGGATCACTTGCATCATGTTTATGAGACACAAGTTTGATTCATAGAATGTGGTTATTCATTGAAAAGGTTTGTCCTGACAATGAGACTGAGTATAAAATGAAGGGTTTGAAACATATTTGGAAAAACATGACATTCGGCCGTTGTAGCATCTCTGACCACTGTAGCAGAGCTGACTGACCGACACCAACAGTCACTGTAGCAGTGTGGACTTCAGAGTCAACTTTACTGTAGTCTTTTGGACTTCCAGTCGGCAGCCACTAGCACTTTTGACTTGGGTGACCGCTTTTCACTGTAGTGACGCAGACTTCCTATGCGGTTGGTGGAACAGTGATCGTCTTCCTCTCCATTTGTAGCCCATTTTTAGGCTAGGGTTTGTTACCTGAAAAACTCTATAATTGTGCTCCCGATATAGTGAATATTCTGCGTCTCTGTGGACGTAGAGATTATTTTCAAACTACGTAAATCTTTGTGTCCTTGTTCGTTTTTTTTCCCTTTTACTCTTCTGTTTTTCGTCGTTTCTGTCGCTGCAACTCTCGGCGTTTCCGCAACAGCAAGTGATGGAGACAATGGTTCACATACAATACCATTGTTACCATTGTTTATATCGTCCTTACTTTGATATATCTCCTTATGAGATGTGTTACAAGAAAATCCCAAGTCTAAAACATTTGAGGGTGTTTGGTAGTCCTTGTATTATTTATCAAAGCGAAGGGTGCCAATAAAAGCAAGTTTCAGAGAAGGGAAGTCGATGGAATTTTCCTTGGATATCTGCTAAACGGAAAGGGATATCGCTGCTTGATTGAACAATGAATCTGACAATGTGGTGTTTGAACACTCATTTGATGGGTGTTAACAACAAAAACCACCTTTTGAAGTTGATGGAGATGATGAATGATTGGTTGGACAATGTGCCGGAGTTATGGAAATGTGGATGATTCGAGTGATCGACATGAAAAAGATTATGATTCAGTCTTATCAAGTGACGAAGAATGTTTAAATTATGTTCATCCAAGGTCATCATTGGTGATTATGGATGAACAGTTCAAACAAAGAGGTTTTTGAGAACATCCCACAACACCATTGATTTCTCAAGTTAAACCGAGGGGTGTGAATGAGCCATTGAACTATCAAGAGTGGATTCATGCCATGAATGAGGAATTGAAGTATCAAAACGAGTGTTCCGAAACAGGTTAAATGAGAAGGGAGAAGTGATGGGAAACAAAGGCAGACTCGCACGCAAAGGTTATTCTTAGGTTGAAGGCATTCTTCGATGAGACGTTTGCTCTCATTGCCAGGCTTGAAACCAGAAGGATATTTCTTGCTATTGTTGCTCAAAATGGATATAAGATATTCCAAATGGGTGTCAAGTCGGCCTTCCTTGATGGTGAACTTGAAAAGAAAGCGTACATTGAGCAACCTGAATGTTTTATGCTTGGAAATTGTAGAATAATAAAAGGTGGAGAGACCCGAACCCCCAAGGTCCTCTCTAAAGGAGGCCTTGAGGTTCTTTTATAATGAATAATATAAACCACACCTGACCATAAGACCGATGTGGGATGCAGACTCCAACAGTCCCTCTCAAACTAGGTGTACCTAGCTTGAACACATAACTTAACACATAAAGAAAAAACAAAGCAATCAACAAACTGCAAACACTCCCCCTCAAGCTGGACATACCTAGCTTGATTGCAAATCAAAACGAAATAAAAAGAAACAAGCAACGATCGTAGCTCCCCCTCAAGATCGTAGCTCCCCCTCAGGATGATGGATGGATGAAGATGTTGCGCGCGTAGCAAAGGAACCACACAGACCGGGCTGGTTGACGGAGCGCCAGGACATCTGCACTAGTGGGGCCGGTCGATGATACGCCGGGAAAACCACACTAGCACCGGGAAAGCCGCACTTGCGGGGTCGACGATGTGAGGCGGGGATTCCGTAGAATCGTTGCTGGATCTGGCGGCGACAAAGGGCCCAAATCCAAGGCGATCAAGGTGCTGCGCCACGGTGGAGTAAGCGGAGTGCTGGTGCACCACTACGGTGCACAGGAGGCCGTCACAGGGAGGCGCAGCGAGCAGGGAGGCGTGACAGCAGGGAGGAAGAAGGCCGGCCATCTGGAATTGTTGGAGAGAGCCGCGGGAAGGAGGGAAATGTTGGGAGGGATGGGGGGGGACGCTGCGAGAAGATCAGACAGTGGGAGGTGCGTCGGGAGTCAGGGGAAGAAGCGGGCCAGTAGTCAAGGCCAGATCTTGTCGGGATCTGGAGGCGCGCTGGATGGGAGGAGCCGATGCTCAGGGAGGGGAGGTGGAGGGCCGTCAGGCGTCGCGTGGGGTGCGGGGGTTGGGAATCGCTGCAGGGAATGCGTGGTTGGCAGGATCGGCTGGATCCTGTTAGGATCAGGAGGCGCGACCCAGGGCGGGGTCGACACGCGCAATGGGTAGGGGACGCCGGGGAAGGAGGCGGGCTGGGACAGTGTCGCGTCGGATGCGGAGGGCCGGGAGGGAGTCGGCCGGTCGGTGCGAGGGAAACACAAGGCGGGGCCGGGAGTCGAGGGAAGAAGCGGGCCGGTAGTGAAGGCCGGATCTTGTCGGGATCTGGAGGCGCGCTGGATGGGAGGAGCCGACGCTCAGGGAGGGGAGGCGGAGGGCCGTCAGGCGTCGCGCGGGGTGCAGGGGTCGGGAATCGCCGTAGGGAATGCGTGGTCGGCAGGATCGGCTGGATCCTGTCGGGATCAGGAGGCGCGACCCAGGGCGGGGTCGACATGCACAACGGGTAGGGGACGTCGGGGAAGGAGGCGGGCTGGGATGGTGCCGCGTCGGATGCGGAAGGCCGGGAGGGAGTCTTCTGATCGGTGCGAGGGAAGCAGGAGGCGGGGTCGGGATGGAACCGTCAGGAGAGGAGCCGCCCAGGCGGGATTGAGGACCGCCACAGGCGATGCAGAGGGAGATGCCAGCAGGGGGGAGATCCGCCGAGAGGGAGGCCGAAGCAGGGGGATCCGCCGCCTGGGAAAAGAGCCCAGGGGGCGGCGGTAGAAAATAAACCAAGCCCTACATGAGGGGGACCGCCGCCCCCCACGGGGGAGAAAATAATGCGAAACCCTACTCGGGATAAAATAAAAATGGGAGGGAGGGTTCGGGATTAGGTTCCCTCTGATACCATGTAGAAGAATAAAAAGTGGTAGACCTGAACCCCCAAGGTTCTCTCTAAAGGAGGCCTTGAGGTTTTTTTATAATGAATAATATAAACCACACCGGACCATAAGTCCGATGTGGGATGCAGACTCCAACAGAGATGATGACGCATGTGTTTCTTGGTTGACGAAAGCACTATATGAGTTAAAACAAGCTCCGAGAGCATGGTTTCCGGAGTTCAACTCATGTTTGAAATCGTTGAATTTCAAAAAATGGAGTGGACAACAACCTTTATATCAAACAAAGGAGAAATCTCTCATTGTTATTGCTTATATCGATATTGTGTTTGCTGGAATGAAGAAGGCGTTTGCAGAGAATTTGCCACTCAAATGGAGGAGTTGTTTGAGATGTCGATGCTCAGAGAGATTTAAGTATTTCTTGGGACTTAATAATTTCTGGAGAGACTACATTTTTCTTTATCAAGAGAAATATGCTTGGAAACTTCTAAAGAAGTTTGGAATGGAGGATGCAAAACGGTTTTCTACTTCAATTTCAGTGAGAAGCAAACTCGAGGATGAAGATGGAAAGGAGGTTAATCAAAAGAAGGTTAGGGAATTAATTGGGAGTTCTTCGCTATACTTGACGGCTTTTCGACCGAATGTTGTCTATGCTGTTACATCGTGTTCAAGGTATCAAAGTGCGTCCAAGGAATCTCTTTTCATAGCAGCGAAGAGAATCTTAAGGTATATTAAAGGCGCTACCGATGTGGATTGGGTTAAAAGTGTTGATGATTGGAAGTTCACATCTGGTGGATTGTTTTTGTTGGGAGATAGGTGTGTAACTTGGCACATGAAGAAGTAGAATTCTGCTACCTTGAGTATAGCGAAAGAGGAATATATTGCTGCCACATAAGCAACAACTCAATTGATGTGGATAAAAACACAACTTGAGGATCTCACGGTGGAAGTGAAGTTATCCCTGATGGTGAATTGTGATAATCAAAGTGCCATCAATCTTTCGAGAAATCTATTTCAGTATTCTTGATCAAAGCACATTGATATAAGTATCATTTTTTCAAAGAGAGGTTGAAAAAGGATTCTTGAAGATGGTGTTTGTTCTTACAAAAGATTAAGTGATGGATGTGTTTACCAAAACATTGTTTAAAGATGCATTTCAAAAACTAAGGTTGATGATGGGAGTTTAATCTCAACACTCTGAAGGCTAAGGTATGGTGGCTCCGTCCTCTCCCTCTCGTTCTTTGGATTGTTGTTGTCAAAGGGGGAGAAAACAGCTTAAATCCATAGGTAGATATTTTTCATTATGTGGGAAAAATCTCTTATCAAGAGTATATTTTTTGTGAGTTCAGCATACACATGCGGGTTGTGTGTGTGAAGCCGTGAGTTCATCATTTTTGTAGTTCGAGTATGTGTGTAGGAAATAAGTTGGACACATATACAGGGAATGTTTTTGATGAGAAGAGAAGATTGAAAATGAATGTGGGTTGCTCCCTCTTATGGACAATATTGTGATTATTATTCATTATTCTTGTTTACTACACTAAGCACGCCCTCGTAGGCTTAGAATGATTGAGTAATGATTCATTGCTAAGTTTGAGGGCGATTTATGTTCATTGGTTGACAACAAAATCCAAAGGGGGAGATTGTAGTGATAAGTTTGAATGAAATTGTTGTTTGGAGGAGTTGAAGTGGATGTGATTAGAAATGTTGGTGTTTTCTTTTGTTGTCAGCACATAAATCACATTTAATCTCCAGGGAAGTCAACTGATTCAAAGAATTTGAAGTGTTCAGTGGTTGGTCCTATGGAAGTTTTGGGATTGTTTGGATGTGTCGGAGATGGTTTTGATGAAGTTTTTGGTTCTGCAGAAGAAATCACGCTGTAATAGTCACCTCGGAATATTTTTTAATTGATTAGCTAAATATTACATCGCAATGTATGTTCATTGGTTGACAACAAGGGGGAGATTGTTGTGATAAGTTTGAGTGAGATTGTTGTTTGGAGGAGTTGAAGTAAGGGGGAGATTGTTGTGATAAGTTTGAGTGAGATTGTTGTTTGGAGGAGTTGAAGTGGATGTGATTAGAAATGTTGGTGTTTTCTTTTGTTGTCAACACATAAATCACATTTAATCCTCCAGGGAAGTCAAGTGATTCAAAGAATTTGAAGTGTTCAGTCGGTCCTATGGAAGTTTTGGGATTGTTTGGATGTGTCAGAGAAGGTTTTGATGAAGTTTTTGGTTCTGCAGAAGAAATCACGCTGTAATATAGTCACCCTGGAATATTTTTTTAGGTGGTTGCAGAAATTGATTAGCTAAACATTACGTCGGAATGTATAAATATTGCACCATGATTTGTTGGTTAGAGGTGAAGATGGTTAAGCTGTTCTTCATGTGTCACGCCCCGATGAGGCCGTGATTTACATGCATTTGCGATGGTCATTGTGAGGAGTTGGTTGGGCAAGACAGCTGTGATGTGAAGGTAGGAATTACCCCGCAATATGAAATGGTGATTTGTTGGAGATGCTGTTGTCCGGCATTACAGCATCGGATTACGCTGCAATGCTAGGGTTTAATAAAAGTGGCGTTTTGCTGTTTGTTGCTGACAAGTGGTTGCACCTTGATATGAAAGACACAATAGTGGAGATGAAGCCAGTACGCTGTAATGATCAATGCTTGACGCAATGAGTTTGAAGGGTGTATCGTTTTCAGAGGCCTTTGAGTTTACCCGTTTGATAACTGCATACATTACTTCGTAATTAACACCATTACGCCGTGATTTTTGAAAGCTGTCAGATTTCAAGTGGTTTTGCTGATGTGGCTTGGTGGATGTCATATGGGTCCACTCCAACCCGATCACCAACGTCTATAGATCACATCTTAGGTCGTTACGGCATCAATTACGCCGCAATGTGAGGGTGTAATAAAAGTGGTGTTTTGCTGGTTGTTGCTGGCAAGTGGTTGCACCGTGAAATGAGGGCACAATAGTGCCGATGAAGACATTATGCAGTAACGATCAACACGACAATGAGATGAATTTGAAGAGTATCGATTTCTAAGGCAGTTGAGCTTAACCGTTTGATAATTGTATATATTTGGCTGTGGTTTTTGAAAGCTCTGCCGGATTTCAAGTGGGGTTGAAGATGTGGCTTGGTGGATGCTACATGGGTCCACTCCAGCTCGACCCCCAACATCTATAGATCACATCTTAAGTGAAATGAAGGACTGATTTGATCTAAACTTTAAAGTTTTAGTAGAAGTTGATGGAAGTTGAGATGATTTTCTGTTTTTGGAGCTACCGAGTTGAAGAATTTGAAAGAACTTATTTCTTAAATGGTTAATTTTTTTTTTAAAAAAAAATGAAATTAATGTTGCGTTTGGTTCATGAAAATATTTTTTGTTTTCATTTTCTAAAAATGTATTAAAAAATTGTTCCGAAAGTTACTAAAAAATCAAGCATGGAGCTAACCTTTTCAAGCGTTCTCACTTTTTAGGAAAAAATGTTTTCTACTAATTCGATAATTTTTCTAATACATTTTAAAAAATAAGAAATAGAAAATATTTTTCAAAAGCAAATGTAAACCTAAGCTACATGAAAAATTCTGTTTTGGCAATAACCATAGCTGATGATGCTTTGTTTTGTTATGGTTATGTATGCAGATGATTATGTGATATGTAATATGTGCAAAAGCCCGGACACAATTCTTTCAAAGGAGAACCGTCTGTTGTTCCTGAGATGTGAACAGGTGACGATCTCATGTTCTGTGTTGTGAATGTTTGGGAGGCCAATGATGATTGAAATCTTGCCTACATTGTCAGATTCCACTACCCATGATGCAATGAAGTATCTGAGGCCTTTTCCTTTTGCAATTAAACTTAGTCGGTCCTTACCAAATTTTCACAGTTTGGTTTGGTGGTGGTGGTTTGCAGTGTGGGTCTCGGCGGTCAGTTGCTCCGATCAAAGCAGGTTTCGTGGCTCGTGTTGGCCGCCGTAAAGCCGGAACCTGACTGAATACGTTTGATGCCTCCTTGGGATGGACCTTGCTCATCATGTCTGCAATTTGAATCGGGCTATTAATGGCTTCAAATGGGCTCCTCGTGTCTGGTATGAAAGACATCGTTTTGCCATTTCAAGCAAACATGTAGTGATCATTCTATTCACCACAATCTTGTTCTATCCTATTATATTTTGAAATAACTAACATATTTATTTATAATTTTAACATTTTAAAATTCATCTATAAATTTGAAATGAATGGTAATAAAATTAAATTAATATGTTTTATAATTTTATAATCCTTAAAAAATATTTAACTAATAATAAGTAATTTAATCGAATTTTGATTTAAAATTCATTCATAAATAAAATATGTGACGAACAAAATAGATAAATATATTTCATCATATTATTATTATTTAAAATTATACAATTAATAAATTAATATTAATTAATTTAATTTGGTTCGGGTTTTTTATTACTGTGGGACTGCGACCCTAACCTTGTTTATTTGAATTCACTACCTTAATCCTATAAAAACTAGATCAAACATTATCATAACCCTACTTGATGTGCCCAATTAACAGGTACCCATTGCCATCTATGTGATATAGAACAAAATAACAATTTGCATGCACACCAAAGTTGAATATAGAGAGTACATAACTTAGTAATTCTATGCACCATTACTTAAATACCAAAACCAAATAGTTTTTAAATGAGGAGAAATGGAATACATACCATTTTATAAAGGAAGAAGTTATTAAAAAAACAACTTTCATAATTTGAGTAACCCAATCCTTTATAAAACCAAACAACATGATGCTTTAGAAATAAACTAAAAAAAAAAAAATCCTATCACGGGATAATTGACTCCTAAGGGATTTAAAATATAATTTCGCTAATGGGACTACTATGCTAGCAATGATGTGATCCTACCCGCCCACCCAAATCGCACAATCTAAGCATGATCAGGGGCACCCAACGTGCACATTCTAACCTTAACCGATAGAGTAATACATCTAAGGTACCTTCTAACTCAAGTTACTCACGTGGTTTTAAGAGAACAAACAATCACCATTTTAATGAAATCACACAATCTCAAACTCCCTTCATAGAAACAACCCATTTCCATCAAAATCCGTTCACTACATATCATAAAATACAACAATTACATATACTGTATGTAATAAGGGGAATCCCATATAATTAGATAATATAAACAAGGGAGTTTCAAAGATTTCAAAACCCCAAATAAACACATTTAGAACCAACCAAACAAGGCTTTAAAACCAAATAAACAGCTTTGAACATGTTCGAAAATCACTTTACAATCCATTAAAATCAAATAAACCTTTACGAGAAACCAAAAAAGGTACTATAACCCATAAACAATTTGTAGTACACACTAAAACTAATTTAAAATATTTTTTAAATCCAATAACTACTTATGAAAGCCCAAATAAGGCATAATCAACATTTAAAGATTTTATTCCACACGTTTAAAACATGAAATCCTATGAGCAGCCCATAAATCTCAATGTATTTATATATTTTACATAAACAAATGGGTAACTCGAACTCAACATGTTGACACTCATCAAAAGTGGCATAAACAACCCAAAGATACTTTAAATCATTCAAGAGTATAATGAAAAAGAAGCAAACATCATGGTTTTTGGTAGAATGGAGTGAGAATAAAGTCACCTAACTTTACAACGTTTGACGATATATGGGTATTATTGATATAATAATATTCACTTAGTACTATAAAAACATAGGAAATAGTTATAATAATTAAAACACTCATTAGACACGACTTGAAATAAGGAATTATTTATCGTTAATCGACAAGGCTATGAAGCAACCTTAAAAGAGGCGCAAAAAGGCTCATGGGAGGCTCCACTATCACCATTCAACAAAAGTCCTATCCTATTTGGGTGTTTCACCATCATTTGGCGAAACTCCCCAAATCTCCACAAACCTTAAATATAGATGAAGATCCTTATGTTTTGTTAAATAGGTGAGAAAGAGTTGTTGAATGTTAAGAAAATCTTGTTATGAAGTTAATGGAGGAGGTTAGGAAGTTTCCTTAATTTCGTTATGAAACTTTCTAACAAAGTCCGATGATTCTAAGTCATTCTCAATGTTTCCAACATCATGAAAAATCTCATGATCCAAGCTTTTGTTCAAAGAGGGAGATCGCGATCACCGGACAAAAATCACCAAACGAAAGGCGATCGGATGAAGAAGTTACTAATGGGGAGAGATGTACAACTTTGTTACCGGATGCAGAACACCATACACAGTTCTCCAGATGCAGAGTTTTAGACACAGTTCTCTGGACGGACCAAATGCATAATGAGTGGACAGAGGTGCAATAGTATTCCATGGGGCAAGAAGTACAACTTGATCGCTATACACAGATCACCAGATGCAGTTTAACGGACAGACCACAACTCAAGTCATTGGACAAAGTTTTTGTAAGAAGTCGGAGTTTGTGTGGCAGTACAAGAGTTGTGTAAGGGTCTATCAATAACTGCATAAAGGTAAAGACAAAGTTCTGAAGGTTGCGTAAAGGTAGAGGAAGCTCGCATAAGGGTAAATCACATTATGCCTTATGTAAGGGCAGTATCCCCATTGTGTAAAGGTAACTGAGGTCTAGCGGCTAGAGATACCAAACAAAACATAGTTGATGTTACCAGGTGAGAGATTGTAAGAAGATGTTGTTGTTGAGTTTGTACAAAGTGTAAGAAGTTCAAAAAGAGATGTAAGTACAAAGCTACAGAGAAAGATGCTATAATAGAACTAAGGGAGAAAATATTCTGTGAAAGAAGTCTTTAGAAATTGCAACAATGCTGAAGCACGTCAACTACTCAAGTACACCGGACAAAGACAACTAAAGTTTCTGGGCATACATTTTGTACAAAGTTCAATTGGAAAAGTTTTATGTTACATGATGTATGAAGTTTATGAAGAGCGATGAGTTATGAAGACATCGGTTCGAGTTCATTGGACGATGAACCATCAGATGGAGAAAGCTATAAGATAGAGAAGATCTGAACAAATGCAAGGAAGTACAATAGATGAAGTAGGCACCATTAGACGAATGAGCATCAGATGAACGTTATCGATGTCATCAGACAGACGATTCAGAGAAGTTGCATCAGACTGAGTTTCACGAATCAAAGCTACATATGAAGTTTGAGCTGAGGTAGGATGACTAGACAGAGTCAACTAGATGAAACAAAGTGGAGAAGTGAAGATTTTTCACTAGACGGAAGAGTTCCTAAAGTTATCAAACAAACATTCCACCAGAAATAGATTCCAAGAATCTTTACATAACTTTGTAAATCACATTAGAATGACGATGCTATGATGATCTTTCAAAGTTTTGTTATCTCGGTGAGATAAGGAAGTGTGGATGTGTTCTTTAACATCCAAGGTTAAGGATGTTCAAAGAAGGTTGTGGGTGTTAGAATTCTCATGAAGCTTCATGAATATTCTAGAAGTCTTGATAAGTATCCAACAAAATTCATTTGAGAAGGAAAATGAAATAAGCTTCCCACCTTTTCTATTTCGAGGGAACCTATAAATAGTGTGCAAGTAAAGTATTAAAAGGTATACTTGTCACAACCCGTCCCCCGAGGCCCGTGTCATGACTACCCCAAGCCCGCCTTCCATAGGCCAGGGGCTGACGACTAGCACCGAAAGTCGTATTCCCTAAAACGGGAAGGCGTTGCCTTTAAACCTGTACAAACACACGGTCTGAGAACACAACAAGAAGCAACTGTGAAGTAAACTACTGTAGTAAAAAAGGAGTACTGAAAGAAAAACGGGCCAGAATACAAGCCCAACTGAAAGTACGAGTACAACTGAAAAGTATTAATACAACTGAAAGGAACAATACAACTAAAAAAGGGAAAAACATCTCCTGGATCGTCCACCATGGATCCTACCTGAAGGGTAGGTACAACTCACGATCAGTAGTCCCTGCGTCGCGTCACACCAAATGGTCCACCCTGGATCCTACCTGAAAGGTAGGTATAACTCATGATCAGTAATCCCTGCGTCGCGTCACACCAAATGGTCCACCTCCGAGCACCATCCAGTCCTGGCTCCCTCAGCCTCAATCAATGTCGTACGTCATCTGCACAAGACACAACAAGGTGCGGGTGAAGCCCGTGCATGAGTGAGTATAACGATACTCAGTAGAGACTCCGAGACCCCATAGGTCTCCTAAAGTTCCACAAAGGAAAAGCCACAAAGAAAGACATCAACTCTACTTAGGTATATGTCCATACATATACCTAAGTTATCAAGATATACTAATCTCATACATGAGGGAGGTATACCACAAAGGTAACACTACGAAGGTAGAAGTACCACACAGGTAACACCACGAAGATAGTACCACAAAGGTAAATGACTTGGTTCAAACAGAGCCTCAGCTCAAACCAGGCATACAACTCAGAGAAACAAGATTATGATGCTGACCCACACAAGATCGCTATGAATGATGATAACCAGCCACAAATTCTCAAGGGGTAGTAACAAGTATCATTCCCAGTCACAACGTTGAACACCTCGGCTGCTGGAGAACTCCTCCTCTATCGAGTACAGTGGGCCTGCCGGGTCACACAGAGGTGCTTCCCACTAACCTTGAACTGCTGAGGTACTCCTCCCCATCGCGTACTGTGGCTGCTCCCCACCATGGCCTGCCGAGGTACTCCTCCCCATCGCGTATCGTGGCCGTTGAGTTGAAAAGTCTGCAGTCGTCAGGTCTTAGCCAGTCGCAGGGTTCCGTACGTAGCGAGCTTGGGAGAAACGCTCCCCAAGCCATCGGTCATATTTCAACCAGCACAAAGTCTCACAAAGAAGTAACCCAATGATCCGTCGTGTCACAAGGGTTCCAACGCAACAAACAGCGCGTCAACCGGACGCCCGATCTGTGCGTTATTGGCATTTCAGTACCGAGTGCCCGATTGGATTCGGGTGCGATCCAACCCAGTCGTACTCCAAGTTTCTCCAAAACTCTCAAGGAGTAAGTCAAAAGGACTGTCTCGCTCCAAAGATCCCAACGCCGCAGACGATTCTTCAAACGGACATCCGGTTCTCAAGATAAGGCCCTTTAAGTGTTTATGGGTCTGGGTCTGGTCCGACCCGGTCGGACCGACCCAGACCTCAAAAAGGGTCGGCCTGACCCATATAGGGCGGCTTGCAAATGGGTGGCCCAACCTACAAGGGGGCGGCCCAGTTGGGCGGCGAACTGGTTGGGCCGCGGCCCGCTAGGGTGCGACCCGTGGTGCTTTCGCTAGGCGGCTCGGGAGAGCCGTTCCCTCGAGATCCCAAACGGCCAGAGGTCATTCGACCTTTGAAGTGGTGGCGCCATGTGGGTGCTGCCTGGTCGTCGTGGAACCCGCCAGGGGCGCGGGTTCTGCCTCCTCTACCATGACTTCAGCCGCAGTCTCCTGCTCACCGGCGGCGCGCGATGGCGTGCCGCCCTTCCCTTCCGCAGCTGACCAACGAGCCGGCTGCCTTCTCCGAATGTCGCGGCTGACGAGCCGCATCCCCTTTGCACACCGGCGGCGCGCGACGGTGCGCCACACCTCCTCCGCGGCCGACCGGTGCCGGCCGCTCCAATGTCCGCCGCGATTTCGTGCTGCGACATCCTCTAGAGGCGTGTGTTGGCGTGTCGCCTCCTTCGTAGCCAATTGGTGTCGCCGCGCCAGCGGTCTTCCACGGAAGGCGCAAGGGTAACAAAGTTGCGGAGGGTTCGGGTCGGGTTTGTTAGGCCCGCGCCCTCCGCGTTAGCTCGTGATCAAAGGAAGGATAAAATGGGTTTAACAATTCCTTTTATTAAACAACAAACAAACCCCATAAGGATACCCCGTAACAACTTCCCGCAAAACGAATGAATTACGGATCAACCCTTTAGTCGGTTGGCCCGCGTTCTTTGTATAATTTCAAGAACGGTGAAGAGGGAATCAAAAATGTACAAACGAAATAACCCCCTACCTCGAATCGTCAGAGAAATGCCCATGCTTGAAGGTGGGTCGATGTTCTTCATTCCCGCAACATGCTTCTAACGACGCTGCTCGCACGTCGTCCTCTGATTCGTGGTTCGGTGTCACCCATCACCTCCCGCTGGGATCGGCTCCGTCTTCTAAGGGTTCGGCGTTGCGGCGCTCCTTCAACACTTTGTTGCTTGACAAAGCTGTGCCGATACCCCTCCCCAAGCTCCATATATATATGAGAGGGGGAGGGTAAGTAGCGACGTTGGAGTTTAATGAGACTCATCAATTATGAAGCTTCCTAATTTTCTAATGACGTCATTAGACAGGTTTGGCAGGTCAATCCATTTATTGGTTTGACACATTGCTGGCCCCACCCATTTCCTTGTCCGTTGGAGGATATGAAATAAAATAATAAAATTATTTTATTTTATTTCTTTTAAAAAGTCACAAAACTTAACTTTTTCTCCGAACCTACTGTGGTCAAAGTAAAACCTCCCTTAAGCGAATCCCGATGCTGCAGATTCAACGATGCACTCATATTTTTAATCTGAGCAATAGTTCAAAAGTTAGAAAACGCCGCTCGCACGTTTACTGAACGTACCCGAAAAAAAGTTCAATAAATTATTAGTGTCACCCTCGACCTGCGTCGGTTGAGGTTAGACTCCACCTAAGGAGAACACACCCCAACGAACCCAACAATACTCTCATATTTTTAATCCGAGTTACCGTTTAAAAGTTATAGATTTTACAATAAAATAATTGTCACTTAATTATTTTATTTACGACCAAAAACTAACTTTCACTGGTGGCCCACGCCAGCCAATGTTAGTATCAGCCTAAGGAAATCATACCCTCACGATTTCAGAGGTGGTCTCAGATTTTTAATCCGAGTTACCATTCATGAGTTATAAGCATTTGAAAAATAAAATAATTTTATTTAATAATTTTATTTACGGTTATGCCATTTTCAGGTTTTCTCACAGGAGCCCTGCGCCGACTAAACTTAAGTCACACCTAGGGTAAACCAGCCATCCTGAGTGCAATGGTGCCCTCAGATTTATGATCTGGGAAACCGTTTAAGAGTTATTCCACTTTTTTAGGAAAACTGCTTACGCGCACTAATTAAAGCCTAACAAAACTTCGACGGGTCATTCCGGGCACTCCGAGCCTCAGAATCACGTGACGTCAAATTTCGTGGTCTTGAAATAATTTCATATAATTAAAAAAAATATATGGAAATTTCAGGACATTACATTCTTCCCACCTTAGGGCTTTACGTCCCCGAAAGCCAAAACAAAGGCAAAACAAACAAATGAGGGTACTGAGCATGAATATGAGCCTCCTGCTCCTATGTGCTATCTTGGAGGTTTCTGTGCTGCTAGCAAACGCACACCAGAGGTATCGACCGCCCATGAAGGACCCACTCCTGTCGATCCTCAAACTCCACCGGGAACTCCGTAAAAGTCACCCATCGTCAAAGTTCAACTCACCCTAGTTGATAACATGTGATGGATCATGCACGCATCTTCTCAGCTGCGACACATGGAAAACATTATGCACTTGGTGCATCTGTGGGGAAGAAGATAGACGGTATGCCACCTCGCCCACTCTGCTGAGATTCTAGAAAGGTCCGATGAACTTCAGAGATAACTTGCCGCCCCCAGCCAAATCTCCGCAAATCTCATCGAGGTGAGACCTGTAGGAAGACATGGTCTCCCTCCTCTTGTCAGCATAAGACTTCTTTCGGCTCTGTGCAGTCTTCACTTGCTAACAAGTGAGGCATCATGATACAAACTCTTCCACTACTTCCTTCATCCCTGGCCATTAGTACTGACGCCAGAGGTTCTGGTACATCTTCGCCACTCCAGGATGTACCGTTAAAGGGGATGTATGGATCTCCCTCAACACCTCCTCCCAAAGCTTCACTGGTACCATGGTGCATCCTCTGAAGAGGACGATGTGCTCCCCACCTTCATAGAATCCTTCAGGAGACCGTCCTGAGGATATCTGAGCACGTCGGGTCTCGCAATCAACATCTCAAGCTGTGCCCCCCCGAATTTGCTGAAGAATTGGGGGAGTGACAGTCATAGACTGAAGGTAAGCTGCTCCATCTTTATCCACGAAGGATATCTGCAGCGCGTCTAGTTGCTCTGACGCCTCACTCAGCAGTTGTAGACCAGACCTCCTATTGAGTGTGTCTGTTACCATGTTCCCCTTCCCAGGAGTATAGACTATCTCAAGGTCATAGTCCTGGATGAACTCTAACCATCATCGATGTCTCAGGTTCAGGTCCTTCTGTGAGAAGACACACCTGGGACTCTTGTGATCAGAGTAAACAGTAAACCGTTCACCCATCAAGTAATGTCGCCACACCTTCAAGGAGAAGACCACTGCTGCTAACTCCGGGTCATGGGTAGCGTAGTTTTGTTCATGCTATCTCAGCTAACATGAGCCATAGGTGATCACTACTCGGTTTTACATCAGGACACACCCAAGTTCGGTCCCTGATGCGTCGTAGTAGACTACATACCCAACGCCCTCTTCTGGTAGCCTTAAGATGGGGTCACTTGTCAGTCTCTGCCTCACATCTTGAAAGATTTGCTGGCATCTCTCTGTCCACATGAAGGGCTATCCCTTCTTCGTCAACGTTGACAAGGGTGATGCAACTTTGGAAAAGTCAGGAATGAATCTCCGGTAGTACCCAGCCAAAGCAGAAGTCCCTATCCCTTCAGGGAGGTAATCCTGGAAACATCTTTTGAACCACACTCTGCCACTCCTGTCGGGAACTGAAAACTCAAAACTCCTGCTGCCACGAGGGTAAGTCTGACCGACTCAAGAGTGATCGGCTGAACCCTCATATGCATGAGTTTATCTTGTGTTGTTTGGGTTTCCTTTTTCACTGACAAAGGAAAATCCCATTCCAACATTGTAGGTAAACCACAACCTTTTTGCCTAATACAGTCAATCTGAGTATGAACTGTGGATGTCCAGTCTATACCCAAACTAACGTTGTAAGGCCTCGACACTGCCACCAAGAGGTTCTAATTGAAACTATCGTCTTAAGGGTCAGGTCACACCGTCAGTGTTAGTGTGATTATCGAGTCTCCTCCCAAAGGTATCTCCATAAGTGAGGGTCAAGTCAACAGTTAAACCAGAAACTCTAGGTCTTGGACAAGATTTGTGGAAGGAAGGAATGATTGGTACCTATGTCTATTAATACAGTAGCTAGTAATAGACATAGACTGTACCTAGAATCATTTCTAGATCCCTTGGGTCGCACTCCTTGACCACATGCAACTACTCCCTTCCCCTGTCCTCCAGCTCCCTAAGCCTGGTGGGGACCACATAGGGGGTGGGTTGTAACATGTCAAAATGTATACCACCTCATGCTGATCTCCTAACTCTGCTTCCATGTCTGCAGCCCTACAGATTCGTCTGTCCCTATCACATCCTCTTCCCAAAACATTTTACACACCCAGGTCTCTAAGACTGACGTCAGTTTCCTGCTTTCCCACTATTAACATTCATTGGATGCATTCACTCAACCAAAGAACATTCAACCACAAAGGTTCTCTCTAGCACCCTAATATAAGTAGGAATGCATATAAGAATAGTGCTGGCTCGGATGTCCCTAAACACACCTCACTCGTAGGTCCGAGCCTCAAAGCACTGATCGTACTGTATTCATCGAGTACCTAGGATGGTTGGTATGCCTCGATGAATACTCAGCTACCGACATGTCGTCCTACCGAAGCTGTAGAAGCTCCAGGTAACTCTCATCCCTTATCTCTTTATAAGATCAGGGTAACCTAAACCATTTCATCATCCTGTTGAGCCACATAGAAGGCTCTCTACCAGGGCCGCCATCTGATTGAATGGTGCCTTGGCTAGATGGAAACTCGACTTACTCCTCAAGCCAGTACTTAGCCGCCTGTGAGTCAGGCTCACCTCGGAACCTGAGGGGCATCTGATGTTGAAACACGTATAAGGCACTAAGCCTACATGTGTCCTCTACCGGTACCACCAGTTGTAACTGATGACCAATGGGCAGTGATATAGCTGACACACTACCCGAAGGTACCATCTCAGGCAACAATCCACGTACCGAAGCCTCATCACTATGCGGACCATCCTCATGGTCACTCACTGAAAAAGACTAACAGCTAAGATCACCATCTGCTCTATTAGTGTCTCAACTAGGCGGAAAACTCTAGCCATAGCCTCCAGACAGTCCTCAGCTGCCTGGGAATCTATCTCGCCTCGAAACCTTAGAGGCCTCTACCGTTGGAACTCATGAAACGCGCTCAGTCGGCGTGCATCCTCTACTGGTGGAGCTGGTGGTAACGGCTGCCCAATGCCTAGTGGTGTTGCTGGTACACCACCCAAAGGAGCTAACACCATAAGAGGGCCTTGCCCTGAGGCCTCATTGCTCAGTGGGCCGTCATCACGTACTCTCTCGGGAATCTTGGCTGGCTGTCTACACGACGATATCCTGATAAGGAACAGGTGCTCCGTGGTCATTAAGTTATACCTAGTTAGCTGACACCAATAAATCACAAGAAAAACTTTTCAAAAACACATGCAATCAATGTTTCCGTGTACTAAGTCAGAAATCAGAATTCAGGGTCCTGGTGTTTAGATATGTCGGCCGCCGCACCAACAATGGACTCCCCGAACTGAAAACCACACTCATAACACTTAACACTATTGCTTCACAGAAAAGATCAGAGTCCTAGTTCTTGGATAGAATCAAACTCCTATGATACAACTTTGTCACGACCTGTCCCCCGGGACCTGTGCCATGACTACCCCAAGCCCGCCTTCCATAGGCCAGGGGCTGGCGACTAGCACCGAAAGGTGTATTCCCTAAAACGAGAAGGTGTTGCCTTTAAACCTGTACAAACACACGGTCCGAGAACACAACAAGAAGCAACTGTGAAGTAAACTGCTATAGTAAAAAGGAGTGCTGTAAGAAAAAGGGGCAGAAATACAAGCCCAATTGAAAGTATGAGTACAACTGAAAAGTACTAATACAACTGAAAGGAAAAATACAACTGAAAAAGGGAAAACAACTCTTAGATCGTCCACCACGAATCCTACCTGAAGGGTAGGTACAACTCACAATCAGTAGTCCCTGCGTCGCGTCACACCAAACGGTCCACCCTGGATCCTACCTGAAGGGTAGGTATAGCTCACGATCAGTAGTCCCTGCGTCGCGTCACACCAAATGGTCCACCTCTGAGCACCGTCCAGTCATGGATCCCTCAGCCCCGATCGATGCCGTACGTCGTCTGCACAAGACACACCAAGGTGCACGCGAAGCACGTGCAGGGGTGAGTATAACGATACTCAGTAGGGACCCCGAGACCCCGAGACCCTGTAGGTCTCCTAAAGTTCCACAAAGGAAAATCCACAAAGCAAGACATCAACTCTACTTAGGTATATGCCCATACATATACCTAAGTTATCAATATATAATAATCTCATACACGAGGGAGGTATACCAAAAAGTTAACACCATGAAGGTAGAAGTACCACACAAGTAACAACATGAAGATAGTACCATGAAGGTAAATGACTTAGTTTAAACAGAGCCTTAGCTCAAACTAGGTATACAACTCAGAGAAACAATATTATGATGCTGACCCACATAGGATCGCTATGAATACTGATATCCAACCACATATTCTCTAGGGGTAGTAACAAGTATCATTCCCAGTCACAACGTCAAACACCTCGGCTGCTGGAGAACTCATACTCTATCGAGTACAGTGGGCCTACCGCGTCACACAAAGGTGCTTCCCACTAACCTTGAACTACTGAGGTACTCCTCCCCATCGTGTACTGTGGGTCTTCTGGGTCACACAAAGCTGCTACCCCACCATGGCCTACTGAGGTACTCCTCCCCATCATGTACCATGGCCGTCGAGTCACTCTGAGTCAAAAAGTCAGCAGTCGTCAAGTCTCAGCCAGTCGTAGGGTTTCGTACGTAGCACACTTGGGAGAACCGCTCCCCAAGCCATCAGTCATATTTAAACCCGCACAAATTCTCACAAATAAGTAACCTGATGATCCATCGTGTCACAAGGGTTCCAACGCAATAGACGACGCGTCAACCGGACGCCCGGTCTGTGCGTTGTTGGCATTTTAGTGCCGAGGGCTCGATTGGATTTGGGTGCGATCCCACTTAGTCGTACTCCAAGTTTCTTCAAAACTCTCACGGAGTAAGTCAAAAGGACTGTCTCGCTCCAAGGATCCCAACGCCGCAGACGGTTCGTCAAACAGACGCCCGGTTCTCAAGATAAGGCTCTTTAAACATTTATGGGCCTGGTCGGGCCCGGGTTAGGTCCGACCCGGTCGGTCTGACCCGGCCTGACCCGGTCTGGGTTGGGCCACGCCAGAATCGGCCTGACTCGCAAAAAGGGGTGGCCTGCAAGGGCGGCCCGACCCATATAGAGCATCCCACAAAGGGGTGTCCTGACCCGCAAGGGGGCAGCCCGCAAAGGCGGTGGCCCGTTAGGGCGGCTGCCCACTAGGGCACGGCCCGCGGTGCATCCTCTAGGCAGCTCGTGAGAGCCGTTCCCCCGAGATCCTGAATGACCAGAGGTCGTTCGGCTTTTGAAGCGGCGACGCCACGTGGGCGCTGCCTGGTCACCGCGGAACCCGCCAGAGGCGCGAGTTCCGCCTCCTCCACCGCGGCTTCGACCACGGTCTCCTGCTCCCCAATGGCGCGCGACGGCGCACCTCCCTTCCCTTCTACGTCCAACCGATGAGCCGACCACCTTCTCCGACTGCCGCGGCTGACGAGCCGCGACCCCTTTGCACACTGGCGGCGCGTGATGGTGCACCACACCTCCTCCGTGGCTGTCTGGTGCCGACCGCTCCTATGTCCGCCGCAGCTTCCTCTAGCGGCATGCGTTGGCGTGTTGTCTCCATCGTAGCCGGTTGGTGTCGCCGTGCCCGTGGTCTTCCACGAAAGGCGTAAGGGTAACAAAGTTGCGGAGGGTTCGAGACGGGTTCTTTAGGCCCGCGCCCTCCGCATTAGCTCATGATCAAAGGGAGGATAAAATGGGTTTAATAATTCCTTGTATTAAACAACAAACAAACCCCACAAGGATACCCCATAACAACCTCCCGCAAAACGAATGAATCGTGGATCAACCCGTTAGTTGGTTGACCTGCGTTCTTCGTATAATTTAAATAACGGGGAAGAGGGAATCAAAAATGCACAAATTAAATAACCCCCTACCTCAAATCATTGGAGAAATGCCCACGCTTGAAGGTGGGTCGGTGTTCTTCGTTCCCGCAACAGGCTTTTAACGACGATGCTCGCACATCGTCCTTCGGTTCATGGTTCGGTGTCACCTATCACCTCCTGCTGGGATCGTCTCTGTCTTCTAAGGGTCCGACATCACGATGCTCCTTCATCACTTCATTGCTTGGCGAAGCTGTGCCGATACCCCTCCCCAAGCTCCATATATATGGGAGTGGGGGAGGGTAAGTAACGACGTTGGAGTTTAATGGGGCTCATCAATTAGGAAGCTTCCTAATTCTCCAACGACGTCATTACATAGGGTTGGCAGGTCAAGCCATTTATTGGCTTGACACATCACTGGCCCCACCCCTTTACTTGTCCGTTGGAGGATATGAAATAAAATAACACTGAACGTACTCGAAAAAAAGTTCAATAAATTATTAGCATTCACCCTCGACCCACGCCAGTCGAGGTTAGGCTCCGCCTAAGGAGAACGCTCCCCAAAGAACCCAACGGTACTATCAAATTTTCAATCCGAGTTACCGTTTATAAGTTATGGATTTTTCAATAAAATAATTTCCACTTAATTATTTTATTTACGACCAAAAACTAACTTTCACTGGTGGCCCCTGCCGGCCAATGTTAGTATCATCCTAAGGAAAGCATACCCTCATGAGTTCAGAGGTGGTCTCAGATTTTCAATCTGAGTTACCGTTTGTGAGTTATAAGCATTTGAAAAATAAAATAATTTTATTTAATAATTTTATTCACGGTTATGCCATTTTTGGGTTTTCTCACAGGAGATCCGCACCGATTAAACTTAAGTCGCACCTAGGGTAAACCCACCATCCTAAGAACAACAGTGCCCTCATATTTTTGATCCGGGAAACCGTTTAAGAGTTATTTCACTTTTTTAGGAAAATTGCTTATGCACGCTAATTAAAGCTTAACAAAACGTCGATGGATCATTTCGGGCACTCCGGGTCTCGGAATCACGCGCCGTCAAATTTCAAGGTCTAAAAATTATTCCATATAATAAAAAAATTATATAGAAATTTTGGGACATTACAATACTGTTCACACAAGTTAGATATTTAAAGTGATGTGGAAAAGTATCAGATACAGATACCCAACACAGATCCAATAACCAAAGTTTTGAGCAGAGAGAGCTTCCAAACAAATTTGGTTGAAGGAAAGAGAAATTATTTAGAGTAATAAGATAGATCATTCAGAGATGAGATACCCGATAGAGAGTATCGAACAATGATTTCGAGCAGTTTGTAAGGTGCAACAATTTTGTTTATCAGACAAAACACAGGTTAGAAAATAGGCATAGTTTCAGTGAGGTGCACCAGATGGAGTATATCGGATGAAGGTGGGGCACAATGGATTGACACTTACTATATGGAGGAAATCATTTTTCTAGACGAACTTCAAATGGCATGTGGAGAAAAGTTCTCAATCTTTCTTTGGCTTGGAAATATAAGCAGAACTTCTGCAATTGATGGGAGTCAGTATAATCATTTCTTTCAGAAGATAGAAATAGTCTAATAGAAGTTGGATCATTGTATTCACTTTTATATTATATAAAATTCCATGGACTGAAAAGAGTCATAATGAAAAGGATTTAGGTTCTCACACTGAGGTTGAACCTTGTAAATCTTGCATGCCTTACATTACTTTCATATAATTGCCTGCTTGTGAGTTTATTATAAAAAGTTGATAAGGATAAAAACTCTAACAAGTTATAGGGGTTAATTTTAGAGAATTTGAAAGTATAAAATTTCACTACTAATTAAACCACCCCTTCTCAATGGTTCTCACGATCCTAAGGAACATCAATAGGTATCAGGGTTAAGTTCCCCCGTTAGATCCTTATCATGGAAAATCTCAACTTAGTGAATAATAGTAGTATTCCTACCTTTGATGGAAAAAATTATCATGGTTAGAAAAAAAGAATGATACCCCATATTATATCTCTTTTCCTAGAGGTAATTGATGCAACAATAGTTGGGTTTCCATCCACTGAGAAAGATGCTTCTATGAAATTTTCTGAAAAAAGAAATATTGAGGTTGATGGGAAAGGTAGAAATGGTATTCTAATGTCTTTGTTAGAAAATGTTTTTATGAAGGCGATGGGTCTCAAAATAGCTAAAGAAACTTGGGAAAAAATTGAAAGTATCTTTGAAGGAAACACCAAAGTGAAGGAGGCAAAACTAAAAATCTTGCGTAGCAAGTTAAAATATATTAGAATGGAAGATAAAGAGCCTGTTGATGAGTACGTCACCAGAGTTAATGATTTTTTTATAATATCATAGGATTCGGAGATGGCTTGGAAGATTCTACCATTGTTAAGAAACTCATGAGAAACTTTCTTAATAGGGTTGATTCCAAAATATCTGCTTTATAAGATAAAGATGATTTATCTCTTAATGAATTACATAACTTTCTTATTGCATATGAGATGAGAAAAGCTCCACCATTCAAAAAGAAGATCAAGGATGAAATGGATTTTGAAACTATGAGAAAGTTAAAAATATAATATGTAGAGATTTTAGATCCCAGTGATTTAGAAGATAATGAATATGATGAAATGAATGAAAAAATCATTCCTCTTATCTTCAAAAATTACCAAAGAGGTAGAAGAAAATATGGAGGAAAACCTCCACTCAAATGCTTCAAGTGTGGATGATTTAGTCATTTTTCTATGAATTTTACTAAGAATAATGTTTGAGAATATGAAGATCATTCTGAAGAAAAACCTTGGTTGAAGAAGTGGAATAAAACTTCTAGGGAAGATAAGAAATCCCCTAGTGGTAAGAACAAGTTTGCTGGAAATAGAAGAAGCAGGTTGAGTAAGAAAGTTGAATATGAATCTACTGAAAAAAATTCTTCATAAGATGAAAATCTAGAGAAGTTTAAAACCTTCTTTTCATGAGAAAAAGTAAGATTCCTCAAACAGTGAATAATAATAAGGTGAAGAAACTTATAGATAATATCAGTTGAGATCAGAACTTGTGGCATGTCTTGATAAAAAAAAAGATCAATAAAGAAATCAAAATAATGAAGAAATAAGGTGTGTGAAAGAATTTAGAAAAGGAAGTTATTCTTAAGGAAGATTTTCACATTAAGGAGATTAAGAACCTCAAACTAAAATTTGTGGAACAAGGAAAGATAATGGAAGATCATAGAAAAAAACTTACTGTTAAGGAAGATGAGGTTTTTAAATCTCAATCGAGATTTATTGAGGTTAAAAATACCTTAAGGAAGATGAATGAAAATTTTAACAAGGATTCATAGGTAAAATAAAAAACATCTTGAACTGTCAAGAAAACTCTTCCCAAGAATCGGGAAGCATCTTTACCCACTAAACATAAAAGTCCATCTGATATTTCTAACCATGCAGGTGTAAGAAAAAATGTTGGGAAATCCTAGATTAAGAACAGATGTGGAAAACACATCACACCAATAACATATGAAAATAAACTCTATAAGAAAGTTTCCCCATGCCAAGAGGAAACAAAAATAGAAAGATTTTACAAACCATGGATTTTTTTTTCAGAGAAAGATACTGCTTCTAAATAAGATCAAGATTTGATGGTTTTTATTGGTGTTGTGGAACCATGAGCACAAAAAATATAACTTTTGGCACAACATGTATCTCCTTGGAAATATGCATGAACTAAGGGGGATCAATAGTAGAAGAAAAGTGATTAAATTTTCTAATTTGTAGGAAGAAAGAAAGGAAAAATCACAAGATGCTAGAAAGTTTCCAATGAAAATCCGGGTTGGTTGCTTGGAGGAAGCTTATGAAATATTTGACCAAATAGGTCACTTTACTAAAGATTTTTTGACAACTCTTCTAGGAAAAGTTTCTTATTCTAGGAAAGAAAAGGAAGTTGGAAAGAATAAAGTTGATGAAAGAGCTTTTGTTGTTGAGATAACTCTGAAAGATATCAAAAAGAAAAAAACCTTAGATTCTTGACAGTGGTTGTTACTCACACATAATAGGTGATATAAAGATCTTGAAATGATGATATTAAAGCTCAAAAACTTAAATCCAAATAAGTTTTATATGTTGATGGGTTAAAAAAATTTACAGAGTGTTATCCAACTTTGTGATAATGGTAAAGAAGTTATCTTCAGGAAAGATTCTTATATCATAAAAATCTTAAAATATGGAAAAATTGTTATTAATGGAGAAAGAACTAGCATAAATCTTTTCCATATTGGTGAAATTTGTAACTCATGTTACTTAAGTGATGAAGATAAAAATAAGTTATGGAATCAAAGACTTGTGTATCTTGGATAGAAAAGTATGAAAAAATTTTCAAAGTAGATTCCATAAGAAACTTATCACTATTGAAAGGGAAAAAATATTATGTTTGTACAATATATTAGAAAGGGAATATGGTTAATGTAAGGTATAAGAAAGTTGAAATCCAATTCACTAGACCACTTGAGCTTATACACTCTGATATTTATAGGATGATGAGTCATCAATGAAAAAAATGTGATTTATACTTTATTACTTTTATTGACGACTTTAATTATATGACCAACATAATGTTTATGAAACATAAATTAGAGGCTATAGAAATGTTCAGAATTTTTAAAAGAGAAGTTGAAAAAGAGATAGGTGTTTATATATTAAAGTTGAGAATATACAATGGAAAAGAATACACAAGCAATGATTTCAAACTCTATCTTAAGAAACATGTAATCAAACACCAATACAATGATCCATACACTCCTCAACAAAATGGAGCGGTAGAAAGGAAAAACATAAGTTTAGTGGAAATGGGAAGAAATATACTGGATGAATATAAAATTTCTGAGTATTTTTGAAGAGAATCTAGTAATACCACTATTCATGTAAAAAATGTTTTTTTGTCCCTAATCCAAAAAAGACTTCCTATGAGTTACGGTATAAGAAAAAAACTTCAATGAAATATTTGAAGGTTTTTAGGAATCCTTTCTTAATTAATATAAAAATTCTATAACTTGGAAAGTTTGATGAAAAAGATAAGAAAGGTATTTTCATGGGATATTCATCCAACAGAAGAATTTATAAATGTTGGAATAAATGTCAAAAAAATTTAGTGGACTCCTATGATGTGGAAGTTGTTGAAAATACAACTCCCTTAACAAAAGTTGTTGAAAATGTTATGGAAGAAAAATTGAATACTTCTAACGAGAATGAAAAAATTGAAGATGAATGTGAGCCAAAATATATGCATGAAGATTTAGATGAATCATGTGATGAAGAAAGTGATACATGCAGAAAATATCCCAAATTTCATACCCTATAAAAACAGGTTGAATATGAAAACATCATTGGAAATAAGAGAGTTCTAGTCTAGACCAGAAAAAAGTTGAGGATAGAGAATCGGACATCACTTATCTTATAGGTTGTACTGGAATCAGTTTCATAGGTATTTGAACATAAAGAATGGGTTGATGCTATGAATGAATAGTTAGATCAAATTGAGAAAAAAATGAAACTTGGAATCTTGTTCTATGACCAACAAGAAAGAATATTATAGGAATAAAGTGGGTGTTCAGAAAAAAGATAAATGAACATGGAGAAATTTTGAGAAAAAAACATCAACTTGTTTATAAAGCTTACTAATAAGCAGAAGGTGTTAATTTTGAAGAAACCTTTTCCCCTATTGTGATATTGGAAACTATAAGAATGTTCTTGGAAGTTGTTGCACATCATTGTTACAAATTTTATCAAATTTATGTTAAGTAAGATTTCTTAAATGGATAAATTGAAGAAGAATCCTACACTAAGCAACCAAGTGGGTTCTTACTTGAAAAAGATGGAACTATGGTGTGTAAGCTTGAAATAGGCTCCCCATACATGGTACTCTAAACTTGATAGTTGCATGAAATAGATGAATTTTTCTAAAGGAAAATCCAATAAAAACCTATATGTTAAGGAAGTAAGCATAGGTAATCTTATTATCATTGTTTAAGTTGAAGATATAATATTTTCAGGCAACAAGGAAAAGGTTTGTAATGATTTTGTAGAATAAATGAGTAAAAATTTTGAAATTTCAATGTGCAGAGAATTAACTTTCTTTATGGGATGACAAGTTCAATAGATGGAATGGAAAATATTTATATCATAAGAAAAGTATGCTAGAGATTTGATATAAAAGTTTGACGTGGTGGATTCCAAAGAAGTTTTTAATCCCATTTCTTTTGGAATGAAGATGAGTAAAGTTGAAGTTGGGAAAAGTGTGAATCAGAGAAACTTCCAGAAGTTGATAGGAATCTTTATCTATCTTACAGATTTAAGGCCAAGAATTATTTATACTATTACATTATGTGAAATACATCAAAGTGATACCAAGGAATCACACATGTGTTCATCTAAAATAATCCTCATATTTGTTAAAGGAACATCTTCTTATGGGATTCTTTATAAAAGAACTTGTGATGTAAACTTTCTTGGATACACTGATGTTGATTGGGATAGAGATTGTAACAATAGAAAATCAACATCTAGATGAACTTTTTTCTTGGGAGAATGTTGTGTGAGCTGGTATATCAAGAAACAAAGTTCAGTTACTTTGAGTATAGTGGAATTAGAATATGTTGTCTCTACCCATGATTGCATGAAAATGTTTTGGATGAAAGTTCAGCTAGAATATTTGAGAGTAAATGTTAGAAAACTATTGAATATTCTTTGTGATAATCAAAGTGTCCCTAATCTTTCCAAAACCCCTATACAATATTCAAGATCAAATCACATTGACATTAAGTATCACCTTTTTAAGGAGAGAGTTGCTGGTGGAGATGTTATGCTTGAGTACATTTCAACCAAGTATTAAATTAATGATGTTTTTACCAAAGCTATGTTAAGGGAAAGATTTGAGAATTTGAGACTGTAACTTCATGTTTAGCCTCCACCAATGAATTCCTAAAGTTCTTAAAACCCCTTACTATGCTTTGGATTATGTTGTAAAAGGGGGAAAGTAGGTGAAACATTTTAATAATAAGTACAACTCTTTCTGTTATGAATATGAAGTTGTGGTTATCATAAAAATGATGAAAGAGAAAAAATTGAGGCAAAGATAAAATTGAGGGGAAGTTTATCTTAACATGGCCATAAAATTACTTGTCACCGTGGGATGGAATTCCTCCAAAAAAATTATTTTATATAACAGTGTGGTGTCAATACATAATCTATGAGAATGACTATGATTTGATAAATGTTGAAAATTCTGAGAAAAGATTTAAAAAAAATTATTTATGAAAAATGTTAGAGTTGTTAAAAGTTGTTATGGATGTTTCCAAAAAATACAAAGGGGGATATTGAAGATCCTTTTTTATTTTTTCATAACAAAGTTTTGTATTTTTAAAAAATATATTTTTTTAATTATGTTTTGTTAAAAATGCGTTGAAGGGTTTCTAAAAGATAAGAAAGTTTTATTATGTAGTTACTGGAGGAGGTTATCAAGTTTCCTTAATTTTGTTATGAAACTTTATGAAAAAGTATGAAAATTATAATCCATTATCAATGTTTCCAATGTCATGAATAATATCACGATTCAAGTTTTTGTTCAAATAGGGAGATCATAAACACTAGGAATAGATCATTGGACGTAAGGTGATCAGACGGAGAAGTTTCTAATAGGGAGAGATATAGAAAATTTTTACTGAACATAGGCCACATGATGCAGATCATCAGACACAGAGTTCTGGACACAGTTCTCTAGACAGAATGGGCACATAGTGAGCAAACAAAGATGAAGTGGTATGAAGTCCATGGGGAGAGAGGTATAACTTGATCACCAGACATAGTCACTAGATGCAGTTTACTGGACATACCATAGCTCAAGTCACCAGACAGAGTTTTTGTAAGAAGTTGGAGTTCATGTGGTAGTACAAGAGTTGTGTAAGGGTCTGTCAATATCTATGTAAGGGTAAAGGAAAATTTCTAAAGGATTCTTAATGGTTGAGGAAGTTCACATGAGGGTAAATTGCATTATGCCTTGCGTAAGGGAAGTATTCCAAAAAGGGAAACAAGTAAAAAGTTATGGAGCATGATATTGTAACCAGAAAAAGGTATAAAGTATCATGTGAAAGAAGTATTTATAATTTTAAACAATGTTTAAGAACATCAATAGATCAAGTTCACCAGATAAAGACTACTAAAGTTTCCAGATAGATAGTTTGTATAAAGTTCAATTAGAAAAGTTTTATGTTATATAACGTATGAAGTTCAAATTTATGAAGAGCATCGAGTTATGAAGGCATCAGTCCGAGTTCATTGGACAGTGAAAGCTATTAGATAGAGAATATCCAAACATATGTAAGGAAGTAAAAAAGACAGAGTAGGCACCATTGGAAGAACGATAATCAGAGGAACATTATCGATGTCATCAGATGGATGATTCAGATAAGTTCTACCAGACCGAGTTTTACGAATCAATGAAATGTATAAAGTTTGAACCGAGGTAAGATGATAGAATAGAGTTAGTCAGATAAAGAAAATTAGAGAGGTGAATATTATTCACTAGATGGAGGAGTTCCTAAATTTATCGAACAAACATTCCACTAGACCGAGTTTTCAAGAATCTTTACATAACTTTGTAAATCCCATTAGAATAATGATTTTTCATTGATCATTCAAAGTTTTGTTATCTAGATGAGATAAGGAGCGTGAATGAGTTCCTTAAAATCTGAGTTCAGTAAGTTTAAAGAGGATATGGATGCTAGAATTCTCATGAATCTTTACAAATATTCTAAAAGTATTGAGAAGTATATAGTGAAATTAATTTGATTGAGAAAATGAAATAGGTTTCTTGACTTTTCCATTTCGAGGGAACCTATAAATAGGGTGAAAGTATAGTATGAAAAGTTGTACTGTTCACATTTGTTAGAGAGTTAAAGTTCCATAGAAAAGCACCAGACACAAATACCAGAAAAGGAGACAATAACTAGAGTTTTGATCAAAGAGAGTTTCTAACCGAATTTGGTTTAAGAAAATAGAAATTAGTCAGAGTAATCAGATAGAGAATTCAGAGTTGAGATACCTAAAAAAGAGTATTAGATAGAGATTCTGAAAAGTTTGTAATGTTCAATGGTTTTTTTATTATATAGAATGTATATTATAAAAGAGGAATTATTTCAATGTGGCGCACCAAATGGAGTATACCGGAAAAAGGTCGGGTGCACCATAAGGACAACTACCTGATTAAGGATATCAGAAGGAGATTTTTTGGATGAAATTTCAGTAGCATGTGGAGAAAAGTTCTCAATCTTGTTTTGGATTGGAAATATAAGCTGAAATTTTGTAACTAATGGGAGTCAGTATAATCATTCCTATTAGAAGATAGAAGGATTCTAATGGGAGTTGGATCATTGTATTCACTTTTATGTTATAGTGAATTCCATGGACCAATGGGAGTCGCCATGACAAAGATGTAGATTCTCACATCGAGACTGAACCTTATGAATCTTATATTCCTTACATTAATTTCATATCATTGCATGATTGTGATTTTTTTATAAGAATATGATAAGGATAAAAATCCTAACAAGTTGCAGGGGTTATTTCATTGAATTTGAAATTGTAAAAGTTCACCACTGATTCAACCCTCACTTCTTAGTGGTTCTCACGATCCTATAAAACTTTAGTATATTTATATAGGGTATAAAAGGAAGAAGAAGAAGAAAAAAATGAAATAGAAGGATCCAACCTTACATCCTTTCCTAGATCTCCCATGGAAGATGGTGGAAGGAAGAAGAAAATAAGGAGAATGGAGAATAAGTCCACCCTTCTCACTCACTTAGAAACTTAATTTTTTATTATGGTTGGGGGGGTGAGCTTTAAAAAAAATTCATAAATGGTAATAGTTATAAGGGTTTAAAATAATATAGTCTAAGAGCGTCATCACAAATTGATCTTTTATAAGTAAGTGGGAGTGAACCCAAGGAAGAAAATACTCATACTCCCTCTAAAGGGTTAATTCCTAAAGCTAATGTATTTACATCTATATTTCATTTCCAACTGGTTTGAAAAATTCTTGTGTTATCTTCAATGATTTTCTTACACCATCCAAGGAAATAAGTCATGGAATAGTACAAAGAAGTGATGTTCCCCAAGAAATTCATGATTAAGGATAAATCCATCTCCACATGGGATAGGGAGGGAAAAAATTTCAAAATGGGAATTATTTATTATATTTTTGGGTCTAATTTAGGATTATTTACTCTGATACAATAGTGTGAAATCATTCCATGATCTTGCATCTCATGATGAGAGAATGAAATCATTTCATGCTCTCATTATGGTAGCTAAGAGTGTGAAACGATTTCATCCTCTTGTAGTGAAAATGAAGAGTGTGAAATCACTTCTTGATCTTTAAATTTTAGCTCAAAGAAGAGCATGAAGTGATTTCACGCTCTTCTTTAGAAGGGAAAAAGGAGAACATTAAATCATTTCACACTCTCACTAGTCTACCTATAAAAGGGAAACCCATTAAATTCTCACTTCCACACCTTCTAATTTCTCTCTTGAATAGTTTAAAAAATTTCAATGCACTGATTTAGCAATTCGGGTTTTCCAATCTTCAATAATTGTGATATTTCCCTTTTTGAGTTATTTTAAAAATTAATTTTTTAGATTATTTTTAAAATATTTGGTTTTTAGAATTAATAAGTTTTTTATATAGTAATTAGGAATATTAAATTTCATATTTATTTATTAGTATAAAGTTTTAAATTTAAATTTTATGGTAATTAGGAATATTAAATTTCATGTTTAGTTATTAGCATAATGCTTTAAAATTAAATTATATGGTAATTACAAATATTAAATTGCATGTTTAGTTAGCATATACTATTTTTAAATAAAATTATATAATAATAAGAAATATTAAAGTTCATATTTATTTATTAGTATAAAGTTTTAAAATTAAATTATATGGTGATTATGAATATTAAATCACATGTTTAATTATTAGTATAATGTTTTTAAAATTAATTATACGGTAACTAGGAAAATTAAATTACATGTTTAATTATTAGTATAATGTTTTTAAATTAAATTATATGGAAATTAGGAATATTAAGTTGCATGTTTAATTATTAGAATAATTTTTTAAATAATGTGTAATTAATTATTTATTTTTAATAATGACAAATTTAAATTTGTTATAATAATGTAGAATTAATAGTAAAACTAATATTAAACTTTATGTATAAACTTGTTTAAATAGGTTTCATAATAAAACTATAAGATGTTCTTTTAATTAATAGTTTCTTTATATTTATTTAGTGTGAGAACTTAGGGTAGTGGGACATCAGTTTGGACCTTTTCCATGATGATCTGGGGGTTTTTCTCTTCACGAGAGCCAAAATTTTCAAAATTTTATTCTATTTTCAATAAAAATTAACCCCAAAATTGATATAAAACTTGGGAAATTTACTCATTATTATCAATTTTGTGAATTTTGTCTAAAATTTATAAATATATTAATCATAATTTTTAGTTGTTTTATTCATTATTAGAATTAATTAAAAAGTTATGTATTAATTCTTGAATCTTAATTAAGCTTTTAAAAGGCCTTTAATGATAATTTTCATTATTTTTAATTAATTTCTAGATTAAATAGAAAAATCCTACACTGATCTTTCATTTTCAAGAGTTGTGGGCCTAAGGATAAAAATTGAAAAAGTCTTGTTCTGCGTATGAGTCATCCATGCTCTACATACGAGTCATTCAATGCTATACATATGAGTTATTTACGTATGAGTGGTTCTGAGTATGAGTCATTAGCACCTACATACAAGTCATGGAGGCATGTATACGATTCAACGGTAATTATGTATAAGTCATATACATCAGAGTGGTCTATAAATGATTCATCCACACCAACATACAAGTTATATGCGTAGGAGTAGTCTGTGTATGAGTTATCTTCAATTAGTGTAAGAGTCATCCACGTATGAGTCACCAGACCTATGTATGATTGATCTATATGGGAGTCACCTATATAAGTTTGATCCTTCACTTTGTTTATTTTCTAAAGATTGGTTTTTGTAAGTCATAAATTCTTGAAATAACCAGGGCATGACTCAAAATATATTTTCATTCCCACAGTCTACCAAAATTGGGTAAAATGCTTCCAAGAATCCATGTGATATCTATCCAAATGGAGAAGAAGAAGATCATGGAGTTGAACTGAGCTATGAATGTTTGAGATAGACAATTAAAGAATCTAGGACCTCGATCTGTACACATTGTATCTATCAAAAAAATGGGTGATGGGAACTGAACCTTAAGAGGATTCCAAAGGCATTAGAATCACTCAAGGAAAATTAAGAAGTCTGTACTGCTCATGTGGGATATGAAGCAACTGAAGTATGCGAATGATCCCCAAATCATGCTACTACTTCTATAAAGAGGACAAGTCTTCATTAAGGGATGAGGTGGGGGGGGGGGGGGGGGTCCGCGGTGGGGGGTGGGGAGGTGATTGGTCGATGGAGTTTAGAGGTGCTGCTGGAGATTTTTATTTTTCTTTATTTTATTTCTGTAATCTTTATCTAGTTATGTCTAGCCTGAATGGCCCAAAGTCCTTATTTTTTATTTTATTATGGATAACCCCCCTTTTAAGGGTTGAAGGGGAACCCATACATGACCCGCAGGCCCAAGGAACAAGGCCCGACTGACCCACAATACATGACCCGAAGGCCTAGAGGAAAACCACCCATAACATGACCTGTAGCCCCAAATCACTAGAACTTCCCCTCCCCAGATTCTGCATCATTGATCACCTAGCTCCCCACTTTGCATTACTGATCGGCTAGCATTGCCCTGTACAAAGCTACACGGTTCCTGGTCCCGATGGCGGCTGCCATACCCTCTCATTCTTCCAATTCGGTTAGCTCTGCTTCTGGTGGATGCTACTCTTGTTGCTCTGATCCTCTTTTGGGGCCTGTTTTGTGTGAACTAGGCTACTCCATGGTCTCTGTGGCCTAAAGGCCTTTGATGAACCGTAGGCCCTTGAGACCCGTAGTCCCAAACTGGTGGCCTGAAGGCCCAAATAGGGTGAATAGTTCTAGTTGATACAGTACCGAACAGTAACTGCTATATTAATTGCTATAGTACTGCTACAGTGACTGCTATAGTACTGCTACAGTACCCCAAAATTCACCTCCACCCGGTTTTGAACCTGGGTCTCTTAGATGCCAAGAAGTAGCCCTTACCACTCGGGTATGGGCTCGTTGGCTATCTAGTGATGTCTAGTGATGTCACATTATACCCATAATTTCTGTCCCTGCCTCTGTTAATGAATTCTACAATTAATTTTCAATTCTCTTCTACTTAATTTCTCTAGAAGTGTTTTATTACTTACTTAATAAGAGGTTTCCATCGATATTTTTATCCTGATTCTTCTACCCTTCTTTATTGGTTTTCACACATATGCCATCTAAACCTTCTTCACTGCCTTTACGACAATAGTCAATGGGTTGATTCAGAAGTGATTAGAGATATCTGATCATTACTCTAGGAAAGAATAGAGAATACAATGATTATTTCCCTTTTATGTTTAAATAAAAAATACCAGGGGAGGTTGATTAGTGATGTTTCATTTAATTAGAGAGAGAGATAGATATATAGATAGAGAGAGAGTAGGAAAGTAAATTTAATTGTGATTTAAGAGGTAAGTGAGGGGAAGATCCATGGTTAGACCATTGTTTTTAAACTGAATTCAAGCACCAATTTAATTTCATTCTTAAAAAAATTGATTCTTATTTTCAACACACAACAAACACACTCAACTTAAGAAAGGAACACTAAAATTTCCCTCCTCACAAGATACAACCTGAGTCCCACTATTTACCACATTTTACTTGAGTTTATTTTTTTTGCTATGAGGCCTGTGACAGCAGCCTCACCAACCTAGAACCATTGTTGGGGTGGAAGGTCAGTGTTGTTGTTTTTATTTTGCTTTTTTGACTTTGTTTAAGAAGTGATTGATACATGAATAGTTCTAGTTCTAATTACCTCTATGTATTGATCCAGAGTTTGGAAGAACATTACTGGCTAGAGTAAGAAACCTAAGAATCAATGAGTAAGTAGAGAAGTATTTTTTCACAATTCCATTGATAGAATCTTCACCCCCTCCTCTTATTCTACTAGGGTTATATTAGGAAGTGAAAACATGGAATATAATCTTGCTCAAATGAATAAGATGTTGAGAGAAGTATTGTTTTCAACAATACGTATTAATGTTATTTAAAGGGGGAGATTATTGAAAATAATACTCTATCTCTTTCTGATAATTTTGATGCTCACAAATACCCTTAGTTATTTTCTAATGATTTTATTTAGTATTTTGCAGGAGTTTATTAATTTATTTTACTCTTGAAATAACGAGAATTTATTACTTATTTGGAATCTGTTTTAGCGCGTTCTGGAATCACTGTTCACATCTTACGTAGATGAATATAGCGCGGAATCTGTTTTAGCACGTTCTGGAATCACTGTTCATACCCTACGTGGATAAACGTAGCATAAGGATGAAAAGAGTATACTTTTTGAGATAAGAGAAAAGTATGGTTAAACAACCATACATTTTTAGAATAGTATGGAAGAAGAATCTTACGTTAGGAAGGAACCCTACGTTTTGTTTATCAGCAAAGTATGGAAGGAGAACCGTACGTAAATTCTAAACGTCACGTTTGTTTCTCAAAAGTATGGTTCATCAACCTTACTTTTGTAAAAAACTGCACGTTCTTGGAAAATTATGGATCAAGTAAAAGTATGGATCTTTTACCGTACGTTTGAGTGTTGAAGAAAAAGTATGGATGATCAACCCTACGTTTGTGTTCAACCTTACGTTGTCAACCCTATGTTTGAAGACTATGTTATTAACCCTACGTTTGGAGGCCACGTCATCAACCTTACGTTTGGCATCAGAAATTTTGACAGACGATATTTTTGTGCAACGATCAGTAAGCTGATTTCTGGGCGGATTTCAAGCCGGATTTAAAGTCGTTTTTAAAGTACAACTTTGACTGATTAAAAGACGTTTTATTAATCGATTTAAGATCAAATTAAAAGGATCTTTTTATGAGGATTCTTAAGGGAAGTTATGACTTCTTTGTAAATTCAAATTTTTGAATATCACGAATCGGAAGGTGACTTTTATGGATCTAAATGTGCAGGAGATATGTTTTATTATATATGTTCTCTCTGAAACACCAGGTACAAGGGATGTGATCGATCTATTATTGAAAAAGGTGGAAAATAGAGATTGCAACTATTCACGATTGATCTGCTGATTCAAAAGGAGCGTAAAAGCTCTGTTTGTTCAAGAAGAAGGAACTCGATAGAAGATTCAGCTGTTCTACATCGAATATCTACTGTGGATCTACTACTGCTGAGGTTGTGAACTATATCTCTATATCTACTACAACTGGATCAACTCAGAACTGGTTTTTCTTGAAGATCAATATTTCTAGAGACTTCGATCCATCTGCTGTCAATTGCGTTCTGTTGCAATTGTGAAGATCAACTGGAAATTTCTTTCTAAAATTATTTTTATTCCTGAGTAACCAGCTTCTCATTCTAAGCTGTGTAGGTTCATGTTTGAACCAGAAGAATTTGTTTTTCCTTGGATTGTAAAGGTGTCAACTGCCTATACTCAGTTGTGAATTGGTCTGTGGAAAAGAGGACCAGATAGTGAAAATCACCAAGCTCGTGGAGTTGAGCGTTGGTGGAGTGGACTAGTGGATTTTTGTTCCCCGAACCACTATACATCTTTGTGTTCTTATTTTTACTTATTCTGCTGCACGATCAAATCTGATAAAGAATAAATGACAGAACTTGTTCAAGAAAAGAGTTATTGAAAAATTGAAAAAGACACAATTCACCCCCCTCTTGTGTATAATCTGTAGATTCAGATCCAACAATTGGTATCAGAGGAGGAGCTTTTGATAAAGCCTTAGAAATCTAGAAGAATTTAAGGATTATACAACAGAGAATCATGACTGATACAAGAGAAGGGATGTCAATGGCCAGAGCACCCTATTTTAATGGAGACAACTATGGTTGCTGGAAATTGCGCATGATAATATATCTGAAAAACCTCGGATATAGAGTCTATTAAAAGATTCTGACTCCTTATGTAATTCCTGAAAATCCTGAGGCATGGAGTGCTGCCATAGAGGCAGAGTACGATATGAACTCGAAGGCTATGAATGCAATTATCTGCGGTCTAGGACCAGATGAATTTAACAGAGTATCTCAGTGCCCGACATCATATGAGATGTGGCAAACAATAGCTGTGGCATATGAAGGAACAAAAAATGTGAGACAAATGAGATATGAAACTGCAAAACTGAAATTTGATACTTTTAGAATGGTTGAAGGTGAGAGCATTACCCAAATGAATGGGAGATTGACAGAAATTGTCAATAACATAACTGCTCTAGGAGAACCTATCAAGCAGGCTGATCAAGCATTAAAATTACTAAGAGCACTTCCTACTCGATGGAATGGTATCTCTGCTGCAATTAGACAATCAACACCTGTCAAAGATCTAACTATGAGAGAGCTAATTGGTACACTGATGATGTATGAAGCTGAAATTCAAGATGAGGCTAATGAACATAAAGTGCTTATCAAAAGAGAAGATACTGCCTTGAAGGTAACTTCAAAACAAAAGAATAGAAAGTTGAAGAGCAAAGAAGTCAAAGCTAAATCAGAAAGCTCTGACTCATCCAACTCAGATGAAGAACTGGCTCAACTAGCCAGAAAATTTAGAAAATTCTACAGCAAGAAAAGAGGCTTCAAAAAATCCTTTAAGGGAGATAATAAGGAAGTAAGATGTTATGAATGCAAAAATATGGGACATATCAGACCAGATTGCCCATAATTTAAGGATGCAAAGAAGAAGAAATTATTCAAAAGAAATAACTTTGAGCAGAAAGACAAGAAAGCTATGAAATCCACTTGGAGTGTATCTGAAGACTCTAGTAGCTCTGCTGAATCAAGCTCAGAGAAAGAAGAAGTCAATCTAAATGCAAACATGTGTTTCATGGTAGAAACTGATGAGGTACACTCATATTACTCATCTGAATCACATTTTGAATCAATTTACACAAATGAAAAACTTGCAGCCTACTGCAATATTCTTGAAGAAAGATATGACTCACTATTTAAGAAACATAAGTCACTAAAAAATAAACATAAAGCCGTTTCAGATGAAAGAGATACAATGCTGAAACAACATAAAGAATTAACTGATAAATACAATTCGATTAATACTAACTATATTAATTTTGAATCAAGAATAAAAACACTGCAGGATGAAGTAGAATCTTACAAACAGGCTGCATTGGTTTTTACAAAAGGAGAGAATCCATTAAATGAAATTCTTGGAAAAAATGTCATTAAAAAGGAGAGATTTGTAATTGGTAGTAAAGGAGAAAAACCAAAGCTATATAAAAATTATTTTGTTCCTAGCTCTAAAAAGGTTAATTGTAATTTTTGTGGGGCAAAGGGACATGTAGCTAAAAACTGTTTCTTAAGACAACCTAAAATTTGTGGTATTAAGAAAGCCTATGTTTCAAAAGACTTATATGATTCAACTAATTTTAAAAGAACAAAGCAAATTTGGATACCCAGATCATTGCTATCTAACACTCCTGGACCCAACAAAATATGGGTACCAAAGCAATTTGTTTGAATGTCTTTGCAGGTAGCAGGTCACCCAAGAAGAAAATATATATGGTACATGGATAGTGGCTTCTCAAGACATATGAGTGGGAACTCATTGAATTTTTCTTCACTCACTCAAAAGGAAGGAGGACTTGTCACATTTTGTGACAATGCCAAAGGAAAAATCATTGGCATTGGAACTGTTGGAGATCCAAAAACAGTCTCAATCAACAAAGTACTTTATGTACAAGGACTAAAACACAATCTGATAAGTATCTCTCAAATTTGTGATGATGGATATACTGTTGATTTTACTAACAATTTCTGTATTGTTTCTAAAGATAAACTGTTTAAATTAAAAGCACCAAGAACTGAAAATGTCTATACTTTGGATTTAAATTCCTTGTGTAAACAACAAGTAAACTGCTTGACTGCTAAAGTAAGTGAATCTTGGATCTGGCATAGGAGACTTGGTCATTTCAATGTATATGTTTTAAATAAGTTATCTAAGAAACATTTAGTTTCTGATTTACCTTGTCTCAAATTTGAAAGTGACAGATTTTGTGATGCATGTCAACTTGGCAAGAAACACAATCATCCTTCAAATCTGTTAATAAGGTTGCTACATCTAAACCTATATAACTTATTCATATGGATTTGTTTGGACCTTCAAGAGTAGCAAGATTAGCTGGTAAATTATATGTATATGTTTTATTTGATGACTATTCAAGATTTACATGGATTTTCTTTTTGAAATTTAAAAATGAAGCTTTTACTTTATTTGAAAGGTTCTGCAAATCTGTTCAAAATGAAAAAGGTTTCAATATTATCTCATTGAGAAGCGATCATGGTGGAGAATTTGAGAATCTAGAATTTAATTACTTTTGCTCAAATATGGGTATTAAACATACCTTTTCTGCACCCAGAACACCTCAACAGAATGGGATTGTAGAAAGAAGAAATAGAACAATTCAAGAAATGGCTAGAACTATGTTAAATGAATATAGCCTACCTATATATTTCTGGGTAGAAGCTGTGAATACAGCTTGTTATATAATTAATAGAGTTTTAATTAGATCTATTTTGAAAAAGACACCCTATGAACTATGGAATAACAGAAAACCTAAAGTAAACTACTCTAAAGTTTTTGGATGCAAGGTTTATATCTTAAACACCAAGGATAATCTTGGTAAGTTTAATCCAAAATCTGATGAAGGTATTTTCTTAGGATATTCTACTACCTCCAAATCTTATAGAGTTTATAATAAGAAGTCAAGGATTGTTGAAGAATCAGTTCATGTGAAATTTGATGAATCTAATCCTTTTGAGAAAAGGACAGAACAAATGGATGAATTTGACTCTAATGATAACATGAGACTTGAGAATTTAAAGAATGATTTTGAAAATGATATAAAAGAAATTCAGTCCAGTTCAGAGGAACATGATACTGAAGAACCTTTAAATATATTACCTAAACAGTCTAGAACCCTAAAGAATCATCCTTTAGAAACTGTAATAGGTAACTTAGAAACTGGTGTTCAAACTAGAAGAAACTTAGGAAACCTAGTGGAATTCTCTGCCTTCCTATCTCAATAAGAACCCAAGACTATAGAAGAAGCTTTAGATGATGAAAGCTGGGTAATAGCAATGAAAGATAAATTAAACCAGTTTAAAAGAAATGAAGTTTGGGAATTAGTGGAAAGACCTAAGAATTATCCTGTAATAAGAACAAAATGGGTCTTTAGAAATAAACAGGATGACCAAGGAAAAATAACTAGAAATAAAGCAAGATTAGTAGCTAAAGGATATAATCAAGAAGAAGGAATAGATTATGATGAGACTTTTTCACCTGTAGCTAGGTTAGAATCCATTAGAATCCTTTTATCCTATGCATCTTATATGAATTTTAAATTATTTCAGATGGATGTTAAATCTGCCTTTTTAAATGGTTATTTAATGGAGGAAGTTTATGTTGAGCAACCTCCTAGTTTTGAAAACTCTCAAAAACCTGATTCTGTTTTTAAACTTACTAAAGCTCTTTATGGCCTTAAACAAGCACCTAGAGCTTGGTATGAAATATTACATTATTTTCTTTTGAAAAATGATTTTACTGTTGGTATGGCAGATCCAACACTATTTAAGAAAACTGTGAAAAATAATGTTTTATTGGTTCAAATTTATGTTGATGATGTAATCTTTGGATCAACAAATAAAACTCTCTGTCATGAATTTTCAAAATTAATGCAAGAATAATTTGAAATGAGTATGATGTGAGAATTAAATTTCCTTTTGGGTCTTCAAATATTTCAAAAAGATTTTGGAAATGTTTTAAATCAAAGCAAATACATTACTGATTTACTTAAGAAATTTGGAATTGAGAACAACAAGTCATTTACAACTCCTATGTGTACTAATATAAAACTTGATTTGGATGAAACTGGAAAGTCAGTTGACAACAAGTTATATACAGGTATGATCAGTAGTTTGTTATATCTTACTGCTAGCAGGCCAGATATAATGTATTCAGTATGTCTTTGTGCTAGATTTCAATCAAATCCTAAAGAATCTCATCTAACTGCTGTTAAGAGAATTTTTAGATATTTAAAAGGAACTGTTTTTCAATCTCTTCTTTATCCTAAAAATTATGATTTTAATTTGATTTTATATTCAGATGCTGCCTTTGGAAGTTGTAGATTAGATAGAAAAAGTACATCAGGTACATGTCACATTTTAGGAAAATCTTTAGTATCATGGTCTGTAAGAAACAACATTCAGTTGCCCTATCAACAACTAAGGCAGAATATGTTTCTGCTAGCAGTCGCTGTGCACAAGTGTTGTGGATGAAAAACACTCTTATGGACTTTGGATTGAATTTTTATAATACACGTATTTTATGTGATAATACGAGTGCAATTAATATTTCAAAAAAAATCCTATTAGTCATTCTAGAACTAATCACATTGATATAAGGCATCACTTTTTAAGAGATCATGTTATTAAAAAAGACATATTTTTAGAATTTATAAATAATGAAATTCAATTTGCAGATATTTTTACTAAACCACTTCCCACTGTAAGGTTTGATTTTATTAAGGGGGAGTTGGGTTTATTTAATTTTAAATAATAGTTTTTATTTATTTATTTATGTAAATTTTATTTTGTTTATTGAATACTGTTTAAGATTTTCTTTCTTTCATCATATGAAAAATTTATTTGTTTTCTAAATATATGTAATGATTAGTGATTACACAGGAATCAAGGCTGTCAGAGCCTTTTCGACTTCTAAACCCTTTCACTTCTATCGAAACCCTTTCGAAATCCAAAAATCGCACTTCCTCTTATGAAACCCTAATCCTTGAACCTCTGAAACCCTAACCTTAAAACCTTCATAGACTCTTGCGAAAATGGTAAGGACTAAAAGAGCTAGTGAGGCCGAGCTGAGCAATGCCAAGAGACAACGCACTGAGGGAAGAAAAATCTTACAGGGTAAGGTAATCGATCTCGACTGGTTATTTCAGACGAATCTGTTGTTGAAGCAAGCGCTGTCGTTTCAGAATCTTGAACAGATGTTCAACAGTGAAAATACGGAATTTCTGTATGAAGTAGAACTTATATTGTTATGACCCGTCCTCGGGGCCCGTGCCGTGACTACCCCAAGCCCGCCTTCCATAGGCCAGGGGCTGGCGACTAGCACCAAGGCGTAAATCCCGGTAAAAAGGGAAGGCATTGCCTTTGGAAAGTAAACAAGCACTACAGAGTAAGCAAGCGGAAGAAGTAAACACAAAGTAAAAGCTGGTACAATATTAAGTGCATAAAAGTAAAGGGGTCCGGAAATACAAGCCCAACTGTAAAGTACAACTAAAAGGGAAAAAACAGCAACTGAAAGGGGAAAAACAGCAACTGAAAGGTAAAGTTGCAGCATCGAGCCGTCCACTGGAAGTCCCACCTGAAGGGTGAGTACAGAAAGCCTCCATTGCTCCTCGGGTCTAGCCTACCGCTCCGAGTACACCTCGCCCAGTGGTCCACCTCCAGGTACCGTCCTGCTCCGCAAGCCTCCACCACGATCAGCGCTGTCCATCGTCTGCAACCAATACAACGTAGTGCGGGAATAGCCCATGCAGGGGTGAGTATAAGCTACTCAGTAGGGACCCCGAGACCCCCGAAGGTCTCCAAAAATTCACAAAGGATAAACCACAAAGGAAAGATACAATCACGAAGTAACATCCGACACTGCTTAGGTATATGCCCATACATATACCTAAGTCATAAATTCTCGCTCGGCTCCAACATCCGAGCTCAAGTACAACCCAGTCCACACAGGAAAGCAAAACGTGAAATCCACACAGGATAGCTCAACACAATCCACAAAGGAAAGTAAAACGTAAATCCACACAGGATAGCACAACACAATCCACAAAGGAAAGTAAAACAGAGTTTCAGCTCACACAGGTATACTTCTTTGAATGACGATAGAGATGATCACTGATCCATCTAAGTCGTCGGACCCACAAAGGATCGATAGGTACTAACCCCCGCAATGACCCACAAAGGATCTGACCCACAAAGGATCGATAGGTAACTAACCCCCGCAAAGACCCACACAGGATCGGGCCCACACATGACCTGTAGGTGCTGGCTCACACAGAACCGCTGAGCGCTGACCCACATAGGATCGGACCCACACATGATCAGTATCACTGACCCACAAAGGATCGCTGAGTGCTGTAGTCGTCGCCGTCGAATCCACTGAGGATCTTTGCACAGTCGTCGTCGTCGTCACAGTAGCAGTCGCAGCCAGCTCTAGGTTTCCCGCACACATCAAGCTCGTCCGGGAGGGTCCGCTCCACGAGCCGAGAGGCTGATACATCAACTGACACATAGTCCAGAGTTGATGTATCCAAAAGTTCAGTATCGTCATCAGGAACTCAACGTCGCAGACGGCGCGTTAATCGGACGCCCGGTCTCAGAGATATTGGCTTTTTCGTCCCAGGGGCCCGGTTGGTTTTTAAGGAAAAACCAACCCGACCGTACTCCACCTGCATCCAAACCTCGGGCGGAGTATGCCAAAAGATCCGTCTCACTTAGAGGAATTCAACGAAGTCGACAGCACATCGATCGGACGTCCAAAGCTCAAGATATGAGCGTTTCCGCTCCGAGGGCCCGGTTGGTTTCGTGTACGAACCAACCCGACCGAACCCAAAGTATCCCGAAACCTTGAGTGTGATATACCGAAACGACTGTCTCTAATCAAGGATCGCATCGCCGCTGACAGCACGTCGTTCGGAGGACCATAGCTCAAGTTATGAGCGAAAGACCGAAAACGTCCGGAGACGGGGGGTCTGGGCCCGGACCGACCCGACCCAACCCCCCCTGGGTCGGCCCGAACCGGGTCAGACCCGGTTCGGCGTGGCCCGGTCCAGCCAGAGCGCGACCCGGCCGGTCGGGCCGGCCCGGATCGGCTCGGCCGAGTGGCCGAGCGAAGGAGTCGCGAGGTGCTGCTCCCGCGGGAAGATGGTGCCGCGGCCCCGCGTGGGGCCGCACTGGAGTCAGCGGACGCGGCTTTTGCCGCTTCCCGTGCGTGTGAGCCGGACCCGCGTGGCCGCCGCCACCGCGACTTCAGCCGCGGCGACTATGTCCGGTGGCGCGTCGGGGCGCCGCTGCCTCCGGCCGCCTGCGCCGCCGCGCCTGTGACCCGCGCCGCCGGTGGCTTCCGCGTGCCACCGGAGTTGCTCCGGTGGTCCGTTTTCCTTCCCGTCTGCGCCGAAGCTCCTCCCGGGTCCCGTTCTTCACTGCGAAAACAACGGATCATCCCTGCGGCATGTTTTGTCATTGCCTTCCAATCCACGCATCAATGAAGAACTGCGGAGGGTAGTCGGGCCGAGTTTGTTTGGCCCGCACCCTCCGCGTTAGATGATAACAGTCGGGAGAAATTATCAACACATAGAGAACATATCAATTTTTTTTTTAATAAATTAAAATTGTTCTTATGAAACCGGGTTCTTTGTTTTGAACAGAAACATCCACGGAGTAAAATCATTCCCAATAAAACCCCTACCTCGTCAAGTCGGCGCACGCGCGTTCTTCGCGGAATTGATCGTCGCGGAAGGAGGGGATCATCGCGTCGTCACGGTATCCGGCGTTGCGTTGACGAAATCCGAGGACCAAGAAAAAATAGATTTAATTAATAATAATTAAATTAATATTGTTGTTTTAATCCACAAAGTAAAATTAAAAAAAGAGCGCAACCCCCTACCTTGTCGCTGCCGATCGAAGGTTGTCGCGGGGTTGGATTGTCGCGGAAGAACATCGCGGAAGAAGAATCGCCGGCGTCATGGAACTTGGCGTCGTGTCGTCAATTTCCAAGGGCTCGGTGTTCTTCGCGTTCTTCGCGTTCTTCGCATTCTTCGCGAAGGAGGATGAAGAACTCTTGGTTTCTGTCAAATCCTCTCAACGAACATTTTTTCCAGAAGTCGTGCATTGGTCTTATTTTATTATTACGCCAACGGTTTGAAAACAAGTTAAGAAACGATTAAATTAATTCATAGAATTAATTCAACAAATAAAACCGCCCAATTAATTGGTGCGTTAAGAATTTAAGAAAACGCGTCAGTTGACTTTCATAATGACGGGTTTTCGCGGGTGCGTTACTTAGCGGAAAAGAAACGGTGGGGCTCGTGCGGGGCCCACCTCACAAATATCCTACCAAGAGGGTAGGATATTTTTGGATAGCACCCTATTCGCATCAACTCAGCTTAAGCAGCTTTAAGTGGCTTCCAAGTGGCTTAAGTGAAATAAAATAAAGTTTGTCGTACAATTTATTTTATTTCTTAACTTTAAGCCCAAAAATTAAAAACCACACCCGAGCAAACGCAACTTCGAAAGAGGCATTTCTAAGCAATTACCGGCACTGCGATTCCATCGGTGCCCTCAAAATTCGATTCCGAGCACCGGTTCAAAAGTTAGAAAAACCCGCTCATCTGTTCACTGAACGTACCCAAGACAAACTTCGGAAAATGATTCCGGGCACACCAGGCCTTGGAATCAGGTGCCGTCAGAAACTGCGTTCTTGTAAAAATCCAAAGAAAATTAAGAAAAAAATTTCCTTGAATTTTTTGGGTCTTTACATCACTCCCACCTCAGGGATTTACATCCCCGTAAAGATACATCATAAACTAGGGAAACAAATGTGGGTACTGAGCACGCATCTGAGCCTCCCGCTCCCAAGTGCTCTCCTGGAGGTTCCTGTGCTGCCATCTGATGCGCACAATAGGAATCTACCGTCCACATAGGACCCGCTCCTGTCGATCCTCGATCTCCACTGGGACCTCCGCAAAAGTCTCCCCATCATCAACGTCTAGCTCCCCATGGTCAATGATGTGCGTCGGGTCGTGCACGTATCTCCTCAGCTAAGATACGTGGAAGACATCGTGCACCTGGTGCAACTGAGGTGGTAGAGCCAGGCAATAAGCCACCTCGCCGATCCTGCTGAGGACCTGGAAAGGTCCGATGAAGCGTGGAGACAACTTGCCGCCTTGGCCAAATCTCTGTAATCCACGTCGAGGTGAGACACGCAAAAAGACGTGGTCGCCATCCTCGAACTCTAGTGGCCTCCGCCTCCTATCAGCGTAAGACTTCTGCCGGCTCTGAGCTGTCCTCATCTGCTCCTGGATGACCTGGACCATCTCTGTCGTGGCCCAGACCATCTCTGGTCCCACAAGTGCTGACTCCCCAGGGTCTGTCCAGCACAAAGGAGATCTGCAAGGTCTGCCGTACAATGCCTCGTAAGGTGCCATCCCGATGGTGGAGTGGTAGCTATTGTTGTACGCGAACTCCACCAAGGGTAGGTGGTCCTCCCAGCTGTGACCAAAGTCGAGGACACATGCGCGGAGCATGTCCTCGAGAGTCTGAATGGTCCTCTCCGTCTGACCATCCGTCTGAGGGTGAAAGGCGGTGCTCAGATGAAGCCGCGTCCCGAACGCATCCTGCAACCCCTTCCAAAGCCGGGAAGTAAAGCGAGCATCTCGATCAGAGACGATAGATGATGGCACACCGTGAAGCCGTACAATCTCCTGAATGTAGAGACGCCCCATGCTCTCCACTGAGCCCTGCTCTCTGATGGGTAAGAAGTGAGCCGACTTGGTGAGTCGGTCGACAATCACCCAGATGGAGTCGTGACCTCTGGAAGTGCGTGGAAGTCCAGTCACGAAGTCCATAGATATGTCGTCCCACTTCCACTCCGGGACCTCCAAGGGCTGTACCAAGCCTGCTGGTACCTGATGCTCTGCCTTCACCTGCTGGCAGGTGAGGCATCGAGAAACGAACTCTACCGCAACCTTCTTCATGCCTGGCCACCAGTGCTGTCATATAAGGTCCTGATACATCTTCGCCACTCCAGGATGTACCGCCAAAGGAGAAGTGTGAAACTCTTTCAACACCTCCTCTCGTAAAGCAACTGGTACCAAGGTACGTCCTCTTAAAAGGATGTCGCGCTCTGCTCCAAAGGAGAAGCCATCAGGTGCCTGTCCTGAGGATAACTGCGCACGCCGCGTCTCACAGTCGACGTCCCCACGCTGTGCCTCCCTGACCCGCTGCAGTAGTGGAGGAGTGACTGTGAGAGACTGAAGGAAGGTTGCTCCATCCCTATCCACAAAGGATATCTGCAAAGCAGCTAGCTACTCTGTCGCCTCCTCGAGTAGCTGAATGCCCGTCCTCCTACTGAGAGCATCGACTACCACGTTCCCCTTCCCAGGAGTATATACTATCTCAAAGTCATAGTCCTGGAGGAACTCGAGCCATCGCCACTGTCTCAGGTTCAGGTCCTTCTGCGAGAAGATGTACCTGAGACTCTGGTGGTCAGAAAAGACTGTAAAGCGCTCTCCCATCAGATAGTGTCGCCATGTCTTCAGAGCGAAGACCACTGCTGCTAACTCCAGGTCATGGGTAACGTAGTTCTGCTCATGCGGCCTCAACTGACGTGATCCATAGGCGATCACTGCCCGCTCCTAAATCAGGACACATCCGAGTCCAGTCCCTGATGCATCGCAGTAGACTACGTACCCTACTCCCTCCTCAGGCAACCTCAAGATAGGTGCGCTGGTCAACCTCTATCTCAGCTCCTGGAAGCTCTGCTGACATCTGTCTGACCACACAAAGGGTTTCCCCTTCTTCGTCAAAGCTGAGACTGGTGCCGCAACTCTGGAGAAGTCTGGCACAAACCTCCAATAGTATCCAGCTAGTCCCAAGAAACTCCGCACCTCCGTCACACTCCTGGGTGGATCCCAAGCTAGCACTGCCTCGATCTTTGCAGGATCCACTGCAACTCCTGCCTCAGAGATGACGTGCCCTAATAAGTGGACCTCACGTATCCAGAACTGACACTTCGAGAGCTTTACATAAAGCTGGTGCTCTCGGAGTGTGTCTAGTACAACCCGTAAGTGGTAGGCGTGCTCCTCCTCAGTCGTCGAGTATATCAAAATGTCGTCGATCAAGACCACGACAAATCGATCGAGGTATGGATGAAAGATCCTGTTCATGAGGCCCATGAACACCGCTGGAGCATTGGTTACGCCGAAAGGCATAACCAAGAACTCATAGTGGCCATACCGACATTTGAAGGCCGTCTTCTGCACGTCCTCGTCTCGAACTCTGAGCTGATGATAGCCTGACCTGAGGTCTATTTTCGAGAACCACCGTGCTCCCTTGATCTGATCGAAGAGGTCATCAATCCTCGGTAGTGGATACTTGTTCCTCACTGTCACCTGGTTCAGGCGACGATAGTCGACACAAAGTTGCAAGCTCCCGTCCGCCTTCTTGGCGAACAAAATCGGGGAAGCCCAGGGTGAAACACTGGGTCGGATGAAACCCTTGCCCTGCAAGTCCTCCAACTGTACCCGTAGCTCTCGAAGCTCAGCGGGGGCTATCCGATATGCTGGAGTCGATATCGGGGCTGTCCCGGGGTATAGGTCGACATGAAAGTCTACCTATCTGCGAGGAGGTAGCCCTGGAATGTCGTCGGGAAAGACGTCCGCATACTGATCCACCACTGCAGGAAAACTAGGACTCCACACGTCAACTGCTCCTAGGATGAGACTAGCCAACTGATGAGTGATGGGCTGTCCTCTCCTCTGCGGAAGTCCATCTTGTGCTGCAAAGGCTCCCTTCTCGCCGGTGAAGGTGAACCTGCTCCCATCGGTGCGTACACATCGCACCTTGCGCCTAATACAGTCAATCTGTGCATGGACTGTAGATAACCAATCCATGCCCAAGATGACGTCGTAAGGCCTCGACGCCGCTACAAGAAGATCCCAGCTGAAGCTCTCGCCTCCTAGAGTAATCTCACACTGCCGGCACCAGTGTGTAATCATCGAGTCTGCTCCCGTAGGAGTCTCTAGCTATAAGGATCGAGCCAACGGCTCTGTCGGAATCTCCGAGCTCCGAACAAGGGCAGTGGCTATGAAAGAGTGACTCGCTCCTGTGTCTATAAGAACTACAGAAAGGGTGGAATAGACACAGATCGTACCTCAAATCATCTCGGGCGTGCTGTGGTCATAGGCCTTCGCTGCCTGGACATGTGCCTGTCTCTGCCCGCCAGCTCCCTGTGGTCGGGGTGGACCTCCTGGTAGTGGTGGTGGTAGAGCCTCAAAGCGTCTCCCACCAACTACTGCTCGACCAGCTCCTCTACCTCGTCCGCCTCCTCTCTATGGACCGCCACGGACGACCCTCTGCCTCTGCCTGGGTGGCCCCTCAACTGTCTGCTGCTCCTCGGCATGGTGGGTCGGGCAGTCACGAGCCATGTGACCCTGCCCGCCACAAGCGTAGCACTGCCTACCTCTCGAAAGACTGGCTCCACGCTGTGTTCCCTGCACGGCTGAGCCAGTGTCCTGAGGTCGTCTGCGTGAGGGTCTGGTCTGCCTGGACCCCTGAGTCATCCGTCGACTACCCGCTGCGGAAGACTCTGCTACGTGCCGCCCCGCGGTAGGTCTCACCGCTGGAGAAGTCACAACAAGAAAGCTCTCGATCAAAAGGGCTCGCTCCAGTACTCCTGCCTGGGTTGGGATGCTGAGGGAGATCAACAGTGCCCTGATCTCGTGTCTCAATCCCTGCTCAAAGGTCCGGTCCTGGAAGAACGGGTCCCGTACCATGTCGGTCGAGTAGCGTGAGAGATCGGTGAATCTCGCCGAGTACTGGGCGACCGTCAAGCTGCCCTGCCGCAGCTGAAGAAGCTCCTGGTTGCGCACCGCACAGAGGGTGGCTGGGACGAACTCTGAGCGGAAGAGGCCCTCAAAGTCTGTCCAGATGAGAGAGGCCTCATCGTGCACCTGGAGCATCAAGCTCCACCATCGTCCTGCTGCTGCGTGCAGTAGGCTCGCTGCGAGGATCACCATGAGGTCTGTTGGTGTCCTCACTAGTCTGAAAACTCGAACAACTGCCTCCAGCCAGTCCTTGGCTGCCTGGGGGTCCATCTCCCCGCGGAACCTAGGCGGTCGCTGGCGCTGGAACTCATGCAGTGCACTGAGGCGACGTGCATCGTCAGCGGCTGGTGCTGGAAGCATCGGTGGCTCGACGGGTAGAGGTACCGCCGGTGCCTCTACTGTCAAAGGGCCCTGTACCGAAGCCTCGTCGCTCGGCGGGCTGTCGTCACGTACCAATCTCAGAACCCTAGCTGGCTGCCGTCGTGGGGCCATCCTGAAAGGAAACAGGTGCTCCACGGTCAGAACAGTATACCTGGTGAGCTGACATAAAGTAATCACAAAGAAAACTTGAAACACACATGCAATAAATGTTTTCGTGCATTAAGTCGGAAATCAGAAGTCAGGGTCCTGGTGTACGGATACATCGGCCGCCGCACCAAAACTGGGCTCCCTGGACTGATAACCACACCCAATACGCTAAACACTATTGCTTCACATAGAAGAAAGATCAGAGTCTGCAGTAGAACCGACCACCTCTGATACCAATTTGTCACGACCCGTCCTCGGGGCCCGTGCCGTGACTACCCCAAGCCCACCTTCCATAGGCTAGAGGCTGGCGACTAGCACCAAGGCGTAAATCCCGGTAAAAAGGGAAGGCATTGCCTTTGTAAAGTAAACAAGCACTACAGAGTAAGCAAGCAGAAGAAGTAAACACAAAGTAAAAGCTGGTACAATAGTAAGTGCAGAAAAGTAAAGGGGGCCAGAAATACAAGCCCAACTGTAAAGTACAACTAAAAGGGGAAAAACAGAAACTGAAAGGGGAAAAACAGAAACTGAAAGGTAAAGCCGCAGCGTCGAGCCGTCCACTGGAAGTTCCACATGAAGGGTGAGTACAGAAAGCCTCCACTACTCCTCGGGTCCAGCCTACTGCTCCGAGTACACCTCGCCTAGTGGTCCACCTCCAGGTACCGTCCTGCTCCGCAAGCCTCCACCACGATCAGCGCTGTCCGTCGTCTGCAACCAACACAACGTAGTGCGGGCATAACCCGTGCAGGGGTGAGTATAAGATACTCAGTAGGGACCCCGAGACCCCCGAAGGTCTCCGAAAATCCACAAAGGATAAACCACAAAGGAAAGATACAATCACGAAGTAACATCCGACACTGCTTAGGTATATGCCCATACATATACCTAAGTCATCAATTCTCGCTCGGCTCCAACATCTGAGCTCAAGTACAACCCAGTACGCACAGGAAAGAAAAACGTGAAATCCACACAGGATAGCTCAACACAATCCACAAAGGAAAGTAAAACGTAAATCCACACAGGATAGCACAACACAATCCACAAAGGAAAGTAAAACAGAGTTTCATCTCACACAGGTATACTTATTCGAATGACGATAGAGATGATCACTGATCCATCTAAGTCATCGGACCCACAAAGGATCGATAGGTACTAACCCCCACAATGACCCACAAAGGATCTGAACCACAAAGGATCGATAGGTAACTAACCCCCGCAAAGACCCACACAGGATCAAGCCCACACAGGACCTGTAGGCGCTGGCTCACACAGAACCGTTGAGCGCTGACCCACACAGGATCGGACCCACACAGGATCGGTAGCACTAACCCACAAAGGATCGCTGAGTGCTGTAGTCGTCGCCGTCGAATCCACTGAGGATCTATGCACAGTCGTCGTCGTCGTCACAGTAGCAGTCGCAGCCAGCTCTAGGGTTCCCGCACACAGCAAGCTTGTTCGGGAGGGTCCGCTCCATGAGCCGAGAGGCTGATACATCAACTGACACATAGTCTAGAGTTGATGTATCCAAAAGTTCCGTATCGTCATCAGGAACTCAACGTCGCAGACGGCACGTCAATCGGACGCCCGGTCTGAGAGATATTGGCCTTTTCGTCCCAGGGGCCCGGTTGGTTTTTAAGGCAAAACCAACCCGACCATATTCCAACTACGTCCAAACCTCGGGCGGAGTATGCCAAAAGATCCATCTCACTTAGAGAAATTCAACGAAGTCGACGGCACGTCGATCGGACGTCCGAAGCTCAAGATATGAGCGTTTCCGCTCCGAGGGCCCGGTTGGTTTCGTGTACGAAGCAACCCGGCCGAACCCAAAGTATCCCGAAACCTTGTGTGCGATATACCGAAATGACCGTCTCGAATCAAGGATTGCATCACCGCTAACGGCGCGTCGTTCGGAGGCCAGTAGCTCAAGTTATGAATGAAAGACCGAAAACGTCCGGAGACGGGGGGTCTGGGCCCGGACCGACCCGGCCCAACCCCCCTGGGTCGGCCCAAACCGGGTCGAACCGACCCGGGTCCGGGTCGGACCCGGTTCGACGCGGCCTAGTCCGGCCAGGGCGCGACCCGACCGGTCGGGCCGGCCCGGCTCGGCTCGGCCGAGTGGCCGAGCGAAGGAGCCGCGGGGCGCTGCCCCCCGCGGGAAGATGGTGCCGCGGCCCCGCGTGGGGCCGCGCTGGAGTCAGAGGACGCGGATTTTTCCGCGTCCCGTGCGTGTGAGCCGGACCCGCGCGGCCGCGGGTCTGCTGGCCACCGGCACCGGCGCCGCCGCGCCGGTGACCCGCGCCGCCGTGCCGGTGACCCGCGCCGCCGGTGGCTTCCGCGGGCCACCGGAGTTGCTCCGGTGGTCCGTTTTCCTTCCCGTCTACGCCGAAGCTCCTCCCGGGTCCCGTTCTTCACTGCGGAAACAACGGATCATCCCTGCGGCATGTTTTGTCGTCGCCCGCCAATCCGCGAATCAATGAAGAACTGCGGAGGGTAGTCGGGCCGAGTTTGTTTGGCCCGCACCCTCCGCGTTAGATGATAACAGTCGGGAGAAATTATCAACACATAGAGAACATATCAAAAACAATTTTAATAAATTAAAATTGTTCTTATGAAACCGGGTTATTTGTTTTGAACGGAAACATCCACAGAGTGAAATCATTCCCAATAAAACCCCTACCTCGTCAAGTCATCGCATGCACATTTTTCGCGGAATTGATCATCGCGGAAGGAGGGGATCGTCACATCGCCGCGGTATCCGGCGTTGCATCGACGAACTCCGAGGACCAAGAAACAACAGATTTAATTAATAATAATTAAATCCATATTGTTGTTTTAATCCAAAAAGTAAATTTAAAAAAAGAGCGCAACCCCCTACCTTGTCGCTGCCGATCGAAGGTTGTCGTGGGGTTGGATTGTCGCGGAAGAACGTCGCGGAAGAAGAATCACCGGCATCGCGGAACATGGCGTCGCATCGTCGATTTCCGAGGGCTCAGCTTTCTTCGCGTTCTTCGCGTTCTTCGCGTTCTTCGCGTTCTTCACGAAGGAGGATGAAGAACTCTTGGTTTCTGTCAAATCCTCTCAACGAACATTTTTTTCCAGAAGTCGTGCGTTGGTCTTATTTTATTATTACGCCAACGGTTTGAAAACAGGTTAAGAAACAATTAAATTAATTCATATAATTAATTCAACGAATAAAACCTCCCAATTAATTGGTGCGTTAAGAATTTAAGAAAACGCGTCAGTTGACTTTCATAATGACGGGTTTTCGCGGGTGCGTTACTTAGCGGAAAAGAAACGGTGGGGCTCGTGCAGGCCCCACCTCACAAATATCCTACCAAGAGGGTAGGATATTTTTGGATAGCACCCTATCCGCATCAACTCAGCTTAAGCAGATTTAAGTGGCTTCCAAGTAGCTTAAGTAAAATAAAATAAAGTTTGTCGTACAATTTATTTTATTTCTTAACTTTAAGCCCAAAAATTAAAAACCACACCCGAGCAAACGCAACTTTGGAAGAGGAGTTTCTAAGCAATTACCGGCACTGCGATTCCATCGGTGCCCTCAGAATTCGATTCTGAGCACCGGTTCAAAAGTTAGAAAAACCCGCTCGTCCGTTCACTGAACGTACCCGAGCCAAACTTTGGAAAATGATTCCGGGCACACCGGGCCTCAGAATCAGGTGCCATCAGAAACTGCATTCTTGTAAAAATCCAAATAAAATTAAGAAAAAAATTTCCTTGAATTTTTCGGGTCTTTACATAGATACTTCTACAAATCTGTACAGTTTATTCTAGGAGATACCGAAGACAGTATAATGGCTAAAATAGAGGATAGTGATTTCTGAATCTCTTTAGTAGAGATTAGTCAGATTCTCAACTGCCCTCATGAGGAAGTTTTTCATTTTGACTTGAATAATATAGGAGATTCTGTGCATAAATCCGAAGACATCATGTCTTTTCTTTTTGGTACCAAGACAATAAAGAAAATGTTTGTTAAGGATTTGGAGCCTGATCAGAAGATTTTGGTCAAATTTATTCAAACTGGAATAGCTCCACGGATGGCAGAAATGGAGAAGATTTTGTACCCAGATATGTATATAATGTTTCTTATGTTAATTGATATTAAGTTAAAATTTCCAAGATACATGATAAGGTATCTCAGTTACTGCTGTCAAAGCGAGGCCAAGATGAATTTCTACCCTTTTGGTAGATTTATTTCTAAACTGTTGTTTAAGAAAGACATGGTGAGATTAGTGGATGCAAGAGTTAACTGTCATCACAGTAATACGTTTAATGCTGGAACTTTGAGGAAAGTTGGATATTTCTGGAGCACAATTAAAGGAAAACTTTTCCAGTAGGAGATGAGGAAGACTCAGAGAGTGCTCAGGCTCAACCTGCTAAGTCCAAGGAGGGACAAGCTGAATCCAGAGTCAGCAATGTATCAAGAAGGATTCTCTTTGAAGTGGCAGATGTTGAAGAAGAAAGAAGTCAGGAGGGACTTCAATCAAGAAGAAAAAGACCAGTAAATGAGGAAGTCACTTCCACTGCTTTGGAAACTACAACAGAAGCTTTATTTTCTTATTCTTTTGTAAGGGAAGCTGTTTTTGATAAAACCATGGAAGATGTTACTGAGAAAATGACTCCAGTAGAGAAATCAGGAGCTCAAGAAGAAACTCAAAGGGAAAATCAGGAACAGATTATAGCTGATGTTGAAGTTGTACTTCAATAGGAACAAGAAATAGAGGCAGTGCCTGGTGAAGAAGTGGCCAGACCTTAGTAAACTTCTGAAAATATTGTTCTTGAAAACCCAATGGAAGGCATAGATACTGATGTTTTTGGTGAGCATACTTCTGAAGCTCACACAGAGGTACTTCAAGAGGATTTTTCTGTAGAGGAGTTTGAAAACTCTAAATAAAAATCTGTGGACCAACCTTCTCAGGACAGAGAAAAATAGAAATCTGATACTGAATAATTGCCTTTGGTACTGCTGCATTAACCTGAGAATGTGAATCAAGCATAGGGTGCATCTGATTCAAGGAAAGAAGAAGTTGAATAACTGTACAGAAAAGTATCTTAGTTGGAATATGAGAATGCTTCTCTGAGAAATGACTTAGACTTAGAACATTTGAAGTTTCAAAAGATGAAGGAGTGTACAGTTTTAAGGCAAGAAGTTGAAATGTTTAAAGAGGATATACTGACTGCTGTTACACAATTAAAATCTGAAATGGTTATGAAGTCAGATTTATCAGATCTGAAGTTGTTTATGGAGAACCAATTTTTATCAGTTGCAAATAATGCTGTTAGTGGATCATGTACTTCACCTGATTTAATCAGAAGGTTTCAGGATATCACAGCTGCGTTGAGCAATATGAATGACAGGATACAAGATATTTAATGTAACAATGCTCCTTTGTCAGTGTTGCTGGACAATCAGAAGTTCTTAGTGGATCAACTGACATCTAGTGAGCCATCGATCAAAATTCTGTTAGAACAATTATCAGAGAATCTGTCAGTATTTGTTGAAAAAGAGGAAAGGATGCATGAGTTTTTCAGAGTCAATTTAATTTAGGACATTCATATAAATAAAGAGAACATGGAGCTCATTATCAATCTTGGAGATGGGATGATGAAGAGACTTTGGGAACAGTTTACAGAAATCAAGTCTGCAATCCAGAGGAGATAGACCCTGTTGCCTATCTTACCTAAACCTTGATTCCTGTGTATATCATTGTCATGTATATACTACTATTTTTGAATGAAAATTTTCCTTCATTGTTTATTTGTTTCTTTCTTTATTTTATTTACTGACTTTATTTTTAATATGCCAGTACTCCAGATTTAATTATTGATAAACAGTTCGTAATAGCATTTACTAACAGTTCAGTGCAATATTAAACGTGTTAAAATCCATGATTTTTCATTCTTTTTGATATCAAAAAAAGGGGGAGAATTTGGATAAACATAACATCAAAACCTACATTTTATTTAGGGGGAGAATTTATTTTATTGAGGGAGAAAATTAAATAAGATATTTGGATTTATAATTATCTTTTTGGTGGATAAGTTTTTATTTAAAACTTTATAACGAATTTTGAAAGTTAATTTTGTTTAAATAATTTTAATTATTTTATGGGTTTTGTGATCATCAAAAAGGGGGATATTGTTGAGTGAAGTATTGTTTTCAACAATACGTATTAATGTTATTTAAAGGGGGATATTATTGAAAATAATACTCTGTCTCTTTCTAATAATTTTGATGCTCAAAAATACCCTTAGTTATTTTCTAATGATTTTATTTAGTATTTTGCAGGAGTTTATTAATTTATTTTACTCTTAAAATAACGAGAATTTATTAATTATTTCGAATCTGTTTTAGAGGATTCCGGAATCACTGTTCACATCTTACGTAGATGCATATAGCGCGGAATCTGTTTTAGCACGTTTTAGAATCACTGTTCATACCCTATGTGGATAAACGTAGCGTAAGGATGAAAAGAGTATACTTTTTGAGATAAGAGAAAAGTATGGTTAAACAACTATACGTTTTCAACAAAGTATGGAAGAAAAACCTTATGTTAGGAAGGAACCCTATGTTTTGGTTATCAGAAAAGTATGGAAGGAGAACCGTACGTAAATTCTAAATGTTACATTTGTTTCTCAAAAGTATGGTTCATCAACCTTACTTTTGTAAACAACCATACGTTCTTGGAAAAGTATAGATCAAGTAAAAGTATGTATCTTTTACCGTACGTTTGAGTGTTGAAGAAAAAGTATGGATGATCAACCCTACATTTGTGTTCAACCTTACGTTGTCAACCCTACGTTTGAAGACTATGTTATTAACCCTACGTTTGGAGGCCACGTCATCAACCTTATGTTTGGCGTCGGAAATTTTGACAGACGATATTTTTGTGCAACGATCAGTAAGCTAATTTCTGGGCGGATTTCAAGCCAGATTTAAAGTCGTTTTTAAAGTATGACTTTTACTGATTCAAAGCCATTTTATTAATGGATTTAAGATCGAATTAAAAGGAGCTTTTTATGCCAAGTCTTAAGGGGAGTTACGACTTCTCTGTAAATTCAAATTTTTGAATATCGTGAATCGGAAGACGACTTTTATGGATCTAAATGTGCAGGAGATATGTTTTATTATATATGTTCTCTCTGAAACACCAGGTACAAAGGATGTGATCGATCTATTATTGAAGAAGGTGGAAAACAGAGATTTCAACTATTCACGATTGATCTGCTGATTCAAAAGGAGCGTAAAAGCTCTGTTTGTTCAAGAAGAAGGAACTCGATAGAATATTCACCTATTCTACATCAAATATCTATTGTGGATCTACTATTGCTGAGGTTGTGAACTATATCTCTATATCTACTACAACTGGATCAACTCAGAACTGCTTCGTCTTGAAGATCAATATTTCTAGAGATTTCGATCCATCTGCTGTCAATTGCGTTCTATTGCAATTGTGAAGATCAACTAGAAATTTATTTCTGAAATTATTTTTATTCATGAGTAACCAGCTTCTCATTCTAAGCTGTGTAGGTTCATGTTTGAACCAAAAGTATTTGTTTTGCCTTGGATTGTAAAGGTTTCAACTGCCTGTACTCAGTTGTGAATCGGTCTGTGGAAAAAAGGACCAGATAGTGAGAATCACCAAGCTCGTGGAGTTGAGCGTTGGTGGAGTAGACTAGGGGATTTCTGTTCCCCGAACCACTCTACATCTTTGTGTTCTTATTTTTACTTATTCCGCTGCACGATCAAATTTGATAAATAATAAAGGACAGAACTCGTTCAAGAAAAGAGTTATTGAAAAATTGAAAAAGACACAATTCACCCCCCTCTTGCATATAATCTGTAGATTTAGATCCAACATAAGACACTTATAGAACTGTATACCCCTAACTTTAAAAATAATAGTTGGATATTATAACTTACAATCAACACTAATTTGAACTGAAAAAGGGAATGATTAAACTACTGCCCAAGTTTCGTGGCTTGGAAGGAGAATACCTCAACATTAATTTGAATGAATTTTGGGATTTATGTAGTAATTTCAAACCCATATGAGTCCCCCAAGATTAGATTAGTTGTAAGGCCTTTCTATTCTCCCTAAAAGGATAGACCTAGAAGTGGATGTACAACCTGTATCGTGGATAAGTCACCACCTAGGATGAAATACAGAGGTCCTTCCTCCAAAAGTTATCCCCTTATTCAATATGTACCCAACTGAGAAAGTAAATCTACGTGATTAAGAAATCCATTGGAGAAACTTTATATGAGTTTTGGGAAATTTTCAAGAGACTGACTACATCCCACCCACATCAACCATTTGAAGACCACCATTTCTTATTATTTTTATACCAAGGATTATTAGACAATGATAGAAACCTACTGGATGCTTCTTCAGGAGAAGCATTGATAGAAAAATCACTGATTGAATCCAAAGAACTAATAAAAATGATCTCATAAAACTCTAAAAAATTTGGCACTATATCCAACACTATAAGAGTATATGAGGTAAAGAGCCCAAACTCTTATTTACTTGAAACTAAAATCGAATAACTATCATCTCTCATGACACATCTATATTAAGTAAGGTTTATGAAGCATCACCATCGACACCCCCTTGAGTATGTCAACTTTTTCATTATTTGGATCATTTCACTAATGTTTTTCCTTAAGTAAAATAGAGATGTGATTCCATTATCTAGAGGTAGTACCTCCATTAACATTCAATAAATCAAGGATTTAAGTATCACTCTATAATTGAATATGGATTTGTAACCCCACAACCTTAAAGAACACCCTTCCAAAATAATTTTCAATAGTTCTACAAGCCACCACCATTCCATAGGGGAAAATTTCATGCCTCTACAAGCTACCAACATGGACCGAACCAAGATCTCTCTACGAAGGACATACTGAGATAACCATTAGAGTTCCAAAGTAATCAACAATCCACTCTCACAACTCATGGATCATATTTTAAGGATCTGAAAGGTTAGTTTATAAGAACCATATCTACTCTAAATAGCTTGGTAAATCAAGTATTAAGTATGATCTCTACCTAATAAATTCAGAATACTAAGGGAGACATAAGTTCTATTTCTTTAAGAAGTGTCAAGGAGGTGAAAATCAGTGAAAATCCACCAATTGAAGCTGGATTTAGAAGTAGATAACCTAAGAAAGAAGAAGAACCCAAGAGGGAACAAGAGATGAAGGTTCCTACAGAGATATAACTAGTGAGAAAAGGAAAAGGAAAATCCAATATAGCCGACATACCTCAACCCCAACCCCATTTCCCTTAATAATTAACCCACCCAATAAGATAAATGTATAATCCTTACAATAAGAAATTTTGGAAACATTCAAGAAAGTGGAAGTCAATATCCCTTTATTGGATTCCATCCAAAAAATCCACAAGTATGCATATTTTCTCAAAGAAATGTGTACTAAGAAATAAAAATTGTAAGGAGATGAAAAAGTAATCCTAAGAAGAAATGTTTTTACTCTAGTAACCCCACAACTACCCAAAAAATGTCAAGACCTAGGTACTTTTTCTATCCCCTACACCATATGAGAGATTAATTTTACAAATGCTATGTGTGAATTTAGAGCATCAATTAATGTTATGCATTACTCAATTTATTCTTCCTTATAGATAGGAGAAATCAATCTAACCGGAGTTGTTGTACAATTAGCCAACTAAGACACCAGTTACCCATTAGGAGTTTGGAGGATGTTTTTATAAGAGTGAAATGATTATTTCTCCCTACTATTTTTTATATCTTGAACTTAGAATAATAAATAGGTAAAACTCATTCTCCCATTATTTTAGGTACTATATTTATTAATACTAATAAGACTATAATAAATGTTCATGAAGGAATACTTTCAATGGATTTTAGAGAACAAATTGTTAATTTTAGTATTTTGATTTCAACGAAATACCCTTTAGAGGAACAATATGTTTCCAAAATTTCTCATTATGAAATTCCTTATTTTTTAGAGGAATAAATTAAAATGTTTGATGAAATAATTAACCTAGGATAATCCTTAGAGTCAAAAAATATTTATAATGAAACTTTTTCTAAAAATGAATTAAATATGGAATCGGATCTGTGTCATGAATAGTTTGAGGAACTGAATGAAGGATATTTTTATGAATTACTTAAATATTTTATTGAAACTTATACTTTGTATACAAAAAATACAAGCATGAGAAACAATGAGTTGAAACCCTCATTAAAAACACCCATAGAGATAGCCCTAAATGATTATCTCCCTTGAGAGTAGATGTATAAACTCACAAAAGTACCTTGGTATGCTGACACAGTGAACTATTTGGTCACATAAAAGGCACCATTTTTATTTTATAAGCATAAAACTATTAATATGAAATATGAATCAAAATACGATGCCTAAAAGGACCCTTATTTTTAAAAAATTTATAGTGATTAATTAATTAGAATATATATACACGAGGAAGAGGTAAATTCTATGATTATATTTTATCTTACCCTCATATGTGGAGGCAAATTTAGACCTTAAAAAACTTCTAGAAATGTTTTGGAGGTTATTATATTTTTCCCAACAAATTTTAAAGATTTATATACCTTTTGTAAAGAATGTAAAAACATCAAATTTACTAGAGGAATTTATAAAAGACAATAAGTTCCCTAAAAAACTTTGATTTTATATGAAATATATAATATAAGTGGATTATATTTCATAGGCCCATTTTCCATCTCTTTTGGATTTACCTACATTTTTTAGTAGTAGATTATGTTTCTAAGTGCATTTAAGACCAGGAAACTAGAAAAAATGACTCTAAAGTTTTAATTGAATTTATAAGATCAAATATATTTTGAATGTTTGGAATACCTCAATAAATAATTAGTGACCAGGGAACACATTTATACAACCAATTCATGGAAGAAATCATGAAGAAGTATAGAGTAAAACATAATACCTATACTACCAGCCAACCATAAACAAATGGGAAGGATGAGGCATCCAATAGAGAGATAAAGAGAATTTTGGAATGGACAATGAAACCAAACTAGAAATACTACAGAAAAAATATCAAAGATGCACTTTGGGTATACAAAAATACCTTCAAAACCCCTTAAGGTATGCCCCTTACTGAATAATTCATGGAAAATGTTTTTACTTAACGATTGAGCTATAATAAAAAGACTTCTAGTATGTGATGAAAGTGAACCTGGAATTTAGTAAGGTTGGAGAGAAAAGAAATATCTAAATGATGGAACTAGAGGAGCTAAGAAGGGAATTTTATAGGAACTCCCTATATTAAAAGGAAAAGTCTAAATCTTTCCATGATAGATTAATTCAGAAAAGATGATTTTAAGTTAGATACAAAGTGTTTTTGTTATCTTCCAAGATGAAAATTATGCCCGATATGTTTCATTCCAAATAGAATGGACCCTTTAAAGCGAGTAACACATTTTCATTTGGAACATTTGAGATTGAATGGACTGAATTCCAATACTCCTTTAAGGTGAATGGGTAGCAGATAAATAAGATTCATGATGATTTTTAGAAAGAACCTATGGAGGATTCCAAACCCCCATACTAAATATGAATAAAGAACCATCAGGTTATCTCTTTCCTTACAACTAGTATAGAAACTTCAATTAAGTTGTCTATTCATAGTTTCATGAGTAAACCAATTAGAAGTAGTTTTTAAGATAAGCGTAGGGGAGAAGAAAAAGTATCTAGGATGTAAATAATTTTTATATTTTTCTTTTTGTGTGTTTGAGGTTCCAATACACTGAAATAAAATGAAATATCTATTTTTATAATCTATTTTGAATTTTTTCATCCTGTGTTTTTTTCTATTTTTTATTTTTAGTGTGTTTTTAGGATAGGAAATTGAGTTTCAAAGTTATCATACCTAATAAAAAATACCATGCTAGTTTTGAGGGATTCCACCAATTTTAAAATTGTGGAATTTACATGATTTTTGAGTTAGTTTTCCATTGTTTTCATAGATTTTTTATTTTATAATCTAGTAAAGGAGTGTAATAGAAAATATTTAAGTGAGATCAAAATTATAACATGAGGAAACTAGAAATTTTAACTTAATGTTATGTAACTTTTCCTTTGTGAAAAAATAACACCTCAGGGAGCCAATTGAAAAGAAATTTATATAAGTCCTTTGAAACTAGAGAAAAATAGATAATTAGGATCCCACATGATGTTCTAAGATAATTAGGAATTGGGTGTGTGAGTAATAAAATCCATTTTACATTGAATAAGTTCTTTTCACAACACATGGTTAGGAAAAATTCAATAAGGTCTTAATTTTCATAAATGAATAGATTGAGGTGAGGGGAATATTGAACCCAGATGAATAAATGGGAAATTGAATTATAAGAATGTCATTTAGGTTGTATCAAGGAAGTGTAAAATGGGTATTTGGTGAAAAGAACTTAGGAAAGAAGGATAAATGAAATCACCAATTGTTAAAATATTAATTCCACTAAATTTTATTTTATTTCCACAAATGAAACTAGAAATTTTGATTAAATTTAAAGTGAGGGTAGTGTGTTAGATTCATAGAGGAGGTGTGATATTTTTTAATTATGGATGGATTTTTTCTTTCTTTCTTCTCTGGTTTGTGTTCTTGTAACTAGGAAGGATAATTATTTTTGTTAGTTGAATTTATTGTATCTCTTGGGAGTGTAATAATGTATGTGTAGGGGAGTAATGAGAGATAATATTTTCAATATTTTATTCTGTTTTTTAAATTTAAATTAACCCCATAATTGATATAAAACTTGGAAAATTTACTCATTATTGTTACTCTTGTGAATATGGACCAAAAGTAATTAATATCTTAATCATGATTTTTAGTTATTTTATTCATTTTTTGAATTTATTGAAAATCCAAAAATTGATTCTTGAATTTTTATTAATCCATTAAAAATATTTTAATTCTAATTTTCATTATTTTTAATTCATTTTTGGATTAATTAGACAAATCCTATACTATGTTTTCATTTTCATGAGTTGTAGGTCTATGGATAAAAATTGAAAAATTCATACTTTTCATATGATTCATCCATGTTCTGGATATGATTAATTTAGTGCTCTATATATGATTCATCTATGTATGAGTGGTTAAATGTATGAGTCATAAGAACCTTTGTATTAGTTATGAAGTCCTTCATATAAGCCAATGATAGTTGTGTATGAGTCATCTATATAGGACTGGTATGCATATGATTCATCTTCAACTAGTGTAAGATTCATTTATATTGGTGTGGTTTATGTATGACTCATTTTAAGCCAATGTATGAGTCATCTGCATATGAGTCACTAGACTTACATACAAGTTATCTTTGGGAGTCACCTACATACATGCGATCCATTATTTTGTGGATTTTTTGAAGACCAGTTGTTGAAATTCATAAATTCCTGAAATAATTAGGACAAGAATCAAAATATATTTTCATACCTTTGGTATGAACAAATCAAGTAAATACTTCCAATAATACATATATAATCTATCCAAATGGAGAAGAATAAGATCATGAAGCTGAACTGAGATGGGAATATCTGTGATGCCCAACTGAAGAATCCAGACCCTTGAGCTATACATGTGAAAGACATCATAAGAAACGGGATATGGAAATTGAAACTCAGGAGGATAATTAAGGAATTATAATCAATTAATTAAAAATAATAATTATGTGTTTCTCACATGGGAGATGAAGCGACTAAAGCTCACAAAGTAGCCCCAAATCATGATTCCACTTCTATAAAGAGGATGTATGTTCACTAAGGGATGGGTGGGATCAATCGATGGAGTTGAGATATACTGTTGGAGAATTTTATTTTTATTTATTTCAATTTTATAATCTATATATAGTTATGTCACACTATACCCATAATGGTCGATCAAAATAAATTCCCCACACCCTTGTTAATGAATTCTATGATTAGTTGTTAATTATCTTTAGTAGAATTTCTCTGGAAGTGTTTGATTGATTAGTAAATAAGAGGATTTCCTGATATTTGTATTTAGATTCTTCTTCCCTTATTTACTAGTTTATACACACAGTCCACTTAAACCTTCTTTACTACCTTTACGATGGTAGGTGATAGGTTGATTCAGGAGTGATTAGATATATCTAATCACCATGCTAGGAAAGAATAGGGAATGATGTGATTATTTTACTTATATATTCTATTGGGATTGGTATTGAATTTGTTTTCAATGATGTTTCAATATGTGTTTAGTGAGTTTGGATGAAGTGGTGATACCTACTGAATTTTTATAGATTCATGAAATGGCATTGGATGTCATGTTTGGACAATTATCCATGTTAACTTTGACGACTGTTGAAGTGGTCTCAAATGTCAATGACATGTTCTAAGGAGTTTTCACATTGTTTACAACAAGTGGATGACCATGAAAATGATTATTTTCATGAAGTGAAGAAGAGGAATTAAGGTTTTCATAAAAAAGAAATGTTTTAAAATTTTATGAATGGGAATTAAGAAGTCCATGAAAAATATAATTTTATGAAGAAGAATAGAATATTAAGAGGTTTGGAATTTTAATTTAGATGGATTTTGAAATTCATTTATGTTATACTTATTTTATTTCTAAGTATATGAATACACCTTATATTAAAAAATATGACCATCCCACAATATTTCCTATGCTAGGTCAACCAAGGGAACATGTGGGACTACGTCGACCATGCCTAAGGGAAACAGCCCGGGTTGGTCTATGGGCGGCAAAGGAAGCGGTCCTGAGTATAAATGTTCACAGGGTTCCCACATGGAACACAATGGAGCAGGGGTGACACCACCATGCGAGTAGACACGATGGTAGAGATCCAGGATGGGGTGGTTCCAGCTGTAACACCCTGAATTTTTTATGAAATATATTTTTAAATAATTTGATTTCTTTGATAGCTTGTTTTTCACGCAATAATGAGTTAAAACGAACTACATAACATTATTAAAATATTATATGTTTGTCACAACCTAGTTGTTAAATTGGCATAAATTAATAAGAATAACTAATTTATGAAATAAATATAAAGTTCTAAATCAATATTAATGTATTGGCAAGTTCTTAAAAAACAATCACACACTTTTTTAGTAAAGTCATTTTATTCTTCAAAAATACATTTTCTTCAAAAAATGAGTTTTTCTTCATTTTATGAGAAAATATTAATTTCTATAAGTTCTAGAAAATTTATTTGAAATAATTAATTTAATTTTTGAATTAATCATGTAAAAATTATCTTAAAATTTATTTGAGAATTTTTTGAAAACGTTTATTTTTCAAGGAATTGTAAAAAATACTGAATTTATTAAACTGTATTTTCTTTTAAAGTTTTTACAAGGTAAAATTATATTTTGGATTATTTTTAAATTTTCATTAGTTAATTTTGATTTAAAATAATCCAATTAGAGTTTTTTATGTTTATTTTATACTTTAATTCAGTATAAAAACATTTTATACTTACAAGGTATTTTTTCTCTCGAAAAAACCATTTTTCGTTGTGTTTTGTCGATTTTATTTTAAATTAAATTATGAAAATTTGGTGTTTTGAATTTTGAAAAATGGATTTCATATTTTAAATTAGTGGGTCAAAATTTAGTAAATATAGCCCTTTTATTTTTAGTCAATATGAATACCCATGGTAAAATCCATTACCTCAGCAATGGATAAAACAAGTTAATATGGATTAAAAATAAGTGATAAGGCCATAATTTTTCAACCTATTTATTATTGTATGTAGTTAATTCTACCCTTAATGCCAAAGTTTCTAAATTTAGTTGTTTAATGGACAATTGTTTATGAAAATGACCTATATATTATTTAAATCAAAGAAAGTCACAAAATGTCACTTTCCTTGTCTTAAATATCTATTATGTGTCCATATGGGGAAAAAGTAGGTTATGAATGAATATAAGTATCCATTTTAAAATTAATAAAATTAGGTTCATGATATAAACTTTTTTATGACTTTTGGGGACACTTGGATGAGATTATAACCTTTATAATATTTTATTTAAAGAAAAGTCAAAGATGTCACATTCATGTTTTTAATAACTATAAAATTTTTAATAACTATAAAATTTTTAATATGAGTTTATCCAGTGGATATGTTCAATTATAAATAGTATTTTGAAATATAAAATATTTATCTTCATCACGGTAATTTATTTATAATTTTTATTAATTAAATAATTACCCTAAATGCCTACACAACACTGATGCAGTTTTTATTCAATTAATAGAAAAATAAAATAAATTATATTAAAAATACTAAAGTAATAAAATTTGAGATATTCAAGGTAATAAAAAAATTCTCCAGATTCCCTTTATATGTTAGGGATATAATATTTTTTTTGAATTTGACATGTTTTATTGATATTTTTAAAAGTCAAAGTAGTGAATAATATCAAAATTGACAATAATGATATTTTATGAGATTAATATTTTATTAAATTATTTAAAAATCATGAAAATATTTAAAAAATATAAATTTATTATGATATAGTCTAAAATGGCATAAACTTGACATTTATAGTCCAATTGACACTATATAAGTAAAAATTACAACCTTTTAATATTGAAAAATGTACTTCCATAGTTAAAATTAAAATAGGTCAACTAACGGTTAATCAAAATGATAAGGTTTAAAATAACAAAAAAATTGTCTAAAATCTTTTGGTTGATGATATTCCAACCTTATATTATCTTATATTCGAATCCATGGCCATTTGGTGGCATTTTAATGGAAAAATAATTTATTATAATTTAATATTTTGAGAAATTCCCAAAGTGCCCCCTATCTCAATTATAAAAGGGTACCTTATAACATCTAGCCCCTTCTCATTAGCTTGAGAAGGTGGTAGGATATTACTTGGACTTAAGAGAAATCCCTAATATGCCAACGACTGTCAATAAATGCCCAGGGATTCATTTAAAATTGGGAGACAGTTTTCCCTTTGAAAATAAAACAACCAACCAAACTTTTCATAACCAAATAAACCGCTACATGATGCATGATAAAAATGAAAGAAAACTCAATAATATCATTGATATCAAAACCAACTCCAAAGAGTACCATAGTGGAAGACTACAAAACAACCAAGTACACAGTAGAAGACTACAAGACCAACAAAACTCAAAGAAAACCATAACTCTAAATCTCCAACCTACTCCATGATCCACTCCAAAAAACACTCCAAGTATCACTAAGCACCACTAGAGAATCGTGATGCTTTAACATTAACCATGTCTCAATAAACAACATCTATAAAAGCACCAAAGTGTCAAAGAAGGGTTGAGTAATGAAACTTAGTAGGTTTTTTCCAAATGAATTCTCGACTCATGTCACTAGGATATAACATGTCAACATATTAATAAAAAATAATATATATACAAAAATTTCTAAAACATTTTATATCAAAATATAAACAAGTAAAATGATAAAACATTTTTCACAAAATGATAACATGTTCCAAGAAAAGAAACCAAACAATTTTCTAAAACCATTTCATAAATTTCATCTGGCATAACCCATTTCAATCCACAAACCCACACATCAAACCATGCATGAAACCTAGACCTCCATATAGTCATGAGTGGTGAGTCATCCTTTCACTAAGCCGTCACTTAGTGAACCAATTTGATGGGGGTACTTCACACCCATATCCGTCCCAACCTTTTGATGGGGGTACTTCACGCCCTTATCCATCCCAATGCATATGAACACATGCCACACAACTATTCCAAACCCATACCAAAACCAAGTGTTACAAACCCATTTTAATAAAACAACATATTTATTGAAAACCATTTTATATACAAAAAAACCAAACAATCATTTTAAAATCATCATTTTAAAATCATGTTACCAAATTCTCTTTTCAAAAAACACCAAATTTTCCAATTTCCACAAACCGTCACTCAAGAGAGTTTTTATCAAACATTTCACAGTGGATAAATAATAAATTTCAAGAAAAACCATGAATTTAAAACTAAGCCTTCATATTCTAAATAGAGGAGTTGAGAGTGAAACCACCTAACTCAGGTTGTATGATGAAAATGAATAATGACACTCAAAAATCAATGAAACTAGGTTGAAACTCCAAAAACCCACCTTAGATATCTTCCCCCATCATCAAAAAGAACAAATATAATCATATTTGGCATGGACTATCTTAGATATATCTACAATGGACATAGATCTAAGAAAATAAGAGAGGGAGAAGTAGATCTAAGGAAAACCACCAAAACAACCAAGAAAGATGATTTACCATGAGAATATTTATTCAAAACACTAAGAGAAGCCTTTATATCACATTTTGATCAATGGGTTAAGCTTAATTATTCTTTAGGAAGAGAGAATCTTGAGTTAGGGGCACATAGGAGGAAAAAAGGGCCTTAGAAGTCAAAACATTTGAGATCCACAGTTTTAGGATCTCACTTTTTACTCGTACATAGTTAATCACACGGTTAGGAAAACCATGACCTAACCATGTCCTAGTCACTACCTCAAGGATGAAACTCACACGGTTTTCTTACACAGATAGAAAATCATGTGCCTACTATGCCAAATCCCACTGTCCAACATAGCACAATTTCTCCTAGGATTCTGCATGGTTTGGACAAACCATGCACCGCCTGTGTACCTTCACTTTAGCCCCTATCTCATTATTCATGGTTTACTATAGGGCTTTCATGCTTTTAACAAACCATGCACCAACCGTGTACCCTTGTAAAATCCACCAAACCACTTAAACTTTTTAAAAACCCTCCCAAACTTCACCCAAACACTTTATATACTTAAAAATCATATAAGAGGGGTTACGTGAAAATAAGGGTGCTACATTCTCCCTCAATTGGCCTTTCTATCTTCGAAAAGTAGAAAACCACCATTTCTTTAAAAGAGTTATGTCTATAGATATTTAATTTTTTTTCTCCCATTCCTAAGTTTCTTTCTAAATCTGACTATGTTACCACAAAACCCATACTATACCGATGCCTTTTCTATTCAAGACTTTCTCTTGCCTATCCAAAATCTGCACTAGCATGTACACCAACAAAACATCCAACTCTGGTTCAACGTGATCCTATCGAATCACATGGTTAGGATTAGGATGATAATTATTCAATTGAGATACATGAAACACATTATACATAACATTGAATGTTGGTGGTAGAGACAATCGATATGCTGCCTCACCAACTTGTTCCATTGTCTCAAAAGGGCCTATGTATCAAGGAGATTACTTGAACTGATTCCAAAAATGATGATTTACAAGACTTGGAGAGATAATCAAGAAAAAATGATCACTAACTATGAATGTAAAAGTCTATCATCGAATATCCACATATGATTTATGACAACTTTGATCTGTCTCCATTTGTTTCCTAATCAAATGAATCTTCTCCAATGTCTCTTGGACAATGCTCGACCCAACCAATGAAGACTCACCTATTTCCACCCAAAAAAGTGTATAATGATAAGGAAACCCATAAAAATCTTCAAAATGATCCATATGTATTGATACCTAATAATTATTGTTATAAGAGAACTCCACTAATGGTATGTGCTCATCCCATGAGCCACCAAAATTCATTACACAAGCCCACAACATGTCTTACAATGTTTGTATCATCCATTCAGATTGTCTGTCTATATGAGGATGATACACTGTGCTCATTTTCAATTGAGTCCCAAGGGATTTCTTTAATTATTTCAAAAAATTAGGCGTAAACCTCATATCTATGTCTGACATGATCAAAACTGGTATTCTATGCCTCTTTACCACATCTCAGATATAGATTTTTGAAAAGTACTCCACTATATGATATTCATGAATAGGGATGAAATGACCGAAATTTATGAGATAATCCACTATCACCCATATGAAATCATGTTTCTGAACCATTCTTAGGAGGCCTGTTACAAAATCCATAGCTATCTGCTCATATTTCCAAACTAGAATAGGTAAAGATTACAAAAAACTTACTGGTCACTGATGCTATGCCTTAACCCACTGACAAGTTAATCATCTTGAAACATACTCATCCACCTTCCTTTTCATATCAAACCACCAGAACTATAACATCTCATATTTTCCCATGTATTATTTTTAGAAATTATATGGATTTATTTCTAGACAGGAACTGAGACAACGTGTGATTCTGAGGCCCAGTTATTCCAAAAAAATTGTTTAAAAAATATTAAACTTTTAATAGAACGCACATGCAATTTTCCTATAAAAATGGAATAAATATTAAATGGGTTCCTGGATCAAAAATCTGAGGGCACCGTTGAGTTCAGAGTAGTGTATTTACCTTAGGTGTGAAATAACTTTTGTCGATGTGGGTCGTTTGTGGAAAAAGTCATTGAGGACGTAACTGTAAATAAAATAATTTTATAAAAAATTATTTTGATGCAAAAAATTTCTTTTTATTAAGTATTTTTCATAAATTAAGGGCTATCCTCACAACCCTAGAATTTCTTTGGAGACATGGAGAAATAACCTTCGGAGAAACCGTTGGTGAACGATGACAAATCGATCGAATGGTGCACCTTGTATTCGACAAACCTTGACAATGACGACAATGACACTTAATTCTTCATCAACAATAAAACTGAATCAAGGTAGGGTATTATTTTTCGAGTTGTTTCCCTATTCTTGAATTCTATGAAAAATGAAGACCAATCAACAAACATATTGGCCCTGTGGATTGATCGCTGTTGTGAGATGGGATTTTATCTACGGGATTATCGGGTGACTGATATTTATTTCTATTTTTTCATTATTCTAATGGAAACATATTGAGGAAAACATGAAAAAGTCTGAGGTTCACTCCTTAGGGTTGTTATTTTTGCTTTTCTCCCCCCATTATTCATGCTATTCACCGTTGGATCCCCATAGTCACAGATCGACCTTGCCGGGTGGCTCCGAACATGATCAGACCCCCAGATTAGAGGAAAATCAAAAGAGGATGCTAGATCTATGTATATCAAGACTTGAGGAGCTCAGATCTACAACTGTTGGGGTTTTTTTGGGAATTGGAGGATGTGTGATGGTTCACGGAAGGGACCATCAGTGCAACACCAGCGACCAGAGGTGACGATGGTGGTGGAGCCGCATGTGGTAGTGCGGCCAATTATGTATGTAGTGGTGGTCACATGGGATGGTGGCGACAATAAGGGAATAAAGGTAGATATATCAAATGATTGGTAGTAGTGATGAAAATGGGTCTGGCAGAGGTAACATGATGGTGACTGGGATGTAGAGACGGTACCATGTGGGGCGTGGGTCGAGCAGTTTAGGCCGAGCGGTGTGGGCCAGGCAGAGTGGGCCAGGTTGAGTGGGATAGGCTGGGATAAGTGGGTTAGGATATGTGGGCCGAGCCAAGTGGGTCGGACCCAGGTTAGACCCAGGGTGACCGGGCCAAAGCCAGGCCACGGTCAACCGCAAAAATCGACTGTGAGCCATGATATCTCTAGCTGCTGCATGACCACGGTAGCTGGGGGAGGTCAACCATAGTGGTTGGTCCATGGGCCCAATGACTCTGCTTTAAAAATTTAAACAACCATAAATTCTAAACGGAACATCCAATCGATGTGCCGTCAGCGGCATGGTGGCCCTAACATCAAGAAAATCATTTTGGGGCTAGTGGTGAGTTTTTAGTTCAGAACGCTATAGGTTTAGAGCATTTCCATTAGTACTTCCCTCAAGGGTTCGGTATGGTATTACATACACATAACTATATTGTAATCCCCTCTAGAGGTTGAGTCTCAAGAAAGAGTTAGGTATCCCTACCCTAGACTAGAGTAAAATCCTCTATCACCCCTAGTGGAGTTGTGGAATTGGCATAACCTCTGACAGTAGGGAGTCGGTCCTCCATCTATAAAGATGCATCATTTGGGTACATGGTATCCCCTAGTGAGTCTGGGTGTGATCCGTGGCATCCCCCAGTCAGTTCTGGGTGTGATCCCCTACGTAGCAGGTTGATCCAGATTGGGTACATAACATCCTCTAGTGAGTTTGGGCATGATCCGTGGTGTCCCCCAATTAGTTCTTGGCATGACCCCCTCTCTGTGTATCATAGTATTCTTTGACCAATACATTCTTATTTAGGAAGTACCCAAATGAGCTAGACCTATTTGTGAGTGTCTCCAATGATATCATGGATCGAGGAGTGAGTTCTCCCAAAAAAAGTGTGCTTCGAGCAGAATCCTATGGCTAGAAGTTGGTTATGACCGCCTGATGGCATGTTGTTTCTCATGAGTATATCTGGATATTCTTGTTATATGTGCTGTAGACATATACATATGTAAAGATGACTATACTTTCCTTTTTGGTATTACTTTGTGGTATTCCTTTGTGGTTCGAGGTGTCCTAATGAGTATTGTTATACTTACCCTTGCATGGGATTTGGCCACATGTTTCATATATTGTGTAGATGATAAACCTTTCAATAGAGTCCTAGGCAGACCAGGTTCAGACAATTCTTAGTGAGACCAGACAGACCGAGGTGTGTTCTTGTGGATTCAGATAGTAGTCCCCATACCTTTACTTCAGGTTGGACTTGTTTTATAGACTCTTTGTGGTGGTCTTATTTTTGGCCCTATTTACTTTCCAGTATTTTTACTGTCGTACTCTGTTGTGAGACCTTAGTGGTATGCATGCATTGTTTACTTAGTGATTTTTTACATTTCAGTATTTGTGGCATGGATATGTGTCTGTGTGTACAGGTACTTAGTTTAATGCCTCCCATTTGTGAGTTATGCCTAATCGATGCTAGTCACTAGCCCCTAGCCTATTGGAGGTGGGCTTAGGTTGGTCATGGAATAGACCCCTCTAGGACGAGTCGTGATAGAGTGGTATCAGAGCGGTCAGTTCTACTTTAGGATCAGGAGTCTGTGAGGTTGGTTTGGGGAAAAAATGTTAAATTTTATGAGTTCGGATTTTAGGCCAGAGACCCTAGTGTTGGTGCGGCGGCTGACATATCCATACACCAGGATTCTGATTACCTACTTTTCGACTCATACATGAAAACACTGGTTGCAGGGAAAAAAAATGGTACATGCATCATATAGGAAAGGTTGTTTTTCCATGTCCAACTTGATTCAGCTCTCCAGATATAGTCTATTGATCATGGTACATCTTGTTTTATTTTAGGATGCCTCGATGTAGATAGCCAGTCAGGATTCCACTGTGGGATCACGAGGATGATCTACTTAGTGATGAGGCATCAGTACCGGGGCCTGTACTAGAGATAGTACCTTCCGATGGTTTACCAACTATACCACCACCCGTCGAGAAACATATACTACCAAAACTACTTGTTGAGGATGGATGTAGGCTGAGTGCATTTCACGAGTTTTATATGTAGAAACCTCATAGGTTTCGTGGTAAGAAAAACCCTCAGTTGGATGAGGACTGTCTAGAGGCAGTCACCTATGTTTTTTGCCTTGTGAGGATGCCTTCCGACCAGATGTAAATCCTCACCACGAGTCTTCTTCAGGGCTCCACGAGGCGATGGTGGAACTTGGTGACTTAGTCTCATGACAAGGAAACTCTATCTTGGACAGACTTCAAGCATCTCTTCAGAGAGGAGTTATATCTGGCCACATTATGATTGGTACACATACATGAGGTTTTGCATCTACAGTAGGGAAGTATGACCTTGGAGGAGTATTCAATGAAGTTTAATGACCTTTCATTATACTCCATGGACATGGTACAAGACCGGTTCTTCAAGGCTCGTACCTTCGAGTAGGGATTACACTGAGACATCAGGGAATCATTGGTATCCCTCAACATTCCTACTTATGCTAGGGTACTTGAGCGATCCCTGCTAGTGAAGAGTTTTCTAGCAGAGAAGATATCGGTTGTGGGAGTTAGAAGTGGGAACCGGGTAGCTGAGACCTCAACAGTAGGCAACCGAAAATAGTCACAAGGATCCAATCAGGTTAGAAGCTTTAGGGGACAACCCTAGGACTCAGGGTTAGCGGTGTAGGGATCCCAGGGTGGATCGAGTCAGCCCAGGGATAGATTGTGTTACTCATACGGTGGTTGGGGACATTTGGAACGAGATTTACTAACCTGTCATACAACTGATTGGGAGACAGTCGCAAGACTACCGAGGCAGAGGTAGAGATAGGATCAGGGCATTCTATAGGGTGGAATATGTGGAATAGGGATAGGTAGGGTAGAAATATATGGTCAAAGGTTCAATATATTACCACCGCCACCACCAAGTGGTCTACACTAGGCTCAGGGATCTAGTGGACATGGATAAGGCCAAATGTAGGTGATGGAGGCTTATAAACCTAAGGCTCTAGGGATGATACAAGTTATGATATGTGTATTTTCCAACTTAGCTGTAGTTTTGATAGAAACATGTTCTAGTCATTCCTTTCTTTCCATGAACCTTGTTCGGGACATAGAGATTCCAGTTGAGCTGTTGACTCGACCCTTAAGTTTGGAGACTCCTAATGGGGGACACTTTATGATCTCAAAATAGTTCCAAAAGTGTGAGATAACTCTTGGATAAGAGAGTCTCAGTTAGGATCTCTTGGTAGTAGTGTCGAGGAATTATGATGTCATTCTTGGTATAGATTGGTTATCCACAGTTTATACTCAAATTGACAGTTTTAGGAATATAGTTCCATGTGTCTATAATGATGAAACTAGGTTTTCCTTTATTAGTGAAAAGAAAATGTAGACAGCACAGGATGGACTCCCATATAGAAGGTTACAACCAATTAATCATTAGTTGGCTAGCCTCACCCTCAATGTAGTGGATGATATGATTCCTTAGTTTCCTGTAGTGGTGGCGGAGTATGAGTACATCTTTCCTGAAGATGTTCAAGGATTACGTCCTTATAGGGAGATGGAATTATGCATTAATCTAAACCCCAGGATGAACTTGATATCTACACCTGCATATCGGATGGCTCCCACAGTGATTCATGAACTAAGGGCGCAGTTGGAGGACTTGTAGAGGAAGGGATTTATGAGACCCAATGTTTCACCTCGGGTATCCCCAATTTTGTTTGCCAAGAAGGTAGATAGGAGCTTGAGGTTATGTGTAGATTAACAGTGCTTGAACCAAGTGACCATGAGGAACAAGTATCCACTACCAAGGAATGATGAACTCTTTGATCAGTTGAAAGGGGTGTAATGGTTCTTGAAGATCAACCTCAGATCAGGCAATCACCAGTTGTGAGTACGAGATGAGGATATACCTAAGATGACCTTCATATGTAGTTATGGTCACTATGAGTACTTGATGATGTTATTAGGTGTGATGAATTCTCTATAAGTGTTCATGAGACTCATGAACCATATCTTTTAGACTTACTTAGACCAGTTCATGGTGGTATTCATCGATGACATCCTGATGTACTCGATGTATGAGGAGGAGAATGCGAGACACTTGAGGATGGTCCTTCACACACTCTGAGGGAATGGAGTTTACGGGAAGCTCTCTAAGTGTCAGTTATAGATTCAAGAGGTCCATTTTTTGGGACACGTCATCTCAGAAGCTAGAGTTACAATGGATCCAATGAAGTTTGAGACAATACTTGCTTGGGATCCACCTGATAGTGCTACCAAGGTGAAGAGATTCCTTGGATTGTCAGGGTACTATCGGAGGTTTGTAATTGAATTTTAAAGATTTGAAACAACCTTGAAAGCTTTGACATGAAAGGGGAATCTTTTCATGTGGAAAGAGAAGTTCCAACAGTGATTTTAGGAGCTGTGGTAGAGGTTGATGAGTGTTACCATCCTCAAGTTACCGAAGGAAGGTATCAAGTACGTGGTGTTCTATGATGCATCAGGGACTGGGCTTGGTTTTGTCCTGATGTAGGGGTAAGCAGTGATTTCCTATGGTTTGTGCCAGTTGATACCACATGAGAAGAACTATTTGACCCATGATCTTGAGCTAACAACCATATTATTTGCATTGAATATGCGGAAACACTACCTGGAGGTTGAGTGGTTTTTCATCTACTCTGATCATAAGAGTCTCAAGTATATCGTCTCTCATAAGGATATAAAATTGAGATAGAGATGATGGCTAGAATTCCTCCAGGACTATGAATTTGAGATTTTATATACTCCTAGGAAGGGTAATGCAGTGGAAGATGCTCTCAGTAGGAGATCCAGTTCACAGTTGCTGAATGATCTCTCAACGTAGTTGGCCTCATTGTAGATATCCTTTGTGGATGGAGATGGAGTAGCTTACCTCTAGTTGATGGTTTTCACCCCTCCACTATTACAGTGAGTCATGGAGTCACAACTTAAGGATACCTACTATGAGACTATACATGCTTAGATATCCATAGGGAATTCGCCTGATGAATATTATAAAGGTGAGGAGCACATCATTATTTTCAGAGGGTGCACAGTAGTGCTAGTGGCATTATGGGAGGAGGTTTTTAGGGAGTTCCATACATCCCCTTTAGCGATACATCCTGGTGTGTAAAATATATACCAGTACCTCCAACATTATTTTTGGTGGACCAGGATAAAGAAGAGAGTTGTTGAGTTTGTTTCTTGATACCTTACTTGTAAACAATTAAAGGCTGAGAACTAGGTTTCAGTAGGTTTATATCAACACCTTGATGTGATAGAATGGAAGTGGTATGGGTTACCAATATAATTCATGATTGTTTTACCACATACATCCAGGAGACATGATTCCATCTGGGTGATCATTGACTGAATCACCAAGTCAGATCACTTCCTAGCTATCCGAGAGCAGATTTCAGTAGAGATCTTGAGATTCCTCTATGAGTAGAATATAGTTCAACTCCATGGAGTTAAATCGATGATAGTTTCAAATCATGATGCTCACTTTACATCCTAGTTGTGCAAGGGATTATAGGAGGCATTTGGGACAGAGTTATGCTTGAGAACAACATTTCACCCTGAGATGGATGACTAGACTAAGAGGACCATTCATGTTTTGGAGGACATGTTGCGGGTGTGCATGTTAGAATTCAACCATAGTTGGGAGGATTACCTACCACTGGTGGAGTTTTCATACAACCATAGCTACTATTCCACCATTAGTATGGCACCATTTGAGGACTTGTATGGATGACCATACAAGACACCACTTTGCTGAATTGACCTAGTAGAGTCAGCACTCATGGGACCGGAGTTGGTGTGAGCTACTATGGATAAGGTGAAGATTATATAGGAGGGGATGAAGAATGCATAGAGCCATCATAAGTCTTATACTGATAGGAAACAGATTCCTTTGGCGTTCAAGGAAAGAGACCATGTGTTCTTTCAGGTTTCATCTTGATGGGGATTATAGAGATTTGGCCAGTACGACAAACTATCTCTGATGTTCATCAGCCCTTTTTTGATACTATGTAGATTTGGAGAGGTGGTGTACCACTTGGCTCTACCTCCGCAGTTAAAGTGGGTACATGACATCTTCCATGTGTCATAACTGAGGAGGTACATGCATGGCCCCTCGAACGTCATTGACTGGGGTGAGTTGAACATCAAGGATGAGGTGAATTTTACTGAGTACCCAATGGAGATCAAGGATCGGTAGGAGATGATCCTTCATGGGAGGTTTATTTTTTTGGTGTGTGTGCGGTGGTAGCACATGAATCTCTAGAAGATCACATGGGGGTGGGAGGATCATATTCATGCTCAGTACCCTCATCTATTTGAGTAGCCTTTGTTTTAGCTTTTCTAGGGTGTAAATCCCCAAGGTGGGGAGAATGTAAAATCTTAGATTTTTCCATGTATTATTTTTATAAATTATATGAATTGATTTCAAGACCACAAACTGAGACGATGTGTGATTTTGACACCCAGTTTTCCCAAAACAATTGTTTGAAAAATATTAAACTTTTAATATCATGCACACGTAGTTTTCCTAAAAAAATTAAATAACTCTTAAATGGGTTCCCAGATCAGAAAAATGAAGGTACCATTGAGTTTAGAGTAGTGGATTTACCCTATGCGTTACATAACTTTTTTCATCACATGTTTTTTTGGAAAAAGTCACGTAGGATGTAACTGTGAATAAAATAATTATATAAAAAATTATTTTGATGCAATGAATTTTATTTTTATTAAGTATTTGTTAGAAATTCAGGGTTAGCCTCATAACCCTATAATTTCTCTGAATACGTGGAGAAAGAACCTCTAGAAAACTGTTGGCGGACAATGAAAGATCTATCGAATGACGCACCTTAGATTCAAAGAACCTTGCCAATGACGACAATGACACTTCATTTTTCATTAGATATCGAACCAAATTGAGGTAGGGTGTATTTTTTTGAGTTATTTTCCCCATTATTGAATTATATAAAGAATGTGGACCAATCAACAAATAGATTGTCCCACAAATTGATCATTGTTTCGGGATGGGATTTTATCTACAGGATTATCAGGAGATTGATCTTTATTCCTCTTCATTTATCATTCTAATAGAAATGGATTGAGGATTACATGAAAAAAGGATGAGGTTCATTCCTCAGGATTGTTCTTTTTTATTTTATCCTCCCATTCTTTGCGTTCTTCACCATTGGATCCCTGTGGTCACAGCTCGACCTTTCCAGGTGGCTTCGAATGAGATCAGACCCCAAAATTAGAGGAAAATTGGAAGTAGATGCCAGATCTATGTATATTGGGACCTAATGAGCTCATATCTACAATCATTAGGTTTTTTAGCATTAGAAGAGGCATGGTGGTTCGCAGAAGGGACCATCAGTGTGGCACTGGTGACCAACGACGTCGCACGATGGTGGAGTTGTGTGCATCAGTGTGAATAGAGGCAACTGTGTGGGACAACGACATCAATGAGGGTGCAGAGGTAGATTCATCATGGTATTGGCGGTGGTGGCGATAGTGTGGTTAATGGAGGAATATGTGGCAATGACTGGGATGTAGAGGAGTTGCTGTGTAGGACACAGGCTGAGCGGCGTGGGCTAGACAGAGCAGGCCAGGCAGAGCGGGCCAAGTGGAACGAGCCAGGTGGAGTAGGCCAGGTCAAGTGGGCTGAGCCGAGCAATTCAGACCTGGGGTGATTAGACCAGAGCTGGGCCACGGTTGACCACAATGGTCGACCGTGATCCACGATAGCTCCAGCTACCACACTACCATGGAAGCTAAGGGCGGTCGACCCCCACGGTCGACTGTAGAGGTCGGTGGACTGACCATACGATCGTTCCATAGGCCCAGTGACCCCCCTTTAAAACTTTAAACAACCGTAACTTCTAAACAGAGCATCCAATAGATCATTGGAAGGATGACCCTGATATCGAGATAGTCATTTTAGAGCAAGTGGTGAGTTTTTAGTTTAGACCAGTATAAGTTTTGATCATTTCCCTTGGTCTTTCCCTCAAGGGTTTGGTATGGTATTATATCCACATCACTGGATTGTAATCCTCTCTAGAGGTCGAGTCTCAAGACAGATTCATGTATCCCTCCCTAATACTGGAGTGTGATCCTCTATCACCCCTAGTGGAGTTGTGGAATCTATGTAACCTCCGAGATCTGGGCATTAGTCCTCCATCTAGCAGGCCGCATCATTTGGGTATGTGGTATCCCCCAGTGAGTTTGGGTGTAATCCATAAAATGAAATGGTCAGTTCTCTGTGTGATCCCCTACGTAGCGGGTTGATCCATATTGGTTACTTAGTATCTCCCAGTGAGTCTGGGCACAATCTGTGGTGTCCCTCAGTCAGTTCTGGGTGTGACCCCCTCTCTATGTATCATAGTATTCCTTGACCAATACATTCTCATTTGGGTAGGACCCAAATGAGATAGACCTCTTTGTGAGTGTATTTAATGATATCATGTCTCGAGGATTGAGTTCTCTCAGAATGAACATGTGTCAAGGAGAATCCTATGGCTGGCAGTTGGTTATGACCTCCCGATGGCATGGTGTTTCTCATGAGTATATCTAGATATTATTGTTATATGTGCTATAGACATATACCTATGTAGATCTGACTATACTTTCCTTTATCATATTTCTTTGTGGTATTACTTTGTGGTATTACTTTGTGGTTCAGGGTGTCCTACTGAGTATTGTTATACTCACCAATTCATAGGATTTGTAAACACCTATCGTGTCTTGTGAAGATAATCAACCTTTCAATAGATACCTAGGCAGACCAGAAATATATGGTGCTTAGTGAGACTGGACAGACCTAGGTGTGTTCTTGCAGCTTTAGACAATAGTCCCCATACCTTTACACCGGGCTGTACTTGTTTTATAGAATCTTTTTGGTGGGATTTTTTTTGGCCCTGTTTACTTTCCAGTACTTTTACCATCATACTCTGTTGTGAGACCTCAGTGTTATGCATGCATTTTTTATGTAGTAGTTTTTACATTTCAGCATTTATGGATTAGTTATGTGTGTATATGTACATGTACTTAGGCTAATGCCTCCCATTTGTGGGATATTCCTACTCGATGCTAGTCACCATCCCATGGCCTATTGGAGGTAGGCTTGGGGTAAGAATATCATAAGCCCCTCTGGGACAGGTCATGACAAGAACCGTGCTTTCACTGCCTTATACATCTTCTATATTCTATGATGAATAGACCATCTTGAATGGTGGTAAGCATGAAGAAGTTGTTTTTGACAAGATATAGGTATGACCATCCTATTTTTGAACCAAAACACTGAGTTCTCATCCAACATCTAGCCCTCAATGGTCTCCCCACCACTGAGTTTTAACCTCATAGTCACACATTTTTCATCATATGTTTGTGACTCTTTTACCATCTCCACCAAATCAGGAACAAATGAAACTAGAAATAAGGCCATAAATTTACCTCGGTCTTCACATTACAAGTGCATGTCATCTAGGACCGAAATCAACTACCAGTCATCTAAAGATTCATTTTCCATCTAAGCATATGAATTTATGATTAATGCTTTTTCTATCGAATTGCCTTTACCCGATGTATACATTAAGTCAATGTCAAAAATTTGGATATAATCTATCCATATTATTTATCTCAAGTTCAAATACCTTTGCGAGAAAATATGCTTCGAGCTCTTATAATTCGAAAACATAGTAAATTTCTTACCAAAGAGGTAATGATGCCAAGTCTTCAAAGCATGGACTATGAAAACTAACTCCAAATTGTGTGTTGGGTAGTTCTTCTCATGCACTTGCAAATTCCTCGATACATAAGCAACAACATGGCTTCCCTACATGAGAAAACATCCCAACCCTGATTCTAAAGTGTAATAATACACCATGTACCCTTATCCTAATTCTAGAAAAATCAAGATTGGTGCTGATGTAAGGTGAAATTTAATCTCTTAAAAATAGTTTTGGAATTCCTCATCCCATTGTAATGGAACATTCTTATTTATAAAATCTATCATGGGTGAAGATAATCACAAAAAATCACAAAAAAATCATTGGTAATAACCATCTAGACCTAGGAAACTCCATATTTTGAATAAATTCTTCGGATGTTTCCAAGAGATAACAACATATATATTTTCTAGATCCATAGAAACACATTTTTTATAGATTAAATAGCCAGGTAAACGTACCTATTATATCCAAAAATCACACTCTGATAGTTTAGAATACATATGATGATCCCTAAAGACTCCCAACACTTTCGCCAAGTGTTGCTCATGCTCATCCCTTGTCCTTGAATACACCAATATGTTTTCCACAAACACCACCATAAATGAATCCATATACTTATAAAATACCTGTTTCATTGATTTCACAGAGGCCGCTGGTGTATTTTTAATACCGAAAGGCATAAATACATACTCAAAATGTCTATATCTACTCTTGAAAGATGTATTTAGAATATACTCCTTCCAAGATTTTAATTAGTGATATCTTGATTTCAAGTCAATCTTGGAGAAACATTGAGCTCCTATTAATTGATTGAATAGATAATCAATGCATGGAAGTAGATACATATTCTTTATCGTATTGAATGAACACTTTGTTTTCTATCTCTTCTAACTACAATTTCAATTCCATTAATTCTGTTGGTTCTATACAGTAATATGGAAGGGAAATAGGACTAGTCCTTGGAAGGAGATCAATTGTAAACTCCAATCTACTCATAGGTGGAAACCTTGAAAAATTTTTGGGGAACACATCTGGAAATTGATCAACCACTATTGGAAGACTATTTGTCTCAATCTAATCCATAAATGTTAAAGTCAATGCTACCAACTGGTAATAGATAGTTCCAACTTCTGGTTCCAACAAGATCATTTCACCCACCTTTACATTCCGGTCTCCTCGAATGAGATGCTCGACACCATCATCAGTTGTAAAATGAACTTTCTGGTATAACAGTCAATGTGATCCTTGAATTTTGTTAACTAATCCATACCCAAAATTATATAAAAAACATCCATATCAAACATAAATAAATCCCATTTCATCTCAACTCCATCAACCGTTATAGAACATGCTGTAAAAATAAAGGCTCGACACTCTCTTTGACCAAGAGGAGTTTGAAGTTTTATCATAAAAGGAATCATATAAATTTTTAAACACAAAAAATAAATAAAATGAGAAGAAATAAAGGAATGGGATGAACCTGTATCAAACAAAGCTTGAATTAGTGTATAATTCAAAAGAATCGTACCTCACACTGTAGATAGTCCAAAATGATCATCCATAATAACCTGTTCAGATCCATATAATTTCTTACTTACCACACTTTGTTCTTTATTTCCCTATTGAGATTGCCCTTGATGAGGATTCATGGTATTATTAAAATCACCATGGATAAATCTATTCTAATGATGATATTGATTCTACTTCCACCATCCTATTGAAGCATATGACGCCCACGACACTTGAGAAGTGTCCTAAACACCCAACCTTGGAGCACTATGACAATAACATTGAAGATGACCTATTTGATTATAGTTTTATCATTATCTAGGTTGTTTCATACACTCTCACTTTATGTGGTCAAGTGAACCCCATTGGAAACATATTTCTTTTTTTCTTGGGTTGTGGAGGAAGGTTTACTAATCCATTCATCTGATTTTGATTCATGATCCCACCTTGGAAATAGGTGTACCTCTTCTGTTTTCTCCCAGAATTAAAGTTCCCACCATTTTGCATGGGTATCAAAATACTTTTTCCACCCATATCTCTTAAGATGTCTCGTTCATCCACCATCTCTCTATTGACCATCTCTGTATAATCTGTTATACAAAGCATGACAATCTTTGAGTGAATCTCCTACCCCATCCCTGATTAAATGATGTGTGCCTTTAAGTATGCACTAGATGCAACCTCGGGTGAAAATAACACTAAATTCATGAATTTAGCCACATAATCCATGAAAGAAATATTTTCCTACTTTAAGCAAAAGAATTCAGTTGTTATTTTAATTTTGAACATATGAGGATAGAATTGTTGGTTGAATAATTCTTCAAAATCCTCCCAACCAATGAGTTGATCTACTTTATCCTGTACAACTAAATCCCACCACTGGTATGCAAGATCTTCCAGCATATAAGTCACCAACTTGAATTTCATCCCTAGTAGTGTGCTGATGAAATCAAAGATACAATTCATCATATTCTTCAACACCTCTCCCTTTTCTGGATTAGAACCACCCAAAAGATGGGTGGATTTTGTTTTTATAATTAGATAGAATTATCCACTTTCATTGGTTTATCCATCCTATTCCTGCTATCCACAGACTACAATTCTTGGAAAATACTTAAAACCAGTTGTTGGTTCACCTGTGGCTCAGGTGTAACCACATTTTTAGTAGTTTCCTCTGGTTGGTTTCTACAATGCTTACCGGGTTACATTTTCTATAAAAACAACAAACACCATAAGTCTCACTCTCTATTTACTGAAGTCTTAACATTTAAAATTCTACCACATCATAGTATCATAATAATTTTTTCCAAAATCAACCTTTACCATGTTCAACCACTTTTGAAAAATTTAAACTTGCTTTTGGAAATCCAACCATTTTCAAAATATCACAACCATGCTCTTTTCAAAATATCACATTTGAAAACAACTTTAAATTTTTTCAAAAATAAACAATTTTCATTAAATCATTACTCAAAATGAGATATTCACTCCTAGTGGGAAGTCATTACTATAATGCATGTAATTCTCATCTTATTGGATAAACCCATGAAAATGAGATTCCAAATCCTATAAGTATATTCAAAACAATTATGTACCCAAATACATGGTAACTTAAAGTTCAGTATAAAAATTCCATCTACTTATTTTTATGATCTACATTTCAAGTCCTGAAAATCTTACTTCTTTTTACCTACCCGACATAAGTAATAGACCTGAATGAATTTCAAATCTGAGCCCGAAAAAACTGATGTCCACTTGTTACACAAATATATTTGGAAGGAATAATACCGATACCACTTGTAACATTATACCCATCCTCATTGGATTGATAATATGGCAGGATATTACTTTTTCCTAAGTGACATCCCCAAGATGCCAATGGCTAGCAATAAATGCTAAGAGATTTATTTAGAATTAGGAGATGATTTTACCTATGAAAATAAAACAACCAACCAAACATGTCATAACTAAATAAACAACTACATAATGCATGATAAAAATTAAAGACAACTCAATCATATCATTGATATCAAAATCAACTCCAAAGAGTACCACAACAGAAGACTATAAAACAACCAAGTACACAGTGGAAGACTACAAGACTAAAAAAACTCAAAGACAACCATAACTCCAAAGATCCAACCTTATCTATGGCCACACCAGAAAATATCCCAAGTATAAATAATAAACACTTGATAAGTGCAATACTTTACCTTTACCCATGTCTCAATAAAAAAAATTTGTAAAATAACCAAAGTTCCAAAGTAAGGGTTAGTAATAAAACTTAGTAGGTTTTCCCCAAATGACTTCCCTACTCATGCCACTAGGATAGAACATGTCAAAACATTTATACAAAATAGTTTATATAAAAAAATTTCTAAAACAATTTATAACATAATATAAACAAGTGAAATGTAAAAATAGTTTTCACAAAATTATAACAATTTCCAAGGAAAGAAACCAAGCAATGTTCTAAAACCATTTCATAAATTCCATATAGAATAACCCATTCCAATAAAAAAACCCATGCATCCAACCATGAATGAAACCTAGACCTATATATACTCATGAGTCATGATTAATAATTTTAATAATACATCAATTAGTGAACCACTTTTATGGGGGTACTTCACACCCATATCCATCTCAACCTTTTGATGGGGGTACTTCACACCCTTATCCATATCAATGCGCATAAACACATGCCACACAACTATACCAAACCCATGTCAAAAAAAGTGTGACAAACCCATTTCAATAAAACAACATATTCATTGAAAAACATTTTATATACAATGAAACCAAACAATAATTTTAAAATCACCATTTAAAAATCATTCTACCAAATTCTATTTTCAACAAAACACCAAATTTTCCAATTTTTACAAACCTTCACTTAAGAGGGTTTTTATCAGACATTGCACAGTGGATACACAATCAATTAAAAAAAACATGAATTTGAAACTAATACTTCATATTATAAATATAGGAGTCAATATTGAATCCACATACCTCAAGTTTTATGATGAAAACAAAGAATGACACTTAAACATCAACAAAACTGGGTTGAAACTCCACAAACCCATCTTAGATATCTTACCCTATCATCAAAAAGACCAACTATAATCATATTTTTCATAAAATATCTTTTATATATCAAAAAAAGAAATATATCTAAGAAAATGAGAGACAGGGATAAGTATATCTAAGGAAAACCACCTAAAACAACCAAGAATGATGACTTACTGTAAGAATTTTACTTCAAAACACCAATAGAAGCCTTTAGATTACCTCCAGATCTATGATAGAAGCTTAATTATCCTTTGGGAAGATATAATGTTGATTTTGGGCCTAAATAAGGAAAATTAGGGCCTTAGAGGTCAAAATTCTTGAGATCCAAAATTTTTGGATCTCACTTTTAACCTGTGCATGGTTAGTCGCACAGTTAGGAAAACCATGTGCTAACCATGTGCCAACCACTTCCTCAAGGATAAACCTCACATATTTGGATTAAATAGTTATAAAAATATTATCTAACCATTCCAAATCAAATTTTCCAACATAGCATGGTTTCTCCTAGTCTTCCACACGATTTGGACAAACCGTGCACTGCCCAAGTGCCTTCCCTTTAGCCCCTATCTCATTGTGAACGGTTTCCTGTAGGTGTTTCATGGTTTTAACAAACCATGCACCAACCATGAAATCTTTTAAAATCCACCCAAAAAACTTAAACTTCTTCCAAACCCTCCCAAAAAATTACCGAAAAACATTATATACTTAAAAAGAATAAAAGAAGGGTTACTTACTTGAAACTGGGGGTGGTACTCACCTCCCACCTCACTTCTTTACACCACTTTGATCCTTTTATCTCAACAATAATCTAAAAATTTATTTCATTAAATTATCTAGACACATTCTATAGGTGTTGGTATTCTCAAAATACAAACCCTAGAGCCATTTAGAGGAGATCCAAAGGAGATGTTTCAAAGAAGAGGTAATTGCTCCAACCAATCAATTTCTTTTTCCAATCTTCCTTACCTCATATAAATATATTATGTTTATAATAAAATAATAAATTCAGTATTATTAATATTATGAAATGTTATTATGATTATGAAAACACTATTATACACCCCCCTTTTCTATCAAACTATAAGTGAAAGTATCACTCATACATACGTACAACTTATCATCTCCACGTAGTGATACAATTCATTTTTCATATTCATATTTTATGTATGGGTATTATAATGGGTTTAATGAATATTTATTATATATATTATATAATAATGATTCTAAAAATATTAATTATTATTTACCTTTATTTTATTCCATCAATCAAAAAATGAAAACCGTGTTCATGCATACATATGACCTACCATCTCCATAATCGGTGTAATTAATTTTTCTATATCTAATTTATATGAATTATTATAAATATGTATATAATTATTATATATTATTATCATAACATGATTAAAATTAAATAAATTATGATACCAATATCAAATTATAAGGACCAAGACCACCGAACTAAAACATGCTTGGAAAACAAAGTAGTTACCACCCAGAACAGTGATTTTAATAACAAACTATTAATAAATGGGTGATAAGATGTTATAAATAAAAAATAAATGGTATGATATAATTAAGGTTATTTAATAAATTTATAATAATTCCATATTTATTATACATGATTTTTTAACACAAAAGAAGAAATGCAAGACTTGACATAAGGGATTTTCATCTCACTTTTATTTCTATGGGACACATGACTTATACACCACTTGTTTCTTTTGTGTGGTGTATAAACTTCCCATGAATGAATTTTATTATTCTTCCTATGAATGTTATCATATATACATATCCATTTTATTTTTTTATTTCATGGAGCTTATGATTAAAATGATACCAAATCAGTAATGGTTTATTTCACAATCTCATCATTATTTGGGATTGTTTATATTTAAGTCTCTACTGGGGAATATTTTTATTCCATGTCCATATTTTATATTTGTTTTCTCAAAAAGGTTTTACTATTATCAATAAGGGTTGGGGTAAATCTCTTTTATTAAAAAGATAAAAAGATAATAGGGATCCCTTTTGAACTGGGTAAGGGAAAACCCATTATAAGCCCATAGGCCCAGAGGGATCAAACCCATTACAAACTAGTAAAAAACCCATTATAATGGGGATATGATTCAATGATACCATCCTTATTATTTCTCTGGATAGTTTATGTTTATGATTTCATGATGTTTATGAATCTTGTTACTTTTTACATGGTTTATACAATGATAAAATGTTTATAAAGCCCAATTATTTTTATGGGTTTTGATATGCTGAATGATTTATATTCTTATAGCACACACATATATATGGTTTTCATTATGTAATTAGTGGTACCTATATCTCCATAAAATGTATTGGGTAGAGATTTATATCTCATGAGATAATAATGGTAAACAAGTTGATGAGCTTTATCCACTATGGGAAACTGGTGTGTCCTTATCTACTATGGTAAACATGCATGTCCTGATCCACTATGTTCATGGCCTTGGTAGTTAACCTTGACATATGAAATGGTTTTATATATTTATGATGGTTCCAAAATTTTATGAAATGAGTTTATGGTTCATGTTTTTTATATGATGATTTGTCACTCTTATGGTCCATGTTTTCTAAAATGATAATTTTTATGCCATTAATCATGTTTATGATCTCTAAAAGGTTGGGTATAAACTTGTTAGGTTATGTTCATGATCACATAGATTTATTATTATCTTATGATTTCATATGATCATGTATTGATATATCCTATGTTTACCCTTACTAAGCATTATATATCACCCTTTCTTATGTTTCCTTCCCACGGTGATGAATAAAGCTTTATGTAGGGTATGCCTAAGAGTAGTACTATGTGAGAATATATTTGTGGGAAATGTTGAATATGTTTCATAAAATTATAATATTGTATATATAATCTATAAAGACTCTAAAAATTTATATTTTTGGCATGGATAATATTTTTATGTATTGAATATTCATCTAAATAGATATAATATTTGTGTATTAAAATATCAGGCTGTTGTAGTTGGTATCAGTGTAGGGTTTAGAAAATATTTGGAGATTAGGGTTAGAAAATTTTTATGAAGACCCTAAGTATAGGATAAAATCCTAAAGTTTTGTTAATTATCATGAATGACCTAGGTTAAACCTAAGGTTTCATAGAATAAGGTGTCTCGATTTATACATTCTATAAATGATTTGTCATAATTTTTTGATTATCCACTATGATTAGTGTTTCTAATGATATGATTTATGGTTTTAGTCAATGGATGGAACCCAAAGAAACCATTTTAATGCTGAGTTTGACAGAAAATGAAATTATTGTAATCCTGAGCAACCAGACACTATGGTATATGGAATACAGAATCTTGAAGCTATGCTCACACAACTTTTTCTGGTAACGAATCATGTTGAGTTTTCAAATGATCAAAGGAGGTAACAATGTACCATTGAATATTTCATGAGGCAACAAACACCATCTTTTATTGGGTCTTGTGATCCACTAGAGGCTGAGTGATAGATAAAAACCACTGAGAAAATATTTTCTATTCTTCAATGATCAAGACATGAAAAAGTTTCCATATCCATTTATCATCAGGAAGGCGAAGAATATCAATGGTGGAATCTTATCAATAATACAATGTAATTGGAAGATATTGAATCCATAGAATGAGATGAGTTTAAGCTTATATTATTTATTAATTACTTTCCTCTTATTCTATGTATAAAGATGGAGAAGGAATTTATTGAGTTGAAAAAAAGGATGATGAATCCATTAGTACCTATGATGAAAATTTTACAAGGCTTTCAAGGTATGCCTCTGGTTTAATTATCATTCTTGAAAGTAAAATTGATTGATACTTTGATGGCCTAAAAATAATTCTTCAAAAGGTATCAGCTATAAGATACTTTAGTATCTATGAATAAATCATTCGATGTGAACTTAGAGTAGAAATGGAAATAAAAAATTTCCACCATATTCCCATGGTTCTGATAAGAAAAGAAATATCAAGACTTCTGAAAACTCAAATAAATCATACGGTGAAAATAAATTCTAGTCATATATATGTTATAAATGAGGGAAGAAGCATCAAGAGAAGTATTTTAATGGAATTGGGAGGTATTTTAAATGTGTAAAGGTGGGTCATAAATCCCATAAATATCAAAATGTTATTAATGGGCTAGTTATTACAACATAGGAGATGATGCCAACTAATGAATCACTCACACTCTAGTGTTTCAAGTGCAATAAGTTTTGGGAATTATACTAATCAATTCCCTAATTAAATGTCTAATGTGGATGATAAGATACAACAACCTCTAAATACAAAGGAAAAAGGGAAATATTATGCAATCATAATGGATTAAGTGAATCATGATAATTAGGGAGCCCTTATTATCCCCTCCTTATTTGGGAGTTTTATGTTTAATTTTTTATGAATGATCCCTATAAAAATCTTATTGTTCATCCTTTAGATAAATTTCATGTTATTTTCTCCTTTAACACGGATTATAGAATAATAAAACCACATTTGATGTTTTATTGGTAAAAGGATGAACCTAAGCTTCCAATAAAACTATTTTTGTATAATATAAGAGATTATATAATTAATAAAGGGTGAATTAACTTTTGTAAGTGTATATGTCTCCATTTAATATTAACATAATAGTCATGGATACCATCATGGGTTTTTACATGATGGGACTTTATCAAGATATTTTAAGATACATTTATAGAAATACAACCCTCTGGTTTTGTATATGTGATAAATATATTAAAGGAGGAATGCATTTATACTTTGTGGACATATCATTAAAGGTATTGGTAACCTTTAGGGTTTATTTTATTTTTGATATTGAGGTAAATATGGGTTATAGACACTAAAATTATGAATTCAACACACTTCATTCAGAGAATATTTCTCTTTGGATCATATTTACAGAATATATATTAAGGAAGTGAAAAATTTGCATGGATTACTATATTCAATTGTATATGACTGGGATATGAAGTTTACCTCAATGTTTTGGTAATTTTCTTAGCAATATCTAGATATAGAGTTGAGTTTTAGCACTACATATCATCCTAAAAAAGATGGCCAGTATGAGAGAATAGTTTAAACTCTAGAGAATATACTAAAATATTTTTCTATGGATTTTTAAGGTGATTTGGATCAACACATCCCTCTAGTGGAGTTTTATTACAATAATAGATTTCACTCAAGCATTCAGATGGATACTTATGAACCCCTTTATAGAAACAAGTGTATAACTACAATGTACTAGAAATAAGTTGTAGAAAGAAATCTATTGGGACCTAAGTAGGCTGATGAGATGGAAAATAAGGCTAGAGACATTCAATAACACGTAAGGGTAACAAAAATTTGAAATAATTTATACGATGATAATCATCAACACGATATAGAATTTGATGTTGGTGAGAATATATTTCTATGAATTTATCTATAGAAGAAAGAAGGAAAAACTAAAACCTAGGTATATTGTTCCCTTTTAAATACATGATCATATCAGAATAGTAGCTTATCATTTGGTACTTTCAACGAATCTCTCTCAAGTTCATGATGTGTTCCATGTATCTCTCTCTAGGAAGTACATACCTGATCCTTCACATGTACTAAAATTAAAGGTCATACTACTGGAGAAATATCTTTCTTATAAAGAATAACCAGTAGAGTACTGGATTTTAGAGATAAATTTCTACAATAAAAAACCAGTCGTCTGGTTAATGTTTTGTGGAAAAACCACCAATTTGAGAAATCTATATAGGAACCTGAGGATGTGATGAGGTAGAGGTATACTATGACAACCCTGCTTTTTATTACACAATTAAACATAATTTATTACATAAACTTCACTTGATACAACATAGAAGATCGAGAGGTCTAGTGTCTTTGGGGATTAAGATCATTACATAACAACTTAAAACATGAAATAAAACATCTTTATTGAAAAATTCCTTTACATTACCAATACATTCCCTTGTACTTAGCATTGCATGGGATAACCTGAGGACATGCATAAGAAAAGGGTGAGCTATAAAGCTCAATAAGGGAATAATCATGGAATAACAAGAGGAATAAAATACATGTTATACAATAGGAATATCAATAGATCACAATATAAGGATAAACATAAAGGCATGATAAAGCATGATAATCATAACATAGAAATGTGGCAATAACACTTAACATGGAATTATCATGAGCCAAGGCTCATTGCACATGGAGCATGAGTAAATCCTCATTGCACATGAAGCACGAGTAAAACCTCATTACACTTGAATTAGAATGAGTCAAAACCCATTTCACATGATGTATCATGATACTATACTTTACCCAATGCATTGGAGCGCTATAAGGGCGCACCCTTCTTAAACATTTCATTTCATGCATAAGTGTGCCACATGGATCATATAACATGGATTCATAAAATATCATCATTTATTCCACAATAAAGGAATTTGGAATTCATACATGAAACTTTATAATTAATAAGTAAATGTTCATAAAGGTGAATACCCTTGATAGAGATATGGGCATCGTATTCACTACACAATGACATTGGCTTGGAAAATCGGTGCAATTTCGGCAGCATAACGACGTGATGTAAGAATTCATAAAAATGGTTGATGAGATAGAAAGGGGTGTCTCATCATACTTACATGACATAGAAATTAATAGGGTCATATAGATACATGTCCCAACAAATGTAATGGAATTTAGATTCATGATACAAAAGAATTGCTTGAATGTAAATGTGGAGAGAGAAATTCCTTTCAGAATTTCGGCATAGTAACAGGTGTACATGAGAGGAATTTAATGAGAGAGAAAGGGGTCTCCCATAATTCAAACATAAATAGGGTATTATGGGGGATGTGCGAAACCATACCCCAACATTTATAATTGAAATTAAAAGGGTATAACAATTTAAAGAATATTGGACAAAAATGAGAAAGGAAGAAAAACCCTTACCTGGAAGTGTGCTTCCAAAGGCTTGAGAGAGGCTTGAGAGAGCCTTCTTGGGAGATTGGGGCACCTTGGGAGGATTTTAGAGAGATGAGGATAGAGGTTGGATGAAATCAAAAGGCTTTGAGTGAGGAGGAAGTGGGAGTTTGGGTGGGTTTATATAAGAAAGGTGAGGGAATTCTTTATTATTTAGGTTTGAGACACCTCACATTAAACTAATCCAAAACACAAAACATACCATAGTTTTTTCCCATGGTTTTTATCAAAGGGGAGTGGAAAAAAATATTTTATAAGTAAAAAGTCCTAACTTATTAAAATAATGGGGTTGCTTATGTGGAGGTGAGTCACACTCCCAAGGAAAACAATTTAAAAAGACAAGAGGTTTAATAAGTCTTGAAGGGTCCATTAATGCTTTGTAAAATAATTCAAAAAAACCCAAAATTACATTATTTTAATGTTAAAAAATATATTAGAAGAACATAAGGCTTATAGTATTTTATTACATCACTATTGGGTCATTATGATGTCATAAAACACATTATATATTTAAACGGTATTTAATTTTTACCAAAAAATTTGACTGTCTCAGAAAATTATGAAAAATTCACCATTGGATAATTTCGACGTTCTGATTCCAGAAATAATATTAATTTTATCTAAATAATTTTCTAAATATGTTATTTTTTTACTTTGAAAATAAAAACCGACATTTATCGAAAATTTATGGGTTTTGACAAAAATGACTTTCAAACCTTAATAAAAATTAAAATTGCATTCATAAAATTATACAATCATTTATATTTAATAAAATTTAATTTAATAATAATAATAATATTTTATTAAAATTTTATTTAATTCAAAAATCCATTAATTCATCAAAATATATTTCTTAGTTGAATTTTAACTAAAAAAATACTATTTGAGCTTTAAAAACTATTTACAAGGTAACAATAATAAAATGAAATTATATTCATTATTATATAAAAAAATAATGTACATAACCATAGTAATAAGGTCTTGTTACATAACCCCTTATAACACCCGTATAAGACCGAAGAGTAAGGTGTGCGATGATGATAGACTCTTGGGGTGGCTCAGATAACATTGCTCGGGTGGTAATCTCTATCAACTTCCACTTCTCTCGTAGGCAGTCCCAATCGAGCTTAACATATTCAAGCTCAGCTTGGGCTTGGTCAAGAGCGAAACCCAATGATGCCACCTCCTTTTTGAGCTCTGACAAATGGGCTTCATATGGGGCACGTCTACTGGATGAGGCCATTGCTTCCTTTGTCTGAGTAAATTGGATTTGTTAAAACCCCATATTTATACTAATCTTGTGATCACTATTCAATGACTATATTAGCAACGATCACAATTCATAACATAAAACCAAATAAGTTGACATTTTATATAAACATTTTACATAAAGTGACATTTAATTAGAGCAAGAGGGATTTCCATTAATGAAAGTTTGGGTCATTACAATCTTCCCCAATTATGAAATTTCGCCCTCGAAATTTTCTTTTCCCACACTAGAACAAATGTGGGTAACTCTGATTCATCATTTCCTATGATTCCCACATCACTTCTTCAAATTTTTGGTTTCACCACAACACCTTGACGAGGGGTATTGTCTTATTTTATAGAACTTTTTCTCTACGATCGAAGATCTTTACTGGTTGCTACTCATAAGAAAGATCATCCTCTAACTATACCACCTCTGAAGAGAGTACATGTGAAGGGTCCAGTATGTACTTCCTTAAGAGGGATACATGAAAGAAATCATGTACTTTTTCCATAGTAGGTGGAAGTGCTAGTCGATAGGCCACAACCCTGACATGATTAAGAATCTCAAAGGGGCCAATGTACCTTGGACTTAACCTACATTTCTTTCTAAACCTCATGACCTTCTTCCATGGAGATATGCATAGAAATACCATGTCTCCAAATTTAAACTCAAGGTATCGTTGACGGTTATCTTCATAAATCTTCTGTTGACTCTGGGATGTCTTCATATGCTGCTGAATGGTTTTGACCTTCTCCACCATTTCTTCAACCATTTCTGGTCCAAGAAGATTATGATCACCAACCTCATCCCAACATGCCGGTGTTTTGAACCTTTTCCCATAAAGGGATTCATATGGTGCAATTTGGATGCTCGAGTGGAAACTATTATTATAAGAGAACTCCACCAGAAAAAGATATTGATCCCACCCCCCTTTAAAGTTCATTGAGCACACTCTCAACATGTCCTCAAGTGTTTGGATAGTCCACTCGGATTGGCCATCAGTTTGAGGATGATAGGCCATACTAAAGTTCAGTTTAGTATTCAGAGCATGTTGAAGACTTTTCTAAAACTTAGAGGTTAATCTTAGATCTCGATCAGACACAATAGATAGTGGTACTCCATGCAGCCTTACCACTTTCCTGATATATATCCATGCCATTTGATCTAATGAGAAATCCTCCCAAATTGCAATGAAGTGTGCAACCTTTGTAAGGTGATACACCACAACCCATATTACATTATTGCCTTTGGATGTCTTCAGAAGTCCAGTGACAAAGTCCATGGTGATGTTCTCCCATTTCCATTCTCGTATGGGCAATGGTTGCATCATCCCCTTAGACTTCTTCCTCTATGCCTTTACTTGCTGACACACCAGACACTTTGATGTATATTCAGTGATCTTCTTCTTCATATTATCCCACCAATAATGATCTCAGAGATCTCGATACATATTTATGCTTCCTAGGTGAATAGGGAAATTTGAACTATGTGCATCATCCAAAAGTTCCTTCTTCAGCTCCAGACTTGATGGAACACATAGTCTTTTCCCAAATCTCACAATTCCTTCTTCATTAACATTAAACTCTGAGGATTTACCTTTTCCAATAGCTTCCACTTTTTCCTGAATTCACACATCATCATTTTGAGCATCCTTTAACCTTTCAAAAAGTGAAGGTTGAGCAATCATTTATGAAAGGATTGATGATGTTACCTTGATTCCCATGTCCATCTTCATCAAATATAAGAAGATTGGATCCTTTTCAATTCTCATAAATGATAGAATTGCTGGGTCCTTTCTACTTAGGTCATCCGCCACCTTGTTCTCTTTCCCAGGGTGGTAATGGATTGAGCAGTCATAGTCTTTGATCAGATCTAACCATCTTCATTGGAACATGTTCAACTCTTTCTGTGTGAATATATACTTGAGGCTTTTGTGGTCCGTATATATTTCACACTTCTCCCCAAAGAGATAATGCCGCCAAATTTTCAAAGCGAAGATCACTACATCCAACTCGAGGTCATGTGTTGGATAGTTCTATTCATGAAATTTCAATTGCCTTGAGGCATAGGCAATAACTTTGTCACTTTGCATCAACACACATCCCAGGCCCTTCTTCAAAGCATCACTGAATACCAGAAAAAGTTCTCCACTTGTGGGTAATGTGAGAATGGGCACAGTGATGAGACTCCTTTTCAACTCCTTTAAGCTTTCTTCGCATTCATCACTCCAAGAAAACTTTAATCCCTTCCGAGTTATCTTGATAAGAGGGTTGGACAATCATGAGAAATTTCTCACAAATCGTCGATAATATCTAGCTAATCCCAAGAAGCTACAGATATCCGTTACTGATGTTAGCCTCGACCATCCCTCAATTGCATCTGTTTTGGAGGGATCTACAGATATCCCATTGCTTGTGATGATATGGCCCAAGAATGAGACCTCCTTTAACCAGAACTCACACTTACTGTACTTTTCATAGATCTTCTCCTTCCGCAAGGTCACTAGTACATTTCTTAGATGATCCTCATGATCCTCCTTGGTTTTGGAGTATATCATAATATCATCTATAAAGACTACCAAATTTTTTTTGAGGTAATCTCTAAAGACTCTATTCATCAAGTCCATGAAGATTTATGGAGCATTAGTGAGTCCGAAAGACATTACTATGAATTCATAGTGCCCATATCTTGTACGAAAAGCAGTCTTGGGGATATCTTCCTTCTTCACCCTTACTTGATAATATCCCAATCAAAAATCCACCTTGAAGAAGTATTGTGCTCCATGAAGCTGATCGAACAAGTCATCAATTCGTGGGAGAGGATACTTGTTATTTATCGTGATTTTTTTGAGCTCATGATAATAGATGCAACGGCACATTGACCCATCCTTCTTCTTGACGAAGAGGACTGGTGCACCCCATGGTGAAGCACGTGGGCATATAAACCCTTTATCTAGATTTTTCTGTAGTTGTTTCTTCATCTCCTAAATCTCCAAAACACCCAATCTATATGGATTCTTGGATATTGGCAACGCCCTAGTTATAAGATCAATTGAGAATTCAACATCTCTTCTAGGAGGAAGACCATGCAATTCCTCAGGAAATACTTCAGTGAATTCCCTCACAATAGGCATGTCTTCAAGGATGGTGGCTTCCTTGGACTCAATCATTTGAGCCAGATACGTGTGATCATAGGGAAGTTATATCCACGTTTGAGATGATGGAGCTAAATAAGGTTCATCTTCCTCCCTGCACTTGTAAAGAATCGGGGGTCGATTATCCACATAGAGAGTGATTCCCCTCTCATGGAAATTTATGTTGGATCTATATGAGGAAAGCCAATCCATGCCAAGAATTTCATCAAATTCCAGCAGAGGGAGTATGACGAGGTTCTCCGGAAAGTTTAATCCACATATTATGACAGGGGAGGAGTTATATTCATGGGATTCAATGATTGCCCCATTTTCCATACTCACCAACATCTTCACTTCCATGATTTTTTGTGGTGCTGGGATTGTTCCACTAAACTTTCGAGATATAAAATAATGCGTAGAACCTGAATCAAAAAGTAAGTTCTCTATTCTTGAATGAATAAATAGCGTACCTATCACCACTTCTTTTTTGGGGTTCACTTCGGCATTAGTGATAGAAAAAGATCGTCCTTGCTACCTTGGAGGTTGTTGGGTTCCTCCTAAAACCCTTGGCTTAGGGCACTGATTTGAAAGATGCCTTGGTTCTTTGTAGTTGTAGCAATGAACCACACGTTGAGGTTCGAACAAAGCATTCCTCTCCTCTATCTCAGCCACGGGTCTTTCTTGCCAATAGTTAACATCTATGTACCCTTCTCTTCCACACCTAAAGCATTTCCTTATCCCCTTCAAGCAATTTATGGGGTACTTATTTCCACAACTTTGGAAAGTGGGGTGCTGGATCTTCTTAGAACCATTGGATTTATCCATCGGACCACCAGAATTTAAGTCCACCTTATGCTTCTTAACCCCATGATACCTCTGAGATTCTCCGATCACCATTTTGACCTTGAGGGAACATCGAACAATTTTATCATAGCTGTCGAAGTCACGGATCACCAGTGCTTTTTAAAGGCTAGGTTTCTTCCCACCAAAGAATTGATCAACCTTGAATTCAGGGGTAATGAAAAAGCTGGAGGTGTATCGTGAAAGACTTGTGAAGTTTTCCTCATACACTCCAACAGATTCATCATCTTTTTGTTTGAGGGAAAGGAAGTCCCTTTCCATCTTAAGCCAGAGGGTGCGTGGAAAATATTTATCGAAAAACATCTTCCATAAATCCTTCCATTCCAATGCCTCGATATCCTCCTCAAGCTTTGTATTTTTGATCAATTTCCACCATTGATCAGCTTCACATTACATACAATAAGCAGATAGGAGAACCTTCTCTTGTTAATAACATTGAAGGATGGAGAATATATTTTCAATGGAGTTGATCCATTGTTAAGCGATTGAGGGATCAGATGATCCATTAAAATTAGGAGGCCTTTGTATCATGAAGCTCTCAATAGAGACTTATACTTTCTTGGGGGGGGGGGGGGTTGAACGTTCCTCTTGACCCATGTTTCTATTCAAAGCTTGAGTTAGCTGAGAGAGAAGCGTGAAAAAGTTCGAGATTCCCGCTCCCATTGGATTGGGCATCTCATTAGTACAATCATCACATTGATCTTAACATCGGTTGTTAGCCCGAGTCCTCCTATTACCGGCCATTGGATGGAATAAAAAGAAAGTTAGGGGTAACACATAAAGGGTAATACAATTAAAAAACTGATGACTTATAAATAACTTTTATTTCCTTAATATATGAATCTATTGGATTCAGTCTATGTTATCCATGATCTACTTTCTAACATATATTCTTAGAGAATTTTTTTGTCCCTTAATAAGGGTTCATATTAATCTTGTGAATTTACCAAAGCATATCCCCCAGGAGTGTCATAAAAAAGAGTGGATCAAGTCCCGTTGTCATGTACTAGGATACCTCGGGTCAAGCCCAAAACTCTTTGTTGGGGTTTTCACCCCTAGGTACATCTGTACCAGAGCCGCCTCTACCTACTTGTATCCAGACAAGGATGTATTTTCTTGATAAAACACTTACAGAATACTCACCAAAGCTTAGGAATTTTTTTATTATACTTAGTCTTGTATCTAAGGCTTTAATAGGATTTTCTAATCCTAATCCCCAAAATAACTAAACCTATCCTCTGATACCAACTATGGAAACCCTGATTTTTATTACACAATTAAACATAATTTATTACATAAACTTCACTTGATACAACATAGAAGATTGAGAGGTCTAGTGTCTTTGGGGATTAGGATCATTACATAACAACTTAAAACATGAAATACAATATCTTTATTGAAAACCTCCTTTACATGACCACTACATTCCCTTGTACTTAGCATTGCATGGGATAACCTGAGGACATGCATAAGAAAATGGTGAGTTATAAAGCCCAGTAAGGGAATAATAATGGAATGAAATGAGGAATACAATAAATGTTAGACAATAGGAATATCAATAGAACACAATAGAAGCATAAACATAAAGTCATTATAAAGCATGATAATCATAATATAGAAATGTGGCAACAACACTTAACATGGAATTAGCATGAGCCAAGGCTCATTGCACATGGAGCATGAGTAAATCCTCATTGCACATGAAGCACGAGTAAAAACTCATTGAACTTTAATTATCACGAGTCAACACCCATTGTACATGACGTATCATGATACTATACTTTACCCAATGCATTGGAGCGCTATAAGGGCGCACCCTTCTTAAACATTTCATTTCATGCATAAGTGTGCCACATGGATCATATAACATGGATTCATAAAATATCATCATTTATTCCACAATAAAGGAATGAATAATTAATACATGAAACTTATAATCAATAAGTAAATTTTCATAATGGTGAATACCCTTGATAGAAATATGGGCATGGTATTCACTACATAATGACATTGGCTTGGAAAATCGGTGCAATTTCAGCAGCGTAACGACATGACGTAAGAATTCATAAAAATGGTTGATGAGAGAGAAAGGGGTGTCTCATCATATTTACATGACATGAAAAGTAAGGGGTTTATATAGATACATGTCCCAAAAAATGTAATGGAATTTAGATTCATGATACAAAATAATTTCTTGAATGTAAATGAGAAGAGAGAAATTCCTTTCGGAATTTCGGCATAGTAACAGGTGTACATGGGAGGCATTTAATGAGAGAGAAAGGGGTATCCCATCACTCAAACATTAATAGGGAAGTATGAGAGAGGTGATAAACCATACCCCAACATTTATAATTGAAATTAAAAGGTCATAAAAATTTAAAGAATATTGGACAAAAATGAGAAAGGAAGAAAAACCCTTACTTGGAAGTGTGCTTCCAAAGGATTGAGAGAGGCTTGAGAGAGGATTATTGGGAGATTGGGGAACCTTGGGAGGATTATAGAGAGAGGATATCATAGGTTGGACGAACTAAAAAGGATTTGAGTGAGGAGGAAGTGAGAACTTGGGTGGGTTTATATAGGAAAGGTGAGGGAATTCTTTATTATTTAGGTTTGGGACACCTCATATTAAACTAATCCAAAACACAAAGCATACCATGGTTTTTTCCCATGGTTTTTGGAAAAGGGAAGTGGAAAAAAATATTTTATAAGTAAAAATTACTAACTTCTTAAAATAATGGGGTTGCTTATGTGGAGGTGAGTCACACTCCCAAGAAAAACAATTTAAAAAGACAAGATGTTTAATAAGTCTTGAAGGGTCCATTAATGCTTTGTAAAATAAGTCAAACAAACCCAAAATCACATTATTTTGATGTTAAAACATATATTTTCCGAAAATAAGGCTTATAGTATTTTATTAAATCACTATTGTGTCATTATGATGTCAGAAAACACATTATATATTTAAACGGTATTTAATTTTTACCCAAAAATTTGACTGTCTCAGAAAATTATGAAAAATTTACCATTGGATAATTTCGATGTCCTGATTCTATAAATAATATTAATTGTATCTAAATAATTTTCTAAATATGTTAATTTTAACTTTTAAAATAAAAACCTACATTTATCGAAAATTTATGGGTTTTGACAAAAATGACTTTCAGACCTTAATAAAAATTACAATTGCATTCATAAAATTATACGATCATTTATATTTAATAAAAATTAATTTAATAATAATAATATTTTATTAAAATATTATTTATTTCAAAAATCCATTAATTCATCAAAATAGATTTCTTAGTTGAATTTTAACTAAAAAATACCATTTGAGCTTTAAAAACTATTTACAAGGTAACAATAATAAAATAAAAGTATATTCATTATTATATAAAAAAATAATGTACATAACCATAGTGCTAAGGTCTGGTTACATAACCCCTTATAACACCCGCATAAGACTGAAGAGTAAGGTGTGCGATGGTGACAGAATCTTGGGGTGGCTCGGATAGCATTGCTTGGGTGGTAATCTCTATCAACTTCCACTTCTCTCGTAGGCAGTCCTGCTCAAGCTTAACATATTCAAGATCAGCTTGGGATTTGTCAAGAGTGAAACCCAATGACGCCACCTCCTTTCTGATCTCTGACAAATGGGCTTTGTATGGGGAACGTCTATTGAATGAGGCCATTGCTTCCTTTATCTGAGTAAATTGGATTTGTTAAAACCCTATATTTATACTAATCATGTGATCACTGTTCAATGGATATATTAGAAATGGTCACAATTCATAACATAAAACCAAAGAAGTTGACATTTTATATAAACATTTTACATAAAGAGACATTTAATTAGATCAAGAGGGATTTCCATTAATAAAAGTTTGGGTCGTTACATATACTCATCTTATTATATCTAAGTGATGAATTTAAAGGGTGAAATTTATTTTAATGGGGGTATAATGTAAGAACCTAATATTTTTATGAAATAATTTTTTAAATAATTTGATTTCTTTGATATCTTTCATTGCACGTAATAATGATTTTAAACAAACTGCATAACATTATTAATATATTATATATTTGTTATAACCTATCCATTAAATTGGAATTAATATATAGGAATAAATAATTTATTAAATAAATATAAATTTCCAAATCAATATGAATGTATTGTAAAGTTCTTAGAAAATGATCACACAATTTTTAGTGAAGTCATTTTATTCTTCAAAAATACGTTTTCTTCAAAAATGAGTTTTTATTCTTTTTATGAGTGAATATTTATTTATTGAATCTAAAGAAAATTTATTTAACAAAATTAATTTAATTTTTGAATTCATCATGTCAAAATTATCTTAAAATTATTTTTTTATAATTTTCAGAAATCATTTATTTTTTCAAGGAACAATAAAAAATATTGATTTTTATTAAAAACTGTATTTTATTTTAAAGTTTTTACAAGGTAAAATTATATTTTTGATTATTTTTAAATTTTAATCAGTTATTTTTTTAAATAATCAAATTATGGTTTTCAAGTAGATTTTATTCATGAATTTAGTATAAAACATTTTATATTTAAAAATGGGCATTTTTCCAAAAAAACCGTTTTTCATTGCGTTTTCCATTTTTATTTTAAATTAAATTATAAAACTTTTTTGTTTTAAATTTTGAAAAATATATTCAATATTTGGAATTAGTGGGTCCAAATTTAGAAAATATCCCCCTTTTATTTTGAGTCAATATGAATAGTAATAGTGGTAAAATTTATTACCTCGGTAAAGGGTAAACAAGTTAATATAGATTAAAAATAAGTGATAAGGTCATAATTTTTCAGCCTATTTATTATTTTATGAAGTTAATTATGTACTTATAAACTAAGGTTATAAATTGAGTTTTTAATGGACACTTTTCCTTGAAAACGACCTATATATTATTTAAATCAAAGAAATTCACAAAATGTCACTTTCTTTGTCTTAAATATCTCTTATGTGTCTAAATGGGGAAAAAATTAGGTTATGAACGTATCCAAGTTCCCATTTTGAAATTAATAAACTTATTTTCATTATATAAATTTATTTAAGACTTTTGGGTCCACTTGGATGAGATTAAGACCTTTATAATATTTTATTTAAAGAAAAGTCAAAGATGTCACATTCTTGTTTTTAATAACTATAAAATTTTTAATATGAGTTTATCCAGAGGATATGTTTAAATATAAATAATATTTTTAAATATAAAATATTTATCTTCATCATGGAAATTTACTTATAATTTTTAAAAATTAAATAATTACCTTAAATTCCAACACAACTCTGATGCAATAATTATTCAATTAATATAAAAATAAAATAAATGATATAAAAATATTAAAAGTAATATAATTTGAGATATTTAAGGTAATAAAAAAATTCTCTAGATGAACTTGACTTGTTATGGTTATAATAAAATAGTTGATCCTAAATTTACACATTTTATCAATATTTTTAAAAATCAAAGTAGTGAATAGTATCAAAATTGATAATAATGATATTTTATGGGATTAATATTTTATTACATTATTTAAAAATTATAAAAATATTAAAAAAATAAATATTTATTATGGTATGGTAAAAAATGTCATAAATTGTCAATTTATTGTCCGATTGACATCAAATAAGTAAAAATTACAACCTTTTAATATTGAAAAAGTTTTTTCTGTAGTTAAAATTAAAATAGGTTAACTAAGGGTTAATCAAAATGACAAGGTTTAAATAACACAAAATCTTGTCTAAAACCTATTGGTTGATGATATTACAACCTTATCTTATCTTACATTCGAATCCCTTTCCATTTGGTGGTATTTAAATGGAAAATGAATTTGTTATAATTTAATCTTTTGAGAAATTCCCAAAGTACCCCTAACCTCAATTATAAAAGAGAACCTAATCCATTACTTATTTAAAACAATTTAATACTTCTATATTAACCATAATCTACCAATTTATTCTCTAAACTTCCCTATACACATTCTATAGGTTTTGGTCTTCTCAAAAGACCAACCTTAGAGTCCTTTAGAGGAGATCCAAAGGAGACGTTTTGAAGAAGAGGTAATCTCTCTAACTAATAAATTTATTTTTTATAATCTTCCTTACCTCCTATAAATATATGTTTTTTATCATAAAAAAATAACTTAAGTATCATCAATATGATGAAATGTTATTATGAGTATGAAAACACCATTATACACCCCCTTTTCCATCAAATAGGAAGCGAAAGTGTAACATCCTAAGATTTATTGAAATATATCATTTCAAATTAATTTAAATTATTTAATAGATTTAATTATACACAATATACATTTTAGCTTTCATTACACACAACACAAAGTTTAGCTTTCGTTACACATAACATCGAGTTTCTTCTATAACTTGTGTTATACATAAGACTGAGTTTTACCAAACAATAATATACTATTAATATTTAATATATTACCTCATTGTTGGAATTAAGATTATAAAAATAATTAAATGAATTATTAAAATTTATGGTTGAATACATTGGTTACCAATTAATTAGATATTAATATAAAAACCAATTGATTATAAAGGAAATGTTTTTATAAAAAACAATTTTTATGCACTAAAGAAATTTTATCTTAATAAATGAAATTAATGGATGATATTAATGAAATTTATATGTTATAAAATATTTTACATTCATAAAATATATTTTATAGTCATAATTTAAGAACAAATCTAATTTTACGCATAAAAAGATGTATTTTTCAAAAAGGTAGTTTTTAAGCATGTTAATGGAAGACATGTTTTAAAAATAAATTTTGACACTTTTATAAATTATATTTAAAAAATTAAACTCCTTTTTTTGTAAGAGTAGTTTTAAAATTATCTTAATTTAAATTTTTGGGTTTTTTTTGAAAAATTTTATCTTTTAATGAATAGTGAAAATAATGAATTTTAATTAAAAACAGTCCTTTTGTCTAAATAATTTATAATGTTAAATTATATTTTAAAATATTTTAAAGTTAAATTTTATCAATTATATATATATTAATACAATTTAGGTTATTGGGATCAATTTCATATTGAAATTGGATATAAAAACTTTGTAAACTTTTGAACCTTTTCACTTTAAAAATATACTTTCTTATCCCATATGTGGGATTAATTTTAAATTAATTTTAGCCACTTATGTGATTTTAATTTGAAAAAATGGATTCTATATTTGAAATTAGTATAATTTATAATTTCTAAAAAGTTAAACATAGTTTTTGACCAAAAATATGAGCAAAATAATTTAAAATTAATTATAGTGATTAAGGTAAAAATGAGTTTACTTAGTGGTTAATATGACTCCCTTATCTCCTAGATAGCTATCCCGTGAATGTCGTGCCTCTCCTCCATCTAGGGTTTCCTCTAGATTTGGAGATACCTTTTCTGGTTTTTGTTTATCCCTTCTCTCATATCTATTGATGCTAATTTTCCTCCGTCTTATTCCTTACCTCTTTGTTTCATTTCTACGTTTCACTTTTCATTATTGTTTCACATTCTTGGATGGGTTTCTCTCCTTATATGGCCTATTTTTTCTCTATGGTTTCTTTATTAATGCATCTCGACTCTTGTTTTTCCTTCGCTATCTCCTCTACTCTCTTTCCATCCGTCCCAGTCATTTGTTTCTTTATCTATGCAATCATGGCTCACTACTGAGGTCTTGTTCATCTAAATATATAGTCTTACTCCTAGATCCATTTCACTAGACTATATTTAGGTCTGATGCAGTGGCTATCATGGGGGGTTTGGGATATGCTAGTTGAGAGCTCATCATTTTTTCAGGATTCATAATTCATGCTGGTTCTCTTCTGCCTTAGTGTTTTAGTATTCTTCATTGGTTGCATTTTGAGACTTTCTATTATCTAGTGGTATTTCATTCATGGTGGTTTTTTCAGTATCAATTGATGTTTGGACTCATGAAGTTTTGGATTTGTTCATGGTTTTCATCCTTGATGGCAACAAAAGTTTTCAATGATGGTGTTTCTGCTCGATGACATCCACTCCTACTCTGCTCTTGCTCTAGGATTCCATCACTCTCCTCCCAGTCAGATTTGCATGGTAGTTTTGAAGGTGTCTTGGTATGTGATTTTGAGTGGTTGATGAAATTCCAGGAGATTATAGTGTTTCATGATGTGGATTTTTCTTGTTGCTGGTTATGTTAATGATGTCTGGTTTGTTTTTGATCTGGTGTGGTAATCAGTGACAGTGGTGATGGTGATTTTTGGATTTTTTGTTTGGAAATATCAGTTCGGTGATGTTACTATGTTTTTATCCCACAACAAAGATAACAATTCTATGAAAGTTGATGTTCTTTAGGTTACAGTGTTCATAGGTTTCTTAGAATGGTTATCTATTTTTGTTTTCGATATGGTTATTGTTGGATTTTGGTGATGGTGTTTTTTCTTGACAATATCCATTCCTACTCTTCTCTTACTATAAGATTCCACCACTCTCCTCCCAGTCAAATTTTCGTGGTGGGTTTAAAGGTGTCTTGGAAGGTGAGTTAGAGTGGTCTACAATGTTCTAGGAGATCAAAATGTTCAGTGATGTGGATTTTACTTATTGCTGGTTATGTTCATGATGGCTAGTTTGTTTTTTATCTGGTGTGGTTATCAGTGATAGTGATGATGGTGATTTTTTGGATTTTTTGTTTGGAAATCACAGTTTGGTGATGGTGCTCCATTTTTCTCCTACAACAGCAATGATAGTTCCATGGAAGTTGATGTTCTTCAAGTTACGATGTTCAAAGGTTTCTTGGAATGGTTATTTATTTTTGTTTTCAATTGGGTTGTTGTTGGATTTTGGTGATGCTACTCTCATTGGTAGGTTGCAGGGGATATGGCTTCATAATGGCATTTGGTAAGATGTAGGCAGGTGGCTCAAGGCTATCATTAGTAGTTTCAAGGTGATGGTTCTGGGCTCGATGTGTCTTGTGCGGCCTTTTAAATTTTGAACTGATTTAGCTAACATGAAATCAGTTTATGAGTGGTTTTGAATTAACGGTTTGGTTGAGAATCATTTTGAATTTTGAACATGTATTGTGAAATCTGAGGTCATGTACGGTCATCGTTAAACCTTAAAGTGGCTTTTAGAAAAATGAAAAATGGATTTAGTGGTTAATATTAAAACATAAGGTGCAAAAATGACCCAAAACTTGTCCAAAACCCATTGACTATCCATATTTATACCATATATCCTTTTATATTGAAAATGGTTTATTATTGGTGGAACATTATGTAATGGAGACCTCCCAATAGTGTTTACCTTTTGGTATTTACAAGAATTCCACTCCTCCTCCACTATAAAAGGGTATTCACTCTCCCCACTTCTTCACACATACCAATCCATTTTTCTCAACCAAAATCTAAAAAAATAACTTCCCAAATTCACTCATCTCATCTAATAGGACTTAATTTGGAATGAAATCTAACCAAGATATTCCTTTGGTGCAAAGAAAATAAGATACCTGAAGAAGAGGTAACATTCTCTAATGAGCGTTTCAATTTTATTTCTTTATCCACCCCTTAAATTATTATTATACCATGATTATATAATAACATAAGTATCCTAAATATACTAATATGTTGTTATGTTAAGGGTAATATCTACACACACACACACACACACACACACTTCTATCAAATGGGTTATGAAATCATTATTCGTGTGTACGATGGACTACCACCTCACAAAATGATATCGTTCATTTTTCATTTACCACCTCTCATGGTTGGGAATTATGATGTACGTACTATTTTTATATTATATTTATAATATTTATAAAATAATAATACCTCTATATTCATTATATAATATACACTATTTTTTACATTTATAATGTAGGGGATACGATAATGTTTCTTGTGTATAACGCAGACTACCACCCTGTGAAGTGATGTGAAGCGTTTTTCACTAACGTGTTACATGGAAGGAAATAAGGGTAAATATAATTAATATATATGATATAAATGATATATTTTTTATATTCATGACATAATTATATTTCTATAAATATAATATATAATTTTCTTCTTACCTTTTCACACATTGAAAAAGTGATAACATCATTCATAGACATGTGGAATACCGCCTCCTCGAAGCGATGCGATTCTTCTTTTTTCATAAACACATAAAAAGAATGATATATATAAGTATATATAATTAAATAAAATGGTATTTATGATATAATTATAATTCAGGAAAGATAAATTTTACATATATTCTTTTCATAATGATCATTGAAAAATGGGAATGTTACTCATGAATATGTATGACCTACCGTCTCTATGATTGTAACATTGGTTCATTTTTCATAACTATATTCCATGATTGGTTTTAAAATAACAATTTATGTATAAATATTATGATTATTTTATGATTATTATTCTGTATATGTTTAAATAATGACCTCTTTGACCATAGAAGACCTACTAAAGTGATTTTGACACATCGACCAAATATGGTCAAAACATCCGAGTTAAACTTAATTGATTAAGTAATTGTATATAACTTGTTAATTAGTGAAATGAAATTAAAAATAACATTGAAAAATGTTCTCAAAAAATTAAATAATTAACATAAGTTTATTATTTAGGAAAATAAACACACAAGTAACGAATCAGACTCAAGGTAAGGCACTTCATCTCAATTTCCTTTCATTGAGGCATATTTTGATGTTATAAACCTATATTATTTTATAAGGTGTATATACAACCCATTTAAAAATTTATATCATTAATTTATCTATTCTAATGATATTTAAATTTTTTTAATGTTATTATTTAATGGGTTTTATGATTTAAGTGTTTCCCAAGCCATAAGAGAAATTTCTTTCAAAAAGAATCATCTTTTAAAGTTTTCCTTACAAATATTTCTCTTACATGTCCATGTTTTTAAAATGATTTTATTAATGTTTTTATATAGACATAAAATATTTATAAAGTAAATTTCATGTCTATTTTTACTTTATTTCAAAGGTTTCCAAAAGGAATCTTTTTACATGTTTTATATGGAAAGTTTTGACAAATGAAAAAAGGAATGTTCTATTCTTAATGTACATAGAAATAAATTTTCCACTCTTGTGAAAATTATTTTAATTCTGGATTAATTTTCAAGATTTCATGTTTTATTAAATGAAAAACCATATTTTTATTTTATTTGGTATTTTAGTATTGAAAATGGGTATTTAAAATAAAATGGCAGTTTTATCCGAAAGTATTTTCATATGAGTTTAAAAGAGTTTTTCAAAGTGTTTTATGATGAGAGTGTTTTATTCATAATATTATACTTGAGAATTATATGAAATAATTGAACTAGATAAAACTTATATATAAGGTTGAGCTTCATTATAGCTCATGGGTGATCCCAATATAGCTTATATGAAGCGTTGAGCCCCATTATAGCTCATGAGAAATGGTTGAGCCTGATATATCTTATACAAAGGGTTGATCCCCATTATAGATCATGAGTGAGACCAATATAGATTATACATAGGTTGATCCACATTAATAATCTCCAATGTATTGGATACTTATTATATTAGAATTTGGATTTATGTTTATTCCAATTAAAATGGTTTTGATAGGGTTTTATGAATATGATGATCTAAGTCACCTAAATGAGTTTTAATTGATTATTATGGGTTTTAATGATTTTATTTAAGCAAAATGTGTGTTTTGTTCATGTGAAATTTTTTTATTTCATATTCTCAAAGAATTTTTAAGATAAAGATAAACGTTATATGAGTTTTCATGTATTCACTGGACTAATGATTTTCCTTCTTTTTGTATCCATTACTGAGATTTTGTTCTCATACAACATTTTAATTGATTTTATATAGATTTAAAGATGGATAAGGGCAATAATGAATTCAAGTTTAAATTCATAGAGATTTTACATGAAAATAAATCATTCTTTATTTTAAAAGTTTTATATTATGTGAAAAAATGGATACTAATCAGAAATGTCCACTTTGTATTTCATGGTTTTGTTATATATGAGTTATGGCCGAATTATCTAAAACTCTAAACCTTAAAAGATCCTCAAATGTAAGAAAATTAATTCTTTACTTAAAACCTAAATATTATGTAATGTTTAAGGCTGGGGCCTTATAGTTGATATCAAATAAATTGTTTAGATAATTTTAGAGGTTAGGATAATTTTAATAACTTTCCCTTAAAGTATTTTACCTTATGGTCAAGTTAAAATTTTATAGAATTTGAATATTACCATGTTGTTTCATCTAAATATGTATATTAAGAATGGTTTTCCGTAGAGTAAATAGTGAAGATATAGTGGGAAGGCATCGAGAGGAAGATATACTTCCAAATCAGTATCCCAAGATGGTTGGAATTATAATAGAATAATTTTTTACAGTGATTGATTAGTTGACACAAGTGATAAATGGTGGTTGTATCTATGATATAGAGGAACCTGATTAACCATGAAAGAACATGTTTGTTTGAGAAGAATTTCATGAGGAAACATCCCCTATCATTTAATTGATCATATGACCCATTGGTTTCCAAAGGATGGATAAATGCCCTGGAGAAGATATTTGAAGTCATGGGATGTTTGGAACTTCAAAAGGTAATCTTTACATTTATAATTTTGAAGGTAAATCTAATAAATAGTGGTATTTGGTTAAGAATATGAGATAGAAATATGATATTTATGCTATGTAATGGTACAAATTTAAGAAAATTTCCTTGAGAAAAATTTCCCTAAGTTTGTTCAATTTAGGAAGGAGAAACAATTCCTGGAATTATGGCAAAAAGGTAAAGATTCTACGGATAAATATGAATAAAACTTCACAAGATTGGACAGGTATATTCCATACTTTATTCTAGACATAGATAGTGAAATTAATAGATTTTACTTAGGATTAAAACCAAGATTATAAATAGAATTGGCCGCATATTATTTTAAAAGTTATGAGAAATTTGTTCATTGTGCTAAGAAAGTTAATATGGAGTTTTCTAATACTTATGTTCCATGAGATTACAAGAGTAAGAAATGGTCAAGGTGGAAGGAAATGTATAAAAAACCAACTAATAATTATGGAGGTAATCCCAAAACTTGTTCAAGGTGTGGTAAAATACATGTTGGGGAATTTTTTATAGGATTTAGAAAGTGTTACCGGTGTGGTAAGTTTGGTCACACGGTTTATGACTATAGAGAAAATAATCCCGAAAAATCCAAGAATGATATGACAGATATCCATTTGATAGTGATATGTTTTATTTGCAATTATTTGGGACATTATGCTAACATGTTTCCAAAGTTTGTTACTCAGGTTGGAAATCATCATGATTGGAAACAAAAAGGTGTGGGGTAATCATTTTATACTACTACAGTTGATGTTGGGCCATCTGGTAAAATACTGGAAGCTTGAGGGAGTTTAGAATTTTCAAAGGTTTACTATAAGTTAAAGGTTTCAGACACCCCTTCTAAGGTTTTAAGTAATGAGATCATAAAGTGATTAGGGAATTTTTTGGAGATTTTTTTGGGTTTATGTTTATATAAGGCTTTAGTTTAATGATAAGTATACTGTTACTTTTTGGATATGAGTTTTAATGTATTAATAACATTTAGGGTTTGGGTGATCTTTGATGATTAAGGTTATTTTTAGGTATGTTCATCACATTTATAGTAATTTTATGAGGGTAAAATTGTGTTTATGAAATAGAAATATATCAAGTAAGTATATTTCCTTATATTATTAGACAATAAAATAATTCCTCAATTCTAAGAAAAGGATATTAAAACAAAAATTTTATCCTAGTATCTTCATTTCCGATGAACCGATGGACTTTTTGATCATAAAAAAATTATGGTTTTTAGGCTCTTAACTTTCCATTGATCATTCACTTTTTTTTTGTGATTAATGACCTCAATCACTCTTTATTATTATTTATGTTTTTTCTATATTCCCACCTATGTTATCATATTTATAAATATAGAATATGTTGTTAAAAATTACTTTCCTACATCCTTGTATTCCTTATTAAGAGTATGTTCTATTAACCCTTTATAATGTGGGTTTCTATGAAGTAATTCTTAAAATGTTAAACCTTTGATAACCAAGAAAAATTTAAAGGAATAAATTTATTTTAAGGGGGGTAGGATGTAACATCCTAAGATTTTATGAAATATCTTATTTAAAATTAATTTAAATTATTTAATAGATTGTGTTACACTCAATACACAATTTAACTTGCATTGCACAAAAAACCAAGTTTAGATTGCGTTACATATAACACCAAGTTTTTTCAATAACTTGTGTTACACGCAAGAATGAGTTTTACTAAAAAAATATAATATTAATATTTAATATATCAACTAGCCATTAGAATGAAGGGTATAAAAATAATTAACTAAATTATTAAAATATATGGTTTAATTCATTGGTTTCCAATTAATTAGAGATGAATATAAAAACTAATTGATTATAAAAGAAATGTTTTTATAAAAAAAATATTTTTATACACCAAAGAAATTTTATCTTAATAAATTAAATTAATGTATGATCCTAATGAAATTTATATTTTATAATTTTTTTTGACATTAATCCAATAGATTTTATAGGCATAATATAAGAACAAATCCAATTTTACTCCTAAAAAGATGTATTTTTCTAAACGACAATTTTGTCACCTTTTAATAGAAGACATGTTTTAAAAATAAATCTTGACACTTTTATATATTATATTTTAAAAAATAAACCTATTTATTGTAATTGGAATGTAAAAATTAGTTTAGGGTGATTTTTTGGGTTTTTTTGAAACATTTCATCTTTTGATAAATAGTAAAAAAATACTAAATTTTAATTGAAAACAGTCCTTTTGTCTAAATAATTTGTAATGTTAAATTATATTTTAATTTTGTTTCAAGTTAAATTAGATAAATTTTATATATATATATATTAATACAATTTAGGTCATTGGGATCAATTTCATATTGAAATTGGATATAAAAACTCAGTAAACTTTTGAAATGTTCAACTTTAAAAACCCGCTTTCTCATCCCATCTACGAGATTAATTTTAAATTAATTTTATCCACTTATATGATTTGAATTTAGAAAAATAGATTCCATATTTGTGATCAGAATAATTTATAATTTATATTATGTTCAACCTAGTTTTTTACAAAACATATTAGTGAAATAAATTAAAATTAATTATAACAATTAAGGTAAAAATGAGTTTACTTAGTGGCTAATCTTAAAAGGTAAGGTGTATAAATGACCCAAAACTTGTCCAAAAATCATTGTATGGACATATTTATATATTATACCATATTTTATAAAAAATGGTTTATTATTTTAGGTACTTTAGGTAAGGGAGACCTCCCAATAGTATTTACCTTTTGGTATTTACAAGAATGCCACTCCTCCACTATAAAAGGGAATTCGCTCTCCCGACTTCTTTACACCTCCCAAGACATTTATCTTGACCAAAAACTACAAAAATAGCTTCTCAAATTACCTCAACGCATCCTATAATCCTTAATTTTGGAATAAATCCAACCAAGGAAGTCCTTTGGTGCAAACCAAAATGAGATACTCGAAGAAGAGGTAACATTCTCCAATGAGCGCTTCTATTTTATTTCTTCCACAACCCCATTCAATTATTCTTATAAGATGATTATATAATAACATAATTATGATAAATATAATGAGATGTTTTTATTTTAATGGTAAATCCTACAAAAACACACACACACTTCCATCAACTGGGTTGTAAAATCATCGTTTGTGTGTACGAAGGACTACTGCCTCCTGAAACGATGTCGTCTGTTTTTCCTTTACCACCTATCATGGTTGAGAATTATGATAGACATAATATTTATATATGATATTTATGATATTAACAACATAATATTATATTTTTATTAATTATATAATATACAACCTTTTTACATTTCATACCGTAGGAGATATGATAATATCGCTCGGGCGTACTATGGACTACCGACTCACAAAGTGATGTTAAGCATTTTTATTTAACGTGTTAAATGGAAGGTAATAAGGGTAAATATAATGAATATATATGATATAAATGACATATTTATGATATTTATGACATAATTATATTTCTAGACATATAATATATAATTTTCTTCTTACATTTCCACACACTAAAAAAGTGATAACGAAGTTTATGGATGTGTAGACTACCACCTCCTTGAAGCGATGCAATTCTTATTTTTTATTCACCACATCACATAAATGATATTTATAATAATATATAATTATATATTATGGTATTTAATATATAATGATAATTATTTAAAGATAAATTTTATATACCTTATTTCTATAATGATCATTGAAAAATGGGAACGTTACTTATGTGTATGTATGACCTACCATCTCCATGATTATAATGTTGGTTAATTTTTCATAATCATATTACATGATTGGTTTTAAATTAATAATTTATGTATAAATATGATGATTATTTCATGATTATTATTCTAGATATGTTTAAATAATGACCTCTTTGACCATAGTAAACCTACCAAATTCATTTTGACACATAAGCCGAATATCATCAAAACATATGACTTAAACATAATTTATTAAGAAATTTTATATAACTTGTTAATATGTGAAATAAAATTAATAATAATCTTGAAAAAGGTTCTAAAAAAAGTAAGTCATTAACATAAGTTTTTTATTTATGAAAATAATGACACATATGATGAATCAAACTCAAGGTAAGGGACTTCATCTCAATTTACTTTTATTGAGGCATATTTTGATGTTATACACCTATATTATTTTGTAAGGTGTATATAAAGACCATTTGAAAATTTATATCCTGAATTTATCTATTCTCATGATATTTAAAGTTTTATTTAATGTTATTCTTTAGTGGGTTTTATGATTCAAGTGTTTCCCAATTCATAAGGGAATTTTCTTTTAAAAAGAATCATATTTTAAAGTTTTCCTTAAAAATATTTCTATTACATGTACATGTTTTTAAAATGATTTTATTAATGTTTTTATATGGAAATAAATTTTTTTATAAATTAAATTTTATGCCTCTTTTTTACTTTATTTAAAAGGTTTCCAAAATTTATTTTTATTTGTTTTATATAGAAAATTTTGACAATTGAAAAAAGGAATGTTCTATTATTAACGTACATGGTAAAAAATTAATTTCCACCATCATGAACATTATTTGATTTCTAGATACATTTTATAGATTCCACATTTTATTAAATGAAAACCGTCCTTTTTTATTAGGTATTTCAGTATTGAAAATAGGTTTTTAAAAGAAAAGTTAATTTTATCCAAAAGTGTTTTTCATATGAGTTTAAAAGAGTTTTTCAAAGGGTTTTATGATGAGAGTGTTTTATTCATGATATGTTACTTGAAAATTATATGAAATGGGTGAGTACAATACAACTTATATGAAGGGTTAATCCCCATTATAGCTCATAGGTGAGCCCAATATATCTTATATGAAGAGATGAACCCCATTATAGCTCATGAGAAATGCGTGATACTAATATAGCTTATACGAAGGGTAATACCCATTATAGATATTCAATTCATTGGTTAATTATTATATTAGAAGTTGGATATATGGTTATTCTAATTAAAATAGTTTTTAAAGGGTTTTATGAATATGATGCTCTAAGTCACCTAAAGAAGTTTTAATTTCTTTATATGAGTTTTAATGATTTTATTTGATATTAATGTGTGATTTTTTCTTGTGAAACTGTTTTATTTCACATTCTCAAAGAAATTTTAAGATAAAGGTAAACATTATATGCATTTTCATGTCTTCATCGGACTAATTATTTTCCTTATTTTTGTATCCATTACTGAGATTTTGTGATCATCCTACATTTTTAATTGATTTTTATCAGGATTTAAGGATGGGTAAGGGAAAGGAAGAAGTCAAGTTGAAATTCTTGGATATTTTCCATGAAAATAAATCATGCTTTATTTTAAAAGTTTTATATTATGGAAAAAATGGATACTAATTGGAAGTGTCCACTTTGTATTTCATGGGTTTTTTATGTATTAGTTATGGACATTCTATAAAACTATAAACATAAAAATATCCTCAAATGTAAGAAAATGAATTCTTGACTTAAAACTAAATATTATATAATGTTTAAGGATGAGGAATTATAGAAAATATCGCTTGTGCGTATGTACGGCTTAACATCTCCATGTAGCAATACAATTAATTTTTCATTACCATATTTTATGAATGGATATTATTATGGGTTTAATAAGTATATATGATATCTATGATATACTAATTATTCTGTAAATACAAATTATTATTTAACTTTCTTTCATTCCATCAATTGAAAAATGAAAACAATGTTCAAGCGTACGTACGACCTACCATCTCTATGAACGGTGTAATTCATTTTTCTATCTGTAATTTCAATGAATGATTATAAATTTTCATGTAATTATTATATATTATGTTTATACCATGATTAAAATTCTGGAAATGATTATACCAAGATCAAAGTATAAGGACCAAGACCGCCGAACCAAAACATGCTTGGAAAATGAAGCCGTTACCACCCAGAATAGGGATTTTAATAAAAAACTATTAATAAATGGTGATAAGATTTTATAAATAAATAATACATGGTATGATAAAATTAATTTTATGGAATAATTTTATAATAAATCTATATTTATTATACAGGAGGTTTGAACGTGAATGAATAAAGACAAGACTTGAGGTAAGGGATTTTGGTCTCACTTTTATTTTTGTGGGACACATGACTTATACACTACTTATTTCTATTTTTTGGTGTATATAATAACCATGAATGTATTTTATGATTATTATCATAAAATTTATGGTATATACATATCCATATATTTTTTTATTTAATGGGGATTACGATTCAAGTAATACCAAAGTCGTAAGGGTTTATTTCACAATCTCATCATTATTTAGGATTTCTTATGTTTAACTCTCCACTGGGGAATATTTGTATTCCATGTACATGTTTTATAAAAATGTTTTCAAAAAGGTTTTAATATTCTCCTATGAATGTTTAAATTCATTTTTACCATATTTTAATTTTTACAAAATTATTTGAAAGGAACATTTTTATCATTTTCAAAATAGGGCACTTTGTGAAATTTCTAAAAAAATACAGAAGGAATATTTTTTTTAAATTATTTAGAATGAGAATATTTTTCCCCCATCATGAATAATTAATGATTTGAAGCTTACTATAAAAGTTTAAAAGGGTTTTTTAAAGATTTTTTTCCTTTTAAATTAAATTTATTTTCAAAAAAATGTTTTCAAAATGAAAATGATATTTTCCTCAATAATTATTTCATGCGATCTTTCAAAATCATTTTACATCTAAGAAAAAATTATTTGATGTTACTGATGCTTTATTTTGGATGTGATCCAAGTATACCATCATTATTGTGTCTCTAAATGGTTTATGTTTATGATGACATGATTTTTATGAATCCTGTTACTTTTTAATGGGTTATTTAATGATGAAATGTTTATGAAGACCAATTATTTTCTTGGTTTCTGATATGATGAATGATTTATGTTCTTGTGAAATTCATATTACTGATTTTCATTATTTGTTAGGAGGGAACTATGTCTCCCTCTAATGCATTGGGTAAAGCTTTATATCTCATGAGATAAAAATGGGAAACAAGTCAATGGGCTTGATATACTATAGGAAATAGGTGTGTCCTAATCCACTATAGGAAATATGTGTGTCCTGATCCACTATGTTGATGGTCTTGGTTTTTAACCTTGACATATAATTTTTTTTCTATATTTATATTGCTTCAAAACTTTTATGACATGAACTTATGGTTCATGATTGATTTATGCTGATTTATCACTCTTATGGTCCATGTTTTCTGAAATGATAATTTTTATTCCATGAATCATGTTTACGATCTATGAGAGGTAGGGTATGAAATTCATAATTTATATTCACGATCACTTAACCTTATTCATATATTATGATTTCATATGATCATGGATTTATATATCATATGTTTACCCTTATTAAGCATTATAGAACACCCTTTCTTATGTTTTCTTCCCCAGGTGATGAAGAAAGGTTTAGGTAGGGCATGCCTAAGAGGAGTACTATGTGGTAAGATATTTGTGGGATATGTTTAAGATCTTTCATAAAATAATAAGATTGTATATATAATCTCTAAAGACTCTAAACCTTTACGGTTTTGGAGTGGATAGTATTGTTATGTATTGAATATTCATCTAAATAGATGTAATATTTATTTATGAAAATATCAGGTCATTATGCTAGCATGGGTTTAGGATAAAACCTTGGTACTAACTTTTGGAAAGTTGAAGGAACATATTTATTGATAAACCGCAACCATAACCATAGCAATGTATGATGTGGGAATCAACAATAAGTGATATTATTCATCCAACTTAAAAAATATAGACAAAATGCTGGAAGTTTGATCTTGATGATCTGATCCATCCTTCCATCTTCTTCATCCTTTAATACCAAGGATTCTATAGAAAGTGGATATTCTACCATTGATGATCTGTGATAATCTATGCCGATCATCCTCAAATCAAACAGAAGGCCTCTTCCATGTTTATAAAGCACACACCGATCTCCTATTATTTGGGTGATTCCAATGCATTTAACGACAATGAATTTCATGAAAACTATCATGCATGAATTAGAGATCCTATTCCATGTCATCACCTGATGAAGTTAAAAGAATAGAAAAATTAAATTCCAAATTTAAAGCATTGGTATGATTGAAACAATGAATGCATATAGTTACACTTTAATGCATAGAATGAAATAGAAAATCAGATGATATTATTCAAGTATTCTAAAATGAATATAATACATGAATAAATAAGGAGAAATACTGAAGAAACATAGATCTTTAGTCTTTAGTAAATTTCATTTACTGTATAAAGAAACTAGGGAGCCGTAGGTGTTTTTTTATGAACATGTGAAGATTAAGTAAAAACCTATGTCTCTCAGGTATTTAAGATGATTTAATATATAAATGAGCCTCTAGTGATTATGAATCCACATATATAATGGATAAGTATAGAAAATTTGAGCATTTTGAACGAGTTTCATGCCGCATGGATAATGCATGCATGCTGTTAGAGTGAGCCACGATGGCTATCTTCCATGTGAGATGAAATAAAGAACCTGAGTTTCTCGGGTGTTTGAGGTGAATGAATATGAATTCATGTATTCAGGGTGAGTTAGGGATGATAAATTATGCATGGATGATCGCTAATCCATGTGAGAATAAATGAATAATACCCAAACCCATGGGTATTTTATTTGAGATACAGTGAATTCCTCATATATTCATTGCATGAAGAAAAGAAATACTTGAACCCATGTCTATTTTGAATGAGATATACATGAATATAAATTCATTTAGGGTGGTATATATTTGGTTGAATAGAATGAATAAACACCTGAGTGCTTTGGGTGTTTAAGTATGGAATCTTTAAATTTACAGCATTAAGAAATGAGTTCCATGAAGATAAAATGCATGAAAAATAATTACCCAACATAGTTTCATTTGGGTATTTTAAATAAGAAGAAATGAATACCCACATAACAATGGGATTTAAAATTAGGAAATAAATATAATACCCAACATTTAGGTATTTATATTTAAATAAGGAAATTAAACGTGTTTAATTCTTAACACATTTAACTAAGGATTTAAATAGAATAATTTAAATCATATAATTTATTAAGACCCCATGCACTATATTGTTTTTGTATAAATATATTCATGCATGTTATGAGAAATATTTACAAAATTGAAATATCCTTTGAGATCCTGATATATTTTTGTATCGAAGAAAGAAAGATTTTGAAGTTAAGATCCTTTGAAGTAGAATAATCGACTATAGATCTCAAGCATTCAAAAATTGACGATACTACTTATTGTAACAAATATAGGAGTCTCAAGATCGTTATTGCTTAATTTTTTAAGGAGGTATATGATAAATTTAGATTCAATGAGATCATGGAGGAAGATCAAAGATCACCTTATAGTGGATTAATCCTTTAACAAAGGTGAAGTCTTTTGATGGGTTCTGGGAGTAGGTGAAGTCTTTTGGTTGGATACAAGAGTAGAATGAGTCTCTCTATTGGAAATGGAGAAATAATTATTTTGGTTATATCCAAAATAAAATAGAGTCTCTTGGTTGGATCTAGAGCATAAGTCTTTCAGTTGGAGTTGAAAGAAATTGTATTCACTTGTTTGTTAGTGAGGAATCTATATTGGGGTGTCTAAATGACATAGAAAAGAGTAAAATTTTGATTTTTGAACCTTGTAAATACCATGTTCTACCCTCTATTATTTTATTACTACACATAGAGTGAGATTAATATTTATTATAGAGTTGACCAAGAAGCTTAAGAAATTCAACTGGTTGAATTAAAAGTGAAAATAATTTATAAAGACAAGTGTATCACTGATTAAACACCCTCTCAATGGAACCTAATCCGACCTGGGGTTCTATAAGTGTTATCAAAGGAAGGTTACCTCTAAAGATCCAAGGAAGTCTTTATGAAGTGAAAATTTCAGGAAATGAGTGTGCTAAAAAATATATAGATTTATTCTAAGACTCAGAAGAATAGATTAAAAATACAAGAAAGGAAGATGAATAATATAACTATAGTAAAAGAAAATACACTATTAATTAAAGGTAATAAAAATGGTATATGTTGCAATAATTATTTTAATTATGATTCTTCTAACAAAACCTTGTTAAACTATAATGATTATGGATCACTTAGTGATCTTCATTCTATATTCAAAGAACATCTAAATAACATTACTATATAAGTGGTAAAAATATTTTTAAATTCATAAAGGGTATTCAAGATGAAAAATTATAGCTTGAAGAAGGGGTTGATACTATGGAAGAGGCATTGAATAAGAAGGTTGGAATTTCCAACACCCTCACAAAATTTTTGAAAGAAAAGGATAAAAAATTTTATGTTGACAATGAAAGATATGTTGAAGTTGTTTAATAATTTTAAAGGAATTTTTGTGAGAAATATTTCTTTTAGATTATATTTTTTGAAGGTTTACATGCATTTGAAAAATTTATTTTTTTTTATTTTTGTTAAAGATACTCAATTGGAAGATAAATCTAAAAGGATAAAGGATTTTGAAATTTATTTACAAGAGTTAAGAAAAATGAATGAAGAATAAATAAATAATTTGAAGGAAGATTAGGAAGACAAGATGAGATCAATTGATAATGAGAAAAAAATATCTCACCATGAAGTGTTTAGAGTTGTAGGTGAGATTTAAGAATTAGGAATCACCCCAATCTAGAACTTACCAAATAGATAGAAGAAGAGATGCCACCACTCAAGTTTTCATTAAGGATCATAATTAAAAAATGTGTACTAGATCATACCCTAATATAATGGAAATATCCTCCAAGAAAAAAGTATCCCATAACCCAGAAACTATCTTGTGTACTAATGTTATTTTAAGTGTTGGTACCATTTTTAAACCAAACTCTAAAAAATTATGGATTGGGAAAAATACTGATATACCCACTGTATCAAGGGTTGATTTGAAAAAAAGTATGATGAGTTGTTCCCAAAGAAGTTCCCCAAAGGGTGATAATGCCACTAAAAATAAATATGGTTCACAATATATGAAAACTAAAAAAATTACACAACAAAATAAGAGAATAAGGATCTTAGTATACTGTTGGTGTTGCTAGAAATTTGGGAACAAGGAATTGGAGTGTTGGCAAAACACGTCGATTCATGAAAATCATATAAATCCTCAAGAAGGGGGGGGGGATAAAAGCTAAAGAAAGGTGAAAATATAAGAAAAGTGAGATTTTGTATCCTAGATCAAAGGGAGATTATAAAATTCAGGTTAAAAAATCTATTCCACATAAATATGGTGACTTATATGTTAGGTGTTATAAATCTGGACATGCTCCACATAACTATATAGAGATTCTCCCTAATCAGTGGGATCTATTTAAAATTAAAGTGAAAGCACCTGAGATCTTATGTACTCAAATTAATACAATGGAAAAGGTGACTTCACACAAATTAAAGAATGACATTGGGAGAAAATAATGGTCCAGGTTGAGGGGTATTTCTCATCCTAAATGTTACTCCTAATGAAAAAAAGGTTCCACCTTATTCCCTATCATTTTATGTGTTTTAATATAACATATAGGGAATTTAAGGATATGTTTGATACTGTAACTCTCAGAAAACATGAATAAATACTACTTTATATATTTTACTAACTTTCATGAAATGTAAATGTGCATCCCTTAAGGGGGAGAGACCTTAAGAATGAATATAAAAACCATGGGATAGTTTCAAAGATGAATATCAAGGCATTCCAATCACACTTTCATCAATTATTCTTATTTTTATTATCTTATCAATTAAGGGGGAGTTCTTTATTGATGTTAAAAAGATACAAAGGGGGACCTATACCTTTTTACACCTGAACTTTTTAATGTGTTTGTTGAATTATGTGCAAGAATTTTCATTTTATTGATAAATATGATTACTTACAACCCCTATCTTGAGAATTGAGAATTGTTTTATCTTAGTATCACATGTGAGTATCTTTTATAGATACTTTAGACAACCTTGGTTGTATCTCTCTTGTTTTCTACATTAGGTTAGACCACATGGACTTAGGGTTGATTAACTAAAGGATATTTTCTAAGTGAACCAAGTGAGATCACCCCTCTTTGAGAATTATTCAATAAATTTTCATACAAGTGATAAGATCATATTTTTTATAAAAATATAAGATGATAATACCCCCCAATTATCCTTTTCATTTGATTTTAAAAGGGGGATAAATTTTTTAGTACATATTAAAATTTTAAATATGTGAAGATATATTTTTAAAAAATAAAAATGGGTAGATTTTTGGGCCCAATGTTTCATTTTTGTCAATGGTGTGTCAATACGTGTTTAGTGGGTTTGGATGAAGTGGTGATGCCTGAAGGATTGTTATGGATTCATTAAATAGTACTGGATTTTATGCTTGGACAATTATCTATTTTAATGCTGACGATTATTTAAGTGATCTCAAATGTCAATGACATATGCTAGGTAGTTTGAATATTGTTTACAATAAGTATAATACCATGAAAATTATTATTTACATTAATTGAATATGATTAATTAAGGTTTTCTTGTAAAAAGAAACATTTTATATTTACATAAAGGGGAATTAAGAAATCTATGAAAAATATAATTGCATGAAGAAGAATAGAAGATGAATAGGGTTGGAATTTTAATCAAGAAGTCTTGGAATTTAATTTATATTATACTTAGATTATTTATAAGTATATGAATGTGAATTATATTAAAAAATAGGGCCAAACCACAAGACTTCCTGTGCCAGCTCGACCAAGGGCACATGTGGGACTACATCGACCATGCCCAAGGGAACCATCCTGATCCTGTTTGTGGGCGACAGAGGAAGCGAGACTGAGTATAAATTCCCATAGGGTTCCCACATAGAGTGAAATAGAGTAGGGGTGGTTCCATTGTGTAGGGAAGTACAATGGTATAAATCCGACATGGGGTGGTGCCAATGGGGGTTTGACAATGGATCCTGGTACTCACTCTTGGCGAGGTGAAGGAATGACTTGATTGATAAAATGATACCTTATACATAGTTATGTTTGATGTGGGACTCAATAACATGTGGAATTATTAATCCACCTTAAAAAAGATTGAAATAATGATACATGTTCGATCAATATGATCCGATCTATCCATCTATCGTATTCATCCTTTGCTGTCAAGTCTTATATGAAAAGAAACTTTTTCACCATTGATGAGCCACAATAATCTAAGATGAGAATCCTTATATAAAACAAAAGGAATCTTCCATTTTTATAAAGGATATGTTGATATAATATGATCCATGTGGGTTTGAAACATTTTAGAAAAACAAATTTTATGCAAACTATCATGCATGAATTGGATATCCCAAGCCAAGTCACCGCCTAATGAATCCGATTTCCTGGAAGAAGTAAATGATGATTTTAAAACACATGTATGATCTAAATAATAAATTCATGATATTACACTTACATTCATTAAAAAAAGGAGAAAATTAAATGATATACTTTGGTTATTCTAAAATTAATACAACATATGAAGAAAGAAAGAGAAACAATGAAGAAACAAAGAGACTGAGTTTTCGATCATTTTCATTTACTGTGTGAAGAAACAAGGGGATCCGTGTGTGTTTTTCATAACCAAATGAAAAATAAGTAAGAACCCATGTCTCTCAGGTATTTAAGATTATTTCATGAATAAATGATCTTATAGTGATTATGAGGCTTTGTATAGAATAGATAATCCCAAAACCTTAGGCCATTTTGAATGAGATGCATGTTGCATGTATAATGCATGCATGCTGTTAGAGTGAACCGTGGAGGCTGTCTTCTACATGAGTTGAAATGAAGAACCTGAGTATGTCATGTGTTTGAGGTGCATGAATATGAATGCATGTTTTCAGGGTGATATATGAATGATAATTGAGCCGTGGATGATTACTAATACACATGAGAAGAAATGAAGAATAACTAAACCCATAGGTATTATATTTGAGATGCAGTACATGACCTGGGTATTCATTGCATGAAGAAAATAAATACCTGAACCCATAGGTATTTTTAATGATATATTCATGAATATACATACATTCAAGGTGACATGTAACTGGTTTGACAAAAATAATAAACACCCTAATGCTTGAGGTGTTTAAATATGGAAGCTATAAATTTACACCCTGAAGAAATGAGGTGTATGTAGATACAATGTATGAAAAATAAAACACCCCACATAGTTTTATTTGGGTATTTTAAATAAGAATAAATTAATACCCACATAACAATGGGGTATTTGAAACAAGGAAATAAATATAATACCCAACATTTAGTTATTTAAATTTAAATAAGGAAATTAAATATGTTTAATTCTTAACACATTTAATTGAGGATTTAAATAGGAAAATTTAAATCATGTAATTTATTGAGATCCCATGTACTATATTGTTTGTGTATAAATATGTGAATTCATGTGATGATAAATATATACAAAATTAAAATATCCATTTAGATCCCTATACATTATTGTATCGAAGAAAGAAAGAGTTTAAAGATGAGAGCCTTTAAAGAAGAAGAAGAAACTAAAGTGCCCGAACATTGAAAGATTGAGGAGAATCCATATTGTACCAAATCTGGAAGGATTATTGATTCCATTATTTATGAATTTCTTGTGGAGGTACATGAACATGTTAGATTCAGTGATCTCAAAGAGGAATATCAAAGATCATCCTATAGCAGACCAATCCTTCAATAAAGGTAAAATCTTCTAGTTGGTTCTAGGATCAGGTGAAGTCTTTTGGTTGGATCCAGGAGAAAAATAAGTCTCTTGGTTAGAGCTAGATCAAGAAGTATTTTGGTTGGAACCAAAAGAAAATAGAGTCTCTTAATTGGATCCAGAGAAGAAGTATTTCATTTGAAGTTAAAAGCAATTGTATTCAATTGTTTGATAGTGAACAATCCATGTTGGGGTGTTTAATAAACATGTAAAGAAGTATACCTTTCATTTTTAAACCTTACAAATACCACATGCTACCCTCTCTTATTTTATTAATACACATGAAATGAGATTGAGAGTTATTATAGAGTGGATTGAGAACCTTAACAAGTTCAAGAGGTTGACTTCAAAGTGAAAAGAATTTGTAAAAATGAGTGTACCACTAATTCACCCCCTCTAAGTGGATCCTAATCCGGTTTGGGGCTCTATAAGTGGTATTAGAGGGAGGTTACCTCTAAAGATCCAAGTGAGACATTATGAAGTGAATATTTTATGAAATAAGTGAGCTATTAAATATGGATATTTATACCAAGAATCAGAAGAATACAAATAAAATATTATAAATTAATATGAAGAATAATACCATAGTAAAATCAAATACACTATCAACCAATGGTAATAAAAATGGTGTATGTCACAACAATTATTTTGATTATGATTCTTATGATAAAGCATGGTCAATCTATGCTAATGATGGATCACTTAGTGATCTTAATTTTTTATTCAAAGTACATCTGAAGAATATTCCTAGAGGAGTGGTAAAAAATATTGTAAAAATCATAAAGGGTCTTCAGGATGAAAAATTACAGCTTGAAGAAGAGGATGATTCTATGGAAGAAGCATTGTCTAAGAAGGTTGGGATTTAAAATACTATCACAAAAATTCTGAAATAAAAGGATGAAACAATTTATCTTTATAATGAAAGATATGTTTAAGTTGTTTAATAATTGCAGGGAAATGTTTGTGAGAAGGATTTATTTGAGATTGTATTTGTTGAAGGTTTCCATTCATTTGAAAAATTGGTCAAAGTTTCTATGGTTGTGAATGCTTTTCAATTGGAAGATAAATCTAACAAGATAAAGGAGCTTGAAAATTAATTTCAAGAGTCAAGAAAAATGCACAAAGGGTGTCCGACAAGGTGACCCTCTATCTGCCATCCTTTTTTCCATAGCAGAAAACTATCTTAGCAGACTTCTCACTAATTTGGTTTATCAAAACAAGCTAAAACTGATACAAGCTACTCGAGGCCTTAATGACCCAACCCATCTTATTTATACAGATGACACCATCCTTTTTCTTAATGGGAGAAATAGAAATATTTTGAATCTTAAAAATTCTTTATCTCATTATGAGGAGGTTTCAGGTCAAACCGTTAGTTGTAACAAGTCATCTATTTTATTTGGTAAAGGATTCCCTGCCAACTGTAAAATCAATATCATTTAAAGCCTTGGCATTAAGGAGGGTATTTTAACTTTTAATTATTTAGGTGTTCCCTTATTCTGTGGAAGTCCTAAAGCTGTCTATTTCTCTTCGGTGTTGGATCAGGTTCTTCATCAACTTTCTTATTAGAGGGGGAAATCCCTATCTGTGGCCAATTGGATTTGTCTTGTCAAATATATCATTATCTCCAAAATGGTCTACTCTTTAATGATTTATAAATGGACTTCCTCTTTGCTTAAAAGAATTAATAGTTACATTAAAAACTTTGTTTAGTCTGGCAGCACTGTTGATCGAAAGCTTGTTACCATCCCTTGGTCTACGTGCTGCAAACCACTGGAAAATGGGGGTCTCAGCATTAAAAATATAAAACTTTTTAATAAAGTGCTCCAAACCAAGCTCACTTGGAATTTTATCAATCAAAATACTAACTCCACTGAGTTTATTCAAAAAATATTTTTGAAAAAACTTAAAAAAGGTAACTTGAATTAAATTTTATCCTCTATCTGGCCCTCCATCAGAGACTCTTTTCACAACATTATGCATAACTCTATATGGCTGGTCAGTAAAAACTCCTCTTTAAATTTCTGGCTCGATAACTGGTCTGGCTCCCCCCTGATCTCCATGTTATGTCCACACTCCCCTCCTAACAACATAAATCTCTCTCTTCAGGAGGTTATGAATGACCCTGATTCCAATATTCCAGAGGTCATTATGCATGTGGTTGATATTCATACCTTCTCTATTGCGAATGATTTACTTGTTTGGGAACCTAAATATAATGGTATCTTGGATTCAAAAACATTCTACAATCATAATTTTTCTTCATATGAATTCATTTTTGGGTGGATCAAACATTTTTATAAGAACTGAATCAAGCCCTCTAGATTTATTCTTATTTGGAGGATTGCACATAATCATGTTCCTACTGATGTTTTCCTTTAGACCTGTAGCATATAACTCTATTCTAAATTTCATATGTGTTATCAGAATAGAGAGGATACCAACCATATTTTCTTATCCTGTGCTAAAACTTCTGCTCTTTGGAATTTTATTACTAACATGTTCGATTGCAGATGAATTTATTCTGACTCAATTCTCATACATCTGAAACGTTGTGTGGAGCTCAACACCTCGAAGAAAATCAAGAACCTTTTCCTTGAAGCTATTGCTGATCTCCTCCATGTTGTTTGGTATAATCGTAATGATATTTTACATAATAGGCACTCACTCAATTTCAATGTAGGTCGTTCGAGAATTCTCACTGCTATCAGGGATGTTGCTTCAATATAAAAATATTTTTGTAACAATTCTGTTGAAGATTTTATGATTCTCATACATCTTCGGGTTTTCGGCCTCTACAAAAAAGCCACATCAATCAATTGAGGTGTTCTGGAAAGCCCCTATCCCTGGATGGATCAAAATAAATGTGGATGGAGCTTCAAAAGGGAACCTGGGTCCAGCAGGTTTTGGAGCTGTCTGTAGGGATTATCTGGGCCACTGTCATGGGTGTTTCTTTGGAGGTTGCACTAGCACCACTTCCTTAGAAGCGGATATGATGGTGGTGATCCATGCTGTTGAATTTGTGCAAAGAAAAGGTTGGAATGAAATTTGGATTGAAAGCGACTCTACCTCCATCGTCCAAGCAATTTGGAATGGCGTGGTCCACCTTTCCTGGCCCCTTACATCTCACTGGATGAAATGCATGGACTCTCTTTGGGAGATCAGATATATTTCCACTCATGCCTACTGGGAAGTGAACATGGTGGCTGATGCTCTTTCTAACAAAGGTATCAACCAGTGCGTTACATGGGTTGATAATCTACCAGTTGACCTTCTTTCTCTTTATGAAAGAGATTGTAATAAAATCCCTTCTTTCAGACTTTTGTAGTTCCCTTCTTTGATTATTAATAAATTGTGCCTTGGTCTTTGACCAAGGAATTACCTTTAAAAAAACAAAAGGATTATTAGATCATAACCTAATCCAATGGAAACATTCTCTAAGAAAAAGTTATCCCATAACCCAAAAACTATCTTGTGTGCTGATGTTTTTTCAAGTGATGGTATAGGTTTTAAACCAAAATCTAGGAAAGTATGGATGGTAAAAAATGTTGATAAACCCACCACATCAAGGGTGAATATTAAAATAAGTGTGAATAGTTGTTCCCTAAGAAGTGTTACAAAGAGTGATGGTGCCACTGAAAAGTAAAAAGGTTCATAATCTATGAAAAATAAACAAATTACACCACAAAAAAATAGAAGAAGGATTATAGGATACTGTTGGTGTTGTTGTAAATTTGGGCACAAGGAATTGGAGTGTTGGAATAACATGTAAATTCATGAAATTCATAGAAAGACTCAAAAAAGGGAGATCAAAGATAAATAAAGGATAAAATAGAAGAAAAGTGAGAGACCCTCTTCTAGAACAAAGGGAAATTCTAAAATTGAGGTGGAAAAAGCTATTCCATATAAAGATTGTGACTTTTGTGTTAGGTGTGCTAAACCTGGACATGCTCCACAAAAATGTATGGAGATTATCCCTAATTAGTTGGATCTATTTAAAATTAAAATTAAATCACTTGATATATCATGCACTCAAATGACTACAATGTAATAGGAGACTTTACACAAAGGAAAGACTTATATTGGTAGAAAGGAAGGCCCAGTTTGAGAGGCAGTTCTCATCCTGAATGTTACTCCTATTGAACAAAAAGGTTCTACCTTATTCCCAATAATTTTATGTGATTTAAGCTAACATGAAGGGAATTGAAGGATGTGTTTGAGGTTGTCACTATTGGGTAGTATGAAGAGATACTAATTTATAGAGTCTACCAACTTCCATGAAATGGAAATGTTCATCCCTTAAGGGGAGAAACCTTGAGAATGAATCTAAAAAGCATAGGAAAAATTACAAGATGAAGATAATGGTATTTCAATCACACTTTCATTCCTTATTATTAATTTTATTATCTTATCAATTAAGGGTGAGTTCTTGATTGATGTTAAAAATAGACAAATGGGGAGCTATATATTTTTATACCTGAACTTTCTGATGTGTTTGTTGAATTATGTGAAATATTTAACATTTTTTTATAAATCTGATTACTTATAACCCCTATCTTTAGAATTGAGAATTTTGGAGCATGTTATCACATGTGAGTATCTTTTATGGATATCTTAGACAACCTTGGTTGTATCTCTCTTGTTTTCTACATCGGGTTGGACCACATAGACTTAGATATTACTAACTAAAGGATCTTTGCTAAGTGAACCACGTGAGATCATACCTCTACGATAAGTAATAAATAAAGTTTCATATAATGGAGAATATCATGTTTTTGAGAAAAAAATGAGATGAGAAGACCCTACCACTTATCCTTTTCATTTGATTTTCAAAGTGGGAGAAAGTTTTTGGAACACATATTGACTTCTAAATATGTAAAGATATATTGAAAAAAATAAAAAATGGATGATTGTTGGGAATATTTTTGCATTTGTTTTCAATTATGTGTCAATTTTTGTTTGTTGAGTTTGGATGAAGTGGTGATTCCTAGAGAATTGTTATGGATTCATGAAATGAAATCAGATTTCATGGTTGGAAAATTATACATTTTTTAAAGTTTGGGGCCGAAGCCTCATTTATTATTAAAGAAAAGCAAAGACCTCTTTTAATTGGGTAGAGGGAGACCCATTACATAGCCCGAAGTCCTAGTGGGCATTTAGCCCATTACATGGCCCGCAGGCCCAAATTTTTGGCCCAAGGACCATTTTGTGAATAGTACTACTACAGTACAACACAATACCCACCACAACTATAGTACCCTGCCACTGCTATAGTGACCTGCCGCCGCTACAGTGCCCGTCGTTGCTACAGTGTCTCCACTGCTACAGTGCTATAGTACTACTATAGTACCTACGCCCCATGGGTTTTGAACCCCCATTTTTCATGTAGGATTACAGGGTGCTTACCACTAATCCAAACACCAACTACGTTGGAAAATTATCCATGTTAACTATGATTATTGTTGAAATGATCTCAAATGTCAATGGCATGTTCTAAGGAGTTTTTCACACGTTTTAAAACAATTGTAAGACCATTAAAATGATTATTTTCATGGAGTGAAGAAGTGTAATTAAGGTTTTCATGCAAAAAATAAATGTTTTATAATTTCATGAAGGGGAATTAAGAATTCTATTCAAAATATAATTGAATAAAGAAGAATAGAATATTAAGAGAGTTTTAATTTTAATCTAGAAGGATTGGAATTTAATTTATATTATAATTATATTATTTATAAGTATATTAATGTGACTTTTATTAAAAAAAGGGATATACCACAAGCATTCCTAGGCCATCTCAACTAAGGGAACATGTGGCACTATGTCGATTACACCCAAGGGAACCACCCCAAGCTAATTCGTAGGTGGAAGAAGAAGTAGAACTGAGTATAAAGGTCCAAGTGGAACCCACATGGAGTTAAATGGAGTAAGGTAGACACCACCATGTGAGGAGGGATGGTGGTAGAGGGCTAACATGGGGTGGTGCTAGCAGCGTTTCGAGAGCAGACCATGACACTCACTTCTAGAGAGATGAAGAAATGAATTGATTGATAAATCATGGACTCAACCATATAGATGTATGATTTGGGATTCTACAGTGTGTGGTAATGTTTATCATACTTAAAAAGGATGGATAAAACACTGGCTATTTGATTTGGATGATCTAAGATATCTATCCATCATCTTCATTCTTCACTGTCAAGGCTTATGTGGAAAGTGGCTGTTTTTTCCATTGATGATCCTTGATAATCTATGATGAGCATCCTCATATCAAACACAATGCCTCTTCCATGTTTATTAAGGAAACATAGATATTCTATGACCTAGGAGAGTTTTAAGAATTTAATGACAACAAATTTCATGCAAACTATCATGCATGAATTGGTGATCCTGAGCAATGGTATCACCTGATGAAGCTTAATTACTGTATGAAGTAAATTATGATTTTAAACCATATATATGATCATAATAATTAATTCATGCATTTAAACTTTCATGTTTAAAATTAAGGATAAAATTACATGATATGCTTCTAGTATTCTAAAATTAATACAACACATAAAGAAATAAGGATAAACATTGAAGAAACAGAGAGCCCAAGTCTTCAGGTATTTGCATTTACTATGTGAATAAATAGTGGATCCATGTGTGATTTTGATAACCACATGAAGAATAAGTAATAACCTAAGTCTCTTGAGTATTTAATATGATTTCATATAGTAATGAGTTGCTTCTAATTATGAGGACATGTCTAGAATGGATAAACTCTAAACCTTTGGGCATTTTGAATGAGTTTCATGCCACATGTATAATGCATGCATGGTGTTGGAGTGATCCATGAAGGCTATCTTATGTGTGATATGAGATGAATAACCTGAGCCTCTAAGGTGTTTTAGGTGCATGAATATGAATTCATGTATGCAGGGTGAGCTAAAAATGATAAATTATTCAAGGATGATCTCTAAGTCATGTGAGAATAAATGAAAAATACCCAAACCCATGGGTTTTCTACTTGATATGTAGTGGATTCCTTGGGTATTAATTGTATAAAGAAAATAAAAAACTAAACCCATTAGTTTTTAGATGAGATATGCATTAATATATATGCATGCATGGTAGCATGAAGTTGGTGGAACAAAAAGAATAAACACTAGAATGCTTCGAGTGTTTAAAGATGGAATCTATAAATTTATAGTGTGAATAAACGAGGTTCATGTAGATAAAGTGAATGAAAAATGAAATACCCAACATAATTTAATTCAAGTATTTTAAATAAGAATAAAATAATACACAAAAAACAATGGGGTATTTTAAATGAGAAAATAAACATAATACCCAACATTCGAGTATTTATATTTAAAGAAGTAAATTAATTGTATTTTTAATTATTAAAAAAATTTAGTTGAGTATTTAAATGGGAGAATTTAGATCATGTAATTTATTTATACCCCATGGACTATATTGTTTGTGTATAAATATGTGTATAAAGGTGATGAGAAATATGTACAAAATTTAAATATCCTTTGAGATCCCAATACATTATTTTATCAAAGAAAGAAAGAGTTTTAAGCTGGGATCCTTTGAAGAAGAAGAAACAAACTAGAGTCCCCAAGCATTCAAATATTAAGGAGAATATATATTGCACCAATTCTGAAAGGATTCTCAAGAACAAAATTTCTGAAGTTCCTGAGGAGGTACATGATCAAGCCAGATTCAATGAGCTTGTGGAGAAAGATCAGAGATCATCCTATAGTGTATCAATCCTTTAGAAAACATGAATTATTATGGTTGGTTCTTGGAGCTATCAAAGTCTTTTGGTTAGAGCCAGGAGTAGAAGGAGTCTCTTAGTTTGATCTAGAGTAATAAGTCATTTGGTGGAATCCAAAATCAAATAAATTCTCTTGATTGGATCCGGAGTAAAAGTCTTTGAGTTGGAGTTGAAATAAATTGTATTCACTTGTTTGATAGAGAAGAATCCATGTTGGGGTGTCTAACAAACATGGAAAGGAGTTGGAATTTCATTTTCAAACCTTGTAAATACCATGTTCTTCCCTCTCTTATTTTATTTATACACACAAAGTGAGATTGAGAATTATTACAAAGTGGATCGAGAACCTTAACAAGTTCAAGAGGTTGAATTCAAAGTGAAAAGAATTTGTAAAAATGAGTGTACCATGGATCCACCCCTCAGTGACACATAATCTGGCCTAAGGCTCTATATATTCAAGATGAAAATACTAGGTGAGGGTGATCAGTAAAGTTTCATCTAATTATAGAGAGTGATAAGGTGAGTTAAATTGAATTATGATTTTATAGGTAAGTGAGGATAAAATCCAAGGTTTGACCACTATTTTTAAAATTAAATAAAATATCAATTTGATTTCATTATCAAAAATAATTCATATTTTTAACACACACCAAACCCAATCAATATAATAAAATCACAATAAAAACTCCCTCCTCTCTAGAGACAACCCGAGTCCTACTATTTAATACATTTTACTCAGGTTCATTTTTTTTGCAAGGATCACAATAGATTCTACACCCACCCTGACTAGGACCCGTGAGATGTCTATTGATTACACCACAATAATCATTCATAGTAAGATCTTTATAAATTTTTAATTAGAAGAGTCACACTTAAAATAAAATTATAAAATATTTTAAAATCATATTATTTTTCCATGATAAAATATATTTAGTTGATAAATTGAAATTAATTTCATTGGTTTGTTTATATAATCAAATTATTTAAAATTCAGTAACACTAATATTAATTCTTATTGTAGATAAAATGATGTATCCATTTATTTATTACAATGAACAAATAATTGATATTAAACAAGGAGATAGTTATAATAGAGAACCCGAATGAGTAGTAATTCTCAATGACTATACAATACTGGAAGATGTTTAGAGAAAAATTCATTGACAATTAATCCTTATAGTTAACCAAATGATACATTCCACCAACTAGATACATATTCAGTATAAATACATGTTTTGGCATATTGCATATCCAATTTTTTAGGTATGGAAACAAATATTTTCACTCGTTAAGAATCAATTTTAAGATTAAATGATGGAGTTTCATATCACTATATCTACTGTCAAAGATACCCCATATATAGTGAAAATTGGTCCATTATATCCACATGATAAAATTTCATATAATTACTTTAATAAACCTAATTGAGAAATTGAATCTTTTAGGGAAGGTCCTCCACATTATGTAGACTTGATGATGGATAATTTCACAGATGACGAATATTTATATGATGAGATTAACTCTGATTATGAGGATGAAGAATAATAAAAAGTTAAAGAATATTATGATCTAAAACCTATGACATAAAATAGACCATTTAATATTTCCCACCATTGTATTTGTGGTTTATGGAAGGTATGACACACATATTATAATTTGATTGATCAATCATTACTCCCAACATAGAATTTCTAAAAATTATTGGTGGTATGAATCGTCTGGTAGATGAAAGTGTTTTGTATATTGGGAGAGTGTTTGATATAAAAGAAGTGACGAAGACTGTGATCAAAGAATATACCATTGAGAAACATTATAACCATTTCATGAAAGAATCAAATATATCTTGTTATATAATTCAGTGTGATAAGTTCAATTTAGACTTTAAAATGCATTTTCAAGCTATACTTGATAAAAATTTAAACGTTTAGTCAATCTATAGATTTACTCAATAAAAATGTGAAAACACGAACCTATAGAAAGTCCACACATCCTTAAATATTGAATTAATTTCAAAAAAAATTATTGAAATGATAATATTATGTCAATATATTCTAGTAATTTTGACGGTGGAGAGAATTAAATAATTTTTTGTTTTTGATATTTCTTATAAGAAGGCATGTGATGCATGAAAAAAGACAATGTGAAAGTGTATGGTGATTGAGACGACTCATATTGAGTTTTATCAGGGATTATAGAGTTTTTGTTTCATAATAATCTAGATGTATACCTGTTCTATATTGTTGAATAATTTATCCAACAAAAAAAGTTGACCGGTTGAAGGCAACATTTGATATATTATTTTAGAAATTCTTTCCTTATATTGATGATCTCAGGTATTTTAAATAGTTCATCTTGATCAATGAAACATTTCTATATAAAAATTATACTAGAAAATTATTGATTTCTTCCACACATGATGGAAATTTTGGCTTTATACCATTGAAATTCACTATTATTGAGAATGAGAACATCTCATCTTTGATTTGGTTTTGGGATTTCCTTTGAGAGTTAATGATGGAAATTGAAGTAATGTATTTGATTTTCAATAGGTATCAATTGATCAAATAATAAATATAGTCTTAAGGTCTTATATGGATACCATCCCATGGTTATCATCAATACTATATTATAAATATTGTAAGAAACATATATAATAAGTTCAAAGGTGAGTCCATGAAGATAGAAACCCTCAAGATTGGTATGTATTTGTTTTAAAAAAAATCATTTTAGAAGAGGGCATACTATTACATGTGTTTTAATTAGTTCTTGTTTTTTAGCATATGTGGATCAGCATAAGAGGATGTATGATTATTTTGAAGGTAATATTAAGAAAAATGTTCTCTATCATATGATGATGGGAGGAGATATAGACATATGATGAATGATATCATGGAATAAGCTAATGAATTTTTTAAGGGAGTTCAGAATCTAAAAATCACAGGTAATTAAGGATATTAAATTATATGTTTTATTATTATTATATTATTTTAAAATTAAATTACAAATTTATTGTATAAAACCTTCTATCACACTGTGAAGTATTTTGTGGAAAGAGAAAAGAAGACCGAAGAGGGTCCTTATAGAGGGATACAATATGGACACTATTTTTAGTGTGATATTGATAGGATTTTATAGGAGTATAAAACATTTTTCCATTCATTTGGTGTATATTTTAGGTCATTGAGTGTTTTGATCCTTTGAATGGTAGTATAGGTTGTGTGTTTGTGGTTTTATTAGAGTAATGTTACTATTATTATAATAACTTCCAAGAATTACTATATCCTTAAACAAATGTTATCACAACTTATTCTTATGTATTTTTATCTTAAAAGAATTTGTTGATCTAGTGTATCAACTACATACTATTAATGGGTGCTATAGTTCTCGATGGATTCCTGTAGGTAAATATTAGAACTTTAGTCTATCCATTAATGCACCTAAGCTTTCACAAAACATGAATAGGCTATGACCAAGAGGGAGGCTAAAGCTGATTCATATTCAGAATGAGATGTATCTACCTCACAAATAGACAATTTCATGGAGGTGTGGTTTATGTATTTAGGAAGGTTACACTCACACATTTTAACCTATACATATAGGTAAATCATCAAATATTCCACATGATTGATGTTAGACACAAAATTTTTATTTTATTACAAAGAGAATACAAATTTTTTACCTTTCAGAGGTTACACTAATATTGTTCGGTTAAGATATATACAATATTGATGATGCACTCTAGCTGTTAATGTTAAATTATTTGTAAGCAGTGAGTTGAATTTTTTTTATAAATGAAAACTTCATATGATCTTATTATTGATTCTATAACCACATTATCATGTGAATAACTTAATTTTTTATTCATAATATATATATATATATATATATATATTTAAAATTAAACAGTTTTAACTACTAAATGTTTTACAAAAAATTATGCAATTCTTATACATTTAGATGGAGGAGAATCTTTTATCTCCCTATAAATCTCGTTTCTCATGTTATGTGATATAGGGGTGACCTATTCAATATCTTAATATCCATAGGTCTCATCATTTCCACCATGATTCATTTTTTATAGCCATTGTTCTATACCTATGACATACTAGATTTTATAGAGCCACCATGTGTGACTTCAAGTCCATTGATCATCATCTGATTTATACATTGGTTGAGAGATGGTCAAAGAAACACAAACTTTACATCTTCTTAAGGGGGATATGATAATGAATTTTTTAGATATAGCATAAATATTAGGTTTACCTATCCATATCTAGGTGGTTACAGGTGTGGCATCAGAAGGCTGGTGTGATGTTGTGCATCCTTTACTAGACATTGAGGTTGTAATCTAGTCACATGTCTTTTAGGGTGGTCAATTGTGCATGTTATATCCATATAATCACTTATCATTGATTTCTAATTGTTCTAATGAGTTTATGATTATTCATTACACATGTTAATATATTATGAGGCTACTTGTAGGCACGTTGTGTGTCTACTACTCCACTACCAGATTACACATGATGCACTTACTATTACTCGAGGATATGTACATGAAATATAACTATAGTTGGGGATAAATTGTATTAGCATAATATATAAATAACTTTTTACAACATTCTAATCATAAAAGCACCAAATTTTAGGATATGTTATTCTATTATAGATGTGTTCATGAGAGCATTTTTCATGCATCACTCCTAGAGTTATCATACCACTTCCTCAGCACCTTTTGTAGGACTATCCTTAGAGATTCTAGTATGTTTACATAATTAATTTGAATTATTTTATTAATATCATTTATAAACTAATTATATATTGTTTTTTTACCTAGAGGATTCAGGATCGGTGTTATGTATATACCCTGAGGCAGAGTGTGTATAGTTTTTGACATAATTTTATTCTCTATAACTAAATGATGAAAGTTAAACATTAATTTTTTATATGAAAATTAATCTTGTTATTAATTTTATAAGATATTATACTGATTATTTAGTTATATTGTTGTTCTGATTTATGGATACCTTTTTCAAGTTTTCATTTTAGGTTTCATGGATCCCATATATTGGAGCTGTCTTGGAATCACTTCCACTATACTCCATAACTATGGTTGTAGATCATGGGTACTGGTGCCACTCATTCACTTCCAAATCATTGAGTGGAACCATCCAAATTGATTCATGAGATAGTCTGGGTTCTTACAAAACATCCCCATTACACCATGACATTTTACTGGATTAAAAAGTGCTATACTCATTGGTGTGCATGAAATCAATTGCATATACTATCATGATCATTACATAGAGTGTTGGTACATGCATTCCTAGTATAGTATCTTATAGCACACATATTCCACAATACAAATCTAGTTATTTGATTAGGGACAATACATGTATGGATACCAAAATCACACTATTATGTACCTTACACACCATGGGATAGGCTTCCATGAGTTGGTATGTTTAAAACCATTTATTAGATATTTTTATTTTATATTTTATATTAAATTGAATGTTATTTAATTTGTATTAAAAGAGTTCATAGTGTTTTATACACATATCTGATCCTCAAGAGGAGGAAGTTTTCAATCGTGATGTATTTCATAGAGATTTAGTGTCTGTCAAAGATTATATCCCTTTCTTATATGAGAGTGTCTATGATGAGGATCAAAAAATATATCCTGACACAAATTCACCTATTTAGGTAGTTAAGGATGCTGATGTGCATTCTAATCCTTCTAAGATGATGCACGACCACCACCACCACCAACGCCATCATCAGAATGAGGACATAAACAATGATAGGGATAGTGATTCCCAAGAGAGGATCCTACACCACTGAGAGAGGATCATGAAAAATAGGTAGAGGATCCTATACGATATACATTTACCTATTCATATAGTATGAAATCATGTATTAGGAATGTTTTTTGACCAATGTTCTTGGAACTCAGGAGGGTTGGGACCAACTATTCTATCATAGTTTCTATAGTACTCAGGATATATTCCTTTCAGTGACATGTTTTATGTGTGTATTCCATTATATTCATCTTCATGGGTCCTACCAGTAACCCATTATTATTTAAATATGGATCCATATATTTCGTTGGGGAGTTCTCTATGTGGTATGTTGGGGAGTGATCTAGTTTTCAATATGAGGAGGCATAAGCAACACAACATTATGAGGTGCCAACAACAACACAAAAATACATAGAGGAAATAATTCCATAATTGTATATGCCCCTATTGAGGTTGAGGTATCTCACAAAGTGTAATTTGATTTTGTATATGGCACACCAGAGTAGCCTAGATGTTAGAACCAAAGTGGGCATAAGGTTCATACACCGAGTTGTGGAGTAGAGAAGTGATGAAGATGATATTTTATATTGTAAAATATTTAACATATAAAAATATATAATTTATAAATTTATTAAATGTATTTTTAGATTCAATAATTCTAAATAAAATTTCAAAATAACTTAACTAAAAATTTAATTAGTTGATAAATTTAAACAATCCAATTATCTACTTTTACAAAATTATGAAATTTAAATGAATACATCAATGTATATATGTTTATTTTACTTAAAAAAATTCACATATAAATCAAAATTTAAATTATTAATATAAATTACCATATATTTTTATACTATAGCTTAATTTTATAACCTTTCTTAATGTAATTAATTTTATCAATTAATTTTTATTTTTACTAGAAAATAAAAATTAAAGCATATAAGTTATAAATAATTTTATATGGTTTTATAATTTTATAATATTCTTTAATAAAACATATTATTTATTTATTAGTTGTGTGAAAAATGGTTTCAGGTTTTTAATTTTGTATTTTTTCTCCCTATTAATAAAATTAAAGATAAAATAAATAATATATTTTATTAAATAAGATAATAAAACTATAAACTTAAAAAAATTATCCACAATAAGAGCATGAAATGATTTCATGCTCTCGGTGGGGGGGGGGAGGGAAATAAATCATTTTACACTATTGAATATAATATTGGTAATTAATCTGATATATGAAAAAAACCCATTTCGGGACACCTCTTTCCTCACATAGAAGAAACCACATAGTAAAGCACGAGCTTTAGCCTTGAGGAAATTACCCACTCCTAAGAATCTTTTAAATTCCAAGATGGCAGAACCCTGTATGTTACATACCAAATCTCTAGAACACATATCACTTGATATGAAATATCTTTTGATGTTCAGCTTAATCCCACACTCAGGGTGGGCAGGGGGGAGTTTTTACGGGTTTTTTGAAAAAAATAGTTGAAATAGGGTTTTTTTGAAATATGGGATTGAAACACATTAAGAGCATCAACACATTTTGAATTTCCAAAAATTCATTGATTCCCTCAACAACTTTGTCCTAGATTAGTGATGTTTTAAAGGAATTTAGGGTGGATATACCTTTTTTTTATGAGAAAGATGTTTCCATCCCCAATGAATTTTTCTAAATAGAACATGGAAGGTGTTGGGGATGATAATGCCATTGGTGTCACCCCTATAAAATGATACCCCCCTCTTGACTCACCTATCTCAAAATTTATTTCACTATGATGAATAATTCTAATGGGTGATGGATCTTTAGCGACAAATTACAAGGGATGAATAATTTTTCAATATTCATTTAAAGGAATTTTTAAAAGATTATTTTAATTATTTTCTCCATTTAAATGTTTAAATAATTATATATAATTTAGTATTAGTTTAATTAGTTAGTAATTAATAATAATAATGCTTAATTAGTTATAAAGTAGATATTTAGTGTTAGTAACAGAAATGGTTAGTAATTAATAATGGTTAGTAATAATAATTGTTAGTAATAATGGTTATTAATTAAAAATAATGTAATTTAGTTTTCATTTAATCAATTAATAAATAGATTTTTAGTATTTTTAATAATAATGGTTAATCATAATAATGGTTAATCATAATAATGGTTAGAAACCAATAATATTATAATTTACTATTATCTTAAATAGTATGTAATTAAAAATTTTGTATTAGTAATTATAAGGGTTAGTAATTAGATTTAATTTAGTATTAGTTTAATTAGTAATTAACAATAATAATAATTAGAATAATTATAATTAAATTTTTTTGGCAACAACTAATTATTAGCAAAAAGAATCCATTAGTATTTATTTACATTAATGATGTATAATTAATATTGTGTATTTCTAATTAAAACAAATTAATCCTAATTTAGAGTAATTAGTAAAAAATATTTGATAATTAATGTAATAATATAAACTATTCTTTTAAATAATACTTTATCTAGATTTATTTAGTGTGAGAACTCTGGGTAGTGGGGAATCACTTTGAACCTATCCTATGCCCATTTTGGGGCTTTTCCAGAACTAAGGTGTGGGGGATGTCTAGTTTTTATTCCACTAGACTCATGCTATGTAATACCTTATGAGGGTGTTAGTTAGAAGACTAAAAATTTTCATAAAATAAAAAGTAATTAACCATTATTTATGGTAAATAGTAAAATTAGTGTAATATGTACAAAGTTAACAATTAAATAATATAAACTACCATTTACATAATCATAATGAAAAAAATGAAAACACCATTATTTTAGTGAATGTTATTTAAGAATTTGGAATCATAGTCACATCTAATTATTTCACATAGAAAATTATGTCTTCTTGTGTCCACTGTTATAGTGATGTTATTCAAATCTATCATGTAACTTCATATAGAATACACCTATAGTTCCTTGTGGAACATGCAGAGACACTGGGGGGGGGGGGTGAATTTGCGTCAATATTATTTTATCAAGTTTTTATTTTCTCTCTATACTATCTCATCTTATAATTTAACCTCTATCCAAATTTATAGTTATGGATTTACAAGGTTTATATCCTTCCTAGAAAACCTACTCCTTACCATGTTCAACTATTTTTGATACACATATTTTATTATCACTATAATTTTTAGTGATTACAAGTTCCTAGAAATAATCATACAAGGTTTGGTATGGTATCATCCAAATCCCTAGGGTAATCATCATCCACTTTCCAGTAACTGCATCCTATAATCTATGCTATCTCACATAACTCAGTTCACTCAAATGGATAGATATGTGGTTTATATTAAAATCACTGGTATCTAAGGGTCCTTCTTAAAATAATAATCAGGATTATAACTACCAATAAATTATCAATAAATATCCATGTGGGTTTCTCTTGTTCTTCACCTCATGCAACTCAATGAAAATCTCATGGGAATAATATATTGATATAGTGTATCAGATATACACCATTTCTAAATTCTATAGTACATTTTGGATGCCTATTAGAGATTTTCAACATTTCCCCATACTCAAAGAATAACCTACATTGATACTTGACATTATCAGGTCACACCATCAAGGTATAATGAAGCCTAACATGCCTCAAGAACAAGGAAACTATTTAAAATACAACATATATCATGAGTAAGGTAAGCGATTCACTAAAATTATTAGAATGAGTTCTTATTATTAGTGATGGTGATATATTTCTGGCATAACATATAAGATCCTAGGTATTTAAAATGGTGATTTGGGATGGACCTTAGGCCTACCTTGTGATTTTAAACCATTTATAGGTACCAGAGGTTTAATTTTTGTTTAATTATATTAGTGGTATTATTTTTGGAGGATTATGGTCATATTTCTACTGAAATTAGAGGCCAATGATTTTTTTGGTTATTTTTTCTTAATGTTTTAGGTTTTTGAATAATTGGATAAGTCTTGGGACATATTTATTCCATGTATTGAAAGGGAGGAAAAAAACATATTACATATGAATAAAAAAATTCTATTCATGAAAGAAAAATATGTTATATATTGGATTTTTCACAAATTCAAGGATATCATGTATGAATAATTTATTATATATGTGTAAAAAGATTCTATGTATTGAATATCCGATGAAGTAAATATCTTAATTACTAAAAATATGTTACATATCAAAGAAAGACATTACATATGAGATTATTCCTAAGGATAACTAGAAAAATGACCTATACCCACGATTCAAAACCGTGGGTATAGCCCCCAAAACCGTGGGTATAGCCTTTACCCATAGTTTTGGGAACCATGGGATGGAATGGCGTCGGTATCTATAACTACGGTTTGGAGAACCATGGGTATAGGGGAGTAAAATTTGGAACATTCTGGAACAATGTGGCACACAATAAACCCCACAGTTTTCAAACCGTGGGGTATTTAAATTCAAAAAACAGGCCTGGGGAGTTTCGAACCCGCACCTCGCGCTGAGCCTCGCAGCCGCACCCCACCAACAGACCAACCAAGCTATAATTTTTCTTTGTTATAAATACATAGATCTGCATATATATATTAATATGGGGTATTTAAATTCAAAAAAAAAAAATGCACCTCAGGGTTCAAACCCGCGCCTCGCGCTGAGCATCGCGACCGCGCCCCACCAACGGACCAACTGAGCTGTAATTAATATTTGTTATACATATATAAATTTGCATATTTATATTAATATTATCCACGTGGGGTATTTAAATTCAAAAAAATGCGGCCATGGGGATTTGAACCGGCGACCTATAACACCCACGACGAACAATTTACCAACCGAGCTACTGAATTTTTGAAATTATATATTTATATTTACGTAAATATATTAATCTAAACCATGAATAAATGTCTTCCCGCCAAATTGTTTTCATGTACCACCTAATTTTCTTTCCCCGCCATAACACGGGAAAGCTATACCCATGGTTATGGAGAACCGTGGGTATAGGTCTTCAAAAAAACTGCAATACCTATGGTTTTCAAGAACCATTGGTATAGGTCTTCAGAAAATACCCTATACCCACGGTTTTCTCCAAAACCATGGGTATAGGTCTTAAAAGAAAACTATACCCACAGTTTTTGGAACAAATGTGGGTATAGGTGGCCTATACCCACAATTTTGTATTGAAAATATATATTATGTATTGGGAATTCGATTATAAAATTGGATAAATCAGATTTTTTTTAATGAAAATACATGGTAATTCTCTAGAACTCTCCTTTTATTTGTTCTTTATAGGTGCATGAAATTCAGTGAGTCAGGGTGAATAGGTCACACCACTATCATCACTTTCCGTATCCACCACCATATATCCCATACCTACATCGTGGTTGTTTTTACTAGTTTCTATATCTGATTTCATATTTATTGATCATCATCTCCTTTACAACCCACTTAGAGATGTAGACCTGATAATCAAACTTTCCAACTACCCAAGGGTGAGGTGACCATCACCTTAGAGGATGAAGAATTTATGCTTGGTCTTCTTATTTAGGGTGTTTCAGTTATAGGTAACACCCATACAGACTATCCTAATCTTGTACATTGATTACTAGGCCTAGAAATTATGGGAGATGAGATAACTATAGATGATAGTCACCTATATATGGGATGGTTGGAAATCCACTTTAAAAATTTACTCAATGATGTTGATAAGAATACTATCATGCGCTAGGCACATTGATATATCTTTCCTATCATCAGAGAGACAATGTAACGTTTTGACCTGAATTCCACTAAAATAGTGCTCCAATCTAGTTTACCATCAGGATTCAATTGCGAATATCCATTTTCCAGAGGCTATTGACTAGTAGTGAGGTAATGAGTGTGTCCTTGGAGATAATATTTCCTTATATTGGAGTAAAAAACAATGTAAATAACTAGATATAAACCAAATAGTAAATAAAAAGAGTATGGAAGCAATAAATTACTAAAATAGAAGCATGTTGTAATAATAAATGAAATTCTATAAAATCATGAATATCCATGTCATACATAAAACATTGGTCACCCCCCGGGATGACCATACATGCTAGAGTACATAAAGGAAACTGAAATAAAATTACAACGATCTAATACTAACTCTAATTAAGACCACATAACCCATCTCTATAACACTGCCGAGCTACTCTAGCCCAATAAAAATAATCCACATGAGTGGCTCCACTCGATCATGAAACTTTGGGCCTCAACCCTATGCATTATGTATCTATGATAAAATTGAAAAGTAAACATAAGGTCTATATGCACATTGAGGTACAAGTACAAGGGTGAGAAATAATCTCAGTAGACCACCCCAATTATGAACCTATAAATCTTTCTCCATAAGTGCATGCTCCTATAATATACCCAGCCTAGTTGAGACACAACTAGAAAGTATAAATAAATAAAATAATTTGAAACCATAGTAGATGTCATGAACCAGCCTTGGTTCCCTTGTAACCTGATAACCGAGCCAGTATTGACATATCCTGAAGGAAGTTCTTGATCCAAATGGGTTGGAAACTAGCACCGAGCATCATAAAAACTAAAAGTGAGAATAGTTTTACCTCAAACATTTCAGAAATAAAAGAGACAAAAAGTATTCATATTCAAAGAAACTCTATTGGGATTAATGTACCAGAATTGAATCAGGTATTAAATCCCACAGTACCACAACCAAAGTACCAAAATATGGATAAAAACCTAATACCTAAAGGACACAACTCACCAATTCCAAGGTTCAACAACTAGATCCACATATAAGAGATCCCTTTCCCTTGCTTGAACCTAAAAGGGGATAATATACAAACACTAAAAGGAATAAGTAGAGTGTGAGCCAAAGCCCAGTAGGATTTCACCAAAGATTCCAATGTCAAATTAACCAAGAATGTGCTTTCAATTTTCAAATAAACAGGTCTTGAAGGTCAAGATCATATTCAAACAAATCATTATTTACAATTTAAAATATGGAAATACATTTAGAAATTCATGATTCACATTTCAAATGACATAAATATATTTTAAATGATAGAATTTACCTATAATCAAAGTGGTGCATTACACAAATGGAACTTTTCAAAAAATGTATTAAATAAATACATTTATATAAAATAGTTTATATAAATTCTCAAGGCATGTAAAAAAATTAATAACAATGGCATATACATTTGAAATACAAACAAGAAAGAAACATGGTCATGTGTAAAATAGCTATGAAAGTTACAGGCTATAAAGACCCAACACAATGAAATGGAAAGTACATACATACACCCCTTTGGGCCTAAGTAAAAAGAGACTCATAACCATTTCATAAGGAATGATGATGTGTTTATATGACGTTTTAGAACATTTCAAGTCATAAAGTGTTGTCCAAATAACACACTAACTACATAAGGCTTGCATGTGCTCAAGTACAAACAATGATGAACAATTTATTTCAAGATAGCTTAAAATACAATTATGTCCCATTATCCATTTTAATACGCCAATTTTCCCTTTAAAAAACATAATAGGTTTTTAATAAAAAATACCTTTTAAAAAATATGAAACCATTTGGTTTCCATCAAAACCATTTTCAAGACATTTTCATAAACATGAATTTAAAATGAATTCATTAAATTTAATTGTAAACCCCCAATTCACTAGAATTGACATTTTCATCAATTTCCCATAAAGTCCACAATTAAATCCAAAAATTTAAATTTTCAAAAAAATTCCATCCATTTCACAAACACACCCCAATTCACTAGAATTGGAGGTTTTCCCAATTTCATGCCAAAGTGAACCAAAACCCCAATTCAATGGAATTGGGTTTTTAATAAAACAATTGAAAGCAATTTATTTAATTTAAGTAATTTCACTTTAAATAAAACTTGTTCTAAAACAATTAATTTAAGTTTAATTAAATTTGAAACCAAATATGGAACCACTTACCTTCCTCATAAAAACATAACACCCACAATGAAAACTTCCAATAAGAATGAAGGTGAAAAAGATCTAGGAACTCAACCTAGAAACAAGATTCAACAAAATGGGGCTTAAATCCATCAAAATCAATATGATCCATTAAAATCCAAGGAAGGAATAGAGAAAGTGATGGAGATTCATGAAGAATGATTATCAGAAAGACACACCATGATCTCCACAATGATAAATCGCTGAATGAAAAGGTTTGGATGGGTTGGAGGTTCCCAAAATCACCCTGGGAAGGCTCTAGGTTGAGATCAAGGAATCTTAGAGGAAGAAAAATGAATATTTTAACTAGGTTTTATGTTTAAAAAAAACACCGTTGGGACTTTATATGACATGTAACCTAATTACATGCCATGTAATTGATAAGTCTCATAATCACTAAAAAAACCCATCACTTTTTGATAAAAAATAGATTTATTTTCATTTATGGTTTACACATTGTGTAACCATATTAAACGTTGTGTAAGTCTCCAATATGATATAGAACTAGAAGATTTCATGCTAGAAATTTCAAAAAATCTCTAACTTCACCATTACTGGTATCCTTCCATTTCCTTCTCGGCCCTACCTAGACAATGAAAAAGGAAAACCATGAAAAGGTTAGAAATGAACATGTTATAAGAGTAACGAGATGTTACAACCTCCCCACCATAAAAACTTTATATCCATAGAAAGACTGTGAAGAAGATTCCATGCCAAAAAGATGAGGCCATTTCTCTCTCATAAATTCCTCCCTATCCTACATTGCATGAGAATCAGAATCATACTTCCATAGAACATAAACTAAAGGTATCATCCTCCCATGAAGTACCTTAGTTTTATAATCAACTATCCTAAATTTCCATTCAATCATAGATAAATTAGGTTCAACTTCAAGATCACTCCATCTCAGAACATGAGATAGATCAGATAGATACTTTTGAAGATGAGATACATGGAATACATTATGTATCGACGTTAGCTATGGTGGTAGTGCCAAATGATAAGAAAATTTTCCCACCAGCTCAAAAACCTTAAAAGGTCTAAAAAAAACAAGGAGTAAGCTTCAATTTCCTCCCAAGCCATCGATGACCCAACTGAGGTGAAACATTCAAGAACACTTGATCACCAACTAAAAATTCCAAATGTCTATAGTGATGATAAGAATAATACTTATACCATTTATATTTTGTCATCATCCTATGATGAATCAACAGGATCTTCACTACCGTCTCTTAGACCAAGCTTGATATAACCAAGGAAATTTCACCAATCTATGACCAGTACAACAGATATGCATAAGGTAGACTATACAAGAACTTAAAAGGATCCATTCTGATCACATACTGGTAACTATTGTTATAAGAAAACTCAACTACTCCTAAATGATCATACCATACTCCACCAAATTTGAGAAAATAAGCATGAAGCACATCTTCAAGAATATGTATAGTTATTTCTGTCTGGCTATCTGACTGTGGATGGTATGCCATACTCAAAATGATGTGAGATCCCAGTGCCTCCTAAAGGCCTTTCTAAAAATGAGAAGTGAACTGAGGATCTATATTAGAGATTATAACAAATGGAACTCTGTGCAACCGAACAATCTATTTCACATATAGATCTCCCAACTCCTAAACTTTGGATGTATCATTAATGGGTAAGAAATAAGACAATTTTTTCAGCCTATATATCACAAAATATATCACATTCTTATTTCTCTGGGTATGTGGTAACCCAACCACAAACTCTATAGAGATCTCATCCCACATCCAAGTAGGGAATGGAATTGGATGAAGAAAACCTGAAGGTTTCTGGTTCTCAGACTTAACCTACTAGCATGTATAATAATGAGAAAAAAACTCATCAATTCCCCACCTCATACCTGGACACCAAAACTTTTACCTCATGTCATATAACATCTTCGTGGTTCCTGGGTGCACTACCCATTGGGAACTATGGAAACCCCCCCCATTACAGCTTTCATTTCCAAATACAGTACCACAAAAAGATTTTGATAGCATAGAATGTACTATTTAGAGAAAGACCACTGGTTAACTATCTTCCCACCATAAAGAGAGTCTCTAATGATATAAAACTCATCATCAAGCTACTATTCCTATAGAATCAATTCAAGAAGAGTGGATGTCAACTGAGCATTGGACAAGGAAACTTCAACCCCTTTCTTCCAAACTCCAATATGCATCTGTGAAATTAGAGCCATTAAATTACACTCTTCTGATGATTCTTTTATAGCATGGTTCAGAAATTTCCTACTCAAAACAACTATAATGAAATTCCTTTTTCCCTAAGGTATAGGTGATGTTGAAATCGAAAGACTACAGGTATTCCACCCAACACCTCTAGTGAATATTTGAATCTTTTTGGGATAATATATAACTCAAGATCTTGTGGTCTAAAAACATGGTAAACCTTTCTCCCTAAAGGTAATTCTATCAACTCTTAAGTGCGTGCATCACAAATGCAAGTTCAAGGTCATGGGTCAGATAATTCTTCTAAAGTGGCCTAAGCTGACAAGATCCATAAGAAACTACATGAATACCCTTCATAAGAACTTAGACCAAGCCTGAACCTGAGGAATCACATAAGACCACATAGCCTTGCCTGACCTCTAGAAGAGTCAACACTAGTGCAGTTGTCAAAATATGCTTCATATAAAAAAAATAACTTTGACATTTCTCATTCTAAGTGAACTTTAATCCCTTCTGAGTTAGTGTAGTCATTGGAGAATACAACTTTGAGAAGTACTTCATGATCCGATGATAATATTAGGATAATACTAAGAAGCCTCAAATATTGAAAACATTTTGTGGTTGCTCCCATGTCATAATAGCTTTCACCTTTTCAAGATCAACTGAAATACCATGTTATGAAACCACGTGTCCCAAGAAATTCACTTCTCGGATCCAGAAATCACATTTTGAAAGCTTGGCATAAAGTCAATGATTTATCAATAGACTCAATACTATTATTAGATGATGAAAATGATACTCCTTAGACTTAGATTAAATGAGGATGTCATCCACAAATACTACCACAAAGGTATCCATATACTCATGTAAAATCCTATTCATTAAATCTATGAAAACTTTAGGAGAATTAATTAGACCAAAGGTCATGAAAAGGTACTCATAATGGTTGTACCTACTCTAAAAGGTGGTTTTATGAATATTAAATTATTTTATTCTTAACTGATGGTAACCAGAGTGAAGAACAATCTTCAAGAACTATTTTTCCTCTTTTAAATAAAAAAAAAAATCATTAATCCATGGAAATAGATATTTTTTTCTTCACCATAACTTGATTGATATTTTTTTAATCAACAAATAGGCGAAGTGAACCATTAAATTTCTTATTAAAGTGAACCAACACTGCCCAAGGTGAAACACTCGAGCGTATAAATAATTTCTCTAGAAAATTTTCCAACTGGGACTTCAAATCTTTCATTTCGGTTGGTTCCATGTGGTAAGATAGAATTGAAACTAGTTGAGTACTAGGAATTAAGTCAATAGTAATCTCAAACTCCCTTACTGACAAAAAACTAGATAAGTAATAGGGGAACACATCAGGAAACTCAATGGAAATTTTAGGGAGATCACTGCTCAAAGATTACAACTCTAGATCAAAATAAAATATAGATATAACTTTCCCAAACTCTAGATAAGAAGGTCTGGCTCTTCTCAGCTTTGGGTCCCATTCTCCTTGAAAAACTAGAGACACACCATTAGGTGTAGTAAAGGAGACCTATCAAAAATAACAATCAATCCAAGATTTATTGGAAATGATCCAATCCATCCCTAAAATAATGTCAATAGTTTTCATGTTAAGAACTAGAAAACTCCAAACAAGCTCGACATATGATAGAGAGAAGACACAAGTGAGACTAAGAAGACCCTGCTCTCTCTTTATACCTAGGGGTGTAGTAATATTCATTGAACAAGATAAAATCTCCATATGAAGATTGAGAAGATTAAAAATACAGGTTGAAATAAATGAATGATATGTAACAATATCAAATAGAGAAGTCACTATTGATGAAGCTATAGTAATGGTACCTCTCACAGTCTCTAGACCCGTGTCCGCTTCCTCTAGATATTCTTCCACTGCGTGAAGTAGCTTCATTCTGGATTCCTGTGGCTGGAACCCTTTTTCACATGAATCATCTAATTCCCTATAGTTTTAGGAGGATATTATGACCCCATTACACTATTTAGAATGGAATAAATATGGAATAATCTCTATAAGTTGCCTGAACATCCAAAGTTTTCATAGTTATTGGGTGACTCAGTGTAAGCCCTCTTTGAATGTCTTATATTTCTACACTGATAACAGACCAAAAGAACTTTTTAAAGCACAAAAAGATGTCTATAATGAAACTTCTATCTAGAAACACCATGAGAATCATCACACTTCCGATTTCCCTTGAAGGAGTTCACACTACCACTACGAGAGAAAGAAACTCCTGATAACCCAGACTTTCCATCCATGTTCATATTGACCATCAATGCTCTATCCAATACATCATCATAAGAAGAAAAATTCAAAAAGGAAAACTGAGAATGAATATCCTAATGGAGTCCCAACTAGAACCTTCAAGCCTTATTATTCTCATTTGATACTATCTCAGGTGTGAAATGCATGAGCTCAACAATTTGATTTTCATATTCTGCCACAGTCCTATCAGCGTACTCAAGTTGGAAATATTTCGTAGCCTTGGCCAATAATATTGAATCTGGATATAATAGGTTAGTGAAAATAACCGTCAATTCCTTCCACTCTAAGTCCTCATGTTTCTTCTCCACTACCATCATGTACCACCATCTCCTACTCAGTCCATCCATCACAAAGATGGCACACTTCACTTTTATTTCTTCAGGTGTGTCCAAGAACCCAAACAAATGATTTATACTTCTCAACCACTACTCAACCTCTTAAGGATCATTTTATCCTTTTAACAACATTGGATTCTAGTAAAGGAACTCTTGAGAAATAATCTTGAGAGCATCCCTTTGAGGTTCCACAACTGGAGCCTAAATAAAAACTGGAGGTAGTGCCTGTCCTAGAGCTTGGATAGTGCGTACAATGACCACTACTAGATTTGGGTACACAAAAAGATTCTCTCACTAAGGTTCAAAAACATCTTTCTCTTGGATCCTATTATCATGTCTTCTCATAGGCATGATGCTATACCACATCAGCATACAAAAAATAAGACACCAGGTTACACTCAAACAAAGAAACAAAGGAAATTAATCCCAACAGAAAACACAAAAAGATTTGGATTTCAATCTATCCAAATAAAAGTAGGTAAAAGACTATAAATTATCCAAAAGACATATTTACCTAACCACCTCGATGAATTAAGGTTCATTAAAGTGAGAGATGGCAAGGCACTCAATTGCAACTACCTCCTAAGTCCTGACAAGATTTCAAAAATGCATACTAACTTCAAGACAAATGCTCAACCTAGAGCTCTGATACCACTTTGTTACGAACCAACCTAGTTACCCTAGTAACCTGATAACCAAGACAATCCTGGCATAACCTGAAGTATGTTCTTGATCCCCATAGGTCAAGGTCAAGCACCTGGCATCATACGAACTGAAAGTGGGAATAGTTTTGCCTCAAACATTGTGAAAGTAAAAGAGACAAGTCAGTATGCATATCAAAAGAAAATACACTGGGAGTAATGTACCAAAAGTAAAATAGGAATTAAATCACAAAGTACTATAACCAAAGTACCAAAATAGGGAAAACAACCCAATCCACAAAGGACACAACTCACCAAGTCCAAGGTTTAACAGCTCGATCCACCTCTAAGAGATCCTTTTCCCTTACTTGAACCTGGAATTTGATAATATAAAAACACCCAAATACATAAGTAGGGTGTGAGATAAATCCCAATATTATTTCACCAAAGATTCCATAACAAGATACCAATATCAATTTAACAAAGAATATTCTTTCAATTTTAAAATAAACAGGATTGGTAGGTCAAGATCATATTTAAAAAAAATCATGCTTTAAAATTTAAAATATGGAAATACATTTAGAAATTCATATGTCACATTTAAAATGATGGAAATATATTTCAAATAATGGGATTTACCTTTAATCAAAGGGGTGCATTACACAAATGGAATTTTTCAAAAAATGGCTTAAACAAACACATTTATACAAAATAGTTTATATAAGTTCTCAAGGTATGTAAAATAGTTTATAACAATGGAATATAAATTTTAAATATAAAAAAGTAAGAAACATGGTCATATTCCAAATAGGTACAAAAGTTCCAGGCTATAAGGACCCAACACTATGAAACAGTAAGTATGTACATATTCCCCTTTAGGCATAAGGAAAAGAAGACTCATCACCATCACATAGGGAATGATGATGTGATGATATAATGTTTTAGAAAATCTTAAGTTATAAAGCGTTGTTCAAATAACACACTAACTACCTAAGTCTTTCATGTGCTCAAGTACAAACAATGATGTGAAATTTATTTCAAGACTGCTTAAAATATAATTAAGTACCATTATCCATTTTAATATAATAATTTTCCCTTTAAAAACTATAACATATTTTTAATAAAAAACACACCTTTTCAAAAATATGAAACTACTAGGTTTCCATCAAAACCATTTTAATCCATTTTCACAAATAGGAATTTGAAATCAATTTCATCGCAAACCCCCAATCCACTGTAATTGTGTTTTTTTCTCAATTTCCCATAAAATCCAAAATTAAATTCAATAATTTATTTTTTCAAAAAGTTTCCATCCATTTGACAAACACACCCCAATTCAATGGAATTTGGTGTTTTCCCAATTTCATGGTAAAGCGAACCAAAACCCCATATCACTGGAATTTGGTTTTTAATAACATGTTTGAAATAAATTTATTCAATTTAAGAAATTTAACTTTATATCAAACTGAATATAAATCAATAAATTTAAGGTTAATTAAATTGGAAACCAAATATGGAACCACCTACCTTCCTCATAGAAACACAACGCTCGCAACAAAACCCACCAACAAGAAAGAATGCATAGAAGATATAGGAAATCAACCTAAAAATGAGATTCAATAACACAGAATCAAGATGATCCATCAAAATCCAAGGAAGTAATAGAGAAAGAGATGAAGAGGCATGAATAACACTTACCTGAAAAGACACGCGGTGACCACCAAAATGATCAATTACTGAATGAAAAGGTCTGGAGGGGTTGGAGGCTCCCAAAATTGACTGGGGAAGGATCTATGTCTAGATCAAGAAATCCTGGTGGAAGAAAAATGAATATTTCAAATGAGATACCTGTTAAAAGAATACCCTTACGACTTTACATGATGTGTAACCCAATTACACATCATATAATTGATAAGTCTCATAATCATCGAAAAATACATCACCTTTTGATAAAAAATGGATTTATTTTCATTTATCGTTTACACATCGTGTAACCATTTTACATGACATGTAAATATCTAGTAGGCTATATAACCATCCAATTTCATGCCAAAAAATAAAAAAAATCTCTGAATTCACCATTAAAGTTATCCTCCCATTTCCTTTTTGGCCCCACCCAGGCAACGAAAAAGAAAAACCATGACAATGTTAAAAACATACTTGTCATAAGAGTAACGATATGTTACAGTAGATTCCTAGATCCATGATCCTAATTAATTGGGAATGGTTCCATCATGTATATATATATTTATATGTGTGTATATATATACACACACACATAAATATGTATATACATGAGTATGGTGGAAAATAATAAAAACAAAAACAATCGATCCCTGGGTCCATAATTCTAATCGTCTGGACATCCTATGAAAAGGGCATTGAGATGGATGTCATACCACTCAATTCATGTATAATTAATTCGATCTATGGATATGTAATTCTAATCGACAATACCCACTTTATCCAGTGTTAGAAATGTATTTGAGAAAGCTACATCACCATAGGGTGATACATGTCCTAGCCTTGGGTTCACCTATACTTGCCTATAGTCACTATAAATAAGGATTCTGTATACCAATGGACACTCCTATAAATTTGGTACCAAGATGGATGTCATGCCACACTCTCCATGTAAATTTAGTCCAATTTCTGATCCCTAGTTCCTAGTCCATAGGTATTAATGACATTTATACTTGGATAATCTCTAAGGGCCTGACCCTTAGGTGATGTATAAGGAGAGATCACCTATGAGAAATTATTCCCATCCCTTGAGGTCTCTGATCAGAGAGAGAATAATCATCCCCATCGCTTGGGAGAGTATAATCATCCATGAGTATATGTCACATCAACAACAAGGATAACCATGTAAACCACAATGATCTATTAATTAACCAGGGAGAGTGTAATCACCCCCACTTCTCAGGAGAGAATAATCATCCATGAGTATATATCAATGATGTGGAAAGACATGTCCAACACCATGATCAAGTAATCGAACAGGGAGAGCACAATCATCCCCATCACTTAGGAGAGCGTAATCATCCATGAGTATCATATATAGGGATGCCATGCCCATGTATCTTAATCAAGGGATTCCATACCCAAATATCATAAACATAGGGATTTAATGACCAACATGACAAACACAGGGACATTATTCCAAAATATTATAAACATAGTCTAAAAAGACAGAACCTAGGGAATACATCTGGGAATACCAAAATAAAAATAGGGGCTCAAAAGTTAGATCCCAAGAAAACACATCTAGGCATCCCAATAACAAAAAGGAATCATGTTAGGCACATTGACCAAAAACTAGGAAACAACTCTGGCTATCATGGATGCATCAACGATAACCATGTTAATGAATTAATAAAAGAGTGAGGGTGGATGAACACCTAAACCCACCATGACTTCCAAAACCTTACATGCTTACAAGTTCAGTATAGGTACTAAGGTGACACCCACTACCATCTCTACCCAAACCGGACATACTATCTCAGGTTTGATCAAATATTGGGGAACCAATGGGTCCCTAAATTTATAAAAAAATAGAGGCATCCTACTTGGTATTTTTATCAATGAAGGTAAAAATTGGAATCCTACATGGAATCCTTGATAGTAATTCAACAAAGGAATCCTACATGATATCCTCAGAATGGTAAATGGGAAGGGGCATCCTATAAGGGACCCCTGATAACAGAGTACACAGGAAGAGGCATCCTACATGGGATCCTTAAAATGAGTAAACATGTATAGAGATCCTAAAAAGGATTACCTAGGTCATCATGTATGTTAAGGCATCCCACATGGGACCCTTGGTAATAGAAAAAAGATAAAGTCATCCTACATTGGATCCTCTAGGTTAAAATGTAAGCATAGTAATCTTGAAAGGGATCCTTGAAAACAACTAATCTCATGGCCTCTTAGTCTATAAGGGAACATATCATAAAGGAGATGTCTTTAAAGGAAGATCTATTAAGCATTGGCCAAGATAGATAGCTCATGGATCATCTTCAATCAAAGGGTCTCACTCGTATGAGATAACTGGATTTGATTATTAGTGAAAAAACCTATCCATTTAAGAAAACTCATGAAATACCACCTAGGAGTCCTCAAACCACCTCAAGGGTTTCACCATCATGATATATATAGAAATATACTCAAAATAGAATACTAATGGTCAAATCCTAACTCTAGGGTGTAAAGATACAAAAAACCCTCAAAAGGGTGGAAAGGGGAAGTACACAATGGGCCTTCCCTAGTACACAGTGTGTACTCCCAAATCCCCACCTGGGCATGCACTCCAGCTGGACTTGCCATGTAAAATCCCAAATTCATAGTGTGTACCCTAAATGGGATATCTGACTTTGTACCTAACATGGCCTCACCATGTAATTTTTCTCACTGTATACTTATATACAACATGCAACCTACGCAGGGTCTGGTCGGGTGCTCAGATACACAACCAAGTCCTAGTACATGGCATGCATACTCCATACACAACGTTTAATTTGAAAAACATCATATTACCTGAATAAGAAGAACACATGGAATGTGTTCCTAAACTACATGTCATGTGATTGGAATTTCTGAATGGGAAACCACTCAAATCACCCTAAATCCCTAGTGATTAACATGCTACTAAAATGAAGTTGACCATGCTACAAGGCATGTTGATACAAATAATTCATAAAATCACATGGAATTCCTCTTAAAAATAGATCACCTCACATATGACACAATATATAAAATGACCACCCATCACCTGACATCATTCCAGTCACGAGCATCTACTTAAACTCTGAATACATTAGAAATAAAAAAATGGTCAATAGGACCCGAAACCCAAACAATCCTTCTTGTCAAATCCATTCTTGGTACCAAATCACTCTATGTTATTTGTAAAAATCCAAAGACATAAACATACTTACATAATAAAAACAAAGCACCTATAGTGAATTAGTCTCAAACAAGCGTAAAAACAAGCTCACTGCTTAAAAAGGCATCTACAAATTCGGGAAAACCTCTCTTGCAGTTTGGCCTTGATCAAAATGAAACATCGGCCGACAAGGGTTTGAGTCAAATCTAAGGGCCTCTAGGTATATCCACCTATCCAAAATGATAAAATCTAATAACTGGGTCTCAGGGTCTAACAAACTATCATAAAATATCAAACCTCTCTAAGGAAGTTAAAGATCACAATGACCAATAAAGGTAAAAACTACAACATCAGCCTACTAGGTCCCTAACCTCTCCAAGAATCCTCATAAAGAAATGGTACCTACAAGTCATGATATCAACATAGAAGAGATATTGAACTGACACTCACTAGTCATCCATGTATGGTAATACCCCCTTGAGGTACAGTTAATGAGAAACTTCTTGGTACCTATTGGCATCATACTCAACAATTCGACCATATATCCACAAATGAAGGTCATTTATGTAGAATTTCATTCCAATCCATGAAATAAATCACTTTATATCTTGTTACTAATGCTTTAAATATATAAACCTAAGAAAAAACCCCTACAAGGAGTTCATCACATGGGAATCAGGTGCCCTATCAACCTACCAGGGTCACTACACCTCATGTTCATGAGAACCGAGTCATCAGCCTCACCATCAAACATCTCAATTTCGATCCAAATCACCTTCCATCAGAGTGAAATACATACACAAGTCAGCCCAATTGAGTATAATTCCACCAAAAACCTATACAAGAAAACAAAATTTAGGGTTTTCTTGAAAATTTAAACAATTTTCCTCTATTAATAGTAAAATCAAACACTATTAGGCCTATAACATGTGAACCATACATGATAAATATGATGCATGAGATACCTTTTTCCTTTACTGGACAAAAGTAAAAATCAATCCATAGTATCTTGACAATAGGAAAAGAACTAAAAATCCATAATAAATCATAAAATACACACAACACGTGCATCAATCAAATAAAAAATCATATACAATTGTAACATCACAGATCAGAAAAAAATAATCCAATATCCCTCTAAACTAGTATTTCTCACTAGAACAAGTGTTATCGATGCACCAATCCAATATCCATCATCAATTTTGACACATTCCTAACACTCCTTTCTACCATATCCCAAATAGTAATATAACAGAAAAGAAACTACTCTGATACCAACTTGTAATGTCCCGACCTGAATTCCACTAAATCGATGCTTTGAGCTTGTTCACTATAAGGCCTCAAGTGTGCCTCTCCATACACCAAAGAATTCCAAATATAAGTGAGGGACTAGGGTGTGTCCATGGAGATACTATTCCCTCATGTTATAGTAAAAAATATAAAAAATAACTAAATATCATCCAAGAAGTAAATAAATAGAGTGTGGAAGGAGTAAATAACTGAAATATAAGCATGATGTAATAATAAATGAAATGATATAAAATCTCAAACAACCATGTCATACATACATCACTGGTTGATCGTACCACGATTCACTGTTTTATTCCACCCTTACACCACTATTTTAAACTAGTTTTGTAATGAATATTCCAAATATAATAATAAATTTCACTTTATGTTTGAATCAATCAATTAATGTTAATAAATATTATAATGGTAAATGTTACTTGTTTTTATTATTTCAATGTAGGTGGAGATGATTTGGAGGGCCTTTGATGAAGTGGAAGAAAAATGGGCCAAAATTGCATGGATCCATGGACATCTGTCCACTGTTTTGCATAGTACACGATATCCGTGCATCCAAATTGGCTGAATTTTTTTTCCCTGTCAAAAATTTAATAGGATACATTTCATATTAAGGAACCCAATCCGGATTTGGCTTCCATGGGGCCCATCCGAACTGATCTGTCCAAGACACCGAATATGGACCAAGTCAAATTTGGTGTTCTGTATTTTATCAATATCTTGAGATTTAGTTGTTCAAATGGTGCCAAACTTTCTGTGGATACAGTAAAAAGGTAGGTATACAACTTTTATATTTTCTAGAAAGCGAGATAAGGCTGTATGAAGGCCTAAACGCATGGTACAAGTAGATTGATGAAATCTTTGTGCCTAAAACCACCTTCCATTTTTCCTATAAAATGACACCTTGGGCTCCCCATTTGAAAGTTAGAACCAGAAGCCACACTTTGCCATTTTAGAGACCAAAGGGAGTCGTCTCACTATCCAAGAAGTTATGGAGGCCCCTATCCTCATATAGGGATCAAGGATGAAGAAGAAGATCCACTTGAGCTTCCTCCTCCTCTCGATGTCGGGCTAAACGGTGGATGTTCGTTGTGAGGGAGCTACACACATGTCAAGGGAGTTCCGATGCATAAACTAGCTACTGGTTTGGAGTAATTTGGGTGTTTAAACATTTCATTCCATGTATCGTATTTTATTTCAGATTTGAATGCTTGATTTGATGCATGTGAGTGTTATGCTCTTAATTTCTAACCGATCGGTGTGAGGTTTTGAGTGCGTGACTTGTGTTGTTCCGATTGAACATCACAAGAACCCTTTTCATAACCACCTTATTAAGATTTAAATCTACTTTGGAAGATATTATTCCATGCATAAGTACTAGACCTTGACAATATGATTGTTACGTCAAGGTTTGGTTCTTAAAGCATTTAAATAAAAGCTTAGGAATTAATCGGGATTCCAATTAACTCCAACCAAAGAATTACTCTAAACCTAAGATGAATCTATATGAAAAATGAACTTAATATGTGTGTAGTGAAATCACATCGACCCTTTTATCTCATATTTTTCAAAATCCACTAGGTCACTCAACTTTTAAGCTATTTCAACTAAGTCATTGTTTTAATCTCTTTTCAAAACCACCCCATCTCTTAGTCATTTTTATTAAAAATACACACTCTAAACCTACCAACTCTCCTTGAGAGATAACCTAGGGTATACCCTAGACTATAAATCAACCTTAAAAACATAATCAATTTGACTTGTCACGACAACGCGGTCACTGGTCACCCACTGATCCAACCATACATGCAAGAGTATATAAAGGAGACTAAAATAAAAGTAAAAGGATCTAGTACCAACTTCAAGCCAGACCACATACCCAATCTACATGACTTTGCTGAGCTGACCCAACCTGAAAAAAAGAATCCACATGAGTAGCACTACTCGATCATGAAGCTTTGGGCCTCATCCCTATCCATGATATATTTATGATCAACCTAAAAAGAAGACATATAGTCTTCACACACACTGAGGTGCACGTTCATGGGTGAGAAATAATCTTAACAGGACACCTCAAAGATGAACCTATAAATATGATGTCATAAGTTCATACTCTTGAAATATGATCATCCTAGCCGTGACACAACAAGAAAGGATAAATAAATCAAATAATGTGAAACCATAATAGATCCCTGGGTCCTTGATCTTGGTTAACTGGGAAAGGTTCCATCATGTATATATATATATATATATGTATATGTGTGTATATATATTACCATAAATATATATATCCATAAATATGTATATACATGAGTAAAGTGGAAAATAACATAAACAAAAATAGTCAATCCTTGAGTCTGTAATCCCGATCATCTATAAATCCTATGAAAAGGGCATTGAGATGGATGCTATACCACTCAATCTGTGTTTAATTAAGTTGATCTATGGGTCTAGAATCCCAATCAACAATACCTATATTAGAAAAAATTAGAAATTTCTCTGAGCAAGATACAACACCATAGGGGGGATGCATTTCCTAGCCCTGAGTTCACTTTTACTCATATCTATTCACTATAAATAAGGATTCCATATACCTACAAATAGTCTGATAAATATGGTATTGAGATGCACGTCAGGATATGATTTCTATGAACTACCACAAATGCGAGCAATGGAAGCGCTTGGGTTTTATCAGTGCTAATAAAAAATCACTGATAAAAAGGGGAATTTTATCAGCGCTAGAAAAAAGCGCTGATAAATCTACCCCTTATCTGCACTAATATTAGTGCTGATAAAGTCCCCCTTTATCAGCACTAACAAAAAGCACTGATAAAAAGGTGAATTTATCAGCGCTAATAATAGCTCTAATAAATTTTTTAATAGAAAATATTATTAATTTATATAAAAATATTTTAATTATATTCAAAAATAATTTTTATATGTATACATTAAATAAAATCGCATGTTTATTATGTTTATGTTTTATTTATGTTTATCATGTTTATTAGTTTTAGTTATATATTTATTATATATTTATTACACTATATGTTTATAATATTATATATAAATAATTTTTAATATATATATAGACACACACACAAATACTTATTAAATATATATATATATATTTAAATAAATTTATGTTTCCAAACGAATGTGTCAAGTGATGTATATGTTCTTCTCATGAATATATGTTCGTTTTTTACCCTAATGTTGGCCATATATACTATAGTACTATATATACTTGGTGTATTCATTCATTTTCTATATATATAAAGCTTTATCATCTCATAAATACTTAAAATCACAATAAATATATTTAAATAAATAATAAATGTATTTATTATATTTTAAAATATAAATATTTAGTTATATATAATTATTTACTTTTAAAATATATTATATATATTAATAATTATATATAACTAATTAAATATAAATATGTTTAAATAATTATAAAATTACAAAATATTTTTTTAAATGATAAATATATATTTATGAATACCTTTTGAATATATATTTATTTATAAATATACGTCTTTAATGAATATATACACAAACACATAGATACATACAAACATATATATATATATATATATATATATATATATATATATTTAAATACTTATGAAAATAAAAATAAAAATAAAATATCAATTTATATATATATATATATATAATTATAATTTTAATTATAAAATTATATATATATTTAATTATAATTTATAAAAAAACACCATAAATAAATAAATATATATATATATATATTTAATTATAATTTAAATTATTAAATTATAATAAATATATTAATTATATGTATTTATAAAATTATAAATGTAATAAATATATTGGTTATAATTTTATAATTATGAATAAAGGGTATGTTTTATCAGTGCTAATTAAAAAGCGCTAATAAAACATCCATTTATCAGTGATTTTCTAGTGCTAATAAAGATTGACCTTTATCAGTGCTAAAAAAGCACTGATAAAGGCTTGTTTTATCAGTGCTTTCAATTGCAGTGCTGATAAAACATACTTTTATCAATGCTTTTTAGTGATGATAAAGACATGTTTTATCAGCACTTTCAATTTTAGCACTGATAAAACATACTTTTATCAGTGCTTTTTATCTAGCACCGATAAAAGTGTTCCCAGATTTTATAAATTAACCCTAAATTTCTCCTCCTTCCTCGCACCCTCAAGCTCTCACGAAAGTCAATCCCTGCCATTGCTGCTGTCACCACTGTCTCCACCACTGCTGTTGCCTCCTCTCCTCCCTCTTCTCCTGCCTCCTCCTCCTCCTCGGCCGCCAACTCCTCTGCCGTCGTGAACCGAGCTTCGTTGTGCGACTCTCCTCCACTATAACCGAGCTTCACCACCGACTCCTCCACCAGTGTCTCTCCTCCACCACGCCTATTTAGTAGGAAGTACATTAATTTTGTAGTTTATTGGTTTTGGATTTTATTTTGGGATGTTATGTATTAGCCTTATTGACCTAGATTTCTATTTTAATTCTTATTTTATATGTGGTATTGGTTATTGATTTATATTCAAATGGTATATTGCTATTATTTTTTGAGTTATTTCATATGTTTTTTTGAGTTATGGGATCATTTTAAATTTTGAGGGATTTTCATCCCACAACATAGAAAAATGGAGTTTTTATTACTATACATGGTTTTCATGAACAAGTTAGAAGAAACCGTGAGGCTTCTCCTTCTCAATTGGTTTCATATTTCATTTTGTTTTGTGCATGACTATTCAGTATGGGTTATGCACAGTTTATTCTAAACCATGTGGATACTAGGAGAAACCATGTAGAACTTTTTGTGAGTCTGGCCTATAGCACATGACTTCAACATGGTTAGGTAAACCATGTGACATGTGTGTGAATTTCCTCTGTAAAATTTTATCACCATTTGGAACGATTGAAGAATGGTTTTTCCAACCATTCAGGGTCCCAATACAACCCGTACGAGTGGATTTTGTCTAGGTAGTTCCAAGATAATGGTTTTAAAGACCATGTTTCTTGACCATGAAGCCTACCTAGATTCTTTAAAAAGTATAAATTACACTTTTCCCATATAAAATTAAATAATCCAACCCTCATTTCTCTCCCCTATTGTTAAAATGAAGTAGGACCCTCTAAGGGGGGATCTCTCCCTTCATCTTCTTACTTTTTGTGGTCTTATACCTTAGATTCAAGTGGTTTTGCTCTTGGTAAGTCCATCTAAACCTCTTTATCTTCTTTATTCATTCTATTTCCCATAATTTCTCTCTTTCATAATAACTATAATTACTATGAGGGATGATTTTTGGGTTAGGTCTAGCCCAAATCATGGGTATTTATTTGTGTAGGTCATGTAGAGGGCATGTATTGACTTGTGGAAGTGTTCAAAGTCATATGAGAAAACATAGGACATGAACGTCTTTGAGTCAAGGTAGGCGTTTCTTTATTTTCTCTTTATATTACATTACTTTTAATGGCTACTAGTTTTAAAATGGTTCTTTATTTAAATTATTATTATAAGTGTGGCCCCTTAGGGGTTGAGGTTATTTAATGTGATTTTATCCATTATCATGGAATGAGATTCTTTTCCATGTATTTTTAAAAATTAATAAATATATTTTAAATAATTATTTTGGTTTTAAATGTGATGGAGAGCACTAGTTTGAGGTTTTTAAAGTATTATTGTATTAAGTCACATTCAATCCAAGTATTTGGGTGTTTTTATGGTGTTTATAATATTTTTATTGGGTTTTGTGATTTTTAAAGGGGAATTATAATCCTTTTTTGTAGTATTTAAAACCTTTTTACAACAACTATTGATTTCTAAATCCAAATTTTTGGGTGTTTTAAGATTTTATGATAATAAAGATGGGGTTTTTTGGTTTAATAGGGGTGTTATCCCATGTGAATTTTATTTTGAAACTCATTAGGTTCATTGAATGTTTTACAATATGATTTAAAGGGAAGAGTGAGTTCCCATTTGAGTTTTCAAAAGTGGATTGCTAAAAATTATTCTAAAGGTTAGATTGAGATGATTTTTGTAAATGGTAAATTGGCATGTCATTCCATGTGTGTTTTTAAAAGATAAGGGCCAATTGAAACCTTATGAGATTTTATTTATTTGGATATTGTTTACAACCTAGTTTATCCCTTTATCACCCATCATTTATTCTTAAGAGTATATGCTTGTGTATATGAATTATGATTCATTTTTATATGTTTGGGTTAAGGATTATTATTGGAGGGGGTGTATTAGAGGTTGGTTTTTTATTTTATGGCAATGTGTCATTTCTTAGGGTGGTTTTATGGTCACATTATGGAATTAACTTGATGGTAACCACCTATTTTTAGCCGTGACATGAGGAAACTAGGCTACTAAATGAATGTTTGAGGATGTTTCCCTTTTAGTTGAGGATAATAACATAAATAGTAACCCCTAGTTGTATGTAATACCTATCTATGATATTTTTCTCTGATGAGGCTATATGAGAGTTATTTAAGAGATGAGTTATGTTATCAATAACCTATCCATAATATGTTCCACCTTTTCATGTCAAAAATAAACTTACCCCATTAGTTCCTCATGTGTTACCTCATTGTTTTTACTTTATGTTATGCTTATTTATAATTTTTGGAATTTTAGTTTTTACTTTCTTTTGGGTGATTACTTTTATATTTTATGAGCCAACATCATGGGGGTGAGACATGATTTATATGGATATTAATTTTTTATGAATATTTATGGATTTTAATTTTATTATTATTTCCCTTATTCTTTACCCATGTTTGGGTGTGATTTAATGTTTTATAAAGGGAAATGAGTAGTTTTTTAAATAAAATCCTTGAAAATTGGTTCCTTTGGAAATGTGTTTTAAAACCATTTTGGGTTTGGTTTTAAAGTAAAATGTTCTAACTCTTACCATTAACACAATATACATCTCACCCCAACTCAAACCATCACCTCAATAATCATAAAATCCTAACCCGTACCATCATATTAGGGTGAACCACTTTATGAATCATGGATATATACCTCTTTACATGTCCATTCACCATTGATAATTTATTCCATATCCCAACACTCATCATCATACCATCTCAGATTCATCATTTTATAGCCCTGCACCCATTATGCCCCTCTAACGAGTCAATCAGTCATCCATGAGAAACCTAATATCTTGATACCAATGGAAATATTTTATATCCCTACACCAATTATCATGTTTTAAAGGTAAACATTTGTTTTATAAAATTGTTTTTGTGTAATAAAGAAAGAATTTTATGAATTTTGTTTATATAAAAGAGGATTTTCAAGAAAGTTTCTCATTCAAAAGCCAGGTATTGTGGGTTGTTTATAATATGATATTAACTTGATATTTTCATTCCAAAATAAAATGGTTTTAAGATGATAATTAGATATTATTAAAAAAATAGGGTATTTTAAGGAATTTATGTGGGATCCTTGTTTTCATGAATATTCTAATATTTTCAAAATAAGATGAAATGATTTAAAGTTGTGGATTATTTTAAAAATGTGTAAGCTATTGAAAAATGGGTTCTATATGTATTTTTATTAGTTGAGTTGTATTTTGGATTTTCTTTGGTTTATAGTGAGGTTTTATGGTTTAGTTTTTGAAATGTGAATTGATCAAGTTTATGTTTCATATTATTTAGAGTGTACCTCTCATAGAGTCTTGAAAGAAGAGTGGAAGGTTCCTTCATTGGGAAGATATTCATGGAAATTTATCTCATTTCTTATAAGTGGGTATTCTACTTTTTTACCCCACCCAGACTCAATATAAAGTGGTGGAGCCACAATAATCCATGCACTTAGACCCCATCCATGTATTTTTGAATTATTGACCACCTTCTTTCCATAATGATTGAGGTTCTCTTAAAGAAATGGAGTGGATGTAGAGAATTCAGGGAGACATAAATTCAATGGAAACTCCTATGGATTAAAGATTAAAGGTTATTAGTTATTTATTTTAAGGGCCTAACTAAGTGTGGTGGGAGTCTATGGTTCATTATCAACTGCATGATTCCATGTTTTGGTAATTTTTCACAACAAAATTTATTCAATGGCACTATCCCAAGGAACAGAAAGTGGATAAGGCCATTGAGATCATGATCCTTCGTCAGGGTGAGCAGTCAATGAAGGAGTATATATATTATTTATAATAAATAGTATTATTTTCTCATTAGCTAGTTATTAATGAAACTTTAAAGGATATTTTATTAAAAATAGTTCTTTTCTCAAACCTTAGAGTGGTTGTATTTAAAACTGGACTAATATATTTTGAGGAAGTAAATATAAGGGAATTGTTAGTGGAAGTTAATCTAGAAAAGAAACATGTGAAAATAGCTTTGGTGACTTTGATTGATATGAGTGAAGATATTATTTCTGATGAAAAAGAGAGGTTAGATGAGCTTGATTTGGAAGGGTAGGTCAGTGAGGGTCAGACCCCCCAATGAGTGGTTGCTCAAGAAAGAAGAAGATATATCTCATATGGGTTCTTTATATGGGTTCTTTATGAGATAATGAATGTTTTATTTTCAAGTAGAAAAAAAATTTATGTATTATGATATTGGTAGTACCTATATTTTCCACTAATTAATTGGGTAAAAGATTATATATCATGATATATAAATGTTATGTGAATATGTTAGTAAGTCTATAGGTTCAAAAAGGGTGAGCATGATTGTGTTAAGATCTACTCATAATAATACATGTGAATAAGTTATAAAGTTTCTATGTTCATGGGTGAGTGTGATGGTGTTAATCTCTATTCATAAATTTAAATTTGAATATGGTTTTGAGTAGCCAGTGGGTGGGGGGGGGGGTCAGAACACCGGAAAAGGAGTTCACACACCAGTGCTGGGTTGGCCAGCCTATAAGGTTGATGGGAGGAACATTGAAAACTAGTGATCAAATATAGATAAGGGGTGTTATGAGATATATAATGCGTGTAGCCATCAATGATTTGCATTATCTAGACAGAGTAAAGTGACAATTACATTTAGTTATTTTTAGGGGTTCACTTTTAAAATGATTCAAGTGTTTTGAAATGTTTCTTAAAAAATTATATGTGTTCAACATACCATTTTTTGTTTTAAATTTCTTTAAAATGGTTTAAAAAAATAATTGGTGTTTTGAGAAAGAATGTTTGGAACTAATTGATTTATTTTAAAACGGGTTTGTTATTTTAAAGAGGAATTTGTGTAAATGGTTGTTTTTTTAATGGGATTTCAACTGTGATTTTATAAATAGTTTTCAAAGGAGATTTAAAGTCTATAATTTTTTTAGCCTTGGTTAATTTTTATATCAATGTTTTGTGTATTTTTTTGTTAAATATTAATATCACTAAATCAAATAGGATGAATATGGATAAGGAATGGATGAATGCCAATCATTTGACAAAAGAGTATGAAGATGGAGTGAAAGAGTTCATCAAGTTTGCAAAATATCATGTATATGATCCTTCTCAAATCCTTTGTCCATGTTTATGCTATTTTTATCCAAAACAAGTTAGTTCATAGGAGTTGAAAGAACACTTGATCTGTCATGGAATAGATCAAAGTTATAAATGTTGGAATAAACATGTTTAAAAAGTGAATGTAGCTAGTGACTGAGATAACACTGTGTTTTATGGATCATTTGATATGATTACAAGCATGGACAATGAAGAAGAACGTATCAAGGATGTGGTTATAGATGTGAATTATGATGAAGATAATATTAAGGAAATGACAAGGACAATTGAAGATGAACTTATTGATTGAACACAATTGTTTGAGTAGTTAAAGAGTTGTGCAAAGATGCCATTGTATGATAGTTGAACTAAATATACAACATTGTCAGCTATAATGAAGCTGTATAATTTGAAAGAAGGTAATGGATGGAGTGATGATAGTTTTATATAATTACTTTATCTCTTGAATGACATTCTCCCAAAATATAATGATATCCTAATCCGAACATATGATTCTAAACGAATGCTACACTCGATGGGTATGATCTCTGAAAGAATACATGATTGCCCAAATAACTATATACTATTTCAAAAGGACTAAAAATCACTTTGAGAATACCCAAAGTGTGGCTCTTATCGATACAAGAAAGATGAATCTAGTCCTATGAAAGTTTCATGATACTTTCCAATCATTCTTAGGTTTAGGCGCCTATATGGAAGTGAGAATACTGCAGAGAAATTAGCATGGAATGTAGACATAAGAAATAAATATAGAAAACTATGGCATTCGGGAGAATCTCCTCAGTGGAAGAGAATTGATCATGAGTATCCTGACTTTGGAAGCGAGCCGATAAACCTTCATCTTGCGTTATCTACTAATGGAGTGAATCCTTTTAGTTTTCAAAGTATCACTCACAATACATGTCCAGTTATGTTGGTAAATTATAACTTGACACCATGGTTATGCATGAAACAAAAAAACATCATGTTATATATTATTATATCAATACCAAACAACTGAGTAATGATATTGATGTTTATTTGGCTCAATTGATCAAGTATTTGAAATTATTGTGGGATTCAGGTGTTATGATGTATGATGCTTATAAAAATGAAGATTTCACATTGAGATCTATATTGTATGGGATGATAAATGACTTTCCTTCTTATGGAAATTTTTCAGGATATATCATTAAAGGAAATCTTGGGTGTCATGTCTACGAACAAGGTACACAATCAATTAGGTTGAAACATTCATCAAAAAATATGTTTCTAGGACATCATTGATTTCTACCCCGATGACATAAGTACCGATCTTGGACAACATCATTCGATGAAAGTTTAGAATAACATACACCACCCTCTACACTAATAGGTGATAAAATTTTTAAGAAAGTTAAATATGTGGACACTACTTTTGGTAAACCATTTTATAAAAACCTTATGAAAACCTATTGGAAAAAGAAATTAGTTTTTTTGAATTACCATAATGGAATTTTCTGTATGTCAGACATTTTCTTGATATTATACATGTTGAAAAAATGTATGTGATAGTTCCATAAGAACATTTCTAAATAAACTTGGTAAAATAAAGGACGAAATTAAGGCTAGGTTGGACATAGTTGACACAGGAATACGAGAAGAGTTGGCACTAGTGAAGGGTGAAAAATGAAAATTTCTTCCTCTTGCTGCTTACAATCTTTCCAAGTAGGAGAGATATCAGTTTTGAAACTTCTTTAATGACGTAAAGGTTCTGGTGGGGTATTAATTTAATATCAAGAACATCATGTCAATGAATGATTTAAAGTTAAAAGGTCTAAAATCACATGACTTCCATGTTTTGACGCAAGATCTAATTCCTATAGGTTTACGTTGAATTTTTCCCAAGAATGTCCATCATACATTAACAAAGATCTATTTCTTCTTTAAAACTATATGTAACAAAGTTATAGACCCGAAAAATTGTCGACTATGGAAAGATAAATTGTTGTCATATTATGTGACTGGAAAATGTTTTTTCCACCGACAATCTTTGATACTATTGTTCATTTGATGGTTTACTTGGTGAGAGATATTTGGCTATGTAGTCCTATGTACTATAGATGGATGTACCCCATTGAACGATATATGAAGATTTTGAAAGGGTATGTCAAAAATCAATTTCACCCAGAGGGTTATATTGTGGAGAGATATATTATTGAGAAAGCCATTGATTCTTTTACCGAATACCTATCTGGTGTGCAAAGAATTGGTATAATGAAATATTATCACACTGGGTGACTTGCGGGTGAAGGAATTTATAGAAAGGAGGTTGTCACAATCAATATTACAGACCAGGAGTAGACCCACCTTTACATTTTTCATAATAGTTTGGATGTTGACCCATATGTTGAAACCCACAAGAAAATTCTTAGGCATTCGAATCCATCAAGGGCTGAAAAATAGATATCAAATAAACATAATCAATAGTTTATAGGATGGTTTCAGAACCATATTTTTAAGGAGTCAAATGAAAATATAGACTCAATTTCAGAACGACTTCGATGGATAGCTGAAGGACCATGTGTGTACGTATTATCTTATAATGATTTTGTAATTAATGGTTATACATTCTATACTAATGAACATGATGAAGACAATACCAAAAAAAATTGTGGAGTTACACTTGTGGCTGAAGAGATGCATGTTTCTGGTGCTAAGGAAATAAATCCAATTTATGCGAATATGTAATATTTTGGAATCATCAAAAAAACATGGGAGTTGGATTATACGATATTCTGAGTGCCAATTTTTCAATGCAAGTGGGTTGATAATAGAAGTGATGTTAAAATAGATGAGTTGGGATTTTTGAAAGTTGATTTCAATAAGGAAGGGTAAAAATACAAACCATTTATAATGGAATCACAATAAGTACAATTATTTTATGTTCTAGATCCTATAAACCAAAACTGGTCAATTGTTTTGTTATTGACCAATACCACTGAAGAGTCAGATAAACATTCAACGGAGAATGACCCTTTCAATGGGATGTCCTAATCATTTCACAGAGTTCCCAGTATAGATGGTGTTTTGTATGTTAGATGAGACCAAAATGAAGGGATTTGGATAGTCAATAGAGGGGTCTAATCCCTTCAACCTTTTAAAAAAAGAGATTTCAATAATTAGGTTATATTTTTTTTCTAATATACATCGTGTTACTTTATGTTAATATCTAATCACTTATAATTTTATGTTATCTAAATTAAATGTTAAACCAATTTTCTAGATAATTAATTCTACACATGATGATCTTCCCAATCCCTAGGCACAACAGGTTTCTCAACATGCTACTACTCATAGTGCAGACAAACAAGATGTTTCTCAACCTGTTGCCTTATGTTAACATCTATTTGTTGCTAATTTTATGTAATCTAAATTAAATGTTAAACCAATTTTGCAGATAATGAATTCTTCATGTGATGATGCTCCCAATCCTCAGGAACAACAGGTTTCTTAACCTGATGCTGCTTGTAGTGCAGAAAAACAACAAGTTTCTCAACCTGTTGCCTTATTTTAATAACTATCCATTGTTTCTTTTATGTTATCTAAATTAAATGTTAATCAACTTTTGTAGACAATGACTTCTACACATTGTTGAAAATACTTGAGAAAGTAACCAAAAACACTATGAAGAAAACTCCAGGTATTTCAGATCCCAAAGCAAGGTTCAAAGAGTAGAAAGGAAAATCAAAATATTCCCAAAGAGCTTCATGATGGACTAGCTTCACAGGCTTGCGCGACGGAGCTGCGCGACTGACCTACGTGATAGAGCTCCACACCCAAAGACATTTTGTGAACCTACATGAAATATCTACATGGAGGAGCTGCACGAAGGACCTGTACGGACAACATCTCTTCGACCAGGCCCCATATGTGCCTATAAATAGAGCCCTTGGGCTCCCTATTTTCAGACTGAAAAAAAGTGAAAGACTTTATGAAGCTCCCATTGCAAAGCTCTTTCTCCTAGATCCCTCAAATTTTCCCAGGTAGATCTCTAGACCACGAGAGAAGAGATAATTAAATGGGATAAACATGTTTTGAAGGTCTTCAGATTCTTCAGTCATCATTTATACCTGTGCGGTATACCTGCATGCCATACTTGTGCATTATACCTATGTGGTACAGTAATGCGGGGTACCTACGTGGAATACTTGTGTGAGGTACCTACACGACCAACTTAAGTACCCTTTTTAAAAGACATTCATGGCAGGGTATCTTTTTCCTTGGTTCCCTTATCTGATAGAGAATAAGTTGAAGCCTCCACCAAAACCTTCTGAATTATTAAACCATAGGAAAAGGCACATTAGTGTGTCTCCTATTTGGGGTTGTATTTCCACAGTCATAGGTTTCCCACATTTTTTTCACAATGGGTTTAGGATTCATGGGATGTTTGTGGGTTTGTATATCCATAGTCACATGGACTTTTCTCTTAGGAACATTGTTGGAAAGTTCCTGATTTGGAGGAAGGGTTGGGTCCTGGCCTCTCCCTTCTAAAAGAGGTGGCCCAGAACCTCAGGTCTCTGATAAGGAAGGTACACTTTACACTTTATTTTCCACACAATCATAGGAGAAGTATCCCTCCCCTACCAAGATCAATTGAAGGGAAACCATCCTGGTATAATACCCTCACCTTCACCCCTTCTTCCTTCCATTTGGGCCCTTGTCCAATGTGAAGAGAACAGAGGGAAAGCTCGTCGCCTCGCCCTCTTCCACGGTCGACACACCCTCTTCCATTAGAATGGAGGAAACATTTGAACGTGTGAATGCCTTTGTTGAATCTTTAACATTCTCTTGTTTCTCACATCGAGCATGACTCACATGGCATTATAGATTTGTCACGATTACAACATTTTCACGATAGAATAAACTACGAGAACTATGATTCCTATTTAAACCAGGATACGTAGGAAGCCTTCTCAAGGACCGAGCTCACCAGATATCCTTATTAGGAATCCAATTTTAATTCCTTTAATCTTGGAATTCTTCTTAGGAATAAGCCCCAAATTAAACCCCAAATCATCAAGGCATCCTTTTTCAGAAAGTAATCCCAAAATCATCTTTCTCAGAGGACCATACTCTCCTATGAGATTTATCGAACTATGTGGGATTTGATTCCCATTAATATGGGATACGTAGGAAGCCTCCTTGAGGTTCAAACCCAACATTTCAAATCAACCCTATTATCCTTGGGCCATATTCCCAATAGGGTCTGATCATACTTGGAAACTCATATCCTTTTCCAAGTTCCTCGGGATGCTTTAGTATAAGTCCCACATTAAGTTTTGACCAAGCATATTTCGCTTAGAGGTCCTTATCACATGACCTTAAAAGGTATGATGTGTCCTATTAAGTGGCATTGAACTATGAGGGTTTTTATTCCTTTCACAAGGATATGTAGGTAGCCCATTTTATGGGCACGATTCCAAGATCAAAACAAAACTTCTTCTCCCTGGATGATAATAAGTTCAAAAGTGCCCCACTGAGTGGCTTAAAAACCAGTATCATCACAATGATGATTAAAAGAATATATAATTGGTATATTAGAGGATCCCATTGATGGAAAACCTCAAATACATGAATGTTTACATTAAATGAAGAACCTTGAATGCATACTGATGATTCTAAATTTTACACATGTTAATAAGTGATTGTAAATTCCAATGGATACTTATGATATACTTGGTGAATTAATAAGGATTCATGAAAATATCTTAAATTTACAAAGAGAGTCCTGGAGTAAACAATAATTCCCCCCAAAAGGGTGTGATGAGTCCGACCTCCCATCATCTCGACCAATGCATGTTCTTAAGTATCATAAAGTTCAAACTTATTGAATTACTACCTTTGGAAAGCAGGTCCCCTTTGGATAAAGAACAATTTGAAGTTTTCGATTCCATGAATAAATCCACTGGAAACCGCCTGAAGATAGTCATTATTAAAACTAGAACACATATTTTAAGGAACTATGAAACAAAAATGGTGAACCCGATGTGAATCCTTAACCAAGTTAATAATGTTACCCACATGTTAGGCCCCTATCAATTGCTAAAGGAAGGCCATAAGAAGGAATTAATCACACATGCATCCATTTGGAAATATTTTTCTTTAATAGAGTTTTTCGTTGTTCTCAATTTTTCACAGAATTCCCTTTAATCCAAAGAATGGATTTCTCCAAGACAACATCTGTGAATTTACCGACTGCTACTCAAGATGGATCTCCATCCACGGGAAGGATGTTATCACCAACCCAATGTCTTCATGTTAGGTCTCTAATGTGATGGTAAAATAATATCGCCAGCACAGTATAATCCCGACATTGGAGGCTGCTTGATAGGCCCTCTAGGTCAACAACAATCTTCGATCATCTGTCCAATGACGACCAATGATCAAGAAGCAGATGGTGCCAAACATTGTCTCCAACTGTTTTGGGTCCTTATCCCTGAAATGAAACAACCAGTCCCTCCCATAATATAGGGAGGTGTATCAAGAGGTCACTAAAGGCCTCAATTAAAGAATGAAAGAGTCTATCTTGAGGAATCCCACCAGCAATCACTACCAGAATCATGCGGTAGTGTACCCCCAATATAATGGGGGTGTTGACTATGGACGTTTGGACCAGGTATCTCAGACCCAGGAACGCAAGACGAATCACCGGGACAATGTTCGGTTAATAAAGAGCATGTTCTCACCTTTTCCTCCTCCAGAGAATTCCATCAATTTAACTTGATGTAAAATAACGAGCGTGAACATACACTCGTCCGTCCTAATTTTGCTGCTCAGTAGACTCATCTGACAGCAACCCACCAATCCCACCAGATAAACCTCATGGAGCACTATGAACATGAACATACACCTATTTAAAAGTTATTCGCTAGTCAGTAGTCTCATCTGACTATATTTAAAGAGGCCCACCAATCTAATATGGTGGAAACTGGTAAATAGGAACATACACCTGTTTACAATCACACATTCTATCAATAGTATCATCTTCCAGTATTGAAGGAAGTCTGTAAACCATACTTTATGGAAAACATCCAGAAGGTACATACAACTACCAATGTTTATCAATCCTTCCAACAATCTCATTTAGTAGCACCCAGAGAATTCATTCAGAAAGCTCTGACAACAAATTTGGGGTAGACCCAACTCTCTTCCCTCATGCATGAGTACTATCAATATCCATTGACAAGAAAAGGAGGATAGGAGCAGGCACATACACCTACTCCAGATAAAGAATGGACATATATTCCTGTTATGGCTACTGAAGTCACCAAACACATCTTATCAATGGTGAAAGGGCAGACGCATATCCCTACCCATATTCTAGAAGCATACTAGGATATTTTAACAACTACTTCAGCAGTATCATGGGAACAGACATATAAATCTGTCCCCACACATTGGATGACACATCGGCATGCCATCCCAGAGTAGATACACACCTCTATTCCAGTCCAGGAGGGTCATGGGGCATATTCCCCCATATCATACGGACAACAAGATCGGGAACATACACCCTTTCCAATTGGAGTTAATCGGTTCGTTTCGGTAACTACTCTAAGGAAGGTACATACACCTGTCCATTATAACAACTTCTCCTAGTAGGTGTCCCCAACTAAGTATAATAGAACATCCAAAAAGAAATCTCTCCAAAAATTGTTAGAAAATCAAGAGTCAAGATATGATTTGGATCTTCTTAATGCTAGAGTTCTTGAACCCCTCAGACATTTATCTGTTGCAGTTCAAGATCTTACTATCTCATTACTAAATTTTGGGAGTGTTAGTTGTAATTATGAAGTTTCTCATCATAAACTTCATCATGAAGGCTTGATTCATGAAAATTAGGTCAATCCAGAGTGTCTATCTATAGATGAGAGCCACGACAACCCTCTATGTGGCTAGAATACCAAGAAGCAAGAAGATTTATCCATTGCTGTAATACACCATGGTGATCCTCTCTATGATGGAATTTACTGCAAAAGTCCTCTCCATAGTAGTATTTTTCATTGTCAAAATAATTCCATAATTGACAATGTAGAGATGATAAATCCCTCCTATCTCGAGGCACTTGCAAACACAAAGCCAGTCATGTATAATGATTTGTCATTTATGGGTGGAACACTTTCTCAACCAGAAGACATCTTAAAGGAACGATCATTCTCCGAACCTCCCTTGGGTCATTTGTATTCTAATACAGAGCATCCACTTTGGTCAGATCAAGTGGAGAAACCTCTTGTGAAAGATGAAGAAGATGTGTTAAACATAAGGAAACAATTATCTAAAGGAGAAATACCAGTCATGTTCTATCCTTTGGAAAATTCTTAGTATGATATTCCATAATTGATATCAGAATATTGAATTCATGACATTCATCTCAACTTATGAAAAACTCTTCGTCATTTGAAAACCAAAGTATTACCATATGATGAATATCAAATTCATGTAAAGGTAATAGAAGGGTTGCAATGCCAAATTGACTTGGAATATCTCTCAGTTTCCCAACATCCAAGGGTTAAAAAACAACAGAGAACCCTTTAGTGTTCATGTCTCAATTCTCTAAAGAGGCCATGTCAATTAATTTATGATTCCCCATCTAGTGTTCGCATCAGAGGATGGGGTGCATATGGAGCATTGCATTTCACTGCACTCCAAAATCAGGAAAGTCTGCAAAAAGTGGTTTCATGCAATGTTATTGTCCACGGACAACTACAATCAACAGGTTTTGTATGTAATCAAATATATTCTCAAGAACAGGCCTCAACCAGTTCTCATCAGAATCAGGCCCAAACAAAAGAAGTTGTTGAGCTAATTTTACATCAAGCATCTGAGAATCTTGAAAAAGCATCCCGTTTAGAAGATTTCAGGCGTCAGAGGATGAAAATTTATAAAATAGAGCAATGATCTTCTAAAACAGGTGATTTTAGTGATTGTCGGATAATGCACCCAGTAAATGTTCAAACCAAAATCCGCAAAATCAGAAGAGCAGTTGCACAAATTTCAGCTATAGTAGTTCAAGAATCACCCCAGCTTTCTAGGATGATGGATCATTTAATTCAACCTTAAAATTCATTAAACAATGTTCAAAGATTTGAAGAATAAGAACAAGAATAGCCCCAGCCTACAGGGCTGGGGGATTTTTCACATCTACAATCCACTCCTCAACAGAAGTCAGTTTTCTCCCAATTAGGGAAGAAGCCACAAGGAAAGTGTACAACTGAACTATCCAATGATTCCCTTCATGTTACTATCCAGCAAACAGTTTTAGGGAATTATTTATATAGGATAATGGAGTCTCGTGAAAGAAAAAAAGGGAGACGATCTAGCAGAAACACTGACATAATGCCATCAATTCATTATGCATCAGTGAATGTTAGTAACACCATTACAGAAGATCCTCTAGAAAATAAGTCTAGTTTAGGGGAATCAGAATATGAAGTTATTTTCCATAATACGGTACACAATGAGGAAAATGAATAAGGTGTTCGTACCCAAAATCATAGGCTTACCCAGAATTTAGGTATGTATTCAAATAACCAACTCCCCCCTCTCCGAAAGGCATATTACAAGGGGAAAGGAAAAAGTCAGATTGCATCTCACTTTTCTACTAGAGAAGGTCAATCTCTTTTAATTTAAGAGATATTTGCACAACAAGAAGAGGAAATGAAGGAGTTGAAAAGACTCAATACAGAGTTACTTCAAAACGAAATTTTGCTAGACATACTCTCTAGGAAAGTCTTTAACTTGAAAATCCTGTAGGAGCTCCTCAGCAAAGGGGATTTGTAGTAACTATAGATGTAGATAATGAATTCCCTCCATTGGGTACACAATCAAGGTAGGATCATATACATCTTGATAGACTTATTCCTGTGGGTTATCTAAGGTAGATATCAGCACCACCATTAGTGGTTTTACCGATTGTTGTACCAGCTCAAGCTCCAGTTGCTATACCTGCATAGAATCCAGCTCATCCAAATATTCCCCAAATTCTTATGAACACAATTGAGGAATTAACGACTTGATTGGAAGCTATAAAGGAACGACGTGCACCAGTTAATCCAAAAAAGAGATCTTACCCTGAATGGGTGGATGAAATTCCTCCCCCACCAATTTTTTTGAATACCACATTCCCAATATTTAATGGTTTGAGAGATCCAGAACAAAACTTAACACATTTTATTTCTCTTTGTGATCCTATTATGGTAAATTCTCAACAATAAGAAGCAGTTAAGCTTAGGTGTTTTGTGCAGTCATTACAAGGACCATATTTTGTCTAGTATACAAGTTTGCAATCTCGACCAATTACTGGATGAGAAGATCTCCGTCAGAAATTCCATCTTCAATTTATCTCAACACTACCAAAGATGATAGTTTTTGATCTTACTAATTATAAAAAAAGGGAGAATGAAAGAGTTTAATATTTTATTGCATGATGGAAAGGATTAACATATTCCTTAAGTATAGAACTCCCTCAAGAAGAGTTGCTACCAATCTGTGTGGAAAATCTGTGTGATGAGTTATGCACACCATTGATCCTTATGAAATACATAGGAGGGTTTCAAGATCTTACTTAGATCACTAAACAGATTGAAGATTCTATTATAGAAACTAAGGATAAAACTAATGTAATTCCATCAGCTCCGGGAAGGAGGATAGGAAAGGAAGAAGCTGCTATAATCACACTCAAGTAGGCACGTGTACCTGCTTCTACCTCAAAACCTTCATCATACCAAAGGGTTTCGCTTCATGAGCATCAGCAGAAATGACCACCTCGTCAAGATGATCAAAAATATAAAAGGTGGAAACAGTTTGAGGAATTAAATAATAAAGTCTATTCTTTTAGGAATGAGCAAGTTTATGGCTACTTCATCTTAGCCTTAGAAAAAAATTTGGTTCAGTTTCCAAGGATAAATAATCCAAATAAATATGGTGATGAAGATTGTTCAAATTATTTTCCCTTTCATCAGATATTGGGACACCCCATTCAAGAGTGATTTATTTTCAAAGACTTTCTTCAAAAGATGGTAGACTCTGGACAAGTGAAATTGAAAAGTTCATCATCTCAAGTAACATGTGTTACTGCTACCAATCTGGAGGAAGAGGGAGAATGGAAAGAGGTTAAAAGTAAAAATGTGCTAAAATATGATGATTGGATGATCAGGAAAATGATCAAATAGACTCATGCTATTTTACGAACACAGTTGAAACAAACAATTGTGACTTCTACCACTTCTTCCACAACAAAACCATCTTCATCAAAAGGCCATTCCTCAAAGAAGAAAAGTGATCATCAGGATATAAATCAGTTAGAATAAGATGATCTTGTATCAAGGCCAAAGTTGTACTTAACCTTGGTAGATTTTATGCCATATGTTTCAAAATCACGGGCACCTCCCCGTGAAACGGTACAACCAGAATTAACCTATAAAGAAGAATCTTTTTCAGATGAATAATTGATCTTTAGTTCCATTAATGTTATCCATCTAACAGATTCTTATGCCAATGATGATTCTAATTATAGTGATCCAGAATTACTTGTACCTAATTGGGGAACAAGAAGAAGTGGCCAAAGTCGAGGATACGTGGGAAGGCATGAGAATTCTAGAAACCACCATTTTAACTCTACCCCTTCTCGAACCGTATATGCTGCAGAAACTCATGTAAGGGCCCTTCAGCGGGCTCAACAGGAAAAAGGAGTTTCTTCCCTGAAAGACAAGTTCGGTTCTGACACAATTATTTTGGAAGACCGATTAGAAGCCACACCATATTCTTCTCAGTAAATGAATAGACTTAGTCAATCTAATTTACTAAAGCCAGTAGTATTTCTAGCTTATGATCCGATACAGAGTATATATATATTAGAAGCGTCAACTTCCAAAGCACCTACAAAACCACATCTCCATGCTGGGAAATGCAGACCTTTGGACCAAAACTATGATGTCTTGAAAAAATTGGCCCAAGTACCGGCCAAGTTATCAATTTTGGATTTTTTGAATCTGTCAAAAGATCTTTGAGAAGCACTCATTGAGGCCTCGTTAAGTCCTCAAGAATTTGAAATCGAAGTTTCTACTACTGAGGTTTACCATATAGAGAATTATTCTACATAATTTCATGCAGTCATATATTTTACAGATGAAGATGAAGACCATATGGTACATGGACATATCCGACCTTTGTATTTGTCTGGAAATATCAATGATGTAGATATACGATGATCCTTCATTGATAATGGATTCAGGGTCAACCTCATTCCCGTTCATACACTTTTTCGATTGGGCCTGACTAAATCTGACTTATCTCCTTCGACTTTAATGTTTCAAGCATATGATAAGAATGAAAAAGAAACTTTGGGTGAGATTACACTCAGAACTCAGTTTGGAGATCTTGTTTCTAATTCATAATTCATGGTTGTTCGTCAGGACACAACCTTTAATATTCTGCTTGGAAGACCTTGGTTGCGTCAACATGCAGCCATACCCTCGTCATACCACCAATTTCTGAAATACTGTTTCAATTGTCAAATCGGAACATTGTATGGTGACAAGGCTCTGTTCAGAACATGTGAATATCAATACATTGAGGTAGAATTTTATCACACAAAATGAACGAAGTCCATGATGAAGGAAATAACCAGATTTGATGCTCTAAATGGAATGGAAAAGATTCCAGCAAATCCATTTATGTATTTGATCACAGATTATGTGTTACCTATTAATTATATTGAAAGGGTAAAACCAAATCCAAAGACTTATACAGTAATTTCCATAATGTTAATTGCAGAAATTGAGCTTGACAACATAGGATAAATTATTGATACAACAAGCAATGATGAAATCCTTAATGGATATGTTTTCATTTCATATGCTGAACTACAACAAGCCTCTAATTCTTCAATCAGAGTAGAAGAAATTGTAGCAATGATAGGGGATGACAAAGATATTTATTCTCAATCCATCAATCCATCTTCATTATCACAGGAAGACCCTTCCTCATTATTAGGGTCAGATATGATGTCCTTTTCTTCAATATGTTCAAATATTAACTCCTCCCCTAACTCTAGGAGTTTTTCCTCATCATCTACTATGAAAATTAAAATAGAAGAAGTAACACATAATGAAGAAGAAGAGGAAGATCTCGGGGATGCTCCTACAACATTTGAAGAAGGTGTCTCTACCACCGTGAATGAACTCAGATAAATAAATATGGGTACAGAAGAATATCTACACCCCACTCTAATTAGTGTGGCCATGACCTCTGAAGAGAAAGAGGTGTATAATTACTTTCTAAAGAAACATCAAGATATATTTGTTTGGAATTATACAGAAATTCCAGGTCATAATCCTGATGTAGCCACCCATAATTTGGGTTTTCCAGAAGAACATCGTGGATTTAAGTAAGCAGTAAGGAGAACACACCCAACTAATGCCTCTAAAATTGAAGATGAAGTTGATAAGCTTATAAAGTCTAACTTTGTCAGGGAAGTTCAGTATCCCAAATGGCTGGCCAATATTGTCCCAATGAAAAAAAGAATGGAAAAATTAGGTTCTACATTTATTTTTAGATATCTTAACTGGAATTGTCCTAAATATAATTTTCTAGTCCAGATTATAGAACTTCTAATTGATGAAAAAACTGTTTATGAAGCTCTTTTCTTCATTGATGGATACTCTAGGTATAATCAAATCCTTATGGCCCCAGAGGATGAAGAATCTATAGCCTTTATAGCCCCTCAAGGTGTATTTTTCTATCGGGTAATTCCCTTTGGCTTAAAGAATGAAGGCGCAACATACCAACGTGCCATGCACCATATCTTTAAACCCTTCTTAAGGAAATTTGTTGAATGTTATGCAGATGATTTGGTAGTTAAATCTAGACAACTTTCCAATCATTTGGATGATTTGGAAAACATATTCAATAAACTTCAGTAAAACAGTTTGAATATAAACCCCTTGAAATGTGCTTTCAGGGTAACCTCAGGATAATTCCTTGGATTCTTTGTACGCCATCATGGTATCGAAGTTGATCTCGAGAAAAAAAAATCAATCCTTGCTATGTCAACTCCTAAAAAATTAAAATAATTAAGAGGACTCCAAGACACTTGGCCTATATTTGGTGATTTATCGCCAATTTGGTAGGCAAGTGTTTACCCTTCACCGGATTAATGAAGAAGGGAGTCACCTACCAATGTACTGAAGATTTACAAGAAGCATTCAATACCCTCAAGAAATATCTCTTGAGTCCACCAGTATTGATGCCACCTGTTGAAGGAAGACCACTTATTCTCTAGGTGACAGCTTTAGAGCGATCACTAGGTGCCTTCCTCACCAAAAAGGAATGATTCTAGGAATGAAAACAACCTTTATTATCTCATTCAAACTATGCTTGACGCGGAAACTCAGTATTCAAGTATTGATAAGTACTTCCTAGCATTAATATTTTTAGATCATAAATTGAGACATTACTTGAAACATCATGAGGTCCAATTGGTATCTCGTAATAACCCGCTCAAATTTATCCTCAGTTGTCCTATGCTTATAGAATGTCTGACACAGTGGGAAGTTATTTTACAACAATTTGATATCCAGTTTATACCTCAAAAGGCAACAAAAGGCCAAGATCTGGCTAATTTTCTTGCCGAGCATCCATCTACGGAAGATACATTGTTTAATACTGAGCTTCCTGATGAAGAGGTCTTCTCTATTCAAGATAATTTCCAAACATGGGAAATGTATTTTGATGGTTCTTTTAGGAGTCAAACAGGAAAGAGAATGAAAAACCCTAAACTCAATAAGGTTGGATTAGGAATTATCCTTATTTACCCAGAAAAGGTAGTATTGCCTTATTCTTTCATATTATCAGAAGGTGGTACCAACAATGAAGTAGAATATCAGGCTCTCATCGCAGGTTTGGAATTGTCCCTTCAGGTGAAAATGGATCATTTAAAGGTAAAAGGTGATTAAGAATTAGTAATCAAATAAATTAATGGGGAATATTCTATTAGAAAAGAAGAATTAATTCCTTTGTGTGATTGCGTCAGAGGGTTAATGGATAAATTTCCCTCAGAGCCGACATTGTCTTATTTCCCATGATCAAAAAATGCTCAAGTAGATGCACTGACTAATGCAGCTACAACCTTGGAAGATCCAAATCAGGATGATACGGTTATCAGCATAACCCATCATCATGTGGTCTCACCTTTTGTTCAAACCATAATAGAGGAAATTAATGAAATTTTCCCTATTTTTGAACCATATGGTCATACCACGGGATGGAGAACATACATCATGGAATATATTCAAAATGGGATACTTCCACCATAAAAGGATGAGAAAGAACATATCCAGTGACGAGTGGACAATTTTACTCTTTATGATAGTCCAGACCCCCAAAATATTCTTTATAAGCGAGGCTTTTATGGAATTCTCTTCAGATATATTGATGGAGAAGAGACTACATGTGTCATGAAAGAAGTACATTTAAGAGATTGTAGTTCCCACCAATCTGGGCACAGACTCTCCGATCAGATCCGAAGGCTTGGATACTTTTGGCCTTAAATGACACATGATTATACAGATTTCACTAAAAAATGACATCCCTATCAAGTTCATGAAAAATTCATTCATCAACCCCTAGAGTTTCTACATACATCTAAATACTCTTTTCTATTTTCGACACGGGGAATGGATGTAGTAGGGCCTTATCCTCCAGCCATGGCTTAGTAGTTCAAGTATATTCTCACTGCTACTAACTTCTTCTCTAAATGGGCTGAGGCAATACCTCTCAAGAAATTCAGAGCCAAAAGAATTGTTAATTTTTTCGAAACTAATATCATCACCAGATTTGGCGTCCCTCATATTATTTTGACGGATAATTGCACCAATTTTTGTTCTGCTAAAGTAAAAAAGTTGTATCAGGAACATAATATCAAGTCCAACCATTCATCTTGATATCATGTAGAGGCCAATGGATAGATAGAGGCCTTCAATAAGACTCTATAAAATATACTCTAGAAGATGGTGGATAAAGATAAGAAATCATTTCCTGATAAACTTTTGAATGCTTTATGGGCTTATCGGACAACTACCCGTACTGCTACCCAAGAAACTCCTTATTCATTAGTATATGGAACTGAAGTAGTTTTACCAATTGAAATACAATTTCCTTCACTTAGAGTTGCAATCTGTGATCAGTTGTCTAAAGATGAAAGATCTCAGAAATAGTTTGATGAGTTGGAAATATTAGACGAGAAAAGAATGAATACTTTGCATAATTTAGAAGTTTATCAGTACAGAATAGCATGATATTTTAATAATAAAGTTCGCCTTTGTTCATTCCTTCAAGGCGAATTGGTATTGGTCCTTAAGACTCCAATGATACCAGGAAAGAAACCTCCAAAACTTGAACCAAAATGAGAAGGACCTTATTCCATACATAAGGTCTATTCAAATGGAGCATATGACTTAATCTCAATGGATGTAGATCTTATAACAACTCTAACCAATGTGATATTTTTTAAGAAATACTTTGTGTAGTTTTGTACAAATAGTCCTCACTACAAGACTTTAAACTGCACAGTACCATGTCCTTACTACAAGACTTTAAACTGCACAATACTAGTCCTCACTACAAGACTTTAAACTACACAGTACCATATCCTCACTATAAGACTTTAAACTCCACAATACTAGTCCTCACTGCAAAACTTTAAACTGCACAATACCATTTTCTCACTGCAAGACTTTAAACTGCAGAGTAATATGTCCTTTCTGTAAGACTTAAAACTGCACAACCCCCATGTCCTTGCTGTAAGACTTAAAAATGCACAACCCCCATGTCCTTACTGTAAGACTTAAAACTGTATATCCCCCATTTACTTGATGTAAGACTTAAAACTAAACAACCCCTATGTTGTAGTTACAAGACATTAAACTGCATAACAACCATCAGTGTCCATGTTGCATGATGTTAAAATGCATAGCATCATTTGTAAAACTAATTTTTTCTCTATTTGAAGTTAGAATATTACATAAGAAAACATTATTGACATAATCACTACTCCTTAAGTAGTAAATGAGTCCCTCTATCTCCTATGTCTGAGTTAGATCTGCATAGAGACCATGTTTCAAGAACTACATATGGATTGATTCTCATTTTCAATGAGATACATAGAGACACTTGAATCTCCAATTTTGGGCCAAACCACAATCACAAAATCTTCTTATTTTCTTTTATCCTCCTGTATATGAATCATATCTGTACATAGTGTTTCCTTAAGATATATGATTTTGTCCTTATACCATTTTATGTCTTAAGATTTACCATTCTCTCAGAACATGTAAAAAATCCCCCATTATTCATGTCAAACTCCATTAGCATGAGGATTGATTGTTTAAAGAACTATATACGGCTTGATTGTCATATATTTTGAGATATGTAGATATGCCTAGATCTCCAATCTTGGGGCCAGTCATGATAAAACCCCCCCTTTATTTCTTGTTTAAAATTCAAATCTTCATAGAGAATGTTTTAAGATCTATGTATGACTTGATTCTTTCCTCGACAAGACATATAGTGATACTTGGGTTTTATCCCTTAATCCAATTACAATATGTATTTTTTTTTTCATATCGATTCATTTTCGTCCTTACCACATGATGTTAAACTATATGGAAATCGGATACCCCTATTCTTTATCTGTTTCACCTTTGTATTATAGAAAAGACCCTTACTACTCCTTGTTTGTCACACCAAGCATAGCTCAAGTGAGATTAGGAATTGGATAAGGTTATTCTTAATATAAGTAAGGTGTTTAAATTTTTTATGGGGGTGAAAATGTCCTCATTGCATGACTTTAAACTGCACATCATAATATTAATCCAGAAGAAACAAAGAAAGTCTCTATTTTACATATGAGTCAGATCTATGTAAAGGATATCAAAATCATGGCCAATACTAGTTCAAATATTTATCATATATATTGAACATAAACCCTTTCCATATTTCATACTCTTAATCATGAATATTTTTAGATCTTCATAATCTTTCTTACGGTTTCTAGTAACAAGTTTTCTAATATCTGAGAGCTATTTTGCTTGACTATGTAGCACGTGCCCTTAGGAGGCCTTGCATAAGTTTCCTACATAATAGGCCTGTCAATAAAAAGATGCCACTATTTGGCTATGCAACATATTCTCTAGTTGGACCTGCATAATAAAACCCCCGTAACAGGTTTGTCAAGTAATGGTAACTTTGTTCTTGGTTATAGTATCTTTGTCCCCTTTAATATTTGATGACAATATACAAGAATTTGTTTTTTTTAAAATAGCCATTCAAGTATACTTGTCCCATTATATTTGTCACAATCTAAAAGTATTCAAGACCATGATTTACACATTTCCCTCACCATGTGTTCAATACAATATGAAATAACCTTGAAATAACCTAGCCACATATTATATATTGTTTCCATTTCTGGTCCTATTTGTATGACTTAAAACTACAGACACCATATCTTTTATGTTTGTGTTAGACCTTCATAAAAGTAATATTCCTCCAATTCGTTGGATATATTGATTGGAAATACCCTTTCCATATTCAGGTACCTTTCTCCATAAACAACACTCTATGCTTCGGAAAATCTGAATCTCCATAAACTTTCTTCGACTTTTAGAAATAGAATTTCAAACATTTGAGAGCTCTTTTTTCCTGACTATGAAGCATGTGCCCTTAGGAGGCCTTGAATAAGTTTCCTATATAACAGGACTATCAGTAAAAAGATTCCACTATTCGGCTATGCAGCATATGCCCCAGTTGGTCCTGCATAATATATCCCCCATAATGGATTTTTCAAGTAATGGTAACTTCGTTCTTGGAAAAGACTTTATCTAATGCTTTTATCCCTTTTCCCATATCATTCATTGGTTCCAGAAATTCCCACAGTTTACAGTTTTCCCTTCCATACCTGAATATGATAGTATGTTTCCAAACAAATTATCAAGAAATTGGGAGAGTTTTCTAATACCTTTGGTCAAAGCTAAAGACCTTAAATTAAATCCACACAATGTCTTCATTGCATGACTTAAAACTGTACAGTACAATATTAGAAATCTCCCCTTTTCTAATAAAATTTTATCCATTACTCATACACAAAATTTTTATAGAAATGGTTTTCCTATTTATGACATATGTTGGTATAAAATAGCATTTTCATTCTCAAAATTCCTTTCCTTGGAAAAACCACCCACTGTGGTTTTGAGTCACCCAAATCTTATTTCCCATATCTATCAACAGCAAAACGTTAAATTCCTAAAGAATTCTTTTGCTTGACTATGCAGCACGTGCCCTTAGGAGGCCTTGCATAATTTTCCTACATAACATGCTTGTCAGTAAAAAGATGCTACTATTTGGATATGCAGTATACGCCCCAGTTGGCCCTGCATAAGGCTTTAAATTTGGTATCTATAAAAATCATGGCCCAAGATTCCCCTTGGAAATATTCAAAAAATATTGAATCAATTCTTAACCACAGAGTTTTATTTAGGATTTAATTCAAAATTTATGGTCAAATCTATTCGACCCAAAATATTACCCCTTTATATTCTAGCATGCATGACTCTAAACTGCTAGTAACAAAAGACTTGGTACTCATTAGATTGAGAACCCGTGAAGGTCACTCTAAACAAAAGTCGAGTCCCAGCTCACTAAACATACACTTTTGTATGATTTATGTAATATTGAGTAATAAAAAAGGGTCAAAAGATATGAAATTTGTGGGGTTATCCATATAACTCTAACAACAATAAAATTATGCTCATTAGGTCCCTCATCTTAATAAAGAAAATTTTGAGCACTTCATTCTTGTTATTATAATAATGATGGTTTAACATAAAGGAATCATTATCATCATTTACCTTTCATATTACAATCATGAAAAATATGAATGAATATTTATATGATTAAAAACAAAATTTATTTCATTCATATGAAAATAGAGGGCTATCTAAAAAATGGAGCTTCTCTATCATATTTTAGAATAAACTCTCAATATGACTTTTCATTTGTTGGACCGCTTCATATGATCTATCAGCTGCCTGTTGAAGTTGAGATAGTTGAGCAACTCCAGTATCCTCAGCCTGAAGAAGTGCTTCCTTAGTAGTTGAAATGGAAATTATTCCCTCTAACTGAGTTTCTCCAAATGTCTAATTCAATTTCTCAAGCTTTTTATGAACAACATCCAATTGCTGTTGAAGATATAACAGCTCCTTCGTGGTCTCTTTGATTTTTTGGCTAATTTCGAGTGATTTCTTGTTATGATTTGCCTCCGCCTCAACTACTGCATCTTGAAATCCCTCAATATTAATGAGTTGTTTAGCCTCTTCAAAATTTTGTCGCAGCATATGATCCTACCCCCATCAGAGAATAGTCTCTTTCATGGCATCATAGATTGGCCGATAATTAAATCCAAAAAATCCCAATACGCAGAATAATGTTGAGAGTTTTGAAAAATGGGACAACAATTCATTTAAAGGATTTTCAGAAATTATGCTCTAGATATTCCACCATGTCTTCTTACGTGCTATGCCAAGAGCATATTGCATCTCTAAGTCTGAATTTGAGTCACTACCATGAGGTAAAATGTACTCTGAAAAAAGGTCTCTTAAAGAATTGCCTTGTTCTACTTCTCTTGGGAAAGTAGAATTATCACCTTCTGATCTAGGATATGATAACCCTAAATGATAAATCTAGGTCATTATTAGTTTCAAATGGAGGAAAAAAATATGATTCAGACAACTGATTATATTTACCCAATAATAAGTCAACTACTTGATTGGATCCATCCACTATATTCTCAGCTCCAGTGTTTTGAGCAGATGTTTCTTGAGGGGAATTTCCTTAAATTTTCTCAGTTATGACATTTTAAGGCTCTTGAACATCTCTTTATGAAGGATCCTTTGTAGGTGTTTCTCCAACATCAGTGTAAGGATAAAGTGGAATACCCCGTTCCTGAAGAGCCTTTGTGACAGTTTCTGTAGATAAAGCTGCATAAGGTGAACTTTTATGTAATGAATCAAGTTGAAGAAAAATTATGTATGGAAAATGAAAGAATAAGGACTTATGTCCTTGCAATTCTTCATGAAAATCCTCAAACTCCTTAATGGAACATGGAATATCAATATTTGGATTAAGGGTGTCCATCATTTCAGTATATACGACCTAAAATGTTACAACATCCTCACCATTTAAGGTATCCAACAAACGTTGGTTGATGCCAAAATTGGCTGTTTTGACATTTTGTTCCATTGGATATTCAATTGGTATGGTGGAATCAGGTCTTTCTAAGTTTGGTTCAACATCAGTATTTGTCTTATATTTCCCTAGATCTTCATTCCTTTCTTCTGAAGCAATAGGAATATCAGTGTTAATTATTTCAGGATCCTTTTAAAAAAGCAACTGAGTAATGTATTTAATCTTACCATAGTTTTCCTCTCTCTCAGTAGATACAGGAGTAGGTATAGCTGAATATTTTGACGATTTATCTACTAAAATTGCAGATTCATCAGCATGAACCTGGGTCTCTCATGGGGTTTCTTTTTCTGGTCTTGAAGAATCATCTCTTAATCCATTGAGAGGGGAGAGAGACAAGATCCTACAAGAGGATAAAACGTGGTTAACAGAATATATTGAGTATGTTGTATACCCTAAGGATCATATAAATACTTACTCCTTCAGTGAACACTTTGAATCAATATCATTGATTTCTTGCATTTTTGTTCAAAAGCTTGGGGAGAGATTGAAACACTCCTTTTATTAGGGGAAACTTGAGGTAATGGTTGAGGATTATCTATCGCCATTACCCCATTCATGATTATTTATCCTGGAGAAAGTTCTGGTGACCTGGGAGGATTATTTGTTGCATCGATAGGAGATCCTACAGGACCATACTAAGGTGATTCAATAATTGGTGTGGAGCTTCCTTCTCTACATTCAAGCTACATAAATACATTTTCATTAAGATTAATGATAAATGATAAAGTAGAGTTGAGACAAAAGAAAAAATGGAAATAAATTCTCAGTATTAATATAAATATTCCACTCCTCCTCAGAGTCGATAATTACCCCTTCATGTACTCCTAAGTCCATCATATGAGATACTCGCTCAAAGGTTGGGATTTGGTCATCAATTTCATATTTAGAAACCTCTAGCTCTATAATATACATATGTACCTCAGCCGTGTTATTATCCTGATTGCAATCCGAAGGTGCCTTGATGTCACCAAAATATGGTATTCGAATGCCATGCTTAAGGAATTCCCATTCATCCCTAAGATCACGGGTTACACCCTCCCAATGATGAATAGATAAAGGTCACACATAGTTCAATCTTGGTATGTTTGATTGTGGAGGAGATTCAATTCCCTCTGAATGGTAAGCTTTTTCAGGCCTTTTTTCTTCAGAAATTTCAACAGATGTAATAGGCATCTATGTTTAATAGAGGCGACTAAATCTCCTTGGCGTTAGAGGTATTTCTTCTCTAGCCCTGGTCTTCCTGGTATACCTCCTATGAAGATGTTTTGAGGGCTCTGAAGCCTCTGAAACGTTCTTTATCACCTCTAGCCTTATACTTCTTACCACAATTTCCATGCGTGACAGTCGTTGTATCTGCCACTCGATATATTCCTTTTGTCAAAGCCCCTTGAGGATATGAAGAAGCCCAAGCTTTGGCATACCCAACTTCCAATCCGATTGATGCATCTGGTGGAGGTAATGTAATCGACAATTTGGATACCTATAAAGCTGTTAGAATCCACAACTATCACACTACCATTGGGTGTTTTTCATGTCTGATATACGTGGGTGGAAAAGTTTTTGATTGTTGAAGACACTTGAACTGACGAGAAAACCTATAGGGGACGTAATCCTCACAGATAATTTCACCATCAATCCTGGTTGATAATACGCCATCCATGAATGACATCATATAAGATCTTAGCTCATAATTCTTTTCTTTACCATCATCAATAAATGTTCCAACTGGTGGGTTACCAAAAAGAAAGAAGCTGAATTCCCCTGAGAAATTCAATGCCTTTAGCACCACGTCAGGTCTCAAGTTTAGAGGATGAATACTAGAAACTTTCTGTAAAAATGGGGTGAATTGACCATTGGGAACTATGACTAAATTCCACACTGATTATGAAGAAAAATGTGCAGCAATCTAGCCCCAAAACACTTGGAATGGCCCTACAATTCTAAATGGTGCCATACCATTGTATAAATGCAGTAGTAGTTGGTAAATTATTGATAATATAGGGGTTTCTATCCCAATATACTTCCCTTATACCAATTTAGCTGCAATGATGAAAGTCCCTGATCTTACACCACCTCAGGATTCATAGACTGGAAGCAAATAAACACTTAGCCACATAGAAAGGAAGGCAGATAAGCATACTTTTGCATCTATATCGGATTTGAATTTATATCCCCAGTGCTTATAATCACCTCTTTCCATCGTAGGCCAATATGTGCCTGAACTGCCTCGGTTATCTACAGAAGGAAAAACAGTAGGATGTCCATAGGTTGGACCTTCCTCTATTATTGGTTCTAAGAAGACTTCCATCCACACTCTAGCATGGATATATTTCTTTTCCTTAGGTAAATTATTTGCTATCTTAAATAATTCATGATCCAACAGTGGTGTTCTAGAAGAATCACCCCATGTTTTAGTAGGCGGAATGAATTCATCATACATTTCCCCAAGAATGAGAATTCTAGATCTTTGGTAAATATCCCAGAGACTAATACCAACTTCACCGTGTGTCAAATGAAAGGAATTTGTTTTTGGACTCCATCAACTCAGTAATTATGGAATAAATTCATTTTTATAAACATAAGTTTTCCCCATCTAGACAAATTCATATATATGAACGTCTGATGACTCTTTTCTGAATTCTGCACAAGTCTGACGTACCCAGAATGACCACATCCACTTGGGTTTTACACCCCCTTCATAATGAAGGTCCCAATCTTCTTTCCAACCATTAGATTGATCTGTTTGAGAATCCAGAAAAGTGGAATCATAACAATGTGGTCTTGGCTCTACAACATGATCCTTCATATCAGGAATGCAACCACTGTGATGAAGGATGAAACTAATAGGGATAGTTTCTTCTTGCACTGGAACCCCCTTGCACTAATATCCATACAGTTATAGTTGGAATACTAAATAAACAAATTTTTTGGAAAGTACTTTTTAACATATGGAAGTGGGAATCTTGCAAAATACCATGCTCGTACAAGGGTAAATAAGGACTTTGGGCGTAGTCACGTTGGTACAGAATTAGACCCTTTCGTAGCCCAGGAAGAGTACTCTCAATAATGTCATAATAGTCTGGTCCGACAATTTTTATAATTTCATTTTGGCGAGCCTTAGCTTCTTCAGTATGAGTCATCAAATGATTCATTCTTTCCTGCAAAAGAATTACCAAACTTCTAGGTCATAATTTTAAAGATGAAATCAAAATTGTTTTTTGGAAAAGGACACTGTTCGCATAGGTCCTTTGATGAGGCCTATTTCATAGGTCCTTCACCAAGGGTCCTAGAGAAAATCCTTCAATGAAGTCATTTGGCGTAGCTCCATCGCTTAAAATAATTTTACCTTGAAGAAATTTCAAGGAAATTACGCGAGAGCACAATGCAATAAGAGTTGGGCGAACGAGCTATGAAATGAGAGGTACAAAATTTCAGAGAAAGCATATATGAAGAAAAAATCGTGAAGGTTGAGACCTATTTATAGGCAACTAAATACCTACGCATCTGGACTGCATGCAACCTCTTCGCGCCGTACCTCCTAGAAGCACCTGCGTGGTAAACCTGCGCTGTTCGACAACTTTCTCCTTAGGACTTGACCCTCTTTGTACATTTCAGATCCAACCCTGAGGGTGGGGGGATTTTTTTGACACTACTTGAGAAAGTAAACAAAAATACTATAAAGAAAACTCAGGGTATTTCAAATCCCAATGCAAGGTTCAAAGAGTACAAAGGAAAATAAAAATATTCCCAAAGAGCTTCGCGATGGACTAGCTTCACAGGCCTGTGCGACGGAGCTGCACGACTGACCTACGCGACAGAGCTCCACACCCAAAGATGTTTTGTGCACCTAAGTGGAATAATTGTGCGGTGGAGCTACATGAAGGACCTGTGCGGACAACATATCTTCGACTAGGCCCCATCCATGCCTATAAATAGAGCCCTTGGGCTCCCTATTTTTAGACTAAAAAAAGTGAAAGACTCTCTGAAGCTCCCATTGCGTAGCTCTTTCACCTAGATCCCTAAAATTGTCTCAGGTAGCTCTCTAGACCATGAGATAAGAGATAATTAAATGGGATAAGCAAGTTTTGAAGGTATTAACATTCTTCAGTCATCATTTATACCTGCACGGTATACCTGTGCACCATACTTGTGCACTATACCTACGCGGTACAACAACGCGGGGTACCTATGCGACATACTTTCCTGAGGTACCTACACAACCAACTCAAGTACCCTTTTTAAAATCTATTCATGGTAGGGCATATTCTTCTTTGGTTACCTTATCTAAAAGGTACTAAGTTGAAGCCTCCACCAAAAACTTATGACTTATCAAACCTTTGGAAAAGGCATATCAGTGTGTCTCCTATTTGGGTTTGTATTTCCACAGTTAGAGGTTTCCCGCCTTTGTTTCACAATGGGGTTAGGATTCATGGGATATTTTTGGGTTTTTATATCCATAGTCACATGGACTTTTCTCCTAGGAACATTGCTGGGAAGTTCCCGTTTTGGAGGAAGGGTTGGGTCCTGACATCTCCCTTCTCAAAGAGGCGACCCAAAACCTCAGGTCTCTAGTAAGGAAGGTACACTTCACACTTTATTTTCCATGAAAGCATAAGATAATTATCTCTCCCCTACCAATATCAATTGAAGGGAAGATATCATGGTATAATCCCTTCACCTTCACCCCTTCTTCCTTCCATTTGGACCCTTGTCCAATGTGAAGAGAACAGAGGGAAAGCTCATTGCCTCACCCTCTTCCGCGGTTGATGCCCCCTCTTCCATAAGCATGAAGGAAAAATTTGAATGTTTGAATTACTTTGTTGAATATTTGACATTCTATTGTTTCTCACATCGAGCATGACTCATGCGGGCTTATAGTTTTTTCACAATTACAACATTTTCATGATAGAATGAACTATGAGAACTCTGATTCTTGTTTAAACTAGGATATGTAGGAAGCCTCCTCAAGGCCTAAGCTCACCGAATATCCTCATCAGGAATCCAATTTTAATTCATTTAATCTGGGAATTCTCCTTAGGAATAATCCCCAAATTAAACCCCAAATCATCAAGGAATCCTTTTTGAGGAAGTAATCCCAAACTCATATTTCTTAGAGGACCATACTCTCCTATGATATTTATCGAACTACGTGGGCTTTGATTCCCATTAATATGAGATACGTAGGAAGCCTCCTTGAGTTTCAAACCCAAAATTTCAAATCAACCCAATTCTCCTTGGTCCATATTCCCAATAAGGTCTGATCCTACTTGGAAACTCATGTCCTTTTCCAAGTTCCTCAGGCTGCTTTAGTATAAGTCTCACATTAAGTTTTGACAAAGAATCTTTCACTTAGAGGTCCTTATCACATGACCATAAAAGGTATGATGTGTCCTATTAAGTGGCATCGAACTATGAGGGTTCTGATTCCTTTCACAAGGATACATAGGTAACCCATTTTATGGGCATGATCCCAAGATCAAAACAAACCTTTGTCTCCCTGGATGACAATAAATTCCAGAGTGCCCCACTGAGTGGCTTAAAAACCAGTATCATAACAACGATGATTAAAAGAATCTATAATCGGTATATTAGAGGATCCCATTGATGGAAAACCTCAAATAAATAAACATTTCCATTAAATGATGAACCTTGAATGCATTCTGATGATTCTAAATTTTACACATGTTAATAAGTTATTGTAAATTCCAAGCGATACTTATGATATACTTGGTGAATTAATAAGGATTCATGAAAATATATTAAATTTACAAAGAGAGTCCTAGATTAGACTATAATTCCCCCAAAAAGGGTGTGATAAGTCCAACCTCCCATCCTATCGACCAATGAAAGTTATTAACTATCGTAAATTTCAAACTTAACGAATGCCTGCCTTTGGAAAGTAGGTCCCCTTTGGATAAAGAACTGTTGGAAGCTTCCGATTCCATGAATAAATCCAATGGAAACCACATGGAAATAGTGATTCTTAAAACTAGAATACATATTTTAAGGAACTAAGAAACACACATGATGTTTCTCCCAATCCCTAGGAACAATAGTTTTCTCAACCTGATGTTGCTCGCAGTGCAGACGAACAACAGGTTACTCAACTTGTTGCTGCTCCTAGTGCAGAGGTACAACCACCATCTGCACATGACGATGCTATCCCTTCGAAGCCGGAGGCATATATTGATGATGGTGGATCCAAAGAAATGAAAGGTGAAGAAACACCGACGACACGGAAAAATAAAGAGTGTTGTAGTTTGATGGTATTATAAAAAATCATTAAGGATAAAGAGAATGACATCAAATACGAGATTGGATGGAATAAGTGGGGCCAACATGTTAACCCCAACAAGGACATGTTCAATAGTTACATTGGAATCATCAATCAGCAATGCATGGTGATTGATTTAACTTTATGACACCATGTTGTGGCTGAGATTAAGACACTGATGTGGGGAGATATTACGACAACATTATGATATCATTTTTTAATTTTCTAAAAATAAAATAATAAAAAATTGAATTACACTTCATCATCTCTTGCAGAGTGCATTTATAGTATATGAATCACACAAAGACTATGTCTTAAGGTTTTTTGGAAGGATTCACAGGGTTTTTCGCACACTTTTAATGAAATATCATCTTAAAGATGCTAAAGGGAAAATAAAACCACACCCACCTCTTATTTATGCACACTTGATAACCCAAGCATCATGGGATGCATTTAGTGGTCATCGTGTAAAGCTGTCTTTTCAGGTACATTGTGTCTGGTAATATGTTGTTTGATGGTACATGTATTAATCATGTTGATTGATAATGTTTTATTTATGAAACAACAACTGATTGATGAAAATAAAAATGAGCATCAAAACCATTGTATTCCTACCGTAAAGCAAGGATTGGGTACACATCATTTGAAAAAAATTTGGTACATATTTTAAATCTACCATAATACTTTTATGTGACATAAAACAACACAATAAAAATGTTATTTTGTTTATATACATCTTGAAGAGTCCAAATCCACAACTATTTATATCCCATGCCATGTGATATGGAAGGAGGTGCATGTAACTAAAGATGAAATACTAATAGATCAAAACACACAAAAAAGTGTGGGAAACATGTATAAGTATGACATAATAAAAATTTGTTTTGCTTAAAATATCTATTATATAACAATGATTACTTTTTTTTCTATATTTTCTATATGATATAGTCATCAGAATAAAAAACACCCACATCAGATATAGACTTACTTTCAGTTTCCTTGAAGCAGCCAGAAAAGTATGGCCGTGTCAGAGGTTCTAGTTTTGGGGTGACACCCAAAACATATTTTGAGAAAAAACAAGTGGAGGATCAAACTGAGGAAATAAAAAAGATGAGAGAAACATTAGCTATGTTTCAAGAAGAATTACAATACCAGATAGAGCTGATAGAAAGTTTTATGGGGGGGGGGAGGAAAAGAGAAGAAACAACCCAAGAACAACCCATGCATGAAGATTCCACCCCACCCCCACCACTTTTGAGGTGAGCCATTCCCCTAAAAAACAATTCGTAACTAAGGTAGTCAATTTTCTAATAACTTTTTCTGTGAAATGTGAATCAGATAGACACTAGACACTGATACCTTTCCTGTATTGATATTCTACAGGGTGAAAATGACTGTGATTTATATCTATCAACACCCACCCATCACCTTGTAGCGAGGACTAAAATGTTCAATATTTATAATAACATGCTGCAAAAAAGACCACTTCTAATAGATCATGTCAGAGTGTCAATTACTGTAGCCCTAGAGTTGAGTTCTTATCTACATGTTCCAATTGATGATGTAGATATTCATACGGTCGAACAAGCTCTAGGAACATTCATTGTATGGCCATCACATCTTATAAAAAAACATGTCGATAATGAGGTATTCATTTCTAATTTAATTTTCAAGATAAACCTTAAAAATTTAATGAAAAAAGGTCTGGACCGATGCATGTTATTACAAAAAAACAAAGGGAAGGGAGTGAAATGAAAGACTGATTCAAAACCATCTCAAGGATCAACCAACTGATCAAAAAAATCTACCCAAACACCTTAACCACTCCTATTCTATATTTACATTTATTATCATTAAATTCTCATAAGGATAAGAAGTTGAAAGACAACATTAATCACATAATTGATTTTGAAGATAATATGTATGGAGGGGAAGATCCGGACTTCATTGGTGTTGAGAGTGCAACTGAAATCCTTGACTATGACTGGTTAGGCTACTCAGTTGTAAATGTTTACATGAGGTATGATTTCATGATTTTATTTTCCAAAAGATGATATACTATGATAATTATGAATAAATACATTTCATATTTTTTTCAAGTGTATATATGAAAAATAATTGAAGATATTTTCCCATGAACAAAAATTTGGAGTGGTTAGTCCTCATGTCACCTCTACAAAACAAGAAGATATAACTTCCACAAAACATGGTGAAAAAGTGACAGGACTGCTCAAATCGCTTAACAAAAAAATTATGGATGACAAACTCTTCTTAATACCAACGATGTAGGGGTAAAACTCTACAATTTAATCATATAAAATATATTTTAATTTATTACATTACTTATTCTTTTTTTTGTTCTTAGGCAGTATTGGATGCTCATTGCGGTCAATTTGGATACTCCAAAGATTTATTTTCTGGATTCAATGCATGGATATCCAAAAAACTGACCATAAATGATGGAATTTTTCAATTTTTAATACACTACATACAACATTTTAGAACTAAACATCCAATTATATAATTTATATTATCTTTTAATGAGGATTATATTATGATAGGGTGGTGTATGAATATTGTCTACATCATGGAATGAGGCCATGGGAAAAGGATAAGAAACCTAAAAAGTACTATGCCTAGATACAAATCAGGGTATATATAATAATATTTCACTATCAAAACACATATAAAAAAATTACTTATTTTTCTCAATGTTTCTGAATTTCCCGAAACAAACGGTAAAGACTGTGGTTATTATGTTTTTAAATTTATGAAATAGATCATATTCCATGAACAAAACAACATCCCTGAAGAGTTATTTTCAAAGATAATTGCTATTTCATTTAAAATACTTATAAATCCTTTATGTATTTAGATTTTTTCAGTACTACCATGAATGTAGAAAATAGTCATATTCACAAGATGATATATATATTCTTAGAAACAAATGGGCAACATACCTGATGGAAGAATTTACAAATATACAATTAAGATGGTAAAATTCTCAAATAATTTCCACATTAATAATATCGTATACCTTATCTTTATCTTTGTTTGATAGTAATGTTGTGATTTGTACATGCTAATCACTCTACTGAAAATCATGACCGTTGGTGGTCCTTGTTTGCGCACTAAATGAATTGCATGTTGATTGTTTTTTTTTAAAAATTGGTGATCCTCATTTATAGGGTATGTGTGTTTTTGATAGACCATAAAAGATAACGAGTATCCAGAAGGGGTTTCCCCATCCCTTGAGTTTTTTGTGACATATTGAGACATAATAGGAACATGAGATTACTCTACTCTTTAGTCGACCTGGTGAAGAACCAACTATCACATATTCATTCAGAGGTCTTGAATATATGACAATTGGTTCTTCACTAGGCTGATTAAAGGTATACTTCAGAAGGATGATATTATTCCATGTTAACTGTATACAAATCAAAGATATCACAACAAACTCAAGGGATGGGGAAACCCCTTATATATACTTGTTATCTTTTGTGGTCTATCAACAACACACATACCATATAAATAAGGAACACCAATTTATTTTAAAAAACCAATCAACATGCAATTCATTTAGTGAAAAAACAAAACTGACATACTGGAAATAGAGTAAATTCCTTCTGATTGTTTTGATACTTTAGGAAAATAATATATCAATCATTTTTGACGTGTAGGAATCAATCAAAACTCAATATGATGCACAGTGTCACTGGTATGACTCCAAATGTGTCTTGTTATTTAAAATTTACATTTATTCAAGTAAAAAACACAACTGACATACTGAAAATCAAGAAAACACATTTATATTGTTTTGATACTTTAGGAAAATGATATATAAGTCAGTGGTGACATGTAGGAATCAAACTAACCTCAATCTGATGAATGGTGTGATCGGTGTGACTAAAAGTGCCCGATATTAGTTTAAAATTGACATTTTAGTTCAAAACGTGTCACTCACTGAAAACAAAGAAAACACACTCTGATTTTCTTCCAAATTAAGTATAATGATTTGTAAGTCCTTTGTGACATATATGAAGTAGTCTCACATCAAACCGACACATGATGCGACCGGTATGACTCAAATTGCATGTTTTCAGTTTTCAATGACATTTTAGTAAAAAAACACAACTGACATACCAAAAACTGAGGAAATGCATTTTGATTGTTTTGATACTTTAGAAAAACAATCCATCAGTCATTTGTAACATGTAGGAATCAACCACACCTTAATCCGATGCATGGTGCACCAATATGACTCCAAATGTATCTTGTTATTTAAAATTTACATTAATTCAATTAAAAAAACACAACTGATATACTGAAAACCAAGAAAACGCATTCATATTGTTTTGATACTTTAGGAAAATTATCTATGAGTCAGTTGTGATGTGTAGGAATCAACCCAACCTCAATCTGACAAACGGTGTGACTGGTATGACTTAAAGTGTTCACTATCAGTTTAAAATTGACATTTTAACTCAAAACGTGTCACTCACTGAAAACCAAGAAAATACTCTCCGATTGTCTTCCAAATTAAGGAAAACAATTATTAAGTCCTTTTTGATGTGTATAAAGTTGTCTCACATCAAACCACTGTACGATGGGACTAGTATGACTCAAATTGCATGTTTTTAGTTTGAAATGACATTTTAGTAAAAAACACAACTAACATACTGAAAACCGAGGAAATTTATTCCAATTGTTTTAATACTTTAAAATGATCCATCAGTCATTTGTGATGTTTAAGAATAAACCCCACCACAATCTGACGCATTATGTCACCGTTATGACTCCAAATGTGTCTTATTATTTAAAATTGACATTAATTCAAGTAAAAAAACACAACTAATATACTGAAAACTGAGAAAATACATTTTTATTGTTTTGATACTTTAGGAAAATGATCCATTAGTAAATTATGACATGTAAGAATCAACTCCACCTTAATTTTATGAACAGTGTGACCAATATTACTAAAATTGTCTGCTATCAATTTAAAATCGACAATTTAACTCAAAACATGTCACTCACTGAAAACCAAGAAAACATGCTCTGATTTTCTTAAAAATTAAGAACAGTGATTCGTAAGTCTTTTGTGATGTGTATGGAGTAGTATCACATCAAACTGATGTACGATGGGACCAGTATAATTCAAATTTCATGTTTTCAATTTGAAATGACATTTTAGTAAAAAAGCAGAACTGAAATACTGAAAACTAAGGAAACGCATTCCGATTATTTTGATACTTTAGGAAAATGATCCATCAGTCATTTATGACATGTAAGAATCAAACTGACCTCAATTTGATGCATGGTTTCATCAGTATGACTCCAAATGTGTCTTGTTATTTAAAATTGACATTAATTCAAGTAAACAAACACTACTGACATACTGAAAACTGAGAAAACACATTCATATTGTTTTAATAATTTAGGATAATGATCCATGAGTCAGTTTTTATTTGTAGAAATCAACCCCACCTCAATCTGATGAACTATGTGACCGGTATGACTAAAAGTGTCTGCTATCAGTTTAAAATGGATATTTTAACTCAAAACCTGTCACTCACTAAAAACCAAGAAAACATACTCCGATTGTCTTCCAAATTAAGGATACTGATTCGTATGTCCTTTGTGACATGTATTAATTAGTCTCATGTCAAACCGACACACGATGCGACTGGTATGATTCAAATTGTATGTTTTATATTTGAAATGACATTTTAGTAAAAAAACACAACTGAAATACTGAAATCTAAGTAAATGCATTCCAATTGTTTTTATACTTTATAAAAATGATCCATTAGTAATTTTTATGTGTAGGAATCAACCCCACCTCAATATGTTGCATGGTGTCACCAGTATGACTCCAAATGTGTCTTGTTATTTAAAATTGACATTAATTCAAGTAAAAAAACACAATTGACATACTAAAAATTGAGAAAAAATAGTCAGATTGTTTTGATACTTTAGGAAAATTATCAATGAGTCAGTTTTGACGTGTAGGAATCAACCCCACCTCAATCCAATGAACGTTGTGACCTGTATGACTAAAAGTGTCTACTATCAGTTTAAAATTGACATTTTAACTCAAAACATGTCACTCACTGAAAAACAATAAAACATGCTCCATTTGTCTTCCAAATTAAGGAAAACGATTCTTAAGTCCTTTGTGATGTGTATGAAGTAGTCTCACATCAAACCTATGCACAATGCTACCGGTATGACTCAAATTGCATGTTTTCAGTTTGAAATGACATTTTAGTAAAAAACACCACTAACATACTGAAAACCAAGGAAATGCATTCCAATTGTTTTTATACTTTAGGGAAATGATCCATCAGTAATTTTTGATGTGTAGGAATCAACCCCACCTCAATACAATTCACAATGTCACCAATATGACTCAAAATGTTCCATTTTTATTAAAAATTGACATTTTTTAATGTATTCTTCATATTAATGTTTAATTTATTTATTTACGGTATTATGAATGTAATATTTATTTTCTTATATAGGTGGATCCTTTTTATCAAGTTGGGTTGATTTTTTTGGTGACTATTACCACCCATCAGAGGGAATTTTTTTGAGGGGACCACAAACATCAAAAGAGAAAACATTAATGTTTTGAACTGTTTATTGGATATTTTTAAATGTAATTTTATAAAAAATTGGTCAAAATGTATATAGAAGTGTTTTTTTGGTATATAACATGAGTGAATATTTTTGTATTCATGATTTCAATTAAATGTATATAGCATTTTTTTCCAAAATTTTGTGTGCATTGCTTGTTTTTTCATCATTTTCATCATGTATGTGGTTCTTTTTTATATATACATATACTATGAGTGGTTATTTCTGAGCAGGTTTTTGATGGTTTGTGCTGGTTATTTTTTCTAGTTTGATTATTTTGGTCGGTTGTTTATTTTTTTTGTAGGTTACTAGGTGTGATGTTATATAAACAGCATGCCCAGACAGGGAAGTCTTTATCAGTGCTAGTTGAAGCACTGATAAATAGAGACTTTATCAGTAATTTGAATAGAGCTTCTAAAGGGGGGCCTTTATCAACAATTTTTTGAGTGATTATAAAGGGGGTCCTTTATTAGTGATAAAAATAGCGCTGATAAAGGGTACCCCGTCCTTTAATAGAGATTCGATTAACAACACTTTTTTAGCATTGATAAAGGTCTTCTTTATTGCCGATAAAAGCCTGTTTTGTGGTAGTGATGTATATGTAGTCCAATGTTTGAGCCCTAGGTCCTAGTACATAGGTGTTCATGAAATTTCTACTTGGATAATCCTTAAGAACTTGACCCTTAGGTGATGTATAAGAAGATATCACTGGTGATATGTCATTCCCATCGCTCAAGGTCTCTGATTAGGGAGAGAGTTGTCATCCCCATCACTTGGGAGAGCATAATCATCCATGAGTATACATCATATCAATGATGAAGAGAACTATGTCCACCACCATGATCTAGTAATCGATCTAGAAGAGAATAATAATCCTCATCATTCGGGAGAGTATAATTATCCATGAGTATATATCTATGATGTGGAATTCCATGCACAACACCACAATCAAGTAATTGATCAAGGAGAGTGTAATCATCCAAGTCACTCAGGAGAGCATATTCATCCATGAGTATCATTAGTAGGGATTCCATTACCATGTATATTAATCAAGGGATTACATTCTCAATTATCATAAACATAGGGATTCCATTCCCAACATCACAAACACAGGGAGGTCATTCCCAAATATCATAAACATAGGATAAAAAGATGGACCCTAGGGAATACGTCTAGGAATTATGAAATAAAAATAAGGTCTCAAAATCTGGATGACATGAAAACACATCAAGGCATACCAATAAAGAAAATCCATCATGTTAGGCACATCATCCACAAACTAGGAAGCACCTTTGGCTATCATGACTACATCATCAGTAACCATATGAATGCATAAATAAAAGATTGAGGGTGGAAAAATGCCTAACCCACCGCTAATTCCCAAGAATTATAGGATTAAAAGTTTGGTACGGGTTATAAGGTGACACCTAATACTATATCTACCCAAATTTGACATACTAGCTTAGGGACAAGCAAATATTGGGACACCCACTGGGTCCCTCAAGTCATAACATAAGAGAGACATCCTACTCAGTATCCTTAGAAGTGATGGTAAAATTAGGAATTCTATATAGGATCCTTGATGGTAAGTCAAGAGAGGCATCCTAAATTAGTTCCTTGAAATAGTACATAGGAAGGGGAATCCTATAAGGGAGACTTTATAATAGAGTATGTAAGCTAATACATCCTACATGGGATCCTAATAATGGGTAAATAGGTAGAGAGATCCTAAAAGGGATTCCCTAGGTAAGCATGTATATGAAGGAATCCCACATGGGACCCTTGGTAATAGTAAAAAGATAGAGGAATCTGACACGATATCCTCTAGGTGAAAACATAATCATAGGTATCCTACAGGGGATCCTCAGAAACAAATAACCTTATAAACTCCTAGGATATATGGGCACATCTCATAAGGGAGATTTACCCAATGGAAGAGCTATATAACATCAATCAAGAGAGATAGATCATGGACCATCTCTGATCAAAGGGTATCAACCTCAAGATATATCTAGATTTGATTATCATAGGAATAACCAATCTATTTAAGAAAATTCTTGAAACACCACCTAGGAGTCCTCAAACCACCTCAAGTGTTTCACCATCGCAATATGAACTAATCATCTATCCAATCTTGACTCCAGGGTATAAATATATGAAAACCCTAAAAAGGTTGTAAAGGGGATGTACACAGTGTGCATATCCCAGTACACTCTAAAATTCACACATGGGCATGTACTTCATCCAAACTTGGCATGTAAAATACCAAATACACGGTGTATTGATCATGTACATGGTGTGTACCCAACATGAGGTATCTTCCTATGTACCTCCCATGGCCAAACCATGTACTTTTTCTAGATGTGTACTTCTACATGGTGTGAAACCCACACATGGTCTGGCTGTGTACTCTACATGACTATGTGCCCCTACATGACTGTCTGGCTAGGTACTCGGCTACATGAACGAGTCCCAGTACATGGAGTGTATACCCAATACATGGGGTGTGCTTAGAAAATATCATCTTCCTAAAATTTAAAGAACACATGGTGTGTGTTCCTAAACTAAATTCCATGTGATTGGAATTTCTGAATGAGAAACCACTCGAATCAGCCCGAAACCCCTGTTTTCTCCTCAAAAGACATAGATGGATCCACAATGGGTCCTAAGCAGTCATAATAATACATTAAAACTTGAAAAAGGTAAATATATATGGATTTATGTGAATAATTAAAAACAACCTACCTTTGGGTATAATCTAACAAAGTTTCACCCATTTCCAAAGTCTACGACTACCACACAATGATCCAGCTCCTCCTGAGCTCTGCTGTGGTACCTCTATTCCCCTGTATCTCTTTTCTCTATCCCTATCAATTTTTATTTATGGGTCACACAAAAAAGGAATCCCATGGGGGGGGGGGGGTACATGAGAAGCCAAAGGGAACAATAATAAAAGAAAAGATAAAAAGGAAAGGAAGAAAAGAAAAGAAAAAGAAAAAGGGGTCTGGGCCTGACCCCGGTGACCACCATGAGTTTATGCCCCACCTAGGAAAAAATACCCATTATGAACTAAATAGAAGATATGGAATCTCAATACAATGATTCATTCAAAATATATCTCTGAATGAACCTATGTGAATACATTAATATTTAATTAATTAAATATTAAATATTAATTATTCTGCTAAAATTCAAACAGCTTATAATTTCACCAAACTTATTCCATATGGTAAACACCATATTATGAGACCAAAAAAGTGGTTATAAATATTATCCTATATCATCTAAATGGGTAAATTACCATTTTACCCCTTATAAGCATCCAATAGAAAAAATTCAAATTTCTACTCAAAATTTTAGTTCAGAAAACCTAAGTACTTATAGATAGTGTGTGAAGATAACTTAATAATGTCTATAAACATGATGTAATTAGGGATACTTAAGGAATTTGATCATGTTGGTATATAAAATTGAGAATCTATATGATTGGGGCACCCATTTATATCATTATGCATAGTATTCCAATTAGATCACACTGATATTAGGGGATGTGTCATACTCCTTTAGATGTGGGCATGGGATTGAATCCCTCCCTTGGACCCTATTGTTGTTGGTCTAGATATTTCCATAAATATTATCCATGACACTATTCATATATTTTCATATGATCACTCATATTTACTATTTTGTTGGATTATAATATGAGTTACATTATACTGAATTTCTTATTATTTATCACTTTCAATATTTTACATTATAGGTGGAGTCATACACACTATCAAATCCTAGAGAACCAAAATATTTGGGGCTATTTGATTTATGAAATTCAGTATAGGTGGGAGGTATCGAAACTCATCACAGAAGGTGGTAAGGCTCCTATGGCGGTGGAAGTAGCTGGAGGCTTGGGCATCAATAGTGGTCAGCTGTCTAGTTGATGATAGTGGGAGGGATCATTGATAGTACTTGGTTGACGAGGCTTTGTAGTAGGCTCATTTTGGGGAGTGTTTGTCAGGGATGTTAGTGAGTAGGATAAATTGTGGCCCTCAGTGGCATCATCAGTCAGAGTATGATAGAATTGGTGGGGTGGGAGTCAGGCTCAATGACGTATGGGGTCATGGTGAAAGTTGACTTCTGAATGGTGATGGGTTGGGATTATACAATGGTAGGAGCAACAAGGGATGATTGAATCAAGAAAAATATGTGAGTATCATTACTACAAGTTCAGAACCGAATGAGGTTTCAGAGCATTAGAACCCATCTTTATCGGGTTCCATATTGGGAAGGAGAAGAGGGTATGCAATATATCATTGGAACCAGACACCGTGCATCTATACACAGGGAAATGCTTTATATGAAACTATGTACTTTTGGGAGTTAGTTCAAATGTATCAAATATATTAGGGAGGTAATGTTCTAGTGGTTTCAAGTCATTGGGCCTTTAAGGTCATCTTCTTAGGCCATGTGCCTACTGAGCCTATGGATCATGTAAGGGTCCCCCCTCAACCCAATTAAAAAAGGGGTTTTATCCAAAAACTAAATAAAAATGTATGGCCTTCGGGATTTTAGGTTAGGTTATATTAAGTAAATAATTTTTAAATATTACAGTTTCTATAAATTTATAAAAAAAATATTTTTAACAACTATCATTTATCATTTTAGATTTCACAGTAGCCATATTGTGGTCTCTTTGAATAGATTTTTACATATTGTACTACGGGATTAATGAATTCAGAGCTATAGTGCCCCCCTTACACTTTTATATTGTCGAGTGGTACCCGTATAATAGATTTATGTATCAATTTGGATGCATTCAATGTATTCCATTAGCACTGAGATAGATACCAACACTTCATTCCCAAAAGATTATAAGGAGACAAGATGTCAATTGGAGGTGGCATCATGCACAATATATTGATATTTGGGACAAGAATGGACATTTAATATTGAGGGAATACCTACGATTTGTTTTTAGTATTTTGTGTTCATGTGATAATTATTCTTCTATCCCTTTTAGATCCTTTGTGTGATCACATTCTGGGGTCTGGTCCTTGTGTTGGTTGTGGTACAACATGTGGGTTTCTTGAGGTATGTGTTGGTATAACCTCTTCACTAACCATTTTGTTTATAAAATTTAATTATAATTTGTGAGAATAGTTGTTAGTTCCACCATTCAGTGTTTCTACATTCTTTCTAGTGTTTGGATCTCATCTCAGTTGGTGTGAAACCTAAGTTAGAGGCAGGTGGTTTTTTCTCTATCCTATGTTGGATGAACCATAATTTATAATGGTTTTATAAATTGTTTTCTAAATAATTTTTATGAAACTAGATTGACTCATTTGTGTGTGTAAATGGGATTTTGAGAAAATATTATTTTCCCATATTTTGGTAAAATAAAGGTTATTTTCAAATCATTTTGAAATGGATTTCAAAATGGGTTTTCAAATCAAGTATTGATAAAAAGGGTGTTGAAATTTTATTATGAATTGTGTAAGCCATTTTGAAATGATTTTAAATAAAGAATATGTGAGACTTTGGTACTTAGGTGGAGGGTGTAATATTAGGGACCATCCTTTAGTTTTCTAAAGGGGATATCTTTTTGTGGTATTTTTACATTCCTAGATCGAGATGATTTTAACTCTAGGAGTTGATTAAAATGGTATAAGGGTTAACTTTTTGGGGTGTTCCTCTATTCCTTAGACCTTAATGCATTGGTTTTATGGACTTATACTATACACTAGTCATGGTTAATGTATGAGTGACCTATCTCACTTGACTATATGTTATTCTTTGAGTGTTTTTTATTGTTATATATATTTTTATTATTTTTGATTTTATATACCTATTCTTGATAAATGTAACTAGTTTATGAAAATAATGATTTGAAACTATTTTACATAGATTTGTTATAGAACTATGGAAAAATGGAAAATATTTACCATGATTTTGATATAAAAATGTTTAACTACTTATCATTCATTATTTTTATATAAATTGATCATATTGGGATTATTATAGAGAGACTTGATATGGAAGACTTGGGTGGGATCCTACTAAGCCCATTTATATTAGACCACACAGAACCAAATGGATTTAGAAGAATTAGAGGGTATAGCTATGCCATTGGGACTAGCCTATGCTTGCACGGGAATCCTAGCCAGACGACCATGTGAAGGTGGATAGATACCATTACGATGCAGATGCTGGGGAGGGGAAGTTCCTTGTAGTTATATTCTGGTTGAATTATCTAAGACCTTCGGGTCATGTAATCTCTTAAGACTACGAGACATGTAATCTCTAACCCTACGGTTCTTGTAAGGGTTTTTTCTCATCCCTTGAATGGGGGGTTATCAAAAATCAATAAAAATACAGGCCTTCGGGCCATTAGGGTGATATAGGAAAAGGCAAGGCTCCATAGTGAGGCAGTGAGATTTATCTGAGATGGGTTTGGGTAGATAGTAGTGAGATGGTGGGAAATTTCCCGCATATCACATGGGGAGTATTTGTTTCCTATTTTGGTTTTTCTTTTTTGGTTGCTGGACATGTACCTTGGATTTTTACCTTATTGTTTTCTTTTGAGTTGTATTACTACTGTTGATGCTTCTTTGATTATAGAATATATACCTTCTTGTTGTAATTTCCTATTATTTATGTGTGTATATATATATATATATATGACATGTTTCTTATTTTAGGTTGGGAAAAATTATTCCCTATGGTTGTTGTTCGATGTTGGGTTCTATTCACTAGCCCATGGGGATCGAGATCTCCCTTCAAGTTAGTGTAGAATATGTTTAGGTACCATATTAGAGGGTATCCTGGATTATTTCATTATAATTGGTATCAAAGGTGGTCTTATCTCAAGAGTCCTTATCTTGGGACACCTTTTGGACTGGAGATATGATCATCGAGGCTTGAGAGGTAGGTTGCAGTGAGTTCCTAGCGAAATCTTACCGCAATGATCCTCAACTTACCATGGGATACTGGGATGTGTGTCTCTTGTGTTGGAGTTTTTTGATCTTTATCTTATTTTTTGATTATAGTTTTCTAGTTTAAATGAGATTTGTTTTGCTGTTTAATAATTTTCTTATGTTTCTAGTATGTATAAACATTCCTTTCAGACATCCTATATTGGTTCCACATGATGGTACAATGAGATATGCTCCTCATGGTAGTCCTCCTTTAGATCAAAATATTCTAGAGTATATTATATAGGAAGTTCATGTCATGGACCAGCATATACTATGAGTTAAGAACCTAGATGTTGAGTCACAACAAAGAGATGAGAGAGATAAAGATCAATCTTGAGAGTTCCTATTTGAGAAGCCCCATACTTTAAGGGTAAAAATAAACCCCAAGAGGTAGAGGAATGGATGGAAAAGATTGATCAACTCTTCAAATTCTTGGATACACCTGATGTTATCAAGGTAAAGTTCACAACATTCAAGATTGAGGATCACAGTAAGAAGTGATGGGATTATATAGTATAGGAAATCCGACACATGTGATTGGATTGGAAGGGTTTCAAGACCCTATTCTTTTAGAATCTCTATCCAGAGTCTTTAATGAAAAATAATTATTTGTAATTCCTCTCTTTGTAGTAGGGAGAGTTCTTAGTGTTATATCACACCAATTGGTTTGTGGTTTTGGATCGATTTTCTATGGAGTTGGTGATGAATGATCAGCTGAAATCTTAGAATTACCTATAGGTTTTGTGACCAGACATCTAACAAAAGGCATATATAATGAATCTTTCTACCTATAAAGATATATTTGACCAGGATATGATAGTGGAAATGGATATGATAGGTATGATTGGATAATCTATTCCTTACCTTCCATCCAGCGGTAGTTTTATTGGCATGCAGGGAAGGAAGAGAAAGTGTCATGATAACCGTAAGGGTGGTGTAGGTGGTTTTTATCCATGGCCTTCCTCTTCACCATCAACAATAACCAAAAGTGTTCCCATAAATTTCTATCAGTGTGTCAAGGTAAGGCACACCCGATGTACTTATCCCACACTTTCAAAGATATACAGTTCTTGTGGCTGTTGAAGCCATCTATAAAGGTTCTTCTAGTCTATATCTATTCCATGTTATGGTCAGGGGTATTTAGTTCCAAATTACACTACTGTATAGTCATATACTTTTAATTCCATAGGGCTATAGCCACAGGCCTCAGGAGTGAAGAAAATTTCCATAGTGGATGAGTTTCCAAATAAGGTTAACACGGGTATAACTACAGTGATAGGTTCTATCTTCTTTAGAAAATAATCTATATAATATAGGTTCTTCACACTCATTTATATCTACCCATTCTATTGATATGATAAAACTTCCAATGGATATCATGTCCTTTTTATAGAGATGAAAATACCTCTTGGAAAGAGGAAGGAGAAAGGAATTAATTGTATGAAATGTTCTCTATCGATAGCTAAAACAGAGTTAGTCTGAGATTTCCTTGTTCTCAATTCAGATACATTCAATGTCACCGTCATAATGGATTGAATTATTTCTCATCATGATAAATTTATTATTATCATCAACATGTTTCATTCTTTTATATCGATGGTATCTCTTATATGTTTTAGGGAGAGTGGGATTCGAGGTTCAGTCATGCAGGAACTTCCCACCCAGAGCTTAGAATCCTATTGTTTGCTGTTTCATTTGATCCTAATGATGTCTCCTATTTTGTGGATCTTCAATTAGTTTTTTAGAACCTTTTTGATTTCTTCCTAGGCAACTTATTTGGAATTACTCTATAAAGGTTGTTAGAGTTTATATTTGATCTGGTGTCAGGTACTCAACCGATATCAGTACCCTCTTATCATATAGAACCATCTGATTTGAAGAAGATCAAGATCTAGTTAGATGATTTGATGGAGAAAGTTTTTGTTGACCTTAGTTTTTTACCATGGGTATCCCCATGATATTTTCTAAGAATTATGATGGTTTAATTTTTCGTGTGTGGAATATCATAAGTTGAACCAGGTGACTATTAAGAACAAGTACCCTTTTCCCCTTGTGCATGACTTGTTTTATTAGTTAATGTGGGTGAAGTGATTTTCAAAGATCGATATTTGTCCGGGTTATCATCAACTTAGGGTTCAAGAGTCTAATATTTTGAATATCTATTTTAGGAGTAAGTATAACCATTATGAATATATAGTCATTCCTTTTGGCCTAACTAACACTCCCATAGTTTTTATGGATTTAATGAACTTAATATTCCATAAATATCTTGACAACTTTTTTGTTGTGATCATAGAAGATATCATGGTTTATTTGAGATCTGAGCATGATCATGATAACCATCTTAATCTTGTTTTAGAAATATTGAGGATTTACCACCTTTATGGGAATATTTTTAAATGAAATTTATGAATTCAATAATTTAAATTCTTAGGGAATGTGATTTTTGAATATGGAATATCAGTAAATCCTGATAATGTGGATTTATTGTCATGGTAATAGCCATAAAATGTATTTGAGATATGAATCGTTCTAGGTATGGATGGGCACTATTGGTAGTTCATTAAGGATTTATAGAAGCTGTAATTACCCTTGACTTCTCTTACCTAGAAAGGGGTGAAATTCACATGTGACACAAAATTACATACTTATTTTGATGATTTGAAATTAATTTTCACATCAAATCCTATGTTGATCTTACCAGATCTTGTTAAGGGGTATGTGGTATATTTTAATGCTTCTAGTTCTGGTCTAGGTTGTGTTATTATATAGGATGATAATTTTATTGCCTATAAATCTCATCATCTTTAACCACATGATAAAAACTACCCCAATCATAATTTAGAGATCGCTGCAGTTATGTATACACTTAAATGTTGGTGGCACTATATTTTTGGGGAGAGGTTCATGATATTTTCATATCATTAGAGTTTGAGACATATATTTTCTCAGAAGGACTTGGAACTCTATAATAGTATTTGGGTGGAATTTATTTAGATATTTTATTTATAGATCACCTATACCTCATGGAAGGGTATTTTCTTTACTGACATTCTTAGTAGGAAAGTTCCACCACAGGCTATCTTGGAATCAAAGGAAGAGTGGAGCCTTATGGAGATCTTCACTCAGTTGAATTTGGACACACAAGGTGATTATTTTGGTATGGTTTTTTTACTAGTGTTCAATTATCATTATCTCTACTTGAGTCTATTCTACAGATCCATTAGCAAGATGATGAGTTTATAGAAACTAGGGAAACCTTATATGGTGGGGAAACTATTTCTGGTTGGTCTCTCTCTTATGATATTATTCTTTGTTTTCAGAACCAATTTTTCATCCATTCATACAAGAATAATTTAGTGTTGTATTATTATCATAGTTATTCATGGTCCATTCACCCTATTGTTAAGAATATGTATTTTGATATGAGATGGAATTTTTGGTGGTTGGATATGAAGCATGACATTGTTTTGTATGTTTCCCACTGTTACACATTCCAACAGATAAAGGCAAAGAACTTGAAACATTTTGGTATCATCCAACCTTATCCAATTATAGTTTTTAAATGGGATGATGTTTCCATGGATTTATTTGTTATATTACCATGAAATTACTAAGGAATTAATTCTATTCGGTTGGTGATTGACCAGTTGAAAAAACATCTAATATTATTAGAATCATGGAATCTTCCAAGGTTAAAGATCTGGGTAAGATGTACGTGTAAGATATCACGAGGTTTCATTGGGTTCCCTTAGACAATGTCTTAAATAGGGATCCTAGAATTAATTATAGGTTATGGAAGATTCTCTATGAGGAAATGGGGTATCAGTACAGGTTGATTACAACTTACTATCCATATATGGATGAAAAAATAAAGAATTCTATTCACATTCTAGATGATATTATCCATTCCTATGTCTTATATTTTGGTGGGTTGTGGGATATCCATTTGGGATTGGTTGAGTTATCTTATAATAATAGTTAAAAATCATAAATATGGATTGATCCCTTCAAGAATTTGTATGGTCAACTATGCAGGTCACCTATTTATAGGGAAGAGGTGGGATAGGACTCTCTAATAGGATTGAGTCTCATTTAAGAGTTATTTGTGAATATTCAAGATATACATCAATTCGTGGTTACAGGTCAAAGTCAGAAAAAATCATATGTAGATCATCTACATCATCCTTTGGAATTTTCCATTAGTGACTGTATTTTATTGAACATTCCTCCTCAGTTGGGTCACCATCAACTTGGGAAATATGGGAATCTATATTTGAGATATATTAGGCCATTTCAGATCACCGAATAACTTGGTAATATTTCCTATTAGTTGGAATTTCTAGATTAGTTGATAGGTATACATAATTTCTCCATATATCTCATCTTAGGAAATACCATCTTGATCCTTTCCATGTTCTGATTTGGGAAGATATTGAGTTGGAGTTGGATGTTTCTATTGTGTATAAACAATAGAGATATTTTATTTTCAGATTAAATACTTACATGAAAAGTATATTACATTGGTCAAAGTGTTGTGGCGATAAAAATAAAATTATCATTATACTTGAGAGCATAAATCATCATTGAGGGAGTAGTGGTGAAAGAGCACTGTTGTGGGCACCCTCAAATGATTAGTGTGATTTTGGGGTACATAGGTGCAACGAAGTGGCTGACCAAGGTCGTTTCTCAAAGGAGAAAGTAAATTAAAACAACTTCTTAAAGGTATTATAAAAATTAAATAGAATAGAATTAAAACACTACTTGAAAGGATGAGGGTTGTTTATAGTTTATAATTCTAGAATATGTTTTATGGAAAAAGATTGCATTTTTTTGTTTTTAATTTTGAAATGAAGTTTGATTAAAAAGACACAACAAGAAGATGTTTTTAGAAAATATTTTAAAAGGAGTAACTGATCAAATTATACCTATTCACTATATTATTAATCATTATAATTTAAATTAAAATTCACTTAATTATGATCCCTTAATTTGTTAAATCCTGAACCCTATGAGAATTAACTTTACCACGGAGATGAAGTGAATTTAACCCTAGGCTAACTTCGGAACATGCAATCGCAACACCCTGCTTTGATTGATGTTCTAAGATTAGATTATGGTCAGTGTTAAATTAAGGCACATTTTTTCTCTGTAAATTAGAATTAATTGAGTTTAGGTATTATATTTGAACACTACAAATTGATCCGGTATGGTTTTGTATAACCGATTAAGTTCTCACTCTCACAATTTACCCAAAATCTCGTCCTCGCGTGATTTTGTGTTAATTGTTCAATTGATTTATTAGTTTCAATTAACTTAAAAACTCAACTAATTTATCATATTATATGAATTATAGTATATCATTGATTCAAAATAAATTAATTTATAAGTTAAGAGATAGATCGATTACTGAAAGACTACTCTTCCATGGGTGACATAATCATCGTAGAAGCGAATTGAATTTTCAACAGTTTATAATGGGTATAACCCAATGACGCTTGTACTCAAGAATTCCAGCCCAAAGAGGAAGATTAATATAAGAAGAAATTTGAATAAAACATAAGAAAAGATAATAAATAAAATAAGTACAAAGAAATTTATTACACAAACAAAAGCATTACAACACGAAGGAGAAGAAGAAGGCTTCGTCGAAGGGATCCTTGCTTCAAGAGCTACACTTATTCAAATGGTTGGATAATTGGAGTGGATCCACTTATAATCTTCCCTAAACTTCCCAATTCACGTCCCAAACCCCAAAAAATGAGAAAAACACCAATTTATAGAGTGGTGGGGAGGCTAGGTTCAAAGTGGTTTCAAGTGTGAATGGGGAATCTCGGCCAAATATTTTATTCCAACTTGAACTGCCCATTTGACTACCAAAACGCATTAATCATATGTACTTCCATAAGGATGATTCGCGTGAAAATTCTTCATGTATCTCATCTCAAAATTTGGGCCTGATACAAGCAAGTATGAAGAAGTTATGGCCCAAATACAGAACCCATGTCCATTCTGCCGAGTCTAGCCCACTATTAACTTAATGACCCATTTACTCCAGCCAAATAAACTCTTTAGCTCTAGTGTCCTGAATAAAATTTGTAGAAAATTATGTTTTTAACACGTTTAAGAAATATTAAGTTCAAATAAGTCATATTAAAATATTTAATTGGGAAATACTACAGTGCATTTTAAAAGGGTAAAACTGGAATTTTAATCAAATTTTCAAATGAATGATCTAATCCCAAATATTTCATAAATGAACATATTTAGCATAATGTGAGGAAATTATTTAATTTATTATCAATAAAATATTCAAAAAAATAGTGTTTTATCAAGTGGCCTCACCTTTTTCTATAGAACCCTTCTTTTGCATGACTTCTAGGGGACATAAATTCTTATGGTGGAGATATTTTAACATCCTGGTTAAAGTTACAATCTATTTTAATTTTTAATAGGTTTTCATTTGGGTTTTGAGGGTGTTTAGAGGAAACTGGGAGTTTTTACAGGGCCTATACTGGGCACTGGTTGTAGGACCAATTCACGCTGTGAACTGGATACATGATATTAATTCAGTTATGGGTAGGTTCTGTGAATCATTTTCAGGAAATGAAATGGGTACAAGGCATGACTCTAATTCATTCTATGAATTCATCTCTTAGGATTTTTAAGACAAGTAAATTCCTTTTTCAGTGTATATGGAACCACAAGAATTTACATTTTGAATCAATGATTCAAGATGTGAATCATTTATGACCAATGAATTTTTATACACTTCAAGCCAGAATTCTAACTCATTTGACATGTAGCCTTCTCTCTCAAACCCTATCTTTATTCTTGGATCTATTTGTTGGTTTCTTTCCTTACATATTGCTCTATTTGGTGCTTTTATCTCTATATTTTTTGGAATCTTCTCTTTTGGAAAGCGTGGATATTTTCTTCTCATTAATTTCATTTCTCTTGGGTTTTAAGTGATGTTGGGTTTCATTTTTGGGATTTTTTTTCATGTGATGATTCTTTTTATATCTCCTCTAGATCTGTTGTGCGATCATATTACAAGGGCCAATCCTAGTGTTGATTGTGGTATGATGCATGGGTTTCTCGAGGTATGCGTTGGTTTAACCTATTTTACAACCTTTGGTTTATGAAAATAGATTCTAGGATGTCACAAACCGAATATGGTATCCACCAAAACCAGCACCAAAACCTGCCTGTGACAAGGTCCAAAGGGTGTTACCTATCCCCAAGTGCTGGCACAAGTGCCTGGGTATCATTAATTTAGGTTTGGGAATGATTTACCCGAGTATGAAAGCATAAAACATTAAAAACAATCCATAATATAAATCTGAAATTTTCAAGCCAAACAAGTCTTAAGAAAAAACCAGAACAGAATACATTGGTTTAAAGACAATAAAAGTGGTCCAAATACAAATAAATAAAAAAGACAGACCCAATGAATCCACACTATAAGGGGTCATCACCCACAAGTCGTCTCCACAACTCTACACCAAGGATGGGAACTAACACCCTGAACCGCCATCACCCATAGCCTTCCTTTTACCTGAGTCATGCATAATCAAGTCTACTTACACCCAAGGGGTTTAATTAGGGTGTGATACTAATCCCAATAGGATAACACCCAATTATTCCAAATATAATGCAATACAATTTGGAAAATCAAGGAGTTTTAATATGCAAAGAAAAGCAGTGATAAATTCCAAGAAATGAAACTTTCAATTGAAAATCAAATTCTTGATAAAATTTTCAGAATGTTCACACATTTAAATATAAACATTAGCTATTGTAAATTACTTCCAAAAACACCACAAGATAAGGGAAAATAACACAAATACAATGAGCAACAAAATCGGGAACACCTCTAGGCACTAGTTAGTCTCGGGCCCCATGTACCTCATACCTCAGTGTAAAGTAACCATAGTAAAATCAATTCTCACACACAAGCCAATATTAGGGAACATAACCATAACCTATTGGTCCCCATTCATCATCCACATAGTTTAGTTATAGTTGTATTCATCCAAATTCTAGGTGGAACAGGGACAAAACCCATCCGGTCCACTAGCCGTACTAGTACACATCCGCCCCACCTAGGTACCCGGGCTTCCCCCTTTGTGGTCAAACAATTTCAGAATGATAAATAAATCCATTTTCATATCAAACACCACTAATGGTCACATAAAATTAGTACATTAGCTACACACATTTTATACCACTTAAAACACGCAACAAAACACTTTGATTTTCAATAAAACTTCTTCTCAAAACCCTACATTGTTTTGCATCCAAAACTCTTTAAAAACCACACTTTTCACAATATATGCACACTTTTAAATTACCAAAAAATAAAAGGCAGTCCAATATATTTTAATTAAACCAACAAATCAATTTTTGGGCAGCCCCAAGTGATCCAAGAAATGATAACTTTGTAAAACCTCTATTTTTACACAAACATGGCACTTAAAAATCACATGTTCCACAAACAACATTAAAACCCATTTTCCCAAAAACAAAAAATGGGATAAACATTCAAAATATGCTTTTCATCCCAATTACAGTTCAATAAAATTAATTAAGTATTTATAGGGAATCCCCAATTGAACCCTTAAAATATTTCTAGGAATAACACCCAATTTCACCTAAAAATGGCACTTCAAATTCATTTTTCAATAAAAAAGCCACTAAAACTAATTTTGACAGACATAATAAAATTAAATAAACATGGAAACATAAAAAACACAGCAATATAATTCACATAAATTTCATAAACATGGAATCACCTACCAATTTAACAAAAACCCTGCAATCTCCATACGAAAATCAAATCGCACCACCGCTGCACCAAGAGAGACCTAGATAAAACCTAAAACCACAATAAATGACCAAGAAAACCCTAGGTTCTAAAAACTAACCCCTGGTTATTTGGAACATCAATGTAATTGAAAGAAACTTCATGGAAATGGGAGGAACTAAGGAGGAGAGACACTTACTTGAGATTCTTTGAAGCTCCTCCAGGAAATACCCCATAAAATGGGGTTCCAAAGAGGTTTTTGGTGAATTTAAGTGCTGAAATGGAATTTAGGTTTGAAGAGGGAGAGTAAGGGTCGAATTAGGAACTGTAATGGATGAAAAGGAGTAATAATTGAGAGAGTCATGATGGAAAGAACTTACCTTTTCAAATCTGGACGATTTTAGAAACCCTAAGATGTTCTGCGCTCAATCATGATGAATATGAGCTCCAAAGTGGGTGGGAGGATACTAGGAGCGTTTATAGGTTCAATGGTCTTGGGTGAGGCTTGGAATCACTTAAAAATCCTTCAAATTTAATAACTTATTAATTAAACAAATTTTATTTTTAAAACTGGAAATGGGCCTTCAGGCTGGCCCAATTCCTTAAATTAAAACACAAAATACACCATTATTATGGATTAATAAAGGTTCCAAATTGTAGTTGTGGTGTTAATAGGTTAGGGGAGGCCATTTAGGTATTGGAATGGCTGTATAATATAAAAAAAATGAAAAATTTATAAAAGAAAAAAAATTGGTTTTTAAATCTAGAAATGGGCTCACGGTTTACCCCAAATCATGAAAACTCACCCATTCCTCCAAGAATGCATGGTAAACCAAAAAAATAATAATAGAAATTAAATGAAAAATACCTTTAAAATTATTTATCTATGTGACAATTATCCCCACCATGAAAGTCTTTCCTCCCCAAAAAGTCAACCTGAAGCTTGATTGGTAAATAAGAATGGGTACTCTTCCTCAACCCATGACTTCCATTCCCATGTCTCATGTGTATCACTACCATGCTACCAACGAACTCGGATCAACAGAATATACTTCACTCGAAGAAACTTCTCTTGGGAGTCCACTATTTTCCCTGGATGATCAAAAACTGACAAGTGAGACTCTATCTCCAATTCTTCCCAACTCAGCCCATGGGACGGATCCGGGTTGTATTTCTTCAACTGGGAGACATGGAAGACATCATGGATGGATGTCAACTGATAAGGTAAGGACAACCTATAAGCCACCTTTCCAATAATATCAGTGATATCAAAAGGGCCAATATATCATGGTGTCTGCTTCCCTTGCTTTACCAATCGATGATGGCCCAGATGAGGGGCCACTTTCAAGAATACCCTGTCACCGAAAAAAACTATATGTCTCGACGCCTCTGGTCAGCATAAGATGTATGACGACTCTGAGATGTCAATTAACGTTGCCTGATTAATTTGACCTTCTCAGAAGTCTCCTGCACCAGACTCATTCCCTTTAGTGAGGTCTCACCTACCTCAACCCAGCACATGGGGGATCGACAAGGATGACCATAGAGTGCCTCAAAAGGAGCCATTAGAATCGAGGATTGATAACAGTTGTTATAAAAAACTCAATCAATCCCAACTGGATATCCCAGGAACCTCCAAAGTCCATGACACATGCATGAAGCATGTCCTCCAATATCTGATTCACCCGCTTTGTTTGACCATCAGTCTGAGGATGGTATGCTATGCTCATCTTAATCTGGGACCCCAAGGCCTTCTAAAGGCCTTCCCAGAACCAAGAAGTGAAACAAGGGTATCTATCTGAGACAATGACTGATGGAATGCCATGGAGTCTCACCACCTCCTGAAGATACAAACGGCCCAACTCATCCACTTTAGCTATATCTCTAATCATAATGAAGTGGGATGATTTGTTCAGATGACCAATCACCACCCAAATTGCATTTTTACCCCAAGGTGTACGAGGTAAGCCAACAATGAAGTCCATGGAGACCTCATTCCACTTCCAGGTAGGAATGGGTAATGGCTGGAGCAAACCGGAGGGCATTTGATGCTCTACTTTTACTTGCTAGCATGTGTAGCATCTTGACACAAATTTCGCTATGTCTCGTCTCATACCAGGCCACCAAAACTGCCGATGGACATCATAATACATCTTGGTGGCACCCAGATGAATAGACCACTAAGATTGGTGGTTGTCCTCCATCACCACCTTCCGTAGAGATAATGGCACTACTGAACGGCCTTTGAAGCACAAGATTCCCTCAGGGGATGGCAACCAATCATAGGATGTCTTCCTACCATGAAGAAAATACTTTGACTGCTAACAAAGCTCATCACTGGGTTGTTCCCACTGAATCAACTCCAATAGAGAATGAGTCAACTGGACACTTTCCAAGAATGCCCCTCCACTATGTTCCCTGGTCTCCACATGAATCCGAGAAAAGATCCCCATCAAAGTCCACTCATCACTATAATTCTTCAAAGCCTATACTGGAACTCTTCTTCTTAAAGAATCGGCCACCACATTACCCTTACCTGGGGTATATACAATGTCAAAGTCGAACCCCTATAAGTACTCGATCCAACAATGCTGCCTCAAGTTGAGGTCATTCAATGATAAGATATAGGCCAAGATTTTGTGATCAGAGTAGACCACAAACTTCTCCCCAAAGAGGTAGTGATTCCAAGTCTTTAAAGCATGCATCACCGCTTATAACTCCAAGTCATGGGTTGGGTAGTTCTTTTCGTGTGGCTAGATTTAGTGAGAGCCATACGCCACCATGTGATCATCCTGTATAAGCACGCACCCAAGACCCATACTTGAAGCATCACAAATATACCACATATCCCTTTCTAGCCTCTGGAAAAATCAGCATGGGGGCGGTAGTCAGTAACCTCTTTAACTCCTAGAATGATGCCTGCCATTCTGGACCCCATAAAAACTTCAACCCTTTTCATGTGAGTGCAGTTATCGGTGAAGAAATCTGAGATAAATCCCGAATGAATCGCTTGTAATAACCATCCAGGACAAGGAAACTACTAATCTCAAACACATTATTCAGCTGATCCCATGACATAACCTCACTAATCTTCTCAGGGTCCACTGAAAACCCCTGCTCGGAGATCACATGCCTCAAAAATCTCACTTCACTAATCCAGAAAGTGCAGTTTGACAAATTTTCATAGAGGCGGTGATCCGACAATGTGCCCAAGATGATCCTCAAGTGATGTCCGTGTTCCTCCTTATAGCCAGAGTATACTAGAATGTCATCCCCTAACACCACAATGAAGGAATCGAGATACTGATGGAACGCCCTATTCATGAGTGCCATAAATACCACTGGAGCATTGGTCAATTTGAAGGGCATGAACAAATACTCAAAGTGGACGTACCTGCTTCGGAAGGCTATCTTTGGGATATCTGACTCCTTCACCCTAAGTTAATGATACCCTGAACATAGGTCTATCTTTGAGAACCACTTTTCCCACTTTAATTGATCAAAAAAATCATCTATTCTTGGAAAAGGGTATTTGTTCTTAATTGTTACCTTATTCAGATTCCAGTAGTCAATGCACAACTCGAAACATCCTTCATCCTTTTTCACGAACAACACAGGTGTGAACCAAGGAGAGATTCTCGAGTGAATGAATCCTTTGGATTCTAAGTCGTCCAACTATATCTTTAATTCCCTCAGCTTGATAGGGGCCATGCGATATGAGGTAAGAGATATCAGCTGTGTTCTCAGTGCCAGATCAATCGAAAACTTCACATCCCGCTCTAGGGGAAAACCTGAAAAAGCATCCGAGAATACTTCCAAAAACTCATTCACTACATGAGGTAGTGCACCTTGAGGAGAAATACCATTGTCATCTAGCACGAGTAATGATAACTGAAAGATAATACTTCCCAGCTCTGGGAGTGGAGGTCCTGCACGACCCGACTGAGGATCCCATTCTCCCTGAAAAACCTAATGACTCCCATCAGGTGCCATGAAACTCACTCACCGCATGTAGTAATCAATGTGTTCCTAGAATTTTACTAGCCAATCCATGCCAAGTATTATGTCAAATAGTTCCATATCTAGAACCAGTAGGTCCCACTCCATCTCAACCCCTGACATGGAAAGCGCACACGAGGGGCACCTAAGTCCCTACTCCTTATTTTTTCTCAGTGGTGTCACTAAATCCATCACAAAATACATCAAATCAGTTGGAAAATTAAGCATGTCCAAAAATCAGGCAGAAATAAATGAAACAGAGGCACCAGTATCAAAAAGAGAAGAATCTATAGAAGATGTGATCAGAACGGTACCTTGAACTGTCGATGGTCCCGCCTCTGATCCTGCTGGTGCCTGATCCACTGCATAGAGATGTCCGGTCTCTGCCTGAGGAAGTCTGCTATTCTGTGGATGTTCCCTGAACTTTCTCTTCCTAGAAGATGACCTAGCCATAATACCACAACTACCAAATCAAGATCCCCCTGTCCTCGATGGCTCAGACTATGCGGGCACTCCTCTTGAAGCCACTGACCCTGCCCCACTCGGGAGTGGATGTGACACACCAAAGAAGCACTGAAAATTCCCCATAACTCCACAATAATAACAAGGCGTAAAAGGAATTGGAAATGCTGGTCAGATGTGCCTGGGATTCCCACACTAGTGGCACACGACCGATCTTTCATCAGAAGTCGTAGACGAAAACTGCCTGGAAGAGTGGCATGAACTGCCACCTACTTTCTTCACATGATCCTCTCGCTTCCTTTTCTTCTCTGAGGAGCTGCCACTGCCCACTGTTGATACTGAACTAGAGAAAACAACCCTTACTTTCCTATTAATATCCACCATGCATTCCCAATCAATTACCTCAGTATAGGTCCTCATATTAAACAAAAACACTTGGGAGTATATCTCTAGTCACAAGCCTTTCTCAAACCTCCGGGCCTTCACCTGGTCAATAGAGATGATTTCTGGAGAATACTGAACCAACTCAATGAAAAAATTAGCATACTCTATCACAGATATATTCCCCTGAACAAGGTCCATGAACTCTCTAGACCTAGCATAAGCCAACACCTTTGGGCATTACTGTTCATTGAAGACAACCTTGAAGTCTCCCCAGTGCATTTTCTCATTCTTCCCAGTCTGAAGCACTGAATCCCACCACTTATGGATAGGACCCTCTAATATAAAGGAGGAACATTTCACCCTAAGCTCCTAGAGTGTTTCCAATAACTCAAACATATGTTCAATCTTCTCGAGCTATTCCTCTACTTCCTGGGGTTCTGAGCTGCCTCAAAAGGTAGGAGGCTTGTTTTTCAGAAACTCCTGTGATTTATATTTTCTAGGACCCATCTCTTCTACCCTAATAGGAATAAGAGTAGGAGCTAGTCCCTGTCCCAAATCTTGGACAACCCGGACCACAACCTCGACTATCCTCTAATCAATTGGTGTGGGGGAACTCTCTCCGGCTTCCTCCTGTGGGTGCGTAGGAGCTTTCCGGGGAGGCATGTTGCTACAAAAAACAATAGTCACAAAACAATAATCAATACCACAATTATAAAAATTTTAATCAAATACATCAAATATAAATAAACTAAACACATTTCAATAATAAAATAAACAACTACTCCACCCCCTCCTGGTGTCCACATGTGGTCTGCAGCCCACACATCTCACCTGGAAGTGAAGTCAATCAGACAATTCCAAAGTCCCTTGCTGACTCAAGGTCTTCCATTAGAGGTGCAGTCCAGGAACCCTACTCATAACTGAAACCCTGATCCCTGGATGTACTATCTCTTATCTATACCGACTCATCCCAAATTAGTAATATACCCCAAAAAATTAACCTCCTCTGATACCATTTTGTCACAAACTGAATCTGGTCTCCATCAAAACTGGCACCAAACCTAGCCCTTGACAAGTCTTGAAGGGAGTTACCTATCCCCACGGGTTGGAACAAGTGCCTGAGTATCATTAATTTATGTTTGGGAATGATTTACCCGAGTATGAAAGCATAAAACATTAAAAACAATCCATAATATAAATCATAAATTTTTGAGCCAAACAAGTCTTAAGAAAAAACCAGAAGTGAATACATTGGTTTAAAGACAATAAAAGTGGTCCAAATACAAATAAATTAAACATCAAGGCATACCAAAGGAATCCACATGATAAGGGTTCATCACCCACATGTCGTCTCCACAACTCCGCACCAAGGATAAGAATTAACACCCTGAACCACTATCACCCATAGCCTTAATTTTACCTGAGTCAAGCATAATAAAGTCTAATTACACCCAAGGGGTGTAATTATGGTGTGATACTAATCCCAATAGGATACCACCCAATTATTCCAAAGAGCATGCAATACAATGTGAAAAGCACGGATTTTTAATACACAAAGAAAAGCAGTGATAAATTCCAAGAAATGAAACTTTCAATTGAAAACAATTTTCAAGCTAAAATTTTCAGAATTCTCACACATTTAAATATAAATTTTAGATACTGTAAATTAATTCCAAAAACACCACAATAAAAGGGAAAATAACACAAATACAATGAGCAATAAAATCGGGGACACCTCTAGGCACTAGATAGTCTCGGGCCCTATGTACCTCATACCTCGGTGTAAAGTAACCATAGTAAAATCCGTTATCGTAAACAACCCACAAGTAGGGAACATAACCATAACCTAGTGGTCCCAAATAATCATCCACATAGTTTAGTTAGAGTTTTATTCATCCAAATTCTAGGTGGAATAGAGACAAAACCCATTCGGGCCACTAGTCGTACTAGTACACATCCGCCCCACCTAGGTACCCAGGCTTCCCCCTTTGTGCTCAAACAATTTCAGAATGATAAATAAATACATTTTCATATCAAACACCACTAATTTTCACATACAATTAGAACAGTAGATACACAAATTTTATACCACTTAAAACATACAACAAAACACTTTGATTTTTAATAAAACGTCTTCTCAAAACCCCGTATTGTTTTGCATCCAAAAATCTTTAAAAAGCACACTTTTCACAATATGTGCACACTTGTAAATTACCAAAATAGAAATGGAAGCCCAATATATTTCAATTAAACCAAAAAATAAATTTTTGGGCAGCCCCAACTGAACCACGAAATGATAACTTTGTAAAACCTTCATTTTCACACAAACATGGCACTTAAAAATCACATATTCCACAAACAACATTAAAACCCATTTTCACAGCATCAAACAAAGTGTATAAACATTAAAAACATGATTTTAATCCCTATTAAAGTTCAATAAAATCAAATAAGTATTTATAGGTCATCCCCAATTGAACCCTTAAAAGATTTCAAGGAATAACCCCCAATTTCACCTAAAAATGGCACTTCAAATTCATTCTCAATACAAATGCCACTAAAAATAATTTTGGAAGCCATAATAAAATTAAATAAACATGTAAACATAAAAAACACATCAAGATAATTCACATAAATTGTATAAACATGGAATCACCTATCTATTTAACGAAAACCCTTGAATTTCCGTGTGAAAATCAAATCGCACCACCGCCGCACCAAGAGAGACATAGATCAAACCTAAAACCAAAATAATTGACCAAGAAAACCCTAGGTTCAAAACCCTACCCCCTGTTCATTTGTAACTTCAATGTAATTGAAAGAAACTTCATGGAAAGTAGAGTAACTAAGGAGGAGAGACACTTAGTTGAGATTCTTTGAAGTTCCTCCACCAAACCCCCCTTAGAATGGGGTTACAAAGAGGTTTTGAGTGACTTTAAGTGCTGACATGGAAATTAGGTTCGAAGATGGAGAGGAATGTTCTAATTAGGAATTGGAATGGAGGAAAAAGAGTAATAATGGAGAGAGTTATTATGGAAATAACTTACCTCATAAAATCTGTCTGATTTTAGAAACCATAAGATGTTCTGTAATCAATCGCAATTGATATGAGCTCCAAAGTGGGTGGGAGGATACTGGAAACGTGTTTGGGTTCAATGGTCTTGGGTGAGGCTTGGAATCAACAAAAAATCCTTAAAATTGAATAACTTATTAATTAAAAAAAATTATTTTTAAAACTGGAAATGGGCCTTCAGGCTGGCCAAATTCCTTAAATTAAAACAACAAATACACCATTATTATGGATTACTAAAGGCTAAAAATTGCAATGGTGGTGTTAATAGGTCAGGGTAGGACATTTAGGAATTATAATGGGTGAAAAATATAAAAAAATTAAAAATTTATAAAAGAAACAAAATTGGTTTTTAAATATGGAAATGGGCTCATGGTTGGACCCAAATCATGAAAACTCACCCATTCCTCAAAAAATGCACGGTAACCCCCCCAACCAAAAAAACAAGAATTTAAATTAAATGAAAAATACCTTTAAAATTATTCATGTATGTGACATAGGATGTGATAAATTTTTTAAGGCCTCCATTTAGTGTTTTTGTAATCCTTCTGGTGTGTGGACCACATCGCTGCTGGTGTGCAACCTAAGTTTGAGGAAGGTGGTTCCATATCTAGCCTATACTGAATAAACCATAATTTTACCTGGTTATATAATTTTTTTATAAAAAATTTTAATTATACTAGATTGATTTTTTTTTGTAAATGGGTTTTTGAGAAAAGATGGTTCCCCCCTTATTTTGGTAAAAAATGTCATTTTCAAAGCATTGTAAAATGGATTGAGAAATGGGGTTTAAAAGAATGTCCTGATGAAAAATTCTGTTGAAACTATATTTTGAAATGTGAAATCCCTTTTTAAATGATTTTAAATACAATACATTGGAGCCTTGGTTACTTAGGTGAAGGGTATAATAATAGGCATCTTCCTTTTGTTTCGTAAGGGTGATCGCTTTTTGGGGTGTTATTCTATTTATAGATCAAGATTATTTTGTCTCTATGATTTTATTTACACGGTAGGAGGGTTCAATTTTTAGGATATTACTTTATTACCTAAACATTGATATATGGGTTCTAGGGACTTGTAGTGCATACTATTCATGATTTATGTACGAGTTACCAAACTGGCCTGACCATAAGTTATCATTGGAGTGTTTTACAATTACCCTTTGGATTTGTATTATTTTGGATTTGATATACTGGTTTTCAATAAATGTAACTAGTTTATAAAAATTATTCTTTGAAACTGTTTTACTAGGATTTGTTTTAGAACTGTATAAAAAAGGGAAATATTTACCATGCTTTTGATATAAAACTATTTAATTTATTATCATGCCTTTTTATATAAATTTATCATATTGAGATTATTGTATAGAGGCTTGATATGGAACACCTCGGTGGTATCCTAATGAGCCTGTTTAGATCACATCCTACACATTACCTTGAGAATGTGTAGACCTTGTATTGACTTTTGTGTTGGAAAAGGCAAGGAACCACATTAAGGTGGTGAGGTTTATGTCAGTTGGGTCCATGTTGCTAGTGGTGAGATGGGGGTAAAATTCCTATATATCACATGGAGTAGTTATTTCATTATTTATTTGTCCTTTTTTGTTACTATAAATGTACCTTGGAGGTTTACCTTGCAATTTTCTTTTGAGTTATATCACTACCGTTTTCGCTTATTTGATTATGGAATATTTCCCTTCTAGTTATTCTTTTTTTCTTGTGTGTGTGTGTGTGTGTGTATGTATATATATATTCCATGTGTCTTGTTTTAAGTTGATATAAATCATTCCCTCTATTTTTTTTGATTTCAGGTGCTAGTCTCTGGCTTGAGAGGATTTGGAATGCCCTTCAGGTTAGTGGCAAATTGGTTCGAGTACCAGTTTAGAGGGTATCCTGGGTTAGTTCATTACATCATTCACTGAATGAAATGTTATATTTACTTATTGATATAAATGATAGTATATTTTATTTTCCCCCTAATGTAAAGGAGGTTTCTACTTAGGAACCTCCTCTAATATATGATAATTTTGAGGAGTCATGATGATGACATAGATGACCTCAGGCTGCACATGTGGCCTCACATATTCCACTTCCATAGGAAGAATTTCTGGAATCTGAGTCTCAATCATTTGATAATTTGTACCAAAAAACACGGGATCCATATATTTTTCTAGTATATCCCTTGTATTGACCCAGTCTATTGGACTCGATCTCATATTAACCATCATTTCCCATTTATTCATCATTTATGATCGATAATTCATAGAATGATTGAATTTATTATGGGGTGTTAGAAATTTCAACTTACAATATGGGAGAAGGATAATGTAGATCATTATTGCATATCAACATCCCAAAGGTAGCAGAGGCAAACTATCTCGATGAATTGCAGGAAAAGAAGTAAATAGTTGAGGTCCCTATACATGTTAATGATCCCCCACTGGTTCCTCATACTCCACCACATCACAGAGGCTGAAGGTCTCAATATCAGCATCCAATTCACAATCCAAACTATGGTAAAATCTCCCATTAGATACACAAATAAAATTTAATTGTACTCATTAATTTTATATTCTTTATATTACTTAAATTATTTGATATTTCATTGATTATTCCATATTAATGATAACATTAAAATTATTCTATAAAAATTATTTAAAAAATTATATTTTATAATTATATTTCAAGTAAATGTACTTCCATATAATATTGAAATTATAATTAATAATATTAAATTTTTATGAATATAATTTCAATAATACTATATTTTTTTTTAAAAATCCTTTACTTATAAATTACATTTCAAATATATGTAAACAAATTATTTTTTTGAATAATTACTATAATTATTTTCAAGTTATATTTTTTAACAGTGTTAAATTATTTAACACATGTATCTTTACTTCCTGAAGAAACCCATTTAATCCCTTAATGAATTTAAACAAGCACAATTTTTTATGTGATTAAATGGATTTCATACCCAAAACTAAAAATATTTAAAACCCAAACCCATTTATTCTTAAAAAAAACCCACTTAAAAACGCATAATAACTAAATATATAACTTATATTTATGTTATATTTATATTATATAACATTATATTTATGTTATATCTGTGTTAATAAATATTATATTTACATTTACACTACTATATATAACTCTTTTATTAGTGATAGAAATCATTTTTATGAGTGCTAAAAAAGCAGTGATGTTTTGAGTGACTTTAAAAGCCACATGATTTTTTCAGTGCTAAAAAAGAACTGATAAAGTTATCTTTCATCAATTCTAAAAAAGAATTAATAATGGGGGAATTTATCAATATTTATTCCAGTGCTAATAGAAGTTCCTTTTATCAGTTCTATTTATAACACTGATATAGGGGGCCTTTATCAATATTAGAGATAGAGCTGATAAAAATAAAATCTATCACCGCCAACTATAGTACTGATAAAATTTATCAGTTACAATAGTGTTCTGATATATTTACAGAAAAATACAGTAAACCAATAAATAAATTATAATTTACTTTCAAATAAATTTAAATTATAATAAATTAAAATTATAAATAAATCAACATTATTATAATTTCAGTACATTACAATTACATTGATATGCATAATTTATTACAAACATTAAATTTTATAATAAATTAAAAACAATTAGCATGTACTAGGATGGGTGACCCTACATTTCACTATCCTTAGGACCCACATAAAATAGATCTTGATCATGCTACTAGTTGTTTAACACACCACCCCAGCTTGAACAAAAGAAGTGTGTACCTATAATAAAAAACAATGCTTATTTTAGTAATACTGTTAAGAAATAAATGAAACATAATTATGATAAAATAATTAATTATTAAAAAATAAATAAATAAGGAAAATATAAATTCTAAATGATAATAAATAAATAAAAAGGATAATATAATACATAAATTAAATAGATTTCAAGGTAATACGACACTCACAATGCGTTTTCTCTATTTAGAGTATGCATCGTACTTTTAGTCATATCGGCCACACTGTGTATCAGATTTATGTGTGGTTGATTCCTAAACATAAAAAATGAATCATTAATAATTTTGCTTAAGTATCAAGAAAATATGAGCACATTTTCATGGTTTTGACTATGTAATGCACGTTGTGAGATAAAATGTTTCTTTTATATAGAAAATATGCACATTGAGTCATACCGATTACATAATGTATAAAATTGATGTTTATTTGATTCCTATATGTCAAAAATGAATCAAGTATTTTTTCCTAAAGTTTAAATACAAAAAGAGTTAATTTAATTTATTTTGAATATGTGATGAGTGTTTTGAACTAAAATGTCAATTTTAAATGAAAACATATACTTTCAGTTACATCCTACTTTCCATGAGTCAAATTGATGTACGGTTAATTCATATATATATAAATTGAATTATAAATATTCTTCATAAATTATCAAGATAATTGGATCATTTTTTCTTAGTTATGAGTATGTAACATGCGTTTTGAACTAAAATGGCTATTTTAAATGAAAACACAAACTTTGATTCATACTATCCACTTATTATATTAGATTAACATGTGGTTGATTTTTACACATCAAAAATGAATCATGTATCATTATACTAAATTATCATGATAATTTGATCATGTTTTCTCATTTTGGATTATTCAATGTTCATTGTGAGCTAAAATTTTACTTTTAAACCGAAAACATACACTTTTAATCATACCATCCACACAATGTGTTAGATTGACATGAAATAGATTTATAGATGTCATAAATGAATCATGGGTCATTTTTCTAAAGTATCAGTATAATCAAATTATATTTTATCATTTTTGAGAATATGACACACGTTTTGAACTAAAATGTCCTAATTAAATAAAAACACACACTTTTAGTCATACTAGCCATACTGTGTGTCAGATTGATGTGTGATTGAGTTTTACACCTAAAAAATGAATAAAAAATCATCATACTAAAGTATTAAGACATACCAAAACTTTTTTCTTAATTTTGATTATGTGATGCATGCTATGAGCTTAAATGTTACTTTTATATTGAAAACATGCACTTTGAGTCATACCAGACACACTATTTGTCAGATTGATGTGCAGTTGATTCCTACACATAAAAAATGAATCACAATTTTTTGTATTAAAGTTTCATGACAATAAAATAATGTTTTCTTGGTTTTGAGTACGTGACGAGTGTTTTGAACTAAAATGTCAATTTTAAATGAAAACCCACACTTTTAGTCATATCTTCCACACTATATGTTAGAGTAATGTGTAATTAATTCCTACAGATCAAAAATGAATTATTAATATTTTTTTAAAGTATAAATATAACCATAATTTTTTTCATGGTTTTGAATATGTGATGTGTGTTTTTAACTAAAATGTCAATTTTAAAAGAAAACACACATTTTGAGTCATACCACCCACACTATGTGTCATATTGGCATGTATTTGATTACTACATGTAAAAAATAAATCATATATTATTTTAATAAATTATCAAGACAATATGAGTGCATTTTATTTATTTTGACTATGTAACATGTGTTTTGAGCTAAAATGTTACTTTGATACTAAAAATAGGTACTTTAAGTCTTACCGGCCACACGATGTATCAAAGTGTAGTTGATTACTAAATGTAAAAAATAAATTAAGGTTATTTTTTTAAAAAATATAAAGTCAATTATAGTGTGTTTACTTGGTTTGGACTATGCGACATGCATTTTGAACTAAAATGTCACTTTTTAATGAAAATACCCACTTTTAGTCACACAAGTCACACCGTGTGTCAGATTGACGTGTGATTATTTTTTCACATCATAAATGAATTATTGATATTTTTTTATAAATAATCATAAAAATAATAGTGCATTTTTTTGGTTTTGAATATGCGATGCATGTTTTGAACTAAAATGTCACTTTTAAATTAAATAACGCACTTTGAGTTATACCAGACACACCATTTTTCATATTGATATGTGGTTGATTCCTACACATAAAAAATCAATCATAGATAATTATAATAATATATAATAAAATAAAAGCATGTTTTCATGTCTTTGACTATGTGATACATGTTGTGAGAAAAAATGTTTCTTTTATACCAAAATCATGCACTTTGAGTCATACCAGCCACACCATGCATTGGATTGATGTGAGTTTTTTTTCAACATATAAAAAATGAATCAAATATTTTTTTATAAGTTATAAATACTATTATAGTGTGTTTTATCTAATTTGAGTATGTGATGTGTTTTTTGAACTAAAATTTCACTTTTAAATGAAAACATGCACTTTCAGTCATACTATCCACACTATGTATTGGATTGAAATAAAATTAATTCATACACATACAAAATGAATTATTGATATTTTTACCAAAGTATCAATATTACTAGATAAAATTTTCTTGGGTTTTAGTATCTGATGCATGATTTGAACTAAAATGTAAATTTTAAATGAAAACATGCACTTTGAGTCATACTGACAACACCATGTGTCAGATTGATGTGTAGTTAATTCACAGACATCATAAATGAATCACATATTTTCTCCATTTTGACTATGTGACATGAATTTTTTTTCTAAAATGCTACTTTGAGTGGAATGGATAGCTACAAAAAACTTTGGATAATCCTAAATGGAGTAGAAAAAAGTGTATACAAGTACCCCAAAGGGAGTAAGAAAAAAATTATATAAGTGATAGTTGAATTCCCAAATCACCTACTTTAGTAAATTCAATAACTTTATAATCTATTAATAAAACATAATACTATCTCACCATCATGTTATTAAAATGTATTAGATCCAAAAGGGAATGTATTATATAACTAATGAACATAAAAAAAATCAAATAAAGAACAAAAAAAAAATACATAGAGAGAATATTAAATAGTACCTAAGTTCATTATAATTTCCAAATTATTCATCATGAACTGACTTTATCCAAGAATTGTTTGTCTAAAAAGAGCACAAAAGGCCTCTGTAAAGAGTTTAGGGTCCTTCTTGAAGGCCAAAACCATTTACTATTTAAAATCCAACTTCATTGCAACTATATTAATTCACAATTAATCATCATTTCGCTTAACTCCTAGATATTAAAGATATCATCAATATAAGGAATAAAAACAGTGCCTCAATCTATCTGTATTCCTTATATTGATGATATCTATAGTGATCTAAGAGTGAAGTACAAAAATGATTAAATAAAAACTAATATATTTTTCATGAAGTGAGATTCTGAAAGGGAATTGATTTTATCCTTCAAACCTCAATTTGATTAAAATGCATCTCTTTAATTATCTAATTTAAAATTATGAGTAAATTAACTAATTAAGTAATAGATAAACATACTGTTCATGATTTCTATGAAATAAAAAAATTATAAACATGATATAAAATCATATCTTCATGATGTATTTAAATATTCCAACACCATGTAATTTGGCCACTCATTTATAAACAAATATAATTCCTCTTTGAATATGTTGAAGGTTTATAGTCCTGGTAGTACTAGAAAAATATAGATAAACAAATTATTAATAAATATTTTAAATGAAATTTTAATTAACTTTGGAAATACCACTTCATAGATTCTTATATATTGATGGAATATGATATCTTCTTATAAATTTACAAATGTAATAACCATAATTTTTTTCATTAATTTGTTTTGGAAATTGTAGAAAATTTGATAAAAATAATTAATCTATTTTAATATATATTTTTATAGTGAAATTCTATTATAAATACCCTAATTCTTATCCAATTTAATTAATCTATAATCTCCCTGTGCATAGTGGACATTCTTATATCATGATTTTTATGATAAGTAAACACCACCCTATTATAAAAAAATTATCATTAAAACATAATATAAAACTAATAATTTGAATTTTATTTGTAAAATGTTGAATGCAGTGTATCAAAAATTAATAAAGTACATCTTTTATGGTTAATTTATTGGATATCCATGCTTTGGATATAAAAAATAAAATTTTTAAGTATCCAAATTGATTGAAATGAGCATCCAATGTGGCCTAAAAAAGTAATCAGTAATGAAAAAATGAAAATACATTTTATATGATTAGGTTATAGAGTTTTACCCCTTGATTATATTTATTAATAATAACCTTTAATATATTATGTTTTTGTTAAAATTTTAAGCTATTATCTTTGACTTTGGTTAAATTTTAGCTTTTTCCATTGGAAATTATAATGCGGCAGTGATATAAAGACTAATGAGTGCAAATTTTTTTCATAAGGATTCCCCTTCACATAGTAGTGAAATTTACTCCTATAGAAAATATGAAAAGTATTTAACATTATTTAAAATAGTATATTAATTATTATAAATATGGATTATGAAAATATACCTCATGTATATATTCTCAATCGAGACTCTTATCCATTAATGCTTGATAATTTCATATAAAATCTCAAGACCAATCATGTCTCTAATAGCCTATACATACATTTGTTCTTAAAATTTAATATGTCATATTATGATCTTTTAACATTGTATTTTCATGAACTTAAAATGTTAATAAATTCTGTAATGGAATTAGAGGGGTAAAGGTACCATCAATAGGTCCTTTCAATTTACAGGTTGATATTCTTGATTATCTTAACTCAATCTTCGATTTATCCTCTTATTTCCCTATATATAATAACATACCCTATTTCATTTTTGTTTTTTCATTAATTGTGAAGGTATTTTCATATAAAATAAATTTTAAAGGAAATACCATTATCATTATGTATCTTTATAAGATTGGATGACCATCCTATGGAAGTTCTAATAGCACATTTGACTGCAAGAACATCTGGATCACCAAGGGGAATGGGTAGATCAGTGGTTAGATTATGAAATACATGAATCCTTACTCTAATGTAATATTTTGGAAGTAATTTTTTGTGTATAATATCTCCTTGGATAATATAAACTGTACCCCTCACAATAAGACAATGGGTGGGTGATGATAGATATATATCACAATCAATTTCAACTTATATAATTTTAGTATAAGAAAGGTATCATTAGTTGTTCGAATCACATTTAGTAGAAAATATTATTATTAAATTGATTACCTTGGGCATAGAATTTATTTGGGTGAAATGGATAGTCTCAAATATTGGAGTGGGGGGGTGGGGGGTGGCTCTTCATGTTGCGTTCTCTACAGTGTTGTCTCTTCTCATTAGTCCATTCATATAAACTATTCTATCAAACCAGACCATCAAGTAACTATTTCTCTTAGAGAATCTATTTTTTTATTCATGTATTTCATTTTCTCATTTTCACCCCCATTTTTATTTACTTTCACATAACACTCTCTAATTGACACTCCAAAACACTCACCTCTAACATGGCCATATTGTTCTGGCAGCTTCAAGTCCACTGAAAGTAGTCGTTTATCGGGTAAAACCGAGGATGATTCTTGTGTCTAATATGGATAAAAAATATAGAAAAATAATTAGTCATTATTATGCAATACTGATTTAAAGTAGAAAAAAATTCTATTATTCCATACTTACATGTGATTCAATTTTTTTGTGTTTTCATCTATTATTTATCCATTATTATTTACACAATCATCCTTCCATAACAAATGACATGGGATATAAGTAGATTTATATTTAGATTTATCAATTTTATTATAAATAAGGAACATAATTATATTATTGTTTCATATAAAATAAAATTATTACTATACATTTAAAATACATACAAATTTTTTCATGTGAAGCATACCCCATCCTTGCTTTTTGGTAAGGTTATATTGATTTTGATGCACACTGCTTATTTTTAACACTTCTTTATTGTTTCATAAATTAATAATTTAATCAAATTGATTAATAAACATAATTTCAAATAAAATATTACCAATTAAAATGTACCAGAAATGATTCCTCCTCATGATTTCCAATTAAATCATTCCATGTTTCTTCGTTAATAATGTGTGTATATATAGATGGTGGGAAGGGTTTTACTTTCCCCCTATCATCCTAAAATGATGATTCAAAACAAGTGTATGAAAGGATCTATGAGCCTTTCCAATGCCATTAATATACATTTCATTTGATAATAATTTAATATCAATGTATTCTATAAGGGATAATGAAGAGTAAATCAATGTTTTATTATTTTATTTCCCATTAAATTAGATAAAGTATATCATATTGTTACCCTAATGTCTTCCTAAATTATTTTCTTTAATGTGTGAAAAACATTGTGCCGTATATCTATATCAATCAACACATTCATTTGAGTAGTTAACTTAATGTAACTAATGAAAATAGACTTTTTGGTGTCAATAGGCAGATTGTGTTCATTCCACTCAACCTAAAATTTTAGGCCTTTGATTCTAACATTAATTATTTTTGTTAAGAAAATTGTGCTATGAAACTCTTGTATTTTAGTTTAAAATAAACAATTAACCAATTTTTGTTAAAAATATATAGGAAATAAAATAATTATACTACCTAGGATGTCATTATGAATGGTTCATCCTTGTAACATTCAATACTAAAATTTAGTTTCATGAATCCTAATTCATCAATTTTAACCACGCTTCTATTATCATGACATTTTCATTGAAAAACCAGCACATTAAATGTTTTATAATCTAATTTCCATTTTTGTTTGATGATTCCAATGTATAAAATATTCTCATAAATTGGATTTCTGTCTTTGGTACCAGATACATACATCACTTCAACCATAAGATCAACTTAACTATTTTTCATCATACCATGTTCATCCTATTCATTTATATATAATGTATAACTGTTAATTACATAACCATTGTAAGATAATACATGTACACTTTATCTTATGGTCATCCATCAATGCTGTCTTGAAATTAAATTTTGATTTAAAGATAACTCCTTAAAAATATAGTCTCAAACCATCCAATAAACTATTCATTATGTGTATTTAATATTCATCTTTCAGCGAGTGATGGAGTAAAATTACTAATAATTACTTCATGGGTTTCAATATATGAAATAAACTCTATACTATTATGTAAAATTTAAAGGTGAGAATACTCCCACTATGTTGTGGTAATTGATATAACATACCTTCCAAAAAATAATATTCACCCATAAGGTACCCACTATGATGAGGTTTTTGGTGACCAATGCTATCCTCATTGGGTAGTAAGTTGGTATAAAATTCAATATATCCCTAAAAATATGTCTCTTTTAAATAAAAACTTCTGATCAACTTTGATTTTTTACATATCCTTTCAAAATTTTTATATACCATTTAATGTGGTACACCCATATGTAATGTACAAGACCACATATTTAGATATCTTTAACCAATTGAATAATGAAGTGAACTATTATATCAAATAATGATGGTGGTAAAACATATCCAATTCATTTAATTAGGAAATAATTTCCTTTTCCATAGTTGGAAACCTCATCAGGGCTATAACATTATTGCATATAACTTTAAAAAATAAGAAAATTTTGGTTAATGCGTCTCAATTTTTTTACATAATTCAATATAAATCCACATACATTAAATATTACATCAAAACATGTTTGTCATATGATTTTAGGACCTTTATCTTCAAAACATTAATATAAACTATATTCTTGATATTTTATGAATACCCCTATGGAACATTTAAACTATTCAAGAAGTTGAAAAATTAAAATCTATCTTGCCAGTAAAAAAGCATAAACTGATGGATGAAAAAAATTCCACCTTTCATCCTTCATTAGAATCAAATATTCCCTTACCCCCATGTCAATTATATCTAACCTAGTATTAATGAATTCCTTTTATTTTTCTTGGGTCTATTTATTAATGTGACAATAATAGTATTATAAATATATTTTTTCTACATGCATGAAATTAAGAAAACATTTTATGTATAAAATTTACCATATGGTAATTTAAGAAAAAATTATCTTTTTTTCCAATGAAATTTCATATTTTTTTTCAAAAAGTTCTAAGATAATAGAAAATATCCATTAGATTCTCAAAATATTTATCACCTATTAGTGAATATAGTGATTTAATTTCTTCTAAATTTCCATTAAATGATGTCATCCATGATTTATATTTATTTTTTGGTGTAAAAATTTGTAATCTCCTAGAAATATAGTCTTTAGGGATTGTTTCAACCAAAATGAGTGTGTAACTTCTTTAAAAATGGGACACCCCAACATTCCTTTAATGATATATCATGAAATTTTTTCATATTTAGAAGAGTCATTTATCATCTCATACAATATTAATCTCAATATGAAATATTTATTTCTATGAGTATCATTCAAAGTAACAACTAAATCCCATAGGAAATTAGGATCTTAGATTAATGGATCCAAATAAATATTTTTTTGGAGTTGGTTCCCTAGATCTAAATAATTTATACTTTATGATTAAATTTATATTCATGGTTTTAATATTAACAAAGTTATTATCATATCTTGATAATTATTCTAAATGACATTGAATGTGATAATGTTCTTAGGGTACTTGTCACACTTAAAGGTCATAATAGTCTAACTATGATGAGAACCTCAGAGTTCCATGAAAATATTCTTAAATTCTCATTCTATGGATGAATGATATAATTTAATGGGACAAATTTTATAAAGGCTATCAAGGGTAGGGGGATTATAAGACATTGAGACTTTTTATCATGATGTTCACCATTGTTAATCTCCAATAAATGAGGTTATGAAAATTGGACCCACCCATATGAATTATACATGTTTTATATGTCATTGTATATTCCTATTGGTGGATTTCTATAATAGTATTTTGACTTGAGATTATAATTAATGCATATTATGAGTCACCAACTTTGATGTATCAGTGAAAATTGTGACAACATATGCTCATGGTGAGGTAATACTGACAAGGCTTATAATTTGCACATTTTTTTAATGCATTTCTATTGTTTTAAACATCCCAAGATAACATTTTGAGCTTATATGTAACAATTTTGGATTTAAGAAGTATTTTAAGTTTAAATGCAAAAATGACCAAATTCTGCATTTTGGACAGATTTTCACTACAAGGGTATTTTGGTCATTTACAAAAAAATATAAATCCAAATTTTATGATTATAATTTCTTTAGAATCCTAATTTAATTTCCTTCAACTTTGTCTTCTGGACCAGGATCTGATTCTACCATCTTGAGGTCCAAACAATTCAATGAAGTTGAAGATTATTGAGGAACACCAAGGAAGCTTCCAGGAAATTTCTTCCAGAAAAACGAAGGTTCAGTGAAATATCCATAACTCGCTCAAAACGACTTTAATGGAGCTGAAATTTTGTGGATAGACGGTTCAGAAGATTTTGAACAAGTTTCATGAAGAAGGCCACGCCTGAAATGGCCGTGTTCAGGGACATTAATTCAGTACAAAACGGTGTTTTTCGGTTTGATGATTCTGACTGGACAGAATAAATTGTCAGAGGAAATTGGCCATAACTCTCGGCATACCTATCCAAATCCGCTGAGCTTTTGAGGGGACACGGCCAAGACAATTATGAACAACATTGAAGAAGGCCTCAACGCGTGAAGAGGTCATTTATGGGGTCCAAAACGCGACAAATTTCGGGGGTCGAATTCTGCCTATAAAAGGAGGAGAGCTCCTCCCCCTCAAGACATCCCATTCTCCACCCCATTCCTTCTGGGGCACCAAGGAGAAGAACTTCTCAGATTTTTTTTTTATTTCTTTTGTTTTAAAATGTCTCTCCTCTCCCGAATCATCTCGCTTACCCCATCCATGGAGGGGTAATTTCATTTGAGTGATCGGAAAGAGGGGAGGCTGGACCGATGTGTTGTGCTTGAGTTTTGTGCTTGAAATGAATAAAATTTGTTCTTCTTTCTTCTTCTGGTTTCAATTCATAATTCAGTATTAAATTCCGAATGCGGTTGTGTTAAGGTTTTTATTCTTAAATTATAAATTGCTTTGGTCGATGATCACATCTCCCTCCACCCAATTCTAATCTGTATACGGTGGCACATGATTAGGGTTGGGTGGTGATTGCTCGATGGTTGTCAAGCACGTGTGTAGGATTGTATGTTGAAATCTTGGTTTATTAGGGAACAACAATTCCAGGTCTGGGATTGCTCTAATTAATCAAGATACCATCTACAACCCTAAACACATTGGAAGGAGGATAGACCAATCTAAGGTTTTAGAAAGGAAAATTCTCATCACATTTATCTGACTAAGGGAGAGAGAGGACTCGGTAGATAAATCTCTCTCTTACCAGTTTAAGGAAGAAGAAGAGATAAAATTTGGAAACCATGATGGCACAACACTAAGTCTATCCGAACCCAATCCGATTACCATCTTTATAATTTGTTAAAATCAATCAATTTCTGTTGTTTGTTTCTCTCATAGTCATTCAAATTTGTTAAAACCAATCTTTTTAAGAAAACCAACAAAAAGTGACAACCTTGTTTTGTGTGCACTCCTCTTCGAGAGACTACCTAGGATCAACTGCTATACTATACTTAGGTAAATAAAATATTGTTTTGCCATGCCCCACAACAGGCGTGCGTCAAACTTGGCGCCGTTGCCGGGGAGGTAGTGCCTCAAAACTTTTTTTTTGTTTTTTTTGTTTTTTTTAAAAAAAAAAATCTCTTTTGAATGACCCGAAGTTCAAATAGCAATTTATTAGAATTCGATCCAGAAATTGAGCGCACAATAACCAAATTGAAAAATCAAAATCTTCCCAAAGAATTTGAAGAAATAAATCTCACCGATTCATGTGATACCTTGAGTGAAGACTTTGAACCTTTAATAATGGCTGTAAATCCCAACCGAACCCTGCGTGACATCTGTGCACCTCAATTTGTCAATCAAAATTATCAACTTGCAATTCCTGCCTTAGAAAATGATTTTGAATTACGAATTAACATGATCCAAGTGCTTCCTAAATTTCATGGTCTTGCAGGTGAAGACCCAAATCGACATATTCAAGAATTCACCTATGTCTGCTCCAGCTTCAAACCTCGAGCAGTCGCGGAAGAGCATGTGAAGTGGAGGGCTTTCCCCTTCTCACTAGAGGGAGCAGCAAAGGAATGGTTGTACAATCTACAACCGGGGGAGATCAGTGACTGGGAAGATCTAAAAAAATGCTTTCTACAAAGATTCTTCCCAACATCTAGGAGCACTGCAATCAAGAAGGAGATTTATGTCATCCATCAATCAACTGGAGAAACACTCTACGAATACTGGGAACGTTTCAAGAATCTTTGTGCAAGTTGTCCACACCAAGAAATAGAAGAGGACCAATTCCTTGTGTGCTTCTACCAAGGATTGCTTGACAATGACAGGAATCTACTAGATGCCTCGTCGGGAGGAGCCCTCATTGATAAATCACCTGCAGATATACGAATTCTGATTGAAAAGATTGCAAAAAATTCACAGCAGTTTGGCACTCGAGGTACGATCACCAGAGGGATCCATGAGGTAAGAACATCTGATTCAGTAGATTTAATTAGGAATGAAATGGGTGAACTCACCAGGTTGGTGCGACAAATAGCTGTGAACCATGTGAAGGATCAACAAGGACCGAATCAGGTATGTGGTTTATGCTCTTCTAATTCTCATTACACTGATCAATGTCCGGAAGTGCAGGGGACAGAAAGTTGTGCTGCAGCCTATCAACAAAGGCAATACCAACCGCAAACCCAACCAGGGTATGGGTTTCAACAGAACCAAGCCAGAGCACCTTTTCAGCAGCAATATCTGAACCCGATAGCATTCCAACAACCTTATCAGAAGCCCTTCCAACAACAACAAACTTTTCAACCACCACCTTTCCAGCGGAAGAATTATGAGCAACCATCCACAAGTGCACCAACAAATGAAGACCAACAACTGAAGACAAGAGTTGCAGGAATAGAAGATAAGATGGACAAGCTAGCTGATCAATTTGCAAGCATTATGGATGCTTTCACCAAGAACCAAGGTAAGCTTCCTGCATAAACAATTCCCAATCCAAAGGAGAATGTTAGTGCAATCACAACCCGAAGCGGGAAAGAGCTCAAACCACCAGAACAAAATGAGGAGGATGAATCTAGGAAACCTGCTGAAGCTCATCCTGTCTAACCAAAAGATGGAGTCAACAACAAAGTAGAAAGAACAAGGTTCAATAAATAAAGACTAGAAACACCACTGCAGAAACAACAAAGGGATAAAAAGGATATTCCAGCACCATTCCCATCAGCATTGGTTGAGTCAAATAAGGGAGAAGAAGAACGAATTCAACGGGAAATTCAAGAAACATTTCGAAAAGTTGAGATTAACATTCCACTACTGGATGCAATCAGGCAAATCCCTAAATATGCAAAATTTCTGAAGGAGCTATGTACTAAAAGAAAGAGGCTAGATGGAAATGAAAGAATAAACTTAGGAAGAAGCATCTCAGCATTGATCACACCACCGATACCGCAAAAATGTCAAGATCCAGGGACTTTCTCTATTCCCTGCACTATCGGTTCATTAAATTTTACTGATGCACTATGTGATCTTGGAGCTTCGATAAATGTGATGCCTCACTCTGTGTTTTCATCTTTGCAGATTGGAGAACTAAAATCAACTCGGGTGGTGGTACAATTAGCAAACAGATCCACCGTTTTCCCAGCTGGAGTCGTTGAAGATGTACTTGTAGGAGTGAGAGGATTAATCTTTCCAGCAGACTTTTATGTCCTTACCATGGAGGAAGACCGAGCACCATCCCAATCTCCCATCATCTTAGGGAGACCATTCCTGAAAACAGCAAGAACAATCATCAACGTGCATGAAGGAACCCTCACCATGGAGCTCGGAGATAGTACAGTACACTTCAATATTCTTGATACGATGAAACACCCTTCCAACAATCACTCACTTTATGCAATCTCCCATGATGAAGGTATAGAACAAATTGAAGACTCAGGTATGCTTCATGACTTGTTATCTGTGGGAGAACACTCTTCATTTGAATTTTATAACTCCCATGAACCTGAAAATTCTGGTATCATGTTGGAGGATGAGGTAAAATCTGATTTTTTCGATGATTTGTTAAGAGGAAGTAAGATTATTCCAGAGAATTCAACATTAGATGTAGGAAACATAAATGCAATATCATCCCTTGAACAACCCTCATGTTTAGAACTGAAGCCTTTTCCATGTGACTTGAAGTATGCTTACCTAATGGAAGGAGAGAAATTGCCAGTAATAATTGCCAATAACCTATCCCATTTACAAGAACAAACATTGATTGACCTTCTCAAAAGGAATGTAAAGGCTGTAGGATGGAGTTTAGGTGATATTCCTGGAATCAACCCTAAGGTATGCTCTCACAAGATATTTTTAGAAAGTGAATCTCGGCCAGTTAGAAAACCTCAAAGAAGACTCAATCCCACAATCATGGAGGTCGTTAAGAAAGAGATTGAGAAATTGTTAGCAGCTGATATCATTTACCCAATCTCTGATTCTCAATGGGTCAGCCCAATTCATGTAGTCCCCAAGAAAACTGGCCTGACCACTGTCACAAATGAAAGAAATGAACTGATCCCCATGAGAATACAAAACAGCTGGAGAGTGTGTATAGATTACAGGAAGCTAAATCAAGTTACCAGAAAAGATCACTTTCCTATTCCATTCATTGATCAGATGCTTGAAAGGTTAGCTGGAAATACTCATTACTGTTTTTTAGATGGATTCTCAGGTTATTTTCAGGTACCAATTGCACCAGAAGACCAGGAGAAGACAACCTTCACCTGCCCTTTTGGAACATTCGCCTACAAAAGGATGCCTTTCGGGCTATGCAATGCCCCAGGTACATTTCAACGGTGTATGGTGAGTATTTTCTCAGACCACATTGAGGATTGCTTGGAGGTGTTTCTTGATGATTTCACAGTTTTTGGAAATTCATTTGACCATTGCTTGGAAAATTTGGAAAAAGTTTTGAAAACATGCATTGAAAAGAACCTTGTCTTAAATTTTGAAAAATGTCATTTCATGGTTGAAAAAGGGATAGTGTTGGGGCACATAATTTCACAAAATGGGATTGAGGTTGATAAATCAAAAGTTGATGTAATAAATTCCTTACCATATCCAACTTGTGTCAAACATGTTAGATCCTTTTTAGGGCATGCAGGATATTACAGAAGATTCATCAAGGATTTCAGTAAGATTTCTCTCCCTCTCTCAAGATTACTTCTAAAGGATGCTAACTTTAATTTTGATTGTGCATGTAGGGAATCATTTGATGAATTAAAGGAAAGGCTGATAACACCACCAATAATGCAGCCACCCAATTGGGATTACCCTTTCGAGATACTTTGTGATGCATCCAACCAAGCAGTGGGAGCCGCTCTATCACAGAGAATTGACAGCAAGCCTCAAGTCATCTCCTACGCATCAAGGACCTTGGATGAAACACAAATAAATTACACAACCACAGAGAAGGAGTTTCTTGCAGTCGTTTTTGCACTAGATAAATTCCGATCATATCTTCTGGGCACTAAAGTTGTTGTTTTTTCTGATCATGCAGCTCTTAGGTACTTAATGAAAAAGGCGGATGCAAAACCCCGGTTGGTGAGATGGATGCTACTCTTACAAGAGTTCAACTTGGAAATCAAAGATAAGAAGGGGACTGAAAATCAAGTGGCTGATCATCTGAGTCGACTACCCCACACCGCTGAAACAGAAATACCAAAGCAGAACCCACTTAATGATGAGCTTCCTGGAGAACAACTCTACATCATCAACAGTGAAGTGCCATGGTATGCCAACATTGTCAACTATTTGGTAACATCTCAGGTACCCTATCATCTAAACTCTCATAAAAAACATAAGCTTAAATCTGAATCAAGATTTTACATTTGGGAAGATCCGTTTCTGTGGAAAATTTGTAATGATAAAATCATAAGAAGATGCCTGCCAAGAAGTGAAATTGAATCAGTGTTTGAATTTTGTCATAAATTATCTTGTGGAGGCCACTTTGGACCTCAGAGGACTGCCCGAAAAGTTTTAGAATCTGGACTCTACTGGCCCACCTTATTCAAGGATGCATATGAATTTTGTAAAAGATGTGAAAAATGCCAATTTTCTGGTAACATATCCAAACTACATGAAATGCCACCAAAACCAATAACCTTTTGTGAAATTTTTGAAGTTTGGGGCATAGATTTCATGGGACCATTCCCAATTTCATTTGGAAATTCATATATTCTTTTGGCTGTAGACTATTTTTCAAAATGGGTGGAGGCAAAAGCAACCAGAACTGATGATGCAAAAGTTGTTTGTGATTTTGTTAGGGCTAACATTTTCTGTAGGTTTGGCGTGCCACGAGCAATCATCAGTGATCAGGGAACTCATTTCTGCAATAGGAAAATGGAAGCATTGCTGAAGAAGTATGGGGTACATCATAGAACATCTACCCCATACCATCCCCAAACAAATGGCCAAGCAGAAGTCTCTAATAGAGAAATCAAATCCATTCTGGAGAAGACTGTTAAACCCAACCGGAAGGACTGGAGCCAAAAGTTAGATGATACATTATGGGCATACAGGACGGCCTACAAAACACCGATAGGGATGAGTCCCTATAGATTGATCTATGGAAAGAGTTGCCACCTTCCTGTGGAGTTGGAGCATAGAGCCTACTGGGCGGTCAGAGAGATGAATCTGGACCTTGAGAAAGCTGGGAAAGAAAGAAGATTTCAGTTGCAAGAGTTAGAGGAAATTAGAAGGGAATATTTTGAAAACTCAATGATCTATAAAGAGAGAACGAGGATGGCCCATGACAAGATAATTCAACCAAGAAACTTCAACCCTGGAGATCACGTGTTACTATTCAAATCCAGACTTAAGCTTATGCCAGGTAAACTTCGTTCCAGATGGGAAGTCCCCTTTACTGTTACTCATGTATATCCCTTTGGTGCTGTGCAGATTCAAAAGGAAGGAGGAGGAAAACCATTCACTATAAATGGGCAGAGGCTGAAGAAGTTCCATGGGACCGTACCTCAAGAACCAGTGGAGGAGATCACACTCCTTCATCCTGAATACAAATGAACACCTACCAGGTTTCATCATTCCTTTACACTTGATTAAATACAGTAACTCCAACTTTTTGAAACATACATTTACATGCATTGAGGACACTGCATAAATTAAGTGTGGGGGAGGAAATCTTGTAGTCCAAGAGATTTTTCAAAAAAAAAAAAAATTGTTTTGTTTTGTCGAGCCAACGACATTAAACAAAGGCGCTACCGGGAGGAAACCCGCATTTTCCCCCATTTTCCACTTGTCTTATTAGTTATTTACCAACATGATTGAACGGGCCTGCGCTATCAATCGTTTTTTTTTCAGGTCCATTAATGAAGAGGGTGTTGTGGGATTATACGTCGTGAAGAAAAGGATCCATTTGACAGGGGAGTATGAGTTTCAATTCTATATTATCCGACTTTATTCCCTACATTTTTAGTATTTTAAATAATTAATCAAGAAAAGGCATGCCCACGCTTGAATTCATGTTTTACTCAACTTATCTAGGAGACATGAGTTTCTTAGGAATCTTGTGATGCCATGTTTTAAATTTCAATGTTAATGAGATTGAATGATTAAAATGGATAATTGGATGATTAAAGTGAATCAAGTATATTGAAATAAGGACTCATGATTTGAGGGAATTAATTGATTCATGTAAATGAAATTTCCCTTCCATTTTTCATTCTTTGAATTTCTGAAATTCATGTGAATTAATTTGTTATTATTAATCATGCCATAAGTGATTTTCCAATATCATATTCTCATTCCTGAGAGGATTTCTAGACCAAATATTTCCTATTTTATCTTGAGCATATTTCTTGAGTGATCTTGGGACGTGCCACCTGCTAGAACTTGTATTGAAACTTGTCAAAGCTATGACTGTACAAAACCACATTTAAAATGATTGAGGCATATCTTTGGTTAGCCACATTTTATCCTAAGACCCACCTTTACATTTATCCTTCGTAAGCCCTTAGATTCCATGAATTTCCTTATAGGTTTAAGCCACATTACAATCCAATTTTCCTTACCTACCTGCACTTTTAGTATTTTTTCATGGTTATTTCAAGTTTGAGTGTGGGGGAAGGGCCTTTCGTGTGCATTCCTTGGGATATGTATCATTTTTGGGTGGTGTAATGTGTGCGTCATCATTTTGGGAAATTTATTATTAGAAAATTGGGCATGAGTCATCATTTCATTATGCTTCTTTCATTTCATCCGGTTCTCCAAAAAAAAAAGAAAAAAAAAATTCAAAATAAAGCTGTGCCTTTCTGGAGCTTTACAGAAAAAAAAGAAAAATAAAGCTGTGCCTTTCTGGAGCTTTACAAAAAAAACAGGGAGAACTTGGATGATATCATTCTTTGTAATCATTTATTGACTCATGACCCATGTCATTGAAAGGGGAGTGGTGTTGTGATTCACATTTCAAGGGGATTTGAGTGAGGTTCATCTTGTGTTTTCACTTGATTAATCATGCATTGTACTTAAGAGTCAAACCTCCTACTTCTGGCCTTAAATTATTTCAATCATTTACCCACCAACCCTAAGCCACAGAGTCATTTGAACCTTTATTGCAAGTCCTCATGATTTTATGTGTGTTTTGTCTTTACAAAGTGGAGAAAGTAGTTACTTTACAAGCCTATGGGTAAGGAGCATGTTCTCATGATATGAGAATAACTCCACTATTAATTGTATCATGAGTGATGAGAGAAAATATTCAAAAGTGAGGTAGGTCATGATTTGGAATGTTTAATAATAATAAATTGAGAAGCTTGAATGAATGAAAGGAGAAGCTTCATTATTTTTCAAAGGGGAAAAGTAAAATGCATGAATTGATTGTTTCTTTGAAAAATGGGAAATTAAATTGGTATTTTTGTGGAACTGGAAAATTTGATTGGACATTGATAATCATTTTATTTTATTCCATTTGAAATTTAAATATTGGTGACATTGGTGTCCTTTGAATTCCATGTTGAGATTTTATGCTTGAGGACAAGCATAGTATAAGTGTGGGGGAATTGACAAGGCTTATAATTTGCAAATTTTTTTAATGCATTTCTATTGTTTTAAACATCCCAAGATAAAATTTTGAGCTTATATGTAACAATTTTGGATTTAAGAAGTATTTTAAGTTTAAATGCAAAAATGACCAAATTCTGCATTTTGGACAGATTTTCACTACAAGGGTATTTTGGTCATTTACAAAAAAATATAAATCCAAATTTTATGATTATAATTTCTTTAGAATCATAATTTAATTTCCTTCAACTTTGTCTTCTGGACCAGGATCTGATTCTACCATCTTGAGGTCCAAACAATTCAATGAAGTTGAAGATTATTGAGGAACACCAAGGAAGCTTCCAGGAAATTTCTTCCAGAAAAACGAAGGTTCAGTGAAATATCCATAACTCGCTCAAAACGACTTTAATGGAGCTGAACTTTTGTGGATATACGGTTAAGAAGAGTTTGAACAAGTTTCATTAAGGAGGCCACGCCTGAAATGGCCGTGTTCAGGGACATTAATTCAGTACAAAACGGTGTTTTTCGGTTTGATGATTCTGACTGGACAGAATAAATTGTCAGAGGAAATTGGCCATAACTCTCGGAATACCTATCCAAATCCGCTGAGCTTTTGAGGGGACACGGCCAAGACAATTATGAACAACATTGAAGAAGGCCTCAACGCGTTAAGAGGTCATTTATGGGGTCCAAAATGCGACAACCTTCGGGGGTCGAATTCTGCCTATAAAAGGAGGAGAGCTCCTCCCCCTCAAGACATCCCATTCTCCACCCCATTCCTTCTGGGGCACCAAGGAGAAGAACTTCTCAGATTTTTATTTTATTTCTTTTGTTTTAAAATGTCTCTCCTCTCCCGAATCATCTCGCTTACCCCATCCATGGAGGGGTAATTTCATTTGAGTGATCGGAAAGAGGGGAGGCTGGACCGATGTGTTGTGCTTGAGTTTTGTGCTTGAAATGAATAAAATTTGTTCTTCTTTCTTCTTCTGGTTTCAATTCATAATTCAGTATTAAATTCCAAATGCGGTTGTGTTAAGGTTTTTATTCTGAAATTATAAATTTCTTTGGTCGATGATCACATCTCCCTCCACCCAATTCTAATCTGTATACGGTGGCACATGATTAGGGTTGGGTGGTGATTGCTCGACGGTTGTCAAGCACGTGTGTAGGATTGTATGTTGAAATCTTGGTTTATTAGGGAACAACAATTCCAGGTCTGGGATTGCTCTAATTAATCAAGATACCATCTACAACCCTAAACACATTGGAAGGAGGATAGACCAATCTAAGGTTTTAGAAAGGAAAATTCTCATCACATTTATCTGACTAAGGGAGAGAGAGGACTCGGTAGATAAATCTCTCTCTTACCAGTTTAAGGAAGAAGAAGAGATAAAATTTGGAAACCATGATGGCACAACACTAATTCTAGCCGAACCCAATCCGATCACCATCTTTATAATTTGTTAAAATCAATCAATTTCTGTTGTTTGTTTCTCTCATAGTCATTCAAATTTGTTAAAACCAATCTTTTTAAGAAAACCAACAAAAAGTGACAACCTTGTTTTGTGTGCACTCCTCTTCGGGAGACTACCTAGGATCAACTGCTATACTATACTTAGGTAAATAAAATATTGTTTTGCCACGCCCCACGACAGGCGTGCATCAAATACATTGGGTGCATCATGACTGATATTACATTAATGAATATGTTAATAAAGGATTTGTACCTTATATGTTAATAGAAATAGATATCTTTATCCATTTTATGAGAATAGAACTACCTAATTTAGTTTATTCCAGTGGTAGTATATAATATTCATGTCCACTTTAGAAAATTTAAAGAAATATATATTTATCACAAAGGCTGATGACATGAGTGAAAAACCTTCTTGATTGGAGATATATATATATATATATATTATGTTACACTGTGAGCATTCATATGCAGTTATTTTCATTGTGTCATTTAACTTATTTCTTTATTAATGCCTAGATTTGTTTCTAGATCCTAATCTCATAATTTAGTTGAGTTAGGATAATTCCATTGAGAAAGTGGCTTAAATGGAAACACAATGAGTGTATCCAAAACCACATTTAAATTATATATGAATTAAATATTATAATTGAATATTATAATCAGGTTATGAGAAATAATATTTATTCAGGTTTTGGTGATAAAAAATATCCATCCACTAGTTATTCAGAAGAATATATTTGTGAGTTAAATATTTATTAAATATTTATTCACTAATTTTAGTCTATATAATATTTATTTATTTATCATTTAATAATGAATTGATATTTATTTATTTAAATAAATATTCATTATTCTAGGTTCAATAAATTCTTAAGAGGATTGACAAACTGAGTTAGAGGTCTAGTAATAATGATATATTAAAGATCATTTAAGTAAATATTAATTTTTTTATTGAATAAATGATATTTATTTTATCAGTGAGTTTTAAAATTTCAAGTAAATAATAATAATAATAATATTATTATTAAACATGGGGTACACTAAGGATTGATAGAATAATAAAGGGCCTTTTTTAAATTATTTATTCTCTAACCCAGCTCTATAAATACCTGGTTGTATCATTTCCTAGGGTTAGACATTGGAGGAACTGTTGTGAAAAAAATTATCTCTAGAGAATTATCTCCACCCTAGAGAGAATATTCTCTAGAATTATCTCAAGAACTAAGAGAAAGAATCCAACACCTCTCCCTCAATTCCTCGAGAGAATAAGAGAAATTTCTCTAAACCTCGAAGTATTTTTTTTATTTTTGTGATCAATAATGAATAAAAAAAGAATTATAATCTTTTGTACTAGAACATAGATATTTCTACAATGATGTTTTTATGTTTGTGGAGTATGTGTTGATACTGTTAGTGGGAATCTATGTTTTAATAATTTAAAAAATTATGGTATGAAAATAATTGGTCAACTAAATCAACAAAAAAGAAATATTTTAAATATAAGGAAATTATTTATCTTAATAAATTAATTATAAATTATATATAATGATATCATTTTCATGGATTTCAGTGTTTTTATTTATCTAGTTATGAGGATTATTTCGACCAAGTTGATGAAAAACCATTACTACACCCCAGAACCTTTAAGCAGTATCAAAGTTATCACATATTAATTTATAATTATTTTTTAATCATTGAGTAATTTACAAATTTTTTATTAGTTTTCATTTATTGTTTAATAGTTTTTTAATCAGGAAGTTGAGATATCTTCTTCATTCCCATTTATATGTCTAAAAACATGTTAAAAACATATAAATTAAATCTAAATAACCCATCCTGAGGTGCTAAGGATTCTAATCAGATAACATGGAACTACATAATGTGTATCCCATGGGTACACACCGATTATCTGGGTTCTTTATAAAATGACGAGCCTCAAATTAATTCCAAAATTTCATTCAAATAAAATAGAACATTGCATCATTACACACCACATGTTAACCAGGACAAACTAGTGCATATATTTTTGGACTATACAGCGTGTAGATGGAATACACACCATATAGTGCACATGGTTTTGTAGTGAAATTCATTAAAATTGCATGAAAAAAATATACATCATGTATTTATTACACGATATGTAGGGACTTACTATTGTAAAACATAGAGTTTATAAGGCATGTAGTTTTTTTATACACCATTTAACTCATAAATGATAACCAAACATACTTTTTGAGTCCCTATGCATGTATTAGTGATGGTTGTTACATGAAATGTAGTTGAATGTACAGGTTGTGTAACACAAACCCATCAATGTGGAGCACATAATGAGCTAGGATTTACTTTGTATAGTTAATTTATGTTGAAAGAAAAATTAATTATGCCATTAAAAATTATTAACATCTATATGTGTGCCATTTTTTGACAGTACACACCATATGATAGGTTTTAATTTATATTAAATAATTAATTAATATCCACATAAAATTTTGAGCTACACATTGTGTATGGTCATTACACAACTTGTACTCTAACTCCATTGAATACAATAGAGGTTGTGTAATTAACACATGTTCGTGTGTTATTAATTTATAGTACACACCATGTAATTACATGACACACCATGCACACTACAAGCCATGTGAGTGAATAGTACATGACCATGGTAAATGATGGGTAGTTCGGATGGGCAAATGCCATGTTTATCTAAGTACACACCATGTACTTAAATAATATTAATTAAAATTAATTTATTAAATTTTTTTAAAATTATATTTTATGGGAATATTCAGGCCTATTTAGATGGGTGTTAATATAAAATGAATGAATGAATTAATAAGATGATTAATTTAATCAACTTAGGCATTTTATCTTAACAAAGAATGAATTTAAATAAATTATAGTTAGTTTAAAAATGTGTATTAATTACTTTCCTGGATGATCATTAGCTTGGATGACCTATGTATGTATTGAATTGAATTGAATTGAATTTAATTATCATTGAATGGATTTTTTTAATAATTATTATTAAATTAAAATGATGACATGTGCATTAACCCTTACTCTTTATTATGTAGGACCTACATGTCCATTTTTTCTTTTATGTAAACCCCCTTAATCATTCTTATGGTTCCACTCACCTACATTTGAATAAAGAATATGTAAGGCTAGAGATCCCAGTTGAGTGGAGGTGGTTTGAGTTTGGGGTTGAGGTAAAACCAACCAAGGACATACCTAAGAGGAATTCTTGAATGATGAAACTAAAACAAAGAATGGTTTTAGAAGTTATTACCCAATATTTAGGGGTTATTTTATAATCCACTCAATAAAATAACAATTAGAATTCTTCTGATCATTCCACATATTTTATTTTTTTATTTTTTAAGTTTCATGGTTAATTTTTATGGATGATTTATCATGATCACATAAAATAAATGAATTAATAATTATAAGAGATAAAATTAAAATAAATTGTATTATGAATAAATATTTTATTCCGAAATGGTTAATCAATTTAATAAAATATACTTAATATTAAAAATAATTTGATAAGTATAAAATAATAATATTTATACATAAGGATAAAAATACCTTAAAGAAAATGTTAAGTTGCTATATAATTCCATTACTTAAGTTAATATAAAACCATATTTTAAAGTTATTATCTATATTAAGTTAGGGTTATTTCAATTATCATGAAGTTTTGACTTATTTTTTGGGATGAATTAACCAAGTTCACATCAAGGGTTGATTTACCAAGAAAGACTTGGTGTAACTAGGAGGTAAGTTATAAGGAAATTTGATTCCAAGATTTCAGAATTAAGGAGTTCATTGAATGGATTAAGGTGTTGTGATTTAATTTAATGGGTAAGACCCAACTAACTAAATACCATTTAATATATTGTTAGGACCAAGTATGGGTTATGAAAAAGGATATATGGATCCTTTCCACTAGAATATTCATGTGACATGATATTCCAAAACCAATGGTGTGGTCAATTTGGTTTTGATAAAATAGAGAGATAATAATAAATTAAATTTAAAAAATCAGATATTTTAATAATTGAGATAAAGTACTAAAACATGATTTTAATTTATTGAAGAAAATTTAATTTGACTCGACACTGAAAATATCACTGTGATCTATTTTGGAGAAGGATACCATTCTAATTTCTAGTAACTTCTAAGAGTGGTATAGAAACTTGTGCATTGTACTATGTCAAGAGTGTAAGTTTTATGTGATGAAGTCCCCTATTTATGATTCTCCATCTAGTTTATCCAATAAGTAAGATCTATCTCTCTACGTGAGATACCTAGATGATGTTCAAGATGTCTAGTGTCTCATGTTTTCATCCATTTCTAGTGAGATCTAGAAGCTAATTTAGGAAATGGGTGTGTATAGTATGATGTATTAACTTCATTATCTTTTTCAGGGTAAGGTTATAAAGAAGTTGTGTGAGATATATAAGTTACCATTCACATGAAATCTTAAATAAGGGTTACCATTTGGGCCCCATGTAGTCAAGATTATTGGCTACATTGACCACTTGGAAATCATGGGCTTTAAACTCCCTGATGAGTTTCATAATAATATCATAATTTCTAAATTAACTCATATATACTGTAGTTTTATCATGAATTCTAATACAATAAATAGTGATAAGTCTCTCATAGAACTCCTTAGCTTGATTTTCTATGTAGATAAGGACACAAGGCATGAAAAACATATGGTCCTTATGATAAATAAGAGAAATGGAAAGGAAAAGGTTCCTAAGATTTATTCCAATTCTAAGGATTCAGAGCACTATCCCTTTAATAAGAGGAAGATCAAAAGGGAGGTGAAGTAATTAGATGCAATATGTTTTTCAAGTGTTAAGAATGACCACTGCAAAATTAACTATACCTAGTTAAAGAAGCACATGAAAGCTTCAGGCACATTAATTATTGAGTGAAATATTTCCATATTTACTATATGGGTATTAGATATAAACTTTGGTGCCCATATTTTTATCCAAATATAGGAACTAAATCAATTCAAAAAGGTTTCCATAGGAGAGGTAAATATTTAAGCTTCAAAAAATTCCAAACTAACTACCTTGGTTATAGGATACGACCACCTCACATTGCCAATGAGGATGATCTTGGTTTTAAAGAACTATTTTTATATGCCTAGTGTTACCAAAAAAATTCTTTATGTATTATTACTAGATATGGATGATTTTTTTAGAAATTTAGAAAAAATATGTTATTTTTATAATGATAATATATGTTACAGTATAGATCATCTAAATAACAGTCTTTATGTATTAGATTATGAAAAAAAAATGCTGATGATTGATAACTAATCAATTTCACTTGACTCAAATTACACCCATTTGTGGCATCACTAACTTGGTCATGTAAACAAGAAGTTCTTGTAAAAACTATATCAATATGGCTACTTAGATTATTTTGAACTAAGACCACTTAAAATATGACTTTATTTTTTACAAGAAAAGATGACTAAACCACATTTTGGTGAAAAGGGTAAAGGGACATAAATCTTATAGAATTGGTACACACCAATGTGTGTGAAACTTTTCAAGTAGAGGCTATAGGTAGGGATTATTACTTAATTACTTTTACTAATGACTTATGTAGATATAAAAATGTCTACATAATGAGGTATAAGTTATAATCCTTTAAAAAATTTATGAAATTCAAGAATAAAGTAGAGAATAAACTTGAAAATAAGATAAAGAATATTTTATTTGATCAAGGTAGATAATATATTAACAAATAGTTCATCAAATATTTATAGTAATTTGGGATTCTATATCAACTCACTCCTCATTATACACTATAGTGAAGTGGTGTTCATGAAAGGAGTAACTACATATTTCTTAACATGGAGAGGTTAATGATGAGTCATTTAGTTATTCTAGTATCCTTTTAGGGATATTAAATAAATATTATGGGGTACACACTAAACCATGTTCCAACTAAGGTGGAAAACATGATTCCATTTGAGTTCTAGAGTATAAATAAACCCATGTTGTTTAATACTCATGTATGGGGTTGCAAGTAGTTTTTTAATGTCAATTTTGGAAACACCCAGCACCCCAGAAATAAAGTGTATCTTTATAGGGAATCCTATGGAATCAAGAAGATATTATCTATAAAATACCTTAAAAAATAAGGTTATTGTGGAACACCATTTTATATTTCTTGTGAGGGATCACATATCTAAAAGTGATAGTGGGAGCAATATCAACTTCAATAAAGTTGGTGCTTAAGATATATAGGAGTTGGCATAAGAAGAATTTACATAATTTATTGTGGAAGAGGTTGTTCTAGAGACACTGATATTTCATAGGTGATCTATAAAGATTATAGATCCAAAGAGATGTAGTTTTATAGTCACCAAGTATGAAGACTCATTATTGGTTGAAAATAATGACCCTCTTTACAATAAGGAAGTAATGGGAAGCTCATAAGATACACGATGGAAAGAATCCCTGAATTATAATATGGATTCCATGTATTAGAACTAAGTCTAGGTTTTGGTCGACCTTCCAGTTGATGTAAATCCCATTTCATGAAAATTGGTATTCAAGAAGAAACTATACATAGAAGGTAAAGTTGGTACCTATAAAGCATGATTGGTGTCTAAATGGTTTAAAAAAATTTAAGGAATAAAATATGATGAGAAATTTTCTATAGTTTCTATGATTAAATTCATCAGAATTATGCTTTATGTAACATCTTACCATGACAAAGATATTTGAAATATTGATGTCAAAAAATATTTTATTAACGAGAATATTATGGATTATGTTTATATGACACAACCAAAAGGGCTTGTGACTCCATAGGATTCCAAAAAGGTATGAAAGTTGTAAAGATCCATTTATGGGTTGAATAAAGCATCCAGGTCATGTAACATTTAGTTATATAAATCCATAATATAATTGGGTATCATTAATAATGAATATGATCCATGTTTCTATAGGAAATTTAGTGGGATTACAGTTATTTTCCTGGTAGTATATGTTTGTGGCATATCACTTATTGAAAATGATATACTAGTATTATAGTATGTTAAATATTAGTTAAACACATGATTATCCTTGAAGGAATTAGGTGAAGTATCCTACACCCCCAATATCAATATCATTCATTGAAGATCCAATATGATTTTTGGATTAAGTCAAGGTATCTATATTGAACAGATACAAAATATACATAGTATGAAATAATATAAGAGGGGATTGGTTCTAGTTTTACATGGTATATATATCTACAATTTTTCCCTTATACACAACATGAGATAGAGAGATAGGGTGAGTAGGACTCCTTATGAATCTATGATAGTTTCGATAATTTATTTTATACTATGTACTAGGATTAATGTTTCATATTCTTTAATCATGGTAGATGAATACCAATCAGATATAGGAGAGTAATGTTGGACTACTATTAAGGATATATTTAAGTATTTGAGGCATACTAAGGATATGTTACTAGATTATGGAGGATATGGGGAGATACTAATAAAAGGATATATATATTCTAATTTTCAAAAAGATTATAACGATATGAAATTGTAGTTAGGATATGTCTTCTGTCTCTATAGAGGAGCTGTGATCTAGAAGATCTCAAAGAATCTCATTGTAGTTTATTTTACAGTGGATTTTAAGTATATTATGATTTTTATGAAGATAAAGAATTAGTTTAGATACACCAATTTTTTCAAGAGCTTGATGTGGTTTTTAGTAATAAAGACCAAGCATACTATATTATGATAATACTACAATGATGGATCTCACAAAGGATCCAATTTCATGTCAAAAGAAAAATTAAATTTTTTGAAAGTATCACTTATTGAGGGATTTTTCTTAAAGGGTAAAGCTTATAGTAAATATGGTTTCCATGGAAGAAAATGTGGTGGACCACTTGACTAAATCATTATCTCTGTAGAAGCATAAAAAATTACATGATATATAGTGGAATAAGAGTTGTTAGAAATTGTATCTAATGAAAGTGAGAGTCCATTGGAGTTGGTTCCCTAGAACTAACTACTTTTTACCTGACAATACAACATTTCATACATTTTTTTTTGTTTTTCAATGATTTTAATCCCACCATTTTTATCATTTTGAATGAAATTATCACATTTTTTTGTTTGAATAATAATCTATAATTTAATTGTTAAATAACTTAAAACTTGATTTTTAATTATTTATTTCATATTTGGAATTATTAAAATAAAACCTAAATTTAATTTTGGGTGTTTTGATGATAGTATAGGATGTTTGGAGGTGACCTTAAAGGCTCAAATTTGATTATAAAGAACTTGGATCATATTTGAAGAGGTTTTAGAAATACTATGTGGAAAATTAGTGAGATGTGTAAAGGAAATTCAATACCCATGTAAAGGTCACATGCCATTCATGTAAGGGTACCTGACTTGGGTAATGTTAGTACCCTAGTTTCAATGATCCACGTAAAGGTAATCTGTACATACATAAGGGTAACACTATAAAAAATATAATCTATGGAATGGTATTTCTAGTTTCTAGAATCTATTTATGACGAAGAATAGAATTACTCATGATGGTTCATAGAATATTATCTTCATGGATTAAACATCATGATTCTTCAAGAGGATCAAGATTCAAGATGATTTTACAACATCAAATCACTAAGGTAATTGTCTTACGATGCCTTAGTGTAGGATGGTTCACCTATATGGTTCCAATATAGGGTATTTCATAGCCTATAAGATATTTTGATGAGGAATTTTATGATATTTGAAGTGTGCCAATATTTTCTAAATGAATAAGTTGCACATGGAAGATATTTAGGCCAATACATAGAAGATTTATAAAATTGAAAAATTAGAAAATGGAAACATCATTCGTGTAATATATTTTCTCTACCTATATGATATTTTAGTTCCAAATATGATATTTGACCAAGTATAGCAGGATTACTCGTGTAAGGTAATTTAATTTTTGAAAAATTGACTAAAGGGAGATTGTACAACTTTATTTCTAATCATAAGATTCCTGATCATATGAATTTTTGAATGTATATCTTCATACTTAGGAATTTAATATGACTTCTGATATTATAATATGACCTCAAAACTTTTCCAAATTCAAAAGGGGATCATAAGACTCATTTTTAATTCAAACTAAAGCTCTGATGTGACACATCAACATGCATACAACTAATCATAGGTAACGGTATGGATTATAATTTGAATAATATTTTAATCATGATCAAAGAGTAAGTTGTGTATTTTATGGAAGAAAATATCATAACTAATAATAAATATTACAAGGAAAAGGAAAGAGGATATTTAATATTCAAAATAAAAAAAATCATATAGATTTGACCATGGTTCAAGAATATGGGAACTAAGTATCTATAAGAAGAAGAGGTGGTCGAAGGAGATGTTAGAGAGATAGGGGGATCATGTAGACTACTGGAGAACCTCATACTGTTGCTATTTACTACTTCCAAATTGTTTATATGTTTCCTTAGTTTTTAATGTCTTCTCATTAACCCTTCATCTTCGTTACACTTATAATGTTATTCATGCATAAATGAATAAAAACTCCATTATGTTGATTGATTTTAGTTTTTAATTATTTTTTGATACTTCTAATACAATTCTGTTTAAGGTTTTTGAAAATTTTCATTATTCACTCCTTAGGTTGGTAATCTATCATCTCCCTTCGCTTAGTACTACTTGTCTTAAAGGAATAGACTATTTTTTTTGATGAGTGTTTAAAATTACTAGCATGTTTTTGATATTAATAGGTTACTTCCAAATTTCCCAGGAACACTAAAACCCAATTAGGAATTTCCTTAGTAGTTTAAGATTCACTTACTGAATTTTTATACACACATGAAAACTATTAAAAAAATAGTAGTAAAAACTATTATAACCTTTACCATGTTTGAATTATGAACCAATTTGGGAATATCTCATTTATTAAAAAAATAGTAGTAAAAATAATTTCAATAATATGATATCATTATAAATGGAAATCCAACCCTAAACCCATTACTTTATTTATAATACGTTTTTAATATCTTTTTCCACTACTACACTCACTTTTTAAAACCGAGTAATTTTAATAACACAACTTTGGTATAATGATAAGAAATTAATTGAACTCATGAAAAATTAAACCTAAAAACTACTAGAAAGAAGTGAAATATGGTATAAAATCCTTAGAGAAGGTAGTTAGGTGTGCATCTCAAATAAGAAAACCAAAACAAAAAAAAACACAAGAACATAAAACAAAAAAAAATGGATATATTTTTTTGTATAAATTTTTGTTTTAGATTTTTTGAAAATAAATGATTAAGGAAACAATGGATTTGGAAAATACAAGATAAGAAAAAGATATCAGAGATGAGAGCAAAAACTGAATCAATTATGAGAATACACAATGGGAATTTAAATTGCATGGTTAAAAATAAATTTTATTCATTCATGAAAAATTAATTGCACGTGCATTATCAAAATTATTTAGTTTAACTCCTAAACCAAGAGATAAACCTATATATAGGAAATTATTGACACTCTCTACTCTCAATATTACTTCAACTATGAAGAGTTTAAATAAATTTCAATCAGAATCAATCTCTCTAAATGATTATGATGTTTTGAAAAAAACTTGAGAAGTGCAACAAGTTTTAAGAAGAATCAACTTGAAGAACTGAAATTGATGAACCAGACAAATTATTTACCAAAGATGAGATTTAGCTTATCATCATTTCAAATAAAAAAATTATAATAAGTATATTTTTAGATCAGTTAGAAGTATAAAGAAATAAAATAAATAAATAATTTTTCCCCATTGGGAAAAAGTTTCCTTCTCCACTTCGCTCCACATTCTTGATTTATCTATACGTTTTTGCTACTCTCCTATATGTGTATATCATATCATAATTTATAAAAAAACATTTAAATTTCTCTCTCTATTACCATTTTTAATAATTTCATTAATTATTTTTTAGTTTCCAAAAGTACCATTTTTTTAATTATTAGATTCCTGAAATTTAATAAACATTTTTCTTCTTAACAAGTGGCTAGTACTCCTCCATACTCAACTACATGTTGCTCAAAGTTTCTCTGACTCTAATGTATCTAAGACCATATGTGAAACCATAACCATATAGAGAATTAGATCCCATCATTAATTCAGTCTAGATCACACAATCTGGAAACATGAAACTCCTATTAATGACTTTATACTTTCTTGATTGAAACTTTATTGGGTCATTTGATCAAAAAAATCACAAGCACTAACATGCAAACTCAAAGTCAAAAAATTGGAGAACCTCACACCCCTTCACTATCTTTTCCCTAAAAATGAAACACATGCAGAGAAAACATGTTTGAAAAATCTTAACTCGAATTAGATAATGTAATCTCGAACTTGATTTGAGATTTCTGGAATGAATTTTTTTGTTCTCTTTAGGACGAAGCTTTGGGTTTGTTGAGCATGGAAAACCAAAATCTCAATCGAACTCAGTAGTTATTCAATTCATTCAAACTTTTTAGTTTCAATAATTTCAGCCTTGAATAAACATTGAACACCTTTTCAAATTATAACCCTAGGTATTATTTTCTCGAATTTGGAAATCCTTGGATCATTTATCTTCATTTTAAATAGATTCATCATATTTCATTTCCAAGATGACTCGATACTCTGGATTTGATTAGATATTCTTGAACACATCATCATCAGACATGTAAGATGCTAATTAAATCCTCAAATAGATTTGTTTTATAATTTTGACATTTTTGGGACAACAAATCAGTATCAAGCTTCTTTCAATCGTTGGTTGGTCATCATCTTCAAGATCTTGGCTCAATCTTAGATTTGGTCACATATTCTTCAACCGGATTCATCCTTTAGATTCGATGGTGGATCACCCTTTTCATCTTCAACCATTATAGGATCAGGAGGTGATGTACTGATAATATGTTATTAAATCCTCTAAAAATTATAAATTTATATGTTCCCAAACATCACTAACTACAAAGTTGTAGTAAATTAGAAGTTGGTGTCAATCCCATAGATAGAGGAGAATGCAAAAGAAGAATTTTAACCAAAGTTTAGGAATCTATAATTTTAGTTTTATTTTATTTAACTAATTAAATGACATGGGTTTAAATTAGGATAGAGAAAGGGGATAAGGGTCAATTTTAGGGATTATGTAGAAGATATTCCTAAGTATAGCTTGGGATAAACCTATGGATTTGGATTCAAAGTGATGAAAAGGTCACCAATTAGTCTTTTTACAACCAATTAGATCTACCTAAGTTGAAAAATACTATTTGGTATAGAGATAGTAAAAAACCAAAGTGTAGGAAGTTTAACTTATAGGTATAAAGAATCTCATACTATTGGTCCTAGTTTGACAACTAAAATTAGGTTAAGTATCATTTTTTCACTTATGATGGCCAGGGTCATTTAAAAATAATGAGATTAAAAATTATTTTTAACCTAATTAATTTCCATAGGGTTAACAAGTTTTTTTCACAGATTCATTACATTTAAACCCACCAAAAATATCGACCCCTAAACCTAAGTATATTAGCCATGCATAATGGTATTAAATAAAATAATTTAAATGAGAATCATTCTTAACATAATGAATAACCAGTTTAAATCAAATTAATACATAATTTAAATCATATAAAATAGTTAAACACTAACTTGAATGAGGAAATAATGAATAATGTTGCAATAGTTAAAGTTTGAATAGAAAAAAGAAAAAGGATTCAAGTGGAGGACAAAAACGCACAAAGAATGAGTCTTGGAATTGAAATTAGAAACAAAGGAATGAATAAAAAATAAAATAAAGTGATTGAAATAAAATGAAAAGAAAATAGGAAATAAATTAATAAGGAGAAGAAATTGAATAAAGACTTCAGGCGTCTGAGTTCCTATGTCCATGTCAGGGTCTCTGAATATTTATGGACTTCAAATATTACATGGAATTTAAATGGTTTACATCATATATGTGATTTAATTGACTTCTTCATTGAGGCTTTCATGACCCATATATTATTTTCACGCCGTGTACTTTAGATCTCAATTTCATTTGAATATCTTGGATTTATATATTTCATGGCTTGTATCTTCGATGAAAATTAGGTTTCAAACTTTTCATGTCAGTTACTGAGCTCACATAATATATATCATCAGGTTTGAAATTTGAGTATTTCAAAATGTTTAATCTGGATTCATGTCATGAAATTGGGTCATGACTTATACTTTGGATTCACACCTTGTAATTTAGCTGGAAGGTGGTCTTCCCTAAGATCAAACATCATGTACTTCATATATATGACATGCAATGTTAAACTTATCTTCATAATATTTCTATTGTCATGTCAAGTCACTTCTCGTATCAGTGCAGAGTTCATTTATGTTTTTTGATTTCCATGATTTCCTCTTTATTATTCCAGATTCCATTGATATCAAAAGAATATAAAAAACATTAATATCAGACACGAATCTCATATTTAATAAATTAATATCCAATGAATTCACATATAATAGATATGAAAATATATATAAAAAATAGAGATATTAGGTGGATTCAAAAACACTGGAGGGATTAAACTCCGTCAAAATACTTTACACTCAAGTTTATATTCTTGAATCTCAAATGAAGAACCCATCTCTAACCACACAACCTTGGATTGGGTTCTAGTGCACAATATCTCATACTTGAAAAGTATTTATAGAATTATCGGGCATCAATCAGAAGCTTGGTCGACCTCATTTCATTTAGTGAGAGTTCTCCAAGTTCAGTGACCAAAACCCATATGTGGTAATTTGACTACGTAGATCATCTACATTTGGTTACATGGGAACCGATGAAACTATGCGATTTATGATTGAAAAACTGGCTACATGGTTCCCCTGAGAATTGGATAAATGGACATGCTCAAATTTTGGCTATGTCCTTCCTTCCGCAATTCCTCTACATGTATTCTCCTCTACACAAAATATTTATGAATAAAAATTGATCCAAATAAATAAATAAAAACAAGATAAATAAAAAAAAATAAAATTTATAAATTTAAATACAAAAAATAATAAAAATAATAAATTAAAAATTAAATTTAAATAACAATAATAATAAATTGAGAGAAACATTCAAATCGAAAGATAAATTTTAATATTATCATAAAATAAAATAAAACACTAAAAATAAACAATTAAACATGAAATTAATTAATAAATTAAAAATTAAACAATAATATAAACAAAACAAAATAAATAACCAATCTACAACATAATTTGGCATTAAATAAATTTCAATATTTTAAATCAATAATTGATTTCAATCTCAAATTCTAATTTCACAAGTCATTTCAAGAATTTAATTTTATTTAAAAAACCAAGACCATTTTATAATTCAAGCACAAAAAACATCATTTTAATAATAATATTTAAATAATAATATTACTTTACAAAAATAACCAAAAGAAATTAATTCACCATTATAAGATCCTTTTTTCCTAAAAAAGTAGTAATTTATTTAAAAAGAGATGTGAAAAAATGCAATGAAATAAATCCACATCAAATTCCCTAACACTTAAGCATTGATTGTACGTAATCAATCAATTTAAACAAATTTAGTGTATGAAAATAATTCTTAAGGGTGAGAAAGTGAGTTTCCAATAAGATTTGTTTTTCAAAAATATTCTTCCCCATAAATACTTTCAAGAAGGAAAATGTATTTTATCTTCTCAAAACAAATGGTTTGGTTAAAATTTGGATTTATTTTTACAAAGAAATGATTGAAATTTGAACTTTTAAATGAGTTTAAACAAACATCACTTTTAATTTATCTAAGACTTAAAAACTTCTCTTTATCTCTAGGAGAACATAGACACATAATTAAAAGTCATAATAATTAGAAAATCCATATGGTTGAGTAGATTTAATAATTATAAGTAGCATAAATAACTCATCCTACAACTTAAAAAATAAAATAATAAAAGAATGAAGGAAAATAGATTCAACCTGGATTATTATTTTCATTTAATATATCATGTAAATGCATAAATTAAAAGTTTAAAACTTAGTAAAAAGGTTCAAAATTAATGATGATTATAAATCCTACTCCTAAAACTTGACCAAGAAAAAAAAATTTCAAGAGAGTAATAAATTAATGAAACTGATTAAATCCATTGGAAATCAGAAAAAATAAACCTACTCAAGGTGGAAATTCAACTTTCAAACTTTAGAAATATTTTGATCCACTAAATAAGAAAGTTTAGGCTTGAAAAAATACCAATTTGAAAAAATTTAAGGGGGGTATTGATGGGTTTTATATTAAATCATAGCTTATATCATTTAATAAGACCCCTCCCCCACACTTAAAATCCAAAAATCGTCCAATTTTTACACATTAAGGTGTAAGAAAAAAATTATAAATTATCATTCAAAATAGATTTTCAATTAAGTAATACAATGGCATGTCAGAGGGGGGTATAACTCAGTTCAAAAAAGCATATTGCTGCAAAGCCAAATCAATTTTTAATCTTATAAAATTAGGAAAGTTCACCAGAATAAATCAAATAGTAGCCAAAGATATATAACTTTTAAGTTCAACTCAAATAAAATGTTAGAGCACTAAGAAAGGTTTCAAGAAAATTTCAAACTAATTTCCAAATTCATAGATAAAATCATGTATAACACCCAAAATAATAATAAATAATAATGTATTATATAGTTTAAATTTACATCATCCCCCAAAATTAATTTTCATCTATGAAAAAATTTAATATTGAAATCAAACAAAATTTTCAGAAATATTTAAATAGTGAAAGCATGCAATAATTTCAATAACTAAACATAAAAATATATATAAAACTTTATAAAATTCCCAGACTAGATGAAACTCATATTACTTTATGATAATTCAAAAGATAACTTCATTTTTAAAATGTAAAACACTACTTGTTTTCTCCAAATTAAGTACCTAAAATAAAATAATTATTCATCCATGAAAGTGAAACCAAGACTTTAGAATAGTGTGCAATGAAATCCAATCTTAGAATGAAATATCTAATATAATTAATTCTATCACCAAGTTACAGATCCAAAAGTGATGAATTATGACCCATAAGAATGGAATAATAGGTTCAAATTCTAAAAGAACATGGGAAAAACAAATTTAAAATAAATAGAATACAAAAACATATTTTTTTATTCTAAAACTAAAAAAAATAAATAAAAATAGTACAAAATTTCATGGGTTGAATCCCATGAATCATTGAATTTAAAGTCCTTAATTAAAATTCAAAAAATATAAATTTTCAAGAACAAATACGACAACCAAAACCTTTGGATTTAATTAAAAACAATTGTTGATCCTTTGAACATTAACCAAAATTCATCTATTTTATCCTCTAAAAACTTCAACAACTCCATTTTTAAGCACTCAAAGAATGGTAAAAGGTCCAAACCACTGGGATTTTAATTTTCCTAGAAATTGCTTAAGTACTAAATTAAAGAGAAGAACATTTTGAAAACCCTTGATGGATTCCTGAAAGAATTTTTCCCTATCTTTATACATCCTGTCATTATCATAATACTCTCTCCCAATCTTATCTAGCTCACTCAGGTCAAGTAGTCTTCTCTATCCAGCTGTCTTAAAATCAAAGTTCAAAGACTTAACATCCCAAAAGGACTTGTTTTTCAATTATATAGGTAAATGAAAATATTTACCAAAAAAAAAACTATATGGAGATATTCCAATTGGGGTTTTGAATTTAATTATGTAGGTTCATAATTAATCAATAAGTTTTAAGGACTAATCCTTCCTATAATTATAGAAAAGTTTATGTAAAATTTTCTTTAAATCCCTGTTTGAAATTTCAATATTTGCACTATAGTTTTGATGGTAATAAGTTTGTGGTATATGGGAACAACCATATTTTTTCATCAAATATTTAAACATTAAATTATTAAAATGGGTTCCATTATTAGTGATAAAATTCTTGGGTACCCCAAATATTTTGAAAATGTTCTTTTTAATGAATTTGATCTCACTAGTTGCTTGATTTTTGGGTAATGACACTACCATAACCCACTTCAAAACATAATCAATAACCACTAATATTTACTCATTCCCATGTGAATATGGAAATGGTCCCATAAAATCCAAGACCTAAACATAAATAATATCAATCTCTAAAATTCATTTCATAGAAAACTCTTGTTTTCTACCAACATCCCCTAATATAAAATATTTTTCACAAACCACAACTAAAATCCTACTATCCTTGAACAAAGTGGGCCAATAAAATCTAGTTTGAAGGAATTTTTAGGAAGTTATTTAACCTCCACAAGGTAAGGAGTGATAAATCTCTAAAATGGAAAACATCCCTAATTTAGGGAAAAAAATTCAAAGAATATCATTAGAGCACATCCTAAATAGTATTGGTTCATCCCAAAAGTAATACATAAGTTCACAAAAGAAGTTCTTCCTTTGATTTTGTGTAAAATCCCTGGGTATCACTTTGGTAGCTAAAATTTTCCCAATATGTGCGCACTAAGAATATTGTTTAATTGAAACAACGATCAGTTTTTCATCATGGAATATTTAGTTTATTTCCTTAGGACCATCACCTTGTATACTGGGCAACATATAAAAATTACTATCCATTAAATTTTTAGCATATTGTTTGGCCTTAATTTCCAAATAAAATTCCAATAACAAAAAATTTCAACTAATTAGCTTTGTTTTATCTTAATTTTGAAAATAAAGTATTTAAGGATTGAATGGTTAGTGAAAACAATGAATTTAGATCCAAATAAACACTGCCTAATTTTTTTAAAGAAAACAGGAAGGCAAAAAATCTTTTTCACTAGTGGTGTAATTTATTTTATAATTATCTAGTAATATACTAGCATAATGAACTACATGAAATTTATTTTCATTTATTATTCCTAAAACCTCTGAAAAAACTACATCACTTGCATCACAAATAATTTCAAAATAAAATTTTCAATCTGGTGTAGCAATGATGGGTGATGAAGTGAGTTTTTATTTAATGAATTTTAAATATTCCAAACATTTTTCATCAAACAATAAACTTTAATCTTTGTAAAGTATTTAAAAAAAGGTTTTTATGATCTTCGAAAAATCTTTTTATAAATATTCGATAAAAACCAGCTTTCCCTGAAAATATTCTAACACCTTTGACATTTTTAGGAGAAATTTTTTAAATAATCTAATTTGTTTCATATTATCAACTTCAATGTCTCTCATAGAAACCTTATGACCAAGAAAAATACCTTTGGTTACCAAAAACTGACACTTTTCCCAATTAAGAACAAGATTGGTTTCTTGTCACCTCTCTAGAACCAATTGTATATTTTCTAAGAATCTCTCAAAAGAACTTATAATAATGAAAATATCATACATAAATACGTCAATAATACTCTCTATAATGTCTAAAAAGATATCCATCATAAATATTGAAAAGGTATATAGGGAACCACACAATTCAAAATACATTCTATTGTAGGGAAATATTCTAAATGGACATGGGAAAATAATTTTATCTTGGTCTTTTGGGGCTACATGAATCTAGTTATATCCAGAATAACTATCTAGAAAACCAAAGAACTCATTTCTAGCAAGCCTCTCAATAATTTGATCTAAAAAAGGCATTAAAAATAACATTTTCTAGTTATAGAATTTAAATTTATTTAATCTATGCAGTTATTCCACTTAGCTGACTTCCTAATATGATTTTTTCATATTTCTCATTTTTCACAATAGTGAGACCTCCATTTTTGAGAAATAGTTAGACTGGTCTGACCTAAGAACTATCTGAAATAGGTTATATTATTTTTTTCATAAAAAAGATTGATTACCTTCTCTCTAACAATCTCTTTCATGTTTTAATTTAGCCTTATTTTACCCTCAAATCTTGGTTTGTGGTTTGGTTCTATAGGTATCCTATACATCCAAAAAGAAAGGACAATACATTTGATATCTATTATAGAAAAAATTATTTCAATATTAAACTTTTTTAGAAAACCCAACAAAATTTCCTCTTGATTTACTTTGAGTTCAGCATAGATAATAATAGGAAGTGTTGAATCTTCACCTATAAATGACTATTTTAGAAGTGTTGTAAACTTTTTAAGCTCCAACTATGGTTCTTATTCACTGGAAGGAAGAATATTGGGTTTGGGAGGCCTAATTTCTTTAATATGTTTCCTAAAATGAGTTTGGAAGCCAAAATAAATTCCAATTTCACAACTAGTTTTAAGATTTTTATCATTGCTATCCAAAGTGGATATCCCACTCTCATGAGTTTCCATATCAAAGTTAAGAATATTTTTTATATGAAACCCATAAAAAAGTTTAAAAATATATCCCTCAAAATTTTCAAAGACTTCATGATTTTTTAGAGTGGGATAATCAGCCTCATGTTTTCTTAAAATCTATTTAAGTCCAAACACTAAAAATTCATCCTCAACACCACATTTCTCAGTTGGAATAGAGCTACTATCCAGCACTAGAAAATTATTCTGATTCACTTCCTAAATAGTTTCATCATGATGGGAAACATAATTTTCAAATTATAATGCAATTTCCTAATCAAAAGGTCTTTACTAAAACTCATCTAAATGATCAATTGTATTTTCATCTTCTTACAAATCCACTCTTGAATAGTTTTCATGCAATGAAAAATATTTTTCATTTTTCAAGACATTAAATTCAACCTTTTATTCTCTAAAATTAAAAATCAATTAACTCTTAGACACATCAATAACACCACCATATGGATAAGAAAGGATTACCCAATATGATAGGGATTTTTTTTTCATATTCCATATCTAAGATGAGAAAATCAATGGGTAAAAATATCTCTGTGAATCTAATTAATAGATCTTAATCACTTCCTTTGGGATGGATAAAAGATCAATCAACCAACTGTAAAAAAAATATAGTGCATTTCAAATCACCAAACATCAATTTTTGAAATAGTGGTAAAGGAATAAAGTTTATACTAGTACCAAGATCACAAATTCAGTTAAGTTAAACATTATTACCTAAGGTATAGAGGATAAAAAACCCCCCTGTATATTTATGTTTTGGAGGGATTTTCTTCTGAAGGACAATGATACACTCTTCAGTGAGGTTGTAAGTTTAAAATTATTCCATAGTTTTTTATTTGAAATAATTTTTAAATATATTTTAGGTATAAAATAATATGAATGAATGATTTTATGAAAAGTATATTCACTTGGATTTTGGTTAAAATCCCAACGAACTGGAGCAATTCACCTTTGTTATTATTTTTGGGATTCAAATTTCAAGGGAAGGAATGGGTGGGGCATAGTTCCTAAAAATAAAAGGTATTTAGCCTATTTATTCTACAATATTTTATTTAAATATTTTATTTTTCATTTTATAATCTTTTCATTCGATTTTTAGGTGCAATAGTTATATTTACTTGAGTTTCACTAGTGCTATCCACATTTCTAGATTCAGTGTTGCCTAGATTTTTGTGTATAGATTATTCTATATTTTTATTTTGGGAACTCCTAAGGTCAACTCTAACCCCCTATTGAGTTTATAAACAACTCATAGTAACCACTTCTATTGAACTCTACTTAGGGTTCAATTTTATTTATGCTCAAAAGTTTTCCTTTATCTCTAAAAGTAACATCTATTACTAATTGACCCATTTATGACTCTAAGTTATGCATTCAAGCATCCGTTTAGGCCTTATCAAAATCATGTTGATATTTTTGTGAGTCAAATTTCCATAAAATATATTGAAACATTTATTTTACATCATCATTACAATGAGAAGTTTCGGTCTTAGTTTGATTTTGAAATTTTGGTCTTTGTTGATTTTGGAAACCAGGGGTAGTAGGTTGTTGTATAATCATTCCTTATTCTTTCTAGGATAAGTTTGGATGATTCTTATGACCATATTTATAGTTATTTTAAAATTTATCATCACTATCTTTAAACATAGAGCCATATCACACAAAAGAAACATTTTGTTGATGTTGAGTCGAAATATCAAAGTTTGGTAAAAAATATCATTATATTTAAACATTTCACATTTAAAAAACTTCTCTCTAAGTGATTAATTATAATTTTTACATCCCACTTTATTGGGAGTTTCTTTATAATTTTCTATTATTAATGATTTAAGTTATTCATTAATTTCAACTAAATGAGCATTCATTTGAATGCCTGAACCAACACTATTAACCCCTCTATTCAATCTCCTCATTATATAATTTTTATGTTATGTATTAAGAGATAAAGTTTTGAAAATTTTCTTAGGTATTAAATTTCTTTATCATTGTAGTTACCACAACTTTATTGATCCACTAAATTTTGAACTGAAGAAAAAAATCCTTCATAGAAAGTATCCATGAGGACATGGGAAGAGAAGTGATTATGAGGACACTACATAATAAGGTTTCTAAATGTATCCCAAGACTTATATAAATATTCTCTATACTCTTGATATATTCTTGTGATTTGATTCAAAATTTATCCTTTTAACCTCCTTGGGTAAACTTTTGTGACAAAAGAATTATAAATCTGAACCTAATTTTTGAAAATGTTCTCATTTAGACATAAGAACCAATTTGGAGAATTTCCCTTCAGAAAAAAGGGAAACTGTCACACCCCGATCACAATATTTATTTTATTTTATTCTTTTCTTGGTGTTGGATATTTTTTATGAGGTTTGGATTGAGTTCCCTATAGTAAATTTTGAGTTTTGGAGGTTTCGGGTGGTTTTTGGCCTTGTGCATGGTTTGTGCACACGGTATGGGGGTAAACCATGTATCTAGTTATGTTTGAGGGTGTCTCTAGTTCATTTTGTTCTGGAATAGTTTTCCTTGCACAGATTGAGAACGATTTGTCCCAAAACCTACGAGATCAAGGAGAAACCATGCAACCTTCTTTTGGTGTCAGGGAAAAGGCGTATGGCTTTCGCATAGTTAGAAGAAATTGTGAATAAAGTGTGTGAGATAGCTCTATAAAATGATGGATTTGAGTTTAACAGTTGGTGTAGGGTTTCCCAAACTGTGTAGTCAGCCAGTGCAGGTGTCCCCCTTCTTCAGTAGGGTGCACATGATTGTCACACGATTTGGAAAACTATATGGCCATACCGTGAAACTTTACTAGGTTCTTAAAATATTGAGATTACCATCTTACCCCTATTTATTTTTAAACCCATTTCAGGTTTTTCCTCCCCTGATCAGCCTAGGTAAACTGAGGGGCTCCTGAAACTCCCTCTCATTTTCTCTCCCTCCTCCGAGGTTGACGCCTCAAGTTTCTAAGGGGACTTTCTTTGGATTTATTGGTCAACTTTATCCTATTATTCCCCCTCACTCTTGATATTTTGGTTTCTCTTGGATTGGTTCTGTCTTGGATAAACCCTAGAATCTAGAGTTTTTGTTTTGATTTTGTTTCTTTGATATTAGTGTATGTAGATTGTTTCTCAATATTAGGCCATCCTTCTTCTAAAATTTCACTACATTTTCACATATTGAAGTAGGTTGTTCCATGAATTTATTTTCTGACACATTCCATTTGATTCTTGATATTTCCTAAATAATTTTAAAATGTTATACCCTTTCTTTTAGTGTGTTAATGTAATTTTTTTTGGCTTTTCTATGATTGATTTTTTTTGAAAATGGCCTTTCAAAGTATTTCCATGATTATGACTATATTTATATGTATGTAAAGTGTTTTATAAAATTATTAATGGTCATTAAAATGGATTTTAGTGTTTTAGAAAGTTGTGTGGTGTGATTCAGGGTTTGCTTAAATTTTTATTTATGTGCAATTGTGAAATTGAGAATGGCGTGTGGTTTTGGTGGCTTCTATGGTTTTGTGCTTATGTTTAAACTCTTTTATTGGGTTAAAAGGCTCTTTGTGATTCTTAAATTGAAACCATTTGAATTTTATGGCCTTCAACAAGTATTCCATTGGATGTGGGTATATCAATATGAGCATGGTGTGAACATATGTATAGGGTCAAAAATTATAATGGCCTCCTTCCAAAATGTTCTTCTTGACCCCAGATTTAAAAAATGATCCTCATCCATTTCTTCTCTTTCCTATCCATCCTCATCTCAAATGGATCTTTAATACCCTACTTATGTTTTCAAAAAGTTCCATTGGTTTTTAAATGTTTACTTGGTTTTCAAATGAATTTGAAGGTGTTTTAAATATTCTTTCTAAGTCTTGGAACGTTTGGTACTTTAAGGTGTGGTTTGGTGGATAAATGACATAAAGGACCTTTTGGAATCTTATGAACTTACATGGTGTATTCCTCTTGGTTTTGGATACAGTTTCGAAATGTAATGGGATTTTTGAATATTAAGGCCCGGTTGGTACCTTGTGGGGTTTGGGAAAGTTTTTTTAAAGTGACATGATGTGTAGTTTGGTTGTCACTTGTGAATGGTTTGATGTGGTATGCGAACCTCTATAGTTGTATCTCTGAGGAGAGGGTCTCCACATAGGTGGTGTTATAGTTTGGGATAGGCAAGAACAATTGAATCTATGGGTTATTAACTTATGTCACACATGTGATGACCTAATCATTCTTCGTGTAATATTATCATGGGATTCATGGATTTCATATAGAAGGTAAAGTGATAGTTTCTTATTGACCTCTATTAGATGGGTTGGTACCCATGGATTTATTGAGAGGCAAGGTGGGTTGTTCCACTGGTGAGGCTTGATTAAAGAATCTAGTTGGTTATTAAATGTAGACCTGTACCATATTCTAGTAGGTGAGTCTGAACTGAGTACATCCATGGATTGATTCTATAGATGTTTAATAAATTCCCAAGATTACATATATGTATGTTCTTATTTTACTTATCCTGCACTTTGGTTATTAGCCATACTAGTTTTTTTACTTCTCATACCATTTCCTTTATTTTTTGGTATTTATTTTGATCACTTGGTTTGGTATATTATTTTGGTATTGGGTTTATAAACTGATTTTTAAAATGAGAATCTATTCTGAAAAGGAAATCTTTGAATTGTTTTCGATGGTTTATTTTTATAGAAGATGTGTTTAGTTCTTTAAAATGATAAAACCCTATTTTATCAATGTATTTCAAACCAGTTATTATGGATTGTTTTAGGAAAGAAGATATATAGAATCTATGGTGCTTACCTACTAAGCTTTTTATGATCACACCCTACTTATTCCACTCAATATTGGTAGACCCAATCGGTTTTATAGGTTCATGTTCTATGAAGGTTTACTTATGGAGAATGATGACTTATAAATGGTGATGAACAATAGGTCACATGGATATCAAGTCAGTTTCAGTTTGGTTTTAGTTATTTTTTGTAGTTTCTGTCTGGATCAGTTGTTGTATTTGGATTCAGTGTATTTTTTTATTTGTTTTTTATAGATACTTTTGGTTTATGTTTCGTGCATTGTTTTGGTTGTTTTATCATGGTTTTTATTGGGATAAATATTTTCAATTGTGATATATATGATGTACAGTGCTATTAGCCAGCCTGGGAGGATTGGGAACACCTCTTGGGCCTTGTCGTGGGACGGGTTGGGTGTCAGGTTGGATGGAAGCCTGACCTAATTCATAAAAAATGGTATCAGATAAGCCCTTTGTTATTTGGGGAATCAGGTAGACTAGACATTAAGACTATCATGACTCAAGAAGAAGTTTTGAGAAGTAAATTATGAACCCTTACTCATCTTGAGACTTGACTTACAAGGGGTAGTTTGGGACTTAGAGTATTTTATTTTAGAATTTGTGTTCATGGGTTTGGGGATGAAAATGGAAGTGATCTTATGTTGTATGATGAGCTTACATGAAATAACAACCCATTTGGATCCCAAGTGAATGATTTATGATGCTTCCATTTGTTGGTGATTGTTCAGGGCATGGTCTACTGAACCATGTTTCTAGGATGTGAATGGGTTCTAGTTCCTTATTTATAGAGTTTTCATGTGAGTTATTTATGGATTGGTTTTGGTCATTTTGAGTAGATTTTGAAAGGGGAAATGGTTTTTTGAAATGCATTTTTCAGAAAAGAAAATTATTTTGAGGTTGTATTTTGTTTTAAAAGGTGGGATTTGGTGTCTAAATTGAATTTTAAAAGCGTGTTGGGTAATTTGAGAAGTGTATTTGAAAATAAAATGGTGATTTTGGAAAGAGGATTTTGGCCTTGTTTTGTGGTGTTTGGCTTATGTGTCAGACGTTTTGGACTGGTATATTATTTTTGGTTGAGTTTTGGTTAGGTGTTGACTCTAGTTTTGAGTCTTTTTCTATTTATAGTATGTCACCAAAAAGGTTAGAAAGGTTTTCTATGAGTTTTCCCTAGTTTTTACCCTTCCCAGACTCCTAGTAAGGTGGTAGATTTGTGTTATTCCCAATTTTTGTGATTTTTTCACAGTGACTGAGGTCCGTTAGAGGCTGTGGAGTGTCTTGAGAAAGTAAAAGGTGTTTTTTAGTTATTGGGAACTCCTAAAGCTATGAGAGTATGTCTTTTTCTAGGTTTATTTCAAGGGCTGGGTTTGGAAATCACAAGTTGGGATGTATTATGAAGTTTTTAAGACCAATTTTATCCAATGGTTCATACCTGAGGAGGTGAAGTTAAAAAAAATTGGTGCAGCTATTGAGTGTTCAATAAAGTCAGTGAGTTGTGAAGGCCTACATTGATTTCTTCAAAGAGATAGTTTCTTTTTCTTTGAAAATAGTGAAGGAGGATCAACTATAGGCTCATCTCTTAAAATAGGGTCTTTAATTGAAGATCATGGAGTGAGTCGTTTTTTCAAGTGATATTTTTATCAGGAGACTTGTGAATAAAGTTTTTCTAGATTAGTTGGTTCTTGGAGTGTGGTCTTTAGGAATTATCAATCAATTACCCTTGGCACTCATGAAGGTTCCCCATTTAGAAAGAGGTGTGTACCAGAGGAACCTGTTCCTGAGGAGTCTCCTTTGATGGGTATGGCTTCTTGTACATTTTATTTTTCATTAATGTGCTTTCAATGTGATCGATTCAAGAATTCAAAGCCGTCATGTCATAAACCTCTTAAGGAAGGTCGTCGATGTAGCCATTTGGGTCGTCTAGAGAAGTTCTACAAGCATCTTTGTCAAAAAAGGGAAGTCTCAACTAGAGGTTGTTAGATCCTAACGTCAAGGTAGAAGATTATTCAAGAAATCAGGGATCCATCCATAGGCCCTGAAGATAATATTTTGATGTAGTCCGTATTTTCCTAGTGTGGGGTTATTAGAGCTACCGTTTCATCTCCAACGTCAAAGTGGAGTTGGTTTAATTACCTTTGTTTTATTTTTATTGGTTTTTGTAAGTTTCTATTTACTGTAAAAATTTTGGTGGTCTCATTATCTTGTAATTCTAGTGGTTGTTCCTTTTTGGATGAAATATTTGATTAACTATTATTTCTTGGGTGTTCTTATCCTTTTCACAGATTGTTTTTGGTTTCCAGTTACGCTCACTCTGGAGATGCTTGAGCCTTGTGGAATTGATGAATCGTGGTTTGGTTCACTATTTAGTCCATGTTCCTTTTGTGGATTTCACCTTGAGTTGAGGGTTTATTGTTTGGGTTTGGAGTTCCCTTGTGGGTTCCCTGGTGTTAGCTAGTTTCTAATGGTGGGGGGAACCATTTATTCTCCTTCCTCATGGTCATATTTATTGTGGGTTTTTCCCTAGATCTATTTGGGTTTGTGATGTCTAAATTCCATGATGAGGTTCTTGGTTTCATTTGGCCTCATTCATTTTTAGCTTGAGTTTTGTTCCTTGTTCATTTGGGTGACTTTCTGGGGGCCGAAAGTGTTTTTTTATGGGGAGAATTGTCAAATATCAACAATGTATTTTTGTTTATTTTATTCTTTTCTTAGTGTTTCATCTTTTGGTAAAGGTTCAGGTTGATTCCCCTGTGAGAAATTTCAAATTTTAGAGGTTCTGGGTGATTTTTATCCCTATGCATAGATTTTGTGAATGGTTTGAGGGTAAAACATATAGCTAGTTAAGGATGATGGTGTTTCTACTTTATTTTGTTCAGGCATGGTTTTACTTGCATGAATTGAGAACAGATTATCCCAAACCAAGTGAGGTTAAGGATAAACTATTCATGCTTCTTTTAGTGTCTGGGACAAGGTGAACGACATGTGCACAATTAGAGGAAACTGTGCAGCGAGCATGCTATCAAATCACGTGACATTCCCAAGTTATTAAGAATTTGAAATTCCCATCTTACCCTTATTTAGTTTTAAACCCATTTCAATTTTCTCCTATATTTCTCAACCTATTCACACCATGGGTCTCTTGAAACTCCCTCTCCTTGGATCTCCCTCATTTATGGTTTCCTCCTCAATCTTCTAAGGTGAATTACTTTGGATATCTTCATCAATTTTCTCCTCTTATTATCCTTGTCTCTTGGTCTTTTTGTTTTTAATAGCTTGGTTCTATCTTGATTGAACCCTAGAATCTAGGGTTGATGTTTGGATTTTTTTTATTTGATGTTAGGGTATGTAGTTTTTCTCTCAGGTTTATCTCTTCCTTATTCCCGAGTTTCGTTGTATTTACATGATGTTGAGGTAGGTGTTTCCATCCATTTATTTTCCAGCACATTCTATTTTATGGTTGAGCTTTCCTAAATGGGTTTTAAATGTGATACCTTTTTTTGGTGTGTTATTCTAAATTATTTTGGGATTTCTATGATGGAAATTTGGTGAAAATGAGTTTTCAAAGGATTTTCATGATTATGACTATATGTATATGTATGTAAAGTGTTTGATAAAAAGCCTAATGGTATTTCCAATGGATTTTTGTGTTTTAGAAAGTTTTGTGGTGTTATTTGGGTTTTGGTTAAAATGGGATTTTTATGAAATTGTGAAATTGATCTTGGCATGCCGTTTCGGTGGATTCTATGGTTTGGTGCTTATGTGTGGACTATTGTATTGGATTTTAATGCTCTTAGTGATTCTTAAATTGAAACTTTTTGTGTTTTATGGATTTCAATAAGTATTCCATTGGATGTGGGCATATCCATATGTTCACAGGGTGCACATTTGGTTAGGATCACAAGTGATAATGGCTCACTTTCAAAATATCCCTCTTGAATCTGGATTTCAAAAATGATCCTCATATATTTCTTCTCTTCCCCAGATCTCCTCATCTCAAAAGGTTATTTCTAACCACCTTTTGTTTTCAAAAATGTCATTTGGTTTCTAAATGGTTACTTGGTTTTCAAATGAATTAAAATGTGGTTTTAAATATGTTTTATAAGTCTTGGATCATTTGGTATTTTGAGGTGTGGTTTGGTGGTTAAATGAAATAAAGGAAAATTTGGAATCTTCCGAACATAAATGGCGTCTTCCACTTGGTTTTGGAAATGGCATGGAAATGGAATTGGATTTTTGAATATTAAGGCCTGATTGACACCTTGTGGTGTTTGAGAAAGTGGTTTTAAAGTGACATGATGTGTATGACTGATTGTCACCTGTGAGTGGTTTGATGTGTGATGGGAACCTCTACGATTGTTTCTCTAAGGAGAGGGCCTTCAAAAAGGTGGTTTCAGATTTTTGTATAGGAAAGCATGATAGAATCTATGGGTTATTAATTTATGACACACATGTGATGGCCTCCTTATTTTCCATGTACTGTTGTCATATGATTACTGGACGTCAACTAGAGGGTCGAGTGATAGTTTCTTAGTGACCCCGGTTAGATGGGTTGGTACCCCTTGATTTTTTTGAGAGGCCGAGTGGGTTATGCCACTAGTGAGGCTAGTTTTGAGAAGTTAGTTGGTTATTGACTTTGGAGCTTCACTATACACTGACAGGTGAGTCCGAACCAAGTATGTTCATGGATTTATTTTAGAGATGTCCAGGAAATGAACATGATTACATATTTATATGTGCTTGTTTTACTTCTGATGCACTTTGGTTATTATCCATGTTAGTTTATACTTTATTGTATTATTTAATTTATTTTATGGTATTACTTTTGATCACCTGGTTTGGTATCTTTTTTTGGTATTGGGGTTATAAACTGGGTTTTAAAATTGGAATATGTTCAGAAAAAGAAATATTGGAATTGTTTTCAGAAGTGATTTTTTCTGAAAAGTTGGGTTTGGTTCTTTAAAATGATAAAACCCTATTTTCTAAATGCATCTTAAACTTGTTTTTATGGAATGTTTTTGGAATGGAAATGTATGGACTTTATGGTGCTTAACTACTGATCTCTTTATGCTCAAATCCTACCTATGCCACCCGACGTCGGCATACCCATGATGTTTTGTAGGTTTAGGTTACATTCAGGTTTTCTAGTGGAGTGGGATGATTTATGGATGGTGGTTAAAAAGAGGTCACATGGAGATTGGGTTGGTTATGGTTTGGTTTTAGTTTCATTTTTTAGTTTCTATCTTGATCTGTTGTTGTATTGGATCCTATGGTTTTATTTGTATTAGGTGTTTATAGATCTTTTTGGTTTTTTTACATTCTATGTTTTGGTTATTTGTTCCTGGTTTTTATTGGGATAAATCTTTCCCATTTTTATATATTTGATTTCTGGCATTATTCACTAGCCTAGGAGGATTAGGGACACCTCTCGGGTCTTGTCGCGTGTAGGGTTGGGTGTCAGGTTGGATGGAAACCTGACCTGGTTCATGACAAAAACACTCTTATTCTACGTCCATCCTTAGTAAGTACTTGAAAAGGAATTTAATTCAATATGTTGTAAAAATATCTAATTAATGTTAGAGAATCCTCATTAGAAAAATCATTAAATGAGGGAAACAAAGATATTTATGACTATTTCAGCTCATAATTTTGAGTTCTAGGAGGAAATATAATAGAAGAAGGGTTTATTATTACTTGATTATGTTGATACTTCCCTACCTTAGGCCTTTAATTTCCTCCTAGAATGAGTTCCGGTTGTAAATTCTTCTCATTATTATTAGAAAATATCTCCCCTAGATTTTTCATTTAAAATTGTTAATTTTGGTTTTCAAACTTAAAATCATATTACTGTTTTCCCATAAAATTATTGGATTTATTTTTATTATGAAAATTATGTTCTCTTTTTATTCTATGTTTTTGAGCCTCAATGTGGGCCTTTCTTTTATTCGATGATATTCCTTCTGTACCATGCCACTCAGGTGATTTCTGGGCTACTTGGATGATCCATTGAGTCATTGGCCTGCCTGGGCCTCACACTGCCACTGTGGAAATCCTCCTTAATTAATTAATCTTATACATTGATGAGTCTTTATTTGATGACTATGGTTGGTTTCATTTATGTTTTTATCACCTTCGGCAATCCACACCCACTTCCGCTTGTGCAATTACTTACTACTATGTATCTCACATTTTTCAACTGCCCATTATACCATCCTTGCTTCACAATTGTTCTACCCGCCCTCTGCCATCCATGCATCCTGGTCCATGAAAAAATGGTATAATAGAATCCCTTTTTTATTTAGGGTGTCAGGAATACTGGAGATTAGGACTATCAATACTCAAGAGGTAAGTAAAAAAATACACCATGAACCCTTTCTTTTCATGAGCCTTGAGTTTCCAGGGGTAGTTTGGGACATAGAGTATTTTGATTTACTATCGGTTTTCGTGGGTTATAGTATGGAAATCGAAGTGACCTTGTGTTTTATGATGAGATTACATAAATTAGTGACCCATGTGGATCCCAAGTGCATGGTTTATGATGCTTCTATTAGTTTGTTCTTGGTCGAGGCATGGTCTACTAAACCATGTTGCTAGGATGTGCATGACCGCTAGTTCCACATTTCTTGAGTTTTCATGTGAGTTATTCTCTGGATTGGTTTTGGTCTACATGAGTGGATTTTGAAATGGGAAATGGTTTTTGGGAAAATAGTTTTCAAAAAGGAAAATGTTTTCGAGGTGGGGTTTAATTTTAAAAGGTGGGATTTGTTGTTTAAATTAAATTTGAAAAGTGAGTTTGGTAATTTGAGAGGTGGATTTGAAAATAAAACGGTGATTTTTAAAAGAGGAATTCATCCCTTTTTGTGGTGTTTAACTTATTATATGGATGTTTTGTCTTAGGATGTTCTTTTTGGTTGAGTTTTTATTAGGTGTCGATTCCAATTTTATGTATTTTTCTCTTTAGATTATGCCACCTAGAAAAGTCCCAAAGGTTGTCAGTGAGTTTTCCCCAGTTGTTTACCCTTCCCAGACTCCTATTAAGGTGGAAGAGTCAAGTTCTTATTAGTTTTTTTCGACTTTTCATGGTGAACGAGGTATGTTAGAGGCTGTGGAGTGGCTTGATAAAGTCAAAGGTGTTTTTCGGTTGTTGGGAAATACTGAAGCTGTGAAAGTATGTGCTGTTATAGGTTCATTTTAAGGATCAATTTTGGATAGGTGGAAGGTGATCATTCTATCATAATTATAAGTTGGGATGTCTTGGTAAGATTTTATGACCACTTTTATCTGATGGTTCATACCTAAAGAGGTGAAATTAAAGAAATTGTCCAAGATATTGGGTGTTCAACAATGTTAGTGGGCGGTGAATGCCTACATTTATCACTTCAAAGAGATAGTTTATTTTTCTCTTAAAATTCCGAAGGAGGATCAACTATAGGCTTCTCTCTTCATCTAGGGTATTCAATTAAAGATCAATGAGTGATTCCTTTAATATAGTGAATTTTTGTTTGGGAGACTCATGAATAAAGTGTTTCTAGCTGAGTTGGTTCCTGGAGTGAGATCTGTAGCAATTAATAATCTATTTACCCTTGGCACTCATGAAGGTTCTCTATTTGGAAAGAGGTGTATGCTAGAGGAACTTATTCCTGAGGAGTATCCTTTGAAGGTTATGTATTCTTGTACATCAGATTGTTCATTCATATGCTTCCAGTGTGGTCAATTTAGGAAGTCGAAGCCGTCATGTCATAACCCTTCAAAGGCTTTTCATCATTGCAACCATTTGGCTCATTTAGAGAAGTTCTGAAAGAAGCATTGTAAAAAAGGGAAGTCTCAATCAGAGGTTACCAACTATTGAATGTGGGGAAACATATTATTTAAGACATCAAGTCTCTATCCATATTCCATGGAGTGAAAATTTTCACGTAGTCAGGATTTTTCTAGTGTGGGGTTGTTAGCCCAACCTTTTCATCTCCAATGTCTAATTAGAGCCAGTTTAAGTCCCTTTTTGTAGTTTTCTTGGTTTTTGTAAGTTTCTACTTGCGGTAAAAATTTTGGTGGTCTAATTATCTTGTAATTCTAGTGTTTTTTCCTTTTTGGATACAAATCTTTGATTAACTGTTCTTTCTTAGGTGTGCTTATCCTTTTTATAGACTGGTTTTGGTTTCTGGTTATGATCACTCTGGAGATACTTGTTCCTTATATAATTGATGAATTATAGTTTGGTTCACTATTTATTTTGAGTTTCTTTTGTGTATTTCCCCTTGAGTTGAGGGTTTTTGGTTCGGGTTTGGAGTTCCCTTATGGGTGCCCTAATGTTAGATGATTTATTAATGTGGGGAGAACCTTTTCTTCACCTTCCTTATGGTTATATTTGTTGTGTTTTTTTCTTAGATATAGCCAGGTGTGACTTGTGAAGTCAAAAGTCCATGCTTAGGTTCTTGGTTTCATTTGGAATCATTCATTTTTAGCTTCAGTTTTTTCATCATTCAGCTAGGTGACTTTGTAGGGGTAGAAAGTGTTTGTGGTGGAGAAAATGGTCACATCCCAAGCATGTATTTTCCTTTATTTTATTCTTTTCTTGGTGTAGGATATTTTGGATAAGGTTTGGATCAATTCCCATATGAGGAATTTTGTGTTTTGGAGGTTCTGGGTGGTTTTTGGCCTTATGCATGGTTTGTGTGCACAATTTGAGGGTAAACCATGTAGCTGGTTAAGGATGAGGGTGTTTCTAGTTCATTTTGTTCTGAAACGGTTTGCCTTGCATGACTTGATTATAGATTTTCCCAAACCATGAGAGGTCAAAGAGAAACCGTGCAACCTTCTTTTGGTGTCAAGGATAAGGTGCATGAATTGTGCACAGTTAGAGAAAACTATTCAGTAAGCCCGCAACCAAATCGTGTGACTTGCCTAGGTTCTAAAAAATTTGAAATTACCATCTTATCCCTCTTTAGTTTTAAAACCATTTTGGGTTTCTCCTACCTTACTCAACCTAGGTTCATTGGGGTCTCATAAAACTCCATCTCCTTAGCTCTCCCTCATCCATGGTTTCTTCATCAAGCTTATAAGGTGACTTTCCTTTAGATTTCATGGTCAATTTTCTCTTATTCCTCTCCTTATCTCTTGGTCTTTTGGTTTCTCAAGGATTGATTCTCTCATGACCAAACCTTAGAATCTAGGGTTAATTTTTGGATTTTTTTCTTTAATTTTAGGGTATACAGATTGTCTCTCGAGCTTATCACTTCCTTATTCCCGAGTTTTGTTAAATTCACACGGTGTTGAGGTAGGTGTTTCCATCCATTTCTTTTACAACACATTCCATTTGATTCATGAGATTTTCTAAATGGGTTTTAAATGTGATACCCTTTCTTATAGTGTGTTAGTGTAAATTCTTTTGGCATTTCTATGGTGGAAATTTGGTGAAAACAGATTTTCAAAGGATTTTCATGATTATGACTATATGTATATGTATGTAAAGTGTTTTATAAAATGACTAATGGTCTTTCCAATGTATTTTGATGTTTTAGAAAGATGTGTGGTGTTATTTTGGTTTTTCTTAAAATGGGATTTTTGTAAAATTGTTAAATTGATCTTGGTGTGTGGTTTTGGTGGATTCTAAGGTTTGTTTCTTATGTGTGGACTCTTTTAATGGGTTTCAAGGCTCTTGGTGATTCTTAAATTTAAACCTTTGGTGTTTTATGGATTTCAAAAAGTGTTCTATTGGATTTGGTTATATCCATTTGTTCATGGAGTACACATATGGATAGGCTCAGAATTGAGAAGGGATCCCTATCAACATGTCTCTCTTGAACCAAGATTTCAAAAATGATCCTCATCCATTCATTCTCTTCCCTAGACCTCCTCATCACAAATGGTTCTTTCAAACCCACTTGTTTTTTCATAAATGTCCCTTTTTTTCTAAATGGTTACTTGATTTTCAAATGAATTAAAAGGATGTTTCAAATATGTTTTCTATGGTTTGTACAATTTGGTACTTTGAAGTGTGGTTTGGTGGCTAAGTGACATAAAGGACTATTTGGAATCTTTATAACTAAAATGGTGTCTTCCCCTTGGTTTTGGAAATGGTTTGTAAATGGAATTAGATTTTGAATGTTAAGGCTCGGTTAGAACCTTGTGGTGTTTAAGAAATTTGTTTTAAAGTGACATGATGTGTAGGCCTAGTTGTCACCTGTGAATGGTTTGATGTGTGATGGGAACCTCTATGGTTGTTTCTACAAGGAGAGGGCCTCAACATATGTGGTGTCAGAGTTTGGGCTAGGAAAACATGATGGATTATTTGGGTTATTTATTTATGTTATGTGTGTGATGACCTCCTCATTTTTCATGTACTATTATCATGAGATTCTTGGATGTCATCTAGAGGGTCAAGTGACGATTTCTTAATGACCCTGATTAAATGGGTTGGTACCCCTCAATTCGCTGAGAGGCTAGGTGGGTTGTGCCATTAGTGAGGCTTGTTTAGAGTATCTAGTTGGTTATTTACTTTGGAGCTACACTATATGCTAACAGGTGAGTCCAAAATAAGTATGTCCTAGGATTTATTCTAGATATGTTCATAAAATGAACATGATTACAAATCTGTATGTGATTTTTTACTTCCTCTACACTTTGGTTATTAGAATTTCTAATTTATGCCTACTTGTACTATTTCCTTTATTTTCTGGTATTTCTTTTGATCACCTGGTTTGGTATTTTACTTTGGTATTGGGTTTATAAACATGGTTTTAAAAAGGGAATATTTTATGAAATGGAATGCTTTTAATTGTTTTTAGAAGTGAATTTTTCCAGAAATATGTGTTTGGTTATTTAAAATAATAAAACCCTTTTTTCTAAATGTATCTCAAACTAGTTTTTATGGACTATTTCAGTAAAGTAAATGTATGGACTTTGTGGATCTTACCTACTAAGCCATTTATGATCAAACCCTACTTATGCCACTCGATGTAAATAGACCTATGATGTTTTGTGGGTTTAGGTTCCATTTAGGTTTGCCTGTATAGTGGGATGATATGTGGATGGTGTTGACCATGAGTTCACATAGAGATCAGGTTAGTTCTGGTTTGGTTTTAGTTTCATTTTGTAGTTCCTATCTTGATAAGTTTATGTATTTAGATCCTATGGTTTTTTGTATTCGGTGTTTAGGGATCCTTTTGGTGTATGTTGCGTTCTCTATTTTAATTTTTTGATCCTAGTTTTTATTAGGCTAAATCATTCCCATTGTGATATCTTTAATGTATTATGTTAGTCACTAGCCCAGGAGGCTTGGGAATGCCTCTCGAGTCTTGTCACAGGTTGGGTTAGGTGTCTTATTAGATGGAAGCCTAGCCTAGTTCATGATAGAAAAACTCTTATTCTAAGTCCATCCTCATTAAACCCTTACAAATGAATTTGATACACTATGTTGAATAAATATCCAATGAATATCATAGAATACTCATTAGACAAACCACTAAATGAGGAGAAAAAGAGATGTATGACTATTTCAGCTCATAATTTCGAGTTCTATGAGACAATATAATAGAAAAAGTTTTTCTTGTGGCTTGAGGAAGTTGATACTTCCCTATCTTAGGGATTTCCTTTCTCCTATAAAGAGTTAAGGTTTTAAATTATGCTCATTATTATTAGGAACTATCTCCCCAAAATTTTCCATTTAAAATTGTTAATTTTGCTTTTAAAAATTAAAATCATATTAATATTTTCCCATAAAATTGTTGGATTTATTTTTATTATGAAAATTATGTTCTCTTGGGATTCTATGTTTTTAGGCCTCTATGTGGACCTTTTTTCTGTTCATTGGGATTCCTTTTGGACTGTGTCACTTAGGTGCTTTCTAGGCTACTCAGGTGATCTTTTGAGTTGTTGGCCTACCATGGCCTCGTGATTCCAACATGGAGATCATCCAGAATTAATTCATATTGGAATTTTATGAGACTCTATCTGATGGCTATGGGTGGTGTCGTTTGTGTTTTATCGCCTTCGGTGATTTGCACCCATTGCTGCCTGTGCAATTACTTGCTACTACATGTCCTATGTTTTTCATCTGCCCATTGTTCTTTCCTGGATTCACGATTGTTTTACCTTCCTTCAAACGTCCATACACCCTGCTTCGTCTGTTTCACCTATCAAAATGTCGCCTTGTCTCTATCACAATATTGTTATGGTTTGTGGCCTTTCATTATCTACGGTGATTTTATTCATTTTTTTCAGTTCATCTAGAGAGTATAATGGGGATTTGAGAAGGAGGAACCCTAGAATATCTCTACTTTGACACCTCCGCACCCCTGTTCTAGTGACCTTCTCTGATGGAGAGTTCAGGACTTGTGAGATCCATTTTCATCTCTTTGTGTTTAAGATCCTTTAACTTGGTAAGAGTCAAAACTCCACCAAAGATTTTGGTTTTGTAATATGTTTCTTTATTTTATTGAGATTTTTCATTGTTTGATCTTGTTTTTTTTCCTTTTTAGTCTGGTTCTTGAGGTTATGTGTGTAAGTATATTCAGTTTGAGGGAGTATGTTACTAACTCCGAGCTAGATTTCACCACCATCTCTTGGGGTGATAAGGTACCTATTCTCAGATAGCTTCTCTGGTTCGTGTGCATGGTTTTCTTTATTTTGTTTATCTCTATTTGTATGTGATCTGTTTCTTCTTTTTCATAATAAATAGTAATATGTAGTGGTATTCTTACCATGGAGTAGGAACAAAAGGTTTTAACCATGTAAATATCTATTTTCAACATTACTATTTTTCATATGTTCTTTTATATTCTTTCAGTTTTGTTATAAAATGATTCCTATATTTTTATTGTTTACTTAGAATAAATATTTTTAAACTAGCTAAGTCCCCAATAAGTGTAATCAGATCCTATAATAATTTTATTTTTACAATGTCTGTTAAATTCTAGGTTGAAAATTTTGATGGTGAAAATGATTTCAATCTTTAGAGAGTGAAAATACATGCTCTGTTGGTCTATAACGGACTTGAAGATGCTTTTCATGGTAATAATAAACCCATAGTGAAAATTCATACTCTTCTGTTAACCCTAGGAGATAAATTTTTTCATGAATTTGGACATGAAACTACTATAATATATATTTGGGTTAAACTCAAACATTTGTATATGACTAAATCTTTTCTTTGGAATTTGTATAAAAATATTTGGTTATATAATTTTAAGATGGCCCCTATCTCTTATATGCAAGTTCATAATGATGTGTTTAATAAAGTTTTTTTAGGTATAGATAATATTGACATAGAGGATAAAGATTAGGATTAGGATTTAATTATTTTGACTTCCCTTGATGATTATTTTTAATTCGTTGAAATATTTCATGATGTATGTTAGGGATTACATTACTTTAGAGAAAGTCAAGTATGATTTTTTGTCTTGTGATCTTCAAACACATGATTTTAAGGAAGAATTAAGCAGCATTAAAAATGAACCTTAGTTAACATATATTAAGGTTGGTATGTATAATAAAGGAAGGAATGATAAGAACCAGTTTAAGGATTTTAGGTGTTTTTAGTGTGGCAATACCAGCCACATAAAAATGTATTGTCCTAACTTGAAAAATAGAGATAGTATGGCCCAAACCCATGTGGTGTTCCCCCAGTTATAACACTTTATAAGTACTTTAGTTATTTTCAACCCATTTTTTAAAACTAGGCATAGGTTCTTTATTGTATTTTTCCTGTGATCATAGGACTAACCCTACTTGTCTTTGTGGGAGAACCCAATTGGGAAAAAGGGTTTTGTGTGGGATGGTCTAAGCTGTTTGGGTTTAGATGGATTTTTTCCTATCATCTTCCTTTTTTGTGGTTATTGTGAGTTATTTTATACTATTTTGTTACTATGGAATTATGAGCTTTGGTTTGTTTTTATTGTTCACTATGTTTTACCCTCGAGAATGGTTATCTTATTTGTAGGTGTTTTTATTCTTCAGAGTCGCTGTTTTCGAATGAAACAAAGTTAATGTGGGTAATATCTATTTAATGTGGTTAATTAGTTTACTTTCTAAGACTATTTTATTATTAAGCAGTAGAAAATTAGGTTCATTCAGTCTTTGTGCCACTGTGTCACATGCTAAGTGAATCTATGTTGGGTGGATTTGGTAGACTTGGGTTTATTTTTTATGAATAAAATTGTATGAACCCACTAGTAGGTTAGTTAGGGCTACAAGAACACCATTTTTGTTTGTTTTTATTTTAATTTGGAAAAGGTGGAGATTTGTTAATTTTGGTTTTCAAAATTAAAATTATATAAATGTTTTTTATAAAATTATTGGATTTATTTTTATTATGAAAATTATGTTCTCTTGGGATTATGTTTTTTTGGGCCTCCATATGGGCCTTCTATTTTCTGGGCTTACTTCTGGACAATGTCGCTCTGGTGCTTACTGGGTTTCTCAGGTGATCTGTTGAGATGTTGGGCCGCCTAGGCCTCACACTTCCACTATGGGAATTATCTTGAATTAATTCTTACTGGATGTTGATGAGCCTATATATGACATATTTGGGTGTTATAGTTTGTGTTTTCTCACCTTCGATGATCCGCACCCACTGAAACCTGTGTAATTACGTACTACCGTGTGTCTTGTATTTTTTGGTTTCTTATTGTACCGGCCTGGCTTCGCGATTGTTCCACCCAAACTCTAATGTCCATGTGTACTACTTCATCTATTAAAACTGTCTAGATGTCACCTCATCTCTATCGCGTTATTATTATGGTCTATAGACTTTCATTATCTATGGTTATTTTCTTTGTTTTCACCAGTTCATCTAGAGATTAGAGTGAGACTTTGAGAGAGAGGAGGACCCCTGATGGATCTTAGATTCGACACCTTTGCACCCTTATTCCAGTAACCTTCTCCAGTGGAGATCACGAGACTCATATCTCCATGTGGACTGATTTTTGTTCAATATCCTTGGGTAGAGTTGCAACTTCTTCGACCCTTCTAGTTTTTTAATTCGTTACTTTCTTTTATTTGGATTTTTCATTGTTTGATCTTGTTTGTTTTCTTTTGAGGAGTGCTTCTTGGGTTTACATGCGTGAGTCTATCCAGTTTGGGGGAGTATGTTGCTAACTTCAATCCACAGTTCACTATTGGATCTTGGGGAGATGAGGTCATTATTCTTACATATCTTCTCTAGTCCATGTGCATGGTTTCCTTTATTTTTTTCGTCTATGTTTATATGTGATCTGTTTCTTCTTTTTCATAACAAAAATTAATCTGTGGTGTTGTTCTTTCTGTAGAGTAGGATCAAAAGGTCAGAATCACATAAATATTCTTGTTCATCTTTACTATTCTACATATTTTCTTTTTTATTCTTTTTTATTTTTTTATAAAATGATTCTTATATTTTTTTGTTTACTTAGACTAATTCTTTATAAACCATCTAATTACCCAACAATTTTCTTTATTTTCTTAGAGCTCTTAAATATTTTTCTATTTTAGTTTATAAGGGCTATAGATCTTAATCTTGTGTGTATGCATATAGTATTGAATTGAAAAATCTAGTATCACAAATATATTAGTTTTTTTACAAATTTTTTATTGATGATTTTTTAAATATAATATTTGTTTTGTGTTTTTATTTTTATTTTAAGATTTGTTTGGATATGTGAAGGCCTACCTAGAAATGACACCAAAATTTTGACAAGAAATTCATTAAAATAAAGAAAAATTAAACCTAAAAACTCATATAAAGTAGTGAAATATGCTATCAAATCCATAAGGAAGGAAGTTATGTGTGCAACTAAAAGAAAAAAATAAAAAACAAAAATAAAACACAAGAACATGAAAACAACAAAAAAGGATATATATTTTTGTATTAATTTTTGTTATAGATTATTTGAAGACAAATGATTAAGGAAATAATGAATTCTGACATGATGATAAAAGAAACATATATCATAGATGAGAATGATAATTGAAACAATTATGATAATATTTTAAGGGAATTTAAATTTATTGGTTAAAAATAGATTTCTTTTTTTACAAAAAATTAATTGCATGCGCATACTTAAAATTAATTGGTTGATCTCCTTCGTCAAGAGATCAACCTAGAAAAAAGACGATTCTTGAGGATCTCCACTCTCAATATTCATCCTTCCATTGAGTTTTAAGAAATTTTAATTAGAATAAACCTCACTAAATTATTATGATGTTTTGAAAAATAATGTGAGAAGCACAACAGTTTTTAAAAAGAATTTACATGAAGAAGAGAAATGATAAACCAAAGAATTTATTTACTCAAGCTGATATTTTGGATATCATATTTTCAAATAAAAAAATTCAAAGGAATACATTTCAGGATTAATCAAAAGTAAAAAAAAAATATAGGGAATAAATAATTCTTCCCTATTTCATTGAATTTTCTGACTTAATGCTTATTCTTCAACCGAATATTCTTTAACACACCATCATCGATCACGTGAACTTGGAATCACAACCTCGAATAGACCAGGTTCAGTGTTTTCACAGCTTTAGTATAACAAATCAGTATTATGCTCTTTCACATCATCGATTATTCATCATCTTCAAGAGTTCAACTTGATCTCAAATATGATCGCGTCTTCTTCAACTGGAGACAACCTTCAGCTTCGACGGTGGCTCACCGTTTTCTTCTTCAACCTTCGTAGGATCGAGAGGATTAAATGTGTCACACCCAGACCATGGGTTACCCTTATTTATAATTATCTTTCAATCTTGAATCTTTGGTTTAAGTTAATGTTTGGGTTCAGTTTTAAAAAAAATTGAAGCTTGTTGGCCTTGGTGGGTTTTGGGCCGGTGCACGGGCACCACATGATTAACAGTAACCATGTGGTCAACGTAGGCGACCGTACGACTGGCCAATTCTTAAAATGAATAAATTTTGTAAATGTGTATACCTTAATAATGATAATATTATTATGCAGATAATAATAATAATAATAATAATAAATTATTTTAATACTATTATTTTTAAATTGATATTAATAGTATTACTTTTTAAATTGTTATTAATGTGATGATTATTATTCTTATTCTTATTATCATTATTATTCAATTATTATTATTATTATTATCGGCATTGTTTTTATAAAAAAAGTGAATAAACTCTGGGGGGGGGGGGGGTTGCGACCCTCCCTCTTCTTCTCTCATGGCGCTGAACCCCTCTCCCCCCTGCTTCCTTATGCATGCGCAACCCCCAAGCCTGGACCCCTCTTTCCCTCACCAGTACTCTATCCAACTCCCTATCCATTCTACCTACATTCTCATGGAGAGCCCTCCTCTATCTGAAGTGACCCCAACCGCTCGACCCGACCTATGCAACACCCCCTCCTGATCGACCTGACCTTCAAACACCTTCTGGACTATTTCCAGTAGCACAAACCTCCTCCCACCTTGATGTTCTAGTTGCACCACCCCTTTTTTTTGGGTGCAAGATCTCCACCTCTAGTATATTTCTCTTTCAATTTTAAGGGTTTTCTTTATTTTGGACAAACCCCAATCATGGGGTATGTCTTTGTGTTTTTCTTAATTATATGGGTGTGTGAAGGGACCATGAGGCTCAATTATTCCCTCCACTGAAGTGGAATCGCGTTGCCACACTATTGAGGTAGGAAAATCCACATTTTTCCATTCTAGTTAAATCAATTTAATGCTTGAGTGTTTTTAATTAAATTTTTTACTTGAATCACACCTTCATAACACACTTAGTTAATTTTTTATTGTGTTTTTAAGTTAGTATATTTTTCTAAAAAAAGTTTTGAAGTGTTTTCCTGGTTACTCTTATATGTGCCTATGGAAAATGTAATTCATTAAATGTCAAATGCTATTTTGATATTTTTTAAATGTGATATACACCTCTATAAGGAATGTAGTTATCATATTATGGTGTTTTCGTGTTGGTATAAATTGATAAAATGGAATTTGAAATTATTCTTCAAATAATTATAGATATTAGTGCACCCATTGCAGTTGATAAAATATTACATGTCCTTTAAAAGTGAATTCAAGCCTTATCACATTATTTCACCCTTTTAAAATATTTTTATAAATTATTTTGAATTTGTGAATTTGTGTTAGTGTATAAATTGGATTCCCATTTAGTTGTTGGCCTTGAAAAAATGGTTTTTGGAAGGGTTGGGGTTTGGTTTAAAAAGTTAGTCAAGGTTTTATAAATTGTTTGGGGGTGTTTATTAAATTTTTAGTTTTAATTATGTTGTGATGGTAATTTCTTGTTGTTGAACTTGGTCTGGTGTGTATGACTTTTTAATTGTATTAAAATGTTTTGTAAAGGCTTTTATGGTTTTAAGAAGATTGTTTTGTGTTTTCTAAATAATATGGATGGTTGAATTTAGTTTTAACGCAATTGGTGATTTTTTAGAAATAGTTTTGACTATCCCCTTGGATGTTTGGTGTACCATTGGATGTTTCCGCATCCATGGGTGCACTAGGTGCACACTTGGATGTGACCTAAAATGAATATAGTACTTTAAATTAGTGTTTCCTTGAAATATTGGTTACCTAAATGGTTCTTGTTTTCCAAATGATGTTGGTTCCTTTGTGTGGTTTATAAAAATTATTTGAAATAGAATCTCAAAGGGAATTCCCATTTTGGATTTTGGTGTGTATTTTGGTAAATGATTTTCTTATAGGGCTATTTCTAATGTTTTACTAGTTTCATGATTTTCCTAAAATAGGGGTCTGGAAATGTTCTTGTTAAATGGATTTGGGGTGTGACGATCTAAAGGCCTATTTGGATCTTCCAACTTAAAGTTGATGTTTGTCTTAATTTTTAGAAAGGATTGTGTTTTGGAAAATGGGTGTACCTGATTTGAAACTTGAAATGTTTTATAAAATGACTTAAATGTATAAATAACTTGACGACCCAGTTGACACCTTGTTGATGTGATATAATCACATGTATTTATGTATATATTTTTAGGTAACCCTTATATAGGGTCTCCTTTTAATGGGTTATCGCATAGGGAATGTCTGTTTTTGAGGTAGCCAAGTGTGGTGGTGGTAGGTAAGGTGAGTCACTCATGTGAGAGCCTCCAACTCACACAGTTTACTTTTAACATAGGTTCTTAAGGATCCTTTATATGATCGAGTGACTGTTTCTTGCTAGCCTCAATTAGATGGGTTAGTACCCTCCTAGAGGTTTAGACAGGCCAGGAGGGATGTGCTACTAGTGAGGCCAAGTTAGGGTAGATAACTGGTTATTGACTTAGGGGCTTCACCATATGCCGGTAGGTGGTTCTGAACTGAGTACATCCAAGGGTCTTCTAGGGATGTTTAGGATCACCCATGGTTACTTTATATTTCTGATTTCTTGTGTGTATTTTTATTCACTTGGTTTTCCTGGTACTCTATTCACTTATTTGATTTTCAGGAAAACCCTATATTATTGGGACTTGGTATTTGGTTTAGTTTTTGGTACCAAAAGAACAACCTCTTTTTAAAAATGAAAGGTGACATGTGTTGGTTTCATAATGGGAATACGATTCCTATTTTCCTAAAATATAAAAACCCTACTTTTATAAGTGTAATTTCAAACTAGCATTAACAGAATCACTACAATAGAAATTGCCTTTAGTGGAAGTTTTGGGAACCGTCGCTAAACCCTTTTTTAAAATGGTTTCGCGATGGTTTATAATAAACCGCCGCGATTTTTTTTCAACACTGCTGACCCTTCCCCCCCACCCCGACCCCTTCTCACCCTGCGACCCTGCTTCCCTCAGCCCCCACTTCCCCCGTGACCCCTGCCCCCCGTGACCCCGGTGACCCCGGTGACCCCGACGATCCCGCGACCCCGGTGACCCCGCGACCCCGGTGACCCTGGCCCCCCACGACCCCGACGACCTATACGAACCATAAGGTTTGAATTCTATATTAGGACTTTTTTATGAATTTTGAAATCATTTTATATCTATACATTATTTCAAAGGATGGTTTAAGGGATGTTTCAATTCTATTTTGGAAAATAATACATGTTTATCACTTTACGAAAAAATGAGTTTTAATGGAAAGTTGTGAGACCCAATTTAGCCCCATGTTATTATTATTGTTCTTATATGTAATGTAATACCTTGAGAGTATTTCTTATATTGATTCATCTTAATATATTTTCTATTCTTTGATGTGTTTGAGATTGATCTTGTTAGTTTATAAAGAGGTGAGTCGTGAGTTTTTTGAAATGTTTTATATTTAATTCATGTAATGGTTCATTTTTTCACACCACCATTTTACATTTCATAGGATTCCTCAGATTATTTAAGATGGCTTGTGTATTGGAAAACTCTAGTATATGTATTGGGTTGAATAGGTAGTATTGTATGGATAAACAATGATGGATATACCAAAAGGAAAAATATGCCTTTAAGTTAGAGGTATTGTTTTTTTCATGGATAGTGATGAAGTGATAAGGTCATTTATTTTTAGATAGTTTAACAGGACTACCAAGGACAATAACAGGTTCAGTATTTTCAGGAAATGTTCATTGTCACCAGCTCAAGTCATTATTACTTGATCCATAGGTCAACACCCAAGACCTTAGGATTCTGTTTAGGATCATTTTTTTGGGATTCCCATTTTTTTAAACTATGTAATTTTCTTCACAAATTAATTTATGTCACCAATGTATTTTTGGTATGTTTCTTTTCCTCATGACCTTAATTTAGTAGTTACATCATGTGTACCTTACCCATTTCATTTATATTTTTTTAGTATTTGAAAAAGGACTTTTAAAATATTTTTCTCATAGCGGTAATGGTTTGATATAAATGTGACTTTAATATTCTCTAAAATAATTTTGAAATCAATTCTATTGAAATGTTAAAAATTATATTATAATGATTATTTGAGTGTTTTTTATAAGAAATTTGAAACTGTTAGATTTTGAAACCCCAATGTTAATATGGTTTAGAAATGTTTCTTAGGACATTTATCATTGTTTTACAATTAAATCTATTTTAAAAAGTTGTTTTGAAAACCATTTTAAAATTTGTAACATCTTTTTTATTTTAAAATGATTATTTTTAGAGGATTTATTTTTTTGAATGTTTTTATGTGGTTCTATGAAATGGTTTTTTGGTAAAAAGGCACTTCAACCTTGGAAAAGTGATTTAAAAGTGAATTTTTTCATTTAATAATAATTAATAATGCATGTTTTAAAACTATTGATATTTTTCTTGATAATTTCTATAGAGGATTATGCAAATTGAGTATTTATTTATTCTATTTAAATATATAATTTTGTTGAATTGTATTGAATTTGAAATGCATAGATTCCAAAAGTGATAACCAACTGGACTGTTTAGCTCATGCATATTTTATAGGTCCATGTTCGTTTGAGTCTAATTAAGTCATTTTGATCTTTTATGGGTTATGTCAACATTAGATGGTGAAATTGGGTCATTTAATGATTCTCAATAACAGTAGATATTTTCTTTAACTTTGGGATTCATATTGGTCACATGACCTGTTGTGTTTTATACATATATTTTATATTTTTCTATTTATATATAGAATCATGTATATAACTATTGTATATTTTTTTATCAGATGTTTATTTATTCTTATATCTTATAGAAAGGTTTGTTTTTTTGTTATAAATATCATTTCATGAGGTAAAAATCATTACCAACGTATGTTCTATGATTCCTAGGTACTAGTGACCTTCCTATGGTTGTTGGGAATGGCCTTGAATCTATGTGGAAGGTTGAGTTGGGAGAATGGTTAGATGGTAAACTAGGACTGATATATAAAGCTACTATACATAACACCTTAGGGACATAATTTTTTTTATTAATTGTATATTGATGAAATATTTATGTATTTCCAATGTAACATCCCAACATAGATTCTACTAAAAAGTGTCCCTGATACAGTGGATTATGAGGCTAGAATTTTTATATTGTTACTCATAAGTTGTAATATTTTCTTTTCGGTAAAATGGAATATTGTAGTGTTTCTCGCTTAGAAGCCAGAATTTCAATCCAAACATCATAAAACCGGAGTGTTCTTTCATAATGTCATTTACTTTACTTTTCATAAATTTATTTTGTGTGTTGAAGTGAATGGTATTGAATTCATTATAACTTATTGTAGTGGTTTGTATAAATATAATTCTTCCAAGTTCCCAAATTTCATGTTTAGAGAGAATTCCTTCTGGGATCTATTTCCACCTATGTGATTCTGATTATCTAATTATGTTGTCCTAGAGGATAATAACAACACCCCACATTTCATCTACAAATTCCCAACATGATTCTACTATGGAACTCCAAACACCAAGCCCAAACACATCAAATATTCTTCAAATACCCTAGTTTGATCCCCAAACCACATCAGCCGCATCTTGAACAACATTTCTGATGTGGTCTCCAGCTTACCACATCAATTTTTATGCAACAACACTAGTAAGTCCTTCTCTAGATGAATTATAGCAAAGGTTCTCAATCCCACCCACCAATGTGCTATCATATCCCAACCACAATGCCTTAAAACTCAAGGAATAACAAAAATGTTCAATTCCCACACCAAAGTCTAAATATGACTCTTAATTCAAATCCATGGTCAGATCCTCTATTATCTCATTTAACAATAATTCTCTACTCATGAGCACTAACACATATATGATCGAAATCACCCTCAAGTCACACCACCACTCTTTTCTATGTGAATACAACAAAGAGAGGTCTAGGAATTCAATCCACACAAGGTTTTTAGAACCTCAAAACCTAATCTCCCAAGTTATTTCATCATGCATTTCCATGAACACCACCACTTATCATGCCTCAAGCCTACCATCCATCATTGTTAATTCTATTAATGATTTTTATTATTTCATAAATTTTTTATTAACCATTCATTTATATGAAAAGCATTTGGATGAATGGACTATATTATAGATGTTTTCTCATACCTTATGAATGATTTTTATATCCACGTAGTTATTCCAAATTAAAAACGTGCTTTGGTTTTCATGGAAAAGTAGCTACCACTTTGTTAGCACACTGTTTCTCTTTACCAAAGAAACTTCCCCTATCCCAAACACTAGAGGGTTCATATCTAAATCAGGGTATCATCTTTATTATATTATGTTTTTGTAATCTTACACTATAGTATATATGAATCTCTTTCTCTATTTAGTGGTAACTATGTGTTTTAATCTTTTTTATTATTGTGTAGGCACATTGTGATATATATAGATAAAAGCTGGATCATATTATCGAGGAACACACCTCATTATGTTAAGGGTTTGAATAAGTTTTTAGATTTTTCAATTTCTAATCGATCCGTTTAAGGGAGAATAATATGTCCATGTCCTTATGTAAATTTAGAACATGGTTGAAGAGAGATAAAGTTATGAACATTTAATACTGAAGCAATTCCCTATTCAATATTTGTGTTGGATTTGGCATGGAGAATCGAACGTTACATAAAGATTGATCACTGATGTTAATCCAAAGAATGAGGTCCCAAGTTCGTCAACAATGGAAAATAATATGAAAAACCTCATAAATTATGCATTCGGCACTAAAAGACACCACTATCAGCATCAAAACATATCAGAACAACCAGAAGAGGGTGTTACAAATTGCAATGTGACAAGTGATGTTTTAGAGACTGTAACACAAGAAGATCAAGATTGTAACATATCATTAGATCCTCCTCTTGATTCTATGGAGCCAAATATAAGAGAAAACTTCAATGAGGAAAATGAGTTTCATGATTTATTTGACGATAGAAATCAAGAGTTATATAGTGGGTGTTTGAAATATTTAAAACTTTCATTTCTTATGAAGTTATACCATATCAAATGTCCATGTGGAATTACAAATAAGGCAATGTATATGATATTAGAATTGATTCATGATGCATTTCCTGAAGAAAAAATCCTAGAATCTTTTTATGATATGAAAAAAGTTGTTAACAAGCTTGGTATAAATTATACAAAAATACATGTGTGTCCCAATGATTGTATGCTTTATTTGGGAGAGGATTCAAGTAGACAGAATTGCAAGAAATGTTCTTCTTCTAGATGGAAATCAAAGGGTGATGTTGGAAGTCTGAATGAACATAATTTCATAGAGAATAAGAAAAGGAACACACCTACAACGGTTTTTCGTTAGTTTCCTTTGAAACCTCGATTTTAAAGATTATTCATGTCATCAAAAACCGCCAAACACATGAAGTGGCATTCTGTAGATAATAATAATTATGGGTTAATGAGACATCCATGAGATTACCAATCATTGAATATGTTTGATTCATTACATCCATATTTTCAGCTGATCCTAGGAATGTTGGATTGGGATTGGATGCCAATGGATTCAACCAATTTGGGACTTTGAGTACCAGTTATAGAATTTGGCCAGTTGTTTTGATCCCTTATAATCTGCCTCCATGGATTTGTATGCAACAAAAATATTTTATCATTTCGATTATTTTTCCTAGAAAACAATGTCTGGAAATGATATTGATGTATACTTGCAGCCTTTGATTGATGAATTTCAGGAGTTATGGAGCAACTATGTTGAGATATTTTATGCTTCTTCTAAAACAATGTTCAAAATGCATGCTGCTTTAATTTGGACCATTAGTGACTTCCGTGGGATTGGGAATTTATCTGGTTGGAACACAAACACGGGTTTGGCTTGTCCCATTTGTAACTTTGATTTTGAGCCCAAATAGCTACCTCACAGTAGAAAATGGTACTTCTTGTACCATCGAATATTTCTCAATGCATCTCATAGATTTTGGATGAATAGATCAAAATTTAATGGTTCCATTGATTGTAGACCACCTACAAAGTTTTTAACTGGTTCTAAAACATTGACACAACTTGAAAATGTTGAAATAGAATTTGGGAAGGTTCATAATTTGAATAATAGCATAAAATGGGTCCGAAGTGCATCGTCAAGTGAAATCAGAATGCAACAATGGAAGAAAAAAAGTATATTCTTCAAACTTCCATATTGTGAATTTAATTTATTGCGGCACAATCTTGATGTGATGTATTTTGAGAAGAATGTCTGTGATAATTTTATTTTCACATTACTTAATGATCATGGAAAGTTGAAGGATCATCTCAATGCTGGAAAAGACCTACAAGTAATGAACATAAAATGTGATCTATGGCCAGATGAGAATGAAAAGTATGCTTTGACCATTTTTGCAATGAAAAATAGGGATAAAGATACATTCCTTCGAATTTTAAAGAATGTAAAGGTATCTGATGGGTATTTTAGTAACATCTTGAGGTGTGTTGACTTGAAGAATCATAAGTTACATGGATTTCAAAGTCACGATTCACATATTTTGTTACAACAGTTACTACCATTGGCATTGCATACATTATTTCCTAAAAAAGTTACTACTGTTGTACTCCAATTCTGCACATTTTTCAGGAAATTATGTGGGAAATCTCTACATCCATTTCATCTTGACAACCTCCAGGAGAGGGTTATATTGACCCTTTGTGCAATGGAGATGATCTTTCCTCCATTGTTTTTTACTGTCATGATGCATTTAACTGTGTATTTGGTTGAGGAAGCTAAATTAGGTGGCCCCGTTCCTTATCGATGGATGTATCCAATTTAGAGGTATTTTATTTATATGTTTTTTAGTTATATAAACAATTTTTGGCATTTAAATAAATGCATAATATTATTATTTTATTTCACAGATGTCTTAGGCATTTGAAAGCATACGTGAGAAATAAAGCTCAACCAGAAGGCTCTATTGCTGAAGGCTATTTGGATGAGGAGTGTCTTACCTTTTGTTCCAAATATTTGGATGATATTGAGACAATATTTAATCGAGTTTGACGTGTTGATGACACATCAACTCAATCTCAAATTCATCAGAAATCAAAAATATTTCCTGCTATTGGCCGATCAGTTGGGAGGACCTTAAATGTGACACTGACAAAATTGGAATTATTACAGGCACATAGATATGTGCAGATAAATAGTGAAATTTTAGATCCATTTATTGAAGAGTTGAGGATATAAACAAAGATAATAATGATAGGCTGAACACGAAATGAGAAAGATATAACAAAAGTTGTGAATAAAGAGCTTGTAGAATGGTTTGCACGACCTGTAAGTTCATAAATATTATAATAAATACGAATATTATTTTGACACATACATTTTTTAATTCTATTAAATTATATTTCATTTTTCAGATCATGAATATTGATATTCGAGCAGACTTGTCAGAAGATTTTAAGTTTATTGCTAGAGGTCCTATAAAACAAGTTAGAAAGTTCGACACTTATAATGTGAATGGATTTAGATTTCGTATAGTCGATCAAGAAGTGGGTTTGAAAACACAGAATAGTGGTATATTTACATTTGCTGAAGTCAGATACTATAGAAATCTGTATGATATTAATGAATTAAACTACCATGGAAATTTTTCTGTTGTTTTATTCAAATAAAAATGGGTCGATATTATCAGAGGTGTTAAAAGAGATTCCTTGCAATTTACTTCTGTGAACTTCTCTCGCTTGATGGATATTGGTGATCGTGAACTGCGTGATCCATATATCTTAGCATCGAAAGCCAAAGTGGTATATTATGTGAATGATGTTGTGGATGAAGGGTGGAGTGTAGTTTCTCACTTAATACAAATATATTTGAATGATATGGGTGATGAAGTGGAAGATTTGACCTCTTAAATTGAATTTAACCAACAATAGGAAGCAGAATTATTTGTCCATCATGATATAGAAAATATTAGTCTAGAAAGGATGAATGGAGTGGATGAAGGAATGGAGAAGGAAACCGACATGATTGAAGGGAAAATGATTTTATGTACAATTATTTATTCATTCAAAAACCACTTGTTTCATTTCTATAGTCATTCATTATCATTGTTATATATATTTTGTTTGTTAGTACTGGGCATCTATTTTCATTTTTAATTTTTTTTCTATATAATTTTTTTGAAATATATATTCTGAACTTAATTTTATTTGATTAAATGATAGGAATGCAAAGAAGGAAGTGGTACATTATTTCATCTAGTTCTGCAATAGATGATGATCCATCTGGCTCTCTCCCCACAGCATCTGAGGCACCAGATGCTTACACCCCTGCACCATCTCCCCCTGCACCATCTCTCACACCATCTATGGATGTCCCATTAGGGGTTGAGTCATTGACTTCCCCTTCCAGAGCCTCAATAGTGGGACATAGACACTCCCCTTCTAGTTCATCATGGACATACTGGAGTGTCACTGTCATAGGTACAAATTTTAATGAAATAAATTTATTATATTTTGTTTATACTAATTTTTTTCTCATTGAAGATGAAAAAAATGCAACTGTGGAGAAAAACATAAAAATTTTAGATGTTTGGAATATGAATGGTGAGAAGATAGTCGTGCCATTTGATTCTTTTGGGGTCCCTACGGATGACGCCGCGGGGTTACTTGGCCAGATTCTAGGCCAGCTGAGAGTGGAGCCCATTTCCATTCCTATTTCTTATGATGATTGGAGACATATGCCTTGAATCTGAAAAAATGAAGTTTTTGATTCCCAAATAAAGGTAATTTTATTACATTATGGTTTAATTGAATGTCATGTTACTAATATGTTCAAAATGAATTTCTATATACAGATGTTCTTCCACTTTACAGTTGCTGATGTGATAACACGAAAGTGGACATTGAAAAATCTTGGTAAGAAATGGAAATATTTCAAATGGAGATTGTGGTGTGATGTCAAAGAAACTTCATTGACCATGCAACAAATGTATGAGAAGCTACCTAGTGGGGTAATTAAAGAACAGTGGAAAGTTTTTATTGACAGACTTCGTTATCAGATGTGGATGGAATTGAAATATATATTATTATATTATCCTTATTTTACATTTATACATGTATATGAAGAGGAGATGAGATTGAATACATTAATGTTAAATTTTATTTTATTTAGTTCAGGATCTCTCAAGACAGAATGCATCAAACCGGGCTAAGCAAGTCATCCCTCACACTGCGGGCTCAAAAATCTTTTCTAGAAGCCAAACGACATTGGTAATATTTTAATTAGTTTAAATATTTATAAGACAATATTACCTGTTTAATATATTGAATTATTTATTTATCTTTGCTTAATGCAGTCACAGATTTTAGGGCACGAAGCATCCCGAACTGAACTATGGTTGGATGTTCACAAAAAAATCAGATGAAAGTTTTGTTAATGAGCCTACCAAAGAAGTTGGGGTATGAAGTCAATTTTTTATTATAATAACTTATTATCAGTTTTTACTGTGTTAATATATATTGATATTTGATTTATAGGTAAAAATTAAAGAACTATGGGATGCCAATCCTGGGAAGTCCTACTCATTCTCTAAGGATGACCCAATTGCTAAAGTCCTTGGGAAGGAGCATCTTGGTAGAGTGTGTAAGATGGGTTTTAGACCCATACCATCTGAGGTCTTTGGCATGCCACCAGGGATTCCAGATGCATCTACTCCTGGTTATAGTCACTCCACACCTGAAGATGCTCAGAGGGAGATTGCTTCTCTACGAACCACATTTCAAGATCTGGGGGTTCAGATATCCACTTTGCAGAAAGTGATGACTGATATACATCAACAGATGATAAGATATGCCCCCGGTGGTAGTGCATCAACTAGTGGCATGTAGGTAAATCACAAAAAATCAAAATCATTTAGTTTGAAAACTTTCATTGGTTTTAAGTTTTAATATAAATATGCAACAGTATTTAATTTTCAATATTATGTTCTTACAGGTGACATCAGAAAGTGGAGATAGAGGTGGAGATGGTGGTGATGCATCATCAGACTATGAGTAGTTGTATTGTTGATGTGTTGAACAAATATGTGAACAATTTGTTTGTATATGTAACATGTGTGGAACATAGTTGACACAAAACATTTTCATGTCCTAACATTTCCTTGATTTCTCATGTTTCCTTTTATAAATTTTATTGATTTATGATGTTTCCTTTTATGTATTGATTTCTTGAGTGTGGTATACATCATTCCATTTAGGCCTATGTTTGAATTGGAAGTCCAGATTTTGGATGACTAGGAGTTAAACCCATTGTTGATGTGTTGAAAAAATTGGGTCACTTCATAGTGATCAAGGGGATAGTGTTGTGGACACTTTGGTGAGGCAGAATGTGTAGATAGTGAATCTTTATGCATTGTTAATGGTTATCATATTCTGTTCATGATGACAAAATGTGGTCATACCCCATATAAAACCTAGGTTCCTCTTAATGGGAGATGGTATTAAACCATATAAAACCGGGATTCATTATACGATGTGTATTGGATGATCTAAAAGTATTGCACTATATAAAATTTGGATTCCTCTTAAGATAATTATGATATGTTCAAAAACATTACCTCATATAAAACATGTAAGCATTACATTATGTGAGATGGAAAAAATCTTTTTCTTCAAGACATGACATTAAATTTTTCATCATGGTCTTGGTTGTATGATCTTACACTGTGTGCAATCATATTCAGGATTTCATCATGGGTTGAAGGGCCTATTTTATCCTATAACCCTCGGTTTTATTCACCACAAAAACATTATTAATTACCCCACCTCACCAATCTATACTATAACAGTTTATATCATGAGATCCCTAGTCCAAGCATTATGACAATAAAATATGCTCATACATCCATCACATGGGTTTATTCATCCCTGGAGTTTCATCAAACGTCTATTTCCACAACATTCTAGAACTATGGGTGGATTGATTCCCATTTCCATGGGATACGTATTGATGCATATATCTTCTATCATTGATCCTAGTTGATGATTCACCATATAATAATCCATTACATAAGGTGTTATTGCCCTAAAACACTCACGTGAGCCTCTTTTTTAGCAATAATCTCCTTCCATTTATGTTGACACATCAGTGGGCCAAGATGCTCTCATTTCCTGATATGAGGAAGTAAATAATGGGTATATAGATGAAAAATACCTTCTAAAATCCAAATAAGATATATTTAAACTATATCATTACCCCGTGTAAAATATATACACCGATTAATGATAGATAATTTAACCCCATAAAAAATTGATATGTCTCTTAAAGAGAGATAATTTCACCTCTTATAAATTCTCGATGCCTAATATTATAATATGTAATTATTCAATATCATCATCCCAGAAGGTAAACCCTTCTAGAGTTGGTATCCTATGACACCGTGAATCATAAAAATATGTGGATTGATTCCAATAATCACGATATAAGTAGTTACATATAAATTTTTAGTCCAGGGCACAACCCTATCACCGACTCATTATAGGTTTCTCCCTTTCCTATCTAATTTGGTCAAAGCTTGGAGACCTTTAACTCAAACCTATTCCTATAGTTGGAGATCTAGGAATTTAAACTAGTTTTAGTCATAGTCCATTTTGTATGATTTTAAACATCAAAGCCTAATGTCCTCATCAAACAATGTTAATTAACAACCATACCCTATTAAATGAAATAAGGATGCCTCATCCGATAAGTGTGGGATTATTATAAAAATAATTACCACATATAAAACTGAGATTCCTCATATGATAAGTATGAAATGAACCACACATTACCCGTATAAAACTTGTATTTCTCCGAATTTGAGATGATATGATATCCTTGCTAGAGATGAAATAACTCCACCGACAATAGTCTCTTACCATGTCACGCATCAAAACTATGCTTGTCTTGATGCCCATTATGAGGAGACACATATTGACACATGTATATTTCATCTCAGTCCCATCCCTACCAGAAACTCATCATGGGGACGTTTCCCTCTGGTCCAGGATTGAATCTTGTCAATCCACATGTTTAAATAGAACATTTGAGCACATGAGGAAATATCTCCCATGGAACCTAATATTCTATATGGTACATCCCCACATACACTTGTACGATTCACACATTCTACTATTTAGATAATCCTCAACCTACCAATCTGAAAAGTATCTCTAATGAAATGATTTATGGACATAGTGTCTTACATACCATATCAGGCTCATTCAATGAAGTGCATTTACTGATAAAAAGAGTATCTCATGATTTGATCTCCATAAATAGTAGATCATGATATTTTTCAACCTATCCTCAACCAGACCAGGTATCATATGTTTCAAACATGGTCAATAATAATTCTATTTCTGTCGATTACTCCCATTTCACTTCCCAGTTCTCAAAATTTGTAATTTTCATTGTGATATTTTTCAGGTTACTTCTTCCCCTCATTGGGTTCACCCCTATAATCAATTATAACTATATAAATATCCTTTATTCTTGAATCAATCATGGATCAACATGGCTTAGGGGTTGGGATGAAGTCCACCTCAAGCATGGTTGAGTTTCATGATCACCACCTGGTCCTAATTATATAACCTTAAATGAGTATTCCATGTCCATGAATCACTAATCTAAAATAATTTTAAATCAAACTTAGAATGTGTTGTGTGGTGTTGTACCCATTCTCTATCAATTCAGGTCAAGTTTTTTACTCCTCCTCACTACACATATCCATTTATAATGTTCCACTATATTTTCCAAGCATCATGACCGTAAATTTTTTATTAGTTGTCTCCATTATTTTTTAAATTTTTTGTGCATTAATCTGTTAGGATATTGGTATTTCTGGTTTGATTTGTTTTTCAGGGCAGTGGTGTAGTGGAAGCAGAAAATTTATTTTTTTATGGTCAGATTTTCGCAGCATTTTTAACTGCCACGACAAGTATACAAGAAAGACAGTAGCAGCGGTTTTAACTGCCACTAAACGTAAGTATTTTTTACATTTAGAAGCATTTAAAACTGCCACTACAAAGTCGCATCACCTGCGTGAATTCCACAGTGGTTCTCATTACTTTAGCAGCGATTTTACGGCTGCTAGATTTTATTTTATTAGCAGCAGTTATAATCGCTGCTAATAAAATAAAATCCAGGGTCTATAAAAACCACCACTAAAATCAGTAAAACCACCACAAAATGAGGCAACTACGACAATTTACTTAAACCACCACTAAATGGAAATAACCTCCACTAATAGATTTCTGACGCCCAATTTAGCAGTGGTTTCTAGAAACCGCTGCCAAACCATAGTAGCGGCGGTTTAAACCGCCGCTACACACAAAAATAACCACCGCTAAATGGCGTTTTTCTTGTAGTGAATATTTTTGAGAATAGTAAATACATGGATTATTTTATGAATTCTTATTGAGTATTTTGGTTCTCACCCCTACTTTATCTTTTTAGTTTTAGGTTCCATTAGTGTTGGATTTCCCTCTGAACGAACTTGGTTCTGAGTTGGGAGGTGACCTATGATGTCACATGGAGGTATGTGTTGTTTTATTTCCTTTTTGATACTATTTTTTATTTTCATCATTATTATTTATTTATCTATTTATCTTTTTTTCAAGGGAAAAATAATTCCCAATGGTTAAATTTGGATTCTCAACACTAGTTTTGAGCCTGTGGGGATCGAGAATGCCCATTGAGACTTGTTGTGGATCAGCTCAGGTGACCAGTTCAGGGTTGACTCGGGTTAGTTCATGAAAACAATTAGAGGAGGCCCTTGTAATTTTGGGTGTCTGGTGGATAGAGATTAGGACTGTCGGAACTCAGGAGGTAGGTGTAGTAAGAGCATCACGAACTCTTGCTCGCACCGATCCTCGAGTTACTAGGGTTAGTATGAGATTCGATTATTTTATTCTTGTTTTGGATTGAGGGATAACAACAGAGGTGAGCCGGTGTCTCATTGTGACCCCACATGGATTTGTGACCCATGTTGAGTCCAAGTGCCTAGTTCAAGTTCCTCTTAGTGTTATTTACTACTTGGGGCCTGGTTCACTATGTTGTCGCTAGGTTGGGCATGTACACTAGTCCCTCCGTCCTATTGTTTGGTATATTTTGTGCTTTATTCTATTATAGTTAATGTAAGGGATTTTGAAAATGAAAATAGTTTTGAAATAAACGTTCTTTATTATAATGGTTTTAAATTGGTAAGTGTGTTTTTGGAAAGAAAGTGAATTTTAATATTGATGATGCTTTGGTTTAATGATTGTGTACTTGTTTGGAATTGTAAATAAATGGATTTTTGAGAACTTGACACTTCTTATGGATGATTTCATAGGTGATAATATGTATAGAGAGTGGATTTTGGAACATATAGATGAAATATTATGAGCATATGTGCAACAGTTCATGGGATTATTTGGGTTCATATTTGAAATTAAAGGCTTGACCTTGTTTTTCCTAAAGTTATTTTAATAGGAGAAATGACTTTGGAAATTGAATTTGGTTTAAAAAGTGGGGTTTATTTTTTGTAAATTTTATTTATAAGAAGGAAGTTTTTAAAATTAAATGAAAATGGTGCTTTTGAAAGAAATGTTTTGTCCACATTTATATTTGTTTGGTTGTTTCTGGATGAAGTTGGTTTTATTGATGTTGCTTCGACTAGATATTGGTTTTGGATTTGTGTTTTATATGTTGATCAGAAAATGCCACACATAATGGTATCCAAATATTCCAATGAGTCATGCCCAGTTTTTGGTCCTTCTTAGAAATTTTCTGTCCTTCACAGTGATCAGGGTCCATTAGTGGTAGCAGAGTGGATCGAGGAAGTGGAGTGCATCTTCAGGATGTTAGGAACTCTTGAGGATGTCAGGTTTCATGCTCTTATGGGATTGTATAGGGGTCCATATTTGGACCAATGGAAGTTGGTTAAACCATACATGATGCAATTTGGGATGAATGGGATGTTTTTAAGGCCACCTTAGTCCAAGGGTTATTACATGAGGAGGTGAAGTTGAATAAGGAAGCAGAGTTGTGGGATGTTCGGTAAGGAAAACAATCAATAAAATCTTATGTTGACCAATTTAAAGAGTTGGTTTCCTTTTGTTTGGAGGTATAATAAGAAGATCAAATGAAATATCCTCTTTTCATTTGGGGCCTTCATCCTGATATTGTGGAGAAATTCCTCTCATCAGGTGAAACATGTTTTGAGAATTTGGTGGATGAGGTATTTTTGGTTGATCTGGTTGTTGGTGTGCAGTTAGTGGTGGTTGGATCTTGTGAATATTCCCCATATGAAGAGAAGTGCATATCAGAGGGAAATTTTTCTAAAGATTCCTCTATAGTGGTTCTGGATTCCAGTTCATTGTACTATTCAGTGGTGTTCCATTAGTGTGGATGTTTAGGGCATTCAAACCCATCTTATTAGAACCCACCAAAGATGTGTCAACATTGTGGCTGTTTGGGTCATCTAGAGAAGTTTTGCAGAAAGGGTAACCTGAAGAAGATACTTTGACTAAAGGATTCTAGTGCCTGACTGTGAGGTAGGAGATGCTTCGACCATCAGATCCCCAACGACAGGTCTCGGGGTGAAGGTCGCACATAATCAGGAGTTTCCGGGGGTGTGAAGCCTCAATCCTGGTTTTGTGTCCCATGTTCAAATTGGAAAATTTAAAGACTTTTGGTCCTTGTTTTTATGTGATTAATGTTTTACCATCATTACAAGTTCATCGTTTCAATGTAAGAGTGTGACATACTTGTTCCATTGTAATTCTACCAGTTATACCTATCTAAAAGTGACTTTTTTATCGTTTGTTCTCCTTCAGTACTTAAGTTGTGATCATTTAAAAATGTTTAATTTTGGTGGATTTTTTTGGATTGTGTGGAGAGATTGAGTTAGTTTCTGAGGTCCCAGTTTTTCAGGTTTCTTTCATAGTGGGTTTCCTGTTTAAGTCTAGGTGTTTTTGGCTGGGTTTTGAAGTTTTCATTTTATCCAAGTCTTTGTGGTGGGGAGACCCCCTCATGTTATCCCCTTGTTTTGGGTTGTGGTTTCATCTAGATTGGTTGGGTGTGACTCAAGGAATACATAGTCACCCTATAATTCCTTACTTCTTTTAGTTGTGTTTGGGAATGGACTCAATCCTTGACTAACTTTCAGCTTGGTGACTTTCTAAGGGCGTAAAGTTTTGTGGTGGGGATAATTGTCACACCCTGACCATAGGTTTCCTTTATTTTTAATTACCTTTCAATATTGAATCTTTATTTGAAGTTTGGGTTTGAGTCTAGTGTTAAAAAAACTTGAAGTTTTTTGACCTTGGTAGGTTTCGGGCTGGTGCATGAGCACCACACAGTTAGCAGTAACCGTGTGGTCGGCCCAGGAGACCGTGCGGATGGACAATTCTTAAAATGAATAAATTTTATAAATTCGTATACCTTAATAATGATAATATTATTGTGTAGATAATAATAATAATATTATTATTAAATTTTTGTAATACTATTATTTTTAAATTGATACTAATAGTATTACTTTTTAAATTGTTATTAATTTGATGATGATGATGATGATTATTATTATCATTATTATGTAATTATTATTATAATTATCATCATCATCATCATCATTATTATTAGTATAGTTTTTATAAAAAAGGTGATGAAACCCTTGGGGGGTTGAAACCCCCCTCTTTTTCTCCCACGGTGTCGAACCCCCTCCCCCCTGCTTCCTTGTGCACACACAACCCTCGAGCACGAACCCCTTATTCCCTCACTGGTGCTCTATCCATCTCCCCATCTAGCCACCCTACCTCCTCATAGAGCACCATCCTCTATCCACAGCACCCCCTCCCGCTTGACCCGATCTGCGTAGCACCCCCTCCTGCTCGACCCGACCTCTGGCCACCCTTCGTCCACTCTCCAGCCTATTTTCAGCAGTGAAAACCTCCTCCTCCCTTGCTTCTTTAGTTTCACCACCCCCTCTTCCATCATAATCCCTCCACCTTCAGTATCTTTCTCTTTCAATTTTGATTGTTTCCTTCATTTTTTCCAAATCCTAATCATGGGGTATGCCAGTGTGTTTTTATTATTTTTTAGGGTGTGTGAAGGGACCATTAGGCTCAGTTCTTCCCTCCACTGAAGCGATGTTGCGTTCGCATGACATTAAGGTAGGAGAATCTATGTTTTTCCATTCCAATTAAATCCATTTAATGCTTGAGTGTTTTTAATTAAATTTTTGACTTGACTCACACCTTTATAACACACATAGTTAATTTTTTATAATGTTTTCAAGTTAGTAGATTTTTCTAAAAATAGTTTTGAAGTGTTTTCTTGGTTATTCTTATACGTGGATATGAAAAATTTGTTTCATTTAATGTCAAATTTTGTTTTGATAAATTTTAAATGTGATATGCACCTCTATAAGGCATGTAGTTTGCATATTGTGGTGTTTTCGTGTTGGTATAAATTTTTAAAAATGGTATTTAAAAATATTATTCTAATATATATAGATATTAGTGCACTCATTGTGGTTGATAAAATATTATGTGTCCTTTAAAAGTTAATTCAATCATTTTCATGTTATTTGACCCTTTTTAAATGTTTTGGTGACTTTGTTTTAAATTGTGAATTTGTGTCAACATACAAATTGGATTTCTATTTAGTTGATGGCCTTAAAAAATGGTTTTTGGAAGGGTTGGGTTTTGGTTTAAAAAGTAAGTCATGGATTTATGAATATATTGGGGTTTTTATCAAATGTTTAGTTTTAATTATGTTGTGATGGTAATTTCTTGTTGGTGAACTTGGTATGGTTTGTATGATTTGACAAATGTATTAAAATGTATTGGAAATGTTTTTATGGTTTTAAGGGGATTTGTTTTCGTGTTTTCTAAATATTGTGTATGGTTGTATTTAGTTTTAAATAAATTGGTGATTTTTTGGAAATAGTTTTGAGTGTCCTCCTGGATGTTTGGTGGACCATTGGATGTTGGCACATCCATGGGTGCACTAGGTGCACACATGGATGTTCTCTCTAACAAAGATGGTGCTTTAAATTGGTGTTTCTTGAAATCTTGGTTATCTAAATGGTTCTTGTTTTCCAAATGATGTTGGGTCCTTTTTGTGGTTTATAAAAATGGGTTAAAATGGAATCTCAAAGGGAATTCACATTTGGATTTTGGTGTGTGTTTTGGTAAATTCTTAGATTATGGGGCTATTTGGCATGTTACACTACTTGCATACTTCTCCTACAATGGGGGGGGGGGTTGGAAGTGTTCTTAGTAAATGGATTTGGGGTGTATTGAGCTAAAGGCCCATTTGGCTCTTAAAACTTAAAGGTGATATTTGTGTTAACTTTAAGAAATGACTGTGTTTTGGAAAATGGGTGTGCCTGGTTGGAAACTTAAAATGTTTAAGGAAATTATTTTAATGTCTAAATAACTTAACATAACATTTGTCACATTTTTATGTGATAAAAGAACACACACACACACACACATATCCATATATATTTATATTTATAGGGAACCCCTATCTAGGGTCTCCCTTTTATGGGTTATCTCATAGGGGATGTCTGTGTTTGTGGTAGGCAAGTACGGTGGTGGTAGGTAAGGTGAGTCACACATGAAAGGGACTCCCAATTACATAGTTAACTTTTACCATGGGTTCCTAGATGTCTTTTAGATGATCTAGTGGTGGTTTCTTTCTAGCCCTGATTAGATGGGTTAGTACCCTCTTGGATTTGTAGACAGGACATGAGGGATTTTACACTAGTGAGGCCAGGTTAGGGTATCTAGTTGGTTATTGATTTACGGGATTAACCATATGCCGAAAATTAGTTTCGAACTGAGTACATGAATGGGTCTTCTAGGGATCTTTAGGATCACCCATGGTTACTTTATATTTCTGGATTCTTGTGTGTATTTTTATGCACTTGATTTTACTGGTACTCTATTTGCTTATTTGTTTTTAAGCACAACCATATATTATTATGAATTCGTATTTGCTCTAGTTTTTGATACCAAAAGAACAACCTGTTTTTGAAAATGAAAGGTTTCATGTGTTGGTTTCATAACAGAAAGATAATTCATATTTTTAAAAAATGTAAAAGCCCTATTTTTGTAAGTGTAATTTCAAACTATCATTAATGGAATGTTTTCAATAAAAGGAAATACATGGATTCTATGATGATTTCCTACTAAGAATTTTGGTGCTCACCCCTACTTTATCTTTTCATTTTCAGGTTCCATTAGTGCTGGATCGCTCTCATAGCGAACTTGGTTTTTAGTTGGGTCGTGACCTATGAGGTCACATGGAGGTATGTGCTCTTTATTTCCTTTCCACCGCTAGTTTTTATTTTTATATTTAGTATTTATTTATCTGTTTATCTTTTATTCAAGGGAAAAATTGTTCCCAATGGTTTAATTTTGATGCTCGACACTAGTTTACAACCCGTAGGGATTGGGAACTCCCCTTAGGCCTTGTCATTGATCAGCTCAGGTGACTAGTTCAGGGTCGGCCTGGGCTGGTTCGTGACATGATGACATTGGAGGCCTGGGATTTGTCTCCTTCAAAAGGCTTAGCACTCAGGTTCAAATTCTAACCTTTTGGATGAAGAACCCATCTCCTACTACACAATCTCAGTACATGGTATCTCAGATTCATAAAGTCTTCACAGAATCATTGGGTGTAACGTCCCGGATCCGGGTGCCACTCAACGGGTGCCCCGAACCTAGTTGGTCACAAGACCTCAAGTGCATTTCCCGAAACGCCAGAGGCTGCCGACTAGCAGCGAGGGCCCAGGTTTGATAGTGGGGAAACTATGCCCTCATTTGTCAAAGTGTAGAGCAGGGGAAAAGATAAATAACATACAATAGGAGTGGAAGAAATAAACCATACACATTTAAAATTAACAACTGCAGTAAAATATTACCAACAGTTATATAGATAATGATGAAACATGCCTCTAGTTATAAGAAAATAGCCAGAACATATTACACAACAATAAAATACAATACAATACAACTCAAGTATAGGTACAACAGAACAAAACAGAACAACCGGTAGCATCGTGAGCCTAAGCCCAGTCCCATGCTCCCCTACTCCTCAACAACAATCAAGTACCTATATAGGGACCCTTTTCCCTTATCCACACCTGCAACAACATAGTCTGTTTGGGCCGAAGACATGACCCAAACATGGTGTGAGAAATAAATACCAGTAGGCACCCACCAATGGCCCATGCCTAACTGTCAGTGTAAATGTGCAACATCGTGTGCAGTAGTAAAATGAAAATAACAAAGCAGCACTCAAAAGTAACTAACTACCAGTTATATTGCCATTTTAACATTCATTTAACCCTTCAATTTAAGATACAACCATAATGAATATTCTAAGTAAACAGTCAATGTCCTCAGACATGCAAACCTTACCCTCAGGTACAAAGAATCAAAACCCTCAGGTATCTGCCCTCAGTAATATCAGATATTTCCCTCAGACGTACGAGGTGTCGCCCTTAGGCACAGAAGTCACTACCCTCAGGCATAAGAAGTGTTTCCCTCAGGTGAAATAGAACACTGCCGTCAGGATAAATAGAACACTGTCCTCTGGCGCAAGTAACTGGGCCGAGCCCAATAGATAAGCAAGAAATTACTTAAAATTACTCTCAAGGAAATTTAAAGCATGCTAAAATTTTATGGTATACCCTCGGGTAACCTAGCCAAATGGATAAACAGAGGAACAAACCCCCAGGGTAGTCCTAGATCTAAGAAGTGATCCCAAACAATAGTTTATTGTCACAGTTAATTACCTATACAATTCTAGGTATTCAAAACAGCCAAGGCCTCAGCCACACGACACCCCAACATGGGTTTGTAGCACAAAGGTACACACAAATGCACAACAGTTGGAATTTAAACACCAAGACACCTACCTCGATCGCCCCTAATCGGTACATGTGAACGACGCTACTCAGATCATCCAAGAACGACATAGATCTGAGGAAAAATAAAATCCCATTAAAACGTAAATAACTTCCCCTCAGGAAAGAATTGGTAAGAACGACTTAAGGAGAAGGAAGGTCTTACCTGTACGGTTCTAATGAGATCGACGGAGGCAGAATCAGATTCTTGGTTCTTGCTCTGGTGATCTCCAAAGATCCAGTCATCTCTCCCGAGCCCTCCTCTAGTTCTAAGACTTTGTTGTGAACAGGGGAGGCTACTGCCCATTTTAAGAAAAAAAAACAAACAGACTACGTGACATGTACTATTGAGTACACAACGTGCACTTTCCATTTTTAACTGTTCCTACGGTGACTTCTTTCCACCTTGACACTGTTCATCAGTCGACATGAGTACACGATGTGTAATACCTGAGTACATAGTGTGTTCTGTCGCTCAGCTAGAGGCTACCTTCACTGCCTTACTATTTTCCTGCCGACTGACTACACAGCGTGTACATACCCACTACACGGTGTGTAGTTGGTTTTTACACCTTTCAATGCCAGCATGGCTACACACCCTGTGTAATCATCCCACACGACCAAAGTACACAACGTGTGGAAAAGTACATGGCGTGTACCCACAAAAGTGTGATTTTCCCCATTTTCCTTATTTTATAAAAAACAATTAAGGAAAAGAGAAAGAAAGAAAATCATACCTCAAGAATAAGAACTAGGTTCTTACAAACTTCCCCCTTAAAGAAATTCGTCCACTAATTTCCCTTCCAAGGGTGGTGAAGATACAGCTGTGAACAACTCAGGACACTAAGCACATATGTCGGTCTCCAGCTCCCAGGTTTCGTCCTACACTCGGCCATGCTGCCATAGCACCCGTACGAGAGGAACTAACCGGCCTCAGAGAACCTTTGTGTTCCTATACACAATACAAATCAGATGCTCCTCAAAGGATGCATCGATCTGAAGCTCAACCTCTTCTGGATGAAAGATGTGATACGGGTCTGAATGAGAGCGGTGCAACTGAGATACATAGAAGACGTCATGCATGGCTCGGTACCTCTGTGGTAACTGCAACCGATAGGCAATCGGTCCGACTCTCTCCAGAATCCCAAATGTCCCCACATACCTCGGAAAAAGTTTAACCTGTCTCCTGATCCTTCTGTGTCCCAGCCTCGGCGAAACACGCAAGAAAACCTGATCCCCGACCACAAACTCCAAGGGTCGTCTGCGGCGATCAGCATAAGATTTCTGACGAGACTGTGCAGTATCCATCTGTTTCTGAATCAACTGGACCTGCTCAGATGTCTCCTACACGAGCTGTGGTCCCAGCAAAGCTACCTCACCTGCCTCTAACCAGCACAACGGTGATCGACATGGCCTACCATATAAAGCCTCGTAAGGTTCCATCTCAATAGTTGCTTGAAAACAGTTATTATAGGTAAACACAACCAAGGGTATATGATTCTCCCAAGATCCCCCGAAGTCTAGGAAGCATGCATGCAACATGTCCTCTAGCACCTGTATCGTACGCTCTGACTGACCATCGGTCTGAGGGTGGTAAGCTGTGCTCAGAAGCACCTGTATACCTAGTACCCTCTGAAAACTCTGCCAGAAACGAGATGTAAAATAGGCATCCCTATCCGAAACAATAGAAAGAGGAACCCCATGAAGACATACGATCTCTCGGATATACAACTTCCTGAGTTCGTCAACTCCGAAGGTCTCCTTGATCGGCAAAAAGTGAGCTACCTTTTTGAGTCGGTCCACAACAACCCACACAACATCATTGCCTCGAGGTGACCTCAGAAACCCAGTCATGAAGTCCATCGCGACATCATACCATTTCCACTCCGGGATGGGTAAGTGCTATAAAAGTCCGACTGGCCTCTGATGCCCCGCCTTTACCTATTGACAGGTGGAACACCTCGTAACAAAACCACCTATCTCTATCTTCATACCCGACCACCAATACTGACGTCTCAAGTCACAATACATTTTGGTAACTCCAGGATGAACTGCCCAAGATGAAGCATGAAACTCCCACATCAGATCCTCGCGTATATCCCCTAGAACCCATACTCGTCCACGAAAACGCAATACCTCATCATCGCCTATCGTACAACCAGGAGGAGGGTCCTCACTTGCCACTGACTCCCGTAGAACTAGGCCTTCTGAATCAGATAGTTGTCTCATCCTCACTCTATCCAGGAGTGTATAGGTCACAACGAAATATGAAAGATAGTTTTCCCCATGACTATCGTGCACCTCCAAATGCATCTCAGAGAAAAAATCCATAAGCTGCCACTCACCACTCACCTCCTGCTCTACTTGTATCTGATTCTTCTTGCTCAGTGCATCAACAACTGCATTTCCCTTACCAGGTGTATAGGAAAGCTCAAAATCGAAGGACTGAAGGTATCCGACCCACCTTCGCTACCTCAGATTCAAGTCACGCTGAGTAAAGATATACTTGAGACTTTTGTGGTCAGTGAAAACCACAAAATACTCTCCCAAGAGATAATGTCTCCAACAGCGCAACACATGAACAACTGCAGCCAACTCGAGATCATGTGTCGGGTAATTCCTCTCATGTGGCCTCAAATTCTGAGAACCGTACGCAACAACTCGATCACCCTGCATCAACACAGCTCCGAGCCTAATAATTGATGCATCACAGTAAACTATATAGCTCTTCACTTAGTCTGGAAGTATCATGAATGGTGCTGATGTCAAACTTACTTTCATGTCTTGAAAGGCTGCTCACAAGCTTCCGACCAACCGAACTTTACACCCTTCTTAGTCAAACCCTTCAACGACGCTGCTAAGAAGGATAAGTCCTGTATGAAGTGTCTGTAGTAACCATCCAGCCCTAAGAAACTCTGTATCTCAAACATTTTCTTAGGATGATCCCAGAAAACCACTGCTCTCACCTTCTCTGGGTCCACTACAACTCCTGCCTCTGAGATGATATGACCCAGGAAGTGAATCTGATCTATTCAAAAGTGGCACTTTGAGAGCTTAGCATATAGCTTATGCTCTCTCAGTGTACTCTGTACAATCTCAAGATGGGTGGCATGGTCGTGTCGAGTGTGAGAGTACACCAAGATGTCGTCCACAAAGACTACCACAAAAGAATCCAGATAAGGTTGGAACACATGATTCATCAGATCCAAGAAAACTGCTGGCGTGTTCGTGAGTCCAGAAGGCATAAACAAGTACTCGTATAGACTATATTTGCTCTGAAAAAGCTGTAAGTGGTATATCTAATGGTCTAACACGTAACTGATGATATAATGATCTCAAGTCAATATTCAAGAACACTCGTGCACCTCGAAATTGATAAAAAAGATCATCAATCCTTGGCAAGGTATATCGGTTCTTAACCGTCAACTGGTTCAACTTCCGATAATCCACACAGAGTCAGAGGGTACCATCCGCCTTCTTCACAAAAAGGATAGAAGAACCCCAAGGAGAAGAACTGGGTCAGATAAAACCCTTTAACCGTAACTCCTCTAACTGCCTCTTGAGCTCATGCAACTCAGGTGTAGCCATCCTATAAGGAGGAATGGTCACCGGTGATGCCCCTGGCACAAGCTCAATAGAGAAATCCACCTCTCGCCCCGGAGGTAGACCTGAAAAGTCGTCCGGGAAGACATACCTGAAATGATCAACCACTGGAGGGAAATCCTTCTGACGAGTCCCCTGATTATCCAGATATAAACTCATAATCTGGTCTGTCACACCACCTCGCCCGTGATGCTCGGGTCCAGCTCGACTCACCTGAACATCCCATTCACCATTATATTGAAAATATCCACCCTCTGGTGACGTGAAACACACCCTACGACGGTAGCAGTATACAAAGGCTCAAAAGGTAACCAACCAGTCCATCCCGAGAATGACATCATAGCTCGTCATCTCCAAGACATAGAGGTCCCAAAGAAAGTGACACCCACCAACCTCTAGGGGGAACTCCCTACACTGATGCACACTAGCCGTTCTAGTCCCCAACACATTGTCTAGCATCATAACATCAGAAGAAGAAGAAACATAGAGCCCTAGGATCTCCACAATGGGTGCAGATATAAAGCTATTTGTATCACCCGTATCGAAAAGTATTGAAGATAAGACATAAGCTACTAGAATAGTACCTCTGACAGTAGAAGGTCCAGGATCCAGCTCCTGTTGGGTCTGTTGCACTGCGTATGCCTGTCCAGTGTTGTGGCCCTGTGACATAGCCTGACTAACCTGAGTTGTCCCGCCCTAATGCCTCTAAGATCCTAGTGTCTGGATACCATGACCATGACCACCAACTCTGCCTGTACGTCCTGGTGGATCCCAGTTTCCTGACTGATAAGAAGCAGCTGGTACTGATCCCACTCATAGAGTCTGCACAGAAACCCTCTCACTAGCCATTGGTAGAAATTCCATGCAAAAGCACTGCCGATGACCCATCTTTCCAGAAGCTCAGTACTCCACTGGGTCACGTGGACACTGAGGTCTCTTGTGCCCCTCTTTACCACACTGGTAGCACATGACTTGACCACCTGAAACATCCTTCTGGCTAGTACTGCCACCGTGAGAGAAATCCATCTATCTCTTCCTCTTCCCAGTAGAAATAGTACCAGAAACTAGTGTCCAACCACCCTGACCCACACCACTAGCCTCCCGAAGGTTCCTCTCTATAATCAGCACCTGGTTCACAATAACATGTACTGTAGGCAACCTGAAAACATTCACCAGTACTCGAATGTCATATCGAAGATCATCCTCAAAGCGTATGGCTCTCAAATTCTCATCACCCACTAGAACGGGTGAAAAATGCTGAAGCTCTATGAAGTGAGCAGAATAATCCATCACCGACATAGCACCCTGTTGTAGATTCATGAAATCTCGAGCTCTATCTACCCTCAGTGTCTATGGGAAGAAGAAATCATAAAAAGCTGTCCGAAAATCTTCCCACGCCATGTCTCTGTGATGATCTGTCTGAGTGGTAACATCCTACCACCTCTTGGAAGAATCACGCAACATATAAGTCTCGATCTTGACCCTCTGCCCTGGAGGTGTCTCAAGATGTTCGAAAATAGTCTGCATAGAATCCAGCCAAGACTTCGTAGCCTATGGTCCACCATCCCCTAAAAACTTAGGCGGATGCTGCTGCTGGAAGATACGATTCAGCTCAGCCATAGATGTGGCAGCTGGCGGTGCTCCCTGAAAGGTCTACATGAACCACATGAAGCCTTCACGAAACTGTGCATCCATGCCTGTGTCCGGTAAAATGGCTGGTGCTGCATCTGGCTTTGCTGGAGGATCCACTGGTAGCCCATGGCCCACCATTTCTGGAGTATAATCATTGCCTCTCTCCTAGAGAACAACGCGTGGTCGTCTCAGTGGCATGACTCTACAAGGTCAAACACACACCTTATATTAAGATTATCAAAGACTGAAAAACAAGGGGACCAAAAAGGGAATAGGAGGAAGAAGGCATTTCAATATTTTCAAAACAAGACTACATGATGTGTATAATAACTACATGGTGTGTACCAGACTTTTCTTCCCCTGCCCGGGTCCTTCTACACGGCTGATCCACACGACTCCCGTTGAACAAGACTACACGGCGTGTATGTCATCTATACGACGTGTATGGTTTAATTTCCAACTTCCTGTGTCGTTCGTGACATGAACGACTACTCGGCTAAGACTACACGATGTGTTACACCCGCACACGGCGTGTACACCACCCCGTTTCCCCAGCCACACAACTAAGTCCATATGGTTTCCCACCAGCAAGGACTACACGACATGTCCCTCAGGTACACATTGTGTTCAAGAAGAGGTAACACCAACCCGTGTTTGTTAGCTACACGGCCGGGTCCCTAGGTTACACTACACGGTGTGTCCATCATTGACACGATGTGTACAAGAAAAGATTTCACTGACCTGTGTTGTTAGTTACACAGCCGGACTCCGGGTGAATCACTACATGGCGTGTACATATGGTAAATGGTGTGTTTTCCCCAAGACTTTCCCCTACCCCGTGTCCCCACCCACATGGTCCATGATGCGGGAAGAGACTACACAGCATGTACTTAGGGTACACGACATGTACTTAAAAAGTTTTCTTTTCTTCCTGAACAGAAGAACACACGGTGTGTGTCCGAGGAACTACACGGTGTGTATCCTAGGTTTCCTAGATAGTAAGCCTATGAAACTACTCCGGAACCCAAAAAATACTGAAAAAACAACACCTAAGTGCCAAATTCCGACCCGTGAGGGCCCATACTCCCCATGAATCAAAGTTTGGCATCTTATATGTGTTATAACAAGATAAGCAGTCAATGATCCACCAAATTCCAGTCAATGAGGGACCATACTCCACAAAAACCAAAGTTTGGAATCCATTCTATAAACATTCTCACAAAAAAATACCCTATCACATAGCAAGTATTTATCAAAGCAGCTATCACAACAACATTCTTTTCTAGCACAACAACTATCACAACAACATGAAATTTCTAAGGCGCCTACATGTCATGAAACTATGCATGGCATGCGATTTCTAGAATGTACCTAAACGATGCATGAGATCACATACCCTCATCTCATCTGGTTGAAACTAATCAAAACCCATGGATAAAATATAAATATCACAATCACAAGTGCGTCACCCAACGGTGAAAATCAAATCAACTGTAAAATTTGAAAAATCAGAAGAATTGCAAAAAAAAAAAACGAGATAAAATGGATTTTCCCTGTAAACGGGTTAGCTACTCCTGGGCACAACTTATTACCAACTACCATTTCCTTCTTATCCCTGACTAAGGCTCCAAACAGTAAGTCAAAGAAAAGAAACTCCTCTAATACCACTTTGTAACGCCCCAGATCCGAGTGCCACTCAACGGGTGCCCTGAACCCGGTTGGTCACATGACCTCAAGCGCATTTCCCCAAATGCCAGAGGCTTCCGACTAGCAGCGAGGGCCTAGGTCTGATATTGGAGAAACTATGCCCTCATTTGTCAAAGTGTAGCGCAGCGAAAAAGATAAATAACATACAACAACAACGGAAGCAATAAACCATACACATTTAAAATGAACAACTGCAGTAAAAGATAACCAACAGTTATATAGATAATGATGCAACATGCCTCTAGTTCTAATAAAAAATCCAGAACATGTTACACAACAATAAAGTATAATACAATATAGCTCATGTACAGGTACAACAGAAAAAAACAGAATAGCTGGTAGCATCGCGAGCCTAAGCCTGATCCCATGCTCCCCTATTCCTCTGTAACAATCAAGTACCTGTATAGTGAACCTTGACCTTATCTACACCTGCAGCAACATAGTCTGTTTGGGCCGAAGACATGACCCAAACAGGGTGTGAGAAATAAATCCCAGTAGGCATGCACCAAAGGCCCGTGCCCAACTGTCAGTGTAAATGTGCAACAGTGTGTGTATTAGTAAAATAAAAATAACTAAGTAGCAATCGAAAGTAACTAAATACTAGTTATATTTCCATTTTAACATTCATTTAATCTTTCAATTTAAAATACCACCACAATGAATATTCTAAGTAAACAGTCAATGTCCTAAGACATGCAAACCTTACCCTCATGTACAAAGAATCGAAACCCTCAGGTATCTGCCCTCAGGCATATCAGATATTTCCCTCAGGCGTACGAGGTGTCTCCCTCAGGCACATAAGTCATTGCACTCAGGAATAAGAAGTGTTTCCCTCAGGAGAAATAGAACACTGCCCTCAGGATAAATAGAACACTGCCCTTAGGCATAAGTAACCAGTCCGAGCCCAACCGATAAGAAATAAATTATATAAAATTCCTCTCAAGGCAATTTAAAGCATGCTAAAATTTTATGGTATACCCTCGGATAACCTGGCCAAATGACTAAACAGAGGAACGAATCCCCGAGGTGGTCCTGGATCTAAGTAATGATCCTAAACAACAGTTTATTATCACATTTAATTACCTATACAATTCTAGGTATTCAAAACTGCCAAGGCCTCATCTACACGACACCCCAACATGGGTTCATAGCACAAAGGTACACACAAATGCACAACATTTGGAATTTAAACACCAAGCCACCTACCTCGATCGCCCCTGATCGGTACATGTGAACGACACTCCTCGGATCATCCAAGAATGATGTATATCTGAGGTAAAATAAAATCCTATTCAAATGTAAATAACTTCCTCTCGGGGAAGAATTGGTAAGAACGTCTTAAGGAGAAGTAAGGGATTACCCATACGGTTCCAATGAGATCGATGGAGGTGGAATCGGATTCCCGGTGCTTGCTCAAGTGATCTCTAAAGCTCGGTCCATCTCTCCCAATCCCTCCTCTGGTTCTAAGCCTTTCCTGTGAACAGGAGGGGCTACTGCCCATTTTAAGTGAAAAAACAGACTATATGGCATGTACTATTGAGTACACGACGTGTACTTTCCATTTTTTAACTGTTCTTACAATGGATTCTTTCCACCATAGCATTGTTCATCAGTCGACATGAGTACATGACGTGTAATACCTGAGTACATGACGTGTACTGTCGTTCAGCTGGCGACTGCCTCACCGCCTTACTATTTGACTGCTGACTGACTACACGACGTGTACATACCCACTACACGACGTGTAGTTGATTTTTACACCTTTCAACTCCAGCATGGCTGCACACCCTGTGTACTCATCCCACATGGCCAAAGTACACAGAGTGTACCCACAAAATTATGATTTTTCCCCATTTTCCTTATTTTATCAAAAACACTTAAAGAAAAGGAAAAGAAAAAAACCCGTACCTCAAGAACAAGAACCGAGTTCTCACATTGGGCTTCCATCAAAACCTTATTTGTAACAGCCCAAGATTTTATAAAAAAAATATATTCGTTTTAATTTTATTAATGTCTTGTGTTGTACGCTACACCAAAAGGAGCTTGCACAACACACATCCTTGACTTGCCTTGCATTACACGCAATCACGACCTTCCTCGATAGCGTGTGTTGTACGCAATACCGAGTTTCACTAAACAACGATATGCTATAAAAATATTATTAAAACTAGCCGTTATGAATAGTAATAACCACTTTTTGAAATCCAGTAAATCTTATTTTTCAAAATGAACTTTATTTTTGGATTCGGAGTATCGAATTTAGCCTAAGGTGAAATTTTGATACTTTTCGGATAACTTTCATATTCTGATGAATAGTGAAAATTACTAATTTATAATTAAAAACAACTTTTTAATTATTAATTTGAGTGGTTTTAAAGTATATTTAGAATATATTTTTACAATTTAATACAATGTTGGTCATTGGATGTAATTTCACATTTAAACCAGACGTAATCAAATGTCAATCTTTTGATAGATATTGTTTCTTAAAAACACGCTATTTGTTTTAACAGCGGGATTTAATTATAAAATTAATTAATTCAACTCTTATGTTATGAATTTGGTAAAATATACTTCATTTTTGAATTCGGAATATGAAATATAGCTTGGGATGAAATTTTGGCATTGTTCTGAAAAACATCAATTTTTGATGAATAGTGAAACTACTAAGTGGTAGGTTAAAAACTGAATTTTTGCATAAAACTTAATTTTACCGCTTCTGTGAATGGAATTTCGAAAATCCGAGAGACACGGTTAATATCAAGGACTAAAATGTGGTTCAATGAGATGAAAATAATTTTTTGGTGAATAGAAACTTTTTACTTTTTTTACCATGGTTAATAGTAAATAAGGTAACTAAGGGTAAATATGATATTAATATTACCCTAACACATGTCCTAATTCTATTGGACAAGTGTAATTCGACCAAAAACAAACTTAGGAATACAATATGACCATTTAGGCCCACTTGGGTTAGATTAGGACATTTATTATTAATTTATTTAAAGAAGGGTTAAAAGAGTTAAAATCAAAGTTTATTTACTAAAACATTTTTAATATGGGGTTATACATAAGATAAATTCGATTGTAAATATTCATTAGAAATCTAAAAAGATTTCCTACATGATGGTATTTTATTTGTAATTTTTAGACATCAAATAATTTAATTTATTTATGACACAAATATGATGCAGTAATTATCTTGTTAACGAAATATTGACATAATTGATGTTATAAACACCAAAATAAATGTAATTTGAGACTTTTTATGAATTCAACTAATTTTATAGGTTACTATGATATATTAGTGTTGATTTAATCAACTTGGTTCGAACATATAATTCTGTTATGACTTTCACAAAATAAATATATCAAATAGTGTCTAAATTGACACAAAATAGTTTTTAAATCAAATATTATATTATTAATTGTTATTTTATTCCTAAAAATCTAAGGTTCGGCCAAATGACATAGATAAGGATATATATATTAATAATAAACAATTTGGGGTTCGTTTGGCATGTTATAGTAAGTGTATTAACCATATAGTGAAAGAAAAAAAAAGACACGGTAAATGTTAAATTATTTAACTTAGAGTTAAATCTAATTGATAAGGTTAAAATAATATCCTAAACTTGTCTAAATTCTATTGGTTGATAGGATTTCGACCCATCCCCACTTTAGCTTCGAAATAATACCCTTTGGAACCATTATAAACCGATTTTGACTTTAATATAAAATAATATTTTGAGATATTCCTAAGGTGCCCCTCTCCTCCCCTATAAAAGGACACCTCCTCCCCCTCCTCCTCACACCAATTTGAGCACTCAAGATCGGCCAACCCCTGCCAAAATCTCTTCTCCACTTCCCTAGAAAAATCCTAGAGGTTCTGGTCTTCCTCAAAGACCAATTTTAGTGCCCTAAGAGGAGGTCTCAAAGAGGCACTTCAAAGAAGAGGTAATTACCGTTACCAATTCTTTCATCTTTATTTCTTCTTCCACTTCTTCTTCTTAGGTTGTTTCATTATGAAGTAATAACATCAGTATCACTCATATACTGATATGTTATTATAAGTATGAAACAACCCTATTTCACCATCTATCCATCCTACGGAAAAAGAAATCACCGCGCGTGCGTACGTACGGAATACCGTCTCCACGCCGTGGTGTAATCTATTTTCCACCACCACCTTACATGGATGGGTATAATGGTGTAAAGAATAACTATACATAGTTATTACAACATCATATTGATTCTGATATATTGTATAATCCACTCCAATTCAATTCAATATTTATGGAAACGATATCATCGCTTGTGCGTACGTACGGACTACCGTCTCCACGACGCGATGAGATTCATTCTCCATGTTAACCATTTAAGAATGATTATAATGTATATATAAGAAATAATAATGAAATATATGACATTATAAAGCTACTGGATTTATGTATATATATAAATATGTATGTCATCTACTTACTTCCATTTCAAGACAATAAGGAAAGGAAAACAGCGTTCATGCGTACGTACGGACTACCGTCTCCATGAACGGTGTTTTTCATTTTATTTATCTACCTATTATATATATATATATACTGAATATATATGATATATAAATCATATTTTATATTCTGGAAGTGAGTAAATCATGATATAAGTAATAATGATGTCAAGAACAACAAGTCAAAACACCTACGATAAATGAAACGATTTTACCCAAAACGCTTCTTTAACATGGAATTTACAAAAGAACGGGTAATATAATGTCATAAGTGAACCATATATGATATCATAACAATAAATATGATTCTTTAATAAGTCAATAACATGATTTAAATCATTATACAGGAGGTTCGGACACTTACAAAGCAAGTCGGACCTAAGGTAAGGGAAATATCACAATCTCATTTTTATCCGAGATTGTTTATTCGTAAGTATTTACTGGGGTGTATTTTATCATCCACATACATGTTCCCTCAATATGTAATATTATTTCCATCCACCTAAAATTGTTTAAATCCAATTTTACCCTTCTATGAGTTTTTAGTAAAGGATATGAAAGGAATCTTTTTTCGTTTTTCGTACGAGGTACTTTTTGACTTTTCCGACAAAAGTACGAAGAATGTTTTTTTTAACTTATACGGCACGAACGGATTTATACTGTTTTATAAAGCCTTATTTTCATGAAGCTTCCTCTAAAAGATTTCATGACTATTTTCAATAAAATCTCTTTCTTTTAAAATTGCATGATGTTTTGAGAAAAGAAATTGATTTTGAAGAAGAAAGGATATTTTCCTCAAGAATTCAATTCAAGTGTTTTATCAAAATTATTTTCCATATAAGATAATAAAGGGTTCTGTTTCTATACATATTTTTACATTGATTTGACTATGTTGTCATGGAATTATGTTTATGAATTCCTTTATCTTATATGAATGGTTTTATGATGTCATGTTGTTTAAGAATCCCATTTTTATTACATGGGTTATGCAATGATGTATGATTTATGATTTTGTGGCACACATAAGAAAGGATTCATTAAGAGATGGGTGGGACCTATATCTCCCTCCAATGCATTGGGTAAAGATTTCATATCTCATGAGATAGACATGGCTGGAATGGTAGGTTATACCGGTTCAGTGAAACAGGACTGAAACGAGGATTACTCGATTCAGAAAGGGACTTTGTCCACTAAGATAGTCTTGGCAAGGAGTCTTGACTAACAAGAAATGATTCTCTATGATTATGTGTGTATGCCACAATGAGTAATGTTGTAAGTTATGGTTTCATTTTCACTACTATGATTTATCCCATGTTATGAAATTATGCTCTCTTTTGCAGGTTAAGATTTCCAAAAATGTTATGTTCTTATGAAAATTATGTGATTGATATTTCTTTTGTTTACCCTTACTGAGCATTTGAGCTCACCCTTTTATGTTTTCTTTTCCCCAGGATATAAAGAAAGGTTTTAGGTAAAAAAAAAGGAAGATCTTTATGGGAGATTTTGAAGATCTTTCACCAGGATTAGAAGATTACGTTCCGAGTTTCCAAAGACACTAAACTATTACGATCCTTGTGTGTGTATTTTTGTTATGTATTAAGTATTCCGCAAAAGTAATGTAATGTTCATGTACGATATGATACGGGTCTCTACAGTTGGTATCAGAGGAAAGGTTTAGTCAACCTTTGGAAACTAGGATGCGAGAACTTTAGTGAGATCCCTAGAGATATTTATAAGGTATGTCTAGGGATGTCCCTAAGGATAAGTATACGTGTAGGATACAGTCCTAGAACTACGGTAACGATCATAGAATTTAACATAAGATGTTAGATATTGAGGGTACTCCCCCTTTATTATGTTGTTTTCCCGAGCATGATTTTTGCCTCTCACACTATTCTTTTTTGGGTTTTAGAAAATGGATGGAAACAAGATGATTCACAATAATGGAGGATATGATGGACAATGGAATGATATTCTTCATAATGAAATGGGATTTGGAAGTCCAAACATCATTATTATGCCGAATCAGCAATCTCATAATATGATCAATAAAGTAAAATTTGGTAGGTTTCCTGACTCGGCTAATAAGAGAAAGATGGAGTTTCATGATGATCATAGAGGAAAGAAAGTTCAATTTCCCCTATGTAATTCATGTGGGAAGAGGCATCAAGGAGAATGTTTCAAAGGAACTGGAAGATGCTTTGGGTGTGGAAAAGAAGGACACAAAGCAAGTAAGTGCAAAGGAAAAGGTTCAATTAACACCATGGACGAGGATAATGGTATTGCTACGACATCAAAAATGGTTAAGTGTTTTAAATGTGGAATGTATGGGCATTATGCAAACAAATGCCCTAAGGGAAAGACTCATGAAGAGAATCAGTATGGTCATATGGGTAGTATTTATGTGGATGATGATGAAGAGACTACAAATGATATGTGAGATGAAAGAATTTTGGAAGCTCGGTCAATGGTTTGAGAATATAGTGGAATGATTACATGTTTATCATGTGTAATTTTGGAATAAAGAGACATCTATGGATTGTTACACTGTTGTCTTTCCTTGTATTTTGAATGTGTATGATTAATGTTACCAGTATCCATGAAAGGTTATTCAGATATTTTTGGAATGTAGATGATATGCGCATAATGAAGGGATAAGGAGAAAATTAAATGTTTGATAGTATTCATGAGCTCATGATTGATATAAGGACTAAGTAATATCATGGTTTGAGTATATAGAATTTTGAGGATTTTGGTATGTGGAAAGTGTTAACTTTTAACTGCACTCATGTTTTCACTAAGGTATTCAAGAGAATACACGATTAAGGACTTTGAATGTTTGGAATGTGACCAAAAAGACATATCTTATGATATGTGGGGATCAACGACAGTATTAAATCTCTGGTAATCGATGTCACTATATTATGAGAGTGGACTGCAGTATTATGTATAAGCCTAAAGATTAGACTGGATTATGTTGGACATAAGTTAGTATTGTTTAAGGATAGAAGATGGGATGTTATAGTAACGTAGTTTTAGAAAAAGGACAACCTGCAGGATGGGCGACAGCCCATCGCTTCGGACAAGGCTGTAGGAATCGAACCCACAACCGAAGTGCGACTGGCCTTTATCGCCTACCACTGACCTACAGGAAGTCCCTGTTTAGTAGAAACTAGTTTTATTATATTAAGCAGTATGATATATGAAGTATAAGTCCATTTTAGGAACCATATATGATTAATCTCACTATAGATCGACTTATGTATATAAGTTTTGCTAACCTTTTGTTTGAGACAGATGGAATGACCCGTCATTCTATCACATTATCTGCTAATGCTTCACGAATAACAAATTCAACTTCATTTCTTTATGATATGAAGTGGAAATTGTTCAATTCACGAACAACAGTGAGATTGTAACAAAATCATGTAAGTATTTCTTTTAATTCATCAACTTTAGGGAAATGATCTTGAAAACCAAAAATGTTGTCCTAGTGCTCTTATATCTGATTAATCAGATGGTACCTTAGATCGTCACAAATTTATGGATTTGTGATTGTTGGCTTTTCCCTAGCCATGTTCTCTACCACTCTCCATCAGAACATGATGGTTAGATTTCTCTTCCATATCCATATTTTCACCTATGTGGAAACCCAGTGATTAGTTTATTTGGGTAATCGTTACATTTCATACTTTAGTTTTTAAAGCCAAGTTTTTGTATTCCCTTTTACGATGTGGGTTTCTATTAAAGAAACTTTCAAATAGTAAACCATTTATAACCCCGACGAATTTCGAGGGCGAAATTCATTTTAAGGGGGGTAGAATGTAACAGCCCAAGATTTTATAAAAAAAAATATATTCGTTTTAATTTTATTAATGTCTTGTGTTGTACGCTACACTAAAAGGAGCTTGCACAACACACATCCTTGACTTGCCTTGCATTACACGCAATCACGACCTTCCTCGATAGCGTGTGTTGTACGCAATACCGAGTTTCACTAAACAACGATATGCTATAAAAATATTATTAAAACTAGCCGTTATGAATAGTAATAACCACTTTTTGAAATCCAGTAAATCTTATTTTTCAAAATGAACTTTATTTTTGGATTCGGAGTATCGAATTTAGCCTAAGGTGAAATTTTGATACTTTTCGGATAACTTTCATATTCTGATGAATAGTGAAAATTACTAATTTATAATTAAAAACAACTTTTTAATTATTAATTTGAATGGTTTTAAAGTATATTTAGAATATATTTTTACAATTTAATACAATGTTGGTCATTGGATGTAATTTCACATTTAAACCAGACGTAATCAAATGTCAATCTTTTGATAGATATTGTTTCTTAAAAACACGCTATTTGTTTTAACAGCGGGATTTAATTATAAAATTAATTAATTCAACTCTTATGTTATGAATTTGGTAAAATAGACTTCATTTTTGAATTCGGAATATGAAATATAGCTTGGGATGAAATTTTGGCATTGTTCTGAAAAACATCAATTTTTGATGAATAGTGAAACTACTAAGTGGTAGGTTAAAAACTGAATTTTTGCATAAAACTTAATTTTACCGCTTCTGTGAATGAAATTTCGAAAATCCGAGAGACACGGTTAATATCAAGGACTAAAATGTGGTTCAATGAGATGAAAATAATTTTTTGGTGAATAGTAACTTTTTACTTTTTTTACCACAGTTAATAGTAAATAAGGTAACTAAGGGTAAATATGATATTAATATTACCCTAACACATGTCCTAATTCTATTGGACAAGTGTAATTCGACCAAAAACAAACTTAGGAATAAAATATGACCATTTAGGCCCACTTGGGTTAGATTAGGACATTTATTATTAATTTATTTAAAGAAGGGTTAAAAGAGTTAAAATCAAAGTTTATTTACTAAAATTTTTTTAATATGGGGTTATACATAAGATAAATTCGATTGTAAATATTCATTAGAAAGCTAAAAAGATTTCCTACATGATGGTATTTTATTTGTAATTTTTAGACATCAAATAATTTAATTTATTTATGACACAAAGATGATGCAGTAATTATCTTGTTAACGAAATATTGACATAATTGATGTTATAAACACCAACATAAATGTAATTTGAGACTTTTTATGAATTCCACTAATTTTATAGGTTACTATGATATATTAGTGTTGATTTAATCAACTTGGTTCTAACATATAATTCTGTTATGACTTTCACAAAAATCATATATCAAATAGTGTCTAAATTGACACAAAATAGTTTTTAAATCAAATATTATATTATTAATTGTTATTTTATTCCTAAAAATCTAAGGTTCGGCCAAATGACATAGATAAGGATACATATATTAATAATAAACAATTTGGGGTTCGTTTGGCATGTTATAGTAAGTGTATTAACCATATAGTGAAAGAAAACAAAAAGACACGGTAAATGTTAAATTATTTAACTTAGAGTTAAATCTAATTGATAAGGTTAAAATAATATCCTAAACTTGTCTAAATTCTATTGTTTGATATGATTTCGACCCATCCCCACTTTAGCTTCGAAATAAGACCCTTTGGAACCATTATAAACCGATTTTGACTTTAATATAAAATAATATTTTGAGATATTCCTAAGGTGCCCCTCTCCTCCCCTATAAAAGGACACCTCCTCCCCCTCCTCCTCACACCAATTTGAGCACTCAAGCTCGGCCAACCCCTGCCAAAATCTCTTCTACACTTCCCTAGAAACATCCTAGAGGTTCTGGTCTTCCTCAAAGACCAATTTTAGTGCCCTAAGAGGAGGTCTCAAAGAGGCACTTCAAAGAAGAGGTAATTACCGTTACCAATTCTTTCATCTTTATTTCTTCTTCCACTTCTTCTTCTTAGGTTGTTTCATTATGAAGTAATAACATCAGTATCACTCATATACTGATATGTTATTATAAGTATGAAACAACCCTATTTCACCATCTATCCATCCTACGGAAAAAGAAATCACCGCGCGTGCGTACGTACGGAATACCGTCTCCACGCCGTGGTGTAATCTATTTTCCACCACCACCTTACATGGATGGGTATAATGGTGTAAAGAATAACTATACATAGTTATTACAACATCATATTGATTCTGATATATTTTATAATCCAATCCAATTCAATTCAATATTTATGGAAACGATATCATCGCTCGTGCGTACGTACGGACTACCGTCTCCACGACGCGATGAGATTCATTCTCCATGTTAACCATTTAAGAATGATTATAATGTATATATAAGAAATAATAATGAAATATATGACATTATAAAGCTACTGGATTTATGTATATATATAAATATGTATGTCATCTACTTACTTCCATTTCAAGACAATAAGGAAAGGAAAACAGCGTTCATGCGTACGTACGGACTACCGTCTCCATGAACGGTGTTTTTCATTTTATTTATCTACCTATTATATATATATATATACTGAATATATATGATATATAAATCATATTTTATATTCTGGAAGTGAGTAAATCATGATATAAGTAATAATGATGTCAAGAACAACAAGTCAAAACACCTACGATAAATGAAACGATTTTACCCAAAACGCTTCTTTAACATGGAATTTACAAAAGAACGGGTAATATAATGTCATAAGTGAACCATATATGATATCATAACAATGAATAAGATTCTGTAATAAGTCAATAACATGATTTAAATCATTATACAGGAGGTTCGGACACTTACAAAGCAAGTCGGACCTAAGGTAAGGGAAATATCACAATCTCATTTTTATCCGAGATTGTTTATTCGTAAGTATTTACTGGGGTGTATTTTATCATCCACATCCATGTTCCCTCAATATGTAATATTATTTCCATCCACCTACAATTGTTTAAATCCAATTTTACCCTTCTATGAGTTTTTAGTAAAGGATATGAAAGGAATCTTTTTTCGTTTTTCGTACGAGGTACTTTTTGACTTTTTCGACAAAAGTACGAAGAATGTTTTTTTTAACTTATACGGCACGAACGGATTTATACTGTTTTATAAAGCCTTATTTTCATGAAGCTTCCTCTAAAAGATTTCATGACTATTTTCAATAAAATCTCTTTCTTTTAAAATTTCATGATGTTTTGAGAAAAGAAATTGATTTTGAAGAACAAAGGATATTTTCCTCAAGAATTCAATTCAAGTGTTTTATCAAAATTATTTTCCATATAAGATAATAAAGGGTTCTGTTTCTATCCATATTTTTACATTGATTTGACTATGTTGTGATGGAATTATGTTTATGAATTCCTTTATCTTATATGAATGGTTTTATGATGTCATGTTGTTTAAGAATCCCATTTTTATTACATGGGTTATGCAATGATGTATGATTTATGATTTTGTGGCACACATAAGAAAAGATTCATTAAGAGATGGGTGGGACCTATATCTCCCTCCAATTCATTGGGTAAAGATTTCATATCTCATGAGATAGACATGGCTGGAATGGTAGGTTATACCGGTTCAGTGAAACAGGACTGAAACGAGGATTACTCGATTCAGAAAGGGACTTTGTCCACTAAGATAGTCTTGGCAAGGATTCTTGACTAACAAGAAATGATTCTCTATGATTATGTGTGTATGCCACAATGAGTAATGTTTTAAGTTATGGTTTCATTTTCACTACTATGATTTATCCCATGTTATGAAATTATGCTCTCTTTTGCAGGTTAAGATTTCCAAAAATGTTATGTTCTTATGAAAATTATGTGATTGATATTTCTTTTGTTTACCCTTACTGAGCATTTGAGCTCACCCTTTTATGTTTTCTTTTCCCCAGGATATAAAGAAAGGTTTTAGGTAAAAAAAAGGAAGATCTTTATGGGAGATTTTGAAGATCTTTCACCAGGATTAGAAGATTACGTTCCGAGTTTCCAAAGACACTAAACTATTACGATCCTTGTGTGTGTATTTTTGTTATGTATTAAGTATTCCGCAAAAGTAATGTAATGTTCATGTACGATATGATACGGGTCTCTACATTATTCGTCCTCCCTTCATTCAGCAAGAGTTCCACTAGTTCAGTGATCCCAACCTGTAAGTTGTAATTTAACTACGTCGATCATCTAGGGGAACTGATTCGATTACATGATTTCTATTTAAAAATTTATCTACATGATAATTTTCTACACAATTCCCCTAAGAATAGGCTATGTGGACATCATCAAAATTTGGCTACATCCCTATACACAAAAAATATTGATGAATTAAAATTGAGCTAAATAAACAAGTTAAAATAAGATAAATTAAAAAAAGTTAATCTTTTAAAATTAAAATAAAAAAACAATAAAATAAAATAATTAAAAATTAAATTAAATAACAATAATAACAAATTAATAGAAACAATTAAATAAAAAGATAAAATTTACCAATCTCTTAGAATAAAATAAATCTCTAAAAAATAATAATTAAAAATAAATTTCAAAAAATAAAATAAAAAAACTAATCAATTAAATATTTAGTAATTTAAACTTAAAAATAAACAATGAAACATGAAAATAATTAATAAATTAAATATTTAAAAGAAATTTCCAAAATAATTAACCTATTTACTTCATATTTTGGCATTAAATACATTTCAAAAATTTAAATATATAATTGATTTCAATCCAAAATTCTAATTTCATAAATCATTTCAAGAATTAAATTTTAAGTAAAACACCTAGATCATTTCATTATTTAAGTATAGAAAAACATACTTGTAATAATAATATTCAAAGAATAATATTTATCACTCAAAATAATCAAAAGTAATAAATTCACCATTAAAATTTTATTTTTTCATAAAATGCAATAATTTCCTCAAAAAGAGATGTGGTGAAATGTATTGAAATAAAGCCACACTATCTAACCCAAATAATGAAAATGGATTTTGTTCACCCATATCTTGAGACAACCTAGGGTTACCACAATAAATACTTTTAAACCTAGGAGAAACAAAATACATTTCAGAAACTCATGATAGGTTGCATTAAAAACTTTGCACAATTACCGGGGAGGTAGTGACGACAAAAAAAATCCAACTTTAAATTTCATGAACCCATATTTTATTAACCCACTTAAATATTTTCATCTATAAATTTATAAGACCATATTAACTAGACTTATAAAATTGATTTTATAACTTGACTTTGAAGAAATAACCCTTACAGAATCAAGTGAATCCACCAATGTTCATTCTAAACCTATAATCATGGATGGAAATCCAAACCATACCCCGAGATATCTATCTATGACACAATTCATAAACCAAAAAAATCAGATTTAAATGCCTTCTATTTAAGATGACTCTGATTTAATAACTATATTAATTCAATTACTTTCTAAATGTCATAGTTTAGCAGGTGTATAACCAAGTAAACATATCAAGGAATTCACATTGGTTTTTTCCACTTTGAAGCCTAGATGAGTATATAAGAATAAAGTCAAGTGGAGGAAATTATCCTTTTTAATTGAAGGAGTGACAAAAGAATGGTTGTTAAACCTACAACCAGAATAGGTCCATGACTTGGATTAATTGAAAATAACCTTCTTGAAAATATTTTCCCCACCTATAGGAGAAAATCTATCCAAAAAGAGCTAAATTCCATTAATAAATCATCTGGAGAAACTCTTTATGAGTAATACGAGAGATTTAAGAATCTACACACTACTTTCCAACATTAACCTATAGTGGAGAAAAAATTTCTAGTATTCTTTTACCAAGTCCTTCTGTATAATGATAAAAACTTATAGGATTCCTCATCTATAATATCCTAGATTGATAAATCACTAGCAGAATTCAATGGATTTACTGAGAAGATTTCCCAAAATTCAAAGCAATTTAGTACAAGTGGTACCAGTACCAAAGAAATCCATGCGGTAATAACTTCTAATTCATATCCTTTATTGGAATCAAAACTTGAAGAACTAACCATACTTTTGAGATATATGGAATTTAAAAAACAGTGAACTATAAGTTCCATCCAAGGTATGTGGTATTTTTCACCACCTAATCATTTTAGTTACCAGTTTGGTAAAGTACATGGTATAGAGATATGAGCAAAAACTTTTTATTCAAGGAAGTTTCAAAAATCAAATAAAGGATAGAGAGAAAATTCCTAAGTATAATATAGGTTTAGAAATCAACAAAACTAGTATACATCACCTTTTCAAAATCAATACCCACTTACCCTATTTTAGCAACAACAACCACCTTACCACCAGTAATTTTAAAACCCACCACCATTTCAACAACCTTACAATCAATCCTATAGTAAAATTTATTACCAAAAAACCACTCCATTACCATAAAATAAGCCTTATGAATAACTTTCAACTAGTGTACCACCAACTATACTGTAAAAATAATAGCCTAAAGTTGGATGGTTTGTATTGACTATAGGAAAAAAATTAATCCACTTTAAAATATCATTTACCCATTCCTTTTATTGACTATATGATAGAGATATTGGTATAAAGAACCCACATTTGTTTTCTAAATGGTTTTTCAGGTCACTTCCAAGTTCCCATTTCTTCAAAGGATCAAGAGAAGAATACCTTTACCTATACATTTATTACTTTTTTCTTAAAAAATAATTACATTTGAATTGCATAATGTGTTAATCCTACTTTGTGCATGTTTTATTTATTTTAAATTACTGTTGATGATTATAAATGAATAATTATAATTAATTAATATCAATATGTATAAGAAGGAATTAATGTGAAGAAAAATCTTGATGATTATGATGTATAGATTATTAATGCTGAAGATCCTAATATTGGAGAAGAAGGAGATCCTAAGTATTTATTTTTCTTTTTTAGTTATTAATTATTACATTAAACAAGTCATAGAATCTTAGTTTGAAGATTTGGAGTTCCATAGAGATGATATTCATATCTCTACGATGATGGAGTTTGCATAAGGTTCATCCATGGATGTTTGGATGAAGAAAAATTAGATGATTTCATGTGAAATTATCTTCAAGGTTATAATAATAATGATAGGTTCATCACAATTCATGAATTTTATGAAGTTTTAAGGGTCCACTATGGTTGATAGAAGGTTCATGAAGTGATGAAGTCTATTAGGATAAAGGACGGCCAGGCCAGGAGGACCATCGCCATGGTAGAGGGTGTGTTGATGTGAAGAATTTCCAACATGAATAAAGCCATGACCTAGAGGTGGTTGTGGTGAAGATAGATAAGAAGATAAGGTGTGTCCATGCTTATAACACAGGGTTTATTGAAGATGACTATGACTAAAATAGGAAATTTGAAAGTGGTTATGCCTGTGGTGGTCCCCATGGCAGACTTCCAGTGCACCTATGCAAAATAGTCAAGCCACTATGCCCTTGGTGGTGTTGAATCGTGTAATGGTCAATAGGTGGAATAGTAATACAAAACAATCATAGACAGGATATCACACCCATGGTAGAAGAATCCATGGTCGATAGGTGGAGTAACATTCCAAAATGGCTAGAAGAAAGAGACCATATCCATGGTTCTTGATGTTTTGGAGAAAAAATGGAAAGAAGTTTTACACTAGACCGTGGTACAAGTAATATCAATGGGTGATTCAAAAATTTAATTAAAGATCAAGTATTTTATGCTTTAATGGTTTAAAAATGAAGCATATATCACATGTCTTAGTTTTTAGACCACGATCCAAGCTAAAGTTGAAGGTACTTGATGCATTATTTAAGTAGATTAATTGTGAAATAATTAATGTTATAAAAGAAAAGAAGTTGACAATAAAGGTGATTATGGTGGTCTATGGTTATGAAAATTGTGGAGGAAGTTTTATAGGTATATTGGGTGATTTAAATAGACCAATATTATGGTGATGAGTATCCAGAAATTGAGTATAAGATTCTATTATTTGAAAAGGATGTTTGGACCTCCAGTAAAGTGTGTATGAATATTAGAGTATTCATAAAATATCTATAAAGTAAAAGATAAAAGGAGCCTATATTAAATATATATTTTATATATAAGAAATAAATAATAAGATAGACTCAACACTGATCTTACTAAAGAATTTCTATATATCAATGCCAGTTAGGTAATTTCACGCAGTTCGGTTATGCACTGAAGTTAAGAAAGAAAGAAGGATATGAAGAGGTTCTATGTAAAAAGATATTTTGTAGTAAATAATAAGAATTATTTAAATTAGTGAAAGACAGGTATTGAAATTTTATAATTTCTATAAAAGAGGAATGTAACACCCCAATATTTTATGATATATTTCTCTTTAAATAAATATAACTTATTTGATAACTTAATTTACATGCATAGAGTTTAAAAGAACCTTTAAAAAATATTTAAATATTATTATATTACAATTATATCATTTTTTTCATTCACCATGTCATTATTATCTTAAATTTAATTTTTATGATTTTTCTAAAATGATTTATTTTTCAGTGAATAGTGAAAAATACCGATTTTTGTAAAACTATCATTTATTTTCATTAAATCAAGTAATTTAAATTCCCATTATATTTTGGCATTATAGTTGTTAGTCACAAATATTTTAAATACTTTTAGTGGGGGGTGAATCAGGGCATGAAAGATTAAAACAACTACCCCTTCAAATCTTATTTCATTGTTAAACAAAATACTCTTCTCTCTCTTTCCTACAAAAATGTATGAAAAAAATTTAAAGAATATAGGAGACATAATAATTTTACTTGGATCACTCTCACTGGTATATATCCAAGGAGCATATAATAAAAATGTGACAATGTACTAAATCCACTAAAAGCACACTATTTTTTACAAAGTTCAGAACGAAATCACTGTCCCTCCTAGTTTACAACAAATAACAATTTAAAAGCCCACTACTCTCTCAACTGATGTGTGCTCAATGATCCTTTAGAAGAATACTCCTAATCACTTGAATCAATGTTATTTACACTTAATTTATTGTATCATTAAGATCTACTTTGATCCACTTAACGAATACCCCTTTACCATAGTATTACTAGGAAATTATATCTTTTATGCAACCTTTGAGTGCCTTGTGTGAAAATTTGTTACTTTGTTCACAACATGTTCCTTTCTTATAGAAAATCAACTTGCACACAACTTTTATGTTTTGTGTGCAAACATCTTCTTATTTGAAATTAGTACTTCCTACGTACAACTCCCTTTGCGTACAATTATTACATGATTCAGAGCCTTGGATTTATCTAAGCTTCAATCTACTAAAATGAGGGTGTACTCGTTTATTTATAGGCTTTTCCGACCCTACACGCAATATTCTCTCCCACGGAATACCTTGCATAAACTATTTCCCCAAGCGTAGAAAACCTGATTTGATGCCGCATTGGGTGTGTAAGTCTTTTTCATGAAAATTCAACTTTTATGAAAATACAGATCTTTCACGTGATTATTTACTTTTCCATATTTTTATGTTCTGATCTTGGAACATGTCTTGAGTGTAACATTCAAAACCATCTTCAAACATTCACACAACTTCATTTTCCAAAAAAACCTTTCTCCATTTTCCTGATTTTGAGGCCCAAAAATTTGGAAAATACTAGAAAATGATGCCACATGCTCTTTTTTATCACCTCTAGAGAATCCATTAATTTACCTTGTGTCCTTTTCAATATATCTTTTCAAAAATCTCTTTGTAACTTCACAACTTATCCTGGGAACCTACTTTGTCAACAAATACAATCAACCAAAAAATGATTCAATGTTACCTTGAGAGATTTTGACCAAAAATGGTTATATAATATCCATTTTATTTATAATAATCTAATTAATTCCATTAGGATAACAATTTTATATAATTTTTATATATATCAATTTTAATCTTAAAGCACATTTTTCTGGAAAACCGTTTTCATCACATTTTACAGGTTTATTTTTAAATTAATTTCTAAAACTTATAATAATTGAATTTGAAAAAATTGATTTAATATTTGGAATCAATAGGTTAAAATATTTCAAATATAACACTTTTATTTTTATTCATTATAAATTGTTACTGTGGTAAAACTTATCACCTCAGTAAAGGGTAAATCCGGTAATTAAGGTTAAAAATAATTCAAAAAGGAATTAAAAATATATAAAACACTTGAATTTATTTCATTTGATGGTATTAGTTTGACCATAATCATATTAAATTTGAATATATGTAATTTTAATGTCATTTCCCTTTGATAATTACATTTATATTGTTTTAAGTAAAACAATACAAAATGTCACTCTATTGCCTTTAAATTTATCTTATATGTACACATAGGTATAAAAATAAGTTGTCAAAAAATATTAAAGGTAATTTTATGAATAATGAATTTATTTTTTTATGGTAATTTATTTCTAGATTTTAGTGATTATATAATTACTTTAAATACCTATTCAATGCTGACACAGTGATTGTGCAAGCCATAGGAAAATTAAGTAAATGAAATTAAAAACATTAAAACAAATGTCACATGAAAGAATTATTGAGTTCAAAAATTATTTCATATACATATAAAATATTATTAATATTTTATGAGTTTATATTTTAATTCCATATTTGTCTTGATTTCTTTATAGTCAAATTAAATGAATAGTGTCAAAAAAGACAATAATGATATTTTATGAAAATAATATTTTATTAACATATTTAAAAAATCATAATGATATTTTACTAGAAAAAGGTGGATGATATATGGTATAAAATGAAATACCTTGTCTATTTATGATATATTTTTTAACTTATAAGTAAAATTATAACCCTTTAATATTGAAAAAGTTATTACCATGGTTAGGGTTAAAATTGGTTAACCAAGGGGATAATCAAATGATACGTTTTAAAATGATATATAAACATCAAAAAATATAATTATATGATTATATTATGACCATGTACTATTTATATTCAAACATATGTCATTTTGGAACCATTTGACACGAGTTCAACCCATATTATATTATAATATTTCACGAATTTCCAAAAGTATCCATCCCCTCACTTATAAAAGGACATCGTTATCTATTTTATTTACACTTTATTAAGAAACCTAAATCGACCAAACCCTGAAAAATAAACTTCTAAAATTATATATCAATTATTTATAAGTTCTTTTCTTCTTAAAATATCATTCCAAGGGTCCTTAAGAAGGGATCTAAATAAAGTATATCAAAGAAGAGGTAATCGTCTTTACCAACTCTTTAAAATTTATTACTTCTTCTATTTTATATAATTATATTGTAACCATAATAAAATAATAACTCTAGTATCATAAATATAATTATATTTCATTATTATTATGTTAAAATCATTTTTATCTCTTCTCCATTCTATAAAAAGAAAAAACATCGCTTGTGTGTATGTATGACTTACTGTCGCCACATAGTGTTGTTTTTAATTTTTTATCACCACTTTATTTGGATGGTTATAAAGATAAAAATATTTATTATATATGATATTTATGAAATAATTATTATTTTGGATTTATAATATCATATCTAACTTTTTACCTTCCAATCCTTTGGAAAATGACAATGTCACTCGTTTATACGTGTAAACTACCACCTCCGCAAAGCGATGTGATTTATTTTTCATTTCATCTTTATATAGATGATAATAATGATAAATTTATTTAATTAATATATATATATGATATATATGATATAATAATGATTATTAAATGCTAATTATTATTTAAATCTCTTTTATTCTGTCTATTGAAAAGCGAAAACAACATTCATTCGTATGTATAACCTACCATCTCCATGAACGTTGTAATTCATTTTTCTATATATGAATTTTATAGATGACTATAAATATATATATAAGTAATAAATATGATATTTATATCATTATTAACATTATTTATATAATTCAATCACAATCAAAGTATAAGGACCAAAACCATCGAATAAAAATTCTCATGAAAAACAAAGTAGTTAACACCCGAAACAATGATAATAATTAAAGGTTGTTAACAAACAGTTGATATAATGTTATAAATGGATCATATATGATATTATAGATATGTATATAATTATTTTATATAAGTATAATAAATCTAAATTTATTATACAATAGGTTAAAAGAACCTATAAGGGAATTCAAATTTGAGTTAAAAGATTTCGTCTCAATTTTCACTCCATTGAGACATATTTGGTATTATACACCCATTTAATTTTATGAGGTGTATGCACCGCCCCTTTTATGTATATACCATGAAAATATATTTATTAATTATTATTGAAGTTTCAATTAAAGTTTACTCTTTTATTGGGTTACAATTTAAAAGTTACCAAAGAGGTAACAATTTATTTTACAATCTCATTTCTTTTGGATTTCTATTATTTTCATTTAAGGAATATTATAATATATCATTTATAAACTATATATATTTTCTTATCCTATTTATATTTTTGTAGTTTACATTTTTTTCAAACTTTTACTCTTTTTTACTTGAATCAATTTAATAATTTTTTAAAGGAAAACCCAATCTTATTTATCTTTTTGATCAGGTAGATTTTTCTTCGATGTCCATATTTTTTAAAATTTCTTTAAAAAGTACTTTTTATTTATTCAAATGATTTATTAAGGGAATTTTATGTTATCTTCAACTTTTTAAAATTTTTAAATGGAGTCTTTCTAATGTTTTTTGAAAGGTTCTTTTTTGATTTTCTTTTACAAAAAGTCAAAAGGAATGCTTCTTTTTGACATATACAATGTTAATATATTTTCCCACTAACATAACCATTTTACACTATTAATATTCTTCTACAAGATTTAAATGGGTTTACAAATAAAAATATTTCATAAAGGATTATTTTAATTTTTCTCTTCGTTTTTATTTTTTTCTACGAAGGAAATTATTTTGTCAAAACATCTATATTTATGATGAATTGATGATCATATTTTATCTCCTATTAATTTTGTGATCATTAAATTTATCTTGAAACATTAAATTTTCTATGGTAGTTGGAAATTAAATGTATATTAAATTTATAATTTTTTTATCATGGATATGATTATTTCATAAATCGTATACCATTTCTACATATGATGTTTTACTTTGAATGTTATTTGATTGACTGGGAAAATATTGATATTTTTTATTCTCTACTCAATAAAACATTTTTTGATAAGAAATATTATTTATAAATTAAATTTATCATTAAAAATATGTGTAATTTACTGGATATGCAATTTTGGGTGAGGTTTGGTTATAGATATCCCCTCGATGCATTAATAGGTTTCATGAGACAAACCAGTTAGTTAGCCTTATTAAATGGGTTTTTGGTGTTTACCTACCCATTGATTAAACTATCTTGGAATAAGGCCTTTATAGTAAATATATCATGATACATATGATCATGAAATCCAATATTAATCATTCCCTTCATTAATAACTTATTTATTATTATCTATGATATTAATGAAATGATTTTTTCCATGGATGCATTTCATGATCAAGTTATTGATTAAATGGAATGTATTTTAAGTTATTTACCTTTCAATATTGATTATGACTTATTTAGTCATGATAGATTCCATTTTATGTATCCTTTAACGATCATATGATCTCACCCTTTATTAGTTTCCCTTTCCTTAGGATATAAAGAAGGATATTATGAATAATATCAAGGATGAAAGAAATTTTTATGCTATGTATTTTATATTTCCAATATAATATGGTAATCATATATTTATCTAGTTTTTAGGAATACTAAATTAATCCATCCTTAGTGATGTGATCCCTTGTATCTTATGCCAATTTAATATAGTAGACACTGACTCTAGGCTACTAGAGTTTGGGTTTCTGCAGTTGGTACCAAATTAAGTTTAGTAGAAACCTTGAGAATTGGATTTTAAATAAATATAACTAAAACAATAATTATTATAATCATTTATATTATTTGAAAACCTTTACAATTATATGTATTTTTATCTTATAGCTTAATATTCATGACAATTATAAACTAACTCAGTGTGTGCCATTATTTAGTGATGGTGACTAACGGAAGAAAGGAAAGAAACACCCATAAACAATATAGGGGATGCTCTGATGAGAAATACAATCCATATGGTGTTGGAACTAAGTAGAGAAGGGCCATATTAGTGAAGATGACCCAGGTTATGATGAATAACCTTGATTGTATGGAGGAACTTGTTAATCAACAACATGATTCACCTATATTAGATCTCTTCTGGGGACATAATCTTCTATATTTTTATGGAAATATTAATCCATTGGTAGCTAAAAAATGGATTAAGAAAGGAAACAAAATAAGGGTGAACTTAAATGCCCAGTAAGAGTTACGTAAAGAGGAATCTATCATGAATCAATAAGAATAATAAACATGTAAAGGTAAATAAATTAACACACATTCCATTTAAATAATATTTCTATCATGAATAGATAATGAATAATAAATATGGAAAGGAAAATAATAGAACACACATTCTATTTAATAAATAACTTGACTATCATGATTAAATAAGGGATGTTTAACATATAAAGGTAAATAATTGAACAAACATTCCATTTAATCAATAACTTGACTATTATGAATAGATAATGAATAATAAACATAGAAAGGTAAATAACTAAACACACATGCCATTTAATCAATAACTAGATTATTATGAATAGATAAGGCAAAATAAATATGTAAAGGTAAATAACTAGAAACATATGTCAATTATTCAATAAACTAGGAATGAAAATGAATCCATAAATAATATCATTAAAAAAATATCATGGATAATAATAAATCAATTATTAATGAATAAAGTGATTAATTATTTTACGTCATGATCTTAGGTATCATGATACCTCTACTATAAACACCGTTCACAAGACAATTTAAAACTAATGAGTATGAATACATGAGAAACCCATTTAACTTATGATATCCAACTGATTCATCTTATGATATTACTAATTCATCAAAGATATATCTATAACTAGGAACCAACCATATCTTGATGTCCAAATAATTTCACATATATCAAATAATTTATTTAATTCATGAACAATATTCCTTATCATTAAATTTCCATATCGAGTAAGGAATATGAATTAATAATAATTTCCTCAGTCAATCATATAAATTGAAAAGTAAAATACAATATGTAAAAATAATATAATATTTATGAAATAAGAATATCCATAACACAATAATATGGATATTTAAGAGAAATTTAGTTTCCAATGAAAAACAATCACAAAAAAGTTATTATTTCGAGGGAATGTAGGTTAGTAAAAAATTAATCAAGAAAGAGAATGTCAAAACATTACCGAGTAAAAATTATCATAAACTATCCTGGGAAATAATAAAGATGTTATGAATAAAATATATCCCCAATGGATAATAATTATAATAAAGTGTGGATGTTATTGATGAATATAAATACCATAAAAATGCCACTAAAACATTCATTGTAAAAATAACATTTTCTATTTGAAAATATTTTTTTAAAACTAAAATGTTAAAAAATATTTTGAAATTAATTTTCTTTTAAAATAAAATTTTAAAATTATAAATTAATATTTAAAACATTTATTGGTCATGATGGTGTAAAATTCTGTACATTATGTACATGTTAAAATAAATATTCTTTTCACATTTTCTGTAAACTCCAAATGAGACTTGTTTGGAAAACGACATGAAGATTAATTTGAAGAAATATTTTAAAAATTAAAACATTGGTCAAAATGAATTTAATTAATCATTTAGAGGATGTTAAAAAAATTGAAAACATTTTTAGAAAGCATGGTTTTGTAAGAAAAAGGATTTACGACTGAAGAGAGAAATGATGTTGTATTTTATTAATAACATTTTCTCAATAATTTTAATTATCAAAGAGAGGAATATGTTAATATTAATTAAAAAAATACTGAATAACCAGTGGATAATAAAAGTAATGGTATTTATTATAAAATTATCAAATACTTTCCTTCAATGGAAATTCATGTGTAAACAATCCTGATTAAAATGGGATTGTGAAATAAACACTTATAAAGGTCATAACGTTGAAGTGATAATTAATCAATGAATTGATTATGTTTATCAAATATAAATCCTCATAAAATAATTTTAAATAAAATATAATATCCTCAAAATTCTTTACACACATAATCATATAATTCCAAATACAACAAAGAAGTAATATAACTCAAATGAAAAGAAATTGAGTTATGAAATTATTTTCCACTTGGTAATTTTCAAGTCAAATACCCTTAGATGAAATAATTAAAATTAGAAATTAAAATACCCCAAATAATAAATTTTTAATGATATTAAATGAAAAAGGGGGTAGTATACACACCATATAAAAGAAATTAGCTGCATAACATTACAATATGCCTCAATGAAGGAAAATTGATAGGAAGTCCCTTAGCTAACACTTACTTTTAGTTGGGAATGATTTAAAATCATATATAATGGGTTTAAGAATATTATTTATTTATACCAGAATGATATTAATATTTATAATATCATATATTATCCTTTTATAATATTTTATCACCCGTTTGTTAATAATATTTTATTATTTTCATTGTTTTGGGTGTTAATTTCCATCTTTTCTCATATGTGTTTTGTCATGAAAGTTCCAGTTCATGTACATATTATATAGTTACCTCATATACATAATTATATTATGGTTATAAACAGAATTTGTTTTTCATTAGATACATTTTTATAATCATTACTTAAATTTGAACATGGATATTGGATCACATCGCTTCGTGGAGACGGTAGGCCATACATACGTACGAGTGACATTATAATTTCCTTAATGGGTTAAAGGGTAAAGAAGTGAGTGATATATTATTTTTAAACAATAAATATAATTTCATATATATCACATATATTCACTAAATTTATCCTTATTACCTTCCATTTAAATCTTAAGGGAAAAAACAAATCACATCGCTTCGCAAGGAGATAATCCACCATATACATGAGCAACATCATCATATTTTAAATAGAAATGAACGTAAGGAGGTATATAAAATATTAAAATATAATAAATATATTAATATCATAAATATCACATTAATTTTTTAAATCCATCATTACATATAACCTTTAATGGTGGTGATATAAAATGAATTACATCGGTTTGCGAGGTGGTAGTTCACCATACACATGATCATAGGTTTCATTTCCCATTTTATGGAATAATAGATAGATATAGGTCATTATATTAACATAATAACATCTAAACATATATATGGTGATGTTTTTATTATATAATAATGTTTTAAATAGATCTTAAAGTGGTGGAAGAAGAATCAAAATAAAAATGCTCCTTTAATAACGTTACCACTTCTTTGAAAAACATCTTTATATTTACCCCAAAAGCCTTCCTAGGTTGGATTTATGATAAAAAATGATCTAGGATGCTAATATTAGTTTAAGGGAGTGATTTTTGTAGGTAATTTCTGAACCAAATTTATTTTTAAGTGTGAAAAGGGGAGGGTAAGAAGTGGCCTTTTATAAGTGGAGGAGAATACACACATATATTTTTTCATAAAGAATCAATTAAAACCATGTTTTTATCATGCCAAAATCCTAAATATGGGTTATTATGAAAAATTATAAGTGTTAAGGTTAAAATACATTCATAAAATGTGTTTTGGATAAGTTTTAGGTCATTTTAATCCTTATCTTATTAGTCTAACTTCCCTAGTAAACCCATTTTTACCTTAACTGTGATAATTAATTTTTACAGTTTTGACTATTAATTATGGTAAAAAATTAAGTTATACTTATTATATAATATAAAATTTTCTTATTCAAAATATTTAATATATTATTATAAATTAAATTCACATATTTGGAAGAATTCAATTTAAGATTAAACCACAGATGTGACGAAAGAGTGGTTTTCCAAAGAGAGAATTCTCATAAGTATAGAATGTTTCAATATCAAAATTCAATAAGAAATTAATTCCAACAACATAAATTAGTAAATTTTTCATATAATTGAACTAATTTTAATTAAAAAATAATTTATAAAATAATCTAATTTTATAAATAATTTAAATGAAAAGTAAATTTCTAATAAAATCAGTGTTGTTCACTAATCATAAAAAAATTATCTTTTTAGAAAATTCAAAACAAATCACCAAAAGATAATTTTAACTTGTAAATTAGAAAAATAAAGTTTATTTTTTCAAATAAATTTCTTATACATGGTAATAATTAATTTTAAATTATGTGTGAAAAGCGCGAATAAACTACCTTTTATAATAAATTCAGTTTTCAGAAAACATTTATTTTTCTTTTAAATGATTATTATTTAATTGATAATCAATATATAAACATTTAATTTATTTTATACATATTTAAACCATATAAGTTTCATAATTTAGTTGGTCCTATTAATAACTTTCAACTTAACATCTATGTTATAATGGTTATGTTTAAATAATAATATTTTAATAGAGTATCACATTTCATTTAAACCAACTTTTATGTGCCTCACAGACTATCAAAGAGATTGAATTTAATGAGATATATCATAAATTATCAGGGTATAAAATTATATTATAATATTGTTGTTTAATTTCATATACTCTGTCAAACATGATGTTCATATTATAAAAACTTTAGGTTTTACAATTGAGTTTTAGTACAACTTATTATCCTCAGATAGGTGGTCATTCTAAGAGGACCATTCAAAATCTAGAATAAATATTGAGAGATTTATATATATATTTATATGGTTTTTGGGATCAAAAACTTAATTTGGTATAATTTTCTTACAACAATATCTTTCACTCAATCATTCAGAGTGATCCTTACAAAGACCTATATGAAAGGAAGTATATAACTCCAACACGCTGGGATGAAGTTAGATAAATAAATATATCGGGAGCTAATATAATTTTGGAAATATATGAGAATGTTAAATCCATTCAAAATAAATAAGGGAAAATCAAAGTGGATAAAAAGTTTATACTAAAAATACTCAGTGAGATATAGAGTTTGAAGTTGGTGACAAATTATTCCTATGAATTTCTTCTTGGATGAAAGTTATTAGATTTGGAAGTAAGAGAAAGTTGAGCCCTAGATATACCAGTCCCTTTAAAATTCTTGATCTCATCGGGAGGGAATATTATCAATATTTTATTCCATATAATCAATCTCAAGTCCATAATTCATTTTATGTATCCCACTTTAGGAAGTACATACTGGATCCTTCATATATACTAAACTCAAAGGTCATACTGTAGGAGTAAAATCTGTCTTATAAGGAATAGTCAATGAAGATTCTAGATCGTAGAGAGAATGTGATACAAACAAGACCACTCATATAATAAATGTTTTTAGTGAAAAAACAAATTTAAGGAAGCTATGTGGTGACCCAAGTATGTGATGAGGCATAAGTATCCTCTATTATTTTGTATCGAAGTGAGGGAATTTTTAGGGCGACACCCCAAGATTTTGTGAAATATTTCTATTTAAATAAATATAACTTATTTGACAGAATGCATTACTCACAATAAGAAGTTTAAAATAATAATAAAAAAACTATTTAAATATTATTATGTGACAATTGTATAATTTTTTATTTCATCATGTCATTATTATCTTAGGTTGAATTTTTGGAAATTTTCTAAAATGATTTATTTTTGAATGAATAATGAGAAATACTGTTTTTTTTTGTAAAAATATCATTTATTTTATTTAAATCAAATAATTTAAAATTAAAATTATATTTTTGTGTTATATTAATTTAATATCCATTTTATTTATAATAATGTAATCAATTCATCTAGGATACGTATTTTAAATAATTTTAATATAGAGCAATTTTTATGTTTAAAGCGTGTTTTTTGGAAAGCTGTTTTTCATCACATTTTTAGTTTTGTTTTTAAATTAAATTTTCAAAATTATAGGAATTTAATTTTATAAAATTTATTCCATATTTTTAATCAAGATGTTAAAATTTAGGAAATAGTCCCTTTTATTTTTATCCATTATGAATTGTTACCATGGTAAAATTTATCACCTTGATAAAGGGTAAATTAGGTAATTAAGGTTAAAAATAGTGTGATAATCCATTAAAAATATAGAAAAAATTGAATTTATTTCTTTGTATTATACTAATCCAACCATATCCATCCTAACTTTGAATATATTCCATTTTTTCTATCTTCTTTTGATAATGACATTTATATTATTTTTAGTAAAGAAAAATAAAAATGTCACTCTCTTGCCTTTAAATTTATATTTTATGTTCACATAGGGATAAAAATATATTTTAAATTAATATTATAGTTTATTTTTTGAATAATTAATTTTTTATTATGGTAATTTATTTTAAATTTTTAGTGATTATATAATTACATTAAATTCTTGTACAATGCTAACATAATGCTGGTTCAAGCAGTAGAAAAATAAAGTAAATGATATTAAAAATATTAAAAGTAATACAATTTGGATGAATTATTGAGTTAGAATATTTGTTTTAGATAAATATAACATATTATTAATGTTTTAAAAGATTATATAATAGTTATATATTTTTCTTGATGTTTTTAAAGTCAAATCAAATTAATAGTGCAAAAAATGACAACAATGATATTTAAAAAAAATAATATTTTATTAAAATATTTTAAATATAATAAAAATATTGAACCATGATAAGGTGGATAATATATGGTATAAAAAATAACACCTCATATATTTATGATCCAATTTTCACCTTATAAGTAAAATTATAACCCTTTAATATTGAAAAAGTAATTACCACTATTATGGTTAAAATTGGTTAAACAAGGGGTTAATCCAAAGGATAAGGTTTAAAATGATATCTAAATATATAAAATTATATTTTTATGATTATATTAAGACCATATACTCCTTATATTTGAATAAATGTCATTTCAGAACCATTTTACATGAGTTAGATGCGTACTATATTATAATATTTCATAAATTTGTAAAAGTTTACTCCCCTTCACATATAAAAGGACCCCCCTTCTTTATTTTATTTAAAATTTATTGAGATACCTAGCTCAAAAAAACCCTACCAAATTATCTCTTAAACTTCTTTATCCATGAATTAGATGTTCTGGTCTTCTTAAAATACCATTCCATCAGTCCTTAAGAAGGGATCTAAAGGAAGTCTACTGAAGAATAAGTAATCATATTTACCATCTCTTTCAAATGTATTTCTTATTATACATATTATAAATCTATTATAACCATAATAAAATGATAACTCTATTATTATCAATATAATTATATTTTATTATGATTTTGGGACAATTATTTTCCATCTTTTTCTAACCCATGAAAAGTGAAAACATTGCTCATGTGCATGTACAACTTACTATCTCCACATATGAGTATAATTAATTTTCCATCACCAATTTATTTGGACGGTTATGAAGACAGAAATAATTAATATATATGATATTTATGAAATAATTATTATTATGGAATTATAATATCATATTTACCTTCTTACCTTCCAATCTGTTGGAAAGCAATAACGTCGCTTATACATACGTGTGGACTACCACCTCCATGAATCAATGTGATTTTTTACATTTTAAATTTAAATAGATTGTTAGAAAGATATATTTAATTAATATACATGAAATATATGATATAATAATGTTTCTTAAAAGGTATATTATTATATTAATTTCTTTCATTCCATCCATCGAAAAGTGGAAACAACATTCACACATATGTATGACCTACCATCTCCATGAATGATGTAATTTATTTTTATAGATTTAACTTTTATGGATGAATATAAATATATATTATATTAATATCATGTTTAAAATTATGGATATTTTGTAACCACATTCAAAGTTCAAGGACCAGAACCACCAAACTGAAATTATTATGAAAAATGAAGCAATTAACACCTGAAAAAATGATAATAACAAATGATTATTAACAAAAAGGTGATAAGATATTATAAATGGATCATATATGATATTATATTTATCAATTTTATTATTTTATGTAATTATAATAAATATAAATTTATTATATAGGAGTTCAAAATCACTTACGAGGGACGTCAAACTTAAGGTAAGAGATTTCATTTCAATTTTTACTCAATTGAGTCATATTTGGTATTATTCACCCATTTACTTTTATGTGGTGTATATACTTTTAATCTGATGTATTTATAATGAATATATATTTATTCATGATGATTAATGTTTCAGTTCATGTTTACTATTTCAAGGGGTTACAATTTAAAAGTTACTAAAGAGGTTATAATTTATTTTACATTCTCATTTATTTAAATTAATCTTATTTTCATTGAAGTAATCTTATAATCTATCATTTATAAGATCTATATATTTTCTTATCATCCATATATTTAATGATTTTCCATGTTTTCCTTCAAAATTTTCCCTCTTTTTCACTTGTATCAGTCTAAGAAAATATTTAAATAAACATTGATCTAACTTCTCTTTTTGATTGGGTATATTTTTATTCCATTTCTATATTTTTCAAAATTGTTTTAGAAAAGACATTTTTATTTAATAAAATTATTTATTAAGTAAATTTCATGTTATACTTGAATTTTTAAAAGGTTTAAAATTAATATTTATAATGTTTTCAAAACGTTTCATTTTTAACTTTCTTTTATAAAACGTCAAAAGGAATGTTTCTTTTTTAACATATATGATGTTAATGGATTTTCTTAATGACATAAAAATTTTATGATATTCATCTTATTCAATAAGATTTTAATTTTTTTACAAATAAAACTCTTTAATAAAAGTTATTTTAATATTTTACTTCCATTTTCTTTATTTATACAGAGGAAATGATTTTATTAAAAAACATCTATTTTTATGATGAACTGATGGTCATATTTTATCTATTATTAATTTTCTGGCCATTAACCTTATCTTTAAATAGTCAATTTATAGTGATCCTTATAGATTAAATTTCTCTTAAATGTCATTATTTTATCATGGATATGGTTATTTCCTAAATCATATACCATTTATATATATAGTGATTTACTTAGAAAGTTATTTGATTAACTAGGGAAATATTGATATTCTGTATTCTTTACTCAACATGGGCATTTATTAATAAGGAATATTGTTTACAAATTAAATTGATCATTCAAATTATGAGTGCATTGTACATGCATTGATGTGTAGGACCTAGTTATCGATTCCCCTTGAATTCATCCAAAGGAGTGACGAGAAAAACTAGTTGTACAACCTTGTTAAGTAGGGTTTTACTGTATACCTAACCATAAATTAAAATTTTATTGACATAAGGCCTTAATGTTAAAGATATCATGATGTCTAATATCATGAAATAAAACTTTAAGAATTACAATCATTTAAAAATTTAGTTATTATTATCCATGAAATTTATACATTGATTTTACCAATGGATGCATTTCATGCTCAAGTTAGTGATTAAATGAAATGTTTTTTTAAGTTATTTACCTTTTCATATTGATTATAACTTATTTATTGATGATATATTCCATTGTACGTAACCCTTAATAATAATATTAGATAATCATTTATTTGTTTTCCTTTAAACAGGATATGAAGAATTATATTATGAATAATATCAAGTATTAAAAATGTTTTTATGCTATGTATTTTATGTTTCCAATGTAATATGTAAAAAATGTATGTATCTGTTTTTTAAGACTATTAAACTGATCAATATTTGGTGATGTGATCCCTTGTATCTTAGGCCGATGTAATAATGTAGACAATGAATTTGGGTTACTGGAGTTGGGTTTTTTGTAAGGAAGGTGTTGTGTGCTACTAAGTATGAAACAAAAGAAGTTATTGTATAAGAACTCGGATCTTCTTTTAAGGAATGTATTCATTTTTTTTTGTGTTTTTGAGGAATAGAGGAGTTTCTAGAAATTTCTTAAGTACACACCATACACTTTATGAGTACACACCATGTACTTGGTTACCGCGGGTAGCCGGGTGATGGCTATGTAGAGGCCCTACACATGGCCGTGTGTGGTGACCTAGAGACCGCCTAATGTAGGATCCGGTGAAGGTAAGTACATGCCATGTACTTATAAAGTACACACAGTGTACTTTTTTTTCATTAAATGCACCAGGGTCGTGTCTAATTGGCAGAAACCCCTCCTTCTAGATCTGGTTCGTCTAAGAGCGAGGGTATGACAACGATCCTTCTCTGAGCTCCCAATAGAGAATTTTTTCTCCGAATCGAATACCGTTGATTGCGTTTAGATCGCCTCAGTAATCTATTCCTTATCCTAGATATTCGTTTCCAGATTCCTCTTCTTTATCAAGTTATCATTAGTTGAATGTTTTTGATTTTTTTGTAGATCTACGATGTTCTTGGGAGATTCAAGGCTTGATGTTCTCTTATATTGATCCTACAACACCGAGGTAGGTGTTTTATGCCTTTCTGTTGAAAGTCATTGAGTTATATGTGCAAAAGTGTCTAATACCCTTGAACGGGGTATTGTGTATTTACTGTTTTAGCCCTGTTAATTTCCTTCTATGCTTGTATGCTTGAATAGAGTTTAATTGAATGTGAATAGGGTTAATTGATATGCTTTGGAAGTGTTTGACCATGCTTATTTTTGTTTATGATTGTTTGGTATAGTTTGCCTATTTGGATGTTGTTGCTTTCCATGCCTAGTATTGTAGGATGGAGTGATTTTGTTTATGTGTCATACTGTTATGCTGTTGATTGTTAGCCAAGTAGTTATTGAGGTTTAATTGGGCCGATACACATTTCCAGACTTGTCTGACTTACACAGGGCCTTGAGAGCCCGGTGTAGTGGATCATAGGGAGAATAGACGTATGGGCTTCTCCAGAGTGTCTGTTATTTTATCACGCTGCAAGACCAAAGAGGGGATTGACATTGAGTGATCCCTTTGAGGGTCTATAGTTACGTTACGAGGCCACATGAGGAATTGACATTGAGTGCTTCCTCAGAGTGCCTGTAGTTTCCATTAAAAGACTATAGGGGAAATTGACGGTGAGTGCTTCCTCAGAGAGTCTTTAATCATACTTGGCTATAAAGGGATTTGAAGTTTAGTGATTCCTCAGAGAGCCTTTACCAAAGCTGAACCATAGGGGTTAGACTGTGTGTGCTTCCCAGAGGGTTGATTGTGTTACTAGGTAGGACCATATGGGATAGGCTGTGAGTACATCTCAGAGGGTTTCCTATTTTTGATTATCTGTTTACTTTCTATGTGGAATTTAATGCTTTGAAACTGTGGAAATGTTTACTGCTAAGCACTTCCTTTTTTGATGATTATTTTTTACTTATTTCCTTCTATATATATTTCTTGACTGTTAGGCACAGATCTCCTGGTGGTGGCCTACTGGGATTCATCTCACACCCTGTTTGGTCATGCTTTTGGGCCCAAACAGATTATATTATTGCAGGTATAGATAAGGTCAAGCACCCTTCTACTTCATGTAATTGATTACTAAGGAGTTGGAGAGCATGGGACCAAGATAAGGCCTGCGATGATGAGGAGTTTATCTATTTTCTTGTGTACTTTGGTTTAGTATTTTATTTCATCATTGTGACTTGTTTGGATGCTTTCCTAGACATATGTATCATGCATCATTTATATATGTGTTCTCCTATTGTTTCTTCACTAGTATTCTGCTATTTTTTCTTGTTTAGCATTATTAATACTTTATCTATTGTATATTTGTTTCTCTTTCATTGTGTTACTCTGCCAAGGAGGGCATAGTTTCCCGTTATCACACCCAAGGCCCTTACTGCTAGTCAGCAGCCTCTGGTGTTCAGGGAAATGTTCTTGAGGCCATGTGACAAACCGGGTATGGGGAGCCTCTGGGTGGCTTCTAGAACTAGGTTGTTACAAAGTGGTATCATAGTAATTATTTTCTCTTGAATTAATATTTAGAGCCTAAAGATATAGATAGGAAAGAATAGGTACTTTTTAATAATCTATGCCTGAGAGTAGCTAATCCGTGTATAGGGAAAAACCAATCTACCTCGTTTATTGCAATTTTTCTGGTTTTTCAATTATTACAGTTGATTTGATTTCACCTTGAGCGATTCACATGTTTTGTGGTGTTATTTTGATGTTATTAAGGTTCTATTTCTTTTGTAACCCGATGAGATGAGGGTATTCCATCTCATGCATCATATAGGCACTTGATATAAATCACATGTCATGCATTATTACCATTCAATTTAAGTTGCATTAGCGATTTCATGTTGTTGTGATAGATGTGTGATAGATATGCATGTTGTTGTGATAGATTCCTTGATATAATACCCACTATTTGATACTGTATTGGTTGAGTAAGGTTTTGTTTGAATGAACACCAAACTTTGGTTCTTGAGGTGTTATAGGCCCTCATAGACCAGAATTTGGTAAATCATTGATCTGTTATGCTTGTTTATGACATGTATAAGTTTACAAGCATTGATTCATGGGGAGTATGGGCCCTCTCGGATTAGAATTTGGTACTTTAATGTTCGTTTTAGTGTTTTAATGGGATCCAGAGTAGTTTTTAAGGCAAACTATCTGGAAAAACCTAGAATACACGCCGTGTAATGTTGAATACATGCCATGTGTTCTTCTTTTCGGGAAGAAACTATTTTTCTTAAGTAAACGCCATGTACCGCATGTACACGCTGTGTAGTCTCTAACTGTGTCTTAAACTATGTGGGCAGAGACACAGGGTTTTGAAATATTTGGTAGGACCCACCGTGTACCAGATGTACATACTATGTTGTAGAATCATGTAACCGGCCTTGTCACAAACAACATGGGTCAGTTGAGTCTTTTCAAATACATGTCGTGTCTGTATGGAACATGCTGTGTAGTGTAACTCGATAATCCGACCATGTCACTAACAACATGGGTAGGCGAAATCTTCCTAGTACACACCGTGTCCATCTGGAACACGCCGTGTAGTGTGAGCCATGTACCTAGCTATGTCACTAACAACACGAGTCGATGAAGCTCATATAGTACACACCATTTTTGGAACTAACACGCCATGTAGCCTTGTTCTAGGAGAACCGTGTGGCCTAGCCGTGTAAAGTAACTCAGGCAGGGGAATAGGATTCAAGTACACGTCATGTGTAAGGACAACCCACCGTGTATAGGGCATTACACGACCAAGTTTGGCAGAAGTACATGCCCATGTGAATGGATTAAAGGAACATGCCATGTAGTCAAATATACACGCCATGTATCCATGTTTTGAAAAAATTGAATGCTTTCTTTATCCTATTACATTTTTACTCTTCTAGTTTTCCTTCCTTGATAATATTGATTTAATGTGTGCGCTTGACCTTGCAGAGTCATGCCACCAAGACTCCCTCCAATTGTATGCTAGTTTTAGGGAAACGATCAAACATTGGAAATGGCGGATCAAGGACTTCCAGTAGATCCTCCTGTAGTTCCAATCTTGGCACAAACCATTATTCTGGACACAGGTGCTGATGTACAGTTCCGAGATGGATTTATTAGGTTCATTAATACCTTCTAGGGAGTACAACCTCCTGTCCTGTTGAAGAAAAAATCGACGTGGGTCTTTTAGCAGTAGCATACTCCAACCTTATCAGGGGATAAAGGACCTCAAGATACAGAGTCATGGTTAGAAGCCATGCCTACCATCTTCGATCATCTGGAGATGCCTCCATAGAGGAGGGTTAAACTCTCTATGTACATGCTTCAGGATTCTACCAAAAGATAGTGGGATGTGATCTCACAGGCGGGACTCCAAAAAGATATGGCTTGGGAGGAGTTTCAGCGCACCTTCTATGATTACTTCTATACAGAGACTTTGAGGGCCGATAGAGCCTGAGAGTTCATAAGTTTGGAGCAGGGTACTATTTCTGTTATGGAGTACTCTTCTCGCTTCACCAATCTGTAGCGGTTTACACCCTTCCTAGGGGGAGATGGGTTATTCCTAGTAAAGAAGTTTGAGGATGGTCTTAGATAGGACATTCGGGCTCAGGTGAACATATTTAGGTTGACCTCGATATCTTCTATCATCAACCAAGCATTTATCACAGAGTGTAACCTAAGGGATTTGAGATCTATGAGCTAGGTCTATTCAATATCCAATGTTAGTGCTTCACTAGTTGATAGTAGAAAGCACTATAGGGAGACTACTCGTGGAGATCCGAGTAGATGGGATGAACCTTCAGGTAGTGCGGTGGTATGATACTAGTGTAAGAAGGTCGGGAATACAAGGCCACATTTTCTGAGAGACCCATTGGAGTGCCGTAATTGTGGAAAGATGGGATATCTTCAGCATTTCTGTCAGATCTTCTCACCAGCAGTTGGTGACAGGGGGGTCTTCTCTGACTCCTTGTTCAGGAGAAGTACCACTAGTTTCTCATTAGTATGAGAACTGGAGTTATTAAGTCTGTTCATACCAAGGTGGAGGTCATGATCATGGTAGTCAATCACCAGGATTTCAGCGACAACAGGGTGGATCAGCTCAGGGTGGTCAGGCAGGGTCACATGGCCGTGGTGCAGGTCAAACTTTTTCGGTAGAGCAGACCCAACAGGAACAGGATCCCAGACCCTCTACAGTTCAAGGTACAATATTAGTTTCCTCAGTTTTAGCTTCTTCTGTTTTTGATATAGGGGATTCCCATAGATTTATATCTGTTGATGTTGTATAGAGCCTTGGTCTCTGCATATTTACTTCTGCTGATCTTTTAACGTTGGAAACACTGTTGGGGACTAGAACAGATAGTGTAAGTCGGTGAAAGGAGTGTCCTCTTGAGGTTGGTGGGTGTCACTTCTTGTGGGAACTTTACTTTATAGAGATGATAGACTATGATGTCATTCTTGTAATGGACTTGTTAGTTCCCTTCTAGGTAGTTGTCGATTGCTATCACCGTAGGGTGAGTTTCACATCACAAGAGGGAAAATCGTTTCTTCATAAGGGCGAATGGGATGTCCAGGAGAGCAGAGTGGGACCTGAGCATCATGGGTTAAGAGGAGTTAAAAACCATATTTCTAGTCTATATCTGGATGACTAGGGGACTTCTTATATATACTTTCCCCCAGTGGTGGATCATTTTAGGGATGTGTTTCTATAGAACTTTTCAGGTTTGCCTCCGGAGCAGGTGGTATACTTTTCTATTGTGCTCATGCCAAGATTGGCACCAGTTTTTATTCCTCATTACAGGATGGCTACACTAGAGTTGCAGGAGCTCAAGAAGTAGTTGGAGGAGTTTCAGGATAAGGGTTTCATCCAACATAGTACTTATCCTTAGGGTTCGCCTATCCTATTTGCGAAGAAGGCGGATGGTACTCTCCGAATTTGTGTGGATTATCGGAAGATGAACTAGTTGACGGTCAGGAACTGATAACCCTTACCAAGGAATGATGATATCTTTGATCAGCTTTGAGGATCCTGGGTGTTCTCGAAGATTTACTTGAGATCTGGTTACCATCATTTGTGCATTAGACCATCTGATATACCTCTTACACCTTTCCAGAGCAGGTATGGTCTATACGAATATGTGGCTATGCCATTCGGTCTCACGAATGCACCTGTAGTCTTCATGGAACTGATGAACCGAGTGTTCCATCCATAATTGGATTCTTTCGTGGTGGTTTTCATGGATGATATCTTGGTGTACTCAAACAATTTACACGACCATGCTACCCATCTTGAGATAGTTCTGAGTACACTAAGAGAGCATCAGTTATATGCTAAGATTTCAAATTCCACTTTTAGATAGATTGAATTCACTTCTTGGGTCATGTTATCTCGGAGACAGGAGTATTAGTAGACCCAGATAAAGTGAGATCAGTAGTTTCCTAGGAGTAGCTGAAGAACATATCTGAGGTAAGGAGTTTTCTAGGGATGGCTGGATAATACATATGTTTCATAAAAAACTTTTCACGCTTATAAGCACCACTGACAGGCCTAACTAAGAAGGGTGCAAATTTATTGTGGTCAGATTATTGTGAGTCAGCCTTTTAGAAGCTGAAAGGGAGGTTGAATTCAACACTAATACTAATTTTTCTAGAGCCAAGAAAGAGCTACAATATTCACTATGATGCTTCAGGTATCGAGCTTGGAGTAGTTCTTATGCAGGAAAAAAAGTCATTGCATACGGGTCTTGGCAGTTGAGGCCACATGAGAGGAATTACCCGACACATGATCTCAAGTTGGCTGCAGTTGTTCATGACTTACGCTATTAGAGACATTATCTTATGGGAGATAATTTTTTTGTTTTCACCAACCAAAAAAGTCTCATGTATATCTTCACCCAACATGACTTGAATTTGTGACAGTGAAGGTGAGTTGAGTAAATTCAATATTTTGACTTTAAGCTTGCCTACACACCAGGTAAAGGCAACACAATGGCTGATGCGTTGAGTATGAGGACTCATATATAGGAAGTTCAAGAGGCTAGTAGTGAGTGGAAGCTTATATATCTATTCCATGAGATGCATTTGGAGGTGTATGATAGGAAGGGGAATAAATTTCTTTCTTCTGTAACTGTTACCTATACTCTTCCTGATCAAGTGCGAATGTGTAAACTATCAGACTCTTAAGGTCTAGTCATACGTGAAAGCATGTTAGAAGAGGACCCTATTCCTATATGGACCATAAGTGAGGATGAGATCTTGAGTTTTCATGGAAAGGTATGGGTGTTAGCAGACATACGCGAGGAGCTAATGCGAGAATTTCACTCCTTAGTTTGGGCAGTTAATCCTGGTGTCACCAAGATGTATTATGATATAAACCATCAGTATTGGTGGCCAGGTATGAAGAAAGGTGTTTCTGGTTTCGTTATGAGGTGTTTCAACTGTCAGTAGGTGAAGGCGGAGCATCAAGGACCAACAAGGCTTTTGTAGCAGTTACCTATTCCCAAGTGGAAGTGGAATGATGTCGCGATGGATTTTGTGATAGGTTTTCCAAGGTTGCATCGAGGGAATGATGCTATTTGGGTTGTCATTGATAGAATCACAAAGGTTTCTCACTTCTTGCCGATCAAGGAGATCTTCAGTATTGATGAACTGGTAAGGTTTTACATCCGAGAGATTGTACGTATACATGGAGTTCCAAACTCCATTATTTCATACAAGGAATCTTGTTTTACTTCTCGAGTTTGGCAGGGGTTTCAGAAGGCTTTGGGTACACAGGTACTTTTAAGTACAGCTTACCACCCCCAGACTGATGGCGAGTCTAAGCGTACAATTAGGGTGCTTGAGGGAATGCTTCATGCATGCATCCTTGATTTTGGAGGTTCTTGGGAGAAGCATATACATCTTTTGAAGTTTGCCTACAATAATAGTTTTCAAGAAACTATTCATATTCCACCTTATGAGGCTTTGTACGGTAGGCCATGCCTATTACCCTTATGTTGGATGGAGGTAGGAGAGGCAGCTATGCTGGGACCCCGTCTTGTCAAGGAGACCACAGAGTAGATAGAGTTGATTTGGAAGAGGATGTCTACTGCATAGTCTCAAAAGAAGTATTATGCTGATCAGTAGAGATGACCTTTAGAGTTCGAGGTCGAGGATCAAGTTTTCCTATGTGTCACACCAAGGTTGGGACACCAGAGGATTAAGAGTCAGGGTAAGCTTTCGTTGTGTTACGTCGGGCCGATTGAGGTGTTGGAGAGGGTTGGTCCGGTTTCCTATCGGTTGCAGTTACCTCAGATGTACCAGGCTATGCATGATGTTTTATATGTTTCTCAGCTCCGATGTTACTTCGTAGACCCGTCTCATGTTTTCCAACCTGAGGAGATTGAGTTAGAGGTGGACGCCTCGTTCGAAGAGCATCCTATCCTAATTGTTGATCATAGTACCAAGGTTCTCTGTGTATGGTCTGTCCCTCTAGTATGAGTGCTATGGAAGCATGAGTGAGTACAGGATGAGACCTGGGAGAGGGAGGCTGATGTACGATCACAGTGGCTGGAGCTGTTTGAGGATTCTTCTTCTAGGACACCTTACTAGGGAAATTAGGGGAAAAATTTCTTTAAGGGGGGAAGTTTGTAAGAACTCATATATTATTTTTATGTATTTTTTCATTTTTCTGGTGTTTTCAGGAAAATATGAGTTTCTTGAAATTTCTTAAGTACAAGCCATGTACTTTAGGAGTACACGCTGTGTACTCAGTTACCGCGGGTAGCCGGGTGCTGGCCGTATATCGGCCCTACACACGGTCGTGTGTGGTGACCTGGAGATCACCTAATGTGGGGTCTGGTGAAGTAAAGTACATTCCATGTACTTATAAAGTGTAATCAGTGTATGTTTTTTCATTAAATGCACCGGGGTCGCACCAGATTGGTAGAAATCCCTCATTCTAGGTCTGGTTCATCCGAGAGCAAGGGTACGACTGCAATCCTTATCTGAGCTCCCAATTGAGCATCTGTTCTCTGAATCGACTGTTGTCGATTGCATTGGGATCACCTCGATAAGATCTTCATTCTCCTAGAGCTACATTTTCTGATTCCTCCTCTTTGTCAAGTTATATTCGGTTGAACATTTTTGACATTTTTGTAGATATACGGTGTTCTTGGGAAATTCAAGGCATGAGGTTCACTTATATAGATCCTATAATGCCTAGGTAGGTGGTTTGTTCCTTTCCGTTGAAAGTATTTGAGTTATATGTGCAAATATTTCCAATACCCTTGAACGAGGTATTGCGTATTTACTATTTTATCCTTTTTAATTGCCTGCTATGCTTGTATGCTTGAATAGAGGTTAATTGAATGTGAATAGGATTATATGATATGATTTGGAAGTGTTTTCCCATGCTTATTTATGTTTATTACTATTTGGTATAGTTTTCCTATTAGGCTATTATTGCCGTACATGCCTAGTATTGTAGGATGGAGTGATTTTGTTTATCTGCCATGCTATTATACTATAGACTATTAGCCAAGTAGTTCTAGAGGTTTACTTGGGCCGATACACATTTCCATGCTTGTTTGACTTACACAGGGCTGTGCAAACCTGGTGTAGTGGACCATAGAAAGAATAGACATAAGGGATTCTCCAAAGTGTCCATTATTTCATCACGCTGTGAGTTGATAGGGGGGATTGACGTTGAGTTCCCCCTCATAGGGTCTATAGTTACATTACGAGGCCACATAAGGAATTGATGTTGAGTACCTCCTCTAAGTGTCTATAGTTTCTGTTAAAAGACTATAGGGGAATCGATAGTGAATGCTTCCTCAGAGTGTCTTTAATCATACTTGGATATAAGGGTAATTGACATTGAGTGCTTTGTCAGAGAGCCTTTACCAAAGATGAACCAGAGGGGTTAGATTGTGCATGCTTCCTAGAGGGTTGTTTGTGTTTCTAGGTAGGACTAGATAGGATAGGCTGTGAGTACATCCCAGAGGGTTACATGTTTGTGATTATCTGTTTACTTTCTACGTTGAATTGAATGCTTTGGAGTTGTGGAAATGTTTACTGCTGAGAACTTCCTTTTTTTTGGCTTCTTTTTACTTATTTCCTGCCATATATATTCACTGACTGTTAGGAACAAATCTCTTGGTGGTTGCCTACTGGGATTAGTCTCACACCCTATTTGGGTCATGCTTTTGGGCCCAAATAGATTATATTGTTGCAGGTATAGATAAGGGCAATCACCCTTATACTTCAGGTACTTGATTACTGAGGAGTTGGAGACCACATGACCAAGATGAGGCTTGAGATGCTGAGAAGTTTTTTTATTTTCTTGTGTAATTTGTTTCAATATTTTATTTTAGTATTGTGACTTGTTTGGCTACTTTCCTAGACATATGTGTCATGCATCATTTATGTGTGCTCTAGTTATTCACAAGTCTTCTTTTGTTTTTTCTTGTTTAGCATTATTACTGCTTCCGCTATTGTATATTTGTTTCTATTCCGTTGTGTTACTCTACCAATGAGGGCATAGTTTTCCACTATCACACCCAATTCCTTTACTGTTAGTCGGCAGCCTCTGGAATTCGAGGAAATTCTCTTGAGGCCATGTGGCCAACTGACTATGGGGCACCTCTGGGTGGCTTCTGGAACCAGGACGTTACAACTTTAATACTATTGTATAAGTAAAAGAATAGGAAAAATAATAAGGGAATCAATGCATAAATTATCGTATAATAATTCTTAAGAATACTCTATAGTTGTTGTCTCTATAAATATGAAACTATTCAGATGTCATTATAAAGATACATAGGGATTTTTTTGACTTCAGAATGCACTAAATTTTGGTACATATATAAACCTGGCCCAATTATATTCCCAGGATGATACTAATGGATCATATAACCTTAGTGAAATCCCGATCATAAAAAGGAATTGGCTTTCATTTTGAAAGGATAACCTTGTAAATATTCATGTCTCTTATGTGTGTGTGTTCAAAAATGTTTTCTTAAAGAACTAAGAGAGAGATAAAGGGTGAGAGATAGATAGAGAAATTGAATAATCACCTAACAAAAAATGAGGTAAAAGTGAGAAGAAGAGACTAAAAAAGGTGATAATTTGGACTCCGACACCAATTCACCCCTCTTAGTGTATAACATATCCCTAATCTTTCCTCACAAGTTATATCAAAGGGAGGTTCACCTATATTGGATTAACAAGTTGAATCATTCTCTTTGAATATTTGATGTTTCTTTCTCATAATTGTTAATAAGCATTGTTTTGTTGAATTTATTTCTCTCTCAAATTAGAACATATTTTCCTCCAATAATTTTATGAATAAGAAAATAAAGAGAATAAGAATATGAGAAATATGAACCTATTTTCAAAAGAGGAATAAGTTTCAAGTGCTCTATGTAAAAAAAAGATAGATCCATCTTGTAAGGAGAAAAACCTGTGGTTTCATGTACCATAAATGATTTTGACAAAATTTTTACCTTAAAGAGATCAAGGGATTCATGTGATCCTAAGGTATGGGAAAATTTGGTTTTAAAATATCCATAAAAAGAAGAATCAAGTAGGTGTGATCACATGTCAATAGATTTATCTATCAAAACATTAAAAGATATGATGTATTCTTTTACCCAAGAAATAATTTCTTTCATCTATGGGATTTTTGAAATTTAGTAGGAAGAAGTCAATCAACTGGAAAATTAAATAGATAACATGGATAAATATTTAATATAAATATATCTAAATTTGATAAAGATATTTAAACATGTTACTGTAAAAGAAGGGGATTTTGAGGATCTTTAAGGAAGATGATAAAAATTTAAAGAGAAGTGGCTCAACACAATATGAGAGAAGTATAAGGCCACTATAGAATTTTAGAATAGGATCCATATTTTAGAAGAAAATATAAAAAATATATTTTTTCTTAAGAATATACAATTGGATATTAAATCCAAGAAGATCAAGGAACTTGATACATCACTTCAAGAAAAGAATAGAAAGCATGATGAATATGTTAGAATAATTAGGGATAACTATGAAGGTATAATGGAATTTAATTAATATCAATAAGATTCCATCAATATGATATGTATAGATTTGAAAACCAAATTGGATAATCTTGAAAAGAAGCATGTGTAGACTTCATAATCAAATAAGTATGGAGCAACTATCATAGAAAATTATATAGTGGATTATAATTTTAAACGAACTCTCTTATGTGACATGAAGATTATGACATCATTTGATAATCCCTCTAAAGAAAGATAAAATAAGAAGCTGCTATCTGTATCATTTTTTGGAATATTTCCAATGTGTTTTCATAAAAAATATAGAGTTAAAATCCAAAATTAAAAAAATATAGATGAGAAGAAGTGATGATAAGAATACCACTATTACTATGGTGGATAAAAAGAATGTGTGAGGAAGCTATTTATCCAAGATCAACCCAACACGTGGTGAATAATTCTTAAAAAACACTTCGTTACAAATATAGAAGTTCTAAACAATAAGTATTTTTGAAGATGAGATCAATGTTTATTGTAATTACCTAGTACTGTTATCAATTTGGGTCTTATACGATTTATTTTTGGTATAATAATTTAAGAACATAATAAAAAAATTAAGAATATTTCTTGGGGAATCCATATAATGAAAAATCAATATTCATAGATGATGAATAATCTATCATACTCAAATAAATTAAAATCACTTGAAGATTTATGTGATGTTTGCAATGAATGTGGTCACAGAATTAATGCATGTTCATCTCAACATGTATCAAATACAAGTAATCAGAGAAAATCACATGTGAAGAATGAAGATATAAACTTGGGTAGAAATTTAAAGAATATTGTAAATAAAATTACTCCCAAGAAGTGTCATACTGGTAAAGAATCCTTTGATTAAAAATAATATAAAGATCAGGTTCAAGGAAAGTCCAAGAAGATAAGAAAGAATTCAATATTAAGATTTAATGGTGTAAATAATAACATTAATATGTTTCCATGTGGAGAATCTATGAAGGATTAAAATAACCCCAAAAATATTTTAATTGTTTGGACAATATATCTAGAGAAGGAAATAAATATGGATAAAGTGTAAATAAAATCTATATCCAAAGTAGAAAAAGAAATTCCACATGAATAAATCTAATTTAATGAGATATTTTTGAAAAATAACAACCCTTATATTGAAGAAGTTCTATGTGTGAGACGTAACATGATAGGAAACACATTTAGATATTTCTCTAAAATAATTCTAGCATAAGAATAGTTCTTAAAGAAGATAAAAATACAATCCAATGATATAAGTTTCATAAAGGATATTAAAGAGATAAAATTCACACAAAAATAAATTGATGAATTTATAAATACCATGCTTCCTCAAGTTAAATCAGAATTGAAGATAAGATGTGTAAGAATGAAAAATAGAAGAAATAAAGAAACTTGGTTAAGAAAATATCTATGTTAATGTTAAATTTGATGGATAAAGGATATACACCATAATACTTTATATTTTTTGTTTTTTATTTTTACTTATAATGTAGGGAATTAAAGGTGAATCTTGATCTCATGGTAAGAACTTGAGAAGGAGCGAGTTCTGTCATTCCTGGATAGAAAATTTTAAGAAATCACCATCACTAAAGTGATTCATAAAATGGTATACTAATTAAATATGATGGAGAATCATCCTTGATATAGTTAAATAAAGTGTTTTCAATACTGGATAACAAGAATATTAATATTCTATCCTTTAGTGATCTATATATTCTCAAGAGTATGCATTAAAAAATTATTATCCCTGGTGAATATGTGGAAGTTATTGAATCTGGAAAACCAAAATAAGAATTTTATTTTAGTGTATTCTCCATACCGGAATATCTTAAAATTCATAACTGAAGAGATTCACCTTTATGAATATGTCGAGGAGTGTTTCCCTTGAGGGAGTGATAAGTGAATAATTATAAGGAAGAAACCAAAAAACATTATCTCATGAAAATATGAATTTTCTAGAAAGTTCTTTAAGGTAGTGTCATTAAAAAGTTATATTATCATAATATATCATCCTTGATAATAAAAATCATATTTTAACATAAGGGTGAGGGGATTTGAATAAATTACCAAAAGTAAAATGTGAAAAAGTGACAAGGTTATTGTCAAATTATTCTATGTCTGGAATGTTCTAATTTTGATATTCATGTGATATAGGAAATTTATAATTGACATGTATTATGAGAATATATATATATATATATATATATATATATATCAATTGATATCTATTACTTATCTCATCCTAAATACAATTTAAACAACTATAGAAGATAGGTTGTAAGTTGTTTTATTTCTGATTGGTATAGAGTTTAGTTGATTATGGTCAAGCCCTATTATTTTTCACACAATGAATGGATTAGTGGACTTATAGTGAAATAGTTAATGGAACTTTGATAAGTATTAAGTGATACCCTTTTTGAAATACGTTTTATTTCTTATCAATAACGGGTAGAAAAATTATAAAAAAAATATTGATGAGAAAGGGAAATAGAAATTAAATACAAGATTCTAAAGATATTTGATGAGAATATATTTAAATATCATTGTAAGATGGTATTTATAATAAATATAGAGGTGGATTTTGTTAAGTCAAATTTGTGTGTGTTTTATTTATTGATAATGAAAATTTTGATGAGAAAAGGGAGATAAATGAAATGAAAGTTTCTAAATATATTTGATGAGAACATATAGATATATTATTCTAAGATGGTATTGACAATAAATACAAAGAGGGAGTTTATTAATCCTAATTTTTTGTGTGTTGTATTTATTTTTAATGAGTGATGATGATTTTTAATGAATAAATATCATTCCTTGATGTCAATATGTTGAAGAAATAATTGAAGTGAAGAATAAATATTGGTAATTATGATGTAAAGATTATGAATTATGAAGATTTTAATCTTGGAGAAGAAGGAGATATTAAGTATTGGGTTTTCTTGTTTAGTGATTAATGCTTACATGAAACATGTCTTAGAATATTAGTTTAAAGATTTTGATTTCCATAAAGATAATTTTAATATCATTATGATGAAGGAGTTTTCATGAGGTTTATCCATGGATGTTTGGATGAAGAAAAATTAGGCGATGCCATGTGAAATGATATTAAAGGTTATAAAAATCATGATTTATTCATTATGATTCATGACTTTTATGAAGTTTTAAAGAGCCTATATGGTTAATAAAAAGTTTATAACGTGATGAAGGATCTTGGGAGAAAAGAGGTCCAAGACAGGAAGACCATGCCCCTAGTGGAGGGCATGTTAATGTGAATATTTTCTAACACGGTCAAGGACATGAACTAGAGATGGACATGGTGAATATTGAGAAGAAGTATGGGTGTGGAAACACCCATATAACATGGAATGTTGGAGAAGAGTATTCAAAAAATGGGAAACTGGAAAGTGGACATGCCCATGGTGGTCCTTGTGTTATACTTCTAGTGTACCTGTGTAGAGAGTGCTATACACTATGCCTGTAGTGGTGTAAAATAAGGACATAGTCAACTTTTGGTGTAAAAAGCCAAAATGGGTGGAGGTAGGAGACCAAATCCTTGGTATAAGAACCCATGGTCTATAGGTAGAGTAGCATTCCAAAATAGCCAGTAGCACAAGACCTTACCTTTGATTCTAGGCGTTTTGGAGAAAAAACGACCAAAATTTTTTCACTATGACCTGGTGTAAGGTGTGTCAATGGGTAACACATAGATATTATAAGTGATAACTAAGTTTACGGTTGAATATTTCATAAATTATGCATATATCATGTGTCCTAGTTTTTTAGACCGTGATCCATGAAAAGTTAAAGGTAACTTGCAACATTATTTAAGCAGATTAATTGTGAATTAGTTAATGATACAAAGAGAATAAAATCAATTGACCAAAAAGGTAGTTATGGTGATCTATGGTTATGAAGATCATGTTATAAGTTTTAGAGATATAATGGGTGATTTAAATGGTCCAATATAATCGTTAAATGTGTCAATAAATTGGGTGAAATATTATATTATTTGAAAAGGAAGCTCATACCTCCAGTAGAGTGTGTGTGTGAAGACCATAACATTCATTGAATATCAAAAAGTAGAAGGGGAAAATATACACTATGCAAAATACATTATATATATGATAAATATAGAAGAAGAGATACCTGAATCTGATATTTATATAAAATTTCTATGTGTCAAAGTCAGTGAAGAAATTAATTGTAGTTTGGTTATACACTAAAGTTGAAGAATAAATAAGGGGAAGAAGAGTTGTTGTGAAAAATATATTATGCAATAAATAATAAGAATAACTCTTTAAATTTGAGAAACATAGGTAGTTTAATTTTATTTTTACCTTAAAAGAGGAAGGATTTTTGTGCTAATAAAGATAAAATAGAATAATTCCTTGAAATTTGTTGTGAAAGTGAAAGAAGAGGAAAAATAAGAAGGGAAACAATGTATCAAAGTTCATATAACATTTCTAAAGAAGACAATTTGGTTGTTTTCTCTAAAAATGTGAAAATATTAAGATGGTAGTATAAAGATAAAGAGGTATTCTATAGAGCGTGGGATGTACTAAACTTGGTATAAGGATAAACCCTTTCCAATTGTATCATAGGTTGATACTAGTGGATCATTTGATCTTGGTGAAATCCAGATCATACCAAGGAGTAGCCTTTTATTTTGAAAGCTCAAACTTATAAATCTTCATGTCTCTTATGTGTGTTTTTTGAAAATTTTGTTTGAAATAACAAATAATAATATACAGAGATACAAAGAAAGAGAATCATCACCTAAATAGAACCCTCTTAATACCCCAAGTACATTTTAGAGGTTTATTATAAGTAAATTTTTAGAACATAATTAATATTTATTAGAGGTATATCTGGTTGATTTCGTTATTTTTGGACACTCATTTGATCACTGCTCAAAACAATTTGAAAAAGTTTTGAAAACCTGCATAAAATAGAATCTTGTTTTGAATTTTGAGAACTGTTATTTTATAGCGGAAAGAGTTATATTTCTTAGGAATTTATTTAAAAAAATGATTTTTTTGGGATAAATAAAAAATAAAAGTAATAAATTATTTAACTGACACACTTGTGTGAAACATGTTAGATATTTTTTAGGGAATGTAGTTTTATATAGAACTTATATCATATATTTTAGTAATATTTCTCTCCTATTTCCATATTAAATTTAAAATAATATAATTTTAATTTTAATGTTGAGTGTAGGGAAGATTTTGATAAGTTGAAAAGAATATTAACCACCCCAATAGTGATGTAGCCACCTAATTGGGAGAAACCATTTGAGATAATTTTTGATGAATCTAACCAAGATGTGGGAGTAGTTCTATCCCAAAGGATATAGGGGAAAGAAAAAAGTAATTTTTTATTCCTAAACTTATATTACTTCGATATCTACTACAAAACCACTAAAAATCAGTTTCTAGTATTTTTCATTTATAAAAATTCATATCCTACCTACTTAGAACTATAGTCATAGATTTTTCTGATCATGCATCTCATAAGTACATGATGAAGAAGGAAGAATAAAATCCCAAGCTACTCAGATGAATATTTTTTTACTTCATTAGTTCAATTTATAAATAAAAGATAATAATGTAGTTAAGAACCAAGTGGAAGATCACCTAAGGAGGCAGTATAACACTGCTAATGTTAAAATTCAAAACCTAGAACCACTGAATGATTACATTTCAAGAGAGAATTTATATTTGATTGAAGGAAAAGTTCCCTAGTATGATGACGTGGTTAATTATTTGGTAACTTTGTAGAAACCCTCTCATTTTAATCCCCCAACAATTCAAATGCTTAAACAAAAAACAAAATTTTACATTTATAAAGATCCATATCTATTGAAAATATAAAATGATCAAATGATAACAAGATGTTTACATACAAGCTAAATCTAATATTTTTTTTCACATTCTAGCTCATGGAGGAAACTTTGGACCATTAACTATATCAAGAAAAGTCTTAGAATCATATACTTATTGGCTTACTCATTTAAAGACAAAAATGAATTTAATAAAAAAAGTGATAAATGTAATTTTTTTAGAAAAAATTCAAAGATATAAGAAATATCATAAAAACCAAACATATTTTTGTGAAATTTTTATGGGAAATAGATTTTATGGGACCTTTTACTATGAACTTTGATAATTCAGAAGTCTTTATTGTAGTTTATTATGTTTTAAAATGGGGGGAATCTAAGGATATAAAAACCAATGATACTATGGTTAGGCAGTATTTGGTTAGTACATGAACATTTTGTAGCTTTTGAGTCCCAAGAACCATCATCAGTGATAATAGGACACACTTTTGAAATGGGATCATGGATGCTTTGATGAGGATTTATGGAGTGTACCACAAGACATCAACACCCTACCATCCATAGATAAATGGGCAAGTTGAAGTGTAAAATAGGAAGATAAATGGAATTTTCAAGAAAAATATTAAACCCAATAGGAAAGATCAGATCCAAATGCTGGAACACACTTTATGGGACTAAATGAAAGCCTAGAAAACCCCAATTAGAAAGGGACCATATAGTTTGTTCTGGGATAATATTTTTCATTTATTTGTGTAGTTAGAGCACAAGAATTATTTGGTAGTGAAAGAGATGAATTTGGACCTATATAGTGTTGGAAAATAGAGGATATTATAACTAAAAGAACCAAATGAAATTAGAATAAAATTTTATTATAACTTAAATATTTACAAATAGATAACAAGAGAGGATCATGAAAAGTGGATTCAACAAAAATATTTCCATCAAGGGGAACAAGTATTGATATGAAACTCAATACTCAAGATAATTCTAGGAAAAATTCATTATAGATGTGAAGATCCTTTTTTAGATACTAATATTTTTTCCATTGGTGTTTTGAAGATCACTGAAGAAGGAAACATGAACCAATTCCTTTTTAGCAGCCACAGGCTGAAGAAATTTCATGGAACCTTTCCATAAGAACTAATGGAAGAGATGAAAATCCTCTAAACCATTTATCAATAATGTTATATCAAGTTGTACCTCTACATAATACTTTATTGATACTATTATTCCATTTAATATCTTCCTTACATGATAAAATTTGTTAGAATTCATTGAAGAAACTACATCATTCAGTACGGGGGAGGGAACCTTTGTAGTTTAGGAAATTTTGTATTGTTCTATTTTTGAAAGTTTTTTTTCTTTTTCAAATTTTACATGACCTTATTTTTAAACCTTATTGTGTTTTTAAACCCATGGAGCATAATTTAAAATCCCTTTCAAACTTTAAGTCCATGTAAAGGATGAATAATTGATTTGATCTATTTTCTCACCTTAGATAAATGTTGAAATAAACTTGTTTTTCAAATTTGATGTGAGGTAAATTCATAGTAGGACCACTTATTTTTGAATCACATTCTATGATGTACTGAATTATATATTTAATGATTTACTTGAAAGGCTTTTAAACTATTTTTTGATATCTTCCTTATAATGAACTTTTTATTGAGAGAACCAAGGCATGTTTGAATAACCAGAACATGCCGAATAAAATATTCAAAACCTTAAAGTATTCAAGGAATTATTACTATAAATTATTGAAGTATTTTTTATTTTATAGCTCACTTTCATAATAAGCTCTATTTTATGGATTAAATTCATATTTGAACCTTGTAGGACTATAAAGGAATGGACAGTTAGGCCCCAGAGAACATGCTTCACACAACTCCCACATTTCAATCTCTTTTGACCATTGGGGTCCCTATGATTCCCCCCATTGTGACGACCCCACCACAGCTATCAGTTTTACCTCCTCCTTCATTGTCATAGGTTGGATTTTCTCCTTCTCAGCCCATTTTGGTTTCTCCTCTGATCACTACTAAGGAGTCTCTACTTCACATGGCTACCCCAAATCCTATTTTCCTCCCTTTTCAGAGATATCCCTCGATGACTTCTCTCATGGCTTGGTGGATGGCTCTATAGAGCTAGTATTCCCAGAATCAGCCTTCTTGGTGGCCTCTTCTCAACTTTAGTGGAACCTGGTAGTGTTTTTATGTCTGGATCTTCTGTCTCTTCATTTGTTTCAAAGACTGATTGACTCTCTAGGCTTGGTGGATCTGGCTATGGTCTTATCCCTCAACTGAAAAGCGCTATGTGTTGTGTTATCCTACAAGGAAGTCTTCATCACGATCTGGAATTTTTCCCTCAATATTTTGTAAAATTGTAGTTTAATTTTTTTTGGTGGTCTATTGGGGGTACCATACAGTTTTAAATATCCTCACACAGTGATTTGGATCAACCTGTTGGGAATCCCTCTCCTATTAAATAATCTCCCCTTCCTTTAGGAGATGAAATATTCACTTGGATATTTTCTCTATGTGGATAATCAGACCACTAGGTTACTAGATGCATCAATGAAGATAATTTGTGTATAATTATAACTACCATCTCTCTACCTAAGAACATTCTCCTCAAGGATGGATCATTTTCATGGTAGAAGAAATTATTTACATCCTCCTCATATCATTTATACTCAGGTTTCAAGCTTAAATGGAATTATTTAGCTATGTGAAGGAATCCTAGGTTCATCTCTCATTTTCATCAGAGATTCTCCTTAGTATATACTTCTTTCCCATCACCTCAGAAGGCTCCCTTAGCTTCTATATACACCCCTCTCCATGCTTCCCCTCAAATACTTCTTTCTCATCCTTTAGGAGATACTTACTCCCTTGGTCCTATGGCTCCCCCGACATTCTCATCTACTCTGGTGTCCTCTACTACTCCTTAGGTGCCATATTATGATCCAGATCCCCCGAACCCATGTCTATATGTCCCCGAAGATCATATTTGGTTGTATTCCTCCCTCCAAAATCTACAGATGCCTCCTACTCTCCTACTCCACCATTGAAGTTCTTAGAGTCTCCCATATCTCAGACTATCCATCTAATGCCCGTTGTATAGAAATACTCTCACTGACCTTTGGATAGGGAGGTGGTCCATGTTTTATCTTTGCTACCCCTTTCTAATTCCATTTACTTGTTACATGCTCCTCCCAAAAATTATTTAGGACCCCATCCAATGGTCTCTATGTGAAAATATTATCCTTCTTTCAGTGGCATGAGGATAAGATCATAGAAGAAATCTTCCTCATCTATCAGACTCTCTCAATATGTAACTCCCTCAAAAAAAGGCACAAAATCCATTTTATCAATTATGAAATGATTTTTCTATTATTGTGTAATTCACATAGCATTGGAGCTAGGATTAAGACTGACTTTATCTCAAATGAGTTATCTAACTCTAATAATACAGTTGCAATGATCTTAGAACATAAGAATCATCCCTCTAAAATATCAATGTTTTTCTAAAGAATCAAAATTTAGAACCACTTGCATACAACCCATTATAAAAATTATATTTGTATCTTCTAGAATTCAAATATCATGGTGGAGTTGTTCATAGAATCTAACCAATTTATAATAACCAAAATGAGCATGAGATCACATAGTTTATTCTTTTCTTTTGTTTATACTAAATGTGATTTGCATGATAGAGAGGCCTTATGGACAGATTTGGGCAATTTTGATGTGGGTGGACTCCCTTGGTTTGTGGGAGGCGACTTTAACATGGTTGTAGATAATTATAAAAAACAAGAGTGAAAAAATTATTCCCACAAGGAAAGTTTAGGCTTCTCCTATTTTTTGGCTCGGTCATCCCCCACATATATGGGTTTTCTTGGTGATCTCTTAATTTGGTGTAAAAACCGGAAATGAAGGAATATAACGTGGTGTCGACTCAATCAGTGTCTTAAGAATCTACAAGAAATCTCTACCTATCTTGATGCTAAAGGGACCCACCTTACTAGGGTCTTTTTTGATCACTGTCCTTTAGTGGTTTCTTTATCCTACAAAGTTGATAGAGGAAACCATTTCTTTTTCTCAAGAATATGTAAATCTACTCCTGGATACCATGAGGTGGTGCATTCTTTATGGAGTAAGTTAGTGCAAGTTTATTGTTGGACTAGCCTTCATAAGAAACTGAACATCCTAAAATGTGATCTTTTTTCCAAGTTCAACAACCAACCCTCGTTTTTTCAATCAGTGATCACCCTCATTATTGAGATCATTCATTTGATGTTTTCCTTGGAGAATAACTGGTATGAAATTACCTATAAAGACATGGCTAAAAATGTAGTTTTTATCTGATTGTATCTTGGATCAAGAGAAATATTCTCATGAACTATCCAAAATGAGATGGCTCAGGGAAGGTGATAAGAACAAGTTTTTTCCAAAAATGTATCAAAGATAGATGAAAGTTTGGAAACTTGAATATTCTTATAAATGATAACTTGTTCATCAATAATCCCAAGGGGGTGGGGAACCTCAATAAGAACACTTTGAATCCATGATTGTGGGCCCCAAACCTTTCATGCAAGGGGGTACCCAGGGGGAGTTCTGTATTTTTAGATGTCATCCCATGCATGGATTTATATAGCGATAGTGTGTTTCTTGAGTCTATCATAAATGAGTAGGAGATCCTTGATTCTTTGAAAAATCTTAATCCTAACAGTTATCCTAGTCTATACGAATTCTCTGTATCATTTTATATTGCCTCTTGGGATCTGGTCAAGAGGGATATTATCTTGGAAGTGAAGGAATATTTTTGTGGTAGTTATATTCCTCATGTTTCTTGTGCCACAAAACTGGTATTGATCCCAAAAATAAAACACCCATCTTTGTTGTCCCACTACCATCCCATAAGTATGGTAAACTTTCCGTACAAGTTCTTATCTAGTATCATCAAAAAAAAAAATACTTTCTACTACCACTCTAAATGGGTTGAAAAGGTGAAAAATGGGTTCATCAAGGGGAGTTTGATTCAAGGTGTGATTGGATTGGCTCAATAAATGGCCAGGTACATCAATATAAAATCGATTGGATCAAATATATGAACAATATTGACATGGATAAAGCCTATGATAGGCTCAAATATAGTTTCATTATAAAGGTTTTATCTCATATGGGTCTCTCTCAGTGGTTTTTGGATATGATTTACAGATGTTTCAGCTCGACCTAGTTAGACTTGTCTTTTATGGGAAGGTCTTGTGGGTTCTTTAAACCGGTGAGAGGCTTACATAAAGGAGATCCGATATCTCGCACTCTATTCATTATCATGCAAAACATCCTCAACATGCATATTTCTAATAAAGTTGAAGATGAGAATATCATCCCTTTTATATGTAGACATAATTTTTTTGGGGTCTACCAACTCATGTATATGGATGTCACCATTATTTTTCTTAATAGTGGCAGTAGATCTATTCTCAACATCAATAAACTCTTTTATTATTATTTCAAGTGGAGGGGTCAAGTAGTTAACTATGAGAAGAGAAACCTTTTCATCTCCTCCCGGTGTTTGGAGATATGGATTAGTAATATGGAAATAAAACTTGGCATTACTAGGAGGCACTTCCCAATAGAATACCTATGTCTCCTCTTTATAATGGATGAATATGCATCCATCACTTTGACAAGGTAGTAGAGTGAATCACATGACATATTAATTATCAGAAAAAACTATTTCTTATCTTTTATGGGATGCATTTCTATGGTTAACATTGATATAAAGTCTATCCCCATTCATGTTCTATTTTCTATCAAGGTGCTAAAAAGTGTCATCTCTATAATGGAAAAATCATGGCCTCTTTCATCTGGGACTCTCACTCAGAAGGTGAACTCCACTGGGTATCACGGTCTCAAATGGAAAAACCATTTTGTGAGGGAGGTATCAACATTTGAAAAGTCTCTAAATAGATGCTTGGGTTTCAAGGTGAATTAGATTGGGAGGTAATATAAGGATGTAAGTTGTGGGGAAAATCAATGGTACTAAAATACAGTAATAGTATGGACACCCCAAATAAAAAATCCTCTCTGCCATGGACTGTTGTTCATCCTCACATTTAGCACCTCAAAAAATATTTTACACTAGATTATTGGAAGAAGCGACATCTCTTTATGGCACCAAAACTGGTTGGGTAAAATTTTGGGTTTTCCTACTCTAGAAATGTCCTTCAAATAAGAAAAACATTACCTAGGATTTACTCAGGCTGTCCTTGATGCAAACCAATGCTTGCTGTTTGATCTTATTTACATTTCCTCTGACTGAGACACCTGAATATTTATAGGAACTTGTTTGGTTTCCTTCTATATTAGTAACTATAGAATAATTTTTTACCCTCATCCAATACAAGACATATAGTGGGACGTCTTGTGGTGAAGAGACATCCCAAAAAAATGATTTTATTTGTATGGTTCATCTAGAATGAGATGATGCTAGTCGATATCAAGGTGATACAACTAGGAATCTATTTTACATAAAAATTATCATCCTGTAGGATTCCTTAGGAAGAAAATATTAGTCACTTGTTATTTGATGGTGATAGGGCTCACGAGGTGTGGTCCTCTTTTGGGATACTTATTGGGATTCATGATCATACATCTTTTGACGTCCCTTTCTTAACCTGATGGTTTCTAGGGAACAGATAATAACACCATATAAATGAAGTAAAGATCCTTTATTCTAGTAGTGGGATGCTAAAATATCTGGTAAACCCAAAATAAAGTGATATATGAGGGAATATCAGGTTCCAATATGGACGTGGTGTTTAAAAATAGATGTTTACTACTTGAGTTGTTGCACTCAGTTCTCAAATGGTTGGAGGATCCTTCTCTCATACCTCTATCACTCTCCAGGATTCCCCCTCTTCCAAAAATATCATCATAGGGATGATTGATTTGTTGGAATACCCCTAGGCTAGGTTACAATTTCAATACAGATGGATCTTATGTTGATGGATTATTATGAGGTGGTGGTGTGGTTTGAATGGATAGTGTTATAAGGTATTTTCTTTTTCTACATCTTTCAGCCATAGAGATTATTTGCAGGCTGAAGCAAGAGCTATGAATATAGGTCTGGAGCTTTGTATTGATAATAATATTCACCTCAAAGTGGTAGAAACTAACTCAAAAATTATTCACAACTCTTTGCTAAGGAAGTGTAGTGCTCCTTGGACCGTTACTTACCACATCCGAAAGTGAAAGGGTCTCATCAGCAATGGCATTAACATCCTTCATAGTTGGTGAGAAGGTAATAAGGTTATATAATTTCAAGCATCTATGGCCCCACAAATTGTTTTTGTTATATGTTTTTTAGTTTTGGTTCTTTTCCATCTGAATGTGTTGACTTAGGTTGAGTTTATTCCCTTGGGCCACACCATTTTAGACCTCTATAATCTTTCTCCCTATTTATACTGGGCTAATGCCTTATTTTAAATAAAAAATGGATTTTAGAGACCCCTGTAGGACTTAACAACCAATAATTAATTTTTTAGGTTTCCACATTACAAGCCCAAAATCCCTATCCATCTTTCTCTAGAAGATAATGCATGATCTTGGTTGAATTAAAGTGTGGGGGAAGGGATAAAGTGAGTAGGAAGAAGAAGTTTTGGAAAGTTTTTTAAAAGTGAAGAAAGAAAGTTCTATGATTTTTTTTCTATTAGTTTGAGCGGAAATTCATTCCGAGAAAGATGAAAAAAATATTCTAGATATCATCCAAAGCAAGTCATGGAATTTTACCACTATTTGAGGTAAAAATTACAACTCTTTTCTTATGGAAATTAAATTCTACAAAAAAATTATTGATTTAAATTCAAATTGAAATGATAAGAGAATGGGAAAATAGTGAAGATCCATGCCATTGATGCTAAAAATCTCAAATTTGGAATTCCCATGAACCTAAATAGGACTCTCGAAGGATAAATAGAGTTTTATTAGAGATAAAATTTTATTTGAAAATTCTTAAGCCTATTATTATATTTTATATCTTCTATTTGAGAAAGAATATTTGAAACAATTGGAAGTATGGCCCTATAACACATAAAAATCTAAGAAAAACCTACTAATATAGGTCAAGGAAGATGTCACCCCTAAAAAATATAAATTCGAAGAATCTCTTTGCCTTTAAGTGTAGAATTAAATTAAAAAAATAATCAAACAAAACCCAATGAAGGAAATATAGAATAGAATGTTTAATGATTATAAAATACCAAAGGTGTAAGCTATCCTATCAAAAAATTAATGGAGATGGAGCTATAATAGTGGAATAAGAAGAATAGGTAGGAATATATTCTTTAAGGAAACTATAAATCATTATTTATGTTTCAAAGTAGATCCAAATTTTTTTAATATACCTCCTAATTCTTTCTCACTAGAAACCAAAAACCATAATCCTTAGGTTAAATATAAAAATAACTCATTATATGTACAAGTAATTAACTCATTTGGAGAATATGATGAAATTAATCAATACTATAATGATCCTTTTATGCCCTTGGAATGAGAAGAACATATCTTAAAATTCATATTTTAGTGATGAAGGAAATATTTATGAAAAGGTAGGTTTAAGTGTATTTGAGAGGATAATAGAAGTGGTAATTAAATGAATGTATTTAAAGAAGAAAATTAAATTAATTTCATTGAGGAATCATGATAATTTGAGGACAATGGTATTGAAAAAGGGAACTCATCCTAGACTATGTTTGAATTTTTCTTGGGTAATCTTTTTAAACTTCACTTTTCTGTGAGTTCAAGGGTTAAGTGTGGGGGAATTGACAAGAAATTTTTTTCATACACTTTTCTTGTGTTTCAATGATTTTAATCCCATTATTTTTATCATTTTTAATGAAATTATCATATTTCTTGGTTTGAGGAATTATCAAAAATTTAATTTTTAAATGGATCATAACTTGATTTTTAACTATTTTTTTTATATTTGTAATTATTAGAATAAATCAGACACTTAATTTTATGTTTTTTAAAGATATTAAAGGAAATAGAGAGGTTATTTCAAATTATTATATTTTATTCCAAAGATTTTGGAACATATTTAAATATTTTCAAGAAACATTGTGTATAAAATCAGTGAGCTAAATAAATTTTATTTAATATATGTGTAAATGTTGCAATCTATTTATGTAAGGGTTCCCAGATTGTGAAAAATTACTCCCCTAGTTTAAATAAGCTATGTAAAGGTCTTACGAATCTATGTAAGGGTATTAATATAAAAAAATAAAGGTTAAAGAAAGGTATGTTGAGTATTTTGAATCCATTACTGATGAAAAAGAGAACTAATTCTGATGATTTCAAGAAGAATATTTTCAAGGACTAAAAATCATGATTATTTAAGAGTATTAAGATTCAAGTAGAGTTTGCATCATTAAATGGATAAGAAAATTTCCCTATGATGACTTCACATAGGATATTTTTCCTATGTATTAATCATGTAGGAAATTTCATAGGCTATAAGATACTTTGAACATGCCCCGTATGACATTTGAAGTAATATAAGATTTTCCAAAGGCAAAGGCTTTATATAGAAGACATTTGGGTCATATAGTAGGAGTATTATTGAGTTAAAAAACTGGAAAAGGAAAAAATCATACACATATGATATTTTTTATGTCTGTATGATATTTTGGGGCCATATATGATATTTTTATATGAATAGAAGGTTTGACAACATAAGATAATTTAATTTGTGAAAAATTATCCCAATAGAGATCATATGACTTTGTTTTTTAACCTAATAATTACCAATAATATGAATTTTATATGATTTAACTTCATCCCAATCCATTTAATATAATTTTTGAGATTATTTTACGACATCAAAACTTTTACAAAATCAAAAGGGAAATGTAAGACTCATATTCACTTTGAACTAAAGGTTCCATGTGCTACATCATCATACTTGGAACCAATTAAATGAAAACACATGGATCAAAATGTTAATAATATTTTGATCATGAAAAAAGATAAATTTAATATTTTTTAAAATACTAGATCGAGACTAAGAATAAAGATCACAAGGAAAAGGACAAAGGATATTTTAGATTCAAATGTGTAAAAATATTGGAGGCTTGAACATGAAAAAAGATGATGGGAACCGAGGATATACAATAAGAATTGGTGGTTGAAGGAGATGTGAGATGCATGGGGGGGGGGATCATGATGACTACTATAGACCATGATTCTACTTCTCTTTACTGTATCAATTTTTTTTATTTTTCCTTAGTTTATAATACATTTATAATGCCTTATCTTTCCTCCCTCATCTTTATTGCCTTTCGAATGGAGGGTTAAATTATAACGACCCATACTTTACATACATTATTAATACTTCAAAATTGAAGCACACTTATTACAACATATAACAAAACCATGAAATGACCGTATAGGTATAGTGTCTTTAGAAACTGGGAAACATAAACAACTGGTTCATAAAGCATCTACATTATCTCCCATTTATTTCATCATATCTAGATTCCCTTTTGGAATATCCTACTTAATAACATTCATCCTGACATGGGGGAAAGAAAACATACAAAAGGGTGATCTCAAATGCTCATTAAGGGTAAACAAAAAAAATCAATCACATCATATTCATAAGAACATAAAATTTTGGAAATCTTAACCTGCAAAAGAAATCATAATTTCATATCATGGGATAAATCAGAGAAGTGAAATGTAATCCCAATAATCATAACTTAAAACATTAAACTTTGTGTCATACACACATAATCATAGAGAATCATTTCTTAGTAGTCAAGACTCATAGCCAAGACTATCTTAATGGACAAAGTCCATTTTTGAACCGAGTTCACTCCTCGTTTCAGTCCTGTTTCACTGAACCAGATTAACCTTCCGTTCTGGCCATGTCTATCTCATGAGATATAAATCTTTACCCAATGCATTGGAGGGAGATATAGGTCCTACCCATCTCATAATGATACCATTCTTATGTGTGCCACAAAATCATAAATCATACATCATTTCATAACCCATGTAATAAAAATGGGATTCTTAAACATCATGGCATCATAAAACAATTCATATAAGATAAAGGAATTAATAAAAATAATTCCATCACAACATAATCAAATAAATGTAATAATAGGGATAGAAACAGAACCCTATATTCTCTTAGATGGAAAATAATTTTGATAAAACACTTGAACTCCATTCTTGAGGAAAATATCCTTTTTTACTTCAATTTTTTTCCTTTCTTAACTTGTGATACAATTTTAAACTAAAAGAATTTGATTAAAAATAAACTTGAAAACTTGTAAAGGAAGCTTCTTGGAAATAATGTTTTAAAAATCCATTCATGTCATATAAGTTAAAAAAAACATTTTCTCGTACTTTTGTCGGAAAAGTCATAAAGTACCTCGTACAAAAAATGACAAACGATTCCTTTCATATCTTTTACTAAAAACTCACCGAAGGGTAAAATTGGATTTAAAAAATTGTAGGTGGGTGGAAATAATATTAAATATTTAGGAAACATGGATGTGGATGAAAAAATACACCCCAGTAAATACCAAAGTATAAATAATCTCGGATAAAATGAGATTGTGATATTTTCCCTTACCTTAGGTCTGATTTGCTTCGTAAGTGTCCGAACCTCCTGTATAATTATTTAAATAATGTCATTGACTTATTCCAGAATCATACTCATTGTTATGATATCATATATGGCCATATTCTTAGCTTCTTATTAGTAATATTTTATTGCTACTTGTTATTCGGATGTTTATTACTTTTTGTTCTTATGCGTGTTTTGTCGAATAAATTCGTATTCTTCTCTTTAGGTTATAGATACCTCATTTCCAGAATGTTATTAGTTTAATATATATCATATTCATTAATTCAATTAACTTATATAATCATTATGCAATGAAGATTATGTAGAACGAGTCGCATCACATCGTGGAGATGGTATTCTGTACATACGCACGAGCGATGATATCGTTCCCATGATCGTGGAATTGTATTGGAGTGTATGTATACTATTTCAGAATCAATATAACTTTACAATAATCATATATAGTTATTATTTACACCATTATACCCATCCAAGTAAGGTGGTGGTGGAAAATAGATCACACCACGGTGTGGAGACGGTATTTCGTACGTACGCACGCGCGGTGATTTCGTTTTCCGTAGGATGGATAAGAGGTAAAATTGGGTTGTTTAATATTTATAATAACATATAAGTATATGAGGGATACTGATGTTATTAACTCATAATTAAACAACTAAAGAAGAGGGGGTAGAAGAAGAATGCAACTTGACGAAAATGGTAGAAGGTATTACCTATTTCTCGAAGTGCCTCCTTTAATCATTATCTTAAGGCACTAGAGTTGGACTTTTGAGAAGACCAGTACCTCTAGTAGGTTTCTAAGAAAGTGGGTAAGTGAAATGGGCAGGGGTTGACCGAGCTTGAAGGCTCAAATTGGTGTGAGGAAGAGAGGGAGGAGGTTCCCTTTTATAAGGGAGGAGATGGGCACCTTTGGAAAAACTAAAAGAATTATTTTAATATAAAGTCATATTCGGTTTTTAATAGATCAAAATTGATTTATTTATAAGATAAGGTGGGTATGGGTCGAAATCCTCTCATACAATAGAATTTAGACAATTTTAGGTCATTATATTAACCTTATCTTTTAGTTTTAACTCTTAGTTAATTAGATTGACATTTACCATGTCACTTTGTATTTTTATATTATATAGTTAATAAACTTCCCATATAAATTCAAGCAACCCCCAAGTGGTCCATTAATTATAAAACTATAATTATATATGTATCTTGGTCGAACCTTAGATTTATAGTAATATAATAACAATTAATAATACAATATTTGTTTTAAAAACTATTTTATGTCAATTTTGACACTATTTGGTAAATGATTTTTGTGAAAATCATAAAAGAATTATTATTTTGAAAAAAATTAATTAAATCAATAATAAAAAGTCATATTATCATAGAAAATTATTTTAATTCATTAAAATTCTAAAATTACATTTATTTGGGTATTTATAACATCAATTATGTCAATATTTCATTAATAAGATAATTACTGCATCATCGTTGTGTCATAAATAAATTAAATTATTTATTGTCTAAAAATTACAAATAAAATACCATTATGTAGGAAATATTGTTATATTTCTAATGAATATTTACAGTCAAAAATATAATTTATATAACCCCTTATAAGAATTAATTACTAAAAGGTTTTTGTTAATGTCAATTTTGTCTTTACATTAAATTAATTAATCCAAATTGTCATTGTCACTACCAAGTGGCTCAATGGGGTCCCAAAATCGACCCAAAGATGCCCTTGGTCAGCTAATACTCATCCAATAAGGTTAGGATAAGTGTAAAGGTAATTTTTAATTATTATAATATTCTTTTAACATTGAATTACCCTATTTACCTTTAACCGCAGTAAATAAAAATTACCGTAGTTACTATTCATAATATCAAAAAAAAAAAATAAAAGTAACCTATTAATATAATTTGGACCCACTGATTCCAAATATTTAATCCATTTTTCAAAATTCAAAACACAGAAGTTGCATTAATTAATATAAAATTAATCCCGTTGTTAAGCAAACGAGTTTTAAAAGTTAAAACATTGCCAAAGATTGAAATGTTTTTATCTATGAATTCAGTGTAAAATTAATTCTAATGACATACATTATATTAAATGGTAAAAATATATTCTATTTATACTTTAAAAACATTCAATATTATAATTTAACCATATAAAGTATTGTGATGAAAAAAGTTTTTTTTAATTAAAATATATCATGTTTTTACTATTCATTAAAATATGAAAGTTATCAGAATAATATGAAAAATTTATCCAAAGTAAATTTTTATATCCTGATTCTAAGGAAGAATTTTATTTTTTCAAATTGAACTTATAAACTTGTCAAAAACTATATTTAAAGTGGGTGCGCCATCAAAAGGCGGTAAAACTGCATTTTTTGAAAAATACTTCTTTTATCCAAAAAACTGATTTTGTTTTCATACCTCATTCTAGAAAATGTATAAGATGAATTATAATGTTATAAAATTAAAAATTCAGTTAATACTATTTATAACGACTAGTTTATAATATTATAATATATCGTTGTTTAGTGAATCTCGGTATTGCGTACTACACACGCTATCGAGGAAGGTCACGATTGCATGTAACGCAAGCCAGGCTAGTGTTGTGTGTAGTGGAAGATTCCTTTCCATATAACATATTACATAAAAAAATATACTTCTCATAAAATATCAGGGTGTTACATTCTACCCCCCTTAAAATGAATTTCACCCTTGAAATTCGTCACTTCGTAACAAACAAATGAGGATACCTCTCCCTAATCATATCCTCAAGTTCCCATGTAGCTTCTTCTAATTGGTGGTTCCTCCATAAAACTTTCACAAAGCGAGTGGTCTTGTTCCGTAGGAATTTTTCGCTATGATCCAGAATCTCTATCGGCTGTTCTTCACAAGAAAGATCTTGTTCCAACATTACAACTCCTGAGCTTAGTACATGTGAAGGATCAGGTATGTACTTTCTCAGGAGAGACACATGGAACACATCGTGAACTTGAGAGAGATTCGGTGGAAGCGCCAATCGGTAAGCTACCTTCCCAACACGATCCATAATTTCAAAAGGACTGATATATCTAGGGCTTAAATTTCCCTTCTTTCCAAATCTCATTACTCTCTTCCAAGGAGATATTCGTAAGAACACTTTATCACCCACTTCAAACACTACGTCTTTTCTTCGGTTTTCGACATAATTTTTTTGTCGACTCTGAGATGATCTTATGTGTTGTTGAATAGATCTGACATTTTCTTCCATTTCATCAACAAGATCAGGTCCTAATAGCTTTCTTTCCCCAACTTCATCCCAGCAATTTGGAGTCCTGCATTTCTTTCCATAGAGTGCTTCATAAGAAGCCATCTGAATACTGGAGTGAAAGCTATTATTATAAGAAAATTCCACCAAAGGTAGGTGTTGATCCAGACCACCTTTGAAATCCATAGAGCAAGCTATCAACATATCTTCTAGAGTTTGAATTGTCCTCTCAGACTGACCGTCTGTCTGATGATGATAAGCAGTGATGAAACTCAAATCTGTATCCAGAGTATGCTGAAGACTTCACCAGAACTTTGAGGTAAACCTCGGATCCCGATCAGATATAATAGAAAGTGGTACTCCATGCAATCTTATCACTTCCTTTACATATATCCTGGAAAGTTGATCTAGAGATAAATCCTATCTAATATCAATGAAGTGTGCAGACTTTGTAAGATGATCAATTATGACCCAGATAACATTATTGCCTTTGGATGTTTTAGGAAGTCCAGTGACAAAGTCCATAGTGATGTTTTTCCATTTCCATTCAGGTATGAGTTATGGTTGTAACATCCCCTTAGACTTCTGTCTCTCAGCTTTAACTTGTCGAAAAACCAAGCATCGAGAGACATATTAAAAAACATCTCTTTTCATGCCATCCCACCATAAGTACTCTTTCAGGACCCTATACTTATTCGTGCTTCCAGGATGAATAGAGAATGAAGAACTATGAGCCTCATCCAGTAGCCCCTTCTTTAATTCTGGGATGGGAGGAACATAAACCCGATTCCTGAACTTTATTATCCCATCACAATCAAGGTTGAATTCAGGAACATTTCTCACCTTCTTTTGTAACTCGACATCTACTTTCTGCGCCTCTTTAATCTTCACATGTATAGATAGTTGAACATTCATTTTAGAAAGATACTATTTTCCCCCTTCCATTATAATTCCAAGATCCATCCTTTGTAAATCCATAAATATTGGATCTTTTGTGATCCTCATCATGGATAAACTGGCATGGTCTTGTCAACTTAATGCATCTGCCACCTTGTTTGCTTTCCCAGGGTGGTAATGAATTGAGCAGTCGTAATCCTTAATCAGCTCTAACCATATTCTTTGGTGCATATTCAGATTCTTTTGTGTGAAACTATACTTTAAACTTTTATGATCAGTATAAATATCACACATTTCTCCATAAAGATAATGCCTCCAAATCTTTAATGAAAAGATTACCGCAGTTAACTCCAAATCATGAGTTGGGTAATTTTGCTCATGTATTTTCAACTATCGTGAGGCATAAGCTATCAACATATCATTTTGCATAAGAAGACACCCCGATCCGTTCTTGGATGCATCACTATAGATCACAAACCTTTCTCCACTACAAGGAAGTGTGAGCACAGGTGCACTGGATAACCTTCTTTTCAACTCCTTGAAATTCTCTTCACATTCCTCTGTCCAAACAAACTTAACTCCTTTCCGAGTCAACTTGGGGATTGGATTAGATAATCATGAAAAATCTTTCACAAAACGTCAATAATATCCCGCCAAACCAAGAAAACTTCGGATCTCAGTTACTGTTGTTGGTCTTGACCATCTTTCGATAACCTCTGTTTTTTATGGATCTACTGATATCCCCTCTTTTGAGATTATGTGACCCAAAAATGCAACTTTTTGAAGCCAAAATTCACACTTGGTAAATTTGTCATAAAGCTTCTCATTTCTCAGGGTCTTCAATATAATTCTCAAGTGATCTTCATGTTCTTCCTTGCTCTTTTAATAGACAAGAATATCGTCTATAAAGACTACCACAAACGGATCAAGATAGTCTCTAAAGACTCTATTCATCAGATCCATGAACATAGTAGGGGCATTAGTAAGACCAAATGGCATCACTATAAATTCATAGTGTCCATACCTTGTATAGAAATCCATCATTAGTATATCCTCCCTTTTGACCCTTAATTGATGACACCCTGAATGAAGATCAATCTTGGAAAAGTATTGAGCTCCGCGTAGTTGGTCAAATAAGTCATCAATGCATGGGAGATGATATTTGTTCTTGATAGTGATCTTGTTAAGTTCTCGATAATCAATGTAGAGTCTCATTGATCCATCTTTCTTCTTAACAAACAGAACAGGTGCTCCCCAAGGTGATGCACTAGGGCGTATGAATCCCTTATCAAGATTCTATTGGAGTTGCTTCTTCAATTCCTACAACTCAATTGGGGCCATTCTATAAGGTGTCTTTGAAATAGGCAAAGAACCTGGTACGAGTTCTATTGAAAACTCTACTTCACAATTTGGTGGAAGACCCGACAATTCCTATGGAAAAACATTGTCAAACTCCCATACAATGGTAATATTATTAATCACGAGTTTCTCACAAACCATTTGAGATAAATAACCTTCATTTAGTGGAATCAAGACCCATAAGATGGAAGAAATTTCCAATGGAAGGTTATGTTCATCCTTGCATCGATAGACGATCATAGATTGATCTGGAATATGAAATGTGACTTCCCTTCTTTGGAAATTGATATGAGCTCCATATAAAGAAAGCCAACCCATGCCAAGAATCACATCAAATTACACTATAGGAAGGACCACAAGATTTGCAGGAAGCACTTTCCCACAAACTTCAATCAGAGAAGAATTATAAACTTTTGATGCGACTATTGTTCCATTAGGAGTTGTCACAGCTAACTCAACATCTAATTGTTGAGGTAATATGACGATACCCTTAGAAAATTCTTCAGAAATAAAAGAGTTGGTGGATCCAGAATCAAATAAAACATTAGTTAATTTAGAGTGGATGGTAAGTGTACCTCTCACCACTTCGTTGTCGTACTCCACATCACCGATAGTAATTGCATGTGACTTTCCTTTGTATTTGGCCTTAAGAGTTTGATGATGTCGACCATCATCATCAACCCTTGGATTTGGGCATTGATTGGCATAATGCCCCATCTCCTTGAACTTGAAACATTGAAGTGTAGTAGGTTCATTCTGTGTATCCCTTCCTTTTTTTGCATCATTAGAAATCTTTTTCCCATTATTTCGACATTCAATTGCCCGATGACCTTCTTTTCCACACTTATAACATTTTCTTGTCCCCTTAAGAAAATTTCCTCCATGTTTCTTTCCACACTTTGAGCATAAGGGAAAGCTCATATTATTTTCAGTTTGCTCTTTATATTTTCCTTTGAATTCCATTTTCCTCTTCTTATCAAACCCATATGACTGATGGGTTACTCCAATATCCATCTCAACCTTGAGAGCACATCAAATGATTTCCTCGTCGCTATTGAAGTCCCTTATGGCTAACACCCTTCGAAGGCTTAGTTTTAAGCCAATAAAGAATCGATCGATCTTACTCTCAGGTTGGATAATAATACCAGATCATACCTTGAAAGTCTTGTAAAATTTTATTCATAGGTACCAACAGATTCATCATCCTTTTGCTTTAGTTCAAGAAATTCATTCTCCATCTTTGTTCAAAGAATACGAGGGAATTACTTATTGAAAAATAAGTTCTTGAACTCGTCCCATTCCATGGACTCAATTTCATCCCTTTGCCTCATATTCATAATTAGATTCCACCATTGATCATCATCACCTTCCAAACGATACAATGCTAAGATGAATTTATCATGTTCAGAACATTGAAGAACTAAAAATATCTTTTCAGTGGTACCGATCCATTGTTCAACCACTAATGGATCAGAAGACCCGCTGAATGAAGGTAGATGCTACCTCATGAAGGATTCAACAGAATGTTTCTCTTTCCTTTTCTCATTTGGAATTCCTGAATGATTCATAGCTTGAGAAAGTTGTGTGAGCATGGCTACAAGATTTTGCATTCCAGCTCCCATAACGTTTGGTTGCTCAGGGGGACAATCATTGCATTTCCCATCGCATTCCACATTAACACGGTTCCTTCGGGTTCTAGCCGTTGACTAAAACCAAGAAGAATAGTGTGAGAAACACTAATTATAATAGGAAAACCATATAATCAAGAATAAAATTTCACACTTAAGGTCCTATCTTAGGCTGTTCATGGCCATTTCTAAAACACTAAGACTGTGTTCTATGCTTAGACTTATCCTTAGGGTTCTTACTAAGGCTTTCACATCCTAGTTTCCAAAGGTTGACTATACCTTTCCTCTGATACCAATTATAACGACCCATACTTTACATACATTATTAATACTTCAAAATTGAAGCACACTTATTACAACATATAAAAAAACCATGAAAGGACCGTGTAGGTATAGTGTCTTTAGAAACTGGGAAACATAAACAACGGGTTCATAAAGCATCTATATTTTCTCCCATTTATTTCATTATATCTAGAGTCCCTTTTGGAATATCCTTCTTATTAACCTTCTTCCTGACCTGGGGGAAAGAAAACATAAAAAAGGGTGAGCTCAAATGCTCAGTAAGGGTAAAAAAAATAAAAATCAATCACATCATATTCATAAGAACATAACATTTTGGAAATCTTAACCTGCAAAAGAAATCATAATTTCATATCATGGGATAAATCATAGAAGTGAAATGCAATCCCAATAATCATAACTTAAAACATTAAACTTTGTGTCATACACACATAATCATAGAGAATCATTTCTTAGTAGTCAAGACTCATATCCAAGACTATCTTATGGGACAAAGTCCATTTCTGAACCGAGTTCACTCCTCGTTTCAGTCCTGTTTCACTGAACCAGATTAACATGATGTTCCAGCCATGTCTATCTCATTAGATATAAATCTTTACCCAATGAATTGGAGTGAGATATAGGTCCCACCCATCTCATAATGATACCATTCTTATGTGTGCCACAAAATCATAAATCATACATCATTTCATAACCCATGTAATAAAAATGGGATTCTTAAACATCATGGCATCATAAAACAATTCATATAAGATAAAGGAATTTATAAAAATAATTCCATCACAACATAATCAAATCAATTTAATAATAGGGATATAAACATAACCCTATATTATCATAGATGCAAAATAAATTTGATAAAACACTTGAAGTCCATTCTTGAGGAAAATATCCTTTCTACTTAAAAAACATTTTCCTTTCTTAACATGTCATACAATTTTAAAATAAAAAAATTTGATTAAAAATAAACTTGAAAACTTGTAAAGTAAGCTTCTTGGAAATAATTTTTTAAAAATCCATTCATGCCGTATAAGTTAAAAAAACATTCTTCTCGTACTTTTGTCAGAAAAGTCAAAAAGTACCTCGTACGAAAAACGACAAAAGAATCCTTTCATATCTTTTACTAAAAACTCACCGAAGGGTAAAATTGGATTTCAAAAATTGTAGGTGGATGGAAATAATATTTCATATTTAGGAAACATGGATTTGGATGATAAAATACACCCCAGTAAATACCAAAGTATAAACAATCTCGGATAAAACGAGATTGTGATATTTTCCCTTACATTAGGTCCGATTTGCTTCGTAAGTGTCCGAACCTCCTGTATATTGATTTAAATAATGTCATTGACTTATTACAGAATCATAATCATTGTTATGATATCATATATGTCCAGATTATTAGCTTATTATTAGTAATATTTCATTGCTACTTGTTATTCGGGTGTTTATTACTTTTTGTTCTTATACGTGTTTTGTCGAATAAATTATTATTCTTCTCTTTAGGTTATAGATTACTCATTTACAGAATGGTATTAGTGTAATATATATCATATTCATTCATTCAATTCACTTATATAATCATTATTCAATGAAGATCATGCATAACGAGTCGCATCACATCGTGGAGATGATATTCCGTACGTACGCACGGGCGATAATATCGTTCCCATGATCGTGGAATTGTATTGGAGTGTATGTATACTATTTAATAATCAATATCACTTTAAAATAATCATATATAGTTATTATTTACACCATTATACCCATCCAAGTGAGGTGGTGGTGGAAAATAGATTACACCACGGTGTGGAGACGGTATTCCGTACGTACGCAGGCGCGGTGATTTCGTTTTCCGTAGGATAGATAAGAGGTTAAATAGGGTTGTTTAATATTTAGAATAACATATCAGTATATTATGGATACTGATATTATTACTTCATAATTAAACAACTAAATAATAGGGAGTAGAAGAAGAATGGAACTTGAAGAAAACAGTAGAAGATATTACCTCTTTCTCGAAGTGCCTCCTTTAAACTTTCTCTTAAGGCACTAGAGATGGTATTTTGAGAAGACCCGTACCTCTAGTAGGTTTATAATGAAGTGGGGAAGTTAAATGGGAAGGGTTTGGCCGATATTGAAGTCTAAAATTGGTGTGAGGAAGAGAGGGAGGAGGTTCCGTTTTATAAGGGAGGAGAGGGGCACCTTTGGAAAAACTAAAACTATTATTTTATTATAAAGTCATATTCAGTTTTTAATAGCTCAAAATTGATTTATTTCGAAGCTAAGGTAGGGATGGGTCGAAAAACTCTCATCCAATAGAATTTATACAAGTTTAGGTCATTATATTAACCTTATCGTTTAGTTTTAACTCTTAGTTAATTAGATTGACATTTACCATGTCACTTTGTATTTTTATATTATATAGTTAATAAACTTACCATATACATCCAAGCGACCCCAAAGTGGTACATTAATGATACATATATCATGATATAAGTATTTTGGCAGAAAGTTATATTTTTAGGAATATAATAACAATTAATAATATAATATTTGTTTTAAAAACTATTTTATGTCAATTTTGACACTATTTGGTAAATGATTTTTGTGAAAATCATAACAGAATTATTAGTTCAAAAAAAGTCAATTAAATCAATAATAACATGTCATATTAACATATAAAATTATTGTAATTCAAAAAAATTCTCAAATTACATTTATTTGGGTATTTATAACATCAATTATGTCAATATTTCATTATTAAGATAATTACGACATCATCATTGTGTCATAAATAAATTTAATTATTTATTGTCTAAAAATTAAAATTAAAATAAAATTATGTAGGAAATATTTTTATATTTCTAATTAATATTTATAGTCTAAAATATAATTTATATAACCTCTTATAAGAATTAATTACTAAAATATTATTTTTAATGTCAATTTTGTCTTTATATTAAATTAATTAATCCAAATTGTCATTGTCACTACCAAGTTGCTCAATGTGGTCCCAAAATCGACCCAAGGATTCCCTTGGTCATACAATACTCATCCAATAAGGTTAGGAAAAGTGTAAAAACAATTTTAAATTATTATAATATTCTTTTAACTTTGAATTGCCCTATTTACCTTTAACCGTAGTAAATAAAAATTACCGTAGTTACTATTCATAATATCAAAAAAATAAAAGTAACATATTAACATAATTTGGACCCACTGATTCCAAATATGGAATCCATTTTTCAAAATTTAAAACACAGAAGTTGCAATAATTAATTTAAAATTAATCCTGTTGTTAAGAAAACAAGTTTTAAAAGTTAAAACATTGCCAAAGATTGAAATGTTTTTACCTATGAATTCAATGTAAAATTAATGTTAATAAAATAAATTATATTAAATGGTAAAAATATATTCTATTTATAATTTAAAAACATTAAATATTATAATTTAACCATATAAAGTATTGGATGAAAAAAGTTGTTTTTAATTAAAATATACCGTGTTTTTACTATTCATTAAATTATGAAAGTTATCAGAATAATATGAAAAATTTATCCAAAGTAAATTTTTATATCCTGATTCTAAGGAAGAATTTTATTTTTTCAAATTGAACTTATAAACTTGTCAAAAACTAGATTTAAAGTGGGTGCGCCATCAAAAGGCGGTAAAACTGCATTTTTTGAAAAATACTTCTTTTATCCAAAAAACTGATTTTGTTTTCATACCTCATTCTAGAAAATGTATAAGATGAATTATAATGTTATAAAATACAAAATTAAGTTAATACTATTTATAACGGCTAGTTTATAATATTATAATATATCTTTGTTTAGTGAAACTCGGTATTGCGTACTACAAACGCTATCGAGAAAGGTCACGATTGCGTGTAACACAAGCCAAGCTAGTGTTGTGTGTAGTGGAAGATTCTTCTCCGTATAAAATATTACATAAAAAAATATACTTATCATAAAATATCAGGGTGTTACATAAATCTTGAGGGATTAGGGAAGGGAAGGAAATCCTTTATAATGCGTGAGTATTCACACCTAAATGAATAAAAATCCATTTTGTTGATTTATTTTACTTTTTAGGGGCTATTTGATACTTTTTAATTGTCCAGGAATACCAACATCTGGTTGGGTATTTCCTTGGTAGTTTAAGAGTCACCTGTCAAATTTTCACACAAATAGAAAGAGGGAATGACCAAGAAGTAACCACTACAAGATCGGTCTATATAATAACCTCTAACAAAGGGTGATTGATGAACTAATTGGGAATCTTTCATTTATGAAAAAAATATGGGAGGAGTAAAACTACTTCCAATACTATGGTAATAGAACAAATATAAATTCAACTTTGAACCAATCAGTTTCTTCACCAATTATTTTCAATATCTTATTACATTTCTATTCTTTCTTTGTAAAACCAAATAATTTTAAAAAAAGACACTTTTTTCTCTAACCCAAATAGAGAAAACTAATTTTCTTCACTCCTCTCTAGAGAAAACCTAGGGTTAACACTATAAAAGTGTTTAAGCCTAGGAGAAATAAAAGATTTTAGAGTCACCTGTGAAAGTTTGAATCTATAATTTATGATTACTAGTATATTAATTTTTTGAGTATTAACATATTTATTATTATATATTGATCATTAATCTCAAAAAAATTGTATGTGACAATTTCCTTAGGGTACTTATCACACTTAAAGGTTATATCAGTTCCCCATTATGATGAAAAGATTAAAGTTATATAACAATATTTTTAAATTCATGTTTTATAGATGGATGATATCATTTTGTGAGACATAATTGATATAAGGTATTTGGGGTTGGGGGATCATATGATATTGAGAATTATTCTCATGAAGTTTTCCATTATTGTTCTTCAAGAGAGGAGGTTATGAGAACATGAACCACCCATATGAATTTCTTATATTTTATATGTAATTATATATTATCATATGTGGATGTGTGTAATGGTCCTTAGGCTTTAAATTATTATTAATTAATATCACGAGCCACACACTTTGATATAATTATGAAAGCCATGATGAGATACGCTTTCGATGAGGTAGGATATGATGGGTGTTCCATGACAGATATGACATTAATGAATAATTCAGTATAGAATTTTTCCATCCCATGTTTAATAGAAGTAGATATCCCAAGACCATTGATGTGAATGTAATTTATATATTAAGTCCATGTCCATGGTTTTATATAATCGGTTTGTTTGTTTTTATAAAATCAATGAAGTATATATTGAGCACATAGGTGAGGACATGAGTATGAAACTTTCCTGATTAGTGATATTGAGAAAGGGGATTATATTATATAGAAAGTTTTTTGTATATGGTTATTATCACTATAGAATTTAAATTCTTTTTCTATATATTCCTTGACATGTTTTTATACACTAATATAGGACTTTAGGTGAGTTATCCTAATTTCACTGAGAAGGATTCCTAGTGGGTCAAAAACTATGTGTATCCAAAACCTCAACTAAATTCAATATAAATTTAATATTGCAATCAAATATCATTCTAAAGTTCTGAGAAATAATATTTATTTGGGTATGTTTTATTACAAATATTTAATCACTAGTTATTTAAAATAATATATATATGATTAGAATATTTATTAAATATTTATTTTTTAATTTTATAAAATATAATTTTATTTATTTACCGATGAATTATGTAATGATATTTATTTATTTAATAAATTTTTCATTATTATAGGTTTAATGAATACCAAAAAGGATTGATGGACTGAGTTAAAGGTTCAGTAGGAATGATATATTAAATTTCATTTAAATAAATAAATTTTAATTATTTATGAAATTATATTTATTTTAACCATGAGTTTAGAGAATATTAAGTAAATAATAATGATAATAATAATTGATATAGGGTATGATAAGGATTATGATAATAATAAATGGAGCATATGAAATTATTTATTCTCTAACCCATCCCTATAAATACATGGTTGTATAATTTTCTAGGCTTAGATGATAGAGACATTTTTGTTCACAAAAGTTTCTCTAGATAATTCTATAAAACCTAGGGAGATGATTATCTAAATGGTCTCAAGAACCGAGAGAATGAATCCTCCTACTTTCTCTCAAGTACCAAAGAGAATGTGAGAAATTCCTTCAAGCCTTGAAGGATTTTTTTGTTGTGATCAACTATGAATGGAAAAAGAATTAGAATAATCTATGATAACACCCAAATATTTATATGGGGTTGTTTAAAGGTTCATGGAGTACGTGCAGACATCATTAGAGGGATTCTACCATTTAATCCTTTTATTTAATGACAATAAAACAAGAAGTGGTCAACTGAATACACAATGAAGAAAAAATGAAATATAAGGTAATCCTTTATTTTTATAAATTAATTATTAATTATATTTTATGATCCTATATTTATGGATTTTGGGGTTTCTATTCATCTATTTTTTATGATTATTACAACGAAGTTGATGAGAAACCATTATTGGATACATGCCTAATTGTTTCAACTGTAACTTGGAATGTTAAACATCAATATCATTACCCAATTGTTTTAGTCCGGATATATGTATAGAAAACATAATGTATTAGTGTTTTATGTATAATCATGGTGGAAAATTAAAATTTACCAACAAAATGGGACATGTTCTTTGAGTGATATGTTGTATATCTAAAGGACTCATTCCATCTATAGATAACACAAGATGAAGCTTTGTTGGATTTTTTACAAATTCAAGATACTCTTCATGATTTTTATTCAATTAAAGATTGTATTTTGGGTGATAAAGTTTCATATCTTGAACTATTTTATCTTCATACGACATCGTTTTCCTTGTATTCACCTTACATATAGGTGTTTAAACATTGGAATAATTAGAACTTACCATAAAACTTTTGAAGGACATGATTCATCTTTCTTATATTGAGCTGCACGACACTTAGGTCAAATTTTAATTAATTTTTGGTCTTTTTAAAATAATATTCAATAATTTGGAAATACATGTATCCTTTTATATACTAAATGACCCATATACAACTACATTATCCTAGTCACTAACTACATTCATCTATTCCATATTTTTAGTCCAAAATTTAATACTTAATTCTATTCTATGATAGATCAAGTGTTTTTCCAACTCCTCTAGAAAAAGTTCTCTTGAATAAAAACAACATAAACTCCAAAAAATGATTTGAGAAGGGTCATATGCATGCTCTGCTACAAAATTTATAAAATATTTTAACCCATCCTTATACATTTTCCATTTGATTGAAATCTATCTATTTTTGATTCATACCAATCCTATTTAGTTCAACAATATTCATATTTTACCATAAATAAATAAAAACACAAAAGTTATGCATATAATGAATATATAGGTAGATATGTAAGCATATTAAATATTTGTCTGTAAATATATAATTATGTATATGCATTTTTGTAAACATATTTCATGTGTAAAACCATTTATATAATTGAATAATTATCAAACATTCAAATAAACTAAAAATTTCCATTATGGAATATTTTAAAATACATGAAAAAAATAATAATTCAATTACTAATAAAATATTAATAATTATAAGAAAATAATGATTTATATTATGAACACATAAAAACTAAACACCTCAAATATATTTATAAAAAAACACACTAATCCAGCCACCCTTATTAAGGTTATCTTAAGTATAAACAAATATGTTTGCTTCTATTTTGTTTTTTCTTTTATTTTATACATACGAGAGGATACTAAAAACCATGGAAGTGGATAAATTTTATGAAAATTTCTAAATATAGGTGATATGAACTATCTATGAGGGGAATTCTGAGGAATCTGGTGGTGGTGGAGTGGATAGGTTCAGTTGTATAAAAAATAAAAGGTAAAAGTGGTCCTACTACTTAAAAATGGAAGATATTCCATAGATTAATGATCGAGGTCCAACATGTCACGGTAAATCATGCAAGATGAAGTTGGTGGTATTTTTCTTGATGTAGGTAGTAGGCGATGACACTCCCTATGCATAGTGGGAATGAGAGAGAGGGGTGGCGGTGGCTAGTTGGGGTTTAAGTCATAAAAGGACTAAAACAATTACAAAAGTCTCTCTTCCTTTTTGTCTTGTGGTAAATTTTCTAGAAAATGAGGGAATATGACATGTGATGTCTTCAGGAATAGTATAAATTGATGGAATTATTAATTATTTCTGTTTGAAATCAATTTATAAATTTAGAATGCCAAACTACACTAACTACTAAGACATAAAATAGTGGTATTACAGGGTCAATCCCATGAAGATAAGAAAAGAGAAGAAACAAATTTCAAATAAATTTTAGGTCATCCCAATTTCTTTGTAATTAAATTACCAAATAATTATGCAGAGTAAAATAAAAAATGAAGATAGAAAAATAGAAGAGATGATAACAAGTTTATAGGGGAAGTTTTTCAAAATTGATTAATTCCAATAACTCAAAAAATAATTGGATTAAATAGATACACCACCATTTATTTTATTTAATTGTAATTTGGTCAATTATTATTGAAACAATCCTAGCATCATGACCCTCTTGATCCAAAAATCTAGAATAACTAGAATGCATTTGGTTGATTGTGGTGTAGAATAATTATCCAATCCACAGTTCATGGATCAATTATACCTGTTGGGATAAATAATTTCATTATTAAAAACATTAGTTAAATTATTTAATAATAAAATAAAATTTAATATTAATTTTAGCACAACACTTATAAAGTTTGTTATCAAATGAGTGAAGAAAAATCTAAATCATATGGTATACACTCCTTTCAACCAGATCCTATCTCCTCTATAGGTTTACCTACTCATCATTTAGTGAGAACCAATGATAAATAAAACAAAATCCATAGAGGGGAGAATAGAAAAGCGAGATATTGGGAGAGGAAGAAATGAAAAAAACATACAATGATTTAGAAATACATAAAAGAGATGAAAGAAAATAAAAAATCAAAGAGAGAAATTGGAATAGAAATATACACAAATTAAGAATTAAAAAAAAAAGAATAATGAAAAGAAAAAAAATAAAATCCTAACTACAGTGAATGGTTCTAGGTCGAAACCCCAACGACAACCTCTTGGTGGTGAAATCCTTCTCTATGATCACAATAGGAGTTTTCCCTTGTATTTATAGGTGAAAATATATCCCCTATTTTAAACCTAGATATTTTAAAATAAAATTGTGTTATATAGAGAATGAGACACACAACACCAAGCTTAAACATCCCATAGAATATATTTATTTAAATTTAATTACTTTAATTTCTTGTGATACACACAACCCTGAGTCTAAATGAACTGAATACCATTATAACCTAGCCGTTAAATTGGTAATTATGAATAGAAATAAATAAATTATAAAAATTATATATTTTAAACATGTATAAAAAATCAAATAGTTATATATTGATTATAAATAAAATAATAATCATTTGAAATAGAAGGGAATTTGTTTTTCTGAAAAACAATATTTTTATAAAAGACGATATCATCGCGCTTTGCGCACGTAATTTAAAATTATTTTTTTACAATTTTAGAAAATTTATTTTAAAAAATGAAATTAATTTTTTAAATAATCATACTGAAATTATCTTGGAGAGAATTTTTGATAATTTTCAGAAAATATTAATTTTTTGATGAATAGTGAAAAATAATGGGTTTTATTGAGAACTACATTTTCATTTAAAACATTTAAAAGATTATTTTTTATTTAAAATTATTTTAAATATAAAATTAGTTAAATAATATTATGATATATAAAATTTAGTCTATTATAATCAAATTATCCTTTATTTTATGATATTAAAACTTTCTTTATGTATGCGAATTTTCTCATGGGAAAACTGATTTTTCGTCGCATCTACAGGTTTAATTTTAAATTAGAATTTACTAATTATGTGAATGTGATTTTATAATATGTATTAATTATTTTGAATCTGAATAATTAATATCATATAATTAGTCCATATCGATTTTTTTTTCATAATGAATAGAAAAAGAAGTAAAATTAATTACCTCAGTTATGGTTAAAACATATTTACTGGGGGTTAAACTAAAAATAAAATGGTTAAATTGAACTAGAAACTATTATATTTTATATTTAATATCCATATTATGACATTATATCATCCATGATTTGATAATTATCTATTTTGGAGCCTTTTGGGACGTGAAAATTGTGGTTATCACTTATTCTTTTAAAAAATTCAATGTGCGTCCTCTCCCCCACTTAAAAAAGCCACCCCTCTCCTCTTATATTAACCCTAAAAAATCTTTTTTTATCCAATCCCTACATAAATATATTAATTAAATATGTAACCACATAATAGAGTTATTTTTTGATTATAAATCCAATCAAGGAAGGATTTTGGTGTAAATCTAAAGAGGTTGTCTGAAGAAGATGTAAAGTTCCGAACCCTACATTTTTGTTTTATGTCTTCTTATAACTTTATTAAATATTATAGAAATTTGATAAAATAATAAAAAATGCATATAATATATACTAATATGTTATTATTTTAATGTAATAACCTATATCTATCTCCTCTTCCATCAAATGAGAAATGAAACCATCGATTGTGTGTATGGCAGGATACTGCCTCACAAATCGATGTAGTTTGTTTTGCATCACCAACTATCATGTCCAGATATATTGATGGATTTAACATATGTATATGATATTTATGAAATTAATATACTTCTAGAAATTTAGTATAACATATAACTTTTCACCTTCTAATATGTTAGAAAAAATAACACCATTCGTGCGTACGTGTGGACTACCCCCTCCACGTAGCGAATTGAAATGATTTTCATTTTATTTTGAAATGGTTGGAAATAAGGATATATTTAATAAATATAAAGGACATAATTTATATAATAATGGGTTTTTAAATTTGAAACATCTTTTACATTATTTAAATTCCATCAATTGGAAAAATAGAAATAGCGTTCATTTATATGTATGACCTACCATCTCTATGAACGGTGTATCACATTTTCCAATATCAAACTTTAATGGACTCGTATAAATAATTATATGATGATTATATATGATATTTATATCATGGTTGTCATTCTGAATATTATTTAATTATAATAAAAGTAAAAGGACCGAAACTACTGAATGAAAACATACATGAAAAATAGGGAAATTATCACATTTAATAGTATTATAATAAATCTACATTTATTATATAGGAGTTTTGAACACATACAAAGGAAATTAGAGTTAAGGTAAGAATTCCTAGTCTCAATTTTACTTTTGTGGGACATATTCCATATTCACCAATTATTTATTTTATGTGGTGTTTATACATCATATATCAACCTCAATTCCAATTAAGTAACCCTTTATTTATGTATTTTAATTATTTAAAGTGTTTGAGTGAGATTTGGGTGGGTTTTGAGGAATTTTTATTTTTTTGGATTTTTTTGGAGGTTTAAGGTTTGATAATGGTTAGTAGAAGCCATGATACTCCTGTAAAAAACCATGAAATGTTAAACAAGGGATACTGGGAAGGCACACTATTAGGCTCATGGTTTTGAAAAACTGTGCGAACACTTAGGAATAACCGTGAAAAGTGGGGTAGATGGATTTTTCATGGTTAGTGCATGATTTGTCTAATCGTGTGGGCCAACTATTTGAGGTTCTTCTTGAGGCAGTGGCTGGCACACAGTTAGAACACATTTTTCTTAACTGCGTGATCCAATCGTGCATGGTAAAAAGTTAGATCCTAAACAAGTGGAACTCACTCATTTTCACATCTACACCTATCATTTTTAGTATTCTAATCCCTAACTCAGTTTTTATTACTCCCAAAGGCTGTGAAGACTTTACCTTTGATCTAAATGTGATTCATTGGAAAATATTGGTGTGTTAAAGGCTATATTACTTTGTAAGTCTCTGTTCTTGATGATGTTTCCTATATATACTCTTCTTCCCTCTCTCTAATTCCTAAATTAGTCAACTGGGGATGGATCTATGATGGTTTATTCCAATAATGATGATTTACAACTGTGTTGATGATATAGAAAGATATCTAAGGAATGTTTTTGAAGATTTAACTTGGTTTTGTTGAAGAATCGTGTAGTTCTTTATTTTCCTCATAGTTTATATGTTAGGCGGATTCACTCTTGACTCTTATTAAAAAAACTTGAAGCCATAGTTTCAAATTGTTTAAATTTATTGAAATTGATTATGAAATTGATGTGAAAATCATGGTAGAAATGGTATTTAGTGATGGTTGGTGATTTTTGGAATTATGGGAATTTATTTTGAAAATTTAATTATTTTAATGTTTTAAAATATTGATTTTAAAAAATAGCTTTTTTTATTTATGGAAAATGATTTGATAGAAATGTTTTCAATAAATTAATGGTTTTATTTAAAGGGATTGAAATGGTTTTTATCACATATGGGTTTGTGTGAGTTCATGCTTTCGACGTAAACCTGAATAAGGGGAATGTATCATTGGGTAAAAGGGAAATAACCCTAGATAAAAGGAATAAGACATTGTGGAATAATGATATTGGAAAATTAGTGATGAATTTGTGGATGGATGAGAAACTTCTCATGAGTATGGAACTGTCAATGAAGCATGCTGGTGTGTGTGTGTGTGTGTGAATCATAGAGTGGTTATGCCAAAAAGGAATATGAAATTGTTTAATTCCTCATTTTTTATTTCCTTGAAAAAATGGGGTTGTTTGGAAAATTGTTTGTATTTTATATAAACAATTTTAAATGATTTTATATAATTTTTTTATATAATTTTGCTAACTTATTCTATCCTAGTGGCATGAGTAGGGAAGTCATTTGGGGAAACCTATTGAGTTTCATTACTCATCCCCTAATTGGGAACTTTGGTGTGTTTGCAAATATATTTTATTAAGACATTGATAAAGGGAAAATATTATATTTCTTTAGTTTTGGTTTGTGATATGTGGGCATGGATTTTGTATTTGAATAATGGAGCTTGTTGGGAGTTACAAACTTGGTGTCTTTAAATCCCTAGAGTTTTGTTGGTTTTGTCTAATTCTTTATAGCTAATTTTGATATTTTTTCTATTTGTAACTCTGATATGTATTGGTTTTATTTATTATTCTTTGAGTTATTTTATATTATTATCATGCATAATTTAGTGGTCTTGGTTATGGTATGTTAGTTTTGTTTTTTTTTAATTTCAAATGGAAAATTTTCCCCAAATTGTTTATAAAGCCCATGAAATTTATTGATAGCCATTGGCATCTTGGGGATGTCGCCTAAGGGAAAGTAATAATTCCATATTGACTTTAGCCAATAAATAGGGGTGAGATGTTATAAGTGGTATTAGCCTTGGTCAGTCCAAATATCTTTTTGGGATAAGTTTTATCAGTTTGTTTGATCCTTGGTTATTTTTTGTCGATCATGGAGTTAAAATTCCTTCTGGGTTATCCCTTGAGTTGGGAGAGTAGTAAGGAGTAGGATTGCTGGGAATTGAAATATTGAGCATGAAAGGACATAGCTAACCTATTTATGATAAAATTAATTTTTACGCGGGATTTGGGTACATAAGTGATTTTAATATACTTATATGAGATGTAATCACATTTTAATGGGGTTAGACAATGAGAAGAGCATAACATGCATTAATATAATGACTTCTCACTAAGAGTGAGTATTTTATTTTGAGTAATGTTTTATTGTTTGGTGAAAATGTTTTGATTTTATAAAAGTGTTGAAATTATTTTCAATGAATGATTTTGAAATGGGCATGTTTGTCATATTTTGAAAATAGTTGGATTTTCAAAAGTATGATGGAATTTTTAAAAAATGCCTGAACATGGAAACTATTTAATTTTGGGAAAGCCTTGTTGTGATAGTTGTGATGTGGTAGAATTTGAAATTTTTAAGCTTTCAGTTACTAGAGAACAAGAATTATGGATCTTGTTGTGTTTATAGACATGGTACCCAGTAGGCATTATATAAACCAACCAGAAAAAGATGCTGAGAATGTGGTTTCACCTGAGCCATAGGTGAACCAAAAACTGGTTCAAAGTATAGTCCAATCCTTCTAGGCTGTTTATAGAGGGACCTAAAGGGATAAAACAAAGGAAAGTGGATCATTACATTAAATTCTATAAGAATAATCCACCCATCTTTCAGGGTGATTCAGATCCAAAGAAAGAAGAGGTGTGGCTGAATAGGATGAATTGAATCTTCAATTTCTCTAGCACACTAGTTGAGTTGAAAGTTGTGTTAGCAATGTACACTATAGAATCACTTTCACACTAGTGGTGGGATTTATATGTTTAGGATAAAATGGACCAATTAATTTCATGGGAGGATTTATAAGAATTGTTCAATAAAAAATTATATCCTCACACATTCATAATTGTAATAATGATGGACTTTTTCATCTTGAAGCAGGATAATATCTTAGTGATAGAGTATGCAGCTAAATTTATGAATTTAGTCCTCTTTTCACCTGAAGTTGCTTCTAGTGAATCCTTGAAGGAACACATTTTTGAATCATCCTTGAGCTAATAGATTCAATCGATAATTTTCATCATCTATGGGTGGATGGATCATGATGATACTTAGGAAAATAGTGGGAACTATAATGTTGGGAATAAGTGAAAGAGGTACACTTATTTCCAAGGTAGTGGGATGACTTCAAATCAGACAGCTGGATTAGTGAATCTTCCTCCAAGACCCAAGAGAAAAGTTTGATGTTTTGAATGTAGATCATTAGACCACATACAGTGAGAGTGCATAACACCACCTAGATCTTGTCATAATTTCAACCATATGTGTCATCTTCAACACTATTGTTGCAGTGATCCGAGTTCGGGTGTTCGGGATACATCTCATGTGTCTCAAATGTCATATGCTTCAATGGGAAGAGGGAATCCAAATACCTATCATTAGTAGATCCAATGTATCCATGGTGATTTGAGGAATACCATGACTCCTCAAGTAGTAAAATCTCAATAGGGAAATAAATAAAAAAGTTCAGCTAGTAAAAAGTTATAAGGGGTTTATAAAGTAATCATGGATAATCAATCTAGACCATCAATGTAGATAGTTACAATTATTTAAAATTCTACCCTTATGAAATATTTGTTTGATACGGGTGAATACTATTCATTCATTTCTTCTCATACTGTTAAATTAATGGTTTTTATGTTGATATTATGCCTTTTGTTTTAAAATATCCAACTCTTATTGGTTAAAGGGAATGTCGAGCCTTTATGTGTAAATCATGTTTTATAACTATTTATATAGATGAATTGATATGGGATTTATATTCACTTGAGATGGATTTCTATGAAACAATCCTCAATATGGATTGGTTGACAATGTTCAAGGCTCATATCATTTTTTATACCTAAATGGTTAGCTTTATGGATAATGATAGAATATATAATCTCTTTAAAGAAGACTAGAATATAAAAGCTGGTGTAATGTGTTTTTTAGCACCATCTGTTGGAACGATCTCATATCAATTTTTGGTGTATAATTTTTCATTAATTGAATATATTGAGGATATATATTTTCAATGGTTTTTGAATAGTTTTATAATGTTTTTCCTAAAAAATTCATAGGGTTTCCACCCACAAGAGAAGTGGATTTTATGATTGATATATTATTGGGTACCAGTTCTATATCGGTTCTATCTTACCAGATAAAACCAATAGATTTAAGGTAATTGAATGTGCAGTTGGAAGAGTAGGAAAGAAAAGGGTTAATTCAGCCTAGCATGTCTCCATAGACATCACCTATCTTGTTTGTCAAAAATTTAGATAGAACACTTTGGTTGTGCATTGATTATCATAAGATTAACTAGATTATGATAATGAATTTGTATCCCCTTCAATACATTGATGATATATTTGATCAATTGATGGGAGCTAAATGGTTACTCAAAATGGAATTATGATCAAGATATCACTAATTGCATGTTTGGAAGGAGGATATCCCAAAAAAACATTTAGGAATAAATATAGAAATTATGAATATGTGGTTATGCCTTTCTTACAAATGCACCAACAATCTTTATGGAATTGATGAATATGATATTTCTGAGATATATATATTCTTTCATGGTGGTGTTTTTGGATGACACATTGGTGTATTCAAGGACAAGGGATGAGAACGAGAAACACTTGGAAATAATGTTGGGTATCTTTTGGGGTAATAGATTGTATTCCAAATTATCCATGTGTGATTTTGGGATATAAGAGTTATGTTTCCTTGGCCAAGTAATCTCTGAAAGAGGTGTTTTTTTAGATCCAGAAAATATAGAGGCTATTATCTCTTGGAAACCGCTAAAGAATATATTTGAGATACATAGTTTTCTTGGATTGGCTAGTTATTACTGATGTTTTGTTCGTTATTATTCATGACTAGACTCACCAATGACATCTTTGATATGGAAGAATGTTCCATTATAATGGAGTGTAGAATTTGAGACATATTTTCAAGAAATAAAGGGTCACCTTACATCAGTACTGATCTTGATATTTATGGAATTAGGATAAGGGTATATAATTTATTATGGTTCTTAGAGATCTAGGTTGGTATGTTTTATCATGCATGGAGACCATATTGTTTCTTATAACTCATGTTAGTTATGGTTTTATGACAATAAATAACCAAAAAATTATTTAGAGTTATCTTTTTTAGTCCATGATTTTACAAACTTGGTGTCATTACCTATTTGGGGATAAATTTACTATGTTTACAGATCATAATAGTTAGAAACATATTTTCTCATAAAGAGATTTGAATCGAGGAGAAGAAGTTGGATGGAGTATCTCCAAATTTTTGACTTCCACTTGATGTATACACCGATTAAAGGAAATTAGGTGGTAGATTGATTAACCAAAAATCCAGATGAAATGTTGGAAAAAGAGGATTTAGATCAATGGAAATTGATTTCATTGATAGCTGACATGCACATGGAATATGAAGACTAGGGTGGTGTTGTAGTTTTAAATCTGGTTTCTTTTGTGTTTGATTTGGTTGAAATAGTTAAAGAGGAATAAACATCTAATTTAGAATGTATGGTTATGAGGTCAAAACTGAAGGGTGGGGAGACTATTGAAGGATGAATGTTGGATGGGAGTTTAGTTTTGTGGATTCAAGTTCAAATGGACATACGTATGGATTGTTAAGAAGAACTTCTTCATGCTTACCACCATTCCATATGTCCTATCCATCCTGGAACACAAAATATGTATAGGGAATTTAGAGAACAATTTTAGTGGGTTGGTATGAAAATAAAGTTGGATGAGTTTGTTTCAAGATGTATCACCTGTCAGCAGGTTAAGGTAGAGCACCAGATACCAATGATTATGTTGTAGTCTTTACCTATTACTATTTGGAAATGGGAGAAGATAGACATAGAGTTTTTAACAGGTTTCCCAAGAATTGTTTGGAAACTTGATTCCATATGGGTGATAGTGGATCAACACACAAATTTAACCCATTTCATCCCTATTTTTGAATCTCATTTAGTGGAGGAAATATCTAATATATATATATATACATATAAAAAGTGGTAAGGAGACAAGGTATACCAGTTTCAATAGTATCAGATAGAGATCCAAGGTTTATGTCTCCTTTTTGGAAATACTTAATGAAGGCCCTTAGAACTTAGTTGACCATTAGTATGGAATATCATCCCCATATGCATGGGAAATCCAAAAGAAAGATACAAATGTTTGAAGACATATTGTGGGCGTGTGTAATGGATTTTGGTTGCTCATGGGAGGAGAAATTACTGTTATTGGTGTTCTCTGATAAAAAAATTTATCAAGACCCAATACTGATGGATTCTTTTGAATAATTGTATGGGAATCTTTATTGTTCCCCACTTTTTTGGGTGGAAATAGGAGATACTTCAATTGCTGGGACGAGACTTGTCCAAGAGACAACAGAGAAAATTCAGTTGATCAGGAAGAGAATATATATGGCCTAGTGTCATCATAAATTTTATGTGGATCATAGTTGATGGCCATTTTTGTTCAAGGTGGGTGATCAGGTATTCTTAATAATCTCTCCAAGGCTTGGGCATTGTCATTTTGGAAATCATGGTAAGTTATCTCCTCGATACATAGACCCTTTTGAGATACTTGAATGAGTTGGTGAGGTGTAATACAGGTTGGCTTTTCTACCATAGTTTAATGCAGTGCACAATGTGTTTCATGTATCTTAGTGGAAAAGTATCAGCCTCATCCTGACCATGTGATTCAATAGGATTACATTGACCTAGATTTAGATGATTCATTGGTTCATATCCTAGTAAATATTATGGGTAGGCAAGAGAAAGTATTGTATAGTAAAAGAATCATCCAAGGGGAGGTTTTGTGGAAACATTGTCATATTCAAGAAGAAAATTGGGAATATGAGAAGGAAATGGTCAAGTAATGACTTTAACTATATTAGGGAAATGTGGTTTTTATAATTTTTTAAGGAAATAAAGGGCATTGGTGGGGATAATGTAGAACTCCCAACTTCAATTAAGTAACCTTTTCTTTATGTATTTTAATTATTTAAAGTGTTTAGGTGATGTTTATGATGGTTTAGAGGAATTTAAGAATGTTTTTAGGGATTTTATAAAGGTTCATGGTTTGAGAACAGTTAGTAGAAACAATACAACTCATATAGGAAACTATGAAAAGTTAAACATGGGATACAAGGAAGGAACATAGTTAGGTACACAGTTTGGCCAAACCATGCGACCACTTAAGGGTTACTATAAAAAGTGGGGCATAGGGATTTTTGATGGTTGGCACATAGTTTTTCTAATCGTGTGGGAAAACCATACAAGGTGCTTCTTAAGGAAATATCTAGCACATGGTTGGTGCACAATTTTCTTTACTATGTGACCTAATCATGCAAGGTTAAAAGTTCAATCCTAAAAAAATGGATCTCACTTTTCTTCAACTCTAAAAATCTCATTTTTTTACTATTTTTTAACCTAACTCAGTTTTCATTTCTTCTGAAGGATGTAGAGACTTTACCCTTTGATCCAAAATTGATCTGTTGGAAAATATTGGTGTTTTGAAGGCTTTATTTTTTGGTAAGTCTCTGTTATTGATCATTTTTCTTAGATATACTCTTCTACCATCTCTCAAATTCCTAAATCTAGTCCATTAGGGATAGATATATGTTTTTTATGAGAATATTAATTATATATGGCTATGTTGATGTTAGAGAAGATATCTAAGGTGGATTTTTGAAGATTTAACCCAGTTTTGTTGAAGAATCATGTCATTATTCATTTTCACCACAGTTTCCGAGGTAGGCGGCTTCGCTCCTGAATCTTATTAATAGAACTTGAAGGACCAATTTTAAATTATTTAAATCGAATGAAATTGATTTTTAAATTTATGTTAAAATCATGGTATAAACTATCTTTAGTGATGGGTTGTGAATTTTTATAATTATAGAAATTTATTGTGAAAAGTGCTTTGTTTTATAGTTTTAAAATGTTGATTTTAAAATATGATTTTTTTTGGATTTATGAAAAATGGTTTTATTGAAATGTTTTAAATAAAAGAATAGTATTATTAAAAGGTATTTAAATAGTTGGTTTTAAATGGTTTTGGACACACATGGGTTTGTGTGAGTTCATAATTTTGACGTGACCCCAAATAAGGTGTGTGTACCATGGGGGTATATGGAATGTGACACTGGATAAGGGGTGTGAACTATTTGGGCACAAAGATATTGGACACTTAGTGATGACTTGGTGGATGAATGAGAAAATTATCATGAGTATGGAACTCTCAATGAATCATGAATGTGTGGGTGAGTGTGTGAATCATCGAATGGGTATTATAAAAAGGAATGTGAAATTATTTAATGCATTGTTTGTTTAATTTCCATAGAAACATTTATTGGTTTGGAAAATGGGGTTCCTTGGATATAAACCAATTTAAATGATTTTTTATAAATTGATTTATATAATTTTTCTAACTTGTTATATCTTAGTGGTGTGAAAAGGTAAGTCATATTGGGAAAGCCTACTAAGTTTCAATACTCACACCCTATTTGGGAACTTTGGTGCTTTTACAGATATTATTTATTAAGACACATGTAAAGGTAATGTGTCTCATTTTTTAGTGGTGATTCATGATAGATGGACATGGATTGCATATTTGGATCATGGATCTTGTTAGGATTTACGGAGTTGGTGTCTTTGGAGTCTTGGAGTTTTTTTAGTTTTATATTCCTCTCTATAGTTGATATTGATATTGGTTTCTTCTTGGTACTATGATATGTTTTGGTTTTATTTTTTATAGTTTGATTTATTTTAAATTGTTATCATACATAATTTAGGTTTTTTAGTTATGGTTTTTTTTGGTTATTTTACTTTTAAAAGTAAAATCATCCCCTAATTGTTTATGAAGCCCTTGGCCTTTATTGCCAGCCTTTGGCGTCTTGGGGATGTCGCCTAAGGACAATTAGAAATTCTACATCAACATAAGAAAATGAGGAGGGGTGGGATGTTACACTTAACATTTGATATGTTATATCCTAAATATATTCTTATTCATGGTATTTAATGTTTCATTTTACATTATGAGATATATGATTGAAAAGTTACCCAAGTTGTAAGAGTTTATTTTACAATCACATTGTTTATGAGGATTTTTTACAATTAAATTTACGATGATGAAATATTATGATCTATCACTCAAAAAACTCATGAATCTTATATTCCTATGGTTATTCATGAAATTTTCAAGTAATAATATCATTTTCTCCCTTTGGTACTTAAAATTATTGAGTTTAAAAAATAAAATAAAATCTAACTTTATTTCTCCCTTTGGTCGAACATCCTATTTCATCCATATCCATGTTTTCTAAATATATTTTCAAAAATACTTTTAAAATTTACCAAATGATTTATTAAATAATTTTTTACCCATTTTCACTTTTTAAAAAATGTTTTTAAAGGAATATTATTATCCTTTTCATAAATGATGCACTTTTTATCCATTTTACAATAATGTGGAAAGAATGTTTTTGTACTTATACAACATGTATGGAATTGCCCAGTGTTATTGTTTAGAATATTACTTTACAATTTTATATGATTATTTTCAAATATTTGTTTTCCTAATATTCTAGAAATTTTTAGTTTTTAACAGTGTTTTTCCAAGTGAAAAGGATATTTTTTTGAAGAATTCTTTTAAGGGAATTTTTATGATGTTTCTATTTATCAATAATAAAAACCCTTATTTTACATATAATCCATTGAGAATATGTTATAATGATACCATCCTAGTTATTTCTCTAGATGGTATATTATCAATTTCATTAGGGATTTACTATCTTGATACAATTGTCTATATTACTCTGGATGGTTTATGATTATGTTTATTGGTCAGGGAAATTATTAACTTTCCATATGCTAGTTTTTTAATATGAATTTCTATGGTATTATTTTACTCCCCTTTCCTATGAGGAATAAATTGGATTTAATAAGTGACGAGTACATTAATAGGTCTCATGAAACAAACTATCTTGGGTATTTTCTTTATGCCTTAACCATTTATATAATATGTATTGGAATAAGGCCTTAGAGGTATGGTTACGATGACCAACATTATGCATTTCCCCATTATGTGATTAATTATTGATGTTACTTTTATTATTTGATTAGTAATAATACCCATGTTTATGTTTTAAGATCATGTGGTTATTTATATAATATTATATGATCATCATTTATTCCTATCATATTATACTCAAGTAATTTATTGAATGACATGTGTTTAAGTTATTTACCTTTCCATATTTATTATTTCTTATTTATTCATGATAGCTTCCACTTTACGCATACCATTACTGATCATTAGAGTTTTCTCATTTCTTATATCTCCTTTCCCAAGGATGCTCGTAAGTGTTTTATGATTTATATGTAGGGATATGCTAAAGAGAATAATTTTACAATCAAAGAAAACACTATTGTATTTTATAATTTCAATTATAATATAAGATTCAAGTATGTATCCAGTTTATCAAGACTAATAAAGTATTTGGTTCTTTAAGATGTGATTTCTTGGATATTATTCCAATATAATAAGGTAACCAACATCTATGGGTTACTAGGACCAAGGTATTTATAGTTGGTTTCAATGAATGTTTAGTAGAAATCTTGGGAACTACATATTAGAAAACACAAATTTGGGAATATATCTCAATGATTGACTTTAATAATAAGTAAAATTATAGAATAACATCCTAATGTTTTGGTAAGTTAGATGTTATATTAATTTTCTAGAAATATATTCTTTTATAGATACTACAAGTGGTTGTGGCTCTGGAATAGATATACCTAGGTTAATAACCCCAAAAAGGGTAAATTGGGATTTGACTCGATCGTCACCTAGTGAATGAAAACGAGCCTTGCTACACACTTGGTTTCAAACTTTCAGGGGATATACATGAGATAATTTATATTTTCATTAAAAACCATTATAAAGGATTTCAAAATATTTTTATAATTTGAAAATTCTTCCAAATAAACCATGTTTATGATTATGATATTAGTTATGCAATTGTTTTTCAATTTATGTTAAGTATTTCACTAGTTATGGGATTACACATTATGTTTCATAATGTTATGATCAAATATAATGTATTAAATTGTTTAGAAATGGAATCTAGTGAAGGAATGTAAACTGTATATGTACTCCATATAGATATTTCCCTCTTAAGAAAGATAATGAACTTGGAACTATAGTTATAGCTAGAAATAATCAAATTATAACCATTCTAGGAAACTAACTCAGATTATGAGTAATAAAATTTACCTCATAGAGTATCATAATAATCTAAAATTCTTTGTAGAAATTTTAGACTACTTCATGAATTATAAACCTCTATCATTTAATGGGCCTAAAAATTCATTTCTAGATTAGCAATGGATAGTTTACTTAGATAATATATTTTTCACTTTGGGAAGTAATGAAAGGGATAAGGTTTTCATGGAAGTTTATTGTTTATTAGTATATTCAAACTAATGGTGGTAATTGATTAAAAACACTAAAGATGAGAAATAAGTAATGAACATGGAATAGAATGATTTTAAGGTACACTTTTTGGAAAAATATTTTATTCATTAGAAAAGAATAGATATATAGAGACAATTACTGAGTATAAGAAAAATGGAAGATGGAAATTTTTTTAAGTATGAAGTAAACTTTATAAGGTTATAAATACTTTCTACAGACTACGAATGCAATAAAAATAGAAATATTGATTGTTTCTTTGATAGGATTAATACAATACTTCAGAAGGAACTAGAATCCCCAACTTTCTCATAATATGAGATTTAGTATCATGTGCCATAAAGATTGAGAAAAAATATTCCATGTATTAGGGATTCTAAGGGATGTAAGAGAAAAATAGGATGATAGATAAAAACCTAATAAGGGGAATAAGGGAAAGAAGAATTTTCCTATATGTGATAATTGTGGAAATAAACCCCCTGGTACTTTCTTAAAGAGAATGATTTTTTTGCAAGTTTAGAGATAACTTCCATTAGGAATGTGAATGAAAGGGTAAGAAATAATCCTCTAATGTTATGTGTTTCAACAATAAGGAGATATGTCACTATGAAAATGAATTCCCCAAGAGTCAAGGGAATATACCTCTTAATAATATAGGGGATCAAGGTCAATATTATTCCATGAATATAGATAAAGTGATTTTTTTTCAAGTTAATATGTATTTGGATTCAATAATTATTTTATATAAGTATTTTTACCAAAGGTATTTTGATTATAAAAATCATGACACATATAAAGATTGTGTTAATTTTGGAAGCATATATGTCTTAATGTAATATTAATTTAAGAGTTATAGATACCATAATTCGTTTATGAGTGTAAATTTTATCATAAGTTCAATGTCTTCAATACCCTTTTTTTTGAGATTTTATGTGATGGGAGTTTATCAAGATTAAGGATATTTTGGGAGACTTTTATGGAAATACAACCCATTATCTTAGTACATGTTTTAGTGAAAAAGTTATTTAAGGAAGAATGTATTTAATTTTTTTGTTCATAAGATTAAAGGTAGTGATTACCTTTAGGATCAATACTATCATTGATGTTAAAATAATAATTGTCAATTAGGAAAATTTGATTTTGTGGAAAAGAAATAAGTTGTATAAAAAACACTCTAGATTAATAAGAGATTCAATGAGAAATATTATTTTTGAGTATATTTATCATATTCTTGGGAACATTATAGGAATTATACTAATATGGTTTTAGAAAAAGGATAACCCATATTATAGGTGATAACCCGTCACTTCTGATAAGGCTACGAGTCTTGAAACCACAATCGTGAAACATCTACCATTGGACAACATGATGTTCTTGTTAATATGAAATTCTTTTTAAATAAATTATTTGATGGATAAATACTTATGTAATATATTAAGTTTCAATTTTGGTGTTACTATTTAGGTTTAGTAACTAATGTACTATATTGGATAATTCATGATAACCATTTTGGTTTTGGTAAATATTTAGAGACATACAGAAGGACTTTTCATTCATTTATAGATCTTATGATCTATTTAGAGTTAATTTTAGTTCTTCAAGAATAAAAAAATAATCTTGGATATTAATTTCATGGATTAATAAAAGAAGTGGAAATTGATCAAATCATAACCAAAAGATGAAATTTTGATTATAAAATAGAAAGATATCAAGTAAGTATATTTCCTTATGTTCTTAGTCTAGATGGAAATGGAATTCCTAAAATCTATGAAAATGAATCTTGAAACAAAATGTTATCCTATTACCTTCATATATATTGAATCAATGGAATTTTTCACATGTAATTGGATTATGGGTTTGGGGTCATTAACTTTATCTTAATAATTCACTTTTTTGTGGTCAATGATCATGATCACTCTCTATAATTATTTACACTTTTTCTTCCATGTCCATATTTTCACTACTCAATATTTTTTTACTACCTGAAAACCAAATTATGTTTTATTCTAGATAAACTTATTAATTCCATTTATATCTTATCAAGATGAAAGTTTTTAAACCCTTTTAATGATTTAGGGTTTTAATAATGGAATTTTCATAGACAACCCCTTGATTTTCGAGCATAAGTTTAACTTGTAAGGACACAATTTATTGAAGGTGGAGAGAATATAACACCCTGATATTTTAAAATAATAATGTTGTGTTTGATAGAAAATGTAAAATGAAACACTGAGCTTAAACGATCCATTAAATATATTTCTTTAAATTTAATCTCTTTGATTGTTTGTGATACACACAAACTCAAGTCTAAATGAACTGTATACTATTATAACCTAGACATTAAATTAGTGTATATGAATAAGAATAACTAAATTATGAAAATTATATGGTTTATAAATTTATAAAATAAATTCAATGAGCATATATTTACTATAAATAAAATAGGAATCATTTGATATAAAAGGAAATGTTTTTTTGAAAAAGTTCATTTTTCTAAAAGGCGTTCTCATCGAACATTGAACACATAATTATAATTAAATTATACTAATTTTATAAAATTTATTTTAAAAAGTAAATTAATATTATAAATCATCTACTAAATTTTTTTAAAGTGAAATTTTTATAATTTTCTAAAAAAAATAATTTTTTGATAAATAATGAACAATGTAGGTTTTTATTGAAAGCTTACATTTAGTTCAAAAAATTTAAAACTTTAGTTTTTATTTAAAATTGTTTTTAAAGGAAAATTAGTTCAATTATATTATAATAAATACAATTTAGGTCATTGGAACCAAATTAATTTTTTTTATATTAAAACATTTTATACTTATGAGGATTTCCTCTTCGGAAAACTGCCTTTACATCGTATCTATAGGTTTAATTCTAAATTAAAATTTCCCACTTATATGAACGGAACATGGAAAAAATGATTAAATATTTTTAATTAGAATAATTAATATTTTATAATAAGTTCAATTCAATTTTTGGTCATAATTAATTGTAAAAATAGTAAAAATTAATAACTATTCTTATAGTTAAGATGAGTTTAATAGGGTGTTAAACTAAAATGATAAGGGTTAAAATGACCTATAAAACTGTAAAATTTTTATTTTATGGAAATAGGTTTACCTTATATCATCTATTGTTTGAAAATGAACTATTTTAAATCCTAGTGTCATGTGAAAAACAAGGGTAACACATTTTATTTTCAAAACTTCAATGTGTATCCTCTCCCCCATTTATAAAAGGACACCCCTTTCCTTTCCAATTACCACTCCCAATGACTTTTTGTTCTATAAATACCTACCTAAATCTATTCCTTACAAACATACTTATATAATATAGTTCTATTTTTGATCAGAAATCCAATCTAGGATGACTTTAGTTATAAACATAAAGAGCTTGTCCAAAGAAGAGGTAAAGTTCCTAACCATGCGTTTCCATTTTTCTTATTATTCTAGATACATAGAATATTATCCAAATATGATAAAATAAAAAAATTTCTTCTATATACTGAGAGGCTGTTATGTTAATGGACTAACCTATATCCATATCCTCTTCTATCAAATGGGAAATGAAACTGTCGATCATGGGTATGTCAGACTACCACCTCGCGAAACGATGTAATTCATTTTCCATCCTCAACTCTCAGAGTTGGATATAATGAATGATTTAACAAATGTATATGATATTTATGAAATTAATATAAAAATATAATTATAATATCATATATACTTTCTTAGCTTCAAATCTTTTGGAAAACAAGTACATCGTTCATGTGTACTTGTGGACTACCACCTCCATGTAGCAATGTGAAATGGTTTTCATTTTATTTTGAAATATAAGTTAATAAGGATATATTTAATGAATATATATGAAATATTTGATATAAAAATGTTTCTTGAAATTTGAAACATTATTTACCTTTTTTTATATTCCATCTTTTGGAAAAACTGAAATAACTTTCATGTGTACGTACGACCTATCGTCTTCATGAATGATGCAACTCATTTTCTCATATCCAAATTTCATGGACTAGTATAAATACTTATATAATTATTATATATGATATTTATATAATATTAATCATTATATATATCATCTAACTATGATATACATAAAAGGACCAAAACTTATAAACCAAAACATACTTGAAAAACAAAGCAATTATCACCCGAAATAGTTATTTAACAAAGAATTATTACTAAAAGAATGACTAAAAATTATAATAATATCATATATGGTATAATATATATGATTTTAGTTGTTTAATATATTTTTAATAAATCGATATTTATTATACAGGAGGTTCGAACATGTATGAAGGAAATTATATTTAGGGTGGGGGTTTGTCATCTAAATTTTACTTCTATGAGACACATTCCATATTCACCACATATTTATTTTATGTGGTGTATATAATTACCATTTTATATGTTACATTATGAATCTATTTTCATTAATGGTATTTAATGTTTCATTTTATGCTATGGTGGCTATGATTTATATGTTACCCAAGTGGTATGAGTTTATTTCACAATTTCATCATTTATCAAGAGTCTTAATGATTAAATTACCGATGATTAAATATTATGATCTATCACTCAAGAAACTCTTGAATTTTATTATACTATAGTTATTAATGAAATTTTAAAGTAATATTACCATTTATTCTCTATAGTAATTAATATTATTGATATTTTTTTAAAGAAAATCAAACTTGATTTCTCTATTTGGTCGAAAATCCTTTTTCTTCCATATCCACATTTTCAAAAAAAATTAAATTGTTTTTAGAATTTTAAAACTGAATTATTAAATTAATTTTTACCCATTTTTAATTATTAAAAAATGGTTTGATAGGAATATTATTTACATTTTCTGAATAAGGTACTTTTTAACCTTCTTATTACAATGTTGAAAGAAAGTTTTTTAAAAATTTACATGGAATGTACAAAATTAACCACCATAATTCTTTTTTAGATTCATTTACAAGTTTCCATGATTATTTTCAAATAAATGTTTTTTCCTATTTTTTGGGGAATTTTTTGTTTTTACATGAAATTTTTAACGTGAAAATGATATTTTCCATAAGAATGTATTTAATGAATGTTTTATGGTATTTCTATTTATCAACAACAAAAATCCTCATTTTACTTATGATCTATTGGGAATATTTTGTAATGATACCATACTTATTATTTATTTGGATGGTTTATGATTAGTTTGAATGGGGATGTACTATTTTGATACCATTATCCATATTACTTTAGATGGGTTATGATTATATTTATTGGTTGGAGAAATTATTGACATTTCATATGATAGTTTTTCAATATGAATGTTTATGTGAATATGTTTTAACCCTTTCATATGAGAGAATAACTAGACTTAGTAAGTGATGGTTGAGGTCTGATATAACCCCTAGATTAATTAGTAGGTCTCGTGAGAAAAACTAGCTCGAGTATTTGGTTGAGGCCTTACCCATTAATGTATGATGTCTCAATATGAGGCCTTGGAGGCCTGGTTCTGATATCTGACATTATACATTCCATCATTATATGATTAATTATTGATGTTATATATTTTTTTTATAAAGGTAGGGGAAAAGGACCTATTTATTAAAAAAAGAAAGGAAATAGAGAAAAGAAAGGATGGGGTTAGATAAGGCAATCCTGCCCTCATCAAGAATAATTGAATCCATGTTTCTCCAAATTTTTATTCCAATCATACATTCTTCATTCCAAAAGGTGATTCGGTAAATTAATTGAAAAGATTTGTGATAGAGACCCCTAGAAAAGTGTTTTTATAAAATTTACAATTGTTAAAGAAGAGTTTCAATATCAGTTTCATCTGAGTCAATATCCTCTATATACATTTCTTCCTTTCATGCAGCCTAATCAGCATGCCCGCGACTTCTACCATGAATTTTGGGATGTCAGCCTCATTTCCATGATTTAGTTTGTTTCCAGGCCCCTACCAAATCTTCCTCCTCCATTTCATATTTATCCTTCACCATCTATTCCTCCTCTGATTGATATTTGTTTTTCTATATTGGAGATAACTTCATGACTTTAGATTGCTTAATTCCATGTGATTATTCATTTAGTTAGAATATCCATGGTTATGTTTCAAGATCATGTGATTATTTATATGAAAATTTTTTATCATAATTTTTTTACTTCCATATTATAATCAATTAATTTATTAAATCACATGTGTTTCAATTATTTACATTTCCATATTGATTATTCCTTATTTATTCATGATAGTTTCTTCTGTAAGAATACCCTTACTAAGCATTAGAGCTCACCCCTTTTTTATGTTTCCTTTCTCCAGGATGTTTGGAAGCGATTTATGATTTATATGAAGGGGTATAAAAAATATAATAGCAGTATTCAAAAATAAAATACTATGTTTCATTTTTTGTTTTCAATTGTTATATGTGATTCATGTTTGAATTTATTTTACCAAGAATACTAAAATATTCAGTCCTTTGGGATGTGATTCATTTTATCTTATACCAATATAATAAAGTAACAACTAAACATGAGATATTAGGGTCAGGTTATTTACACCCTAATCATGTTAAATACCATATATTCATCCATTGAATGTATATGGGTCAATGTCATGGGTCCCCAGATCATTGAATATGGTCACCGGTCAAAAAAATAAAAATCCAAATCTTTAAAAATTATGTTACCCTATTTTAAGGTGTGAAAGAAAATTTTACTCCATGAAAAATATTACTCCATATCCTTTGCTGGTTCTTCATAGCCTGGATCATGTAGTAAAAATTGACTATTCACATCATGAAAGGAATAGTCACACTATAATTCTTGGTTATCCACCCTATTTTCTTCAGTTTTCTTCTAGCCTTCACTTTAATCTATGAATTCCTTCTTTGAACATCTCACAAAATGAATCCCCCTTTCACAATGAAAATCTTAATTAGCCTATATCTTTTGTTAGTATTCAAGCTTCCATTGTCTCCATTTATGGTGTAAATGGTGCATCATTGGTGATTTTTTGTCTTAAATATTCCAACTCAACTTTATACTCCTTTTTCTGTTGTCACGTTGTCAAAGTTTATACCGCATCGTGAAGTGTTGTATATTCCTAAATTACATATTTCACTCTAAAATATTCCCAATTACACAATAATGCTGAATATACCATAAAATACATAAAACAAAAAATAAGGCATGGATATCATATTAAATCAATCAAAATTCAATGAAAACACATATTAAAGAAAATTAAAACATGAATGTAAAATAAATATATAATACTAGATTGGAAGAACAAAAAAAATGTGAAAAACTTTACAAGATCAATTAAAAATAAGTAATGAATAACATTCCTTCAGTTTTGAGGGTTGATTAATCCAAAACATCAAAGTATGTGACCATAAGGGTTGGCTTCTGTGATATTTTCAACGACATAAGTGGGTATTATGATATTTTATGGTTCTTTTAAAAGAGGGGAAAAGGTTTTATCAGTGCAAGTAAAAAAATATTTACAAAAGATACCTTTATCAGTATTAAAATGACTAGTGATTATAAAGATGCCATTTATTAAGACTCATAAAGACTTGGCTTCATCAGTGCTAACAAATACTGATAAATCTCACTTTTATCAGTACTAATTGATAATCACTGATAAAGTGACTTTTATCAGCGCTAATGTTAGAAATAATAAAACTACTAAAAAAAATAAAAAATAAAAAATTCAATGAATAACTAATTATATAAAAATGAATATTAAAAATAAATAAATTATAAAATATTAAAAATGAATAAAAAAATTAATTTTATTAAATGTATTAATAAATTTGTTAATATTATGATAAATAAATTAATATTATAATGAATGTATTAATATTAAGAAAAATTTATTATTAATATAATAATAAATATTTTATAATAAAAATTATGATTAGATGTATTAATGTTATAATAAATAAAAAAATTTCTTTAAAATAAAAAAGAATATATATATTAAAAATGAATAAATTAATGAAATATTAAAAATGGATAAACAATATTAATTATATTAATTATAATAATAAACGTGTTAATATTATCATAAATGTATTAATATTATGATGTATATATTAAAATATATATTAATATTATACTAAATGTATTATTATTATCCAAACAAGCTATGGTCAAGCCCCTTTATTAAAGAAATGAAACCTCTTTATGATAAATGTATTATTAATATTATAATCCATGTTTTAATATTTTAAAAAATATTTTATTAATAAATTTATTAATATTAAAATAAATATTATGATTAAATTAATTAATTTTATAATAAATTAAAAATTACAAAATTAATTTATAATAAAAAAGAATAAATATTAAAAAGAATAAATTTTAAAAATACTAAAAAGAAATAAACTATATTAATTATATAAAATGTATTAATAAATGTGTTAATATTGTGATAAATGTATTAATAAATGTATTAATTTTCTGATAAGTGCATTAATATATGTATTAATATTATAATAAAATAATTATTATTAAGAAAAATTTATGATTAACATTATAATTAATTTATTAATAAATGTATTAATATTTTGATATTATAATAAATGTATTAATATTATAATAAATGTTTTATTAGTAAATTTAATACTAAATGTATTAATATATTTATAAATATTATGAATAAATGCATTAATATCAAAATAAATTAAAAATTACAAAATTTATCTATAATAAAAATGAATAATTATTTAAAATGAATAATTATAAATAATTATTAACTACATTTTAAATTTTAAATTAAAATTAAAAATGTATTTAATTATATAAATGAATAAATATTTTTAAAATATATCATTATTTAGTGTATAATAGTAATGTCACATATAAAATTATTTTACTATAAATAAATAATTATAATACTATAAAATTAAACGTAAGAATTTTAATATTTACATTTAAATAGATTTAAATTATATAATATATAGATATATTATTATTATTAATTAATTACATATATTTATATATTTTATTGATTATATTTATAAAACATATTTAATTATTAACTACATTTAAAATCATTAATTCTAATTTAAAATATTACTTCGTATATAAATATATAAATTTTTTATATGTGTGTGTGTATGATATATAAGTGAAACAACACATACTTTTGTGTATCCAGCCACACACACATGCATGTACTTAGACATGCATACACATACATACACATACAGATACATACAAACAGAAAAACAGACAGACAGACAGACAGACAGATAGACAGACAGACACACACACACACACACACACACGCATATACATCCACATACACCCACATATATACATGCACATACACATACATACACATACATACACATACATACACATATACACACACATACATATACATAAATACACATAAATTCACATACACATACAAACACACACACACATGCATGTAGTTAGATATAAACACACACACACACATGAATATACATCCGGACACACACACACACAGATATACATTCACATACACATACATACACATACATACACACACATACATACACATACACAGACATACACATACATACTCATACATACACATACATAAAAATATAAACACACACACACACACACAACCATATACACGTACTTGCACATACATATACATACATACACACATATATACATACACACACGTATATATACATACGTACACATATATATACATATATACACATTCAAACATTTTCATGCACATACATACACATGCACATACACATACATACATATACACATACATGCACATACAAACATATATACATGAACATATATACACATACATACATATACTCATACACATATATTAACACACACACACACACATTTTATATAAAAACATGTATTTACCTTATTATTTTTTAGTTTTCTTATTTTGTTTTACTGTTAGGTTTTCAGGCCATATTAAGGACTCATGTGACAACACTAATGATGTAATGATCCCCCCATCCACTGTTACCCATCCTGAGCTATCAATGAAGAGGAACAATCTTGAGTCCCACCTCTAGTAGGCCTCAGGGTGGTGACTAACAACGAGGGTATGGAACACTCAAATAGGAGGTGTTACCCACAATAGATTAAAAAGGATCGATAGATAAGATAAATAGCCACCCAATATTCGCATCATATAATATAAAAGATATGAAACTATCCCACAATTCAGGTCGAGAAATAAAAATATGAATCCCTGAAATAAATAAGTATCAAGAGAAAAAATCCTAAGGCAATGACTCCACAAAAACTACAACCTCTAAGATAGTAATGTCCAACTCGATATAAGAAACCCCATATAAACTTGAAAAAAGTAAATATATATATATGTAGTGTGATTATAAAATGTATACTTTGTAGTATCATAACCAAGGTCTCTCATGAAAATGTGAGAATGGTATACTAGTGCACCAATGAATAAAAAATAGAACTAACATGAACCTAAAGAGGTCAACTAGTCATCCCAACCTCACCAAGACTCACTTACCAAGTAACACAAACAAGTAGTTAGATTATATCAAGAGAAAATAGTGCAAAGTTCCACACATCCACTTCCCCACTGAGTTTCTACTCTCACAGCCCAACATCAAATGCCCTTTTCTCCCATCCCTTCCATATATACCAATCATTACGTATCAAGATGAGTCTAGTGTGTGTCAGATCACAACCCCACCTACCTCAGTATCCTATAGGACCTTACATCCTATCTTGAAATCACTCAATATACTCACATCTCATTCCACATTTATATATAAGTCCATCCCATCACATATCCAATCACAATATTATAACCATGGTAATGAGGTATCATAAACCTGAATAAAACTTACCTCATTTCCTCCTCCTACCATGCATGAGACTCACTATGTATCACATCATCTCATTACTAAGTATCACCACTAATTATGCCATCTTCGACCAATACTCACCACCAACTAGGTATTGACACCACATACTACTACTAAAGGGAGAGCATGTAAGAGGAGGTAATTAGCCACCCATTTCTTCACCATCCTAAATATTGGAGAAAACACCCCCAAAAAATTTGGGTGTTAGTACATAGTAATTATAATAGGTGGGGTACATATATAAGTGACATGAAATAATAATAATAGTAGATAACACCTACTACCTATCCTAAGGGTTCACATTTAACACCACTAACATTGACCACAACACTACCACATAACTGAACAAAATTATCCATAAACTACTATCACCACTAAGTGAAACTCACCCAAAAAAACCACAATACATCACACAATTACACTTTCATTTAAAAATACATCCAATTTAAAAATTCACTAGTTATACATCAAGTTACACTTATTTAACTATTAAATTCCATATTTAATGACAAACCACTCAAAATAACACCCCTTATTTAATTCAAAAATTACCCTTTTGGATCAAAACCATTATTTATCATTGGATAAATTAATCTATTACCAGAATTCACATTCCCAATCTACACTTATTCAATTCCAACCCATGTTGCTACTGTTCCATCATTACTATCCCAGTCCCATAGCTATAGAGAAACTACAACAGATGCTATATATCATAGGATACCATCCATCTCACAACTAAAATTCCACATCCAACTTCCAAGAAATATCCACAACTTAACCATCATACACTAATAATCATCAACCAACCATCATAACTTACCCCATAATGTATCCCATGTAGAACAACCACAAACCCACCACCTAGATATATTCCTCACCCAAACTGATCCCAACCATCACCATACAAGCACCAGAAGGTTCATACAACCATAATAAAAATTATATCGATAAAAAAATTTAAATAATTGAATATTTTAGCTTCTATATTTTCTAATAATTCAGCTTTGAGGGGTCATTCATAATATTTCATCATATCTTACATGTGTTCCTTTATAAATATTTCAGATTTACACACAACCAGTTCATTAGAAATTTATAAGTCCTTAAAATTTTATGAAAGGTTATTTAGAACAATAAATCATAGTAAGGGTTCATAACCCAAATAAAAAACACATGAAATAACAATAATAAATGATAATATCATCAATATCATTTCTCAAGGAAGATAATGTAGAAATAAAAAGGAAACAAATAAACACATGAAAACTCATCCTCCTTCCCCTTCAATTTAAGATTATCCAATTCATTATCTTGTTAATTCAATTAATATTATCAAACAAGTTTAAAAAAATCATGCTTAACACACAAATGATTTGTAATAGGGAGAGAACAAGGATCTCTTTCCCCAGAAAAATCTTTTTTAATCACTGTGCATGATGATTCTAAGAAGAGAATCCAAAAAGATCAGAACCACACTGGGAAAGGTTTTCAACCTGGAACAAATCACCCCCATCGAAAAAATGGTACAAACACACTTTATTTATACATATATTTCAAAAAAAAATATTTATTTGGTTGAATAGTGAAGGAGAAATCAGAAAGGAGGAAGAGGGAACTCACCATGGATTGATAGAAACCAATCTCCTAAGACCAAGGTTTAAAGCTGACGATGAAGGGTGAGATGACCTCCCATAACCACAACTAGGACCCCAAATATTCAAGAGGGAATTAATATAATAGATGCGTTTAAATGGGGTTTAGGACTTTATGCATAGAATAATAATTAAAATACAATGGCACAACACCCCTAACCACACTATAGTGAGTAGGGTTTCACCCCAAACCACAACACAAGTCCATGTGCTATACTAAAGTCATCTCAGTCTAACAAGGCTCTATAGAAAACACTAAAAATCATGAAAAGATCATATAAGCTTGGGGTAAAGATACAACATAGGCTACACGCCATGATGAAACTACCCCCATATCGACAGTGACATAAGAAATTGGCCACTCGATCCTCGACACTCTAAGGGGTTTTATTAAACTATAAGGAACCCTAAACCAAACACACTATACCAAAACACTATACCATGTTAAAACTCCCCTCATATTCATAGGTTTATCCAAAATCAGCCCCTCTAGGACTCCATGACACAACTCATACCCATACTGCAACCACCTTTTAGGATACAGATGCACAAAATCTAACCCCCATTATAGAGATACAAAGAAAATTCTCAACCACACCACAAAAAACTACACTATTCTATAGCCCTCAACTCTATGGCACATAATCCTCATGAAGCTGAGATTTAATATCCAACTTCACTGGATTCTACTCGATCCTCCTCCCAATACCTTCATTTCCCAAATCTCAACAAGTAAAAGGCCATGAAGGTCTAAATAATTTCATTAAATAATAATTAAATAATTCTCATCCCAATGAATCAAAGACAAAATTGATAAGGTAGAAGATAGGGGAAAATAAAAAACAACCATACTTCAAGATACCTCTCAATAATCTCATTAAAAACCAAAAAAAATACCAACCATACAAAATAAATAATAAGAAATAACCAGATTTCATAATCCACAAAAAAATTAATCATTGCATCACCCAAGGAAAATGAAACAAAACAACCAAGTTCTAAAACAAATCAGGCTACTGAGCATGAGAATATATCTCATACTCTCAAGTAATCTCCTCTAAACCACCATGACTCCACATCAAACAAATCAAGGAAATAGTATACCCACACAACAAAATCTCCAAAAGATCCTGGATCTCAACCGTTTGCTCCATGAATATCATGTATTCCTTAATATTAAACTCTACCTAGTAGATGACATGAGTTTCATCACTAAATACCATTGAAGATTCATACATAGAAGATTTTTTTTTGTATTTTTTATCCATGGTGGAAGTTCCAACCGAAATTACACCTCACCAATGCACTCTAACACCTTGAAATGCCTAAAAAACCAGGGTGAAAACATACTCTCTCAGACAAACCTTCACTTTACTCAATAAGGGTAAACCCTCAAGAACACATGCAATCAAAAATAAAAATATATGGGCCTTCACCTAAAATTAAAATAAGTATTTTTATGGTCCTATTCTACCTTAATCCACTCTCAAACAACCTTTATCTTCTCCTTCATACATGACAAACCATTAAGACCAAGGACTAATGACACTTCAAAATCGGTCCATTATAATAGACATTGACATGAATGTATATAAAATAATGAGAATGGATCCATACCGATGAATGAATGCTAAATATTATTGTAGGAAAATGTGAAAAATTGTAGGTTATTCACCCATGATCTAACGAAGTCTAGAACACTAGAACAGAACATATCCTCTAGTGTCTAGATGTTATACTCCTTCTGAGGATATAAAGTTGTGATAGGGAATATGAGAGATCCAAAATCATACTATAATCCCATCTAGATATATGAGGTAAATTGAGGATCATGATCAGAAATGATAGTCCTCGGTACCCCATAGAACCTCACTAATATTTCCATGTACTGGCTCGTTAGAACATCCACAATACTTGAATCCCAAATCACTAAAAAATGGGTTGAATTCATTATTTGATTCACAATCACCCAAAAACATCGTATCCTATATAGGCTTGGGGTAACTTAGTGATTAAATCCATCGATATGTCTCCCACTTCCACTTAGGGACATCTGAATGCTAAAACAACCCTCCAAGAACACGATGCTCTACTTTCACCTGTTGAAAGATGAAACATCATTCCACAAACTCTACCACTAACTTCTGTATTCAAGGAGACTAAAATTTCTTCCTTAATACACAATACTTATCTTAAAAAAACTATTTTATACAGTAGAAAAAATATTATTAAATGTTATTCTTATCACATAAACATTGGATTGGAGTGTATGAGTAAGACTAACTAAATTATGAAAAACATGTATACAATTTTTTCTTAATTTTTTAATTAATTATTAGGAAATACGTATTTTATTTTTAATTATAAGAATGAAATCTTATAAGGTTAAAAATGGTTAATGTTTAAATGGTTATTTTTCTGTAAAAAAGGTTTTCTTTATATTTTTTTTTCATTTAAAAGTTAATTTTATTTATTTTAAAATATAAATTAATTAAAATGAATTAATTTTTGATGTTATAAGTTCAAAATAATATTAATATAATTCTTTGGTATTTTTTTAAATAGTTGATTTTTGGGTGAATAGTGAAAAATATTGATTTTACAAGTACTGTAATTTTTATAACATTATTCTGATACAAGAATGACTCAAAATATTATGGAACATTTTTTATAGAAAAAATATATATCTAAAAAGTATTATAATTCATTTAAATATATAATGTTGTACTTTTAAATTTATGTTTGATATTATGGAAGTCTAAGTAATGTTTTTATTTAAATCAAAACTATTTTTGATATTTCTATTTTAACCAAGTTTTCACAAGATATAATAAAAGTTTTTAAATTTCACATGTTTTTTAGATCACTTTATCCGATAACGTATGTAACATTCGACACCAATCCTAAATGAATCATGAAATATTATTATTTAAATATGACAATTACAACCTAGCCATCAAATTGGAGGCTATAAATATGAATAAACAAATTATGAAATATATCTAAATTTCATAATCAATATAAATTTATTGAATAATTATTAGGAAATAAACACTCAATTGTTTTATTAAATTAATTTTATTCTTCAAAAATATGTTTGTTCAAAAACCATTTTTATTTATTTTTGTGATAGAATCATATAATTAATTTATTACACTTATAGAAAATTTATTTTATAAAATTAACTTTATTTTTGAAATAATCATATCAAAATAATTTTAGGTTTAATTTTTGGTATTTTTTTGAAAAGATTCAATTATTGGGGAATAATGGAAATTATTTCTTTTTATTAAAAACTGTATTTTTGTTTCAAGAATTTACAAAGTTACATTTTATTTTAAATTGGTTTAAAATAAAATTTAGTTCAATTATATTATTAATAATAAAATTATGTTATTTTTAAGTAATTTTATACTTTAATTTGTTATAAAAACATTTTTATACATAAAAGTCATTTTTTTTGAAAAACTGATTTTAATTGCATTTTGTGTTTTAATATTAAATTAATTTCTTTCAATTATTGAAATTGAATCTTGAAAAATGGATTCTATATTTTGAATCAGGATTTAAAAACATGGTAAATAATTTCCTTTTATTTTTGGTCATTTTGAATAGTAATCATTGTAAATAATTGTTACCATGATAAGGGTAAATTAGGGGTTATGAATAATATGATAAGGACTTAAAAATGTCCCTAAAAATTGAATTATTTTATTTGGTGAGTATATATCATCCATAAACATCGAAATTTTGTATATATTACCTTTTTTGTTTCCATTAATCTATGATTTTTACCTTTATAATACTTAAGTGAGAGATAAAGACAAAAATGTCACTTTTCTTCTTTTAATATATATAATATTTTATGATATGGATACATACAAATTATGTTTAGTTATGAATATTAATTTAAAAGATAAATGGTTTTTTATTATCATTATAATTTATTTATAATTTTTAGTTTTGAAATAATTACCTTACACGCTTGTGTAATGCTGACAGAAAATTAATTTAATTAATATAAAAATAAAAGAATTGATTTGACAAATAATAAAAATAATATAATTTAAAATAATTATTGTGTTACAAATTTTTTTAGATAAATATAAAATTTTATTAATTTTTTAATTTATTATATTCTAATTCTATATTTTTATTGATTTATTTAAATACAAATTAAATGAATAGTGTTAAAAATGACATTAATGGCGTTTTATATTAAATAATATTTTATTAAATGATTTAAAATTAATAAAAATATTATATTGATCTAAATGAACGGGATATGGTTTTAAACATCAACCATAGTCCATTTATGGGTCTTTTTTATTTTATAGTATCATTATTAACCCTAAAAGTCTAGAAAACTTTAATATTATGATAATTGTCAAACATGTTAATGGGGGGGGGGGGTTAAAACTAAAAGATAAGGGTGAAAACATACCCAAAACTTGAAAAAAACTTACATAAAGATAGTATGTAAAATTATATTAAATTTGATTCAAATTAGATCAATTTTGTTTCATTTTGTAATGAATAATAATTTATATTAATTTAATACATCATAGAATTCCAAGAATGCCCCTCCCTCAATTATAAAAGGTCACATATCATTTCTTATATTTATAAGAATTTTATCCATATAGCTCATCCAAAACTTACCAAAATATCTTATAAAAATTATATTAAAAATTATAAAGGGGTTTTACATTCCAAAATATCAAACCTAGGTCTCTTAAGAATATATATAAATGAAGTCCACCGAAGAAGAGGTAACCGTCTTTGCTAATTCTTGCAAGTTTATTTCCTATTTTACTTCCTATTAATGTGTTGTAACAATTATAAAATAATAAATATTGTATAATTAATATATTTATATCTTATTATGATCACAGTACAACCATATTCCATCTCTTTTCAATCCTATGATATGTGAAAACATCACTCGTGCGTATGTACGACTTACCATCTCTACAGAGCAATGCAATTCATATTTCATCACCACTTTACTTGGATGATTATAAATATAGAACTAATGAAAATATATAATATTTATTAAATAACTATTCTCTTATAATTATAATATGATATATATCTTCTTACCTCCCAATTTATTGGAAAACTATAATGTTATTTGTACGTACATGTGAACTACCACCTCCACAGAGCCATGTGATATGTTTTTCATTTATACCTTAAATGGATGGTAATATGGATTAATTTAATAGATATATATGATATATATATCACAATTAAAAAAATTCATATTATGTAACCATAATAAGATCACAAGTACCAAAACTACCGAATCAAACATACATGAAAAACAAAGCTGTGAACACCCTAAATAATGATGATAATAAAATATTGTTAATAAAAGTGATAAAATGTTATAAATGGACAATATATGATATTATAGATATTTATATAGTTTTTATGTAGTTATTATAAATCTAAATTTATTATACAATAGTTTAAAAGAACTTACGAGGCTAGTCTAAGTTGAGGTAAGGGATTTCATCTCAATTTCCACTCCATTGAGACATATTTGGTATTATGCATCTATTTACATTATGTGATGTATACATTTCCTATTTTAAGTATTTAATATGAATATATATTTATTCATTATTATTAATGATTAAATTTAAGTTACTCTTTCAAGATTAATGTTCAAAAATAAAATCTAATCTTATTTGTCTTCTTGATCAGGTATATTTTTCTTTCATATCTATATTTTTCAAATGGTTATAAAAAATTCATTTTTATTAACCAACTAATTTATGAAGAAATTATAATTTATCCATGATTTTATAAATGGTTTTAAAGGAATATTTATAATGTTTTCCAAAAAGGTTTATTTTAAACCTTTTTTTATAAAAAGTCAAAAGGTATGTTTTCTTTTAACATATACGTCATTAATAAACTTTCCCACCTCCATAACCATTTTACACCCTTTAGCTTCTCTTACAAGTTTTCAAAGGTTAATAAAGAATAATATATATTGAAAAATTATTTTAAATGTTTCATTTCCATTTTCATCTATTCTTTAAAAGGATTATTTTTCATACAAAATATACTTTTTTGATGGTTATCTCTAATATATTTATTAATATCATTGACATTTACTTTCTCATGAAACATTAATCTTCTTATGATCATTGGACATTACATTTTACTTTAATATCTATATTATTTTTATCATGGATATGATTATTTACCAAACCATATACTATTTCTACATAAGGTATTTTACTTTGAAAGTTATTTGATTTATTGGGGAAATATTGATATACCATATTCTTCACTTAAAATTGATATTTTTTTGATAATGAATATTGTTCATGAATCAAATCAATCATTTAATATATGAGGAATACATTGGATATATTGTGAAAGGTGTGCCCTAAAATTATATAACCACACGATGCATTGATAGGTCTCATGAGAAAAATTATTTGGTCAAATTAAATGGGTCATTACCCATAGTTTTAAACCATCTTAGAGCACGGTCTTGATGGTAGATATATCATGATGTCTAAAATAATGAAATCCAATAGTATGAATTTCCTTCATTGAGAATTTTGTAATTGTTGTCCATGAGATTACTACATTTATATTTTCTAGGGATTGATTTTTTAATAAAGTTATGGATTAGATGAAATTTGTTTCTAGTTATTTACCTTTCCATATTTATTATGCCTTATTTACTCATTATAGCTTCCAGTGTTTGTAACTGTTACTACCCGAATGGCCTGAAGGCCTTTTTTTTATTGATTTTGATAACCCCCTTTCCGGGGATAAGGGGGAACCCTTACAAGTATTTTAGGCTCAAATATTACATGACCCATAGATCTTAGGAAATATACTGAATATACTTAGAACTCATCCTCCTAGCTTCTTGGTCGTGATATCATCTCTCCACCTTCGCATGACTGTTCAGTTAGGCTTCCCGGGAAAGCACAAGCTAGTATCGATGGCAATTACATACCCTCTCTTTCTGAAAAATTCTCTTAGCTTTTGCTACGGTGAAATCACCTGCTCTGAATCCCCATATGGAGTCTGCTCCTTATAGAGTCTGTCAGATCATTTCAACACAATTTGAGGTGGGCCGAAGGCCTTGAGGTGGCCCGAATTCCTTGAGGTGACCCAAAGGCCTTGAGGTGGCCCGAAGGCCTTGAGGTGGCCTGAAAGCCTTGTGGTGGCCCAAAGGCCTTGAGGTGGCCCAAAGGCCTCAAGGCGGCTCGAAGGCCTTACAAACCTAAGGGCCTTAGGAGGCCCAAAGGCCTTAAAGGACCCGAGGCCCAAACCGATGGCTCAAAAGCCCAAATAGATGAATAGTTCTGGTTGCTACAATACCGAATAGTGACTGCTACAGTACCTACTACAATACTGCTACAATGACTGCTCGAGAATAAATATTATACCTAATTTTTGTAAAAAAATAATTTTGTAATTAAAATGGGTATTTTTCAATTTTTTTTTGTGCATTATGAACATATATTAAAATTAATTTCTAGCACTCATGGAAATTTACTCTTATATAATTTATTCAATATTTAGTATCTACATGTTATAACTTTTTTATAAAGTTAGTCTCATTTTTGGTAATAATTTATAATAAATATTTTAAAATTTTATCACCATAATAAAGGGTTAAATAGGGTATAAACTATTGTATAAGGCATCAAAATTAATAATAAACGTGATTTTATTTCATTTTATGATTTTATTTCTACAATAATCATCCTATAATCTAAAATATTTATATTTTTTGCATGTTTCCTTTGATCATAATCTCTATATTATTTTTTGTAATGAATAATTAAAAAAATAAATCTCTTTCTTTTAATATCTCTAATATGTTTTTAGGGATAAAAAGATGTTATGAGTGGTTATAAATTTTTATTTTGAAGATGAAAATTTATTATTATTATATTAATTCATTTTTAATTTTCAGTGATGGTAAAGTTTCCTTGAATGCTTACACAATGCTGACACACTGTTTGTACAAGAAGTAGAAAAATGAAGTAAATAATTTTAAAAAGATTTAAAGTATTATTTTCTTTGATTAATTATGGTGTTCCATGAATTTAATGGATAATTATAAATTATTATTGATGTTTAAGGTTTTTATATTCTAATTCCATTATTTTCTTGAAATGTTTAGATTTAAATTTTGTGAATAGTCCCGATATGACCATTAATGTCATTTAATTTTTAAAAATTATTTTTGAATCACTATAAAATCATAAATTTATTATATTAACTAAATTTTGTGGGAATTGTTCTATATAATTATTCATGGTACATGTATGTTCCACTTTTATTTTTTAAAATTGCTTTCATGGGCCTTACACATTGAAAAATTGTGAAAATGTCATGGTTTTTTCCTATAATAGGGATTAATTTGTGATTTCCATAGGCACATATGAGTTCATCTATGCATTAAAAATTTAAAAAAATTCCTATAAAATTTTTTCTTACCACATACCCAATCCCATGGAGTGACATTAAAATACTCCTTCAAAGGCTTTAAGCCCAATCAAATGGAGGACATCAAAAGAGGAGGTATAAGTCTTAACGAAATTATTTTATGTTTATTTATTATTCCATATCATTAAAATACTCTGTATCCATCATAAAAAAATCAATTTAGTATCATAAATATACTTAAATTTTATTATGTTTATGGAAGAACTATTATCTACCACATTTCCATCCAATGGGAAATAAAAGTATCACTCATGCATATGTACAAACTACCTTCTCCACGAAGCAATGTATTTCATTTTCAATAATTCATAACTAGTTAATATGATGTATTTAAGGAATATATATTATATTTATGATATATTTTTTTTAATAAAAAATTAATATATTATCTAACTTTTTACCCACCCATCCATTCTAAAATGATAACGTTGTTCATGTGTGTGTGTATACGACCACCTCCACGAAGTGATGTAATTTTTTTCATTTACAATTAACATGGATAGTCATAAGGATATTTTTAATGAATATATATGATATTTTTTATATTATTATGATTTATTAATGCTAAATTATTATTTACCTTTATTTGTTTCCAGTCTTTGTAAAATTAATACATCACTTGTGTGTACGTAAAGATTTCCTTCTCCATGAAGTGATGCAATTAATTTTTCATCACCAAATTACATGGGTTATTATAAAATTGTATATAATAAATTAATATGATATATATATATATAAATAATTTTTATGAATATTTATATGATAAAAATTTGATTATGGTGCAAGGACTATAACCACTGAACCAAAACATGCATGAAACATAGAATAGTTAACACCAAGAATGATAATTTTAATGAAGAACTATTTAAAAATAGGTGATAAGATTTTCTAAGTGAATCATATTTGGATTGATAAATGAAAATTTTTCTAGCATAGCTGTATAAAATTTCTAAATTTAATATATAGGATGATAGGAGTACGTACGAAGAAAGTCAGGAATTGAGGTAAGGGATCTACGTCTCAATATTATTTCACTGAGACAAGTTTAATGTTTTGAACATATTTGTGTTTATATGGTGTATATAATTATAAGTTGATCTATTATACCACTAATATATTAATATTAATGGTATTTAAATTTCTGTTTTATGTTATTTCTTTTAATGAGTTTATGATTCAAAAGTTACGAAAGTAGTAAGGGTTTATGTTACAATCATATTTACTTTTGGGATTATTTATATTAAATTTACATTTAGGGAAATTATATAATCCTTATATTTTAAATGAAATATATTTTCTTTTAATATTTTTTTCTTTTATTTTTATGTTTTCCTTACATTTTCCTCATTGGTACTAAAAATGATCAAGAAAATTATTTTAAGAAAATGCAACCTTCTTTCTTCATTTTTGGTTGAGAATCTTTATCCTCAATGTCATTGATTTTCAAAATGTTTTATGGAAGTTTTCATCTATACTTAAATACTTAATAAATTACATTTTTACTAACTTATACTTTCTTTAAAAATGATTGAAAGTAAAACTTTCAATTTTTTTTTCATATACTCACTTTTGAATTTTACATAATTTTTATATGAATATTTTATTTTAACATATAAAACATGTGAATATTTTTATACCGTCATATATTTTCTTCATTATGATGCTTAATTTTCAATTTTCCATGTTTTTTTAATGAAAAATTTAATTTCACTATTGTATAAATTATCAGTTTTAATGTTCACCAAAAGAAAATTATTTTTTCTCACATTTTAAAATCATATTTTTAATGCTTTTATAAAAGTGATCTTTCATCTATGTCAACATTAATTAAGGATTTTTATTATTTACTAGTGATATAATTTTATTATTCCATCCAATTTATTTCATGGGATGTCATATGATGAAGATGTCTTAATGATGGATTTATGAAACTCATTTATTTAACATGGGTTAATTACACTATGATGAAATGAAGAATGTTTTTATTATCTTATAGAATGATTATATATGGTTTTCATTATACGAGGGGTGGTAATAGAATTATATATCCCTATAATTAATTGGTTAAAACTTTATATATCATGGGATGAAATTTTTATGAGTTAACCTTATTTCATGTTCATAACATTATTTGTGGACCTATTAATATTAATACATGTTCATAATTTTATGTTTGGACCAGGTTTACTGTCCATAATTTTACATGATCAGATAATTTCCTGTTATGTTCTTCTTAAAGCCTTATTCTAGACTCTTTAATTATCATCTTGACTAATTGGGTAAGATTTTTGTAAGTTATGATCATGTTATCATACCCATATTTTTATCTTATGCTTACATATTATCATTGACTAATATCTACCATGCTTACCCTTACCGAGCATATTAGATCACCCTTTCTTATGTTTCAATTCCCTAGGTTAGAATTATAATATGTAAGGTGTGTATAAAAGAATTTAATGTTTGGATAATTGTGTGAGATATGTTGAAGTATTCTTGTGGAATTAGAAAATATGATTATAATGGGGAAAATAACCATTTGATGAGAAATACATGAGTTTTTTATGAAAAGGGTTTTTTTAAATATCTAAAACATTAAAACTAAAAAGTATTGGGTATATAAGTGACTTAGTATTGTTTATTGATATTTTATTTATGAACGGGTAAATGTTTTCTATTTTAGTTGGGGTCAAAGCTAGTATATAAATAATATGTTTTTAACACCAGATTTAAGTGTATGGGTTTGGGGAAATATATGCGCACTAAAAGTTGGTTTGGTATCGATATATTATATTTTTTTATATTTCTGTATTATTCAGGAAGTTGATAATTTGTTTTTTTTGTTTTCATATATTTCCTATCCTATATATTGATTCTAACTAATAATAAAATTGAAAAACTGATGACAACCAATTGGTTTGACATTGATCATTTTTATCAATTATTTGGATTAGTTTTACTTATAAATCCGAAGTCCTTTTACAAATCGAACGATTATTTTATGCCTCAAAATTACTAAAATTCAAACCGTGCACACCCTTAAATGATTGTGGTAACTAGACAACATGTGACATGGCTATATAAACTTTTGAAATCCATATGTGGTTGTTTATATTTATATATTTTTTGTGTATATTTTGTTGATGGCTATATTTTTATGTTATTTTATTGTTTTCATATAGAGGAAATTATATCCTTGTAATATGATTCATACCCTCACTATAATTTAGCATCCTCAGAAATAAAGGGAGGAAAACTTATGGTCATATAATGACCCTAACTTGGGATCCCAAGTCAAGGGACATTACATAATATCTATATAAGAATCCATGAATGATTCCAAATTTCTAAAGTATATTCAAAATTATGAAATATTTACCCAATAAAATAAATTAATATATATGTCTAATTTAAGAAGACATAAATTATATAACCATATTCTTAAATATTTAAAAAATAAATAATTGAATTTTTATCCCATGGTTTATATAAGTAGATGAATTTGTATAAATCATCATATATACCAAAATTTTGTGAATTACATCAAAATTTATAAAAGGATTATAAAATTAGTAAAATACTTGTCTATAAAAAATGAATGGTATGTATTTTCATTTTGAATTAATCTTCAAGAATATGAAATGTTAAATTTATTATAATTTTTATATACTCATTAAAATACCCTTGATAAACAATTAGATGTCATTATTCCATAAGTGATGTACTTAATACACTAGGTAAAGAAGAACTTTTTTTTCCCTGAAGGAATAAATATAAAGAGAAAATATTATTTATCCTTCAATCACATATGCATAAATTTTTATATATCCCTTGAAAATGAGGTCTTATAATAATTAAGTTGATGTAACATTATATTATTCTTCTTTTCATTTAATTTTTAATGGTATAAATGATTACTTATTCAAAATTTCCGAACCATGTTTTTTTAGTTATACAGATGTTGGATATTTTTATAATCCATATAAAACTACATCTAAATATAGATATTTAGTCACATATTATGAAACTATCATTTAATGGATTTCTAAAAAAAATTCATTTCTACAAAATTTTTCAATCATGTTGTACTGATTTCTATTCATGAAGTAATTTTATAATGTTTTTGGTTGAAATTAATTATTCATCATATCATAAGAAAATTTGTATTGACCATGGATAATGATAATTTCAATAAATTACATTAATGTAATTATTTTTTATAGCGCAATTTAAGGGTGGATATATCAATGTATATAAGAGTAAATATACGTCACTAAAAAAATTATTAATGATGATCAAAAGAATAGCGAGATTGATATCTAACAAATTAGATCATGAAAAAACTATGCATATGTATTCATAAAGGAATTACCAACTAGATATTTTTAGAAATGAATCCATAAAATTTGGATAAAAATACTATAATATTTATCATTATTCTATATACTTAGGTTATAATATTTCATTGTAACACCCCACTGCATGCATAGTCCATAGACCATGACTTATGACCGTGTCACATAAAATTATGGAGCAATGGTAAATGCACGGTCCCATGAATGGTCCATAGACCATGCATTCCTGAAAAGTGACTTGAAACTTAATTTTTCATGTATAGACTTCCCATGAAATTTTAGAGCAATATAATGATATTATTGAGTGTTTTTATAGTTATATAAAATTTAATTATGATTTAAATATTTCAATTGTTGTTTTATTTAAAATGAAATCATTATGGGTTAGGTGTATTTTATCTTACTCGTATTTAACATGTGTGTTTTCACAAGACATATTTTTCACTAAAATAAAATAAAAAATCATATATTTAAAAAGGAATAATAATATTAATGTTTGAGGGAAAAAATTAGAAACTAAGTTTTAATTAATTTGGATCTAAGAATTTAAAATTTAGAAAGACAAAAATTAAATCATAAATGTGGAGTTTGTATTAAAAGGAGGGAATTTCAAGAAATTGGTGTATATATATAAGTTATAATAGTATAATAAAAAGAAAAGTAAGTGGAAAATTAATTATTACATCAAACAATATTATAATTAAATTTAAATAAAATCATTGTAACCCATATTTGATACTTAATTGTAGTTATTAATATATATGTAAAATTTTATAGATATACATGGGAAAGTTTTTTGAAATTTATATGCATAAATAATATGAATAATTCATGATTATATGCATTTCATGAATTAAGAATAATAATATATATGGAAAATTAATTATCAAATAAAAATTTAATAATAAATAATGAATAAAACTGAATTTAAAATTATTATGGGAAACTAAAAATTTCTATACAAATACATTAATATATTTTACAGATATTAATATATCAAAGGTTGGTATAATATTCTCACTGATCAACTTTTTTGAACATGAAATATATATAAAAAAGAGAGACAATTTCAATTAAATGTTCAGTTATTACATATATAATAATAAAAGTATTTAGATATATATATATATATATATTGGGTTTAAATTTTCTAGCATGATTACAACAATCTCTCTATTAAATGGTTGGTCATTACATATACAATATTTAAAGCATTAATATGCAAACCCCTTGAGTTTTTAGAGTTGCTAAAACCAGATCTATGTTTTGAGAGGCCTCTCTAGAGTGAGTCCTCTTGAGATACCTCTAATCAATGGAACCTAGAGAACCCATTCCATTAGATCATTGATACATTCCATTGACAATACATATTTTATTAGATCTTTAGAAACATTTCTTGCAATTTCTATTATTTTTACATTATGTATGAGTTGGAAATAATATTTTATATTATATGTGAAAAAGAACCTTGAAAAATAAATTTAATATGTAAAGTCCCACCAAGAATCACTATAAGCCTCACCTCAATCCCAAATCTAATAGAAAATTATGTATTTATATAATTATATTTTCTTATAATATTTATATAGAAACTCTTGATTATTAAAAATTATACCACTAACTCTATGATAGACTCAAATCCTAAGAGCAACACTAATACTAGTTTTTAAATACTCAACAAAAATATTATAACGGTTTCTATAAGGATCAATACATGACCCCCAAAATGTTTTCCAAAATTTATAAGGATATAAATTATCTTACAATTTCTATAAAAAAAGTGTGTTGAAATATCAACCTCAATAAAAAATCTCAATAGTCAAAAACAGAATATATCTTATGTTGAATACAATACCAATATAATATTGTTGTATATAAATAATTTAATTGAAAAAAGGTCATAAAATATATATAATATAACTAAATTCATGGGTTGAAACTATAGATCATGATCAAATTTTAAAAAATATAATGAGGATGATGTTTGTATTGAAAGAAAATATCTAAAGTATTGTATCCCAAACCTTGTTCCATAAAGGAAAAAAATAATCTAAAAATAAAACATAATTAGAGACATAAAACTATCTAAAATCCATATAATGAAACAAAACTCATAACACAAAACATCATTAAATAATTGATCATTTCCATTACATGAATCATTAAAGATATCATCCAAATATACAAGATATATTTTCATATAGGGGATGAGTAAAATAATTTGTTCATTTCCTAATATTTCCCCAAAAACCTTTTTGGGATGATGACACTAGATGCACATGCCAATGTACATGATAAATATCATAAATTTTACTCCTCAAATATAGTAAAATACCAAATATAAATGAGTAAATAATAAGAAGATAAATTATAATATATAAATTTCATAAATAAAATCATATTAAATTTTTAAATCACATCCTTTATAAAGAAATAGGTCCCAAAGAACACCTATAGGAAACCTGAACATACATGTGGTTGAGTGAAATGGGTGTTTAGGCCAAAATTTAAGTTTATGTTTGGGTTTTTTTATAGAAAAAATAACAAAATAAATAAATCATATTATAATAAAAGAAGAATTAGATTAGATTAATGGTATTTAAAATGATTTAGAATAGTGTGGTCAGGGATAGAAAAAACCATAATCATGGGAATTTATACCAAATTGTACTGAAATCCATAGTATTTGTAGTCATGGATTACTATATTATAATAGTGATGAATTTATTATCCATTATAAATATATCATTCTATGATTAATAGCATTTTTCATAAATGGGTTTTCATGAGTTCTTGTATAAAACTAGGAGAGTGGATAAACAAATAATTGTAGTAAATATTTTTATGAGAATGTTTGTTTGAAGATACAATTTAAAATGACATAGAAAAAAAGAGAGTACAAGTATTCAAGAAATATATATTAGGTAATGTCGACTCATTGATTTTATAATAAATAAATCAACAACACAAATGAAAAAAATAGAAAGAGAAACACCACAATAAAATATGGAAATCATGCCGTAGATCATCCAGGATATCCATTTTTAAAGGTTTATCTTGGTCGTGGGCCCATCCATGGTGTTGACGAGGCCGGATCTATGCTATACTAATGGGTATATATGTGTTTTTGTTTGATTTATGACCCCACTAGATAATATATATCGATATATATATATCAAACTACATATAGATTATATATATAACATACATAATATATATATTTATAGAACTTATATATATAATTAATTTATATATACATAGAATATATATAACACATATAAATATAGAGAACATATTCATAATAGCATCATAAAAATCCTAGTTACTTCAAAAGACAAAGCAGTTGAATTCATCTTCCACTAAAATTAAAGTAGTGCTTGAATCTACAAGACTAGAGTCACACCCGACTTCCTGTATGATTCTGTAAATTGAAATAAGGTATGCTTAAATCATACAAACCTAGTTTTATCTAGTTATTGATAGAAACACCTGGTTTTGAAATTTTCATCTGGAATAAGGGAAACCTCTTATCTCTTACCCAACATCTATGCTACCTACTCTTGAAGCAACTCAAATTCTCTATATAGTTTGTATTGAATAATATATATATAAAATATAACATATCAAATTATATAAAATAATAGATTATAAAAAATAAAGTAATTTTTTAATAATTTTTAATATATTATAACTGATGTAACTAGATTTTTATACAAGAAAAAGGATAGTAAATAATATAATGAATTGAGAAAATATGCTACTGAAAATCCATTTCATGGTAAAAATAATAATGAAGATAGTGGGGATACGTATACCAGTTAACAAAAGGTAGGTAATATGGTCTATACGAATCAAAATCTTCACTCTTGGAAGCATTAAAATCATATTCCCCTCGTGTTTAATATCCCCAATATCTATTTACATTGCAAAAAATGTCAATAAGAAATGGATATTAAATTTATCAATGGTATTCAGGATTTTTTACCATGAAATATAGAGAAAAATGTTTAAGTGGGCAGAGAGAACTTATGGAGCATAATCAAAAGGAAAAAAATAACAAGGAGATGAAAATAAAGAAAACTATTAGGAAAATAGATAAAAGTAATTGTAATAAAGAAATAGTAGATTAATTAGTGGAATAAATTCTAGAAATATGAAATATAGATCACTCATTTATATAAATTGAGAAAAACATTTATTATTTAAAATGATGAATATGATAACACCATAATAAAACTTACATTGGAGTAAGAATATAGTTTTCATTTATTAATTTCACTAAATTGTTAAACATCTCTAGTTATATAGCTAATAAAAACCTCATACATCTATGAAACAATAATTCTAGACTTCATTACCACCAATAGAATGTATCAAAACGTTCATATGAACAAAAAAAATGGAACTTTAGATGATCAGATTCCAGTATTTATTAAAACTATTAAGTATAATTTAAATTAAAATGGAAGAAATAACATTAAAAATTAAGATCAATGTTCATGAATGAATAAATATTATCACATACAATAAATGGAGTGTTATTTTTATCATGTTTAAAAAACAAACCATTTAAAGGCATGATGGAATATCACTTAATATTTTTAAATTACAAAAAATATGAGAAAATAAAAGATAAATAAAAATATTTAAAAGAAATATGAAATTTAGATCTTATGAAGTAATTAAATTTTCTTACTGAAAATAAAAATTACTCAAGTGGAATTAAAATATAAGCACTAAAATAAAGAAAATACATCATATGATTCTTTTTATATGGTGGAAAAACTATCAGAACCTTTTCCAATATGTTTAAATGGATGTTATCTTTTTTTATTTAAAAAAATCTATTAAATAAAAATAATAAATAAATTTTAAAAAGTAAATTGAGAGATTAAAGAAAATAGACATAAAACTAATGTAGTACCATCAGAGAATCATGCATGAGATGAAAAATAGAAGTTATTCTTTTAAAAACATGATGTGAAATTATAATGATCTAATTTTGGGATATTTCATACAAAAATTTGAACATCCAAATGACACAATAGTTTTATTTCACTAAATATTTAATATACATATACTAAATATGAAATATACACATATTGGATATATTTAGCATCCAATATCCATATACTAAAAATGAAATATTCATATAAATAATTTTAATATAATAAATCAAGGATGCATTATAATTAGAATAGGTGAAGTAAGGGAGTGTAGTAAACTAAAAATGGCCTTATGGTTTTTGATGTGGGATAAAGGGGATTTGTACCACAGTGTGCTAGAGGGTAGAATGATGAAAAACACTTGGTGGTGGGGGTTGGGGTTATAGGGAACAACTTAAGGATGGCCACACAATGCTATGACTACTGATATGGGGTGTTATTAAATAAATAATGGGGATAATGCATGATGTATCCTGGTCATTTAGGCCGTATGGACATCTCTTTAAGGTGCCTTTGGTCCATATTCAATTGGCCCTTCATTCCATCAAGAACTTGGGCCTTTGGGAGAATAATATGTAATAAAATATATCCAGTGGTTTCTTGTCATTACTTATGAAGAATGGTAAGTATTGAACCACCATGGTTCTTGGGTGTGTGTGTTGTTTTTGATTTATAATCTCTTCAACCTACAATGAACTATGTTATTATTATCATTAAATATATTTTTATGTTAATTTTTAATTTATATATGGGATTGAGGTGTAATTATCATTATTTGGGATATAAATTTGTAATATAAGTTATATTACTATTATTTTATTATTATTATTATTATTATTATTATTATTAGTTTTGTAATTATTTAAGTTTATCTAGTGCTGAAATACACAATAGAGTTGGTGTCATTCAGCTATTCCATTTAAAAGAGGGTTATATCCTTAATATCTAAATTTCAAGTTGTGGTCATCCCAAGATAGTCAATGTCTCATCCATTTATACATGGAGACTGGGATTTTATGATCTGGTGTTTGCTTGGATTCTTTTGAAGAGATCCTATCCACATGGATTCCTAAGTATAATGTTGAATCTACCACTTGTTTTTTACACCAGATAGCCCTAGTGGTTGGGTTTTGGCCTATATAGAAGTCTCATAATCATAGTAGGCATGTAGAAATGTAGACCCCCCTTTTTATTACATTCAAAAGAAGCTACAATGATCACGGTGGGGGTGGAATCTCTGTAAGGACTAAGCTCCATATCCTTCATAAATAATCATAGAATTGATTCTCTTCATGTATCAATAAGTGGTACATGGATCACTCCACCCCCATCCAGTTTTTAATGGGTTTTTTCTAGAAAAGAAATTTGAACATTGAAATGTGTGAATGGAATTTTGTAATGCCTCAACCTAAATCACCAAATATGATATGAAGTGTCACATGGTTTCATATGTATATCCCCATATGAAAGAAGTTTCCAATTAAAACCAAGGGTCATAACATAATAAATAAAGAGATTATACCCTCAATACCAGTAAAGAAAATTGGAAATAATTTCCAAAATAAACACAATATAATAAATAAAAAATTCTATAATTATATAATAGAATGTATCTCAAGTAATATAGAATATTAAATCAAGGACCCCCAAAGTGGAAGGGAAAACAAGAGTGTGAGGAAGATAAGTAAATAAATAAAATATTGTGGCATCACTCTAAAGTCCATCCTAGTACCACCTCTGATCACCATGAATCTCCTATATCCATATCATTTGCCATTTTTACTTCCTTGAGTGATCATTAAGTCTATATGCACATCAAGATACTTGTGCATAGTGTGAGTATAAAACCCATCAAGACACCATAATTGAATCCTTAAAATATGTTCACATGAATATATAATAGTGTATGTCATGATAAAGTAAATTCTCAAGTAAACATCTAGCCACACATGCACCAAGTCATAATGTTCTAACTGATCCACCATGACCCTAACCCCACCAAATTCTGCTCGATGTTGGTAATGATATCAATTTCTATCACATCACATCACAAAACCTTTAAAAAAATATATTCATTAGTTGTCACCCTAAGTTTGTCAAACCAAATATCTATTTCTTCCTTTAAGTAAACACAACATGCCCCACCCTAATATTGGTCATCATGGAATTCCCCACACTGATGATAGTCATAATACTTAGATGATGGTAATCCCAACTTGACATATTTGATGTAATTGGATAAAACATCACCCTTCATGGAATTCTTCCACTTCAGGATGTAATTGAATGATTATCAATTCCCATTAATGGCCTACCCCCCTTTCAAAATACATGTCCATGATCCAACCCATACCATCAAACAATTAATAGTCCATATCCATCATCATGTCATCATGCTCACCCTTTAAGGGTCTGTCTAACAAAAAATGAGCAACCTGATCATCCCTATAATTAAAGAAAGGTTCCAGATGATATGAAATATCATAAGAAATATGCATCACAATAAGAAACAATAAGTAATATGAATAAAAGTTCTTAATGGGCTACACACAATTCATATGATCACATATCAAGAATGTGTCTCAAGGGACACTCACTCACCCACATGAAAAACACATCAAGCATGGGGTATCAAGAATAAAAAAAATATAATGACAATACCATATATAAGTTTTTATATGGAAAGGAACTTCATACCTCAAGATAGAATATTTCAATGTTAAGGATAACCAAGAAGGTAGTCACCAAAAACAAGATCACACCTAAGACCCTATGAGCCATATCCAAAATCACATGAGAGTTTAAGAATGGGGATTCCATAGGAGGAACACCAAAACTAGAATTCAAATCACTCACATAGGAGGAATTTTCCAAGAGGTTAACCATCTAGATTATAAATAATTCTAATTATCCTTAATAAAAGATATTGTCCCATTATCATTGATAAACCCCTTGTTAGATTACATAAAATTATATTTCCATAACCATAATATTCCCATTCTAATATTATTCAAGTGGGAAGATATAATTTGGATGGACCAAGAATAACTCACCAAAAATATCCATTGAAACACACAACTAGAAGAACCAATAAAGTAGGATGAACTAAGGCCTTAGATCAATCAAAGGTAAGAAAATATCAATCCAAAAAAGAAATAAATCTCAGCCTAGAAGATTGCTACAACACCACTCAAACTTATATAAAAACACTACTGGAAATCATCAATCATAAAAACAGGAGAAGAATATATAGGTTTATTTAAGGGAAAACAAGTGAAAATGATATTAATTACTTCCCAATAAAGCTAAATTTTTTTTCCAACCAAACATAGAACATTGATAGAGATATAAGGAATATGGTGAGGGTTTTAGCTATTATAAGGAAACATAACCATAACCACACCCTACACCATGACCTAGTATAGCTCAATTTTCCTCAAACATAAAATCTGAAACAAACATTCCTATATATTTTTACCCAATACTATACCATATTTACATCACAATTTCCTCCAAAATTCACTTGGTGAGGTTGACTAGGCCATGGATAATAGAAGCCACTCTCATGAACTACAATTTGGATATGGCTTGGATAATCCATTTCCACCCTTTTTTGTTTTATATAGATAGAAACCAGGACCAAAAAGATTTTATCGAGGTGAGGTATTGGCCATTTTGAACCAAAGACCTCAAAAACCAACTTCTAAGATTCAAACAACCTCTAAGTAATTCTGAACCCAATATTCAACCATCACGATGTTCAAACTCATCACTTAATAAATGTTGGATCTTACATTAATATAACCACCCAAATTGATGGTGTTACAAATCACCTCATTTAATGAATTATAATCCATAATAAGTATCTATAAATTTTACCTCAAATAACTCAGGCCATCTTTCTTTTCTTTCAAAGTAATTAATGCCCCAACCGATGAGTCACCCATAAGAAAACCCAATCACAAATAGAGAACTGCAAAGGTCATATCCTCTATTTTATATATGATTATTTCCTACTCTAGGTAGTAAAAAACACATCCTAATCATATGAACTCTCTCATAGTTCTCCTTCACTATAATATTCACAAAAATACTACCTCACCTTCCTCATGAAAGCACAATAGTGAGTGGCATGATCATCTATAGAGAGACTCAAAAGTTTCCATCCGTAACTAATCATGGAAACTATTATTATAAGTGAAATACAATAAGGATAGGTTGTTATCCGATAATTCTCCAAAGTATATAATTCATGCTTGAAAAACATCCTCAAGGATCTGAATCATCCTCTCTAACTATTAATTGTTCTATGGATGATACATCGTAACAAGTCTCAACTGATTCCCCAAATCATTCTTTAAGACTTTAAAAAATCGTGATATAAAACATACATCCCTATCCCAAACAATATTGGATAGAACTCTAAGTAATTTTATAATTTCCCATATATATAGATTTACTAACTCATCAATAGAGTGGGTCACTCAGATTAACAAGAAGTGAGCCAGTTTTTTCAACCGATCGGCTATCACCCAAATATCATTAGGACTCCTTAGGGTCCTAGGAAACTTTTTAATGAATTAAATTTTCACATTTTCCAATTTCTACATAATCATAGGGAATGGATGAAAAAATAGAACACTGATTCTCAACCTTTACCCAATAGTTGGTATGACATCATGAAACAAAACCAATGATATTCTTCTTCTTTACAATCTAATGAAACTAACATCAGATGTCACCGTACATCTTCAAAGACCCTATATATATTTACCACCTTGAAGCATGAGAATCTATCATTATCTCTTCCCTCAAGTAAAGTAAAATTACCAACCTCTCATGAACATAGATCATGTCATTATTATCTAAAGACCATCTTGGAATAGAATCATCCCCCACTAAGAATTCTTGTATCCCCACACACTCGGTGTCTCACTCATGGATTGATTTCATAGGCTCCACCAAATAATATGTTTTAATTAGAGGTGAAAATGTTATCACACTCTTATTCTCAGATGTTTCCACAATCTATTCCTCTAACAAACTCATTAGATGTCACTCCTCCTATAAAGGCCACTCTCTAAGATCTTGTGCCTCCAATGATATCTTTCTAAGAGAATTTGTAATGACATTTCACTTCCACAGATTATAATCCATCTCAATGTCAAATGTCTATAGATACTCCAACAAATACCTATGTATTATAATTATATTTCACTAATAGAATATATATCAAAGGAACTTGTGGTCTATCTAATTAATAAACCTCTCACCGAAGAGTTAATGTCAGCAAAACATAATAGTGTGGAGAAACATTTCCAACTCCAAGTCATGTGTTTGAGATGTATGCTCATGGTTAATAGATAAGGTGAATAATAATCTACTACCTAGTCTATATGTATCTTCATATATCCCAAACCAACTTCTAAGGTATCATAGTAAACTGCATATCCTATCTCAGGTTCTGGTAATGTTGGATCCAAGGCTATCTTTAAACTTTTCTTCAGCTTTAGGAAGAAATCTAAGAAAATATTTTTCCACTCAAACTTCACTCCCTTATTTGTGATTCCATTCATTGATTCTTCCAAATGGGATAAGTCCTATAAGAAATATCTATAGGATCTAACTTCTCTAGATCCATATAAATTCCAACCTTTGACAATAAAATCCCTAATAAGTACACCTCATGAACCCAAAGGCGACCCTTATACATCTTGTAATAAAGACAATGTTTTCAAAATTTTCTAAGACTATCTTGATATGATTGAAATAATACTATGAGGTTCATGAAAAATGAGGATGTCATCAACAAGAACCATGATGAACAAGTTAAGATATGGGTTAAATATCCTATTCATGGGGGCCTTGATCACAACTAGAGAATTCATAAAAAAAACGACATCACCAAGAACTCATATATCTCATACCTATACCTAAACACCATATTTATTATATCTTACTCTATGACATGAAGCTGATGATATCTTGGAGGAAAGTTGATCTTAGAAAACTAAAGTGCTCCTCACAACTGATTAAAAAAATCATCGATCCTAGGAAAATGATACATGTTCTTTACCATAAACTAGTTTAACTTTATATAATCTATACACAACCATGGAATATCATCTTTATTATGTACAACATTGGATCACCCCAAGGTGAGGTTCCCGGTCTGACAAAACCATTCACCTCTAAATAATTATTTTGTACTTTGAGTGACCTCAACTCATTAAGTGTTTTATAATATATAATAATTGATATAGGTTGTGCTTCTGGTGCGATTTAAATCTCAAATACAATTCCCCTCTTAGGAGGGTTTCCTAAAAAGTCATCTGAAAAGACATATTGATATAGGTCCACCACTAGAGGAAAGGAAGAATCTATTTCAATCTCTTCTATAAAATCCAATACTTCTAATTTCATTTTAACTATGTAAAATGTGTTGAATAAGCAGAAATATTCATTAATCCCCACTTAATCACTATGTAATATTAAATGTGGTTGAAATTCATCATTCCCAAAAGGATGTACTTGAATAAAATGTCTTTCAAATTCAATTGAGTCAAACCTACACATCTCCCTCCATTATTCATGACACCCCAACACCTACTAATGGGTCCCTAAATCATAAAGGTTGGCAACTTCAATCAAAGGTCTTATGAAGTATCAACTAGATCAAATATTCCCTCATAGACATCAAAACATACTATATCATCCTAAGGGCCTCCAGTTCCATGAAAGGATAGAGGATGATGGAGGTAAAAGTCTCGAGCATAAACGACCATATTCTTTGAAACTTCTCCACCATGAATATTAACTATGTGGAAGAATCCGACCTAAAGTGTCCCTTTATCCTAACCCATTGTAGGTGGTGTAAGAGAATTATCTTATGCATTAGGTGGTGGAATGGATATTCCTCCCTTATAGAAGTGTTCTCCCATGCCCTACAAAGTGTCCATGTAAAACTTCTAGGAATTGGTATTCTTATACAATGATAAAAGAATATTTTAAACACTCTAAGCCATTAAGATAGATCCTAATTAGTATTTGGGATCACACAAAGGTTCTCTTAGGATGCTTCCTAGAACCCAAGGTATATCCCTCCTAACATTATCTATAGCTAAATACAAGTTCTTTGTACCTTCATGTTAGTCATAGTCATATATATATATATATATATATATATATATATATATATATAATAACAGTATGAACAAGTTTAGATAATAAATTCAAAAAATAAAATATCACAATAGTAGAGAACATAGATATATCCCACAAAAGAGAATACAGGTCGATCCCAAATAGATTTCACAATTAAGTCATTATATTATATAACTACTATATAACAAACCACACACACACACACACACACACACACACATATATATATATGTCATGTTTTAATAAGTTTCTTGTCATGATACATGAATACACTAAAATCTCATAAAACTGTAATAGTACAATATACTCAGGATCAACAAGAAATCGTAGAACCATAACTATAATATCAGTTATTACAATAGTAACTATGAGATTCATTACAAATGGTTTTTATGGACACATATGTAACTCCCTTACCAATGTCCCACACAACCTATCTCCTTTCTACCCTGCCCCAAATATGTGTAAAAAAGAAATAGGGGAAAATATCCTTTGACACAACTTTTTAATTACCCAACTTGAATAAAAAAATCAAATTCATAGTGCCACATGATATCGTGTGTGTTTCCCATACACAATAGGTTGCTGACTAGAAATGAGGGTTTGAACATTGTTAGTGGGGAGACTATACCCTCAATATTAGTAAAGATAAGTATAAAGAGTATCACAATTAAAAACAGTGTAATAAATAAACAATGTTATAATGAGTGACATGTAAAGTATCTAAAGGTATATAGAATAGTAAATCAAGTGCCCCAAAATTTTCAATCTAAACAAGAGGGTGACAAAGATAGGTAAATAAATAAAATACCATTGACATCACTCCAAATTCCGTCCCAGTACTACCTCTGATCATCATGTCTATCTCCTAGCTCCTTGTCATTGGACCTTTTCCTTTCCTTGACTCCCTGATCATGAAGTCTACACATGCATTGAGATGCCTATGCATAGTGTGAGTAAAAAACCTAAAAAAGAAACCACCAATGAATCACTAACATAAGATCACATGAATATATAATATTGAATGACATAATATAATAAATTCTCAAATAAACATACGACCACACATGAATCAATTCATTATTAAAAAACCAATCCACCACAAAACTTAGACCAAAATACTTCATTTCGATGCTGGTAAGGGTTTTAATGTCTATCACATCACATCACAAGATGTTCAATAAGTCCAGATGTTAGTTAGAACCATATACCTATTATTCTTGACCCTAAGTTCCATATTTATGAAAATATATTATGACCCACTCTGATGGAGATCATTATCAGGACACCAAATTCCCCACCTTGACAGTGGCCTTATCCTTATATGATAGTATGCCCCACCTAACATGTTTAAAGTAATTGGATAACACATCACCCCTACATGGAATTCTCCCACTTCAGCCTATTGGCGAATTATCATCAATTCACATGCATGGTATACTCCCATGTTAATAGAATTTTTTGTGACATGACCCATACCATAGAATTATATATATTCTATAAACATTATCATTTCATTGTGCTCCCCATCCAAGGTCCATTCTAACCGAAACTGGTCAACATGATCATCTTGATACCTAAATCAATATTCAACATGATATATAATACCAAAAAGAAATATGTATCATATAAAATAGAAATATATCATATCGAGATTAGTTATAAAGGGTCTATACACAAATCATATTATCACATATCAAGCATGGGTCCGAAGGGCCACTCACTCACCCACATGCAAACACATATCAAGCATGGGTTATCAAGCATAAAAAATATCCTGAAAATATTATATACGAGGTCGTATATGGAAAGGATCTTTTTACCTCATGATCAAAGACAACAACATCAAGGATCAATAAGACGTTATTAACCCAAAACAATCCCACACCCAAGACCCTAAGAGACATCTCAAAATCACATGAGAGTACTAGAATAGGGATTCCTCAAGAGGAACACTAAAAATAGAATTCACGTGACTCACCTAAGAGGAATTAAATGATAGCTTCACCACCAAGATGCCAAATTATTCAAAAGATCTTCAAGAAAAGTTGAAGTCCTGTTATAATTGACAAACCCCTTGTTAGATTATACTACATATCATGTATGTAACCATAATAGTCCCATTTTAATATCATTTAAGAGGGAAGAGAGAAATCAGATGGAATAATAATAACTCACCAGAACTATACAATGGAACACCTAGAACTAAAATCACAAAGAAAAGAGGATAAACCAAGGCCTTAGATTGATCAAAGTGAAGGAATGATTGATACAATCAAGGAATAAATGTAAGATCAAAATAAGGATACAACACCACTCAACCTTCTATTAAAACACTCATAGAAATCATAAATCATTGGAATAGGAGATAAATCGAGAGATTTAATCATGGTAAAATGTGTGTGAAGGGTATTAATCACACCCCATAATGCTCTAACATGGTTTCAAAACATACATGGAACATTAATGGATATCTGAGGGAGAAGGAAATAATTTCCTCTATTATAAGAGAACACACACATTACCATGTCATACACCACAACCTAGTCTTGATTGTGGTGTCATTGAACACATAGACAAAAGGATTCCCCTTACGGCATGATAACCAATCCCATACTATTTTATACTCACCAAACCCTCCAAAATGGGTATGGTGGGGGAACTGAGGCCATGGTCAAAGGAATACCCTCTCAGGCACCACATCTTTTCCATTCCTCCTTACCTATTTTATATAGAGACAAACCTGGGAGAAAATTGATTACACACAAGCATGTTGTTGGTGTTTAAACGAAAAAACTCTAAAACCCACTTTTAATATTAAAAAAACATCCAAGGCATTATAGAACTAATATTAAACTATCATGAGTTTAAAGAACAACACTTAATACATGTAATATCTTACATTAACATAACCACCCAAAATAAGGGTGTTATAAATTTCATGAATTCTTATTTAAATTATTTAAAGAATGAATCAAATCCATCACTTTTTTAAAACTAAAAAAAAAATAAAAATAACTGTTTTTTAGTTTTTAATTTATATACATACACACTAATGTTCATATTGGATGAACTATTTTTTTTTCTCAAAAAGAAAATATCCCTCAGGGTTAAGGAATACGTAAATATGTGTTTAATGGTTATAAATAATTGATAAAGGTGATTTTATGTTTATTGAAAAGAGATATTGAGGCTAAAACATAGAAATATATCTTTTAAATATTTAATACAAGGCATCAATATACATGTTACAATTATTGGTGAACTAATATTCATATTTCAAGATAAGTATTGATTATGTGTAAGTATTGTATACATTAGTTATGAAAATTGGAAGATTATATCCAATGGGGGAATTGGAATTGGATGTCTTGATTGATATGAAAACCATTAAATAAAGTGATAATATCCATAATTTTATGAATATTATTTTTATGATGTTTTTAGTTATTTTGAAATAAGTTATAACCCTTTGAATCAAGATGAAGAAGTTTTGAGAATATTTGAAGTAATATAAAATTACAATGCTTAGGTGAGGAAAACTGTAAATATGATTTTGAATTTCATAATGTTGAGTTTGGGAATATGCATATGCATCAACCAAGAGCATTGTATGGATCAGTCACATCATCAATATTGAACAATGCAGGTATGATAGTGTATTTATTTAAGAATGATTATACCATAAGGATAATGGCCTTTGTAAGCATGAATGCCCATAATCATGAAGGTGTGTAATAATAAAAGACTATTTAAGGATCATTTTCCCATAAGGGTGATTCCTATAAGGTTAATTCCCATCAATATAACCATTATAAGGATCATCTAGGGTTTGAAAGGATGAGATCCATTTAAGGATAAACCAAGCACATACGCATCATTCTAGGGGATACATATAACTATCCCACGTAAGTATCATTCCATATTAACAAAAAGCATGGTAATTCTAGAATAATTTATTCTAAATAATGAATAAAATGAAAAGATTTATGGTTCCCATATTCAAATAAATAAACATCACAATGAGTTTGTGATTCAAGTGATAATAATGAAGATGAACCAACCAATATAGAATCTTGTGACTGAAAAATACTATGCTATGAGAATATAGATAATTTAATAATGGTTAGTAAGTATAAAATAGTTTATATGAGGTATATTTCATGAGATTCACCTCCATGTTACATTGAATGATACCATGCATACATGGATAGAAATTTTAAATGATTAAAATCTATAGATTTTATGGGAAGAAGAATTCCATGATATTCAAATATGAATTATGGAAAATTATCCTATGTATTATGGGTTTTAAGTTTTCAAAGTTAATGTTGATAAATATTTCAAATATTTTTGATTGTGAATAAAAATCAAGAATCCACTGATCGATTTAAAAAATCACAATTAATGATTCCAAAGATTATGAAGATTCTGAAATTCTGTTTTGGAAACTAATTATCATGATAATATTCTATGAGTATTTATGTTATTGTAAATGAAGATTACAATATTTCAAAAAAATAAGATTGTGAATATTGATAAGTTTAGGACTTGACACAAAAAATTATTTAAGAGAGAAGAGAAGAAGAATAGGATGTTGGGAGTTCTTTTATAGGAGAAGAATACCACTATGCTTGAGTATTTATAAGGTTGAGGAAGATCCAAATCATTTAAGATTTTGGGTGAATTTTTGAGATCAAAAGATATATTCAAGAAACTATCAAAATTCATGAATAAAGAATACAAAAGTAGACCAGTTGATCTAGTTTATTAATGGAGGAAGATTAATATCAAGATGTGTCGAAGAAACCCATAATGGAAGGATATATTTCTATTCTGGATCATATATTGTAGTGGGAAGTTGTACTATCCTATAAGACCCAGGAGTCATATATTTATTGGACTCTAAGCTGGTTGTACAAGGAAGGTCCATGGTGTAACCACTTGGGTATATATTCTATAATCCATGATTGGGGGGACTTTCCAATCTTGCAAAAAAAGGGGGATTTTATATTTCACCTTGAAAATCCATTTGTGATGTGATTTATTTATTTCAATTTTATATGAGGTGAGGTTAAGATAATTAAATTTTAGAGAAATGGGTATTTAATTAATCTGATAGGTTGGATAAAAAATAATTCAAGACAGTGTTTACTACTAATTCACCCCCCATTTATAGGTAAGAAACGACCTAGGATCTTCAATTGGTATCGGAGCGAATCCATATTCCCTCTAGATATTTGAGAAGTTTTTGAATATGGTGAAAATTAATTCTATGAAAAAAAGTATGTCTCGAAATCTAATGGAGAAAATTATTATAGTTGGAAGTGAAAGATACTTCCTTACCTTCCTTCAATTGGTTTGTAAGTTAGATATAGATCAATTTTTCGGATTTCCACCCGTTACTAAAAGATAATATATGTATTTATTTGATAAGATAAACCTAGAAGTGGATGGAAAATCTCAAAATTCCATCATGATTTCACTATTAGATAAGTTATAAACAAATGTATTGAGGATTCAAACTAAAATGGAGATTTGGGATAAATTAAGAAGCTTCTATAAAGGTAATATTAAAGTCAAGGAAGAAAAACTACAAGTTCAGAGGAGCATATTTAAAGATCTTAAAATGGCTAATGATGATAAAATTGATGATTTTTTATAAGAGTCAATGTGATTGTGAGTGATATTCAAGGGGTTTGTTGAGAATCTGAATTATTAAATTATTTTCAAAAATATGATAATAAATTCTCGAGATCAATTTGATCAAATATTTTAGCCTTAGAATATAGAGAATAATTGAAAATATATGAACATCATAATATAATCATTGATTAATAAATAAGAAAGGATCTATCTCTTAATAAGAAACTAAAAGATGATATGGACTTTGAAAGCATGAGAAAGGGTAAATCCAAAGATATTGAAGCTTTAGAATCCAATGATTCTAAAGATGAGAAAGATGATGAAAATTTCAATAGTATTGCTTCTATTTTATCAATTATGTTTAAGAATGGAAAAAATGAATTGAATGGTAAATAAATCACTAAGGTGTTATAACTATTATGTAATTTTAAATTTTATAAATATGTTTCTAAAGAAGAAGGATATAGAATATGAAATAGATACGGAAGAAGATAAACTTCAAAAAAAAGGATAAAATAAATAATAATAATTCAATAAGTAAGAGAAGAAATTTGATGAGTATAAAGAAACATGATGAATCATCTTTAAGAAGACAATCCTAAGTTGATGTTTACTTTAGCTCATATTGAGAGAAGTTTTGATACCTCAAGTAGTGATGATGTAGAATAAATAATTATACTTGATTACATGGTGAATGATAACTTGGAGGATTCTGTTAAGGAGTATGAATAACCAAATAAAAAAAGTGAAAATAGAATAATATGGTAATTACAGAGAAATAGGAGTGTGTAAAAATGGAAGTGATATACATTGATGAGATTAAGACATATAAGATTATATCAGTTGAGTAAAAAAATATATTGAGAAATCTTAAAAACAAACTTTCTATGAAAGAGGAAGATCTCCCCGAGACACGATTAATTTTTTTGAAGCAAAAAATGAGTTTAAAAAAGGTAAATAAAACTTTACAATGGAAATTGAGGTTAAAGGTTTATCATCTAACGTTAGTGAGATGAAGTGATTCAACAAGAAAATTAAAATTGCACCTAATATATCTCAAAATGAATATGTTACTTATAATATTAAAGGTAAAAAATTTAACTGTGAACCTATTTGAACTAAAATTACAAGTGATAAGGACTCCTCTATATCAAAATTAGACAAAAATATGTAAATAAGAGCACTTCCTCTAGAAAAAAATTGGCTTGGTTTACAGTAGGATAAAAAACTATGTTTTTATTTAATTCGACAAAAAAATAAAAGATTACATTTTAGATGTTTTTGTTGTTTTTTTTGGAATATATGGGCACAAATCCTACTCTTTATGGTATAATATGTCATTTTGGGTAATAAAAATGAACCTAGGGGCGTCATATGTGGGAAAATGAGAATAAATTATAATAGAAACAACCACATGAAGAGATTTATATTTTTATATTAAAACACTTTGAACTACCTTGTTCTTATAGGGTGGAAAATGAAATTTTGGATAAAATAATCAGATTAGAATAATTATTTTTAACACCAAACCTACTTGAGAAATAGGTTTTTGAAAATGAATTTAATATAGATACTGTTTTGAGTATTAAAAAATTCAATGAAATTGATGAAAGATATTTTGATGAGTTACTAAAGCATGATAATAATAATTCCACCTTTCATGTATAGGTTTCCCACATGAAGAACACTGATATAGAAACATATCAAGAAAACCCGACTGATCTAGAATTAAAATTTCTTCCATCAAACTAAAAATATTCATTTTTAAAAGAAAATGATAATATGTGAGTAATAATCTCAAATAATCTAGATCCTAGACTAGAAAACCAACAGCTAAAAATTCTGAAAAATAATGCTAGGGAAATAGGTTTTACATTAGGGTACATACCAGAGATTAACCTAACCACCTGCATGCATAAGATTTCTATAGAAGATGAATCCAACCCCATGAGACATCCCCAAAGGAGGATTAACCCAACCCTTTTGGAAGTTGTAAAAAATGAGGTAGGAATACTTTTAGGAGATGGAATGATTTACCCCATCTATGGTTCCCAATGGGCATGTCCCATCCAAATTTCTCTAAAGAGAGTTGGTTACACTATTGTATAAAATGAGAGAAATGAGTTACTACCCACAATAATTTAGAATACTTGGAATGTTTTTATATATTATAGGATATTTAACCATGTAACTAGAAAATAATACTTATCCATACGCTTTTTGGACCAAATGTTAAAGAGACTCTTTGAGAAGGTCCATTATTATTTCCTTAATGGATTTTCTAGGTATTTTAAGGTTCTAATAGCCCCTTATGACCAATACAATACCACCTCCATGCATCCATTTAGTACAATTTCGTATTGAAGGATGCATTTCAGTGTTTACAATTCCCCATGTACCTTTTAGAGTTATATGGTGAGTATTTTCATGAAAATTATTGAAAACTTCCTAGTGGTATTAGTTGATGAATTTACTCTGTATGAAACTTATTTTCAAAGCATCCCGGAGAGTTTGGAAAAAGTTTTAAAAATATGTATTGAGAGAAAATTGGTTTTAAATTTTTAAAAGTGAAATTTTATGGTAAAGAAATGGAATTTTTTGGTTTATTTAATATCTAAATATGGGATTAAACTTGATAAATCCAAATTTTATGTTATTTTCACTCCACCTATCCACACCCCTGTAAGATACATTATATCATCTCTAGGCCACATTGAATTTTATATAAGGTTTATTAGGGACTTAAACAATGTTTATTTTCCCCTAACTAACATACTCAATAAGAAAACCGATTTTATTCTTTGTGATTCAAGAAAGACATATTTTGACAGATTGAAAGTGTGATTGACCACTTCCTGGTCATCTATATACTAAATTAAATCCATCGCTTTGAGATTCTGTTTGATGCTTCTAATAGAGCTGCAAGGGATGTGATTTTTGAAAATATTGATAGACTTACACAAGTGATATCCTACACTTCTTAGACCCTATAAAATTAAAAGATAAACTACAAAACAATATAGAAGGATTTTTTCTATTGTCATTTCTTTAGAAAAGTTTTATTTTTTATTTAAGGAAGTAAAGTAACAATCTATTTTCATCATTCAACATTGAGATATTTGATCAAAAAATTTGATGAGAAGCCCAAACTAGTGATATGGGTGTTTCCACTATAGGTTTTTAAAATGGATATTATGGATAATAAGTGTTGTAAAAATATAGTGGTTTATCTTATGAGTAATATGCGTCACACTGCTGCGATAGAACCAATCCCCAAGGATAATTTGGATTATTCATTCCCTTGGGAGAAATGATACAACCTCACCCAAATTCCCTAGTATGCTAACACAATGAACTTTTTGGTCATGAATGGTTAACCTTCCTCTTTTCTAAATATCAAATTGCTAAATTTAAATCTGAATCAAAATATGATGTCTAGGAGGATCATTATTTATAAAAATTTTTAATGACCAAGTCATTAGTAGGTGTATCCCTAATGAATAAGTGAACTTTTTTACTTTAATTTTTCCATAAACAATCTTGTGGATGCCATTTTGGACCTCAAATAATGGCTATATTTTTTTGGAATATAGATTGTTTAGGACCTTAATTTTTAAAAATTCACATGTTTTTTTAAAAAAAGTCTGAAATTATAGTTTACTGGTAGAATTTATAAAAGTCATGAGATTCCTCAAAAACATTTTATTTTATGTTAGATATTAAATGTATGATAAATTGACTTCATGTGCTGTTTCCCTATTTAATTTGGATTTTCCTACATTATTATGTTAGTAGACTATGTTTCTAAGTTTATTGAATAAAAATCTACTCAAACTAATAGTTCAAAATTCATGATTGAGTTTCTAATATCAAACATTTTTATTTGAATATTTGGATTACCTCAATATATATTTAGGGACCAAGGGACCCACATCTATAACAATAATATATATGACTTCATGAAGAAATATCGAGTGCACAATAAAACCTCACAGCCTACTACCCATATAAAAATAGAATAGTTCAGGTTTCTAATAGAGAATTCAAATGAACTTGTGTAAGAAATTATAATATGCATTATAGTCATATAGAACTGACTAAAAAACCCCATTAGGTATGTCACCCTACATGATTGTTTATGGTAAACACTACCAATTTCCTATTATGATGCTAAAAAAAGCCTAATGGGCTGTTAAAAGAGTGATCCTGGAGTTTGGAAAGGCTAGAGAACATAGGAAGCTACAGATGATAGAGCTTGAGGAGATAAAAAGAGAAGAATTTTAAAAATCATTGTTTTACAAGGAGAAAACTAAATCTTTTCATGAAAAAGTGATATAGAAAAGAGAATACCATATTGTAGACAAAGTAATTATATGTTACTCAAGGATGAAGCTCTTACATGGTATATTGTTTTTTTTCCAAATAGATTAGGATATACACAATAACTAATATCATTCCTTTTGGTGTAGTTGAAGTCGAAGGATAAGGTTCAAAACAACTATTTAATGTGAAAAAACAATAATTTAAGAAGTACCAGGAATATATTTTTTGCAATGAAACTATAGAGGAATCTGAACTTTTCCCCACTACAAATAAATCAATCACTTCTAGTTTTTCTCATTCCATCATATTGTCTAGATATTTATTTTATTATAAATTGTTTTTCCTGAACAAATACATAATAGAACTCAACTGTATGGGTATTTGAACAAAGTGTAGGGGAGGATATAAAACTTTTAGAGTAGATTTTAAATGATTATTAGTTAATTTCTTATAATCTATAAATAAATAATTTTTCTTCTTATGTAAATATTGTTCTTTACATTCACCCTTTCGAATAGTTTCTTTTTTTATAAATAATTTCTTAAAATTCATCGATGTCCCTCATAGCTTGAAAATACTATGCTATATTTTAGTAACTCATTGGTTCTAAAATTGTTTGAATTAAATTATTTATGATTGAAATTGATCACTATTTGTATTTATGTTTATTATTTTAAATAAGTCGGAGTTTGAGTGAAAATATTTCTATAGAATCAATTTTATGACTTAAAGTCACTAGAATTTTGAACCCAATTCAAGGTAACTTAACCTATGTGAGGAATAAAACCTTAGGGGGTAAAATCAAACTCAAATGATATAAACCGTTTGAACCTAGAATAAAAATGGGAAATTGGGATCTCATGGTGAGTCTTTGATATAATGTCTCTTAGTTCATTTCTGTAACTAAATAATGTAATCTTAATAAGTGCTATGCACAGTGGTTTACAAAAAATTATTCCATAAAAAATTTAAATAAAGGGAATGTTGAAAAGTGAGTTTATAAGGGAAAGGGGAATATTGAACTCATGAAGGGGACAATTGACTTAGAACACATTCATTTGAGTTGTATCAATAAAATGGAAAATCAAACTTTGGATTTAGGAAACATTGAAAAGAGGTAAAAATGGATGTTCTTTTTATTAAAACTATGACTCCTCTAAAATATAATTCGATCCACTTATGAACATCGAACTTTGACTTAGTTGAAATGAGGTAGTGGTTTGATTCACATATGTAGTATGATAATTTTCACAGTGGATAAATATCTATTTACTTCTTCAATGGATAGTAAATTCAGACATAGTAATGATGAATTTATTTTTCTTCTAAATTTAAATTAAATGATAATATTGGTTTGAAGTGTAATAATTCATGTTTGGGGGATTGATTTGATCCCAACATTTTTTCGCTTATATTATTTGAAATAACCACCATTAATTAAAAAATAATGGTTAAATAATGAGTTTTGACTATATTAAATTAATAATTTAGTCTAAATTAGATTTAAATATGGTGTTAATTGATATATTAATATTTTGATATAAATTTTAAATCCATACTTTGGAAGGTAATTTACTCTTATTTAATTATCATAGTGACTTTTAGTTGTTGAAAAACACTGCACTAATAAATAATGTGAATCTTTTTGTTCTGCTGGTTGAGAAATTGCAATGGTTGGAAGTGACTGTGCCATTCCTAGTCACTACACTGACAATTGGAACTAATAGTGGGATACCCCCAAAGTATTGAGAACCTATAGGGAAGAAGAATCGACCATGCCTTCAGTTGACCATGAGCAATTCTCATGGTCACTTTATCACCTTATCGTGAAATCACTCTCGCGATAGGAATGCCTACCATGATACCTCCATTTTCAATCACATCTCATGGTTTGAAAACTAACCTTATCTATCATGGTATGCATTCTTACCATGAGAATTTTCCACATATTCCTACTAAAACCCTACCTCTCAAGGTACCAAGCAACCATCAACTGATTCCAAGCCTCCACTTCCCCCAAAGAACCAAATCCTTACTAACTAAATCTTGAAGATGATACAAAGCCTTGAAACCACTCCAAATTTCTCAAACACCACTTATCTATTACCTCCATGAGAAAAAAATGATGACACCTACTCAAGTTGCACCACCTTCTAGCTCCACACATGAATTCAGTTAAAAAATAGAGTGAATCGACCTTTCTATTTTAGTTATGTCTGTACACCGATCCAATATGAGCCCTACATTGACCAAGAATGAAATCCTGGCTAATGCACCACAAGTAAAGACACCATTCCTGTACCAACTCTGAAGAAGTTTCGACATTCCAATCAGATCTAAAGGAGATCAAAGAACACTGACACTAGATCCACATGATGAAGAATTAAGTTCCTATTATAATATGAAGAAAATAGGGGAGCGGAATTGAAAAAGTAGTCCACACTATCCAAAGGCTTTGGAAAATCCCCCCAGTGCTATTAAATTGAACCACCAATGGGTGAAATATTTGATCATAAGGTAAGAAAGATACATGAAAATCCATGATGTTGAGAAATGAAGTGCCACTAATAAGAGACAATTGGAATTCGACAACTGATGATGATACATCAAAGTTATAGAATCTACCAATGTATGAAGTTTCCTAATTAAAAATGATAATTCCTAGGAATAAGTAAATCATAATCTCCATAAACTAAATACCAAGCCTACATTTCCATTAGTTTTCTTGCAATAAAAGCAAAGACATCCACTGGGTTGCGAAACACTGGAACACTCCATAGAAAAATGTACACTAAAAAAGATCCTTGGAGGAACACTGATTCCTTGAAAAATTCATCAAGAACCTTGATTTTAGACATGTTCCAATCATCCAGCATAATGTAAACCCACCTTATATTGAATATAGAGGGAATTACTTAATTTTATGAATATATTCGGGCTGCTCACATGGAGGGAAGTATGATTGGATATATAAAAATTCTTCTATAAAAGGAATTTACTACACTAGAAGAAAGGATGAGAGAGTAGGAGGAATAGATTACTCCTGAATACTTCACTCACTCACTACTATCCAAGATTCCCACTTTATTTCCATTCCCCATTGTTAAAACACTGATAATGGAACATTAGGCCATTTCTGGTCAGGCCAAAGAGGATCCCCTCATTTCCCCAATTGATGAATTCATATAATTCAATGTTTATATTAACTCCTCTACAGATATTAATGGTTTTAATCAGTATAAGTATCTTTTGATTTTATTTATTAATTTCATCAGCTTATTATTGGTATTGTGCACACAATCAACTTGTATTTAATTAACTATATACAATAACAAGTAGTGGGATAATTAAAGTGTGAATGGATGTATCTAATCACTAGACTAGGAAAGGGTAGGGAATACAGTGATAATTGGATTTCACTATCCAAACCAAAATAACCTGATAAAATTAATCAATAATATTTTAATTGATAAAAGGAAGAATATGGACCCATTTAATATTGATTCAATAGAAGAATGAGGGAATGATCCAAGGTGAGACCACTATTTTTTAAATTAATATTTAAACCAACCAATTAAAGGAACTGATTTCAAATAATTTCAACCCATTTAAATTAGATTTCAACTCACCCACACCACTGTCTTCACCGAATAAAACTTGAGTCCCATTGTACTGCAATTTTCTTGGGTTCATTAATTCGTTTCAATTAGTTCCATGTGAAAGGAATGCCTGAGAATGAAATCTGGTCATTACAAATATTTTCACTGAAAAAATTCTCATTGAAAATATATTTATTGAAAATATGGTTATTGAAAATATTTTAATTGGTTATATATCAGATAGGTATACTAAATTCATGTATTGCTATGTAGTAAAATTAAAATAATAACACTCATAATGAAATAAAAACATGATAGTAAAATATTATATATATTTATATATATTTATGTTTTATGTATAAATATTAATATAAATACTATTAAAATATGATATGATATATATATATATATATGAAATTAAAATAATTATTTTAATACCAATGGAGTATAAAATTAAATTATAGAATAAAAATAATTAATTTTAATTTAATTTGTTAAAGGGTATTTAATATAAAAGTAATATTTTTTTAAAGAACTATTTTGTTATGTATTTCTTGTTTTATCCTAATTAAAAACATTTAAAATTTTATATTTTAACTTAATAATTTAAATATTTTACATTACAAATTGATATGAAATAATATTAACAACACTTAAGGTTTAAAAACATCAATTTTGAATAAAAATCACATTTTCTTTATATTTTACATTTTAATTTAAAAACTAAAATTATAAATTTTAGTATCTAAATTAGATATATATAACTTCATTATTATATTTATAATCTCAAAATTATCTAATAATTAAATCTTAATATTTTTTTAAAAGGTTGATTTTTAGGTGAGTAGTGTAAATACCATTTTTATAAAAACATGACTTTTATGAAAATATTAGTTTATAAGTATGAATTAGAAATTCATGAAACCATTTTATAAGACCAAATATTTATTTCGTAATTTAATTAAAAATTTTAACAATTTTTTTAATTAATAAACCCTAAATTTACATTTTATAAGTTAAGTAATATTTTTCCAAAACAATTTTTTTAATACAATATACATTAAGCATTTTAAAATTAATATTTATCACTTTTAAAAATTGAATAAAAAAAAGGATCTGAAATTTGGAATAATCAAGTATAAATTATATAATAAGGGTCATATTAATTTTGGGCATAAAGGATCAATTGTTTAAGTAAAAACAAGTTACTATGGTAGAAAATAAAATAGTAAAAATGAGTATGCTAAAAGGTAGAGGTCCAAAAATGTTAAAAACATGCTTTAAATTAGTTTTTAAGATTTTATTGACATTGTCTCATCTTTATAATGTTATTTATAAATTTTATAACCATTTAACGTGATGATGAATTTATATTATTAATTGTTTTTGGGTATCAACAAAAATATTACCCCATTTCACTTATAAAAGTGTCTCCCCTGTCCTCACTTAAACTCACACCAAAACCCCTATAATTTCATCCCAAAATCTATCCAAACCAATATTAAACACTAATATTCTTCATAAGGAGGTTTTTTTATTCCCAAAATATCATCCTTCAAAGGTTTAACCCTCTTCTCAAAAGAGATAACCCATGTAACGAGGTACAAATTTCTAACCGCTTCATCCTCTTCTATTTTTCCTTTACACATTTATTCTTTCTGATTTTTTCACTATACCAAATAAAAAAATTTGTATTATTATTATATTGTTATTTTATTATAATTATGGTATGATTTTTAACCACCACTCCCTTTTCCCTAATAAAAGAGAAAATGACATTTGTGAGTGCGCATATTGCTGCCTCCACAAAACTTCATGTTTCATTTTCCTTAGCCACATTAAATGGATGGTCATAATTTTTAATTTAAAAAATAATTATGGTACTTATAATTTATTTTTTATTCTTAAATGATAATATATATTATTCATTTCTCCCATTCTATGTAAAATTCAATTGTTAACCATGCGTACATGTGAACTACCGCCTCCATGGAACAGTTGATTTTTTTTCATTTCATCACCACCTTAAATGAGAATTCATGAGAATTATTTTAAAGGATAAATTTGATTCTTAAGATATAATTTAGGTTCGTTTATGAAAAAATGGAGAGCCTACTAATTATATGATAAAAACTATTATCATTAATTCAATCATTTAAAACAAGCATACTAAGAGGAAAATATTTAATTCCAATCATATCATATTTTCATATTAACTACATATTCTTATGTTTACTTTATAATAATGACATATCACACTAATAAACGATAAATTGTATCATTATTCTACTGGTGTAATGATATTGTAACCAAATCACCTCATAATCATCCATTAACCATAGTATGCTCTTGTTCTAGTTGGTTTGACCACCTATCTGAAAAATTCTATGAGATTATACCATGGATGATTATGAAAACATAATTATTGGTATAATATGATATTTATATATATAATTATTTTTCTGGTTCTGCAAAATATACATCAAATTTTAACTCATTAATTAATAAAGAACCATTCGTAGGTTAAAAATCATCAAAAAATGCTTGTTTTCAGTTTCATATTCTCAGATAAAGACTAAAGTACTAAAAAAATGAAATTGAAGCTTAATAAATAATTTTAATTCTTCAATTAAAATAAATTTAATTAAATTTTAATGATGAACTTTGCAATAAGAACTAATACTGACACCACTCTTACAGAACTAGTTCAAAATGATCAAGTTTTCCCACATCTAACATCGAAAATAGATTATATCTAAATAATATAAATTATGAGAATAATTATAAATGAATTTTATAAATGATTATTTATAATAAAAAGGTTCTTAAATATGTTGCTAAGATATTTTTTTTTATATTTAACCATAGAATTTATTTGACTAATTAGGGAAACAAGGTAAGAGGTTCTTTGTCTCAAATTTTATTTCTTCAAACTTTTTTCTTAATATCCACCATGATACCTTTAATATGGTGTGATTAATAACTAATGAATATATTTTATGATATTTGTTATGTTTATAGAGACATATCATGTAGTTTAATTAAATTTCCATCAATTCAAAAGATAACCAACTTGAAAGTGGTTTTGATCAAAATGTTCCTCAAACTGCAAGGGTTTCATTGCCAATATTATTTTCAAATAAATATTTTTAAAATGAAAATCCATTTGGGGAATTTGTGTTATTTATAAAGCCTCTTATCATATCCACTATTTAAGTTTGCAATATTTATTTTAGATGTATCAGGCTTGATTACAAGTACTCTTTTTCTTATTATTGTATAATTTTTATTTGGGTTTTAACTTGGTGTGTGTTTGGGTGAAAATTAAAGAAAATGGAAGAAAAAGGGGCAGTTTATGGTTATCACTCACTTATCCCTAACTTTGTGCCCTGGTCGAGAAGTATTTTCAACCTTGGATAGAGGGTAATTCCATTTTTTGATTACAATTTGTCAAATACTACACCCTCTTTGAAGTAATCATGCACCCCTATAAATGAGATGCATAGTTAAGGTGTAAGTTTAGAAAAAACTATGTTCCCCAAGCAGTAAACCACACATACTGGATTTTAATCCCATAAATTTTATTAAAAAAATTCCTGATCCCCCATCTAATACTCCCAAATTCCCTAGATCAACCCATAATAGATTTATCTCAATTATAGTGCCTACCAGAGGGATTCTAAGGCCCTCCGACCTCTATTCTTAGTGATTTTAAGCTAGGTTGGTAGATCTTCACCACGTCAGGTACGTGTTTTTTTCTCAATTCATTTTCCATTTTATCCTATTCTTTTTTATGGATTTTTATTCTTGTTTGGGGTAAGATATATCTCTAGTATAGTGGACATAGATCTAGGATATTATATCTAGATATAAATTTAAGAGATCTTGATTAGGTTTTTAGATTTGGATGTCATTTTATGTTCTTACTCCACTGAAATTGGGGATTTCTTTTTATTGACCACTCATTAGAAAATTGAGGTAGATGGTCTGTAATTAAAATCCAATAGTCTTTATTATAATTATGTGAATCTAATTATAGAATATATATTTTATGTTTTTAAATCATGTTTTTAATTGAATTAATTAATTTGTAGAATTCATTAATTAATGGAATTATGAAATTGGGATATTGGGATTATAGATCATGAATAATTAATTGTGGAATTAATTATGTGAAATTAATATTTGTGAATTGATAATTAATTATTGAATTGATTATGAGAAATTGAGATAGTTGATTTGAGATAAATAATTTTTGAATTAATTATGATAAATTGAGATAGTTTATTTGAGATAATTAATTGATGAATTAATTAAGATAAATTGAGATAGTTGATTTGAGATAATTAATTGATGAATGTTTCTGATGCTTCCGTCAGGTCGTACATTAGTCTATAGAGGATGCACTGATTCTTGCACCGCATTCCTACTTTCTAAAGGCATGCGACATCCGTCAGTTCTTTAGGGATGTTTTCTCATTAATCTAAATAGGATGATGGGATTTCTGTATAACCTTTATGGATTAATCCTCGAAATTCATATCATAGTTTGGCTATCCATTATAGATTTATGTCATGGTTCGTGAAACTCTTCCCGGTGCCATAACTTTGTGGACATCAGTGAATTACATTGCTTCTATCAGGAAATTCTAAGGGGTCTTGACAGGGAAACGACCTTTGATTAGAGTAGATAGTAAAATTAGGCATGTCGGGGAATCTCTAGATGTGTGGACATTGGGGAACCTATATTATTCCTCATAAGATGGTATCTCAAGAGTGAAGAGCCCAAGTCATCCCAAGTCAGTCTCGGGGTATCTTATGCCAGAGGCATGTCTATGAGGTTTTCCTCAGCTTCCTATTTTTAACATGGGGTATTTCAGGAGTTTAACATCTTGTGGAGATGGTTATACCAAAGGTGTAGTTTCTGAGGATTTTTTTAGAAATATCATTTTTAATAAGGGGTAGGATGCATGTTTAACATCTTATGGAGATAGGATAAGAGTGATCAGAACATCCCATAGATACAGATCAGAGCGGTGGATCCCATAGAGGGAGAACCTAGAATGTTTACCATTGGATGGACAGGAGCGCCTCTAATGATGAAACCAGGTGATGTGTCCCATAAAATTAAAGGTTAAACACTGTGAAGGATGATATAAACCCCACTACAGGAGGATCAGGGAGAGTGTACCCCATAAAGGGGAACATTGGATGGATAGATCAGGATACCCAATAAGAGCTGACCTAGGGTGGTGTGTTTGATAAAGGAAGAATGTCACACCGTGAAGGCTGATTCAGACAACAATGAAGGAAGATCAGGGAGATTGAACCCCAAAAGGGTGAAACTAGATAGATGGATCAAAACAATCAATGAGAGTGGACCCAGGGTGGTGTGTCCCATAAAGGGTAGATGTCACATAGTGAAGGTTGATCTAGACACCACTAAGGGCAGATCATGGAGAGTGTACCCTAGAGAGGAAAACACTAGGGTTTACCATTGGCTGGGATTAAACCTCATACAGGATACCTACATACCATGTGTTGAATATATGGATCAAAATCTACATAGTTCAAAGGGAGTGATGAATCAGGGTGTACACAAATGACAAAAACCCAGAGACATGTTGGGGCTTACACATGGTTAGCAACCCATTGCAAGAGGGACACTCTTTGTTAGATGGTTATGGATTTTGCATGGGATTATGCATGGTTACCTTCTTGGGAACCACAAAGGGAAGAAATTGGATAGATGACAAGATCTCACCAGGATGTGGAAACTAATGTAAGAATCAGAATAAATGATGAGGGATTGCACCAAGAGTGTGGATTGTGATTGAGATGGAACCAATGTGAAGTTGATTATAATGTTTGGATTTAACCTCAGGAAGGATTCCTTCATATCCCTGTGAATCAGAATAAAAATACACAAGGATCAGTGGGGTGATGGGACACTAGAGGAGGCAAACCGTGATAATGGAGTGCATTGATGGTTGCCCGAAGGTAATAGAACCTCCGACCTAGGGCATGATATTCTCAAAACAAAAATTCCCAAATGAGAGACCAAGATGGGAATTAGATGATGGGATTGAATATTAGGGGGGCCTCTAACGTATCCCAATGGAAGGGAATCAATGCCCATGTAGTTAAGATATGGGGGAATAGTATCAGGGTGTACTCAAAGTAAATCAACCCGAATACATTCTGGGGATTACGTATGGTTAACGACCCGTCCCAAGAGTGACACTCTTGGTTGGAGAAGCTTGGATTGATTATATGGATTACGCATGGTTATCTGCCTAGGAACTAGTTTGATTCCACTAATGGGCATACCATGATGCGGGTTCCAACAAATGGACATTGAAGTTTACCAGTGTTGGGGGTTGAACCTCCAGGATGCTTCCTATTTATCCTATCTAGGAGACAGGGATCAAAACCCACAAAGTTTGAAAGAGTATAGTTTAACATCATGTGGGATGAAAGGGGCATATAATTTTACATTATACAGGATGAGGGATAACCAACGTGAAGTAGTAAGGGCTGATGGGTGATGGGATTAAACTTCAAAGAGGCTTCCTATGTACCATTCTTGAAAAAGGGAAAGGATCAAAGTACATATAGTTTGGTGTAGAAGGGCATGTTGAGTATATACTACGGTGACTGAAAGAGGATTTCATGGTCACTGTTTACTCTAAACTCACCTAAGACATGATCAATGTGAGAAACAAGAGGAAACAACATACCTGATGATTGAGCCACAAAGGAGTGGCAACATAGGGTGGTGAATGGGCTTTACACATGGAAGTAGCCTAAGTGCCTCTAATAAGTAGAAATTATGGATGGGTGTTATGAATGGAAGCATCCCAAGTTCCTCTAAGGTTATTCAATAATGGATGGGTGTTATGCATGGAAGTAGCATGGGTTCCACTAAGAAGAGATACTGGAAGACAGGGCTTATGCATGGAAGCTACCCGGGTTCCACTAAGGAGCGACAATGATGGATGATTATTATATATGGAAGCAGCCCAAGTGTCTCTAAGGAGTGGAAATGGAAGATATGGATTATGCATGGAATCTTCCCGGTTGTCGCTAAGGAGCGACAATACTGGATGGGGATTACGCGTGGTAGGTGCCCATGTGCCGCCATGGAGCAGCAATTATGGAAGGGACCTATGCATGGAAGCTGCCCCTGTGCCACTATGGAGTGCCAATGATTGATGAGGCTTACGTGTGGAAGCTTCCCAGGTGCCGCTGAGGACTGGAAATGATGGATGGGTCTTATGCATGGAAGCACCCCGGGTTCCACTAAGGAGCAGCAATGGTAGTGGGGATTACGCATGGAAGCTTCCCGAGTATCTCTAAGGAGTAGCAATGCTAGATGGGGATTACGCATGGAAGCTACCCATGTGCCACTATGGAGAGACAGTGGTGAATGGGGCATACACAAGGAAGATTATCATGTACCACTATGGAGTGACAATGGTGGATGAGACTTATGCATAGAAGATACCCATAAGGTCTAACCCATGTCTTGAAATGAGGTAATCTCAACTCATTGGTGAGTGGTGGAATATAATTGGGGCCTACAACTATGTTCTAGTGCATAAACAGGATAACTCCTAGGGAATTGGAATTAGTCTGAACTAAGGGATATGAAAAGTGTGAATCACATTCCCAATATTTGGAACACAATGGGGGCATCATGATGAAGGGATATAACTGTTGACCATATTCGAATCAAAACATCCACATCAAGTTAGCCATAGATGGAAACAAACAAAGAAGGGACAACCACTAACTGTATTCAAAACACGACGCCAAAATTGGAGTGTCTTTAAAAGTCTTCCAGGACATTGGACCAGAATAGTAGGTGAGATGCAGTGGCATGGGACGAACCGTTTGGGGATTTTTTAAGACATGAAATAGGATAAATATCCAAATGATGGTCACATAAAGAATGAGGTAGAGTTATGAAATGTTTGAATAGATTCCAACATTCTTGAAATTACACCACTGTAATCATGGAATGAGGTATCTTATACATGTCACATTATCCATATCATATTTAGAACAAGTGGAATCCTATAATTGAATTATAGGGAATGCTAAAGTTTAAAATCATGTATTGGGGACTATTGGAATCTTATGCTTGATGCATAAGGAATCTCTTGTTTGGAACTAGAGGCATCCTATATTTTCAATATAGGGTGTACTACAATTTATAGTTATATAGAGAGGTCTATTGGAATCTTATGCTTGGTGCATAAGGAATATCTTATTCGGAACAAGAGGCATCCTATGTTTTTTGTATAGGGTATACGATAGTTTATAGTCATGTATAGAAGACTGTTATCCATAAGGTTCCTAGAAATGGATGGTGTTGTGACTTATGAAAGAGCATCCCTTTCTGGTTTAACCTTGCATAAGATTCACATGATTGGATTTGGAGGATTTTCTTGAGGAATGGTTCAACTCAAGTTACTCAGGGAATTGAAGATGATAATCTCAAATCATGAAATGTTAAATGGACTAATAGGAATATATAGACTCAAGGTATTTCATGAAGTGTGGAGGAGTATCTAGAATCACGGTATTCCACAGGTGGAAGGTGGGTGCACATAGTGGAATAATGGGAAATGTCAATGTACATGCCTGAAAAGTTCACGGTGTGACTCTCAATTTTTCATGGGGGTTAGTGATTTTGAGTGGGGATTTGGGGCTGCATCCACCGCAGTTTGGATCGATGGGTGTGAAGGTAGGAGCTTCGTGAAAGATAAGGCTTAAGAAAAAGGGTTCATAGAGCATATGGTCTCACGATGGATGTAGCTTTATGGAGCACTGGGTCTCACAGAGCATGGGGCTTCAAGGAGCTTAGGGTTGTGGGGAGCATTGGGGTTCATATAACTCAGGGTCTTAGGGAGAATGGGGATTCATAGAGCCTCAAGAAACACGAAAGAGATCCCTCCTTTGCAAAGAACAGAGGCTTCGTGAAAGGAATCACTTCATGCTGCTCAAGGGAAATATGAAATGGGAGATCAGCCACCGAAGGGGGGAATAACCATCCTTATCAAGGAGAAAAAGTCAGATATTTATTAGTGATGAAGGTCGGAAGAGCTCACTGTAGAGAACAAATGTGCGCCATGAAGAGAAATTGACACCGTGAAGTAAATCACACTCCACAACAAGAGGTAGTTCCCTCACGTTTCTCAATGTCATGGAAGATATCGTCATGGCCTTTGAAGTGCTCACAAAGTCTCGAGTCAAGTTCTTCAAACTCACAGAGGCTTCCTTCATGGAATTCGCAGTCCTCATAGAGGCTCTGGTCAAGTTCCTCTACTCTATCATCGTGGAGGGAGCTCCACAAATGGGCTCTGTGAACCAGTTTTCCATCCCAATTTCGAATATCCATAAATCCCAATCCATAAATCCATTTGGGATCTATGACCAATCAAATTTATTCTTGAGAAATAGGATATGCTCATGAATCATGTATGAAAGCATTTGTAATATCTTGTGGATGAGGTTTCCTATGCCAAAAATAAATTAATTATGAGATATTGAGATTGTGAATTGAGATAACAAATTATTGAATTAAATATGGGTTAGTGATTAAATAATGGTTGAGTTAATTAAAGAGGTTGATGTGATTAATTAATTAGGTAATTAGTTAATGAGAATTATTTGATGACCAATTTTTGAATTATTAATGAGATTTATATGATTAATTAATTGGTGAATTAATTAATTGAATTGGTATGGCTGAATAATTTTTGAATTAGAAATGAAATTTATGTGGATAATTAGTTGTTGAATGATTATGTGTTGATGAATGGTTACATGATCATTAAATTGAGAGATAAAGAATTGGAACATGGTAATTCAACTATTTTGTTATGTATGAATGCTAACATGGTCATTCAAGTATAAAGTAAAGAATAGAAACATGGTAATTCTATTGTGTGATGTATTAATGGTAACATGATCATTCAAGTATGAATTAAATAATGGGGACATGGTTATTCTATTGTGTGATTTATGAATGGTAAAATGGTCATTCAATTGTTTAGATTAAGGAATGGTAACAATATAATGTTGACATATGATATTTTTGAGATTAGTTCAGTATTTGGCATAAGCCAAAGAAAGTATAGAGATATGAGCATCCTCAAGAACATGAGGGTTTCTATTTCTAAATAAATATTTATTGATAATGTGATAAATATTAACTTATGAATTTTAATTATTTATTTATAAAAATAAATAAAATATTATTTTACTAGATATTATTTTAGAATCCATTGGTGGTGACCTACTGAGTCATACTCACACCCTACTTAGGATGCCTAATTGGTACCTGAATAGATTTCATGGTTCCAAAATAGGGTAAGGGAAAAGTCCCTATGTTAGATGGAAGAGTTGGGGAAGATAATGGAAGAGGTAACCAAATGTGGTTCAAGATCTAAATAGGTTTTTATAGTGTCTTTACTTTTGAGTTGTGTTTTGAAACTTGGCAAGTACTCTAGCATGGAATATCTATTATTTGGTTTTGATATTATATTTCCTATTTTGGTCATTATATGATATTGACATCTTTATAGTTATGGTTATATATTTGGTTATTGTTTATTTATTTTATGCTGGTTTCTTACTCTAAAAAATAAGGAATAGTCTGCCCATGATTGATATTAGACCATTTCTACTAGTTGGAAGCCTCTAGCATACATGGAGGCGCACTTGAGGTCATATGACCGACTGACTGAAGTCACCAATGAGTAAAACATGGGTTGGGAAGTTACACACTTTATATTCATTGGTATTTTCACATACCTTAAAAATTTATATTACCCTTGATTTATATTTTATCTGAAGTGTTTCTTATAAGTGAAACTAACCACATATCTTCTTCTCGATCGAGAACTTCCCCTTTTCCATATATGTATTCATTAGATGCGTTTTCATGTTTCTTTATCTATGATTAAATAATTAATTAAGGTAATTTTATACTACTTGGACTCCATTTAAAAGTCTTATATGAAATTTTAATCTTTCCCATGTAATATCCTAGTATTTTAAAAGAATTACTTGTTCAATATCATATACAACATGCAATACTAAGTTTAAAATTATCCGGAAATATAAATATTTTAAGGTTATAGTCATAACCTAGTCGTTAAATTGTCATATAATAATAGTATTGAATATATTACAAAGTATATATATAGGTATGAATCAATTAAAATGTATTGATTAATTTTTATGAAATACACACTCAATTATCTAGTGAATTCATTTTATGTTTCAAAAATATATTTTCTTCAAAAATGGTTTTTATATATTTTTCGAGTGAATATTATAATAATTTATTGGAATTTTAGAAATTTTATTTTATAAAAAGGATATAATCATTGAATTCATCTTGTAAAAACTACCTTCAAATATTTTTTTTTTTTAATTTTCTAAAAGTTTGATTTTTTAGTGAATAGTGAAAATACTAATTTTTATTTGGAACTATCTTTTCTTTTCAATTAGTTACAAATTCAAATAATATGTTGGATTAGCTATAAAATTTAATATGTTACTTTTTATTAAACATAATCTAATAAATTTTATTTGAATCAATATTATACATGAATTTGGTATAAAAACATTTTTACACTTAAATTCATTTTTATAGAAAATCTATTTTTATCACATTTTGTAGGTTTAATATTAAGTTAAATTATATCAATTATCTAAATTGAATTTGATAAAATATATTCTATATTTTAAATAATAATAATTTATATTAGGTAATAAGGTCAACTTATTGTTTGGTTAATATGAATAGTAATAATAATAATTTTTGTAACTATAGTGAAGGTAAAATGGGTTTAATTAGGGTTAAAGATAATGTGATAAAGATTTAAATTCATTAAATAACATTAATTATTTTTATTATATGACTATAATATGTCTTTAATAATCCAAATTTTGAAAGAATGGCCTTTTTTCTATTTATCTTTGATTATTATCTTTATAATATTTTTAGTAAAGGATAAAGTAAAAATGTCACTCTCTTGCTTTTAATATTTGTAGTATTTTTTAAAATTTATAAAAAAATATTTTTGGTTATAAATTAGTGTATTAATGATATTTTATTATTAAGGTAATTTATTTTTAATTTTTAGTGGCGAAATAACTACATTAAATGATTACACAATGCCAACATAGTGCTTGTGCAAGTAGTAGAAAAATCAAATGATTTGAAAAACTATAAATGTAATATTTTTTGGGAGGGTTAAAGTTTTATATGAATTTTATAGATCAATATACCATATTAGGGGATGTTTTAAAGGTTTATATTTAAAATCCATTACTATATCCTTATCTTTATAGTCGATCTTAATGAATTGTGTCAGAAATGACATTAATGACATTTTATGACACATAATATTATATCAAATTATTTGAAAATAATAAAAAAAATGAAATTAGAAAATTAGGATTATAAATGGTCCAAAATTCATTCCCTTTGATATTTATTATCCAATTTTCACTTTATAAGTAAAATTTAAACCCTTTAATATTTAAAGTCATTACTATAGTTATAGTTAAAATTTGATAACCAAGAGGTTAAACCAAAAGGTTAGATTTAAAATAGTTTTTAACCTATATAAATTTTATTGGATGATTATTTTAATCACAAATAATACTTATCTCAGAATCCATGTCATTTTAGAACCATTTTACATGAGGTAAGCACATATTATAAAATAATATTTTCTAAATTTCTAAAAATGTCCTCTCTTCCCTTATTAAATGAGACCCCTCCTCTCTCTCTCTCTCTTCTTTACAACAATTTAAGCCATATATAACAATGAAACCCCCAAAAAAATTCAATTATAACTTTTTTTATCCATGAATTATAGGTTCTAGTATTCTTAAAATTTTATCGCGTTGTCTAGCACGACAAATTAGATGTTTATTTGTAACTAGAATTTCTGCAGTATAGTAGCAACCCTAGGTTGTCTCTCGACAAAGACTTACATCATTAATTCAAAAATTAGTTTCTTATTATGAATGAAAAAAGGAGAATGGGGTTTTGGAAAACATGGGGTTTTATGATTTAATACACCAAAAGAAATAGGAAAGCGATAAAAAAATTGGAAGTTAACAAAATTAATTAAACGTGATCATCCTGGGGAAATCTGGTGATATTAATCCTTAATCAATTCAAGATATAGGGTTATGATATTTTAATACCTAGTTTTTAACACCAAAAACCATAATTTTACTGATTTTATACTAGGATACCACATAGGGTTTAGTCGGTATCAAACAATGATTCATCGGATACCGCCGATGATTAGGTAATTTGTGTTCGACTTCATAATCGAAACTCACCGAGGCAACACATAAAGAACTCGATGAGCTATCTAGGATTGTAGTTATATAGTATATTACCATTAATTGAAATTACATTTCCTTTATAGTGTTTATGTGAGTTCAATTAAACAATATGAACCACACAAACACTCTAATTGAAAGAAGAAAAATAAGTGGTGAACGGTGGGTGAAACATCACATGAAGGGTTATCCCCAAACATGATCATATGAGTTGATCATGACATACCAGTACATAAATAAATAAAATAGGGAATAAAGTATTATTAAAAACAACATAAAAACTTGTAATTAAAAATATTATAAACATGAAGCTTGGGATTTACATCATATTCCCCCTGGGTGATCATAAGGGGTTTAGAAATCCATGGGAGGGGATGAAGAAGAAGATGTTGAAATAAAAATTCCTATGGCCTCCAGAACTTATAGGGATGACGAGAAGACCATTTGGGGTTCCCAAATAGTAGAACCTTGGCTCTTGGTCGAACTTGCAAATGTGGTTCCCATGGTGCCTTTTTATATCTAGAATGGGACATGGTTTTGAGCACCCTATTTTTAAGAAACCACATGTGTCTCGGTTTTGGAATAGTATAAAGCCATATCGCAACTTGGAAGATTGATAAGAGTTGTTGATCGACCTCTTGAATATCTCCAGGTTAAATTTTTCAGCCATTAGACATCTGGATTGGGAGATATTTTCAAAAGACCGAACTAATATTTTTAATTCGGGTAGATTATCTCCCCAAGATAGAATGGTTCGGATGGGCCACTAGATGGAAAAATTTGACTTCATTTCCTTGAGAAGAGTTTTATCACATGATGTTTTAGAGAAGTCCAAAAAGTTTCATCCCATTTGGATTCATTTCATTCTCATATTACAAAACATAGTTGACAGATGTCCATGGGATGCCATGCAGTTTGGCCCATTTTTCTTCTAGATCATCTATGGGGCCTCAAAATCACCCCCTCCTACAATGGAAACACCAAAAAAGTGAAATTTCCCTCTTCCTAGGGTTTACCCTCAGTTATTATGATCGTTTTCCTTTCCCTCTCATGCTTATTTTAGTTTCCTCTTCCTGTCTAGATCTTCCTCCGGCCTCCATTCTGTGCTCTGGCCTCAAGCTCTATCGTTCCTCTCCAGGTCAGATCTAGAAGGATGGACACAATGAGGCACTATGATTGCGATTTGGAGGGTGAAGGTCCTCTCGGCATCTATTTTCTTCCACTTCTAGGGTTTCAGCCCCCTGTTCCATTTTAGGAATTCATTCCCTCACAGTTGTGTTTTTCGGTTTTATTTCACTTTCCTTTTATGGTTTTTTTCTTGTATATGATTAGGGTTTTATCCCCATTTCATATTCCTCTCTCGGTTCTTTTTGAGTTTTTTTGGGGGTCTGTTGAGACGAGGATAATATTGAAGATGGTGAAGCGACGATAGGATGGTGCCTGGTTAGTCTCTTCCTCAATATGACTTCTATGATGGCTATGTTTTTGAGGAACGTGTTCTTCCTATTGTTTCGGGAGTTCATCTCATGCCGTTGGCGGGTTTCGGCGGATTCTGCCTGGAGTTCACCTACGAGTTTGTGGATTGGGGCTACTGTTGATGGTTTCATCAACTGGCTATTTGAGGAGGTCTTTTTCGAGGTCTGATTTGATCGGGTCTTTGTTCTGTTGCTCGCGAATCCCTGGTTCATGTGTTCCATGTTCGGAAATAGTGCTGGTTTTCTATGGTGATGGAAATGGTGTTGTTTTTGATGTCGTGTTAATGGTTCAGATTGGTTTGTGGTGATAGGACGGTGACGACAGATGCGTTGTTGAATCGACGCATCCAGGAAGGATGGTGTTCGACTTTGATGATAGGTGATGCTTCTGATGGTGAAGGCTGACACAGGTAGCTCATAGTTTAATAATGGTGATGATAAATCCTTTTGAATTCTTATTTTGAATATTTTTGATCATGTGTGTGTTGTGGGATCAGTACCGGGGTGGAGTTCGAGGCATGGGGATATTGAATTTCTGAATTTTGAAATCTTATGTGTTTTTGGAGGGTCCGTATATTGCCTATGTTGCTGTGATTTATGTTCTGTATGGTTCCAACTTTTCCTTATAAGTGGATTTTTAATAAAATAAAAAAATGATTTGGATGGATAAAGTGAAATTTATTATTATATTTGAAATATTAATTACAAAAACCAGTTTAAAATAGTGGTGTAAGGGTGAATTTGAATAGTGAATCACTATGCGATCAAAATACCATTCCAAGGGTCCTTGAGAAGGGATCTATAAGAGGTTTGCTGAGGAAGAGGTAATCATCCAACCCAAACTCTTTAAATTTATTTCTTCTTATAACCCCTTAAAATATTATTAAAACATGATGAAATAATAAAATCAATATCAAATATATATACTTATGTCTTATTATAACTATTTGAAAACCCCTTTTCATCTCTATTTTCATCATATGGGGAATGAAAACATCTTTTGTACACATGTATGGACTAACTCCTCTACGAAGTGATGTGTTTTATCTTCCATCTCTGTCTCTCATAGATGTTTATAATGACGTATTTAATATATATATATATATATATATATATATATTATATTCCTGACATAATTATCATTTTGAAAATATAATATATCATCTATTTTCTAACCTTTATATCTATTAAAAAATGATAACATAATTTGTGTGTACATGTGGATTAGCCTCTCCATGTATTTATGTGATTTGTTTTTCATCACCACATAACATGACTTTTATACTAAGTCATACGTTCTACTTTTCACTTTTCCATTCCTTTTGTTTTTGAAAATCAGAGTCATATTAATTAAAACTTATTTACTAACTTTTTATGTCCAATGTTTTTAAATGTTTTTATAGAAATTAAATTCTCTTAACATACTTAGAATAATTTCTAATGAATTAAAAAAAATAAACTATAAATTCTTAATTATTATTATCATAATGAGTATGTGTCCGATTAATCATGATCACCTTTCTCAAATAAGGTGTGAGACTTTATTTCATCTCTATTATACAGAAAAAGTATTAAACATCAGACTGATACCTGTACCGATAAACATCAGATTGATACTCGTACGGATTATTGTAATGATAAACAATAGGAAGTCATTTAAAATAATTTATTATTATAATCATAATTGGAAGAATAATTTCTAACATAAGGAAATATTTTTACACTATAATAGTGTAAACTAATATGACATGAAATAGTTAGTTATTCCATATAATTATGATATCTCAAATGATAGGTGTCCAATTATTTGAGACAAAATCTAAAAAATATAAACACTAAGAGAAAAATATGACCATTGAGAAGATGCCCATAAATACCAAGTCATTAGAGGTGTTCGAATATGCTAATTAAATTTCACTCTTGAAATTTTATATAGATTAAATAACATGAAAAACTTGTTCTTAGTCTTTTGTAATTATTTAGTGAGAGTCTTCTTATAGAAACCTTTTCAGGTTATCTCTTTGAGAATTGTGTTGAAATTGTGATTATGTCCGATCATCGAAACGAATGAGGGATTGTGAGAGTAGGAAGATAAATAATTTGATTGTTCAAATCAAGGGATACTGAGTCTTGATAGATATAGAATCTGATAATCGTTTCGAGGGATTTTGGGGATAGGAAGACTTATCCATTCCAATCATCATATCAAGGGATTCGTTAGTAAGGGAAGAAAAAATTTATTGTAATTAGAAAACAAGGGATATCTTTAGTATGGGTTATAGACTACCATACACTTAAGGCTAAAAGAGTTTATTAATTTAATATCTTTATAGGTCATTTTTATAAAAGATAGTTATTGAAATAGTTGTTTCTTATAAGTTTATTTTTCTATTTCACTTTAATAAGATATGAATAATCATATTAATCTTTCTATTTTATTTTATTTTATTTTATTCACATTGATTATGATATAATACTTTGATTAATTAGATCCATATTGAATATGATATTTTAACTCTTATAAATCACATCCATTGTGATTAAATATTGCACTCTGATTTAATAATATTGATTATGTGATTATGATCATCAGACTGAGGGATGAGTCTGATATTAATACTTAAATAGGACTTGGGTTTGGTTAGTTTAATTATTTTAAACTATGTTTTTAATTGTACAATTCCCCCACTCCTATAAGTTAGCCACTTGAGCATAATATTATGGTCCTAATCAGTATTATAGATATACTGATCCCAAAATTAGTATTAGAGCAGGATTTCACTACTCATATACTTTTTATCTTTTTACCTTCTTTACTATTGAAAGTTTTTTAATGTTTTTTGATGTAAAATATTTATTTATAATTATTTTTACACTAATGTGTACTTGTGGAAAGAGTATTTGTTTTAATATTGGGATGTTTAAATTTTAGTTCTATAGACAATCGAAATCCCAAAAGACAACAAATTTTTGATGGTGATGACTATGAGTTCTAGAGGAATAGGATGAAGACTTTTATAATCAACCAAGGGTTTGACAAATTTTTCATGTTGAATGAAAAATATAAAATTTTTGATAAGGAATTTTATGCCTTTACGAATAATGAAAAAAGAATATTAGTTAAACTACATTATAAGGAATAATTTTTTATGGTCTTTGACAAGATTAATTTATCGTTAGATATCATCTTATGATCTTGATAATAATATTTGGAAAACGGTTGAAGTAACACATTTTGTAAATTCAAAGGTTGTAGAAACCAAGAGAGATATGTTAAAAGCTGAGTATCTAGCATTTTATTTTCTACCTAGAGAATATTTCACCAAGATACACCAGATATTTATAACTATCATAAATAGTTTACAAGCTATTGGTGAGAAAGGTTTAGATGATTAACTCCTTTTTGGGAAGATAATTGATATCATTCCCAATGAATGGGAGTCTAAGAGAATTGCTATTGATGATACTAAAAATTTAATAAATATTACTATTTATGATCTTATTGGAACCTTTATTCATTACGAGGTAATATTAAAAATAGATAATGATAAATGGAAAAATAAAAATGGTGGAGTTTTCTTTGATACTACATCAACATTACTAGTTAAAGTTGAATCTATAGATAAAGTTTTTAAATATTCAATAAAGAAGAAAGTAGTTTTTCAATCCAAGTAAAGCACATATTAACATTATGAGAATGAGATAGAAAACCTCTCTAGAAGGATGAAAAAATAGTGGGAAAAAATAATTTTAATATTGTTTTAAAAAAGGACCTAAGTATAAAAGTGAAAAAGGATGATGTCACTTGCTAAAAAAGTTAAAAATTTGGACATATAAGGCCTGATTTTCCTATGATAAAGATAAAATAAATAAAGGATAAGAATTCAGAAATGAATTATTAAAAGTATTACAAATAAAAAGGAAAAAATGTTCTGAAGGCTGCTAGTACTTGGAGTGCCAGTAGTGGTGATTCCTCTGATAAATCTTTTGATAGTGAATTTTTCAGATAGAGGAACTTAGGAATTTTTATAAATGTACACAAAGCAAATAAATACTTCATGTAAAAGGTATAAAATTATAATAACCTTAAAAACATGTACTTAAGTTTTAATTATTCTAAAGAAATAAATTTAAAATCTTCAAATAAAGAATCTTCCTTAGTAGAAGATAACACTTTACCTTCTGATGATGAAGTTTATCTCTTTGCAAAAATATATAAAATGAAAATTTTAAAATATTTAAAAAACATGTAAAGGCTAATTCAAGGGTAAACGTTTTGATAAATGAAATATAAGATATTTGAAAATATATTGATACGGTTTCTTCTAAAAATTATACTATTTCTAAAAATGTAGAAAAATTAATTTCAGATAAATATATTTTAAAATATAGTTTTATTAATCTTAGTTTCAAAATTAATACTAAAGATGATAAGAATTTAGTTATAAAACTATGGTGTGAAATTTCTTCTTTGAGTAATATTTTATCAAAATTTACCACTGGTAATGAGAACTTTGATAAAATGTAAAAACAACTTTGTTCTCAAGGAATTTGTTCTGAAATGGGTTTTACTTATAAAAAAACTATTTTCAATAATAATTAATTTGTTACAAAACATGAACTTTTTGCTCTAAGTGTCAAAGTGGAAGTCATTAGAAAAAGAATTTTTATTTAGAAAAATTTCAGTCCTTTTGTTTTAATAAATCTTATTTTTATAAAAAATATGTATTCCAAAAGTTTTGTTTTCTGATTTTATCAGACCCAATAAGGTTTGGGATCCAAAAATTAAATGTTTTTTGTTTTCAGGAAAATAATGAAAGTACCAACAATAAGAATAAATGGGACATGGTTAGTGTGTTTTATAGGAATATGACTAGAAAAAAAAATATATTTGAAAATATTATCAAGAAAAAAGGTTGAAAAATCACTTTTGAAGATAATGCTCAAGGAAATATTATCGATATAGGTAACATTGTTCTTCTGAGTAAATCCTTAATTTCAAATTGTTTGTTTATTATAGGTCTTAAAAACAACCTTATATGCATTAGTCAATTATGTGATGAAGGTTACCTTGTAAAATTTATGAATGAAAAGTGTTCAGTACATAGTTCCAAGGATTAATTCATTCTTTCAACCCCTCGACAGGAGAATGTTTATTCACTTAACTTAGAATAGCTGAGAAGCCAAGAATTTCTATGCCTATGTGAAATGGAATATTAATATTGGTTATGGAATAGAATGTTAGGACACTATAACCTCATAAACCTATCTAAGTTGACTAAAAATGGAATTTTTACGGATCTATGAAAACTTAGGTTTGATTATTCAAAAATCTGTGACCCTTGTCAATTTGGTAAGAAACATAAGTCAATATTTCAATCTATTAGTGAAGTATCAACATCTGTTGCTTTATAGTTAGTGAACATGGACATATTTAGTCCAACAAAAAACTAGAATTATATGAGGAAAATACTATTTATATGTCTTATTTGATGATTACACTAGATACCCATGGGTTTATTTTCTCACAATTAAACTTGAAGCATTTTTTTTTATTTTAAAACTTTTCAGCCGAAGTTAAAAATGGGAAAAACCTTACCTTGATAACTATTAGTAGTGATGATGGTGGATAATTTAAAAATTATGATTTTAAAACTTTTTGTAGCAAGAAAGGTATAGAAAATAACCTTTTATCTTCTATAATTCCTTAGCAAAATGATTTTGTTGAAAAAAGAAATATAATTATTCAAGAAATAACAAGAACCACATTGAGTGAATACTCAATTTCTAATTTTTTTGGGATGAAGTGGTTTGTACTACCTACTATACAATAAATAAAGTTTTAATTATAAAATTTCTTAATTAAAATTCTTATGCATTGTGGACAGGCTGAAAAAAAAAGTTTCTTACATTAAAGTATTTGGATGTAAGGTATTCATCTTGAATATGAATGATAACTTACATAATTTTTTCCCTCAACCAGATGAAGAAATATTTTCAGGTTATTCCACTACTTCTAAGGTATATAGAGTTTTTAACAAAAATTATCCTACTATTGATGAAGTAGTATAGGTTAATTTTGGTGAATATGATCATTTTGTTTTAAAAAGACCTCAACCTATATCCTCCTCGAATGTGATTTCTAAAACTGATTTTCAAAATTTTTAGAAGGATATTATCATAAGGATACACCTCAAAAAATCGTTTTTTAATTTATTCCTTATAAATATTTTCGACATTATGTTGATGATTTTTTTTCCAAATCTAATAAGTCAGTTATTTCTTAGGAATCATTCTAGTGATAGTATCATTGTTAGTGTTGATCAACCAGTTAGTACTAGAACTTTATTAAGGAATGAAATTGAACTTATAGCTTCCATTTTTCAATTTGAACCTAATAATCTTGATGAGGCTTTTGGTGATGAGGATTGGATTACAGCTATGTAATATGAACTCAATGAGTTTGATAGGAACAAAGTCTTTACATTTGTTGATCGACCTAAATAAACTTCTATAATTGAGTAAAATGGGGTATTTAGAAAAAGTGTGATAAAAATGACATAATTATTATTAATATAGATATAATTGTTAATAAATTCTATAAAAAACAAAAAGTAATAGATTATAAAGAAAATTATGCTCTTGTAGATAAACTAGAATATATTCGTATTCCACTAGCCTTTATTGCATTATTTAATTTTAAACTTTTTCAAATAGATGTTAAGTATTATTTTCTTAATGGATATGTTCAGGATGAATTTTTTTTGAATAAACCTCAGGTTTTGAAAATAAAAAACATCCAAAATACATTTTTAAACTTACCAAAGATTTATATGGACTTAAAAAATCCCCTAGAGCCTAGTATGATAGGTTAACATTATTTTTTTACAAAATTTTTTTGTTAAGGGGGATATGGACCCTACCCTTTTTATAAAAGAAGTTAATAAAAATATAATGATAGTACAAATTTATTTTAATGATATTAAATACATATCGACTAAAAAATATTTAATAGATTCCTTTGAAAATCTTATGAAATCTGAGCTTGAGATGATTATAATGGGCGAGTTATCATATTTTTTTTGGTTTTCAAATCTCCTAAAAACGAGAAGGAACTTTTATATCTCAACATAAGTGTATGCAATATCTTCTTAAAGAATATGTATACGAAAATATTAAATGTATTAGTTATCCTGTTGGTACCTCTAATACCCTTGATCTCGATGAGGTTAGGAAACCTAATGATCAAAATATTTTTAGAGATATAATAGGAAGTTTTCAATACTTAACTACTAGTCAACCATATTTAATGATTTATGTATGAATATATGAAAGATATCAAAAAAATATAAATAAATCCAATTTAAAATATGTAAAATGATTTTTTTATCTTAAGGTAACTATTGATTTATGACTTATCTATTTTTATGAAAATATTTTTCAATTAAAAATGTTTTTAGATGATGACTTTAGTGGTTGTAGAATGAATAATAAAATCACTTCCAAAACTTGTCATTTATTAAGATATTCTATAGTTTCTTGGCCAGGCATGAAACAACACTCAACAACACTTTTAACTGATGAAGCTGAATATATAGTAGCTAGAATTTATTGTGATCAAATGTTATAGATGCAACACACACTCACTAACTATGGATTGAGTTTAAAAAAAAACTCAAATACTTTGTGATAACAAATGTTCCACTTCTTTAAGTAAAAACCCCACACATCAATCATATACTAAACACATAGATATAAGACACCATTTACTTTAGGATCACACACTTAAAGTAGATATCATTTTACAATTCATAAAAATGAAAGATCAACATGATAATAATTTTACAAAACCACTAACTTCTGATAGATTTGAATAAATTAAATAGAATTTAGTAATGATCAACATAAATTAATCATTCATATATACTTCTTTTTACCCATCGCCTTACATTAAGTTACTCATTTTAATAGGGGGAGTATATATGATTGTTTTTTTTCAAAACATTTAGTTTTTTAAGAATTTTAGTTTTCTAATTTTTTTATTATAATGATTTAACCAAAATAATATTTCTTTTTAAATTTGTTTGAGACATAATTCTCAAAAGGATCTTCAGGCTTGGAAAATATTATAAAAAATTCTCAGACATAAATTTTGTTAATTTTTTTTGGATTTGTAATAAATATTATTATGATTTTATTTTAAAACTATTTAAATTAGTTTTATTAACAGAATATCATAATTAATATTAGGATGTTTTTTGTTAAAAACATTTGTGTTAATTTTTTTTCAAGACTATCATAATCTCTTTAGTTTTAAAAAAAATGAAGAATAACAAGCATTTATATCAATGTCACTTTACACTATGAAAGATATTATAATATCTTTTATATTTTTTTGTCTCTATCTCTCTCACTATGTCATTATTATTAGTTTATACTTTTTGTTGTTATAAATTTAGTTTTTATAATTTTTTATAAATTTTTTATATTCACCATCAGTATGAAAAAACATTAAAACCTTGAGAGTTAAAAATTTCGAAAACCATTTTTCGAATCAATATCTACTGTTAGATGAAATTTGTTTTATTCTCAACCATTGGATTTATTTTTGAATTTGAACCAACACCCCATGAACTTATATAAGGAGGGACCCCCCTTATCCCACATCAGTTATCTCAGTTTCTTTTTCCCTGAGTTTCTATTTCTTTTTAGTTTTCCAGTCTGATAAATTCCCCTTTTGTTCGATTCCCCAGATTAAGATTCAATTCGATGGCAAAAAAAGAATATTTTTATCAATGGTATGTTTTCAAGGATTGATGAATAGAAAGGTATTTCTTTGAAAAATTATATTCTACATTAAGGAAGATTATTTCTTTTCAAGTTATGAAGTCTTTTTATGTTTAGAAACTTGATAAAGATTTTGATTTTATTAATCTTAATATTATGCATGTGTTTTATGCAACTTCTAAGTTCATTAAATAAGATTATATGTATAATTTTTTTTGTCAATGTATGGAAAGAGGTATAAGATTTCTCATAATAAGATTTACCATTTGTTTCAAGTACCATTAGAAGGAGATGCTTTATATTCTTCACATAATTTACCTGAGGAACTTGTTATGTTTAATAAGAAGAAGAAAGAATATTACTTATCTGATAGTTATGAAAACTTTAGAAATGTTTCTCATCTTACACTATAAAATAGAGTTGTAACTCTATGGATGCAATGATTCCTCATTCTGAGGAAAGGGGACTGAGTTACCCTAAATTTCTCAAAAGTTTTTGTATTCGATTATTTATTATATATGAGAAAGATTGATCTTGTGATGTTTTTTCACCTCACCATTAATAATGTGAAAACAGACACAATATAATCAATGAAAATCATTTTCCCACATTCTTAACCAATATGGTAGAGGAATGAATGAAAATTTGCAAAGTGAAAAATAAGTCTCTTTCGATGAGAGAAAAGATTTATAATAAAACTGATGATACGATGGACGAATTAGAATGGTTTTTGATGACAAGTCTAAGAAGTTTTTTGAAAAATATGGTGGTTTATCATCATAAGATAAACCATAAAAAAACTAGTGAATTTTTATAAGAATAAGAAAATGAAAGAAGAAACATACCCCTCAAAGATAAAAAATAAACAAAAGATAGTTTTTAATGAAATTAGAGATGAATGGATAAAAATGAAATTTGAAAGGGAAAAATGAGATCAAATAATTGGAATAGAACATGTTGAGTCCAAATACATAAGAATTAATTATTACGAAACTTTATAGGAAGAATAAAATAATAAAAATCTAAATAACAAGTAGACCAGAGATTTACATTGTAAAAATATATTTAAGGATGTGGAAAGAGTTTCTGATAAGGTTTTTTTACCTTATTACCAAACCAATCAAGTTAACCCAGATGTAGGGTATGTTTTTTTAGAAACATATATTGATTATTCTTATCTTACCTCAGTACTTAATAAAGGAAATAAAATTATTTATTAATTAGAGTCAAAACTAGTTGTTTAAAATAATGAATCGATATCAAAACCTATTGGGAAATGTGATTTAAGAATGAACAGACAGATTGAGGAGGATCTTGATATAGAAATTGATGAAGAATTTGAGAGAGTAAATAAAGTACATATAGATGGTCAAAAACAATAAGTATGTTATCATGAATAAGATAATGATAATGAAATGAATAAAAATGAAAAGGTTGAGAATGAAGAAGATGAGAATGAAGAAGAAGATGATGAAAATAAGGTAAAAGATAATAAGAAAGAAAAAAAAATATTATATGTCTTCATTAGAGTCATCATAATCATCATTCTTTACCTCCAAGAAAAATAAGATTATTGATTCCTGGAGTTATTAAGAAGAAGAAACATTATCAATGGAAGTTAATTCCTCATCAAATCAATATAATGATCCAATCTAAAAAACTAAAGTCGATGGAAAATTTGGATTTGATAAGGATACTAAGATCCTTGAATTATTTGACAATAAGGAAGTTTATGAAAAGAAAGTTTCCATAAAACATGAGAAATAAAAATAAAATGATGATGTAGGAACCAACCAAATTAAAATTCCTCAAGTAAAACAAGAAAATTCATATTCAGCATCGACTATTGCTCAGGAAGGATTTGATAATATTGTTTGTGTGGGGAACATATTAGAAGGAATAATCCCATGATTTCCAATACTTGAATCAAGGGGAAAAATAATTTATAAAATACTTGATTAGAAATATGTATTAATAGATATTTAAAAAAAAGGATATTAGAATCAAAGATAATTAAAAAACATTTCGGTAACGCTCCCAGAATCATAAGAGACATTACAATAAAATGCTAAAATGGTCTCATTAAGTTGATGCTGATCTCAAATTTTATGTTGAAATTTTTTTAAGATATGAAAAATATTATGAATGAATCAGAAGATTCTTCAGTCAAGTATCAAAATACTTATCCAATAAAGTAAATTTAGTGGAACGTTTTAGAGATACAACTGATAATAGTACTAAGGACGTGAAAGCTCTAAATGGGAAGATATAATAATTATAGTTCCAGATAACAATACTAAAATATTATTGAGAGGAAATTAATCTATTTAGAAATGCGAACAAATATTTTTCTTAAAAATTTCGTCCTTAAGAAGGAAGGATAGCCAATATTGAGTAAGACCATAAAGAATTCAAAAATATGAAGTCCTTTATGAAATATTTTATGGATAAAAAATATTTTTATGAACACTTGTAATTTTTTTTGAAAAAACATTTTAATAATTTTTAATATATGAATGAATTAATTTTCATCCCATTACAATTTTTCTGAATATTTTCCAATTATTATTGGTTGAATGTTCTTTCATATTTTTTATTGATGTTTATCTAATTTATTACATTGTTTCGTATATTTTTTCTATTCTTTAAAATTTCAGGAAAATCTAGACTTTCACCAATCCATTTTGTAAATAAAAATGGGGGAGAAATTATAATACAGAGGAGAAATTATTAAATGAAGAATGTTTTTATATAATGGGGGATACAAATATTAACTAATTTTAAAGTATTATAAAAGGGGGTGAATTTTTTATTATGGTGGAGAATATGATCCTCAAGGGATGTTTTTTTTCTAAATGGGATTTCATCATATTCAAACATCATACTCTCAATTATATTCAAATGATTTATAATATTGGGGTAGTTATGGATTAAATAATAAATTATAATATGATTTAATCAAAATAATACGAACATTATGTTTTTTCAAAGTTATTTTTCATTTATATTTTCGATTTGTGATTTAAAAAGATGGAAGATTATTGAGTAATAATTTTTAATTATCACATTTCCATTCCTTTTTTAGAAAATCACAAACATATTACTTAAAAAATATTATTAAATTTTTATTTCCAAAGTGATTTGGATTGTTTTTTTAGAAAACATATTATTTTACCGTACTTAGAGTAAGTTTTAATTAATTATGAAAATAAACTATAAATTCTGCATTAAAATTATCATAATGAGTATGCACACTCACATTTATCGAATCAGGACTTATAATTTCTATCAAATCTATTATACTAATAAATTCATAAACATCTAACTAATACCAGTACTAATAAACATCAGATTGAAACTTATAAGGATTATCGTAATGATAATTGTAAAGACGTCCTTTAGACTGACTTAACTTTATAATCATATTCAAAAGAATTATTTCTAATACAAGGAATTTTTTTAAAGTATAATGTTTTAAACGAATAATATATTGGAAAATTATTTATGATAGATCTTTAGGTGATGTCATGTTCCAGGTGTCGAAGTCATTGAATCAGATTTGAAGAAATATACCATTGGGAGAAAAATATGATCATTGGGAATATGAATATAAATACTAAGTCATTTGAAGAGGTTGAAGCTTATGATTACATTTATCTCTAAAATTATTCTGAAGATTACTTAGAATGAACAGCTTGTTCTTAGTATTTTGTAATTCCTTAGAGGGAGAATTATTAAAGAAACCTTGTCAAGTTGTCTCCTTGATAATTATTTTGTAATTTTGACAGTGTCTGATTATTTTAATGATTGACGGATTATGGGGATATGAAGACTAAGAATATGATCCCTTGAATTAAGGGCTACCGAGGCTAGGTAGATAGTGAATATGATAATCATATCGAGGGCTTATATGGATAGGAAGATAGATCCATTTAAATCATCATATCTGGAGATTCCCTCGTAAGGAAACAAAAAATTTCTTTTAAGTATAAAATAAGGGATACCTTTAGTATGGGTTATAGACTACCTTAATCTTATGGTTAAAAGAGGTTTTTATTTTAATATATTTATAAGTCATTCTTATACTTGATAGATACTATGTTACTTTTTTCTTACAATTTTATTTTTCCACTTTACTTTAATAGGAAGTGAATAATTATATTCATCATTCTATTATAATTATTTTATTTTATTAACTATGATTATGATACAATACTTTGATTAATCTTATCTATATGGAATCAAATCTTTTAACTCTGATAAATCATATCCATTGTGATAATGTATTTCAATCTAATTTAATCACATTGATTCTATGATTATGATCATAAAAATGATGGATGAGTCCAATATTAATACTTAGGATTTGGGTTAGGTTAGTTTAATTATTTTAAACTACATTTTTAATAGTATAATTCACCCCCTCTTTTAGGTTATCTATTTGAGAATACTCTCATGTTCCTAATATTTATTATAGATATTCTAATACAACATGTTATATATAAATTATTTAAGAATATAATGTCATATTTTTTATATAATTATAATTTTTTAAAGATAAAATAATACTTATTTTATTTCTCTTATGTTCCATAAAAAATATATAAGTTACTCATGCATGCATACAACCAACCATCACCATGATTATAACATAATTCATTTTTCAGAACCATATTTCATAGTTTTTTAAATTTTAATTAATGTATAAAAATGATAATTATGTCATGATAATTATTCTAGAGATTATAGAATAAATTCCTTTTTGTGTATAGTCAGAATATTGATTTTTTTTTGAAACTACGAACCAAATGTCCACAAAACACATGACGTGGACTTAACATAGCAAGTAATAAAATATGTCATTGATATAAATGATAAAAATGGATTAATGATATATTAATAATCATGTAAAAGGTTATTAATCAAGTATATAATTAATATAAGGTAATTATACATGAGTTAATGGAAATACGTGGAAAATATGGGCTCTAGGTAAAGAATTTTGTCCCAATTTCCCTTCATTGAGGTATATTTTAATGTTATGCATCTAATTTATTTTATATGGTATATATATATATATATCAAATTCTATATGTTATAACATTATTACTTCATACTTTAGGGTATTTTAAGTTATAATTTATGTTACTTCATTAAAGGTAATTGATTCAGAAGTTACTAAAGCAGTACGAGGTTTATTAACTCAATTTTTATTAATTGGGTTATATCGCTTATTCATTGATTATATTATGTCAAGATTATGTGTGAAATATAATTTTTTATTTATATTTTATTCATAATTTTTTTTGTGTATTTACATATTTTATACCTAATCTATCTATTGATTAATTTTCAATTCAATGATATAATATTTGTAAGGGTTATTCCTCTCAAATTATCTTTATTTGGGACATACATTTATGTTATACACCTATCTTATTTTATGTGGTGTATAAAAATAGAATTTTGACATGTTATATAATAAATATTATCATGGTCATGATATTTAAATATTCCCTTGATTTTATTACTTAATGGGGCTTGTGATTCAAAAGTTACCAAGTGGTAAGGGGTTTGTTAACTCTATATCCATTAATTGGGTTGTAAGTCATATTCATTGACTTTATTATTCCATGATTATATGTGAATCAATATGTAAATATTATATTATATATTTTCACTTTTTTATATGTATTTACATATTTTCACTTAATAAATTTGTGGATTAATTATAACTTTAAAAGTTATGATCTTTGTAAGGGGTTATTTGTCTCAATCTAATTTTCTAGAGACATATTTCATGTCATGCACCATGATTTCCTTGAATGGTTTACTTACTACCTCATGGATTAATTTTTACATATTACTTTATGTAATTCATATGATTAAAATATCCATATCATATTATTTATTTCAAGGAATTTTTATTTTGAAACATACCAAAGTGGTAAAGGATTTATGTTGCAAACTAATTTATTTTTACGATTATTTAAGTTCAGGGTTCTATTAAGGGAAGTCAAATGATCTTATTTTCTTGAAAAACATATATTTTATTTTCTACTGGTTATGAATTTGGTTTTCATTTTTAGTTTCTACTCTATATATTATTGATTAAAGAGACATCATGAAATTTGGTTATAAGTGATACCAATCTTATATCTTCTTTTAGATCATTAATTTTTCTCTTCCATATCCATGTTTTTTAAAATGATTTGAAGAATGTTATTTTATAAAAATAAATTATTTACTAAATTTATTTTACATGATTTTTGACATTATATAACATCTGATTATTATTTCATGGTACTACTAAAACTCTATTTTGATTATTATTTGGTTGAGTATTTTTTATGGGTGAGTCATGAGAAATTTGGAAAATTTGGAAGGGTTTTGGGCTATGCATAGTTGAGACACATTTCTCCCAAACCATGCTCCCTACTAGTGAATACTGTGAAAAACCAATGAGTGAGAGATTTCATGGTTATCACATAGTTTCAATAACTATGCACTCACATAGTAGAAACAATGCATTTCTTTATAGGGGTTCACAGTTAGGGAACACAGTTTAACAAACTGAGAAATCCCCTCCAGGAAACTATGTGTGGGAATTTATTTTATTCTAAAATTTAAACTAAAATGCATCAAGACACTATTTCTTCCTCTTCTTGACCCTAAATCAGTATTGGATTCACTCCTAGGTTATTGGATCTCTAAAGGACCCATTTTGGATCCTCAAAACTCCTTCTAATGTATATTAAATCTTAGATAACACCATTCAATCTCTTCTTTGTAAGAGTTCTTCTCATATTCTATATTTCCCAACCTTTTATCCTATCCTCCTTAGAGTTTATTAGATCTCTATGTTGTTGGAAGATTTAAAATCCATTGTTTTAAATCTTGAATTGCAGTTTTCTTCTCTAATCCCCATTGTTGATATTATTTATTAGAGTTTCCTATTAAAGGAATTATGATATGTGATCCTTAGGTTTAGTCAGATGGTTCTATCTAAGTTTTTACAATTGAATAACCCTTGATTTTATTGATTTGAACTAAATTTATTTCAATTTTATTGTGAAAATACAATTCAATGCAATTTGGTATTTACATTGAAATGGAATAGATCTTAGGAAAGCACCCCCAATTCTAATGAATTTGGGTGTGATTTGAAATTGATGGAACTGTAAAATTGAATTGTAAAAATAGATTTGTGAAGTGGATTTTAGAAAATGGATTTAATTGTTTTGATATTAATGTGATTTATTTTATCCCAAAAATAGGAATGAACCGATTTAATATTTTTATTTTTAAATAGAAATTGGCATATTGAAATGGGAAATGGGTTAATTGTGTTTTAAATAGTTTTGAAATAAATTTACTGTTATTGATTATTGTTTGAGAACATGAAATCCTTGATAGTTTGAGTGTTATTTGACACCAACATGCTAGTTTTTTATTCTTTACAAATCGAATAAAAACATATTGAAAGAGATCATATTTCTGATGGGATGTTGATTAGTTATCTTTTAACAGTGTCATAGGGACGTGTGTACACATATTGATGTGATGACCAGTATGATTGTGTGAGGGTCCCATAAATTGGAACTATCATACCTCAAGGAAGATGATAATTTTTATAATTGTTAATTATTTGTTATATATTACATTATTTGTATACTTCATTACAAATGCCTTGTAAATTTATATAAACTATTTTATATAAAATGTTTATTAATCCATTATTGAAATCCTTCTATCAATTTAAATGTAAAGAATGATTTGTTTCAAATATACTCTTATATTGGAATTCTTGTCTTATTTAAAATTTAAAGAATAATTTAGTTTATTTATATTGGAATCTCATTATAGAAAACTTGGTGAGACCCTAAGGGAATTTTAGCTTTCACACTACCTTTTAATTTAGGTATCTGTAGTTTTCCTCTTACCAGGTTTGAGTAAGGGGAAATCACCACTTGGAGGTGATAGTTACTGTTGATATTTTTGTATTTGAGTTGATGTTTCTATTAAGACTAGGGGTTTTATCTTGTTTTATGGTACTTTTTAGTTGTAGTTTTTGTTTTTTTAAACTTTTTTGAGTTTTGGTACTATTATCCCTTTGGATTTTTCTTTAGAACACACTAACTTATAACTATTTATTCAGCTGTTTATGTGTCAAAAACATTCCCTATTTTTTTATGATTACAGGTGGTATTTCGCAACCCATGGGGATCGGGAACACCCTTTAATCTATGTCAAGATTGTATTGGTTATCAGGGTAAAAATATGCCCAGGCTGGTTCATGAAACAATATTTTAGTAGGGTTTAAACAAAAATTTATTAAAGATCTTCACATGGGTCCCTATTGACTCTCCTTAAAAAATAATAATAAAATGTTTATTTTTAACATTTAAAGCATGATTGATTTTTACTTCCATCATGATCATTATTTTATTTTAATATCCATTTATAATCTTAAAATTTTATTGTGAAATAAAATGATTCCAACAATATTTTTTGAATTTTATATTTTTAGAAGTTACTTTCAAAGTGGAAAGGGTATTTTCCCAATGAATGTTTTTAATGATATTTTTATAGAATTTATATTCATTAAGGACAACAACCCTTGAAGTTACTATGCTCTATTGGGGATATATTTTAATGATACCATACTTATTATTTCTCTAGATAGACTATGATATTTACATGGAAACCATATATTTTCTACGGGTAAATCAAGGTATGAAGGAAAAATATTTATTATTATATTAAAGAATTAAATATTTCATGTATAATGATTATGTTTTAGTTATTAGACATATATTACGATTAAGGGTGATCCTAATATATCTCATGATCATGGGATATCCTGATATAACTCACGATGATGGGTGAGCATGGCATAACTCTATAATTCATTGGATAATGATTATTTTCTACAGAGAATTATATTAGAAGTTAACTGTACTGGTTATTACACTTATAAGGTTTGTAGTAATGGTTATATGAAGAAAATGTTTCAAGATAATGAAACATTTTATTTATGATTATTATGAGTTTGTTATGTCTCCTTTGATCATGATTAACTTCACATGGGTCATGATTATTGATTCCTATGACTCTTATAATTATTAAATATTTATGCCATGTATCATGTTTTATGATATGTGTGTTTTAGGGTATGAATTATCTTCTGTTATGCTCATGCACTTTGATTATGTAATCATACCATTATGGTCATCTTATTCTTAATTAGGACATTCAATTGTAAATTCTAATGTTTACCATTTTGAGCATTTGATCTCATCCTTTTTTTACATTTCCCATAAGTTATTAATAAAGGTTTTAAGTATTCTATGATTAAGAATGGTAATATATGTGAAGAACTTACTGGGAAATGATGTAGATTTATAGGAACCAATTTTTTATGTATCCAAGTCGTTATGTAAGAGTTTATCCTAATTATCTAAAACTATAAACCAAAAAGGTCCTTGGGTATTTAATCCATCCAATATTTCCTATTGATGTTATAAGTTTTGGATGGTCAAATTTGGGTCAAATTTGTTGGAATAAAATCTAGAAATATAAAGTTGATGTTTTAGTATAGGGTTTAGAAGTATAGGTTCATGGATGTTATAGTTGGTATCAAAGAAAAGGTTTAGATAACATCAAAGATGAGGATGTTTTGATGTAAAGTTAATTAAGATGTATAAATACCATCATGGGTAAACAATTATGTGGTTTATCATATGTTTAAAATCAGAAATTCCACTTTTAAGGTTTTATGTGATTGGAGTTGAGAATGTTCAAGTGTATTTTTTAGAGATATTTATAGTAATACAAAATGTGGGTTTAGTTTGTGTTTTAGTGAAAAGGTTATTTTTGAAAAATAGTTCAAGGACATTAGTTTAAATGTATTTATAACCTTTAGGGTTAAAATGATATTTGATGTTTCGGTAGTTCTAATTAATTAGGATAAAAGGATTATTACACACTGGAACATATGATTTATTAGGTAGATAACTTTGTGATCTAAAAGGGATTTGGTGACAATTAAACTAATGAAATTTTTTAGGAAGTTCACTATTCAAGTGACATTATAAGATTGAGTTAAATATAAATAATTTTGGCTAATATGGGTTTTTATTAATGGAATATTGGTTGATTTATCTTCTGGAAGAATATATGATTTTATTGTGACTTTATTTTGGGAAAAGTTCATTATATTTTAGAGAATATATGACCATGGTATATACATTTTTTTATGAGACTTTAAGAGTGATTGAATTTATTTATAGATAAATGATTTCTTTATCTTATAAGTATATATGATAACATAATTATAATCTTGGGGTTTCAATCTTAGTCAGTAATATTTAAAAAAAAATTAAATATAATTATTGATTGATTGATTTAAGTTTAACATTAGGTATTATTTTGAGTGTTTGGAGATTAATATTATATTTAATCATATGGATTTTTCTTTATATTATCTTACCTTTTTTAACCATTTTGTTTTTATTTAATTAAAATATACATTAGGAATAAATTATTATCCCTTTTTTGCATATTTTTATCCATTAGAAGTTTATTTTAGTGCTTCGGGCATGAAAAATTCATCATTAATAATCACTATTTGGATAGAAATATGAGATTATGGTGGAAATTAATTAAAGGATGAAATTATACATTTAAAATAAGTATATTTTATTATGTTATTAGTATAGATGGTAAAATAATTTATTAACTCTCAGAAAATGATCTTGTATAACAAAAATTTATCCTATTACCTTAATTTTGGATGAATTGATGATATTGTTTACACCTCATTGATTTCTGGTTTTTTGGTCATTGAATTTATCATGATCATTCACATTATTATGATAAATTTTTTCTATCACTCTCAATAATTTTTTAGAAATTAAATTTATACTCAATGTATATATTTTAACTTCCCACTAATGTTTTCATATTTGGAATCCTTTTATGTGTTATTCAATATGACCTTCTAATTTTTTCCTCTTTTCAAAATAATGTCCCAATAACCCATTTTATGATGTGGGTTTTCAGAAAAGATATTTTCAAATTTTAAACCCTTGATTCCCAAGATCAAGTTAAAATTGATAAGAAAAAATATTTTAATGGGGGTAGGGAAAACTTACTATCTTAATATTTTAAAATAAAACTATGTTCGATAGCTTATACAATACTCAACAGCGATCTTTAACAAACTTTTAAATATTAATATTTAAATTTTATAGTTATAACATATTCATTAAATTGATGGGTATAAATAGGATTAACCACATTATGACACACACACACACAAATATATATATATATATTATAAAATAAAGATTTTTGTATGATTAGTAAATAAGTACTCAACTTTTCATTAAAGTAATTTTATGCTCCAAAAATTTGTTTTCTTCAAAAATGGGTTTTATTTCTTTTTGTTAAAAAATATTATAAATATTTTTCAGAAATTTATGAAATTTTATTCGATAATAAGGATATCGTTTTTAATTCATAATTTCACAATTAATTTAGGATTAAGTTTTTATAAATTTTTTAAAATTTGATTTTTCAATGTATAGTTAAAAATACAGATTTGTATTGAAAAGTATCTTTTATTTTCAAGTACATGGAAATTCACATTTTATTTATAATTAGATTTAAAATCTGTATCTTTTTCATTAATAACAATATAATAAATGTTATTTTAATCTAAATTATACTTGAATTTGGTATAAAAATATTTTTATATGTAAAAGCATTTTTCTGGAAAATCAATTTTCATAGCATTTTACAGATTTAATTTTAAATTTAATTCTTCAAATTTTGTGAATTGAAATTGATAAAATTGATTCCAAATTTTGAATTATAATAATTAACTATAGGTAATAATTTCAACCTATTTTTTTCAATATGAATAGTAACCATAAATTATTTTTATTACCATGGTAAAGGTAAAATGGGTTAATTAGGGTTAAAACTAATGTGATAAGGCTTATAATTCATTCAAAAAATTAAATTAATTTTATTTTATAATTCTATTTAAAAAATAATATTCTAAAGTTATAAAATATGACCATTCCTTTCCATTTATCTTTGTTTTTTATCTTTATAATATTTTAAGTGTAGGATAAAGTAAAAACTTTCACTCTCTTGCTTTCAATATTTTTAATATTTTGCGAAATTGATAAAATAATTATTTTTTATCATAAATTATTATTTAAAATATAAAATTTTTATTATTTGAATTAAAATTTATTTTTTAGTGATGAAATAATTATCTTAAATGCTTACACAGCGTTGATACAGTGCCTGTGCAGACAGTAGAGAAGTTAAGTATATGATTTTAAAAACTCTAAAGTAATATTTTTTGGGTGATTTATAGTGTCCCAAAGAAATTTTAGTTTATTATGAAATATTTGAGAGTTTTTAAAAATTTATACTTGAAATAAATTACCATATTATTGTCTTAAATTTCAAACTAAATGAATAGTGTTAAAAATGACATTATTTATGTTTTATATTAAATAATATTTTATTAAATTATTTAAAAATAATAAAAATATTCAAAGAGTACAATTATGATTATAAATTTATTAAAATCTCATCTATTTTCCATTTATGATCCAATTTTCACCTTATACAAAAAATTATAACCCTTTAATTTGGAAAAAGTCATTACCACGTTTAAGGTTAAAATTGGTTAACCAAGGGGTTAAGCCAAAAGATAATGTTTAAAATAATATATAAACATAAATATATTTAATTTTATGATAATTATAAGACAATATCCAACTTATCATAGAATCCATGTCATTTGGAAACTATTTGACATTAGTTAGACTTATATTATATTATTATATTTCCTAAATACCAAAAAATGGCCCTCTCCTCCCTTATAAAAGGACACCGTCCTTTATTATATATAAAAAACATTTATCCATATATATCAACTTAAAACTACCCAATTTTCTTATCAACATACCTTTCCATGAATTAGAGGGATTTGTTTCTTAAAAGATCAATATAAAGGTCCTTAAGAAGAGATCTAAATGTGGTCTACCAAAGAAGAGGTAATCATCCAACCTAACCTATTTTAATTTATTTCTTCTTCTACCCACTTAAAATATTTTTAAAACATAATTAATACTAAATTTTTTATATAATATATAATGAAGTGTTATTATGACTATGGAAAATCCCCTTTTCATCTCCTTTTCCATCATATGGGGAACAAATATGTCATTCGTGCGTACATGTGGACTACCAGCTCCGTGAAGTGATCTGTTTCGTTTTTCATTACCGCTTATCATGTGTGTTTATAATTATAGATTTAATATATATATATATATATATATTATATTAATGAAATAATTATAATTCTAAAAATATAATTTATTAACTATTTTCTTACCTTCTATCCATTGAAAGTTTATAAAATCTTTCATGCATATGTGTGGATTATCACCTTCATGGAGGGATGTGATTTACTTTTAAAAATCACATCACATGGATGATATATATAAAGTATTTAAATATATAATATAATATTTATGATATATTCATAATTTTTTAAATTTAAAATAATAATTACCTTTTTTTTCTCTCATATTCATTGAAAAATGAAAACGTTACTGATGTATGTATATAACCTATCATCTCCATGATTGTAAGATAATTTATTTTCTATATCCATATTAAATTGTTGGTTTTAAAAGTTTCATTTATGTATAATAATGAAAATTATGTCATTATTATCATTATGGATATTATTTAATAATTACCACTTTGACCACGATTAACATACTGAAGTCGTTTTACAATTATGAACCGAACATCCTAAAAACACATGACATGTGATTAAATGTAATAGTAATTATATATGTCATTTAGAAAAATGAAAAAAAAATTAATAATAAAAAAATAAACCTATAAAATGTTCTTAAAAAATTAAATAATTTATATAAATTTATTATACCAGTGTTAAAGGACATACATGGAAAGTACGAACTCGAGGCCAGAGATTTCATATTAATTTCTCTTTATTGAGGCATATTTTAATGATTTGCATCTAATTTATTTAATATAGTTTATATAAATATACATTTAAAAGTTATATTAATAACCCATTATAATTCATGTTATTTTACGTTATAATCTATGTTACTTCATAAAATAGATTTGATTCAAATGTTACTAAATTAGTAAAGGGTTTATTAACTCAATTTTATTTCATTTGGTTATATCACTTATTCCTGGATTATATCATGTATATATTTTTTGTGAAATTTAATTTGTTTAATTCATGTTTAATTTTCCCTTGTTGTTTTGGATTTATTTTTTACACATAATCTATCTTTTGATTAATTCTTAATTCAACGATATGATCTCGATAATGGTTATTCATATCAAATTCTATTTCTTTGGGATATACATTTATATTATGTGCCTATATTATTTTATTAGGTGGTATATACTTACCCTTTTATATTTAATATCATAAATACACTTATTTTCAGGATATTTAAATATTTATTTAAATGTATTACTTCATGGTACTTACGATTCAATAGTTACCATGTTTTAAGAGGTTTATTAACTTAATTTCCTTTCCTTGGGTTAAAAATATTCTTAACTAAATTGTTTATGACATGATTATTTTTAAATTGACATCAAAATTGACTGATACTGTATTTAAAATTTTTTAGGTGTATTTTCATATGTGCACATAATCACTTTATGGATTAACTATCACTTCAAAATTTATGATTTTTTAAGGGTTTTCTTTACCTCAATCTCATTTTTTGAGGCATGTTTTATGAAATTAAACATGATTTCCCTATATGGTGTACTTATTTCCCAATGAATGATTTTTTAAATTTTAATTAATGTGATTCAAGGGATTTATAGATCCATATCATATTCTTTACTTTAATTATTTTTTATTTTGAATTTTATCAAAGAATTAAAGGATTTATGTTAAATGTTATTACTTTTTAGAATAATATATTTTAAAGGTTCTTTTGGGGAAAATTATACTCTCTTATTTTATAGAAAAACATTTATTTTCTTTTAATCTGGTTATAAGTGTGTTTTAAAAGTTTATTTTCCATTTCCCCCAATATTTATTATAGAAACATCAAGAATGTAGTTTTTAAATAATATCGATCTTGTATATTTTTTTAGATAAGAAATATTTCTATTTTTATCCATTTTTTCTAAAAAAAATTCAAGGATGTTCTTTTACAAAGATAATTAATTTTTTAATGTTACTTTACATGATATTTTACCTTATTTTAAAAGGTTTTAAAATAAAATTTATTAATCGTTTATCACTGGTACAATTTTGAATCCCTTTACCAAATATTCAAAAGAATATTTATTTTTAATATCTACAGAATTAACTAATTTTATAACCATTAAGAGCACTATTTTATTTTAAGATCACTTTATATGTTTATATGTTTTTTTTAATAAAAATTATTTCCAAAATAATATTTTTAATTATTAGTTTGAAAAGTTATTTTAAAAATTTTAATGTGTATTTTACTCAGGAATGTATTTATTTATATTTTTTTGGCATCTATATTCATCAGTGAAAACAACCCTCAATTTTACTTATGCTACATTGGAAATATTTTGTTATGATTCCATATTATATTATTTCTCTAGATGTATTATGATATTATTAGGGAAAACATTTATTTTCTACAGGTAAATCAATATATGAAATAAAAATAGATATTATTTTGTTGAAAAATTAATTATTTAATATATTATGATTATTTTATGGTTCTTGGAAATTATTTATGATGATGGGTGAGCCCGATATAGCTAATGATGAAATGTGAACCCAATATAGATCATGATGATAGGTGAGCCTGATATAGCTCTTCAATGAATTGTGTCATGATTATGTTCTCCAAAAAATTATTTTGGAAGTTAAATTTATTAATTATTCCACTTGTAAGAGTTATTTTAAGGGTTTTATAAAGATGATGTTTCATGAAAAAAATATGTTTTCTTTATGAATTATATGATTTTTAATGTTTCCTTTAATTAATATTGATATCACTTAGCTCATGATTATTGATTCCTATGACTCTTTCCTTTATTAAAGATTTATTCCACATATCATGTTCTATGATATATGTTTTAATGTGTATTAAGTATCTCATGTTAAACTCTTGAAATTTGATTATTTTGTCATACATTTATGCTCATATTATTATCAATGATTGAATTCAACTGTTAATGTTTATGTTTACCCTTACTGAGTGTTTGATCACACCCTTATATTGTTTCCTTTCCCTCATGTTGTAAATAAAGGTTTCAAGTATGTTATTCCTAAGATGGTTAATGGGTTTAAATAAATTAGTGGCAGATTATATAGATTTTTATAGACCAGTTGTTTATGTATCCAATTTTTTATGAAAGAGTTTTTCACAGTTCTATAAAACAATAAACCTAAGAGGTCGATGGATATGTAAGTGATATAATATTTACTTTTGATGTTGTACGTTTTTAATGGTTTAAATTGGGTGAAATTTATTATTATAATAGTTAAAATATAAAGATGTTTTTTTATCACAAGATTCAGGTGTGGGGGTCTGGGTTTGTTATATCCTACATGGGTTTTTTTATCCAAATATGAAAAGATTCCCTTTTTAATTTTTACATATGAATGCATCATTTTTTTACCATTATCATTTTATATGAAGATTTCTCTATACATTTTCTTGGTTTCCAAAAGACATTTTTTTCTCTTAGATCTAAAAAATATCACTTTCAGAATTATTTCAAAAGATCTAGGATATTTCTTATTTCTAAAGTGTATTTTATAAAACCCATAAAAACTAGTTTTCATATAAGTCATTTTCCATCAAAAAATTTTATTATCGATTGAGGTAATTATTTAAATGTAACCACTTAATTGTTTCCTCTATATGACTTATATATTGTACCTCACTTTTATAGGAATGATCCATCAGTCATTTTTCTTGATTAATTATCCATTATGTAAAAATATGATATATCTTCATGTTTTTTCCTCTATAAAAATCTAAATTTATTTCCTTTGATTAAAGAGTGTTCATCTAGATGCCATAAATTTATTGATTTGGGGAAATAATGGCTTAACCATATACCCTTTATCTATATGTTTTAAATATCATATACATCATTAACTAGATTGAATATAATTTACCTAGATTTTTTTAGTTTTATTAGGTACCCATTTATTTTATATGGGTTTATCATCATATTATTATTGATATAATTAAGAATGATTTACTTATGTGAGTACTTATGAAACCCATTTTATTACTATTGTTTCATTAATATATGTTGAATGAAAACCATTTTATTTCCATGGGTTTTTATATTATAAAGGTGAATTATTTTCATTTGGGATGTTTTTTGAAACCCATTTTCCATGGGTTCTTTATTATGTTATATGTTTTTGATTTCAAGTGGAACTCATAAGTATGGATAATAATGGGTGGGGTCCTATAATTACCTCCAATGCATTAGTTTATAGTTTGTATCTGATGAGAAGAGTATTCACATGTACATTTTATTTTCTCATAGTTATGGGAATAAATGTTGTAGCTCGTGAAATTAATGTTCCCTATACTAATGTATGTTCCATATTTGAAAGATGTTTAATAGTTTTATTCTCATTCTCATGATTATGTTATAATATCATACCCCATATTTATTAACTCGCTGATTTGATTCAAGTCTTATTTTATGATAGGATTTATTCCATGATTTATGACCTAATCCTTATTAGGTATGATATTATTATGTATCTTTCTTATAGCCATATGATTATATTATGATCACTTAAGATATTTTATTGTTATTGATTATGTTTACCCTTACTGAGAATCTGAGATCACCCATTATATATGCATCCCTTACCCAAGTTTTGAAGATAATAAAATTATGTAATATATATAGGAGTTTATTATATAGATAATTTGAAAGAGATGTTAATGATTCATTATGAATTATGAGTTTTCTATCATTGTGGAAGAAATTACGATTGATACAAATAACATGGGTTTTGTTAATTAATGTTTTTCCTAATTCTCTAAAAATATAATCATAAAGGCACACAGAATTTATTGTAATATAATATTCTCTTAAATTCATGTAATTAGATGGTCACATCTATGGGATGCTATAATATGTATTATAACATGGTTTAGATAACTTTAGATATTAGGATGATATCAGATATAGATAAATTAGGAGTTAGAAATATCATCAAAGGTTGATAAACTAAGTTTGATTATAATTTCAAAGGTATAAATAACCATTTAGGTCAATTGAGGTAATATTTTTTGAATTACTATAAGTAAAATTTAGTGAAAACCATAAGGGTAAGTATAATGGTTATGTTTATGTATAGGATAATATCCTAAAATTTGAGAAAATTTCTAATAGCATGGTTTTAATAGAAATAAAATACTTGTCTAGATACTACATGTCGATGCAAGATTTGAAACATATATACCTAGTGGTAATAACCTTGAAAATGGTGTATTGGGTTTTAACTCAATCATCGCATAATGCATGAAATAAGGCCTAACCAGACACCTGATTCAACAATCATGGATGACATTATTTGGTCAGTTAAATTTTATTTATAAACCATTATAAAGGATTTATTTACCTAATTACTTAAAGGGGTTATGTTAAGAATTATGAGAGAACACAAATTAATTTAACATAATATATATAGGATTGACCAAGAATGACATAGTTTAATTGAAAGTATCATAGGTTCAAATGAAGGTGCCATTATAAAATACATCTGAAGACTAAGTATAAGGACCCTACCTTATAACATTACATAATATTGAATTAAATGAATAATTCACATTGAGTATCATTTCAGGTTTAGAGTTTTAGAGAATTAGGCCATAACTATTACATCACAACTTGAATATTACAAGTAGACACTACTACTCAGTATCCATTTTTTTCATAAAATAAAAACTCTTAAAAAGAAACATGTCTAGTTCCATATTTTTGACAATAAGACTTTTCCATGATCCCATCCTTAACCCCATTCATCTTTAAGTCTTGTGGAAAACATTTCAAAAACATGAGATGAGTATAAAAAGCTCCGCAAGGGTTATAAAATAATAAAGTAAAACATTAGACCATCAATAAATACAAATAAATGAAACCACACTTTTAAATCATAACATACCTTATGAAATCATAAGATTTATGAATAACATAGACAAATCATAAATCATAAAGGTTACTTATGGCATCCATATCAAACTTACATTGTAGGTATCACAACTACATAGGGAGTTACACTTATAACACCCATCAAGGTATACTCCCTAAATATATTAGGAGAAACATCATGTTCACCTCCATCACGTTACCCAATGCATTAGAGAGCTATCTCGGGCTCACCCGCCCTAGGTTTATCATGGAACCACTCGTATACGTAAACAATTCCCAATAACCATAACATATTCATAACACATAATAAAATCATAAATTAATGATAACATTTCCACATTCAAATCACAATATATAAAATCCAGATATTGGAATAAATAATGCTTTATCAAATAATTTTCAAAACCATTTAAAGAGAGATTACTGAATCAAAGTGTCCCATACCACTTTGAAGCTTTTAAATGAATTATCATTTGAAAAACTTTATGTCCATATAAATAAATCCTAAAACCCATTTTGAAAAAATTGACATTAATGATAAATATTTATAAGAATAAATATTTAAAACATTTAAAATGATCTTTTAGTTAAAGAGTTTTATAACAAAAAATAAAGACGCTTGAATACAAATAATTTAGGAATAACATTTAATCAGAATATCATTAGAATAAATTGATTCATGATATATTATTCCAAAGGATAGTATATACACCACATAAGAGTGAATTGGTGCATAACAACAATGAAGTCTCAATGGAAATGTAAATTGAGAAGAAATCCCTTATAAAGATGGTATCCTTAAATTAAGGATAAATCAATCACATAATTATGTGTGAAAAAACTAAATACACCTAATATAAGTGGATATTAATTGAAAACAAATCATAGGTCATTCACACATATTCATAGGATGACATATTCAAGAATTACATGTTGAACCCAAGGAATTGAAATTGGGTTAAGAAGTTCCTTTGTAAAAATTCAACAGCTTAATAGCGTTACTTTAAAATTCAGAAAATGAGTTGATGAGATAAAAATGGTATATCATCAATTGAAAATAACTTTTACATCATTAAGGATATATAATAACATATCCCAAAAATAATAAGATGTAAATTAAAAGACATAATAAAAAGAAGTATTTTAAAAAGAGGTGGCTGAAAGGTTCCCTTACCGATTTTGTAAATTAAAAAACATATGCCACATGGAAAATGATCATACAACGAAGATGTAAATACTCATAAATTAAATTATATTACAAAACTAGTACAATAATGGGTAGTACATACACCACACAGAAGGAAATAGTGTAAAATATAGCATGAATCTCACGGGAATAAAAAGTGAGATGAAACCCATTACCACGTTGTAATCAACTGAGTCGTATGAAAAAAAGTTAATATCCACCAAATGAATCATAGAATACCATTAATATACTGATAATAATGATAAAATATATAAAACGGAAGTACAAAATACATAACATGTAATGAATAAGTGGCGAACAATAGAAATCTCATGGAATTAAAAGTGAGATAAGAAAATCCATTAAAAAAATTTGGCAGCCAAACGACACCACATAAAAATTCTTAAAATGAATTGGTGAAAGTAAGAAGGGGTATATCATCATATGAAAATACAAATTACAGTATGTTGAATATAAAATAACATCCTCCAATATAAGAACATGGAACATAAAATAAATGACATAAAAGAGAGTACTTGAAAAGAAAGAGAGAGGTTGGACCCCTTACCTTGTGTCCGACTTGAATCGATCGTTCTTTAATCTCATGAATAATAAACTAAAGTTAATTTATACTTGATTAAGAAACTTTTTAAATGTTTATTATTCCTTTTATATCACTTATTACCATGTTATAAATATTATGTTATCATTTCAGTTAATAATGTCCCTTTTGTCGATATTTGGTACTTAAGTCAAAATAATGAACACCTTATAATTACAAGTTGTTCATGTGGTAAGATATCCATTATATTAAGAATGATATTAATGATTTTTATATCATATATATCAGATATATCTATTTTATACATGTATTTATAATAGTACATAACAGTTAGAGGTAATAAATGAAATGCACTATTCATGGAGATGGAAAGCTGTACGTACGCATGAACGCTACTTCCATTTCTATTTATTATTTTAATGTAATTAAAAAAATAATGATAAATATTTATATTATAATTCAAGTATAATATCATATACAATATTATTAATTCCATCCTTTATACGTCCCACATAAGGCATCTAACAAGTCATATCACTTTGAGGGGGCGGTAGTCCGCACTTCCTCTAATGAGATTATCGTATTTACCCACTATGGAAACCAGAAAGTATTTATATAAATGGAAAAATAAATAAGCATAAAGAAAACATAAACATAATATATATCATATATAAATAAATTTCCATCATAATGTCCACCATGAGAGGCGGTTGAAAATATTTGAACAATCATCGTTTCGTGAGGCGTTAGTTTTCCATCCACAGAAACATTATGTTCTTCACCCATTAGATGGAGGTGTGTGTAAGTGTATCTTGAATAATTCCCCTAAAAACATCCTATTATATTTATGATACTGATTTTGTTACAAAATAATGTAAATAAAAAGAGTTTAGGGGTTAGAGAAGTAAAATAAAAAAAAACAATTTAAGAGAAACCATTACCTTTAATTTGGGTAACTCCCTTTGGTTTGAACCAAAGGACTTATTGAAGTGCCTTCTGCCTAATGTAAGGCTTCTAGGTAGAGTATAGTGATGTATGGATCTTAATGGGATAGATTTTGGACGAGAAAAATGGATTGAGAGGTGTGATTAATTGGTTAGAAGTGGTCTTCTTTTATAAGGTAGAGGAGGGGCTTTTTAGGAAAGTGTGAAAATATTATTTTATTATAAACTTATATTCGGTTTTAAAAGGTCCAAAAATCATTATAGTAGAAGATACGATGAATCATGGTAGAAATAAAATCATCCAATAAGAATTGGACATGTTTTGGAAGCTATTTTAATATTTATAATCTTATTTATTTAAATGATTTATTATTGAGGTAAACACAGCATCATTATTGGGTCATGAATAATTTAATTTATTCAATGTCTAAAAATTCTAAAAAAATACTATCATGTAGGAAATATTTTTATATTTACAATTAATATTTATAGGCAAAACTATTCCTAATATAACACCATATAAAAATTAATTTACTAAAAGTTTTTTGTTTATGTCATTTTTGCCTTTACATTAAATTAGTTAATCTAATGTGTCATTATCACTCTTAAGTGGCTTCATGGGGTCCCAAAATCGACCCAAATATGACCATTGTCGGACATGAATCCACCAGTAAGTTTAGGACAAGTTTTAAGGTAATTTTGAATTATTATAATATTCTTTTTACCTTGAATTACCCTATTTAACTTTAACTGCGGTAAATAAAAGTCAAAAGTTACTATTCCCCAAAAATTATTTTCCTCTTAATGAACCAAATTTTACTTAATGATAAAAAACATGTATGTCATATTTTTGAAATTCAATTCATAGAAGTTGTAAACTTTCATTTAAATGAAAAAGTCGATTTTTTTAACTACTACTAAGTGGTTTCACTATTCATCAAAAATTGATGTTTTTCAGAAAAATACCAAAACTTCAGCCTAAGATATATTTGATATTCCAAATTCAAAAATTATTTCAATTTTACCAAATTAAAAACATAAAAGTGTCATTAATTAATTTTAAAATTAATTCCCGTCGTTAAAACAAATAGCGTGTTTCTAAGATACAATAACTATCAAAAGATTTACACTTGTTTATGTCCAATTTCAAAGAGAAATTAATTCCAATGGAAAAAATTGGATTAAATGTTAAAAATATATTGTAATTACACTTTAAAACCAATTTAAAGGATAATATAACCATATAAATAAATTATATTAAAACATAGTTCTGAATTAAAATACAATATTTACACTATTTATAAAAAAATGAACTTTTTCGGAAAAATTCCAAAAATTTACACAAAGTAAATTTTTATGTCCCTATTATAAAGAAGGATTTTATTTGGTCATATAGAATGTATTAAAGTGACAAAAAATATATTTAAATAGGGTTCACCATTAAATGGCGGTAAATCGACCTTTTAATGTAAATTATGCTTAAAATTAGATTCATTCACATTTTAAGCCTCTAAAAATTATTGGATAAATGTAATTAAATTTAACAAACATGTATAATCATATTGTATTTATTATTTTTCATTCCCTCCAATACAACTGCTAGGAATTCACGACCATTTAAAATAATAATATTATATTATTAGTGTGCAATATAAGATTTCAATGAAACACGTTGTTGTGTATCGGCTACTCTTTCGAACATAGCATCCCCTTTAATGTAAAATTAATATTTAATTCAAAAATATTAATAAATATGAAAGGTGTATTATTACTTATTTTTCTTGGATGTTATATCCTTCCCCCTTTTGGGAATTGCGTCCTCGCAATTTTAAAACTGGGCTTGGAAACTTCATTAAAAGTCCCACGTTAGGAAAAGAGTTAATAAAATATCACTTTAAAAAAAAGGAAGAGAAGTACAAAGGTTAACCGAGAGAACAAATACTAGGATTCCATGAAAAAATGGATATGGAGGAGAAAGAAACCATCGAGTTCTAATGGAGAGTGATAGAAAACATGTTTAGGAGAAAGTTAACCACCAGAAAATCACAAACTTGTGATGGGTTAAACAGTTTTCGATTTCACAGTAGGAAAAGATAACAGACAATGTTTTTGTTTTAAGTTTATTTTCATTGAGGAATTTATTTATGAGCTTAACTAAAAACATAAGGAAATATACCTACTTGTCATGTAGATATTCATCTTTTACTAGATTTCTAACACAAACTCATATTTACTCCAAACGATGAGTCAGGATGACTTTTTTTTGAACATTTAGAATACTATAGTAAACATCGAGAGAATCACATAATACAAAAATGATGAAATATATATTTACCATGTCTTTAGACCTTAACCAAAACCAAAATGGTTAGCACCAGATCAGGTAATCCCCCAAAATTATAATCTTTTACAAAAAGAAAAACTGCTCTTAATCTCCAAAATTTGTCAAAAAAAACACAAATTTCAACAAAGAACATTCAATAAACAATTGTCCATAAAATTCTTCAAAGTAATACAAAGTAAGATTTAAACCCAAATCTCAAAAGTATCTAATCACATAGTCTTCCAAGATAAATCTTAACATTTATCTCCAAATAACACCAGTTACTCTTAAAGTCTCATATTGAAAAGTAATTAACCTAATCACATATCCTCCATGATAGGTTAATAATTTCCACAGATAACCCAAAATCAACTTATTCTTTATTCATAAAATCATCTAACTAAAAATAATTAGTCATACAAACCAGGGACTTCTCATAATCCAGTGGTAAATGATAAATACCAGTCGCACTTTGGTTGTGGGTTCGATTCTCACAGCTTTGTCTGACACGACGGGTTGTCACATGGTCCATGTGTTGTCCTTTTTTAAAAAACTATATAATTTTATAACATTCTCAAAAAGAGATAAATTCATCAAATATAACAATAACATATTTTAACCAAGAAGGTTATCTAATAACTCTCATTTTGCATCCCAAAAAAAAGTATTAACCTATAATTTCCTCAAATTCAAGGATCATATAAACCAAAATGGTTCTTTATAACTATATCCACAAAATGAAAGATAATTATTCCTTGAATAAAATTTTCATATATCAAACTTCAGGGTTACACATACTATAAAAAGTCTTCTAATGTAATCCCATCATAAAAAGATCCTTAATACTTTAAAGCATTTCACCATCCTAAAATCTATCATAACACTTAAATCCCATATATATTGACTTCTTACTCATTCAAATTTCTTCATGATCCATTAACCATTCCTTTCTAAATTATTCTGAAATAATTATTTCCTACAAAAAAATCCCCAATCATATCCTAAGATTCAATAATGTCAAAACATATGTAAAGAAATAATCCATACCTTTCATTGGTCATTATAAGTTTCTTCATCCTCAATTGGAATGGAATTAGATATTGGTAAATAAATATTTGTACAATACTGGTGATTCCATTCCCAAAACTTCTACATAGGACATGTGTTTGTATAATGACCATGAAAACCACATTTACAACATTCAAATGATCTCTCAGAAAGAACTTCTTTCCCTTTCATAGAGTCAACTGGATGCTTCCTTTTTCCATGGCAGGTTCTTGCTTTATGACCTTCATTTCCACATATATAGCATCTTCCCGTCCCTTTGAAACATATTCCTAGGCGTTTCTTTCCACATCCTTGACACATAGGTTTTTGAACATACATACCTTTATGATTATTACCTGAACTTCCGTGGGGATTTGTTTTTAGCATATATGGTGCCTTATAAAAATCACCAAGGTTCAAGTGGTCAATCATGACTCCAGATAGTTGGTTGAGAATAACCATAAGAGTTCTCATTGAATATCCCATTTCATTCAATTGCTCATTCAGAAAACCATCATAGTTTTCTTCACATCCATTATTACATTGATTCCTACTAGATCCAACCATTGACTAAAACCAGAAAGTTAAGTGTGAGTATATCTGTAAAATCATCATATAATATCTTAAACTCATTCACCTTATCCATAACTACTAAGATATAATTATTCATGTTATCTTAAACTCATTAACCTTATCTAAAAAAACTATGACTCTTTCTGAAATCCTAACCATTATGGTAATTTCACTTATGCTTAAAGAATACCCTAACCTCTAAAGTTATCTAAACAGACCTCTGATACTAACTATAATTACTCGACCTTATAACATTACAAAATATTGAATTAAACGAATAATACAAATTGAGGATATTTTCAGGTTTAGAGTTTTGGATAATTAGGTCATAACTATTACATAAAAACTTGAATATTATAAGTAGACACTACTACTCAGTATCCATTTTTTCATAAAATAAAAAATCTTAAAAAGAAACATGTCTAGTTCCATATTTTAGACAGCATGACTTTTCCATGATCCCATCCTTGACCCTATTCATATTTAATTCCTATTGAAAACATTTCAAAAACATGGGATGAGCATAAAAAGCATAGTAAGGGTTATAAAATAAGAAAGGAAAAAATTATCCCATCAACAAATTCAAATCAATGAAACCACACTTCTCAATCATAACATATCTTATGAAATCATAAGATTTATGAATAACACACAGAAATCATAAATCATAAAGGTTACTTATGGCATCCATATCAAAATTATGTTGTAGCTATCATAGCTACATAGGGAGTTACACTTGGAATACCCATCATGGTATATTCCCTAAATATATTTGGAGAAACATCACGTTCACCTCTGTCACGTTACCCAATGCATTGGAGAGCTATCTCAGGCTCACCTGCCCTAGGTTTATCACGGAACCAACCGTATATGTAAAAAATGCCTAATAACCATAACATATTCATAACACATAATACAAGAATAATTGAAAGATAAAATTTTCACATTCCAATCACAATATATCAAATCAAGATATTGAAATAAATAATGCATTATCCAATCATTTTCAAAACCATTTAAAAAGAGATTTTTGAATCAAAGTGTCCCATGCCACTTTAAAGATTTTAAATGAATTATCATTTGAAAACATTAATATCTATATAAATAAATCCAAAAACCCATTTTAAAAACATGGAAATTAATGATAAATATTTTGAAGAATAACTCTTTAAAACATTTAAAATGATCTTTTAGTTAAATAGTTTTTTAACAAAAAAGAGAGACGCTTGAATACAAATAATTGAGGAATAAAATTTAATCAGAATATCATGAGAATAAAGTGATTCATGATATATTATTCCAAAGGATAGTATATACACAAAATAATAGTGAATTTGTGTATAACAACAATTAAGTCTCAATGGAAATGTAAATTGAGAAGAAATACCAAATAAAGATGGTATCATTAAATTAAGGATACATCAATCACATAATTACGTGTGAAAAAATTAAATAAACCCAATATAAGTGGATATTATGTGTAAAACAATCATAGGTCATTCACACATATTCATAGGATGACATATTCAAGAATTACAAGTTGAACCCAAGGAATTGAAATTGGGGTAAGAAGTTCCCCTATAAAAATTCGAAAGCCTAACAGCGTCACATTAAAATTCAAAAAATGAGTTGATGAGATACAAATGGTATCTCGTCACTTGGACATAATGTTTACATAAATAAGGATATATAATAACATATCCCAACATAATAAGATGTAAATTAAAATACATAACGAAAAGAAGTCTTTTAAAAAAGGAGGCTGAAAGGTTCCCTTACCGATTTCGTAACATACAAAACATACGCCACATGAAAAAGGATCATAAAATGAAGATTTAGATACTCATAAATGAAATTATATTACACAAATAGTAAAATAATGGTCATTACATACACCACACAAAAGGAAATAGTGGCAAATATAGCATGAATGTCACGGGAATAAAAATTGATATAAAACCCATTACCACATTGTAATCAACTGGGTCGTATGAAAAAAAGTTAATATCCACCAAATTAATCACATAATACCATTAATATAATGAGAATAATGATAATATATATCAAATGTAAGTACAAAATACACAACATGTAATGTTTAAGTGGTGAACAATGGAAATCTCATGGAATTAAAAGTGAGATAAGAAAATCCCTTACAAAAATTTGGCAGCCTAACAACGCCAATTAAAAATTCTTAAAATGAATTGATGAGAGTAATAGGGGTATCTCATCATATGAAAATACAAATTAAATTATGGTTAATATAAAATAACATCCTACAACATAAGAACATTGCGTATAGAAGAAATGACATAAAAAAGAGTACTTGAAAAGAAAGAGAGAGGTCAGATCCATTACCCTGTGTCCGACTTGACTCGATCATTCTTTAATCTGTTGAATAATAAACTAAAGTTAATTTCTAATTTCTTAAGAACATTTTTCAAGTTTATTATTCCTTTTATATCACTTATTACCATGTTATAAATATTTTGTTATCATTTAAGTTAATAACGTCCATTTTGTCGATATTTGGTACTTGAGTCAAAACAATGAACACCTTATAATTACAAGTTGGTCATGTGGTAAGATATCTATTATATTCAGAATTATATTAATGATTTAGATATCATATATATAATATATATCCAGTATATACACGTATTCATAATATTACATAACATTTAGAGGTAATAAATGAAATGCAATGTTCATGGAGATGGTAAGTCGTACGTACGCATGAACGCTACTTCCATGTCTATTTCTTATTTTAATGGAATTAAAAACATAATTATATATAGTTATATTATAATTCCAGTATAATATCATATAAAATATTATTAATTCCATCCTTTATATGTCCCACATAAGGCGTTTAACGAGTCATATCACTTTGAGGGGGCGGTAGTCCACACTTCCTCTAATGAGATTATTGTATTTACCCACTATGGAAAGCATAAAGTATTTATATAAATGAAAAAATATAGAATAATAAAGAAAACATAAACATAATATATATCATATATAAATACAGTGCCATCATAATGGACACCATGAGAGGCGGTTGGAGATAATTGACCAATCATCATTTCGTGAGGCGTTAGTTTTCCATCCACAGAAACATTATGTTCTTCACCCATTAGATGGATGTGTGCATAAGTGTAGCTCTAATAATTCTCATAAAAACATCCTAGTATATTTAGGATACTTATGTTGTTACAAAAGAAAGGATATAAAAAGAGTTTAGGGGTTGGAGAAGTAAAATAAAAGAAAACAATTTAAGAGAAACCGTTAACTTTAATTTGGGTAACTCCCTTTGGTTTGAACCAAAGGACATCTTGAAGTGCCTTATTACCATGATAAGGCTTCTAGGTGGAGTATAGGGATTTAGGGAGCTTAATGGGGTAGATTTTGGATGATCCAAATGGCTTGATAGGTGTGATTAATTGGTTAGAAGTGGTCTCCTTTTATAAGGGAGAGGAGGGGCTCTTTAGGAAAGTGTGAACATATTATTTTATTATAAACGTATATTTGGTTTCAAAAGGTCCAAAAATCATTAGAGACAAAGATAATATGACTTATGGTCGAAATAAAATCATCCAATAATAATTTGACAAGTTTTTGATGCTATATTAATATTTATAATCTTATTTATTTAAATGATTTATTAATGAGGTAAACACTGCATCATTATTGTGTCATGAATAATTTAATTTATTCGATGTCTAAATATTTTTTAAAAAACACTATCATATAGGAAAGATTTTTATATTTCCAATTAATATTTATATAAAAAACAATTCCTTATATAACACCATATAAAAATTAATTTACTAAAAGATTTTTGTTTATGTCATTTTTTGCTTTTACATTAAATTAATCAATCTAAAGTGTCATTATCACTCTTAAGTGGCTTAATGGGGTCCAAAAATAGACCTAAAGATGCCCATGGTCGGCCATGACTCATAAAATAAGTTTATTACAAGTTTTAAGGTAATTCGTAATTATTATAATATTCTTTTTACCTTGAATTATCATATTTACCTTTAACCGTGGTAAATAAAAGTCAAACGTTACTATTCACCAAAAAATATTTTTATCTTAATGAACCAAATTTTACTTCTTTATAACAACCGTGTATGTTGTATTTTTGAAATTCAATCCAAAAAAGTGGTAAAATTTCATTTAAATGAAAAATTTAGTTTTTTAAACTACCACCAAGTGGTTTCACTATTCATTAAAAATTGAAGTTTTTTAGAAAAATACCAAAAATTCAGCATAAGATATATTTGATATTCCAAATTCAAAAATTATTTTTATTTTACCAAATTATAAATATAAAAGTTTCCTTAATTAATTTTAAAATTAATTCCCGTTGTTAAAACAAATAGCATGTTTTTAAGAAACAATAACTATCAAAAGACTGACCCTTGTTTATGTCCAATTTCAAAGTGAAATTAATTCTAATGACCAAAATTGGATTAAATTGTAAAAATATATTTTATTTACACTTTAAAACCAATTTAAAAGATAATATAACCATATAAATAAATTATATTAAAACATAGTTTTGAATTAAAATACAATATTTACACTATTCATAAAAATGAACTTTTTCGGAAAAAATTCCAAAAAATTACACAAAGTAAATTTTGATATCCCCATTCTAATTAAGGATTTTATTTGGTCATATATAATGTATTAAAGTGAATAATACAATATTTAATGAGGTTTCTCCATTAAAAGGCGGTAAATCGACCTTTTAATGTAAATTATGCTTAAAATTAGATTCATTCACATTTTAAGCCTCTAACATTTATTGGATAAATGTAATTACATTTAACAAACATGTATAATCATATTTTATTTAGTTTTTTTCATTCCCGCCAATACAAAGTCTAGGATTTAACAACCATTTAAAATAATAATATTATATTATTAGTTTGCAACGTAATATTTCAAAGGAACATGTTGTTGTGTATCGGGTATACTATCTAACATAGCATCCACTTTAATGTAAAATTAATATTTAATTCAAAAATATTAATAAAAATTAAAAGTGTGTTATTCCTTATTTATCTGGGATGTTACACTAAGATTTCATATTCATCCACCATGATTCTTTAGGAAATTATGATAACCATTTTGGTTTTAGTATTTGGTTGAAAATGGATAATGAAGATGAATTTGAGAGAAGGTATGTGTCTAAAAACCACTGTGTCTTGTAACTAAATAAGGTATAATACTTAAATGGTTTTTAATTCTATTATATTTATATTATGATAGAAAATGTGAGTTTCTTAGTCTTACCTAAGGTAGTGAGGTTGATTCCATGATAGAAATTATTATTTTTATAATCATATATATTTTCACTGGTGAGTTATATTTATCAATGGTATTTTGGTATGATGTAAAAGTTATGAGGGTTTATTGAAACAAAGAATTGTTATTTGGTAATGTTTTTGAATGATATATTAAACATAATCAATAACCTTGAAAATTTATTTTATGAAAAGGTTATATTTCTAGGGATAACTATTTAAGAACACATGATTAAGGTTTTGATAAATCTTATGATTAAAATAAGATTGATTTTTAGGTAATAATGGAGTGATTTATTTTGGGAAAAGCGAGACAGATAGTATTAGAATTGATTATTGATTTAAAGAAAAATTATTTCATGATAATATTTGTGATTTTTATCTCATTTTTTGGGATTATGATATATATTGACTAGTTTTTGAACTTATGAACTAGTGGTTAATACATTTTAGGGTTAAAATAGTGTTAATTTTTGGATGAATATATAATATAACAATGGTTTAATGTCTTGGATATTCAAATGGCTTTGATAGAAGTATATTATAAGGAATATAAGCTGGGGTAAATTATTTAATTAATGATCAATGTTTTTTGAGGAAATATAAGTTACTTTGTATAGCCTAATAAAGTAAGAAAGATTTCACATTTGAAATTATAACCTGAATGATGAATATATTAAAAATACCATCACCTAATTTAATTAGTTTGGAGTAATTAAAATTGTGAAGATGAAATTTATTTAAGGGGATATAATTTAATGTTACAAGTTTTTGGATCCACGACCATAATCATAATTATCATTATCATTATTATTTATGTTTATAATTTTAAATAACATTTCTCTATTCTTTAAAAAATAGTGAAACATGATTTGTAAATATTCCCTATAAGATATTAACCAAAAAAAGACACATTATTTCTTCATAAATGGAATGTTACAACAAAATCACATAAAAAAGTATTTCACACAATATAATACTCACCATGGATAAAATACATCCATTTAAAGTGAATAATTCAATAGGAGAAAATAGATAGAAATGAATAAAATCTTTACAAATTGCAAATACCCTGGATCATTTTCAACCTTAAGGATCAACAATAGCCAAAAAACCTATAAGGAAAAATATCACCATGATAAATAAATAATTAAAAAAATATATAATATGGTATAAGAACTATTCCATGTTAAGTAAGAGTGAAATGAAAAAAAAGATTTAGTAAGCCAATATAAGAATGAAATATATTCGTTGAAAATATGGTCAGTACAAAAGTGTTCATTGAAAATATGGTTGTTTGAAATATGGTCATTGATCATATATATGATAGGTATACTCAAATCACTTATTGTTAAGTATTAATTTTAAAATAATAATACTCATAATGAAATAAAAAATGTGATATTAAAGTATTCTATATATATGCGGTACATATAAATATAAATATTATTATTATTATTAAAATATTATCTAATTTATATATGAAATTAAATTAAATATTTTAATATCAATGGGGTAGTAGAATTAAATTTTAGAATAATAATAATTAATTTTAAAGGCATTTTTAAAGTATATTTAGTATAAAAGTAATATTTATTTATTCAAATAACCATTTTGTTATGTATGGTATATTTTATCCAAATTAAACAAAATTAAAATTTTATATACGAACTAACATACTATCATATTTTAAATTATAAATTTATATGAAAAAATATTGAGAACATTTAATGTTTAAATACATCATTTTTTAACCAAATAATATTTTCTTCATAATTTTTTATTTTCATTTAAAAAGTAAATTTATAAATTTAATAATCTAAATAAAATAATTAGGAATTAATTTTTGGATTTATAATTCCAAAAGTATGTTATCTTGATTTTTTGAAATTTTTCTAAAAATATTGATATTTAGGTGAATAGTGAAAATTCTATTTTTATAAAAAAACATAACTTTCATGAAATTATTAGTAAATAAAAATGATTTTTAAATCCATGAAACCTTTTTATAAGATAAAATTTATATTCTCTAAGTCAACTAATAATTTCAAAAATGTTATTTTTAATTTATAAACCCAGATTTGACATTTTAGAATTTAGGTAATAATTTTTAAAAAAAAATGTTTTTAATGTAGTATAAATTTAGTATTTTAAAAAAAAAATTATCACATTTAAAAATTAAGTAAAAAAATGAATTTTAAAATTGGAATAATTATTTCCAAATTATTAAATAAGGAACATTTTATTTTTAGTCGTAAAGAATCAATTACTTAGATAAAAACTAGTTTATCTTGGTGAAAACCAAAATAGTATAAATGAGTAACCTAAGAGGTAATGAACCAGACATGTTAAAAAAATAATTAATTTATTTGGTGTGGTTATACCTGAAATCTTATAATAATTATTATTTCGTAATTTTAGATCCATTTTCTGGGATAGTTAGTTTCTATTATTGATTTTTAGGTATTTACAAAAATGTCACTTCTTTTCACTTATAAATGCATCTCTCCTATACACACTTCCTCTAACACAAAAAAACCCATAGTTTCAGCCCAAAATCTACCCAACCTTATCCTTAACACTATTATCCACCTTGAGGAGGTTCTTTTATTCTAAAAAATCCATCCTTTAAAGTTTTATCCCTCTTCAAAAACGAGATGACCCAAGTAGTGAGGTATAGATTTCTAATCGCTTCTTCATTTTTTCCTTATGTGAATTGATTATTTATAAAATTTATTTTAACTATATGAAATGATAAAATAAAAATCTTTATTATAATGTTATGTTATTATAATGATGGTACATATCATGACCTGACCCACTAGGGCCCACCTTGCTGGCGACATGTTGAATGTTACACTCCAAGATCACCTCCACTAAACAAGGGGATATTGACAATCACCATGTTAGCATATCACACACATGGTAGGCCTTATCCTGAGGTACATGCATGAACACGAACACATATAAAAATACCTATTGAATGCTGAAAGGTAAAATAGAACTGATATAATAATCTATGTATACTTGTATACCGCATATCAGAGTAAAACACATGTTCTAGGAAACATAAAGGGCCAAATACAAGCCCACCAAAACTATAAAAGAGTCCAACTTGATTAGATATGATGAGATTACTGTCAAATAAAACACATTTTATTAACCATGATCTATTAAGCTCATCTATTCAATTTTTAATCCCGACACACATTGGACTCCATAGAAAGTCTCATCATCTAGATAAGACATGAAATGTGAGGGAATAAACCATGTAGGGGTGAGTATAATAATACCCAATAAGACACCCTAAAGCCACGAAACACAAAGTATCAAGAGAGTGGTCATATCATCAGAAAAATGTTATATAAATCCAAATACGAGGCATAACAAAATAACCTAGGTATACTCAAGTATCAAAGTAAGGTCACAACTACACTGCCAACATAGGATCCTCATTCGAGGATTCAAGGTAACTCTCACCCATAGAACTCACTCTATGGGTTTGGTAATAATGATGATTCCCATATGAGAGTTCATATTTTTGGATCTCACTATAAAGAGTTACATGACATAATTTATAATATATTGAAAACAAATAGGTTATCATACCCAAGGCATGTAGGGTATACCTGACCCTATCTAGAATAACCCCTTCATTAGGGAATCAAATTATTGGGTATGTTGGTCATGATGATTACTAAAACCCCACCTAGGGAAGAAGAAATTATAGAGGATCACACCCTGGGACACAAATACATATTCCTAAACTCTTTCTATAACTAATCCCATAGAAGGAATCACAATATAATATTATGGTGTGATGCCTCGCTATACTCTCATTGGGATGGATTGAGGGTACAGACCATATAGAATCTAGTCTACAATAAATAGAATTAGGGCCTTAACATTCTCTAAAAATGTACAAGTTATGTATAGGGTATACATGACATGTATTCACTTACCTAGGTCTACCCATGCACTTTTACTCATGCCTGTGTACCTTGGGTTGTGCATGTGTACGATATACATGCCCATATACTTTGGACATGTCTAGGTTTCTTTTCGTGTTTGAGTATTGAGTCGAGGCCATATACTCTAAAGGTGCCTTTGTACTTGGACATGTCTATTCCCATGTACCCCAAGGGTACATTCTAAGATTCCAGTCATGGGTAACACAACATGTGGTAAGTCCCACATGGCATGTGGTATTTTTTTTAAAAACCATATCTGCCACAGCCATGGGACTACACGGTGTGGGTTCTTTAGACTACATGTTGTGTATTTCAGGATTCTATAGATTCTCATAACCATTACAATTATTATCCTTATACCATCAATGGGTATTATCTAGCCGAAAATATCACCATAGAACTCATAGCTAGGTTAGATACACCCAAACTCTGACCAATAAATGAATTTTGGCCACCTGATCTACTCATAGATATCCTCTATCACGCTTCATCACTGAATAATGAACCCAGAAACTATGTACCTCTGATTTGAACCAAAATCAACTATGATCATGACCAAAACTCATCTATTCCATCGATCATGGACCTGATTCCACATCAAAGATCATTTTTTCAAAATAAAGATTTTGTAATGATCATTAAATATGTATTTGATAAACTATTGGGAAAAGAAATTGTCGACGATGAATTTATGAAGAACAATGGGAGAAAGGAAAAAAAAATAAACATAACGAAATAAATTAATCCATTATCTGGGTTGGACTCAATCCATTTCCTTTATTATTAAGAATGAAGGAGAAATAATCTTGTATTATCAAGAAACATTAATTCATAGTTATAGGAATGTCAATCCATAATCATAATTCCACAATAAAACTATGGATCAATTCATTAGAATTGTTGATTCACATTTGACATTTAGCTAATCAAAAATAATTAAATGCAATGTAAAAAATTTCCTATCTAGAGTTTTGATAAATCACTGGTGGAGAACTGTTAAACATCATTGATTGTTGATGAGATCCATGAAATCATTTGATACACCTATCACCAACCTTCTATTCATTGTCATTATCCCAAGAATTGTTTCCCCAACATATCTACTCCAAATCCCTAGGGTGATGTGGATAAATTTAGGGCCTTTCCATAATATGGAATAACTAGTTGAGGTTATCTCTAGAAAAATAAATAAATCATTAATTAATTAATTTATTTATTAGTTTAGTAATCCACCCATGACAAATCTTTAACAAAAATTGTGGTGCTAAAAAAGGCTAGTCACATCTAAAATAAAACCAATGTTCTAGATTTAATTTCAGCCTCATATTTTCAATCCAAGGATCCATTTTGAAGTTATTCCATTAATTCATAAAAATTCTGTGCTCATGACATAATATATTTAATAATTTTATTTTATCAATATCGATCCTCCTTAGGCCCCGAAATTCAATGCTAACTCAACAATTTGCTTAAAACATATTCCTTAAAATATTACTAAGTTTAAAAAAGAAATAAAATATTCAGTAAAACAAAATATTTAACCACAATTACCTTTTTTCTAAGAAAATAAATGAATTACATTTTTATGTGTGCGGAATGCCGCCTCCGTAGAATGTCGTGTTTAGTTTTCCATAACCAACATACACAAATAGTCATAACGATAAATTTAATAACTATGTATTATATTTATAAAAAAAATTTATTCTGAAATGATATAATATATTATTTATTTCTCGCATTCTATAGAAGATGAAATCGTCAACCATATGTACGTGTGGACTTCCACCTACATGGAGTGATCAATTTTAGTTTTTCTTTTATTCACTGCCTTATATGGTTGGTCACGAGAATCGGTTAAAATGATAAATATGATGTTTATTATATCATCTAGTTTCTTTTCTCACAAATTTGAGAACCTATTGATGATATTACAAACAAACTATTATTTTTAATTTAATCATGTGAAATATGCATACTAAAAGGAAAATATTTCATTTAAATCATGTAATATTTTCACATCCATAACATATTTATCTAATTAATTTATAATTATGATATATCACAATAATAAACAATAAATAATATCATTATTCTGATGGTGTAAATGATAACATTAGGATATTAGTGTAATGATAGTACAACTAAATATCATTATAATTATCCATTGATCATTGTATGTTCAGGTTTGGGTTGGTTTGACAATATACTTTAAAAATGTTGTGAGATTATATCATGGATGATTATGAAATATGAATTACTAGTATAATATGATATAAATATGAATATAATCGTTTTTTTGGTTATGGATTATGTAAATAAATATTTAACTCATTAATTAAGAAAACATAGTTCTTGGGTTAAAAATAACCAAAAAATGTTTTCTATTGATTTAATATTCTAGGATAAGACTATAGTAATCATGGAAGAAAATTTAAAATTCATAAATAATTATAATTCATCCATTACAATAAATTTAAAGAACATTGAATGATAAACATTAGAAGAAGAATAATTACCAATACCTCTCTTATGAAACTATTCAAAGCGATCAAGATTAACCACACATGAAATTAAAAATAGGTAAAAAATAACTAATATAAATGTAGAGAATAATTATAAATTAGGGTAGTAGGTGAGTGGATAACATTCCCCATAATCTTGTATGAAACCCATGATTAAATTTTAGTGGAGGGATATTTCCAGGTTACAGTATTAATACTGTACTAGGTACTATGTAGTACTATAGAAAATATAATTATTCATCTGATTTGGACCTTTGGTGCACCATTTTGTTCTTATAGGCTACAGGTACTTCGTACCACCATATGACCTCCTGAAACAGGGCCTTATAACTACCTCAGACCTCTACACCATGTGATTTTGGGCCACATGGCCATGAAGTAATCCGAAAGAAAACACATGAGCATGCCATAAAAGAGGATTCAGAAAAAGTATCATCCACAAGATCATAGAAACCCAAATTTGAAGAATTATAGGGTATGACAATCACAATTGGTAAAAGGCACTATAGAACTCCACATAGGGGAATGCCATCTCATCATCCATGCAAGGTGGGGAGCAAGGTTCCTTCAATGATACAAATAATGGGGAAGGGAAGTTATAATATATTCAGGTCTTTGGTACTTTAGTTTATGTATTTTTCCTTATTTATTTGGGCCATTAGGTCTGGTAATGGGACTTATGCCTTTGAGGATACAGTTCATGTAAGGGTCCCCTCTCAAACCATCCAAAAATGGGATCATCCAAATAATAAATAAAAATCATAAAGGCCTTTGGGATGTGTTAAAGAATTATAAATAAAGTTTATAAAAGGTTATATATATGAAAAAATTTCTAAAAAAGGTTATTACGATACTTATGTTTGTTATAAAGGATTTTAGAGTGCATTTGACTATGCATGGAAATAAGGTAAAGGGTTCTTTCTCTCAAATTAAATTTATTGAGACTTATTTCTTAAGTTTCACCACGATAACTTTAATATGGTGTGATTAATACCTAATGAATATATTTTATTATATTCATGAGTTTTTAATGATCATATAATGATATTTATTAAAATTATCATAAATTCAGAAGATAACCAACTTGAAATTGGATTTGATCAAAATATTACTTAAATCTTAAGTATTTTATTACCAATATTATTTTCAAATAAAAATTGTTTTTTTAAATATAATCCTTCTAGGTAATTTTTAATTTTTATAAAACCTCTCATCATTTACATTTGATATTAATGGGTTTTTTCAGGTACCCTCAAAATTTCATTTCTCCTTGAATCATAGTTTATATAAAGTTTTTATTATAAGGAAAAAAACATTGTCTCTTATTCTCAATTGGGGACTTACCCTTATACATATCAATATTAGTTGGTTTATTTTGAAATAATCCTTAAATATGATTTAATAATTTATTAATTTCATTTTATACTTCTTAAAATTATTATAAACTTTTTAAATGAATTTTTTACATTTCTTATATGGGTCATTTTTTCTCAAAATGAGAAAAGATTATCTTTTTAACGTTTACATGTGAAAACGTCATTATACTACATTTTTTATTTTATATGATGATTTCTTTCTATGTTTTAATAGTTTATAAAAGACAATATTTTTCTTTTATATTTATAAAATATAACTTTTAAAATGATTTCAAAATAATAAGGATATTTCTTATTTTCAATGTGATTTTCCTAATGCTCCTAAAAATTATTTTTCATCTATGGAATTTTTATTTAATGTATCTTTATTTTGATTGAGTATATTATTTAAATGTAACCAACCAAATTTTTCCATCTGGATTACTTATTTAATGTTACTCTCTTTTGGAGGATGACCCATCATTACCTTTGTCTTTATTAATCAACCACTGTGCATAAATATAGGATATATTCCAATGTTTTTCCTCTATGAACATTATAATTTTTGTCTTTTTATTGAAGAGTGTCCAACTAGATTCCATAATCAATTGATCTGGGAAAATTATTAACTTAATCGTATACAATTTATCTATATATTTTAAATATCAAATTTCTTATTTTCATGATTGATTGGTATTTACCTTGAAATTCACTTTATTTCATTTTATACCAATTTATTTTCCATTGGCTTATCATGTAATAATTATTTATGAAATTATTACTAATTTCCTCATGTGAATACATATAAAAACTATTTTATTTCTATGGGTTATTTATGATATATATAATGAAACCCATTTTCTTTCCATGGTTTATTTTTTATATAAAGGTGAATTATTGGAATTTGGAATGTTTTATGAAAATAATTTTATTTCCATGGGTTCTTTATGATGAGATAAGTGATTGATTTCATATGGAACTCATAAGTATGAATAAAAATTGGTGAGGTCCTATATCACACTCAAATTCATTGGTTTAATGTTTATATCTCATGAGATAAGTATTCACGAGTACATTTTAGTTTCTCATAAGAATAGTCACTGATGGTGTGACTCGTAAATGTAATGTTCCATATACTAATGTATATTCTATAATTGAAAGTTTTTTAAAAGTTTTATGATTATTATCATGACTATGTAATGTTCTTATGGATCATGTTTACTAAATCACTCATTCGATTTGAATATTATTTTATTTCAATATTTATTCCATGATTTATGGCCTAATAATTATTGTTCATGATTTTCGTATATATCTTAATTATACCCATATTCTCATCTTATGATCACTTGTGATCTATGACTTTTATCACTTATGTTCAACCTTATCAATTATCTGAGCTTACCCTTTTTTATATATCATTTCATTGGGTTATGAAGATAATAAAAATATGTAATATCTAGAATATTTTATTATATGGAGAATTTGTGGAAGATGTTGAAGACTCGTTATTGATTAAGAAGTTTCTCATATACTTGGAGAAAAAATATAATGGATACAAAGAAGACGGGTTTTTATGATTAATGTTTTTTCATAATTATACATTAATCTAAACCTAAACGTTATTGGGATTTTTTATTAATGATATATTTTTTTAAAGTCATGTAATTATATGGATACATACATAGGATGTCATATTATAAGATTATGGAGTTTTCAAAATTCCATTTTGGAAAATAATATTAATGACATTATTTAGTGACTATTTAAGCTATTGGAAGTAGAGAGAAAACTAGTTTGAAAACATAAGAGTGTGAATATTGAGAATTTCAGAACTCGATACACCAAAGCACCGAAGTGAGAAGAGTAGAAGACTTTGAATCCATAAGTTCTTTCATAAGAGAATAATACTTATAATGTCAAATTATTTAGAATGTTGATGAAGATTCAGATCATTCAAAATATAGGGCGAGTGTTTAAGAATGGAATATTTATTCAATAGAATATCAAATTTATTGAAGAAAGTGTTCATAAGTATATTATTTGATCTGTATTTTTCATGGTTGATGAATAACATCAAGAGGAGTTGAAGAAACCAAGAGTAGAAGAAAATATTTTAATCCTGGACCATATCTTCTAGTGGGAAGTCATATTCTCTTATGGGACTCAGGAGCTAGAGATTAGTGGGAATCTAATCTAATTGGACTTAGAGTGTCCATAGTTTTACCACATGGGTATATAGGGGAGGGTCCATGATTGGGGGACTAACCAATCAAAACAAGGAGTAGGATTTTATTTCAAACCTTATAAATCCTTGTGTGTTGTACTATCTTTATTTATATTACATATGAGGCGAGGCCAAGATAATTAAAGTTGATAGGATAAAGATTCTAAAAAGTCCAAGTGGTTTAATTAAAAATAATTCATAAAAGAGTACACCAATGATTGACCCCCCAGTGGGTATCAACCAACCTAGGCTCTTCATATTCCATGAAAAATAATGATTCCTAAAAATTGACAAAAAATAATTTATAAATAAGTATCAATAATTGTTACATTATTAATTTCCATTGTTTAATAAATATTAATAATTAGTATTAAAAAATAATAATTAGTAATAATTTACAATAGTTAATAATAAATAATAATAATAATGGTTACTTAATAATAATAAAGAATAATTGACACCATATAATAATTTTAAATTAATTTTATATTTATGTCAACATTATAATGACAAAAACACTATTATAGATCCCACTATATTTAGTACTACCCTTCTTAAATGCAAAAAAAATACTTCTAAAGGCTTACTTTTATTGGTACTAAATTTAATCACTAATAAATGTAACATTTATTAGTGGTAAAAATCCACTGATAAAAGGGAAATTTTTGTTATCACTTTATTTATAGCTGCTAAAGATAACGGTTTTTGATCATTTTTTAGAATAGACAAAGGGAACTATATATAAAATACTTCTTAAATACATATTTAAATATTATTAGATATGATTTATATAAATATAAATATATTTATATTTATAAATAAAATTTAATTTTTTAATCATTTATAATTTTTTTACAAACTATTTTAATTTTAATTATAATATTTATGATATATATATATATATATATATGTTTATAGTCATATTTAAATTTATATATTTATATTTATATTATATAATTCATAATATACTTTTATATTTATAATATACATATATATTTATAATTATATGTGTTTATGTTTATATATATTTATATATATTGGTAAACGCACATGCACAGACACACATATATATATTATAAAATATCATATGAACTATATAAATACATTAAATATGGTTCCTATTTAAATAGATTATATATTTATATTCATATTATATAAATTAAAAAATTGGTGTATTTAAAATTGTATGCATGTTTATATATGTATATATTAGTGATTATATATAAATAAATATATTAATATATTAAAATAAAATATAAAAATAAAATATATATTTAAACAAAAATTAATATTAAAATAAAATTTATTGTTAAGATTATTTTCATAATTTCTATATATGATATATTAAAATTTCCTTTAAATAGTTATATAAATGATGAAATGATCATATATTTATTTAATAATATTTATATATAGTATATGGATATATATATATAATTATATAATTATATATATATATATATTAATATAACCATTTTTAATAGTCTATAACTTCATGTCCCATTACTAAGTGATCTTTGGGCGTTATTTGTGATTAGAGGAGGTTTAGGGAGAATCTGATGAATTTGTTGCTGAAATCTCAGATGGAGAAGGATCTTATAGCATGAAGTTGAGGGTTGCAGTGTAATGGAGGTTCTTGTAGCATAGTGTTCTAAGGGAGGTTAGTTTTGGTGTCTCTGCCCCATGATAGGTGGTTTTGGCATAGATATGAGTTTAGACAAGGAGTCCTTGAGAGGCTCGTTTCTCATGACCTTGTGAATCTAAGGGGAGTTTCGGTGTGGCCTGGTGTTGTGGCATTGTTGGTCCAAATTTGTGTTCCTTATAGAAAAAACAGAATCCCTTGAAACATGGAGGCTCGAGTGGTTGGTTTTTAATCTCTCTTTTTATTTGGGGATATCTGTGGCATAGTGTGTGGGTTATACGATAGCCTTACCCTAAGTTATAGGATCTCAATGGGATTTTTGATATGGATTCTGAAGGCTAGTTGGACCAGGGAGATTCTAACATAACGCTGGGATTTTCATCGTGATATAGGATGAAACCCTACCCACTAAAGTGTAATTAGGGGGTGTAATGTTGTGGTCTTGAATTAGTCTATTAGGTATAAATTTTTAAAAACCGTTGAAACTCATAACTTACACAACATCCATATTTAATCTAGGGTGACATAGGTGTGGATTTGGTAATTCTTCCAATACCTCTTCATCAACATTTAACCATTGTATTTGGAAATTGGTTACCATAAATCTATAGTGAGTTCCTTATCCCTCCTTTCTCTCTCCTTCATTATTTAACTTTAGAAAATATTATTTGGGATATATGGTTGTTTCATTTGGGTTTTTACCTTGTGGTTTATGTGGGATGATGTGTTCTATGCTAATGACCTTTCCTGATGTAGTTCTGGTATTTGTCGGATCTCTTATTCACCTTGTATTACACAATAATTTGAAAATATTCCTTCATGGGAAAGGATCCTTGTTGTATCCCTATTATTATGATTTTATTGGTTTATCTTGATTTTTTTTCCTTTGGGTGGATCATTTTTGTTTACTTAACAAGATAACAAATCAGATGAAGTGATGTTAAAGGGGATGTGGGTTGAGTTCACTTGTGTTTATCAGTTTCCTTCTTATTGATACTTTATTTTCCTTGAGACTTGATTCTTATGAGATTATCATTTACTATTGTTATTCCATGTTTGTTTTTCTTGGGGTTATAAACCCTTGCTATGAATGATTGTTTAAACCTAGAATTATTAAAAGTTTAAGCACTAATACATGGATAATAAACCAGTTGTGTGTGAGTCTAGAATTTTTGTGAAATAAAACATAAAAGAGATCATGAAATAATGTGAAATCCACCAGAAAACTAAACTAATGGATGTTGTGGAATCTAAAATCTTCTATTATGTTTGTTGGTGGGATTTATGTAATTTCAATTATTTTTGTATAAAACCTATGGAGCTTGTATGATTGTGGTGGTGATCGGTTTTGGTGTATAATATGTTGAGTTATTGGGGCTGTTGTTGTTTGGCATATGATACATTGTGGGATGAGTTATAGTGGTTGGTTGATGGTTTTTGGCATGATATGGTTGATCTGTGGTAATGAACCAAGAGTGGGGTGTGTCTTCTTGTTGTGAGATAGATGTTTTGACATATAGTATATAATGTATTTTAGTTTCCTAATATCTATGGGATATGGATAATAATGGAAGAAAAAATGATATAGGTTTGAATTTAATAAGTTTGGTTTGGGAATGTAATCAATAGTAATTTATTAATGAATGAAATGAAAAATAATGGATCAGAACCAAATGAGAAATGGTTGAATTAAATAAGAGGTGTTCTTATGAGTGGGTTATAATTAAATATGGAATGGAATGTTTAAATAATTCTAACATGGTGGATAACTATTTAATCTAGAAAATGGATATAAATCTAAATGAAATAGGAATTGTGGGACATGTTTTGACTATTTTTTAAGGTGATTTGTATTTAGTGGTGGAATTATTTGATGGAATATGTCATGTAATGATGTGGTAGTATAGTGGGATATGATAGCGGTGTTGAATGTGAACCATTAGTCTTGGTAGTGTGTGATTTTTACTATCATTTTATTTTCATGTTACTTCTACACACAACCCACTCTCATTGAGTACTATGTTTTGACACCCAAATTTTTTTGGGGTGTTTTCCCCTAACATTTAGGATAATTATGGAATGGATGTTTGATTACCACCAATTTCATTCTTAACATATGAAATTAGAACATGGAGGCTACACCCAGTTATTCAAGTGTACGGTATGATGATGGTACAGTTGGTGGAGATGCTTGGTGATGAGACTATGTGATATATAGTGGGGGTCTTACATGGTAGGTGGAGGGAATGAGGTTGATTTCGTTAACGTTCATGATACCCTACAACCCTATTAATGAGATTGTAATAGGATATGTGATGGGATGGATTATGATATGAATATAGAATGACGTGTGTAGATATTTACTGAAGAAACCAAAGGATGTTAGGAACTGTGGGAGATCGGGGCAGGTAGGGTTGTGAACCAACACACATCAGACTCGGCTTAATACATGATGAAAAGTATATACATAAGGGATGAGAGACCAATATATTTTATTTTGGACTGTGAGAGTGGAAACTTAGTAGAGAAGTGGATGCTGGGAACTTTGAATTATATTATTTTTATATTATCTTATTACTAGCATATGTTACCTTGTGAGTGAGACTTGGTGAGGCTGGGATGATGAGTTGACTTGTTTAGGTTCCTATTGGTTATTTTATTTATTAGTCGGTTCATTAGTATGATCCTCTCAAATTTTCACAAAATACCTTAGGTATGATCCTACTGAGTATACATGTTATGCTCACCCAACATATATATATAATTTTTTTATATTTCTAGGAGGCTTTTGGGAACTGAGATAGACATTACTAGCTTGTAAGATAGAGTGTCTGCGAAGTCGCTACCACAAGATTATTCCCTTGGTACTGTTTATTTTGAAGGATCGTATATTTATTTCTTGGAATGTATTTTGGGAGGGTTTGGTCAATTTTATATTACATATTGAAGTTTTTGGAAATCTATTTATCTTATCTCTCAATCCTTTTTAATCTATTGATGGGAATGACTATCATTTGAGTGTTTTATAATATCGATGTTAGTCACCAAATTAGGGCCTATTGGAGGAGGGAATTGAGGGGTCCCTCTTTTTATTCACTATCATCCCCTGAAGGGTACTATTGTAGAGGGGTTATGATATAGTAGTATTAGAGTGAGTTTTGTATATAGGATGGATCTTGGTGTTAGGAATTTGTGTGGATTTCATGGGTTAGTAGGGGAACAATTTTATTTCAACATAATTCATGATGAATTTAAGGGAGAATAGATAGGGAATATGATTTTAAGGATCTTTATGTTTAGACATAAAGACCTATTTTTTTAACTTACCAGTTGAAGTAGAACTACTTGTGGGGTAGATACCTAAGAGGGGTATATGCATCTTGTTTGTTTGTGCTTGTATTTGAATGGGGTGATGTTGGGAAATTAAAACAAACTTAAATAAATGAACCTTAATAAATTCCAAGCTACCATCCTTTAGTTTTCTCTTTATTTTTCTTTTAGAAATTTATTCTAGTCATTTTACACATGTAGTTTATAGATGTGATGTTCAAAAGAATGAGCTAATCAATCATTATAGGATCAATCAGACAAGTAGGATGAGTTCTGGAAGAATATGTTTCATGATTTCCTGCATTAGAGTATTGAAAAGTATGATGGATAGAGGAAATATAGATAGTATTCTGTTTGATTTAGGCCTTGGATAAGTACTAGGTTCTACTGGTGATCAAACAGATGCAAGGGGCGTCACAACAGTAATGGATATTGTACATTGAGGAGTATAATGAAATATATGTTTCTTGGGATTATTTCTATAAGTTCTTCCCAAAATTATTATTTTCAATTATGAAGGAAATTAAGAGGTAAGAGATGATCTCCCTTAAATAAGGGATCCTGAGTGTGTGGGAGATTAGGATCAGGTGCAAGGATGCACTATATTTCACTCCTGATTTATTTCTATATGATGAATTCAAAGAATAACTTCTTGAGATTGCATTGCATCCAATTCTCAGATATCAATTCACTCTATTTATGCTTCTCATATACTTGTACATTCTAAATAAAGTGGTAGTGATCGAGAAGGTCCACTCATATGGAGGAGTTCCTCGAGAGTGAGTTCAATAGAGTTTCTTAAGGAGCAGTGCTTTAGGTAGAGGATAATGGATGTTAAGATAGGAGAGGTTTCAAATAGTAGAGATTCAATAGTGGTAGTATTTTTTATGATTTTCTAGGGAAAGAATACCTAATTATCTACTAAGAGCTCCCCTATGGTGTTTTTTTCTTGTGTAGGTCATGGCCATAGGTGGTCTCAATGTCTGACCGCTTAGGGAGGTCAATTTGGCATGGTCAGGCATACCCCTTTTCCTCAACAGTAGTTGATTCCCTTGAGACCATATTAGTAGTGGGGAATTCCATTGATTTTTCACCATTTTAATAAGTAGAATTATTAATTATCAAGGGGATACAGATCTAGTAGAGTTTATCCACATGATAACCCTTGTCATTAGGGATCTAAAACCAAGCATGGTCATGCAGTTCTTCAATGGTGAGGTAGGGGAGCAGTGTGTGGAAAAATTATTGTTACAGAGTTTTCATATATAGAGGGTCCATATGTTGTCTGTGGTATGATTATATTATAATATACATTATTTTCTATCTTTTTTGATTGTAGAGTTACAATGTCCTTTTTTACACCATCATTAGTTATTATGATAAAACTATATGTAGTGACACATATACTTACCCTAGTGTCATCGATGCCAATTAGAGGTTAGAATATGTTATTTTATATGTGTGAGGGTTGTAGACAGATGATGGGTAAACATCATTCATTGAGTGATTTCTTCCTATTGTGGATACATACCCAATATGTCATCCTTTTCATGGATTAACTAAATTTTATACATAAAAATGTATATTTATTTTGGAACAGGGACATTTTTTCTGATTTGGAAAGTAGGAGCGAGCTATTCATTGGAATTAAGGGTTATCATATGGGAGGAAGACATATAGAGCCTCTCATATCTTAGTTGGAATCATTATTAGTATAGGATCAAGATATAGAGGTTAATAATATCATTGAGAAGTTTAAGGATGTCCTTTTGGATGGGGCTATGACACTGCCCATTGATGTGATGAAATGTTTGAGATAAATTTACAGTCATGTGTATATCTGGTCCTAATGAATCTTTATCATATGTAACCCATGGATTTGTAGGATTTGATAATATAGATCAATAATCTACTATAAAAGGGATTCATCTAGCCCGGCTTATCTTCTTGGGGGTTCCCCAATGTTCTTCACTAATAAGAAAAATAGTAGTCTAGGAATATGTGCATACTACGGATGGCTGAACTAGGTTATAGTATTATTTTTTTACCCACATATGAGGATTGACAGTTTTTTTGACCATATAAATGGAGTGAGTCTTTTTTGAAGATTACCTTGTGTTTTAGATATCATCAATTGATGATAAAAGAGGATATCCCAGAGACTACCTTGCGGTGTAGATACAAACAATTATAGTTCATAGTCATATTGTATGGTGTCAATAACATGCCAACATTGTTCATGGGACTCATAAACTCTCTGTCTATGAGTTATTGGACTATTTCATAGTCATTTTCATTAATGTAATCCTCATATACTTCATGTTGGAGGAGGAGAATTTTATGAACCTTAGAGTTGTCCTTCAGGATCATTGAGATCACTGTCACTAAGGGAAGCTGTCCAACTAAAAATTTTGGATGTGGGAGGTGAACTTCCATAAACATGTAATGTATCATAAGGGTGTGTCCATTGTCCATTTGAATATTGATTACGTTTCTTCTTAAAAACACCCAAGAACATGCCATAGGTCTTTATATTCCTTAGGATCGCAGGATATTATCGAAGTTTTCTATCTGAATTTTCTCGGATTCAATCCCCATTAATAGTTCTAACCAAGAATGACTAAAATTTTATTTGGATGGACTAGTTCTAGTAAGAGTTTGACTACCAGAATGAGATACTAATTGGTTCCCTTTTGATTTGGTTTCTTAAGGAGGGATTGATGTTGAAGGTCTTTTGTTACACTTTCCACCTAGTCATGGGGTGCATCTTGATGCTACAAGGGGTAGTGATATCTTATGAACTTAGACAGTTGTGACCCCATTGGGGTAACTATTCCACCTATTACCTAGAGTTAGTGGTGCATGTTTTTTCCTAGAAGTGGTGGAAACATTACATCATTGTTAAACACTTTTCAATCGTCGGAAGTCACAAGAGTTTAAGGTATTTTTTTTACTATGTGGGATATGAAACTACACCAGTATAGGTTGATAGAGCTCCATTTGGATTATGACTTAAAGATATCATAAACCCTAGGTAAATGGAATATTTTGGATAATGAGTTGAGTATAAATTCATGGGGAGATGTCTTTTTGGATTCTGAGGATACTTGAAGGTAAAGGGAGGAGTTTTCAAATCTACACCTTGGAGAAAAAGAGATTGATTTTAGAGGGTACTTGTGTCAGATAAAAGTGGAATGTTCCTTGCTACTGTAGGTGGGGGGGTCTCTGTTGGGAAGACTTAGAGGTAGAGGTGATGAGATATTGTGTTTTATATGGGGATTACCAAAGAGGGGGGGGGGGGGGGCTTAGGATGATTATAATTGGATGTTGTTTCAATAGAGTATGTTTGTTCTATTGTCCATGCATGAGAGAGTTATCCATTGTTTCATAGACCACCCTTGTTGATGCATTTAGGTATGTTTAACCTCCAAAGATATCAAAAACAAAATTTATTAAATAGAAATATATTTTAAAATATATGGGTGTTATATTATATCCCCTTTAAATAAATTTCATCCTTGTAATTTTTATCTTCAATTTTAAAGACAAGGGTTTAAAAATTTTCTTAATTAATTCCATAGTGTGGAACATAAATATAAATAAGTGGAAATAAATTCCTTTTAATCAACATTGACTATATTTTCTTTTGAAATAGAATTTAATGAAAATATTAAGACTATGAAACTTATCACCTACTAAATATTTCTTAAACTAGGTGTGTATTATCAAACTCAAACTTGGGAATAGGTTTCCAAAAACAAACCTTGATATCAGAGAGATATTTTCCATGTATGACTTAGTAGATTTATCTTCCTCTTTCTTGAATTTCTGAAACTTTGTTACCTTTGAGATAGATAATATGATTTAATACACATGATTTTTTCCAACAATTTCATCTTTCAACAATATTTTGGTCTGTTTTCCATGCCCACTTCATTCCATATGATAACTAACACTGAATATTTTTTATGTATGAAGTAATAAAATTAAAATTTAATATATCATAAGATCCATAAAAGGATAAAAATTTATTCCTCCTATGTCTAGAAATTTACCAAAACCATAATGTTTATATACAATTAAGATACCATGAATAAACCTTCATACAGAGAAATAATAACATAATTTCCAAAATCTCAACAATTACACCCAATGGTCAACTTAAATCATTCCATTAATAATTAACATAAAATATATTCCAAAATTTTACTGATAAAATATGAAACCCAAAATCAGAAAAAGTTATACACACATATTCTACCAAGAAAAACTTAGTATTTATCCCCAAATAACAATAATCACTCATAAAGTCATATAAAAATGTATTTTTATTAATTATATATTCTCCAAAAATATACAAATCTTTCTAAAATAACATAAATCATCATAAAACAAAAAAACCATACATGATTCTAAAAGTTAACCCAATATTTTCTCCTTAAATAAAATCCCATCCTTGCTAATAATATTTTGTTGGCCTTAATAATATCATGATCCAAATAATCCAAACATCTTAAAAAATAAATTTAATCACTTTGTCACCAAATAACTTTTTAATCTCATGGATATATAAAAATATATTCCCAATATATGGTAACCCCTTTATCCCCATTAATAATAATTACCTCATCATTAAAGAAAGTATTAACCTTAATGGTTATGTGTTTATTTTAACATATATTCCAAATAATATTCTTCATGAATAACTTCACACCAAATCACATATTAACCATAAAGTTTATATATAACTTAATGATATATTTAGGGCTAATAATTATTTCCCAAAATTTCATCATTCACATTAAAATATCATAACATAAAACCTCAAAATGATATACATGTATTTAAAATTATGATCTACCTTAAAATTATATGCCCATAATGGTATCCTTAACTCTTAAGTTATCCTTATATAATAACTTCCTAACCTCTAAAATTATCTTAACCCTACTCTGATACCAACTATGTCTCCCAAACTTATAAACCTAGATCCAGTGTTAAAAATATATTCCTTACATAAAAGATTGGATACCAACTGAAGAGACCTCATTTTAACCATCAATGAATACAATATCAATAAAAAGTATTGATTCACTAACATACCCAAGAACTGTTAGTTTTAACGTTTTTGAGAATTAGGAAAATCCTTTCACGTAAAAAAACCCATATATTTCTCATAAAATGTGAATTTTCCCATTATACCTTGATTTTATTATTTCATAAGAAGAATTAAACATATCCTACAAAATTATCCACACATAATACCCTTCTATAATATCTTAAATATTATAATTCTTCATGACATGGGGAAATGGTAACATAAGAAAGAGTGAGGTCAAATACTCAGTAAGGGTAATCATAGAAGATAACAATAAATGATTATATGTAAGCATTAGATAAACATAAGGGTATGATAACATGATCATATCTTATAAAAATCATACCCAAACAGTCAAGATAATAATTAATGAGTCATTTCACAAGGATATTATCCGAACATAAGAAATTCATATAATCTTGAATCCAAAATCACGATCCATAGAGAATTAAATGATTATATAACATAGGAATGTGGAAAAAACAAAGAATTAAGAAATCAGAGTATATGGAATAAGTATAAATACCAATATGTCTACTAACCATGTAAAGAACATGAAATTACACCCACACAAAAATTTATGGACATGAAACTAGGTGCTCACATAAAATTGCGAATAAGTCTTAATATGAATAGGCCCACACTTAATGTTGTGTAAATGAAATTAAGTTCAAACATAACATTATTATCTCACGAGATATAAAGTTTTACAAAATTAATTAGAGGGATATATATTTATATATCATTAATAACATAATGAAAACCATATATAAGTTTTACAAAATATCATAAAAACATTAATAATTTCATCATAGTATATTTAAAAAGTGGGAATGTAATTTATTTCATAAATTTATTATAAAAAAACCATCATCACAATCCATCCAAAGAAATAAACTAAATGGTATAATAAGATAATACCCCTAGTGAAAAAAATACATAAATTATACTGACATACATGAAAAATAACTTTTGTAAAATTATTAAAAATATAGTTTGAAAGCATGAGAAAACATCCTTTTATTTTTGAGACCTTTAAAAATAATGATTTTTAGAATAATGGAAATATAGTTTTCTTTGAAAAATCATGAAACATTTAAATTAAGATTTATGATGATGAAAAGATGTGATGGTGGAAAAATATGTTCATTACATACATATTAATGAAAAACTTCCTTTCACACTTTTGTAAAATTAAAATGTGAGTCATATGGAAAACATTTGTAAAGATTCATTTTAATCATTTGTAAAGAAATTCAAAGGTAGTAAGCATAATATTTCTCAAACAGTTCAGTATAGATAAAAAAATTCATAAAACATTTTGAAAAATGTGGATATAGAGGATAAATATTCCTAGCCTAAAAATAAGAAATAATTTTATATTTTCATAAAAAAATTTCTTGATCATTTTATGTATTAAAGAGATGAAAATATAAGGAAAAAACGAAACCATAGAAATAAGAAAAGAAGAAAAAAATACATGGTGTTTAAAATATAAGAATCATATAACATCCCTCAATCTATGTTTAATATAAACAACCTTAAAATTAAATGAGATTGTAATATAAATAATTTCTTATTTGGTAACTTCAGAATCATAAACCCCTTGAAATAAATAACTTCATATGAAACTTTAAATACCATTAATATAAATAGATTCATGATATAATATATAAAAGGGTAATTATATACACAATATAAATTTAAATAAGTGCATAAAATGAAACATGTCTTAATGAAACAATATTGAGACTAAGAAACCTTGACTCAAGTCTTGATTTGATTTGTACACGCTCTTATCCTCATGTATACTAAATTTAGATTTATTATACATGCAGAAGTGATATTTTAATTTTAAAAACAATGGAAGGAGAAAGATAAATAATAAAATATATTTATAAAATCATAATTATATCATAAATATAATATATATTCATTAAAAGTATCTTTATAATCATCCATGTTAAGTGGAAAAGAAAAATATATCCCATTGCTTTGTGGAGGTGGTAGTCCACAAGAACACATGCACGATTTTATCATTTTCCAATGGATGTGAGGTTTTGAATATAGTATATATATACCTTAAATTCATCATATTAACTTTCCATGAAATATGAGAAATGAAATACATTGTTTCATGGAGATGGTAGCCCGTATTTACGCACGATCGATCATTTAATTTCCCATTAAATATAAACGAGGTAGGTAATTTTTTTACATAATAATAATAACATTTAAATATATTGATTATACTGAATTAATTATTTTAGGATGGATAAAAAATATTTGAAGGATGTAGAAGAATAATTAATCTTTAAATAAATAAGTTTACACTTATACCACTTATTTTAGTGTCCTCCATTCTGTTGAATTTAAGGCTTTTTAAGAAGTGATTTATTGTAATTATAGGGTAATGAGGATGTGGTAATAGAAATTTTGAGTGTAAATTGAGTATATTTTTGAGAGAAAATTGAACTCATATGTGCCTTTGGAAAGCATTGATTGAGTTTTTTTGTAGGAAAAAATCAATATAACTTTCACAACATTTAAATGTTTAAGGGTCATGAAAGTAATTGTAAAAATTTTAAGTGGAACATATATTAAACATGAATTATAGGATAAACAATTAACCATAAAATTGAGTCAATATAGTATTTTTATGAATTTATAGTTATTTAAAAATAATTTTTAAACATTAAATTCCATTAAATGTCATTTTCATGACTATTCATACTATTTGACACTAAAAATGTCATGAAAAAAATGTAATTAGAATATCATAACATTAAGAATAACTAATAACTTATAATTATCCATTAGATTCACAAAAAACAATAATTTATCCAAAAAACATTAATGTTAATGTTTTTTAAACAATTTACTTTATTTTCTTACAACATACACAATCGCTACATTAGTAATGTGTAAGATTTAAAGGTAATTATACTATTAAAAAAATTAATTATAAATTAGTATATTAAAAATAATTTTATTTATATTATAAAGAAACATTTATAACTTCTTTTTATTCCAATGAAAATATATTGTAAATATTAAGAGATAGAGAGTGACATTTTATAATTATTATTTACTTGAAAAAATATAAAATTCATAATAAAAGGAAAGTGGCCCAAAATTGAAATATTTTACAATCTAGAATTATTATGGTATAAATTAAATCCTAAAATGAAATAAAACCAAACGTTTATTTGATTTTGAGATATCATCCCATAGTTTTAACTCCATATTAACAATTTTACCATTTATATGGCGGTAAACCTTTACTAGGGTTACTGTGAATTACTATAAAACACTAAAATAACATTATAAAAAAAAGAAAATTAATATTCAAATAATGGAATAAATTTTTTAAGATTAAATTTATTGAAGTGGTATAAATTTATTTTAATATATATTATTAAAAGGAAATGGGAAATAGTTTTTAGAAAAAAAACAAGTTTAAATCATAAAACTAATTTTTCACTAAAAATATGTATAATATTGATTCCCATGGAATTAAATAGAGTAGGTTTAGAAAAATTATACATATTTTACTTTAAAATCAATTAAAATTTAAAGGCACATTTTTAAAATAGATTAAAAGATATGTTCTGAAAATAGTTTTTATTTGAATAAAAACATTACTTAGATTTACAAAATGTGAAATGTTGATTTCTAAATAAAAAATTATATTTTTAAATGAATTATATCACTTATTAAATAAATATTTTTCTATAAAAACATTATTTATAATATTTAAATTCATTCTTGTATCATAATATTATCATAAAAATGATAGTATTTGTAAAATTAATATTTTTCACCATGCACACAAAAAATAAACACTTTCATAATAATAAGAAATAATTATCTTAATATTAATTTAAATTTTTATGTAAAAATCATTCATTTTTATTAATTTAAATTTACATTATTATTAAAATATTATTTTAAATAAAAATACAAAATCTGAAGAAAACTCACTTATATAGAAAATTGACCAATTAAAATTTAACCATTGTTAACCATATATGTTTTCATTCTTATCATTAATAATTGAGTACTTATTTCTATGGGATTAATCAATAAATTATTGAAATTTTTTATAAATATTTATCATAATTCAGTTAGTCCTATTTATACTTGCTAATCCAATGGCTATGGGATTACAATCACATTTAATTATAATATTTCAATAGTATAATATAGTTATTTTACATTTAGTGTTGCGTGCATAAACATATATCAAACGAATAAAATTAGATAAATAAAAATATTTTCTAAAATCATGGTGTGTCATAGTAGAGATTCACTATGAACCAATCGATGATGTCGATCCATGTCGAGAATCAGGTGACAATGATCAACTGGTGTGGATCCATGATGAGAAGAAGGTATCATTAGTCCCGTGGGTAGTAAGTTTTATTCAAGAAAACAGATAATTCCTACCATCTATTTCCCTACATGTATGGATAGGGAAAAAAATGAAAAGATGGGGAATAATATGTTCTCTACCTGGGCGGCTCATAAGAGAACCAAATCTAAATCACAATGATCCTAGAACATTCAAATATGTTGGATTGGGACTTGGAGATGCAAATTAGAAATATCCCTAAAATTTCATGCCTAAAAAAACTCATCGAGTTGGTTCCCTAAAACTAATTATCATTACACTTTTGATTATAATAATTTTAAAAAATATTTTATAACATAATGATTTTTTTTTGTGTAACACTGATGTGAAAATTTCTTTAGAATATTTTTCAAATTAAAAGGCTATATAAGTTACCAACTTTAATGAGAACTTAGATATTCTATTAAAATATTCCTAAATATATACCTGATGGCCTAGATAACATCCATATGATATGACATGGATGATGTTTAACTATAAGGTGCTAGAGGCTGATAAGATATTGAGAATTCATTTCAAAAATTTCACACTTGGTAATATTCAAGAGAAAAGGTTATAAGGACAAACCCATAAATAGATATTTCATATATTGTATCTATTATTAGAAATTCCTATCCATAGACATGTGTATTAATACATGTAATTTATATTATAATTAATTTATATCATGAGTCATTCACTTTGATATATGGAAAAAAACCATAATGACATATGCTCACAGTGAGGTAGCATATGTTGGGTACGTCCTAAGTGATATAACATTAATTTAATAAGTAAATATAGGTGTTTTAATATTAAAGTTAATGTAATAAAATATAATTAAACATTTTATTGTAATGGAACTATTTGATTAAATCCTTGTCCATGTTAGTTCATCAATGAGTTCATTTCGTGAATCCAAATGACGATATATCACATATATTGGGTGATAAAAAATGTATGAATTATTCTTGATGAGATATCAATATAAAGGGATTATATTACATAATATAATTTGTAGGAAAGTTTTTTTCATTGTGACATTAACATATTTCTCTATGGCTGCCTTGATGTGTAGCTAGACACTAATCTTGGACTTTAGGTAAGTTTATCTAATTCCACTGAGACATAAACCTAGAGGAAAATATAATAAGTGTATCTAAAACCTAATTAAATTCTATTGAATATATGTAATATGTATAAATATAATTATAAACTTAAGAAATAATAATTACTCAAGTATATTTTATTGCATAAATTCCTTCACTAGATACTCAAGTTAAAAATATGTGTGTTTCATTTTATCAAAAATTAAATCATTAGATATTTGAGTCTGGAATCTGTGAGTTTAATTTTATCTCTCATTTATTATGAAAAATGAAATAGATTATATTTACTTATTTACCATTTTAATGAATAAATTTATATAAATATTTATTTAGTTATGTGAATGTTAATATAAATATTTATTCATGAGTTTATTAAATATTTAAATAAATATTTATTCACGAGTTTAGTGAATATAATATTTATTAAATAAATATTTATTCATGAGTCTAGATAATATAATATTTATTTATTTATTGATTAATATTTATTTATTTAAATAAATTTTTTACTATTCATGGTTCAATAAATTGTGAGTATTGAAGGGATGAGTTAGGGGCATCATTGAAATGATATATTTTATTAAATATCATTTAAAACCATATTGATTTATTTATTTAACAAATTATATTTAAATATGAACATGTTAATTGAAATAATAAAAGTATTATTATTATTATTATTATTAGACAAGGGTAATAACTTAGAAAGAATATTTTATAAATGTTTATTCCATATTTATAAAATAATAACTCTAAGTATTTTGTATTTATATCATCTTAAATTTAGGAGAGTCATTGTGCATAAAGTTAAGACTATCTAATTATATCAAGCTAAAGAGGGAAAATATTCCTTCCTCCTATTCAAGATCAGGGAGAGAACAAGAGATCAATTTGTTATGATCAATGAACAATGATGTTAAACACATGTCTCTACCACACTATCACTTAGATATTCACGAAATTTTTCAGATATTCTTAAAGTACATATGAATAAAACTGGAGGAGTCATCATGTGAATTCGCGACTGCAATGACAATGTAATAATAGAGGCATAAAAATTTGATTGAAAGGAATTCTATTGTTTTAGGTAATTCTATATTTAAATTTATTATAAATTAAAGGTGAAATTTATACTCTTGATGATTTTAAGGTTTACCTAATCAGGTTATTTGGGTATTATCAGTTGAAATTGATTAATAACCATTGTTGGGGACCAACATGATGGTTCCATTATTCTATAAATACTCAATGTTGTATCAGAGTGATCAAATTATAATTTATAATTATTTAGTATTTATTTTATTAATCTCAAAATTTATTTTTTGTTTTATTTATATTTTTTCATTATTAATGAAAAATAATAGATAACATGTTCATCTGAATTCATATAACGAAGAACAAGAAAAAAACACATGAAGAATGCTCAAAGATTCCATCTAAATTTGCTAATATTTATGGATTGATGAAACTAATACAGTATATGTAAATGTAAACTACAATCTATGCACCCTTAATTAACCACACAGGGTTCACGACACTTCAATCATTGACAACTATATGGGTGTTGGTATGCAGTGTCATTATAAACTACATATTGACCACGAGTTGTCATATGGCTATACATGGATTACAAGATGTGTAGATAGCGTACATATTGTGTTGCCTCACTCAATATTTCCTTTTAGTAGAACATGGAAATCCATGTAGTAAAAGTATGAAATTTTATTACATGTTGAAAATTGAATGCTAGTCAAGCTACACAATAAGATTTGAAATTCACAGTGTGTAGTTATATGTAAAAACTCCATAACATGGGATATCATAAATGAGATACACACCCAGCCTTATGGAATATTGTGTGGGAATCTTATAGAGTATTATACAATGTGTAATTGGTTATACATGATGTGTTGCATGTGACAACTCATTAAAGGTATACATCGAGACAAGTATGTTGTGTGAGCCAACACATAGAAAATTAAAGTGAAGAATAAACCAAAAACATATAACTAGCTGTATAGTTTTCATAACTAATTTTCACTAACCAGGTATATATTGAGAAATTTATAGGATATAATGTTGATAAAATGGTTATTAATTATTATCCATGTAAATTCTACCACTATACGATGTGTAACAATCTAGTACACACCATGTACTCCACAATAATTTCTAGAGTTACACACCACATATATTTATGGTATTTCATATGCTCATAAACGCCGTATAAAATATGTGTATTTTCCTATATAGCCACACATTGGGTATATCTCAACATTCCATGTAGGCATACATGTTGTGTATGAACACAATACTTGATGACCATACATGACATAAGTCACCCGATGTGTCGAGTGATAGAATATGCCATGTAAGAATAAAATTCCAAAAATTAATTTAAGAAAATGTATCAGGGTACACACTATGTCACCTCTATAATGCACACCATATAAGTATTAAATTATATCATTGAATTTAAACTCACTAGGATGGTACATGCCATGTACCGATAATTCATTTAATTAAAATAATTATTTCTTAAAATAATACAATATTAGAATCTCAATGATTGTTTAAACAAAAAATTAAAAAATTAATTAATTAAAAGATTAATTTATTAATTTGATAAAATATATATTTAAAAGAATGAAATGAAATGAATATTATCAAGTTTAAATGTGTATTCATTGCATGTTGTTATTGATCATGAGGTTGATCAGTCTGTTTATGCATTGAATTTGTTGAATTTAATTATTTATTTCATTATTTTTATGTGATAATTTATTATATAATTAAATATGATGATCTTTCTATCATCCCTTCATCCTTTATTATGAAAAATCATTAGTGTCCAAGGTTTATTTTATGTAATGATAAATCCTTAATACTCCTCACATGTGAATGAGTAAACATTTTTAAATGATGAACCTCATAGTGAGAGGAGGTGACTATGGACCCGAGCCAAGGTAAAAACAAGCAATGAAATATATATGTTAACATGGAAATATTATAACTTGATCCAAGCGTTATATCAAAGAGTTATTTTCCCTAAGTGTAAGGTCTATTTATCTCTACTTGATAAACCAAATAGAAGATAAAATCTCATGATCATATTCCAAATTTATTTTACTTTTAAATGCAAGGTTATTTATTTATGAGATGCGTGGTTTATTTGATAAATAATTATGATAACATAATGTAAATAAATTAACAATCATACTGAGGTGAAATAAAATAAATTTATTATATGTAAATTATTTTTATCACACATTGTTAATTAACTATACAAAATAAATATAATATTAACAAGAATATAAAGAGTAAAATAAATTATATTTACACATAAATTAAACAAAATATATAAAATATAATATTAATTTATTAAAATAATTCTATCACTTGAGGTAAAATGAAACCATACATCAAAGTATTGATCTAGCCTTTTTTGGGATATTTTGATTTATTGAGGAGTTTTGATGTATGTTATGGGTTGATGTAACCATGTTAACATAAATATTAGTTTATCCTATAAGACGTGGTGTAACTTGAAGGTAAGAATTGAGAAAATACGAATTTAGGATTTTAGGATTAGGGAGTCCACTCAACGAATCACGAAACTATGAGTTAATGTAATTAGAAAGTAAAGCCTACATAAATACCTTAAAATAATTATATAGGGCATATTTATGGGATATTTGAAGGGGAATATGGATCCTTTACACTATAATATCTAAGATATATGATATTATAAATCCAATGACAGGGGATGTTGGGAATTGATAAAACAGTGTGAGACTAATAAAATAAATTTCATACCACACAACATCAAGATAACATAATAAAATAAACTTTAACTTATTATGGAAAAAAATCAATTAAAATCATGTGAAAACTACTATAATTCGTCGAAAAAAGAAAATGTTCTCATGAATACAAATTTACAAGAGAGTAACCATTAATTATAAACTGAACCAATATAGTAGAATTTATATTATGTTTTAGAATCCCTTATTCCTAATTATCCTTCATGGTATGTGAGTAAAAGTGAAAGATATCCCTATAGAAGAAACATGGAGGACGATTTAAATGTATATTACATCATGTTATTATCTATGTCAGGAGAGATAAAGACGAAACATAAATACATGAATTAATACACCATGATAAATCATCTCTTAAAACATAAAAAGGATAAAGATAAGATTAAGATAAATCATCTCAAACTCATTTGAATATTCTGTCTTAATACTCATCAGTATTTGATAAGAAATATTTTATCCTCATATTATAACCTTTAACTTTTAACAGTTCAAAATCTTCAACCTTTTTCTCATTAATATTTCTTAAAATGGAATTATTTAGTTTTTTATTTTCCTTTTTAATCTTCTTGTTTTCTATTTGTATTTCCCTACATAGTTCATCCATTCAAAATATATCACCTTGAAATTTTTCATTTTTCATTTTCAATTATTTAACTTCATTTTAAATATTTTAGTTATAACCAAAACAATAATTATAATTAGAGTGTACCTCATTCATAGTATTATCCATTAAACATATATTGGATAATTCTTTTTCACTTTCAGAACCATCAATACTTGATACTGACTCTTCTGTACAACTCCATCTTATCTGATATGACTTTAATTGATACTTCTTATATTGATTTTATTTTATATATTGTTATAATTTGGGACAATGTGACTGTATATTCCCATTTTTTCTTCACTCATTGTATATTAATTTGTAGACATCAAATTTACTAATTTTACCCTTTTACCGTCCTTTCTGTCATCCTTTTGATGATATCTTCTCGGATGCTTCTTAAAGCATATCATTCCCTTAATTTACTTATAAACTCTTTTGGAAGAATTTTCAATTTCATCCTTCTCACTTTTCTATAACTCAGGATCAAAGGAATTAGTAATAAAATTTATATTTGATTTAAAATCTATACCTTTCCTTTTATTCGGGTCATTAGAATTATCATCCTTCATTTCCAAATCGTTTTGAATAAGTGATCCTATAAACTCATCAATTGAATATTTAGTGAAATAACTACATTCATCAATATTAAATTTCTTATAATTCAATTTTTAGGTATATCTCGATGAAATATTTTGATGACGGCTTAATTATTCATGGTCTCTTTGAGCACAATCATTCTGTTCACAATTTTGGTGAATATATTTTACATATCATCTATGATTTCATGATCAGTCATTTTGAATTCTTGAAACTTAGATATGAGTATACCTAACAAGGTTCTATACAACCTATTAGTTCCTTTATGGGTGAATTTTAAAGTCTTCCATATTTTAGAAGCAATTTTATAGGATAAAATATAACTATACATATTTCTACTTATATAGTAGTAAAATTAATTCATAAGTTTGTAATTTACAATAAACTTCGATGTTTCATTACTAGTGAGAGTTTATAAGTAAACATAATTTAGTTTATATGGTTATGATATTGTATCCTAATAATCAAGACCTATATTTTTTTGAAATAACTTCATTATTTATTTCCAGTAAATATAGTCAATTCCATTGAATTGAGGAGCTCTGATGGGATTAAACATATTTATATCCTTACTTACCATAACAAAGTAGTGGATATTTTCTACAGAATTCTAATCCTAGTATAATGGTTAGTTCCAAAACAGATAATGAAATAACTAACACCAAATCCTTTAAAAGGACCACCCTTTTTACCAATTTCTGGATTAAAGGAAACATTATATTTTTTTGTTCAAGGCCCAGAATAATTTGATAAGATGATGTCTGTGAGTAATCCCAAATATGATAAAATGGGTTGTAGATATAATAATCAGTTTCATAAGATATATATAATTTTTTTTGTTAAGAAAATAAATGGAAATATTTCAAATTTTAATTTCTTTAGGTGTAACTTGAAAGGGAATTATGAAAAAAAATGTTCTTTAAAGATTACTTAGTCCATAGGATATACCGGGACTTTCATTTCTGGAAATTAAACTTTTAGATTAACCTATAATAAATGTCTCAAATTTTTTTGGGTAACTATAGTTTTTTTATACTAATCAAATAGTACTGAAACTAGTCTGACTTCCAAAACAAACATCATCTTGATTTATTTTATTATAAGCCTTTCAAAAGGGAATCAAAGTCACATGGTATATTGACAATGGGTGATCAGGAAACATAACTAGTGAAATATCTAACTTTTAATATTTTAACTATTATGATGAAGGTACTGTAACTTTCGAGGACAAATCTAAAGGAAAGGTTAATGGTTTTAGAGAAGTAGTAATATTAACTTCGATTATAATATCTAAAGTAATTTTTATAGTAGGAATAAAACCAAATTTAATTATCATATCACAACTTTCTGATGATAGTATGAATGTAAAATTTAATGATAATAAATGTATTTTTTATAAATATAATAAAGATTTATTATATGTTAATAGAAAATAATATATATATTCCATTTATTTTCCAAAACTTACCCATCATAATATAAATTTTTTAAATGTTATTGATATACATCACATTCTATGGTATATAAGGTTGGGGAATGTTCATCTTTAATAACTATACAAGATGGAAAAACATGAATAGGTTCCAGAACTTCCAAAATCTAGTACATGTAAGTATTATGTATGTGATTCATGTCTGAAAGGTAAGAAACAAAAAGAGTCATTTAGATCGGTTAATATAGTTAATATTACTAGATGCTTCAAACTACTTCATCTTGAACTTTTTGGACCCTTGATAACTATCTGTATATGTTTTAAAAGGCATGTGTTTATTATTATAAATGTTTTTAGTATATTAAATTGGGACATTTTACGATCTCATAAAAGTGAAACCTTAAAAAAATTTGGTAGCATTATGTAAGACAATTCTGAATCATAAAGTTCATTTAATTTATTCTATCCAAATTGATAAGGGAGGAGATATTGTTAACTTATAATTTGATTTTTTTGTGAAACTAATGGATATTTTCATAATTGTTATAACCTTATAACACCACACAAAAATGGTGTTGTAGAGAGGAAAAATAAAAACATTTATGGAATGGGAATAACAATGAATAACGAATTCAAACGTCCAAAATATTTTGGGTTGAATCATTTAAAACTGCTTATTATGTCATAAATAGAGTTTACATCAGTACCTTGTTAAAGAAACATCCCTATAAAATATTTGTAAATAAGAAACCTAAAACTGATTATTTTAATGTTTTTGGATTTATTATCAATATTTTAAATAATAAGGATAATCTAGATAATTTTGATTCAAAAAGTGATGAAGGTATATTTCTAGGGAACTCTAATAATAATAACAATTATATAGTATATACTAAAATAACCATGAAAATGGAAGAATATATTCATTTTAATTTCATTGAAATTAATGAAAAATAGAGTATTTATTCTATTGATATTGTTAATGATTTTAAATAATTCAACTTTGATGAAGATAAACAAGAAAATAACAATGAATCAGTTGGGGGAGCATATATAATCTCAATACAATCCTTTAATTTGGAAAAATCACAAATATAAATATTTGAAAAATGTTATAGGAAATGTTTAATATATAATTAGGACTATAAAATATTTTATAAATTTCTATTCTAATTCTTCCTTTTTAGATTATTTTTTTATTGTAAATATTAAATAAAATTTGAAAGATTATAACTGGATAAATTTCATGCATGATAAACTTGACCAGTTTGATAGAAATAAAGTCTAGAATCTTTTTTAGTTTTCTAAATATACAATTTCTATAGTAACCAAATGTAATTTTCAAAATAAATGGGATGAATATTCTAATATAGTTAGAAATAATAAAATATTAGTTTCCCATGGTTATATTCAAGAAAAATGAATTTATTTTGAATATTTATTTGAACTAGTTTTTATTTTGGAATCTATTCATATTTTATTAGCTTTTTCAAGTTTTAAAAATTTTAAAATTTTAAAATGGATATAAAAAGTGCCTTTTTAAATTGTGTAATTTTAAAAGAATTTTATGTTAAACAAACACATTGTTTATAAAATAAAGTATTCAAAAATCATGTTTTCAAACTATCTAAAGCCTTATATGGTCTTAAGAAAGATCCAAGATCTTGGTATAAATGACTAAAATATATTTTGAATTCCAAATTAAATTGTTTAGTGTACGGTTGATCTACATTATTTATAAAAAGAGTTTTAAATGGTATACTGATTATACAAATTGATTTTGATGACATTATTTTTGGGTCTACATATGATAAAATTAGTAATGCGTAATCATAATCAATGACCAATTAATTTTACATGAGCCTAATGGGGGAATTAAAATTTATTATTGGTTTAAAAATTAATAAAAAATAGGGTTTTTTCTTAAATAAAGCTATGCATTTCAATGAACTTGTAAAAACGTTTGGACATGATTATTATAAATATTTGAGTGCCCCTATGAACAAAAATTATAAACTGGATGCAGATGAATATAAAAAGTCTGTAAGTAATAAGTTGTGTAAAGGCATGATAGAAAGCCTTTTGTATCATACTAGTCATAGTCCATATATTATGTTTTTTGTTTGTATGTGTGCTATATTTTACTCGAAACCTAAATAAATTCACATTAAAGGTGTTAAAATTGTAATTAGGTATATCAAAGATACTATTTTTACAAAATTGTTTTAATATGATAATAGTTATTTTGATTTACTATCTTCCAATGATTCTGAATTTGGAGGTTCCAGACTTGGTCAAAAGAATACTTGTATCACCCCTAGTTTGAGGTATATGGACTTTTTTTATGCATTTTTATGTGTTTAAAGTGCATGGGATGAGTTGGGAAGAGGTTGGGAGAGTTTGAAATGGTTTTGGATGATTTTGGAGGCTTTTAAAGCGGTGCACGGTTTGAGCACGGTTAGTGGAAACCGTGCGGATTCCTTAGGAAACCATGCAAGGGAGACAGTAGGCTTCACACGGCCTGCACATGGTTTTCCAAGACGTTTGAGGAAACCGTGCAGACCATTTCTTCCGAATCAGTAGCATGCACAAGTTTAGGGCAAGGTTTGCCAAACTGTGCGGGCTAACCATGCGACCAATTAAAAATAGGGTTATAAGTTTCAGGCTCTCTCAGGCTTAACCTATTTCACTACAGTCATCCTCCCACTCGAGTCTTACTCAGGATTTTGGGTTCTCATGGGTTAAGGGTGCTCTCCCACTCGATTTGGAAGCGTTTCAAAGGGGTTTCAAGGCGGTTTGAAGGTGGTTTCTCCCGGGTAAGTCTCTCCTCTTGTTTCTATTGTGTTTTCCACTAGATATTCTCTTCCCTATTTCTTGGTTTTCTAGATCTACAATTGTTCTGTGTAGATCAAGGGTTGTGGTTGCCTTGTATGTTAATATTAAGGCTTGTGGATGTTAGGGAAAGGGGATCTAGAGAGGTTTCAGTGGCGCGTTCGCCGAATTTGAGGTGTGGTGGCTTGTGGGTCAACTTCTCAGGGACTCTAAAGGTAGGTGGATTCTCTATCGACTCCACTTGTTTAGAACTATTGGTTAATTGTTACAATTAATTGTTGTGATGAAAATTAATTGTGAATTGTTATGCGAAATTGGTTGGAAATCCCTTGGGTAATGTTTTGGGTATTTTTGGGAAAAAAAGGGTTTTGTGGTGAAATACTATTATTATGGATTTTAAAATGGAGATTTTAAAATGGTATTATATGGTTGATTTGTGAAAATTATTGATGTAAATGGTTTTCAATAAAAGGGTTGTTTTATTGAAATGTTGTTTGGCATGGAAAATGATTTTCTATAAATGGGTGATTTATTGAAGTGGATTGATGTGCAATGGAATTGGTTGATTGCATGTGGTTGTGACCTTGGTGGGTTATATGCTTGGCATTGGCTATTTTGAATGTTGTGTGGAAGTGGCGAGAAGTACCACTATAAAAATGGGATGGATAGTGGATGGAAGGGCCACCATCAAAGATAAGTGGATGGGAAGTACAGCATAGTGTGAATGGGTGAACGGGTTGGACGGAAGCTCCACTGTTTGGTTGTTTGGTTGTATGGTTGTTTTGTTGTTCATTTCTTTGCAAGATGGAAGTTGTTGTGATAACATGTAAATGATGAGATGGCTTGTGGCATGCTTGGATGGCTTTCCCTTGGTTGCATGGTTTGGATGGGATGGCCTCGTATGGGAACGTTTGGCTTATGAAAATGGTTGCACTTGTATTTTATTTTATATAAACTGTTTTATATAAATTTACTAATGATTTTATCCTAGCGGAATGTGTAAGGAAGTCATTTGTGAAAATCCTACTGAGTTTTAGTACTCATCCCCTTCTTTGGCACGTTGGTGTCTTTGCAGATGTTGTGTACTGTGAAGTGGGCAAAGATAAGGAATCTCCCTCCTTTAGTGGTACATTGTGATGTCTCAGTGGATCTTGGAGCTTAGAGCTTGGTGTGGAGCTGTGGTGGTGTCATGGCTCGTAGGTTTTGTTATTTAGTTTCTGCTTGTACTCTGACATGGTTGGTTGTATTGTCTTTGGGTTTCATTGTGAAACAACTTGGTTGTCTTTTGGGAATACATGTCTAGGTGTGAAAGTGCATGCATCATATAGTGATTGATAGTGGATGGTTTGGTTGGTTTTTTCTGAATGGAAAATCGTTCCCCAACTTGATCTTGAATCCCTCGACATTCATTTCTAGCCTTTGGCGTCTTGGGAACGTCGCTTAAGGCCAAGTATCCCTCACTACCTCCTTAAGACAGTGAGGTAGGGGTGGGGTGTTACACAACTTCAGGTATGTGTCACTTTTAATTTCATGGATATATAAGAAACAACTATTAATATCACTATTAAAAGCCAGGGTATAATATGTTGCCACTAATAGTTTACGTTCATATAGTATTTGGATAAAGAAAACATTGTATGATTTTTATAATAATTTTCAAAAAATTACTATCTATTATGATATCACTAGTTATATTTAAATTTCAAAAAACTATCTTCAACACTCTAGAACTAAACACATTTATGTTAGATTTCGTTTCCTTAGGGATCATGTATATAAGGGTGATGTATGTTTAGAATTTTTTCATACTGATAAGAAATTAGCTATCATTTTCACTATACCCTTAGATTCTATTAAATTTGAGAAAATGATGTTTGAATTGGGTATGCTAGAAGCTAAAATTTTTCTTTTCATAATTTATGTTTTAATAAATCTATTCAATGTTTTTTACATGTGTTCTGTAATTGAATGTTTTTTATTCTACATTGATTTGTTTTAATTAGATAACATTGTCTACTTGAACCCTATAATTAATCTTTTTATAATTATTTTCTATTTAATTACTTTTAATAAGTTTTTTTTGAGTAAAAATGGAAACTAGTTTAAACTATGAATTCTAATGTAATTTTTGAAAAATTTTATAAATTAGGAGAAATTGTTTGAAGATGTAATATTTTCTTCATGTTGTTTGAAATTTTTTTAAATGTTATGTTTTAAATTTAATAAAAGATATAGAATATTTTTAATTAGGTATTAACACTTTTAAATGTATATTTATTTTCATAAATTACTCTTACATCACATCTAATTAAATTCAATATGTTTTAAAAATAATCTCTCTTATTTAAATTTTGTTATATTATTTTGAATCATTGATTTTTATTTTTTTATACTCTTTTTATTTTATTTTATTTGTTAAGTGTTACAAAAAAAAATTTACCTTCTACACAAGCCTTTTGGGTAAAACCTTCAACCACATTTAGGGGGACCTAGAGTTTAACCCCAATGGGAGGTCTAGACCTCATGGATCACAGAGAGACTGGGTAGATTATATTGCATTATAATAGCATACATGTCTGTGTATAATGCACTTAAAGTTCCCCTATAAGAGCATTGGTGGGAATGTTCACCCATTGGGCCATCATGATTGTGTGCGCATTGTGTTTTTATTCTGAACATGATTTGTAACTTACTCATTTTTATTCCGCTTATTCTCCCTCTATTCATTTTGATATAGGAAATACATTTTTAATATCATCGTTCATTTGACTTAAAATCAGACAATAGTAGTGTATTCCTCTTTAATCAGATGTCTTTATCTCATCTGTCTAATTTTCATTTTCATTTTATACATTATTATTTTGATCTCAAGTGCATCAACTATTCAAATTTACTTCATCCACTTTAGACATCAACCCATCCCTCCAACTTTTCATTGCTTAAGCTATAGTAATCATCATATCATCTATTCCCTTCAAGATCTTCTATGTATTCTTCTATTTGTCAATTTTTTTAATAGTTTTTCATTTCATTTAATATTTCACACAACTCATTTAATTTAAATATTTCTGTATTGGTTATCTTTTTTTTTACTTCAACTACAACTTCTATTCATTTTATTCAAGGTTATATTTCATATATTTTAGTTCATTGGTTCAAAAGGTATTGTCTATTGATTTCTCATCAAGTCACTATCATAAAATACCAATAATGGGTGATGAGTCACCATTGGAAAATACCTATGGTGGGTGAATGAGACTCCATTAGAATCCAACGGTGGGTTATGAACCACCTCTAGGTTCTCAATGGTGAGTCTTTTCACCCAATGTTGGATATCAATGGTGGGTTTATTTTTTCTCTCACCAGTTTTTTGTTCCTACTATATACGGACTTGGTAGGATCTTCTTCAAAGCTCTTACAAGATGTCTTTCCTCTTCATTTGAGTTCTGCAAACTATTTATTTTTTATTGAAGTAGTTTTATTTTTTTCATATTTTTATCATAAGTTTTAAGTCTGATTATGTGTAGCTTTTCTATGATGTTTTATTTCTTTATATTCATTGAATATTGGCATGAACTTTATTCTATATTCATTATATTTGTTTTTATTATTTTATGGTTTTTTGAATAATAGTAGTTTTGATTTATTCATCTAATATAACATCTTTTTATTTGGAATTTGTTTCACTAAGTCACCATTGGACACTTCCAACGGTAGGTCATGAGTCACCTTTGGAACCCAACAGTGTGTCATGAGTCGCTGTTAGACATCCAATGGTAGGTATTTTTTATTCTTCTCATGAATCTATTTATTGATAATATGCATGGAATGACTTTTTGTTTTGATAGATTATTTTTATTATTTCCTAAATATACAATGGTGGTACAGGCTCAATATTACAACCATTGCACATTTATAATGGTAGTTTATGACCCACCACTCACTGTTTTAAGTGGTTGGTCATGACCCACCATTAGATACATTTTTTTAAATTTTTATTTATTATTTTTATTAATGTTATTAAAAAAATTCTTTTTAAATGTTTCATTATTTTTATGGAAATATAATTTCAAATGTACATAAAAATTACTTATTCTATTATTTTATCTAAATTTGATCACTCAATTTGATAGTTATACAATTCTTTACATTTTTAACAACATGTTGTCTATTTTTTTTAAAAGATTATTTTTATTTTAATTGTTTTAACAATTGTTGATTAAATATAATTTTTATACTTATAATATTAAATTATTTATTTTAATATTTCTTTAAGAATTATAAAATCACAATTATGTTTTGTTTTCAGTGGGGATTTAACACATAAAGGTAACAATCATATTATAATATTTTTATATATTAACAAGTTTATTGTAGATATTGGATATGGATTTTATCCTACAGGATATTACTTGAATTATCTGGGAGATATCTTCAGGGATTAAAACATGTACCTATGCAGATGATTCATTTTTATACGTATACGTGATGACATAATTTCTTTTTCTTTAAATTAATCATGAAAATTCTTTTACTTATTTTCTTTGGATGTTATTATAGAATATCTTCATCACATTAATCTTCCACCACTAAAGTGATCACATAACTTGAGCTGCATCGAATTTCTTTATCATCTGCTCAACTGATGTGTTAATTGTTTTTTATTTCTCCATTTCATTTATTCCTACCATATTTTTAACTATGGGGTTTTAGTTTAATATTTCCCTTCTAAAATCTCTTACATTGGTTTATTCCTCCCATATCAAAGGAAGCTTTAGTTTTTCATCCTAGATAAAAGTAAGGTAGATTATGAGTCAAGGGTTATTCCACTGTGTGTGAAAATGGTATGATTCATCTGTATGTAATTGTGTTATCACTCCCTATAAAAAGTGAGGATCAAGTTAATACCAGTCTCCTTGTGGAGAAGAAGATATTGATGGGAGTACTAGGATCTTAGTGATCTGAACCTCTATAAAAACATCATGTGTTATCTAATTTTCTTTCGACATTATTTTTAACACCTTTATAACTCTGATATAATAATATTTTTTTATAATAATTAATAAAGGAATATTCACCACCATCTAGTCACTATTTCCATACTAATGGACCAAACAATTATCACTACACTGTAAAAGTGTAAACTAGATGACGACTACCTAGCTAGTGATCTTGAATTATAGATATTCAAGAACATCAACAGTTAACAAATTTTTTCTTCCATATGGATATGAAATTATCCATTATTTTAATATTATAATCCTTATCACAAATATTCTCTATATAAATTAATAATTACATAATGATCAATATGGAGAAGTTACATATGAATATTTTGACAGTTATATTCCCAGAAATTAAGTATTGGTTGGAACATGGTTTCTCAACCCTTATAGTGAATGAAGTGAAAGTCAATGTCGAAAATAATATTACAAGTTTACTATTAATATATCCTTTATAACTTCATTAAAATAAAAAAAAGAGTTATATGGAGATAAATAAAAATGATACTATTTATATCACATGTGGAAAAAAGGTCATTGGAAGCGAAACTATAATGAATTAAAGAAGAATTAGGTAGAAGATTCTACTTTAGGTATATTGCTCATTGAATATATTATTTATGTTTTGAAACATGGGTATTAAATACAATATATAACTCATATATTTGTATTCAAATATAGGAACAAAGTATGTTAAAAAATATTATATGAAATAAGATAAAAATTTTAAGTAGTTGATCGAGGGTGATTCCTAAGTTAGATAAGATAAGGACAAAACAACCCATTTCCAAGGGGATTGATTCTTTTTATAGTATTTCTTTATAGTAAATGTGAACAAAAAATTCATCTTAGTGTCCAGTTCTAGACACAATGAGACATTGTTTCATGTTTGAAATGAATATTGTTATGTTATATAATACTTAAAATAATAGTTTATTAACACATGAATCATAGTATTCTAATAATAGTAATTAATGATGAAAATAAAAACATAATAATTTCATAATACCCAGTTGTATAATGGTAATTTATAGTCATGTAAAACTAAAATCAATTTTCAAGGATATGCCTATATGGGTGTTTAGATTCTTAGGAGTTAAAATTATTATTTATTTTTAAATACATACAGATTAAGTTGTTAAGATAGATAAACATTTAAGACAAAAAATTCATAGATGAAAAAATATTCTATATTTAGTTTCAAAATATATTTTCAAACTATTCTAAGGAGAAGATAGAGGTAGGTTTATATATTTTGTAATATTCCTTTAAATAATTTTGGGAATAAAAATTTATAAAAACCCAAGATTTTATAAAATATATTCTTTAAAAATAATTTAAATTATTGGATAGGTTTCATTACACATAATGAAAAATTACTCTTACATTATACGCAACAAAAATTTTATCTTTTATTTCACACTTCATCGTGTTTTTCTAATAACTTGTGTTACATGTAAGGCCGAGTCTTATCGTACAACAATATACTATTAATATTATTATTAAACATGATATTTATCACATATCCATTGGAATAATGGAAATCAATATGATTAAATAAATTTAAAAAATATGTTTTATACATGTTTTTAAAATTAATTATTTGGTGAAAAATTAGTTATTAATTAAAATAAAGACCAATTGAAAATAAATAATGTTCTTTTATGAAAAACTATTATTACAAGAAGAATGATGTCTTATCTTAATAAGTTAAATTTATTAGTATTATTGAAACATATTAATGAATTTTATATTTTATATATTCAATAAATTTTTTTAAAATTCAACCAATAATTTATATGGTATTAATAGAAAAATAAATCCAATTTTAAGCATGAAAAAATGTATTATTCTAAAAAGTAGTTTTACCTCATTTTAATGGTGCACTTGTTTTAAAACTAGAATTTTAAAAATTATTAGATTTTATTTGAAAAAATAAACTTCATTTTTTAAAATGGAATATCAAAATTTACTTTCTAGTAATTTATGTTATTTTTCTAATAAGTTTCATTTTTTGATGAATATTTAAAACACTATATTTTAATTGAAAACCACATTTTAGTCTAATTTATTTATAAAGTTAAATTATATTTTAAATTGGTTTGAAAGTATAATTAGTTAAATTAAATATTAAACAATCCAATTTATTTTTTTGGAATCAATTTCACATTGAAACTGGATATAAAAATATTTTAGACTTTTGAACTTTTTTACTTTAAAAACATGTTGTTTCATCCCGTATGTGGGATTAATTTAAAATTAAATTCCACCAATCATATTAATAGAATTTGGAAAACTGGTTTCCATATTTTTAATCATCATAATTTATAATTTTTATTAATTTCAAATTATTTTTTTGCCAAAAATATTAGTGAATGTAATTAAAATTATTTACAGCGATTTAGATAAAAATGATTTTACATAGTGGCTACATTGTAATATTAAGGGGCCAATTGACCCAGGATCTAGTAAAAAACCAATTTTATGGCCATATTTAGACCATATACACCATTTTGCAAAAACCTTTTCATTATTAGAGACACATTATATAAGGGATACCTCCCAATAGTGTTTACCTTCTTGTATTTACTTGAATGCCACTCCTCCTCCAGTACAAAAAGGCATTCACTTTACCTCTCTCTTAACACCAATAAAGAATTTTGGATTGTCTAAACCATAACAAAGTAAACTCAAACCTCCTCCCCTATAATTCTATAATCCTCACTTTGGGAAAAAATAAAACCTAGGAATTACTTTGGTGCAAACCAGAAGAAGTTACCTGAAGAAGAGGTGAGGTTTTTTAACAAGCACTTTTGTTCTATTTATTCCTGGACCCATTAAATTATTTTTATATCATTCATATATAATATCATAAATATTATAAATATAATGATATGTTTTTATATTAAGGTTACAACCCACACCCATGAACACTTCCACAAAATGGGATAGGCAATCATCCTTCGTGTGTACGATAAACTAACACCTCACAAACCGATGTTATTCGTTCTTCCATTACCACCACTCATGGTTGGAAATAATGATAACACTAATTTTTTATATGATATTTATTATTTTAATAACATAATAATACCTTTTTATTCATTATATCATATAAAAACTTTTTAAATTTCATACCATAAGGGATACAAAAACAACGCTTATATGTATGATGGACAACAACCTCACAAAGCGATGTGAATTGTTTTCACTAAAATGTTACATGGAATGTAATAAGGGTATATATAATGATTATATATGATATAAATGAAACAATTATTATATTAATGACATAAATATCTTTATGTAAATATGATATATCATTTTCTTTATTAATATTTCACACACTGAAAAAGTGATAACGTTATTCATAAACGTGTGGACTACCGCATCCTCAAAGCGATGTGATTCCTTTTAAATAAAAAAATTATATATGTAAGTTTATATGATTAAATAATATATTATTTAATATATAATTATAATTCTATAAAGATAAATTTTACTTACCCTCTTCCCATTACGCACATTGAAAAATGGGAACATTACTCTTGCGTACGTATGACCTACCATCTCCATGATTGTTAGTTTGGATCATTTTTCATAACTATATTTCATGGTTTGTTTTAAAATTATAATTTATGTATAAATATGATAATTATTTCATAATTATTATTCTCTATATTTTTATATGATGACCTCTTTGACCATAATTGACCAACCAAAGTAAATTTTCACACATAAATCAAATATGGTCCAAACACCCGACATAAAAATAATTGATTATGTGGCTGTATAAAAAATTGTAATAAGTGAAATGAAACTGATAATAAAATTTTAAAAGTTTCTCAATCATATAAATAATCAACATAGGTTTGTTATTCAGTAATATAAAGACACACTTGACAAATCAGAATCATGGTAAGGAACTTCGTGTCAATATCCTTTTATAGAGACTTATTTTGATGTTATACACCCACCTTATTTTATGAGGTGTATATATAATACCTTTCGAATTTAATATCATTAATTTACTCATTCTCAAGTTATTTAATTTTTTAAAAATTTTATTCTTTCATGGGTATTATGATTTAAATGTCTTAATGTGGTATGAGACACTTTGAATGTTTAAATATTTAATATTGTCCTCCATATCAATATTTTTGATATTATTATATATATATATATATATTTATTTATTTATATGGATATAAAAGGATTATAAAAGAATTATTTTTATATTTTTATATTTTTATTCCACTATAAACCGTAATATTTTAAAAAATGAAACGCCTCTTTACCTTTTTCTCGGTATTTTTTTATTGATAATGTGTTTTGAAAATGTGCTGATTATTTCAATATATTTAAATATTTTCTTATTATTAGAAGTGAATTTTTATGATTAACATGTTGAAAATTAAAATATTTTATATTTTATGATTATGTAATGGAACTTGGACATTATATTAGTGGTTATATAATAAACCAATGAAGGGTGATTTTGTGATAAACCAATGTTGGGTGGTTCCGTGATAATCCAATAATAGGTGGGTCCATGATATCCCTTCATTGAATTGTGTATAAAAGTAAACTATATGATTATTCAATTTATATGAGTGATTTATATAGAATCTGAATATATAGTTATTAAATTTATAAGATTAACAAGTATCAGTATGTCCCAAGATACCCTTACGTGTTATCTATTCTTTCTATGGGTTGTACGGTAAACTTGTGATTACAAAAAAGTTATTAATTGAGATTATTTTCAAAGGAAAGTATTTATTACTCATTATGTTTGAAAATTATTACTTTATGATAATGTTTTCATGGGTTTTTATTTTTTCCTAGGACTAAAATTTTTCATTCCTTGTGTATCCCTTACTAATTTTTTGTGTGCTCATCCCACATTTTTAAATTATTTTCATAGTATTTAAGAATGTGTAAGGGAAAAAAAATAGTCAAATTGATAGTTGAGAGTATTTTTCATTAATTAAATCATGATTTATATTTAAATTATTATATTATGGAAAAAATGGATATAAATTGGAAGTTTACACTTTATATTATGAGGTTTTTGTAATGTGTGAGTTATGACCAAATTCTCAAAAACTCTAAACCTGAAAATATCTTCAAAGGAGAAGAAAGTAAAATTTTGACTAAAACACGTGATTATTTAATTTTTAAGTATAAAACCTTATATTTGGGGTCAAATTAAAGGCTTGGACAAGTTTAGCTGTTAAGATAGTGTAAATATAATTTCCTTGGAATAGTTTATTGTATGGCTAAGTTAAAATAGTATATAATTTAAATATTACCAAGTTTCTCAATATAAAGTATTATTGTTCAGAATGGTCTCACACAAAGGAAACAAATAAGATGTAGTGGGAATCCACTAAGAGGAAAATATGCTTCCGAATCAACATCCTGAGATGGTTGGAATTTAAACAAACCAGTGTGTTGTAGCGATGGATCAGTTGACATAATCTATTAATGTTGGTGGTATCCATGCTATAATGGAACCCTATACACCATAAAGGAACATTTCTATATTGGAGCATTTCATGAAGAAAACATTCCCCATCATTCAATGGATCATCTGACCCAATTTTAGCCGAAGGATGGATCAATTCACTAGAGAAGATACATGAAGTCATGGGATGATTGGAATGTCAAAAGTCAACTCTTTCCAACTATCATTTTAAAGGTGAAGTTGATCGATGGTGGTCTTTTTTTAAACATACTATAGAGAAATATGATCTTGATTCCATGAAATGGGAAACATTTAAGGATTTATTCCTTGTAAAGTATTTCCCTATGATTTTCTGTCTTAAGATGAAGAAAAATTTCTTATAATTGAGGAAAAAGAATAATGATTTAGTTTCCACATATGAAGAAAACTTTACATGGTTTTCTAGTTTCATACAATGTTTTTTTGAGATATAGAAAGTAAAATTAAAAAAAATTACCCAGGACTAAAAAAATGTTTTGATGAGTATTTCCCACAAGAGGATTTAAAAGTTATGATAATGTTGTTCATTGTGATGAGAAAGTTGAGAAGGTGTTTTATGATGCTTATGCATGACAATATAAAAAGAGTAAGAAATGGTCATGGTGGTAGGAAATATAGAAGAAAACAACTAAAAATTAGGTTGGTAATCCCAAAACATGTTATAATTATGGTAAAATACATTTTGGGGAATGAATGTTAGGTTATATAAAGTGTTACCAATGTGGTATGTTTGGTCATAAGGTTCATGATTAAAAATAAAAGTGTTATAAACCAACCAATAATTAGATAACATATATGGATTCAATAGTAAGATTCTTTATCTACAATGAGTTGGGAAATTATTATAACATGCGTCTGAAGTTACTACTTACGGTGAAAATAATCACGATCAAAAACAAAAAGGTATGAGAAAAACATTTACTACCATTGAAGTTTATGTTGAGACATTTAGTGAAGTTATAGATGATCCATAGAGCTCAGTATTTTTTGAAGGTTTAACATTATCCCAATATCTTAAGAAACCATATTTTAATGTTTTAACTAATGTAAATTACTTGGGAGAAATTTATTGAGTTTTTATAGATGTCTAAGGTATATTTTGAAAAGTTATTTGAGTAATAATACGATTAATTTTTTGGAAATATGTTTAATGGTATTGGTGACCATTAGGATTATATATTTATAGAATGATTTAGTGGTAACTTTAGGTATTACTATTTAACTTTATAGATTAATATATTATATCATCACAATAATGTTTGATAATTTTTGGAATTATCTTAATTTTTTAACCTTTTGGGTTTTGGTTAATGTATAAAGATAGGTGGAATATCTTGTTATCCTTTTGAGTATTTTGTGATCCATTAAAAGCTGATTCTAGTGCTTCAAGCATGTAAATTTCTTCTTGAATACTCATTGTTAAGATAAAATATTATATTGTGGAGGAAATTCATTAAAGGATTAAATATTACTTGTAAAGTATGTATATTTAATTATGTTTTCAATCTAGAGGGTGAAATAATCCTTTAACTTTAGGAAAAGTATCATGATTTAAAATGTTTTATAATTTATATATTCACTAATTATATTAATGACCTTTTACAGACCTCTTTTCTTGTGATTTTTTCCTTGATTTTATCTTTACTACATTCTATATTAATCTAAATGTGTCCATGGGAATTAATTTTTCCTTCCAAATCAATATTTTAGTTTCCAACCAAGTTTCTGCTTATATGGAAACAAAGTTATGTGTAACATCAGGTAACCTTTATTTTTCACAATTTTATTTTTTTCAGATATTTTTTATTCATTTCATTTTAATTATGTGGGTTTCAATAAATTAATTCTCGAAAAATGTTAATCCTTTGATAAATAAGACGAATTTTGTGGGAGAAATTCATTTTAAGTGGGATAGGTTGTAAAATACTGAGATTTTATTAAACATATTCTTTCAAATTAATTTAAATTCATTGATAGATTATGTTAAATGAAATGCACAGTTTATCTTTAATTATACACAACACTAAGTTTATCTTTCATTTCTCGCAGCATCTATTTTATCCGATAACATTTGTTTCATTTAAGGTTGAGTCTTACGAGACAATAATATACTATTAACATTGCTATTATACATGATAGTTATCACCTATCCATTGGAATGATAGGAATGAATATTACTATTTAATTTAAGAAAATAATATTTTTACATGTTTATAAAATTAATTATTTTTTAACCAATTAGTTGTAAATGAAAATAAATACCAATTGAATATAAATGATGATTTTTTATTAAAAAAATACTTTTATGACCAGAATGGTGTTTTATATTAATAAATTAAATTAATCACAATTTGTGAAATTTATTAATTAAATTTAAATGTTATATATTCATTCATATGTTTTCAAATTAATCCAATAAATTTTATAGACTTAATATAAAAATAAATCCAATTTTAAGCATGAAAAACTGTATTTTAAAAAAATGCAGTTTTAAAACATTTTAATAGAGAACTTGTTTTAAAAATAAGTTTTGAAACATTTATACATTTTACTTGAAAAAATAAAGATAAATGTTCAAATCTGAATATATAAATTTACTTTGGGTGAATTTATGATATTTTTCTAAGAAGATTCATTTTCTTATGAATAGTGAAAAACATTGAATTTTAATTGAAAACTATATTTTAGTCTAATTTTGTATATAGTTAAATTATATTTAAATTATATTTAATGTATAATAATTTAAATTAAACATAAAACTACTATTTATTTGTTTTTAATCAATTTTATATTTAAATTGGATATAAAAACATTTTGAACTTTTGAACCTTTTTTCTTTAAAAACCAGTTTTTGATCCCGTATACAGGATTAATTTTACTTGAATTCCACCAATTATATCATTAAAATTTTGAAAAATGGATTCCATATTTGTAATAAGAATAATTTATAATTTATTGTAAGGTAAAATTAGTTTTTGACCAAAAATATTAGTGAATGCAATTAAAATCATTTATAGCGATTAAGGTTAAAATTATTTTACTTAGTGGTTAAACCTTAATCCTAAAAGTCCAAATGACCTAGAAACTTGTCATAACCCATTGTAATTCCATATTTAATCCATATAAACCCTTTTATAGAACAGGTTTCATTATTTGTGGCATATTATTTAATGGATACCTCCCAATAGTGTTTACCTATTTGTATTTACTTGAATGCCACTCCTCCTCCACTATAAAAGGTCACTCACTCCCCCCTCTCTTCATACCTCTCAAGCATTTTGGATAGTAAACAAAACCTGAAATAATAAACTCCAAAAATCCCTAATATAATCATATAATATTCAATTGGATCATAAATAAAACCAAGTAAGTCCTTTGGTGTAGACTAAAAAGAGTTAACTGAAAAAGAGGTAAAGTTTATCAATGATAACTATTGTTTTATTTCTTTATAAACCCCTTAAATTATTTTTATATCATGATTATATAATAAAATAATTATCCTAAATATAAATATATGTTTCTAATATAATTATATAACCTAAACCCACAAAAAATTCCATCAAATGGGATATACAATCATCGTCTATGTGTACGGAGGACTACCACTTAATGAATTGTTGTCATTCATTCTTCCAAACCACATATCAAGGATATGAATAGTGATGGAAAAACTATTTATATATGATATTTATTATTTTTATAAAATAATTATACCTTTGGGTTTATTATATCATATACAACCTTTTTTCATTTCATACCATAAGGGATATGATAATGTCGCTCACATTCACTCTGGACTACTGCCTCGTGAAATGATGTAAATAATTTTCACTAATGTGTTAAATGGTAGGTAATAAGGGTATATATAATGATTATATGTGATATAAATGAAATAATTACCATATTAATGACATAATTATCATTTTGTAAATATGACAATAAATTTTCTTTATTGCCTTTTAACAAACTAAAAAAGTAATAACATCGTTCATGGACGTGTGGACTACCACCTCCTCAAAGCGATGTGATTATTTTAACATGAAAAGAATTATATATTTTATTATATACAATAAATTAATATTTTATTTTTTATATAATTAAAATTCTTGAAATATAAACGTTAATTACCTTTTTTTAATAACGATCATTCAAAAATGGAAACGTTACTCATGCATACGTATGACCCATCGTCTCCATGATAGTAACAATTTTTCATTTTCTATACCTATATTTATTGACTCATTTTAAAATTATGATTTATGTATAAATATGAAAATTATTTCTGGATTATTATTTTTGAGATGTTTACATAATGACCTCTTTGACCATAGTTGACCAACCAAATTCATTTTGACACATAAACTGAATATGGTCAAAACACCAAATGTAAAATTAATTGATTAATTATATATATAAAACATTTTAATAAGTGAAATAAAAATATAAATAAAATTCAAAAACATTCTCAAAAAAGTAAATAATTAATATAATCTATTATGTAAGAAGATGGAGACACACATGACAAGTTGGAATCATGGTAGGGGACTTCCCATAAATCTCCCTTCATTGAGACATATTTCAATGATATACACCCACCGTATCTTATGAGGTTTATATATTAACCCTTTAATATATCATATCTAAATTTATTTATAGTTATGTTATTTAATGTTTTGTTAAATTTTATTCTTTCACGGGTCTTATGATTTAAATGTCTCAAAGTGGTACGAGACACATTGAATGTTTAAATATTTAATCATTTTCTATATGTCAATATTCTCGATATAATTTTAAATATTTATTTATATGGAAATAAAAATTTTATAAAGAAATTTTTATTTCTATTTTGATATTTGGATTCCTCAATAATATTTCGTGTTTAAAAAATAAAAAGAAACCACTCTTTTTGTTTTTCTTGGTGTTTTTTTAATTGAAAATTGTTTTTGAAAATGCATTGATTTATTCAATGTCTTGAGATATCTTATTATGAGTGTAAGAGAAATATTTTTATTAACATGTTTAAAATTTAAATATTTTATGTGCTATGATTATTTAATGGTACTTGGAAATTTTAAGGGTGTCTATATGACAATCCAATGATGGATGGTTCTGTGATAAACCAATTATGGGTGGTTCTGTGATAGTTCAATGATTGATGATAGCCCTTCAATGCATTAGGTATGGAATTTGACCATATGGTTATTAAATTTTTAATAGTGAAATGTATGGAAGTTAACTAAATGGTTATCCTATCTACAACAATGGAAAGTATAAGTATGTCCTAAGATACCTTTATGTGTTATCTATTCTTGCAATGGGTTTTATAGTAATCTTATGATTGTAAAAAAGGTAATAAATGAGTTTATTTTAAAAGGAAAGTAATTTTTTTCTTATTAAGGTTGAAAAGAATTAAATTATGATAAAGTTTTCATGCATTTTCATGTTTTCACTTGACTAATTTTTTTATTTTCTTATGTATCCTTTACTAAGGTTTTTATTCTCATCCTATGTTTTTATATATTTTTTAATGGATGTAAGGATGGGTAAGGGAAGGGAAGGAGTTAAGTTAAAAGTCAAGAATATTTTACATGAAATAAATCATGATTTATTTTGAAAGTATTATATTATTAAAAAATGTATACTAATTAGAAGTGTCAACATTTTATTATGTGTTTTATATATTTTATGAGTTATGAATTGATTTTCTAAAACTCTAAACCTAAAAAGAACCTCAAATTGAAAGAAAGTGAATTCTTGACAAAAACTAAATATTATGTAATGTTTAACTATGAGAACTTATAATTTGTATCAAAGGAAAGGTTTAGGCAAATTTATAGGTTATGATAGTGTTGACTACATTTCCTTAGAAGATATTAATTTATATTTAAGTAAAATTGTTATATAATTTAAAAATTACCATGTTGCATCATCTAAAGTATTCTTGTTTATAATGGTTTCCATATACGAAACCAATAATATACAATGGTTAGGAACTAAGAGAAAAATATCCATCAAATTCATCATCCTGAGATGGTTGGACTTGGAAGAAACCAATTTATTACATTTATGGATCAATTGACACAAGCTATTAATAGTGGTGGTATCCATGCTATAGAGGAAACTGATCCACCAAAAAAGAACGTGTATATAGTTGATAATTTCATGTGGTAATATCTACCATCATTAAATGGATCATCTGAAATAGTATAGCCTAAGGATTGATAAATTCCATGGAGAATATTTTTAAAGTCATGGGATATTTGGAATCTCAAAAGTTAACTCTTTCAATCTATCATTTTGTAAGTCAATATGATCAATAGTGGTATTTGGTTAAGAATACTAGAGAGATATATGATCTTGAATCCATGTAATGAGAAATATTTAAGGGTTTATTCGTTGATAAAAATTTCCCTAATGTTTTTTAGATTATGATGGAGACCCATTTTTTGGAATTGAGGGAAAAGGATTAATATTCGGTGTTTGAATATGATGAAAATTTTACAAGGTTGGAAAGGTACTTACCAGATTTTTTGGGACATTAATATAAAAATTAATAGATTTAATCATGACTAAAGAAAATATTATGAATATAATTTCTTACATGATATTTTAAATGTTATGATAAATTTTTTCATTGAGATGAGAATTTTGAGATGGAGTTTGCTAGCACTAATATTCCATAAGATGAAAAGAATAATAAATTGAAAAGGTGGTATGAAATAGAGGGGAAAGAAAATAATAATTCTATAGGTAATACAAAAAATGATCCAAGTTTGGTAAAATATGTTTTGGAGAATGTATGTTAGGATATAAAAAGTGTTACCAGTGTGGTATGTTTTCTCACAATATTTGTGATTACAAAGAAAGGAGTCATAAACAATCCAATAATGAGATAATAGATATCCATTAAATAGTAATATGGTTTACCTATAATGATTTGGGACATTATGCCAATGTGTTCCTAAATTTACATAGGGTGGGAATCACCATGATCAAAAACAAAAATTTATGGGAAAATCTCCGGCTACTATTGCAGTTGATGTTGAGACATTTGGTGAAGTGATAGAAGATCCATGGAGCTCTATATTTTTTGAAGGTTTGTCATAATTCCAATGTCATATGAACCCCTATTTTGATGTTTTAAATAATATAAATTCATTGGGAGAAATTTATTGATTTTTTATAGATTTCTGAGGTATATGTTTAAAATTTATTTGCGGAAGAATACAATAATTTTTTAGACATAAGTTTAATGTTATTTGTGACCATTAGAGACACATAATTAGAGAATAATATATTTTTAACTTTGGCTATTAATATTTAAATTTATATATTAATTAATTATCTCATCACATTAATGTTTGACAATTTTTTTAATTATATTTATTTGTTCTAACCTTTTTTGTTTCGGTTAATTTCTAAATATAGGAGAAATATATTGTTATCCTGTTGAAGATTATGTGATCCAATAGAATTTGATTCTAGTTCTCCACGAATAAAAATTTCACCTTAAATAATCTTCATATAGATAAAAAAATGATATTTTGGTGAAAATAGGTTAACATATGAAATATTACATGTCAATTAAGTACATTTCATCTTATTTTTAGTCTAGAGGGTGAAAGAATTTTTCATCATTAGAAAATGGATTTCAGTATATAATGTTTTCCAATTACCATCTTTTCTGATGCTATTAATGACCATTTACACTCCTATTTTACTTGTTTTGTTTTCCTTGACTTCATCTTGACCACATTCTCAAAAACTCTCTATTAGTCCATGGGAATTAGTTTTTACTTCTAAATCAATCTTTAAATTTACCACCAATGTTCTTTCCATGTGGAAGCCCAGTTATGTGTCTCTTCTGTAACCATTATGTTTCCCAGTTTCCATTTTTCTAGGATATTTTCTTTACATTATTTCTATGATTTGGGTTTCAATAAATTAATTCCAAAAAATGTTAACCCTTTGATAAGTAAGACAAATTTTTTGGCCGAAATTCATTTTAAGGAGGGTAGGATGTAACATCCTGAGATTTTATGAAATATATTCTTTAAAATTAATTTAGATTATTTGATAGCATGTGTTACATGAAATTCGTAGTTTATAATTTTTTAAAAACCACACAAAATTTTTCTTTCATTTCATGCAACATCGAGTTTCTCTAATAATGTATGTTACATGCAAGGCTGAGTCTTACCAAACAAAAATATATTATTATTATTATTATTTAACATGATAGTTATCACCTAGAAATTGAGAAGGATGATAATTAATAATATTAAAAAAATATTAAAATCTATTTTATTCATGTTTATAAATTTATTTTTTTGGTAAACTATTAGTTAAAAATTAAAACAGAATCCAATTGAATATATAGGGTGTGTTTTTTTAAAACTATTTGTATAAAAAAGATGGGGTTTTATCTTAATAAATTAAATTAATCATTGTTATTTAAATATATTAATTAAATTTATATGTTATATATTCAATAATTTTTTTCAATTTATCCAATAATATTTATATTCTTAAGATAAGAATAAATCTAATTTTAATCATGAAAAATTGTATTTTTATAAAAAGTAGTTTTACCACCTTTAAATGGAACACTTGTTTAAAAATTAAATTTTTACACATTTATATATTTTATTTGTGAAAATAAACTTTATTCATTAAATAATAATATAAAAATTTACTTGGGGATAATTTTGGGTAATTTTTTGGGAAGTTTCATTTTTTTGATGAATACTGAAAGAACTGAATTGTAATCGAAAATGAATTTTTCTTAATTTATTAATATAGTTGAATTATAATTTAATTTTTTTTAAAATTATAATTAGTTCAATTATACATTAATAAATAAAATTTAGGTCACTTATATTAATTTTACATTGAAATTTGATACAAAAAAATTTCAAACTTTTGAACTTTTTTAATTTAAAAACTCGTTGTTTCGTCCTCTCTATGAGATTAATTTTAAATTAAATTATTCCATTTATATTATTTTAATTTGAAAAATGGATTACATATATTGTATCATAATAGTTTATTTTTTATATTAAGGTAAAATAAGTTTTTGACAAAAAATATTAGTGAATGAAATTAAAATTAATTACAGTAATTAAGGTAAAAATGAGTTTACTTAGTAGTTTAAAATTAATCATACGGGACCAAATAACCTATAAAATTGTCCAAAAACAATTTTATGAACATATTATTACTATATACCAAATTATATATAATTTTATTAATTATTGGAGACACATGATGTAATATATATCTCCCAATATTGTTTATGTTTTTTTATTTACAAGAACGCCACTCCACATCCACTATAAAAGGGAATTCACTCCCCCTTTAGCTTCACACCTATAAATAATTTTGGATCATCAAATACCTTCCCATATAAACTACCTAAATCCATACTAACATCCTATAATTATAAATTTTTTCACAAATAAAACCACAAATGTTATTTTATGCAAACCAAAAGGAGTTATCTAAAGAAGAGGTAACGTTCTTTAATGAGTACTTTTGTTTTATTTATTTCTCCAACCATTAAATTATTTTATATAATGAATATATAAAAAAATTATTAGACTAAATATACTTATAATTTTTTATATTAAGTCTATTAACTTTACCTACACACACTTCTATAAAATGGGATATGAAATCATCGTCCGTGCATATGGTGGACTACCACATTGCGAACATAGGTCATTTGATCATCCATTACCACATCTCAAGTCTGAGTGTAAAGAGATAAATAATATTTATATATGGTATTTAAAATGTTTATAACATAATTACACATTTTTATTAATCATATCATATACACCCTTTTAAATTTTATATAGTAAGGGATATGATAATGTCGCTCGTGTGTATGGCGGACTACCGCCTCACGAAGCGATGTGAAGTGTTTTGATTATCATGATACATGGAAGGAAATAAGGGAAGATATAATTATTATATATTATATAAATTAAATAATTATGATATTTATTACATAATTAACTTTTTGGAAATATAATACATCATTTTCTTTGTTACCTTTCCACACATTGAAAATGTGATAACATCATTTGTGGACGTGTGGACTACTGCCTCCTCAGAGCGATGTTATTCCTTTTAAGTAACCATTATTATATATATAAGTACATATGATTATATAATATTTTATTTATTATATAATTATAATTCTAGAAAGATAAATTTTACTTACATTCTTTCCATAACAATCATTGAAAAATGGGAATGTCACGTATTCGTATGTACAGCCTACCGCCACTATGATTGTAACATTGGTCCATTTTCCCTAAACATAATTAATTATTAGTTTTAAAATTATAATCTATGTATTAATTTGATAATTATTTCATTATTATTATTATGGTGATGTTTATATAATGACCTCTTTGACCATAGTTGACCTACCAAACTTGTTTTTGACACATAAACCGAATATGGTCAAAACACCCAATATAATATTAATTGACATAATAATTGTATAAAACATTGTTATAAGTGAAATAAAACTAAAAATAAACTTGAAAAATGTTCTCAAATAAGTAAATATTTGACATAAAATTATTATTCATGCAGATAAAGACACACCTGACAAATAAGACTCAAGGTAATGGACTTCGTGTCAATCTTATTTCATTGAGTCATATTTTGATATTATACACTCACCTTATTTTATGAGGTTTATATTAAAACAATTTTACATATCATATCATGAATTTATTTATTCTCAATTTATTTAATTTCTTCTAAAATTTTATTCTTTCACGGGGCTTGTGATTTAAATGTTTTAATGTGGTGTGATACACTTTAAATGTTTAATGATTTAATCCTTTCCAACATATAAATACTATTGATACTATTTTATATATATATTTATATGAATATAGAAGGATTATAAAATAAATTTTATTTTTATTTTTATATTTGGATTTCTCTACTAGCCTTCGTGTTTTAAAAAGAAAAATAATCTTCTCTTTCCCTTTTGTGGGTATTTTTTTATTGAAAATGGGATTTTAAAATTCAATGATTTTTTATATATATTGAAACTTTTTCTTATAAGTTCAAGGAGAATTTTATGACTGAAATGTTGAAAATTGAACACTTTTATGTTTTATTATTATGTAAAGATACTTGGACATTTTACAGGTGGTTACATGATAAAAAAAATAACCGGTGGTTCTGTGATAAACTAATGACATGTGGTTCCTTGATAAACCAATGATATATGGGTATATGATAGCCCTTCAATGCATTGGGTATGGATGTTTAACTAATGGTTATTCTGTCTGTTAGAGTGACATATATGGCATTTGACCTCATGGTTATTGCATTTATAATAATGGAATGTATAATTATATCCCAACATTCCTTTATGTTTTATGTATTCTCAATATGTATTTTATGATAATATTATGATTAAAAAAGGTAAACAATGTGTTTATTTTCAAATTAAAGTATTTGTTACTAATTATGGGTGAAAATTATTACATTATTATAAATATTTCATAGATTTTCATATTTTCATTGGAATAATTGTTTTCCTTCCTTGTGTATCCCTTACTAAGTGTTTTGTGAATGTCCCACATTTTTAAATGGTTTTCACAACATTTATGTATGGGTAAGGGAAAGGAAGTAGTCAAGTTGAAAGTTGAGAGTATTTTCCATGAAATAAATCATGATTTATTCCAAATGTATTATATTATGAAAAAATGAACACTAATCAGAATCCCTCATTTTGTATTATGTTGTTTTTGTAATTTATGAGTTATGACCTAATTTTAAAAAACTATAAAAATGAAGATATCCTCAAAGTGACAGAATGTAAAATCTTGACTAAAACTCAAGATTATGTAATTTTAAATTTTGAGGACTTATAAAATTAAAGTTGTGAATGAAATTGGTAAAATATATAATATCCCTTAGGTGAGGTATTTAATTAATACTATAAAAAAATATTCAACAATAATTTAAATTTAGTGTGGAGATATTACTAAACTCTCACTAACTTATACACATTAAATTGATGATGGAATTAAAATGATGAAGGATGAATATTAGTATATATATTTAAAGTCTTTGATAATTCCTTTCAAGACATGTTATTCAAATATAAGTAGAACAATTAACCATATGAGAACTATATTGACTAATGGATATCATATAAGTTATAATATAATGGAAACAAATTATGTATCAGCTTTATATGTTTTGGTGAAAATCATTTTGTTAAAGATAATTCTATTAATGAACTAACATCAAGAAAAATACTAAGTGAATCTTAGTTAATCATCCTAAAATACACATAGGATATTAACATCCCCATTATATAAAGGTGTTTGTCAAATTGTTTAATATATATCTACAATAGATAAACACTTAATGTTTGAAAAAGTGGGATAAATATTTACTTAAATGAGTGGAAGTCTCTAGATGTGTATGAGTTGTCAAAAGAACACTAAAATATATAAGATTTAGTTAGAGTTTTTCTACAGACATATATATTTTCAAGAAACCTAAAATAAAATATGTGGTTTTATAATAAAAAGGTGTGGGGATATATTATTTTATAAGATTAATGAATCCTATAAGTAACTAGTAAATGGTAACATGATTAAATTGGAAAATTTATATGAATTTAAAAATAAGTTTCATGTACAAAAATCTAGTTATGCATTTTGATGGGTTATCTAATTGATATGAATCCATTTATAGGTTTTCAAGAAGAAACTATAAATAGATGGTAAAGTTGGAACCAATGATACATGATTAGTCACTAAAGGATTCAATTCATCTTTAGGCATAGTCCTTGTTGAAACCACAAAACAATCATTATGCTTAAATACATTATAATTATACCTATCATAGAAAAATAATCTTATTATGAAAATTTTAAAATGGTTTTCAATACCATATTTTTTAATAGGAACCATATGGAATATATCTATATGACAAAATAGGAAGGGTTGGTGATACCCAAGAATGGAAATAAGGTATGAAAGCTACAAAAATACATTTATAGATTAAACCAAGAATTATGATCATAGAATATCTATTTTCATAATGCTGTAAAAGTTTTTGGTTTTATTTATAATTTAATTAATCTATGTGTCTCTAGGTAGTTAGTGGGATTACTATAGTTTCCCAACTTAAATATGTTGATAACATATTGAAAATATATGTTTAGTTGTATAGAGAGATAAGAATAAGATAAAAGTATTTCTCCAAAAATGTATTAAAGTAGTAACCCAAGTTTCAAGGAATAAGATATAACAAAATATATTTATGTGTTTTCTTATATCAAGTCATAATACATACTTTAATAAGGTCTTGGAAAATAAAAAATGGAACAATTCAAGAGTATATTGTTTCTAATGTCACAAGGCCTGATATATATCTATGATGATGTGGTAAAACACTAGAGGATATTATTATGATAAATAGTGTTCTATACTCTTAATATATTTAAATCTATCACATATTCAATGGTATGTATAGAGTTTTTATATTTATTATATGTAAATAATTATAGGAAAAATCATATAGAATTGGGAGTAATATCGATGGATCCTATAAAACTATTTTAAAATACTTAGGAAAGTAAGATGGATGAGTTATTGCTACTTTTATAACTAGGAAAGTGTTGAAAATCGAGGAATATATTTTTTGGTTTTATTGTATTTTGTTTCAATATTTTATTTTTTTTCAATTCGTGTAAAAGAATTTGGAGAATATGGTAGTGGTGGCTTGATGAATCTAGAATGCTATAGGTTAAAGTTGTTTCTACAATGCATGGATATATCCCATGTTGTAGAACTGATGACCATGCCATATATTTATTCTTGTTACTTTTAGAGTGTTCTTATGAAGGGTTGAAACTTGTTTTTACTTCACTGAGGAGGATATGGATATGTCATAGGTTTTGTCTATGAGAATTTTAGTTGTGATGTTGATTTGGTGTTGTATGCACCACAATTTATGAATATGATATAGTTTTAATATTTTTTATATCTATAAATTTTATAATCGTACTACATTATAAGGGGTCAAAATTTTATAGATCATAAAAACTATGGATTTTTTTTTATGTTTGTAGAGAATTTCATCAGAGAGGAACTATATGGCCCAACCTATAAAGTGAAAGGAGTACTGCACTCCAAGAGAATATTCCAAACTGTAAAGAAAGATCAAATGAGATATATTGGTTTTTAAGAAACAATAATATTTATACTAAAATATATGGTCTATGTCATATGGCTTTATATGGTTTGAGAATAACTACTGGGAACCAATTGGACACACCATAGAACATGATATCCCATCAAAAATATTGAAATTTGGGATGTTCAGAGTAGTATTGAAAGAGATTTCTCTGGATAGTTTTAATAGTTATTATATCTTTAAAAAAAATTATTTTGAATTTAAATGGATTAGATTACATGGAGGATTATATAAAGGGTGATATTAAAGTATAAAAGTTGGTATTTTATTATAGTTATTTAATTTAAATTTAAAAATTCATACTATATCAGATAATTATATTTATGATATGTAACATAGAGAATAATATAAAACGAATAAAATTTATGGACTTGTTAAAGATCATGAATAATATGAATGTGATCAATATGGAAGTTTATTTAAGTTAAGGTTTAAAAGAAGAACCTATTGTGTATATCCTTAATGACATGTAATTGATGAGTTGAAGCATAATATAAGAACACCCTTGTTGATTGGGGTAACAAATTTTTATTTGAAATCATTATTGTTGGAAACATGGTCTTCTATGCATGATTTGGAGTATGGTTTGTGTTTGTTGTCAATCCTCAATGGAAGTTTAGAATGTGTACCAGCAAAGAGATCATACAGTTCAAGCAGACAACAGTATTGAAGGTGGCGCAGTTTCCTAGTGTTTGCCAAATTTTTGGGCCTGAAAGTCGACAAATGGAGAAAAGTGTTTTTGGAAAAGAGACTTGCGCACTGTGTACTTGAAGGAGAGGAAACTTGCGTGCCATATGTTTTTCAAGATCAGAACATGGGAAAATGGAAAAGGGGTAAGGGCCGCGCAAGTTTTGGGATGGTCGCGCAAGTGACCTGCGTGCCGTGAAGAGACTTGAGCGCAGATGACTAGGAGGATTGGAAACTTGCGCGTATATTGTTTTTCAAGATTATAACTTCAAAATCTGGCAATGGAAATAAGGTCACACAAGTATTTGTGTGGTCGTGCAAGTGAGTAGTGCGACAGAGGCTAGGGAGGATGAGCTGCGCGCCGGAACCAGCGCGCCGAGGGAAGACTTGCGCGCCACCGCACAGAGGGTCCAGTTTGCCTATAAATAGAGGACCACCCCTCCTCATTTGTAACGAAGTTCAAGACTTAGATATTTTTCGAGCTCTCATCGCGCAAGTAGTTGAGTCGTGCAAGTGGTTGTTGGGTTGCACAAGTAGAGACTGTGCGCCGGTTGTTGGCTATGTGACCATGGTGGTTGGGTAGTTGAACGCGCAACGTCGCGCAAGTTTGGAGTTGAAAGAGGCAGTGTCACGCAAGTGGGTTGGTGTCACCTGCGCGCCGAATTTGTACCGTGCAAGTGACTTGCGCGCCGAGTTTGAAACTTGTGCACCGGGCTTGGAGAAGCGCGCTAGGGGTTTTAAAGTACATATGACCTTTTGAAGCTGCATGAAAGATGGAAGATTGCCCGATACCCTCAGCACAAAGTGAGATTCATCTTCTATTGAGAATTGGACTTAAATAGAGAATCTATATACAACGGAGGATGCATTCTTATGCAATGATGAAGAGACATTCACGTCTATAAACTGAGTGTGACTTCACCAAGGGCAGTGTGCCAGGGGGAGTCAATGGGAGTGACCCGAGGGAAGCAATGGGCTATCCCTGAACCTTTGTAAAGGTAGTGATCCTGGGATAGAGTGACTATGCCCGAACCTTTGTAATCCACATCTAGTGAAGATTAGTGGAATTTGGTACCCCCAAAAACTTGTCGGCGTATGGTCCTTGGACATATCCCTTAGTGGTGAACCAAGTAAAAAGTGTTGTGTCTTCTCTGTGCATGTGAATGTTTACTTTCTGATCATATTCATCCTATAGGTTCAACAAGTTCCTACCAACGAGGGAACAAGATCCATCACATTAAAAGAAAAAAATTCACCCTGATTCACCCCTCCCCTCTCAGGGTGTCTCGAGGTCCTTTAATTATAATATTGACTTTATTATCAACTCTATTTTTATCCCTCTTGAAAATTAGTTTAAGGAATAGAATAGGTCTTGGAATTTGGATGACTATGGATCTCTTCTTAAAGTTATAATCACATAAAATCAAGGTAGAATTTAATTTGAATATCAATACATTATTTATATTTTCTACTTATAGTATCCTTTTATATGTGAAACTAGTATAATTAATGTGCTAATGATATTTTAATATATTAATTAGGTTAATATTAATAATAAATTTAAATTTTTCTTTAATAACTTGAATAAAATATTTATAATGATCTAAATAAAGAAAAAAGTTCCTTCACCTTAATTTATCTCTCCCTCTTAGGGTGAATATTGGGAATAAGTACCATAAGAAGTATCAGAGCCATATGTTATTTCATGAATTTTTTTCAAGGTTTATGCTATTATGGAAGACATTTTTAATGCTATGGGTGTTCCATCATTTGATGAATTTAATTACATGTTTTTAAAATATAGGATAGGATGATATTTCACCTTATATCTCTTTTGATGGATAGTTTTACTACTATAGTTCATATGATACAAGTAAGTGATCCCACAAGACGGTCAATGATGAGAATTGATAAATTATTATTGAATAATTATGCCAAGTCACATCTTTCCTTATTAGGATCACTTTACAATAATATTTATATGAATGTTTGGGACTACTCAGCAAAATAGTTATTTTGGATAAACATGATAATATATTTATAGGTGACACCAAAGTGAAAGTGGAAAAGGTGGAGGTCTTACAAAATAGTTTTGTTTATCTGAAGATGAGTTATAATGAAGACATAAATAGTTTATTAAACCATCTTACTAAAGTTTTCGGTTCCATTTAAGGGATTTTTTAGTAAATTAAAGATTTCAATTGTCATGACCCGACCCTACCCGGGCTTGAGCCGCAACTACCCCAAGCCCGCCTCCATAGGCCAGGGGATGGCGACCAGCGCCGAAGGCACAATAACTCAGTGAGGCCTTTGCCTAAGTACCTGTACACACACACGCAGCACACTCAATGAAAAAGTGCAGAGTAAAAGAGAAAAGACAAGTAAAGTAAAATAGAACTGCTATATATATACCAAAAATGTGCATCGACCTCTAAACAGTACAAGTAAAGTGCTGAAAAGGAAAAAGGGAAAAAACACGTGCCCAACCAGAAAGGGTGCCACAACCTGGCAATATGTAAACAAAAATAAACAGCTGATGGATGTCCCACCTGGAACCCGACTCTGACCACCACACACAGTCCATGCTCCAAAACTCCTAAGCTCCACTGAAGTCACAACCAACCTATCTGTCGTCTACAAGGGCACACCAAGTACGGGAAAAGTCCAAGTAGGGGTGAGTATAAAAATACTCAGTAGGATACCCTGAAGGCTCGAGGGAGCACCAAAGGAGGTACCGAAGGGTGAGCAGTAGAGCGAACAGGAAAAGTAAAGGAGTACAAACAAGAGTGCAGTAAATAGTACAGTAATGAGTCCAGCTCAAACCAACAAGAGGAAAAACAATAGACTCATCCAGACACAAGGAGCTGGAAACTGTGATAAGATGAACTTCTCATCGATTCTTCGCTACCTATAGCAGGAGAGTAGACTCGTCCAACCACGAGAAGATAGACACGGAAAGCACGTGGCATACCTTGCGCGTCTTTGCCTCTCCTGGAAGAAGAGTAACCAAACCCAAGAAGTTGTTACTGGAATGGGGTATATACGAATACATATGCTCTGTCAAGAAGCCCAAACGAGACCATAATGGGATCTCCATCCCGTAGCTTAGCCCAAGAAAGTGAGTCTCCAACAGTCCCAGGAGTAAACTCCATCGATGCCCAGCATCCCGCACGTCTTCCCCAAACTGAAATCCAAGGGGCACAATCACCGCACCTTGACATTATCCGCTTTGGGTGGCACTAACTTGCCCACATGGTTTTAGAATGCGTCACAAGAATGCGTTTCGGTGGGGAATGTTCCCCTTGTACTTGAGAGTTCTATGGAAAGTCAAACAACACCTCTTCATTGCCCTGCAGTCGAGAGGTCTTCTCAAAGTCAAAGTCGTCACAACACTGACCCGTATAACCAAGGGTCCCGCTCTGGTAATCACGGAGGAAAGCCATAGACTATCCTAGTCGAAAGGACTGAGCCTGGAAAGCAAACAGGTGTCCCACTGCCCAGCCCTACTGAAGGGTAATTCATAATACATCATCAGGCGACCCACTGCCTAGCCCTACCGGATAGTAAACCTGGAATAAGTCGCCAAGCGACCCACTGCCCAGCCTTGCTGGAGGGTAGACCCAGAAGAAGTCGACGGGTGACCCACTGCCCACCCCTGCTGGAGAGTAAACCCGGAACAAGACGACGGGCGACCCACTTCCCAGCCCTGCTGGAGGGTAGACCCTCAAGAGTCATCGGGCGACACACTGCCTAGTCTCTGCTAGAGGGTAAACCCTGAACATGTCAACAAGTGACCCACTGCCCAACCCTGCTGGAGGGTAGACCTGAAACAAGATGACGAGCGACCCACTGCCCAGCCCTGCTGGAGGGTAGACCCTCAAGAGTTGTTGGGTGACCCACTGCCTAGTCTCTACTAGAGGGTAAACCCTGAGAAGTCGATGAGTATCCCACTGCCCAGCCTCGCTGGAGGGTAAACCCAGAACAACTCTGGCCATCTCTACTAGATGGTACAACACTGGTCAACTGAACATGGAGTGGGTATCGCGCAACCACCAAACTCCATAACAACTCACCTAATAGAGGTTCAGTGCCTGCTCTATCACTAGGTTCCACTAGCACCGCTACCAGCCAAACCAACGAGAACGAAACCAGGGGGAGACCACTCAACCCTGCTAGTCAAACAAATTAGCACAGAGCCAGGGGAAAATATCCCCCCTACTGGTCAAACAAACGAGCACAAAGGGACCCTCTACGTCGCGAGAGAACAAAGTACGCAAAGCAGAGCATGGCATGCACATGGGGCCCACACGATGTGTGGACCCACATCAACCCCAACCAAGCACACAAACATCTCTGGAAAAAACCACACATATCTCCAAACACTCTCGTATACTCCCAGAGTATACCTCACTTTCAGCCCAAAGGCTATCATGCACCTGGCACCCAACGTCAATGCGAAGTCGTGACACAACATCTCCAACTTGCCGCCACAACGACTGGGGCATGACCAACCACATCTATTCAAGCATTACTTCACTCACACGGGAGTGCACGCAATCACACACTAAGGTTCTGCTACAAACACAGTAGAAGAACCGCCCACGGGGCACCTTCACATTTCCACCTTTTATAAGATCTCATAAGAGGCTCTGCTCACCTGAACAGATCACACTATTGTAATCCTCGCAGAAAAACACATGATATAGACTACTTACTTGCCTCAAACTGATATCCGATGGAAAAGTCACGAACCCCGCCTCACGCCCGAACGATGTCCTCTGATCCTGAGCCTCGGCCCCGAAAACAGTTGAGCGCATCACACCATTGTGATCCCCTCGGGAAAACACGTCAAAAAGACTGCTCACTTGAGCACAACGGATATCTGAGAAAAAAGATGCATTCCGGCGCACCGCACACGAGCAGTGCTTCGTGGGACCCACAACCCGGTCCTGAAACACAACGAACGGATTGCACCGTTTCGATCCTCTCGAGAAAGTACACAAGATGAACTATTCAATTGTCCAAAACGGTTGCCCGGTGAAAGAGATGGAAAATCACCGTCAACGCCCAAACGAGCCTCGTGGGGCCCGCACCATCATGCAGAATTAAAGCGGGCAGATTGTGCCAACGCGATGCCCTCGGAAAAACACCCAACATTTACTGCTCGCACGCCCCGAACAGACGTCCGATAAAAAAGTCGCTAAACATTGTACGCAGCTCAAAAGACGGGACGTGGGGCCTACGCCTCAACTTCGGCCTCAACGCCTGAAACCACGTTGGAAAGCATCGCCCCGATGCCAGGATCCCAACACCACTGACGACGTTCAAAACGGACATCAGACGCGTCAGCGTCATCCAAAACAAGATCCCCCGGAAAAACACCCGTCCACTTAACAGTCATGCCGCACCCCCGAGACCCTCATTTCGGGAATTAAAATTTCCCCGAAACCATCTCAAAAAGTTCATCTCAATTTAAGGGAAGTGTCACCGCAAACGGTGCCCAAATCGGACGCCGTTTATGATATGAAAATCATTTTTATAATAATAATAATAATAATACTAATATTATTATTATTATAAACCATTTCTTTTTTTTAAAGAGACCGCCGACCGGTGCTGGCCGGTCGGCTGTTTTCCACGCGGAGACCCGCAGCGGCGGGTCTCTGTCTCCCATAGGGTCGCGTCGAGCGACCCTCACTTTGCCCGCATGCCGGCCGGCCTCTCCCTCTCGCTCGGCCGACGCCGCCTGCAGCCCTAGCGGACCGCCGGCGCACGCCGCTTCCGCCGGCCTCCGCTCCACCGTGACGTCGCTGCCTCCAGCTGAGGAATCGGCCGACCACCCTGAAGCCAGCCGCACCGACGCCCTCACCCCTGGCCATCCGCCGCCTACGAGCCGCGGCCACCGCACGCCGCTGAGACCACCCGCGTGCCGCCACCTTGTCCCATGCCGGCCTCCAATGTCGAACCCACAAACCGGCCAAAAAAACAAACAAAACCCGCAACCTTCGGCAGGTGATTGCGAGCGCGTCGGGTCTCGGATTTTAGAACCGAAAAATGTGTTGGACAGATTATAAATTCTAATATGAATTCATGGGGTTTGTTCGAAAATACAACAGCAATTCGACATGATTAAAAGGGCTCAAAGTAGGTGCGGGGAGAATAAAATGAAAACAACACTCCTACCTTGTTGGGCTTCGCCCGACGCTACACGGACGATCCGTCGCCGCACCGTCGCCTTGCTGGAGCTGCCTTGCTGGAGTGGAGGAGGAGAGGGAGCTTGAGGGACTTCCTTGAGGGGGGTTTCTCCAGGGGAGAATAAGGGAGGAAGGGGGAAGGGGTTTAAATAAATTAAAAAGAAATTTTAATTAATTTAAACCCATAATTTGCTCGCATCTGAAACCTTTGGCGAGATCAAAATTAAACCTCCCCTAGGGTAAACACAAACCCCCAAGCACAACGGTGGTCTTGGAATTGGATTCTGAGCTTCCGTTTGAATGTTATTAAACATAGCGTCCGAGGCCGCCAAATTACGAAAACACCCCTGGGGCCATTTTTCACAGACGGCCCGCGCCCGCGAAACGTATACCCCTCCTAGGGTAAATGACAGGCTCTAAACTCAAAGGTGCCCTCGGTTTTCCAATTCAAGCCACTGTTTAAGAGATACTAGAGTTTCACCATTAAACGAATAAATTAATTAATTAATTTATCCGTTTAACGTTCCGAAAGTGAGAGAGGGGTCCAAACGTCCCACGCCAACAAGTTTAATGTTGTTTTTAGGGTAAAAACCTCATTCCAGACCCATCCATACACTTCTATCTCTGATATGGACCACCATTTTGGAGTTATCCTATTTGTTTTCTGTTTCCAGTGTGAACGCACTGAAAATTTAATTCCGGCCACTTCGGGGCTCGGAATCGCACGCCGTCTGAAGGCGTTGCTCTGGAATATCATCAAGAAGATTCCAAAGTCTTTCACAGAAGAACCTAGGTTCTTAAATTATTCCCTCATTCAATCTTTTCGTCCCTGAAAAGAAAAACTAGGGAGTAACACAGGGTACTAAGCCCACACCTGGCTTTCCCATACCCAGAAGAACCCACACACAGCTCTGCGTCACCGCACACAGACCAAAGGATTGATCCGTTCATGCGAGGTCAGCCCTTGCCGATGTCGTGCACCCACTCCAGACTTTGGGGTTAGGGCAAGGCGGTAGGGTACCTCGCCATCCCTTTGCATGGTCTCAAACGACCCAAAGGACCTCGGGGGTAGCTCACCTCCCCGGTCGAACCTCTGCAACACATTCCACGACTGGAATCACCGCTCGCACCTAGATTAAGGCTCGGTGATTCCCTCCTTCAGAATTTCCATTTGGTGAAAACCCCAAGGATATCTGGTCATTCAATGTTTCACAGTCGATGTCCCACAACCAAGGATCTCTTACACGCTCGAAAGGTGAATGAGTAGACACCATCGACTAGAGAAAAAGGGTCCCACGCCTTTTACCTTACCAACACAGGGTTACACCAACGCCCCACGTCACCCCGGTAACACCTCAAGCAAGGAGCAGGGAGAAAAGAATTTCACACGCAGAGTCTAACAATTATACTGTAAAAAGTAGAAAAGTTGTAGAGTGTACCTCTTACCACCTCATGCTCTGCAGGATCGTAGACATCCAAAGCCTGCGGCTGTCTGTGGTCCCAACTGTCAGCTCCAGGAGCCTAACGTGGACCGCCTAGTGGTGATGGGAAGATCTCGTAAAGTCATCCCCCACCACGAGCCCCTCCCTCTCCTCTACTAGCACCACCTCTCTGGGCTTTGCTAGTGCCCTCCGGTGCCACTGTGGTGTACGGCGACACCCCTGAGCCTAGTTATCAAAAAGCCACCTATGTCGAGGTTCTGCTTACCGACGCCCACTAGCTGCGGCAGACATCTCGGCTCCGACGTGCCTGTTGCCACCACCAACTCTAAAACGTGATAGGAAGCCCTCTATCACCAGCGCCTGCTCTAGAACCCCGACATATGTGGAAATACCCAAGGGTACTATGACAACATGAATCTCTCGGCGGAGATCCTGCTCAAACATCCACGCTCGGATGTTGTCGTCATGGACCAAGTTCGGGTAAAAGCGTCAATGGTCTGCAAAACTAGCAGCGTACTCAGCCACCATCATCCCTCCCTGCTGAAACTGCTGGATCTCCCAAATCTAAAAGGAGCGCAATTAGGAGGGGCAAAACTCTTCACAGAAGAACAACTGAAATTCTCCCCATGAGAGAAACAACTCGTCAAGAAACTGATTTACCAGACTCCACCAATGCTGAGCTGCTCCTTGAAAAAGGTTGGCTGCCAAAGCCACTCTCTGATCTTTCGGCGTCTGCACAAGCCTGAAAAGGAAAACCATTGTCTCTAGCCAAACCTTTCCTGTCTAAGGGTCTGGCTCACCACTGAACCTCAGCGGTCTCTGCCACTGGAACTCACAGAGCGCGCTCAACCTGCGCTCAAACTCAGCCAGCTCTGTTGAAGCTATCTGCTGCTCAAAAGGTGGGGGGTGCTGCTATCGGCCCACCCGGAGGAAGGGGCTCTCATGATGGGTCTTGGACTGTGTCCTCGTAGCTCACAGGGTCGTCGTCACAAACCAAAGCGGGTATCTTGGCTGGCTGTCTTCACGGAGACATCTTGAATATTATCAAAGAGTGCAGTGATCAAATGAGCATATATGTATATACCAATAACAACGATGGGGAGCTGACTCATGAAGTACAGTCAAAGACTCAATCCTATGTGATCCACAAACAAATTTTCCCTGCAAAAAGTGTCTCAGCATGGAGAGTCGACAAGCGGGTTATCAAGGTCCTGGTGAATGTATATGTCAGTCGCCACACCATCACTGGACTCCCTGGCCTGAGAGCCGCTCTTGAGACACTTTGACACTGTTTCCCTAAATCCCAACCAATTCCTCTTTTAGGGACATCCGCACAACATCTCAAGGAACGAACCACCTTTGATACCACTTTGTCATGACCCGACCCTACCCGGGCTCGAGCTGCAACTACCCCAAGCCTGCCTCCACAGGCCAGGGGCTGGCGACTAGTGCCGAAGGCACAATAACTCAGGGAGGCCTTTGCCTAAGTACCTGTACACACCCACGCAGCACACTCAATGAAAAAGTGCAGATTAAAAGAGAAAAGACAATTAAAGTAAAATAGCACTGCTATATATATACCACAAATGTGCATCGACCTCTAAACAGTACAAGTAAAGTGCTGAAAAGGAAAAAAGGGAAAAACACGCGCTCAACCAGAAAGGGTGCCACAACCCGGAAACAGGTTAACAAAAAGAAACAGTTGACGGGTCTCCCACCTGGAACCCGACTCCGACTACCACACGCGGTCCATGCTCCTGAACTCCTAAGCTCCAACGAATTCATGACAACCCTGTCCGTCGTCTGCAAGGGCACACCAAGTGCGGGAATATCCCAAGCAGGGGTGAGTATAAAAATACTTAGTAGGATACCCCGAAGGCTTGAGGGAGCAATAAAGGAGGTACTGAAGGGTGAACAGTAGATCAAACAAGAAAAGTAAAGGAGTAAAAACGAGAGTACAGTGAAGAGTACAATAAAGAGTCCAGCTCAACCCAATAAGAGGAAATAAGGTAGACTCATCTAGACACAAGGAGATGACAATGGTGAGAAGATGAACTTCTCGTCGAGGCTTCGCTACCTATAGAAGGAGAGTAGACTCGTCCAACCACGAGAAGCTAGACACGGAAAGCACGTGGCATACCCCGCGCGTCTTCGCCTCCCCTGGAAAGAGAGTAACCAAACCCAAGAAGTGGGTACTGTAACAAGGTATATACAAATACATATGCTCTGTCAAGAAGCCCGAACGAGACCGTTAGGGGATCTCCATCCCGTAGCTCAGCCTAAGAAAGTGAGTCACCAATAGTCCCAGGAGTAAACTCTATCAATTCCCAGCATCCCGCACGTCTGCCCCGAACCGCAAGACAAGGGGCTCAATCACCGCACCTTGACAATATCCGCTTTGGGTGGCACTGACTCGCTCGCACAGTTTTAGATCATGTCACAAGAATGCATCTCGGTGGGGAATGTTCCCCTTGTACTTGAGAGTTATAGGGAAAGTCAAAACACACCTCATCACTGCCCTGCAGTCGAGAGGTCTTCTCAAAGTAAAAGTCATCATAACACTGACACGTATAACCAAGGTCCCGCTCCGGTAATCACGGAGGAAAGCCATAGACTATCCTAGTCAAACAGACTGATCCTGAAATGCCAATAGGTGTCCCACTGCCTAGCCCTGCTGGAGGGTAATTCATAATATATCATCAGGCGACCCACTGCCTAGCCCTACTAGAGGGTAAACCTGGAATAAGTCATCAGGCGACCCACTGCCTAGCCTTGCTGGAGGGTAGACCTGGAAGAAGTCGACGGGTGACCCACTGCCCTGCCCTGGTGGAGGGTAAACCCGAAACAAGACGATGGGCGACCCACTGCCCAGCCCTGCTCGAGGGTAGACCCTCAAGAGTCTTCGGGTGACCCACTGCCTAGTCTTTCCTAGAGGGTAAACCCTGAACAAGTCTACAGGCGACCCACTGCCCAGACCTACTGGAGGGTAGACCCTAATGAGTCATCGGGTGACCCACTTCCTAATCTCTGCTAAAGGTTAAACCCTGAGAAGTCGATGAGTAACCCACTGCCCAGCCCCACTGGAGGGTAAACCCAGAACAGCTCTGGCCATCTATACTGGATGGTACAACACTAGTCAACCAAACACGGAGTGGGTATCACGCAACCACCCAACTCCAGAAAAACTCACATAATAGAGGTTTGGTACCTGCTCCATCACTAGGTTCCACTAGCACCGCTACCGGCCAAACCAACAAGAACGAAACCATAGGTAGACCACTCAACACTACTGGTCAAACAAATGAGCACAGAGCTAGGGGAAAAGCTCCACCCTGCTGGTCAAACAAACGAGCACAGAGGGAACCTTTACGTCGCGAGAGGTCAAAGTACGCAAAGCCGAGCATGGAACGCACATGGGGCCCACATGATGTGTGGCCCCACATCAACCCCAAACAAGCACACAAACATCTCAGGTACAAACCCCACGTACCTCCAAGTTCTCTCGTATACTCCCAGAGTATACCTCACTTCCATCCCAAAGGCTATCGTGCACCCAGCACCCAACGTCAACGCGAAGGCGTGACGCAAAATCTCCAACATTCCACCACAAAAACTGGGGCATGACCAACCACATATATTCAAGCATTACATCACTCACATGGGAGTGCACGCGATCACACTCTAAGGTTCCGCTACAAACATTGTAGAAAAACTGCCCCCGGGGTACCTTCACATTTCCACATTTAATAAGATCATGTAAGAGGCTCCGCTCGCCTGAACAGATCACACCGTTGTAATCCTCACGAAAAAACACACGAGATAGAGTACTTACTCACCTCAAACGGATATCCGATGGAAAAGTCACCAACACCGCCTCACGCCCGAAAGGCATCCTATGATCCTGTGCCTCGGCCCCGAAAACAGTCGGGCGCATCGCACCATTGCGATCCCCTCGGGAAAACATGTCAAAAAGACTTCTCAATTGATCACAATGGATATTTGAGGAAAAAGATGCATTCCGGCGCACCGCACACGAGCGGTGCTTCGTAGGACCCACAACCTGGTCCCGAAACACAACAAACGGATCACACCGTTGTGATCCTCTCGAAAAAGTACAAAGATGGACTATTCATTTGTCCAAAACGGTCTCCCAATGATAGAGATGGAAAATCACCGTGAACACCCAAAACGACCCTCATGGGGCCCGCACCATAATGCAGAATTAAAGCGGGCAAATTGTGCCAACACGATGCCGTCGGAAAGACACCCAACATCGACTGCTCGCACGCCCCAAACGGACGTCCGATGATAAAGTCGCTAAACGCTGTATGCAGCTCGAAAGACGGGTCATTGGGCTCGTGCCTCAACTTCAGCCTCAACGCCTGAAACCACCCTGGAAGGCTTCGCCCTGACGCCAAAATCCCAACAGCACTAACGGCGTTCAAAATGGATGTCAGACGCGTCCGCACCGTCCAAAACAAGATCCCCCAGAAAAACGCCTATCAACTTAATAGTCATACCGCGCCCCCGAGCCCCTCATTTCGGGAGTTAAAATTTCCGCAAAACCATCTCAAAAAGATCACCTCAATTCAAGGGACGCATCACCGAAAATGGTTCCCAAATAGGACTCCATTTATGATATGAAAATCATTTTCATAATTATAATAATAATATTATTATTATTATAAACCATTTCTTTTTTTTAAAGAGACCACCGACCGGCGCTGGTCGGTCGGCTGTTTTCCACGCAGAGACCCACAACAGCGGGTCTATGTCTCCCATGGGGTCGCGTCGCGTGACCCCCGCTTTGACCGCACGTCGGCCGGCCTCTCCCCCTCGCTCGTCCGACGCCGCCTGCAGCCCCAGCGGACCGTCGCCGCACGCCGCTTCCGCCGGCCTCCGCTCCACTGTGATGTCGATGCCGCCAGCTGAGGAGCCGACTGACCACCCTGAAGCCAGCCACGCCGACGCCCTCACCCCCGGTCATCCGCCGCCTACGAGCCACGACCACCGCACACCGCTGAGACCACTCGCGTGCCGCCGCCTTGGCCCATGCCAGCCTCCGCTGCCGAACCCCCAAACTGTTCGGAAAAACAAACAAAACTAACAACCTTCGGGGGGTGATTGCGAGCACGTCGGGTCTCGGATTTCAGAACCGAAAAATGTGTTGGACAGATTATGAATTCTGCTACGCATTCATGGGGTTTTTTCGAAAATCCAACAGCAATTCAACATGATTAAAAGGGCTCAATGTAGGTGCGGGGAGAATAAAATGAAAACGACACTCCTACCTTGTTGGGCTTCACCCGACGCTTCACGGACGATCCGCCGCCGCGCCGTCGCCTTTCCGGAGATGCCTCTCCAGAGTGAAGGCGGAGAGGGAGCTTGAGGGTCTGCCTTGAGGGGGGTTTCTCTAGGTGAGAATTATGGAGGAAGGGGGAAGGGGTTTAAATAAATTAAAAAGAAATTTTAATTAATTTAAACCCATAATTTCCTCGCATCTGAAACCTTTGGCGAGATCAAAAATAAACCTCCCCTAGGGTAAACACCACCCCACGAGCACAACGGTGGTATCATAATTGGATTATAAGCTTCTGTTTGAATGTTATTAAACTTAGCTCCTGAGGCCTCCAAATTACGAAAACACCCCTGGGGCCAGTTCTCATAGACAGCTCACGCCCGCGAAACGTATACCCCTACTAGGGTAAACGACATGCTCTGAACTAAATGGTGGCCTCAGTTTTCCAATCCGAACCACCGTTTAATAGATACTCTAGTTTCACCATTAAACGAATTAATTAATTAATTAATTTATCCATTTAACGTCCCGAAAGCGAGCGAGGGGTCCAAACGTCCCGCGCCGACAGGTTTTATGTCGTTCCTATGATACAAACTCCATTCTGGACCCATCTTTACACTCGGATCTCTGATCCGGATCACCGTTTATGAGTTACCCCATTTATTTGGTGTTTCCAGTGTGAACGCACTGAAAATTTAATTCCGGCCACTCCGGGGCTCGGAATCGCACGCCGTCTGAAGGCGCTGCTCTGGAATATCATCAAGAATATTCCAAAGTATTTCACAGAAAAAACCAGGTTCTTACATCAATATAGTAAAAAAGGATATTATAATATTACATTCTATGTATAATTAGAAGGTATCATCACTTAAAGAAATTAATCTTAGATAATTAACTCTTGATGACTTACATATTAAGTTAATTTATTATGATATTTGGGTAACATTATAAATTATTTAGATCATTTTTTAAAAGTTATTTCATTTAAAGAATAGAAGAATAAATTTAAAGAGAATAAAAATTAATATAATAGAAGTAATGAGTTACTATTACTCTTTACAAGAATGTTTAAAAGAGGATAAGGAATATTTTAATCCAATTTACCTCTAAATTATTTTCATTTTGAAAAGGTTTTATATATTTTTGATAGATGTATAACAATGTTTTATAAAGTTTGTGATGAGTATGAGTTCTTACAAAAAAAATGGAAGTTGTTTTTATCTAAAAAAACTTCAATTATATAAATTATGGTGGAAATAAGTTTTAGAGGAAAGTTATTGTAATCAAGGAAGAATAGGATCCTAAGTAATATCCCTTAGAAGGTATCCAAACTAAAAGGAAATATTCTATGATGGAATCTATATAAAAATAAAAAACTAGAACGGAATAAATTGGTAATAAGAGAGGGTTATTTATCTATAAGTGGAGTTATAAGTAGATCTCGAAGAGATTAATTTAAAAATAAATAAGAACTAGAAAAATTGAGGTTCGATGAACGAGTCTTCATGCTATGATGATAAGCTTTAAGCTAAAGTTCATCATCTCGAGAAAGTTATAGAATATTTTTAAATGAATCATGTGAAATCTAAACAAGTTATAAATTATCGATTGAAGTTTGAATAATAGTCAATGATCATTGATGATATTAATATTTCTATCTAAGATAATGTAAAAAATATTAAAAGTATTAAAGATGAACTTGTTTCTTTAAAAAAAGAATGTTAAACCAGAAGTCAAAATAGATGGTTCAAGGAGGAAGCTTGAGTATGGAATTTTCTAGATAAATTTATAAAATAAATGCATGGACTAAGTATAAGAATATTTTAATAAATTATTATTTCTCATAGGAAAAAAATATGGGAAAATTTGGTATTGATTTTTATTGTTAAAAATAAAATAAAAATTATATAACCCTGATAAACACATGAAGATAAAGGAAAATGGATAAAATTCTATATAGTCATGTTACCTTGAATAATAAATTTAATCCACTTAAATAAGAACATTAGTTGTTGGAATGTGGATACAATTATGGGAAGAGAGCAAAAAAGGCCCCAACTTATTGAATACTTTCATGGAAGGAAATTGGAAAGATGGAAATTAAAAACTCAGTAGAAATTGATTTTGAAGAAAAAAAGAATAGTATCATTTTGATCATGGATTGTGTTTGTTGATCTCATATGACAGGTAACATGAACTTATTGAATAATTTTAAAGGAAAAATTTATGTAGCTATGAGGTTAATAAAAGATGGAGTGTTAAATATTAAATGAATTGGAATGACTAATTTGGCTAGATATGAATTGAGAAACCCTGATAAGATTTATGTCGATAGTTTATGACATAATTTATTAATTGTTAGTAAAATTTATGAATTTGGATTGTTGGTCACATTTTTTATGAAGTGATACTACATTGAAGAAAAATTTGTATATTATTTGATTAAAGGTCTGAAAAAGAATAAAAATTTATATCAAGTTGATGCCAATGAAACCACTTTCCTATTAATATTGGAAAATGAAAATAGATTATGAAATTAGAGGTTTGGACATGTAAATCAAGAATATATGAATAACTTTTTTTTATTATATGAAAAATTAAAAATTTATACTTTTAAGAGAGATCCATAAAAAAAATTATTAATCATGCAGTCGAGGAAATATGGTTTGTAATAAATATAATCTAAAAATAAGAGAGCATTGAGTTTACTGAATTTTATTCACACTGATGTGTGTGATTATATTGGTCATGAATAAACCAATAGTGAGAGGTATTTAATATTATTTTTATATGATTATAGTATAATGGTGTGTGTTATATTCACATGATGAAAAATAGAACTTTTTGATTTAAAAAGGTTTCAAAGAAGATAATAAAATGAAATTTAATGAACTGTGAAAGTTATTAGAATAGATAATAGATTTAAATACAAATATTATAAAGATTAAAATTATTAAAAAAATATGGTACTTATCATAATGGGTCTTCATAGAGAACCCTTAAAAATAATGGTTCTTTATAAATAATAAATAATTTAGTCAACAATATAGGAAAACATTATTGATAGATAGTGAAATCTCATTTCAATACTAGCAATAAAAAGTTCAAGTGGATTCCTATACTCAAAATAGTGTATAAATCAGTTTGGGAATAGATAACACACCATAATAAATGTTTCATATAAATAATCCTTCTTTGAAACATTTTATAGTATTTGAAAGAAAATTTTCCATCATAAATAATGAAGAAAATATTTGAAAGTATCATGATGTAATGGATGAAGATATTTTCTTAGATTACTCAACAAAGAGTAAGCCCCAAAATTTATTTTATAAAAGGATAATTTTTTTGAGTTTATTGATTAAAAAATATTGAGAATGAAATCAAATAAAATTATGAAAAGTTTATTTCTGAAAAAGTATTTTAGGAAATTAATGAAAAAATTTAGTTTGAGGAGAAAATAAATCTATCTATGTTGATAATGATTCCGAGACTGAATATATAGAAGATAAAATTGAAGTGAAGAGTCAATCGTTGACTCATCCAAGAAAGAATCAAATTTATGTAGATATAAGAAAAATCATTGGAGATAATTATTCTGAAGCTCAAACATAAAGTATGAAAAGATTAAAGCATAATACTCTATTATCTGAGATTGAACATATTTTATTTGACATAGAGAAAAAAGTGGAATCATGACTTAAAGAAATGAATGAATAATTGGATAAAATTAATAAATATTAAACTTGGAAGCTTTTGGATAAGCCTAAAAATTGTAATGAAATTGGTAAAAAATGGTTCTTCAAGAAAAATATAGATGAAAATGGAAATGTTATTCAAAATAAATCATGTTTGGTTCGAAATGGATATACTCAAGTTAAAGTCATTGATTTCAAGGATTCGTTTGAACAAGTGGAAAGGATATGGTATATTATACTTATGTTAGTAGTGTCTATCTAAATAAATTTTTAATAGTTACAAATGGATGAAAATACAACATTTCTAAATGGATTCTTAAACAAAGAGGTATATATTTAATAAAAAATATGATTTGTTATAAGAAATAATGATTATAATGTATGTATATTGATAAAATATATGTATGGACAAGAGGAAGAACCACGTTATTGGTATTAAAGGATTAATACTTTTATAATGTAAATAGAATTCAAAAGTTTTGGGGATGATCACAACCTCTATGTGAATGTTTTTGAATGGGTTCAATTAATTTTTTTGGTTTATATTGACAATATCATTTTAAGTGGATCTAAGAATAATTTTATAGAGGAATTTTCATTATTTCTGATTTTTGGAATATTATTTTCTAATGATTAAAGAATTTAAATATTTTACAGGGTTTTATGTTCATCCATATGAAAGTAATACACTCATTTCACAAAATATTATACAAAATAAATCATGAATAAATTTAGAATTCAAGAGAGTAAGACTATTTCTTCTCTAATTGTAGTTGGAATAAAATTTGGTACACATGGTAACATTGAGGTGGTAGTATAAAATATATAAAAAAATATCATAGATAGTTTACTATACCTTACTAGAACTATTATTGATATTTTTATGCAAAATGTTTGGTAGAAATATTTCAATGTTGTCCTAAGAAGGAACATCTCAAGGTAGTGGGATGAATAATGAGTTCTTTTCAAAAACATTTAAATTATGTAATGCTATTTAAATTTGGAATGAACATGTGTTTATTTTCATACTCATGCTCTGATTGGTTTGGTGAAATTTTGGATAGAGAATCTAAAAGTGGTGATGATTTCCATATTAGGATTAATTATATTTGTTGGATAAAAAACAAAATTGTGTTTTATTAAGCACAGTGGAATAAGTATATGTTTCAATCACTAAGGCTTGTATACATCTTATATAGATGAATTAATATTTAGAAAATATTCGGGAAGAGGTGTAACAACCAATAATTATTGAATGTGATAATAAAAGTTTTATTGAGTCATGTAAAACTGTAGTTTAATACTCTCTTGTGAAGAACATTGAAATTTAGTATCATTCCATAAATTTGAAGGATTAGAAAAACATAGTGCTATTAGATATCATTGTAACTCATGATTATGTGACCAACATATTCTCAAATCAATTAGTGGACTATGTATTTAAAATTAATTGGTTTAACCTTGGAGTTTAACAATCTCTTCAAAAATAAAAATTTCATCATTACAATCTCCACATTATATCTAATTATTTATCTAGTATTTTTTTGTAGGATCATATATTTCATTGGGTGTAAAAGATAGGGGAGATAATATCCAAGGTATGTTTCCAAAGAGAGGGGATTATATTCAATTTCATTAGCCACATTATATCACTTGATTATTTCTCTTGTTTCCTATAAAAATATTTTTCCACATAGGATTAGAGAAATTATTAAAGAATCTTTGGTTTCTGAAGTAGTGGAAAGTAGAATAACTGATTTCATTTTATTCATAATGTAGAAGTCAATGGAACATGAATCTTATGTTTTTAATTTCCAACAAACTTAAAGGGGGAGAATATTGGAACCAAAGGTATATATTTGTTGATTGTATTGTAATTTTTTCTATATATGAATGTGCATAAAGTATTTAATGTAATTTATATAATCTGGTAGTGGTGTTTTTATGAATTCAAAATTCTAGAGATCAAGAGTGTTTAAACAATGAAAGAATATGACCCATGCTGCAGAACTGAGGACCACACCATAGATTGATTCTTACACCATGTAGACTGTTTCTCTAAATAGTTGAAACCTATTTTTTCATCACCATGGAGGATATGGATACAAATTACGTTATTTATATGAGAATTTATATTGTGAAAGAGATTTTTTGATTCACACCTTGTAGTATACAACTACACTTACACAATAATTTTTTACATAGATTTTTAAAAAAATTAAACTATGACGTAGAGGGTCTAAATTCTATAAATTTAAGAAAATCTTGCAGATTGTTGATTTTTTTTTGTCTATATGAAGTTTCACCATATAAGACCTATACCCCATAACTATTCAATTGAAATGAGTGTTGTTTCATAAGGTAATATGCTACACTAAAAAGGGTGATCAAATGAGATTTTTTTGGTTTTGTTAGATCAAAAATCCTCATGCCACAATACATGGTTTACACCATAAATATTCAAGTGGTTTGAGAATAACTTCTGGAAACAAATTGGCTACACTATAGAACATAATATCACACCAAAAATCATGAAATTTGAGTAATTTGAAGAGCAGTACTAGCATGGATCTCTCTAGAGAGTTTTGGTTGTTATTTTATTTTAAAAAAACTACATTTTCATATTAAAATTCCAATGATTACATAGAGGATGATCTAAAGGATATGATTAAATTAAAATATGTTGGGAAATTATTTTAGTTTTTGAATTCCAAATTTTAAATTCAAACAATTCTAGATAAATAGGATTTTTCTATGTAAGATAGAGAATAATATACCTGAATAAAATTTGGAGACTTATTTAAGATCATGAAATAGAGGGGTAAGATCAATATGAAAGTGTATTTATGTCATGTTTTCAAATAAGAACATTCAATGTATATCCTTTAATACATTTAATTGCATAATTATAGAATTATGGAATAACCCAATTGTTGATTAATATTACATATCTTTATCTAAATTTTGTAAGATCATACTGATTGTCAACATTATTTTTATCCCTCTTGAAAAGTGATGTGTGGAAGAGAGGAATAGGTTTTTGACATTGTACCATCAATGATATCTTCCTAAAGTTGTAATCACATACATGTGAGGTAGTGGTTAATTTTAATATCAACACATTATTGATATTTTCTCCATGGACTAGTTTTTTTATTAGAAAACCAAGTAAAATCAGAATTCTCATGATATTTTCATATCTATATTTAATTAATATTAATAATAATATTCAATCTGTATTTTCCAACATGATGAAAAAGACCCTATCTGGTCTGAAGGAAGAAATAATTTTTATTACCCTAATTCACCACCACTCTTAGTTTTTATAGTGGGACCTGGGTACAATAGAATACTAGTTATCAAAGGGATAAATAATATACTACTTTTAGATTAATTTAAACTAGTATCACATTAAGGCTATAGTAATAAGTAAAATATACTTACTATAGAAAGTGGTTATCATAAATACATAGGATAACTATGTGGAGACTTATAGTGTATCTTAATAAGAGGTTTAATAATGATTTATCTAGATTTTGAAATTATACCATCATTATAATATCTAGTCATAATATACAGTATGATAAAATTATTACCATGGTATTAAGAAATATGTAATGTTTATGACAAAGGAAAGAAGCTTAATAATTAGTGATATCACTTCTAGGAGAATTTTATCAAATTTGTGAAGTCACCGTTAGAAAAATAGACACAAGAGAATATGGAATTCCTAATAGCTAGATCCATACCTTTACAAAAGTTTGTTTATCATTTGAGAGTGAACAAGTTATTAGTTAGAAGTTGGATCTAGTCATGTGGGAGTATATTGGAGTCAGTGACATACAACCAACTAATTGTTACTAGAATATAAATAAATATCCTATTATATGATGATTATTATTCTTTATAACATTAATTAGATAATTTAATTGGAGTATCAGTCATATCAAAAGTTTATAATAGCTCCCCATAATAATGAGAACATATAAATTCTATTAGAATATTCTAAATCATATGTAAATATTTTTGACAAGACACGTATGATGTTTTATTATCAATTTCTAGAGGCTCATAAGACACTGATACTTCTTCTCATAAAGTATCACTAGGTAATATCCAAGAGATAAGGTTATAAGGATAGTCCCAATAATATGAATTCAGAATGTTTTATACTTTTTTGGATACTCCTTCTTGTGGATTTTTTTGTTTTTCATTAGACTTGATATTATTATTAATATATATCATGAATCATATACTTTTATATATGGGTGAAAGCCATGATGACATATGCTCTTGGTTAGGTAGTATATTCATGTTATGTCATAAGTGATATGTCATTAATTGAATAATATAATTATTTTTTCTCTTTCTAATTTATTGGAAGAATATATTTATAGACCTTTTATTAGAATAGAACATTCTAATAAATACATGGCCATAGTAGTTCATTGACAAGCTTATTTTAAAAATTCAATGAAAGACATATCAAGAATAAAGGGTAATGATACAAATATGCACCATACTTGATGAAATATCAATGTAAATAGATTATGTTACACAATATAATTCGTACAAAGGTTTTTCCATTTACACAATAACTTCTTTCTTTACGAGTCCCTTGATGGGTCTCTAGACACTAATCTTTGACTTTATGTAAGTTCACCTAATGTGCTGAGAAAGGGGCATAGAGGGTAACACCCTAAGTGTATCTAGATTCTCATTATATCCTTTTGAATTTAAATATTAAGAATAAATACTTTTATTGACTTGTGTAATAATTATTATTCAAGTATTATTGATTTTATAAAGTGATTCGCCTAATATTCTAGTTACGAATATGTGAATTGAATTTAATCATAAATTCAATGAATAGATATTAATGTTCAGAATATATATGATTTAAAATTTATCTATTGTTTATTATTCACATGGTAATAAATAAATATTAAATCATTCACTAATTTAGTGAATATATTAATATAAATATTTATTTAAATACATGGATATTAAAATAAACATTAATTAATGAGTTTGGTGAATATAATATTTATTAAAAAATATATTCACGAGTTAAGTGAGTATAATATTTATTTTTTTATTAAATTAATAAATATATATTAATTTAAATAAATATTTTATTATTTAATACTCAAAAAATTTCAAGGAGTATTGAAGATCCAAGTTAAGGGACCGATTGAAATGATATATTTTATTTAATATCATTTAAATAAATATTGATTTATTTATTTAATAAATTAAAATTAAATATACTGCTGTCAAGTTAAATAATAATAATAATAATATTATTATTATTATTATTAAATATGAGGAATAAATTCAAAAGAAAATTTGATTAAGGGACTTTATACCATTATGAAATATTGACTCTATATATATTTTGATTTATTTCATTTTAGAGTTTAGAGAGTCTTTGTTGAAAATAGTGTGACTCTATAAATATCTCAATCCCTAGTGATAAAATCCTTCCCCCTGAATAACATAGAGTGAATAAGAGAACTATTTGTTGTGATCAATGATAAACGGCGTTATGTACTGGTCTCCTCTTTACTAACACCTGAATATTTAATAATGTTGTTCAAATATTTTTTAGGGCACATGTTGACACAACTAGAGAAGTAATTTATTGGATTCTCAACCATAATGAAAATGTGACAAGAGAAACATAAAAATATGACCTAAATTAATTCCCATATTTGAGATAATACTATATTTAAATTATTTATAAATTAAATCCGAAATGATCCTCTTCTGAAGATTTTGAGATTTACCTCATCATGTTCTTTGAATATTCTTTGTTGAAACAGATAAAACCCCATTTTGGGACCAACATTGACACTTCTTCCTCACCCTAAAACTTTAAAAAAAATTCAATGCAAGAGAAGATCATATTATAGTTATATATTGATGATTTTAAAGAGGGATATGAAATATGTTACCACTTCACTTAGGCCACAGGGCTTGTAAATATGTTAAATCTGCTTTCCCACACCTACCGTAACTTCCTGCTACTTTTTTTGATGTTGCATTGTGATGAATAGGTGATTTTCATAGGTGATAGGCACATATGGAGGTTTGATCACTTATACATCAACCACATTTTTTATTTATTTAATTATAATTGTTTTCTTTTTTATCTACATATCATTTGGTTTTGGATTATATATATTAATTCCATCTAAAATTTAATTAACCAATAACCAAGAAAAATATATAATATAAACTGACCCATGTGATTAAATATTTAAAATTTATTATTATTCATTAAATATGGTTATAAATATTAGGTTATATATGGTTTAGTAAAACATGTAGACCCTTAACATGCATACACACATGTAACCCACATATAAATCCCCGATAGCTAATCATATATACGTGAAATAAAAAATCACAATATATATATAATACCTGAGGTATAATTATCTACACAATGAAATGCCTTGTTATAAGATATCCCATTAATAAAAACTATTACCTACCATTTGGTTCTTTCCATTGCTTTTCTCATGAACCATAAATTCTGCATATCCACTAGGGTGCTCATGTATGGTATGACTCCAAAACCAAGTATGATATAATTTTTATACCATTATAATATATTTTAATTTATTTTGAGTACATGTTATATGTAATAACTCATTCTCAATATAAATATTCATTTTCAAGTCATTATAGGCTAACTAAGCCACCAAAACACCCAACCCAACCCATATTTGGCTAACTATTATGTATCAGTCAAGTCTAAAATTCAACAGTTTCATCATGATAGACTAAAAGAAATTATCAATGTCAAACTATAACCCCAATTGCACATATCAAGTTTCAACCTCAATATTGTGTCACATACCCCATTGGTCACTTATCTCTAACCCCATGGGCTTATCTTACCCCCATTGGTAATGTTTATCAGATACCACTACTCTAACCCAACCCCACTGGTCATCTAGATTAGGCCCCACTGGTTAAGCCTGACCCCCTTATACATGAGTCAAACCCTACTAGTATAGGTAGACCATATTGGTTATCTCACTCAGTCTAAACTAGCCAAGTCTAACCCCCTTTCTCACATCACTTGAATCCCATTAATCAAACCTAACCCTATTAATCATCTCACTATTCAACCATAGTGTATAACTACTGAAGACCCCAAAGGCATTCCACGGAATGACCCAAAAGGGCTTCTCATTCTTGGAATAATAAAATTTCATAAACATAGTACTGATGGACAATAATTACCTTGACACAAATGGTTATACACTTTCTTGGTCAGAGTGACCAAGATATACCTCAACCCTATTCTCTATTCACTTCCTTAGCCCCAGATAATAATAATAACAAGACCTATTTTTACAATAATCAATATTAACAATGATCAATTTCTCATTTTCCCCAATATTTTAATCTAATAGGTTGTAAATACAACTATTCTATATCACGATTAAGCATTTTACGCACTTTAAGAGAGCCATTGTCACTCTATTAGCCAAAATCACTCATAAATCATCTCCTAAAGGAGAGGTGATGTATTAACACCCAGTTCACTATTTTCAATTAATACCAAAAACAAATTCTCCATTTACCTTACATTTACATTCATATCTCCATAATAGAATATATCATTGGGTTATCCTACATTATTCTACCCATGAAAGAGTGATAATCCCAACCCATATGAATACTATTTATCCATTCATTAATTTCCTATTTCCCAAACCTCTATATTTGGGTACCCATAGTGGGTTCCCAAATATTCTGAACGTTTCAACAGATAAAACAAAAAATATATTACCAAACATGGTAGAAAAAACTTACCTTAGTTCATACAAAATAATTCCACTTAAAGAAACTGACTGATTCCGGTCTAATCTAATGGTTTCATGAAAACCATTCAAAATGGAATAAAACATTATTTACAATGATCCATCACCAATCAGTGAAATAAAATAATAATAAAAATAATAATAGAAATAAATTTTATAGTTCTTTTTAAGAGACTTATTCCAATGATGAATCATAATTATTTTAACCAATGAAATTATTGGATATTAAAAAAGGGAGAATGGGATAATGAAGGATATATCCTCACAACCAATCATTTAAGATAGATTACCACTAACCCATTAATATATTTTAGGCCCAAAAATTACCAAACCCCTCCCACATTAAAAATAGGGTCAGGATACTCCACCCAAAATCAAGTTTCCCACACTGTACTTTTGGTGAGAAAAATCTTGGTGATATGTACTTTGGATAAATATACTAATGAATTAATGGGAGGATAGAAATTACAGTAGTGTTACCAAAATAGTTGAACAAGGACTATGGAATAGGTGATATAAGAGTCTCACTCATTAACATACAGACCACAGTGAAGTCGTCTACTACCAATCCCCCATGCTACTAAAACACAATGAAAGAAAAACACAATAGGTGAGAATATGATCTGATATTTTCAATTAAAAATAATATTATTAATTGATAATAAATTAAATGGGTTTCATAGAATGAGATACATTTAAACGAGGGTCAATATGAATATAGATATTTATTTCCCTTATCTAGCAATTTAAACCAAGGATCTATATACAAAAGTGATAGTAATACTAGTTAAAGTAGAGTAGAAAGAGTGGAAAATACTTGCATGCCTAATAATATACTTGGATACACAAAAATAAAATACCTATGTGGTGGGTTTCTAGGATAAAAAAGAAACATGGATATCCCCATCAGCCATAGTTTTACCAGAGGATATAGAAGTGTTCCAAGAGTAGATAAAATGATACTCATTAGAAATATAAAATGTTTCATGGATGCCTATATAGAGAGAAAAGAAAAAGAGTTTGGGGATCCATGTAGGTAAAAATGAAACTAATATTAGGTATGAAGGATAAGAAAACAATTTCCACAATGAGTGTGGTTTTCCCATTTCATGGATTGACTTTGTCATATGGATCGTCCACTACTATAGTCGAGCCGTGATAAACCATCATCGAAAGATTAGAAAGGGAAGTGGCGACTGATGGTGGAGGATGGATGACATGAATGAGATGGTTATAAACCAATGATAGATTTAATGTAATTTGGTTATAGAGAATATCCTTAATATTTATCGAAAACTCTATATTAAGCTAATAGAGAAAATAGAATAAAAACCAAGTGGTCTCACTATTGTACATAGAGAAACTAAAAAAATCTAAGACACATAAAATATTGTTAGTCTTAGAGGAAATCAATAATAAGTACCATCACAATTCCTTTTATATATTTAAATTATTTTTAATATTCTTAACCAATCAAAACATTGAATTAAATTAAACAGGGAAAATTTTCTTTTCCTCTTACTCCCATTTCTCTACTATGGAATCTATAAGATTTAGGGGAGATGAAACAAGAATATTGTAACACTCCATCAATTTGATCATAACAATAACCATCTTCTTCAAAATAAATAAAATTTTGGAGTTCATAAACTCATCCAACAGTTATGTGGAAGTGGTTGAAATGTCTATATGGGTAGATAAAAATGAATCCATAGGGTAGAAAAAAAATAGAAGCTTGGGAAATATAAATTCTATCTAGATAGAGTAACAATAATGTTGTCCAATATGAAATATAGATTATGTAAAGTGTAAAATATAAACAATGTTAATAATTTGGGTGTTTAATGTGAAAAAATATGAAACATCATGTAGTTTACTGAATATGCACAACTAAAGGGCTGAATATAATGATTGAAAGTTTTAGGTGTGACTATAAAAGATGGAAATGAAAATATAATGTGAGGAGATATGTAGTGTTAAGGATGAACTTGTGAAGGAGCTCATGATAGTAGTAGAATTAGTGGGAAAATTAACATGGGGAATGGGGTGCTTAAAAATATGGGTGGTTTTTGGGTCATGATACATAAGTTGTGTGGGTCACACAAAGAGACATGATCCAAAAGGGGAATACGGTGTGCAAAAAGTGTGAAGAAAGTGTGGGTAATTAAAAACATGTTGAGTGTATGGTGTAGGGTGCATGGTTGGAATGAACACAAGGGAATGGGAAGTGTACATGAATGTAATCTGTATGGATGGAGATGTAGGGGTGATTGTTAGGAAGGAAAAAATATAGAGGTTTGTAAACCCAATGGATTCTTGGTGAGAAAGAAGAGATGACTTTCTTTTTACCATATTCTTTACACTTATGATTTTATCCCTCTATATGACTCTTTTAATAGAAAAAACGCATATTACTTGTTATGTTATAAATGAATATGTTTATCATTTACATAACACACATCACCGTCATGTAATTATGAAACTAAAATAAAGAGAAGTGCATGGAATTTTTACAAAGTTTGGATATATATCAACCCTATAGTGTATCTGTCTCTCACAAACAAATATCAATGTGATTCCACACATATCCAAAATATTTATATATATATATATAATATCTCACCACTAGTTACAATGTATCACTCAAATACTACTGAAAAAGATCATATTTGAGCTCTAGGATGTCACAATATCAACATTTTTTATCTTATTCTTCAAAAAAGTCTTTGACTACCAAAATATCTTCAATAATTGTAACATGCGTGTGTATATATTCAAGAAATCAAGAAAATAAATATTACTCAGAATCAGTTTAGTTGTCCTTACTCAACTTTGGGGCGATCATCCTGTATATATTATAGGAACTTCATGTTGCCTTCTTCCTAAAACTTATTTTTCAAGAGTGTTGACACCAAGATAGAGATTAGGAACATCAGTATTAATCTCTCTCCAAAATTGTTCTTCTATAATATTGAGTATCATAGGATCCAGTATATATACCAAATTATCCCCATTCATCTTTAATAAAATACAATATATTGGATTGGCCTCACAAAAATCTCGTTAACTTATTCTTCTTCCATGATACATAAAATGTTCTTTCAGACTAGAGTAGTATCAGGTTTTATATTTTTCCTCACTATACATTCTATTTATTTTTATCACCTATTATATTATAAAAAATCTCATAAATTAATCAATAATTCCTTCTCACCACGATTTCATTCTCATTTTATCAATGTAATCATGTTAAATTGTTCCCATGGTTTAAATATGTTGTATTTCTCATAACTACTTACTGAAAGTGGTATCCCCGGAATACCCTTATTCTAATTTCATCTCATTTTATCATAGATAAATAAATACCTATTTGACTCAATTGGAAATATCAGGATTCTTATCCTCAATTCAAATTCAAAAATAACCCATTGTAAATCAATCTACACAATTATATGGAAAACATGCAGTAATAACAAGTTGTAGTGTGTCTCTTCTTCTTATGGTATGGTAGTCTCGGAGAACACAACATAAGTTTATTCTTGAATCATTATTTATAAAATTTAATACCACCTTGATCTTATTCTTCTTAATAATTAATATCAACATCTCAATTATTTTTCTTGAATCATAATATCATTTTTGATTTTTGATGTAATGAATAAATTGTTTAAGTATTTTCTAATTTAATTTTACTTATAATATTTATTTTGGAAATCTAATAAATTAATTATTTATAAATCTCACAAATTTACAACTATTTTCCAAATTTTTATTCAATAACTAATTTTTTTAAGACTTTGTAAGTCTTAAAAAATTCTTATAGTTACTTATATTTGTATCATTTTTAGACTACTTCTAATATTTCTTAATAATTAAAAATAATTATTATGTTTTCCATAAATTATTATGTGGTTCAAGAAAAGTATTAAACACTCAATAATGTACTAAATTTTAGTTAATTGAGAATTATTAAACTCTAAAAAAGTCTTACACTTTGCTATAAAAGTCTTATATTATTTCACAAAGTGTTATATTGGATATATAGTCTTTTGAAAACAAAAGAGTATTATTATGAAATAGAAATTGGAAAATATTTATAACTCAGAAGATAAAGGATTATAAAATCAGAAAATGTATTATTTAGATTATAAAAATCCTTATAAAATGATCTAATGTATTATGAAATACTTTAATGTCTTACATAATCATTAAGAATCTTATTAAATTTACTTTCATCTCTTACATTTTCCAATTTTTAATTGTGATCCCAAAAAAATGTCTTATGATTTACCAAGGAACCAAAACTTTATCAAATTTCAGTCACAAAGAGGAGTTATAGCACTTGTGAAACTATGATAAAAATCCCTTAATATGTACTTATGGAAATTGCAATCAACTGAAAATTATTTAAAATAACTATTTAAATTATAAGAATAATTCAAATTATTTTTAACACAATACCAAAGTCTTCTAATAGAATATGTAAGTTTTTTGAGTATATCAACAACCATAACTACCACATCATTTTAGATTCAAATAAAACTTTTCCAAAACATTATTCAAGAGATATTATTCAATGAATCCAACACCCTTGAATGATTTTTTATACCTTATCTTGATTTTTATTTCTCCTGATTAAAGATTCATAAATTACACAACAAAAATATTTTCTAAATCCCATTATAAAATATTATATATAGTGTATCCAATAATAATCCACACTTATAATTAATTTATAGGGACAAAAAATCAAAATCATCATATATAAGGGATTATATCTAAGAAAAAACTCAAACTCTTTAATCATATTTATCCATAAATGCATGAATAATATCTTATTCATTGAGATCATTTTCCTAAACCAAGTTCAACATATGTTGACTTTCCTTCACACAACTCTATTGAAAAAAATACAACATTAGATCTATTAATATATTTGGGTTCTTCATAAGAAAGAATGTGAGCCACCTATCCAAGTATTTTTTTAGGAAACGAAAATGAATCATTTTTTTATTTTTTTTATTTAAATAACTCAATTCATTTTTACTGCAATTGTAAAAAATATATAAAAATAATATTTTCAATAATTATATGAACGTAAGCAACATGTAAAATCCTGATTTTATAATACCATTGCCATCAATTTTTCTAATTAAAATTATTTAAAATTTATATTTTATGTTATTAATAATTATAAAAATAAATTTAATATAATATAAAGAGATTATTTTATATTTTGAAAGGATTTAGGAATTTAACTGGTTAAAAAATGTATGGTTAGACTTTATGAGTAAAAAACTATTACTTTTTATGTTGAATTTTATCATTTAGTGGAATAATTATTCATATTCCCTTATCATATAGATTTTTTAATTTTGATTTATTTTTGTTTAATATTTTTTGACTCCCATTGTTATGAGTTAGTTTGATTTAGTTTGTATATGATTTTTGTGATATAAAATATGTGAAAAGATTAAACACTATTCTCTAAAACTATAAATGATTATTTTTATGGATCTATAATCATGTTATGATTATGTGTTTTGTTTTGGTATGGTTATTTTGTTAGTTTATATTGTATAAGGTGTATATACTTCTTAATTTTTTGAATCCTCACCCATCCATATGTCAACCTCACTGGCTTCCCTAAAAAAATTCCCCCAAAACTTATCCTCCCCACATGTGTATTAACAAATTATTCCCATAGAATTATCTCTTACCTCTTTCATTGATTATTAAGAAACCCTAATCAGGATGATATATTCTCTTTATATATAAAATATTCCCTAAAAAATAATGAGTTCTCTCTTCCACTTTTTTTCTTTTCTTCCAAGAAATGAAAATCTCTAAAAATTATTCGTTTTGGTTTTCCACTATTCCCCAATAACAATCCCTTAATTTCTATCATCCCTCTTTCATCCCATGATTTTATATCATCCACATACACTTTATCTTCTATAAACCATTACCACAATTTTTCACATTTTCTACCACACATTATTTCCAAATTGTATTTTATTTGCCAAAGAGCTTGTACCTGAGTGGTAGAGGCTCCTTCTTAGCATCCATAAGACCCAGGATCAAATCCATGTAAGGGTTAATTTTTAGGTTACTATAGAAGTAATATAGAAGTTACTATAGAAGGTATTGTTTGGTATAGTAGTATCCAGAACTATTCATCATATTTGGGCCTTCAGGCCATCAGTTTGGGCCTATAGGTCTTAGGGACTTCGGGCCACCAAAGGCTTTCAGGTCGTAGGGACTTAAGGAAACTAAAGCTTTCAGGCCATAGGGATTTTGGAAATCCAATATCCGTTAGGCCATAGGGCTTTCAGGCCTAAAAGACCAAGAAGTAGCCCAAGAAGACCACACAAAAGTAGGCTCAAAAGATGATTTATAGAAAAGTAACAATCACTAGAGAAGAAACTCATAAATGTGGGATTAACAAAAAAAATCAATAAAAATATAAGGCCTTCAGGCTCCTAGAGTAAATTTTATTTTATTCTTATTCGACATTATAATATCACCAATTAACTCTTCAATATTTCCTCTCTCTCTACCATCAAACATAAATCTCGATCAACCTTAATTCATCCTTTTCCAACTCACCTTACCAATATTTTATCATAAAGGTGTGACTTGATTTTTTCCCATTAATTTTGATATTATGATTTAAATTTACTAAAATATTTATTAGTAAGATGTAATGGTTTCCCCTAAATTTTATTAAAAATACCTCCATTGTTTGATGTGTAATCATATTGAACGTATTCTATATGCCTTTTAGGAAAATTTCTAGATGTATAATGTATATTAAGGATTGAACTATAAATTTTTTCAATGTGTGATTATATATATGAATGATACTAATTTGTTTATATTTTTTTAACATTTGTTTTTCCTTAATTTATTTAACATATTTTGATTTAGGATACCCATCAAACTAGGCTCATGAATCAGTTTCCTATTTATTAATACAACATAGATCATTATTACTTCACGATATTTTCTATTATAGAAATAGATTCTATTAGTAAATTTCTAGACTCCTATGTTTGTGTTTTATATAATGTAAAATATTTTGTTGAAATTACGACCCCTTGGCCTACGGATGACTCACAAGTGCCCCAAACCGATGCTTTATGTGACCTCAAGTGTGCATCTTTATATGACAGAGGATTTTGACTAGATATTATGGCCTAAATCATACAATGGAAAAAATATGCCCTCAAATATGAGTAAAAAAATAGTTGGAATAAATAACATATATCCATCAGAAACATTAAAGTTTGTGTAATCAATAAAACACCATTCTATAACCAAATTAATGTAGAAGAATAATATCATACAAAAACTATTCTCTTATTGAGATAATTAAATATAAAAATAAAAAAAATAAAACAAAATACAAATAGGCTCTACTAACATCCTATATCCTCAACTTAATCTTATTCTCCAATACCCATCCAACTGCCCTAACCCAAACAACTACACATGTTTTTCTAAACATGGAAAGAACACACAAGATATAAATGTGCACCGGAGTGTTTTTCCAGGGTGTGAGAAATATATCTTAGTAGGGTATTAACAAGTACCCTTAATATATTATATCATATATGTGTATCCAAGAGGAAATAAATAATCATGCTCACATAAGAACTTCCGAACATTGTGTGTTAACCCGGACACTATGAATCAATAAGAATTAGGTCATTGTCTGATAACTATACAACCGTAACACATGATTGTAAATTCGTTATCCTAATATGAGATATAGACACATCATACCACCAATAGAATCACCTAACACGTACATGAAGACTCAGGGTAGCGCGTCACCAAGCCTTGAACACTACCCAAAGGTGTGGGGTAGGGTTATTTGTCTATGTGTTGGTCTACCCATTATTAAAATATTTTTTTTTCATCCATAAATATCCCTAAAATAACTTATAAATAATGTTGGTTCCTCACATTCAATCCATATTAACCAAAATCCTCTCACCCAGGGCATGGTTGACCAAACCTTCTCACTCAAAGAAACGGTCCTTCCACACCCACCACCTTGTCACTTAATGTTAGGTCCAACATTGCATCACCATTGCTACCTTATCACTCAGAATAGGATCATAACCACAACTGCTAACTTAAAACTCAATGTAAGGTCTATAATCATGTAAAAAAACTTAACATTATCACTCATGGTAGAGTCTTAGTAACACCGTATTACTCAATGTGAGGCAAGGTCTCTAGATACATCATCAACTACACCAAGATCCATATCCTACCACATGCACAACAAAATGGACACATATCTTGTCACACAAGTTAAAAATATCATAACTAAGAAAAAATTAACTTTGGGCCTTGCCCCAGATATCAACACACTATATCGTCTTTCCAACCTCTCAGGATCACCTCCCAACTGTATCGATCACACAAGCACATCATTTCATATCCATTGAAATTATCATCTCACCCATTGGGGAATTCAATAGGACCCTATAGACCCATAAATACCTCTTCTCATAAATATAAATATTCCCTTGACACCCCAAAGTGACCTCTCAATCTATAGGATCTTTCTAAACCTATCATAAAATAGCAATTTTAACTTTATCAAAATCCCACATCACACCCTCACCTGGGTTCTATATTAACTATTCTAGGAAGAGATATTTTCCCTATAACCTAGAGGAAATCCCTCTCTATCACATCATTTCCATTCATGAAAGACTTATAGTTTCCATGGAACACACCAACTCTCAAATCACCCTTTGTTGTTTTCCCCTTAACTGGTTTGAGGCATATGACTATTTGACATGTCCCACTTGGCCTAAGCTTCTCATGACTATGTGACTAGCCTATGGAAACTAGCATAGGATAACTAAAACTTATCTCACATTTCAAGAGCAATTGCTCCCTCTATTAAACTAAAATGTAACCCTCTCACCTTGGATATATAGTCATCAGGGGATCCCAGATTACCCAAAGTTATAAAGAAAAATTATCCCCAGCTGGGGAGGCCCAACACCATCCTACCAATATCTTGATCACTCATGAACCCTATACCTTATACTACATCCCATGAAAAATTCATGAAGGAAATAAATCATGAATAATGTACACATGAATTTATATTATAGGGAAAATATTCCTATAACATCGAGTTACCATCCAAGAAATACTCTACATTATATAACACCCCAAGCTTCTATGGTACGTTTCCCTTCGAATAATGCGATAGCGTGTGTTGTACGCAACCTCGAGTTCTAACACACACCACAACTAATTAAACTAGCCGTTGTGAATAGTAATACCTACTTTTTGAAATCATATATATTCAATATTTCAAAATGGACTTCATTTTTAGATTTGGAATATCAAAATTAGCCTAGGGTGAAATTTTGGTACATTTCGGATAACTTTCATATTTTGATGAATAGTGAAAATTTCTAAATTTTAATTAAAAACAACTTTTTTAATCAAAATAATTAATAGTGATATATTGTGATTTTGAGTGGTTTTAAAGTATATTTAGAATATATTTTTACCATTTAATATAATGTTGGTCATTGGACATTATTTTACAATTAAACCGAACATAAACAAGTGTCAATCTTTTGATAGTTATTACCTCTTAAAAACACGCTTTTTGTTTTGACAGCGGGAATTAATTTTAAATTAATTTCTTCCACTTCTGTGTTTTGAATTTAGGAAAATGGATTCCATATTTGGAATCAGGATGTACAAATTATGTAAATAGGTAACTTTTATTTTTACACATTTTGAATAATTACTGTGGTAAATATTATATTTACCATGGTTAAAAGGTAAATCCGGTAAATAAGGGTTAAAAAAATAATATTATAATAATACAAAGTTACCCTAAAACGTGTCCTAACCTTATTGGTGGACACATACCCGACCATGAGCATCCTTGGGTCAATTTGGGGACCCCTTGGAGCCACTTGTATGTGGTAGGGACACATTATATTAATAAAGTTAAAATAAAAATTAAAATGGCATAAGCTTACATCTTTTAGAAGAACAATTTTTACATAGGGTTATACATGTTGTATTTTCGATTATAAATATTCATTCGAAAGCTAAAAAGATTTCCTACATGATGATATTTTACTTATAATTTTTAGACATCAAATAAGTTAAATTATTAATGACACAATAATGATGCAATGTTTACCTCATTAATAAATCATTTAAATAAAAAAGATTATAATGATTAAAATATTATCTAAAACCTGTCCAATTCTTATTGGTTGATGTTATTTAGAATATGATTCATCTTATCTTCGACCTCAATGATTTTTGGACCATTATAAACCGAATATAATTATATTATAAAGTAATACTTTCACTCTTTCCTAAAGAGCCCCTCCTATCCCTTATAAAAGGATACCACTTCTACTCATTCTTCACACCTCTCAAGCCACTTGGCTCGTCCAAACTCTGCCCAACTAAGCTCCCCACATCCCTCTCCTCCTCCTTGAAGCTTCCCCTTAGGCAGAAAGCATTTCAACAAGTCCTTTGGTTCCAACCAAAGTGAGTTACCTAAATTAAAGGTAACGATTTCTCTTAAATTATTTTCATTTATTTTGCTTCTTCAACTCCCAAACTCTTTTTATTTCCTTTCTTTTGTAACAACACCAGTATCCTCAATATACTAGGATGTTGTTATAAGAAGGATTCAAACTACACATACACACAACTCCATCTAATGGATGATGAACATAATGTTTCTGTGGATGACAAACTAACGCCTCACGAAACAATGATTGTTCAAATACATCTTACCACCTCTCATGGTGGCCATTATGATGGAACTATAATTAAATATGATATTAATGATATATATTTTATATATAAGCTTCTGTAATTCCATTTTATTTCATACCATTATTCGTTTCATGTTGTATATACATACGATAATTTCATTTGAGGAAGTGCGGACTACCGCCCCCTTAAAATGATATGACTCGTTCATACCACACATGGAACGTATAAAGGATGGTGTTAATGAAATTAAGTAACATATATATAATATTATATTATACTGGAATAGTAATATACCTATGTATCATTTGGATTCAATTCTTTTAAAATAAAAATTAAATGGAAGTAGCGTTCGTGCGTACGTACGGACTACCGTCTCCACGAACTGGGTGAGATCCATCCTCCATCGTATCCATTCAAGTCTTATTCTCGTTTTAGGGTTAAAAATAATGTTAATATAATTCTGATTATGAATAAGATTTAATCTATCCATTACAAACATGTCTTACGTAACCAAACATTTAAGAAGAACGAATCGATTATCACCTGAAACGACGATAATACTAAGATATTATTAATAAAGCAATGTTAAAAGATCATATATGATATCATATTAATGTATATGATTCTTGTATAATTTAATAACAATTATTTCACCATTATACAGGAGGTTAACCGACCCCAACATAGTAAAAGTAGAAGGTAAGGGTTATTTCACAATCTCTTCATTATCCGAGGTTGTTTATACGTAATAATCTACTAGGATCTCTTTATCATCCACATCCATGTTTCTTAAAAATGTATTTCAAAACATTTTTACTATTTACTAAAATATGAGTTAAAGTCATTTATACCCTTTTTGACTTTTATAAGTGGTTTATAAAGGAATCTTTTCGTCATTTTCAAAACAAGGTCCTTTTTAACCTTTTCGACAAAATTGAGGTAAGAATTTTTTTTTAACTTATACGGCGGGTGCGGTTATTTTACGCCGTTATAAAATCTTCAAAGCTTTCCTTACAAGCTTATAAGAATATTTTCAAAGAAAATGTTTTATTTTATATGGATCTTAAATGATTTCAAAATAAAAGGAGATATTTCTTTAAAAAGAATTTTGATTTCATCTATGTCAACATCCTTTGATGGATTTTAAGATTATTTGAAGTTGATTTATTATGATACAAAACTTCTATATTGTATTGAAGGTTTTGTGATATGTTTGACTATGGATGTGCTATTTTTATACCATTCATAGTTAATGGTGAAATTATTGACATTTCGTATGCTAGTTTTAATACGAATGTTTATGTTATGTTTAAACCTTTTCATATGGGAATGCATTGGACTTAATAAGTGACGGGTGGAGCCCGCTATAGCTCCTCGATGCATCGGTAGGTCTCATGAGACAAACTAGTGTCTTGGCACAAGGCCTTGACAAAATCTTATTTGTAGTCTTGGCACGAGGCCTTGACTATGTGGTTATGATAGTCTGGCATTATGCATTCCAACATTATGAAAGTGGTTATTGATTTTTGCATGTGATTATTCGATTAGTAGAATATCCATGTGAATAAGTAAATGGCATTATTTCATTTTATTTATTCCATACCATGTTGAAAGTTCATGTTTGAAAGGATTTTGTTTTAGTTATACATTGCCTTAAAAGTTTATTCTTATTTATGAAAGTTTCCGCTATTTTGTTATCCTTACTGGGCATTTGAGCTCACCCCTTTTATATGTTTTATTTTTCCCAGGATGTGAAGAAGTAAGTTATGAATGACCTGCAGGGATTTTATGAGGGGTTAATAGTGTGGATTGTGGAAACATTATGTTGTTGTAGTAGTTTTTCATTTTATGATGTAATGTAAAACTTATGAATATATCTAGTGTTTACAAGGCTACTAAACTAATCGGTCTTTCGAGATTTGATCTTTCTTGTGATCATGCCAATGTTATGTAATAATGCACCGACTCTGGGTAGCTGGGGTCGGGGCGTTACAGTTGGTATCAGAGGAAGTTTAGTACAAACCTTGGAAACTAGATTTAGATAAACTCTGATTAGAGCACGTAGACCTAAGATGAACTTTGAGGATTAGTATAGAAGAAGTTCCTAGAATTTTGGTATTGTAGAGATTTTGTGAGTTTTCCGAGCAATACATCCCTGTCTGGATACGAGCAGGTAGAGGCGGCTCTGGCACAGATGTACCTAGGGGTAAAACCCGAAAACACCGCTTTGAGCTAGACTCGAACGGGAACTGGTGCACGACAACGGGCCTTGCTGCACTCTTGGTTACGACACTCCCGGGGGATATGCTTAGGATAACTCTCATTTTCTTTACAAATCATTATGAAGGGTTTATGAGTATATACTTCCTCAAAGAAAACATTCTTATGATTATGGATTATATCCATAAATAGTTCAATTTATGTTAAGTGTTTTATAAGTATGGGATTATGTATTTTGATTCATAAACTGATCTAGTTTATGCCATTGTTTAGAAATGGTGCCCAGTAGAAGGAATGAGAACTCCAGAAATGCACATGATACAAAGAGAAGGAAGGATCATATATTTCATGGTCTTAAGCTAGAATTTATAAGAGAAATAGTCTCCCATGTATTATCATCATATGAAGAAATAATATCATGTATTGATAAGATAAGTAAAGAGATTACTAAGTCCTATGGCTTTGAAGGGAAGTATCGTTGCAACAAAGTTTTGTGAATCAGTCCCCATTAGAGCACATAAATTTTCTTTATCTGCTGATCTCATCGTCATACCTATGATTGAGTTTGATATAATCCTCGGTATGGACTGGCTTTCGGATTATGATGCGAAGATTTATTGTAAGAAGAAAGAGGTTACGATTCTTGATGATAATGATAAGGAACACCTTATTTTTAGAGCAGAATCGTCACAACCTAATTCTTATTTAGATCCACCCCTAGTAGCTCAACTAAATTCAATTATTGGGGAGGAAGAGAATGAAGTAACTATCGGTGAGGAAAGGAATGTTCAAATAGAGGATGTACCTGTTGTGAAAGAATTTGTAGATGTATTTCCGGAAGATTTACCTGGACATCCTCCAGAACGAGAAGTTGAGTTTTCCATTGATTTGATTCCTGGATCAAGGCCTATATCGAAGACCCCTTATAGAATGGCCACTGTAGAGTTAGTCGAACTAAAGAAACAACTAGAGGAATTGAGTAATAAGGGATTTATTCGCCCTAGTGTTTCTCCATGGGGAGCCCCTGTTCTTTTTGTTAAAAAGAAAGATGGATCTATGAGGTTATGTATCGACTACAGGGAGATCAATGCTATAACGATAAAGAACAAGTATCCCCTACCTCGTATTGATGATTTATTTGACCAACTGCATGGAGCTCAATACTTTTCAAAGATTGACCTTCGATCTGGATACCATCAGTTGTGTGTGAAGAAGGAAGACATTCCGAAGACAGCATTTCGAACCAGGTACGGGCATTACGAGTTTACTGTAATGCCGTTTGGATTGACTAATGCACCCTCTGTATTCATGGATCTGATGAATAGAGTTTTCAAGGAGTATCTCGATGAATTTGTGGTGGTATTTATTGATGATATCTTGGTATACTACAAAACCTACGAAGATCATGAAAATCACTTGCGCATTATCTTGAAGACTTTGAGGAGGCATGAATTATATGGGAAGTTTAGCAAGTGTGAATTCTGGCTTCAGGAGATTTCTTTTCTTGGCCATATTGTCTCTAAATATGGAATCTCTGTTGATCCTTCTAAGACCAAAGAAATCCAAGAATGGCCAGAACCTACGAGTATAACTGAGGTACACAGTTTTATTGGTTTGGCAGGTTATTATCGACGTTTCGTCCAGAATTTTGCCTGATTGGCTAACCCATTAACGAAGCTCACACGTAAAGGGGTTAAATTTGTTTGGACAAAAGAGTGTGAAGAATGTTTCGAAGAACTGAATAGAAGATTAGTCAATGCTCCTATATTGACTTTACCATCGGGGAATGATGGGTTCGTTATTTATAGTGATGCATCGAAGAAAGGACTTGGCTGTGTCCTTATGCGGAATGATAGAGTTATTGCCTATGCATCACGACAGTTGAAAATTCATGAACAAAACTATCCTACTCATGATCTCGAGTTAGCAGCAGTGATCTTTGCTTTGAAGATATGGAGGCACTACCTCTATGGTGAAAAATGTGAGATTTATACTGATCACAAGAGTTTGAAGTATATTTTCTCACAAAAAGAACTCAACATGAGGCAAAGGAGATGGCTTGAATTACTCAAGGATTATGATTGTACGATACACTACCACCCAGGGAAAGCAAACAAAGTAGCAGATGCTTTGAGCAGCAGAAAAGACCATGGAGTTCTGAACATGATGAGAATTGAAAGGGATCCAATTTTCATGGATCTAGTGAAGATGGACATGGGAATAACCAGGGAAGGTGAAACATCAATGCTTTTTCAAATGGTTGCCAAACCATCTTTACTAGAAAGGATTAAGAGTTCTCAGACCGATGATGAAGAATTCCAAAAGAAGATTAAAGCTGTGAATGATGGGAGATTGAGAGACTTTGTGTATGAAGATGGAATTTTGAAATTCGGGAAGAGACTTTGTGTTCCCAATATACCTGATCTAAAAAGGGAATTGTTGGATGATGCTCATAGTTCCAATTTCTCTATACACCCTGGGAGCACCAAAATGTATAGAGATTTGAAAGATCATTTTTGGTGGGACAATATGAAGAGGGAGATTGCTGATTTTGTGTCAAGATGTATGGTTTGTCAACAAGTGAATGCTGGAAGGCAACAGCCTGGAGGAGTCATGCAACCTCTTCCCATACCGGAGTGGAAATGGGACAATATTACGATGGACTTTGTCATGGGGCTACCAAAGACTCCTAGAAGGAACGATGCAATATGGGTTATTGTTGATCGTCTTACCAAGTCAGCACATTTTCTTGCTATAAGAGAAGATCTACCCCTGGAACGTCTAGCAAGACTATACATTAATGAAGTTGTGAGACTTCATGGAGTACCCCTATCGATTGTTTCTGATCGTGATCCCCGTTTTACTTCAAGATTCTGGAAAAGTCTTCAGAAATCCCTGGATACTGAACTTCTTTTGAGCACTGCTTACCACCCTCAGACAGACGGACAATCAGAACGGACTATTCAAAGCTTAGAAGACATGTTGAGATCTTGCTCACTTGATTTTCAGGGTATGTGGGATCAATATTTACCACTGGTAGAATTTTCCTATAACAATAGATTCCATTCAAGTATTCAGATGGCACCATATGAAGCATTATATGGAAAGAGATGTCGTACACCAACCTGTTGGGATGACGTTGGTGAAAGAAAACTTGTAGGCCCAGAACTGGTGGAGGAAACGGTGGAAAAGGTGAAAGTAATCCAAAATCACATCAAAGCAGCTCAAAGTAGGCAGAAGAGCTATGCCGATAATCGAAGGAAGTATTTGGAATTTCAAGTCAGTGATCATGTTTTCCTGAAGGTATCTCCGTGGAAGGGAGTCATACGTTTTGGTAAGAAAGGTAAATTGAGTCCCAGGTACATCGGACCTTTCGAAATTCTAGAACGAATTGGGGCTGTAGCTTACCGATTGGCAATGCCGCCAAGTCTCTCCAAAGTTCACGATGTGTTCCACGTATCTCTGTTGAGAAAATACATGACTGACCCAACGCATGTACTCACCTATGAGGAATTAGAACTGGAACCCGATCTGTCTTATTGCGAAGAGCCTGTCAGGATTCTTGATACAAGAGAACAAGTACTGAGAAACCGGACGACGCGTCTGGTAAAAGTTTTGTGGAGAAACCATAAGATGGAAGAGGCAACGTGGGAACCCGAGGAACTTATGATGAAGAACCACCCGAGTCTTTTTATGCAGTAATACCCTAGAAATTGCGAGGACGCAATTATTTGAAGGAGGGGAGAATATAACACCCCAAGCTTCTATGGTACGTTTCCCTTCGAATAATGCGATAGCGTGTGTTGTACGCAACCTCGAGTTCTAACACACACCACAACTAATTAAACTAGCCGTTGTGAATAGTAATACCTACTTTTTGAAATCATATATATTCAATATTTCAAAATGGACTTCATTTTTAGATTCGGAATATCAAAATTAGCCTAGGGTGAAATTTTGGTACATTTCGGATAACTTTCATATTTTGATGAATAGTGAAAATTTCTAAATTTTAATTAAAAACAACTTTTTTAATCAAAATAATTAATAGTGATAAATTGTGATTTTGAGTGGTTTTAAAGTATATTTAGAATATATTTTTACCATTTAATATAATGTTGGTCATTGGACATAATTTTACAATTAAACCGAACATAAACAAGTGTCAATCTTTTGATAGTTATTACCTCTTAAAAACACGCTTTTTGTTTTGACAGCGGGAATTAATTTTAAATTAATTTCTGCCACTTCTGTGTTTTGAATTTAGGAAAATGGATTCCATATTTGGAATCAGGATTTCCAAATTATGTAAATAGGTAACTTTTATTTTTACACATTTTGAATAATTACTGCGGTAAATATTATATTTACCATGGTTAAAGGGTAAATCCGGTAAATAAGGGTTAAAAAAATAATATTATAATAATACAAAGTTACCCTAAAACGTGTCCTAACCTTATTGGTGGACACATACCCCACCATGAGCATCCTTGGGTCAATTTGGGGACCCCTTGGAGCCACTTGTATGTGGTAGGGACACATTATATTAATAAAGTTAAAATAAAAATAAAAATGGCATAAGCTTACATCTTTTAGAAGAACAATTTTTACATAGGGTTATACATGTTGGATTTTCGATTATAAATATTCATTAGAAAGATAAAAAGATTTCCTACATGATGATATTTTATTTATAATTTTTAGACATCAAATAAGTTAAATTATTAATGACACAATAATGATTCAATGTTTACCTCATTAATAAATCATTTAAATAAATAAGATTATAATGATTAAAATATTATCTAAAACCTGTCCAATTCTTATTGGTTGATGTTATTTAGAATATGATTCATCTTATCTTCTACCTCAATGATTTTTGGACCATTATAAACCGAATATAATTATATTATAAAGTAATACTTTCACTCTTTCCTAAAGAGCCCCTCCTCTCCCTTATAAAATGAGACCACTTCTACTCATTCTTCACACCTCTCAAGCCACTTGGCTCGTCCAAACTCTGCCCAACTAAGCTCCCCACATCCCTATCCTCCTCCTTGAAGCTTCCCCTTAGGCAGAAAGCATTTCAACAAGTCCTTTGGTTCCAACCAAAGTGAGTTACCTAAATTAAAGGTAACGATTTCTCTTAAATTATTTTCATTTATTTTGCTTCTTCAACTCCCAAACTCTTTTTATTTCCTTTCTTTTGTAACAACACCAGTATCCTCAATATACTAGGATGTTGTTATAAAAAGGATTCAAACTACACATACACACAACTCCATCTAATGGATGATGAACATAATGTTTCTGTGGATGGCAAACTAACGCCTCACGAAACGATGATTGTTCAAATACATCTTACCACCTCTCATGGTGGCCATTATGATGGCACTATAATTAAATATGATATTAATGATATATATTTTATATATAAGCTTCTGTAATTCCATTTTATTTCATACCATTATTCGTTTCATGTTGTATATACATACGATAATTTCATTTGAGGAAGTGCGGACTACTGCCCCCTTAAAATGATATGACTCGTTCAACCACACATGGAACGTATAAAGGATGGTGTTAATGAAATTAAGTAACATATATATAATATTATATTATACTGGAATAGTAATATACCTATGTATCATTTGGATTCACTTCTTTTAAAATAAAAATTAAATGGAAGTAGCGTTCGTGCGTACGTACGGACTACCGTCTCCACGAACGCGGTGAGATCCATCCTCCATCGTATCCATTCAAGTCTTATTCTAATTTTAGGGTTAAAATTAATGTTAATATCATTCTGATTATGAATAAGATTTAATCTATCCATTACAAACATGTCTTACGTAACCAAACATTTAAGAAGAACGAATCGATTATCACCTGAAACGACGATAATACTAAGATATTATTAATAAAGCAATGTTAAAAGATCATATATGATATCATATTAATGTATATTATTCTTGTATAATTTAATAACAATTATTTCACCATTATACAGGAGGTTAACCGACCCCAACAAAGGAAAAGTACAAGGTAAGGGTTATTTCACAATCTCTTCATTATCCGAGGTTGTTTATACGTAACAATCTACTGGGATCTCTTTATCATCCACATCCATGTTTCTTAAAAATGTATTTCAAAACATTTTTACTATTTACTAAAATATGAGTTAAAGTCATTTATACCCTTTTTGACTTTTATAAGTGGTTTATAAAGGAATCTTTTCGTCATTTTCAAAACAAGGTCCTTTTTAACCTTTTCGACAAAATTGAGGTAAGAATTTTTTTTAACTTATACGGCGGGTGCGGTTATTTTACGCCGTTATAAAATCTTCAAAGCTTTCCTTACAAGCTTATAAGAATATTTTAAAAGAAAATGTTTTATTTTATATGGATCTTAAATGATTTTAAAATAAAAGGAGATATTTCTTTAAAAAGAATTTTGATTTCATCTATGTCAACATCCTTTGATGGATTTTAAGATTATTTGAAGTTGATTTATTATGATACAAAACTTCTATATTGTATTGAAGGTTTTGTGATATGTTTGACTATGGATGTGCTATTTTTATACCATTCATAGTTTATGGTGAAATTATTGACATTTTGTATGCTAGTTTTAATACGAATGTTTATGTTATGTTTAAACCTTTTCATATGGGAATGCATTGGACTTAATAAGTGACGGGTGGAGCCCGCTATAGCTCCTTGATGCATCGGTAGGTCTCATGAGACAAACTAGTGTCTTGGCACAAGGCCTTGACAAAATCTTATTTGTAGTCTTGGCACGAGGCCTTGACTATGTGGTTATGATAGTCTGGCATTATGCATTCCAACATTATGAAAGTGGTTATTGATTTTTGCATGTGATTATTCGATTAGTAGAATATCCATGTGAATAAGTAAATGGCATTATTTCATTTTATTTATTCCATACCATGTTGAAAGTTCATGTTTGAAAGGATTTTGTTTTAGTTATACATTGCCTTAAAAGTTTATTCTTATTTATGAAAGTTTCCGCTATTTTGTTATCCTTACTGGGCATTTGAGCTCACCCCTTTTATATGTTTTATTTTTCCCAGGATGTGAAGAAGTAAGTTATGAATGACCTGCAGGGATTTTATGAGGGGTTAATAGTGTGGATTGTGGAAACATTATGTTGTTGTAGTAGTTTTTCATTTTATGATGTAATGTAAAACTTATGAATATATCTAGTGTTTCCAAGGCTACTAAACCAATCGGTCTTTCGAGATTTGATCTTTCTTGTGATCATGCCAATGTTATGTAATAATGCACCGACTCTGGGTAGCTGGGGTCGGGGCGTTACACATTACCTCGGTGAAGATCATTCATTCCTCATCCAAGAGCATTATACCACTTGTTCTTATATCTCAAACCACAAAATAAAAAATAATAATTTTAAAAATTTGAAGTAATTTATTTATTTTAAACCAAATTGGCATAACATCCCATAACTCACAAAGCAATGTCCTCAACCAAATGAACTTGGAAGGTCTATACCATTCCCCTAGTTCCATCACAAGCAACATAGCTAACCACTGGCCCCTAAAAATTATCAATTTCATATAATTTAATAAAAAACCCAAAATAAATTTGGTTAGTAAAAAGACTCATCAAAAATAGTGAAAATGGAATGTGATATTCCAACTAGGATTCCATCAATCTAATTAAAGAAGAAGCTCCATCATCCCCTCCCAATTCCATGCTCTGGTGGAATCAACACCAAAACCCTAACCTAAAAACCAATAAAATTATAAGGTTACAATGGAAACCAAGAAAAAAGGAATAAATAGTATAAAAAATTATAATCTCTACCAAAATTCGAAAAAATCACCCCTTTTAGGGTTGGAAGAAAGGGGAAGACAATAGTAGGATGGATAGCCAAAAGGGACCTCTCCCTTCACCTAGATGACCTAAAACCTGAGGGGATACATCCCCAAAATCTAGGTCTACCACTAATTAAAAAGACCACTAAAACATCAGTCATGAAATGAATAATAGTTGATGTTTCAATTCAAACCCTTTCTTGAAATAGTCATGGTCTGATATAGGGGTTCATGATGCAACACTCCTAATGCAGAGAGCATATCCCTCAAACTGCCTCTATCATGGAATGACCTAGAGAATTTCTAGTAACGTAGCGATTTCCCAATAGATGGAGGTGCTACCTCCCTCCTTCATTGGGAGTGTCTCACTCCTCTATGGCATGATGACCTGCATTACCTTTCAGGGTGTAGGGCCTCACACCCCACATCACAACACCAAACTTTCATCAATCCATTTTGGTGAAACACCCTGGTCATGATGAGACAAACTATAGTGCTATAATTTTATCAATGCCTCTAGGTCTTCCTCTACAACCCACTGTTTCGCGCGGAATCCGGGTATGACCTCCTGGACGGGAGATTCAAATGTTCCGATCGGTTTCTAATGGGTTTGTTCGTAGAACCGGAAACATCCAATGATTCCACATCCGTTTGGACCTACTTTCCAAAGGCAGGCGCTCATTAACTTATGGGCTAATGAGGCTTGGGAATTTGCATTGGTCGAGAGGATGGGAGGTCGGACTCATCACACCTTTTTGAGGGGAATTATTGTCTACTCCGGGACTCTCTTTATAGATTTAAGTTAAGTTCGTGAATCCTTATTACATTACCAAGTATGAAATGAGCTTTCCTTTAGTTTCAACAATCAATGATTAAATATGCAAGAAATTTAGAGAATCTTTTATATGTATTCGAGGTTCTTCATCAATATAGAATCATCTATATTTGTTTAGAGATTCTTGGTCAATGGTATCCTTCAAAACATTTATATAAAAGTCTCTTGGTCATTTTGATGACCAGGATGGTTTTAAAGCCACTCAGTGGGGCACTTGAAGTTTATCGTCATTCAGAAGGATAGAGATTATTTCAATGTTGGGATCGAACCCATAAATGGGCTACCTACGTATCCTTTGTTTTGAAAAAAGGAATCAGAACCCATGTAGTTCGAGGAATGGGATATGATGTCTTATGATTGATGGTTCAAAGATGAATGTCATAATTACTTTTACACTCTAAGCTCGCGTGAGTCATGCTCGGTGTGAGAAACAAGAGGTATTGGTAAAATTTAGACAATTGTGCCATAAAAGATGCAATCATAAGAATTTGTTTTGGGGCTTATGTATAGATGACTGCCCAGATAGGCGAAGGTTTAGGATTTACTTTTAGGGAGAAAATCCAAGAACAGGGTCCACAAAGTTATATGTGCTTCATGGAGATTTGAATACTCTAATCTTGGGGCTTACTCCTAAGGAGGATGCCCAAGTTAGGAGGGGACTTATGATTGGGTTTTATTCCTGAAAAGGAAACCCAAATCAAAGATAATTTGTGACTGGTTAAGAGAAATTTTAAGAGACTTGGGGCTTACTCTTAAGAAGGATGCCCAAGATTTATGACTAGGACTTATTCCTGAGAAGGAAGCCTAGGTTAGGGGACTTGGGGCTTACTCCTGAAAAGGAAGCCCAAGGTTATGACTGAGTCTTATTCCTGAAAAGGAGACCCAGGTTAGGGATTAAGGTTTGGGGCTTACTCCTGAGGAGGATGCCCAAGATTAAAGGACTTGATTGGGGCTTATTCTTAAGAAAGATGCCCAAGATTTATGACTAGGACTTATTCCTGAGAAGGAAGCCTAGGTTAGGGGACTTGGGGCTTACTCCTGAAAAGGAAGCCCAAGGTTATGACTGAGTCTTATTCCTGAAAAGGAGACCCAGGTTAGGATTCTCTCATCTTAAAGGATGAGGTTGAAATGAATGAACTCCCAATCTTTGGTGACATAAAGATGTTTAAATCACTGGGTGTTGAGAGGTATTTCACAGAATTCCTTTCAGATAAGGATGTCAAATCAAGAAATCATGCCATAAATGGCTTTTGAAGAGTATCTTGAAGACTAAATCTTGAATAGGAAGGGTGAAATGGCTTAAGAGGGGTAAAAATGGGCAAGATGGGCACCCAAAAAGCTAGGGGCGCGCAAGTCTTGAAAGGCGCGCAAGTCCTGCGGCGGCGCGCAAGTATTGGTCGCGCAAGTATACTTGCGCGACATGAGGGGTACTTGCGCGATTTTCAACCAGTATTGAAATACTTGAGCGACTCTTTATTAAACCCTTCACCATCCTCTTGAGGTTCTTCCAGAAGAGGGACGCGCAAGTTATATTGAAGGAATTAAGTAGGCGCGCAAGTGTTTGATAAGTTTCAACACTTAGGCCTTCCTTTTTCTCTTTAGATCTTCCGTTCTAGGTAAGAAATTACCTTAGAAGTGTTCCGGAAGCTTTGAGAAGAGACTTGGGCGTCGGGAGCTTCAATCCAAGTTTCTGGAAAAAAGATCCTCTCGAATGGGGGGCCCACAGGGTCTATTTATAGGCAAAAGAATACCCCGGGCGGTTACTAGGCGGTTACCAGGCGGTTACCACATATGTCGCGCAAGTCCTTTGCACGAACATGAGGAGTCGCGCAAGTATTGAGGCAGCGCGCAAGTGTACTTGCGCGACCAAGAGGGAACTTGCGCGATACATGGGCAATGTTCTCCTTTTTTATCCCTTTGTCGATTTTTGATGTTTCTTCAAAGGATTAATCACTTTGAGCTCAGATATTCCCTTTTCCGAACTTTAGATTCCGTGACGAAAGGAGCGTCAACAAAAGTCCCCCCTCAGAGTTGGATCCGGAGAAAAAATGAGGATTTGACTCTGAGGAAATCGAATCCCTCTAAAGGAAAAGGGCGGCGCGCAAGTCTTCAATGCACAGAAGTCGGTGCGCAAGTCTTCGTCGCGCAGGCATTGAGCACTCTGGATGCGGCGCGCAGATAGGCCCCCTGGCCTATAAATACACGGCTTCCGGCCGTAGATGGCATCTGAAGTTCCGGATTTCTCGAGCTCTCGCCGCGCAAGTCTTCCTCGCCGCACAAGTCTCTTGTTTTCGCTGTTTCTTCGCTGCCGCGCTACTCTCAAGGTAATAGGGCTTGCGCGGTAATACTTGCGCGACAAAAACTTGCGCGACACATGTACCACTTGCGCGACATCTCCATACTTGCGCGCCTTAATGCCTTAGCCATTGTTTTCAAATTCTTTCACAAATTTTATGAAAAATAAAACCCATTTAAGAGTTTAATTTATTTAACTCCTGTGCAGATTCAATGGCTCTTAGACCTGGATTAATTGATGAACTGGCTAGCAAGCGGATAGATGATATGATGAATATCATTGGCCCTGATTACTATACTGTCAAAAACAGCACTCTTCCAGATTTGGCTAAGTATCTGAAGAAATATCATCACGACTTTCCTCACTGCACTTACCTACCTTTGTATGGTCATGGTCATCTGCAAGAAGTCATTATTCCAGAAGTACAGAATTATCTTCCATTTTCTTGGTTTCAGAATTATACCAATTTTGCTTCAGCAAATATCTCAGGCGGAGGAACATTTCAAACTGCTGGAACAGTGGAGAAGGCTTATGTAATGCATCATATCCCTTGCACACCAGATCTGAAAAAACATACACCTGAGCTTCAACCACATTGTCATCCTTCAATCTTCCGAAATGCTCAGATGGATCAATCCAAAGGCTGGAAGAAAAGTTGGGATTTCCGTCCTGGGGGAGGTGTGAAACCAACTTGGATGTGGGTATACTGGGTGCGACAGACTTGCGCAGAGTTTATTGAGGATCTGAAGAGAGCTGCAATATATGAGGCTGTTTGGGTTGGGCAAACATATATTTACAGACATGATATCTTCGTGCCAGAGATACTCAGCCATTGGAGTCCAGCGACTAATTCTTTCCACTTGACTCATGGAGAAGTAGGTATCAGTTTGTGGGATGTCCACAAGATTTCAGGAGCTCCAATCTTGGGCGATATGTATGATGAATTCATTCCTCCCAAGGTGACTTGGAATGATCCAGAGAAGACTCCTGCTTTGGCTCGAGAATTATTCAAAATCTTTCACAAGCTCAAGAGTTCAGAGACCTCATTAACTCATTTCAGAAAAGATATCCATCCAGAAGAATGGATGAATGTGTTTCTTACTGAGAAGAAAGGGATGGAGCCAAAGGAAAAAGGATCCAAGAAAATGAAATCCAAGGATACCCGGCCCAGACGTCCTACCACTTGTCCAAAACCTGAGAAGAGAGGAGCTCCTGGCACATTCTGGCCAACTCTAGAAGCAGGAGAGTTTGAAAAATGGGGCTATGAAGTGAATCAAATAATTCCAAAGAAAACTCGTCTGGCGGGTTTCTTGGCAATGTGGCTCAGTATCTATCTCTTGCCGGTCAGGGATTCGAAGGGAGGCGTTAGGCCAGGGACCTTCGTCATTGCGGCCAAGTTGGCTGAGGGAAAAATGGTTGGGTTAGCTACCCCCATTTTAGCAAAGATCCACAGGAGTTTACTTCACGTCTTCCAGGGTAAATCTCCTTTAAGAATAGTGGGACCATTCCAGGTTTTGTGGGGATGGATCGCCACTCACTTCAGGACTTACAATGTACAGAATGGATTACAAATTCCTGGAAGCTCTTTCAGACCGTCAGTGCAAGCATTCTCTGGAATTGCTCCATTAGATGTCAATGGTTATGACATAAAAGTAAGACTAAGCATGTATAAGGAATTCAACTTCTTTCCTTATGGAAGTCCGCCATCTGGGCGGTTTGTTGATGATGGGAAAGCCCCTTTGGATTTGAGGGCATACATGCTAGCTTGCAGGGATGGCGTGTTAGTAGCCAGGATTGATGGAGAAATCATATGCGAGGCCTATGCTCCATATAGATTTGCACGCCAATTCAAATGTTTGCAACAGATTGTTGTATCCCCTCCAGTACATGTCAGGTTAGAGCAACATCCGATGGTTGCTCGACAACTATGGTTGCTGACATCAAGAGAGAAGACTGGGGCAGTATTTGATCTACCAGTTGAAAAAGTGGCACATTATCTGACTACATTTTATGCCGAACACTGGATAGCATCATACCCCAAAGGGATATTGAATCATCCTGTATATCAAGTGGGAAAGAGGAAGAGGACTGTAGAGAAAGAAACTCTTCCTCATGAAGGTGATGCTTCTCCTCCTGAAATAGGTTCAACAGACTCCTCCTCTAGAACTGATTCCTCGGATTATCATGATGGGGATGATGAGGCACAACCAGCAGCAAAGCGATTTCGTGCCCGATATAATCCTCCGGCCAGAGTTAAAAGACCCACTCCATCAGCTCCTGGTGAGTTATTTGATTGTAATAACTTCAATCACTGCTACTTTATAAAGTAATAAGTCTCACTTTCTTATTCTCTATCTGTAGTTGCAGGAATTGGGAAGAAATTAAAATCAAAAATTGTAGGACCTTCCTCACAGCCTTTATATCTAAGACCAGAGGCTGTTCAGCTATGGTAGAGCTTATACTGTGATACTGAGACCACCTGGCTGGATTTGTGTGAGGGCTTACAACTTCCTGGGATAGGATATCTTCTAGCTTCAAAAGACCTTCAATACGGAGATAACCCCAATGAAGTGCGAGCTTATATCAGAGAGCTGGAAATGCTCATATATGCCACTGATAATTCGGTTCCTATCACCAGGCGGGTGAAGGAAATGATTGATCGTGGCACCACTAAGGGGGCTGGTGGTTCTGGAGATGAGGAGTGGCAAGAGTACGTGGCTCCTGAAGATGTAAGTTTTCCTTCCTTATTTTCTTTGCAACCTGATTTCAGTCGAAGATTTGTTACTTAAGGAAGTTATTTTCTTCATCTTGCAGCTTGCAAAGAAAGGGACCGGGGTTCCTTCACCACAATATAGCCCTGGTGGTACCGCTGTTAGGGCTGCTGCTGATTCTCCTCGCGAACCAGGCGAGATATCTCCAGGCCAGCAGGCCATGAATGAGGCACTGGACATAGCCTTTCATTCGCCAATCCAAGTGCCAATAAAGGAGACAGCTGAAACTCCAAAAAAGCAAAAGAAGCCAAGGCAACGAAGGAGGAAATCCTTAGCTAAACGTTTCATTAGCAGTGGTAAGTCCTTCGAACAATCATGATTTTATACCCATAATCATATGGTTACTCATATTTCTGAGGATTGCAGGGGCTTCTTCAATTTCCCCCTTGAGGGAAGGGACTGATCCTTCTTCAAAGGCCGTGGAGGGTGCTGTAGAACAACCACAGACTCAAGCTGACTTGGTTGCTCCTGGAGAAGAGCTACCATCCATTCCCAGTATCCCTCCCACTACTGAAGATGCTGTCCAGGGCCAGGGGTTGCAGGACATAAGTCAGCAAGAAGACATAGCAAATGCTCCCACTGGTGAGACTAACCAAGATTCTGAAGTATCATTGGATGAAATGATGAATCAAGGAATGACTTTTGAAGAATTTTATGATCATGCTAGATTGTCATGTGATTTAGAAGACCTTGGGCGTGAGTGTTACCCTTTGCCCAAATTTTTCTTTTAAAAGAAAATATTTCTAACCATGATGTAAAATAATATGCAGTTTCTTCCGTAGAAGCTGCTGAACTGCCAATGCCTGAAGAGGGTGTAGACACTGATGTCAACCCTATCATTGCAGAAACATTAGCTCAAGTAGAGCTAAATCCAATAAACTCTCCTGAGACCCATCTTGAAAATCATGTTGAAACCGGGAAAGATGGGGAGAAGTCTTCTCATGTTGCTGAACCACTATTGGGTAAGGGATAACAATATTTGTGATTGTACTTTATTTGCAAGACAATCCATTCTTTTGTTATTCTTTAAGATTCAACTAAAATATTTCAATTGATCATGTAGGGCCATCAACTGTAATGGCTAGATCCGGAGATGAGGCTTCAGCCTCTGCCCCAATGGGAATTGAAAGTGAAGAAGCCCAAGTCAGAGGGGAAAGAGCAGAACGAGGCACTTCCTTAAGCATGTTAATTCCAGATTACATACCCCCTTCTGACGAAGATGTTGAATCAGATCCAGAGATGCTCAAAGCGTTCAGCTTTTCACGACGTAAGGCATGGAACAACATATGGAACATCATATCGGGGGTGCCTTTAGAAGAGCTACCATCAAAAATTTCCCGATTGTCATCCCAATTTGTCATAATGGGACTTGGTGGTTTTGGGTATGAAAAGATCCATGCTGCGGTGAAACAGATTATTTTCAGGAGGGAGCAAATGCAGACAAGTCGCGAAGATTTGACCAGAGTGAAATTGTCAGTCAACATAGGCGAATTTGAGGCTGCGATATCCCAGGCTGAAGCTGATTATGCTGTCAAGATGAAGGATCTGAAGAAAAAAAATCAAAGAAAAGGTCGTCCAGCAAGTGCAACTCCAGCAACAGTTAGATGCTGTTACTGGGGAACTTGATCAGCTTAACAAATCATTGGATGAAACTCATATGAATGGAATGAAAGCCATTGCAGATTCTAAGAAGGCACTTCAGCAAGCTGAAAAGAGTGAAGCTGGTCAAGTGCACGAGCTTCAAGTAACTGTTGATAAGGCTCAGGATTCTATACATCAAATGAAGACTTATGTTGACAATCTCCTGTAATTTCTTGAAAAAGAGAAGAGATTCCAGTCTGTGAATGTCCTTCTAACTCTTGTGTATCAATGAAAAACACTTTTGTCTTCAATCATTTGTACTTGCATTCTTCCATTACCTGCTTCAAATTTACTTAAGCCAATGGGTTTAGTAAGCATAGTTTTATTTTTACTAGGATTATTACAAATAACCCTACAAACTTTGAATCTTTTAACTGCTCAATATTACCTAAATCATACAAAAAATGTATATTTAGTGAGCTGGAACTTGACTTTTATTCATAGTTCCTCTGTCTTTTGTGTGGGCAGTTTAAAGTCATGCAAGTCGGACATAAAGGGGCTAATGTTTATGTTCGAAATAGCTTTGACCGAAAAATGGATTAAAATGGATTCAATTCCTTGATAATTTATCTGAAAACAAATTACCATACTCAAGTATGAGAGAAAATATGTAAACTATGGCTTAAGAATATTTGAATCTGAGGAATGATATGAAAAAGAGCTAAAAGGCATTAGAAAAAGTAGTTTCCAAGAATGAAGTTACTATTATTTAACAAAACCCGTTAGGGGGTTGAAATATGCAGGGCCACCTATGGGCATTGGCTGCATAGTCAAATAAAATAGCATCTTTTGGCTGACAAGTCTATTATGTGGACTGTTTATGCAAGGCCACCTATGGGCACGTGCTGCATAGTCAGGCAAAAGAACTCTCAGAAATTTACTTTCCTAGTGCTAAAAGCCAATGAAAGTTTATGGAGATTCAAATTTTCTAAAGCATAGAGTTTGTTGTATGGAAAGAGGTACTTGAATATGGAAAGGATATTTCCGAACAAGAATATCAAAGAACTGGATGAATATCACTCCTACGAAGGTCTGACCCAAACGTAGGGAAGAAGAATAAACCATAGACTTGAATACATTCAGATCATGAAAAAGGATGTGGGACAAATATGTTAAGGATGGCTATTTTTTGCGGATCCCTACATACTGTCGTTTAAGACAAATAAGGACAAAAGAGGCATTCTTCCCAAGAATGAAGTTACTATTATTTAACAAAACCTGTTAGGGGGTTAAAATATGCAGGGCCACCTATGGGCATTGGCTGCATGGTCAAATAAATAGCATCTTTTGGCTGACAAGTCTGTTATGTGGACTGTTTATGCAAGGCCACCTATGGGCACGTGCTGCATAGTCAGGCAAAAGAATTCTCAGAAGTTTGACATTTTTGTGACTAGAAGTCATGAAAAAGGGTTATGAAGATCTGAAAATATTTAAGGTTAGGATTATAACACATAAAGATGGGTATTGTCCAATGTATATAGAGATACATAGGTCAATGAAAACCATAATCATGTTGTGGCTGGGTCCTGAATTGAAACTTGGACTTCACTACGTATCTCATAAGAATGAGAATCAAGCCATACGTAGTTCTTGAAATGCAGTTTAACGTCGTGCAGGACGAAAGGATGAGTGATCTTAGTTTTTTGGGGTCATAGAATTCGGACCATAATAATGAATACACAGTGTGTGTTTTCATGAGGACTTTTCAGCCAAGGGACTGAAAGTGAAATTTGGGGTTAGGCCCAAAAGACTTGGGACTGGATTCGAGGGACACTCGAATGTTCCTACGTATCCCATAAGGATGGGAATCAAGTCCACGTAGTTCTAGAATTACCCTTTGTACAAATTTGGTTCGTACATGTGAAGGGTGAAAGGGGACTTTAGTGCAATGATGGTTTAACCTAAGATAAAAAGTTCAGGCATTACCATGTATGCACGTAGTCTTTTAAAAAAATGAAAAACTATGATTGAAAAATCAATGTCAATAATAGTTCTCTCTCAAATGAGGAAATCAAAGAATATTGTAGTTTATTGTCGTACCGGACAAAAGTGTTGTATAGTTTAACGTCGTATAACAAGGACGAAAATGAATCAATGTAAAGATATTGATTTCAGGGGCGGTTTCACAAATCAACATCATATGAGATGGTGGTGAACCGATGTGAAGAGATTGTTTTTGGGCTTGAACCTTGGGAGGTTGCCTACATACCCAGCCTGGAGGGCAAGGATCAAAGTCTGTGTAGTTCAATTAAAGAATGAATTAACGATCAAATTGTTTTTGGGGACAATGATCTAATAATAAAAAAAATGTTGTTGGGACTTACACATGGTTAGTGGCCCAAAGGGAGTGTTATGGTTGATGTTCGCTCTAAGCTCACGTGAGTCATACTCGGTGTGAGAAACAAGAGGTAATAACAACCTTAACGATGCACAGTTTAATGTCATGTAGGACCTATCAAAGATTTTCTGTACAGTTTAGCGTCATGTAGTTAGGACAATGGGGATAAAATAGTTTAACGTCATATTGGACGAAAAAGGGGGACTGTGCAGTTTAATGTCATGCAGTAAGGACAAAAGAGTGTACCATTTTAACATCATGTTGGACGAAAGTGCGAATAGTTTAAGGTCATATGCATGGACCGTGAATGGTGCAGTTTAATGTCATACTGGACTTTTGAGATTATATAGTTTAACGTCTTTCCAGACGTGAGGGACTTTTATACAGTTTAGCGTCATGTAGTTAGGACGTCACAGTTTAACGTCTTGCTGGACATAAGGGATTTGCAAAATAGTTTATGGTCATATACATGGACCAGGGATGATGCAGTTTAAGGTCATGCTGGACGGTTTATGGAACTTTTTCACAGTTTAATGTCGTGCGGGACGAAGTTGCAGTTTTAAAGTCATACTGGACCATTGCTGTATAGTTTAACGTCATATAGCAAGGACGATCTGGTGCTGTACAGTTTAAAGTCATGTAGCTAAGACTAAGGTGAATCAATATGAGGATATCAGTTCTGATCTTTTTACAGTTTATCGTCATGCTGGACGATGAAAGTGCCACACAGTTTAATGTCATGTCGCTAGGACAAAATATAGTTTAATGTCATCTCGGACAAAATATAGGAACTTCTATACAGTTTATTGTCATGTAGGACAAAATCAGGGACTATGCAGTTTAAAGTCTTGCAGTTAGGACTATTGGTGCTGCATAGTTTAATGTCATGTTGCAGGGACAAAATTTAGTTTAATGTCATCTCGGACATTGAAGGTGACACAGTTTAACGTCATGTTGGACGAAGTTGTAGTTTAAGGTCATACTGGACCATTGCTGTATGAACCAAATGTAAGAGTCTTGGTTCTGGGAAAAAATATTTTGTGTTTATACAAAATACTTCTTCAGAAATCTGGCATTAGTTGGAGTCGTGATGTGTTCTCCATCCATTGAGATCAGAGAATACGCTCCATTGGAGTAGACCTTATGTATTGAATAAGGTCCTTCCCATTTTGGTTCAAGCTTGGGAGGTTTCTTTCCTGGTATCATTGGTGTTCTGAGAACCAATACCAATTCTCCCTGAATGAATGAACGAAGACGAACTTTTTTGTTAAAAGCTCGTGCTATTCGATTCTGATAGATTTCCAAGTGGTGCAAAGTGCACAATCTCTTCTCATCTAACTGTTCCAATTCATTCAAACGCTTTTGGGATTGCTCATCTGTCGATAACTGATCACAAATGGCTATTCTGAGTGAGGGCAATTGAACTTCAATTGGCAAGACTGCTTCTGTTCCATATACTAATGAATATGGAGTAGACCGCGTTGCATTGCGAGTGGTAGTCCGATAAGCCCATAAAGCATGAAAGAGTTTATCAGGCCATGACCTCTTATCTTTATCCACCATCTTTTGCAGTATATTTTAAAGAGTCTTGTTGAAGGCCTCTATCTGGCCATTAGCCGCTGCATGATATCGAGATGAATGGTTGGACTTAATGTTGTATTCTTGATACAATCTCTTTACCTCAGAAGAACAGAAGTTGGTGCCGTTGTCCGTCAATATGGTATGAGGGACACCAAATCTAGTAATGATGTTAGACTTGATGAAGCTAACAATGCATTTAGAACTGACTTCTTTGAGAGGTACTGCCTCTGCCCATTTGGAAAAGAAATCAGTAGCAGTAAGAATGTACTTAAACTGCTTGGCCGTAGCTGAAGGGTAAGGTCCCACCACATCCATTCCCCATGTGGCAAATGGCCATGAGTATTTAGCTGTATGAAGCAACTCTGGAGGTTGATGAATTAAGTTGGCATATACTTGGCATGAATGACACTTCTTTGTGAAATTAACACAATATTGTATCATTGAAGGCCAAAAGTATCCAAGCCTTCGAATTTGATCAGACAGTCTATGTCCAGACTGGTGGGCACCACAGACTCCTGCATGCACTTCTTTTATGACAGCCATTGTTTCTTCACCATCAATACATCTGAAGAGAACTCCATCAAAACCACGTTTGTAGAGAATTTTCTCGAGGTGGTTTGGACTATCATAAAGAGTAAAATTGACCACACGTCGCCGAATTTGTTCTTTCTCAGCTCTATCAGGTGGAAGTGTTCCATTTTGAAGGTATTCCTTGATAGGTGACATCCATCCTGTAGTATGACCATACGTTTCAGGAATGGGACTAATTTCATTAATTTCCTCTGTTCTGACTTGAACATAAGGTGAAATTGCACGACGGTGGGCAATACAGATGGTTGTCTCGTCCCGATTTGGATCTGCTAATGTTGTGGCTATATTAGCCAGTGCATCTGCTTGAGCATTTTGTGATCTTGGGACATAAGAAAATGTCGGTTCTGAAGGGAATTCCGACATTAACTCTCTGACGTAATCATACAAAGGGATTAATTCTTCTTTTCTGATGGCATAATCCCCATTGACTTGTTTGATTACCAGGTCTGAATCACCTTTCACCTTTAAGTGATTCACTTGTGCTTGAAGCGCTAACTCCAAGCCTGCAATGAGAGCTTGGTATTCAGCTTCATTATTGGTACCACCTTCCCACAACAAAAAGGAATAAGGTAACACTGCCTTATCTGAAGAAATGAGCACAATTCCTAAACCAACTTTGTTGAATTTAGGATTTTCCATTTTCTTCCCTGTTGGACTTCTAGAAGCACCATCAAAATACATTTCCCATGTTTGAGGATTCTCTTGAATAGAAAAAACTTCCTCATCAGGGAGTTCGATATCTGAATACGTGTCTTCCACTGAAGGGTGTTCAGCCAGGAAATCAGCCAGAGCTTGGCCCTTAATTGCCTTTTGAGACACATACTGAATGTCGAACTGCTGTAGAATAACCGCCCACCTTGCCAGACGTCCTGTAAGCATTGGACGACTAAGGATGAATTTGAGTGGATTATTACGAGATACCAATTGGACCTCGTGATGTTGCAGGTAGTGTCTCAGTTTCTGAACTGCAAAGATTAATGCTAGGCAGCACTTTTCAATACTCGAATACCGGGTTTCTGCTTCAAGCATAGTTCTACTGAGATAGTAGAGACTATTTTCATTCCCAGCATCATTCTTTTGAGCGAGAAAGGCACCCAATGATCGCTCTAAAGCTGTCACATAGAGGATAAGAGGTCTACCCTCAACAGGTGGCATGAGTACTGGTGGACTTAAGAGGTATTTCTTGAGAACATCAAATGCTTCTTGACATTCTTTAGTCCACTGGTAAGTGACTCCTTTCTTCAATAATTTGGTAAAAGGTAAACTTTTGCCTGCCAAATTGGCGATGAAACGCCGAATATAGGCTAAGTGTCCTTGAAATCCTCTTAATTCTTTCAAATTCTGAGGAGGTGACATACCAAGGATTGATTTGGTCTTCTCAGGATCGACTTCAATACCACGATGGCGTACAACAAAGCCGAGGAATTTTCCTGAGGTTACCCCAAAAGCACATTTTAAGGGGTTCATCTTCAAATTATGTTGTCGAAGCTTGTGGAATATGATTTCAAAATCAGCCAAGTGATCAAAACGTTGTTTGGATTTAACCACCAAATCATCTACATAGCATTCAACAAATTTCCCTAGAAAAGGTTTGAAGATACGATGCATGGCGCGTTGATATGTTGCACCTGCATTCTTTAAACCAAAGGGCATCACCCGGTAACAAAACACACCTTGAGGAGCTCTGAAGGCTGTATATTCCTCATCTTCTGGGGCCATTCGGATCTGATTATATACAGAATATCCATCCATGAAAGAAAGTACTTCATAGCCAGCCGTCGCATCAATTAAGAGTTCTATAATCGGAACTGGAAAATCATCTTTGGGACAATACCGATTAAGATCTCTGAAATCGATGCAAACCCTAATTTGTCCATTCTTTTTCTTTACTGGGACAATATTAGCCAACCACTTGGGATATTGAACTTCTCTGACGAAGTTAGATTTGATAAGCTTATCCACTTCAGCCTTGATTTTGGAAGCATAGGTTGGGTGTGTTCTTCTCGCGGCTTGCTTGAATCCTCGATGTTCTTTTGGAAAACCCAAATGATGGGTGGCAACATCAGGATCAAGGTCAGGCATCTCTGTATAATTCCAAGCAAAAATATCTTTATTTTGCTTTAGAAAAGAAATATACATCTCTTGTTCTTCAAGGGTCATGGCCGCACTAATTAAAGTGGGGCGTGGATCTTTCTCTGTACCCAGATTTACTTCTCTGAGTTCATCCACAGTGGTAGAGATACCCTCTTCAAATGCTGGAGGAGCATCTCTAAGATCTTCCTCTTCCTCTTCATCATGTGTTATTTCTTCCGTTTCTACTTGCAAAGTAGATGAAAAAACGAAATTCTCATGATCATAAGAGATGTCAAAATTTTCACATTTTGAAGAAGAAGCTTCCATTTCCGACCCTATTGATGAAAAAGGGTCTTCTTTGGGAAATAAAGAGGAGATGATGGATTGAGAATCGACATCAACATTCACCTCTGGTGTTGCTATAACTTCTTCTGGCCTGATTAGCGAAGTATAGACTTGTTGGATTTCAGCAGACGAAATGAAAACGTCACCACTTATGCTTTCATCACTGCTTGGTAAGTTACCAATTTCTCCCATGTTGTCTGGCTCGATTGCCGTAATTGACATTATGGATCTTTCCATAAGAGTATTTTTATTTGGGCCTATTTTGTCAATTTGACTGATAGGTAACACATAATCTGTACTCACATGTGAAAATGGATTTATTGGAATTTTTTCCAAACCATATGGAGCATTAACTTTGGTAATTTCCTTCATTGTAGATTTTTCTCTTCCCTTCATGTGATAAAATTCCGCCTCAATGTATTGAGACTCACATGTTTTGAACGGGGCCTTATCACCATACAATGTTCTAACTTGACCATCGAAACAGTATTTGAGACATTGATGGTATGATGACGGAATAGCTGCATGCTGATGTAACCAGGGTCTTCCAAGCAAGATATTGAAAGCTGAGTCTTGATCAACAATCATGAAATCTGAATTGGAAACAAGATCTCCAAACTGAGTTCTGAGCGTAACTTCTCCCAGTGGTTCTTGTTCATTTTTATCATATCCTTGCAACATCATGGTAGAAGGAGATAAATCAGATTCCGTGAGGCCCAATCGACGAAGTGTGCGAATGGGCATGAGGTTGACTCCTGAACCATTGTCAATAAAAGCTCTTCGAACATCTATACCATTGACTTTGCCAGATAGGTACAAAGGTTTTATGTGCCCATTCACAACATCATCTTCATCTTTATCAGTAAAAGATATCACTTCATGGCATTCTGCAGGATTATTCTCTATGTGATAAATTTCAGCTGCAGCAATTTCAGCTTCAAACTCCTGAGGACTTGACAAAGCTTCGATGAGTGCTTCCCGAAGATCTTTTGATAGATTCAAAGCATCCAAAATTGATAATTTGGCTGGTACTTGGGCCAAGTGTTTCAATATATCATACTTTTGATCTAGAGGCATGCGTTTCCCAATAGGAATATGCGGTTTAGCAGGTACCTTGGAAGTAGATGCTTTGGAAGCTGATGCCTCTTGTATTGAAGTTGGCAACATCTTTGGTTTTGGAAAATTAGACTGATTAGATCCATTTACTTACTGAGATAAAGAAGATGGAACATTTAATCGGTCTTCCAAAATAACTGTGCCGAAGCTGAGTTGGCCATTGGCAGAAGAACTTGCTTGTTCATTTTGAGCTCGCTGAAGGGCTCTACCACGAGTTTCTGCTGCATATACAGTGCTAGCAGGGGTAGAATTAGAGTAGTGGCTTCGGAAAGATCCACGTATTCCCCTATATCCTGAACCTCTAGAACTTCCTCGGGTTCCTTTATTTGATACAGGGAATTCAGGCTCATCAAGACTGGAATATGAATCTGTTAATTGAATCATATTAACAGAACCAAAGATCAATTCTTCGTCTGATAAAGACTCTGCCAAGTTAGCCTGTTTAGGCTGTGCCGTTTGGTGGGACGGTGCCCGTGACTTTGAAGTAGATGGCATGAAATCTGCCAGAGTCAAAGACAATTTAGGCTTTGATACATACTCATCTTCTCCTGATTCCTCTTTCTTCTTTGAATTGCGCTGCCCTTTTGAGGATTTGTCCTTTGATGGAGGCTTTACTGCAGCTTTTGTAGGAGACACAATTGGCTTCTTCAATTGTGTTCGCAAAATGGAATGGGTCCGATTGATTGTCTTTCTGACCATCCAATCATCATATTTTTTCGCAGTTTTGCTTTTGACTTCCTGCCACTCGCCTCCTTCCTCTGGATCTGTAGCGGTAATACACGCTACATGAGCTGAAGAACCCTTCAATTTGACTTGTCCCAAGTCAACCATCTTTTGTAGGAGGTCTTTAAAGACAAAACACTCCTGGATGGGATGTCCCAACATTTGATGAAAGGGACAATAATTGGGACGGTCTTCATCTCTTTCCTTGTTTGGTCTCTTCGGCACTGGTAATTGAACCAAATTATTTTCCAGAGCTGAAATGAAGTAACCAGGAACTTGCTCACTTCGGAAAGAGTATGTTTTACTCTTCATATCCTCAAATTGTTTTCGTCATTGATCTTTTTGATCATTTGGACGAAACAGCCTTTGTTGTTGGCGTTCAGGAGGTGGAGCCCTTCGAGAAGATGAAGGTTTTGAAGTAGAAATAGGTACAGGTGCCTGTTTAAGCATAACTGTAGCAGTTTCTGCTTTACCCATTCTTCTTCCTAGAGCTGATGGAATTACACGAGATTTAACCTTAGCCTGCATAAGGGAATCTTCAATCTGTTGAGCGATTGAAGTAAGGTCTCGAAACCCTCCTGTGTATTTCACAGGGATCAATGGCGTGCGTAATTCGTCACGCAAATTTGCCACACAGATTGGCAAAAATTCCTCCTGAGGGAGTGATAAACTCAAGGAATACGTTAATCCCTTCCAACGAGCAATGAAATCAGAGACTCTTTCATTCTCCCTTTGCTTGCAGTTTGTAAGATCGAAAACTGTCGTTTTTGGCAAAGTTGAGCTGAACTGAAGAAGGAATTTTTGACGAAGATCCTCCCATCCGATGACTGACCGGGATTTCAAGCTTGTATACCAGACAAAAGCTGGTCCTTGCAAGGTTCGCACGAAGCATCTGAGTTTCACTGCTTCTTGTTGCTCTGGAGTTCCCATCATAGGATCACAACAAGACACGTAATGCGTCAAATGTTGTTAAGGGTCACCTGATCCATTGAAAGTAGGGAAAATAGGGTTTCCAAAACTGGATGGAGGAGAAATTGAATCTACCCATTCAGGGTAAACTTTCTTTTCAGGTTGAACTTGCGCCCGTTTCCCTTCCATAGTTTCTAACCGAGCTGTTAATGACTCAATAGTAGTTATTAACTTTTGAGAAACGTCAGGTTGAACTTGGTTTTGGGTAGGTGCAATGAATGGAGCTTGGACAGCCGTGGAGGTTGGTGCTGCAACTACTGGTAGTGCTGCCAACCGTTGTTGCGTTTGACCCGTAGGATTAGAACTCTGTGGGTGTACTGATAAAGGAGGATATTCCTGATCCATCTCAGTAGTTACAACAAATTCCTTCGGCTGTCGGACTTCAGCATTCTTAAGAAGAAGACTACTCTGAAGTAGTTCTGCATTCAACCTTCTTAATTCTTTCATTTCTTCCTCCTGTTGTGCAAACCTTTGCTCTAATGAGAGCGATTGACCTCCTTCAGAGGAAGGGTGATAAGTAACCTGATTCTTTCCTTTCCCCTTATTGGATCCTTTTCGGAGAGGGGGAAGTGGGTTACTTGAAGGAATACCCAGATTTTGGGTAAGCCTTTGATTACGTGTACGCACACCTTCTTCATTTAGGTCTGTGTGCGCAACTTCTTGAGCAGGAACCTCTTCATCTGATCCCTCTGATTGAGCCTCATCTGGTGAATCAGCAGCAACAGCAGTGATGACATTAATGGATACATATTTCATGGAATCCTTTCTATCAGTATTTCTGTGATATTGTCTCCTTTTATGTCCATGATAAGGCATGGCATTCCATTGACTTGATCCCTCAGGAATTTCTTGGAGAACCGTCACTTGGAGAGAATCTCCTGACATCTTGGCTCTTCGTTCCTCTTGAGGCTTATTCCCTAATCGAGAGAATACTGACTTTCTCTGAGGGAGGGATTGAAGATTTGAAAAAGTCCCCAGTCCGGTGGTCTGGGGGTGTTCCTGTTGCTTCTGCTCAACTCCTCGAATCCCATTCGTTGATTCTGAGGGTTGGGTTAGAGAAGTCCCCAGTCTGGCAAGCTGGGGTGTCTCTTGACATGCTATGTCTGAGATCTTTTTAAAATCTCTCTTGATCTTGCGAATCTTAGTTCAGAAATTAGCTGGATGCATTAACCTGTATCCACTTTTATCACCTGGTTCAACAGACCGTTGGATGATTTCCGAAACTTCTGTCATTTGATGACGTGTTTGCTCCAGACGAGAGGCTTGCGCAATATTCTCGCCTGCTTGATGTAGGAGCAATTCAACAACCTGTTCTCTATATACTTGATTTTGAGAGGAACTAGTTGAAGCTTGATCTCGAGCAAGATTTTGATTATGAACAAAGCCCATTGACTGTGGCCGGCCATGGGCAATAACATTGCATGAGACCATTTTCGGCGGGCTTTGCTGACCGGAAAGCACTGTGAAATGTAGTGCTCCGTGAATACCCCATCCTCTGATATGAACATTAGATGGAGCATTGGAAATTAACTGACGCAATCTTCTTAGTGCGCCAAGGCATGAACGTTGAAGGGTTCTCTGTTGCTTTTCAGCCTTCGGATACCGAGAGACTGATAGAGATGCCAAATCAATCTGGCGTTGTAACCCTTCTATTATCTTAAGATGATTTTCATATTCATCGTAAGATAATACCTTCTTCTTTAATTGACAAAGAGTTTTCCATATGTTAAGACGAATATCATGGATTCCATCATCTGTCAACATCTTTGGAATGTCATACTGTGAATCAGCCAAAGGCCAAAACATGACTGGTACTTCACCTTTTGCCAGTTTTTTCCTCATGTTCAGCATTTCCTCTTTATCATTAAATGAAGATTCTTCTACCTGTTTGGACCAGAGTTGGTGTTTCCTTGTTGCTTCATCGGATTCAACAAGATTGGTAGAGGAATCACTATTCATGCTGGAAGATGAATGACCCAGGGAAGGTTCGGAGAATAACCTGAACCCCAAGCTATCTTCTGATGGAGAAAGAGTTTCACCTGCCGATAGTAAAACTTCAGACATGACTTGTTTTACGTTTGTAAGTGCCTCGAGATAGTAGGGCTTTCTCGTCACTACATTGCCTTTTGAAGAATTTTCGAGACAATGTGTATCACTACTGCGGAGAGGACTTTCACAGCGAAGTTCATCACCATGAGGAGGACCTTCATGATGGGTTACAGCAAAAGATGAGATCTCTTGCTCCTTGGTCTTCTGACCACACAGAGGGTTCCTGTGGTTCTCATCTGAAGAAAAAACTTCAAGATTGACCGAATTTTCATAAAGCAAGTCTTCATGAGGAAGTGTCTGTTGAAGACCTTCGGGATTAATGTTCCTGTTATTGGGAACTGAGGGAGTAGAATCTTGAATTCCGACAGATAAATGTCTGAGGGCTTCAAGAACTCCAGCATCGAGCAAGGCCTTGTTGCAGATTGGCCTTTGATCTCTTGACTGTGCTGGGCGGATCTTTTTCTTAGATGCCTTCTTACTCGCTTTAGAAATCACTTGATGACGAAAGTGATTGCTCTGAGCAGGTGTATGTGCCTGATCAGGAAAGATGGTCAGGTTAGGCTGACGATCATCGCTCAAATCAGGTGTATGTTCCTGACTTGGTTGTCCATATGATATGGGGGAGTAGGCCCCACAACCCTCTTGGACTGGAACAGATGTGTGTGTCTGTTCCGGAGTGAATTGTTGATGTGTCACTCCACTGCTAGGGATAGATTTATGTGTCTGTCCCTGAGATGATGCTGAAGCTGTTATGATATCCTGGCAAGCATCCAGAATATGAGCAGGAATTTGCTTCTGCTCTTTCACCATTGACAAAATATGTTTGGTGACTTCAGCCGCCGGAACAGGGATATACGTCCATTCCGGGCTTGGAGTAGGTGTATGTGCCTGCTCCTGTCCTCCTTTTCCTGTCAGTGAATCCTGACAGTACTCAAGTGTGGAGGCGGAGAGTTTAGTCTGTCTCTTGTTTGTCGTCGGGGCTTTCCGACTGACTTCTCCGTGTGCTACCAAACGAGACTGTTGGTAGGCTTGATTAGTATTAGCAGGTGTATGTGCCTGCTGATTACACTTCGCCAAACGCGGTTGACGAGATCCACCATATGTAGTCAGACGAGCCTGCTGACTAACTGCTGATGTATAAGCAGGTGTATGCTCCTGCCTATGGTACTCCGCCGGAATTGCCTGGCGGGATCGACTTGATGCTGCCAGACGAGTCTGCTGGACAGTGGGATTAAAACGGACAGGTGTGTATGCCTGCTCGTTGTTTGCCACCAAGTTAGGTTGGTGGACTTCTCCGGAGATGGCAGGGATGACAACCTGCCTATTGTTAACCGGATTCCGTCTCTGGCGATTCATCTTGCCTGCTCGGGTTCGAGGAACCTGAGCTGAACGCCTGGAGTCGGTACCCTCATCATGTTGAGGGCGCACTACCGCACGAGTCTGGCGGCGATTGTTGATGGGAGCCCTCGAGAAGGACTCCTGTCTTTTTGAATTAAGGTCCTGCGGGACCTGCTCATTCACTTCCTCAGAGTAAGGGAGTGAATGGAAATTGCATTCCGGGGATAACGACCCGAAACGGTTGGAGACGGTAGTCAGCACCGTCTGCTTCTTGATTGCTGGTCGCCGTTGTCCGGACGACCAGGTAGAATTGTTAACTTGGAGGGCTTGACGAGCGGCCTCCAGAGTTGGGATAGTACCGTTGCGACGGTACTCCTTAACCAGTGCATTAGAAACACAGCGTTGAAGACGCTGAGTTGGTGATGTCATCCTCAGAGCGGATGACGTTCCAGCAGGAGTAGCAGCATTGGTTTTCACAGCAGCAGACCTCACAGTAGAGGTGTTCCCAGCAGCAGTATTCACAGGAGTGAATTTAAGGAAAGCCATTTTTTTAGAAGATCTTGAAAAAAGAGTGCCTGTTCCATGTAACAGACATAATCAAGATGAATCCGGCTACTGCATCTTTTGGATGATCATATGTCAATGATTGCCTTGTTGGCCCAAAGGGCCTAACAGATAAGAAGAATATCACTTTAACTTGGTTAAGGATTCACGTCGGGTTCACCATTTTTTGTTTCGCGCGGAATCCGGGTATGACCTCCTGGACGGGAGATTCAAACGTTCTGATCGGTTTCTAACGGGTTTGTTCGTAGAACCGGAAACATCCAATGATTCCACATCCGTTTGGACCTACTTTCCAAAGGCAGGCGCTCATTAACTTATGGGCTAATGAGGCTTGGGAATTTGCATTGGTCGAGAGGATGGGAGGTCGGACTCATCACACCTTTTTGAGGGGAATTATTGTCTACTCCGGGACTCTCTTTATAGATTTAAGTTAAGTTCGTGAATCCTTATTACATTACCAAGTATGAAATGAGCTTTAATTTAGTTTCAACAATCAATGATTAAATATGCAAGAAATTTAGAGAATCTTTTATATGTATTCGAGGTTCTTCATCAATATAGAATCATCTATATTTGTTTAGAGATTCTTGGTCAATGGTATCCTTCAAAACATTTATATAAAATTCTCTTGGTCATTTTGATGACCAGGCTGGTTTTAAAGCCACTCAGTGGGGCACTTGAAGTTTATCGTCATTCAGAAGGACAGAGATTATTTCAATGTTGGGATCGAACCCATAAATGGGCTACCTACGTATCCTTTGTTTTGAAAAAAGGAATCAGAACCCACGTAGTTCGAGGAATGGGATATGATGTCTTATGATTGATGGTTCAAAGATGAATGTCATAATTACTTTTACACTCTAAGCTCACGTGAGTCATGCTCGGTGTGAGAAACAAGAGGTATTGGTAAAATTTAGACAATTGTGCCATAAAAGATGCAATCATAAGAATTTGTTTTGGGGCTTATGTATAGATGACTGCCCAGATAGGCGAAGGTTTAGGATTTACTTTTAGGGAGAAAATCCAAGAACAGGGTCCACAAAGTTATATGTGCTTCATGGAGATTTGAATACTCTAATCTTGGGGCTTACTCCTAAGGAGGATGCCCAAGTTGGGAGGGGACTTATGATTGGGTTTTATTCCTGAAAAGGAAACCCAAATCAAAGATAATTTGTGACTGGTTAAGAGAAATTTTAAGAGACTTGGGGCTTACTCTTAAGAAGGATGCCCAAGATTTATGACTAGGACTTATTCCTGAGAAGGAAGCCTAGGTTAGGGGACTTGGGGCTTACTCCTGAAAAGGAAGCCCAAGGTTATGACTGAGTCTTATTCCTGAAAAGGAGACCCAGGTTAGGGATTAAGGTTTGGGGCTTACTCCTGAGGAGGATGCCCAAGATTAAAGGACTTGATTGGGGATTATTCTTAAGAAAGATGCCCAAGATTTATGACTAGGACTTATTCCTGAGAAGGAAGCCTAGGTTAGGGGACTTGGGGCTTACTCCTGAAAAGGAAGCCCAAGGTTATGACTGAGTCTTATTCCTGAAAAGGAGACCCAGGTTAGGATTCTCTCATCTTAAAGGATGAGGTTGAAATGAATGAACTCTCAATCTTTGGTGACATAAAGATGTTTAAATCACTGGGTGTTGAGAGGTATTTCACAGAATTCCTTTCAGATAAGGATGTCAAATCAAGAAATCATGCCATAAATGGCTTTTGAAGAGTATCTTGAAGACTAAATCTTGAATAGGAAGGGTGAAATGGCTTAAGAGGGGTAAAAATGGGCAAGATGGGCACCCAAAAAGCTAGGGGCGCGCAAGTCTTGAAAGGCGCGCAAGTCCTGCGGCGGCGCGCAAGTATTGGTCGCGCAAGTATACTTGCGCGACATGAGGGGTACTTGCGCGATTTTCAACCAGTATTGAAATACTTGAGCGACTCTTTATTAAACCCTTCACCATCCTCTTGAGGTTCTTCCAGAAGAGGGACGCGCAAGTTATATTGAAGGAATTAAGTAGGCGCGCAAGTGTTTGATAAGTTTCAACACTTAGGCCTTCCTTTTTCTCTTTAGATCTTCCGTTCTAGGTAAGAAATTACCTTAGAAGTGTTCCGGAAGCTTTGAGAAGAGACTTGGGCGTCGGGAGCTTCAATCCGAGTTTCTGGAAAAAAGATCCTCTCGAATGGGGGGCCCACAGGGTCTATTTATAGGCAAAAGAAGACCCCGGGCGGTTACTAGGCGGTTACCAGGCGGTTACCACATATGTCGCGCAAGTCCTTTGCACGAACATGAGGAGTCGCGCAAGTATTGAGGCGGCGCGCAAGTGTACTTGCGCGACCAAGAGGGAACTTGCGTGATACATGGGAAATGTTCTCCTTTTTTATCCCTTTGTCGATTTTTGATGTTTCTTCAAAGGATTAATCACTTTGAGCTCAGATATTCCCTTTTCCGAACTTTAGATTCCGTGACGAAAGGAGCGTCAACACCCACCTGATCACATGAAACACCTATCATGACTTGATCTATGTCTAAAAACATATTATTTAGGTGTTATAACCCTTTTATTTATGATTCAAGTACTAATTCATGAAAGAAACCCATATTTGGGAAAACAATTCAACTCCTCTAAAAAATCAGTGATCCTAATATCAATGGGTCATTACAAACTCCCCACCATAATGATTTTCATCCCTAAGAATCAATAGTAGACCTTAATACATCAAACCCAATCTAAAATGGTTTTAAAACTTCCAGTAGATCACTACATTCAATCTGTGAATTCCAATCTCACTTCAACTATGTAATCCCAAACACCAAGCACACTATTCATTAAAAGAAGAGAAAACCATGCATCCCCAACACTAACACTGAAACGTAACTCACTGCACCCACCTTATTTGTTACACGAACGTTCCAAAACGAATTCACCCAAAGGCTTATAATATTTCCAACCCTACGGATTCACTTAAAAGAGTATGATTATGAGACATAGTGCTCCACACCATAGAATTCAGCTACTAAAAACTCACTTAAAATTTCCCATTGACATGATCGAAGATGTTTTAACTTTACCGAATCCATCATATATTAAAACACTAATCAATACTCCACTGGTTGACCCCTACAAAAAATGATTGGATACACTTTTTAATGCACTATCAGAACAATTTATCATCATTCCTTGATTCTTAAAGGAACCAAAAGATCATAAATATGACCAAAATGAACTCTAAACCCAACATTTGAAGTAATTCAATGGTTAGATAACTTACCAACCTCACCAATTTTCATTCTCACCTTTGATATTAATCACTCCCAGATAACACAAACTCTATCCCAATTTCAATTCCAACACACAGACTCTATCTGACATCACATATGAATGTAAAAATATATTATTCCCTAAGGAACTAAATATCAATGGATCTTACCACACAACAACATCCGAGAATCACCTCGACTGTCCACTAACTAGTCTCATCGCATCCATGAACCTTAAAAATTGAGATTCATTTACCCATGTCAAATTAAATTCCCCCCACACAAGGAGTATCCCCAAAATTGGAACACCAAACTAAATCCCGACCTTCATAGAACACATTCTATCCATTTTTAAACATTATGAATGGACATGACCATCCAGAAATATACTTGAGCTCCCATATAAAACACCTATATACACCCATTATTTTCTAACCAAGAATTTAACCCTTGAAATACACTAAAATTTATCCACAATGAGGCTCACACCCTCCCACAACCTATGGTGTGCTCCCCACCATATGGATTCCCTTACACTTATCCTTGAGAAAATGCATCCCTAATGACCCATTTATAGGAATAGATCCGATAGACCATACCATAGTACCCTAATTCATCTATGATGTCTCCATATTATCAAATAGGGATATCTCCTAACCTCAACAAAACTCATTGGTCCTGAAACCACATGTGACCATTAACTGATGCACAACTCAATTTGTACAATGCATAACTAGCATACATTACCTTCACATAATGTAAATTTTCCCCAAAAGCCTTACCAATCCTCACTCATATCTTTCAAGGAATATTGAACCTAAAAATAACCTTCTCATAGGTTTTTACCCATGATACTACTCAATATCACTCAAACCGAATGGGTGTATAAAGTTGTATGAACAGATCACACAGCATGGATCATTCTCCCATGAGTCATATCCCATCAAACCTAGGCTCATTCACTTAACCCACTGATAATTCCCCACTACATGATAGTATCACAGAATATCCCAAGGATTTTACCTCATGCCAATGATACCATATGATCACCCGCTACCTGAGAATCATTTCAAAACCATGAGCGTCCTCCTATGCTTTCATAGCACCACCAAAATAATATCTAGAATCAATAAGGTTAAGCATATAAATGATAATACCCCCGAAAATACATTCTAGATACACAAATCACTCAAAGGGGTTCATACCACAATATCCCAAGTCATTTAACTTTCCTTTCCTCAACCCTATTAGGGGTATCCACTACTCCAATTAAGAATAATTTCACTAGGAAACTATATGGGAAAACACCCAATAGGTTATTGTTGACACTTTAAGTGACAAATAAACATCCTAATGACACACAAGGTTCCATCCCCAACACATAACCTACATGCAAAAAACTACCACCATGGAATTAGATTCATGTAGCTACCCACTAAGGGTTATTATATATCCCTTACATGAAGAGAAAACACAAACATAAACATAGAACATCTTGAACCAGGATCCACATAAACTTCCATTAAAGTGAATACTAGGGTTTAAATGAGTATAATTCTACCAAAAATTTATATAGGAAAACTGCATAAATGTTTATGTTGAAATTTTAATCAACTGGACCACCTTTTAGTAAAATCAATCACACACAAGAGTACACATATCATGTGAATCATATATGCTAGAAATGATACATGAGACACCACTCTCTTGTGGGAAAATATCCAAAATCCAAAAAATAACTTCTATGATAAACATATTCCATTAAATAAACATCTAAAATATAATAGTAAGAAACAGGAATGACAATCCCATACCCCTTATAACATGTAATTCCCAAAAGAAAGGCCTTCATGATACACCGGTATGAGATCCATCAAAATATCTAACACACATTCATATTCCCTATCCACCATATCCCTAAATATTAATGTAAAGAAAATGAATTTATGAAAACACTTTATGATGCCCAATCCATGTACCACTCTCTTGTGTCCAGAGTGTCATGTGAACTTAGGTGCACCTCCCTTTACACTAGATTCTATTGATTAGCATAGATGGAACACATCATACATTGGGGAGACTATGACCTCAAATCAAAGTAAGAAAATATTAGAAATAACCCAATATTTCCATAAAAAATCAAACTACTCATAATCAAGAAAAATATAATACTATAATCAAATGAATTCAGATGCCTAAAATAATACATCAACAGATCACCCACTAGGTTGATCGTATTTGAAAATAAAGAAAATAATAAAAAAAATAAAAATAGGTATTTCTTCCATCTATAAAACTCACCACAATCTCATTATCTAATACCCGTCAAGCTACCCTATAATGATCCAATATGCATTTTGTACTCAAATTATAAATCATAAATACGGTATACTGGTGTTCTAGAAGGAACATAATAGATGTGAGATATATAATATATTAGGGTCCCACTATGTTCTCAAAATATATTCCATCATATATGTGTATTAATGAGAAAATAAATAATAATTTTCTCATAAGTTACTTGAAATTTCTTTGACTAACTATTCCACCATGACTTGATGCACATATAGTCACCGTGTTCTAATTACACCTCCAAAAAATCTCATCACACCTACTTCTACCTATAATGGAATCCATTTGCCTCATGTAGATGAACCCATAACCAAGATTGTACTCAAATAATCATAAAAGGGAATCACTAAGACCTAACCACTATATTAAGGTGTATGGTAGGTTCATACATCTAAGTCTTGACATATACCCTATGAACACTAATTTATCACTCAAGGTTGGGCTACATTTTCGAGCTATATAAACCCATGGAATCACACTTAGGGAATGTTTGAACATACATTCTCACTCAAGTATAATCTCATTCCACAACCAACAACTTATCACTCATGGAAAGGTATAAAATCATATCTATACCACTACCTTATCTTTCAAGGTAAGGTCATAAACTCAACCACTACCTTATCACTAAAGGCAAGTCCCAATATCACATCAGAACCTCTACCTTATCACTTAAGGTAGACTCCCACCAATTCCTTATAACATAATATGAGGACATACCTCATGATCCATCATCAACCATGCTGATATTCATCATCAATTACACACACATCAAACTATGTATGATCTTATCACACAAGATCACTACCTCGTTACGTAGGAACTAGTCACTCAAGGCCTAGCCCCATGACTTGATGGACCCCATCATTCATCCAACCTCTTAGGCTATCCTCTCACCCATCTCAATCAAAAAAACACTCAATTTTAGATCCTCCAATAATCTCATCTCATTCCTCAAGGCATCACTAGGGTCCTCCAGACCCATCCTGACCCTGGGTCACTGATATGAACATGAACATTAAACCACATGATTTTCTCTTAGTATATATGATCATCCTAACCCATGCCTCATATCCTAGTGAAAACCTCATCAAAATATTACATCATTACCTCACCTAGGTTTTATCTCACACTAGTCTCTTAAGAGATCTCAATCCCATCACTTGAAGTTAATCCATCCTCATCACACCCCATCTAGTCCTAGAGAACTCATCCTGACCATGGTGAACATCAAATATCAAACTACCATTAGGAGGGTTCTATTTACCATTAACTATACAAACACAATGTCACCCATCTCACTAGGCATAATCATCTCATTCCTATCAAAATATCCTAAGGAAACCAACCTAGGATACACATAACTCATCTTACATCTTGAGATCTAACATAATTATCTTTTAAACTCAACCGAAACCCTCTCCCATTAGATAAAAATTATTCAGGTGATCCTAAATTACCCAATATACTAAAGATGACTTATTATACTCATAGGAGGCCTAGATCCATCTTATCTAATTCTCTAGGGAACTCTCAGTCCCTATCCCTTCTACATGGTCCCATGTAATATTCATGAAATCATCCATCAAAAACATATAAATTTATAGTACAGGTACAATATACCTCCAATATGGTGTTATCATCTACACATTTCGCTGTATCACCTCCACTAAGACTTCCCATTCCTAATATGAGATTGTTCCACCACGAAAGTTCATATCTCATGCCAAAACATCAAGGTAATCAATTATAAAAATTTATAATTAATTATTTTCTCTTAAAAAACAAGAATAATGGTTGAAAACTCACTAAGTGGTGTCCACTCACAAAAACAATGAATAACTATATTTAGAAGTCATATTATGTATATTCAACAACATCTCAAGAAAAAACTATTATCACTAACATACGGTTAACATCTAATTTCATTACATTTAATAAAAAACTGAAAATACAGTAAGGTTGTGACTTTCCTCAAAAGAAATAGTAAAAGATGCTAAGTCATCATTGATAGGATCATTTTTTCATATATTTATATTTAAAAAACAATTTTTTTAACAATTTAATTAATTATTCTTTCTTCTATATAATTTTTTTGTGATTTATTACATGATACCATAAAGATTTGAAAATCTAAAAAATAGATGAATATAGTGAGATGAAAACACTAGAATTTTGAGGAAAGATTAAATCTATAGTAGAGTTAAGTATAAGTCAAAGCCCAAGCTGATATCTCAAAACTGAAGAACTAGGCTGAAACATGGAAATTTTTTCTAGAAATACACATTTCACATTTTGAATCCACTATTCATGATATGAAATATTTTAAATATCAGAGGTAAATACCTAAATATTACCGATCATGAAAGTAATTCATGACATTTGACTTGAAGGAATACATGATGTGAAAGAACAAAATTCAAAAATCAGTGAAATGTTTCATTCCCACACATTACATATTGTGTAACACTTATATAATGTGAAAATGGATGAAAAACACAAAAATGGATAGGTTAGAATTAATAAAGGAGAAAGACCACTTTTATAAACTATGATCACCTAGAATGACTTTATGAAAAAAAAAATATGGATTGAAGGCTCTTCCATGACTATAAATAAGTGGTCGGGGGTGATAGAGATCAACCAATGAAGGAAGCTTTGGATGACTTCTTGCTATAGATTTATTTCCTAGATTTTATTTTATTTTATTTATTTATCTTTAATATGCATATCCTCCCCCAAATCAACTATAATTCCCTATTTATGGAGGGGTAGTTCTTGTAAGAAATTCTTAAAGGGAGTGGATTTACCAACTTCTATGTTTGAGTTTCTACATTTAATGAAATACACATTTTATCTTTTTTTTCTACTAGTTTTGATTTCTTATTCAGTTTATAATTCAAAATCCATCTATACTAGTGTTATATTTTCTTATTTTAATTTCCTTGGAAAATGATCCATTACTCCCTATAAACTATTACTATCAATTTTCTACTAAAATTATTAGGGTTGTGAGGTGATTTCTCAGTGATCACCAGCACATATGAAGAATTGTGATGGAGATTGATGCTAATTAGGGAATAATAATTACCAATTGGGAATTTCCTTAATCTATCAAACAAACCTATTACAAAGAAACACACATAGGAATGAGGGTAGATCTATTGAGACTTGATTAGGAATTCCCTTACCATCACCATCTGGACAAGGGATATAGATGATTCAATAGAGTAATCTCTCGCTTAACATCCAATAGAATTAGAATTGGTAAAAACTAAAAAAATTGATAAAATAGAACTAGGTTTATAAAACCCCATTATTATCACCATATTTCATCAATGTTTTTCAATCATTCAATTTAAAATTCTTTTCAAAACTCACAATTTATAAAAGTAAATTAAATTAAAATTTATCTCAAAAAAAAAGTGAAAAGCCCATTTTTGTGTTTACTCCTCTTCAAGAGATTAACTAGGATAATTGTTATACTATACTAGAAAATAAAAAAAATCTTTCACAACCCATGATAGTAATTCATCAATCATCCTATAAAAATTATCTCTATCCAAGATGAGAAAAATTCCCAAAGTCCCCACTCAATTCCATCATGATCTTATGGAATCAAAAATAAAACTGAAGCCTATTACCTGTCAAAATTAGTGTTTTATAAGAGGGAGATGATCTAGGGAAGTAGAAGAATAATTTATATCGGATAAGCACAAAAATTCCACTAAAATCACCCCTTTAAAAGGGGGTGAAAGGGGAATATAAAAGGGGGAGTTCTAGTTGAAATAGAACTTTATTATTTTCTAGTTAACTTAGAACCCGAGGGGTCCCAATCAAAAATGTTAGGGTTACCCCTAATTAAAAAAAAACCAAGATTTAGTCGTGATAGGATTCACCCATTCACTAGAAAAGGTCATAGCACCAACAAGGTTACCATGATGTGATGGTCCCAAGGTATTGGACCTCACCCTTATCCGAACATTAATTATAGTTCAATAAAGAGGGGTCATATAATTAAACCTCTTTATCAAGTGAAGAATTTGTTGGCTCCCTCCTTCATGGTGTTATGCATCACACCTCCATGATGCGATGTAAAATTCTTTATATCTTGGCATAATGAATCTCACCCTGTATCGCAACAAATTGCATAATGTAGGCTCTCATGGCATGACACATAGGTCATGACATGACATACTATAGTGAAGTAATTTCATCATGTCCTCTAGGCCTTGCTTTGATACCCAACCAAGAACTTGAAATACCTTTTAGGCACTGATATTTGTCTGAAATTTTTTTTGTGAGATGTTCCAACCCTCATATTCTCAATCTAAGTCTCAATTCACAAATTGATCTCTGATCTGAGATAAAAATAAAAACTCCCCTATTAAAGTAATGATCCTTAAATTTTTGGGTCATTACATATAATTTATTTATGTGTTATATATATACATTTATTGTATATGGTTCTATGTATATATATATATATATTAGTTTTGTTGTATTGTGTACGTATTGACTTTATAAGCTACATATACATGTATTAATATGAAAATTTACTTTTATACTGATTAAGTATTTTTTTCCAAACATTAAAATGTTGGGAATTTATATTTTTTTATTACTTTACACTACATAATGTGTATTATTCTCTCTATATCTTGTAAATACATACTTATCTATAATATACATCTATATTGATTTAGGTAAATACATATCCCTTTATAATTCTACATCTCTATTAATTTTGTTAATTATTTGATTGTATTATTTTTAATTCAGTATATATTGATTAAATATTATTCAATTTATGTATATGGTGTATCACTTTTGAAATAAAATTTTGTATATATATAGATTGTTCATGTACTCTCCATATAATTTTTATATGCATTGTGTTAGGCTTTGATGTGAGAACTGTTTTGTTGGTAAAGTGTTGGGATCTACAAATGTTGATTCATTAAAAGTTACTCTTTTCAATCTTTAGGAGGAGAATAGAATATTATAACCATGGTAGTCTAGGTTTAGGAAACCGAAGTTAGTTCAATTGAAATTTAGAGATGGTGGATAAGTTAGTTCATTAAATAGATCAACATAAGTTAAAAATAAGTTTAGTAGGATCCTCAATATTTCAGGTCAATGGATTAATATAGCTATACAATTCATTTATCAGAATATTAATTTGTGTGCATTCACTAGAAATTAATTGGGAGTTACTAAGTAGGTTCTATGGAATTTTACCCTTATTGAGTGAGTTTAGTAGAGGCTACTAGATGGATTCAATCTAGTGGATAGTCTATAATGTATTTAGAGTACGAGAATGCTGATGATGAATTTTTATGCATGTAATCTGGAGGTAAATCATATTTCTATAGGAATAAGTGAACCTGATAGAAGGGGAAGCTTATAGTAGTATATTTTTGTTCAAGATGTTATAATGTTTGTATATAATTCAAAAAAAATGAATTAATGATGAACATGGTATAATTTCCTTGTGAAGTTGCGATAAATGAAAAGATTAATTTATGACATCTAGTTTGGATTGGAGGATCATGCGAAATGTTTACCAAGATTTGATGCTTATAGTGTCAATTAATACTTGGAATAAGTAGTATCTGAATTCAATGGATGGTAACAGATGAAACATAGATGTTGGTGTTGAATGGATGAATAGATGTACCCACTATAAGTAGTGAGATTTATCCACTTGTAGTAAAATATTTGATAAAGGATAACACATTCTTATAGAGGCATGAGAGATGAGGAAGAATTTTTTGTAGAAGGATCACACATGGGTTTATCTAAGTACCAAAAGGATAAAATTCCAATGATGGAAGAACAATTGGAGGAATGCTAGAAGATACAATAGATAAGGTATTGGTGACATTTCTTTTGATGGACTAAGTAGGGTTGTCAGAATTTTATGTCCCTTGAAACTTAGATTTACTCAATTTTCAATACAATTAAATATATTTCACAATTATCCCATAGATATATGATACACTATCCAAAACACATTAATCATTATCTATGTTGTATTTTTTCATTGTGATTTCATATGTGTTCTTATTGTGTTCATGATCAATTTTGAATTTTATAAAAATATAATCGAGAGGTGGCTAGACTATATGAGATGGTGGATGACTCAATCTGGTGCATTGGGTTCTTTTAATTCATATTACTAGTCTTAAAACTCATGGGGTATGATTTGAATAAAAGTTTCTCTACTTATGGTGGTTGAAGTTATGCTATATTGGAGAGATGAAAGTTCAATGATTCAATGATAAAAATATTCCCCCAATCCCAAAAAATAAGTATCAATTCACATTTTTAGTGTTCAGTGGAAGTTCATGGTTTTGAACCTTTTATTGGATCATTTTATCAAGTTTACCAAGTATTCATTCTGAAGAAGTGTTGGTACCAGGGGTTTCTAGGGTATCAAAATCTCCCTTGACTGGAAGGATTCTTGCTTCAGGTTCTATTATTGAGGAAAATGTTTGGTCTTAGTTGGAGACAATTGGGTTCCTCATGGTTAGTTCTTATATTAGATTACTTAAAGGATTCCACCAAAATATGGTTGGGGTTCCAAATAAAATTCTAGTAATATCAAAATTATAATTGACTAGAAAGTGTCATGAGACATGTTCCATTCATTTGGTTGTATTTTAGAGGATTATGGAAGTCTACAAGAGATTTCAAGTCAATTTTTGTGATCCTTAATGTTGTGAAAATTTGGTGCGAGATCTTAATTCTAGATGAAAACATTGAATGGCATAGGCATAATTTAATAATCAGATGGTGTAGGCTACATGTCTAGAATGATGATGAGTTTGTAACTCCTATAGGGTCTAAGTGTTTTGGTGAATAGATATCTCATCCAAAAGTAAAGTTATCAGATTGGAAGGACATGACTAAAATAACATATATTTTTCTAGATATTTAAGTCAAGTGAAAAATGAATCATGTTCCCTAAAGGAGGGTTTAATGAATATGTTTTCAAAATTCAATCATAAATTTCCAACAAGGTTAATATTCTACAGGTCCCATAACTTATATTCCTGAGGGGGTGAATAATGTTTTTTACAATTATTCAAGGATCCAAAGTGTTGATTTAAGACATTAGATCTAGGGCTTCATCAGTTAAATTACATTGAGTGGGAGTAGGTGGCATGTTCTAGAGAATCTCTCAAATATGGGGGTTCCATCTAGAAAAATGATCATAAGGTGTATGGAATGGTCCCAACCCATCACAATATGGGTTTCTATAAAAAATATTAATTATAAAAGGTCATTGGAATTTTTTATTAGGTGTATTTATGGTTATAGAACATGTAAAAAAATTTCATGGTCTTGAGGCAATAGTTTTAAAGGAGTGTTGACATGTTAGGGATGATATAACTAAGAGATAGAATTTGAGGCATGATGATCATGAGCTCACAGAAGTGAGAAGTGAAGGGGGGATGAGATCATGATTCATGTGAATACCTAATAAATATAAATGTTAATGAGTATACTATTTGATGGTAGTGGATGGTGTTCAATCTCCATAAAGATGTTTTTATGAGAATTGGACTTCACAAGTTCTAGTGGACTCAATCTCACCAAATCCATTATACTTCAATGTACATTAATTTGAAAATAAAGAATAAATATAATTCATATGGAATAAAATTTGTTCCAAATGGTGATTTTATTTAGTGTAAGGATAGATTTTTAGAGGACTAGTGGTTGAGGTTTTCCTAAGTTGAAAAATAGTTACTAGAAAAATCGGAAGATTGTGTTTTAGAGTGAAAGACCAACTAGAGAATGATATTCTAGAGGATACACTAGATATCTTGAGGATGGATATTTTTTATCTCTCATTTATAATGTAAAAGGAAGGAATTTGGTACTCAATAAATCCATACAAAAGAAAACCCCAATCCCTAGAACACATTTAATTTAACGTTATTTTGAATTATGGAAATGATCATCATAATATTGACAGAGCATCAAAAGGAACTCTTGAGTAAAGGTGGGATATTGAAATGTTCAGCATCAAACTAATGTAGTGGGACTAAAGAACCATGAATTTCATAGTTTCACTATATGAAGATTCATTGGGAGTTCATCTTGTTGATTACATCATAATTTTTAGAGGGTGAATTTCTTGGTGTAGGTCAGGTTCTGATGGTGTCACAGAAGATTGATGTATTGGAAATCTCTCGGTTATATGAGATATTATGTGTAGAGTATTTAGAGATATAATTATTGAAAAGATTAAGTCCATATAATAAGTTCATATCACAAATTTTTAATGAGATTTCAATAAATTCATAGGATAGAAACTTGGTTTTAAATTTACTTTTTAGGATTTTTCATCGATGCATTTAGATGAGTTTCATGTAATTAGAAGAATGGTAAATTATTTTTACTTAGAACTGAGGAGGTTCATCTTTAATGGGATATTGGTTGGTGAGAAGGATCATGGAGTGAGAAACCATATGAGTACTATGAGGTTGAATAGAAGCTGGCCAGTGGGGCTTTGGAGTAAGCATGAGAATAGACTTTGAGCATGAGATTATTATACATAACCTTTGATAATAATCCTAAATTCTGTGATAGTTAGGGTTTATTGTGAAAAATATTTTCTAGGTCATGTGTTGGTAGATCTAGATATTCATTCATTCGATGTTACACTTTGTAGTCATTGGAAGGAAAATAAAAAACCAGCACCATGTAGATCTAGGTTCAAGCAGTTGAAGTTTGTTCACCAAAAGATCATAGTAGGTTAACATTTCAATTCACTAGATGTAATAGTGATAATTAAATGAAATTTTAATGGTATCCTTAGGTTGTTATGTTTGATATTGAATTTAGATGTATAGTAAATTCACTAAAATATTAACATGTGTGAATTCACCATAAATTTAGTGAGAGTCACAGAGTAAGTTTAGTAGAATTTTAGTCACTACTGAGTGGCTTCAGTAGAGGATGATGGTTGGATTAAATCAAGAGGATGGTTTTTAGTAGAGTTATAGTGAGATAGTTATGAGGATTATTATTTTATTTTTGTACTTTAGAGGTTGGTAAATTTTATAGAGGAAAAAGTGAAGCTGATAGGAGGGGTATCTTGTAGTAGATAAAAAAGTTCTTGATGTAGTGACCGTTATGTAATTTCATGAAGAGAATGAATCAATGATCAAATATAAAATACATTACATATAGAGTTGTAGAAAATGAAAGGGTTTATATCCATTTAATGTGGATTAGAGGATGATATTCACTTTTCACCACGAGTTGATGGGAATTGGGTTAATTGTTTTAGGGAATCATCAATAGCTTGAGTCAAACTATAATATCCCATGAAATTTGTATGGTGGTTCTAACTAGATGATTGAATGGAGCCAAAATAAATTGTGGGATTTTTATAATTTTGCAACATGACCTAATAAAGGATGAAAGAAATTAATAGTGTCCTAAGGGATGAGGTGTAGGTGGCTTCAAAAGAAGAACCCATTGGTGAATTAAAGTTCCATAAGGAAGAAATTCCATTAGAAGAAGACAAAATGGTGGATAATAAAAAATGAAACATAAAATTCATTAGTGAGACTTCATACAATAGAATGAGAAGGGCTATAAAAATTTAATTCCCTTTGTAACTTAGTTTTACTATGTTTCTATTATAATTAACAAGATTTTTTTCCCACTGACATAGGACACATTATCCTAACCATGTTAATCATTGTGTGTGTTGTGTTTGTTCGTTGTTCTTGCATGTGTATGTTTTTCATGTGCCTATTTTCTTGTGTGTTTATCCAAATTAATATTATGATGTGGTTGGAAATATATGGAAGGGTGGATGAACTGATATGGTGTATTTTGTATTTGGAATTACCAGATTCATTAATCAAAATCACAGGGGATGATTTGATATGAATCTACTCTACTTCAAGTGGTTGAAGTTATGTTGTTCTAGAGAGTCAAAAGTTAGAACTTCCAATGATCAGAATCAATGCCCAATCCCCAACACATTGGGATTTCCATATCTCAAAAAACATGTTTTATTGATGTATTTAAATTATTTCATTATTTATTTATGATGTTAATGTCAATGGTGTTGTGTTTTCAATTCTAATTATTTTTTATAAAAAACATTTGAGGAAAATTGAGAACCCTAAAAGATAACATGTAGCACAAAGTTTCAAACTACATAGGAAATTATTGAGACATTAAAGAATATATTTAAATTTTTTGAATCAATCGCAATATGTAAACTTCATGTGATAGAGGTTACCTTTACATCTAGATCATGCTTGATGATATCCTCAAAATGGTAGGCCATCTTGTCCTGGGTCTAAATATACTCATCTAGATTTATTTTATTTGTGTTGATTCCACATGCCAATATCTGATATGGTTTGTTGATTTAGTAAGTTTACTCTTCATTAAGATCAACTCTAATAGATATATAGAACATTCTTCTAGACTCCGCCTTTGGAATATTGAAATTGAAAGATTCCTCTAACATCTCTTCCTTAGAATGAAGGAGAAGCTTTAATCCAGATTCTTTGTCGACATCCTCTTCCCTTTCATCCTTTTGGATACCATTAAATGCCTTTGAGATTTGATATATATACATTTTGTGTGTTAGGAACCACCACCATTGGGAACCCTTCTTGGCCTGGTAGTAAAGACCAAGGTTACCCCCAAGATTTCTTCTAATAGGCTATTGGTTCACTACACGGAAAAATAGTTTTTGTTGTGTTTTTTTAGAGGTAGTTTTCAAAACTAATATCTAATATTTCATGAAAACTTATTTTTGGGATAATTTAAAAAACACCACTAAATGTATATTTTTATTTATTTCTAGTGTCTATTTTTTCAAAAATTCCAGTAAATTATTTTTTTTATTTTTTTAATTTAGTAAATTTTTAGGGTAAATTTACAAAAACATATAGCAAATTAATGGCCGATTTTTTAAAAAACACCACTAAGCTAATGAGAAAAATATTATATACTAAATATTAAATTATGGTTTTTAATACTAATTATAATTTATTATTTATAATCATTTATTTTTTACTTTTTATAATTTTAATTAATGATATTGTGTTTATTATTAATTATTTATAATTATTAATTATTAATTATTTGAAACATAAATTAATTTTTAGATTAGATAACAATCAAACTTTAGCATTAAATGAAGATAAAATTTGATTCGATGGTCTATTTCAAATCCACATCACTCAAATTGATGTTTATGAAATGAACTATAAAGACATTAGATTATTATTGGTAAACATTTATAGAATAAATAATATTACTGTTTTAAGAGAAGTTAAAAATCGAAATTGAACTTAAAACAACCATAACATTTTATTCATGCATTTTTTTGGGATCTACCACCTATTAAATAGAATCCTGCAATAATCTCTACTCCATGTTGACTGAGGAGATGTTCATCCCTATTTTTTAGAGGCAAAAAAGTCTCGAAAGTCCTCTAAAACTGAGTTTTTTTACACAATTTTTTGGACATTTGATGAGATTTAGGCTTCATTTAAGAGCGCCTTCATATGCTTGTTGGGTATTTCATGATTGTATATCATGGATTAACACTCCTATTGATTTCATTGGTTTTAAATTGTTGTGTTTTTCCTCTTTTAGTGATTTATATTCTATTATATTTATATATGTAGGTATTTCTATTAATTCATTTATATTTATTTATAATATTTATTTATCAATATTTATTTAAAATTATATATAATCGTATCTATGCCTGGATATTTATATCTATTAATGAATATTTGTCTATATTTATATACATTGGTAAATATTTATACATATTACTATTTATATATTTTTATATCTTTTATGGGATATATATATATATACGTATTTACATGGGTTTATATATATATATATATATTAATATATAATAATATAAATGTCTTTATTTATATATATTTATTTAACATAAATGAGTGTTTATCTATACTTTCACAAATTTGGTTATATGTGTATATATTTATAGATATTTATACCCATTTATTATTTATTATTTATTATTATTATTATTTATTATTTATTATTTATTATATATCACTTATTAGTTATTATTTTATTATTTATTTATTAAATACTAATTTTTATTACTAAACTATCATTAAATTATTATTTTATATTTATTATATATTTATTACATATAAAGAGATAATATTTATAATTTATTATATATAATTATGATATTATTTAATTATTAATTATTATTAATTTATATATGCCATATTATTTATTTTTATTTTTTATTCACTATTTTGTTTGTTATTAATTTATTTACTACATATTTATTATTTATTAATTAACTTTTTACTATTAATTAATTAAATATTATTATTTAATTTTTATATATCTATTCTTATTTTTAATTATTTATTATTTTATTATTAATTAATTTTTAATTAATTAATTATTTTTTATTTTTTAATTATTTATTATCTATTATATGTTATCTTATTATTTATTTATCATATATGGATTTATTATTTTTTATTAATTTAGTATATATTCATTATTTATTCATTACTTATTCAGTATTTATTTATTACTATTTTATAATTCATAATTAATTAATTTATTACAAATTTATTACCTATTAAATATTAATGATTAAGGATTATTTATTATTTATTCATTTACCATTTATTAAGGTATTATTTATTTATCATTTAATATTTTTTTATTATTATTCTTTTTCATTATTTTAATACTTATTAATTACTAATTTATTATGTATTAATTTATTATTTATTAATAAATTATTATTAAATTATTGTTAAAATATTATTTAATATTTATTATATATTTATTATAGATTATCACAATTTCTTTTAATTTATTGATAATTTATTATTTAATATCAATTTATTATTTAATTATAATTAGTATTAATTTTAATTGAATTATTATTTATTCATTATTTATATATTTATTAATCATTTATTTTAAATCTATTTATATTTTATTATTAACGTATTATTTATTATTTATTTTTTACTTATTTATTATCAATTATTTTTTAATTTATTATTTATTTGTCATATATTAATTTATTATTCTTTATTAATTTATTATTTTTTCATTATTTAATCATTACTTACTCATTATTAATTTATTTATTAATAATTAATAATTAATAATTAATTAGTTATTTATTTATTTCTTACCTATTAATTAGTAATGCTTATTGACGGTGGAGCAAGGCGATCTAGGTAAAAACCCTAATGAACATGGTGCCTATGAGAAGATGAATCCGGATGTAATCTCAATGGTTGTTGATTGGGTGATGCTTTAATCTGAACACATCAAGCATTAGGAGATCTTTACACATGCGATTAAAAAAGAAAATGTGGTAGTAATCCCATCAGATGGTACTGTTAAGCCAAAGAATAACTTCAAGAAAGTTGTGAAGGCTACCTCTGGGATATCCTTCTCTGACTTTGACTCCCCTCCACCTGGACGTGTGATCGAGAAATATCTTGATGAATCAAGAGGTTGTTGAGGAAAGAATAGGCCTTTGCAAACAATCTATCATAGCTTGAGTCCTGGTCCCAAAAGGTGAAAAAATATTGAGGTTCAATGATCTGACTAAACAAATTGCTGAGGTGTGGGGATTTGAAGTTTAGAGAATGAAAACAATAGGGAGGGGATACTAACAGGTTTTCTTCCCATCTAATGAGAACTAGAGGAAGGCATGGATCTTAGTCTATATTCCTCTCAAGCCTGGGTTCTCAAAAATTAATAAATGAGATAAGAACTTTTCCCCAAAAATGTTCGAAACATGCTTGCACAAGTATGAATTTGAATATGGAAGTTGAATTGGATTTATTGGAATCCCAGAATATTATGGGAAATTATATCATCTGTGGGAAATGAACTCTACATGGATAAGAAAACTAAAAACCCACTATTCAGGAATTATGAATGGGTATTAATGGAGGTGGATATGTCCAATACCCTAGTTGAAGAGGTTAAAATTACCACAAGGGATGGCAGTATGAAGAATGAAATTTATTATGAATGAAAACCAAAATTTGGCCTTGACAATGAGTTTTTTGGTCATATGGATGCAGAATGTAACAAGGATGAAGAGTGTAGTTTCTATAAAGAAATAGTACAAGATGATGCATCATGTCGAAGGAGTAAAGTGAAGTTGACCTCTGTGACTTAGTTTTCTAAGCATGATGAAACCTCCAAATGTGAGGAGGGAAGGGAATCAATTGATAATTTTGATCACGTAATAAGTTCCTAGAGGGATATTGAACTTCTTTAAAATGATAATTCTCTAGAACTACCTAAGTAACATACCCCCCAATCAATCAAGATGCACCCATCTCAATGAAGGAAGTGCCCCTCTACTTTTGGCTGGAGTGAATAAGGGTATACAGAGGGATGGATCACCTGTATATAGTAATTATAAAGTTGTTAGCATTTGAAATCCTGAATTTAAATGTAACCAGAACAATATAGGACATAATGAAACTACTGGGGATGAATCTCCTACATGCAGCAAGCAAGTTTTCTATACTGAGTGATTTTTCTGATGTTACAGCTCTTCTGATTAAGGGTTGTAGGGACAAAGATGATGAGGATGATGCTCTTACATGTAGAAAGAATGCATCCCACTCTGGAAAGATTATAGGTGTGATAGGTTCTGAACCCCTGGAGAAACAAAGTTATATCAAAATTTAAGATGATGGGTCAGATGGACTTGAATCCATATCTAATGTGGACAATGGGGAAAAAATGAAGAAACCCTATCTAGGCCTAAACTGGATGGAGCTTTTACATAGATCCACCCTTTTAAGGTTTCTAGGAGGAATTATTAGATGACAACTATCTCTAGATACATTTAGTTTTAGAATAAATTCAAACATTGTAATGACATTTTTTGGTCTAATGTAGTGAGTGAATCACAAAACACTAAGAAAGTTATCTACAAAGAGCACACAGATTCCCCTGATGATGGGATCCAAAGAATGAGGGGCGGAGGTACTAGGTTTCCTGGCGCAGCATGGCGCGTCCGGTTAAGGAAGGAGTCATCAGAGTCCGAAATGTCAGGGATTCCCTCTCTTGCATGCATGCTAAAATGGCATGGGAAGTTCTGAAAAAACGCACGTTATGGGGCTCGAACATGCATGCATGTTATATCAGGAATGGGGAGGGAGGGGTTGTGCAGGCGTCCCCTTTCTGGCATGAGATTCATCCTCTGGTGGATGTTCTAAAACCTTTTTCTCGCCGGATCATCGGTACTGGTGACATATCCTTTTGGCATGACAACTGGTGTGGAGAGACCCTTGGTTTTCCGGGATTCCCTGTCACCAATATCTCTTTCCAAGAGGCCATAAATTACCTTCCTTTTATCGGTGTTGTCCTTAACAAGAACCAGGAGGATATTTTTAACCTCATCTACCTGTCCTCGGCTCCTGATCGGTGTGTGTTCACCCCTTCGGCGTCTGGTAACTTCACCTCCAAAGATTATCGTGGGGTTTCTGTCATGCAGATGGCGGAGGTCCCATGGACTGACATGCTGTGGGATAACACCATCCCCACAAAATTTAACTTCCTTTCTTGGAGAATCCATCACAGAGGACTTCCTACAAATGGGAATATCAGAAGTTGCTGGGTGAGTATGGCATCCAAATGTGTTTACTATAAGTGGCATACGGAGGAGACTTCAGAGCACTTGTTTTTTTATAGCGACTGGCCGCGCGAGGTATGGTCCTTCTTTGGTGCTTTCACGGGTTTTGATATTCCCTCTCTGGCAGATCAACCCTTCCTAAACCGTTGGTTCCACGGATTGGGTGATGCAGGCCCGGAGAGAAGAGCATGTACACTGGTGTTTAACACTGGATTCTAGTGTTTGTGTCATGCTTGTAACACGTTCTTGCACGAAGGGGTGTCCTCCTCTGCTTGTTCAACCATCTTCCGTGTCAGGAACCTGCTTCTGGATATGGTTGTTGTGCTCAGTTCCTGGAGGGAGGCACCCACTCTGCAACATCTTCTTCCCATGGTTTATCATCCTCCTCCGGCCCCTGCTTCGAGCTCCGGTCACTAGGTCCGTTGGCTTCCCCTGTGTCACGACTTCAAGCTCAACACTGATGGATCCTGTCTTGCGGGTGACATCAGAGGAGGGGGACTCGTTCATGATCATAAAAATTCAGTTTTGTTTTATTTCTTCATTCGGTTGGGACAGGGTACACCACTCCTTGCAGAGGCGAAGAGTGTGATGGTTGGCCTATAGGAAAGCATCAAAAGGGGTGTGGTTCTAACGGAGTTGGAAACGGATTCCTTGAAACTCTCAAATGCCATTCAGGGAATCGGGAGCGTTCATTGGTCTATCGAATACATTATCTGGAGGTGTCAGGGTTTCTTGGGTACTATGACTAGAGTTTCTCATACCTGGTGGGAAGGAAACAAAGCTGCTGACTACCTAGCTTCTCTCGTCTCACCAGGCATGGAGGATCCTTTCTTTCATAACTCTATTATCCTGAAAGCAATAGGGATCAACATCATTAGAGGGGACTCTCTCAGCCTTCACTACTTTAGGCCTCCATAGCCTCTGCTCTTGTATTTTCTCTTCTCTCTTCCTTTTCTGTTGTTTTTTCTTCTTTGTTCTGTTTGGATGTTTTGGTCCTCGCCTTTCTTTTGACAAAAATAAAAAAAATGGAATTGTATGGTGAATGATCCCATGACCAAAGAACTTATACCTTACATCTTGGCCTATAAACCCTATTTAATTGGAATTACAGAGCCAAAAATGACTTTAGGAAATCATAGATCTTTCAACTGGAATTATCTTGGGAATATCTTTGTGTCTCAAAATCATAATGACAACAATTTTGACCATCTTTAGGTTATTAATCATGAGAGCATTCAAACTACCTCATGCGAAAAAAATCACAATAGATCTCAGTCTCTTTCATCGATCAAGGATACAGTTTGAGATATCATTTGTCTATGCCTCCACCTCTTACATCACAAGAAGGGATCTTTAGAGAGAGCTTATGGACTTTTTTTGGTGGTGTTAATTCTAAATGGGTTATAATGGGTGATGTTAATACCATCCTAATACCTAAGGAGAAAACTGGGGTGAAGTTTAATCGAGTTTCCTCTATAGAATTTTCCTATTTTATTGATTATTGTCACATCTTTGATGTTCCCATAGTAGGTTATGGTTTTAATTAGAGTAGGGACACTTTGGATGGAAGGAATTAAAATAAAATTTACTAATTTTTTGCTCATATTGATGATGAGGTCTTGATCTTTACCCTTTCTAGGAACACTCTTCCAAATCATCATTCAAATCCTAATCATATTCTAATGGACATTTGCACTAACATTATCTATTATTATCCTCTTCCTTTTCATTTCAACAATTGATGGCTTGTGACTACTAGGTGTAGGGAAGTAATTATAGACGCTTATAGGATAGACATTCATGACAACCCACTACATGTTTTTTATGGAAAAACATAATAAAGTTAAATATCTCTTGTTGGAGTGGAGAAAAGTGTCATTTTATAATCTTGACCATGAAATTAATGTTGATGAGGAAAATCTTAAAAGCTTACTATTAATAAAAAAATATGAATAGCCCTTCAAGAGAAGAAATTCAAGCTACCTGAACGTTGGATGATCTCCTCACTGTCAAGGAAAGGCTGGAAAGAAATAATATACATATTAAATGGCTTTCAGATTGGGACAAGAACTCCAAATTATTTCATATTTTACATAGGGATAAAATGAAAAGGGCTAGACTAAAGGCCATCAATATTGAGGGATGCCTCTACACCTCTAAAATTGATATTTATAATGCAGTTGTGAACTATACTGATCTTTACTCTGGTGATGGAATGGAAAAAACTCAAGATATTGTTAATAATATCTCTCCTTATATTGATGGTAACCAAAATGAGGCTCTTATAATGAATCCTTTGAGGGAAGAAATAAATAAATCCATATTCTCCCATATCCTTGAATGTGTATAAGGTTCATATGGATTCACCAAAAAGTTTTTCAAGTTTTTTTGGGACATTTTATAGGATGACTTGATTAATGCAATTAGATCCTTCTTTATCCACGCTCACATGTCTTATCCGATAAATTTGAACTTCATTTTCTTGATCCCAAAGAAGGAGAATGTTTTTTTACATCAAAGACTTCATACTGGTGGCTATTGGGGATACCATCCCTAAATTCATTATCAAAATTATGATGATCAGATTTGGGGGATTCACTAGTGAGAATATTTCTTTGAATCAATTTGGTTTTTTACATGGGAAGTACATTTAGAATTGTCTTTTCATGGCATCAGAGAGTATTAATATAATGAAAAAGAAGTCCAAGAAAGGGAACTTTTCCCTAAAAATTGACATATCAACGTCTTTTGATACTTTAAAGTGAATATTTTTATTGATTTTCTTAGAAGGTTTGTATTTTTAAATTGCTTTGTTAATCTTTTGACTTGTATTATTAGATCTATAAGTTTGTCCATACTAATTAATGGTTCTCCTAGAGGCTACATTTTGTGTACTAGAGGATTCTAACAAGGAGAACCTCTATTACGTCTTATCTTTACCATTTCCAAGGATTATATAAGAAAATTATTTCTTGAGTTATCCTATATTGGTGTCTATAAATAGATTAATGTTGGTAGGGATATCTTTATCGCTTCTCACCTTTTATACGCTGATGACATTATTCTTTTTAGACAAGCCTAAAAAAGTACTGTCTCTATGATTAAAGAATTTTTTATACAATACAAAATAGTGGTTGTCCAATCTATTAGTAGGAAAAAAAATATTTCATTGTCTTTGGAGATGGATTAACTATTGGAAATAAGAATAGAATTATCAGGACACTAGGTGTTAGCAAGTGTTTTTTACCATTTGTTTATCTTGGGGTTACATTGTTCTACTACAACATTATCAAGAAATATCTTGAGGACATGTGTTCTGGAATTATAAATCAGATGTCAATATGGATGGGGAAAGTGATGTCTCAAGCTTGGAGGGTATGCCTCATTGATTTGGTGACTACTTCAAATCTTGTATACTCATTCTACCTCTATAGGTGGTTAAGAGGCGTTATTAATGATATCAAAAGCACGATGAGAAACATAATCTAGACAGGGTCTGTGAGAGAAAGAAAGTTGATAATAGTTTCATAGAAGGATTGTGTTATACCCATAGAGCATAAAGGCCTTGGCATTAAGGATCCCAATATTTTCAATGATGGACACATTAACAAGTTCACTTTGAATCTCTTTTCTTCTAATGACTCTTCTATGTATTTCATATCATGCAGGTTCATGAGGAATCTTGTTAGTGCGTATCCTCATTACCTTTACTCATCTTTTTTCCCTCTCTCAGGCACTCTTTAAAAAATATAAAGCATAATTACCTATGGTTAATTAATTGAAATTATATCTTCCATTGTTGTAATTTCCCTTGGCTAGAATTCCCTCTTAGGAATGGAATTGTACCTCCCAGATTTTCTGATATAATGGTATAATAATAATTGATTAAACATAGAAGTGTTATTGATATTATCCCTCCTCATGCATGCTTGGAAATATAAAATTATCCCTTCATGGACAGTGATACTCTGATATGGAAGGCAAATAGAAATTGGAAATACAAAATGAGAGATTTCTATAAACTTCATTTTGATCCAAATACCCAAATGCCCACATGGATTTTCAAATTCATGGCACCTTTAATCCCCCCTTTAAGCCCCATTCTTTTGTGGAAACTATAGGGGAATCATTTTCCTACCCATGAAAATTTTAGGAATTTTGTACAAATCCTAGTCTCATATTTTCATTTATGTTCAAGGTCATAAAAAACTATGCCACATATCTTTCAACACTTATTTTTTTTCACAACATCTATGATGTTACATTGGATGTATTTTTTATAATGATTTATGTAACTATACGAATATTGATGAGTTTCTGATCCATATTTCTTAGAGTGACTGAATTGAACAACTTCAAAACCTTTTATTAGAAGTAGCATATTCTATATTCCAAATTATCTTGACATCTAGGAATGCGGCCATGGATGATGTAAAATGGTCCTCTTTGCATACAAGTGCTCTGTAGATACATTGGGATGTACATACTACTACTGAAGTTCAGGTGGGATCTATGGAAAACTATATGGATGAACTCATCTCTCTACACCTACTAGGAATCATAGGTAGGCCAAGAATGCCTCTCATGGTCAAGGGAATCTTCTGGATCCCTTGAGACTGGGCATGTGTTAAAATAAATGTTAATGGAGCGACACTCAACATACCAGGATTATTAGGATACAATAGTGTCTTTCACACACATTGTGGTTTTGTCAATGGATTTTTTCTTCACTTTATTGGGTAAGGTATTACTTTTGAGGCTGAATTATGGGCTATTATATATACTATAAAGCATGTTGTCTACCAACATTGTAATGTCATACGGATTGAATCAGACTCTCATCTTGTTGTCAATTCCATTGAGTGGAGTACTAGGAATGTACCATGGAGGATCCTACCACACTAGATTGGATTTCTTAACAAGATAAGGTAACTTAACCTTATTGTGACCCATGTGTATAGGGAGGCCAACTAGATTTCTGATACGCTTTCAAGGAGAGAAATTATAGAGATGAGTACCATGTGGTCTTTCAGGATACCTGACCACTATACACAGTTGGTGGAGGACGACATGAGGTGGGTTGTGTACTCCCACTGATGAAAAAACCCATTGTAAATCCTTATTTATAATTTTACATTTTTTCTCAATTTATACGCCCAACATGTCTGGACCCTGGAATTTCCTAGTGGTAATGCTTATTTAGTATTTATTAAATTAATATTTATTAAAATATGATTAATTTATTTATTAATAATTTTTTTATTTATTAATTTTTTTTGTTATTATTTATTTTTAATTATTAATTATTTATTTATAATTTATTTGTTATGTATTTTTTTTCATTACTTATTATTATTCTTTATGTAACACCCCTTGCTTCCACGGTACATTTCCCTTTGAATAATTCAATAGCTTGCGTTGTACGTAACTTCGAGATTATAACACATCACGACCAATCAAACTAGCCATTATGAATAGTAATACCCACCTTTTGAAATTTTATAAATTTTATATTTCAAAATGGACATCATTTTTGGACTCAAAATATCGAAATTAGCTTAGGGTGAATTTTTAGTATTTTTCTGAAAACTTTTCATTTTTGATGAATAGTGAAAAACACAGAGTTATTGTTTAAAACCGACTTTTTATTTAAATAATTATTATTTTTATTTAAATTTATTTTAGGTCAAAATAGATACATAATACCTATATAAGTTCAATATAATTCATTGGATTCAGTTTATAATAATTTTAGATATATAAAAATTTGATTGAACTTTTTTCTGTCTTTTACCCACCTCATTGGAGCATTTGGAAATTTACATAAAACATAATTTTACCACTTTTGTGAGTTGAATTTCAAAAATATGAAAGACACAGTTGATATCAGTAAGTAAAATGTGGTTCAATAAGATGAAAATAATTTTTTGTGAATAGTAACTTTTTACTTTTATTTACCATGGTTAAAAGTAAATTGGGTAATTAGGGGTAAAAATGATATTATTATTACCCTAACACATGTCCTAATTCTATTGGATAAGTGTAATTAGACCCGAAAAACCTTATGGATAAAATAGTATCCTTTAGGTAAACTAGGATTAGATTAGTACATTTATTATTATTTAATTCAAAGAAGAGTTAAAATTGTTAAATTCAAAGTTTAAAAACTAAACCATTTTTAATATAGGGATAAACATAAGATAAATTCAACTATAAATATTCATTAGAAAGCTAAAATGATTTAATAAATAATGGTATTTTATTTATATTTGTTACACATTAAATAATTAAATTTATTTATGATACAATGATGATGCAGTAACTACCATATTAATGAAAGATTAAAATAATTTATATTATATATGTCCAAATAAATTTAATTTCAGAATTTTTATAAATTAAACTAATTTTTATGTTATTATGAAATATTATAGTTGGTTAGATGATTTTTTTGAATTAATAATGTTGTTATGAATTTATCAAAAACCAAATACCAAATAGTGTCAAAATTGACGTAAAAGAGTTTTTAAAACAAATATTATATTGTTAATTGATATTCTATTACTAAAAATCTAAGGTTCGGCCAAAAGGATTATATAATGTTAGGTGTATCGTTAATTAACAACATGGGGTTCTCTTGGAAGTATATAGTATGTTTATTAACCATATAATATAAAAATACATAGAGACATGGTAAATGTCAAAATATTTAACTAAGAGTAAATCTAAAACATAAGGTTAATATTGTGACCCAAACCTGTCTAAAAACTTTTGTTTGAGTGGTTTTGACCCATACCCACCTTATCCTTTATATAATTCATTTTGGAGCCATTAGAAACTGAAAAGTATTTTATATAAAATAATATTTCTAGCTTTTCCTAAGGTGCCCCTCACCCCTCTTATAAAAGGGAACTCCCCCTTCCCTCAAATTCACACCTTAAAAGCCTTTTGGCTCGGCCAAAATCTGTCCAAATACACTCTCAACTGTCCTAACTTAATTCTAGAGGCATTACTTCATTAAAAAATCCAACCTATGGATCCCTTTTGATCAAATCAAAAGGAAGAACCTGAAGAAGTGGTAAATATTTCATCACCTCTTTCAAGTTCTTTTCTTCTTCCACTTCCTCTTTCTTTGTTGTTTCCATTATAAAATAATAACTCCCATATATTATATATAATGAGATTCTATTATAAATATGGTACAACCATATTCATTATTCTATCTATCCTTTGAATGACATGTCACCATATTTGCGTACGTACGGCTTACCATCTCCACATCGTGGTGTAATTGTTATTCAATACATTATTATTTGGATGGGTATAATAATGATGTGTAATTGATGTGAATAATACATATAACATGATAATTATTCTGTATATATTATATACCATCCAATTATATATTATTTTAATATCAAAAGAATGATATTGTCGCTCGTGCGTACGTACGGATTACTGTCTCCACGAACGCGATGAGATTCATTCCCCATCATAATCCATTCAAGAATAATTTTTATTATATGATTAAAAATTATTTTTAAAGACTTAATATAATTATTAATATTAATAATATACATCTTATTCATAACAAAAAAACTACTTCCGAAACAAATCATATAAAGGAAAACGAATCAGTTAACACCCGAAACGACGATAATACTATTATATTATTAACAAAGCAATATTAAAAGATCATATATGATATCATATTAATTTATATGATTATTGTATAATTAAATAAAAATTATTTCACCATTATACAGGAGGTTAACATACCCTCGACCAAGGAAAAGTGCAATTTAAGGGGTTTCTTATCTCACTTTTAATTCCGTGATATTTCCATTGTTTGCCACTTATTTATAAAATTTGGTGTATTGTGTACTATCATTTGATATATATATATATATATATATATTATCATCATTAAATTTATATTCATGGTATTTTGTGATTCATTTGGTTGCTATTAACTTTTTTCCATACGACTCGATTGATTACAACGAAGTAAGGGTTTTCAACTCAATTCCGATTTCCGTGAGATTCATTCCATACTGCCACTATTTCCTTTTGTGTGGTGTATGTACTTCCTAATGATTGTATTATTTGTGTAATATACTTTAATTTATGGTTAATTTCATCTTAATTTTATGATCCATCTTTCATGGTATTTATGTTTCGTAAGGTACCAAATTGGTAAGGGAATTTCAAACTTCAATTTCCACTCATTCGGCTTTTCACATACTACATTGATTGTTTTACTCCATGATTATGTGTGAAATCACTATTTATTATTTGTGTAGTAATTTAAACTCCCCTTTCTATGGATATAATTTTGATACACATAATCAATCCATTGATAAATTCTCAAGCTATCGATATGAACTTGATAAGAGTAATTTTAACTCAATCTCCATTTATTGAGTTAAACATCCAATTCATTGGTGTGGTTTTTACAAGAATATGTGTGTATGTCCTATGATCGATTTACACTGAATATCCAATAATATTGAGTGTATTTATATTTTTAACACATAATTATGTCGTTGATTTATCCTTAACCTAAGGATACAGTCTTTATGAGAGATTTCATCTCAATTTACATTCCATTGGGTCTTCTTTGTTGTTATACTCCAATTCACTTTTATATGGTTTATATAATGTACTTTGACATAGTATATCATGAATCCCTTTATTCCCATGATATTATAAAGTTTTTATTACCTCAATTATTTGTATTCAAGTGTCTCTCTTTTGGTTAGGAACTCTATCTAAAATATCATTTTAAAATGTTTTAAATATTTATTATTCTAAATCATTCTCATTAATGACCATATTTTAAAAATAGTATTAAGGATTTATTTATATGGACATTAATGTTTTAAAATTAAAATTCCATTTAAATGATTCAAAGTGGTATGGAATACTTTGATTCAAAAATCTATTTTAAACGGCTTCTTGATAAATAGTGAGATTTTTAAATGTTTTCAAGAAAAAGGGGGATATTTCTATTAAATTATTTTGATAATTATTTCATCTATGTAAATATGATTCATTATTCTCTATTGAGGTTGATCTATTATAATAAAATATTATATATTGTATTGAATGAGTTATGTTTGACTGTGGACATGCTATTTTTATACCATTCAAGGTTTGTGGTTAAAATATTTTCATTTAGTATGCTAGTTTTAATACGAATGTTCAGATTACATTTCAACCTTTTCATATGAGGTATGCATTGGACTTAGTAAGTGATGGGTGGAGCCCTCTATATCTCCTTGATGCATCGGTAGGTATCATGATACACACTAGTGTCTGGGCACAAGGCCTTGAGAAAATCTTATTTTTAGCCTTGACACAAGGTCGTGACTATGTGGTTATGAAGTCTGGCATTATGCATTTCATCATTATGAAAGTGGCTATTGATTTTTCATGTGATTATTCGACTAGTAGAATATCCATGTGAGTAAGTTAATGTAATTATTTTGATTTTATATTTTCCATATTATGTTGAAGTTAATGTTTAAAATGCTTTTCTTTTAGTCTTATAAATGGCCTTAAATGTTTATTCTTATTTATGAATGTTTCCGCTATTTTGTTATCCTTACTGACCATCTTACCTAACCCATTTCTATGTATTATTTTTCCCAGGATTCTAAGAAGTGTATTGTTTTTTATATGCTGGGTTATGCTAAGGGAATAATGGCATTCATAAATTATTATTTATATTGTGTTGTATGTTATAAAGTGTAATGTAAAATTCATGTATGTAATCTATTTTCCAAGACTGCTAAAATGATCAGTCCTTCAGGACTTGATTCCTTATAATCATGACAATGTATTAAAATAATTCACTGACTCTGGGTAACTGGGTTCGGGGCATTACAGTTGGTATTAGAGGAAGTTTAGTATAAACCTTGGAAACTAGATTTAGATAAACTCTAATTTGAGCACATTACCCTAAGATAGACATTAACGATTAGTATAGATGAACTTCCTAGAATCTTGGTAATGTAGAGATTTTGTGTATTTTCCAAGTAGTAAATCCCTGTCGAGATACGAGTAGGTAGAGGCGGCTCTTGCACAGATGTACCTAGGAGTGAAAACTCCAACAAGGAGTTTCAGGATTGACTCAGGGTGTTCTGGTACATGATATGGGTCCTTGCTGCACTCTTGGTTACGACACTCCTAGGGGATATGCTTAAGATAATTTAGATTTTCTTTACAAAGTGATTTGAAGGATTTTAATATAAGATGAGAATAAATGACCTTGGTTAATCCTAAGGTGTGTCAAATTGAAAATATGGTGTCATGATATTCTCTAAATGATTTTATGACTATTTTTACTCACACAATTATTTTTGGTTTTAGTCAATTGATGGATTCCAAGGAAGTCATAGTAACTTTGAGCATGATGTACAAGGTGGGAATGGTGGTGGAAATGAACAACAAAATGGAATTTTGATAGGCATAAAATATATCGTTTTCATACCAAATTAGTCTTCCAAAAATATGATCAATAACATATATATTAACCAACTCCCAGACTCAACAAAGAAGAAAAATGTGATGAATGATAACAGCTCCATCAGTGGAGACCATGGAGAAAAGAATCATCAATTTCCAACATGCAAGAAATGTGGAAGGAGATACCCATGAAAGTGTCTCAATGGAACAAAGAAATGATTTACGTGTGGGAAAGAAGGATATAAAGTAAAGAATTGCCGAGAAAAAATGAAGAGTACCGTGGAAGGAAATAAAAATAGTCCCAAGAATCTATTTACAGTCATTTGTCATAAATGCAGGGGACCTGGACATTACCTGAGTGAATTCCTTATTCTATAGGATATTTTATTGGTCAATGAAGAGGCTATGTAGAAATAAATGGTTGGAGAAATGTTTAAAAGTATTAGTGCTATTTGTTGATGGAATTACTTTGGAATAATTTTCTCTTATATTTGTAACCCTTCAGTTTTTCATGTGAAAATTATATTTGAGGAAGAATTATCTTTTATCTTGTGGATAGAGTTATAAATAACCATTTGGTTTTATATGATCATTGGGTTTGAGGAAATTACAAGTTATTATATTTTGGGATTAAAACGAAAGGTATGAGATAACATTGGTGGTTAAATTATGTTATGGTTATTTGGAGGAATTTATCTTATTTTGGTAATGTTATAAAATATAGTTTTTGAAAAAGGACAACATGCAGACCGTTTGACAACCTGTCACGTCAGACAAAGCTATGGGAATCGAACCCACAACTAGAGTGTGATTTAGATTTATCACCTACAACTGGACTACGTGAAGTCCCCATTTAGTGTGACTAATTATTTTTAGTTAAATGATTTTATTAATCAATAATAAGTTGATTTGTAATGTTATGTCTTATTAAATGAATACCTTTAGTATAGGAAAATGATTTGGTGATTAAGTGATAAAGGTTATTTTGGAAGACGTTCACTCTATTGGGAACACTATATGCCTATGGAAAATAGAATACTATGGGATTTCATTTGAGGAGTAATGGTGGATTTTTATCTATGTTTTTATTGTGGATTTGTAGTGATTTGGGTTATTTATAGAAATGATTAACCTATAATAGAGAATATGTTATTAGGTTAATTACTTTTAAGTATGTGACTTTAAGAGTAGTCGATATCATTTGGAGATACAATTTAACGTGGAAAAATACATAACCAAATTCTTCTAGGTTTTGGGTTTCAATATTAGTTTGGATTATATTGAAGGATTTAAAGGAAAATTGTTTATTGAATTGTATTTATTTAAATTTGGGGTATTATTGGTTTAATTTTAGATATTAAGATTAGTGTCTCTTTCTCTAAAGGATTATCCTTTTGGGGGATCATCAGATCCTATACTAACCATTTTAGTTTTGATTAATCTCTAAATACAAGGTAAATATATAGTTTATCTTTTTTGGATCATGTGATTCTCTAGAAGTTGATTCTAGCATTTCTGGTGTGACCAAGTAATCTTGAATACTCATCGTTTGAAAAAAAAAGAGTTAGTGGTAGAAATTTATTATAGAATGAAACTCTACTTAAAAAGTAAGTATATCTCTTTATGTTCTTAGTCAATCTCATAAATAAATTCCTTTCCTTTATGAAATGTAACTTAAAAAAACATTGTCTGTTTACTTTTACTACTGGGAAACTAATGACCGTTTGTCCCATCACATGTTTTTGATTTTCGTGTTGTTAAATTTTTCCTAATCATGTTTTCTATTCATATCCATTAGAACTTGACATTTATTTTATCTTCCATATCCATGTTTTCCTACATGGAATCCTAGTAAGGGTTATCTCGAGTGACCTTTTTACTTCTCTTTCTTTCATTCTTCTAAAGTGATAGTTTTGTTGACTCTTTTTCCGATGTGGGACTTTCATTTATGTTCCCAAGCCCAATTTTAAAAATCGCCAGGATTCAATTTCCAAACGGGGGAAGAATTTTACACCCCAAGATTCCATGGTACGTTTCCCTATGAATAATTTAATATCTTGTGTTGTACGTAACTTGGAGATTCTAACACATCGCGACCAATCAACCTAGCCGTTATGAATAGTAATAACCACTTTTTGAAATTTTATAAATTTTATCTTTCAAAATGGACTTCATTTTTGGATTCGGAATATCGAAATTAGCTTAGGGTGAATTTTTGGTATTTTTATGAAAACTTTAAATTTTTAATGAATAGTGAAAAACACTGAGTTATTGTTTAAAACCAAATTTTTATTTAAATAATTATTTATTTTATTTAAATTTATTTTAGGTCAAAATGGATACATAATACCTATGTAAGTTGAAATTAATTCATTGGAGTCAGTTTATAATAAGTTCATATATATAAAAAATTTATTGAACTTTTTTCCGTCTTTTACCCACCTCCTTGGAGCATTTGCAAATTTACATAAAACATAATTTTACTGCTACTGTGAGTTGAATTTAAAAAAACTGAGAGAAATAGTTGATATCAGTAAGTAAAATGTGGTTCAATAAGATGAAAATAATTTTTGGTGAATAATAACTTTTTACTTTTATTTACCACAGTTAAAAGTAAATAGGGCAATTAAGGGTACAAAATGATAATATTATTACCCTAACACATGGCCTAATTATATTGGATAAGTTTATTTCGACCTAAAACAACCTTAGGGATAAAATATAATCCTTTAGGTCCGCTTGGATTCGATTAGTACATTTATTATTATTTAATTCAAAGAAGAGTTAAAAGTGATAAATTCAATGTTTAATAACTAAACCATTTTTAATATAGGGTTAAACATAAGATAAATTCAACTATAAATATTAATTATAAATATAAAAAGATTTAATACATAATGGTATTTTATTTATATTTTTTATACATTATATAATTAATATTATTTACGAGACAATGATGATGCAGTAATTATCGTATTAATGAAAGATTAAAATAATTGATATTATAAATATCCAAATAAATGAAATTTGAGACTTTTTATGAATTAAAAAAAATTTATAGGTTAATATAACATATTAGGGCTTGTTAGATTATATTTTTTAGAAGTAATAATGCTGTTATGAATTTAGAAAAAACAAAATACCAAATATTGTCAAAATTGACATAAAAGAGTTTTTAAAACAAATATTATATTATTAATTTATATTATATTGCTAAAAATATAAGGTTTGGAAAAAAGGCTTATATAATGATAGGTGTATAATTAATGAACCACTTGAGGTTCTCTTTGAAGAATATAGTAAGTTTATTAACCATATAATATAAAAATACAAAGATACATGGTAAATGTCAAACTATTTAACTAAGAGTTAAATCTAAAAGATAAGGTTAATATTGTGACCCAAACCTATATAAAACCTATTGTTGAGTTTTTTAGACCCATAAAAATCTTAGTCATTAAATAATTAATTTTGGAGCCATTATAAACCGAAAATAATTTTATTATAAATTAATATTTCTAGCTTTTCCTAAGGTGCCCCTCACCCCTCTTATAAAAGGGAACTCCCCCTTCTGTCAAATTCACACCTTAAAAGCCTTTTTTCCTCGGTCAAACTCTACCCAAATACCCTCTAAACTGTCCTAAATGCATACTAGGGCCTTAATTTAGTCATAAAGACATCATAAGGATACCTTTTGATCAAACCAAAAGGAAGAACCTGAAGAAGAGGTAAATATTTCATCACCTCTTTCAAGTTCCTTTCTTCTTCCACTTCCTCTTTCATTGTTGTTTCCATTATAAAAAAATAACTCCAATATATTCTATATACTATGATTTTATTATAAATATTGTACAACCATATTCATTATTCTATCCATCCTTTGAATGACATGTCACCATACATGCGTACAGACGACTTACCTTCTCCACGTCATGGTGTAATTGTTATTCAATACATTATTATATTGATGGGTATAATAATGATGTGTAATTTATTTAAATAATAAATATAACATTATAATTATTCTTTATATATGATATAACATCCAATTATATTTTATTTTAATCTCAAAATAATGATATTGTCGCTCGCTCGTACGTACGTATTACCGTCTCCACGAACGGGATGAGATTCATTCCCCATCATAATCCATTCAAGACTAATTTTTATTAGATGATTAGAAAAAATGTTAAAAGACTTAATATAATTTTGAATATTAATAAGATACATCCTATTGATAATAAACACTACTTACGAAACAAATCATATAAAGGAAAACGAATTAGTTAACACCCGAAATGACGATAATACTGAAATATTATTAACAAAGCAATATTAAAAGATAATATATGATACCATATTAATGTATATTATTATTTTATAATTAAATAACCATTATTTCACCATTATACATGAGGGTAACCTACCCTCGACCAAGGAAAAGTACAATATAATGGGTTTCTTATCTCACTTTTAATTCTGTGGGATTTCCATTGTTTTCCACTTATTTATTAAATGTGGTGTATTGTGTACTATCATTTGATACATATATTATCATGATTATATTTATATTAATGGTATTATATGATTCATTTTTTTGTAATTAAATTTTTTCCATATGAATCGATTGATTACAATAATGTAAGGGATTTTCATCTCACTTCCTATTTCCATGAGATTAATGTCATACTGCCACTATTTCCTTTTGTGTGGTGTATGTACTGCTCAATGATTGTATTATTTTTGTAATATAATTTAATGTATTAGTAATTAAATCTTCGTTTTATGATCCATCTTTCATAGGATTTATGTTTCGTAAGTTACCAAATTAGTAAGAGAATTTCAAATTTCAATTTCCACTCATTCGGCTTTGCACATACTTCATTGATTATTTTACTCCATGATTATGTGTGGAATCACTATTTATTAATTGTTTAGTAATTTCCACTCCCCTTTATATGGATATTCTTTTGATACACATTATCAATCCATTGAGAAATTCTCAGTTCATCGATTTGAACTTGATAAGAGTAATTTTAACTCAATCTCCATTTATGGAGTTAAACATCCAATTCATTGGTGTTGTTTTTACAAGAATATGTGTGAATGTCCTCTGATTGATTTAGACTGAATATACTATAATATTGAGTTTATTAATATTTTTCCCACATAATTATATCGTTTATTTGTCCTTAACATAAGGATACAGTTTTTATTAGAGATTTCATCTCAATTTACATTCCATTGAGACTTCTTTGTTGTTATATGCCAATTCACTTTTATATGGTGTATATAATGTACTTTGACATAGTATATCATGAATCCCTTTATTCCCATGATATTATAAAGTTTTTATTACCTCAATTATTTTTATTCATGTGTCTCTCTTTTGGTTAGAAACTCTAACTAAAATATCATTTTAAAATGTTTTAAATATTTATTATTTTAAATCATTCTCATTAATGTCCATGTTTTAAAAACGGTTTTAAGGTTTTATTTATATGGACTTTAAAGTTTTAAAATTAAAATTCCTTTTAAAAGTTTCAAATTGGTATGGGAAACTTTGATTCAAAAATCTATTATAAACGTCTTCGTGATAAATAGTGAGACTTTTAAATGTTTTCAAGAAAAAGGAGGATATTTCTCTCAAATAGTTTTGATGATTATTTTCATCTATGTGAATATCATTCATTATTCTCTATTGAGGTTGATATATTATAATAAAATCTTCCATATTGTATTGAATGAGTTATTTTTGACTGTGGATGTGCTATTTTTATACTATTCATGGTTTTTGGTTAAAATATTGACATTTCATATACTAGTTTTAATACGAATGTTCAGATTATGTTTCATCCTTTCCATATGAGGAATGTATTAGACTTAGTAAGCGACGGGTGGAGCCTAATATAGCTCCTAGATGCATTAGTAGGTCTCGTGAGACAAACTAGTGTCTTGGCATAAGTCCTTGACAAAATATTATTTGTAGTCTTGGAACAAGGCCTTGACTATGTGGTTATGAAGTCTGGCATTATACATTCCATCATTATGAATGTTGCTACTGATATTGCATGTGATTATTAGACTAGTAGAATATCCATGTGAGTAAGTAAATGGTATTATTTTGATTTTATATTTTCCATATTATGCTGAAGTTCAAGTTTAAAAGGCTTTTGTTTTATTCTTATACATTTCCTTAAATGTTTATGCTTATTTATCAAAGTTTCCGCTATGTTGTTATCCTTAATGAGCATCTAAGCTCACCGCTTTCTATGTTTTATTTTTCCAAGGATTCTAAGAAGTGTATTCTGATTGATATGTAGGTTTATGCTAAGTGAATAATGGCATTCATAAATGATTATTTATGTTGTGTTGTATATTATAAATTTTAATGTAACATTCATGTATGTAAAATATTTTCCAGGACTGCTAAACCGGTCGGTCCTTCGAGACTTGATTCCTTGTAATCATGCCGATGTATTAAAATAATGCACTGACTCTGGGTAAATGGGGTCGGGGAATTACACTTTAATGTTATTAATATATATATATATATATATATATATATATATATATAAGTGTATCAAATTTTGTTTACACAACACATGAAGAGGTTTCTAGAGTGGTAAATTTATTATAGAATAATCCAGTGGTAAGGGGTTGAAACCAAACCCAACACATATATATACCAAATTTCAACATGAAATTTATGGAATATGAATGCATGAAAGCATGCATGGAATGTTCATGGTAATAAATAATATATATTAAAATAAATAAAATAAATAAATAATAAATATGTAAGTAAAAAATAAAAAATAAAAAATAAAAAAGTAATACACCGTTAAATGATTTAATGGAGGCTTAAACTACCTCTTAATGATTATCTCAATTTATAAAAAAACATCATTAAATTGGTTTGCAGTAGTTTTGGAAAACCATTACAAAATTATTGTCGACACATGAATTTATCGACAGTTTAAACCACCACTAAAATATTACTTTGGCATATTGGTAGGGGACTAACACCAAGTGTATAAAACCAAAAGGTTCGTATTACCCTCATAAACCTAGGAACATAAGATAAACCATGAATCTAATAGATATAATATAAAATAAAACCAATTTCATAATATATATAAATGGTATATATATCCATGGTTGGAAAAATAAATACCAAAGGAAAAAGTTTACAACAATGACTCTGATAACAACTCTAATCCTCAAGCTAGTAATGCCCATCTCGGTCACAAACTCTCTAATGGAAACCTGTAAAATAGATATATGTGTGTGTGTGTGTGTAGGTGTGAGCATGAAAGTATATATAGTAGGATCCTCCCTAAATATTATCTTGAAAATGTGTAAAAATCATACTAATGATTTCATGAATGAACAACAAAATCCAGACACACTTATATCAAGTCATCTACCACCCAACCTTATGAAGGATCAATCACCCAATATTAAATCCATGTATAATAATATAATCTCCAAAGAATATATATAAATTAGTTATCATGAAACCACTTACCCATAGATCTGGCCTGTCTCACAGGCCAATGATATATATCACATGATTTTATCCCATCCACATTCATATATCCATATGACCACATACCACACATCAACCACAACTATATATCCACAACCGCAAGCCAAATCACTGTATACCCACAATCACATACCACATAACTAGATCATAACTACATCTTATATCCTCATCACAGTAGGGTATCATGAACAAGAATTCCATCATCACTGTACTCTCCTCCTTCCTTGAACGACCCCACTATGTATCACATCCTCTATCACATCATCGTCATCGTCATATCAAGGTCACTCTAACTAGAATCTATTATTGTGTATGCATCATAACCTCAAGCTATTAAAACCTATGTTATGTGTGAAGAGAGAGTAAAAAAGAGAGAGTACTCATCCATATAACCCATTTAGAACTTAGATATTGGGGGAAACACCTATAAATCATCTTTGTTTATTGACGCTTGTTAGGTTATCTGACTTGGGTGGTGGTGCGTAAGAATGATAGAAAAACGTCATGTATAATAGTCACACACAAAGACCACTTAGGGGTTTACACCAAAAAAAATCTAATATCAACCAAAAAATCCCCCACATCATCACTACCACTCATTAATAACTACTACCATCACTATACAAAAAACCAACCCCATATTTTCACACTAGAAAACCACAAAAATCATAATTATCTTCCTATAAAACCATATCTATATTATAATTTTCTAGAGGTACATTTAATAATCCTCATTACATTCATTATTTCATTCATCCACCCATATTTAATGTCATTCCATTCATTAAACTACATTCCTTTCCATATAATTCATCCTCCACTTATTAAAATATACTCTAGCCTATAATAATCATTAGTTTTATTTATCTCATCCATAATCATTAATTAATAATAATTTAATGAACCATTATTTTCCAGGTCTATACCATCAACCATGAACATATTTATTATTTCTCAACCACATTCTATGATACTGGGAATCCAAACACAACCCCACAATAACCAAACCCATCACCACATAAACCACCTCACAATTCATGCCAATATCCACCACTATTTCTAACAATCCACTTTCTTTCCACAACACCATCCACCACTACCACAATCAAGCCACACCTCATCATCCAGAAAAACCATATAAAATATCGATAACCCTTCCAATCACAGTGATTAAAACCCCATATATAATAGAAAACAGTGGAAATGTAACAGAAATTTACACTAGAGAACTTTCAAATAAACATTATTTTTTTCAAATCATAATTCTAGGTTTATATTCAAAAATATTAATTATATATTTCCACAAAACCATTTAATTTCCATATTTATGTTATTAACCCATTATTAAAGGTAATTTAAACCAATCAATAACCTTAAGAATGATTCTCATAGTAGAAAAAATACTAATATAGTAGAAAAATACACAAATCATAAATATATAATAAATATCAAATTATTTCATAAAAAGATTTAGAATCACCTCTTTTAATCAATTTCCTTATGTTAAATTCATTATATTAATATGGTTAATCCATTCCATTCACCCAAAAAAATCAATATCATGATAATTACACTATTTAAAAATAAACAAATAAGGATATGTTTTTTTTGGTTCCATGGAAAAATATTGATAAACCACTGGAATATAATCCACTCTAACTTCATGTATGGAAGTAAAATAATTATAATGAATTCCACACTATGAAATATATAACATGGAACAAAACCACACCCAAGTCACCTAACCTCCATATAAAACTACTAAATGATGTAGAAAACAACCAATAGATGCAATAATCGAAATAAAACTCAAAAGGCACAAGAATAATAAGGATAACATGGATTAGGATTACACATTAATCGATGGAGGAATTCTACATTACTATATTGAAGGAAGTGATGATGATTGCAATTCTATGTACAAGAAAACACACACTTATCAACATGGTCACACTTTGATTTAAATAAAGCAATCCAATCGTTACTTCAAGATTACATTAGCATATAATATTCTTGGGTCATTGTATATTTCAAACAATATTCCTGGAAAATCATATATATAGTTAAGGATTTCAACTACTTCAAGTAGATTTTTTGATGAACTATTACCCTTTCAATTATTTTTCTATATATGAAGTCCAAAAAATCCTTCAGTGATATGAATATATGGTGTTTTTTTTCATAGGAACCTTCTCACTACCACAATTTTCATCTTTTGAAAAACTATCTCTCAATATTTTCTGATCCATAAAGCATCAAAACATTAAAAACAATCCCTTCATATTTTCACTCCATTCGATGATCTTAAATTCCTTCACTAGAAAATTAACCCCATAGTTACAAAAATCTATAACTTGAGATTATTTTGAGGGGATAAACATGAAAATATCCTTCACTAACTTCCACATACTTCCTCCATTGATAATGTAAAGAAAATAAATGGTTTCCCAAACATATTGACTAGTTACTCAAGTTCATCTGAGGTGAAATACTACCCTAAAAATTAATTGTTAATAATCTCCATCAATATGTCCTCTGAATTATGAACACCATTGATCTCCAAGATTATTAATATTCCATCCTATAAAATATTTTTGATGAAGTTAAAATTCAACAAAATATGATTAATCTAAGAATAGAATATTCTATTTTTGGACCAATTAGTCATTACTTTTTATTAAAATAATAGAATCTCAACTTCTTATTGTCTTTTAATTTCTACCAAAAACCATTTCAGGTACATGAAATCCTTCCACACATCCATCAAAGTGATGTATATTGATTTTATGTTTGAGAGTTAAACCAATGTCTAAAATTTTTAAATCTAACTCACTAACATTTTAAAAAACTAAACACATATCCAAAAGTTCCCTATAATGAATTTGAATCTTCACCAACTTAAATAGATATATCAGTCTTACGGAGATGTATCGTGATCTACCCCACCACTATTGGTGGACTGGTATAAAAAGGGTGATATTTGTTTTTTTCACATGGTGATATACCTATTAGTAGGAGAACACAGACCACTAGTGACCAGTGAGAAATTTATAGTCATCTAACATTCCTGAGTAAAAATTGGATGACTTCACATATGATTTTCTTCTAGGTATACCTAGTTCACATCGAGGATGTGGCGTAGTATGGGTTATATTGACTAGATAATGAAGGTAACACACTTTATGCCTATATCAGAGACCTTTTTAGTAGATGATCTAGGAATTCTATATGTATATAAGATCATATGCCTTCATGTAATTCCATGTACCATAATATCAAATAGAGACAAAACTTTTATACCATCGTTTTTAGAGGGGTTGTAGAAGGATTTATGGTCACGGGTACTACTAATTATAACCTCTAAACCCCATAATGATGTTTATTCTGAGCATACAATTCAGTTGTTGGAGGAAATTCTATGAGCATGTGACCTTAATTTTTAGAGTTCTTGGTACAAAAAATTACCTCTAGACATGTTCTCTTACAATAACAATTTCCAAGAGACTATATAAATGGATACTTGTGATTACTTATATGGTAGGCCATTTCATTCACCCTTATGTTGATTAGAGGTAGGTGAGGTAGTGAAACTGGGACCTCATCTCATTCAGGAGACATCAAACCAGATAAAAATTATCAGGAAGCATATGGCTATAACTTAGTCTGGGCATAAGTCTTATGTCGATCGTCACTGTCAACCTTTAGAGTTTGAGGTGAGAGATTTCGTTTTATTAAATGTTTATCTAAGATGGGGAATAGATGGATTCATATACATGATAATATATCACCTCATTATATAAGGCCTCTTTAGATCATAGAGAGATTCATGATGATAGAAAATCAGATAGTTCTTCTTCAAAGGTACCATGCCATGCACGATGTCTCCCAAATATCTTAGTTATTTCAGCATCATTACAAACCATATCATTTATTTGATATTAAGGAAATGTAACAAGAAAATGATACTTATTTTAGGAGAATAATAAATGTATTATTAATCATAGAATGAATTCTCTCTGAGGTAGGTTAGTTCCACTAGTATGGGAGCTATGGTAGCACGAATATGTATAGGATGATCCCTTGGAATGAGAGGTTTACATATGTGATCAGTGGACAGATATTTTTTTTAGATTATATTCCATATATAAGTTATGAGGTAACTATCAAATCTATAATAATAAGTAGCCCATGAATCTTTTGAACCTAAAAATGTATCATAGAAAATAACACCATCAATTTCCAGTCATTGTAGGCCTCCTAAACTTCTTGAGTCTAAGTCTTCCAACTCAAGGAATCAATAATGGAATTTCCATTATTAGGAATATATTCAAGCTCAAAGTTGAATTACTATTGGTATTCAACCAACCTTAACTACCTAAGATTCAAAAAAACCTATGTAAATATATATTTCCAGATTTTGTGATCTGTGTATACAAGGAACCACTATCATAAAGATTAATGTCTCCAACAACATATGGAATGAACCCTAACTATTAACTCAAGATCATAAATTGGGTAATTATACTCATGAGGTATCAAATGATCAGGCCTATATTCCACAACTTGATCTCCCTGCACTAGAATAGCTTTGAGCCTGATACCTGATGTATCACAATAAATCGTATCACTTCAACCCAACTCTAGAAAAAATAAAAATTAGTACTAATTTCGGTATCCCTTTTGACTCCACAAAGTATTTTTCACACACCTTAGACCATAAAAATTTTAAAAAATTATTTTTCAAGCCTATGAGTGGAGTTTTATGACTTGATAAATGCTATATAAAGTTCCTATAATAACCATCCGGCCTAAAAAAACTTCGTATGTCAAAGATGTTATTAGGACACTCTAAAGAAAATATAACTCTCACCATTTCTAGTCAATAGAAATTATTGTATCTAAGAAAATGTGACATTGGAAGTGGAATTTACAGGTTTAAAAGTGATATTTTGTGAGATTAATGTATAGTTGGTTCTCTCTAATGATATTCAGTATGATCTCAAGTTGTTTGGATTGTTCATGTTGAGTGTAAGAATACAAAAAGGTGTTGTTCACATAGACTAACACAAATTAAGTTAGATACAGGTGGAAAACCTGATTCAACAGAGCCATGAAAACTTCCAGTACATCTGTGAAATATAACAATATAACCACATACTTGTATAATCTATAAAAAATATAGAATGATTTAGATGTTAAATTTGATGGTTTGAAATGAACATGATGATAAACCAACCTCAAATAAATCTTGGTGAAGAACCTTGATCCCCATAGATAGTTGAAGAGATCTTCTATATTAGGTAAAGGATACTGGTTCTTCATGGTAATCTGATTCAATTTTTTACGATCAATGCATAAATTATGGGTCATATATGCCTTCTTGGATAAAATCATAGGCAAACCCTAAGGTGATGTACTAGTTTATATAAATCCCTTAACTTCCATGTCTTCTAACTACCTCTTGAGTACCTGTAACTTAGTAGTAGACATCTTATAAGGATGAATGGATATTTGTCCTACTCCTATGACTAACTCAATAGTAAACTCCACCACTCTCTCATGAGGTATCCCATAAGAATCATTAAAACAAACTTCTTTAAAAATATCCACTACCAGAGAGAAATCTATACATCACATTCCCTGATCCTCTGATAAAGTCTAGAAATATGGTCCCTCACTCCACATATCCTATAATACTTAGGACTTTATTAATATTCCAGAAAATCCCATTCACCCATGTGAATATAAAAACCAACCTTGTCTGATGTAAAGGACACACTTCAATGATAGAGATCAATATGTGCATGGTAGGGGACCAAGTATTCTATCCCAAGAAAAAAGTCAAAACATTTCATATCTAGGATGAAGAGGTCCTATAAAAAATGAGATTTCCCAAGAAAGATCAATGTACCATTGAGCGGGGGGTGAATTAGTGGTATATTTTCTTTTAAGTTTCCCCTATTCAGACACAATATTCACCTCCTTTTAAAGAGTTGTTACCTTTCTAAAAATAAAACAATCACACATCCATAAGAACACAAGAATTTACAAGGTTCACTATTCAACAATAGTATCTATGTCCTTGGTATGGTATGAAAAAAATGGGATACCACACAATCAACAAGAAAAAAATACTTTTGTATGGATTCAATGAGTAGGATATTCCCTTAAAATTTTGTATCAATGTGTTCAATACAATAGTTCATGTGTTTCAAGTAGCATAAAAAGATGTAATAAATTTTTTGTAACAAACATGTTACGGTGCTGATTGATAAACTTTCAGAAATAAGACCACTAAAAAATATCTTCTTTCTTAATAAAAAACAGAAAATAACTTCTTATGGACCACATAATGACACTTACTCTGATTTCCAATTTGTATTTCCTAGTTGGATTTATCAATATTGATATTACAGTAAGTCATAATACCACAGAAACAATTTTGAACTAATTTTTCCTCAGTCCAAAAATTCCAGTCAAATTTCTCAGTCTGATCTAGAAACTCTGATAAGAACTTGTCTCTTCCCCTTTCCTTATTCTTTTCAAAAAATGTTCGTAGGTAAGTAGAATCTGAAAACTTCTTCTATCTACAAGTTTTTAGTTCTCTATCTTCTATTATTAAAATCACATCAATTTTAGAAAGTACAAAGTATTTCAACTATTTATAGGTGACCCAAAAGTGGTTTAGGTAGGATTTTGAAAAACATTCCCATTCATCTAAATTTATCGAATCTTCGATTTATATTAAATTTCAAATATATATTTGAATTCTTCGGTTCTTCTAAAATCTTCTCAAATATTCTTGAATCTTCACAACTTCAGCTCGTTTTAGAATTTCTTTATAATATTTAGTCTGATTATAATAAGAATTCTAATTTTCTCATTATGATTCTCCATACCAATTACTAGAACTAATATTCCTTATTTTTATTTCTTCATTATGATTAATATAATAGATTCCATATTTCATTTCTGTACACAAAATGAAAACACTTCTCCACCTTCAAGACTCCAATAGAAAACTCTTCAATAAATATTTATGTGGTCTTCATTTTCTTATTTTCCTCAGACTGGTGATCCTGTGTCCAATTGAGTTATTGGTGTCAGCCTTTTTCTGGATGATCGATCTCCTCTTCACTTCAATAATCGGTTACTACTCTTGTCAAATTATTGGCATCATATAGAGTATTATGGATCCTAACCCAATTTTTAGAATCACATAATACTTATATTTATTTTCTCTTAACCCAAATGAAAAACATATCATAGAAAACAAATAATTCATCTTTATGAAAATGTTTAACTACATAGTTGAATAGTATTTGAATTTATTCACCCACATGAGTTCCAATAACTTCTCTTATTTCCTTTTTCATTGGTCCCAACATCTCCCAATGTTTTTTTTATTAATTTATCCCAACAATCTCCACCAAAAAAATTATGCCTCCGATGATTGGTGGTACACTGCGATTGATGGATCGGTATCAATAACTTCAATATCAACAAATTTTAATAAATATCATTAACACAAATTTCCTTCTTATAATATTTAATCATTTTGGATTATTAGATTGTCTGAAAACCAACATATTCATATTCTCACATTTTGTTCAACAATCCCAGTTTTCAGAAAAAACTCTATCTCTAGTGTTCTAAAACCGATGGATTGAGACCAAAAAACCGTGACTCTAATAACTTCGTTCTTAAACAAAACTCTTCTTATATGATGAATTCTACATGACTTTGAGAACATTTACTATTGGCTTCTGAATCGGATGACATTCATTAGAAGGTATTGTAACTTCCCTTTCTTCCAGCAACTTCATTCTCTCTAATCGAACTCCAATATGGCTGGAAACAGCTATTCTCCCCCTTTTATTCATAAGTATTGAATCAAAAAATTTACGTTTTACTTATAATTTTTTTTAATTAACATACGAAAAAATATTCTTCATATTTTCATTAGAACTAGTAAAATACTGAAGCACCTTTTCATTATGATCTTTCATTCATTGTAGACCCAAGGTTAGTCCAATGAATCTTTCTGTCATGACCCGCCTTCACCAAAAGGAGGGAAGGGTCAGCAGATTGCTAGGCCCTTCCTTCTTTAAGTTTAAGGAGAGATAATGACCCCTAAAACCTACCTTTAATAGGTCTCGGAGTGGCGACTAGCACCAAGGGTATAGAATCACACACTAAATGGAAGGCATTACCCTTTTTCTTTTAATAGAATCGGGAGATAAGATGGTAAATCCCAAAAACAAAAAAAGCGGAAAGTAAAAGTAAAGACAATAACCATTCCCAATGCATGTTACAAAAGTAAAATCCACAAGGTACAAAGTGACTACAAGCGTAAAGTACCAAAGAAAGAAAAACAACAACTGCAACTGCCCCAAAGGTCCAATCTAGTATGGTCTCGTGCGATCCCCAAAGTCCTCCTGGAAACTTGAAAGAAGTTTTATATACATAGGGTGAGCATACAAGTATACTCAGTAGGGAAAACAAAAGACACTCGTGCAAAAGTGGGGAAACATACTAAGTCCCGTGAGAAAAAAAGAGTAATTCAAACACCTAACAAGGTAAACTATACACCAAGACTCACTAAGGAACACTCCCCAAATAACGCAAGTCAAGTAATGTATAGTAATAACACATCGATGTTTGGGTACCCCACACCACTTTCCCACTGGTTATTAAAGACATCCAACACATCGAACCAATCCCTCCATTCTCACAGCAGTCCCACTGCCACACCCCACCCGCACACACTTGGGCCAACCACCACACTACCCCGCCCGAAGGTTCTTGGGATAATAATGGACTTCAGGCCATCAAAGCCTGCCTGAAGATACTTTGGCTATCCCAGAAAGGGAGTAGAAAGGAGCTAATAACAAGCCACTAACATAAGTGTTGGGAAAAATACCCTCCCCCATGAAATGGGGGTGTTTGGCACTAAGTTCTCAACTTGGGTGGGGAACGAATAAGAAACACAAAACTACAAGTATATGTATAGGTAGCAGGCACTCACCCAAGTTTAGGTTTTTCTTCATCCAGCATAAAGAACACAAACAACACCCCTTTCCACGTCACAACTCACAGCAAACAAAAACCCATTTGTCCCATCCTTGTTTTCATGTTCAGTAATGATTTTTAAATAAGTTTCTACACCTACTTGGGAAATGATTAAGCATAAGCACAATTCAAGGAAAGAAAACCGTCAAGCATCAACTACAACATCCACACCCGGTTTTCTTGTAATGTCACTACATCAAAAGGGATAAGAGATCCCTCAAAGTACTGGAACTAAGGAAAACCTCAAGATATTGAATATACCTTCTGAAACCAAGGGGGCTAGTAAAATCCCTTAAAGTAAAGGAAGCAAAGGAATCCCTGAGAAACTTCCCCATGTCCCCCCAAATGGTTTCTCATCAACAGAGGATCCCACCCCAATTCGTGATATAAACAAGGTAACCACCCGACCTTAAAATTCACAACCACTGAATCCATATCAACAAGGGATCCCATCCCCACCCACATCACCCAGCAAACAGCACATGAAAGAAAACAACCAGACCACCAACAACAACACAAAGCAGGCCGATGCCGATATTTTCAGATTTATAAGATTTAACACACTCTATGATTTCAATTTCTGTGCCTTAAACGAGGTTATCACAGAAGGGATTGATCCTGGTGATTTCAATTTATTAACCGGATATACGTGACTAACCAAATTCCTTTTCACACCACGAGTTCACAACTACAAAACAAGCAATTTAAAACATCACTAGGGGTTCATTAGTGCACAGAGAAATACCACCAACGACCACGATTTTCAGTAGGCGTAAGCCCGCACAATTTAGAAATAATTAATCGAAAGATATAAACAGAGCAACATCATCGGTCACATCCCTCCCATTTCATTCTTTAAAATCTGTTTATATCTTTATTAGAGTTTGGTTCATCCAATTCTACAGAACTAGTAGCACACCCACCCCGCGTGATACACAAAAGGAGAGACGATGGATATATTCCCTACCTATTGATTAACGATCAAAGTTTATCTTTATGCCGCCAGGAATAGGGGACGCACAAAACTGCAGGCTCAGGAACTTAAGCACGAGTAGATGAATAGACCAATTGATCAGAGGGTGATCGATAAAAGAAACCTAAGGGGTACCCTTTCAGTTTATAAGGGTCGGGGATGGTTGAGATAAGAATGTGAAACCGCGTAAGGAGCAGGGTCGTGGGTTGACCACGCATCCCCACAAGTCATTAAAGGGTCAATCTGTTAAAACCAACGCACACACCAGGTTAATTCATTAAATATTTAATTAAACGAAATTTATGGGTGTTACTGGGATTTAAAACAATCTTAAAGGGGTCAAAATAGGGTTTAAAACCCAATTTGTGCAAAAAGGGAGGTGTTATTGGAAAAACCCCAACAAGGTTGGGTGACACCAATCGGTCGTGCCGATCGGCCTCACACCGAGTCACTACCCCTTTAGGATCCGGATTTTTAGAAAAGGAAAGGAACCTGAGAGTCCGGTTCATCACATCAGATACCTCTCAAACGATTCTCTCCCTCGAGAATTTAAACAAACCAGAAGGAAAGAGCAGGTCCGAACAACCACCTTGAAAGATACCTCTCAGGACTGAACCTCATTGTTAACTAAGAACACCTTCCTGTCAAGAACCAATCAATATACCATGCCAACTGCCCAGCCACGTGGGTTGGGGAGTCTCATTCCCCATTTCAAGATACTATCTACTTTGGGCGGCACTGACTCACCTGCACGGGTTTAATCGCATCCACCTTAATGCGTCTTGATTAGGGGTCGGGTCCTCCCCTCTCCGTAGCCAGAACTTTTCACACACATTCAGAGGAAAGAAAACCAAGTATTTCATAGCCAACAAGATAAAACATTCTACCACAACAGGCATAACAGAACGTCACAAAACTCAAAAAAACTACGGGTACTGGGTACTCATATGTGCTTCCCTCTCCCACGTACTCTCCTCAATCCCACCATGTCTCCATAACACACGAACCAAGGAAATGGTTCTCCCCTGAAGCACATTCTCGTTGCTATCCTCGATCGTCACTTCTCTTTCCACAAAGGTCACGTCATCCTCGATGTCTAGATCTCCCCAGTCGAGGACGTGTGAATCGTCGTGCAGATACCGACGGAGCTGGGACACATGGAAGATGTCATGTATCCTCAGTAGCGGTAGTGTTAACGCTAGCTGATAAGCCACTTTTCTGACCCGTCGCAACACTTCAAAGGGTCCGATGAACCTGGGGGAAAGCTTACTCCCCTTGTCGCTCCTCTTTTGTCCACGCTGAGTGGAGAACTTCATGAACACGTGGTCTCCAACCTCAAACTCCAAGGGCCTTCTCCTGGTATCAGCATACGACTTATGTCGGTCCTGGGACACCTTCATCCTTTCCCATATAAGCTGAACCTTCTTCGTCGTTCTTTGCACCACCTCCGGGCCAAGGATGCCCGCCTCTCTGACTTCGGTCCAACAAACAGGTGAGAGGCATGGTCTCCTATAAAAGGATTAAAACGGGGCCATAACAATGTTAGTGTGATAGCTATTATTGTAGTCAAACTCTACTAGGGGAAAGTATCACACCCATGATCCTCCTGAGTCTAGAACACATGCCCGTAGCATATCCTCCAAGGTCTGGATAGTGCCCTCTGTCTGTCCATCTTTCTGGGGATTGAAATCAGTGCTAAGACGTAGTTGGGTGCCAAAAGCATGCTGCAATCCTCTCCAGACATGTGAAGTAAACCGTGCATCCCTATCTGAGACTACGGACCACGAAACTCCATGAAACTTCACCACCTCATCCACGTACCTTCGTTCCAAAGAATCCACTGCACTCGACTCCTTGATCACCAGAAAGTGAGTCGATTTGGTCAATCGGTCCACTACCACCCAAATGGGGTCGTATCCCCCTTGGATCTTGGGTAGTCCCATGAAGAAATCCATCGAGATGTCGTACCACTTCCACTCGGGGACATCTAGAGACTGCATTAGGCCGCCTAGAACTTGGTGTTCAACCTTCACCTACTGACACACTAGGCACTTGGCCACAAAGTCTACCACTGCTCGCTTCACTCCGGGCCAACAAAACTATCTCTTCAGTCCCTGGTACATCTTGGGAACTCCCGGGTGTACTGCTAGGGCTGATTTGTGGAACTCACTGAGAACCTTTCTACGCATTGCCTCTGGAACAAACAGCTTTCCCTGAAAAAGAATCATGTTCTGGCCATCCTCTGTCCATCCTTCCGGAGCAATGCCCTGGTCAACTCGGTCATGCATCACTTTGCACTCTGGGTCACCCCACTGAGACTCCTCCACTTGCTGTAATAGAGAGGACTGCACCGTCATCTGATACATGGAAACTTTACCACCATCCGTCCTTGCGTCCAGGTGCAAGGAAGCCAACTCCTCTATCACCTTCCAGACATCTTCCAACTCTCGGACCGCATCCTTCTGCATCCTCCTGCTCAAGGCATCGACCACTACATTCTCCTTCCCTAAAGTGTAGGAGATATCGAAGTCGTAATCCTAGAGGAACTCTATCCACCTTCGCTACCGCAAGTTTAGGTCCCACTGGGAGAATATATACCTCAAGTTTTTGTGATCTGCGAAGACCACAAAGCATTCTCTGATGAGGTAGTGCTTCCATAACTTTAGTGCAAAAACGACCGCTGCAAGCTCTAGGTCGTGGGTGGCATAATTACGCTCATGAGGGTGTAGATGCCCAGAACCATAAGAGATCACCCCTTGTTGCTACATCAACACACATCCCAAGCCTAGTCCTGAAGCATCACAGAACACCTCATACGCCGCCCCTTCTTCTGGTAGCCTCAGGACTGGGGCACTAACCAACTTCTCCTTCAGATAGCTAAAGGCTGCCTCGCACTACTCACTCCACACGAAAACCTGATCCTTCTTGGTCAAGGCCATCAAAGGGGCTGCAACTCAAGAGAAGTTGGGCATGAACCTCCGATGGTAACCCACCGGCCCAAGGAAACTACAGACCTCTGCCACATTTTTCGGTGATGCCCAAGAAACAACTGCCTCAACCTTTGATGGGTCCACAACTACCCCCCGCTCGGACACCACGTGCTCGTGGAAGTGCACTTCTCGTGTCCAGAACATTCATTTTGACAACTTCCCATAGAGTTGGTTATATCAGAGGACCTCCAAAACCGTCCTCAGCTGCTCCGCATGGTCCTCCTATGATCTTGAATAGATCAGGATGTCGTCGATGAACACCACTACAAAGAAATCCAGGTACTTCTGGAAGATGGTGTTCATAAGTCCCATGAACACAGCCGGGGCATTCGTAACACCAAAAGTCATGAATACGAACTCGAAGTGTCCATATCTGCACCTGAATTCCATCTTCTGGATATCTCCCTCCTTCACTCTCAACTGGTGATACCCAGACCGCAGGTCGACCTTCGAGAACCATCCTTCCCCATTCAGCTGGTCGAAAAGATCATCTATCCTCGGAAGAGCATAGAAATTCTTGATCGTCACCTAATTCAGCCTCCTGTAGTCTATGAATAACCAGAGACCACTATCTTCCTTCTTTGAGAACAAGACTGGAGCACCCCACAGTGACACACTTGGTCAAACATAAACCCTCTTCATCAAATCGTCAATCTGAATCCGCAACTCCCATAGCTCTGAAGGTTCCATCCGATAGGGATCCATCAAAATCGGACGAGCACCAGGCTGCAGGTCTATCCCGAACTCGATATCACGTTAAGGGGGTAGAGTCTTCACCTCCTCAGGGAAGACATTGATAAACTCGTTGAAGATCCTTGTCACCTCCACCATCTCAGCATCCACTGACTCCAATGAGAGCTCGGCTAACAAGGAGAGGGGGGTTCCTCTCGCCTGCTGCCCTTCTGATTGCTCCGCTCGCTGATGAAAGTAACACTCCGGCCACCCAAGTCTGAGAACACAACCCTTCCTCGAAAGCAGTCGATGACGGCACACACAGAGAACAGCCATTCGATGCCTAGGATGACATCGTATGGTTGTATCTGTAGCAAAAGAAGATCCCTAACTGACTGATGTGGCCCTAACATCATTCTGCATCCTCGACAAACATATAACAAGTCGGTCTGACCTCTGACTGGTGTGCTCAGCACCAGGGGCAATGGAAGTCTCACGACATCTAGACCCAAAGCATGGGCTAGACTAGGTGCGACAAAGTAGTGCGAAGCTCCAGTATCGAACAAGTCATAAGCTAGGGTGATGAACAAACTAATCGTACCTTGAACGACTTTCGGCCCTGTTGGAACTGCTACCTCCACGGCGTGCAACTATCCACGCCCAGCTCCTCTTCCCCTCAGCTGTCGGCCACCTCCCCGACCACACCTCGGTCGAGGTCCCTGAGGAGTGCCCTGAGGTCAGCCTCCTCCTACAACGTCTGCCCTCGGAGGAGCGGGATCTCAATGTCCCTGCTATTGCTGCTAGAAAGGCATGGATGGAAGCTGCTACTAGGGAAGGTGTTGGGGATGTCCGCCACCGCCGTATTGAACTCGGTCTGGGCACTGATTTCATAGATTTCCATGGCTCCCACAGATGAAGCACTGGGGTCCTGGTCCTGAAGGAAAAGGGAGAGGACCAGGGGACCGAAACTGAAACTGTTCCAGCCTGCTCCCTGGTGGTCAGAACCTGGAGGGTCCCGACACTGGAGGCCTGGTACTGAAGGCCTTCCCCTTCGATAGCCCCAGCTGGATCCCCTCTCGGGAAACACCTCCCAGAGTGTGCATCCTCTCCACCACTTCAGCCTTCTTCTGTCCCTCCATGTACGTCAGGAGGTTAAAGGGGGTAACAACATACTAGAGGGAGGGTCGGAGCGCCTCCTCTAAACATCTTGCCAGAGACTCCTCGTCGGGAAAGAGGTCCGGATAAAAACATAGGAGGTCCTTGAACTTGATTCCCAGCTCCCTCACTGACATTATCCCCTACTGGAGGGAGAGTAGCTCCTGCCTCTTCTTTGCCTTCATCATCTCGAAATCAGCACATGCCACCTCGACCTCTCTCCTCTTCCCCAGGTAAAGCCTCCACCACAGAGGTGCCGCTCCCCACAGCTGGCTGACGTCCAGAGGAACCCAGTACTTGGTCGGGGCCCGAATCAGGCCGAAGTCTATCACTAGCTCTTCTAGCCAGCCCTCTGACCTCATGTCAGAGGTGCTACCCTCATACCTCTCGAGGGTCTGTAACTAGAAGGCCCAAAGCGTCTTCTTCCACTGGTCGTCCTCCTCCTCCCGGTCAGATCTCTGCCGATCGGCCAAGGTAGTCTCCTGGGCCATGATCTCCCGTACCACACGTGGTTGCCTTCCATGTGCCATAGCTGCAACGTAAATGAGGAATTCCTAAGCCCAAGTAGTGCAGAATATTGTTCTTAAAAAAACTTTCTTATTATTTTTATTGATTTCAGTCCCTAAAACACCCATGAAACACGAGAATACAAGTCATTATGATGCATGTACCTTTCCTAGGGTCTCTACCCTACAATCACCATGGCCTCACTTGGTCGTTCGATAGGTCCAGAGTCCTTGCATCGAATCACGGGGGGCCCTAAAATCTCGTGTCCTAGCTGGTCTTCCCTGGACTAATTCACGCACCAAGGTCACCCATCACTATTGCCCTACCATTCCATGAAATCCTCACTGTGCCTAACTCCAGACTCTATCCTATCTCTCAACCATCACCTCTGATACCATTCTGTCACAACCCGCTTTCACCAAAAGGAGGGAAGGGTTTGCAGATTGTCAGGCCCATCTTTATTTAAGTTGAAGGAGAGATAATGACCCCTGAAAACCGCCTTCAATAGGTCCCAGAGTGGTGACTAGCACCAAGGGTATAGAATCACACACTAAATGGAAGGCATTACCCTTTTCTTTTAATAGGATCAGGAGATAAGATGGTAAATCCCAACAACACCAAAAGTGGAAAGTAAAAGTAAATCCAAGAACCATTCCCAATGCATGTTACAAAAGTAAAATCCACAAGGTACAAAGTGACTACAAGGGTAAAGTACCAAAGAAAGAAAAATAGAAAATAAAACAGCCCCAAAGGTCCAAGATAGTATGGTCCCGCGTGATCCCCGAAGTCCTCTTGGAAACCTGAAAGTAGTTTTATATACGTAGGGTGGGCATACAAGTATACTCAGTAGGGAAAACCAAAGACTCTTGTGCACAAGTGGGGAAATATACTAAAGTCCCATGAGAAAAAAAGAGTAAACCAAACACCTAACAAGGTATACTATCCACCCAAGCCTCACCAAGGCACACTCCCCAAATAATGCAAGTCAAGTAATGTATAGTAAGAGCACATCGATGTTTGGGTACCCCACGCCACTTTCCCACTAGTTATTGAAGACATCCTACGCATCGAACCAATCCCGCCATTCTCACCGCAGTCCCAATGCCACACCCTGCCCGCACACACCTGGGCCAACCACCACACTACCCCGCCCGAAGGTTCTTTGGCTAATAATGGACTTCAGGCCATCACAGACTACCTGAAGATACTTGGGCTATCCGGGAAAGGGATCAGAAATGAACTAATAACCAGCCACTAACAGAAGTGTTGGGAAAAACACCCTCCCCCATGAAATGGGGGTGTTCGGTACTAAGTGCTCAACTTGGGTGAGGCGTGAATAAGAAGTAAAAAACTACAAGTATATGTATAGGTAGCAGGCACTCACCCAAGTTTAGGTTTTTCTTCAGCTAGCCTAAATAACACAAAAAACACCCCTGTCCACATCACAACTCACACCAAACAAAAATACATTTGTCCCATCCTTGTTTTCATGTTCAGTAATGATGTTTAAATAAGTTTATACACCTACTTGGGAAACTAGTAAGCATAAGAATAACTCAAGGAAAGCAAACATTCAAGAATCAACTACAACATCCACACTCGGTTTTCTTGTAAAGTCACTACATCAAAAGGGATAAGAGATCCCTCAAAGTATTGGAACCAAGGAAAACCCCAAGATATTCCCTATACCTTCTACAACCAAGGGGGATAGTGAAATACCTCGAAGTAAAGGAAGCAAAGGAAACCCCGAGACACTGCCCCATGTCCCCCCAAATGGTTTCTCATCAACAGAGGATCCCACCCTAATTCGTGATATAAACAAGGTAACCACCCGGCCTTAAAATTCACAACCACTGAATCCATATCAACAGGGGATCCCATCCCCACCCACATCACCCATCAAACAGCCCATGAAGGAAAACAACCAGACCCCCACCACCAACACAAAGCAGGCCCATGCCGGTATTTTCAGATTTATAAGATTTAACACACTCCATGATTTCAATTTTCATGTCTTAACCAGGGTTATAACAGAAGGGATTGATCCTGGTGATTTCAATTTTTTTATCTGGATATAGGTGCTTAACCAAATTCCTTTTCACACCATGAGTTCACAACTACAAAACAACCATTTAAAACATCACTAGGGGTTCATTAGTGGACAGAGAAAGACCACCAACGGCCATGATTTTCAGTAGGCGTAAGCCCGCACAATTCAGAAATCATTAATCGAAAGATAGAAACATAGCAACATCATCGGTCACATCCCTCCCATTTAATTCTTTAGAATCAGTTTATATCTTTATTAGAGTTTGGTTCATCCAATTCTACAGAACTAGTAGCACACCCACCCCGCATGATACACAAAAGGAGATACGATGGATATATTCCCTACCTGTTGATCAACAATCGAAGTTTATCTTTACGCCACCAGGAATAGGGGACGTGCAAAACTACAGGCTCCGGAACTCAAGCATGAGTATACGAACAGACCAATCGATCGGAGGGTGATCGAGAAATGAAACCTAAGGGGTACCCTTTCATTTTATAAGGGCTGGGGACGGTTGAGATAAGAATGCAAAACCGTGTAAGGAGCGGGGTCGTGGGTTGACCACGCGGCCCCACACATAGTTAAAGGGTTGGGCGGTTTAAAACGACGCACACACCATGTTAATTCATTAAATATTTAATTAAATGACATTTATGGGCGTTACTGGGCTTTAAAACAAGCTTAAAGGGGTCAAAATAGGGTTTAAAACCCAATTTGCGCAAAAAGGGAGACGCTACTGGAAAAAACCCGACAAGTCTGGGTGACACTGATCGCTACCATAGATCGATCGCACCGATCGGCCTCACGCCAAGACGGTACCCCTTTAGGATCCAGATTTTTGGAAAAGGAACGGACCCTGAGAGTCCGGGTCATCACACTTTCTTCCATAAAACTTCTTCTCATACTGATGTAATTTCTTAAGCATTGTGAGTCCAAGGTACAAAATATGATGGTCAGTCTGATCTTCATATTTTACAAAGTGAATTGATTTATTTCTTGTTGAAAAAAAGTCAGAATTTTCTTCACAAACTTGTTTCAGCTTCCAAAAACAACTTCTCCATCCAACTTGATCCAAATAATCTCCCCCTTTGGATTTTTTTTGTAAACCAAGGTTCATAAATACCTAAACATTTTAACCACAATCTATAGATTAATTTTCAAAAAAAATAAGACTAAATGCGCTAACTCAATATAGGAAATAAGAATTATTTACATCAATATCATGTTGTCTAAAAGTAGCGACTCATGAAACAACTTCAGATTTTCCTCATTTTAGAAAAGGGATCATTTTTTAAATTTTCAATGAAAATGTTAGCAACTAGTTTCAATGTCAAAACATACTATAGCTTCAATTCATTTTGCTTCATATACTCTTTAATGAAATTATATTTTATATCAACATTTTTTAAATGATAATGTTATAACATATTTCTTTTAAGGTTGATTTCACTTTAATTATCACAACATAAGAGCAAGGGTAACTTTACTTGAATAAGTACATCTTCTAAATAAGTTTTTATCCACATAAGTTGGGTGGCAGCTTGAGTGGAAACAACATAGTCATCTTCAGCCATGCTAAGAGTTACTAAATTTTGTTTCTTTTTATACCAACTAACACAAATTTCCCCCAGAAATAAAACTTAACCAGATGTGGATTTTTTTATCATCAACATTTCATGACAAATAAACATCTGAATACCCAAACAAGTCAATACTTTCTGAGCTATAATACCTAATTATAATTTTTTTTTCCTCTGATATATCTATGATTTATTTTTCCATCCAACAAAAGTGATTCTTTTATAGAACTCTTTAATCATTCACATAAGGTAACAACATAAACAATGTTGGAGCTTTAGGTAGTAAAATATTATGAACTTCCAATCCAATTATAAAATTATATAGAATCAACTTCCTTACCTTATCCAATTTTTGAAAACTTGGTTCACAATGAGATTAGTGTGAAAATTATTTTTGATTTTCCTTTCCAAACTTTTTAATAAGTTTTTTAGCATACTTTTATTGAGAAATAAATATGTGATTCCTGTTTGGTGAAATTTTAATCACATGAAAGTATTTCATTTCACCTAAAATGGACATCTCAAAAAAATCATTCATTTAATTAGAAAATGTTTCACGAGTTCTTTCATCATTCCCTGCAAAGATAATATCATCAACCTAAACAATTATGATGTGGGAAAACTCATGAATTTAATTAATGTATACATTACTACCAACCCTTCCTTTCTTAAATCTAATATTTCTCCATCAAGTATCTAATTTTGAAAAACATGCCCTTGGTGCTTGTTTTATCCCATAAAAGTCTTTCTTCAACTTGAACACATAATTTACATCTTTCCCAATAACAAAACTACAGGGTTTTTAAATATAAAATTCTTCATACAGATCACTATTCAAATTTTTTGATCCCACATCTATTTGAAATGTGTTGTAACATAATTATACCTAATTAGAAAGAAAAAGTATGATTTTTTCTAACCTTTACTGAGAGAAAAAGTCTCATAAAAATCAATGACTTAAATTTGTGAGTAAACTTTTCACAATAATCTTACTTTGATTATTATCACTTCACCACATTCATTCATCTTGTTCCAGAAAACCCACATTTTACTAATAAAATTATTGTTATTTGGATTGGTTATGAGTTCTCATGTATCATTATTTTCAATCTGATCTAGCTCTTCATTTATGGCTTAAACCCATTCCAAATTCTCAAAAGAATCATTCACATATTTTAGATCAACTATTGAATAAAAAGAAGTATGTGTGGTAACTTTTTATGTTCTTCATGTATTATCCTTCTGATTTTGATCATTAATAAGTTTTTCTTCTTCCACTTTCTTCCTCATCATATGATGATATTTTCAAGATTCATCCTCATTATTAGAAATCGCTAAGTCTAATTATTATTATTGAGTAGGCTTAAAATTATTTTCATCCTTATCATAATCATTATCGATACTTCTTTTATCATATTTATCTACCCTATCTGCATGAGTCTGTTTATCTTCCTAAACAATTTTAATAAATTTAACATCAACAAAATCAACTATTCTTCATATTTATTTGATAAAACATCTATATCCTATTCATTTTAGAGCATATCCAAGAAAAAATCCAAATTTATCTCCCTACTCAATCTTTCTATGGTTTCCACATTTCTTCATTATGATTCATAGACTTTGGAAACTCTTAAGTGTTTCAAACATTGTGTTTTGTCATAAAAAATTTCTTATAAAGTCATATCTAAAAATAATCTATAGAAACATTGTTTTTGAATATAAATATAGGTGCTCATGGATTTCCACTAAATGTAATGGGAGAGACCATGCTAAAGTAATATAGTTCTCCCCATCTCAACTAAACATTTATTCTTCCTTTCAAAAACACAATTTTGTTGAGGAGTGTAAGGTGTACTAAACTCATTATAAATTTCATGTTTCTCAAGATAATTTTCAAACTCTTCATTTTTATACTCACAACCATTATCAATTCTCAACTTATTTGATGAATACTTACATTCTTTCTTAGCTTTCCTAATTAATTTTTAAAAATTTAGATCATCTAACTTATGTTTTATATACATAATATAAGTTATGCGAGTAAATTCATCAATGAAAGTAATGTAGTACATATCTATATTAATTTTTTTTCTCATTGGACCACTGATATTATAGTAGATAAGTTATGGAGGATTTTATGAAAAAATATTAACTTTCTTATGCATAGAGTATGTAATATTTTCTTTTCTAATAATAAAGAAACACCAATATCTTCTTATTGACATATTTGAAATACCATGGATGTTATCTCACTCTGATAACTTGATCTTGTTTTTCTGACACATGTGTCCCAAACATTTATTCCATAATTGGTTCACTTCCATAATGCCCATGTAATAAGAGTTTTGAACCTTACCAACAAGTAATAAGTTTCAATTTGTATGTTTCCCTCCTATAACTATCATTACATCATCCTCAATTTTCCAAAAAATACCATATTGTCTGAAAATAACATTGGTTACTTCATCAAAAAGTTGCGAAACACTTATAAAGTTTTCTTCCAGTCTATTAACATACAAATATTTATTGGATATCAAGTTTTACTTCCCAATGATGGCTGAATAAACACATTTAACTCTGAGGGATTCATCATTTCCAAATGACATTGTTCCTTCTTGGAATTATTTCACAATCATAAAAAATCTTAATTCTTATATCATATAAGAAGAAAAAACACTATCTAAGGTCCAAGTTGGTTCTCATTTTTTAGCTTTGAGAGTAGTTTCTATAATTAGATTTTTTTTCATTCCCTTTATCTTTCTTCACATATGGCTTTTGAGAATTGTTAACAAACATTTATTGCGCCAGTAAAAAAATAAGAAATACTTTTTCAAGCTGTTCCAATTTTTCACATATTTCAAAAATAGTTTATAGAGTTTGGAATCTATTTTTAGCATTAACACCAACCTTCTTAGGTTTATTATAAACATCCTTCTCATACTTATTCTTTTGAAAGGATTGAATCCCCATCAAACTTTTCATTATGTAATTCTTCAAATAGTTGTAATATTGTTGATTAAACTAATATATTGTTTCATGTTTTTAAATCCTCCACAATGCCAATAGTATCCATAGAAATAATATTTTCCTTTATAGCTTCCATACTGTCCGAAGTTGTGAGCATGATTCTCATCAACCTTCTTATCTGAACGATGATGAACACAAACCATTATATTTTCTACCAGAACCTTATCCTTTATAAAGATTTTTTAGCCATATAAAAACCATAAGTAATAGAAATTTTTATATACTCATGATTTTTAGAAACTTATGACTCTTATAATTTCTTTATCTTGTCCATATACATAACTTTCCTAACCATATTATTCTCCAAAAAAAATTAACATTCTTTTTAACCTTTGAAGGAAACATTTTATCGTTCTTAATTTCACCCTTTATAGATTTTCTTCATCTTAAGAGATTGAGTTTTTGAAACTTGTAACCATCTGCTTATATTTATAAGGTTTTTGTTTGACAAGTTTCAACTCTTGTTTTTTCCATCATATTAACTTTTAGGTGTTAAATATGATTCTTTTCTTTTTTAAGAGATTTTTTCAAATCATCAATCAATTCCATAAGATTTAGTTTCTCATCCATAAAAAATTCTGGACTATTTTTTAAGGAGTTTTCATTTTTTAATTTCCTAATTTCATTTTCAATCCTCCTAATCTTTCTCATATATTCTTTCAGTTATTCTTTCAGAAGAAATTAAAGTGGAGTTTCTCTTCTTTAGAACTGTTTCTTTTGAATTATTAATTATTAACTATTACAATAAAATTATTTCTCTTGACTTCTCAAAATAATTTTCATATTCATCTTTAGTATATTATTATTTATATTGATAACCTATCCTTTGATATTTATAGAACTTTTTGTCTTTACATTTGGAATAACATTTAGCCTTATCACTATGTTTCTTCCTTGATCTTTTTATCCTTTTTTCATTTTCTTCACTATCATTTTATTTCATTATTTATAGATAATTAGCTGCAAAATGACTAATGAATTCACTTTAAAAAAATTTCAAAGTAATTTACCTCTTATATTTAATTTTACCACATTTATCATTTTTATAAAATAAGGATAAAATTTCATTAAGAGTTTTACATAGCTTCTTTCTGGAATAAAAATCATCAGATTATTATTCTTCAAGAATATTCTTAAGATTTTTTTTCTTGGTAGATTTAGAAGACATTTATTTAATTTTTTTCCTTTCATAACATTATCCCTTATCATTTTATATGAAATGAGAGTTATTTGAAAATAATTGAGCAATAATGTTTCGGGATCTATATCTTCCAATGACGTAACTTTAAAATCAAACTTATCTGGAAGAATTATTAAGATCTTTTAAACAACCATAGAATACTATATCTTTTTAACAAGACATCTGATAGTGGTAAAAATTTCATTCAAACTAGTAAAAAAGTCACCAAGAGATTCATACTCACCCATATTGATATCTTCATACTTCAACCACCATATTTTTAACTTTTTTTCTTTCCTTTTATATTGAATTCATAAATGTTTTCAGTTTATCCAAGATACCTTTGGTAGTGGAAACACCTTTCAAAATTAAAATATCACATTCATAAAGTGTTGAGAGTAAATAATTTTTATCCCTTACATCATTTTCATGATTCTTTCTTTTAATAGATATAGGAATAACTTTATCATCAATAGGAGGAAATCCAACTGTTGTAGCTTTGAGATCATCATACCCAATAGAAATAAGATAAGGAAAATTTCTCTCTTTCCAAATATGATATTTCTTACCATGTAAGACTAGAATCCCTTTAATATTATCACAATTCAAATTCTTCATCATAAATTCTCTTCAAAACTTCTGCAAAGAGTAAATTAATGGAACCTTTGGATATGATACAAATTGATATTTCCTAAGAAAGATCAATGTACCACTGATATGGGGAGGGGATGAATTAGTGGTATCTTTTATTTTATGTTCAACTTTTTTATAAAAAACCTTCTCCTCCTGTTAATGATATGTTACCTTAATGAAAACAAAACAATCAAACATCCATAGGAACAAAATAATTTTCAATGATCACTATTCAACAATAGTAGTTGTGTCCTTGTTATGGTATTGCATAATCCAATACCACAAAATCCACAAAAAACAATTCTTTTGTGTGGAAAAAATAAGTAGGATATTCCCTTACACTTGTGTAGCACTATGTTCAATACACAAATGCATGTGATCCAAGTATCCTAAAAATATGTAATAAAATTTTAGTAACAAACATGTTATAGTGTTGCTTGATCGACTTTCAAAAATAAGATCTTAAAAAATCACATTATTACCCAGTATTAGGAAATAACTTCTTCTAGATTTAATAATGACACTTAATCTGATTTCCCTATCCAATTTCTTAATATGGAAAATATATTTGGTCAAAATACCAATTAAATAATTATAAAATACTTCTTCCTCATTCTGAAAATTCCAGTCTGATTTCTCAATCTGGTCCGAAAACTCCGATATGATCTTGTCTCTTATCCAGTCCTTCTATCCAGAAATCATCCCCAGGTAAGCATGATTCACAACCATCATATATCTAAAAAAATTCAGTTATTTGACATATTTTTTAAAAAGTACATCAAATTTAGAAAGTAAAAGGTACTTCTACTATTTATAGGCTACCCAAAAGTAGTTTGGGTGAGATTCTGAAAAACATTCCCACTCATCGAAATTTCCCAAATCTCTAATTTACCTTAAATTTTAGATACATATTCGACTTCTTCAACACTTATCAAATATTCTTGAATCTTCTCAACACTACATAAAATAGTTCTCTTTAAGTTATCCTTACAACCTTCAGTCTAATTCATATTTTTATTCCAATTTTCACAATATGTTGATTTGTACCAATTAGAAGAACTAATATCCCCAATTCTGATTTATTAATTACTCTGATGATAGAAGATTTTTCATTACATTGCTCTACACCAAATGAAAAAACAACTTCATCTTTAAGAATCCTTTAGAAAACTCTTACAGCAAACTTCTAGTGATCCTCATTTTCTTCTAATACTAAAATCAGTGATCCTATGTCTGATGGAGTAATCAGTGTCGACTTGCCTCTGACAGATAGATATTTTCTTCACTTCAATAATCAATATCAACTATAGTATGATTATTAGCATCGCATATAGTCTAATGTATCTTGAACCAATAGTTAGAAGCACATAATACTTCAATCAATTCAATCATGGCTCAAATGAATAACATATCATACAAATAAAATAATTTAACCATCAATTCATCATGATGAAAATGGTTGAATACATTTTTTATTAGTATATATCTTTTTTCACCCACATTGTTCCCAAAAAATTCTATTTTTTCCTTTTTCATTGAATGCAATATCTTCTAATGTTTTTCATAATAATTGGTCCCAAAAATTTCTACTAAAACATTCTTCCTCTAATAATAAGTGGCACATTATATCTGATGAACTGGTATTAAAGTCTTGAATTCAGAAAATTATTTTCATTCCTAATTAGGATTCACACTAATTTTTTTCTTTGAAGATTTTAATCTTTTGAGTTATTGGTCAGATTGAAAAACATCATCTTCATCTTCTCACATTCTTATCAACCTTCTTAACATTTAAAAAAAATCTATGTTTAGTGTTCTCACACTGATAGACTGAGACCAGAATACTTTCACTTAGAAAACTTCATTCTTCATTAATCATCTTCTTCTATAATAAATTATACTTAAATTTTTGAACTTTTAGTATTGGATTTATCAGTGACTAAATTTCATTCAAAAGAATTTCAGCTTACCATTCTTCCAAGAACTTCTTTCTCCCTAAAAAACTCTAATATAACTGGAAGCACCTATTCTTCCATTTTGTTTCATAAGTATTGAATCACATGTTTTATAGCTTACTTAAGAATTTTTTTAATTATAAAATATAAAATCATCGTCAAATAGTCATCGGAGCAAGTTAGATTAGAAGAAACTTCTCATTATGACATTTCTTTCATTCTAGAACCATAGTGAGTCTGACTAACCTTTATTCAAGAAAACTTCTTATCATACTAGGGATATATCTTAATCATTGTTATTATAATGTTATGAATATTATAGGAAATTCTACTATAAACATTTTCAAAGTGAATTTATTTCTTTCATGTTGAAAATAAAATACAACCCTTTCTTCACAAACTTCTTTCAACTTCCAAAAAACTTCTCCAATAATCTTGATCCTAATGAAAATTATAGATGCCTATCTCAAGGGAAACATCCTTTCACTAGCATACACATTCTAATAAAATTCTCAGTGGAGTGTCAAGTTTCATAACTCTAATAAATTTTTTAATCTCAAGTGCAAGAGTCTCCCCTATTTCTTATGATATCAAGGAGTGGGAAGATCCTATGTCAGATAAAATAGACACTATGGTATAGGATAATAAAATTGAAACTCACACAGTAGATTCCTAACACTCTACTCCTTAGGTATGAGCTACACTAAATATATCTAGACCGATATGTGGTCTTGATTCATAGACAGACTTACCTAAGGAGGCCCGTTATATTAGAACTATATGACATGTGTATGGATACCTTGTCCATATGTCCACCCCCTCAGCCTATACATCTTATAGTTATCTATTTACCTACCTAATGAGGAGCTACTAATCTCATTATTGAATTCGGATCTAGTACATATCCTCTCCCTATATTTATAGGATGAAAGGTTAGAAAATAAGGTTGAAGATGCCCCAATCTACTGCATTCCCTAGAATGAAATGGGGATCTATCACATTGTGTTTTAATATGACCCTAACATCCACACTGATGATAGTTCACATGGAAATTTTGGTGCACACTATGGCTTCTTCCTCTCCTCAAGAAAACTAGAAACAATTATTTTTACCACCATAAGAACTACTTCTCTAAAGGGGTAATAAGATTCCTTAAACCAAACCATCAGCTTTTTTGAGGTCACACTTAGTGATGAGGGTTTGATTCACTATCTTAGTTATGGAGATCAAATAATACAAGTTCACATAAGATCAGAAGGCGTAAACAAGCCCATCCTCAAAATGACCAGCTCTAGATAGCTCATCACCAAGGATATCATGAATAAAATGATGAAGATCTGTATAATTATCCAAATAATCCACAATTGATAGAGTTTCCTACTATAGGTTCATAAAAACTCTACCTCGGTTAGATCTACATATATTCGTAAAGAATTAATTAGAGAAATATTCCTCAAAAAATTGCAAGTCTATAACCCAATGATGATAATCCCAAGTCAACATATCCCACCATATCTTGGATGAACCTATAAGATGTACACTCTAATATTGAACCTCCTCTCTGGAGGAATCCCAAGACAACCAAAGTTAGATAGTATGACCTCCATCCTTAACTCAGCAGCCATGGGTTGCCTTCCCATGAAAAAGTAGGAGAGTTCTGCTACTGGGACTCCCTATTCAACTCAACCATAGAAGAGATAAGTCATGAATCTATCTATAGATACTGCACCAATCATAATAACCCCTATTAAAATTGGGCATCACTTGTTAGGTATAATAGGAGGTTATATAGGTTGCACTATAGGAGGTAATACTAGTGGATCAGGGCCCACAACCTTCAGAGCATGGTCATTTCCACCCTCATGGTATATGAATCAAGGAAATTATGGTAGAATGTATCTAATAATTCAAAAAACCATCCTTTTAATGAGATTTGATAACAGTAAAGATTATATTTAAAGGACTAGGATATGTATAATTCCTTCCAACCCATGAGTCACATCCCACTTCCAACTCTTGAAGCCAAGTTTGAGGTGATATAAGAGATCATAAAGGTCATGATATACACTCTATACTTCCCACTACTAAGGCAGGACCAGGGTCAAGGTCTCATATCTCATAATAGATGTTCATATATATGGATTTTCAATTACCTATTATAGAGGAAAAAACTCTTAATGTTCAATTTACATCCCCATTTAACGACAACCATTTTATTCTAGAATTAAAATTAAGTAGTTCATATTTGTGTGTCTATATATATATATATATCATGGTCCAATTAGATGCATCTTCCATTCCCAAAATTTAAAGTCATGCACATTATAAGTTTCAATTGTTACTATATGTAACTCCAACCATCCACTAATAATGGTTAAATTATATGAATCACTATTCTGAATTTATAGAGGTCTACACTTTATAAATAGAAATTGGTATCCATTTAATTTTAACCACTAACATTTTAGCCCATGTGACTAGTGTCCCATGTCTCAAATATTCTATAATTGTTTAATTATGGTCCTAACATCATGCTATATGGGGAAGCACCATTTAATTTGACTCAGATACTTACATTTACCAAATTATTTTACCCCCACATGAAATTTTTTCAGGTTTCTAAATATAACATTCAAGGTACCAAAAATATGCAGTAAGAAATGCATGCACTAATATAAATATGCCATGAAATATGCATGGAATGTGAATTCGTAAGTTCCTATAATGATAAATGATATGATACCTCATTACCATATCAAGCCAAGGGTAAAAGAATGATTAAAAAGATAATAAACCTCATGAATCTTATGCTCCACCCATCAGTGATATCAATAAAATTGTAATAATAAAAAATTAGGAAAAAGTCACATATCATGTATTGTGGATTTTCCCTATATGTGGGTCAGTTATTCCTAGATGTGGTTTTATTTACAAATCCCAATATATACTCAGTATCTTGTATACTAACCAAAAATAGAACGACAAAAGGAAAAATATTTAATATGATACCACTTTGTGACATCCCATACTTAGTTTAGTCATAAGTAACGGAACCCTATTTTCCACATGGCCTCAATCATACCTACCAATATTCTAGAGTCTACCGACATGTAGTGAGGTTCTGTGATGATAGTTGGGGAGACTATACCCTCATGATTAGAGTGCAAAAAAATTGTATAATAATAAAAATTAAAATCATAAGCACAATAAATAACCAACAACAAAATAGCGAATCATCCATATAAATAAACAAACATGCATAATCAATAACAAAACCACATCCAGTGTCATATAGAAAAATGATTATCATGTCATGCTATATAGAATGGGTATCAAGGGGAACAAATAAACATGTGTACACATCATGGAAAAAAATGAACAAAAGACTACAAATATATCTCTAATAACATCTTGAGAATAAGCTCTAACTTCTCATCCCGTACCACACATAGTATAAAAATATCAAGAGTTCATAAGTGGGTGCTTCCCATTATCCAAACCTATATCCATGAAGTCTTTCTGGGTACCAAAATGATGGACTGAATAGGGTGTGAGATATACTTAGTCGGCCACTAACAATGATTTCTAGAGAAAATCTGGTCAGATAATATAAGTTTTAGTAGTGTGAAGGTAGAATGAGAAAAAGGTTATAAGTGATGATTTAAAATAATCCTGATCAACCTATATAAGTTATGTCAAAAGAAGTATATGAATGAAAAGTTACTGTATACCAAAGTAAAGCATCAACCATTGCATTCATCAAATGTGTAAATTATAAGAATTACATGGTCCATGTCCCAAACCCATTTACCAAGGAATCCTATTCATGTCCATGGATATCATCTATAAAAAAACCAACATAATATAGACCTACATGGGCCATGAACCCGAGGCCAATGGCTGAGGTGTCCTCTTCAATTTTGAGGAGCATATTAATGGTACTCGGTAAAGACATGGGAGGAGCCCAAGGAGAAAGTCTTAGGTAGTCCATGAAATCTAGATCTAAGGTAATAATACAAGGCATTGGATGTAATTAAATTATCAATTCTATATCATGGTGTCAGTTCCATACTCGAGTTTCTATCACTTAAATATTTTGTATAAGTGATCAAGGGGAAATTTTAGTGTCTATGAACTTTTTTCAATTTAATTTATCTCATTAATTTCATTAACCAACTCACTTCCATGTGATAAAATGTGGGCCTTGTTAGTGTCCTTGCCACATCACCAACCATTTAAATTAAATGACTAATCTAGGAGATTATACATCTCATTTTATAATCCACCATTAATTTATTTCAACAACCAGCTCATTTATTAATGGAAAGTTTCCGGAGGTGGCATCTAACCTTTAACATTAATTTTTAGTTCATACGTGGCTTCCACTCATCAGTATAAATATCAATACCCCCAAAGGGGTGGAATAGTCATATTTATTCAAACAGACCCACCTCAAGGGGTGATTTGAGTTGAGGTTGGCGACTGAAAAAAATTTCAATGGGAAATATAATATCAAAACATGTTTTAAAATATTTATGTTAATGTATTATTCATTTTAGAAGAAATTACTGGAGGGTTCGGCATGTGAAACTATGACATGAGCCATAAACATCAATACTTTGGGGGAAAGGTATAAAACACCTACATTTGAAAGGATTTAGACTCATAATCTTCTATCAACCTCTAACTCAGGATAGAATGGAAAAAATAATATAAAAACTGAATAACATAAAAATAGGACTTATTATATGTCACAATTTTAACATTCTACATGAGGAGATAAAAGAAAAAAGGAAGCAATGGGATTGAAGAGCGTACTAATATAAATCAAATGTGATAGATGACACTTGAATCTGATCTCAAATTAATAAGTTATCAAAATATATTGTAGGATAAGAGAGAGTGTTTTATGTGTGGGGGAGTGGATGTGAAAAATAGTAGTAGAAAGGGGTAATAAATACTTAAATAAAAGGAGGGGAAGGTGTAATTTAAACCTCTATAAAGAGGTGAAATGTAGGGTTGTAGTCTAATCATGTTCCAACCATGTGGTAGTACTATCCATGGTGGTACACACCTCACTTTTATAGGTGAAAGATTAGACAAACCATGTGTATCCTGTGCAATATCACTACCCAAAAACTTCATAACCTCACATGGTTAGGAACATGGTTAGAAAAACCATATAATAACTATGAATTTCATCTATTCAACACAGCTACACCATTTTATTGGTCCATGTGGCCTCATTATCTTGGTATGAGAATTTTTTCTCTTTAATTACTTGGCTACACGGTTGAGCCGTAAGATTATTACTAACCATGCATCAACCATGCACCTCTACCTGTTTCTCTAGAAACCATAGTTCTGGCTCCGAACAAGACCTATATGTTTTTGAACCTTTTTTACATCTTATTAATTTCTAAATAGATAAAATAGAAGGGTTAAAAAAATTAATGAATTCATACCTCTCTAAAAATCCAAGATCATACATATACTGCTAATATTTAGAGTATGTTTACTTACATTATTGATGTTCAGAGAATTTAATATTTATAGAAGGTTCAATTTTATTTTAGATGGAGGAGGTTCAAATTCTTGAATACTTTCATGTATTTCCCTACCAACTTCTGCCTTTTCTTCTAGTGTGTATAGAATAGAGTCCCATTATACTTCATTTTAGATAATTCCAGTGAGGTATAAGAATATATAGTCATCCTTGTCCTCTTTTTCCACTTAAACCATGTACACTTCTTATTGCACATATTAGAGATTTTTAAGGTGTTTTCCAAAATATTCAGTATGGTATTTCTTACCCTTTTTATATTTAATCATGTCTTAATAATTTTTCCTTTTGAATTTTGATGCTACTCTTAGCTTGAGACTACTCCTCTCTCTCAACCACCATTTCTCTAATGTGGTTTATCATGGACTTTTCCTCTTCCTATTGCATATATTAGAGTAATGATTTTTCATCTTCCTCATAATACTATTTTATCACAACTTTTGATGTTATATTTTATTCTTATATTTTTATTGGTTTCTCTTTAAAAAAAATTATCCTTCTCAACGAGCATTGTTTCTTCAATTCCATTTCCTAATACAACCAAATTTTCTTCCTCTTCATCCCCATTTTATTTGTATACTTTATTCATTGAATCAAGAAATGAAAAGATGTTTTCAAAACATAACTCAATTTTATTACATAATATTGATCCTATCTCAGTCATAACCCCTGACTCTTTGAATTTGGTTTAATGCTCCTTGATTTTAACTTCATTAATCAGAGTGTACTTCAAGAGTGTGTCTATCACTACTTTATGAGAACTTTTATTTTGAAAACCTTTAATTTTATATTTATAATAATTAATATATATCACTTGGATGTTTTTAATGTTAAGATATCCTATGTATAATGATTATTTGGTATTTCTATAATGTTGGTTATGGACATTTACACACCCAAATGGGTTAGAAGTATTCCATATCATTCCTTACTCTAACCACCATGGAAAACATTGTGCCACCCCTAAAGATGGATCCTCCTGGTGATATGAAAGAACTAATTGTGTTGAAAATAATAATTCAATTTATAATTCATCTTTAATGCGACCATGAACACCTAGTGCATAAAACTAAAAATAAATCTGAAAATATAAATAGAATCATAATTCTATACTAAAACTAGAAAAAATGAGTTAAGAATAAACATGACCTAATCAACCAGTTTGTAAATCCTCACTAGTTTCCATTTCATTTCACCTAAAAGGGTTCCAAGAACTATACAACCTCCAATGATGTCATTTTCCAACTACCTATTAATTTTAAGAATTTAATTTAACCCGCATAACATTAAATACTAGACCATAGAATAGTAGAAAGTGTGGGGTTGATCCTATGAGGAAGTAGAAATCCCAATGAAAATATTAGAACCAATTGTTTGGTAGTCAAAATCTTGTCAGTAAATTAAAAATTTAAACAAAATTAAATTAACTCATTTAAACTAAGTATAAAATAGTATTAAATAGATTTAAACGAGGATTAAATCATGTTATGATATATAAAGAGAAAGTAACTATTTTATAGGTATTAATTTTCATAATTTATTTCCTTCAAAATTACTTTTGAATAAAATCTAACTGATCGTAATGATACTCTTTTAACTAACTAGTGTTACCTCTCATCATATATTAGACTACCTAGGTCATCTGACCACTCTCACAAGGTGATTTATCAAACCTAAGTATAATAGGTTGAATCAATAAGAGAGAGGTATATTTGAGTCAAATCTTTCTCTCTCAACCCCCTCTATCTCACTAGGTGTCATCCCATAATCATCATCAATATCTATAGGTGATTAAGGGATAAAATAATTATTAAATCTTAATCTGATATAATTAATTTAAAACAATTTATAAGTGAATAAGAATAAAAAGATGATATATGCATCCCCATCAATCATAATCCCCCTATTCTAAAAACATGTCCACTCATGGTTGAGGGTTCATTACTCTTGAATGAACCCATAGTAGATAAGGGAATATAATGATAACTATAAATAAATTTTCTTCAAAATGATATAGAATTACTTTAATTGAAATTGAAAACCAATTCATGGATTCCAACAATTACATAATGAAAAAATAGAAAGTGACAACTAAACATAACTATACAAAACCTCTTGGTGTAGAGTTAACTCTCACTTCTTCCTCATCCAAAGCATCGATGCCCCAAATTGTTGTTTTTTTTCCTTTATTCTTCCTCCACACTCTAATAGAAAATTATTTCACCTAATTACTCTAAAAAACCTATCCAAAATCCTTTTTTAAAACTCCTATAATATAAGAGTTCAAAATATAAAAATTGTGACTTATACTACACTTTGGAATGGGATGCATCTCAATGTTGAATGCTTTCAACTCATAGATCAAAATTATCCTTGATTTTGAAAACCCTCAAATCAAGAAGCTCTAAAAACATTCTCCCCATAGATCTTGGTCTTGGTATAACTCCTTTTCTCTCTTGGAACTATGATGTGACATAGACATATGAATAATGGAAAATAATCATAGTGATTCTTTTGGCCAAGAGTATTGAGCCACTTACATACTTGAAACCCCCACTATATATGAGAATACATATATCGAAATATCCTATATTTACATAAAATATAAGATCTATTTCTTCTATATTTAAAATATAAATTTCATAATGCAATAATCCTCATGCAAGCTTAGTACCCTCTTCATCATAATCTTCTTATAGAAAATAGTAAACTCTACATCGAATCCATCTCAAATCTTTCTCTATCTACAATGTATCCCAAATATCTATGATGCAAACATCATCCTAAAACAATTTTCTCTAAGAAATTTTAGGCTCTATCGCATCTCCATGGAACCACAATGGCTTCGGATGATTTCTAGAGCTCTCTAGGTCCTTCAATGGTGATCTCGGCCACACCAAGAGTTGATTTAAGCCATGAAGTAGTGAACATTGTGGGTTATATTGGTCTTTAGCAGTGTTTGGGTGTTGAGGTAGGTAGAAAAATCTTCTATGAAATAAATGATATGTGATATTTGAGAGATACAAAAACATTTTTTTATGTGACAAATAGTTCCAAGATTTCACACATACCACATGTTTTTTTTGAATTATTTCTTATGCTTAATAAGTGACTTAGCACTTAACAACCATAATAAATCTATTTATCATCCCTCGTAATGATGTAGTGGGACTTTAACACCCCTATGTTCTTTCTTTCATGCTAACACACCATCTCATGTAAAGACTTGTATAGGGTCCTGACAAATCTACATGACCTTCTCTTGGGGATTGTCCAACTATCCTTCAGCCTGACTAGTTGGATTTCCACAAGGGTTAGGGTTGGTCATGTGTTGGTAAAAAAATTTCCCTCACTTATTCACAAGACTTACCCAAAAACTAGATTCCATAAATATATAGGATTTGTTCCATATTCATCGTTAAAACTCATAAAAACTAAAAAAACACCAAGAAAATTAATTAAACTAATTTAATTTCATAATTACGTAAAATAATTACTAGCAGGCATAAATGAATGTTGAATCAACATAATAAATAAAAATATTATAAATATAAATTAGATTCATCACTTGGGTAGTTTTCATACCGACCATCTCATAGTGTGTGCTCCTTTATAAACCCCTTAAGAAAATTTCTCAATTGTTAATTCATTTACTCATGCATTATGATGAAAGCGTAAATACTATTATAATATTAATGAATTCATGATATGTCCTAAATATTTCATCTTTTAAAATAGTTGTCATTGATATCTAGAATGGAAGACCCCTTGAGTATTTAATTTTAATATTCGGCTGCCATAAGTATCCCAGAATGTGGAATGAGATCATATATTATACCTCATGATATATCTATTCATATAATATGAATTTTATGGGAAGTATCATAGATCAATTATTTATAGTATTAATATATCATAAAATATGATGTGTTCAGATGTATCATATGTATAATGGATTTAGGGAATATATCCTTCAAGAGGATGTTAATATATTTTTTATCCAATATTTACATAACTGCATTGTGTTCTTGGTTCATGAAAATAAAAAAATTAATGGTATATTGTTGGAATATATGGACGGTTTATAAGTGAAGAAAAATTTAATTCATGGAATTATTGCAAACGGATAGGGAGGATTCTTCTAGTACAATGTTAATAGGAGTGATCTTTAATATTTTTTTAAATATGAGGAAAATGGGTTCTTCAAGGGGTGAAAATTTGATGAATGATTACCAAAATGTTATTTAAGAACCATGCCTTAAGATTTAGTTCATGATATAGAACCATTCACATGATTTCTAGGATGATGGGATGCATCAGGGATCATTGAAGGCTTGGTTGTTTTCTAGGTTCATCAAATTATAAAATATTGTATATAAATTATATTTCTAAAAACCACCCACTTTTCTATTAAAATAACTATCTTATATTTCTATAAACTACTAAATGTAATTATAGGTTGATGATAAGGAAGTTTTACTAGTTTTAAAGGATATAAACAATGTTCCCTGAGTTTCTTAAAACTTTTAAAATTTTATGGAAATAATCAAATGTTTATTTAAACATAAATTTTAGAATATCCCATATTACTTACAAAACTAAAAGGTTATTTAGTTCGAAGAATGGATCCAAAAATTAATAGTAATGAGAAAAAACTGATGGGGATATACAAAAAAAATGATGATCACGAAACAAATATGGATTTAAGTTTGGAGAAATATCTATAAAATTTTATTACTTAGTATTGAAAAAATATATATTACGTGATCTAGAGACGCACATATTAAAGAATAGGATAAAAACATCAGCTTCATCCATAAAATGGAGAATTATAATATGAGAAAGAGATCTATTTCTAAATTAAAGTAGAGTTTTGGAAATGTGGTGGGGGATAATAAAGGAATTAATAGAGATGTGTGTGATTTTTCTAAACACTTATTTACTATTATACGTAATGTAATTTCAGAGGTCATTTTAAATTCTATTATATTTTTTGTTACAATAACTATGATGGATATATTTATTTCATATATCAAATATTTTAAAATATTTTGAGCACTAAATCATATGAATCCCACAAAATCCTAAGGACTCACTACTGGAAATACACTATTTCCCAACGGTTGTGAACCGTTGGGAAAGCCCCTCAAACCGTTGGTATATAATATACCAACGGTTCTCTCAACCGTGGGGAAGTAGGCCGTGGGGAAAACCTTTCCCAACGGTTTACTGGAAACCATTGGGGTAGGCTGACAGAAGGCACTCTATCCCAACGGTTTGGGTGAACCGTTGGGATAGTTTTTCCCAACGGTTTCTCCCAAACCGTTGGGAAAAACCAAATGGGTGAACTCTTTCCCAACGGTTCTAAACCGTTGGGAAAAGAGATCTTTACCAACGGTTCAATGAACCGTTGGTAAAAACTTATTTAGAATTATATGCCAACGGTTTAAAACCGTTGGCATACCCTATGCTGCAAATTGCAGCACCCTGCAATTTGGCAGCCCCTCTCCCCTGTACATCAGGCACCTTTCATCTCATCAGGCCTCATTTTCACCTCATTTTCAATCCAACTATTGTACTTGTAATAAAATAAAACATACATATACAATTACGAACAAATTCATACACATTTAACATATAATGGATCCTGAAACTATACACATCCATAATTAAATTACAATTCATAAACATACATAATTCATATAGAATTCAATTTAAAATTTATATGACAATTATATGTGGAATCCGATTGAGACGGGGATGATTGGTACACGTCACATATGACCCATGGATCATTCTCCTAAAGTTTCAATGGAAACCGAATGCGTTTGGTCGGTTTTGCGTATGCCAGTTCTTTTCACTTATAATCCTACCCATTTTAAACAAAACAGACACAGTTAGAGCGGTGTTGGACACACCGCGCCTCGGATTGAGGCGGGGATGATTCGTACACCTCAAATATGACCCATGGATCGTTCTTCTAAAGTTTCAACGGAAACCGAATGTGTTTGGTCGGTTTTCCGTATGTACTTAAAATGATGTCCATTTTAATCAAAAGAGAGCCACTTAGACTGATCCCGGCCACACCGCGACTCGGATTGAGCCCGAGTGGGCTCGTATATGTCACATATGACTGATGGATCATTGTGATAAATTATCAATAGATTCGGAATGTGTTTGGTCGGCTTTGCGTATGTCAGTTGTTCTTTTCACTTATAATCTTGTCCATTTTAAACAAAAGATACACAGTTAGAACGGTGTCGGCCACACCACTCCTCGTATTGAGGTGGTATTGACTTGTACACGTCACATACGACCCATGGATCCTTGTGCTAAAGTATCGACACAGTCCGAATGCCTTTGGTCGGTTTTTCGTATGTCACTTGATGATTTTCACTTAAAATGACGTCTTTTTGAAACAAAAGACCGACGCTTTGAGTGGTGTCTGCCACACCGCGTCTCCGATTGTGGCGGGGTTGATTCGTACACGTCACATATGACCCATGGATCGTTCTCCTAATGTTTCAACGGAAACAGAATCCGTTTGGTCGTTTTTCTCTATGTACTTAAAATGGTGTTCATTTTAAACAAAAGAGAGCCACTTAGACTTATCCCAGCCACATCGCGACTCGGATTCATCCCGGGTTGGCTCGTATATGTCACATATGACCCATGGATTGTTGGGATAAATTATCAACAGATTCGGAATGCGTTTGGTCGGTTTTCCGTATGCCAGTTGATGCTTTTCACTTAAAATGACGTCCTTTTGAAACAAAAGACGGACACTTTGAGTGGTGACGGCCACACCGTGTCTGCGGATTGAGATGAAACCACCGTGCAACATTATAATTATTATTCGTGACGTGTACGCACATACGGCACGTCAATCGGACATGCGGTTTGAGCAGTACGGCTCAATATTCGTGTTTTAAGTGATGCGCGCGCTTCGTAAACGCGCGTGAGGTGGGTCCAAACGGGACGAACGAAGTCAGAATGACATGAAATTAGACGAAAAATACGGGTGAGTGATTTCTGAAGTGTTCGAGCAGACGGCACGTCAATCGGACGTGTCGTGTGCCCGCGGTGACCGACAACGCAGTTCTGGTGTCAAAAACGGCCAAAACGGGCGTCCAACGGTCAAATTCATAGCGGACGACCTCAGATTGAGCTGAAACCACCGATAAACATTCTAATTATTATTCGTGACGTGTACGCACAGACGGCACATCAATCGGACGTGCGGTTTGCGCGGTATGGCTCAATATTCGTGTTTTAAGTGATGCGCGCGCTTCGTAAACGCGCTTGAGGGGGGTCCAAATGGGCCGAACGAAGTCGGAATGGCCTGAAATCAGACGACAAATACGGGACAATGATTTATGAAGTGTTCGAGCAGACGGCGCATCAATCAGACGTGTTTTGTGCCCGCGGTGACCGACAACGCAGTTCTGCTGTCACAAACGGCCAAAACGGGCATCCAACGGTCAAATTCATAGCGGCTGACCTCAGATTGACCTGAAACCACTGGGAAACATTCTAATTATTATTCGTGACGTGTACGTGCATACGGAACGTCAATCGGACGTGCGGTTTGCACGGTACGGCACAATATTCGTGTTTTAAGTGATGTGTGCGCTTCGTAAACGCGCGTGAGGGTGGTCCAAACGGGCCGAACGATTTCAGAATGGCCTGAAATCAGACGAAAAATACGGGTGACTGATTTATGAAGTGGTCGAGCAGACGGGACGTCAATCGGACATGCCGTGTGCCCGCGGTGACCGACAACGCAGTTCTGGTGTCATAAACGGCCAAAACGGGCGTCAAACGGTCAAATTCATAGCGGACGACCTCGGATTGAGGCGGAGTTGACTCGTACACGTCTAAAATGACCCATGTATCGTTGTCTTAAAGTATCAACACAATCTGAATGCGTTTTGCCGGTTTTCCGTATGCCACCTGATGTTTTTCACTTAAAATGATGTCCTTTTGAAACAAAAGACATACACTTTGAGTTGTTCCGACCACACCGCGCCTCAGATTGAGGCGGGGATGACTCGTACATGTCACATATGACCCATGGATCGTTTTCCTAAAGCATCAACACATTTCGAATGCGTTTGGTCAGTTTTTCGTATGTCACTTTTTGTTTTCACTTAAAATCTTATGGAAATTCATATAGAATATTTTTATATCATATTTAGTATGGATTAGATTTTAGTTGATCGTGCTATGAAACATTTCAGAGCTAATGAAATTAAGGAAGGTGGAGGGGCTGTCCAGGGGGGCTGTCCGGTGGGTGTCCGGGGGGCTGTCCGGGGACCAAGGAGGAGGGTGGGGGGGCTGTGCGGGGTCTGTCCGGGGGGTGTTTGGGGGTTGTTCAGGGGGTTGTCCGGGGTTGTTCAGGGGGCTGTCCGGGGGTTGTTCAGGGGGTTGTTCAGGGGGTTGTTCGGGGTGTTCAGGGGGCTGTCCGGGGGGTGTTTGGGGGGTTGTCCGGGGTCCAAGGGGGGGGGGGGGTTGTCCGGGGTCCAAGGGGGGTGGGGGGGTTGTCCGGGGGGCTGTCCAGGGGGCTATCCGGGGTCCAGGGTGGAGGGTTGGGGGCAGTACGAGGGGCTGTCCGCGGGGGGCTGTCCGGGGGGGCTGTCCGGTGGGTGTCCGGGGGGCTGTCCGGGGACCAAGGAGGAGGGTGGGGGGGCTGTGCGGGGTCTGTCCGGAGGGTGTTTGAGGGTTGTTCAGGGGGTTGTCCGGGGTTGTTTAGGGGGTTGTCCGGTGGTTGTTCAGGGGGTTGTCCGGGGTTGTTCAGGGGGTTGTCCGGGGGGTGTTTGGGGGGTTGTCCGGGGTCCAAGGGGGGAGGGTGGGGGGGTTGTCCGGGGGGCTGTCCGGGGGGCTATCCAGGGTCCAGGGTGGAGGGTTGGGGGCTGTACGGGGGGCTGTCCAGGGGGCTGTCCGCGGGGCTGTCCGGGGGGTGTTCGGGGTCCAAGGGGGAGGGGGGGTTGTCCAGGGTCCAAGAATGAGGGGGGTTGTCCAGGGAGTTCTCAAACACACAACCACTAAAAGACAACAACATCCATAAAAACAGAAAATATATAAAAATAACTCAACTCCAATACTATACTACGAGTCTAGATAAAACCAACAACTAGAATAGATTAAACATCAAATCTCAAGTCAAAAATGTAACGGATCAATATGTCCCACATCAGCAACACCATCACCATCATCATCATCATCATCGCCCTCTTCATCGTCCTCCTCATCGTCCTCACCCTCCACAGCGCCTTCCTCCTCGCCTTCGCCCTCCTCATCTTCCTCCTCTTCCGCATCAGACTGCTCGCCATCATCATCTTCAAGCTGGAAATCGGCCTGACCACCACTGGAACTGCCACCTGGTGCACCATATATAGAATGTATCGACGACATGTATTCATCAATTGCTGGGCTGGCCTCTGCTGGAAGTGTTGGACGTAGAACTTCAATAAATTTCATAAATGCACTGTTTGCCCTAGCAGACTGTTCTGTCGTCTCTGTGGCCCTTTTCTCAGCCTGTTCTGCCTGTGCCCTAACATGCTGCAGCTCGGTGGCACTAAAACTCGTACCTGAGGCAGGCCAATACCTTGTCGGGGCTATCCTAGGTCGGCAGCGTACTCTGCCAGAATGATCCTCTCCCAACACCTGATGTAAGTGATCAGATGGCCCAAAATTGTCTGCTTCTTGGGCATCGAGGGCCTCTAAAGCATCCTGTTACAAATATAAATATATTATTAAGTTACGAAATAGATATTAAAATATAAAATCAATATATTAAAACTTACAATCTGCTGCTGAGTCGCTTCGTTGACAGCACGTCCATCCTTTTTTCGTCTACTCGAGCAAAACAGTTTTGCTCGAGGCACACGTCCTTCAATATTTTGTACTTGCCTCTACAATGACATTGAAAACAAAAGTTATATAAAAACTTCAGAAAATAATTAAATAATTGAGGAAACAAAAGAAAATGTAAGTCGTAAAGAAAACTTATAAACAATTGTCATACCTGCTGCCTCTCATGATCCGGCATCGTCGTGCGTCCTAGTGTATGGAGGTATTTTTTTGCATCACTGTTTTTTTTATTTTTTCCAGATGATTCCTAAATAAAATTCGATAATGCAAAGGATAATATTAATGCAAAACTTGAAAGTTATTATTTAAATACCTCAAATGAAATTCATACCTTAAACTGGGTACTCGTCCAATGAGTAATCATCTGAAGATACTGCTCTATAGGACAATCATCCACGACTGGTACCGCCTCTAACTCAGTGCCAACTCTAGCACGCCAGCCAATATACAGCTCATGCTTGTAGGCTCTCCAAAGCTCGCCTAAATCCTTTAGACGTTCCAGTCGTGCACCCTCACCATCAGGAAAATTAAATCGAAGCTGAAATAAAAATATTAATTTATATAAATACAAAAAAAAATCATGGCATTAAATACAACAGATTTTTTTACCCATATCACTGCCCAAGCTCTATCTTTGACCTCATGTGGCAAATGTCTCCACGACAGTGGGCTGACGGGAATTATGTCGGAGTATTTGGCAAGCGTCACCATAAAACTCCGACATTGCTGCCCTGTTTTCTCAACCATCTGATTGTCTTCATTATATTCCACCATAACCTGTTTGCGACGGTTCCACACCGAACGCATGCGTGTACAGCCCCGCCCCCGCCTCCTGTCAGTAGATGTATCTGTCATGAAAGAAAAACAAATATTTTATCAAAACATGTTATAATGAAAATAAATATTGCTATAAAATTTTTTTAGGGTTTTATAAATATACCTGTTCTAGTCTGATCAATGAGTGGCGCCGGATCCACAGAACCTGATGGAACACCCTCTGGTGGAACAGGAGTCGAAGACGATGGAATATAAAAGCTCGGAGAGACAAAAGTAGAAGGAAAATAAGATGGAACAACTGTATGACCTGATGCTGACTGGGGAGTGGAAATCATCATGGGATGTGAAAATGATGGGGCAGAAGATGCAGAAGGTAGCGAAAACATGGGAGGTCTAAATATCCCGTGTGTCCCTAATTACATACCAGGATCAGAATGTGGGAAGGCTGAAATGTTAGTGGGAGGGGCAGGGTCTAGTCGGGCACGCGCAGCTCTATGTCCACCTCTGGTACGAACCCTCCTCGTACCACCGGCCTGAGTACTAGGACCAGTACTAGGCTCCTCGTCGAATAACTGTCGACGTAATGGTGGATCCTACAAAAAAGTTTACAAAAAAAATTAATCACATGACATTATATATTCTGTAAATATATATATATATATTTGAAATAAAGTACTCACTATAGGCACTAATGGTGGAATGCCCATCTCCTCCATCCGATGATTGTTCTCCGCCATTTTTTTTCTTCGTCTCTCTTCAATTGGATTCATTTCCTGCATTGGAAAACAAATATGTAATTAATTAGAAAAAGAAAATTAATGTGTAAACCAAAAAACTAAATATATGAGGGAATGAGGGGATTCATTGGTATTTTAGCTATCAATTGTTTTAGAAGAGCTTGAATGAATTTAATAAAACATACAAGTTGTAATGTTCACCAAGTTAGAAATATTGTTTGATTTGGTTTGAATACAGTTCAATTCCAAATTAGAAAATGCAATTCAAATAAAACAGCAACCAATAAACATTGAAAATTCACATAACGGTCAAGTTAGCTAAAACATATTTGTGATCAATACTAAATAAATATGAATATTACCAACCTTAACAACCCAACTCGAGGTAAACCAAAAGAATTGAGAACATGGATGAATGATTCTATATATTTCCAACCACAACTTCAGGTTCACAATCAACTCTGACAATTGAGCTATTGGAGTCATCAAAAGAAATAAATGGATTAGTTCCAATGGCAATAGGGACAGTGTCAATTCCATCATCATCATCATCAAAAATATGTCTTGGAATTACTTCAACTATGACACCAAATTCAGGTTGAAGTTGATCTTTGACATAAAAAATTTGTTTAGCCATTGATGCCAACACATATGGTTCTTCGGTTGCAAGAGTGCGGGTCATATTAATTACTCGAAATCCACAATCATCAATAAATGTTCCATGTATCATCATCGAATCAAACCAATGGCATTTCATCAGTGTGACTCGTCCATGAGAGTAATAATCCAATATTATTATTTTCTCAACGACTCCATAATAACCCACATTTTCAAGTCGCGGTCTACTATCTGATTCACTGGCATAACAATCTGTTGTGGCAGTAACCATAATACCATCATGTTGTGTTCTCATGTTTTTGGCTCGTTCAGTGACAATAAATCTGTACCCATTGATAACAATTGATTTACAGTCACGAACCACGGTATTAGGACCAAAAGCCAAAGCTCTTATTTCCTCAGAGACAGAGTCAACAGACAAACTCAATACCTACAATATAAATGATAGTTAAACTTAAGTAAATATTGAAATAATTAATTTAAACAGTAATATTTTTACCTTCAATTTTAACCAAGCAGAAAACTCTTTGCGATGCAAAGTCTCTCTCCTTCTCAAAGATAAAGAATGATGCTTCCTATTTATCATTGTTTTATGTTCCCTGTAGATAAAAAAATATGAATAGTTTAACAGATATATATGTAAGATATATATATTCAATTTTGTTACCTGATATAGTCATCGAACAAATCACAGTTGAACAAAATTGTGCGATGTGCCATCTCCCGCTCTTCATGGCTTAATGTCTTCAATGTATATGATCCAGGAATTCCTCCTGTTTGAGGAAGTGATGGAAAACTGGGTTCAATTTTCTCATATTGTTCTTCTTTATTTCTCATTGTTCTGTTCATTCTTGTAGTAAGATCAGACAAATACATTGAACAGAAATCCATACATTCTTGAGCTAAGTAACCGTTCACGATAGAACCTTCAGGATGATTCTTGTTTCGAACATAAGACTTTAATGTGAACATATTTCTTTCAGTTGGATACATCCAACGAAAATAAACAGGTCCTCCGAGAAGTATTTCAGTTGGAATATGGACAGTCAGATGCAACATGCATGTGAAAAATGATGGGGGAAATATTTTCTCCAACTCACACAAAATTAATGGGGCATCTATCAACATTTTTTGCAAGAAAGACTTGGACAACTTCTTAGCACAAAGATCTCTAAACAAATGGCACAACCGAATAACACCCACCCTTACATTATTGGACAAAAGATGACGGATTGCTATTGGAAGCAACTCATGCAGTAGAACGTGATAATCATGAGTCTTCAAAGATTTTAGCTTCAACTCTCTTCTGTTGACCCGTTTAGATATGTTGCTTGAATAGCCATCAGGAACTCTAATAGTCTCTAATACTTCCAAAAATTGTTTTTTTCAGTAGGTGTCATCACATAAGAAGCACATGGAAGTTGCCATTTATTTTCTCTGATACGCACAAGATGCAATTCTGGTCTAATGCCCCAATCCACCAAGTCACGTCGAGATCGTAAATCATCTTTTGTCTTCCCCTTGACATTTAGAAGAACTGAAAGCAACATTTCACATATATTCTTTTCAATATGAATTACGTCTAAGCAATGACGTAGAAAATTGGTTGACCAATAAGGCAAATCAAAAAAGATACTCCTCTTCCTCCAATTGTAACAGGTTTCTGTGGAAACATTCTTTCTCTTTCCAGATTTCATTTGACCCTTCCCGAACGAAAAACTGAAATCTTTCAATTCATTAAGCACATTAGTTCCAGACATACGCTGAGGTGGATCATCGGTCTCTATAGTATTATCAAATCTTCGACGATTCATTCTATATGGATGATCCTTTGGCAAAAATCATCGATGTCCCATAAAACTGAAACTACAACGATGTTTCAGTCTTCTGGATCGTGTATTCTTCATACAAACTGGACATGACAGTTTCCCCTTCGTGCTCCATCCAGACATCATTGCATAAGCCGGAAAATCATTGATTGTCCACATAAGTGCAGCGCGCATCTGAAATATGTCTTTCGAACATGCATCGTATGTGTGCACACCCACATCCCAAAGAAGCTTCAACTCTTTTATTAAAGGTTGCATGTATACATCAATATCAATGCCGGGATCAGAAGGACCAGATATGAGTATACTCATGAAAGTGAAAGATTTTTTCATACACAACCATGGGGGAAGATTATAAATGTGTATAAAAACGGGCCATGTGCTGTGCGAAGTAAGCATCTGCCCAAACGGATTAAAACCGTCGCATGAAAGTCCCAGCCTCACATTACACACGTCAGCTGCAAAATCAGGATGTCGAGCATCAAATCTCTTCCATGCAAATCCATCTGCAGGATGAACCAACTCATCATCAGTCTTCTTTCTCTCGGTATCATGCCATCTCATTTTTATTGATATGTCATCAGACATAAAAAGATTCTGCAGTCTGGGGATCAATGGAAAGTGCCACATTACTTTCTGTGGAACGCGGGATGGTGTTCCATCAGATTTTGACTTCCAGCGGGATGTGCCACATTTTATACATTCATTTCGTTCAGTGGTTTCCTCCCAGAATAAACTACAATCTTTTGGACAAGCATGAATTTTGTTTCTTGAAAATCCAAGTTCCTCAACTAACTTCCATGCCATATAGTGGTTTGAGGGAATATCTGCATCATCTGGAAGTAAATCCTTCAAGAGGGTAAGAATTTAATCGATTGCTGTATTAGAAATCCCATACATAGTTTTCCCATGAAATAATCGGATTAAAAATTCCAGCTTTTTCATTTTATCGCATTGTCGATATACTGGAGTCGTGGCAACATCATTCAATTTTTTCACCCTATCAATATCATCATTTTCACTAGATGCATCAGCTGTCCTCATATCGAAGTCTTCTTGAGTCGAAATCCTTTCTTTTTCATGATGACGAATAAACGGAAACCGATCATCTAACAAATTCTCCATTCCAGTCTTTTCATTTCGATCATCACCAATTTGAGATTTCGTTTTCTCCCCATTGTGATACCACAGAAAGTAGTTTGCTTGAAACCCATTTTTGGTTATGTGGTAGCTGACTTCTTCACGGCTCAACCAAGGTCTACCAACACAATTGGAACATGGGCAGTGTATGCGACCACTATCTGAAGCATTGTGAAATGCAAAATCTATAAAGCTCTCTAAATTGTTTTGAAAATCTTCTGAGATCCGATCGGTTTCATACATCCAACTTCTGTCCATTCTGTAAAAAGAATTTATATAAGTCATTTTGTCATAAACAATTCAATAGGCATTAACTATAATAGAAAATACATTTAAGTAAATGATAAAGGAAGAAAATAATCAAGGTATCAACTACACATGTCAAAAAAACATACAAATGTGTTATTGAAAAAATGTAAAACCAACAAGAACTTAATGTGTTATATCACATAACAGCATGACTCATCCCATAACCATATTAGTAGGGTATCATGAACATGAATAACATCAACCTTGTGCCATCCTCCTACCCTACATGACCCCAACCACATGCCACATCTTATTATAGCCTTATCACATCACACCTCACCGAAAAACACTAGGGATATCATAGTACATCTCACCTGAAGACACATGGAAAATCACATCGCATCTTGCCTAAAAACACATGGTCAATCACTTTTGAAGGAAGATTAGGGAAGACATGGTAGCTATCCAAACATATAACCACCATCCTAGATATTAGAAAAAATACTCATAACTCAAAACCTCTGATCGTTGGTAAGTTTATCCAACTCTGGTTGGGAATGTGTAGAAATAACATAAAAATACATGATATATAGATAACACAAAATACTCAACCTATGGGTTCACATTAACTACATAATCACACACTTCACTACTACCATAAAACACATAAACCACACCACCACCACACAAGACGCATAGCATTGGAATATAATTCTACATTCAATAAGTCTATCTATGGAATTATCATAAGAATCCATGTATCAATTGGAATATAATTCTACATTCAATAAGTCTATCTATGGAATTATCATAAGAATCCATGTATCAATTGGAATATAATTCTACATTCAATAAGTCTATCTATGGAATCCCTCCCTTGGATCCATGTATCACCCATGGCTTAATCAATATTCAAAGAAATGAGTCTATCCGTGGAATTCCACTGTGAATCCATTTATCACATAAAGCGTATAAGTTAATAGAAACAAGATTATATACCCGGAATCCTAATAGAATCCATGTATCACTATTTACTATTAATCATTTAATGAATTCTATTTCATTTAAACAATTCATTAAACATACCAAGGTCAAAAACAAAGGTATTTAATACAACTCACCTCAAAATGGAGACTCAATCAAATAATAACCTGAAAATAATGAAGCTTCATTTACTCATGTTGTAATGACAAGATAATGAGATTCCCTTGCTTAATCAATCAATTCCATATCATGGTCTCAACATAACTCATAATGGCTAGCAATTCAATGAAAATTCAAGCACTCACATGGGAATTTTTAATAGAACACTCCTAACAAGACTATAAAGATATCACATGCATTAGTTATAATATATCTAACATGGTAACATAAAATATAAGATAAATTCAATCCAATTTCATAGATTCATAGCATAGTCTCTACTTTACTCACATTGGCAAGGCAATACAATTAAAACAAGTGTTAAAAAATAATTGGCATTCATGTGTTAAAAGGGGAATGCAAACCATAAAATACCCTTAATTAATTTAATTTACAATTCAATTCAGAAATAGAACAATCAATTCGATTTATATAACCTTTCACAAATGACATCCCATGTTCAAGGGGTAAAATCCAAAAAGGAATTTTCAAGAAAAGTCACCCTTAGGCTGGTCCGGCCGGCAGTAGCTCCAAAATCACCTAAACTGATGGGAAAAATGAAAATAGGTTTAAATACTATCCAAACATTTGAATACGTTTTCAGATAAAGAAGAAGAATAACCTGAAGAAGAGCTGGAAGATTCAAGGTCCGGCCGGCAGTACCTCCAAAATCGCCTAAATCGGCTGCTGCTCCCGTTTTAGGGTTGTGTATCGCGAATGGGGGAGAGAACAGGCGGCTGGGAATTTGGGGAGAACCTTTTCCAATGGTTCTTAAAAACCGTTGGCATATGTATATCTATCCCAACGGTTCTAGAGAACCGTTGGGAAAAACCTCCCCAAAGCATACACCTATCCCAGCGGTTCTCATGAACCGTTGGGAAAAGCTATCTATCCCAACGGTTCATCAGAACCGTTGGCAAAAACCTCCCCAAAGCCATCTATCCCAACGGTTCTCATGAACCGTTGGGAAAAAACATCCCAGGAAACATCTATGCCAACGGTTGTAATGAACCGTTGGAAAAAACCTCCTTCACCAACGGTTCTATGAAACCGTTGGTATGTAACTGTGGGGAAAGACCAGCATTCCAGTCGTCTATATGGGTCCCATGCACTATTTTTCAAGTTGTTCTGTAATTTATTTGAAGATGAAGCTATAAAACATATGAATGATGTTTATAAGGTAAATATTCCCATCAATAATTTTTCTTAATCCTTAATAACATTGATTTGATATTTTTCAAACCATTTTTTATTTTAGATTATTTACATATAAACTTATACAATGTGATTTATTGAATCTTCTTATAAGTTATTATAAATTAATTTAAGGGATTTATTCCCATTATTATTTTATAAGAAAACATTGAATTTGTTCTTAAAATACTTATCGTTGATAATGAAATAATTAATCAAGTGATTTTACATTCTCTAAAATTAAATGCGTCATTGTGGAATGGGATAATAGATATAAAACTTGAATTGATGAAATATTATGATAGAGTTGACACAAAATTCTAAAAAAATAATTAAAGGACATTCTTTCATTATCACTGGGTTAAAAATATTATGAGATATTTAAAAACATTTTATTATAAAATTAATATCATTGAATAAATTTCAAGGCATATTAAACTTTTGAAACCCCATACCCACACTCTTGGAATCAAGTGTGATTAAACAAATTCGTAACATAATGGATTTTAAAAATAATTAAAAAATAATTATATAAATATTAATAATTATAATTATAATATCACTAAAAAATATTGAGTCAGTTAAATTACAAGGACCTTTTAGGTTTACAGTTTTAAAGATTTAGGGGAAGTATTTTAATGAATAAAACACATAACTTTCCCATTTGATGGGAATTTTCCAATTAAAACAAGGAGTACTTATTTAACACTATGTATTCATCATGTACCATAAAATTATTCACACATTACACCCTTATAGTTATCTCCAATATAATACTCTTATTCATAATACAAATAAATTGAAACATGATGAAGGTGATCTAAAATTATTAGTATGGGGGTAGCATATATCAATATCTATCCAATAATAAATAAGGAATGAATAATATATAAGCAATAAAAAAAGAATAAAATAATTTTATATAAGCATTCACATGATCTTGAAATAAATCCATGTATGACATAATAATATAAATAATCACATCAATAAAAATAACTTATTTCATGGTCCTGGAATTCATAATGAGGGGCACATTAATTATAACATCAAGAATATATCACAAACATCATACTTAGTATCAAGACTACAACCAAGACTTCATACTATTCATTAATATTGTTTCCAAGACATTATACTTACCATCGATACCACAGACAAAACAAAATTAATAAATGTGTAGGTATACACAAAATATCCAAACATATCTGTCTAATGATACCTACGGATGCATCAACAGTTTATTTAATTATATGGCCCACCCATAACATACATAGATCCAATACATTCTTTATATATTAAATGATCAATACAATACATATTAAACTTTATTTAGTAATCAATAGTCATCTATATTGGAATAATAAAAATATGGGATGCTAATAATTTACCCAATCGATGAATGAAATAGCATGATCATAAGACACCAAGATAAATAATGTGGCTGATATAATTAATGAATATCACCAGTTAAACATAAGGACATGAAGGATGTTTACATGGATCAAAACACCTTTTTAAGAAGAAAACGTCAAACAATACCACATAAGAAGAGATAAAAAAATTATATTGTTTTATAAAAAGATTATAATGTATGGTATAAATATGAGGATGGTTGAGTTGTTAAGGTTGTGGGTAGGTGAGTCAATCTCTTTAAAATATTTTAAACACTTATCAAAGTTAGGTTAATTTTTTGAATGAAAATAAAAATAAATCGATTAATATTATTTTTTAGTAGTTTGGCTCTAATTGATCCTTCATATACTCTTCACTCTACTTAAATATAGATAGAAATAGAACCCACTGAGAATGGAATCTTTGAATTTTTTTTGAGAGTCACAACCCTTTACAACAATCATTTATAAACCTAGAAGGCAAACTAAGACTTTCTTTTATACACATATATTCCCAACTTAGCTAGAATTATTTTTAGATGGTGAAAGAAACCAAACATTCCTTTATCCGTACCAAGGAAAAACCAAAGCAACTTAACTTTTACTGGTTGGGCACAACACATATGCACCTCTTTTGGAGGTGGAATCACCTGAAAATCCCACCTTTTATGGGTAGTGTAACCCAGAACAATAATACACATTGAAAATAACAGAAATAATTTATAAATTACTTAACCAGTTGAGAAAATCAGTAAAGAGTATGGACGCATCAATTTTCTCTTTGTCCATTAATAATGAGAATGATATAGCTTCAACCGAGAATGTTTATTGATTGATCACTAAAGGTGTGTCATATAGTCCAATATGAAAATATATCAAACTATTTTCATTTAAACTAAATCTATAAAAATATTTATATCCAGTTCATTAATGCATAACATATTAAAAATATGAAATCTATTAGATTTAATATCTCCCAATGTCTCACGTGTATGTAACCTTGAGAAACTACTTTAGAGTTTTTTTGAACTGGTTTGACATAAAATTTAGTAGGTGAATTCTTCATTTTGTTCACATGAAATATATTCCCATGTGGGTTCACTTGAATAATCTATATAACTAAAAATGGTTGAAAAATTTATTTTTTAATAATAAATGAATAAAATAGTAAAATATTCCACAATAATAATAAATGAATTTATTTGAATAATCCATGATTTTTCCAATATAAACTTTAAAATTTCCTAACATTTCAAATTTCAAACTCATGTTTTCTAAGAATACATTTTGAGTATTCATTAAACATGATAATAATTTAATTCTATACGAAATAATTACAAAAAATAATTCATTAGCCTCAAAATAGTTAGTAATTGATTAAAAAAATAAAAAAAATTATCCAATGATTGCAGAAAATCTATATATAGAAGCATATGAAAAATAGAGCATCATTGAAATAAATATGATTGATGTCTTAGATAGGATTAAATTATTTTTAAAGGTCATTCCAAATGGTTGGTCACTCCTTATGGTAGGTCCCAACTTTATATATGCAGTTGATCAAATTTAACATGTGGTTGACTGGTTTTCAAAGCATGGTCGATCCAGTACATTTTATAAATTTTAGTCATGTTCAATCACCATTCCCATGGTAAATAGTTTACCTTATGGTCAATCTGTATTCACATAAATTCATTCAAATCATTATACGTACATTTGATTGAGGAATTACAGTTGATAATCTTAGTCAATCCATTTCTACATGTGGTTGGTCGATTCATTAGTCATGCGGTCGATCAATTGGTCATGTGATCAGCCCATTGGTTATATGATCAATCTATTAGTACATGTGATCGATCAATTGGTCATGTAGTTGATCCATTGGCAATGAATTCAATCAATTATACATACCTCATAATCAAACTAGACTAAGATATATTTTTTCAAAGCATACTAACAAAAAAAGGGAATATGAGATACCAAACCATATTATGATGGATTTTTATCTTAAATAATTTTATAAAAACATGAAAAAAATGGATAAAAAATATAAATGATATCAATAAATATATTTCATCCACAAGTAGTGTAATCTAAAAAACATTTCTTTACTCAAGTAAGTGGGAAGAATGATTAAAAAAAGATTTTATAAATTTTAATTATCCATATATAGAAAACTAATATATATAATTATCCAAAACATAATTAAATAAACTAAAATTGATCCAATTAAACATTATTCTACTTTTTTATAATTAAACAAAATGGAAAATATAAAATTTATTCCTATTTTTTAAATTGATCAAAAAATTAATTTTTTAGTTTTTTAAAAATTCACATTTTAAAATTCCCAGTTTATTTGAAACATATATCTACCTAAGATATATAATCATTATTTAGAAATAAACCAACCCTTTTAAAAGTTATATTTAACAATGATTCATGATCTCCCTAATTTAAATAATAAATACTAGGAAAGAAAGTAAATATTATAATATTATCATCGACTATGAATTTAAACTCATCCTAATGATTAAAAAATAAATAATATATTGGTGGTTATAAATATTTTTCCAAGGAGACACCATTAATTAATAATTTATGTAAAAATTGGGCTGAAAACAATTCTATAGATAATTTGAATTTCTGGTTTTGTTAATTCTAGATTAAAAATGAAAAATTATTAAACAAGTATTAAATTATTAGAATTCCATAATTTCAAGGTCAATTTTTATTGTACCAAATAAGTTAAATCCAATAGTTAAGTAACAATGTCAGAAAATTTACCATCTATTGAAACATATTCCAAGTTTAAATTTATTTTTTGAATATGATAGCTAAGAAAGTGAAATCTAAAGTCAAATTGTTTAGTCCTAGAATATAGTAAAACATTTATAGAAATAGAAATTTTAGAGGTATTATCAAAATAAATAGTTATTTATTGAAAATTAAAACAAAAATAAAAAAGAGTTTGTTCAATCCACAATGGTTGTGAAAATGGGATACAACTATATTATACTCACTTTTAGTGGTTGATAAAGTTGATGAATTTTTTCTAAGAACTCCATAAGACTAAAAATTTACCAATAAAGTGATGCATACCTAATTTACTTTTTTGAACCCTCTAGAATTCAGTAAAATAAATATCACTGTAACTAAAAAGATTAAGAGAATGAATAGTTAGATAAAATATACCAAGATTCAAAGGTCCTTTTACATATTTGATAATCATTTTATCACCCTTTAAATGATTTTTTAGGATTTCCCTGAAATATATCAAAAATGAAATAAATAAATAAAAATTTTCCCTAATATCATTTAAGTACAACAAGCTTCCGATTAGCCCTATAAAATATTTAACATCAATAGATTTTCTAGATTTATCCTTATCAAGTATAAATGAACTACTCATTAGATTATTTGATATTTTACTTGAATCTAATCAGGCCTTTTAAACAACTCTTTATAATACTTAGTTTGGTTGATAAAAATAAAATCATCTCTTTGAAAAACTTGATGAAAAATGATAAATTTCAAGTTCACCCATTAAACTCATGAAAAATTAACTCTTCATCTAATTTGATAACTTATGATAATTTTTTTGTAATAGTGTACTAGAAACATCATCATAAAAATATGTGCCAATAATAAAAATATATTTTTAATAACTTTTAATTTGAAATGTATGATAATATCTTCATTTCTCAAAAATCATTATTGAAAATTAAATATGAAGAAATTTCATACCAAACTCTAGGAGTTTGTTTTAAACCATATAATTATTTTAAAAGATTCAAAATGTGGTTAGGTTTAGATTCATCCTAAAAATCTATAGGTTTTTTTACAAAAACATTTTCAAAAATATATAGATTTAAAAATTAACTTTTGATATAAATTTGAAAACATTTTATTCTAAAATGAGATGAATATTCCAAAATAATTCATTTAGATTTTAATCTTGAATCAAGATGAAGTAAATCTTTAAAATCAGTTCCCTCTTTGTGATTATAACCTTGAGCCACTAATCTAGCATTGTTTATTATTATTTGGCCTAATTCACATAGCTTTTTTATATGATTCATTAGAATCCAATAATATTTTGATACTTATGGTGATCAAATAAGGCCTATATTTTATTTATATCAAATTGATTTAACTATTTCTGAATTTCAATAATCCAGTTTGAACTAGATAAATAATCATCTATATTTTATGGTATAAAATTAGAAATAAATGCTTGACAAGAAAAATCATTTTTTAAAGAATTTATAGTTTTGAAATAAATAGTTATATCCCTAATTTTTTTTGAATAGAATGATATTCAAAGAATATTTGAGTTTTTCATGATAAATAATCTCTCCCTAAATTGAATCATCAAAATTAGAATCATTAATTTCAACAAAGATGTAATTCCTAAACACTTCCTTAACCTAGTCTAAATCATTTTTGTTCCTTTTAAATGGTTTTTCTCAAATTTTACCTGAATTAATTATTTAATATCTAATGGTATTTTTTTTGTAAACTGTATATGGATTACTAAATTTATAATTACCTCAAAAAATACCTTCATCAAACTCTGAATTAAATTTTTCTATTTAATTTTTTTATTAATAATTTAAATTTTTCAACTAAATACTCTGAAATAGCTACCCAATACATTTTTTTATTTTATAAAATAAATCACTTTGAGGAAAATTGAGAACCATAAAATAGATCAAACCACCATAAGAAACCATTGGCAACTTGGGTGAAGAACCCTATCAATGATAAACCACTCAAAAAACACAAAACAAAAACCCCTGAAAACAGCAACCAAAACCAAAAAATCAAAAACGGGCTGGCAAAAAATGCTGCTAGAACCGACGAGCTCTCTCAAATCCGGCCACCTCAAGTAGCACCATTTTTCATCAAACGCTATCACCAAGGACGCACGGTACAACCATTCCATTCACGGTGTCAACACCACACCAGAACCAGCAAGGTTGATTCCCCCTTGCCTCCAAAACTAGAACATGGGACAGAAACCACCCCACTAAAAGAAAAAACTCTTCCATGACACTCCGCTTACTTTCAATTCTGTCGTTCTAGGTTTGGTTTCCATCATCCTAGTTAACGCTCAAAGCCTTAGTGGTTTGACTCACAAATGTCTCGTCTCTAGTTCATTTTCCTTATTTCCTTGTAGGTTTCTCCTTCCCTATTGTAATGTTTCATTTGGTCGAACCCTAGCTCATGGGGTAACCTGATTTTTGTGGTTTCAGTAGTGTTTAGTGTTCATGGTAGTTTATTATTGGTTTTTTGGCCATCCAGAATTAGAGGTGATGCATTCTAAATCACGAGTCACTAATTTGAGGTTGGTTTTCCCATAACCTTAATCTCAAGGATAATTTGTTATGATGAATACATGTTTTTTTGATATATTTATTTGAAAAACAATTCATGTTGATAAATATAGATTTAAAGTGGTTGAAATGGATCATTATTTTAAAATTAAAGAAGTTTATATATTTAAATATCATACTTAAACTATTTTTTTATGTAACTAATCCATTAAATCCTAGTTTTAGTTTAATTTTTAAAATGATATAACAATATATTTTTATGGTAGTTAATATGATATTTCTGATTAAAATATATATGTATTGGATCACTCTAGACTTTGATATGATGTTCAAAACACTTTTACTATTAAGGATGATTGAAAACAAAAGTGTTTTTAAAAAAATAAGATTATTTAAGTTATAATATTTACATTTTGAATTTATGTTATTAAAAATTTGAAAATATTTTTGTAATTAATAATATCTATTTACATTTAAGTTAATTATTGAATATTGTTTCACAAAAATGTATGATTAGGTATAATTTAGAAAAAGGATGATTTTTCATGATGATCAGAACATATGAGAAGATGGGATGATACCCATGATCACTATTGTGTGTATATATTTTTAATATTTATACAAAACATTGAGTTCATACATGTTTATATTTCATTATTATTATTTTTATAAGGAACTTTATCTCAAAGGAATTATCCACCAGATGATTTTATCTCAAATATTTCTTCTAATATGCATGAGGTACCTTTGAAATTTTTCTCAATGAGCTCATAATTATTTTACATACATTGAGGATATATTCTCCTTTTGAAACCATGGAGGTTTTTGTATAAATGTTCATTTCCAATTTTTTTAGATAATTATGGTTTATTTTAAATGTCTTTAATTATGTTTTGAAATGGTTGGTTTTTAAAAGTTTTTCGAAATGAGATTTAAAATGATTTAAAGAAATGGGTAATGTAGCTTAGAATCATTACTATTATGTTTTTAATGGACTATTTTTTACTTTAAGTTATTTTAGAATGTTTATGAGACCCTCATTAAACCCACATGACTATTGTACCATTTATCTTATTTTCCATGATAGTTATATATATGATGAGATAACTGAGGTTTTTAGCATAGATTACCTTATTTATGTCTCCAAACATAAGCATATATTAAGTTTTGAAAATTCCTATTTATTAATATTGTAATTTAAACCCTTATACATATTTCTAATTTGAAATATTGTGTTATTTTATATTAATTTATATACATTTGATTATTTTATTTAATATTTGATATTCCATTTTGTCATAGATTTCATAATAATTGATGTATTCTTACTTTAAATAGAATCAAAATCAGTATCATCAAGGGACTCTTTTAACAAAAAGAAAATATGCCAATAGATTTTTCATAAATACTATACCCTCTTGAATGTTTGATTTTTTTCAATGAATGAATAAATTATTTCTACTGTTATAAACTATCATTTAATACTATATATTATTATACACTATCATTTTTTAATGTTTAATGTTAAACAATGTCATTTAATATTGTCTACTATTATACACAATCATTTTTTTCTCTATTATTAAAAATAGTCATTTAATACTGTATACTATTATACATTATTATTTAATACTCTCTAATCTTATAAAATACATATTTAATGTTTTGACTACCATTATACAGTATCATTTTTTAAATACTTGGTGATGTTGACATGTATTAATTTTAACGGAGGACCTAACCATTTATTTTTCATTATGTGATAAATAATAAACCATAGACTATCAATTTTTTAATACTTCATTGATTTATTACCTACCCCATCTACTAAACTATAAAGGAATAAATTGGAATTTCCTTTATCTATTATAAATCCCATATACTATTGTATCTCAATGAAATGTATAGGAATATACCCAAATTTGGGTATCTAACCAAGTACTACCTCTTTTTAATATATATTTGAAATCCAAAACCAATTTACAAAAATGAATGATTGTTTGGTTTCTCTTAATATATTATTTTTTCAATTATATTTTATTTTTAAATGAAATGAAGATACGCTATATAAGTTTCAAAATACATTTTCTTTATTACAAGTTTAAAAAATTATGTCTTAGTATACTCTACATATTAATTTCATGTAGCATACTATTTCATGTTATCATTTTCAGATGTTTGAGTATCTTTATGTCAATTTTTTCAAAAGGAGGTTTTTATAGTTGGGGTTTTTTCTATAATCATCTAAATTTTTTTAATGTTTAGGGAAACCATGTTATTGGGTGTTGGGAATCGAAATATCTTTGTTAAACTAAGATAAACATTTTATTTACCCAACACTACACTTGGAATATGACCACATTTAGTCTCTTAAGACCTTACTCAAACTCTTATATGTCTTTTAGATCAAATATTTGATCAAATAATTAGTATTTCTATTTCTCACAAACATTTTTAACACTTTAGGTTTTGATAAACCATCCTCTATGTGTCAACCTTCTAGTATTCCTTAATATGACCACATCACATGGTTACACTAATCCTCATATGTTTTTTCATAGTTAATCCCATTCTCAAAACCTATTTTTTCTATTAAAAGATATTTCAAGGTCTATATAATTTTTCAACTCCTTTACTAAAAAAAATACAAAAGGGAAACTTATGACAAATCAAACCACCATAAGGTGTACACTCACTAGACCCCTCTAACCTGATTATAAGTGAGAACCCAAAATCTCTTATGTTATATATCACACCTAAAAATCCATTTAGAGTTCATCATATGTAAGTACCAAAATATTTACATGGTAAAATGTATGTACATTAAAGCTAATATTATCCATGTTTGGAAGGTCTGTTTTAGTCCTAATAGGGTGTAGCTAATCTATCACTCAAATTCAAACCCTCTTGGAATCAGTTCATTTACCCTATCCCTAACACACATGTAATAAACCAAATCAGTCAAAATAATAATAATAAATTCTATAATATGTTATTAACTACCTACATTGTAACATTATGGACTAACTCATCTATTTTCAACAACCATTTTATCTTTATTTGGGATTTTTTTGTAGAATATTTCAATAACTCCAAAATTAGAAAATTTATATATAACACATTATAGATGATTAAAATAATGATAACTATATTAGGGATTATATAAGACCTATTTCAAAGATATTATACCTGCAAAAATTTCTTCAATTAGATGATGGAAGTAAAGTGGAGAGGGAGTCCAAGATAAAAAGTGAAAAGGGAAAATAGAGGGGCAGTAGAAAATTCTTGGGGAAATATATGGAAATAAAAAATGCCCTAAATATTTTTGTTTCTTTCATAAATGACTATAATACCCCCCCCCCCCAAATAAATCAGGGGTCTGGAATCTCGACTATATTCAAAGTGTTCTCATGGAAAGATCCCAATTATCTATCATTGATCTTCTACTGGAAAGGGCAGTGGAAAATTCTACTACCAACCTACCACAATCCCAATAGTATCATATTGTCCTTTTAGTGTATTTTTTTGTTACCCACCTAATGGATTTGAACTCCATAATACTAAAAGGTACTTATAAACACACCACTATACCTTCTTCCCATGAAACCATGATAGTCTTGTGCACTACAGAATTATAATGTTCTTTTCTTGTCAATACATAACGTGTTAAATGAGGTTAAATCAATTTAATTACCTAATTGATTGCATAAATATTTAATATATGACGTTTTCAATCTCTAAAAATGATCCATCCACTCAAAACTACACATAATGATATCATGATTTTCTAAAGTTGATATATAGTATCTTGATCAAGACCCAGTGTGTTATACAAAATATCATTTAGTATAAAGATTATATCACTCCATTCTTGAAATTTAACATTCTTAGAATTTTGGGGTGTATATGGATTGTTCACTAAAACTACCTTTCATCGATTACCCTAGGAAATAACTTTTTTCTAAAGTCCATTGAACAAACTAACTTATATCGAACAAAACCAAACTAAGCTAACACTTGAGAGAAACTGATTATATACCATCAATAAGAAGATTAATTGTTAATTAATAGGAATTTACTATTTGATAGTATAATTTTGAAACTTGGATCTATTTATTCCTTTTTTGTAGGAACATAATTTGACTCATGGGGAATTGTGGTTCTTATATGTTGAGTGGTGACTTGTATGGTCATCGGAGAAAGGTATGTCATAGTTTAGTTTTTATTTTATTTTCTTTATCACATTAGGCACTTATACCTTTTATTACCTTCTATTGATAGAGAGTAGTTATATTCTGTGAATGGTTTCAGAAGGGCACTGGAGGTGGCTGTATAGTTTTCTTTATAGGGGAGGGATATTGAGGTAGTGGAGGTATTAATTAGCGCATTATATTTTTTCCTACCTCTACACTATTTTTTCAGTTTATTTTCTTTCCCTTCAGTGTGGATGTCCAATGTATAAATGGGTCATTCAAAAATTTTATTTATTTTCCATTGTAGTTTTCATTAATTGTTTGTGGGAAAAATTGTTCCTAAGTGGCGTTTCCTTGATGCCCAGACAATTGTGCCAGCTCGTGGGCATAACCCATCAACCTTAATCCATCATATTCATTCCTATATTATATTATAACTAGGTCATTTTTAGTTCTGAACCATGGGAGGTCCTAGGAAACATGGAATAAATGGAGAGGGATTGGGAACATCATCACAATTCTACAACTCTATTAGTATAGTTCAAATATAATATCTAAGAAATAAAACAAAAGACATCATACCAGGATCCCATAATCATGAAATAATACTATTTAAAATTACTTTCCCCTATTTTATATCTAATGATTCATATTCTATGTTTTCCCAGCCAAGAAGCATCAACTATAGATTTTCTCAAGAATAATTTTTCACACAATAATATTTTAAAGGTTCTTTATTTTGAATTTATACACTATACATGTATAATAAAATTTATTATAACTATACAAAATAATAATCAAATGTTTCTAACTCCAAAATATATCCTAAAAAATTGACAATAATATGTCCCATCCTAAATTTCATGCAAGAAAACCCATTATGTTCAGATTTAAAATGAAAATGGCTATGTTTTGAGGTATCCCCTAAAATTATGGTATACATTGGATATATACATAATCTTTCACATTTTTTCATTCATTATCTTCTACTATAGTATAAATGAATTGTTAACCATTCAATATAGAATATTCATATATAAAAACGTTTCAATAATGTTTCCATGAAATTAAATTTTTTATCAATCATGATCAAGAACTTTTAGTTATTTAGTAATAACCTTCACAAATACAAAGAACAACTAGGAAGATGAACATACATGCATTATAATACAGAAAAGTAGAAAACTAGGAAAAAATCATTTTATATCATTGGAATGTATAATTTGAAGATAAATTTGATAACTTGGAATTGGTATGAAAAAGATTGGGTGGACCCTTCAAAAGTTTAGACACCATTAGGTATAATGATGACTAGAGGACCCTCGAAGGATGGAGGAAAATTTTCAACAACTTTTTTATCAAATCTTCCCAACTTATGAATGATTATTGGGGTACATTTTGGATCCCCTCTCATGATTTTCCCTTGATAGAGAAGAAGAATAAATACAACCTCACAACATCTCTTGCTACATTTTTAACATGAAAGTTGTCACAAAATTCTAAGAAAACATCAATATGAGAATAAGGTTCTGGATGAGGTATCTTAGTGAATTAGATGGAGTGTGTAATTAATTTTATTATTTTAAGCTTCATATCTAATTGCTGAGAAACAAATGGAGGGATGGGGATACATGGATTGACCCCCACATTTGATCATCATCTGTAGTTGATGAGATCTTTCATATTTGGGATCCTTACTTAGAGATATTGGACTTATTCTTGTCATACTACCCATTCATTTCTTTTCCTTGTTTTGTTCTAACCATTTTGTCCTCTTCTTGTATGATATTATTTAGTCTTACTAGATTCCTATCAATCCAATGATTAAAAGTCTATTCCACTTCATTTTCCCCCCTTTTTAAATATGTGTGTACTCAATTAGATTATCCAACTAAAATCAGGATATACTATGTATTAAAAATTGAAAAACTAAAAAATATATTGTGAAAATTCATAAAAATCATATATATTTCAGGTCACTACCCCCCATCAATGACACAAATTTTTACATGACTAAAATACATTGTTAAATATATCGAAGAAACCAAATAAAATATTTATAAACATTAAGAAACACTAACTAATTTACAATAATCTTAAGTAGAATTCAAGGTTGATGCACAAGGAATGGTATAGAAATGACTTAAATTGTTTAAAAATACATAATGAAAACAAAATATTTAAGATTGTATGGTTTTAAGAAAAATGAGATGAGTGTACCATGATTTTGTAGGTTTAGGTTTATGCACTTAGTGAGGTATATGTGTTGTGATTTTAATTTAAATGATGTTCATACCAAACTAAGGTGAGACTCCTCTCGTAGTGATCACCCTATATTTTATGAACCCTATTTTCCCCTATTAGTTCATAATGTAGTTTATAGATAGGATTTTAGAAACATGTTTAAACATTTCTATCCTAAACTGATGCAGTTTTTGTGACATAAGTGTATATAGTGGATTCACATAGTAGTAAAACCCTTATATCTCAGAAATGGTCAACATGAGAGATAAGGGTAATAATTTAGATGAAAGGATAATATGAAACAACGTATTTAAATTTAAATCGAACAAAGGTACCTGCACTACAAAAAAATTTCTTAAAATATATAGCTTAGTAAATTCTATATTTACAACATAATTCTAGTCATTTGGGGATATGAAAATAAATATTACTTAAATATGTATCACTCCAGAATCAATAGCTCATCCAGGCTCAAGATACACTCTTCAAGTCTTCCTTTGGGGGTGAGGTCCTAACCTCTTGTACAAAATCCTCCATATTGAATTTATAGGTGATATCCCCTCAAGTAAATTCTATTGAATTTCAAATATTTAATACTTTACATTTCCTTCTAGTATTTTTATGCATTATAAGTAATCAATACCTTCATGGTGGTTCTCCTTTTATAATTGAGCATTGGTTGGTTCTTCCTTGTTTTTTTGTAACTTATAACTTCTTATGTATTGGAAATTTCAATAAACATGATATTTCTTCAAATTACCTGAGTAAATAATGTGTTCTATGGATATATTGAAGAGATATGACATGATAGTGAAATAACTAGTGTTCCGATATCATTCATGTTTACAGGTGGTTTCATGTGTACAAGTTCTGGATAAAAGGTTCTGGTTGGAAGAGGTTCATGAAGGACATATTGTTTTCTAGGGAGAAGAGTATATAACACCCATTATTAGATTTGTTGGTATATATTCATGGATAATAGTGTAGACTAATGGTTCTATATACCTATGGTATGTAGTGCATACCACAGTTCTCGAAATGTTGGTATACATATATGCCAATATTTTCATTGAAACCATTGGAATAGAGATAGTGGTATGTAGGTATGATGGATAGTATGTGTAATATGGTTAATGAACCATTGGTATACATATATCCAAATGTTTTCATTGAAACCATTAGAATAGATTAATTTGAGGTAGTCTAATACTAATGGTTTCTATAATATTGTGGGTATAGTGCTATCACGATGCCTAGCATGCCAACAATTCCTAGAAATATTGGGATAACCTACCCTTGTGATTTCCAATGATATCCCAATAGTTTCAAATCACATCAAATTTCCATTCAACCACAACATTTTTATAGTATTCTAGGAGTTAAAAAATTATGATTATATCCATTATCTTTATTGAACTAATCAAATTCCAAATTTGAAAACTCACCACGTTTATCACTTATAATTGATAAAATTAGATACATTTTTTTATTTTGAACAATTTTATAATAAATAATAAATATGAGAAAAGTCTCATATTTATGTGTAAGAAAATAAGTCCTTGTAAACCTACTATGGTCATTTATAAAAACAAATTCAATTTTTTTGACCGCCTAAACATGCAATTTTCATGGGAAAAAATAAATATTTAATGTTAAAACTGAAGTGTTATATAATTTTTAAATAGTGACATGTTTATTGAATAATGGATTATAATTAATAAATAAAATGAATTAAAAATATTGACTATAATTGAATAGTACTCGACATATAATTGAATGTTATTTGATTTTTCAATTTAACATAGATCAAATGTGTGTTATATTGATTTTACATATATGTAATTAATACATTTTTATATATAATGCACATACACCAAACTTATCCATTTTTTCAACATTATTAACATGTACTTATTCTTAATTTATTCAATTTCACTCAATTTTAATATAGATTCATGCACTTAAAAGGATATATTCTTTAATAATGTAAAAAAAATTAAAAAAATTTATAAATAAATATATTTATAAATGTATAGTCACTATATTTATACCATTATATATTTAAAATTATAAATAAATAAATATTTGATTAAAATTATTTATAGAATTATAAATAAATAATTATGTATATTTGAATAATTATTAAATATATATTAAATTTACTTAAATACTGAATGTATTTACTATATTTATATTTATATATATTCATTAAATATATATGTATAATTATATAAATATCTCATGATATAAATATTTAAAAAAAATATTTATCTAATTTGAAATAAATAATTGTAAAATTATAATAAATATATTTAGAAATGAATATAATAACAATATTGATATTTATATATATTTATTAAGTATATATAAATTTTTACAATTTTTTATTAATATTTATAATTATAAAAAATTAAATAGTGCTTCAGTAATAAGCACTGATAAAATAATTTTTATCACCATTTTTTCTACACTGATAAAGATGAGTATGTATCATCACTAAACAGTGTTCTTATAAAATGGAGTTTTAACAGTACTCTAATTTTAGCACTGATAAATATTGGTTTTATCAGCTCTTATTTGTAAGTGGTGATAAAAGTGTCCCGATCTATTTTAAAAACCCTGACCATTTGTGAAATTTTCATGATATTAGGAGATTTCCATGGAAGCCACCCACTTTCGGTGCTCCTCCTCGGTGAATTGAAGCTCAAATCACACCACTCCACTTTTTTCAGTTCTCCAATTGCACAAGCATATCATCTGACATCCATTTTTAGATTACGGTTGTGAAGTGTGTGGGGTTTCACATCACATTTTCAGCAATTTCTCCACCCGAGGTAGGTGGTTCTATGACCTAAAATTTTAGATAATTTAATTTACTCTCTTGGTTAATTTTTACATGCTCTATAGTTTATTTTGGTGGTTCAAACATGTTTTGGAAATTCTTTGACATGTATTTGTTTTAAAAAAATCAAAGAGAAATTGTTATATTTCTATATAGGCCTTGTTGTAAAAAATTAGTGTAAGTGTTCAATTAATTGTTTTATTATCTACAAATATGTTTTTGTGGGATTTTAAGGTGTGAATGTGTTGCAAAAGGATTTTTGATGGGAAATGGATAATTTTTGGCATGTTATCCTTATTGTGCGCTTTTGATTCTGAGTTGTTAAGTGTTTAAATAATGAATAATTAGTTTTAGAAATAAAATTTAGAATGTGGAAATGGTTTATTAAATGGTGAGAGTGCTGTGAAATGTATTTTTAAAGGGTTTGGTTTGCTTTGTGTTGGGTTTGGTCTTTTCAACAGAAAATGGTTATGTTGTGTGTGTGTGTGTGTGTGTTTTAGTGTGGTGTTTTGTTGACGGGTTTTATGGGTTTTTTGAAAGGTGCATGACATTTTTTCAAAGGTCCATAAATATGTATATGTTTGGAAGTAGGTTCTTAAAGGAAATTAACATAATTTTTCATGTTAAAAATGGTGTACATTTTTTTAATGGGAATTGTAAATTGTTTTAAAGGATGGAAGACGTGTTTTGAAAATGATTTCTTGATGTGTAAAAATTTTATAAAAAAGGACTTTCTTTGGTATTGGTTGCAAATTGGGGTAAACTCTAGTTTCATTAATTGTATCTATTTTATAAATTTGTTAATATATTTATTAAATTATATAAGTGTTGAAAATTATGTTCGATGTTGTTATGTGGTGTGTTTGATTTTAAAAGTAGAATTTTCATTTGAACTTGGGTGTGTTTTTTATGTAAAGCCTTACGGTGCCTTCAGGGGTCATTTTAGAAAAAAAATTAAAGGAATTATTAACATAAATAATTGTTGTGAGGCATGTTTGTGAAATGATTTGGTGTGAGAATTTTTTTTTAAAATGGGGTTTACATGTGCATGTAGTGGCACAATATGTGTACTTTGTTTGAAAAGAATTATGTGTGTAAATGTTCTATATTAGTGACATTTGAATATGAAACTTGATTGATCAAAAATAAAAGGGAATCCTAAGTAACAGGTTAACTTGATTGTGTTGTGTTAGAGAATCCTATTTTTTTCACAGAAAATCATTTTCCATAAAATTAATGTATTGTTTTATATTTATGTTTAATTTATTTCTTTTTAGTAATACTCACATAATAATTGTTTTCTTATATATGTGAATTATTTTTTTCAATTTGGGGTGCTCTATCCAACTTTCATGCTTTTTCTCCCTTAAAAACTTTTCACTCATGCAGTGATGAATTTATCACTTTCTTTAAAGTTACCTCACATTCCATTGAAAGAAGTGAAATGATGCTACCTCTGCTCAATCATAAAGGTAATATTGACATTTTCACAATAAAATCATTGTCCATAGAATTAATTTAGTGTTTCATATTTAAGTTTAATTCATTTCTTTTTAGTATTACTCACATAAATTGTTTTTCTTATAAAGGTGGATTATTTTGTTCATGTTGGGGTTCTCTGCCCAAATTTCATGCTCAATATCTCTTAAAATATTTTCACCCATACAGCGGTGCATTTATCACTTTTTTCATGTTACTTTCACTAACTTTTCAAGAAGAGAAATGAAGCTTCCACTTCTCAATCACAGAGGTAATCTTGATGTTTTCACAGTAAAATCATTGTCCATAAAATTAATGTATTGTTTCATATTTATGTTTAATTCATTTATATTTAGTATTACTCACATAATAATTGTTTTCTTATATAGGTGGATTCTTTTATTTGAGTTGGGATTCTCTTTCCAACTTTCATGCTTCTTCTACTTTAAAATCATTTCACCCATGTAGTGATTCATTTATTACTTTCTTTCAAGTTACCTCCACTTACATTGTAAGAAGAGAAAAAAATAGCCTCTACTCAATCACAATGGTAATCTTGTTGTATATAAAGTAAAATTATTTTCCATATAATAAATGTATTGTTTCATATTTATGTTTAATTTATTTCTTATTGGTATAAATCATATAATAATTGTTTTCTTATACAGGTGGATTCTTTTGTTCCAGTTGATGTGGTCTGTTTGAATATTCTCATGCAGTGTTGGCAGTTCGAGAATGAAAATCAATGGAAATTGTGGTAACATTGATAGTTAAGATTATTTTTGAATTTATGTAATTATTTTTATTTTTATAATTTTATAAAATAAATGTTTTAAATGTCTATAATATAGTTTTTTACTATTATTTGTGTTTTAAATATGATTTCATTTAAATTATGTAATGGGACATGTATTTGTTGATATATCCAGTGTGTTTCTAGTGATTATGATGATTCTGGTACTATAGTGTGTTGTAACAGCACACTATAGTGGTGTTTCAGTGTGCTATTACTGTATATTGATGTGTGTTGTTACTGTATATTGTTGTATGGCATTTTATGAGTGCTTTTTAAAGTGTTGATAAAGAACATATTTATCATTAATTTAAAAATCACTAATAACAAATTCTTTTAGTGACGCGTTAAGAAGCACTGATAAACGTTCCCTTTATGAGTGCTTTTTCAACGCTGATAAATTCCCTGAGCTTTTAAAATCTCCCATGTTGTCAGCACGTTTCTAGCACTAATAAAGGCTATTTGAGGCACTATTAAAGACTTTTTTAGTAGTAGTGTGTTCTTAGGAATGATACATGGAACATGTCATGAACTTGATCGATATTCGGTGGAAGTGAAAGCCAATAGGCCATGGCTACTACACAATCAAGAATCTAAAAGGGAAAAATTTACCATGGGATTATATTACCTTTCTTTCCAAACTGTATGACTCTCTTCCATGGTGATATTAGAATGAATACTTTATCTCCAATGTTGAACTCCAAGTCCCTTCAACGGTTGTTAGCATAGCTCTTTTTCCGAATCTGAGTGGCTATGATATATTCCTGGATGGATTGAACCTTTTCTATCATCTCTTGTACATGATCAGGTCTAAGTAGCTTTCTTTCTCCAACTTCATCCCAACAGGTTAGAGATTTATATCGCTTTCCATATAGAGCGTTATATGGATCCATCTGAATGCTTGATTGGAATCTATTGTTGTATGAGAACTCAACCAATGGTAGATGCTGATCCCGTCCAACATTGAATTTTAATGAGAAGGATCTTAGCATATCGTCGAGTGTTTGAATAGTCCTTTCAGATTGGCCATCAGTTTGGGGTTGATAGGATATGATGAAATTAAATTCAATACTCAATTAATGTTTAAGAATCCTCTATAATTTAGATTTGAACCTTTGTTCATTATCAGAGACAATCAAGAGTGGAAACCCATGTAGTATCACTACTTCCTTTACATATATATTTTCAATTTTTTCAAGTGAGAGATCTTACCAAATAGATATAAACTGATCAGTCATGGTTAGTTGGTCCACCATAACCGATATTTCATTATTTCTTTTCAATGTATTCGGGAGACCCGTGACAAAGTTCATGGTGACATTCTCCAATTTCCATATGAGTATAGTAAATAGTTACATAATCCATTTTGAATTTTGTTTCTCTACATTAACATTCTGACATATCAATCTTTTTGAGATATATTCTTCAATATACTTCTTCATGTTTACCAACAGAAGTGTTCTCGGAGTTCACAATACATCTTGGTGCTACCAGGATGTAAAGAGAAAGTTGAGCTATGTGCATTGTCCATTATATAATTCTTCATCCCAAGTGATGAAGTCACACAGATCCTTATTCCAAACCAAATTACACCATTATCAATGATATGGAACTCTTGCAGCTCCCTTTCTTTACTACATTCACCCTCTTTTGAAACTCTGAATCATTACATTGGGCCTCCTTAATCTTATATTGGATAGATGGTTGGGAAATCATTTGGGAAAGGTAGGATGTATTCCATGCCATTATGATTTCCAAATCTATCCTTTTCATTTCCATGAAGATAGAGTCTTTCTCAATCCACAACATGGATAAAGTAGTAGGTTATTTTCTTCTTAGAGAATTAGATACCTTGTTCGCCTTGCTGGAATGATATTGAATAGAGAAATAATTTTATTTTATTAGCTATAACTATCTAATTTGATGCATGTTGATCTCCTTTTTCATGAATATATTATTTAGGCTCTTATGATCAGTATATATGTCAAAATTCGCACCATAGAGGTAAAGCTATTATATTTTCAAGGAAAAAATCAAAGATGATAACTCTAGATCATGCGTAGGGTAGTTCTGCCCATGGATTTTCAACTTTCATGAGGATTAGGATATCACATTATCATTTTTCATGAGTACACAACCTAATCCTTTCTTGGAAGTATCATTATATATCACAAAAAATTCTCCAATTTTCAATAATGTGAGTATAGGTATAGTGATCAGCCTTCTCTTTATCTCCTTTAGTCTTTCCTCACATTCTTCTATTGAGACATACTTTACCCCTTTCCTTGTTAACTGAGTTAGCATGCTTGACAATCATGATAAATTTCTCACAAAACATTTATTGTACCATAATAATACAAGCAAATTGTGGATTTATATGATAGTAGATGGTCAAGTCCATTTCTCAGTTTCCTTGGTTTTTGAAGGGTCTACATAAATTCCCTCACTTGTGATCACATATCCCAAGAATGTGACTTTCTGCATCAAAAATTCACACTTACTGAACATAGTTTAAAACTTCTCCTTCATCAATGTTTCTAACACATATCTTAGATATTCTTCAGGTTCCTCCTTTCTCTTTGAGTAGATGAGAATTTCTGTAATAAACACAACAAAAAAATGTTTCAAGGTAATTTCTAATGATGTCATTCATCAAATCCATGAAGATTGTAGGGGTATTAGTAAGTCCGTAGGACATCACCAAAAACTCATAGTGCCTATACCTTGTACATAAGGAAATATTTTGAAAATATTCTTTATTAACATTTGGATGATGATATCTATAATAGAGATCCACCATTGAGAATTACCGAGCTCCTCTAAACTGAAAAAATAAGTCATCAATCCTTATAATATGATACTTTTTCATTATGGTGATCATGTTGAGTTCCTGATAATCAATGCACAACTATATTTATCCATACTTATTCTTGACAAAGAGCACTGGCGCACCCTAAGGCGATGCACTAGGGCATTTGAACCCTTAGTCTAAATGCTCTTACAGATACTTCTTTAACTCCTCAAGTTTGATAGGAGATATCATAAAGGGACACTTTGATAAAGGAGTATCTCCAGGTATGAATTTTATTGAGAACTCTACCTCACGATCCAGGGGTAGTTTGGTTAACTCTTCAGGATATACGTCATTGTAATCCCTCATGATGGTCATTTCCCCAAGGTGGATAACTTCCTTTTACTCAACCATTTGATCAAGGTATGACTCTTCATAGGGAATCAACACCCACACCATTGAAGGATTTTCAAAGGAGATTCACGATCTTCCTTGTATTTGTATAAGAGCATGGGATGGCTCAGAATATGAAAAGATGTTTCCTTTTCCCTACATCTTATATGTGATCTATATAAAGAGTTACAATCCATACCTAGTATAGTTTTGATTCCCACTAGGGGATGTATCATGAGATTTTCAGGAAGAATCTTCCCACAAACACCAATAGTTGAAGAGTCCAACACTTATGTTGAAATGATTGCACAACTATGTTTTTTATGCATATCTATACTTCAAGGTTTTGGGTATTCTATTCAATAGTTCTACCAAACTTGCGAGATATAAAGGAATACATAGAAATAGAATCAAATAAATCTTTTTCTATTCTTAAGTGAATAGAAAGTATACGCTTTACAACATTATTTTCCTGCTTTACACACACAGTAGTGTTAGAATAATCCTTCCCTTTATCTTTTAGCTTTGGTGGCTGATAATGTTGATTACCTTCGAGAACTCATGTTTTAGTGCACTGGCTTGGATCGTTCCCTGTCTCCTTATATTTTTAGCATTGGACCATGGGTTGTGCTCCCATTTCCTCCACAACATTATCCAAACTTTTCATGTCTTTTTGACAATCATGATCTTGGTGGCTTCTCTCCAAGATTTGAACCATTTCCCTATCCCTTTGAGGTAGTTACCATTATGCTTCTTCCCATATTTTTGACATGTGGGTGGTTGAGTTTTCTTTTCACCCTTTTCATTAGATCCTCTATCTTGAAACTCCATATTTAGTTTTTTATCACAATATCCATGGGACCATTCTATAAACTCCATCTCTACATTGAGATCAGATCAAACAACTTTTTTCATAACTCTCAAAGTCTTGAATTGCAAGATCCTTTTGAAGTTATGGTTTGAAACCACTAAATAATCCATCAATTTTTCTATCACTATTGATAACAAAAACCAAATAATTCTTTTAATGATTTGAGAAATTTCCTCTATAGTTCATGAAAAATTTTCCTTCATTTTTCTTCATCTATATGAATTATCTCACCATTTTAGTTGGAATATTTTGGGGGAAATACTTATTAAGGAACATTATCTTAATTTCCTCCCACGCTATCTCTTCAATTTCATCCCTTTGATTTGTGTTCTTAATCAAATACCACCAATAATCATCCTATCCATCTAGAAAATAAATAGTAAGATTCACCTTCTCCATCTCAGAATAGTGAAACATAGAAAAGATCTTCTCCATTGAGTTGATCCACTATTCCGTAACTAGTGTATCAGAAGATCCACTAAATTTTGGAGGTTGTTTCCCCATAAATCACATGATAACCAATATCTCCCTTTTTAGTGAAGGATGATGCTCCACATTATTAAGGCTATTGTTCATGACATGAGACAACTGGGTAAGAATCACCATGAAATTTTAAACTCCCCCTCCCAAAGCATTGGGGATGTTGTTCCGGAAATCGCTGCATTGTCCCTTGCATGGGTTGTTAGACTGGTTTTCCCTTAGTCTAACCATTTTCTAAAATAGAAAGTGTTAGAACAAAACATAAGTCATCAATTACTGAATATATAATTTATTACTTTTTGAAATTAAGTATAAAAGAATATATTATTGGATATAAATAAAAAGGGGGTGTTCTAAAATACCTATAAAAGGATTGATAAGTACATAAAACCACATAAAATGGGGTGGTTATAATCATTATTGACATAACATTGTCATAGTATCATAATCATGAGAGGAATCAATAAGAAAAGACTTGGAATGTGGAATTGCATAAAAATGAAACATCATGTCTCAGTGGTAAACAAATAAACAATGTTGTGAATAATGATAAAGTCATGTTCATGAATAAATATATTTAATCAGGAGGATATTCACATTACCCAATGCATTGGATTGATATATAATTCAAGGGGCACCTATCACATCATAACATTTACATTGCACTATATAATTCTGGGCGCACCCGTTACATCATAACATTTACATTATCATTCTTGAACCATAGAATATATATCAATAATGAACATAAATAACCCATAGAAAGGAATAGTTTGCATCTAAAAATAATAAATTCATAAACTTTGGGTTCCCAAAGTAAAGGGGTAATAACATACTTGATATAAGAATCATCATCTTTGTGTTAAAAGTAAAAGGTGCATTTTGAAACAAGAGTTATTTTGAAAAAAAATGTATTTTTTATAAACTACAATAAAAAATGTATATACTATAAACTAAAAAATAATTATGAAGAAATTATTTTTAAGGAATAACCATACAGAATACGGGGTGAAATAGGTAAAACCCAAAGAAAGAGAGTTAGGTTATAGAAATCCCCTTACCTTTTGTCCAAAAGTTTCCTTCACGTTAATATCCTATATAACCACCTTATATTAATTCATTAACAATTAAAAAACATTTTATACATGATTGTGATTAATTATAGTTTTTTTATGTTCTTTTATAGTCTTTTTTTGAGTTATAGATTTTAAATTCATTGTTTGGGAGTGTTTGTTTTCTTAGTTTTCATGAACATTTCACTTTTATACATGAATGAAGGTTTGTGTAAGATGCATATAAAAATCCAGATTTTTTATTATATTTTTGTTAATTTCATTCCAGAAGTTTAAATTATATTATTAAGGATTTGTGTATATACCATCATTCGATAAAAGTTAATGATGATCATTTTAGTTTAATTTTGGCGGTTTTTTATCACAATAAACTTGTTTTGTTTTATCATTTATTATTATGTGTATAAGTTAGTTACAGAAATAAAATGGGATACAAAATAAACATTACAATATTTTGTAAACCATTTAATGGTTTTATTAATATCCATTAAGTCAATTATGGAAAATGAAAGTTCATCTCCCATGGTGTAGGTAAATTGACACTTCACGGGCGACAATTTATTTTTTAAGATAAAAGAGAGGGGGAAGAGTTTAATTTTGGATATTCCATTAACATGAAATAACTCAAGTATATTTAAGTTACTGGAGTTATCGTTCCATTTCTATGAAGGGAGGCATGAATAGAATATGAAAATAAATTGAAATTGAAATGAAATTAAAAAAAAAAGATAGAGGATTTACCTCTTTAATTCTCCACTTGATATCCTTCTCAAGGTACCTATTCTAGGTCTTTTGATGAGACCAAGAGATATTAGAAGTGTGGGAGGTACTGGGGAAGAGTATTATACATAATATAAGCAAGTCTAAAATTTTGATACGTGTGAGCAGAAGAGGGTGTGAGGGGTTGTATTTATAGTGGAAGAAAGGGAAGTTTTCTTATTATTTAAATCATTAGTATATTATTTTTCTCAAGACAAGAAATAGTAGGGATTAGTGTGACTAAATAAAGTAATTAGTGCATGAGAGTTCTAAAAAATGTTTACTTACATTATCCATGCCTCAAGAATGACTAAAAAATTCAGGTTTTTAACATTTATCGTAAATTATCATATTTTACTATTCGCCAAAAATTCAAGTATTTTAGGAAAACACCAAAAATAAAACTTAAGTATTTATCAAAGTGTATAATTTATAAATGAATTCCATTTTATGAAAACAATTTCTTAAATACAAGTAATTTAATTTTTAATTAAAATCATCATTTACTGGGAAAAGAAAATTCTAAAATTATAACTGATTTTATATCACTTTGAAAAATTACTTAAGGTCTCATAAAATTATCTTAAAATCATAAAAAATAAAAATATTAATTTAATAATCCATTTTGTGAAAATAATTTTTCTTTTAAATTAATCATTAATTATTTATGACTCAAAAAATAGAAAGACTTAATTAGTAATTTTTAAAATATTTATTTACTTATACTATGATTATATCATAATGTCACTTAAATGATGGATAAATTTTATTTATACTATCATTGGTATGATTACTATACACTTGGCCAATTTACTATTCATAAGGGTCATATTTCTATTCATAAGGGTAACATTAGTATTTATAAGGGTATGTTACCATTCACCAAAAATTATGTGTTTCCTATCAAACTTCAAATATCTTACTGATCACAACCATGTATGTCAGATTTTTGGAATTCAAAACACATAAGTGGAAAAATTATGTTTAACAGCTAGGCTATAAAGGTCACATAGTATTTAGTAGTTTATTTAATCGTGATGTCACATTGTGATTCTTAAGGTGATTTTATGAGACATAATTATAAGATGGTAATTTCCATTGATAAAACTTTGGGTCGTTATAGGGGGAAGAGTGAATTTACCTCTTTAAAATAATTTAAACACCTATAAACGTTTTTCCTTTTTTAACAAAAATAAAAATAAAATAAACATAATGATTTCTATAGTAGTGAAGATCGAATTGGTCATATGTCTACTCTTAACTCCTCTCAAATATAGTGATAAATTAAATCAACAAAGAATAAAATATATAAATTTTTAGGGGAAGACACAAACCTTTACCACATCCATTTTTAGACTCGGGAGGTGGAACCCAAGACTAAATATTTCACACTTAAAGTCGCAAACAAGCTAGATTTAATTTGAGGTGGAGGAAGAAACCAAACCTATATTTATCCAAACTAATCCATAGCCAAACCCCTTTATTTTAATAGTTGTCCATCAACCATATGTAACTTTTTTGTGGTGGTAAAACCCAAACATAATACCTTTTATGCTTTTTATAACCCAGTATAATAATGCACGCATAAACATATAGAAATAATTAAGAACCACAGAACTAGTTGAAAATTTTGGGTTGGAGTTTCATGATAGAATTGTTTTTTTGGGAAGTAAAGTATCATAATGATATTTATGTAGACCATAGTTTTTTAGAAACTGATCAAAAAAGGTGTTTCAAATAATAAAACTTGGAAATGTCCTCAATCTCTTATCTTTTAAACTAGATCTATCCAACTCTTTATATATAGTTTCTTTTTTCACAACTAATTAAAAATATAAAATCCATTACATTTCATCATCCCCAATGTATCATACACAGGTAATTTCAATGAACTACGTCATTATTGTTTGGTGTTGGTTTCACGTAAAATGTATTACATGAAATCCATATACTATGTCCATGAAAAATGTACCCATGTGGGTTAACATTGGTACATTGTAAAGGGTGATTATTAATGTTCTTGAAATACTCTTTAAATTTATACGAGCAAAACTCATCAAATTATAAACATTTAAAATTTAAAATTCATGCTTTTCTAAGAAAGTAGTGTGAGTACTCATCCCTTGAAAAATCATTTAAACCTGTATGAAATTATTACAAACAAAATTCCTAAGCATTGAAATAATTATTAAGTAGTTAAGAAATAATTAAATCAATGAAAAACATTTATCAAAAACTTATAGTAAATTGAAATATATAAGAATATGAAAAATAGAGCAACATTGTAATTCATACGGATGATTTATTATATAGGATTATGATCCCACGATAGGTTATTCCATGAGGAAGGTCACTAACTACGGTAGATCCTTACTTTATTCATGTGGTCAATAAAACTAAATACATGGTTGATCAGTTTTCAATGCTTGGTTGATCCAGTGATTTGTGGAAATTATAGAAAAGGTTGATCACATTGCCAAATGGTCTATCAATTTCCATATTATTGATCCATATGTACATATGGTTAGTATAACCTTTATACATTTGATCTATTAAGGTACTATAGTCAATACTGAAAGTTGGTCTATTTTTACATGTGTTCAGTCAACTATTTAGTCATGTATTCAATCTTTTGTCTATATATAAATTACATTATTCATGTGGTAAATCCATTAGTAAATTTAATCAATCCATTTCCTATTCATTTGATCCATTGGTTATATAGTTGATTCATGATACATACCTCACAGTTGATTAAAATTTAGATATAATTTTTAAAGTAAACTAATAGTAGACATAAAATATATTATTTACCAACCCAAATTTTGATGGATTTTCTTCAAAAATATTTTCATAAGAAATATAACAAACATGAGTAAAATTAAAAATAATTAACATAAAAAAATTCATATATAATAAGTGAAATCTAAAGAATAATTTTCTTTAATCATGTTAGAGGGAATAAAGGATTAAACAAAATAAGTGAGGAATTATAATTATCCAAATATTGAAAATTGATATATTTTCATTTCCAAAAATAAAAATTAAATAAAGTAACATAGAACCACTTCATCATTCTCCACCTTTTTTATAACTATAAAACAAATGAAAAATCCAAAATTTATCACCCTTTTTGAAATTTATCAAAAAATTAAATTTTTTTGTTATTTTTTTACCTACCAATAATGTATGTATAAACATGTCCCCTTAGGTGTAAAATAATTAATGAGAATAAAACTAACCCTTTTAAATGTCATATAGTGTAGAGATTCAAGCTGAAATTATTTGAACAATCAATTATATGAATGAAGCTAACTCTTCTAATGATAATATTGAAAATGAATTTAAACATTCACTAATTATTAAATAATACCAATTAGATTATAATTTATAAAACATTTGTTAAGGAGAATCTATAAAATAATTCATTATGTAAATTGTGAGCATTATTTTTTCCCTATATCTGACTTAAATGTCTAGTTTCATAAATTCCATCTTCAAAATAAAAACCACCTAACACGTGTAAATTAAAAAATAATTATACTTTCATCATGCCAAGATCAACTTTAGTTTTATCAAAATTTTATAAATCCAATGGTTTAGTAAAAAGTTTATCTAATTGATCCTGTTTAGAAACATATTCTATATTTTTATTTCTATTTTGAACATATTTTATAAAAATTGAAATCTCATGTCAATGTGCTTAGTATTAAAATATTTTAATGGTTTTTTATAAATATATATTATATAGGTATTATAAAAATAAATTTTTATTTATTCAATATTAAAACAAAAACCAGCAATCATTTTTTAAACCATAATTATTATTAACAAGATGCACCATCAACATACTCACTTTTACCAATTTACGAAGTAAATGAATTTTTTTGTTAGAACTCCTTGTAAGTAAACATTTACCAAGAATGTGACACATACCTATAATGAACTTCATATCTATCTTTTACCCACTAAAATTGGAATAACTATGAAAAATTAATTCAAAAAAATACAATGGGGTAAAATAAAAAATATTAAATGATCCTTTAACATACTTTATAATCATTTTAACATTATTCAAATGATTTTATATCGGATTACATTAAACTATAATAGACATGAAAAATACTAAAACCTAAATCAAAAATATAATTATTAAACAACAATGAGTCTCTAATCATGCTTTTAAAAGATTTAACAATATTAAAATTTCTAGATTCAACTTTATAATATTTACATGAAGTAGTAATTAGATTATTTAAAGTCTTACTTTAATCTAAGATAAAATATTTTAAAAACTCCATATAATACTTAGTTTGATTAATAAAAATACCATTATCTCATTAAAAAATTGTAATATCAAGAAAAAAATATAGTTTCTCTCATAAAATTCACATAAATTGCATTCTTTATCAAATATAAATATTAATTAGAAATTTTTTCATGTGATGTTCTAAAAAATATATCATAAATATATTTTTTAAAAATTAAAATATAATTTAAATAACTTTTAATAAACAATTTTGGATATTTTTTCCCAAAATCATTATTTAAAATAAAATAAGAAAAAAAATTCATACCAAGCTCTAGGATATATTTTTAAAACCTTAAAATTATTTGGAAAGAATCAAAAAATGTTCAGGTTTATATTAATTCTCATAACCTATGGGTTGTTTTCCAAAAAAAATATTAAAAAATATATACATTTAATAATTTAATTTTAACATTCATTTATAAATTTTGTTTCCTAAATGAGATGGATATGCTAAAATAATTCTTATAGATTATAATCTTGCTGCGAATAGAAATGATTCTTCAAAATCAATTCCTTCTTCTTGATTGTGATCTTGATCCACTAATATAACCTTTGTTCTAATTACTCGACTAGATTAATCTAACTTAATCCTAAATATCCATTTTCTAAAAATAATATTTTGATTCTTATTGGGTTTAACTATGTCCCATACTTTAATTATATTAAAATTATTTAACTCTTTATGAATTTCTATAGTCTATTTTGAGTTAGATAAATATTACTCTAAATTGTAGAATATAAAAGTAGAAATGTAATATTAATAACCAAAAACATTCATTAAAGAGTTTATGGTTTTAACTCTAGTAATTACCTAAAAAATTACTTTTTCAACATGAATATATTTAGGAAATTTTAAAGTTTATTTATGAAGAAAACTTTTCCCATAAATTGATCCATAAAAATTTAAATTTTTAGATTTTCTAAAGACAACATCTCTAAAATCTACCTCAAACAAGTCTAAATAATATCTTCTTCCATTTAAAATGATTTAATTTAATTTTTCAGGAATTGATTCTTCAACAACTAAGGATATTTTATTTTAAACTCTATATTCCATAAAAGAATTAAAATATCCTAGAAAAACACCTTCATAATATTTTGAATCAAAATATTCTAATAGTTTTTTTGGTATTAAGAATGTAACATTTTTAACAAAAACTCCGAAGTATAAAATTTTATAAATAATTTATTTTCATATTTAATAAGGTATTTTCTTTAATAATTGTCTAAGTATAATTATATTATAAACATGAAAATATGTTTCAATATATTAGACCAAAAATTATTTTGGAACATTATACTCATTTATCATTATCCTAGTAATTTTTTGTAAGGATATATTTTTCTTTTCCACCAAACCATTTTTTATGGTGTCCAAGGAGTTGAAAACTTTTGATTATATCGATTATCTTTATATAATTTATAAAATCATAAATTTGAAAACTCACTCCCTCTCTCAATTATAATTGATAAAATTAGATAACCCTTTTTATTTGGATCCAATTTAAAATAAATAATAAATTTAGACAAAGTCTAAAATTTATGTACAAGAAAATAATTTCATGTAAAACTACTATAATAATCTAAAATAATAAATTAATTTTTTTACCACCTAGACTTGTAGTTTTCATGGGTCTAAATAGATTCAAATGAAAAACTAAAGTGATATTGAAGTTCTTACCTTATGAATTGATTTATAAGACTCCTTATATTGCTTACATTTTGAGCATGAATCATATACAAAAGTGTGGTCCATATTTAACTTACGTAGATCCAACACTTTTTGATTTTTCTAGAGCTTCTACCAAAACCTAAAATTTTCATGAACCAATATTTTATTCCATAAAACATTCTTTGATTGTATAAAATTCAAAAAATTATATTTCAATCATTAAATTCAAAAAAAAATAATTGAATAAATATTATATTTTTGGTTTTTAGGAAATAAGACATATTTATCTTTAAAAAGAATACACATATAATTTTAAAATTTCAAAATCATACTATCATTAAAAAAATTTGATATACTAATAAAATTATGTTTCAAACCATCAATAAATAAAACCTCTAAAATAATAACAATGTTTCAAATTCAAACTTCTCCAAAACATTTTACCTTTCCTTTTGAGTTATCACCAAATGTGACACTCTCATAGTCATATGTATTACAAGGTTGAAATTTAGAGATATTACTAGTCATATTTCTTGAGAATCCATTATCCATATACCATATATCATTTTAAAACATCTAAGATGTATTTTCAATAAAAATAGATTCATAAACATTTTTTAACCCATGAAAACTTGGGTCAAATTAGGTTAGAAAAATAATTATTAGGAACCAAAGATGATTTCCAACAACTATTAGTAGGTCGCCCAAAAGTTACTGATTATGAGATATAAGCCTTTTGGTGACCAAGTGATTGTGTAAATCTCACTGTGAAATCATTTTCATAATGGCCTTTCATTCAGCATCTAAAATTTATGATACTTCAAATATTTCCCCATGAAACTCTAAAAAATAAGTTTTTATATTGGGTAGAATATTATTATAGCCTATACTATTTTTCTGTTTTGTTCATCTCAATAAAACTAATTATTTTATCGTAGCTCTATACACAAGGAACAAAAATGGACAACTCAATATTCAAACATTAAATATCAATTCATAGCTTCTACATTTATTCTAATAAAATAATTAAACCTAATTTTTTGAGTTGTATCATATTTATATTAATAATATTTATGTATGATATTTTCAATCTAAAAACTAAAAGTTTGTACCTAATTTATCATTGGATCTCAAATGAGTATTTCCTAATTTTTCATTTTTTTCATAAACTACCTAATATTTACCCGTATGATTTTTAAATAATCCTAAAATATTGTTAATATTATGATTTAATCTATAAATATCACAATATAACTCATATTTATTGGAATTAAAATTATATTTAGAAGATGAAGAATAATCTGATTCACTTACCTGTTTTGGTGAAGCCACTAAACATAGGTTTCTTGATCTTTTTTTCACCATATTCATTATTTTAATCTAATTATAATGTGTAACTATAAATAGCTTCTATTTAATTATTTTTCATTTTTTAATTTTGTCTCTTATTCTTTTCATTATTGATCATCTAGAAAAAATTATTGTCATGACCTCTTTTTTTACAGTCATAAAAAATAATTTCAGTGTCACTATTAGGAATATTAATACCTCTTACCTTCTCCATATAATCATTTTTAAGATGATACTATTTCATATTTTCCATTATTTTAATGTATCTTACTTTTCTTAACAATAGAAACTCTATCTCTTTCACTAGAATATATCTCAGAGTCATTATATTAAGTAGTATATTCTGATTTAAAATTAGTTCCTTTGTTTTTAAAAATCTTCACTTGAGAAATATTTTTCCTTTATAAATAATATTGTAATAATGATACATAAATATCATCTAAGTAATATATTTTGAAATTTATATTTCATTAAATAATACTTTTTTAAATATTCCATTTTTTTAAAGATATTTTGTTTTAAATAAGAAAAAGAAAAATTTATTTTTATTAAAAAGAAAAATAAGTGACCAAGAGAAGATGATAAGGGTCATTCAAACAGTTATGACCTCATTCTAAGAAGAATAAAAAATTATCATAATCAAACTGATAAGAAGAGTCATAATCATCATACCAATATGATTCAAATTCTAATGGTCCATGAGACCAAGTAACTATGGTTGGATTCAGATAAGAGTAGTCTTTGATACTAATTGATTTCTTAGGAGGAACCGATTGAAAACCTTCAACATCCATAAGAAATTTCTTCCCATTAGATAATTCTTGGATAAATGATAGAGAAAATATTTTCAATTAATTTATATTTAATATCATTGTTTTAAACCCACAAAAGTGTTCCTCTAATATGAATTGTTTCATTTTTATGATATTGGTGTTATTTTGAGCTGAATAGTAAAAATTGGCCATTTTGGATTTTTAACAATTTTAAATTATTTCTGTAGTTTGGCCATAAAATTATCTACACTAATCAAAATTTCTAAATTCATTCTTTTATATATTCTACACATCCAGGTATTCATTTACTATTTTTTGACTAAAAGATGAATCGGCCATATGGAAGCTCAAAAGAATCTCACAATTTGGAGAAAGAAAACTGTTTTCAGTTCTGCCTAGTTTTGGTGTGGGCTCCATAACTCATCCATGGTGGGCCCCAATGTTTTGAAATTTGGTGGGTGGATGAAAAAGGAATTTTGGAGCATCTTTTATGAAGGAAGGACTGCGTGCGTCATCCGTTTATGGGGTTATTAAATCACCCTAATCCGAAAGATTTCATTTTGGAGAGTCTGACTGGACAGAATATATTCTCAAAGTAAAACGGCCATAACTATCGGAATACATGTCAAAATCCACTGATATTTTTAAGGGACACGGCCAAGAAAATTATTCACAACATTAAAGAAAGGATAAACGCTTGAAGATGCCATTTAATGGGCCTAAAACACGTCAACATTCAGGGGATAAATTATGGCTATAAAAGGAGGAGAGCTCCACCCTCTCAAGGCATCCCATTCTCCACCCCATTCCCTCCGGGACACCAATAAGGAGAACTTTTTAGCTTCCTATTTTATTTATTTTCTTTTTCATAGTTTTATTAATGTCTTCTTATTCCTTTTTCAACTCTATTACCCTTCACATGGAGGGGTGAAACCTTTGAGTGATCGGGGAAGGGGGAGTTTCACTTTTGCAATGTCGGAGTTTTGTGCTTAAATTTAAAATCCTCTTTTTCTTTTGAATGACTCATATTATCACTATTTCCCAATTATCTTAATGCGATCGTGTTTTGAGTTTGGTGTATTCATTTTTAATAGCTTTGGTTAAAGACTTTTAATCTCCCTCTGCCTAGTGCAATTTGTCTCGATCGAGCAGATTGTGTTAGGTGGTGAGTGTCTAGAGATCATTGGCACGTGTGTGAAACTATTAAACTTTTTCTAGAGTTCTAAGGAGAAAATATTCCCGATCGGGAATTTCCTTAGTTGTTTAGGGATTGTTTAAGAACTATCACGCACATAGGAGTGAGTCTCACTTGTTTCTTAAACCAAGGGTTATTAATAACTCGATCGAGGAGTTATTCATTAGTTATTCGAAAGGAAGAGAGAGAATATGATCTTTATTATTATGATGACATTGAAAAAGTGAATCCTACCCTAACCCCATCACTCTCTTCATCCATTAGTGTTCGACTTTTCTTGTTATTTCTTGCTTTATTTTTCAACCTAAACAATTTCAAAAACAACCTTTTCTTCTTTCTTAAATTCAAGTGACAAACATAATTGTTGTGCACTCCTCTTCGGGAGACTTCCTGGGGTTAATCACTAGACTACACTTAGGAAATTTAAAAAAAATTGCCACTCCCTACGACTGGCATGCATAAAACTTGGCGCTGTTGCCGGGGAGGTAGTTCCACAAACTAATTGTAAATATTTTACTTTTTTAATTTTAAAAAAAAATATTTTGCCATGTTGTTTTCAAATGATTATTTCTTTAATTCATGGAACAATTACCCACCAGTGAGAGAACCAATTATTGAATAACCTTGGTCTATAGATTATAATGTTTCTTTCTTGGCTAAACAAATTTGGGGAGCTCGAATCCAAATCATCACAGAGGATGAATTCAAGGATCTCATTGAAAACCTTAAAGAGAACCTCGAATACCCAGTATTGGTGGGATTGGGCAGAGAATTAATTGAACTTCAGGAGTATTTTCGGGAATTTTATCAATACATAATCAAAGTAAAACACCAAGAAGAAGAATTTCATAGGGATATTGAATCCCAATTTGAAAGAATTAGTAAAACAGTTCAAAACCTAGAGACCTCAATACAGTGGATTGCGGAACAAGTACATGCATCACAAGATCAACAAATGGAGCTCGAACAAGAACCAGAACCAGAATAATTGATGGAAGAAGTAGCCCCACAAATACTTCAAGTTGAAGAACCCATGAAATCATTGATGAAATTAAAAGAAGATCCATTGAGCCTAGCTCAATCAATTTTGGAGGAAATTTATGAAGAATATGTAGCTATTGAAATTCATATAGGAGATCAAAAAGATCTGGATAACTTCTGGAATTAGTGTGACGAACTTCTTGATCCAACTATTCCTCATAATGTCGATGATTCGGCAACATTTAAGGAAGACACCAACCAAGCAGTGGATTTTGAAGATAAGATAGAGGAGTCTGACTACCTACCTCTATCTTGGGAAATTCAACTCCAAGAGCCACCTCCCATTGTAGAAGCACTTAAATCCAAACAAGCTCAGGGAGTTAATCTTTTTATAAACTCATTATCTTTTGATTTTGTTGAAACTGAATTGAGTATTACCTCCCATTGTTTTAATTTTTCAGATTCATCCAACAATTGTATTTCCTTGGAGGGAGAATATGCATCTGAAGAGGAACATCTAGAGATCCCCAAACCTGTTGAACATTTAATGGAGGGAGTACATGAGAAGATCAAAGTGGTGTTTCTGGAGGAAAATGAGACAGAATATACTTGCTTTGAAAGGTAAGAATTTGATATTGATTATTCATGCTTTAATTTTTTTCAAATAGAATTAAACTCTGACATTCCATTTGATTTTTCCCCAGATGTATCATACCTTCAGCAACCACTGGAGAATAAAGAAGATGTTGTTCATGCAGAACCCAAGAAAGAGGAGGACTCATTCATAGTCCTAACCCCGCCATGTATGTTGTATCTCATTATAAAGAGGGTGGAAATGGTGAATTTTATCGATGGAGTCCTCAAGAAAAAGGAAGAAGTTAATCCTGGAAAGAAAATTGTATGTTGGTTCATGGGAAAGAAACCTCACCCACCATCAGATTTGGGATAACTTATTAGAACTGCCCCTCTGGAGGCAGTCAAAACCCAGGTCCCACTTGGGGAATTAAACCAAGATTTATCCTTCTTTTCTTATTCAAATTCTATTTTTATTTCTTTTAATAAATTTCTTATGTTATGTTTTTACTTTTTTTAGGTTTTCAAAGAGAAACACTTAGGATCCAAACTCAACGATGCATTTCCAATAAGCGAGGTTGTACCTCTCCTTCACACTTTCTTGATGTCGTGATTCATTTTAAAATTGGCTCACATGTTAAATCAACTTGAATGAATTGAGGACACTGCATCATTTATGTGTGGGGGAGGGAACCTTTGTAGTATATAATTTTTATTTGATGTTTGTTTTCACAAAAATAAAAATAAGAAAATTATGTGTTTTCAAATTTTTGTGTGTTTATTTATCAATTTTTGGTGTGTTTCTGAAACTTTTGAGCTGAAATGATTATCAATACCATTTTTGAAACCCTTGTCAATGAGTGAACCAATAAATTTCATGAAACAGAGCTTAAATGAATGCTGAAATGACTTATTTCTAAGTTCAAATCTTTTGGAATTTCATGAAAAGTACACTGATTTTTGAAACCCATGCCATATTTCACTGTCTATATCTTTAAAGTCACTTTTATGTGAGGCTTCTGAACCATTTATGTCATATTATATTCATTCACATCATTTCTTGAGAGAACCAAACCATGCTTTCTTAAACCAGAATTTGATTTATTTCTTTCAAAACTTGAGGGTTTGGGGTACGTGTGTTTTAAATGATTGAGGCATTTATTTGGTCTGAAGCCCCCTTTTCAAAATAATCCTATTAATTATGGCCCACCTTTACATTTATCCTTCATTGTATCCCCTAGTAGCCATGAATTTCCTGTTAGGTTATCCACATTATAAGCCAATTTTCCCTATCATACCTGCTCTTGAAGTAAAATTGCATGATCTAGTTGAACTTAAGTGTGGGGGAAGATGTCATGTTGTGTTATACCTCACTTTTTGATACTTTGGGTGGAAACTAAATTGTGGAGGAGATGTTTGTGATGATGATAAATTATTCTGTTGAAATATGTGCCTTTTCTAGAGCTTTCATGATAAGAGAAGTTGTGCCTTTCTGGAGCTTCCAATGTAAAAAGAAAGTTGTGCCTATCTGGAGATTTAAAAAAATAATGTTTGAAAAGATTGAAATTTTTGCTGCTGATCTGATTGAATAATGATGGAGCCTATTTTCTACAAAGGGGAAGTTAAGGAGACCATATTTGAGTGGAAATTAGAATCTTGCAATTTTTCTTCAATAAGAGCCAAGCCCTCCTTTTTCGGCCTTAGAATTTTTAACATCTAAATCCTACCAACCGGAAGACACAGAACAACCCTGAAAAGTCCTCATGAGAAACACATCTCCTTGACTCACATAGGGTGGAGAAGTAGGAATTTATCAAGCCTATGGTTACTCTTGTGTGAGTTTGGATGAGAAAAGCCTTATTCAGCATTTACATTTGTGAGATGGGAGAAAATTCATGTGAGGTAGGTGTTTTGTGTGCATGGGATAAGAAATGAAGTGGAAATATATTAAAATCTTAAATGGAGAACTTTAAATAACTGTTTTTGATGAGGCATGATATCTTTTTGTTTCTTGTAATTGATTTGATAGATCTCATTGATATGTGTTTTTGATTTGATTTGATTTGATTTTTATTTGTCCAGGAGTCCAAGTGCTAAGTGTGGGGGAATTGATAGATCAAATATTTTCAATTAATTTATATTTAATATCATTGTTTTAAACCCACAAAATTGTTCCTCTAAGATTAATTGTTTCATTCTTATGATATTGGTGTTATTTTGAGCTGAATAGTAAAAATTGGCCATTTTGGATTTTTAACAGTTTTAAATTATTTCTGTAGTTTGGACATAACATTATCTACACGGATCCAAATTGAAATATTCTTTCTTTTTCAGATTCTAAACATCCAAGTATTCATTTACTATTTTTGTACTAAAAGCTGAATCGGCCATATGGAAGCTCAAAAGAATCTCACAAGTGGGAGAAAGAAAACTGTTTTCAGTTCAGCCTAGTTTTTGTGTGAGCTTTATAACTCATCCATGGTGGGCCCCAATATTGTGAAATTTGGTGGGTGGACGCGAAAGGAGGTTTGGAGAATCTTTTATGGAGGAAGGACCACATGAATCGGCTGTTTATGGGGTCATTAGATCACCCTAATCTGGAGGATTTAGTTTTGGAGAGTCTGACTGGACAGAATAAATTCTCAGAGTAAATCGGCCATAACTCTCGGAATACATGTCCAAATCCGCTGAGTTATTTAAGGGACACATCCAAGAAAATTATGCACAACATTCAATAATGGATCGATGTTTGAAGATGTCATTTAATGGGCCTAAAATGCGTCAACATCCCGGGGATAAATTCTAGCTATAAAAGGAGGAGAGCTCCACCCTCTCAAGGCATCCCATTCTCCACCTCATTCCCTCCGGGACACCAAGAAGGAGAACTTTTTAGCTTCCTATTTTATTTCTTTTCTTTTCCATAGTTTTTTAATGTCTTCTTCTTCCCCTTTCAACTCTATTACCCTTCACATGGAGGGGTAAAACCTTTGAGTGATCGGGGAAGGGGTAGTTTCACTTTTGTAATGTCGGAGTTTTGTGCTTAAATTTAAAATCCTATTTTTTATTTTGAATTAATCCTATTATCATTGTTTCCCAATTATCTTAATGTGATTGTGTTTTGATTTTAGTGTATTCATTTTTTAAATATTTGGTTAAAAACTTTTAATCTCCTTCTGCCTAGTGCAATTTGTCTCGATCGAGCATATTGTGTTAGGTGGTGAGCGTCTAGCGATCGTTGGCACGTGTGTGAAACTATTAATCTTTTTCTAGAGTTCTAAGGAGAAAAAATTCCCGATCGGTAATTTCCTTAGTTGTTTAGGGATTTTTTAAGAACTATCATGCACATATCAGTGAGTCTCATTTGTTTCTTAAACCAAGGGTGATTAATAACTCGATCGAGGAGTTCCTCATTTGTTATTCGAAATGAAGAGAGAGAATATAATCTTTATTACTATGATGACATTGAAAAATTACATCCTACCCTGACCCCATCACTCTCTTCATCCATTAGTGTTCGACTTTTCTTGTTATTGCTTGCTTTATTTTTCAACCTAAATAATTTCAAAAACAACCTTTTCTTCTTTCTTAAATTCAAGTGACAAACGTAATTATTGTGCACTCCTCTTCGGGAGACTTCCTAGGGTTAATCACTAGACTACACTTAGGAAATTTAAAATTGTTTTTCCATGCCCTACGACAGGAATGCTTCAATAAAGAAATTATTTTTGGGGAAATTGTCATATATATCATCCATGTTTCCATTAATTCCCTATGTTACTCTTAATTTATTGATTACCCTATGAATCCTTGAGAGCATTTCACTATTATATGGATTTGAATTTCCCTATTTTTAATGAGTGGTTTCCCATATAAAATGATCCATTTTCAAATATGCAGGTTTAGGGCTACCCTAATATTCCTATATTGGCTCATGAATCTCTAACAGTTAAACATTATCCTACATCTCATGAGTCACTTATCTCATCGTTTGAGAAGTCCCCACAACTATTTGTAAATAACCAATATTAACATGATAATTACCCATATCAATAAGGAATTATTTGTCACCAATAGAATCCATATTATTTTATACTACCTACCTTCTAAATTTCTTTGTACAATAATCCTCAGGATTCCCTTTTAAAGAAAAAAATAGAAAACTAAATTCTTATAAAAATTATTGTTAACATTAACAATAATTTGAAAACATGGAAATAAATTAGGTAGTCCTTAATATTCCACATTTAGAGAGATTTAATCATCCAATGATGATAAAACTATGTTATTAATCCAGAAAGAGCTTAAATATACCTCCACCAAGATCCAAGAATAGTGACCAAATTTGGAAATCTCAGTAGTTCTGTCCATTTTTATTGGAATGATGATAGCATAGGAAATATCAAATAAAATATTAGGATGCCATATGATATAGTTAATAACAAAATTTTTGATCCATGATTGGTCCCTACTATCTTTATAGTAAATGGTTTGAACCAAAAATGTAATTTTTGATAGAAAACTGTACCAATATTTAAGCAATTGAATTGATCTCATAAGACCTTTTCTTCAGATCCTCAGATGAAAAAATGATGTTAAAGAAACCCCAAACCTTAGGATTACATCTGTAGTAAAAAGAACCCCATAAATAAGTTATCTTCTGTACTAGATCATCAGTTTTCCAAATATTTATTATAGGGGTAAAACAAGTCTAAAAATGACAGAGTGGTCACAGATTTCAAATCGGTCAATAATTGCATCCATATCAGTAATAATCTAGGAAGTGATACCCTTCTTTATGATTTTCTCTACGGGAACATATTTTTGAAATTTAATGTTCCTTTTATTTGAGTCACATTTATTTGGCACAACACCATACTCTGTAAATTCAGTATTCATACCAGCCATCCAAATACCATATTGATTCAACCCAATAGTAGTTAGACCCACCAATGCCCCTACTAAAGAGGTAGATCAATGAGGTATTCTCATGTCATCCACTAATCCCATTGTAGATTGACGATTGGCCACTTTATATGAGTTACCATAGATTGGAAAGATTTATTATCATTGGTTTATACCAATGTATTCCAACACACAACATTAACCTCGGTCCCCACCGCTATAGTATGACACCTATAAAACAACCCTATCATCATTGTTGAAGGTTAATGAGATCTATTCACTTCATCTTCCACCACCACAAACTACCAAGAACCATTCATCCTGGACACTACCACCACATTTGGAAAATCCCTATCCAATTTATCAACCATCAGAAAATCCTTCCAAGCTCTATTTACCTCGGCCAAGTCAATCATCATTAGAAGGCCAGAACTATTCATCTCATCCACGCCAACCACTCTGAAATCAGATCTATGATATCTCCATGCTTCCTCCTTGAACACTATAGTAGATGTAGGATCCCTTATAAATATATCACCTCCATATAGAAGGAAATACTCTTAAAATGTGGGATTACTATATTCGAGAGACCCTATCCTTCCAAGAATCCACAATTACTACTTCTCTAGGTAAATATCTTGAAAACTATTTCAACCAAAATTCAATTATCTAATGTTTCTCACAAATAATTAAATCCATTTAATATAATTTTAAATTTTGGAAACATTCAATTCACTATTTCTTCCTCTCTCATTTTAATTTCTTTATAGTTGTCTCATAACATTACTAACATAGTTATTATTGATTTATAGATTTAACATGGTAAACTTGTAACATTTTCAAAATGTCATGTGCTATTTTTCATATATATAGATGGTTTTTGTCTTTTTTTCTAACTGCACATTACAAAATTTTAATAACTTTTCCACTGAAAATATATCTAATAGAATTATTACCAGTTAAATAATCTAGGACAACTTCCAATACTTCATATGGTTTGATCATGATAGTCCCACTCTAAAAGATTAAATTATTAAGAAAATATGAAATGTGATACTTTTAATATCTATTGTCTATTCCATAAAATAATGGTGGCCTTTTAGTATTTCATTCTTAATTTAAACTTATTTCATCTATATCAAATATATATTTTCCCCTTGATGATTAAGTCAATATTTGATTAACATAATTAAATATAAATATACCAATTCTAGTTTTAAATTTTCCAATACCAATTACATAGTCTCATTATGAGTATGAATGAATTGACAAGAGGGGGTTGGATTGATGTATTTAAAATATTTTAAACAATTATTATTTAAAAGTTAATTTTTACAGCGAAAATAAAAATAATTGGACAAAATGATTTTTATAGTAGTTTAGATCTAACTAAAGCTAAGAATACTCTCCACTCCTCTGAATAAAAAATAAAAATATAACACAATAAGAATGTAATCTTTAAATTTAAAATGGGATAAACAACCATTTAAAACACACCCTTTTAAACCATGTGGGAAACACCCAAAACTAATTTTTTATCACAATCAGTCACAACTGATCTAGCTTCATTTTAATGTAGTAAAAGAAACAAAACATGCCATTATATGGACTAGAAAAAATTGAATCCCCATACATTTTTTCATTTTGGAAAACCCATACACAAAATTTTATTTGAGGGTGGTATAGCCTGATAATAATTCCATTTATGGGTATTATAACCCAATATAATAATTTATATATAAAAATAATTAAATAATAAATAACCATAGAACCAATTGAAAAATTCTAGTAGGAATGTCAAGGAAACAGTGATCTCTTTAAAAAAATTATGAAAATTATATATCTATAGGAAACACTATTTCAATGATTGGTAAAAAAAGGTGTGTCACATTTTTTAACTTGAATATATCCTCGACCAATTTTCTTTTGAACTAGATATTTTGAAATATTTATGTCTATATCCTTTATAGAAAAAATATTCAAAATATTAAAGCATTTTCATATCATATTTCCCAATACAACACATGAATATAAATTTAATAAACAACTTTAGAGTTTTTCAAAGTTGGTTTCCCATAAAATATATTACTTAAATTCTTTATTTAATTTTCTTGTAAAAGATACCCACGTGGGTTCAATTTGATAATATTTAATATAATATAATTAATATAATTTTTTAGGTAATAATAAATATATAAAATTATAAAATATTATTTGATAGTAAACATTAATGTTATGGGAATACACCCTCATTTTCCATGAAAAAAATTCTTCAAATTTCAAAATTTTCAAATTTGAAACTCATGATTTTATAAGGAAAAACAGGAGTATTTATCCAGCATGATGACGATTTCAACCTAAATTAAATACTTATAAAAAATTCCTCATAATAAAAATAATTAAATAATAATTAATAAAAAATTAAATCAAGGAAAATCGTTTGAAGTTTTTTATTAAATCAAAATATTTAAGAACATGAATAATGAATATTTATTGAAATATGTATGGTCAGTTTCTTATATAGGATTATGTTCTTATGGTAGGTTATTATATTTATTTAGTCATTCATAGGTCCTTTTATTATTTATATGGTTAATCAAATTCAACATGCAGTCGATCAGTTATCAATGTGTGGTCAATCAAGTACGTTACAAAAATTCAATTCATGATTGATCAATTTATGTCATAGAAGATTGTTGTTAAACCTAAGTGTTGAATTTATTTTCAATGATGTTACAATATGCGTTTCAATAGTTTGAATGAAGTATTTATACTTAGATAATTTTTATTGACTCGGTTTATGAAATTGGATGTCAGGCCTAATCAATTTCCATGTTAATTGTGACAATTATTGAACTAATATTTAAATTTCAAAGACACATTATATGGATTGCACAATTTTTAAAACAAGATAATCCATCTTTTTCTTACTGAATAATTTAAATAAGAAAATAGACTATCTATTTTCATACGGATGTGAAAATTTCCATTAAAAATTATATTTAGTTTTGTGATTAATATTAAATGGATTTAAGAAGATTTCATACAAAAATATAAGTTAATGCACAAATGTATTCATATATTATACATGATTAAATAATTATATAAGTATTGGTGTTATATTTCATACTTATAATATTTCTATGTACATGATAATTTTTGGAATTATTAAAACATATGGGCTAACCATTATAATCCCACAAGGTCCATCCTATCAACCACACTTGAGGGACCCGAGGCATAACCTCATGGAAGAGCCAGCCTAATGAGCCTTAATAGAGGTAGGTGTGTGTGGTTTGGTTCATAGTTCCTACAAGACTGCATGGAGGTTGTTCATAGAGGATATAGAGCCACCATGTAGGGTGTAACAATGACATGGTGGTGTGTGTGAAGGTGAATGCAATTACTGATCCCACAAGGACATGGATCCTTATGTTAATGGAATTCACAGACTTAAAAATCACATCTTAGACAAATGGGAATTTCAATGTGGTTCAATTCCATGTAGTAAATAGTTCCTCCATCAATAAAAATATGGATATATCATGTGTCATTTGATCAAACTAATATATTCCATCCAATTTGTCTCGCACTACTTGTATTTGAATAATTTGTCCATCTTTAACCTCATCCTCCTTAGTAGTTTCTAGTTGTGATGTCAAGCTCAAAACAAGGTAATTTCAAAGTTAACTGGACATCTTCCATGATAATGATAAAATAACTAGATAGGGTTAATCAAACCAAATCCATGCATTCAACTTTATCTTGCATGAATGTTGATTTTTTAAGATCAGTGACACCATAAGAAGCAGTCACATGAATGAATAGAAATCACATGCAGCATTATATGAATCCATAACTTGATTTTTTTGTGGATTATTTGAAGCATTCAATTAGTCACATGATGAAATAATGTAAATAATAATGTAACATTGATATCATATTTCTTTTATATTTTAAAACTATCATCTCATGAGTTATTTGATAGTATCAAGAAGATGTCCACTGAGTCACCACATGATAAGTAAAATGATCATGTGAGGTGACCACATGATCATGTTATTATTCCATATTTTTATGAAGAATAATAAAAAGTACCCGAAAATCAATCTAATCCCAAGATATTTGGTATATTTAATGATTTATTGGATCACAATGAAAATCAGAGGAAAGGCAGTTTGATGATGCCTACATAAAAAAAGGTAAGGTTCAAGGGTGGATAAAACTCGAGAAATTATAGAGAGCTCTCATATATCCTCAAAACTAAGTATAAACATTACTTGTTCATGTCAAGGATAGTAAATATACACATGAACTATTATCACAAAGAAGAAATCTCTCATTTGATCCATTCATATGAAGACCTATTTATTACATGAATATATTTACGAGAAACCCATAGAAAAACCATTTTCATGTGAAGCAACAACCCAGAAAAAAATTTCATGTGAAGATGAAATAAAAGATCCATAAAGTTTTTGGGAAGCATAAGGAGTGTCTCATGTGATCTAGCATGATTTGATTACATGATGGAAGTAGGTGACTCATGAGAACCCTAACAGAGTCTAACAAAGGGGATATAATAGGTTTAAGTTATTTTTTAATGTGATCCCATATATGAAGGATGATAATGGAATCTCATGTTCACTATAATATGTGAAGTAACTTTGATGATCATGATAAATAGTGGGTCACATGTAGGCTTTGACACACGATTTCACCAAAAAAATTATTTCATGCCATGTATAAATTCCATGCATCTTTTTTTTCAATAGTGATATATCCAAAATTTTATTAAATATGATATTTTAGAAACACCTAAATGAATAATAAGAATACTATTTTATATGTTCTAGGGTTTTCACCAAGCCTATGCACCATGAGATTTGTGTAATTGAGTTGAGAATTTGAAGATGAATAAATCCAAAATATGAAATATTATTATTTCATAAAATATTATCGAATAAGTTTTTTGCATGGCGTGAACACATATATTGAGGCCTTTCATTCTTTAATATATGAAATAATTATATGAAAAGTGTTTCATTGAGGAAAAAAATCATACATAGATTATCATAATTATTGATAAAGATTGGTAAACATGATCATTGGATATTGAAGGTACTTGATGTGTACAAAAGAAAGTGTGATCTGAATAGATAATGGAGGAAGATAAATATATCATCCTATAGTGTATTACGACATAAGATAAGAAGGATATGGTGACTAGGTAATTTTATTAGTTACTGAGGGGGCCCAAGATTAGGTTGTCCAATTTGTCAAGAAGAAATGATATTTGAGGTCTTTAACCAACTAAGAAAGATAATTTAGATTATTTGGGGGTGTAACTAAGATGATATGGAGAAAATAATAGTGTTTATAACTAGTGTTCTCCAAAACCGTTATAATTTATGATAATATTATAGTGGAAAATCAATGTTGGTGGGAATGACCAACATGAAAGGGAGTGGGTATTTATACCAAACAATGTAAATATCATTTTTTGTGTTATATTATTATTTTTTATATAAAGTGAGACTACGAGATATCACCAAGTGGATTCATAACCTCAAAAAGTTCAATAGGATGAATTCAAATGAAATAATTTTAAAAAATTAAACCATTGATTCACCTCACCTCTCAGCGGTAAATTCATCCTAAGGCACTTTAATCATCTACATTATAGTTGATCTATTTTTATATGTGTTCAGTTAAACCTTTGTATATGAGGTTGACAAGGGACTATGTTTCATCCAATCATTCATACATTTATATATGCGGTTGATCGATTCTTTTTTCTTGCAATCAATTGATTGGTCAAGCTTTCAATCCATTAATCATGCATTTGATCTATTAGTATATGTTGTTAATCTATTGGTCATGTGATCAATACATTGGTCATGTGATTAATTTATTAGTCATTTGATCAATTGAATATAAATACCTCATAGATTATTTAGACTTTTATGTATTTTTAAAAGTATTCTAATAGTATACAACTAACATATGATATACCAACCCATATTGTAATGGAGTTTTCTCGGAAATTAGTTCATACAGAATAGAACAAACATGAATAAAAAAATAAACAAGATCGGTAAAAACATTTCATCTATAAGTAGTGAAATCATAAAAAAATATTTACTCATGTTATAGGGAATAAAATATTAAACAAAAGATTTGAGAAATTTTAATTATCGAAATATGGAAAATTGATATATTTTCATTATAAAAAACATAAATAAATAAAGTGATATGGATCCACTTAAACATTTAATCCCGTAAAATAAATTAGTATAATATAATTTAGAGGTTAATTCATAAAACATAACTAATAGGGATATAAAATCTTTATTAAATAAAGAGGAAAATTAAATTGAAATCATAAAAGAGTTTTTATAATAAATTTTTAACAATGTAATAAAAAGAGGAATCTATGAGTCACTTCCAAATGTTATTTTTGAATAGGTAACAGGAAAACCTTTTTTAAAATGACATTAATATAAATAAAAATAATAAATCTTTGAAAATTACATAAAGGTTTTAATTGAAAATTTGGAATTAAAGATAAAATACATGATCATGAAATGTAAATCCATTTTATTATTTTTAAAATAATTTATTCAAACTTTCATAATAAAAAGGAAAATATAATTTTATTTTTAAAATTGGAAAACATAAATAATAATATAACCTAAGATATTATATATTTGGGTTTCAAAATAATATTATAAATTATTTTTATAAATAAATAATTTATACATGTATTAGAAACAACCATCAAAGAAGATATGTATTATTCTCAACAACGTTTCATTTTTATGAAGAAAGAATTATATTAATGAAGAATAATTAATGTAACAACCCTTTAAAAATAATTTCATGTGAAAGAAATGTAAATAATTAAAAACATGATATGGATTACAATATAATTCAATCATATGGAATATTATAACTTCCTTATATGAATAAATCTTAGGAAGAATGATCAAAACTCAATGAACATAAATAAAGTTAACAAAAACCCTTAGATATTTGATAAAAATTGTATTTAAAGAGTATGGAGGATGGTTTAATTAATATAATTCTAAAACCCATTGAATAATAATTTGATAATAATATAAAATAATTGGTTAGTAGATACACTATATAAAATATTTGGTGTATAATATGAAAATGTGCTTTATTGAAAAGAAATTTGAGATAAAACCCTTACCTTAACTCCTGAATTCCATGAAAGTGATTTAACCTCATGTAAAATAAAAATAACCATATTAATAACTTATTTTATAACCTTATTCTTTTCAATTAACTTTTTATAATATTTAATTATAAAAATTCATTTGATAGTTATTGTTTATATTCATCATCAAATGTAAGTATTTTTTATTGTTCAATACATGTTTGATAATGGTGATGTGGAACCTAATTATTGGGTGTAAATTTCATTATTAATGAATTATTTATATGTTCCATGATTATTTATAATTTTATTATTTCATTCCATTATTTATTGTGGTATTATCTTTCAAGATGAAATTGTAAATGAGCTTTCTTCGGGTAATTTAACGACATCAACAGGTTACTTTATTAAGATCATTAATTCTTATGTAATCTCCCCATTACCATATTACTGAAATAAATTAAATCTTAAAAAAATATATGTTAAATAAAATAATTTTTTACTACCATATTTTTAACGTAGTTAGGAAAAACAATGCACATCGTCGATGGAGGTGTTAGTCCCACGTACATAAGAGCGACATTTTCATTTTTCAACATATCGAAAGAAAGAAATATAGATAACTATTTATCCTAAAATAATTATAAATATTCCATAAATATAATATTTATTTATAAAATCTATCTTTATATCCTCAATTTATGGTGGTGGTGAAAAATGATACATGTTGTCTATGGAGGCGGTAGTCAGGACAGAATTGCATACAATATTTTTATTTTTTAAATTTTTAGGAGGAAGTTAGTAAATGAATACTCATTTAAAATAATATGATTTAATTATATATATTATAATGATGTAATTATTTTATTCTGGGTAGAATTTATTTGGAGGAGTTTTTATAAGAATGAAAAGAATTGGAATGAAGAATGGAGGGATTATAAATTTTTTACTTTACACCTTTGAAAAAATCATATATCCTTCTTCTTATAGTATTTTGATGAGACCAGAACCTCTAGGAAACTTGAAATAGGGTTGTTTATTTATTTGTTCTTAGATTGTATGATACAATTTCTTATAGTTTAAAGAGAATTTGGGTTATGAAGGGCACCATTTATAAGTGAGAGGGGTGTCACTTTTGTAAATACCCATAACTTTAAATAAATACATGTCACTTTCATTGGAAAGTTGATAAAAACATATAAAATAATGGATATATAAGGATTATTTGTTGATATACCTATCATAAAACCATTTAGAGACATGTTTTTACCTTTTTTTGGTATTTTACCAATATTTTAACTTTTTACCATAATTTAATTTTACAAGAATAACTAATTTTTTAACCTCGATAGTTTTGTTAGGGATAAAAATAAAACTAATATTATTAAATAATTTGGATATTATTATTAAAATATGTAAACCATTTTATAATATTTAATTTATAAAAAATTAGGAAAATTAATTATAAAATAATAAGTGTATAACATATGAAAATAGTTATTAGATAAAACAATACTTAGCTTAAAAAATGTTAATCATGGGTTTATAAATTAAACATAATATCTTAAATATATAATTTTAATTATTAAATAAATATTTTACAAGGAAAGAGGTTTGATAATTTTTTATTTCATTCTTATATCAAAATGATATAGAAAATTTCATGGTATTTGTAAAAACAGTATTTAATACCTCTCACATAAAAATCAATCTTTCCAGAAAAAAATTTAACCTTTTAGAATTTTTAAATTCTTATTTCAAAAAATATTTTCATTTTTTGAAATCATAATTCTACAATTAAGGAATTTATATTTAAAATGGTAACATAAAATATATTGAAAAAACTATTTTTATAGAAAAAATGACCTTTTTAAACCTTAAGTGTTCTAAATATTATTTATATTAATTATAAATTAATTATGTGTGAAATTATTTCTTCATACATTGAAATTTATTAATATAATAATACTTTAAAAATTTAAAATTATATTTTTTATGATAAAAATAAAAAATATACTAAAAAATAATTCATCAAAAATATTCCTTTTAACACTAAATTATTTTAATCACATTCAATTAAACAAGATTATTTATCTTATGACCATTAAATTTATTCAACATATTAGTATTATAACACATATAATTATTATTTAAAATAATAAAAATAATATTAGGGAATTAAAATAAATCATTTACAAATTATTTTTTATTTACTTGAGGTTTTACTCCTTTTGTAAATTTTATAATGTTATTTCACATTTTATTCACCCAATATATTTAAATTTATATTACATTTTAAAATATAACATGTTATATTTTTGTTCAATTTTGTGTGTGATATAATATATTCAACATATTATTTTTTAAGGTAAATTTATACTAAAATCTTAGGGTGTTACACTCCCTACCCCCTTAAATAAATTGCATTATCACAATTTTTATTATTATTCTCTAATAAAAATAGTTAAGGGTATCTATAAGATAGAATAGAGTCAATATATAATTTAACACTCTCCATCCTGGGTAATACTATTGTTCACATAATTTTATTTATAATAGGAATAAATTGTGATTCTCAATCATTTGTCCCAAATATTCCTCCTTAGATATTTATAAGTCTTGTGAGCTTCTTAGAGACATAACTATCACAAATTAATTTTAATTCCCATGAATCTAACCAAATAATAAAAAATGATTGTTATGTTACCTAATCAAATTAGTGAAATTGATCATATGAATATGAAAAATCAATCCTAATATGTATTCTCCTGTGACACCATTATTTCAAGCCATGATACTTTTAGTTCAACTATGGTATAATTGGATCAACCTATAACCCCTTCAGTTTAACCTTGGTTTTCTGTAGTCATATTAATATGAGGTTTTATAACCTTACTAGAAATATATTACCTCCTTAAATTCAATTTAAAACTTTAATAATGGTTTATAAGGAGATTGTTGATCAACCCAAATCATATCTCCTACTGTTGTCAAACTGGATGTGTAGTTAGGCCTACTTGTCCTGAACTGAGTGAAGATTGAGTTATTACCCAACCAAAATTTTTCAAGGTTATTTCCCCTAGGAGAATCTAAGATATATCCCACATAGACTTGTTTGAATTTTGACATATATGTCATTCCTAGGCAATCATACACTAAATAATTTACTAAAATGTTAGGATATTTTCTATATTTAGATTTTTCCATAGTGATTCAACTAATGAAATCTATTCCATGGTTCTAGTTAAATCATTATTTTAATTACTATTTCATAACCCCAAAATTCCTAAAAACCAATTCTCGAATAATTTAAATTAAACCTTATCCCCAAAAAAATATCTTCATACTATTTAATATATACCTCAATCATGTATACTCTTAAAGAATTTAATATTTTCCCTATATAACTTGAAATTCATTTACATGAAATCACATAAAATCCCTAATAGATACTTATACATTGATCATTTACTTCCCTAAACTTCATAGTTTTCAAAACCTTACTTTGATACCAATTGTATGTCCTTAGACTTGAACTCATAGAATTTAGTGTGAATAAAAATATTCTTTACAAACAATATTTTAAAACTAACTAAAGTGGACCAAACTCTAATATCCATAATTATAATATCACTAATAAATTTTGAGTCACTTACATTCTGATGACCTTTTAGGTTTGATGTTTTTTAGAGTTAGGGGAAAAACAATTAACTAAAAAAACTCCTATTTTTACCATCCAATTTGAATTTTACCATTAAACGTAAGATTCCATATTTAACATTATGGTGTAAATGTTTCCCAGATTTTCCCCACACATGATAACCATCCTAGAATCTCATACTTAATAATATTTTTCATAATCCTGGGGAAATAGAAACATAATATGGGTGAACATGAATGATTAATAACGTGGTAATGTATATCAGAATCTATCAAAGAATAAACAAGTCAAAAATAATATGGTAGGAATAAATAATAATTAGAAATTCTATATAACTGATCTCATGATCTTGAAATAAATCCATATATGGAATACAAATATAAATAATCACGTGGATACCAACAACTTATTTCATGGTGATATAATAAATAATTTCATACAACTAAATCTTACCATAAAATATATAAAAAATATATCTTAATTATCAGAAATATTGCCACCAAGACATTATATAAATCTCTAAGACCACATCCAAGACATCATACGCACTATTAAGACCACAACCAAGGAATTATTAATAAATGGGTAGACATACACCAATTACCCAATCTTGTTTTTCTCTTGAGATCTATATATGCATAAAGGGGATATATAATTCTAACCCCCATCGATTATTGACACATGATCAATGATTTTTTCATATATTTAATGATCAATACAATGCAAAATCAAGTTTAATTAGTAATCTAAAAACATTCATATTAGAATAAAAAACACATGATATGTTAATACTTTCCCTAATAAATTAATAGTAAATAATGATTATAATATATACAAAGAAAAATATTGAATAGTATGGTTAGTTGATATCCCCAATTTTATATAATAACATTATTTATTTTAACATATATGAAATAAACTATTATAAGGAGAACACTTTGAATAGTACCATATATGAATAGACTGATAATTGAATTATTTAATATCAAAATTTCATTTATTTAAAATAAAATAATATAAGAGAATTTAAGGGGAAATTCATGAAACATATCTATAAAAGAGATAAAATACTTTTTACATGAAGAGTAAAATGGAATTAAATTCATAAAAGTTATTTTATAAAACATTTTTAATAGAGTTGTAAAAACTGAATTTTTGAGTCACTTTCAAAAGTCATTTTTCAAAAAGGTAACATGAAAAACTTTTTAAAACCCACTTTAAATGAAATATTTATAAGAAATAATTTAAAATGATATAATTTTTTTCTAGAGAAAATGTGTTATTTAAGATAAAATATAATATCATGAAAGGAAAAAACTTTTTTTGTACTTCAAAATACCTTTTTTGAAACTCATATCATAAAAATGATTATATATTTTTTGAAAAGGGGTAAAGATAAAAAATAAGATCATATGAGATAATATATATTTTCATTTCAAAATATGATATTAAATAATTTATTTAATGAAATAAAAATAACATGTAATAGAAAACCGATATGAAGTGGTTAATAATTATTCATAAAATTATTTCATTCTTATGAAGAAAGAAGTTCCTCAATGAAGAATAATTTAGGTAATAACACTTTGAAATGGATTTCATGAGAAAAAATGAAAATCCCCAAAATAATAAGGCAAAGTAAAATATAATTATATCATATGGTATATTATAACCAACTTTTAAAAAAATCATAGGAAAATTAACACAAATCAAGGAATAAAAATTATGTTCACAAAACCCTTATGTATTTGGTAGTTGGTACATCATATAAAATATTGGGTTCATAATGTAAAAACATGCCTCAATGAGGGGAAATTTGTGATGAAACCCTTACCTTAACTCCCAAATTCTAAAAATGTTATTTAACATCTAATATAATAAACATAAAAATCTTAATAAATTATTACATAAACTTATTTATACATACTACATTTTACACTATTTAGTTATAAGTATTCATTATACATTCATTAGAAAGTTATTGCTTATTTTCATCCTCATATGTTAGTAATTTCAAGTGTTCTTCCCATGTTTCATAATGGTGATTTTGAAACCCGTTATTGTATATAAATTTCATCATTATCAGATAATTTATATGTTTCATGATGATTTTTAATGTTCTAATTTCATTCCATTATATTTTTTGTTATGATTCTTGAGGATGAAATTGGTAATGAGCGTACTTGGGGAAATTTTCCGATATCAATGGGTTACTTTTCAATGATAGTTAATTATTATGTTATCATTAAAGAACCATATTAATAAAATATATTACTACTTAATGTAATGTATATTAAAAATATATTTTTTAACCATCCATGTAAGGTGTTTATGAAAAACGAAAGACATACTCCATTGAGGTAGTATCCCCATGTACCTACATGAGGCATTTTTATTTTTAAAAAAATAGAAATAAAGTAAAGAATATAATTATTTATCATTATAGAATTATAATTATTTTATAAACTGAATTTTTATTAATTAAATAAATATTTATAACCATCCATTTAAGGTGGTGATGAAAAATAAAACATGTCATCCATAGAGACAGTACTCTGTACATGTGTATATATGAAATTTTCATTTTTTAAATGGTTACGAGAAAGTTATAAAATGATTATTACCAAATAAAAATAACATTTAAATATAATTATAATACTTATAAATTTAAATTATCATAGTTAGAATATTTTTCGAGTTCATGGAATAATAAATAAAAAATTATTAATAAAGAAAAAATAAATTTGATGGTTTTAACTTACTCCTCAAAAAAATTCTTGATCTTTTTTATAATGGTATTTTAGTGATACCAACACCTATAGAAAATGGGAAATAAGTTTTTGGAGTGATTTTGGAAGGGTATGTATGATATAAAAGGAATATGGTGTGGTGAAAAGTGAAGTTGTGAATTAATACTTTTATAAGTGAGTGGGGTGACACTTTTATAAATACCCATAAATTTATAGTAAATCCATGTACCTCAAATTAACTTTTTATTTTATTATCAATCCAATAAAAATAGTGAATAAAAAGTGTTATGTATCCTGGAGGTCTATAATATTTGATACCAAGGGAATAATAATTTTCAAATTTAATTCCTCAGGGGGGGGGACCTGAGGTTAGTAAAATATGATATTTTCTAATTAGGAGTAACCTTGGATGCGAAAAAGTTAGAAACAACATTCCCTTCATGACACATGTAAAGAATATATACCTAGGAACCCATAAACCACTTTAATTTTCTTATATAATACTCAATGGACTAAGGATCGGTACCATTTCCAAGAAGTGCATTATAGAGAACTCGAGAATCCATATTAGCTACATAAATTCAAATATCTCTCTGCTTTCCAAGATATGCATTATATTAAATGCATGAAAATTTCAAATAAATGTGGCACTATAAGTGGAAAATACTTGATATTGGAGTATTATTGGTTAATACACCTATCATCCAAACATTTGGAGATATTTTTGTAATAATTTTTCTTGTATTTTACCATTATTTTAACTTTTTAGCATAATATGTTTACCATAGTAACTCGTTTTTTAAACTCAAAAACTTATTTTTATGGACTAAAATGAAAGTATCATTACTAAATTATATTATATTATTATTCCAAATATGTAAACCATTTTATAATATAAAAATTATAAAAATTATAAAAAATAATTATAAAATAATAAGTATATAGTGCATAAAAATAATTTTTAAAAAAAACACTTTGTTTTGAAAATGTTAATAATAGGTTGATAAATTAAACACAATATTTTAAATGTATACTTTTAATTATTCATTAATTAGTAAAATAGTTTCATAAAATTTTTAGTCATGATTGCGTCCAAATGATTTCATTAATGTCATTGTTTCTTGTAAATATGATATTTTGAATTACTCACCTAAAAATCAATATTTTTAGTGAAATTTAAAAAAATCATCCAAATCTAATTTTGAAATAATTAATTTAAAAAATATTTTATTTTTAAGATTAAAATTTTAAAATTTGAGAAGTCATATTTTAAATATAAACATAAAATATAAGAAAAAAATAGTTTTATAATTAAATCAACTTTTAAAAAAATAATTTTTATTGAACTTATTTCATATTTAATTTAAATTAAACAAGTTTTAATCAATTTCTTTTTTCATTGGAAAATTTCATTATAATAATCCTTTAAAATAATAAATTTAATTGTTTATGACAAAAATAAACAATGTATAGTTCTTTTAAAAATAATCCCTTTTAATACTAAATGATTTTAATCACATACCATTGGACTTAATTATTGGAATTTTAATAGCTATATTCATTTGATTCATTTTTTTTGAAAAAATTATATTATTATTTAAAAAAAATATAATGTGCAATGAATTTAAAAAAATTATTTATCTATATTTTCATTTTATTGAGGTTTTACACTTTTTGTAATTTTATTAATGATATTTAAAATTTTATTCTAACAATTTATTTATATTTATATTACATTCTAAAGTATAAAATTTTTCATTTTATTTTGGTGTTGTGTGTGATACAATCTATTTAACATTTTTTTTATTTAAACTAAAATTGATAATAAAATCTTGAGGTGCTATAAAAATGGACCTAATGTGTTATTAAAGGGGGACTTATTTCTCCATATCTATTTATTATCATTACAAATGTGTTTTCTAAAATTATTTTAAATATAGGTTCTTAGGGGATATTTCATGGAGTAAATATTTTTAAAATAAGATTATAAGTAACTAACATATATATATATATATATATATATTAGATGAAAATCATATATTCTCTAGAGAAACCTGAGAGTAATGCCCTATATTTTTTGACTAACCTGAAAAAAAATGAGAACAATTCTAGGGAAAATAATAATTATCAGAAACATAATCATATTTTAGTAAATTTCTATTTATGGTTATAAGAGAGGATTTTTTATATAATATAATTTTTAATTCTATTAATAATATTAAAAAAATAAATGGGGCTACTAGAATTTTTTGGTTGGTCAAAAAAAATAATTTATTTTCCATTGAATTTGGAAAAGATTACATGATCAGAATGAGAATTTTATTTTGAATATTCAAAAAAAATGATCTTAAAAAAATTAGTTTCACAGTCCATACCTATATATTTTACACCACTTTTCAAACATCCATAAGTTATTATTGATCAAATTCATATTTCTTATTCTAATTTTTGGTGGGGCTACTATGAAAGTCTCAAAATGATTCTTTGGACCAAATGGGATGAACTATGTAACCCTAAGGCGGTTGTAGTTTTGGATTTACACACATGGGATGTTTTAATCACAATTTTATTACTAATAATGGTTTTTATTTTCTAATTATAATTGATTATTTTTATGAAATAAGTATAAATATTACCAAAATTTTCATTTTATTTTTTAAATTATTTGGTTGAGACTAAGTTATATTGGAAAAAGAATATTGGGTACTTAATTATTCTTTAGGTAAGGTTTGTGCTAGAGGATTATAAATGTAAATAATGTAAAAAATTGTAAAGGCCCATGTTATTAGGATTATTTTGTGAATATTTTAACTTAATTTGGTCCACCCGGAATGTATGATGTGATTATTATAGAGATTACAAAGGAGGAATTTTATGGAGATATATTAAAAACATCATAGAACGTGTATTTGTCTCAAAAATTTTATCAATTTTGGTGAAATATATTTAGAAACGTTCTTGTGACAGAGTGGTTATTATCTCAATGACAAGTTATTTTGAAAATTTAATACAATATACCTTGAATTCATAAGAGTCATTAGTATTGAGGTGAATTAAAAACGAAATATTCATATAGTCTACTATAGTTTTGTAAGACTTATCAAGGTAGAACGTAATACTTATGAATCATATTTCACAATTATTTTAGTATTTCACATTATTTTTCCTAGAAAAAGATGAATTTGGTATGTGTTTTGAATTTTTTGTAATGAATTTTTATGGAAAAGGAAAATTTTATTAGGCTTATCTAAATTTGGTAAGACTTTACTAATTTATAATTATTTTTCAAGAAATAGAAACTTTCATAAGGATTATTTGTATTTTGTAGGAATTATCAATATTTAGTTAGAATTATATGGATTTTAAAGTATTTTTAGAGGAAAAGGAATAAAACATAAGGATTATTAATGAAAATATAAGGGTCAGTCAACCATTTGATAAGATTCATTACATTAGAAAATTTATAAATGTATCTAATAACTCTAAAGAATTTAATATCCACTAAAGAGCATGAAATGATTGAGGATTTGTGGCCTGTTATATTTCATCTAGTTGCATATCGTGATTCTAGTGATCATTCCATGATAGAGAGGGTTGAACATTGATTAAAGGAGTATTATTCTACGATGTGGTTATTGATTTAAAATAATATATTTAAGCATGTTAAGTTATTAATAATGATTTATTATGTGTATTTTCAAGTATGGAAATACTATTAACCATAATATATGATTGATAATATGGTAATAATTGAAGAAATAAACTCTTTTATTTTATCGAGGAGTGAAGACAGTGATTTATAATGAAGATTGTGAGGATTGTATAAAATTAAAAATTAGGATTACATGGTTTTGAATATAGATATTTCTTATATTCTAAATATGGAAATTAGAATACACTGAAGAATAATAGAAATAAAGATAATTTCATTGTCGTTTTATTGGAGTTTACATATATAAAAATGGAAAATATATTCAGGATAAAAGTTTATGAATAAGAATATAAGAGGAGAGATATTGTAAAATAACATAACAACAAAAACAAGATTCTACAGTTTTTTAATACTTAATGATCTAGAATTGAAGAAGAAGAAGAAGAAATAATAATGATATTAGCATCACTCTCACTATATTGGTGTTTATATTTTTTTAATATATTTTATTATATTTTATTATTTTATTATTTATTTATATCCCATTTTTGGAAGTATTGTGTGAGAGGTTAAGAAGAATAAGTGTTTATGGAATCAGTAATTCTTCCTTCACATATTTTTTTAATCTTTAAAATAGAAAATATTATCTCTTGGTACATTAAAACACTATTAATGGATTCTTCTTTGACCATACCTTTGTGGTCAACCTAGTAAAAAACATGTCTCCCTGAATTTAATTTCATTATATGTAATTAATGTATCTTTGTTAACACATATGTAATTGACATGTTATTTCTATCTTAAGGACAAGATATCATAGAAAACAATGAAAAATTTAGCCTCCTAATTCACCCCTCTTACAGTGTGTTAGAATATTGGTTTCAACAAGTGGTATCATAGACATAGATTTTGGGACCAAAATCTATTCTCTTGAGCTTGGATCAATAGAGAATATAGTGAATGAAAAAGTGTTCCTTTATTTAATGGTTGAAATTATAAATATTAAATATATGAATGACATATCACCTAAGGTATCTTAGACTCTATTTCTTGTCTAATTTTATTCATAGAGTAAATATTTTTGATATTTCTAAACTATCCATTACTAAATGTGGTAAAAAATTCCGAACACTGAGGTCTATACCTAGAATTATTTTTTTGGGTGTCTTTTAAAATAATATCTATATGAAGGTTTTGAGTTTTATAAATACAATTATTATATGGAATTTGTTTTAATATTTATGTTGGTAAAAAAGGTTAATGATGAAAATCTTCAAGTTTTATACAATATGATTAGTACTCTAAACATGTATCTAGATGAATATACTGATGGGTTCTTCAACCCCATAATTTTGATGGTCATAAATATCCAAGGAGTTAGTAAATAAATAAAGGATTTTAATATTGTGAATAATATATTTAGGTATTTAAAACACTTTATAACTTAAAAGGTTTTAATCTTTAAGAAAGAAACTCTACTGTCGTATCACTGGATAACTTTCATAGTTGTTCGGTGACCTATGAAATTAATGTCAGTCTAGAGGGATAAACAAATTAAACTAATAAGGAAATGGAATTAAAAGAAATTAATAATGTTAAAATCATTAAGATTGAAATGAAGAGGATGATGTGGATGATGATTTTATATCTCTTATGGAAAGAAAATTCAAAAGAGTTGAGGGAATATTTAAAGGAATGATACCCTTGGATTGGTTGGGATGTGGTAAGGACAAAAACATTGCATAAAGGTGTCTTAAGAGATTGGATAATGATAAAGGTGTGATGGAAGTTATAAAAAAATAAATGAATAAAATTTATTCAAAAAACAGACTTAAAAATATGAAGTTATTATCTGAATTATTTTTAGGGAAAGAGCCTTGTGTGTAAATAAGTGTAAGTTGATGAAGGCTATATAGTTGAAGAAGATAATAAATTTAAATATAATACCAAATATTCCATGATGTATACTGGTGAAAAATAAAAATATGACAGCTAAAATGATATTCATACTGAAGGTGTTGTAGATCTGAATGTTGAAAATGATGGATCTATTAAAGAGTTAGATATTATAAGAAATAAAATTGGAAGAAATTTCTATTACTAAAATAATCATCAGAATATATGGATCAACTTGAGGCTCATATAGACCAATTATACAAGTAGTTGGTAGAAAATTTAGTTAGTCATGAAATATTTTAATAAGTTATATAATTTAAACAAACAATTGAAGAATAATATAAGAGGATTTATGATAATAATTCTTATTTATAGGATAGATAAATGAGAGTTAAATAACATTAAGAATAAGTGGTTACATTGACAAGTAAACATAAATCTAAAATAAAGTAAAGTTATCCAAAGAAGAAGTTTTAGTTAGTAATATTATTAGATATAGAATTATCATAAAGATGAAAACATGGTTGAGAAAATTCTAGAAAAAAATACCTAGGTACTTAAACAAAATTATAGTTTCCTATAATATTGAGATACTAAAATATAGAGTAGTGGAATTCTAGAAAAATGGGAAACAAAAGGTTATATAAAAACATCAATCATTAATGGGTAATAAAAAAAACCAGTATCTAATCAATAGAATAACAAATGAGGAGTGAAAGTTAAAATATTTTTATCTTAATGAAGTGCCATTTTTATAGACATCTTAACAACACCATCTCAAATCATGTAGTGGTAAAGAGTTTCTTGGGGGAGAAACACCTAGATACTTGAAGATAAGAATATATGTATATCGTTCTATATAATTTATTTTTGAAATTGGTATTAATGTTTAATATTTATGTATAGATAATTTGACTATAAAAGTTGAATGATAGTTACCACTATGGGAGTTATAGATATATGTTTTCAAATAAACCAAAAAATATTTTGTTGGGTAATTTTTTTACAATTTGTGGAAGAATAAGAACATGATCATGATGCATGTAGTTGAGAAAGAAAGTAGATCCCATATAATGTATCATCTCATTTGAGTATTTCTTATAAGGAAAATAAAAAGAGATAAAAATAATACTGGATGAAGTTACACTCAAAGAAACAAATAATAGAAACACATGGATTCTAAAAAATGAGTGTTCATCTCACATGGTTGGAGAGATAAACCAATTGAATAATTTTAGAAAGAGAGTTGATTTAATGGTATATTTTAGAAATTATGGGTATCTAAATATAAGGTTAATTGGAAATACATGACTAGAAAGTGATAAACTCAAGAGAAAATAAGTACTCCTTAGGGATGGATTGAGGCATAGCCTATTAAATTTGAGATGACTTTGTGACTTTGAAATTGAGGTCACCATAAATTGAAATGGATGATTGACCAAAATTAATGCATGGAATTCCCTTATGAAAGGCTATAGAATAAGAAGTAACCTTTACAAGGAGGATAAAAAGGAACACATGTTTTATTATGGTGGAAGAATAGAGTATTTCATGGCACAAAATGTTATGACATATTAACCAATAGAGTATGGAAAATCTATCCAGGATCAGAGCATCAGTTGACATAAGTAACTTATGGTGTGGCATAGAGAATATGTTTCATGCATACATGTGTGGGAAGATGACATGTAACCCTTATTAATAAAATAAGAACAAGGTATCAAATTTTCTTGATCTAGTGAATATTGATGTTTTTGAAAAAAAATGAATTTATTAAGAAAATGTGGAGAAAATTAATTCATTATATTTATTGATGATTATAATATACTATCTTGTATAATGTTTTTTTCAGAGCAAGGTGGAGGTTATGTATTAAATGAAGCGGTACCCAAGGAAAGTGGAAAATGAAACTGGACACACTATTAAAATACTATAATATGAAAATGGAGTAGAGTACACATCCATTGAAGTGAATAAAAACCTATAAATACATGGTGGTAAACATGAGGTATCCTTAGTAAATTCTACATAGTAGAATCAGATTGTTGAATAATGAAATAAAATATTGGAAAACATGGATATAATTCTTAATATTGAAATTGGTTTGTCTCACCATTATTGGAAAGTTGTAGTTAATTTCTGGGTGCACACTCAAAATAGTTCTTCTCTAAGACCTTTTGAGGAATAAAACCTATATGATACGTTTCATGGAAAGAATCCATCATTGAATCACTTTGAAGTTTTTGGAAGTAGGTGCTACATTCAAAATAAAGATGGAAATGAAGGAAAATATGGTTATGAAAAAGGTGAAGGAGTGTTATTATGAAACTTTATAAAGATTAAATACTATAACTACATCAATATAATGCTCAATAATATTTAATAAAGTAATAATTTCAAGATTACTGATCAGATAGAATGAAATAATTATGATAGCTTCGATTTGGATGAAGAATATTAATAAGAAGAAAGAAATAATACAAATTCTAATAATGTGTAAAGTCATATAAAAGAGGAATATTATGAAGTGGAGTTAGGAGAGGAAAAAACTATGAAATATATTCAACCTATAAAATTAATAAGAAATAATAGGATGGAGTTTTATCTTAATAATATAGCCGGTGATAAGGATTCTTTAACTCAAATGTAAAGAGAGATGATAGTAGAACACATAACATCACTTTTAACTGTGGATCCAAACTCACTTGAAGAAGATGTGAAAGATGGATCATGGGTAAATTCCATGAATAAGATATACTATATTGACAAAAACCAAACATGGGAACCCATAGAGAGGCAAAAACACTATAACATGATTGGAACAAAGTGATTTTTTATAAAAAAATTATAAACATGACAATATAGTTTTAAATAAGGTTAAATTGGTGTGAAAATTCTATACTCAAATTGAATGAATTGATGTTGAGGATACCTTCACACCAGTATATTAGCTGGAGTAATTAAAACTATTCTTATAAGTGGAAATATTAATGGGCTAAAATATTTTTTCAAATGCCCATAAAAACAACCTTCTTTAATAGGGAACTTGAATATGAAGTTTACATTAACCAACCAGTGTGTTTCTTAACTCGTAGTGATGAAAATAATGTTCATATATTGGGAAATTATACTTATAAATTTAATAAGGCACCACATTCATGGTATGCTCAACAAGCCTAATATATAAAGAAATTGTAATTTAAAAGGGGTGGTGTTGATCTTGTACTCTATGAAAAGACATCCAAGGAATAAAATATTATAGTGTTTCATTATGTGGATGATATAATATTTAGGTTAATAAAAAATAATCAGTTAAAGAGTTTCTTAATTTTATGATTTATGAATTTGAAATGTCAATGATTGGAGAGCTCACTTATTTTCAAGGACTAAAAGGGATTTAGGAAAAGAATTATACTTCCATATCATTGACTACTTATGAAAATTAATTGCTTAATAAATTTTACATGAATAATTAAAAACTCCTCTAAAAACTAATTATAGTTGGAACCATGATTTTAAAGTATGTGGATTGAAGATTAGTGGATCCTATAATATATGGAGGATCATAGGAATTTTTTTGTAACTCATAGTAACTCGACTATTAAAAGCCTTTTTAACTTATTTGGTGTCCTGATTTAAAATCCATCCCAAGGAATATAATATTATAGTAGTAAAGAGAATTATGTGTTATATTAGTGGTAATATCACTCATGGTAATCTATTTAATACTGAGATGAAACATTTGTTATCAACCTTCTCTAATTCTGATTGGGATAGTGATATAGTTGACTACAAGTCCACAATTTGAGACACTTTTTTTATTCAAACTAATTGTGTAGGATATATAATTATGAAATAAGAGAGTACATATCTTAGTAAAACTAAGGAATAATACATTGTAGAAACTAAATCATACACACAACTTTATTATATGAAAAAATAATTTGATGGTCGAGGTGAATAGGTGCACAAACCAATGGTAATATTTTTTGAAAACAAGAGTTCTATTGAGATCAGATTGAATCCAGTTTAACACTTCCAAAATGAATACATTTTGTCCTGATATAATTTTATTAAAGAAAAGGATGAGAAAGGAGTAATCAATATAGATTATGTTGGGATGAATAAAAAATTATTAGATATCATTACTAATCTCTCAGATGACCCATCATTTGAGATAATTAGGTTGAACCTCTGTGTTTAACCACCTCTTTCAACCTGAGTGGGTTCAAGAGTTTCCCCATATCCCACTTTCTTTAATTGTTGATTTGGTTTTTTATATTTCTATTGATTTTACTATATACTATTTGGTTAATGAGATAGGGGATATACTATCCATGAAGAATTATAAAGGAATAAAAAATGGTTGATATGAATTTAATGGATAAAATCATATACATTAACATTTTTTTCTTGTTTCCTAAACTGATTAATGACTCACACAATATTAGAGACTTAGTTGATGGATATTTACTTAATTTTTTCTGGACTTTCATTTTTTTAATTGAAAATAAAGTTCAGTTTTGAGAATATAGAGCCCCATTGAATTTTATTATAAAAGGGATACAATAAAGTAAGGGGATGGAGTTTTAGGGGGAGAAATAATAGAATAGAAGCATAGAAGAGCATGTGAATGAATTGAACACATAATCTAATGGTAGAGAATTTTGGAACCATAACTTTTATTTTTTTTCTTTTATTTTCAATTGGATGAATTATATGATTTTTAAAAATTCATGAGAGATCCTTTAAATTCATAAGATTCACCATTTCTAAAATGAATGAAAAATATAAAATTCAGGAATTTTAAATTGATTTTGTAAGACTTATCAAAACCGAATATAATATTTATCATGCATATTTCATAAGGATTTTAGATTTAATAAGACATTTATGAGAAAATTTTGTGTTTTTTAAGGTTTATAAATTTCATAATTCCTTTCTTATTCAATAGAATATTTCATCAGTCTTTTCCAGATTAAATAATAAATTTGAATTTTATAAGTGTTTTTTTAAGAAAAAGGTTGATTTAGTCAGGCTTATCTTGATTTCATAAGACTTATTTGGATTTAATAATAATTATATAGATTTTGTAAATATTTTCTGAGGAAAAAAGTTAAGTCTTAATAGTAAAAACATAAGGTTCTCTTAACCATTAAATAAGAGTCATTAATTTTTAAGATTTTGTAGAGTATCTGAGCACCCTGAGGGATATAAGAGCCAATAAGGAGAATTCCCTAATAGATGAGTAATTACTTGGGATATTTAGGCTAGTTTTAGATCACTATTCAAGTGATTATTCCAATATAGAGAAGAAAATAATGTTATTAAAGGAGGATTATTATAGGATGTTGTTAGTGATTTAAAATACATGACATATTTTGATTATGTTCTTGAAAGTTTTTCAGGCCCAATGTTTTCATGCACGGAAATATTATTAATATTAATATAAAATTAATAATTTGGTAATTTAAGAATAACTAAACTCATAGATTTTGTGTATGAGTGAAGATCATGGTTTAAAAGGGATATTGAACGGATTATATAACATTAAAAGGTGGATCATCTTGTGTAAACTTCATGGAATTTCTATAGTCAAAATATGGAAAGTATCATTCCTAGAATAAAAATTTAAATAAAGGGAATATATTTTTGGGTTTAATAGATATTCCTTATAAAATATAAGAGAAATATTATTAATAGAAATTTTGGGAATAATAAGAGAAGAGGGGAAATACTGAAAAATAACATAATGATAAAGGGAGATCCTACAATGCAAAAATATAGAAAGATATTGAATTTATGAAAAATAACAAAGATTAATATTAGTAACACCCTCAATATATTGGTTTTAATATTACATTATTAATATATTTTAAGCAACCAGTGTGTTGTATCTTTCCTCTATATTGCTTTTCTCAAAGTTGTGTGTGATAAATCTAGAAGACATAGTGTTTTTATGATCAATTGTGTGTCCTTACCTAATTTTTTTAATATCTACACTAGATAATATTACATCCTGGAAAAATAATAAAAAATTTCCATATGCTCCTTGTACAATCACTTTATAGATAACCAGGTAAAATACTTATGTCCTTGCATTCACTTTCATTATCTGAAATGTGTGTGTGTTTGTGAAGAATAAAAAAAATTACTTCATCATGATAACTAAAGGAAAGTATCAAATATAAAACAAAAAAATATTAAATAGACTCATTAACCCCATTTTAGGTTTTATTAGGCCATTGGTTTCAATAATGAATCACTTTTAGTGGTAATTGTTTAGAAAAAATCACCCAAAAAAGAGGATATTATCTCAGAATCTTGTTATTTTCAATAAGTTATGCATATTTTTTTTGAAAGAGGATGACTAATATGTGTATTTTGTTTTTCAATTATATAAATTTAATTATATTTGGGTAATATGGACTCATTTCATTTTAGTGAATTTAGACCATGTCTTTTTAGGAAAATAGGCACTTTTAAACTAGTTATCTTCATTTGACAAAGTTATTATCTGGAATTTGTTCACATTGTCTTGTTTTTTGGATGAGATGAAATGAGTTTATCTTTTAGAAAAATAAATGCATGATGAAGTTTGGTTACAATAAACCCTTTATATGTTTCTAGTTTTTTAGGGAAATAAAGGGTTTATTGATTCAACTATTCTGTGGAGTATTACAGTTTCATATTGGTTTCCAAATTCAGTTAGTCCTATTATGATTATTTTTGACAATTATATTTTTTCTAGGAATAAGATGGGTATTGGTGTGTTTTATAAATATTATATAATCTATATGTTAGTATCTCTTTATGAATATGTTCACTTAAACCTAATTCCCAATATTACTAATGCTTATCCATTTAAAATATTTTATTATTTTATTTAGATTACATTTAGATTAATGTTATTATTAAGGAATAATTTTAAAATATAATTACTTATATAATTTATGATGTATAATAATTCCCCCCTTTGGGTCTTCTTCTTGATGGTACTTTGGCATTCATTATATCCTTTGATTGTTTCCATTATTTTTAATAGTCAAGCAATTAGATTTCTTATCATCTTTTTGACCATAGAAACACACGTGACTATATAATTATGTTTGGTTTCATCCATTTGGGAGAGAAATAGTTTTTATTGGGTGGTTATTTATATATTTTTAATTATATTTTAGAAAATATATTATAATACTTATATTCCAAATGATTATAATATTTTTTATTCAGCACATGGGAACAAAGTACAATAAATCACACGCTTAGGAACCCTAATCAGTCAAGCCTCATCTCTATGAAAAAATATAATTATTATCTAATGATAAAAATATTATTAAATGTTTATACTTTTGGTTCCTACAAATAAAATTGGTTAGTATTAACCCTATTCTCATGTTAGAAAATAATGTTAATGTTTCACATTTTAATAATTTGAGCCTAAAAATTATAATAATTTAAAATATCATAAACATTTGTATATTAAATTAAATAATCCACAAAATTTTAACATGTTAAGGGGATATAATTATCTTTAAACCCTTATCCCACTTCTAGGATGTTTCCACAATTTTTACAGTGATTTTTATATACAAACTTGTTGTTATTGATTTTAAAATAATCATTTTCACTTTTATAAAATACTCTTTGGTATTGTTTTTATATCAAATTAATAGTCCATATACACTTCACATGTTCCTAAAAGTTATCAATTGTTATTTCTCAAGTGTTTATTCATGGAAAAAATTATTATAACTATAAATAATAATAAAATTAAGTGTCACATATAGTGTCAACAAAAAATAATTTATTTTCTAAATTCTTCAAATGAATCCAATATCTTTTCTATTTACTTTAACAAAAAAATATTTTTCAAGTGTTGAAATCTATTCAATTTGGTGAAATTTATGATTCTTTGATAAAATCTATAAAATTATTTTTTATAACATATTTTAACATTATTATGTTGGGGCACTGTATTTCATTCCCTTACAATGAATATAAATAGAATTTCTTGGTGTATACTCATATAATATAGAACAATTTCCTTGATATTTATTTAAGTTGATGTTATAATCACTATAAAACATCATTTTTCTCTAATTTTGGATTTTAATAATTATATTTGCATCCATTTAATCATGTTGGGGAATCTTGATGTTTATAAATAAAATTTTCTTTTTTTATAAAATATCCTATAAATAACTAAAGTAATAACAGACTATAATTTAGAAAAAATAAATTTTTTTGTTTCTAATGAAAATTTTCAGATTATTATTATTATTAGATTATAATGAAATTTTTGTAATAATTTAACATGATTATTTAATTAAAAATATAAATAACAATTGTATATGTTAATTGATTAGTTTTTTTTCACTTAAGAATTTTAAAGGCTAAAATAAAATTTTATATTATATTACTTGATTTAAAATATTTTCCACATGTATTAATATAACATATTAATAATATAATAAATAAATAAATCATATATATTATTTTATAATAAATAAATACATAATTTTCGTTATGAATATGTTCAAAATTTTAAGGGTTTATAATGAAATCTGATATGTAAAAAATAATTATTTCGTCATCAAGATTCATCGATTTATCTTTAATGTTCATGTAAAAACTTTTCTTATTCCCTTTTTTAGTTCATAGATTAGTGTAAGATCACTAAGAGGTGGAGGGGTGAGTCATTAATCCCTTTATTTTTATGAATTATTCATAGATTCGGCCTCTGAAAATTTTTAGAGTTTTTATCTACACAAATATATCTCACAACATCTCCTCATATATAAAAAAATATAAAGAGAGTGATCATCACATTATATTTACACGGTTTAGCCATATTGTGAGAATTTAAACCTTTTTATTTTGGTTAAAACACCCAATATAGATTCTTCACTAACTTTAATATAATTAAAAATACACAAGAAAAAACTAGTTATAACCCCAGTAATCATTCCTCAAGTTGACCATATAATTATACCCTCCAACAACCAACTCTTTTACCACAGTTGGTTATACCCCCAGCTATCCTTTTCTCATCTTCTACCTCGACTAGTTATACCCCCAACCACGAGCCACTAAAATAATTGGTTATACCCTTTGCTACAATATTTTTATTTTAATTTTATGATCCAATGTAGAAATATCTTCTTATTAAGATAATCCTACTCTATAAGAAAGTTTGATCTTCTCTATTTGTGTAAAACCTCTTCAAGATCTTCAATATATCTTTGAAAATACAGTTGGTCTCAGAACTTCCTTGAGATCTTGATATTTTTAAATATTCTAAAATCTCACTAGAAATTTTTTGTTTTGTAATAATAATTTTGATATACTACATCATATTGCCCTTAGTTTGATGAACTCTATCTAATTCACCTTCATATGATACTAATTCTATTTGATGTAACTTTATATTATAAAACTCCATTTAATGCTCCTGATTTTTTGGTACTCTATCTTCTTGGTACTTACCTATCAATTGAATCTATTTCTGAATATCTTATTCAATGAATTTGATTATTGGTAGGTAATTAACACTTCCCTCTCTCAAAAACATCAGTGAGTGATCTATCCTATAAAAATAGTAGCAATAGCTCTGAATGAGCTCTCCCCCTTTTATGAGATCAACATCCTATGATTATTAAAGACAAAAGGAAGGATATGATTTAAATTTTCTGATAAACTCAACATTCATTTGAATTCCTTCAGAGCTTACGAAGCTTCAGAGTAAAAATTATTCATAAAAATTTCCTCAAATCTTGGCATTAATAAACTATTTAAATCTTCCTTATAGATCATCTTGATTTATAATTGTATGAAAGATCAAATCAACAGAATCGCAATAATTGAATTTAAAAAGTTCATATAAAGTTACTGAAGTATCTATCTATTGTACATACTATTATGTTTCTCTTTCTGGTAAGATTGAATAGAATTATTTCATACAGAACTTTTACAACAGTTCTCTATCAGATCCTCATGATTTGATCATCTCGGTCTGGTAAACTCAAGCTATCTCAATTAGGAACTATTCACATTTTTCATCCCTATAATGGACTCAAATAAGTAAATCCATCTTGTTTTTCCAAAAACACTTAATTTGGTGGAGTTCATATTTTATCCATCTAGTATAACTTCACAGTTGTATCTCCCTTTGATAATTGGATGTCCTATAATCTATTGAATGTTTTTCTTGTCAAACATATATGAATGTTTATCTAATAGAAGTGGTTTTCACTACATATTTCATTCCCATACCTTCCTTCATCTGATAATCCTATGTCTAATAGACTCAATTTGTTATCCTGAGTTAGGTAAATTTATAAATACTTCATTACTCAAATTTTTTATAATCTTTATAACTTGAAATTTGAACAGATACAACTTGTTCTTTGTACAACTTTATCCACTAAAAAATAATCTAGAATAATGAATATATTTATGATATTTGGCACTATAAAGACCATAAAAGAAATGCATGATTTTAAAAATGATTCCCTAAATTATGAAAAAAAATATTTCCTCAATCTCCTCAATGATACTTCATCTAAAATTGCATAATGATATAATGAAAACAAATGTAACCAAAACACTCTTGACTAAATATCTCCCCTTTGTTATTGTTTTCAATATACCCACACATCTTAAATGTAGATATGTGTGATAAATTCCTTCCTCATTAAATGTGTGTAAATTTAATTCCCCCCTTATTGAAAGTCAAATAAAAATGGAAACATATGGGTCATCTCAACTTATATTCATTAATATCAGAATCCTGAAATAAATTTCTAAAAATAGAGGTAATATCACATGAATCTATAAATAAAGATTATTTATTTAGATAAATATAAGTCTATATGTGAAAGTACAATATATAAAATAGGAGTGTATAATTAAGGTGATCAATGTTGTTTAAAATAATTCTTTTATATAAAACATTTCCCAGGCTAATTCCATCTTTTCTATTAGGGTCTTACTCATTATGTTTTTAACATAAAACCTACAACCATATCAATAAATACTTAAAAAAATAATTCAATTGTATAAACAAAACACCCCTATATATCATATTACTCAAAAATTATTATTCCTCTTTAAATATTAGTTTGATTAACTATGGAAAGTGTGATACAAAAACCTTAGCATCAAAATTAACCTCCCTATAGAGTATTAGGAAATCCTTTACCATGTTGATAGTAAATTTGCATGATAAATATATACTATTTTTATAAAATTTCTATAACACTCATGTAGCTCCTTGTCTTCTTCTCTATCAATTCCCTATAAATTTTTTTAAACAAACAAGAATAACTTGAATAAGGAGGAACCTCGATGTTTTTTAAAAGTATCATTCACATGAGTTTCTTATCTTTGCATATAATTATTATTCATCTTAGACTTAAAATGAGACATTATTTCTTCCTTGGGATCACTCTTCATAGATTTTATAATGATTTTTTTATGATCTATTAAGTCTTCAAATAAAGATATTAACTTATCTTCAGTTTTTGAAATAAATTTATTTCCTTGAGTTTTTGATATACTTCTCATCATTTTATCTTGGGATGATAAGATAGTGATGTAGTTTTTGGAACCATTCCAAACATTCTCACATCTATTAAATTTATTCTACGACTTCAAACAGTCATTTTTAGATAGCTTTACTTCAACTTAATTCTCATATTCTGATGAATGTATCTTTTTTTCTTCTGAATGATTTTTCTCTTCCTATCTCTTTCCATCCATGGAAATTTGAACTGGAAAAATAAATACTCCGCCATTATTTACTTGTTTAACATAATTGAGCTTCATACATCACTCACTTGAAACTTTATCGTTATTCACCCTCTCATCTTTCTTTTCTTCATCATATCTCTCTCTTGAAAAAAATTTTTGTATCAGTTTATCAACCCCCCCCCCCTCCCCCTTGATTCATACCTATTTTTCTATAAGAGAAATATTTTATGAGAATGGGTATGACTTGTGCCAAAAATACTACAGAATAGTTTCAGTGTACTCTGAACCTTTATTGTTCAGGCTGATAGTTGTTTTTCTGTAAATTTTGTTATGGATATATCTTTACAATATATGGGTGAATTTATATAGGGGAAATATTCTTATATTATTCCACTCTTTATTTATCGAAAATGATTAATCCCAAATATTTATAGTTCTAGTTGATTCAATATTATCTTTAAAATCTATTTTATTAGTAATGGTATGTGACTATTTATATTTTTTGGGGATAGAATCAGCCTGACTCCATAGACCCTTATTTCCACTATCTTGACAAGATTCGGCTTTAACTTAAATTATTTTGGTGAAGTATTCTCTAATATTATTTAACTCACTATATACATTAAGAAAAATTGAGTGTGTCTCAGACAAATATTTTACTTTTCTTTTACTAATCATTCCTTAAAATATTTTACCCTCTTATAAAACTAAAAAACATCAATATAATCTTCTTAATTTCAACAAAAAGTGTTGTTTATTCCATATTGAGATCCTCATACCCATTTATTTTTTCCAAGTGATCTTTAAGATTATTTTTTAGATCATAAACATTCAATTTTTATGTATTAATCTCATTTAGGTGTCTCATATCCTTTTTGATATGATCATCACTATCAGAAGTTATCTCCTTCATTTTTTTCTTCTACTTTTTATTCTTCTTCATGAACTGTTTAATTTTTTCAATAGAATCTACAAAATTTTATTTTAGAATCCATTCTAGTTGTATTTACTTTTATTCGTTATCATAACTTCTTGAGCAGTCAGTTTTCCTTTTAACATGAGAAATGAAGTGTGATTCATAATAAGTTTTATTGTGGTATAATGAATAATTTTTCTCCCTTATACAAAACAAATTCTTTTTCTTGATAGAAAACATTTTCTTATGTTTCGTCAACATCCATTTTAGAAAAAGCTTATCCTATTCCACTAATTCAGAATCATCAATCTTCTTCTTTAGACAATTTTCTACAAAATGGACAATATCATTTCAATTCAAACACATTAAATATTGTTTACAATTTCATTTCCAATTGATCTTTTTGTATCTTTTAGATAGAATATCTATAATTTTTCTAAAATCATATTCATCCTCCTCAGCATCTAAATCCCTTGATTCTTATTATATATCATGATATCTGAAATTTAGTTTAAACATATCATAAAATGTGAATTATTACTTGTATTTATTCTTAAATAATATTTATTTTCTCTTTTCATATGATATGAGAATATTTTTAAGTTCATAAAGAGAGAGATATTATAGATATATTTGAGTTAATACCTTGGAACCATGCCCATATATAATGTATTTATTTGGTTTCTTAACAATAGTATAATATTTTAGATCCTTAATGAAAAATCTGATATTGCTTACAATTTCATTAACCCTTATGAAGTACTCGTCAATATATTCATCACCATCAATTGTTATATCTTCAAATCATCTACTATATATTTTTAACAAAGCCTCCTTGACTTTCTCATTTCCATTTTAACTACTTATCATCTTATCCCATATTTATTTACTAGGTGGGAACCCTTAAAATTTGTATAAACTATAGATATCCATTCCTTTTACACATATTGTTACATGATTTTTAATATAAACGTCAAATAAACACAACCCAAATATTATGAGGCCTTGTGTATTTAAAAGACTAGGTTCCTAATACATCAAAAATAAATTAAAATATTTTTTTATTATCCATTATTAGCTCATAAATAAAATTGAACTCCTAAAACTATAAAGGATAACTTGGGGAATATATAAGAGAATGGGTGACCTATAAAACCTAGTAAATAAATAAATATGGTAATGATCTATAAAATATGACTTAGAAGTCATAACATGATATCCTAAAAGAGAAGGCTTATGAATAATCATATAATGACATAAAATAAATAAAATTAAATAATAATATCATAAAAATATATGAATGTTCAATAAATATAATATATGAAAAAAGTATAAGTCAAGGTTAACAACCAAAGATAACATCACATGGTGGACAGAGTCATGTAAAGGATTAGGTTCACTCCCTAATCCAATACACACCTTCTCATCAGAAAAAAAAACATTACCCAAGGAGTTGAAGCACTATCTGTGTGAACCCTTAATAACATATACATGATTATGTGTTCCCTGAAATAAAATAAATCATAAGGCAAAGACTTTAGAATCACCCATGGAAATAAATGAGTTGCATAATATTTCCTCATATCTTAATCAGAGGATATTTCATATGGATTAAATAGAGAAGAAGGAATTAAATATTTTAGTTGTTCATATTTGGGTACACAAGAAAATTTCTAAAAATTTAGTCTTCCTTTGGATATAGTATCATGATAAAGGTAAGATAATTTGGAATGAAAATTAACTTTCAAAATGGTGTTTTAAGGAATTCGTTTAATAATTTTGGTCAAAGGGTAAGTATATAATTTTCTTTGAATACAAAAGTTAAACAAAAATGCTTATACCTAAAATATTAATTTTTTTAATTAAATATTTCATGGGAATAAATTCCTAAAATGAGCACTATATAAAAAGAATAAGGTATAGAAAATTTCTCCTTAAACAGGTTTTATTTTAATGAATTCATTTTGAGAAATGAACTTAAGGAATGTATTTCCCAACCTAAGGAAGGGATAATAATCTAGTTGTTTATATAAAAGAAATATAACTATAACATAGAAGCATTATATATCATACAATAGAGATATAAATTAATTTATAGATATAAATGTTATATCCTAATGAAATAGGGTGGTTCATAGAGATCCCTTAACTTATGTTCCAAAATCATTTTGTACTTACACTTAAAATACTTGATAAAAAAATTAGATTCATTAATTACTTAATTAATAAAATTATATATACATTTTATTTTCTATAATTTTATTATGTTCATTTATAACTATTTCAAACAATATATAATCAATAACTTTATTTGTTCCAAGAGCCTTCATTTAATGGTACAAAGGTTGGATTAGTTTTGAATAATTATTGAAGTTCTTATTGTATGGGTAAAAAAATATAAAATTGAAAAGAAATAATATTCGTGTCCTAATTTTTTTTAATAGTTCCAAATATAATTTTGTGTTCTCACATAGGGATGATTCACTTAATAAAAATGTTAACATTAAGCGGTTAGTTCATTTTGTCCATTTTAACGGCCATGAGGAACTATATTAATTTTATTTAATTAAAAGATTATTATAAAATTATAAAAGTTTAAATAATTTATAATTTACTTATTATAATCATATTTAACCATAATATGATTTCTATAACAATCCTTAATTTTGGTGGATAAAAACAAAGTTTGTTGTTCATGGAGGCGGAAACCCAACTATTTTCGTAACAATGTTTTCATTTTAGAATCTGATGAATGGAGGGTAAAAGATGAATATTACACTATTATAATAAAAAATAAGTATATTTAGGATACATATGTTACTATTTCTATGAGGATTCTGAACATGAGTGGGTGGTAGAAGAAAAATAAAATTAAAAGATTTTAGCCAAAAAAATTACCTCTTCCTTTGTCTCCTCTTCTCAAGTTACCCCTCAAGGATCCTTGAATTGGTATTTTAATGAGACCAAAATCAATAGTATTATGGGGAGAGGATTTTTAAGTTAAATTAGAATAAATATTTCAATATAAAAGTCTTAGAAGTTTTGAGGTGCAGGGGTGTTATTTATAAGTAGAGGAGAGGGGTTTTTTTGAATATTATAATAATTAGTTTATTGTTTTGGATCAATAAAATAAATTTTATTTATTATTATGAATATATATAGTTAATGGATCATGTGATTTTGAACTAAAGGGTTCTTACATCATTCATGATTGAAATATTCATATATTTAGATTAAAATTTTAACTGTTGTATTTTACCATATTTCATAGTTCAGAAAACAATATAATATTTTAGAAAAATACAAAAAATTCACCCTGAACATTTTTTAGTGTGTGTATTCCAAAAAATAAATTAATTTTATTAAACTAATTCTCTAAATAAGATAAAATTAATATTTAATTAAAATACTCATTTATTTGAAGAGTACCAATTATTATGATTAATTTTCAGACCCGTTGAAAAATCACTTAAGAAATCATAAAATTATATTATCATTATTATACTACATGATATTAATTTAAAAATCTATTTTATGAAAGTATACTTTATTTTAAATTATTTTATTTTTTATAATGAGAACGAAAAATATATGTTTTAGAAAAATAAAAATACTTATTTTATCATTTTTGAAACATTTATTTACATGTATTATGATATAAATATTCCATATTTTAATTTTATAAGATATATAAATGTTATTATACCCATATATAGGTGTGGATACTATTCCAATAGTTACATTACTATTCATTACTATTAAATCACTATTACAATAAACATGTTAATATTCGAATAGTTATATTATTATTCAAACGGTCTGATTTGTAACAGTCACATGGGTTCTAAAATTTATATATAAACCTAATATTTAATTCATTATTAATTATATTTTATTTTATCTTAAATATATATATATATATATATATATTATCATTTTTATAATGTTTATTGCATTACTAAAGTTCTTCATCATTTCTATAGTGTTGTTCTTTTAGAACCTCAAGTTTCTAGGAATTGTTTTTGAATAAGTTAAATTTCTTTGATGGATTGAGTTATATGATACACCCTATTAATCATAAATTATATAATACTACAATTTTAGATTGCACTAAATGCAGCACCGACTTAGCATGCATTACACACAACATTGAGTTTCTTTAAAACAACATTGTATTTTTATAACTATTTAAACGAGATAGTTATAAAACAGATGTTAAAGTTATTAATATGGTTATTATTCACTAATTATTAATTTTTTATATAAATAAAACATATTTATAGTAAAACACATAATTTTTTGTAATGTTAATATATGTTTGAAAATAAAATTTTCTTAAGAGAACTTCTTTTTTATGTCCTTCTTTGAATAATAATAAAATTATTTTTAGAAAAATTTTAGAATTGAATTGGGTAAAATCAAATTAATTTTTTAATTTATAATTTCAAATTTTTCTTAGGGTCAATTTTTGGGTTTTTTTATAAAAAAACATCATTTTTAGATGAATAGTGAAAAATACTAGATTTTAATTCAAAACTAATTTTTCATCAAATTTATTTCTATTGTTAAATAATATTATAATTTGGTTTTAAATTATAATTATATAAATTATAAATTAATTAATACAATTTAGGTTATTGGAACTAATTTCACATTGAAATTTTATATAGAACTGTTTAAATTTTTGGACATTTTCACTTTTAAAACTCATTGTCTCATCCCATCTGCGGGATTAATATTAAATGAATTTATTCCACTTATGTGATTATAATTTGGAAAAATAAATTCAATATTTAAAATAAGAATAATTTTTAATTTCTAATATTGTCCTATTTGTTCTTGATAAAAAATATTAGTAAAAGTAATTACAATTACGTACAATGATTAAGGTAAAAACAAGATTACTTAATGGGTAAGATTTAAACAAAAGGTGTAAAAAATGTCCTAAAATTGTAATAAATCTATTTTATTGAAATATTTTTATGTATTCCCCTCTTTTATCGAATATTGAAAATTATTGGTGGCACATTATGTGATGGAGAACTCTCAATAGTGTTTACCTTTTTATATTTACAAGAATTCCACTCCTCCTCCACTATAAAAAGTGCACTCACCCCCTCAATTTTTCACACCTCTCAAGAAATTTGGATCATCCAAAACCTACATAAAAATATTCTAAAAATCCATACCTTAATCCTAGAATCCTCCATTTTGACATAAATCCAATCAATGAATCCCATTGATGAAAACTAAAAGGATTTACCCAAATAAGAGGTAACACCCTTCAATAAGCACATTTTTCATCTCATTCTCCACCCATAAACTCTTATTATTCTATGATTATATAATAAAATAATTACCCTTAATATATTTAGATTTTTTTATGATAAGGTTAATACTTGTATTGATACCGTGTTCCATCAAATGGTATACATGAACAATGTTCATGTGTATGGAGGACTACCGCCTCACGAACCGATGTCGTTTGTTCTTCTATTTCCACATTTCAAGGTTGGGAATAATTATGGAATTTCTATTTTTATATGATATATGTGATATTTATTATTTATTTAATCTTATTTAATTATTATATATCACATAACCTCATGATTCACATTTTACGTAAATACGATAACTTTGTTTGTGGACGTGTGGACTACTACCTCCTTAAAGTGATGCAATTCATTCACACATTACATGAAATGTATTAAAGATGTGTTTGGTAAAATTATATGATATAAATGAAATAATAATTTTAATGTAATATTAATATATATATATATATATATCATTTAATTTCTTTATTTAAATATGACAAGAAAAACAGAAACAACGTTCATGCATGCATACGACCTACCATCTCCAAGAAAAGGGTATTTTAGTTTCTATTTATATAATTTATATATTATTATAAATACATATATACTGAATATATATTATATTTAAATAATTTTTATAATTATATGGATTATGAAATCATGATATAATTTTTAGGGCAAAAAATATAACAAATCAAAACTCATGCAAAAAAAGATGTTATTACCCAAAACATAACTTTGACATATAATTGTTAATAAACATGTAATAAAATGCCATAAGTAAATAAAATATAGAACAATATAATCAATAATATTCTATAATATATTTATAATAAACTTATATTTATTATAAATTAGTTTCTAATGAGTAGAGAGAGAGACAAGGCATAAGGTAAGGGGATTTCAAGTCTTACTTTTTTTTGCGAGACTTATGCCATATTCACCAATTGATTATTTTATGGTATGTATATAATTACCAGGAAGGGATTATATGTTTATTATCCTTAAATTTATGGGTAATTTCATATCCATTTTATGATTTCTCTTTCATGGGGTCTATGGTTCAAAATTTACCAAATCGGTAAGATAACTTTTTATGGATTTGCCTTCTTTGAGACATATGTTTTTCTATGAACCTATATTCTATTACGAGGTTTATATAATGTCCCTTTGACATGTTATAATATGAATATTATTATTTTAATAAAATTATATTCTTCATTTAATGTTTTTATATCATTTGGAATATGATTTAAAGTTACCAAAGTGGTAAGAGTTTACTACTACAATTTCATCATTTATCAAGATTATTTACGATTATGATTCCATTGATGAGTTCATATAATCCATCTCTCAATAACCATAATTAATTTTATTATCCTCTATTCATTAATGTTATATTAATATATTGTAACCATTATTCAATTCCTTGTAACTTAAGATAAATAATGAAATTATTTTAAGAAAATATGACCTTATTTGTCTCTTCTGCCAGAAATCTATTTTATTCAAAAACCATGTTTTCTGATAATGTTTCCATGATTTGTTTTTTTAAAATAAATAATTTTGAAAATATTTTATGTTTTAAAAGCTATTTAAAATGGTTTTCAAATCTTCTTTTATAATTTTTCATGGTTATTTTCAAGTAAAATGTTTTTCTAAAAAGTTTTATGTTTTAAAAAGTTTTTTTCCAAGTAGAAAGGACATTTTCCTCAAGAAATATTTTCAAAAGAAATTTAAAAATTATTTTGCATATAAGAGAACATCCATTGGTGTTACTCATGTATTTTTTGGGATATTATCCAAGGACACCATTCATATTCTTCTTTTTAATGGTTTGTGTTTTGATGGAATCATGTTTATGACACCCGTTTCTCTTCCACAAGTAATATACTTATGAAACTTACTTATTTTCATGGGTTATGATTTGATGAAATGATTGTGAAACATATCTCTTTTCCAATGTTCATGATATGATAACATGTTTATTATATCCATTTCATTTTAGGGGTCATCATATGATGAATTTTTATGATCTTGAGGCACACATATGTTTGCTTTTATTTTATGACTGGAGAGACCTATATCTCCATCCAATGAATTGGTTAAAGATTTATATCTCATAATATAATGATGGGAAACAAGTAAAAAGGCTTGATACACTATATTAATAAGGGGAAACTAGATCAACTATATAAATAAGGGGAAACCAGATATACTATGGGAAGAATGTGTATCCTAATCCACTATAAGGAAATGACTATGATTGGGGATGGTGGTGTGTCCTACCCAAAATATTTAGTCCCCATGAAGTGCCTTGATAAGTTTTGTAAATGAATCATTACTTATAGAGAATGATATTACATGTTTATTTATTTTCCTAAATTTCATATCTTATTCCTATGTTATGCTTTCTAGGATTATTCTCTTGATTCCCATGTGATTCATGTCTTCTAAACTATCAATATTTATTCCATGACTCATATGTATGATATTTTATACACTAGTTATGATCTTAAAATTTTGTGTTCAAGTTATCATACCCTTATGTTCATGATTATTCATAGGTATGCCCTTTTTTACCCTTACTAAGTATCTAATCACACACTTTCTTATCTTTCTCTTCCCCCAAGTAATAAATATTTTTATTTTGTATGATGTGTCCAAGAAGGGTTCTAGTAATGCCAATGATCATATACCCAAGTTGTAAAGTCTCCTATGTTGCGTCCAAAAGACCCTAGATCAAATCTAGCCAGGAACAAAATTCCAGGGCACTGTATCAGTACTGCATCAGGGCACTGTAGTAGTACTGTAGTAGTGGCAGAACTGTATTAGTGGTGACACTATAGTGGCGGAGGCACTAGGGAAGGAACTGTAGTGGCAGCAGTACTATAGAAGAAACTGTAACAGCCTAGGTACTATAGTAGTACTATTCACTGAAGGGCCCTTTGGTCCAAAAAATGGGATTTCAAGCCTTGAATTCTGGATGCTTTTCCTTGGGCCTTATGACTATATAATGGGTCTCCCTCTATCCTAATAAAAAGAGGTATTTTCTTTAATAATAAATTAAAGGTTCGGCCCTAACCTTTTTAAAAATAAGGGTTCTAGTCATAGAGAACCTAAAGAGAGATAATGTACCTCACTTATTTACTAGTTTTTATGTATCCATGTTTCAAAAGTCACTAAACCAATATGTTATTTTTTTCTTTTTTTTAGTGTAATGTACTAATTATTCCACAAAAACAATAAATTTTTAGTGTATGATAAGTGAGGGTCTCTATAGTTGGTATTAAAGATAATTTTTAGTAACCATTGGAAAATAGGATCATAAAACCTTATTGATATCCCTAAGGACATGTATAAGGACAAATTTAAGGATTAGTAAAAGTATATGAAAATGTCCTGGAAGTTTTTTAAAAGACAACTTGAGTGGTTTCCTTAAAATACCTCACTGTCTGGATACTACAAGTGGATGTGTCTATGGAATAGATGTACATAGGGGTAAAACCCCCAAAAATACCATATTGAGCTAGACTCAATTAAAAACTGGTGTAAGAAAATCGGCCTTGAAACACACATATTTTGACACTCTCAGGGGATATGCTTTGGGAATTTACCATCTCTTTACAGGCCATCATGAAGAATTTAAATAAATATTAACTATAAAAGACATAGGATAAACATAGGTGTCATATATTAAATAAGGAGTCATAATTTAAACATCATATTAGTGGTTTATCATGATTATATGGTTCCACACTATGATATCTCTCTCTTACTCTATACTTTTTGGTTTTAGTTAATGGATGGAACCTGAAAGAACCATGTTAATGGTATATGTGACACACAATGAAATTATTTTTGTCCTGAGTAATCGAATTATATGGGATATATAATGTAAAATATTATTTCTATTCTCACCCAAATTTCCCAAGATATCAATCATGTGGTCCTTTCAAATGAGTAAAGGAGGGAACAACATTCTATTGAGTCCTCTATGAGGCAACAACCACCGTGTTTTAGCTAGTCTTATGATCTAATTATGTCTGAACAATGGATTAGAACCACTGGAAGGATATTTTCAATCCTCTAGTGTTTGGAACATGAAAAATCCATGATAGTTGTTTATCATTTAGAAGATTAAGTGGACCCATTTTGAACTATAACCAAGAATATGAGAAAGAAAGATGAAATTGAATCCATGGATTGAGATGAGTTCATGAACTTATCTTCAATAAATACTTTCCTTGTGTTTTTCATATGAAGAAGAAAATAGAGTTCCTTGTGTTGAATAAAATGGATGATGAATCTATTAGTACTTATGAGGATAATATTACAAGACTTGTGAGGTACACTTCTAGAATTATCATCCAACCCAAAAGTACGGTTGACCAATTCTTAAGTAGATTAACGAAAAGTATCAAATGGTTGTTGCCTATAAGATACTTCAGTAGATATAAATATATTTTTTATTCTTCAATATAGGTAAGAATATAGGTTAGAGTTAATTATCAGTATCATTGTTTTAACAAGAAGAGAAAGATGGAGTTCAAAGGAAAATATAAAAAACATAGAGAGAAGAAGATGAGACTTCTTTTATGCTCTAATCTTAGAAAGAAGCATGGAATAAATTGTATTATGGGTTCAAATAAATATTTTAAGCATGTAAGTGAAGACAACTAATCAATTTATTTCTAAACAGGTGATGTGAATATAGGGAAAGATGCATAGAATCCATCTCTTACTCTTCAGTGCTTCAAGTGTAAGGAGAATGGGAATTATTCAAACGAGTTCCCAAACCCATGGTTTAGTGATGATGATCGGTGTTAGAAACCTCTTAAGACAATGTATAAGGGAAAATCTCATGTGATCGCTATTTTTTGATGAGGTTTTCAATAACAATGTGGTGACTGGTACACTTACCATCCACTCTAGAACTGCTGATGTCTTATTTGATTATGGATCTACTCACTCTTTTGTATCTAAAGAATTTACTGAGGGTATTAAGAATCCACCCAAGTTATTATATGTATAATTATAATTACAACCCATTAATGATATGATGATTTCATCTCAAGTCTATGATTCCTCTCTAGTTTACATTTGAGGGAATATGCTTCCGGTAAATCTTGTCATCCTTACTTTGGTTTAATTCGATGTCATCTTTGGCATGGATTGGATTTATCTGCATAAATCCTGCATCTATTTTTGAGTAATGGAAGTTAAATTTGATATTTCAAACTATTATATGATTGTATATCAACATGGTGATAATTATGAACATCCTATGGAAATTACATATAGTGTATGGGTCTTAATTTCCATTCTAAAGGCATGTTTGTCTCAAATGTTTATGGAGAATCTAGACATCTATGATATGCCTATTGTTCAGGAATTTGTTGATTTCTTTAGTGAAAATATTCCTAATCTTCCAAAAAAACATGAAGTTTAGTTATTAATTGAACTCATCCCAGCCAGCACACCAATTTTAATGAATGAATATAGAATTTTCCAAAGTGAGATATAGAAATTGTAGAAGAAACTCTAAGACAACCATGATAAGGGATTCATTCAGCCATGTGTGTCACTTTAGGTTGAACCTATTCTTTTTTGTAAAATACAATGATTAATCAATGCTATGATGAATATATTTTTAGTGTTTGAACAAGATCACGATAAAAAAAAGTATCCTCTTCCTGGTATTGATGAACTGTTTGATCCACTTTGTGGAGCTTAATACATTTCCAAGATTGACCTTCACTTTGGATATCAACAATTGAGGGTCAAGAAGGAGGATATACCCATGATGACATTCCATACATGGTATGTCGATTATGAATATATAGTTATGCCTTTTAGTCTTAATAATTACCCTACTATCATCATGGATTTAATGAATAGATTCATTAGAGATTACCTTAATCAGTTTATGGTAGTACTTATAGATGACATTCTTATCTATTCAAAGAGTAAGGAAGAGTGTTGACCAAAGACGGAGGCTATTGAATGTTGGATAATAACAACCATGGTGACTGAGATTCGTAGCTTTCATGGTTTAACTGAATATAATTGACAGTTTTTGGATAACTTCCATGAATATATAATCCTCTAAACAAGTTAACATGGAAGGGTTCCAAGTTCATATGGATAGATTAATGTATGGAAAATTACAAGGAACTAAAGATAAGTTTGGTCATCACACTTGTGATTATATTACACTATAGTGTAGAAGGGTTTGTAATCTATAATGATACATTTAAGAAGGTATTGGAATGTTTTCTTTTGTATAACAACATGGTTATCACTTATTACTCATGATAGTTGAAGATCCATGAGAAAAATTTCCTAAGTCATGATTTGGAGTTAGCTATGGTAATTTTTTCATTAAAGATATGAAGGAATTATCTTTATGGAGAAAATTTTAACATATATATACCGATCATAAAAATTGAAATATATATTCACACAGAAGGAGTTAAACATGCTTAAGATAATATGGTTAGAGATGATAAAGGATTACGACTGCTCAATACAATACTACCCTAGGAAGGTGAACACAGTGGGTGATGCTTTGAGTTGGAAGTTTCATTCTAAATTATACATGATGATGATTGAAAAAGATCAAATATTTCTAGATTTGAACAGGATAGATATAGAAATCTAGAAGGAAGGTGAAAAATATTATATTTCACAATTGAATATTCAACCATCCATCCATGTGATGATTTAATAGGCACCAACAGAATATTTACAACTGCAAAAGAATTTTATATATGTTCATGAGTTTATCCCTGATTAGAATGGAATGAAAGGTTTAGTAACCACATATGTGTTCCTTTTATACTAGATTTGAAGAAGGAGATATTAGAGGAAGCTCATAGATATTCATTCTTTATTTATCCTATAAGTATGTATATGTATAGAGATTTGAAATAATACTTTTAGTGATATGTAATAAAGAGGGATATTGTAGAGTTTGTATCTCAATGCTTTGTATTCTAGTAAGTGAAGGGTGAAAAAAATTCGAAGGTTATGTTACAATAAATTAATTATATAATTCTAACGAATTAATTACATGTGGGGTATATAATTCCAATTAATTATATTATATTATTATTATCCTTTAATTTATGGGTATTGAGATATTCATTTTATGACCTCTCTTTCATGGTATTAAGGTTCAAAAGTTTCCAAATTAGTAAGGTAACTTTATCTCAATTTGTCTTTTTTTAGACACGATTTTTTATATGCACCTATATTCTTTTATGAGGTGAATATATTGTCCCTTTGACATGTAGTATTATAGATATTCTTCTATTAATGATATTATAAGATTAATTTAATGTTATTATATCATGGGAATTATGATTTAAAGTTACCAAGGTGGTTAGAGTTTACTGTTATAATTTCATTAATTATCGGGATTATTTATAATTTTGCTTCCATTGATGAATTTTTTTTATCCATATCTCAATAAATATCATGAATTTCATTATCCTCTAGTTATAAATGATATTTTCATGTATTGGTTCCATTATTTCACTATTTTTAACATAATATAATTAATGAAATATTTTTAAGAAAATCTGACCTTATTTCTCCCTTTGGTTGGAAATCTATTTTATTCAACAAACATGTTCTCAAAAACAATTCTATAATTTTTTTTCAATTAAAATTATTTTAATATTTATATGTTATAAAAGTTTTTTATACTAGTTTTCAATCCTTCATTTTTAAAATTTCAAGGTTATTTTCAAAGAAAAGTTTTTTAAAATTGTTTTATGTTTTAAAAAGATTTTCTCAAAGAAGAAAGGGTATTTTCCTCAAAAAATGTTTTTAAAATATATTTTAATATTATTTACCATCTAATATTACATCCTTTTGTGTTATACATTCCTTTATGTGGATATTATCTAAGGGTACCATTCATATTCTTTCTCATAATGGTTTATGTTTTAATGGAATGATGTCTATGACACTCATTTCTCTTCCATGAGTAATATGCTTATGAAACATTCTTCTTTTCATGGGTTATGAGTTGATTAAATTATTATGAAACCTATATATTTTCTAAAGGTTATGATATGATGGCATGTTTATAATACCAATTTGATTTCATGAGTTATGATATAATGAATGATTATGATCTAGTGGAATACATATGTTTGTTCTAATTATGTGATGGGTGGGACCTATATTTCCCTCAAATTCATTGGGTAACAATTTATATCTCATGAGATAATAACAGAAATAAGTCAATGGTATTGATAAAATATGGGATGAAGGGAAATCTCGATCCAATATGAGAATAAGGGGAAACTCATTACACTATGGAAAGAAGGTGTATCTTGGTCCACTATAAATAAATGACTATGATTACGGATGTTAGTGTGTCCTACCCAGTAGGTTTAGTCCCCATGAAGTGCCCTGATAAGTTTTGGAAATTTTCCTTTACTTATAGAGAATGATATTACATGTTTATGTGTCTTTCATAATTCCATTTATTATTCTCTTTTTTATTTCATGAATTATGATCTTGATTCCCTAATGATTCATATCTCATGAATTTCTAATATTTATTCCATGACTCATGTATATAATCTTTTATATGCAATTTATGATATTCTAATTTTATTCTCGTGTTCTCATACCCTTATGTTCATTATTATGATTATGTATATCCTTTTTTACCCTTATTAAGTATCATAACTCACCATTTCTTATTATTCCATTCCCTAGTTTATGAAGATATATATTATGTATGATGTGTTAAAGAAGGGTTCTAGTCATGGATAACCTAAAGGGATATAATGTAACTGGCTTATTTACCATTTTTTAGGATTTCATGTTTACAATGGCACTAAACTAATATGTACATGGGTCTTCTATTTGTGTAATGTACAAAATATTTAACAAAAATGATATAATGTCAGTGTATGATAAGTGAGGGTTTCTATAGTTGGTATCTTAGAAATTTTTTATCTAACATTTTGAAATTATGACTAGAGAACCAAAGTGAGAACCCTAAGGACATGTCTGAAGATAACTCTAAGGATGTGGAAAAGTATAAGAAAATTTCATGGAATTTTGGTAAAGGAAAGTGTGAGTGGTTTCCTTACAATAAATCATTTTCCTGATACTACAAGTGGATGTGTCTCTGTAACAAATGTATATAGGGTTAAAAAACCCCAAAATACTGTATTAATTTAGACTCAATCAAGAACCGGTGAATGAAAATGGGCCTTTCTACACACTTGGTTTGACACTCTTGGGGTTTATGATTTGGGAATTCACATACTCTTTATGAACCATCATGAAATATTTAAATATTGGATGACTATGAATGACAACTAAGATAATATTAGGTGTTATATATTAAATAATTTATCACAATTTAGACATCCTATAAGTGTTTTATCATAATTAAGTGGTTGTCACATGAGCCTCAGCACAGTTGGTGAGGACCCGGTAGGTGCATCCAAGAGACCCAAGATCAAATCTAGGTGGAGGCATATTTCTAGGTCATTGTAGTTGGCACTGTAGTAGGAACTGTATTATGTAATGTGCAGATACTGTAGTAGTTCCTATTTGGTTCTGTAGTAGCTTGAACTATTCATCCATCTAGGCCTTTGGGCCACCGGTTTAGTCCTTGGGTCCTGTAAGGCTTTTAGGCCACCCAAGGCCTTCGGGCCAGTTGTTTCTCATGGACTTCAGGCCTCCCCAAGGCCTTAGTACCACCCCAAGGCCTTTGTTCCACATGAATGTAGATGGACCAGTCATAATATAAGGTAAAAGGATTCAGATGAGGATTTAGGGAAAGTGCATTCCCTAGAGCAGAGCTTACTGAAATTGGAATAATGAGAGGGTATGAATTTTCCATCGGTACCGGGCCTGTGTAGATTTTCATAAGATAGCTAGCTGACCATCCCTATAAAGGTGGAGTGTTGATATCATTACATATGCTGGAGAGGAGCATTTCTAATTTTTCTTGTTTGGGTGATTCCCTCTAAGACCTACAGGTCATGTAATTGTATCTAAACCTTCGGGCCATGTAAGGGTTCCACCTAACCCCTTGAAAGGTATATTATCAAAATAATAAAAATAAATAAAGGCCTTCGGGCCATTTTGGTCATAATTATGTGGTTCCTAACTATGATATATATTTCTTACTCTAAGATTTTTGGTTTTAGTCAATGGCTATTACCTGAAAGAACTGTGTTAATGGTGTTTTTGATAGAAAATTAAATAATTGTATTCCTGGGAAATCGAATGCTATGGGATATGGATTGAAAAATACTGATTCTATGATCACTCAAATTTCTCAATATATGAATCATATTGTACTTCCAAATGAGTAAGGGAGTGAACAACATTATTTTTAGTCCTTTATGAGTCATCACTCATCTTCTTTCTACGATTATTCTGATCTACTTATGTTTGAATAAAAGATCGATAACATTGGAATGAAATTTACCATCCTCTAGTGTCCAGAACATGAAATTTACCATCCTCTAGTGTCCATAACATTGGAATGAAATTTACCATCCTCTAGTAGGGTGTCACATCCAACCAAATTCAAATTGAATAATCTTTTTTCATTTATAAGACAAAAAACCTCAATGGGGTGGGGTTTATTATAAAACAACTAATTAATTAAAGGTAATTCATGGTATGAACCCATAAGGGGTGGTTATATATTGAGTTCCATGACCCCTGATGGTTCCAATTTAATATACAAGGCTACTTGAATTAGGGAATTGGGTTTAATAAATTAAATATCAAATTTAATGGGAATAAAATAGTAATATCGGTGTGTGGAGTAGATGTGCACCCTATAAATAGATATACATTAAGGGAAAAAGGTATATACTACCTACCTAGTGTTTAGGATGACCCACACAATCAATATCAGGGATTTATTCGGTTTGGTTTGAGGTAAATCAATGAAATATAAAAACATCTTGAAAATAGGGTGAATTATCCCACCCCAAAATAATTCCATTGAGAGAGAGAGAGAGTTAAACCAAAAAAAGTTCAAGGGGAATAAAGAACTTATAGGTATGAAACCAATAGTATTGAAGAAACTGATTCTAACAGTGAACAAATGAGATCCATGGAAGACTATGTGAGGGGTGGGTTTCAGTCAAGATCCCCCCAACCCACCCTACATGTGATGAAAGACAAATAGGGGGTAGATCCCCCAAATACCTTAAAAAATAATCATAAATATATGAATTGTGTATCCATTACATGATGTGAACCAAATACATGATTTTTATTAGATACACATTGTGAATTCCTTAGGGTAAGACCATAGTAATTATATTCCTTGTAATATCTCGACCATAATTCATGAAATCATTTCACACCATATAAATTATTTACAGGATCTGTAAATCACACAATAGAATTTTCCAGTAGCTTGAAATGATTTTTATTCCTATTTTTTTCCCAAACCCCCAGGACTTCCACTAAAATTAGAAATCACATATGAAAACATCATTTCTAGATGTTCAAACTCCAAAAACTGTACTCTGGTTCTTAAAATTTAAAACACTCCATCAACTAAATAGAAAATTTAAAATTAATTTGGAAAATTATATCTAGTCCAAAATGTAGGATGCTGCAATATACTTTCTATAACCATCCTTGAAGGTAGTGGATAAAAACAATGTATATGTTTTATAGATATGGTGAACCAATCATAGTTTAAACAATGTTTTCATTTCAAAATCTCAAGAAGGGAGGGTAGAATATGGATATTACACCATAATTATAACACATAATTATATTTAAGATAATTTTGTTACTATTTATTTGTGGATGGAGAACAACATGGGGTGATAGAAGAAGAATAAAATTTAAGGATTTTAATCGAGAATTTTACCTCTTACTTTGGTTACCTTTTCTAAGGATACCCCTAAACACTCATTAAAACTTACTTTATATGAGACAAGTAGAATTATGACATGGGGATAAGATTGGGAAAGAAATTTGATGGAAATGAGGAATCATATAATTATTAGAAGTTTTCAGGAGTTTGGGAGGTGAGAGGTGGTATTTATAAGGGGAGGAGAGGAAAATTTTGAATATTATTATCATTAGTTTATTATTTTGGCTCAAGAATATAAATGGTATTGATTATTGTGAATATATAATATAAATGGTGAATCTGAGTTTGATCTAATAGTTGACTACATCATCCATGAATAAAACATTCATGTATTTATCTTTTAATATTAAATATTTTATTTTTACCATATTTAATTATTCATAGAAAATTCAATTATTTTATAAAAATAAAAAAATTCCCATAAATATTTTTTCAACATTTAGATATAAAAAATGAAATATATTTTATGAAAATAATTTTTAAATATTGGAAATTTATTTTTCAAATGAAATCCTTATTTATTTGAAATATACCAATTTTAATATTGGGATTAATTTTATGACCCTTTGAAAAATTACTCAAAGTATCATAAAATTATAAAATCATTATAATAAAACATAATATTAATTTAAACACCCATTTTATGAATGTAAAATTTATTTTAAATCATAATATTTGTTATAAAAATTAAAATAAAACATATATTTTATATAGAAATATTAACACATATTTTATCATTTCAAAAACATTTATTTAATTGTATCATGATATAAATATTCCATACTTCCATTTTTTAATATACATAAATATTATTTTACACTTCCATAGGTGAGGAAACTATTATAACTTCAGGTCAGTCAGATTATTATTTCTATAGTCAGATTTGTAATGGTCACATGGATTCCCTAATTTCTATATATACCTTCTATTTTATTAATTCTTCATTCATATCCATTTTCACTCTATATTATATATATATAGATATATATATATATATTCAATTTTGAAATTCATATTTCATTACTATCATCATTATTTATTTATATGGTGTTGTACATGAGTGTGATTATTCTGGGGGATTGAGCAGATCAAAATATTCCTATTACTCTTATCTAATTTCTATTTTTTCATATTATACATCTTTTAATTAATATGTCCACTTTTATTTTATAAATTTAATGTTAAAATTATTTTAATAAAATTTAGTTGGTTTTATCATGTGGTGAATGTGAATTATATAAAATTATATGACCCATTTATATATTCAGAAGGAATATTTTGTGTCATTACATAAACCTTCTTAGATAGATCCATAAAATGAAATATTGATCTTTTCTATGAACATAAATATTTACATTATTGGAAACTAACATATTAACCTCATTAATAGGAGACAGTCCCACTTTAGTAGCATCTATATCTTCTAGGACAAGTGATTAAAGGTAGGGTAACATCATATTCCACTAAATATAACAGTTCTTTCAATAAGCTATAGGAACAAACCTATTTTTAATGGAATTTAGATTCTCTATCCTCAGTATATAGTTGTTTATTTCATAGTTAACCTCACTCTAATAACACATTTACTTCCTAGATCAGGGTAAGATCACTAAGAGTTGGAGGGGGTGAATCAATTATCCCTTTTATTGAAGAATTCTTCTAAAGTTCAACTAATGAAACTTGTTAGGGATTTGATACACTCAATGATATCTTATAGCCTCACCTCATATGTGGAAAATATAAAGAGATGGATCACCACATGATATTTACAAGGTTCAACCTCAATGTGAGAACCAACTCCGTGGCATGTTGGTTATACCCCCAACATGGATTCTTCACTACCTTCAATGGGATTACAGAGGCACGTGAAAAAACATGTTATACAAAAAGTAATTATTCCTTCAGTTTTTCCTCATTCTACACCATTTACCAACTCTTCCATAATATTTGGTTATACATACAACAATCCTTCTCTCATCTTTCTTTTCGACTGGTTATACTCCCATCCATGATCCTCTTTCATAACTAGTCATATGACCAACTATAATATCCCTCTTGTTCATTATTGATCTAGTGTAGAAAGATCTTATGCTGATTGTATTCCTCTATAATAAATTTAGATTAACTTTACCTATGTACAAATTCAGAAATATCTTCAATAACTCTCTAAAAATTCTGATGGTCTCAAAAATTCCTCTAAATACTAGAAGACCTGAAAAACTCAAACCTCCCCAAAAAATTCCCATCCTATATTTCACCATCCAACACAATATATATAATTATACTCATTATTGTATGATATATACAATATAACTCTATCTTATAATCTTTTTATACAATGAAACTCTATCTGATTCACCTCCATCGGAGGCACATTCTTCCCCCATTACTTCATCTCTCTAGTAATTTTTAGTCTGATGGATATCTATCTAAATATCTTCTTAAAACAAGTATATTCATAGTTAGAATCTCACACTACCCTCTCAAAAAATCTTCAGTAATTTATATCTCTTGAATGAAAAAAATAGCTTTGAATGAACTCCATCCTTTTATAGGCCCAACATCATTTAATAAGTAAGGAAAAAACATGGGCTCAAATTTGAGTTTCCCACTCAACTCATCATTCATTTGTCTTCCTTGAAAGCTTCTAAAATATTAGGGTTATTATTCCTCATAATAAATTACCAAAATCTCAATGTCAATAATATCATAAAATCTTCCTTAAATATTGGATAGATTTAAGAAAATTGGAAGAACAACTATGAATCATCATAATTGTTGACTTTAAAATGTTTATGTAGAGTTCCTAAAGTATCTATCTTATGTAAAAACCATATGTTTCCCTGTATGGGAACATTGAAAGGATTTTATCCATTTAAAACTTATACAACACTTCTATATTTGATTTTCTTTTTCCAATCAGCTCACCATGAAAAACTCATGCTTTCTCAATCTGGTTATCATCACATGTTTACACCATCTGATGGACTCACATAAGTTTTATTGACGTGATATTCCAAACTATTAATTATTTGGAATTAATGTTTCACCCCATATGGTATAGCTTCAAAGTGGTATCTTCTTCTAGTACTCACCTTCCAAATGATCTATCAAAATTTTGTCCGGTCAAACTTTTATAAAAGAACAATCAATAAAAGTGTTTTTCTTTATCAAGTTTATTATAAAACCTTCCTCCATCTGATTATCCTTTACTTTATTAACTCATTCAATTATCCTCATTCAAATAGCTTCATAAAGTCTCCATAAATTGAACTTTAATCTATCTTAATAACTTGAACTTTTTGTAACCATAACTCGGATCCTTAGAAAAACATAATTTGAACAAAATTAGATAGAATCATGAATATCTTCTTGATGTTTGGTACTATGAATATCAGCAATGCAATGCATGGTATAGTAATGTTGTTCTAAATTAATAAATAACTCTTACCTCAATATTATCAAATATACTTATCCTAAAAACACATATTGATATATTCAAACCAAATGTATCCAACACACTTTGGAATAACACAATTCAATAAATGTTGTAAAAGACAAACAATTTTTTTGGTGTATAACTGTTACATGACCAAGGTCTAGTTATTCTTCATTTAAAAAAATTATTTTCATTAATTTTTCTACTAGATATGTTTTCTTATCATCCAACCACTTTTGATGCTTATTTTTTATTTTTTTGATTCTATAATTTCTAGTGATAACTTTCCATTTTTCACATAAACATTCACATTTAGTTAAAATAAAATAATATAGAAATATAACTAAATATAATGAATTCTCATCTAAAAGCTCATTATTTTTCAAAAAATTTAGTGAATAGGGTTGGATAGAAAAAAATAAATCATAATTTTAAGAATTATCATAATTTAATGAATATTACTATTGAATACCCATTATAAATAAGTTATTATAAAAAATTTTGTCTAATGAAAATTTTATAGGATAGATTTAATATTTTAAAATAGAAAATAAATATCATGGAAGACTAATGCTTTCAATAATTTCAAGGTAGAATGATTTATAAGATATTCCAAATATTTTTATGAAAATTTTAAAAATATAGAAAACATAAGATATAATATATATTGTTTTTATATATAAAAATAAAAAATAATTTCAATAAAACTATAATTATAACCTCAATTAAAAGTGATTTAGAAATTCCCAATGTCACTTTTTATATAATTTGATAAAAAAACCAATGATATTTATCTTAATTTTATTGAGATAATATTTATTATGGTATATACTAATTGTGAAAAAATAAATTGATCAAAAATTAATTTCAAAACCTTTTTTTAAAATTGAATATATAATTCACAAACATAATATGGATGGTTATATTATTAATAGATAACTATATGATGATCATTCTAGATATTATATAATAGGTAACTAAAACATTCTTAATTTTGAATGATTGGTTTATAAATGGAAATATTATGTAAGAATTATAATATCCATCTAAATAATATTTATTTATAATAAATTATAAACATTTCATATGATTTATGCATAATTAAAAATCTATACTATAGAATAGGCCGATATTGGAACAAAAAATGTATTTTATTAGTTCTTATAAAATTTTGATAAAGTGAGAACTATTGTAGGCCAACTATTTTTATCAGTGCTAAAAAATAATTGACAAAGACTATTTTTATTAGAAATAGATTTAATAATTTTAAAAAACATATTTTATCAGTATGAAACTTATTGTTGATAAAGGAAAGCTTTTATTTGGATAGTTTTAGATGTGATAAAAATAGTATTTATCAGGGATTCTGTATCACTAATAAAATCTTTATCAATTTTTGCAATATGCTCTTAATTGAACCACACACTATAGTGACCAATATCTTTTAGAAAAGTTAAATTTATATTATACAAATTTAAATATTTTCATATAATAAAAAATATATCTGTATAAACATTTTTTTTCTAATTTTTGAATAAAAAGAACAACTTTTATGGTATTAGTGATAAGACAAAAAATTTATGTGATAAAACCCAGAAACATGATACAAAAAGGTGTTTATTAGGTTTCCTAACACAAGAACCAATCGGTGACATACAAAATGGTTAAACCTTACCACCAAATTTCATGCTAGCACATCACCAAAAAATTGACACCCATCACAACCCTCAAACAACATTACATAAGAAAATTTGAGTGCTAACTAGAGTGACTATTCCATTCCATCCATTGAGCATCATCGATTTTCATCACAGATCACCATTGTCGGAGACCAACTTCTCCAAGGATTACCCAACCCTATAGAAAAACATAGTGTATCAGTAATAAAAAAATTATTATTTTATTAAAAATATATAATTAAATAAATAAAACATAAATATGAAAAAATAATTCATAAATAAAACATAAATGAGTAGGATAATATTAATGCATGTTTTTTTATATAAAATGTCACTTTTAAAGCTGAGAACACACAATTTTGGTCATAATGGGGCCACCATGTGTCAAAATGAGTTGAAAATAATTCCCACTCATTAGAAATGAATTATTGATTATTTTATTATAGTATTAAAGAAATATAAGTATGATTTTTTTCTGATTTTGGGACATGAATTTTGAAATAAAATGTCACTTTTAAACTGAAAACATACAGTTTCATTCCTACCAGCTACATCATATTTCAGATTAACATGAAGTTGATTTATACACATAATAAATGAATTATTTATCATTTTCATAAATATCATGAAAATATGAGTGTGTTTTATTATCTTTGATTATTTTATGTGTTTTTTTGCACTAAAATGTCATTTTAAACCTAAAACATGCACTTTAAATCGCTCCAAACTCACTGCATGTCATAATTCCATGAACATAAATTCTAAACATAAAAAATTAATCTTAAATAGTTTAAATAAATTATCAATAAACTTCTATGAGGTTCTATTTATTTTATGTCTGTGATGTTTCTTTTGTACAAAAAAATCACTTTTTAGAAAAAAAATGAAAGCATTCATTCATACTGGATACACCACATTCTAGAATGATGTTAAGTTGATTCATACACATCAAAAATGAATCATAGATCCCTTTAATAATGTATCAATATAATATAATCCTATTTACTTAATTTTGAGTCTGAGATCCATATTTTGAATGAAAATATCACTTATATACAGAAATCATTCTCTTTTAATCACCCCAACCATACCACACACAAGATTAAAATGAGGTTAATTAATACACATAAAAAATAAATCATTTATCATTTTACTAATATATCATAGAAATATGATAATGTTGTTTCATTTTTGAGAATGTGACACAGGTTTTGAACTAAATTCTACTTTTAAATTAAAAACATGAACATTTCATTATATCACCCACACTATATGTTAGATAAATGTGTAATTAATCCCAAAAAATAAGAAATGAATTATTTACCATTGTTCTAAATTATTATGATAATAATATCCCCTTGGATTTTTTTGAATATTTGATGATTTTTTTGAACTAAAATGTCAGTTTTAAACTAACGAAACATAGTTTCAGACATACCAGCCACATCACTTGTATGAATAACATGTGATTAATTACTACAAGTCAAAAATTATTCATATAATATTTTACTAAATTTTCAAGAAAATCCATGTTATTTTTCTTAATCTTGAACGTACGATTCATATTTTGAAATAAAATATCACTTTTAAATAGAATACACATACATTAAATTATATCAAAAACAATGTGGGTTATAATTAAATGTTGTAGATTCATAAAAATCAAAAACAAACTGGAGTTCATTTTCCTAATGTAATAAGAGAACCTAAAGTAATTTTCTTAGTTTTGATTTCGTGACACCTATTTTGAACTAAATTTTATCTTTTAAATATAAAACATTCTCTTTTAGTCACCAACAAACTAAAATGTGTCATATAGAAATTTGGTAAATTTTTACATGTCACAATTGAATAACCAATAATTTTACAAAATAATCATGATACTATAAGTTCATTTTCCTACTTTTGACAATTTGATGTGTGTTTTTACCTAAAATTTAACTTTTATGTTGAAAACACACAATTGGTGTACAATTTTTTAGTAAAAACTGTTATTTTAAGTTTGTAATTAATTTTTTATTATTGGTTACATGACAATATTCTTATCATATAGAATAAAAATTAATGTACCTAATACTAATAGTCAATGTTAAGAAAACTAACTAAAAGAATTATAGATAAACCACCACTTCATGATCTCTATGAAATATAAAAAGTTGATATGAAACTATCTCTTCATGATTTATAGAAATATTTTTACACCCTTTAATATACCCATTAATTTTGAAACAAATATATTTCCTCTAAAAAATTTATATACTATATAAAATTATGGTAGTATATGAAAAATTATACATAAAAAAATAGTTGATAAATATTTTAAATGAAATTGTAATTACCTTTGGAAATTCCTTTTTACAGATGGTAGTTTATGGATTGAATTTGATATGTTTCTTAAATTTATAAATGTAATAACCACAATTGATGTGATTAATTTGTTTCAGACACTATAGAAACAATGATAAATAAAAATAATTTTTTTGATATATGACACAACAATGAAATTCTATTATATATTCTATAATACTTATCCAATAATAATAAATCAAAATGTTTATTGGTAGAATTAAATATCCACATAATATTGTTTTGATGATAAATAAACCCCACCTTGTCATAATAGAAATCTTGTTAAAATATAATGTAAAATATACAATTTAATGTTTACTTGTAAAATATTGTATATAGTGTATTAAAATTTCATAATGGATATCATGTGTGGTGAATTTTTTGGATAGCCATGAATTTGATCAAAAAAATAATCTATAGTATCCAAATTGATCATAATGAGCATATTATGGGTCCTGAAAAATAAAATAATTAATATAAATAAATGAAAATAAATTTTATTCAATTAAAGCAATTTTTTTACCACAATATTTTAGTTATTAAAAATTTCATGTTGTGTTCTATTTTGGTCAAAAATTATGGCTACTTTGTGTTCTTGGAATAAAATTTATTCTTCTTCCATTGATGTTTTTTTGTATGAGTTACATGAGAACTAACGAGCCTAAATTTTTTCAACATAGGGTATTCATTTTACATTGGTTTGATGTATACACCTATTTAAAATATGAATAATATTAAACTATAATTCACATAATAGAATAATTATTTGAAAAATAAATTATGAAAATGTACCTCAAATATAAATTTATAACTAAGGCTCCCATCCATTCATTCTTGATAAATACATTTATATTATCAAAACCAATCATATCAATAATGACCTTTTTTATTTATACTCATTATAGGACATATTTATATTTTAAAACATTGTATCTATATGAACTTATAACATTGATAAAAACAATTGTCTGATTGGTATGATAAAGGTACCCTTGGATGGTCTTTTCAGTCTATTATTTGATCCTTTAGATTATTTTGACTCAAAGTTTAGTTTTAACTTCTATTAATCCTTTGGTAATAACATACCATAGTTCAGACATTTATTCATTAATTATAAAATCTTATTCATATAAAATAAATTATAAAGGGCATACCTCATTATCATCATGTATCTTTTAATATTAAATAATAATTCTATAAAATTTTCAATTGCAAGTCATTCCATATGAGAATAAAGATCATCAAGGGGATATGTAGCTTCATGATTAGATCATGATCTTGGTGAATGCATACTATTAAAGTATATTTTAGAAGTTTTTTATTATTAAGAACACAAACATAGATATAGTTAACTATACCTATCATAGTAAAGTGATGAGTGTGTTGCGAATCAACTTGGGTCAACCCAATCTATCACACAAACCGGCAGACCAAATGGCCTAAAGGGAATTCCCGATCACCAAGGGATGAAGACAATCACTCTAGAATAATGAATAACCTCTTAGGAATGGATTTTACCATGGTAAACTGACATGAATCATCCATGAGTTTGGATGGACACACTAACAAAATCAGAGTTGATAGAATAAATTAGCATAAAAATAGTAAATTATCAATTATTAAAGGCATATACAAAAAATGACATTACATCACATGCATAACATGTCATAAAAGAAATATATACATGGTATTTGATGTCAAAAGATCAAAAACCCAAAACAGGGACCAAAGACCCAACCTGGACAATATATATGTATCCCATCGATAAAAAAACCCCAAAACTGCTCCTCAAGTGATAAACCCATAAAATCATATCTCTACCCTCAAAATAGCATTGAACTATGGTGATAAAGATGTGCCACCTATGTACATGTTTCTGATTCCTTAACTTGTTTCCTTAAAAAACTCTATATATGCCCAAAGGCATTTGTTGGGTGTGTGGCATAAAGCACTATAGGATACCGCTAGGTATTTATTGAAGTCTTTTAAAACAATGGAAGCAATAAATATAGCATTTAAAATCCATTTTACAAAAAAAAAATACTTTGAAAACATTTCACTTAAAATAAACCAATTGAAATCTATTTGGTTTTGTTTAAACAAAACATTTACCAACTTTTCCCAAGTAAATAAATAAATCCATACGACATAATATACTCAATATACCCAAAAATTCATAAACATATGGGTAATTATAAACCTCATCATATATCCAACTAATTATAAATGGGAATAACACATGACATCACAATCAAGAAAGGAACTAGGAAAATGCATAAGCGTATATAAATAAATTTGGTATAGGTAAAGTGTTCCATGATATCTAACCATAATGGTCTAATTTGAGTGATTCTAAAACCTAAATTGATTATTGACTAAGAGAAGTGTATTATATCCTAGTATCCTCTAGGGCCATCTCCTAAGATCCCTCTTGGTCTCTAGGTTAACAAAGTGAAATATATATTCATCAACCTCTCAAAGTCTCTCATAGTCCCTTGGACAATACACCCTCACATCCTCCATATCTTATGTGCTACTCAATTCCAAATATATCAACATCACATGTTCCATACATATATTCTAATCAAAACCAATTTTAAATTAAAAAATGTCCATTTTGACAAAAACATTTCTAAAGGTAAAACCATTTCTAAAATATCTATAGAAATAAATTTGAAACCAAAAACCTTTTTGATCCATTTTTTCATACATTTAGATTTCATTTAATCCAAATTTCTCTAGAAACCCCACTTTAATTATACAATTTACAAATCAAACCATGGATCACATAAACATGGAATTAAAATATATAATAAATCATTTAAATGATATTTCATAAGAAAAAAATAATGGTGATAAATAATTAAAAGGCAAGACATGGAAAACACCCATAAATTGATACACTTACCATGTAAATAGTTCTAAACTCCCCACCTTTGATGACAACCCCCTGATTTAGGAAGGATAATACCTCACACAACTAAAACAAAAGAAATTAAACGATAAACCCCATTAAACACCCTAGTTTTTTCCAAACCACCATTAAGGGTTATACACTTCCATCAAAGTGAAAGAATAATGAAATAGAAGTGGGAAAAGATAGAGAAATCTTGGATAAAGTGTATTTCCTTAAGCCAAAATTCTCAAGAATCATGGAGAATCCACCACCAAGGAGAGTGGAGAAGCTTGAAGTTTATGGTAGGGAGGTTCAAATGAAATGGTACATAAAAGTAGGAGTAAATATTAAAATACTATAAGGTAATGTTGGTAAAAAGATAAATTTTTAATGACCTGGACAACACACAAGCCTTGGTCTCATGTTTAAAAAAACTATGCACTAACTTTTTGGGTGGTCTTATATCCCAAAACCCCATGACACATGATTAATATGGAGTATCACATGATTTTAACAAACATACTAAAACATTATAACAATAAACTATCCCCAAAAACTCAACCTCACGCAGTTAGACAATATGGGTGCCAAAAATGTGACAAGGTTTGTTTTCCCCCCAAACCAAAGTTTTGACCCTCAACACCAAGGAAGCCCAAGATTAAAACAACAGATAAATAAAAACTCAAAATAGATGTACTAGTGACCCAATTAGTGTCTCAAACCTCACCAAACTACTAGAAAACTACCCTATACCCACGGTTTTAAACTGTGGGTATTGCCCCTAAAACAATGGGTATAGTCTATACCCATGGTTTTAGGAACCATGGGAGTCAGAGGTTTCAGTATAGATCTAAGATATACCCATGGTTTTAAAGATGTTATACCCATATTTATGAACCATGGTAATAAGTGTTTGTGAAATTTTTGACTGATTCAATAACCCTATACTAATGGTTCTCAAATAGTGCCTATAAGATTTTAAAGAAAATCGGGCATCCAGATTAGAACACTGGACCACCACTTCACAATTGATGTGCCTAATCACTGACCCACATAAAATTATGCAAATATATATATATATATATATATAGTATTTATAAACTATGGATATAGGTGGAAAATGGGTGGGTATAGGTTTCCCTACAAAATTGTTTTTGTTCCTGTGGGAAATGTTTCTCCTACGCTTACGTGGGAATGCTATACCCACTATTTTTAGAGAACCATGATTATGAGTTTTTAACCAAAACCTATTCCCATGATTTTTTATAAAACCATTAGTATAGGTCTTGAACTTAACCCTATACCAATGGTTATGAAAACAAATTGGGTATATGGGTGATCTATACCCATGGTTTTTGCAAAACCGTCGGTATATGTGGGAATTTCCAACCTACACCCATAGTTTATGAAAACCATGGGTATAATGTCATTTTCCAATATTTCATATATTCTAATTTCATCCCCAAGAAATTCCTCAGGGATCCTCATAAGAAAATAGGTGATGACACTACTCCCTCACCAAATATTCCCTCTCATGTATATCATGTTTATCACAACTACACTTCAAAAATAAACATACCAATGAGATAAATTTTCTATGGTGCACCTTGTTTTGATAATCCATTATATGAATAGGATACTCCAAAATATTAAAATCTAACTGCATATCCAAATCTCATTGCTCTATCATATGAGATGGATTTGAATGTATTCTCTTTAACTAGGAAACCAGAAATATTTCGTGAATCGAGATCATCCATAGTGGAAACTCCTACGCAAATTCTACCTTTACAAGATCTTCCATAAGTCAATACATACTGAAATAAAATTATTATAGATTCCCATTGTTTCCCAAATTATGGTGTCTTTTCCAAATAGATACCTGAGGAAACATATGATCCTTGACCTCAAACTCTAATTGGTGACAACATAGATCAATGCAATAATTGCAGTGACTCTAAGTTATCACTAACTTTTTCCAAATTAATTGAAATTTATTCATCATATCCTAGTTGAGTGTTGGTACCAATAAGTAATTCTCACCTAGATAAAACCAACACAAAGGGGACTGGAAAGACCACCTCCATATTTTCTCAAATAGGTCCATCCTAATCGAGGACTAAAAACTTTAACTATAAGAAAAATAATCCAATGTTGGGTGCCTTTCCCACGAACATCCAATGTCCAGAAAACATGCTTAGAGCATATACACAAGTGTGTGGATGGTATAATTATAATATCCATCCTTATATAGATAATATATAGTGTCCATAACCAACATAGTTAACATGAATCATTGGATTCCTTCCCAAATTTGATAAGTGGAATGGGAATCATGATCAAAAACTATCATCGAGGGCACTCCATGAATCCTAATAACCACTCATACATATACCTGTATAAGCTTCTATACATTCATCAAATCACATATGGGAATAAAATTGGGTAAATTTAATCGAAAGGTTGATAATCCCCCGTATATAATCTTTCCCACTCAAATTAAGTGGTAGTACAAAAATGAAATACCTCGAGATCTCATCTTATGTTCACAATGGAATGGGAAGAGGATGTAAATACCTAACTAGTCTCTGGTTATCATTATTAACTCTCTAGATAATCAAACATCAAGAAACAAAATCCAAAACTTAATACCTCATCTTAAGCCACCAATTCCACCCTCTCAATGTGTAATACATCTTGGTAGATCCTGGGTGCACTACCCAACTAGAATGGTGTGCCTCATGCATCACCTCCTGCCTCAAGACCAAAGGAACCACCAAATGATTCCTAACGTGGAGAGAAACATCAGGAGACTTAGATTAATCACCTAAGGTATCTCTACCATTTATAACACTGATAATATATACACACTTGGAGTTTGATAACTTCTCACTTTGGACAATGATTCGAAAGAGAAGCTATGACTTGAACATTTGTCAAGAACACATATAATATCTCACCTCCAACACCTCCAAACTCATATTAGTAAACAAACTCATCAATCTCCACTAATACATTAACTCTCCAATGACCTAGATGTAAAAATTTATTCTCAAGGAATCAATGACATCATTCCCTTTCCTGGGTGTATAAGAAATGTAGAAATAAAATGTCTGAAGGTACCACTACTACAAAACCGGTGTTTAAAAATACTAGTATTTATCAATTCTAGAAAAAAGAACTGAAAAAGGCATCTTTTTCAGAAATAAATAGAGAACTGATAAATTTAACCCTTTATCAGTGCTTTTTTAGCACTAATAAAGGCCCATTTTATCAAAGCTTTATTTTTTGCACTCATAAAGGGCACCCTTTATCAACACGTTAGTTTTAGTGTTGATAAACGGTACTCTTTACAAATGCTATATTTTTAGTTATCATAAAAGAGTCATTTATTATTGGTGATAAACATTCGAATAAATAACAAGAAATAATTGATTAAATAGAAAATAAAAAAATAAGTTTATTAAAAAAATTATAAATTTTATTAATTAAATAATTATTGTTAAAAATGAATAAATTTATTATACTATATATAAGTTATAAATACAAAATAAATTTTATGTATTAAATATACAGATATGAAAAAAGAAAATTAATCAAATTAAAATTAAAAATATGGAAATTGAGAAAAATATTAAACATTTTATTGATTAGATGTTTGTTGATAATGTTAATAAATATAATATATTAAATATATAGATATATATATTAAAGTATATAAATATTATTTATATATTAAAAAATATTTATGCACTATATTTAGTGAATAATGGTTTATAATTAAAAATTAACATGAATTGAAAATACTATCTAATCGCATAGAGTAATGGACATATAACTAAATGTCGTTTGATTTTTCAATTTAACATAGATCAAATGTGTTTTATATTGATTTTACATATAAATAATTAAAGAATCTTTATATAAAATGTACACATGCAAAACTTATCCATTTTTTCAATATTATAAAAGTATAATTTTTTTTAAATTTATTCAATTTCACTCTTTTTTAACACACATGAAATTAAAATTAGATATTCCTTAATAATATTAAAAAAATATTTCTAAAAAATATTTATAAAAATGAATTTATAAATAAATATATTTAAAAATTTACATACAATATTTATAAAATTATATATTTATAATTATAAATAAATAAATTTTTTTCTAAATATATTTATATAATTACAAATAAATAATTATATATATTTAAATAATTACTAAATTTATAAAAAATGAACTTAAATAATGAATATGATTACTATATTTATATTTATATATATTCATTAAATATATATATAATATAAATATATATAATGATATAAATATTAATTTTTAAAAATATTTATATAATTATGAATAAAAAATTATATATTTAATTAATTATAAAATTATAATAAAAATATTTAAATAAAGAATATATTTACTATATTTATTTTTACATACATTGATTAAGTTTATATATTTTTTTTAAAAAATTATTTATAATTATAATTATAAATCCTTTATCATCACCTAAGTAATTAGAACTGATAAAAGAAATCTTTTTCAGTGCTTATTTAGCACTGGTATAGATAAGACTTTTTCAGCTCTAAAAAACACTCATAAAAGTCATATTTATCAGTGCTAAAAAATTAGTGCTGATAAATATGAATTTTATCAGTTTTTTAGCACTGATAAAGCCTCATCTTTATCAGTGCTAAAAAATGATATATATGCCTTTTATCTACGCTTAAATAATAAACACTGACAAAAGTATCCCGGTCTAATTAAAAAAACCTAACCTATTGTGAACCTCTCACGATATAAAAATATTTCCATGGAATCCACCCATTTCCAGTGCTCCTCCTTGGTGAATCGAACCTCTAATCACAAAAAAAACCACTCCAATCACACAAACTCACTGCCTCCAGTTGCTCGAACATAATCTCACATCTCGTGTCTGGATTCAGTTTGGGTTTTTGAAGAAAAAATCAAGATCTGGATTCGAGGGTCTCAGATTTTCATCAACCTAGTGAGGTAGGGATGTGTTTTCTTTTGTAGGTTTGGATTTTTATTTTTTTATTTTTCATTTTGAGATCTGGATCCAAGAGTTTCTGATTTTTCTTTGTACGTTTTGATTTTCTTTCTGTATTTTTTCTCCATTATTGTATACTATTTTGATTTTTTTATGATCTGTTTTTTCTTGACTAATATTTTGAATATTCTATTTTGGTCCTTTTAAATTGTTATTTTGAATCAAATTGCTTCACTGTCAACATCTATACCCCAGTTTTCTCCACGATCTTAATTTTGTCACTATTTTGAAATCTTAGAGAATCACCTCTGGTCCACAGATAAACTAATTAAAAAAATATTTATGTTATTGTATAAAAATTGATTTTTTGGATATAAAAAACCTTAAATGAATGATAAAATAGATTTAAAAACCAATTCTCAGTTTGACGATGGTGATAAAATCTGATTTTATGAAACTCGTGTAAGGGAATATATTTATTTAAATTCTATTTTAATATTTTTATGTAAGGGGTTTTCCTTGACAATTTAATTTCTCAAAATTGTGTAGTTTTATTTTAAAAGAAATATTAGTAAGGGTTATACCATATTTATTTATTTTCAATGGCTATATATATTCAAAATTAGTATAGGGTTGTATTTATTTAACTATGTTATGATATTCTATTGTAAGTCTTACATATATTTTTTACAATTTATGTTTATTATATATATATATAAATATATATCTTTCTACCTATTTATATGTGTTTTTTGGGTGGATCTGGTCTTGGACAAGGTTCTTTACCCAGCCCACCAATGGTTTTTATTGTCATACTGGTTCCCACTTTGCCTCAAAGTGATTTTGGTTGTTGTTTTCTAGTTTCTCTTTTGGGTGGGTCTGGACTTGGTTGTGATTCCAAAGCCAACCCTTCTATGTTTCTCATTACTTGTTCAGTTCTCACTAACCCAAAAAGTGACTTATATGAAAACAAAAAAAATGTTTCAGGAAGAGATTATTTTTATTTTCATTTAAAATCATGTTTAAATGTTCATTTTTTTCAATTATGTGTATTATAAATTCCATGATATATATATATATATATATATTTGTGTGTGTGTGTGTGTTTAACTTTGTATTGGATAGACATTGCAAGGGTTAGTGTGTTTTTCTCATTTGTTTGTGATATGTCTTGTTGATCTGTATTAATACTTTATGCCAACTTCTTTTTGGACCTCCCTAGAATCTCAAGGATGTGTAAATGTTTATTAGATGGCCTCCCTAGAATCCTTAGGTTACAACATCATTTTTTCCAAAAAAATTGAATAAAAGTTATCAAATTCTATATATTAGAAATTATTTTTAGGTATTCATCATTTTAGGTCTATATATAAATTTTAGGTTTATATATACATTTTAAATCTATATACACATTTTAGGTTTATATATACATTTAATTAAGAGTAATATAATTTATACTAAAATAAACAATAAAATAGTATAAACTCGTGTTACTTTAAAAATTATAAAATTAGGTAATTATATATACATTTTTTTGAAATAATTAAGCTTTCCCAAATTTATTTAATTATATTTTATGCACAATTACACAAAATAATAACTATTTTAAAATAATATAATTTAAAAATTAATATTAAAATTGTTTCTTTAGTTTCATTAAAAAATTGTATTATATATATCTCTAATAATATATTGTATATTTAAATAAATTTAAATATGATAAATAATATACATATATATAATTATATTCAAATAAAGTTACTAATATAACAAATATTTGTAATATTTTGGTAGATTTACTTTATTTATCTATGTATAAAATGAGGAGTGACCTCCATTGTGTAGTATTTGACAGTGGAAGGCGTGAACCTCGTTCAGGGTTATTTCCTATCAAGGTAAGTGTGAACGAAGTACATTCCTCCATTGACCTCTTTTTTCCAATAATATAAAATCCTATCATTTTTTAATAAAATAAAACCTATTTAAAATAATTGATTTATAAAAAAACATTATAAAAAAATCTTCAACCAATTATTTTGTTAAATTTTTATCCCGATCCTTGTGGATAAATTCTATGATAAAAATGAAAGTGATTCATCATTAACTATTCCACCATGTCAAATAAAATAAATTAATTTCATTAACATACCCTCATTAGTTGAAATTATACTATATCAACCCAAGACCCTCGGGTTGCGTAGCACTGCAGTTCTGTATTTTGGATTCTTGAATCTCCACCCTCTCCATTTCATTCCCACCCATCAATCAATCATTTCTATGGTTTTGTTGAGCTTTTCCTTGGAAGGAGTTGGTGTAAATGGAGATGTCGAGTTAATAACTAGTTTCAATGGTGTAATTCTCACAAATGAGTTGAATTTCCCCTTTTAGAAAGGACAATAAAGTACAATTTTCTTCCCCATCAACTTCATCTCATTAATAGTTATTATTGTATTTTGTTTCCTTGAGACTCACCCCCCATATATTTTATATTTCTTATACTACTCTGAGAATTATTGATTCCATGAATGAATACTTCTTAGAGGATTCCAAGCAACAAAGGTTCATGTCCATAATAGATAGAGGATGCGTGTCAAACAACAAAATTCAATGATAAATGTTCGGGATTTGAGTTGATGAGGATGAGAGTTTTCTATAACATTCACCTTTGAATTAATTCATTGGACAACACCAACCATTGTTGATAAATTATCTTCATCCTCGTCACTCATTGATTAATTTTTTAGAGAGATCTATTTTCATTTTGTTATCAACATTCTTGTGTTACCATCAATATATCTTTGTGGTCAACAAAGTTTTCACAAGAAAATCATTATCTATAGAATTAATGTATTATAATCACTTTATCTACTATTTTCATTTTATTTTTTTAACATTTTTATCCAATACATATTTACTTTTTTCATTGTTCTTTTGACATGTCATATATTTCTTTCAACAATCTAAAACAAGCCACAAAACAGATAAAATGATTCTCTCTTCTAATGTTGTCACACTTTCTATTTTCATTGCCATTTTTTATCGAACTGCCAATACTTTATATTGATTCGATATTATTAGCCGAGAAACCTTTCTCATTATTGAAATCCTCTGCTCTTATGACATTCAACAACAAGAATGGTTCTTGGCTAAGAACATCGATTCATTATGAAGTGTTGGCAGTTCGATATAGAAAGACAAAGAAAGCATGGAAACATTTTTAGTTAGGTTTGTTTTGTGACTTTGGTACATGTTGGAATCATCCACACTTCAATATGACACACATTGTGACTGGTATGACTCTAAGTGCTTATTTTTATTTAAAATTTAAATTACTTTTAGTAAAAAGTACAAATGAAACACTCAAAACTAAGAAAAAATATTGTATTTTTGTTGATACTTTGGGAAAATGATCCATAAGTTATTTGAGATGTGTATGAATCAATTGCACCTCATTTCAAATCACGGTGTGACTGCTATGACTCAATGTGTCCATTATCAGTTTAAAATAGATAGTTTAGTTCAAAAAACTCCAATCACTAAAAACATAGAAAACATGCTCAGGTTTTCATGAAAATTTAGGACATTAATTCATAAGCCCTTTTTGATTTGTATGAATAATTATCATGTCAAAATGATACACGATGTGATTTGTATAGGTCAAAGTGGGTGTTTCGAGTTTAAAATGACATTTTAGTAAAAAAAAAAGTGACGTACCAAAAACCATGAAAATAAATTAGGATTGTTTTAATACTTTATAAAAATGATCCATAAGTAATTTGAGACATTTATGAAACAGCCATACCTCAATCTGATGCACGGTGTGACCGGTATGACTCTATAGGCATATTTGTATTTAAAAATCACATCAATTTTAATAAAAAAGACAACTAACCTACTCAAAATTGATACAACACTTTCATATTATATTGATAATTTATATAAATGATCCATAAGTTATTTTTGATGTGTAATAATCAGTTTCACCTCAATCCGATGTACGGTGTGCCCGGTGCGACTCAATGTGTCCGTTATCAGTTTAAAATCAAAATTTTAGTTAAAAATGTCACTCCATGAAAATAAATAAATAAAACTCATATTTTCTTTATAATTTTGGAAATTTATTCATATGTAATTTTTGACATGTAGGAACTAGTCTCACATTAAATTGATACACGATATGGTCGGTATGAGTCAAAGTGCGTGTTCCCAGTTTAATTTGATAGTTTAGTAAAAATGACAAGTGTTGTACTCAAAACTGATTAAACACATTTGTATTGTGTTTATACATTATTAAAACAATCTATAAGACATTTGGGACATGTATGAATTAGCCTCACTTGAATTCGACACATGATATGACTAATATGACTCAAATTGCATCTTTTTATTTAAAATTGACATCAATTTTAGTAAAAAGGACAACTCACCAACTCAAAACTGAGAAAACACATTTTTATTTTTTTTATACTTTAGAAAAATGATTCATAAGTCATTTTTGAAATTTATAAATCTTCCTCATCTCAATCTGATAAATGGTGTGCCCATTATGACTCAATGTGTCTGTTATGAGTTTAAAATCAACATTTTAGTTAAAAAAGTTTCACTCACTAAAAACTAAGAAAACGTTCCCAGACAGTATTTATAATTTATTAAAATGATTCATAAGTCATTTGTGATGTGTAAGAAATGGTATCATGACCAACTGATAAATGATATGACCGGTAAGAGTTAAAGTGTTTGTTTCTAGTTTAAAATGACATTTTAGTATAAAAGACAAGCGATGTACTCAAATTAGACAAAACACATTAAAATTGTTTTTATACTTTAGTAAAATGATCCATAAGTCATTTGAGATGTGTAAGAATCATCATCACCCCAATTTGATGCATGGTGCGATCGATATGACCCCGAGTGTGTTCTTTCAATATATAAGTATCATTTTAGTTTAAAATGTGCATCACATCACCAAAACCGAGCAAATGAGACTTGATTATTTTCTATTCATTTAAATTCTATATTAATAATTTATTTTGATGATTTTTACTGTTTTTGGTGCTGCGGTGTGATGTTACAAAACACTACAGTAGTGGGGAAGTGTGGTGTTACATCACATTGTAGTATTCCCCTTTATCAGCATGTATAAAAGCATTAATAAAGGGTTCCTTTATCATCACTTTTATATGCACTGATAAAGGATTCCTTTACCAGTCCCTATAGAAATTCTGATAAATGGTCATTTATTAGAACTTGATAATGAACTGATAAAAAACTTGGGATTTTAATCTTTCTCCAGTAGTCAGCCCTGATAAAGGCCATTTTTTCTCTGTTAGAAGCCTATTTTGTAGTAGTGTACCCTTGCAAGAGTGTATATGTGAGGTTCAATTACCTCTAGGTAATGATGTAATTTTGGTTTCAATTGTCCAAATAGAATGTTAAATACTTCGTGGAGTGGTAATAATTCCACATCTTTTAGTACATGCATAACATCTTCCGATCTAGTTCATGGGTGGGATAATTTATCTCATGTGGGAATAGCTACTATGATCCATATGTTGTAATAGTGGGTTACCAAGAACCAACTATACAATACTTTTCGATTACCATTTCATGAATATAGTGTGATATGTTTTATGTACACTTACCACTATAGTGTAGATATTTATGCGTCCACTATTCAGTGGTAATGTTCATAGATTAATTGTTGTATCAAAATAATATAGCAGATCCTAGGATATAATCAGAACCTTGAGATAACATGGAATTAATTTTAAATATATGTCATATAGTCTAGATACATCATACTAACTTTACATAATAGATGTATGAATTTTAGGTATTGGGGGATCAAAATTATTGGGACTTCCTCTCACGAATTTCATACTTGGTGATCTTTGGTAGGTGAGATCATGTGGACAAACCCACTGATAGGAATACACCATGTTTCAGGTGTCCTTGGTAGTTCCTATCTACAGACATGTGTATGGGTTTCTTGAATTGAGATCATTATCAATGTGTTCCATTTTATCGCATACTTTGATGCAAGGGAAATCAATGATAATGAAATCGTGGTGAGGTAGCATGGATTGGGTGCGTCATTGGTGGTGTGACATTAGCTGAATGATCAATGTAATATTTCTCACATTCTAGTTAAGGAAGTGTTATGTCGGGCCTAGTTGAGCAGGATAGTAGTACCTTCATAAATCCATGGACATGGTAGTTTAAGGTAAATATTTCCATAGAGATTAATAAAAAATGTAATAAAGGATTATTACACAAGTTTGTGTCAAACCTTATGAGATACCGAATGATAAATAGATTTTATTACACATTACATGTTCATTGGTTGGTTTTCATTGCTATAACTATTACTTATCTCTTCAGGGGTATTGATGGGTTTCAAAAATCCACTCTTGGTGTATGAATATTATTAACTACTATCTAGATAAGAGCGTAGAGGGTCACAAATAATTATGTATTCAAGAATCATCCTTATTCTGGTGAATAGGTATAAATAATAAGGTGAACCCACCATGGGGTTCGAGAGTTGTCCAGTTCTATCAATCATTGATAAATAAATAATTTCATTATTATTCAAGTAAAGAAAAATTTGTTTAAATTTATTTATTAAAATTATTTACAAGTGATCAGTAAATACTGCTGGAAATCATTTTTTTCATTTTCTCAAAGCTAGTTTATGGGTTACCGATAACCATATAGAAACTGATCAAAATTACAAACAAACACCCCAACCACATATTCAACCATCCAAATTATAAATTCAAAAACTATTCCATCATTTGAAACAAGATTATCGAGGCGTCTAGGGCAGAACACCACCTCGAGCCACACCCCTACAGCGTTAGTCGTACCGCCGGCGAACAACCACCATCGCCGCCGTAGCCTAGGACATTGGAGAAAAAATGGGCAAGGGAAGCGCCCCCTTATATAAGCACTAAGAAAAACCACTGATAAATGTTACCCTTTATTAGCGCCAAAATTTTAGCGCTGATACAGGGTAACCTTTATCAGCGCTAAAAAAACACTGATAAAACGACCCTTTATCAGCACTAGAAAAGCCCTAATAGAGAATCCATGTATCATCGCTAAAATTTTAGCACTGATACAGGAAGGATTTATCAGCACTTTTTAGTGTTGATAAAGAGTACCATTATCAGTGATAAAAAAGCACTGATAAAGGATACCTTTATCAGTGCTAAAATGTTAGCGCTGATGAAGGTAGTCTTTATCAGCACTTTTTTAGCACTGATAAAATCTTAGTCCATTTTTTTATAAATTCGGTCGCACAGTTCCCTCGTTTTATCACGACCTAAAGCTCTCGCGGTACTGGAACCCTGCGACTCCCCTCTATCGCCTGCTGAGTTTGCGTTGTCGGACCTCCGCCGCCCTCGAGCTTCAGTTTGCCGGACCTCCCTTTAAGGCATGTTTTCCAAATAATTTTTTAATATTATTCTCCTCCCCCATCACACATAACCATATGTTGATTTTTCATGATATATTTAATGGATATTTGATATTGTGATGGTTGTAGGCTACATGATTCATCCTTTTCTGGAAACCTACGGATGTTTTAGGTTATTTCCATTTAAAATGCCTTATGTTTCCTTCCATGGTTGTCTTCTTTGGGTGGGAGTTTAAGACCATTAAGTTGGTTATTATTTCTTATTTTCCTCTGATTCACAAATTCTTGGTTAGAGCTCAATCTTGATGTGTTGGGTGGTCGATCTTTTAAGATATTAGTTTGCCATCTTTGTGAAAAAACCATTTTATATGATCTATTTATGGTTGGACATAGATATGCTTTTGGTGTGTACTCAAATTACTAGGATTATGAAGTCTCATGATGGACCAAGCACTGGGAGGTGTTGGTGTCTACTTCAATGAGACCGTAGATGGGTGACACTCTATAGTGGGAATTCAAGGTTTCCATCGAGTACTTGATTGAGGAATAAATCCTTTTTAGTTTTTTACTTTCTTGTTGTTGGTTGAATCATTGATGGATATTGATTGTGTTATTTCATTTGGATTCATTAGTATGTTTTGGGTGTACCTTTCCTTAGGTTTCGAATTATGCTCTTAGTGGTTCTTCATGGTTAGTGGTTGTAGTCTCTTATTTTGGTGAAGGGATGTGTTCTTATTATATTTCCATCTTATGTCCCACCATTTTAGTGAAAATTTAAATGGTTGGGTGACCTATGCTAGATCTCTAGACATTATTGGGATTTTCTCTCTTCTTAGTGATGTAGACGTGTCATTTGGAGATGTATGATGTTCTTGGAGGATATACATTAAGGGTTCTTGGGAATATTGGTTATCTGTTCATTTTAATTTTTTCGTAGTAGTCCTCTATTCAGTGAATCTTCCTATATTTTTTGAATTTTCCACACAATAATTATTGTGTGGAATTTATTTTTGTCTCATCATTTTCTATCCTTCGTACTAGAATATTTATTCGGATAAAAAGCGGAACGATGGGAAGAATTGTAACATCTCAGTATTTCTTTCATCAAAGCAATGCTCTTTGAGTTTTTTTGGGTTTCATGAGGGGTCATAGGATGTCCCATACTGTCATAGAAGGTGTGGACATGAACATGTAGGTTGAAAAGATTCATGTGGTCTACCTAATGGCCGGTGTGGGTAATTGGTTAGGCAATGGGATTCACAATGGATACAAAAAAATTCTATAGCCATCAGCTAGTTGGTGGGTCTATAGTGACTAGCCAGTGGGATAACCTATGGTTATAACATTTATACTATAACCATTATCTAGCTGGTGAGGGCCACTATCTAGCCAGTGGTGTCATTGTATATGAGGAAACATTGAGGTAGTAGGCTAATTGCACCCTGATACCCCCCATTTATTTATTTTATCTTATCCCTCAAGTTTAACTCAAACCACTCAAGCCTTGGGAGCCCCTTTGGATAGTTTGGATCTTTTATCCTCATCACTTGGTGGATTGAAGTTTCATTTGAAATGGTGATCCTCTTTTGGTATTTATTTCTTTTCATGAACATCAATCTCTCTCTATCACTTGATTCTTTGTTCCTGGGGGCTATGGAAGCCTTAGTATTTACTAGACCTATAATGTTTATGGGGAATTATGGTTATATTATCTCTTTTACCTTTTATTGAGATCCATTTTGTTTGATTCAATGTTCTTCATTTGAGTAGACTCATTCAGATTCAGTGTGTTTTGATCCCAAATATTCCAAGTGGGTGTTTCTATACTATATCTTCTTTTTGGGATTCACGTGTTTTATGAATTAATATTTTATCCATTTGAAGTTGGCTAGAAATGTTTTTATCATTTTGAAGCACAAAATAACCCTATTAATGAAAATAATATATGGAATGGATGGTATCTTGTTGTGAATTAACCTTTTTCATTGAAATAAATTAGTTTTCCTTCTATTGTTTATGGATTTGATATTATAAATGAAAATCATGGTTTAAAATAAAGATAAGTTGATTCTTTAAATAAAATTCCAAATGGTTTGGCATGTGTTTGTTTATTGAATTTTTTTGGGAATGATTTCCAAAATAAATTAAAATGTCTTGTTTTTAAATGGTTTATGGTTTTGGTATTTTAAAAAATTGAGGGGGATTGATTGTCCTTTTGAAAAAAATACCTTCGATCCCGGCCACAATCCATTTTTTTTTGGGGTGACTTTAATGTCATTTCAAACCCAAAGGAAAGGAAAGGTAGAAGCCCATTCCAGAGGAAGTTCATCATGGAGTTTGTTCAGTTCATGGCTAGGAAGGGCCTCATTGATCTCAACTTCTTAGGTGATAGTTTCACCTGGTGCAACAACTGAAGGGGACATCACCGCTGGTGGAGTCTATTGGATAGGTGTCTATCCAACATGAAATCCACTAACCTATTCTCAAATACCATGTTTTTTCATCTTGCTTGAGGTATTTTGATTCACTCCCCCCTCTTGGTTTCCATTTCTTCTTGGCATGATCATCAGGAACGGTTTCACTTCCACCAGCAGTGGGTTAACATCCAAGGGTACCAGGACATGGTTTGTGAAATATGGAATGAACCCTTGTACGAGTATCAGGCCACCTTCAACCTCAATGACCTGACCTCAAACCCCGATAGGTGTGTGTTCACCCCATCTTCCTCAGGAACCTTCACCACCTCGGACAACTTTCGCATATGGGATCCTTCAGAGTATTTTGATGGATGGAATGATACCGTTGGTTTATTGGATTATTAACACAAGTTTGAGATTTATGTGTGGCTATATACTTATTATATTTTCTTATTATTTCTTACACACCGCCACTTGAGTTGAGTAACCTGATTGAAATCCATATTGGTACTTTGGTTCTAATGTGGATATGGTTTTTTATGTGTTTGTGACATGTGTATGTATGGATATATGGGTATTTAGGCATGATGATATTGAATGTAGGGCAGAGACCTAGGAGTGGTAGATGTATTATTCTTGATTATTCTTGTGTTTGGTCTGGGGTGATTTGAGGAAACTATAATGAATCTAAAATAATTATATTTAATGAAGATGAATAAATACTAATGGTTAGGCTCTATTAATCTCTATTTTTATAAGGAATTGGTTCTCTTCTACTATATTCGGAAGCCTTGTTTTGTGTAAATGAACCATAAATACTAATATTTGATATTAAAATAGGATGAAGATGAATAAATATTGGATGGATTCTAATCATTTGACAATAGAGTACGATAACGGAGTGAAAGAGTTCATCTAGTTTGTAAAGGATCACGCAAAGGATCCTTCTCAAATCCTTTCTCCATTTTTACGTTGTTGTTATTCTAGACTACTTACTCCAGAGGAGTTGGAAGAACATTTGATATGTCCTGGAATATATCGGAGTTATAAATGTTGCAATAAACATGGAGAAAAAGCGAATGTAGCTACTGGTTGGGATAAAATTGTGTTTTATGGATTATCTGATATGAATACAAATATGGATAATGAAGAAGAATGTATGGAGGATGTGATTATAGATGTCAATGATGATGAATATCGTATTGAGGAAATGAAAAAGAAGATTGAAGATGAACTCCATGATTTCCCAAAATTGTTTGAGAAGTCAAAGAGTTGTGCAAATACGCCATTGTATGCTCCTTGCACTAAGTATACAACATTGTCATCTATACTGAAGTTGTATAAATTAAAATCAGGAAACGGATGGAGTGATGTCAGTTTTATAGAACTACTTTCTCTCTTGAATGACATGATCCCAGAAGATAATGAGCTCTCAGGCCGGACATATGAAGCTAGAAGAATGCTACACTCGATGGTTATGATTTTTGAAAGAATACATGCCTGGCCGAAAGACTGTATATTGTTTCGCCAAGAGAAAAAATCACTTAAAGAATTCCCAAATTGTGGTGGTTCTTGGAACAAGAAAGATAAATCCAATCCTAAAAAAATTGTATGGTACTTTCCAATCATTCCAAGGTTTAGGCGTCTATATGGAAGTGAAGAAACTAAAAGATAATTTTCATGGCATGTAGATAAAATAAATAAAGATGGGAAATTACGTCATCTGGCCGACTCTCCTCAATGGAAGAAAATTGATCATGAGTATCCTAAATTTTGAAAAGAGTCGAGAAACCTTTGTCTTGCGTTATCTACAGATGGAGTGAATCCTTTTGGTTTTCAAACCATCACTCATAGTACATGGCCTGTTATGTTGGTAAATTATAACTTGCCACCCTGGTTATGAATGAAGAGGAAATTCATCATGTTATCTATGCTTATATCAGGACCAAAACAACCAGGTATCGATATTGATGTTTATCTAGCTCCTTTGATCGAATATTTGAAGGTATTGTGGTATTCAGGTGTAATGTTGTATGATGCTTATAAAAGTGAATACTTCAGGTTGAGAGCGATGTTTTATGGGACAATAAATGATTTCCCTTCTTATGGAAATTTTTCAGGCTATAGCATTAAATGAACTCAAGGGTGTCCCATGTGCGAAGAATATACAGAATCAATTAGGTTGAAACATTCATCGAAATCTGTGTTTCTAGGACATCGTAGATTTCTACCTCGTTGGCATAAGTACCAATCTTGGATGACATCATTCAATGGATTATCAGAACAACGCGCAACACCGTCTCCACTAACAAGTGATCAGTTGTTTGAGAAAGTAAAAGATCTGAACACTTTTTTTGTTAAACCATTTTTGAAAATCCTTACGAAAATCATTTGGAAAAAGTGATCAGTTTTTTTAATTAACATACTGAAATTGTTTGTATGTCAGACATTTTCTTGATGTGATGCACTTGGAAAAAATGTATGTGACAGTGTTATCAGAACGTTGCTAAATGCCCCTGGAAAAATAAAATATGTAATTAAGGCAGGGCTGGACATGGTTGACATGGGAATATGAGAATAATTGGCTCCCGTGAAGGGTAAAAATAAAATGTTTCTTCCTCCAGCTGCTTATACTTTTTCTAGGGAGGAGAGATATTAGTTTTGAAACTTCTTCAATGATGTAAAGGTTCTATATGGGTACTCATCAAATATCAAGAACATTGTGTCAATGAATGATTTGAAGTTAAAAGGTTTGAAATCACATGATTTCCATGTTTTGATGCAAGATATAATTCCTATAGATTTACATTGCATTTTGCCCAAGAATGTTCTTCATACGTTAACCAAACTTTGTTTCTTTTTCAAACCTATATGTAGCAAAGTTTTAGACCCGAAAAAATTGCCATCTATGGAAAAATAAATTGTCATCATATTATATGATTTAGAAATGTTCTTCCCGCCAACATTCTTTGATATGATGGTTCATTTAATGATTCACTTGGTGAGAGAGATTCGAATTTGTGGTCATGTGCACTATAGATGGATGTATCGTGTTGAACGGTATATGAAGATTTTGAAAGGGTATGTAAAAAATCGAAGTCATCCAGAGGGTTGTATAGTGGAGTGATATATTGTTGAGGAAGCCATTAAATTTTGTACTGAATACCTATCTGATGTGGAAAGCATTGGACTCCCGAAATCTCGTCACACTGGATGCATTGAGGGTGAGGAAATTTCTGGAAGAGAAGTTGTGACAATCAGTATTACACATCGGGAGCAGGCCCATCTTTATGTTTTTCATAACAGTTGGGAGGTTGCTCTATATATTGAAACTCATAAAGAAATTCTTAGGTAGTTGAATCCATAAAGGGCTGAAAATGGTTATTAGATACACATAATCACCAGTTTATAGGATGGTTTCATGACCATATTTTTAAGCAGTTGGATGAAAATATGAATTCAATGTCAGAACGACTTCGATGGCTAGCCGCTGGACCAAGTTTTTATGTATTATCTTATAGTGGTTATGTAATTAATGGTTATACATTCTATACAGATGAACATGATGAATATAGTACCATGAAAAATAGTGGAGTTACACTAGTGGCTGAAGCGATTCATGTTTCTGGTAGTAAGTACAGAAATACAATTTATGCAAATATGTCATACTTTGGCATTATCAAACTAATATGGGAGTTGGATTATACGACATTCCAATTGCTGATTTTTCAATGCAAATGGGTTGATAACAACAGTGGTGTTAAAATAGATGAATGGGGATTTGTAAAAGGTGATTTTAGTAAAGAAGGGTACAAAGACGAACAATTTATAATGACATCACAAGTGGTAAAAGTTTTTTATGTTTCAGATACCGCAAACCAAAAGTGGTTGATTGTTCTGTTATCGTCCAAAACTACAGAAGGTTCTGATGAAAATTCAGTTGAGGACGATCCTTTTAGTGGTACGTTACAATCATTTCGGAGTGGTCCCAAAGCAGATGATGTTTTGTATGTTATAGGAGACCACAATGAAGGGATTTGGATAATCTATAGAGGTGTCAAATCCCTTAAACCTTTGAAAAAAAAGAGAGTTCAATAAACAAGTTATATTTTGTTTGTAATATAGATCTTGTTATCTCATGTTATTATCTTATCATTACTAAATTTATGTAATCTAAATTAACTGTTCAACCACTTTTACAGATAACAACTTCTGAAAATTCCGGTGCTCCTAACCTTGAGGCTGAACAAGTCTCTCAAGTTGCTGCTACTGTGGCGGCTGCTACTCCTACTGCTCCTGTAGCTCCTGCTGCTCCAACTGCAACTCCTATTGCTCCTGCTGCTCCTCCTACTGCGGCTCCTACTGCTCCTGCTGCGGCTGCTGCTACTCCTACTGATGCGGCTCCTGATGCTCCTAGTATTGAGGTCCAACAACCATCAACACATTCCATTGATACCATTTCAGATGAACATGTAGATGATGTTGATATCGATGAAATGGTCGGGAATGAAAAACTGACATCGTAGAAAACACAGGTGCATCATAGTTTGAGGGTGTTAGCCAAAATTCTTAAGGCGAAAAGCAAAGGTATCAAATTTGAAGTCGGATGGAATGTATGAGGCCAACATGTGAATCCCAATAAGGCTATGTTTAGCAGCTACATTGGAGTTTTCACTCGGTAACGCGTGCCGATTGACATATATTCATGGCACCATGTTGTGTCCAGGCTAAAGCCTATGATCTGAGAAGAAATTATGGTAACATTATGAATTTATTTCTTTAATTCACTAGAAAATAAAATAATGAAACAATTTATTACTCTTCTCAATCTCTTGTAGAGTACATTTATAGTAGAAGATTCACACAAGTATAATGTACTAAGGCTTGAAGGAAAGATTCATCAAGGTTTTCACACTATTTTAACAAGATGTCACCTCAAAGATTCAAAATGTAAAATAAACCAAAACCCACCCATTGTCTACACTCACCTGATATCCCAAGAAGCATGAGATGCATTTATTGGCCGTCGGGGGAATGGGAGGTTTCAGGTAGATTGTGGGTGATAATATGTTGTTTGAGGATACCTGTATTCATCACTTTGATTGTCAATATTTCATTTGTGAAACAGAAACTCTGTACTAAAAATAAGGAATCTACATCAAAACCAACATACCCCTATCGTAAAGAAAGTATGGGGTACACTTCATTAGAAAAGAAAATGGTATGTATTTTAAATTTAGAGTAATATTGTTAGGTGCCAATAAACAACTTCATAATTATCTTTCTATGTTTATATGTAGATTGATGAGTCCAAAACCAAATGCACTTCCATCCCACGCCATGTGCTATGGAAGGAGGAACGTGTGAAAAAATAAGGGAAGTTAGTAGATGAGAACACACAAAAAGTGTGGTAAATATGTGTAAGTATGACATGAAGATAAAAAGATTTGTTTTAAATTGCTATTACATAAAAATAATTAGTTATTTTCCTATATCCGACAGTCACAGGAATCAACTACTCCTGTAGCGAATACAGACCTAATATCGACGGCTTTGAAGCAGCCAGAAAAACACGGTCGTGTCAGAGGTGTAGGGTTTGGGGTGACACCCCGAGTATATTTTGATAAGAAGAAAAAACGGATGATGCAGATGAAAAATTGGAACAAATGAGAGAAAAAATAGCAACCCTTGAAGAACGATTGCAATGTCAGGGAGAGTTTCTAGAAATTTTAATGGGTGGGAAGAAAAGAGAAGACACAACTCAGAAACAACCAGCATGTGAACATCCCGCCCCACCCCCCACCAGTTTTGAGGTGAGCCATTCACCTCAAAGAACTGTCTTAGCTGTGGTAATCAATATTCTAATAATTGTTCCCATGAAATGTAAATCAGACAAACACTGATAATTTTTCTGTACTGATCTTCTACAGGGTGATAATGATTGTGATTTATACCTGTCAACACCCACCAATCACCTTATAGCGAGGGCTATAGTGTTCAATATCCCAGATTCCACACTGCATAATAGACCACTTCTGAAAGATCATCTGAAAGTGACTATTACTGTAGCTCATGAGCCAAATGAAAATCTACCTATTCCACTTGATGATGATGATATTCATACGGTCGAAAAGGCTATTAGGACATTCATTTCATGGCTGTCACAACTTGTAAGAGTACATGCGGGCAAAGAGGTATTTATTTACTTTTTTTCAAGCTAAACCCTTAACAATTAATGAAAAAAAGGGTCTGAACCAATGATTGTTGTTATAGATGAAGAAAGGGAAGGGGGTGACAAACATCGGCTCAAAACCATCTAAAGGATCGACCAACTGATCCCAAGGAGCAACTGAAATCACAATAACACCACCTGTTCTCTATCCACATTTACTAGAATTGAAGACTCATTTGGATACGAAGATAAAATATGGTAATAGTCATATAGTGGTTTTTGAAGAGAATATATACGGAGAGGAAAGTCAAGATTTCGTTGCTGATGAAAATGTAAATGAGATCCTTGAAAAAGGTTGGCTAGGCGTCACAGTTGTAAATGTATATATGAGGTATGTTTCCATTAATTGATTTTCTAAAATCTGATCTAATGTGGAAATTATGACTAAATGCATTTTATATTGTTGACAGATGCATTTATGAAAAACAGTTGAAGGAATTTTCCCATGAGCCGAGATTTGGACTCGTTAGTCCTCATATCACATCAACACACCTAACAAAAATAGAGCCATCAAAAAGGGATGCAATAGTGAACGACTTGCTGAAAACATTTGAAAGCAAGATTATAGATGACAGACTTTTCCTAATACCAACCATGCAGGGGTAATACTCTACTGTTAAAGCATATCAATTATATTTTCACTTATTTTATTACTTATTCCTTTTTGTGTTTTTAGGCAAAATTGGTTGCTAATTGTGGTGAACTTGGATACTCCAAATATTTTTTTTCTGGATTCAAAGCAAGGAAATCCATCAAACCAACCACACATGATGGAGTTTTTGAATCTGTAAGACACTAGATCTTAAGTTTTAGGTCTAAACATCAAGTAATATAATTTATATTATCTTTTACTGAGGATTATGTTATGATAGGGTGGTGTATCATTATCATCTAAAAAAAGGAATGAGGACAGGGGCTAAGTATAATGAGGCGAGCAAGTACTACGTCTGGAAAAATATCAGGGTATATATAATAAAATTTCACCATCCAAACACATCTCAACACAAGTTTGTTATTCTCCTAATGATCAATTTTTTTGCAGTGTCCAAAACAAACAAACGATAATTATTGCGGTTATTATGTTTTTAAATTTATGAAAGAGATCATTTTTCATCAACAAACTAGCATCCTTAAAGAGGTATTTTCAAAAACAACTACTAGTTCGTTTAAGTTATTTATTAATTCTTTATTTTTATATTTTGCAGTACTACTCTGACTGCCGAAAGGCCTCATACTCACAAGAAGATATAGATGTGTTCAGAAATGAGTGAGCCACATACCTGATGGAAGATTGTACACAAATACAATGAAGATCTGACTTGGGGACATGTACAATTGGTGGTCATTTTTGAGAGGGGTTAAGGGGATCAAAAGATGAAAAATTGTTGTATGTAAATTTTCATAGGAAAATTGTAATTTTTATTAAATAAAACATTCTTTATCCAATGAGTCATTTTCCCATTTTAACAGATGATATTCCCCAACAACATTCAAGAATGCTGAACCACTCAAAGGGTCTCTATTTTGTTTAAAATGGACATGATTTTAAGTGAAAACAACAACTAACGTATGGAAATCTGACCAAACGCATTCAGATTGTATTGATCCTTTAGTATAATGATCCAAAGGTCCTTTTTTATGTGTACGAGTCATCCCCACCTCAATACGAGTCATGGTGTGGCTGCTAACACTCAAAGGGTCTCTCTTTTGTTTAAAATGGACACAATTTTAATTTAAAACAAAAACTCACCTACAGAAATATTACCAAAAGCATTAGGATTGACTTGATCATTATGATAACGATCCAAGGGTCCTTGGTGACATGTACGATTCATCTCCACCTCAATCCGAGGTACGGTGTGGCCTCTAACACTCAAAGGGTCTCTCTTTTGTTTAAAATAGACACAATTTTAATTGAAAACAACAACTGACCTATGCAAATCCAACCAAACGCATTATTATTGCCTTGATATTTTATAAGAACGATCCAGGGGTCCTTGGTGATGTGTATGATTCATCCCCGCATCAATCTGAAGCACGGTGTGGCCTCTATCACTCAAAGGGTCTCTCTTTTGTTTAAAATGGACACAATATTAATTGAAAACAACAACTGACCTATGAAAATCCAACCAAACGCATTTGTGTTTCCTTGATATTTTACGAGAATGATCAAAGGGTCCTTAGAGATGTGTATGAGTCAACCCCGCCTCAATCCGAGGCACAGTGTGGCCGGTACCACTCAAACGGTCTCTATTTTGTTTAAAATGGACACGATTTTAAGTGAAAACAACAACTGACCTACGTAAATCCGACCAAACACATTAGGATTGTTTTTATCCTTTAGGATAATGATACAAGGATCATTTTTTATGTTTATGAGTCATCCCCGCCTCAATCCGAGGCATGGTGTGGCCGCTAGCACTCAAAGGGTCTATATTTTGTTTTAAATGGACGCGATTTTAAGTGAAAACAACAAATGACGTACGAAAATCTAACCAAACGCATTTGGATTGTGTTGATCCTTTAGTAGAACGATCCACGAGTCCTTTTTGATGTGTATGAGTCAACCCCGCCTCAATCCGAGGCACGGTGTGGCCCCTAGCACTCAAAGGGTCTCTCTTTTGTTTAAAATGGACACAATTTTAATTGAAAACAACAACATACCAATGAAAATCCAACCAAACGCATTAGGATTGCCTTAATATTTTATGAGAACGATCCAAGGGTCCTTGGTGACATTTATGAGTCATCCCCGCCTCAATCTGAGGCACGGTGTGGCTGGTACCACTCAAAGGGTCTCTATTTTGTTTAAAATAGACACGATTTTAAGTGAAAACAACAACTGACGTACAAAGATTCAACCAAACGCTTTCGGATTGTCTTGATCCTTTAGTATAACGATTCAAAGTTCCTTTTTGACGTGTATGAGTCAACCCTACCTCAATCCGAGGTACATTGTGGCCGCTAGCACTCAAAGGCTCTCTCTTTTGTTTAAATGGACACCATTTTAATTGAAAACAACAACTGACCTATGAAAATCTAACCAAACGCATTCGGATTGTCTTTATACTTTAGTAGAACAATCCATGGGTAATTTTTGACATGTACAGGTCAACCCTTCCTCAATTTGAGTCACGGTGTGGTCTCTATCACTCAAAGGGTATCTCTTTTGTTTAAAATGGACACAATTTTAAGTGAAAACAACAACTGACCTATGGAAATCCAACCAAACGCATTAGGATTGTGTTGATACTTTAGGAGAACAATCCAATGATCCTTAGTGATGTGTACGAGTTATTCCCGCCTTAATACAAGGCACAGAGTGGCTACTATCACTCAAAGGGTCTCTTTTTTGTTTAAAATGGACACGATTTTAAGTGAAAACAACAACTGACCTACATAAATCTAACCAAACACATTTGGATTGTGTTGATACTTTATTAGAATGATAAAAAGGTCATTTTTGACGTATACGAGTCATCCTCACCTCAATAAGAGGCACAGTGTGGCTGGTACCACTCAAAGGGTCTCTCTTTTGTTTAAAATGGACACGATTTTAATTGAAAACAACAACTCACCTATGGAAATCCTTCCAAATGCATTATTATTGAATTTATCTTTTATGATAACAATAAAAGGGTCCTTTTTGACATGTATGAGTCAAACCCGCCTCAATCCAAGGAACGGTGTGGCCACTTTCACTCAAAGGGTCGCTATTTTGTTTAAAATGGACACGATTTTAAGTGAAAACAACAACTGGCGTACAAAAAGCCGAGAAAACGCATTCTTATTGCCTTGATTATTTAGGAGAAATATCCACGAGTCCTTTGTGACGTTTAAAAGTCAAACCCACATCAATATGAGGTACAATGTGGCCGCTAGCACTCAAAGGGTCTCTCTTTTGTTTAAAATGGACACGATTTTAAGTGAAAACAACAACTGACCTACAGAAATCTGACCAAACACATTAGGATTGTGTTGATCCTTTAGGATAACGATCCAATGGTCCTTTTTGATGTGTACTAGTTATCCCCACCTCAATCTGAGGCACGGTGTGGCTTCTATCACTCAAAGGGTCTCTCTTTTGTTTAAAATGGACACGATTTTAAGTGAAAACAACAAATGACCTACATAAATCTAACCAAACGCATTCGGATTGTGTTGATCCTTTACGAGAACGATCCAATGGTCCTTTTTGATGTCTACAAGTCATCCTCACCTCAATATGAGGCATGGTGTGGCCGGTACCACTCAAGGGGTCTCTCTTTTGTTTAAAATGGACACGATTTTAATTGAAAACAACAACTGACCTACGAATATCTGACCAAAAACATTCTTATTGTCTTGATACTTTAGGATAATAATACACGGGTCATTTTGGACATGTAAGATTCAACCCCGCGTCAATCCAAGGCACGGTGTGGCCGCTAGCACTCAAAGGGTCTCTATTTTGTTTTTAATGGACACAATTTTAATTGAAAACAACAACTGACCTATGAATATCTGACCAAATGCATTATTATTGCCTTGATATTTTATAAGAACGATCCAAGGGTCCTTGTTGATGTGTATGAGTCAACCCCGACTAAATTCGTGGCACGGTGTGCCCGGTACCACTCAAAGGGTCTCTATTTTGTTTAAAATGGACATGATTTTAAGTGAAAAGAACAACAGACGTATGCAAATATGACCAAACGCATTTGGATTGTGTTGATATTTTATGATAACAATACATGATTCCTTGGTGATGTGTACGAGTCAACCCCGCCTCAATATGAGGCACAGTGTGGCCGCTAGCACTCAAAGGGTCTCTCTTTTGTTTAAAACAGACACAATTTTTAATTGAAAACAACAACTAACCTATGAAAATATGACCAAATGCATTCAGATTGCCATGATATTTTATGAGAAAGATCCAAGGTTCCTTGGTGACGTGTATGAGTCATCCTCACCTCAGTCTAAGTCATGGTGTGGATGCTACCACTCAAAGGGTCTCTCTTTTGTTTAAAATGGACACGATTTTAATTGAAAACAACAACTGACCTATG